>CM075650.1:5002500-10002500 GCA_037953625.1 Crotalaria pallida
ATTAAAGAATTATTGTTATTATTTTTCATTCACGCGAGTTTGCAAGAAAATGAAGTTGAAGAAGAAGAAGAAGTGTTACATTTGCTGAGTATTTCTTGTTCTTCGTCAAGATCGAAACCGCTATTTTTGAACTCTGATTTGATTTCTTCTTCCATTTTCTCTCACTCGCTAGGGTTTGTTTCTCTCTCTCTCTCTGGTTTGGGATGCAAAGAAGAAGAAGAAAAATGGCGCGAATTTTTCAGGTTAGCGAATTTATACAGTGAAAAAAAATGAAAGGTTTCATTTTGAGTAACATGTCAGATTAGTCTCTGACTTTGTAAGCGTCGGTCCTGACTTTATTGAAATAGTAATTTAGTCCCTGAGATATGAGAACGTCGATCAAGTTAGTCTCTGCCGTCACTATCGCAGGGGTGTATTTGCTTTAAAATGAAATAAAGATAGTGACGTATATGAATTAATATGAAATCTAAGGCACTAAATTACTACTCCCTCCGGTCCTATATATAGGACATATTCTAGAAGTAATCTTTGGTCCTATATATAAGACATTTTGTATTTTCTATGCATCATTTATTGTTTTTCTCTTTTTTGCCCTTATTAAATGCTTTGACTATTTATGTGTTTTTTGTTGTTCATTAATGAGTGAGAGTTTTTCAAGAAAAGTTGAAGAGGGTAAAATTGTAATGTTACAATATATTCTCATATAATTCATAAAACTAACTACTTTTCTTGGTCCGAGTAATATAGTTAAGTATGTCTTATATATAGGACCGGAGGGAGTATTTCGATAAAATCAGGGATTAATTTGACTGACGCTTATAAAGTCAGCGACTAATCTGACATATTACTCGTTTTTCACTTTGTTTGGTTGAGAAAAAAAATGAATGAAATGAGAATGGAAAAAGAGATTTTCATTTTCCGTTTCTCCGGTTTGATTTAAGAAAGAAACCGGGGAGAAAAGAAAAATAATTGTGAGATTCGCGTAAAAAAGTTTTCTCTTTAGGAATGAAAAAGGAATAAAGGAAAAAGAATAATTTTTATTTTTTGACAAAAATATTCCTTTCCTACTTGTCACACAAAACATACTCTATTTGTTATGTATTTTTTTAACTCATATTCATTAACTATTTTTTCTAGCATAATATTTTTAATATTGTTTTTTTTTATTAATTTTTTCTATAAGTTGTTAGTTAACATTACAGTCAATTGACAAAAAAATGTGATATTCTAATAGTATACATTATTGCCTTTTAAAACATAAATTATATTAAAAAAATTATACGAAACATAAATATTAATTTGATTATGTTTCAAACTATGTCTTATTGGACAATAAATTTATTAATTTAATATGTATAATGATGGAAAATTTCAATATTTTTTATTATATAGAGGGTTATAGTTGTCTTTGAACAACTTTATTAATTTCTCTCTTCTCACTTTTGTATTCAAACAAACAAAATAATATAAAACTCAACTTTTCTATTTTCTTGTTCTCTACCGTTTTTCTTTCAAACCAAACAAAAACAAAATTCACTCATTTTCTTACATTTTTCTTTCTCTCCTACTTCTCTCTCCTATTTTTCTTATCCTATTTTCTCTGGTGCAACCAAACAAAATATTACTGCTACATTAAGTGTTCTTCGCATTGATATTTTAAGCACGACCAGTAAGTGATTTTGCATGATCTAACTATATCCAAATTTTGACACATGGTGTAATAAAAAAATAAGGGTCTTGCTAACAAGTGCCTTATAGGCTGTTGTAAAGTTTTCTAGAAGTAGAAAAATATCACAAGTCTTAATTCTTTTCTCTCTCGAAAACTTAAAAAATTACAATTTTCAATACTTTCAAATAATATTTAGCTTCTGCATAAGTGACATTAGGGCACTTATTAGCATTTTAAAAAATAAAATAAAAGCAAAACTATTTGATTGAACCTTGAAATTATTGAAAAATGTTAAATAATGTCTTTAGAATATTGTTTAAACAAAATTATTATTTTCGGATCCGTCATATTGTACTATGAATCTCGGAATTAAGGTAAACAATAAGTATCATAATATGAAGGAAAAAGAAGAAAAAGATAGTGTGAGTCTGTGTGATGCCTTGCGTGATGAGATATGTTCTATACTTGCATGGCTTCTGAGTATTTGATGAGAGATTTCTTTGTTTACAGAGATAATAAATACTCACATTATATAATGAATTGGAATATGTAGATAAGATTAAATAAATTTGAATTATTTATTTAATTTTCGACAAATAAGGATTATTATTTCACATATAGATAATGGATAATAATTATCTTCTTACAATCGCTCTGGTGAGAGGAAAAATTCAACGACAAACGAGGTGCCTCGAAAATTTTTCCGACAAAGGTGGTGCCTCGAATAGGCGTCTTTTTATATAATAAGGATAGTAGATTAGCCTATCACTACATTTGGAATGTATAAAATGAAATTAATAATAGTTTTTTTTAAGGGAAAAGTGTATTGAAATTAATAATAGTATTTGCATACTTTATAAAAAAATATTCTCTTATAATAGACTTAGCCATCTTTTTCTATTTTTTTAACCCCTTTGATTATTGTCTTGAAGATTTTCGTAGTGATGTTTTGGACGTCTAATTTAACTTTATAATATTGTAATTTCTCTTTTTATTAGGTTATACACGGGTTTTAAGAAACTGTTAAATGATATAAGAATTTTTGTTATTTAGACTCTAATGCCCCAATAACATCATTATTGATGAGAAAGAAAAATATTGGAAGTGAAAAAGAGAGTATGATAAATAGAGGTGTGTTGGAAAAAATAGCATTAATTATGTATTTGGTTTTGTGAGAGAACGATATATATGAAACATGAGAAGAAAACTCTATGAACACTACATATGAAACGGAGGGAGTATTACTTTAGAAACCTAATAATATAACATTAATTATTACTTTTACAACTATATCTTCATATAATTTGTAACACCCTCACAATTATTTAATTAAATTAGGATTTTATAAAAAATGGTAATTGAAAATTTCTTTTTAAATTAAAATACTTAAGAATATTTTTCCGGAAAAACGGACAGAGTTTCCTCTGTTTTACGGACTTTCCCAAATTTTCCAATTTTGTACCTGCTTAACCTGTTCAGTCCAGCAAACTTTTAAAACATAAAACGTTTAAATATCATCCAGAAACAGATCCTAATGCCCCGAATATCACAAATAGGGGCGTACAACTAATAGATATTTTTAAATTACAAAATAGTAGTTTTTAACATATCTAAAACTGCAGTCCACTCGTAAATAATAAATAGATACTCCACGTAGTGGAGGTTCAACCTGCTCGGCCAGAAACTGTGTAAGCTCCAATCTCAAAACCTGAAAAATGGTTGTAAGGGTGAGCTTTACACATGAAGTAGAAAGTAGTTCCTAACTAAACATAATGACCTACTAAGTCAAACACATTTAGCACGTAACACATATTTTCAATCATCAAACCAAGCATGCATCACACACAAACAATAATTCCCTTAGCCACTCATAAACCCATATCCTTTGCTCTTTTATCTTTCTCATGTGCTGTTGATTCTCTTTTCTCTCACTCACATCATATTATCTTTCAATTTTCTCTTTATTTCTTTCTTTTATATTTTTCTTGTTTACTTCTCTTTCTTTCTTTTTAATTTTTTTTTACTTCTTTCTTTTTATTAATTTGGCTACAGGGTCTCACGACCAGGCCCACCGACCTAACCTGCACCAAATATTTCCTTTATCATCTATCCACAGGGTCTAACAACCAGATTCATCTGACCTAACCTATGTCACAGGGTCTCACGACCAGATCTTTCGACCTAACCTGCGCCATAGGGTCTCACGACCAGATCATACTATCTAACCTGCGTTGGCCACAGGGTCTTACGACCAGATCCCACGATCTAACCTGTGTTGGCCCATTCTTTTATTAATTCTTTTATCAATTGGCCACAGGGTCTTACGACCAGGTCCTCCCGACCTAACCTGTGACAAGTATCCTTTTACTATTTTCATTCTCATTCTGTTTATTTTATTTAGTTATTCTTTTCATTTATTATCGTTTCACTTCTTTAATTTTCTTTATAATTATCCTTTTCTCTCTTGACTTTCATTATTAACTTGTTATTTCATTCGTCATTCAACACACATTTATCATACAAACATACACAACAATTTTCACACTTTATTTTCTCAATTCCCTAAGTTTATGCCATGACGTTTTAACTCTTTCTATTCCTTAGTTCACATTCTAGTTTACATCTCATACATACATACTTACTTTCTTTTATTTATTATTCAATTATTTGAATTCGTTATGTGATATACATTTAGCACACAAACATCACAATTCAGCCAGACATACAGAACAATAATCAACAATAATCATTTATAGTCATTCACAATTAACAGCCAGAGTTCCTGTTCTTCAAATAAACATACATGATAACATATAACACTTAGCCAGCCTGCATAGTCAATTACCAGCATCAATTTATAGTTCATTTCATTTACTTTCTTACTTTATATTTAATTTAAATTAATTACCCAATGATCAGTTATAAGCACACCCACATATTCTTAGCAAGTATTATATACTAATTAGAAAATACCTCCTAAAGCAAGGTAAAGAACCCCTTACCTTTAGACGCTTTAACTCTTAATTTCGTCAAATACCTACTCATTCCGCATGATGACGTCTATTGATTTCCACGCTGCGGCTGGTCCTGAATTTCTTTCATCGTCCTCAGTAGGGAAGACAACCGCCTCGATTCACGACGATCCGGTTTACCCCGATCCAACCACGGTTGCACCAGTCCAATACGATTCATGGCCGAATCGGTTTAAACCACACCCACACAGCCCTAAAAGCTTCAAGTTCCTTCATGGCAGCAATGGTGTCCACGACCGGCGTCGGTGACGAGAACGGCCACGATTCTGATGCAACGTATTGATGCACCACGACAACACCGACGACGACTTGGTTTGAACCCTTAGCGAAGCACACACGGCGAAGAGGAGGCGAATGCCGTCCTTGACAGCGGCGGCCTCCATGGCAGCAGCAGCGAGTAACAACTAGCAACGGCAGCAGCGATTTGTTCTGGCCAAAAGGGGCGTCACGATTCGTGACAGGAGGGAGAACGGGCATGCGACGCGAGCTTGATGGAGAAGAACCCAGCAACGACGAACGGTTGGGGCTCGCAAGTGACGGCGGCAATGGAGCTTGGGCAGCGGCGCAGAGATAAAACCAGGGAGAGGAAGAGAAATCGCAAGCATGGGGGAGAGAGAGAGACGCTGTGATGGTGGTGCCACCGGTGATTTTTGTCGCGGCCGAGAGAGAGCAAGGGATGGAGGGAGGCGGCGCTGCGTAGGGTTAGGGCCGGCGGCCCCTTTGTTAGAGGAGAAGGAGGAGTTGGGGGGAAGTTCGAACCCCCCCTTCCTCTTTTATTTATTTATTTATTTATTTATTTATTTTTAATTATTATTATTATTATTATCCTTATTATTATTAATATTATCACTACTATTATTATTATTACTACTATTATTATTATTATTATTCTTTTTATTTATTATCATTACTTGTGTTAGTATGGTTTTAAAACACTAATGCTATTTTTCTTTATTTGTTTATTGTAAATCTCAAAAAATACTAATAATAAAATGTAAGCATTTAGTAAGTACTTATATAAAATTATAAAGTTAAGAATCTTAAAATTCTTAAAACAAGTTCAACCTTTAAAATGTCAAAATATATTAACGTATAGAAAGTATGCTTTTCAAATAGTATAATTATTTTTAACATTTTAATTGAACTAATCACTTAGCCATATCAATAATCGATTAGTCAGTGCTATTTTTCTTTTTATTACTCTTATTATGTTTGGAATTAAAAATGGGGATGTTACAATTCTCCCCCACTTACAAGAATTTCGTCCCCGAAATTCGGGTTACTTCGTAACGCGGAGAACCATCCAGCTAATGGGGTTCCTGTCGGTTCTATTTCCCCGCTTTCGATGTGTTAATCCTTTCTTCTTAGTATTGCCATGTCTGTCCTCGGAGACTACATATCTCCTCTATCGCGATAGGATTCACCATTTCCTTATTATTAAAGTTCCATCTTCCATTTCTTGGGTTGAAATCCTCCCCCACTTAGCATCAACTTACCTGCTTACTCAAATGCCCGGAAGCAGGAAATCGAACGTGTCGGCTCCTTATTGCCTTTCATACGACTCTTAATAAAGAGTGCAAGAATCTAACAACAACAGAAAATATAATCTTTGGAATTCACGATGGATTTGCGACTTCGCTTTAAGGAAATAGCATAAGACTATGCGATCCAAAGACTTTTCGTAGAACGTAGCAGCTAATGGCTAGAAATTTCCCGGAATCTGATCGAATAATTAAGACTGGAACTCCAGGAACGATGAATATTCTAGGATAAGAAACAAGGAGAAGATCGCAAGTTCACAATGTTTAGTAGATTGGAGGGAGAACTCTTTGATCCTGATTAAAGTCGCTACTTCGAGGTCATGTCAAACCAAGAAGAATGAGGAGGAAGGGATCTACTTGCACGAATTGGGGTACTAATTAAGGCTTTCAGATTTACTATTAAATTCTTAAACGATTTCCGATGGTCAAAGGTTGGAGGTTGGCAAGTATTCTTGACGTTTGAACATTCTATTAAACACCATTTTAGACCAACGACACTCAAGACATACCTTGGTGTATGTCAGCAATCCCTTACAACCTTCTTCACATTAGGCTTTAAGGAAAGCTTGAATGAATTTTATACAAAACAAGAAAGCTAATGGAATTCGACCTTTCTATCACCTTAAGACTTACACTACTTTCGAAATCGAGAGTCGTGTTGGGTTGACGAGTTTGAGAAGGTTGTGGTGTTTGACCACGTATGGTTTTCTCCATACTGTATGGTGATTGGTGGGTCCAAAAGGGTCGCCAACATGGCAAGAATCGGGTAGATACAGGCATTGGAGACAATAATATGACTAGATACATGTCAAGCAAAAAGTCAAAGAAGATTATCCTAAAGAATGCATTTCTACTAGATATTCATCAAAAAGGCATTTCCTCCTAACTAATGGTTAACTTCGTCCATAATCCGACACTTGTAAGTACCAACTTCGATTATTAGGGAAAAGTTCTTTCGGCTAAGTGTCCAAATTTAATCAACTAGGAGTATCGGATTCCGACTATGGTTCCTTACTCCCCCACTTGGCATTGACATACCACGTTACATCAATGTCAAGGAGTAGACTCAATCGATAATAATAATCTGGTATGGGAGTTCTCGACCGTTGTTCGCGATCGGAAGTTACGAGGGGTTGACTACCTATAGGCGGTCTTTGAGTTTGTAATAAGTTCCTATGGATTCTTGTTCGATTCTCTTGAAGATCCTATTCTCGGCTATACTATTCGTAAGCGGGTACAACAACCTAAAGGGTCTTGTCCCTTGGTTCCGTTTTGAATCCACTTCCTGATTTGTGTAAAGAGTCGAAAAAATGCTTTTCGGGTTGGTTCCTTTCCTTCTGAAGGGTCTATCTCTTAGAGTTCCCGCCTTCGGTTGTTTTGATTTCAATTGGAGGGTAGCAATGATATCGACCATCAGTAGAGATAAGGATCGGGGTGATCAGTCCCAACCTCGCATCTATCAACAGCACATCATTATCATCTTCATTGGTAGTATCATCCTTTAACAGATGCAAGAGTAAGGATGGCCAATCCTTACCTTACACACTATTAAATGACAATATTATCACAAGGTTTAGTTTAGATTTTAACTAGAGTCCTACAACTTATTGGTTCTTCCTACGACTTCTCATGGTTGTCTTAAAGATCGGTTAAAGTGTGCGTACTTCTCGAGTTTCACGACACCACATTGGAAAGGATTAGGGATTCTGATTCTAAGAAGCGTAAGCCTTGGAAAATCTTAATAAGGAACTACTGAGATAAACCTAGAATTTCTATTTTTTTTAAAAAAAACTGTCCTAACTTCTTTGCCCGTTCGCTTTCAAGAAATTAACATCTCACATAGGGCATACCTCCACTTAGCTCGTCCAAGACCTCTCCTATTTGCCCAGATCGGCTCCTATTTGCCAGTTGCATTTGCAATATATCCACTTCTTTCCACGGGGTATTACTGCCCGGTTGTTCACACCGGTAGCAGAGACCCTCTCTTGCAATCCGATCCTTGTACTAGCACACACCGCGGTGAGACTTTCTGAAATGCAAACATGGTGTCTAGTAATGGAAACGACCATGCTTTGGTCCGCATTTCTTGGGACTGCTACCCTAGTGTGGTTGTCGGCGTACAGATCTACTTTCCGAGCCGGTCTCCTACCCTTGGTAGTGCTTCCTAACCTCCTTGCCAAGTTCTTCTCATAGGTACGGAGTATATTCACTAGTTGAAAGAAACTGTCGACGTTATTGTTCTACGTTATTGTTCTCCAAGGTAAACCTAATATCCCAACGAAGTCCCGACTCATCCTGATCTCGGTTCAAATGAACCAAGTTTCTTAGAGTTCCAGCGATCCTAGTATCGTCACTGCACCTACTAATTATGAGACTTAGTTCCTAAAAAGAGAAAAGCTCGTACACACACATATATATATATAATTAAATAACTATCTACATGTATATAAATACCTCTGTATATACTATAGACTTGACACCAACTTCGGTTACTCGCTTGGTGAGTAAACCACTGGAGATGTGAGTTCACACTCCAAGGCCGAGGAGAAACTGCTCTGATACCATAATGTAACACCCTCACAATTATTTAATTAAATTAGGATTTTATAAAAAATGGTAATTGAAAATTTCTTTTTAAATTAAAATACTTAAGAATATTTTTCCGGAAAAACGGACAGAGTTTCCTCTGTTTTACGGACTTTCCCAAATTTTCCAATTTTGTACCTGCTTAACCTGTTCAGTCCAGCAAACTTTTAAAACATAAAACGTTTAAATATCATCCAGAAACATATCCTAATGCCCCGAATATCACAAATAGGGGCGTACAACTAATAGATATTTTTAAATTACAAAATAGTAGTTTTTAACATATCTAAAACTGCAGTCCACTCGTAAATAATAAATAGATACTCCACGTAGTGGAGGTTCAACCTGCTCGGCCAGAAACTGTGTAAGCTCCAATCTCAAAACCTGAAAAATGGTTGTAAGGGTGAGCTTTACACATGAAGTAGAAAGTAGTTCCTAACTAAACATAATGACCTACTAAGTCAAACACATTTAGCACGTAACACATATTTTCAATCATCAAACCAAGCATGCATCACACACAAACAATAATTCCCTTAGCCACTCATAAACCCATATCCTTTGCTCTTTTATCTTTCTCATGTGTTGTTGATTCTCTTTTCTCTCACTCACATCATATTATCTTTCAATTTTCTCTTTATTTCTTTCTTTTATATTTTTCTTGTTTACTTCTCTTTCTTTCTTTTTAATTTTTTTTTACTTCTTTCTTTTTATTAATTTGGCTACAGGGTCTCACGACCAGGCCCACCGACCTAACCTGCACCAAATATTTCCTTTATCATCTATCCACAGGGTCTAACAACCAGATTCATCTGACCTAACCTATGTCACAGGGTCTCACGACCAGATCTTTCGACCTAACCTGCGCCATAGGGTCTCACGACCAGATCATACTATCTAACCTGCGTTGGCCACAGGGTCTTACGACCAGATCCCACGATCTAACCTGTGTTGGCCCATTCTTTTATTAATTCTTTTATCAATTGGCCACAGGGTCTTACGACCAGGTCCTCCCGACCTAACCTGTGACAAGTATCCTTTTACTATTTTCATTCTCATTCTGTTTATTTTATTTAGTTATTCTTTTCATTTATTATCGTTTCACTTCTTTAATTTTCTTTATAATTATCCTTTTCTCTCTTGACTTTCATTATTAACTTGTTATTTCATTCGTCATTCAACACACATTTATCATACAAACATACACAACAATTTTCACACTTTATTTTCTCAATTCCCTAAGTTTATGCCATGACGTTTTAACTCTTTCTATTCCTTAGTTCACATTCTAGTTTACATCTCATACATACATACTTACTTTCTTTTATTTATTATTCAATTATTTGAATTCGTTATGTGATATACATTTAGCACACAAACATCACAATTCAGCCAGACATACAGAACAATAATCAACAATAATCATTTATAGTCATTCACAATTAACAGCCAGAGTTCCTGTTCTTCAAATAAACATACATGATAACATATAACACTTAGCCAGCCTGCATAGTCAATTACCAGCATCAATTTATAGTTCATTTCATTTACTTTCTTACTTTATATTTAATTTAAATTAATTACCCAATGATCAGTTATAAGCACACCCACATATTCTTAGCAAGTATTATATACTAATTAGAAAATACCTCCTAAAGCAAGGTAAAGAACCCCTTACCTTTAGACGCTTTAACTCTTAATTTCGTCAAATACCTACTCATTCCGCATGATGACGTCTATTGATTTCCACGCTGCGGCTGGTCCTGAATTTCTTTCATCGTCCTCAGTAGGGAAGACAACCGCCTCGATTCACGACGATCCGGTTTACCCCGATCCAACCACGGTTGCACCAGTCCAATACGATTCATGGCCGAATCGGTTTAAACCACACCCACACAGCCCTAAAAGCTTCAAGTTCCTTCATGGCAGCAATGGTGTCCACGACCGGCGTCGGTGACGAGAACGGCCACGATTCTGATGCAACGTATTGATGCACCACGACAACACCGACGACGACTTGGTTTGAACCCTTAGCGAAGCACACACGGCGAAGAGGAGGCGAATGCCGTCCTTGACAGCGGCGGCCTCCATGGCAGCAGCAGCGAGTAACAACTAGCAACGGCAGCAGCGATTTGTTCTGGCCAAAAGGGGCGTCACGATTCGTGACAGGAGGGAGAACGGGCATGCGACGCGAGCTTGATGGAGAAGAACCCAGCAACGACGAACGGTTGGGGCTCGCAAGTGACGGCGGCAATGGAGCTTGGGCAGCGGCGCAGAGATAAAACCAGGGAGAGGAAGAGAAATCGCAAGCATGGGGGAGAGAGAGAGACGCTGTGATGGTGGTGCCACCGGTGATTTTTGTCGCGGCCGAGAGAGAGCAAGGGATGGAGGGAGGCGGCGCTGCGTAGGGTTAGGGCCGGCGGCCCCTTTGTTAGAGGAGAAGGAGGAGTTGGGGGGAAGTTCGAACCCCCCCTTCCTCTTTTATTTATTTATTTATTTATTTATTTATTTTTAATTATTATTATTATTATTATCCTTATTATTATTAATATTATCACTACTATTATTATTATTACTACTATTATTATTATTATTATTCTTTTTATTTATTATCATTACTTGTGTTAGTATGGTTTTAAAACACTAATGCTATTTTTCTTTATTTGTTTATTGTAAATCTCAAAAAATACTAATAATAAAATGTAAGCATTTAGTAAGTACTTATATAAAATTATAAAGTTAAGAATCTTAAAATTCTTAAAACAAGTTCAACCTTTAAAATGTCAAAATATATTAACGTATAGAAAGTATGCTTTTCAAATAGTATAATTATTTTTAACATTTTAATTGAACTAATCACTTAGCCATATCAATAATCGATTAGTCAGTGCTATTTTTCTTTTTATTACTCTTATTATGTTTGGAATTAAAAATGGGGATGTTACATAATTAATATGAGAGATAATAAGTGGAGAAAAATAATCAATTATTATAAAGTTATAAAGAGCAAAATGATAAAACAAACATTGATTTATTACAAAAAGAAAAATTAAATATACTTCATCCGATCGTTATTATAAGTCACATTCTAGAAGAATTTATTTGTTCTAATTATAAGTTACTTTATATTTCTTATGCATCATTTATTATTTTTTCTCTTTTTTGTTTTTCTGTTCATTAATGGATGTGAACTTTTCAAGAAAAGTGAAGAGGGTAAAATTGTAATGTTATAATATATTCTCATAGAATTTACAAAACTAACTAATTTTCTTAGTATGTGTTATTCAGTTAAATATACCTTATATACATTATGATAATTTATGATTTAAATGTGATTTTAGTCCTTATAAATGTATGTAATTTTGAAATTTATTCCTACGACTTTTTTTTTTTGGTCCCTAAATTTCGATATATTTTAGTTTGATTCCCAATGTTAATTTTAGATAAAAAATGCTAACGTGACATAATCGAAGCCATGTGAGCCATGACACGTCAAACATGTGATAACATGAACTTAAATAAAGAAAAACTAATTTTGAGGAATTACAAAATTTCCTTATTAATGGACCTTAACAAAAAAACAACCTAATTTGAGGGACGACTAAAAGCAAAGTTTCCTTTTTGAAGGATTAAAATCGAAAAAAACTTAATTGAGGGGCTAAGAAAAAGACCTTATCCTCTTTCACTTTTATTCTCACTCTCCTTCTTCCATAATAAGATAACTTAATCATACAATTGCCTTATATGATGGTCCAAGTAGGAGGTATGATACTTGTGAACGACAATGGACCTAATTAGAAATTTATGGTAGTTAGTGAACGTTGAGCACGTTGACCTGCGGTATTTACAATGTATTTGGGTATGGAAGAATAATTTGTAATGACTTCGTCGACAAGTGGCAAATATGGTGATACGAAGGTGGTCATGAGAAAAGAAAGTGTTGAACAGGAAAATATGATGAATATGATATTTTTATATTATTTATTTTAATAAAAAAATGGAATTTTGATTTCAATCCTTCAGAATTATTATTTTTTTTAATCCCTCAAAATTATTATTTTACTTTTAGTCCCTCAATAGTAAGTTATTTCTAGTCCTTGTAATCACGTGCCGTTCACATGGCATTGTTGTTATGATCTCCATTAGTCTTTGTCAACATTTTTTAATCCAAAATTAATGTCAGAAACCAAAACTTAAATGACATAAAAACATAGGGATCAAAACAAATTTTTTTTTAGAACGAATTTCAAAATCACATTCATTTATAAAAACACCAATTTATAAACAGTAGGAATTACAAATAATTGATATACAAATTTTATCTTGGGCAAATTTCTAAAATTTATACCCTAATGCAAGTAGTTGACCACCAATTTACTGTGCAAGAGTAACATTAAAATCCACCTAGTCATCTTTAGCAGTTTGCTTTACCTTAGATTCCAGTCTAATAACAATCTTCTTATATGTACCACCGGGATTTACAAATAATTGATACCTTTATGTTTGCATATAGTATATTTATTCTAACTTTATGCATAGTACTCCCTCCGATTCAAAAGTCTTGTAGTTTAAGGTTATGTGCGAGTTTTAAGAAATGATTAAATGATGTAATAATTTGAAGCATTTAGACCAAAATACCCTTTTGTAATGATTAATATATCATTCTCATCCATTAATTACCATGTACATCACTCTCATTCATTTACTCCTAACAATAACCATCTTTACATTTCCCATGCACACTTTTTCCACCGTCACTCTTTTCGGTGAGCAAATGTGGAGTACTACTAGTACTGTAGTGTTTGGAGCACTATGAATATGAAGATGAAAGGTTTAGTGGTTGACACTAGAACACTTCCAAAATGTATTGTAGATTTAACAAGAATATTTCCCACCAAATTTTCGTCTGAAAATTTTTTATTCCCTCCTAAAATTGCTTTTTTTTTAGGGGACCTCCTAAAATTTCTTTATATAAACGTGTTGTATAAAAATCATCTAAGGACTGTTCAAACTATGGCTAAAATGAACAATTATTGTATGACTTCACCTGAAATAGATTTAAACATTGATTTAATAGAGCCTATCATGTTCAATTCTTCAAGTACTCATGATGGATCATTCAACCATTTTTTATGGGATCTGAATAAGGAACCACCTTTAGAAGATACTAATACAGACCATATTGAAAATATGGCTCTTTGTGTTGAAGATGACATTTCTATGGAAGAAACAATAATAGAAGAAGTATTTGAACCAAACACAAATACTGGTGAGTGATTAAATATTTTTTTCTTAAGTTTCTTATTTTTATTACACACCATGTCTGAAGTCTTACTCTAGCATCTTTTGCAAATTTTACTGTATCTTTTTTTTTTTTTGGGAAATCTTACTATGGCATGTTTGAAGTTTCTCATCCTTATGCTTATTACTGTAACGTAACAATGTCTTAGCATTTCTTTTTTTGATTGTAATGTCTTAGCATTTCTTTAATAACTGGAGTATATTATTTCCATGCACCTAAATATTTCTTTAAATAGCAATGTTCCCTAACAATATGTTACGTTATGTGCAGCAATATGTTTATCATGAATTAAGCAATATGTTACGTTAACTGGACAAATATTTCTTGAATTTTCCCTAACAATATGTTTATCTTTTACTATTAGAAGAAGATATCAACGAGAATGTGCAGCAACCACACTTGCAGACTACTTATAGGCATGAAAAAAGAAAGTATTTGTCCAATGATCTAAGAAGAGCCATATATATTATGCTACTGGAAAAGAGTGTTGATGGAAAATTGAAAAGAGGGGATACATTGAGTGTGGCATCAAGGTTTTCAATCCCCATATATACTGTTCAACGCATTTGGAATCGAGGAAGAACTTGTGGTGAAGTTTCCAATAAGCCAAAACATGGTCGGAAGAGAGTTCAAATTGATCTAAATCATGTTATGAATATCCCTTTGCCTAAACGAACAAATATTCGATCTTTGAGTGATGCAATAGGGACAAGCTACAGTACAATGTGTAGGCATATAAAGGCTGGAGCTATGCGAAGGCATACAAATGCTATAAAACCTTTTCTAAAAGAAGAGAACAAAATAGCAAGATTGCAATTTTGTATATCAATGTTGGATACTACCAGTATACCACATGATCCAACTTTTGTGGGTATGTACAATGTCATTCACATTGACGAGAAATGGTTTTACATGACAAAGAAAACCGAGAACTACTACCTGCTGCCTGAAGAAGAGGAACCTATGCGCACTTGCCAAAGCAAACATTTTATTGTCAAAGTCATGTTTTTGGTTGCTATGGCTCGACCAAGGTTCGATCAGCAAGGAAATGAAACCTTCTCTGGAAGAATTGGTGTATTTCCTCTTGTCACAAAAGAGCATGCTAAAAGAAGAAGTGCAAATAGAGCCGCAGGCACATTAGAGACAAAACCAATCCATTCAGTCACAAGGGAAGTGGTAAAATGGTTCATGATAAATAAAGTATTGCCTGCTATCAAGGAAAAATGGCCAAAAGAGGATGCAAGCTATCCGATATTTATTCAACAAGATAATGCCAAAACTCATATTGATCCCAATGATCAAGAATTCTGTCAAACAGCCTTGAAAGATGGATATGATATTAGATTGATGTGTCAACCAACCAATTCTCCAGATCTGAATGTTTTAGATCTTGGTTTTTTTAGCGCCATTCAATCCTTGCAACACAAAGAGTCACCCAAAACTGTTGATGAGCTTGTTATTGCTGTTGAGAGATCATTTTAATCATTTTCATCCATAAAGGCAAATAGAATATTTCTAACATTACAGTTATGTATGGTGGAAATTATGAAAGCTCGAGGATGTCATAAGTACAAGATTCCTCATATCAACAAAGCTGCATTGGAAAGGATTGGGCTGCTTCCAACAAATATCAAGTGTGATCCTACATTAGTGCAAGAGATTCTAAATTATTTGAATTCCCTATGAAGTTGAAGTGTGAATTTGTTAATACAACTGGGCTTTTTATCGATACTGTTATGAATGGAAAGAAAGGAGTTTTGTTTTGCAAGATGTTATTGGATTAAAAGGGAAGAAATGAGTTTTGTATATATGGTTTTATGAATGGAAGAAATGAGTTTTGTATATCCATACTGTTATGAATGGAAGAAAGGAGTTTTGTATATCTGGTTTTATTAAAAGAAGTGATGTGACTACAGTAAAGGTACTTATATTGGAAAAAAATGGAAAAATATACTGTAAATGGAAAAAAATGGAAAAATATACTGTAAATGGAAAAATGAAAATTTGCTTCATAAATTTGACACTAACATAAACCAATTCATGCATTACAGTGATCCTCCATCATAAATTTTTTCCTTCAAATACTTTATTTCAAAAATTAACCATTACAACCAAAAGATAAATCACCTTCAATTTCTCCATCGAATCAAATGATCAATACGAAGTACTTGGAATGTAAATATTCAAAATGTTATGAAGCTCTTTTTTTATCTCTTCATTCTCAGTCCCATGCATCCACACAGCATGTGGGATTTCATTCAGATCAGAATTATCTCCATCCTTTGTAGGCACAACATCATCTTCATGAGGAAGTTTGTTCAAGTCAAAATAAGCTTTCTTCTTGTCTGCAGATTCTGCTTCTTCTGTATCACCACTTGGATAAGAGTTCACTTCATCTTCATGATTGACCTCTCCATCGTCCTTGTCCAGTGAGTCTTCAACATCCAGAGGTTCATCCTTATCCAACGAGTCTTCAACTACAAGAAGTGATAGATCCTCATAATCGAGTGAAGCTCTATTGGGGTATTTTTGTGGTGCTGCCATTTTTAATTGGGTAAAGAGGAATTAAGAAGGAATGAAGATTGGGATGAAAAACAATTGGGACCATGGAGATCTATATATACAACGATGGAGATGAAGATTTGACTAAAAAAATTGGGAACTGAAGACTGTTGGTGACAATGAGATAGAAATGGTATCCAAAATGAATTGGGAAAAGATGACACTGTGAATTGGGAGATGAGTTTCGGAAAAAGAAAAAAGAAAAGAAAAAAAAGAGAGAGAAAGAATGGAATTGGGAGTAATATGCTTTTTAAAAAGTGGTTTTGCTGCCGTTGAACAATTTCAATTTTCCAGACTTGGAGTGGTACTGTTAGAAACTCCGTATAAGTAATGTAATTATTGAAGAGAGAGGGAAATAAATTGGAGATAAAAAAGAGGTTGTTATAAATAAGGGTATAGTTAGAAAAAGTAGGATAATTATGTATTGGGTTTATAAAAGAACAAGACTTTTGAATCATGGTACAGATGCAAAACAACAAGACTTTTGAATCGGATGGAGTATATGATAGTATATATCTAACTCCATTCACATAAGAGTACGGGGTATCGGACTATCGGACGGATAATAAATAAAGTAGTACAAAATAAACATTTTTGTGTATGTATAACTAACCTGCAATAGTCTGGTTGTTCCCCAATAGCAAGATTTGAAGACCCTCCACCAAACACACCAGAGACAAGATATTTATCTAAAACCCAAGAATCACTTGCTAAGAAGATTGCAATCACTTTCTTTAAATGGTTTAAATGAAGCATGTGCCAAATTATAAAAACTGTTTATAAAAACCAAAATCATATTTAAACATTTATTTATTGATTTGAGAATATCATTCTCCCATATTGTACATGTGGCTGATAATTGAAGTGTGGCTCATACTTCAATTCAATAAAATTTCCTTATTCTTATCTAAGAAAAACACTTGTTAACAATATAGGTTTTCACATTTGTGTGTCACAACCATTGTTAGTTTGTTACTTATCTTCATTAGTTAGAAAACATAATTTCTTAATTCATTTATCATTTTTTTTAATTAATTGACCATTAAAATCAGTACCACGTAGTTATAGCATACGAAGTTGATGTCCCCTATAAATATATAGTCTATAGTTTATATAAATATATATTGAAGCAAATACATGGGTGTACGAGGTTTTGTATAGCAAAATGTTATAACTTATAGTATCATATTTTATCGATTAGCTTATGAACGAAACCTCGTTGGTTGATTATATTGTTGTTTACATGCTGTTGTTAATCGTGACGTAATTAGGAAATTTCTTATTTTTTTTAGGTTTATGCTTTTTCAAGTCCACGGTATCTTCAGGGGTTCATTATTATTAATGGGGGTTTTTGAGATATGCTTCGAGGTCACGAGAATGCCTTTCCCAGCGAGACGTTTTTTCTAGGAATCGAATCCGAGACTACTAGTATTCATATCCCATTTTTTTTAGAATCCCAGTTGGTTCCATAATGCTTCAAATCCACGGTATCTTCAGGGGTTCACTATTATTAATGAGGGTTTCTGAGATCCGCTTTGAGGTCATGATGTTGGAAACCCAACAAGCGACCCAACAATATACTAGAGGGGGGTGAATAGTAGTTGGAAGCAATAATACTAATTTTTCGCGATGTGATTGAAATCGGTCGGATAATGCTTGCTGTTAAGAATAAAAATGCTGACTTTGGGCTGAGCAGTATCTGATAATCGGTTATCTAGACCGACCACTGATTATCCAAGCTGCGCCACTCAAAGATCAGGTTTGCAGCGGAAATTTGCTAGCACTATCCGAGCAAAATATAGAGTTTAGCAAAGCCGATTAAGTGCTCGGAATAAAAACTTAAAGTAGTAAAGAGAAAATGAGACACTGAGATTTTATACTGGTTCACTCACAACCACGGTGAGTTACGTTCAGTCCCCCCTAAACCTCAGGGAGCCTTTAATAATATCAAATTGATAGAAATTACAAGAGATCAATTAACCCACCAAGAGAGTACCAAACTCTTGGCTTCTACCTAATTTGACAAGTCTTGAAACCTTTAAGACACCTTGAAACCTTCAAAGATTTTCACCAAAGAACCTCTTTGGATTTCTGCTCAGGAACCTCCTAAGACTTCACCAACACCTAAGAACCTCTTAGATGGCTTGGAAACCTTCCAAGACTTTCACTTGCTTGAGAACCTCTCAAGACTTTGAAAAACGATTGAATGAATGAGATGACTCCAACCCCGAAACTCAAATGTGTTTGAATCTGAAAGTTTGATGAACAAAATAGTTTTTGGTTAAGTGTTTGAGAAAGGATTTTTGTAGAGAACAATTTGAGACTTAGAATATGACAGTTTTACTCTCTAACTCTTGTTGTTCTCTTTTCTGAGTTTTTGCTTCTGTGTGTATCACTGAGAATGAATATGAAAATTGTGTTCAGCTCTTTACACCACTACTTGTATTTGGAGAACATAAGACACTCCTTTTATAGTGATCCAACATGCATGAGGTAGAAGAGAGAGAGTGGAAAATATCTTGAGACATGCCTTGTCCTTTGCAACAGATATACTAGACAATTTCTGCACTGTACAGAGATACGTTTGTCCTTTGTCCAGCCTATTTCCACTTCTTTGTAACGTTTTGAATTTGTCTCTCTTCCAATGTTGATTTGAATTTGCAATTTTGAAATATTAAGGATTGTGACAGATGGGTGCTGTGAGATAAAGACAAAATTGCCAGCCACGCACAGTACTATAATGTCAGTACAGAGACAAAGAGGTGCGAGTGATGTCATACTGCTGAAGTTTGAAGGAGATGAACAACGTTGCCGAGCTTGACAACTAGTTCGAGCTTGACCTCTTCAATCTTGGGGACTTGGGTGAAAGACCTGATCTGAGCTGACCGAGCTAATCTTTCGGCCGACTTCCTCAAGCCGAGCTTGGAGACTTCTGAGATGAGCTGATCTAATGTCGAGCTTGAGGACTTCTGAGCTGAGCTGATCTGATGCCGAGCTTGGGAACTTCTGAGCTAAGCTGATCTGATGCCGAGCTTGACGAAAGTTCGAGCGTTGACATCTTCAATAAGTTTGACATCTTCACTGAGCTTGTCGAAAGTTTGAACTTGACATCTTCTCCGAGCTTGACATCGTCACCGAGCTTCACATCATCACCGAGCTTGAGTTCTTGAGTGATTAATCTTCTCTAAGCGTCCAGTGTTGCCGAGCTTGACGGAAGTTCGAGCTTGGGGACTTGAGTGATTTATCTTCTTGGCCGACTAAGTTTGCTTTGAGCGATAGCTCGGATTGATCACTTCCGAGTACGCCAGAGCTAACGCTGATTTTCTCCGACTTCATTAATCCGATCCTTAACTTTCCAAACAAGATGTCGAGAGCGCGCCGAGCTTCTTCATCATACTGGTCGGATACCAAATCCAATCCTTAGCTTTCCTAACAACGAGAGCGTGCCGAGCTTCTTCATTATACTGCTCGGATTCAATTGTCTCTGTCAGTGGCCGAGCTGATTTGATTTCCAAGATACTTCCGAGTTGATTTACTTGGCTTCATCAAAACCTTGGCCGAGAATCGAGCTCATGATATATTTGTCATTATCAAACCAACGAGCTTGTTCATTTGTCTTCATCAAAACCTTTGATTCAACACATGAGGACGTCTTTCCCAGGGGAATGTTTTTTCTAGGAATCGAATTCGAGACTACTAGTATCCATATCCTTTTTTTAGAATCTTAGTTGGTTCCATAATACAAAATGAGACAACTCTCATTGACGAAAAATTCTTATTTTAAATGTTAGAAAAAATTCCTTAAAATATACTTTGTAAAATACAAAATGATTTTTTTCTTCCTTACTTTGATCTTAAGGTTTCATATGGTTAGAAGTTTTTGAAAAATTAGAATTCCCATATTTATATCTTCTAGATCCAAAAATTTCTAAAAAGGACTTGGATTGATAATAATGTTGATAAAAAAAAGAAATTGACTTTGACTCTCAAGAATAAGGTAGGATTAATCGAGTTCCATGTATTAATTTTTGTTAAACACCTTATTGATAAAATAAAACAATTGATTGATGAAGCAAATTAAAGAATCTTTAAAGTTTAAACCATGGTTCTGAAAATCGGACCGAATCGGCTAGTCCAATAAACTAGAACATTGGTGAACCGGTGGAGGCACCGATCCATCAGAACCCAAAAATCGTTCAGAAAAAGATTGGTGCTGAACCGACCGTAACGGTAGTAAGCCGTGAAAACCGGTGGTCTATTGGTTTAGCTCGATTCGCTATTAACAGTCTAAATTGGCCAAAAATTATGATGCTTTTATAAAAAAAAATAAATGAATAGTTTGATAATGAATAATCGTTAATTACTTATTTTTTTACTTTATTTTATAATTTTAGATGTTGTTAATAGATATTATTGCTTATTATTAAGCAACTAAACTGAAATATTGTTTTGTGGTGTTAGACTTGTTTAATACTTATAGTTAGACTTCAACACTTTTGGATACTATTGAATTTTGATATTTTAATATTATGAAAATCATGATTACTTTTATTGTTTGGTGATGTATTTGGTCTTTACAATTTAATTTTAGAATATTAGTTTATTACAATGTTATTATATGATTATATATACACACATTTACATTAAAACCGGATAGGCCACTGTTTAATTACAGTCTAACAATTGAACTTTGAATCAGTACTTTGATCGGTTCAATAACCAGTTCGATTTTCAAAACCAATTTCAAAACATTGGTTTAAACAGATAATGGAAGAGTAAAATGCAACGATAAACAAGGGAAAGAGAGAAAGCAAGTTGATATTATCCAACCATACACTACAATCTAATAATTATGTGGAATTGTAGGTTAATTTTTCTAACCACACTCTAATTGGCCCTGCCGCGACTCAATAGTTAATGGAAAAAGTATACAACCTCTTGAATTTTATAATTATATTGATTTTATCTTTCAAATCTACATGACGAATGTTCAACTTAATATTGAGCAAAGTTACAAGAAAGAAATAAACTATTACCATATAAACTATCGCATGGAGGCAGGATTAAGTGACTTTGAATTATTAATAAACAAATTGCAAATATATGATATAATTGTTTTTTTTAACATATATATATATATATATATATATATAGATTGTTGAAATGGAAAGAATATTACAACTTTGTACAAAGGGAACTCTGATGATATTGTAAATCTACATTGAATTTGTCCCAGGAAGTGATAAGATCAATGTAACACGAAAACTTCATATTATGAGAGAGAAAGACATAAAATTTGTCATAACATGGCAAATTATTCATAATATATGGTCTATCAATTTCTCTTGTGTCTTCTCTCTCATAGTACGAGTTTGGTTACAAAATAAATAAATGTAGATAAAAATAGGAAAGAACTTAACCAGTCTTAATCCTTACACAGTGCAGTTTGTATGAAAGAGGGAAATTGTTTTATTGTCATGCAGTTCCCCTAATCTGCTTTGAAACCAACTACATCTATGAGAAGAACTTGTAGTTCTTGGCTGACAAGATGATATTCCTCAAGGCACCAATTGGAGACAAAAACGTTAACATAAGCCCGAGAATAATGCAAATCTGTAATTTAAGGACAAGGAAACAAAATTAACTTAAGCCTCGGTAATTTATTATTAGATTGAAGATAGAGGAACTAAATTAGGATTTTTCACAATGTTAGTTAACATACCCAGTTGATTGTCCAATCCAAACTGAACTTCCTGGGTTTTTTGAGTTTGAGCCATATGATACAGGGAAGCTGCAAGTAAGAAAAAGAGGAAAACGGTTAAGCATGCATACATGAGTTTTATATTTCATTAGTCTCTTGATTGAACTTTATCATCTGCATAACTGTGAAACTAATTGCTGAGTCAGGGGTGTCGGTCAGGTATAATATAACCTAAAGTAATGATGTCAAATATAAGTAAAACTTATTTGAAGTCACATTCTACTTTCTCTAAAACCGTCACTACAATTAGGTACATAAGATATATAAATTTATAATTGAGTTTTGCTATATGTTGTTCTTAAAAGCAATGGATAAGGAACCTAAAAATGTAAAGTCAGTATTGAAAAGTTAAAATGTTAACTCTTAATTTATTTAACACATCATTTTCTAGGTTGACATAACACTTTTAGTTGTTTAAACATTGCCTAAATCCTTTATAATTTTTAAAGGTTGAGGATAAAAAACTAAAAGAAATATGTTTTATCGAGAAAGAAAATGCATAAATCTTTTTGTCTCATCATTATTTCCCAATAATACATATCCTTTTTCGTTCATGTTGCATATGATCAACCTGGATTGGCTGATGTTGATAAAACTCTAATGTTTCCTAGTGTTTTTTTTAAAAGGATTTTATGGTTTTGCTTACGAAGTATGATGCTGGGGCAAAGGCAAATCCTCCAAGAAATCCGAGAAGAGATCCAAAGAAGGGGATACATATGCCAACTAACATTGTTAATGCTGCAAATTAAAGGTAGGATTGAAAAGTCAGCTAACAACAAATTGATGAAGTTATCAGCCACTAAAAAAAGGTTCTAATGAGTAATCACGTACCAACATATATTGTACGACTGATAAACCTAAGTGCAAATGAAGGTGGAAACTTTAAGCTCTTCACCATGTATGTTTCCATCATATCGAACACTGGCATTGCAAATACCTGTTGTTTACATGGTAGTTAGAAAACATAACATTATGAGATATTGGTTAAAACACTTGTATGTAGTAGTACCAACTACCATCTATCTTAAAGAATAAATTATTACATAAACCTAGAGTCCTAGACTATATGATAAATTCAAACTAACTCATTTTTTTTAATAAGAAATAAATTCAAACTCATTGATCATCACCTGGTAGCCTCCAATAACATGGATAACAACAAACAAGTTAGCAAGAGAAATGAGCCAAGCAGGGCGTTCAAGAGTGATGAGGATGTTATCATCAACAGTGTTTCCAAAGTAATAGTAACCAATAATTGCTACTGGGAAGTAGCATATGGCAACTCCAATATATGCAACAACAACTCCTTTCCACATTGGTTTTTTTGAAGGGAGCTCTGGTGTTGATGGTATTGTTGCCTGGATTTCCAAAACCACACTGTGACCAGCATAAGCAAATGCAATATCTCCCAAGGCAGAGAAGAAGTTGAATACACCATCAGCTGTGTCTTTAGCTCTTGACCCATAGCTCACATCTGGTGCAACCCCCTTGTGTATAGAAGCCCCCCAAGCAATCACTGAGTACACCATAGACATAACAGCTGCAGCGAAAGAGACGGCAGAAATAGAGTTGAAGTTGGGGCATTGGGCAATAACAAAGTTGACGGAAGCAAAGATAACAATCCAATAAGAAGTTCTAATATCTTTGCAATCAGGGCAAAGGGTATCATGAACTTTCTTCAATGATTTTCCTCCTGTGACCATATACGCAATGCATGTCCCAACTTCCACAACCAGTTGCTGTGGAACCACAATCCATAGCCCCAACTTTTCACCAAAGGCTTCTTGCCCCAACTCATGGTACCTATCCAATCTCTTGTTTGGTATCATCTCATGCATCTCAACCATTTGCCATAAAGTGAATAAGGTGATAATCCAGGACAACACCAGAGCGGTAACTCCGGGACCCCTATATATTATAATTCAAATCATGCATTATATTTAATAAGGATCACAAACAGATGAATTATATTAGACCCTACTGTATTATTAACATAAACGTTAAATTCCTAAAAATCTAATATCATGTATGATTTTTCTTTTGTATTTTATTGTTACTCGACAAATTTTAATTAAATTTTACTACTACATCCCCTATGTTTTCCATCAAGATCCACCACCTTTGACCTTTTGGAAGGAAAACAAAAATTGGATTGGAAGGATCTTGACCCCGTTATTTTTCCTTCCTTCTTTTACAAATTTTTGAACCAAAGGAGCGATTTTAATTAGAAGATGATAGAGTTGAGAAGATGTAATTTTCAATAGAGTTTAGAAGATGTAATTTTCAATGCAATATGCCAATGTATATGTCTACTCTACTTCGTGTTATTATTATCAAATAAATACAAAAAGCACTTGATGATAGAACTCTGTATAACAAATGTAGAGGGTATATATACCAGCCCAAGTTTGAAAAGGCATAAGGAAGGCTGAGGACACCAGCTCCAACCATGGCCGTTATATTATGAAAAGCTGAATAATACCATTTGGCTTTTCTGGAAGCAGTGACTGGAAGCCAGTCATCAATGGCCTTTTGCTTAGCCAAATCTTCATCGCTCATTCTTCCCTGATCTTGGCTCATTGTTATGTATGTAATGTCCCCCTACCGCAACCAATCAAGCTTTTCCTTGTTCAATCACTTCAAAGAAAGATTTGATTATGGCAAGGAGAAAACTTGCATTTGTATGTATGTATGTATTCTTGATCGCGGTAGGAGATCAGAACTCAGTTTGGTCACAAAGTCCTAAGTTGTATCAAATAATGATCATTGTTTATAAGGGTATGGATGAAAGTATATAAAAGCTGTAATTAGCATAGGCGAAAATTTTTACAAATTGTCAACCAAAAAAGAAGTTAAAGTTGTTCCAAGTTATATTCAGTAACTAATTTGTTGGCATGAGCTGAACTTTAGGTGAAATCTCTATGGGGTACCACCCATTTTTTTTAATCAATAACATAGGTTGTTGTTGTTGTTTTTTTTTTAATCAAAATAAATAACATAGGTTGTTTATTTGTTCAAAACTGTATGTGGTTTACATATTAGGGAATTAGGGAGGAATCTCTGCTGTATGCGGTTGAAAGAATAGTGTTCAAGTGAGTTAATTTGTTAAGCTTCTATCCCAAAAAAGCTACTTGAAATATGTCGACATGTTGCGACCGGGTCCCGGGTCGCCCTCGAGGCCTCGCCTGCCTACGAGTGAGGGTCGACTGACTTAATATGGAATCGCCATCGCATTTTGTTGCAAAATCGCGGAAAAGTAATAATTAATTAAAAGAGATAAAACATTGGTTTCGAATTAGATAGATTCCGAGTTCGGGAGTTGGTTACGAGCCGGTGAAGGTATTAGCACCTGGTTCGTCCATTCGAAAATGGTACCCTTATTTGATTGATTTCAATTAAAAGACCTAATAAATTGGTTTGCCAAAACTAAATGTTTTTTTTTTTAATTTTTTTACTTTGGTGCCTGACAAGGTTACCCTTGGTACCCTCATAAAATGAGGAATCAGGCTACGTAGTTCTAAATGTTTTAATTTTAATGTTTATACATATATATTTAAAAAAATTGTTTGATGTGAAGAGGAAATATACACAAGACCTCGACATTTAACCAAAGAAAGGTGGATTTCCGAAACGCACATCATTAATATTTAATTAAAAAAATCTATTTAATTTTACTTTAATTTTTTTTTGTCTTTTAATGTTTATAATTTATTTATAAAAAAATTATTTTTTACTTGTATATATTTTTTTTGCGGAGAGGAAGTCCGAGAGATCTCTCCCTGTATTTGGAAAAGAAAAATCGACTTAACAAAACGCAACAAATTTTAAAACAACGTAACAACTTAAAAAAAATCTACATCTTTAATTTATTATTATTTTAAAGAAAATTATTTTATATATTTATTTTTGATGCAGAGAGGAAGTTCAAGAGATCCCACTACTAAATTAAATTTGGATGAGAAAAATTGACTTACCAAAACACAACCAAACTTAGATAACAATAAAAAAATAACTACATTTTAAATTATTATTATTTAATTTATTATATTAAAAAGTTCGGAAAATAAAAAGAAAATAAAAAGGAAGTAAAGTACTTGAACATGATGATGGGAGATGGTGCAACAAAGGGAGCAATGTGTGAACACTGAACAAGAAGGAGTACCGTGACAATGCAAATGGACAAGGGACAATGGTCGTGCAGTGTAGGAGGCTAGAATGCTAGGGGTGGTACAGCATGTAACACCCTCACAAATATTTAATTAAACTGAGTTTTATAAAAATATGGACTTGAAAATTTCTTTTTAAATCTTAACAAAAATCCGACAGAGTCTCCTCTGTTTATCGGACTTTCCCAAAAATAACTTTTATAAACCTGTCAACCAGTACAGTTCAGAAAATATTTATAAACATACTAATTTAATTTTCATGCCCTGCTAATCCAATAAAACATATTCAGCGCTTGCACGAATGAAATATAGTAAATCAAAAGAAAACTAAATTTTAAACATAATAAATAACTCTCTCTTCTAATTAATTTTACAACACTCCACGGGGTGGAGTGTAGTCCAGCTCGGCCAAAAGTATTGCAAGCTCAAACCTCAGTACATGTGGAAATAGTAAGGAGTGAGCATTACTCATAAAATGGGGAAACAGTTTCCAAATATGACATAATGCTATACTAAGCCAAACACATTTCACAATTCAATAACAATATAATAAAACTCTGCATAACACAATTCATGGTCAACATATCCATTGGTTTTACAATTCAATTATTACCACTTTGTTCTTACTCATCACTTTTATCAAATCTTTTAGTCTATGCTTTTCCAATATAATCACATCTCTTTTCATTTTGTCCCTGGTCACGACCTACTGCGTCCGTACTCATGCACGGTCACGTCTTACTGCGTCCAGGTATGTTTCCATTATCCCCTGGTCACGACCTACAGCGTTCGCACCCCTGCGCGATCACGTCTTACTGCGTCCAGGTACATTTTTATTCTCCCCCGGTCACGACCTACTGCGTCCGCACCCATGCACGCATGCACGGTCACGTCTTACTGCGTCCGGGTGTGTTACTTTCATCTTATTCCCCTGGTCACGACCTACTGCGTCCGCACTCATGTGCAGTCACGTCTTACTGCGTCCAGGTACATTTTTATTCTCCCCCGGTCACGACCTACAGCGTCCGCACCCATGCGCGGTCACGTCTTACTGCGTCCGGGTGTATTTACATTCCTTTCCCTGGTCACGACCTACAGCGTTCGCACTCATGTGCGATCACGTCTTACAGCGTCCAGGAACATTCTCGTATTCATTTTCTATAATAACATCTCCTCTTATTCATATCAACCATTTCATTACTCCTTTCAACCACTTACACTTTATGACATGTACATTACTCAACTCAATCACCACAGTTCACATTTACATTATCAACTCATCACAATCATATCTTATCGTTTAATTAGCACCAATCAACAGATTATTAAATTCATCACCATTACATCTCATAATTTATTTAGCACAATTCAACATTTTATCATTATCATCATCATTATCATTGATTCATAAATACTATTTATCAACTACCCTTCCTATATGATTTTCATTCTTTGCCTTGATTTCTAATCATACCATAGCTCACTCATTCAACAAAATAAGCACTTAAATTATAAACATCACCAAGTCACAAGTTTATCTACCAAATATTAAAATGAAATATATCATCATCTAATTATTTTCCCTAAGTCATAAACTCTACTTATTGACTACCCTATGGTATAACCACCTAGACTAACACATAACTCTTAGTACCCATTATATACATATTGTAAACTAAACCCCAGAGTAAGGTAATACTCACTATAACCCACTCCTTACCTTGCTTTAACTCTTAGTTTTGTCAAATACCGATTTGTTCCACGCGATGAGATCCCTTGATTTCACGTCGTGGCTGAAATTAGTGCCTTCAAATAAAAGGTGTACAGCATCTAAGTTAAACTTTTGTTTTTCAAACGCTTAAAAATCCAATCATCTCAATTTAGCTTTAACTTTCGAAAACAAGTCTCAAAATAACAACTAATAATCAAATTACGACTTATACTTTTCTTTAAATCACATTCCTAATCTTACTTTATATAAGTCAATGATTCGAGACAAAAAATCAATTACATCTTAAACCTTACTCCAACCAAACACTTAACACAAACTTGACAAATTCCAAATCATGTGCCCAAAACCGAATTATGCTCCAATAATCCATTACTCAAAATCACTTAAACCAAAACTTAACCTCAATTTAAAACAACCTCATTCAAATTACTCATAAAACAACTTTAAAACGAAAACAACATTTTTCCTAACACTTATTAAAATTCCAAGTCTTAATATCAAACTACGTTCATTAACTATTTGATACTAACTCTTTTTAAAGCAATGACATGTAAGAATAAAATAAATTAAAAACTTCTTTTCACCCTTTTTATTAAACTAGTATAACTTCTCTTAAAAAATATACGTTAACTTCCGAAGCTTACATACTCACCAAAAATTCATTAAAGTTAATTAGTTTTAACTTCAATTCCCAAAATTGCTTAAACACTAACAATTCATTTTTTATTTAAAAATCAATTTGATTTAATTAATGTGTATTAAATTTTGATGATAAGTGTATGTCATACTATTTGCTGTTACATGTTTACCTAAATGTTAGATTGTGAATTTGGATGATGCTTGCTTTCGTCTGAAAAAGTTAATGTTGAATTTGTTTTAAGAATAAAAACCATTTTGAAAACTTCTATATAAAATGATGGGAAAGACTGAACTTGTTTTGGCACATAGCTATTTTGAAAAACTTCGTTCTGAAACAATGCCAACATCAAGAATCATTCTATTTCAATTATAAAAGTATTTAAGGAGAATTTCAATGTTTTGAATTGAACCAGAGTCATTCCCAATTGATGGTTAAGTCGCCTAACAAAATTTTTAGAAAGTAACAAGGAAAACAAAGGATTCCTAGGTAATCGAGCGGTGAATTCATTCTTTTGAACAAGCCACACGCCGATTAAATAGGAACTCCTTCCATGTGACTTTACTCAATTCGGAATGAAGCTTAGTTTCCAAACTCAAAGCCAAAAGGAATGGAACTATTTTAATTTATGAGGAAGCATCAAAGTAAACTTTCTAATCAACCATGAGGAAATCGCAATTGGTGGTTGGAGAGACTTAGGAACCCTAGGAATACACCTAGAAGGGGGGGTTGAATAGGTGTTGAAGCTACCTTGAAAGATTTTCGAACGAAACAAATCGAAACAATCAAAACAAATGATTTTTACAATTTCTACAGTACTTAATCGATTAAGCAAGTCGTGTACTCGAGTAGTACTCGATTAAGCTTGAACTTAATCGATTAAATATGACAGAAAACAGAAAAATCAATTTTCATTCGAATACGAAAATCAATCAATTCACATGCAAGATCAGAGATTCAGCGGAAATGATTAACACCTATATTCTTATTGATTAACCTAGTTATGAAAATGATTTTCCCTTTATCAATTTGAACAATTAAAGATTCAATTCAATCAATTATGAAAATCAATCTTTCTAGGTTTTCAATCAAGAACGCAATCAAATGACTTGAATATAAAGAGTAAGAGTTTAGAGATACGACACAGTGATTTATCCTGGTTCACTTTCATCCACTTGAAAGCTACATCCAGTCCCCTCTTCAACCAAGAGAGATTCTTCACTATGAGGAATTAGAGTTCTCAAATTACAAGTGATTGCCTCACAAGACTCCCTTCTTGCTAGCCTACAAGAGATAACCGACACCCTTGCCTTGTAATCCTATTGATCTTCTCTCTAATCTAACCTCTACCCCTTGTTGATAATCGACACAACAAGTCTTCAATTGCTTGATGATAATCCACACACCAAGGCTTCACTTCTTCTTCAATAAGAATGCACTTGCTTGATGATAAAATCGACACATCAAGACTTCTTGTTTGTTGTAGTGGCTTGCCTTCTTGCAAAGATTACAACACAATAGAAAACACAAAACAATCCTATGAATCTCAATCAAGAGTTATGACAATTCACCATAAGAGATTCAAAGGTTCTTGATCAAAGAATATGAAAATATAAAAGCTTTGATCTTTGAAAATGAGAGAGAATAGAGTGGCTTGATTCTTTGTAAAACTTGTATGAAAATGATTCTTCTCGATCACAAATAATAGGAAAAGGTTTATATAGAATACCCAAAAGTTGTAGCACATAAAAACTAATTTTGAGAAGTGAAAAACGTATTTTAAAAATCAGTTCAGCATTACTTAATCGATTAAGCAAGTCTTGTACTCGAGTAGTACTCGATTAAGTTAACATTTAATCGATTAAGTTGGTACTGTACATGTTCAAAACTTGTTTTCTCAAAATCCAACCTTTCCTTTAAAACCTTTAAGCCACCTATTGATTCTAGATTAAGTGAAAACTCAAATTATGATTTAATCATGACTTATGAATGAGATTCACTACCCTCTATAATAATCTACCCAAATAAAAAAACCTATGAAGCTTGAGAGGCAAAAGATAAAAGAAATACAAATACACTCAAACTTAGGTCTTCATGAGCTTGCTTTCTCTCTTCTTCATTTGATGTTTGTTGTTGCTTGTTGAGCTTGAAACTTGATCAACACTTGTAGCTTGTTCAAAAACACTTTGTCATTATCAAAACATTCATCATGTTCATCATGGAACTAACAATCTCCCCCTTTTTGAAAATGACAATCCATGTTTTGAAATCATTTGAAGTTGTTGATTCTTGAAACATTTGATCACTTGAGAAGACTCTTTCTCCCTCTCAATCAATGCTATAACACTTGAATCCAATTGAGATAGAAGCTTGATTCTCCCCCTATCTTAAACAACTTAGCTCAACCTACATAAAAACAACAAAACAACCTTTCTCCAAATATAATATCATATTTCTCCCATGTTTTAAAAACATACCATTTCTCCCCATTTGAGAAACATTTCATTTAATTCAAAACATCATATTTCTCCCCCTTTGGCATTATCAAAAAGTAATATATACCAATTGAAATATAACATCTAAGCCAAGGTAAGAAATCAATGATCATTTCTTCACAACATTGATACCAATTGAACAAATACAATAGAGCTATACTTTGAAATGTGATATCAATTGGTAAGAGAATATAACAATGAAATATAATACCAATTGAGAACTAAAAAGATCATAATATCACTTAACAAAGAAGATATCAATTGTAAAGAAGAATCAATAATCACAAAAACATGATAATCAACTAATAATCTCTCAATGATACAAATTGAATTAACTAAACATTTAGAAAAGTAATATCAATTGAGAAGATACCAATTGAGGAAATATATCAATATCAAATATTACCACTTTGTAGGACATTCACTTAAGATGCAAGTGTGATACCAATTGAAGATGTGAATATAGACATTCATAGTTGAGACCAATTGAGAACATGTGTCATTCATTTGCATCTTCAATCAAACCTACAAAACAATCATGCTTTGCTTTTTGGTATCCAAATGGTTTTGGATCCATTTTTGTTAGTGTAGGGACTTTCACCCTCTTTCATCCAAACAAAATTTCCTTTAGGTATACCATGCACTTTAACATAACACACATTTGAAGTATGTCCATGAGTACCACAATAGAAACATGTTGGAGGATTTGAAAAATCAACTTTAGAAAAATCAACAACATTTCTATGAGATTTACTCTTAGCATTAGTATAACCCAAACCAAACTTGTTTGAATTTTCTCTTTGAAAATTTAACAATGTGCGCAATCTAATATCACAAATGGTGAAACTTGCAAGCTTATTTTTCAAAATAGCATTTTCATCCTTGAGCAACTTGCAACTCTCACAATCAACCACAACATTCAATCTACTAGCACAATCACAAGAAGAACTAGCATATATAAGATCAAGAGTTTCATTTTCAAGATTAAGCTCATCAACTTGTTTTTGAAGATCTAAAATCTCTTTTTGATGTTTCAAAATGAGCTTCTTTCTTTCAATGTTTTTCAAAGCTAGTTTTTTAAGTTGTTCATACATTTCTTCATAAGCATTATGTAACAATTCATATTTAGAAGAAATTTCGGATTTAGATTCACTTACATTGCTATCCTCGCTTTGATAACTTGATTCATCATTTGAACTTTGTTCTTCATCATCTACTAGAGTTATCAAGTTGAGACAAGCGGCTTCTTCATCATCCGATGAACTACTCGATGTGCTTTTCTTGTTATCTTCATCACTATCCCAAACTATGTATGCTCTTTTAGATTTAGAATTTTTCTTGTCTTTCTCCTTCTTCTTGAGATACCTAGAGCATGAATACTTGAGATGACCGGGTTTTCCACATTCATGGCAAACTACACCTTCTTTTGATGTCTTGGTCTTGTAGTGTGGAGAATCCTTCTCTTTACTTTTGTCCTTGTTCAACCTTCCTTTTCTCCTTAGAAACTTGTCAAATTCTTTTAACAAAAGTTTCATGTCTTTTTCATCAACATCGGAATCGGAATCTTCACTATCATCATCATCGGAACTATCTTTCTTTTTATATGATCTATTGACTTTAAGAGCAAGTCCCTTTCTTTCTTTGTTTTTATCCGACTCTTCATTGATACTTAATCGTCCAAGCTCCATTTCATGTTCTTGAAGCTTTCCGAAAAGTGTTGCTAGATCCATAGCATCCAAATTTTTAGATTCAACAATAGCCGTTACTTTTGGTTGCCAATTCCTGTCTAAACATCTCAACACTTTGTTAGAAAGTTCACCTTGTAGAAAAGTTTTACCAAGAGCAAGTAAATGATTTATAATGTGAGTAAAACGCTTTTGCATATCATTTATAGATTCATTTGGAAGCATATGAAACAATTCATAATCACGCATTAAAGCATTCAATCTAGCTCTCCTAACCTCACTAGTTCCTTCATGAGTCACTTGTAAAGTGTCCCACATTTCTTTAGCACTAGAACATTGAGAAACTCTAAAGAACTCGTCATAGGACAAGGCGGATGTAATGATATTCTTTGCTTTATAATCATATTGTACTTTCTTTCTATCATCATCCTTCCACTTATCCTCGGGGATCAATTGTTCTACACCTTCAACTAAACTAGAGGGGATATGAGGACCTTTTTCAACTACTTTCCAAATTTCACTATCTATGGCTTGGATAAAGATTTTCATTCTAACTTTCCAATATGCATAGCCTTCTCCGGCAAACAATGGAGGACGACTTATTGAAGCACCTTCACCACCAAAGGGATTCGTAGAACCCATTGCGATTTTCTTAAAGAATCTTTACGAAAAAGCTCTTATGCTCGTGTCTTTCGACCGAGCTCTGATACCAATTGAGGAAATCGCAATTGGTGGTTGGAGAGACTTAGGAACCCTAGGAATACACCTAGAAGGGGGGGTTGAATAGGTGTTGAAGCTACCTTGAAAGATTTTCGAACGAAACAAATCGAAACAATCAAAACAAATGATTTTTACAATTTCTACAGTACTTAATCGATTAAGCAAGTCGTGTACTCGAGTAGTACTCGATTAAGCTTGAACTTAATCGATTAAATATGACAGAAAACAGAAAAATCAATTTTCATTCGAATACGAAAATCAATCAATTCACATGCAAGATCAGAGATTCAGCGGAAATGATTAACACCTATATTCTTATTGATTAACCTAGTTATGAAAATGATTTTCCCTTTATCAATTTGAACAATTAAAGATTCAATTCAATCAATTATGAAAATCAATCTTTCTAGGTTTTCAATCAAGAACGCAATCAAATGACTTGAATATAAAGAGTAAGAGTTTAGAGATACGACACAGTGATTTATCCTGGTTCACTTTCATCCACTTGAAAGCTACATCCAGTCCCCTCTTCAACCAAGAGAGATTCTTCACTATGAGGAATTAGAGTTCTCAAATTACAAGTGATTGCCTCACAAGACTCCCTTCTTGCTAGCCTACAAGAGATAACCGACACCCTTGCCTTGTAATCCTATTGATCTTCTCTCTAATCTAACCTCTACCCCTTGTTGATAATTGACACAACAAGTCTTCAATTGCTTGATGATAATCCACACACCAAGGCTTCACTTCTTCTTCAATAAGAATGCACTTGCTTGATGATAAAATCGACACATCAAGACTTCTTGTTTGTTGTAGTGGCTTGCCTTCTTGCAAAGATTACAACACAATAGAAAACACAAAACAATCCTATGAATCTCAATCAAGAGTTATGACAATTCACCATAAGAGATTCAAAGGTTCTTGATCAAAGAATATGAAAATATAAAAGCTTTGATCTTTGAAAATGAGAGAGAATAGAGTGGCTTGATTCTTTGTAAAACTTGTATGAAAATGATTCTTCTCGATCACAAATAATAGGAAAAGGTTTATATAGAATACCCAAAAGTTGTAGCACATAAAAACTAATTTTGAGAAGTGAAAAACGTATTTTAAAAATCAGTTCAGCATTACTTAATCGATTAAGCAAGTCTTGTACTCGAGTAGTACTCGATTAAGTTAACATTTAATCGATTAAGTTGGTACTGTACATGTTCAAAACTTGTTTTCTCAAAATCCAACCTTTCCTTTAAAACCTTTAAGCCACCTATTGATTCTAGATTAAGTGAAAACTCAAATTATGATTTAATCATGACTTATGAATGAGATTCACTACCCTCTATAATAATCTACCCAAATAAAAAAACCTATGAAGCTTGAGAGGCAAAAGATAAAAGAAATACAAATACACTCAAACTTAGGTCTTCATGAGCTTGCTTTCTCTCTTCTTCATTTGATGTTTGTTGTTGCTTGTTGAGCTTGAAACTTGATCAACACTTGTAGCTTGTTCAAAAACACTTTGTCATTATCAAAACATTCATCATGTTCATCATGGAACTAACAAACCACATATTCCCTTTCTCATTGAGTTTGCTAATCTTGAGTAATTTCATATTCCTTCATCTAAGTTTCCCCGAAGTTAGATGAAGGTAACTTGTTTCGAAAAGATATGCTTCGATTTACAAATATTGTTTTTGGAATTTCATCCGAGTTATTTGGCATGAACATGTCAAGGTTTTAAAGCGTAAAATAAATTTTCATGATTTATTCTTTTCCTAAGAATTGTACGTAAAACAAATCAAAGTGTTTTTCCATCAAGAAAGGAATTCGATTTTCAAAAATAACGACTCTATCATCATACCATCACATCAATAATTGTTGGTATGCTACCCTGACGATATGTATATATAAACGCCTTTCTTGTATGCGAATTTAATTTTTAAACCTAAACAAACGCATATATGTTTCCTGGCATAGCATTTGAATGGTTTGATTATTTGAAACTTTGCTTAAGTGTGTGTAGATGTAAGCCTGAACCTTAGGTTAGTCCAGGTAGATCATGGCTAGATTAGGAAGAGCTAGAGTTTAAGTCATGATTGATGGTTGTAAACATGTGTTGATCTGAAATGTTGTTGAGCATGTTTGAATTTTGAATGATGTGTATGTAATAAATGCTTACTTGCATAATGAATGTGTTTGATTAGGACTTAAGAATAGTGCATGAGTTGTTTGTACTTGGGTAGAGTAGGCTCAAATCCCTGTGGATGCTGTCGGATAGATAGGGTGTAGAAGTAGATTTGGATTGTTCTAAGTACGGTAGTTGCTAAGTGTTAGTGCTGTTAGTGAACCTGACCACGATGTCACCATTGATGGATAAGAGATTGGGAAGGGCACCTCAATCTTTTTAGTTATTAATCGCTGATACCATTGGGAAACTTTGATTAGCACAAAACCAAATAGGCAATGAAGGAAGGAATTCGCATGAATAGTAGTATTCCCAACCCTTATTGTAAAATCCCTTGAGAAAACCCAGATGACCTTAGAAAACTATATCTAATCGTTGGGAGAATCGTACCTGATCCTTGAAACCCAAGACCAAGTAGGAGTCTTCCTCGTATGACTCTTGAAATGAGGGACTGCCAATAGTGTAAAACCTTGAAAACCTTAGAGCATTTCGCGTCGAAAACTAACCAAATTAAACCATGACTTGTGTTCTTCATTGAGTGCAAGAGTCCTGTGGCGTACTAATGCAAAATGGTATGCCGATTCCAAGTGGGGGAGTAGAACCAAAGAGAAGTGACTGTCGTAGTTAGAAGACCCTTTGTCTCGGATGGTTCCCCATTTGAAGGAATTGAACGGAATTTCGGGGACGAAATTCTCCTAAGTGGGGGAGAATTGTAACATCCTTAATTTTAATTCCTAACATAATTATAAGTTTTACCGAATTAAATATTTGTTTCTAGAAATTAATCATTTAGCTGTTAGGTATTTTCATAAAAATACACTATGTTAATTATGCAAGTATACTTGATTACATTTCAAAGTAAATTCATTTGAAACAATTACCCTATTTTAAAAAAATGGACTTTTACTCTTTACTTTGGTTTTTACAAAGGAACAATATTAAATAAATCTTTTGTTATTTCCTAGTATCTAACTAATTTCTAACATTATAGTTTTCCTATATGAAACTATATGATGCTAAAAATCCTAATATTAATATTTATTTTTGATTAGTAAATAGATAAATATATGTTATAAAAAAAAGAAAAAAAAAGAAAGAAACGTGTTAGTGTGCAGTGTATAGCAAGGGAAACCCTATTCCCTTCTTCCTGGTGTATGTTCCAGCCGTCACCCCCCCTCCTCAGGTTCTTCTTCTTCGTTTCTATCCCCCTTTTCTCTCACTTCACCGTCTATCTCTCCTTCATTGGAGCCGCCGCCCCCCATAGTCTCCCTCTTCTCTCGGCTGCTTCTTTCTATTGGTGCCTTGTCTCTCTCACCGCCTCTCTCCCTTGTCTCTGTTTCTCGCCGCACGCACCCACTGCCGCCGCTAGCTGTCGCCGCTGCCAAGCGTCATCGATAGCCACCATCGCCGTTGCTAGGAGCTCGTGAACAAGGGCCATGAACCAGCCATGATCTTTGCCCCCTTGTGCTGCCACCAACTCGCGACTCCCTCGAGATCAGAACCGCCGCCGCTGTTGGATTCTGGTGTCAACACCGCTTGCTGCCACGGCGGAGCCATCATCACCACCACCACCACCACGAGCCGGTGAAGGTATTACCAGGTGCTAATAACCAGGTGCTAATACCTTCACCGGCTCGTAACCAAAACATTTAAAACAACGTAACAACTTAAAAAAAATCTACATCTTTAATTTATTATTATTTTAAAGAAAATTATTTTATATATTTATTTTTGATGCAGAGAGGAAGTTCAAGAGATCCCACTACTAAATTAAATTTGGGTGAGAAAAATTGACTTACCAAAACACAACCAAACTTAGATAACAATAAAAAAATAACTACGTTTTAAATTATTATTATTTAATTTATTATATTAAAAAGTTCGAAAAATAAAAAGGAAGTAAAGTACTTGAACATGATGATGGGAGATGCTGCAACAAAGGGAGCAATGTGTGAACACTGAACAAGAAGGAGTACCGTGACAATGCAAATGGACAAGGGACAATGGTCGTGCAATGTAGGAGGCTAGAATGCTAGGGGTGTTGCAGCACAACAGTGGAGGAAGATTACATCGAGAAATGTGTAAAGGAAATTTTTTAATAGAACAAATTGTCTCTAAAAATTTCTCACCCCAAAGTGATGGGAAAACCTTTATTTATAGTAGAAGCTAAGTTAAGAAAAATTTGTTAAAAATCAATTTCAAATCTTTTCAAAATAATGATAATCTCTTTTCAAATATTTTTCATTTTAAAAGAAAATCCTCGATTAAATCAAATTGATTTTTAAATAAAAAATGAATTGATTTTCAATCTTTTGAATTGCTTGTCAAATTTTTTTTGATTTGAATCAAAAAAATTGCAATCGAAAAAAATATTCTCAACTCAATCAAATTGATTCTAGATCCTCTTTAATTGATTCAAAAAATTTTACTTGATTTTCAATTTCTTTTTGAATTAATTTTCAATCATTTTAAAAAAAATTAATAACTCCTTCCAAATAAAACATATCATCAAACAAATTCAAATTGATTTTCAATCAATTTTTTTAATTTGTCAAAATTTTCAACATAAACTTTTCAATCAATTATTATTTCGAAAATTTCAATGCAAATTTTTTATTTTATTTATTTTTTTAATAAATCCCAAAAATAACTTAATACACATTAATTAGAAAATAATGGGTCCAAACAAACTCTTTTTTTTATTTTATTTATAAAATTCAATTATAAAAGGTTGAGGATAAAAATCTTACCCAAACAAAAATTTATGAAAATATAATTTTTGACCCCGGACAAAATTGGGTGTCTACAGCTGCCCCTCTTTACTTGTTTCTTATCAGAGAGCAGACAAACCAGGGTTTGCATGCTATCATGGTAAGGAACGAGTAAAGAAATAGACATCGATTTTGTTCGGGAAAGAAACAAGAAACATATCTGTTAGGTCTGGAGGTTCCTATTGCAGAAACATATAATAAATCATCCTCAAAATGACTTTCGACGCTTGTGCCGGACATCAAAAAAACCAAAATGATTTTTGACATCTTTGTCGGGGCGTCAAAATGTTGGAAACCAACAAGCGGGCTTAGCAATTACTGGGGGGGGGGGGTGAATAGTAATCTGAATGCAACAGTGACTAATTTTTCGAATGCAATTAAGAATAATTGATTACGTGCAAATTTTTCTGAAACAGAGCAAGAACACTCGAGTCTTTTTCAGACTACTCGAGTAAAATCATAAGAACACTCGAGTCTTCTGAAGAATACTCGAGTAAATCGTGCAGTTAGCAGAAAACAGTTTATGAATAATTTGCACTTTAATCAATACGAATTAAACCAGTCCAGGGCAGATTAATAGAAGAGTAGAAAACAATTAAACAAAGCTATAACAACTTGAAAACAACCTAATTGCAGCGGAATTACTACTCTAATTAAAAAGCCCCTTTAGAGAAACTTAGGTTTGGTTTTTACTTGAAAGCAAAGAAAACTATAAAAAGAACAACACCACCAATTTTATACTGGTTCACTCTCTATTTAGAGAGCTAGTCCAGTCCCCCTAAGAACCTTAGGAGTGTCTACTAAACTCAAATTGTTAGAAATATTACAAAGGGTATTGAGATTCCTCGCTCAACCTAACCCTTCCAAGAGTGTACCAAACTCTTGAATTTCTACCCCAATTTGAAGTTTGGTGATGAAGACTCCTTCTTCTTCAAGCTCCTTGAAACCTTCAAGAGCTCCACCAAGCTAAGAACCTCTTAGACTTTGCTTGAGAACTTCTCAAGACTTGAGAACTTGGATACCTCACCAAGTACTTGGATACCTCACCAAGATTTTTGGAACAAGAAGTGTATGTGTATGTGGAGAAATCCAACAAATGATTTCCACAACAATAAAGCACAATCTCTAACTCTTTGGACAAAATAATAATGATGAATGAATAGATTGAGTTAGAGAATTTATCACTTGAGAGAGAGAATAATCAAAGAGAATGTTTAGCACAATATTCTTTTTTGTTCTTGTTGGTTAGTTCAAAGGCATTCAATTCTGATATATGGAAGAGGGAATGAGAGAGTAAGACAAACTTTTTCATACCATTTTTGCCCTCTTCCAACGGTTAAAAATTTGCTGTCAGAACCAAAATACTCGAGTATTTTTGACACTACTCGAGTCTTTTGCCCATCTTTCAATAGAAATGCCCATGTACTGAACTAACGGTCAAATCTCTGATTTGAGGCTGAAATACTCGAGTCTTTTGGAAACTACTCGAGTCTTTTGATACTCGAGTGATTTTCAGATTACTCGAGTGTTTTGCTACTCGAGTAATTTTCAGACTACTCGAGTCTTTTGCCCAGAGATGATAAAAATTAAGTTTTTCAAAGATTAATTTCAATTCTCTTCTCAAGGAATAATTTTATGTGATCCCAACCTTTTTCATGCATTAAAATTATTTATCCTAGGATGAGATTACTTCCTAAGCTACCCACTCTCAATTAAAGAAATAAAATTACAATTAAAAATTAAAAGAGAGAATGACTAGCTAATTTGATGCACTTGATCTTCTTGACTTGGTGAGCTTGAATTCTTCCTTTAAATTCATGATCTAATTATATTGTCATCATCAAAATAAATCCACCTCATTGGAGACTTGATTCTACAATCTCCCCCTTTTTGATGATGACAAAATAATTAAACCGTTCCATCACTTTTGAGAGCTCCCCCTCAACATAGGAACCTATAAAACCTGTCAATCCAGAGAATTCCAAGCACAACATAATATCATAATAATCATATTCAAGTGCACATTATATACTTGGTATCAGAGCGAGAGCATATATAATATGAGAGTAAAAAAATTGTGCTTGCTCTTCTCATGCTTCTTTTCTCCCCCTTTTTGTCATAATCAAAAAGATATCATTTGGAAACGAAGGAAATAAGAAGGATACCAATAACGAAAATTCCCCCTAAATATAAGCAAAATACATAATCATGACTATCGGAGAACATAAAACATGTGAAAACTAATGAAAATCAGAGCATAAAATAAATCAAAAGTCATCATAGCATAAAACAGCATAAAGACTAAATCCAAGTTTGCAATGAAAAGGTCAACATCTTAAAAGCTGAGAAATACCCACGCAGGGGTTCCAGAAAGCAAACTAACTCCCAAGATAAAATGAAAAACTGAAAATCCATAAACGACATAACATAAATACATGAAAGATCAAAATACAGAGAGTGCAATGTCCACAAGCTCAAAACATGTCCGGCGCAGGAGGGTCATGCGGAGGAAAGAATCGGCCAAACGCAGTCATCATATCATCAAACCGAGCATTCATCTGAGCTGAATGCTGGTCTAACCTAGAGTAGATCATGGCTGACTGAACACCCATCTGTGATTCAAGTCTGCTAATACTGTCCTGCTGCTCAGCCAGTCGATGCTCAAAACCATCCAATCGAGCATCAAAATGAGTCATATAACCCTGGAATGCAGGACTGCTAAAATCGATATGATCAGCAGGATCATCCTCATCTGTACCACCACCGGCAGCCTGGTCAAACTCAGCCTGCTCCTGAGCCAACTGCTCAGCATCCACACCTTGCTGAGCTGCAGCATGCTCAGCTGCCGCCTGAGCCGCCATGGCTGCCACCTCATCCTGCCAATAATACCTCCCACCATGCTTCCTCATCTTCATCTGGCGGAGTAGCCCATCATGAATCGCATGCAACTCCTCCGAAGGAGTAAAGGACTCCTCATCATCAGGAATAGGCACATTGAAGTGCTGGAGGAGTTTACAAACATGCATCGGGTAAGGCAAATTTTGGGAGGCTTTGGAGCTCCCTGCCTTCACCATCCGAGAAAGAATAATAGCAACCCAATTCAGCAGATTGTCATTAAGAATAGCATCCATAATTCGAAGCTCTAATTGGGTGGGCTTTGAGTAATTGGGAGATGTTTGGGGCACAAGTTGGTGAGATACTATATGATGGAGGAGTCGGTTTGAGGCGGTCATGTGCACAACTTTCTTTTCGTTTCCGTTATATACACGATCGGGGCGAAGCAAGTCTCTAAAAATATCATCAGTATTAGCCTTGTAATTGTTCATCCCCGTTCGTGTTATACCGAAAACGGTCTCTAAATCCCTAGGGCGAATCTGAAAATGGGTGCCCTCTACACTAGTTTCATACCTAGTCCTATCTATCTCCTTAATATTGGCATAAAACTGGCGCACTAGCCTAAGATAGATGGGACCATGAAAAGATATAAACTGCATAAGATGTTGGTCTCTAAGCTTTTGAACAAAAGAAAAACCATTACCCTCAAGAAATTCCTCAGTTGTCCAGCTTTGTACACCATATGCATGAGTCACAAACAGGGCCTCCCTCCTTGCACATTCAGCAGCAGAGAAGAAATCCTCTTCCTCCTCTGAAGATGATGAAGGTGAAGGAGTGGGCTCCCTCCTTTGCTTCCGTGGACGCTTGGGACCGCGAGAAGTAGACATATTGCACCAATTTGGAAGAAAAAACGAAGAATTTGGAGAATTGGGAGTTAGGGTTTTGAAAGGGATTTTTGAAATTGAAGGTGAAAAATGAAGATTTGAAGTGAAATAAGTGATGAAAGAAGATGAAAGGATGATTTGGAGTTGAAATGAGTGAAAGATATGAGTTGAAATCGAATTTTTGATGAAAGGAGTTGAGAGAACTCGAGTAAGAGAGAGAGGGGTTTGTGAAAAATGAAGTTCATAAACGCTGCTGATGCTTAAAAACTGATCGCATTACTCGAGTGTTTTTGAAAACACTCGAGTATTCTAAGGCTTAAGACTCGAGTCTTGGTGAAAGTACTCGAGTAATACGCCTAGCCTGAAAGATCAAAGTCTCAGGTCTGAGATTCACTCGAGTATACTGAAATTTACTCGAGTGTTTTTGGGGCATCTGAAACCATCAATTTTGAGAAATCTGAATCACTCGAGTGAAGCTTAAAAGACTCGAGTAAAATGAAATTTACTTGAGTGAAATTGAAAATACTCGAGTGAAACCATCAGACATGCCTAAAAACTTTTTCTATTTTAAAACGATTTAATTTGGAATTAAAATACTCGAGTAACATGAAAAATACTCGAGTGTTTTTATCAGACAGACAGTTCTAAATGCATTTTTAACACATTTTCACAAATCTAACATATTGAACATCAACACAAACTTGGAATCAAAATCACTCACAATAAAAATCATATTTTTCACAATATCTCAAGGTCCAATTATTCATCAAGCATCAATGCACATTTAATTAGACATATTTGGTGATTCTTAATAAAAGCACAAATCAATTAGCTAATGCTTGACTCATCTAAAATTCCAAGTTCCCTTCTTATATGATAGAAGGTATCTCTTGGCAATGGTTTTGTAAAAATGTCCGCTAATTGATTTGATGTGCTAACAAATTCTGTGGTACAATCACCTTTTTGCACACGATCTCTAAGAAAATGATGTCTAATTTCAATGTGTTTAGTCCTTGAATGATACACCGGATTCTTAGTTAGATTGATGGCACTCGTGTTATCGCATTTTATTGGAACACTTTCTAATTTTAAACCAAAATCCGATAATTGTTGTTTCATCCACAAGAGTTGAGCACAACAACTACCGGCGGCTATGTATTCCGCTTCGGCGGTGGAAAGAGCAACACAAGCTTGCTTTTTAGAAAACCATGACACTAATGAGCTTCCCAATAAATGGCAAGTACCACTAGTGCTTTTGCGATCAACCTTGCATCCCGCAAAGTCGGAATCCGAATAACCAACTAAACTAAGACTAGCATCACTAGGATACCATAATCCGGTGTTAATTGTTCCTTTAAGATATTTAAAAATATGTTTAACTGCTGATAGGTGTGATTCTTTAGGATTAGCTTGAAAACGGGCACACATGCATACACTAAACATAATATCCGGTCTAGATGCGGTAAGATATAGAAGACTACCTATCATGCCCCTATATTTACTAACATCAACCGGTTTACCTTTGTCATCCTTGTCTTGGTAGCATGATGTGCTCATGGGAGTGTATGCTTCTTTGCATTTGTCCATTCCGAATTTTTCAAGGAGCTCCTTGCAATATTTTCCTTGATGCACAAAAATCCCCTCCTTGACTTGCTTGATTTGAAGTCCTAGGAAGAACTTGAGCTCCCCCATCATGGACATTTCAAATTCCTTTTTCATCAAATTAGAGAACTTTCTACACAAGGGCCCGTTAGTGGCACCAAAGATAATATCATCTACATATATTTCCACTAACAAAATGTCCTCTTTGGTTTTATAGATGAATAGGGTATTATCAACCTTTCCCCTTTGAAAGCCATTTTCTAATAAGAAGGTACTTAATCGATCATACCAAGCTCTAGGAGCTTGTTTTAATCCATAAAGTGCCTTTTTCAATTTGTAAACATGGTTTGGAAACTCATGACTTTCAAAACCGGGTGGTTACTTAACATACACTTCTTCATTTATGAAACCATTCAAGAAAGCACTCTTGACATCCATTGGAAACCAACAAGCGGGCTTAGCAATTACTAGAGGGGGGTGAATAGTAATCTGAATGCAACAGTGACTAATTTTTCGAATGCAATTAAGAATAATTGATCACGTGCAAATTTTTCTGAAACAGAGCAAGAACACTCGAGTCTTTTTCAGACTACTCGAGTAAAATCACAAGAACACTCGAGTCTTCTGAAGAATACTCGAGTAAATCGTGCAGTTAGCAGAAAACAGTTTCTGAATAATTTGCACTTTAATCAATACGAATTAAACCAGTCCAGGGCAGATTAATAGAAGAGTAGAAAGCAATTAAACAAAGCTATAACAACTTGAAAACAACCTAATTGCAGCGGAATTACTACTCTAATTAAAAAGCCCCTTTAGAGAAACTTAGGTTTGGTTTTTACTTGAAAGCAAAGAAAACTATAAAAAGAACAACACCACCAATTTTATACTGGTTCACTCTCTATTTAGAGAGCTAGTCCAGTCCCCCTAAGAACCTTAGGAGTGTCTACTAAACTCAAATTGTTAGAAATATTACAAAGGGTATTGAGATTCCTCACTCAACCTAACCCTTCCAAGAGTGTACCAAACTCTTGAATTTCTACCCCAATTTGAAGTTTGGTGATGAAGACTCCTTCTTCTTCAAGCTCCTTGAAACCTTCAAGAGCTCCACCAAGCTAAGAACCTCTTAGACTTTGCTTGAGAACCTCTCAAGACTTGAGAACTTGGATACCTCACCAAGTACTTGGATACCTCACCAAGATTTTTGGAACAAGAAGTGTATGTGTATGTGGAGAAATCCAACAAATGATTTCCACAACAATAAAGCACAATCTCTAACTCTTTGGACAAAATAATAATGATGAATGAATAGATTGAGTTAGAGAATTTATCACTTGAGAGAGAGAGAGAATAATCAAAGAGAATGTTTAGCACAATATTCTTTTTTGTTCTTGTTGGTTAGTTCAAAGGCATTCAATTCTGATATATGGAAGAGGGAATGAGAGAGTAAGACAAACTTTTTCATACCATTTTTGCCCTCTTCCAACGGTTAAAAATTTGCTGTCAGAACCAAAATACTCGAGTATTTTGGACACTACTCGAGTCTTTTGCCCATCTTTCAATAGAAATGCCCATGTACTGAACTAACGGTCAAATCTCTGATTTGAGGCTGAAATACTCGAGTCTTTTGGAAACTACTCGAGTCTTTTGATACTCGAGTGATTTTCAGATTACTCGAGTGTTTTGCTACTCAAGTAATTTTCAGACTACTCGAGTCTTTTGCCCAGAGATGATAAAAATTAAGTTTTTCAAAGATTAATTTCAATTCTCTTCTCAAGGAATAATTTTATGTGATCCCAACCTTTTTCATGCATTAAAATTATTTATCCTAGGATGAGATTACTTCCTAAGCTACCCACTCTCAATTAAAGAAATAAAATTACAATTAAAAATTAAAAGAGAGAATGACTAGCTAATTTGATGCACTTGATCTTCTTGACTTGGTGAGCTTGAATTCTTCCTTTAAATTCATGATCTAATTATATTGTCATCATCAAAATAAATCCACCTCATTGGAGAGTTGATTCTACACAAAAAGCCCAACCAACATCAAAATGACTTCAGCGTTTGTGTCGGGCGTCAAATGACCCCAAATGATTTCCGACATCTCTGTCGGGGTATCAAAAAATCCAACCAACATCAAAACGAATTCCAGTATTTCTGCCGGGTGTCAAAAGACCCAAAATGATTTTCGACAATTCTGTCTGGGCATCAAAAAAGCCCAACCAACATCAAAATGACTTTAGCGTTTATGCCGGACGTCAAAAGACGCAAAATGATTTCCATCACCTCTGTCGGGGCATCAAAAAGCCCAACCAACATCATATTGACTGTAGCGTTTATGACGGGCGTCAAAAGACCCAAAATGATTTCCGACATCTCTGTCGGGGCATCAAAAAGCCCAACCAACATCAAAATGACTTCAGCGTTTGTGCTGGGGGTCAAAAGACCCAAAATGATTTTCGACATTTTTGACGGGGCATAAAAAAGCCCAACCAACATCAAAATTACTTTAGTGTTTCTGACGGACGTCAAAAGACCAAAAAGGATTTTCGACATTTCTGTCGGGGCATCAAAAATCCCAACCAACATCAAAATGACTTTAGCATTTGTGCCGGGCGTCAAAAGACCAAAAATGATTTCCGACATTTCTGTCGGGGCATCAAAAAGCCCAACCAACACCAAAATGACTTCAGCATTTGTGTCGGGCGTCAAAAGACCCAAAATGATTTCCGACATCTCTGTCAGGGCATCAAAAAGCCCAACCAACATCAAAATAACTTTAGCGTTTATGCCAGGTGTCAAAAGACCCAAAATGATTTTCGACATTTCTGTCGGGGCATCAAAAATCCCAACCAACATCAAAATGACTTTAGCATTTGTGCCGGGCGTCAAAAGACCAAAAATGATTTCCGACATTTCTGTCGGGGCATCAAAAAGCCCAACCAACACCAAAATGACTTCAGCATTTGTGTCGGGCGTCAAAAGACCCAAAATGATTTCCGACATCTCTGTCAGGGCATCAAAAAGCCCAACCAACATCAAAATAACTTTAGCGTTTATGCCAGGTGTCAAAAGACCCAAAATGATTTTTGACATTTCTGTCGGGGCATCAAAAATCCCAACCAACATCAAAATGACATTAGCATTTTTGTCGGGCGTCAAAAGACCCAAAATGATTTTCGACATTACTGTCGAGGCATCAAAAAGCCCAACCAACATCAAAATGACTTTAGCGTTTGTGTTGGGCGTCAAAAGACCCAAAATGATTTCCGACATCTCTAACGGGTCATCAAAAATCCCAACAACATCTAAATGACTTTAGCATTTATGTCGGGCGTCAAAAGACCCAAAATGATTTCCGACATCTCTGTCGGGGCATCAAAAAGCCCAACCAACATCAAAATTGTTGGAAACCAACAATCGGCCTAACAATCTACTAGAGGGGGGTGAATAGTGGTTTGAAGTAGTGATAGCAATTTCTCGGATATAATTGAAATAGTTTAAAATGATGTTTGCTGTTTTTATAAAATAGTCGGATTTTGTGCCGAGAAGAATGAGATAATCGTTTATCTAGGCTGACTACCGACTATCCAACCTGCAACACACAAAAAACCTGTTTTGCAGCGGAATCTTACCAAACACAATTCAAACAAAATGAGGTTCGGCCAGGCCGACTAAACTGCCCGGACAATGCAGTAAACAGATAAAGTACAGAAGGCAGTAAAGAGAAAGCGATAAAAAAAGAGACACATGAATTTTTATACTGGTTCACTCTCACCTACTTGAGAGCTACGTCCAGTCCTCCCTAAACCTTAGGGAGCTTTTTAATTAAAATCAAATTGATAGAATTACAAGGGAACTATTGAATGAACCCCACTCAACCTAACCCTTCCAAGAGAGTACCAAACTCTTGGATTCTACCCAATTTGATACCGGTAGGAAGAACCTCTTCCAAAGCCTCCTTGAAACCTTCAAGTAGCTCCATCGGGCGAAGAACCTCTTCGACTTCTGCTTAGGAACCTCCTAAGACTTCTCTGGTGTACAGTAATAGTAATGATGTGTGGCTCCAGAATTGAACTCAGTCACGTATGAATATGACCGTGTGAATAGCAACTGGGTTTCAATCTTTTGAAAGGATTGGCAGAGAGAATGAGTGTTTCAAATTCTAATTTTTCTTGTCCAAGGTACTCGCTAATGTTAGAGGGGGCAATCACCTTTTATTCACGAAAATCCCCAAGAATCAGGGAGGAATAAAAATAATCACGTGATTAATTAATGCTGACGAGATTCCCTCTCCAACAGTCATATTCTGATACGGTTTAATTTTGAATCAGATCTTTCATTTATTGTCAATTCCTTTATAAACAGATTTTGATGATTAGCGAGCTCCGAGCTTCGAGTTGGACAGAGCTTCCACAACTGATGACTTGACGAGAACCGAGCTTGTGCTTGAACTGATGATGCTTGCACAGCCATTTGTCCAGGTGAACCGATCTTGAGCTTGACCGTTGACATCCGAGCTCTGGCCGAGCTTTGCATTCGAGATAGAGTTCAATATTAGACATCCGAGCTTAGGCCGAGCATTATATGCAAGATTGAACTGAAGTTTGAGATCCAAGCTTAGCCGAGCTTGATATGTGATCTCCGACAGAAATTTAATATCCGAGCTTTTTGTCGAGCGTAATATTCAATTTCGAACTAAGACTTTAGCACTTTACTCGTCCACAACGAAGGTCGAGCTTAACTTCGGTTGAGCTGATTATTTAAGATTTTACTCGTCTGCACCAAAGGCCAAGCTGATGATTTAATATTTCACTCGCCTGCACTGAAGGCCGAGCTGATGGTTCTATCGAGCTGATGATTTAACATTTCACTCGTCTGCACCAAAGGTCGAGCTGATGGTTCTGTCGAGCTGATGATTTAAAATTTCACTCGTCTACACCGAAGGCCGAGCTGAACATCTGACGAGCTGAACTTTTACTATTTTACTCGGACGTAACGGAAGGCCAAGCTGATGGTTCGACTGCATTCGCTGAGCATCTTCAATCTTGCTTCTGAGTTTCTGACTGCTTCTGGTTCAACTCTAGTTCTTCCGAACTGAGCTTTCTTGCTGTCCGAGCCAAGCTAACCACCTGAGTCTACCGTTGGTTGATATCTAAAGGTATAGTACGTCGACAGACTCGGAATCTGGGTTGTTGTTGTTTTCTTATTTCTCAAAACACGTTTTTCCGCGCAATTTGTCTTCATCAAAACTTAGCATCCCTTGCTGATTCTACAAAAATGACTTCAGCGTTTTTGCCGGGTGTCAAAAGACCCAAAATGATTTTCGAATTTCTGTCGAGGCATCAAAAAGCCCAACCAACATCAAAATGACTTCAACGTTTCTGTCGGGTGTAAAAAGATCGAAAATGATTTTCGACATTTCTCAATTTCTTTTTGAATTAATTTTCAATCTTTTTAAAAAAAGTTGATAACTCCTTCCAAATAAAACATATCATCAACCAAAATCAAATTGATTTTCAATCAAATTTTTTAATTTTTTAATTTGTCAAAATTTTCAACATAAACTTTTCAATCAATTCTTATTTCGAAAATTTCAATGCAAACTTTTTATTTTATTTAAATAAATCCCAAAAATAACTTAATATGTGACACCCTTGTTTTATATATTAAAAATAATTAATATTTCCAAATATAGAATACTTGCTATCCAAAAATTTGGTCTAGAAATTTTTCCTTTTTAGTTTGTACTTGCTCAATTATAAACACCTTTACCTTGATTAATAATTTGGATTTGGCTTAATAATATATTGACTACAAAAAGACTCTCGAGACAATGTCTTTTTAACACAATGAAACATATTCGTAACGTTTATCAAAAACATATTATTTGTCTCTTGAGTTTAAACGTACTTATAGAATATATACTTGTTGCCGAATCCTTTTGAACCAAAATCAGAGTATGCGGAAGTAAAATAATACTTGTGGGGCACTGCTGAGGTAAAGTAAACATCATATATATATATATATATATCATAATATAAAAACATCCCCACCAGTATCCAGTAGCAAGTCACAAAGTCGAGATAGCAAGTTTTTGGTAAAACATATACATAACCAGCTGCTCAAAAATAAACCTCACTCTAAGACCTCTCAAAAATATGTACAATATATCACAAGACCAAAATAGAAGTCCCATAGCAGGTCATCCATGTCCTCAGCAGCTCCTCTGATCCTCTACAGCTCTATCCCTAGAACTAGATCCAAAACATCTATGCTATGCAGGCTCCTAGGAACCAGCAGGTCCACCTCTAGCAGAAACAGTAGGCTCGACAGGCACCTCCTCCTCGTCCTCATCCTCCATGGGATCCTCCTCGACCTCGCCCGACTGTGCCGAGACCCCACCACTGGGCCTAGGATCTGCAGAAGCAGTCCTCTCAAAATCAGTCGGACCAGGAGAAGAAGTCTCCTCAGTAACAACTCTATGGGAAGAAGGATGAGTACGAGTGGCAGCTCTAAAACGAAAACTATGAAATCGACGCACTGGTCGAGCCGGGGGTGGTCCTCTATATGTATAAAAGGGTGGAACATGCATAGTATAGACTAAAGGGATCCTAAATCTACGAGGTCGCACCCGAACCAGAGGGTTAGGGTGGTAGAGAGCGATCTTCACCTCCCCCTCAAAGGTGGCTCGGTGCTCCTCGTACGTCCATATACCACTAGGGATAAGGCGTATCTCGATGCAGGCTAGGTATCTGGCCATCACCTAAACAGGGCATAGGGAGTAAGTATACACATATACATAATCAATAAAGACTAAAATACAAACACAAGTATGTCATGGACAAACAATAATACAAATACATATGAGCACACCAATTTTCAACATTATATCTCTTACAATGCAGGTGGCATGATGCATGATTTTTATCCACAACCGAGGCCTCCACTATTAGTCCATCTTGGACGTCCATCCAATACACCAGTGTGTTCCCAGAACACTAACATACGTTCCCAGAACATATGCCAAACCATACTTGGATAAATAAACATCATTCCCAGAGTGTGTATCACGTTCCCGGAACGCCCAAAAACCATGTCCCAGACACTGGCCACATTCCCAGAATGTGTCATCAAGTAGGTTACAAATTTGGTACTCCCGGAGTACCCTCCTCATATTCCCAAAATATGATAATCGTTTCCTACCAACCTATCTTCCATTCTCTATGCATGAATGCACAATTATTAAGGTTGGTTTTTATCTTTACTTTAATTATTGTGATTTAGAAATATCTCAATTTCTCTTTTGAATGATTAATTTGAGGTATAACCTTTGGCACAAAAATTCATCCATGAATTAACTTAAAAACATGCCATTAGGCTTGGATTGGGAAAAACTTAACCAATGGTATCCACTTTCCACTTAAAAGGCTTAACTTTTATTTTTCAGTTTCAGGTACTAACCGGTTAGAGTCTCAGGCTAACCGGTTAGAATTACAGACCTGAATTCATTAACTATTGAAATTCAGAAAACCCTTTTTCTTGAATTCTCTGCCCAATCCATAAACAGAGTCTTAGCTTTGTTATATACCTCAAATACCACTGATTTCATCATTCAAAAGTCTAAATCACAACTCAATTCCAATTAAGCATAATTTCCTCTTGAAATTATCTTATAATATTAAGGCATTGACTACTCCATTACAATCTGAAGCAAACAGTATTTATCAACATGTTTTCAGATTGATTTCAAGTGAAATTAGAGTATAGACTTGAGTGAAAGTGGTAAGAACACAAGGCCAATTTCAGAAATTCATTTTTCTTTGAAAATTTACAGTATCTAACCGGTTACAAATTTCGAATAACCGGTTAGATTATGCAGGCTGTACACTGAAAAATGAGGTTTTGCATACCATTCTTTCTAATACTCAAATCTAACCAATTTCAACACTCAATAGAGTTCACATACCTTAATTTAAACATGTTCAATCACATAAACATATTTCATTTGCATGCATTCAATTTAGAGTATCAAATTGCATAAAAACCCACATAAACACAATTTAATACCACAAAACTCATAATAAACATTTAGATTATGATACAATCATCAAAATCACTTGCATGCAGATTGTCAAACTTGCTCAAAAAGAATTGAGTCACAGAATTGGCCTCCAAGCCTTTTTAACCTTTTCACATAATGCCCTTTTGAGTCTTTGTTGTCTCAAATCCTAAAACATACGATTTTAGTCTAAATCTAGTATAAGGTAAACTTCTCCCATACCTCAAAGTCGTGTTTGATGAGTATAATTACTGAGATTGAAGAAAATCCACAAACTCCACAGAAATTCTAGGTTCTGCTCTCAACCACGTTTTTCAGCAACAGGGTCCAAACACCAGGGATTTTGACATAGAGATTGACCAAACAATTTAGGGAAAACAATTAGAACTTGCTCTAGGTAACATGCACTAAAGAATCGAAGTGATTTGAGGCTTAAAAGTTATCTGTACTTACCAAAATCAAAGCTTAAACCCAGCTTCCAGAAACAAGAAAAACACAGAATCAGCTTTCCAACTTCAACTTCCAAGATCGATTTCTCCTTCCACACACACTTTTGGCTTACAAATTTTGTATCAACACGAAGCTCTGGATGTAAGCTTCGAGTTCGTGTATCACTCAAAGTCTACCTCTCAGAATCAAAGAAGAATTTCAGAGATGAAACTTAGAACCCTAAACAGAGCCTCCACACCAAACTCAAAGAATCAACCCTAAAATTCGTCAACACTTCATCCTTTTATAGAGGGATTTCACTGCCATGCATACCGACGCGTGTTTCCCACTAATCTTGGGCTGATTTCGTGGCGAATTCGTGGATTAATCAAGTGATTACTCATTAAAACGCACTAACCCAGTTTCTGGGTTCATCGTGTAACCGGTTACAGGGCATTACTAACCGGTTAGATCAGTGTAAAATATAAAAATTAATACTTTTAAAACTTTTCCCTCCAAGAACCTTTCTAATATTATATTTGGGTCCTAATCCAAGGACTAAAATGCAATATCCATATTTTTGTATATATTCACCATATAAAAATACCTTCACCTATTTTTATATTTCAAGGCTAATTAAATACAAATATAAACTTGGAAAATTTATATAAATTAATAATAAAACTTTATTATTAATTTCCTTATTATCCGGGAGACGAAAATTAGGGGTGTTACATAATACACATTAATTAGAAAGTAATGGATCCAAAGAAACTCTTTTTTTTATTTTAATTATAAAATTCAATTATAAAAACTTGAGGATAAAATTCTTACCCAAACAAAATATTTATGAAAATATAATTTTTGACCCCGGACAAAAATGGATGTCTACAAAATAGTTTTCAACATATTTTTTAAAATTACATTACTTACCTAACCCAATACAACACAATGTACTTCTGTTTGTCTTATATGCAGAAACAAATTATATATTTCTACATATAAAACAAGCAAATATATATTCAGATGTCAATTCTAAATGTATATATAACATTACTAAAACACGTTTTGTGCCTTGGGAATTCTTTGGTGTCACAAACTCAAAAAGCCTCCATGATGCTCTAGCTTAGAGCTCATTTGGTTTGGCGGTGGGCTCAGCCAAACGCGATTTTGCCCCTATCAATCGTGGATTTTGGATGTGCCCTCTTGTTTGGTATTTGCGTTTGTCAATCACGGTTGCGGTTTGCTCCTCTGAAACGCGATTCTCCTGGAAGCAAGGATTTGAAGCTTTCACGGTTGGCAACTACCCTCAACGGTATTAAATTCTCCATCTACCCCATCTACCCTCATTACTTACTCATAACTTTTCTCTCTATTTCAATCTTCTCTCCCTGATTTTGTTCTTTATTCTCTCTCAAACGCTGAGAGAATCAATCTTAGGTGTTGCTCTATAGTCTCACTGGTGTATACTCATTCTTCTTCATCTATTCGTTATTTCATTATTAAAATGTGGCAATCACTTCTTTTTTAATCATCTATTTGTTTTCTTCATTTCATCAGGTTGTTGCTCTTGCTTATGCTTAGGTTGATCTTCACTTCTTTTGGCTGTAAGTAATCATGCCCAATTTATTCAGTTTCTCTGGTTTGGTTTGCTTGCTAGATGTTTGATGATATGCCAATGTGAAGTATTTGCTTAAATACATCATTATATTCATTATAGTAGTTGCTCTTGTCTACATGCATATGCATATTTCAAACTTGACATCTAATTATTTCCAGAGCTAAAACCAAAATTAAATTGATATTGGCTCCGCTTATGATGCTTGCACGATGCTTAGACTGAGAAAATAGCTTGTGTAATATGTCCAATATCCTCCAGCTTGTTTAAATCTTCAATGTATCATGTATGTTATGGCTATTCTATTTGTAGCTTGGTGCTCTGTCTTCACTAATAAAGTTCTTTATCTCATAAAATTCAAAATAATTCTTATGGAAAATCCATAGTTTAAATAACATGTACATTTATTAGCATTATTAGTGGTATGATTTTGATGTAACAATTTCTGCAGGCAGATATCTTACGTCTGAACAGACATGAAATGTAAACTCTAAAATTTTTCACAAGTGCTTCAATTAATACTCGCACAAGGCTTGGTTGTTTAACAATTTCTCGTACTTACATAACCAACGTTTACAACAATTTGAATTTGTAAGCCAATAGGTTTTTATCAAGGACATCTAGGACTCTACAACACAACCAAGCCCTGTTACTTATATAAATACATTTTCAGATTGAAAAAATTTTCACTAGGCTGCTATAGCTGTATGCTCAACATAGCAAAAATCATACAGTAATTTCCAAAACCAGATGTGCATGGTAATTCTGGTTGCAAACATCTCATTAAGTTGGTATAACAATTCAACACAATTCAAACATCTAAATCACATAACTGCTAATAAGAAAGTGCAGGGGCTGTGGTTTTGGTGTGCGCTTGTTGCATATATTGCTTTGGTTTTGGCTGGTCCATGTAGTAGGTGTTGTATTTCTTGTGTCATGTTGGTGTTGTTAGCTAGTTCGATTGGTTTTATTATTATTTCATATTAATCTCGTGTCATGCTATTTGCTTTTATTTTCATTTGTGTTAGTTATGAGTGGTCTTAAGAGGAAATCCGTTGCGGATCCCCTTCCACATTTCAATGAAGGACAAAAACCAAAAGCTGTTTGGGATCTTAAGAAAACTGGATATTTCATCCAAGCCTGCTTGACTCAAGTTGCTAAAAGGGAACGCACTGGTACTACCTTTACCAAGAAAGGATGGAAAGATATTCTTTCTGAATTAAACGAAAAAACAGGAAAGAAGTATGATAGGTCCCAATTGAAGAACAAATGGGATTCATTAAGAAAAGACTGGTCAATTTGGAACAAATTATTTGGAGGAGAAATTGGATTAGGGTGGGATGAAGCGAATTACACTGTTGTCATGGAAGATGAGTGGTGGGAGAGCAAGCAATTGGTATGTCATAAAAAGTGTGTTTGGAAATAGTTTTATTCAGTTTGAGATAAATGTCATAACTATGTTGTGATGATAACTTATAAATGTGCAGGCAAATCCTTTATATGCCAAATCTAGGTACAAGGGGCTACCATATCGGAACCAATTAAATACGCTCTTCAAGGATGTTGTGGCTAATGGAGAGTATGCTTGGGCACCATCGTGCTTGACAATGCCTAATGTCTCACATGATGATGATTATGACGATGAAAATGATGGATACCGCCCATGCTTAGAGTGTTGGAATAGATACCCAAGAAGGCTCAGGTGACAGTGAAGATGGTAGTGTTGGAGCAACTACTGAGTTTGCAAATATTAATTTGAATACTTCACAGGGAAGTGTTAGTCAAAAGAGTGGAGGGAAGAAAAAGAAAATTGTCCATGCCAAAAATATGCATCCTGCCTCCTTAAAAATAGCTGAGGCTGTTAGTGTGATTGCGGAGACGTGCAAGTCACGCAATGTTGCCGTAGCTACTGCATCCATAGGTGAAGTGATGGCTGAGATTCAAAATTTGGATGAGATTGCGAATGATCCTGATTGGCACACCAAATGCTGCCAACTAATGATGTACAAACCAGCCAGGGAAATGTTTGTTGCCTTAAGAGGTTTGGAGGAGAAAAGGCTACGCTGGCTCAGGCATGCAGCATACAATCCTCCGTCGTTCATGAATATGTAACTTAGAGGTTTCGATGGTCCAATATAGATTATTACTATTACCGATCGCTTGTGATTTTGTTAGGATGAAATAGACTAACAGCTTTTGCTTTTGTCAAGCTCAACTAGGATCAGTGTTAGAGCTTTATTATTTATGTGAAATAGGATATGTGAAATAGAGCTTTACTATTTATGTGAGAGATAAGATATGTGAAATAGGATGCAGAACGTATGCATTTTGAGAACTAAAACAATGTCCAAGGCTTATATCGACAAGGATTATACCCTTGTACTTTTGTATTTGGAACAAATATGATGATAATTAAAATATTGCCTTAAGTCTGTGCTGATATTTGTGTTCAAGATTGCTGCATTTATTGATGATTATATCTTTGTATGTGAATGACTATAACATATTTCTATGCTGGACTGCTGCTATAAGTATTTTGTGTTGGAACCCTTTTGGAACTTCAACTGAATTTTCTTAGTAATGAGTACTTCCTATGAACCAATGCTCTGCAATGTTTAAAATTTGGTTATGGACTTCCGTACACACAGCATATAGATGAAGTACTAATATTCCCTTAATCTAATATTGCATGCTAAGCTTTTATAATGAGTACTAATATTGCATGCCCTTCACTGGAACATAGGTTTTTAAATTGTATATTAAATTGCATAACAATTATGATACTCATTATAATTGTAACTATGATTCTATTCAACAGGGGTGAATAACAAAAAATGAACCGCAGTAGTGAACAACCGCAACTTTTTTCGGATGAAGACGATGATGTCTTGGAAGAAGCTTGTTATTTTGCTGCACTAATTGGGCAATATACAATAACACATTTATGTAAAGAGCCATGTAGAACCAATGAGCAAACAGGTCATGCTTGGGTGCAAGACGTATTGCAAGGACATCATATTCATTGCTATGAGAATTTTCGAATGGAAAAGGACGTTTTCAAACTCTTTTGCATTGACTTAGTTGACCACGGCTTAAGGGCTACTCATCGCATGGGTGTCGAGGAGATGGTTGCAATGTTCTTACACATGCTTGGTCATGGGATAGGTAATAGATTGATTCAAGAACGGTTTCAACACTCAGGAGAGACTGTAAGTAGACATTTTCATAAGGTTTTAACTGCTTGCCTTAAGATGTCTGTTATGGACCGGTATCACGGACAAATAATAACCGGTATCACGGACCAACAAGCATCAATTCGCGGACCAACAAGCATCAATTCGGCATACGGGCAATTCGGCATCAATAGACAATTAGTACGTAACAGACATAACGGTTCGTCATTATGATGCTAATGATGGCATTCATAGAGCCGTTACTCTTCGGCCTTAATGCTCCATCATGGCACATCATACCCTCCTCCCTATAAATAAGGTAGTGGCCAAGGTATGAAACTAATTCATCTCCCGTTGTTTACACACGGCACACACACCACCCCCAAAATATCCCGACTCGGTGACGGTGTTCTTTAACCGAGAACCCGTTATCATCGTCGTACATCAACAAACCGGCTTGCCGGTACATGTGGGATAACAGCCCACAACAATGTCCATTGAATATATTAAGCCAGAAGATCCTCATGTTCGTGATAGTCAAGCGAAAATTCGAAATGATCGACGATATTGGCCATTTTTTAAGAATGCCATAGGAGCAATAGATGGTACACATGTGCAATGTGTGGTTAGCCCCAATGAACAATCAAAATTTATTGGGCGAAAAGGCTATCCTACACAAAATATAATGGCAGTATGTGATTGGAATATGTGCTTCACATTTGTTTTGGCTGGATGGGAGGGTACTGCACATAATGCTCGTATTTTTGACCATGCTCTCACAACTCCTTCCATGAATTTTCCGCATCCTCCTCCAGGTTTTTACTTTTCCATTTGTACAATTGATATGCTTTTTTTACTAAAGCTTGGTTTTACAATTTAATGTTTTTTTAGGTAAATACTATTTGGTAGATGCTGGCTATCCAACACCAAATGGGTATATTGGTCCTTACAAATGTGAACGTTATCACCTTCCTGATTTTAGGCGTTCAACTGGATTTGCGAATGAGAATGAAGTTTTCAATTTTCGTCACTCAAGTTTAAGGACCACAATAGAAAGGACTTTTGGTGTATGGAAGAATAGGTTTAACATTTTACATCATATGCCTAAATTCAAATTTGAGACACAAGTTCAAATAGTCATTGCAACAATGGGTATACATAACTTTATCAGAAGGAATGCTGAGAAGGATGATGATTTCACTCGTTACGAAGATGAAAATGTATTACTTGACATGGATTATGATGATTCTGCTCAAACTGGCTTGGATCCAACTCCCGCTCTAAATATACTTTCTTCAATAGAGATGGATCATGTTCGAGATTCAATCCGAGACAAAATTATAGATAGAATGCAGAATGCTTAGAATTCTAGTTATATTTTAAAAATTGTATCCCATTATATATTTAAATTTTTTAGTTGTAATTTTTATTGAAACATTATGCAGTATGTATGCTAATATTTATTTATAAATCATTTTGATTTGCTAATGATGCCATAAAAAAATAAGGAAGGATAATAAACAAAAAACTAATACCCATTTTGGTAATTTTCTTCTTAAAAAGCAATTTTGATCAAAAGTATCCGAACAACATTTTCCAGTAAAATCACTTCCTTAATTCAGATATCCAAACATAAATCACTTTACTTTAAACTCACTTTTACTAAAATCAATTTTACAAAATCACGTTCAATCAAAATCAAGTTTACAAATGCTCATCCAAACACACACTTATATTTGTGGTTAAAGACTTTTGAGCGCTTATCTTTATTTCGCACCGAACTCAATTCACTCCCACCATGCCTTTGACTTGCTCAACAACAAGACGTTGGAATAATGATATTCTCATATAAAATTTTCAGTCCCACATTGTTAATTCTCACTTAGTAAAATTATTGGCCATTAGTTTTTGACAACTTAGAAAAATTTAACTATGATAAGGGATCTGTTGTCACTTAAGCAAGTGATTGGAGAATCCCCGACTCTTGCGAATGTAAGAGAACCCCGGTGGCTATTCAAAGACGATAAATAATCTAAAACAACGATGATAGGCAAAGTATTTTTGATTTTTTTTACGAGGATAAGGGGAGAGGATTTAAATTCACCAAATGGTAGTGCCTAGATCGAACCCAGAACTTCCAACTCCCAAGCCTTAAGAATCTTTGCAATCTCATAATTATGTGAAATTGTAGGCTAACTTTTCTAACCACACTCTAATTAGCCCTGCCGCGACTCAATAGTTAATGGAAAAGGTATACATCCTCTTGAATTTTATAGTTATATTGATTTTATCTTTCAAATCTACATTAGGAATGTTCAACTTAACATTGAGCAAAATTACAAGGAAGAAAGAAACTACCATATTAACTATCGCATGGAGGCAGGATTAAGTGACTTTGAATTATTAATGAACAAATTGCATATATTATATATATATATATATATATATATATATATATATATATATATATATATATATATATAATTGTTTTTTCTTTTAACATATGACGAGTTTTAATGTCCACCGGTAATTTGTTCAGTGGATGGTTTCACTGGTTTTCTGAATGGTTGATAAGTAGCTTTGAAAAATGAAAGGTGGAGATGAAATACCGGTTGGGAGGGTAGCATGTTGCACAGTTAAGTAGAATCTAGTGCAACCATTTATATATGTAATTTACATGCCACCAACCATTTTGAGGGAAGTAGTATCTGAACAGTGTATGGGCTGGATTGTCGAAAATGGGCCTTTTCAAATAGATAGATTGTTTCGTGTTGATTCATTTATTTATTAAGTTGGTAATTAATTCAAATTTGCAATTAGGATAACATTCAGTAATAATTATATTAGTTTTAATTATGGGTAAAAGTTATATCTTATTTACAAATTTATTATTTAATGATTAATATTAGTTAGAGAAAGTAAAGGGTAAACGTAGTTTATGTTTTGAAAAAAAAATATTTTTAATAAGCGAGTTGTCTAATAATTACTTCGTTCACTTTTATTCGCAAGACCTCATTAATGCATAAAAAAATTGGTTCTATTTGTAATACTGTTTTCTAAATTTGAATAACATTTATTTTTTTAAAAAAATATTGTTATTAAGTGAACACTTTACATGGGAAGTATTTAAAATAATATATCTAAATTTATAATTTTGAACACGAGTAAGTACGTTGACGAAGTAATTGATGGGGTTCGAGATAACGGAACACAAGTTCGATAGTGGAATTTATGCACTTGTTGGTGGGGTTCGAGATAACAAAACACGAGTTCTACGGTGGGGTTTATGCAATGGCTATTGGGGTTCGAGATAACGGAATACTAGTATAATAATGTTAAATTTTTTGAAATATTTGATAGTGGGGTATTTATATTTTATTTTATTAAGTAATAATAATACATATTTTATTAATATTTATACAATTTTAAATATGTATTTCAAATTTTAATAATATTGATTAAATGTTAATATTATATACTCCATACATAATCAATGTTATTTTTCGCAACACATCCCTAAAGTTTTTTCAATGTGGTTTTCAATTCCAATAAAACGGGTGCATAACCTTAAGAAGCACACCTTAAGGTCTTGTTTTTAATAATTTAAAAAATAACTAACTTCACACCTATTATGGACGTTAGTTGAGTGTATTTAAATTTTTCAATTTCATTATAAAATAAACTATACTTTAGTAAATTTATCTTGGGAATGAAACATAAATTAAATGATTCAACCACATTATGAGGATATTTTAGGAATTATTGTATTTGGAGTGAAAAATTAGTTAATTTTGCTTATATTAGTGAATTGTCTTCTTTTGCTTATAAATGAGATCGGAGGGAGTACTTATTTTTAATTTATTGTTAAGAAGCGTTAAACGTTTTTTGTTTATTTTTTTACATGTTCGTTTATACATAATGAAATGAATATATCAATTTGAATCCGTTTGGAATAACTGGTGTTGAGTTTTTGGTGCCATAATTTACTTTCTTGCATAGGACAAAAATTTGAACACTGCACTTCACATGCGTATGACACGTCCCAGACACCTATCCTAAATATTGAACTTCCAACTTTTCCTTATTTAAAATTTTACCAAGTAAAAAGACCTATTGCAATGGGTAAATAAAACTGGTGGATGGGTTCATTAAAAAAACCGATGGACTTTGAAATCGTTCTTTAACATATAGATTGTTGAGCAAAATGAAATGGAAAGAATAATGTTATGACTTTGTACAAAGGGAATTCCGATGATATCCCACATCTTCATCGAATTTGTCTCAGAAAGTGATCAAGATCAATGTAACAAAAACCTCATATTATGAGAGAGAAAGACATAAATTTTGTTATAACATGGCAAATTATCCATAATATATGTGTTTGCTTGAAATGAAATGGAAAGAATAATGTTATGACTTTGTACAAAGGGAATTCCGATGATATCCCACATCTCCATCGAATTTGTCCCAAAAAGTGATCAAGATCAATGTAACACAAAAACCTGATATTATGAGAGAGAAAGACATAAATTTTGTTATAACATGGCAAATTATCCATAATATATGTGTCTTCTCTCTCATAGCATGAGTTTAGTTACAAGATAAAAAATGTAAATAGAAATAAGAAATAACTTAACCTGTCCTAATCCTTACATTGTGCAGTTTGTATGAAGAGGGAAATTGCTTTATTCTCATGCATTTACCCTAATCAGCTTTGAAACCAATCAAGTGCATGTTTGGATGCACACTGAATTTTTCTTGAATTGATTTTGAGAAGCGAAAGTTATTCACAGTTGTTTCACATTCAATGTGATTTTGAGTCATAATGTGATTTTTCAAAGCCAAACTAAACATACACTAAATCTATGAGAAGAACCTATAGTTCTTGGCTGACAAGATGATATTCCTCAAGGCACCAATTGGAGACAAAATCATTAACATAAGCCCGAGAATAATGCAAACCTGTAATTTAAGGACAAGGAAACAAAATTAACTAAAGTCTCAATAATTTATTATTAGATTGAAGATAGAGGAACTTATTATTTAGGATTTTTCACAATGTCAGTTAACATACCCAATTGATTATCCAAACCAAACTGAACTTTCTGGGTTTTTTGAGTTTGAGCCATATGATACAGGGAATCTGCAAGTAAGAAAAAGAGGAGAACGATTAGCATACATATAAAAGTTTTATATTTCATTAGTCTCTTGATTGAACATTATCATGTGCTGAGTCTGGGTGTCGATTAAGTATAACATAACCCAAAGTAATGATTTCAAATGTAATGTAAGTAAAATTTATTTGAGGTCACATTCAAGTTTCTCTAAGCCCGACACTACTATTTTAGGTACACAAGATATATTAATTTATAATTGAGTTTTGCTATACATTGCTATTAAAAGCAATGGACAAGGAACCTGAAAATGTAAAATTAGTATTATACTCAAAAATAAATAAGTTAACTCTTAATTTATTTAACACATCATTTTTTATGTTGATTTGACACTTTTAGTTGTTTAAGCATTGTCTAAATTCTTTATAATTTTTGAAAATGGAAGATAAAAAACTAAAAGAAATATGTTTTATCTAAAAACAAATTGCATAGTACAGTGTAAATTTTTTTGACTCATCACATTATTTCCCAATAATACATATCCTTTTTCGTTCATGTTTCATATGATCAACCTGAATTGGTTGATGTTAATAAAACTCTAATGTTTCCTAGTGTTTTTTCATAAAGGATTTTATGGTTTAGCTTACAAAGTATGATGTTGGGGCAAAGGCAAATCCTCCAAGAAATCCGAGAAGAGATCCAAAGAAGGGGACACATATGCCAACTAACATTGTCAGTGCTGCAAATTAAAGGTAGGATTGAAAAGTCAGCTAACAACAAATTGATGAAGTTACTAGCCACTAAAAAAAGGTTCTAGTGAGTAATCACGTACCAACATATACTGTGCGACTAATAAACCTAAGTGCAAATGAAGGTGGAAACTTTAAGCTCTTCACCATGTATGTTTCCATCATATCGAACACCGGCATTGCAAATACCTGTTGTTGACATAATAGTTAGAAAACATAACATAATGGGATATTGGTTAAAAGACTTGTACATAGTAGTACCATCTATCTAAAAGAATAAATTATTACATAAACCTAAACTATATATCTTCTTAAATGAATAATAATAAATTCAAACTCATTGATCATCACCTGGTAGCCTCCAATAACATGGATAACAACAAACAAGTTAGCAAGAGCAATGAGCCAAGCAGGGCGTTCAAGAGTGATGAGGATGTTATCCTCAACAGTGTTTCCAAAGTAATAGTAACCAATAATTGCTACTGGGAAGTAGCAGATGGCAACTCCAATATATGCAACAACAACTCCTTTCCACATTGGTTTCTTTGAAGGGAGCTCTGGTGATGATGGTATTGTTGCCTGGATTTCCAAAACCACATTGTGACCAGCATAAGCAAATGCAATATCTCCCAAGGCAGAGAAGAAGTTGAATACACCATCAGCTCTGTCTTTAGCTCTTGACGCATAGCTCACATTTGGTGCAACCCCCTTGTGTATAGAAGCTGTCCAAGCAATCATTGAATATCTGCATGGTTGGTTGATTGAAATAATAGTTCATTTCATTATTATTTAACATAATTCATATATTTATTATAAAAAGAAATTGAGGTGAGAAAGGAAAAGTCTCACGTACACCATGGACATAACAGCTGCAGCGAGAGAGACTGCAGAAATAGAGTTGAAGTTGGGGCATTGGGCAATAACAAAGTTGACAGAAGCAAAGATAACAATCCAATAAGAAGTTCTAATATCTTTGCAATCAGGGCAAAGGGTATCATGAACCTTTTTCAATGATTTTCCTCCTGTGACCATATACACAATGCATGTCCCAACTTCCACAACCAGTTGCTGTGGAACCACAATCCATAGCCCCAACTTTTCACCAAAGGCTTCTTGCCCCAACTCATGGTACCTATCCAATCTCTTGTTTGGTATCATCTCATGCATCTCAACCATTTGCCATAAAGTGTATAAGGTGATAATCCAGGACAAGGTCAGAGCGGTAACTCCGGGACCCCTATATATTATAATTCAATCAAAGGAAAATCATGCATTTATAAGGATCACAAATAGATGAATTAAACTGTACTGTATTATTAACACATTAAATTCCTAAAACTATTCTTCACTTCTGCACATCACTCAATTTACTCATTGAACAAGTTACTATTAGTTTACGCATTTTTCGAAATTCATATAATCCTTTTCAATATATACTGTATATATATAAAAGACAATTTATTTCAATTGAAAAAAAAAAAAAATCTAATAGTACAAGATATACTCTTACATCCAACTATGGTGGGGAGAGGAGAAAAAGTTTAAATATACTTGGTAATTTTTCATGATAAATCAACCTATAAATAATAAGCCTACACTATAAGAAAGTAACATGTGTTCTTTAATTTGTTAACCAATCAATAATTAGCAAGTGACACATATCACTTTCTTTGCTGTAGGCTAATTTTGTAGGTTGATAAATCATTTTTAATTTTTCCTCCCCTCTGAAGGGGTGTGGAGCACGATGGTTTGAACCGGACGCAGTTGTTTTGGGTCGGGTTGGACTTGGTCTCATATGTGATAAGGAGACAGACTCGGTCCAAATAAAGTTACTCGGTACCGGGTACGCACGGAACGGGTTCGATTTTGACTCAAGGTCACCCGATATATGTAAACATTTTTTTAATATATAAATGATGTAAACATGTTATTATTTTAGTTTTATATTATATATTTATACAATACATTATATACTAAATGACGTCATTTCAAACCTAGCAATTTAATTACTTTTTATTTATATATTAAGTGACACTTTATTACTTAGCTTTATTATCAAAAGTCATATTTTCTTATATTTGTAGTACGATATTATATAAATGGCATTTTGTAAACAATATTTCCCTAGTTTAATTATTTTTTGTAGTAGTAAGTGAAATCTTGAATCTAAATTTAGCATAGTTTTTTTTTAACGTGGAAACCTAGTATCATGTAATGACTTGCTTTACTTTGATTTCACTTTTAAGCTTGTAATTCTTGTCTCAGGTCAACCCGGACCCGTCTTTATCTTGACCTGTCTTATATTTAGATCCATTTTGGGTTTAGAAACGGGTACGGGTTTAAAAATTGACCCTATTAATATTTACGGGTCGAATGACGGCCAAGCCAAACCCGTCCCAACCCATCCCACGCTCACCCACACTGAAACCAACCACGCTTGAAAGAAGATCAGATCAGAGCTCGGAAAAAGCACATTCTTTAAATATTTATTTAACTACTACATACTATTCCCTTCATTTCATATATGAAATATTGTTTATAAAGTTTTTTAACTTATTAATTTTTTCTTCCCTATGAAACTTTCATATGTATTATTATTTTACAAATTCAATACATAATTAATACTTTTTTTCTTAACTATACCCTTATATATTACAATCTTTTTTTTTATCTTCAATATTTTTTTCTTCAATAATTATTCATAGAATATTATAATTAAAATACCTTAAATTCTTGCCTCATTTATCCATTTTTTAAAATTCATGTATATATACATTATAGACGAAACGGAGGGATTGTCATTTTCAAAAATCAATGCAACATTTACTATTATTTTTACAACTCTACTCCCATCTAATTAGTAAAAAAGATAATAAATGAAGAAAAATGACCAATTATTACAAAGAGATAAAAGGCAAAAAAATAATAAAATAAATATTCATCTATTTTCAAAAAGACACATTAAATATATATTTTTTAATCTATCTATTACATCCTTGAATGACAATTATAAAGAAATAGAGGTAATAATAGATAACTAAATATATATTGCAAAAAATTTTGATATAATAATTTTAATTAAATTTTACTACATGCCCTATGCTTTCATCAAGATCCACCACCTTTGACATTTTGGAAGGAAAACAAAAGTTGGATTGGAAGGATCTTGACCCCGTTATTTTTCCTTTCTTCTTTTACAAATTTTTGAACCAAACCAGCAAATTTAATTAGAATCACTTCTTTAATATCTCTCCCCTTTCCTTTGGTTCCTTCAAACCAAACAAACTAGAGTATAGTAATTTTCAATGCAATATGCCAATATATATGTCTACTACATGTTATTATTATCAAATAAATACAAAAAAAAAAAAAAAACTTGATGATAGAACTCTGTATAACAAATGTAGAGGGTATATATACCAGCCCAAGTGTGAAAGGGCATAAGGAAGGCTGAGAACACCAGCTCCAACCATGGCCGTTAGATTATGAAAAGCTGAAAAATACCATTTGGCTTTTCTGGAAGCAGTGATTGGAAGCCAATCATCAATGGCCTTTTGTTTAGCCAAATCTTCATCACTCATTCTTCCCTGATCTTGGCTCATTGTTATGTATGTATTGTCCCCCTACCTCAATCAATCAAGCTTTTCCTTGCTTAATCACTTCAAAAAAATTTTGATTATGGCAAGGAGAAAACTCGCATTTGTATGTATTCTTGATCGCGGTAGGAGAACTCACTTTGATTACAAAGTCCTAAGTTGTATCAAATAATGATCATTATATATAAGGTTATGCATGGAAGAAAGTATATATATATATAAGCTATAATTAGCATAGGTTAAAATTTTTACAAGTTATCCACCAAAAACAATTATAGATAAAGTCTTTCCAAGTTATATTCAGTAACTAATTTGCTGCCTGAGCTCAACTTTAGGTGAAATCTCTATGGGGTGTCACCCATTTTTTATTTTATCAATAACATAGGTTGTTTATTTGTTCTAAACTGTATGTGGTTTACATATTAGGGAATTGGGGTGAAAGATAGCGTCCAAGTGCGGTAATTAATTTTTGGACTTTTCTAATATGCAATCCAATTTTAGATTGTTGGCATGCAATCTTCTCATCAACCAATAGCAAGTTGTCACTTAATTCACTTGTGCCATGTCATCATCTCAAGTAGTCAAATGTAATTTTTTGCAATTTGGTCCAACTTAAAAAGTAAATTACAATTTTAGTCCTTTGTACCTATTGATAAATTATAAGTTTTAATTTTAAAAAATATAATTTTAAAAAAAAATCAAAGTAGCTTCTGGAGCGCTGGTGGTTCGTCTTCTTCCCCACCACCACCACCACCACCACCACCACCGACCACCATCACCTCCGATCCAAATGCTTCAGACGTCGTCCGCCAATTCCTTTAGTATAGAAAATATAAGCACTACTACCAAGAAGGGATTGGCGGACGACGTCTGAGGCATTTGGATCGGAGGTGATGGTGGCCGGTGGTGGTGGTGGGGAAGAAGACGAACCACCAGCTCTCCAGAAGCTACTTTGATTTTTTTAAATTATATTTTTTAAAATTAAAACTTATAATTTATCAATAGGTACAAAGGACTAAAATTGTAATTTGCTTTTTAAGTTGGACCAAATTGCAAAAAATTACATTTGACTACTTGAGATGATGATATGGCACAAGTGAATTAAGTGACAACTTGCTATTGGTTGATGAGAAGATTGCATGCCAACAATCCAAAATTGGATTGCATGCTAATAACTCCCATTAATTTTTTTACCATTTCATTTCATTTTAAAGAAAGTTAAAAAGAAAGGTAAATTCTATTAACACCCTTATTTTGCTGCTTGCACCCATTTCTTTATAATTTATGCACTTTAATTACCAAAATTACTATTTACTTCTAACATTAACTCCCTCTTTCACTCACACCCAGCAACAGTCACTCACAGTCTCTCACCCAGCAACAACCACTATACAACTCTTTCTCAAGCACATAGGCAAGCATCTCTTTCTCAACTCTTTTTAGTTAGTTAGTAGTTTTTAGATTCCCTTGATATACTACTAATTAATCACATTCGGTGAATATAAATCGGAAAGAATTTGTGGCTTTAAAATAAAAAGCTTTTATCTTTTAAAAACTAGTTTTACAAAAAGTTACTTGAAATAGTTTTCAAATTATACCCTCTTTATACCAATTATATTTTCCAGCATTTTTTAAAATTACATTACTTACCTAACCCAATTATAATTAAATATGAATCTAAATGTCAATTACAGATAACATTAATGAAACATGCTTCGTGGCTTGCGAATTCTTTGGTGCCACAAACTCAAAAAGCCTCCATGATGTAGCCCTTGTCTTTATTTCTCACCGAACACAATTCACTCCCACCATGCCACTGACTTGCTCAACACATGCCTTTGATTTGCTCAACAACAAGACGTTGGAATAATGATATTCTCGAGTAAAATTTTTAGTCCAACATTGTTAATTCATTTTGTTAGTAAAATTATTGACCATTAGTTTTTGACAACTAAGAAAAGTTTATAAAGTGGTGGCAAAATTGAATTTTAGATGATGATAAGTCAAAATTGAGTTGTGACTATTAGAAAACGATGGATAATCTAAGACAACAATAATTCAAAGATGATTACGAGTAGTTTTTGCAAGAAGCAAATTTGCTTAAGTAAAATCTTTGCAAGACGTAAATTTTCTTAAGAAAAAAATCTTAAAAACTTAGTAAAACAAGCTAGAACTCAATCATGATTTTACATCTTATTTCATCATCTTATTTCTTAGATTTCTTAGAGGTGCAAATGGCACTAAGAAAGCTACTCTCTCGGGTCCTATTTATAAGACATTTTTAAGTTTTTTACTTCCACCAAGGAAAGTGAATAAATTTGTTAGTGACATTGGAAATATGAAAATTTGATATACTTTTTCGAAACTACCCCTATAATTATTATTGGAACTCTAAAAAGTGTTGACTTTATAAGGGGTTTGTGGAAAGAATTAAGTAATTAAATGCTATTGAAAATTGAAAAGGAATCTTATAAATAGGACCAAAATAAAAATCCTAAAAGAATCTTATAAATAAGACCGAAGAAAGTATTAAAGAAGACCTTGCCCAGCTTAAGAAATACGTACATCAACAACAGAAATCACCTTCCTCGTTTCTATCACTTCCTTTTTTTCTCTTAACACCCAAATTTTGCGAAATTCCAAGTTTGGCGATGGATTTTACGTCAAAACTATCTTCAATATTCTTTTCGACTCGAATTATAAGCAAAATTAACTAATTTTACGTTTATTAATGAGGAGGTTAGTTAACTGTATTTAATTTTCTCAAATTTATAAAAGAATAGAGGTATTTTAGGAAAGTTATGTTGCATTGGAAATGAAACAAAAATTAAATAAGATAACAATTTTTTAGGGATGTTTTAAGAAAACTGCATTGGGAATGAAATAAAATTTAAGAAAGATGATTAATTTTGCTTATATTTTAAACTTAGAGAGATATATTTTTTGTTGTTTACGTTTCAAGTAGAGTATATTTTTTCCAAGCAATAATTCAAAAGCTTGGTTTTATCACAACATAACCATTTTGGACACTCATTTCTAAGTTCTAACACCAGGTTCATCCAACAACCGCCACCTTCATCTCCACCTTGCACACTACCTTCTATTTTCCACTTCTTCCTCCTTTTCCATTACGTTTCTCTATACATCACCACTGTCTAAACCAAACTACATTGCGCATATACAGCACATATAGAGCCTCACAATACAAAGAATATAATAACGGCGGGGAACATGACAAAATTTCAGAGCGTACAACATTATTATTGTTAAGGCTAAATTACTCATTTGGTACCTTACCTTATTTTTCAATTTCAAATTGGTCCCTTACCTTTTTTTGGTTTCATATTGGTTTCTTATGTTTCTTTTCGCTGTCAATTTGGTCCCAAAATCACTGTTCATCCTACGTGTCAATACCATATTGGTCCACGTATATATTGTTGGAGAGAGAAAGTGACACGTGTCATTAACATATTGGTCCACATATGATGAACAGTGATTCTGGGACCAAATTAACAGCGAAAAGAAACATAAGGGACCAATATGAAACCAAAAAAACGTAAGGGACCAATTTGAAATTGAAAATAAGGTAAGTGACCAAATGAGCAGTTTAGCCTATTGTTAACAATGCTCCAAGGTGCGTGCAAGTCACGTGTTGCAACAAATATGGACCGGTGGTGGTGGTAATCATGAGGCAGATGGGATGAACATGGAAGCGGGAATTAGTCTACAAACCCCAGTGTTTATCCTACAAATCCCAATTTTTCTAAATATTCCAAAATTACCCTTGTTATAACTTCCCTCCATTTCATCTCTTTAATTTCTGAAACCACAAACCCCAACCTCATATTCCCTTCCCCAACCTTCTCCACCAACTTCCACCGCTTCCTCCATCGTCGTTCACGATCGCCGCCGCCTCCACCGCCGTTTCGGCCTCCATCGCGTTTCGGCCTCCATCGCGTTTCGTCTGTAAAGGTGAGAACTTCGTGTACCTTCTTCTCTGTTTTTTGGTTGATTTTGTGTTGGGTTTCATTTGTTCTTCTTCCTATTTTGTTTTCATTCGTTTTCATTCTTCTCTCTTGTTCTTCATTCTATTTTGTTTTCTTCTTTATGTTAGGGTTTTCGATTTTTCTTCTCTTGGGTGTTGTTTTTTTCTTCTCTGGTTCTTGTGTCAGTTGCTACTCATTTGTTATTTTGTTCTCATTCGTTTTTATGATATGTTTTTTATTTACGAGTTTTCGTTTTATGATCTAAGAGTATCATGTACTTAAAAAATGAAAGGATCCCAAATATAGTTGACTGTTGATACACATGAGAGTTTTCTTTTCTTTCCACTGTGTTGTGTAAATTTATTTCGATAGTAGTAATAGGAAATATGGATGATACCAAAGTTTTCCCTTAATTTGGCAGAAAAGTATGTTTGGTCACTTTGGCAAGTTTGATTTTTTGTTGATTTGGTCCAAATAAGACATGATAAGCATAAGACTCTGCCATTTTCATGATGTTGATTTTGTTTGATGGTGTTCTTCATTGGGTGTTTTTCTAAATCTTCATTTGATTTGAGAGATAGAGTTTAGAGACGGTGTGTGGAAATTCCATGCTTAATGTTTAATGCCATCTTCTGTTCATTGTTATTTTCGCTTAATGCTCTATGCTTAATGCTTAATTCCATGCTTAATGCTTAATGCCATCTTCTGTTCATCTCCATGCTTAATTTGACTTTTTTTGGTCCTTTATGATCTTCATAAGTTATTATGGCCTTTGAATGTATGTATATTGCTTTTGTCCATAACTTAAACCTCTTTTAACTGGGTTGAAATTTCATATATGGCTAGAACGAAACATACAGCTGCAACCGTGCGAGCAGAACATGAAGCAGAACGTACACGAAAAGAGGCAGAGGAAGAGGAGCAGTGGAGACGACCCACTGCATCGCATAGGAGGGAAAAGGTCGCGACATGTAATCCAATTGGAACATCATCTCAAGCGAACCCGGAGCCTCAACCTCAAATGCAAACATCATCTCAAGTGGCCCCGGAACCTGAACCTCAAGTGCAAACATCATCTCAACTGGCCCGGCAAATATCACCTCAAGCGGCCCCGGAACCTGAACCTCAAGTGCAAACCTCACCTAAAGCGACCCCGGAACATCAACCTCAAGTGACACCAGAAGCTGAACCTCAAGTACAAACATCACCTCAAGTGACACCGCAACCTCAACCTCAACCTCAACCAACTGATGTTGAAGCATCACATACATCGTCACCACTGCCACCTCAATCCACTACTGTAGAAGCATCACATCCGCCACCGCTCAATGTATCTCACCCAATCGAGGCATCGCCTCTGCCATCAACACCGTCTGTTACTTTCGTTGCTGCCGATCCATCACATCCGGCACCTCAAACTACAGTTGCGGAAGCCCCAGCTTCTTCTTCAAACCCGAATGCTGACGAGGAGGGTAAGGATAATGATGATGATGATTCAGCCGATGAGGGTCAGGATGATGTGCATGATTCAGCCGAGGAAGGGCAAGGAAATGGTGATGATTCCAGCTCTGAAGAAGAAGAGGAGCAAGAAGAGATTCCTGATCCTTAAGACATGACTTTGCTTAGATCATATGCAAACCATGTCGCTTGTGATATATGGCAAGGCATTGTAAGTATCGCTTTTACCTTTTAATTATTTCGAAAATTTATAATCTGTATTTGTCAGCGTAAATATATTTTCCACTTTTATTTTTTCAGAATCGTGCTGTTCTTGGTAGAAGCACCAATAGAAAGTGGTGTTTGCCACTTATGAGTGGGTTGCCTGAGGAGGTTAAGGTTATTGTTAGAAGATCGGGGCTTAGACGGCTTAATAATGCTTCGTATGAGTAGGTTGACAAGAAACTGCTGAATGCTTTTGTTGAGCGTTGGTACCCTGACACCAACACCTTCCACCTTCCAGTTGGTGAGATGACAGTGACGCTGGACGACGTGTCATCCATTCTTCACATTCCTATTTCCGGCAGACTGATCCCATGGAAGAAGCCAGACAAGGAGGACGGTGCTTCGCTGATGACTCAACATCTAGGCATTGATAAGGTTATTTTACGTTAATGTTCCTCTTTGCAATATCAGGTTCCACTCTGTAATATCAGGATAAGGTTATTTAACATTACACAGCTGATCTAATGTAATTAATTTAAATTCTGACATAAACATATCATAATATAGTTATTTCCGAGATATAAGTATCCGAATAAATATCAGTTTTTGCCTCACCAAAATCACAAAGTTATAGATTCCGAAAACAAATTTTCGGAATTTCAAATCTTATGAATTTTGTTTCTCGGAATGATAGGTCCAGAAAAGCAATTTTCAAACAAGGTATTGTAATGGCTAAGTTAAAAAAAATTTCGATGCAAAGCTATCAGAAAACATAATATTCCAAGAGAAAATTCTCGGATATATTTCTTTCTTTGAAAGATACCAAAATCACTAAGTTGGAGATTCCGAGGACTACATCTCGGAATAAAAATATTTATGAATTTTCGCTATCGGAATAATTGGTCAAGAGAAGCAGATTACAAACGTGGATAGAAATATCTAAGTTAAATAAAATTCCGATGCCAATCTGTCGGAATACATAATATTCCAAGAGATACTTCTCGGATATTTTTCTTTGAAAGATGCCAAAATCACTAAGTTGAGAATTCCGAGGATTACCTCTCGGATTAAATATATTTATGAATTTTGGCTATCGGAATATTTGGTCCAGAGAAGCAGGTTACAAATTTGGATGAAAATATCTGAGTTAAATAATATTTCGCGAACTTCTAGTCGGAATATTTGAATATTCCGAGACATATCCCTCGGAATGTTCATTTTTCTGAACTTTTTTTGTCAAAGAAGCAGAATACCATATTATGATGTCAAATTTCATAAATAACAATCAAAATTTCATAAGTATCCAAAATTCCAAAATTCATAAGTATCCAAAATCCACAAGTATCCAAAATTCACAATTCCAAAATTCATAAGTATCCAAAATTCACAATTCCAAAATCCCCGTCAATGTCCAAAATCCACAATTCCAAAATCCCAAAATCCCCATTCAAAATCCAAAATTCCACAATTCCACAATTCCAAAATCCCCATTCAACCATTACAAGACTATTGTTTCAATTTATGAATCTGGTTTTGGTTTTGGTAAGAAAGGCCTATAAGCACGCAAACGATCGCTTATAATTGCTTCCCATGCTCCTGCACCATCAGAAAAATGTGTACGCCATAGTTGATAGACCGGAGGCAAGGGTGATCCATCACGCAACTTGACCTGATATCATAAAAATTAAATAATTAGGAAAACGAACTTACTCATCAACATAAGCAATATAAATAATACCGAGTTATCAATGATACCTGAACAAAATGATCTTTCCAAACATTACGCCCAACTGCCCAAACAGTTATCTTCGCAGGAGGTGCTGAGTGGAGTGGGAGAAACGTGATGCATTCACCGATGGTTTGACTAGGTATAGAAACAAATACCACATTATATCTATAAGCGATCATGTCCCCCATATCTGGAAGGAGCAACCACTTGTCCACTCCAACAAAACTAATAGGTGCATGTAGACTATTCATCCTAGCATCACACTCTTTGATTCTGCCCAAAAGGGAAATATACAGGTCTCGTTGATCTTTCATTTCTTTGATCAAATCTAATCGGATTAAGTTGTGGTCGTCTTCCCTTTCGAAACGGTGCATTGATAATGCACGAAAGCCACAATTTCCATCCCCATCAACGTCACGCACCTCATCGATATACGGTTCCCAGATAACATGTGGTTGAAACGCGTTTGAATTACGAGTACGCTTCCTGGAGGTTTGTGAACTGCTTGTCTTCTTATAATTTTGCGAAGATTGTGATGGTCGGGAAGGTTGCGACCCTTCTCTTAATTGTTGAGTCAATGAATCATTCAACTGTGTCTCCATATGTTCAAAGTACGAAGGCTCGCCTTTAGTGGAGCTATCCTTGGCACTCTTGCGCCCCTTTGTTGAAAGTGGTACCTTGGGCGGCTGAAGGTTGGTGGTATCCGGTTTGACAATCTCGCTGAACTTTTCCAAGAGTCTCTTCTTCACATCGGGGTTAGACTCATTGTATATATTATTAAACTCATTCCAAAGCATCTGTCGATTTGGAGTTTGACCACGATTCCCATCCTCCTCTTCCTTGATCTTCTCAACCATTGTCAAAGTTTGCCAAAACGAATGAACAGAACATAGAGGAATGGGTTGTCCCAACCTTTTGTATTTTGCAATCTCGCATCGGCATGACAACCCATGTGTCGTTCTGATCTTACAATCACAAACGTGTTAAGCATCATTGACGTTACCAATACCCTTGGTCTGGTTATAAATAAGTGATAAACCCTCCCTTGAGATGTTATACAACAAATTTTTAAACAACGGGGTCTTCACCATGTGCTCCACCCGAACTTTGCTCTGTTCAAAGGATGCCTCAATCGCGATGTGCTGAGTAGTCACCAATCGGTGTATACAGTCAAAACATGTAGCTATGTCACCTTTGTTATCGGCTAACATACTCTTGAATGTGGAATGGGCACCTTCCACCCTATTATGACATTAATACACATAAATAGACGAAAAAAAATGTCGCATAAATACATAAGAATATATAAAATTACAAATAAATATACCTGTTTGTTGTAGTGTTACAATATGCATGTGATGGTCAATCCAAGCATCGACAAACCTCTCCTTCCAAGGGTTTAGGTACGTGTCTTCCACGTATTTCACGAATTCACTGCTTTTATCACCACATCTTTTTGTACAAATATGTCAACGCAATCTTGGTAATTTTCAATGAACCTACAATGAACAACATTTTAAACCTTCCATTATTACCTTCTCCTTGTCAAGGTCTCGAAAGTACGCCTTGCATCTTCCTCTGACATTACACTTTATGTGGTATTGACACAATAAATGTGCTGCACCGGGAAAAACATCTTCTACAACTCCAACCAGTGCACCATCCATGTCTGTGACTATGACTTTTGGATAATCACTAGGCCTTCGAATCAGATTTCGCACCCTCTCTAGTGCCCACACATATGTTTCTTTTCTCTCATCCGAGGTGAAACAAAAGGCAACTGTAAAAGCCTTCCAAGTGGAAGTCTGCCCGACAATCTCGATCAAGGGCATCTTGTATCTATTGGTTTTGTATGTGGAATCTATGGCCAATACAATACTTAAGTTACACAGCAATTTTATGGAGGTTGGGTGCGCAAAGAACATATTCTCCACCATGTTGCCTTCACATGTGGTATGCCAATTATCGTAACCTTTATCGTTTAATAACTTCAATAGATGCTGCATCTCTGTCCTAGGCATTCGAATATTCAATCGATAACGCTTCCGTTCATTATAAATGTTGCGAATTGTGGAGGCATTTTTCGGATGTCGATCCTTCAACGTTGTCATGACCCTGTTTGCCTTCACACCACTTTTTGTGAGATCTTGAACAAAAGCTTTTTCTTCTTGATTAAGAGAGCTATCAGTCCCATGTCCCAAAAGTGAATAATAGGGAGGATGGTTGTGTTTTCCACATTTTAAATCTAGTCCCCATGGTCCCCCTTTTTCAGTCGGCTTAGCGTAAATGTTGAATGGACAATTGCATTTCTTGAAACCCGTTATGTTCTTCCCTTTCGATATCTTATTAGGCATAAATACACCAGCCCTTTCTTAACTCAAGATAACCCTATCTCTTGTTCCATAATCAGACCTTGCAATCTTCAACAAAAATCCTTGTCCTCTTCCAACCTCCTTAACAAAATTCACCAACTCGTCACGAGTTGCAAAGGGTTTATCATAGTGAAAAGCATACCCATGGTCAGGGAAGTCAACAACTTCTAATTGAAGATGATTAAACTTATGATCATCCATTGCACCATCCATGATAGCTTAACTACAATAACATAAAAAAAAATACTAAATAAAACTAATTTCGAGATTATATTTTCGGAAATGTGAAATTTCCGAAATCATGTGATCGGAATAAACTTAGAACAAATATGAAAAAATTTCCGATACACCCGTATCGGAATGTTAGAGGATTCCGACACTAACGAGTCGGAATGGTAACAGTAACGAAAAAAAAAACTTAACGGCAGGGATGTATGTTACCTGCTTTAGTGTGCAATGAAACAACTTGGGACTGCTTCAGGAACGTTGGTGTGAACAAAATATATGCCTCAATGAGTTTTTGGCTCTAGAAAAGAGTAGAAAGAGAGGGGTTTTGATGGAGAATGAAAGGTTGCATGGGTTATGGGGTTTTCTTGGGGTGGAAGAAGGTGAAAAGGTGAGGAGGGGGGGGGGGGGGTTGTGGTTTGTGAAGGTGTAAGGTTTTGGGGTTTGTGGTTTTTCTTTTTTTCTTTTTTGAATTTATAAGGGTAAACTGGACATTTCCCCATTAAAATGGGATTTGTAAGATAAACACTGGGGTTTGTAGACTAATCCCCCATGGAAGCAGACCCGTCCTTAGGTCCAGGACAAGAGGGGCGACCGCCTAGGGCCTTCAATTTTTTGGGGCCGAATTTTTTTTAAATACCTATAGCTGAAATTAAAAAAAAAAAAAATAAAACAAAACACGTATAACGGTATAAGCATAGCAAAGCTATAAAGCACAAGGCCACACACAAAATAAAGACTTTGAAACTCAAATCAAATTTAGAAACTAAAAAAGAAAAAAAATGAGATGGAACCGTGGAAATTGGAACATATATAGAGACAAAGTGACCGAGCCAAAAATGAAATCAGTAGTTAATGTGTTTTTTTAATCAAGTTTAAAGCAAATGATAGTGTGAGTTTCTTCGACTCTTCATAGAAGGTGGGAAGAATATCTACTATGATGTTTAAGCTTGATATTATTAATGAAATTTCTTAATTATAAAAAAAGATAAAATTATTATGTTATTGAGTTGTAATTTATATGACAAAAGTTTTATGTAGTTAATTTTACGTAATTAATTATTAATTATTTTATAAAAGAGGACCACCATTTTTAATTTTACATAAGACCCCGAAAATGTTAAGAAGAACTATGCATTGATGCAATTTGGGGTCGTAGTATATGGTCATGTTGGACGTGGAATGGATGAAATGGTGAAGTTAGTGAGGTAAATGGGTAAAGAGCGAATTATTTATTTTAGATTTTTTTTTACATTTATTTATGCTATTTAAATCTTATTCGTTAAGTCCGCGAAAGACAGCTCAGTTGGTGGCTGCACACTTAGGATTTCCCCTTCTCCAGATCATGGGTTCTAGTCCCAGACCTCTCATGTAAAAAAAAAAAAAAATCTTATTCGTTAAATCCATGACCAGAATTGTATATGCATCATTGCGTATGCACTGTTGAATAATTCGTTTTCTTATTATTTATTTCCTCCGGTTCTATATATAGGGCATACTTAATCGTATTCTTCGGATCAAGGAAAATGGTTAGATTTGTGAATTTTATGATAATATATTGTAAAATTACAATTTTACCCCTCACTTTACTTGGAAAGTTCACATTCATTAATGAATAACAAAAAAACATAGTTAGTCAAAACATTTAATAAGGGCAAAAAAGAGAGAAAACAATTAATGATGCATAGGAAATATAAAGTGTCATATATATAGGACCAAAGATTTCTTCTAGAATGTGCCCTATATATAGGACGAGAGCTAGTATTACTTAATACTCCCTCCGTCGCTAAATATAAAGCCCTCTTGATACTTTTATTTTGTCCCTATTTATAAAGCTTCATACCAATTTTCAATGATAATTAATTACTTTTTTTTCACAAACACCCCTATTTATTTAACACTTTTTAGATTCCCAATAATATTAATAGGGTTAATTTTGAAATTACATATCAAAAGTTCACATTTTCAATACAATTAACTAAATTAACTAAATTATTTCACTTTCTTAGTGAATGTGAAATTCCGAAAGAGACTTTATATTTAGGGACGGAGTACTTATTACATGTCATGTTGGGGTCAATTGCACTATTGACAGAAACAAGAATCATAGCTTAAATAAGTACAACTCATTATTCAAGCAACGTATTCTTAGCATATTAAATAACAAAATTACAAAAAAAAAAAAAAGAAAATGTTGAAATTACAAGCAGTCCACCGGCTTACTGCAGAATCTCAATTGAGTGGGATGTCCAAATATTAGGAAGGTTGCCATTCCACATAGTTTCGATTAAATATTGAGTGAATGTCCAATTTGATCCCTCAAGTTTTTCGATGGGGACACTTTAGTCTCTCAAGAATTATAATTCACTTTTAGTCTCAAAGAATTTAAAAAATACTACTTTAGTCTCTGTTTTCATTCCGTTAACTATTGTCACTGTTTCCAGAAGCACCAGAGACATTTACTGGGAGGCCATTAGCATCTGGAAATGAAATATTACAGTTTATGCCAATAGTGACAGTAGTTAACGGAATGAAAACATGGACTAAAGTGATATTTTTTAAATTCTTTAGGGACTAAAAATAAATTATAATTTTTGAGGGACTAAAGTGTCCCAGTCGAAAAACTTGAAGAACCAAATTGAATCTTCACTCTTAAATATTTTTAAACCTTTCACTCTCAGCTAATTTGAAGGAGGTTGATGTTACTTGTGCTTTCTTAATTTAAGGTGTGGTTAGCTCTCCAATAAATCTAGGTTGGTTTCTATCGTTTTCATATCATATCATATCTGATAGTGTTTAACTTCTATGCTTAGCAATTGTTCCTCTCGAAATTTTGAAGTTAGCTTGTCCTAGATTGACCAATCTATTCCTTCAGGCATTTGTAAAGTGTAACCTCCACCCTGCACACCAGCAGAACCCCTTCATGATTCAAAATCAGTTTCAATCACATGCAATGATAATAATTTGAATATTATTAGTGCTTTCGTTGGTGCCACTATTATTGTATGGATACACCTTATAATCCTGAGTTAATAGTCACATAGGTCCATATCTATGAAATCAGTTAGGTTCCTGAAAGATTTGTGGAATCTCTTAAACTCGGATTCTCAAAGAAATAAAACATTTAACGTGTTAAATAGGATTCCGTTAGGTCCTCATGGGGAGACTAACATGATGTCAAATTGGTCTTTAGGGATTACACAAATCTTTTAGGACCTAACTGATTTCAAAAATATCTTTTTGGGAACTTAAGTGACTATGAACTCTATAATACGGAGTATATACTATGTCATATATTGGCTATTTTTTCAGAATTAAAACATTCTTCACCTATCATCTTACCAAGTGAATTTAATTGAAATGATTGGTTTAAAACATTCTGATCCCTTGCTTCGTAATTATTATTTATCACAAAGTTGCTTCACCCGCTTGCCTTGTCTTGCTTGGTTTTTTCCAATACCTAAAGGCTTTTGGGATTTGTTTTTTGTCCTCCATCAGAATAATGTGGCATTTGTAAAATATGAATGTGTGTTGTCTTGGGATTTCGGTCCAAATAAAAATCACTCGTAGTAGTTTTGGGATAGAACTGATATTATTTACTTGAACACTTCAAAATCAACATTGCCATTCAATTCATGGTCAAATTGCACTAACAGAGTCATAAACACATGCAACCTCATCAGGGTCACACTTCACATCGATGCCAAAGTGGGTCTCAAACACCCTATGCTTTTTCATTTTTAAAATGTTAATATAATGAGTTTAATTTCAACCACCTTGTGATGCCTAGCTTTTATAAAAAAAAATAAGTTTATTTATGATTTTGGTCCCTAAAAGTTCAACATGTTTTGGTTTGAGTCCTTATAAGTTATTTTGATTGGGATTGATCCTTAATTTTTCAAATATTTTGGTTTTGATCCACTCCATTATGAAAAAACTATTATTTGCTGATGTGGCTAGAAGAACAACATGTCAGCAGTCACTTAGTGTGAGAAGACGCCAAATAAGTGATATGACTGTTGGAAACCAACAAGCGGGCTTAACAATTACTAGATGGGGGTGAATAGTAATATGGAAGCAACAGTGACTAATTTTCGGTGCAATTAAAAGATAATTGATCAAAAGCTTGTTTTTCTGAAACTGGGCAATTTACTCGAGTGAATTTAAAAACACTCGCGTGTTTTTCAGAAAACCTGAAAAACACTCACGTGAAAATGAAGAACACTCGAGTGAAATGCTACGAAATACTCGAGTGAATTGAAAAACACTCGAGTGTTTTATGCAGAACAGAAAGGAGCAGTTTCAGAGAAATTTAGCAAAATGATTCAATTTCTTAAAGACTAATCCAGGGCAGATATAAATCAAAGTAGAGGGCAATTAAACTAAGTTAAAACAAGTTGAAAACAAGTTAATTGCAACCAATTGCTACTAGAATTATAAAAGCCCCTTTCTAGAGAACTTAGGGTTTGGTTTTACTTGAAAACTAAGAAAGCTATAAAAGAGAGAGACAACACCAATTTTATCCTGGTTCACACTCAATCTAGAGTGCTAATCCAGTCCCCCTAATCAACTTAGGAGTTTCTACTAGTGATCAAATTGTTAGAAATTACAAGGATAAATTGAGATTCCTCACTCAATCCTAACCCTTTTCAAGAGTGTACAAAACTCTTGAACTTTCTACCCCAACTTGATTTGGTGATGAAGAGTCCCTTCTTCTTAAGCTCCTTGGAACCTCCAAGAGCCCACCAAGCTAAGAATCCTCTTAGTCTTTGTGCTTGAGAACCTCCCAAGACTTGAGAACTTGGATACCTCACCAAGTACTTGGATACCTCACCAAGATTTTCTAAACAAGCTAAAGTGTTTGAGTGTTTGAGAATTTTACAACAAATAATTCTCTTACAAATGAAGCACACTCTCTTAACTCACTAAGACAAATGATAAAGATGAATGCTTGGTTGAGTTTAGAGAGAGAGATGATTTTTAACACTTGAGAGAGAGAATCAATGAAAGAGTGTAAACTTGTTCCTCTGGATAATGGCCACTCTTCAGAATATAAGTGAGGGGACAAAAGGGAAGCAAAAACCAAGTTATTCTTCCTTTTTGTCCTCTTCTAACGTTTAAAAAATTTGCTGACAGACCTAAATCACTCGAGTCTTTTTGAAATCACTCGAGTGTTTTAGTCAACTCTGATAGTGTTGCCTTTTTACTTTATCCAACGGCTATATTACTGAAAATTCATAAATCACTCGAGTGAATTGAGAATCACTCGAGTGAATTTCTCAATGTTGGAAAAATTAAGTTTTTCTAACATTGTTTTCAATTCTCTTCTCAAGTCTAATTGGTTTTAATCTCAACCTTTCATGCATGAATATCATTTGACCCTATGTGAGAATAAAAACCTAAACTACCCACTCTCATAAATAAAATACATTAAGAATGAATGAGAATGAATAATTAAACTAAGCACTTGATCTTCTTTATTGTTGGGCTTGCATTCTTCAAATTAAGTCCATAATTTAATTACATTGTCATCATCAAAATTAATCCACCTTAATCGGAGACTTGATTTTACAATTTCCCCCGTTTTGAAGATGACAAAATAATTAAACCTCTAGCACTTGAGAGCTCCCCCTCAATCTAGGAACATTTTTAACCTGTACAATCCATAAAATGCCAAGCACAACGTAATACAATAATAATCATAATCAAGTGCTCATTGGTATCAGAGTAAGAGCATATATCATCAGAGTGTAAACAAGAAAGCGGAAAAAAAAATATGCTCTTTGCTCTTTAATCTCCTTTCTCCCCCTTTTTGTCATGATCAAAAATATAACATTTTGGAAACAAAGGTGGAGAATGAAGGATACCAATAAGAAAACTTTCCCTTAAGAGTAAATAAGAATCAAAATATGACTATGAAGCAATATTGAAAAATCATGAAGGAACATGAAATCCATGAAGAAAACATGATTAATGCACAAACATCATTAATCCACCATACACAAACCATAAAACATGAGTTTGAAAATAGGTACATCCAACTCCCAACAAAATTAACAAAAGTCTCAAAATAACTAAATAAAATCATAAAGCATAAAATCTAGTGAAAAACTAGAAGAAATTTTGAGAAATTGGGATTTTTGGGGAGTTAGGGTTTTGGAAAGGGAATGATGAATTTGATGCTCAAAAACTTGAATTTGATGTGAAATAGGAGTAGAAATGAGTTTAGAAGATGAAATAGAGTTGAAATATGACTGATAACTGAGTTTAGAAAATCGCAGCAGCATCAGACTATAACTGATGTATTCACTCGAGTGAATTTTAAATCACTCGAGTGTTTTTCAGAAATTCTGAAGAACACTCGCGTGAAATCGAAGTCACTCGCGTGTTAGCCGAAAGAGGGATTTTCAGAAACTTTTAATTCACTCGAGTGAAATGGGATTCACTCGAGTGTTGGCCCAAAAGACTCGAGTTTTTTCAAAAAGACTCGCGTATTTTCCATCAGACATGCTCAAAAACTTTTTCAATTAAAACTGATTTAATTTTGAATTAAAATCACTCGAGTGATTTACGAAACACTCGAGTGTTTTTATCAGATATGCAGAAAAACTCAGTTTTGAAACACAAAAGCACAAAATCAAACACATTTAATGAAACCAATAGATAGGAGACATGATCACACACAATTAAAGACACAAATTTATAACATCTTCAAGGTAATTACAAACAAGTATCACCACACACTAAAGTTAGACACACTTGGTGATTTTCAAATGGCACAAATCAATTAGTTTATACTTGACTCCTCTAAAATACCAAGTTCCCTTCTTATATGATAGAAGGTATCCCTTGGCAAAGGTTTTGTAAAAATGTCCGCTAATTGATTTGTGGTACTTACAAATTCAATTGTGCAATCACCCTTTTGAACATGATCCCTTAGGAAATGATGTCTAATTTCAATGTGTTTAGTCCTTGAGTGATATACCGGATTCTTAGTTAGATTGATGGCACTCGTGTTATCGCATTTTAATGGAACACTTTCTAATTTTAAACCAAAGTCTGATAATTGTTGTTTCATCCACAAGAGTTGAGCACAACAACTACCGGCGGCGATATATTCCGCTTCGGCGGTGGAAAGAGCAACACAAGCTTGCTTTTTAGAAAACCATGACACTAATGAACTTCCCAATAAATGGCAAGTACCACTAGTGCTTTTGCGATCAAGCTTGCATCCCGCAAAGTCGGAATCCGAATAGCCAACTAAACTAAGACTAGCATCTCTAGGATACCATAATCCGGTGTTAATTGTTCCTTTAAGATATTTAAAAATATGTTTAACCGCGGATATGTGTGATTCTTTAGGATTAGCTTGAAAACGGGCACACATGCATACACTAAACATAATATCCGGTCTAGATGCGGTAAGATATAGAAGACTACCTATCATGCCTCTATATTTACTTACATCAACCGGTTTACCTATGTCATCCTTGTCTAGGTAGCATGTTGTGCTCATGGGAGTGTATGCTTCTTTGCATTTGTCCATTCCGAATTTTCCAAGGAGCTCCTTGCAATATTTTCCTTGATGCACAAAAATCCCTTCCTTGACTTGCTTGATTTGAAGTCCTAGGAAGAACTTGAGCTCCCCCATCATGGACATTTCAAATTCCTTTTTCATCAAATTAGAGAACTTTCTACACAAGGACATGTTAGTGGCACCAAAGATAATATCATCTACATATATTTGCACTAACAAAATGTCCTCTTTGGTTTTGTAGATGAATAGTGTATTATCAACCTTTCCCCTTTGAAAGCCATTTTCTAATAGAAAGGTACTTAATCGATCATACCAAGCTCTAGGAGCTTGTTTTAATCCATAAAGTGCCTTTTTCAACTTGTAAACATGGTTTGGAAACTCATGACTTTCAAAACCGGGTGGTTGCTTAACATACATTTCTTCATTTATGAAACCATTCAAGAAAGCACTCTTGACATCCATTTGATAAAGAGTAAGATTCATGATTGATGCAAAGGCAAGCAAGATTCGGATTGCCTCAAGACGTGCAACCGGAGCAAAGGTCTCATCATAATCAACACCTTCCTCTTAGTTGTACCCTTGGGCAACAAGTCTCGCTTTGTTTCTTATAATCAAACCGGATTCATCAAGTTTATTTCTATAAATCCATTTTAAACCAATTATGGTATGATCATCGGGTATATGCACTAATTCCCAAACATCATTTCTAATAAATTGATTTAGTTCTTCTTGCATGGCCATAACCCAATGTTCATCCATAATTGCTTCCTTAATTGAATTTGGTTCGATTTGAGAAACAAAGGAAACAAAATGACAAATGTTTTGAATTGACCTACGAGTTAATACTCCTTTGAAAGATCTCCTATGACATTGTCAATAGGATGAGCTTTCACCGTTTTCCAAGCCGGATCAAGTTCATCTTTGACTTCTCCTTCATCCTTTGATTTTTCCATCTCTTTGTCAACATTTGAAATCTCAAGTCCATCATCACTACCATCACATAAAACACTATCTTCTTTCGAAGACTCATTAAAAACAACATGTATAGATTCTTCAATAGTCATAGTTCGTTTATTATAAACTCTAAAAGCTTTACTATGAGAAGAGTAACCCAAAAATATTCCCTCATCCGATTTAGAATCAAATTTTCCAAGTTGATCTTTTCCATTGTTTAAAATGTATACTTTGCATCCAAAAACATGGAAATGTGATATATTGGGTTTTCTACCTTTGTAAAGCTCATAGGAGGTTTTCTTTATCATGGGCCTAATTAAAATTCTATTCATTACATAATAAGCCGTATTAACGGCATCAGCCCAAAAGTATTGAGGTACTTGAGAATCATTTAACATGGTTCTAGCAAGTTCCTCTAGCACCCTATTTTTCCTCTCAACAACTCCATTTTGTTGTGGAGTTCTAGGTGCCGAATATTGGTGCTCAATTCCATGCTTATCACAAAATCTATCAAATTTATAGTTTTCAAATTCACCTCCATGGTCGGTTCGAATAATAATCACTTTTTGATTTACTTGGTTTTGTGCAAGTTTAATGTGGCGTTTAAAAGACTTGTAGGTCTCACTCTTAGCACTTAAAAATAATGTCCATGTAAATCTTGAATAATCATCAACAATCACCAAGGCATAGTAGTTGCCACCAAAGCTTTTAAATTGAGAAGGTCCAAACAAGTCCATGTGAAGCATTTCCAATGGTCTTGTTGTGGACACATCATTTTTGAAACTAAAATGATTTTTAGTTTGTTTGCACTTCTTGCAAGGAGTGCAATCACCTTTAATTTGAAAATTGAGCTTTGGTAAACCAACTACTAAGTCTTTGGATTGAAGTTTCTTAAGTTGATTTACATTAATGTGAGCGGTCCTACGATGCCATAACCAAGTATCACTTTCTTTGCTAATTAAACATATTGAAACTAAAGAAGTGATATTATTCAATTCAACCATGTAAGTGTTATTAGACCTTTTTCCAACAAATTTTATAGATGTAAGATCTATGAAGAATGTTTTGATAAATGCCAAAAGGTTTTGAACAAGCTACAAAAGGTTTTGAACAAGCTTCAAATGTGTTGATCAAATTCAAGCTCGACAAGCAACAACAAACATCAAGTGATAAAGAGAGAGCCAACTCATGAAGATTTAGGGGTTGTTTGATTACTGTTCTGAAAACAGTTTTTTTATTCTTAAAAATTAAAAAACAATAAAACTTGTTTGGTAGACTTGTTTTGGTAAAAGTTGTTTCAAAAACAATTTTTTATTTTTTGTTCTAAAAACAAAAAAATCAGAACAGGCCAAAGATGTTTTATTCTGTTTTGGCCCAAAAATTTTGAGAACAAGAAAACACATGGGAAACAGCAATTTTCATTAATGGCATATTTGTAATTATTTACAACTCTTTTCTAACCCTAATTCTTCTCTGCTGCTTCTCTTCTCACTCTCTCTAATATCTTGTGCTGTTGCTGCTTCTTCTCTTCTCACTCACTCTCTCGCGATGCTGGTTGCTTCGCTTCTCTCTCGCAAGATGCTTCTCACGAAGCTTTCACTCATGCTACTGCTTCTGTTTCTCATTGATCCTCTCTCGTAGATCCTTTTCTTCTCCTTCGTCTTCTGAGGTACTTCACCATTGTTTTAAATTTTTGATTCTGCGATTTTTCTCCTAATATTGTCGCAATTTGTAAATTTGAATGTGTTGAATTGAACTTCGTTTTTTGTAATTTGTGTATTTTGTGTTTATACCTTGGTTGTGAAAAACCTTTGATGGGTTTTATGTAATTTGTGTATTTGAGTTACTTGAACTTGTAGTTGGTACCTTTGATGTGTATTCTGATTATTATCTTGATGTAATTCAGTGATAAGTTTGAATGTGATGATTGATTTTGTAGAGTGATACTGTGTATGTTAAATAGTGAGGAAGATGGTTTATTTAGTTTTGATTTGAATATTGATGGCAAGGTGTGTACTTCCCATATTATAGAGAAGAGCCGTTCTCTTCTCTATGTAAGCGAAGTATTTTTTTGCAACAACTTGTTTTGGGTAAAGTGCAACTAAACCTTGTTTGAACCTATGACCCGATAGGCTGATACTTATTGTTTCGCATGGAATAACTATTGTAAAACTACCATATATCGAATACTATTGCCACTAGCAGATCTTTAATAATTAAGAGAGTACTCATGCATGATATCTCTGTGTAAAAGAACTCAATTATTTGAGATTTATTTCCAATCTTTAATAAATTATTGTTGCCATGATAAACAAATTAGACCTCAATTACTCGGGTGTGGTGCAGTACTTGGCTGCCAGGGCTTTTGCAAATTGCAACCTCCAAACCCACCCTCCTTATATACTATCTTTTTCTCTTTTTTTAATTATTTTTTACCAATAAAAAATTCATTTCTTTGGTAATTATTTTATACTATTATACTATTTTTCATGAAAAAAATGCATAGGAGTGGAAATTAAGTCTAGATATTACACATTAGTTTTTCTATGGCTAAAACATATAACTGAAGTTTGGAGCTAAATCGAATCATTATCTTATGGCTTTCATGCTTTAAATTAAGTTGGCAATGCATATTCTATGTTATGAACGTAGTTAACCAATTTTGATGTTCTCTGCCGATGCTATTTACAATTTTGATGTCCTGTTGGTGCTTCCTGAAGTCATTAGAAACTCTTCCACTTAACGCACATTTGGAGTTTATTAATAATAGGACTTTTTTTTTCTGAGAGCCATTGCTAACATTAGTGCTTCTTACATTGTGTTGATTTAGCAAATTAGTATAAGCAGCAATAGCTTTCATGTGGTACCAATTCACGATTATGTTTTGCTTCTCTTATCTCGCGCGATGCTAGCTACTTCTCTCTTCTCTCTCGCGTGATTCTTCTCTTTCACGAAGTTTTCTCTCATCCTGCTTCTGTCTCTTGTTGATCCTCTTGCAGATCCTTTTCTTCGTCTTCGCTGAGGTACTTCACCATATTTGCAATTTTTTATTCTGCGAATTTTTTTTTTTAAATATTGATGCAATTTGTGGATTTGAATGTATTGAATTAAACTCCGTTTTTGTAATTTGTGTATTTTATGTGTGTATACCTTGGATGTGAAGAACTCTTAATGGGTTTTATGTAATTTGTGTATTTGGGTTACTTGAACTTGTATTTGTGTATTTGTGTATTTCTGTGTTTGTAAGTTGTGGTGTTTGGAGCAATAATAATTGTTGATTGTGTTGTTACTATTGTTGTTGTTATTTGGATGTATCTTTTACCAATTTTAGAAGACCCCTAACAAATTGAGTTGAGGTTTTCACTTTTAACCTCAAGTTCTGGACTGGTCTCACTTTCACTCTAGGTGGGGCAATTTTGATTATCACATTTCTTTTGTTGGACACCATTCTTGCACCAATCAAGTGATGATCTTGTGAGCTAAGAAGGATATTGATGAAAGTGAGATTTCCTTATCCAATATTTTTATCGGGTTCCAGAATGAATTGTAGTAATATGCCTGATCAAATGCTAAATTGTAGCAATCACTAATTCCTGAAGACAGGAACATAGATGTTTTATATAAGCTCTCAAATCACAATATTTGTTTTATTTTCAAGCTTTTCTTGGTGTATTATGTTGACTGATTCTCTGTTTTTGATATTTGTCTTCAATTCTTTGTTCTTTGACTGATTCTCTGTTTGTGAGATATTGCATAATTTTCATGTTATTGGTCCCATGGGGGTAATTCGTATTAATGTATTATCCTGTTTCTTAAATTATTTATTTGGTCATTATTTTATCTGGTTGCCACAGATTCTTGTTTTGTTATTATAGTGGAACTGATATTGTTACAAAAATTGTCAGCTTTTAAATTAATTACTTTGAATGTGATGTTCATGATAGATGTAAACCAGTGTTGACACAAATGACTCAAAGGCGTGGCTTGAGCCCTTAATTAAAACTTTCGTACGTAAAGGAAATGTAGGAAGATATGGATCTTGCACACTTAGTACTACTCATTCTGCCAACTTAATTGCATTTTCCATCTTTGTTTCTTCTCTATTCTTAGCTGAAACAAATTGGTATTGTTTGGCAGACAAACATAAATAAGTAAAAGCTAAAAGAGCGTAGACTTCCTCTGATATTGGTTTTTGCTGAATCTTGTTGTGTCACCTATATGTGATGACAAGTGTGGTTTTGTGTGTTACATTACAGTATAAAGAGTAAGGGAGTGTACATTTCACACGAAAGGCCACAGCTTGTTACCTCTTTTTTTTTCAGAGAAAAAACCAAAACTTGTAACTTCAATTTATCTTTCTAAGTTCACACCTATATGAGCGAAGCTTCTTGCAGAGAGGTACCAAGTTCAAGTATTGACAACTTCCCAAGAATATCTAATGATGGTGCAACAAGAATGACAGAATATCCTGACCGTATTGCAAATAGGATGTGGGTAGCACATAACAATTCTACAATTTAGCTTATTAAATTCGATTCCTATTATTCATATAATTGTACTTATTTTAACTTTAAGTTTGTACCTAGAATGTTTATATGGTATAATTGTAATAGTTGGTTAGGAACTCAAGTGACATTATCAAGTAGTTATTTGGTTATTTTTATAAGTGAAGTGAATTTTTGCTTATAGAAAATAGCGTGATTTTTTTAGAAAATCGATATGTTGAATGTGATTTTATGTTATTTTGATTAATAAACATGTACATTATCAAAGAAAGTATAAAATGAGATTAAAAAAAGAAAAAATTACAAACCAAATGACTTTTCTATTTTTTTGTTTTAAAAACATGTTTTCAGAACATATTTACCAAACAGATTTTTTTGTTCTTTAGTTTTTAAAACTGTTTTCAAAATAGTATTACCAAACAGATATTTTTGTTATTTTATTCTGAAAAACAATTCTTAAAAACAACATTACAAAATAGTTTCGAAAACAAAAAAATCAGAACACAATCAAACGGGCTCTTAGTTTGGTAGTTTATGTTTTATTGTTTTATCTTTTGCCTCACAAGTCTTTTAGTTTATGAGTTTGGGTAGAGTATATAGAGGGTATTGAATCTCTTTCATAGTCATGATTAAATCATATTTTGAGTATTCACTTTGCCTAAAATCAATAGGTGGCTTAAAGGTTTGAAAGAAAAGGTTTAGTTTTTGAGAAAACAAGTTTTAAGTGTTTTTTGAACTGACTACTCGATTAGCCACTTGATTACTCGAGTAGAATTTTCATGTCTTGCGCAAATACTCGATTAAGGGGTTGATTACTCGAGTAGAATTATTCAGCCTTGCGTAAATACTCGAGTAGAAACTTAAAAACTCGAGTAGTGAACAAGTTTTACACTTGTTACTCGAGTAGTGACTTTGTTACTCGATTAACACGAGCTGTAACTGTTTTTAAATGAGTTTTTCACTTTTCAAAAGTACTCCTAACCATTCCTAACTTTTGGGTATTCTATATAAACCTTTTCCTAACCTTTGTGAATCATTATTACACTTTCATAATCAATTTTACAAAGAATCAAAGCCACTCTATTCTCTCTCACTTTCTCAAGATCAAAGCTTTAACTTTTACATTCTTTGATCAAGAACCTTGAATCTCTCATGTTGATATTTCATAACTTTTGAAAGAGATTCATAGGATTGTTATTTGTTTTTATTTGAGTTGTAATCTTTGCAAGAGGCAAGCTATCTACAACAATTGGAAGTCTTGGTTGTGAATCAAGAAAAGTTATATTGGAAGCCTTGGTGTGACATTTCATCAAGCACTTGGAAGTCTTGTAGTGAAGCAAGCAAGTGGAAGTCTTTGAAGAATCTCAAAGCATTGGAAGTCTTGTTGTGGGGTATCGGCAAGCAAGAGAAGAGGTTAGATTAGATATCAATAGGGTTACAAGGCAAGGGTGTGGTATCTCTTGTAGGCTAGCAAGAAGGGAGTCTTGTGAGGCATTTACTTGTAATTTGAGAAATTCTAATTCCTCATAGTGAAGAATCTCTCTTGGTTGAAGAGGGGACTGGAGTAGCTTTCAAGTGGATGAAAGTGAACCAGGATAAATCACTGTGTCGTATCTCTAAACTCTCTACTCTTTACATTCTTGTTATTAATTGTGTTCTTGATTGAAAACCTAGAAAAAGTGATTTTTCATAATTGATTGAATTGAATCTTTATTTGTGCAAAATTGATTTGGGGAAAATCATTTTCATAACTAGGTTAATCAATAAGAACATTGGTGTTAATCATTTCCGCTGAATCTCTGATTATACATGTTAATTGATTGATTTTCGTGTTTGATTGAAAAGTGATTAATCCATTAACAGAGGCATTAATCGATTAGTTCATGTTATTAATCGATTAAGGCTAAAGAATTTTCAAGAAAATTATTTGTTTTAATCGTTTTGATTTGTTTCTTGCGAAAATTTTTCAAGGTTTCTTAAACACCTATTCAACCCCCCTTCTAGGTGTTCTCCTAGTGTATCCTAGTTATTTCACCCACCGAGTGTAGGTTCTAACAATAGATTCATCTTTGTCACTTTTTATGAGACAATGAGTAGAGGTAAATAATACATGGTTACCAATATCACATAATTGACTAATGCTCAAAAGATTATGTTCTAATCCTTGAACATAAAGTACATTATCAATAACCAAGTTGGAAGAATTACCAATTTTACCTATACCAAGTATTTTGCCTTTGTTGTTGTCTCCATATGTGACATATCCTTTTTCTTTAGGAGTAAGCTCAATGAAATGTCGCTTATCTCCCGTCATGTGCCTAGAACATCCACTATCAAGTATCCAAAGTTGCTTTCCGGTTCTAAGGCACACCTACAAGACACAATCACTTGCTCATTTTGGGTACCCAAATTATGTTAGGTCCCTTTTTGTTAGTCTTGGATGATTCTCCCTTCTTAATCCAAACATAAGTACCATTTTGAATTCCAAAATTTTTGATATAGCACTTATTGTTTGTATGTCCAAACTTTCCACAATAGAAGCAAGTTGGTTTCTTTGTAAAGTCAATTTTTGAGAATGAACCAACCACTTTATTTTTCTTTTTCTTGTGGACATATCCTAGACCGGTTTTGTTTGAATTGTGTCTAAGAGAACCAATTAACCGATCTAGGTTTCTATCACTTTTGTTAAAAGTGTTGAGTTTGATTTTCAAATCATTAACTTCTTTTTCAAGCACACAACACTTTTCACAATGAGTGATGGTATATGATTGATTTGCATTCTCACAAACATGACTAGAGTTAGCAAGTTCCAAGGATGCATTTTGGAGTTTCAAATCATTAATAGATTTTTCTAATTCATTGATTTCCTTTTGATACTCCAAAACTTCTTTCCTTTTTCTTTGTTAACTTTAGCAAGTCTTTCAAATTGAGTTAACATTTCATTATACTCATTTAGCAAATCATCATAAGAAATAGTATGAGAAGAGGTGCAAGAATAATTAGATGATACCTCATCCTCACTCTCATTGTCATTTCTTTCACTACTTGAGGAGGCTTCATTGTCATTCTTGGCCATGAGGCATAGCTTGGCTTCCTCATCATCCGAACTACTTGAGGATGACTTGGAATCCTTTTCCGGTTCATCCCAAACAATGTAAGCTCTTTTCCCCTTGCCATCTTGAGTCTTCTTCTCATTCTTTCTCAAGTAGGTGGGACATTCCATTTTTATGTGTCCTATCCCACCACACTCATGACATTTGACACTTTCGCTTGAGCTCTTGTTTCTTGGCTTGCTATCCTTGAATCTTTTGTCTTGAGGTCTCTTGTCCTTAGAGAATGATGAACTACCATTTTTGCCTTTGAGGAATTTGTTGAACCTCTTGGAAAATAAGCCAATCTCTTCCTCATTTAGAGCATGATCGGAGCTTTCACTTGAAGATTCATCTTCATCCTCTTTTGACATTTTAGTTGAGGCTTTTAGAGAGATGCTCTTCTTTTTCTTGTCCGAATCTTCATTTAAGTGAAGTCTTGATAGTTCCATCTCATGTTCTTGGAGCTTTCCAAACAAGGTGGTCAAGTCCATAGATTTTACATCCTTAGCTTCCTTGATGGCGGTCACCTTAGGTTGCCATCTCCTATCAAGACATCTCAAGACTTTGTTAGTAGTTTCATCATCTCTAAATTCCTTTCCTAAGCCAATCAATTGGTTAAAGATATGTGTGAACCTTGTTTGCATATCATTGATAGACTCATTAGGGAACATATGAAAGAGCTCATATTCATGAGTTAAAGCATTTAATCTTGAGTCTCTAACTTCACTAGTTCCCTCATGAGTAATTTGCAAGGTATCCCACATTTCTTTAGCCGATTGACATTGTGAAATCCTATTAAATTCATTTTTGGACAAGGCGGAGAAGATGATATTTTTAGCTTTTAAATCATATGAAACTTTCTTTTTATCATCTTCATTCCAACTTGTCCTAGGAATAACAATGGCTTCACCATTAATCACTCTTCTAGGAATATAAGGACCTTTTTCAATTGCATCCCAAATATCGGTGTCTATTGCTTCTACAAAGACTCTCATCCTAACCTTCCAATAAGAATAATCTTCACCATTGAAGAATGGAGGTCGGTTAAGAGACATAGACCCTTCTTGTTGATTGCTAGAGCCCATTGTTTCCAAAAGGATCTTTTTCGAAAAAGCTTTTACGCTCGATCTTTCGACCGAGCTCTGATACCACTTGTTGGAAACCAACAAGCGGGCTTAGCAATTACTAGAGGGGGGGTGAATAGTAATATGGAAGCAACAGTGACTAATTTTCGGTGCAATTAAAAGATAATTGATCAAAAGCTTGTTTTTCTGAAACTGGGCACTTTACTCGAGTGAATTTAAAAACACTCGCGTGTTTTTTAGAAAACCTGAAAAACACTCGCGTGAAAATGAAGAACACTCGAGTGAAATGCTACGAAATACTCGAGTGAATTGAAAAACACTCGAGTGTTTTATGCAGAACAGAAAGGAGCAGTTTCAGAGAAATTTAGCAAAATGATTCAATTTCTTAAAGACTAATCCAGGGCAGATATAAATCAAAGTAGAGGGCAATTAAACTAAGTTAAAACAAGTTAATTGCAACCAATTGCTACTAGAATTATAAAAGCCCCTTTCTAGAGAACTTAGGGTTTGGTTTTACTTGAAAACTAAGAAAGCTATAAAAGAGAGAGACAACACCAATTTTATCCTGGTTCACACTCAATCTAGAGTGCTAATCCAGTCCCCCTAATCAACTTAGGAGTTTCTACTAGTGATCAAATTGTTAGAAATTACAAGGATAAATTGAGATTCCTCACTCAATCCTAACCCTTTTCAAGAGTGTACCAAACTCTTGAACTTTCTACCCCAACTTGATTTGGTGATGAAGAGTCCATTCTTCTTAAGCTCCTTGGAACCTCCAAGAGCCCACCAAGCTAAGAATCCTCTTAGTCTTTGTGCTTGAGAACCTCCCAAGATTTGAGAACTTGGATACCTCACCAAGTACTTGGATACCTCACCAAGATTTTCTAAACAAGCTAAAGTGTTTGAGTGTTTGAGAATTTTACAACAAATAATTCTCTTACAAATGAAGCACACTCTCTTAACTCACTAAGACAAATGATAAAGATGAATGCTTGGTTGAGTTTAGAGAGAGAGATGATTTTTAACACTTGAGAGAGAGAGAGAATCAATGAAAGAGTGTAAACTTGTTCCCCTAGATAATGGTCACTCTTCAGAATATAAGTGAGGGGACAAAAGGGAAGCAAAAACCAAGTTATTCTTCCTTTTTGTCCTCTTCTAACGTTTAAAAAATTTGCTGACAGACCTAAATCACTCGAGTCTTTTTGAAAACACTCGAGTGTTTTAGTCAACTCTGATAGTGTTGCCTTTTTACTTTATCCAACGGCTATATTACTGAAAATTCATAAATCACTCGAGTGAATTGAGAATCACTCGAGTGAATTGCTCAATGTTGGAAAAATTAAGTTTTTCTAACATTGTTTTCAATTCTCTTCTCAAGTCTAATTGGTTTTAATCTCAACCTTTCATGCATGAATATCTTTTGACCCTATGTGAGAATAAAAACTTAAACTACCCACTCTCATAAATAAAATACATTAAGAATGAATGAGAATGAATAATTAAACTAAGCACTTGATCTTCTTTATTGTTGGGCTTGCATTCTTCAAATTAAGTCCATAATTTAATTACATTGTCATCATCAAAATTAATCCACCTTAATCGGAGACTTGATTTTACAATGACATGGATGTTACAGATCCATGAACATAAAATGGTCTCATTCGCAAAATGGTCTAATAGGCAGAATTTTGCGTTGATGAACCTGAATAATCCATTTCACAATACTTATTTGGCGTTATCTCACACCACGTAGCTGTTGGTGTGAGTTTTCGTTAACCACGTCAACAAATAATTGAATTTTTTTAACAGATGAGACAAAAACCAAAATGTTTGAAAAATGAAGGACCACGGTCAAAATAATTTTTAGGGACTAAAACCAAAACACGCTGAACTTTTAGGGAACAAAACCATAAATAAGCCAAAAAAAAAATATAACAGGATTGCACAAGATTCTAGTCACAAGACATACATTATCAGGATAGAACATATATAATGCAAGAAGATATCTGCTAAATTGTCTTAGATTGACTTAATGAAATCTGCTCTAGGTTGATAGTGCTGCTGGTGTATGAGATCATCAGGGTAAAGCTTTCGTAGGAGACTCATTTGCAGAGGAGTGAGAGGCTTTTTTCTTTAATTCCTCAAGAACTTGGTTGGCTTGACTTCTCTTAGTTTAGCTTCTGCACTTGGTCCATTGCTTTCTTGAGAGCATTGATAGCTAGCTATTGAAATTCAATTGCAACCTCATATATATGCAGTTTCACGATACAATTTCAGTTTTAAAAGCCATCACCTAAACCGATTGATATTACACATTCTAGGCAGAGAGAGACATCGGAGGCAAAAACATGGGACAAAAACATTCTCGTTCATTCGAATAACCCAATAAGAGAGTATTGTTATATTTAACCCCTATATTAGAAGAAGCTCAAAGAAGAAACAACCGAGACAAAAAATATGAATACATTCATCCTAATTCCTGAACTTTTATGTGATTCAAAATAAATATTATATCACTCACTAAGCTTACAAAAATAACTAAGCCACCAATATATGTAAAGAAGAAATGGGAAAATATATTTGTTATAGAACAAAAACCAAACAATTTAAAGAAATCGCAACTAAGCTAACGAAGAAACTTCCTTCAACAACCCTTCCTTTTTTTTTTTAAATTTTAAGGCAAACAATTTCTATTTCCTTTTTTTTTTGTCTGCACTCTTTGGCCAGTATAACAGATGTCCCCAAGAACGCCCTTAATACCAGGGAACCCTTAAGACTAATCCTGCACGAGGTCGTGGTCGCGTTTCTATGCCTCTCACAGTGGGGTGTGTTAACTGGGAATCGAACCTCAGACTTACCCATTCCCAAGTTCTCAAGTTGGCAGGATCGCAGCTAACCCCGTTAGTTTTTATTAATATAGGGGGAGAAATAGCAATCATCGAGATATGAACTCAGTACACTAACACATACGTCTAGTAGGCCTACCACTTGAGCTGACTTTTGAAGATAACAACCCTTGCTTTCCTATAGGAGAAATGAAAGGATTTATGCACATTAAACTCACAACCTTTACTTTCTTATTAGCTCGAAAATGAATCATGAAATTCAACCCAATCACCAAAGATACTTTAAACAAAAAAGTTAACTTATTAAAATAAAAAATCACCGCCTTGTCAAATCTTCTATTAGCAAATGGAATAACGCATGCAAAGGCCAAAAACATATTGAAATTTTTAAGCATTAAATTGAGATATTTACCTACATCTCAAGTATTCAACAAACATCGAAAGCACTATATTGGATAACAATAAACTGACGACCCACACTTTCCTATTTACCGAATTCGACATTGAAGTAAGATTATTTGGGTTTAATTTTGATAGAATACCGATTGATACAGTCAAAGAGAATAAAGAATCAAACTCAGAGCTAAAGCGACATGCCAATGTCAAAGCGAAATCCTTACCTCACCAAAACCAAATACAAATACAAATGTAGATATTTGGAGAATCAAAATCCTATGCACCCTACATCTTGATAGTTAGAGTATACTCATGATATTTCGAGTATTGCAACTCCAAATTTTTCCATCATCGTTTAAAATGGATTCGAATAAACAAGCATTATTATTGTTAATGAAGGCAAAAAAGTACTTGAAGATTTGTTAAAAAATCTTGGGGTGGTTTCACACGCCTCTTCCAAGAAGTCAAACAATTTGCTAAGTAAGCTTAAATGATTCATTTGAACTATTTGATTCATATAATAATTTTTTTTATTTGTGGTTTAGTTTCACATTAGTTCTCTTTGTTTGTTTTTCTTTCTTTCCTGAGGTCTAATTTTTGTAGATATAATATAAGATTACAAATCCAACTTAGACTATGAACTACACAAATTAGACCTTAAAAATAAAAAACAAACAAATAAAAGTGATATGAAATGAATCCACAAATAAAGAAAAATTAGAATAAAAAACTTCAGATGAATCAATTAAGTTTACTTACCAAATTGTTTTCCTTCGTGGAAGAGGCATGTGAAACCAACACAAAATTTTTCAACAAAGTCTTCTAGTATTATGTTGCCTTCATGAACAATCAAAGCTTGTTTATTTGAATCCATTGTGAACAATGATGATGAAAATTGAAGTCGGGACACTCAATGTAGCAAGAGTATAATCAAATTATCAAGATAAAGGATGCAGTGGTTTTGATTCTCCATCTCTTTGCATTTTGTATTTGGTTTGGTTAAGGTAAGGATTTTGCTTTGGCTCTGGGTTATTGCCTTAGATCAGAGTTTGATTCTCTACGCTTTATGTATGAGATCGTATGCTTTTACGATTTTCCTCCACCCTGGCGAGTTGCGAGCACACAAAAATAATGATCTTCCCGTCGTTGGTGGGATTTCCGTTACAAAACTTGGGGTCATGTAAAATTGATCGGATCTAGGCGAGTCACAAAACAAAGGTAAAGGGGAAAGAGAAGAGAAGCACAAGAAGAAATAAAATCTTGGTATTGTTGCCTATGAGAGGTTGCAAAGCATTGTGTGTGCATGGCTATGGCTGTGGCAACACCTATTGTGTGTGCGTTGGTTTTGATGTGTGCAACCGATATATCATAAACTTTGATTAGGGTTAGTGTTGGGCTGGGCGAGAGGAAGGAAGAAAATTTGGGCCGGTTGTATATAGGTTTCTCTTTCTTTTTTAAGGTGGGTTTACGTTTTACTTTAATGATGTATATAATTGAGTTTATAAAGTCCTTTTGACACTTTTATTTTGTCCCTATTTATAAAGCCACATATCAATTTTCAATGATCATTAATTACTTTTTTTCACAAACACCCCTATTTATTTAACACTTTTTAGATTCCCAATAATATTAATAGGGGTAATTTTGAAATTACATATCAAAAGTTCACATTTCTAATACAATTAACTAAATTATTTCACTTTCTTAATGGACGTGAAATCGCCCAAAGAGACTTTATATTTAGGGACGGAGGGAGTACTTGAACACTTGAAGATCAACATTGCCATTCAATTCATGGTCAAATTGCACTAACAGAGTCATAAACACATGCAACCTCATCAGGGTCACACTTCACATCGGTGCCAAAGTGGGTTCTATACACCCTATGCTTATTCATTTTAAAAAAGTTAATATAACGAGTTTAATTTCAACCACCTTGTGATGCCTAGCTTTTATAAAAAAAAAGGCTTATTTAGGATTTTTGTCCCTAAAAGTTCAGCGTGTTTTGCTTTTAGTCCATATAAGTTATTTTGACTGGGACCGGTCCTTAATTTTTCAAATATTTTGGTTTTGATCCACTCCACTTTGAAAAAACTATTATTAGCTGACGTGGCTAGCGGAACTCCATATCAGCAGTCACGTAGTGTGAGAAGACACCAAATAAGTGATATGACATGGATGATACAGATCCATGAACACAAAATGGTCTCATTCGCAAAATGGTCTAATAGGCAGAATTTTGCGTTTATGGACCTGAATCATCCATTTCACAATATTTATTTGGTGTTATCTCACACCACATAGCTGTTGGTGTGAGTTTCCGTTAACCACGTCAACAAATGATTTTTTTAACAGATGGGACCAAAACCAAAAAGTTTGAAAAATTAAGGAACAAAAAAAAATATAACAGGACTGCACAAGATTCTAGTCACAAGACATACATTATCAGGATAGAACATATATAATGCAAAAAGGTATCTGCTAAATTGTCTTAGATTGACTTAATGAAATCTGCTCTAGGTTGGTGGTGCCGCGGGTGTATGAGATCAGGGTAAAGCTTTCGTAGGACACTCATTTGCATAGGAGTGAGAGGCTTTTTTCTTTAATTCCTCAAGAACTTGGTTGGCTTGGCTTCTCTTAGTTTAGCTTCTGCACTTGGTCCATTGCTTTCTTGAGAGCATTGATAGCTAGCTGTTGAAACTCAATTGCAACCTCATATATATACAGTTTCACGATGCAATTTTAATTCTAAAAGCCATCACCTAAACCGATTGATATTACACATTCTACGCAAAGAGAGACACCAGAGACAAAAACATGGGACAAAAACATTCTCGTTCATTCGAATAACCCAATAAGAGAGTATTGTTATATTTAACCCCTATATTAGAAGAAGCTCAAAGAAGAAACAATCGAGACAAAAAATATGAATACATTCATCCTGATTCCTGAACTTTTATGTGATTCAAAATAAATATTATATCACTCACTAAGCTTACAAAAATAACTAAGCCACCAATATATGTAAAGAAGAAATGGGAAAATATATTTGTTATAGAACAAAAACCAAACAATTTAAAGAAGTCGTAACTAAGCTAACGAAGAAACTTCCTTCAACAACCCTTCCTTCTTTTTTTTTTTTGGTTAACAAGGGGATTCTTTTTTTTTTTTTAATTTTAAGGCAAACAATTTCTATTTCATTTTTTTTTGTCTGCACTCTTTGGCCAGTATCACAGTGTCCCCAAGAGCGCCCTTAATACCAGGTGTTGGGATTCTGACAAGTGTACCAGATCGTACAAGTAATAAAGTGATAAATAGAGTATCGTTCCCAACGAGGACTGAAATTGATTCTAATAATTCTCACCTATTCGTAGTTACTAAATGAAATTTAAATTGAAATTCAATTAATTGAGAAATTGTTGATTTAATTAAATTAAAATAAATGAATAAAACGATTCTTAAACAAAGAGAAAGAGCGGGACGTAGTTTCGATGAAGGTTCCTAAACGTTTAACAATGAATTAATTTGTTTTCCTAAATTCTGAATTTGTTTTGCAAAAGTAGGAAACGCCTAATGTCTTAGAACGTTTCCGTATTTTAGAGATTAATCTCCCAATGATGTCTCAAGAGAGCCTTAAAACCTAACCCTTAATTAAGTTCAATCAAAACTTATAGAAATTATTCAATTCATAAGAAATATGTATGTCTATCCCTATGCAATTGAACTGAACTGTTTGATTATTGGGCACAATCCTAAATTAATATGTCTATTAAATTAGGATTTCTATGTCATGACTGCGCACTTTCATGAACAACAATAAAAATATAATCAAACACAGAATTCATAAATTCATAATGGAAAGACAAAATCAATTCATTGCATAAACATTAAAAATGTTCCATATTCATCTACTCCTACATCCCAAAGAAGGATTTAGTTCATAATTGAGAGAAGAAAAACAATAAAAGTGATAAAGATCAACATAATTACCACTAATCCTTGATTCTAATCTCCGTTCTTCACAAAAACTCTCCAAAACTCTGCTCCCAATTGTTCTGAATAATCCTAATTATCAATCCTAATCTATTTTAAAACCCTCCAAAAAGCCAATCTCCTTACAAATCGATTAAAACAGAAATAAATCTCAATCAGATCTGTCATGCACGCCTGGGTATGGCGTTGGCACGCCTGGGCGCGCCTCTGAAATCCATAAGACCCTCTTCCTTCGTGACACGCGCGCCTGGGCGCATGGTGCCGCGCGCCTGGGCGCGCATCTGACTGAACTGCTGAATCAATTTTAGCCATTTGACCCCAACACTGATGCCTTGACCCCTTGCACGCCTGGGCGTGCTGACCCTGCTCCTGGGCGTGCAAGTGTAAATTTCCACTTTTCTTCACTTTAACTTCAACTCCTCAAAGTCCAGCTCCAATTTCTTCTTCCCATCTCCAATTTGGCACAAAAAACACCTGAAACACTAACAAACACATCAAAATGAACAACACCCTACCTAAACACTTAACAACTAAAAATCCTGACAAAAGACTCGAATTTGCTTAAGAACACACCAAAACAAAAGTAAATAGGGGTTAAATAAGGTACAAAAACATCATATTTCAGCCTCAAATCACCAGGGAACCCTTGAGACTAATCCTGCACGAGGTCGCGGTCGCGTTCCTATGCCTCTCACAGTGGGGTGTGTTAATAGGGAATCGAACCTGAGACCTACCCATTCCCAAGTTCTCAAGTTGGTAGGAACGCACCACTTGAGATAACCCCGTTAGGTTTTTTTTTTTAATATTGGGGGAGAAATAGCAATCATCGAGATATGAACTCAGTACACTAACACATACGTCTAGTAGGCCTACCACTTGAGCTGACTTTTGAAGATGACAACCCTTGCTTTCCTATAGGAGAAATGAAAGGATTTATGCACATTAAACTCACAACCTTTACTTTCTTATTAGCTCGAAAATGAATCATGAAATTCAACCCAATCACCAAAGATACTTTAAACAAAAAAGTTAACTTATTAAAATAAAAAATCACCGCCTTGTCAATCTTCTATTAGCAAATGGAATAACGCATGCAAAGCCAAAATCATATTGAAAGTTTTGAGCATGAACTTGAGATATTTACCTACATGTCAAGTATTCAACAAACATCGAAAGCACTAAATTGGATAACAATAAACTAACGACCCACACTTTCCTATTTACCGAATTCCACATTGAAGTGAGATTATTTGGGTTTAATTTTGATAGGATACTGATTGATACAGTCAAAGAGAATAAAGAATCAAACTCAGAGCTAAAGCAACATGCCAAAGTCAAAGCGAAATTCTTACCTCACCAAAACCAAATACAAATACAAATGTAGATATTTGGAGAATCAAAATTCTATGCACCCTACATCTTGATTGTTAGAGTATACTCATGATATTTTGAGTATTGCAACTCCAAATTTTGCCATCATCGTTTAAAATGGATTCGAATAAACAAGCATTATTATTGTTAATGAAGGCAAAAAAAATACTTGAAGATTTGTTAAAAAATCTAGGGGTGGTTTCACACGCCTCTTCCAAGAAGTATAACAATTTGATAAATAAGCTTAAATGATTCATTTGAACTATTTGATTCATATAATAATTTCTTTTTTATTTGTGGTTTCGTTTCTTATTGTTCTCTTTGTTTGTTTTTATTTCTTTCCTAAGGTCTAATTTGTGTAGATATAATATAAGATTACAATCCAACTTAGACTATGAACTACACAAATTAGACCTTAAGAACAAAAAACAAACAAATTAAAGTGATATGAAACGAATCCACAAATAAAAAAAATTATCTATGAATCAAAGACGTCAGATGAATCAATTAAGTTTACTTACCAAATTGTTTTCCTTCGTGGAGGAGGCATGTGAAACCAACACAAAATTTTTCAACAAAGTCTTCTAGTATTATGTTGCCTTCATGAACAATCAAAGCTTGTTTATTTGAATCCATTGTGAAAAATGATGATGAAAATTGAAATTGGGACACTCAAAGTAGTTAGAGTATAATCAAATTATCAAGATAAAGGGTGCAGGGGTTTTGATTCTCCATCTCTTTGCATTTTGTATTTGGTTTGGGTAAGGTAAGGATTTTGCTTTGGCTCTGGGTTATTGCCTTAGATCTGAGTTTGACTCTCTACGCTTTATGTATGAGATCGTATGCTTTTACGATTTTCCTCCACCCCGATGAGTTGCGAGCACACAAAAATAATGATCTTCCCGTCGTTGGTGGGATCTCCGTTACAAAACTTGGGGTCATGTAAAATTGATAGGATCTAGTCGAGTCACAAAACAAAGGTGAAGGGGAAAGAGAAGAGAAGCACAAGAAGAAATAAAATCTTGGTATTGTTGCCTATGAGAGGTTGCAAAGCATTGTGTGTCCATGGCTATGGCTGCGGCAACACCTATTGTGTGTGCGTTGGTTTTGATGCGTGCAACCGATATATCATAAATTTTGATTAGGGTTACTGTTGGGCTGCGCGAGAGGAAGAAAAAAAATTTGGGCCGGTTGTATATAGGTTTCTCTTTCTTTTTTTAAGATGGGTTGACGTTTTACTTTAATGATGTATATAATTGAGTTTATATCTTATTATTTTTTGATCCATTGTTATATGCAAAAAAAATAATAAATTTATTCTATATATATATATTGAATATATTTTAGATAAAAATTTATATAGTTATTTATAAATTGTATGAAGAACTTTTTAAATATATATACTAGTGTGTCAAAACTCGTGTCGGGTATGCGATTAACAGGTTCATTTAATTTTTTTATTATTAAATTTAAAAGTTCAAATACTTATAATAAAACAACATAGCATAATGTAATGTGTTGAAATTAGTTAAAAAATTGAAAGAGTTGACATGATTAATTTAAAAATATTTAAACATTATTGATGTGATTCAAAATAAAAACATTTTAAAAAATTTGAGGAAGTAAAAATATATATAAATAAACTGAAATAGGTAATGAAAGAATGTTTATACCTCTTTATAAATATTTAAATCAAGTTTCAATAAAATTTAGGCAAAATTGCTTCTTTGGTCTCTTAAGTTATTTCTTTATTCTAAAGTGATCTCTCAATTTTTTTTTTCAAAATTGATCCTTCAAGTTTACTTTCGTTTCCAATTTTAGTCCTTTTGTCAATGTTCCTATTAAATCTATTAAAATATTTTTCTCTCTCTCCACACCCTTCTCTCTCATCTTCTCCGGCAACACCTCCATTTTTTTTTCCAGTGAGGGATCTCTATTGAAAGGAAATAACCTTGATTCAGGAGTTGATCTCCAGCTCTCTAGCAGAAAAGATATAAGATTTTTTAACTGAAGGCTTGTCCAATTTGAAGCTCCCTATAAAATAGAGTAAAATCAAAATCAGAGCAGAAACTAAGATTTATTTGAAGTAGCTATCATGAAATGAGTTAATTTAAAGAAAAGTGGGTAGAGGCTAGTTTAATTTTACCTTATTGCCCCCATCAAGGAGAAGGGAATGGTAAAGAGCACAGAGTAAATCCTTGTATGAAGAGAATTCGAGGGCAAGATGGTTCATAGCTCTTGAGACAATATCCTCATAATCAAAGGGTAGAACGGTCCTCCAAACTATGCTAGTATCTGAACCTGAAGGGAGGGTTGGAGAGACCAATGAAAATCTATATGCCACTTGGAATTGGAACATGTTATCATAGTGTGTTTTGGGCATCCCTCACCCAAAAAAGTGGAGGTGTTGCAAGAAGATGAGAGAGAAGGGTGAGGAGAGAGAAAAAAACAATATGTTAATAGATTTCAAAAAAAATGATAGAAGGACCAAAGTTGCAAACGAAAGCAAATTTGGGTGACCACTTTCAAACAAAAAAAGTTTGAGGGATTACTTTGGATAAAAAAAAATTTAAGATACTAAGAAGTAGTTTTGCCTAAAATTTATTATTTTATACGTTCCTAAATATAAGACTTTTTAGAAAATTTTATTTTGGTCTTATTTATAAGATTTTAAACCAATTTTTGATAGGATCTTAGAGCATCCACAATCCCAAACCCACTCTTGGTTCATAAATGGGTCCCACGTATTATCTTATAATTTTTTACACTTCCCAAAAGTAAAGAACTCTATCAACTTTTTTCCTCCAACCCCAAACCCAACTTTCATTCTTAAATGGGATCCACAACCTACCCTTCACTTTTATATTTTACATTTAATTATAACTATAATAATATATTTTTAATATTTAAATATAGTATAATGTAACGACTAGTATTTTATTAAAATGTTTTTACCAAAAAAAAATTAAGTATAGTAACATGTAATAACGGCTAGTTTTGCTTTCAATTTTAATTTTGTATTTAATTTTTTTATTTATTTTTTAAAAATAAAGCAAACATAAATGATAAAAAAACAATAACATTAAAAATTAAAACATTTAATTATTAATAAAGAAAATACATTAAAGATTTAAATCAAAGTGCCTAAAAATATAGACAAAATACATCAAACTATTAACGATAACACAGAAAAAGCATGATGCATATTACAAACACGTAACATTAATACAAAAGGGCACTCACACATCAAACTTTTAACATTATTCAAAGATTATCTTGGGGCAGGTTATTCTGATTTTCCCATATATGTTGTTTTTACTCCACCTTATTTTTCATTGAAACTACCCCAAGAGGTTACTTTTGCAAGTAATCTATTTGACTTCCTCTTGAGAGCGACGAATAGATGGTGCGTCTTCAATGGTACGACGATTGCTACGGTTGGGAAAGGGAAAGAATTTCTTCAAGAAGCTACGTGTTCGCGGTTCGTCAGACTCTACGCAGCATTTCTCGAGGACGAGAAATTTGTAAGTTGGGGAGAATGTAACACCCCGCATTTTTCCCGTCTGTGCGTAAACGATTTTAACGAAAGAAACCTTGAAATCGTGATTTTTGGAAAAAGTGTTTCATGACAAAGAAATAAAGTGCTAATTTCCATGGATTTTGTAAGCAAAATGTGCTATAAAAGAAGAATGAATGATTTTGTTGAAATGAAAAATGATTTGTTAAATTGTGATTGAAAGATACTTTTGTGAAAAATGAGATTTTCGGGTCTATTTTCTTTAAAAATCCATATCTTTTAAACCGTAACTCGGAATTTTATGATCCATATATGAAAACGATCGTTTTGAAATCTAGAATTTGAAAATGTAATTTTTAGAATTTTCTGGGCTGTTTTATAAAAATTTATTTTCAGACTGTAAGGAATACGAATTTTAAAGAAAATGTGTGTTGTGATATTGTTTGGCACGAACCTTGTGTGAATTGTGTTTGATTTAATATGTGTGTAATGTGTGATGCATGAAAATGGTTTTATGATTTCTTAGAATTTGTTGTATGGTTGTATGAATTAGTAATCTTAAGTAAAAGTGATTAGAAATAAATTAATGATTATAAAATAAAAATAGAAGACATGTGACATGTGTGTGTGTTGAAGTGTGCCACAGTTTTGTGCTTATGCATGGAGGTGTATGTGTCACTTGTAGGTGCATGATAAGTGTGTATATGTGTGTGTTGTCGTGAGTGAGTGAGTGTGGGTGCTTAGGGAATAAGAAAACCCATGGAACTAAGTAGTAACCAAGCCAACTAGTTAGCCCAAAATCCTAACTGGAAGCAAAATCCAATTAGACCTAGGTGACCCCTAAGTCTCTAGCCCATACCACTATGTTCCCTTGACCTTAGTAATCCTTAGCCATGCAAAATTTTATGACGACCAAACCGTCCCTCTCTTGGTGTACCAACCGAAAATAAACCAAGGGCAAAAGGGAGATCATTCGTGGCTTACATATGTAGGGAGCCTTAGTTCATTTTCCCTTCCTTGCACCCATTTCTTCCAAACACAAAACACTACTCTAAAGGCTCATCAAACCTTTAGAGAGAGAATAAGAAAAGAAATAGAGAAAGCAAAAGGAGGTGTTGGCCATGAGCCTTAGAAGAGAAGAAGAAGGAGAACCCCCCAAAACCAAGCCTTTCCCTTTTGAAGATCCAAGTACTAGGAGCTTAAGGAACCAACCCCTTTGGTAGGAGAACCGTGGAGCAAGAGAGAAGAAATGTTATAGCCTAGTTCTTTTTAGTTGTAGATTCCTTCTTATTCCTTTATGCATTTTATTTTATGGTTTGTACGATGAAATTATATGTTATTCATTGTTGATCTTGGACATTCATGGACTAAACATACTTTGTAATAGTTGTAACTCTATGTTTGTGATTCGGTTGTGATTTTCTTGCTTAATCTAAATATTTTTCTAACAAAAACTTGAAGATCTAAAAGTATAGTTTAAAGTTTTTGTGAAACTTAACATAGATCCTTCTTGCATGTGTGTTTTTCTTATCCTAAATCATGATCTATGTATGTTTATGTGTTTATTAGACAAATCAATCCATGATCTAAGTTTAATGAATGGTAGAATAAATTATTTGGCTTTGCATGTTTAATTTCTTTGCTAAACCGTGAGTTATTGTATTTTTGAGAAAAGATTTGATAAATAAATTTATGCTTGAACTGGATCTAAGATCTTTAGTGTTGCATGCCAAATTTTCTTAATTAAAATGGTGATCTATGTTGTGTTTGTGTGATTTCTACATGGATAAATAAATAATTTGAGCTTGCTTGAAAATAAAGTGGAAATCTTTTATTTTTCATGATCACTTGATGATGACTTGTTGATTTATATGCCTATATTTTATGATCCAAGTTTCTAAAGCATGCATGTTGTTTTAAGTAGAAAAATCCTATTTTGATTAAGTGCATGTCACGGGTCTTCAAAGAGAAAATCAAGAAAACAAGTTTGAAAATAATTTAAAGTGAAAACATGGTTTAGTTCAAAGTATTTGGGTTTTTATGTGAACCATATTTGGTAAGAGGCCATTCGGCCATATTGAATAAAAAATAAAACCTCATGCTTTTATTATGTGAAAAGTGAATGCATATGTGTTATAGGGCTAGAGCTAATAATTCTAAGTGCATGCATGTTGTTTATAAGTTTAAAACGTAATCTTGACTTTTATTGAGATTAAGTGATGAACTTGAATTACTTGTGTGTTATGATGCTTTAAAAAGTTTGTTTTGAATTCCTACATGTTTTGAGTTGATTTTGTGACTTGTGTATATTAAAAATTGAATCAAAAATCTTGTCTGCTTGCATGATAGTGTTCGGCCAAAAGGAAAAGAAATAGGAAATCATATTTGATCCTTGTTTAAGTTGTATATATATATACTAAAAATTAATTTAATTTAAAGGCTTAGAATGTGCATGCATGAATTAATTGCATTTAAAAGAAAATAGGTGTGTGACTTTAAATTGATTTGTGATTCTAACTTGTTGTTTGATGTAAGTTTGTTAAATTTTCCTTTTCTGCTTTCGGTTTTTAGTTCAAAAAGAAAAGAAAATGATTTCAATTGTTTTGTGCTTATTTGTATGCAATAATTCTTGTAAAATTGTACCTAAATGATTCGGCCACAGTATGCTAATAAAGTTAGGAAAAATCTATTACATGAAATGATCTTTGTAAATGACTATATTTCGTGTGCTTAATGCTGTGTGTATGTGATTGAAGTAATATGTTGTTTGTTTTATCTTTTCGGTCTTTAGAGATAAAATAAATAAGTTGATTTAATAATTAAAAAGGAATTTTGTGTTGAAAATCCAATGATTTTAATGTAATCAATATTATGTGAAGCTGTGAATGTTTTAATGATGTGTGTTTGAATGTGTTTTTCTATATTGAATTGAAAAATGTTTTACTGGACAATATGATTTAAGGAACTTAAATTGATTTAAAAATGGTTTTGGAGTTTTATTTTCTTAAGTCCTGAATTTTGTTTAATGGCTAAGAAAAATGATTTTTATAACCTAAACATTTTAAAGTGAGCTTTGTTTTAAAGAAAGTAATTTAAAGTTATTTCAAAGTCTTTTTGAAAAATGTGTTATAGATTTAATTTGGATTTAGAAACTTTTGGAATGTGAGCAATGTGTTTTCACATAAAAATGATTTCAAAGTATTTTCTAAAACAAATTAAGTAATTCGCTAAAACGTTTCTAACGCACGGGGGAAAAATGCTATAGTTCGGACGACCGACGCAAAGGAAACGAGACGGGATTAGCGATCGGGAAATCTCGGAAAGCTTGCGGGAGCTTACTGTATTTGAGGTGAGAGAGGGGCTTCCCTTAAGACGCCGTGGTAGTAGGTAACTTATTAAGATGTCCAATCATCTCAAAGGTTGGACTCCAATCTCATTTAGCGTAGTGGTGTATGTGATAGCAATTGTTTGCTTGTTTGTTTGGCTATCTACCCGAACGGCTGAGATTGGTTTATTTATGATGTTAAGTTTTCTGATTGGTTATGCTTGAGTTATCTATCAGTTCTGCTTTACGAATGATCTACTTATTGATTAAGTAATTATGTTGTGAATCGAGCCATATTGGTGTGCTGAATAATAAGTGATGAGAATGAAATCGTAAGAATAAGAAAACGTGATTGAAAGAAAGGAGAGTGATGATAAAGATTAAACAAGTCATGGAGTGAAAGAAAAAAAAAGAAAGATGTTGAAAGGAGATGTGATTTGAGGAAAGATGTGAATTGAGGAAAGATGTGATTTGAGGAAAGATGTGATTGAGAAAAGATGCTGAGATGTTGTGTGGCTCTTGTTTTGGTTTTAGTTTGGGACTGGTGTTGAGTTGAGCTTGCTCCTCCATTAGCGCTCAGCAAGTTTTTATTTTTGGGAAGAAGCTTAGTGTTGAGTTGAGCTTGCTCCTCCATTAACACTCACCCAAAAATATGGTTTTTGAAAATGGTTTCTTGAAAAGAGATTTTTTTTTAAAAGATTGTGAAAGAAATTTTTTGAAAAAGGTTTTCAAAAAGGGTATTTTCAAAGGAGTTTTATGAAACAAGTTCTTTTTGAAAAAAGGTTTTGAGAGAAGATATATTTTTAAGAAAAGTTTTTGGAATCAATCCTTACTAAAGTTTTTGAAATGATATTTTGGGAAAAAGTCCTTTTGAATAACATTTTTGAAAAAGTTTTATGAAATGACGTTTTGAACAAAAGGTTTGTGAAAACCTGATTTGTGAAAGGAGTTTTGTGAAAAATTTTAGAAATAGTATTTTTACGAAAGTTTTGAGAAGGCTTGGTGAAAGAGTATTTTTGAAGAAGTTTACGAAATGAGATTTCCGGAAATGTTTTGTAAAGTGAGAAGTTTGTGAAATTATATTTTCAAAAGAGATGTTTGAGAAAGATGAGGAAATGAGCCTTGAGAAAGAGAGGAATTGTGTGATGAAAAGAGATGAGAAAGTTTGTGATATGAAATGCTGAGATGTGAAGAGACGTGATTGGGGAACAGTTTGAACGATTAGTGGTCGGGCTTCGTTGAAGGGATGCACCAAGGACGAGCCGACTGTTAGGATTTAATCGTTAATAAAACTTTAAAATCCTTAAACCTTTAAAAGACATGAATAACGCGGTGAGGTATGAGTGTGATGTCGAAGTAGTGGAGAGGAAGATACTATGGGTATCTGCGGATACTCAGGTGGGGATTGCAGGAGGGGAGGACGATGACGGTGAAACGTCAAGAAGTCTAGAGTGCTGTTCTAGGCAGAACGAACTCCATAAGTGGTGCACTAACGTGGTGGGGACTTGGTCCAATACCGTGGTAAGTTCTGCACTCGAGACTAGAACAGTACTGTCGCCCCCTCGATGCAAATCTAGAACAGTGAGAGGGACTGGAGTGGGGCATTTGTGTTGCCGCCAAGGGCGTGCCATGTTATTGATATTGAGGCTGAGCCTCCTGGTCTGGGACCATTTGATTGTTGTGACAGCTGTCGTGCCCACACGGTAAAGGTCCTGTACTCCTGTTTGCTTCCGACTAGGTTTGGATGGATGACCGAGGAGATGTAGACGTGAGTGACGTTTTCCTCAATGATGGTTCCCCAAGTCATTGAGTGAGCTGCGATGATAAAACTTAATAAACCCAAGGATTAATAAGGAAAAAGAGTGATATTGGTATGGAATGGTATTTGAGAAGTGAGAATGAGATGTTGTTATATGATGATGATGATGATTATGTTGTTATAATTATGTTTGTTTATTTGGTTTGTTCGTTGTTTACTGCTTGATCTTAATAATTGCCTATCGTAAATCCACCTAGTCGACATTGCATGTTTTGGGTAGCTCACTCTCTCCTATATTGCTGCCCTGTCTTGGGAAAATTTCTGCATGGTTCTTAGATGAAGAACGTACGAGAGGTTGTCATGGAAAGTATTTCTAAAGAGGTTGCTGAGGATGATTCAACTTGCGACCTGAGGATTTGTATGACCAAGAATCAGAGTAGCGCAGCAGAAGCGGTAGTGGCGATGACTAGAAGCTAGGTAATCCCTTTTCGGAGTTCTGTATTTCCATTGCAAGTTACTTAAAGTCATGGCTCTAGAGTACTGTAACCCCCAACTAAAATTTATTTTAGTACTAATGTTTTGAAGGGAGTAAATGGGTCGTGTTTTAAATAATGGTTTTGAAAACGAGTTTCAAAGTGCGGTGTCTTGTGACTCCTCGGTTTGGAATTTGGAAGGTTATGCAATGTGAGAGCACGGGTTTCAAATTGTAACTGTGTTTTGAAGATATGCCTGTTCTCATCTTGCCTAACACTTGTTTTAAAAAAAAAAAAAATTGGCCCTAATTTTTACTATAAACAGTTGAGGTTTCCAAGTTGCCAAATCGGGGTGTTACAGAATGGTATCAGAGCGGTGGTTGGACTTAAGTAACCTTATGCATGGATTTACATACTCTGTGTGCGCGTTAGTGTTAAGATAGCGATAGACGAGAATAGGAACGCTAGGAGTATGCTGACGTTTTCCAGAGGACTGCCAGTTTTCGTCTGCAATGGAACCGCGAAGCAGTGCTCAGTGTCGTCATGGGACGTTGATTCGTGGTTCGGGTTTTCCTCGTTTAGCTTCTCTTTGATATGAACCCCTTTCGTTTGCAATGACCCTAAAACCATAAAATTTTTCTTGCAACTAGAACCCTTCTTTCGTGTTGGAACTTTCCTTGTATGAACCCTATGCATGTCAAATCGCTTTGGCATGAAGTTTGAAAAGCCTTGATCATTGATTAACCCAAAGTCTCTCTTTGGACTTTGACCCAACCTTACCCTTTCCTAAAGCTTTTGCCGATAGATATGAGTCATCTAAGTTGGGGACTAACTGGAGATGTGAGGTTTGAAGAGTAGCTTGTTTAGGCTTGAATCGATAATAAGTATGTGACCCTAAGCGTGGGGGTGTCTTGACTCTAAATAGATGAAACTCTGATGTCCTTGGACACTGACCTGACGCCTTTGAACCTCAAGTTCTCCGTTGTCAGTAAACCCATGTTGTTTTTACTCCACCTTATTTTTTATTGAAACTACCCCAAGAGGTTACTTTTGCAAGTAATCTATTTGACTTCCTCTTGAGAGCGACGAATAGATGGTGCGTCTTCAATGGTACGACGATTGCTACGGTTGGGAAAGGGAAAGAATTTCTTCAAGAAGCTACGTGTTCGCGGTTCGTCAGACTCTACGCAGCATTTCTCGAGGACGAGAAATTTGTAAGTTGGGGAGAATGTAACACCCCGCATTTTTCGCGTAAACGATTTTAACGAAAGAAACCTTGAAATCGTGATTTTTGGAAAAAGTATTTCATGAGAAAGAAATAAAGTGCTAATTTCCATGGATTTTGTAAGCAAAATGTGCTATAAAAGAAGAATGAATGATTTTGTTGAAATGAAAAATGATTTGTTAAATTGTGATTGAAAGATACTTTTGTGAAAAATGAGATTTTCGGGTCTATTTTCTTTAAAAATCCATATCTTTTAAACCGTAACTCGGAATTTTATGATCCATATATGAAAACGATCGTTTTGAAATCTAGAATTTGAAAATGTAATTTTTAGAATTTTCTGGGCTGTTTTATAAAAAATTATTTTCAGACCGTAAGAAATACGAATTTTAAAGAAAATGTGTGTTGTGATATTGTTTGGCACGAACCTTGTGTGAATTGTGTTTGATTTAATATGTGTGTAATGTGTGATGCACGAAAATGGTTGTATGATTTCTTAGAATTTGTTGTATGGATGTATGAATTAGTAATCTTAAGTAAAAGTGATTAGAAATAAATTAATGATTATAAAATAAAAATAGAAGACATGTGATATGTGTGTGTGTTGAAGTGTGCCACGGTTTTGTGCTTATGCATGGAGGTGTATGTGTCACTTGTAGGTGCATGATAAGTGTGTATATGTGTGTGTTGCCGTGAGTGAGTGAGTGTGGGTGCTTAGGGAATAAGAAAACCCATGGAACTAAGTAGTAACCAAGCCAACTAGTTAGCCCAAAATCCTAACTAGAAGCAAAATCCCATTAGACCTAGGTGACCCCTAAGTCTCTAGCCCATACCACTATGTTCCCTTGACCTTAGTAATCCTTAGCCATGCAAAATTTTATGAGGACCAAACCGTCCCTCTCTTGGTGTACCAACCGAAAATAAACCAAGGGCAAAAGGGAGATCATTCGTGGCTTACATATGTAGGGAGCCTTAGTTCATTTTCCCTTCCTTGCACCCATTTCTTCCAAACACAAAACACTACTCTAAAGGCTCATCAAACCTTTAGAGAGAGAATAAGAAAAGAAATAGAGAAAGCAAAAGGAGGTGTTGGCCGTGAGCCTTAGAAGAGAAGAAGAAGGAGAACCCCCCAAAACCAAGCCTTTCCCTTTTGAAGATCCAAGTACTAGGAGCTTAAGGAACCAACCCCTTTGGTAGGAGAACCGTGGAGCAAGAGAGAAGAAATGTAATAGCCTAGTTCTTTTTAGTTGTAGATTCCTTCTTATTCCTTTATGCATTTTATTTTATGGTTTGTAGGATGAAATTATATGTTATTCATTGTTTATCTTGGACATTCATGGACTAAACATACTTTGTAATAGTTGTAACTCTATGTTTGTGATTCGGTTGTGATTTTCTTGCTTAATCTAAATATTTTTCTAACAAAAACTTGAAGATCTAAAAGTATAGTTTAAAGTTTTTGTGAAACTTAACATAGATCCTTCTTGCATGTGTGTTTTTCTTATCCTAAATCATGATCTATGTATGTTTATGTGTTTATTAGACAAATCAATCCATGATCTAAGTTTAATGAATGGTAGAATAAATTATTTGGCTTTGCATGTTTAATTTCTTTGCTAAACCGTGAGTTATTGTATTTTTGAGAAAAGATTTGATAAATAAATTTATGCTTGAACTGGATCTAAGATCTTTAGTGTTGCATGCCAAATTTTCTTAATTAAAATGGTGATCTATGTTGTGTTTGTGTGATTTCTACATGGATAAATAAATAATTTGAGCTTGCTTGAAAATAAAGTGGAAATCTTTTATTTTTCATGATCACTTGATGATGACTTGTTGATTTATATGCCTATATTTTATGATCCAAGTTTCTAAAGCATGCATGTTGTTTTAAGTAGAAAAATCCTATTTTGATTAAGTGCATGTCACGGGTCTTCAAAGAGAAAATCAAGAAAACAAGTTTGAAAATAATTTAAAGTGAAAACATGGTTTAGTTCAAAGTATTTGGGTTTTTATGTGAACCATATTTGGTAAGAGGCCATTCGGCCATATTGAATAAAAAATAAAACCTCATGCTTTTATTATGTGAAAAGTGAATGCATATGTGTTATAGGGCTAGAGCTAATAATTCTAAGTGCATGCATGTTGTTTATAAGTTTAAAACGTACTCTTGACTTTTATTGAGATTAAGTGATGAACTTGAATTACTTGTGTGTTATGATGCTTTAAAAAGTTTGTTTTGAATTCCTACATGTTTTGAGTTGATTTTGTGACTTGTGTATATTAAAAATTGAATCAAAAATCTTGTCTGCTTGCATGATAGTGTTCGGCCAAAAGGAAAAGAAATAGGAAATCATATTTGATCCTTGTTTAAGTTGTATATATATATACTAAAAATTAATTTAATTTAAAGGCTTAGAATGTGCATGCATGAATTAATTGCATTTAAAAGAAAATAGGTGTGTGACTTTAAATTGATTTGTGATTCTAACTTGTTGTTTGATGTAAGTTTGTTAAATTTTCCTTTTCTGCTTTCGGTTTTTAGTTCAAAAAGAAAAGAAAATGATTTCAATTGTTTTGTGCTTATTTGTATGCAATAATTCTTGTAAAATTGTACCTAAATGATTCGGCCACAGTATGCTAATAAAGTTAGGAAAAATCTATTACATGAAATGATCTTTGTAAATGACTATATTTTGTGTGCTTAATGCTGTGTGTATGTGATAGAAGTGTTATGTTGTTTGTTTTATCTTTCTGGTCTTTAGAGATAAAATAAATAAGTTGATTTAATAATTAAAAAGGAATTTTGTGTTGAAAATCCAATGATTTTAATGTAATCAATATTATGTGAAGCTGTGAATGTTTTAATGATGTGTGTTTGAATGTGTTTTTCTATATTGAATTGAAAAATGTTTTACTGGACAATATGATTTAAGGAACTTAAATTGATTTAAAAATGGTTTTGGAGTTTTATTTTCTTAAGTCCTGAATTTTGTTTAATGGCTAAGAAAAATGATTTTTATAACCTAAACATTTTAAAGTGAGCTTTGTTTTAAAGAAAGTAATTTAAAGTTATTTCAAAGTCTTTTTGAAAAATGTGTTATAGATTTAATTTGGATTTAGAAACTTTTGGAATGTGAGCAATGTGTTTTCACATAAAAATGATTTCAAAGTATTTTCTAAAACAAATTAAGTGATTCGTTAAAACGTTTCTAACGCACGGGGGAAAAATGCTATAGTTCGGACGACTGACGCAAAGGAAACGAGACGGGATTAGCGATCGGGAAATCTCGGAAAGCTTGCGGGAGCTTACTGTATTTGAGGTGAGAGAGGGGCTTCCCTTAAGACGCCGTGGTAGTAGGTAACTTATTAAGATGTCCAATCATATCAAAGGTTGGACTCCAATCTCATTTAGCGTAGTGGTGTATGTGATAGCAATTGTTTGCTTGTTTGTTTGGCTATCCACCCGAACGACTGAGATTGGTTTATTTATGATGTTAAGTTTTCTGATTGGTTATGCTTGAGTTATCTATCGGTTCTGCTTTACGAATGATCTACTTATTGATTAAGTAATTATGTTGTGAATCGAGCCATATTGGTGTGCTGAATAATATGTGATGAGAATGAAATCGTAAGAATAAGAAAACGTGATTGAAAGAAAGGAGAGTGATGATAAAGATTAAACAAGTCATGGAGTGAAAGAAAAAAAAAGAAAGATGTTGAAAGGAGATGTGATTTGAGGAAAGATGTGAATTGAGGAAAGATGTGATTTGAGGAAAGATGTGATTGAGAAAAGATGCTGAGATGTTGTGTGGCTCTTGTTTTGGTTTTAGTCTGGGACTGGTGTTGAGTTGAGCTTGCTCCTCCATTAGCGCTCAGCAAGTTTTTATTTTTGGGAAGAAGCTTAGTGTTGAGTTGAGCTTGCTCCTCCATTAACACTCACCCAAAAATATGGTTTTTGAAAATGGTTTCTTGAAAAGAGATTTTTTTTGAAAAGATTGTGAAAGAAATTTTTTGAAAAAGGTTTTCAAAAAGGGTATTTTCAAAGGAGTTTTATGAAACAAGTTCTTTTTGAAAAAAGGTTTTGAGAGAAGATATATTTTTAAGAAAAGTTTTTGGAATCAATCCTTACTAAAGTTTTTGAAATGATATTTTGGGAAAAAGTCCTTTTGAACAACATTTTTGAAAAAGTTTTATGAAATGACGTTTTGAACAAAAGGTTTGTGAAAACTAGATTTGTGAAAGGAGTTTTGTGAAAAATTTTAGAAATAGTATTTTTATGAAAGTTTTGAGAAGGCTTGGTGAAAGAGTATTTTTGAAGAAGTTTACGAAATGAGATTTCCGGAAATGTTTTGTAAAGTGAGAAGTTTGTGAAATTATATTTTCAAAAGAGATGTTTGAGAAAGATGAGGAAATGAGCCTTGAGAAAGAGAGGAATTGTGTGATGAAAAGAGATGAGAAAGTTTGTGATATGAAATGCTGAGATGTGAAGAGACGTGATTGGGGAACAGTTTGAACGATTAGTGGTCGGGCTTCGTTGAAGGGATGCACTAAGGATGAGCCGACTGTTAGGATTTAACCATTAATAAAACTTTAAAATCCTTAAACCTTTTAAAGACATGAATAATGCGGTGAGGTATGAGTGTGTTGAAGATGCAATGATTCAATTATGTTTTGATGAAGACAACTTTATGTGGCAAACCTACAACAACAAATCTCAGGACTAGTTTTACTACTTTTTCATATATTTGTATTGTAATTGTATTATTATTTTATATATGAGTGTGGGTGGTAGAATTAAGTTAGAAATCTCAATTTGAATTAAAGAATTTATTATGTTTGAAATTGAGATTGCATTGATAGAGAAAAGGGCTCAAGATTTTATTAAAATAAATCAGTGAAAAATGCAAAATAAAAGAAAAAGTTTTTAGCAGTGTTTAGCAGTGTTTAATCGATTAAATCTCAGTTTAATCGAGTATTAATCGATTAAGGCATCGTTTAATCGATTAAAGGCTGTTAAAACTGAATCATTAAAAGCCTTTCATTTTCAACATGAAAAAGGTTACGAACCATTATCATTTCACAGCATTTTTCACATCTTTTCAATATTCTTTGAGCCAAGATTCTCTCATTAAACATCATCTCTATCAATGTTCTTTTGAATCTCAATTTGAATGCATACTTCATTCTTTTTGATTCAAAGTTGAAGATTCAATGTTCTTGAACATTATTAGTTGAATCATTTTGTAACAAAGGGTTACGTTCATCAAGATTCAACAAAGGAAAGATTTCAATTGAGGCAAATTGAAGAAGAAGGGTTGGAGCATTACTCTTAGCAATCGAAGATACATTGCTCGAAGCTCATTGGGATTGAACGCGACGTTTCAATCAAAGGAGGAACGAAGAGGATCGAATTACAAGATTGGGGTAGTGTCATATGAATTGGTACTTCATATGATAACGGGTTAGGATCGAGAGTTGAGAGGATTCTAACGATTCTTGTAAACTGATCTATTTGTTCATAGTGTAGCAAATCACCCAATCCAGAGAGGGTGGACTGGATGTAGCTCACCGATTGTGAGTGAACCAGGCTAAAATCACTGCGTTCTTCGTTCTTTACTTTTTACGTTTATTTCAATTAAAATCGATCAAGAGCTTAAAAATCAAATAGGATTAGTTTTGGGTTTTTCAATTACGTATTCATTATATTCTTGTTAATTGATTCGTGATTGATTTCTCTGATTTGATTCTTGATTCGTTGAGTTTCGTAGAAATAATCGATTTGAATTGAATTCTGAATTTCTGCAAATTTTAATAGTGTTTAATCGAGTAGTACTCGATTAAGGAAAAATTGACTTTCAGGTTTAATCGATTAAATTGCAGGTTAATCGATTAAATCAGTGTAAACTGCTTAAAATTGAACTGTTTCTGAACCGTTTTTGATTACTTTCGAAATTCTGGTATCGTAGCTTAACCATTCTATTCACCCCCCTCTAGAAGGTTATTTTTAGCCGCTTGTTGGTTTCCAACAAGTGGTATCAGAGCTCGGTCGAATAAACCGAGTGTAAAAACTTTTTCGAAAAGATCCATTTGAAAACCATGGCAAATCAAAATCCTTTTGGAGGAGAAGGTGCAGCTATTAATCGTCCCCCACTATTTGGTGGTGAGGGGTATGCTTACTGGAAAGTAAGGATGAAAATTTTCATACAAGCTATCGATAACGAAATTTGGAAAGCCATCGAAAAGGGTCCCCATATTCCATCTAGTGTAGTTGATGGAGCGGCTCAATTGACCCCGGAAGAAAAGTGGACCGATGATGATAAGAAAAAGATTCAATTTGGCTATAAGGCTAAGAATATCATCACGTCCGCTTTGTCATATGATGAGTTTTTTAGAGTCTCCCAATGCGCTAGTGCAAAGGAAATGTGGGACACTTTACAAGTGACTCACGAGGGAACTAGCGAAGTTAGGCAAGCTAGATTAAATGTCTTGATGCGTGAATATGAGTTATTTCAAATGTTGCCTAATGAAAATATTAATGATATGCAAAAAAGATTTACTCATATTATTAATCACTTGCTTGCTCTTGGTAAGGCTTTCTTACCGGGAGAACTTACTAACAAAGTTTTGAGATGCTTGGACAGGAATTGGCAACCCAAGGTCACCGCGATTATTGAATCGAAGAACTTGGATACTATGGATCTCGCTACTTTGTTTGGGAAATTGCAAGAGCATGAGATGGAGCTCGGACGCCTAACCTCGAATGAAGAATCTGACAAGAAGAAAAAGGGTATCGCATTGAAAGCTTCATCATCAAAAATTGTTGATACTCAAAATGACTCTTCCTTGGATGATGACACGGATTCGGATTTGGATGATGAGTCACTTGCACTCGTGGTTAAGAATTTCAGAAAATTTTTCAAGAAGAAAGGAAACACAAGAAGATTCAATTCAAAGGAAAGCAAGGAAACTCCACAAAGGTCGAAAACCCCTAGAGACAAGATAATATGTCATACATGTGGGAAAGCGGGTCACATCAAATATTATTGTCCTCAAAAGCCTAAAAAGTCTGATAGTGATAAGAAGAGGTCCAACAATCACAAGGCTAAGAAAGCCTACATTGTTTGGGACGAACCCGAAGATGATACTAACTCTAGCACTTCGGAGGCGGAAGAATCGGCAAATTTGTGTTTAATGGCTAAGGATGACATTGAAGCTTCCACTAGTGACACGTCTCTTGAGCAATCAAGCTCAAAGGAGGTACATTCTAAAACTAACTCTGATGTGGATTCGGATAATGAATCTTGCTCTTCCCCCTCATATGATGCACTTTATAATGCCTATGTTGATATGCATGCCGAACTTAAGAAACTAGCTAAAATCAACATTGAGGCTAAGAAAGCCATTTTGAAGTACAATGAAAAGATTATTGAAATGCAAAAACATATTGATGAGCTTGTTCTTCAAAATGAGACTTTAGAACTCATTTACTCTAATGCATCATGTGATCATTGTGTTTCTACTGCTGTGATTTCCGATTGTGAAAGGTGCAAGACTTATGAAAATGAATTACATGATTTGAAAGAAAAACTTGCTACCTTTACAAAAGGAAAAAGAGATTTGAATGATTTGCTCTCTAGACAAAGAGACAATACAAATAGAACCGGTTTGGGATATACTAAACCAAAGAAGAAATCCTATAGACAAGTTGGAAGTTTTTCAAAGGTTAATTTTTCTAGAAAACCTACTTGTTTCTATTGTGGTATCTTTGGTCATACTTCAAACATTTGCAAAATCAAAAAGTTTGGTATACCCAATAAGGAGTTTATTTGGATTGTTAAAGGAGAGAAACCGGATGTTAACCCCCAAGGACCCAAAATTGTTTGGGTACCTAAGTCTTCCACTTAATTTGTTTTTGTAGGTGTGCCTTCGAACGAGAGATGATCGTTGGTATTTGGACAGCGGTTGTTCAAGGCACATGACGGGAGACAAGAGACATCATCATCTTGTTTGTTGAGAGTTTGTGTTTTAAAAATTATCATGTTTCTCTAAATGTCTTGGTTATGTGTGTTCTCTATTTGTGATTTGGTTGATATATTAGTTTGGTGTTTGCTTGCTTGCTTATTTGCTTAGTTGTTGTGGTGCTAAATGTGTTCATGTATTCCATATTATGTGCATATGTGTTTTGACTATGTTTCTCCATGATTTGTGCATTAAAACTAAGTTAAAACTGCAATTTTCAGAAATTTAATCGATTAAGTTGATATTTACTCGAGTAAGAAAAAAAGATCTTTCAGGTGTACTCGATTAAATCTCAGAATACTCGATTAAATCCCAATTTTACACATGATTTACTCGATTAAGTTACAGTTTAATCGATTAATAATCGATTAAGTGGAAATCTACTCGATTAAATCGTAATTTTTCTGACAGTTTTAAAACACGTTTCTGCACATTTTCTTCACTTCTCTCTCACTTCTTCACGCGTTTTCTCTTCTCACTCAACACGGTTTCATCAATTTTCAACCCAAAAGACTTGATTTCTTTCATATTTCTTCATTATTCTTCATTATAAACTCATTCTACATCATTATCTTCATCCATTTCACTTCCATTCACTTAATTTTCAAAACCCCCAAATCAAAAACCCTAAGAGCATCCAATGGCGCCTCCTTCATCTTCCACCGGCAACAGGAAGAAGCAACGTGTCAACAAGGACTTGGATTCACAGTACTATTCAAAGGAGATAAGAAAAGAATGTGAAGCTAGGTTTTTGCGAAGGGAGTTTGGACATATTCGCTTCATGAACATGAAATGGCTTCTTCACCAAAGGTTTGAGTGTTCTGCCTTATTTGTAGAACAAGGACTCCAGCAATTTCTTAGTTTTCATTGTGATATTTACCCTAGGCTAGTCCGGAAATTTTATGCTAATTTCAAGTATGAGGATGGAAAATATAAATCTGTGGTTAAAGGAAAGTTGCTGATTGTTAAGCCACAAGATTTGCATGACTTGTTTGGATTAAGCATGACTGGCACGTTTTTAAATGATCCTGATAGTGATATACTCATTGACTGTGATGTTGCCAATGTATTTCAACAAACTGTTAGGCCCGGATATAGTTGGAGTAAAGGGACTAAGAATGTTGGCATCATGAAAGAGGATTGTAGGTTATTGTTGTATGTAATTTCCTACTGTTTGACGCCAAAGACTAATCAGAATTATGCACAAGCTAATGGTGATGAAATGCGTATCTTTTATGGTATTCGTGAGCACATTCCTATCAATTGGTCACGTGTTGTGTTAGATAGGATGGTCATTGCTTCTGGTTCGTCTGGGTCGGCTACTCTACCTTATGCTATGTTGGTGTCTAAGTTATTGTCTTTCTATGGTGTAGAACTTGATGATGAGGAAGAGGAATCCATCACTTATCAGAATTGTATTAATGCTACTCTGTTGCATGGTTTGGGTATGGATGAATATCCTGCGGCTAGGTCGTGGATGTGGAAAATTGACATTCAGAAGATTGAGCAACAAAAGAAAGCGGAAGAGGATTTGGCTCAACGCATGGCTGATATGCATGGGGCTGGTCCTTCTGCTCCACCACAGGATGCTGGAATTAATGTTGATGAGTATCTGAATGTTCCTAATGCTGAACAAGAGCAACCTCCACCGAGAGCTGCTGATGGTTTTGATTATCGTGCTCTTCATGATAGTCTCTCTAGCCAGATAGATGAGCGTTTTGTGCAAATGGAGGCTAGGCAATATGCTATTGAGGAGCGTCAGAAGGCTATATTGCAGCGTGGATTTCAGGATATGGCTATCCGACATCAGGCTATGGAGGACCGCTTCTTCGGTGCTCTTAGGAGGATGTTTTCACCACCACCACCACCTCAATGATCATGGATTTTCTCATGCATTGCATTATGTTTTGATGACTTATCTATCTAGTTTTACTCTGTTTTGGTGTTATGTCTCTGATTTTGGTTTATGAGTTTATGTTTTCTGGTTTATTATGGTGTGTATGGTTTGTTGTTATGTCCGGTTTGTGGACTTGGTACTATGATTCAGACTTTAGTTTAACTTGTGTTTGGGCTATGTTAGTTGATGTACTTGGATGCTTATGATATTTCTATTATGTTTAGTGCTTGTGTGTTTTATACCCTTACATATCTTTTATATAGTTTGAATTGTGGTTATTATGTGTTACTAATTCTCACCTTTGGCAAGCTTTATTGTTCTATTTTTTGATTAATGCCAAAAGGGGGAGAAAGGTGTGGATTGTTGTTTTTGTAGGTTGATTACACTTTTCCTAAGTGTGCATACATTTAGGGGGAGTTTGGATTTGGTATAGTTTGTCATTCATCAAAAAGGGGGAGATTGAAGATGCAAGGATTCAATTATGTTTTGATGAAGACAACTTTATGTGGCAAACCTACAACAACAAATCTCAGGACTAGGTTTACTACTTTCTCATATATTTGTATTGTAATTGTATTATTATTTTATATATGAGTGTGGGTGGTAGAATTAAGTTAGAAATCTCAATTTGAATTAAAGAATTTATTATGTTTGAAATTGAGATTGCATTGATAGAGAAAAGGGCTCAAGATTTTATTAAAATAAATCAGTGAAAAATGCAAAATAAAAGAAAAAGTTTTTAGCAGTGTTTAGCAGTGTTTAATCGATTAAATCTCAGTTTAACCGAGTATTAATCGATTAAGGCATCGTTTAATCGATTAAAGGCTGTTAAAACTGAATCATTAAAAGCCTTTCATTTTCAACATGAAAAAGGTTACGAACCATTATCATTTCACAGCATTTTTCACATCTTTTCAATATTCTTTGAGCCAAGATTCTCTCATTAAACATCATCTCTATCAATGTTCTTTTGAATCTCAATTTGAATGCATACTTCATTCTTTTTGATTCAAAATTGAAGATTCAATGTTCTTGAACATTATTAGTTGAATCATTTTGTAACAAAGGGTTACGTTCATCAAGATTCAACAAAGGAAAGATTTCAATTGAGGCCAATTGAAGAAGAAGGGTTGGGGTATTACTCTTAGCAATCGAAGATACATTGCTCGAAGCTCATTGGGATTGAACGCGACGTTTCAATCAAAGAAGGAACGAAGAGGATCGAATTACAAGATTGGGGTAGTGTCATATGAATTGGTACTTTATATGATAACGGGTTAGGATCGAGAGTTGAGAGGATTCTAACGATTCTTGTAAACTGATCTATTTGTTCATAGTGTAGCAAATCACCCAATCCAGAGAGGGTGGACTGGATGTAGCTCACCGATTGTGAGTGAACCAGGCTAAAATCACTGCGTTCTTCGTTCTTTACTTTTTACGTTTATTTCAATTAAAATCGATCAAGAGCTTAAAAATCAAATAGGATTAGTATTGGGTTTTTCAATTACGTATTCATTATATTCTTGTTAATTGATTCGTGATTGATTTCTCTGATTTGATTCTTGATTCGTTGAGTTTCGTAGAAATAATCGATTTGAATTGAATTCTGAATTTCTGCAAATTTTAACAGTGTTTAATCGAGTAGTACTCGATTAAGGAAAAATTGACTTTCAGGTTTAATCGATTAAATTGCAGGTTAATCGATTAAATCAGTGTAAACTGCTTAAAATTGAATTGTTTCTGAACCGTTTTTGATTACTTTCGAAATTCTGGTATCGTAGCTTAACCATTCTATTCACCCCCCCTCTAGAAGGTTATTTTTAGCCGCTTGTTGGTTTCCAACATGTGTTGTCGAAGTAGTGGAGAGGAAGATACTATGGGTATCTGCGGATACTCAGGTGGGGATTGCAGGAGGGGAGGACGATGACGGTGAAACGTCAAGAAGTCTAGAGTGTTGTTCTAGGCAGAACGAACTCCATAAGTGGTGCACTAACGTGGTGGGGACTGGGTCCAATACCATGGTAAGTTCTGCACTCGAGACTAGAATAGTACTGTCGCCCCCTCGATGCAAATCTAGAACAGTGAGAGGGACTGGAGTGGGGTATTTGTGTTGCCGCCAAGGGTGTGCCATGTTATTGATATTGAGGCTGAGCCTCCTGGTCTGGGACCATTTGATTGTTGTGACAGCTGTCGTGCCCGCACGGTAAAGGTCATGTACTCCTGGTTGCTTCCGACTAGGTTTGGATGGATGACCGAGGAGATGTAGACGTGAGTGACGTTTTCCTCAATGATGGTTCCCCAATTCATTGAGTGAGCTGCGATGATAAAACTTAATAAACCCAAGGATTAATAAGGAAAAAGAGTGATATTGGTATGGAATGGTATTTGAGAAGTGAGAATGAGATGTTGTTATATGATGATGATGATGATTATGTTGTTATAATTATGTTTGTTTATTTGGTTTGTTCGTTGTTTACTGCTTGATCTTAATAATTGCCTATCGTAAATCCACCTAGTCGACATTGCATGTTTTGGGTAGCTCACTCTCTCCTATATTGCTGCCCTGTCTTGGGAAAATTTTTGCATGGTTCTTAGATGAAGAACGTACGAGAGGTTGTCATGGAAAGTATTTCTAAAGAGGCTGCTGAGGATGATTCAACTTGCGACCTGAGGATTTGTATGACCAAGAATCAGAGTAGCGCAGCGGAAGCGGTAGTGGCGATGACTAGAAGCTAGGTAATCCCTTTTCGGAGTTCTGTATTTCCATTGCAAGTTACTTAAAGTCATGGCTCTATAGTACTGTAACCCCCAACTAAAATTTATTTTAGTACTAATGTTTTGAAGGGAGTAAAGGGGTCGTGTTTTAAATAATGTTTTTGAAAACGATTTTCAAAGTGCGGTGTCTTGTGACGCCTCGGTTTGGGATTTGGAAGGTTATGCAATGTGAGAGCACGGGTTTCAAATTGTAACTGTGTTTTGAAGATATGCCTGTTCTCATCTTGCCTAACACTTGTTTAAAAAAAAAAATTGGCCCTAATTTTACTATAAATAGTTGAGGTTTCCAAGTTGCCAAATCGGGGTGTTACAGGAGTCAATAACGGCTAGTTCGAGTAATGGCTACTTTGCATAACAGATAGTTTGTGTAACGACTAGTTCGAATAACAACTAGTTTGAATAACGGCTAGTTCGAATAATGACTAGTTTGAATGACGGCTAGTTTGAATAATGACTAGTTTGAATAACGGCTAGTTTGAATAACGACATGTATTACAAACACTTAAACATACTATATAATGATAACAACTAAACTTAAACATAATACATAATGACACTTAACAACTAAACTTAAACATAATACATAATGACACTTAACAACTAAACTGTGACATAATACAAAAACCTACTCATCATCAAGTCCATATTTTTTTTTCAATCATATCACACAACGCCAAATGAGCTTTTAGTTGTCTCCCTGTCATACCAGAGGTGTCTTTGCTAAGGAGTTGGAGCTCTTGGAATTTCAATTCTTCATTCTTGGCCTTTATTTCTTCATTCTTAGCCTTTATTTCCTCATCCTTGATTTGTGCATACTCACGTGCAAAATCTGATATTGTTGTGGATCTATCCATGAACACTTGTTTGAATTCATCATAATCCTCCTTATCAACAACAGATGATTCACCTTGTTTTGCTTTTGCTTTTCTTTTTTCTTGGTTCTGTCACATTGGGCGTACCAAATTGGAAGACGACTGGTTGTATTCGCCACTACTTGGAGTGAGTGGATTAGATGATGATGTGTATGCCCCATCAGCGTTATTCTTTGTTCTTTTTGAAGAATCCTCTGTTGAAGCTCCCAAAAATTTTGGTACATCTTTCACCATTCTCCATGCACACTCGCTCTTGAAGGAATCTCCAACATCTTGCTCATATATCTTATATGCATCAACCATTATATTACTCTCGGAGCTCCCGCTTATCTGTCTTGCCTTTGCTTGAATGTAGCATCCATTGAACTTTTGAAGAGATTTTCTAAGTCTAAACCATCGACCTTTTAAACTACTCAAGTCTAGATACTGAAGCTGCTTATCACGATACTGATTATAATGGTCACATATTCTCTTGTAAAATGCATCATTTTTTTGGTCCACCCCTACAATTGGATCCGTAGAAATTTCCAACCATGACGTGATGAGTTGTTTATCCTCTGTGGAACTCAACCTTGATTTTTTATTTTTCCCCTTGCTAGACCCACCTTCTTCATCATTAAGATCAATAGTTTCCAGGTTGTCTTGGCTACAATAAGGTGGTATTTCAGGTTGAGATCGTGGTACTTGAGATAAAGTTTGTGGTATTTGGGTATCGTATGGAGAAGAAGGATGAAATTGGGGCATTGACTGATATTGTGAATATGGGATAAATGCAAAGAAATTTTGGTTTAAAAAAAGGATTAGTTTGTGGGTTTGATGAAGATGATTGGGAAATTTGAAATGGAAAATGAGAAAATTTTTGCATAAAATGTGACCATTGATTAAAAGGATTGTCGATCGGGATTGTTGTTGGGATCATTGGGATTAATTTGTGTACGAATTTTTTTTCATTGCTTTGGTTTATGAATGAAATGATTCAAGTTCACCTATATTAATAGAGCATTAAAATTTTAACCGTTTGTTTCCAACGGTTGCTTTTCAAACGGTAGCAAATTTAATCTACTCATTCAATTCAATTTAATATTTCCCTCAACCAATAATACATCCAACGACCACCATTTTCTTTCCTTTTTTTTTAATCCTCCACTCTCTATCTTATAATCCATATCCACTCATTCAAGCCACTCACTCAATCTACTCACTTCTACCCACCCTATCCACTCACATGTCTACCCATCTTTCTTCTCAATTCTTATCTAACAAAAAATAAAACAAATCACCTCTTTTCCTCTTCTCCAATTCTCATCATGCCTCCTACTTCTCTCAACCATGCTTCATTCCTTTTCCTCTTCCTCCACAAACACTCATCTTTCATCACTCACTCATTCTGTTCAGCTCTCTTTCACTCACTCATCTTTCATCACTCACTCATGCCGATCATCATCAAGAGAGGAAACCCATCATCATCACTGCGATTGTTCTTCATCATCATCATCAAACCGTAGGTCCAGTCCTAGCATGCATCAGACACAATTTTTCTTCCCTCTTTTTTTTCTTTCAATTTCGTATGTAATTTGTGATTGACTCTGTAAAATCTGGATTCTTTGAATTGAATTTTTTTTTTCAATTTCTTATGTAATTTGTTGCTGGATTCTTTGATTTGATTTTGTTGTTGTTTATTCGATTTGTTTATGTGGTTTTTTTTAATTTTTTTTCGCTTTCTCTCTCCATCCCTGCTCTGCTCCGTACGTGTGGGGTCCTCCAGCTTCTCCTACAAACGAGTTCAATGGGATGACCCAAGTCGTCCCGACGAACAGACACAACCGCGAACTCTGCGTTTTGGGTTCATTCACCGGGATGAACTGGGTTATGAACCCCCGTTGTGGCTGCTCTTACAATCAGTACTATGATTTATAGATTTTTTCCCCTTCCAATCTTTTGTAAGTTCTTGATTTTTACAATGTTGGTGGAGTGTGGTGAAAATTTGATAAGGAAAGATAAGATGTGACAAGACTAAAGAGAATCTCGAATAAATTGATAAGACTGCAGTCATGGCAATGAGTCGGATTTGGAATGAGTTTTGCCAATATCAACCCCACACTCTTTAAGAGCTGGACGGATTCGAGTGCAGATTTAAGGAAAGCGGGTATGAAAAAGAGAACAAAAATGATTTAGAGGCCTATAAAATGATCTTTAAAAGAGTAACATGTGTCATTTGTCTACCATTGATTGGTTAACAAGTGACACATGTCACATTCTTGTGGTGTAGGTTGATTTGTAGGTTCATTTTGTAGGTCTTTATATCATCACTCAAAAGAGAAGCCTAAACCCATCATCATCGAGTTCGTGGTAACTCGCGGGTAACTCATCTAATTATTTTTTAAAATTATCTTTCATTATATTAGACAAAAATCATATATAAATAAAATACATTATAATTCAAATAATATATAATAATAAAAATCAAATTTAAAAAAATCTAAAATTTTAATAATTAAATCACGGATTTATCCAAATATATTAGTTTGACTTCATCATTTAACTATTATTATAATCAAAATTATTTAATTTTTATATCTAGGCGGGTTTGGAAGCTCCCCATCTTTTTAAAGGGGATTTTGATTTTCGGTTTTCCCAAACCTAATCAGAGCAGATTTTCTCCATCAAAATTCGGTCGGGTTCGAGTGGATATCGATGAGTGTGGGTTTAATTGTCATCACCGGATAAAAGGGGGAAAACATTTTTTTTAAAATAAAAGATTTAGTGAGATGTTTCCTACGGTTCACGACGACAGTCTTCAAGGCCCTTAGAGCATCCACAGTAGAGTCTTAACTTCAGACTAACCAGACTCTGACATATCAGTATTACATCATCATTTTGTTATCAGACTCAACTTCAGACTTTTCATATTTTCCACCACAACAGAGTCTTAACACCAGTCTCACCAAACATGCATCAACATTACATCATCACATACTTTTATACACAACTTTATTCAATAATGCTTTTGTAATATCATTTCAATAATATTAATTATTTACAATTTATAAAAATAATCCCAAATAATCTTTAAATATTAAAACTAAATAAAAGTTAATATTACAATAATTAATGGTACCTATTAAAAAATTAGAAAGTATATAAAAAATACAATATAATTTCAAATTACTATATGGAAAAAGGATGCGCTATATAGCCAGTTTTGAGACAATGGACCGTTGCTTGAACTTGAAACGTCTATTAATTTCAAATTATTTATTATTTATTTGTTTTGGTAAACTATTTATTATTTATTTGAATATAAAAATATGTATTTTTATTTATTTATTTAATTTTCCATAACAAGACAATATATTTAAGAATAGTAGAAAAAAGTATATATTTAAAAATATTATTTTTATTTTTTAAAAAATATTATTATTATTATTATTTGTATTTATTATTAATTTATTGTTATTATTATTTATTTATTGTTAATAATATTTATTTATTATTACCAGATAAAAAGAATAAGGAGATGCTACAATACATAACAACACTCACAAAACAGATGGGTCAAGTACAAGTGCGTGCCTTAGTGAGTACCACACCTTATTCCAATTCCCATTTTTCAGTATTGGCTTGTGACTTTTGTGGAGGCAATCACTGCAATGGTGAATGCTCTTTTGAAATTACAGACCAGACTAATTTTGTGGCGGTAGCTCCAAGGAACAACCCATTTTCCAACAACTATAATCCGGATTCCAGTGCCACGCACTCCAATCTTTCATGGCATAGTCCACCAATGCAGCCACCTCAAGAAAAGAAACAAGAACCCTAGGAGATATCAATTGAAAAACTTGATAAGAAGACTTCCAACATAGCCTAGTCAACAAACACTTTCATGGAGGAAACAAGAGCTAGTTTCAAGAACCAATGTGAAAGCATCAAAAACTTAGAGGTGCATATTGGCCAAATTTCAAAGCAACTTTCTGAAAGGCCATCGGGCGCATTTCCTAGAAACACTATTCCTAACCCCAAGGAGCAGTACCAAGCCATTACTTTGAGAAGTGATAAGAATATGGAGGAGCCCAAGAAAAAGAAGGAAGTGCTGGTTGACTTGATCAGTGAGGAAAGAGTCAAAAAAGGAGGCACCACTTGCCTCTGAAGTTCAACCTGAAGAAGCCAAAAATTTAATGGAGGAGAAGGATCGGAATGTAAATCCAATACATAAGGTCCCTTTCCTCCAAAGGTTGAAGAAGCAACAGAAAGAAGAGCAGTTCTTAAGGTTTAAGGATGTGTTCAAGAAGCTTACCCTTTGTTAAAGCCTTAGAGCAGACTCCATCATATGCTAAAATATGAAAGAGCAGCTGACTAAGAATAGAAAATTTCAGAATGATGAGACAGTGATGCTGACAAAGGAGTGCAGTGTTATCTTTCAAAAAAAGCTTCTGCCCAAACTGAAAGATCCTGAGAATTTTACCTTACCATGCGATATTGGTGGTAAGTATGTTAATTTGGCCTTCTCATGAAGAATCTATAAAAGCGAAGGGACTACAAATCTCTCGCAGCAGCGAAAAGAAAGAACGAACCGGAGACAATGACCACATAAGGAACAGCGACGATTACAGCGGTAAAGAAGAGTTACAGCAGCGAGAGACATAGAACAAGAAGCGAAAATTCAAAAAACATATGAAATAGATTGAGTGAAAATTTAGAGAGAAATATTTTAATTTTTTTTTGGGTATTGAGAGTAGTGTTGTTGCTGTAGTCTCTTCCTTTGGAGGTTTTCATAGGCTTGAAGGTTGAAGCCTTGAAGGCAAATGTGTCTAAATGAGGTAAAGTATTGAATGTTCTCGTGTTCTGATGTCTACCTCTGTTTATATCGCATGATTTCATTCATAAGCTCATAAACACCCAATTATTGGGATATAGTTTGGATTTTGTCCTTAAAAAATAGTATACTTCAATTCTCGTTGTAAATTACTAGCGCAATACCCGTGCAATGCACGGGAATTAAATCAAATTTATTTTGTATAAATACAAAAATTAAATATTATGCTTAAAAATTTGGATATAAAGAATAGGAAAGCGAAGAATAATAAGAACATGATTATAAATTTTGTGACAAATTTAGATCAATTTTGAGACAAATAAGAACATGATTTTCTTATAATATACACTAATTTTTAATTTTCCTTACAGTCATAAACTTATTTATATGTTTATTTGCGGTCGACTTATTTAAAATACACGATATTTTAGAATAATATATCGTCAAATCTTATGTAAAAGATAAAAGTGATTAAAATCTCATATCACGAAAATAATAATGTGGTATATAATTTTCATTACAATTATCATCGAATCAAATATAAAAGATGGTACTACGGTTACGGTATAATAAAATACTTTAATTCCGTCTACATAAATAGATAGTATCTACATATGTTAAAAAGTAGAAGGGAGTCATTACTTAAGCTGGTTATAAAAACTAAATCAGAAGAAAGTTATTTAATACATGATTGGGTTTCTAAGGAAAAAACGAAGATCTATTGCTCATTGAGTTGGAATATTTGGAAAATAAACTTCTTCAAGAATAATATAGTTCTTCAAGAATATACTATTTGGAACATAATTCATCGTAATTTAGATGTTACATGTATTTCAGGTCAGGGACACACAGTAAAATAATTTAAAAAAGAATAGATTATGATATGATAAGAACAACTGAATTAAGGGAGGTTATTTATGCAGTTGGATATAGCTTTTTTGTTATTATAAAATACAAAGGATGAATAATTAAAATCAGGTTGCATATCATGATTCTAAGAACCATGCCATTGGCCGTTCTTAGCCACTTTTGTATTTGGGTTGTGTACCTCTAATGCCCCTAATGCATTTTGCTTATAAAAAAAAGCTTGCATATCATGAAATCAATGTCCTTATTTGAAGACACAGGTTGTAGAGAAGTATATAAAGTACATAAATATTAAACCGAAAGAATATAACTAATCTAAAAAGATAAAAATAATAATTTACTTACTACGGAAGGAAATTGCTCCAGGTTCATTGTTATTTACACCAAGTACAAGTTTACTTCCCTCAAGTACATTTTGTGTAAGAAAATTTAGCTTGACGTTTCAAACAAAAATGGATAGAAATGTGAAGTCAAAGATTTATCCAAAACATTCGACCCAGCATTAGTCTTTTTCACATTGTTGGGATGTTATAGTTTGGCTACTCAAAATGAAATGTCCCAATATTCCCTAAAAGAGTTAAGGATCTAAGGAAATAAGAAAGATGTTTCAAATTAATAATTAAATTTATTAATATCAAACCAGCAATACAATATAGATATTTGCATTCTATATGGAGTAAAGTGTGCTGATGTGAAAGAGGGTAACAAATGTAAAGACATTCGGGCTTATTTGCCTCAAAATTGATCTAATATCTGTTAAAACAATAGGTCATTAAATCATCATAAAATCAATCAAGGTCTTCCAAACCTTGCGTTATAGGTAGATTTCAATAATCAGTAATAATCCGAAATCTCAATTGGTGAGTGCTTCCATTTGGAATTCTAATCTTATAGTAACATATATACATAATATGCATGCTTCACAAAAATGTTTAAAAAAAATTAAGGCCATTACAGTTATGGAAAAATAAATTTAAACTATCATTGGCATAAAACGATAGGTGGAGAAAAAGAGGATTAATATTTTTATGCTAAATAAAAGAATCATTTAAAAAACAACAGATTCGGTTAAATGGCAAGGAAGAAAATATACGTGTGTAGAAATGGAATCTAATAAGAAAAAAGGTAGCTTAATATGTAACATCCTCACTTTTAATAGTTAATTTTAGTTTTTATTAAAATCAGAGTTTGAAAATCTTTTTAACTTTTGATTACTTATGAAAATTCTCTGGAAAATCCGGCAGAGTTTCCTCTGTTTTTCGGACTTCCCAAAATTTCTTCTTTAAACCTGTCAGTCCAGAATTGTTTAAAAATATAAACACAACAGATTAAAAACTAATTCAGATCCTAACGCCCGATCAGTACCAGTTTCAGGGCATATAACTACACACATTATAAATTACAAAAATAACAGCTTTTAATATAATAAAATCCACTCGGGGTATCACAATTTCACTCCACGTGGTGGAGGGTTTCCAGTTCAGCCCGCAACAATGTAAGCTCCGCTTCCGTACCTGTAAAATGATATCAAGAAGGGTATCATTACACAGAACTTAAAAAGATAAATTCTAAAAGAAGACATAGCAAATAACTAAGCCTACTTAATTATTAATATATTTCATTCACAATTAATTCACATAAATAAACTCTTTTAATTCTCACTTATTCTCGCATTCTTTTAATTATTGATTTTCTAACAGTTCTCTAATCATTTCTACTTTTTCTCTTCTTTTCTTTTTCCTTTTCTTTATCATTTTCTTTTTCCTGGTGACTGAGTCCAACAGACCATCAGCCCTTTATCTTTATCATGACTGAGTCCAAAAGACCATCAGCCGTTTCCTTTTCTTATCCATTTTCCTTTCCATTCTTTTTCCTTTTAATCGACATGCCTTACCAGGCTCGCATCGATGCCGATACGCCTTCCTAGGCTCGCACCAGACTTTTATGACTTCCATTTTTCATTTTTAATCGACACGCCTTCTCAGGCTCGCATCGATGCCGATACGCCTTCCTAGGCTCGCACCAGACTTTTATGACTTCCATTTTTCATTTTTAATCGACACGCCTTCTCAGGCTCGCATCGATGCCGGTACGCCTTCACAGGCTCGCATCGGACTTCCATTTTTCTTTCCTTTCTTTCTCTTTCTTTTTCTTTCTTTTTCTTTCTCTTTCTCTTTTCTTTCTCTTTCTCTTTTTCTTTCTCTTTTTCTTTCTCTTTCTATTTTCCTTCTCTTTCTCTTTTCTTATAGACTTATCATCACATTATTTACTTTCTACTATTTTCAACATCTTTCTTTCTTTTCCTTTTTTTTTATAATTTAAATAATTCATTTATTCTCATCTAAATCTTTTAGCCTTTATCCTTATTCATGACTTATCACATTTTCTACGTTTCTACTTCATTCTTTTTCTCTTTGTTAGTTTCCCCCAATCTTATCCAACTCTAATCAATACGGTCCAATATAGTATATTCTAGTTCTCGTTACTAGTTCTTAATTATTTCTCAGTTTCCTTATCTCAATCAATTACCCAACTCATTGTTCCTATTTCATTAACTATATTAGTTTTAATTGCTCTATTCTCTTAATCTAACTTTTCAATTATTTTACTCCAACTTCCCCATAATGTTCTCTCTCTTAGTTTTCTTATCTTTTCGTAAACCCGCTTATCGTTTTCCTTATTTTATATTAAATCTTAATTCATCATTTTATTTCTATTCTCTACTTTACTCCGCGTGCATTCCTTATTCCTTGTTCTAGACTCTCTTTTACCCTTTTTATTCCTTTACCTCCCCTATAGCTTTTACTTTATAATTTCCCATATTTTGTGTTATATTAACTATTTCAATATCCTAAATACGCTCATCCATTCCGGGACTTATTCTATGCTCATACATCTTATTCCCTAAGGTGTGGTTTCTCGTCACAATTTTATTTAATTTATTTCTATCAACGGGGTACCCTAAGGTTCATTAACATACTTTTAATTACTCTATTCCAAGCTACCACTATATAATCCTAGAATTTACTTCTTAAGCAAAGGTAACACGAACCCTTTTACCTCGGGCTTTTTTAAATAGAACCTGGATTTTAGCTCGGCGACGATGACGGCGTCGGTGTTGCTCCTCGTTAGCGGGGAACGATCGTGACTAGACCGAGGCAAAGCTTCGAGCTCCGAGGTTCCCGACACGAGCCCAGCACGATCACGGACCGGTAACGGCGTCGGTGAGATCCGTGGAGAGAGAAAGCTCGAAGAGAGGGAGGGAGAGGGGAACCAAAGCCTAAGGGGAAGAGGGAGAGGGAGATTTGATGGTGGTGATGAGGAATAGTGATGGTGGCTCGTGGTGGAGGTGGCGGTGACGGCTCTGGCAGCGGCGGCCGGTTGGTGGCGGAGAGAGAAGGAGAGGGAGGGCTCAATGGAGAGAGAGAAAGTGAGAGAGAGCTTAATAGGGAGAGAGAGATGGAGGAGGAAGAAGGTGATGATGGGTGGTGGTTAGGAGGCGGTTTTGGGTGGTGGTGACTGCCATGGAGGAGGAGGGCGGAGGAGGGTGGAAGGAGGTTGGGGTTTTGGAGGAAAATGACCCCCAAAACGCGTTTTTATTTTTGCTGATCGGGGTATTTTCGCTTAAGCGAAATCCGTTCGCTTAAGCGAACCTCATTTGTGTTGCCACTGGATCAGTTTCGCTTAAGCGAAATATTTTCGCTTAAGCGAAAATATCAAATACTGCTGTTTCATTTTTCTATTTTTCTTCTATTTTCTTCCGAACTTCAAACCTCCATAACTTCTTCGTTCACCGTCGGATCTTGCTCAAATTTGACGAGCAACTTCCTAAAACTCATATCTTCATATCCAACGGTGGGAATTGTGTTTGGAGTCTTAAATCTTTTATTTTAATTTTCCCCCTTGTTATTATATTTATTATCGTATTACCTATTTTCTGGCCCGATCCTAACTTCGATTTAACGCTCCTTTCTCCTCTAATTCGCTTATTATTATTATTATTATTATTATTATTATTATTATTATTATTATTATTATTATTATTATTATTATTTTCTTCTAATGTTAGAATCCTCATTGGGAATACCTATTTGTGGTTTGTTATTTTCATTTTTAATTATTCTAATTATTATTTATTTATGTATCTTCGGGTTTAAAATTTGGGATGTTACATAATATGCAGGGTCACGTTGCAGATTTATATCAGACACAATGTATCCATTCTTAATTCTTATATAAATTTTATTCTGTAATCTGCTGTTTAGAATGAAGGGGGAATAATAGTCCGTGAAATGTGAGGCATATAAAGGGAAAGCACTCATGGAATATACCAAGAAAATATGCTTGTGCTAGTTTCAGTTCTGTGGCGTGGCTTAGAGCTTTTCAACTTTCCATGTTCAATCGGATCAAAAGTACATCCTTTGGGCCCCGTTATCATGTGTCCTATTTTGTTGGTTTGATCTCTCAACCACAAAAGAAAAAGGGACTCCCTGAACTTTGTTGCAAAAGGATAAAGGTTATGGAAATTGTTTCGTATGTGTGAGAACTCAACGTGTCACTCACTAGTTAGAAAACTAAATTTTATTTTCATGATCGACACAAAGAGCTGACATGGTCATAGATAATGATACAAATGATGATATTCATCGGATACTTTTTTTATTTGGTCAGCAAAACTTCATCGAATACTAACGGAACTACGAAAAATCTATGTTGCAGGACCAAACCTGGTTTAGCAGCTGGTGTATAAAAGCACAAGTAGCAAAAGACGATAAATAAGTAAAAAGATTTGTCAAACAAAGTTGAGAAGGTCAATTGTTGCATGACCTCATACAATTTCTAATTTACAGGGTAGCTAGGAAGACTTTCTTACTTTCTAATAGCCACCAGAAAGTCATTTGCAGGATGTAGCTCACTTTGTAATTTATTTATCTACTATATCACAGGACGATGATAAAATTTATCTACTTTGTAATTTATTTATTTATTGAGGTGTTTTTGGTTATATTAGTAAATTTGCCCGTATGATGCACGGACCGACAATGTGTGCAGCCAAGATATTTGGGATTTGTTTGTTTTAATGCTTCGAAAAATAATATTAGTTGTAGTGTATGAAAAATTAATATGTACATGAATATATATTGATAAAGACATAATAGTTTGTAGGAAATATATTGAGAAATATAATATTTGGTGAAAATGCGTTTATGCATAAGATTCAATTGTGTATGATAGAATAATGTTTATGAATGAATTTTGTTGTTAGCTATTATTGTGGATACCAATATTTTTTTGTTTAAAAATATATGTAAATAGTACTCCATCCGTCCTTTATTATAGGACACCATTTTGGTAGAATTGGTGTCTCTTTTTATAAGTTGTTTTAGAATATCTAGATAATATTAATGAGTTTATTCCAAATACATCCCTCATAATTGCATAGGGGTAATAGGGTAATAATTACAATAGAGAGATAAGTAAATAGGGTTGTAAAGTTTTAAAATAGGGGTAACTTTGTAATGACAACATATTTTTTATAAATTTGAAAGTAATAATTACTTTTCTTAATCTGCGCGAATTAGGTGAAAATGACTTATATTAAGGGGTAGAGGGAGTATTATTGTATACTCCATCCGGTCTCAAATATAAGCAAATAAAAACATCTTATTAATGGTCTCAAATATAAGCAAAATTTAACCAACTCTCTATTTTCAATACAATCATTCCTAAAATATCTCAAAAAATTAAAGTGTTGTATCATTTAATTTTTGTTTCATTCCGAATGCATTTTTCCTAAAGTAGTCTATTTTTTTATGAACTCAAGAAAATTAAATACAATCAACTAATTTTCTTAATAATTGTGAAGTTAGTTTTTTTTTCTTATATATAAGACCGGAGGGAGTAGATAGCAACGAAAGAAAGAAGAAAGAACAAAGAAGTGGAGAAGAAGAAAAGACACAAATGTCAAAAAGGAACAATAGTAAATACTATTAGTTGGATAGTGTAAAGTTTAGTGGAAAGTATATTATGATGACAGCTTATTGTGATAACTCATTAAATATTTGGTTGAAGGTTCATTAATATTAGTGGGATAGTGTATTTATTGGAAAAATTAGGAAGGAAATGAAGAAGTGAAAATCATTAAGAGGGAATTCAAGAAGTAAAAATCACTTCACAAATTATATATTAATATTGAATATTGATCCGTTGTTTTTCCAATTCATGTGCTTTGGTCTTTTTTTAAAGGTGCTTTGAGTGGAAAAAGCTTATATTAATGAAAATTGTAGAGAGGTGACATTAGACTATTTCTTTGATTTCCTGCTCATGCTACGTTTGATGGCGGCATCACTTGTGACGCTGGAATAATGAACGATGATATAGGATATGTAGTTATTACCTTATTATTAATTGGGTCTTGTTAGGGTACTTGTTAAGATTGCTAAAGGTGGTAAAACAATCATATATTGACATTAATCGTTTTCTCGAAAATATCAAAAATCACATTTTTCTATACCAAAATACTATTTTTAGTTTCTTAACAAGTGCCAAGGCCTTATTAATTTTGTCTAAACAATTTGGTTTATTAAAAATTAAATGATTTAGTTCATTACGTGTTTGGTAAAATTCGTTCATTGTGTTTTGGTAAGTCGATTTTTTTCGGACTTCCTCTTCCCACTCAAAAAATAAGTATTACTTAATTCCTTTTAAAAGTAAGTTATAAAAGACTTTAGAAGCATGTTTTAAAATGGTAATTTAAATAAATTTTATTAATTAAGTATTGATTGTACGTTTATGAAGTCTCGATACTTAGTACGACATGGATACGGAGTTACATGAATTTTTGAAAATTCATGACACAATACGACATAGGATACGTGAATACACGTATATATATAAAATAAAAAATTAAATGAGAGATTGTACATTGATAATTTTCATTCATATTTTCATTAGTGAAAAATGACATTAATACATAATTATAATGACCGCAATTTAGATAAAATAAATGGTGTGTCGACGATGCAAAGTTTTTTTTACACCATTAGTTCATGATCCACCATTCATTTGTCTTACTTTTATCTAAAAAAGCCAATGACCATAAATACACTAATGGTGGATGATGTACTGATTGTGTAAAAAACTTTACATCGTCAATGCACACCCATTAATCTTCATCATTCAGAGGACATTAAAAAAATGTTTATTTTTTTTATTAAAAATACTAATTAAAAAGTTACTTTTAAAAAAATAATTATTAAAAAGGCTTAATTATATCACAAGTCCCTGAAGTTTGGGTTACTTTTGCTAGATACCCTTATTCTTTTTTTTTCCAATGTCTGATTCCTCGAAGTTACTTCTGAGTTTGTCATATACCCCTACTACCAATTTTGGACAATTTTGCTGACATGTAACATCAGACTCCTGATCAGATGCAGGAGGTTAAGCACCAGATGCCCCGTGGTCGAAGATCTTTTTTTAAAAAATTTAAAAAAACTAAAAAACTTAATATTTTTATATTTTTAGTTAAATAAAAAAAGAGAAAAAAGAATTGAAGAGAGAGGTCATCTTCACCCGTGTGACTTCACTCGACATCACTCGACACCACATGACCAACTTCCTCCATCTGATTAGGATTCAGATGTTATATGGCAAAATTGGCCAGAATTGGTAGTAGGGGTATATGCCAAACAGTCAGACATTGAAAAAAAGAATAAGGATATCTGGAAAAAGTACCTCAAACTTCAGGGACTTGTGACATAATTAAGCCTATTAAAAAATTCAAAATAAAGTCAATTAAGTATCCGGGTTGACTATGATGCGTTGAAAATGTCCTATAAGTACATGATTGATGCTGCAGCCAACAGTTCACTTGAGTGCAAGACACCTACAGAGGCAAAGCAGTTAATAGAAAAAATGGCTAACAGCCAACAAGACCCAACACAATTGGTAAATAGTTGGGTTCCTTAACCATCATGGTAGGGGTTCGATCCCTGCCATGAGTATGAAAAAGACTTTGTTGGTAGAGTCAAAACCCACTTCGTTGATCTCTATGCCTCGAGAAGATTAGTCTTCGGCTATCGATTGGATGATACCCTTAATGCACACCAAAAAAAAAAAGAAAAAGAAAAAAAAAAGGAGTGCTTGAGTTTCAAAACATGCAAGCTTTGTTGACTCAAAACAAGGGGATGCAACAACAGATAGCAACACTCACAAAAATAGATGGGTAAAGTCCAAGCGCGTGCCTTAGTGAGTACCACACATTCTTCCAGTTCCAACTCTTCAGTATTGGCTTGTGACTTATGTGGAGGCAATCACCGCAATGGTGAATGTGCTTTAGAAACTGGAGACCAAACTAATTTTGTGGCCGGAGTTCCAAGGAACAACCCATTTTCCAACAACTATAATCTTGGATTCTGGAACCACCTCAATCTTTCATGGCACAGTCCAGCAATGCATGCAGCAGCCTCAAGAAATTGAAAATCTTGCTCAACAGACCTCCAACATAGCCCAGTCAACAAGCAATTTCATGGAGGAAACAAGAGCTAGTTTCAAGAACCAAGGTGCAAGCATTAGAAACTTAGAGGTGCAGATGGGCCAAATTTCAAAGCAACTTTCTGAAAGGCCATTGGGCGCATTTCCTAAAGACACTAATTGTAACACCCTATAATTATTTACCCTTAATTCCCCTTATATCAAAAATACGGACTTAAAAATTCATTTTTATTACATTAAAATCAACCGTCAAACGGACGGAGTTTTGTTTGTTTTTCAGACTTTTCTAAATCTTCAACCTGATAAACACAATTATTTAGTATCGACAGTAGCCAGCAGGGCTCAAATATAGAAATAAGTGCATCACATAGTTGCCCCATGGGCTCAAGTGTAAAACATCAACAACAGTGTGTCAGAGTGCCAGCAACAGTACAAAGTATGCAAAACAAGAGACCATATCCGCAACTATGCCCAAAAATGGATCATAAGCAATGCACAAAAGAAACTATCCTAAGCCTCACTCAAAAGAACATATACAACACATATACATCAAATAATACGGAGGCTTAAGTCAAATCAAAAGTATCTAATCCCAACTCTACTCTCCCTGTGAGGGAGAGTACTCATGCTCGGCCTGGTCATGTGTAAACTCTGCCTCGGTACCTGTGGAAATAGTAAGGAGTGAGTATTACACATAAAATGGGGAAGCAGTTTCCAATTATGACATAATGCTATACTAAGCCAAACACATTTAACAATTCGATAACAATATAATAAAACTCTGCATAACACAATTCATGGTCAACATATCCATTGGTTTTACAATTCAATTATTTCCACTTTGTTCTTACTCATCACTTTTATCAAGTCTTTTAGTCTATGCTTTTCCAATATAATCACATCTCTTTTCATTTTGTCCCCGGTCACGACCTACTGCGTCCGTACTCATGCACGGTCACGTCTTACTGCGTCCAGGTATGTTTCCATTATCCCCTGGTCACGACCTACAGCGTTCGCACCCTTGCGCGATCACGTCTTACTGCGTCCAGGTACATTTTTATTCTCCCCCGGTCACGACCTACTGCGTCCGCACCCATGCACGGTCACGTCTTACTGCGTCCGGGTGTGTTACTTTCATCTTATTCCCCTGGTCACGACCTACTGCGTCCGCACTCATGTGCAGTCACGTCTTACTGCGTCCAGGTACATTTTTATTCTCCCCCGGTCATGACCTACAGCGTCCGCACCCATGCGCGGTCACGTCTTACTGCGTCCGGGTGTATTTACATTTCTTTCCCTGGTCACGACCTACAGCGTTCGCACTCATGTGCGATCACGTCTTACTGCGTCCAGGAACATTCTCATATTCATTTTCTATAATAACATCTCCTCTTATTCATATCAACCATTTCATTACTCCTTTCAACCACTTACACTTTATGACAAGTACATTACTCAACTCAATCACCACAGTTCACATTTTCATTATCAACTCATCACAATCATATCTTATCGTTTAATTAGCACCAATCAACATATTATTAAATTCATCACCATTACATCTCATAATTTATTTAGCACAATTCAACATTTATCATTATCATCATCATTATCATTGATTCATAAATACTATTTATCAACTACCCTTCCTATATGATTTCCATTCTTTGCCTTGGTTTCTAATCATACCATAGCTCACTCATTCAACAAAATAAGCACTTAAATTAATAACAACACCAAGTCTCAAGCTTATATACCAAATATTAAAATGAAGCTTATCATCATCCAATTATTTTTCCTATGTCATAAGCTCTAGTTATTTATTACCCTATAGTATAACAACCTAAACTAACACATAACTCTTAGTACCCATTATATGCATATTGTAAACTAAACCCCAGAGTAAGGTAATACTCACTATAACCCACTCCTTACCTCAAGCTCTTTGAATTAGAGGGAGAATTTGTGCTTGGAGCACACTTGAGAAGATGCCACAACTCAATAGAGAGGGAGGAACCTAAAATCCATAAAATAAAGAGACAAACATTAAGCTTTTACCCACAATATTGAGGGAAATTCGTGACCCCCCCTTCATGGTTTCTCTATGTTGATGCCTAAAGCTCCATGAGAGGAAGAGAGAGAGAAATTCGAATTCTTAAGGAGAGAAAGAGAAGAACAACATCAACAACCACTTACTTGGAGCAACAAGGAAGGACTTGTGGATGGACTTGGAGTGATCCTCTTGAGGATTGATTAATGAAAATGGAAGGTTTGGTGCCCTAAGAGAGAGAGGGATTCAAATATGGCAAGAAAGAGAAGAGAGAACGCTTTTAATTTTTTCTGCACAGACCCACTTTAATCGATTAATAATCGATTATGAAGATTCCAACATTCTGGACTTAATCGATTAAGCTACAGCTTAATCGATTAAGTTGCAGAGTTTTCAGCACCCCGACTTTGAATGGCCATAACTTCTTCGTTACCTGTTGGATCTTCCTCAAATTTTAAGGCAAGCTTCCTTGCATATCCTACTTCACATCAAACGGTGGAATTTATGTTTTGAGCTACCAATCTTATTATTTTAATTTCCTAAGTTCCTATGTTTTAAACCTAAGATTGCATGCTAATTTGGCTAAGTTTCTCACTCTTGCTCTCACTTCTTCTACCCTAACACCATCATAACATAAATTACAATGTAAGTAAAGTTTGGGATGTTACAATCCTCTCCCACTTACCCAAATTTCGTCCTCGAAATTCAGTTGTCATTGAACAAGTGTGGATGAGATTGTCTGATCTTGCTTTCCAACTCCCAAGTAGCCTCTTCCACATTGTTCCTGCTCCATATGACTTTCACCAAACTAATCTCCTTGCCTCTTAGCTGTCTCACTTGCCCGTCTTCAATCCTCACTGGTAACATCTCAAAAGTCAAATTCTCCTTCAAAGGCAAATCGTCCAGTGTGACCACATGAATAGGGTCATGAATATACTTCCTTAGTTGGGAAACATGGAATACATCATGAAGCCTAGGTAAGTGAGGGGGCATAGCAATCCTGTAAGCTACAGGACCAACCTTCTCCAGAATCTCATAAGGTCCAACAAGCCGAGGAGTTAGCTTCTTGGACCTAATTGCTCTTCCAACACCTGTGATCGGGGACACTCTCAGAAACACATGATCCCCAACATCAAATTCCAAGGGTCTCCTTCGCCGGTCGGCATAATTCTTCTGGCGATCCTGGGAAGTTTTCATCTTGTTCTTGATCATGGTGATCCTCTCCGTTGTTTCCTTCACAATATCAGGACCTGTCAACAAATTCTCTCCTATTTGAAACCAACACAGAGGCGTCCTACACTTCCTGCCATAGAGAGCCTCAAATGGTGCCATGCCAATACTGGAGTGAAAACTGTTATTATAAGTAAACTCCATCAACGGCAGTAACTGCTCCCAACTACCAGTCTGCTCTAGAACACATGCTCTCAACAAGTCCTCCAGTGTCTGGATAGTACGCTCAGATTGTCCGTCTGTCTGCGGATGGTAAGCCGTACTAAATTTCAGCTTAGTACCCAATGCCTCCTGAAGACCCTGCCAAAATCTAGACAGAAATCTCGGATCACGATCGGATACAATACTGGTAGGAACACCATGCAACTTGACTATGTCCCTGATATACAACTGAGTCAACTTCTCCAGAGTGTACTTTTTGTGAATCGGAATGAAATGAGCACACTTTGTGAGACGGTCCACAACCACCCAAACTGCATCACATCCTACAGCCGACCTAGGTAGACCCGTCACGAAATCCATAGCTATGCTATCCCACTTCCACTCCGGAATCTCAAGTGATCGCAACGGACCACCCGACTTTTGATGCTCAATCTTAACTTTTTGGCAGGTAAGGCAATGAGATACATGATCTGCTACATCGGTTTTCAACTTTGGCCACCAATAAATCTTTTTCAGATCTTGGTACATTTTTGTTGCACCAGGATGGAAATTCATTTTGGCCTGATGCGCCTCCCATAGGATATCCCTTCTGATCTCGAAGTCCATGGGAACACATATCCGACCCCTAAATCGGATAATGCCATTTGAACTCTTTACAAAATCGGGCTCTTCATTTCCCGATGCCCCTTCCAACAACTTCTGTAGTTCTGCATCATCGGCTTGTCTTTCTCTAATAAGACCCATCAAGTCATTAGTAACCTGCAACATTTCTAGAACAATGCTCTTCTCTTTCACTTGCATGTTCAAATTGAGGTCACTGAACTCTTGGATTAACTGCATCTCCTTCACCATCAAATTGCTGACATGCAAAGTCTTGCGACTTAATGCATCAACCACTACATTTTCTTTTCCTGGATGATACTGGAGATTGAAATCATAGTCCTTCAGAAACTCCATCCACCTCCTCTGTCTCATATTCAACTCCTTTTGATCGAAGAGATAGCGAAGGCTTTTATGATCGCTAAAGACTTCAAACTTTGAGCCATATAGATAATGCCTCTAGATTTTTAAAGCAAAAACTACTGCCGCCAATTCAAGATCATGAGTGGGGTAGTTCTGATCATGCTGCCTCAATTGTCTGGATGCATAGGCTATGACTTGTCCTTGCTGCATCAGCACACAACCCAACCCTTGTTTTGAAGCATCACAGTACACTACAAAGGATTGAGTCGGATCCGGCAAAATCAACACTGAGGAACTCGTCAATCGCCTCTTCAACTCTTGGAAGCTATCTTCACATTCTGGGGTCCATTTAAACGGAACACCTTTCCGCGTAAGAGTGGTCAAAGGAAGGGCTAGTTTAGAGAACCCCTCAATGAACCTCCTATAATACCCAGCCATACCAAGGAAACTTCTGATCTCAGTGATGGACTTGGGTCTCTCCCACTTAAGCACTGCTTCCACCTTAGAAGGGTCAACAACAACACCCTTTTCAGAAATTACATGCCCCAGAAAATGCACTTCATTCAACCAGAAACTACATTTAGAAAACTTGGCATAAAGATGCTTGTCTTTGAGAACTTGGAGCACCGTTCTCAAATGCTCTTCATGCTCCTTCTGGCTCTTGGAATAGATAAGAATGTCATCAATGAACACGATGACAAATGAGTCTAAGTACGGCCTGAAGATCCTGTTCATGTAGTCCATGAAGATGGCAGGTGCATTCGTGAGACCGAAAGGCATCACCACATATTCAAAATTCCCATACCGAGATCTAAAAGCAGTTTTTGGAATGTCCTCCTCTCGGATACGGATTTGATGATATCCAGATCGGAGGTCAATTTTTGAGAAAACTGCGGCTCCCCTAAGCTGATCCAACAAATCATCAATGCGTGGGAGCGGATATTTATTCTTCACCGTCACCGCATTCAACTGATGGTAATCAGTGCACATGCGAACACTCCCATCCTTCTTTTTAACAAAGAGGATAGGAGCTCCCCACGGGGAAACACTCGGTCTTATGAAACCCTTTGCCAACAGCTCCTCTAACTGCCTCTTCAACTCCTCCAACTCTGGAGGGGCCATTCTGTAAGGCGCTTTAGATACCGGGCCGGCACCAGGCATAAGATCAATGCCAAATTCCACTTCTCTGGCTGGAGGTAATCCGGGAATGTCAGCTGGAAAAACATCCGGAAACTCACAAACCACTGGGAGCCTACCGATATCTGATGCTTCTTCATCATCTAATGCCGACACCGAAACTTGACAGAAAATTACTGACTTCTGGCTACAATCAAGAAGGACACGGTTCTGGGACATCCAGTCCATGCCTAGAATGATATCCAGCTTTGTTAAGGGCAAACATATCAGATTTACTTTGAATTCCCGCTCTAATACTCGAAGAGGACAATCTAAGCACATCAAAGATGTAACCACAGCTGAATTTGTAGGGGTAGACACAGACAATTTAAACGGCATCTCAATAGCAGATAACTTTAATCTTTTCATACAATTGATAGAAATGAATGAGTGTGTAGCTCCACAATCAAAGAGAATGCCACATGCAACATCATTTATATGGCCAATACCTCGAATCAGCTCATCTGCCTCTGTAACTTCCTCGCCGTCCAGAGTATACACCTTGCCCTTCTGAGTTACCCGATTGTCACCAGCTTTCTGTACCTTGGCCACATTCACCTCTTTCTTCACTGCATTTCTGGGACAATTCATCATGATGTGACCCGGCTGACCGCACTTGTAACAAACTATCCCACCCTTGCTCTGGTCCAACCTCCAACAATCTCCCCTATGCTGCTTACCACAATGTGGACAAGTCGGAATAGGACCGTAGGTACTCACTGCTGGGCCTGTTCTAGGCTGGGAGTAAGGACCTGGTCGCTGCACCGAAATCTTGCCCCTAATAGGACCTCCAATTTTCTTCACATTTCTGTTTCTTTTCTCAGCTGCCCGCTGTTTCCTACTCTTTTCATAAGTACTAGTTATGTTGATCAATTGAGACAGGTTGGCGATGTTCTGATACTCAAAAGCCATCTTGATTTCAGAACGAAGTCCGGTCTCGAACTTGATGCACTTGGTCCTTTCATCAGCATCTCTGTAACTCCCTGCATATCGAATCAAGTCCTCAAACCTAGCAGCATACTCCCCGACGCTCATGCTCCCTTGAACGAGCTGCAGAAAGGCTATCTCCTTCTCTCTACGAACATCCTCAGGGAAGTATTTGCTGAGGAAACGGTCCTTGAACAAACCCCAAGTGATCGCCTGGTTGCTCGCCTCCAAACTCCTCCGCATCTGTTGCCACCAGTGTTCTGCTTCACTAGTCAACATGTATTGTGCTAGCAGAACCTTTTGTTCCTCCAGTGGTGCCATGGTACTCAAGATCTTTTCGATCTCTTGCAACCAAAGTTGTGCCCCATCGGGATTGAACCCTCCTTCAAACTTCATCGGATCATTCTTTCTGAATCGTGCCAACCAATCGATAGCAACTGGAGCTGGTGGCTGAGGATTCATTGCTGCTGCTGTGGCTGTTGCTGCTGCTGCAGCTGCTGCTGCTATGTTATTCCCCTGGTTCTGTTGCAGCTGCACCAGTTGTTCCAGAATAGCGCGGATCCCATCATTGTTAACCCGCCTACCAGCCATTCTGTTTAATCATGCATAAGGCCGACAGTTAATGCTTAATAGCATGATTAGCAGTATAAACATCCTATCAATATATTCTAGACTCTAAACTATAATTATCGATTACTCGCTTGGTGAGTAATCACTGGAGTAGCTCATAACTCCAATGGCCGAGGGAAACTGCTCTGATACCATAAATGTAACACCCTATAATTATTTACCCTTAATTCCCCTTATATCAAAAATACGGACTTAAAAATTCATTTTTATTACATTAAAATCAACCGTCAAACGGACGGAGTTTTGTTTGTTTTTCGGACTTTTCTAAATCTTCAACCTGATAAACACAATTATTTAGTATCGACAGTAGCCAGCAGGGCTCAAATATAGAAATAAGTGCATCACATAGTTGCCCCATGGGCTCAAGTGTAAAACATCAACAACAATGTGTCAGAGTGCCAGCAACAGTACAAAGTATGCAAAACAAGAGACCATATCCGCAACTATGCCCAAAAATGAATCATAAGCAATGCACAAAAGAAACTATCCTAAGCCTCACTCAAAAGAACATATACAGCACATATACATCAAATAATACGGAGGCTTAGGTCAAATCAAAAGTATCTAATCCCAACCCTACTCTCCCTACTCCTGCTCGGCCTGGTCATGTGTAAACTCTACCTCGGTACCTGTGGAAATAGTAAGGAGTGAGTATTACACATAAAATGGGGAAGCAGTTTCCAATTATGACATAATGCTATACTAAGCCAAACACATTTAACAATTCGATAAAAATATAATAAAACTCTGCATAACACAATTCATGGTCAACATATCCATTGGTTTTACAATTCAATTATTTCCACTTTGTTCTTACTCATCACTTTTATCAAGTCTTTTAGTCTATGCTTTTCCAATATAATCACATCTCTTTTCATTTTGTCCCCGGTCACGACCTACTGCGTCCGTACTCATGCACGGTCACGTCTTACTGTGTCCAGGTATGTTTCCATTATCCCCTGGTCACGACCTATAGCGTTCGCACCCTTGCGCGATCACGTCTTACTGCGTCCAGGTACATTTTTATTCTCCCCCGGTCACGACCTACTGCGCCCGCACCCATGCACGGTCACGTCTTACTGCGTCCGGGTGTGTTACTTTCATCTTATTCCCCTGGTCACGACCTACTGCGTCCGCACTTATGTGCAGTCACGTCTTACTGCGTCCAGGTACATTTTTATTCTCCCCCGGTCACGACCTACAGCGTCCGCACCCATGCGCGGTCACGTCTTACTGCGTCCGGGTGTATTTACATTCCTTTCCCTGGTCACGACCTACAGCGTTCGCACTCATGTGCGATCACGTCTTACTGCGTCCAGGAACATTCTCATATTCATTTTCTATAATAACATCTCCTCTTATTCATATCAACCATTTCATTACTCCTTTCAACCACTTACACTTTATGACAAGTACATTACTCAACTCAATCACCACAGTTCACATTTTCATTATCAACTCATCACAATCATATCTTATCGTTTAATTAGCACCAATCAACATATTATTAAATTCATCACCATTACATCTCATAATTTATTTAGCACAATTCAACATTTTATCATTATCATAATCATTACCATTGATTCATAAATACTATTTATCAACTACCCTTCCTATATGATTTCCGTTCTTTGCCTTGGTTTCTAATCATACCATAGCTCACTCATTCAACAAAATAAGCACTTAAATTAATAACAACACCAAGTCTCAAGCTTATATACCAAATATTAAAATGAAGCTTATCATCATCCAATTATTTTTCCTATGTCATAAGCTCTAGTTATTTATTACCCTATAGTATAACAACCTAAACTAACACATAACTCTTAGTACCCATTATATGCATATTGTAAACTAAACCCCAGAGTAAGGTAATACTCACTATAACCCACTCCTTACCTCAAGCTCTTTGAATTAGAGGGAGAATTTGTGCTTGGAGCACACTTGAGAAGATGCCACAACTCAATAGAGAGGGAGGAACCTAAAATCCATAAAATAAAGAGACAAACATTAAGCTTTTACCCACAATATTGAGGGAAATTCGTGACCCCCCCTTCATGGTTTCTCTATGTTGATGCCTAAAGCTCCATGAGAGGAAGAGAGAGAGAAATTCGAATTCTTAAGGAGAGAAAGAGAAGAACAACATCAACAACCACTTACTTGGAGCAACAAGGAAGGACTTGTGGATGGACTTGGAGTGATCCTCTTGAGGATTGATTAATGAAAATGGAAGGTTTGGTGCCCTAAGAGAGAGAGGGATTCGAATATGGCAAGAAAGAGAAGAGAGAACGCTTTTAATTTTTTCTGCACAGACCCACTTTAATCGATTAATAATCGATTATGAAGATTCCAACATTCTGGACTTAATCGATTAAGCTACAGCTTAATCGATTAAGTTGCAGAGTTTTCAGCACCCCGACTTTGAATGGCCATAACTTCTTCGTTACCTGTTGGATCTTCCTCAAATTTTAAGGCAAGCTTCCTTGCATATCCTACTTCACATCAAACGGTGGAATTTATGTTTTGAGCTACCAATCTTATTATTTTAATTTCCTAAGTTCCTATGTTTTAAACCTAAGATTGCATGCTAATTTGGCTAAGTTTCTCACTCTTGCTCTCACTTCTTCTACCCTAACACCATCATAACATAAATTACAATGTAAGTAAAGTTTGGGATGTTACAATCCTCTCCCACTTACCCAAATTTCGTCCTCGAAATTCAGTTGTCATTGAACAAGTGTGGATGAGATTGTCTGATCTTGCTTTCCAACTCCCAAGTAGCCTCTTCCACATTGTTCCTGCTCCATATGACTTTCACCAAACTAATCTCCTTGCCTCTTAGCTGTCTCACTTGCCCGTCTTCAATCCTCACTGGTAACATCTCAAAAGTCAAATTCTCCTTCAAAGGCAAATCGTCCAGTGTGACCACATGAATAGGGTCATGAATATACTTCCTTAGTTGGGAAACATGGAATACATCATGAAGCCTAGGTAAGTGAGGGGGCATAGCAATCCTGTAAGCTACAGGACCAACCTTCTCCAGAATCTCATAAGGTCCAACAAGCCGAGGAGTTAGCTTCTTGGACCTAATTGCTCTTCCAACACCTGTGATCGGGGACACTCTCAGAAACACATGATCCCCAACATCAAATTCCAAGGGTCTCCTTCGCCGGTCGGCATAATTCTTCTGGCGATCCTGGGAAGTTTTCATCTTGTTCTTGATCATGGTGATCCTCTCCGTTGTTTCCTTCACAATATCAGGACCTGTCAACAAATTCTCTCCTATTTGAAACCAACACAGAGGCGTCCTACACTTCCTGCCATAGAGAGCCTCAAATGGTGCCATGCCAATACTGGAGTGAAAACTGTTATTATAAGTAAACTCCATCAACGGCAGTAACTGCTCCCAACTACCAGTCTGCTCTAGAACACATGCTCTCAACAAGTCCTCCAGTGTCTGGATAGTACGCTCAGATTGTCCGTCTGTCTGCGGATGGTAAGCCGTACTAAATTTCAGCTTAGTACCCAATGCCTCCTGAAGACCCTGCCAAAATCTAGACAGAAATCTCGGATCACGATCGGATACAATACTGGTAGGAACACCATGCAACTTGACTATGTCCCTGATATACAACTGAGTCAACTTCTCCAGAGTGTACTTTTTGTGAATCGGAATGAAATGAGCACACTTTGTGAGACGGTCCACAACCACCCAAACTGCATCACATCCTACAGCCGACCTAGGTAGACCCGTCACGAAATCCATAGCTATGCTATCCCACTTCCACTCCGGAATCTCAAGTGATCGCAACGGACCACCCGACTTTTGATGCTCAATCTTAACTTTTTGGCAGGTAAGGCAATGAGATACATGATCTGCTACATCGGTTTTCAACTTTGGCCACCAATAAATCTTTTTCAGATCTTGGTACATTTTTGTTGCACCAGGATGGAAATTCATTTTGGCCTGATGCGCCTCCCATAGGATATCCCTTCTGATCTCGAAGTCCATGGGAACACATATCCGACCCCTAAATCGGATAATGCCATTTGAACTCTTTACAAAATCGGGCTCTTCATTTCCCGATGCCCCTTCCAACAACTTCTGTAGTTCTGCATCATCGGCTTGTCTTTCTCTAATAAGACCCATCAAGTCATTAGTAACCTGCAACATTTCTAGAACAATGCTCTTCTCTTTCACTTGCATGTTCAAATTGAGGTCACTGAACTCTTGGATTAACTGCATCTCCTTCACCATCAAATTGCTGACATGCAAAGTCTTGCGACTTAATGCATCAACCACTACATTTTCTTTTCCTGGATGATACTGGAGATTGAAATCATAGTCCTTCAGAAACTCCATCCACCTCCTCTGTCTCATATTCAACTCCTTTTGATCGAAGAGATAGCGAAGGCTTTTATGATCGCTAAAGACTTCAAACTTTGAGCCATATAGATAATGCCTCTAGATTTTTAAAGCAAAAACTACTGCCGCCAATTCAAGATCATGAGTGGGGTAGTTCTGATCATGCTGCCTCAATTGTCTGGATGCATAGGCTATGACTTGTCCTTGCTGCATCAGCACACAACCCAACCCTTGTTTTGAAGCATCACAGTACACTACAAAGGATTGAGTCGGATCCGGCAAAATCAACACTGAGGAACTCGTCAATCGCCTCTTCAACTCTTGGAAGCTATCTTCACATTCTGGGGTCCATTTAAACGGAACACCTTTCCGCGTAAGAGTGGTCAAAGGAAGGGCTAGTTTAGAGAACCCCTCAATGAACCTCCTATAATACCCAGCCATACCAAGGAAACTTCTGATCTCAGTGATGGACTTGGGTCTCTCCCACTTAAGCACTGCTTCCACCTTAGAAGGGTCAACAACAACACCCTTTTCAGAAATTACATGCCCCAGAAAATGCACTTCATTCAACCAGAAACTACATTTAGAAAACTTGGCATAAAGATGCTTGTCTTTGAGAACTTGGAGCACCGTTCTCAAATGCTCTTCATGCTCCTTCTGGCTCTTGGAATAGATAAGAATGTCATCAATGAACACGATGACAAATGAGTCTAAGTACGGCCTGAAGATCCTGTTCATGTAGTCCATGAAGATGGCAGGTGCATTCGTGAGACCGAAAGGCATCACCACATATTCAAAATTCCCATACCGAGATCTAAAAGCAGTTTTTGGAATGTCCTCCTCTCGGATACGGATTTGATGATATCCAGATCGGAGGTCAATTTTTGAGAAAACTGCGGCTCCCCTAAGCTGATCCAACAAATCATCAATGCGTGGGAGCGGATATTTATTCTTCACCGTCACCGCATTCAACTGATGGTAATCAGTGCACATGCGAACACTCCCATCCTTCTTTTTAACAAAGAGGATAGGAGCTCCCCACGGGGAAACACTCGGTCTTATGAAACCCTTTGCCAACAGCTCCTCTAACTGCCTCTTCAACTCCTCCAACTCTGGAGGGGCCATTCTGTAAGGCGCTTTAGATACCGGGCCGGCACCAGGCATAAGATCAATGCCAAATTCCACTTCTCTGGCTGGAGGTAATCCGGGAATGTCAGCTGGAAAAACATCCGGAAACTCACAAACCACTGGGAGCCTACCGATATCTGATGCTTCTTCATCATCTAATGCCGACACCGAAACTTGACAGAAAATTACTGACTTCTGGCTACAATCAAGAAGGACACGGTTCTGGGACATCCAGTCCATGCCTAGAATGATATCCAGCTTTGTTAAGGGCAAACATATCAGATTTACTTTGAATTCCCGCTCTAATACTCGAAGAGGACAATCTAAGCACATCAAAGATGTAACCACAGCTGAATTTGTAGGGGTAGACACAGACAATTTAAACGGCATCTCAATAGCAGATAACTTTAATCTTTTCATACAATTGATAGAAATGAATGAGTGTGTAGCTCCACAATCAAAGAGAATGCCACATGCAACATCATTTATATGGCCAATACCTCGAATCAGCTCATCTGCCTCTGTAACTTCCTCGCCGTCCAGAGTATACACCTTGCCCTTCTGAGTTACCCGATTGTCACCAGCTTTCTGTACCTTGGCCACATTCACCTCTTTCTTCACTGCATTTCTGGGACAATTCATCATGATGTGACCCGGCTGACCGCACTTGTAACAAACTATCCCACCCTTGCTCTGGTCCAACCTCCAACAATCTCCCCTATGCTGCTTACCACAATGTGGACAAGTCGGAATAGGACCGTAGGTACTCACTGCTGGGCCTGTTCTAGGCTGGGAGTAAGGACCTGGTCGCTGCACCGAAATCTTGCCCCTAATAGGACCTCCAATTTTCTTCACATTTCTGTTTCTTTTCTCAGCTGCCCGCTGTTTCCTACTCTTTTCATAAGTACTAGTTATGTTGATCAATTGAGACAGGTTGGCGATGTTCTGATACTCAAAAGCCATCTTGATTTCAGAACGAAGTCCGGTCTCGAACTTGATGCACTTGGTCCTTTCATCAGCATCTCTGTAACTCCCTGCATATCGAATCAAGTCCTCAAACCTAGCAGCATACTCCCCGACGCTCATGCTCCCTTGAACGAGCTGCAGAAAGGCTATCTCCTTCTCTCTACGAACATCCTCAGGGAAGTATTTGCTGAGGAAACGGTCCTTGAACAAACCCCAAGTGATCGCCTGGTTGCTCGCCTCCAAACTCCTCCGCATCTGTTGCCACCAGTGTTCTGCTTCACTAGTCAACATGTATTGTGCTAGCAGAACCTTTTGTTCCTCCAGTGGTGCCATGGTACTCAAGATCTTTTCGATCTCTTGCAACCAAAGTTGTGCCCCATCGGGATTGAACCCTCCTTCAAACTTCATCGGATCATTCTTTCTGAATCGTGCCAACCAATCGATAGCAACTGGAGCTGGTGGCTGAGGATTCATTGCTGCTGCTGTGGCTGTTGCTGCTGCTGCAGCTGCTGCTGCTATGTTATTCCCCTGGTTCTGTTGCAGCTGCACCAGTTGTTCCAGAATAGCGCGGATCCCATCATTGTTAACCCGCCTACCAGCCATTCTGTTTAATCATGCATAAGGCCGACAGTTAATGCTTAATAGCATGATTAGCAGTATAAACATCCTATCAATATATTCTAGACTCTAAACTATAATTATCGATTACTCGCTTGGTGAGTAATCACTGGAGTAGCTCATAACTCCAATGGCCGAGGGAAACTGCTCTGATACCATAAATGTAACACCCTATAATTATTTACCCTTAATTCCCCTTATATCAAAAATACGGACTTAAAAATTCATTTTTATTACATTAAAATCAACCGTCAAACGGACGGAGTTTTGTTTGTTTTTCGGACTTTTCTAAATCTTCAACCTGATAAACACAATTATTTAGTATCGACAGTAGCCAGCAGGGCTCAAATATAGAAATAAGTGCATCACATAGTTGCCCCATGGGCTCAAGTGTAAAACATCAACAACAATGTGTCAGAGTGCCAGCAACAGTACAAAGTATGCAAAACAAGAGACCATATCCGCAACTATGCCCAAAAATGAATCATAAGCAATGCACAAAAGAAACTATCCTAAGCCTCACTCAAAAGAACATATACAGCACATATACATCAAATAATACGGAGGCTTAGGTCAAATCAAAAGTATCTAATCCCAACCCTACTCTCCCTACTCCTGCTCGGCCTGGTCATGTGTAAACTCTACCTCGGTACCTGTGGAAATAGTAAGGAGTGAGTATTACACATAAAATGGGGAAGCAGTTTCCAATTATGACATAATGCTATACTAAGCCAAACACATTTAACAATTCGATAAAAATATAATAAAACTCTGCATAACACAATTCATGGTCAACATATCCATTGGTTTTACAATTCAATTATTTCCACTTTGTTCTTACTCATCACTTTTATCAAGTCTTTTAGTCTATGCTTTTCCAATATAATCACATCTCTTTTCATTTTGTCCCCGGTCACGACCTACTGCGTCCGTACTCATGCACGGTCACGTCTTACTGTGTCCAGGTATGTTTCCATTATCCCCTGGTCACGACCTATAGCGTTCGCACCCTTGCGCGATCACGTCTTACTGCGTCCAGGTACATTTTTATTCTCCCCCGGTCACGACCTACTGCGCCCGCACCCATGCACGGTCACGTCTTACTGCGTCCGGGTGTGTTACTTTCATCTTATTCCCCTGGTCACGACCTACTGCGTCCGCACTTATGTGCAGTCACGTCTTACTGCGTCCAGGTACATTTTTATTCTCCCCCGGTCACGACCTACAGCGTCCGCACCCATGCGCGGTCACGTCTTACTGCGTCCGGGTGTATTTACATTCCTTTCCCTGGTCACGACCTACAGCGTTCGCACTCATGTGCGATCACGTCTTACTGCGTCCAGGAACATTCTCATATTCATTTTCTATAATAACATCTCCTCTTATTCATATCAACCATTTCATTACTCCTTTCAACCACTTACACTTTATGACAAGTACATTACTCAACTCAATCACCACAGTTCACATTTTCATTATCAACTCATCACAATCATATCTTATCGTTTAATTAGCACCAATCAACATATTATTAAATTCATCACCATTACATCTCATAATTTATTTAGCACAATTCAACATTTTATCATTATCATCATCATTACCATTGATTCATAAATACTATTTATCAACTACCCTTCCTATATGATTTCCGTTCTTTGCCTTGGTTTCTAATCATACCATAGCTCACTCATTCAACAAAATAAGCACTTAAATTAATAACAACACCAAGTCTCAAGCTTATATACCAAATATTAAAATGAAGCTTATCATCATCCAATTATTTTTCCTATGTCATAAGCTCTAGTTATTTATTACCCTATAGTATAACAACCTAAACTAACACATAACTCTTAGTACCCATTATATGCATATTGTAAACTAAACCCCAGAGTAAGGTAATACTCACTATAACCCACTCCTTACCTCAAGCTCTTTGAATTAGAGGGAGAATTTGTGCTTGGAGCACACTTGAGAAGATGCCACAACTCAATAGAGAGGGAGGAACCTAAAATCCATAAAATAAAGAGACAAACATTAAGCTTTTACCCACAATATTGAGGGAAATTCGTGACCCCCCCTTCATGGTTTCTCTATGTTGATGCCTAAAGCTCCATGAGAGGAAGAGAGAGAGAAATTCGAATTCTTAAGGAGAGAAAGAGAAGAACAACATCAACAACCACTTACTTGGAGCAACAAGGAAGGACTTGTGGATGGACTTGGAGTGATCCTCTTGAGGATTGATTAATGAAAATGGAAGGTTTGGTGCCCTAAGAGAGAGAGGGATTCGAATATGGCAAGAAAGAGAAGAGAGAACGCTTTTAATTTTTTCTGCACAGACCCACTTTAATCGATTAATAATCGATTATGAAGATTCCAACATTCTGGACTTAATCGATTAAGCTACAGCTTAATCGATTAAGTTGCAGAGTTTTCAGCACCCCGACTTTGAATGGCCATAACTTCTTCGTTACCTGTTGGATCTTCCTCAAATTTTAAGGCAAGCTTCCTTGCATATCCTACTTCACATCAAACGGTGGAATTTATGTTTTGAGCTACCAATCTTATTATTTTAATTTCCTAAGTTCCTATGTTTTAAACCTAAGATTGCATGCTAATTTGGCTAAGTTTCTCACTCTTGCTCTCACTTCTTCTACCCTAACACCATCATAACATAAATTACAATGTAAGTAAAGTTTGGGATGTTACACTAATCTTAACACCAAGGATCAGTGCCAAGCCATTACTTTGAGAAGTGGTAAGAATATGGAGGAGCCCTAGAAAAAGAAGGAAGTGCTGGTTGACTTGACTAGTGAGGAAAAAAGTCAGAAAAGGAGGCACCACTAGCCTCTGAAGTTAAACCTAAAGAAGCCAAAAATCCAATGGAGGAGAAGGATCGAAATGCAAATCCAATACATAAGGTCCCTTTCCTCCAAAGGTTGAAGAAGCAACAGAAAGAAAAGCAGTTCTTAAGGTTTAAGGATGTGTTCAAGAAGCTTACCCTTTGTTAAAGCCTTAGAGAAGATTCCGTCATATGCTAAAATCATGAAAGAGCTGCTGACTAAGAACAGAAAATTTCAGAATGATGAGACAGTGATGCTGACAAAGGAGTGTAGTGCCATCCTCCAAAGAAAGCTTCTGCCCAAACTGAAAGATCCTGAGAGCTTCATGTAACATCCTCACTTTTTATAATATAAAATATATTAATTTTTTATATTATAAAATATTAAAATGCTTGGGGTTTTATTAAAATTTTGGCGGAGTTTACTCTAAAATATGGACTTTCCCAAGTTAATTTTTCACCTGTCTGTCCAGAACAGTTAATAACAATTGTAAAACTATAATTACATTGTAAGTGGTTGTGACTTACTTTAATTTGAAACAATTTAGAAAAGGATATTTTTATATCCTTCACAACCACTAATTACATTTAATCAAAATAAAGGTTCTTCTAAAGTTCTTTTTACAAAACAGTAGTACCCTAAACTTACAATAAAAGTTAACACTTAACATAACTTTAATAATTGAAAACGTTTATGTTACATTATCCTAACAATGATTGCAATACTAGTAATAACAAGACCACCAAGGTCTCACCAAACCATATACTCTCATTTTGTGAGAGTATATTTTTAGGGCACAGAAGCAGTGAATATTCTTCTCCAATGGTACCTAAAATGGTCAACTTAAGGGGTGAGTAATTTGAATAATAATCAAAGAAAGCACTTAAAATAACAGTAATAAAGTATAACTAGACATACCCACATACATATATCCATACTCACATTATTTCAACTAACTATTTTATTCCTATACCTTAACATTTAACTATTTTATCACACTATGTCATTACATTTCCTTATACAATACCAATACATAGCAATGCTTTTATGCTCAATCATATGAGTATGATTGCACTTCTTACTATTATGGTTTAATTCCTGAATCTAATGTACACTTTACCATTTAACTTTTTCCACTATACACTTTTACACTTTTAACACTTCCATTGGATTCAGTGAATTAACCCATTATATCAATGAATGCACTTCTCCATTTCCAATAGCAATAACAATTTCCAACCCTCACATACACCCTCCACTTTGGGGAAAACCGACCAGGAGTAAGTATTTCTCAACCCATAGTTGGGTGCTTCACCTCCACTTAGGAAGGTCCCTCGCTCACACGCTTGCACAACACTTCACCCCTCTAGGGTTCGTCATGCAATTCGGATTGATTCGCCCGAATTGGCTTTAGCAGAAATCACCCTCGACTGGCCAAAAGAAACCAAAGTAAATAGAATTACTATGGTTTGCGAAGAACCAATCCTCGACACGGGTGGCGAACCCATGTCCTTTGGAAGATCGAAGTCCTCCATAGTAATTCCTAACATTTACTCTTGTCCTCATCAATCGTTAAAACGACGTATGTTTTTCCCCGTAACCCCCTAAGGTCCACCTTACTCCTTGAATGCATGTGTTCCTAGTTCATTTTATTTTGATTTTGTTAATTAAATCTTTAATACTTTATATCCAATTGGTTGGGTTCTCTAACTTAGGATTCAGCCATACTATATATATATATATATATATATAACAATCAAACATATCACACAATGAAAACTATAATCACATCATTCATTCAAGCATTAAACTCCCTAACAATCAAATTCATTCATGTAGTTCATCATAGAATCCTAGGTCCATAACAATACACAAATAATTATTTAATTACAAGTAAACATTTACTGTTCTTTCATTAACCACGAGTTTGTACTCATTTAATTTCATAACAATTATAACAATTTATTTCTAACAAAACCCTAAGTTCATCACCTATACTTTTATGTTCAATCATAGCAAGATCAACATACGAATCAGACATACACATACAAAAATACATCTAATTATAAATCTATTACTATCATTAAATCCTTCCCCTAATTAAAACCAAAGTACCCCCCCTTACCTCTTAGAGAGAAGAGGAGAAATTGGGATTGAGTTGGTGCTCCACCACCAAGCTCCAAGCTAGCTTCTAGACTCCAATTCCATGCTCCTTAAACACTTTCTTAAGCTCCCTTGAAGATTACCTCACTCTATGAGAAGGATTGGAGAAGTTAGGGTTTGGGGTTGAATTTGGGGTTTTTGAGAATAAGAGATGAAATAGAGATTTGAAAGAGGGAAATTGACTGGGAAGAAATGGGGAGATGATTTATGATGTTAATTTGATGAGGTTCCATGTTAGTTAGATGGATTGACAAAGATTGGGTAGAGAGAAGAAGAGAGGGTTCGAGTAAAAGAGAGAGGAAACTTATGAATTTTGACCCAAAACACGTGTTTTCAGACTGATATAACAGGGGTTAATCGATTAACCCAAGTGGTTAATCGATTAACTCTTTGTTAATAGAACATGGTTAATCGATTAATGATAATGCTATCATTAATCGATTAGCGTCAGAAGGTGGCTAAAAACTTAATCGATTAACCCACACATTACTCGATTAGGGGCTGAACATTGCCAAAAGATTAATCGATTAACTCAAGTGTTAATTGATTAACCTGTTCAGCCCACTTAATCCCTTGCACTTCGAATCGCCCTAACTTCTTCGTTAACCGTCGGATCTTGCTCAATTTTGTGACAAGCATCCTAAGGCACTCGTCTTCACATCCAACGGTGGAATTTGGGTTTAGAGCTATGAATATTTAATTCCTAATTTCCTAAGGTCCTATGCTCTTTAGATCATAATTACTCTTCTAAAACTCACTTCTAAACAAATTCTACTTCATCAAACCTACTCTTGCTAATTCCTACATTCTAAACACATTCTAAACATACTCAAAGGCTTGGAAACAACACTACTCTTATCAAAATTCTATTACTTAAAGCATGTAATAACTTGGGAAAATCGGGGATGTTACACTTCACCTTGCCATGCGACATTGGTGGTAAGTATGTTGGTAAGACAGTTTATGATTTAGGAGCTAGTGTTAATTTGATGCCTCTCTCTATTTTTAATAAACTAGAAATTGGAAAAGCGAATCCCACTATGGCTTCTCTACAGCTAGTTAACAAGTTTATTCTCTGCCCATGGGGTGCGTTGGAGGATATTTTGGTAAAAGTTGATAAATTTATATTGCCCATAAATTTAATTTATTATTATTGATATTGATGAGGTCCAACAGGTTCCTCTTATTTTTTGAAGGCCATTTTTGGCCACTTCTGAGGCAATTATAGATGTGCAACACACGAATTGATTTTGAGGGTGAATGGTGGCCAAGTCACTATGAAAATGTTTGAAAACCCACTAGTCACCTTGGATCTTTTTGCCCCACTGATGTGCATCCAAAACTCAGGTGGTGAGAGTGTTAGATGTAGTAAGAAAAAGAGGGTAACTTCTTTGTGGGGATCATTTGTAGAATCAAAGAAGTTTTGATGAAGACAAATGCATGATGAGCTCGGTTCTCAGCCAAGTCTAATAAATCAACTCAGTGTGTTGATCTCTGATCTCTGCCATCGACGGAGACAAATGAATCCGATCACTGTGATGTCGAAGTCAAAATTCTTAGATGTGCTCGATGTTCACACTCGGAAGGCTAAAGATCGGATCGTTGCGTTGATAATGTCGTAGCAGCTCAACTTAAGCTCGGATGTGCTAGGATCGAATTGATCAAGCTCTCGCTCAGTGCAAAGTTGTTGGCGGAAGATCAGCTCGGCCAGCAAGTCCCCAAGCTCGAACTGATGTCAAGCTCGAAAACACTATTCATCTTCTTCAACAATCAGCAGCACGACGCCGCTCACACCATCTTCGTTCTGTACCGGTTTTACTTTACTGAGTGTGGGTGGTAACTAGTTTTTTTAACTCAAAGTGCCTATCTGTCACAAAGTTTGAATTTCAAATTTGAGTTTTTAAATCAACGGTGAAAAGCGATTAATTGAAACGTTGCTTTGAATTGGAAAATATCTGGATATATTTGTTGAAAAGACAAGACGCGTCCCAAGATATTTTTCCTCTTTTTCGTACTACCTTTGTGTTGTAATCAGTATAAAAGGACTGGCTTTTCTTCTCCAACAAATAATAACAAGAGAAACAACTCAATGAAGCAAAAAGAAAGAAGAGAAGAAAAACGCAGAACAGAGAATGATAGAGCAAGAGAGAGAAACTGTTGTGTTTTAGAATACCAAGCTCCAATCGTTCTCTGCAAATCCTTTCTCAACCGTATACTCATATGTTCTTCAAATTTTCTGAATCATACACATTTGAGTTTTCGGGTTGGAGCCATTTTTTCTTCAAGCTTACCGTAAATCGAAGCAAGGAAAGAGTTCTTGAAGGTTTCAAGGAACTTGATCCAGTTCGGTGAAGGTTTCATCGACAGAAGTGCTGAAGAGGTTCTTCAGCCATCAATTCAAGTCGGGATAGATTTCAAGAGTTTGGTACACTCTTGAAAGGGTTAGGTTGAGTGAGGTTCACTTGTAATTCCTGTTGTAATCGTTTGAATTGATTTGAGTAAAAGGCTCCCTAAGGTTTTAAGGGGGGACTGGACGTAGCTCACAAGGTTTGTGAGTGAACCAATATAAAATCTATTGTGTCTCTATTCTTTACCGCTTTCTATTTTTGATCGAACACCTTTTAAATTGGCTTTGATTAACTCTTGTTTGCTCAAATACTGCTTGCTGCAAACCTCTGCAAAATCTGATCTTTGTGTGGCGCAGCTCGGATAATCGGTGGTCGGCTTAGATAACGATTATCAGATTCTGTTCGGCCCAAAGTCAGCCTTTTTATTTAAACAACGAGCATTATCCAACCCATTTCAGTTTTATCCGAAAAATTGGTACTATCGCTTCCAACTACTATTCACCCCCTCTAGTAGATTGTTTCCAACATCATTGAGACCTCCTTAAGATGGCATGGGGTCCACCGTTAGGCTCGGGACGTTAAACAAACGCTTCTTGGGAGGCAACCCAAGGGGATTTTCATTTTTTATAATTGGATATATGTTTTTATTGTGTTAAAAAAAGGTACTAATGTGATGCTTGTAGCACTATTTTTGGTTTGCTCTTGTGATTTACTGGTTTGATTAAATTTGTGGGAGCATACAAAGAACTGGACTATTGCATCGTAATATCGAAGGATAAAAAAAGGGAAGTCCTAAATCAATACTCATTTTAGTTTTTATGTATAGATTGTTTTTGTTTCAAGTTGTTTAGTGTGTTTTATAAAACCTTAGGGTAGACAGCAATCTATGTTTGGGGGTAGGATTTGATCATTGGAATCTTTCTAGAAGTACGTACTCCCTTGTTTACGAAAGCTTTTGTATGTCTCTGGTCGATGACTGTAAATATTTTTGTTCTACCCCACTAATTGATGATTTTAAACACTAGGATGAGGAACAACTTTATTTTTTTGTATATATCTGAATCTGATTGACTGAGATTTTTCTGAAATATGTTAGTTAGACAATTTCTTTTAGAATATATGATCAATGATTTTTCCCTATCTTGTGTGTCTCAAGCCTATATAGGTGGTCATCCATATGCCACCATGATATTTTCTTGTGGGATATTCACTATGACTTAATCACTCTAGAACTTACCACTGTTCTCCTTAAAATCACTTAGAATCTCATGCATGTGTAGAAATAATTTAGGCATTGTCTCTTAAAGCCCTCTGTTAGCTTAAAAATTAAGCAAATAAAATTCTATCATTTGCTAACCATTTTGAGCCAATTCATGTTAAGCCTTTTGTTTCTAGCTCCTCAAAGGCTTAAATTGCGAACAACTTTTAGATGAGAGGGGCATTGGAATAGAGGAAAATGATGATGGTTAAAAGGTATGAAAAAATATGGGAGAAGAGACAAAAAGGAAGATAGAACAAAAAATTTAAAAAAAGTGTGCCATGTATGTACTTAAGTGTGAAAAGTGAAGGTGAAGTAAAGTGTAAATCCCCGAAAAATATATGTAAATAGAAAAAATAACGGGGAAGCAAGAACTGCAACAAATGATGTGAGGCATGGTTCAAAAATAAAATTTTTCAATACTCCTCTAATTATGAGTTGTTCACCCTATACATTGTTATTTCCTTTCCCTTGCATTACAACCTTAAGAAACACCTTTTGATCTATGCATGTTTTGTGATCACTGTGGTGGAGAGTGAGAACCTTGGCAAGCTTATGGTAGTGTTGTGTTCATTAGTTGAATATAATGTATACACTTGAGCCAAACACTTGAGTGATAAAGAGGATTATTGTGTGTACAAATTGTTGATCATTGTATTATGTTAGAACTTGTTTTTCTTTATGATTTTTGATTAATTAACATGCTTTTTATGTGAAGGTTATGTCCAAAGAATTTTAGTTGTTTCCTCTAACTTGAAGGTATGTTCTAAAGTTGGTGGGATAGTTATTTGATTTGGTTTTTATTTTTCCTAGGACATGCAAAATGCTAAGTTTGGGGGAGTGTTGAGGGTCCAATATATGATATATTTCCTTGATATTTATTCCCTTTTAGCATAGATTATGTCTTGTTTTCCTAAGTGTTTTATATAATTTGTTTAGTTTTTGAGTCCATCATTTAATGGATATATTGTTTTCAGGTGTCTTGAAGCCTAAATCTAATGATCATGGATATGAGAACATCAAAGGATGATTAAGACCTCTAAAGGTGCGAAAAAAGCGAAAACGACGGTTTAGTGGTCAATTGGGGCGCCTGGGCGCATAGAACCCATGCCAAGGTGCCAAAAAGTAGTAGAAACAACAAGGTTTCATGTCTGGGAACTAGGTGTTGTAACACCCTGCTATTTTTAATACTTTTAGTAAAATAATTAAATGATATAATATGATGTTTTCAAGATTGGAGTGTTGTAACAAAATTTTGATTTCATCATTATATTTGAAATTTCCAAATCGAAATAAGTATAAATTTGTTATTATACGCTTTACAAAAATAAAAGAGTGCTTTTATTTAGTTTAATTAAAATTTTGAGAGCGAGCTCAACTGGCAAGCCTTAGAGGCATTTTCATAAATAATTTCTTTAGAAAGATATGTTTAATTTAATATTTTGACCATTCTTGTATGTTTTCATGGCGTTCTAAGATTGTTTTATCTTTAGAAAGATATATTTATATTTGAATTTTGATACTTTTTCTTAGCTATGGGATCGGTAACTTTATTATTTTTCAATCAGTTTTGAGTTATTAAAAGTACAATATTGTTGTACTTAAATGTTTTTATTTTTAGGATCGTCAAACTTTTAGTTATAATCCAAAATACCTACACACATTGACCCACAAATGAAAAAAAAAGTGAAATGAAGCAACATAAAAGAAAGAAAGGAAACAAAAAGAATGATAAGGGCGACTGAGAGAAGAAGGCAACGCGAGAGAAGGGGAGAAACTTAAGGTTTTCATAACTTCCGGGTCCAATAATTCAAGATTCAACCATCTAATCTCAAATTCTTCTTAGGTAAATAATCCTCTAAATTCCCTGTATCCATCTACCTAATTTATTTGACAATCCATCAATATTTTTATTATCCCTATATTTTCAAATAAAGAGATGTTTTGGGGAAAAGTGATATATTTTTATTGTATAATGATATATATTTAATATTTTGACAAAAATGAGTTTAGTTGATATATATATATACCTTTAATGTTATAATTAGTTTTAACGTGTGTCCTTATTTAGATCTCACATGTTATTGTTTACCCTAACCTTCGAGTAAGTCGCGGACGTAAACGTGACTCTGTCATTATTGCTAGGATTCCAAGGTAAGAGGGGATTGTTTGTCATAAATTAGGAAAGGTATTTAATGATAGTAATAAGGATATATATATATATATATATATATATATATCTGTGTGTGTGTGTATATATAGATGCTTTGGTATATATTAGAATCAAATAGAATAGTAATTATTAGATTTATGCTTCTTGATGTTTATATGTGCAACTTATATGATTTATGTGGTAATAGGTATTCATGGATTACGTTATTATGTGTTGTTTGCTTATGAATGGTAGAAAATTGATAATGATATGTTGAGTTAAACAATGATTTAATGTATGACTGTTAATGCATGTTTAGGCAAAAAGTTAGGCTAGAATACTTTCGCTCTAATCGAATTTTCACCTAAATGATCATGATTTTCAAAAGTTAAAAGGTTCAAATTCAATTAGAAAGATGTTGAGTATGGCTCATAGGTGCTACAAAAGGGCAAAGGGTCACATGGTACGGGTTATGGGCCTTATGTAATATGTTTACTACTATATATGCGTGTACTCTGTAACCCTAAAAAGCACAAGAAATAATATGGAACTATAGCTGCTCTATAGTCGCAGACGTAGGCATTATTGGCCGAACTGCGTGACCAATTCTGTGTGTTCTCTCTCTCTTTCTCTTCTGTTTCTATTATTGCTGTTACAACAAAAGAGAATAGGACATGCATCATACATGGTGTAAAGGTCGATGTTAGGGTATGAGAAAAACATACGTATCTATTCGTGAGGGAAAGAGTGACTAGATTGTGCTATTGAAACAATCGCCGAGAATTATTATGGAAAGCCTTGATCTTCTAAAGGGTCGGGTTTGAAACTCATGTAGGGGATTGGTTTTACCGAAACCATAATAATTTTGTCAGTCACTTTGGCTCTTCGTGGCCGGTCGAGGGTGATCCCTGCTATAGCCAATTTGGACGAATCAAACCAAATTGTATGAGGAACCCCAAAATGGGGTGAAATACTGTGCAAGCCATGTGTTTTAGGGGATGCTTACTCCCGGTCGGTTTTTCCCAGGAGTGGAGGGTGATGTGAGGAAAATGAAAAGTGTGCAATGTAAAGAAAACGAAATGAAAAGTGAAAAGTGAAAAGAAAAGGAAAAAGGGAAAAGAAATGCATATGAAAGTTCAATAATTGAATCCAATAAAAGAAAATGATAAAGAAAAGAAAAGAAAGTAGTATTGGATTCAATAATTGAACAAAAAGCAAGCGACGTGCATGCATCACCATAGATTGATTAGAATTATGCACAATGACACTTCTTTCTATCTTTGTATGATATGATTTTATGAAATGATGTATATAATATTATGAATGTTTCAATGCACTTATATATATTATATTATTGTCGTTAACTGTCTTTCTTGATTTATGTTTCAAATAAATCATCTCTTAAGTTGTCATTTTTAGGTACAATGGGGAAGGACTTTCACATTCTCTATGCCGAGAAAAGTATACTCTCATTGGAAGAGAGTATGCTAATAATTGTGACCTTATAGTCGCATCACTATTGCAACCATTCTAAGATTCCGTTGTGTGAAGAATTTTGTTATATAAAGAGCTATATATTGAATTGTTAAATTTTATTCATATGTAAGTACACCTTTTTAATTGATAAGTTATGGATATTAAACCAACTCAACTGTAGCATTTGAGTTGGCCTTTGTTTTGTAAAAAAGACTTTATAATGATTTTGAATGAATATTAGTAGTTGTGAAGGATATTCATATATCCTCTCTTTTTGATGAAACTTAGTTTATACCACAACTATATGCAATGTAAAGAAAATGATACCTAAGTACTTATATAAACTTATCTGGATTTGACAGGTGAAAAATCTATTTTGGGAAAAGTCCATATTTCAAACGAAACTCCGCCAAAATTTCTATAAAAGTTTAAAATTTCTCTTGAAACCATTACTTTTAAGTATTATATTTTATTTAAAAAGGTAGGATGTTACAGGGGTGCCCATGCGCTAGTTAGAAATACATAGGGGTGCCCAGGCGTTAGTTTTGTGTGCCTAGGTGCGAGCGACAACACCTACATTGATGTTTTCGCGTTTTTGTGATTTTTGGATGTCCTAGAGCATATGAAACATATTTCTAACCATTTGGGGACTCATTCTACTTGTGGGAGGCAAGAGAAAACACAGAGAAATCTTGGGAGAACACTAAGGAGGGGATTGATTCTAGAAGGAAGAGATTCTGGAGCGGCAATCGACTCGTGGCACACCTTCATGGCACTCAAAAGGTTCTTCTTCTCCCTTTTTTTTATTTGTCTGTATTGTATAGCTAAATTTCCATTAGGGATATGATGGATTTGACATGAATTGGTGATGTATAACCTTGGTTTTATATTAATTGCTCTGATATGTTAATTGTTTGATTATGTGCTTAATGTTATTCATAGAATTGGCCTCTCTATGATTTGGGACTTAGTCCTTCAATTGGGAGATTAGGAATTGAATTGATCCTATAATCAAACTTTATAATTTCACAACTTGTAGGAATACTTATGGGAAATTATATAACATTGATAATTTCAGTGTTTTTAGTCAAACTATTATTAGTTTAAGACTCATTTAAGGGGATTAAGGGGTATATACTAATAATACAAAGTAAGTGTCTTGAGGGATCAAGTATTTATTGCCTCTGGAATTGTTGTTAACTTACGATAAATTCATATTATTATTATCCAAGGTTGTTATAATTCTATCAAAGAAACCGTGTCCCTAACTTTTCCCAACGTTTAGAATCCAATCAAGCTTTATTCTTAATTTTCCATGTTTTTACAACCTCAAAGCAATATCACTCATTAATCATTTTTCATAAGTATACATCCGTTAAGGTGAGAATTGCTCGAAATAATTAATCCTCATGGGATTGACATTTTATTTATCACTATATATTACTTTTACAACTCAGTATACTTGTCGATGTCCCAACAATGATCATAGGTTATTGTAATGAAATTTGAAGCTCGAAGATCTTGGTTGCTGCTCCTGCAGGTATATGTTATCAAGGAAAAGCTTTCATAAGAGACTCTTTTGCAAAGGCATCAGAGGCATTTTTCTTTAACTCCTCAAGAACTTGGATGACTTCTCTTTGTTCAGCTTCTACGCTTGCATCATGGTTTTCCCATGCATTTATAATTAGTTATTGAAACTCAATATTAACCTCTTAGCTGCAATTTCAGTTGCCTAATCCACAACAAATAAATTAAATTAATAGAGATAGTTTGACATTCTTGCTTGAGCGACACATTTTTGCACATTCCATTGACCGAATAAGAGAATAATGTTATATTTGATTCCTCTATTAAAAATAGCTCCAAAGAGGAAATGGGCACAAATATAAGCACATTCATCCTAATTCCTAAATTTTTATGTGTTTTACAATATATACTCCTTCTGTCCACCCTTTTGGGTAAAAAATTTTGGTCCTAAATATAAGATCCCTTTATAATTTTTTCTAAAATTACTCTAGCATTTAATTGTAGTTTTCCAGTTTTTAGTGGAAAGATATAAAATGAAACTACTAATTTAGATGCAAAATTTATTTCAATGCGTAATTAATTAACATAAGGGTTATTTTTGAAACAATATGCTAAATCTTTCCCATTCCAATGCAAAATTCATTTTCCTTGGTGGACATAATAACAATGAAAAGGGTGTTATATATAGGGATGGAGGTAGTCTTATATCACTCACTCCCCAATATATGTAAAGAAGAAATGGGCAAATATAAGCACTATATAGAACACAAACCAAACAATTTTATGAATCCCACTAACTAAACTAACAAATTAAAGAAACATCCAGTAACAAGAACTAGCTCAATGTTTGAAGGATAACGAAAAGGAAGGTACATTTCCAGACTTTGACTTTTGAAAAATAAATCATAGATACCGTCTTGAACAAAGGGAGGTAGTGAAAATCAACAACCCTTGTTTTCCTATTAAATAAATGGAAGGAATATATGCATGCACGCTTGAATACTAACACAAAATTAATAACCTTTGCTTTCCTATTTACCGGTATTGAGTTGGAAAAGAAATTATTTGCTCATAAATTTAATAAGTCATGAAATTCAACTCAATCACCAAAGATACTTTAAATAAAAAATGTTGCTAAATAAAAGAAAACACCTAACAGTCTCCAATTAGCATAATATCTACGTATTTCTTTTGATAAACATGGAATAACACATGCAAGCGGTTGCAAACATAGTTAAAATTCTTAAGCATGAACTTTAGATATTCACCTACATCTCATATGCAATCAACAAACTACAAAAGGACTATATATTGAATAACAATAAAATTACAAGATACGTTCAAAGGATATGATCATGTGTATAACTTTGATGGTTGTGTCTACTACATAGCAGAATTTACAAATATGAATAATTAACTAAATATGGACTTAGGACATATTTCCTTTGAAATAAGATCTACACTCAAGGATATCATCAATTTAGAAATGACTAAATTGTGACTTCGGCCCTTGAATTTGCATCCAACATTTAGTTTGGTCCCCAAAATTAAAGAAATTGTTTTTTAGTCTCTTAATTTGTAAATTGTTACTCACTTTAGTCCCTCAGTTATGTCGTCGTTGCTATCCGTTATCGGCAAGCTAATATTCCTGGTTAAATGGCTAAAAAAATGAAGTCGTTTTAGTTGACGAAAACGGAGAGGATCAGCTTCAACCAATCGACACCGAATCAAGTTAACCTAAACAAACTCAGAACAAACCTACAAACAGAGGAGAACCACAACAAACCTAGAATAAATGTAAAGTAAAGAACGAAGGTGGGGTGGTTCTAAAACAAATTGAATCGAGTTAAGCAAACCAAAACAAACTCAGAACATACCAAAACACAGAGGAGAACAGATTCACTTATATATGGCTACGTCGGGCCATCTTCCAGAGATTGCGATGCCGACAACCATAACCATATTCTAATGCATATGGTTGTTTTGGACAATAGTGTTGAGGGACGAGCTTGAGAAAGCAGAATCGATGAAGTTGAGACTAAAGAGTGGGATCGATGGTGGTTGTAGCGAATAAGGGGAATCGATAGTAAATCTAGTGATTGAGAATGATTCGGGTTGAGGGTGAGAGGGATAAGGTGTGAGGGGAGTGAATGAGGGAGTTGGTTGAAGGATTAGATTGAAGGTTGTTAGGTTGTAGAGGTGATTGAGGGATAGCCACTAATGTTGATTGTGGTTTAATGTTAGCGAAGAAGTAGAAAAATATACCAGACTAAGGGATTTTTTTTTATTATTTTGCATTAATTTTTAATATATAATTTTAAGCCAAAAACCACGTTGTTTTGGCTTCAACGACGTCGTTTGGCCATTTAATTTGCCGCGTCAACTTGCTATTAATTGACATAAATGGCAACATAAGCGAGGGACTAAAGTGACTAACAATTTACAAATTGAGGGACTAAAAGCAATTTCTTTCATTTTGGGGACCAAAATGAATGTTGGTGCAAATTCAGGGATCGAAGTGATAAATTAGTCATTCAGAAATCCTTTGGTAATTAAGTAAGAGAGGGTAGATGTCCACCAATTATCTTATATTTAGGAGGCAATACAACTTAATTTGATAGTAGATAAGAACTATATGAGAAAACAAAAAAAACATATAAGAGCCTTGCATCAACTTTTTTTATTTGGAAGCAGTCTATAGAGTATAAATATGGTGAGAAAAAACATGTAGACATATCAATCATTGCACATTGTCTTTCCGGTTCTAAAAATACTAAAGATGACTAAAAGAAAATTCTATCATATCTAGGAATTTCAGAATATAAATGACAACCTATTGAATATAAGTTCAAAAGTTAGTTTAGATCAGATGCTCAAATTGCACAGGATCATGTATATTACACAAATAAGAATTAGAAGTATAATGATGAAAACAAAAAAAATCAAGAGAATCAATATCAAGATATTAAGTAAAACCAGAAAATCAGACCATAAACCATACCTTCCCCTCTCATCAGAAGCCATTGCAAGGTTCTAGCACTATTATTCGGTCTTCATGATATGAATCAAGGGAAACATCATATGCATCCTTCGCTGTTTCAAACATCTCTGCTACTAATTGGGGTCTGTCCCACTGTAAATATGATGCCCCCAAATTGTTGTAGATCCCACCAACTTCAAAATGCATGAGACCTTAAGAATATTTGAAAATTTCAAGAGCACTCTCCAAATAAGGAATGACCTGCTTCCACTTCTCTGTCTGCAGTTGTAACATCGCAATTTTTGCAAAGACACCTGCTTGACATTTTTTGCTCTTCTGGTAGCATCTCAAGCAAAGCTAGTGTCCTTTTTAACAAAGAAATTGCAGTTTCAAAATCTTTCATTGCTTCAGACTGCACCTATATCTTAACATAAGCATCTGTAACTTCAGTTGGGGATATCCGTTCTCTCTTGCCAAGAATCCTAAGTGAAATGTCTAGATACTTTTTTCATTCCTCATACATCTCCTGATTACAATATACTTTTGCCATTATTATTAGTGAACATGCTAGAGTAATCTCACTCTCCTTGTCCATCTTCTACTATACAACATTCTTCAAATTCCCAATAACCTCATCATACCTTCCTAGCGCAATCATCATTTTCGTGGCACGAATCTTAGCAAACAAGAATTTACAATTCATATGTTGTTTTTACAAATCCTCTACACCAAAGAGTCCTACTTCAATGACTTCTCAAACTTCCCTAACCCACTATAAATATATGTAAGGAGACACTTATAAAGCGAAACCAGCTCAGAATTTTGTCAAAATTAAAGCACTTGGTTTGCAAGTCTAAAGACTTCAAAGAAAAGGGGAGTACTTCCTTAAAGTTCTCACCCGCGATGTAAGCTTGAGCCAACCTTTTTTGCACACCGCTAAACACAAGTCAAACATCATTTACACTAAAACCCTCTTCATTCTACAATCTACCGATTGTCCTATTTGTTTTGTCAAGGTATGCTACACTATCAGGGAGACTATTTCACCAAAATTACTAGACCCCAACAACTGCAAAGTGAAGACTATAACAAAAGAAGTGTGACTGTTATCTTTATCCTAATCTCTCAAAGCCCCGATAACAAAGGAAAGAGCTTTATCTGGATCCTTACCTTCCTGTTCAATCATGAGGCAAATTCTGAGAAAAGTGAAACATAGGTCTATGTCGTTGAACATTAGTAGCGTTTGGTTGAATTCAATGATATCATTTGCTCAAAAGGGGTGTCATCATCAATCAAACAACAATAATTTAGAATATTGTTGAGTTCCTCTTTTATCCATCCTATTCATGGATGCAGTCTTAATAATGGGTTGAAAGCAAAGGAGAGGAGAGAAATGCAATAACAATGTTGAGGGAAGAGTCGTTGGAGGGAAGGGGAGGAGTAAAAGAGAGGATCAAAGAGAATAATTAACGATAAAATATATGTCTTTTTTTTAAAAAAAATGAGACACAAACAAAAACACATTCATCCTAATTCCTAGAGTTTTATGTGTTTCAAAATAAATATTATATCATTCATTAACCTATAAAAACCAAACAGTTTTAAGAATATCAAATAACTAAGCTAACAAATAAACTTCTAACTACCTCAAAATTTAAGGATAAAGAATAGGGAGATACATTTTCAAATTTTGACTCTTGAAAAAGAAATTATTGAGATATCGTCCATAACAATAGGTTGACGACCCAAACTTTCCTATTTTTCAATTTCAACATGAAAGTGAATTTATTTGGATTTAAATTTAAAAGGAAACTCATTGTTACAATTGAATAACAAAAAGTATCACACTAAAAGCTAATGCAATATGCCAAAGCAAAGGAAAATCCCTACCTCACGAAAACCAAGTACTAACTGTAGAGAGACAGAGAATCAAAACCCTCTACACCTTATCTCTTGATTGATGATGACGACACTGCTTTTGAGCAAATAATCAATGAATTCAACCAAAAGCTACCAATGTTCAACAACACATACCTGGGTTTGGCTTCTCTCAGAATTTGCCTTGTGATTGAACAAGAAGGCGAGGACCCAGATAAAGCTATTTCCTTTTCTATTAGGGCTTTAAGAGCTTTGGATAAAGATAGAAGTCCAACTTCTTTAGTTAGAGCCTTCACTTTACAACTGTTGGGGTCTATTCATTTATTGTTATATAGGCTCCCTAATAGTGCAGCATACCTTGACAAAGCAAATAGTATAGTGGGTAAGTTGCAGAATGAGGAGCGTTTTAGTGTAAATGATGTTGGACTTGTGTTCAGTGGTGTGCAACAAAGATTGGCTCAAGCTTACGTCACTTGTGAGAACTTTAAAGAGGCACTCCCCTTTTGTATGAAGACTTTGGAGTTGCAAACGAGACATTTTGGACAGAATTCTGAGTAGGTGGCACATGATAGGAGTCTTCTTACATATATTTACAATGGGTTGGAGGGGCGCTGAAGCAGGATGCTTTGGCACAGGGGATTTTTAAAAACAACTTCATAACTCTGAATTCTTGAGTGCTAAGATTCATGCCTCCAAATGATGATCACGCAAGGAAGGTATGATGTGATTGTTCAGAATTTGAAGAATGTTGTACAGAAGAAGATGGATGAGGAGAGTTAGAGTAGTCGAGCCCGCCCGCTCATAACAATGGCATAAGTGTATTGTAATCAGGAGAAGTATGGCGAATGCAAAAAGTATCTGGACATTTCTCTTGTGATTGTTAGAATTATTGATAGGATTGGCAGTCGTCACCCAAGAGGCGGGGTGAATTGGGTGTTTAAGAAAACATTGGAAAATATTCGATTTAAAACTTTTTCAACAAACTTAAAGAGATTTTGCAGCGGAAAACAATATAATGATAAAAACGATTGCGCGAAAGCGAATAATATTATTAATAATAGAAAAACTAATATGCGCGGATACACTTAAAACAAGAACAACAAAAACCGTTACCATGCTTATTATTTTAAATTCTCTTAAAATAGATTATTATGAAAATAGATGTTATGATGCGCAACAAATAAATATAACAGCCGAAAATAAAGAGATGAGGGATAGAAGATATTGCACCGGAGATTTTATCCTGGTTCGGAAACCCGGCCTACATCCAGTCCCCAAGCGACCAGCTTGAGCTTTTCACTAAACCAAAGACGCCTCGCGTCCCCAAGTGCAACCAGAGCGCCCCGCAAGCTACTAGGAACCTCCTTTCGCTAGGGACCTCAATACACAACTAGGAGAACCTTTCCTAGATTTCTCCAGATAGCCTAACTACTAGGTGACCCACCGTTCGTCTAGCACTACCCAATACAAAGGGTTCCTCACCCTACAACCACGAACGCCGCACGTCCGCACTAGGAGATTCACTCCCTAGTCTCTAAGGGTTACACTCCCCTTTACAACACTGGTTAAGGTAAGATTGATTGGGTACAAGACCTATACTGCACTCTTAATAGTGCGGATACAACAATATAAGGCCACTCTAACAAATATGTGTTCTAGATAACAAAGATACAACAATTAAGCTCTATGATAATGAAGTCGATATAAAGTGTTACAAGGCCAATACAAGGTTTAGTTTTTCTTAGAAAAGATGAGCGTGAACACCAGAGAAGAATGGAGAAGAAGAAAAAGAAAAACGTGATGATCAGAGAATGTAGAAGTGGAACTGATTTTGGAAAACAAATAAATAGAGTTTGTTTTGAAATCAAAATCAAATCAAAAGATAAAATAAAAGATTTGAGAAATAAATTAAAATCATTTTGAAAATCAAAATAAGATAAAATAAGATTTTGAAATAAGTTTTAAAATCAAAACTAAATCAAAAAGATTTAAGAAATAAAATAAAGATTTGATTCTTAAAACGAAAAAGGAAATAATTCAAATTTAAAATCATTTTCGAATTTTATTAAATAAATCAGAATCTTATATATAAAAACAAATCAGGAAATAATAAAAATGATTCTGACACATTTTTCAATAAAACTTGAGGTAATCGATTACTTGAGGGAGGTAATCGATTATCCATTTAAAAATAGAAACTTTGAAAATCATTTTAAAAACCAGTAATCTATTATCACATGCATGTAATCGATTACTTCACTTCTGTTTAATATATGATGCAACTCATATAATCGATTACCACTTATCTAATAATCGATTACTGAGCCTCTGATATGCATATGATGCAACATCATGTAATCGATTACTACAAGGCATGTAATCGATTACTTTGTCTCAGGAAAATATATGATTCAACAATTCTAATCGATTACTTGATCTAGGTAATCGATTACTCTCATACAGATAGTAATGGATTAACAAAGTTCATTTAATCGATTACAACCTCTCTGATTTTTCTATGATGCAACAAAGTTAATCGATTACTTTAAGAAGGCAATCGATTACTCCTTCTTGTATACATAAAAATATTCGGAGTTTTGTAACATCAATTATTTTCACCAAAACTAAGATATGAAAACTGATTTTCACAAAACTTCTTTTTCTTCTCCTTAATTATGAAAAATATATTTAGAAAAACTTATATTGGCCTTTTAAAATATTATAAACCTTGACTTCATTACCTTACATGATGTCCTAAGGGAAAGGGCTAAAAGGTCTTCTATTTGCTTGAGCCTTCAACTTCATTTGCCTGATTCTTCAACTTGAAGCTTGGACTTGAAGGATGAAGATATTGTGATTGCACTTGATATGAACTTGAGAATCTTGAGTTTGTTATCATCAAACCCATATACTGATTGCACTTGAAGTCCTTGGGAAAGCTTGACTTCCAACAGTGATTCTTGGCAAGAGAGAATGAATATCACCGGCTGAAGTTGCAGATGCTTATGCTAAGATATGGGTGCAATATGAAGCAATGGTAGAGTTTGTAACTACATTTTCTTAGCTAAACATAACACTAGCTTTGGTTGAGACGGTATCACACTTTTTGTAGAAACACCTGCTTGACGTTTCTGCTCTTTTGGTAGCATCTCAAGCAAAGCTAGTGTCGTCTTTAGCAGAGAAATTGCAGTTTCAAATTCTTTCATTGCTTCGTTCTGCACCCATATCTTAGCATAAGTGTTTGCAACTTCAGTCGGTGATATTCTTTTCTCTTTCCAAGAATCCCAAGAGAAATGTCTACATACTTTTTGCACTCCCCATACGTCTTCTTATTACACTACACTTTTGCCATTGTTATGAGCGCCCGTGCTCGAGTACTCTAACTCTCCTTGTCAGTCTTCTTCTGTACGACATTCTTCAAATTCCAAACAACCACATCATACCTTCCTTGCGCGATCATAATTTTCGAGGCATGAATCTTAGCACTCAAGAATTCAGAGTTAAGATGTTGTTTTTACAAATCCTCTGCCCCAAAAAGTCCTGCTTTAGCGCCTTTTCATGCTTCTCCAACCCACAATAAATATATTTAAGGAGATTCCTATCATGTGCCACCTGCTCAGAATTCTACCCAAAACTCTTGGTATGCAACTCCAAAGACTTCAAACAAAAGTGGAGTGCCTTCTTAATGTTCTCAACCACGACGTAAGCTTGAGCCAACCTTTTTTGCACACCGCTAAACACAAGTCAAACATCATTTACACTAAAATCCTCCTCATTCTACAACCTACCAACTGTCCTATTTGCTCTGTCAAGGGAAGGGGAGGAGAAAAAGAGAGGATCAAAGAGAATGATTAACTATAAAATATATGTTTCTAAAAAAAATGAGACACAAACAAAAACACATTCATCCTAATTCCTAGAGTTTTATGTGTTTCAAAATAAATATTATATCATTCATTAATCTTACAAAAACCAAACAATTTTAAGAATTTCAAATAACTAAGCTAACAAATAAACTTCTGACGTACCTCGAAATTTAAGGATAAAGAATAGAGAGATACATTTTCAGATTTTGACTCTTGAAAGAGAAATTATTGAGATATCGTCCATAACAATATGTTGACGACCCACACTTTCCTATTTTTTAGTTTCAACATGAAAGTGAAATTATTTGGATTTAAATTTAAAAGGACACTCATCGATACGATTGAATAGCAAAAAGTATCACACTAAAAGCTAATGCAATATGCCAATGCTAAAGCAAAATCCCTACCTCACGGAAAACCAAGTACAAACTATAGGGAGGCAGAGAATCAAAACCCTCTACACCTTATCTCTTGATTGATGATGACGATACTGCTTTTGAGAAAATAATCAATGAATTCAACAAAAAGCTACCAATGTTCAACAACACAGACCTGGGTTTGGCTTCTCTCAGAATTTGCCTCCTGATTGAAGAAGAAGGCAAGGACCCAGATAAATCTATTTCCTTTTCTATTAGGGCTTTAAGAGCTTTGGATAAAGTTAGAAGCCCAACTTCTTTAGTTAGAGCCTTCACTTTGCAGTTGTTGGGGTCTATTCATTTATTGTTATATAGGCTCCCTGATAGTGAAGCATTCCTTAACAAAGCAAATAGGATAGTGGGTAGGTTGCAGAATGAGGAGCGTTTTAGTGTAAATGATGTTGGACCTGTGTTTAGTGGTGCGCAACAAATATTGGCTCAAGCTTACGTCGCTTGTGAGAACTTTAAGGAGGCACTCCCCTTTTGTTCGAAGTCTTTGGAGTTGCATACCAGGCAATCTGGACAGAATTCTGAGTAGGTGGCACATGATAGGAGTCTTCTTACATAAATTTACAGTGGGTTGGAGGAATATGAGAGGGCGCTAAAGCAGGACACTTTGGCGCAGAGGATTTTTAAAAATAGCTTCTTAACTCTAAATTCTTGAGCGCTAAGATACATGCCTCCAAATGATGATCGCGCAAGGAAGGTATGATGTGGTTGTTCAGAATTTGAAGAATGTTGTACAGAAGGAGATGGACGAGGAGAGTTAGAGTAGTCGAGCACGCCCGCTCATAACAATGGCATAAGTGTATTGTAATCAGGAGAAGTATGGCGAATGCAAAAAGTATCTGGACATTTCTTTTGGGATTCTTGGCAAGAGAGAATGAATATCACCGGCTGAAGTTGCAGATGCTTATGCTAAGATATGGGTACAATATGAAGCAATGATAGAGTTTGTAACTACATTTTCTTAGCTAAACTTAACACTAGCTTTGCTTGAGACGGTATCACACTTTTTGTAGAGACACCTGCTGGATGTTTCTGCTCTTTTGGTAGCATCTCAAGCAAAGCTAGTGTCGTCTTTAGCAGAGAAATTGCAGTTTCAAATTCTTTCATTGCTTCGTTCTGCACGCATATTTTAGCATAAGTGTTTGCAACTTCAGTTGGTGATATTCTTTTCTCTTTCCAAGAATCCCAAGAGAAATGCCTTCATACTTTTTGCACTCCCCATACTTCTTCTTATTACACTACACTTTTGCCATTGTTATGAGCGCACATGCTCGAGTACTCTAACTCTCCTTGTCCATCTTCTTCTGTACGACATTCTTCAAATTCCAAACAACCACATCATACCTTCCTTGCGCGTTCATCATTTTCGAGGCATGAATCTTAGCACTCAAGAATTCAGAGTTAAGATGTTGTTTTTACAAATCCTCTGCCCCAAAAAGTCCTGCTTTAGCGCCTTTTCATGCTCCTCCAACCCACAATAAGTATATTTAAGGAGATTCCTATCATGTGCCACCTGCTCAGAATTCTACCCAAAACTCTTGGTATGCAACTCCAAAGACTTCAAACAAAAGTGGAGTGCCTCCATAAAGTTCTCAACCACGACGTAAGCTTGAGCCAACCTTTTTTGCACACCGCTAAACGCAAGTCAAACATCATTTACACTAAAACCCTCTTCATTCTACAACCTACCAACTATCCTATTTGCTCTGTCAAGGGAAGGGGAGGAGAAAAAGAGAGGATCAAAGAGAATAATTAACGATAAAATATATGTTTCTTTTAAAAAAATGAGACACAAACAAAAACACATTCATCCTAATTCCTAGAGTTTTATGTGTTTCAAAATAAATATTATATCATTCATTAACCTTACAAAAACCAAACAATTTTAAGAATTTCAAATAACTAAGCTAACAAATAAACTTCTGACGTACCTCGAAATTTAAGGATAAAGAATAGAGAGATACATTTTCAGATTTTGACTCTTGAAAGAGAAATTATTGAGATATTGCCCATAACAATAGGTTGACGACCCACACTTTCCTATTTTTCAGTTTCAACATGAAAGTGAAATTATTTGGATTTAAATTTAAAAGGACACTCATCGATACGATTGAATAGCAAAAACTATCACACTAAAAGCTAATGCAATATGCCTATGCTAAAGCAAAATCCCTACCTCACGGAAAACCAAGTACAAACTGTAGAGAGGCAGAGAATCAAAACCCTCTACACCTTATCTCTTGATTGATGATGACGATACTGCGTTTGAGCAAATAATCAATGAATTCAACAAAAAGCTACCAATGTTCAACAACACAGACCTGGGTTTGGCTTCTCTCAGAATTTGCCTCCTGATTGAAGAAGAAGGCAAGGACCCAGATAAATCTATTTCCTTTTCTATTAGGGCTTTAAGAGCTTTGGATAAAGTTAGAAGCCCAACTTCTTTAGTTAGAGCCTTCACTTTGCAGTTGTTGGGGTCTATTCATTTATTGTTATATAGGCTCCCTGATAGTGAAGCATTCCTTGACAAAGCAAATAGGATAGTGGGTAGGTTGCAGAATGAGGAGCGTTTTATTGTGTAAATGATGTTGGACCTGTGTTTAGTGGTGCGCAACAAATATTGGCTCAAGCTTATGTCGCTTGTGAGAACTTTAAGGAGGCACTCCCCTTTTGTTTGAAGTCTTTGGAGTTGCATACCAGGCAATCTGGACAGAATTCTGAGTAGGTGGCACATGATAGGAGTCTTCTTACATAAATTTACAGTGGGTTGGAGGAATATGAGAGGGCGCTAAAGCAGGACGCTTTGGCGTAGAGGATTTTTAAAAATAGCTTCTTAACTCTAAATTCTTGAGCGCTAAGATACATGCCTCCAAATGATGATCGCGCAAGGAAGGTATGATGTGGTTGTTCAGAATTTGAAGAATGTTGTACAGAAGAAGATGGACGAGGAGAGTTAGAGATTCGAGCACGTCCGCTCATAACAATGGCATAAGTGTATTGTAATCAGGAGAAGTATGGCGAATGCAAAAAGTATCTGGACATTTCTCTTGGGATTCTTGGCAAGAGAGAATGAATATCACCGGCTGAAGTTGCAGATGCTTATGCAAAGATATGGGTACAATATGAAGCAATGATAGAGTTTGTAACTACATTTTCTTAGCTAAACTTAACACTAGCTTTGCTTGAGACGGTATCACACTTTTTGTAGAGACACCTGCTTGATGTTTCTGCTCTTTCGGTAGCATCTCAAGCAAAGCTAGTGTCGTCTTTAGCAGAGAAATTGTAGTTTCAAATTCTTTCATTGCTTCGTTCTGCACGCATATTTTAGCATAAGTGTTTGCAACTTCAGTCGGTGATATTCTTTTCTCTTTCCAAGAATCCCAAGAGAAATGTCTACATACTTTTTGCACTCACCATACTTCTTCTTATTACACTACACTTTTGCCATTGTTATGAGCGCACGTGCTCGAGTACTCTAACTCTCCTTGTCCATCTTCTTCTGTACGACATTCTTCAAATTCCAAACAACCACATCATACCTTCCTTGCGCGTTCATCATTTTCGAGGCATGAATCTTAGCACTCAAGAATTCAAAGTTAAGATGTTGTTTTTACAAATCCTCTGCCCCAAAAAGTCCTGCTTTAGCGCCTTTTCATGCTCCTCCAACCCACAATAAGTATATTTAAGAAGATTCCTATCATGTGCCACCTGCTCAGAATTCTACCCAAAACTCTTGGTATGCAACTCCAAAGACTTCAAACAAAAGTGGAGTGCCTCCTTAAAGTTATCAACCACGACGTAAGCTTGAGCCAACCTTTTTTGCACACCGCTAAACACAAGTCAAACATCATTTACACTAAAACCCTCTTCATTCTACAACCTACCAACTGTCCTATTTGCTCTGTCAAGGGAAGGGGAGGAGAAAAAGAGAGGATCAAAGAGAATAATTAACGATAAAATATATGTTTCTTTTAAAAAAAATGAGACACAAACAAAAACACATTCATCCTAATTCCTAGAGTTTTATGTGTTTCAAAATAAATATTATATCATTCATTAACCTTACAAAAACCAAACAATTTTAAGAATTTCAAATAACTAAGCTAACAAATAAACTTCTGACGTACCTCGAAATTTAAGGATAAAGAATAGAGAGATACATTTTCAGATTTTGACTCTTGAAAGAGAAATTATTGAGATATCGCCCATAACAATAGGTTGACGACCCACACTTTCCTATTTTTCAGTTTCAACATGAAAGTGAAATTATTTGGATTTAAATTTAAAAGGACACTCATCGATACGATTGAATAGCAAAAACTATCACACTAAAAGCTAATGCAATATGCCTATGCTAAAGCAAAATCCCTACCTCACGGAAAACCAAGTACAAACTGTAGAGAGGCAGAGAATCAAAACCCTCTACACCTTATCTCTTGATTGATGATGACGATATTGCGTTTGAGCAAATAATCAATGAATTCAACAAAAAGCTACCAATGTTCAACAACACAGACCTGGGTTTGGCTTCTCTCAGAATTTGCCTCCTTATTGAAGAAGAAGGCAAGGACCCAGATAAATCTATTTCCTTTTCTATTAGGGCTTTAAGAGCTTTGGATAAAGATAGAAGCCCAACTTCTATAGTTAGAGCCTTCACTTTGCAGTTGTTGGGGTCTATTCATTTATTGTTATATAGGCTCCCTGATAGTGAAGCATTCCTTGACAAAGCAAATAGGATAGTGGGTAGGTTGCAGGAGCGTTTTATTGTGTAAATGATGTTGGACCTGTGTTTAGTGGTGTGCAACAAATATTGGCTCAAGCTTACGTCGCTTGTGAGAACTTTAAGGAGGCACTCCCCTTTTGTTTGAAGTCTTTGGAGTTGCATACCAGGCAATCTGGACAGAATTCTGAGTAGGTGGCACATGATAGGAGTCTTCTTACATAAATTTACAGTGGGTTGGAGGAATATGAGAGGGCGCTAAAGCAGGACGCTTTGGCGCAGAGGATTTTTAAAAATAGCTTCTTAACTCTAAATTCTTGAGCGCTAAGATACATGCCTCCAAATGATGATCGCGCAAGGAAGGTTTGATGTGGTTGTTCAGAATTTGAAGAATGTTGTACAGAAGAAGATGGACGAGGAGAGTTAGAGTATTCGAGCACGTCCGCTCATAACAATGGCATAAGTGTATTGTAATCAGGAGAAGTATGGCGAATGCAAAAAGTATCTGGACATTTCTCTTGGGATTCTTGGCAAGAGAGAATGAATATCACCGGCTGAAGTTGCAGATGCTTATGCTAAGATATGGGTACAATATGAAGCAATGATAGAGTTTGTAACTACATTTTCTTAGCTAAACTTAACACTAGCTTTGCTTGAGACGTATCACACTTTTTGTAGAGACACCTGCTTGATGTTTCTGCTCTTTTGGTAGCATCTCAAGCAAAGCTAGTGTCGTCTTTAGCAGAGAAATTGCAGTTTCAAATTCTTTCATTGCTTCGTTCTGCACGCATATTTTAGCATAAGTGTTTGCAACTTCAGTCGGTGATATTCTTTTCTCTTTCCAAGAATCCCAAGAGAAATGTCTACATACTTTTTGCACTCCCCATACTTCTTCTTATTACACTACACTTTTTCCATTGTTATGAGCGCACGTCCTCGAGTACTCTAACTCTCCTTGTCCATCTTCTTCTGTACGACATTCTTCAAATTCCAAACAACCACATTATACCTTCCTTGCGCGTTCATCATTTTCGAGGCATGAATCTTAGCACTCAAGAATTCAGAGTTAAGATGTTGTTTTTACAAATCCTCTGCCCCAAAAAGTCCTGCTTTAGCGCCTTTTCATGCTCCTCCAACCCACAATAAATATATTTAAGGAGATTCCTATCATGTGCCACCTGCTCAGAATTCTACCCAAAACTCTTGGTATGCAACTCCAAAGACTTCAAACAAAAGTGGAGTGCCTCCTTAAAGTTCTCAACCACGACGTAAGCTTGAGCCAACCTTTTTTTCACATCGCTAAACACAAGTCAAACATCATTTACACTAAAACCCTCTTCATTCTACAACCTACCAACTATCCTATTTGCTCTGTCAAGGGAAGGGGAGGAGAAAAAGACAGGATCAAAGAGAATAATTAACGATAAAATATATGTTTCTTTTAAAAAAATGAGACACAAACAAAAACACATTCATCCTAATTCCTAGAGTTTTATGTGTTTCAAAATAAATATGATATCATTCATTAACCTTACAAAAACCAAACAATTTTAAGAATTTCAAATAACTAAGCTAACAAATAAACTTCTGACGTACCTCGAAATTTAAGGATAAAGAATAGAGAGATACATTTTTAGATTTTGACTCTTGAAAGAGAAATTATTGAGATATCGCCCATAACAATAGGTTGACGACCCACACTTTCCTATTTTTCAGTTTCAACATGAAAGTGAAATTATTTGGATTTAAATTTAAAAGGACACTCGTCGATACGATTGAATAGCAAAAACTATCACACTAAAAGCTAATGCAATATGCCTATGCTAAAGCAAAATCCCTACCTCACGGAAAACCAAGTACAAACTGTAGAGAGGCAGAGAATCAAAACCCTCTACACCTTATCTCTTGATTGATGATGACGATACTGCGTTTGAGCAAATAATCAATGAATTCAACAAAAAGCTACCAATGTTCAACAACACAGACCTGGGTTTGGCTTCTCTCAGAATTTGCCTCCTTATTGAAGAAGAAGGCAAGGACCCAGATAAATCTATTTCCTTTTCTATTAGGGCTTTAAGAGCTTTGGATAAAGTTAGAAGCCCAACTTCTATAGTTAGAGCCTTCACTTTGCAGTTGTTGGGGTCTATTCATTTATTGTTATATAGGCTCCCTGATAGTGAAGCATTCCTTGACAAAGCAAATAGGATAGTGGGTAGGTTGCAGAATGAGGAGCGTTTTATTGTGTAAATGATGTTGGACCTGTGTTTAGTGGTGCGCAACAAATATTGGCTCAAGCTTACGTCGCTTGTGAGAACTTTAAGGAGGCACTCCCCTTTTGTTTGAAGTCTTTGGAGTTGCATACCAGGCAATCTGGACAGAATTCTGAGTAGGTGGCACATGATAGGAGTCTTCTTACATAAATTTACAGTGGGTTGGAGGAGCATGAGAAGGCGCTAAAGCAGGACTTTTTGGGGCAGAGGATTTGTAAAAACAACATCTTAACTCTGAATTCTTGAGTGCTAAGATTCATGCCTCCAAATGATGATCGCGCAAGGAAGGTATGATGTGGTTGTTTGGAATTTGAAGAATGTCGTACAGAAGAAGATGGACGAGGAGAGTTAGAGTACTCGAGCACGTGCGCTCATAACAATGGCATAAGTGTATTGTAATCAGGAGAAGTATGGCGAATGCAAAAAGTATCTGGACATTTCTCTTGGGATTCTTGGCAAGAGAGAATGAATATCACCGGCTGAAGTTGCAGATGCTTATGCTAAGATATGGGTACAATATGAAGCAATGATAGAGTTTGTAATTACATTTTCTTAGCTAAACTTAACACTAGCTTTGCTTGAGACGGTATCACACTTTTTGTAGAGACACCTGCTGGATGTTTCTGCTCTTTTGGTAGCATCTCAAGCAAAGCTAGTGTCGTCTTTAGCAGAGAAATTGCAGTTTCAAATTCTTTCATTGCTTCGTTCTGCACGCATATTTTAGCATAAGTGTTTGCAACTTCAGTCGGTGATATTCGTTTTCTCTTTCCAAGAATCCCAAGAGAAATGTCTACATACTTTTTGCACTCCCCATACTTCTTCTTATTACACTACTCTTTTTCCATTGTTATGAGCGCACGTGCTCGAGTACTCTAACTCTCCTTGTCCATCTTCTTCTGTACGACATTCTTCAAATTCCAAACAGCCACATCATACCTTCCTTGCGCGTTCATCATTTTCGAGGCATGAATCTTAGCACTCAAGAATTCAGAGTTAAGATGTTGTTTTTACAAATCCTCAGCCCCAAAAAGTCCTTCTTTAGCGCCTTCTCATGCTCCTCCAACCCACAATAAGTATATTTAAGGAGATTCCTATCATGTGCCACCTGCTCAGAATTCTACCCAAAACTCTTGGTATGCAACTCCAAAGACTTCAAACAAAAGTGGAGTGCCTCCTTAAAGTTATCAACCACGACGTAAGCTTGAGCCAACCTTTTTTGCACACCGCTAAACACAAGTCAAACATCATTTACACTAAAACCCTCTTCATTCTACAACCTACCAACTGTCCTATTTGCTCTGTCAAGGGAAGGGGAGGAGAAAAAGAGAGGATCAAAGAGAATAATTAACGATAAAATATATGTTTCTTTTAAAAAAAATGAGACACAAACAAAAACACATTCATCCTAATTCCTAGAGTTTTATGTGTTTCAAAATAAATATTATATCATTCATTAACCTTACAAAAACCAAACAATTTTAAGAATTTCAAATAACTAAGCTAACAAATAAACTTCTGACGTACCTCGAAATTTAAGGATAAAGAATAGAGAGATACATTTTCAGATTTTGACTCTTGAAAGAGAAATTATTGAGATATCGCCCATAACAATAGGTTGACGACCCACACTTTCCTATTTTTCAGTTTCAACATGAAAGTGAAATTATTTGGATTTAAATTTAAAAGGACACTCATCGATACGATTGAATAGCAAAAAGTATTACACTAAAAGCTAATGCAATATGCCAATGCTAAAGCAAAATCCCTACCTCACGGAAAACCAAGTACAAACTGTAGAGAGGCATAGAATCAAAACCCTCTACGCCTTATCTCTTGATTGATGATGACGATACTGCGTTTGAGCAAATAATCAATGAATTCAACAAAAAGCTACCAATGTTCAACAACACAGACCTGGGTTTGGCTTCTCTCAAAATTTGCCTCCTGATTGAAGAAGAAGGCAAGGACCCAGATAAATCTATTTCCTTTTCTATTAGGGCTTTAAGAGCTTTGGATAAAGTTAGAAGCCCAACTTCTTTAGTTAGAGCCTTCACTTTGCAGTTGTTGGGATCTATTCATTTATTGTTATATAGGCTCCCTGATAGTAAAGCATTCCTTGACAAAGCAAATAGGATAGTGGGTTGGTTGCAGCAAGGTTGTCAAACTCGTGAGTTTACGTAATCTCGTGAGGCCGAGGTAAACTCGACTCGTGAACTCGACTCGTAAACTCGTACGAGTTTACCTCGAGTCCGCTTATTTTAAAATTAACCTGTAGATAACTTTCATAGTTTCCATTTCATAGTTTTTACTCTAAAAATTAAATATAAATATTTAAATGTTGCTATAGCATATAAGAACCCAATAAATAATATTAGCAAACCAACTTAACAATAACCAAATATGATGGTTTTATCATTTAAGTGGTTAGCTAAGTAAAAATAGTGGTTATAGTGTTATTTTAGTGAAAACATCGTTCAAAGATCGATCAGTATCTTCTCTGTTAACCGTTGGATCGTGCTCAAATTTTTATATACGCTTCCTAACTCGTTTATCTTGACATCCGACGGTGGAAATTTTGTTTTGAGAAGTAAAAGCTCAAGAAAATTCAAATATCTGTAAGGCCACTGCTGTTTACCCGAGTTTGCACTAGTTTACCCGAGTTTACCCGAGTTTGCACGAGTTTACCCGAGTTTAGTGGGAAGCGAGTTTGCATGCGATTTGAATCGATTCTATGGGTAGGATCGTAAACTCGTACGAGTTTACGAGTTAACTCGCGAGTTTGACAACCTTGGGTTGCAGAATGAGGAGCGTTTTAGTGTAAATGATGTTGGACCTGTGTTTAGTGGTGCGCAACAAATATTGGCTCAAGCTTACGTCGCTTGTGAGAACTTTAAGGAGGCACTCCCCTTTTGTTTGAAGTCTTTGGAGTTGCATACCAGGCAATCTGGACAAAATTCTGAGTAGGTGGCACATGATAGGAGTCTTCTTACATAAATTTACAGTGGGTTGGAGGAATATGAGAGGGCGCTAAAGCAGGACGCTTTGGCGCAGAGGATTTTTAAAAATAGCTTCTTAACTCTAAATTCTTGAGCGCTAAGATACATGCCTCCAAATGATGATCGCGCAAGGAAGGTATGATGTGGTTGTTCAGAATTTGAAGAATGTTGTACAGAAGAAGATGGACGAGGAGAGTTAGAGTAGTCGAGCACGTCCGCTCATAACAATGGCATAAGTGTATTGTAATCAGGAGAAGTATGGCGAATGCAAAAAGTATCTGGACATTTCTCTTGGGATTCTTGGCAAGAGAGAACGAATATCACCGGCTGAAGTTGCAGATGCTTATGCTAAGATATGGGTACAATATGAAGCAATGATAGAGTTTGTAACTACATTTTCTTAGCTAAACTTAACACTAGCTTTGCTTGAGACGGTATCACACTTTTTGTAGAGACACCTGCTTGATGTTTCTGCTCTTTTGGTAGCATCTCAAGCAAAGCTAGTGTCGTCTTTAGCAGAGAAATTGCAGTTTCAAATTCTTTCATTGCTTCGTTCTGCACGCATATCTTAGCATAAGTGTTTGCAACTTCAGTCGGTGATATTCGTTTTCTCTTTCCATGAATCCCAAGAGAAATGTCTACATACTTTTTGCACTCCCCATACTTCTTCTTATTACACTACACTTTTGCCATTGTTATGAGCGCACGTGCTCGAGTACTCTAACTCTCCTTTTCCATCTTCTTTTGTACGACATTCTTCAAATTCCAAACAACCACATCATACCTTCCTTGCGCGTTCATCATTTTCGAGGCATGAATCTTAGCACTCAAGAATTCAGAGTTAAGATGTTGTTTTTACAAATCCTCTGCCCCAAAAAGTCCTGCTTTAGCGCCTTCTCATGCTCCTCCAACCCACAATAAGTATATTTAAGGAGATTCCTATCATGTGCCACCTGCTCAGAATTCTACCCAAAACTCTTGGTATGCAACTCCAAAGATTTCAAACAAAATGGGAGTGCCTCCTTAAAGTTCTCACTTGTGACGTAAGCTTGAGCCAACCTTTTATGTACACAGCTAAACACAAATCAAACATCATTTACACTAAAACCCTCTTCATTCTACTACCTATCAATGTCAAGGTATGCTACACTATCAAGGAGCCTATTTCACCATAAATAAATAGACCCCAACAATTGTAAAGTGAAGATTAAAACAAAAGAAGTGGGACTGTTATCTTTATTCTATTCTCTCAAAGCCCTAATAACAAAGGAAAGAGCTTTATCTAGGTCCTTACCTTCTTGTTCAATCATGAGGCAAATTCTGAGAGAAGCCAAACCCAGGTCTGTATTGTTGGTAGCGTTTGGTTGAATGCATTGATCATTTGCTCAGAAGTGGTGTCAAACAACACTTTAGAATATTGTTGAGTTCCTCATCTCTCCTCATCTCTCCTACCCTCTTCATTCTTCAATATACCCTATGCATGAGATCATATGCTTTTATTATTTTCCTCGACTTTGGCGAGTTGCAAGCACACAAAAATAACAATCTTCTTGTCGGGTGGGATTGCCATGACAAACCGTGGGATCATGTAATAAAATAAATCCGATATAGGGTAGTTAGAAAACAAAGATGAAGGGAAGAAAAAAGAGAAGCACAAAGAGAAATAAAATTCAGGCATTGTTACCTATGCGAGGTTGTAACGCATTGTGAGTACATGGCCATGGCTGCGACAACACCTATTGTGTGTGCGTTTGCTTTGATGTTTGAAGATAGTAGATTATGAACTCTGATTAGGGTTGGTGTTGGGCTGGGCTTGAGGAAGAAAGAAATTTGGGCTAGTTATGTCTAGGTTTCTCTATGTTTCTTTTTAAGATGGGTTTTAAGTTTTACTTTAATGATGTATATAATTGAGTTTATATTTTATTACTTTCTTCCTTTATTACATGCACAAAAAATTGTGTATATTTATATTAAATAAGTTTTTATATACAAATTTATATAGTTATTTATAAATATTTTAGTAGGATCTTACGATCCACGTTACAATTTATGAAGGCTAAACTGCTCATTTGGTCCCTTATTTTATTTTTTTATTTCAATTTGGTGCCTTACCTTTATTTGCTATCAATTTGGTCTCTTACGTTTCAAAGCGTTAACACCGTTAGTCCTAATCGTTAGTATTCTTTGTTGATTCAAAATCGTCTTCCTTCTACTCGATCTCACGTTTTTGTCTCTTCAAATTGTGCCCTAGCAGAGGAAACGTTTCCCTCCAAAAGGCTATGAATGAGTTTCTGAAAAACTCTCCCTCCCTCCCTTAAAAAGACTTAGAGAAGAAGGTGAAACGTAGGCTTCAAAACGACAGTGTTTTGGGCCAGAAATTATGTGAGCACAGAGAGGGACACGTGTTCACAGCCACATGTATAATTAATGTCCACGTATGATTCAAAATGACAGTGTTAACAGAAACTGACAGTTGAGACTACCAGTGTTAACAATTTGAAACGTAAGGGACCAAATTGATGCCAAATAAAGGTAAGGGGCCAAATTGAAATAAAAAAATAAGGTAAGTGACCAAATAGGCAGTTTAGCCATTTATGAATTATGTTTTTTTTTCCTTTCTGATCTTATTTAAGTTCTCGATTTTCATAATAGTGGTGGTGTAGGGTGAAATTTTGGTAAAGAGGGAGATAAGATGTGACAAGATAAGATAGTACTTCTCACCTCAATTTCTGCTTCTAGCTATTATCTTATCATCTTACACCTTGCTATCTTCTGCCATTTATCTATCAGTACTATCTTATATTTCTACCTCTATGTTCTAAGGAACTATAGGATATTTTACTATTGTTATTGGCTTCATCAATCACTCAAGTACAAACATCACTTTCTCCATCAATATTGCTTAATTACTTCATCGTCTTAATTTCAAAAAAATATTGTAGCTAACTATTGTTATATTGGTGCTTTCATTGTCTAGCTCACATGCAGATGACTAATTCACCCGGAGGAACTTGAGATGCTTAGTGAAATGATGGCTGATTTGAAGGAAATATGAAAGACCTTAAACAAAATGCTCACACGTTATGGACTAAACCCATAAGTTAAGACCGATAGTATGATTAGATTGATAAATATCTTGTTCCCTGTCATAACCAAATTGTAGCAACCTTGTCTATTGTGGAAGTTATAGATTAACCAGAGGATCACATGGATGCAGATTTGGGTTCATTGGAACTAATGACTAAAGAGATTATGGCAATTACAGGCTTCCTTAACAATTGTGGATCCGATGCAAACCTCAGTTTAAAACATTGCATCCTTGTGGGTTATTTTCTCAAGATAGACATGGTTATCCATTCAATGCTCATTTCCAATTTCACTGTTAGTTTGGTGTACATGGCCACATTCCTCATAGTTGCAGTTATTGATCCATTTCTATTATGGTACAATGGGACTATTACCACAATCACTATTTGTACTCATGTTGTGCCTCTTGTCAGTTGGTTGACTACATATTGTATATTGAGGTATATAGTCTTCAAAAGATGTTAAGTTATGTATAGAGTCATCATAATGCTGAAAATAGTTGGAAGTTACTCCCGTTTGGTGTCAACGACAATCTTAGCAATGGCATAAACAAAGGGAATTTTAGCTAACACATTTCTAAGGACAAATTATTTACACAATATGTCACATGAAGCATTGGCATATGCATTTATGACTATGTGTGGATTGTTGCTTAGTTTTCCAATAATTGATTCCTCAGCCAAGACTCTTAATTCAGTTTGGGTTATTGATATTGGATTACTTGTTTGGTGTTGAAACACATTGAGGTTTGTTGATAGACTTGAATTTTGTCTTATCACAAGGTGTTACTCGTTAATTAGGAAAGCCATTATTGAATCGACAAATGCAACATACTCTTTTATAGTATTACCTTGTTTCAAACAACAACTGAGTGAACATGATAAATTCTTAGTTTTCCACAAATTGTATATATTGAAGAGCATGTGCAATTGGTGATGCAACACAAATTTGGAGAGAAGCGAATGGTCGATGTGGAGCATGTGCACTATATTATCTATATTATTTGGATTACATTTTTGTACACCTTTACTTGTTACACAACAAGGGTTCTATGTACACCTAGGGGGGTGAATAGGTGTAGTGGTGAATTTTAGCGATTTTCGATTTCACTCAAAAACGAGAAAATTAGTGCCAGTTTAATTGGTTACTTATGTGGTTGCAGGAATTGCTTAATCGGTTAATTGGTCAAATTTTACACACAAATAACTAGTTGCTTAACCAATTAACAAGTTAACTGAACCAATTACCTTAGAGAAAATCTTTTAAGAAAAACATTTATTGGTTAACAATCAACTTCAACTAATTAACTAATCAATTATGGAGATTTTTAAGACACTTTTACAACATTCAAACACATATTAAAGAATTCAAACAATATTCACACAATATTAAAATCACAAAACATATGAACAATAAAAAGCATAAAGAAGGGAAGGGATAGAAGATTGGACACGACAATTTATCTTAGTTCTCTCTCAAATAAACCACCGAGAGCTACGTCCATGCCTCCCCTTTTGTATTCGGAGATTTGCTTTACTGTGCTTTTGAAAATTGTTTTGTACAATCACGCTTCAATATCCCTCACTCAACAAGCACTTCACACAAAGGATACATCACCCTTATCATACAAACTCCCACAATTTTCCTAAAAGAAGATACCTCACTTCCTAGTGTAACACCCCGCTTTTATTTCCCCAAATAAAATAGGGAGTTGACAAAAACTTTTTCCAAAGAGAGTGAAAACCCAATAACCTTTCTCATTAAAATAATATTTCTTTTACAAAATAGTCTGAGTGTAAAATAGATAATTATAAAAATCCCCAAGTTCCTTTTTACACCCAGAGCAAGGCTATCACAACTCTATCCTTCTTCAAAAGGATTCGGACGACAAGATGTCATCCTGGTTGTTGCTTCTATATACTCCAACTAGAGTGACCTCGATCTTGTCCTTCATTCATTTGAAACTCATCTTTGTAAAGACATACCACACATATATGGTAGACGGGAGTAAGTCACTTGTCATATCACCTAAGCAGATTAAATGATTGATTCATACACAAATGCAATTACATTTCATATTAAAGTATGCGATAACGGTATCCAAAAAACCTGTTAATTTATCCATCAACTTGATAAACAATACACTAATTTAATATTGATTTATACTTGAACAAATACAATACTTAATATATAAAAAATTGTAGTCATTATCTTTCTTATAAAATGCATTGACCACTAGAAAAAGAGAGTCAAAAATAATCATTTCAATGTATTCTTCATATCCTATGAAATAGTTAACCACCCGAAAAGTTAGTAAAGAATAATCATTTCAATGTTTTCTTCATGTTCTATGAAATAGTGAATATTCTAATTTATCCTTAAATATACTCATAATACCATAAAAAATCTGAATGTTTAATACTAATTAATCATAATAAAGGTAATAATCATAAAAAAGGGGTTAATTTATTTATCAAATAAGTATGAAATATTTCATAATATCATCAAACAAAATGGATCAAAAGTTATAATTATGACTTAATTTTGATTAATCATAATAAAGTTAATAATCATATTTGGTTTATCCAAGATTAATATAGATGATCTGGTCCTTATATATACTCAAGTATAATAACTTCCCACATAAACTTATTTCCCTTTCTAGCATCATTTTTTGGTTTATTTGTTTAATATATTATTATTGTAATGAATTAAAATGAGTTAATTGTCACTTTGGTCCCTGAAATTACATTCCGCTTTCACTTTCGTCCCTCAAATTACGAAAAATAGCTTTGAGGTCCCTGGATTTGTAAAAACGTGTGCACGTTAGTCCCTCCGTCAACGTCCGTTAACGGAGGCGTACGTGACATGCACTTTAAATAATTCACTATAGTCCTTGTAATCACTTTAAATAATTCACTATAGTCCCTGTAATAATTTTAAGTTATTCATTATAGTCCCTGAAACTATACAATTTATTCACTTTAGTCCCTATATCAGTATAGTACAAATTCTAGATTAACTCAAACAATCAGTGAAGAATTAACCAAAAAAATTAAGGGGTATGGAATATCTTCTGCAAATTTGAGATGAAGTTTCATCCTTGCTCTTTTAAGGACAATGTTTAAGTAATTAAAAGTGTAAAGTCAATATTGAAAATTGTGTACCTAAAACAAAACATTGAAACTTTCAAAATTTACTCTTAATATATTAAAAATATAATTTCAGGGACCTAAGTTTTACATTTTTGGTTGCATAAATATTATCTTTGGTGCAATGAAGAGAAAAACTCAAACAGTGTTAATAAAAAAAACTCAAACAAAATGGTACAATTTGGAAAACATACAAAACATGTTGTACATAGTAAAACAACACTTTTACTGATTGTTTAAGTTAATATGGAATTTGAATTATACTGATATAGGGACTAAAGTAAATAGATTGTATAGTTTCAGGGACTATAATGAATAACTTAAAATTATTGTAGGGACTATAGTGAATTATTTAAAGTGATTACATGGACTATAGTGAATTATTTAAAATGCATGTCACGCTGCCGTTAACGGACGTTGACGGAGGTTAACTCCAGGGACTACCATGCACACGTTTTTACAAATCCATGGACCTCAAAGCTATTTTCATAATTTGAGGGGCGAAAGTGAAAGTGGTATGTAATTTCAGGGACCAAAGTGACAATTAACTCGAATTAAAATTAACTAATTGAACCGAGTCCACAAAACCAACATAAAGTCAATGGAATATTCTCATATTCCAATATTCCATCTTTGATTATCGCCCATCATAACCGCTATAGACTAAGCACCATTAATACCGCGGAATATCTCCTCTTATTTGCCTATCAGGCTCAACCCAGCTGAATTAGGTTTGTCTACTCTCCCCTATAAATGCAACCTTGTCAATGGGGTCAGGTATGTTCTCCCACTCCTTCTACTAAGAATTACGTGTGCCACACGATTCCCTTTTCACTAGAGATATGTAGGATTGGAGTCACTCTCGTCAGGTACAACGACACCAAAAACACATGATGGTGTATCCGATAACCGATTTGCTCTTGTTTTCACTCGGTAATTTTGGTACGCCACAAATATGTTAATCAATTTTAGTAATGTGTTTGATATATGTTATTATAAATTAGAGTTAATAGTCACATAGGTCCCCGAAAGATACCTGTGGAATCAGTTAGGTCCCTGAAATATTTGTGGAATCTTTTAAACCCCCAAAGATCATTTTGGAATCAGTTAGTTCCTTGAAAGATTTGTGGAATCTCTTAAATCCCCAAAAGATCAATTTGACATCACATTAGTCCTCCCATGAGGGACCTAATAGAATCCTACGTGGCACGTTAAATGCTTTGTTGACCCAAACGTGGCACCTTCTTAACATTTCAAAATGGCATTGGGGCCAACAAAGCATTTAACGTGACATGTAGGATTTCGTTAGGTCCCTCCTGACGAAATTGGATAGGGGGACTAACGTGACGTCAAATTGATCTTTGGGGAGTTTAAGAGATTCCACAAATCTTTCAGGAATCTAGCTGTTCTACGACTATCTTTCGAGGACCTATGTGACTGTTAACTCTATAAATTATTAACAAATTACTTTTAAAGAATTTCATGCATCACAGTTTTATATCGTAATCAAACTAAGATAATACAATGAAAACAACTACAACTACAAAAGTAGAGAAGTAAAATTGCATCAATTCCTCATATACATTTAGAAAAATATACATACAAATAGAAATTAAATAAAGATCGTACATGATGTGGGGACGATCAAAGCTAGTATCTAATACTTTTCATGTTGTTATCGTGCCTGTGTATGTATCTCACATTCTCATTTATTAAGGACGTTTTCAACATAATTTTGAGGAAGTCTTATAAAAAATTTTAACATTGGATCTTTTATAAATTTTTTAAAATATTATGGAGAGTTAGTTTTAAGTTGAGTATTATATTTTAAATATACAATTTAAGATTTTGTTGGATCCAACCATTTTTTCCTCTTTTTATTCAATGTCACCTTTTTTTTTTAAGGTATCCCAAATCAGAGTATGTTCTATGTTCTAATCCTCTTGTAGAGTTCTTGGTGATTCTAATGGGTAGGACTACTTACCGAACAATTTAAAGGTATTGCATTCACAAGGTTAAGTATTAAATTGCCTTACTTAAATTTGGATCAATCTCTTCTGTTGAACCAAACTCTTTTATATCTAATAATAATAATAATAATAATAATAAATATTCTTATATATATTGGGTTTGCTTTCATAGGGAGTTTTTTTTTTTTAAATGGGATCATTTTAGCATTATGTACCATAAATATTGAACAAATATATTCTTTTATACGTGTTTAATATTAGTTTTCAAGAAGGGCTATTTATTATCTTTGATTATCACTACAAGAAAAATAGTATTATGCGGCGGATTATTTGTGGCACTTATATGAACTGTCGTCGGCGCTTAATTAAAACGGCAAATTTGCGTCAGTTTTGTAACCCCCGCAACTTTCAAGGTTTACACGTGCAAGCAGCACGTACCTTGTTTCATCTCTCACTTGTGGTTTTGCATCGGCGCTCCATGTGATGTGCGTTCCATTCTCTCTCACTTGTGTGCTCACTCTCATTATCTCTCAATGGCTTCTCTCATCTCTATCAATCGCTTCTCTCATTCTCGTAATCTCACAATCTCAACCATTCTCTCAATCGAAGGTAATCTCAATCTAATCGAAGCTATGTTTAATCATTTTAATTCATTCTCTCATTTCAATTACTCAACTCTCTGTAAGCTATGTTCAAGATCTCACGTAGAATCGCTTATTAGAAGCCCTAATCCTAAAAGCCGGAATCCCTAATCCCTAATCTATGCTCATTTGAAATTAGGAATGTACACTGGATAGTTTTTGCAAGATTCCATTTATCTGTGCAAAATAAGCTTCTAGAAGCATCTCGAGTTGGTGATACCTTTGTTGTGTTGTTGTTTATCGTTTTCTTCAGCTTCTAATTTTAGCTTCTTCTTCTCTTTCTCTCTCTCTCTCTCAGTCTCAAAATTGTCGTTGAAACTTCAAACCTATCGATTTCTACTGTCCGATCTGACTCACTGAGTCAATTCCTTTTCCCGTCTGCGACTCGGATGAGTTAGCTCTGAAGATCGCTCCGCATTAATCGCCATGGTAACTTTGGATTAATTACTTTGCTTTTTCCTTTTGACTCTTTGAGGTGCTTTGTTGAATCTGTTGGACTTCGATTATTATTATTATTACTATTTTTAAAATTTTAAATTATTCTGTATCGCTATGATGTGTTTGGGGATGTTATTTTGTTATTAAATTAGTTTTTGGCATTAGGATGTTTTTGATGATTTTTTTTTTATATAAATTTTTGAAGTGAAAGATATATTACTTGATCCATGCATTACTTAAAAAGGATCATGTGAAATGGATTTTGATGAATAAGATTTGGGTTGTTAGTGTATATAATTTGATTATTTAGAAGCTGAAAAATACCACATGGTGGACGTTGAATATTAAGAATAACAGTAGAAGTGTTGGCCATGTTCTTAATGGTAATTCAAATTAATGAGGTGAAGCCATAAGGTTTGAATGTTTAGTTAAAATGGGATTGGGAGCTAATTAGCATTGCAGTAAGAGATTTTGGTATTTCCATGTTTTTGGTGAATGGTGTTTCTAAAATTTTGTAGAAAGTGTTTTGGAGTACATTATTAGTGGAGGATCCTCTGCCAGAAAATGTAATGGAATGCAATTTTTGTTTTTTATTTTTGGTGTAAAATAACTTAGCTTGAATGATTTGGTACCAATGAAAGACTGACATGAATAAATCCATCTTTCTTGAGGAAAAGAAATTTGATGTAGAGTCTCTTAGTGTAGATTCTTTTTTGTTTCATGCTGTTGTTTCAAACTAAAAGCTGTAATTAACTAAATATACTGGCAGAATTATTAGAATTAACCCATATAGAAATTGTATGACACGGCTGTTTGACTGTCACTGATCGTCAATGCTAGGTCAACACATGGTGGTCTAGTTACACGAGGATGATTATCCTTTTAAACTCTTAATGAATTCTTATTCTGTTGCATGCATTTGCATATAACTTTTTAAATACCTATTTTGTAGTAAAATGTTTATTTAGTTTCAAAATTAATACATTGCTTGTGGTTAACAATGTGAGTAGTTGTACTGTTACTCTGAACTAACATGTTTTTGCTTTGAATATCCAATATGTTTGGCTTTGCAGTCTGCACCGGTGAACATTATTGTAGGTTCTCACGTTTGGGTTGAGGATCCAAAACAAGCATGGGTTGGTGGAGAAGTATTTAAAATCAATGGTGATGAAGTCCATGTTCGCACCACAGATGGGAAAACAGTGAGTCTTCATTCTATATATTGTTTAGGCTTATTGCAATTATGTTTCTGGTACTTCTATGAGATCTAGCTTTGTTAAATAACCTTTAGGAATTATAATTTTTTTTTTGCACATGTAATGTAATCCTATTAAATTGTGGCTTATATGTTTATTTTATATCTTTAGTCACAGAAGTTCCGACTTTGTTCTTTCTTTATTGTCTATATTCTTTTATTTGGCCAATAGTTAAACAAGAGTGACTCGGCCTTTCAATTATGATTTTGACCATTTGAACATCCGATTGTAGGTTGTCACAAATATCTCAAAGGTTTTCCCATGGATAATGAAGCCCCTCCTGGACTTATTTTATGTTTGTCTGATAACTAAAACTTAGAAAGCCGGACTTCTTTGTTCATCATAACTAGCAAGTTGGTGGGCTACGATCCAGAAAATGGTTGTATATGTGTGTTTGTTCATGATTGTATGCAAATATCACTGTATCATATCCCAATATATCCCTGATGGAACCCCTGCAGTTTGGAAATTTGAAAATCTAATATAAGATTTATTCAGATCATTTAAACCAGTTCAGTAAAGGAAAATTATTACTTTTCCTCCGCCATGGTGCTGTACTAAAGCAGGATTGCAATGGTGTAGTTTTTAGATTCATTATTTCTGTTTCTTATTGAGAATGGGGACCCTCTTGCCATTTTCCTTTTTCTGAGCAATTATAAAGTGTAATTTATGATATAACCGATTGATCACCAATCGCCACCGCGGTACACAATTATGCAAACTTGGTTTGAGTAAGCAGAAAGTCGTTAATAAAGTCGTTAATAAACTGAATAGGACTGCTGATTTTGAGACTGTAAGGGAAATCAAAGAGAAGTTATGCTATATAAGGTCAGCAACAAATCTAATGCTACATTTTTTGTTCCCTGCCGTCTGTAATGTTTTTTTAATGCCTACATCTATTTCCATCCAGTTATGACTACAAGAGGGAATATCAGTTGGGGCTTGAGACCACCATCCTTGTTAATTACTATACTGTAAGTTGATATCCTTTTTTTTTTTTAAATCTTTATAGGACTATTTCTGTCTCAATGATTATTGCTTTAGTTAGAAGTTCTCGTTGAAATGGCTTTGCCAAGGCATAAAGTGACTGTGGGCACAAGTCTAATCCTTTTGATATGTTCTTTCATCTTGTATTCCTTTTCATAAGTTATTCATGCATTTCTGCAACCACATTCATATATCCTGTGCCTTAATGTGTGAAGTAATTTTGAATACACAATATTTCATGTGTGCATGGGCCAGCTGTCATTGATTTAATGTTTATGTTGACATCATAATTATTATTTACACTCTCTGAACCAGCTTCCTGATGGAAGGGTCATTAAAGTAGGCACTGAAAGGTTCCAGGCTCCAGAGGCTCTTTTCACTCCAGTACATACTTGGTGCCCATTTCCAGAGGCTCTTTTGTTGAGAGACACATGTGAGTTACATTAGTAGTGATTTAATCCAAGCTTAATAGATTGTGAAATCACCCTTCTTTTGTACTCGTCTTGCAGGAATTTAAGCCACAATTTCTTATCAGGACCCATCGGCAATGTGTTTACAGGCTTAGATAATCTCAAAGAAATGTACGTCTTCTTCAGCCGTGTCTTTATAGTGTGTATTCTATTAATATTGCATTTGAATCAAAATTAAAATAATAAATGACTCAAAGAGCAAGAAAATTCTTTGCACATTACTACTAATCTTGAATTTTCTAGAAAGTTCAAGGTCAAAGGTCAACCAGCATTTTTCGCGTGTTTTTCACCACTTTTATATTTATTAGAACTGTGAGCTCTGTCACATGAATTAGCAAGTTGAATGATTGCTTGGTGGTGATTATGTAATTGGAGCTTAGTGTTCGCTCCAATGGTAACTTGCTTGCAGTTCCGGTTGGTATTAAACATAGCGAATCTAATTTCATTTATTTCAGTTTATTCCAGGAAATTTAACAATTATTTTATTCCATTATGATGGAGATGTGAATGAATGGGAGAATCTTGTCTGGAGTAGTTAATACTGCTATAGAAGTGATAATACTGCTAAGATATGCTTAATTTTGTCAATTCAACTTTAAAATTAAGTAGTTGGCAAGAAAATAAACTAGAATAATTTTTTATATGTATGTCAAGTTATGACACAGGCTGATTTAGACCTTGCAGATGCATATATGTCAGGTTATTACTACAGCTACCAAGGAGCAAAAGTTGAAGGAACTGTCACAAGAAAGCTCCAAGTTTGTATTTAAGCTTGGTTTGTCTAAGCATCAATTTTCACTATTGAGGAATGGTCTTGTTATGGTGAGAGCAGCTGGTTCTAAGCTATTCTTTTTTTGTCACCCTTCTCCTTTTTGCATCATAGACTTGTTTATCTCGGTTCCTTTTAATTAACCTATTCTATAAAAAGGGGAAGTCTAGGACGGGCATCATGTGCATATGTTGTTGAATGTCTTATTTTATCTCAATTTGTATTGATTAAATGGATAGTGTAGGAGGATGAGGCTCACATCATGATAATTTAAGTCCTTAGTGACTTTGTATTTAGACTTTGTATGATAGATTTTTTTTTGTTTTAACTATAATTTAGATTTGGTGATGTTTTACTTGGGGAATATTGTATTCTTTTGGCTATAATTTAGTTGTAATTGGTTTAAAATGTGTTGTAGATTGAAGCATATTAGGGGTGGAAGGATATTTCCCAGCAAATCTTTTTATTTTAATTTCGTGTGTAGCTTTTCCGACGTTTATAACTGTCTCAAATATATAAATAGGCATCTTGCGGCAGTTAAAAACTGTTGCAATTGTTTATAAAAAATAGAAGTAGGCATTTGCGGCGGTCAAAAAAACTGTCGCAATGTTTTTCATAATAGAAATAAATGGGCATCTTGCGGCGGTTATAAGCCGTCGCAGGTTTTTTACAATATATATAGACATCTTGCGACGGTTATAACTGACGCAATTGTTTTCAATGGAATTTCATATTTGCAACTTGCGGGGGTTGTTAACTGCCGCAAATTTTGGTTCAAAATCCTACAACGGTTGTCATAACCGCTGCAAAATATGATTCTCGACGGTTCGTTCTGCGTGAGTTATTGAACCGCCGCAAATATATTTTGCGACAGTTATAACCGCTGCAAAACACCTCAAAAAACCGTCGCAAATTGCCCTTTTTTTGTAGTGTATTTTAAATATAAAAATTTAAAAAACAATTTCTCCATTCCCAACCAAACTACCATCATTCTCTGCAAATCATGGCACACAAGTTTTTAAAAGGACTATGTTCAAGATGGACAACAAGTAGAAACACAAGGAAGCAATCAACTTAGGGCTTTCCAAATCACTGCAGTCATATGGCAAACAAAGATTTTTTTAATCTTCCTGTACTTTGCTGATTCAACTATTGATGTATAAGATTGGATTTATACTCGTTAAAGGTGCTCTGCATAGCACATACGTTTAAGAGCGGTTGGTTAAATTTGTGAAAAATCTGAATTTCATTTTGTTTATATTGAACATTATTCATAACGAGAAGGGTTGAATATTGAAGGTTGGGAGGAATGGTCGTGTGGTGATTTCAGAGAATGATGGTAGTTGGGTTGGGGTAAAGAGAGAAATTGAATTTTAATTTTGTATTATTAAAATAATCAAACATATTGAAATAGCGAGCCCTTCTTAAAAACTTATTTTTAACATAGCACATAAAGGCATATTTTTCCAATATTTATGGTACATAATTCTAAAATGATTCTATTAAAAAAAAAGATTTTTCCTTTGTTAGCAAACCCCTCTCTCTCTCTTTATTATTTATATATACCTCACATCTTTTGTCGGTCTTCATTAATTTAGGCACATATATACTTCCTCCATTCCACAAGGATAATTTTTTTTTTTTTAACAAATTGAAAAGGTCAAAAATTAAGGAGACATGCATTGAATGATTTGTCTAACCCATCAACCAATTATCAAACATCTAATTTAATACATTTTGCATTGATCAACCAATCACAATTCAAAGTTTACAATTTCTAAACTTTTTACTTATTATTTTAACTTTAGTTTTGGAAAAAAAAATTGTGTTTTTTTTTTTACCATCCTTGTGGGACGGAGGGAGTATTGTATTGTTAGATTGTTCAAAAACTATTATATTCTTACATTAATCTAGAATGCACATATATTGTATTATTATATTATTGTGGGAAATTTTAACTTTTAAACATTATTTGAAGACTTATTTATGTCTTTAGTCCTTAAAAGTTCAACAGTGTGTTTCGATTTTAGTCCTTAAAAATTATTTTGAACATAACTAGTTCTTAAATTTTCAAATGTTTTGGTTTTGGTCCCCGCTGTAACACCCTAAATTAATTTTCTTATTTAAAATTTACAATTTAAAAATTCCTCTTATTTCTTAAAAATGTTAAGTAAAATTTTCTCGAAAATCGGACAGAGTTTTATTTGTTTTACGGATATTTCCAAAATTTAGTTTTTCTGTCACCTGTCAAAATTAAATATAGCAGACACAACAGGCAGAAATAAACATCATAAGCCTCTTAGGGCCAGCCATAGTGGGACTTAGTGGATCGTCACCACATCATACAATCCAGCAGTAAAATCAGAGTATCCCCAGCAGAATAACACATAGTATGCCACTAAACAAAATAAAAGACCACACCCAAGCCAAGGGTGAATAGATCCCGGGCCACCCCAACCAGACTATATATACATCAAAAGAGATATCATACAAGTCTCCACAACATATAATACATGAGACTCAAAACATGGCCCGGAATCCCGTCATGACTACTAGGGAAAGCTATCACACTCCCTCAGCGGGAGTGGGGTCCTGCTCGGCCTCCATCTCGATGTGCTCAAACTCAGTACCTGAAATGTTTGTAAGGGTGAGTACCGCACTAACTAGCAATGCATAAAGTATGCCAAGTCAATCACAATTAGATACAATTAACATATAATGAACATAGAAACAAATCATGATTCACACTCTACGCTACAAACACATGCGTCTCCATAAGTGCTAGCCGCCTCTCGAGTACTTCTATGTCCACTTTCTCTCTTTACTAGTTTCCTATTTTATTTAAATTATTTCTTTTAATTACTTCTGCCTTTTCTTGTCCTCTTATCTATCTTTTCATTTTCGGCGTTGTGAGATACTTCCACTGCGTTCCCCGTCTTTCGAGGATACGACTTACCGATGCGTGCGGATCCCCAAAGGCCACACGTCTTACTCAACCCCTGCGATTGGTAGGCTTGTGATTTACTGCAGGTGTTACGCACCCGGCTTACAACACCCTCCGCACGTCTTCTAGGGCTAGTATTCACAATCCGGAGAGATGGTAATGCGAATCCTTCCACTGCGTTCCTCGTCTGTCGAGGATACGACTTACCGATGCGTACGGATCCCCAAAGGCCGCACGTCTAACTCAACCCTTGCGATTGGTAGGCTTGTGACTTACTGCAGGTGTTGTGCACCCGGCTTATGGCACCCCTCCGCACGTCTTACAGGATTAGTATTCGCATTCCAAGGAAGTCTTTAATCATAATTACCTTTATTTCCTTATTCGTTCCTTCTCTTTTAATGTCTAATTAGTTCTCCTCTTATCTAATAATTTCCTATTACACTAAATTTTCCTTTGTGTCTATACCTACTTCCAATTACTCTCTTAATTGTCCTAAGTGTCATTTACCCCTTAATCTTGTGGGAACCCATCCCTAGGTACATACATACTTTACACAACATTTAGCATATATCAATAATTAAAACATCATAAATATAATCAACCAACACTTAATTCACATAATTTAAGCATTTAATAAAGGAAATTTCTAAACTTCCTAATTACTCTATTTTCTATTCTCATCCTAATTTCTCCTAAACAAGCCAAATAACCTCGACACATTCACACACCACTAGCTATACAACCACCGTACGGCGATACATCCCCTTACCTTGAGATTGGAATGAAAAGAGAAAACCTTAATGGGTATTGAACCCTAGAAACCAAAGTGCTCTTCCAAGCTTAATACCCACAATAATCCTTGATGATGTGTAGAGAGTTGGCAAGAGACAAGAATGTGGAGATGATAGTGTTCCCCCCCTAACTCTTAGAAAATGAGAACCTCATGTAATAACAAAGTCCATGTCCCTTTGTAGAAAATAAAAGGAATAATTCTATTTAGAAAAGGAACATAATGATCAAAATCAAGAAGTGAAAAGAAAGGGAGTGGTTCTACTTACTCAATCTCTTGAATTCAAGAAGGAGCAAGATTGAGGGATGAGGGAACTAGCTCAAGAGATCAATCCATGGAGAAGAAGAGGGAAACAAGCTTGATGAGGATGCCTTGGTACAAAGCTTGAAGATAGGAGCTCCAATGGAAGAGTGATTATTCAAGAGCCAAAACCCTAAGCTTGGGAAAGAGGGGTTTTCGTATGGAGAGGAGAAGAGGATTGATAGATTTGTGTTTCCCTTCCTAGTGTTCGAATGGGTGGCCTATAATGTGTTTTGGGTGGAGAAAACCCAAAAATACCCCCAAAAATCGCAAAAACGTGTTACAGATAACAGACTTTTCGCTTAAGCGAAATTTATTCGCTTAAGCGAATTGGTCACAGTAAGGTCACGAATGATTTTCGCTTAAGCGGCCATTTTTCGCTTATGCGAAATGGCTTCAGTGAGGAAAGTCCCTGTTTTCGCTTAAGCGTCGGATTTTCGCTTAAGCGAAACTTACAGGTACTGCTACTTTCAGTTTTCTATTTTTCAGCTATTTTCTCCCCAACTTCAAATAGCCATAACTCCTTCGTTCACCGTCGGATCTTGCTCAAATTTGGCGAGCAACTTCCTAAAAATCATACCTTCATATCCAACGGTGGAAATTGTGTTTTGAGTCCTAAATCTTTTATTTTAATTTCTTATCCTATTTATTTCGTTTAACACTGAATCGCCCGTTTACCTCGTCCGTTCCTAACTTAATTTACTATTTCTTTATATTTTTAAAATTAAGTTACACTTATATAATAATAAAAAGAGGGATGTTACACCCGCCATTAGGAAAAATATGTTATTTGCTAATGTGGCAAGCGGAACACCACATCAATAGCCACGTGGTGTGAGATGGAGCCTAATAGGTGGTATGACGTGGATGATACAGGCTCAGGGACGCAAAATAGTTCCATACGCAAAATGGTCTCATAGATTCTACGTCATACCACCTATTTGACGTCACCTCACACTACATGGCTACTAATGTGGTATTTTGTTAGCCACATTGGGAAATAACATCTCTTTTCACTTGATGCAGACCAAAATCAAAATGTTTGAAAAATTAAGAACTAACTAGTCAACATAACTTGTAGGAACTAAAATCAAAACACGTTGAACTTTTAGGAACCAAAAACATAAATAAGCCTTATTTGAATACAAATATAATTGTTAAAACATTAAAAAAAAATTGAACTAATAAATACTATTTGAAAGCAAATATTCTATTTAGGAAATAAAAATTTTGAATTTATGAATAACAATTGAATTTGAAAATGAATTGGAGTCTTAAAAGTAAAATTTGAGTCTTATGAAAATTATAAATCTTAATTGCAACAGTGGAAGATATAAATAGATGAAAGTTGAGTCTTACATCAAAATGATGATGTAATAAAATTTGATGTATCACCATCTTATAAAATTTGTTGTTGAGACTTTTCTATGAATGTCATAATATAATTTAACAACACGATATCACACTAGACACATATACAATATGGAGAGAAAAAAAAAGGATATGTCAAATTTTAATAATTATAGAGCATGACATGATCATGAGTGTACTTATAATACAAATCAAAGACCTTAGAAAATAATCTAAAATTAAAAGAGGAGTTATTTTTCAAAAGTTAGCATGATAAAATTGAAAATATTAAAAAAAAAAAAACTCTAGTATTTATCCAATTATTGTGGAATCGAAGTGTATATATAAAAAGTTGTATCTTAAAAAAATGTAGAATACATTTAGGATATGTTCGGACAAGGGAATTTTGTGATTCCCTAGAGTTGTAAGGAGTATGAAGGTAAAGTAAAAAGAAAAGATTTGGAGAACGTTGAGATGCCAAGTTAATTGAGAATTTCAAATTAAGACTCCAATTCATTTTCAAATCCAAGTTAAAATGAATTGAATTTATGAAGTACATGGAACTATGTTGCAGTGTCAACGCTTCATAACGGCTAAGCAACTAAAGAACTGAATCGATTGCAACGCCTATTCGATCTTGTGCAGCTATTTGAATCTTCCACAATCTGGCCTTGTGCTCCAAAAGAAAAATACTTATTCATCAATTTCTTATTGAAGGAACCATGTTGTTTGTAGTTCAAATTTAGTGTGCCATCGTCTTTGGAGCAAGAGGGTGTTCTCATTATACCAACACCCTTTTGTTTATTGGCACAAGAAAGAGAAGCCAATGATAGGTCATGAAAAGGACTAGTAGGAGTTGAATGATATGCATGAAAAGGCACATGTGATTGTGTATGTGGCTTTACCTGAATTACACCTTGCATTAGGAATTTCATTTTGGAGGATGAGCTTGGAAGATTATTATAAGTCCTCATAGATTGTGTTCTTTTCTTGTTTGGAAGTGAGGATGGTGGTGGTTGTTGTTGTTGTGAGTATTTTTGCCTTAATGAGATTGGAAACTCTTCCAAGTTTCTACTTGAACTAAAAGGATCAAAAGAATCACCATCATCTTCCAATTCTGAGGCAGATGCTTTTGTTTCTCTTCTCCTCGGCCATCGGAGAAGAAACTTCAAGCCCCGCGCAGCATGATTAACAGAACTAGTCTTAATGTTGTTGTTATATGGAGAATTGGCTGAGACAGCATTGCTTATTTCATCTGAGCTTGCATTTGATTCCATACTTACTTTATCATAATTGGCATCTTTTGCATCATTCTCAATGCTTGTGTACATGAATATCTCAGAATCTGGTATTCTAAATGACGTTCCAGGACTGCCTCCAATACCATGAGTTTTCACATTTGTGATAAGGGTGTAATTATTTCTTTCATTATAATCCTGAATTTCCTGATGATTAGACCTCCCTCCAGCCGAAATCAACCTTTTGATTAAAATTTCGGAAGATGCTGACTTTGGTCTTTGCTTTAGAATATCCAAAGGGGTCATTCCATCAAAATCTTTGATGTTCAAATCAATTGATGACACAGATATCAATAACTCCACTAGCTCACATTGGATGTTGTTATCAATCACTGATACATGAAGTGCTGTTCTTCCATCATTGTTCCTGATATTGATAATGTCATGAAGTTCCACAATCTTTCCACTTACCAATTGCTTCATGAGTTCAGTGTGCTTGTCGAGTCTGCGAAAACCGGGGCTTCTGAAACCAGCCACTGCCATGTGAAGGAAAGTATCTCCATGGTGATTGGTTAATAATGCTAGGGAGGGAGATTCAAGAATCAGAATCTCTACCACAGGTAAGTAACCCCTGTAAGAAGCTACATGTAATGCTGTGTTGCCTTGAGAATCTGTCATGTTGATAATATCACTTGATGCCAGTAGATTTCTCACTACCTATATCATTAGAAACAACCAAAATAAGGGACAATTTTAGTTTCTTTTATCTATTTCAATGAAATGCATGGTGTATGTAATTTTCAATTTTGGATATATTGAACTTATATTGGATTAACATTAACACTTATTGGAGTCTCTGTGCCACGTTTTGTACTTGCAGAGAGGTGTCAAAGGGCATGCCAATCAGCATATAGAAAAAGGACAAAATTGAAGAGGAATTCACCCAAATGTGTATGATTGTTTTAATAATGTGTTCATATCTTAATCTTATCCATAATTATCAATTTTGCAGTACTTTCTTCTTGTACTCATACACGATATCAATATGTGATTTGTCTCTTTTCATCATATAATTACAAGACTTACTTTACACCGTGAAGTGAGCTGGGACAGGGTAAGTGATGCTCAGTTTGTTGGGTATTCATGTGTGATGCCCATGACCTACCCTAGAGCAATGTGACTCCCCGATGGTTAAAACCTCTCCAGTTGAAGGTCCTTAGTCCTTACACAGTTGGCAGGGGTTACCGAAAGAATTATGTAACTACGATCTTATGATTCATACTGTCTAAGATATTTTCATATCTTTATAATTCAAACCTTCTAAGCTTTTATATATCTCACACAACCCTCCTCAGGAACTCTTGAAGTTTTTCAGAGGAACCTATTTATGCTGAAATTCAAAACTTAGAAGAATTGGGTTGGTAAGTATCAAATTTTACCACTGATCATCGAGGCTCTAATACCATGTCAAAAGTCAACTCTTCCAAAAAATTGAAGGTGTTTGGTGAAGACATGAACGGTTTTATATATCTAACACAAACTCATCGTAAATGAACCTGATCTAATGTAAAGCTAGATAAATCAAACATTGTATAACATATGTAATATCTACAATCAATGTTCTATTTCAATCTGAGACAGACATTACACAAGCAGGACCAGCAAATCAAAGTAATCTATCTCACCTCAACTTGTCCTCTACCAGCTGCTGTATGCAAGACTGTGCATCCTTGAGAATCTCTATAAGTAAAAATGTCAGAAACATTTCCAAAGAGCTGTTTCAGTATCTCCCAATTCCCTCCTCTAGCTGCAGCATGGATGGCTCTATTCATCATATCCCTCTTGAAAATCTCCACACTCTCATCATCCTCCTTCAAATCTGCATCATTGCTATGTGAGATTGCAGAATCAAGCAAGAGCTTAAACACCTCACAATTATTGCTCCTTGCTGCAGCATACAGAATATCAGTGACACCATACTCTCCTTCTCCAAACACAAGAAAAGGGTCTCTCCCTAACAATTCTTGAACAAAGCCAACATCACCAGCTGAGGCAGCAGTGTAGAGAAGCCATCCACCATAGCCAGCTCTAATGAGAGAGTTGTCCTTGTCCTTGTCCTTATTATTGTGTCCACTTCCTGGAATAATCTCACACTCAAGCATGAGATTCTTGGCAACATTTGACCTGCATTTAGCTACATCTTTGAAGTGTGCTCCCTCATCATCATCCCACACGGTTTCGAGACGCCGAATTCGGGGAAGGGAAGTGAGCTTGATAAGGAGATTTGTGTCAAGGTGGAGTAGCTCCACAACAAGATCATATAGGCCATTTGCAGCAGCCCAATCAATAGGTGATGCATACCACCATTGCTCTCCAATGCTCTTCCAACGAAGAGGGAAGTTAGAGGGAGCCACTGAAGTAGCCATTGATTCCTCTAAAACTCTAAAGTCTAGAGTCTTTAGTCTTTACAACAAAGAACAAAGTCACTTTTTTAGACCTCCATATAGTGATAACACAATAATTCAGTGTTAGAGAAGATTTTTTTTTTTTTTTTCAGAAAAATGTTATCTATTATAACCGGATTCAACAACTTTCACGGAAACTAAAATTACTACTAACTTTTGGTTTTATAAGATAATTATTTGTTTTACAAAATTAAAGTTGTTGTGGAAGTTGTTGAATTTAGATAGATGTATAGATAACAAGATTTTTTTGCTTTTCAAAGCTAATTGATGGGATGAAAATTATTGGAACTTTCGTGTGAGATTAAGAGTATGAGCTGTGACAAAACTAGGGAAATGGTCGGTGGGGATGCCATACCATAATTGCTGACATGATTCTAACTACTGTTTTCTGTATAAGTTTGGTGGAGGAAATGTTTACCAAATGCAAGTCTATTACATAAACATCAGTATTTACTACCTGCTTTTTCAGGCAAAAATTGATGGATCCTGCGATTCTTTTTAACCAAAAAGGCAGGTGTCTCTCACTAATGTCAATTACGGATGTCAAGCAAACATATGTTTAACGGGGAGAAAATAAAACTAACCATAAACTGTTGTCACATGGTATGATATAGTAGATATTTGGCTATACACATAAAAAATGCACAAACCCTTTCACAGTTATTATTAAATAATACACCGTCCTTATCTTAATCATTACCATATTATACACTTATTATCCCTACGATTGAATTAGTTGATTGATACAGTAAGATTGAACATTTAAATGAAGATCCTTTTCAATAGTATATTTTTATTCGAATTCAGATATTAAAACCAGCATCTCATAACTCAAATACGTTCAAATTGACAACTCGCATTTTACATAAGAGAGACACTAATCAAAGACCAAGTTAGTGTGCAAAATATGATGTGACTAACTATTCTATTAGATAACAAAACGAAAATTGACCATTTGACTGGATTTACGAGAGATGAACACTATTGTGAGTGAATGGTAGAGGTGGGAAAAGTTGAAAAGAGAGCATAGAAAGAATGAGATTCTCTGATCCGTGAGCATAAGACCGAAGGGGTATTTATTTATTAATTATTAAATTATTAGTCATAGATTATGATTCAACAGACCCCACTTGGTTTCTTCCATTCACTTGAGGAAATTTCAAGGATTTTGTCGGTCATTTATAGCAATAGATCTGGCACATATATTTTACTACCAAAACGAAAGATTAGTTTGCATGATTCGCGCTGCAAAGATTGTTGCAATGCTGATAACAGAAAGTTGTTAACTTCCTTGTATACCATTTGGATCGGAGCATGATTTTGTTTGTCCAGTACAAATATTATGCCAGCCTTTTTACATGCATGGAAATGTACATAGAGTTTTATTTCCATATATATATATATATATATATATATATATATATATATATATATATATATATATATATATATATATATATATATATATATATGGTTTGGGATCATGTGTTGGTGATAAACTATTGTGTAAAAGTGTGAATTGGTGTATCGATTAATTAGTGATGAATAATTAGACATGTCCTTTTATCAATGGAAAAACACATTTTTGTACTCAGGAACATATACGAGAAATCTATTATAAATAGAATTGTCTGGCTTGAAAGTAGATTCTAATATAGAAATTTCTCTCTAAATTATTTGGATTTTTTTAAAAAAAAGTATGATTATCAAAATTTCTAGTTGATAATAGTATAATACAGTGTTGAAAAATATGTTTCAAGTATAATTGATATTATTATTGATATTGTTCTGCTACCATTTTTCAAATATAATTATCCAAGTAAATTTTTTCTCTACCCATACCATTTTTTCTGCATCATATATATAACTATATAGTTCTTATCCCGTGCAATGTACGACTTATTGATATTTTAATTTTTTTATATTAAATATTTTAAATTAAAGATTATTATTGTTTTTATTATAAAGTAATGATTATTATTAAACAACAACCAAAAATCTACTATCTACTATATAAAAACATCCATTTTCAAGGCACCACGTTTGTTCGCTTAAGGAATATTCGCACCAGAGCATTTGTAGGTAGATAATATCGTCTTTAATCAAAACTATAATTTAAAATAAAAAAAATTATCTATTCAAAATTAATATTTAAAATTAAATAAATTATCTATATGTGGAGTATGTTGAATCATTATCCTCATTTTGTTAAAAAAAATCATTATCCTCAAAAAATCGATAAACACAAAGAGATGATGCTTATTATCTGTATGTGAAATCATTATCCTCAATTTGTTGAAAAAAGAAGTAATCATTATCCTAAAAAAATTATTTTAAAAAAATCAATATATATAACATGATCTCACCTTCATTCTTTACCTTTGTTTCACCTTCAGATTTCTCTACTTCCAAGAATTCTCTAATTTTATTATTTCGTATTTTATGTTCCTAATTATTTATTTCTTATTTTATATTCGATTTTTGTTGTATGTTTTTGCCATTTATTCTTATTTATTGCCATGTTATATGTTGTTTGTTATAACTTACAATATTTGAATGAAAATTGGTAATGTGTTAATTAAGGAGGGTTCTTCCCTTTCTCATGGCAATAGTAAGCTCGACAAAGACAAAGGGATTGCTCATGAAATTCCAAATTTGCTGAAGTCAGGCACCACGGATACAATTTTCGTGCTTAGTGATGGAACAAAATCAACAACAAACCTCATTCGAAAATCAAATGTGAGGTTTGAAATTGTTGAGAATGATGAGCAACCCATTGATGATGGCCATGGTCTCTCTCTTTTTTTTTTTGGTAGAAATGGCCATGGTCTCTCTACTAATGCTTTGCCACGGATTCAAGCACAACCGATGGAGGAGGAAGCGGTTGACGGCCATTCCAACGCTAATTAATTTTGTTTATTGTAATAAATTTTGGTTGAATGTTTTTTCTTTTTTTTTATGGATTTAAAGAACTATTCTCTATTATTACAAAGAGAGGAGTTTTCCACGGAAGGTTTTATTTGAGTTTTTGTCTTTTTGTATTATTATTTTTTATTGTTGTTAATAATAGTCTTTACTTTAAAATATTTAATATTAAAAATTTAAAAATCAATAATCTGTGCATTGCAGGGGGTAAGAGTCATTATTATATAATAATAAAGATGTTTTGATTGTAGTATTAGGATTGATGAGATTGAGATATCAAATTTGTTATAAAGGGTGATAGGTCTTTCAAAATTTCTTAACGAAGCTGATAAAAAAATTCTTGATGAAATTTAAAATTTTAATTAAATCAAATCATATATTGGCGTGGAAACAAATTAGGGAAAATAAAACGCACATTAAACTACGTATGTGGGCTTAGAAGATCCTCCCTGCAATCGCTAAACGTCATACCACTCTATTGTTGTAACCTATTTATGGGATTTGAGTGTGAAAAAATTACATTAGTATAATAGTAGCCAAGCATGTAAACATGGATTCGATTTTGATTTTTATCATTGTCACCCTTATTATCTTTTTAGTTATTGCGACAATTTTTTTTTCTTTAAAAAAAAATATAATCTTTCTTTTTATCTTTTAAAAAAATATTTTTCAATAACCTTATAAATAAAATCTATCAATGTATATAATAAATATTACCCTTGGGATATGTAAATAAAAATTATAAAATAGAAATTATTTATTTAAACCATAAGTAGTATAGTAAAACTTTTATTCCTACACAAAGGACTAAATAGATTTTCTCTCTTAAAAAAATAATATTCGTAACATCAAAGTTGAAAAGTGTATTCTTTAAAGATTGATATATTGGGCTTAAAATAAAAAAAGATTGATATATTGAAAACTGCAATTGGTATAACGTTTGTCCGCTTAAGGAATACACACCAGAGCGTGTATAGGTAAATAGCATTATCAATAACCAAAATTATAATTTGAAATTAAATTATCTATATGTGAAATTATTTTCCTCAATGTGAAATCATTATCCTCAGTTTGTTAAAAAAAAGGTAATGGTAATAACAAACAGTCCATGATAAACTCAAACATCTAACAAAAGTTTATATTTATCTAAAAAATTGATATACTAAAAATTACGATTCCGGAAGCAAAAGATAAATACTTTAAATAATTATTTTATATTACAAAATTTTATATTTATCTAAAAAAGATAATAATTATTTTAAATTTTTCAAATTTGTAATGGATAAATATTTTAGTTGTTATAATCTCTAAAAAAAAATGTAACAGATTAAAAACAAATTTACATATATTTCAAAAAATTAATTTCAAGATGATTAAGACAATTAGGATAAAGAATTTTTATGATCAAATTTTATGATTAACTTGAGATAAGATAAACGATGAAAAAGATCAAAATATTTAAATAATAATAATAATAAAAAAAAATGTGATAATCATGTTTTAAAAAAATGATAATATTTAAATATGATTTACTTTTGATTCTTTAAAATAAAGTTGATAATCATATAAAAATGTTAATTTATCTATTAAATAAATAAGGAAGATATCATATAAAAAGTGTTACTTTTTATTTATACAAGAAAGTACAGTATTTCTCAACAAACTCATTTAAATTATTTTTTTAAGTGTAGTGTTTGATTTAAGTCTCGGACTTTTGTATAATTTTTTTTATTGTTGTGTAATAATAGTCTTTACTTTAAAATAAAAACAATCTTTACTTTAAAATATTTAATATAAAAAATTAAATTATCAATAACTTGTGCATTGCACGGGATGAGAGCTAGTAACTATATAAAAAGGTAGGAGTTCAAACCAAACCCTACACTTAAAAAAATTAATGTACGTGATCTTGTTGATAAATTTTGTACTTCCTCATATGAATAAAAATGTAAAACTTTTTATCTCATATATTTCTTATTTACCTTATGCATAAATTAACATTTTTATATATGATTATCGACTTTATTATGATAAATCAAAATTAAATCAGAATTAAACATTCTGATCTTTTTTGTTTGATGATATTATAAGATAAATCTTATATTTAAGTGATGGATATAGTTTTTTTTACAATTAGTTTTTTTTTAAATATGATTATCACATTTATTCTTATTAATCATAATTAAATATTTTTATCTTTTTCATCTATTATTTTATCTCAAATTAATAATAAGATTGAATCCTAAATATCTTTATTCTTATTGTTCTGATCATTTTGATTTAAATTTATTCTGCAAAGATGATGTCATCTATTAGCGAGCAATTTGATATTTGTCATTGAAGCTTAGAAATAGAAGAATAGGCCCATGAGGAAGACTATTTTTTTGGAACTCAACAATATAATATAAACAAAAATTAATATAAAAATCAACAACAACATAACATAGAAAAGATTTAATAATATAAATCTTAGTAGAGGTGTGAGTGATTAAATATAAATTTAATTTATCAACGTAATTTTTGGTTTTTTCGCAATTTATTATATTTAAAATTACTAATTTTTATCGGACGAATGATCCATATCACATGAGAAAAAAAATAGAAAGATAATATTGTTAAAAACATTTGGTTTGTTATTAATAGTTTTAATTTTCTTCATTAAAAAAATATTTTTAATTTTTTTTGTCACAATAGAAAAAAAATATTTATATCAATCATTAAATCAAACCGTATTATTATATAGGATGATTACATTTGGTTTGTTATTAATAATTTTAATTCTCTTGCCACAATAAAAAAAACAAAAAAATATTTACATCAAGTATAACATCAAATCCTATTTTTATATAGGATGATTTTTGTCTATTACAAAAAACAAAATTTATTATAAAAGAAAAATAAAATTCTATTACTATATTGACGCAATCATAAATAAAGTCTTCTAGATGAAATAGTAGGACTGAGTATATCGGCCACTGTCACATGTCAGTCACATGTCATCTTCCACTGTTTGGTTGATTAAAGAGGCCATTGGTGTATATAACAATAAATAATCATCTTCTTTTAATAGTTTATGATAGTCACCCTAAAACAATGCAACATTAGATTTTGATGCACTTTATTGCCACATGCAATTGAAGAATCAATCACTATAAGAAAAAAACAAATTGATTGAGCATTATTTACTTTGTCGGGATGGACTTCTTCACTTGTCTTTCTCCATTCCCTAACATAAGAATTAGTTACACCCTGATCAAAATTTTGAACAAACCACATTTTGATCAATGCATTAGAATTAAGAGAGAAACTTAAGAATCAAATAATATAAATTAAAATGAGCAAGAATTATTAGAATTAGAAAAATTTAATGACAAAAAAATAAATAAAAAAACTGAAAGTGAATATAATTGTGAGATTGTTGTTTACCTAAATATTCATAAGTTTGTGAGCCAATTCATATAAATCTTAAAATATTGTTGAGGATCCATCAAATGCATATTGCGTACTATATATAATGATTTGAAAAACTTGTGAAACAAAGGATAATGATTTAACAAATAAGATTAAATAAACTTTAAATATAATGATAATGATTTAACAGATAATGTGACGCTCTCTTTTTAACTTGAAAATAATTAATATTTCCAAATAGATTACTACTTGCTATCAAAATTATGGCTAGAAAATATTTTTTTTTAATACTAGTACTTGCTTAATTGAAAACCTCGTTTCAACATAACCCGTTACATGAATTCGGCATAGTAATAACTTAGCTTTGAAAAGACTTTCGAGAGCGCGTTTTCGTGATCAGTAAGAATGTTACCAGCACTTATCAGTTGAATGCATTATTTGCCTCTCGAATGAAATTTGAATATATAAAATATAAATTTATCGCCGAATTCCTTTGTCAATTAAAATCAGAGTTCGCGGAAGTAAAAACAATACTTATGGGGCACTGCTGAGGACAATAAAGCATATATATATATATATATATATATATATATATATATGATAAAAGGCATGATACATACCCCATCAGTACAAACTGTAGCAAGTGATAAAAGTCGAGATAGCAAGTTTTGGTAAAACATAAACAGACCAACTGTTCCAAAATAAAGGCTCACTCTAAGACCTCTCAATATATACAATATATAACAAAAGTCCAAAAGCAGAAGTCCCAGAGCAAGTCCTCCATATTCTCAGCAGCTCCTCAGATCCTCCACAGCTCTATCCCTAGGATCTAGGATCCAAAACCCCTATGCTATGCAGGCTCCTATGAACCAGCGGGTCCACCTCTAGCAGAAACGGTCGGCTCAACATGCACCTCCTCCTCGCTCTCATCCTCCACAGGGTCCTCCTCGACCTCGCCCGACGGTGTAGAGACCCCACCACTGGGTCTAGGATCCGCAGAAGCAGTCCTATCATACTCAGTCGGACCAGGAGAAGGAGTCTCCTTAGTGACAACTCTATGGGATGAAGGATGGGAACGAGTGGCAGCTCTAAATCTAAAACTATGAAAACGACGCATAGGTCGAGCCGGGGGTGGTCCTCTATAAGTGTAAAAAGGTGGAACATACATAGTATAGACTAATGGGATCCTAAATCGACGAGGTCGCACACGCACCAAAGGGTTAGGGTGGTAGAGAGTGATCTCCACCTCCCCCTCGAAGGTGGCACGGTGCTCCTCATACGTCCATATACCGCTAGGGATAGGGCGTATCTCGATGCAGGCTAGATATCTGGCCATCACCTAAACAGGGCACAGGGAGTAAGTATACACATATACATAATGGATAAAGACTAAAGTTGCAATCACAAATATATCATGGACAGATCATAATGCAAGTACATATGAGCACACCAATTTTCAACATTATAACTCTTATAATGCAAGTGGCATGATGTATGATTTTCTATCCACAACTGAGGCCTCTAAATGTCCATCTTGGATGTCCATCCAATACACCATTGTGTTCCCAGAACACCGACATTAGTTCCCAGAACATAATGCCGAACCATACTTGGATAAAAAGCATCACTCCCGGAGTGTGCACCACGTTCCCAGAACGCCACGTTCCCAGAACGCCACGTTCCCAGAACGCCACGTTCCCAGAACGCCACGTTCCCAGAACGCATAAAAACCAGGTCCCGGACACTGGTCACATATCTATAATGTGTCATCAAGTAGGTTATACTTTGGTACTCCTGGAGTACCCTCCTCATATTCCCAGAATATGATAAACGTTCCTACCAACCAGACTTCCAGTCTATATGTATGCACAAACATCAGGGTTGGTTTTATCTTTATATTAATTAATGTGATTTAGAAACATTTCAAATTTCTACTTTTGAATGATTTAATTGAGGTATAATATTTGGCATAAAATTCCCCTTTGAATTTTCTCAAAATATGCCTTTTTAAAACCCAGATTGAGTAATATAACTTCAATGGTATTTAAAACTTAACTTTTTATTTTTCAGATTCAGGTACTAACCGGTTACAGTTTCAGGCTAACCGGTTAGAATTACAGACCTGAACTGTTTACCATTGCAATTCAGAAAAACCCTTTTTCTTGAATTCTCTACCCAATCCAAAACACTTTTAACTTTATTTTTATACCTCAAAAACCATTGTTTCATCATTCAAAAGTCCAAATCACATATTCTTTTCCAATGAACATAATTTCACTTGAAATTATTCCATCAATTTAAGGCATAAATGGCAATCTTTCCAATCTGAATTTTTGCATGATAACAACTCATGTTTCAGACTATGTATACTGAATTTAAGGCTTAAACTTGAGTAAAAATCCTTTAAGGTTTCAGAACTGGTTTGCAACAAATTTTTCTTTGAAAATTTTACAGTGTCTAACCGGTTACGAAAATCGTGTAACCGGTTAGATTATGCAGTCTGACCATAAAAACAAGAGTTTTAACAACTCATTTTCTTCCTTTCTCAAATCTAACCCAAATTCCAGTATACACCAAGTTCATATGCCTTAAAGTAAACATGTTTACACCCAGAAACACATTCACATTGCATGCATCAAGTTTATTGAATCAATTTGCATGAAAATTCACATAAACCCAATTTAGCACAACAAAACTGAAATCAAACACTTAAACACAGAAATCAGTCTTCATTTAACTTGCATGCATCAATTGAAAATTGCTCAAAACCACAGTGAGCAAGAAATTGGCCTCCAAGCCTTTGTGCTTAACATCACATAATGCCCTTTTGAGTTTCATGAACTCAAATCCTAATTCATTTGATTTTTAGTCTAAATCTATATAGTATAGACTTCTCCCTTACCTCTAAGTTGATTTTGATGAGTATTTCCACTGAGCTTGAAGATCAAACCACAGATTTCCCCAAATCCACAGTTCTGCTTCCAGCCACGATTTTTTTATCAACAGGGTCCAAGGATCAGAAGGTTTGACATGGAAATTGGCCAAGAAAATTGGGGAAAACGATTAGACATTGGTCTAGGCAACATGCACTAATGAATGAAAGAGATTTGGGACCTAGAGGTTACCTGTGTGGATCAAAATCAGAGTCTCAAAACAGCTTCCCGAACCAAAGAGTAACAGAGTTCAGTTTTCAACACTGAACTTTGATGGCTGATTTCTCCTCACACACACACTCTTAACTCACAATCTCTATATCAATGGAAAGCTCAGGATGTAAGCTTTCCAAAGGTGTATCTTTCCCTTTCCAACACTCAAAGAAGAACGAGAATCGCCTCAGGCGAAGTTGGAACCCTAATCACCCCCTTCAACCCAAAATCAGACCAACAACCCTTGCTTCCTCAGAAATTTGTCCATTTATAGCCAAAATTCGTTGCCATGCAGGAAGACACACGTCTCCTAACATGCAATTAGTGGGATTCGTGGTGATTAAACGAATTAACCCAGTGATTACTCATCAAAATCCACTAAACCAGTTTCTGTGTTCATCGTCTAACCGGTTACAGGGCATTACTAACCGGTTAGATCAGTTCAAAATTTAAAAATTATTATTTTTAAATCTTTCCCTCCAAGAACCTTTCTAATATTGCTTTTTAGTCCTCACCCAGGGACCAATATGCAATTTCCTTATATTTTGCATTTATTATTTTTATATTTAAGGCTAATTAAATACAAAACATAAACTTGGAAAAATTCTATAAATTAATAATAAAACTTTTTATTATTAATTTCCTATTATTCGGGAGACGAAAATTAGGGGTGTTACACTACTCCCCCACTTAAAAGGAATTTCGTCCCCGAAATTCTAGATTACATAAATAACTCCGGATACTCTTGACGCATCTTCTCCTCTAATTCCCATGTAGCTTCAGATACGTCAGCATTCTCCCAAATCACCTTGACCAAAGGTATTTCCTTTTCTCTGAGCCGCTTGACTTCACGATCTTCTATCTGAACCGGTATGGTCTCAAAGGTCAGGTTTTCTCTCGGAGTTAGGTCATCAGGTTGAAGTTTCAGAACAACAGATGGATCATGAACATACTTTTTCAATTGCGAAACGTGAAAGACGTTATGCAAATTGGATAAAGAGGGTGGTAAAGCCAGTTGATAAGCAACAGGACTAACTCTCTTAAGAATCTGATATGGACCTATACACTTAGGCGAAAGCTTTCGGGTTCTCAAGGCTCTACTAATTCCTTTCATCGGAACTACCCGAAGGAAAACATGATCGCCCTCAGAAAATTCTAATGGTTTCCTCCTCCTATCCGCATGGCTCTTCTGCCGACTCTGAGCCGCCTTCATCTTAGCCTGAACCATCTTGATCTTCTCAGTTGTTTGCTGAATCATTTATGGTCCAACCATCAAGTTCTCCCCCACTTGGAACCAACATAGCGGGGTTTGACACTTCCTTCCATACAACGCTTCGAACGGTGCCATTCCAATACTCGCATGGTAGCTATTGTTGTATGTGAACTTCGCAAGAGGTAACACTTGATCCCAGCTTCCTTGTTCTTCAAGTGCACACGCTCGCAACACATCTTCCAAAGATTGAATTGTCCTCTCCGTCTGGACATCCGTTTGTGGATGATATGCAGAAATCAATTTCAATCTTGTTCCCATAGCATCATGCAAACTTCTCCAAAATTGCGACGAAAATCTCGGATCTCGGTCTGACACAATGCTCGAAGGCACTCCGTGAAGACGAACTACCTCCTTAATATAGATCTGGGTAAGCTTGTTCAAAGGATAATGCATATTTATCGGAATAAAATGCGCCGACTTTGTTAACCTATCCACAATCACCCAGATTGCATCATGATTTGCTGCGGTCCTCGGCAAACCAGACACAAAATCCATTGAGATGCTATCCCACTTCCACTGAGGAATCCTCAGAGGTTGCAACTGTCCTCCCGGTTTCTGATGTTCTACCTTCGCTTTATGACAGATCAAACACACCGCCACATATTCTGCCACATCTCTTTTTAATCCCGACCACCAAAATATCTTCTTCAAGTCCTGATACATTTTGGTCGATCCAGGATGCATACTCATCCGACTCTTATGGGCCTCATCAAGAATTAGTCTTCTAACTTCTTGATCTCTTGGTACACAAATCCTTGTCCCGAAACGAAGGATTCCATCCTGCCCATACTTGAAATCAGGTTCCTTTCCTTCCGAACCTAGTCTCATCTTTTCCACCAACTCTTCATCTGCTCGCTGCAACTCCCGAATTCTTTCCAAGAACTCGTTTGTGATCTGCAACGTCCCCAACTTGATACTTGATGGCTCCACTTGCATCAACAAGCTCAAGTCTCTAAATTCTTCAATCAACGCTGCTTCCTTAACCATCATTGCACTAACGTGGATTGCTTTCCGACTCAACGCGTCTGCAACCACATTCGCTTTACCCGGATGATAATGGAGTTTAAAGTCGTAATCCTTCAAGAACTCCATCCATCTTCTTTTCCTCATGTTCAACTCTTTCTGGTCGAACAGATATTTCAAACTCTTATGGTCACTAAATACTTGGAATGTAGTGCCATAGAGATGATGTCTCCATATCTTTAAGGCAAACACGATCGCAGCCAATTCCAAATCGTGTGTCGGGTAATTCACCTCATGATTCTTCAATTGCCTTGATGCATACACCACTACTCTTCCTTCTTGCATCAATACACAACCCAGTCCTTGCTTAGATGCATCGCAGTAAACTTCAAAACTTCTGTGAGGATCGGGTAAGATTAACACAGGAGACGATGTTAACCTTTCCTTCAACTCACGAAAACTAGCTTCGCACCGATCGTCCCACACAAACGATTGATCCTTCCGAGTCAACTTAGTCAAAGGCAATGCAATCTTAGAAAATCCTTCTATGAATCGACGATAGTATCCAGCCAGCCCTAAGAAGCTTCTCACTTCCGTCACCGTCTTAGGCTGTTCCCAACTTAGTACTGAACTTACTTTCGCTGGATCCACCGCAATTCCCTCCTTAGAGATTACATGCCCTAGAAACTTCACTTCATTCAGCCAAAACTCACACTTCGTAAGTTTGGCATAAAGTTGCTTCTCCTTTAGGACCTTCAACACAATCCTGAGATGCTCTTCATGCTCTTCCGGATTCTTAGAATAGACCAAAATATCGTCAATGAATACCACCACAAACAAGTCCAAATATGGTCTAAAGATTCGGTTCCTATAGTCCATGAAAATAGCAGGTGCATTAGTCAATCCGAACGACATCACAACATACTCATAATGACCGTATCGCGATCGAAATGCAGTCTTGGGTATATCCTCTTCCTTTATCCTGATCTGATGATATCCCGATCTCAGATCAATCTTGGAGAATACTGCAACTCCCCTCACTTGATCCATAAGGTCATCAATCCTTGGCAACGGATACTTATTCTTAATAGTGACCTTATTCAGCTGTCTGTAGTCCACACACATCCTCATACTTCCATCTTTCTTCTTTACGAACAATAATGGAGCTCCCCAAGGCGAAACACTTGGCCTGATCATCTGTTTCTGCAACAACTCCTGAATTTGATTCTTCATCTCTGCCATTTCTGGTGGTGCCATCCTATAAGGAGCAATAGAGATGGGACCAGCTCCAGGGACTAAATCGATCCCAAACTCTATCTCTCGCTTTGGAGGTAATCCTGGTATCTCCTCAGGAAATACTTCCAGAAATTCCCTCACCACTGGAATTTCTTCGATCGGCATCGACTCTTCTTCTACAGAAGCCGAGAATAAACACATATAGCCCTCCGGTTCAAGGGTCCTATATTGAATTGTCTTTTCTTCACAATTAATGATCACTTGGTTCTTTATCAACCAATCCATTCCCAAGATCACATCCAATTGTAAGTTAGGAAGACAAACCAAATCTACGTGGGATAAACGACCCAGAACTTCTACCTTACACCCTAAACAAACTTTAGCGGTGAAAATCGGTATTCCCGTAGGGGTATCTATGCTAAGATAGCAGGGTGAATTAGAAACACTAAGATTCAACCTACTCACACATTCAGGGGAAACAAAAGAATGTGTAGCTCCCGAATCAAACATGATTTTGCAAGGTTGATTATTGAGCAGGAAATTACCTTGCACGAGATTCGGGGTTTGGGTTGTTTCACTCCCACTCAGGGTAAACACTCGTCCTTGTACCACAGGCTTTCCAGCAGATCCCTTTGCATCTCCCTTTGCAGACTCCTTGCATTCTCGGGCAAAGTGACCTTGCTTCCCACACTTGAAACATCCTCCTGTGGACCAGCAAAACTGACCATGATGGTAACGCTTGCACTTCTCGCAATAAGGAACATTATCGCGAGGCTTGTTCCGGTTATCCATCACTGCCTTGCCTTTCCCTTTGTTCTTAGAATATGGACCGTTATTCCGATGGTCAAACTTCTTCTTCCTATGGGGTCCATAATTCTGTCCAACCCCTTTCACTTGACTTCCTGTCAGCTCCGCCTTCTTGTCATCTTCGTACATTCTGCACATGTCTACCAGTGCAGGGAAACTCTGAATCCTTTGATAACTGAAGATAGACTTCAGCTCCGGCCTTAGCCCACCTTCCAACTTCACACACTTACTTCTTTCATCAAGGTTATTTAAGTAATAGGGAGAGTACCTCACCAACTCCTCGAATTTGGCAGCATACTCCCCTACACTCATATCCCCCTGCTTCAATTGCATGAATTCCACTTCCTTTTTCCTCCGCAAATCTTCTGGAAAATATTTATTGAGAAACTTCTCCATAAATACTTCCCAGTTGATTGCCCTTCTTTCAAAATTCAGCAACTGGACCGTGTGATCCCACCAGTTTTCAGCTTCCCCATGAAGCATATAGACTGCATAGGTCACCTTCTGTTCGTCAGAACACTCCAGAGTTCGGAAGATCTTATTGATCTCGTACAACCACTTGTTTGCCTCATCAGGTCTATATCCTCCCTCAAATCGTGGTGGATTGCACTTCCTGAACTCCAACAGAGTTTTAGCGTCATGATTCGCCATGTTGCCAGCAGATGGATTACCAGTTCTCCCTTGGGACGATTGCTGTCTCTGCTGATGCTGCATACCCTCCAGCACAGTTGTGATTCGTTCTAACATCTCATTAGTAACGTTTCTATTCCGGGTTGCCATAGAAAGACCTGCACTATGGGCTTTGGGTTACTAAAAAGGTCTTTGGAACATAAATGCTACTACTAACTTACTCAAACATATTCAATCAACATTGAATACCACACTTAGCTGCATCTTCGGGGCCACGAGGAACAGGACCAATGCTCTGATACCACCGCAGGTGTGACGCTCTCTTTTTAACTTGAAAATAATTAATATTTCCAAATAGATTACTACTTGCTATCAAAATTATGGCTAGAAAATATTTTTTTTAATACTAGTACTTGCTTAATTGAAAACCTCGTTTCAACATAACCCGTTACATGAATTAGGCATAGTAATAACTTAGCTTTGAAAAGACTTTCGAGAGCGCGTTTTCGTGATCAGTAAGAATGTTACCAGCACTTATCAGTTGAATGCATTATTTGCCTCTCGAATGAAATTTGAATATATAAAATATAAATTTATCGCCGAATTCCTTTGTCAATTAAAATCAGAGTTCGCGGAAGTAAAAACAATACTTATGGGGCACTATTGAGGAAAATAAAGCATATATATATATATATATATATATGATAAAAGGCATGATACATACCCCATCAGTACAAACTGTAGCAAGTGATAAAAGTCGAGATAGCAAGTTTTGGTAAAACATAAACAGACCAACTGTTCCAAAATAAAGGCTCACTCTAAGACCTCTCAATATATACAATATATAACAAAATTCCAAAAGCAGAAGTCCCAGAGCAAGTCCTCCATATTCTCAGTAGCTCCTCAGATCCTCCATAGCTCTATCCCTAGGATCTAGGATCCAAAACCCCTATGCTATGCAGGCTCCTATGAACCAGCGGGTCCACCTCTAGCAGAAACGGTCGGCTCAACATGCACCTCCTCCTCGCTCTCATCCTCCACAGGGTCCTCCTCGACCTCGCCTGACAGTGTAGAGACCCCACCACTGGGTCTAGGATCCGCAGAAGCAGTCATATCATACTCAGTCGGACCAGGAGAAGGAGTCTCCTTAGTGACAACTCTATGGGATGAAGGATGGGAACGAGTGGCAGCTCTAAATCTAAAACTATGAAAACGACGCATAGGTCGAGCCGGGGGTGGTCCTCTATAAGTGTAAAAAGGTGGAACATGCATAGTATAGACTAATGGGATCCTAAATCGACGAGGTCGCACACGCACCAAAGGGTTAGGGTGGTAGAGAGTGATCTCCACCTCCCCCTCGAAGGTGGCACGGTGCTCCTCATACGTCCATATACCGCTAGGGATAGGGCGTATCTCGATGCAGGCTAGATATCTGGCCATCACCTAAACAGGGCACAGGGAGTAAGTATACACATATACATAATGGATAAAGACTAAAGTTACAATCACAAATATATCATGGACAGATCATAATGCAAGTACATATGATCACACCAATTTTCAACATTATAACTCTTATAATGCAAGTGGCATGATGTATGATTTTCTATCCACAACTGAGGCCTCTAAATGTCCATCTTGGACGTCCATCCAATACACCATTGTGTTCCCAGAACACCGACATTAGTTCCCAGAACATAATGTCGAACCATACTTGGATAAAAAGCATCACTCCCGGAGTGTGCACCACGTTCCCAGAACGCCACGTTCCCAGAACGCATAAAAACCAGGTCCCGGACACTGGCCACATATCTATAATGTGTCATCAAGTAGGTTATACTTTGGTACTCCCGGAGTACCCTCCTCATATTCCCAGAATATGATAAACGTTCCTACCAACCAGACTTCTAGTCTATATGTATGCACAAACATCAGGGTTGGTTTTATCTTTATATTAATTAATGTGATTTAGAAACATTTCAAATTTCTACTTTTGAATGATTTAATTGAGGTATAATATTTGGCATAAAATTCCCCTTTGAATTTTCTCAAAATATGCCTTTTTAAAACCCAGATTGAGTAATATAACTTCAATGGTATTTAAAACTTAACTTTTTATTTTTCAGATTCAGGTACTAACCGGTTACAGTTTCAGGCTAACCGGTTAGAATTACAAACCTGAACTGTTTACCATTGCAATTCAGAAAAACCCTTTTTCTTGAATTCTCTACCCAATCTAAAACACTTTTAACTTTATTTTTATACCTCAAAAACCATTGTTTCATCATTCAAAAGTCCAAATCACATATTCTTTTCCAATGAACATAATTTCACTTGAAATTATTCCATCAATTTAAGGCATAAATGACAATCTTTCCAATCTGAATTTTTGCATGATAACAACTCATGTTTCAGACTATGTATACTGAATTTAAGGCTTAAACTTGAGTAAAAATCCTTTAAGGTTTCAGAACTGGTTTGCAACAAATTTTTCTTTGAAAATTTTACAGTGTCTAACCGGTTACGAAAATCGTGTAACCGGTTAGATTATGCAGTCTGACCATAAAAACAAGAGTTTTAACAACTCATTTTCTTCCTTTCTCAAATCTAACCCAAATTCCAGTATACACCAAGTTCATATGCCTTAAAGTAAACATGTTTACACCCAGAAACACATTCACATTGCATGCATCAAGTTTATTAAATCAATTTGCATGAAAATTCACATAAACCCAATTTAGCACAACAAAACTGAAATCAAACACTTAAACACAGAAATCAGTCTTCATTTAACTTGCATGCATCAATTGAAAATTGCTCAAAACCACAGTGAGCAAGAAATTGGCCTCCAAGCCTTTGTGCTTAACATCACATAATGCCCTTTTGAGTTTCATGAACTCAAATCCTAATTCATTTGATTTTTAGTCTAAATCTATATAGTATAGACTTCTCCCTTACCTCTAAGTTGATTTTGATGAGTATTTCCACTGAGCTTGAAGATCAAACCATAGATTTCCCCAAATCCACAGTTCTGCTTCCAACCACAATTTTTTTATCAACAGGGTCCAAGGATCAGAAGGTTTGACATGGAAATTGGCCAAGAAAATTGGGTAAAACGATTAGACATTGGTCTAGGCAACATGCACTAATGAATGAAAGAGATTTGGGACCTAGAGGTTACCTGTGTGGATCAAAATCAGAGTCTCAAAACAGCTTCTCGAACCAAAGAGTAACAGAGTTCAGTTTTCAACACTGAACTTTGATGGCTAATTTCTCCTCACACACACACTCTTAACTCACAATCTCTATATCAATGGAAATCTCAGGATGTAAGCTTTCCAAAGGTGTATCTTTCCCTTTCCAACGCTCAAAGAAGAATGAGAATCGCCTCAGACGAAGTTGGAACCCTAATCACCCCCTTCAACCCAAAATCAAACCAACAACCCTTGCTTCCTCAGAAATTCGTCCATTTATAGCCAAAATTCGTTGCCATGCAGGAAGACACGCGTCTCCTAACATGCAATTAGTGGGATTCGTGGCGATTAAACGAATTAACCCAGTGATTACTCATCAAAATCCACTAAACCAGTTTCTGTGTTCATCGTCTAACCGGTTACAGGGCATTACTAACCGGTTAGATCAGTTCAAAATTTAAAAATTATTATTTTTAAATCTTTCCCTCCAAGAACCTTTCTAATATTGCTTTTTAGTCCTCACCCAGGGACCAATATGCAATTTCCTTATATTTTGCATTTATTTGCCATATAAAAATATTTCCATTTATTTTTATATTTAAGGCTAATTAAATACAAAACATAAACTTGGAAAAATTCTATAAATTAATAATAAAACTTTTTATTATTAATTTCCTATTATTCGGGAGACGAAAATTAGGGGTGTTACAGATAAGAGTAAATAAATTTTAAATCCAAGGATAATGATTTCACATATAAGATTAAATAAATTTTGAAATTAAGGATAATGATTTCACAAATAAGATTAAATAAATTTAAATTATTTATTTAATTTTTGAGAATTAAAGATAATTATTTCACAGATAGATAATGATTATTTTCCTAAAATCGCTCTGGTGTGAGTATTCCTTAAGCGAATAAACGTGGTGTCTCGAAAATTTGTCCGACAAATGTGGTGCCTCGAATAAGCGTATATATATATATATATATATATATATATATATATATATATATATATAGTAGATCAATGTAACACGGTGATTGAATAGGAAAAGAAAAGACCGATGGCAACCCTATGCTCCAAATATTTAAGTGTCTATTCATGACTCAAACTCATGATCACTAATTAAACTAGGTAAACCTTTGTTAGTTGTTCAGCGAATTTAAAAAGTAAGTATTGACATTATCAAAGGATAAATCTTCAGGTATTATTAAAAAAAAAAATTTGAGTGTCCTGTAAAAAAAATTTTAGGTATTATAAGTGAATTTGAACATTTTGAGGGATTGAAGTGTTTCATCTAAAAAACATGAGGGACCAAAGTGGTATTTAAAAAAATAATTCCTAGGACTCGAGTTTTTGATCCCGATGTTCCTAAGCCACGGGACACTACATGATTTTTTTTATTAAAAAAATAATTTCTTTTAAAATTTATTAAAATATTTGATTTTCATTAAAAAAATAATTTTTAATTATTTTTAATAAATTTGAATTTTTTAATTTAAAAAATTCACGTGGCATCATTTGACACGTTACCTTTCGATGTGGCGAAGGTGACGTGACATATCTTTGGTCATATCATCACTTAAGTGATGAAATGACCATTTCCAAAATTTAAGCAAAGTTTAGTGATTCAAAGCATCGAAAAAGAAGTTTAAGGATCAATTCCAAAAAAATATTTAAGTTCAGAGACGAAACTGTTAAATAAGTCAATAAAGTTTTCAAACACTACATTAGAATATCTAAGGACGTTAATTTCCCTAAATAGAAAAGTATTGTTTTTCTTGTCGTCACACTTATGTCATAAGTTAAGATTTCATGATCAATAAAGAAGTATTCTTGCTTAAATAATATTTCTTCGTAATTTAATCCGTAAGTAATACTCTTTTTTACTCTAATTTATTTGTCGCTTAAGGAGTTTCGCACAAATTAAGAAAATTATTTAATATTTCATTTTTCAAGAAAAAAGTATGACAACTTTATTATATTATTCCCACACTATATTAATTATCATACATTTCACATATATAAAAATGTTTAAAAGCAAAATTAAAGTAGGAAAATATAACACCCCTAATTTCGTATCCCTGAAATATATGCTTGTTATTTATTATAAATAAATAAACTATTATTCTCAGTTAAATTTTAATTGTTTGAATAATTATGTGTAATCATTATTATTTTAGAAGTTTTAGAAAATAATTTTACATGATTACATTATGTAAAATATTAGTTTTTGCAGTTAACTCCTTGGAAAGGACCTAAATACAAATATTAGGAAAGATTTGTGGAGGAAAATTAATAAAATAATGAATTGTTCAAAATTGCATTGTGGTAATCGATTACCATGACTCCGGTAATCGATTACTATTGTAACATCCTAAGATTTAATATCCAATACAATAATAGATTTAAATATAAATTTACTCAGTAGTAGGACGAGGTCGTAGGAATAAGTATAGTGTCGTGAGGGAAATAGGAAGCGTGGGTCGACCAGATAAGGAAATGTTGAATCTCGGACCAATCTCAGCCGAGTTAAATGGAGACAAAACGAAAAAATCTAGCGTCAACTCGGATGAGCCGACCGCGACAACTCGCGCTGTGTGGACCGAGAGGAGACTCGGAATACGGCTACCTCTCCATGTTAAGACCGAAGTCCCTCCTCTTCTACTTCTTCGTGACAGCTCGAACTGAGTTGCCAGTTCCTTGATTTTCGCGCCCTCCGTACAGATGTCTTTGTCAATCACTTTATGTCCTTGTCAAGTCACTGTTGGTGGCTTCCTTTAGAAGACAATAAATCCTGTCCACATGTTACAAGCTTCTCAAAGAAGCCTCCAGTATGGACCACACAATTAATTCCTATGGAAGAATAAAAGAAAATCCAAAACCAATACCACAACACTTCTCATTCTCTTTCTCTTTCGTCTCCCCCATTTTTCTCTGAAGTTCCAACACCAAGGGTTCCATATACTCTCTTCTAACTCCCGAATTCTTTTCGCTTTTCTTCTCCGATCCATTAATACTCACAAACTAGAAGCTACATCTCTTCATCTCCTTTGCTTTGTCGGGTGTTCCTTGGGTCTTCGCTGTGTAGGGAGTGCAGCAAGGAGAGAAGCGGTTCAAGGGGTTCCCAGCCCAAGGGGTCGAACAACAAGAAGCCACACTCAAGCTCTCAATCTCTTATCTCTCGCGGGTTGAGATAAAGAGTGAGTGTTACCTTTGCTTAGGTTTGGGTTGCTAGTGTGTTCATAACGGGTGCTAAGAGTGGGTGTTAGATTTAGGGTAGAGACATAGGATAACACTAGGAAGAAGGAGAAATAACTAAGAAGGGGATTAATAGATGAACTAGAGTCATGAATTCTTGAACTATGTGAAAATAATTGTATGCTTGCTAGGTGTTTTTAAATCCTATTTCTGCTGCTACATCCTGGTTTATAAGTTGTGATGAATGTTACTCATGCGTTTATTTAAACCTGTCTGTGGGCCGAGCGTGAAAGGCCGAGAGGGATTAAGGGAAATGTAGTTGACAACTAGAGAGAGAAAACTATGTTAATGAAAGAATTAAATAATGGGAGAAAACGAGCGAAAATGGTAACTAAGGGGATGAACCGAGAGAAGAGTCGAGTAAGGAATGCTTTAAAGGATAAAAGAGTAATTAAAGAGAAATGGTTGTGTGGTCGGGTCATAGAAGACATGTACTGGGTGCATGCATTGATCGCGTCAGACGCATATTGGGTATGCGCAGCTGTAAGACGGGTACCGGGTACTCGCAGTTATGATTCACACAAGGTTCCGAGCAACGGAATCGGTGGGATGTGCTCCTGGTCATAGAAGACACGTACTGGGTGCGTGCATTGATCGCGTAAGACGCTGAGAGGTGCAGCTGTAAGACGGGTACTGGGTACTCGCAGTTATGGACACTCCTTAACTCCATAGAAGAATCGGCGGTAGTGCTCCTGGTCATAGAAGACGCGTACTGGGTGCATGCATTGATCGCGTCAGACGCATACTGGGTATGTGCAGCTGTAAGACGGGTACTGGGTACTCGCAGTTATGGACACTCCGGAATCCGACCCTAAATGGTGTAAGACATGCACCGGGTGTATGCGGCCGAGAAGAGTAAAAGATTGTAAGATATGTAAAAGATGAATGAATGGGAAAAGAAACCGAGAGAAAATCTAATACCGAGAAAGGGAAGAGGAACCGAGTGATCAAGTATAGGAATTGAGGAAAGAGTTGAAGGGTAGACAATCGGAATTGTCGGAGTAAAAATGGTCGATAAAATATACATTGGAAAATAACATGGACCGAGTAGAATGAAGCCGTTTATATGTGATATGTCATCTGATTGAATATTTGTTAACATGTTATTTGACTATTTGTGTTTGGCTTGGTAGTTCGGTATGTCATATTAGAAACTGTTTACTTAAGTTCTGTGTAATGCTCACCTCCTTACCATTTTTCAGGTACCGAGCCCGAGCAGACGCAGTCCCTGGCCGAGCAGGTTCACTCTCCCTCACAGGGAGAGTAAGTCTATAGAGTCGAATAACTAAATTAGGCCATTTGGCCGAGCTAAAACACTGCTTTTGTAATTCAAGTTTTGTGTAATCCGAGGATGTAATCAAGTTGTTTTGCTTTTCTATATTTTGGATGATGTAGTCTTCCTCTAAAAACTCTGTTGTTCACATTAAATGCAGTGAATTATTGTTTAGATCATTATAATAATTTCTTTTATGCCGCTTTTAGCAAGAAAATTTTAAGTCCTATTTTCGGGTTAAGGATAAAATTCAAATAGGGTGTTACATTTTTGGTATCAGAGCAGTTTCTCCTCGGCCTATTGGAGTTGCAAGTGACTCCAGTGGTTACTCACCAAGGGAGTAACGGATAAGTAGAGTCAAGTGTCTAGGCTAGTCAATAGAGCTTATAGATGTACATATATATTACTATTTAATTATTCGATCGTTAATTGGCTTTCTCTCCATGACCAAGCAGTATGGCTGGGAGAAGAGCTAATAATGACCGAATTGCTGCCGTTTTGAAAACTCTGGTTCAATTGCAGCAGAACCAAGCGCAAGCTCAGCAGAACCAGGCTGAGAACCTTGCTCAGAACATTGCCGCGGCCGCAGCAGCTGCAGCTGCAGCCCTTCAGCCTCCACCTCCGGCTCCGGTCGAGATCGACTGGATGAGCCGATTTAGGAAGAATGAACCGCCTCGGTTCGAAGGGGGTTACAATCCAGACGGAGCTCAGAGATGGCTCCAAGAAATCGAGAAGATTTTCCGATCCCTGCAACCACCCTACGAGTACAGGGTGAGGCTAGCCGAATTTGTGCTGGCTGGTGAAGCCGAGCACTGGTGGGAGCAGCAGAGTCGAGGACTGGAAGCGGCTAATCAAGCCATTACCTGGGATTTGTTCAGGACTCAATTTCTCGGCAAGTATTTTCCTGAAGATGTTAGAAGGGAAAAGGAGCTCGCCTTTCTCAAGTTGGAGCAAAAGAATTTAAGTGTCGGGGAATATGCGGCTCAGTTCGAGGATTTGATCCGCTACTCAGGAAGCTACCGAGATGCTGACGAGCGCACCAAATGCATGAAGTTCGAGTCTGGTCTCCGCGACGATATTCGGCTTGCATTCGAGTATCAGAATGTGGCCAATCTCTCGCAGTTGGTGAATATGGCTAGTACCTATGAGAAGGGGCTCAAAAGGAAGGCCGACGTAAAGCGAAATAGGTCGGCACAGAAAGCAGTGGGTCCTATTAGGGGGAAGGGAGTCGTTCAGAGATCTGCCCCCTATGTGAATCCGAGCTCCAAGGCACCAGCAGTACCAAGGAGCAGTGGTCAGATGGTAGTTGTCCCTGGCCCCTATCCAATATGTCATCACTGTGGGAAGCAACACAAGGGAGAATGCTGGAGTCTGGATCCGAGCAGAGCAAGAGGATCCTATTTTCGCTGTGGCAAGCCTGGCCATTTTGCAGCTCGGTGTGCCGAGAATATTGTGAAGGAAGAAGTTAATGTAAAAGGGCTCATCAGACTGGTGCCAACCGACCGATGCAGAGAGGCAAAGTTTACACTATGGATGACGAAGAAGTAACTGACGCCGATGAATTGATCCGAGGTACTTGTCGAGTAAACGATATTTCCTGTGTCGTGTTATTTGATTGTGGAGCCACACATTCTTTTATTTCTCTCGACTGTATGAACAAGCTGAAACTATTCCCAGTAGAGATGCCTTACAAGTTATCCATTTCTACCCCTAGCAATTCTTCTGTAATCACCTCCCAAATGTGCTTGGAGTGTCTTATCCAAGTATTAGGCCGAGAGTTCAAGGTCAACTTAATTTGTTTGCCTATGACTAGATTAGATATTATTCTCGGCATGGACTGGATGTTTCAAAACCATGTTCTGCTCGATTGCCGTAAGAAGACGGTGATCTTCAGCGATTCATCTGTTGCAGTCTTAGAGGCGACAGAGGAACCGACTATAGACCAAATTCCTGTAGTCGGAGAATTCCCAGAGGTCTTCTCGGACGAAATGCCTGGCTTACCGCCGAGAAGAGAAGTAGATTTCAGTATAGACCTTGTTCCGGGAACTGGCCCGATTTCAATTGCTCCATACTGAATGGCACCTCTCGAGTTGGAAGAGCTCAAGAAGCAATTGGAAGAACTTTTGGCCAAAAAGCTGATTAGGCCGAGCGTGTCACCTTGGGGAGCTCCAATTCTGTTTGTTAAAAAGAAAGATGGTAGCCTCAGGATGTGCACCGATTATAGGAAGCTCAACGCCGTAACGGTGAAGAATAAATATCCCGTCCCTCTGATTGATGACTTGCTAGATCAGCTTAAGGGAGCGTCGGTGTTCTCAAAGATAGACTTGCGATCAGGATACCACCAGATTCGTATCCGAGAGGAAGACATTCCGAAGACAGTTTTCAGGACAAGATACAGGCACTTTGAGTATGTGGTTATGCCCTTTGGACTGACCAACGCCCTTGCTATCTTTATGGATTACATGAACAGAATCTTCCGACCCTACTTGGATTCGTTTGTGATAGTCTTCATTGACGACATCCTCATCTACTCCAGAAGTCCGAGTGAGCAAGAGAAACATTTGAGAACGGTATTGCAGATTCTGAAGGACAAAGAACTCTATGCCAAGCTTTCAAAATGCAGTTTCTGGCTCAAAGAGGTTCACTTCCTCGGTCACGTAATATCCGAGCACGGTGTTGCGGTCGATCCCTCTAAGGTGGAAGTCGTGCTTAAGTGGGAGAGACCCAACTCGGTAACAGAGATCAGGAGTTTTCTCGGTCTTGCAGGGTACTATAGAAGATTCATTGAAGGGTTCTCTAAGTTGGCCCTTCTGTTGACGTCGTTAACTAGAAAGGATGTGCCTTACCAGTGGACAGAAGAGTGCGAACAGAGCTTCCAGGAGCTGAAGAAAAGATTGACAAGTTCACCAGTGTTGATTTTGCCAGATCCGACCAAAGCGTTTGACGTATTCTGTGATGCCTCGAAGCAGGGTCTCGCCTGTGTATTGATGCAACAAGGGAAAGTGGTGGCCTATGCCTCGAGACAGCTTCAGCAACACGAACAAAATTACCCCACTCATGATCTTGAATTGGCTGCCGTAGTGTTTGCTCTTAAAATTTGGAGGCACTACCTGTATGGAACGAAATTTGAAGTGTCCAGCGACCATAAGAGTCTCGGCTATCTGTTCGACCAAAAGGAGTTAAATATGAGGCAGCGCAGATGGGTGGAATTCTTGAAAGACTACGACTTCAACCTGAATTATCATCCTGGAAAGGCCAACGTGGTGGCCAACGCGTTGAGCAGAAAGAGCCTTCATTTGAGTAATATGATGGTCCGAGAGATGCAATTGATGCAGGAGTTTAGTGAACTCAATCTCGGAGTACAGAAGAGGGAAAACAGTGTCATACTCGAAATGTTGCAAGTAACAAATGACTTTGTGGGCTTCATCAAGGAAAGACAGGCCGCCGACCCAGAACTCCAAAAATTGCTGGAAAGAGCAGGAGACAAGGATGAACCCGACTTCACTAAAGGATCAAACGGCCTCACACGATTTCGAGACCGAGTTTGCATCCCTATGGACTTTGAAGTCCGAAGAGATATAATGGAGGAAGCTCATAAAATGAAGACGAGTCTTCATCCGGGAGCCACAAAAATGTACCAAGATCTGAAGAGGTTGTTTTGGTGGCCGAAGTTGAAGTCGGACGTGGCGGATTATGTATCTCGGTGCTTAGTTTGTCAAAAGGCCAAGATCAAGCACCAAAAACTTGGAGGGTTGCTTAGGTCTTTGGAGATTCCACAATGGAAGTGGGACAACATCTCCATGGATTTTGTTTCAGGCCTACCAAGAACAAGATCAGGGTGTGAAGCTATTTGGGTGGTGGTGGACTGATTGGCAAAGTGTGTCCATTTCCTGCCGATCAGTATGAAGTATAACCTAGAGAAGTTGACACAACTGTACATAAAGGATATTGTTAGACTCCACGGTGTTCCGAGCAGCATTGTGTCCGACCGTGATCCTCCCTTCTTGTCCCGATTCTGGCAGAGTTTGCAGCAAGCCATGGGTACAAAATTGAGGTTCAGCACTGCGTATCATCCTCAGACCGACGGACAATTCGAGCGCACCATTTAGACCCTGGAAGACTTTTTGATGACGTGTGTGCTCAAACAGTCGGAAGGATGGAAGACACTTCTGCCTTTGGTCGAATTTACCTACAATAACAATTTTCACTCGAGCATCAGAATGGATCCTTTCGAAGCGTTGTATGGTCAGAAAGGCCGAACGCCTCTGTGCTGGTTCCAGATAGGAGAAAATTTATTGATTGGCCCTAACATTGTGCATGAGACAACCGAGAAGATCCGAATGATACATGGGAAGATGAAAGCGGCTCAGGACCGACAGAAAAGCTATGCCGACAAAAGAAGAAAGCCCTTGGATTTCCATGCCGGAGACCATGTGTTCCTACGGGTGTCCCCTATAACGGGTATTGGCCGAGCTATCAAATCAAGGAAGTTGACCCCTCGGTTTGTCGGACCGTATCAGATATTGGAGAAAGTCGGACCAGTCGCCTATCGAATTGCTCTACCTCCACACTTGTCTAAACTCCATGATGAATTCCACGTTTCACAACTTAGGAAGTACATTCATGACCCCTCGCATGTGATAGCAGTGGATGAATTACCACTAAAGGACAATCTGACCTTTGAGGTTCTTCCGGTCAGAATTGAGGACAGGCAGATTAGACGACTTCGAGGAAAAGAGATCCCCTTGGTCAAGGTCATCTGGAATCGGAATAATTTAGAAGAGGCTATGTGGGAACTCGAGGAGAAGATGAGACTGTCATATTCGCAACTGTTCAATGCCGACTAAATTTCGAGGACGAAATTCCGGTAAGTGGGAGAGGATTGTAACATACTAAGATTTAATATCCAATACAATAATAGATTTAAATATAAATTTACTCAGTAATAGGACGAGGTCGTAGGAATAAGTATAGTGTCGTGAGGGAAATAGGAAGCGTGGGCCGACCAGATAAGGAAATGCTGAATCTCGGACCGATCTCAGCCGAGCTAAATGGAGACAGAACGCGAAATCTAGTCTCAATTCGGATGAGCCAACCGCGACAACTCGCGCTATGTGGACCGAGAGGAGACTCGGAATACGGCTACCTCTCCATGTTAAGACTGAAGTCCCTCATCTTCTACTTCTTCGTGACAGCTCGAACTGAGTTGCCAGTTCCTTGATTTTCGTGCCCTCCGTACAGATGTCTCTATCAATCACTATATGTCCTTGTCAAGTCACTGTTGGTGGCTTCCTTTAGAAGCCAATAAATCCTGTCCACATGTTACAAGCTTCTCAAAGAAGCCTCCAGTATGGACCACACAATTAATTCCTATGGAAGAATAAAAGAAAATCCAAAACCAATACCACAACACTTCTCATTCTCTTTCTCTTTCGTCTTCCCCATTTTTCTCTGAAGTTCCAACACCAAGGGTTCCATATACTCTCTTCTTACTCCCAAATTCTTTTCGCTTTTCTTCTCCATTAATACTCACAAACTAGAAGCTACATCTCTTCATCTCCTTTGCCTTGTCGGGCGTTCCTTGGGTCTTCGCTGTGTGGGGAGTGCAGCAAGGAGAGAAGCGTTTCAAGGGGTTCCCAGCCCAAGGGGTCGAACAACAAGAAGCCACACTCAAGCTCTCAAACTCTTATCTCTCGCGGGTTGAGGTAAGGAGTGAGTGTTACCTTTGCTTAGGTTTGGGTTGCTAGTGTGTTCATAACGGGTGCTAAGAGTGGGTGTCAGATTTAGGGTAGAGACATAGGATAACACTAGGAAGAAGGAGAAATAACTAAGAAGGGGATTAATAGATGAACTAGAGTCATGAATTCTTGAACTATGTGAAAATAATTGTATGCTTGCTAGGTGTTTTTAAATCCAATTTCTGCTGCTACATCCTGGTTTATAAGTTGTGATGAATGTTACTCATGTGTTTATTTAAACCTGTCTGTGGGCCGAGAGGGATTAAGGGAAATGTAGTTGACAGCTGGAGAGAGAAAACTATGTTAATGAAAGAATTAAATAATGGGAGAAAACGAGCGAAAAGGGTAACTAAGGGGATGAACCGAGAGAAGAGCCGAGTAAGGAATGCTTTAAAGGATAAAAGAGTAATTAAAGAGAAATGGTTGTGTGGTCGGTTCATAGAAGACACGTACTAGGTGCGTGCATTGATCGCGTCAGACGCATACTGGGTATGCGCAGCTGTAAGACGGGTACTGGGTACTCGCAGTTATGATTCACACAAGGTTCCGAGCAATGGAATCGGTGGGATGTGCTCCTGGTCATAGAAGACGCGTACTGGGTGCGTGCATTGATCGTGTAAGACGCCGAGAGGCGTTGCTGTGAGACGGGTACTGGGTACTCGCAGTTATGGACACTCCTTAACTCCATAGAAGAATCGGTGGTAGTGCTCCTGGTCATAGAAGATGCGTACTGGGTGCGTGCATTGATCGCGTCAGACGCATACTGGGTATGTGCTGCTGTAAGACGGGTATTGGGTACTCGTAGTTATGGACACTCCGGAATCCGACCCTAAATGGTGTAAGACATGCACTGGTTGTATGCGGCCGAGAAGAGTAAAAGATTGTAAGATATGTAAAAGATGAATGAATGAATGGGAAAAGAAACCGAGAGAAAATCTAATACCGAGAAAGGGAAGAGGAACCGAGTGATCGAATATAGGAATTGAGGAAAGAGTTCAAGGGTAGACAATCGAAATTGTCGGAGTAAAAATGGTCGGTAAAATATACATTGGAAAATAACATGGACCGAGTAGAATGAAGTCGTTTATATGTGATATGTCATCTGATTGAATATTTGTTAACATGTTATTTGACTATTTGTGTTTGTCTTTGTAGTTCGGTATGTCATATTAGAAACTGTTTACTTATGTTCTGTGTAATGCTTACCTCCTTACCATTTTTCAGGTACTTAGCCCGAGTAGACGCAGTCCCTGGCCGAGCAGGTTCACTCTCCCTCACAGGGAGAGTAGGTCTATAGAGTCGGATAACTAAATTAGGCCTCAGCCATTTGGCCGAGCTAAAACACTGCTTTTGTAATTCAAGTTTTGTGTAATCCGAGGATGTAATCAAGTTGTTTTGCTTTTCTATATTTTGGATGATCCAGTCTTCCGCTAAAAAGTCTGTTGTTCTCATTAAATGCAGTGAATTATTGTTTAGATCATTATAATAATTTCTTTTATGCCGCTTTTAGCAAGAAAATTTTAAGTCCTATTTTCGGGTTAAGGATAAAATTCAAATAGGGTGTTACAACTATCATGCAAAACAGCCATGGTTGAGTGCGTTTGATGAGCAATCCTCCAATATACTCCGATTGCCGCCACGATAACCACCATTGACACGTCCCTGGACGCGTTTTGATTTGCATGCACGATCAATTCGTCTATATAAGCGGTGGAGCTGATGAATTTGGCAGATTTCTTGCTTCTTGTACTGAAACTCTGCTGAAATTTTGAATTAGGGTTCTTAACTTTGAAGCTTTCGTTCTTCTTCGTTTCTGAGAGTGAGTGTGAGTATTATACACCATTGTAAAGCTCACATCCAGAGCTTTGCAAAGACACCAAAATCGTGAGTTAGAGTTGAGTGTAGAGGAAGTTCTATAGCTGCAAAGGGGAGTCTCAAAATCTACACATAATCAGTTTCTGGTTTTTGAAGCACACTTTGGAGCTCGATTTTGGTAAGCTCCATTACTCATTTCATTTCAAATCAATTCCTTCAGTTAGTACATGTTGCAGAGAGTCTAGAGAAATTAATTTCCCCAATTTTTGTGTCTATTTCATATGTCAACCGATTCGGTTTTGGTACTCTGCTGAAACTGCTCTGTTTCAGCGTGGTGTTGGTGGATTTGGAATCTCAGTGCTTTTCTTTGTCAAGAGTCTGTTTGTACACGACCTAGAGGTAAGGGGAAAGCAAAACCTTCACTAGAATAAGAATAATTCTGAGTTTTGTATGTGAGAGTCACCAAGAGACTCAATTGGGCATAGATTGAATAGGGACTTTGGCTTGGAGGCCAATCTGAGATGAAAACTCAATATGAACAAGTTTCATTTGATGAACATGAGCTGTGGGAATGACTAAATCTGGTTGTTAATGCATAAATGTGAATTTGCTATGTGAAGTTGTTGATTTGCTTGATTTATGTATAATTAATGACTTGAATGTGATACTTGCAATTTGTATTGATTTCAGAATTAAAACATGTCCAATTTATGTTAAATGAGCTCTGTGAAGTGTTGGTTTAAGTTAAAATGGGTTAGAATTGTAAATGGTATGTTAAAACTCAATTTTTAGTGCATCTACTGTCATAGTAATCGATTACCACGATCTGATAATCGATTACTATAGTGTATCTGATGCAGGATTGTAAAATACATGTGGTAATCGATTACCACGATTTGATAATCGATTACCAGAGTGAAAAATAAGTTGAAAATGCCATTTTTAATTCTATTCCTTTTTTATTTTAATTCAATTACATTCTTGGACATAATTAACTCTGAAATTGGAAATTAAATTTGAATTATGCAAATTGTCTATTGTGAAGTATGTTATGCACATTATTATGATTATGTTGGATATCATATTGATAATTAAAGATCAATTAATGGAATTGATTTTAGTGCGTTCATACATGGAGTATGGTTGATAAGTACACGACGTTCATGTTTGAGAAACATGAGGAGGGTATTCTGGGAATACCAAATGTGATATCCTGCTTGATGACACAATACGAGTGATAATGTGGCCAGTGTGTGTGCACTGTGGATATGGTTATTACGTCTTCGCGACGTGACACAAGCTCTGGGAGTAGTGTTATGTACCATAAGTGATTATTACGTCTTTGCGATGTGATGTTCATCGAGGGATGACGTTATGTATCACTTCCAAGCATGGATTGTGTAATCTGGGAGTACTATGGGTGATTATGGATGGACGTCCACGAAACTTTTAGTCGGAGAATCTCAAGATTGAGAGTTAGACAACATGCACCATGCCACAATAATTATAAGACATAATTATACAATGAATTTGGTGTGGTCATATGTACTTGCATATTAAGTGATTGATTGTCTAACTGTCTTTGTATAGCTTCTGTTATTCTTATTTGATTATGCGAATTGTTTATGCTTACCCCATGTTCCCTTGTCAGGTGATGGCCAGATACCTAGCCTGCATAGAGATTCGCCCCATCCCTAGTGGTATATGGACGTATGAGGAGCACCGGGCCACTTTTGAAGGTGAGGTAGAGATCACTCTCTATCACCCTAACCCTTTGGCCAGGGTGCAGCCTCGACGTTTTAGGATCCCTATTATATATACTATGCATGTTCCGCCTTTTTACTCTTATAGAGGACCACCATCAGCTCGACCGATACGCCACTTTCATAGTTTTCCTTTTCGCGCTGTTACTGGTTCTCATCCCATTGCTTCGAGGGTTTTCACTGAGGAGATTCCTTCTCCTGGTCCGATGGATGATGGTAGGTCTGTTCCAGCTGTAGACCCTAGACCTAGTGGTAGGGTCCCTACTTCATCAGACGAGGTCGAGGGTGAGGGCGACGAGGAGGTACCAGTTGAGCCGGCGACTAGAGACCATAGTGGTATTAGTGGTTCCTAGGAGTATGCATGGTATAGATATTTTGGATCCTAGGCTAGGGATGTAGCTGTGGTGGATCAGGATGTGACTTGGTGGATCAGTTTCGGAGGATCAGATGACCAGCTCATGATATCTACTTTTGGATTATATTATATTGTATATATTTCTTTTGAGATGTCTTATGGTATGGTCAATATTTTGAAATCTTTACTGTTATGGACTTTGGCACTGGGTTTGTACTATTGCTACCGCGACTTTATGATGGGGTTATCTTTTTATAATCTATATATGTTTATATTTTGCTAGTGATTCCCTGTCATATTTAATTTCGCTTAATCTGATTTGATCTTAAAAAGAGAATTCGACAAATTTTATAATGTTGCTTACGAAAAATATTTCCATAAGGGTAACATTAATTTATGAATAATATATAACTATACGTTTTTGAATTATTCAAACAAATATGGATTTTATTTCGGGGTGTTCCAGGAACTCAAAAATTTCAAATAAATTAAATATCCGAATTCAAAGTAAATTCGTGGAATCAAGTCCAACTTATTTTACGAGTAAGAGTTTATCAAAAAGAAAATTTTATTTATCAACTTTTCAGAAGCAGGTCCATAACTATACTTTGGAAACTATAATACATTATTTTCCATTCATGTTAAGACTGTCACAGAAAAAATTAATCAATACACATTCAAATTCATAAAACCTCAAATAATTTGAAACAAATTAAAAATGATAAATAAAATGAAACAGAGAAAATACGTAAATTTATGCGTGCAGTGGTGTACACAACAAACTCTTTTTTTTTTCTCATCAAACGGAATAATACATAAAGAAAACTTCATACAACTACTTCTTGTATTTAATCTAATCAATACAAGGCTTTCTTTCATTCAAAAAGTGTTAGCTTTACACTTATTCAAGAGTTTGTTGAGCATATTCAAATCCCTCAAATTCTTAAAAACATAAGTGCTTTAGAAAAATAGTATTGAATATGAAACAATTATTTTATAAAGATTTTTCATAAATGTTTATATTTAATAATGGAAAATTAGTTAATTTTCATTATAGTTCATCTGTCTTTTATTATAGGACCATTTTGTGTGCTTTTTTTTTGTCTTACTTATAAGATTTTATTCCAATTTCCAATAGCATTTAATTACTTCTTTCATAAATACCCCTATTTACTAAATACTTTGTTGAATCCCAATAATTATTAAAGGATAATTTTGAAATAAAATATGAAATATTTAGTGATAAATTTCGTGATGGAGTTGAATTCTCTCTAAAAGCTCTATATAAAGGGATGGATAGAGTACTTGAGATCACTAATGATGGTCTTTTTTTTTACTTTACTAATGCCGAGTATCCTTTCCTTGTTGTTGCCTTTGAAGGTTATGTATCCTTGGTCCTTTGGAATGATATATGCTTATTTTGATTCATCTCCAGTCATGTCTTTGGAGCATCCACTATCCAAGTACCCAGACAATTTTCTGTACTCCAGAGTGCCTTACAAAACAATGCCAAGTTTTCCTTTTAGGTACCCAAATCTGCTTGGGTCCTTGTATGTTAGTACTAATAGAGCTACCATTTTATTTTCTACCAATTTTATCCTTAACAAACTTGCCCTTCCTATGATTGCATGCAAAAGCACTATGACCCTTACTACCACAATAATGACATATTATAATTGTAATATCCCAACTTATATTTAAATTTAGAAAATATCTTAATATTATAAAAATTTATCATTATTTCCATGTTTACAAACATATAATTACACTTTTTAAAAGTGCATTGAGATTTCACAACATGGAATAAGAACTACTTCAATGAGATTTCTTTCCTTGGCCTCCATCATTGTGAATCTCTGGTTCCTTGTTGTCACGTCCTCACTTTTAATTAGTTGAATTAAGTTTGATTAAAATTGATACTTGAACATTTTTACGAAATTCCGACAGGGTTTCTTCTGTTTTTCGGACTTTCCAAAAAATTCATGTTTGGTACTTGTCAGACCAGAAAAAGATTTAAAACATAAAACTTATATAACTCCATTCAGTTTAGCCCTAACTCCCGATTAAACGATATAACACAAACTCCGGGGCATACAACTACTTCATAAATTAAATTACAAAATAACATTTTTGATCATTAATAGTCTATAGTCCTCTCATGACAAATGAATACTCCACGTGGTGGAGTGTGCTCCTGTTCGGCCAAGACTCGTGTATGCTCTGCCTCAGTACCTGTAATAAAAATGGCAAGAAGGGTAGCATTTCACAGAACTTAGGAAAATAGCTTCTAAAAAGCATAGCAATAAACTAAGCCCTACATCTTTATTAACAGCACAACAAACATAATCATTTTCATGCTTTCATTCTCTTTTACTATTTTCTTAACTCTTTTACTTTTCTTATTTTCACTTAGCTCTTTTCTTGTCTTTCCATCTTTTACTCATTTTCTCAGTCATTGACTTTCTTCATATTAATTGGCTACAAGGTCTCATGACCAGTAACCTGCACCAGTTATTCTCATTATCTTCTTCTTTCTATTTATTGGCTACAAGGTCTTATGACCAGGTCTCCCGACCTAACCTGCACCAGTTTTCTCTTTTACTATTCCGCCATAGGGTCTCATGACCAGATCTTGCGATCTAACCTGTGTCGGATTCTCTTTCATTGTTTAGCCACAGGGTCTCATGACCAGGTCCTTTGACCTAACCTGCGACAGTTTCTCTTTCACTATTTGGCCACATGGTCTCATGACCAAGTCCTCTGACCTAACCTGTGTCGGTCTGTTATCTCGTTCTCATTATCAACATGTCTTTTATTCTTTAGGTCTTTGTGGATCCACCACTGCGCTCCCACACCGGGGCGTCTTACCGCTGCACACGCCATTAAATTGTGCGGCTTACGCAACCAATTTACCCATCCAGGTGTACTTACTTGGCCTGGCATCCGCATACCGAATCCTTTAGTCTTTTATCACATTCTCTTCTTTGCTTTATTTCCTCATTAATTACTCATACATTCAATACAGGCACAAACACTTTCTTTTCTTATTAGCTTATCATCATTCATTTTACTATTCAAGGTTACACAAATAACTCTAAATTATTTCAAACATTCAATCACCACGTGCACAATCATTTCCAATTTCATCATTTACTTCATAACAGTTAATTCAACTTAGCACTATCGTTCACACATTACACATTTAACATACTTAATTTATATTCTTTCTTTAGTTAGTTATGTCATTAGTTAAGCTGGCCTTTTATGCAAAAACATATATACACCTCAATCCGTCTTCCACATCTTTATCCAAAAATTCCTATTCTTTTTAACATCTTAATTCTTTCTATTTTCATTACATACTCAAGTATCCTAATTCATTATTTACTTTATAGTCCCTAACTCATACGTTTCAGCACCCAAATCATCATCCGAACATTTATAATTAAACATATAGTTTCGAACATACACATACATCCTTAACTTATTTTCTTTCTTTTATTTGTCCATTACTTAACTTTCTAACAATATTTTCATCTTCACAAAAGTCATACAATTACCTAATGGGTTCATTTCATCCTTTCCTATCCTTCATTTATTTTCTATATCAACAACTCTATTGTTTATTCTCATAACTATTTAACTACACTTAGCTACCACTATAACATTCCTAGAATCCATTCCCTAAATAGAGGTAACACTACCTTCTTACCTCAACCAAGTATAGAGAGAGAAAGTACCAAACCCTAGCCTTAAAGCCTTAAAATTAGAACCATAAGAATCCAATGCGGTGACAAAAGAGAGCGGTTAGGAGACAAGCCTAAGAGTGACAAGAAGCAAATACATGATGGGGTTGATGAGCTCACCCACTTCCTTGAGATAGAGAGAGAAATTCAAGAGAGAGAAAGTGCCACAACCTCCATAATAAGAAAATGAGAAGCCAAGGGTTAGTGATGATTATGATGGCCACACATAATATGGAGGAAAGGAAAGAAGAACGCTTACAACAACATACCTAGGTCATGCTTGGGGTTAGGGTGCTAAGAGGAAGAGAGGTAGCCATGGAGAGAGACACCCAAAGAGAGAAAGAAGAGAAGAGGATCAACACCAAGAACCTTGAGGATGATGATGGATGGCCACAAGAGCTTGAGATTTTAAGGTCTCAAGGCATGGAATGAGTGTTCTTAGGGTGAGAGAAGAAGAAGGATCGAGTTGGGGCTGAAATGGGGATTTGATTCGTTTTTATTTTTTTCCTGTCTGCACGAAATACTCGAGTATTTTGCTCAGAATACTCGAGTATTCTGACTGTTGGAAACCAACAAGCGGCTCAAAATAGACTAGAGGGGGGGTGAATAGTATTTTGAAGCCTCAATACAAATATTTTGAATACTAAAGAGAATGGATTTGAGAAAAACAAATTTTCTAACAAAAATATACTGTCTTAATCGATTAACTTCAGTACTAATCGATTAATGCCGAAGCTAACTTTAAAACTAATCGATTAACTAAGTCGTTACTCGATTAATGCCGAAAGCAGCTTAAAAACTAATCGATTAATTATCAACTTAATCGATTAATACGCTTAAATTCTGACAGAAAATCGGTTTTGATTGGAATTCAATGGAGATTGCAATACAGTGATGCACCAACAAATGATGAATGAATGATTGAACAATACTAAGTAAATTTACCAAGCCAAATTAGGTTGATTAACAAGGAAATGAAAAACCCCAAAATTAACCTAATTAATTTGTTCTTGGTTAAAGAAAGCTAGAAGAAATAAAAGCAAGAAGACAAGATTTTATCCTGGTTCACTTTCAGCCACTTGAAAGCTACATCCAGTCCCCTCTATCAAAGATAGAGAGTTTCTACTAGATACTTCAAATGTTAGATTACAATGTTAAGATGCAGCTCACTCTAAGCTCTCCTATCTTAACCCCTTACAAAGAGAGTACCAATCTCTTTGCTAATCTACCCAAATGAATCCGTATCTTGTCCTCTTGAATTTGTTGAAGGATGCTCTTCAACGAATTCCTTTCCACTTGCTTTGATATTCTTCAAAGACTTCAAATTTGTGAATCTTCACTTGTTGTTGAAAGCTTGATTGATACAACCCCTTGTTGTGAATTGCTCCAACACAAAATACTAAAACTAGAAAACTTGAATCTCAATGAAACTTAGAATATTGAATTGATTGTAAGTGAAGAAGATAGAAAGATGTTTGAATCTTGGTAGAACAATTGGAAATAGTAATAGCTCTTGAAAGAATATTGAAAGTATGTTTCTCTATAGAAAATTTTGAAAGAGTGTGTAACCTTGACAAAATAGAAAAGAAAAGCTTTTAAACAAAATATTATTTTTCTGTCACAACAGTAATTAATCGATTAACGTATTACTCACTAATCGATTAACCTATGTTAACTCGTGCTAATCGATTAACGTTTAACACACTAATCGATTAACCTTTATTAACATAATCAGTGTTGTACAGTTAAACGTGTTAATCGATTAACCTTATCAAGCTAATCGATTAACCACTGTAAAAAGTGATTAAAAATAAGCTTTTCAAAAATACTTTGATCAATACTTTAATTAGAGCTATTTTTATCAAGATTAATCTTTCTTCACTAATAATCAAACAATATTAAAACCTATTATTGAGATTTCTAAAACTACCACCCACTCTCATATGAAATGCAAAATTACATTGATTTACAAATAAGCATAAACCTAAGAACTACATCTCCAAGAGTGGTGTGATGCTTGAATGATTGTTGAATATGTTGTTGCTTGTCTTGTAGTTTGTTAGCATCAAAACCTCATAACTCTACACTGACCAATTCCCGTTTTATTTATTTTCTTTGCACTTAAAATTCCATAACTTCTTCGTTAACCGTCGGATCTTGCTCAAATTTGAAAGCAGGCTTAGTGCATCTCTCTTACCATCAGGTTGCTAACACGTAAAGTCTTGCGACTTAGTGCATCAGCTACCACATTAGCTTTGCCTGGATGGTATTGAAGATGAAAGTCATAATCTTTCAGGAATTCCATCCATCTCCTCTGCCTCATATTCAATTCTTTCTGTTCAAAGAGATAGCAGAGACTTTTGTGATCACGGAAGACTTCAAACTTAGTGCCATACAAATAGTGTCTCCAGATTTTCAAAGCAAATACAACAGCTGCTAGCTCTAGATCATGAGTGGGGTAGTTCTGCTCATGCTGTCGCAACTGTCTAGATGCGTATGCTATGAATTTACCCTGCTGCATCAGTACACAACCTAATCCCTGTTTGGAAGCATCATAGTACACATCGAAGGATAGAGTCGTGTCGGGCAAAGTCAGAACCAGAGAGCTAGTCAATCTCTGTTTCAGCTCTTGGAAACTGTGCTCACACTCCGGAGACCACTTATAAGGAGCATACTTCCTGGTTAGCATGGTTAATGGAAGGGCTAATTTGGAGAACCCTTCGATAAATCTCCGATAATAGCCTGTCATACCAAGAAAACTTCTAATTTCAGTCACTGACTTCGGCCTCTGCCACTTCAACACTTCTTCCACCTTAGAAGGATCAACAACAACACCCTTCTCAGAAATTACATGACCCAGAAAGTGGACTTCGTCCAACCAAAAACTACATTTGGAAAGCTTCGCATAAAGCTGATTGTCTTTGAGAATCCGCAGCACCGTCCTCAAATGCTCTTCATGCTCACTGGAACTCTTAGAATAGATAAGAATGTCGTCAATGAACACTATGACGAACGAATCCAAACAAGGTCTGAAGATCCTGTTCATGTAGTCCATAAAGATCGCAGGAGCATTCGTGAGACCAAAGGGAATTACAACATACTCAAAGTGCCCATATCACGTCCTGAAAGCAGTCTTAAGAATATCCTCTTGTCAGATACGGATTTGATGGTATCCTATCGGAGGTCAATTTTAGAAAATACTGCTGCTCCCCTAAGCTGATCAAACAAATCATCAATGCAAGGGAGTGGATACTTATTCTTCACTGTCACGACATTTAATTGCCGATAATCAGTGCACATTCGAAGACTACCGTCCTTCTTTTTAAAAAAAAGAATCGGAGCTCCCCAGGGCGACACACTTGGCCTGATTAATTTCTTTGCCAATAGCTCCTCTAATTGCTGTTCCAATTCTTCTAATTCAGGAGGTGCCATACGATAAGGTGCTATAGAAATTGGACCAGTACCAGGCACAAGATCAATGCCGAACTCCACTTCTCTGATTGGCTGTAACCCAGGAATCTCTACAGCAAAGACTTCCGGGAATTCACAAACTACTTGAATCCCGCTGACATCAGACTCTTCATTCACTTCTATTGCAGATAAGGAAAGATCACTAAAGATAACAGACTTCTGGCGACAGTCAATTAGAACATGGTGCTGAGACATCCAATCCATGCCCAGAATGATATCCAGCTTAGTTAACGGCAAACAGATCAGATTTACTTTGAATTCCCGCTCCAATACTCGAAGTGGGCAATCCAAACACATCTGTGATGTGATTACAGAAGAATTTGTAGGAGTAGAGACAGATAATTGATAAGGCATTTCTACAGATGATATTCTTAACTTCTTCATGCAATCAGTAGAAATAAATGAATGAGTAGCTCCACAATCAAAGAGAACACCACAAGGAACACTATTAACATAACAGATACCTCGAATCAATTCATCAGCATCAGTTACTTCCTCACCATCCAAGGTATACACCTTGCCCCTCTAGAGTGGCTGACTCCCACCAGCTTTCTGTACTTTGGCCACATTCAACTCTTTCTTCACTGCACCCTTTGAACAATTGGTTGCGATGTGCCCCAGCTGATTACATCGATAACAGACTATTTCCCTTCGATCTGGATTCAGATTCCAACATACTCCCCTGTGCATCCTTCCACAATGTGGAAAATTCGGAATAGGACCAGGAGCACTCACTGCTTGGCCTGATTTAGGCTGAGAGTAAGGTCCGGATCGCTGCACCGAACTCTTGCCTCTAATAGGACCACCATATCTCTGCATTGCTCTGTTCCTGTCATTGGCTAACTTCCGCTTGAGACCTTTTTCATATGTGCATGCCATGTTCACCAGCTGAGAAAGATTTTCAATATTGTGATACTCGCAGGAGAGATGAACATCAACACGGAGTCCAGCTTCAAATTTAATACACTTAGTGCGTTCATCTGCATCCCTGTAACTGCCAGAATAGCGAATCAAATCCTCAAACCGTGCTGCATAATCACTGATAGTCATTGACCCTTGCACCAGCTGAAGGAAAGCAATCTCCTTCTCCCTGTGCACATCCTCCGGAAAATATTTTCCAAGAAAGCGAGCTTTAAACAACTCCCAAGTAATCGCCTGATTAGCTATCTCCAGTCCCCTCCTCTGTTGATCTCACCAGTGCTCAGCCTCACTGGTCAGCATATACTCGGCCAATCGAACCTGTTGTGCAGCCGGTGGCTGAAGAGAGCGGAGAATCTTCTCAATCTCCTGAATCCACTTCTGCGCCCCATCAAGATCATTACCTCCCTCAAACCGGGGTGGCTTACTTTTTCTGAACCGTGCCATCCAATCTATTTCAATAGGGACTAGCGGTGTAGGCTGCGCTGCCGCTGCTATGTTCTCCCCCTGGTTGTGATGTATTTGCGCTAGGTTAGCAGCAAAACTAGCAGCCTGTGCTTGTTGCATCTGTGTCATGCGATCCAGAATAGCATTGATATCCTCATTAGCAGCCCTTCTACCAGCATACAGTTTAGCCAATGGAGGATCAACCAGTTAATGTTTAATAAAATAAATAACAACATAAATATCCTATTATTAAATTCTAGACTCTTAACTATAAACATCGATTACTCGCTCGGTGATTAATCATTAGAGTAGTGAACTACTCAAAGGCCGAGGAGAAACTGCTCTGATACCATAAATGTAACACCCTACATTAACTACCCTTTAATACCCATTTATTCAAAATAGTAAATTTAAAATTTCCTTTTTAATCATTAAAAATCTCCTGTCAAACGGACGGAGTTTCCTCTATTTATAGGACGTTCCAAAATTTAACTTTTCTTCAAAACCTGATAAACATTTTCATTTCAAATATCCAGAGTGCCAGCAGGGCATAACTACAACATATATCATATATCGGTGCAACATCATGCACACCATCATAACATCAGTATGTAAATATCAGAGTAAGGCAGCATATATGAACAAGTTGTGGAAAATGTACTTTCCCAAAAGTATGTGTCCTGGGCCCAAACAAAAATATACATATATACATAATCCATAACAAAATAAATCAGATAATAACAGTAAGGAGGTGAGTATTACACATAAAGTAGAAATAGCAGTTTCTGGTATGACATAATAACCGACTAAGCCACACACACATAATTCAAACAATCCACATAATCATCTAGTCATTCATAACATGCTCAATGACACATCATAAACAAGTTATCTTTTCTCAAATTTTATTCACTTACTCTATGCATATTTTTCATAATCCTTACCTCTCTTATTTCTCATGTTTTGTCATATTCTTCAGATTTTTGTAGATTATTGTAAGCCTTTCATCTTTTCGTGGACTATCCGATTCGCGCCACATCACAGTCGGATTCCACACATTTCATCTTTTCGTGGACTATCCGATTCGCGCCACATCGCAGTCGGCCGCGCGTACGATCTGATTCGCGCCACATCGCAGTCGGATGCACAAAGTAAGGGGGTGACTCCTTTGACGCGGACTCGTCCGATTCGCACCACATCGCAGTCGGACACCGACTCGCGTACTATCGCAGTCGGCCGCAAGGGAGCACCTGGTAATCCTTTGACACGGACTCATCCGATTCGTGCCACATCGCAGTCGGATACCGGTTCGCGCACAATCGCAGCCGGCCGCAAGGGATTACCATATAATCTTTTCGTGGATTATTCGATTCGCGTCACATCGCAGTCGGATTCCACACTTACATATATATAATACTCTGGTTGTGGATTATCCGATTCGCGCCACATCGCAGTCGGATTCCACACATCTTTATATCATATTCTTTATTAAGTACCTCTCTCAACTATATCATTGGTTTGATTATCTCTTATTCATTTTACTCTTTTCTAATCAATTATTTATTACTTACTTCTACATTTTCTGGGTTTCAAATCAATAGGTCATTCTTAAATATTATTCATTCACTTAGCAAATATATCAGCACATATAGCACATAATAACGCACAACATCATCATTAATTATTTCACATTCCAAATTTATTTCTTTAATTATTTACTTAATTTTCCAGGTTCAAATTATCAGCTTTATCAACTACCCTAAGGTGCAAAATCCTAAAACTAACAACAAACTCTTAGTAAGCCCTATATACATACTAGAAACCGATCCCTAAAGTAAGGTAACACTCACTCCTTACCTCTACCAAAGAGAAAGGAGTAACCTTCGAAAAACCCCAGTTCTTAAAATTCCCTCTTTAGCAACAACAACCCAATAGTCACCAACTATGAAGTGAAAGGGAGGAAGGGAGCTTGCTTCCTCAAGCCATAATGTAAAGAGAGAGAGAGAGAGAGAAAGCTTCAAGTCTATGGAGGAGAGGGAAAGTGAGTCATGGAGCAAGAGAGGCACAATTAGTTAAAAATATGAGGGAGAAATTCGTGTTCATGAAAGAAAATGAGAAGGAAAGCTTGAATCTCACATACCTTGAACTTGGAATGGTGGAAATTAAGAGTGGGTATGAAATTCCAAGGAAGAGAGATGAGAGAGAGAAATGGCGTGAGAGAGAGAATAATAGGCAAGATTGATGAAGGAGATGATGTTTGTATGTGATGGGGATTGATTTTTAGTAGTTTATTATGGATTGGAGTGGAGATTACAAGAGGAATTTAGAGAGAGAAAGAGGAGGGTTTTGAGCCCTAGAGAGAGAAAACAAAGGGGGAGTGAATGAGGAAGAAGACCCAACGCGTTTTATGCTGATTCTGGGCGAAGTATCCGGATACTTTGGCTGATATCCGGATACTTTTACCTGATTCATGATTCTGGCGCGCGGGAGTCTGTTGACTTCGCATTGACTACGCCATAACTTCTTCGTTAACCGTCGGATCTTGCTCAAATTTTGAGACAAGCTTCCTCAGACACTTATCTTTACATCCAACGGTGGAATCCGTGTTTAGAGTTGTAAATCTTTTATTTCAATTTCCTAATATCCTATGTTTTTAATCCTAAAACAAGTCTTCAATTCACTAGTTTAAACTTAATATTATCATTTCCTTCACTCTAAGCTTATCACAAATGTCAATTTATACTAGGAATTAAATTAGGGATGTTACATTACTTATATGAAATCTTAGTACATTGTAGTGATATATTCATAATCGAATTTTTATTCATCTTCTTTAATTTATACCTATAGTAATTCATATGTCAATAATTCATACTCGTACTCACAATAGCAACACATTCAAACACAAACAGAGACATAATATTAAGGGCTCATACACAGGTATGTGCTCAAACAGAATCAACTACCCTAAAGTTCCATTTACAATTTGAATTATAATATTAAATTCTCATTATCAAATCCTAATCATTATATTTAACTTGAGGTCATTTCTTTCTTACAATTTCTACTACAAATTTCCTTAACTCTTAAGCTTAAATAATAAAGAGATATCTCCTCCTTACCTTAGAGGAAGAGAAGAATTGTTGAAAACTCTAAAGCTCTTAGACTTTATCCTAATTCATTGGTTTCCAACTCCTTGGGTTGTTCTTTCTCATGCTCTTAGGACTTTTGGAAGATGGGGAAGATTTATGTACTTAAACATAGAGATTCATGGAATATGATATTTATGATGAAGATTTGGGGTCTTAGGGGTTTTTATTAATGGATTTGAAAAGCTTTAGAGAGATTAAAAGAAAGATTTTGAGAAGTAAGAGGATTAACAAGTATATATGAATGATAGGAAGTGGTTTTGTAAGGATTTTGATGGGTTTTTATAGAGAAATCATGAAGGTTCTAGGGAGAGAGAAGAGAGAGGTCGAAACTTCTAGAGAGAGAAAGTGAAGGGATGGATGAAAATGAACCAGAAATCTCATTTTTATCTGATTTTCCCAGAAGTAATCGATTATCTTGGAAAGGTAATCGATTACCTTGCCTCTGATTCCTAGAATTCTCTAGAAACTCGTAGATTTTTCAAGATTTTCCAAGAGGTAATCGATTACTTCATTAAGGTAATCGATTATTTTCAGAGATAATCGATTATCTCGCCAAGATAATCGATTATCATGTCTCTATTTGGCAGGTAATCGATTACATTTTAATGTAATTGATTATTATATGGAAATCTCATTTTTATTGCATTATAACGATCCCTAATGCTTCTCTATGCTTAACTTTAGGTTCTAGCCTACCAAATTACAATTTCTTACACTCGAGGCGTAATCCAGTTGTCGGATCCTATTCAATGCCTCAACAACCTTACTTATTTCCTAACCCTCACTACACCCGAATTGAATGAAATTCTTCACAGCTAGCGCTTGCTCATATTGTCAACACTCAGCTACACATTATAAATCTTGATCTAATTATTGAAATCACCTTACACAATTTAAACGCATTCAAACTCAATCCACCTAACACTTTCTTTGAGAATTAAATACACACATAATTATGATTATCAAGTTAATAAAATCAAGTCGTTACAATAATAGGTTTCTTTGTGGTGCTCGCAGTGACAAAGATGGTGCTAAGTTTCTTTTGGTGCCTATCGGGTTGATTCCCCAGACCCGCTCTATTAAAAAAACATCTTTGCCTCCAAAGCATCAAATTTAAGGTATTCCTTCCTTTTGTAAACTTTGCAAGTGTTTCTTTTAAATCTTCATTTTCTTTTACTAATTCCTGCAAAATTTACATGAGGATGATGTTTCCTTAAATTTGTTTTCATTACTCAAGGTGTTTGAGGAGCAACTTGGAATGGAACTCAGCCTTTTGTTTTCATTTTATAAAAATTCATTTTCCTTTAAAAGTTCTACATTGTTTTTAAAGGAAAGCTATAGTTTTCTTCTTAGAAGCAACCAATTGAGAAAACCTCATTGATTCCTCATGTAGTTCCTCAAAAGCCTATTGTAATTCATTATAAGATGATTATATATCAAGTTCAGAAATTACCTCATTTTGATGTGTCATGAGACATAATTTGATCATTTCCTCTTGCTCATCGAGATCCTTGTCCGAGCTGTCATCATTATGTTGGAAATAATTCGATATTGCACAAGAAAATAATATAAAATAAAATTCCATACAAATAAGTATGACGAAGACATTCTCAGTTGTAGACTTCAGCTTCCAAAGACTCCTAGACTTCCATGGCTTCCTTGTAAAGATTGTTGATATTGTGATTATCACTTTTATATCGTTTATAGTCTGAGGAGCGTCAAGGGACGCTGTTCCTAGGATCTATTCGGGCACCGCGATGATCCTTCAGGATTCAATCGACTCTTCTATGTTTGTCTCTAACACTAACATAGGCTACAAGAACTGGCAGTACTATTGTTTCTGATGTAACCCAAGATCAATAAGTGAAGGACTATTATATATTTTTGAGCGAAAACCCAATTTGGTCCCTCAAGTTTTCCCACTGGGACACTTCTCAAGAATTATAATTCACTTTTAGTCCCTAAAGAATTTTAAAAAAATACCACTTTAGTCCTTGTTTTCATTCCGTTAACTACTGTCACTGTTGGCATAAACTGTAACATTTCATTCCCTTCCCAGGTGCTAATGGCCTCCTCAGTAAATGTCTCTAGTTCTTTTGGAAATAGTTATAGTAGTTAACGGAATGAAAACAGGGACTAAAGTGGTATTTTTTAAATTCTTTAGGGACTAAAAGTGAATTATAATTCTTGAGGGACTAAAGTGTCTCAGTCAAAAAACTTGAGGGACCAAATAGAGCTTTCACTCTATATTTTTCATCCTCGTACATATATCTTCTAGATAGCAATCACTGTATACTATATATACACAATATGTAATATAGCTATCAGTGGTCGTGTATTTTTTTCCTTGAAAACAATTCCCTTGGGCACTAAATATATATACCACTAGCCTCCACTTATGAGAAAGTTGTTGCAAACTAAAACGGAAAACTAACTTTATTAGTACTTATTAGGATGTAATAAATCTGCAAAAGAAACAAATATAATGACCCAAAGAAAGTAACGGAAACAAATGAATATAAAAGATATAATAATAATATGAATTAATATGAATAAACACCTTACTTAATGAGAATAAAGTTTTGTAACCATCACCCAAAATAATAATTAAAAAATTAAATTTAAAATAAATATTTTTGAAATAATAAAATATTATTTTTACAACAATCCCCCACTTATTTCAAAAATGTTTCAAGATATTTTTTAGAAAGTCCTAGGTTAACATCATGAGTGTAATGAATTAAATCTGGTGCCTTTTGGGCTATGAACCAAACCTAGACTGATTGAACCAAGCTCTACGAACCAATAACACTCTGAAGTATGTAAGAATACTACCAGTCATACTACTCTCCACAATTCCTGCTGTTATCGCGGGATTGCGCTATTATGGCCATGCGCGTGCTTGGTGTTCTCAAGATAATTTCATTGCAAGTTTTGACGTTTTCTTTTTTCTTTTTCTTGAACATGCATCTTTTAAAAATACTTAATACTTATATGTGATTTTTAGTAGAATTTTGGCTAAAATAATTGAAAAATATTGAAGCGGAAGACAAACTTCTCATGACTTGCTTAACGTGAGTTTTTTATAAGCAAAAGTAGATTAATGGAGTACTAGGAGTACTCAACCCAATTACAAGAAGATTGCAAAATTATGCCGGTTGAGCAAAACCATATTAGAATTGTGTAGGCTAGGCCTAACTCAACCCCAAAAGCTAGCTCATAGGGTGAGGGATGCCTTAGCCTTTATAAGCATTGGCCAGACCATATTCCCATCCGATGTGGGACTTATCTTAACACACCCCCCTCACGTCCAGGACTGGACATCTGGAGCGTGAAGTATGCAGGACTGGACATCTGCGGGTGGCCCCATCGGGAGGGTCAGGCTCTGATACCATATTAGAATTGTGTAGGCTAGGCCTAACTCAACCCCAAAAGCTAGCTCATAGAGTGAGGGATGCCTTAGCCTTTATAAGCATTGGCCAGACCATATTCCCATCCGATGTGGGACTTATCTTAAGGATCTATACACTAACTAGAGAAAGGAATACATGTATCTCCTATACATTTTACCCACATCCAAGACTGAACTTTTATAGTGTCTATTAGTCCTGCAATATCAAATTTTTCCTGACAAAAAATCACACCATCTCTCATTATCCACAAATACCACATAACACAAGCCCATACAGATAAGCCCCACACCAATTACTTTTTGGAGTCAAATAAATTTACAAAATCTAATGCTAATATGATTCTTACCATAAGTAAACCAATTACATATGAAAACAATGTAGTAAGCATAAGGAACCAAAGCACATTTCTACATGTGGTTTGGTTTATCCCTTTTACGTTGCTCTTTATACTAATAAAACATTTCAACTAAGATTCAATATGTAACACCCCGGTTTACAATTAAAGAAAAAATATAATTTTTTTAAAATGAAATTTCAAAACATATATCTTTAATATCAAAAATGTCCTTTACAACTTTCATAAAATAAGCGGGGTTTACGTAGTATAGTACAATTTTCAAATAATATAGCACAACTTCTTTCTTTCACCTTTTCCGCTGTGAACCTTGATCCTTCGAGTATCCAGATTTCCCTAAAATATTAACCACACGGGAGTAAGACATTTACATACACTTTAAGCACAGGGATTGGCAGGATCTGCAACAGAATTAGAGCAACCATAATCAATACATTCATCTTACACATAAACGAAACTATTATTTTGTCTCCTACTTTCACATTCACTTGTGTGCGATTATGCTAAGAAGTTTGAGCATTGACAATATGGCAAAGGTTATACTTTTCAATCCAGTGTTATGACACCTTGCCCTACATTCTCTATTGGATTCATTTCATAATTCGCCCTGTAGGCGCTCTTTTTCGTATACCCGTATTATACCTTTTTATTTTTTTCGCCTCGTAGGTGCTCTTTTTGTAAGGAATGTAGACAAAAAAAATGATTGGCCAAAATGGAAAGACGCAATTGAGGCAGAATTGAACTCGCTTAAAAAGCGACAAGTATTTGGACCAATAATTCATACATCTAAAGGCATAAAGCCAGTTGGATATAAATGGGTCTTTGTGCAAAAGTGAAATGAGAAAGGAGAGACTGTGAGATATAAAGCAAGATTAGTTGCCCAAGGATTTTCACAAAGACCTGGCATTGATTTTGAGGAGACATACTCTCCTATGGTGGATGTATATACTTTTCGATATTTAGTTAGTCTGGCAGTACGTGAAGGGCTCGATTTGTGTCTAATGGATGTCATTACAGCCTATCTATATGGCTCTCTTGAAAATGACATTTATATGAAACTCCCTGAAGGATTTAATTTGCCTGAATCATATAATTCAAATTCTCGAGAAAGTTACTCAATTAAATTGAATAAAAGTCTTTATGGATTGAAGCAATCTGGACGCATGTGGTATAATCGTCTAAGTGAATATTTAATCAAGGAAGGATATGAAAATGATCCCATTTGTCCATGCATTTTTATAAAAAGGTGTGGCAAGGAATTTGCTATAATTGCTGTTTATGATGAAGATTTTTAAATATTATTGGAACTCTTGAAGAGCTTCCAAAAGCTGTAAATTGCTTAAAGAAAGAATTTGAGATGAAGAATCTGGGAAGAACAAAGTTTTGTCTTGGTTTACAAGTAGAATATTTAAAGAATAGAATTTTGGTACATCAAGAAACATATACTGAAAAGGTTCTAAAGCGATTCTATATGGACAAATCACACCCATTATGAAGTCCAATGGTTGTAAGGTCACTTGATGTGAAGAAATATATCTTTAGACCTAAAGAAGAAAATGAAGTACTACTTGGTCCTGAAGTACCATATCTTAGTAAAATTGGGGCTTTAACGTATCTTTCCAGTCATACACGACCCAATATATCATTTGCTGTTAATTTATTGGCAAGACATAGTTCTTCGCCTGCAAGAAGGCACTAGAATGGAGTTAAGCATATACTTCATTACCTTAAAGGTACAACGGATATAAGTTTGTTTTATTTAAATATGACCAAATCAGATCTTATCGGTTATGCTGATGCAGGTTATCTATCTGACCCCCATAATGGTCAATCGCAAACTAGCTATTTGTTTACATGTGGTGGCACAGCTATTTCATGGCGATCTATGAAATAAACAATAACTACGACATCATCTAATCATGCGAAAATCTTAGCATTACATGAGGCAAGTCGAGAATGTGTTTGGTTGAGTTCTGTAGTTCAACACATACAACAAAACTGTGGTATATCGTCTGGAAAAATGAATCCAACATTTTTATATGAAGATAATGCTGCATGTATGGCCCAATTGAAAGAAGGATACATTAAAGTAGATAGAACAAAACATATTTCACCAAAATTCTTTTATGCTCATGACCTCCATAAAAATGGTGACATAAGCATTCAACAAGTTCGTTCAAGAGAGAAACTAGCAGATCTTTTTACGAAGTCTTTACCAACTAAACATTCCAGCATCTGATACAAAAAAAGATTGGCCTTCGTCGTTTCAAAGACATTTTCCCACATGAGAGGGAGCAATAAATTTGCTCTGCACTCTTTTTTCGTTAGCCACGATTTTATCCCGTTGGGTTTTCTTGGTAAGGTTTTTAATGAGACAGTATCCGATTGCGTATCGAAGAATCATGTACTCTTTTTCCTTCACTAAGTTTTTTTTTCCATAGGGTTTATCTTAATTAGTAAGGTTTTAATGAGGCATGTATTTTTTTTATAATCATCCAAGGAGGAGTGTTATAAATAATATGTAATTATTAGTGGATGACTATAGGTTATATATTGCCCTATATATAGGACTTCATATGTGATATAAATTTTACACTTTTTAGAAGATACATTGTTTCCTCTCCTTTCACCCTCACTCTTTCTTTTCTTACTCACTCTTTCATTTCTTTCACTTATTTTTACATATTTCATAACAAACCTTTATATTATAAATAATTATTATACACTACACTACTCCAGGGGCTGCATTTGGTAGGGCGAACCACGGTTCGATCCCCCGCAACAACATTGGGAGGGGAGTAAAACTTTAATCCTGGGACACCCCTCGAACTGGATTAGTCGGCCCAGTGAGCCGGATACCAGGGTGTAAACCAACAACTAGTTTTTTGACCCCCTCGTGAATTAGTTGACCCCTTATTTATGTAAAAATCTCATAATAACCTTACTAACTTCTAATAATCCCAAAATACCCCCTCTTATTCCAACCTTACCCCCTCTTAAAAAAAATTAAACAACCCACGCTTAACCCTCAGTGAGGGTTGTAAAATATATATTTTAACAAGCACGCTGAGGGCACGGCAATGATTGTAAAATTTTATAACCCTCGCTGAGGGTCAGCGAGTGTTATAAAATAAAAAAATTATAACCCTCGCTGGGGTCAGCGAGAGTTATAAAATAAAAAATTATAACCTTCGCTGGGGTCAGCGAGGGTTATACAAATTAAATTTTATAACTCTCGCTGAACCTTCAGCGAGTATTATAAAATATTATTTTTATAACCCTCTCTGATCCCAGCGAGGGTTATAAAAATTAAATTTTATAATCTCCGCTAAACCCTCAGCGAGAGGGCATTTTGGGTAGTTTGGTTTTTAATAAGGTTGATAGTGTCTTTTCAAAATAAAGGGAGTTAGTTAATTAATTGGGGGTAAAAAACTAATTCCCAAAAAAAAAAAATACACTACAATACTGGATCATCCACCAAGCCCAAATCTAAGCCAAAAATAATCCACAAGAGCAAAAATACCTCCCATGACTAAATAAATGTACTGTGCTCCAAACTCAACCTGTCATCGAACAACTCCCACTCTGCCACAACTCAATCCCAAGGGTCCAATATTACACAATCAATGGGATCTGTCAATTTTAATCAATGAGTATGAAATGCAATTAAAAATACTGCGTGTGTTATACGAACCCAAGGTATAATAAATAAGCCAAAAAAAAAGCTAGTACTATTAGTAGAGGCAAATCTAAATAATAATATCATTGAAAGCAATTGAAGGCGGCGATTGATAAGAAGATGGGTTTTCGGCGCTTGTGTTGTGAAACAGTGAGGAAGTAATGACAGAGAAATAACTAAGGAAATAAGAGTAACTTGCAAAATAAGTAACAAATGGCTCAAGCTGTACTTCCAGTGAGATCGAACAGGATCACTGGGAATCAGCTTGATTTGGATTAAAGGCACTGGAAATAAGTACAGGGTTCAAAAGCTGAAAAGAAATAAGCTAAATATGCAGAAATGGTCCCAGAGAGAAGAATAGAGAATGACTAACAACATGCCTACATTCTCATACAATATTCTTTCCCTAAATAGTTAGATTCCCTCCCACACGTATCCTGCCATACGTGAATTGGGTTTCCTTGCATGTTGAATCCTGCCATGTGCAATGGTCCCACTAGATCTTGACACCTGTCCAATTCGGTTAGCTGCTTTTTGGTTGTTATTTGGCACTAAATTTCCACTAACTGATGGACTCTTTTGCCCCTGCTCTTGCTCAATTGTTACAATACCTCCCCCATCGAAATCAACCTTGTCCTCAAGGTTGAAATTAGGATAGCTTTTCTGAAATTCTTGAGCATTTCCCAAGTTGCATCTTGAGGACTAAGTTATTCCCATTGAACCAGAACTTGTTGAGTCACTGTAGAGCCTTGTCTCACTCTTCTAGCATCAAGTATCTTGTGAGGAGCTAATATAGGCCCTTCTGCAGCAGTAGTGAGTGGCAGAGGAATATAGCTTTTATCAATTGTTCCTTTGAACAATTTAAGTTGTGAGATGTGAAATACAGGATGTATTTTAGCATCAGATGGCAGCAACAACTTGTAAGAAACTTGTCCAATCTTCTCTATGACAGGAAATGGCCCAAAGTACCTGAGTCCCAACTTCTGATTTTTTCTTAAAGCAACAGAGTTTTGCCTATATGGTTGCAATTTCACAAGCACAGAATCACCAATCTTCAGTTCCTTGTGGCTTCTTTTCCTATCTGCATTTTTTTTCATCCTCTCTTGAGCTTTCATCAAATTCTGTTTCAGTTGAGAGAGGACTAGATCCCTTTCTATCAATAATTCCTGCACTGTTGGGGCATCTTGTTGGGAGTGAGTATACTTGATAATGGTAGGTGGATCCCTGCCATACACAATCTTAAATGGTGTCATCTGAGCACTATAATGATAGGAAGTGTTATACCAAAACTCTGTCCATGGAAGTAACTTGGTCCATGTTTTTGGGTTTTCAAAAGTAAAGCATCTAAGGTACATCTCAATGCACTTGTTCAAGGCTTCAGATTGGCCATCTGACTGGGGATGGTAAGCAGTGGTAAAATTCAGTGTAGTGCCACTCAATTTGAGTAGTTGCTTCCAAAAGGAACTTGTGAAAACCTTGTCTCTATCAGTTATAATAGATGCTGGAAACCCATGTAGTTTAACTACTGTATGCAGAAAGCATTCTGCTACCCTCTTGCTGTTAAAGTCAGTTTTAAGTGGTGCTAGATGAGCATACTTTGACAATCTGTCAATAACAACCATGATAACAGTATATGTATCTGAGGGTGGGAGGCCAACTATGAAATCCATGGTTACATCTTCCCAAATTTGAGTTGGCACAGGTAAGGGTTGAAGAAGTCCAGCAGGCAAGACATTAGCAGTTTTGGCTTGTTGGCAAATTAGGCAATTTTGCACATAATGAGTTATCTCCTTCTACATCCCTTCCTAATAAAATTGGGAAGTTATCCTTGCAATTGTCCTGGCAATTCCTGAATGTCCCCCCAATGGTGAGTTGTGGTATTCATGTAGAATCTGACTGATAAGTGCTTGATCCTTGGGTATCACCAACCTGTTTTTTATGTATAGCAATCCCTCATGCCAAGAATACTGAGGGTAGGTGGACTTCCCTTGTTGGCAGTCTAGAATGATTTGTTGCAGCTGAGGGTCAGTATGTAGGGCCGATTTCACGAAATCAGTATTGATTTGAGTGTAAGCCATGAAAAATGATCTTGAAAGAGCATCTACAGCTTGATTTTCCCTTCCTGGTTTATACTCAATATCGAAGTCATAACCCAACAACTTGTGAAGCCAAGCTTGCTGTTCTGGTGTCTGTAAGGTCTGATCGGTGAGACTCTTGAGACTTTTTTGATCAGTTCTTATAATGAATTTATGCCCTAAGAGGTAGTGTCTGAATTTGGCCAATGCCTCTGTTATGGCATAGAATTCCCTTGTGTATGCTGACTACTTTGACATTCTGTGAGACAATTTTTTGGAAAAATAGGCAACTGGATGTTTGTTCTGACTTAAGACTGCTCCAATACCATTTCCAGATGCATCTGTCTCCAATATAAATGGTTGTGAAAAATCTGGCAAGGAGAGAACAGGAGCAGAAGTAATTTCTTGTTTAAGAGCAGAAAAGGCCTTATCTACTTCCACTGACCATTTGAAGTTGTCTTTCTTGAGAAGATCTGTCAAAGGGCTTGCTAACTGAGCATACCCTTTAATAAACCTCCTGTAGTATCCTGTAAGTCCCAAGAATCCCCTCAATTGCTTAATGTTTGTAGGTTTTGGCCATTGTACCACTGCTGCTACTTTAGTAGAGTCCATGTAAACACCATTACCTGAGACAATGTGTCCCAAGTAATCAATCTCTGTCATACCAAAAGAACATTTAGACATCTTGGCATAGAGTTCATTGTCTTCCAGCAATTGAAGGACTTTCTGCAGATGTTCTAAGTGGGAATTCCATGAGGGACTGTAAATGAGAATGTCATCAAAAAATACCAGAACAAATTTTCTCAATAACCCTCGAAAGACATCATTCATCAAGCCTTGAAAAGTTGCAGGGGCATTGGTAAGGCCAAATGGCATAACAAGCCACTCATAATGCCCTTGATGAGTCCTAAATGCAGTCTTGAATCTGTCATTAGGATGAACTAGTATCTGATGATAGCCAGCTCTTAAATCCAACTTAGAAAAATACTTTGCACCACATAATTCATCAAGTAACTCTTCAACAGTTGGAATTAGGTAGGAATCTTTCACAGTTATTGCATTTAGAGCTCTGTAGTCAGTACAGAATCTCCAAGTTCCAACCTTCTTCTTAACCAAGACAATAGGAGATGAAAAAGGACTTGAGCTTGGCACAATGATCCCCTCTGCTAACATGTCTTGAATCATTGTTTCTATTTGCTGTTTTTGACTGTGAGGATATTTATATGGCCTAACTTTCACTGCATTGTTTCCCTGTATCAATGGAATCTTGTGATCCTGAGACCTTGGAGGGGGTAATCCTACTAGTTTGTCAACGATTTTCCTGTATCTATAAAGAATTAAGGCTATTTCAGGTTCTACAGTGTCAGGAATTTCTTGCCATTGGTCTTTTTCTGTCATCTCAGTGATCATATGCAGGGTGAAAACTTCTGCAATAGAGTGAGTATTCTGTAATCTCTTGAGGTGGTTAAACTGAGCTTGAGTAGCTGACTTCTGTGAATTACCCTCGAGTGTGACCAACTTCTTATCTCTGTAGAATTTAATAGTAAGAGAGCTGTAGTATGCTATGTGTGGACCAAGTGTAGCCAACCAAGATGCTCCCAATATCAAATCTGCACCAGAGACAGGTAGCAAAAATACAGGCAGCTTCAATAACTGACCCTGAACATTGACATGCAGCTCTCTTATGTGCCCCTCAGTAGTTATGGTGTTGCCATTCCCTACCAAGACTTGAAATCCTGCTGTTGGTTCCACTGGTAATTTCAGATAATGAGCTAATTTGGGCTGCAAGAAATTATCACTACTGCCACTATCCAGAAGAATTTGAATCTCCTTTCCTTCAATTGTACCAGTGAATCTCGTAGTGCCTATTCCAGTGACTCCACTCAAGGCATTTAGGGATAAATGATGAACTAATTCTTCTTCTACAGTTTCATTTTCTGGCTCTACAAGTGTTTCCACTATGGCATCATCCTCAGGTTCTATTTGCAGCAATAAATACTGCTTGTTAGGACACCTATGGTTTGCAAAGAATCTCTCATCACAAGTGAAACACAATCCTCTTTCCCTCCTAGATTGCATCTCTGCAGGGGTCATTCTTCTAATGTTACTGTTTGTGGCTGCAACATTGTTAGGTTTAAGGTTTGGTGTATTTAGTAATGGTTGTTGAGGGGGGTTTGTATAGGTTTGTTGGTACTGAGTTGGTCTAGGGTAATTGTAATTGTTAGTTCTGGGTTTAAAATTGTATTTCTCTTCAAATAACCTAACCAGAGATACAGCCTTTAAGATAGAAGTTGGTGTCTGAGCTATAACTTCCCTCTTAATATCAGATTTCAACCCACTTATTAAGCAATCTAACAAAGCTTCAGCACTAACACCATAGATACGATTTGCTAAAGCTGTAAATTCAGAGTAATAGTCATTAACAGATCCAGATTGTACCAGTTTGAATAAGGTGGACCTTGGTGAATCGAATGGTGAAGGGCCAAATTCCATCTCTAATGCTCTGATGAGAGTGTTCCATGTGAGGATTGGGCTGGTTCTTTGCATCATCTGGAACCATGGAACCACAGTCTTCTCAAAATGAACAGCTGCTATGGTAATTCTTTGTTCATCCAGAGTGTTGTAATAATCAAAGAATTGCTCAACTTTGAAAATCCAATGTAGCACCTCAGTTCCATCAAATCTGGGGAAGTCTAATTTTACATTCCTCACCTGCAATGGATTCCCAAAAACCTTTGAGTTCTGACCTCCACTGGCTATGTTTGAACGCAGATCTTCAATTGCAGCGCGTAGTTCATCCATTTCCAGTGAGTGTTCCCGATCTCGTTTTTCCATGAGATCCAAAATTTGCTTAAGCTCAGACATGGTGGAGGTCAATGAAAGCACCAAATGAAACAGTGAGGAAGTAATGACAGAGAAATAACTAAGGAAATAAGAGTAACTTGCGAAATAAGTAACAAATGGCTGAAGCTGTACTTCCAGTGAGATCGAACGGGATCACTGGGAATCAGCTTGATTTGGATTAAAGGCACTGGAAATAAGTACAGGGTTCAAAAGATGAAAAGAAATAAGCTAAATATGCAGAAATGGTCCCAGAGAGAAGAATAGAGAATAACTAACAACATGCCTACATTCTCATACAATATTCTTTCCCTAAATAGTTAGATTCCCTCCCACACGTATCCTGCCATACGTGAATTGGGTTTCCTTGCACGTTGAATCCTGCCATGTGCAATGGTCCCACTAGATCCTGACACCTGTCCAATTCGGTTACCTGCTTTTTGGTTGTTATTTGGCACTGAATTTCCACTAACTGATGGACTCTTTTGCCCCTGCTCTTGCTCAATTGTTACATGTTGGCATGGAGTCCTTCTGCTGAATCCTATCATTGCATCGAAGCTAAGTCGTCTATTAGGTTCCTTAATTGAATCTGCTGATGATAACACCACTAGCACAAAAAACAACAACAACAGTGTGGCTGTGGCTGTGGTTGGATTCAAAAACATCCATAGTGTCCTAAGTACGAATAGGATCCATAGTAGTAGGATTAAGGTGATTTGGTCAGATTTGACAGGGGATCTTTTCGAACTCATCCACCAAAGGTTAAATTTAATCGATGCTGTCAAATGCTGTCAAATGTTGTCATGTATGCTCATCTTGGAAATTCAGTTTTGATGACGCTCTTTCAACCAACGGATTAAAATTTTCTCAATCCCCACCATTCCTATTTTCCTCTCCTCCAGAAAATAGGCCCAATGCAAGAGAGTTACTTTTCAGCCCCCACCCATTATTCTTGAACCCCATTTTCTTCCGGCGGAAGTGTAAAATTAATGGCTTTTCCGCCTTCCATGAGGCGGACACCAAAAAAAATTACACTTCCGCCTCTCAAGAGGCGGAAGAAAATGGAGTTCAAGAGTAATGGTTGGGGATGAATAGTAACTCTCCCAATGCAATAACCAACTTTGTCGCCAAACTAATTCAAAATATATTATCACTCCCTACCCCCAACACCAAAACCGATGATCATCTCTACCTTTCTTCCATAACCCAAGAACATGATAAACTAGTTCATACCAGTTGCAGCTTGTGAATTATTGATTGATGATAAAATTTGGTTTGTTATTAATAGTTTTAATTTTCTTGTCACAACAAAAAACAAAAAACAAAAAATATTTACATCAAACATAAAATCAAAATTCTATTTTTATATAGGAAGATTTTTATCTATTACAATAGACAAAATATATTATAGAAGGAAAATCAAATCCTATTATTATATAGGATGATTACATTAATTGGTTTGTTATTAATAGTTTTAATTCTCTTGTCACAATAAAAAACCAAAAACAAAAAAAATATTTACATCAAACATAAAATCAAATCCTATTTTTTATATAAGATGATTTTTATCTATTACAATAGACAAAATATATAATAGAAATAATCAACTCCTATTATTATATTGCCGCAATATAATAAATAAAATCCTATTATTATAAATGAAGTCTTCTTAAATTAAAATTTGAATCTCTCAAGAAAATGAAACAGTAGAATTGGGTATATCAACCACCATCACATGTCATCCTTCAACTGTCTGCGTGATTAAAGAGACCATTGGTGCAAATAACAATATAGTCACCCTGAAACAATTAATGCAATATTAGATTTTGATGCACTCTATTGTCACCTGCAATTGAAGAATCAATCACTAAAAAAATCTGGTTGAGCATTACTCCCTCCGTTTCATATGTAATGTTGTTTTAGCATTTGTACTATGTTTCATAAGTCCTGTTGTTTTATAAACCCAATACATAACTAATGCTATTTTTCCAAACACACCCCTATTTATTACACTATCTTTTTCACTTCTGTTCTGTCGTAGGATTACGGTACTTAGACAATTCGGCTAAGAATCCAGCAATCCCACTTTTGATGTCAGACGTGAAATACGCACCTTGAATACCTTGAAATCTCTCTTGTCGTTCTCAGTTTGGGGGGTGGTGTGTGTGTTTGTGTGAGATAAGTTAGGACATACCTGCTTGTCTTACCAGGTATAATATAGGCATACCAGCATAATCCGCATTGATGGCCGCTTTCATGTGGCGGGTAAGATTTCCTCTAAACGGCTCTGGCATGATGGCAGGTATTAAGATGAAAGGAATCCTATGTTGGTGAGGATAGTGAATTCTTCAGACTCCTTTATGCACGTGTTCGAATTCCTACCGGTATAACAGTATGGAGGCCAACAGTTTGAGATCATATCTGAATCCGGTCTTCAAGATTCCCTTAGGATACTATTCCGTATCCAGATCTGGTTCGGGTGACCCCTAACAACCTCAATCCGGTATCCGAATCCGGCTTGGTTGGGCCTCTCAAGGTCCCAATCCGATATCCGAATCCGGCTTGGTTGGGCCTCTCAAGGTCCCAATCCGGTATCTGAATCCGGCCTTAGTGGACCTCTCGGGCCTCTTTCCGATATCTGAATCCGGCCTCGTTGGGCCTCTCAAGGACTCAATCTGGTATCCGAATCCGGACCTAGTGAACCTCTCATGGCCTCAATCCGGTATCTGAATTCGGCATACCGGTTCCGTTTACGTGGTCCATAACAGTAGCCCCCCAAGTCATGGTTCATGAATGTGAGCCATGAGTTCTAAGTGGATTCATCAAGTCTTCCACTCTTCAATCCCTAAGTTATTTCCTAGGTACATTGGACATCATGGCTTCGAGATACTGGTTTTGTCTTTGTGTACCCATACAATTGTTGATCCATGGAAATCCTATTCTAGCCAGCGAATGGTTTTCCATTTAACTTATTAGTCTTTTACATTCAAGACTAACAGGGACCATACTAGATACATGAGTGGTGTTCATTTTTATACAAGAACATCTTCTACCCATTTCTCTCCTTATCTGATGGCTAGTCAAATAAGTGGTGTATTTAGCTTTGGATACTGAATTCTTATATCCGAATTTGGATTTCTTGATTGTCTTGCCAAATTCATGGTATTAACAACTCATGTTTTAAACTGAGATGCCGAATTCCTGATGCTGATATGAGGCACTCTTTGACTCTGAAAAAGATTAGACTCACTCATGGGGTCTTTGATTGAAGGAAACCGGTTTGAGATGACCGGCTCATAGGGGGTATAATACTTAATTCGGCTTTTCTATTAACCCTACTACTCATGAAATTTTCACGATTCTTATTAATAAAATGGAAACTACCATAACTTGGACGAGACAATGGTCCACATGACCTTCTTTCAAAACAGATTCAAACTAAAGATATGACAATGGTTTATAAGACTTTCTTGGTAAAACTATCCTGAGCTTTCTGGTACTCCTCTAAATTGATGTATTTTTCAGCCCTTTTCCATCACCTCGTCCATAGTTTTGATCTTGTGCATCACAAAATAGTCTGTAAAGTTTCCTGGTCTCAGAGCGCGCATCAAGAGATGAAGGGCCAGCGAAGTATCTATGTCACTAATTGAAAGGTATTCAGTATTGAAACGTGTAAGGAAATCTATCAGCGGTTCCCCCTTTTCCTGCTTAATTTGGGATAAATGGTGTTCAGACTTTGGCTGCGCTTTGCTTGTTGTGAAGTGTCCCAAGAATTTGGCAGTCAAGTCTTTCCACCCTGTTATCGAGTCGGGTTCCAATTTAGAGTACCAGCGCAAAGCTGCTTTTTTCAGAGTCAGGGGGAAGGTGCGACATTTGTATGCGTCCTTAGCCCCTTGACACGACATTGCCACTAGAAAGCTGTCAATATGCTCTTGTGGATCCGAATTCCCGAAGTATGGATCTACATTGGCTGGAGCTTTGAGGTTTTCAGGCATAGGGAAAGCCATTATGGTTTCAGAAAATGGGTGGTCTTTTTCTTCAGGTTCTCCAATCAGCTCCACTTCATTTCCTTAGCCCACGCCAGATTGGGACGTTCCTTTCTTTAATTCCTTCAGCAACTTATCTTGTTCATCCAGTCGCTTGCGCAGGCAAGCCAATTCAGTCTCCATGCTTGCTTTCCTCTGTGAGCATCCGCCAGATGACCCCTTACTCTCGTGTCGGGAATGCGAAGGGCTTCCTCCTCTAGTGGGGGGCCTCTGTCGCGATCTTTCCTGTCCAAGAGAAGGTTCCTCCTGTCTCGAACGCTCCTGTTCTGCCCTTCTCCTTCCTTCACTTAACCGTTCTTTGAGGTCCTTCAGACGAGAAGGCACTTTTTCTCCACTTTTCCTGACTTCCAGCACACTGTGGTGGCTGGGTTCAGCACGTTCTCCTTGCGACTGATTCGCCATGAACTTCTTCAAAAGGTGGTGGGAATTAGTTTGCCGCTCCCACTATGGTCGTCAATGTTCTGTCGTAGGATTACGGTACTTAGACAATTCGGCTAAGAATCCAGCAATCCCACTTTTGATGTCAGATGTGAAATGAGCACCTTGAATACCAAGATACACACTCTCTTGTCGTTCTCAGTTTGGGGGGTGGTGTGTGTGTTTGTGTGAGATGAGTTAGGACATACCTGCTTGTCTTACCAGGTATAATATAGGCATACCAGCATAATCCGCATTGATGGCCGCTTTCATGTGGCGGGTAAGATTTCCTCTAAATGGCTCTGGCATGATGGCAGGTATTAAGATGAAAGGAATCCTATGTTGGTGAGGATAGTGAATTCTTCAGACTCCTTTATGCACGTGTTCGAATTCCTACCGGTTTAACGGTATGGAGGCCAACAGTTTGAGATCATATCTGAATCCGGTCTTCAAGATTCCATTAGGATACTATTCCGTATCCAGATCCGGTTCGTGTGACCCCTAACAACCTCAATCCGGTATCCGAATCCGGCTTGGTTGGGCCTCTCAAGGTCCCAATCCGGTATCTGAATCCGGCCTTAGTGGACCTCTCGGGCCTCTTTCCGGTATCTAAATCCGGCCTCGTTGGGCCTCTCAAGGACTCAATCTGGTATCCGAATCCGGACCTAGTGGACCTCTCATGGCCTCAATCCGGTATCTGAATTCGGCATACCGGTTCCGTTTACGTGGTCCATAACAACTTCCAATACATTTCTCTCTTTTCAATAATGACTATATAGGGGCATTATAGTCAAAATACAACAAATCCTTACATCATTTAACTATTTTTTAAAACCCGTGCATAACCTTTTATGAAACGAAGGGAGTATTTACTTTGCCGGATGCACTCCTTCACTTGTCTTTCTTCACTCTCAAACCGCACAATTGGTTACACCCATATCAATGATGCACACAAGCTGAATTAAAGTAAGTATTTAGAGAGAAACTTAAGAATCAAATAATATAAATTAAAATGAGAGCGAATTATCATAATTAAAAAAACTTAACGGCGAAAAAATACAAAAATTGAAGGCAAATATAATTTTAAGATTGTTGTTTACCTAAATATTCATAAGTTTGTGAGTCAATTCCAATTCGCATAAATGCTAAAATATCAAATGCATATTGAGTACTACATATTGGAAAACACTTAAAGTTAAGGATAATGATGTCACATGCAGATGCAGATAAGATTAAATAAATTTGAATGATAGAAGCCTCATCTCTTTGGGTTTATCTTTTTTAGGATAACAATTTTTTTAACAAACTGAGAATAATCCATAAGTTTGTGAGTCAATTCCAATTCGCATAAATGCTAAAATATTGTTGAGGAGTCATCAAATGCATATTGAGTACTAAATATAATGATTTGAAAAACTTATAAAATTAAGGATAATTATTTCACATGTAGATGCAGATAACATTAAATAAATTTGAATAAAAGCCTCATCTCTTTGGGTTTACCTTTTTGAGAATAATGATTATTTTTTTTAACAAACTGAGGATAATCCATAAGTTTGTGAGCCAATTCCAATTCGCATAAATTCTAAAATAATGTTGAGGAGTCATCAAATGCATATTAAGTACTACATATAATGATTTGGAAAACTCGTAAAATTAAAGATAATGATTTCACATGCCGATGCAGATAAAATTAAATAAATTTGAATAAAAGCCTCATCTCTTTGGGTTTAATTTTTTTAGTATAATGATTATTTTTTTAACAAACTGAGGATAATGATTTCACATATAGATAATTTATTTAATTTCAAATTATAATTTTGATTAAAGATAATGTTATTTATCTACTAACGCTCTTATGCGAATATTTCTTAAACTGACAAACGTTGTGCCAAATTTTTTTTTTTTATATAAGCATCGTGTAGATAAAAAAAAAACAAAACAAAAAAACCTAGTAGTATTAATAGAGCCAAATCTGAATAATATCATTGAAAGCAATTGAAGGCGTTGATCGAGAAGAAGGTGGGTTATCGGCGCTTGTGTTGGCATGGAGTCCTTCTGCTGAGTCCTCTGATTGCATGGAAGCTAAGTCGTGTGTTAGGTTCCTTAACTGAATCTGCTGATGATAACATCACTAGCACAAAAAACAACAACAACACTACTGTGGCTGTGGTTGGATTCAAAGATATCCATAGTGTGGTGAGTACGAATAGGAGTAGGATTAAGGAGGGTGGTAGGATTAAGTTGACTTGGTCAGATTTGACAGGTGATGTTTTCGAACTCATCCTCCAAAATTTGAATTTAATCGATGCTTTCAAGTGTCGTCATGTATGCTCATCTTGGAAATTCAGTTTTGATGACGCTCTTTCAACCAACCGATTAAAATTTTCTGAATCCCCACCATTCCTATTTTCCTCTCCTCCAGAAAATATGCCCAATGCGATAACCAACTTTCCCGCCAAATTAATTCGAAATATATCATCACTCCCTACCCCCAACACCAAAACCGATGATCATCTCTACCTTTCTTCCGTAACCCAAGAACATGATAAACTAGTTCATACCAGTTGCTGCTTGTCGATTATTGATCTATGTAAGCCTCATACCAAATTCTATGGCGTTCAAGGATGGTTGGCGTTCCTTAACCTTAACTTATATTTTTACGGCCTCTTCGACCTTCTCTATAATTCTCAACTTTCCTTTTTTAACCCTGTTTCTGGTGCTAACTTGGACCTCCCTCCACTACCCTTCCGACAATCCTCCACTCATTATATCCATCTAAGTGATTCCATCACACATAATCTCGTCTTCTCTTCTGCACCACATTCTCCTGACTTTACCACATTCTGCTGTTAATGAACTGGTTTAGATTATGCAGGATAGGTTATTGTTCAAGGTTGGTTAGCTACTCGGTTGCTGTTTTTGCGGCTGGATTTTTGCAAGCTTTTTGCTACTGTTTTGCTCTTTTGATGTCATAAAGAGGAGAATGGTGCAGTCAATGTTTGGATGCCGTTTTTTCCAGTGTTGTTTTTTGCTGCTGGATACTGTCAATTTCTGCTGCCAATTCATGTTATTTTGATACTGGATTGCTGGCTTAAAGAGTTTGGTGTAGCTGTTCGAGTTTGGGTGTTGGAAGGAGCAATTTTGTTACTATAACTGCTGCTGTCATACTGCTGCTGTTTTGGTTTGCTGGACAGTAGTTTCCAATGTATTCAATCATCAAAATTGGTGTTTATTATACTCTGCTAGGTGGTGAATCGTTTGGTTTTGGATGTGCATTACCTTGCTACTGCATTTTTTGGTGGCAGGCACAGTCCTGGCATACCTTAGTACTAAAACTTTTTAGGCAAAGTATTACTTATTAACTTAAATTACTTATACTCTACTCTAGTGCTTATGCTCTACCCTTAGATAATGCTTATGTTAATAAATTATGATCTCTTGTTTGTATTTTACTCACCATCAAGTATGAATATCTCAGATTTGGATTTGCTATTGTCAATTTTTTGTGCAGTCATTGAATTCTTTGGAAAAAGTATTTTGAAAATTGAGGCCTCATGCTGCAGATGCAGTCAAAGATTGTCTGCAGCAAATCCAATTCCAAACATTTCACCGAAGATGTGATTAGTTCATAGACAAATACAACTCTGTGATTTTATGTAGTTGTTCTGCATCCAAGACGTTGTTCTCAGTTTCAGATCCAATCTGATATACACTTCCATCCCTAAATATAAGATTTCATTTTTTAGACTTTTATTGTGTTATTGTTTATAAGATCCTATACAAATTTTCAATGTCAATTAGTTGTTTTTTTTTCCCAAACACCTCGATTTAGTTAACATTTTTTAGATTTCCAACTATTATAGGGGAAGTCTTGCTAAAACATATCAAATGTTTATATGTCCTATATCATTAACTATATTAACGGTCTTTTTTAATGGACGTGGAATCTATCAAAAGGGTCTTGAATATAGGTACGGGGGAGTATATAGGGGTGAGCAAAACCCGACCCGTCTCATGAATCTGTCCCGACCCAAAGACTTTGGGTCGGGTATAAGTGACGAGTTTGTGTATATTCTCATGTCACCTAATCTGTCCTCATATATATATATATATATATATATATATAAAGGTTTTATTATTTTGCACTGATTTGCTAATTTCAATTTTATGTTATAAACATAATAATTGAAATGAGTATAACTTCATACATGAAATATTTTTATATTTTTTTTATATATTAATATGATGTGAGTGTCTTTTGTAAAATGTTTGTGCTAGTGATATATTATAACTCTATTTATGTTATGTGCTAATTTTTTAATTTTAATTTTAATTTTTTTTGGTTAGCAAAGATGTTATGTGCTAATTTAAGTGTGGTAGGTATTAACTAATTGAGTATTCATCTTTGTTTCTTTGGATTATAAAGTCTCTTGATGTATTCGCTTTTTAACATTGCATAATACTTAAATAATGAAGAAAGAGCTTAATGACAAGACAATATCTAGTTAACTATAATTACGTAATCACGTGGTATTTAAATTTTAGATATCATTTTAACAATCTTACAAATAAAAAAACCTTTGTAATGAATAACTTATTGTATCATATTACATTTTGACATTTTTTGTCTCAAGAATAAATCCATATTTTTACAAATTCCATACTTATATTTTTGTGCGCGTGAACCCCACCAGTCCCTATCTTGACCCGTCCCAACTTGGACTCATTCGTATCGTGTCCCTTTCTAGTTAGGGACGGATCAAGGACAAGCCTAATCGATCTTAACCCGTCTCACGCTCACCCAATTTACCATTCACATATTAATCATCAATAACTCGAAAATTAAAGTATAAACGATTTATCAAATAGTATAAAATTTTTTACATAGTAATGCCAATTAAACTCGAATGGTTTAGCACACAAGTTAATATTTACAAAAGAAGATAGGAGCCTTTAAAGTGATATTTTAATTTTAATTGAAAATGACTGCATTATACTTATTCATTTTTAAAGACAAACTCGTTCAAGTGAACTATTTTCCATATAAAAAAAGAACAAGGGAAGAGGGGCTGCAAAGAGGCATGGAAAACAAACTTGCTTATGTTGAAATGATTATGATAATAATCAAATAAAACAGTTCCATCCATCTCATAAACAGAAGAAGGAAAAACCAAATTAATGCTCTTTTACTAAATCAACTATGATTTGTTCTTTTTTGAAGGATTAGCACTATGTGTTTCACTGAAATATCACTTCAGGATAACACTGTTTATTCTGAATTCACTCCAAAATCCAAGCCTAGCTTCAAGCCGAGACTGATGCAATGTGGACAATCAAATCAATCACACGAGAACTGCAAAAGAAAAAACAAAGTATTTATGTTACTACTTACTAGTACATATAAGAAAACTTACTCAGTCATGTATTCAAATTTGATTATGATAGCAATTAGCAAGGTGTAAAAAAGTTAATTACCTGTAACCCCATTCATTATCATACCAAGACACAAGTTTGATAAAGTTTTCATTCAAAGCAATCCCTGCCTTAGCATCAAATATGCTTGACCTGCATGAAAGCAACATCAAACGTAAAACACCAAAATCTGATCATAATAATTTTATCAATCAGCAAGAAAAACATTGCTTCAAATATCAATCAACATTACCTGTTATCACCAATAAAGTCAGTAGACACCACATCATCTTCAGTGTAACCCAAAATTCCTTTCAGGTTGCCCTCTGATTCCTCCCTGGGTTAGTTAATAGCATTTCAACAAAAAAGTTGGGTTAGGAGGAACAAACAATTCAATTTGCTAAAACATTAGGGGTCTTCCAAGAATTAAAAAAATAAATAAAATTTGAAATAAAAGTGCTACATCATTATATATTGTATTTTAATATCATACCACATAGGAGTATGGTTACTAAATTTATACTATGGTAGTGTTGCAAAATTTTAGAACTTACTTGATAGCAGCTTTGATCTGGTCATAGGTTGCCTTCTTCTCCAACCTGACAGTGAGGTCAACAACCGAAACATCCACGGTAGGAACTCGGAAAGACATTCCAGTCAATTTACCATTCAGTTGTGGAAGGACTTTTCCCACAGCCTGTTTGTCCAAAATTCAACATTCAATGGTGAGAAAGAACAGCAAAACTCTAGGATAAAAATTATATCATTCAATACAATGTGTGACAATCTATAGATTAATTGAGAGACATACCTTGGCAGCTCCAGTGCTGCTGGGAATTATATTGAAGGAAGCAGCTCTTCCACCTCTCCAGTCCTTGTTTGATGGACCATCAACAGTCTTCTGAGTAGCTATTTCATCAAATAAAAAATTAATAAAGGAAAATATTAGAGATAATTCAGAAAGGAGAAACATAGGCAAATTACTACTAACCAGTGATGGCATGAACAGTGGTCATAAGACCCTCAACAATCCCAAATCTGTCATTGATAACCTGTTCAATATTCGGATTAATTATTTAAAAAACACAAGGAAATTTAAAATTCAGATAAATGCAACATTGAATAACAAGGATCTACAATAAAATAGAGTCATAAAAAACAACCTTGGCGAGGGGAGCAAGGCAATTGGTAGTGCAGCTAGCATTGGAAACCACATCAAGCTCTGGTTTATATTCCTTCTCGTTAACACCAACAACAAACATCGGTGCATCTTTGCTTGGGGCTGAAATCACAACCTTCTTGGCACCACCCTATTCAATACCAAAATCCAAATCCAAACCAGACCCATTTTAAATCAATGAATAACATTCATACACATCTAATCAAATGTTCATTTTAAAAATGATATCAAACACCATAAATAATAAAGAATCCCCTCTAAAACACTAATCAATATAAGCATTGAGAATAGGTGATCATATGAACCTTCAAGTGAGCAGCAGCCTTATCCTTATCGGTGAAAACACCAGTTGACTCGACAACATAGTCAGCACCGGCCTCACCCCATGGAATCTCCTCAGGGTTCCTAATGAATTATAGTACATAACAAAGGGTATGAAATCTTAGCATCTATAATCACAAAAAAACCAGAGATTTAATTTAATTAAACAATGTATAAATACAAAGATAGACTTTACCTGAATCCAAAAACAGTGACAGGCTTGTCACCAAAGAGAAGGGTCTTAGAGTCCTTAACTTTGATATCAAAATGCTTCCACTGCCCATGTACGGTGTCGTACTTGAACATATATGTCTGCCATGAACAACAATCAATCAAATAAAACGCAATGTTTGTTATCAAAAAAAAGCAAAGCAAGTTTTCTGTTTTTACACAAAATCACAGAACTCAAAGGAATAAGCTTTAATTACCATGTAATCAGTGGTGATGAAAGGATCATTGACAGCAACAAGCTCAACATCGTTCCTTTGAAGTGCAACTCTGGCCACCAAACGGCCAATTCTTCCAAATCCTGGACAATTAAGTGCTTATTCAATAAGTTATAGTAAATTAAAAAAAAAAAAGGCTTATATTATATTCATAAGCTTGTAAGGTAAACTCATGATTGTAAATTGTGGTGCACAATTGCAATTAGCAACATTTGCACAATTGGCAGTTTCAGCAACAATCGCAATTTTGGTCGCATCAACCACAATTTCCCGCATTTATTAATAATTGTTATGAACACAATATAACTGCAACCGCGATTTAAAACCAATAATTTTTCATAAGATAACGAACTCAGTTAATTTTTTTTTTTACCATCATAGTGATCTTATGAAAATTAATGATTATAATAAAGTCTAGTAAACTTTTGCGAATGTATAAACTCTCTTCAGAATGTAGTTCATGCATAACATAACAGATGTATAGTATAGTGTATAAAAATAAGTAAAGAAGAAAGTAATTACCATTGATTCCGATCTTAATCTTCGTGTCTGATGCTGCTCATGAAATGAAGAGAAACAAAAGAGACACATTAGTAAAAATGATAGATGGTGGAAAGCATAATAATAATAATAATAATAATAATAATAATAATAATAATAATAATGAATAAGGTGGGAAAGGAATACCCATAGCTGAGATGAAAAAAAGTGAGAATTGAGAGTTGATATTAGGAGTGCAGGGTTTGTTGTGAGGAGAAAATGGGGTTTAAGGTGGGGCTATTTAAAAGGGTTGTGTCTGAGTAGTGAAAACAAGGGGTTGGGGTCACGTGACAGTTTGCCTTGGGAAAAAAGAAAGTATGTAGCCGCTGCTGGATTTGTAATTTGAATAAACAAACCCAGGGAATAGTTGCAGCTGGTTTCATAAAGGAGGCAGAGTAAAATATATCATGAATTGCCTTTTGTATGAGGGGCCATTATTGATTTAGAAATAATATGATATGATGTGGAATGGAATTATACAAGAATATTCCTGTTTCGAGATGTTTCGGTGTCAAACTCAAAGGGGTTGTTGGGTGTCAAACTCAAAGGGGTTGTTGGGTGTCAAACTCAAAGGGTTTTTTTATTTTTTATTATATTGGTTTATCATATTTCATTTTCCATCAAATTCATCTCTAAGTCATTGTTCATCCTACGTATTTGTCAATATTATATTGGTCCACATTTGGAATGTTGGATAGAGAAATGACATGTGTGCGTATCTAATTGGTTCACATAGCATGCACAATTATTCAGGGACCAAATTGATAGTGAAAAAAATATGAGGACTAATATGATACCAAAAAACTTAATGAACTAATTTGAAATTGAAAAATATGATAAGGGGCTAAATACGTAATTTAGCCAAAACGTTTTTACTAGTAGAATGGACCAAATAAAAGGGTTAATTTTAACGTATCAGTATTACATAATTATCCTGCTATAAGACTCAGTTTTAAACTTTTCATATCTTCTACCACAATAGTTAAGATTCACTAGAGTTATGGATCAACATTACATAATCATGTACTTTTAAACTCAATTTCATTTTAATAATGTTTTTAAATGTATTTTCAATAATGTTAATTACCTACTATTTTTAAAAATAATTTCAAATATTTATTTATCACATTAATATTTATAAATTTCTAAAACTATATTTACATTCAAATAATATTTAAAAATTAAAATATTCAATTTTGTGTTTAAAAATGTGTCATAACCATTTTCATAAGAAAAAATGAATTACAAAAATAATTTCAATAGCTCTATATTTTTTACATATCTATTTTTATAACCATATTTAAATAAATATATACTCAAATATGTTTAAAATATCTATTTTTTTCATAATAAAAATATATATTTAAGAATAAAATACGAAAAATATATATTTAAGAATATTTATTTACAATTTAAAAAAATATTAATATTTATTTATTATTTTTAGTATATTTATTATTTATTCATTTAGTTATAATTATTTACATTATTATGATTATTTATTTATTATTAAGATGATGTAAAATAAAATGAGAGAAATGACCAAAAAAGTAGGGTCCCACAGAGTCTTAAATTGAATTGTTTATTTTACATACTCAACTTAAGAATCTTCACCAGATTTTGAAAAATAGCATAGTCTTGAAAGAGTCTAGTAAAAAAATATGATGTTAAGACCCTCCTCCAGATTCTCTTAAGACTCTTTTGTGGTTGTTCTTAGGATCTTTTCGTCAAAACTAATCTTTTAACTATGAGCTGTAAAGCTATATGGGAGCTTATAGTTATTTAGCTACTTATTTGAAATAGAGTTGTTCGGCAAAATTAGTTGTGCAAATAACTGAAAGTTATTAAATGACTAAAAAAATATAACATTATTTTATTTATATTTATTATTTTAATTGAATTATTTTTTTTATTTATTAACGCTATTAAAAATTATTAAATTATGATTAATTAATTTAGTAATTTACTTATTTATTAAATATGTAGTTAACTAATAAATAATTAATTAATGAAATATTTAAAAATTATTAAATTATAATTAATAACTAATTAAATACATATTTAATTAAAAACTAAATTACTATTAATTAGGTTAGGGTAATCAATGTATAGTGGTTTTAAAAAATATAGGAGGGTATAATGGACACATGAATTATTAAAATCTTTTGTTGTTTATAGTTTTTTAAGAGTAACTTCAAATACTTTTTTAAAAACTAATTTTCAAAAGTTATAAGTTTTTTTTTAAAAGCTACAAACTTATTTTAATTTGTGTTCATCGAATGATATTAGTAAATTATTGACCAAATATAAAAGATACCAGTAAGTTAAAAAGCTCCTAAGTAAACATGGATAAGGAATTGCCGAATTAGAAAAATGTAATGCTTTTTTGAAAAATTAAGTTCTATGATTCTTAATTAGGTTAGGGATGAGAATATGCAATATGTATTTATAATATAGGGTACTTTGATTGCGATGTTAAGAGAAAATTAAAAAGACGTTAGAAGTTCTAGAGTGTTCTAAGGCAATGTTTTTTAAAAACAAAAAACAAAAAATGTTTTACTAAAAATTTTTCTAGAGTATTTTTAGGATTTTTTTTTTTGGGTAAACAACGGGGGCAATAGCGCCAAAGAGAAACTAAGTAGAGATTAGTCTAGGGGAAGATCTCCTCATTACATCAAACAGCAATAGGGATTACACTTGGGGAGGGGGAGTAACAAAGAAGGAAATACCCGAATTGATATTACACCCTATATTAGCCATGACATCCGCACATTTATTAGCCTCACGATAAATGTTCTTCACTAATACTCTCCAAGGAAGCTGAAGCAACTTGTGAATTTGCAGCACAAGAGAATAACCAGAAATGCTTCCATGATGACCGCCACGAAGATTACTGACCACACTCTTTGAATCAATTTGCAACTCAATTGAAGTAAACCCCTTGCTCTGAGCAAATCGAAGACCTTGTAACACTGCCCATAATTCTGCAACATAAGCAGTACACTCTCCAAGATTCGTAGCAAAACCACCCAACCAACGACCATCTTTATCTCTAAAAAGATCACCACACTTTGCGCCACCATTGTTAGACTTAGACGCCCCATCAGTGTTAAGGCACACCCATCCATTAGAAGGAGGACACCAACCAATAAATTTCTCAACTTTCAGAACAGGTCGTGCAATTGAAGGATTAAACCAAGCTTGATTGTAAGATGAGATGTGACACCCTTCTTTCTTAAATTGAAAATAGTGAATATTTCCAAAATACTTTATGGACTTTATCAATAGAAATATCTTGTATAAAAATTTCGTTTTATTTAATCGATATTTCTCGAAAACACTTGGACTTGTATTTAAACATTAAACCTTATCGTTTGAGAATATATTGAATTCGGCGCAATAACTTTATATCATATCAAGTCGTAGTAATTCCTCAAGACAACGTTTTATTTACTATAGATAAAAATCATAAGCATTTAATACTACAAACTTATTGTTGTCTTGCGAGGTTGGATATTATTAAATTGTAACAATTGCCGAATTCATCTTTAATCAAAATCAAAGTGTGCGGAATAAAATAATACTTAAGGATCATTTGTGATAATAAACATCATATATATAATATATAAAAAGATACCAAGTACACATCATAGTCATCAAAAGTAAAGTACAAGTCCAGAGTACTGTGTCCATAAGCTGAAAATATAAAAAGAGTACAAAATAAACGACCTCAACTCTCAAACATTCCAAAAGTATGTAAAGTATATCACAACTCAAAAATAAGTGTCTAAGAGTAAGTCAAACTGGTCCTCCAAGCATCCAACTGGGTCCATTACAGCTACACATTAGGTCCAGGATCCGTACTGCCTATACTATGCCTATACCTAGGAACCACTCGGTCCTCCACGAGGTCTAGTAGCCGGCTTGACCGGTACCTTCTCCTCGCTCTCCCCCTCCTCAGGGTCCTCCTCAATCTCGTCTGACGGGGTAGATGCCCTACCATTGGGCCTAGGATCTGCAGCAGGTGCAGTCATATCAGTACCTGTCGGACCAGGTGAGAGAACATCATGATCAGTGAAAACTCTAGAAGCAGAGGGGTGAGAACGAGTGGCTGTCCGAAAACGAAAGTTGTGAAACCTACGTACTGGTCGAGCTGGTGGTGGTCCTCTATAAGTATAGAACGGGGGTACGTGCATAGTATAAATGATAGGGATCCTAAACCTACGAGGTCGCACACGAGCAAGGGGATTAGGGTTATAGAGAGTAATCTCCACCTCACCCTCAAAAGTAGCTCGGTGCTCCTCGAATGTCCATATACCACTTGGGATGGGTCTGATCTCGACGCAAGCTATGATCAAGCTATGAGTTAACATTCACATATAATCATGTTATCAATCAACATGTATATGCATATGATCAAGCTAGATTCATTTATAATAATGGCATGATGCATGTCATCTCTCAATTCCTGAGATTCTTCAACTAATCACTCTCACGGACGTCCATCCATAACCACAGTGTATTCCCAGAATACAATAAATACATTACCAGAACGTATGGCGTACTTGCTCGAAAGTGATACACAACGTCACCCTATCTGGTGAACGAAACATCGCAAAGATGTAATGGTCACTTTGTGATACTTAATGCCGCTTCTCGTGTGAGCGTCACGTCGCGAAGACGTAATAACCACATCAACAGTATATCACATACTGGCCGCATCGTCAACCTTAATGTGTCATAGTGCTTAACATTTGGCACTCCCAGAGGCCCTCCTCATGTTCCTCGAACATGACAAATGGTAGCTTATCACCATTCACCATGCATGAATGCAATTAATAATTTCATTAATATTAGCCATTAGTCTCATCATTTGCATCACACACACATTGTGGCAAGAGACAATATTAAACTCATCAAGCATGGCATAATTGATAACCAACATTATCAATGGACTGAGTATATCATTTCCTTTAAGTATAATTAGGTTTAAATAAAAATGGTTAAGTTGGAAATGGTATTTTTAAGCAATCTCAGACTTGATACTCGAGTATTTGTTCAGATACTCGAGTAGTTCGTAGTGTTATAAAAAAAATTTGCATCAGTTAACCCAGAATACTCGAGTAGTTCATCAGTCCAGAATACTCAAGTAGTTCCTTAGGTACTCGAGTATTAAACTGAACTCTGAACATTCTGCTTCAGACAATACTTGATTATTTTCCATAATACTCAAGTATTTCTGACAGTAAATACACTACAAATTGGGTTTTAACATACCATTTTCGAATCTAACCAATTTTAACTTAAACCATTGATCAACAGAGCTTTATTTATGCATATTAAACCTGTCTCAACACTTAAAACATGTCAATTAACAGAGAATCCAAATCTCACATCAATTATGCATAAAAACATGAATTTCAACAACTTCAAGCACCAAACTCAAATATACTCATTTTTAACTTGATACATGCAACATATCAAACTTGCTCCAACAAGTCTTAGAGTTCAATTTGGCCTCCAAGCCAAAATCCTATTTCAAACTAAGCCCTTAAAGCCTCATGGTGGCTCTCAACACATATCACTACATTTTATCCTTATTCTAGTGAATGTATAGCTTCACCCTTACCTCTAGTTCGTGAAGGAATAAAAACTTGACAGGAAAAAGCTCTGTGATCGAGGCCGTACCTGATACAAATAAAAACAGTTTAAGTATAGTACTGGGAAGTGACTCCTAGGTCGTCTCCCAAGGAATATCTTATCAAGCAAAAGGTCGAACACATAGTATGCATAGAAAACAGGGGGGTTTTTGTATTGAATATTGAATAATTGAAATCAAAACAGAATTAAATTAAAACGAAGAAACAGATAAGGAAAAGCGGATAAACCCCTTTGGCTCGCGTTCACAACTCTATCATTGGTCACAAAAGATCAATTTCTTTCCTCTTCACTGTCCAACTCGTGAGAACTAAATACTAAGCGAAAATTCAATTCTCACCCCAAAACCCAAACCTCTAATTAAGCATTAAAAGCCAAAGCATGGAGTTTTTACGAGTTTGCATAAATTAAGCATTCATACACATGGATTATCTCTATAGAATGGAACTAAGCGAACCATAACATATCAATAAGCATGAAAACAGTGAATAAAAACGAAATAGCATTAAGAATAAAACCTCAAGAGTACGTGATACATTACCAAAGGGATTTAACCTAAGAGTTTAGCCTTCCATGAAGAAAAATACCAAAAACGTGTAGAAAGCGAAGAGAGAGAAACCCTAGCAGCCACCACAAGCTTGGAGAGAAAAACTAAGCCTTCTCTAAGAGAGAGAATGTAAAAACGTGAATGATGGATTGTGGCTGCTAGGGTTACACGAAATTGGCTAATTAAATCACAAAACGGGCCTAAATCATGGGCCCAAATCCTAAGGAAAGCTTATCTCTAAATTAAATCTAAAAATATCCTATAGATAAAATCTAAATCTTAAAAGATATAAACTAAATCTCAAATAATCCTAAAGATAGATTACAATCTTCACTTCATCATATATCTTCTCTTCCAAAATTAAATCTTCACTCCCAAAATGCCCAAAAAGCCCTTGTGCCAAATATGACCTGAAAATAGAAATAGAATTAATTAGGCTAAATAATCCCAAATTAAACAATATTCAGAATATTAGTCCAATAAACTCTAAATCACTAAATCAAGCTAAACAATGTCAAATGGGCAACAAGTATCAATAATAGGAGTAAAATAATGCAAGGAATAATGGGAAATAAAATGCTCATCAAACACCCCCACACTTATCCTTTTGCACTCCTGGGCAAAACTAAGAATTAGGACTGAGAAGATCAATATGCACCAAAGTGAATCATGCAACAAGATTACTACAACTAATGAATGAAAAACCTAAGAGATTACATACTTCACAATGAATACTAGGAAATGCAAAGAAATGGGAAAAATCGAGCACACGAAGAGAATAAGGACCAAAGAATCAAGGCATCCATGAACATCATCCAATTATTTCAAATATGCAAAGAAAACCCATGACATCAAGAGGGTAGTCACAAAGATGATAGAAACTCACAAGGATCACTCAAAAGTGTTTACACTCAAGTGTTTAAGGTTAATCAGTGTTTACACTCAAGGCACATCATGAAAAACAAACACAACCATAAGCTTGACAAGCCTCTAACATCAACAATCAACACACATGCACATTAAGATCAAAAGGTCTTTTCAGGTTTGTAATGGGGCCAAGGACAAGGTAGGATAAAAATATGGGAAATGTAGCTAAAACCCAAGGGAATAGAGGAGAAATGAGGAATAAGTAAAAAATAAGCACAATCCACCCCAGAATGAAATGATAAACATAACAACAACCTCTAATTCCAATCCTCTATGCCTCAATCAACCTTTCATTCCATTTTTTTTATTCTTATTCTTATTCTTATTCTTTTTCTTCTTCTTCTTCTTGTTTTTTTTTTGCATTGGAGAACTTCATGAACAAAAGGGAAGAAGAAACAACAAAAATGGCATAATGAGATAAAGCCATAATTACATCACCGACCATAGAGGCAAAAACCCAGAACTCACAAGAGATGAATAACAAAGCACCCTCGCTTACTTAATACCCATTCCCAAAACAATTCCAAAGCTCCAACATTCCCTAAGGTTAGGACAATCATGGTTTTTCAGTCATAGGCTTGTAATGAGCTAAAGAACAAAGAAAAGGGATATAAAGGCTCAAAGGGGCTATCAAAGGATAAATTCATTCAAGGTAGGCTCATATGGCTAGTGGCTTATTCAAGAAAAAACAATGCCTAAATCATTTCAAAATGTGCATGGGAATATCAAGTATCAAAAAGAGTCAAGTCAAGTTCTAGAGTGCAAGTAATCCAGAGTGCAATCACACATGAAAGAAAATTAGGTGGCATATATAGCAATCCACCCACAATTAAGGCTCAAATCCTCACAAAAGGGACAATTCTATCACAGTGTTACCACCTCTTAATTATCAAAAGCAACTTTACACACAGAAATGCATGAATTCAGACACAAGATACCAAGACTCTACTAAAATGAAGCAAAAACATGCAAGATGTAACGCCCCGCATTTTTCCGTGCATACAGAAACGAATTCGCTAAAAATAAACATTGAACCCTTGTTTTCTAAAAGGATTTTCTAAAGAAATGATTTCTTGATGAACTAAAATTTTTGTATTTTGCATACATGAACTTCGGAATTGTGACCTTTTGAATTTTCGGAAATTATTTACAAAATTGTTTTGGACAAGTTTAGGAGGACGAATTTTAAGAAAACATGATTTTTGAAAATAGGAGATTTCAATTGTCTTTTGGAAATTCCTTATTTTATAAAAGTTTGATTTTTAAAGGTCATATATCTATACATGTATGTATATGTATATATGTATATATATATATATACGTGTATTGATCGTGTGTGTAAATGATTGTTTTAAATTGACATAGCCTAAGTTTTCTTTATAATAAAAATAATAGTATGTTCCTGTAAGAGACTTAAATGAATTACCATGACATGAAATTGATTTATGCTATGTGCTCAATATGATATGTGTTTGATATGTGGATTTTGCTTGAAAATAAATACATGTGTGTATGTGTGACTAATGCTACGGTCCTATATGTGTATGTGCATGTGATTCTTAAATTCATGATTTAATACATTATATGAGTAAAAGAATGGAAAAAAAATAAAAATCAAACTTGCATGAAGTGTGTGTAGGTGTTGCTACGGTGATGAGGTGTGTGTGGGTTGGGGTAGGTGTTGGATTTTAAGGGAAGGAGAACTCATGGCAAGCCTAGAACCCACCAAGTGTCCCATGCAATTTTGACTCTTACACCCTAAGCCTAATAACCCATTAGCACCTAGGTTTAATTAGTGTAAAGCTTAGTTAATGATTTGACCAACCAATAGGAAACAAATTTATTCCTAATCCTACTCCATTTGTTCAATGGCTTGGCTTGAGCCATGCAAGCCTTAATATTGCCAATTCTACCCTTTTAGCAACACACTTGGCCGAATCTTCTCAAGGGCAAGAAAGGAAATTGTTGGTTACCTTTTATTGCCTTGAACCGTAGCACATTCACCCCATTTGCCTCACAACTCACTTCCACAACTAAACACATTTTCTAAGAGAGACCTCAAGCTCTTAGAAAGAAATAGAAGCTTAAGGAGAGAAGGAGAAACCGTGAGGAACACCAAGGAAGAAGAAGGAGATCCAAACCAAGTCCTTGAACCTTCTTTGAAGACTTAGAGCTTTTGAAGTGGAAGACTCAATATTCTTGGTAGGTTACTCGAAGATCTAAAGGAAACCATGAGAAGTTAGGATTTTCTTTGGTCTTGTACTCTTCTTTCTTTCTTTTCATTGCATGTTCATCTTTAGCTTGAAGGATGAGTGCAACTATGGACTTTTAATTTGGTTTGTAAATATGTGGACATTATGGACTCTATGTGCTTCGGTCATGATTTTGATAGGTAGATCTTGATAATTTTCTAAACAAATTTCTAATGAAACTAATTAACTATTTGAGGTTTTCATGAAAACTAAAATGAAACCCCTTGCATGTTGAGTTTCGTGCTAAATCCGTGACTTATGAGGATTTCCATGAAAGGATTTGGTGAATAATTCATGATCTAAGTATAGTTTGTACCCAACCCGTGACCTCTATGTGTCCATATGAGTACTTGATTTGCAATTTCATGATCTAAGATTTCTTGAGAAGGGAATGGAAATTTTTAGCCATGCATGTTGATTTGTAATGATTTTTGGTTGATCTTTATAGGTGCATGTTGTAATCCATGTATGTACTAACTCAAATTAGGATCTTGAGGCTTTGCATGTTAAGTTTTCAGATGAAAAAGACTATGTTCTCTTTTATGTGTGTCTCGGCCTAAGTGAAATAATAAGGTAATGGTGTTTAAAATGATTTTCTTTTCATGAAGCCTAATTTAATTTAAAGAATCGTGTTATATGTGTTGTGTTGGTGTGGAGGCCATTCGGCCATGGTTGATGAAAGTGTGATGGTGCTTGATTTTAAGTACAAGCATGCATTAGGAATAGACTTAGTAGGCCTTGAGTTCATGAAAGCTATTCTTTTAGGAGATCAAGTTATAAACCATGTTTTACCCAAGAAAAATTTATAAGTTGTGTTTTAATAAAAAAGTCTAAGGAAATCTCTTGATGGTCTATGCATGATAATGTAATGTACCTAACTTTTAGATGTCTTTAAGGCATTAAAGAATGAACTAGGATCCTTGACCTATGCATGATGATATTCGGTCTTGAGAAGAGTGTATGGGAAAGTGTGCCTAATCCTCATTTAGATTTCATATGGACAAAGATTGGTCTTATCTAGGAGCATAAAGCTACATGCATAAGATGTTTGTAAACTTACTTGTCCTTTTGAATTAAACAAAGAAAAATGAAATGGAAATTGTTGCATGCTGCTCACGGTTTGGTCTTAAAATAAATGAGATAATTTCATTGTTTTATGATTTTTGGTGTTTTGATATTATAAGATTTTGTTTGAGTGATTCGGTTAGTGCATGTTTTAGATGTTTAAAATGATTTTCTTTCTTAATAATTTATGAAAGTGATTTTATTCCATGATTATATTCAATGCCATGATGTGCCAATTTCTTTTGTTCTTTTCGGTTTAAGGGATAGAAGTGAGTGAAATTATTTGAATTGATTTTCATAATGATAATTCTATGGTTTGCAAGCTTAGAAATAATTAGAAATTAGGACATGATTAATTCGGTCTTGCCACGATTCAATTAGAACATTAAGCTGAATTATTTGAATATACATGATTGAGTTTGTGTGTTAAACTTGTAAATTGATTAGCTATTTCCCTTAGCTTAAGAATGCGTTGCCGTGAGTGAGTGATAAATGTTCTTGAATGTGATGAATTAAGTTATGTAACCCTAGGATTTATCTTTTACTCCTTGTGTTTTAAAAATATATATATATATATATATTTTAAGGAATACATTTTTATAACCAAGATGTTTTAGATTAAACTTTATAATAAAAGGAAATTAATTCTAAGTTATTTCCAAACGCTTTTTCCCAAAACTTGTTTTAAGCATGAGATTCAAATTGAATTTTGAAAGGGCTCCAACCATAACAACATGTTTTCCGAAGAGAAATTGTTTTCAAAATAATAAAAAGAATATATATCGGAATCGTTTCTAACGCATGAGAAATGTCTTAGTTCGAGCGACGGACGCGGAGATATAAAGCAAGGAGAGGCGATCAAGAGATTCGGGAGAGCACTAGGACGTCCATCATCGAGGTGAGAGAGGGGCATATCCTTAAGACGTCGTGGTAATTAGGTAACATATTAAGACGTCCAATCACCTCAAAGATTGGACATCCAATCTCATTTAGCGTAGTGGTGTACGTGATAGCACTTATGTGTTTGCCTTAGCTATCCACCCGAACGACTGAGATTGGTTTGATATGATGATGTGTTTACTGGTTATTTACGTTGAGCTATTTGTTTATCTTATGCTTTGATTAATTGTTACCTGGCTATGATATTTCTAAGTGTTATTCGAATGTATGCTGAATATGAAAATTAATCAAGAACAAAAGAAAAAGATAATTGATCCGAAAGATGAGAATAGACTGTGAAAGGAGGAAACGATGCTTGTGAGGAATCAAACAGAATGAAAGTAATGATGATGCTGCTTCATAGCAATTGGTCGCGAGAATGTTGATGGTACTGTTGAACCGAGTTGATGAGGATGATGTTGCTGTGCACTGTGAAAAAGGAAAGGTGATGTTGTGATTATGTGTTGATCCAAGTGATGATCCGTAAACCTTAGGGGGATTAGATGCGAATGATTAGCGATCGGGTTTCATTGAAGGGATGTACTAAGGATGAACCGATCATTAGGAATAAGCCGTAATTAATTCTTAAAAGATCATTAAAAGACATTTATAAATACGGTGAGGAACGAGTGTCGTATCGAAGTAGTGGAGAGGAAGGAACGATAGGTATCTGCGGATGCCTAGGACGAGATTGCATTAGGGGAGGACAATAACGGTGACTCGTCAAGAAGTCTAGAGTATTGTTGTAGGCAGAACGAACTCCATAAGTGGTGCACTAACGTGGTGGGGACTGGGTCCAATACCGTGGTAAAGTTCTGCATGCACACTATAACCATACTGTCGCCCCCTAGATTGCAAATCGAGAACAGGGAGAGGGACTGGAACGGGGAAATGTGTTTGATTGTGATATCACATTTGTTTGAGGCTGAGACCTCCTGGCTTGGAGCCATTTGTTTGGACAGCTGTCATGCCCGCGTGGTAAAGGTCCTGTACTCCTGTTTGCTTCCGATTAGGTTGGCTGGTGTACCGAGGAGATGTAGACGAGTGTGAGCACAATGATGTCTCCCCCTCATCATTGATGCTAAGCGGATGGATAAAGCTTAAAGAACCAATATGATTCAAAGATTAGTGTAATGATAATGGTATTATCAGTATAATAATAATAATAAGGTGATGAATGAGTTCGATGATAAGAACAATCTCATGTATGGTTAAGTGGAAAGATGAGAACCAAATAACATGACTTAAAATGTGTGTGTGGAAAGGGATAAGTGAATGACTAAAGTGTGAATGTGTGATGTGCTAGGTAGATGGATTGTTTTTATTTACTTTATGTTCTTATTGTAATTATGTTTTAGATTTTATTGTCTTGATAATTACCTAATGTAATTCCATATAGTCGACATTGCCGTTTTGGGTTGCTCACTCTCTCTCTACCTATCCTTTCTTGTATAAAAATTGTATGGATGTTAGATGGCCAACATAGTGAAATACCAGAAGCTGCGGGAGATGGGAGCGACTCCACGGAGAGGTGATAACAGTACTAGGTCAGTCTACAAGATGATTTTTGATGTGATTCCACAACGACGAGTGGAGCTGATGGAAGAGGAGGAGGTGGCCGAAGAAGAAGAGGAAGAAGAAGAAGAAGAGGACGGACCGGATGACCCTGAGGAGGAGGTTGCTATTAGAGATGAGGAAGAAGATCCTGACCTCGTTTTTTAAAAAAAATGACCCTAATTTCCAGTAAAAATGATTATGCTTTTCAAGTTGCCAGATCGGGGTGTTACACAAGAAAATGCCCAAAACTTAGCAAAACCTAAAAAATCAAAGCAAAAATATGCAACCTAAACTACTCTCCCCCCACACTTAAATCACACATTGTCCTCAATGGAATACAATTAGCAGAATCCAGACAGACATACCAGCCAGCAGATATAGACAAGTGTAATGAAAGTAGTAAAGAAGGAGAAAAGAAGACTTCCTAAATCATGGTGGGTCAAAAGTGGGGTCGACTAATGAGGCTTCCTCCACAGGCGCATCATCCAAAGTAGGAGAGGTTAGGAAAGGCTTGAGTCGGTGGCCATTGACTTTGAAGCTCTTGTCTGTGGACTCACTCTTGATCTCCACAGTGCCATAAGGAAACACCTGGGTGACTACAAACGGTCCAATCCACTTAGAGCGGAGCTTTCCACTCATGAGTCCAAGCCTAGAGTTGTAGAGCAACACGTTTTGACCAACCAAGAACTCCTTTCTGGAAATTGAGCTATCATGGAGCTTCTTGGTCTTCTCTTTGTAGAACTTGGAGTTCTCATAGGCCTCTAAACGGATCTCATCTAGCTCACTCAACTGCAGCTTCCTCTCCTCACCCGCTTGATCAAGAGCTAAGTTACATTGCTTCACAGCCCAATATGCACGGTGCTCTATTTCCACAAGCAGGTGACACGCCTTACCAAAGACAACCCGATAAGGTGACATCCCTATGGGTGCCTTGTAAGCGGTCCGATGGGCCCACAGAGCATCCTCCAATCGTGTGCTCCAATCCTTTCTATTAGGCTTCACCATCTTCTCCAAAATCCGCTTGATCTCTCTATTTGAAATCTCAGCTTGCCCGTTGGTTTGGGGGTGATAGGGTGTAGAAACTTTGTGCACAACCCCATACTTCTTGAGCAAAGCTTGCATGGATCTATTGCAGAAGTGTGTGCCTTGGTCACTGACTATGGCTCTAGGTATGCCAAACCTGCAAAGGATATTAGACCTGACAAAATCTACAACAACCTGAGCATCATTAGTCCTGGTGGCCTTAGCTTCCACCCATTTGGATACATAATATACAGCAAGTAAGATATAATAAAAACCAAAAGAAACAGGAAATGGGCCCATGAAATCTATACCCCAGACATCAAACACCTCACAGAACAACATAGGTTGTTGCGACATCTGTTGCCTCCAAGATAGGGCGCCTCCTGCTCTTTGACATTGCTCACATGAGCTGCAGATGTTGTTTGCATCCTTGAATATGGTAGGCCAATAAAATCCAGAATCCAGCACCTTTCGTGCTGTCCTTTGAGTACCAAGGTGGCCTCCCACTGGTGAAGCATGGCAAAATTGGAGAACCGATTGGATCTCCTGGTCTGGAATGCACCTGCGAATGACCTGATCACTGCAAAAACGCCACAAATAGGGGTCATCCCATACATAATACTTGGCATCGCTCTTCAATTTGTCTCTTTGAGCTTTGGATGCCAAGGGTGGAAAAAAATATGCAACTAGATAATTTACAATATCAGCAAACCAAGGAGTAAGGGGAGGGGGATGTGAAACATGCAAAGCTAAAAGATGCTCATCCGGGAAGTCATCCCGGATAGGAAATGCATCCTCCTCTCTCTCTATTCTGCTCAAGTGGTTTGCGACAAGGTTATGCGCACCATGTTGAAACTGAGTGTTGAACTCATGTGTTTCTCTCTCAGTGTTTTGATGATGACACAACAACATCAATTATGAATATTTGCTTAACAGGTTCAGGTACAAATGAAGATTGCAAAGGCTTGTTTTGTGTTAGATCTAGCCTTAGGCTTAGAAGTCTTTGTAAGGCAATTTAATTTTCTTAAAGCACTTAGAATTATAGTCTATGTGATGATGATCATGTTTTTATTTGAAAATCTTAGAAGAAGCATTTTTATAAAACCTTTGCTCCAGGACTTTATTTGTGAAAAATGTTTTGCGAAAACCTTTGGTTACAATCTTTTTCATGAAAATCAATTTTTACTGTTGAGTAATCGATTAACCCTTCTGGTATAATCGATTATTTAATGCAACTTGTAACCAGAGAGCATGTAATGGATTATTTAGGTTCTTATAATGGATTACTTCCTTGAACTGGACATTTGGGAGTAAGTAATCGATTATCAGAAACTAGTAATCGATTATATGTTAATGCTGCAACTTTTATGGAAAACCTGAGAGCTTGTAATCGATTATGCCTGTCCAATGTAATCGATTATTTTAATTCAAATTTTGAAAAACGTGCTGAAATCAATCTGATTCCCAGAATGATTTGTTTCCATTTTTGGAGGATCACGAATTGATTGTTTGGCTGCTTCTTCTCCTTCTTTAAAACTCTTTCATTTTTGAAAATAAAGAGATTCTTCTTCTTCTCTTTTCTCTACTTTTTTTTTATAATCTTTTTAGAGAAGAAAAAGTTCATCATCATCATAGTGCTATAAACCTTGGGCTTTGCTTTAGATTATTAATATTGTCACAGGTCTTGATTGTTGTATCCGCTCTATCTAGAGAGCATATTGTTAGTTGCACAAATTCTTTCGTGCATATTCTTATTATTGTAAGGGGAGTGACAACCTTAGTGTTAAGGAGTGTTATTCCTTAGGATTGAACGTGTGTCGCGTTCATAGGGTGAGATAACCCTTGTTGTTTGGGTAGCGCTATACGAACGGTGGGATTCCTAGTAGTTAGGCTATTTTTTTGAGTTTCGAGGTCCCTTGCGAATGGTGGGATTCCTAGTAGCTTGCGGGGCGCTCTGGATGTACTCGGGGACGCAGTTGCGTCTTGGCTTAGTGAAAAAGCTCAAGCGAGTCGCTTGGGGACTGGACTAGGCTGGGTTTGCCGAACCAGGATAAATTCGCCTGCGTACAATTTCTCTATCCCTTATCTTTTACTTTCCGCACGCTTAAATTGTTTTAATCATATTTTCGTGCATAAAAATTATTTTCAAGTTTTTAAATTATATCACACGAGAATTGTGGTTTTCATGTATTGATCTTTTAAATCAATCTCGTGTATAATATGTTTTCAATATTCATATAATAATATTTCTATTTCGTACTTAAAAACGTTTTAAATTGTTCTTTAAGTCTTCCGCTCTATTTAATCTCTGATTTTTTTCAAAAGAACGTTTTAGTTCGATTATTTTTCTATGTTTTCTGAACGTCCAATTCAACCCCCCCCCCCCCCCCTCTTGGGTGGTTCTTGCCAATTACACCGTTTATTCCAACAATTGGTATCAGAGCTTCGTGCTCTGGTAACGAGCTTAACCGCTTGAGTTAAAGATCCTTGGTTAACTGGCTTTGGGATTTTGTGTTTTTAATTTTAAAATGGAGGGTAATTCATTCGATGAAGCACCAATTTTCAATGGAGAAAATTATTCATATTGGAGTGCTAGAATGAAATTTTATTTACAGTCGATGAATTATCGTTTATGGAGTATTGTGCAAAATGGTTTTGATCTAAATCCAAAAAATGTTTTAAATGATTTTGATAAAAAAATGTTTTGCCTTGAACATTCAAGCAATGCAGATTTTAAGGAATGCCTTAAATGATGACGCATATACTAAAATCGAGGATTGTATTAATGCTAAAAATATTTGGGATACCTTACACACTTGTTATGCTACTAATGATCTTTTGGAAAGTGTAAGTGTTCACAGATGTTTTCAAGATACTCACGAAGGGAAAAACTCAAAGAACGAATGGACTAGCTCTCTTGACAAAGTTTTAAATGATGACACTCATAGCATGAAGAGGAGTTCATTAGATGAAAGAGATGATGATGATCTAGAAAGACTGTTTGATGCTTTCTTGGAAACTCTTGAGGAATCAAGTTCTTCAGATGAGGAGTCAGTAGAAAACGGAAATGCATCACATTTATTTACTCCTCACGAGGTAACCTTGATTAATTTCAATGTCCAAAACCCTCATAGTACTAATAATATTTTGAGAGAAGATTTGAAAAACAATTTTGAAAATAGCACCTCTACTAGTAATGAAAAATGTATTTTTATTAAAAACTCTGTTGAGGCTGCTTCGTGTGACCCTCATTGTATTTCAAAATCTGTTTGTTCAAACTCTTTTCTTGACAATTCAAATACGAATGTGGAAATTCAAAAGTCAAGCAAAGAGGTTAGCAAATGTGATTCTGAATACGAAGATCACAAGTTTCGCAAAAATGATTTTATAAAATCCAAAACCTCTCCCAAAATCATTATTTGTAACTATTGTGGTCGTTCTGGTCATATTTCTCATTTATGCATATTCAAGAAAAATCAATACTTGAGAAATAAAATGAAATGGGTTCCAAAAGTCTCCGAGAAATCTAAAATTAACCCCCGTGGACCCAACATGAGATGGGTACCAAAAACTTCTGCGTGTAACAGGAAAGAAGATTATTTTCTACCCAAGGAAAAACCAAGAAGAATTCTAAGAGACAATCTCACCACTTGGACACCTTGGATATCTGAGACAAGATGGAATAACCAAAGAAGATCAGTTCCATTTAAGTCAAAAATGACACATGGAAGAAATGAAAATCACCTATGGACAAAAATTCGTAGAAAGAATCATTGGCATAAAGGAAGTGACAAAAAGAAACATCGGCAAAATTCAAAATTTCCATGGCATGCAAAAATTGAGGTAAACAGATCATATAACTCTTATAATTATGATTATTCAAGAACGTACTTTGATTATTCCAAGCTAAACTATTTTTGAAAAATAAATCGTGTGTTGCTAGTTTTATCTTCACATGATCATCAATTCTTGGAAAAATCAAAGATCTTCATAAAATGTCATTTAGTACAAACTTGATGAAATCAAGATAGTATCAAATGCTTATTATGATTAATCTTGATATCTTTCATAATTATGATAGGCATATGATTTGTTACATTATTGTTATTGATTTATTCAAATAAAGCTCATTGTGATTATCATGAATATTATCTAACTTGAGCGTTGGAGATAGCCAGATTTATTTGTTTTGTAGGAAACAGGATTTTTAAAGGTAAGTTGACCACAAGCTTAACGTCACTAAACGGATTCAGGCATCAAGGTTCATGTATCAGAAAGGATTGGGTTGTATCAGTCAGAAAAGGAAGAATTTTGGAAATTTGTGCAGAAGTAATCGATTACTCTGCAACAGTAATCGATTACCAAGTGGATTTTTTGAATCAGTTATGAAGAAATAATGGATTAGAAGATCAGAATAATGGATTATATTTGCAGCATCATTCAACTCATCAGAGGAAAGATAATCGATTATGGAAGTCAGTATAATCGATTATACAGGTTGCATCAGTTCTGACCAGAGAAGAGAGAATCGATTAAATGGATTGTAGTAATCGATTATGTACAGAAGTAATCGATTACAACAAGGAAATAATCGATTAATTGCTACAGTATCTGAAAAAAAAAAGGAAAAGTGCAGAAGATCGTGTGGGCCTTTGACCCATGTTTGACCAAGTGTGGACCACCAATTATAATAATAACCCTAGCCACACATTCTTACACACACTCTCTCTCTCTTCCCTCTCAAAATACACGACCTCCTCCTTCTCTCTCTTCCATGACTTCTTCTTCTTCTTCTCTTCATCTTCTTCAAACCTTCAACACCCACAAACCTCCATAACCACTCACAACCTTCACCATACTCACTCATACTACTTCTCTCTCTCATAAACCTTCACCTTTTCCACTTCAGTTAACCCAAAACCGCCCCTATCTCTCTCCTTCCTCACCATTCGGTTTTTCACTCACAACCACCATAACCACCATTAAACCTCTTGCTCTTGCTTCACATTGTCCAAAACCTTCTCTTCATACTTGGTTAAACTTGGTGTTCACAAGGATTTCATGCTTCATGCCTCTTGATCTTCAAGTTTCAGATCCGGTTCATGCATGTTGATGAAGATGTTGGTTCACTGGTTTGAGCATTCGGTTCGCTGATCAGAATATCACTCGGTTCACTGGTCCGGTTCGTTTTTCTGCTTGGTTCAGATTCTTGGTTCTCCGGTTCAGTCTTGGTTCTGGTTTACTGGTCTGGTTTGGCTTCTGGTTTGCTCGGGTTGATGTGTGCTGTTCATTGTTCGGTTCATTGCTTCGGTTCAGTTGATAGCTTCTCCGGTTCAGGTTCACAGTATCTTGGTTATGCATTATCAGTATCTTCATGCTTACTATTTTTGATATGAAGTTATTCTGTCATTGATTCTGTGAAGTTGAAACTGCTGAACTGTATTTTTGGTAATCTGAGTTATATTCTGTGCTGTGCTGCATTCTGGTTGGAAAAGTTAGTTGGCTCAGAATTCAAAATTTCTTTTGAGATAGTTGTGCTGTGCTGCATTCAGTTGAGTTGATTTGGTTGTTATTATCTGTGCTACAATCATGTCTCGTCACTCTAAAAGGCGTATGGTAATTGAGGAATCAGAGGATGATGAGCCTTCACCCCCCTGTTGTTCAAAGAAGGGCTTAACCTTCATCTAGTCGAGTTCCTAGACCGCCAAGGACACGTCAAAGCGATGCAGGTCCTTCAGCTCCACCTCCACCGGTTCATCAGCCGATAGCAGTAGAAAAGCTAAATCGTTGGTTCTCTAATCCTGCTCAAATAATGGATTATGAAAAATACTTTGCTGCTTGTTCCGTTATTTCACCAAGATTTCTCGATGCTGAAACATTTGAAGGTGATGATTGTAATCTTCCGGCTGTTGTTCTGTTGAAAGAAAAAGGACTTTATGAGTTCAGTACCATTGGAGGAGATTATTATGAGGACTTGGTCAGAGTGTTCTACTCGAACCTGGTTTGGAATGCTGAAGAACAAACTCTTTATTCCGAGGTCAAAGGAAAAGCGATCAAAATTAGCTTGTCAACTTGGACTAACATGACTCACTTGCCCACTGATGGAGTTACTTTCACTGGTTCTGGTTCTGAAAGTCTTTGGGGTGATGAGTACGACAAGAAAGCTGCAAAAGAGGAATTTATTGATGATCGCATTCCTGCCGGAAAGGCAATGACTTCTGGGAACTTGAAATTTGTGTACCGTGTTCTTCATTTCATTCTGACTCGCTGTTTGCTTCCAAGGCAAGGAAACTATTTCAGAGTTCTTGAGTCCGACTACATTATATTTTGGGCGTGGTATCATAATAAACCAATTAATTGGGGTTAGTTTATATTGAATCATATGATTGAGACTTCTGCTAAGGTTTGTCGGTCTATTAATGAGGATATGAAGAATAAGACGACGAAGCTTCCATATGCTACTGTGATCACCAGAATTCTCAGGCGATTCAGAGTTCCTGTGAATGGCGAAGCTAGAACAGCTCCTAATGCAGATATGCGCATGGACTCGAACTTCTTGGGAAACATGGGATGGATCAACATGGAAGGCACCGGTTGGAGACCAAAAGCACAAAGACGTGAGCGCAAGTCCAACCACAATTATGATCCTGATGAAGATGATCAGCAGTAGCAACCACCACAGCCTGATAGTGTACCGGTTCAGGATTCAGATTATGTTCCGCTACAAGCTCTTTATCCTCCCGAGCACATTCCTCCATACATGCAGTTATTCATGGATGATGTTCGAGGGTATATGAGGAGATCTGATGAGCACATGTATTCAGTTGACACCTCTCTTGCTCAACTCACATCCGGCATGGAGCAGATGCACATGGATATGGAGTCAATGCAACAAGAGATTTACCATCTGCGACATCAGAATCGTCCTCCGTTCCAGTGATTGTCGAGCTTGTGGCACCGCAACTCTCTTCACCGCACCTCATCTATCTTTATCTATTTCAGTTATTTGGATTATGATATTTGGATATATTGTTTATGCTTGCTCTTAACCCCTAGTATTTCTATTTGCCTGACTTGTTCCTGGATTTAAGTTTGTTTTCCCTGAGTTGTTCGAATTGATTATGATGCTTATGACAATTATTTATTTGGTGTGCTTATTTTATGCGTTGTCATTTGCTTTCCATTATGCCTTTTCACCTTTTTGATGATGTCAAAAGGGGGAGAAAAAGGAGAAGAATGAGAAAACAGGTTACACAGGTTACAGGTTATTTTGTTCATGAGATATCATGAATTCAGGGGGAGCTTAGCTTAATGAGCTCAATGTTATGAGCTTGAGTATTTGTTGTGATACTCTTATGAGAATTGCTTTAATATGTTATATTCGTACTAACCCTTGTTTGGCAGGAGTGTTTGTCATCATCAAAAAGGGGGAGTGTTGAAACTGAGTGTTGAACTCATGTGTTTCTCTCTCAGTGTTTTGATGATGACACAACAACATCAATTATGAATATTTGCTTAACAGGTTCAGGTACAAATGAAGATTGCAAAGGCTTGTTTTGTGTTAGATCTAGCCTTAGGCTTAGAAGTCTTTGTAAGGCAATTTAATTTTCTTAAAGCACTTAGAATTATAGTCTATGTGATGATGATCATGTTTTTATTTGAAAATCTTAGAAGAAGCATTTTTATAAAACCTTTGATCCAGGACTTTATTTGTGAAAAATGTTTTGCGAAAACCTTTGGTTACAATCTTTTTCATGAAAATCAATTTTTACTGTTGAGTAATCGATTAACCCTTCTGGTATAATCGATTATTTAATGCAACTTGTAACCAGAGAGCATGTAATGGATTATTTAGGTTCTTATAATGGATTACTTCCTTGAACTGGACATTTGGGAGTAAGTAATCGATTATCAGAAACTAGTAATCGATTATATGTTAATGCTGCAACTTTTATGGAAAACCTGAGAGCTTGTAATCGATTATGCCTGTCCAATGTAATCGATTATTTTAATTCAAATTTTGAAAAACGTGCTGAAATCAATCTGATTCCCATAATGATTTGTTTCCATTTTTGGAGGATCACGAATTGATTGTTTGGCTGCTTCTTCTCCTTCTTTAAAACTCTTTTTCATTTTTGAAAATAAAGAGATTCTTCTTCTTCTCTTTTCTCTTCTTTTTTTTGATAATCTTTTTAGAGAAGAAAAAGTTCATCATCATCATCATAGTGCTATAAACCTTGGGCTTTGCTTTAGATTATTAATATTGTCACAGGTCTTGATTGTTGTATCCGCTCTATCTAGAGAGCATATTGTTAGTTGCACAAATTCTTTCGTGCATATTCTTATTATTGTAAGGGGAGTGACAACCTTAGTGTTAAGGAGTGTTATTCCTTAGGATTGAACGTGTGTCGCGTTCATAGGGTGAGATAACCCTTGTTGTTTGGGTAGCGCTATACGAACGGTGGGATTCCTAGTAGTTAGGCTATTTTTTTGAGTTTCGAGGTCCCTTGCGAACAGTGGGATTCCTAGTAGCTTGCGGGGCGCTCTAGATGTACTCGGGGACGCAGTTGCGTCTTGGCTTAGTGAAAAAGCTCAAGCGAGTCGCTTGGGGACTGGACTAGGCTGGGTTTGCCGAACCGGGATAAATTCGCCTGCGTACAATTTCTCTATCCCTTATCTTTTACTTTCCGCACGCTTAAATTGTTTTAATCATATTTTCGTGCATAAAAACTATTTTCAAGTTTTTAACTTATATCACACGAGAATTGTGGTTTTCATGTATTGATCTTTTAAATCAATCTCGTGTATAATATGTTTTCAATATTCATATAATAATATTTCTATTTCGTACTTAAAAACGTTTTAAATCGTTATTTAAGTCTTCCGCTCTATTTAATCTCTGATTTTTTTCAAAAGAACGTTTTAATTCGATTATTTTTCTAAGTTTTCTGAACACCCAATTCACCCCCCCCCCCCTCTTGGGTGATTCTTGCCCATTACACCGTTTATTCCAGCACACCACTCCGATCCTGAATCTCAAGATCAAACTCCTGGAGGAGCAACATCCACCTAATCAACCTAGGTTTGGAATCTGTCTTTTTCAAAAGATACTTCAGAGCAGCATGATCAGTATACACCACAACCTTAGAACCTAACAGATATGATCTAAACTTATCAAGTGCAAAGACAATGGCTAACAGCTCTTTTTCAGTTGTGGTGTAATTAACTTGTGCTGAATCTAAAGTCCTAGATGCATAATAAATCACATGAGACAGCTTACCAACCCTTTGAGAGAGAATTGCTCCCAAAGCATAATTCGAGGCATCAGTCATGAGCTCAAATGGAAGGGTCCAGTCAGGTGGTTGGATGATGGGAGTGGTGGTGAGTGCTCTCTTTAGCTCATCAAATGCCTTCTTGCATTGGTCTCCAAACTCAAATGCGGTATCCTTTTGAAGCAAGTTGGATAGTGGAAGGGCTATCTTGCTAAAGTTCTGAATAAACCTGCGATAAAAACCTGCATGGCCAAGAAAAGAACGCACCTCTCGCACGCAAGAGGGGTAAGGCAAATGTGATATTACATGCAGCTTAGCAGGGTCAACCTCTATGCCCTTATGCGAAATAATATGCCCTAAGACTATGCCTTGTTCTACCATAAAGTGACATTTTTCAAAATTCAAGACAAGGTTAGTCTCAATGCACCTATTAAGCACCTTAGACAAACTATCAAGACATGCATCAAAAGAGGAACCATATACACTAAAATCATCCATGAAGACCTCTATGCAGTGCTCAAGTAAGTCATTAAAAATACTCATCATACATCTTTGAAAAGTTCCAGGAGCATTGCATAGGCCAAAAGGCATCTTCCTATAAGCAAATGTACCAAAAGGACAGGTAAATGTGGTCTTATGTTGGTCCTCTGGTGCAATACAGATTTGAAAATAACCAGAGAAACCATCTAAGAAGCAATAGTGAGATTTACCTGCCAGGCGCTCCAACATCTGATCAATGAAGGGAAGAGGAAAGTGATCCTTGCGGGTCGCCTGGTTGAGCTTCCTATAGTAAATGCAGACTCTCCAACTGTTCTGCACTCTAGTGGGAATCAACTCATCCTTCTCATTTTTGACAACTGTCACACCAGACTTCTTGGGAACTACTTGAACCGGGCTTACCCAAGTGCTGTCTGAAATGGGGTAGATAATACCAGCTTGCAGCAGCTTGGTGACCTCTTTCTTCACCACATCAAGAATCTGGGAGTTCAACCGTCTCTGGGGTTGTCTCACTGGTTTAGCCCCATCCTCCAATAAAATCCGATGCATGCACATAGAGGGGCTAATACCAGGTATGTCTGCCAAAGTCCATCCTATTGCCCTTTTGTTTGCTCTAATCACATCCAGCAGCTGCTTCTCTTGATCAACAGAAAGGGAGGTAGAGATGATCACTGGAAGTTTCTGCTCATCCTCCAAGTAAGCATATTTGAGATGAGGAGAAAGGGGCTTCAGGTCCAATAAAGGTGTCTGCATCACAGATGGAACTAAAGGAGCAGCAGAATTGGATTCTGCCGCCTGCACCTGAACAAATGGATTACACTCATGCATAACAGAAATGGGGTTAGGGTTAGCATGATTTGAATCTATATCATATGAATCAACAGATGCAGTAGAAGAATTTAAAAACTGGTCAATTTCAATGCATGCAGTGCACATTTCGGAATCAGAACATGCAGAACAAGTAAATGAGCTAGTGAAAGATGGCAAATCATAATCATGCAAAAAGTCTAGAACATGCTCATCAATCAGATCATCAAGCAAGTCAACATGAAAGACAGAGTGGTCATCAGAAAAATGTTTCATAGCATCAAAAATATAGAATCGAACCACTCTGTCATCAAATTCCATTGAAAGTGTACCTGCATGCACATCAATCTTGGTTCGGGCTATTTTTAAAAATGGTCTCCCTAATGTGATAGGGACAGCACTACGAGAGGTGTCCTCTTCCATATCAAGAATATAAAAATCAGCAGGAAAGATAAGTTCACCAACCCGAACCAAGACATCCTCTATCAAACCTGCGGGGTAGGCAGTAGATCTATTTGCCAAATGGATAACCACACCCGTAGGTTGAAGAGGTCCAAGTGAAAGAGACTTGAAAACAGACATAGGCATAACATTAATAGATGCTCCTAAATCTAGCAAAGCATTCTCAAATTTAGTATTACCTATGATACAAGGCACAGAGAAAGTTCCAGGATCCTTACACTTTTCAGGAATATGAGGGACTGGTTTACCTATAAGAGCAGAGACATTTCTTCCCATGTTTATCCTCTCATTGCCCTTGAGCTTCCGTTTGTGTGTGCATAGATCCTTCAAGAACTTTGCATACCTTGGAATCTGCTTGATTGCATCAAGAAGGGGTATGTTGACTTCCACCTTCCTGAATGTGTCAAGTATCTCTTTGTCAATCTCTTCCATTTTCTTGCTTTGAGTCACCCCCCTTGGTGGGAAAGGAAGAGGAATGGGGGGTGGTTGTTGGAAAGCAGCAGGTGTTGTGCTTGTGGAAGGCTGAGCTGGATGGAATTTTTTTGTACTTGTGTGCTCACTCTCCTCAACCATTTGGCTCTTCTTGTTGGGTGAAACTAGATCATCTTTGTTGAGGTCAGATTCTGGTGGGGGTGTGACAATCTGCTTCCCTGACCTTAGACTAATGGCACTCACATTCTGGTTTGGATTGATCACTGTTTGGGATGGCAACTTGTTAGAATTCTGAGATTGCATAGTGTTGATTGCTGTTGCCATTTGTCTCATCTGATTGGTCAAAGATTGAATTGAGGCCTCTTGTCTTTGAATGGATGCTCTAGTTTCCTGTTGAAATTGGAGATTTTGCATGGTCATCTGTTTCATCAGCTCTTCCAATGAAGGCTGCTGCTCAGTACTAGGAGCTGGTGGTGCAGAATTAGCCTGTGCCTGTTGTTGTCTCTGTTGCTGGACTAGAGGAGGTACATATGGTGGTCTGGAATTGTTCTGAAATTGAACCTGTGAAGGTTGCTGCTGATCAGACCATCTCAGGTTGGGATGGTTCCTCCAACCAGGGTTGTATCTATTGGTAGAGAGATCAAAGTTTTGTGGCTGCTGGTTTCTACTGTTGAAGATGTTGGCGGCATATGCCTCAGGTTGGTCAGCACCAGTCGTTGGTTGCTGCTGCAAAGAAGGGCATGCATCTGTGGGGTGCTCAGCGGATGTGCATATGCCACATAATCTAGCAGGCAGAGACAACTTCTTCTGGTTGATGGCCAATTGAGTGACCAAAGTTGTAAGTGAATCTATCTTCTGTTCAAGCTTCTCAACCTTACCAGAACTTGTGCCAACATCATTCACTCTTCTCACTACGATTGCATCGCTGTTGCCCCTTGCATGGAATTGTTGACAAGTGGAAGCCATCTTCTCAATCTTGACTCTGGCTTCTAAAGGTGTCATGTCTCCTAGGGCACCACCACTCGCAGCATCAAGCATGTTTCTCTCCATGAGGTTGAGACCTTCATAGAAATATTGAATAAGCAGCTGCTCTAAGATCTGATGGTGGGGGCAGCTTGCACACAGTCTCTTGAATCTCTCCCAGTACTCGTAGAGACTTTCTCCATTTTGTTGCCTGATGCCTGATATATCCTTTCGGATTGCTGTTGTTCTGCATGCAGGGAAGAATTTCTCCAAAAATGCCCTCTTCAGGTCATCCCAGCCTGTGATAGAACCAGGGGCCAGATCGTACAACCAATCCTTGGCTAGCCCCTCTAGGGAGTGTGGGAATGCCTTAAGACAAACATGATCCTCTTGCACATCATGTGGTTTCATAGTAGCACACACAATGTGGAACTGCTTGAGATGTTTATGAGGATCCTCACCTGCAAGACCATTAAACTTGGGCAACAAATGAATTAGTCCAGACCTTTGCTTATACGGGTCATCGGGATACTGGATGCACAAATCTTCAATAGTGAAATCAGGTGCAGCCAGCTCCCTCAATGTCCTCTCACGTGGTGGAGGTTGAGCCATATTTTCAGAATAAACAGAATAAGAATCAGAATCAGAATTTATAGGAATAGAAGAAAAAGAAGCAGACTCACTATGTAAAGACTCAATAGACTCACTACCTATGGACTGGTTCCTATTTTGTCTAACTAATCTGTTATAAGTCCTATCAATTTCAGGGTTGTAAGGATGCAAGTAGCTTGGGTTGCCCCTAGTCATGTACTGAACAGAACACCATTAAGTATAGCAAACTATCACAAATATGCATGACCAAAATAGGCAAAAAAATTTTTTTATTTTTTAAAATTTTTTTCTTTATTTTTTTCAGCACCCTAAAATCATGAAAACATATCACAGAAAGTTTGAGAACAAAATTCAAAAGGGAACCAAATCAAATAATTAAATCAGAGACCAAAAACTAAGAAAATAAAACTTGTAAAATAAAAAAGAAATAGTAAAACGCATTTTTCAGGGTCCAGACGAAGGAGTTTTCTAACAAAGTGAGAAAAATCAGATTATTCAGAAAATTCCCTTCGATTTGATATAAAATTCGTCAAATTCCGAGTTACGGGTCAAAAGTTGCGACGATTTGAAGAAAGTGCTGCTAAAACTTAAAAAAAATTTCTGGAACTCACAACCAGTGATGATCTGAGTGATCGTGGTGCCTCAAAACCTTTTTATATGATAAAATTAGTGTGGATATGAATTTTCGTGCAAAAATTCCACCCACAACTATGTGAACTAGCAACCACAGAATCAATCAAATACACTAATTGCAACAAAATAGCAAAACAGCGACAATGCAACTTCAACCAGTTATCAGAATTGACTACTAGACCCTAAATCAAACACGACACACTATAATAACTATACTAACTACGACACTAACTAACTACTAATGACCTTTGGCAAGAACCGATAATCCCCGGCAACGACGCCAAATTTGATCGAGGCCATACCCGATACAAATAAAAACAGTTTAAGTATAGTACTAGGAAGTGACTCCTAGGTCGTCTCCCAAGGAATATCTTATCAAGCAAAAGGTCGAACACATAGTATGCATAGAAAACAGGGGGGGTTTTGTATTGAATATTGAATAATTGAAATCAAAACAGAATTAAATTAAAACGAAGAAACAGATAAGGAAAAGCGGATAAACCCCTTTGGCTCGCGTTCACAACTCTATCATTGGTCACAAAAGATCAATTTCTTTCCTCTTCACTGTCCAACTCGTGAGAACTAAATACTAAGCGAAAATTCAATTCTCACCCCAAAACCCAAACCTCTAATTAAGCATTAAAAGCCAAAGCATGGAGTTTTTACGCGTTTGCATAAATTAAGCATTCATACACATGGATTATCTCTATAGAATGGAACTAAGCGAACCTTAACATATCAATAAGCATGAAAACAATGAATAAAAACGAAATAGCATTAAGAATAAAACCTCAAGAGTACGTGATACATTACCAAAGGGATTTAACCTAAGAGTTTAGTCTTCCATGAAGAAAAATACCAAAAACGTGTAGAAAGGGAAGAGAGAGAAACCCTAGCAGCCACCACAAGCTTGGAGAGCAAAACTAAGCCTTTTCTAAGAGAGAGAATCTAAAAACGTGAATGATGGATTGTGGCTGCTAGGGTTACACGAAATTGGCTAATTAAATCACAAAACGGGCCTAAATCATGGGCTCAAATCCTAAGGAAAGCTTATCTCTAAATTAAATCTAAAAATATCTTATAGATAAAATCTAAATCTTAAAAGATATAAACTAAATCTCAAATAATCCTAAAGATAGATTACAATCTTCACTTCATCATATATCTTCTCTTCCAAAATTAAATCTTCACTCCCAAAATGCCCAAAAAGCCCTTGTGCCAAATATGACCTGAAAATAGAAATAGAATTAATTAGGCTAAATAATCCCAAATTAAACAATATTCAGAATATTAGTCCAATAAACTCTAAATCACTAAATCAAGCTAAACAATGTCAAATGGGCAACAAGTATCAATAATAGGAGTAAAATAATGCAAGGAATAATGGGAAATAAAATGCTCATCACTCTGGAACCTCAACTTCCACAAACTCCGCATTGAATAGAGCAGTTTCAGCAGAGCACCAAAACCGAATTGATTGACACATGAAATGGCAATGAAAATTGGGGAAATTAGTTTCTCTAAACTCTCTACAACACATACTAACTAAAGAAACAAGTTTGAGATGGAATGGTTGCTTGAGCTTACCAGAATCGAGCCCTAAAGTAAGCTCCAGGAAACTGAGATTGAAGTTTGACAGCTTCAACACCTCAAATTGATAAGCCTCGTTCTCGATCCCCACTCAATCTCAACTCACAAACTCTATATCTTTGCAAAGCTCAAGATGTAAGCTTTGCAATGGTGTATCACTCTCAGCTTAACTCGTAGAATCAAAGGAGAATCGATAGAGATAAAATTGGAAACCCTAAATTCGTGTTTCAGAGCTTCAACATGCAAAATGAAGCCAAAATCCTCCAACTCAAGTGCTTATATAGAGCAATCCAAGATCCATGCACTTAGACACGCGTTTCCCACTAAGTTGGGGTTGATATCGTGTCAATTTCTGGGCTATTCGGTGGTTGACTCATCAAACGCACTAACGTTGAGCAACTTTGTATACGATACTCGAGTATTGGGTTGGAATACTCGAGTATTTTGACCAAATTTTGAAAAATTAACATTTTATTTCCTTTCCCTCCAAAACCTTTCTAATATTGCTTCTAGGTCCTAAAACAAGGACTAATATGCAAAACTCCTATTTTCACACAAAAATAATTATCAAATTATTTTCCACATATTTCCTCTCACATAATACACATAATTAATCAAAGATTATAAAATAATTTGATTATAAATAAACTTTTATTAATTCGAGGTTAAAAATTTGGGGTGTTACATGAGACATACTCCATGACTCTATTCCAAGGATCTTAAGGAAGAAAAAAGTTATCCTTGAAGAGCCTCTCATTACGCCAATTCCAAATGAGAGCACAACCTTGAGCCCAAACCGCACTTCATTGACCCATCTTGTCCCTGCCCAAATCTTTAAGCAGGTTGTCCCGAACCCAAGATTGAAGATCACCAGAGAAAAACTCAACAACATTCTGAGAAGCCACCAAATGCACCCAAACCAAGCTAGCCATGGGACAGTCACGTAACACATGAATGACGGATTCAATTTGGTCATTACAGTGATGACAATAAGGAGATCCTATTCCCCACTTATGGCGCCTATCATTGGTTAGAAGCTTACCATGAGCAATACGCCAAACCAAACTTCTTACCCTTTCAGTTGACTCAATCTTCTAGATTTTTCGCAATATAGTATCAATTTCAACACTATCAAAACCACACAAAGAGGAATAAGTTGAGGAAATAGAAAAATCTCCTAACCTGGTGTCTGGCCAGACCCGCACAGCAAGGAGGAAACATACCACGAATAGCCGCAAGCAAATTAGGAGGGACTAAATCCTTCAAGATGTTCCAGTTCCAATTCCCATCATCCGCTATTACATCTCGAACCCGCCATTGGAGGATCTGAGAGTCAGCCAAGGAGACTTGATCCACCAATCGTTGCCCATTGGCCAACCAATTATCAGCTCAGAAATTAATATCCTCCCATTACCAAGAGCCCATCTCTCATTTTCAACAATGGAAGACCAAGAAGCACAAATAGCTCGCCAGAGAGAAGAGGATGATGAGTTGGCTCTAAGAGAAGCCAAAGAGAAATTTTGTTGACCTCACTTCTTGCTAATAACATCTGACCACAAGGAATTGTGCATTATCCTCAAGCTCCAAGCTAGTTTCATAATACAGGCTTAGTTCATAATGGATAAGTCTCTGAGGCCCAAACCACTGAGATACTTGGGCTTAGTAATAACCTCCCAACTTATTAATCTGGTTCTCCTTTTATCTTCAGTCTCCCCAAATGAAAGCACGTTGTAACATCTCAATCTTATGAAGACAAGTTTGAGGGATTTTTGTTGTCATCATCGCATAAGTAGGAATAGCCTCCATAATAGATTTGGCCAGAGTAATCCGACCTGCAAAGGAGAGTTGTCTCGCTTCTCACCCTGAAAGGTTAGATTTAACAACATCAATAAGATAATAATAATCATGTATTCTCGGAGCTTTACCAATGATTGGGACTCCCAAATACTTGCCAAATTGATGAGCTTCCTTGAATCCAGACTATGAGATCGATGATGTCTTGTTTCAAACTCTGAGAAACATTGCTAGAAAATATAATAGAGGTCTTGTCCACATTAACTTGCTGGCCTGATATAGCATTTTAAAAATTTAACGCCTCCATAATACAATCAAGCTGCTTAACTGAAGCTTCACCAAATAATAAGAGGTCATCCGCAAATATTATTTTAGGATTTTTAAGTTAGTAAAAGTATAAAATTAATCATAAGTTAATATTATTGTTTATTTAAAATATAATAAAACATATAATTTTTTAAAATTTTTTCACTATTTTTAATTAATTAACAAGCTTATTAAATTACTTATTAGCATTTAAAAAAAATAAAAAGCATATAAATGTTTGACAAAATCATATCTTATTATTACAATCACATTCATCAACTTTCATCATCATTTGATTCAATTCGGATTTTCATTTTAAAACTCAAACCTTTTTTTTAAAGGGTCTTTTTCTTAAAGAAGAGCGAAAGCATAATTGAGAATTGAATTCGGGCATGCTAATATTTTTTGTTTTCACAATTCTATTAGTTGAGTTGATTTTTGAAAGTTTTCATATGACAAATTATTGATAGTAAAACTCATAATAAAGCTTTTTAAAATAAAAAATTGTCACGAACATTATCAGGTTTAATTTAGATGTACATTTCAAAAAAATAAATAAATTTAGATGTACAAATAACAATTTTTTGAAATCAAATTATATGAGCAAACATGGTTTTATTTTGCAAAAAAGATGACTTGATACAGTGGTAATATTGAAGTGACAGTAGTGGTTGTCATGACTGATCACCTCACTCCTCACGATTCTTAAACATTTTTTGGTTGGTTGACTCTTTTCCATTATTCACCTAATAATAATATTCATCATAATATATATATGGAAATGGTGTGGCTTATTAGCTTGATGAGCTTAATACTTGACATCAGTCTTCACGTTCTCTCTTTCTCTCTCTTTTTTAATATTTTTTTTTAATTAATCATGCAACTAACTTTAAGGTTAGGAAAACCATTTCATTGATTATAGGATCAAGCCTCTCTAATTTTCATACGGTATAGAATAAAGTTATGCTAGGCAATAGGAATGGAACTGGAACTCAAGGTTGAAGCTTCCTATGCTTATATATTAATGTTTGGATCATAATTGAAATCGGTCAACAACTATAGTTTTCTAGATCTATCGTAAAAAAAGAAAGCAAAGTCAATCATGGAACTTGTTAAGCCAGTTTCCAGTTATATATATACAATGTATTTTAGATAGTCCAAGGCTTATTACTTCATGAATGATGTCTCTCTCTCTCTCCACTATATATATAGCCATCAAGGAGCTGGTACAATTTCAAAGCATCCGAAGAAGGTCGAAGGATGAGTTGAACGAACTGACAAAAGTATGTAGTCATCTAACAAGCCCGATCCAAAAAGGCCAGTCACCCCTCCAGAATGGGCCAGTCTGATTGGGCCCAACTGAGTTTTGGTCCAGGTAAAATAACCTGTTGAGGACTCTCAAAATGGGTTTTAGTTTATTGACCCCCACTTAATCACTTGACCCCTTTTTTTGCCAAAACCCAAAATTGCCTTTTTTTTTTATGGATTTATAACACACTCGCTGGAGGGCCATCAAGCATTCGAAAAACAAAAAAAAAAATACTGCTCGCTGGAGGACCAGCGTGACTCTAAAATACGTGTACTCGCTGGCCCTCCAATGATCCAGCCATAAACCCAGAAAAAAGGGCAATTTTGGGTTTTGAAAAAAAAAGGGGTCAAGTGATTAAGTGGGGATTAATAAACTAAAACCCCTCAAAATTGGCAAGTTCATTTATCACACTACTCCATAAAAGACTTTTAACATAGTTTAAGAACACGTATAACATTTGTTAAAAACACGTTTAACATTTGTTACTGAACACATTTTATAAGTCGGAATTTTTCATAGGCTTAATTGCATTTTTGTCCTTTATCTTATTTTCAAGATTCACTTTGGTCCTTTATTATTTTTTAAAAAATTTTGGTCCTTTATTTTTTTAAAAAAATATTCAGTTTGGTCCTTCCGTTAAAAAAAGTTAGATTTCACCAAAATATTCCGGAATATTCTCTCTCTCCCCCCGTCCCCCGAAATTCGGAAAACTCGTCGAAAAATCATTACTTTCTCTCTCTTCTCTTTCTTCTTCTTCTCCTTCTCTCTCTTTCTCTTCTTCTTTTCACTATCCAACTCTACTATACTCAACTCAAGTGTATTCTTTGTATTCTATTTTATGTTTGAGAAGAGCTCACTAATCTCAATATCTGTGACCGGGAAATCTTAATAGATCTACCCAAGGATAAGACAACAATTAAACTATTTTTTTCCTGAACATTGAACAATGCATTGGCAACTGTCATGGGGAAGGGATACTTTGAAGTTTCCATTTGTATCAAGTTCACCAGCCCCTTTGGTTTTAAAGTGTGTCCATTTGTTTCCTTGCACTCCACTGTTACACGCAGCCCTGCAGAAATGTAATGCTCAAGATACATGAAACACAGAGGAACACGATAGTCTGGTGGACCGTAGTGGAAATGGATAGTTGTTGGGGATTATTGCGGAGCAATGATTCTATTTACAACTTAACCATTTTGGGGTCGTGCAGGGTGGTTCTCAGCATACTTTGATCAAGGTTGGATTTGTGATGAGCGTCAAGCTTGTTGGAGGTATACACGAAAGTGAGACATTTACTCCCAATTACTTTTCCTTGTGTGTAATTTTGAGGAAGAATTATTGAGAATGGAAGGAGATCTAGAACCTTTGTGAACTTATACATGCATTGCAAACAAATAAATAATATAATTTAATTGTGTGGAAAAGACACTTGTTAATCATGCATCAATTCCATTTCTAATATGTTGTATGTGTTTGTTAACTTATAATTATTCAACCATATATCGGCTTACGTGATATGACAATGACTTACTCTCAACTTCCTAAATGTATGTTAAGGTAATGATGGAGCTAATCTCTCGGTTGGAATGGAAAAAATTGAATTTACCCCTTATTAGGGGTAAAGAAGGAACAACCAAGGATGAAGTTAAATCATTCAAATCCTTCCCAACAAGGATCAAAGTTGTGTGTATCTTACTCTGAGTGTAACAGAGGATTTTGTAATTACATTATGACTATATTGTAAATAAATGATATTTCAATGAAATAAACTTTTAGTTAATAATCGTCGTTGACAAAGTTTTTGTTAACTCATTCTTTTATTAATTTAATTTGGGGAATAAAGTTGGGGTATTACATGAATCAAGGGTGTTGATCAACAGCCAGAGACTAGTCTTTTTCAAGGCGGAGAGATCATCAAAGTGGGCACAGGCCCGATCCTGACATGTTATAGGCCCAGGGCGAACATTTTTTTGGGCCCCTTAAACTATAAAAAACTTGTAATTAAAAAAAATTTTAACAATAAAGTTTCTCTTAATATAGGGATTTTTCCAAAATGTTATTAATGCTTATAACTCTATAAGTTTGCAAAAATACAATCAACCAAAAAAAAATCACACAAACTTCAACAGCTTCAACAATTTTCTTAGTAGAAAAGTTTGAGAATAATATAATTATATATCTTCAAAAATATTACTACTTAATGTTCAAAATCTGTTTTATGAACCTAGGTTCTAACTTTGGCTAACAATGTTCCACAACTCAACCTTATATTACCATTTGAACTGATTCCAGAATTATATATTTTAATGTTGATTAGTTTGATTAATTAGAAAAAAATGAAACAACATTTCTCAAATAATTGTATACATCCATTTTATTTACGAATAAAAATAACAATCATCTGGACAAAGCTAGAAATTTAAAAATAAATACTTCCTTCGGTCTTATTTATAAATTGTTTTTTGTAACATCCCTGGCAGGCAAATGGATTGCGACTGTCCCCACATACCAACACAAGTCTTTTCAACGTGCTTTGTCCTCACTCGCACACTTCCCGGGAAAACTTCCCAGGAGGTCACCCATCCCAGAATTACCCCAAGTCAAGCACGCTTAACCATGGAGTTCTTATGTGATGGGCTACCGAAAAGAAGATGCATCTTGTTGATATGGGTAGTACTAATCAATTCATTTAAGCCTTCCTGTACTGTGTAGTCCTATTCCTACACAGTCTCAGGATCACCCTCTCATTCCGGTGTGTTGGTTCATCCATGTACCCCTCCCTTAGAAGCCTGCCAGGAGCCGCTCCTTGTCCGTGCCTCTTTGCATTGGCGATCACTCCCCGCCCTCATCAGTCCGGGTCTTACATTTTTCAGATGAACTTTTTATTCTATTTTTAAGTCGCTTTGTATTTTTTACAAGACACTTATTACTTTTTTTTATCATATTTGTTTTATATTCATTAATGTGAAATAATATATTTGTGAAATTTTCAATATTAAAGTACTTTTTTTAAAATAAAAAAAAACAATTATTCTCATTGGTGTGAGACCCACATTTTTACCCAATTTATTTGTGATTTTATAATTGAAATTAGGAAATTATGCTTGATTTTGATACCTGGATTTAATTAAAAATCATATGAAATATATATATATATATATATACGTGACATATATGTATATATTATATATATACCAATGTTTTTCCTAGCCTATTTAAATGAAATATTTTAAGGTAAAGTATTTGATTTAAATGATATTTAGAAGATGAATTGTCTTTTGATGGATTAGAGTATCCTATCTTTAGAAATTCATATCTTTTCAACCGTACGTCGAAAAATTACAAATGATATGTCAAAATGATCGTATCGAAACGTAGATTATGAAAATGTAAATTTTTTATTTTTATTTTTGAGTTTTCAAAATTTTATCACTGCTATAATATTAAACGAATTTTTGAGGTTTAAGTATTAATGCATGGTTTTAATGCATTAAATAACCTTTTGACTCAAGTATATTTTATTTTGAAAATAAAAATTCATTTATGAAGTTGTATATTATACTACCATTCAAATAAAGTGTATTTTTCGTATTTTTCTTATTTTAAAGCTTAGGAAATGTATTTTTGAAGGAAATGATCTTAGGACTTCAAAAATTCATAACTTTCAAACCGTAAGTCCAAAAATTATAAACTTTATATGAAAATGATCGTATTGAAATGTAGAATCTTAGTATGTAAAAATAAAATTTTTATTTTACTGTTTGCGAAAATTTTTGTACAGTAGGTAGAAAATCTAATTTTAAATAATTAAGTGATTGGGTAATTATGTAGGCACCTCCACAATGAACCAATGAGAATTTTTCTCTCCTATTTCTAATATTATGCACCGTCCAAAATTAGTGTGGAAAGAGGGAAGAATAGTTCTGAAGTTTGTGAGAATAATCCATGAATTAAAATGCTTTAGGAATCAACAAAATCCCATTTAATGCTAGTTCATGTTCCAAGTAGTGTTTGAAAATTTTTGAATGAAGCTTGATGAAGGGGGCACGAAATTTAGGTCTGAAAATGAAGGGAAATGCATCTCCAAACACCTATAAATAGAGAGCCTTAGTTCCACATCTTTCACACACTAACACTTGATAGTTTTACAAGAGAAAAAAAATAAAATTCTAAGAGAGAAAGAGAGTGAGAGGGGCGTGTAAGCTATAGGAAGGAGGGAGAGTTGCTTGGTTGCTTGAAGTTTTCTAAAAGGCTTAAGGAGTAGAGGTAACCCAAAATCACTTATTTGATTAAGCTATTTATAAGTTGTTTTGTTTATATTTTTGTTTAAGCCTTCTCAATTTCTTCTATAGCTAAGTTCTAAATTTTTATTTTCATTTTTAAGTTACCTTTGAATATATGAAATTGTTCTTAAGTCATATGAAATGAGAATGAGAAAAGGGACACCAAAAAGAGTGTTTAAAGGGATTTATCTCCCCTTTTCTTAAATTCTTAAGATGGCTAAATATTTTTGGATGAGTTTGAGTAAATTATTTCTGGGTTTATTTTATTCTAATATCATATGAAGTATATAAATTTTGAATGGTTGAATAAGTTTTATTCATTGTCTTTTTAATTTTTTTTACTTCTTTGTGTTAATGAATAATAATCAATAAAGTAAGTAATGATAGAAAAATTTTAATTTCTGGTATTTATATATATATATATATATATATGAGGCGTGTTATATATTGGAGAAATGGAAGATTGATTTGTGTATTTTAGTATGTGTATTGTGTTATTATTTAATAAAATGGAAATGAATAAAAAGGATTAAAATAGATTTTTGGTTTTATTTTATTTTCTTTTTCTGGACGTGTAATGTATATACATATATATATATATATATATATATTTAGATTATATTATATGTTGTATTCCATGTGTACTTGAGTTTTGGTGAATCTCTAAAGAAGAATAAGTATTTTCCTTAAAGTAAAAGTAAAATTAAAATGATTTAAAGGAACTAAAAATGGTTTTTGGAAAATAAAATAATATTCTGGAAATTTTAATGCAAATGAAGTGTATGGAATTATATGTTATGGAATTTTGTTGTAATTGTTATTGTTTGATTTTATTTGATTTTTTGTTGTTTGGATTTGAGTCTGATAAGAACAATTAGTAATTGAATATGAATAAAAAAAATAAATTTTCTGGAAAAATAATAATAATGAACCGTGAGGTTATTGTATTATTCTAAGTAATTTTTGTAATTTATTTGTTGCATGATTTGTAGTTAAATTATAGTTGGTTGTTTAAAATAAATAGGAAAAATGGTAGTTGTTATAAACCTATAAGAACAGGTGTTTTTGATTTATTTTATGAGTATGTGGTTGATATATTTGTAATATTACTTGCTGGAAAAAAATGAATTATTCTCTTAAAAGAAGTCTATTTTATATTTTGTTAAGGAGTAGATCTCTTGTATTGTTTTGTTTTTAGTGTACGTAATGATGTAATTATATTATAGGGATGATTTAGAAATTGAAAATATTTTTCTAATTTTTATTATGCTAGTCGAAGTTCTTAGAAAAAGAAATTAAATTTATTGAATTTTTCTAATTGATTTGATGATTGCTTTAGTGTGTTTATAGAATATATTATATGTTTATATGGAAAAGATTAATTTTGAAAGTTTCATTTTATTCTGGGAATTTATTTTTAAATCTGAAAAATTTATTTATTTAAGATCCCAAATGACTATTTTTAAGAGTGTTAATGATACTTTGTTTATATGTGTAAATGTAATATAGAAACCAATAGAAATAAGTATTTTTGAGTGATTAAAGTAATTTAAATAAAAATATTAAGTTGCTGTCCAGAATTTAGAATTAATGCAAAAGTAATATTTTATTGGAAATAATTGTAGTTATAGGTCTTTGGCATAAGTTAGAATTGTATATAATTGTTTTGGATTGTTTTTCTTGAACTTGTTTAAGTGATGCAACTTTTCTGTGGCTGTACAGCAGATGCAACTATTTTATTTTGTTTTAATTTAGTCATTTTATTATAGTATAAGTTGTAATAAGAATTTAGGAAGAAACGACATGTGTTTTCGATTTTCTGTTTAAGAGAAAATGAAATTTTAAGTTAGAATATGTATGCTGTCCAAAATTCTAAATTAGTTGCATCAATGATAGAAATTGTTTTGGACTAAATCAATATGTGAATTTTATGCTAAGACTTTTTATATATAGAGTTAAAAAGGAAATATAAAAGTGACTTTGTGAATGTATGCCTTAATGTTCTAGTTGTTTACTAAATTGTTGTCTTACTGGTGCTTGTATGTGAAATGTCTGGTAAAAGTGATTTTGAGTTTGTATTGTATACTGTCCAAATTTGATAAATTGATTTAAGTAATTATAAAAATGATTTTAATGTATGTGTGTATGTTTGGGTATGGTTATCATATTGTTTAAATTTAGTAAATAAGAAGTGGGTTGTATCCTGATGTAAAAATATAATGTTTAGAGTCTTTAGGTAAGTTATAGTATTTCACTAGATAAGTAAATGCATGCTGTGAATATTGTTGTCTGATTGATACTATACTTCTCTAAATAATCTATATGTAACTATTTCTGTAAGTTATAAGTATTTTGAGTTATAATTCTTAGTTCTTTGAAAATAGAGGTTAGAACTTTAATTTGATGAAAATTGTGAGTAAGTGCAATTTGTTTGAGTGGCTGTCCAGATTTGTTTTATATTGACCTTAGTAGTATGTCTATAGGATTTAAGGTGGATTGAAATAATTTAAGTGCTGTCCATAATTGAATAAGTGTGGAAAAATATTATTTCTTAAGCTTAATTTTATTTTTAGAATTTGGATGTGAATCTTTTAGTAGGAAATTGAAATGAATGAATTTTTAGGTAAATGTGAAGTAATGCAACTTTATTCGTGTTACTGTTCAGAGAAGATTTTTATATAGTTATATGATATTTAAAATAGAACTTGTTTTGATTTAATGAGTTCATATTTTAGAATGATTGTTGATAAGTTAAGTGTTTGTATTGATTTTTAAAGAAGGTGTTTCTTGACTGTCCAAATGATTTAAAAGGTTGCATCAAGTTTAAGTTATTTGTTTTTAAATGGCTTATGTTAATCCTGGAGTGGTAGTTGTTGTTATTGTTTTTGAGTTAATAATCTCTTTTGATTTAATAATTAGTTTTAAAAATTTCCATTGACGTTTTAAAGGTTTTGATTTTGTAAAGTATGATTTATTTTAAGTATTGGAAGTTTTTGGTTCAAGTCTTTTGGATTTCCTAAAAGTGATAAAGAAAATTGTTGTTAAGGATATGTATCTTGTGGTTTGCTTAATTGGAGCTGAGTAGTTATTTATGGAATTATTTGTAAATATTATTTGATAAAGGCTTTCAAATTGTTCGGATTCGGGTGATGTGACTTCAACTCAGGAGGACACTAAATTGTAGCTTCAACTCAAAGTGAGAGAGAAGCCTTCTTAAGACATAGTGGCATGTAGGGTAATATTAGGACGTTCCGTATCATCTCAAAGGTCGGAACTAGGAATCTATCGGTCGAGTAGTAAAACGGCAATTGAGTGCGTATCCCGCCGTTTATACGAAAAACACGATTCCTCGATATTTATTGTATGTCGGTTGATAATTGATTATGCCATGTTGTATATTTTTGAATTGTATATTATATTTTGGAAATAATGGTTCATCTTATAGAAAGAAAATTAATGTTCGGTGGTTCCTATGAAAAGAGTTCTTTGTGTTTTTCGATCGGTTGTTCCATGAAAAGGAATTGGCATACTTTGTAAATATTAATATGAAAATATGAGAATGATCAATGAAATTTGTAAGCGATATTAGTGTACAGTGATGGTGCAAACGACACAATAACTTTGGAAATATTCCCTTTAAGTGACTGGCCACGTGGATGACTGTGTCGTGGTCTAAGTCTTGTGGATTCCACTGTATTGTAGAAGGGTGTTTGATGTTTCCCTTAGAGGTCGAGACCCATTAGAAGCAAGGCTTAGAATGGGTCGACCAAAACTTAGGTTTAAGAAAAGACTTAAAAGACTTAAAAGACTTAGGAACCCCTCTCCTAAACCTACGCGTTGAGAATGAAGTAGTGGAGAGGAAAGATACCGTATACTTGGAGGTAGGTATCTCTTCAAGTGGTGATTGCGATAAGGGAAGGCAAGGACGGTGAACGTCAAGAAGCCTTGAGTGCTTCTCTAGGCGGGACAAGACTACAAGGACTTATCTTTCGGTAGTAGACAATGTCGTAGCGAGGAACTGCATGATCAACTAGAGATAGCGCTGTCGCCCCCTTGAGCAAATCTTAGATGGTGAGAGGGAACCCGAATGGGGCTAGATGTCGCTGTATTTTGGAAACTGTATTGATGAAATGATTTTACTTCGGTTGTTGAATACTCTCTGGTGCGTACCCTTCGACATCGATGCCAGCATGGTTAGGGTTCCTGTGCGTCCCATCTGCTTTCCGAACTAGGATGTGGTTGGAATGATGGAGGAGATGTAACGTGTGTGCTACCAAACCCTTGAGCCTCGGTGGTGGACCCCTTCTCGAATTTCCGGTGGTTACGATAATGAAACTTAGAGCCTAAAGATAATTAAATATAATGGATATGGTTTCATGATGATTACCCTTTTGGTCTTAATATTCCCCTATTGTAAGCCCGCGCCGTCGACGATCATATCGTTCGGAAGTGCTTACTCTCTCTATTTCCCTTTCCTGTGGACATTGGGTAACAATGCTCACAGATGACAGATCATGTACTATCTCGAGTAGCGGTTACTCAAGTCGGAAGAGGATCACGAGACGACGTACATACGAGGAGGAAGCGAATGCAGCAATCAAGAATATTCCATACAATTATGGTGGAGGAAAATGAAGACTAATAGTCTAGGATAGTTTTTGTATTCCATCTTTGAATGGGTAGGACATGATTACTCTATCCCGAATGTAACCCCAGTTGTAATATGGATTATTTTAAATGAAATAAAAGAAGTTTCTTGGTTATATATCATGTTCATGAAGTAATTAAACTATTTTTCCGCAAGTTAACCATCGACTAAATATGACATTGAGAAAATGATTTTTGGAAATGTGTTGGATGTTAACATCTCTTTTTGTGAATAGAATTTTATGACGCAAGTCTAAGTACCAAAACATTTTTGTAAACCAAATGAACTAAATTGTATTTATGAAAATATTTTTGTAAAAGAATTAAACCGAATTGACTTAGATAATGTTATAAAAAAAATGGCGCAAATTTTTAGTGAAAATTCTATGTCCAAATCGGGGTGTTACAATTGGTCTTTATAATATATTTAAGTATGACTTATTATAAAAATGAAAGAAAAAAATAAAAAAGTTCATTCAATTTGAGCAAAGTAAAAAGACAAAAAAAGAAGAAAAAGTGACCTTAGTGGGATTCAAACTCTGGGCATTAGGAAAATTATAAAGCATTGGAACCAACTGTGTTGGTTAATATTTGAGTAATATGACAAATTAGTCCCTAACTTTGTAAGCGTCGGTCAAGTTAGTCCTTGACTTTATGGAAATAGCAATTTAGTCCCTGAGACAGGAGAACGTCGATCAAGTTAGTCCCTGCCGTCACTATCGCAGGGATGTATTTGCTTTAAAATGGGATAAAGATAGGGACGTATGTGAATTAAAATAAAATCTCAGGACTAAATTGCTATTTCGATAAAGTCAGGACTAATTTGACCGACGCTTACAAAGTCAAAGACTAATCTGACATATTACTCGTTAATATTTATGGTAAAGCTATTAATTTTATATATATATATATATGTATATATAAATAAAATTTTTTTGGGCCCCCTAAAAATCATGGGCCCAGAGCGGTGACCCTTATTGCCCTGCCCCTAGGTCAGGCCTCGAACTATAGCTCCAACAACTTCAATGGAAGGGATGTATGAAACTTTCTATGATCACTTAAAATGAAGGAAAATGCACAAGATGGAAATAATTTTTTTCATGCTACACTTTGGTCCATAAGGCTTAGCTTCGAATAAATAATCTTATCTTCCAAGAAATACATGTTGATGTTATAGGATAAGATTTAGTTTTCCTCCTTGGGACTGCCAAACATAAGTTTCTTGAAATGATGTATTGGTCCTTATGATTGAATTTATCTTTTCTCAAAGTAAAATCAATGATGTAATGTTGGATTATAGTACATCTAGTACTCTCTTGATTAATATACTTTGGCTTACCAAATATAATAAACAAATAATTTAGACAAAACGGGAATAAAGTATATTATAACATTTCATCATACAGAAGTGCATTTCCCTTGGAAATTTTACTAGTGTAATATTAGAGAGATAGAAATACTAGTAAGATATTCGAATAGTGCATATATTTATTATATTCTCTATATATTTTGGTAGCTTTTCTTTTTGAGCCTTAAAGTGTTATGTGGCATAAATAAATATAGTTTATGATATTTTTTACTATTTATAATTTATTATATTATTTACAACAATTATTTATTATTTAATATTTAAAAAAATTAATAAATATCTTATTTTAGTGATATGTGGTTGAGCTAGTGATTCATTTGTTGAACAATTAAACGAGTCACCCAATACTATGATCGGAGGAAAAAAGAGTATAAAATAAAATCAATAAACCTTTACACCGGTAATAAGTAAATCATCATTTTAATGAAATAACTTCTCACAATAGGAACAAAATTATATACCAAAGTCAAATGAGAAGTTTTAATAAAGAAGAAGGAATGAAAACCCTTGGTCACGCTTTCCTTAATTAGTTACTTAATTGGTCGACGAAAGACAGAGAATTGGTAGTGATCTCTGCCGCCTTAGTAACAGCCTTTCTGATCTTCTCCTTCATCTTGATGTCTATGTCCATTGAATTGAATTCATCATAACAATTGTCATTTCCAGAGATTGAAAACTCTACTGATGTCTTAATTTGGCTTATCTTATGTTTATCAACACCATTCAGATGTCTCATGGCAATAAGAGCGTCCTGAAGCTCCCCTATTGAGGAGTCGACATTTTTACGGCAGTTTTGTAAAGCTTCTTTTACAATATTTGTCAAATTATTGCTCTTTTGAAATTTTGATATGGTGGAAGATGCCTTGCGAGTCACCTTTAAGGCGAGCGTGAGAGAGATGTTGCAAAGCTTCTTAGGATCTGTTTCAATTTTAGAAGCATGGGGAGATAAAGTTTGGTAGCATAACGATGGATATAATGTTGAGTTACAGGAGTTTTTAACATAGGTTACGAAGTTTTGGGCATTGTTAATTATCTTAACTTTTTGGGTAGAATTTAAAGAGATTGCACAAGTCGTTGAAGCGATGAAGAAATGCGAGAAAAGAGTGAAGAGAAAAAATGTGAGAACTTTCCTTGTAGAAGTGTTGATTTCCATCCTCTTTTCCGCTTCTTTTTTTTTTTGTTTTTCCTTTTCTTCTCTTTTTTGATGTCTTATAAATGACTTCAATTTCAGGATTTAAATAGGGATACATTGGCGTGGTTTTGTATATCTGTAATAATATATGATGTGTTAACAACTATAACTTTGGAGAGATTCAAGGGAGTTATGAATTGGATGAGGCTATATAAGTTCTTTACTTCATATTTTAGCAAATGTCTAAAATAGTGGTCAACTAATAACTTACAAACAAATATTTTATTGTTTTAATTGAAGCCAAATATAATATAAGTTTTTTGACCAATTACTATAGTTACATTTTTCAATACAAAATTTTGTTTCCTATTGTTTGTAAAGCCGGACTGAATAACAATTAGATAAAGTTTCTGATTCATGTTCAGGTTATATCGGATTATCTAACTTGATGACATCGTATATATGAGACTAAAATACGTTTTTGATATGTTATCCTAATTATATGTTTCAATTTGAACCTTAATGTATAAAAAAAATCAATTTAATCCTTTGTCTTTTTAACGCAATTCAATTCTTTCTTTCCGTTGTAACAACGTTAATTGTTCTCGCCAGAAATACCTTTTCCATTATCCTAATCTGCTTTTTATGCTAGAATCTACTTCTCACCTCTATGTAACTCTATTATATATCTTCATTCCTTCACTTCAGCTTCATCTTCACTCTTCCCCCTCATCCAAAAGAAGATAGTGTTTTGGTTTTCCAATTTGCAACAACACTAGCATCAACATTAACTTTTATGTCCTCCACCTCTTCTTTATTGTTGCGTCACTTTTTCACCATTAACAAAATGGGACCTTCTCGCTTTTAAAAAAAAAACATTTCTTGATTTACACTCAAAAGTAGACATAGAAAGCTTTAAAAGCATAATGCAACATTTTTATCATAAATGAATATTTAAAAACTTTTCTCCGTATTTGGAACATTACTAGAATTTTATTTTTCTTTTTTGTCATATTTCTTGTTTTTTTTCTAATTCTTTGCCTCTGCAATAATCTGTTTATTTTCTTCTTCAATACTTTTAATAATACAAGTGTTATTAAAATCGTACCCTTTATTAAACCGATCAAGGTATTGGAATAGTGGTTTACTAGTTCAACCAGTGGATCACAAAATAAATCGCATATCGGTCATATTACATAATTATATTCATATATAATTATTATAACGAGATAGTATAATTAATTATTTTCATAAAAATCAAATAATATACGTAATAAAAATTAGTATTCACTCTGATAGACACCAACAATTCAGTGCTCTGCTAGGAGCAAGCTATCTAAGCATGAAGCAAACCTTGGTTTTAATCTCATCAAAGTCATTTTCAAAAGTGGATGTGCTTTGATCACCAAAGATTCGCTTTGACTTCCGGTCCAGTTCAACCTGATATTGATCGGTTTGCCCTGCTTTGATCTGGTTCTTGACTTTAGTGATCAATTCACTTGTATGTCCAGTTATTTAAGCAACCAAATCAATTATGAGTCCGATTCATCGATTTTCTGGTTGAATCGATCAACTCGGTCAGGTTTTAATTACGCAGATTAATACAAGTTCGTCGGCGATTAGAAATTACAAGGGAGGAAGCTAGAAATAGAAAATGCAAAGGAGATAGGTCAAAGGATGATAACGGAGATGAAGTTAATTGTTGGATTTTCACCTCTTAAATATAATTGCAAGATAGTTAGGGTTATTTAATCATGATTTTGATTATTCGATCCTATGAGTATGAAAAAGCCTATTTTCGCTAGAGATAAAAATCACTTTGGTGATTTCTATGTCTCAAGGGAATTAATCTTTGATTATTGTTTGAGAACTAGGGGTGTTCAAATCCAAATCGATTCAATGGTTAACCGAAAAATCGATAAAAAAAAAAGCCAACTAAAATTGGATCTGTTTGGATGAGGGAATGAGAGAACCGTTTCGTTTGGTTCAGTTAGGCTTTTGCTTTCACTTTTTAGAAACAAAATTGAGGATATTTAATTATAAAAACTTTGTATTTCCTATATGTGGAAAACTTGTGAACGACGATGCCAACGAGGATATTGATATTTCTAGGCAGAGGGAGCGCTTTTTGACAATGTCAATTTTAAAAATAAAGCAAGACCACCCTTACAGTTACTCGTTCCAAATTATAATGTTTCCCTTCTTTCTTTATTACTTTTATTCTTAACAACATTTAAATTTACATTTATCTACATATTTAGATTTAAAACGTCAATACACACGAATAATTTGTTTATTGTACTTATTATATATTTTTGCTTCATGATGCAATCTTTCCGTTAGAAATGTTAAGTAGTGGTATTTGCTGATGTATTGTAAACAAAATCATTTATTGGTTGGAAAAAAAAGTTGAGAACCAAACCAAGTTGAAATCGCTTATAATTTTCGGATTTGATGTTTTAATCTTAAGATATTATGCAGAAAGTCATCATATCCGAAGAAGGGGCTCGATTCTGTAAGTGTTAGGAATGGGGGAGCCCATTAAAAATGGAGATTTGAAATAATGGATTTCAGTGAAGTTATATATAAGTGACCTTGATATAATATCTAGACCCAAAATTTGAAGGCAATTAGTCTATGAGCCTTATCACTTATATACACTTTAACTTATCCATTATGATACAATGTGAGACTTCTTTACCCCCGTCACACTTGAAAATTTCTAACAATTAGTTTAGATTTTTAAAAAGTTTAAGATTTTGTGTACAAATTTTTAATTGACATTTAAGGTTTTGTATACAGATTTTGAAAAATTCAAATGATTCAGAAATACCGAGTCATTTATTATATATAGTATATTCACACCACATTAATGATCACTTATTTTACATGTTTGAGAATGCTAAAGGCAAAAAAAAAAAAAAAACAGAAAAAATAATTAATACAATTTTGATTTCTTAAAAAAAAAAGAGGAATATAGAATAAGCCAAAAATGCTAAAACTATAACATTCCTGGCAGGCAAATGGATTGCGACTATCCCCACATACCAACACAGGTCTTTTCAGTATGCTTTGTCCTCACTCGCACACTTCCCGGGAAAACTTCCTAGGAGGTCACCCATCCCAGAATTACCCCAAGTCAAGCACGCTTAACCATGAAGTTCTTAAGTGATGGGCTACCGAAAAGAAGATGCATCTTGTTGATACGGGTAGTACTAATCAATTCATTTAAGCCTTCCTGTACTGTGTAGTCCCATTCCTACACAGTCTCAGGATCACCCTCTCCCACATACCAACATAGGTCTTTTCAGTATGCTTTGTCCTCACTCGCACACTTCCCGGGAAAACTTCCCAGGAGGTCACCCATCCCAGAATTACCCCAAGTCAAGCACACTTAACCATGGAGTTCTTAAGTGATGGGCTACCGAAAAGAAGATGCATCTTGTTGATATGGGTAGTACTAATCAATTCATTTAAGCCTTCCTGTACTGTGTAGTCCCATTCCTACACATTCTCAGGATCACCCTCTCATTCCGATGTGTCGGTTCATCCATGTACCCCTCCCTTAGAAGCCTGCCAGGAGCCGCTCCTTGTCCGTGCCTCTTGCACCAGCGATCACTCCTCGCCCTCGTCAGCCCGGGGTCTTACAAAAACAACACTTAGGCTTTGTCTAACGTGCTTAGTTATGAGTTTTTTTAGCTAGCTAGTAGCATTTAGATTCAAACAATCAGCTACTAACTCAATTCGGTGAACACAAATTAGAAAGAGTTTGTAACTTTTGAAAACTAGTTTTCAGAAACGAAACTAATTAGCTTTCAAGAATTCATATACCAAATATACCCTCCAACATATATTAAAATTACATTAATTAACCTAACTCAATTGCTGACAATTATTTATTAATTTAATATGTATTTAATTAGTTATTAATTTTTTTAATATGCAATTTTATTAAAATAACTACCAATTTAATTAAACAAAAGTATAAGAGAGAGAAAGAGAGGGGAGTAAATCATTTGTTCCATTGTTTTATGAGTCATATGTCAGATTGCTTCCTGAATTTGTAGGCACTGATCAATTTAGTTTCTGAGATTTTCGAAATTACAAATTGGTCCCTGAGATAGGAACACGGCGGTCATACTAGTCCTTGATATTAATGACCATCAGTGGTCCTTAACATGGGCTAACAGAATAGCCAAAATAATGTCATTTTGGCCACAAAAAATGAATAAAGACCGTTGAGTATTGGTCAAATTAGTCGCTGAGATTGTCGAAACCGATCAAATTAGTCTCTGACTTTATGGACATTTAACTTCAGAAACTAATATGACTGTCGTGTTCCTAACGTGAGCACTATTTTGATCGATGCCCTCAAAATTAAATCAGAGACCAATCTGACATATTACTCATTGTTTTGTTGATAGGTTTTGCTTGAAAAGATCCCTATATAGACAAATTCGATATGTCTAAGGGATTAACATTGATACATGTTGTGTACAATGCTATCGTCGTGAAGCAAAGATCAACCATCATTCTTATATAGGCTTTGTGAATTAGGTTGGTGTACGAACTACTCAGGCCCGGTCCTGACATGTTATAGGCCGGGGGCAAATTTTTTTTTCGGGACCCTTAATCTATAAAAAAAAACTTGTAAATAAATAAAATTATAACAATAAAGTTTAAATAAAATTTCTCTTAATATAGGGTTTTTTTCCAAAATATTATTAATGCCTATAACTCTATAAGTTTGCAAAAATTCAATCAACCCAAAAAAAAAAATCACACAGACTTCAACATCTTCAACAATTTTCTTAGTAGAAATGTTTGAGAATAAAGAGAGTTTTTAAAACCATAATTAGTAAAAAAGTTTAGACAAAAAAATTTAAAGGGAGGCAAAATAAAATATAATGCAACAATATAATTATATATCTTAAAAAATATCACTACTTAATGTTCGAAATCTGCTTTATGATCCTAGGTTCCAACTTTGGCTAACAATGTTCCACAATGGAACCTTATATTACCATTTGAACTGATTTCAGAATTATCTATTTTAATGTTGATTAGTTTGATTAATTAGCAAAAAATTGAAACAACATTTCTCAAATAATTGAATACTTCCATTTTATTTACGAATAAAAATAACAATAACCTCGACAAAGCTTGAAATTTAAAAATAAATACTTCCTTCGGTCTTATTTATAAATTGTTTTTCAGATGAATTTTTTTATTCTTTTTATAAGTCGCTTTGTATTTTTTACGAGACACTTATTGCTTTTTTTGTCATATTTTTTTTATTCATTGATGTGAAATAATAATATATTTGTGAAATTTTCAATATTAAAGTACTTTTTTAAAATAAAAAACAACTATTCTCATTGATCTTTATAATATATTTAAGTATGACTTATTATAAAAATGAAAGAAAAAAATAAAAAAGAGCATTCAATTTGAGCAAATTAAAAAAAAAAGAAAAACTACCCTTAGTGGGATTCAAACTTTGGCATTAGGCAAATTATAAAACATACTAATCATGCTAGTTAATATTTATGTTAAAGTTATTAACTTTATAACTATATATATATATAAATAAATTTTTTTTGGGTCCCCTAAAAATCACGGGCCCAGAGCTCTGGTCCTTATTGTCGTGCCCCTGGGCCAGGCCTGGAATTATTGCTCCAATTTCAATGGAAGAGATGTATGAAACTTTTTATGATCACTTACAATGAAGGAAAATGCACAAGATGAAAATTATTTTTTTCATGCTACACTTTGGTCCATAAGGCTTAGCTTCGAAGAAATAATCTTATCTTCCAAGAAATACATGCTGATGTTATTTCCTCCTTGGGACTGCCAAACATAGGTTTTTTGAAAATGATGTATTGGTCCTTATGATTGAATTTATCTTTTCTCAAAGTAAAATCAATGATGTAATGTTGGATTATAGTACATCTAGTACTCTTGATTAATATTCTTTGGCTTACCAAATATAATAAACAAATAATTTAGACAAAACGGGAATGAAGTATATTATAACATTTCATCATACACACGTGAATTGCCCTTGGAAATGTTACTAGTGTAATATTAGAGAGAAAAAATACTAGTAAGATATTGGAATAGGGAATATATTTATTATATTCTCTATATATTTCGGTAACTTTTCTTTTTAGCCATAAAGTGTTATGTGGCATAAATAAATATATTTTATGATATTTTTACTATTTACAACAATTATTTATTACTTAATATTTAAAACAATTAATAAATATCTTATTTCACTGATATGTGGTTCAGCTAGTGATTCATTTGTTGAACAATTTAACAAGTCATTCAGTACTATGATCGGAGTAAAAAAGAAGTATAAAATAAAATCAATAAATCATTACACCGGTAATATGTAAATATTCATTTTAATGAAATAACTTCGCACTATAGGAACAAAATTATATACCAAAGTCAAATGAGAAGTTTTAATAAAGAAGAAGGAATGAAAACCCTTGGTCACGCTTCCCTTAATTAGTTATTTAATTGGTCGACGAAAGACAGAGAATTGGTAGTGACCTCTGCCGCCTTAGTAACAACCTTTCTGATCTTCTCCTTCATCTTGATGTCTATGTCCATCGAATTGAATTCATCATAGCAATTGTCATTTCCAGAGATTGAAAACTCTACCGATGTCTTAATTTGGCTTATCTTATGTTTATCAGTACCATTCAGATGTCTCATGGCAATAAGAGCGTCCTGAAGCTCCCCTATTGAGGAGTCGACATTTTTACGGCAGTTTTGTAAAGCTTCTTTTACAATATTTGTCAAATTATTGCTCTTTTGAAATTTTGATATGGTGGAAGATGCCTTGCGAGTCACCTTTAAGGCGAGCGTGAGAGAGATGTTGCAAAGCTTCTTAGGATCTGTTTCAATTTTAGAAGCATGGGGAGATAAGGTTTGGTAGCATAATGATGGATATAATGTTGAGTTACAGGAGTTTTTAACGTAGGTTACGAAGTTTTGGGCATTGTTAATTATCTTAACTTTTTGGGCAGAATTGAAAGGGATTGCACAAGTCGGTGAAGCGATGAAGAAATGCGAGAAAAGAGTGAATAGAAAAAATGTGAGAACGTTCCTTGCAAAAGTGTTGATTTCCATCCTCTTTTCTTCTTTTTTTTTGTTTTTCCTTTTCTTCTCTTTTTTGATGTCTTTAAATGATTTCAATTTCAGGATTTAAATAGGGATACATTGGCGTGGTTTTGTATATCTGTAATAATATATGATGTGTTAACAGCTAGAATTTTGGAGGGATTCTAGGGAGTTATGAATTGGATGAGGCTATATAAGTTCTTTACTTCATATTTTAGCAAATGTCTAAAATAGTGGTCAACTACTAACTTACAAACAAAAATTTTATTGTTTTAATTGAAGCAAAATTTAATATAAGTTTGTTGACCAATTACGATAGTTACATTTTTCAATACAAAATTTTGTTTCCTATTGTTTGTAAAGCCGGACTGAATGACAATTAGATAAAGTTTTTGATACATGTTTAACAGGTTATATCGGATTATCTAACTTGATGACATCGTATATATGAGACTAAAATACGTTTTTGATATGTTATCCTAATTATATGTTTCAATTTGACCCTTAAAAAAAATCAATTTAATCCTTTGTCTTTCTAACGCTCTTCAATTCTTTCTTTCCGTTATAACGACGTTAATTATTCTCACCAGAAATACCTTTTCCATTGTCCTAATATGCCTTTTATGCTAGAATCTACTTCTCACCTCTATGTAACTCTATTATATATCTTCATTCTTGCACTTCATTTTCATCTTCACTCTTCCCCCTCATCCAAAAGAAGATAGTGTTTTGGTTTTCCAATTTGCAACAACACTAGCATCAACATTACCTTTTATGACCTCTACCTCTTCTTTATTGTTGCGTCACTTTTTCACCATTTAACTTCAGAGACTAATATGAATGAAGTGTTCCTATCGTGAGCACTATTTTGATCGGTGCCCTCAAAATCAGAGACCAATATGACATATTACTCATTGTTTTGTTGATAGGTATTGCTTGAAAAGATCCCTATGTAGACAAATTTGATTTATATGAGGGATTAACATCGATACATGTTGTGTACAATGCTATCGTCGTGAAGTGTAACACCCTGTCCAAACACCTCACAAAAGTTTTGATGAAATCCTGATTTATATTTTCATAAAAATATTTTTTTTAAAGAGTAGTTTTCAATTTGAAGTTTTCCTTATGATTTTATGTGACAAAGTTTCTTTTAAGAAAAAGATTTTATGGAAAAATATTTTATGAGTCTAAGTTTTAATTTGAATTGAATTCGTGACTCATGATTTCAAACGATTTTAGATTTTAAAGCAAATGATTTTGATTTTAAGGCAAACCATATGGCATTCGAATTTTTGGAGTGTTTGAATTAAATTTCCCTAAGTATTTCTATCTTATACTTTTCCTAAATGTGATTTTGTGTGTGAAAAGAAAATGAAAATGAAATTGTGCATGTGTGTGAGATGTGGCGCCGTGAGGATGAGAGGAGTGTGCATGTGATGAGTCATTTGTTGACTTATGCACCCTAAAAGCTAGTAGCCCTTAGCACCTAGGATTAGTTTAAGTATTAAGTGTGGTTAGTGGGTTGACCAACCAATAGGAGTCAAGCTTAAGCCTAATACCATTTCATTAGCTCAATGGCTTAATTGAGCCATGCAAGCCTTAAGGTGGACAATTATACCCTTCTTGGCTCTCTCTTGACCGAATTTTATTAGGGATAGAAGAGGAAAACAATGGTTGCTCTCTTATATGCCTTGGACCGTAGCACTTGCCCATTTGCTTCTCATTTTCACTTCCAAACTAAACACTAATCTAAGAGTGAACCTCAAAGCTCTTAGAAAACTTAGAAACACATAGAGAGGAAGAGGAACCGAGAGCACCCAAAGAAGAGGAGAAGAGGAAAAACCAAGCTCAAACCTTAGGATCATCGAAGAACTAGTGAAGAGGTTGAAGAACTTTTCCTATTTTCTTGTCTACTTGAAGATCCTAGATTCTTGAAGTGTGGTTCTTAATTTCTCTAAGTTTTGTAAACTTAATTGTGGATGCATGATTAGGTTCTATGTTTGTATGTAATTGTTAAGCCTTGATCAAGAACTCTACAAGTTGTAAATCCTAAAACTATGGACATTCATATTCGGTTTTGCTTGGAAACTTAGGTCATGAAGATTTTTATTTCATTATTGAGTCCATGCATGTTGATTTGGTATTTGATGATGATGATCTATGTGATTTTCATGCTCTAGTTTTCATCTTGAACTTTCTAAGTTTTGATTTGAGTTGATTTTCATAAAGTCCTTGATTTTTGATTCGGTTTTGAGAAAGGATTTGATATTTGCATTTGATTTTCATGGTCTTGATTTTAAGAAGCCTTGCATGTGGTTTTCTTGCTTTAAAAATTTTATTCCATGACTTGTATGTCACGTTTTCATGAGGAACAAAGGGAAACAATTCTTTTTCAAAGGTTTTGTTTTAATCTAAATTGTGTATGTGTTTTAAAGATCAAGAAATTAAGTTTTCCTTTTTATTTTATCAAAGTATCATTCGGCCAAGTCTTGGAAAACAAAGAAACATAGTGATTTTGTGAAAAACCTCTTACATGTGTCTCTTTGTGGTTTCTATGATTATTAAGGCACATGCAAAGGAAGAATGAAAGTGTGAAAATATTTTGAAGTGACAAGTGAGTCATGGTTTTGAAAGAGGAAGAGTTATGTTATTTTAACTCAATTGTTTTGGTGATGCATGTTTTTAATTTAGCATTTTCAAAGGATTTGCATGAATCAAAGTGCATCAATATTATTGTTTTCTCCTAGTGATGATTCGGCCTACCTTAGGTTGAGGAAGCTAGACCCTTTTTGCATGAATTGGTTTCCATGAAATAATTGTGTATGTGATATAAGAAAAATTTAATTGAATGATGTCATTTTGTTTTGGGTTCAATTCGTCCTTCATGGAAGGAGATGAACCAAATATGTTTGATAACTTTAAAAGTGTTTTCATGATTTGATTTCTTTAATTCTTTCTGCCCAAGAATTGTTTTCAAGTATTTCAAGTTTGAAAATGTTTTTAAAGTTATGGAAGGACATGGATTTCAAGTGTTACTCGATTTGCAAAGGTTTGGATGAAAAATTGTGAGTTTTTAATGAATTTCAACTTGAAGTAAGGGGCTGGACTTTCCATACAGCCACCTAAGTCAATTATTTTATTTATTTTAATATGAGTTTTCAATTGGTTTCAAAGGTTTTCAAGTATTAGAAAAGATCCAAGTTGTTTTAACAAAATTTTAAAGAGGGAATAAAAAGGGTTTTTGATTCGAGAAATTAAGTAACGATTTCTAATGGTTTTTAATAAAAGTGTATTTATCTATGTGAGGTTATCCAGTGGACAGAGGTGATAATTCTCAAAGAGGAATTAGAGACCTTCAAGAACAAAGCTTTTCTCGTACGGATTTTAGAGGTGAGTGAGACTGCGCTGAGCCGTGGCAATGTTGTTGGATGGTGGTATCTATGTATCTATGTTATCTTTCTTTACGTTATGTTTGGACGCATGTTTTATTTGTTTAATATTCTATCTCTCTTTGAGTCGAATGAGATACCCCTTATGTTAATCGTAAGTGATTCATGAATGATGAACGTGAGGATGAGACAATGTACGATTCGATTATGGACGGCGAGATGAAATGTCTATATGTGGAACGAGAACGTGAGGATTATGGAATGTTGTTGGTGATTGTGAATGTGTTGTGATGCACCAAGTGAAATGGTTTCATGAGACGATGATGAGTTGTGATAGTGTATGAGAAAGTGGGGAATGTATAAACATATAGTGGTTGGGTCTTGTCGAAGGGATGGACTCAGGGCAAGCCGACTATAGGTTAATAACTAAAAGACTTTAATTCCCTAAAAGACTTTCAAGAGTATTAAAAGACACTTAAGACATTTACATTCGCGGTGAGATATGAGAGTGTGAAGTACTGGAGAGGAAGATACTATGGATATCTGCAGATATTCAGGTGGAGATTGCATGAGGAGAGGGCAATGACAGTGACTCGTCAAGAAGCCTCGAGTACATTTCTAGGCGGGACGAATCCCATAAGTGGCACACTAACGTGGTGGGGACTGGGTCCAATGCCGTGGTAAGGACCGCATAGCTAACTAGAAATGATACTGTCACCTCCTTGAATGCAAGTCTACAACAGTTGAGAGGGACTGGAACGGGGCACTGTGTTATATGTATATGTTATGTTTGAGGCTGAGACCTCCTGGCTTGGAGCCATTTTGTGTGAGACAGCTGTCATGCCCGCGTGGTAAAGGTCCTGTACTCCTGTTGGCTTCCGACTAGGCGGATGGAGACCGAGGAGATGTAGAGTGAGCGTTTCCTCAATGATGGTGATTTCCCCTACCTCATTGAGTGAAGGAAAATGATAAGACTTAATAACTAAAGATTACATGATAAGAGTATTCGAGGATGTAAGCGAAGTGTTTAGATGATTAACGGTATGGTACAAGAATGAGGTTGATGGAATGGTTATTTTACGCTTGTTTTATATTATGCTATTTATTTATGGTATGTCCTTTTATCGATCAGAAGTCGAAGGATTGCGTTTATGTCTCTGAGTTTCCGGTGTATTTTGGTATCGAGTCTTGCTATGCTTAATCAGTCCTGTGTCAAGAGTCTGTGTTGTTAATTGTCTTTCTATCGCGTTTATTCTGCTACCTTGCGGTCAACATGTCATGTATGGCGCGCTGACTCTCTCCTACCTGGTTGTCGTATTGGCGTTTGCCGGTATTGCAACGGGTAGATGGCGTATCATGTAGCGATCCAAATGTGGCCTCTTCAGGGAGGAGCATGGGAGATGGTACCTGACGGATGGGTATGGAGAGGAAACACTCGGCTGGAGATTGAGGATCCAAGACATATTCTAAGAGGAGCAAGCATGGATGTTCATGTCGGACAAGTCACTCTGAGGGATTACCAAGATGGTGGACCACGGGAGCACCATGAGCTAAACGGTGATCCTGCACCTTTGGCGGCGATGAATCCTGAGCCGATGGAAGAAGAGGATGCTAGTGGATCTGAGCATGTGGTGGAAACCGACCCAAGTGAAGATATGGAAGTGGAAGCTAGTTCCTCTGAAGAGTGATAGTGTTTCTTGTGTCTAGTGATGGTCAGGTCTCTAGGATTCCAGTCATAGTCGAGGATTTCCTTGTAATGAACCAATGATGTAAACAGCTATCTTTTGTTTATGGTTTGTAATATTTTGTGATGACAACTCTTTTGAGACCTTTGGAATGCTTTTACAAAAGGTGAGACTTGTGTTTATTTAATATAACTAAGTTCCGCACTTTTCGTAAACGATGGTTTAATGTGAGTGGTTTCGAAAGTGACAACTCGATTTTCAAAAGGGTGGATGACATGAGAACAAACTTATGCTTTTAAAAAAAATGGCCTCATTTTTAGCAATTAAGTAAGAATAATTTGATTAAGTTTTGGGAGTGAAAATCGGGCTGTTACAGACTTGGTATCAGAGCAATGTTAATCCTCAGTGGCCTTACGCCCAGCCTTGCGTGTCTACTCTGTGTCCTCTGTGTGTCTGAACCTTAGTATCTTGTGTCTCTGTATGTTGAATTCTTTATCTGTTTTCTTTTCAAGAAATGAGTCGTACGCGTGGAAGACCTACTGGATCCAGCTCGCGAAATCCAGGAGATGATGCTGATCACTCAGATGCAGCAGATTTCGTGACTCGAATGGCAGCTGTGATGACAGGGGTCAACGACAATCTTCAAGCATTGCATTGTCAGGCGCAGCAGAACTTCAACGCTCAGCAGCAAGCTCAGAATCTGGAAGCGCAAGGTTATAAGGGATTGGATGAGTTTTGTCGTCGCAACCCAAAGGAATTTGCGGGAGGTTTTGCTCCGGATGCGGCTGTGGAGTGGATTGAGGATCTTGAACGTATCTTTGGGGGTATGGTTCAGTGCAATGACGAACAGAAGTTGGCCTATGCTGGATATATGTTGACTCGGGAGGCTGCAGCATGGTGGCGAGTAACGAAGCAAGTAATGGTGAATCGGGGAGAGGCATTGACTTGGGAGGCTTTTAAGCAGCGGTTTCTTGAGAAGTATTTTCCGTTGTATCTGCGAACTGAGAAGGAGATGGAATTTCTGAGGCTTACTCAAGGAAATTTGTTGATTGACGAGTATGCTTCGAAATTCGAGGAGTTGGTTAAGTATGTACCTCAGTATGCTGGAGGGGAGAATGAGCGATCTAAGTGTGCTAAGTTTAGGGATGGTCTTAAGCCTGAGATTAAGTTAGCTTTCTCTCATTTGGAAATAGATGATTTTGCTAGTTTGGTGAATCGCTATCGTATGTACGAAGGAGGCTTGAAGGCAAGGGGAACGGTTGTGAATCCTTCATCATCCCATGGACCGGTTCGGAATTTTCCTTTTCATAGAGATGCTGGTGGAAGGTATAGGGCTCCGCACCCATATTCTGGTGGAAGAAGGGATCTGCGTTTTGGAGGGAACGGACAAGGTGGAGGCTTCGGAGGCAACAACAATCGCGGTGGTAACCGTGGGGGCAACAACTCTGGTGGAAATCGTATGGATCGAGGTGACCATGGTAATTTTGGTGTAGCTAGATCAGGGGGTGTACCTCCTTATTGTAACAAGTGCAACCGGAATCATTTTGGCCCGATGTGCCCATCAAGGAGTGTGAATTGTTTCAACTGTGATAAGCCTGGTCATATTGCAAGAGAATGTCGGGAACCCAAGAAAGCGTCTAATTCGGGGAATGCTAATCGTCCTAATATGCCTGGAAGAGTGTTCACGATGAGTGGAGCTGAAGTTGCAAACGCTGCTAATCTTATCCAAGGTGAATGTCTCATTTATAAGAATTCTCTATTAGTGTTGTATGATTCGGGTGCAACTCATTCTTTTATTTCTCATGATGTGGTGAGTAGATTAGACTTAAAAGTAGAAGCTTCACCTTATGATTTAACTGTTTCTACCCCTACTGATAAACCCGTAATAGTATCAACTTACTGTCCCAATTGTCCCCTAGAGATAGAAGGTAACACCTATTATGTTGACTTGATTCAACTACCTCTTTCCCAAATAGACATTATACTAGGAATGGAATGGCTCACTAGGAATCATGTTCTTTTGAACTGTTCCGAGAAGTCATTAGTCTTTAGTGAAACCCAATCCTCTTTACCTGAACCCGATGACTTTGAGCATTTATCTGCCAAACAAATTCGAACTTCATTGAAGGATGGCGCAATAGCTTACGTGTTCTTAGCCTCACTGGACGTTAAGAAGGACAAGGAGCTTCATGAGATACCTGTGGTACGAGATTTTCCCGAAGTTTTCCCTGACGAGATACTTGGTTTACCGCCAAGCCGAGAAGTGGAATTCTCAATTGACGTAATCCCTGGAACCGGACCGATTTCGAAGGCACCCTATAGGATGGCACCGGCAGAGTTGGAAGAATTAAAGAAGCAACTGGAAGATATGTTGGAGAAGAAGATGATAAGACCTAGTGTTTCGCCCTGGGGAGCACCGGTTTTGTTCGTCAAGAAGAAGGACGGCAGTATGCGTTTGTGTACGGATTATCGGCAATTGAACAAGGTGACAATTAAAAACAAGTACCCTCTGCCCAGAATTGATGATTTGTTGGATCAATTAAAAGGAGCGACAGTATTTTCCAAGATTGATCTTAGATCAGGGTATCACCAGATAAGAGTGAAGGAGGAAGATATTCCTAAGACTGCTTTCAGAACTCGTTATGGTCATTACGAGTATCTGGTCATGCCTTTTGGTGTGACAAATGCTCCTGCGATATTCATGGATTACATGAATAGGATATTTCACCCTTACTTGGATTCATTTGTTGTCGTATTCATCGACGATATTCTAATCTATTCCAAGTCTAAGGAGGAACACGCTGAGCATTTGAGAACAGTCTTGCAACGTTAAAGGACAAGCATCTGTATGCCAAGTTGTCGAAGTGCGATTTCTGGTTAGACTCAGTGCATTTCCTAGGACATGTGATCTCGAAGGATGGAATCTCAGTGGATCTTGGAAAGGTGAATGCTGTGTTGGAATGGAAGACACCGACATCTGTGACGGAGATCCGTAGTTTCTTGGGGCTAGCCGGATATTATCGTCGATTTATCGAAGGATTTTCTCGTTTGTCTTTACCGTTGACGAAGCTGACAAGGAAGGGTCAACAATTCGAATGGTCGACGAAAAATGTTGCATCAAAGAGTAATCGATTACCATTGGAGGAGTAATCGATTACAAAGCCTCAGGTGGAAGTACTAGGAAATGTTGCATCAAAGGAGTAATCGATTACTCTGTTGAAGTAATCGATTACTTATGGGGAAAAAATTAAAAAAAATGAAGTGATGTGGACCACATGTTTCAGTGGCTTCCACGAGAAGCCACGATTCACAGCCACAAAAGCCAAGAGACATGCACCAGACACACAAACAACTAAAAGCAACAACAACACAACTTTACAACAAAAGCACCAACAAAAACATATAACCTACTTCCTTTTCTCTCTCAAGAACTCGTCCTTCTCTCTCTATTAGGGCTTGGATTTTCTCTTCATTTTGGCTCTTGATCCTTAACCATTCACTACAAAGTATTATCCTCAACACTTTAGGGCAAGAAAATGAGTTAGATACACTCTCCTTTGATCCCTCATCCATTCTATATATATATCTCTCTCTCTCTCTCTCCTCTTTCCTTGGTTTTTCTTCAACACATAGTTATGGAGAATCAATACCCCTATGTGTAATAATCAAGAGCAAGACAAGGATAACTCTCTACCCAAGTACAACACACACAAAAGGGCTGTCTATCACCACTGGATTCTAGCTCTCTTTAGGTGGCAAGCTAGGTTAAGGAGGTTCAAATTCCCAAGGTTATAGGCTAGGGCAAAGGAGAAGGCACACTTATCTCACTACATTTGAGGTAAGGGGGTGGGTATTGGCTTGGCATAGGATTGGGTGTCCATTTAGTTATAATAGTTTGTTAGGATTTATTTGTGTAGGATAATCAATAAGGAACCCTAAGGTAGTGAGCTACAATAGTTATGTGAATAGAAATGATAAATAGTATAGTATAGAAAATAATGCTTAAAATGTGATTATGAGACTAGTGTTGATTATGCTATTTTATTTGTAATGTTGGTTATGTGAGTATTTGAATATGTGTGCATGAATATAATTGTTGATAGAATGTGTTATAGATATTATTGTGCTGTTTGATGTTGGAAACTTAATTATGGCTTTGGAAAATATGACCGATGAATAATTATTGGAAATTGTAAATACGAGACTAAAAGGAATTAAAAGGAGTGCAGTGTGGTTGATCCTTGGATGCACCGGCACACAAGGTGCCCTGCTAGGTGGTGAATTGCCTGCTAGGGCCAATTGCCTATCAGGCGAATTGCCCATTAGGTCCTAAATTCCCGTTAGGCGTCGTTGCGCCAATGGATCAATACACTGCATAACCACCTGAAAAGATAATAAAATGTGAACTGGAATTGTGAGAAAGGAATATTAATGGATATGTAATTAATTGCGTTGTCCTAACGGGTGATGCCTAATGGGTGTCTCAGTCCTGACAGGTGTAAAGTCCCTAGCAGGTGGTGAATTGCCTAGCAGGTGCGCTAATTCCTAGTGGTGCAAAATAAAAAAGAGAAAGAGAAATGAGGCATGAATGAGAAGAAATAAATGGTACATGAGAAAGTAAATGAAATAAAGATTCGAAATTATTATTTATTTGTTTATTAAGAGGAACATGAATTTATTATGGTTTATGGAATGATTATAACCAGAATCTGATCACGATTGCTTAAAATATGTGTTATTTGATTTATTTGATATTTGTGCTTGGCCTAGCGAATTTATTATGTCTATCTGGAAACTGAAATTGTGTTTCATGTGCAATGCTCACTCCCTTAACATTTTTCAGGTTCTGAGATCGAGCTAGCACAGCCCCCGGCCGAGCAGGTGCACTCTCCCTCACAGGGAGAGTAGATTATAGTAACTTAGGACATGGAAATGTCCTGGGCCCATTCATCATGACACTGATGTGATATCTTTTTGTTGTAAAATGTAAATAGTTGCTTTTGTAGGGCCCAGGACAACCCCTTAGTTATATGGGGTGTTTTGATGGATATGTTATGTGAAACTTGTATATATGCTTCCGCTTAAATACTCTGATGTCTGATGGATACTAATTGCACTGTTTATATTAAGCCCTCCTGGCTTTTGGAAGTGAATTATATATATATATATATGATGTTTTAGCAGGTGCAGGCTTAAATAAATTTTTGGAAAGTCTTAAAAACAAAGGAAACTTCGTCCGTTTGACGGTAGATTTTTAGTAATTAAAATGGAAATTTTTAATCCTCTATTTTAATATATTGGTTAATTATGGGTAGTTAGTTAGGGTGTTACATTTATGGTATCAGAGCAGTTTCCCTCGGCCATGGAGTGTGGACTCACTACTCTAAGGGTTACTCACCGAGCGAGTAACCAAAGTAAAGAGTTTAGTGTCTAGATTAGTTAGCATAGGTTGTATATAGTAATGTACATAATTGTTTAGTTATTAAATCTTTAACTGGCTGTCCCTCCATGACTTAACAACATGGCAGGAAGGCGGGCCGATAATGACCGAATCGCTGCTATTCTTGAGACTCTGGTTCTGATGCAACAGAACCAGGCTGATAATCAGGCGCAAAACATAGCAGCAGCAGTGACAACCGCAGCAGCAGCAATGCAACCCCCACCACCACCTCCTGTGGAGATTGACTGGATGGCTAGATTCAGAAAGAGTGAACCGCCTAGATTCGAAGGGGGATTCAATCCTGATGGGGCACAAAAATGGCTCCAAGAGATTGAGAAGGTTCTCCGTTCTTTGCAACCACCCGCCGATCAGAAGGTTTGATTGGTTGAGTATATGTTGACGGGTGAAGCGGAGCACTGGTGGGAATATCAAAGAAGGACTTTGGAAGCAGCTAACCAAGTGATCTCATGGGAGTTATTTAAGATCCGCTTTCTTGGGAAATACTTTCCTAAGGACGTTAGAATAGAGAAGGATCTACTATTTCTCAAGTTGGAGCAGGGGAGTCTAAGTGTTGGTGAGTATGCTGCACAATTTGAGGATCTGATTCGGTACTCCAGCGGATATAGAGATGCAAATGAGCGGGCTAAGTGCATCAAGTTTGAGTCTGGGCTTCGGGAGGATATTCGACTTGCTTTCGAATATCAAAACATTTCCGATCTCTCTCATTTGGTCAATGTAGCAAGCACTTATGAGAAAGGGCTTAAGAGGAAGGCTGAGGCGGATCGGAACAAGGCGGCTCAGAAATCTGTTGGGCGTACTAGAGGCAAGGGTCCCATGCTGAGATCAGGACCATATTCTGGTGCTAAGGGTGCAGCCCCACGAGGAGCCGGCCCAATGACAATTTCTTATGGTCCTATTCCACCATGTCAGCATTGTGGAAGGCGACATGGAGGTCTATGTTGGTCTTTGGGTCGAAATGAAGGACTTTGTTATGTTTGTGGTCAGCCTGGCCATTATGCAAACAATTGTCCAAAGAGTTCGCTGAAAAAGGAAGCTAATGGGAACAAAGTACAGAGAGCAGGTGGGAGTCAGCCAGTGCAGAGGGGCAAAGTGTATACGCTTGATGGGGAAGAGGTGACTGATGAGGATGAGCTTATCAGAGGTACCTGTCATGTTAATGGCATTCCCTGTGGTGTATTGTTTGACTGTGGTGCATCTCATTCATTCATTTCTATTGACTGCATGAAAAGACTAGGGTTGTCCACTGTAGATATGCCTTATAAATTGTCAGTTTCTACCCCCACAAATTCTTCAGTAGTCACTTCTCAAATGTGTTTGAATTGCCCACTCCGAGTCTTGGAGCGGGAATTCAAAGTTAATCTCATTTGTCTACCTCTGGCTACATTGGATATTATTCTGGGTGTGGATTGGATGACTCAACATAATGTTCTAATTGACTGCCGTAAGAAAGCGGTCATTTTTAGTAATTCCTCTATCTGTTATGGAAGTTGATGAGATATCTGATGTCAGCCAAATTCCAGTAGTTTGTGAGTTTCCGGAGGTCTTTTCTACAAAGATTCCACGATTGCCTCCAAAAAGAGAATTTGAGTTTGGTATTGATCTAAAGCCTGGTACTGGCCCAATTTCTATTGCACCTTACAGAATGGCGCCTCCGGAATTGGAAGAACTGAAGAAGCAATTGGAGGAGCTATTAGCAAAGAAACTTATCAGGCCAAGTGTATCACCCTGGGGTGCTTCCATTCTTTTTGTCAAGAAGAAAGATGGTAGCCTCCGGATGTGCACCGATTACAGGCAGTTGAATGCAGTGACAGTAAAGAATAAGTATCCGCTCCCTCGCATTGATGATTTGTTGGATCAGTTGAGGGGTGCAGCAGTGTTCTCTAAGATTGACCTCTGATCGGGATACCATCAGATCCGTATCCGTGAAGAGGACATTCCAAAAACTTCTTTCAGGACGCGTTATGGGCACTTTGAGTATGTGGTGATGCCTTTTGGATTGACCAACGCTCCTGCAATATTCATGGATTACATGTATAGGATCTTCATGCCATATTTGGATTCTTTTGTCATAGTGTTCATTGATGACATCCTGATTTATTCTAAGAGTCCAAGTGAGCATGAGGAGCATTTGAGGATAGTGCTGCAAATCCTCAAAGAAAAGCAGTTGTATGCCAAGCTGTCTAAATGTAGTTTTTGGTTGGATGAAGTCCATTTTCTGGGACATGTGATTTCTGCCCAGGGAGTTGCTGTGGATCCCTCTAAGGTGGAAGCAGTGTTAAAGTGGGAGAGGCCCACAACAGTCACAGAAATCAGAAGCTTTCTAGGATTGGCAGGTTACTATCGGAAATTCATTGAAGGTTTCTCCAAATTGGCCCTTCCATTGACAATGTTGACCAGGAAAGATGTCCCTTATCAATGGTCACAGCAGTGTGAGAGCAGTTTTCTAGAGCTGAAGAAGAGATTGACGAGCTCACCGGTTTTGATCTTACCGGATCCTACCCAACCCTTCGAGGTTTATTGTGACACTTCAAAGCAAGGCCTGGGTTGTGTACTTATGCAGCAAGGTAAGGTTGTGGCTTATGCGTCTAGACAGTTGCGACAACATGAGCAGAATTATCCGACTCATGACTTGGAGTTAGCAGCTGTGGTGTTTGCACTGAAGATTTGGAGACATTACTTGTATGGAACGAAGTTTGAGGTGTTCAGTGACCACAAGAGTCTCCGTTATCTCTTCGATCAGAAGGAGTTGAATATGAGACAGAGGAGATGGATGGAATTCTTGAAAGATTATGATTTCCATCTTCAGTACCATCCTGGTAAAGCTAATGTGGTAGCTGATGCATTGAGTCGCAAAACTCTCCATGTTAGCAACTTGATGGTGAAAGAAATGCAGTTGATTCAGGAGTTTAGTGATCTTAACTTGAACATGCAGGTGAAAGAGAAAAGCATCGTTTTGGAAATGTTGCAGGTCACTAGTGAGTTGATGGATTTGATTAAGGAAAGGCAAGCGGATGATGAAGAACTCCAGAAGTTGTTGGAAGGAGCAACAAGTAAAGAGGAACCTGATTTCATCAAGGGTGCAGATGGAATCATCTGGTTTAGAGGAAGAATATGTGTACCCATGGATTTCGAAGTTCGAAGAGACGTATTGTGGGAAGCTCACCAAACAAAAATGAGTTTCCATCCCGGTACAACAAAAATGTATTGGGACTTAAATAAGATTTACTGGTGGCCAGGATTGAAAACAGATGTGGCAGATCATGTGTCTCACTGCTTGACTTGTCAGAAGGTGAAGATTGAGCATCAAAAGCCAGGTGGTCCGTTGCGATCACTTGATATCCCGAAATGGAAGTTGGATAGCATTGCCATGGACTTTGTGACGGGTCTACCTAGGACTGCTGCAGGATGTGATGTCGTTTGGGTCGTTGTAGACCGTTTAACAAAGTGTGCTCACTTTATTCCGATTCATAAGAAGTACACTCTGGAGAAGTTGACTCAGTTGTATATTCGGGACATAGTGAAGCTTCATGGTGTCCCTCTAGTATAGTGTCTGATCGTGATCCACGATTTTTATCCAGATTTTGGCAGAGTCTTCAGCAGGCCTTAGGTACTAAGTTGAAGTTTAGTACAACCTATCATCCTCAAACTGATGGGCAGTCTGAGCGTACTATTCAGACTTTAGAGGATCTGTTGAGGGCTTGTGTACTAGAGCAGGCTGGTAGTTGGGAGCAGTTGTTACCATTGATGGAGTTTACTTACAACAACAGCTTTCACTCTAGCATTGGTATGGCACCGTTTGAGGCACTGTATGGCAGAAAGTGTAGAACGCCTCTATGTTGGTTCCAGATCGGTGAAAATTTGTTGACTGGGCCAGAGTTGGTGCAAAAAACTACTGAGAAGATCGCTATGAATAAGGATAAGATGAAAATTTCTCAGGATCGGCAAAAGAGCTATGCATATAAGCGTAGGAGACCCCTAGAGTTTGATGTGGGTGATCATGTATTTCTGAGGGTGTCCCCTGCCACTGGAATTGGTCGGGCAATCAAGTCAAAGAAGCTGAATCCGAGGTTTGTTGGACCTTATGAGATTCTGGAAAGAGTTGGACCTTTGGCATACAGGATTGCTTTGCCTCCATATATGTCTAGGCTTCATAGTGTATTTCACGTTTCTCAGCTCCGGAAATACATTCATGATCCCTCTCATGTGGTAGAAGCTGATGATTTGCCCTTGAAGGAGAATCTTACTTTTGAGGTTCTTCCGATCAAAATTGAGGATAGACAGATTAAGCAGCGTAGGGGCAAGGAGATCCCACTAGTGAAGGTAATCTGGATCAGAAACAACGTGGAAGAGGCCACTTGGGAATTGGAGAGCAAAATGAAGGAGTCCCATCCACAATTGTTTTCCTCCAGAGTTGAATTTGGACGACGAAATTCTGGTAAGTGAGATAGGATTGTAACATCCTCAATTTAATTTTAAGAGCATTATGGAACTATGTAAGTATTTAAGAAAGATCATCAAGGGTAGATGAATGTTTTTGATAGTAATTAAGCCTAGGTGTAGTTTAAGAGTCAAGGGAAAGCTTTAGAATTAGAAAACTAGCAAAAATGAGAAAATGCAAAAGGTAATCGATTACTGTGGTTGGAGTAATCGATTACAAGGCCTCTGTGTGAAAGCCTTAAAAATGTTGCATTGAAGGGTAATCGATTACCTTGGGATTAGTAATCGATTACTTAGCCTCTGCTAGAAACACTAAAAATGTTGCATCAAAGAGTAATCGATTACCATTGGAGGAGTAATCGATTACAAAGCCTCAGGTGGAAGTACTAGGAAATGTTGCATCAAAGGAGTAATCGATTACTCTGTTGAAGTAATCGATTACTTATGGGAAAAAAATTAAAAAAATTAAAGTGATGTGGACCACATGTTTCAGTGGCTTCCACGAGAAGCCACGATTCACAGCCACAAAAGCCAAGAGCCATGCACCAGACACACAAACAACTAAAAGCAACAACAACACAACTTTAAAACAAAAGCACCAACAAAAACATACAACCTCCTTCCTTTTCTCTCTCAAGAACTCGTCCTTCTCTCTCTATTAGGGCTTGGATTTTCTCTTCATTTTGGCTCTTGATCCTTAACCATTCACTACCAAGTTTTATCCTCAACACTTTAGGGCAAGAAAATGAGTTAGATACACTCTCCTTTGATCCCTCATCCATTCGATATCTCTCTCTCTCTCTCCTCTTTCCTTGGTTTTTCTTCAACACATAGTTATGGAGAATCAATACCCCTATGTGTAATAATCAAGAGAAAGACAAGGATAACTATCTACCCAAGTACAACACATACAACAGGGTTGTCTATCACCACTGGATTCTAGCTCTCTTTAGGTGGCAAGCTAGGTTAAGGAGGTTCAAATTCCCAAGGTTCTAGGCTAGGGCAAAGGAGAAGGCACACTTATCTCACTACATTTGAGGTAAGGGGGTGGGTATTGGCTTGGCATAGGATTGGGTGTCCATTTAGTTATAATAGTTTGTTAAGAGTTATTTGTGTAGGATAATCAATAAGGAACCCTAAGGTAGTGAGCTACAATAGTTATGTGAATAGAAATGATAAATAGTATAGTATAGAAAATAATGCTTAAAATGTGATTATGAGACTAGTGTTGATTATGTTATTTTATTTGTAATGTTGGTTATGTGAGTATTTGAATATGTGTGCATGAATATAATTGTTGATAGAATGTGTTATAGATATTATTGTGCTGTTTGATGTTGGAAACTTAATTATGGCTTTGGAAAATATGACCGATGAATAATTATTGGAAACTGTGAATATGAGACTAAAAGGAATTAAAAGGAGTGCAGTGTGGTTGATCCTTAGATGCACCGGCACACAAGGTGCCCTGCTAGGTGGTGAATTTCCTGCTAGGGCCAATTGCCTGTTAGGCGAATTGCTCATTAGGTCCTAAATTCCCGTTAGGCGTCGGTGCGCCAATGGATCAATACACTGCATAACCACCTGAAAAGATAATAAAATGTGAACTGGAATTGTGACAAAGGAATATTAATGGATATGTAATTAATTGCGTTGTCCTAACGGGTGATGCCTAATGGGTGTCTCAGTCCTGATAGGTGTAAAGTCCCTAGCAGGTGGTGAATTGCCTAGCAGGTGCGCTAATTCCTAGTGGTGCAAAATAAAAAAGAGAAATGAGGCATGAATGAGAAGAAATAAATGGTACATGAGAAAGTAAATGAAATAAAGATTCGGAATTATTATTTATTTGTGTATTAAGAGGAACATGGATTTATTATGGTTTATGGAATGATTATAACCGGAATCTGATCATGATTGCTTAAAATATGTGTTATTTGATTTATTTGATATTTGTGCTTGGCCTAGCGAATTTATTATGTCTATCTGGGAACTGTAATTGTGTTTCATGTGCAATGCTCACTCCCTTAACATTTTTCAGGTTCTGAGATCGAGCTAGCACAGCCCCCGGCCGAGCAGGTGCACTCTCCCTCACAGGGAGAGTAGATTATAGTAACTTAGGACATGGAAATGTCCTGGGCCCATTCATCATGACACTGATGTGATATCTTTTTGTTGTAAAAATGTAAATAGTTGCTTTTGTAGGGCCCAGGACAGCCCCTTAGTTATATGGGGTGTTTTGATGGATATGTTATGTGAAACTTGTATATATGCTTCCGCTTAAATACTCTGATGTCTGATGGATACTAATTGCACAACGTTGCTGTGACACCCTTCCGAATTACCCAAATATAAAATAGTATTTTTAGCTATTATATTGGATAGTATATGGACTTGTGAGTGTTAAGAAAATATGGAAATAAAATTTTCTTTTAAAGCGGGTGCACAAATCGTCATTTAGAATTCTTGGAGAATAAGCTCTAAATCATTTCAAAACATTTGTATCGAGTTCGGCGATCTCTAAAACCTTTTCACCAATAGGGTAACATTCGCTCTTTGGAAACATTTTTATATCATACAAGTAATTAAAGTTACCCATGCTTGGTTCGATAAAACTGATACCATCAAATAATATTTATAGCCGAGCTCTTAAATAGATTAAATCAGAGTAAGCGGAAATTATTGGACTATGCAACTGATAGAATATAAACAAAGGTTTTATATATAATAAAAGTCATAAGCACATAGTCCCATCATGATAGTCTCCAAGATCCAGAAGTACAAGTCCATAAAAACAGATCTACATCACAGTGTAACTACAACCCTAGAGTACTCCAAAAGTATATCTACACTATATATACATAACCAAAATACAACTCCAGGGGTGGTCACGTAGATCTGGCATCATCAGATGTAGTAGTAGTAGTAGCAGCCTCCAAAAAGTCACAAAGTAGTAGCATCATCATCATCACAGCAGCAGCAAAGTATCCTCCACAGCCTCCACACATCGGATCCTCCGATCCTCATCATATACCCTATACACATACCTAGGGATCATCGTCCCTCCAATCACTCCCAGTAGAATGCACGACAGGCTCGCTCCCACTCTCGTCCTCCACCGGATCATCCTCGGTCTCATCCGAGGGAGAGTGTACCCTATCACTGGGTACTGGGTCAGGTGATGGTGAAACCCTGACTGGGCTCCTCGGATCAGAAGGGGGAGTCTCCTCGCGGACGACTCTCGAGGTAAAAGGGTGAGAGCGGGTAGGTCGAAAACGGAAACTGTGATAAGAGCGCGCTGGTCGCGTGGGAGGTGGTCCATGGTAAGTGTAAAACGGGGGTACATGCATAGTGTATATGATGGGAATCCTAAATCTACGAGGACGGAATCGGATCAACGGGTTCGGGTGATAGAAGGTAATCTCTACCTCTCCCTTGAACACCGCGCGATGGTCCTCATAGATCCATGTGCCACTAGGAAGTGGCCGGATCTCGATGCAAGCAATGTAACGAGACATCACCTACAAGGGCATAGGGGTAAGCAATTCTATACACATAATCAACAGAGAATAAATTGTGCAATATGACTATGTAAATATGCATCAATTAACAACAATTACATATAACACTTAGCAGTTAATTAATGCACATAGGATGCTCACACTTATTTCATTTATCACAATTAATTTAAATGAGTGGCATGATGCATGACTTTAGCTCTCAAGCCTATCTCCATCATACTATGCCACTCTCTGACGTCCATCCCTGACAACCCAGCACTCAACAGTGCGTTGTATTCCTAGGTATACAACAATTCGTACAATCACCTAGAATGTACACGACAAGCTTGGAATCCATGCCACCCGAGCATATCCCGTCATCCAAATGGACCGTCATCCAAACGGTATAACCATATCGGCATCCACTCAGCCGACCACGTCAACGACGTGTCATCAAGCAAGCGTATTGGCACTCCCAGAGGCCCTCCACATGTTTACCAAAAACATGATATACGTCCTACCATCCAAACTCCAGTATGAATGCATTAACTTTACTTAAAAGGAATTGATTGATGTTTTATCCTTTCATTAATACATTACGTGCCTCCCGAGCAACGTATCATTATTCAAATGAAAACATCATAACGTCAATCAATTTCCTTTAAGTCCAGGATCACTTGGTTGATTGTCCTTTAAGAGTTACAAAATGTCTTAGAATTAAAAATGGTATTTTTAAGTATCTGACTAAAAATACTCGAGTGTTTTCCATAATACTCGAGTAGTTTATCATTTTCCAGATTCTACTCGAGTAGTTCATAATTATACTCGAGTCGTTCATGTCTTTTTAGAGATTCAAGTTTTCAGATCTTCATAAATATACTCGAGTAATTCATGAGATACTCGAGTAGTCCATTACCCAGAATACTCGAGTAGTTCATATATTACTCGAGTTGTTCATCAATTTTTACTCTTGTTGCATCTGAAATACTGGAGTGCCTAGCTTGATTCTCAAGTTGGTGCGCCAATTTTCACACTGGTGCGCCACGAAATACTCGAGTGTTAAGCCAAATACTCGAGTATTTGCAGACAGAACAGACTGAAACTTGGTTTTTACATACCATTTCAATTTCTAAACATTTTTAACCCAAACCAGTGATCACAATAGTTCATATACCATATATTGAACATGTTACCATACTCATTTCATATCAAATAACCAATTTGACAGAGAATCAATCATTTATGCATGAAATATACAATTTAGCAATTCAACACTTCAAATTGCAAAATAAACACAATACTCATGAAATGATGTTCATTTAAGCTTGCATGCATGATTTAAAACTTGCTCATCACAGTCATAGAGCATGGATTGGTCTCCAAACCAAAGTTCCTATTCAAACTAAGCCCTTAGAGCCTCTTGGTAGCTCTCTAACACAATTAATGAAATTTAAACTCTATCTAGTGTAAGAATTACTTCCCCTTACCTCTCAGACTTGAATCAAACAGAGAAATTCCAAAGAAGGCTCTCCAACACGAGAAATCCTTTAGAGCATGACATGCAGAGTAGTTTTGGGTGCACCACCAAAATGGAATTCGTTCACACATGAAACAGAGACACAAATTGGGGATTTTAGATTTTCTAGACTCTATGCAACATAAACTAACTAAAGAAATTGAATTTGAGACTCAGAGACTCGAGAGCTTACCACAATCAATGATCAAAGTGAGCTCCAGACCAAGGCTCCACAGAAACCAACTTTACTTCCAAGCTCCAATTCTCTTAACACACTCACTCTAACCCCACGATTTTGGTATCTATACAAAGCTCGTGATGTGAGCTTTGTATTCGTGTATAGATTATCACTCAACTCAACCTACAGAGAAAGAATCGAAGGGTACAATCCAGGAACCCTAACTTCTCAACAAAATTCGAATTTGACCAAGAGCTTCAACAAATCGGTGTTGATAGGCTTTTATAGGCATTGAGAAGACTCATGCAGCACGACACGACATCCATGGCGTTGGCATGGTGATGATTTCGTGTCAACGACACGGAATCGTTGGTGGTGACTCACCAAACGCACTAACTCGTGCAAGTTCACCCAGAATACTCGAGTTTTCAGAAAATACTCGAGTATTTTTCCCAATTTTTGAAAAATAATTATTTTATTTTCTTTCCCTCCAAAACCTTTTCTATAATTACCTCTAGGTCCCAATCCAGGGACTAATATGCAAACTACTTATTTTATGCATTATTATATTTATTAAATCAATTCACACACATATACTAATTATATGAACACATATTTTAATAAAGGATTAATATAGAAATAATTAATTATAATTAATTTATAATTAACATTTCATTAATCGGGGATTAAAATTTTGGGGTGTTACACTACTCCCCCACTTGCAAGGAATTTCGTCCCCGAAATTCAACTCATACAAACAAGTCAGGATAATCCTGACGCATCTTATCCTCTAGTTCCCACGATGCTTCCATTACATCGCCACAAACCCAGACGACTTTGACCAGACGAATGTCTTTCCCTCTAAGCTGCTTGATTCTTCGATCTTCAATACGAACTGGCACAACTTTGAAGGTTAGGTTCTCATGAATTTCTAAGTCATCAGGTTGGATTCTAAGGACAATGGTGGGGTCATGGACATATCTTTTTAGTTGAGACACATGGAATACATTATGAAGGTTAGCCAATGACGGGGGCAGAGCCAATTGATAAGCTACTGGGCCGACTCTTTTGAGGATTTGGTAGGGACCAATAAACTTAGGTGATAGTTTCTGGGTTTTCAAGACTCTACTAACACCTTTGGTTGGTACTATTCTAATGAATACATGGTCTCCTTCGGCGAACTCTAAAGGTTTTCTTCTTCTATCAGCATAGCTTTTCTGCCTACTCTGAGCCGTCTTCATCTTCTCTTGTATCATCTTGATCTGTTCCGTGGTCTCTTGCACAAAATCTGGTCCAACCAGAGAACTCTCCCCCACTTGGAACCAACATAATGGCGTCTGACACTTTCTCCCATACAAAGCTTCAAATGGTGCCATTCCAATACTCGTGTGGTAACTGTTGTTGTAAGTGAACTCCACGAGTGGCAACATCTGCTCCCAATTTCCTTGACCTTCCAAAGTACAGGCTCGTAGAATGTCCTCCAATGACTGAATAGTCCTCTCCATTTGGCCATCAGTCTGAGGATGGTATGCAGAACTCAGTTTCAATCTTGAACCCAAGGCTCTATGCAGATCTTCCCAAAACTTTGATGTAAACCTCGGATCGCGATCAGATACAATGCTTGATGGTACATCGTGCAGACGAACAACTTCTTTGATGTACAACTAGGTGAGCTTTTCCAACGAGTAGCGCATATTCACGGGAATGAAATGCGCTGACTTGGTCAAACGATCCACGATCACCCAGATTGCATCATGACCAGTAGATGTCCTTGCAATCCCGACACAAAATCCATCGAGATACTATCCCATTTCCACAACGGAATCTCCAAAGGAAGTAACTCTCCTCCTGGCCTTTGATGTTCCACTTTCGCCTTTTGACACACCAAACAGCATGCCACATACTCAGCTACGTCCTTTTTCAACCCAGGCCACCAAAATAGCTTCTTTAAGTCCTGGTACATTTTGGTAGCTCCCGGATGCATACTCATCTTACTCTTATGCGCTTCATCCAGAATCATCCTTCTTACTTCTAAATCATCAGGCACACAAATCCTTGTTTTAAAGCGAAGGATTCCATCCTTCCCTTCTTGAAACTCCAATTCCTTTCCTTCTTCCATCAACTTCCTCTTTTCCATGAGTTTCCCATCCTTGTGTTGCAATTCCCGAATCCTTTGCAGAAACTCGTTAGCAATCTGCAACATCCCCATCTTGATACTTGTCGGCTCCACTTGCATCGTCAGGCTCAAATCCCGGTACTCCTCTATCAGTGCAGCTTTTCTAGCCATCATTGCACTGATGTGCATTGTCTTTCTACTCAATGCATCTGCCACAACATTAGCCTTCCCAGGATGATAATGGAGTTCAAACTCATAATCCTTCAAAAACTCCATCCATCGGCGTTGCCTCATATTCAACTCCTTTTGATCGAAGAGGTACTTTAAACTCTTATGGTCACTGAACACCCGAAACGTAGTGCCATAGAGACAGTGCCTCCAGATCTTTAACGCAAACACCACAGCTGCCAGCTCCAGATCATGGGTTGGATAGTTCATTTCATGAACTTTTAACTGTCTCGAGGCATAGGCGACGACTTGCCCTTCTTGCATCAAAACGCATCCAAGACCTTGTTTCGACGCGTCACAGTACACATCAAAACTCTTTTGTGTATCAGGCAAAATCAATACCGGAGACGATGTCAACCTTTCCTTCAATTCCCGAAAACTCCTTTCACATTTCTCATCCCATAGGAATGGTTGATCTTTCCGAGTCAACTTCGTCAGAGGCAGTGCAATCTTCGAGAAACCTTCAATGAATCTTCTATAGTAACCAGCCAAACCAAGAAAGCTTCTCACCTCTGTGACCGACTTTGGTTGCTCCCACTGCAGGACCGAACTTACTTTCGTTGGATCAACGGCTATTCCCTTGTCCGAAATCACATGCCCCAAGAACTTAACCTCCTTCAGCCAGAACTCACACTTTGTAAGTTTGGCGTACAACTGTTTCTCCTTTAGAATGCTCAACACTATCCTCAAGTGTTCAGCATGCTCCTCCGGGCTCTTGGAGTAAATGAGAATATCATCGATGAACACAACCACGAATGAATCTAAATAAGTTCTAAAGATTCGATTCATGTAGTCCATGAAAATGGCTGGTGCATTAGTCAATCCGAACGGCATCACGACATACTCATAATGTCCGTATCGAGATCGAAATGCAGTCTTAGAGATATCCTCTTCTCTTATCCTTATCTGATGGTTTCCTGACCTCAAATCGATCTTGGAAAATACTGAAGCTCCACGAACTTGATCCATAAGGTCATCTATCCTCGGCAACGGATACTTGTTCTTGATGGTGACCTTATTCAACTGCCGGTAGTCGATGCACATCCTCATACTACCATCTTTCTTCTTGACAAACAAAACCGGAGCACCCCAAGGTGACACACTTGGTCGGATCATCTGCTTCTGCAACAGTTCCTCAATCTGCTTCTTCATTTCCGCCATTTCCGGTGGTGCCATTCTATAGGGAGCGATAGAAATGGGACCAACTCCCGGAATTAGATCTATACCAAATTCAATCTCTCTCCTTGGTGGCAAACCAGGGATCTCATCAGCAAAAACTTCCGGAAAGTCTCTGACAATAGGGATCTCTTCCATCCTTGGACCATTCTCTTCCACCTCAGAGTTGAACAGGCACACGTAGCCGGAGGGTTTTGAATTTCTATAGGTCACTACTTTTCTATCACAATCAATGATTACTTGGTTTTGACTTAACCAGTCCATTCCCAAGATCACATCTAATTGTGCCAAGGGTAAGCAGATCAAATCTACTTTAGAGGTTTGTCCTAACACTTCTATACAACAGTTAAGACATGCTCTAAAAACTACAACAGGAGCATTGGTAGGGGTTTCTACTTTGAGAATATAAGGCATTTCAGACATCATCAAACCCAAACGATCTACACATTCATATGAAACAAATGAATGTGTTGCACCAGAATCAAACAAAACAAGACAAGGCTGACCATTAAGCAAGTATTTACCTTGCACCAGATCAGAGGATCAGTTTGCATCCACACCACTAAGGGTGAAGACCCTTCCTTGAGCCATAGGTCTATCAGCAGCTCCTCTTGAGTTGGCTTTGGCCGGATCCTTGCAGTCCCTTGCAAAATGTCCCGGCTTCCCACAGTTAAAGCATTCACTTGTCCCCCAACAAACACGACCATAGTGATTACGCTTACACTTGTCACAGATGGAGCCTCGCTCCGATAATTCTTTCCATCATAACCATCAGCTTTTCCTTTGCCTTTCCCTCGACGATCATATGGACCTTTGCCGCGATTGTTGAAACCTTTACGCCTCTGAGGTCCATAGCCTTGATTGTCCTTCTTCTCTGAGGCTTGCATCTCCTCAGCCTTGGTATCGTCTTCATACATCCTACACATATCCACGAGTGCAGGAAAGCTTTGAATCCTCTGGTAGCTAAAAATCGACTTCAACTTTGGCCTCAAGCCTCCTTCAAACTTAATGCATTTACTCATCTCATCTGGATTGTTCTGATAGTACGGAGAGTACTTCATCAACTCCTCAAACTTGGCTGCGTATTCCCCCACACTCATGTTTCCTTGCTTCAGCTGCAAGAACTCCACCTCCTTCTTCCTCCTTAGATCTTCAGGGAAATACTTTTGGAGAAACTTCTCCATAAATACTCCCCAATTTACCTCCCTTCCTTCATATTGCAGAAGCTGCATCGTGTGATTCCACCAATTCTCAGCTTCATCCTCCAACATGTAGGCTGCATACGCCACCTTTTGAGCATCAGAACACTCCAACGTTCTTAGAATCTTATCCATGGTGTGAATCCACTTATTGGCCTCTTCCGGTTTAAATCCTCCTTCAAACTTTGGCGGATTACAGCTTCTAAAACCAGCCAAAGTCTTCGCCTCAGCGTTACCCACATTACACTGATGAGGCGGGTTGACCGGTTGAGATGGTTGTTGAGATTGTCGCTGCATGGCTTCCAGAACCGTGGTGATCCTTTCTAACATCGCGTTGGTGTGATTTTGGTTTCTAGTTGCCATATTAGACCTGCGCTATGGGCTTATGGTCACATATGTTTGAACTAAAGAAACTTTCATTACACCCTTATACTAAGACTATATCTTAAACGTTTAAATCTACAATCAATTGTGCCTTGTACTCAAATGAGACAAGATACAAACCAATCAAGGATATCTAAAGCTCACAAGTAAAATAATAACATTCAAAATAATGTACATGCCCTGGAGATACCTGCTTGATGTTGATGGCTACCTTTCTGAACTACTTCCACTACTACAGGATCTGACTTTTGCTCTGATACCACTCAGTGTGACACCCTTCCGAATTACCCAAATATAAAATAGTATTTTTAGCTATTATATTGGATAGTATATGGACTTGTGAGTGTTAAGAAAATATGGAAATAAAATTTTCTTTTAAAGCGGGTGCACAAATCGTCATTTAGAATTCTTGGAGAATAAGCTCTAAATCATTTCAAAACATTTGTATCGAGTTCGGCGATCTCTAAAACCTTTTCACCAATAGGGTAACATTCTCTCTTTGGAAACATTTTTATATCATACAAGTAATTAAAGTTACCCATGCTTGGTTCGATAAAACTGATACCATCAAATAATATTTATAGCCGAGCTCTTAAATAGATTAAATCAGAGTAAGCGGAAATTATTGGACTATGCAACTGATAGAATATAAACAAAGGTTTTATATATAATAAAAGTCATAAGCACATAGTCCCATCATGATAGTCTCCAAGATCCAGAAGTACAAGTCCATAAAAACAGATCTACATCACAGTGTAACTACAACCCTAGAGTACTCCAAAAGTATATCTACACTATATATACATAACCAAAATACAACTCCAGGGGTGGTCACGTAGATCTGGCATCATCAGATGTAGTAGTAGTAGCAGCCTCCAAAAAGTCACAAAGTAGTAGCATCATCATCATCACAGCAGCAGCAAAGTATCCTCCACAGCCTCCACACATCGGATCCTCCGATCCTCATCATATACCCTATACACATACCTAGGGATCATCGTCCCTCCAATCACTCCCAGTAGAATGCACGACAGGCTCGCTCCCACTCTCGTCCTCCACCGGATCATCCTCGGTCTCATCCGAGGGAGAGTGTACCCTATCACTGGGTACCGGGTCAGGTGATGGTGAAACCCTGACTGGGCTCCTCGGATCAGAAGGGGGAGTCTCCTCGCGGACGACTCTCGAGGTAAAAGGGTGAGAGCGGGTAGGTCGAAAACGGAAACTGTGATAAGAGCGAGCTGGTCGCGTGGGAGGTGGTCCATGGTAAGTGTAAAACGGGGGTACATGCATAGTGTATATGATGGGAATCCTAAATCTACGAGGACGAAATCGGATCAACGGGTTCGGGTGATAGAAGGTAATCTCTACCTCTCCCTCGAACACCGCGCGATGGTCCTCATAGATCCATGTGCCACTAGGAACTGGCCGGATCTCGATGCAAGCAATGTAACGAGACATCACCTACAAGGGCATAGGGGTAAGCAATTCTATACACATAATCAACAGAGAATAAATTGTGCAATATGAGTATGTAAATATGCATCAATTAACAACAATCACATATAACACTTAGCAGTTAATTAATGCACATAGGATGCTCACACTTATTTCATTTATCACAATTAATTTAAATGAGTGGCATGATGCATGACTTTAGCTCTCAAGCCTATCTCCATCATACTATGTCACTCTCTGACGTCCATCCCTGACAACCCAGCACTCAACAGTGCGTTGTATTCCTAGGTATACAACAATTCGTACAATCACCTAGAATGTACACGACAAGCTTGGAATCCATGCCACCCGAGCATATCCCGTCATCCAAACGGACCGTCATCCAAACGGTATAACCATATCGGCATCCACTCAGCCGACCACGTCAACGACGTGTCATCAAGCAAGCGTATTGGCACTCCCAGAGGCCCTCCACATGTTTACCAAAAACATGATATACGTCCTACCATCCAAACTCCAGTATGAATGCATTAACTTTACTTAAAAGGAATTGATTGATGTTTTATCCTTTCATTAATACATTACGTGCCTCCCGAGCAACGTATCATTATTCAAATGAAAACATCATAACGTCAATCAATTTCCTTTAAGTCCAGGATCACTTGGTTGATTGTCCTTTAAGAGTTACAAAATGTCTTAGAATTAAAAATGGTATTTTTAAGTATCTGACTAAAAATACTCGAGTGTTTTCCATAATACTCGAGTAGTTTATCATTTTCCAGATTCTACTCGAGTAGTTCATAATTATACTCGAGTCGTTCATGTCTTTTTAGAGATTCAAGTTTTCAGATCTTCATAAATATACTCGAGTAATTCATGAGATACTCGAGTAGTCCATTACCCAGAATACTCGAGTAGTTCATATATTACTCGAGTTGTTCATCAATTTTTACTCTTGTTGCATCTGAAATACTGGAGTGCCTAGCCTGATTCTCAAGTTGGTGCGCCAATTTTCACACTGGTGCGCCACGAAATACTCGAGTGTTAAGCCAAATACTCGAGTATTTGCAGACAGAACAGACTGAAACTTGGTTTTTACATACCATTTCAATTTCTAAACATTTTTAACCCAAACCAGTGATCACAATAGTTCATATACCATATATTGAACATGTTACCATACTCATTTCATATCAAATAACCAATTTGACAGAGAATCAATCATTTATGCATGAAATATACAATTTAGCAATTCAACACTTCAAATTGCAAAATAAACACAATACTCATGAAATGATGTTCATTTAAGCTTGCATGCATGATTTAAAACTTGCTCATCACAGTCATAGAGCATGGATTGGTCTCCAAACCAAAGTTCCTATTCAAACTAAGCCCTTAGAGCCTCTTGGTAGCTCTCTAACACAATTAATGAAATTTAAACTCTATCTAGTGTAAGAATTACTTCCCCTTACCTCTCAGACTTGAATCAAACAGAGAAATTCCAAAGAAGGCTCTCCAACACGAGAAATCCTTTAGAGCATGACATGCAGAGTAGTTTTGGGTGCACCACCAAAATGGAATTCGTTCACACATGAAACAGAGACACAAATTGGGGATTTTAGATTTTCTAGACTCTATGCAACATAAACTAACTAAAGAAATTGAATTTGAGACTCAGAGACTCGAGAGCTTACCATAATCAATGATCAAAGTGAGCTCCAGACCAAGGCTCCACAGAAACCAACTTTACTTCCAAGCTCCAATTCTCTTAACACACTCACTCTAACCCCACGATTTTGGTATCTATACAAAGCTCGTGATGTGAGCTTTGTATTCTTGTATAGATTATCACTCAACTCAACCTACAGAGAAAGAATCGAAGGGTACAATAATCCAGGAACCCTAACTTCTCAACAAAATTCGAATTTGACCAAGAGCTTCAACAAATTGGTGTTGATAGGCTTTTATAGGCATTGAGAAGACTCATGCAGCACGACACGACATCCATGGCGTTGGCATGGTGATGATTTCGTGTCAACGACACGGAATCGTTGGTGGTGACTCACCAAACGCACTAACTCGTGCAAGTTCACCCAGAATACTCGAGTTTTTCAGAAAATACTCGAGTATTTTTCCCAATTTTTGAAAAATAATTATTTTATTTTCTTTCCCTCCAAAACCTTTTCTATAATTACCTCTAGGTCCCAATCCAGGGACTAATATGCAAACTACTTATTTTATGCATTATTATATTTATTAAATCAATTCACACACATATACTAACTATATGAACACATATTTTAATAAAGGATTAATATAGAAATAATTAATTATAATTAATTTATAATTAACATTTCATTAATCGGGGATTAAAATTTTGGGGTGTTACAGTTGCACTGTTTATATTAAGCCCTCCTGGCTTTTGGAAGTGAATTATATATATATATATATATGATGTTTTAGCAGGTGCAGGCTTAAATAAATTTTTGGAAAGTCTTAAAAACATAGGAAACTCCGTCCGTTTGACGGTAGATTTTTAGTAATTAAAAAGGAAATTTTTAATCCTCTATTTTAATATATTGGTTAATTATGGGTAATTAGTTAGGGTGTTACACTATTTATAAGTCGCTTTGTATTTTTTACGAGACACTTATTGCTTTTTTTGTCATATTTTTTTTATTCATTGATGTGAAATAATATATTTGTGAAATTTTCAATATTAAAGTACTTTTTTAAAATTAAAAAAAACAACTATTCTCATTGATCTTTATAATAAATTTAAGTATGACTTATTATAAAAATGAAAGAAAAAAAATAAAAAAGTGCATTCAATTTGAGCAAATTAAAAAAAAAAAAAGAAAACCTACCCTTAGTGGGATTCAAACTTTGGGCATTAGGCAAATTATAAAGCATACTAACCAACTACGCTGGTTAATATTTATGGTAAAGTTATTAACTTTATATATATATATATATATATATATATACACACACACACACACACATTTTGGGTCCCCTAAAAATCACGGGCCCAGAGCTGTGGCCCTAATTGTCGTGCCCTTGAGCCAGGCCTGGAACTATTTCTCCAATTTCAATGGAAGGGATGTATGAAACTTTTTATGATCACTTACAATGAAGGAAAATGCACAAGATGAAAATTATTTTTTTCATGCTACACTTTGGTCCATAAGGCTTAGCTTCGAAGAAATATTCTTATCTTCCAAGAAATACATGTTGATGTTATAGGATCAGATTTAGTTTTCCTCCTTGGGACTGCCAAACATAGGTTTCTTGAAATGATATATTGGTCCTTATGATTGCATTTATCTTTTCTCAAAGTAAAATCAATGATGTAATGTGTAACACCCTATGATTATTTACCCTTAACACCCCTTATATTAAAATATGAGTTTAAAATTTCCTTTTTAAATTATGAAAATCAACTGTCAAACGAACGGAGTTTCGTTTGTTTTTCGGACTTTTCTAAATCTTCGACCTGATAAACACATTTAAATAATATCAACAGGAGCCAGCAGGGCTCAAATTGAATTATATATGCATCACATAGTTGCCCCATGGGCTCAAGTGTAAAACCTCAGTATCAGTTTGTCAGGGGCCAGCAAAAATGTTAAGTATGTAAGTCAAGAGGCCATACAACAACTATACCCAAAAATGAATCATAAACATGCACAAAAGAGACTACCCTAAGCCTCACTCAAAAGAAACATATACAGCTCATACATATCCAATGATACGGAGGCTTAGGTCTAAAGTATAAATATCTAATCCCCATAACCCTACTCTCCCTGGGAGGGAGAGTGCACCTGCTCGGCCGGGGGCTATGCAATCTCAATCTCCGTACCTGTAAAGAATAGTAAGGGAGTGAGCATTGCACATGAAATAGGAAAGCAGTTTCACATTAGACATAATTACCCACTAAGCCAGACACAATTACCAATTAGATCATATAGCACAATTTATTCACAGGCAATTATCATGCATTCACAATTTGGTAGTCCATTTCAGATTTCATTTATTTTTCTCATTTCTTATCATTTTGTTTCACCTTTCATCTTTTTAGTTCCATTTTCATTACCTTCACTTACTCATATTATCAGTTTTCAACTCATAACCATAAGTCATACACTTTTTCGAAATCATACACCGTATGTCACCTCCCTATCAGAGGCTAACATACCCAAATAACATCGTATGTCTCCTCACGGTCAGAGGACAACATACACACATCTCATCATATTTTAAATCATTTTATTTTGTCTTTACCATTAGGGATTAGCGCACCTGTTAGGCATTTCTCACCCACTAGGACTTTCACCCAATCCAGGTAACTTGCCACCTATTAGGCCACGGTTGACACCCATTAGGACTAAAAGCAACATCTCAACTCTTTTACCATCACTTTCATATTTTCTATTTTCAAAACTTTCATTATTGTGCAGCATGATTGATCCATTGGATCCCCGCCTAACGGGCATTTACGGGACCTAATAGGTAACTTGCACCTGGATTGGGTAACTTGTGCCTAATGGGTAACTTGCACCTAACAGGGCACCTAATGGGTCTGTGTATCCCAAGGATCAATCATAGCTGCAACTTCAATCATTTTTATAATTTCATTTATTTATGTTCAAAACAAGTATCACACTTAGAATCATTGGCAACATTACTCGCATTATCACATAAAAGTAAAATCCACACATATTCCAAATAATTCACAAATTAATTCAATTGCTCACATTAACAGATATTCACCAACTCAATCAACATTCAATATAACGAACATTTAGCATCAAAACATACCAATTTCTTTGCATTCTCAAAGTTTACTTTTTATTTCTTTACCTAAATCAAACTATTCTATTCCTTCATAATCCTAGGGATTTAATAACACCAAATTAACATATAAATCCTAGCAAGCTCTTATGAACTAATTTGAACCTATTCCCTAGAACAAACCAATGCTCACTATATCCACTCCCTTACCTCAAGTCCTTAGAGTTAGAGAGAGAATTTGTGCTTGGAGCACACTTGAGTAAGAGCCACCAACCAAAAGAGAGGGAGGAACCTAAAATCAATCAAATAGAGAGACAATTTATTAAGCTTTTACCCACAAATCTTGAGGGAAAATCGTGACCCCATCAAGGTTTCTCTATGTTGATGACTAAAACTTCATGGAAGGAAGAGGGAGAGAGAGAAACTCGAATTCTAGGGAGAGAGGGAGAAGAACTCAAGATTGAAATACTTACTTGGAGCAAGAGGGAAAGAGATTTGGTGATGGGAATGGGTGCCACACCCTTGAATCCTTGCTAAATTGAAGTGGGAAGATTGGTGCCCTAGAAGAGGGAGAGAAATTCGTGTGTTTTGGGGCAAGAACAACGCGTGCTGTCCTTTATTTTTTTCTCCTGCAGCAGCCCTTAATCGATTAATACTCGATTAAGCTATTTTCCCTCTTTCAGGTCTTAATCGATTAAGCTGCAGCTTAATCGATTAAGTTGCAGGATTTTCAGCACCCCGACTTTGAACGGCCGTAACTTCTTCGTTAACCGTTGGATCTTCCTCAAATTTTGACACAGGCTTCCTCACATATCCTACTTCACATCCAACGGTGGAATTTGTATTCTGAGCTACCAATCATGTTATTCTCATTCCCCAATTTCCTATGTTTTAAACTTGAATTCACATGTCTAAATGGCCAATTTTCTATCTTATTTCATAGTAACTTCTATCCTAAGGCTATTAAAACATAATTTATACTAAAAATTAAATTTGGGATGGTACAATCCTCTCCCACTTACCAGAATTTCGTCCTCGAAATTCAGCTCTGGAAGGAAAACAATTGTGGATGAGACTCCATCATTTTGCTCTCCAATTCCCAAGTAGCTTCCTCTACGTTGTTTCTACTCCAAATCACCTTCACCAGTGGAATTTCCTTGCCCCTGAGTTGCTTTATCTGCCTATCCTCAATTCTGATTGGAAGAACCTCAAAAGTAAGATTCTCCTTCAAGGGCAAATCGTCAGCTGCTACCACATGAGAGGGATCATGAACGTACTTTCTCAGCTGAGAAACATGAAATACACCATGAAGCCTAGACAAGTGTGGAGGCAAAGCAATCCTGTACGCCAAAGGCCCAACTCCTTCCAGAATCTCATAAGGTCCAACAAACCTTGGAGTCAGCTTCTTTGACTTGATTGCCTGACCAATGCCAGTAGTAGGGGACACCCTAAGAAACACATGGTCATCCACATCAAACTCTAGGGGTCTCCTACGCTTATCTGCATAGCTCTTTTGCCTGTCTTGAGAAGTCTTCATCTTCTCCTTAATCATTGCGATCTTCTCTGTGGTTTCTTGCACCAACTCTGGCCCAGTCAACAAGTTTTCACCAATTTGGAACCAACATAGAGGCGTTCTACATTTTCTGCCATACAGTGCCTCAAACGGTGCCATTCCAATGCTAGAGTGAAAGCTATTGTTGTAAGTAAACTCCATCAATGGTAACAACTGCTCCCAGCTACCAGCCTGCTCTAGTACACAAGCCCTCAACAGATCCTCCAAAGTCTGAATAGTTCGCTCAGACTGCCCATCAGTTTGAGGATGATAGGCTGTACTAAACCTCAACTTAGTGCCCAAGGCCTGTTGAAGACTCAGCCAAAATCTGGATAGGAACCGTGGATCACGATCAGACACGATACTAGAAGGCACACCATGAAGCTTCACTATGTCTCGAATATACAATTGGGTCAGCTTCTCAAGTGTGTACTTCTTGTTGATCAGGATAAAATGAGCACACTTTGTTAAACGGTCTACAACCACCCATACACCGTCACAACCTGCAGCAGTTCTAGGTAGACCCGTCACAAAGTCCATGGCTATGCTATCCCACTTCCATTCAGGGATGTCAAGTGATCGCAATGGACCACCTGGCTTTTGATGCTCAATCTTCACCTTCTGACAAGTCAAACAGTGAGACACCTGGTCGGCCACATCAGACTTCAACCCAGGCCACCAATAAATCCTCTTCAAATCCTGATACATCTTTGTTGTACCGGGATGGAAACTCATTTTTGTTTGGTGAGCTTCCCACAATATGTCTCTTCGAATTTGGAAGTCCATTGGAACACATATTCTATCTCTAAATCTGATGATTCCATCTGCACCCTTGATGAAATCAGGCTCCTCCTTACTTGCTGCTCCTTCCAACAACTTCTGGAGCTCTTCATCATCTGCTTGCCTTTCCTTAATCAAATCCCTCAATTCATTAGTGACCTGCAACATTTCCAGAACAATACTTTTCTCTTTCACCAGCATGTTTAAATTGAGATCACTGAACTCCTGAATCAGCTGCATCTCTTTCATCATCATGTTGCTAACGTGCAAAGTCTTGCGACTTAGCGCATCAGCTACCACATTAGCTTTACCCGGATGGTATTGAAGATGGAAATCATAATCTTTCAGAAACTCCATCCATCTCCTTTGTCGCATATTCAAATCTTTCTGATCAAAGAGATAGCGGAGACTTTTGTGATCACTGAAGACTTCAAACTTCGTGCCATACAAATAATGTCTCCAAATTTTCAATGCAAAGACAACAGCTGCTAACTCCAGATCGTGTGTTGGGTAATTCTGTTCATGCTGTCTTAACTGTCTAGATGCATATGCTATGACTTTGCCCTGCTGCATGAGCACACAACCCAAACCTTGCTTTGAGGCATCACAATAAACATCAAAAGGTTGGGCCGGATCCGGTAAAACTAAAATAGGTGAGCTAGTCAGTCTCCTCTTCAACTCTTGGAAACTGTCTTCACATTGCTGGGACCACTGATAGGGAACATCTTTTCTAGTCAGCATAGTCAGTGGAAGAGCCAGCTTGGAGAATCCTTCAATGAATCTCCGATAATACCCTGCCATACCAAGAAAACTCCTGATTTCTGTCACTGTTGTGGGTCTCTCCCACTTCAACACTGCTTCCACCTTGGAGGGATCGACTGCAACTCCCTGAGCAGAAATAACATGACCAAGGAAATGAACCTCATTCAACCAAAAGCTACACTTGGAAAGCTTTGCATACAATTGTTTTTCCTTGAGAACCTGTAGCACGATCCTCAAATGCTCTTCATGCTCACCTGGACTCTTAGAATAGATGAGAATATCATCAATGAACACTATTACAAAAGAATCCAAATAAGGCATGAAGATTCTGTTCATATAATCCATAAACACTGCAGGAGCGTTTGTCAACCCAAATGGCATCACAACATATTCAAAATGCCCGTACCGCGTCCTAAATGCAGTTTTAGGAATATCCTCCTCACGGATACGGATTTGGTGGTATCCCGATCGAAGATCAATTTTAGAAAATACTGCTGCACCCCATAGCTGGTCGAGCAAATCATCAATGCGAGGAAGCGGATACTTATTCTTCACCGTCACTGCATTCAGCTGCCTGTAATCAGTGCACATCCGGAGGCTACCATCCTTTTTCTTAACAAAAAGAATCGGAGTGCCCCAAGGTGATACACTTGGCCTCACCAACTTCTTGGCCAACATTTCCTCTAGCTGCTTCTTCAACTCCTCTAATTCAGGAGGTGCCATTCTGTATGGTGCTATAGAAATTGGGCCGGCACCGGGCTTTATATCAATACCAAACTCTACTTCTCTTTTAGGGGGCAATCCAGGAATCTCTGCAGGGAAGACTTCCGGGAATTTGCAGACAATTGGAATTTGACTAACATCATAAACTTCCTCAACATCCATGGAAGATAAAGAAGGATCACTAAAAACAACGGCCTTCTGACGACAATTAATCAACACATGGTGTTGAGTCATCCAATCCATCCCCAAAATGATGTCTAACTTTTTCAGAGGCAAACAAATCAGGTTCACCTTGAAATCCCGCTCTAAGACTCGGAGTGGACATGCTAAACACATCTGGTTAGTCTCAACAGACGAGTTAGTAGGCGTAGAGACTGACAACTTAAAAGGCATTTCTACTGTTGACATCCCTAGCCTCTTCATGCAGCTACTAGAAATAAAAGAATGTGATGCTCCGCAATCAAATAATACTCCACATGTGTTACCATGAATAGAACAAGTACCTCTGATCAGTTCGTCCTCCTCTGTCACTTCTTCACCATCCAGAGTGTAAACCTTGCCCCTTTGCATGGGCAGACTTGCACCCGTTTGCAGTGCGTTAGCAACATCAACTTCTTTCTTCAAAGTGCTCTTGGGACAGCGAGAAGCAAAATGACCCGGCTGTCCACAATGAAAACAAAGCCCCTCACCTCGACCTGAGCCAGTATTCCAGCATACTCCTCTGTGATACCTCCCACAATGCTGACAAAGAGGGGGAGGACCAATAGTAACTGCTGGCTGCCCAATACTTCTTGGTGCTGCAGTAGTAGGGTTGGGATAGGGACTAGATCTCTGAATAGGGCCCTTGCCTCTGATGGGACCAGTCCGCTGAGCTGCCTTACTCTTCTTCTCTGCCCTCTTTTGTTTCAATGCCTTTTCATATGCACTGGTCATATTCACCAACTGGGCCAAGTTTGGAATGCCCTGGTACGTGAATATGGCCCTGATATCAGCATCCAATCCTGCTTCAAACTTGATACACTTGGTCCGCTCGTCGGAATCCCTATAGCTTCCTGAGTATCTGATCAAGTCTTCAAACTGTGCAACGTATTCCCCAACACTCATATTCCCCTGTTCTAGCTTCAGGAACGCCAACTCTTTCTCCCTCCGAACATCCTCCGGAAAATACTTATCCAAGAACCGGACCTTGAAAAGATCCCAAGTTATCACCTCATTCTCAGCCTCCAAATTCCTCCTCTGGTGCTCCCACCAGTGTTCCGCCTCACTCATCAGAACATACTCCACCAATCTGACTTGCTGATCTGCCGGTGACTGCAATGAACGAAGGATCTTCTCCATTTCTTGGAGCCATTTCTGAGCCCCATCTGGATTGAATCCTCCTTCAAAGTGAGGGGGATCATTCTTCCGGAATCTAGACATCCAATCTATATCCACAGGAGCTGGTGGAGGGTTCAGTGCCGCTGCTGCCGCCGCCACTGCTGCCGCCGCCGCTGCTGCTGCAATGTTGTTAGCTTGGTTCTGTTGCAACTGCGCCATAGCTGCTGCATGATCTTGCTGCATCTGTGCCTGAGTCTGTTGCATTTGCACCTGATTCTGCTGCATTTGGGTCATGGAGGTGGCCTGATCCTGATTCATTTTCATGAGATTCTCCAAAATAGCAGCCATACGATCATTATCTCCACGACGTCCCGCCATACTGCTAAGTCATGGAGCAAACATCCCTTTAAGTTGTTAATACTAACAATTAAATAAACTCCTTATTCCTGGGACCTAGACTCTTAACTAACACATTAGTTACTCGCTTGGTGAGTAACCATTGGAGATGTGAGTCCACACTCCAAAAGGCCGAGGGAAACTGCTCTGATACCATAAATGTAACACCCTATGATTATTTACCCTTAACACCCCTTATATTAAAATATGAGTTTAAAATTTCCTTTTTAAATTATGAAAATCAACCGTCAAACGGACGGAGTTTCGTTTGTTTTTCGGACTTTTCTAAATCTTCGACCTGATAAACACATTTAAATAATATCAACAGGAGCCAGCAGGGCTCAAATTGAATTATATATGCATCACATAGTTGCCCCATGGGCTCAAGTGTAAAACCTCAGTATCAGTTTGTCAGAGGCCAGCAAAAATGTTAAGTATGTAAGTCAAGAGGCCATACAACAACTATACCCAAAAATGAATCATAAACATGCACAAAAGAGACTACCTTAAGCCTCACTCAAAAGAAACATATACAGCTCATACATATCCAATGATACGGAGGCTTAGGTCTAAAGTATAAATATCTAATCCCCATAACCCTACTCTCCTTGGGAGGGAGAGTGCACCTGCTCGGACGGGGGCTGCGCAATCTCAATCTCCGTACCTGTAAAGAATAGTAAGGGAGTGAGCATTGCACATGAAATAGGAAAGCAGTTTCACATTAGACATAATTACCCACTAAGCCAGACACAATTACCAATTAGATCATATAGCACAATTTATTCACAGGCAATTATCATGCATTCACAATTTGGCAGTCCATTTCAGATTTCATTTATTTTTCTCATTTCTTATCATTTTGTTTCACCTTTCATCTTTTTAGTTCCATTTTCATTACCTTCACTTACTCATATTATCAGTTTTCAACTCATAACCATAAGTCATACACTTTTTCGAAATCATACACCGTATGTCACCTCCCTATCAGAGGCTAACATACCCAAATAACATCGTATGTCTCCTCACGGTCAGAGGACAACATACACACATCTCATCATATTTTAAATCATTTTATTTTGTCTTTACCATTAGGGATTAGCGCACCTGTTAGGCATTTCTCACCCACTAGGACTTTCACCCAATCCAGGTAACTTGCCACCTATTAGGCCACGGTTGACACCCATTAGGACTAAAAGCAACATCTCAACTCTTTTACCATCACTTTCATATTTTCTATTTTCAAAACTTTCATTATTGTGCAGCATGATTGATCCATTGGATCCCCGCCTAACGGGCATTTACGGGACCTAATAGGTAACTTGCACCTGGATTGGGTAACTTGTGCCTAATGGGTAACTTGCACCTAACAGGGCACCTAATGGGTCGGTGTATCCCAAGGATCAATCATAGCTGCAACTTCAATCATTTTTATAATTTCATTTATTTATGTTCAAAACAAGTATCACACTTAGAATCATTGGCAACATTACTCGCATTATCACATAAAAGTAAAATCCACACATATTCCAAATAATTCACAAATTAATTCAATTGCTCACATTAACAGATATTCACCAACTCAATCAACATTCAATATAACGAACATTTAGCATCAAAACATACCAATTTCTTTGCATTCTCAAAGTTTACTTTTTATTTCTTTACCTAAATCAAACTATTCTATTCCTTCATAATCCTAGGGATTTAATAACACCAAATTAACATATAAATCCTAGCAAGCTCTTATGAACTAATTTGAACCTATTCCCTAGAACAAACCAATGCTCACTATATCCACTCCCTTACCTCAAGTCCTTAGAGTTAGAGAGAGAATTTGTGCTTGGAGAACACTTGAGTAAGAGCCACCAACCAAAAGAGAGGGAGGAACCTAAAATCAATCAAATAGAGAGACAATTTATTAAGCTTTTACCCACAAATCTTGAGGGAAAATCGTGACCCCATCAAGGTTTCTCTATGTTGATGACTAAAACTTCATGGAAGGAAGAGGGAGAGAGAGAAACTCGAATTCTAGGGAGAGAGGGAGAAGAACTCAAGATTGAAATACTTACTTGGAGCAAGAGGGAAAGAGATTTGGTGATGGGAATGGGTGCCACACCCTTGAATCCTTGCTAAATGGAAGTGGGAAGATTGGTGCCCTAGAAGAGGGAGAGAAATTCGTGTGTTTTGGGGCAAGAACAACGCGTGCTGTCCTTTATTTTTTTCTCCTGCAGCAGCCCTTAATCGATTAATACTCGATTAAGCTATTTTCCCTCTTTCAGGTCTTAATCGATTAAGCTGCAGCTTAATCGACTAAGTTGCAGGATTTTCAGCACCCCGACTTTGAACGGCCGTAACTTCTTCGTTAACCGTTGGATCTTCCTCAAATTTTGACACAGGCGTCCTCACATATCCTACTTCACATCCAACGGTGGAATTTGTATTCTGAGCTACCAATCATGTTATTCTCATTCCCCAATTTCCTATGTTTTAAACTTGAATTCACATGTCTAAATGGCCAATTTTCTATCTTATTTCATAGTAACTTCTATCCTAAGGCTATTAAAACATAATTTATACTAAAAATTAAATTTGGGATGTTACATAATGTTGGATTATAGTACATCTAGTACTCTTGATTAATATTTTTTGGCTTACCAAATATAATAAACAATTAATTTAGACAAAAACGGGAATAAAGTATATTATAACATTTCATCATACACACATGAATTTCCCTTGGAAATGTTACTAGTGTAATATTAGAGAGATAAAAATACTAGTAAGATATTGGAATAGTGAATATATTTATTATACTCTCTATATATTTCAGTAGCTTTTCTTTCTGAGCCTTAAAGTGTTATGTGGCATAAATAAATATATTTTATGATATTTTTTTATCTATTTACAACAATTATTTATTATTTAATATTTTAAACAATTAATAAATATCTTATTTCACTGATATGTGGTTGAGCTAGTGATTCATTTGTTGAACAATTAAACGAGTCACTCAGTACTATGATCGGAGGAAAAAAGAAGTATAAAATAAAATCAATAAACCATTACACCGGTAATAAGTAAACCATCATTTTAGTGAAATAGCTTCTCACAATAGGAACAAAATTATATACCAAAGTCAAATGAGAAGTTTTAATAAAGAAGAAGGAATGAAAACCCTTGGTCACGCTTCCCTTAATTAGTTATTTAATTGGTCGACGAAAGACAGAGAATTGGTTGTGACCTCTGCCGCCTTAGTAACAGCCTTTTTGATCTTCTCCTTCATCTTGATGTCTATGTCCATCGAATTGAATTCATCATAGCAATTGTCATTTCCAGAGATTGAAAACTCTACCGATGTCTTAATTTGGCTTATCTTATGTTTATCAGTACCATTCAGATGTCTCATGGCAATAAGAGCATCCTGAAGCTCCCCTATTGAGGAGTCGACATTTTTACGGCAGTTTTGTAAAGCTTCTTTTACAATATTTGTCAAATTATTGCTCTTTTGAAATTTTGATATGGTGGAAGATGCCTTGCGAGTCACCTTTAAGGCGAACGTGAGAGAGATGTTGCAAAGCTTCTTAGGATCTGTTTCAATTTTAGAAGCATGGGGAGATAATGTTTGGTAGCATAACGATGGATATAATGTTGAGTTACATGAGTTTTTAACGTAGGTTACTAAGTTTTGAGCATTGTTAATTATCTTAACTTTTTGGGTAGAATTTAAAGAGATTGCACAAGTCGGTGAAGTGATGAAGAAATGCAAGAAAAGAGTGAAGAGAAAAAATGTGAGAACGTTCCTTGCAAAAGTGTTGATTTCCATCCTCTTTTCTTCTTTTTTTTTTGTTTTTCCTTTTCTTCTCTTTTTTGATGTCTTATAAATGATTTCAATTTCAGGATTTAAATAGGGATACATTGGCGTGGTTTTGTATATCTTTAATAATATATGATGCGTTAACAGCTTTAATTTTGGAGAGATTCAAGGGAGTTATGAATTGGATGAGGCTATATAAGTTCTTTACTTCATATTTTAGAAAATGTCTAAAACAGTGGTCAACTAATAACTGACAAACAAAAATTTTATTGTTTTAATCGAAGCCAAATTTAATATAAGTTTGTTGACCAATTACGATAGTTACATTTTTCAATATAAAATTTTGTTTCCTATTGTTTGTAAAGCCGGACTGAATGACCATTAGATGAAGTTTCTGATACATGTTTAACAAGTTATATCGGATTATCTAACTTGACGACATCGTATATATGAGACTAAAATACGTTTATGATATGTTATCCTAATTATATGTTTCAATTTGACCCTTAATGTATAAAAAATATCAATTTAATACTTTGTCTTTCTAACGATCTTCAATTCTTTCTTTCCGTTGTAACGATGTTAATTATTCTCACCAGAAATACCTTTTCCATTGTCCTAATCTGCCTTTTATGCTAGAATCTACTTCTCACCTCTATGTAACTCTATTATATATCTTCATTCCTTCACTTAATTTTCATCTTCACTCTTCCCCCTCATCCAAAAGAAGATAGTGTTTTGGTTTTCCAATTTGCAACAACACTAGCATCAACATTACCTTTTATGTCCTCTACCTCTTCTTTATTGTTGCGTCACTTCTTCACCATTAACAAAACAAGACATTCTCGCTTTTAAAACAAAACACCTCTTGATTTACACTCAAAAGTATAAAATAGAAAGCTTTAAAAGCATAGTGCAACATTTTTATCATAAATGAATATTTAAAAACTTTTCATCCTATTGGGAAGATTACTAGGATTTTTTTTTCTTTTTTGAATTGAGTTTACTTGGTTTTTTTTCCAATCCTTTGCCTCTGCAATAATCTATTTATTTTCTTCTTCAATACTTTTAATAATACCGGTGTTATTAAAATCATACCCTTTATTAAATCGATCAAGGTATTGGAATAGTGGTTTAGTGGTTCAATCAGTGGATCACTAAATAAATCGCATATCAGTCATATTACATCATTATATTCGTATATAATTATTATAACGAGATAATATAATTAATTATTTTCATAAAAAGCAAATCATATACGTAATAAAAATTAGTATTCACTCTGATAGATATAAACAATTCAGTGCTCTGCTAGGAGCAAGCTACCTAAGAAAGAAGCAATCCTTGGTTTGAATCTCATCAAAGTCATTTTCAAAAGTGGATGTGCTTTGATCACCAAAGATTTGCTTTGACTTCTGGTCCAGTTCAACATGATATTGATCGGTTTGCCTCGCTTTAATCTGGTTCTTGACTTTAGTGAACAATTCACTTGTATGTCCAGTTATTTAAGCAACCAAATCAATCATGAGTCCGATTCATCTATTTTTTGGTTGAACCGATTGACTCGGTCAAGTTTTAATTACACAGATTAATACAAGTTCGTCAGCGATTAGAAATTACAAGGGAGGGATCTAGGAATAGAAAATGCAAAGGAGATAGGTCAAAGGATGATAACGGAGATGAAGTTAATTGTTGGATTTTCACCTCTTAAATATAATTGCAAGATAGTTAGGTTTATTTAATCATGATTTTGATGATTCAATCCTATGAGTATGAAAAAGCCTTTTTTTGCTAGAGATAAAAATCACTTTGGTGATTTCTATGTCTCAGTGGAATTATTCTTTGATTATTGGTTGAGAACTAGGGGTGTTCAAATCCAAATTGATTCAATGGTTAACCGAAAATCGATCCAAAAAAAACCAACTAAAATTGGATCTGTTTGGATGAGGGAATGAGAGAACTGTTTCGTTTGGTTCAGTTTGGCTTTTGCTTTCACTTTTTAGAAAGAAAATTGAGGATATTTAATTATAAAAACTTGGTATTTCCTATATGTTGAAAACTTGTGAACGACGATGCCAACGAGGATATTGATAATTCTAGGCAGAGGGAGCCCTTTCTAACAATGTCAATTTTAACAAGAAAGCAAGACCGCCCTTACAGTGCTACTCGTTCCAAGTTATAATGTTTCCCTTCTTTCTTTCTTTCTTTCTTTCTTTCTTTCTTTTATTCTTAAAAATATTTAAATTTACGTTTATTTACATATTTAGATTTGAAACGTCATTACACACGGATAATTTGTTTATTGTACTTATTATATATTTTTGCTTCATGATGCAATCTTTCCGTTAGAAATGTTAAGTAGTGGTATTTGCAGATGTGTTGTAAACAAAATCATTTATTGGATGGAAAAAAAGAGTTGAGAATCAAACCAAGTTGAAATCGCTTATAATTTTCGGATTTGATGTTTTAATCTTAAGATATTTTGAAAAAAGTCATCATATCCGAAGAAGGGGCTCGGTTCTGTAAGTGTTAGGAATGGGGGAGCCCATTAGAAATGGAGATTTGAAATAATGGATTTCAGTGAAGTTATATATAAGTGACCTTGATATAATATCTAGACCCAAAATCTGAACGCAATTAGTCTTTGAGCCTCATCACTTATATACACTTTAACCTATCCATTATGATACAATGTGAGACTTCTTTACCCCTGTCACACTTAAAAATTTCTAACAATTAGTTTAGATTTTTAAAAAGTTAAAGGTTTTGTGTACAAATTTTTAATTGACATTTAAGGTTTTGTATACAGATTTTGAAAAATTCAATTGATTCTATTTCAAGAGAAATACCAAGTCATTTATTATACACAGTATCTTCACACCACATTAATGATCACTTATTTTACATGTTTGAGAATGCTAAAGGAAAAAAAAGGAAAAAATAATTAATGCAATTTTGATTTCTTAAAAAAAATTGGAATACAGAATAAGCCAAAACTGCTAAAATGACACTTAGGCTTTGTCTAACGTGCTTAGTTATGAGTTTTTTAGCTAGCTAGTAGCATTTAGATTCAAACTAACTCAATTCGGTGAACACAAATTAGAAAGAGTTTGTAACTTTTGAAAACTAGTTTTCATAAAGCTATTAGAAACTAATTAGCTTTCAAGAATTCATATACCAAATATACCCTCCAACATACATTAAAATTACATTAAATAACCTAACTCAATTGATGACAATTTAATTATTAATTAAATATGTATTTAATTAGTTACTAATTTTTTTAATATGCAATTTTATTAAAATAACTACTAATTTAATTAAACAAAAGTATAAGAGAGAGGGGAGTAAATCATTTGTTCCATTGTTTTATTAGTCATATGACAGATTGCTCCCTGACTTTGTATTAGGCACCGATCCTGAGATTTTCGAAATTGCAAATTGGTCCCTGAGATAGGAACACAGCGGTCATACTAGTCCTTGATATTAATCACTGTCAGTGGTCCTTAACGTGGGCTAACAGAATAGCCAAAATAACGTCATTTTGGCCAAAAAAATTAAAAAAAAGACCGTTGAGTATCGGTCAAACGAGTCCCTGAGATTGTCGAAACCGGTCAAATTAGTCTCTGACTTTATGGACATTTAACGTCAGAGACTAATATGACTGATGTAACATCCCTAATTTTAATCCCTAATATATTTATAATCGTATTGACTTAAATAAATGTTTCTTAAAAATCAATTATTTAGTTTTGTATTTTTATAAAAAAAAAAAAATAAGGAAAAGAAGAAGCAGTGCACGTGTGTCCTGTGTGTTGTGCATTTGGGGGAAACAAATTTCCCTTCTTCCTTGTTGCCTTCCCCCGCCGGCCCTAGCTCCATCTCCCCCCTTCTTCAACTTTATCTTCTTCTTCATTGGTTCGTTCGTCCTTCTCTCTCCCCCCTCTTTGTACCGCCGCCGGCCGCCACCACACCATCACCGCCACCTATGACTGAATCGCCGCCCTCGGTCCCAAGCACTCCCTCTCTGCACCTCTTTCTCTCTCCACCACGTCTCTCCCACTCCTCCAAGTCGCGGATCGCGACTTTCTTATGGCCACCACGAACCAGCGCTGCTGCCGTCGCGTTTCGCCCTCCTCCAGTCGCGCAACCGCCGTTTTTCAAGGAGCTAACAACACCAGCCGCCGCCATTCGTGCCGCCGCGCGCTCTCTCTCTCTCTCCTCCACCATCGTGCACGATCTCTCTCTTTCTCACTTCGAACCGCCGCCGTTGCCGCTCCTCCACTGTTCGTTGCTGCCCCTATCATGGAGGTGGTGTCGTTGCTGCCATGGATGCAACTGTTGCTGTTGTGTGGGTGTGTTCTGAACCGGTTCATCCATGAACCGGGTTGGACCGGAGCGGGTAGTTGGTTTTTGGGTTGAGTCGGGTCAGACCGGTGTAGCTGCTTGGTTCGGGGTAAGCCGGATCGTCGTGAACCGAAGCGGGTTTGTCTTCCCTGCTGCTTCAAGATCATATTCGAGGGTAAATCTCTAATACCCTTTTAATTACTCTATATCATGTTTTAATAATAATAGTACTAATACTAATTATACTAGTATGGTTAATAATTATTTAGTATTAAACTATTTTGGAAATTAAATTTGTAATTATAGTTTATATTGATTTTAATTATATTGTTATTAATAATATTTTTAATTAGTACGTTGAATTATGTTAGGGCAGAATTAACTGTTATGTCGAACGATTAATTTTAAAAGTACTTTTGTTAAATGTGTTGGGTTCCTAAGTGAGTGAACTGTCGTTTAGTTTGGTTGAGTTGTCCCTGAACTAAATGATATCTCAGTTAATTAGGAATCTGATATATACGACATAACGTTAATTCGAGTCAAAACGTTGAGCATTAATTTCAAATTGAAGGGGAGTGTATTATTGGGACTTTTGAGATCTGTTTAGACTTATTTTTGAACAAAGAACGCTCTCTTTCAATCTGAAATTAATGGTGTCGAGTCACGATATTTGATTTTGTGACTTGAAGCTAAAACTACTTAACTTTAATGTATTTTTGACTATTATGTTGGTATTGAAAGTTAATATATTTTCAAAGAAAAAGCTTTATTTAAGGGACTATAGTTCTAATTTTATTTGATTTTGATTTATGAATTTTAACTAAAGGTTTTCGAAATTAACTTGTTTGATTTTCAAGTTAAAGCCCATTTTCGTAAAACGCATTATATTGATGATATTTAATTCGTGTGACATGGTTAGACGACGAAGGATTTTAGGAACCGCTGTGATGCGAACAACAAACCGCGTAGCGTCGTGAGCAGGAACAGAATAGCCCTGTCGTGCCTCGAAACAGGTTCTGATAGAACCCCAAGGTAAGGGGTTTCATTACCAGTCCTTAAGGGGTGTATTTCTGGGTAGTTATATCTATCGCTAGGACCGGGGGAAATGTTAATTGTTAATGAATCTTAGAGTAATCCGCTAATAATGAAGAAAGATAGATGGAGTAAATAGGGGAACCAAATAGTGATGAATAAAGGATAGGTAACAGAATAACTAATCAATTAGATCGGTAGGGTGTGGCAAAAGAATAGAAATGGTGAATAGGGAAATAAATTTAGAAAATGAACAAATGAGAGTAAAGAAATAAATAAATGGAATTATAAGAACGAGTGAGTAGCGTGAGTGAGAAAAGGGAGAAATTAGAGATTAACTATGGAGAGTCGGAATTAAACAAAGAAAGTGTAGGAATGAGTTGAGAACTAAATTAGGATAAAATAAGGTTTATAGATATAAATGGAGTGAATGGGTAATTAGCCATTAGAAGAAAGAAATAAACGGAAAATAAGAAAGAGAGAGTTAACGGAAAGAAAAAAAATAATAATATAATTGGTTCTAAATGCATGAGCTAGGTATTATTAAATATGAGTGATGTAGGAAAAAGAAACAAAGGAAGAGAAGAAGAAAAAGAAAAGAAAGGGAATGAAATTAATTAAGAGTTAGTAACAAGAGTTAAAATATAAAGCATATGACCAAGTTAGGTAGAGTTAATTAAAAGTAAGAATAAATTAGTGAAGAGAAATATTGAAAATAGTGGAAAGTAAATAATGTGATAATAAGTCCTTAAGTAACGGAATGAGAGAAAAGAGAATGATACAGTGAACCAGAAAAAGAGGCTAAGAAAAAGAGAAAGAAAAGGTAAGAGAAAGAAAGGTAAAAGATAAAAGTCCGATGCGAGCCTGAGAAGGCGTATCGGCATCGATGCGAGCCTGTGAGGGCGTGTCGATTGAAAAGGAAAGATGAAAGTCCGATGCGAGCCTGAGAAGGCGTATCGGCATCGATGCGAGCTGTAATACCCCAATTTTTGTTCCCAAATAAATAAAAGGAATATTTAAATAAAACTAATTATATGGAGTTAGTTAGTTTTATTTATTAATTTATTGTATATTGAAAGAATTATCCAAGGAAAAATAAGAGAAAATAATTTGGGTTCTAAAAATAAGGATTTTTGCAGTTTAGTCCTTGGAAAGGACCTAAGAGATAATATTGGAAAGATATTTGGAGGGAAAGTGAATAAAATAATAATTTTTGAAAAACTGGGTGTGTTACTCGAGTAGCCCGATCAATTACTCGAGTAACAGTGGTGCTGGAGCTGAAGATAGTGCGTTTGATGATTCAACAATTTGGGTAACTAAATCGTTAACACCTAGCACCGACTGGATTAGTTGGAAACACGTGTTGGTGTGCATGATAGCCATTCTTGGCTATAAATTGATGGATTTGGTTGATGAATTGGGTGGAAATTAAGAAAAAAAGAAGGGAAACTCTGTCAAATTCGGTTTTGAACCCCCTCTGTTCATAACCTTCATTCTTCACCCTCCCTTAAACACAGTTGATGAGCTTGATACCTTCTTCAAGCTAATCACAAGACCTTTAAATTGAGACAAGAATCGTGTGTTTTGGTGGCCGGATGAAGGAGAACGAATTGCTTGAAGTTGGGATCAAGAAACTGAAGGTTGCAGTTTCAGTTTTGAGAAGCCAAGTTCAAGCTTTCGATTTTGGTAGGTAGAGGGTCTCAAATCGTGCCATTTTGATTTCTATTTAGAGTTTGCAATGTCTAGTTTCTATATTGACCAAGATTACTCATTTTCATGTACGTTTGGTTTGTCAAATCATCACCCGAACTTGCTCTGCTGAACCTGTTTTGGAACCAAAAACAGAGCATTTGGAGTTTGTGGATTCTGTGAGTTTCTTTGCTGCCTTTGCACCTAAAAAGCTTCATTGAGGTAAGGGAGAAGCTTCACTAATGCAAGAATAGATTGAGGTATTGATTTGAGTATTGGTTGAACCACCATGAGGTTCAAAGGGCACTAGGTTAGGGGACAATGGCTTGGAGGCCAATTTGACCATAAAACTGAATTGGAACATGTTAGATGTTGATATCTAAAGCTAAATGAACCTTCAATTTGATCTGAAAATGAGTAGTTAATGAATTGGTATGTGAGGTTGTGTTTTAGGTCAAAATTGGGGGAAAATGTGATGATTATGTGATTTTGATGTTAATCCCTGAAATTGATGCTATGAATAAATTTAGTATATTGTATTTAAGTTGGTTTGAAGTTTAGTTTTGGTGAAAATTGGATTGGCATGAGTTTGACATATAAAAACCAGTTCAGCAGTGTTTTTCTGCACAATTTACTCGAGTAACACGAGCTGTTAATCGAGTAATGCGTGAAGATTCTGATCAGTCTGAAGGGTACAAGAGGATTACTCGATTAATCTGATGTATTAATCGAGTAACACCTTAAAATTCTGAATAATTTGAAATATATGCAGTAATACTCGAGTAATAGATTCTGTTAATCGAGTAATGCGAAAGGTACAAAAAGATTAATCGATTAATCTGATGGAATACTCGATTAATGGACTCTGTTAATCGATTAGTGACTGAATTGTTGTAAAAAGGATCAGAATTCAATGATGTGATTGATTATCAAAGTGTATGAATCAATTAAAGGCTGAACTTGAATTGGTTGAAGTCAGTGTATGTTAAATAAAGTTCAACTATGCTAAGTCCCAACTTCAAACAACTTAAATGACACTGAATAATATTAATGGATAAAGCCATGCATAGCATCTGCATTATCTGGATTCCCACATGAGTGGAGACACGTCCGAGAGGCGTGGGCATATCCTTTTCGGTTGAACTCGAGGGACCTGAGTGTCTGCTCCAAAGGGTTCACGGGGGAGTGTCGGTGACCGGGGTTACACCTTCTGTTTCCGGAAATACACACGTGCGTGTGGGCATGTCATTTGGTGCCGGACTCGATGAGGCGTAGTCCTACGGGATACGTCAGCAACATTTCTAAGAGCTCTAGAAGTGTTGATTTATTTGCGGGCCGAGTTCGATGAGATACTCAGTATGGGTATCGGGCATGTTTATTTTAGGTGCCACGGAAGCCTATTTGTTGTAGTTGGCCAACAATCATGTATTGACAAGATTAGATACATCATGACTGCATATGCCATTGATTTATATTTAAGTTTTGATGTTGGTGTTTAACATGGATAATCAATTGTAATGAGTTATATTAATTGTAATAAGTAAAGTCTTATCTGATTTAAAACTTTACCCTGTCTATTTTATTATGCGTTAGTATTTGCTAACTCCCTATGCCCTTGCAGGTGATGGCTCGTTACCTGACATACGTGGAGTTACGCCCGCTCCATAGAGGAGTGTGGGACTACGAGGAGCACCGAGCGGTGTTCGAGGGTGAGGTTGACGTGATCTTTCGTCATCCTAATCCCCTTGCTCGAGTGCGACCTCGTAGGCTTCGCATCCCCATGATCTACATACTGCACATTCCACCAGCTTATACTATTCGTTTTGGTTCTCCACCCCCACATCATGGACGTCGTTTTTATAACTTACGTGTCCGACGCCCTGCTACCCGTACACGTCCCTCCACTTCTGATGAGGCTACTGCTACGGCCACTCCTCGTCCTGGTCCGACCACCAGAGTACGTTTTGCACCCTCCCCGGAGCCAGTGCGTCGCACTGCTACCCCGGTGGTGTCGGACGAGGAGGAGGAGGAGGACCCCGTAGAGGACGTGGATGGGCCAGCCGCGGACAGTCAGTGATGTGGTGTTTTCGTTTTGATAGTATGTGCAGTATGGGGACCATGTTAGGATGTGGCGTTTAGCTTTTGGAAGACCAGGGATCAGACATCAGCGTGGGTGGATCATGGCTCAGCTCTCGAAGACTCTTTTATTTTGATTTGTGTTATATTGTATATAGTCGAGAGGGTCTATGAGAGTTGTTATTTTATATCTGCTGGTCTGTATCCTTATATCTTGCTACCTCGACTTTTATCTCTGATACTTGGGTACCTGAGTTTATATATATATATATATATATATATATATATATATGGGCTATGGTTGTGTAGTTATTATGATCCTTAAAATTATTTCAATTACAACCGCAGTAATCATTTTGAAAATCGTTTCCGCTGAAAGTACAAAACAGGTACTCAACCGTTTATTTTTGAAAGGAATGTATTTTCGAAACAAAGCTTTTGGGATGTGAAACTTGGTGTATAAAAAGAAAAAGTTTTTCCATAAAGTTCCTATACGAATAAAATTTATTATATATTCAAGCTTTCTTTATTTAATATAAATAAAGCTATATTTTGAGAATGTCACATAATTTGTTATTATACATCGAGTCGCCACACGAGCCTGTGAGGGCGTGTCGATTAGAAAGGAAAGTGGAAGTCCGATGCGAGCTTGAGAAGGCGTATCGGCATCGATGCGAGCCTGTGAGGGCGTGTCGATTAAAAAGGAATAAAGGAAAATGGAAAGGATAAAGGGTAATGAGAATGAAATAAAAAGGAAATTTAAAATGGAAATACAAATGGAAAATGAGAATAAAAAGGAAAATAACGAAAGTATTGAAGAACAAGAATAATTAGAGGTTAGGGATTATCTAAAAGAAAACAATTAGAAAGAAAAAAAGAATTGGGAAACAGTCAGGAGGTAAAAAGGGAAAAGAAGAACATGAATTAAGTAGTATAGCATAGGCTTGAATTGTCTTGGTGTGTTGTATATAGCTGCTTAGAAATCTCTCTTTAAGTTCTGTGTGATGCTTCCCCTGTGTGGTTAATATTTTTCAGGTACACAAGTGGAGCATATACCAGTGCCGGCTGAGCAGGAAACCCTCACCACGAGGGGTGTCTTTTATGATACCAAGAGTGAATTTTAATTAAGCTTAAGAATGTATTTTTATAATTAAATGTGTGTATTAGTGTATGCCCAAGGTTGGGTATTTGTGGGCATTAGGTTTTCATTTGTTGTAATATTTATGATTTAAGCTTTTGAATTATTCTGGTCTGGACAGGTACAAAAGGAAATTTTGGGGAATGTCCGATAAACAGAGGAAACTCTGCCGGATATTCGTCGAAATTTTCAATTCCACTTTTTAATAAAACTTAATAAAACCAAATAATTGTGAGGGTGTTACATTTATGGTATCAGAGCAGTTTCTCCTCGGCCTCAGAGTTATGAGTTACTCCATTGGTACGCTCACCAAGCGAGTGACCAAAGTTGTTGTCGAATCCAGCCATAGTTAGTCAGTATATTTACATACCCATGATATCGGACTTAATTAATTCTAGGAATATCCGGCTATTCGTGCCTTAACTTGTTTCTATTACTGAACTCTAGTATTATGGGAGACACATCTAGTAACAGAGCTAAGGTTGTGTCAATCCTAAGGGACTTAGTTCGGATGGACTTAAGTCAAATAGAGGCGATTGTCGTTTCATTTGCTACACCACTATGCCCATGATGTGGGAGACCTCATTGGGATATATGATGGTTCTTGGCTCAACTCAAAGAGGAGGAATGTATCTTATGGTTGAAAAGGACGAAGGGAATCCAGACGAGAAGTATAGAGGCATATTGTGTCCCTAAGATAGAAAATTACATCATAACCTCAAGTCTCCGTCCCGATTCAGTTATATAAGACAAACTTGTCCAATTCAGTTTAGAAAGAAAAGACGAGCGCTAGTATTCTAGTTAGAGACCCACCAATCGCATTGATAATATTGTCACTAATGGAGAGTAAGGTTAGAACTGATCACTCTAACTTTTACATCTGTTAGGGGATAATGTTATCGACAGAGCCGATAGTGATATTGCTCTTAGTAGAGGTGAGATTTGGGATTAGCTACCCCAGTCTTTGAGTTTACTAACAGATGATATCATTGCAATTTCCAATTTAATTAGAACAACCAACATAGGAGATTCCAACCCCGTAGGACCAAATCGAACTCCCGCTCCTTAGGAACCTGTTAGAATTCATAAACATCCATTAGTCAGACATATCAATTCCTGACAACACCTTCAATTACTTCCATTTAACCCAGCTCGGTAGAAACGCCGACCCACTTTTTCACTTGGTGCAAGAGCTCGGAGAGATGTAAGTATGTGCGATTTCCATACCTTAGAAAATTTACTACATATTTGATAGCACGGACAAATAGTCAACATGGTCTTAAATCTTACCATTCTAACTAATCGAAAAGGTAGACAAACCAACCCTTGCAACGGGAGCGAACCTAACGCCAGAACTTAGGAGATGAAAGCCTTAAGATATCACCCTCGCCTAAGGTAAGCACCATTAGACATAGAATCCCAGTAGGACCTCGCGAACTCTATAGTGGTCACCTGAGACCCTTTGAAAACCAAACTAGATATTCAGAAACTCAAAACTCCCTAAGTGTCTATTCAGACTCTTAAATAGTTGCCAGAGAAGCCGACAGATATCCATCCGCAGCCATTCATATTAAGACCAATCAAGTCGATCATTAATTTGTAGAAAATGCGTTTTCGATGATTCTTCATTGAAGATGCAATCTCTAGAATAATCTCTATTGTTTTCTTGCTGGACATGTACTCAGCCATGTTGTTAACTGGCGATACCTGTGCTTACATGACACTTTCATGGCGACAATGCGCTCGTATTAGTCAATTATAACGTATCCAACAGAAGAACAATGACATGGCCTTACCTCCCAATTTCTCAACCTTGTCGCCTAAAACATCCTTGGTCACCTCGTGGAGACCATTAAACCCTCCTTGCAAAATTCTTCTTTTCATCTTCACTCTCTTCAAGCTTCTGATACTTCGTGAAAAGATTTGGATATACTCTGGAGCATTCGCCAAGACTGTAGAAACTTAACCGAACTCAATATTCACCAACCATTAGTAAAACCCCATGTCATTTCCAATCTCAAAATAATATGTTTGGGAATCGGAACGACCAACTTTTGATAGCGACCGAACCTACTCCCTCGGCATTGACATAACTATGTCGATGCTAAGTGGGGGAGGATTTCAATCCGAGGTGTAACACCTAAGTTTATTTACCCTTTTTATACCCATAATTAAAAATAGCAACTTGAAAATTTCGTTTTAAACTTATAAATTGATTAGGAAAAACTCTTAATTACTTTTAATTCATATGAAAATCTTCCGTCAAACGGACGGAGTTTCGTTTGTTTATTGGACTTTTCCAAAATTTCCGTTTTCCTGCAACTTGATAAACAACACATTTTCAAAAAGCAAAGCCTGCAGGGCTATTCACATATATTCACATATCAGTTAGTGCAACTTCGTGCACACATCAAAAGCAAGTTCAAGACATCAGAACATAGTCATCAGAGTTAGCGGAATATAAACAAGTTTTAGGAAATCAGTTTTTCCCCAAAATAGACCCCTTTCCCAAAAGGAGTCGTCCTGGGCCCCCAAAAAGCTATTTACATTCTATATACAACAAAAATGATTTATATCATCGGGCCCAGGACATTTCCATGTCCTACATGATGAAAGGTAACCTACTCTCCCTGTGAGGGAGAGTACTCCTGCTCGGCCGGATCCTGTGCAAACTCTTCCTCAGTACCTGTGGTGATAGTAAGGAGTGAGTATTACACATAAAATGGGGAGGCAGTTTCCAAATAAGACATAATGTAACACTAAGCCAAACACAAGTAGCAATTCAATCACAACATCAAAGTAAGGGACAATTCGTCACAATTCGTTTTCATGTATTCATTAGTTCCTGGAGTCGATTTTATCTCATTATTCTTATGCATTAATCTCATAATGTCTTCCGTTCACATTTCATCATTTATCATCACATTTCTCAACTAGTGTATTCCAATCACGACTTTATTGCGTTCGCACCCCATGCGCGATGACGACTTACCACGTCTGGACAACACTCCCGGTTAGAACCGGTTTGCATCACTAGGAATTTAACGCTCCTGCCAGGAACTTTGGAACAACCAAGGGTCTCTCACCCAACCAGGTCTCTATATCACCCAAAAGGCTTCACCTGTTAAGCTATGCTAACATATAGTTTCCACATTCCAATATACATTCAGTTATTTAAATTCATTAACTTTTCACATTCTCAACACATTTTATGTCTTTTATCTTGGCAGTGAATTGAGTCTTGGTGCATCGATGCCTAACAGGGATTTGTACCTAATGGGATTTTATGCCTGGTTGGGAACGTAGCCCTTGGGCATTTTGAAACACCCGGCAGGGGCACCTAGTCTACCAATGCACCAATTCTCAATTCAACTGCACTTTCCATTATTATTTACTTTATACAATTTCATCATTCATTGCATTGGATTTAAATCAACATAATATCTCAGTCATTTCATAAATCAAGCATTCAAATCATCAACAATTGTCAAATGTCAAAATTAAACATATCAACATCAATATAAATTCCCTAAGTCATAAAATCTATTCTAACATGTGTTCTATATTATACCAACCTAAACTAACACAAACATCTTAGCACCCATCATATACATAATGTAAACTCAACCCCAGAGTAAGGTAATACTCACTATAACCCACTCCTTACCTTAAATTAGCAAAGAGTAAATTGAACCTTAGTGAGCCCTAGCTCAAAATCTTGGAAATTTGAACTTCCTAAGCCTAGCTTACCACCTCAATAAGGAAATGATGAAATGATCCTTGTCTTTGCCTTGGTTTGAGTTGGAAAAGCATGAACAAAATCCCTACATATTAAAGAGTGCAAGAATCCTAGGGTTTTTAAAGCACAAATTTCTATGAGTTAAGAAAAGTTGAATTGGAAAGGAAAACAACTCATGATATAAGCTTGCTTACCACAAATTAATGGTGGAAATTGAAAAAAACCAAGGAGAAAGAGGGTGGGTGTGATTCGTGTGCCAAGAGAGAGGAAGGAATGAAGTTTCAATCAACATCCATGGTGCAAGGTTGGTTGGTCTTGGTTGATTTTGGGTTGACATGCCCAAAAATCAAGTGTTTTTGGTGGTTTGGGTGATGGAAGTGTGTTGGAGATGGAAAGAGCCTTGATGATGATGGAGTTGTGTTGGAGATGAAAGGTGGTGGAGTGATCATGTTTTTGGTGCCTTATTCTCACTCCAACAGGCCAGAAAGATCGTGTGGCTGGGAGCCAAACTTTGGCCCCAAGTTTTCAGATCAACGCACCAGATCTGGTGCCTACTGTGCGCGCTCGCCTGGGCGCACGCCTGGCGCGCCTGGGCGGGAGATCTGCACCAGTTTTCTGGCCTGGTGCGTGGTGCGTCGTGCTGGTGCGGTCAGGGACGGATTTGGCGCGTCACAGAATTTCTGGTGCGGCTGGCGTGCGAATCAGCTCGCCTGGGCGAATGGTGGGCTGGCCTGCGCGGGAAATTCACTGGATGGTGCGCCAAATGAATAGTGACTCGCCTGGGCAAGTGACTCATGCGCCTGGGCGAGTTTCAGGGTTTCCAAACTTCGATTCGCCGTAAATTTTTCGTCGACCGTCGGATCGAGTCCAAATTTTTAGACATGCTTCTTTACCCCACAAACTTCACATCCAACGGTGGAATTTATTTTCTTAGCTTCCTATAGTGAATTTCTAATTTTCTCTTTTCGGTTGATTTCTAACACCTAAAACGCCGATTTTACTCCCGATCTCGCTTATTTGACCCTGCCCAAGGCCATATATACCTCCTATACAACTTCCAGGACCTATAATCACCACCCACATATCTGGAAAAATTCATAAAATCACTTTTCCAATTTTTCTAAGGTTTTTAGTATTTATTTCACTTAAAAATCAAGATTTAGGATGTTACAATTCTCTCCCACTTACCTGAATTTCGTCCTCGAAATTCGTCGAACAATTGTGGGTGAGACTGCCTGATCTTGTTCTCCAGTTCCCATGTAGCCTCTTCCACATCGTTCCTGATCCATATAACCTTTACCAAAGAGATTTCCTTGCCTCTGAGCTGCTTCACCTGCCTGTCTTCAATTCTAACTGGCAGAACTTCGAAAGTCAAATTCCCTTTCAAAGGCAAATCATCTAAGGTAACCACATGCGAAGGATCATGGACGTATTTCCTTAATTGTGAAACATGAAACACGTCATGAAGCCTTGACAAGTGAGGGGGTAATGCAATCCTATACGCCACTGGGCCAACCTTCTCCAGAATCTCATAAGGCCCAACAAACCGAGGAGTTAACTTCCTGGATTTGATTGCCCTACCAATTCCTGTGATCGGAGACAATCTTAGGAACACATGATTCCCAACATCGAACTCCAAAGGTCTCCTTCGCCTATCTGCATAACTCTTTTGGCGATCCTGTGAAGTTTTCATTTTGTTCTTGATCATTGTGACCTTCTCTGTTGTTTCTTTCACAATGTTAGGACCTGTCAACAGATTTTCACCTATTTGGTACCAACACAAAGGCGTTCTACATTTCCTTCCGTAGAGAGCCTCGAATGGTTCCATACCGATACTGGAGTGAAAACTGTTGTTGTAAGTGAACTCCATCAAAGGTAGTAACTGCTCCCAACTACCGGCTTGTTCCAGTACACATGCTCTCAACAAATCCTCAAGTGTCTGGATAGTACGCTCCGATTGTCCGTCTGTCTGCGGATGGTAAGCCGTACTAAATTTCAGCTTAGTACCCAATGCCTCCTGAAGACTCTGCCAAAATCTAGACAGAAATCTCGGATCGCGATCGAATACAATACTAGTAGGAACACCATGCAACTTCACTATGTCCCTTATGTACAACTGAGTCAACTTCTCAAGAGTATACTTCTTATGGACAGGAATGAAATGAGCACACTTTGTAAGACGGTCTACAACCACCTAAACTGAATCACATCCTCCAACAATCCTCGGTAAACCCGTCACAAAGTCCATAGCTATACTGTCCCATTTCCATTCCGGAATCTCAAGTGATCGAAAAGGACCACCAGGCTTTTGGTGCTCAATCTTAACCTTCTGACAAGTTAAGCAATGAGACACATGATCGGCCACATCAGTTTTCAACTTCGGCCACCAATAAATCCTTCTCAAATCTTGGTACATCTTTGTTGCACCAGGATGAAAATTCATCTTGGTTCGATGTGCTTCCCATAGGATGTCTCTTCTTACTTCAAAATCCAAAGGAACACATATCCGACCTCTAAATCGGATGATGCCATCAGAACCTTTCACAAAGTCGGGCTCTTCATTGCTCGATGCCCCTTCTAACAACTTTTGCAGCTCTACATCATCGGCTTGCCTTTCTTTAATAAGGCCAATCAAGTCATTAGTAACCCGCAACATTTCAAGAACGATGCTCTTCTCTTTCACTTGCATGTTCAAGTTGAGGTCGCTAAATTCTTGAATCAGTTCCATTTCTTTCACCATCAGATTGCTGACATGCAAAGTCTTACGACTTAGTGCATCAGCCACTACATTGGCCTTGCCCGGATGATACTGAAGATCGAAGTCATAGTCTTTAAGAAATTCCATCCACCTCCTCTGTCTCATGTTCAATTCTTTCTGATCGAAGAGATAGCGAAGACTTTTATGATCGCTAAAGACCTCGAACTTTGAACCATATAGATAATGCCTCCAGATTTTCAAAGCAAAAACTACTGCCGCCAGCTCAAGATCATGAGTGGGATAGTTCTGTTCATGCTACCTCAATTGTCTGGATGCATAAGCTATGACTTGCCCTTGCTGCATCAACACACAACCCAACCCTTGCTTAGAAGCATCACAATAAACCACGAAGGATTGAGTCGGGTCCGGCAAAATTAACACTGGGGAACTAGTCAACCGCCTCTTCAACTCTTGAAAACTACCTTCACATTCCGGGGACCACTCAAACGGAACGCCTTTCCGTGTAAGAGTCGTCAAAGGAAGAGCCAACTTAGAGAATCCCTCGGTAAATCTCCGATAGTACCCAGCCATACCAAGAAAGCTTCTGATCTCAGTGATGGACTTAGGTCTCTCCCACTTAAGTACCGCCTCCACCTTAGAAGGATCAACAGCAACACCCTTCTCAGAAATAACATTCCCCAGAAACTGCACTTCGTTCAACCAGAAACTACATTTAGATAGTTTTGCATAGAGTTGTTTGGATTTGAGAATTTGCAACACTATTCTCAGATGCTCAGCATGCTCACTCGGACTCTCAGAATAGATTAGTATGTCGTCAATGAAGACTATGACGAAAGAATCCAAGTACGGCCTGAATATTCTGTTCATATAATCCATGAAGATAGCCGGAGCATTAGTGAGACCAAAGGACATAACCACATATTCAAAATGTCCATATCTCGACCTGAATGCCGTTTTAGGAATGTCCTCCTCTCGGATACGGATTTGATGGTATCCCGATCGAAGGTCAATCTTAGAAAATACAGCTGCTCCTCGCAATTGGTCCAACAAATCGTCGATGCGAGGGAGAGGATACTTATTTTTCACAGTCACCGCATTCAATTGTCTATAATCGATGCACATTCGGAGACTTCCGTCCTTCTTTTTAACAAAGAGAATCGGAGCTCCCCAAGGTGACACGTTCGGTCTAATCAAACCCTTAGCCAAAAGCTCCTCTATCTGCTTTTTCAACTCTTCTAACTCCGGAGGTGCCATCCGGTACGGGGCTATAGAAATAGGGCCTGCACCGGGCATCAGATCAATGCTAAACTCCACTTCTCTGTTTGGAGGTAATCCAGGAATCTCTGAAGGAAAGACTTCTGGAAACTCACAGACTACCGGAATCTGACTGATTTCCTCCTCCTCATTCATCTCCAAGGCAGATATAGAAAGATCACTGATAGTGATTGATTTCTGATGACAATCAATCAGAACATGGTGCCGAGACATCCAGTCCATGCCCAGAATGATGTCAAGCTTAGTTAGAGGTAAACAGATTAGATTCACTTTGAATTCCCGCTCCAATACTCGAAGTGGGCAATCCAAACACATAGTTGATGTGACTACAGAAGAATTCGTGGGTGTAGAAACAGATAATTTATAAGGCATTTCTATTGCAGACAACCCTAACTTCTTCATGCAATCAGAAGAAATAAATGAATGAGTAGCTCCACAATCAAAGAGAATGCCACAAGGAATACTATTAACATAACCGGTACCTCTAATCAGTTCATCAGCATCAGTAACCTCCTCGCCATCCAGAGTATAAACCTTGCCCTTTTGAGTCACCCGATTGTCACCAGCTTTCTGAACCTTAGCCACATTCACCTCCTTTTTAACTGCATTGTTAGGACAACTCATGCTCATGTGACCTGGCTGACCACATCTGTAACAGGTCACAACCCTCTTGCTCGGATCCAACTTCCAGCAATCTCCCCTATGCTGCTTGCCACAGTGGGGACAAGTCGGAATAGAACCATAGGTGCTCACTACCGGGCCTGATCTAGGCTGGGAGTAAGGACCTGGTCGCTGCACCGAACTCTTGCCCCTGATCGGACCTCCAATCTTTTGAACATTCTTGCTGCGTTTCTCAGCTGCACGCCGATTCCTGCTCTTTTCATACGTGCTAGTCATGTTGATCAGTTGAGACAAGTTGCTGATGTTCTGATATTCAAAAGCCATCTTTATCTCAGAACGCAGTCCGGTCTCAAACTTGATGCACTTTGTCCTCTCATCGGCATCCCTGTAACTTCCTGCATACCGAATCAAGTCCTCGGACCTAGCAGCATATTCCCCGACGCTCATGTTTCCTTGCACGAGCTGCAGAAAAGTAATCTCCTTCTCTCTACGGACGTCTTCCGGAAAGTACTTGCCCAGAAAACGACTCTTGAACAAGTCCCATGTAATCACCCGATTATCCGCCTCTAAACCTCTCCGCATTTGCTGCCACCAATGTTCCGCTTCACTAGTCAGCATATACTGTGCTAGCAGAACTTTCTGTTCCTCCGGTGGTGCCATAGTACTAAGGATTTTCTCGATCTCTTGCAACCATAGCTGTGCACCATCGGGATTAAAGCCACCTTCGAACTTTTGCGGATCATTCTTCCTGAACCGCGCCAACCAATCAATAGCCACAGGAGCTGGGGGCTGAGGAAACATTGCAGCTGCTGTTGCTGTTGCTGCTGCAGCTGCGATGTTATTCCCCTGATCCTGTTGCATCTTAGCCATCTGCTCCAAAATAGCTCGGATCCCATCATTATCGATCCGTCTACCAGCCATTCTGTTTAGTCATGCACAAGGCCGACAGTTAATGCCTAACAGCATAGTTAATAATATAAACATCCTATCATTAGGCACTAGACTCTAAACTATAATTTATCGATTACTCGCTCGGTGAGTAATCACTGGAGTAGCTCATAACTCCAAAGGCCGAGGGAAACTGCTCTGATACCATAAAATGTAACACCTAAGTTTATTTACCCTTTTTATACCCATAATTAAAAATAGCAACTTGAAAATTTCGTTTTAAACTTATAAATTGATTAGGAAAAACTCTTAATTACTTTTAATTCATATGAAAATCTTCCGTCAAACGGACGGAGTTTCGTTTGTTTATTGGACTTTTCCAAAATTTCCGTTTTCCTGCAACCTGATAAACAACACATTTTCAAAAAGCAAAGCCTGCAGGGCTATTCACATATATTCACATATCAGTTAGTGCAACTTCGTGCACACATCAAAAGCAAGTTCAAGACATCAGAACATAGTCATCAGAGTTAGCGGAATATAAACAAGTTTTAGGAAATCAGTTTTTCCCCAAAATAGACCCCTTTCCCAAAAGGAGTCGTCCTGGGCCCCCAAAAAGCTATTTACATTCTATATACAACAAAAATGATTTATATCATCGGGCCCAGGACATTTCCATGTCCTACATGATGAAAGGTAACCTACTCTCCCTGTGAGGGAGAGTACTCCTGCTCGGCCGGATCCTGTGCAAACTCTTCCTCAGTACCTGTGGTGATAGTAAGGAGTGAGTATTACACATAAAATGGGGAGGCAGTTTCCAAATAAGACATAATGTAACACTAAGCCAAACACAAGTAGCAATTCAATCACAACATCAAAGTAAGGGACAATTCGTCACAATTCGTTTTCATGTATTCATTAGTTCCTGGAGTCGATTTTATCTCATTATTCTTATGCATTAATCTCATAATGTCTTCCGTTCACATTTCATCATTTATCATCACATTTCTCAACTAGTGTATTCCAATCACGACTTTATTGCGTTCGCACCCCATGCGCGATGACGACTTACCACGTCTGGACAACACTCCCGGTTAGAACCGGTTTGCATCACTAGGAATTTAACGCTCCTGCCAGGAACTTTGGAACAACCAAGGGTCTCTCGCCCAACCAGGTCTCTATATCACCCAAAAGGCTTCACCTGTTAAGCTATGCTAACATATAGTTTCCACATTCCAATATACATTCAGTTATTTAAATTCATTAACTTTTCACATTCTCAACACATTTTATGTCTTTTATCTTGGCAGTGAATTGAGTCTTGGTGCATTGATGCCTAACAGGGATTTGTACCTAATGGGATTTTATGCCTGGTTGGGAACGTAGCCCTTGGGCATTTTGAAACACCCGGCAGGGGCACCTAGTCTACCAATGCACCAATTCTCAATTCAACTGCACTTTCCATTATTATTTACTTTATACAATTTCATCATTCATTGCATTGGATTTAAATCAACATAATATCTCAGTCATTTCATAAATCAAGCATTCAAATCATCAACAATTGTCAAATGTCAAAATTAAACATATCAACATCAATATAAATTCCCTAAGTCAAAAATCTATTCTAACATGTGTTCTATATTATACCAACCTAAACTAACACAAACATCTTAGCACCCATCATATACATAATGTAAACTCAACCCCAGAGTAAGGTAATACTCACTATAACCCACTCCTTACCTTAAATTAGCAAAGAGTAAATTGAACCTTAGTGAGCCCTAGCTCAAAATCTTGGAAATTTGAACTTCCTAAGCCTAGCTTACCACCTCAATAAGGAAATGATGAAATGATCCTTGTCTTTGCCTTGGTTTGAGTTGGAAAAGCATGAACAAAATCCCTACATATTAAAGAGTGCAAGAATCCTAGGGTTTTTAGAGCACAAATTTCTATGAGTTAAGAAAAGGTGAATTGGAAAGGAAAACAACTCATGATATAAGCTTGCTTACCACAAATTAATGGTGGAAATTGAAAAAAACCAAGGAGAAAGAGGGTGGGTGTGATTCGTGTGCCAAGAGAGAGGAAGGAATGAAGTTTCAATCAACATCCATGGTGCAAGGCTGGTTGGTCTTGGTTGATTTTGGGTTGAGGTGCCCAAAAATCAAGTGTTTTTGGTGGTTTGGGTGATGGAAGTGTGTTGGAGATGGAAAGAGCCTTGATGATGATGGAGTTGTGTTGGAGATGAAAGGTGGTGGAGTGATCATGTTTTTGGTGCCTTATTCTCACTCCAACAGGCCAGAAAGATCGTGTGGCTGGGAGCCAAACTTTGGCCCCAAGTTTTCAGATCAACGCACCAGATCTGGTGCCTACTGTGCGCGCTCGCCTGGGCGCACGCCTGGCGCGCCTGGGCGGGAGATCTGCACCAGTTTTCTGGCCTGGTGCGTGGTGCGTGGTGCTGGTGCGGTCAGGGACGGATTTGGCGCGTCACAGAATTTCTGGTGCGGCTGGCGTGCGCATCAGCTCGCCTGGGCGAATGGTGGGCTGGCCTGGGCGGGAAATTCACTGGATGGTGCGCCAAATGAATAGTGACTCGCCTGGGCAAGTGACTCATGCGCCTGGGCGAGTTTCAGGGTTTCCAAACTTCGATTCGCCATAAATTTTTCGTCGACCGTCGGATCGAGTCCAAATTTTTAGACATGCTTCTTTACCCCACAAACTTCACATCCAACGGTGGAATTTATTTTCTTAGCTTCCTATAGTGAATTTCTAATTTTCTCTTTTCGGTTGATTTCTAACACCTAAAACGCCGATTTTACTCCCGATCTCGCTTATTTGACCCTGCCCAAGGCCATATATACCTCCTATACAACTTCCAGGACCTATAATCACCACCCACATATCTGGAAAAATTCATTAAATCACTTTTCCAATTTTTCTAAGGTTTTTAGTATTTATTTCACTTAAAAATCAAGATTTAGGATGTTACACGAGGAATGGAAGATTGGAACCGAAGGAATTAAAATGACATGGTCGGAAACTATGACAAGGGATACTCCTTCCAGATAAGGGACAATTGGAATTTCGAGGACGAAATTTCAATAAGTGGGGGAGAAATGTAACATCCCTAATTTTAATCCCTAATATATTTATAAGTCGTATTGACTTAAATAAATGTTTCTTAAAAATCAATTATTTAGTTTTGTATTTTTATATAAAAAAAAATAATAAAATAAGGAAAAGAAGAAGCAGTGCACGTGTGTGCTGTGTGTTGTGCATTTGGGGGAAACAAATTTCCCTTCTTCCTTGTTGCCTTCCCCCGCCGGCCCTAGCTCCATCTCCCCCCTTCTTCAACTTTATCTTCTTCTTCATTGGTTCGTTCGTCCTTCTCTCTCCCCCCTCTTTGTACCGCCGCCGGCCGCCACCACACCATCACCGCCACCTATGACTGAATCGTCGCCCTCGGTCCCAAGCTCTCCCTCTCTGCACCTCTTTCTCTCTCCGCCACGTCTCTCCCACTCCTCCAAGTCGCGGATCGCGACTTTCTTATGGCCACCACGAACCAGCGCTGCTGCCGTCGCGTTTCGCCCTCCTCCAGTCGCGCAGCCGCCGTTTTTCAAGGAGCTAACAACACCAGCGCCGCCATTCTTGCCGCCGCGTGATCGAGGCCGTACCCGATCAAAATAAAAGGTGTTTATTCTGTAGTACTAGGAAGGTGATCCTAGGTCGTTTCCCAGCGAATATCGGTCTAGGCAAAGTATCAAACACGTAGTGTGCAGTAAAATGGGGGGGGTTTTTGTGTGTGACAAATGTGAAGAACAAAACATAAACAGAATATAAAAACTAAGAAAATCAGAAACAAAAGCGGGCAAACCCCTTTGGCTACGTACACTACTCAATCCTAGCTCACTAAAGATCGATTCCTCTCCTCTCCTCTGTCCAACTCGTGATAACCAAATACTAAGCGAAAATTCAGTTATCACTCCAAACCCTAACTTCTAATTAAGCATCAGAAACCAGAATTGGAGTTTTTACGAGTTAATACAAATTAAGCATTTATATTCATGTATTATCTCTACGAAATGGAATTAAGCAAACCACTACACATCGATAAACATGAAAACAGAGAAGAGAAAATGAAATTGTATTAATAACAAGAGCTCAAGAGTAGATAATACAATACCAAAGGGATTAACCCTTGAAGTCTAGCCTTCCATGGCCATAAATGAAGAAAAACGAGTAGAAATGGGGAAGAACAAAACCCTACCAGCCACCACCACTTGGGAGAGCCAAGAGAGAAGTTCTAACCTAGAGAGAGAGTGAGAAATATGAAATGAAAGTGTGTTTTTGGGGGGTTACACGAATTTCCCCTCTTAAGACACAAAATGGGCCTAAAACATGGGCCCAAATCCTAAGAAACACTATTCTGAACATTACAATTAAAAAGGGACCTAAATGCAAATTACAATCTTCACTTCAATACTTCAATCTTCATTTCCAAACATCCCAAAGTGTCCTTGTGCCAAATATTACCTGAAAATAGAAATAGAATTAATTAGGCTAAATAATTCCAAATTAAACAATATTCGGAATATTAGTCCAATAAACTCTAAATCAATAAATCAAGCTAATCAATGTCAAATGGGCAACAAGTATCAATAATAAGAGTAAAATAATGCAAGGAATAATGGGAAATAAAATGCTCATCAAATACCCCCACACTTATCCTTTTGCACTCCTGGGCAAAACCAAAAGATAGGACTATGAAGATCAATATGCACCAAAGTGAATCATGCAACAAGATGACTACAACTAAGAAATGCAAACCTAAGAGATTACATACTTCACAATGAATTCTAGGAAATGCAAAGAAATGGGCAAACTCAAGCACACAAAATGGTTAAGGATCAAAGAGTCAAAGCATCCGCGAACATCATCCAATTACTTCAAGTATGCAAAGAAACCAATGACATCAAGAGGATAGTCACAAAGATGATAGAAACTCACAAGGATCACTCAAAAGTGTTTACACTCAAGTGTTTGGGGTTAATCATTATTTACACTCAAGGCACATCATGAAAAACAAACACAACCATAAGCTTGACAAGCCTCTAACATCAACCATCAACACACATGCACAAAATGATCAAAAGGTCTTTTAAGGGTTGTAATGGGGCCAAGGACAAGGTAGGATAAAAAATATGGGAATGTAGCTAAAACCAAGGGAATAGAGGAGCAATGGGGAATAAGTAAAAAGTAAGCAAAATCCACCCCAAAATCAACAACCACTAATTCCAATCCTCTTTGCCTCAACAACCTTTTATTCACTTTTTTTTTTCTTTTTTTTTTTTCTTCTTTTTTTTTTTCTTTTTATTTTTGCATTTTTTTTTTATTTTTTTTGTTTTTGAGAGATATACAAAAAGAAAAGAAGAAACAACACAAATGGCATGAAGATGAAGCCATAGCTACAACAACCAAAGAGGCATAACCAAGAACTCAACCAATTGAAGCATAGAGCACACTTCTTACCTAATACCCATTCCCAAAACAATTCCAAAGCTCCAAAATTCCCTAAGGTTAGGACAATCATGGTTTTTCAGTCATAGGCTTGTAATGAGCTAAAGAACAAGGAAATGGATAAAAAGGCTCAAAGGGGCTAGCAAAGGATACATTCATTCAAGGTAGGCTCATATGGCTAGTAGTTTATTCAAGAAAGAAAGTGCCTAAATCATTTCAAAATGTGCATGAGCAATCAAGTATCAACAAGAGTCAAGTCAAGTTCTAGAGTGCAAGTAATCCAGAGTGCAATCACACATGAAAGAAAATTAGGTGGCATATATAGCAATCCACCCACAATTAAGGCTCAAATCCTCACAAAAGGGACAATTCTATCACAGTGTTACCACCTCTTAATTATCAAAAGCAACTTTACACACAGAAATGCATGAATTCATACACAAGATACCAAAACTCTACTAAAATGAAGCAAAAACATGCAAGAAAATGCCCAAAACTAAGCAAAACCTAAAAAAAAAATCAAAGCAAAATATGCAACCTAAACTACTCTCCCCCCCACACTTAAATCACACATTGTCCTCAATGTAACACAATCAGCAGAATCAGATAGATATAGACAAGTGCAATGAAAGTAGTGAAGAAGGAGAAAAGAAAACTCCCGAAGTCATGGTGGGAAGAAGGTGAGTGCTCTCTTCAGCGGATCGAATGCCATCTTGCATTGGTCTCCTAATCGAAGGACTATGTTTCTGAAGTTCACAAGTGGCACCCCAGGTAGATATGCTAAAGTCCATCCGACTGCCCTCTTGTTCTGTCTAATCAAATCTAGCAGTTTCTCCTCTTGATCAACAGAAAGTGAGGTAGAGATGATCACTGGGAGTTTCTGCTCATCCTCAAAGTAAGCATATTTGAGATGAGGAGGGAGGGGCTCCAGGTCCAATGAGGGTGCCTGCATAATGGATGGAACTAAAGGGACAGTAGAAATGGATTCTGCTGCCTGCACCTGAACAAAAGAATCAGACTCTTGCATAACAGAGAGGGGGTTAGCAAAATCTATAATATGAGAGTCATCAACAGATGCAGTGTCAGAAGCTAGAAATTGATCAATGCATGACATGCACATTTCGGAATCAGTACATGCAGGACAAGAAAATGAGTCTGTAAATGATGGCAAATCAGGATCATGCAAAACATCAAGCACATGTTCATCAATCTCATCAAGAAAGTCTATATGAAAGACAGAGTGATCCTCAGGAAAATGTTTCATAGCATGGAAAATGTCAAATCGGATCACACTGCCATCAAACTCCATGGAAAGTGAACCTGAATGCACATCTATCTTGGTTCGGGCTGTTTTCAAAAATGGCCTCCCCAAAATAATAGGAACAGCATTACGGGGGGAGTCATCTTCCATATCAAGTATGTAAAAATCAGCAGGGAAGATCAGCTCTTCAACCCGAACCAAGACATCCTCTATCAAACCTGCAGGGTGGGCAGTACTTCTATTTGCCAATTGAATCACCACACCCGTAGGTTGAAGAGGTCCAAGAGAAAGAGACTTAAAAACAGACATAGGCATGACATTTATGGATGCTCCTAAATCTAGCATAGCATTTTCAAACTTCACATTGCCTATGATGCAAGGTATAGAGAAAGTTCCAGGATCCTTACATTTTTCAGGAATGTGAGGGATAGGTTTACCTATGAGAGCGGAGACATTCCTTCCCATGCTTATCCTCTCATTGCCCTTGAGTCTTCTCTTATTAGTGCACAACTCCTTAAGGAACTTCGCGTACCTTGGAATTTGTTTTATTACATCAAGAAGGGGTATGTTGACTTCCACCTTCCTGAATGTGTCAAGAATATCCTTGTCCACCTCTTCCACCCTTTTGTTTTGAGGCACTCTTGGTGGGAATGGAAGAGGAATGGGAGGAGGTTGGAGGACAATAGCAGGTTTTGTGGTTGAGCTTGAGGAAGGTTGAGTTGGATGACTCTCCTTGGTGCTAGGGTGTTCACCTTCCTCTATCACTTGGCTCTTCCCTCTAGAGGAAGCTAGAGCATCATTGTTGAGGTGAGGTTGTGGTGTGGGTCTGACAATCTGCTTTCCTGACCTCAGGTTGATGGCACTCACATTCTGATTCTGAGGGTTGATCACTGTTTGGGAAGGTAACTTGTCAGAATTTTGAGATTGCAAGTTGTTGAGAGAAGTTGCCATTTGACCCATCTGATTTGTCAAAGTCTGAATGGATACCTCTTGTCTCTGAATGGCTGCTCTAGTTTCTTGTTGAAATTGGAGGTTTTGCATGGTCATTTGCCTCACCAACTCCTCCAAGGTAGGTTGGTTGGATGGAGGGGCTGATGGTGCAGGATGAACCACTTGTTGCTGTTGTTGTTGCCTTTGCTGCTGGATTGGAGGAGGTACATATGGTGGTCTGCTCGGTCCAGCGGTGTTCTGAAATGGAACATTAGGAGGAGGTTGTTGTTGTTGATCAGACCACTTCAGATTGGGATGGTTCCTCCATCCAGGGTTGTATCTATTGGAAGAGAGGTCATGATTGTGTTGTTGTGGGCCTCTATTGTTGTATATGTTTGCTGCATAGGCCTCGGGTTGGTCACCACTTGTCATCGGCTGTTGCTGCTGAAGGGAAGGGCATGCATCTGTGGGGTGCTCAATGGATGTGCATATGCCACACACTCTAGCAGGAAGTATCATCTTTTTCTGATTGACAGCCAATTGTGTGACCAATGTTGTGAGAGAATCAATTTTCTGCTCAAGCTTCTCAACCTTGCCCGAGTCTGCACCAACATCATTTACATCCCTCACAACTATTGCATCACTGTTGCTTCTTGCATGGAATTGTTGACAGTTGGAAGCCATCTTCTCAATTTTGCTCCTGGCTTGTAAGGGTGTCATATCTCCCAATGTACCACCACTTGCAGCATCTACCATGTTTCTTTCCATGAAGTTGAGACCTTCATAAAAGTACTGGATGAGAAGCTGCTCTGAGATTTGATGGTGAGGGCAGGAAGCACACAACCTCTTGAATCTCTCCCAATAATCATAGAGACTCTCTCCATGTTGTTGCCTGATACCAGAAATTTCCTTTCTGATTGCAGTGGTCCTATTTGCAGGGAAGAATTTTTCCAGAAATGCCCTCTTCAAGTCATCCCAGCTTGTGATGGAACCAGGGGCCAAGTCAGATAACCAATCTTGTGCTAGACCCTCTAAGGAATGTGGAAATGCTCTGAGACAGACATGATCCTCTTGCACATCATGTGGTTTCATTGTGGTGCACACTATATGGAATTTCTTGAGATGCTTATGAGGATCCTCACCTGCAAGACCATGAAACTTGGGCAACAAATGGATTAGTCCTGTTCTAAGCTCAAAAGGAACATCCTCATCAGGATACCGGATACACGAGTCTTCAATAGTGAAGTCAGGTGCAGCCAGCTCCCTAAGTGTCCTTTCCCTTGGTGGGGGTTGAGCCATGTTATCACAATGTATAGAATCAGATTGAATAAAAGTAGAAGGAATAGAAGAAATAGAAACAGAATCAGAATTAGATGGACTATAAGATGACTCTGACTCACTACCTAATGACTGATTCCTATTTTGTCTAACTAATCTGTGATAAGTTCTATCAATTTCAGGGTTATAAGGATGCAAATAACTTGGGTTGCCCCTAGTCATGTACTGAACAGAACAGCATCAACCATAGCATACTGTAACAGATATGCATGACCAAAATCGGCAACAAAATTTATTATTTTTTAAAATTTTTTTCTTTATTTTTTTCAGCACCCTAAAATCATGAAAACATATCACAGAAAGTTTGAGGACAAAATTCAAAAGGGAACCAAGTCAAAGAATTAAAACAGGGACCAAAAACTAAGAAAATAAAACTTGTAAAATAAAAAAGAAATAGTAAACAAGCTTTTTCAGGATCCAAACGAAGGGGTTTTCTGACGAAGTGAGAAAAATCAGATTATTCAGAAAATTCCCTTCGATTTGATATAAAATTCGTCCAATTCCGACAACCTGATCAAAAGTTATGCCTATTTATAGTAAGTGCTGCTGAAACTTGGAAAATTTTTCTGGAACTCACAACCAGTGCATATCTGAGTGTCTGTGATGCATCAAAACACTAATATATGATGAAACAAGTGTGGATACCAATTTTCGTGCAAAAATTCCACCCGCAGCTATGTTGAATGGCACTCACAGAATCACTAGAATAGCATCAGTTGTGCAGAACAGCAAATCAGCAAACATGGCAACTTTCAATCAGTTATCAGAATGCTTATTCACACACTAACTACACTAACTAATCTAATTAACTACTGTATGATCTTTGGCAAGAACCGATAGTCCCCTGCAGCGGCGCCAAATTTTGATCGAGGCCGTACCCGATCAAAATAAAAGGTGTTTATTCTGTAGTACTAGGAAGGTGATCCTAGGTCGTTTCCCAGCGAATATCGGTCTAGGCAAAGTATCAAACACGTAGTGTGCAGTAAAATGGGGGGGGTTTTTGTGTGTGACAAATGTGAAGAACAAAACATAAACAGAATATAAAAACTAAGAAAATCAGAAACAAAAGCGGGCAAACCCCTTTGGCTATGTACACTACTCAATCCTAGCTCACTAAAGATCGATTCCTCTCCTCTCCTCTGTCCAACTCGTGATAACCAAATACTAAGCGAAAATTCAGTTATCACTCCAAACCCTAACTTCTAATTAAGCATCAGAAACCAGAATTGGAGTTTTTACGAGTTAATACAAATTAAGCATTTATATTCATGTATTATCTCTACGAAATGGAATTAAGCAAACCACTACACATCGATAAACATGAAAACAGAGAAGAGAAAATGAAATTGTATTAATAACAAGAGCTCAAGAGTAGATAATACAATACCAAAGGGATTAACCCTTGAAGTCTAGCCTTCCATGGCCATAAATGAAGAAAAACGAGTAGAAATGGGGAAGAACAAAACCCTACCAGCCACCACCACTTGGGAGAGCCAAGAGAGAAGTTCTAACCTAGAGAGAGAGTGAGAAATATGAAATGAAAGTGTGTTTTTGGGGGGTTACACGAATTTCCCCTCTTAAGACACAAAATGGGCCTAAAACATGGGCCCAAATCCTAAGAAACACTATTCTGAACATTACAATTAAAAAGGGACCTAAATGCAAATTACAATCTTCACTTCAATACTTCAATCTTCATTTCCAAACATCCCAAAGTGTCCTTGTGCCAAATATTACCTGAAAATAGAAATAGAATTAATTAGGCTAAATAATTCCAAATTAAACAATATTCGGAATATTAGTCCAATAAACTCTAAATCAATAAATCAAGCTAATCAATGTCAAATGGGCAACAAGTATCAATAATAAGAGTAAAATAATGCAAGGAATAATGGGAAATAAAATGCTCATCACCGCGCGCTCTCTCTCTCCTCCATCATCGTGCGCGATCTCTCTCTTTCTCACTTCGAACCGCCGCCGTCGCCGCTCCGCCACTGTTCGTTGCTGCCCCTATCATGGAGGTGGTGCCCTTGCTGCCATGGATGCAACTGTTGCTGCTGTGTGGGTGTGTTCTGAACCGGTTCATCCATGAACCGGGTTGGACCAGAGCGGGTAGTTGGTTTTTGGGTTGAGTCGGGTCAGACCGGTGTAGCTGCTTGGTTCGGGGTAAGCCGGATCGTCGTGAACCGAAGCGGGTTTGTCTTCCCTGCTGCTTCAAGACCATATTCGAGGGTAAATCTCTAATACCCTTTTAATTACTCTATATCATGTTTTAATAATAATAATAATACTAATACTAATTATACTAGTATGGTTAATAATTATTTAGTATTAAACTATTTTGGAAATTAAATTTGTAATTATAGTTTATATTGATTTTAATTATATTGTTATTAATAATATTTTTAATTAGTACGTTGAATTATGTTAGGGCAGAATTAACTGTTATGTCGAACGATTAATTTTAAAAGTACTTTTGTTAAATGTGCTGGGTTCCTAAGTGAGTGAACTGTCGTTTAGTTTGGTTGAGTTGTCCCTGAACTAAATGATATCTCAGTTAATTAGGAATCTGATATATACGACATAACGTTAATTCGAGTCAAAACGTTGAGTATTAATTTCAAATTGAAGGGGAGTGTATTATTGGGACTTTTGAGATCTGTTTAGACTTATTTTTGAACAAAGAACGCTCTCTTTCAATCCGAAATTAATGGTGTCGAGTCACGATATTTGATTTGTGACTTGAAGCTAAAACTACTTAACTTTAATGTATTTTTGACTATTATGTTGGTATTGAAAGTTAATATATTTTCAAAGAAAAAGCTTTATTTAAGGGACTATAGTTCTAATTTTATTTGATTTTGATTCATGAATTTTAACTAAAGGTTTTCGAAATTAACTTGTTTGATTTTCAAGTTAAAGCCCCTTTTCGTAAAACGCATTATATTGATGATATTTAATTCGTGTGACATGGTTAGACGACGAAGGATTTTAGGAACCGCTGTGATGCGAACAACAAACCGCGTAGCGTCGTGAGCAGGAACAGGATAGCCCCGTCGTGCCTCGAAACAGGTTCTGATATAACCCCAAGGTAAGGGGTTTCATTACCAGTCCTTAAGGGGTGTATTTCTGGGTAGTTATATCTATCGCTAGGATCGGGGGAAATGTTAATTGTTAATGAATCTTAGAGTAATCCGCTAATAATGAAGAAAGATAGATGGAGTAAATAGGGGAACCAAATAGTGATGAATAAAGGATAGGTAACAGAATAACTAATCAATTAGATCGGTAGGGTGTGGCAAAAGAATAGAAATGGTGAATAGGGAAATAAATTTAGAAAATGAACAAATGAGAGTAAAGAAATAAATAAATGGAATTATAAGAACGAGTGAGTAGCGTGAGTGAGAAAAGGAAGAAATTAGAGATTAACTATGGAGAGTCGGAATTAAACAAAGAAAGTGTAGGAATGAGTTGAGAACTAAATTAGGATAAAATAAGGTTTATAGATATAAATGGAGTGAATGGGTAATTAGCCATTAGAAGAAAGAAATAAACGGAAAATAAGAAAGAGAGAGTTAACGGAAAGAAAAAAAATAATAATATAATTGGTTCTAAATGCATGAGCTAGGTATTATTAAATATGAGTGATGTAGGAAAAAGAAATAAAGGAAGAGAAGAAGAAAAAGAAAAGAAAGGGAATGAAATTAATTAAGAGTTAGTAACAAGAGTTAAAATATAAAGCATATGACCAAGTTAGATAGAGTTAATTAAAAGTAAGAATAAATTAGTGAAGAGAAATATTGAAAATAGTGGAAAGTAAATAATGTGATAATAAGTCCTTAGGTAACGGAATGAGAGAAAAGAGAATGATACAGTGAACCAGAAAAAGAGGCTAAGAAAAAGATAAAGAAAAGGTAAGAGAAAGAAAGGTAAAAGATAAAAGTCCGATGCGAGCCTGAGAAGGCGTATCGGCATCGATGCGAGCCTGTGAGGGCGTGTCGATTGAAAAGGAAAGATGAAAGTCCGATGCGAGTCTGAGAAGGCGTATCGGCATCGATGCGAGCCTGTGAGGGCGTGTCGATTAGAAAGGAAAGTGGAATTCCGATGCGAGCCTGAGAAGGCGTATCGGCATCGATGCGAGCCTGTGAGGGCGTGTCGATTAGAAAGGAAAGTGGAAGTCCGATGCGAGCCTGAGAAGGCGTATCGGCATCGATGCGAGCCTGTGAGGGCGTGTCGATTAAAAAGGAATAAAGGAAAATGGAAAGGATAAAGGGTAATGAGAATGAAATAAAAAGGAAATTTAAAATGGAAATACAAATGGAAAATGAGAATAAAAAGGAAAATAACGAAAGTATTGAGGAACAAGAATAATTAGAGGTTAGGGATTATCTAAAAGAAAACAATTAGAAAGAAAAAAAGAATTGGGAAACAGTTAGGAAGTAAAAAGGGAAAAGAAGAACATGAATTAAGTAGTATAGCATAGGCTTGAATTGTCTTGGTGTGTTGTATATAGCTGCTTAGAAATCTCTCTTTAAGTTCTGTGTGATGCTTCCCCTGTGTGGTTAATATTTTTCAGGTACACAAGTGGAGCGTATACCAATGCCGGCCGAGCAGGAAACCCTCACCACGAGGGGTGTCTTTTATGATACCAAGAGTGAATTTTAATTAAGCTTAAGAATGTATTTTTATAATTAAATGTGTGTATTAGTGTATGCCCAGGGTTGGGTATTTGTGGGCATTAGGTTTTCATTTGTTGTAATATTTATGATTTAAGCTTTTGAATTATTCTGGTCTGGACAGGTACAAAAGGAAATTTTGGGGAAAGTCCGATAAACAGAGGAAACTCTGCCGGATTTTCGTCGAAATTTTCAATTCCACTTTTTAATAAAACTAAATAAAACCAAATAATTGTGAGGGTGTTACATTTATGGTATCAGAGCAGTTTCTCCTCGGCCTCAGAGTTATGAGTTACTCCATTGGTACGCTCACCAAGCGAGTGACCAAAGTTGTTGTCGAATCCAGACATAGTTAGTCAGTATATTTACATACCCATGATATCGGACTTAATTAATTCTAGGAATATCCGGCTATTCGTGCCTTAACTTGTTTCTATTACTGAACTCTAGTATTATGGGAGACACATCTAGTAACAGAGCTAAGGTTGTGTCAATCCTAAGGGACTTAGTTCGGATGGACTTAAGTCAAATAGAGGCGATTGCCGTTTCATTTGCTACACCACTATGCCCATGATGTGGGAGACCTCATCGGGATATATGATGGTTCTTGGCTCAACTCAAAGAGGAGGAATGTATCTTATGGTTGAAAAGGACGAAGGGAATCCAGACGAGAAGTATAGAGGCATATTGTGTCCCTAAGATAGAAAATTACATCATAACCTCAAGTCTCCGTCCCGATTCAGTTATATAAGACAAACTTGTCCAATTCAGTTTAGAAAGAAAAGACGAGCGCTAGTATTCTAGTTAGAGACCCACCAATCGCATTGATAATATTGTCACTAATGGAGAGTAAGGTTAGAACTGATCACTCTAACTTTTACATCTGTTAGGGGATAATGTTATCGACAGACCCGACAGTGATATTGCTCTTAGTAGAGGTGAGATTTGGGATTAGCTACCCCAGTCTTTGCGTTTACTAACAGATGATATCATTGCAATTTCCAATTTAAATAGAACAACCAACATAGGAGATTCCTGTTGAAACTGAGTGTTGAACTCATGTCTTTCTCTCTCAGTGTTTTGATGATGACACAACAACATCATTTATGAATATTTGCTTAACAAGTTCAGGTACAAATGAAGATTGCAAAGGCTTGTTTTGTGTTATATCTAGCCTTAGGCTTAGAAGTCTTTGTAAGGCAATTTAATTTTATTAAAGCACTTAGAATTATAGTCTATGTGATGATGATCATGTTTTTATTTGAAAATCTTAGAAGAAGCATTTTTATAAAACCTTTGCTTCAGAACTTTATTTGTGAAAAATGTTTTGCGAAAACCTTTGGTTACAATCTTTTTCATGAAAATCAATTTTTACTGTTGAGTAATCGATTAACCCTTCTGGTAAAATCGATTATTTAATGCAACTTGTAACCAGAGAGCATGTAATGGATTATTTAGGTTCTTATAATGGATTACTTCCTTGAACTGGACATTTGGGAGTAAGTAATCGATTATCAGAAACTAGTAATCGATTATATGTTAATGCTGCAACTTTTATGGAAAACCTGAGAGCTTGTAATCGATTATGCCTGTCCAATGTAATCGATTATTTTAAATCAAATTTTGAAAAACATGCTGAAATCAATCTGATTCCCAGAATGATTTGTTTCCATTTTTGGAGGATCACGAATTGATTGTTTGGCTGCTTCTTCTCCTTCTTTAAAATTCTTTTTTTTGAAAAAAAAAGGAGACTCTTCTTCTTCTCTTTTCTCTACTTTTTTGAAAATCTTGTTAAAGAAGAAAAAGTTCATCATCATCATCATAGTGCTATAAACCTTGGGCTTTGCTTTAGATTATTAATATTGTCACAGGTCTTGATTGTTGTATCCGCTCTATCTAGAGAGCATATTGTTAGTTGCACAAATTCTTTCGTGCATATTCTTATTATTGTAAGGGGTGTGACAACCTTAGTGTTAAGGAGTGTTATTCCTTAGGATTGAACGTGTGTCGCGTTCATAGGGTGAGATAACCCTTGTTGTTTGGGTAGCGCTATACGAACGGTGGGATTCCTAGTAGTTAGGCTATTGTTTGAGTTTCGAGGTCCCTTGCGAACGGTGGGATTCCTAGTAGCTTGCGGGGCGCTCTGGATGTACTCGGGGACACAGTTGCGTCTTGGCTTAGTGAAAAAGCTCAAGCGAGTCGCTTGGGGACTGGACTAGGCTGGGTTTGCCGAACCAGGATAAATTCGCCTGCGTACAATTTCTCTATCCCTTATCTTTTACTTTCCGCACTCTTAAATTGTTTTAATCATATTTTCGTGCATAAAAACTATTTTCAAGTTTTTAAATTATATCACACGAGAATTGAGGTTTTCATGTATTGATTTTTAAATCAATCTCGTGTATAATATGTTTTCAATATTCATATAATAATATTTCTATTTCGTACTTAAAAAAAACGTTTTAAATCATTTTTTAAGTCTTCCGCTCTATTTAATCTCTGATATTTTTCAAAAGAACGTTTTAATTCGATTATTTTTCTAAGTTTTCTAAACACCCAATTCACCCCCCCCCCCCTCTTGGGTGATTCTTGCCAATTACACCGTTTATTCCAACAATTGGTATCAGAGCTTCGTGCTCTGGTAACAAGCTTAACCGCTTGAGTTAAAGATCCTTGGTTAATTGGCTTTGGGATTTTGTGTTTTTAATTTTAAAATGGAGGGTAATTCATTCGATGAAGCACCAATTTTCAATGGAGAAAATTATTCATATTGGAGTGCTAGAATGAAATTTTATTTACAGTCGATGAATTATCGTTTATGGAGTATTGTGCAAAATGGTTTTGATCTAAATCCAAAAAATGTTTTAAATAATTTTGATAAAAAATGTTTTGCCTTGAACATTCAAGCAATGCAGATTTTAAGGAATGCCTTAAATGATGACGCATATGCTAAAATCAAGGATTGTATTAATGCTAAAAATATTTGGGATACCTTACACACTTGTTATGCTACTAATGATCTTTTGGAAAGTGTAAGTGTTCACAGATGTTTTCAAGATACTCACGAAGGGAAAAACTCAAAGAACGAATGGACTAGCTCTCTTGACAAAGTTTTAAATGATGACACTCATAGCATGAAGAGGAGTTCATTAGATGAAAGAGATGATGATGATCTAGAAAGACTGTTTGAAGCTTTCTTGGAAACTCTTGAGGAATCAAGTTCTTCAGATGAGGAGTCAGTAGAAAACGGAAATGCATCACATTTATTTACTCCTCACGAGGTAACCTTGATTAATTTAAATGTCCAAAACCCTCATAGTACTAATAATATTTTGAGAGAAGATTTGAAATACAATTTTGAAAATAGCACCTCTACTAGTAATGAAAAATGTATTTCTATTAAAAACTCTGTTGAGGCTGCTTCGTGTGACCCTCATTGTATTTCAAAATCTGTTTGTTCAAACTCTTTTCTTGACAATTCAAATACAAATGTGGAAATTCAAAAGTCAAGCAAAGAGGTTAGCAAATGTGATTCTGAATACGAAGATCACAAGTTTCGCAAAAATGATTTTATAAAATCCAAAACCTCTCCCAAAATCATTATTTGTAACTATTGTGGTCGTTCTGGTCATATTTCTCATTTATGCATATTCAAGAAAAATCAATACTTGAGAAATAAAATGAAATGGGTTCCAAAAGTCTCCGAGAAATCTAAAATTAACCCCCGTGGACCCAACATGAGATGGGTACCAAAAACTTCTGCGTGTAACAGGAAAAAAGATTATTTTCTACCCAAGGAAAAACCAAGAAGAATTCTAAGAGACAATCTCACCACTTGGACACCTTGGATATCTGAGACAAGATGGAATAACCAAAGAAGATCAGTTCCATTTAAGTCAAAAATGACACATGGAAGAAATGAAAATCACCTATGGACAAAAATTCGTAGAAAGAATCATTGGCATAAAGGAAGTGACAGAAAGAAACATCGGCAAAATTCAAAATTTCCATGGCATGCAAAAATTGAGGTAAACAGATCATATAACTCTTATAATTATGATTATTCAAGAACGTACTTTGATTATTCCAAGCTAAACTATTTTTGAAAAATAAATCGTGTGTTGCTAGTTTTATCTTCACATGATCATCAATTCTTGGAAAAATCAAAGATCTTCATAAAATGTCATTTAGTACAAACTTGATGAAATCAAGATAGTATCAAATGCTTATTATGATTAATCTTGATATATTTCATAATTATGATAGGCATATGATTTGTTACATTATTGTTATTGATTTATTCAAATAAAGCTCATTGTGATTATCATGAATATTATCTAACTTGAGCATTGGAGATAGCCAGATTTATTTGTTTTGTAGGAAACAGGATTTTTAAAGGTAAGTTGACCACAAGCTTAACGTCACTAAACAGATTCAGGCATCAAGGTTCATGTATCAGAAAGGATTGGGTTGTATCAGTCAGAAAAGGAAGAATTTTTGGAAATTTGTGCAGGAGTAATCGATTACTCTGCAACAGTAATCGATTACCAAGTGGATTTTTTTTTGAATCAGTTATGAAGAAATGGAAGTCAGTATAATCGATTATACTGGTTGCATCAGTTCTGACCAGAGAAGAGAGAATCGATTAAATGGATTGTAGTAATCGATTATGTGCAGAAATAATCGATTACAACAAGGGAATAATCGATTAATTGCTACAGTATCTGGAAAAAAAAGGGGAAAAAGTGCAGAAGATCGTGTGGGCCTTTGACCCATGTTTGACCAAGTGTGGACCGCCAATTATAATAATAACCCTAGCCACACATTCTTACACACACACTCTCTCTCTTCCCTCTCAAAATACACGGCCTCCTCCTTCTCTCTCTCTTCCACGACTTCTTCTTCTTCTTCTCTTCATCTTCTTCAAACCTTCAACACCCACAAACCTCCATAACCACTCACAACCTTCACCATACTCACTCATATTACTTGTCTCTCTCATAAACCTTCACCCTTTCCACTTCAGTTAACCCAAAACCGCCCCTATCTCTCTCCTTCCTCACCATTCGATTTTTCACTCACAACCACCATAACCACCATTAAGCCTCTTGCTCTTGCTTCACATTGTCCAAAACCTTCTCTTCATACTTGGTTAAACTTGGTGTTCACAAGGATTTCATGCTTCATGCCTCTTGATCTTCAAGTTTCAGATCCGGTTCATGCATGTTGATGAAGATGTTGGTTCACTGGTTTGAGCATTCGGTTCGCTGATCAGAATATCACTCGGTTCATTGCTTCGGTTCAGTTGATAGCTTCTCCGGTTCAGGTTCACAGTATCTTGGTTATGCATTATCAGTATCTTCATGCTTACTATTTTTGATATGAAGTTATTCTGTCATTGATTCTGTGAAGTTGAAACTGCTGAACTGTGTTTTTGGTAATCTGAGTTATATTCTGTGCTGTGCTGCATTCTGGTTGGAAAAGTTAGTTGGTTCAGAATTCAGAATTTCTTTTGAGATAGTTGTTCTGTGCTGCATTCAGTTGAGTTGATTTGGTTGTTATTATCTGTGCTACAATCATGTCTCGTCACTCTAAAAGGCGTATGGTAATTGAGGAATCAGAGGATGATGAGCCTTCACCCCCTGTTGTTCAAAGAAGGGCTCAACCTTCATCTAGTCGAGTTCCTAGACCGCCAAGGACACGTCAAAGCGATGCAGGTCCTTCAGCTCCACCTCCACCGGTTCATCAGCCGATAGCAGTAGAAAAGCTAAATCGTTGGTTCTCTAATCCTGCTCAAATAATGGATTATGAAAAATACTTTGCTGCTTGTTCCGTTATTTCACCAAGATTTCTCGATGCTGAAACATTTGAAGGTGATGATTGTAATCTTCCGGCTGTTGTTCTGTTGAAAGAAAAAGGACTTTATGAGTTCAGTACCATTGGAGGAGATTATTATGAGGACTTGGTCAGAGTGTTCTACTCGAACCTGGTTTGGAATGCTGAAGAACAAACTCTTTATTCCGAGGTCAAAGGAAAAGCGATCAAAATTAGCTTGTCAACTTGGACTAACATGACTCACTTGCCCACTGATGGAGTTACTTTCACTGGTTCTGGTTCTGAAAGTCTTTGGGGTGATGAGTACGACAAGAAAGCTGCAAAAGAGGAATTTATTGATGATCGCATTCCTGCCGAAAAGGCAATGACTTCTGGGAACTTGAAATTTGTGTACCGTGTTCTTCATTTCATTCTGACTAGCTGTTTGCTTCCAAGGCAAGGAAACTATTTCAGAGTTCTTGAGTCCGACTACATTATATTTTGGGCGTGGTATCATAATAAACCAATTAATTGGGGTTGGTTTATATTGAATCATATGATTGAGACTGCTGCTAAGGTTCGTCGGTCTATTAATGAGGATATGAAGAATAAGACGACAAAGCTTCCATATGCTACTGTGATCACCAGAATTCTCAGGCGATTCAGAGTTCCTGTGAATGGCGAAGCTTGAACAGCTCCTAATGCAGATATGCGCATGGACTCGAACTTCTTGGGAAACATGGGATGGATCAACATGGAAGGCACCGGTTGGAGACCAAAAGCACAAAGACGTGAGCGCAAGTCCAACCACAATTTTGATCCTGATGAAGATGATCAGCAGCAGCAACCACCACAGCCTGATAGTGTACCGGTTCAGGATTCAGATTATGTTCCGCTACAAGCTCTTTATCCTCCCGAGCACATTCCTCCATACATGCAGTTATTCATGGATGATGTTCGAGGGTATATGAGGAGATCTGATGAGCACATGTATTTGGTTGACACCTCTCTTGCTCAACTCACATCCGGCATGGAGCAGATGCACATGGATATGGAGTCAATGCAACAAGAGATTTACCATCTCCGACATCAGAATCGTCCTCTGTTCCAGTGATTGTCGAGCTTGTGGCACCGCAACTCTCTTCACCGCACCTCATCTATCTTTATCTATTTCAGTTATTTGGATTATGATATTTGGATATTTTATTTATGCTTGCTCTTAACCCCTAGTATTTCTATTTGCCTGACTTGTTCCTGGATTTAAGTTTGTTTTCCCTGAGTTGTTCGAACTGATTATGATGCTTATGACAATTATTTCTTTGGTGTGCTTATTTTATGCGTTGTCATTTGCTTTCCATTATGCCTTTTCACCTTTTTGATGATGTCAAAAGGGGGAGAAAAAGGAGAAGAATGAGAACACAGGTTACAGGTTATTTTGTTCATGAGATATCATGAATTTAGAGGGAGCTTAGCTTAATGAGCTCAATGTTATGAGCTTGAGTATTTGTTGTGATACTCTTATGAGAATTTCTTTAATATGTTATATTCGTACTAATCCTTGTTTTGCAGGAATGTTTGTCATAATCAAAAAGGGGAGTGTTGAAACTGAGTGTTGAACTCATGTGTTTCTCTCTCAGTGTTTTGATGATGACACAACAACATCATTTATGAATATTTGCTTAACAGGTTCAGGTACAAATGAAGATTGCAAAGGCTTGTTTTGTGTTATATCTAGCCTTAGGCTTAGAAGTCTTTGTAAGGCAATTTAATTTTCTTAAAGCACTTAGAATTATAGTCTATGTGATGATGATCATGTTTTTATTTGAAAATCTTAGAAGAAGCATTTTTATAAAACCTTTGCTCCAGAACTTTATTTTGGAAAAATGTTTTGCGAAAACCTTTGGTTACAATCTTTTTCATGAAAATCAATTTTTACTGTTGAGTAATCGATTAACCCTTCTGGTAAAATCGATTATTTAATGCAACTTGTAACCAGAGAGCATGTAATGGATAATTTAGGTTCTTATAATGGATTACTTCCTTGAACTAGACATTTGGGAGTAAGTAATCGATTATCAGAAACTAGTAATCGATTATATGTTAATGCTGCAACTTTTATGGAAAACCTGAGAGCTTGTAATCGATTATGCCTGTCCAATGTAATCGATTATTTTAAATCAAATTTTGAAAAACGTGCTGAAATCAATCTGATTCCCAGAATGATTTGTTTCCATTTTTGGAGGATCACGAATTGATTGTTTGGCTGCTTCTTCTCCTTCTTTAAAATTCTTTTTTTTTTGAAAAAAAAGGAGACTCTTCTTCTTCTCTTTTCTCTACTTTTTTGAAAATCTTGTTAGAGAAGAAAAAGTTCATCATCATCATCATAGTGCTATAAACCTTGGGCTTTGCTTTAGATTATTAATATTGTCACAGGTCTTGATTGTTGTATCCGCTCTATCTAGAGAGCATATTGTTAGTTGCACAAATTCTTTCGTGCATATTCTTATTATTGTAAGGGGTGTGACAACCTTAGTGTTAAGGAGTATTATTCCTTAGGATTGAACGTGTGTCGCGTTCATAGGGTGAGATAACCCTTGTTGTTTGGGTAGCGCTATACGAACGGTGGGATTCCTAGTAGTTAGGCTATTGTTTGAGTTTCGAGGTCCCTTGCGAACGGTGGGATTCCTAGTAGCTTGCGGGGCGCTCTGGATGTACTCGGGGACGCAGTTGCGTCTTGGCTTAGTGAAAAAGCTCAAGCGAGTCGCTTGGGGACTGGACTAGGCTGGGTTTGCCGAACCAGGATAAATTCGCCTGCGTACAATTACTCTATCCCTTATCTTTTACTTTCCGCACTCTTAAATTGTTTTAATCATATTTTCGTGCATAAAAACTATTTTCATGTTTTTAAATTATATCACACGAGAATTGTGGTTTTCATGTATTGATTTTTAAATCAATCTCGTGTATAATATGTTTTCAATATTCATATAATAATATTTCTATTTCGTACTTAAAAAAAAACGTTTTAAATCGTTCTTTAAGTCTTCCGCTCTATTTAATCTCTGATATTTTTCAAAAGAACGTTTTAATTCGATTATTTTTCTAAGTTTTCTAAACACCCAATTCACCCCCCCTCTTGGGTGATTCTTGCCAATTACACCGTTTATTCCAACAATTCCAACCCCGTAGGACCAAATCGAACTCCCGCTCCTTAGGAACCTGTTAGAATTCATAAACATCCATTAGTTAGACATATAAATTCCTGACAACACCTTCAATTACTTCCATTTAACCCAGCTCGGTAGAAACGCCGACCCACTTTTTCACTTGGTGCAAGAGCTCGGAGAGATGTAAGTATGTGCGATTTCCATACCTTAGAAAATTTACTACATATTTGATAGCACGGACAAATAGTCAACATGGTCTTAAATCTTACCGTGCTAACTAATCGAAAAGGTAGACAAACCAACCCTTGCAACGGGAGCGAACCTAAAGCCAGAACTTAGGAGATGAAAGCCTTAAGATATCACCCTCGCCTAAGGTAAGCACCATTAGACATAGAATCCGAGTAGGACCTCGCGAACTCTATAGTGGTCACCTGAGACCCTTTGAAAACCAAACTAGATATTCAGAAACTCAAAACTCCCTAAGTGTCTATTCAGACTCTTAAATAGTTGCCAGAGAAGCCGACAGATATCCATCCGCAGCCATTCATATTAAGACCAATCAAGTCGATCATTAATTTGTAGAAAATGCGTTTTCGATGATTCTTCATTGAAGATGCAATCTCTAATATAATCTCTATTGTTTTCTTGCTGGACATGTACTCAGCCATGTTGTTAACCGGCGATACCTGTGCTTACATGACACTTTCATGGCGACAATGCGCTCGTATTAGTCAATTATAACGTATCCAACAGAAGAACAATGACATGGCCTTACCTCCCAATTTCTCAACCTTGTCGCCTAAAACATCCTTGGTCACCTCGTGGAGACCATTAAACCCTCCTTGCATAATTCTTCTTTTCATCTTCACTCTCTTCAAGCTTCTGATACTTCGTGAAAAGATTTGGATATACTCTAGAGCATTCGCCAAGACTGCAGGAACTTAACCGAACTCAATATTCACCAACCATTAGTAAAACCCCATGTCATTTCCAATCTCAAAATAATATGTTTGGGAATCGGAACGACCAACTTTTGATAGCGACCGAACCTACTCCCTCGACATTGATATAACTATGTCGATGCTAAGTGGGGGAGGATTTCAATCCAAGGAATGGAAGATTGGAACCGAAGGAATTAAAATGACATGGTCGAAAACTATGACAAGGGATACTCCTTCCAGATAAGGGACAATTGGAATTTCGAGGACGAAATTTCAATAAGTGGGGGAGAAATGTAACATCCCTAATTTTAATCCCTAATATATTTATAAGTCTTATTGACTTAAATAAATGTTTCTTAAAAATCAATTATTTAGTTTTGTATTTTTATAAAAAAAATAATAAAATAAGGAAAAGAAGAAGCAGTGCACGTGTCTGCTGTGTGTTGTGCATTTGGGGGAAACAAATTTCCCTTCTTCCTGGTTGCCTTCCCTCGCCGGCCCTAGCTCCATCTCCCCCCTTCTTCAACTTTATCTTCTTCTTCATTGGTTTGTTCGTCCTTCTCTCTCCCCCCTCTTTGTACCGCCGCCGGCCGCCACCACACCATCACCGCCACCTATGACTGAATCGCCGCCCTAGGTCCCAAGCTCTCCCTCTCTGCACCTCTTTCTCTCTCCGCCACGTCTCTCCCAGTCCTCCAAGTCGCGGATCGCGACTTTCTTATGGCCACCACGAACCAGCGCTGCTGCCGTCGCGTTTCGCCCTCCTCCAGTCGCGCAGCCGCCGTTTTTCAAGGAGCTAACAACACCAGCCGCCGCCATTCGTGTCGCCGCGCGCGCTCTCTCTCTCTCCTCCACCATCGTGCGCGATCTCTCTCTTTCTCACTTCGAACCGCCGCCGTCGCCGCTCCGCCACTGTTCGTTGCTGCCCCTATCATGGAGGTGGTGCCGTTGCTGCCATGGATGCAACTGTTGCTGCTGTGTGGGTGTGTTCTGAACCGGTTCATCCATGAACCGGGTTGGACCGGAGTGGGTAGTTGGTTTTTGGGTTGAGTCGGGTCAGACCGGTGTAGCTGCTTGGTTCGGGGTAAGCCGGATCGTCGTGAACCAAAGCGGGTTTGTCTTCCCTGCTGCTTCAAGACCATATTCGAGGGTAAATCTCTAATACCCTTTTAATTACTCTATATCATGTTTTAATAATAATAATACTAATACTAATTATACTAGTATGGTTAATAATTATTTAGTATTAAACTATTTTGGAAATTAAATTTGTAATTATAGTTTATATTGATTTTAATTATATTGTTATTAATAATATTTTTAATTAGTACGTTGAATTATGTTAGGGCAGAATTAACTGTTATGTCGAACGATTAATTTTAAAAGTACTTTTGTTAAATGTGCTGGGTTCCTAAGTGAGTGAACTGTCGTTTAGTTTGGTTGAGTTGTCCCTGAACTAAATGATATCTCAGTTAATTAGGAATCTGATATATACGACATAATGTTAATTCGAGTCAAAACGTTGAGCATTAATTTCAAATTGAAGGGGAGTGTATTATTGGGACTTTTGAGATCTGTTTAGACTTATTTTTGAACAAAGAACGCTCTCTTTCAATCCGAAATTAATGGTGTCGAGTCACGATATTTGATTTTGTGACTTGAAGCTAAAACTACTTAACTTTAATGTATTTTTGACTATTATGTTGGTATTGAAAGTTAATATATTTTCAAAGGAAAAGCTATTTAAGGGACTATAGTTCTAATTTTATTTGATTTTGATTCATGAATTTTAACGAAAGGTTTTCGAAATTAACTTGTTTGATTTTCAAGTTAAAGCCCCTTTTCGTAAAACGCATTATATTGATGATATTTAATTCGTGTGACATGGTTAGACGACGAAGGATTTTAGGAACCGCTGTGATGCGAACAACAAACCGCGTAGCGTCGTGAGCAGGAACAGGATAGCCCCGTCGTGCCTCGAAACAGGTTCTGATAGAACCCCAAGGTAAGGGGTTTCATTACCAGTCCTTAAGGGGTGTATTTCTGGATAGTTATATCTATCGCTAGGACCGGGGGAAATGTTAATTGTTAATGAATCTTAGAGTAATCCGCTAATAATGAAGAAAGATAGATGGAGTAAATAGTGGAACCAAATAGTGATGAATAAAGGATAGGTAACAGAATAACTAATCAATTAGATCGGTAGGGTGTGGCAAAAGAATAGAAATGGTGAATAGGGAAATAAATTTAGAAAATGAACAAATGAGAGTAAAGAAATAAATAAATGGAATTATAAGAACGAGTGAGTAGCGTGAGTGAGAAAAGGGATAAATTAGAGATTAACTATGGAGAGTCGGAATTAAACAAAGAAAGTGTAGGAATGAGTTGAGAACTAAATTAGGATAAAATAAGGTTTATAGATATAAATGGAGTGAATGGGTAATTAGCCATTAGAAGAAAGAAATAAATGGAAAATAAGAAAGAGAGAGTTAACGAAAAGAAAAAAAATAATAATATAATTGGTTCTAAATGCATGAGCTAGATATTATTAAATATGAGTGATGTAGGAAAAAGAAACAAAGGAAGAGAAGAAGAAAAATAAAAGAAAGGGAATGAAATTAATTAAGAGTTAGTAACAAGAGTTAAAATATAAAGCATATGACCAAGTTAGGTAGAGTTAATTAAAAGTAAGAATAAATTAGTGAAGAGAAATATTGAAAATAGTGGAAAGTAAATAATGTGATAATAAGTCCTTAAGTAACGGAATGAGAGAAAAGAGAATGATACAGTGAACCATAAAAAGAGGCTAAGAAAAAGAGAAAGAAAAGGTAAGAGAAAGAAAGGTAAAAGATAAAAGTCCGATGCGAGCCTGAGAAGGCGTATCGGCATCGATGCGAGCCTGTGAGGGCGTGTCAATTGAAAAGGAAAGATGAAAGTCCGATGCGAGCCTAAGAAGGCGTATCGGCATCGATGCGAGCCTGTGAGGGCGTGTCGATTAGAAAGGAAAGTGGAAGTCCGATGCGAGCCTGAGAAGGCGTATCGGCATCGATGCGAGCCTGTGAGGGCGTGTCGATTAGAAAGGAAAGTGGAAGTCCGATGCGAGCCTGAGAAGGCGTATCGGCATCGATGCGAGCCTGTGAGGGCGTGTCGATTAAAAAGGAATAAAGGAAAATGGAAAGGATAAAGGGTAATGAGAATGAAATAAAAAGGAAATTTAAAATGGAAATACAAATGGAAAATGAGAATAAAAAGGAAAATAACGAAAGTATTGAGGAACAAGAATAATTAGAGGTTAGGGATTATCTAAAAGAAAACAATTAGAAAGAAAAAAAGAATTGGGAAACAGTTAGGAGGTAAAAAGGGAAAAGAAGAACATGAATTAAGTAGTATAGCATAGGCTTGAATTGTCTTGGTGTGTTGTATATAGCTGCTTAGAAATCTCTCTTTAAGTTCTGTGTGATGCTTCCCCTGTGTGGTTAATATTTTTCAGGTACACAAGTGGAGCATATACCAGTGCCGGCTGAGCAGGAAACCCTCACCACGAGGGGTGTCTTTTATGATACCAAGAGTGAATTTTAATTAAGCTTAAGAATGTATTTTTATAATTAAATGTGTGTATTAGTGTATGCCCAGGGTTGGGTATTTGTGGGCATTAGGTTTTCATTTGTTGTAATATTTATGATTTAAGCTTTTGAATTATTCTGGTCTGGACAGGTACAAAAGGAAATTTTGGGGAAAGTTCGATAAATAGAGGAAACTCTGCCGGATTTTCGTCGAAATTTTCAATTCCACTTTTTAATAAAACTTAATAAAACCAAATAATTGTGAGGGTGTTACAACTGACGTGTTCCTATCGTGAGCACTATTATGATCGGTGCCCTCAAAATGAGAGACCAATCTGACATATTACTCATTTTTTTGTTGATAGGTTTTGCTTGAAAAGATCCCGATGTAGAAAAATTCGATATATCTGAGTGATTAACATTGACACATGTTGTGTACAATGCTATCGTCGTGAAGCAAAGATCAGCCATCATTCTTATATAGGCTTTGTGAATTAGGTTGGTGTACGAACTATTCAGGCCTGGTCCTGACATGTCATAGGCCGGGGGCAAAAATTTTTTTGGGACCCATAAACTATAAAAAAAACTTGTAAATAAATAAAAATTTTAACAATAAAGTTTGAATAAAATTTCTCTTAATATAGGGATTTATCCAAAATGTTATTAATGCCTATAACTCTATAAGTTTGCAAAAATACAATCAACCCAAAAAAAAAAATTCACACAGACTTCAACAGCTTCAACAATTTTCTTAGCAGAAAAAGTTTGAGTATAAAGAGAGTTTTTAAAACCATAATTAGTAAAAAAGTTTAGACAAAAAAATTAAAGGGAGGCGAAATAAAATATCATGCAATAATATAATTATATATCTTAAAAATATCACCACTTAATGTTCGAAATTTGCTTTATGACCCTAGGTTCCAACTTTGGCTAGCAATGTTCCACAACGGAGCCTTATATTACCATTTGAACTGATTCCAGGATTATCTATTTTAATGTTGATTAGTTTGATTAATTAGCAAAAAATGAAACAACATTTCTCAAATAATTGAATACTTCCATTTTATTTACGAATAAAAATAACAATCAACTCGAAAAGCTTGGAATTTTAAAATAAATACTTCCTTCGGTCTTATTTATAAATTGTTTTTTCAGATGAATTTTTTATTCTATTTATAAGTTGCTTTGTATTTTTTACGAGACACTTATTTCTTTTTTTATCATATTATTTTTATGCATTGATGTGAAATAATATATTTGTGAAACTTTCAATATTAAAGTACTTTTTTAAAATAAAAAAAAAACTATTCTCATTAATCTTTATAATATATTTAAGTATGACTTATTATAAAAATGAAAGAAAAAAAATAAAAAAGTGCATTCAAATTGAGAAAATTAAGTATGACTTATTATAAAAATGAAAGAAAAAAAATAAAAAAGTGCATTCAAATTGAGCAAATTAAAAAAAAGAGAAAAACTGCCGTTAGTGGGATTCAAACTTTGGGCATTAGGCAAATTATAAAGCATACTAACCAACTATGCTGGTTAATATTTATGGTAAAGTTATTAACTTTATATATATATATATATATATATATATATATATATATATATCTGTGTGTGTAAATAAATTTTTTTGGGTCCCCATAAAATCACGGGCCCCGAGTTGTGGCCCTTATTGTCGTGCCCCTGGGCCAAGCCTGGAACTATTGCTCCAATTTAAATGGAAGGAATGTTTGAAACTTTTTATGATCACTTACAATGAAGGGAAAATGCACAAGATGAAAATTATTTTTTTCATGCTACACTTTGGTCCATAAGGCTTAGCTTCGAAGAAATAATCTTATCTTCCAAGAAATACATGTTGATGTTATAGGATCAGATTTACTTTTCTTCCTTGGGACTGCCAAACATAGGTTTCTTGAAATGATATATCGGTCCTTATGATTGAATTTATCTTTTCTCAAAGTAAAATCAATGATGTAATGTTGAATTATATACAGTACATCTAATACTCTCTTGAATAATATACTTTGGCTTACCAAATAAAATAAACAAATAATTTAGACAAAACAGGAACAAAGTATATTATAACATTTCATCATACACACGTGAATTACCCTTGGAAATGTTACTAGTGTAATATTAGAGAGATAAAAATACTAGTAAGATATTGGAATAGTGAATATATTTATTATATTCTCTATATATTTCGGTAGCTTTTCTTTCTGAGCCTTAAAGTGTTATGTGGCATAAATAAATATATTTTATTATATTTTTTATCTATTTACAACATTTATTTATTATTTAATATTTTAAACAATTAATAAATATCTTATTTCACTAATATGTGGTTGAGCTAGTGATTCATTTGTTGAACAATTAAACGAGTCACTCAGTACTATGATCGGAGGAAAAAAGAAGTATAAAATAAAATCAATAAACCATTACACCGGTAATAAGTAAATCATCATTTTAATGAAATAGCTTCTCATAATAGGAACAAAATTATATACCAAAGTCAAATGAGAAGTTTTAATAAAGAAGAAGGAATGAAAACCCTTGGTCACGCTTCCCTTAATTAGTTATTTAATTGGTCGACGAAAGACAGAGAATTGGTAGTGACCTCTGCGGCCTTAGTAACAGCCTTTCTGATCTTCTCCTTCATCTTGATGTCTATGTCCATCGAATTGAATTCATCATAGCAATTGTCATTTCCAGAGATTGAAAACTCTACCGATGTCTTAATTTGGCTTATCTTATGTTTATCAGTACCATTCAGATGTCTCATGGCAATAAGAGCGTCCTGAAGCTCCCCTATTGAGGAGTCGACATTTTTACGGCAATTTTGTAAAGCTTCTTTTACAATATTTGTCAAATTATTGCTCTTTTGAAATTTTGATATGGTGGAAGATGCCTTGCGAGTCACCTTTAAGGCGAGCGTGAGAGAGATGTTGCAAAGCTTCTTAGGATCTGTTTCAATTTTAGAAGCATGGGGAGATAATGTTTGGTAGCATAACGATGGATATAATGTTGAGTTACATTTGTTTTTAACGTAGGTTACGAAGTTTTGGGCATTGTTAATTATCTTAACTTTTTGGGTAGAATTTAAAGAGATTGCACAAGTCGGTGAAGCGATGAAGAAATGCAAGAAAAGAGTGAAGAGAAAAAATGTGAGAACGTTCCTTGCAAAAGTGTTGATTTCCATCCTCTTTTCTTCTTTTTTTGTTTTTCCTTTTCTTCTCTTTTTTGATGTCTTATAAATGATTTCAATTTCAGGATTTAAATAGAGATACATTGGCGTGGTTTTGTATAACTGTAATAATAAATGATGTGTTAACAGCTTTAATTTTGGAGAGATTCAAGGGAGTTATGAATTGGATGAGGCTATATAAGTTCTTTACTTCATATTTTAGAAAATGTCTAAAACAGTGGTCAACTAATAACTGACACACAAAAATTTTATTGTTTTAATTGAAGCCAAATTAATATAAGTTTGTTGACCAATTACGATAGTTACATTTTTCAATACAAAATTTTGTTTCCTATTGTTTGTAAAGTCGGACGGAATGACAATTAGATAAAGTTTCCGATTCATGTTTAACAGGTTATATCAGATTATCTAACTTGATGACATCGTATATGAGACTAATTAAAATACGTTTTTGATATGTTATACTAATTATATGTTTCAATTTGACCCTTAATGTATAAAAAAAATCAAATTAATCCTTTGTCTTTCTAACGCTCTTCAATTCTTTCTTTTCGTCGTAACGACGTTAATTATTCTCGCCAGAAATACCTTTTCCATTGTCTTAATCTGCCTTTTATGCTAGAATCTACTTCTCACCTCTATGTAACTCTATTATATATCTTCATTCCTTCACTTCATCTTCATCTTCACTCTTCCCCCTCATCCAAAATAAGATAGTGTTTTGGTTTTCCAATTTGCAACAACACTAGCATCAACATTACCTTTTATGTCCTCCACCTCTTCTTTATTGTTGCGTCACTTTTTCACCATTAACAAAACGGGACCTTCTCGCTTTTAAAACAAAACACTTCTTGATTTAAACTCAAAAGTAGACATAGAAAGCTTTAAAAGTATAGTGCAACATTTTTATTATAAATGAATATTTAAAAAGTTTTCTCCGTATTTGGAACATTACTAGGATTTTTATTTTTTCCTTTTTGAATTGAGTTTACTTGGTTTTCTTCCTAATATTTTGCCTCTGCGATAATCTGTTTATTTTCTTCTTCAATACTTTTAATAATACCGGTGTTATTAAAATTGTACCCTTTATTAAACCGATCAAGGTATTGGAATAGTGGTTTACTGGTTGGATCACTAAATAAATCGCCTATCGATCATATTACATCATTATATTAATATATTATTATTAGAATGAGATGGTATAATTAATTATTTTCATAAAAAGCAAATCATGTACGTAATAAAATTTAGTATTCACTCTGATAGACACCAACAATTCAGTGCTCTGCTGGGAGCAAGCTACCAAAGCATGAAACAAACCTTGGTTTGAATCTCATCAAAGTCATTTTCAAAAGTGGATTTGCTTTGATCACCAAAGATTCCCTTTGACTTCTGGTCCAGTTCAACCTGATATTGATCGGTTTGCCCTGCTTTAATCTGGTTCTTGACTTTAGTGAACAATTCACTTGTATGTCTAGTTATTTAAGAAACCAAATCAATCATGAGTCCAATTCATCAATTTTCTGGTTGAACCAATCAACTCGGTCAGGTTTTAATTACGCGGATTAATACAAGTTTGTCAGCGATTAGAAATTACAAGGGAGGGAGCTAGGAATAGAAAATGCAAAGGAGATAGGTCAAAGGATGATAATGGAGATGAAGTTAATTGTTGGATTTTCGCCTCTTAAATATAATTGCAAGATAGTTAGGGTTATTTAATCATGATTTTGATGATTCGATCCTATTAGTATGAAAAAGCCTTTTTTTGCTAGAGATAAAAATCACTTTGGTGATTTCTATTTCTCAATGGAATTAGTCTTTGATTATTGGTTGAGAACTAGGGGTGTTCAAATCCAAATTGATTCAATGGTTAACTGAAAATCGATCCAAAAAAAACCAACTAAAATTGGATCTATTTGGATGAGGGAATGAGAGAACCATTTCGTTCGGTTCAGTTAGGCTTTTGCTTCCACTCTTTAGAAACAAAATTGAGGATATTTAATTATAAAAACTTGGTATTTCCTATATGTGGAAAACTTGTGAACGACGACGCCAACGAGGATATCAATATTTCAAGGTAGAGGGAGCTCTTTCTATCAATGTCAATTTTAACAAGAAAGCAAGACTGCCCTTACAGTGCTACTCGTTCCAAGTTATAATGTTTCCCTTCTTTCTTTCTTTCTTTTATTCTTAACAACATTTAATTTACGTTTATCTACATATTTAGATTTAAAACGTCAGTACACACGGATAATTTGTTTATTGTACTTATTATATATTTTTGCTTCATGATGCAATCTTTCTATTAGAAATGTTAAGTAGTGGTATTTGCATATGTATTGTAAACAAAATCATTTATTGGTTGGAAAAAAAGTTGAGAACCAAACCAAGTTGAAATCGCTTATAATTTTCGGATTTGATGTTTTAATCTTAAGATAATTTGCAGAAAGTCATCATATCCGAAGAAGGGTTCGGTTCTGTAAGTGTTAGGAATAGGGGAGCCCATTATAAATGGAGATTTGAAATAATGGATTTCAGTGAAGTTATATATAAGTGACCTTGATATAATATCTAGACCCAAAATCTGAAAACAATTAGTCTATGAGCCTTATCACTTATATACACTTTAACTTATCCATTATGATACAATGTGAGAGTTCTTTACCCCCGTCTCACTTGAAAATTTCTAACAATTAGTTTAGATTTTTAAAAAGTTTAAGGTTTTGTGTACAAATTTTTATTTGACATTTGAGGTTTTGTATACAGATTTTGAAAAATTCAAATGATTCTATTTCAAGATAAATACCGAGTCATTTATTATATACAGTATCTTCACACCACATTTGTAACACCCTAATTAATTTTTACCCATTAATTGATTTTAGTACTTAAAATTTTTTCTTGAAATAACACCATAATCACTCCATTATCATAAAAACATTTAACGTATTAATAACATAAGTCTTTACACAGACACTGAGGTGCATCAGTAGCATTTACAACCCTTTTTAATTACATAAACCCAAAATAACAACATCAGAGTTTTGCTCGGCCAAAGGGCCGAGGACTTGGACGGTTGTCCGACTAAAACGAACTTACTCTCCCTGTGAGGGAGAGTAAACCTGCTCGGCCGGAGACTGTGCTTGCTCTGACTCGGCACCTGAAAAATGGTAAGGAGGTGAGCATTACACAGAACTTAAGTAAGCAGTTTCTAATATGACATACAGACCTACCAAGTCAATCACATTTAGCCAAGATATACACATAGTCATTTACTCAGTCCAATCATGCCGCATGCACAAACGTCGTTAATTAGCTCGGCTCACAGTTACTTTATTTTGCATTCCTTGTCGTTCATTTTTACTCGGTCAATCCGACCATTCACACGGTTCATTATTTTATCATGTCTTACATATTATTTTGCTCGGCACACACCGAAATCATTCACACTTTCCAAATTTTCATTAATTTTTCACATATCTTTTAGATATAACATGTGTCCATCACTACGCATGGTCCTCCCATGCGTCTTACAGCGCACCGAGCGCGGTCTAGGCAAACAGTCCCCCTTGTGACTTACTGCACACAACACACGGTGCACGGCTTATAGCACCTGGACAAATGTCTTACAAGACATGGATCACACTGGGTACTCGGTCTAAGCAAATATTCCCCCTTGCGATAGCATGCAACACACATGCGCGACTTGCACCACCTGGACAAATGACTAACAAGACCTAGCCGAACTCCAAGTTCACAATCTAAGCAAACAGCCCCCCTTGCGATAGCACGCAACACACATGCGCGACTTACACCACCTGGACAAATGCCTTTCAAGATCTGGCCGACCCACAAGCTCACGGTCTAAGCAAACAGCACCCCTTGCGATAGCACACAACACACATGCACGACTTACACCACCTGGACAAATGACTAACAAGACCGTGGTTGTAACAGCCCGATTTTCGCTTCCGAAAACTTAGCTGAATTATTATTATTTTATTGCAAAAATGAGGCCATTTTTTTTTAAAACATAAGTTCATTAACTTCTAACACCACCCTTTCAAAAATCGAGTTGTCACTTTCGAAACGCTCCACTCAAAACATCATCACTGAAATATAAAACTGTTTTCATTTAAAAGAAAAACATGAGCCACAAGTACTGGAGTCACACTCCAAATATTTTCGAAAAGTAGGCCATCATTACAAAAGAAATTACAAACCAAATTAAAAAGTAGCTGATTACATCTGTAGTACATCACAAGATAATCCTTGACTGGGACTCAGATCCTAGACACACAACATTCTTTAGACACGGACAACAGGGAATCACTCTTCAGCGGAACTAGCATTCGTCTCCATATCTTCACTCGAATCCACCTCCGCTTCGTGATCGGAATCACTAGCATCCTCTTCCTCCATTGGTTGAGGAATCGCAGCCGCCAAGGGTGCAGGATCACCACCAAACTCGTGATACTCCCTCGGTCCACCATTCTGATAGTCACGGAGAGTGACTTGTCCCACGTGCACGTCCATGCTTGCTCCTCGTAGAATATGTCTCGGATCGTCAATCTCCAATCGAGTTTCGCCACGCCAGATCCAGCCATCAAGAACCATTTCCCATGCTCCTCCCTGAAGAGGCCACATGTGGATTGCTACATGATATGCCATCTACCCGTTGCAATACCGGCGGATGCCAATACGACAACCAGGTAGGAGAGAGTTAGTGTGCCATACACTAACAAGTTGACCGTAAGGTATCAGGGTAGACTCGATAGAAAGAAGAACAGACAACAACGACACTTGACCACTATACAAAATGAGACACGATACCAAAAGCGTAGAGAACACATGGATATACCAATTTGACAGCATAGGATGACAAAGCGGGTAACATAATAATCAAAATGAACGAGATACGTAAATAAATAAACACATAAAATGAGTAAGCATAAACCACCAATCCAGAAACATGATTCTCAGAACAACATCAACTCATCAATATTCTCATCATCATTCAGTTATATCTTTATTCTTTGGTTATTAAGTTTTATCACATTTCAGCACACTCAATGAGGTAGGGGAATCACCATCACTGAGGATAATCGCACTCTCTACATCTCCTCGGTCTCCATCCAAACCTAGTCGGAAGCCAACAGGAGTACAGGACCTTTACCACGCGGGCACGACAACTGTCTCAACACAATGGTCCCAGACCAGGAGGATCTCGTCCTCAAATCATATCAATAACATTAAGGCTCACTGTCCACGCAGTGGCAAATACAATGCCCCGTTCCAGTCCCTCTCACTGTTGTAGACTTGCATTCAAGGGGGTGACAGTATCATTTCTAGTTAGCTATGCGGTACTTGCCACGGCATTAGACCCAGTCCCCACCACGTTAGTGCACCACTTGTGGGATTCGTCCCGCCTAGAAATGTACTCGAGGCTTCTTGACGTTTCACCGTCCTTGCCCTCCCCTCATGCAATCTCCACCTGAGTATCCGCAGATACCCATAGTATCTTCCTCTCCACTACTTCACACTCGTATACCTCACCGCATATATTAATGTCTTTTAGTGTCTTTTAAAATCTTTTAAAGTCTTTTAGCATCTTTAGTTAACTTAAGATCGGCTTGCCCTGTGTCCATCCCTTCGACAAGACCCGATCACTAAGGGTTACATCTTTCCCCACTTTCACCTAATCAAACCATCACTTTCTCAAGCCACATGACCACAATGTCATCACATCATTCTCACATACAATCACCTGTCTCTTTTGCACAATCATTTCTATCACACATTCTCTAGCACAAATCTCAGCTCCACGAGCGCAATGTTCTCATCTGATACTTCGTTACTCCACCACATTATCTTGAATCTCAACACATATCTCTCTTTCGCATATCCTCATACTTTACTTTCGCTTTCTCATACGCATTCATAACGACATTCAGCCTCATTTCGCGAAGAGTAACTTTTACAAAAGAATAAGAAAGGAACTAACATAGAATAGGAATAAACATGCACTAATTCAGGAAACATAGAACAGAATATCATGTAAACTCATGTTACCACCATACGAGCAACCATGTTACGGGCTCACCACAATCTCACTCACCTCTTAATCCAGCAAGAGAAATACTTTGACCTTGGGGATCTCTAGCTTCTCTTTGAGAATAGTTCCCACCGTCCAATGAATAACCTCGAGGTAAATAAATACACTTTTATCAAAAATCATTTCAATTAAAAATTACAACTTGATTCCTCAAATCAAAACCCTTTATTTTCTTTATCCTTTTTTTAAAATACAAGTGATTATCAAAACAACTTTCAGTCTTTTCTCATAATTGAAATCCTTGGAAAATCATTGGAAAACTTCACATTAAAATAAATCCGACAATGGTTTATGTGGCTGTATGGAAAAGTCCAGCCACCATTTCAAATTGAAAAACATTGAAAAATCCACAATTTTCATTCTAATTTTTTTATAAATCACATAACACTTGAAATCTACCTTTTTCACAACTCAAAAACATTTTTAAAAGTGAAATACTTTGAAATAAATTCTTGGACAGCAAAGGATAAAAAAATCAGACTATAAAAATACTTTTAGAAATAATCAAATACATTTATCCCTTTCTTTCATGAAAACCGAATTGACCCAAAAGTAAAACAACACAATTCAAACAAATTTTCTTAAAACAAAGTCATAAAACATAATCATTTCAAGGAGACAATTTCATGCAAAAAGAATCTAGCCTATACATCCTAACATAAGCCGAATCATCACTAGAGAAAAACAAAACCTTTGATGCATTTCTTTTTCATGCAAAAGCCTTTAAACATTAAATCAAAAACATGCACACACAAATCCATGGTTTTAGAAAATACTACTCCTTTTCTGATCAAAACCGTGACCTACTTGTGTCACTTTAAACAAGACTTCATTTTTATTTTTCCTTGCATGTGCCTTAAAAATCATGGAAATCAAAAAGAGAACACATGCAAGAAACTTTTCATGAGAAACCATCATGGTCTTTGGTTTTCAAAGCTTGTCCGAAAAATACATTAACAAGATCAAGAGGAAAACATAAATCTTTAACTTTGAAATACACATAAATTTAGATCAAAACAAAAATCATTTGAAAAGAAAATTGTTTTCCTTTGTCTCTCCTCAAAACCGTGACATGCATGTCAAAAACCAAAACTTTTGAGTTCAAAAATCACAAATCAAACTTCAAGATCAAAAGCTTTGAAAATCAAGGCAAGAAAACAAGTCTTTTTCAAGATCAAAGCAATAGATTAAAGCCTTTTGAAATAAAATCAAAGATCAAAGCTTTAGAAGAATCAAAGTTGAAATCAAAGCATGAAAACCATTTAGATCAACTTTAACAAGCATCAAACTAACATGCATGGACTCAAAATGAAATAAAAATCAACACTACCTAATTTTCTAAGCATGACCGAATGATAATGTCCATGGGTTAGGGTTCTACAAGTTTATGAAACTCTTGGAACTCAAGATCAAGGCTTTACAAATACTTACAAACATAGATCTTCAAAGAAATTAGACATGCAACAACAAAGAACTTTACAAGACTTGGAAAATTGAAAACTACCACTAATACCCTATGATCTTCGAATAAGCTAAGGAAAAAGAAAGGATCTTCAACCTTCTTCACTTGGTCTTCAAGGATCCTAAGGCTTTGGGTTTGATCTTCTTCTTCCTCTCCTCTTGAGCTCACGGTTTCTCTCTCACTCTAAGTCTCTCTAAGAGTTTGTTGAAGACTCTTAGGAATTGTGTGTTGGTTTAGGAAATGAAATGAGAAGCAAATGAATGGGAGTGCTACGGTTTGGGGTTATAAGGTATCAACCAAGCATTTCCATTCTTGCCCTTAAGAAAGTTCGGCCAAGAGTGTTGAATGAAGGGTAGAATTGGCCATATGAAGGCTTGCATGGCTCAAGCCAAGCCATTGGACAAATGAAGTAGGATTAGGCTTAATCTCACTTCCTATTGGTTGGTCAAACTCTTAATCAAGCTTATCACTAAACTAAACCTAGGTGCATTAGTCCACTAGCCTAGGGTGCAAGGAAGTCAAAAATGGCATCATGCATGCACCACTCACACACACCACACGGCCAACACCTATGCACACACATGCACCTTATTTCATTTTTATTTCCTTTTTCATAAATTCATCATTTTCCATAAAATACCAAAGTATTAAATACTTAAAGAATTCAATCCAAAAAAATTCAATTCAAAACACAATCCAAAAATTCAATTTAAATCTCATAGGGTTCTTCTCAAAACAAAAATCATTTTCTTAAAAACTCTTTGTCACTTGAAATCACAAAAGGAATTTGATTTAAGAAATATCCTTTGAAAATCACACCTTTTTTAAAATAATTTATCCAAATAATCTTTTTAGGGTTTTAAAACAAATTCGAGGCATTCAGACGGGGTGTTACAGTGGTCGAACACAAGTTCTCAATATTCGTTTATCATTCACTTCACTCATTTTCATTCTTTCTCATCCATTCCTGGATCATCCCGGTTCATTCCTCGTTTTGCCATTTCACTCGTTATTCAACTTTAGTAACCATCACTTCTAAAATCAACTTTCCCAATATTTTACACATTTAGCCATGTTATACAAACATACACATATTCATTCTTAACAAAACATACACATATTTCATGGTTATTTTAATGGGTTATATTCTCTGTTCTTTTCATTCTCTTTTCATAATCTTTATCCTCTATCCTATGGTTCAATATCCTACACTAGCACCCACCCTTAGTACTCCATATGAGCACACCAGAAAACCCAAACCTAAGCTAAGGTAACACTCACTCCTTACCTCAAATCTGTGAGATATAAGGAAAACGAGTGAGCTTTTCCTTGATCTTGCGTCTAGACCCTTGACCGTATTTTTCCTTGCTTCCTTATTAGTTACCACCGTGAGACCCACAAGATGATGAGGAAAAGCTTGAAGTATTGAAGAGAAAGAAAAGAAGGAGATGATGAAAGAAAAGAGAGAGAGAATTCGGTGAGAGTGTGAGAACAGTATGGAGTTCTAAGGTTCTAGAGAGAAGGTGGAGGAAACAAAAAAAGAAGAAGTAGTGGGTGGTTTGGTGTGAGTCTTGACTTTTATTTCCCCCTTTTTGGAAATGATTGAGTGGTCCTGATTGGAGGCTTCCTTGAGAAGCTTGGAACAAATGGCTAGGATTCATTAGCTCTTTGGGGAAGTCCCCAATAGGGACTTGAGAGGGACAACTATGACGTGATTGTGACATAAAGTGATTGAGATGACATTTGCACGTTGGGAGTGGTTGGAAGTGTGCTTGTTGTGCGTTGGAGCGTAACACTCGGCTCTAGCTTGGTGTGTTTACGGAACCGACTAGTTCGTGGTCGGTGCTCGTAATTGAGTGTTGATAATCAGATCCCTCGAGGCTTGCTCGGACTGAGATCGGTAACTAGCAAGGCTCGGCGTAAGGGGGGGGTCGAAATACTAACGTTGATGCGAGGTCGGTTTTTTGTGAGCTCAATGTTATCTACTCGTTTCTCATGAGCTTAGTTATCATGGGCTCGGTGCTAACTACTTAATTCACCCGGGCTCAGTGCTAGCTTGTTCGATTCTATTGATGAGCTCGGCTCGGTGATTCGAGCTCATCCCAAGTTTACGGGCAACGTAATCCCCTGATGTTCATTGCTCGGATTCGGTTTAGATGGTTTAGGTCGGTACGAGGTCGGTTCAAATTATATGATTCCCATGAACTCGGATATCATGAGCTCGGAATTAGATTGGTTCGAACTATACCAGAACTCTCTTATGCCTTGCTACGGTCTTCTAACTCCAGTACGCTTCTCCCTTATCAAATCCCCACTTACTCCCACGATTTCCATTAATTTTACTTAGAATTATTCTAATTATTCTTGATATTAAATTCAGGATGTTACAACATTAATGATCACTTATTTTACATGTTTGAGAATGCTAAAGGAAAAAAATGGAAAAAATAATTAATGCAATTTTGATTTCTTAAAAAAAATGGAATACAGAATAAGCCAAAACTGCTAAAGCGACACCTAGGCTTTGTCTAACGTGCTTAGTTATGAGTTTTTTAGCTAGCTAGTAGCATTTAGATTCAAACTAACTCAATTAGGTGAACACAAATTAGAAAAAGTTTGTAACTTTTGAAAGCTAGTTTTCAGAAAGCTACTTCAAGTAGCTTTCTAGAAACTAATTAGCTTTCAAGAATTCATATACCAAATATACCCTCCAACATATATTAAAATTACATTAATTAACCTAACTCAATTGATGACAATTTAATTATTAATTAAATATGTATTTAATTTGTATTAATTTTGTTAATATGCAATTTTATTAAAATAACTACCAATTTAATTAAACAAAAGTATAAGAGAGAGGGGAGTAAATCATTTGTTCCATTGTTTTATAAGTCATATGTCAAATTCCTCCCTGACTTTGTAGGCACCGATTAATTTAGTCTCTGAGATTTTCGAAATTGCAAATTGGTCCCTCATATAGGAACACGGCAGTCATGTCCCTGATATTGATGACCGTCAGTGGTCCTTAACGTGGGCTAACAGAATAGCCAAAATAACGTCATTTTGGCCAAAAAAATTAAATAAAGACCGTTGAGTATCGGTCAAATTAGTCCCTGAGATTGTCGAAACCGGTCAAATTAGTTTCTAACAATATGGATATTTAACGTCAGAGACTAATATGACAGACGTGTTCCTATCATGAGCACTATTGTAACACCTACACTTTTCTACCCTTAACTACCCATTATTAAAATAGTGAATTTAAAATTTTCGTTTAAAATATTAAAAATCTCCCGTCAAACGGACGGAGTTTTGTTTATTTTTCGGACTTTTCCAAAATATTATAATCTTCCTGCAACCTGATAAACACATTAATATATCACGGGCCAGCAGGGCTGTCAGCATATATCACATTGGTAGTATTTAGCAATTCAGAGTAAGCAGCCTACAAACAAGTTTTGTGGAAAGAGTTGTTTCCCAAAATACTCCTTTTTCCAAGGTGCCGTCCTGGACCTCCCAAAAACTATTTACATATTTACATCAAAACAGAGAATCACATAACCATCAAGTCATGAGGTCCAGGACATTTTCATGCCCTAATAAAATAAAACGTAAGGGAGAGTACTCTTGCTCGGCCGGACCAGGTGTAAGCTCTGCCTCAGTACCTGAAAAATTAATAAGGAGGTGAGCATTACATATAAATTAGGAATAGCAGTTTCTAATATGCTATAATACCCCACTAAGTCAACCACAAATAGCACAAAGTATACATATAATCACAAAATCAAAGTATATCACGCTCACTTACAGATAAAACCCTTCCATACACCTATCATTCTCCAGTTCTACTTCCCTTCAAAGCTTAATTCTTTTAAAATTTTTCTTGTATTCTATTAATGTCTTAGATAATATTTTCCTCATTTTAAGTTGTCTCATTTATAATCATTAAGTTTTTGTGTAGCTATCCTCTTCGCGTACTAACCGATTCGCGTAAAATCGCAGTCGGCCCCGGTTCGCGTAAAATCGCAGCCGGCCGCAGGAGGATAGTGTTTAGCCCCTTTCGCGTACTAACCGATTCGCGTAAAATCGCAGTCGGTCCCGGTTCGCGTAAAATCGCAGCCGGCCGCAAGGGATTATTATGTATGTTTTTTCATATTCGTTTATTTGTTTTCATTAAATGTTTTATGTGAGTTTCCTCTTCGCGTACTAACCGATTCGCGTAAAATCGCAATCGGCCCCGGTTCGCGTAAAATCACAACCGGCCGCAGGGGATTTGTGTTTAGTCCCTTTTGCGTACTAATCGATTTGCGTAAAATCGCAGTCGGCCCGGTTCGCGTAAAATCGCAGCCGGGCGCAAGGGATTGTTATATATGTTTTTTTTCTTTATAGTTTACTTCTCTCCTTAACTCGAATTACTCTATTATTTCCTTCTTAATTAATTTTCTCCATTCTAACTAATTAGTTATTAATTACTACCATATTTTCTACACCTCCAAGCACTAGAACATTGAGCAATATAAACGCATATCACAGAGTTATGGCATAACATCACCAACAAATACATTCAATTCTAGGATTACTTTTCTTAATCTATTTTTCTTAGATTCTAGGTTCTAACTATCAACTTTATCAACTACCCTAAGGTGCAAAATCCTAAACTAACAACAAACTCTTAGCAAGCATTATAAACACACTAGAAACTTATCCCTAAGATAAGGTATTACTCACTCCTTACCTCAAAATGATGAGAAATAAAGAAAAACCTTGATTTGTGCTTTAAGACCTAGGAACCTTAAACTTCCTTATCCTTGCTTGCCACCTTAATAAATCCAATACCCCATGATGATAGATAACCCTATTGTGAGTGTTGTAGGAAAGAAGGTTGTTGCTACTCTTCTCTTTTCTTGATTAGAAGGCATAAAATAGAAACTCCTCCATGATTATAAGCTTGAAATAAAAACAAAGAGAGAGGGAAAGAGAGGGAGGGAGGGAGAGGGAAAGTGAGTTCAGCTCATTGGGTTGCTTGGTGTTGTTGAGGTTGATGGTTGTTGTGATGACTTACTGATCAATGGAAAGGAAATAGAGATGTTGCCTTTGGAACCCTAGAGAGAAACGAAAGTCATGGAAAGAGGGAGGTGAAATGTGTTGCTAATCTGATTTTGCTTGAAGTGCTAAATTATGAGGTGGTGGAGTGGTGGCTTCTCTAAGAAGCCATCCGTTTTGTGGCTCAAACGGTGCCACACACACAAGATATCCGTCCCCCGCGCGCCTGGGCATGCTCCTGTGTGCCTGGACGTCCCGACTTTGAATTGCCATAACTTCTTCATTAACTGTTGGATCTTGCTCAAATTTTGAGATACACTTCCTAAGACCCTAAACTTTACATCCAATGGTGGAATTTGGGATTAAAGGCTTGGACATTATATTTCTAATTTCCCAACCTAAGGTGTTCTTAAGATCAAAATACTCCTAAGTTCCTCTTAATTTGGCTAAATTCTACACTCTAAACATCCTAAGATGATTACCATAATACATACACTTGGAAATTAAAATTGAGGATGTTACAACTATTATGATCAGTGCCCTCAAAATGAGAGACCAATCTGACATATTATTCATTGTTTTGTTGATAGGTTTTGCTTGAAAAGATCCCTATGTAGACAAATTCGATATGTCTGAGGGATTAACATTGATACATGTTTTGTACAATGCTATCGTCGTGAAGCAAAGATCAGCCATCATTCTTATTTAGGCTTTGTGAATTAGGTTGGTGTATGAACTACTCAGGCCTGGTCCTGACAAGTTATAGGCCGAGGGCAAATTTTTTTTTTGGACCCTTAAACTATTAAAAAAACTTGTAAATAAATAAAATTTTAACAATAAAGTTTGAATGAAATTTCTCTTAATATAGGGATTCTTCCAAAATGTTATTAATGCCTATAACTCTATAAGTTTGCAAAAATACAATCAACCCAAAAAAAAATTCACACAGAAGATGATTACCATAATACATACACTTGGAAATTAAAATTGAGGATGTTACAATTCTCCCTCACTTATTGGAATTTCATCCTCGAAATTCCGTAAATGGAAAATCATCCTAGAAGATAAGGTCCTGCAACTACGATGCTCACGACTCTTTGGTTCCGGTTTCCCACTTAGGATGTTTCTAAGACCACACTACCTAATAATTCTATGCCTATATTGGGACATACCACTCCTTATTCTTAACCTGACTTCTCTTTCCGCTTCCGTTGCACCACTCTGATAGGTTAAGATCTATTATCACCCAATAAACATCCGAGTCGCCTACCAAGTTCTCCCTCACTTTGGATTTTGCCAACACGTAAGGAGCTGAATGTGTCGACTTCCAAGTCAGCTTGTACACCCTTTTCAAAGGAGATCCTAAGGCCTTAACACTAACTAGAAATGAGTTCCAACGAAACTCACAAGGAATTTGGGCTTTTGCTATAAGGAAAAACAACTTAAGGTCATGCAATCAAAAGGCTTATCACAAAATGCAACAACCTATGGTGGAATTATCCTCATCACTGAGGAAACAAATGGAATAAACAAGACTGGAACTCTAGGAACGATTGGTATTCAGGGATAATAAGCAAAGAGAGAAACATGAGTTCACAATCGTTGGTCAGTTAGAGCGAAAGAACCTTCGATTGTGGACAAAAAATGCTACTTCAAGATTGACTCGGACCAAGAAGAATAAGAAGAAAATGAAAACGAAAAATCTACTTCCACTAATTGAAACATTAATTAAGGCTCACAGAAACACTAATAGAGTTTTGAAGGACACTTGGCAATCACGACTAGAGGTAAGCTGAAAATCTTAAGAGTAGGACACATCACTACCCACTAACTTGGGGCAATGGAACTTAGGTCGAACCTTGGGTGCATGACAGCCATCCCATTACCACTTATTCTAAGCTGGATACAGAAAGGAACTTGTTTGGATTGGGTATAGGTTAGGAATACTAATGAGATCTGACGCTTCTATCATCTTCGAGACTTACATCACTCTCGGAAAGGAGTTACTATCCGGTGATGGTCATTGAATTGAACTGTCTTTCCTAAGACTTGAGAATTCCCACACCTATATAGATTTAAGCTCTCGTCCTATCGCTTTGCTCTAAGTCTACTTCTTAATTTGACCTGAAGATTTGGAAGGAACACCTTCTAACTAGCCTATTCTCTTTTAACACTTCTATTTCTTAGAGGTTACAACTCTGGTTATCTTAATGTTACTTAAAGATTGCAATGATATCATCTATTAATAGATGTAAGGATTGCGGTGATCAAGTTCAACCCCACGTCTATCAATATCACATCACTGCTGAATTCCACTAGTAATGTCATTATTTAGAAGATGTAAGAATTAGAGTGATCAATTCTAACCTTACATTCCATTAAACAACAACATTATCAAGATCATGGGGTAAAACTTCACTCAAGGTTCTACGTTGTCTAGTTCTCCTTAAAGTTTTCCATAACTTCCTAGAAAACTGGTTTAACACTGGGTATCCGTTAGGTCTCATACTCTTTTGTCACGGGAAATCAAGTATCCTAAGTCTCTCCTTACCCCGCTAACTACTAAGACAAAACCCATATCATAAACACGATATAAAGAATATAAATATCGACAGCAATCTCCTGAAAGATCGCTTCCTGAAAGACTTAAGGATATCTCCTATCTATGTTAATTTGATTGGGTTCATCTATTAATCTGGTTTTCGAAAGATTGACCACCCAAGAAGAAAGAATAACTAGGATATAAATTACATGCTTTTACTAAAACTAATAAAGATGATTACCTAACATGCGCCTCTGAGGTGGGGTGCTGCCACTAGCTTCCTGCACTTTAGATGCATTCACTTCTCTCTTCATTGTCTTCTGGGGACAATTGACTGCAATATGACCAGGTTGACCACACTGATAACAGAGTGCTTCTTTTCTTTTCAAATTCAGATTCCAGCACACTTCCCTATGCACCCTGCCACAGTCCTGACAAGAAAGGACAGAACCATAAGACTTCACTGTATGTTTAAGTTCCCTAGGAACCGCTTCTCTAGGCTGAAGATAAGGTCCTGACTTCTGAATCGGCCCTTTACCTTTAATAGGACCTCCCACCCTCGGTACATCCCTGCTGCTAGAGTCGTACACCATTGGTGCATCTACCACTTTCACCTCTTGTTTAGAATCAGGGTTAAGGCAACCAATGGCTAAATGCCCTGGTTGACCGCATCAGAAACATAAACCTTTCATACTTTTCCTCATCACTTCCCATCATACATCCCGATGAAATTTCCCGCAATGAACACAAGTAGATTTGGGGAACGAAGTGGTCTTCGCTAGCTTCACTTTCTTTGAAATAGCCCTCTCAGTCTTAGGTTTAGGGTAAGATTTTGGTTTTCCTAAGCAGTCTTCCGATCTTATCATGCCTTTTTCCCAAACGCTAGCCCAGTGCACTAGCTGGTCAAATTTGTCCACGGGTACATTCCCAGGGTTGTTGTGATATCATTACGGAGTCCTGCTAGAAATTTGATGCATTTGGTTTCTTCATCCACACCCTGATAGCTGATGGCATATTGAATCAAATCCACAAATCTCTCTACATATTCCTCAATACTCCTGTCCCCTTGTCTCAAGCACAGAAAATCCAATTCCTTCTCCTTTCGAACATCCTTAGGAAGATACTTCTCCCGAAACATTTCTTTGAAGACATCCCAAGTCACTCTTTGATTAGTGGCCTCCGCATTCTTTCGAACCTGCTCCCACCACGCTTCCGCTTTGCCTCTAAGAGTATACTGAGCCAACAGAACTTTATGCTCCTCTGGTGGTGACACATCATTGAGAATTCCTTTTATATCCTGAAGCCACCTTCTAGTTCCATCAAGATTATAGTCACCCTCAAACTTAGGGGGACCATGCCACTTGAACTCAGCCAACCAATTGATCTCAGCAGGAGATGGGTTCTGAAATGCCTGTGGGGGTTGATTAAGAGCTGCTATGGCTGCAGCCACCAACTCAGCTTGACTTCGATTTATTTGAAATAAGCTTTCTAAGATTGCAGCGATCTTATCATTGTCACTGCGTCTACTCGCTATAATTCCTAATCCTGGAAAAATAATGAATCAATATGTGTACCAATGAACAATCGCATAAGTATTCTATTAGTCAATTAAGACTCTTAACTACCCACATTGATTACTCGCTCGGTGAGTAATCACTAGAGTAATGGGTTACTCCAAAGGTCGAGGAGAAACTGCTCTGATACCATAAATGTAACACCTACACTTTTCTACTCTAAACTGCCCATTATTAAAATAGTGAATTTAAATTTTTTTTTTTAAATATTAAAAATCTCCAGTCAAACGGACAAAGTTTTGTTTGTTTTTCGAACTTTTCCAAAATATTATAATTTTCCTGCAACCTGATAAACACATTAATATATGACGGATAAATCCAGCAGGCTGTAAGCATATATCACATTGGTAGTATTTAGAAATTCAGAGTAAGCAGTCTATAAACAAGTTTGTGAAAAGAGTAGTTTCCCAAAATACTCCTTTTTCCAAGGAGCCGTCCTGGACCTCCCAAAAACTATTTACATATTTACATCAAAACAGAGTGTAACATCCTAAACTTTGATTTTAATGAAATTATTGATTAAAAACCTTAGAAAAATTGGAATAATGACTTAATGAATTTTGGTAGATAGGTGAGTGGTGATTATAGGTCCTAGGGGTTGTATAGAAGGCAGTTGTGGCTTTGGGCAAAGTCAAATAAGCGAAATCGGGAGTTAAATCGGCGTTTTAGATGTTAGAAATCGACCGAAAAGAGAAAATTAGGAATTTATCATGGGATGATAAGAAAATAAATTCCACCGTTGGATGTGAAGTTTATGGGGTGAAGAAGCATGTCTAAAAATTTGGAATCGATCCGACGGTTAACGAAAACGTTACGGCGAATCGAAGGATGGAAACCCAGATTTTCGCCCAAGCGCACCAGCCATGCGCCCAGGCGGGTGCACTGTTCATTGGTGCACCAGACAGTGGGAAATCCGCCCAGGCGAGGCACCAACTCGCCCAGGCGCGCCCAAGGCGCATCAGCACGCACCAGTGTTGCATCTGGCGCGCCAATCCTCCCCCTGACCGCACCAGAAAGACGCACCACGCACCCGAACCAGAAAAACTGGTGTAGTCCTCGCGCCCAGGCGAGCTAGGCGTGCGCCCAGGCGCGCGTGCGCAGCAGCACCAGATCTGGTGCGTCCATTTCATGACTTGGGGCCAAAGTTCCATTTCTGGCCACACGATTTTCTCAGCTCCCTAGGCTGAACATAAGGCACCAAATACACTTCATTTCACCACCTTTCAACACCATCTTCATTCCATCATCTCCATCAACTCTCTCAAGCTCCAAGATCATCTCCATCACCCTTCCCATCACAAACACTTGGTTTTGGGCACCTCAAACCCAAAATCATCAAAGCCCCATCAAGTGTGCACCATGGAGGTTGGTTGAAGCTTCATCTCTTCCCCTCCCTTGACCCTCACGAATCACTCCCTCCTCCATTCTCCTTGGCTTTTCAATTTTTCCACCATTGATTGGGTAAGTAGCTTCATGCCATGAGTTATTTTCCTTTCCATTTCAACTTTCCTTGACTCATAGAAATTGAGCTCTAAAACCCTAGGATTCTTGCACTTTTTGCTATATATGGATTGTGTTTCATGCCTTCCAACTCGAATCAAGGCAAGGACAAAGATCATTCCTCTTGTGCTCTATCAAATAGGGTTGTCTATCATCACTTCATCATTTCCTTATTGAGGTGGCAAGCTAGACTTAGGAAGTTCAAAGTTTCCAAGGTTTTGAGCTAGGGCTCACTAATGTTCTATTTACTCTTTGCTAATTTAAGGTAAGGAGTGGGTTACAGTGAGTATTACCTTACTCTAGGGTTTAGTTTACAATATGCATATAATGGGTACTAAGATATTTGTGTTAGTTTAGGTTGATATGATATAGAATAATTGTTAGAATAGAATTTATGACTTAGGGAATTTATTTTGATGTTGATATATTGCATTTTGTGATTTGGTGATGTTGATGAATTAAATGCTTATATTGTTTAATAACTTGAGTTGTGATATTAAGATGAATTGTGCTAATTAAGCTATAAAATATATTAGTGATCATTGGATAGTGGAAATGGGTAATGTGGTGATTAATTTTGAGTAATGGAAATTTGCTAAAGAATTGATAATAATAAAGGAACTAAATGAATTATACCCAGGCACATCCAGGGGAGATTGTATTATACCCGGACGCTGTAAGTCGTTATCGCGCAGTGGTGCGAACGCAGTAGGTCGTGACCAGGGGATTACCCGGACGCAGTAAGTCGTTATCGCGCGGTGGTGCGAACGCAGTAGGTCGTGACCAGGGGATTGAGAAACACACCCGGACGCAGTAAGTCGTTATCGCGCGGTGGTGCGAACACAGTAGGTCGTGACCAGGGGATTGAGAAACACACCCGGACGCAGTAAGTCGTGAGTGCACAGGAGTGCAGACGCAGTAGGTCGTGACCAGGGACAGATAGAAAAGAATATTAATATGATTAAAATACATGGAATGGAAGACTTAAGAAAATGTTAAATAAAATCGATTTGAGAAGCTAATGAATACTTAAAATTGAATTGTGATGAATTGAATCTTATTTATGATGTTGTGATTGAATTGCTATATGTGTATGGCTTAGTGTTGCATTATGTCTTATTTGGAAACTGCCTCCCCATTTTATGTGTAATACTCACTCCTTACTATCTCCACAGGTACTGAGGAAGAGTTTGCACAAGATCAGGCCGAGCAGGAGTACTCTCCCTCACAGGGAGAGTAGGTCACTTATTATCATGTAGGACATGGAAATGTCCTGGGCCCGATGATGTGAATCATTTTTGTTGTATATAAATGTAAATAGCTTTTTGGGGGCCCAGGACGACTCCTTTTGGGAAAGGGGTCCATTTTGGGGAAAAACTATCTTCCTAACTTGTTTATATTTCTGCTAACTCTGATGTTCATACTATGATGTTTTAAACCTGTTTCTGATGCGTGCACGAAGATGCACTAGCTAATATATATATATATATATATATATATATATATGTGTGTGTGTGTGTGTGTGTGTGTGTGTGTGAATAGCCCTGCTGGCTTGCTATTTGAAAATGTTGTTATTTATCAGGTTGCAGGAAAACAGAAATTTTGGAAAAGTCCTAAAAACAAACGAAACTCCGTCCGTTTGACGGGAGATTTTCTTATGAATTAAAAATAACTAAGAGTTTTTACTAATCAATTTATAAGTTAAAAATGAAATTTTCAAGTTGCTATTTTTAATTAAGGGTATAAAAGGGTAAATAAACTTAGGTGTTACACAGAGAATCACATAGCCATCAAGTCATGAGGTCCAGGACATTTTCATGCCCTAATAAAATAAAACACTACTCTCCCTTAACTCTCCCTATAAGGGAGAGTAATCCTGCTCGGCCGGACCAGGTGTAAGCTCTGCCTCAGTACCTGAAAAATTAATAAGGAGGTAAGAATTACATATAAATTAGGAATAGCAGTTTCTAATATGCTAAAATACCCCACTAAGTCAACCACAAATAGCACAAAGTATACATATAATCACAAAATCAAAGTATATCATGCTCACTTATAGATAAATCCTTCCATACACCTATCATTCTCCAGTTCTACTTCTTTTCAAAGCTTAATTCTTTTAAAATTTTCCTTGTATTCTATTAATGTCGTAGATAATATTTTCCTCTCTTTAAGTTGTCTCATTTATAATCGTTAAGTTTTTGTGAAGCTATCCTCTTTGCGTACTAACCGATTCGCGTAAAATCGCAGTTGGCCCCGATTTGCGTAAAATCGCAGCCGGCCGCAGGAGGATAGTGTTTAGCTCCTTTCGCGTACTAACTGATTCGCGTAAAATCGCAGTCGGCCCCGGTTCGCATAAAATCGCAGCCGGCCGCAAGGGGTTATTATGTATGTTCTTTCATTTTCGTTTATTTGTTTTCATTAAATGTTTTATGTGAGTTTCCTCTTCGCGTACTAATCGATTCACGTAAAATCGCAGTCGGCTCCGGTTCGCGTAAAATCGCAACCGGCCGCAGGAGGATTAGTGTTTAGTCCCTTTCGCGTACTAACCGATTCGCGTAAAATCGCAGTCGGCCCCGGTTCGCGTAAAATCGCAGCCGGTCGCAAGGGATTGTTATATATGTTTTTTCTTTATAGTTTACTTCTCTCCTTAACTCGAATAACTCTATTATTTCCTTCTTAATTAATTTTCTCCATTCTAACTAATTAGTTATTAATTACTACCATATTTTCTACACCTCCAAGCACTAGAACATTGAGCAAAATAAACACATATCACAGAGTTAAGGCAAAACATCACCAACAAAAACATTCACATCTAGGATTACTTTTCTTAATTTATTTTTCTTAGATTCTAGGCTCTAACTATCAACTTTATCAACTACCCTAAGGTGCAAAATCCTAAACTAACAACAAACTCTTAGCAAGCATTATAAACACACTAGAAACTTATCCCTAAGATAAGGTAATACTCACTCCTTACCTCAAAATGATGAGAAATAAAGAAAAACCTTGATTTGTGCTTTAAGACCTAGGAACCTTAAACTTCCTTATCCTTGCTTGCCACCTTAATAAAGCCAATACCCCATGATGATAGATAACCTTATTGTGAGTGTTGTAGGAAAGAAGGTCGTTGCTACTCTTCTCTTTTCTAGATTAGAAGGCATAAAATAGAAACTCCTCCATGATTATAAGCTTGAAATAAAAACAAAGAGAGAGGGAAAGAGAGGGAGTGAGAGGCGTGAGGCTTAAAAGGGAGAGGGAAAGTGAGTTCAGCTCATTGGGTTGCTTGGTGTTGTTGAGGTTGATGGTTGTTGTGATGATTTACTGATCAATGGAAAGGAAATAGAGATGTTGCCTTTGAAACCCTAGAGAGAAACGAAAGTCATGGAAAGAGGGAGGTGAAATGTGTTGCTAATCTGATTTTGCATGAAGGGCTAAATTATGAGATGCTGGAGTGGTGGCTTCTTAGCTAAATTATGAGATGGTGGAGCGGTGGCTTCTCTAAGAAGCCACCCGTTTTGTGGCTCAAACGGTGCCACATGTAACACCCCAATTTGGACATAGAATTTTAGCAAAAATTTGCGCCATTTTTTTTATATATACAATATTTATTTTCCAACTTCTTAATCAAAAGAATTTCCATTACCTTAGTTTAACTTCTGATCTAACTTAATTTGCAAAATATCCTTTCATATTATTCTATTCCAAATGAGATATTACAAAACACATTTCCAAAAACTTATTTTCTCACAACATTATTTTTCCCTAATGGTTTCCTTGAAAAACATTTTAAAATTTGCAGTAATACCATTGAGACAAAAATTATACTGAATAGACATTTCATTAAAATGGTCATTACCTAAAAAGGCATGACATTGATTACAATGAAGATTCAGAATAAAAATGGTCTATGCCAATACTAAAGAGTACATCAGTTCTATCAGAGCAGACTCAATCTACTTAAATCTTATGACAAACATAAAACCCCTCATCATCACTACTCTCAACAGCAGGTGCCTCCTCTGGGTCGAACTTCCACCCCACTGGACCTTCTTCTTGAACTTCCTCCTCATCAGGTTCCCATATCTCAAAGTTTCCTGAAGATCATCAAGCTCCCAAACAGCTGCCTCGTCTTCTTCTTCCAGGTTCATCATTTCCACTTCCTGTGGATCCTCTTCTGGCTCTTCTTCTATCACCTCCTCTAGGAATTCCTCCTCTGGTTCTTCTTCCTGGATATCTTCTTCTACTGGTTCCTCTTCTGGAATTTCCTCCAATTCTTCGTCTGAGGGTATTTCCTCCTCTCCATTGGATATATCTTCGAAGTCCATACGCCTCATTGCCGGATGAACCTCGTGATAAGTGACGGGACCACCAACCACTTGGTCGTGAAGATACAACACACATGGATTTACGTCCGTCATCCTCCCACTAACAACGAAGTCAGGGTCAATGATCTCAATTCTGGCCGGTCCTTCCCATAACCATCCAGTCTGCTTAACTTCCCAATGCCCGAAGTCTTCCAAAAACGCCACCTCACTATTTGAAATATCTATCCGACATATAACTGGATCTTCCATCTGTGAACATCATTTCCAATGTCCATAGAGAAAGGGAAAACAGAGAGAGTAAGCGATCCGAACGATATAATCGTCGACGACATGGACTTACTCTAAGGGATCACATCAGGATATACAACATACATATTCAACATAGGTATACAGATAGTAAACAATTTCTTATTACATCATGATTCATCATAACAGCATATTCATTTCATATCATTACTCATTTCATCATTCACATAATAGTCTCAAATGTTTCATTAAAATCTTTGGTGAGTCTTCTCAATTTACTTATCTGGAATCATAACATAGCTGTCAATGATTTAGGGAGGGAAATCATTGAAGCGAAGGGTAAGTCAGCACACACGATACATCTCCTCCTCAATATCCAACCACAACCGGAAAACAGATGGGACGCACAAGAATCCTAACCACACAGCCATCAAGTGTCAAAGGGTACGTACCAGCTGCAACCACGCTCTGTTGGCCAGGAAAAAGAATAAGAAGTGGACCACGCTCTGTTGGTAAAAAAAACAATGACCTTTAGCCTCGATCCAGATTCTCTCTCACCATCTCCGATTTGCTCAAGGGGGCGACGGCTCTATCCTTAGTTGTACGTGCAGTCCTTGCTACGATCAATGCCCAGCAGGTGACCTTGATCATTGTAACGCTGTCCCGCCTAATTAAGCGCTCAAGGCTTCTTAACGTTTCACCGTCCTTGCCCTCCCCTATCGCAATCACCACTCGAAGGAATGCATCGACCTCCAAGTATTCGGTATATTTCCTCTCCACTACTTCTCTCTCAACACAGAGTTAGGAAAGGATTAAAGCTTTTGAGTCTTTTAAGCATTTTAAGTCTTTTATTAACCTAGTTTGGTCAACGCATTCTAAGCCTCACTTCTAATGGGCCTCGACCTCTAAGGGTAACAGCAAACACCTCCCTATGGTACAGTGGATTCCACAAGACTTGAAACTACGGCACAGTCATCCACGTGGTCAGTCGCTTAAAGGGGATATACAACAAAAGTTATTGTGCAGTTTGCACCATCACTGTACACTAGTATTGTTTTTCAAATTTCCACAAGATTAATCATTCTCATATTTTCTTTTCATAGTATAATTCTAAATATACCAGGTCCTTTTCATAGGAACAACCGTTCAAATATATCAAATAATTTCATAGAATAAACCATGATTTCATAAACATATCCAAAAACATTTGATACTTCATCACATGTTCTCTTATCATTTCCAAGACCATATTAAGAAGGATAACTTTAGATTATACAATATGTCATATCAAAATAAAATCAGACATACAATATAAAGTTACTTTCGCAACGTAGAACGACTAAGCACACCACAATCAATTGTCGTCTCGTATCTTGACATATAACTTTGGATTCCGACTTTTGAGATGGTCGAAATCATCCTAATGTTATCTTAGTGCCATTATGTCTTAAAATAGCTACTCTTTCACCTGAGATAAGATCCACGCTTACTTCGTCCCAACCTACAGCTCCAGCTGCTCGTTCACTCCTGATTCCTTTTATTCTTGAACGACGAACGACATACAATTAATATCTACTAAGTACCTTATACTATCTTCCTACTTATGTAAAGACTAAACCTAAAGTACAAAACTATTTTAAAAACAGAAATTTTTTTTAAAACAGAATTTTTTTAAGGGCATTTAGATGACTAGAACAATTCAAGAAATCCTTTTTGCAAAACATAGTTTAAAACTCACTCCAATACTTGAAAAATACAAAAATACATTTTTATTTTCACAAAAACCATACTACATTGCTTATATAACAACTACCACATTCAGATAAAATACTGAAATCAAAACACAAACAGATACTTAAATAGGATTACTAACACATAGCAATCACTTAAACAAACATTCCTTAATCAACCATTTACATTTTTGATTAGCATAGGTTTCCTAAACCTTATAGTACTTTAAAAGATAATTCTAACATAGAAATCATACATGAATTAATCTAATCCATATAGTTACACATAGACCATTTAAGGAATATAGAAGCACCTTATCAATTAGACATAGCATACATTTAATCATCTAATAATAAGATACTATGACCTAACTAAAAACATTTAACAATATATTTTTACATCAATATACAAACCATTTCTTATTACCGAAATTAAACAACATGACACTCATATCCAACATATACACACATACACTTAGTAAATTAAAATCATTTTTGGAATTACTTAAATCAAGTTATCAAAATTGGACAGCAATTACATACAAACTTTAAATTCACTTTTCTCTTAAATTATACCTCTAAAAATTATGTCACTTTTTCCTACATACAAAACACAAGTCCTATTATCTAAATAAAATTTAAATATCATATAATCATATTCAAATATTTTTGGACAGCAAAGTAAAATAGAGTTGCATCACTTCAAAATCACCCGAAAATGTATCTGTTCAATTATTTATTAAAGGATACATACATAAGGTTTAAAATAAAGTCAAAATAAATAAAATATTTTTTATTACTTTATAAAACAATTCTGGACAACAACCAAATAATTTCTAAAAATTCATTTTATTTTCATGTAATCACATACTTTTTACGCTATAATTCACAATACACACATATATACAATTACTCATCACAAATACACACAAAAATAAAATTTAGGGACCCACTGTCCAAATAAAATTATTATTTTCCAGAATAAAATTAATTTTTCAGAAATAATTTATTTTCTATGAAGACACATAATTTGTTTCATGCATACACATCAATAAACACAATATATCCAGCATATAATCACTTAGACAATTAGGAAATTAACAAAAATCATTCATTCCTCTCATATTAAATTCGGTCCTAATAAAAATAAAATAAAAACTGTAATAACAATTTATAAACATATATAACATATTTCTATACTTTTCCTAACTTTAGAACATTTAATCTAAACACAAAATTAATTAAAATAAACACGATAAAAACCAATTTTTGGACAGCAACTTAACAATTTATATATTACACACATATTGCATAAAAATTCATATGCTCACCTAGATAATTATTTCTAATCACTAAAGAAATTATAAACATACTCATTTCCATAAAAAAAAAATCGACACATAGGTTTCTAAATCAAATTTTTTTTAAAAGAAAAATCAATAAGAAATTAAATATACAACAATACACGAAATTAAAATTTATGAAAATACCCAAGATGCTATAATAACCAAGACTCCAAGAGTCACTTAATTGAATAAATATACAAATAAGAATTAAACAACAAAACACAAGAATGTAGTTATAGTGACATGAGTCCTTGGTCTTTTGATTCATATGCTACCTCAGAGTTTACTAGTCTCAAAGATTTATAAAAAGTTGTGTTTCATTTAACCATATTGAGTGCTTTAGTTCATAGTCAAACTTTGCATACTTTCTAAAAGTTGCAGAGCCATAAAAGCAGCCTACTGTCATCAACGACAGGAAATCAACGTGAACAGAAAGCCCTCTACAAACACAGAAGGGCCATAAAACATTAAGAACTCTTAACTCTATAAATTCCACACGTTATAAATTTATTATTTAACATCATGCTTTTATAACACTAGCGATCAAAAGGGTTCAATTAGAAAAGTAGCCCTTAAACAATACTAATATCAATCAACTCAAATAAAGAACCACAAGAGACAAAAAAAAAATAAAGGATATGCAGTATACTCACATAAGCACGCATACAATAATTAAACAAATATCCTATTTCTATTATAATTTTCGTTCTAACCAACCAAGTTTTATATAACAAAATCTTCTTCTTAAAATCTAGATATATATATATATATTCATGCATACTAATCAATATAAAGAACAAAACCATTTTATTTATATTTACTATAGGTCATTCGGCCATATCAAAGAATTAGAAAAGGGATTTCATAGAACAAAAATCAAATCTTAAATCAAACACCATAAAAGAGTATTTAGAACGAAAATCCATTCAAAACTATTTTTAGAACTACTTTTTTAGAACTTGAAAGAGTAGAAGAAGAACAATATTAAAATGAATAATAAAACAAATGAAACATTAACAAAGAATGGTTCTAGGGATACCTTTCTCCTAAGCAAATAAGGTGAACACTTCAAGCAAATAAAAAAAAGGCTATCCTCTTCTCTTCCTGTTTGTCTCCCACGAATTTTCCCTCTCCCCCAAAGATCTTTCACAAATTTTTCTAAGTCTCTATGGTGCTGAAAAAGAATACTCATCTCTAGAAGATGAGACTATTTATAAGGTTAAGGATTTTTGTATTCCCACCCCATGCACATAGGAAATCACGATTTATAGGAGGAGTATATGGGCTGGAAATCCTTTTCAAACTTAGTCAAGAAGTAAGTGAGTCTTGAACTTACACATTGCATTAACTCTTCCTATTTCCTAAGATTCCTTCATAACTATTGTATAGTTCATATGGCAATTTGAATTTCAAACTAACTTGCCATAAAGGAATTCTAGATTCTTCCTCCCTACATACATCAAGTTGGACAGTGCATGCTCAGAAAATTGAGAGAAATATTTTCAAATTAATTTTGCATATTCTCCATAAATCAAAATACTTTTTAACCAAATAATTGAAAAAATAAAAATTGTACTATATAAAGGTAGGTACAGCCATGAAAATATTTTGTAACACCATATTTTTATTTTTCAATCACTATACCAAAAGGAAGAATTTATTGGAGGTCCATAAATAATGTTTCCAATATTAAAACTCTAAATTTGTTCTTAATTGGTACTGTGGTGGACTCGGCTTAGCCGAGCTCCTCGAAACCCTCACTCGGGGCCTGATGACCCTTTAGGAAGCTCTCTGTGAGCTTGGCCGAGCTCAAAGCTCAACGGCCGAACAAACACCATACACGGGCCGACCTCATGCCCCTACTAAGGTCCGACTTCCTTGTCCGACACCTCGCAGAGATTCCGATACCAAGGACCGGATGACGTACGCATCTTATCCACAAGGACAGCTCACCCACTCATAGCTCATTACAGGTTGACCCTACTTGGGTTTCAAGCAAGCCTATTAGGGCAACCAGCTCCCCCCTATAAGTAGCTCTGTACTACATAGGGCTCAGGTATGTCCTCTAACCCTAATTGCCACCCTCACACACCAGTGATTAGGGCTACTTCTTGGCTTTCTACCTTGCCACCAGAGGACACCCACAAACATCACAGATAAACCCTAGATAGAGGCTCCTTAAGGTCTTCTTCCCTTACCTTGAGGTCCTCTCAGTCTAGGACATCGCATTGGCGCCATCTGTGGGGATACTACTGGAAACTCGTATGAGGTTTTGCCTTGCTCCGTGAATGATAGGATATGCTCACGGACCGATGATAACTCTTTTTCTTTTATGACGACTTGGTACACAACCTCGGCGTGACCCTCCCATTCACTGACTTGGAGATGAGGGTTTTAAACGAACTCGGACTGGCTCCTTCACAATTACACCCCAACGCTTGGTCGTTTCTTCGAGCCTTCCAAAAATACTGTGGAGCCAAAGGATTAGTATGTACAGTTCGACTTTTCTTATGGTTGTACAACCCTTTCGTGAGTAACAAAGATGGTGTAACTGGTTGGCTTTGGGTGTCGACCAAGGCCCGAGGTCATTTCAGGCTCTTCGGCATGTTCACGGATTCTTGGAAGCATTTCAAGCCAAGATTCTTTATTATAAGTATGTGGGCACGGGGCGACCTTGGTTTCGGGCAGAGACAGGACCGAAGTTCCCCTTGGAGTGGACCCAGGAGTTCTTCACTCGCCACGTCGGCACGCCGCAGAGATGGTCGGGTGCAACACTTGATGCCGATGAAGCTGTAATGGCCAACCACTTCCAGTCCGAGTACCGGGCCAGGAAATTCCAGCTCGACATCGGAGTGTTTATGAAGTGTCCCGATAATGAAGTCGTTACAAAGATTGGTAGTTAACTTTACTTTTGCACTTGTATATATTTATTTCTTTCAACTTTCTGAATGATTTTGTTTATTCTTTTGTTTTCAGACGAACACTGGTCGGACATGTCGTCAAAGGCGTTTAAAGCTGCAATGGAGGCCCGAAAGAGGAAGAGGACGGATAGCCCTTCCAATGAAACTGTGTCCGCCGAGGTCTCTACCGACACGGCCTCCACCGACTCGGCTCCTCGGCCGCGACCTACTCCTCCCTCAGTGATTCTTGCCCCTCCTCCTCCTCGGTCTCCGAGCCTTAACACCGAGGTGGTTACTGCTGCTGATCCCCCCCTTCATCATCAGGTCCGAGGAAAGGAACCGATATTCTCCCAAGGCCACCGACCACCACTGCCAAACCCTCGGTTAAGGACACTTTAATCAAGATGTCCGGGGCGGAATGGAAGAGAATGGCCGAAGAGCTTGCCTGCCAACTGAAGCGGTCGACCACCATGTTCAATGTGTTGGCGGAGGTGGCGGATGACGTAGCGGAGGGTGTGTCGCCTGCTAAGAAGAAGGCCAGAGCCGAGTTGGCGGCTGAGGTGGCCGAGTTGAGGAGTAAACGAAATTCAGCCGACTAGAAACTGGCCGAATTGGAGGAGAAGCACCGTCAGCAAATGGAGGAGCTTCTCAAAAACCATGAGGAAGCGCTAGCCCAAGTCAAAGAAGATGCTCGAAAGGCGGAGGAGGCTGCTAAAGAAGCAGGTCGGCAGGAGGGCCTTGCCGAGGTTGAGAGAGTCCGATCTATGCTGAAGAAAAGGGCTGCTCAAGCACTGAAACATAAGATAGCTGCGGCAGAGGAAACCTTCGATTTTGAGAAGGGAGGAAGCAAGATCTTTGCCAGTGCTGTTGAGCAGATTCAATTCTTGAACAAGGAGATCCGACTTCGGGTTATCGGCGCCAGTGCTGGGTTTGGGGTCGAAGATGGGAAGATGGTGGATTTTGAAAAAGACGGAGCTGAGGTGGATCTCGATCAACCTGAAGAGAACCTTCCCAACCCCTTGGAAGAGAAACCCGAGGAGGAGTTCAATCCGACCAAGGTCCAGCTTTCCGATGTTGAAGATGACGCAGCGTAAGTCCCTTATGCTGGGCGGCTTGTATTTTGTTAATGTTTTTGTACAACATGTTTGACAGCATTGGAACTGCTTTATTTTGTTGTCTTTGTCTTTATATAACATTTGCTTTTGTTTAATGCAAGTTATATTTTTTTCAACTTGTTGCATCATGTCATTTTTATGCAAGTCTTTCGTTCCAACTTGTTGCATATATACTGTATCCGAGATCGTTTTTTATGCAAGTGTTTTCTTTAACTTGTTGCACAATGCGATTTTATACTGTTAACTCATTGCATGTTTGCTATTGATACCTCGGATCCGAATCACGACTAGTTGTCGGGTCTTCAAGGAAACTTATTCTGTTAAAAATGCAAGTCCTTAAAACTTGTTGCATTTTGTTTAGTTGCTTGTTGTGATCGGACTTAGTCGGATCGGAGCTGTGGATAGCTGTTAGGTAACCAAGTAAGATTGCTTTTAAGAATACAAGTCCTTTTTTACTTGTTGTATTCGGATTTAATCGGACCTGAAAAACTCATAATAAAGACACTTTTACTGTCCTTCGTTAAAACTTAATATAAATAATTAGTTGTGCTCGGACGACTCAGTAAGTGCAGTAATCTTATAAGTTTTCCTCTGAAAAAAGGTACTGTATATAAGTGTATACGGTAGGGATCTCGGATCCACCCACCATAGCCAAGGTGGGTGTCCTCGTCCTCGATGTGAAAGAGGTTGCTGAGTGAAGTTATGTGAGAACAGTTCACAGCTAGCTGTACTTTATCGGGTGTCCCTTGTACACTGTGCATATGAGCCGATCTTATTTACAAGATGTTGACTGTACATAGCGCCATGCAACATTAAGGTGGCTAGTGCTAAATGAGAAGCTAGTACGTACGTATATAAAACCGTGGCACTTGAGTAAGAGCAAGTTTGTACTATTTCATTGATCACAAATATGAGTTCATTGCCATTTAGGGAATTTAAAAGTGAGTATATAACAATGGAACAAGATGTAAATAAAGGAAGCAGACGTAAAGACTTTAACAGAAACTAAAATGAACTTAAACTTGAACTTGAGCTGAAGGTGCCGGTGATTGCTGATAATATCCGAGGTAATCCTAGCTGAAATAGGTTCTCAACTTCGCAACGTTCCAGGAATTCTTGAGCTCGACTCCCTCGAGGGTTTCTAACTTGTATGCTCCAGAGTATGTTTTTGAAACGACTCTGTAGGGGCCCTCCCAATTCTGGGCAAATTTTCCATCCCTTCGATTCTTGAGACCAATGTCTGCTCTTCGAAGTACGAGGTCTCCGACCTCGAAGGACCTGGGTTGCACTGACTTGTTGTATTGTTTGGCTTGTCTTTCCTTCTCTTTCTTCTCTCTAACTGAAGCGGCTTCTTGGATCTCCTCGGCCAATACTAGGTCTTCTTTGATCAGATTCTCATTTTCTTCCTCGGACCTGTCCCTCATTCGGAAGCGATGACCGCGCACAGCCGTAAGTGAGTCTAAAAGGGGTCTCTCCTGTTGAGGTCTGTACCGTGGTCCTGATCGACCAAAGGACCTCAGGTAGCAGATCGGCCCATACTCCCTTAGCCTGTGTAATTCTTTTTTTGAGGCCATCAACAATAGCCCGATTAGCAGCTTCGGCTTGCCCATTAGTCTGGGGGTGCTCGACCGACGTCAGAGACAGCTGGATCCAGCTCTCGGCAACTCCTCTTCCGAACTCCCTGGGACCTCGGAACAAGACCTGAATAGCCTTGACCGAGCTGGGGGGCTTATGTGGTGGACTTGGAAAAAGGACCTAACCCAAGAACTCGGGACAAGGCCTCAATAGCCTTGACCGAGCTGGGGGGCTTATGTGGTGGACTCGGCTTAGCCGAGCTCCTCGAAACCATCACTCGGGGCCTGATGACCCTTTAGGAAGCTCTCTGTGAGCTTGGCCGAGCTCAAAGCTCAACGGCCGAACAAACACCATACACGGGCCGACCTCATGCCCCTACTAAGGTCCGACTTCCTTGTCCGACACCTCGCAGAGATTCTGATACCAAGGACTGGATGACCTACGCATCTTATCCACAAGGACAGCTCACCCACTCATAGCTCATTACAGACTGGCCCTACTTGGGTTTCAAGCAAGCCCATTAGGGCAACCAGCTCCCCCCTATAAGTACCTCCGTACTACATGGGGCTCAGGTATGTCCTCTAACCCTAATTGCCACCCTCACACACCAGTGATTAGGGCTACTTCTTGGCTTTCTACCTTGCCACCAGAGGACACCCACAAACATCACAGATAAACCCTAGATAGAGGCTTCCTTAAGGTCTTCTTCCCTTACCTTGAGGTCCTCTCAGTCTAGGACATCACAGGTACAGATACAAAATTTTTGCAGCACACCGATTAAAATTATAATTTTTACATTTTTGAAATCTATATTTCAATACGATGGTTTTCATATAAAATTTATAATTTTTGGACTTACGGTTTGAAAGTTATGAATTTTAGAAGTTCTAAAGTTATTTCCTCCAAATATGCATTTCATAAGCTTTCAAACTAATTTTTAAAATTAAAATTACAGAAATAAATTTTCATATGGACGGTGCAACCAATGAGGGATTTTTAAAATATATTTTTCATGTACATAAAAATATTTCTATGTCGAAGAGTCAATAAATGACTCAAAAATGCATTTCAAAGCTTATTCATAACAAAATCGAATTTTACAGTAGTAGGAATAAAATTTCAAAAACTCCAGAATAAAATCCAAAACCTTAAATTTTCATAATCTACATTTCAATGCGATCGTTTTGACATAAAGTTTGTAATTTTTCGACTTACGGTTAGAAAGATATGAATTATTGAAGATAGAACACCATAATCCTTCAAAAATCATTTTATATTCAAATATCGTTAAAATAAAATACTATACCTTATAAAAATATTTTCATGCTAAGAATACAATTTAAATTCCTTAAGGAAAATATATGTATATATATATATCTATATATATATATATATTCAGAAATATAAATAGGCACCTATCAAAAGCATGTTAAATTAATCTTGCACAAAATATATTCCAATTGACTTCTTAAAATAATTAAAACAAAATATTTGGGCATCGTATAATATAATAGAACCTGTACATATATATAATTATATATATATAGCTTATAAGCCCTGGACATATATATATATATATATATATATATTCCTTAAATCACATATTTAGCAAAAAATTAAAATAAACAAAATTAATTTATTTTTCTAAATAACACAATTAAATCGGGCCTAAATTGGGGGTCTCACACCACACGCACCAGATATCCGTCCCCCACGTGCCTGGGTGTGCTCTTGTGTGCATGGATGTCCTGACATTGAATTGCCATAACTTCTTCATTGACCGTTGGATCTTGCTCAAATTTTGAGATACACTTCCTAAGACCCTCAACTTTACATCCAACGGTGGAATTTGGGATTAAAGGCTTGGACATTATATTTCTAATTTCCCAACCTAAGGTGTTCTTAAGATCAAAATACTCCTAAATTCCTCTTAATTTGGCTAAATTCTACACTCTAAACATCCTAAGATGATTACCATAATACATACTGTAGGGTCTGCCGACCGCATAAAAACTACAGTCCTATATAAAGGATTTTCCAAGGACCTTTCCCTCGGTTTACTTAACACGAACGTCCCACGCTCGGACACGTTCATTCCGAGCATACGAAAAGACCAGGCTCAGAATTGATGGGACCGAGCCTCAACAACGGTCTTCACTCCATCGGCTCGAGATTCTAGAACCGAGACATAACGTCGGCTGGTAGGTTGACTCAGTCTCACCAAGGCTTCCTATCACTTCCACCCGTCTCTCCTAGAATCTCGCAACAGCCTCTACATGGGATCGTGAGCTGATCCTATCCGGATTCTAAGGGAATAAATCTCCTATATTCCCTCACAGAATCCCGGTTCAGCTCACCTTGATACGAGGCCCATACGGCCCAAATCAACTTCCTCCAAACCCTATAAATAGCTCACAACAGCTAGGGTTTCAGTTACGTACTCTCATCCCTAAGTTGACACTCTGCACACACTTGTTGACTGGGGAAACCCTGCTTTTCCCAACTGGAACTGCAGAAAAACCATAAGGTCATACATAGATACTTGACCTTCTCGTGAACTCCTGATTACCATAATCTTGAGAGCTCAGAGGGTTAAGGACATATAGTGTTCAAGGACACTACATTGGCGCCGTCTGTGGGAAACCTGAATAACCAGTATTCCCACCGCTCACTGCACGAAATGGCAAACAACGACGATGACAACCAAGGAGGAGGTGATCTCCGCCGACGTCTTAGAGGAAGACCACCAAAGAACGCCGGACCTAGGAATGCCGTTGGCAGGAATGTTAGGGACAGACTTGCTCCCCCTGAGGGTAATCAGGTGGAGAACCCCCAAGTTCCTCCAGTTGTCCACCCTGCTGATCCGCCTGTTCCTCAGGTCCAACCGCAAGCCACCGTCGTTTCGGCTGTGGAGGGCCATGAATGACGATCTCAGCCACGTCGTGTTTCTGATGGTCATGTGTCGGAATGGCGTGACACTGCGGATTCTGGACCACACCAGTCTAGAAGAGCCCCTGCTAGATCCCGAACTGGGGAGGAGCGACGAGCTGAACGTCATGTTCGAGAAAACTCCCGAACCGAGCGGTCTGGTAGAGAAATACCCTTGTTTAGGGGAGTACCACAATTTACTAGAGGACGTTTCGGAACACTTCAGGGCGGTGAACGTTCCGAGTCTCAGGGAAGATCTTACATGACGACCTCTTCTGCTAGGAGAAGAGAAGAGTCAATTATGGAAATTCTGAGGACTCAAACTTCATTAATCGAAAAGCAAAACCAAGCTATCGCGACTTTACAGTAGCAAAGCATGGCTAGGCTTGCCAAACAAGGCACTCGCATGGCTCTTGGCAACCCAAGTAACCTTCCCTTGCCTCCACCCCTTACTTCGAATGAGGTTGCCGAACCTGCTACTGCTGAACCGCATCCGGGACACCCGTTCACAGCCGCAATCATGGCATTTCGGACTCCACAAGCTTTCATGGGCCATCAGAACGTCTCTCGCTATAATGGGACGACTGATCCGATGGATCACATTGCATCTTATGAGTCTTCCATGATGTTTTATGGAGGAGAAGATGAAATGAAATGCTGAGCTTTCTCAATGACGCTAGGCCCGGCGCCGCTGAGATGGTTCAACTCCCTACCGGCAAATTCCATCAGTTCCTGGGCCGAGCTTCGGAGGGTTTTCCTCAACCGATATACAGCGAGCATGTCACAGCCCAAATCGGATCATTCTTTAGCTGGAGTCGCACAAAGACCTGGCGAGTCTTTACGCGACTACCTGGCTCGGTATCAACAAGAGGCCAGTGGCATATCTGGTTTACAGTCGGGGGTATCCGTTCTCCTACTTACTCAGGGATTGTTGGACGGAGATTTCAAAGATTGTCTGATCGGGGAACCACCTCATAACATGGCAGAACTTAGAGAAAGGTCCAGGAAATATGTCAATATAGAGGAGTTCCGAAGGATAAGCACTGCGGCAAGGGGTACTGAAGGACGACAGGAGCAACGGCCTCGCCAAAACGAGGCTCGTCAGAATGATCGTTTTCGGGAAAGAGGAAGGAAAGACAAGAGGGAACAAGAAAGAGGTGATAAACTGCCTCCCAAAGGCAGGTACGAGGAATACACTCAATTAACGGTCCCGAGGAGTCAAATCCTTCGTGAGACCATGCATACTGAAATGCGCAACATCACTCGGCCACCAGCCTTAAGAAAGGCGGCCCAAAAGGATAAATCGAAGTATTGCGATCACCATGGTGGATGGGGGCATACCACCGACCAATGTATCCAACTGAAAGATCTAATTGAAGAGATGGTAAGGGATGGAAAGCTTCAGCATTACATCGGGGAAGCCTTGCGCAAGCGTTCTAGAAGGAAGAGCCCCTCGCCTCCCAAAACCGAGCAGAAGAGGAATAAAAGTCCTTCACCACCTGCAAGCGGAGCCCCAATACAACAATCCGAGAAAGCAAATGACTTTCTTATCGGTACTATTGCTGGAGGATTTGCTGGTGGTGGGGAAAAGAAGTGTGACCGCAAGAAATACGTGGGGCAAGTACTTTCGGTGGCAAGCCGACCGATTCAGAAACCGAGAAAGAAGAACGTTGTAATCAGTTTTAGTGATGAAGACTTTGAAGACATCCTGCAAGACCATAATGATCCAATGGTCGTCACAGTTCGGATGGGCAACTATGAAGTAAGAAGAATTCTCGTCGATCAAGGGAGTTCGGCGGACATCATGTTCCTTGATCTGTTTGAGAAATTGAAGTTGAAAAGGTCGGATCTTACTCCATTCGAGGGAAGCTTGATTGGCTTCACGGGACACTCAATCGTTCCATTAGGCCATATCCACCTCCCAGTGACAATGGGTGAACCACCTTCTGCCCGAACTGAAATGGTAAAGTGGCTCGTTGTCCAGGCTCCCTCGGCCTATAACGCTATCTTCGGAAGAACAGCACTCCAATCTTTCGGTGTCGTCGTTTCGACAGTGCATTTGGCCATGAAGTTTCCGGGGTCGGATGACAAGGTAGTAACAGTACGGTCTGATCAGGAGTTGGCCCGGAAATGCTATAACATCAGTTTGGCAAAGCTGAAACTAGATGATGAGAAAATTATGAAGGAACCATTGAACAAAGGAAGCGTCAACTTGGCCGATCTTGACGTCAGAGAAGAGGATGAAACTCGACCAACCCCGCAAGGGGACTTTAAAAAAGTAATCCTCGGTCCCGAGCCATCTCACTACGTCAAGATCGGGGTTGGCCTGTCGGAGAAGCTAGAAAAAGAGCTTACTGAACTTCTAATTGAAAACAAGGATTTGTTTGCATGGACCTCAGCAGACATGCCGGGAATCGATCCTAACTTCATCTGCCACAAGTTGAGTGTATATCCTGGCGCCAAGCCAGTATGTCAGAAGAAGAGAAGGGTCGGAACTGAGAAAGCGCAAGCGACTGATGAGAAGGTAGCTAAGCTTTTAGAAGCTGGATTTATTAGAGAGGTGGTATACACTGATTGGTTGGCCAATCCTGTGCTAGTCAAGAAGTCCAACGGGAAATGGAGGATGTGCGTGGACTACACAGATCTGAACAAGGTGTGCCCGAAGGATCAGTACCCACTACCATGCATCGATAAATTGGTGGATAGTTCGGCTGGCTATCAAAGGTTGTCCTTTATGGACGCTTACTCGGGATACAATCAGATCCCAATGTATCCCCCGGACCAGGTAAAAACCTCGTTTATCACAGAAAACGCTACTTATTGTTATAATGTTATGCCGTTCGGATTGAAAAACGCTGGGGCAACTTACTAGCGCATGATGAACAAGGTTTTTGGTCCTCTGATTGGGCCGAGGATGGAGGTTTATATAGACGATATGATTGCAAAAAGTTTAAAAGAGGAAGATCATGCAAAAGACTTGAAAGAAATCTTAGGAAGGGTGAGACAGTTTGATATGAGGCTGAACCCGGAAAAATGCACATTCGGAGTTCCGGCAGGATCATTCCTCGGGTTTATGCTTACAGAGCGTGGAATAGAGGCAAATCCGGACAAGTGCAGAGCCATTTTGGAGATGAAAAGTCCCTCGAACATCAAAGGGGTTCAGCAGCTAACAGGTCGGGTCGCGGCTCTTTCAAGGTTTCTATCTCAGTCATCTAGAAAGGCCCTTCCATGGTACAAGCTGCTGAGGAAAGAGAAGGAGAAGATGTTTGAATGGGATGAAGAATGTGAAAAGGCCTTTACTGACCTTAAACATTATTTGGCATCGCCTCCCATTTTGTCTAGTCCGAGCCATGGCGAAACTCTTTTCCTTTATTTGTCGGTTAGAGATTCTGTGGTTAGTTCGGTTTTGGTCAAGGAGGAATCAGGTAAAGAGTCTCCGATTTATTTTGTGAGTCGAGCTCTCCAGGGACCGGAAATCAGATATCAAAAAGTGGAGAAATTAGCCTTCTGCTTAGTAATAACTGCCAGGCGATTGCGCCAATATTTCCACAGCCACCGCATTACGGTCAGAACGGCTCAACCGATCCGACAAATATTGCAGAAACCTGATTTGGCTGGGAGGATGGTGACTTGGGCTATCGAGCTTTCTGAGTTTGAAATAACTTTCGAACCGAGAAAGGCGATGAAGTCTCAGGCCTTGGCTGATTTCCTTACCGAGTTCACTGAGCCATTGACGAGCTCAAACTCGGATTGGAACATCTATGTGGATGGATCGAGCAATAAGATGGGGGCAGGAGCAGGAATAATTCTGGAGAACTCCGAGGGAGTCACCCTTGAATACTCCTTGAAGTTCGGATTTTCAACATCCAACAATCAGGCGGAGTATGAAGCTGTTTTGGCAGGATTGAGGATGGCAAAAGAAGTGGGAGCCCGAGAGGTGAAAATTCTCAACGACTCTCAATTGGTGGTATCACAGGTCAAGGGTGAATATCAGGCGAAGGAGCCAATCCTTCAAAAATACTTGGAAAAAGTAAGATTCTTGTCATCCGAATTTGTGAAAGTCGAAATCTGTCACATACCGAGGGAAAGCAATAGCCGAGCGGATATTCTTTCCAAACTCGCCTCAACAAAAAACTCTGAAAACAACAAGAGTTTAATTCAGGAAATGGTGCATGGACCTAGCGTTGTCCTCTCTATATCACTAGATTCAAGCTGGATTAGCCCAATTGCAAGCTATTTGGAACAAGGGACCTTGCCAACCGACTTGGTGGAAGCTAGGAAACTTGTCAGGAAGGCATCTCAATTTGCACTGGCTGAGGGAGTACTCTTTCGCCGAGGGGTCAACGGTCCAATGCTCAGGTGTCTCGACCCCGCCGAAGCAAAGCTGGCACTAGAAGAAGTTCATGGAGGAATAGGCAGCCACCACATTGGAGGGAAGTCACTGGCTAGAAAAGTCCTAAGAGCTGGGTACTACTGGCCTACCCTTCAACAAGATGCGATAAACCACGTGAAAAGGTGTGATAAATGCCAATTTCACAGTGATGTTTATCAAAAACCAGCCGAGGAACTTCATTCTCTTTCATCTCCCTATCCCTTTTACCAATGGGGAATGGATTTGATTGGGCAGTTCCCAACCGCACCAGGACAGTTGAAGTGGGTGATCGTGGCCATAGACTATTTTACAAAGTGGGTTGAGGCCGAGCCTTTGGCAACCATATCCTCGGCAAAGGTGCAAAAGTTTTTTGAGAGGCAAGTTGTGGCTCGATTTGGGGTGCCACAGATATTGGTAACCGACAATGGGACCCAGTTTGCAGCAAGGGCGTTCCAAGATTTGGTCAGTGCATTGGGGGTTAAGCACTACTTCTCCTCGGTGGAACACCCTCAAACCAACGGTCAGGTGGAATCAGTGAACAGGTCCATCATTCAGGGAATCAAGAGGAGACTCGAAGGAGCAAAAGGAAATTGGGTGGAAAACTTGCACGAGGTACTTTGGTCATATCGCACCACCATCCAAACTTCAACAGGGGAAACGCCCTATCGGCTCACTTATGGCTGCGACGCAGTCATCCCCATTGAGAAAATTATCCCTTCTTTCCGAGCTATGCAGCAGCCAAACCCCATCAACAACACTTTGATCTGCGAGGACCTTGTTTTGTCGGAGGAGGTAAGAGATTTGGCCACCGAACGAGAAAAGCACGCTAAAAGGATGCAGGCGAAGGAATATAATCGCTCGGTTAACCCCAGAGAGTTCGAGGTGGGTGACCTTGTCCTAAGAAGGGCCGATATTGGTCTTAAGAATGCTAAGGATGGAAAACTGGCCCAAAGCTGGGAAGGACCATACCGAGTCACCTTCAAAAGTGGGACGAGAGCCTATAAACTTGAAACTCTCTCGGGAGCTCCTATCAACAATTCATGGAATGCGGCGAAGCTCAAAGGATATTACAGTTAGAATCTTTCTTCCATAGTTTCATAATTTCATGCTTTATTTATTCTTTTTAGAATTGTAGATTTGTTTATTACTGTTTAATGATGGTGTACGCTCGGTGGAACTCCGAGCCCATTGTACTTTCTGCTTCTGATTAATAAAAAGACTGTTATTGGATTCATTGTATTACGTACTTTTCCTCATATTCGATTAGCCACCGTGTATGACGCGAACGATTATAAACAGCTCAAACAAGAGCTTATAACTCGTCAAGTATTCTACTGAGACTCCCGATTCAAACATGGTTTATTAAAATCATTTTACATCGCGGATAGAGGAACCCACCTTGGCTAAAGCACTGGAGTTCCGAGGTCTTGACACTTGAATTCTTAACACAAAGTATAAAAAGAAGCAAACAGTTGACTACGAATACTATAAACGTTCATAATATTTCGAGCAAAGAAGCATAGAAAAAGTTCAAACCCACTACTGGGGCGGTTACAAAAACCCACTACTGGGGCGAGCGCCAAAAAAAAAAAAACTATTCTAAATCGGACAATACAATGCTGTCAGCATTGAATGTGTCTTCTTCTTCTTCTTCACCTTCGGCATCCTCGGTTCCTTCTCCTTCAGAGTCTTCGGCCAAATGGTCCGGAAGGTCGGAGTTATTCAGATCTATGGGAACTCCACTCGGGCCGACAATTTGACCTTTTTTCACAGCAAAATTAGGATCAGCGCCCTTGGTCACAAGCCCGGGATTCAGAACACGGAGTTGCTCGGCAGTATTATAGAAAGAATCTTCAATTGCATGGTCCCAATTGAACAGATTCTCCTTAGCTGCTTTCTTATGCTTGAGCGCTTTCGCGCTCATCTTCTCCAAGGAAGCTCGGCGCCTGAGTATCTCGTCCTTAGCATACTCATGTTGCTCCTGAGCCACTGCAGCAGCTTGCTCGGCCGAACGAGCTTTCTCCGTAGCCACCAGAAGAGCAGCAGCATCCTCCTCAGCCTTTTTCTGAATTTCCTCCGACCTCTTTATCTGTGCCTCGGCAGCTTGAAGTGTTGTCTCGGCCCGAACTTTGGCCCCCTCCGAATCTTGTGCAATCTTTTGAAGCCTCTCGTTTTCAGCCGCCATTTCTTGTATCCTTTTATTCAGACCTTGGACCTGAATTTCCAAATAACCTTCCCGCTCGTTGGCTTCATATCTTTTCTTCTTTTCCTCGGGAGCCAATCCAGCATAAGCATCATCACCATGATGACCAAGGTGATGGAAAATGCTCGCGCCCCGTAAGAAGCTTTTCACCAACGCTTTACAATTATTTTCCCAAGTCCCAGGGGTCCAAGACTCGATTACTTCAGCATTTTCAGGAGGGAAGACAGTGGCAATGAATGAGTCGGACATCTTCCTACCCCACACCGTCTTGGCAGCTGCATCTTCTTTACCCTCGGGAATTTCAATCCCTTTGTTGGACTTGCTCAAATTGAACCAGTCTCCAGCGAGACCTTTTCCTTTATCCAGCCGAGTCCTCTTGAGGGGGCGCTCGGGAACGTCTTGGGGAGATGAATGAGCTTCTACTTCAATATTCACCGCGTCGACAACGCGGCCCTTTTTGATCACCTGTTCAACACCAGTAACCCTGACAGTGGGGTGGTATTGGGGATAACGGTCGGCTTTTCAGGATGGGTCGGTTCAGCAGATTGACCCTTGATTGGAGAACCGGACGCAGACTCTTTGAGTGCTGCTAGCTGTGACACTCTAGCTGCCCGAGCTTCACTCTTCTTGGCTTTGGTTGCTTTCTTCCTCATTGCTTCTGCAAGAAAAATGGATTAACACGCCAAAATAAAAATAAAAAAAAAATACCCAGCTCCGCCTTCACTTCGTCTCGCGTATCTTTCAGCAGAATTCGTTTGGAATCAATTTGACCATTTGCTTGAAGATACTCCCAAACGTGGTCGCATAATCGCCTTTCGGCTTTTGTTAAATCCGCCTTATAGTCGAATTGATACAAGGAGGATCCTCGGTTATAAATGTTAGTCGTCCAACCCAGTGGAAACCGAGGCACGACCTTCATCACTCCATCTTCTTCAATCTGTTCCATGAAAGAACATACTTCGGCCCCAGTATACTCGTATTGGAAGAAGAGAGGTTTGAAAGATTTCCAAGAGTCTATCACCTTGGCGAAAAGGGCATGTCCCCTCCGAGCCTTTAGGGACACCCAAAGACCCTTGGAATCACCAAATTTATTTACTTGGGGAGCATATAACCAAAAGAAGGACCGTACCGTCGCGACCAAGTTTTCAACATCGCAGAATTGTTGAAAGGCTCGGACGAAAGCCCACCCACTTGGATGCAATTGGCTTGGGGCTATTCCTAAATGAGTGAGGACTTCGACCTCGAAGGTGGAGAAGGGCAAGCGGATACCGACTTTAGTTACTACTTCTTCATAGAAGTAAAAATATTGACGATTTTCCGGCACTTCGAAGCAAATCCGATCGTCGATTCCCAAAGGTCTTAATACGAAATCTGAGGTATTTCCATCAGCTCTCGCAGGTGTCAGTATCGGCCGGAGATGATTAAGACTATTTGTTGTTAGCAATGAAGGTCTCGTCCCCAGTACTTCCCGATCAAAAACAGCATCGTACTGCGCATGATTAGGCGGCAGAGGATATTCTTCAGGATTGGTCACACACCTGCGTTCCACCATTTCTGGGGAAAAAGAAAAAGGCTCGGCGTTAGGATTTTTTACAGCACGAGCTTTTACTTTAAATCTAATGCCGAGCCCCGAACTTTTTCCCCCCACCTCAGATGGATTTCCTATAGGTTCTTTATCCCCCATATCATGATCAGGGCTAAGTCTAACTTGGGCTCTACGCTCAGCGAATCTATAGGCTAATAACCACTTAGTCTCGTCGGCAGGATTCAATGGATGTTCTACTGTTAATGGTTTTAACTCGGAAGAACCCGAGTTGATGGGGGGAATAGTAGGGATAGGCGTGGAGCTTTCCGAGCATGGTTTCCTTTCGTTCCCAGAATCTTCAAAAACCCCGGAAAAGGATGAAGAACTTGATTCACTGTCACTAGATGGATTTTCTCCTAATCTCCTACAGAGTTCACGATAAACTTCCCTAAAACCTCTCCATCCCCTCATGATTCAAACAAATTCGCGGGTATAAACTCCTCTCACTTAAAAACAAAAGAAACCCAGAAACTTTACCCAGAAATCCCTGCAAAATCCCGAAACCAGAAAACCCGTTTACAAAGAAAAACTCACTCCAAAAGAAAAACAACCCCAAACGAATAAGGAAAACTGCAGGAATGGAAATAAGAGGAGTAGAAGGGGTTACCTGCGTGAAGTTGCTAGAACTGGTGAAAGATTGGGGGATCTCGATTTGGGAACGAAGACAGCAAAGTGGAACTCGAAGAGAGAATAAGGGGATTCTGAGAAATTTTGGGAGTAGAGTGAGTGATGAGGTAGAGAAAGGGTAACTTTCAATTAAAAGAGAAAACTTTTCAGTTTCCCTCCGTCTTAGCCATTTGGGCCAAAAGCCCATGGACGCATGCAACCAATCATAGGGAGAGACGTGGCAGTTCTAAAAGGTACTTTTTCAAATTTCAAAAACGCTATGATTTGGCACAACTTACAAGGAAACGCGCCGTATCTCGAGAACCCAAAACGTCACCTCGAAGCAGTCGGCACGATTACAGTTGTCACGAGGCATGCGGGAAGGTCTATCCTAAGCGCTCATTACCTCGTCACAGACTTTTCAAAGTCTTACGAGCTGGGGGGCTTGTAGGGTCTGCCGACCGCATAAAAACTACAGTCCTATATAAAGGATTTTCCAAGGACCTTTCCCTCGGTTTACTTAACACGAACGTCCCACGCTCGGACACGTTCATTCCGAGCATACGAAAAGACCAGGCTCGGAATTGATGGGACCGAGCCTCAACAACGGTCTTCACTCCATCGGCTCGGGATTCTAGAACCGAGACATAACGTCGGCTGGTAGGTTGACTCAGTCTCACCAAGGCTTCCTATCACTTCCACCCGTCTCTCCTAGAATCTCGCAATAGCCTCTACATGGGATCGTGAGCTGATCCTATCCGGATTCTAAGGGAATAAATCTCCTATATTCCCTCACAGAATCCCGGTTCAGCTCACCCTGATACGAGGCCCATACGGCCCAAATCAACTTCCTCCAAACCCTATAAATAGCTCACAACAGCTAGGGTTTCAGGTACGTACTCTCATCCCTATGTTGACACTCTGCACACACTTGTTGACTGGGGAAACCCTGCTTTTCCCAACTGGAACTGCAGAAAAACCATAAGGTCATACATAGATACTTGACCTTCTCGTGAACTCCTGATTACCATAATCTTGAGAGCTCAGAGGGTTAAGGACATATAGTGTTCAAGGAGACTACACATACACTTGGAAATTAAAATTGAGGATGTTACAACTATTATGATCAGTGCCCTCAGAATGAGAGACCAATCTGACATATTATTATTCATTGTTTTGTTGATAGGTTTTGCTTGAAAAGATCCCTATGTAGAGAAATTTGATATGTCTGAGGGATTAACATTGATACATGTTGTGTACAATGCTATCGTCGTGAAGCAAAGATCAGCCATCATTCTTATTTAGGCTTTGTGAATTAGGTTGGTGTATGAACTACTCAGGCCTGGTCCTGACAAGTTATAGGCCGGGGGCAAAATTTTTTTTTTGGACCCTTAAACTATAAAAAAAAAACTTGTAAATAAATAAAATTTTAACAATAAAGTTTGAATGAAATTTCTCTTAATATAAGGATTTTTCCAAAATGTTATTAATGCCTATAACTCTATAAGTTTGGAAAAATACAATCAACCAAAAAAAAAAATTCACACAGACTTCAACAATTTTTTGAGTAGAAAAGTTTCGGAATAAAGAGAGTTTTTAAAACCATAATTAGTAAAAAAGTTTAGACAAAAAAATTAAAGGGAGGCAAAATAAAATATCATGCAATAATATAATTATATATCTTAAAAAATATCACCACTTAATGTTCGAAATCTGCTTTATGACCTTAGGTTCCAACTTTGGCTAACAATGTTCCACAACGGAACCTTATATTACCATTTGAACTGATTCCAGAATTATCTATTTTAATGTTGATTAGTTTGATTAATTAGCGAAAAATGAAACAACATTTCTCAAATAATTGAATACTTCCATTTTATTTACGAATAAAAATAACAATCAACTAGACAAAGCTTGAAATTTAAAAATAAATACTTCCTTCAGTCTTATTTATAAATTGTTTTTCAGATGAATTTTTTATTCTATTTATAAATCGCTTTGTATTTTTTACGAGACACTTATTGCTTTTTTTATCATTTTTTTTATTCATTGATGTGAAATAATATATTTGTGAAATTTTCAATATTAAAGTACTTTTTTAAAATAAAAAAAAAACAATTATTCTCATTAATCTTTATAATATATTTAAGTATGATTTATTATAAAAATGAAAGAAAAAAAATAAAAAAGTGCATTCAATTTGAGCAAATTAAAAATGAAAAAGAAAAAATGCCCTTAGTGGAATTCAAACTTTGGGCATTAGGCAAATTATAAGGCATAATAACCAACTATGTTAGTTAATATTTATGGTAAAGTTATTAACTTTATAAATATATATATATAAATTTTTTTGGGTCCCCTAAAAATCACGGACTAGAGCTGTGGCCCTTTTTGCCATGCCCCTGGGCCAGGCCTGGAACTATTGCTCCAATTTCAATGGAAGGGATGTATGAAACTTTTTATGATCACTTACAATGAAGGGAAAATGCACAAGATGAAAATTATTTTTTTCCATGCTACACTTTGGTCCATAAGGCTTAGCTTCGAAGAAATAATCTTATCTTCAAAGAAATACATGTTGATGTTATAGGATCAGATTTAGTTTTCCTCCTTGGGACTGCCAAACATAGATTTCTTGAAATGATGTATCGGTCCTTATGATTGAATTTATCTTTTCTCAAAGTAAAATCAATGATGTAATGTTGAATTTGTAACACTCCTTGTATATCATCTTACTTTATAAGAAAAGTAATAAGTTTGTGATTACTTGGACTTGTTGTTGTTGGAAAAAGATCTGAAAATAAGAATTTATCCATTTCCTTGAAAATTTATTTTCACAAACACTTGATTGATAATGAAGGTGACTTAGTAAAATCAGAGTTTGCGGAAACATAGTAAAATCAGCATATTATACTCCCAGAATATATCAAGTGTAACAAGTCCATTAATACCAAATAAGTATTATTATGAAATTGAATTCCTCTTATGATACCTCTTTCCAAAATATGTATCATATAAATTCTATTAAAAATAGAAATGTTATAGAGCTGGTCACTGGTCCTTTGTCCAAACATTCTTCTGGTCGGATCCTCGATATATGCACAACGGGTTCCCAACCCACATTTTCTACACTCTGCATGCACCTAAGGGACATCTACCCTTACTGATTCTTGTTCAAGCTAGATGCACGATCAACACCTAATAAGGGCATGGGAGTTAGCTATACATATTCGCATAATCAAATGAGAATAAAACTAACATCCACAAGTCAACATGTAGCAAACCATGATGCATAATAATATGAGCACACCCGGTTAATCATAATTCTTTCAATGCAGGTGGCATGATGCATGATTTCATTCCACAACTGAGGCCTCTAACAAAGTCCATCTTGGACGTCCATCCAATACATCATTGTGTTCCCGGAACACCGACATTCGTTCCCAGAACGTAATGCCGAACCATACTTGGAGAATAAGCATCACTCCCAGAGTGTGCACCACGTTCCCAGAACGTGTAGCAAACCATACTTGGAATAATAAGCATCACTCCCAAAGTGTGCATCACGTCCCTTGAACGCATACGTTCCCAGAACGCATAAAAACCAGGTCCCAGACACTGGCCACATATCTATAATGTGTCATCAAGTAGGTTGCATATCAATGTGTTCCCAGAACACTAACATACGTTCCCAGAACGTATAAAACCAGGTCCCAGACACTGGCCACATATCTATAATGTGTCATCAAGTAGGTTATAATTTGGTACTCCCGGAGTACCCTCCTCATATTCCCAGAATATGATAAACATTCCTACCAACCCATCTTCCATTCTATATGCATGAATGCACAATCATTAAGGTTGGTTTTTATCTTTAATTCTAGTATTATACCAATGTGTTCCCAGAACACTAACATACGTTCCCAGAACATATCGCAAACCATACTTGGAATATAATCAAGCACCACTCCCAGAGTGTGCATCACGTTCCCAGAACGTATCCAAGAAACCATGTCCCAGACAATGGCCACATTCCCAGAATGTGTCATCAAGTAGGTTGCATCAGTTTGGTACTCCCAGAGTACAGGGTCCTGTTCCCATTAATTCCATTATTATGACTTAGAAGACACAACTTTGGAATGATATCTTGAGGTATGGCTTTACTCATAAAATTCACCTTTGAATTTAAATTTAACATATGCTCATAGACCTGGATTGAGAGAATTACTCATTGGTAATAACAAATCCTTACTCAAAAACTTAACTTTTATTTTTAAGTTTCAGGTACTAACCGGTTACATCATCACCTAACCGGTTAGGATTACAGACCTGATTATAAAACCACTGATTTTCAAAGAATCTTTTCTTGAATACTCTACTCAATCCAATCACAAGGCCTTAGCATATCAGAATACCTCAAGTTCAACACATAATATCATTCAAAAGATCTAAGTCATAATCCAATTTCATTTATGCATAATTTCCTCTTGAAATTATCATTTGATATTAAGGTATTAACTCATCACCTCCAATCTAAACCAATCAATGCTCAACACATAGTTTTAGATTGGTCTTTGTATGAAATTTTAGCTTAAACTTGAGTACAAATGGTATGGACATTTAGCCAATATCAGAAATTCATTTTCTTTGAAAATTGACAATCTCTAACCGGTTACAGATTTCGACTAACCGGTTAGATTAGGCAGAAAATACACTGAAAAGTGAGGTTTTGTATACCATTTTCTACCATACTCAAATTTAACCAATTTCATTCATAAATAGAGTTCACATACCTTAATACTAGTGTGTTCAACCACAGAAACCTATCTATATTGCATGCATTCAATTTAGATACTCAAATTGCACATAATTGCACATATTTCACAACTTAATGCATCAATTCACATAATATCCAATTAAGTCATGAAATCAACATCAACATAGCTTGCATGCATCCAGATAACATTGCTCAAAACAACAATTGAGCTCAAATTGGCCTCCAAGCCATTTAACCATTTTAACTTATGCCCTTTGAGTCTCTTGGTGACTCATCCTATATTCTACCACAATTTATTCTCATTCTAGCAAATAGTAAGCTTCCCCCTTACCTTAGGTTCGTGCTTGATCCAAAACATTGCAGAGAGTAAGGCTCCAACATAGATCTCCATTAAATCCACTATATGCAGATAGAGTTGGACAGGGTACCAAAACCAGGGAAATTGACATGCAAAACCCAATTAAGAATTGGGGAAAATAGTCAAATTGAGTTCTCTGCAACATGCACTAGAGGTAGGAATAGATTTGAAACCAAAAGGGTTTGTGTGCTTACCAAAATCAAGCTTCAAAGTCAGCTCCAGAAATCAGAAGCTGAGGTTTGACAGCATCAACACCTCAACTTGGCAAGCTTCGTTCTCTTGATTCAGGGACTCTCAACTCACAAACTGTATATCAATACAAAGCCCTTGATTCAAGCTTTGTAATGGTGTATCACTCATGTTCTAAATCTCAGAAACGAAGGAGAATTTCAGAGACGAATCTCAGAACCCTAAAAACAGAGTTTCAGCACTTCAATTAGAAAATCAACCCAAATTCATCAACAATTCGGGTTTATATAGAGATTTCAGGCTTGCATGCAATGCGACACGCGTATCCCACCAAGTATGAAGGCTGATTCGTGGCAAATTTCTGGGTTTTGGCTTGATTACTCATCAAACGCACTAATCCCAAATTCCGAGTTCATCGTGTAACCGGTTACACAGCCCTTCTAACCGGTTACATACTGATAAAATTCAAAAATTAATAATTTAATTACTCTTTCTTCAAAAACCTTTTTAATATTGCAATTAGGTCCCAACCCAAGGGCTAATTTACAATATTCACATTATTGTACAAAATAAACATATAAAAATATATCTCATATTTTTATATAAAAACACATAATGTACAAAAACTAAAACCTTCAAAACTAATATAAATCCATTATAAAATAATAGTTATAATTAATTTCTTGGTTATTTGGGAGACGAAAATTAGGGGTGTTACACTACTCCCCCACTTAAAAGGAATTTCGTCCCCGAAATTCATCTTTTGAAATTTTCCACTTTTCCAAAATATTTTTATACTAGAAAACTTCATCTTGCTCCCAAAAATTTGTTCTTTAGGGTCCTCCCCCACTTAAAAGAGTTTCGATATAGTTCTTTTATTTCGAAACATTTCTAATAAAACCTTTCACCTTAAACCAAAATTCTTTGCATAAAACTCTTAGGTGGGAGAATTTCTTTTAAAAGAAATACTCTTTACACTTCACATAAATATTCTTCAATTAAAATACTTTCCAATAAACTTTTTGGAAAAACTGTTTGGGCTGCGCACTCTGATCTCTCAAGCACGATCAAAGAAACATTTGTATGACTTCATTTCTTAATAGTTTGAGACATTAGGGTGATCAGTCCTAATATTCAATCCATTAATAACAAAATCATCCCTTTCAGATATAATCTTTCGCAAGAAAGACCATACGACAGGTCTTTAAGTTAGATGAACTTAAAGATAAGGTAATTATCACTATCAGACTTAGTTAGATAGTCAAGTTCTAGAGACATTTCCGTTGGGGAGACAAAGGTTTGTCCTATCCCGGTGGTTATTAATCCCTCTATCCATAACTGATCTTTCTATTTCTGTAGTGTCCACAGATATTATCACATTCAACTGTGATAAAGATTTTGATCACAGAAAGATTGGAGTTGAACATCCAACAGAATATTGATACTTTCAAACGATTAGATTAACGTACTCAAAAACATTTGATTACGTTAACTCAGATCAAAGGAAGAGATAGGCTTGGGTTGTCTGCGTCAGGATGACACTCAACTCTCATCTCGGCCGGTGAATTCTTCTCGTGCTGGATTCGTCCATTCTTTTCTCACCTTTTTCTTCAAGACAATTCGGTGAATAACACTCCAGCTTCCTACAATAGGAATTGACTATTCCCTTAGGTACATCACAACTAAACTCAAAGTGATGTGCCTCACAGTTTTCACCTTGAGATGGACAAATGTTCGCTTCCCTATTTCCTCCTTAGTCACTTTTCTCCAATCGAGGATTCCTTAACCTTGATATTTTCGTGGTTGCAATTCTCCCATTTACTTTTCCTCTTTCTCCAGTTGGGCCTTTATTTCATCAATCTTTTCCCTTATTCTGAATTCTGATACTTCTCGCATGAAATTCATGTACTTTCCCATAGTCCTCACACATGCTTCCAACATCGAGAAATTCCTTATTCCTTGATAGGTTATAGCTAACTTGGGTTCGAACATAATCTATTCTTGAAGTTCATGTCTTTGGATCTCTCCTCTAGATTGTCCTAGACAACACTTCCTAAATCCCTTACTTCCATAATATATTTTCTAATATCCATAATCACATACTTTAATTCTAAAGATTAAATCTCATTCGTTTCTTCATAGAGATCTAACTCCTTTTTCCTCAAAAGTCAACTTCTTTTTCTTCTCTTCATCTTATGATGGTAATTCACGAATCCGATTCAGGAATTCGTTGGTGATTGGCAACATTCCCAATCTAATACTTAGAGGGTTCCTCTTGGGTTACCAGACTTAGGTCTCTGAATTCCTCGATCAGGATAACCTCTTTAACCATCATTGGGCTCACAAGAATAGCCTATCAACTCAAATCGTCTGCAACTACGTTTGCTATGCCAGGATGATAATGGAGCTCAAAGTCATAATCTTTTAGAAACTCCATCCATCGCCTTTGTCTCACATTCAACTCTTCTTCTTCTTATTGTCATTTATACTTTCGAACTTCAAACTTGTTCATGAATCACAACCTTCTTATCTTAATGCTTATCGTCTCTTTTGCATCGTCCAGCTAAATCCTCTACCTTCTCCAATTGGAGTAGCTCCTTAATTTCAACTCTCGATTAGTCCATAAATATTATGATTCAATCCTCTTAAATCAATTTCAATGATGAATCAAGGCATTAAGGTGTTTTATCACATTAAATCCTTCCTTAAATTTTACTTAGGTAATTGACATTGAGTTTGGATTGAAGGAAGATGTTTATTGATGCCAAAAGTTACTTCACAATTGACTTAAATTTTTAATTTAAACTTTCAGCTTCTAACCGGTTACAAGAAACTCTAACCGGTTATGAAGTATTGTTTAAGAAATAAAACCAAAGAACTTTCAAAAACCATTTTCTTTACATCATCCAATCCAACTCAATATAGGATTTAATCATACTCTAATACCTTGATTCCAACTGAACTTTATCACCGAAATGATTTAAATCATAGTCTACTCAAATTTCCCATAATTCCTCTTGGACTAATCATATTATATTGGGGTATAATCCATTACAACCCCGCCATAATTAAACAACATCCTATCATTCGATACCATCAGTGGATCCTTCTAAGTCAACTTGGTCAAAGGCCATGTGATTTTTAGAAAATCCTTCAATATTCCGGCGGTAGAATCCAGCCAGCCCTAAGAACTTCTGACTTTAAAGATCACATGCCCTGCGAACGTAACTTCGCCCAACCAGAACTCATCTCTGGTGAGCTTAGCACACAATTACTCCTCTTGCAAGATTCTTCACACAATCCTGAGATGTTCCTCATGCTCCTCCAGATTCTTAGGATAAACCACAAACGAATCCGACTAAGGGTCCATTTCTTATAACCCATAAAAGAACAGGTGCATTAGTCAATCCGAACGGCATTATTTCCTACTTATAATGTCCGTATCGAGATCAAAAATGCAGTCTTAAGTGTATCCCTGTCCCAAATCCTGATTTGGGGTTAATTCAACCGCCAATCAATCTTAGAAAACACTTAGACTCCTTTAATCTGATCCGACCAAACCTTTTTAGCAACTTCTCTACGTGTTTCTTCCATTTGACCATTCCCGATGATATCATATCGTAAGGGTAGTAGGGAGAGAATCAGCTTCAAGAATTAACTTGATTCCAAACTCTATCTCTTTTGCTCAAAGGTGAACCTAACATCATTTCTTACAACCAAGATTTCTTTAACCCCCTTTCTCCTTCACTGCTGTCCAGAAGCAACACCTGGGTTCATTGGATTCCAGATTCGAAACATGGGAATCCCAATACAGAGTTGTTCTATCGTCATTAATCATGATCACTTGATCCTTCGGCTCCCGAACCGTGCTTAAGATCAAATGAAATCATGACACAGGTAGTTAGACAGAGTCTAATACCTTAATAGAACGATCCAGACGTACCTTGGAAACAACTACAAGGAGATTTGTAGGAGTCTCCACTTTGAGATAGCAGATTGGATAAGGCATAGAGCAACTTTGATCAATACCTTTATCCATAAGGAACAGAAGAAAGGATAGCTTTAGAGTTTAACAAACTCAACAAGGTTGATCTTTAAGAAGATGACTGCCCTGCACTCGGTCTAAAAAGTTGATTAACTTTAACACTAGTGAGGGTAAACACTCCTCCCCAGAGTCAGGGACCTTACTACAACTCCTTTAAGATTTCCTTATCACTGGTTCTATGAGAACGGAATAAGCCAACACTATGGTTTTAGGGTTAACACATGTCTAAAGAGAAGCATACATCTATCATACTTCTACTTAGACTGCATAGACCATTTCTTAATAGCATAATGAGCTACTCATCTAGAGCCATTTCCCATAACCTTAGCTCTAGTTTGGAAGTATATGAAAGCATGCTTCCCACGAAACATTGCAGATATCGATGACCAGCGTATTGGACCACACACCCAAGGACCAAGCGTCAGATACCATAAAAGTGTAACACTCCTTGTATATCATCTTACTTTATAAGAAAAGTAATAAGTTTGTGATTACTTGGACTTGTTGTTGTTGGAAAAAGATCTGAAAATAAGAATTTATCCCTTTCCTTGAAAATTTATTTTCACAAACACTTGATTGATAATGAAGGTGACTTAGTAAAATCAGAGTTTGCGGAAACATATTAAAATCGGCATATTATACTCCCAGAATATATCAAGTGTAACAAGTCCATTAATACCAAATAAGTATTATTATGAAATTGAATTCCTCTTATGATACCTCTTTCCAAAATATGTATCATATAAATTCTATTAAAAATAGAAATGTTATAGAGCTGGTCACTGGTCCTTTGTCCAAACATTCTTCTGGTCGGATCCTCGATATCTGCACAACGGGTTCCCAACCCACATTTTCTACACTCTGCATGCACCTAAGGGACATCTCCCCTTACTGATTCTTGTGCAAGTTAGATGCACGATCAACACCTAATAAGGGCATGAGAGTTAGCTATACATATTCGCATAATCAAATGAGAATAAAACTAACATCCACAAGTCAACATGTAGCAAACCATGATGCATAATCATATGAGCACACCCGGTTAATCATAATTCTTTCAATGCAGGTGGCATGATGCATAATTTCATTCCACAACTGAGGCCTCTAACAAAGCCCATCATGGACGTCCATCCAATACATCCTTGTGTTCTCGGAACACCGACATTCGTTCCCAGAACGTAATGCCGAACCATACTTGGAGAATAAGCATCACTCCCAGAGTGTGCACCACGTTCCCAGAACGTGTAGCAAACCATACTTGGAATAATAAGCATCACTCCCAGAGTGTGCATCACGTTCCCTGAACGCATAAAAACCAGGTCCCGGACACTGGCCACATATCTATAATGTGTCATCAAGTAGGTTGCATATCAATGTGTTCCCAGAACACTAACATACGTTCCCAGAACGTATAAAACCAGGTCCCAGACACTGGCCACATATCTATAATGTGTCATCAAGTAGGTTATAATTTGGTACTCCCTAAGTACCCTCCTCATATTCCCAGAATATGATAAACGTTCCTACCAACCCATCTTCCATTCTATATGCATGAATGCACAATCATTAAGGTTGGTTTTTATCTTTAATTCTAGTATTATACCAATGTGTTCCCAGAACACTAACATACGTTCCCAGAACGTATCGCAAACCATACTTGGAATATAATCAAGCACCACTCCCAGAGTGTGCATCACGTTCCCATAACGTATCCAAGAAACCATGTCCCAGACAATGGCCACATTCCCAGAATGTGTCATCAAGTAGGTTGCATCAGTTTGGTACTCCCAGAGAACAGGGTCCTGTTCCCATTAATTCCATTATTATGACTTAGAAGACACAACTTCGGAATGATATCTTGAGGTATGGCTTTACTCATAAAATTCACCTTTGAATTTAAATTTAACATATGCTCATAGACCTGGATTGAGAGAATTACTCATTGGTAATAACAAATCCTTACTCAAAAACTTAACTTTTATTTTTAAGTTTCAGGTACTAACCGGTTACATCATCACCTAACCGGTTAGAATTACAGACCTGATTATAAAACCACTGATTTTCAAAGAATCTTTTCTTGAATACTCTACTCAATCCAATCACAAGGCCTTAGCATATCAGAATACCTCAAGTTCAACACATAATATCATTCAAAAGATCTAAGTCATAATCCAATTTCATTTATGCATAATTTCCTCTTGAAATTATCATTTGATATTAAGGTATTAACTCATCACCTCCAATCTAAACCAATCAATGCTCAACACATAGTTTTAGATTGGTTTTTGTATGAAATTTTAGCTTAAACTTGAGTACAAATGGTATGGACATTTAGCCAATATCAGAAATTCATTTTCTTTGAAAATTGACAATCTCTAACCGGTTACAGATTTCGACTAACCGGTTAGATTAGGCAGAAAATACACTGAAAAGTGAGGTTTTGTATACCATTTTCTACCATACTCAAATTTAACCAATTTCATTCATAAATAGAGTTCACATACCTTAATACTAGTGTGTTCAACCACAGAAACCTATCTATATTGCATGCATTCAATTTAGATACTCAAATTGCACATAATTGCACATATTTCACAACTTAATGCATCAATTCACATAATATCCAATTAAGTCATGAAATCAACATCAACATATTAAGTCATGAAATCAACATCAACATAGCTTGCATGCATCCAGATAACATTGCTCAAAACAACAATTGAGCTCAAATTGGCCTCCAAGCCATTTAACCATTTTAACTTATGCCCTTTGAGTCTCTTGGTGACTCATCCTATATTCTACCACAATTTATTCCCATTCTAGCAAATAGTAAGCTTCCCCCTTACCTTAGGTTCGTGCTTGATCCAAAACATTGCAGAGAGTAAGGCTCCAACATAGATCTCCATTAAATCCACTATATGCAGATAGAGTTGGACAGGGTACCAAAACCAGGGAAATTGACATGCAAAACCCAATTAAGAATTGGGGAAAATAGTCAAATTGAGTTCTCTGCAACATGCACTAGAGGTAGGAATAGATTTGAAACCAAAAGGGTTTGTGTGCTTACCAAAATCGAGCTTCAAAGTCAGCTCCAGAAATCAGAAGCTGAGGTTTGACAGCATCAACACCTCAACTTGGCAAGCTTCGTTCTCTTGATTCAGGGACTCTCAACTCACAAACTGTATATCAATACAAAGCCCTTGATTCAAGCTTTGTAATGGTGTATCACTCATGTTCTAAATCTCAGAAACGAAGGAGAATTTCAGAGACGAATCTCAGAACCCTAAAAACAGAGTTTCAGCACTTCAATTAGAAAATCAACCCAAATTCATCAACAATTCGGGTTTATATAGAGATTTCAGGCTTGCATGCAATGCGACACGCGTATCCCACCAAGTATGAAGGCTGATTCGTGGCAAATTTCTGGGTTTTGGCTTGATTACTCATCAAACGCACTAATCCCAAATTCCGAGTTCATCGTGTAACCGGTTACACAGCCCTTCTTGTAACACCCCGATTCGGCAACTTGAAAACTTACATTCAAAGTAGTGAAAATTAGGGCCAATTTTTTTTTTTTTAAACATGTGTTACAAAAGATGAGAACATTTGGATTTCCAAAACATGGTTATAATCAAAACTCATGTTCTCACTTTGTACAAACCTTTCAAGTTCCAAACCGAGATGTCACAGGACACCGCACTTTGAAACTTGTTTTTCAAAACATCTTTTAAAACGTGGCCCGTTTAACTATTTACAAAACATCAGTATTCAACGAGACTGTTGCTGGGGTACAGAATGATAGAGCAAGGAAACTAAGAACTTACAATGGATTACCTTCTGCCAGGGGAATTCCTAGCTTCTATTCATGCACGCCGAAATTATCGTTCTATCTTCGCGTCATGGCAGCCCAAGTTCTCGGTCCACAAGAAGAGTTGTCGCCCTCAACCATCTCCGGAGCCTCCCTCCGAGAATCGTCTGGTACTCGCTCCTTCTTGCCGGGATGCAGATGCATCACTACACGCTATACTACCTACCGGTTGCAATACCAACGATTGTCGATACGACAACACGGTAGGAGAGAGTCAGTGTTCCGAACACCAACGGGTTGACCTTGCGGTCTCAGGGTGAATAATAAAACAATGTAACTAAAATATCACCAACATGCAAAGGGAACATGTTATGCACATAGCAGAGAAGAATCACATATAACAAACATATCATAATATTTTAATCACACCAGTACCAACATTCTTAACCAACATTCACATTCTCAAATTCTTTCCTCGCAAACTTTCACAACTTTTCTCAAACCTTCCCTTATCATTACTTCCACACTTATCACTTATTCCCAGAATTACTTCTTGTCATTCTTATTCCATGCTTAATAATTCGATACACTCTTTATTTGAAACATCTTTGTGCTTTTAAGTTTTATTATTCCGAATAGCATCAATGATGAGGGGGACACATCATTGAGCTCACACACGTCTACATCTCCTCGGTCAACCACCCAACCTAGTCGGAAGCAAACAGGAGTACAGGACCTTTACCATGCGGGCACGACAGCTGTCACACAAACAAATGGTCCCAGACCAGGAGGCTCAGCCTCAAATCATAATCATATATAAACAGGCACGCTCTCAGCGGCAAACACAAATGCCCCATTCCAGTCCCTCTCACTGTTCTCGATTTGCAATCAAGGGGGCGATAGTATACTTCTAGTCTGCAGTGCAGAACTTACCACGGTATTAGACCCAGTCCCCACCACGTTAGTGCACCACATGTGGAGTTCGTTCTGCCTAGAAATATGCTCTAGACTTCTTGACGTTTCACCGTCATCGTCCTCCCCTCATGCAATCTCGTCCTAAGTATCCGCAGATACCTATCGTTCCTTCCTCTCCACTACTTCGATACGACACTCATACCTCACCGTGTTTTAAATGTCTTTTATATCTTTTAAGGATTTAACGTTTTTATTTAGCGGCTTCATCCTAACGATCGGCTCGTCCTTGGTGCATCCCTTCAACGAAGCCCGATCACTAAGCGCAAGCTATTCCCCCTAAAATCTCACTGGCCCTCGGCCTCAAATCACTTTCGTCTCATTTCACACTCTTTTCATCTCATCAACTTTCCCATATCATCATTCTCATAAACTCACGCTCAGCAACATTCCATCAACATCACCAGTATCTCTCCCTCGTCTTTGTCAAAAACATCTTTTCACAAAACTTTTATTTCACAAAATGTTTTCAGAAAAATCCTTTCACAAAACTTTTTCAAAGATAATGTTTCCGAAAACTTTCACAAAAATATCCTTTTCATAAAATCTTTTCAAAAATCTTTTAAAAAAAATCACATTTTTGGGTGAGTGTTAATGGAGGAGCAAGATCAACTCAACACTAAGCTTCTTCCCAAAAATGTGTACGAGAAATCACATCTCCATTCAATCACATCACACTTTCATCACCACGCTTCCGCTCGCCACATCGGATATCTCATTTCTTTTCACTCAAATTTCACTTTCTTTCTCACTTTATTTCTTTTGCATTCCAATCACATCATGCTTTATCTTTTCTTAATCATCCTCGCACTTTCTCTTTATTCTTAACTCATCACGTATTTCTTTCTCGATTATCTCTTTTATTTTTCACTCACATCTCTATTCTCTATTCCATTATCTTATTACTTTCGCATTTTCATCATCATCATTTCACTAATCAGACATACTCAAACAATAACTAAACAAAATAAAGTATGCACAACAAATAAACATCTAGTGATGCATAACAAATAGACATTTAGTATGCAAATAAAACAGCTAACACACATATCTGTGTTGCCTAATTCGCAGTACTCTCGCAATCCGTCGAATCGAATTGCGAGCAACCACGTTACGGGATCACCGCACTCTCACTCACCTGGATGACGACACATCCGGAAAATTTCCAAGATTTCCCTGTCTCTAACCTCGTCGCGTTTCCTTCACGTCCAATGTAACACCCGAACTAGAACATTTTTTTCCCCGTGCGTTAGAACGTTTTCGATAATTTTCTTAATCTCGTTTTGAAAACTCTTTGAAATAATTCTTTTCTTAAGAATTCATTATTAATATCCAAAGACTCCAAAACCAAATCAGATTTCAAATAAAAGACTTTTAAGAAACTTTGAAACAATAATTAAAATGATCTTTGCATTAAAACAAATTCATTCTTTTTGTTATAAAAAAAAATCATTTTCTTGAACCAGTAGGTAAGATCCAGAACTCTAGGAAATAACCCAAATCAAAATCAAACACTGATCAAAGGATATTATTTAAAATTCCAAATTAATTTAAGTTATTTAAATTATACTCTTTAAATAAAACTATTTCTTGGAATTTCAAACATATACTTTTCACACACAAGATTCACAAACAGACTTCCAAAACAAATTCCATTCATTACATTCAGTTAGTACACAACAGCACAATTTCAAAACAATGAAAGCATTCACAAACAGTACATACAGGTTCCAAACATTCATGAGCACACACTACACATCTCATATCTTTAATCACCCAAAACAATTAAATAAATTCTAACCTTAATAAATTAATTTAATTACTTAAGAAAATAATTTAATCTTTTAATTAGTTTAACAAAACCGAATCACTGTGATTAGTAATTTCACAAATCAATTTCAAAGACTTAAAATCATTAGATTAATATTATAAAATTCCTTTCACATAATCAGATCAAACCACAAGAATTAAAAGAAACACACATCACAGAGCATGATGCACCTAAGAATATAACTATCATCATGGTCATTTTATGAAAATAATTTTCCTATCAATTCAATATATGTTAGCCGAATTATACACATACAATTTTACAGGGATTTAATGCGCAAATGGAAATACAAAATCATGAAATTATTTTCTTCATTTTAGACCAAAGACCGTGAGCATACAGTAAGAAATTAACAAATTTTAATTTCATTTCTTAACTTGAACTAACATAATAATTTAAATCATAAACTACTAAAAAAAATCATTTTATTTTCTTTTAAGTCCAATTTCCTCATGCATATGCTTTTCAAACCTTACAGTCAATTAACTTTCCATGCATGCAACCCATGTAGGGAACAAACCTAGAGATCTATTTCTCCTAGTCTTGACCGAAACATCATCATGAAAAAGGGCATGGTTTTTCATTCATTTTCAACATGCAAGGATCATGATGAGCACATCAAAATACATCACATTATTTATTCACATCAACCTTCACAAAATAAATTTAAGTTCATAATTCTTTTTCAAACCAAAAGTAAAGATTAAATTTTTATTTTCATGAAAACAACATGCATGTACCTTAAATCATTAGATCTTGTTCCTAAAACATACATGCATCAAATTTTTATAAATCAAAAAGCATGGTTCCTTAAATTAATTAAACATGACCGAATGGCCTTAAAGAAAATAAAGTATACAAAAATATAAAACACTTGATTAAAACAAGTTTACACCAATTTAAAACTTGTTATCTTAATTCTTTTCTAAAAACCGAATCACATAAAAAGAACATAATCTTTACCTTTGAAAAGTAACATGCAAATCAAGAATCTAAACACTTTTCATTCATTAAACAAAATAATCACATACACATACTTAAAACAATCAAGAATCATCATCAAACCAACATGCAAGACTAGAAACTTAAATCTTTCTACAATTTAAAGTTTAGATCATGAATTTATTCAACGAATAATTATGGAAACACATATAGATCAAGGATCTAAACAAAAGATTCATTTTAGCTTTCACAAAATCTTTAGCCATACTTTTGATCTTTAAGTTTTTAGTGAGAAAACATTAGATCCATCAAGGAAAATCCAAACCGAAACAAAAAGTATAAAGATCACATATTACAAATTGTTATAAGTCCTTAAAGTCCATGATCAAGCAAGATCAAAGAATAACAACACATAAGATCATCTTCAAACTTATAAAAATAAACATGCAAGAAGAAAAAGAGGTGGATCTAAAAAGAAAAACTTAAACTATTACAAGTCTTCTTCAAGCTCCTTGAATCCTACCATGGAAGGAATTGGTCTTCTAACTCCTAAGGCTCTTGATCTACATAGAAAACTCCTAGGTTGCACTTGAATTCCTTCCTCCTTCTCCTTCAACCTCACGGCTCCTTCCTCTTTTTCTCTCTCTACTTTTATTTTCTTTTTCTCTCTAAGAGGTTGATGAATCTCTTAGAGTATGTTTAGTGTTTGTGTTGGTACGGTGGAAGTGAGAAATGAATGGGTGAAGAGAGTGAAAATGAGAAAACCAACTAAGGCTCTTTGGATATATAGATCAATTCACACTTCCCTCTTTGCCCCTTAGGTTGGTTTCGGTTACAACACAATTGGGAGGGGCGGTTTTGGTATTACAAAGAAATGCATGGGTGGATTTTATCAAAGCAAGGGGACAAGGTAGCATGGCTAGGTTCTTAAAAGTCAAGCTAGGCTTAAGGACTTGTTGGAAGATAGTTAGGGTTTTCACTTGGTTTGGTTAGGATTTAGTTCACTTAGTTTCTATTTTCTTAGCCTACAAGTTTCTAATCCTAGCTTATACACACATATATACACACGGCATACACACACATATACACATATATACATCCATACATACACACACGTATATTCATACATGCCTTTTACATTTTTATTTCTTAATCTTAGTTACTTAAATATTCTAATTATTTATGCCTACAATAATGCAATTAATTCACCATTCACATTCACACAACAATGCTCATGCATCATACAGCAAACACACAGTACACACATCACATAAAAATTTCAAACCAATTTATCAAATTTATTTTCTTAAAAGCTCATTCTCCAAAAATTCGTATTTTATAATTCTGAAAATAAATTTTCGTAAATTAACCCAGAAAAATCTAAAAATTACATTTTCAAAATCTACATTTCGCTACGATCGTTTTGATATAAGATTCGTGAAAATCCGAGTTACGGTTAAAAAGTTACAAATTTTTCAAGTTAGCAGACCCAAAAACTTAATTTCAAACAAAATCACTTTCTAGGAAAATTCACAATCCATTTCTTAAAAGTCAAGTCAACAAAATCATTCACTTTTTTTTATAAAAACATTTTGCTTATGAAAATCCATGAAAATCACACTTTATTTCTTATTCACGTAAAATACTTTTCCAAAAATCTTTTATAAAACTGGACTTCAAGGTTTATTTTAATTAAATTCGTTCTCGCACGTAAGGGAAAAATGCGGGGTGTTACACTTCTAACCGGTTACATACTGATAAAATTCAAAAATTAATAATTTAATTACTCTTTCTTCAAAAACCTTTATAATATTGCAATTAGGTCCCAACCCAAGGGCTAATTTACAATATTCACATTTTTGTACAAAATAACCATATAAAAATAGATCTCATATTTTTATATAAAAACACATAATGTACAAAAACTAATATAAATCAATTATAAAATAATTGTTATAATTAATTTCTTGATTATTTGGGAGACGAAAATAAGGGGTGTTACAGAATTATATATAGTACATCTAATACTCTCTTGAATAATATACTTTGGCTTACCAAATATAATAAACAAATAATTTAGACAAAACACGAATAAATTATATTATAACATTTCATCATACACACGTCAATTGCCCTTGGAAATGTTACTAGTGTAATATTAGAGAGATAAAAATACTAGTAAGATATTGGAATAGTGAATATATTTATTATATTCTCTATACATTTCGGTAGCTTTTCTTTCTGAGCCTTAAAGTGTTATGTGGCATAAATAAATATATTTTATGTTATTTTTTACTATTTAAAATTTATTATATTCTTTACAACAATTATTTATTATTTAATATTTAAAACAATTAATAAATATCTTATTTCACTGATATGTGATTGAGCTAGTGATTCATTTGTTGAACAATTAAACGAGTCACTCAGTAGTATGATCGGAGGAAAAAAGAAGTATAAAATAAAATCAAAAAACCATTACACCGGTAATAGGTAAATCATCATTTTAATGAAATAACTTCTCACAATAGGAACAAAATTATATACCAAAGTCAAATGAGAAGTTTTAATAAAGAAGAAGGAATGAAAACCCTTGGTCACGCTTCCCTTAATTAGTTATTTAATTGGTCGACGAAAGACAAAGAATTGGTAGTGACCTCTGCCGCCTTAGTAACAGCCTTTCTGATCTTCTCCTTCATCTTGATGTCTATGTCCATCGAATTGAATTCATCATAGCAATTGTCATTTCCAGAGATTGAAAACTCTACCGATGTCTTAATTTGGCTTATCTTATGTTTATCAGTACCATTCAGATGTCTCATGGCAATAAGAGCGTCCTGAAGCTCCCCTATTGAGGAGTCGACATTTTTACGGCAGTTTTGTAAAGCTTCTTTTACAATATTTGTCAAATTATTGCTCTTTTGAAATTTTGATATGGTGGAAGATGCCTTGCGAGTCACCTTTAAGGCGAGCGTGAGAGAGATGTTGCAAAGCTTCTTAGGATCTGTTTCAATTTTAGAAGCATGGGGAGATAAGGTTTGGTAGCATAACGATGGATATAATGTTGAGTTACAGGAGTTTTTAACGTAGGTTACGAAGTTTTGGGCATTGTTAATTATCTTAACTTTTTGGGTAGAATTTAAAGGGATTGCACAAGTCGGTGAAGCGATGAAGAAATGCGAGAAAAGAGTGAATAGAAAAAATGTGAGAACGTTCCTTGCAAAAGTATTGATTTCCATCCTCTTTTCTTCTTTTTTTTTTGTTTTTCCTTTTCTTATCTTTTTTGATGTCTTATAAATGATTCAATTTCAGGATTTAAATAGGGATACATTGGCGTGGTTTTGTATATCTGTAATAATATATGATGTGTTAACAGCTTGAATTTTGGAGGGATTCTAGGGAGTTATGAATTGGATGAGGCTATATAAGTTCTTTACTTCGTATTTTAGCAAATGTCTAAAATAGTGGTCAACTACTAACTTACAAACAAAAATTTTATTGTTTTAATTGAAGCTAAATTTAATATAAGTTTGTTGACCAATTACGATAGTTACATTTTTCAATACAAAATTTTGTTTCCTATTGTTTGTAAAGCCGGACTGAATGACAATTAGATAAAGTTTTTGATACATGTTTAACAGGTTATATCGGATTATCTAACTTGATGACATCGTATATATGAGACTAAAATACGTTTTTGATATGTTATCCTAATTATATGTTTCAATTTGACCCTTAAAAAAAATCAATTTAATCCTTTGTCTTTCTAACGCTCTTCAATTCTTTCTTTCCGTTGTAACGACATTAATTATTCTCACCAGAAATACCTTTTCCATTGTCCTAATCTGCCTTTTATGCTAGAATCTACTTCTCACCTCTATGTAACTCTATTATATATCTTCATTCCTTCATCTTCACTCTTCCCCCTCATCCAAAAGAAGATAGTGTTTTGGTTTTCCAATTTGCAACAACACTAGCATCAACATTACCTTTTATGTCCTCCACCTCTTCTTTATTGTTGCGTCACTTTTTCACCATTAACAAAATGGGACCTTCTCGCTTTTAAAACAAAACACTTCTTGATTTACACTCAAAAGTAAAAGTAGACATAGAAAGCTTTAAAAGCATAGTGCAACATTTTTATCATAAATGAATATTTAAAAACTTTTCTCCGTATTTGGAACATTACGAGGATTTTTATTTTTTCTTTTTTGAATTGAGTTTTTTTTCTAATTGTAGTGTCCTTAAACACTATATGTCCTTAACCCTCTAAGTGCTCAAGATTATGGTAACCAGGAGCCCAAGAGAGAATCAAGTGTTAATGTGTGACTTATGGTTTTTCTGCAGTTCCAGTTGGGAAAAGCAGGGTCTCCCTAGTCAACGTGTGTGTGCAGAGTGTCAACTTAGGGATGAGAGTACTTACCTGAAACCCTAGCTGTGATGAGCTATTTATAGGGTTTGGAGGAGGCTGATATGGGCCGTTTGGGCCCTGTATCAGGGCTGTGCTGAATCAGGATACTGTGAGATAATATCGGAGGATTATGCTCTTAGAATCTGGTTAGGATCAGCTAAAGATCTCATGTCTAGGCTGTTGCGAGAATCTAGGAGAGATTTGCGGAAGGGATAAGAAGCCTCGGTGAGCCTGAGCTTATCCACAAGCCGACGATATGTCTCGGTCCTAGAGTCCCGAGCCTGATGGATTGGGGACCGATTGTAAGGCTCGGCCCCACCAAGTCCGAGCCTGGCCCTTTGTTATGCTCGGAGTCCACGAGTCCGAGCGAAGGACTTTCTTGCTAAGTAAACCGAGGAAAACGCCCTTAGAGAATCCCTTTGGCAAGATTTGGGTCCGTATATGGTTGGCAGACCCTACAAGCCCCCCAGCTCGTAAGAGTTTGGAAAGTCTGTGACGAGGTAACAAGTGTCTAGGGTTGACCTTTTCGGATGTCTTAGTTCGAGACTATTTGACAATTGTTTCCAGCTTTAACCATGTAGCCTGTTCGAGGTGACATTTTGGGTTCTCTAGGTACGGCGCGTGTCCTTGTAAGTCGTGCCAAATCATTATAAATTTTGAAATTTGAAAAAGTGCCTTTATTAACTGCCACGTCTCACCCCGTGCGTGGTTGAGTGGGTTAATGGGCTTTCGGCCCAACCAATGCATCGTGGAGGGAAACCAAAAAGTTTTTGAGGATTATTCGAAACCTTTACTCACCCTTCCATTACTCTTCATTCATTCCAACTTTTATAAACCAGAAACTCTTCTCATTTCCCCTCTCAAGCACATTTTGGCACACCGCTGCTCTCCGGATCATCCCATTACAATCAACTTCTATACACATCAAGCGATAACTGAAAAACAGGTAACTTCTTCTACTCCTTCTGTTTCAATTATCCGCCTCTAGTTCTGCTATTTCTTCTTTTTTGAAGAGGGTTTTGGTTTCTCTAGGTTTTGCAGGGATTTGGGGTTTTTGTTCTGGGTAGATAGTATAGAGGGTTTGGATTTCGTAATTATGGGGGTTTGGAGAGATTGGAAGAAGATTTACCATGAACTCTGTAGGAGATTAGGAGAGGATCCTTCCAGCGATTCTAGTTTTAGTTCTGGGGATTCTGGGGATTTTGATGCTGAATCTGTTCCCATAGAGATTAGTTCTGATCCTGATGATACCGGTAATGAAACAGCAGTAGACCCTCCTATCCCCCCTTGCGGCGAAGGAGTAAACGAGCCATCTGAGGTAAAACCCTTGACAATGGAATACCCTTCTGATCCTGCAGAGGATAGTAGGTGGTTGTTGGCTTATAGGTTTGCCGAGCGTAGGGCTCAGGTTAGGACTAGCTCAGAATACCTTACAGGAAGGGAAGAGTTTTTGGGAGATCCTATGAGTGAGGGGGGAAAAGGTCAAAGGCTCGGCCTTAGTTTTAGAATTAAAACATCTGGTATAAAAAATGCTAATGCCGAGCCTTTTACTTTTTCCCCAGATATGGTGGAGCGCAGGTGTGATACCCATCCTGAAGAATATCCTTTACCACCCAACCACGCGCAGTACGATGGAGTTTTTGATCGGGAAGTACTTGGAACGAGGCCTTCGTTGCTGACGACGGACAACTTGAACCACCTGCGTCCAATTCTAACACCCCCGAGCGCAGATGGGAACGCCTCGGAATGTGCTTTAAGACATGTGAGCATAGACGACCGGATATGCTTCCAAGTGCCGGAAAACAAACAATTTTTTTATTTTTGCGAAGAGGTAGTGACAAAGGTCGGAATCCGCACTCCCTTTTCTACCTTAGAAATAGAGGTCCTCAACCATTTAGGTATAGCCTCGAGCCAACTACATCCGAGCGGGTGGGCCTTTGTCAGAGCTTTCCAACAGTTTTGTGACGTTGAAGGTTTGGTAGCGACGTTACGAGCCCTCTTTTGGTTATATGCCCCCCAAGTAAATAAATTCGGCAACTCCAAGGGGCTCTGGGTGTCACTGAAGGCTCGGAAGGAGCATGCCCTTTTTGCGAAGGTAACCGATTCTTGGAAGTCTTTCAAACCCGGCTTCTTCCAATACGAGTATACGGGGGCCAAAGTATGTTGGTTCATGAAGCAAGTTGAGGAAGAAGGGGAAATTAAGGTCGTGTCTCAATTCCCATTGAGCTGGTCGAAGGATATTTATAACAGAGGGGCCTCTCTATACCAATTTGATTACAAAGCAGATTTAACTAAGGTCGAGAGGCGCTTGTGTGATCGGGTTTGGGAGTACCTCCAAGAAAAGGGTCAAATTGATACAAAATAAATTCTGTTGAAGATGACACAGGCCGAAGTGAAGGCCGAGCTGGGTTTTTTTTTTTTTGCTCGGTATAACATACTTTTTCTTTTTGCAGAGAAAATGGGGAAGAAAACATCCAAGGCCAAGAAGAGTGCTGCTGCCTCGTCCAGGATGGCTCAGCTGGCTGCTGTGAAGGCAGGCTCGGGCTCCTCGGCTAAAAGCCAGTCCTCCGAGCCAACGCCAAAGAGTAGTCCAACCGTTGCTCCTCACGCTGTCCCTGTCGAGGTGATTTCGGTCGCCGAAGGCATAGAGCAAATAATCAACTCGGAGGCTCAGCCAAGTGCCAGGGGTACCCCCGAGCGTCCATCCAAGCGGCCTCAGATGGACACAGGAAAGGGGGTAGCTGGAGATTGGCTCAATCTGAGTAAGTCCCACAAGGGGATTCAAGTTGCTGAGGGCATGGATGATATTATCGCCAAAACGGTGTAGGCTAAGAAGAATTCTGATGCCTTTAATGCAACTGTCTTTCCTCCTGAGGACGCGCAAGTGATAGGTGCCTGGACCCCAGGTACCTGGGAAAAAAATTGTTCAGCCTTGGTGAGGAGTCTCCTAAGAGGTGCGAGCATTCTTCGTTACCTCGGTCAGCGTGGTGATGACGTTCATGCTGGTGTGTCAACCGAGGAGAAGAAAAAACGGGAAGAAGCTGGGAATCGGGAGGACTATCTACAGCTCCAGGTGGAAGCCTTTGAAAAAAGACTTCAAACACTTGCTGCTGAAAAAGAAGGGTTGCAAAAGGGGAAACAAGAGGCTGAGGAGGCCAAGGCTAAGGCCGAGGCTGATAAGGAAACGACTGAGAAAGCTCTTCAAGAGGCCAATGACAAAATGAGGCGTTCCGAGGAAATCCTGAAAAAGGTCGATGAAGATGCTGCAACCCTGCAAGAGGCCATAGAGAAGGCTCGGAAAGCCGAGGAAGACGCCGCGGTGGCTCGAGAGCAACTTGAGTATGCCAAGGACGAGGCCGCTGGGCTCCGAGCTTCTCTGGATAAAATGAGAGCGAAAGCTCTTAAGCATAAAAAGGCTGCCAAGGAGAATTTGTACAATTGGGATCATGCGGTCGAAGATTCTTTCCTTAACACCGCCGAGCAACTTCGCATCTTGAATCCTGGCCTCGTGACCAAGGGTGCTGATCCCAACTTTGTTGTTAAAAATGGTCGGATCGTTGGTGAGGATGGAGCTGAAGTGGCCTTGGGTAGAGCCGATCTACCAGAACATTTCGCTGAAAAATACGAAGGAGATGAGGCCGAGGATGAAGGAGAAGAAGATAAGTTTGATTCCGACAGTGTTGTGCTGTCCGACATAGAGTAGATTTACTCTTTGCTTTTTAACTTTTGTATTTGCCGCAATAGATGGGTTTGAACCTCCTTGTTGTAACTAATTTAGAATATTTATAATATCCGCTATCATTTTATGCTTCTTTTCATTCTTTGTGTTATGAATTCAAGTATTAAGACCTCGGAACTCCAGCACTTTAGCCGAGGTGGGTTCCTCTATCCGCGATGTAAAAAATGATTGATAATCATGTTTGAATCGGGAATCTTTCAAAGTACTTGACGAGTTATAAGCTCTTGTTCGAGCTGTTTATAATCGTTTGCGTCATAAACGGTGGCTAATCGATTATGAGGAAAAGTACGTAAATACAATGAATTCAAGAACAGAACTTTTATTTATTCGAAGCAGTAAATACAATGGGCTCGAAGTTCCACCGAGCGTACACCATCATCAAAAAATAAACAATCCTAACATTAAGCAAAGGTAATAATGAAACTAAAAACAATTGAAAATAGAATTGAAATAGGATGAAAAACTTAGCTGAAGTATGCTCTAAGCTTTGCCACATTCCAAGTGTTGTTGATGAGAGCACCAGAGAGTGTTTCGAGCTTGTAGGCCCCTGTTCCCGTTTTAGAAGCTACTCGGTATGGCCCTTCCTAGTTTTGAGCCAGTTTCCCGTCTTTAGCGTTTTTGAGGCCAATGTCAACTCTCCTCAGGACGAGGTCACCTGTAACACCCTATATAATAATTACCCTTAATTACCCCAAAATTAGGGTTTGAAATTTCTTTTTTAAAAATGAATATGATATTTCCTTTCATTAATAAAAAAACATCAGAGTTAATAAAGCGGAAGATTTAAATGCATCAAATACATAAAGTATGAGTTTAGGTACACTCAGTTCGGCCAATTAAAATTACAAAACATTGTTTTAGCTCGGCCCAACTGGGTAATCCGATGTCAAAATATACAAAAAGTGTTTTAGCTCGGCCCAACTGGCCGAGACCCCACAAATTCTGCTACTCTAAATAACTTACTCTCCCTGTGAGGGAGAGTGATCCTGCTCGGCCGGGGACTGCGTCTGCTCGGGCTCAGTACCTGAAAAATGGTAAGGAGGTGAGCATTACACAGAACTTAAATAAGCATTTTCTAAAATGCCATACCGAACTACCAAGCCAAACACAAGTAGTCAATTAACAAAATAGTAACAAGTAATCAAACCACATGCATACATAATCATTTAGCTCGGTTCACATCATGCAATATTATTTAGCTCGACTCACATCCTACCATCTAATTTAGCTCGGCTCACATCATTACCTAGTTTATCCTTTACCTATTAGCTATCCCTCGGCACATCCTACCGATTCCCCTTATCCTCTTTCCATAAATCTTACACTCGGCATCTCGGCCACTATCCTCTTACCTCGGTAAACCATCTCTCTACCTCGGACTCATTACTCATTATTCCATCTTCACATAGTTTACAATCTTTTACTCTTCTCGGATGCATACACCCTGTGCATGTCTTACACCATTTAAGTTCGGATATTGGAGTGTCATCCATAACTGCGAGTACCCAGTACCCGTCTTACAGCTGCACATACCCGGTATGCGTCTGACGCGATCAATGCACGCACCCAGTACGCGTCTTCTATGACCAGGAGCACTTCCGCCGATCATTCTATGGAGTTAAGGAGAGTCCATAACTGCGAGCACCCAGTACTCGTCTTACAGCAGCGCATCTCGGCAACTTACGCGATCAATGCACGCACCCAGTACGTGTTTGCTATGACCAGGACCACGTCCCATCGGTTCTGTGCTTGGAACCTTGTGTGAATAATAACTGCGAGCACCCAGTACTCGTCTTACAGCTGCACATACCCAGTATGCGTCTGACGCGATCAATGCACGCACCCGGTACGCGTCTGCTATGACCCGATCACACAACCATTTCTCTTTAATTCCTCTTATCCTTTTTAACCATTCATTTAGCTCGACCTCTCTCGGCTCACCCTGTTACTCATCCCTTAATTATTCCCATTATCCTCTTAACCATTTCTTAGCTCAGTCTAACTCGGCTAAACCCGGTAACCATTCCCTCTTTCCATTAACCTTTCTCATTATCTGACTTATTACTCTATCTCTCCTACTTTCCATCTCTACCATTTCCTCATACCCATTCCCAACGTCACTCAGCTCGGCCACAGACATGAATCATAAATATCAAAGCTCATAAACATTTATACACAAAGTTCATAAACACTTATACAACAACAACAATAAGAATCAAAGCATTCAACCAATCCATCATGTAAATACCAACATATAGCACAAAACAATATTCCTCCCTACTTCAAACTCATGTTTCTAATTCATTTATTAGTTCCCTTTTTACCCTTTTTACCATTTCCTTTCTAACATTAACCTAGATACATTTCCCTAATCTAACACCCACTCTTAGTACCCTTTATGAACACCCTAGAAACCCAAACTCAAGTAGAGGTAACACTCACTCCTTACCTCAAACCGTGAGAGATAAGAATTGAGAGTTTGAGAATGGCTTCCTTGATGCTTGACCTCTTGAGCTTAACACCCCTTGAATCCTTTTCTCCAAGCTGCCACGAGTTCCTCCAAGCTGCACCCAACTCCACGGCGGTCCAGGGACTCCATAACGGAAAAGAGGACGGCGGACAGGAGGTTTCTGGTTGGTGGAAGAGAGGGAGGAAGAAGGTGGGTTGGGGTTTGGTTGCTGGATTTCAGAGAAGAAAATGAGGGAGAACAATGAGAGAGACGAAGGAGAAAGAGAGTGAGAATGCAATGTGTGTTATGGGGTGTATTTGGGTTTTCTTTTATTCATTTGAGGGAAACATTTGTGTGGTCCTCATTGGAGGCTTCTTGAGGAAGCTAGAATATGTGGAAAAGATTCATTGGCTTCCAAAGGAAGCCATGAATAGTACATTGAAAGGGACATAAAGCAATGATAGTGACATAAAGTGAATGACAATGACATAAAGTGAATGATAGTATCGTACGGACGGTACGAAAACCAAAGGGTTAACAGCTCCACATGAGCTGGCACGGAGGAGCTAGGACGTGTCGGCTCGGGTACGTCGGCTAGGATACGTCGGCTCGGTTTGTAGGAACAGCAGTAGTCCGAGCTTCCTTCTCGAACGATACTATAAGGTACACTGAGGTCGGCTAATCCGATCTTGACAATAGATTCCACGTATGATTCCCATCCAGCTCGGTTCATATGCACACAATCCGATCTAGCTCGGCCGGGATCGGACCGAGGTCCTATACTTACATCCTAGGTCGGCCTATGCTCATACTACCCTTCTAACCTTGTACAATTTTCTAAGGCTTAATCCTATCCTTAAATAAATATTTATATTCTAAAATTATATTATTTAATATTAATTTTCAGGATGTTACATTCCTCTCCCACTTACAGGAATTTCGTCCTCGAAATTTAGTCGGCATTGAACAGTTGCGGATATGACTACTTCATCTTCTCCTCGAGTTCCCAAGTAGCTTCCTCCACATCATTCCGATTCTAGACGACCTTGACCAAGGATATTTCCTTTCCTCTAAGCCGTCTGATCTGTTTGTCCTCAACTCGGACTGGAAGAACCTCGAAAGTCAGGTTGTCTTTTAGCGACAGCTCGTCCACTGCTATCACATGCGAGAGATCGTGAATGTACCTCCTAAGTTGCGAGACATGAAACACATCATGGAGCTTAAACAAGTGCGGAGGTAGAGCAATTCTGTAAGCTACTGGTCCGACCTTCTCCGATATCTGGTACAGACCGACAAACCTAGGGGTCAACTTCTTCGATTTGATAGCTCGGCCGATACCCGTTACAGGGGATACCCGAAGGAATACATGATCTCCCTCGATGAAGTTCAAGGGTTTCCTTCTCTTGTCGGCATAGATCTTCTGTCGGTCTTGGGCTGCTTTCATCTTCCCTTGTACCATTCGGATCTTCTCGGTTGTCTCTGTAACACCCCGCATTTTTCCCGTCTGTGCGTAAACGATTTTTAACGAAAGAAACCTTGAAATGGTAATTTTCAGAAAAAAATATTTTTCATAAGAAAGAAATAAAGTGCTGTTTTCCATGGAGTTGTATAAACAAAATATTTTCATGAGTGAAAAGTGAATAATTTTATTGTGATGAAAAATGATTTGTTAGATTGTGATTTTTATTAAAAGATGATTTTGTTAAAAATGAAATTTTTGGGTCTGTATCTTTGAAAATTCGTATCTTTTAAACCGTAACTCGGAATTTTATGATCCATATATGAAAACGATCGTTTTAAAACCTAGAATTTGAAAATGTAATTTCTAGAATTTTCTGGGCTGATTTATAAAAACTTATTTTCAGAATATAAGGAAAACGAATTTTCAAGAAAATGTGCATTGTATTGTGTTTTGGCATGAATTTTGTGTGCTTGATTGGATGTGTGTATATTTGATTTTAGGTGTGTGATATGTGATGCATGTAAATGATTATGAATGAGATTTCCTAAAATTAATTGTATTAGTACATGAATTAGTAATCTTATGTAAAAGTGATTAGAAATAAATTAATTAATTAGAAGTATGTGACATGTGTGGGTATTGGAGAGTGCCACGTTTTGTGTTGTGCATGTAGGTACGTGTGTGCATGTGTATGTGTCATTTGCATATGCATGATTTGTGTGTGTGCTATGTGTATGCCGTGTGTGTGAGTGCTTAAGGAGTAAGAAAACCCAAGCCAACCAAACTAGAACCAAGGAGTAACTAAGTGGCCAAAAACCCTAACTAGCAACTAAACCCCATTAGCCCTAAGTGACCCCCAGTAACCTAGACCACATCACCATGTTCCCTTGACTTGTTGACCCTTAGCCATGCAAATTTTTAAAGGACAAGACCGCCCTTCCCTATATGCGTGTTGGCCGTATGGAACCAAGGGCAAAGGAGGGAGATCCGTGACTTATATGGGTGCCAAGCTTAGTTCATTTTCTTTTACCCATTCTCATTTCTCACCCTTCCAACATCAACACATACACTACTCTAAAGGACTCATCAAACCTTTAGAGAAAAATAGAGAAAGAAGCAAAGAGAGTGTTGGCCGTGAGGCCTTAGGAGGAAGAAGGAGGAGATCCACACCAAAACCAAGCCTTTCCCTTTGAAGGTCTAATCATTAGGAGCTTGAAGAACCAACCCTCTTACTAGGAAACTCGAAGATCAAAAGAGAAGAAGTGTAATAGCTTAGTTTCCCTTTTTGTTGTAGATCCCTTCCTACTTTCTTCTTGCATGTTCATTTTCATACTTTGTAAGATGAATTTGTATATTATTCTTTCATGATCTTGGACTTTCATGGACTAAAATTAATTTGTAATAAGTATGACTATAGGTGTGTGATTCGGTTGTGATGTTCTTAACTAAAACCTAAAGATCTAAAAGTTTTGTTTAAGTTTGTGAAGCTTAACATGAACCTTTCTTGCATGTACACTTTTCTTGTCCTAAATCATGATCTATGTATGTTTATGTGTTTATTTGATGAATTAATCTATGATCTAAGTTTAATAAAATTTTTGGTCTTGTGTGTAAATTTTCTTGTTAAAAGCCGTGAGCTATGTTACTTTTAAGAAATGATTTGCTTTGAGATCTTTTGTCTTGCATGTAAAATTTCTTTACTTAAATAATGATCCATGACGTGTTTGTGTAGTTTCTTACCAAGTAAATGTATGATCTAAGTTTGCTTGAAAACAAAATTGAAATCTTTGGCTTTTCATGTTAAATTGAGGATGTTCTTGTTGATTTATGTGCAAACATTTTATGATCCATATCCTTAAAGCATGAATGTTAATTTTAAGTAGAAAAATCATGTTTTTATGTGATGCATGTCTCGGTTTTTTAAAAGAAGAAAATTTAATTAACAAGTTTAACATGATTCTTGAAATACAAACATGATTTGGCTTTAGTAATTGAATTTATGTGAACCATTTTTGGGTATTAGGCCATTCGGCCATATTGAATAAAAATGAATCCCATGCTTTTGATTGATGCATGTGTATGATAGGGCTAGATCTAGTGATGTTAAGTGCATGCATGTGATTTCTTAAAGTTTAAAGTGTGATTTTGATTTCTACTTGAGATTAAATAATGAACTTAAGTTTTGTTGAAATTCTTTAATAAAAATCCTGCACTAATAAAGTTAATGCATGATGATGTGAATGAGTGATGTGCTAGATGTCTTTATTGATTTTGTGATTTTGTGAACCTTGCATGGTAGTATTCGGCCATAAGAGAAAGAAGTAGGAAATTATAGTTGAACATTGTTTAAGTTACATGCATAATGAAATTAATTTAATTTAAAGACACAGAATGTGCATGCATGAATTAATTGTATTTAAAATAAAATATATGTGTGACTTTTATGTGTTGAAAATTTAATCAAAGACCTTGTGTTCTTGCATGTGGGTATTCGGCCAAGAGAGCTAGGAATAGGAAATTGTGTTTGTTCTTGCTTGAAGTTGCATATATGATGGGATTAACTTAATCTAAAGACTTAGTATGTGCATGCATGAAATCATTAGGTTTGAAAGAAAATAAAATGAAACTTTAGAGTGATTGTGCTGTAACTTGTTGCTTGATTTAAATTTGATGAATTCTCTTTTAATGCTCTCGGTTTAGCCCGAAAAGAAAGGAAAATAATTTCAATTGCTTTGTGCTTTCATGTGTGCATTAATCCTTGTAAAATCTCACCTAAATGATTCGGCCACCGTATGCTAATGTAGTTAGGAAAATTTGTTTACATGAAAAGATCCTTGTGAATGATTGTGTTTTCATATACATGATACTATGTGTGTGATTGGAATGATATGTTGTTTGTTTTAACCCTTTTCGGTTTTTAGAGATAAAAATAAATAAATTGATTTAATAAATGATTTTTAGTTACTCAAAGTGTGACTTGCATTGTATGATGTGTGAATGTTTGATAAGTGATGTGTCGTTTTTATTTCCAAAGAATATAAAAATGTTTTACTGGAAAAGTATGATTTAAGAAGCTTAAATTGATTTGAAAATGGTTTTGGAATTTTATTTTTCTTAAGTTCTGGGTTTTATATAAATGACTAAGAAAAATGATTTTTAACATGAACCTTTTTAAGTGAGTTTTCTTCAAGACAAATGAATTCTGTTTTAAAGAAATTCATTTAAAGTTGTTTCAAAGTGTCATGAAAACATTTTTATCCTTGATTCGAATCTGAAAACTTTTGAATGTGAACAATGTATATTCAAAAAGAAAGGATTTCAAGGTGTTTTCTGAAACAAATTAAATGAATTCGTTAAAACGTTTCTAACGCACGAGGAAAAATGTTATAGTTCGGACGACAGACACAAAGGAAACGAGACGGGATTAGCGATCGGGAAATCTCGGAAAGCTTGTGGATGCTTCGGTATTTGAGGTGAGAGAGGGGCTTCCCATAAGGCGCCGTGGTATTTAGGTAACTTATTAAGAGGTCCAATCATCTCAAAGGTTGGACTCCAATCTCATTTAGCGTAGTGGTGTATGTGATAGCAATTGTTTGATTGTGTGTCTGGCTATCCACCCGAACGACTGAGATTGGTTTATTTATGATGTTATGTTTTCTGAGTGATTATGTTTGACTTATTTTATCCTGTTTTACAAATGATCTGTTTATTGGTTAAGTGAGTATGATGATGTTGATGAAACATTGGTGTGCTGCAGAAAGTAATAATGAGAATTAAATTGTGAAAGTAAGAAATGTGAATGAAAGAAGAGTAATAGGGAAGGTTGTATAAGTAAGGAGTAATGAGGAGAAGTTAAAATGTGATGGCCAAGAAATAAAGATATGAGACTGAGAAAGAGTTATGGAAGTGAGAAAGAGTTATGGAAGTGAGATGAATTATGGAATTGAGATGCGGAGTGGCTCGTGTTGTTTTGGTTTTAGTCTGAGAACTAGTGTCGAGTTGAGCTTGCTCCTCCATTAGTGCCCAGCAAAAATGTGATTTCTTGTTTTTATCTTTGGGAAGAAGCTTAGTGTTGAGTTGAGCTTGCTCCTCCACTAACATTCACCCAAAAATATGATTTTTAAAAATGGTTCTTGAAAAGAGATTTTGAAAAGGTTTGTGAAAGAACTCTTTGGAAAAGTTTTGTGAAATGATATATTTTTGAGAAAAGCTTTTGGAACCAATATTTTGATAAAGTTTTTGAAATAATATTTTTCAGAAAGTTTTATCAAATGACCCCCTTTTTAGAAAAATTTTGTGAAAGCTCTGGAAATAATACTTTTGAGAAAATTCTGTGAAAGCATGTTTTTGAGAAAATTATGAAGTAACGTTTTTGGAAGCATGTTGTGAAGTAAAATTTTTCTGAAATTGTGTTTACGAAAAGGTTTGCGAAAAAGAGTTTTGAGAAAGAAGAGGAAATGAGTTTTGAGAGAAGATGAGCCAGAGTGTGATATGAGAATCTGTGTGATGAGAATTGAAAGAGTGTGATATGAGATGTGTAAATGTTATGTGATGAATTGGGGAAGAGTTTGTACGACTAGTGGTCGGGCTTCGTTGAAGGGATGTACCAAGGACGAGCCGACTGTTAGGATTAAACCATAATAAAAACTTTAAAATCCTTAAGCCTTAAAAGACTATTCAAGACATGAATAATGCGGTGAGATATGAGTGTGTTGTCGAAGTAGTGGAGAGGAAGGTACCCCGAAGTATCTGCGGATATTCGGGTTGTGATTGCAATAGGGGAGGGTAAGGACGGTGATACGTCAAGAAGCCTTGAGTGCTATTCTAGGCGGAACGAATTCCACATGTGGTACGGGCAGATCGGTCTTATGCCGTGGTGAGTTCTGCAGGCCAACTAGAATAGTACTGTCGCCCCCTATGGCAATTCGAGAACAGTGAGAGGGACTGGAACGGGACATTTGTGATTGCCGCTGAGAGCGTGCATTTATGTTATGATTGATATGATTATGATTTGAGGCTGAGACCTCCTGTGAGAGCATGGGTTTTAAATGGTAATTGTATTTTGAAGATATACATGTTCTCATCGTGCATAACACTTGTTTAAAAAAAAAAAAAATTGGCCCTAATTTTCACTACAAACAGTTGTGGTTTTCCAGTTGCCAAATCGGGGTGTTACAGTCTCACGAACAATGTCGGGACCAATCAACAAGTTTTCTCCTATCTGGAACCAGCATAGCGACGTCCGACATTTTCGACCATACAATGCTTCGAAAGGAGCCATTCCAATACTTGAATGGAAACTATTGTTGTAGGTGAACTCGACCAATGGCAAAAGTGCTTCCCAGCTTTCTGACTGTTCGAGCACACATGTCCTCAGCAAGTCCTCAAGAGTCTGAATGGTGCGCTCGGATTGTCCATCGGTTTGGGGATGATACGCTGTGCTGAACCTCAACTTTGTACCCTGGCTTCTTGCAAACTCTGCCAGAACCGAGATAAAAAGCGGGGATCACGGTCCGACACGATACTGCTCGGAACACCATGAAGTCTGACAATGTCCTTTATGTACAGTTGCGTCAGCTTCTCCAAGCTGTACTTCATGCTGATCGGCAGGAAATGGGCACACTTTGTAAGTCGGTCCACCACAACCCAAATGGCTTCCTGTCCTGATCTCGTCCTTGGTAGACCCGACACAAAGTCCATCGAAATGCTGTCCCACTTCCATTGTGGAATCTCCAAGGATTTGAGTAATCCACCTGGTTTCTGATGCTCGATCTTTGCTTTCTGGCATGTCAAACACCGAGGCACATAATCGGCCACATCGGTCTTCAACTTCGGCCACCAAAACAACCTCTTCAGATCCTGGTACATCTTTGTGGCACCTGGATGAAGACTCATCTTCGTCTTGTGGGCTTCTTCCATCAACTCTCTTCGGACTTCAAAGTCCATCGGAATGCAAACTCGGCCCCGAAATCGTACAAGACCATCGGGTCCTTTAGCGAAGTCGGGTTCATCCTTGTCTCCTGCTCTTTCTAGTAGCTTCTGGAGTTCTAGGTCGGCAGCCTGACTTTCCTTAATGAAACCCACAAAATCATTGGTTACTTGCAGCATTTCCAGTACCACACTGTTTTCCTTCTTCTGTATGTCGAGGTTAAGATCGCTGAACTCCTGCATCAACTGCATCTCCCGGACCATCATGTTGCTCAGATGAAGGCTTTTCCTGCTTAGGGTTTCGGCCACAACGCACTACTACAGAATTGCAAAAAGGTTCCCGGATATTAATCCCGGTTCCATTCCAGAACTGGGATTAATAGACAAATGATAGTTAAAAAATACCATTAATTTATTGATCCCGGTTATAAAAAACACGGAACTGGGATCAATGTTATAACATAAATAATTTTGTATTTTTTAAAAAATTAAAAATCACACCAACCTTATTTATCTCATTGTTTTATTTCAACTGGGATAAATAATAAAAACACGGAACCGGATTAATAAATAAATATTAATATGTGCATTTGTGTGTGTTAATCAAAGGGAAACCTTGAGTTCTAACTTCTAAGGGTTAAAAGACTCACTACGGCGGCTGAGCGGCTCTGCTCACGGCGGCCCTTGCTCCTCACTACGGCGGCTCTGTTAATCGTGTTTGCCCTTTGTTGATGATGGTGACCTCGTCGCGGTGCTTCTCCTTCCCCATTGATGAGTCTTCGCTGTTCGAAACTGAAGGTTTCGGTGCTTTCCCTTCGGTGCTACCTCTCCACCATCGAGCGTGGCTGATCTCTGCTCAACTCATCAGCGGCGTTCGAAGTCCTCAGCCGCGATCTCCGGTGCTAATCTCCGCACCGGCGCAAGCCTTCGCTGATGCTTTATTTGGCACCGCGACAGCCAAGCTTCGATTCGGTGGACACAGCGACGTCGGAAACCGTGGACACATCGGTGACGGAAACCAGCTTCACTACAGGTACCAACTCCTCCATTCTATTGCTTTGTTTGCTCAGTATGGTTAAATCCTTTTCTTTTTGTTTTAATTGAAACCCTAATCAACTTTATTTCATTTTAATTTAGTTTCCATTCCTAGTTGTATTCCTTATATTTAGTTTCCATTCCTAGTTGTATTCCTTATTTGGTTCATTGTTACTGGTTTTCATTTTAATTTAATCAACTCTGCTGTCAAAGGCTTATTGGTTGTTTTTGTCTTCATAGCCTTGTTTATGGTTGTAGTTAAGTCACCAATTTTCTTGTATTATTTTGTTAATTATATTTCATTCTGTATAGGTGACTGTACTTTTGAAGGAATGCCAAGATATACAACTTCGAGGTGGGTCAATTGGGTATGATATTGATGATGATAGTGCAAATATTGATTCAATGACAAGTACTGAGAGTGGAGCTGAAAAAGTCATCTAGGAGCACCTTGTAGGATATTTCTGGATTTATTTTTTGGATCTTGCTTGAACTTGTGTGTTTCATTGTTACATTTGTTCATTCACTTGAACTTTGGCAAACAGTTAACTTTCAAGGACATTAATGGACTAGTTGAGCAGAATGTCCAACTTAGAAGCCTTGTGCGTGGAATTGTCTGTGGAACCTGCACTACAGGGGAAGCCAAAAAGGTATATGAAATTACTTTTAAGGTTTTATATTTCACTTAATGCACGTCCAATTTCTAAGGTATATGAAACATACTGTTGGTGTGTTGTGGAAGTGATGCCTATGCCTAAATTGAGGATTAAACTACATGATTTTGTTATGGACTTTGGTTTTAGTTGTCCAATTTATTCTGCTTCTTGAATCTGAGTCATGGATTTGGTTTCACAGTTGAATGTGCTCTTTTCTCCTCAATTTGAAATAGTATTTAGATGATATTATTAGATTTATATTGCTATTTGTTACATGATCATGAGTGTGAACTGTGAACTTATGTTTAATCTGGAGTTTGGTTGAAGTTTTGATGATTAATTTAAAAGTTAAAGGACATGATCTGAATATGGAGTTCTGATTTAAATGTGATATTTGTTTTCTGAATATTTCTGATTGGTGCAAGATTTTGAAGTTTCATAACTTAGAAGCATTTTAACTTTTTTGGCTCTTTCATAGAGGTAATTCTTACTTTGAAGTCTAACTTTTGCTTATTTTGCTATTAATTCATATAATTCCTTGGTTGACACCCTGTTTCTCATTTTTGTGTGGCAAAACTAAAATCTATGTAGTTTCTTCGTTAATGTGGTCCTAATTAATGGTTAGGTTCTTAGTTGTGCAGTTCCATTATTTATCAATTCAATATTCAAGATACCATATAATTCCTTATAAAGCTTGTCACTTATTTTTTTCTTTATTTGTTTTCTGTGTACTGCTTCTTACTCTAGTTGATCTTTTTCTTTACTTATGTTCAACAATTTGTCCATTTTTATATTAGTAGAGAGCTCCATACCTTCTCAAGATTCCCCTCTTATCTTTCTTGTAGAAAGCAAGGTAGGCCTTTTACTTCGGGTCTATTGGAAAATCTTATTCTATGGCTGACTAAAAAGAAAGCTCTTCACTTAAAAACCAGAATAGACTATTTCATAAGCCTGAAGGCTTGTAGTCACTAGTAAAAGGAAAGCACAAATGGCAAGAGATACATTAGTAGTCCAATTAAATTAGAAGTTACAACGGCGGTCTACGAAAGCTCATCCAATATATAATGTTTAGGTTCAATACCTTCATGGTTGAATGAATTACTTTTAGCCAGTAGAAGAGAGCTAGAGAGGTTAAGAGGATCAGTGATGTAATTGAGACCAGAGGCAAGCTCCTAGGTAGGTAAAAGATTCCACTTTTAAGGGGAGTGGTTTTGTGAGAATTTATCTCATCGGTATACCCGTATAGGAATTAGAGGGAAAACCATTAATCTATTATGAAATAGGAAATCCCTCATTCTAGGAATGTTGGGAGTTCTAATTTATGTTATTCACGTGAAGTGTTAATGAATATGTTTAAATAATGTCAGTGATGCTATTCAGTATTCAACAACGTTGGCATTTCTTAATTGTAGCACATTTGACTACAATGTCCCCTAATTTGAGACAACTATTTTGGTCAAGTGTTTGATACTATGTCAGATAGGTGATCTCGGTGAAATTGCAAATTGCTGCATCTATAAATATCACCATATCACCTGCATCATAGGAAAAGCAGCATTGTGTGTCATCATGCAACCTTATGCATCTCATGTTACCTGATGTGCTAGGCTCTAAGTCTCCCCTCCTCAAAATTTGATGTGGATACATCATGTAAAATCCCTAACAATATAAAATGTAGATTTGAAATTGTCTGGTTTAGTGGTTTTATAAATTGATTTTAAGTATCGGCCTTGGTTCTTTATTACTTCTTGTTCTGTTCAGTAGTATTTCACAACTACTAATGAGTTTTGACTTTTGACCTTGAAGACCTGTACCAGTTTCTAATCTCAATGTCTCTATTTTGTGCTATAAATTAGCATCTTTACATTCTTGACACATCCGATTGTGTAATATGTTGCATTTTTAATTGCTTTTAGGTTGATGATGTCCTTCTGACAAAGTTGGAACAAGAAATTCAACTTGTTATGGATAAAGGGACACTATATGCTATTGGCTTGCGCCCTGATGGTCTTATGAAGAGGTAAGAGAATGTACTGTCTTATCGGTAGTTTTGTAGTTATTCTATTTAGTAATGTTATTATTTTGCTTAATAAAACTGTGTTTTAAGTTCTTTCTGACTTATGATATTTTTTTCCTCTTCTTTTAAGTTTATAACGCGTCTATGATGATTTTTTATTCATGTGGGAGTTGGGTCTTCACACTATACAGAGAACCAGTTCGACAAAGTGGTTTACCACCACTTTGGTTCAGCAGTGCCGCCATCCTTTGTAAGTTCTCTAATTATTTTAAATATATCTACCTTGATTTTGCTGTTATATTTAATTATGGTTATCTATGATCTTCTGTAATTGGATAGGTTTCTGCTGAAACAATGGTTGGTCTGGCTGAGAGCACTAAACGTGTGCAGATTATTGAGGTTTGTCATAACTACGATTTTAAGCCTTTAAGCCTTTCTTTTGAATCTGTGGAGTACTGATTATTGTATGTAGTTTCTAAAGTCTCAGTTAATGGCCTTTATAAGTGAAGTTTGTTGTTGCTATATATACCATCTTTCCTTTCATTGGCATTTGGCACATCAAATAACACTAGCTATTGTGAAATTGCTCTATGGTTTGTACTTTGTATATTGATGGTTGCATCTTGATAAGTTTATAGCAAAGCATATTTTAATCTTAGTGTGTTGTCAAAGGCCATTCATGTATTCCTACTTGTACATCAGAAGGATCACAAAGCAATTTGCTTGACATTTTACTTTAGCTACAGCCAACATGCTACCAAACTATGTAGATGTTCCTTTTTAAGTTTTAATGCCCTTAATTTACTTTCTATTTTGCATTACAGCCATGCCTTGGTGGTGATTCCAAAACTTTGATGTTTGTGAACATTTCACTGGATCCAACATCAACCGGTGAGTCTCTTTGTTCTCTTCGATTTGCTGCTAGAGTCAATGCCTGCGTGATTGGCGTTCCACGAAGTCAGACATCCACAAAGTCCTTTGATTCATCTCGTTTGAGCTATGGCTAACACAGTTCGTTTGCTTAGCCACACTCACGATAATTAATTCCATAACCAATTGTAATTGTTATTTGTACTATTTTCCAGGGATAAAACATTAGTGTTATTTTGTTATGTGATAAATGTAACCTTGTGAACATCGAGAATCAACCTTGTATAAATTGATTGTACAGAGGCTTGGCTTTAGCCTCCAAAGTACTAATGATGATTTATTGACATTCATGTTTCTAATGTATATAATTATGACATTTATTTGTTCAAAAAAAATGTTAACAATTTATTTAAATATATGGATATAGCAAATATTATAAATTAATATATATATATATACACTAAAGATCCCGGTTGATTTAAAAAATGCAACAGTGATCATATATATTAAAGATCCCGGTTCATTATAAAAAATTCAACAGCGATCATATATGTTAAAGATCCCGGTTCCTTATAAAAAATTCAACAGTGATCATATATGCTATTGATCCCGGTTCCTTGTTTTTTATTGATCCCGGTTCCGTGTTTTCTAAAACAACTGGGATCATAAGAATCAGACTTGTTATACCAGGGGATACAATTCCGGTTCGGAACCGGGATCAATAGGCATGCGGAACCGGGATCTTTTAGCATTTCTGTTGTAGTGACGTTGGCTTTTCCCGGATGATAGTGTAAGTTGAAGTCGTAGTCTTTCAAGAATTCCACCCATTTGCGTTGTCTCATGTTTAGTTCCTTCTGTCGAACAGATAGCCGAGACTCTTGTGGTCACTGAACACTTCAAACTTCGTGCCATACAGGTAGTGTCTCCAAATCTTAAGGGCGAACACCACAGCTGCCAATTCAAGATCATGGGTGGGGTAATTCTGCTAGTGTTGCCGAAGTTGCCGAGAGGCATAAGCCACCACTTTTCCCTGTTGCATCAACACACAGCCGAGACCCTGCTTCGAGGCGTCACAAAATACGTCAAAGGCTTTGGTCGGATCGGGCAAAATCAACACGGGCGAGCTCGTCAACCTTTTCTTTAGCTCTTGGAAGCTCTGCTCGCACACCTCGGACCATTGGTAGGGTGCATCCTTCCTGGTTAACGAAGTCAACGGTAAAGCCAGTTTAGAGAATCCTTCAATGAATCTCCTGTAGTACCCTGCAAGACCGAGGAAACTCCTGATCTCGGTTACCGAGGTGGGTCTCTCCCACTTAAGTACCGCTTCCACCTTGGAGGGATCAACTGCTACACCGTGCTCGGATATCACATGTCCGAGGAAATGAAACTCTTTGAGCCAAAAGCTGCACTTAGAGAGCTTAGCGTAGAGATTCTTATCCTTCAAAACCTGCAACACCGTTCTCAGATGCTGCTCGTGTTCGCTCGGACTCCGAGAGTAGATGAGGATGTCGTCGATGAAAACTATTACAAACGAATCTAGGTAAGGTCGGAAGATCCTATTCATGTAGTCCATGAAGATGGCAGGAGCGTTGGTAAGTCCGAAGGGCATAACCACATACTCAAAATGCCCATACCTCGTCCTGAAGGCTGTCTTCGGAATGTCTTCTTCTCGGACTCGGATCTGGTGGTATCTAGATCGGAGGTCTATCTTTGAGAACACCGACGCTCCCTTGAGTTGGTCCAATAAGTCGTCAATCCGAGGGAGGGGGTATTTGTTCTTCACCGTTACCGCGTTGAGCTTTCTATAGTCGGTGCACATTCTGAGGCTACCATCTTTCTTTTTAACAAACAAGATCGGAGCTCCCCAAGGTGACACGCTTGGTCGGATTAGCTTTTTGGCCAAAAGTTCTTCCAGTTGTTTCTTAAGCTCTTCTAGCTCGGGAGGTGCCATTTGGTACGGAGCAATTGAGATCGGGCCAGTTCCCGGAAGAAGGTCTATACTGAACTCTACTTCCCCGCTCGGCGGTAAGCCAAGCATTTCGTCCGAGAAAACCTCTGGAAATTCTCCGACCACAGGAATTTGGTCTAAGGTCGGTTCCTCTGTTGTCTCTAACTTCGCAACAGAAGGGCCACTAAAGATTACGGTCTTTTCTCGGCAATCGAGCAGGACATGGTGTTGAGACATCCAGTCCATGCCGAGGATAATATCTAGCTTGGTTAAGGGTAGACAAATCAAATTGACTTTAAATTCTCTGCCTAATACTTGGATAGGACACTCTAGACACATTTTAGAAGTGATTACAGAAGAACTGGTTGGGGTAGAAATGGATAGTTTGTAAGGCATTTCTATTGGGGTTAGTTTTAGTCTGTTCATACAGTCAAGGGAAATGAAAGAATGTGTGGCTCCACAATCAAATAACACAGCACATGTAATGCTGTCTACTTGACAAGTACCTCGGATCAGCTCGTCAGCATCAGTCACCTCTTCACCATCCATGGTATAAACTTTGCCCCTCTGCATTGGTCGGTTAACACCGGTCTGTTGAGCCTTGGTCACATTGACCTCTTCCTTCACAATATTCTCGGTACACCGAGCTGCAAAATGACCAGGCTTGCCACATCGGAAACAGGATCCTCTTGCTTTGGTCGGATCCAGACTCCAGCATTCACCCTTGTGCTGTCTACCGCAGTGTTGGCATATCGGATAAGGGCCAGAAACAACCACCATCTGACCACCGCTCCTCGGAGCTGTTGACATTCTGGAGTTCGGATTCACATAAGGAGCAGATCACGGAGCAACTCCTTTTCCCCTGATCGGCCCCACTGTCTTTTGTGCCGACCTGTTCCGCTTTCCGTCAGCTTTCCTCTTGAGCCCCTTCTCATAGGTGCTAGCCATGTTCACCAATTGCGAGAGATTGACCACGTTCTGATATTCAAATGCGAGCCGAATATCATCACGGAGACCAGATTCAAACTTGATGCACTTGGTACGCTCATCAGCATCTCGGTAGCTTCCTGAATAACGAATCAAATCCTCGAACTGAGCGACATATTCCCCGACACTCAAGTTCCTCTGCTCCAACTTGAGGAAAGCAAGCTCCTTCTCTCTCCTGACATCCTCGGGAAAGTACTTTCCGAGGAATCGAGCTCGGAACAAATCCCAAGTAATGGCTTCATTAGCTGCTTCTAGTCCACGGCTCTACTGCTCCCACCAGTGCTCGGCTTCACTAGCCAGCACAAACTCGGCCAACCTCACCCTGTACTCATAGGGCGGTTGCAGAGATCGGAAAATCTTCTCGATGTCCTAGAGCCATCTCTGAGCTCCATCAGGATTGTAACCCCCTTCAAACCGAGGTGGTTCGTTCTTCCTAAATCGGCTTATCCAGTCAATCTCGACCGGAGCCGGGGGTTGAGGCTGAAGGGTTGCAGCTGCGGCTGCGGCGATGTTCTGAGCGAGGTTCTCAGCCTGATTCTGCTGAGCCTGTGCTTGGTTCTGTTGTAGTTGAACTAGTGTTTCCAACACAGCAGCAATTCGGTCGTTATCAGCTCGTCTCCCAGCCATGTTGCTCGGTCATGGAGAGAAAGCCAATTAACTTCCGAATAGTCAAGTAAATATATATACATAAACATATATACCTATGAGCTCTATTGTCTAACTTAGACTTCTAGGCTTTACTTATTTGTCACTCTCTTGGTGAGTAACCACTGGAGTCCTTTGCAACTCCAATAGGCCGAGGAGAAACTGCTCTGATACCAAAAATGTAACACCCTATATAATAATTACCCTTAATTACCCCAAAATTAGGGTTTAAAATTTCTTTTTAAAAATGAATATGATATTTCCTTTCATTAATAACAAAAACATCAGAGTTAATAAAGCGGAAGATTTAAATGCATCAAATACATAAAGTATGAGTTTAGGTACACTCAGTTCGGCCAATTAAAATTACAAAACATTGTTTTAGCTCGGCCCAACTGGGTAATCCGAGGTCAAAATAAACAAAAAGTGTTTTAGCTCGGCCCAACTGGCCGAGACTGTAACACCCCGCATTTTTCCCGTACGTGCGTGAACGGAATTTGTTAAAATAAACCTTGGAATTCGGTTTTATAAGGAATTTTCAGAAAATAGTTTATGGATTTTTATAGACAAAACGTTTTTGGTAAATGGAAAGTGAATAATTTTGTTAATGCCTTGCTAAAAGGTGATTTATTGATAATGGTTTTGAAAATGATTTTGGAAATGAATTTTGTAAAATTGTTTTGAAGAAAATGAATTTTAATAAATTGGTTTGAAGATTCTATGAGTGCTTGATTTAATATGTGTATGTGCAACGTGTGATGCAAATGTGATTTCCTTGAATTAATTATCATAAGAATTAAGGATTTTTAAGAAATGTGATTAGGAAATAAAAATAAGGGACATGTGTAGGTGATGAGTGCTTTGTTGATGTGTGTTTATGCATGATGCATGGAATTAAATGTATGAATATGTATGTGTGTAGTTATATGTGTGTATGTGTGTTGACCGAATAATGCATGGGAAATGAATAAGAAAATATGATTGGGGAAAATAAAATCAAAAGAACATGTGTGTGTGTGAAGGGGTGCCACGGGAAGGTGTGTGTTGTGCATGTATGAAAGTGCCACCTTTAGGTTATGCATACAAGTGAGTGTGTGTGTGTGTGTGCTATGTGCATTACACGTGTGTGTGTGTGTGAAAGCTAGGGTTGATTTTGGAAGCTTAGTGCTTAAGGGAGTGGAAACTAAGTTAGCTATTCCACTCAACTAGAACCAAACCAAGAAACAAATCTTAACCAAATGCTAAATAATACTTACACCTAAGTGACCCCTAAGTTCCTAGGCTAGTCTATTTTGTCCCCTTAACTTCATGAACCCCATCCATGCAATATGAAGAGGACTAAATCACCCTTCTTGGTTGCCCATGACCGAACCACTCCCAAGGCCAAATTAGGAATTGGTGAGTTTGCCTTTATAAAGAATTAGTCATAGTCCCTTCACCCATTTCATCTCCCTTTCCTTCACAATAACACAAACACATCTCTAAGGGAATTATCAACCCCTTAGAGAAAGAAAAGAAAAAGAATAGAGAGAAATAGAAGGAGGTGGCCGTAGACATGAAGAGGAAGAAGGAGGAATTCAAGTCCAAGCTTAGGAGCTTTCCCTTGTAGATCCAAGTGTTAGAGGACTAGAGACCCCTTTATCATAGTAGGAACCGAAGATCAAGGAGGAAAATTGTAATAACCTAGATTTTTCATTTCTAGTTGTAGATCTTTCTTTTCTTCTTGCATGCTTTGTTTTATGGTTGTAAGATGATTTCCTTTGTTGATTCTTCTTGATCTTGAACTTTATGAACTTAAACCTATTTGTAACATGCTAAACTTATGCTTAATGTTCCGATTAGGACTCTTTTGTTAGGTCTTGAAGTCTTTCTAATTAAGCCTTAAAGATCTAAAAGAAAATTTAGTTTTTGTGAAGAACAACATGAATCCTTTTGCATGTCTACTTTCTTCTTCTAAACCGTGATGTGTGTGTTTTAAACCTACGATCTAGGTTGTTTAATTAATTTAAATGGCTTGCATGTTATGTGTATGTGTTGATCTTGAGTATTTGTGCTCGAGAAGCTTTGATCTTTGATGTGTGTATTTTCTTCTTCACGGTTTTGCCTTATAAGAATCAAGTTAGTTTCATTTTGTTTTGCATGTATGATTTATTGATGGATCCATAAATTTCAAGCATATAAAAGTCTAAATTTTGATTAAAAACTTGAAAACAATTTTCCTGTCCCATTCGGTTTGGGGACAAATCCTTGTTAATTAAATTTCATTTCCTTGGTGTGATCTTGTCTGTGTTAAGATCGAATCTAATGATTTTAAAATACATGCATGTGAATTTTTAATGAAAAATCATGTTTTCTTTAATATGTGTCTCGGTTTTAAAAGAAAAATTTAAAGGAATCAAGTTTTACAATGACTTTTTCAAGAGTAAACCCTAATTGGAACTAAGTGTGTGGCTATGTGCATGTTTTGTTTTTAGGACTATTCGGCCATGTCCAATAATAATAATAAAACCCATGCTTTTTATTTTATAAAAGGATCATGCATGTTATTTTCATAAAATTTAAAATTAAGTCTTTATTTTGAGAAAAACCATAATCTTGAACTTATTTGTGCATGTGATGTGGTGTGAACTCCTAACATGATTTGCCTTGACTTTTGTGGTTCATGAATGTTGAAGATGAATGAAAACTATGTCTTCCTTGCATTATGAGATTCGGTCATCCTAGAGAAAACTAGGGAACTAGGTTTTTTTTCATTTAGGACACATGTATAATGAGACTAATTGAATATAAGAGTTTTAAAAAAAAAATTTATGTCATGATTAGGTTTAACAAGAAAATGCATGAGAACCTTTGAAATAATATATGACCTAAATTGTTACTTCAATTTAAAGTCTTGAAATGAATTAAAAATTTTGAATTATCTTCGATGCTCACTGTTTCTAGGACAAAGGATAGAAAATGATTTCATGATCTTATGTTTTCATTGGTGCATCAAATATTTCGGTCTATGCATGTGCATGTGTTTAGCAAATTGTTTTCATGAAATAAATTGTGATTATGGTTATGCCTTGAGTATGTGATGCTGAATGGTGTGTTGCTGTATACTAGAAGAAATTGATGTGCGTGTGTGTGTCTTTTATCCTTTAGTTTTAAGAAATAAAAATAAATTATTTGATTTGGTTATGTGAAAAAGAATTTTTATGATGATTTCAAATTGTTAAAATTTACTAGAAATTAGGAATTATTGACTATAATGATTCGGTCCTTGGTGAATTAGTCCTAATGCTTAATTTAAATTGTTTTCTTAAGAATAATTTAATTTAATTAAATTATTAAGGTTAAGATTTAATTAATAATTGGTGAATGATGTGAAATGTGATTTGCATGAGTGGTATTTGTGAATGTTGTAATTGTTCTTTATACTAGCTGAATGTATTGAACCAATATTGTTTTGAGATACTGTTTGCAAACTTGTATGTGAATGCTCCTTGTACTGAGTTCGTGTGTGCTGTCGTTGTGATAATTGGATGTATTGGATTTGTTTTGCTATTTGTACTCGAATTCTAAAGAAATTGAATTTGTTTTATTTAAAAATGCGATTTAAAATAACTTAAATTAATTTGGAAATTTTATCTCCTTTGATTTTGTGCCTTAAAAGATTTTCAAAGTATGGTTTTAAAATTGTATCTTCTTGGGTTTTCATATTCTGTTTTAAAACATAAAGACATTGATTTTATAACCAAGTGTTTTCAAATTGAGAGAATGGATTTGTTTTGAATTTTTCAAAGTGTTCGTGGAAAATCTTTTAAATTAAATTGGAATTGAAACTTTTGGATATTAACAACGTGATTTCAAGAAAGGAATTATTCTAAAGAATTTTCAAAACGAAATTAATAATCTATCGACACGTTCTAACGCACGGGAAAAATGTCTAGTTCGGGTGTCGGACGCGACGGGAACGTGGCAAGGCTAGCAGCGACTGGAAAATCTTGGAACGCTTTCGGATGTGTCGTCATCCAGGTGAGAGAGAAGCTCCCCTTAAGACGTCGTGGTCTTAGGTAACATATTAAGGCGTCCAATCATCTCAAAGATTGGACCCGGTCTCGTTAAGGCGAGGAACAGGGATAGTGAGTGTTTGTTGTTTGTTGTTTGTGTGGGTTATCCCTACAAGTCACTGAGACCGAAATGTTGTCTATAGTTAATATGTTTGTTGAGACGATATGATGTTGGTTTGATTAATTATGCATGATTTATTGGTTAGTTTAGCATGAGAAGTAAATTAATTAATGACGCTTGATTTTACCCTAAGGTATGAAATGATACTGAGATAGGAAAAGAAATGCGAATAAGAATGTTGAACTTAATTAAGAAAAAGATGAACCGTGATGTGAATGGAAAACGAAGAGATAAAGAGTGAGATGGGAAAGAGAATATGATTATGAAAGTAAAATGTGGCTCGCGTGAAGTTGTGGTTCCTTCGTTCATAATTTTGGGAAGAAGCTTAGTGTTGAGTTGAGCTTGCTCCTCCATTAACACTCACCCAAAAATATGAACCCTTGAAAAAGAGATTTTGGGAGAAAGCTTTTTGGTGGAAAAAGATACTGATGACGATCGCTGAGGCTGTTGAGCCATGATGATGCTGATGAGAATAATGCTGAGAAACGTGAATTGAGAAAGTGATGTGAGGCCAAGGACCAATGAGTTTTAGGGGGATAGATTTGCGTGTAGTGGTCGGGCTTCGTTGAAGGGATGCACCAAGGACGAGCCGACTGTTAGGATTAAGCCGTTGATTAAAATCCTGAAAACTATAAAAGACTAAAAGACATTCATAAACGCGGTGAGGCATGAGTGTCAAATCGAAGTAGTGGAGAGGAAGATACTATGGGTATCTACGGATACTCAGGTGGGGATTGCAGGAGGGGAGGGCAATGACGGTGATACGTCAAGAAGCCTCGAGTATATTTCTAGGCGGAACGAATCCCATAAGTGGTGCACTAACGTGGTGGGGACTGGGTCTAATACCGTGGTAAGTTCCGCATCGCGAACTAGAAATTATACTGTCGCCCCCTCGATGCAAGTCTACAACAGTGAGAGGGACTGGAACGGGGCATTTGTGTTTGCCGCCGAGGGCGTGCTTTGATATGATTATGATTGAGGCTGAGCCTCCTGGTCTGGGACCATTTTTGTGTGTGACAGCTGTCGTGCCCGCGTGGTAAAGGTCCTGTACTCCTGTTGGCTTCCGACTAGGTTGGGTGGTGGACCGAGGAGATGTAGACGTGTGTGAGCTAAATGATGTCTCCCCCTCATCATTGAAGCTATCCGAGATAATAAAACTTAAAATCACAAAGATATTTTTAAAGAGATATACAATAAAATATCCCGCATCGAATAAGAAATGCTAAGATTTATATGGTGTGTACAAAAAGGGATTCCTGGAATGAGTGATGAGTTTGGAAAGACCATGATGAAGAATCAAGAGAAATTGTGGAAGTTGATAAGAAAGTTTATGAGAACGTGATTGTGAAAAGCTAGGTATAAAATTATGTGTGAATATATGTGTGCTTGAGATTGATGTTGTTGCTTATGTTGTTTATTGTTTTTCCTTAGTATTTGCCTATTGTAATTCCACACAGTCGACATAACTGTCTGGGTCGCTTACTCTCTCCTCTTCTTCTGTTCTTCTCTTCTTCTGTACTTCTGCCTTTCTTCTGGAAATTTCGTACGGCTACTAGATGCGAAGGACATTGAGGTTCCAGATCCAGCTTGTTCGGGAAGGAGGAACACCTCCGTTGAAAGGAGACGACTCGGTGGAGAAACCTACGGGGCAGCAAATGAGGACAACACTATTGGAGAACTATGAGTGGAATCTATCAAGAGTTGGAGTTGAATAGGGAGTCGTAGGTCGCATAACTAGAGGCTAGGGTCTTCCTCAGAGCATTGTATTCCACGGTAAGTACTTAGTTACTTAGCTCTACTAAACTGTACCCCGACAAATGATTTATTTAACACTGATATTTGAAACCAGAAAACGGGCAATGATTTAAATGACGTTTTTGAAAACGAGTTTCAAAGTGCGGTGTCCCGTGACACCTCGGTTTGGAGCTTGAAGGGGGTTGTGCAAAATGAGAGCATGAGTTTTAATTGTAACGGTGTTTTTGGAAATCCAAAAGTTCTCATCTTGTGCAACACCTGTGTTTAGAAAAAAAAAATGGCCCTAATTTTCACGATATCTAATTTAAGTTTTCAAGTTGCCAAATCGGGGTGTTACAGAGACCCCACAAATTCTCCTATTCTAAATAACTTACTCTCCCTGTGAGGGAGAGTGATCCTGCTCGGCCGGGGACTGCGTCTGCTCGGGCTCAGTACCTGAAAAATGGTAAGGAGGTGAGCATTACACAGAACTTAAATAAGCAGTTTCTAAAATGCCATACCGAACTACCAAGCCAAACACAAGTAGTCAATTAACAAAATAGTAACAAGTAATCAAACCACATGCATACATCATCATTTAGCTCGGTTCACATCATGCAATATTATTTAGCTCGGCTCACATCTTACCATCTAATTTAGCTCGACTCACATCATTACCTAGTTTATCCTTTACCTATTAGCTATACCTCGGCACATCCTACCGATTCCCCTTATCCTCTTTCCATAAATCTTACACTCGGCATCTTGGCCACTATCCTCTTACCTCGGTAAACCATCTCTCTACCTCGGACTCATTACTCATTATTCCATCTTCACATAGTTTACAATCTTTTACTCTTCTCGGATGCATACACCCAGTGCATGTCTTACACCATTTAAGGTCGGATATCGGAGTGTCATCCATAACTGTGAGTACCCAGTACCCGTCTTACAGCTGCACATACCCGGTATGCGTCTGACGCGATCAATGCACGCACCCAGTACACGTCTTCTATGGCCAGGAGCACTTCCGCCGATCATTCTATGGAGTTAAGGAGAGTCCATAACTGCGAGCACCATGTACTCCTCTTACAGCGGCGCATCTCGGCGACTTACGCGATCAATGCACGCACCCAGTACGCGTCTGCTATGACCAGGACCACATCCCACCGGTTCCGTGCTCGGAACCTTGTGTGAATCATAACTGCGAGCACCCAGTACTCGTCTTACAGCTGCGCATACCCAGTATGCGTCTAACGCGATCAATGCACGCACCCGGTACGCGTCTGCTATGACCCGATCACACAACCATTTCTCTTTAATTCCTCTTATCCTTTTTAACCATTCATTTAGCTCGGCCTCTCTCAGCTCACCCTGTTACTCATCCCTTAATTATTCCCATTATCCTTTTAACCATTTCTTAGCTCGGTCTAACTCGGCTAAACCCGGTAACCATTCCCTCTTTCCATTAACCTTTCTCATTATCTGACTTATTACTCTATCTCTCCTACTTTCCATCTCTACCATTTCCTCATCCCCATTCCCAACGTCACTCAGCTCGGCCACAGACATGAATCATAAATATCAAAGCTCATAAACATTTATACACAAAGTTCATAAACACTTATACAACAACAACAATAAGAATCAAAGCCTTCAACCAATCCATCATGTAAATACCAACATATAGCACAAAACAATATTCCTCCCTACTTCAAACTCATGTTTCTAATTCATTTATTAGTTCCCTTTTTACCCTTTTTACCATTTCCTTTCTAACATTAACCTAGATCCATTTCCCTAATCTAACACCCACTCTTAGTACCCTTTATGAACGCCCTAGAAACCCAAACTCAAGTAGAGGTAACACTCACTCCTTACCTCAAACCGTGAGAGATAAGAGTTGAGAGTTTGAGAATGGCTTCCTTGATGCTTGACCTCTTGAGCTTAACACCCCTTGAATCCTTTTCTCCAAGCTGCCACGAGTTCCTCCAAGCTGCACCCAACTCCATGGCGGTCCAGGGACTCCAGAACGGAAAAGAGGACGGCGGACAGGAGGTTTCCGGTTGGTGGAAGAGAGGGAGCAAGAAGGTGGGTTGGGGTTTGGTTGCTGGATTTTAGAGAAGAAAATGAGGGAGAACAATGAGAGAGACGAAGGAGAAAGAGAGTGAGAATGCAATGTGTGTTATGGGGTGTATTTGGGTTTTCTTTTATTCATTTGAGGGAAACATTTGTGTGGTCCTCATTGGAGGCTTCTTGAGGAAGCTAGAATATGTGGACAAGATTCATTGGCTTCCAAAGGAAGCCATGAATAGTACATTGAAAGGGACATAAAGCAATGATAGTGACATAAAGTGAATGACAATGACATAAAGTGAATGATAGTACCGTACGGACGGTACGAAAACCAAAGGGTTAACAGCTCCACATGAGCTGGCACGGAGGAGCTAGGACGTGTCGGCTCGGGTATGTCGGCTAGGATACGTCGGCTCGGTTTGTAGGAACAGCAGTAGTCTGAGCTTCCTTCTCGGACGATACTATAAGGTACACTGAGGTCGGCTAATCTGAGCTTGACAATAGATTCCGCGTATGATTCCCATCCAGCTCGGTTCATATGCACACAATCTCATCTAGCTCGGCCGGGATCGGACTGAGGTCCTATACTTACATCCTAGGTCGGCCTATGCTCATACTACCCTTCTAACCTTGTACAATTTTCTAAGGCTTAATCCTATCCTTAAATAAATATTTATATACTAAAATTATATTATTTAATATTAATTTTTAGGATGTTACATCACCTACTTCGAACTCTCTGGGTACTACCGAGCGATTATACCCTTTTGCCTGCATAAGCTTGGCATGTCGTTCCCGCTCGGCGGCAAGATCTCTGACTTCATCAGATAGAAATAGGTCCTCACACAGTAAAGTGTTGTTGAGGGGGTTTGGTTGTTGCATGGCTCGGAATGAGGGAATGATCCTTTCTATCGGGATGACTGCGTCGCAGCCATAGGTAAGCCGATAAGGAGTTTCCCCTGTCGAGGTCTGTATTGTGGTGCGATATGACCAAAGTACTTCATGCAAATTTTCCAGCCAATTTCCTTTTGCACCAATGAGCCTCTTCTTGATTCCCTGGATGATGGACCGATTTACTGATTCCACTTGTCCATTGGTCTGAGGATGCTCAACCGAGGAAAAATAGTGCTCGATGTTTAAGGCATTGACCAAGTCTTGGAACGCCTTTGCTGCGAACTGAGTTCCATTGTCAGTCACCAAAACTTGTGGAACTCCAAACCGAGCTATGACCTGTCTCTCAAAAAACTTCTGAACCTTGGCAGACGAAATAGTTGCTAGAGGCTCGGCTTCTACCCACTTGGTAAAGTAATCAATGGCGACTACAACCCATTTCAACTGTCCTGGTGCGGTGGGGAACTGGCAAATCAAATCCATTCCCCACTGATAAAATGGATAGGGAGATGAAAGTGAGTGGAGTTCCTCGGCCGGCTTCTGGTACACATCGTTGTGAAATTGACACTTTTCACATCTCTTCACATGATTGATCGCATCTTGTTGAAGGGTTGGCCAGAAATATCCTGCCCTCAGAATCTTTTTGGCCAATGATTTTCCCCCAACATGATGGCTTCCGATTCCTCCGTGAACCTCCTCCAGTGCCTGTTTCGCTTCAATGGGATCTAAACATCTAAGCATAGGGCTACTGACCCCTTGGCGAAACAAAATTCCATCAACCAAAGTAAACTGTGACGCCTTCCTGACGAGCTTCCTAGCCTCGGTTGGATCAGTAGGCAAGGTTCCCTGTTCTAGGTAACTTGTGATTGGAGCAGTCCAACTCGGATCCACTGAAACGGAGAGGACAACGCTAGGCCCATGCACCATTTCTTGGATCAAAGTCTTGTTATTTCCGGGGCCTTTCGTTGAAGCCAGTTTTGAGAGGATGTCCGCTTGGCCGTTGCTTTCCCCTAGGATATGGCAGAACTCAACCTTGGCAAACTCTGAAGATAGGAACTTTACCTTCTCAAGATACTTTTGGAGGATGGGTTCCTTGGCTTGATAATCACCCTTAACTTGAGAGATCACCAGCTGGGAATCGCTGAAAATCTTGACTTCTCGGGCCCCTACCTCTTTTGCCATCCTAAGACCAGCCATTACCGCTTCATATTCTGCCTGATTATTTGAAGTAGGAAATCCGAACTTCAAAGAATATTCAAGAGTAACTCCATCGGAGTTCTCCAGGATTATTCCGGCACCTGCTCCAAGCTTGTTGCTCGACCCATCAACATAAATGTTCCAATCCAAGTTTGAGCTCGTCAGTGGCTCAGTGAACTCGATGAGGAAATCAGCCAGGACCTGAGACTTCATTGCTTTCCTTGGTTCGAAAGTGATGTCGAACTCGGAAAGTTCAATGACCCAAGTCACCATTCTTCTTGCCAGGTCGGGTTTTTGAAGAATCTGACGGATCGGTTGAGCTGTTCTGACCTTGATGTGATGGCTCTGAAAATACTGACGCAGTCTTCTGGCAGTGATAACAAAAAAAAAGCCAATTTTTCTACCTTCTGATACCTCAGCTCTGGTCCTTGAAGTGCTCGGCTGACAAAATAAACAGGGGATTCTTTGCCTGATTCTTCCCGGACTAAAACCGAACTGACAACTGAATCACCCACTGATAAGTAAAGGAACAGAATTTCTCCAGTTACAGGACTAGATAAGAATGGGGGGAGGCCAGGTATCGCTTAAGGTCAGTGAAGGCCTTTTCGCATGCCTCGTTCCACTCAAACGTCTTTTCCTTTTCCTTCCTCAGCAGCTGGTACCACGGTAGAGCCTTCCGAGCTGATTGGGATAAAAATCTGGAGAGAGCCGCTACCCGACCTGCCAGCTGCTGCACACCCTTGATGTCAGATGGACTCTTCATCTCGAGGATGGCTCGGCACTTCTCTGGATTCGCCTCGATTCCTCGTTCAATGAGCATAAATCCGAGGAATAACCCAGCAGGAACCCCAAAGGTGCATTTTTCCGGATTCAACCTCATATCGAACTGCCGAATTCTGCCAAGAATGATCTTCAAATCCTTAGCATGGTCTTCTTCCTTCAAACTCTTAGCAATCATATCGTCGATGTATACCTCCATTCTGTGCCCAATAAGTGAGCCGAACACCTTGTTCATCATTCGCTGGTAAGTTGCCCCGGCGTTTTTGAGTCCGAAAGGCATGACATTATAACAATGTGTAGCATTTTTAGTCACGAATGAAGTTTTCACCTGATCCGGGGGATACATCGGAATCTGTTTGTACCCAGAATAAGTGTCCATGAAGGATAGTCTCTGATATCCTGCCGAGTTGTCTACTAATTTGTCTATGCAGGAAAGTGGGTATTGGTCCTTGGGGCAGACCTTGTTCAAGTCTGTATAATCCACGCACATTCTCCACTTTCCGTTGGATTTTTTGACTAGTACGGGATTAGCCAACCAATCGGTGTATACCACTTCCCTGATGAACCCTGCTTCAAGCAGCTCGGCAACCTTTTCCTCTGTTGCTTGAGCCTTCTCGGTTCTGACCCGCCTTTTCTTCTGACAAACTGGCTTAGCGCCAGGATAGACACTCAATTTGTGGTAGATGAAATTCGGGTCGATGCCTGGCATGTCTGCCGAAGTCCAGGCGAATAGATCTTTATTTTCTATGAGCAGTTCGGTTAATTCTCTCTCAACTTCCTCAGCAAGACCAACGCCAATCTTGACACACCGGGATGGATCGGAACCCAAGATTACGCTCTTGAAGTCCCCCTTAGGGGTTGGCCTGGTTTCATCATCCTCCCTTACATCAAGATCTGCCAAGTTAACACTTCCCTTATTGAGTGGTTCTTGCATAATCTTCTCATCTTCAATCTTCAGTTTACCTAGGCTGATATTGTAGCACTTCCGAGCCAATTCTTGTTCAGAACGCACCGTGACCACCTTGTCATCAGACCCTGGAAATTTCATAGCTAGGTGAACAGTTGAAACAACGGCACCGAAATATTGGAGTGCAGTACGGCCGAGGATAGCGTTGTACGCCGACGGAGCCTAAACGACCAAAAACTTTACTATCTCCATTTGAGCGGATGGTTGTTCCCCCATGGTGACTGGTAAGTGGATATGGCCTAGGGAACAATCGAATGGCCCATAAAGCCAATCAAACTTCCTTCGAACGGAGTCAGATCAGACTTTTTCAATTTCAGGGCTTCAAACAGATCCAAGAACATAATGTCCGTTGAACTTCCCTGATCGACAAGAATCCTCTTTACTTCGTAATTACCTAGCCGAGCTGTTACTACCATGGGATCATTGTGGTCTTGGATAATGTCAGCAAAGTCCTCGTCACTGAAGCTGATGACGATGTTCTTCTTTTTGGGCTTTTGGATTGGTCGGCTGGCAACAGAAAGAACTTGGCCCACATACTTCTTTCGGTCACCTCTTTTTTCCCCTCCACCTGCGAATCCTCCATCAACGGTGTTGATCAGAAAAGTCTCTCGTCCCTTATCCTGTTTGGATAGTAGGGCAGAGGCTCCCCCCGCAGGTGGTGAAGGGATCCTATTTCTTTGTTTCTGCTCGAGTCTGGGTGGGGAATGACTTTTTCTCCTAGAACGCTTCCGCATTGCTTCACCAATGTACTGTTGAAGCTTTCCATCCCTCACCATTTCTTCAATCAAGTCCTTCAGCATAGTACATTGGTCGGTTGTATGCCCCCATCCGCCATGATGGTCACAATACTTTGTTTTATCTTTTTGAGCAGCTTTTCTCAAGGCTGGAGGCCGAGTAATATTGCGCATCTCAGTGTGCATAGTCTCGCGAAGGATTTGACTCCTTGGGACTGTAAGCTGAGTATACTCATCATATTTTCCTTTTGGAGGCAGTTTTTCTCCTCTTTCTCCCTCTCTCTTGTCCTTCCTTCCTCTACCCTCTCGGAACCGATCGTTTTGACGAGGGCGTTGCTCTTGACGAGGGCGTTGCTCTTGACGCTCTTCCCTACCGTGTGCAGCAGTACTAATTCTGTGAAATTCTTCTAGATTTACAAACTTCCTGGACCTTTCCCTGATCTCTGCCATATCCTTGGGTGGTTCTCCTATCAAACAATCCTTGAAATCTCCGTCACGCAACCCTTGGGTAAGCAAGAGAACAGACACTCCAGATTGTAGATCCGATATGCCACTACCCTCTTCCTTGTACCGAGCTAAGTAATCACATAGAGACTCGTCTGGTCTCTGTGCGACTCCAGCTAATGAATGATCGGATTTTGGCTGCGACATACTGGTCGTGTACCTATTCAAGAACGCTCTTCTGAGCTCGGCCCAAGAGTGGATTGAATTAGCTGGTAGGGAATTGAACCATCGCAAAGGTGCCGAGCCCAAAGTCATTGAGAAAGAACGGCACTTCATGAAATCCCCTCCTCCACAAAACATCATGGAAGACTCGTAAGCCGCAATGTGGTCCATCGGATCGGTTGTCCCAGTATACCGAGGAATATTTTGATGGTCCACATAAGTCTGCGGGGTTTGGAATGCCATAATCTCAACTGTGAAAGGATGTCCAGGATGAGGTTCCCCGGCAACACGCTCAGGAACCATGTTCAGGTTGAGGGGTGAGGGTGGAGGAAGATTGCTCGGGTTGCCGAGAGCCACATGAGGGCCTTGCTCGGCCGCTCTTGCCATGCTCTACTGCTGAAGAGCAGCAATAGCCTGATTCTGTTTCTCAATCAGGGAAGTCTGAGTTCTCAAAATTTCCATGATTGATTCTTCTCTCCTTCGAGCCGAAGAGGTAGTCATGTAAGAACTACCCTCTGTTTCAGAACGTTGACCACCTTGAAGCGTTCCAAAGTGACCCCTCGTCAAGTGAGGTATTTCCCTGTCGGATCTCTCAGCTCGGGAGTGATCACGACGAGCGGAACGCTCTACTCGACGATCCTCATCAGTTCGTGATCCAGCAGGGGCCCTCCGAGACTGGTGTGGTCCAGAATCTGCAGTATCATGCCATTCTGAAACGTGACCATCAGGAACAGTTTGAGGGTTAGATCGCCCTCCGCCACCTTCAATACGGGGAGGGACAGTGACTTGTCCCTGAACTGAAGGAACTGGAGGGACTGGAGGGACATTAGCCTCATTGCCTTCAGTGGGTCCTCCCGGAGCGATTCTGTCCCTCACATTCCTTCCGTTCTTAGGTGGTCTCCCCCGGAGGCGACGGAGGAGATCTCCCTCATTACCGTTGTCGTTTGCCATGAGAACAGTGGACGTGGGAATACTAGTTATTCCTTTCCCACAGACGGCGCCAATGTAGTGTCCTTAAACACTATATGTCCTTAACCCTCTAAGTGCTCAAGATTATGGTAACCAGGAGCCCAAGAGAGGATCAAGTGTTAATGTGTGACTTATGGTATTTCTGCAGTTCCAGTTGGGAAAAGCAGGGTCTCCCTAGTCAACGTGTGTGTGCAGAGTGTCAACTTAGGGATGAGAGTACTTACCTGAAACCCTAGCTGTGATGAGCTATTTATAGGGTTTGGAGGAGGCTGATATGGGCCGTTTGGGCCCTGTATCAGAGCTGTGCTGAACCAGGATACTGTGAGATAATATCGGAGGATTATGCTCTTAGAATCTGGTTAGGATCAGCTAAAGATCTCATGTCTAGGCTGTTGCGAGAATCTAGGAGAGATTTGCGGAATGGATAAGAAGTCTCGGTGAGCCTGAGCTTATCCACAAGCCGAGGATATGTCTCGGTCCTAGAGTCCCGAGCCTGATGGATTGGGGAATGATTATAAGGCTCGGCCCCACCAAGTCCGAGCCTGGCTCTTTGGTATGTTCGGAGTCCACGAGTCCGAGCGAAGGACTTTCCTGCTAAGTAAACCGAGGAAAGCGCCCTTAGAGAATCCCTTTGGCAAGACTTGGGTCCGTATATGGTCGGCAGACCCTACACAAATATTTTGCCTCTGCAATAATCTGTTTATTTTCTTCTTCAATACTTTTAATAATACCGGTGTTATTAAAATCGTACCCTTTATTAAACTGATCAAGGTATTGGAATTTATAGTGGTTTACTGGTTCAACTAGTGGATCACTAAATAAATCGCATATCAGTCATATTACATCATTATATTCATATATAATTATTAGGCAAAACTACTAGATTGGTCCGGTAAGTTATTGTTTGGTTGCGATTCCGTCCCTTGACTTTTTTTCGTTTCAAATAAATCCGTAGGTTTGTAACTTGTTTCAAATAAATCCTTCCATCCAATTTTGTCTTAACACTGTTAATGGGAGCCTCCTATGTGGCAACCATTGGTCTTACGTGGCTAAAACTCAACGTTACACCCCCAAAATGATGTCATATGAGGTCAAAAGAGAAAACCAAAACAGTTAGGGATAGCCCAATAAGCTTCTATTTTGGTCTCATACGATATCGTTTTGGGATGTAACGTTGATTTTTAGCCTTGTAAGACCATTGGTTGCCACGTAGGAGGCTCCCATTAACGGTGTTAAAACAGAATTGGACGGAAGGATTTATTTGAAACAAGTTACAAACTTCCGGATTTATTTGAAACGAAAAAAGTTAAGGGACGAAATCGCAACCAAAAAATAACTTACAGGACCAATCTAATAGTTTTGCCTAATTATTATAACGAGATAGTATAATTAATTATTTTCATAAAAAGCAAATCAAATACGTAATAAAAATTAGTATTCACTTTGATAGACACCAACAATTCAGTGCTCTGCCGGGAGCAAGCTACCTAAGCATGAAGCAAACCTTGGTTTGAATCTCATCAAAGTCATTTTTAAAAGTGGATGTGCTTTTATCACCAAAGATTCGCTTTGACTTCCGGTTCGGTTCAACCTGATATTGATCGGTTTGCCCTACTTTAATCTGGTTCTTGACTTTAGTGAACAATTCACTTGTATGTTCAATTATTTAAGCAACCAAATCAATCATGAGTCCGTACTTGTTCCAAGTTATAATGCTTCCCTTCTTTCTTTATTTCTTTTATTCTTAACAACATTTAAATTTACATTTATCTACATATTTAGATTTAAAACGTCAGTACACACAGATAATTCGTTTATTGTACTTATTATATATTTTTGCTTCATGATACAATCTTTCCGTTAGAAATGGTAAATAGTGGTATTTGCAGATGTGTTGTAAACAAAATCATTTATTTGTTGGAAAAAAAGTTGAGAACCAAACCAAGTTGAAATCTCTTATAATTTTCGGATTTGATGTTTTAATCTTAAGATATTTTGCAGAAAGTCATCATATCCGAAGAAGGGTTCGGTTCTGTAAGTGTTAGGAATAGGGGAGCTCATTAGAAATGGAGATTTGAAATAATGGATTTCAGTGAAGTTATATATAAGTGACCTTGATATAATATCTAGACCCAAAATCTGAAGGCAATTAGTCTATGAGCCTTATCACTTATATACACTTTAACTTATCCATTATGATACAGTGTGAGACTTCATTACCCCCGTCACACTTGAAAATTTCTAACAATTAGTTTAGATTTTTAAAAAGTTTAAGGTTTTGTGTACAAATTTTTATTTGACATTTAAGGTTTTGTATACAGATTTTGAAAAATTCAAATGATTCTATTTCAAGAGAAATACCTAGTCATTTATTATATACAGTATCTTCACACCACATTAATGATCACTTATTTTACATGTTTGAGAATGCTAAAGGAAAAAAATGAAAAATAATTAATGCAATTTTGATTTCTTAAAAAAAAAAAAGGAATACAGAATAAGCCAAAACTGCTAAAACTACACTTAGGCTTTGTCTAACGTGCTTAGTTATGAGTTTTTTAGCTAGCTAGTAGCATTTAGATTCAAACAATAATCAGCTACTAACTCAATTCGGTGAACACAAATTAGAAAGAGTTTGTAACTTTTGAAAGCTAGTTTTCAGAAAGCTACTTAAGTAGCTTTCTAGAAACTAATTAGCTTTCAAGAATTCATATACCAAATATACCCTGCAACATATATTAAAATTACATTAATTAACCTAACTCAATTGATGACAATTTAATTATTTATTAAATATATATTTAATTTGTTATTAATATTTTTAATATGCAATTTTATTAAAATAACTACCAATTTAATTAAACAAAAGTATAAGAGAGAGAGGGGAGTAAATCATTTGTTCCATTGTTTTATAAGTCATATGTCACATTCCTCCCTGACTTTGTAGGCACCGATTAATTTAGCCTCTGAGATTTTCGAAATTGCAAATTGGTCCCTGAGATAGGAACACGACGGTCATGTCCCTGATATTGATGACCGTCAGTGGTCCTTAACGTGGGCTAACAAAATAGCCAAAATAACGTCATTTTGGCCAAAAAATTAAATAAAGACCGTTGAGTATCGGTCAAATTAGTCCCTGAGATTATCGAAACCAGTCAAATTAGTCTCTGATTTTATGGACATTTAACGTCAGAGACTAATATGACTGACATGTTTCTATCGTCAGCACTATTATGATCGGTGCCCTCAAAATTAGAGACCAATCTGACATATTACTCATTGTTTTGTTGATAGGTTTTGCTTGAAAAGACCCCTATGTAGACAAATTCGATATGTCTGAGGGATTAACATTGATACATGTTGTGTACAATGCTATCGTCGTGAAGCAAAGATCAGCCATCATTATTATATAGGCTTTGTGAATTAGGTTGGTGTACGAACTACTCGGGCCTGGTCCTGACATGTTATAGGCCGAGGGCAAAATTTTTTTTTTGGACCCTTTAACTATAAAATAAAACTTGTAAATAAATAAAATTTTAACAATAAAGTTTGAATAAAATTTCTCTTAATATAGAGATTTTTCCAAAATGTTATTAATGCCTATAACTCTATAAGTTTGCAAAAATACAATCAACCCAAAAAAAAAAAATCACAAACTTCAACCGCTTCAACAATTTTCTTAGTAGAAAAGTTTGAGAATAAAGAGAATTTTTAAAACCATAATTAGTAAAAAAGTTTAGACAAAAAAATTAAAGGGAGGCGAAATAAAATATCATGCAATAATATAATTATATATCTTAAAAAATATCACCACTTAATGTTCGAAATCTGCTTTATGACTCTAGGTTCCAACTTTGGCTAACAATGTTCCACAACGGAACCTTATATTACCATTTGAACTGATTCCAGAATTATCTATTTTAATGTTGATTAGTTTGATTAATTAGCAAAAAATGAAACAACATTTCTCAAATAATTGAATACTTCCATTTTATTTACGAATAAAAATAACAATTAACTCGACAAAGCTTGAAATTTTAAAATAAATACTTCCTTCGGTCTTATTTATAAATTGTTTTTCAGATGAATTTTTTATTCTATTTATAAGTCGCTTTGTATTTTTTACGAGACACTTATTGCTTTTTTTATCATATTTTTTTCATTCATTGATGTTGCAGGAAACCAACAAGCGGCCTAACAATCTACTAGAGGGGGGTGAATAGTAGGTTGATGCTATATTACCAATTTTAGGATTTAATTGAAATGGGTGAATTTATACTTGTTGTATTTATATAAAAGAGCGGGTTTTGAGTCGAGCAGTAAGAGATAATCAATTATCTAGATCGATAATCGATTATCTGAGCTGCAACACACAAAAACCTGTTTTGCAGCGGATTTACAGCAAATACACTTGAGTCGAAATAAAGTTAGATAAGGCCGACTAAACTGATCGGACAATGCAGAATGCAGAAAGAATGTAGAAAGCGGTAAAAGATCAGACACGGTAATTTTATACTGGTTCACTCTCACCCTTGAGAGCTACGTCCAGTGCCCCCTAAACCTTAGGGAGCTTTTACTCAGAAACAAAACAATTGGATACAAGGAATTTCAAGAGAACCTCTCTCAACCTAACCCTTTCAAGAGTGTTCCAAACTCTTGAAATCTACCCCAATTTAAATGATGGTCGAAGAACCTCTTCAGCTCTTCTACAATTGGAACTCTTTGAAACCTTCAAAGATTCCTTGGTTTTTACAAATAACAGAGTTTACAGATAACAGTTGTGGCTCCAAACAGACACTCAATTGATTATTGATCTAAAAGTGTTAACCCCAATTGAGTATCAATTTTTGAAAGGGATTGACAAAGAAGATAGAAAATTCGTTTTTCGTGTGTCTAAAAATTTTTGTCTATGCGTTCTCTATTCTTATTCTTCACTGTCCGTTGGAGAAGACAGTACTCCACTTTATAATCTCCAAAATCCCCTAAAATCAGAGAGGGAGTCGAGTTATCAAATTAGGAAAGATTTGGGAGTAATTGACTTTTCAACGGTCACATAGAATCAAATTTGATTTTCAATCAATCCCTTCCTAATTTAATTCAGATGGAATTTAATACTTACTTATTGATATGCGCTTGAATTAAATCCTAAGTCTACCACCCACACTCGAAAAGGAAAACGACTACAAAGTCATTAGGAGGTAAGACTTATGAATGTTGTTTGCTGAGAGAGTTGAGCGATGAGTGAGTTCGGCACTTGACTGACTGTCTTGACTGACTGTCTTGCCGACCTAGGGGACTTGAGTAGAGGAACTGATCCCAGTCTGACTGACCTAAACTTCTGCCGACCATTTGGAGTGAGACCGAATTGCGCCGACCTGAGCCGAGAGCCATAACTATGCTCATCAATATTTTTCACTTTATACGAGTACTGAGATATGGCCAGGAACGAGCTGATTTGTTTGTCTCATTTTTTATTCTACACTCGGTACTGAGATCCATCGCTACGCTCATCACAATAATTTACTGGCCGAGCATACTAAGCTGATATGTTTGGCTTCATCAAAGGCCGAGCATACTAAGCTGATATGTTTGGCTTCATCAAAGGCCGAGGTCCTAGCTCGCCAAAGTATCACTGGTCGAGCACAGTCAGAACCCCGAGCTGATATCTTTGTCTTCATCAAAACCATTCTGATTCTACGATCTCCCCCTTTTTGATGATGACAAACGCTTGTTGATTTTGCTCGCTCTTCGATTGTATGCTCGAAAACTCCCCCTGAATATTTGCTCGTAAACTTGTAAAGCTAAAACAACACCTTTCTCCCCCTTTTAACATGATCAAAAATGAGCCGAAGAATTAAGCATATTGCCAAAAGAGCGGTAAATAATTAAAACTATCACTTGATTGAAAAAAATTCTTGCCCTTCTCCCCCTAAACATAATATTCTCGAAAAAAATTTAACCTTTCTCCCCCAGAAAAGAGGTCGAAAACAAATAAAGGGAAAAAGTTTCAAGCTTTTCAAAGTATAAACAAATATTTGAATGAATAACAGTAACCCGATCAATTTAACATTGAAATTAGATTTTTTTTGGATGACTTACCAGATTTGAAAAACACTGAACAACCATTAGCTTACACTTGATTCGTCTAGAATGTCGAGTTCCCTTCTTATATGATAAAGAATATTTATCGGCAGGGGTTTTGTAAAAATATCGGCTAATTGATTTCCAGTGCTTACAAATTCTATAACACAATCACCTTTTTGAACATGATCTCGTAAAAAATGATGTCTTATTTCAATGTGTTTTGTTCGAGAATGATACACTGGATTCTTAGTTAGATTGATTGCAGTTGTATTGTCACATTTGATAGGAATGTGATCCAATTTTAAGCCGAAGTCCAACAGTTGTTGTTTCATCCATAGGATTTGAGCACAACAGCTGCCAGCTGCAATGTATTCTGCTTCTGTAACATCCCAACTTCCTAACCTTTATTTACTTATCATGAAAATGGAGAATAATTTTTGGCCAACAAGTTTCAAAACTTTATTATTTCAAGTGCGGAAGCAAACCTCATATAACATAAAGTGCGGAAACAAAACATGGAAGCTTACAACTCATATTACTCTAAATAACATAACTTCACAGTTCAAACTAACTTATTCTAATGGAAATAGACTCTGAGTTATTTAAGGCACTAATTATAACCCAGAGCATGGTTCTCAAACTCCAACAGTCGGGAAGGGAATCTCACATCCCTTGTCGTCACTACTCTCCCTCTTTGAAGATAGGACCATCATTACCTACACACAAGGGCAGGAAGGGAGTAAGTCATAGCTAATCACATTAAAACAAATGATACATAAAAGTGACTAAAAACGACAAACACAAGTAATAACAATGCACAAAATGCACATACATATGTCAAACCCTTTTTAATTCAAGCATTAATCTTATTGTTAATGGCATGATGTATGTCTATCAAGAATCCTTTCCCGGGGCATCACAGTTTGGAGGGAAATGGGTCATCATGAGCTTCCTCCGCTCGACCTCTCGTGACTTACAGGCTTCCTCCGCCAAGCATAACTAGTATTAAAGCCTCAACAAACTGGAGCAATCAATGTATGAATGCGAACATGGTTTATTACCAAGCATCATTATTGATTCATTATCATCGTTCATATAACTTTTGTCAAGGACATAGTCCATCAATCTCATCTTTCAATCCACTAATCCCAATAATTATTGAATCTCATTTAAACAGGGAGGCTGAGCCATCCTTCGATAATAATCTTTGAAGAGGGAGGCTGAGCCAACCTTCACTAAAATCTTTAAACAGGGAGGGTGAGCCATCCTTCTATAATAATCTCATCCTTAACCTTCCTTTTAGTTTAGAAAATACCATCGGGGCATAGCCTCCTTTTGATGGTTTTAGAGATAGTGTTTTAATTATTTCATTTTCATTAATCGGTTTTCCATCGGTGGCATAGCCTCCTTTTTGGTGGTGATTGAAAAACTCCATTCGGGACTCCCAAAGGAATAAATATCAACCGAGTGAATAAAAATTTCCATTGGGACACCTGTAGGATGAATATCAACCAAATGGGTATAAAATTTCCGTTGGGACTCCTGTCGAAAAATATCAACCACTGAATAGAATTTCCAGTAGGAATCCTCCAAGATAATTATCAACCAGGAATTAAGTTATGCCACTGGGTGAAATCCTCATAGTGGTCTTTAGAATTTTAACAATAATCTTGATGAAAAGTATTAATTTTTAATAAATAAAGAAAATAAATGTTTTATTCAATTCTTCCCAAAACACTCGAGTAGTTCATGAACCACTCGAGTAGTTCATCCCAAAAATACTCGAGGCTTCGTAGAAATACTCGAGTCGTTCTACTCTTTCCAGAATACTCGAGTCTTTCTAAAAACACTCGAGTCTTTTCGCTACATCTGCACCAGTTTTTCTGCATTTTTAGCACCAATTCGTTATTCTTGCTTGCTTATTCAATTTCTATGCAAAACAGAAGTTAAAACACATAAAATAAATATGTTACAAGTATCAAACATAATCAAATCAACAGGAAACAAAATTAAATCACAGAATGTGTAAAAACATAGAAATTGTCCACTTTAACATATGAAATTCATTTCCACTCAATTTTAAATTCGTGCAACAATTCAGTGAGCTTTATTAAGTCCATATTAACTTGTTCAAACTATTAAACCATCGGATTTTGACCTCCAAGTCAGTTCCCCAATTCAAGTTTTATTGCCCATGAACCTCAAACGGTTCCTATGAATTTAGCTTGTTAATTACCATTCTAGCAATTAGATAACTTCTCCCATACCTTAGAGAAGCTAAAGGAAGGATTGATTGCCAAGAAAAAGGTCTGAAACAAAAATTGAGCTTTTATGCTCAATTCTGGGATCTGCAAACTAATGCAAGAAGCTGACTTTGGCTGTTTGGTTTATCAAGCACATGTCATAAGAACACAAGGAAACAATTTGTTCAGCAACTAGGAAGTGTCAACTTTGATTATAAACAAGTTTGAATCGAAATGGTTCAGCGTACTTACCAAACCAATTCAAGAAAGAGAGGTAGTTGGAGCTGTTTTGGGCTCTGTTTTTCAGCTTTGGGTATGCAACTTTGAAAGCTTGTAACTTTTGCTACATAAGGCTAATTTGAGTGGCTCTTGGTTCTAACTTAAAATTGGAATTAGAACTTCGAATTGTGTTTTGGTTTCACTAGATTTGGTTGTGTGAGGTGTTGGAGAGTGCCCTAGTGGCAATCGTATTTTCTCTTTTACTTGTACTTATTTCATGTTTATGGATTATTACTATTAATAATAATGAGGCATTTCATTTATTATATTTATGCTTTAATTGTTTAATTAAAATAGATGTAATAAAGTCCTTAGGATTATAAGTTCAATGTCATAAGAATATCAAGTACATGACTTGATAGTGAGATCTTATTGATTGATAATTATCCTTAAAGATTCCCTAGTCGAGTATTATAGTTAATAAGGACAACTATAATACATTGAGACTAGTATGTGGCAGACTGATGACTGTATCTCACCGGTCATGGATATGGGATATCAAGTCTTCACGTAAGTACACATTGGGACAATTGTGTACTGGATTGACCCGCCATGAGAATGCCACATGGGTTATTAAGTGAGTGTCATAAGCGATTCTCATAGTGACAATGGTTTACATGGTCCTTCGACCTGAAGTCCCTACGGTTCCCAACATGAGGAATTATGTGCTTTCACGGAATCAAACGTCATCTTTAATCAGGTGATCATAACAGTTGTAGTCGGGTATATGACAAATCATGTAGAGGGATGTGAGTGACGTAGATGGGATTTGTCCTTCCTTGTCAATAGGAATTATATCTCTGGGGCCCTTGATTGAGTGAGACGGTGAAATATATGGCTATACTCAAGACAGTCAATATGAGATATTGACGAGACTTGTTTAGACGCGTCTACTCAGGGATCAAGAAACCATAGGTTACACTATACATGGGTGACACGTTCCATGCCATGAGTGTAACAAAGATATTTGGACAAAGGGATTAAATTTACACATGATCATTGGTCACAATAAGGTTATGTCAGATCACAGACATTCCTGTCACTTGGGTAGCAATGACGTGTTGCTAGATACCGCTCATTGCTTGTAAACTTAAAATGGGATTTTAACTTTACTGCCAACGTTACAGGAACCTATAGGGTCACACACTAAGAACAGAGAGATTGGAGATATCACATTTGATAAAAAATACAATAGTTGTATTTTTATACAATTTACGTCTGTGCGATGCACAGTATGACCGTGCGACGCATTCTGATATGTGCTGCCAAGCCCAACCCGCTGGTCTAATGCTATTATAAATAATAGTATTATCCTTAGGGTTTTGTTACGTGTGAGACACAGAACGGCAACCCTAGCCGTCCATATCAGAGAGTGAGTGATACACTGAATCTCTCCCTTCTCCGCTAGCACTGAGAAGAGAGACGTGACTCCAATTGGGAATCTGTTCGTGTGGATACCAATAGAGGCACGACTACCTTGCTACGCTCGTGATTGACGTGGATTATTCGTGGACGATCTGACCAGCGTTGTTCTCCTCTTCGCATCAAGAGGTAAACGTTTTTCTATCTCGAATCATGCTCTCTCGCATGAATCCTATTCTGGAAATAGGGTATTTCGGTTTTTTTTTCGCTGCGTATTCTATCCCTTTTTCCAGCATGAGGAGGGAGAATCGAAGGTACAAAGTATGCACTAGAAAACAGAGAGGAATTTCAGGTTTTTGGGTTTTCAATTGTGAGAAATGAAGGAAGGCTTCACTTCTTACTTATTTATAGACAAGGATTAGCATACTTCAGCCCTAAGAAAGCTTAAGTCGAGTTGGAGCAAGTTGGAAGAAGGAGAAAATCGATTTTTAAATTTAAAATCGCATGAACCGCCATGAAGCAGCTGCTGATCTGGGCAAAATACTCGAGTCTTTTGCCTAAGACTCGAGTGTTTCGGGTTCAATTTCACTATTTCACTATTTGATGCACCACTGATCGAAATACTCGAGTCTTTACTAAAATACTCGAGTATTTTTGGCTGAAATGGCCAAAAATTGGATTTTGTTATTTTTAGTTCATTTCTTTTCCATGTAATATTAATCCTTTATTATTTCCAGCTATTTATTCAAAGGTCAATTTCATAACTAACTCTACTTACAAAAAATTCCAAATATTAAATAGTACTATATTAAATAAATATATATATATATATATATATATATATATATATATATTATCTACTATTTCGGAAATAATTCCAATGGGTGTTACAGCTTCTGCGGTGGAAAGAGCAGCACAAGCCTGCTTTTTAGAAAACCATGACACCAGAGAACTTCCCAGAAGATGACAAGTTCCACTGGTGCTTTTTCGATCAAGCTTGCATTCCGCAAAATCAGAATCAGAATAATCGATCAAACTAAGATTAGCATCACTAGGATACCACAGACCAGTGTTCTCAGATCCTTTTAAATATTTAAATATTCGTTTAACAACAGATAAGTGTGATTCTTTCGGATTAGCTTGAAACCGAGCACACATACAGACGCTAAACATAATATCAGGTCGAGATGTAGTTAAATAAAGTAGACTTCCTATCATGCCTCTATATTTACTTACATCTACCGACTTACCTGACTCGTCCTTATCGAGATAGCAAGAGGTGCTCATCGGAGTTGTTGCATTCTTGCAATTATCCATGTCGAATTTCTTTAGAAGCTCTTTGCAGTATTTTCCTTGATGCACAAAGACGCCTCCTTCGACTTGCTTTACTTGAAAGCCAAGGAAGAATGTGAGTTCTCCCATCATTGACATCTCGAATTCACCTTTCATCAGAGCTGAGAATTTCTTACACACAGACATATTAGTAGCGCTGAAAATTATATCATCAACATAAATTTGTACTAATAAAATGTCCTTTTCGGATTTATAAATGAATAAAGTTATATCAACCTTCCCTCTTTCAAAGCCTGTTCTAAAAGAAAAGTGCTCAGCCGATCGTACCAAGCTTTAGGAGCTTGTTTCAATCCGTACAAAGCCTTTTTAAGTTTATAAACATGATTTGGAAATTCATGGCTTTCAAAAGCAGGAGGTTGTTTCACATAAACTTCTTCATTTATAAATCCATTTAAGAAAGCACTTTTAACATTCATTTGATAAAGGGTGAATTTCATTATAGATGCAAAAGCAAGAAGAATTCGGATTGCTTCATGCCGAGCAACGGGAGCAAAGGTCTCGTCATAATCGATACCTTTCTCTTGGTTGTAGCCTTGAGCAACGAGTCTCGCTTTGTTTCTTATAATTATCCCTGATTTATCCCTTTTATTTCTAAAAATCCATTTTGTGCCGATTATGGTATGATCATCAGGCTTAGGAACTAAATCCCAAACATCATTTCTAATGAATTGATTTAGTGCTTCTTTCATAGCAATAGCCCAATGTTCATCCTCAATCGCTTTATTAACAGAATCAGGTTCAATTTGAGAAACAAAAGAGACGAAATTACAAAATTTTGAATTGACCGACGAGTTAATACTCCCTTTGAAATATCGCCGATCACATTTTCGATCGGATGGTTCTTGTTTGTTTTCCAAGCGGGAGGCAGGTCATCCCTCTGTGCTCCGATTTCAGCTATTAGTGTATCGTCCTCTTGAGCTCCATTTCTAGTTATGATCGATTCATGCATATTTAGCTCGTCCATTGAGTTTTCCTGGATTCCTGCACTTTTCACACAACTCAAAGTCTCTCCTTTTGGAGACTCATCAAATACCATATGCATAGATTCTTCCATAGTGGAAGTTTTGTTCTTAAAAACTCTAAAAGCTTTACTATGGGAAGAATAACCTAAGAATATACCTTCATCGGCTTTTGCATCAAATTTTCCAAGATGTTCTTTTCCATTTTTTAAAATAAAAACTTTTCATCCAAAAGCATGAAGATGAGATATATTCGGTTTTATACCCTTGTAAAGTTCATAGGGCGTTTTCTTTAAAATCGGTCGAGTTAACACTCGGTTTAATACATAACAGCAGTATTAACTGCGTCTGCCCAAAAATAGTGAGGTACTTGAGATTCATTTAACATATTCCGAGCAAGCTCCTCAAGTACTCGGTTTTTTGGTTCCAGAACTCCGTTTTGCTCGGGAGTTCTTAGAGCGGAAAACTGATGCTCGATGCCGAACTTAGAACAAAATTTATTAAATTTGTGGTTCTCGAACTCGCCTCCATGGTCTGTTCGGATAACAATCACTTTTTGGTTTGCTCGGTTTTGGATTCGTTCGACTAGCTCTTTAAAACTTTTGAAAGTGTCACTTTTTGCAGTTAAAAATAAGGTCCACGTAGATCTAGAAAAGTCATCAACAATCACTAAGGCATAATAGTTACCACCAAAGCTGTTTACTTGCGATGGTCTGAACAAGTCCATATGAAGCAATTCTAATGGCCTTGTTGTGGAAACCAACGTTTTTGATGAAAAATTATTTTTAGTTTGTTTACACTATTTACAGGAAGTGCAAACACCTTCCATATCAAATTTCAGCTTTGGTAGACCGACTACTAGGTCTTTTGATTGAAATTTATTTAATTGATTTACATTTATGTGAGCAGTCCGACGATGCCATAACCAAGTATCATTTTCTCGGCAAGTAGATACCAGAGACAAAATTTCATTTAAATCTACCAAATAAGTATTGTTTGATCTTTTTCCCACAAATTTAATAGAATTGTCTTTGTCACTTTTAATAAAGCAATGAGTGGAGGTAAAAACAACATGATTACTGATATCACAAAGTTGACTAATGCTCAAGAGCTTGTGTTCCAATCCTTGAACGTATAAAACATTTTCGATAATCAGGTCGGAAGAATTTCCTATTTTACCTTCACCCAAAATCTTACCTCGGTTGTTGTCTCCGTAAGTGACATATCCCTTTTCTTTTGGAATAAGCTCGATAAAATGCTGCTTATCCCCAGTCATGTGCTTCGAACATCCACTGTTCAAATACCACCGATTTTCCTTTGTCCGAAAGCACACCTGCAAAACAAATATTACTTGTTCATTTTGGGTACCCAAACAGTTTTGGGTCCCTTAAGGTTAGCGTAGGGATCTTATCCCTTAATAATTCAGGCATATGAGCCATTGGCCACACCATATCGTTGTATTTTACATTCATTCGATGTATGTCCGAGAATGCCACATTAAAAATAGGTCGGCTTTTTAGAATGATTTATTTTTGAAAATGAGCCGACTTTTCTGAAAATTTTCTTTTTTGCATTAGTGTAACCGAGACCCGTTTTGTCTGAATTGTTTCTTTGTTTAACAAGTAATCGGTTTAACATATTATCACTTTTTGAAAAAGTTGCAACAGTAGTTTTCAAATTTTGAATTTCTTTCTCATATTTGATGCAACTTTCACAATTTTGATTTTTCAGTGAAGTGATAGTATGTTCTGAAGAATCATTACTGCTCTTCAACTTGTCAATGCATTTTTCTAATTCAAGAACTTGCTCTTTATAGTTTAAAAAATTCTTTTTCAGTTTAACATAGCTCTTGGCAAGTTTCTTAAACTCAGATTGCATTTCAATGTAAGCAATATATAATTCTTCATAATCATCGAATTCGGACTCAGTATTAGATTCGATATTCGAGTTTACCTCATTTCCTTGCACAATTGAGCCGAACACAGAGCTTGGCGAAGCTTCTTCATCATGTCGTCCCATTAAGCATAGGTTCGCCTCCTCTTCATCATCTGACGAACTCGATTCTGAATTTTCACTCTCCTCGGGTGCATCCCAGACGATGTAAGCTCTTTTTGGTTTAGGGTCCTTGCCTTTCTTCTTTTCGGCACTGCTTCTCTTCTACAACTTAGGACAATACACTTTTAATGGCACCTGATTCTGTCTTTTGAGCTTGAGCCTTTGTGATGAAATTCTTTGGTCTCTTTTCCTTTGTTTTTAAAAATTATTTTATTTTTTAAGAATTTCCTGAACTTTTTGACCATAAGCCCGAAAGTTTCCTCGTCCATGTCTGAATTAGAGTCGCTGTCCGAGGACTCTTTAGTCGACTTGGTTGAGGCCTTGAGCGAGATCCCCTTCTTCTTTTTGTTGGATTCTTCATGCATCGTTAGGCGTCCGAGCTCCATCTCATGCTCCTGAAGTTTGCCGAATAGTGTTGCAATGTCCATGGTGTCTAGGTCCTTTGATTCCAGGATGGCTGTCACTTTCGGCTGCCATTCTCTGCTCAGACATCTCAACACTTTGTTAATAACCTCAGAATTTAAAAATGTTTTACCTAGAGCAATAAGATGATTTATAACATGAGTAAATCGCTTTTGCATGTCATTTATAGATTCATTTGGAAGCATGGGAAATAACTCATATTCATGCATAAATGTATTCAATCGTGCTCGTCTAACCTCATTTGTCCCAGCATGAGTAAGTTGTAGAATGTCCCACATTTTTTTATCACTTTTACAATGTGAAACTCGGAAAAACTCGTCATAAGACAAGGCGGATGTGATGATGATTTTGGCTTTTAAATCATAAGAAACTTTCTTTTTATCATCATCCATCCAACTTGCCTTTGGGACTTCTACAACTTCCTCTCCTATTTTTCTTCTAGGAATAAAAGGACCATTTTCGATTGAATCCCAAATATCGATATCTATAGCTTCTATAAAAAAATTTCATCTGAGCTTTCCAATAAGCATATGCATCACCATTAAATAGTGGTGGAATGGATTGTTAGAGCCCATTGGTTTCTTTTAGGATATTTTTGAAACAGGTTTTTACACTCGATCTTTCGACTGAGCTCTGATACCACTTGTTGGAAACCAACAAGAGACCTAACTAACTACTAGAGGGGGTGTGAATAGTAGGTTGAAGCGATATTACCAATTTTTCGAATTTAATTGAAATGGGTGAATTTATACTTGCTGTATTTAAATAAAAGAGCGGGTTTTGAGTCGAGCAGTAAGAGATAATCAGTTATTTAGACCGATAATCGATTATCCGAGCTGCAACACACAAAAACCAGTTTTGCAGCGAATTTACAGCAAATACACTTCAGCCGAAATAAAGTTAGATAAGCCCGACTAAATTGATCGGACAATGCAGAATGCAGAAAGCAGTAAAAGATCAGACACAGTAATTTTATACTGGTTCACTCTCACCCTTGAGAGCTACGTCCAGTCCCCCCTAAACCTTAGGGAGATTTTACTCAAAAACAAAACAATTGGATACAAGGATTTACAAGAGAATCTCTCTCAACCTAACCCTTTCAAGAGTGTACCAAACTCTTGAAATCTACCCCAATTGAAATGATGGCCGAAGAACCTCTTCAGCTCTTCTACAATTGGAACTCTTTGAAACCTTCAATGACTCCTTCGTTTTTACAAATAACAAAGTTTACAGATAACAGTTGTGGCTCCAAACAGACACTCAATTGAATATTGATCTGAAAGTGTTAAACCCAATTGAGTATCGATTTTTGAAAGGGATTGACAGAGAAGATTGAAAATTCTTTTTTCGTGTGTCTAAAAATTTTTGTCTATGCGTTCTCTGTTCTTATCCTTCACTGTCCGTTGGAGAAGACAATACTCCACTTTATAATCTCCAGAATCCCCTAAAATCAAAGAGGGAGCGGAGTTATCAGATTAGGAAAGATTTGGGAGTAATTGACTTTCCAACGATCACTTAGAACCAAATTTGATTTTCAATCAATCCCTTCCTAATTTAACTCAGATGGAATTTAATACTTACTTATTGATATGCGCTTGAGTTAAATCCTAAGTCTACCACCCACACTCGAAAAGGAAAACGACTACAAAGACATCGGGAGGTAAGACTTCTGAATGTTGTTTTCTGAGAGAGTTGAGCGACGAGCGAGTTCGGCACTTGACTGACTGTCTTGCCGAGATAGGGGACTTGAGTAGAGGAACTGATCCAAGTTTGACCGACCTAAACTTCTTCCGACCATTTGGAGTGAGACCGACTTACGCCGACCTGAGCCGAGAGCCATCACTATGCTCATCAATATTTTTCACTTTATATGAGTACTGAGATATGGCCGAGAACGAGCTGATTTGTTTGTCTCATTTTTTATTCTACACTCGGTACCAAGTTCCATCGCTACGCTCATCACAATAATTTACTAGCCGAGCATACTTAGCTGATATGTTTGGCTTCATCAAAGGCCGAGGTCCTAGCTCGCCAAAGTATCATTGGTCGAACACAGTCAGAACCCCGAGCTGATATCTTTGTCTTCGTCAAAACCTTTCTGATTCTACAGATGTGAAATAATATATTTGTGAAATTTTTAATATTAAAGTACTTTTTTAAAATTTAAAAAAAACAACTATTCTCATTGATCTTTATAATATATTTAAGTATGACTTATTATAAAAATGAAAGAAAAAAAAATAAAAAAGTGAATTCAATTTGAGCAAATTAGAAAAAAAAAATAAAAATTGCCCTTACTGGGATTCAAACTTTGGGCATTAGGCAAATTATAAAGCATACTAACCAACTATGCTGGTTAATATTTATGGTAAAGTTATTAACATTATAAATATATATATATATATATATATATATGTATATATAAATAAATTTTTTTGGGTCCCCTAAAAATCACGGGCCCTGAGCTGTGGCCCTTATTGTCGTGCCCCTGGGCCAGGCCTGGAACTATTGCTCCAATTTCAATGAAAGGGATGTATGAAACTTTTTATGATCACTTACAATGAAGGGAAAATTATTTAATTCATGCTACACTTTGGTCCATAAGGCTTAGCTTCGAAGAAATAATCTTATCTTCCAAGAAATACATGTTGATGTTATAGGATCAGATTTAGTTTTCCTCCTTGGGACTGCCAAACATAGGTTTCTTGAAATGATGTATTGGTCCTTATGATTGAATTTATCTTTTCTCAAAGTAAAATCTATGATGTAATGTTGGATTATAGTACATCTAATACTCTCTTGATTAATATACTTTGGCTTACCGGCCAAATATAATAAACAAATAATTTAGACAAAACAGGAATAAAGTATATATAACATTTCATCATACACACGTGAATTGCCCTTGGAAATGTTACTAGTGTAATATTAGAGAGATAAAAATACTAGTAAGATATTGGAATAGTGAATATATTTATTATATTCTCTATATATTTCGGTAGCTTTTCTTTCTGAGCCTTAAAGTGTTATGTGGCATAAATAAATATATTTTATATATATTTTACTATTTAAAATTTATTATATTATTTACAACAATTATTTATTATTTAATATTTAAAACAATTAATAAATATCTTATTTCACTGATATGTGATTGAGCTAGTGATTCATTTGTTGAACAAGTAAACGAGTCACTCAGTAGTATGATCGGAGGAAAAAATGAGTATAAAATAAAATCAAAAAACCATTACACCAGTAATAGGTAAATCATCATTTTAATGAAATAACTTCTCACAATAGGAACAAAATTATATACCAAAGTCAAATGAGAAGTTTTAATAAAGAAGAAGGAATGAAAACCCTTGGTCACGCTTCCCTTAATTAGTTATTTAATTGGTCGACGAAAGACAGAGAATTGGTAGTGACCTCTGCCGCCTTAGTAACAGCCTTTCTAATCTTCTCCTTCATCTTGATGTCTATGTCCATCGAATTGAATTCATCATAGCAATTGTCATTTCCAGAGATTGAAAACTCTACCGATGTCTTAATTTGGCTTATCTTATGTTTATCAGTACCATTCAGATGTCTCATGGCAATAAGAGCGTCCTGAAGCTCCCCTATTGAGGAGTCGACATTTTTACGGCAGTTTTGTAAAGCTTCTTTTACAATATTTGTCAAATTATTGCTCTTTTGAAATTTTGATATGGTAGAAGATGCCTTGCGAGTCACCTTTAAGGCGAGCGTGAGTGAGATGTTGCAAAGCTTCTTAGGATCTGTTTCAATTTTAGAAGCATGGGGAGATAAGGTTTGGTAGCATAACCCTGGATATAATGTTGAGTTACAGGAGTTTTTAACGTAGGTTACGAAGTTTTGGGCATTGTTAATTATCTTAACTTTTTGGGCAGAATTTAAAGAGATTGCACAAGTCGGTGAAGCGATGAAGAAATGCGAGAAAAGAGTGAATAGAAAAAATGTGAGAACGTTCCTTGCAAAAGTGTTGATTTCCATCCTCTTTTCTTCTTCTTTTTTTTTTGTTTTTCCTTTTCTTCTCTTTTTTGATGTCTTATAAATGACTTCAATTTCAGGATTTAAATAGGGATACATTGGTGTGGTTTTGTATATCTGTAATAATATATGATGTGTTAACAGCTTTAATTTTGGAGAGATTTAAGGGAGTTATGAATTGGATGAGGCTATATAAGTTCTTTACTTCATATTTTAGCAAATGTCTAAAATAGTAGTCAACTAATAACTTACAAACAAAAATTTTATTGTTTTAATTGAAGCCAAATTAATATAAGTTCGTTGACCAATTACGATAGTTACATTTTTCAATACAAAATTTTGTTTCCTATTGTTTGTAAAGCCGGACCGAATGACAATTAGATAAAGTTTCTGATTCATGTTTAACAGGTTATATCGGATTATCTAACTTGATGACATCGTATATGAGACTAAAATACGTTTTTGATATGTTATCCTAATTATATGTTTCAATTTGACCCTTAATGTATAAAAAAAATCAAATTAATTCTTTGTCTTTCTAACGCTCTTCAATTCTTTCTTTCCGTTGTAACGACGTTAATTATTCTCACAAGAAATATCTTTTCCATTGTCCTAATTTGCCTTTTATGCTAGAATCTACTTCTCACCTCTATGTAACTCTATTATATATCTTCATTTCTTCACTTCATCTTCATCTTCACTCTTCCCCCTCATCCAAAAGAAGATGGTGTTTTGGTTTTCCAATTTGCAACAACACTAGCATCAACATTACCTTTTATGTCCTCCACCTCTTCTGTATTGTTGCGTCAGTTTTTCACCATTAACAAAACAGGACCTTCTCGCTTTTAAAACAAAACACTTCTTTATTTACACTAAAAAGTAGACATAGAAAGCTTTAAAAGCATAGTGCAACATTTTTATCATAAATGAATATTTAAAAACTTTTCTCCGTATTTGGAACATTACCAGGATTTTTATTTTTTCTTTTTTGAATTGAGTTTACTTCGTTTTTTTTTTCTAATATTATGCCTCGACAATAATCTTTTTATTTTCTTCTTCAATACTTTTAATAATACCGGTGTTATTAAAATTGTACCCTTTATTAAACCTATCAAGGTATTGGAATAGTGGTTTACTGGTTCAATCAGTGGATATCACTAAATAAGTTGCATATCAATCATATTACATAATTATATGCATATATAATTATTATATCGAGATAGTATAATTAATTATTTTCATAAAAAGCAAATCATATACGTAATAAAAATTAGTATTCACTCTGATATACACCAACAATTCAGTGCTCTGCTGGGAGCAAGCTACCTAAGCATGAAGCAAACCTTGGTTTGAATCTCATCAAAGTGATACGCCCCGCAAGCGCACGGGTTATGTCAAGTAGTAGTATAAAAAGATATCGTCTCCACAGGGATTTTGTTTGTTAATTACCGACAAATTACAAGTATAGATTAGCTAAATGAATCTATTAGAGATATGAAAAAATAAAAAAAAATTGGATTGAGATATAAAATAAAATAAAATAAATCTAAAGATATGAGATAAGATAAGAATTAAATCTTCTAAGGATTAGTTTCACCACATATCAACATTGACAATCAATTAAAGATATATCTCTTATTAAATTAGATTTACTTTGAAGGTGAATTATCCTAATGTAGAATACTAGTTCAATTCCTTTCAGAATCTTAGCACCGTACCTAATGAGGCCTAATTCCTACTTTCGTGGTAATTAGGGTACATTAAATCCATTAAGATCTTTGATAATTCATTGAATCCTCGCAAGGATTAGAACTACTTTCGTGATCTAAAACCTTAAGTTTAATTATGTATTTTCTAATACTAAGGTTCACCTTTCGGTTCTTCCCTTACTATCTGAGATCATGCAATAGTGGGATCCAACACAATCACAAGCATTAAGAACACCATAATTAAATCTAAAATAAATAAATATTAATAAGAGAAAATAATCAAATCATCATGTCAATGCCTCCATGGGCTAATCCTAATCCTTAGATACGGAAAACTACTCAATCATATACATAATACAAACCAAAAAATAGGAATAAGGGAATAAAAGGTAGAAATAACCAAAAGATGAAAGATGAGGAATTTCTTCCGTCTTCAATCGCCTTCTAGTTCTTCATGGAGAGAGTTGTGCAACCTTGAATCCTTATTCTCTAATTTGTTTCTGGCTATGATAGAGAAATAATCCTAATTCTAATTCTAATCCTACTACTACTACTACTACTAAAATTCTACTACTACATGTTATGACTAATGTTATTTTTCAGGGTTTCTATCTTCCTCCTTTTATAGATTTTCCTTCCTCCAAGTGTTGGGCCTAATAGCAAAATAAATTCATAAGCAATCTCCTTCCTCTCACATGCCTCTATCTCTATCTTTTTCTAGATTTCTGCTCATCAAATCTCTTAGTATATCTTCTTTGATTTATCCTTTATTTTCTAATGCCCCAAGCCTCAAAATAATTATCTGCACATCAAAAACACAAGAAATCCTTTCCAAGTGAAATATGAATTAAATGCATGCTAAATTATGATAAAATGCATGATTATTTATTAAAATAAATACAAACTAATAAGGAAATAATATGTATGCTACGCACACATCAAATTCCCCCAAGCTTGAATCTTTGCTTGTCCTCAAGCAAAACATGCAATGCAATGAATGAATCCTATATGAAATGCAAACTAACTCATCATCCAGGCAACAAAACTCATAATCCAATAATGACATGCACAAAATACAACTTCCTCAAAACAAATTTTCTCAAGTGACATAACTTGCAATTCTCTCAAACTAACATCCACTAATCAATAATGAAATAATCAAAAGTCTACCCAATTAGAACCTTAAACTTATTACAACCTTGCTCATCACTAAAAAGGGTCACTCCACTCACCTTCTCTCAATGTGTATAAGAGGGTAAAGACATATCACTCAAGTTCATCAATGAAAGTGAATTACCATAAGCTTGACCATAGACCAAAATCTCCACTGAAACTATTGAATGCATGCAAAAATTTAAAGGTCTTAATTAGGTTGTAATGAGGCCATGGCTAAAGATGTCAGGTGGGGTATAAGAAACAAAGGATCACGCAAAGGGCTATAATAATGTAACCATAAACACAATATCCCCTTGAGTTATGAATGGAGCATATAATCACTGTAGTTACACATCAACTCCAAAAATTTGTGATCTTTCATTTCCTTTTTTTTAATTTTTTTTTTCACTTCTCTCTTTTCTCTTCCTTTCTTTATTTTTTTTTCACATATCAAGTATTTCCCCAATAAGCAATTACCTGCTCTCAAAAGGGGTACCCGACACTCAATTATTTCTTTTTTTTAGAAGAGAGATAAAGAGAATAATGCTTTAAGCTCAATATCAACACTATAACATCTCATCCAAAGAACTAATCTCTCAATTGCACCATTCACAATCCAAAGGGTACCAAAAAGATGTAACATTATGAAAGGGTACCAAGGAAAACAATTATTTCATTAGGCTCAAAATGGGCAACTAAGGGAAAGTGTTTATCAAAATTGTTGAAAGCCAGAAAAACAGTCCTAAGTGCCTTTATCATATTCATGCATGCAAATAATTATCAGTCTCAAAATGGTCACAGGTCTAGAATCCACAATCAAAGTGAACATCACTCAGATATTAAGAAAGAAGAGGGGTTTAAAAATATATTCATTATGTGCTACCCCTATTAGGCTCAAAAACTCACATGTTTAGTAGCTAATTTAATGAAGAACAAGAATCACAATAAGTCATAGCTAATTATTAGCTTTCTAATGATTATTCATGCAACCAACAGTCCAAACAAGTAGATCATCACAGGCTAAGTCACTATCAAAAATTATATTCAAAGTAAGTGTATTTAGTGCATACCAAAATAGATATAAGCTAAATTGCCCAAAGGATGAGTCAGTTAAATGCATGAAAAATGAATGATTTTTTTTTAATATATGCTTATGAAAAAAAATAAAAATGCATGATGAATGAAAAATTAAACTAAATGATCCTAAGCTAAATGCAAAATGCAATGCACTCCCCCAGCTTAAATTCTACATTGTCTTCAATGTAAAATAAAAACTTAAGAGAGAAAGATAAAAAAAAAATATGGAAAGATGTAACCTTGCTTTGAGTGTGAAGAAGGAATGGTGTACCCCAAAATTTACCAGAATAACCCCACACAGATTTGAATTTTTTTTTGTTGGGTCTGAAATTGGATTGGCATCAAGAATAGAGTTGGGCAATGGAGGGCTGCTGCTGCTGGCTCTTCGAATAGAAGAAGGAAGAGGAGAAGGACGGCGGTGAGGGTTAGGAGGGGGTCTGGGTCTGAACGGATTGGGTTGGGGTTGCTGTTTGGTGGATCAAAAAAATTGCTGGGGTTGGGGCACCATGGGGGTTGATGGCGGATCTGGGTTGCTGTGACGGTGGTTGAGATGCAGCAGGGGCGGGTTGTGGGTCTGACTGGAAGGAGAGTGGCGGTTGGTTTAGGGAGGCGGAAGTGGAGGCGGAGAGAGGGGTTGGGAGGAGGACGACTGCTATGGTGGTATGCAAGGGTGCGGAACAGGTGGTTGGGCAAAAGAGAAAAGAGAAGAGTTTTTTTTTTTCAACTGATGCACCGTGGGCGTGGTACCTACCATGGCCTGGCCACGGTGGGCTGTAACTTTTTTTTTTTACAGACTCCCATGGTCATGGTACACGTCGTGGCTTCCCCATGGTTCTTCAAACTCCTCCATATTCTTTTAAAATCAATTCCTTTATGTTCTAAATCAACTCCTTTATGCTCCAACCATTGACAAATCTACAAAACAAAGACGAAACCCCGTAATAAAACATATTTAAATCCTAAAAAATAAAATTCAAAAGCAATTTAAAACTTGGGTTGCCTCCCAAGAAGCGCTTATTTAAGGTCCTAAGCTTGACCTATGAAGCTTCCACCTGGATCCCATATCTTGTGACACAAGGGCCAAGTGACAAATTTAGCATAACAACTGATTCCTCCTGGATCCCATTGTTTGAAGCATAGACCACCTTGGAGAATTGATATGAAATCTTCTTTAATTCCTCTCGGGTCAAAAGAAACAATAGTGACACCACTCAAAGTATGCATAGAATTCTTGTGATGCCCAAGAAGCTTGACTTTGTGAGTAATCTTTGAAGCCTTCATCACTAATGATGAAATCTCAGAGTACTTAGGCAATGATCCAGACTCCAAAATCAATTGCTTCACAAAGGAGGAAGATAAACAATTAGGAAAAGCCAACTTTGAAAAGTCGAAACATGCATGGAAACCAATACATGTGTCTAACTCCAAATTTTTGACCTTCCCTACACACAGGCTGACATAGGCAAAATTCCAACAAAAATTCTTCTTCTTTTTGGATTACCTCCTCTCTCACATCATGCACATTTTGGGTTACCTCCTCACTCATATTATGCACAGTGAGTGCTTGACAAGGCTCCTATATCATTTGTTCTTTGCATACTTCATCACTCATGTCTTGCATTGGGAACTCTTCAATCACTTCATCCTCACTACCTTCAATTGTCTCTTTAGTCTCGGCGTGAGTTGAAAATGTGTTGAGATCTTCTGTGAATGAAGTTGCCAGTTGTGCAATTTGGTTTTCTATCATCTTATTGTAAGCTGCTTGTTGTGCAAATTGCTTCTCAATCATCTTGTTGTGAGCCATTTATTGAGTCATGAAATTCTCAAGCATGATTTCCAAGTTGGACTTTTGAGGTGTCGAAAGATATGAGTAAGAGTCCACATATGAAAGCTCATCAAGTTGTGCATGATATTGTGGTGTAGGATAATTCCAATATTGCTCTTCTTCCCATTCTTCCTTTTTTCGCATGTATTCTTGCTGAGCTAACTCCTTGAAGAGAGGTTCATCAAGAGGTGATCGTGCAATACATGATGCAGGAGGATAATAATCACAAAAAGATTTCTGGTATTCTTCAAGACTCATGTCAGGTGTCCATCTTGGCCCTTTGTCATCCACACTATATCTAAAAAAAATTAGTCTAATCAACTTATAATAACAGTCAATATTAACAAAAACAAAATCCCCGGCAACGGCGCCAAAAACTTGATACGCCCCGCAAGCGCACGGGTTATGTCAAGTAGTAGTATAAAAAGATATCGTCTCCACAGGGATTTTGTTTGTTAATTACTGACAAATTACAAGTATAGATTAGCTAAACGAATCTATTAGAGATGTGAAAAAATAAAAAAAAAAGATTGGATTGAGATATAAAATAAAATAAAATAAATCTAAAGATATGAGATAAGATAAGAATTAAATCTTCTAAGGATTAGTTTCACCAATATCAACATTGACAATCAATTAAAGGTATATCTCTTATTAAATTAGATTTACTTTGAAGGTGAATTATCCTAATGTAGAATACTAGTTCCTTTCAGAATCTTAGCACCGTACCTAATGAGGCCTAATTCCTACTTTCGTGGTAATTAGGGTACATTAAATCCATTAAGATCTTTGATAATTCATTGAATCCTCTCAAGGATTAGAACTACTTTCGTGATCTAAAACCTTAAGTTTAATTATGTATTTTCTAATACTAAGGTTCACATTTCGGTTCTTCCCTTACTATCTGAGATCATGCAATAGTGGGATCCAACACAATCACAAGCATTAAGAACACCATTATTAAATCTAAAATAAATAAATATTAATAAGAGAAAATAATCAAATCATCATGTCAATGCCTCCGTGGGCTAATCCTAATCCTTAGAAACGGAAAACTACTCAATCATATACATAATACAAACCAAAAAATAGGAATAAGGGAATAAAAGGTAGAAATAACCAAAAGATGAAAGATGAGGAATTTCTTCCGTCTTCAATCGCCTTCTAGTTCTTCATGGAGAGAGTTGTGCAACTGAATCCTTATTTTCTAATTTGTTTCTGGCTATGATAGAGAAATAATCCTAATTCTAATTCTAATCCTACTACTACTACTAAAATTCTACTACTACATGTTATGACTAATGTTATTTTTCAGGGTTTCTATCTTCCTCCTTTTATAGATTTTCCTTCCTCCAAGTGTTGGGCCCAATAGCAAAATAAATCCATAAGCAATCTCCTTCCTCTCACATGCCTCTATCTCTATCTTTTTCTAGATTTCTGCTCACCAAATCTCTTAGCATATCTTCTTTGATTTATCCTTTATTTTCTAATGCTCCAAGCCTCAAAATAATTATCTGCACATCAAAAACACAAGAAATCCTTTCCAAGTGAAATATGAATTAAATGCATGCTAAATTATGATAAAAAGCATGATTATTTATTAAAATAAATACAAACTAATAAGGAAATAATATGTCTGCTACGCACACATCACAAAGTCTTTTTCAAAAGTGGATGTGCTTTGATCTCCAAAGATTCGCTTTGACTTCCGGTCCAGTTCAACCTGATATTGATTGGTTTTCCCCACTTTAATTTGGTTCTTGAATTTAGTGAACAATTTGTAACATCCCAACTTTCTACCCATTTATTTACTCATAATAATAATTGAGAATAATTTTTCGCCAAGACATTTAAAACTTTATTAATCAGAATGCGGAAGCAAATAACACTCAGAATGAATATTTCAACATGACTCATCCAAAACATTACAACTCAACAGTTCCAATAAAAGACTCAACTCAAGGATAGACTCTTAGTTATTTTATTAAGACTCCAACTATAACCCAGAGCATGGTTCGGAACTCCAACGAATAATCAGGAAATGGACATTGACTGATCAATTCCATATTCCACTCAGGTTGGCCAGAGAGCTGCCAGTGCTATTCCCTCTTATTAGGGAATGCTTTATCATTACCTACACACAAGGGATTGGGAGTGAGTCCTAGCTAAACGCAATAACAAATGAGCATAACAGGGGCTAAAAATAACATACACATATCATCATTTAGCAATAAGGATGCAATTACATATGCGCAAACTCATTTAACACACATTTAGTTTTATTAGTGACATGATGCATGCCTACTCCTCAATCAAGGCATCACGGTTCAGTAGACTCAACCTTCATTTTTTGTGATCCAGGGCCAGATATCTATCTTATCCATTGAACCGGAGTAAATTCCATTTCATCGGCATCACGATTTATTGGGAGCTAGCCTTCGTGGCTTTCTATGCCGTGGCTTTCTATGCCGTGGCTTTCTACGCCTTATCCTGAGCTAGTATCCCAAGGGAAATCGGAGCAATTCCATTCTCGCCATGCATGATAATGTCATATAGAATTCCATATTTTATTTCTTTCATTATTCTCATAAGCATTCTTGGCAGCATTCTGCCTTGTACTTCAATACTCAATTCATCTTCATTTCCATAGTCCACTTTGATACGTTTAGAAAAAGGCCATTGGCGACATAGCCACATTGTGATGGTTTTAGAATTAGTATTACGATTGTTACTACTCAGCTTGAATTATCATTTCAATGGGACTCCACTCATCAACCGAATGGATAGAATTTCCATTAGGACTCCCATAGGGTAATTATCAACCAAATGGATATAAGATTTCCGTTGGGACTCCTGTAGGTAAATATCAACCACTGAATAAAATATCCATTGGGACTCCTATAGGATAAATATCAACCAAACGGGTAAAACTTCCGTTGGGACTCCTATAGGGAAATATCAACCAAATGGATATAAAACTTCCAGTGGGACTCCTCCAGGAAAATTATCAACCAAACGGATTTGGATTATGCCACTGGGTGAAATCCTCATAGTGGTCTTAGAATTCAGTAATAATCATGTTAGAAGTGTTAAATTCTGATAAATAATAAAAATAAGTGTTTTATTCAATCTTTCCCAAAACACTCGAGTAGTTCATGAACAACTCAAGTATTTATAGAAACACTCGAGTCTTTTTGCTTCATTCCAGAATACTCGAGTATTACTAGAAACACTCGAGTCTTTCTGCTGCATCTGCACCAGTTTTTCCTGCTTTTATGCACCAATTCGTGATTCTTGCTTGCTTACTCAATTCCATGTAAAAACAGAAGTTAAAGCACATATAATGAACATGTTACAAGTATCAAACACAGTTAAATCAAAAGGAAACATAATCAAATCATAGAATGTACAAGAACATAGAAATTCAACACATTAACATATGAAATTCATTTCCACTTCATTTTAATTCGTGTAACTATCCAGTGAGCATTATTAGGTCCATATAAACTTGTTCAAATTATTAAACCATGGGTCTCTGATCTCCAAGTCAGTTTCCCAATTCAAGTTGCATTCCCTTTTGAACCTTTAATGGTTCCTTCATTTCTAGCTTGCCATAACTCATTCTAGCATTTAGATAACTCCTCCCATACCTTAATGAAGTTAAAGGAACGATTGGTTGTGGAAGAAAAGGTCTGAAACAGATTTTGAGCTTCAAACTTAATTCTGAACTTGTGCAAAAAACTGTTGCACTGGCTAACTTTGGCTACAAATTACATCATGAATAAGCCATGAAAAATAACGAACCGAGCTAGCTTAAGCAACTAGGAAGTACTAAATTTAATTAGACACAAATTCGGAATCAAAAGGGTTCCTGAGTTTACCAAACTAATTCGAGAAAGAGAGGTAGTTGGAGCTGGTTATGCTTGATTTTTCAGCTTTGAAGACTCAACTTTGCAGACTTAGAACTTGAGCTACAGGGACTGGTTTTCGATGGGACTTGGTTCTATCTCAAGATTGGAAATAGAACTTTGATTTGTGTTTTGGTTGCACTGGATTTGGCTGAGTGAGGAAAGAGAACAGAGGTCTCAAAGACAGCACAAGAAAACAGAGAGAATTGCTATGAAATTCGGGTTTGAGGGCATTCAAATGTGTTTCAAACCTCCCTTAAGTGTTTATTTATAGCCTCAACTTACCCTCCTATGAAGTAAGGTCGATTTCTGAGCTTATGGGCCAAGAAAACGAGTTTTTAATTCAAAATAAGTTAGAACCGCCATAAAGCTGCTGCTGAACTGCTCGAACTACTCGAGTCTTTCTTCAAAGACTCGAGTCTTTTTGGCGCAACATTTCAAATTTGATAAGCATCTAATTAGAATACTCGAGTCTCCCATAAAATACTCGAGTCTTTCTTCCCAGAACACTCGAGTCTCCCACAAAAGACTCGAATCTTTTGACTAAAATTCAAGGAATGCATTATTTTATTCATTATAACTTTATCTTCATATAATATTTGATTACTTTACTTATTTTTTGGAATTATACTGGGTCTTACACAGTTCACTTGTATGTCCAGTTATTTAAGCAACCAAATCAATCATGAGTCTGATTCATTGATTTTCTGTTTGAATTGATCGACTTGATCAGGTTTTAATTACGCAGATTAATACAAGTTCGTCAGCGATTAGAAATTACAAGGGAGGGAGCTAGGAATAGAAAATGCAAAGGAGATAGGTCAAAGGATGATAACGGAGATGAAGTTTGTAACACCCCGATTTAGTCTACTTGAAAATATTTTATTTAGTGAAAAATCTGGGAAATTTTTTTTTAAAGCATTGGTGAAGTGCACATGAGATCATTTTCATAAAAACATGTTCTTATAAAATAAACCATTCATGTCCCTTATCACACATCAGGTTCTAAATCGAGATGTTACCAACATCACGCTTTGAAATTCTTTCTTCCATTTTCATAAAATATTTCGTTCATCAAAATAACCTTGTTTTATGGATAATACTTTCAAATCCAGTTACATTTGTCAGAGTTATAAAATTTCTAAAACATGTTGTCCCATAAAATGGTTACATCAGGGCACAGCCATTCCTTTTTAGTACATCTCAAGATAGTGCATTACATACTCAAAAACATAATTAAAAACCTATACTATGGGACACCACCATCACCGGGCACTCCTGCCAGCTCGTAAAGCTCCTCTGCGTCTTCAAATATTTCTTCATCATCATCGGGAAACGTTGGAATCATCGTGAACTCTTGATTTGTCAACACAAGCCTACTCATCATGTTCTGCATGTCCAATCCCTCAACCGTGAATAGTGGATCAGTGACCACCACACTGATGGGTCCACTCCATCTCCAGCCAACTGGAGTCAACTCCAAACTTCCATCGTCCAACGGGCTCACGAGAATCTTGATGCTATACGCCATCTGCGCTGCGTGGTATAGAATACCAACAGAAGAAATGGGGTAGAAGAGAGAGTGAGCGATCCCAAACGATTTCTCGTCGACGGGTGGAATTACAATAGGCACAATATTAAGACAAGCACACAACAATATATATCATATAACAAAATACACAACATAATTCGCCTTATCATCGTTATCAATGTCAACGTCATTATACAGGGATACTTTCATTCGTGCCATTCTCTCTATCTCTCTCTCTTCACGTTCATCTTTTCATCACTTGTTTCACTATGCCACATCACATCTCATAATCATAACACGTCACATCCTTGGTCTTATCCATACTTTCTTGCCACTTGACCTTTTTCCACTTTCCTTCTCAACAATCTGCACCGTATTTTAATCTCTCATTCCAAAGATTCCTTTAATAATTTCATCTTATTTTATTAAGTCTTATCAAAGCGCAAGCCAGCGATGATAGGGGAAATTAAAGAAATGTCATCGAGGAGTTAGTTAGCACACATACATCTCCTCCAATCCTCCCAAGCCTAGTCGGAAGCAAACAGGAGTACAGGAACCTTAACCCTCGCAGGTCGAACAGCCGAGAAAGCCAACAACATACGTATTTCTCAAAGCCACAACCGTACAGGCCGGCCATCATGACAATCATCATTTTACGCGACATCGCAAGGGCCCAACACCAATCAACTACCCGCCTTGTTCAGGTTCCCTCTCACTGTTCTGAAGTTGATCAAGGGGGCGACAGTACTTTTCTAGTTCCAGGTGCAGAACACGCTACGATCCCTTGGGTATTAATCCCCGATCACTTATAGACTCGTTCTTCCTAGAGAAGCACTCCAGGTTACTTGACGTTTCACCGTCATCACCCTCCCCTATCACAATCACTCACCTGAGTATCCGCAGATAAACAGGGTATTTTCCTCTCCACTACTTCACACTCAACTTGCCACGTTATTCAATGTCTTTTAAACTCTTAATAGTATTTTATTAATCCTAGGTTCGGACGAGTCATCCTTGTTCATCCCTTCGGTGAACCTCAGCCTCTAATTTAAATCTTTCACATCAACGTTTTCTCGATGTTCCGAAGTTGTCACGATTATTGATCACGTTGGGGAGCTCCTCAACCTGGAAAACACGTCACGTCAGTCGTACACCTTGAAGAGTTCCTCGAGCAGGTACACATTGTGCTAGTTCTTTTTCTGCTCGTCATGTACACGTCTCGGATTCCGATCATACGGGTTTTATCATTTCTTTCCTTGCACTTTCATTTCCAAAATTTCCAAAACTTGTCAACACATCGCATCATTATTCAAAATCCTTTTCTTTCATCACTTAATTAAATATCATCACATTATTCTCATCAGCATCATTATTACTTTTCATAATTTTCATTGCCTCACTTAATTGCCATCATGGATTAATCATTCATACATTTCACATGGTTCCAAACATTAACATCATCACATATATATATATATATATATATATATATATATATAATTCATCATGCATAAGAATAAAAACAATTCATATCATCATGGCATATTCACATTATTAACATCATGCATCATAGGATGCGTGGTCCTAGTCCTTTTCGTATACGTGGCCGAACACACAAACAATTGTCACGATACTACTGACCCAGAGATCACTAGGTTCCGATATTTGAGATGATACGGAACGTCTTAATATTTACCTAAATACCACAGTGTCTAGGGAAAGCCCCTCTCTCACCTTAATTCCAGCAAATATCTGTCAGAAACCGATGCAGGTTCTCCCGACTGACAGCAGCTCCAAAAATCCGACTGGCAATTCCTTTGCTTAAAACAATACACATAATTAATACAAGGCTATCTAATGTGCATTCATGCTTAATATCAATTCACTTTTGAAAATGTGTTTTAAATCCTTATCCGGTAATCGTAAAAGAAACCTTTACTTTCTCAAATCAAATCCAACTTTTAAACATGCTTTAGTTATCTCAAAGTCATTCTAAAACAATTAATAAAACATTTTAAAGCATTACTTTCGTTGCTGGTCCATTTCGGACAGCCAACTTGTAACACCCTCACAATTAATTAGTTAAATTAAGATTTATTAAAATAGGTACTTAAAAATTTCTTAAGAAAAACCGGCAGAGTTTCCTCTGTTTTTCGGAATTCCCAAAAATTTAGATTTTTCACCTGTTCAAACCAGTATAGTCCAGAAAACATTTTAACACTTCTAAACCTATTAATTAGTTTTATATGCCCTATTAACAACATATAACAAAACTCTGGGCTTACAACGACTAAATTATTTCAAAACCAAAGTAAATTAATTATAATAAAATGACTATAATTCCCTCTTAACTATCTTACACTCCACTGTGTGGAGTGTAGTCCTGCTCGACCAGTAATAGTGCAAGCTCAATCTCATTACCTGTAAAAAATAGTAAGGAGGTGAGCACTACACATGAAGTAGAAAGCAGTTTCTAACTAGACATAATAACCTACCAAGTCAATCACAATTAAACATTTAGCACATACCATTTCATTCCATATCATGCTCATGCACATTCAAACATATACATTTAGCTCACATCACAATTCAATTGTTCATTGATCATTTCATTATTCATTCTTTTCTTTCTTTTACATTTCACCATTCATTCTTTTCTTTCTTTTACTTTTCACCATTCATTCTTTTCTTTCTTTTACTCTTTTCTCTTATTTGCACCACTAGGAATTGGTTGCTCCTGCTAGGGCATTTGTAACACCCATTAGGGACTTTTGCACCCATCAGGACTTTTGGCACCCATCAGGCTTCACCCGTTAGGACAATGCATATAACATTATTCCTCTTTATCACATTTTTTAGCATATTCAATTCATTTACTTTGACCCTTTTCACCTTTTTTTCCATTCTTTTAATTATTCGTTGAATTGATCAATTGGGTACATCCACGCCTAACGGGGCATTTGGACCTAATGGGGCATTTAGCCTGACGGGGCATTTAGCCCTAATGGGGTGTTTGAAACACCTAGCAGGGGCACCTGGTGTGCCAATGTCCCCAATGATCAATTCAACAGTCCATTCCTTTTAACTTATTTCATTATTCTTTTCTAATTAGTCATACATTCAATTCAATTAATCATGCGCTGACATATCAAACCAACACATGATACAACTATACAAGTATTTTCAATTAGTCACTCAAGCATTTACAATATTCCTAATTGCCAACATTACACCACAACAAATATTCAAAATCAAATAACAAATATTCACCACTATTCACAAGCATAAATCAAGGGTTCATATTTTCCAATTAGCATTCATAATAACATTTAACACCTAGCATACGCATTTAATCACAAGTCTCAATTAGGGTCCATTTCATTTATTTTTATAGTCATAATAATGTCATTATTCACTATCCTAGGATTCCTATCACAAACTAACCAAACATTCTTAGCAAATCACTATATACTAATTAGGAACTAATTCCTAAATCAAGGTAACACTCACTCCTTACCTTGCCTTTCCAAAGACATGTTCCTTTTTGTACGATAACGTCCAAAAGTATCTGATCCCATTGCTTACACGTGGCAACAGGTTTTCAAGCTCCTTCGTCGTCTAGCCATATTATATAAATCAAATAATAATCAATTTAATGTGCCAAGGCCTACTCGAACACAACAGAAAAACAACCATGCAAACGCTTTTATGTAAACTAAATCAATATCGACATTGGATTAGTGGTTTGATTCAATACGTTATAAAAATGTATTTTCCTTATATGTGAAATAAATTAACAAAAGGGGTCCTTTGATGTTCTCAAAAACAAATTTTAATATCGGCTAATAAGCTAATATCAAGGTGAAAACAAGTCAAAATCATATTTAAAACAAATACTTTCAAACTTTACGTAATAGGGGATTTAGCTATGGAATTCAACTTCGAATCTCCAAAACTGATAAGTATCAATATATCGTATTTTGTTAGTTTATCAAATTAAAAGATTGTTTGAACGTAATTCATAAACCCCAACTAAATGGAAATTAAACTTAAAACCATTGCGTTCTCGATAAAATAGTACGTTTCTTTATTAAAAACACCTTAACTTTCAGAACTAATATAATCTATCAAAACAAACCAAAATCACGTAACTTTGATAATAACTCACAAAATCGAATGCTAATGTTACTTGACACCATTAATTCCGAATTAAAAGGAAATGTCTCGATCCAAAATAAATCCAAATTACATTTCTAACGTTCAGGCAATTACATTTCCTTTCAATTCGAAATTAAAGTTCAAGCCTTTAACCAAATTAACGTATGTCGAATATATATCGGATTCCTATTTAATTGGTGTATTGTTAGTTCAAGGACAATCCAGCCCAACTAACCTACAACTCAATTACTTAGTAACCCAACGCATTTAACAAAATACTTTTTAAAACTAATCGTTCGACATAACCATTAACTCGGTATTACGACAAGTCAAAGCAACTAACTGAGTTATTATCAACAACAATATAACAAAAGTTAACACAAAATCATATTACAAATAAACTTCTAAAACAATAATAAGGTTCCAAAGCATCACTAATTTTCCATAACAATTTAACACTTTATAATTATCACCAATATTATTATGATTGGTATTATTATTAAAACACAATATAGAATAATTAAAAAGGTATTAGGGATTTACCCTCAAGGTCGATTTTTAAGGCCGATTCGGTCAAACTCGGTTCAGGTTCGGTTTCCAGCTGCAAGCAAATGTTCGGTCCGGTCTAACCCCAAAAGCTCATAAGGGAATCAGTTTACATCTAGTTCGGAACCAGGGCAGCCCATACCGATCTCGAAGCACCAATACAGCAGCAGCAGCAGCACTGTCAAACTCGCCACAGCAGCTCCAGCGGCGGGGGTTCAGGTTCGGTGACGCAAGGACCCGTGGTGGCAGTGGCTAGGTCTGATTCGCAGCTCACATAGACCGACACTACGAACTTCCGGTGACGGCGGTGTGAATCGCGCGAGGTTCGAATCTACAGCAAGGACACATGAACCATGGAGGAGGCGACGACAACGCAGTGAGCTTGGAAGTGATCATGGCCCTATGAACCGCGATTCGCGGGTCTCCTCCCACAACAACGGCTGCGGCGGCGCGAGGAAGGCAAGGAGCAGCGGCCAATCGAAGGAGAGAGGGAGAAAACGATGGCGGCTGGCCCAGAGGGTGGCGCGATCCAGAGAGGGGGAGAGAGAGCTGCGACGGTGGCCATGGCAGCGAGGAGGGGACGACGGCGGTGAGGCTCCTTAAGGGTCACGAATGGGAAGAGAGAACTGAGTGGCTGGGCTCCGCTACGGCGCGAGTGGCGGCGACGCGAATAGGAATCGGCGGAGGGAGGAGGGACCACGAAGAAGGAGGTGTGTGTGGGGTAAGGGGCGGCTGCTTCAACCCTTAAGAAGGAAATTAGGATTTCCCCTTGGCAACACAACACATTACATATAACATATTCTTGTTTATTTAATTTTATTTTTTTTTAAAACATTTAGAATATTATTATTTTTATAGAATAACTAATAATAGGATTTAATAATCAAACAACTACATATAGAAAAATTATAAAGTATAGAAGATATATTCTTTTCTTTTTTTTATAATTATTTTAAATGAATTTGCTTTAAAATCTAAAAGTGAAATATACTTTTGTAATTAACATAATGTATTTTTTTAGGAAAATGCCCAACACCTAAATAATTGATTTCCGGAAATAATTATTTAATAAAATAAAACTTATAATTTATGATGTTAAAGAAATCAGGATGTTACAATCCTTCCCCCCCAAAAAAAAAAATCGTCCTCGAAATTTGATTAGGGAAAACCGCAAGGATAGGATTTAAGAATCCTTGAGCATCATTCCAATAAACGTAGACGAATACAACATAAAAGGTTCTTTGTCTAACTCATAAGCTGAGATGTAAACTTCATCCTTTTGCTGAGACCGTTTTTGCATTGTCTAGTCTTCGACGCATCTTCGTCATTCCGACAAAGTTTTGATCCATTCCGATGTCAAATTCCACAAGTTTGCTCAACTATTCGCAAGGCAATAAAATAGCTAACCAAGAAAGGGAGATTATGGGAGTAATCCATCAACAAACAAAGTAATTGACTGATCCAAGGATCGTCCATTAGACAATAGCACAATAATATGGAATATGGATTAGCAAAGTCAAGATTTTCTGGGTTTTCTTGGATGACACCATTATTCTGGGTATAGGAGATTCTGATGATTACTTATTAGGACACGATGTAATAGACTTATGAAAGTGTCAATCAAATCTAAGGATAATATAAATGAAGAGATTATCAAAAATTATTTATTTAACAAGAAAAATAAACCTTAGTGGTAATAAAAATTTAACGGTAGCAAAAGAATTTCGATGACAAAATAAGTAAAAAAGGTTCTCAAATTCAGTCAAAGAGGAGAAACCATCTTTCATGACAATGCCAAATAAAGAAATCATCACTTGGTGTATAAAATAGCAACTACAGTTAAGTCAGTTCCAAACAAAATCATCTAAGTTCTCAAAACTGAAAAAGAATTTTATCATTTAGCAGGTGATAGCTATTGGAAGGATATTTTGACCCTCTGTCATAAATATAAAACGAATTCCAATCTCAAAGAGGCAACATAAAATATAATGCAAAGTAGGAGCTTTAAAAAAACAACTGGTCTAAACAAAATCTGCATTATGCATATGGTTTGAGTTCGTATAACATGTTCAGCACCTAAAACGATAAAATATTTGAAAATCTTGTTGAGAACTATTTTTGTAAGAAAAACATAATTCACTTACACATTCGAATGCGGCATTAATTTTGTAAGAGCTTGAAACAGGAAAAGTGGCACATCTCTTTTCTACAGGGAATAGAATGTGTAATAAAATCTATGTAGGAATTAAGATCCCCAAATAAAATAGGAATTAATAATCATGACTCAACCAATAGGGTGTCATTAACTTAAATGAATGTTAGTTTAAATTACAAGGAGAAAAAACTGAAACCTGAAAAGAATTAAAATTTCGTTAAGCTAGCGTTCAAAAACGTTTTCCCTGGCACGATAGTTTTGGGAAACTTCTTGGAGTAAACTAAGTAACATAATAGGTTGCCATTGGTGTAACACCCTAGTTACTTTTACCCTTAAGTAATTGAGAAATTAAAATTTTCTTTTAATACTATTAGTTGATTATGAAAACTCTTAGTTATATTAATTTCTTATGAAAATCTCCGTAAAATCGGACGAAGTTTACTTTGTTTTAGGGACATTCCCAAAATACAGTTTTCTGTTTAACCTGCATAAAAACTTTATTTTCATCAACAGTGGGCCAGCAGAGCCAAAATACAATTCAGTTCGTGAACATCATCCCAGAAAATATTTACAAGTTCTTGAATTGAATTGACTTCCAAAAAATACACATTTCTAATTCCAGGATAAAACCATTGACCGACAAAAGGTCACACAACTAACTACACAACATTCCACGAGGTGGAGTGTAATCCTGCCCGGCCATGCTTGCGTAAGCTCCTTCTGCACCTGTAAAAATATAGCAAGAAGGGTAGCATTACACAGAACTTAGAAAATACATTCTAGAATGACATAGAGAACAACTAAGAGATTACTACTTAAATTACATTCCCTATCATATTCCCTTTACTTATTAATCCATTACATTACTTCTATTTCTTCCAGTCTTTCTTATCCTTTCCTTACTCTATCGTTTTCCTTCTATTATCTTTTACACTGACCATTCGGCGGGTCCTAATATCATCCATTTACTCACACCCTAAGGCGGGTCCTATTTATTTCCTTTATCTCTTTACCCTTTTATTCCTATTTATTACTCACTCCTTATTGGAGAGTCCTGTTACTTTATTCAGACCTACATACTTATTCATATATTTTCACGCTCCACTTAGGGAGGGTCATGATAGTATATTTCTCGCTCCTTTCGAAGGGTCCTGATAATATATTTCTCACTCCGCATAGGGAGGGTCATGAATACATAATTTCTCGCTCCTCATAGGGAGGGTCATGAATACATAATTTCTCGCTCCGCATAGGGAGGGTCATGAATACATAATTCTCACTCCGCATAGGGAGGGTCATGAATACATAATTCTCACTCCACTTAGAAAGTAAGTGGAGGGTCCTGATGTATTTCATCTCCTTTATGGAGGGTCCATAATAATACATAATATCACAAACAGTTATTCATACCATTCAATTACCTTCTTCTCTATCCATTTATCACTCTCTTAATTACTTTACCATTCACCTAATTTCCTTCTCATTTCCGTTAATTACATTTTACTCTTCATCATCATTCATGTTCATTACAATTCCATTCTAAACACTAAAATTAATAACGTAATCAACTTTCTAATCACTATATTCATTATTAACCTTCAAGCCATGCTATATTCTACAACCATCATCATTAAACCCAATTTTGTCAGATCAACCCCAAATACATATACAAACTAGCATATTCATAAATTCTAATTCTTAGTTCACTTGCATCAAATCCAATTCTAGTCAATTACCCTAAGGTTCATCTTTCTATTTTATTCCCTACCCTTAATTCCCCCTATAAACAACCTAGAAGATACCCTCTAAGCAAAGGTAACACCTCCCTTCTTACCTCTTTGAAGGGAGAAAGCCACCAAAATCCTAGCCTTTCCTTAGCCTTATGAACCCTAGCTCCTTGAACTCCTTAGACTTGAGTTTGGTGCACTCCCGATGCTCTTCAACCAATACTCTCAAGTGGATGGGTATGATTTGTGTTTATACTCTTGGTGAGGATTTGATGATGATGAAAGTTGATGTAGATGCTCTTGGTGTTTAGAGCTTGAAAGGAGAAAGGTCCATGAGTTATGGTGGGGAGAGAAAGAGGCGTGTGTTTGGTGGTGGTAGTGGAGCTCTTAGCTCTTGGGAGGAGATGAAAGGAAGAAGCAAAGAGAAGAATGAAATGAATGAATGAATGAATGAATGGGTGTTGTGTTGTTGTTGTTGTTTTGTTTGGAAATGAAAAGGAATGAGTGGTTGAGATTTCTTTACTTGGAGGAGGGATTGGGAATGAGTGGTGAAGATTTATTGGCTTCTTCGTGAAGCCTCTCTAAAACCTTATTTTTTTAAGGTTTCACGAACTGGTAATCGATTACTTCTTTAAGGTAATCGATTACCTCTTTGATGCAACATTTAAGGAAATTCACCAGAGGGCTGTTAATCGATTAATCTGACCCAAGTAATCGATTACTTCATCACGAGGTAATCGATTACTTATACGAGGTAATCGATTATTATGCTGCAACGTCAAAGTAGTTCTACCAGAGAGCTTGTAATCGATTACTCCCCTCAAAGTAATCGATTACCTTGCCCAAAACTCATATTTTTACAAATTCTAACTCTAAGGCATTACTCTTAACTCCTACCCATGGTTTACTATTGTTTTTCTCATAAATTCTAACTTAAGTTTTCCTAATTAAACTTGGGATAAAAATCAGGGATGTTACAATTGGCCAATACAAATATAAAAGACTTATGAGTAATGTGCTAAGCAAGAGAAGCTACTTGTTGAAACTTATTTAACAATTTTCGTTCAAAAGGACATAACCAATGGCTCAAAATCCAAGACTCGTCATTTTCAGATACATGTCCATGTAGTCATGCAAAATCAGGGAACAAATTTATTTAAACTAAAAAGTCAACAAATCTAGCTTGCATTTTACATAAACTCTAAAACAAAAATCCATAAAATTAAGATCATAGAGACTGAATCAAAAAGGAAATCCAAAAGCAAGAGGAACTAACTATACAGAAGTGTAAGAGATAAGTCGTTGACAAATAGAGTGAATTATCATATCAACAAACGTATTCTTTCAAGTGGATTGGAAGCAGGGTAGTAGATTAGAGAACGTAAAAGCAACAAATCTTCAAAGTCCATAATCAAATAAAATTATATTCAATAAAATCAAATAGCTGACACTTCATCAAAACAAAACATAAACAAGTGTTTTGGAAAAAGGAAAAACATATGTATAAGTTAGGATTTCGTAAATCATATAATGTGCTTTATGAAGAATTTATTTAAGTTAACATGAATCATTCAATGAGACCCTCATTTGAGCAAGGGATCACTGAAGATTCAGAAAAAATATGTTCGGCTAAAGAGGACAATTATCCAAGCATTTAAGAGGAAATTCATCTAAAATAGAGTCCAGTGGTCAAGGCTTACGAAATATTTTGAATGATTTCTGGTTATTTCCGCTGCGTACTCTGATTTTAGAGCACTTGGAAACAACAGGGTTTAACTACTACGGATCTCTTCTCATAGCTTAACAAATACATCTTACATCACCAATTATCAATTGGTAACCTTAAACCCAGAGACTTCGATGATATCACCCTCCAATAAATGCAAACATTGGGGTGATCAAGCTCAACCTTACATTCTATTGGTGGTCAACATCATTTCCATATTAACTATTTTTTTTTGTCCTTCGGTAGACAACTTATCATTTCTCTCGAGGAAAGTTACATGACTTAGTTCAAGATTTAGGTGTATGAAAATTTTATTTGAATTATTTTGTATGAATTGTCACCTTTGGAATTCGTGCACGTTTTCCAAGTGTGACAATACATACAAATAGGGAAATTAGATTTGAATACTTCGTGGAGTTTGAAACAGACACCAAGAAATCAACTATAAATTTAGAAATGTGATACTAAGTCCCCTAACAAATCATAGATTATAGTACAATTCAATTTCAATTTTTTTATTCATTATTTTAACTTTAATTTGAGACAAAATTTTTCTATGTTTTTTACTAACTTTATGGGATGGAGGGAGTATAATTTTTAAAATTACCTATATATTTATTACTTCTTCCTATCCTATTTGTAAGACCCTATTCCAATTTTCAATAGCATTAATTACTTTTTTCCATAAATATCTCTATTAAGTCAACACTTTTAGAGTTCCTATAATAATTACAGGGATAGTTTTGAAAAAGTATATCAAATTTTCACATTTCCAATGTCATTAACAAACTTAACCACTCTCCTTAGTGGAAGTGAAAAACCTCAAAAGATCTTATAAATAGGACCGGAGGGAGTATTTGAATTTTAGAAAGTGTTGATTTAATAGGGGATGTGTTTTTTTTTCATTTTGTTTCCTAAGTACTACCTAGGCACATCCGGATTCGACCTGAGTCGCGTGTTTGACTATGGCATGTGAGTCTCCAAACATGAATATAGGGAATGCTTTTGAAAAGAAATATTTAAATGTTATTGGAAATCAAAATAAGGTCTTATAAATATGATAAAAATTTGAGTTTTTAACCAATACATTAAAAATAAAACTGTAAGTATTTACCACCGTAAAAATAAGAGGAAGAATTATTATGCGAAAGGAATAACCGAATAAGAATCCCTTTAGCACAAAAAGGAAAGGAAGTGTTATATTTGGGCATGCTTAAAAAAGTATAAAAAAAATATGGAAAATTATTCCAAAAAAGCAACGGAGGAAATTGAAAAGCAAGAAAGCAAGAAAAGTAGAAAACCAACAATTCACGTTCGTTGGAGGTCAAAAAACAAGCGGCGACAGTTGGTATGGGCGGCGGCCACACATTGCTGACCTGTTATCTTCACATTAGGCAATCACATGCTTCTCGAATATCTCGGCCATTATTATTACACGTGTATATTCATCCGGTCTTTAACATTACCTCCGTTCCCAACTACTGTATAAGAAAGTTTTTGACATTTTTTTTCCTATATAAAAGATGTTATACTAACCAATTTTTAATCAATATTAATTATTTTTTCACAAACATTCATATTTATTTAACATTTTTTTATATTTTCAATAATATTAATAAAGATAATTTTGAAAATACATATATATCAAAAATTCACATTTTCAATACATTTAACTAAAATAATCAACTTTTTTAATTTATATAAAATCATCCAAAGGAATCACATATAAAGCGACAGATGGAGTATAAAAATAACAATTTATCTATTTTAGTCTAAATATAAAAAAAAATTAATCAAAATTTTATTTTTAATACAATTATTCATAAAAAATATTGATTTCATTCAATTTTCGTTTCATTCTATTAAATCTTTTTTAAAATAAATATATTTTTTATAATTTAAAAAAAATTAAATACAATTAACTAATTTTTTTATTTCTATTATTTCAATGACAAAGAGATGAGGAATTACATACCCCCACATGCATTAACCCCCCGCCCCCCCTTATTATTCGCATTCAGATCTAATATATATACTTGCCCCACACGCTTTTCTTTTCTTTTCAGTTTTGCTTCGAAACCTTGCTTCTTGTTCCTCAAGTTTCTTTGGGGCCAGGGAAGCAATTAAGCGGGGCATAACATAACATACCATACCATCAACAAACTTTCTTGTTCTATTTTCTCAACATGACTGCTAATAGATGGTTGAGACCTGAGGTACGCATATTGAAATAAAATTCTAATACATTTATTTCTTTTTCAGATTATATAGCGTTTGATATCTATATGGAAACAATAACATAGAACAATAGATCTAGAATTCTAGATCATGATTTTTTGTATTGTTTTCTTTCAATAATATTTTCTTTATCATATACATGCTATGTTTGTTTTTCAAAATTATATGCATACGTACCTGTTGTATGTTTATCATCATTGATCGAATAAAATCTTTGCTGTTGATTGTGTTACGTTGTGCGCAAAGCAAATACTCTACATTAAATATGGAAAGGCTTACATACTAGTATGTTTTTGATCCTTATTTATGTTGATCCTACGATGAAGTCTTACAATTAGCCACAATGTTAATTAGTATGACTCTTAAGCATATCATCATTATAGATCATAATCAATTTTTCATCTCTTCATTGGATGTGCCTTAATGCAATGGAAAATAAAATATTGTTGATCTCTTCTTTGTATTTTAGTCAATCTCAGATTTGGATTTACTATTGTCAATTTTTCGTGCAGTCATTGAATTCTTTGAACATGTATGTGTTCATTTAAGTTTTCAACTTTGGAAAAAAGTATTTTGAAAATTGAGGTCCCATGCTGTAGATGCAGTCAAAGATTGTGTGCAGCAAATTCAATTCCAAACATTTCATCTAAGATGTGATTAGTTCATAGACAAATATAGCTATGTGATTTTCTGTAGTGGTGCTGCATCCAACTAGACGTTATTCCGAGTTTCAGATCCATTCTGATATATATTCGGCTGAGGCTCCGGTGCATGTAAACTTGTAACATGCACCGGTGCATGCCTTTATTTCTGGGTTATTTATTTATTTTTTTAAAATTTAATCAATTAAAAAATATTCTATGTGTTTTCTTTTTTACGGATATGAAGTGATTTTTATAATTTGGATTTATTTTTTTTTACTCTGTGTTCTTAAAAAACTGTATTGAGTAAAACTGTATTAAAAATTTACAGATTCTAATAAATCTATATACAATCTTGTGTTAAAAAATATTCTGAATAAATCTGTATTAAAAAAATTTGAAAAACAAAAAAAAAATTAAACCATGCACCGATGCATGGTTTAATTAACCATGCACCGGAGCCTTCGCCTGCGTATTCCTTTATTCTAAATGAGTTTTATTTCTTGTCACATGAATAGGTATACCCACTTTTTGCTTCAGTTAGTGTGGCTGTTGGGATCTGCGCCATGCAACTTATTAGGAACATATCCACCAATCCTGAAGTCAGGTATAGATCCTTCATGGTTGTGTTTATGCAGCTCCGGGCTTATAATGCACTGGGCTAGCTTTTTTTTTTTAAAATGTAAATTTTTTAATGCGAATTTACGTAGAACATTTTTTTATACAAATTTTTAATGCAAATTTAATAAAATATATCAATTTTTCATGCAGATTCACTCAATATAAATTTTAACATGTGTCATAAAGTATATAATAAAAAAAATTCAAATCCAAATAATAAAAAAAAACATATCATTAAAATTGAAATTTAATTTACTGGATTTAAAAAAAATTGTGAGAGTATTGAAACCCGGAGCATAGTAGCATCACTCATCTTTCATTATTATCCTCTTTTTGTTTTCATATACTGTAGTTAGGTTTGGTGTACTCCATTTATGTAAAAATAACTAATTTCACACTTATTAAGGAGATTAGTTGATTGTATTTAATTTTATCAAATTTTAAAACATAAAGGTATCTTAGAAAATTAGCATTGGGAATGAAACAAAAATTAAATAAAATAACAATTTTTTAGGGATCTTATAGAAAAGTGGTATTCGGAATGAAATAAAATTTAAAAAAGTTAGTTAGTTTTGTTTATACTTTTTTGGTCAAAAGTTTTGTTTATATTTTAAACTAAAAGATATGTGTATTTTTTTACTTATATTTCAAGGTGAAGCAAGTACTTCTTTTGATGAACGACCCATATTAACATATTCATCATAACTTAACGGGTTTTATATTTATTAATTTTCTAATTAAGAAAACTATTGATATATTATTGAAATAAGGTTTTTTTTTAATATATTCACTAGGTACATAGCTTAATCAAACCTTTAAATGTAAATATTTATTGAAAAACTAATACATTTAATAACTTAAAAATTTATTATTAAGTTCTCCAATAATATAATTTTACTATTTATATTCTTTTATTCTATGCATGAGATGCATAAGATAAAAAAAAAAAAAAAACGTTAAAATAATTAATGGTCAAGATTAAAAAGTTAAGATGTCAAATTTATCTTTATTTAATTGTCTTTTTCCTTTCAATTATGTACCATACATGTAGACTTCCATCGCAATAATAGAGATAAAGCGAAGAGGAAGGAAAGGTAATGCTTATTGCAAGGGAGTTGAATGTCGAAGACATCGATAAAGTATAAAGTAAGAAATGGTCATGAACAATGGGCAATAGTGGTGGTTTTGAATAAGGATAAAATGAGAATTCTAAAACAGAGGTGAAGGTATAATAGAAAAGTTCAAATATAAGCAAACATGAGTATCCAACTCATTAAATTAAAATGACTATTAGCCTGTTTGTTTTTACGATTGGGATGGGGCAAAAGCACGTTTAGCCAAAAGTTTCGGAGAGGAAATTTCTTGACAAACATGCTTTTTCTAGTGGGAAACGCTTCAACAAACACACTCTATGTTAGTCGATACTATAATTTAAATAGCTATCAGGTATCTGAGGTTTTTACTAGATGACTTTTGAAAAATAGATGTATATAATTTTATAAAAAAAGATATTCTAAAATTTCAACATGTAACTTTTGAATCACAATACATTAACCAAACCTGCGTCAAGGGTTACCCTCAGTGGATCCAATAAATTTTTTTGAATTTTCTTTTACAAAGTTTTAGGACTATGTTTGTCATTTATATGACCAGGTGGCAATATTAAACACATCAAAGTATTCATTCTTGAAAATTTGCATTAGTATATAATTGTCTTTGCATCCATTCCCCATGCCATAACAGAGGATATTATGTTGTTTTAGTTCCATTCCCATTCGTGGATGTAACAAGAAATATGATGAATTGTCATGCTGCAAAATCCAGATATGTTACTTAAGATGTTTGCTTCTTTTGGAGCTCTTATGATGTGTTATAATATTTTAATTTGATTGTGCTACTTCAGGGTAACCAAACAGCACAGAGCTGCAGGAATTCTTGATAATCATGAAGAGGGTGAGAAATACTCCCAACATATGGTGAGGAAGTTTGTCCGTGGCAAGACCCCTCAGATTATGCCATCCATTAACAAGTTCTTCTCTGATCCAGATTTGGACTAATTTTTTGGCTTCCCAATATTGTGAATTGAGAAGTAGAACAAAGGAATTTGATTTTTCATATAAAATTGATATATGATGGTTGAGCAATTTGTTGATGATGGATGACATTCAATTTGTCCAATAATAAAGTTTTACACTTTACATTTGCAAATGGTCCCTATATGTTATATTGGATGATGCTATTATCTGAAAGTTTACATGTACCGTAAACAAAGTCCTCCCTTAGTTTTCTCAACAAATGATAAATATCTTGCCTTTTGAGCTTAATTTACGATCAACATATTTTAAAAAAATTTGAAATTGAAAAATCTGCATTAAAAATTGATGTTATTAATATACATAAATTTTATAAATGTGTCAATTTTTAATATAAATTTATTTATTATAAGTTTTTAAAAATGCGCCAAGTGAAAAAATTACAAAAGCCCATTTTACAATTACGTGAAATATAGATTAAGCCATTGGTGCAATGGTGTCAGGGGTTACACTGGTAGGGCGAACCAAGGTTCGATCCTCCGCAACAACGTTGGGAGAGGAATAAAACCTTGGGAGATGTTATTCATACCCATTACATTACTACTCACACCCACTTTTTATAATTTTTTGCACTAACTTGTCAATATTACCCTTATCCTACTACTCACACCCATATATCTATTACTTACACCCTACTCCTATTATTTACATCCATAATCCTAAAAACCCATGTATCACTACTCACACCTTATATATTACTACTCACACCCACCATCTTCTCAATCACAAAAACCTTCCTAACCGAAAACCATGCTAACCAAAACATTGAAGAGAATTTCATAGTTTGTTGTTTTTAATCCAAAGGTAACGTTCTTCTTCTTATCTTTCTTTCTTGTGTTGATGTATTTGTCACAAATAACAAGAGATCTTCATCGTTTTCATTTGGATACCAAACCGACCATTGCTAATTTCTATATGTCTTCTGTCTTTTCTTCACTTTTTTCACTTCAATCACCTGTTCTGAATTATAGTACTAAATTTTATTGCGGAAATTAATAACATTTTTTTTCACCATTGTGATCTTATAATTCTCTATTATCATTTTTCATCTATCGTGACCTTGGTTACTCATACTGTACAAATAATTCAGCAATTTCTACTAACATTTGGGTTTTTTTTTAATTTTTTTCACATTTACACAAATTTTGTGATAGAGCATCCGATTGTTTACTGTAATACTTCCATTGCAGTAGAAAAAGATACCAAAAGAAAAAATCTTCTATCTACCTATCTACTATATATTTGAGCATAAACTTGTGGTTGAGAAGATATAGGTGAGCGTAGCAGAGAAGAATGTGGGTGTGTGAAGAGAAAGGAAGGGTTTAAAGAGAAGTAATAGGTATAAGTAAATATTAAAGAGAATAGTTAAAATTTAAGAAAGATTGTGAAGAAGGGTAATATTGGTAAGTAGCCATAAAATATTTTAAAAGTCGGGTGCGAGTAGTAATAAAACGGATGTTAATAACATCTCTCTAAAACCTTAACCCCGAAACCCCCTCGAACTGGATTAGTAGGCCCAGTGAGTCGGATACCAAAGTGCAAACAAAAAAAATACAAAGCAGTTAAAAAAAGTCAGTGAATGAAATCAATTTACAACATCTTAACACAATGTAACAACGTCCAAATCACCAAATAGTTTAAAACCTTGATTATTATTCAAGGGTTTTCATTCTTTACCCCTTGTTTACTTGTTGACCCCTCTTGATACGTTAGGGAGTCAGCAAACGGAACAAAACTCGCACATACATTAACCCCCAATATATGTATAAAAGGGGTCAGCAAAGTAAATTGGGTCAAAAAATGAATTCCCCCCCCCCAAAAAAATGGGAAGAGTGGGATGGAATTAAAAAAATGGGAAGAGGGACTTGAATTCCTCCAAAAAATGTCACCCCACTCTAGACATTACACACCTCACTTATTAACTTATTTCTAAAAGGCTTATTTATGTCAGGTGCCCCTGTAGTTTGCACCTATTTTGTCAGACACCCTTTAACTTTATTTTTCAACAAATATACCCCTGCAGTTTGCTCTGGTGAGCCATATACCCCTGCATGCCATTTCCGGCCACCGGCGCTGACGTGGACCGTCGGAGTCAGCAAGTGGTAAAAATAGGAGCCCTTGTAGTTTGAGTCTTTTTCGTCAGATACCCCTATATATAACTTCAAAAATTCATACCTTTTAAACCGTAAGTCCAAAAATTACAACTTTTATATCAAAACGATCGTATTGAAATATAGAATTTTAATATGTATTTATTTCATTTTTATGGATAGTTTTGTAAAAAATTGTTTTTTGGCCAATTTTCTATACGAATTTTGAATTTATGAATTATTAAAAATAATTTATGAATTGGATTGCACTACAAGGGCTCCTATTTTTACCACTTGCTGACTCCGGCGGTCCACGTCAGCACCGGTGGCCGGAAATGGCATGCAGGGGTATATGGCTCACCGGAGCAAACTGTAGGGGTATATTTGTTGAAAAATAAAATTAAAGGGCGTCTGGCAAAATAGGTGCAAACTACAGGGGCACCTGACATAAATAAGCCCTTCCAAAACTACATTTTTCATCATCCCTTTCACTTCACCTCCTTCTTTTTTTTTCTTCATATTCACACACCCCACTCTCATTCAGAAAAGAAAAAAAATAAAACAAGTCCCTTCTTCTCAACGTTCAACACAAAACACTTCCTCATTCTTCTCAACATAACTCCCTCCTTGTTCTACGTTGCAGAGGGGAAAAAAATATTTACAAGAAGCCAAGTAGCAAACACAGGGATTTAGAGAAATGTAACACCTAGGATTTATACCCTTAATTCCCCTTTATAATAAAATACGGATTTGAAAATTCCTTTTTATTATATTAAAATCAACCGTTAAACGGACGGAGTTTTGTTTGTTTTTCGGACAATTCCAAAATTCAACCTGTGATAAACAATTTTATTTAAACAACCAGTAGCCAGCAGGGCTTCAGAATATGAATATATAAATCATGTCAAGGCCCTATGGGCTCCAAATATATCAGAGTGCATCAAATAATCAGAGTTTCAGCGAAAAATACTAAGTTTGAGTATCAAAAACCAATACATATACTTTTCTCAAAACAAAACATCCTAAGCCTCACTTAAAAATGTTTATAGCAAATTTACATCAAACTATTGTAGGAGGCTTAGGTCCAGAATATACTCTAAACCCCATAACACCCTACTCTCCCTGTAAGGGAAAGTACTCCTGCTCGGTCGGGGGCTGTGCCAGCTCAATCTCCGTACCTGAAAAATGTTAAGGGAGTGAGCATTGCACATGAAATAGAAAGCAGTTTCTAACTAGACATAACAACCCACTAGGTCAAACACAATTAGCAAATAAGCATATATTCACATATTGCACACCATACTCATTTCATTATTTCCATATTCATTATTCATTCCGAATTTCCATTTTCATTATCCATTCAACATCCATTTCCTTTACTTTTATTTCTTTTCACATACTTACTTTATTTCGGTACATCACCTCAAATCAAAGGCCAATGTACAAATTTCATTCAACACATTTATCACCTCAAAACAGAGGCACTCATACTTTTCCTTATTTAAATTATGTGTCCCTCAGGTCAGAGGTCAACACCCAATCACTTCATTTCATTTATGTGTCCCTCAGGTCAGAGGTCAACACTCCAATTTCTTAATTCACGGTGTGTCTCTCAGGTCAGAGGTCAACACACCAATACACATTTCATCCGGTGTCCCTCAGGTCAGAGGTCAACACCCATTAACTTTAATTCATTTGGTGTCCCTCAGATCAAAGGTCAACACCCATTCATTTTATTTCCTTTCGTGCCCCTCAGGTCAGAGGTCAACACACACTTTCATTTTAATTCATCCGGTGTCCCTCAGGTCAGAGGTCAACACTCAAATTTTAATTCATTTTGTGTCCCTCAGGTCAGAGGTCAACACTTAAACATTTTATTCATCTTGTGTCCCTCAAGTCAGAGGTCAACACACTATCGTACTTCACCTCCACGCAGGAAGGTACCTCATACACTTGGCCCATGGGTACTTCACCTCCACACCGGAAGGTACCTCATACAATTTGGCATGGTGGTACTTCACCTCCACATCGGAAGGTACCTCATACCACCACATAAGTTATACTAAAACATCATTTTCATTATCAACAAATCATTACACATTTCCTCACATCAGAGGCCAAATCATACTTTCATCTTTTTACACAAACCATTATAACACATACATTTGCTCATTCATACAATATCCACATTCAATTTCTATTCCCATCATCAAATCTTTCCAAATAGCCATCATGTTATTAACTAAGCATACACAGTACCATTAATCACATTTTCTCATGCTCATTGGTCATGCCTTATACTCATAATTATTAGTCATTTTACCACTTGGTGGTCAACCTTATCCATACATCACATACTCATTTTAAACATTTCGTCACATAATTAACATCATCATTTCACATTTAATTTTACATTTAATTATTTGTTTCCCATTTCCACCTTTATGCACATTTAGCAATTAGTGTACAAATATATTCCACCAAAACATACATATCATCATCTTGTCATAATTTTACTTTTACACCACATATAATCATTTACATTCCAGTTTCTTCCTATATTAATTTATTCCATAACACATACACATATTTGCAATAGCAGTCAATTATCATTTAATGCAAAGCTTCACAATTAAAATCAATAATCATATAATTCATTTATGTCAACTTCACTATCATTTACCCAATTCCTCTTGCCCTTCTTTGTAATCACTATCCAAGTTTCAATTGTCAAATAATTCATTTTCATATCATGGGGTTCTCTTTTCCTAGTCTTTATGTTCAACATCATGCATATTTAATTAGTTAGAATTTTATATTCAATAACCTAGGGTTTTATAATCTAATTTTCTCCCCTAACACATAACCCTAACAAGCATTATATACTAACTAGAACCCACTCCCTAGAACAAGGCAAAACCCACCCCTTTACCTCAAACACTTGGAGATAAGGTGATTTTGCTTGCTCCAAGCTTGAGAGCCTTGCCACAAATTGAGTTAGAATCCAAAGGAAGAGGGAGGAACCTAATACAAGGGGTATAACAAAACAAACTGTTAAGCTTTAACCATAAGCTTGGAGAAATTCATAAACCAAACTAGAGTTCCCTAGGTGGAAGATTGAAAACTCCAAGGGAGCAAGAGAGAGAGAATCGAACCAAAAGAGAGAGAAAGAGGAAATTAAGAACTTGGGCACTTACTTGGAGTTGAGAAGGAAGGAGATTTTATGATGGATTAGGTGTGAATCACTTGAATCTTGATGGATTAGAGTGAATAAATTTGGTGCCCTAGGAGAGAGAAGAGAAAGAAACGAATTTGGGAAAGAAAGAGCGTGTGTTTTGCTTTTATTTTTTTCATCAGCAGCAGCTCTTAATCGATTAAGAGGCGATTAAGACTTTTCACTCAATCTGACGTTAATCGATTAAATTGCAGATTAATTGATTAAGAGGCGATTAAGAAGCTGCACAATTTTGCAGTATCCAGACTTTGAAAGGCCATAACTTCTTTGTTACCCGTTGGATCTTCCTCAAATTTTAAAGCAAGCTTCCGTACATACTAATCTTCACATCCAACGGTGAAATTTGTGTTTAGAGTTTCCAATCTTTTATTTTAAATTTCCTAAAGTTCTATGTTTTAAACCTAGTTCTACATGTATTTTTGGCTAAATTCTAACTTATATCTCCATTTCTTCTACCCTAAGACCATCTCAACATAGATTATACTTGGAATTAAATTTGGGATGTTACAATCCTCCCCCACTTATTGGAATTTCGTCCCCGAAATTCCGTTAAGTTTAGTAAATGAAGGACCATCCCAATGGTAGGGCTTGTGACTCTTATCTTTACTTCCCTTCGGTTTCTTCCGCCAGTCTTTCGATTTGCCCTTACCTAGACCGAATTTAAATTAGGGTAGGATGTGCTCCCCCACTTGGCATCGACATACCCAATTACCGCTATGCTAAAGGATGTGTGGTCGGGTGAATCCGCTTCCGATCGTCCCTCGGATAGATGTAAGGCAGGAGTTGCATTAACTAGATACGGGAAAACTCGAAATATTTAGCATTTCGGAATAGTTTTAGAATCTTTCCCAGAATAGATACCCTGGGATCGAGGCATGCGAATATTTTTGCAAGATAGAACGCCTTAGAGTTTGTCTTCTTACAAGGATTGTCTAGCACCGGTAAGGTTTAGAACCTTTCAGAAACACAAGTGTTCATGAACAAGAAGCACCCCAATGCTTAGTTGATTAGAGCAGGCACAATTCCTACTAAATGCTCCACATTCAACTTCTTCCATGAATCGATTTAAAAAGAATAGGAAGGAAGAAGTCCACATTAGTTCCAAGATTTACTCAACTACCAAAGGTGAAGGGTACGACAACTTGCCGTTGGCTGAGTCAATTATTAAGATGTTTGGTCTCAACGCAGGGATTTTAAAAATTCGGCAAAACCGGCTATTCTTATGAGTGGTTATCTAAGAACCGGGAAAAGATTCGAAGCAACTGTCAAATTGCTTCAAGATTGGGTTTAGTTGATATGATGGTTAAGAATAACTTCTGGAGAGCTGTCTTAACTCATCCAAGGGATTAGCACTTAGCTATACTACTTTGGAACAATTAGCATATACCAAGACTTCTTTTCTTTAGAACTATTTTCTATCTACTCTCTAACTCTATATGAAGCTTTTGAACGAATGTTTTTCTGGGTTAGGTTGGTTTCACTTACAAGAATTATTTTCTTTTGTAGTTACTACTTTGGTTGTCTACTTTCACTTTAAAGGTTAGAATGATAGCATTTATTGATAGATGTAAGAATTGAGGTGATCAATCCCATCCTCACGTCTACCAACAACACATCACTGTCGGGTTCTATCAGTAATGTCATAATTTAACAAATGCAAGGATTAGAGTGATCAATTCTAATCTTACATTACATCAAATAACAACATCACAACATAATATTGGTTACTTGATACTAGAATTCTCAAACTGAAGAATTCCTTATAAGGTCTTTCATACGTTCTCTATAACAACAGGATTGTATTTGGAAAGGCAAATCCAAAGTGTTTTAAACACTTATATCCTAAAACATTACTAGTTCAATATTTAGCTAACAGAAGAGCAAACTAACTTCACAACTTCGAATTTAAAAGCACTTCGTATGGACTTGCCAAACGTTAGTTACCTGCAACCATATCAGCTGCTTAGCCAGAGTGAACAGACCAATAAGACTCAAATACTAAGTAAATACATAGTACTATAATTATCTTATTATAATTCTAAACTATTACTATGAGCATCAATTACTCGCTAAGTGAGTAATCATTTGGAGTTTGTACAAGTCCAAGGCCGAGGAGAAACTTCTCTGATACCATAAATGTAACACCTAGGATTTATACCCTTAATTCCCCCTTATAATAAAATACGGATTTGAAAATTCCTTTTCATTATATTAAAATCAACCGTCAAACGGACGGAGTTTTTTTGTTTTTCGGACAATTCCAAAATTTAACCTGTGATAAACAATTTTATTTACACAACCAGTAGCCAGCAGGGCTCCAGAATATGAATATATAAATCATGTCAAGGCCCTATGGGCTCCAAATATACCAGAGTGCATCAAATAATCAGAGTTTCAGAGGAAATACTAAGTTTGAGTATCAAAAACCAAAACATATACTTTTCTCAAAACAAAACATCCTAAGTCTCACTTAAAAATGTTTATAGCAAATTTACATCAAACTATTTTAGGAGGCTTAGGTCCAGAATATACTCTAAACCCCATAACACCCTACTCTCCCTGTAAGGGAAAGTACTCCTGCTCGGCCGGGGGCTGTGCCAGCTCAATCTCCGTACCTGAAAAATGTTAAGGGAGTGAGCATTGCACATGAAATAGAAAGCAGTTTCTAACTAGACATAACAACTCACTAGGTCAAACACAATTAGCAAATAAGCATATATTCACATATTGCACACCATACTCATTTCATTATTTCCATATTCATTATTCATTCCGAATTTCCATTTTCATTATCCATTCAACATCCATTTCCTTTACTTTTATTTCTTTTCACATACTTACTTTATTTCGGTACATCACCTCAAATCAGAGGCCAATGTACAAATTTCATTCAACACATTTATCACCTCAAAACAGAGGCACTCATACTTTTCCTTATTTAAATTATGTGTCCCTCAGGTCAGAGGTCAACACCCAATCACTTCATTTCATTTATGTGTCCCTCAGGTCAGAGGTCAACACTCCAATTTCTTAATTCACGGTGTGTCTCTCAGGTCAGAGGTCAACACACCAATACACATTTCATCCGGTGTCCCTCAGGTCAGAGGTCAACACCCATTAACTTTAATTCATTTGGTGTCCCTCAGATCAAAGGTCAACACCCATTCATTTTATTTCCTTTCGTGCCCCTCAGGTCAGAGGTCAACACACACTTTCATTTTAATTCATCCGGTGTCCCTCAGGTCAGAGGTCAACACTCAATCATTTTAATTCATTTTGTGTCCCTCAAGTCAGAGGTCAACACTTAAACATTTTATTCATCTTGTGTCCCTCAAGTCAGAGGTCAACACACTATCGTACTTCACCTCCACGCAGGAAGGTACCTCATACACTTGGCCCATGGGTACTTCACCTCCACACCGGAAGGTACCTCATACAATTTGGCCTGGTGGTACTTCACCTCCACATCGGAAGGTACCTCATACCACCACATAAGTTATACTAAAACATCATTTTCATTATCAACAAATCATTACACATTTCCTCACATCAGAGGCCAAATCATACTTTCATCTTCTTACACAAACCATTATAACACATACATTTGCTCATTCATACGATATCCACATTCAATTTCTATTCCCATCATCAAATCTTTCCAAATAGCCATCATGTTATTAACTAAGCATACACAGTACCATTAATCACATTTTCTCATGCTCATTGGTCATGCCTTATACTCATAATTATTAGTCATTTTACCACTTGGTGGTCAACCTTATCCATACATCACATACTCATTTTAAACATTTCGTCACATAATTAACATCATCATTTCACATTTAATTTTACATTTAATTATTTGTTTCCCATTTCCACCTTTATGCACATTTAGCAATTAGTGTACAAATATATTCCACCAAAACATACATATCATCATCTTGTCATAATTTTACTTTTACACCACATATAATCATTTACATTCCAGTTTCTTCCTATATTAATTTATTCCATAACACATACACATATTTGCAATAGCAGTCAATTATCATTTAATGCAAAGCTTCACAATTAAAATCAATAATCATATAATTTATTTATGTCAACTTCACTATCATTTACCCAATTCCTCTTGCCCTTCTTTGTAATCACTATCCAAGTTTCAATTGTCAAATAATTCATTTTCATATCATGGGGTTCTCTTTTCCTAGTCTTTATGTTCAACATCATGCATATTTAATTAGTTAGAATTTTATATTCAATAACCTAGGGTTTTATAATCTAATTTTCTCCCCTAACACATAACCCTAACAAGCATTATATACTAACTAGAACCCACTCCCTAGAACAAGGCAAAACCCACCCCCTTACCTCAAACACTTGGAGATAAGGTGATTTTGCTTGCTCCAAGCTTGAGAGCCTTGCCACAAATTGAGTTAGAATCCAAAGGAAGAGGGAGGAACCTAATACAAGGGGTATAACAAAACAAATTGTTAAGCTTTAACCATAAGCTTGGAGAAATTCATAAACCAAACTAGAGTTCCCTAGGTGGAAGATTGAAAACTCCAAGGGAGCAAGAGAGAGAGAATCGAACCAAAAGAGAGAGAAAGAGGAAATTAAGAACTTGGACACTTACTTGGAGTTGAGAAGGAAGGAGATTTGATGATTGATTAGGTGTGAATCACTTGAATCTTGATGGATTAGAGTGAATAAATTTGGTGCCCTAGGAGAGAGAAGAGAAAGAAACGAATTTGGGAAAGAAAGAGCGTGTGTTTTGCTTTTATTTTTTTCATCAGCAGCAGCTCTTAATCGATTAAGAGGCGATTAAGACTTTTCACTCAATCTGACGTTAATCGATTAAATTGCAGATTAATCGATTAAGAGGCGATTAAGAAGCTGCACAATTTTGCAGTATCCAGACTTTGAAAGGCCATAACTTCTTCGTTACCCGTTGGATCTTCCTCAAATTTTAAAGCAAGCTTCCGTACATACTATTCTTCACATCCAACGGTGGAATTTGTGTTTAGAGTTGTCAATCTTTTATTTTAAATTTCCTAAAGTTCTATGTTTTAAACCTAGTTCTACATGTATTTCTTCTACCCTAAGACCATCCCAACATAGATTGTACTTGGAATTAAATTTGAGATGTTACAAGAATCAAATAGATACCCTTGTTTTGCACTCAATTTGTCAAATTGCTCCAGGACAAAGAGGATGCATGTATACCTCAACGATATAACATTAAAAGCTTATGAAAGGTCATACATACTTTGCACATTATCCAATGATATATCCTGCGACAAAAACAACTCATGAGAAATCCATTTTCCAGACTAATTTTCGAACAGGAACAAGTGACTCAGTGAAACAAAACCAATTCATTTGGCTGACCTGTGCAATCGTGTGTTCACAGTCTCTTGAGGCCACAATTTATTAGAAGCCTTTAATTTAATATCAAAAAGCACGTGAATGCAGAATTAATCAGATATTTGGAATCTCTACGGAGGGAGTAATAGAAAAAGGAGAGAGTACCCTGGACATGGAAGGAATTATGTCAGATAGGGGAGTGTTTAGTGTTGAGAAAGCCAGAGTTGTTTTTCTTTTAGTTGAAGTTGAATATTTAAAAATAAAAAAGAAAAAGGAAAAGAAAGAAAGAAAGAGAAAGAAAGAAAGAAAGAAAGAAAGAAAGAGGTGAAGTAGAAAGTATGACGGAGAGGATAAGATAACATAAATAGTAATATTGCATTGGAAAAGTAAACAATTAAATTTTTTAATTCATTAAGCATTTCAATTTCCATCAAAACTTTAGTTTTTAAGGTATGATTAACCTATGCACCTGATGCATAGGTTAGAAAGACCCTTTTATAAATAAATTAATAAGTTGGGTATGGAGCAATCCCAGCTGGGAGACCTCTATCGCTTAGTGCGAGCTCAGTTGGGTCGGACCAGATGAGTCGGATTTTGGGTAAATCAGATTCGGGTACCAACACTCTTTATAAATTAATGGGTGGGTCAAAAAAGTAATTCCCATAACAAATTCAACGGCCCAACAACAAAGCCCAAATAATAAACCCAAAATTAGAATTTAAGGAAGAAAAAAAACAAAACAAAACTAGCCGTTACTCACTGCTTTCCCATCAACTTGAATCTTCCCTTTTTTTATTTTCAAATCAAATGAGTTCGTTCATGATAACAATACTCACTTCATTCTGACTAATAAAACCAAAGTTGTTCTCTTTGTTCCTTATTTCCCAAAACCCTTTTCTTTTCTCTCATTTTCTCAAAAACACTTTCAACTTTTTCTTCTCTGCTTCTTCTTCTCTTCTACTTACCAAACCCTAATAATGGCCTCTAGAACTGCTTCCAAAGATATCATCACCCTTCGTGGTTCTGCTGCAATCGTCAGCGAGTTCTTCGGTATTCACATACTCCTTCTTTCTTCTTTTTTTTTAATTATTTGGTATTTTGTCAGTCTAAATTTATTGCTGAATTTTTAATTTTTCCAATTGTGGGTTTTTTTTTTTTTTTAATCAGGATATGCTGCAAACAGGTTTGAAGATCCCCTTTTTATTATGATTTTTTTTATTTTTTAAATTTTATTTTTCATATTATCATCCCAATTATGTGGGTGGAAATTTTTAATTTTGGGATATTATGAATTGATTATTAATTATTAATTATTCAGCATCCTTTACAACCGTGGAGTGTATCCAGAAGAAAGCTTTGTGAAAGTGAAGAAATATGGTCTTCCAATGTTACTCACTGAAGACCAGGGTGTTAAATCTTTTATTGCCAATCTAACCGCTCAGCTATCAGGTAACTAACTAACTAACTTCATGTTTGGTTCAACCAATAATTGTGCTTATTATTTCCAAAGTTTTCTTGATACCAATAATGGTAGTCATCTATGATGTTTAGTTCATTACAATTGCAATGATTCAGGGTAATTTTTAAACATTATTTCTCTCTTTCACTTTAAGATTTGTGTTATTATGTTAATTTTATGGTAATTTTATATATTGAACCATAGTTGTAGTTGTATTGTATCCTATAATTCTTAAAATTTGGCTTCCCTGTTTCGGTGTCGGATTGAATCTAGATCTACGGCCCAGCGTCATATTTCTGCGTCCTAGAAGTGAAACAACACATAGTTTAGTTGGGGCTAGTTACTGTTTCGAACTAAACTATTGGTAATATGAAGTATCAGGGTTTGAATTTGAATCAATCTAAAGTTCATTTCAACTTGGTGAGGTACTATGGTGGAACGTATAGATAGAATTTGTTCAACTTGAGATGGACCTTCAATGCCTAATCAACTCGAGAGTAAAGTAGTTCAGTTTTAATATCATTGTTGACCAATGCTGATGATTAAATTATCTGAAACTTTGAATGTTGAAAAAGAATGGCTTGAAGCTGGAAAGTTACAAAGGATTGTCTTGGTTATAATGAGCAAAGCCACGGGCGAAGTCCTTGAAAGGTGGAACTTCAGCATTGAGACCGATGGTGAAGTTGTTGAGCAGGGGTGGGTAACTTAACATAACTTGATCATTTTCTCTCCTTTGATTTTCGCTTTTCACTTCATCTCTTTTTTGTTCTCTATCAGTGTGTCTAGGGAGAAGAGTGACAAGGAAATCATGAGAGAAATTCAAGCAATCATGAGGCAGATTGCTTCAAGTATCACCTATTTGCCGTGCCTGGATGAACCATGTAAGAACAATGTCCAACTATCATGAGAAGAATTGCCACTCTCTATGCATCTTTTTCTGCTTTTTCTTATGTTTTTGCTAACCATTGCCCTATATTTGAATTCCCTAAATGGTTAGCAAAACCATTTTTTTTAAGGAAAATGCTAACAAGAAGTTAAATGGGGTAAAAGTTTATTGGAAAGTGTGGTTTTTTATTTTTTTTCGAGAGAAGAGAAATTGGGACTTGTGATGTTTTTTCCATTCCTAGAAACCTTAACAAGTGCCCTTTAGCAACACCCTTTTTTTAATTAGAGAAAGGAAAAACTGATCATGGCTAATCTTAATGTTTCAGGTGTTTTTGATGTGTTGGCATATACTGACACAGATGTGGCAGTCCCATTCACTTGGATTGAGAGTGATCCTAAACTGATAGCTAATCCACAAATGGTGAAGTTACATTCCTTTGATACCAAGGTGAATATGGAATTGCAATTGGTTGTTTTTACATGGCATTCTCTGGTTTACTTTAACTAGCTATCACTAACTGAGGTTTTTGGCTGCGCAGATTCACAAGGTTGACACTCTTGTGTCATACAAGAATGATGAATGGGATGAGGAGTGACAAGCCTGTCGGTGTCTTGTTATTTTCTTAAGCTTCTGTGTTTTTTTCTTCATATATCGAGTGCAATTTTTTTTGTGAATTTTGTATTCACATTGTGAGATGTGTGTGTAGTACTGTTGTTGTGAATGTCAACATAGGTGGTACTAGTAATCATGCTTTTTTCTGTATGTTTAGCTTGTCATGGCAAAAACAATCGCCATTCTGGAATTCTAGTTGAGGCCATAATTTCAGTTTTATGAAACTCAGTGAATCAGTTTAGTGTGAAAAAGTTTCAGGCAGTGGAAACGTTTAGTAGTTCAGTGCAATGACCGAAATCCTTACTTGGTCAAATATTGTTACAGAAGTTTCTTTTTATGAAAAATGTGAGTTTTACAATAAAGAAATCTATGAAAGTGGGAAAAATCTATGTTGTAGCAGACTCTCATCATAGTATAACTATGTGTACCTCTCTCCATAACACATGACCACAAAAAAAATATGATAATGTACAGCATTAAGTGCCTCACATCATCATATCTATAAAATCTCCTGAAATATTCATGCATCCTTTTTTAAAAGCTTGTGGAGTAAGGCCCTGAATTTTAATATCCATGTGAAACATCCACGAAGAACAGTTAACTATAAACTAGTTAGTGCTAAACCAGAACATCACCTACCATTGTTACATTTAACTGGTTTTTTTTTTCCTTGTAGTTCCATCATTTGGTTGAGTACCAACTTAATTCCAACATAGCTAGGGCATAACAATGCATGCTTGATACCGATCATGATGATTTCTTTTCAAGTTGGTTCGTTTTCGAGCTGTCGAGTGAGATTGCTTCATCCTTTCTGAAGAGGACCTTTGGGAATTGGGACTTCCTTCTTTGATGTGTGTTCTTATCATGTCTTGTTCCTAAGGAGTGATCGGATTAAGCCATGTGCCAATGGCAGCTAAAAAGAAAGGGGGAAATCATTTTACCACCACTACTTGACATTGCCACCCCGACTAACTTTTTGTTTTCAAAAATACCCTTTTATTTACACAAAATATTTGGATCATGAACATAAATCAGAATCAAATCCCTCTACTTTGTATTGAAAAATTATCATTTCGGAAGTTAGGCTCTACATTCACTTGTTTGTGAAAGAATAAGCATTCATACCATTAACTTATTCAATATTTTTTAGAGCTTGGGTACAATGAATATTGCAAAGCAATTAGATGCACAATAAGATGCAGTTGAAGGTAAGGGTCGTGGCTACAATAAGATGAAAAGCAAAGGAAAACAACTTTACATGACCCAATGAAGAAGCATGAGTTGATTGAATATGATTCATTGGCCTTGTATTTCTACACTAAAACGGTGTAGTGATATACTAAAAAATTGATTTTCAACTTTTTTTTTTTTTTTTGGTGAGCGAAACTCATAACCTTGATTTTTTCCAAATTCGTGAAGATGAGTAACAACTTGTATTTTTTTTAAAGGTCATAAAGGTAATTCATGACCACGACATTACATAAAAAAAAAATAACAATGTGAGTGATATTTTTGGAACCAAAAAATTAAGTGAAAGGGAAATTTCAAGTTGGGGAAAAATAAATTTCCAAACAAATTAGTATTTACTTTTCAGGGTGGGCCTTTTATACCCAAATTCATACTAAAAGAAATGAAGAATTATTCAGCTCACTAAAATTTTTTGACCCTCCTAATTCTTAGTTGACCCCCACCCAAAATTTTGCACACATACACTGAACGTATGTGTGAGTTTTTTCCAGTACAATCACCTCTATATATGGGTAAAAAATTACACACTATTGATTACTCTGCCATGCGAATATGTAAAGGGGGATAAACTAGTAAATGGGGGTAAAAAATAAACTCCCATCTAGTTATTGCATCCCTGCAATAAGAGGTAAAGTTTTACCAAGTAGAATTGAGATCAACAATCAAGGCATATTTGACAAGTCTACGTTACCAAAAAAAGCATCCGATTAAAGTTAACAATACACATAAAAATATATGACTCGAGTGAGAATACTTATACGATGTGCTGGTTAGTGTTACACAACAATGAGTGCCTTGCATCATCTCCTCTACGAAATGTTCTTGCTCCCCTTTCGGAGTAAGGCCCTCTGGCTCTTTGATATAAGAAGATTAGTCTACAAACCCCACACTTTAGACCTATTGTTAATTCTCAAACCCCGTTTTTTTCGATGGGATTCTATCGGAATATTTTTTGATATCCCCGAGTCGGAAAAATTTATTTTTCGACTTTAAAAATGAATTTTTAGTAAACGAGTATTCGGAAAAATGCATTTTTACAACTCGGGATATAACAACTAATAAATGAGTTTGAGATATCCATGTGAGACATACATGAGCTGCAGCTCAACTATAAACCAGTGTGGTACTGAGTGGTACTCAAACCAGTTTAAAAACTTTCCACTGCAATTGAACCGCTTCCTAGCATAAACAACAGCTCCTACAACCCCTAAATATGAATGGCATATATGCTAAAAACACGATAACTCATGTTTTTCCTTTAAATTTTGATTTTGTTCTTAACGTCAACTATGGTTTAAGATAATGCAAATCAGTTTTGATTTTGATTCCCACATATCACTATCCGGAGGTTTGATCCCTGCTCTTTTGTTCCATTTTGGTTGTGGTCCCTATCCTGTAAGGCCACATCAACATTTTTCATTCATAATTGACTGACGAGGACCAAAACCAAAACGGAAAAAAAAAATTAGGACCAAAACCCAAAACAATAAAATGTAAGGACTAATTAAAAAAAACATTTATAGGAACTAAGTTGATATTTAAGCCACTATTTTATAAACTTTTTTTTTCATATCAACATATCCATACCTTGCCATATCAGTGTCTAGCTTCCTAGATGATAGGTCATAATTTCAAAAATAAAACAAAAGAAGTTCAACGGTAAGGAAGGTACGAAAGGCTCCTGCTTAAGCAACGTGTTTGAAAAAGAGATTTTCTTTTCACCCCCCAAAATCACTCACCGCACCCCATCTGAATCTGCTGGACGAAGATGCCCTTCACATACCGCTTCAGAGAAGGCGGAACTAATTCCGCTTAATGAAAGGCGGAATCGATAAATTAATGTTTTACCGATTCACGAAAAGCGGAACAAATCCGCGTGAATAAAGGCGGAAAAACGTTTATTTATTCCGCGTTATATAAGTCGGAGTATTTAGTAAATTTAAATATTCCAAAATTGCCCCTCCATGAACTGTCACCCCCTATAACGTTTCAGTGCACTCCTTCGGTTCTAATTCTATTTCTCCCTCCATACTCAAACTCAAAACTTCTCTCTGTAATACCCAAACCCTTTCTCCTAAGCAAAAACGATTTCTCTCTCTAAGTATTTGCTTACTCATATCGCGTTATACTTCCTACCGGTGACCATCGTTCTTTCTCATTTCCACCATCGTTATCGTTCACTCTCCAACGATTTCTGCTGAGTTCGTTTGAATCGGTGGTGCCCTACTTATTTCTATTTTGAAGTCTTCCTAACAAATAAGTGAGCCCTAAACTTGCATTGTTGATTGATATAAGAACTTGCACTGTTGATTGATATTGCATTGTTGATTGATATTGCACTGTTGCTTGATATGTTGTTGCACTTGTTTCTGTGTTTGGGTTGATGACAGACGAAGCTTCCGCCTTACAGAAGTCGTAAATGCTTCGACTTCATTGAGGCGGAGTCATTACGACCTCTTAAGGGCGGAAGTGACTCTTAAGCATTACGATTCTTTAGGGCGGAAGTTCTTTTTTTTTTATATATATAGTAACAGAATCTTGAAAGAAAGTATATATAGAAAATCTTCATTCTGCAGTAAAAGATGAATTTAATCTTAAGTATTTACACCAACTTCAAAATATATGGCTAACTAGACTAAAACAACATTTTAAATAACATATCATGTTCATTATGTAATGGAGAATTGGGTGAATAAATCAAGATTTTGATTGTTAGAACATTATTTTTCCCAATTGAATGGGTTATTGGGCTGTATAGTGATAAGTGTAACTTTCGAACCAGGTTGATGCTTTATTACAATATTTTCGAAACGGTGATTTTTGGATTCAAATCTATGAATGTAAAATAAGTCGATGAATTAATAAAAGGAAAATATTAATGAATGTTTTTAGAACATTTTTTAAAGAAGTAAAATGTTATTGGAAGTGTTGTATGCTTTCAATAAAACATAATGTTTTTTTTATTGTTTAAAGAGTGTCCTTATAGCAACAATTAACATAAACCTTAAAAAAAATTAAAAAAAGTGAAAAAGAAAAGAAAAAACTTATGAAATTTTTAAAACGTAATAATTTTATATTTATTTATTTATTAAGGCACAGGAATGAGTAAACCTTTGCGTACCTGACTAAGAGGGTGTTTGATTTGAGGACAGAGGTTGGGATCTGAAATAATGAAACAATAAAAACAAGATGTGGTTTTTGATGTGATTGTTCCAAATTCAAGATTATGTAAATATATACAGAGTAAGTATTTGATAAGATATGACAAAGGAAGTGAGGATTATGACGATTTAATATCCAGATGCTTAAGCAGTTTAGCCTAATCTGACCAGTTTAAGTAGGGAAACATTTATAACGTGAACAAAAAGTGTAAACTAAGCAATGACTTGACAAATGTAATCACTGATAGGAAAATCAAGAGTTAAGATTGTGATTTTGATAAGATTTGTTTGTATATATTAAAAGGATATTGCTAACAATTGAAGCAATTATAGATAAATTGTCATTCCAACATATGCACCTCTCTGGCTCCAAGTCTTCATCCGAATTAGTCGTTTTAATTTGATAATGGATCTTTTTCAATAATTTAAAAGACATACATCGGTATTGTAAAAGTTGAAGAAAATTATTAGACTCTCATTTTGATTCATCCAATGACTTTCAATGAACAAACATGCCGAATTCTATCCTTCTTTTAAACAAACTGTTTTATAGGCACAACTACGAAGATTAACTAATGGATATTGTTTTCTAATTGATTTCAGGCATGGCGAGGACGAAGATGACGGCTAGGAGTGCCCCACCGCATACAGTACACCCGGCTAACGCGAGGATGAGGCGACCGGGTCAGCAGTCATCAGATGAGGACACAGCTGCCGAGCAGCCACTAGATCAGGACTCACCTGGCGAGCAGTCACTAGTTCAGGACCCAGCTGCCGAGCAGCCACTAGATCAGGACTCACCTGGCGAGCAGTCACTAGTTCAGGACCCAGCTGCCGAGCAGCCACCTGTTCAGCAGCCAACAGTTCAGGACTCACCTGGCGAGCACCCAGCAGGTCAGGACCCACCTGCCGAGCAGCCGCAAGCCGTGGAGCCAGAGCCTGCTATTCGAGCAGGGAGATTGGCACCGACCGCTTCCTATAGGAGGAAGCGGAAGAGGGGCGATGCGTCGTCATCATCAGCACAGGTGGCTGACCCTCCACCACCATCTACAGCTGAGCATCAGGTACCACCACCATCCTCTCCACCACCGTCTTCTCCAGTACCATTAGTGGCAGAGGCCCAGATAGCACTACCACCATCATCATCTGAGAGCCAGCTACCATCACCACCACCACCGGCTTCACCAGTGGCAGTAGTGGGAGAGGCCCAGATACCCCCACCACCAACACCGTCTTCACCAGATCATGTAGATGCCGAGGCCCAGATAGCATCACCATCCCCACCACTACCTGTAGCTCCAGCAGTACCATCATCAGCAAAGGTCCATATACCACCACCACCACCACCACGGAGTTCAGACAGCTCTGGTAGTTCATTTGATGAGTCTTCTGACGATGATTCGTCGTCGGGAGACGAAGCTGCTGAGCCAGTTGTACCCCCAGCTCGAGCACTACCGGACCCATCATTTCATATGTCGGCGGAGGGTAACGAGGATGGTTCGACATCGGGGGATGAGCTGGAGCAGGAGGTGCAGGTTCCGATCCAGGGTCCTCAGCAGCAGGCTGGACCAGATGCGGAGCACGCTAAGGGTGGTCCCGAGCATCATGCGGGAGAGGAGGGGCAGGACCAGCACGAGCATCAGGCTGAGGAGCAGCAGGACTTGATACCTGACCCACAGGATCAGTCGCTGCTGCAGTCGTATCAGACGCATGTGGCCAGGGACATATGGCAGGGCAGGGTAAGTAAATGTTATTTTATACTTAGTTGTGCATAGTTTAGCTTAAATAATTATTAAATGTACCTTGCCTTAAATTGTTGTTTTTATTACTGCAGGAGCGGGGTATCATGGGGAGATGTACTTCACGGCGATGGACGTTGGATACTCTGGACCAGCTTCCCCAGGAGGTTCGAGAGCTTGTAGAGGGGTCGGGTATGGCCTCTTTGGCTGGTGTGTCGTACCGCCAGGTGGACAAGCGCCTGTTGTCATCTTTTGCTGAGCGGTGGTATCCCGAGACTCACTCCTTCCACCTGCCGGTTGGAGAGTTGACTGTCACTTTGGATGACGTGTCATGTTTGCTGCACATACCGGTGTCCGGCACCTTTATTGCTGGCATCAAGCCCTCGAAGGATGAGGGGGCGATATTGATGAGAGAGCAGCTCGGTGTTTCCCATGCCGAGGCAGTGTCGGAGGTGGATAAGACGCGCGATGGTTCTGTCCGATTCATCACATTGCAGCGATGGATCGACGAGCACAAAGCCGCTTTCCGATGGGAGTTTGCTGCTCGTTGCTATCTTCTATATATGGTCGGGACCACGCTTTTCTTGACGAAGAGCATGACGTATGTACCGCTTCAGTACCTCCTACCACTGCAGGACTTAGCTACCGTTGATGAGTACGCTTGGGGAGCGTGTGCTCTTGCCCATCTGTATGACGAGCTGGATGAGGCGAGCCGGGGCAGTGCGAGGCAGTTGGGTGGTTATATGACCATGCTACAGGTATATTTAACGCTCGTTGTTTTATTTTCGTAATTTAATTCCTGTTGTTGTCAGTATTGTAATGTATCACTGATATCTAATTTTGTATTTAATAAACGCAGGCTTGGATAAAGGAATATTTTCCTTACATTGGTGTGTCCCTCCCTCGGGATGGATACTTAGAGTAGCAGCCCCGGGTGCTGCGTTGGGAGGCCGGTGTTGCATCAGGGAGCATGGACTACCAGTTCCGGTCGCACCTGGAGACGCTGACCATTGATCAGGTCAGGTGGCGACCATTTGATCCCGAGCACAGAGTCCATCGAGCATTTCAGGAGATTGCTCTGTTCTTAGGGTTTCTGTGAGTGGGGGAGACGAAGATGGCATACATGCCAGAGCGTGTTCTGTGGCAGTTCGGCTACGTGCAGACCATACCCCAGCAACCACGTGATCCGATCAGCTGGGAAGAGGTGGAGATCGAGTTCGCCGCGTGGACTCTGCATACCCTACCAGATGAGGTCAGAGGGCGGTTGATTAGGTTTCCAGGGGAGCATGCAGATAACTACCTCGATTGGGTTCATCAGTTTCTTCACCCCTACTTGTTCCAGACAGCGACGAGGGTGGATGACCCCTTCAGGCGGATACGGGACTTGGTTCGGCCCATGTTGGATTCTGGTGTCGTGGACGAGCACGCGATCCAGCAGGTGTTAGACATTTGTGATAGGCAGGGTGGAGTCCCCGTAGCCCGAGGCGGCCATGTACCAGCGGGAGGCTGGTCGTAGGGGTGCGAGGGCTGAGCGCGGTGGTCGGGGCAGAGGCGAGCGTGGTGGTCGTGCTAGGGGCAGAGGAGTGCGGGGGGCTCGGGGTAGGGGTCAGGATCATTGATGTATTTATGTTGATACTTATGATGGTTTATCTATGTTTTGCTTATCGATGATGTACTTATGTTGGTACTTATGATACTTTATCTATGTTTTGCTTATCGATAATGTACTTATGTTTTGCTTTATCTAAGTTTTGCTTTTCGTTGATGTATTTTATCCGCTATATTTTAATTAAAATAGTTATGTTATTTTTAAAATTAAAAATAAAATTTAATTAAACACACTCAATTTTATTTTAATTGGAAGTATATTTCAAATTAGCACAATTTTAATTATGCTATATTTTAATTAAAATAGTTATGTTATATTTAAAATTAAAAATAAAATTTAATTAAACACACTCAATTTTATTTTAATTGGAATTATATTTCAAATTAGCACAATTTTAATTATGCAATAATTTAATTAAAATAGTTATGTTATTTTTAAAATTAAAAATAAAATTTAATTAAACACACTCAATTTTATTTTAATTGGAAGTATATTTCAAATTAGCACAATTTTAATTATGCTATATTTTAATTAAAAAAGTTATGTTATTTTTAAAATTAAAAATAAAATTTAATTAAACAGTTAATTTTATTTTAATTATGTTAGAAAAAGTTTAATTAATTTCCGACTACCATAAGGCGGTAACATTCCGCTTTATTTAAGGCGGAAACAATTCGCCTCTCTCTAGGCGGAAACAGTGTCTGTACCTGAACAGGAACATGCAAAATGAGACAAAAGCAAAATCCGCACCTGTAAAACTCATACACCTGTGATACTCATACACAATACTATATTTCAACCTTTAACCATTCAAATAACAAATGGCATATATATAGTAACCAAACAACTATAAGATATGTACAAAAACACCAAAAAATATGTACTAACCCTATTACAAAAAAAAGGTGTGCAAAAACTACCTCCGAATCTCATGTCACCCAGGAGTTCTAAGATCAACTTCACCTTTAAAAACCGGCTTGGGCAGGAATGGTTTGAAAGCATTCAACCGATCTCCAACCTTTTCCGCCCACTCACATGCAGTAGGCCAAAGGGAATGATACCAAGTCATATATACCGGAGGCAGTGGACAGTTTTCCCGTAATACAATATGGACCCAATGCACATCACAGATGTTGCCGACGGCGCATACGTGTGGATTTGGGGTCGGGGCAGTTCTATACGGGAGAAAGGTGAGACACGTCCCAATACTCGCCGGTTGCGACGCTATTGACACAAAAGCAAAATTGTACTTCGAAGCAACGGCATGACACATGTCCGGTGAAGAAAACCACTTCGCCGGTGGAACACCTCCATGATGCTCTACGTGCAAACAACCGATCAAATCGTTGTATCGCTCGATGCCCACCAATTCAATGTATAGCTCCTTGTAGTCCACCATCTCATCTATCAAATCGCGGCGCACCATCATCCAGCAATTTTCATCTCCGTATACATGCATAGCTATGGCCCGGAAACCACAGTTACCATCACTACCAACATCATGTACGGAGTGGATATGCTCTTGTAGCTCGACTGGGGCTGTGAATGAATGGCTTGTGTTGCTTGCGTTGGATGTTTGAGAGGCTTGAAAAGGTGGGACCTTTGTAGATTTCTCTGACTTTGTATTCGAGGTGGACTTGGACTTCTTCCTCTTCTTCGATGTTTCCGGTTTATCCGAAGCATTTAACATACTATCCACCTGGGAATCCACATACTCCCATTGCGAGGGATCACGTTTTGTTGACTTCTCCTTCTTCGACTTCCTGCCCTTCGTCTTCACCTTCTCTGTGGGTGGTTCCATTGTCGTTGTTTCGGGTCTGACAACTTCGCGAAATTTGTTCCACAGCTACTTTTTAGTAGCTTTGTCCCCGCAATTGAACAACTCCATGAATTCCTCCCATAACGGTAACGGATCGGGATCAACATCTTCCTCGTGATCTGGTTTCTCCGGTTCAACCTGTCCACTGTCGTACATGGATAACTTCTTCCAGTGCACATGAACAGCACCAAGAGGAATAGGGCGTCCAATTTTCTTGTATCCGGCAAGCTCGCAACAACAAGGTAACCCATGGGTTCTTCTAATCCTGCAATCACATTGATCACCACCAATACTGAGCTCCTCTTTGCGAATCAAATTCAACGCCTCTCTCGAGATTGCAAAGCGCAACTCCGAGTAAAAAGGGATGTTCATGTTGTGGTCAATCCTCATGACGCTCTTCGTGAATGAGTCCAAGATGTCCCGATGCTGAGCTATCAACATGTCATGCATGGCGTCAAAGCACGTCACAAAATCACCAGGCTATCCCCCAATGTCCTCTTGAATGCCGAATGGGAACTCTCAACCCTATTTAACAAGCAGGAATTGTATACAATACTTGCTGTTTCAATTTAGAAAGGTCGAACAATTATAAACCACTACAACCATTAAAATCTCAAAACTTTTACTAAGTGTAATTTTACCTATTCGTTGTTGTGTTCCCCAGGTGCATGCACTGATCTACCCAAGCATCCACGAATTTCTCCTTGTTCTCATTCAGGTAGGTTCTTTCCACATACTCTACCAATGGACCACTTCCCTAACCGGCTTCATTGCATTCCTCCACAAATTCTTGAGTAGCAGCTTCATACTTATCTATGCCCTTGTAATGGACCATATTATCCCAAGCTTTCATCACTTTCCCTGTTTTATCAATGTTTCGGAAATACTTTTTCACCTTTCCCCTTACATTGTTTCTAATGTGAAACTGACAAAGGAGGTGTGTGGACATATGGAAAACATCACCGATAGCTCTCACAAGGGCAACGTCAAAATCACTGACAATAACTTCCGGCATTTGGCGAGCCTCATCAAACAATCCTCTAAACTGCCTAAGTGCCCAAGCGAATGACTCAGCATTCTCCTTTGACATGAAACAACAGCCAGCCGAGAATGTTTTGCGCGTCGATGTCTCACCCACAATCTCAAGCAATGGGACTCTGTACCGGTTTGTTTTGTAGGTGTTGTCCATCAGAAGAACGATATTAAAGTTGCGCAAAAGACAAATGCTGTCAGGGTGAACCCAAAATATGTCCTTCACCACATCCGAATCAGGGAACGTCCTGTGACAAAACTGGTATACATGCCTCTTCAAACTCATCAGCAAATGTTGCATCTGCGTCCGCGGGTGTCTCACCTCTTTCTTGTATCGATGCCGAACGTTGTAGATATGCTTCATTGTTGTCATGTTCCCTGGAAACCTTGCATTCAAAATGCTCATTATCTTCTTCGGTCTTACACCGCTCTTGGTCAGGTCAACCACAAGAGCATGTTGTTCCGTGGTTAACTTTCCCGTTAACGAATGACCAACCAATGTGTCGTGATTCTTGTGGTTGTGGGAACCACATTTCACCCTCAATGACCACCTCTCATCGGATCGAATCCGCTTCGCATATAATCTGAATGGGCAACTAATCCACTTGGTCCCACACTCATATTTCGGGGCCCCCTTCATCCGCTTGCAAACACCACTTCGCTCACAAGCAAAGACAATCCTTTCCCTATTCCTTTTTCCTTCCCCAGAGTCCGATTTAAATATTGTCAACACAAATCTGAGCCTATACCCAACGCTGCGGACCCAATCAACTACCTCATCACGATTCTTCAAGGCATTCTTCATGACAAAATGGGAGCTGAAATCGGGGAACTCTGTCTTTGGTACCTTTCCAACAAGAGGGTCTTCAAAATCCATCACCAATTTATCTGCATGGAATGGAAATCTTGAGTTAGGAAAATCAAATTTGTTTCCGCCTCACGCTGGTCGGTAAATCAAATTTGTTTCCGCCTCATTCAAGTCGGAATCAATCCGCCTGTGGTGCGTCGGAAACCACCATTAATGGCAGCCATTACTGCACCATTAATGAAGTCCCACAACTCACCAACCAGCACATAAAGACACTAAAGGTTACTAAAACAAACACTCATTTAATGTTGAGTATAAAATATACATCTTTTACATGTTCTCTTTCAAAACAAAATAATGGTTTTTTGATATAAATACCTTGTGAGAGAAATCCACTCTTGAGTGTTGATCAAGTATAACACATGAGTATGGAAAAGGTTTCTTCAAAGTCTTGCTCCTTGATCACTACTCTTCTTCATTGATTTGGGTTGGGGTTCAACGTCATTCTTTGTCTCTCTCTTGTTTTCTTTTCTTTTCTGCTGGTATTTGGCGTGCCTTAAATGAGAAGCAACGGAGGCTTCTTACATGAACGGATGGGCACTTTTGGTATTTACAAATTTATTAAACAATCCGACTTACGCAAGGCGGAAACATTTAAATTGTTTCCGCCTTGTAACAATCGTAAATTATTCGACCGCTATGAAGCGGAAACATTATTTTTTTGTTTCCGCCTTCTTTCAGGCGGGACTGTTTTCCGCCTTTTGTTAGGCGGAGTATAGAGGGCACGTTCGTCCATCAGAAACAATTGGGGGTGCGGTGAGAAAGAATGGGGGGGTGAAAAGAAAATCTCTTTGAAAAATATGCAACTACCCATATGAAATACACAAGAACTAGAGGTAGAACATAAGTAGGTCATGAAAATTATCCTATATAAAATAATCACAAAACAGTAATGTTTGAACAGCAGAAGCATGTTTACAAACATGTTGACGCCAATTATTGCAAACAGATTTTGTGCACGGGCCTCAGTTCATTTCCTACAGTTAATAGACTAGATAAGCAGCATTTAAAACAGTACCAAATATTACAGTTCCAAGTTAATACTGCACATATGTCACTTAACATAAACGGTCCCCTCCAAAGTTCTCTAGGCCTCTGAAGTAAGCAGTTTAATATTCATCATACCAAGCACCTGCCTTCAACTCACACCACGATATATGGCACCAGGTCGAAGATCATCCATGTTGTCGATATTTCTATAGCCATCAAACTCCCTTAGACATGTCCAACCTCGACGCGTCAGAAAATCGCGGTAATCATCTTCAGTGTAGAAGATCTTCTCTTCAGTATGCATAGGGATATGCTCGGACTCGTCATAGAGGCACACTTTAACAGCCATTCCTGAAAATGATAATTTTGTTGTTACAGTAATCATACAAGTTCAGAAGAAAAGGATGAGAAAGAACAAAGAAGTAATTTTAATGTGGTTAAACTATACTGTTGGTCCCAACTTGGTACCTAAAAAATTTAACTTTACTCCCTATATGTTCAATTATTTTCCGTTTGGTCCTCACCATTTATTATTGTTATCACTTATTACACCATTTATTGGAACTTAAGTGTAGGGACCAAATGGAAAATGATTGTCAGGTATAAGAATCCAAGTGAAAATGATTACCATGTACCAATAATTATGATTGGTCCCTATAAGTTACAATCATAATATAGTGCCTATACTTTAAAGACAAAAGGTTTTATACCAATAAAAAACGGTAAAGACAAAATTAAAAATATCTGTACACAGGGTATGAAATGGAAAAAAATTTACATACTCATTTAGCCCCTTACTTTATTTTTTGGTATCATATTGGTCCCTCTTGTTTCTTTTCATTCTCAATTTGGTCCCTGAGTTACTGTTTATCCTACGTGGACCAATATGATTTGCACACGTGTCATTTCTCTCTCCAAGGATGCAAATATGGAGCAATATGATATTAACACGTAGGATTTGATAGTGAAAAGAAACATAAGGGACCAATAGGATACCAAAATAACATAATAAAAAATAAGATAAGGGACCAAATGAGCAATTTAGCGAGACAAGTATCGAGTATAGAAGCTAAAAGTATACTTCAACATCATAGTATTTGGGGTAAAATACCGAATATCCCTGAATTTAAGGGGTTACACAAACTCAAGTCAGGAACTTCAAAAAGACACTGAGAAAAATGAGAGCATTAAATTTGCTCAAATCACAACAGCTACTAGAAGAGTAAACTGGGTCAGAAGTACCTTCATCAAGGTGAAGAGTGTAATTTCCTAAAGGCATGTCACGGTCAATACTTCTGATTATCTGCTCTTCATCCTCCAACCAAAATGCACGTCTAGTTCTCAATCTAAAAGCAGCCCTGACTGCATCCTTGATGGCTTCTGCAGTGCCGTCAATACCGATTCGTCTTGTATAATCGCCCCATTTCACTGATATAACCCTCCCACAGCATGATTGACTTTCCCCACCTGCCAAAATAGGAAGAATCAGAAGCAGAGATAATCTCTTTCATCATTTCACATCACATCATCAATTACTTCTCTCTCTTCTCTTCCTATCTCTCTCCTCAATACACCTCAAAATGAGATGCGGGAGTATCATTTTAAAAAAACAACAAAACAAAATATGAGGGGATGGTGAAACCAGCCCTTTAAGGGCCTGAGACTCTTAAGATTCTGCCACGTGAAGCAAGGGGAATCGGTAAGAAAATGAGAATGAATCTCATAAGCAACGGAAGTCTTAAGTTGAGTCTTAAAATTTAAAAACTGAATTTAAGATTTTGAAAAAGAGACTACCGAACTGAGAACAATGCTATTAAGACTCAAGTCATAAAACAAGACTCCAATGGTGGATGCCCTTTAGTTTCTGTCTTTTTCAGGCGATGGAATGGAAGTACTAAATTTATTTTACTAATTTTTTCAGGTTCTACAAAACTTGCTTCAAAAACATTATCCTAAGCTGCTGCTAAAATTACAGCACACATATCAAGACATGAATAACTTTCATATTCTGACATTTTCCTCTTTCATCAGTTAGCAAGTACACATCAAACTACAAAATTTTACATAGCTTACCATTCTCAGGAGTTTCTCTCCAATTCCAAGGAGGGACTCCGCTTGCTGCAACAGCATCAGCAGCAGTAATGGCAAGAGGATGTCCATCATGATCCAAACTTCTCTCAAGGTTGAGTGTTGGTCTTCCATTAGCTAAAATGTCAAGTATTTGAGCATTTAGATATACATGAAGTGCAACTATCACTATGCAAAAAATGGATAGGTAAACATCTAGATGAGATCAAATGCACGCTAAATATGTCTCACAGTAAACACTCCCTCCCCTGAATTGGTAAAAGCATCAAAATGCCAAAAAAAAAAAAGGTAATATTTAGTATTAAATATTAATTTTGGCCAATAAAAAACAGTAAAATACCACATATTCAGAAATACTAGAAAATGATTATCTCCTCTTTGTTCATTTGAAAAGTTTAAAGCTTAGTAAGTGTGGGCTTGAGGAGAGTATTAGAATATCTAAAAAGTATTTCATATTTTTATTGTGTCAAAGCATATTTTTAGAGTATCTTAGAAGATCTCTTGGGAATTATTTCCTATTTATATTTCCTAATTTGTTTCCTTTTTAGTATAAATAGGATTGTTGCCATTGTCTTTTGTAACATATCGTCACATTATCATCACACCTTATCAATTACATTCTCATATTATTCCAAGTTCTTATTCTCTCCATTTCTCCTTCCTCACTTCCCATAATTCAACTGTCTCATTCTATGAACTAATAATTACCTGGTCATGCATAACCTAATGAGTTCCTATACATTTGAAGTTAGAAAAATCGATATATCATAAGCAATAAGCAGTAAGATGCTCACTCCCATTACATGAAAAAATTATCATCTGACAAACAGAAACCTAATGAGTTCCAGGTAAAATATGATTACATGAACTATTCATTCTAACAGATGGATTTTGAACTCTCATTTCAACAAGCCCTTCAAAGTAACATTTTATCATTTACCCCACTATTCCCACCATTAAATGAAAACATTTACCAGGAAAAATAAACCAGAAAGCTAAAAGGCTGTTCATAATACAGGAAACGAGCGAACATAATACAGAGTACAAAGTAAGAACCTGACACTTGTAATATGTTACAATGACATACCTTCAACAGGCCCAAAAGAGATGCTAGTATCCTCAATACCTGTACAGCAACATAACCAATCAAATAACAGTTTCTAAAGACAAAAGGAATGAAATTGTAACTAGACAAACATCCAAAGGGTATCTGTAGAACAATAAGAGGAGTGAAAGCTAAAGGTATAAAGCCCAACCAATGCGTGTCAAAATCAGCAATTTTCACCAAGTATCATAGCCCTTCTTTCTGGACCAAATTTATTGAAATTGGGAAACAGTAGAATGTTTGGTTATGACTGATGCTACTTACACCATCTCTATTTTTCACTAACTGTCAACACATCTGTATCAGATTTCAATTTTCAACCGTTCCTACTTTCTGCCTAACTAAGATACAGATTCATATGCAATTAGTCAATAATGGTAGTGTATTAGCATTACTCATGGTAGTTATTACCAAGCCTGGTCAAGTTCGAGTTACACCAACCAACACCTATTACCATAGTTAGAGATTGGTTACCTTAGTTATAAGTTATAGATCAGTTTGCTAAATCAACAAGCAGGTAATTAGCTACTTTCTCTTGTTCTATATGAACCACATGCTTATATGCCTTAAGATTGACTTGTTGCACACAGTTTTACCCATTCAATAAATTTGACATTTCTTATTATCCCTTTCTCTGAATCCTCTTTTCTAGCCCTTGCTACGTTTCTCAACAACACTGGTGCATAATTGTAAAATAAGCATAGGAGTTAAGCATGATTGAATAACAAATAAAACCAAAACTATGAGGCATAGGTACCCCATCGGTTGAACCGTACACGTACCTAGTGACATATCCAGCTGATCATACAAAAAAGAAATAGGGTAAGGGCATATGATTTGGTTGGGTACGCCAGAATCATCCTGACTGTAGTATATTCGTTCCGTCCCATTTACTGTGCCGCTCAAGAAAATTCTTTGGTCCATTGCTGCAGTGGTGAGTGATTCACCCTAATTTGAAGTTTTTTTCTTTTCCACTTCCTTTTCTACTTGCGGTGGCAATGTGACCTCTCCTCGCTTTGGAATTTTTTATTCATAGCTATTGATTGCTTTAATAAATCTGAGTAAAATATTATTTTCTAAGTTATTAACTTTCTTTACGCTTTGAGTTTTTTGCAATTTTTTATCAAGCATCTTATAAAGTTTTAATTTATATATACATGTATAATTTTAAAAATTAAATATATATATATGCATCATATAAAATTATAATTATTATATATTAAAATTGCTTTTAAAATAAAGTTATACATACATACATACATACATACATACATACATACATACATACATACATATATATATATATATATATTGATGTATCCGTACTCTAATATGTACTCTAATATTTTAGAAAATACCGTAACCCGTACCCATATATGTACCTACCGGTATGTATTAGTATCCATGCAACATAGAACAGAAACAATATTCCATCATTACACTAAACCCTATGGCAAGAAAATTAAACATCGAACCATTCAATTCAATGAATCCCTAACACCCAGAGAAAAATAGAACTAGGCAAGCAAAACAAAACACTCAGATGCTGCTGAAAAGCATGGTGGAGTGGAGTGAAATGAGAGATGCAAGAAACTAAAATGTCATTGCAGGATGATATGGACCAAAGACGATAACTAACTAGTAACCAATCACCAACCAGCTAACTCGGCAAACAAATCTGACTAACTTTTAACTAATGTTAATTACACTCTAATCAAACATGTGAATTTGGATGAACTTATTTTTGAGTCTAGAGCAAGTTCTAGTCAAAATCTTAGAAATTATTCCCGAGAAGATGCAACAACAAAATAACCAATCTGAACATGCATGTAATGGATGCAACAATGAGAGGCAATGAATTATCTTTATCAGCAAACTAAGATTAAAAAACCAGCTGACAGCTGAATAATCTAACTAACTTGTCCAGTCCTGAAGACTTAATATGACTTGGACAAGCTTCCCCATGACATAGCTTTTCCAGTGGAGTTAGACAAGGGGAGAGCTTATTTGGGCTCATCAGAGCTTACAAAAATAGCTTATAGGGGTGTTTGGAAAAAACTTATAGAGCTTATTTGGGCTTTTGATGATAACTCATAAAAACGAGCTTATTTGGGCTTATGAGAACAACTTACTTACAAATATAGCTTATAAGGGTGCTTGGAAAAGCTTATAAAGAGCTTATTTGGGCTTCTGAGAACAGTTTAGGAGAATGAACTTACTTTGAGCTTATGAGAACAATTTACATACAAAAATAACTTATAAGGATGTTCAGAAAAGCTTATAAAAAGCTTATTTGGGCTTCTGAGAACTGCTTATGAAACTGAGCTTATTATGGGCTTGTGAAAACAACTTATGAAAATTGAAAACAAGTTTTGAAAATAGCTTATTAGCCTTCATATAAACTTTTTTTAGCTTATTTCCACAAGCTTGTAGAGAAGTTTATAGGAAGGTCATAAACAAGGTTAAATAAGGGTCCACAATAGCAGCGGAGGCTGCAATTTAAAATTTTGGTAGTCTCCGAAACCGCAACCAGTAGTCCGCAATTTGGTCAAAGCAACATAATCATAACCAAAACCTTAGTTTAAAACCATAGTCATAAACTCCCATGTGATAAGCAATTACTGAATAAATTAAATGAGTGCTTAATTTTTTACCCAAATATGTCCCTATAGGTTCTTCTCATAAGCTCAAATTAGCTGTCTAGCTATTTCAAACACCGACTAACTCCTTTATCAGCAAACTGCATAAAGGAATCAACTTTAGAAAGGAACTGATGAAAATAGCTTATAAGTGTTTTCGGAAATTATCTAGGCTTATGAAAAATATGATACAAAAAGAACTCATAACCTTCCTATAAACTTTTTTTTTAGTTTATTTCAACAATCGTGTCGTAGAAGAAGCTTATAGGAAGGTCATAAACAAGATTTTAAATCTCGGTCCACGATAGCAACGCAACGTCAAGATTTTGGTAATCTTTGAAACCGCATCAGAATCACAATTGCAGCCACATCAGCCGCAATTTTCCCCACAAATATTCCCACTATTTTGGTCAACGCAAAATAATCGCAACGGAGACCACAATTTAAAACCATGGTAGTAACTCATAAACTCTCATATGATAAGAACACACTAAATAAGTTCCTAATTAAGCTGCTTAGCCAAATACATCCATAAGTTTTCTTTTTCCTAATTAGCTTAAATTTAGTACTCCATCTGGTCCTTAACATAAGGGAAACTTTTTTTGGTCCTATTTAAAAACCCCTATCCAAGTTGTTGTCAAATGTTGTTAATCTCAATGTCACTAACTATATCAACTAACTTCTTCAATTTTCCTTAAATTTTTCAATAGTAAGGGCTTATATTAAGGACCGGAGGCAATACTTGTCCATGTCCCCGTGTCATATTCGTGCTTCCTCGACGAGGACTCACTGAACAAGTTCCTAATTAAGCTATTTAACTAAACACATCCATAAGTTTTTTTTTTTTTTCCTTTTTCTCTCATAAGCTCAAATTAAGTAATTCTAACGGGTTATGTAACAAGTGCTCTAAGGGCATTGTTTAAGCATTTTAAAAAAAGTACGTCAACATTGAAAACTTAAGTTCAACACTTGTCGTCTTCTCGATATATTTAACACATAATTTTCCAAGATAAAGATATCTCTTTTGCTTGCTCAAAAGTCTTGAGAGCACTTGTTAGCATTTTCCAATTCTTATTACTCCCTCCGATCCTTGTTATAAGGACCTTTTTGTGAGAGAGAAAGGGGGCTTATAATAAGGACCAGAAGGAGTATAACCAATTGATAAAGATAAATTAAGTACCTTTATCAGCAAATTGCATAAAGGATTCAACTTTAGAAACAGCAGCAGTTGTTGTTGTTGTTTGATTAGCTGCGGTAACACACTTACTCCGCTCCTTCAAAATCTCTTCAATCTCTTTATAATAACTCATCTTGGCTCCTCCGTTACCGTTTCCATTACCGTTACCGTTACCGTTACCCCCTCCTCTGGTCTCGTGATGCTTGGCCTTCTTGAACTCCTTGAGAAGGTTCCTCCACTTGTCGGTGCACATGGTGGGAGAGCGATCGAAGCCTTTGTCCCTCATCTTAGCGGAGATCTGCTCCCAGAGGTGCTTGTTGGACTTGGAAGTGTTGAAAAGCGCGTCCATCTCACGCCGAAGGGATATCAGGCTACGTGTCTCGTCTTGGACCCATGTCTCCGCACGCTTCTTCGGAGCTTTGTTGATTGGGTCCAGCTCTGGATCCTCGCCGCTGCTCTCGGTTAGAATCAGCGACGGTTGTGGTGGTGGTGGCGGTGGCGGTGGCTGTTGTTGTTGGTGGTGGTGGTGGTGGTGGATTGCTTCGATCATCATTTCGCGGGATTGGTGGTCATCTTCTTCTTTGTAGAAATCAATGGGGCGAGGTTTTGCTGATAAATACATGGTTGATGCACTGATGCGGAGAGTCGTGTTCTGTGTTTTTGAAGTGAAAAGAAGAGGTGGGTTTTGTATGTATATGCATAAGCTTCCAAATTATTTGTACTAGTATCTATGCCCGTGCCATCGCAGGCGTCGGTAACGTTTGGTTTTTGTTGATTGATTTTTGTTGATTGAAACGTGAAAAAAAATATTAAATTCAAATTCATGTATAATAGTTATTTTGTTTTTTATTTTTTCAACTGCTCTTGGTAGTTTTATGATCATGCAGGATAATTAAGGGTATTTTGGGAATAACAAAATTACTTACAAATTAACTGTTTTTTTAGTTGATTTAGTTAAAAATTGTGTTTTCTTTATAGAATAGTATAGATAATGTAACTTTACTCCCTCACTTTGCAAGGAGTCACTTTAATCCATAATTTTTCAATAATTCATCTTTAATTTGTCATTTAAAAAAAAACTACTCACGTTAGTCTCTAACAACTTTCTCCGTTTATAGACGTTAACGTCTTATACACGTGGTCGTTAAATAACATACGTCGTCTTGTTGTTGTGTTGTTGCCACAAATTCATCACGTATTATATTTTCTGCAACTGTCACAGCTTCAGCAGCTGTCTTATATGTAGTTGTCTTAACTTCTGCAGCTGCCATAGTTGCCTCTTCAGCAGCCTTAGCCTATTTTTCCTTCAATTTTTGTCTTTTGAATTCAGCATTATGTCTAAGATGTTAATGGCCACGTGTGCATAAGTTATTTAATGATACGTGTATAAGACGTTAATGTCTATGAATGAACGGAGAAAGTTGTCAGGGACTAACATGAGTAACTTTTTTTAAAGTGAGAGATTAAAGAGGAATTATTGAAAAGTCAGCAACTAAAGTGAAAGCTCCTTGCAAAGTGAAGGACTAAAGTGACAATTTAGTCAAATTATTGCTAAGGAAGAAAAAAATAAAATAAAAATGAAATGATAGGAGGAGTGATACTATCTTGCACTAATACCGATATGGTACCGAATACCAATACAATATTGGATATAGGGTAGAGCATTTTCTAAAACACTAGACTACGGGTACGTTAATAAAAATTCAAATTTTGTAAATAAATATATATATATATATATATATAAACAAGATGCAAATAAACGATTTTGACATTAAAATAACATATAAGTATCATAAAATTAGAGGTTAATGCTCAAAATAAGTCAAGATATAAGGTCGAAAGATTGATTATGAAATTAAAAATATAAATAAGTATCATAAAATATGAGTTTGATACTCAAAATAAGTAGAGATATAAGGTCGAAAGATTGATTATGACATTAAAAATAAATTTTAAGGCAAAAATTACATTATTGGTGCGATGCACGCCTAAAATATATATTAACATATCAATTACAAGTATCCAGGAATATGATACGTGTATTGATACCCTTAATGTACATGGTACGAGTACGTTAACAATTTATGAGCACTCATATTTCAGAGAGTCATAATCACATGATACTCAAGAAGCATTTATGGGTTTTTTTTTTAATGTTATCTTTCGAAGAAAAAAAATCGTGTTCCAATTGAAAATATACAAGGGCAAATTGCATTTACATCCCCCAAGATTTGCACTAATAACACAAACATCATTTATAGTTTGAAAAATGACACTCACCTCTCATTCTTAGCAATCAGTATTGCACGTACATCTCTCCTTGTAATTAAATGATTAGGTTATCAACGAAAATGTTATGCTTAGGATTAAAAAAGACTTTTATACCATCAAGAGGTATTTCATTCAAATTTTAAATGTAGTTGGTGTTTTTTTTTACAATTAATATGATAAAATTAATTTTTTTACAAAAAAAATGTAATGATCAATCAAGTAACTTATGAAAGTCAATATGAGACAACCAAAAATTGTGTCAAGTAGTGGGATTTAGAGTGCATATACGCTAGGGAATTATTTGTGGGGCTAACATGCTTATTATAGCCAATATTTTTTTTAACACTTTCATGATTAATCACAAGCTATAGTGGATATAAGTTCATTATGAATATAATATATTTTAATTTTGTTATTGTTCTATGATATATGGATATGAATATGATAGATTTAATCTTTATATAGAGTGTGTATTTCAATAATGATGTTAGGTCTTCTGCGTTATCCTAAATTCATTTGAATCAAATTTACATACAAAAATATGTGTTTTAGTTTTAAAAAAATCATAAAAAATTATTATATTTTCATGTAAAAAAAATTATTAAAAAAAAATTAATTTTATCGTATTATTGTTATAAAGGAAAAATGCATCAAATACACTTGAAATTTGTATGAGGCGCCCTTAAGTCCTTTGAGAATATAAATGTCTTTTTTAATCTTAAGTATAACATTTTCATTAATAAACTAATCATTTATTATAAGGAGGGGGTGTAAGTGCAATGTTGCTTACTAAGGAGGGAAGGTGAGTGTGATTTTTCAAACTAGAGGGGATGTGTATCTCACTAATGCAAACTTCAGAGAAGATGAGTGTAATTTCCCCGATAAATAAAAATACAACACTAGAGCTGAGTTAATTTTCTAATGTATCGTGAAAAAAGGTGTGATGATCCATTGTTAGGGATACACCACGATGTATGTTTGGGGTTGTTGCAGCTGACGTGGGTGACTCCGGTCCTACGTATCCCCAGTAAAAAAGGAATCAAGCCACACGTAGTTCTTGAGAGTAGGGATGAGAGAACATACCTTAGCCCCTATAGCATGGTGGTTCTTATAGGGGATTACCTGTTAGGTGTGTTGTGGGTAACCCTAGTGTTGTTGGGTTGGGCCTGTTGGTAGGCTCTTATGTCTAGTCCATCACATAAGCCCCTCAGCTCGAGAAGAGTCGAAGAGACTCTGTGCCGAGTTGCTGGTCTGATCCGATATCCTTGGTCTGATCCGATGTCCTTTTCCAAGGGTTAGTGATGAGGTAGAAGATTGTTTGCAAGTTGAGGCCTTTTATTCGGAAGAGTATTGGGGATGGTCGATAGTGTTCTTCGTGCTTGGATAATGACACTAAAAGAGTAACCCGATAGAAGATTCTTAAACCTCTCTCATCGAGGTGCGCCGAGAGTAATATCATAAATTGGATCGTTATGTTCACCGGGGATGCTATCGGAATGAATGCCTTAGTCGAGGTATATTCCTCAATAGTTATCGGGTAAAAATCCCCGTTTCCACTTGTGGCCTTGCCGATCTGGCCGGACAACCGTGAGATCGTGGGCAAGTGCTTAGGAACATGATCCGAAGAGAATGAATGGATTAAAGTAAGTTGTCGACATGTAGAAGAACAATGTTGCCGAGCTAGAGAAAGAAGTAGATGATGAAACCGGGAAATGAAGCCGAGAAATAAACAGATGATGAAACCGAAAAATGAAGCCGAGAGATGAAGCCGAGAATTAAGCAGAAAATGAAACAGATAAATAAGCAGAAGATGAAGCCGAGAAATAAGCAGAAGATGAAACTGATAAATAAGCAAAAGATGAAGTCGAGAAATAAGCAGAAGATGAAACCGATAAATGAATAGAAGATGAAGCCGAGAAATGAGATCATCTTCAACAAAGCCGAGATCAAGGAAGAGACTGAGCCGATCTGGGGAGGTTTCGGGCGAGAGCAATGAAGTTATAGGCGTACGATAAATACATGAGTGCTGAATAAAGCAAGATCTTCTCAATTGTCACAAAATAAGGGTGGACGACTGGTGTGAGGCTCTTCTAGAGATTCTGAGCTGCTTGTATCTCCATAATTGTACCTTTCATCATATATACAAAGATAGGAATTAGAATATTAAATTAGAAATGGGATATAACTATATTATGTGACAAAAGTGATGCATTCTCTTCGTACACTATGAGTCATATTCAGACAACAGGCAGGTATCATGATACTTGTAGCATGAGTAAAGCGACCATGTGTACCACTCATGGCCAATAATTACAACTATCTCAAACAAAAGCTAATATGCATGACTAAGATCTCAAACGTAAATGTAATAAACAGGAAAGGATTTATATTTATGTGAGAATAAGGAAAAGGTTAGTTCCCTGATTCGACAAGAAGAATGTAGGGTGTTGGTTTGGAGCACTTGAGCCATTCTTTCGGTGTCGGACCCATTCTTCACTTTGATCTGAGAACAGGAGTGCCTTCCGTGGAAACATCAGAAGGAATGATGACCGAGGTCTCCAAGAACCGTGGCGATTTATGCAAGTCCAACTGCAAGAATTGGGTGTCCGAATAATTCCGTGATGGCACAGGATGAAAGGCTAGAACGAAGCCGAGCTTGCTAGCCGACATGGACAGAGTAACCTAATTGTTTTCAGGATGTATTCTGATTTATATTGTTCTGATAGAAGAAGCATCTAGATGGCAGTAGAACCACCACGCGAGACAAGGGAGCAAATACTTGATGACTATCTCAACTTTAAGTTACTAGGTTTTGGTTCTCGGATTGAACGAGGGAGCTCCGTGGCAATTATGAAGCTGCTTGAGTCGAGAAAGTGACCGAACTCGAGAAAGGTCGGGAATAAGCAGTCCTCAGATCTGGAGTGTGAGAGGAATGAGTTGAGGGAGAAGGTGACCGAGCTTGAGAAAAGCCGGGAAGAAGCTTGCAAGGCTGTGGAGGCTGTGTCGAAGAGATTGGAGAACACCAAGCCGGTGGACTACAACAACAACAAGGCCGAGGTTGATCTCCCGGCCAACAACTCGACTGACCCCCTTGCTGAGGAGGCGGAAGAGATTTTTGATCCGTCGAGCGTTTAGCTGAATGCGGTAAGGAGAGCTCAGACCCTGCACCTATGCCGAGGTGGGGTCTTCGTCCCCCAACTGTGTTAGGACTCGTGGGTTGGTCTTGTGGAGTTGGGTGCCCCTTTGTATTGACACCTGAGCTCCAGTTGAGTGGCTAGTGCCAACGGAAAAGCTAGTACATACGCATGTGTAAAAGCTAGTCTGTGTCCTTCGGTCCGCGATTGTCTAGGCTCTGTCGAGAGAGCTCTGTGTAGTCGGGCTTCTCTACCTACTGGGATGATTTATAAGCATTCCTGAAAAGGAGCTGTATATAAATCGTCGAGTTCTAACGGGATGACAAGTCCGGTTAGAAAGGCATGTAGGTGTATCCATGTAAGTCGTTGGCACGGAAAACCGTTCTACCACAAAAGTAGGGTCGCGTTCGTGAGCTCGGATCAGTGACTGAGTGGTTCTCGGGATAATTGAACTAGAAAATCTCCCAGGTCAAATATAAACATAAATTAAAGAGGATCCTAGCTGCTCGGCCTCCCTTTCCAATAAGTCGCACAATTGATTTAGAAAGTTTCCCAGGTCAGAAATGAGTATGAACTAAAATAATATATGCCCTTTTAAACTGTTCTCAATCATGAAGTCGTGATGGTCCTGTCAATTCTGGAGAAAATCTTAGTTGTTCGGCCTTCCTTTTTGATAAGTTCGACCATCATTTCTTGAACCTTACATTACATGTATAAGAACAATAATCAGTTATCGTCGTTAAATAGCAACAATGAGAATTATTGGCAATTTATATTGTTGGAAGTCAAGCTAGTTGGAAGACATGCTTCAAACTCTCTATGGACTTCAAGTTTATTTCAAGATGATGTTTTGATGATAACAAGCCAACTAAAGTTCAAGCTCACAAGTGCAAGTGTCATTCAAGATTGAAGACTCAAGCAAGGCATAAATTAGAAACCTTCTCCTTGGATCAATTGTAAGGTAATGAAGTTTTTATTTCTTTAAGAGTTACAAAAGCCAATAAGTTTTTCATTTTAGGAGAGAAGAAGAAAAACGTGTTTTTGCATGAAAAAGTGTTTTCTGCATTTAACCTTAGTAAAAATACTTGATGTTACAAAACTCTGTATATTTGTATGTTTGCAAGAGAGAGTAATCGATTATCTTCTCAAGTAATCGATTAAAGTTGTTGCATCATAGAAAAATCAGAGAGGTTGTAATCGATTAATTGAATTTTGTTAATTAGTTACTTTCTTATGGAAGTAATCGATTACATGGGTCAAGTAATCGATTATAATTGTTGCATCATATATTTTTCAGAGGCTTAGTAATCGATTACAAGCTCTGTAGTAATCGATTACATGATGTTGCATCATATGCATATCAGAGGCTCGGTAATCGATTAAATTACTAGTGTAATCGATTATAATGAGTTGCATCATACATTGAACAGGAGTGGTGTAATCGATTAACTATTCTTGGTCTAATCGATTACATGGTTTTCAAATGAATTTAAGAATTTCTATTTTTGAAGGAATAATCGATTACCTTCAGAAAGTAATCGATTACTTCATGTTTTATTGAAAAACGTGTCAGAATCATTTTGATTATTTCCTGATTTGTTTTTATATAAAAGATTCTGATTTATTTTATAAAATTCGAAAATGATTTTAAATTTGAATTATTTCCTTTTTGGTTTTAAGAATCAAATTTTTATTTTATTTCGTAAATCATTTTGATTTAGTTTTGATTTTAAAACTTATTTCAAATCTTATTTTACTTTATTTTGATTTTGTTTTACTTATTCAAAATCCTTTTTGATTCTAAAAGGTTTTCTATTTTAAAATAAAAATCACTCCAACATTTACAGTTGATCAGATCATTCATTCATTCATTTTTTTCTAAGCTTCACGTTTCTCTCTTCTTCTTCTTCTTCTCAAATCTTCTGCTTTTCACGTTCATATTTTTGAAGAACAAAAATCCTTATTGGCTGAGTGACTTCTAAAGAAACAACTACTTCATTATCATAGAGCATATTGTAGAATCTGTGTTTTGAGAACACGTTATACATATTGTAATCACTCTCATTGATTTGTTCTAAACCTTGGTGGTTAGGGAGAGAATCTCTTAGTGGACGTTTGATACGTCGTAGGGAGAGGAACCCTGCTGTGTGATTGAGGCCCCTAGCGAACAGAGGTTCCTAGTAGTGTGCGAGGTGCTCTTGGCTGTAATAGGGTGCGGCTCTATTTCTTGGTATAAGAACTCTCGGGCGGGTCGCTTGGGGATTGGACTAGGCCTTTCGACGGGAAAGCTGAACCAGTATAAAATTCACCGGTGCAAGCTTTTCTATCCCTATCTCTTTTAATTTCCGCATATTTCATTTTTACGTTTCCGCGCTACTCGTTTATTATTATCTATCGTTTTTGCGATCCGTTTCAAACGCTTAATCTCTCCATCTCAAATCAATTTTTTAATTTGTAACGGTTTTTACAATACAGTAATAAAACTCAATTCACCCCCCTCTCGAGATTTTGAGGCCAAAACCAACAATTGGCATCAGAGCTAGTCTCTTATGTTAAGACTTAACCGTCTCAAGAGTATGGCTTCAAACTCTCTGTTTGGTGGTGAAGGGAGTTCTATTAACCGACCTCCCATGTTTGATGGGGTAGGGTACGGGTATTGGAAAGCTCGTATGAAAATTTTTATTCAAGGAGTTGGATTAAAAGTTTGGGATGCCATCGTAAATGGTCCCTATGTTCCTACCTATGTTTTTAATGGTAACACCGTCGAAAAGCCTATGGCTGAGTGGACGGAGGAGGAGGAACGTAGAGTCCAGTACGATCTGAAAGCGAAAAATATTATAACATCTACTTTGAGCTATGATGAGTTTTTCAGGATATCAACATGCGAGACAGCACAACAGATGTGGGTTACGCTGGAAGTCATGCATGAAGATACGACTGAAGTGAAGAGATCAAGAATCAACACGCTGACTGGTGAATATGAATTATTCAGAATGAAAGATGGAGAATCGATTCAAGAGATCCAAAAATGCTTCACAATGATTGTAAATCAACTGACGACATTGGGGAAGAAATTCCCCAATGAGGATCTCATCAACAAAGTCCTAAGGTGCTTGGGAAGAGAATGGCAACCCAAAGTGACGGCGATTACTGAATCAAGAAATCTTTCAACCATGACGCTGACAACTCTCTTTGGGAAGTTACAAGAGCACGAAAGTGAATTAAAAAGGTTGGCTCAACATGAAGAAGAGAACAAGAAGGTTAAAAGTATGGCGTTCAAGGCTGATGCACCTGTAACAGAAAGTGACTCGGACAAAGAATTATTGAATGATGAACACATGGGTCTATTGGTGAAAAAGTTCGGGAAATTTCTAAGGAAGAAGAATTTCAACAGAAGAGACAACAACAAGAGTGGAGGCTCAACTATTACATGTCATGAGTGTGGCAAGCCTGGTCGCATCAGAGCAGATTGCTACCAACTGAAAAAGAAAGAGAATTCAGAAAAAGGCACCTCGAATTCAAAGAAGGGGAAGCAAGCATACTTGGCATGGCTGGACAATGAAGGAAGTTCGGATGAAGATTCAGACGAACAAGAGGAGACCGCCAACATTTGCTTAATGGCTCACGGAGATGAGGTAACCACTGAACTAAATTTTTCTTATGATGAATTACAAGAGGCCTTTGAAGAATTGCATGAGGAATCGATGAGGTTATCCTTATTGGTTTCTCTAGAAAAGAAAAATTCAGCTTCTCTTTTAGAAAAGAATAAAAACCTTATTAAAGAAAATGAATTTTTGAAAAATCAAAATAAGGAGCTGAATTTGACTTTGAAAAATTCTTCAAACACCTCGAGTAATGACATTAAATTTAAAGCTAGTTCTTCTTGTAAATTCTGCAAGGACTTGGTTAAAGAAGTTGAGGATTTAAAAGAAACCCTTGCTAAATTTACAAAAGGTAGAAATACTTTAAATTTGATGCTAGGGAGACAAAAATGTTTCTTCAATAGAGCGGGTTTAGGATATCAACCCGGTAGGCATCAAAAGAAATTAAGCACCATTTTTGTCCCTGCTTGTAATCATAAGAAACCTTTAATTATTTGTCATATTTGTGGTAAGAAGGGTCATGGTACACATGAATGCATACACCGAAAAGTGAAGTTCGTTAAACCGAACAATGAAACTAGTAGGTGGCATGATTTAAACTATGGCTATACTAACGCTCAAAGGACCCAAAAAGATATGGGTACCTAAAAAGAAACCTTGAACTCTTTGCTTGTAGGTTACTCCGGAAGAAAGGAAATCGTGGTGGTACTTGGACAGCGGATGCTCAAAACATATGACTGGAGATAAATCTAAATTCTCGCATCTCGTGCCAAAGGACCAAGGACATGTGACTTTCGGAGATAACAATCAAGGAAAGATTCTCGGAGTCGGTAAAATTGGTACACCTCCTAACCCTTGTATTGAAAATGTCTTACATGTTGAGGGCCTAAAACACAATCTGCTAAGTATTAGTCAGTTGTGTGATAAGGGCAATAGGGTTATTTTTGATTCTGATAGACGTATTATCGAGGGTAAAATTGATAATCTTATTAAGCTAATTGCTCGCAGGATAAACAATGTTTATGTTATTGATTTTGATTCAATACCCTCAAATGATGCGAAATGTTTATTAAGTAAAGAGGATGAATCGTGGTTATGGCATCGTAGAATAGGTCACATCCACATGGCTCATTCAAATAAAATTTCTTCTAAAAACTTAGTAGTTGGTTTGCCAAAGCAAAATTTTTCTATTTCTGAAAAATGTGATCCTTGTTCAAAATCAAAACTCACAAGGGCATCTTTTCCTTCTAAAAACCTTGTTTCATCTCAAAGGCCCTTGGAACTTTTACATATGGATCTTTTTGGACCGTGTCAAACAAAAAGCTTTGGTGGCAACTATTATTGTTTAGTTGTGGTGGATGACTATTCTAGGTATACATGGACGCTTTTTATTACTCATAAAAATGACGCATTTCATGAATTTAAAAAGCTAGCCAAGATTATTCAAAACCAATTGCATTTGAGCATTGCATCCATTAAAACTGATCATGGTGGAGAATTTGAAAATCATCTTTTTGAAAATTTTTGCGAAAAACGTGGAATTAAGCATTATTTTTCAGCTCCAAGAACTCCTGAGCAAAACGGAGTTGTGGAGAGGAAAAATCGTTCATTAAAAGAGCTTTCAAGAACAATGCTTAATGACATGAATTTGCCTGCATACTTTTGGGCCGATGCAGTGAGTACAGCTTGTTATGTTATGAACCGTGTTTTAATAAGGTCTATTTTAAAGAAAACCCCCTATGAGCTGTACAAGGGGAGAAAACCGAATATTTCCCATTTTCGTGTTTTTGGATGTAAATGTTATGTGCATAATAATGGTAAAGAAAATCTAGGAAGTTTTGAGGCTAGAGCTGATGAGGGCATATTCCTTGGATATTCTGTTTCGAGCAAAGCATATAGGATTTACAATAAATCTCGTAATACTATTGAAGAATCTATTCATGTATCATTTGACGAATCCGATCCCAGAAAGTTGGGAAATGTATCTGTTAATGACATTTCAGGTAGTCTTGGAGATTTATTCATTGATGAGGATGAGGCGCCAAATGCAAAAGGAAAGGAGAATTCCGAAAGCAAGGAAAAATCAGTTGAATCAGTTGAGGAGAAAAATCAAGAACAATCCATGGAGCTCAATGCTGATTTGCCTAAGGAATGGAGAACTTCAAGGCACCATCCCATTGATCAAATCATAGGTGACATCACAAAAGGTAAGCAAAGGATGGGATTTTCATTAGCCAAACAAAGTACTGCAAGGAGCTATTGAAGCGATTTGGCATGGATAAGGCCAAGGCAGTAGCAACGCCTATAAGCACTTCTTGCTATTTGGACAAAGATGAAGGAGGTAAATCCGTAAAAATTACAAAATATCGAGGTATAATCGGATCCCTTCTCTATTTAACGGCAAGTAGGCTGGATATAATGTTTAGTGTGTGTCTTTGTGCCCGTTTTCAGTCGAATCCAAAAGAAACGCACATGGTTGCTGCCAAGCGTATAATGAAATATTTGTCTGACACAACTGATATGGGTTTATGGTACCCCAAAGGTTCTTCATGTAATCTTGTAGGGTATTTTGATTCTGACTTTGTTGGCTGCAAGATAGATAGAAAAAGCACTAGCGGCACTTGTCATCTTCTTGGCAATTCATTGGTATCATGGGCTAGCAAGAAACAGTCTAGTGTGACCCTATCTACAGCTGAGGCTGAATATGTCGCCGTGGGTAGTTGTTGTGCGCAAATCTTATGGTTAAAACAACAACTCCTAGACTTCGGTGTAAGTCTAGATGACATTCCTATAAAATGTGATAACACCAGTGCTATTAGTATTACCAAAAACCCAGTGCAACATTCTCGCACTAAGCATATAAAGATTCGACACCATTTTATTCGTGATCATATTCAAAAGGGTGATTGTATTATTGAGTATGTTGATACTTCGCGGCAGTTGGCTAATATCTTTACGAAACCGCTTCTAAAAGAAAATTTCTTTTTCATTCGTAGAGAAATTGGTTTAACTTCTGTCTCTCACCTCTTTTGAGTATGTGACTATGTTTATCTCTCTTGTTATTATTGATTCATCTTCTTAGTGTTTTAGGGGGAGATAGCACAGCTTTTTGATGATTACAAAAGGGGAGAGATATTATGATATTGTGATTGATTCATACAGGGGGAGAGATACTCTGAAAGATGCAAATCTTGTTCGAAGTGATATATTTTATGCATCTATACAGGGGGAGATGATATAAATTATTATATTTCCTGTGATTATTGTTCTAAGGAAGGTTACTGTTATTATATATATATATATGTTTTTTTCTTGTATAACACTTGTGATGCAGATAATAAAGAGCATATCAGAATGATTGTTTGTCATCATCAAAAAGGGGAAGTGTTGGAAGTCAAGCTAGTTGGAAGACATGCTTCAAACTCTCTATGGACTTCAAGTTTATTTCAAGATAATGTTTTGATGATAACAAGCCAACTCAAGTTCAAGCTCACAAGTGCAAGTGTCATTCAAGATTGAAGACTCAAGCAAGGCATAGATTAGAAACCTTCTCCTTAGATCAATTGTAAGGTAATGAAGTTTTTATTTCTTTAAGAGTTACAAAAGCCAATAAGTTTTTCATTTTAGGAGAGAAGAAGAAAAACGTGTTTTTGCATGAAAAAGTGTTTTCTGCATTTAACCTTAGTAAAAATACTTGATGTTACAAAACTCTGTATATTTGTATGTTTGCAAGAGAGAGTAGTCGATTATCTTCTCAAATAATCGATTAAAGTTGTTGCATCATAGAAAAATCAGAGAGGTTGTAATCGATTAATTGAATTTTGTTAATCAGTTACTTTCTTATGGAAGTAATCGATTACATGGGTCAAGTAATCGATTATAATTGTTGCATCATATATTTTTCAGAGGCTTAGTAATCGATTACGTAATCGATTACAAGCTCTGTAGTAATCGATTACATGATGTTGCATCATATGCATATCAGAGGCTCAGTAATCGATTAAATTACTAGTGTAATCGATTATAATGAGTTGCATCATACATTGAACAGGAGTGGTGTAATCGATTAATTATTCTTGGTTTAATCGATTACATGGTTTTCAAATGAATTTAAGAATTTCTATTTTTGAAGGAATAATCGATTACCTTCAGAAAGTAATCGATTACTTCATGTTTTATTGAAAAACGTGTCAGAATCATTTTGATTATTTCCTGATTTGTTTTTATATAAAAGATTCTGATTTATTTTATAAAATTCGAAAATGATTTTAAATTTGAATTATTTCCTTTTTGGTTTTAAGAATCAAATCTTTATTTTATTTCGTAAATCATTTTGATTTGGTTTTGATTTTAAAACTTATTTCAAATCTTATTTTACTTTATTTTGATTTTGTTTTACTTATTCAAAATCCTTTTTTATTCTAAAAGGTTTTCTATTTTAAAATAAAAATCACTCCAACATTTACAGTTGATCAGATAATTCATTCATTCATCTTTTTTCTAAGCTTCACGTTTCTCTCTTCTTCTTCTTCTCAAATCTTCTGCTTTTCACGTTCATATTTTTGAAGAACAAAAATCCTTATTGGCTGAGTGACTTCTAGAGAAACAACTACTTCATTATCATAGAGCATATTGTAGAATATGTGTTTTGAGAACACGTTATACATATTGTAATCACTCTCATTGATTTGTTCTAAACCTTAGTGGTTATGGAGAGAATCTCTTAGTGGACGTTTGATACGTCGTAGGGCGAGGAACCCTGCTGTGTGATTGAGGCCCCTAACGAACGAAGGTTCCTAGTAGTGTGCAGGGTGCTCTTGGTTGTAATAGGGTGCGGCTCTATTGCTTGGTATAAGAACTCTCAGGCGGGTCGCTTGGGGACTGGACTAGGCCTTTCGACGGGAAGGCTGAACCAGTATAAAATTCACCGGTGCAAGCTTTTCTATCCCTATCTCTTTTAATTTCCGCATATTTCATTTTTACGTTTCCGCGCTACTCGTTTATTATTATCTATCGTTTTCGCGATCCGTTTCAAACGCTTAATCTCTCCATCTCAAATCAATTTTTTAATTTGTAACGATTTTTACAATACATTAATAAAACTCGATTCACCCCCCTCCCGAGATTTTGAGGCCAAAACCAACATATATAATATATAATATTGGTATAAAAATAGAAAGTGACACGTAATGACAATGTGATGATCCATTGTTAGGGATACACCACGATGTGTGTTTGGGGTTGTTGCAGCTGGCGAAGGTGACCCCGGTTCTACGTATTCCCAGTGAAAAGGGAATCAAGCCACAAGTAGTTCTTGAGAGTAGAGATGAGAGAACATATCTTAGCCCCTATAGCATGGTGGTTCTTATAGGGGATTACCTGTTAGGTATGTTGTGGGTAACCCTAGCGTAGTTGGGCTGGGCCTGTTGGTAGGCTCTTAAGTCTAGTCCATCACAAAAGGAAAGGATAAATGTATCATCTAAATTATACTATAATTTTTTTTATCATTTAAAAAGAATATTTTTTTTTATAGGTAATGTATGAAAGAATTGTTACTACCTTTTTTTTATTTTATATAAGCTCATTGTTACTACTAACGTAAAATAAAACGAGTAAATAAAAAATAAGAGATATGGTACAAAATATTAATAAATTAACTTGAATATTCTTTTAATCATATAAAAAACTGTCATGTGTCACTTTCTATATACATTAAACTAATAAGCGCCACTTTTATGGTTTTAAAATTATTTAAAATAATTAATAGGATGATGTAGCATTACTCGTAAAATAAATGAATCTTTGCCAACCCTTATACAAATGAAACAAAGAAACCATATTGAATGAAATTAAAAAAAAAAAACAAAAAAAAAAAGCATGGTCAAATTGGTTCAAGTGAAGCGCATGGCGTGCTAATGAGCTAGAAGAAGACTGCGATGTGAAAAACTAAAAAACTTGAATTAACATGTAGGGATGGGCATGTTACCCACGGATGTGGGTAGGGCATATCTATGCCCATAATCGAGGGTATTTGTGAGTATTTATGCTGGTAATGGGTATCCGCGGGTTTTAAATTTCTATTATATAATTATATATTTTGTAATAATAATTATACATAAAAATAATTATAAGATGAATAGTCATATACATATGATAAATGTTTATCATTATAATTTCATCTTTAAAATTCAATATGAAATATAAATAAAAGAAAATTTATATATTCTCAAAGTAATAAAAAATATATTAATATTCACAAAATATTTATTATTAAATAATTATTTTATATATGCGGGTACTCGCGGGGCGGGTATCATAATACCCATCACCACCGCAAGGGAATAGTGCGGGTACCCGTTTCGGGTATTTTTACGGGTACCCGCAGGTATGGATATTTTGCCCATCCCTATTAACAAGGGTGAGCTAGTTAACCCAGGATTGGTTAACATTAGAAAGCTAACCGTGGTTAGAATTGGTTAATCAAAGAAAGTTAATTGACCATAATAAAGTTAGGTAATTAGAGTTAGCTAACCAATGTTAAGTGGTTAGTCGTCATGGCTAAGCTAGTTAACCATGATTTATTGTTATTTTAATTATATCCCCAACCTTTTTTTACATCTCTAGGACGACCAAAAATATGTCAGAAATCAATCTATTCTTACTCTATTATCTATATTATATAAATCATCATTGGTATTACATCCAGCCCCCCAAAAACACCACTCCCTCCATTTTTTTCCGCCCAAAAAATTTCAAGTAGTTCGCTAAAATTCATTGCCTTTGTCCGCCGAAAATAAGCTTTTCCAAGAAGCTTCGACTCTTTCAAACATACTCATATACCAAATTTTCTCAAGAGTAGTTAGGATCGCCCTCCTAATCTCCTATACCAAATAATGTTCTCCGCAGGGATCAAGCATATTAACAAGGTGAGAAGATACAAGATTAATCCTTAAAAATTAGTCAAGTTTGCTCTCTTATGCTAATTAGCGTTCCTCGTAAGACTTCGGCTATAATAGTTTGACCTAAGTACACCCACTTGCACCATCTGTGGGCACCATAAGACATGTTGCCCAACCAGGCACACATCGACTCACGTTAAGTTTTTTTTAGTGTCCATGCTTTACCTACAACCCGGAGAAGAGAACAAGTTGCATATATATTATAAAGCTGCATCTAAACACGTATAATTAAACAAGTGTAACAGTGGCGAAAAGTATAAAGTTAGCTGGTAAAGCAAAGATGTTAACTTTGGTTGCAAGTCATGTATGAAAAATGTTTTAGCCAATTAAAAACAAAATTGTGGTTAAGCAACAGAATTCAACCATTTGATAACCTCATTTTTTCTTATTTGTGATGAGGGAGAACAACACATACTTTACATGTTGTGTTGCTCCATTTTTTAATTAAATTTATTTTTGAGACCATGCATTTTTTTTTATGTTTTAATATATTAAGTGACCTAAAGTATGGAACAATTGAGATTGACTCTTGTGATTCTTTCAATTTTCTCTTGTTATTTTACTTGCTTATTTAGAAATATGGAAAATTTCATAGAACCATATTAACCTATGTTAGCAAGAGAAGACTTAGTCAAAACGGTATTATTAGTCCAAACACTAAAGACATTAAAAGTGTAATAGAATTACCTAGTTGTGGGGAAAAAAAAATTTGTATACTATAGATCCTCCATTCACAAGGACATAGATTAGTAAAATTAAGGTAAAAAACTATTTAAAGAGGTATCATGTTTTATTTAGACATGGTATGTCCTAAATGAGACAATCTAGCTTAACTAACTTTTTGCCAAATTATTCGTTGATTGACGTTAAAAGAAAAGGATCCACCGCATACAGCTACAAGATTATTTATAACAAGCAAATGACAAGTATGAAACATTTTTTTGAGTTTGTTCATCTAGTTTTTTCTTTTTATTCCAACCCAAAATAACACCAAATTAAAAGAGAATGGATTCTGGCATGTCTTGGGCTGATCAATGGGACAACAACCCAGACCCTCCTCCTTCCTTAGAGAAGGACAAGAAGAAAGGCAAGGATGATGGGTCTAGTGCAAGCAAATTAAAGGCTGTGATGAGCTTCCAATGGATGAAAGATCTCCGCAAGAAAAATCAGAAATAAAGAAAATAATTAAACATGGTATTTGTATTTGCTTTTTAATAAAAATGCCATTGGCTTTTTATAATCAATACAATAATGTAATAATGTAATTAAGTAGTTGTAAATGTGTTTGAAAATATGAATGTAATTATATCTGTAATTATATAATTATTGTTGTAATTTTCTGAAAATGTGAATTTGATAAATTCCATCTTCATATCTTCTTAAGTTTGTTGCATTAGTTTATCATGATCCTTTTGTTAGTTCATATAAATTCTTATTAGTAGTACTTCCTCTTGTTTTTATTATAAGCCCACGTTTTGTGAGTGAGAAATATTGCTTATAATAAGGACCGGATGAAGTACGATAAATCCTGATTATCGTTTCCAGAAAACAAGTGTTCGTATAAGATTGCCTACTAATATACTCATTTCATTTAAATTATGACATCTAATCATATAATTCACTACAATTGCTATACATAATATTTTAATTTGGATCTTTAACTAAAATTAAAATAGCAGTATCTATATTAAAACGTTTATCTTTTTTTCCATTGTTACCATAATTTTTGTTTCTTTCCACCGCATTCTTACCGCAAAGCAACCTATTTCAGATTTAATTTTCCCCGGTAAAAGAGGGGGTATATAACTTCAGTTGAATAATTTTTTTTTTTAAATAACCTTGTAAAGTTTGATTTAAGGAGTCCTGTAAATGTCACAAAATTTTTTAAGTGCTAAACTTGTAGTAGACTTTAAAACGGGAGTAGGAATAAAACAAAGGATAGAGAGCATGAAGAAATTGAATCCACTCATTTACACTCATAATGGTTGGTACGTTTTTTCATGGCACCTAGAAGGAAAATTACCTTGTAAAATAACCATTAATTTCCACTTCTATACTTTAAAATAAAAATCCACTTATTTCTTATAGCATTATTATTATTTGTTTTTTAAAACACTGTGATAGACATATGTTAATCAAACAAATTTTTCAAAAGCCAACAAAAATTGACTTAGAAAGGAATCACCCCATTACTGAAGTGAATACTTTATTGATGAGTATTTTATAAGTATTATTGTCAGTGTTTATATAACTATTAAACCCACCTTATCAATGGTGAACCCTATGGAGTTGTGACACAACTCACCGAAACTTTTATTTATATATCAAACAACATTCTCCAAAATATATATAAATAAAGCCATGTACATTTGATATGTAACCGATTTCCTTAAATATGTTGACCATGATTCAATTCTATATCAAACTCAAGATGACTAATTAAAGGAAGACAACATCCACCTCAATGATATACAAGTAGTAGTCAAACCTGTCTTTCTCCCTAAAATTCTATTTAAGGATCGAACCGTAATGCCAGCATTCATGGTGAGAAATTATCTTACCACTCCATTATCATGTAATGCCATCCCATATTTTCAAAAATAAAAAAATAAAAAATTAATTTTACCCTTTTTACTCAATTTTTTTTTCTCTTCCTTTTCCCTCGATCGTAAATCTCTTTATCTTTTCTAAAATCCTACGTATTAATAGCATCTAAAACACTTCAAAACTATATAGTATTTGTTTTTACATTGAATTACAACAGAACCGAAAGCAATAGATCCGGGTTTTTATTTTGTCACCCCAAAGTCTATGGATGTCACCCCAATTATTAAAATAATACCCATTATGTCCCTTTAAAAAAAACAAGTTTTTATACGGGTCGTAAGGGGGTATTACGACCATCAGGTCGTAATACTCCCTTACGACTAATCCAAAATTGAAAGTACTGAATGGATGCTACGACTAAAATGTCGTAATACCATCCTACGACTTGTGAAAGTTGTCCAAATGGTACACTTGAAGAACTCACATATTTGCTTCTTTGGCTCCGTGCGAAAGTTGTGCGGTAAACACATTTGGACAAGGCACGCTTGTGAAAGTCCTCCTTCTTTGGCTCCGTGTGCTCAATCTGAGGTTACATTAGCAGAAAGCTTGAGTTGTAGATCTGTTCAATATGGTATGAATGAATTATTCAATTCAGAAAGCTCTAAAGCACATTCTGCAAGGATTTCAATATGCAATGGAATTGGAGATTCAGTTCAAAGTGAAATAATTGAAATAGAAGCCATTTTTTCTTCCATAACATCAAGTTGCAAGCTTCTAGATTATTCACTGAAGGAATGTACTGTTGTGATATGAGAACCTTCTTGTTTTCATTGCAAAGGGCTTTGAGTATTATAGTAACAATCCTCTTCTCATGCTTCATTGATAACATTGTCTTTCACAGAGAATCGAAGCCATCAAAGATAATAAGATATCATTATCCGTGTCAATTTGAAGCTCTTTAAACATTGCCATGACTTGTATCAAGATTACATTTTAGTCGTAGGATGGTATTACGACATTTTAGTCGTAGCATCCATTCACGACTTTTAATTTTGGATTAGTCGTAAGAGGGTCGTAATACCCCTTACGACCCGTATAAAAACTTGTTTTTTTTAAAGGGGCATAATGGGTATTATTTTAATAATTGGGGTGACATCCATAGACTTTGGGGTGACAAAATAAAAACCCATAGATCCAGGCACGAAGTGATTGAAGCACAACACAAGAATTTAGTTTCTACTTCTATCCATAAATGCAATAAAACCAAAGTTCTGATAAAAATCTAACATTTTTATTGTGGAAGGATAAAATTAACAAACATTAAAAGTATATAAAATTAAATTAAATCTTTTTAAAAACAGTCAGTCAAATTGAAACCTAAAAAAAACTAAAAAAGTATTTAAGAAAAAATCAACAAAGTCTAACATAGTCGGAAGATAGTCGAGTTTCTTAACTATTATGTCAAGGATCTTCGATGTTCTCTCCATCTTGAAAAGAATTAGTCTCTTACTCTCGATTGAAGTACACCCATACTTTTAAAAAAAAAAGTACTTCCTCCCTCCCTAAATATAAAACCCCTTTTAGAGATTTCACGTCTATTACGAAAGTTGATTAATTTAGTTAATTGTATTAAAAATGTGAATTTTTGATATGTATTTTCAAAATTACCCCTATCAATATTATCGTGAATCTAAAAAGTGTTAAATAAATACGTGTGTTTGTGGAAAAAGTAATTAATGATCATTGAAAATTGATACTGTATATGATTTTATGAATAAAAACAAAATAAAAATGTCAAAAAAACCTTATATTTAAGAAAGGAGAGAGTATTGTTTAAGAAAAAAAAACAAACAAACGAAGCGGTGAGATAACGATATCTCATTCTTCTTCTCTTAATAAATTCATTGAGGCCATTCCATTTTAGATTTCTAACCAAAGCCTCCAAAGAATTTGGGTTTTGCCATGTAATGAGTTTTCTTTCTCTTACGTAGCTAAATTGGCTCGGTGTGCAAATGAGAAAAAACCATGCTCATGATTGAAGTATTATATGATATGATGAGTTTTGGAGAGGAAAAGAGTTTTGGGGTGAAGGGGGGGGGGGGGGGGGGGGGGAAGAAAATGAAAAAGAGGGGAAATTAAGAAGAAATAAAATGAAAGAAATGAAAATTTTATTAAAAGGGGTAAATTGAGATATTTTATAGTATTGACGTGACATTGCATGTGAGTGGGGATGCAAAATAATTTCTCCTTTTTTAACCTATTTTGGACTTTGAAGCCCGTATTAGGTTTTAAAACAACCAAGGCAAAAAGGAGTTGATTTTTTAACCTCCCCTTTTGGGTTTTTGACCCCCTTTTAATTTTTTTTCCAAAAATACCCTTCTTCTTCTTCTTCTTCTTTCTTTCTTCTTCACCCCTTCCATCATCATCATCTTCTTCTTCTTCTTCTTTTTTCTTTCCTCTTCAAACCCCCCTCCCCCCAATTTTCTTCTTCTTCTTCTTCTCTTTCTTCAACTCCCTCTTTATTTCTTCTTCTCCTTCTTCTCCTTCTTCTTATTTTTCTCTCTCACATACTTACACTCATTCCATTTCCCACACAAACACACTCACTAACTCACCCCCACACTCACCCCCAAACTCACCCACAATCACCACCACTCACATACTACACCATTCTGATTTTTTTTTCGTGTAAAAAGTGCCCTACGCCAATGTTGAAGCGTACAAAACATGTCGTACGCCTCGACAGAGGCGTGGAGCTTTTCTTTTTATTTTTTTCCCAGTACGTCAAGGCCTGGACGTATGTGTAAAATACACGTACGCCTCGACATTGGCGTACTGGGCTTTTTTAGCAAAAAAACCCGTACGCCAGCCCCCTGGAGTATGTGTAAAATTGTCAACTTTACACATACTCCAGGGGGCTGGCGTACGAGTTTTTTTTGCTAAAAGAACCCAGTACGCCAATGCCGAGGCGTATGTGTATTTTACACGTACGTCCAGGCCTTGACGTACTGGGGAAAAAAATTAAAAAAAAAGCCCTACGCCTCTGTCGAGGCGTACAACATGTTTCGTACGCTTCGACATTGGCGTAGGGCACTTTTTACACGAAAAAAAAACAAAATAGTGCAGTATGTGAGTGGTGGTGATTGTAGGTGAGTTTGGGGGTGAGTTAGTAAGTGTGTGTGTGTGTGAGAGAGTGAGTGTGAGTGTGTGAGGGAGAAGAATAAGAAGAAGAAGGTGAAAAAGAAATAAAGAAGAAGAAGAAGATGGAGGGGTGTTAAAGAAGAAAGAAAGAAGAAGAAGAAAATGATGGAGGGAGGTGAAGAAGAAAGAAAGAAAAAAAGATAAAGGGAGGGTATTTTTGGAAAAAAATTTAAAAGGGGGGTCAAAAACCCAAAAAGGGGTGTTAGAAAATCAAATCCCGGCAAAAATATGGATGAAATTTTAGCCCAAAAAATGGAATAATATTGATATTTTAACGATCAAAGTATAGACACATTGAAAAATGCATATCTCGACAAGAAGATGCATATTTTGTAGATCCCAAGAAGACATCTTTCACATAATCAAAAAATTGTGATAAAAATCTAATATTTTTATTGTGACAGGATAAAATTAACAAACATTAAAAATATAGAAAACTAAATTAAATATTTTTTTAAAAAGTTAGTCAAATTGAAACCTAAAAAAAAAAGACTAAAAAATATTTAAGAAAAAATTAACAAAATCTAACACAGTGATAAATAACTGAGTTTTTTAAGCATAATGTTAGGAATTTTAGATGATCTCTATCTATGTCTTGAAAGGAAGTAATCTCTATATTTTGTCCAGAAAATATCTTTAGTTTTTATTTTTTTAAAAAAAACTTTGAAGTGATAAAAAAAAAAACGACCAGTAGAGGCTGACACAAGTGAAAGGGGCTTGTGTCTCTTAAGTAGTATGTGGTCGTGGGTTCGAGTCGTATCCGAGGTGCATGTGAATGAAACAAGCCTTACTGGGAGCATCGCTCCCAAAAGGGCCCGATCGTAGTGCGAGGGTGACACAAGTGGAAGGGGCTTGTGTCCCTTAAGCAGCATGTGGTCGTGGGTTCGAGTCGTACCCGAGGAGCATGTGAATGAAACAAGCAGGACCATCGCCCCAAAAGGGCCCGATCGTGGTGCGAGGGATTAGTCACCCAGTTGCACGGGTGGATACTGGCTCATAAAAAAAACACGAAGCGGCGAGGATAACGAGATCTCATTCTACTCTTAACAAATTCACTGAGGCCATTCCATTCTAGATTTCTAATCAAAGCCTCACTCTTGGCGCCCCCTCATTATTTTGTCTTTTAATATTTCGAAATTCACGCCAAATATAAATATAAATTTCATTTCATTTAATTTCCCACATTCATTCATTTTTAATTTCCCATCCAAACCAAAATTTCCCTCCCTCACTCCCCAAGAGTCAAAAACAACACCGAGCATAGAAAATGACGGAAAATCAAAGAAACATGAAGAAGAAAGGTGGAATCCTTCTCGCTCTCACCGGCTCCGCCGCTGTTCTCGCTATTACTGCCAATCTCGCCATCGCCGCTATCAAGTTTCGTAAGGAACAACGTTCCAAGAAGAAAAGAGGTACTCTCTCTTATGCTCTTCGCTCTCCAAATTTCTGGTGTTCAAGCTTAGTATTCCATAAGCTGTTGAAGTTTGAGATCTTATTTGCTGTGGAACGTTGAGAATTTCCTCAGAAGCGTAGAGTATGAGAGAATCGATTTCTGAAGAAAATCCAAGTTTGAAGAAGAAAGAGTGACTTCGATTTTCTCTTGTTCTACACTTCTAAGAAAAAATTGAGATCGATTTTGAAAAAATTGCGAAGAGAATATATGTTAGATTTCGATTTTCTCTTACTCTGCGCTGCTTCTCGGAGATTTGAAATTTGTGTTAGAGCTATATATATATATAAATAGATATAGAGAGAGATACAATGATTGTTAAATTCTCGAATTAATTCTTGAACTCTTAGGAATTTATGTTTCCGATCACAAAAAGGAGCCGACACTCAGGTAAACTCTCTTTTTGTTAAACTCGTACGAGTTGTAAACTCTAACAAAATCGTTAAACTCTCAAGTTGACTATAGAGTTACGAGTCTACGTTTAGATATTGATTTTGTCTCAAAAAGTAATTTTTCTTGATTATTGTTTGATATTTAGGTTCAATTACATATATCTTACAACATATAATAGATTTATTTTGTATTGTTGTATCCAACCGCAAAATAAAGTCTGTGATCGACTACAAATCATATAAAAGTCGGGCAAATATTGAGTTATAATTACACTTTATATTTTTATTTGCTTTATTATAATATTTGAATGTTTAAGAATATTTTTGGTTAAGACTTTAAGTATGTTTAATTGTTTATGTCCATAATATATTATTAGTTAACATTTTTAAGATTTGTAAACACTTACTTATTTGCGAGTCGAGTTTACGATTCGAGTTTACTTAAGCTCCATGAGTTTATTTGAATTTTCGAGTTTGACAACCATGTGTGTGTGTATATATATATGTATATATATGTATAATGAAAATCAAAATTGTTTTTGATGTGATGATGTGTGAATTTTGTTTGTGATGTAGATCTTGCGGGTTCAAAGGTGTGTGTTAACTTATCTGCATCTGAGATTCTTAAGTTGGCTGAACAAGTCATTGCTAAGTCAAATGAGGTCTATAATTCCGTTGCATCAGTTCCTCTTGATAAGGTATTATTCCAGATTTGCATGTGTTTATGCTATTATATTGGTATCGTTATTTGTATTTGTTTATTGAATTTTGATTTTGACTTCGTAACTAGCTAGTGTTTGTTTAGGAATTTATTTGTTGGAGAAGTAAATTTTTGAAACATTGTAACATTGTATTAATGGTCAATTTTTTTTCTTGTTTGCTGAGAAATTACTTAGTTGGTCTAGGATCATCACGTCATCCGTTGTCTCGACCAATAATAAGCTTTCACATAGCAATATGTTCTTAAAAAGAAAGAGAGATAAAATGAAAGAGTGATTATTTTTAGGGTTTGCTTAACCTCTACCTGATGTCCTGAGGGTAAGAGGTTAAAAAGTGGTAACAAGGTTTTGGAGCTCCAAGTCCATTAACTTTTAATACTTTGTAATATTTAGTTCTTCAATGAATTTTTTTTTTAGCCTCTTATCCTTGGCCTTTAGGGCTAAATTAAGAAAATCCTTATTTTTATTATGTATCATATTGCTATTGGTCGGGATCGTGTGGTCTTCCTGGACCAACCGATAATTATAGGGATATGGGACTATATAAATAGGTTGATATGGAAGAAAAAATAAAAAAAATTAGAAAGAATATAAATGAAAATCTCTAAAAAGTATTGAAGTACGTGATCCAATACATATCAAATAGCTGCAGGACAATCATTTTGAAGTTTTGGTGCGGCATGACCTGTTTGTTTGTAATTTTTGGAATCACAATTTGAAGGAGAAATTACATTGACCTCTCTTAAGGTTTAACTTTATTACACTGTGTACCACTGTACCCCTCTTGTTTAAAATATTAAATCAACCTCTCTTTCGACATATGTATACTAGCCTTGCGTGGAAGATGATAGGATTAAAATTACACTGACTCCACTAAAAAGGAGGTGGGTAACTTTTGAAACGAAGATGAGTACCAGGTGTGGTTAAGTTAAACTTCAAGGCAGGTCAATGTAATTTCCCGTATTTTGAAAATTAGTGTGGTAGTTGGAAATTAAAAAAATTTAATCTATGTTTGCAAATTATTACCTTGCCTGTGTTCATTTATTTGTTGTTTGTCTTCCTCGAGTTACATTTTTCTATGTACTGTTTACTTAAAGTCATTTGATTGGTCTTGTGTTGACGAAAAATGCAGGTTACGTATGCAAATGTTATATCTCCTATTGCAGAACTGCAAGCGCATCAATTCCCACTGATCCAATCTTGTGTGTTTCCGAAGCTGGTATTTACTTTGGAGGATGTGCGCAAAGCAAGTGCGGAAGCAGAGCGCAGAATAGATGCTCATCTTGACCTGTGCAGGTTTGTTGTGGTTGATTTATAGAGTATGGTAATGGAAGCATGCCTAGTTTCTTATGGAATTTGTGATTTCTGTTTCCCCTATTTTTGATGGGGAAATATTTCTTACCAACTCCGGGCAGGTGGGATTTGGTGATGCTGCAGTCTTGTCTGTTCTCACTGGTTCTTAACTTTTCTGGATTCGGATAATAAGTACAGTGAGGATAAGCTCACAATATTAAGATGCCTGCATTGTATGGTATTGTTACTCGGTTTGCAATACATGTCAGAAATAGTTTCATGGGTTGTTCAGTTAGTTTGTTTTTTTAAGATCACATATCTTTTCATTTCATGAATTATGAATCTGAATCATGCGTCATTCCATGCATGTGGATCAGTAAACGTGAAGACGTATATCTTGTCGTGAAAGCATTTGCAATAAAAGGGGAGTGGATGAATGCTGAAGCCAAACGATTTGTTCAAATCCTGGTAAGTACTAAAGAAAAGAGGTGTCTATATCATAGTCTTGTTTTAATTTTTCATAAGGCCAAATTTGTCTGGAAAATTAATGACATCAACTTGTTACTAGTTGGATGTTTTTAAAGTGATTGCATGCTTGCATCATATGCTAATACACTTATACATAAAAACTATGAAATCCAGATGTTGATTCTTTCCTAATCAGTGACAGATGAGAGACTTTGAGCGAAATGGATTGAACCTCACAGCAAGCAAAAGAGAAGAGTTGCTGCGTCTAAGGGTTAAGATCGATGAGTTAAGCTTTAGATATATCCAAAATCTCAACGATGATAGCAAGTTTCTTCTTTTTAACGAGGCAGAATTAGCTGGATTACCTCCAGAGCTTCTAAAGGTTGTATGTTTTTTTTCTTCCTTCAATTTATTTAAGAACTGTAGCCTTGTTTTTGAAAAAACTACCCAAGGGCATCATTAATGCATGAAATACCAGTTCTCTTGCCACTTCTTAAGCATATCGATTACGTAATTGATCCTAATAAGCAAAACATGGATACCTGAATTTCCTTTACTGAAGTCCTCACTTTAAATGGAGGTTCATCACTGCTTTTGAATGGCCTTCAATTAATAAACATTTTCTTTATTTTTTCTTATGTTATCTTGTTGTAATCAATCCATTCCTCGACAGAGCTTAGATAAATCTGAAAATGGAAAGTTGAAGATCTCCCTGAGAAGCCATCATGTTGCAGCTGTACTTGAATTTTGCAAGGTATGGTTTATGAATTATTGATTAATGATTGTGTATTTGTATACCAACAAAAAAACTAATGGTCGGGTATTTATTTGCCAAATAAGTTTTATATTGTTGTAATAAATGCATTCCTCCACATAGGCATAAGCAAAATGCAAAATTATTATTCCTCTCAGAAAAGATCTATTTTACCTCTTTGTTGTTTTGGTATATCTTTGTGTGTATTTCTTTTTATTTTGCGAAACTGTTCTAACAAGATCCATAATTCTATATTGAGCACATGAAGGTAGGAACTACAAGGCGGATAGTATCAGGGGCTTATGGAAATAGATGTGGAGAAGTCAATCTTTCTATTCTCGAAAATCTGGTACTTTTCATTAATGACATGACTTTTAATCATTGACTTTACTTATTCACTATCAAATATTTCTAATCTGATTGTGGGCCATAAATTTAGAAGCTCTTCTGTAAGTTGATCATTGTAACCGGTAATTGACATGCAAGCACCTTCTTGCAATTTGATTTAAATTACTAACATGAGTTTAGCAAAATGAGTAAGAACAAGTCTAATGTAATTTTATAGTTCCATCTCTTCATTTATTCGAACAACTTACGGATTTGTTTAGATAGTTGAATTTATGAATAAACAGGGATAGATTTAAGTTATCAAATTGTGTATGCTTATGATAAATATTACTTGTACCATTCTATATCTTCACTAATCTTAAGCATATGGCTTCTTATATTCTTCGATTTCTGTTCTAGACATGTTTATTGCTATCATATAAAATTTGTTGATGTTGATATTCCATTGTCATGACATCATACAGGTGCAGCATCGCCATAAATATGCTCGTCTACTTGGCCATTCAAATTATGCAGAGTATGCTGTTGATGCTAGAATGGCAAAGACACCTATAAAGGTTTGTAAAACGAGATGCAATAATGTATTTGCCATCAGATGCACTAGAGAGCCATTTAGATGATAGCATGAATTGCATTTCTTTTTTATTTGCCTAGTCACTGGAAGAATATTCCTTCCAAGCTCACTTTTTGAAGTTATATTGTGTTTAGTAGATATGTTTTTCTGGCTTAAGAAGGATGTTCAAATACTCATTTTGTTGTTTTTACTTCCTCCCATATATATTTTTGTCAAGTACTCTCGCTAGATGTGTAGGTACCAGTACATGCAACAATTCCAAAGTGCAAATTCATAAACAAGAGAGTCTTGCGTCATTAAGATATTCATCGTTCTTGAGGCTTTAAGTATAAAACCACCTCTGTTGTTTTGCGCAGGTTTAGCCCATGCCTTGTGTAATGGACTAACGAATAATATAGTATGGTAGCAAGTATCAATAGTAATTACTAATTACAAAACTAAATTCAATACGAATATGAGAATAATCAATGAATTATATTTCTGAAAATCGTAACATTGTATGCAATCCCTTTGACAAAAGAAGTGTTCTTTATTCATGATTAGATGTCAACCATCTATTTATGATGATGAATTAATGATTCAGATATGAGATTCCTGAGTAATATGTCCTTCCTAGGCGTACACGATTTGAGCTTGATTATGATGATGGTCAGTGCAAAACATCCTGTATTTAAAAGACAAAATTAATGACGATCACATGTTGTTGTGCCTTGGACTTCAGTGCAATTTAGCATAAGCGTTGCTAACCAGTGTGTTGTCCTATGTTTATTTAATGAAGCTAATCCCTAAATTTAATTTTTGTTAATTAACTTTTTTTCCTTCCAAATCCAGGTGTTTGAGTTTCTGGAGGACATATCATCCAGTTTAACTGACTTAGCCATGAAGGAACTTGATATGTTAAAAAATTTGAAGGTTTGAACATGTTTGGTGTATGTGCTTTGCTTGAATTTATATATATCCCTCCTCACACATTTAATGTGATATCAGAAGAAAGAGGAAGGGGAGTTTTCATTTGGAATTGAGGACCTCCTGTATTATGTAAAACGGGTTGAAGAGCAGAGTTATGACTTGGACTTTGGCGAGCTCAAGCAATACTTACCGATTAGTTTAGTTCTATCTGGGATCTTCAAAATTGTCCAAGATCTATATGGTAATTTTATTTGAGACAATTTGTTTACCCTTATGCTTTACTGTTTTGACTGTTAATGTAGAAAGTAATTGGAAAGAAATTCTAGGTAAAAATGTTTCTGTTTTTCTGAAAACTTAATCACTTCGTTAGTTAAAACTTAATAATGTTAAGGAAGTGGTTCATGATTAGTAATCATATTCTGATTTGATTAACAGCTTAAGTGGAACTGTTTAATTGTTCCTAAACTGAAATAATTTTATTAAGAATTCTGTTTTTGTAATTTTATCCTATGTTTTAATTACTATATACCATTCAGTAGATGTATATTGATACTCATTCCTGTTATTTTCCATGCAGGTTTAAGGTTTGAGGAAATTGTGGGAGCAGATGTTTGGCACTGTGACGTTCGTGTTTTTTCAGTACTTGACTTAGGTTCTAGCGAACTTTTAGGCTATTGTTACCTTGATTTGCTTACAAGGTTGAGCATTTTAACTTCTTGAAATTTTAGAGTTGCATTGATTTTTGGTTGCTGGTGAAAGTTGAAGAATTTGTTCTTGTTGTTCATTTTAACAGGGAAGGAAAATATGGTCATACTTGTGTGGTGGCTCTCCAAAACAGTGCATTAACAATCAGCGGGGCACGTCAGGTTATTTTACAGCTATAAAAGTTCTTTTTTTTTCATTTTCTGATTTTAAGCATGATTTCCTATGTTGTTGGGTTGGCTTGGGAAGTTTCTCTTCTTTCCCCCCTTTTAAAATGCCTGCTCTTGTGCTTGCAGATTTTCTTTTCCCCTTTGTGGCTGTTCTGTTACTTTCATCATTTTCATGATAATTTAAACATTGAAAAGTTGAAACAACCATAACCTGTAGCATAGTTCTGTTTTCTCAACTTCTGCTGGCATCTTCGATAAATATGTTTCTCTCGTTTGCCTTGTTCTAGAAAATCTATTATTTGAGAAATTTCAACCATCACCTACTGGGTGATCAATATTATTCTGGTGCAGATGTCTGTGTTCTTATCTAAATTTCACTATGATGGTTTAAATCTGGTAAACTTAAAGCTTTTCAATCTTCCTTGATATCAGATATTCTGTCTTGACAAGACCATGCAATGAATTCCAAAGATAGGCTGTAAGACAATTTTATCTGATAAGATTTGTATGGGATGCATAAATGTTCATGAGAGTGGATGGATTCTCCAGCAAAAATTGCACACTACCACCAAATTTCATCCTCCACAGTCGTTTTTAAAACCTTGGAGCATCTCACTACAATGAGAAACTGCTCCATCATGGAATGGCGTAGCAGGTGTTTAACAAGAATTCCGAGAAGGTTATTCCATAAAAAAATAGCTACCCTTTTTTTTAAAAAAAAGTGTGTGCTGGCCCGCGTGTCATAACTAGCCTTACATTGTTTACCAAAAATAATGGACTTGCCTTGCATGTAGCATATCAAGGGACGGGTCAAAGAATGGACAAGATGACATTGGAATTAATCCTATTAAAAACTATTGTCCAGAAGTAATCTTGGTCTTTGAGTTGTGTTTGACCTTGGGGGCATTTTTCTAATAGGTCATAGTTTAAGAATGCACTTTGGAGATTGCTGTTAGACCTTTTATGCATGGGGTTGATATGGTTATAAAGCACGAACACACCATTTTGGTGCCCTATCATTCATCAGGCACATGTTGAACATTAACGCTTACTCAAAATCATGAATGATGAAAACATGCGTCCATTTTTCAATTTTGATGTGTCCTTTTATTCTGTGTCTATGCTCATTTATTTATTTTTATTTTTTTTTAATCTTAAAAATCATATGAATAAATATAGTTCTCTCTCACTTTTTTTTTCCCGTAACTCTGGTCATTTTGTTATGTTTATATAGATACCGGTTGCATTACTAATATCTCAGTGTCAAAAGGATGCTGACAGTAGTCCTGGATTATTGCGATTTTCTGAAGTGGTCAGTCTTTTCCATGAGTTTGGCCATGTGGTATGTTTGCTTTAATTTATATGAATCATAAATTATTTGTGAGAATTAGATTTTATCTGTCTTGATTAGAATTATAATTCTCATATTTGCAGTTTTGTGTTTGGGAAAAGGGGAATAAAGTATAACACGTGTGCGAGTGTAACTGAGATCTTTTCATGAACATCTTAACCTACTTTTTTGTAGAATCTAAAACTGGTATAGGACATTGGAAGTTTAGAATTGAACATATCACAAGTAAGTTTTCTTGGGAGAAATAGGGGCATAATTGAAGTAGGGGTTTAAGGTTCACTGGATGCATGTGAGGAAAAAGGGGATGTGCAGGCAATATGAAAAGGTTTTAGTTAGGGTTAGATTGTTATCTGCTAGGGTGCTGTGAAGTGTTAATAGTACCTGTCGGATCAGGATTTGGGGTTTGGCAGCATTTTGATGATTAAATAATTAGGCATTTGCTGGGGTGAATGTTCAATTCATGTTTCCAGGGAAATCAAATTCGGATGATAAAATTGAGAAAGTCAATAACTTAGGCATTGCACCTAAAAGTAGAGATATTGCATATTTGCACATCATAGTTTAATTTAGTTTGTTCATTATGTTGTTTGTTATTATTCTGAATTCTTTTTAAACTACACTGTTAGGTTCAACAAATATGCAACCGCGCATCATTTGATAGATTTTCTGGATTACGTGTTGATCCGGACTTTGTGGAAATACCTGCTCAACTTCTAGAAAACTGGTAACAAAACCCACATTACTTCTTCTTCTATGTTAGTTTAAGCATAAATTCACTCTACTTGTGGAAATTGTAGGTGTTATGAAAGCTTTTCTTTGAAGTTGATTTCTGGATTTCATCAGGTGAATTTTGCCAAATGTTCCCTCCATAATTTCCTGAAACTTTCTTGGTTTGATTTTTCTTGATAGGTAGTCATTGTCTTTTGAGGTCCCCTCAATCTGAAGTAGGCCCACTAAGTGGGTGTTTTGGACACACCATGTTATGTAATTTAATTTATTCAATTTATGACTTGCAGGATATTACGAGGCCCATAAAGGATGACATGTGCAAATCAATTAAAACATGGAGGACCTCCTTTTCTGCCCTTAAATTGAAGCAAGAGATTCTATACTGTAAGTTTTAAGTTTTCATCCTGACAATTGTACTTCATATTTACTCGTTGATGCTTATTTAGGATATCGCCTTGATAGGTTCCCAGGGAGAGAGATAACCAGAATGAAATTAAAAACGAAATTCTCCTCCAAGGTTTCCCCCGTTTCCAAGGCCTAACCCTTTGCTCTGTTATTACAAACTTACAATTCTGAGTCTATCTTACCCTCTTCGCTATTATTTACCCTCAACCCCTTCTAACTAACAACTATTTCAGCCTACAACTATCTAAAGTCTCAACCAGTCCAAACTAATTTGTTGCTCCAGTCCTAACACGTACTCTGCTGTGGACCGTCAATTAAACTGTAAATTGTATGGTCCATTGACATTTGCTAGTTGCAAAGTCGTTTGGGATTTGATTCAGTCAGTTGCTGTATATTATGTATGTATACACTCACACATATGTGAATATATGCATGACATGCTTGAGTCAGTAGTGTACAGATGTGAAAGTTCCAGTTGTAAGCTGAGGGACGAAGCAGTTGATATTTATTTTAGAAAAGGTGAAATGTTTATTATTATTATTATTATTATCATTACCTTTGGATTAGTGCACTACACGGTATATTCAATTACTTCTGATGCCTTTTCGGTTGTAATTAAGAGCCAGGTGACCATTATTTTTCTTTTTTGTGTGACATGGGGCATGTTGTTGGCACACTATTATTGACTGCATACTTATTAGTTTACTTTTTTTTTTCCTTTTCATCTAACCCAAGAGCTGTTTTTTGTCAGGTCTTTTTGACCAAATCATACATTCTGCGGATAACATAGACATTCAAGAGTTATTCAAGCATCTTCACCCCAAGGTAAATGAACTTGAGAATTTGTCATTAGTTCCAATTTGAAGTTCAGTATTTTTAATGAAAGTTCTAAATAAATTTCATTTTCTAGGTGATGCTAGGCTTGCCGGCGTTAGAAGGAGCCAATCCGGCTTCATGTTTTCCGTCTAGCGTTATTGGTTATGAGGCTGCTTGCTACAGTCGGATATGGAGCGAGGTTCGAATAATTCGCTACTTTTCCATCTGATACATCTTAAAAAATTTGTAATCATCAATTTTCATTGCAAGCATCTTTCAATTTTCAATCATTCATAACGTTTGTTTCTGGAAAAGTCTTCTCTGATTTTTGAGTTTGAAGAATTTAAACTATAACTTCAAATGTTCAGGTTTTCGCTGCTGATATATTCACCTCAAAGTTTTGCAATGATGTTTCAAATCAGCACGTTGGCATGCAATTTAGGAATAAGGTAACCGATGTGTCCCCCTTTCAGGATGAAAAAGTCTATTATTTGTTCTTTAGATTAAAGATCATAGTTTCTTATCGCATGAGCAAAGCAGATTTTGTAAATTTCGGAGTATTTTATTCATGTGCTTAATTTAAAACATTTTGCAGGTATTGGCCCCAGGGGGAGGGAAGGATTGTATTGAATTGTTAATGGACTTTCTAGGAAGAGAACCATCAATTCAAGCTTTTATTCAGAACAAATCCAAGGGTATCTTGTAAGGCTTTTTCAACGAGTATTTGTCTATTGACAAATCCTATTTATGTAGCAAATTTTATTTTTGTATGGATATCATATTTAATAAACTATTGTATCTTTGTAAGATGACGGCTCACCAGGGAAAATTGGACTTAAGGAAAATTTGACCTGGCGTTTTAAAAAAGAAAAGTTTAAATTATTGGTTCTTTATGCAATTATATATTGCTTAATCATAAAAAGAGGTTTTGTTTGTTTTCCGACCTTGCTACATACAAATTACAAAGTATGGAAAAGCAAAAAATATTGTTTTTTCTTTTACTTGAGCGGGAAAAAAGATTATTAGTTGTACGTATTGTGCAACTCGCATGATAACTCAAACAAGAGAATGATTGAGAGAACTATATAAAAAATCAACTCATAAGCTTAATACATTAGGATCTTGACATTTGTAATTTAAGTTCTTTTATTTAATTTTTTTTACTTGAAAATAACAAGTGTCATAATCTTATGGGTAGGTTTGTAGGCTTGTAGGTCTCTAAATCATTTTTCTTCAAATAAAGTGTGATGACAGTTATTAAGATAATGAAAAATAAGAGACAAATGGAAATGGTGAAATTTATGAATTATATGAGAATGATTCATTTATAAAAATACAACAAATACTTTAAGGCATTAAGCTGAAGGCCTTGAAAAAGACCAAAGGACCACACCTTTATCATTTGCTACATGTGAACCACTTACGATTTTTTATCGTCAACTACTGTTGTGAGCTCAAATTCATTCGTTGATGCAATGTTTTTATGATCTAGTCTAGGCATTTGATTAAGCTATTTTATGGTACAAATCTGATTTGATATGATTGAACTATTGTACATGTTTAAAGTGAGCTCGTAATTATGACTTAGTAATGATTTATTTTACCCTGAAATTATTATATACTCCATATAGTTTTTTTTTAATATAGTTTTGTTTTTTTTAAGGTCTTGTGTTTGGTGTATTTATGAAAAGAAATTATTAGGTGGTTCGAAAATAATGATCCCAAATAGTATATTACCGTCATCAATTATTACTTATGAATTTTATTTTAATTAAAAAAATATGTATTTAATGGTTGAGATTAAATGATCCTGACCCGAACAATAATTTTATGGATATTGGGTGCCCATTCCATTCGTGTATTTCGTGAATTGGTCGAAAATCACACACTACTGACTTGACTATTTCTCCAGCAAGAACATAGAATGGCTGTGGCAGAATTGTGAGAATTATTAAAACAAAGTTTCCAAGTCAACAATCAACAACAGCCACGAAGATAACAAAACCGTGTTTGCTTTGTGTATTTTAACCTAATCAATATTTTATTTTATTAATAATAGTATATTCCTTCATCCTCTCATTTTGATTAATCTATAATCATACATGCTAGCATCGCATGTGCTTTTATTATACCTAGAATTGATTATAGTGAAAATGAACCTTTATTTTCTTTTCTTCATTTGACTGAGGAGTTTTTTTTTTAATTTTTTTTTATAAATCAGGTTGCAAAATAATTTTTCGAAACGTAGTCAAACTTATATTTTTCTAATTAGTGTTCTCATCAAGAATCAAATTTAATTTTCCATTAATATGGTAGTTTCATAGTTTCATTATGGCAACACCTTTGTTATTCACTTATTTGATTGAAAAAGTTTTGAGAGTAAAAGTTAAAACATCTCAAAATTTTTAAAGAGGGATTATTTTTTTAGGTCTAAATATCAAATTGGTCCGACATTTTTGAAATTAATTCCTATTTTTGTATTGTATTTTGATTTTGGTCTTCCATTTAATATTTAAGATTTTTTTTATGCTTTTCTAGTTTTGAATATTCACCTTATATCGTGTCTGCCTTGGTTAACCATGTCTTCTCTATACACAAAACATGAACATCGATTAATTAAAAGAGAAATTTTAAACTTTTCATTTTTTCTTTATTTCCCTTCAAAATCTTGAACCAAATTAGAAATTTTAATTTAAAATTTCCCCTCTTCCTTCCTTACTTGTTGCCTTGAACCAAAAAAGTTGACCTATGATAGCCTATCCTATTTTATTAAATAAATCAACTAATAAGAATAAGTGACATATAATATTTTTAGGTAAGCATTTTTTTTAATACAAAGAGAAAAAAAATGTTGTCATCATAATTCGAAAATATATAATTATGACATATAAAATACACAAGAAGATGTCTTCAATCGAAAATGAGATTTTATGAATTTAAACCACTTAAAAGAAGATTTAATCCAACATAAGAAAATAAAATTATAACGTGTAGTATAAAATGCATGTTTAAAACAATTTTTCATTGGAATATATTATATTCATTATTCTCAAAATCAATTATGTTTTTTTTTCCTCAAATGCTTAAGCAGCAATAGTTCCAATTGCCAACCGTAGACTTTATAAATAAATCAATTATGTTTGGTAATAAAAATTTGTAATATACATTAAAAATGAAAAAAAATCAACTTACCTGGTCAAAAGAAAATCATAGTAGTATTCTCTTACCAATAGTTTCCAAACAATTCCCTTTTATTTTTGACTAGAAATCAAAATATAAATAAATCAAAAGAAAAAAAAAAGGGTAAACGAGAAAGAAATCTGCAGAACATTCTTCTTCTTCATCATTTCCTTTCCTTTCTTTCTTCGCCTTTCCAAGACTTAGATTGAGAGAGAGAGAGAGAGGAAGAGTTTCTGAATTTCAATTTCTCACTTCCCTTATTATTTTACACTGTTTTCTTCTTCCATCATCAGTGATCCCAAACTTTCATCTCAATTTTTCCCCCTAACCCTTTCTTTCTCTTCTTCACCACCACCAACAAATCAGTTGATTCTTCACCAATCATCAAATCCAACCGGGTCGGGTCGGGTCTGCTCTGCTCCATTAAACAGAAATGGGTTTTCTTCTTATACCCAGATAAGTGTTTCCAACAACAACAACAATAACCACAACATTTGCTGTGTCCTCTGTTGATGTTATTACTGAACCTGCTTTCATAATTTTTTGTTAGTTTCTGTAACCAAAAAAAAAAAAAAAAAAACAAACTTTAAGGTTGTTCTGTTCTATTTAAGATTGTAGTATTATACTATTATTACATTACTTTGTTCAGTGTTGTTGTTGTTCCGTTTGATGAAAAATTATGTTCAAACAAATACTTAGTAAGCTTCCTAGAAAGTCATCATCATCATCCTCATCATCATCATCCAAAGGTGGTGGTTCTGAAAGTAGTGGAAGAAGCCATGGTGGTGTTAAAAGCAATGATCTTTCTACGAAATCGGCGAGTTCTTCGTCTTCGGTGTCACAATCACAACCCCTTCATCCTCATGGTAATGTTATCAACAACAACAACAACAACAATAACATCAATAGAGGTTTGATACCGATTGGTGGTGTGAATGAGAATCAAAACCCCACGAATGGGAATTTGAATTTCACTCCTTATGAAGCATTGCCTTCATTCAGGGATGTTCCCAATTCGGAGAAGCCAGCCTTGTTCATCAAGAAGCTCAAGATGTGCAGCGTCGTGTTTGACTTCACCGATGCGACGAAGAACCTCAAGGAGAAGGAGGTTAAGAGGCAGACTTTGGTGGAACTTGTGGACTATGTGACGTCGGCGAATGCAAAGTTCTCAGAGAGTGCGATACAGCAGGTTGTGAGGACGGTGTCTGCGAATATATTCAGGACGCTCAGCCCTCAGCCACGCGAGAACAAGCCAATTGATGGCGTTGAGTTGGAGGAGGAGGAGCCCTCGATGGATCCTGCTTGGCCTCATTTGCAGATCGTGTATGAGCTTTTCCTACGATTCGTGGCGTCGCCTGAGCTGGATGCAAAGTTGGCAAAGAGGTTTATTGATCAATCCTTTGTTTTGAGGCTGCTTGATTTGTTTGACTCTGAAGATCCTAGAGAAAGGGAGTACTTGAAAATGACCCTGCACCGAATCTATGGGAAGTTTATGGCTCATCGCCCTTTTATCAGGAAGTCTATCAATAACCTGTTTTTTAATTTTATTTTCGAGACTGAGAAGCATAATGGGATTGCTGAGTTCCTCGAAATTCTTGGGAGCATCATTAATGGTTTTGCACTGCCTTTGAAAGAAGAGCATAAACTGTTTCTCGTCCGCGTGCTGATTCCCCTTCACAAACCAAAGTGCCTGGCAATGTATCATCAGCAGTTATCTTATTGCATTACTCAATTTGTGGAGAAAGACTGCAAGCTTGCTGATACCATTATTAGGGGATTGTTGAAGTACTGGCCGATAACAAATAGTTCAAAGGAAGTTATGTTCTTGAGTGAGTTGGAAGAAGTCTTGGAAGCAACTCAACCTCCAGAGTTCCAGCGATGTATGATGCCATTATTTCGCCGAATTGCACATTGTTTGAATAGCCCCCATTTTCAGGTTTGAAATTTACAGTGCTTTCCTATTTCTCTTGTTCTGTTTACCCTATTCTTGATTTCATGTGGAGATTGCACTTGACTTTCAAATTAATTCATGGGTTAAGCCTCAGAATTCAAGCTGAATACTATACATTAATTCATTTCGTCTAGTTGAGAAGCTGTTTAACTACCAAGAAAAAGAAATAATACATCCGTGTCAGTTTGTCACCTTCCTGCTTAATGTATATTTTGTTTTAAACATAACTGTGTGCAAGTGTAAGTCCGAGCTTGGTTAAATATATGGGTTAATGAACTATTATAATGACTTGGGCAACACTCCCCTGCGAGGTAGGTTTTGGGGTGGAGTTAGGCCTAATTACTCTAACATGGTATCAGAGCCTATCATGATGTTGGGCCACTCATATCATAATGTTGGGTCACTCGCAGTTGTCTAGTCCTACAAAGTTCAAGCTCCAGATGTCCAATCCTGGGCGTGGGGTGTGTGTGTTGAGAGTGTAAGTCCCACAACGGTTGAGTATATGAGTGATGAATCATTTACAATGACATGGGCTGCTTCCCCCTATGAGCTAACTTTTGGGATGCAGTTAGACTTAATAAAGAAAATTTAATCCTTTTGTTTCTTTGAGCCATATGCTGATATGTTCTCTTAAACCATGGATATTATCTGAATCTATGTTCTCTGATGACTTTGGCCTTAACAGAAACTGGTAGATAATCATAGTATCATAAATGAATTTTTTATGTTAATCCCTCACTTTTAAACATGCAAGGATTATTACAGTGTCATAAATAATTTAGGGGTACAGCTAGCTTACAGTAAATATTAGTTTTATGTCAATTGTCACTGTGTTGTTTGATAGGAGCACAAAATGCTGCTAAAAAAATGCTCACGATGATTAAGTTTTATAATCATGCTCTACTCCAAACCCTGCAAAAGGCCTTAAGAAATAAAAAACCAATAACTGTGGTGTACGATTTTCACTATTGATCTTGCTGCATGTTTATAACCTTCATGTGCTAATATTGTATGTTCCAAGTTTTTTATTCAGTTGGAGATATTTCCCTTGTTACTCTCCTCTTGTGTAATTAACTTGGTTCTGTCAAGTTATTGAGTACGGTAAAACTAAAAGCCTTTCTTCTTTTAGAAAAAACTATGGTAGAAGTCTATGCTGTTAGAAGAACTCTGAAGTATGGATTCGTATTAAATTTCCTCATGTGCCTTCTCATGCGAAAGCTAAGCTTGAAAGAAGCATAGGCTCGCCCAAAAATCTTGTGCTAAAATTAGATTGAATTGAGAGAGAAATTGGATGGCAAGAATTGAGCTCTTGCCCATTTGGTTGAAGAGACTTCCATACCATGTTGACTAGCCTTATATCCAGTTGCTTATGCCGTTAGCGGAAGGCTCAATTTATCTCTTAACTGATTTAGTATCACCTCTAACATGTCGCTCACTGTTTAGAGTACATCTCTTAACTATTCAGGAAGGTTTTCTTCTCATGTCTTGAAATGTAAGCCTATGTCTAAACTAAAAAGATAATTTTTGTCAGTTCAATATTATGAAGAGGAGATAGATTGTATTATTCATGTAATGCGACAATCTCTGTCTTTAATCTTCTTCTTCTTCTTCTTTTTTTTTTTTTTTTAATTTTATTTTATTTTTTTTTACGACTTTCGGTTCATTACAGAGATGCCTAGTAAACTGGAGTGAGAGCAGATGCTTTTGATAACTCCCCTCTTAGAAATTCTAAATATGTTGAAGTAGTTAGCCGGACTACATCGTAAATGCAAATCATTTACTATTATAGTATTACTCAATTTTGATTGTTGATATTTCTAAGAGGCAAAGAGACCATAATCTTTGTTCAGTAATTTGCAATTTGGGGCTGCCACCAATTTAAAAGGTCATATTTTGTGAAGACGTTCTATCAGTATCGTGTGGTTAGGCTTGACTTTGATGTTAATGTTTTTAGGTTTTCACTGTTAGTTGAATCTTTGCAGTAGTCCACTCATAAAAGTTTTGTGATCCATAGTAATAGTGATACGGACCAGAACTTCACACAACAAGATAAAAACAGTAAACACTCAACAACGAGAAAGAGTATGTGTATCATTTCAGAAGTAGGAAATTTACAATTGAAAGTGTATTCCTAGTGCCACAGAGTTAGGCTCTTACTCAGAGCTATTGTTCTTTATCCATAACTAACAAAATGATTTCCAAAAGGTTCCCATTTCCACACTCAGCCAAATTCCACAATTAAGTAACCAACCTCATCCCTTCCTTCTCACTGCCAGCACATCATTCCTTACTGGTCCCCTCTTTATTCCTCCTAGTGTAGACCTTCCAAACCTTGATCACATGTGACAAGTGGTGTATCAGCTGCCCTTTTGAACCTAATTACTTCTTTTGGGCCCTAACAAATAATGGTTTCTGGTTTCCTATATCAAATTTAGGATCTTATAATTTTACCCTCATCATTTATGTAGTGCTGAATGCTTGGCTGTGGGCTGTCAACAAGATGAAATTATTGATATTACATGAGAATCTTATAATATTAATCTCATCCCACTTGACAGTAGGATGATGACAGCTGTCATACAACAGGTTGAATTTTAGGAGCTTCTATTTTATTCTTTAACTGGATCTGGCATTTTTCCAGAGAACTCGAATCCTATTTTACTTTCATTGCTTATGTTTGTGGAAAAAGGCAGCCATGACGGTGACACACTGTAGTTAAGGATCCATCCTACCCTACAACCACCCTCCTACTACACCTCCTAGGTAGAAAAGAAGAAAGCATGTGTATATTGTTTAGATTGTCCTTAATTCATTTTGGAAGTGCTTGCTTGAATGGAAACTACTCCATGCTTCTAGTTATTCAGTTTTTTTTTTATTTATTTTTTTATTTATTTTTTTTTATTTATTAACTGAGGATATTTATTTCGATTAAATTTCAAGGGATAGACCTTAGACCTACTTTTTTGAATTGCTAGATGTTGCAATTTGCATGACTTAATCAACGTGGATGAGTGAAGTGAATGATGTCTCTATTTCTCATGGAAAGCTTACTGATGGTGATAAGCATGCATTATTTTCATTGTGTTGCGAAAGTGCTAAAGTTGGGCCCACAAATTTCAACAACGAACTTTCTAGTTTAATTTGTCAAATTTGGTCATAACCTGAATGGAGCTCCATTTGCTGTATGGATTATTATTATTTTTAAATGGCTGTCCTGTGTCCTCAAACATGAATTTTGTGTCTGTCTTTTCTCAGGTGGCGGAAAGAGCTTTGTTCCTGTGGAACAATGATCACATAGTGAACTTAATCAAACAAAATTGCAAAGTGATACTGCCCATTATCTTTCCTGCATTGGAGAGAAATGCTAGAAGTCATTGGAACCAGGCTGTTCATAGTTTGACTTTAAATGTGAGGAAGATTTTCAATGATCTCGATCCTGACCTGTCCAAAGAATGCTTGCAAAAGTTTGAGGAAAATGAATCAAAGAAAGATGAAATAGAAGAAGGTCGTGAAGCCACTTGGAGACGCTTAGAGGAGCTAGCTGCAAAGAGAGCCGCAAGTAGTGAAGCACTGGTTATTGGTAAAGCACCCATTCGCAACTCTGCAGGTTAGGTAGAACTGGAATATGTATGCTACTCCAATAGCTTCAATTTTTTTTTTTTTGTTTTGGAAAGAATTTTATATTATTTTTTTTTGCATGTGATGGGTTGGCCAAGAGGGGCAATTTCTTGAATACTTTCTTTTTTCACTGGCGATGGTTAGTAGCACATATCACATATGCAAAAGGCAACATCCACAAAGCTTAACTAGCATTAAACTTTGTACTTTTGTAAATTGTACCTAGTGTTGTCACTTTGCACTGTGGGTACTTTTCTTTTTAATGCATATTCGATGAACATTTCCTCATTAAGACTAGAAATTTGTCCAAATGAAAAATGGGAGACAACAATTGGTTAGAGGAGAATGATGAGAACAGGCTATACCATAGTTACCAGGAACTCGATACAGGTATGAATACGCGGTTTGGCATTTTTGGCATACTATTACAAGACTTTCTTTTGAGGTGAAACTGGTATCATAGTACTATGTAGTATGCGGAATGACAAGTTTTTTATACGATAGGTAAGTTTAATGAGAAAATTTGGTGACTATGAGCTATATACCAGCCAGAAGAGGCTGCTAATAAGCATAGGGGCAAACAATGCAATAACAGTGTTAAAGCATCAAGTTGCCTGTGTTAATTACATGCTGGTTGCAAGTAGTAGCTGTTTGCTATTCCCATGTCTTGGACTGTGTAAAAGCAAAGCAGTACCTTTTATCAAGAGAAGTCTCATCCTTCAAGGACTTGGATTTCCCTATACTTCAGGGTTTACTTTGTGAAATCCTTCCTCCAATAAGAATGTGTGTTTGAGACATCATGCAACAAATCAAGCACAACTTGGGTTGCACTACTTGATGCCAGAAACATGAATGATGGATTGGTATTGTATGATGAATAGGAAACCTGCTACCTGCACCTCCTTTTTCGGTTTTCATATATAACTGTTTTTTTTTTTAATAATAATAATAATAATAATAATAATATAATAATAATAATAATTATTATTATTATTATTATTTTTAATAAATTTTTAATATAAGCTAGCTATCATTTGCCCTAATTTTCAAGGGAGGGGAAAGAGAGGCACTTCCAAAGATTTAAACATGACCGGTCACCCTTTATGTTCCGTAGTTTAACACTTTAACTAGTTGATATTGGCTTATGAGATACTCCATCCGGTCATAATTATAGTCACTTTTAATCAAATTACAAAAATCAATAATATTTATGTGACTTTCTTCATTTCCTAAAAAAAAATTATAAAACACTAAAATTTTAATAATAAAATAATGGGCCTTGTATGTGTCTTTTAGGTTTTCTAAAAGTTAAAAAAAATATTACTATTAGTTTGGATTCTTTCTTCTCCCAAGAATTTAAAAAATATAATTTTCAATTTTTTTAAATCACATTTAGCTTGTTAACAAATATATTTTGATTAACTACATAAGACGAACAACGGATACAAAATCAAGGATTTGGTTACAGTTGGCTTAGCTAGCTCGTAGTTACACGTATTCGTTCATACTTTTGGCTCAACTTGTCTCAATTAATTATCCTACCTACCCGTATTTGTTTAGACTGAAATTTTGATGGGATATATTGAGTTATGTTTATTAGCTAGATGTTGGGCTATGGAATTTGAAGATAAGAGTGTTGAAGTCAAGACTAGTGTTACAGTTTCCATTTGTATTGAAGGATAGGACAAAGTGTCACGGTGTGTATTAGGCATTGAAATTTGCTTACTTTACTATTAAGAGCATTTTCTGTTGAGCAATTAATTAGCCTTATAATTAGCCTTTAACAAAGAATGTACTCCCTCCGGTCCTATACATAGGACATACTTAACCATATTCCTCGGACCAAGAAAAGTAGTTAGTTTTATGAATTCTATGAGAATATATTGTAATATTACAATTTTACCCTCTTAACTTTTCTTGAAAAATTCACACTCATTAATGAACAACAAAAAACACATGCATTTAATAAGGGCAAAAAAGAGAAAAAACAATAAATGATGCATAGAAAATACAAAATGTCTTATATATAGGACCAAAGATTGCTTATAGAATATGTCCTATATATAGGACCGGAGGGAGTAGCTCACAAGACAAAGATGACAATGAAAGAAAATTGTGAGTTTGAGTCTCCGAAACCAGAGGAAGAGAAGGAAGAAAAAAATAACGAGGGAGTGAGTGGTCCTTGGAATTTGAGGATCAAATAGCAAGATTGCAATACTTGAAAGTGTTAAGTTTCACCAACAAAGCCCAGCACAGTAGATAGCTGGGTTCCTTAATCATGATGTCAGGGGTTCGATCTCTATCGTGGGCATAGAAAAAGCTTTGTTGATAGAGGCAAAACCCACTTCGGTGATCTCTACGTCTCGGAGAGGATTAGTCTTCGGCTGTCGGCTGGGGATACCCTTGGTGTACACCAAAAAAAAAAAAAGTGTTAAGTTTCCTTCTAATCCATCTTATGAGGTGGAAGTCAATCCTTAAAATGGAAGATAAGGTTTCAAGCCTATCGTAAGTTAAGTCCTCAAAGAAGGATGTTAGCATCCATTGATGAATGGGATCCATTCTCAATAATGTAAGCAAAGCCTTCCATAGACAATATTCATCCTATAAGGACATTTACTTCCCATCGATCATCGAGGATCATACCTTTCTCAATGTGAAGCCTGGACCTCTTTTCACTTGGTGAGGTGTAATTTGCATCATCAAGGAGAGTCGAAGTTCATTCTCGAGTTATCCTAATACATCCTACATACTTTTGGGGTATCATAAGTGGAAAAAGTAGAGATGAGTAGATACCTTGGTTCTTGAATCAGAAGGAAGAAATTGTTACTTTTGTATGATAAGACGACCATGTGATCACGAAGTGTCAGATTAAGACAACATCAAGCCAGAAAGAATTCATGAAGACTGTGAAGTGTGACAAGCTTCAAATAGTAGTGGAGCATCAATAACAGTTGGAGGCAAGCACACATGACCTAATCGTCAAAGCATAATTTTTAGCAGGTTGTTTTTTTTTTAACATTTTGGTTGTCTCAACGTAGAGGTATTGATCGGTTATCTTGTACATAGGGTAGGGACAATTACTAGTAGAAGTTTAGTCTAACTCAATAAATAGGAGTTTCATTTACTGTACAAGGGGTCGAAAAACACTGGTAAAAATCTTACGTGAAGCAGATTTTTGGGTGCATATCATGTACTTCCTTCCACTCGGTTTTTAATGCAAATCACTTTTTTTCCTTTTGTTTTTGTCTTCATTTACTTGTTTTCATTTTATTTTCATTTGCAACTTTGCGCTTTTCTCTTCATTTTAATCAAAGAAGTTTGTATTCTAAGTTCCTTTTCGAGCATTTAATTGATTGCTTGAGAATTCTAAGTTCCTTTTCGAGCATGTAATTGATTGCTTGAAACTATTTTTTTTGTTTCATGATCGGAGTGTCCACTGCCGATCTCAGTGACTAATCTCCTCGCTGGCTTGTAGGCACCTCTAATGGGTGTGACAGCTAGCCCCGAGATTTAACAATCCTGCATGCACAATGCAGGATTCGAACACCTGACAGCGTGGATCAATCCCTACTACTGAACCACGCTCATATGATGCTTGAGACTATTTGACCATGAACTAATAATTCTCATTTAAACGCATATGATGCAAGATTACCATTTAACGAGTGTCACATCCACTCATTTTTCTTTAATCACACATTTATCTTTCAAATCTAAAATTGATAAGTCTTCAAAAAAATTTTTGCCACTAATCACTTGCTTCATAGCCCCCTACATTTTCTTAACCACAACTACATTAAGAAATATTACAAAAACTTTCCTTGGTAAATAACAACCCAAGAAGAATAAGATCTTGAGAATTCTTATTCTTATTATTATACATGAAAAAATGACAAATTTTAAAAATAAATAATAAATAATAACTACTAAAATGTTATTTACATCCCTGAAATTGCACCTGACTTTTATTTTAATCCCTCAAAATTGCAAAAATGCCTTTTTGATCTTTGAAATTGTTAAAAGTTATTCACGTTAAGCCCTAAGAGCATTCACAACAAAATTTTAACATCGGACTCATCAAACTCTGACACATCAGCATTACATAATCATTTTGCTATAAGACTCAACTTGGAACTTTTCATATTTTTCACTATGATAGTTAAGACTCACTAGACTTATGCATCAACATTACATTAGCACTTACTTTTAAACTTAATTTCATTTTAATAATATTTTTGAAATGTAATTTCAATAATGTTAATTACCTACTATTTCTAAAAATAATCTCAAATGTTTAATTATCACATCAATATTTATAAATTTCTAAAAACTATATTTGCATTAAAATAATATCTAAAATTAAAATATTCAATTTTATGTTTAAAAATGTGCCATAACCATTTTTATTTTTTTCATAATAACACAATATTTAAGAATAAAATATAAAAATAAATATTTAAGAATATTATTATTTACTATTTTAAATAAATAATATCAATATTTATTTATTATTATTTATTGTTATTATTATTTATTTAGTTATGATTATTATTGTTTGTTTATTATTAAGATGAAGTAAAGTAAAATGAGAGAAAGGAAAAAAAAATAGGGTCTTACAGTCTTAAGTTGAGTATCTTATTTTATAGACTCAACTTAGAACTCCCCACCAGGTTTTGAAGAATATTAGAGTCTTGAAAGAATCTGATAAAAAAGTTGATGTTAAGACTTTGCATTAAATAACTCTCTCAAAACACTATTGTGGTTGCCCTAAAACCATGTGCTATTTGATGCAGTTAATAGACGTTCTACGTGGATCGTTAACTCCCACAAAAAAAGTCATTTTAGAGTAGTAAGTTTACTTTTGTCCCTTAATTTGTTAGTTGCTTTCACTTTGGTCCCTATTTCAGAGTTAGCTTTCACTTTAGCCTTTAACCTTAGAAAAAATTCACTTTGGTCCTGGACTTCTATTAAAAATTCATGTTAGTCCCTCTGAGCATTAGCCTTTAGAAGGCTTTAATCTTATTGGCAGTTGCAACAATCCATACTTTCTATTGATTGTTCAATTCATCATCAACTCTGCTGAAGAATATACGTTGTTTCTCATTTTAACAAAAATCATCATATTATCAACATATTATAAAATAGAAGAAGTTGAGGGTAATCTTATTATTAATCTTACTTTCCCTCCTAATTTCTTACTTTCCCTCCTAATTTCACCTTCTAATCTCAGTCATCCAATTGCAAGTAAATCACATCCGTCCATATCCATTCAAGCAAAAATCTTTTCATTTTCTTTCATTCATTTTTTCTTTGTCTGTTATATTATGATAGTCTCTCTCTCTCTCTTTTTTTTTTTTGCAAAAGAAAAAAAATGATACAAAACTCCTAAGATTTGGACTCAAACCAAATCACAGCAAGAGAATATTACCAATAAAATCTTGATGAAACTTCTTATTGTTAATTTACCAAGAGGAACAAGTTTGAGTATAAAACCCGTGCATAGTAAGATAGCCACAACACAGGTACATTTTAGTTGTCTCTTTAAATTTGTGCCTCTGGAAAATATATCATTACTAAGATTATATTAACAAATACAACTTGGAGGGAATATTATAATGAGAATGAATGAATTTTTGTAGTCATTGCTTAATGGATGTGCAAGATAAGACGTAGCAGGAAACATGACCTCACATATTTTTCATTCATTTAGAAAATCTGGAAATAATATAATATTCCTTTATCAATCCTCAAGATTTTTTCTTAGCACCTTATAATTTGAGTCCCTAAAAAATATGGTTCTCAAATATAGAATCTCTAAAACTTTCTTTCATTAGCGTGTGTTATAGTTTTAAGTTCTCATAATGCTGAGATTTTTACCATGCAATAATTCAATAGGCATTTTATTTTTTGGTAAAGTTGGAAAAGAAACAAACGAAACGCGACACCAAGGCCCTAGAAAACTAATCCCCATCGATTGCACGCATTTGATAGGAGAATGTTGGATATTTCAGGGGAAGGGGATGCAAAGAGACAAAAATCATGGTCATTGGCTGCACCATGCTAGGATTTCAATAAAAGAGGTTCCCTAAGATAGATTAATTTGGATTTCAATAATTCATATAGTCTTAGTTTTTTAATTTAAAAGAGCTATGTAAATATATGTTTGTCAATTAATTACGTATTTTGTTTTTTATTTTTTGTAGCTTTAATTTTTGATTGATTATGGAAAGTAAAAGAGCAAGCAAACAACCTAGAAGCATAGGAGGTTTCGAAAAGAATCAAGAATGTTTTGATTATGATATTGTACATTATTATTTTTTTTAAATGTTGGATTTCTGAATTTTAGTAATGAATATGTTGGTTTTTCTTGCTTCAGGTTCATGCGGAATTAGTGATGTTCAAAGTCGAAGAAGTTCTGTATTTACCATTTCAAATTTTTTTTCAAGTAAAGTCAAAAAAAGTTCTAAATCTATCTTCTACAGCTATTTATTTAAAAGTTTGATTTCCATTATTGAATTATTGTGTTTATTGTATCTTATATAAACTCTTTTGGTACTGATTTCATCCTCAGATGCGAAAGATGATACTCAACCTAAAATATTAGAAATAGAAACTCTACAACCGAAATTTAAACTATGTACCCAACATGTCAATATGGCATAAATATTAGTGGGAACACCTCTTCAATATAAACTACATATAAAATTCGAAATTATTGTCTTTTATGATTGTAAACTTTAGTTTTATAAAATACAAAAAATAAATAAATTAAATTTACATGATATAAACAAAAACTACACATTGGCTATTCATAATTTAATCACTAAATAGTAATTTAATATTATACATTACAAATTCAAAATATTTTACTCATACTTTGTCAAATGAAATTTCTCACACAATGCTAATATCTCAAATTAAACGACCCGTGCATCGCACGGGAAAACTTACTAGTTATTACATAATTGAGATTGTGGTACAATGGTTTTAATATTCTAATTTTCCCTCTTTAGTCACTTTTATCCAAAAATGATAAAATCTTTAACTCGAAATCTTTGATAATGAAATTGCTATCCAATTTAAAATTGTGAAACTCCGATTTACAAATTCAAATATCGAAAGCACAACTTACACTTTCCAATTCGTATAACCTAAAATATTGTGAATCAAGATTTGATTATAAAGTTTCAATTGGTTCATTTATCCTTGTTATTTTCATAATTCAAAAGGAAAAGTTTTAGCATCAGTTATTACAATTTACAAAGCTTCCTTATAAAGAGGAGCGGCGTGAGTAAAAAATTGGCGTGGAAGGATTTCTTGTAGAAACATGTGTAAGGAGTTCCTTGTCATTTTGAAATTTAGCCATATCCTCCTCTGCCAAGCTAATATGAGCTTCAATGCCATCACCTAACTTGGTTTCCATAAAAATAACCACATTTTTAATTCTCCATTGTGGGGGCATTACCAATGTTGGCTTCCCCCAACCAAAATCAGCAGCTTCATATACTGGAAACCCACACAAAGAAGTGAAGATAAAGGGCACAATCTCCTCGTCACTCTTCTTGAGTCTACTCAAATATTCCTTAAGAGAGTTCAAGTGTTCGTAACCATCTTGAAGTTTGAGGATATAATCATTATCTATTTTCTTAATTTCTTCTCTCAATTTCCTCGATATATCATAACATTCCCCTTTATCATCCAATGATGAAAACGTGTTTACATTTCTAATGTAATTTCCAAAAGCATAAGTTGGTAATGGAGGGTCCATTCTCGAACGTAGGTTCACCGCAAAATACACCAAGTATGACCTCTTATGTTGCAAGGATACGGGTACGGTATGGGTTATGAGCTGAGTGGAAGCCATAAAGCGCTTCAATATAAAATTGGATAGAACCATAATTCTAGAAGGTGATTTCTCGATAGACATCATATTTTTTTCATATGTTGCTTTAAGGGCATCTATGGTAGATGCATCAAACACAAACCTCTTAGACACAATGTTCCCTTTTGCAATAATACTATTTGGTTCATACCATGATATATCCCTTGATGGAAACAATGTGGAAGATATGAAGTGTGTTTTAATGCTTGCTTCTCCTTCTCCGCGAGTTATAGCTGCCCAACTTTGGATGAATGTAAGAAAGGACAGTGCGTCTCCGATGGTATGTGACATGGATATACCTGTTAAATACATAAAAAAGAATATGAAGATGTTTATGTTTTTTTTTTAATCAACGATTATGTTTTTCTTGACATACTTTAAAAGTAGAGAAGGTTGATCCTAATTACAAGCAACCACGAGATAAATGAAATCTTGAAATGATTCTTTCAAGAATTTTTTGAACATATGGATACATTTATAGGACAAACAATCATAAAAAAATAAATTTGTATTGGAAAGTTAAAAATCATTCTCTGATCTTCTAAGCAATTTGTTTCCCTATAAAAACTTAATAAAAAGTACTAATGAGTGCTTTTAGGGTATTGTTTATGGAGATAAAAATAATTATTTTGTGTAAGAAAATGATAAGTTTCACACATCGAGAATCATTGAACTTATTTTTTCATTATTGATTTATTCATTATATATTCTTTTGAAAATGTGCTCTAATCGTTAGTAATACCAATCTTATTTTTTCAACTTATTTATCCTCTGCATGTGGTGGATAGATTACAATATATTTTTTTAAATTTTTTATTTTCATTTTTTTTTGTTTATATGGGAGGTCTGAGACTAAAACCCATGACCTGGAGGAGGGGGAAATCTTAAGTTTCCCTGCAGCCACCAACTGGGCTATCTTACGCGGACAAATTTTTTATTTTCAAATACTTGCAATATAAAAGGAGTAAAAAGGGTGGTCCTCTAACACACAAAACGAAGAAAAAAGTAAATATACTTGCAATACACTCCAATGGACTAATACGTCAATTGGAGCTGAGAATTAAGCAAAAGGAGCTAACCATATGATGAGTTGAAAATTCAAGCCTAGGACCTTGTTTTAATAAAATCCAGCTATGCTAGCTTTTTAATTTTAGAGTTGTTTTGTTACAGATTTTTTTTTTCAAATGGCCGGTTCCATAAAGTTACTTTTGAGTTTGTCATATATCATTTTTATCAATTTCGACCAAATTTTGCTGAGATGTTACACCTAAATCATATATAGTTAGACACAAGAGTTCATCCATGTTGTGCCACGTGGACGAAAACGACCTCTTTCTCCATTTTTTTTAAAACTAAAAATAAAAAAATTAAATTTTTTAGTTTTTTTAATTTAAAAAAAATGATCTTCGCCCACTTGGCATCACACATGGCTAACCTTCTGCATCTGAAATTAGGATTCCGGTGTGACACCAGAAAATTTCGGTTAGAATTGATAAGAGGGGTTTATGGCAAATCCATGAGTAATTTTGTGGAAACAAAATTAAGTCATAATTCTATTATGAGATAATGACATATACTCCCTCTATTCCTAAATATAAGCCCTTAGAGTGGAATTGTGTGTGGATAAAGGATATTAGTTAATATTGTTAGTGATATTGAAATTGATAATATTTGATATACTTTTTTAAAATTATCCCTATAATAAATACTAATAATTATCATTGGAACTCTAAAAAATGTTAAATAAATAGGGATGTTTGTAATAAAAAATAATTTATGTTACTGAAAATTGTACCAAATACTTGTAATAAAGACCAAAATATTTCCACTATCTCTACTGTTTATATATAAAGATAATTTGAATTATCCATGATAACATAATCAAATCAATTCCAAAATATAATAATATGAAGAAGTATTTTTTCACATATATATCTTAACCTTACCAATGGCTATTCCACCGCAATCAAACACATTGAGTTGGACAGCAAGGGGCGTGTCAACAATTTCTTCCATTGGATATGGAAGAAACTTTTTGGGGTTAGGATTTTCAACATCATTGAGCTTACACCTCACTCTTGCTTCAAAGTAAGGGACACCCTCATCATTGCACTCTAAGTGAGCCTTGTCCACGATGAGTCTCCCAGCAAGAGGGTAGTAATGGGTCAAGACTTGAGAGAGGGAGTTCTTGAGGTGGTTGGAAGGGTTCTTGGTGACGTTCATGATTTGGTTTGAAGGAAAGAAGTAAACAACAGAGGAGGTAACTTGGGGAATGAGTTGGTCTAGGAGGGAGAGGTTGTAATGGAGAAGGTGGTTTGGGGTGGGAGAGGAGGGTTTGACCACTTCTTTGGAGATAACTTCAATTTCAACCTTCATACTTAATGTATAGAATTATTGCTACTTTGCTAGCAAGGTGCTTTTGATTATAATTTGTGTTTTTGATTGATATACATTTCACTTGTTTATGTACTATCTTTTACTATAAATCTATAATAAAGCAAACATGGTTTGCTTAACTAACAAAAAAGTTTGTCCATTTTTTTATACCCAAAATGCCCCTTGGATATGAGTGGTTACTAAAGAAATAACTGCATCCTTATGATAACTGCACCATATCTATCTCTATCTCTACTTCTCTACTACTTCTCTACTACTATACAAAGGAAACTCTCTTTTTCAGAGAGTTTGTCTAATTTTTTAGGACTAAAATACCCCTAAACTTACACTAAATTACAATAACAATTGGAAAAACCATTATCCATCATCATGTTTTAACCCATCAGTTCATAAAAAAACTGATAAAAACTGTCATGTTTAATTGTAAAAAACTTGCCATAACGTTATCGCCCGTGCGATATATAGAGAACACACACGAAAACTTGCCTAAAATAATGATGTCCTGCAAATATTTTCTGAACACCTAAAATACAGCACTTTCTTAAAAATTACGTGATGTAATAAGTCGAATTTGTTCAAGGAACAAGTTATCTAACAATTTTGCTGTCTTGGTGAATTTCATATGTCAAGTTAGAAAAATAAATTTTAGTTCTAATTTTTTTTTCAATAATGTTATAAAAAAAATAAAATAATAATGTTATTTGAACATCAATATCTAATATTTGAGTCTAACATCCACCATTTTCGGTAAATAATAATGAACCCTTCAATTTATCTTTCTTATTATTTTTTATATCTTTACTTAAAATAGTAGGTGTTAAACTTAGATGTTAAATATAAATTTCCAAATAACATTGTTTGTTTGTTTTTTTTTCATATATAATATGCGTGTCAACACCCTTTAAAAGTACGTATATCATTTCTATATTATACAACACTTGCTTAAAACACATCATGGTGTAGCTGGCTTGTTGAATATATATCATATATATATATCAAGTTGGTTAGGATATGTATAACATTTCCAGACGTGAATGAGCTGTTCCGAAAGGAAATATATTATACAAATATGGGTTGAGACGAGTGGTAAGTGGCTCGATCTCGCTTAAGCAAGATATCAGGTTTGATTCTTTGTGGATACAGAAAATTCATGTTGAGAGACTCACCTGTCATAGTCATGCACGCGATCCGGGTCGGATCCGGATGTACCTAAGTAATACTTGAGAAACTAGATGGGCAACTAAAATAAAAGGAAATATATTATATAATATGTGCTAATAGAAAATAAATAAAGTTCAAAATTTTTTTGGTATATCACTTAGAACTAAGGATAAAAAATCAATTAATAATAAACATATTTTGAAAAACTCAGTTCATTATTCTCAAATTTCTAAATATTTTATTTTTAAATGTAAAACTGTTTTATTTAATTTCTAAAAATTGATGTCAAGAAAATCACTTTTCTATATGTGTGGATGGCCTTTATAAGGATTTTATTCAGCTTTGTTTTAGACTTTTTCTTTTTGCCCCCCATTTGTTATTTATCGCCTGTAACAAGTCGGAAGATTCTTTCCGCTTGAAAAAATGCGGAAACAAAATAAAACAATTTCCGCCTTATGTAAGTCGTATCATCTTCCGACTTTCCAAAGTCGTAAATAAAATAGAGTATTCCGCCTTTTATCAGGCGAAAACATTAAAAATTTGCTATAATACCAAAATTACCCCTCCGTTCATTCACGTACAAAAGGGGGTGGAGGGTTCACGTATGGGCATTTCTGGGATTTCAACATTTTAATTATTTCGCTCCTTAAAAATCGGAAGTATTTTCGCTTTTAAATAGTTGGTAATTCTTCCGCCTTATGCAAATTAGTAGAAAAATAAAATAGTTTCCGCTTTTTGAAAATCGAAAATCATCTTCCGCCTTCGTAAAGTCGGTAAATGGGGGTCAAATTGTTTTATTTTGCTTCCGCCTTGTTTCAAACAGAAATAATCTTCCGACTTGTTTCAGGCGGTGGGGGCCAATGAGTAAAGTGTGGGGTTAAAAAAGAAACCCTCTTGTTTTATGGGAAAAAAATTCGAGGGTCAACTTATTCCACGTAATACTGCATAATAAGTTTTATTTTATTCATTGATTGATAAACTTTTTTATATTGTCGATGAATCTCTAGTCATAGTATTTTTTATTTAAAAGTCAATCATTATTTACATATGTACGATGGTCAATGGAGTTAATTTTGTTCTTTGAAGATATCAACAATAGAACCCATCATGCATATATTGAAGTTTGGCTAGGAGTAATTAGCTAAGTGCTATTGGCGTCTCTTCATGCAGAATGGAGGCTAAACTAACAACATATTTGTTGACTTGGATACCTCAATTGGAAAAATGACAAAAAAAATTATTTTTTTGATAAGAAAAAAAATTGATTGATGGAGCATTAGGGGTGGAAACAGGCCAGGCCAGCTTACACGGGCCTATAACAGGCCTAATAAGAGGTCAGTCTAGGCCAGACTTTTTTTGCAAACAGGTTAGACTCAGGCTATTAAAAAAGCCTATATAGTCTAAACAGGCAAGCCCAGACTATGTAAAAAGTCTATTTAACTTAACAGGCCGGCCTATATAATTTATATTATTATTATTATTATTATTATTATTATTATTTATTATTAGTTATTATTATATTATAAAAAAATACAATAAAAAATTTAACTTGCACACTTATTAAATGAAAATGCAAACAAGTCCCACATTGTTTAACATGGTGCATGCTCTTTGGTTCTGAAGAAATGTTAGGCTATATGAGGGTAGGAAGGAGACTTAATATAATGCATCTATGCTTGCATTTGTTGAAGAGTTGGTCGATGTTGGACTTAATATGTTGAAGCTTGCCTTGCCTTGTCTTGGTTATGTGTAATTATGCAAGTCCCACATTGTTCATTTCATAAGAAATAAGCCCACATCGTTCATTCCATAAGAATAAGAAATAGGCCTTCCACCCCTTGTTGTAATCCTTATAAGTTATGAAGTCCCACATTGCCTATTAGAAAGGAAAAACTTGTATCTTTCCTTATAAAAAGGACCACTTCCATAGCTTTTATGATAAATGGAGTTACAATGGGCCTCAATGACTAATTGGGTCACATGACATGACTAATTTAAAAGTTTTAATATTTGATCAATAATTTTTCTTGTTAGGAAATTCGGTTGAACTGCTAACCCTTTGGTTTTTTTCGGTTTTTGACTGGTTTTTCCGGTTTGGAAATTGGTACCATGATTGGTTCACCAATTTACTAGTAGGCCTATTGGCCTATTTAAAAATTTAGTTTATGCAACTTTTGTAACAGGCTTATAGGTTAGACCAGGCTTTTTAACAGGTCAAGCTCAGGCTTGAAAAATTAATTTAAACAGGCTAACAGATCAAGCCACAATAATTTAATAGGCCGAGTCTGCTTAAGGCCAAAGCCTGACCTGGCCTGTTTCTACCCCTATCAACACCCTAACAAGAATTAACCAATCATTCTAATACACTCCATTCGGATATGGAAATAACTGGGTGACCTCTTTGGGGATAGGATTTTCAACATCATTGAGCTTATTACACCTCACTCTTGCTTCAAAGAAAGGGACACCCTCATCATTGCACTCTAGGAGAGCCTTGTCCACAATGAGCCTCCCAGCAAGAGGGAAGTAATGGATCAAGGCTTGAGAGAGGGACTTCTTGAGGTAGTTGGAAAGATTGTCGGTGGTGTTCATTCATGAGTTGGTTTGAAAGGAAGAAGTAAACCATACAAACATTTTCATGGGGAGCGAGTTGGTCTATGAGGGAGAGGTTATAGTGGAGAAGGTGGTTTGGAGTGGGAGAGGATGGTTTGGCCACTTCTTTGGAAATCACTCTAACTTCAGCCTTCATACTTATTTGTATAGTTTGGCTAATAAGTGTTTTTTGATTATAACTTGTGTTTGATTTGAAAAGATTCACATGTGTGTGTATATATACATATCAGAATAAAATATATATATATATATATATATATATAGAGAGAGAGAGAGAACATACATGAAAAATAGCATAAAATAATCTTGTCCTGCAAATATTTTCTAAACACTTACAACACAACACTTCCTTAAAACACCATATAGTGTGGTTGGTAAGTCTGGTCATGACATTTTTAGGCCTCAGGTGAAAAAGAGAATTAGGGGCCTTAATTTATTAAAACAAATCATTATTTAAAACTATTATATCAAATTTTGAACAAAAATAGGAGCTCATAAAAATTATGAAGGCAAAATGAAAATGACTAACTTAAGTTTAAAAAAAAAATGCAATAATGTGAAACTTTTACACTAAAATTTGAAGAAAAAGAAAAAGACCTGTTCAAATTTTGATTTCGAAGAATATATTTTATTTTTATGTTTGTTGACATCCAATTTTGTCGCCCTCAAAATTAAAAATAAATATATAAATAAAAAAGGGCAGCCAATATAAAAAGCAAAATTTCAGTATAAAAAGATGTGTGTGAAGGTTGAGCAGGACAAAGAAGAAGAAAGGAAGAGAATAGTAAAAGATTGAGAGAGAGGTAGGTGATAAAAAAAAGGTTGAGCAGAGAAGAGAAACTGAAGAATGAGAGAAATGTAGGTAGGAGGGCTAAGTTGAGGAAGTGACAAAGAAAACAACTGTCCAGAAGCAGAAACTAAGTATTTGGAGATTTTTTTGCGTGCACCCCTCTTTGTTGGCAGTAGAGAAAGTAAACACTTTTCAACCGTTTGATTGACTTAATATCCAGATCTAACGATTCATATTGAGAGGGTGTATCATAACTCATGCTCCCTCCCGTGTGTTAACAACAACTTCGAAACCCAGGCCGTTAGATTCATTGGTACCAAAATTACATGGTGCATAGGAACACCCCCCCCCCCCCCCCCCCCAATAAGTCTCCGCACTACAAGAAAAATCCAAAATAGCGACGGATTTGCGACGGATTTGCGAGCAATGCGTCCGTCGCGTATTTTTCATCGCTAATTAGCGAGCACATGTTTCCCTCGCAAATTCCTCGCTAAAATCATGCTTTGCGAGGGAAAATTTCCCTCGCAAATCGCTCGCAAGAGTCGTTCAAGAAATTGGTCACACTTATCATTTGGCCGTCGCTAATTAGCGACGAAACATTCCTCGCAAATCGCTCGCAATTGATTTGGTCGTCGCTAATTAGCGACCAACAGTTCCTCGCAAATCCCTCGCAATTGATCAAGCCGTCGCTAATTAGCGGCCAACAGTTCCTCGCAAATCCCTCGCAATTGATCAAGCTGTCGCTAATTAGCGACCAACAGTTCCTCGCAAAATCCTCGCTGGTGAATTCTATTTGCGATGGCTTAATCCCTCGCAAATCTCTCGCATATTTTCATCCCTCGCTAATTGGTGACGAAGAGGTCCTCATTTACTACGAAAAATCGGGCATTTTTTGACGATTTTTGCTACGCTAATAATTTTGTTAAAACGGTTTGTGACAGTTAAAACTGCCGCTAAGCTAGAGAATGGATTTAAAAAAAAATTGGCCTCCAAATATTGCTAATATTTTTGTTAAAAAGGTTTGCAACATATAAAAAGGAATTTTTTTTATCAAGAACCGGAATCTTATATAAGCTTTTTTTGCCCTCCAGAAATTGACGATAAACAGATTAGATATATAAGTATTTTTTCCTTTGGACATACATTCATCAAATCTTAAATTTTAAAAACAATATATTATATAAATTCATAAATTCATTCATGAAGTTGGTAAACATAAATACAAGCGTAGCTACAAAAGACCTATAATTAATAATCGGGCTAAAAGAGTGTACCGATAAGAATTCACATCAAATAAAAGTCTACTATATATTTAAATGATCAAGTACTACATATATAAAAAAATAAATATATAAATCTAAGGTAACTCATCAAGCATGTAAGCAGCCCATTTTTTCTTGACTTCATCTAGCAACTCATCCATGTACACGATGTACTGGCAATCATCAATCAAAGTACTGTAAAATTTAATATAAAGTAACGTAAGTTACATTAAATAAGAATTGAAATTGCAACAAAACAACCAAAAAAAAGTGATAGGAGAAAAATGAAGAATACTTGGCAGAGACTTGCAATTAAATCTCTTCTTCACAAGCGATTCGAATTTCTTGCTTTTCCTTGAGAAAATGACAGTATCACATTTAGATAAATAAAGACTCAGACAACTTATATTGATAGAGGGGATTTGAAGGGTCCAACAACAAATGGTAGACAGTGACTACATTCACAGTGTTTAATATCCCTCAATATCTAACTTAAGGAAAAAAAAATGAATAAAGTAAATTACAGCCAGATCAGACATTATATGAATATATTAAAAACTAAATAAAACTGAATATTCTTAAAACTACAACACCACATATTTTGTGAGTTTGTCTTTGATCAATATCAAGCAAAGCACATCACAATTGCACCAAATAATTAGATAGTTGGGTAAATGTCATTGTATAAATTCAACATCAGAGGTTTGATTATATAAATTATAATCATTAGGTAGTAAATACATGCCAAAGTTAAGACCCTAACAATAGTAATTACATACTTAAAGTGTTCAAGGCATAGACTCTAAAGATAATTAACAATATATACATTTTTAGTAACAATCAAATTGATAATTGTCATGCATCTGACCAAAAGTAACATGTAATTTTTTACCTTGCAAGCTAGATGGCTCTTTCTCTCTTGTTCAAATCATGACAATCTTAGAGGTTAAGCTACTAGCATCCTAACCACACCAATCCTGCACATGAAACTAAAGCAATTTAAAAGTCAAGCAATTTGAATGAGTGATACCACCTCAATAAATCCCCTCCCAGTTGCATTTGGTATATGACAAGAGAAGCTAAGATGTTGTATAGCTTCATCAGCCACAACAACTCCTTCAATCAAATCATGGCACCTATCATGTGCTAGATACTTCCCTTCGAGTGTACAGAGCAACCTGATATCGCAACAGATTAATATAAGGTTTTATGGTTTTACCTTTTCTCAACTCTTTTCAAAATGTATACCTGGCAGTATGGTGTACCTCAAACAATAATAAGTACTGTATAGCTCAACATAAGCTTCTGTCAATGAAAAAATGTTTTTTGTGGCTAGAACCTTTCAAGTCAAAAAGTTTGCATATTATCATTAGTAATAAAATTTACCTTGTGCTAGACCGAAAAAGGTTGCATCCTTTCACAGTAAACTAAGCACTTGAACTTGCAGGAACAGCAAGTGGTTTAATGGATAAAATCCTGCAGTTTTGTGGGCTTGTAAGGCGCAACGGCGCATCTAAGACAACCTGACCTGCAGGAGGGATATATGAAATCAAAGAACGTTGTCTCACAACCACATTAAAATGATAGAAGTATTTGCTGATTTTGAAGAAGTTCAATCATATGAGAGGAATGCACAACAACACACAGTGTGAGAGTGAGCAAACCATTATACAGAAACGCTACAGAGTGCTGCACCCTTGTATATACCCATCCTGTTCTCCATAAAGAATCATTTGATGCAGCAAGAAGCTTTCTCAAGCTTGATCCAAGATCACTACCAAGATGCATTATCAAAATATTAATAAGCCAAAAAATAGATTTTTCTTTCAAATAGTTTATTCTAACAATTACCTGCAATAAGTTATTTGTTTGGCACCAGTTCCTTGCTTGGAAATACAAGCATATTCATTTGATCCTGTTTTGTTAGGAGTGCCTTATACAAGCATTTCCTATTGAGCACGATATAGAATGAGGTAAGGGTGTGCATGTGCCCTGTTCTATTTCTAGCATTTAAGATAGTAAGGAAAAGAGAAGGCCTGATATGATAGGATAAGTGTTTGATTGTATGTCAGTATGTATTAACATGTAACTTGTCCAAATTCCTGCTTAAATTGAGTTTTGATCTATGTTGCACAGGTACGTTAGTTTTGGCCAAGTACCCGCACCGAGTGCGGGTACGCGTTGGGTACGCTCGGGAGGTGAGCATGTGTTTTTGGTTTAACTAATCCCGCAGGGTACTCTATTTACAAGAAATTTCAAAATAATGTGTTTCAAGCTTCAACTTTCAAGCCCTCTTGGCTACCTTTTTCTGCTGCCATCACATCTCAGGCAACAACGTGCAATGAAATGAAGTATGCTTAAAAAATAGGTTATTAAAATCCAAGAGGCTTAGCCTAATCAGTACAAATAATATCATAAATCTCCATCATAAATTGCAAATCAGTAAAATCAGAACCAAAAACAAATTATTTTAGCAAACTACTAGTGGAAAATGAGAAGACTTGCGAATGGTCCCCCGAGAGAGAAGGTTCGCGGGAATGAGAAACAGTGGAGGGAGCCCGCGAGAGAAAGGAACGACGAGCAAGAGAAAAAGAAAAAGGAGCGGCCGAGTGGTGGCTCAACCACGAGGACAAGGAAGAGGGAGAAACGAGTCACTTTGGAATGAAGGAAGAAGAAGGAGTATAGGGGGAGGTGGCCGGCGGCGGCAAAGACTCAAGAAGAAAGAAGAATAGGGTTTCATGGAATGAAGGAAGAAGAAGGAGTATAGGCCGATTTAGGGAACTTTAGACTTGGTGTATTCTAGGGTTAGGTTTTTCTTTTTTTCTTTTTTTTTATATTGGGTTAGGTTTTAAAATAAATATAAATAATAAATATTTTTTATCTTTGTAGTTTTTTTTAATATAGTTTCATTTTATATAAATTTAGATATTGAAATTTTATGTCCCCCAACAATTTTTCGTTATTTTTAATTTTTTATTTAACTTATGTTCTTTAATCCGTACACACGATATGAGCAACTGCATTATAAGAAAGGTATTACAATCAAAAAACCATTACTTTCCTTTGTTTCGGCTAATGGCACCATGCATCTTAATTGAAACAATCTCCTTTTGGTGAACTTACACATGATTAGGGTTTCCTTTTGCTCCTCTGCCTCTTTCTTTTTTGTCTCTCTATGTTTTTGCATTTATGCTCAATTCTTAGTGTCTTGAGTTTTGCATTTCTGCTCTCTGTGTATATATATATATATATATATACACACACACTACCTCGAACCAGAACCAGTTTTACCAGTTTAATCATCTGGATCAACTCGTTTTAGGTTACTTCTTCTTACTTGTTTTGGATTCAACCAGGTTTGTTATTATGACAGTGGTCAGAACGGAGGACGTGATTTTGGTGGTTAACGAAGTTGCATTAGTCGTCGGAAACAATGGACATGGCGGTGGATGTTGGGGACAAAATGGTTTACCTAGAAACAACAAATAAAATAATATTTATTTCATTAAAATGCATACCTAGCGACGAATTTGCGAGGAAAATATTTCATCGCAAACGATTTGATAGCATAAAGGAATTTGTGGCGACGAATTTGCGAGAGAAACATGCCCTCACAAACTTTATTGTTATACAAATGTATTCGTAGCGACAGATTTGAGAGGACACTATTCTCTCGCAAACAAATTGACCGCATACGTAAAGGAATTTGTGGCGACGGATTTGCAAGAGAAAGATGCCCTCGCAAACTTTATTTCATTAAAATGCATACCTAGCGACGGATTGGCGAGGAAAATATTCCCTCGTAAACGATTTGATAGCATAAAAGAATTTGTGATGACGGATTTGCGAGAGAAATATGCCCTCGCAAACTTCAATGTTTAAAAATGTATTTATAGCGACGGCTTTGGGAGGAAACTATTCCCTCGCCAACAATTTGGAAAATTTAAAGCAATTCGTGGCGACCGGCTTGCGACGGAAACATGCCCTCGCAAACTACCTAGCGACGGATTTGCGAGGAAAATATCCCTCGCCAAAATTGCTTAAAATAATCTCTCGCTAATTTGTCGCAATTCCGTCGCAAATGTTGTCTAAAGGAATTCGTGGCGACCGTCTTGCGACGGAAACATGCCCTCACAAACTACTAGCGACGGATTTGCGAGGAAAATGTCCCTCGCCAAAATTGTTTAAAATAATCTCTCGCTAATTTGTCGCAATTTCGTCGCAAATATTGTTTAAAGGAATTCGTGGCGACCGGCTTGCGACGAAAACATGCCCTCGCAAACTATCTAGCGACGAATTTGCGAGGAAAATGTCCCTCGCCAAAATTGCTAAAAATAATCTCTCGCTAATTGGTAGCAATTCCGTCGCAAATTTTGTTTAAAGTAATTCGTGCGACCGGCTTGCGACGGAATCATTCCCTCGCAAACTACCTAGCGATGGATTTGCAAGGAAAATGTCCCTCGCCAAAATTGCTTAAAATAATCTCTCGCTAATCCGTCGCAAATCCGTCGCAAAATGATAATTGTTTCTCTTTGCGAGGGAATTCGCTTTCGCTCGCTAATCCCTCGCATGTCCCTCGCTAATTAGCGACAGATTAGCGACGGAAATTTGCCCTCGCTAAAATCTGTCGCTATTTTGGTTTTTTGTTGTAGGGATCCCTACACTAAATTCAAGCCTTTTTTAATCAACCGTTTATTTAAATTAACCGATGAAATCAAGACCGTTGGATTGGCGCGTGTCAGGATCCTTGGATGTTCCGATCGCGACAATGTCTAATTATTGATAACTTTTGAACATTAAAACTTTTAAATTTTTTTTTTTGTTTTCTTGTTTTTGAGGGCCTTTTTTGATCGAGTCGATGGCGATCAGCCCTTGAATCTATCCATAGGATCGGCAACGGTGACCGGCTTGTTATATTTTATATGTCAAGCTAGAACGAATAAGTAATTTAAAAAGTAAATGTTTTTTAGGAAATTAATACATTTAATGAATTAAAAAATAATTATTTAGTTTTTCAATACAATATTAATATTTATATTATATTCTCTTATTTTATGCATGATGTGCATATAATAGAAAAAGCGAATATATATATATATATATATATAAAATATTGTGTTAAAAAATCATATTTCTATACAACATTTATAAGCATAAAATAATTATGTCCTACGATCAGTTTCTGAACAGTACAAGTGTATTTGCTATGCTCATTAACGTCCCTAGTCACTAAGCACGAGCCACCTTTTTGTGCCAAAGGGTAGCACTTGCACGCAGTATAGCAATTTACCACGAAAAAGTTTGTCAGAAGACTCATGATTTTTAGCGGAAGATAGATATATAGTGTGTTTGGTTTTGCGGTGGCTACCCTCAAAATCACGTTTAGAACTTAAAAGTTAAAGAGGGTTGCTTCCACTTAACGCTAGTTTAAGACCCTCATAACGCATAAGCAAACATGCATAATAGTTGAAAAGATAAAAATATTAGTAGTTGGATATAGGTTGAGATGAATCATAGATAAAATAACATATATTGAATAGTTGGAGAAGTAATTTGGTGGGTTAAAGGGTAATACATAGTATTTTTAGTTGATCACCCTTCGTTAGATCACACACAACAATAACTTCCTATATGCCTATTTACAAGAGTGGTAAAGGAAATTTCCACAATTTTACATCAACATGCATGTATTTTATTAAATTATTCTACATGTTTCAAAATTTGTAGCAGATGAAACATTACTGAAAAGAAATAGCTTTTATGAGAAACAACAACTACAAATAACTTTAGGTGTAGAAGTCTATGTACCACTACAAAGTAATAACCCAATGGACATAGTATATAAGTAAAGAGAAAACTAAAAACGCCCACCGTGGGGCTTGAACCCACGACCACAAGGTTAAGAGCCTTGCGCTCTACCAACTGAGCTAGACGGGCTTGGTTGTCTTGTTCACTGCTAAAATTCTTTCTTGTTCTTTCATTTTCATAAGCTGGATCCGGTTTTGCATTCTTCACTATTGCGATCCCACACTTGCCGATGAGGGTGCTTAACACATTACGCTTTGTCTTTCCATGTAGGTAGGCAAGTGCAAAACTCATAATTGTTGAATTTGCTATTGGGTTATACTTAACTATCTTTTCATTTCGTTTTTTTTTTTAAAAAAAATTTTATCACGTGGTTTTCAAGAAACTCATTTTTTTTTCTTTAAATTTATCCAAATTATATTATTTCCTTCCCCTCTCAAGTATTCTAAGCATTATTGTGAGTTCCACATTTGGATTGTTTGAGACTCTTTTTGTTTTTGACATTGATGGTCCTTTATATTATTCTTTTGCAAGTGGATCCGATAGTAAACCATTTTGAGCTAGTGGTGCTTTTACACTTCATTTGTCATTTAATACACCTATCTATTTTTGAGTAATAGATTACAAACCCCCATTAGTATCCCTAAACCCCTTTTTTAAAAGTGTAATTACCATAATGCCTTAATTAAAAAAAACGTAGAATACAAACCCCTTTTTTTATCCTCAAACCCCAAAACCCTTTTTCTATCCATAAACCCCAAACCCCTTTTTCATATATCCTATCATAGAAACTTCATCCACCTTATTCTCTAATAAAAAAAAAACCCTCCAATACATTGCATTGCATTTAAAGAAGACAAACTCCATCATTGCATTGGTCTTATCTTGGGACCTTGATCGTTGCATTTTTTTTTTTGGCTTATTATTGGAGCATAAAACTCAATGGTTCCTTACGAGGTATAACTTGGGTTTTGCAAATTGTTATTCAATGTTTGAATTAGATATGTATGTTTTTAAATGTTTCTAAACTTGATAAGTGCATAAGTAAAAGTCACCGAATCAGTTACCAACCTTATGTAAGTAATAAAGTTGTCATCTCCGTTCCCTTGTATTAAGAAGGTTCTTGATATTATAGGTGAAAGAACTGGAAATGGAAATATATCCCGTGCTAGATGAACTAGCTTCATCTATCAGTACCCTCAATCTAGAACGTGTTCTTGAACGGGGGTTTACTGTAGCCATGATAAGTCTTAGTATGTATTATATTCCTTAAACTCCATCACTGTATTGGAGGTTTTTTTTTTGAGAGAATAAGGAGGATGGAGTTTCTGTGATGGGATATATGAAAAAGGGGTTTGGGATTTATGAATAGAAAAAGGGTTTTGGGGTTTGGGGATAAAAAAAGGGTTTGTATTCTACGTTTTTTTTAATTAAGGCATTATGGTAATTACACTTTTAAAAAAGGGGTTTGGGAATTGGGGATACTAATGGGGGTTTGTAATCTATTACTCTCTATTTTTTTTACAGTATATTTCCTAAATTATCTTTAAAAAATTGTTGGTACCCCAATATTTGGTGGCCCAAATTACAAGGCCCAATCCATATGAAGGCCCAAAATCATCAAACAAAAACAAAACAATAAAAGACTCTGAGAAAGGTGTGTAAGCACCAAGAGCCGCCCAGAGCGTCACGTGCCCAGAGCGACAGTCATCAAGGCGACACATTCTGATGATGTGCCCAGGAGAAAGAGCAAGACGTACTGATGGAAGTGAGCACAACATGTCCTCCCAAAGCGCCCCAGGTGTCATGGAAACTTGGGGAGAAAGTCATGATAAATGAGAGCGAACAGGGAATGGAGCTTGTGGAAGGCGCACATAACACAACTGCTCAAGACTCCAACGACTTGCAGAGGAAGCCAAGAGGGAATCTTTTGGCTACCCAAGACAAAGCCAAGAGTAGTAAGACTTGAGCCCCTCTCCTTCTGCAGCCATTGATGACAAAGCCAAAATAAGGAAACAAACAAAAAGTACCTGATAAAGGAGATAATGCACAGCAGTCAAAGGGAAAAAGTGCCATCAACCAGTGGATAAAGCAGGAAAGGCAATAACCACTGGGCAAAGAAGGCAATATAAATAGAGGGATTTCATATTCTATGAGAGGATAAGAAAAGAGGAACTCAACGGAGGAAAACAACACAATAAACACATGAAACACTAGTTCTCTTTTCTAAGTTTCAGAGAAGGAACACTGAAGAGAAGTAAGAGAGAGAACACGAGAGAGAAATACAAAAGAATGAGGTGAGCCAGAAAGCGCACACCTCCAGCAACCAACAAGAACAACAGAAAGAACAACTCAACTCATCAGAACCTCAACAACTCCAACACATGGAGAACTACACACAGAGAGAGTACAATGAGGGAAAAGGAATAGAAGCTTTCTCTGAAACTTAGGCTTAGTATCATAGAGGAGAGTGTAAAAGCCAAAGCGCACACCCCTCCCCCTGTAAAAATACCACAAGTGTGGAAGTCATTTCCTTGTATCCACCTCTCTGTATCTCATTTCAATATAATGAAAGCCTAAAGCTTCACTAAGTTTACGAACCCATTTATCTCTGCTTAATCATTTGCTTATCACTAAAAGCACTAGTACAAAATACATTTTTCAGACCGGTTCCGAAACATTTTTCAGACCGGTTCTGAACCGATCTTAAAGCCCATGTTGCTAAAAATACATGTTAAATGAGACCAGTTATAAACCGGTCTTTTTAAATTAACGAGACTGGTTATTAACCGCTCTAATTTAAATTTTTGAACCAGTCTGAATAATTATTCTGAACCGGTCTGAATAATTCTTTGAACCGGTCTGAATAATAATTGTGAACCGGTCTGAATAATTCTTTGAACCGGTTTGAATAATAATCGTGAACCGGTCTGAATAATTATTTGAACCGATCTGAATAATAATTTTGAACCGGTCTGAATAATTCTTTGAACCGGTCTGAATAATAAGATTGAACCGGTCTGAATTATAACCTTGAACCAGTCTGAATAATAATTTTGAACCGGTCTGAATAATTCTTTGAACCGGTCTGAATAATAATATTGAACCAATCTAAATTATATCTTTGAACCGGTCTGAATCATAATTTTGAACTAGTCTGAATAATTCTTTTAAATCATTATTTTTAACTACAAATTCCGAATTAATTGTTGAACCGGTCTGAATTATTATTTTGAACTGATCTGAATTTGAATTATTTTTTGAACCGCTCTGAAATATTATTTAGAACTTATCTGAATTAATTTTTTAACCACTCTGAATTATTATTTTGACCGCACGTATCTTGGCAAGAATTAAGACATGCACCGATATGAAACAAGAGGAAATGAAACAAGAGACATCTACTAATTAATTGTTTATAATATATGTACAGCCTATATATAGTATTGTTGGAAGCTAAATCTTGAATTACCAGGTCATAATGTCAACAAAATAGGCGCATGATAACAATAATAATAATAATAATAATCCCATAATATATATCTAAATAAAGCTTACATCGTTCACCAAAAAATAGATAAAACTTGCATCATCATTTTCCACATCACATGTGCACAGCGAAAGATAGTGATACCTGAATAAAAAAAATAATGGATGACTGATGTAACAAATTAAATGCTTTGTCATACCAAATGACAGTTAGAAATTATAGAGAAATGGAAAAAGTCTTGAGCAATAATATATACCTAGCTAGGACAAGATAGAAAATAATCCTAAGAAATACGAAGCAAATTCTTCTTTGAGATCATTTAGTTCTTTGAGGCTAAAAGAATCATTGCTAGAGTTGCAGCCACCATGTTCATAATACTGCAACCAAGTAATAATATGACCAATTTCAATGTTAATATAAACAATGAAGTTGAATAATAATAATATAACCAAAGCAAAAATATAACCAATTGAATTACAAACCATTTGAGGAATCTTATTATCCTCGTGATGCAACACAATATCCTTCATAAATTTCATCACAAAATAGCCGCAGTCAATACCATTTGTTTGCTTGGGAACCTGTAAAACACAAATACAGGAAACAAACCAATGAGATGAGGTGAATACCAATAAAACCAAGCAATAAACCATTTAGGAGAAAGTAACAATCACAATATAATATACTAGGCGTGAGGTCTAATAATTCAAGCAGCAATTAATTCTGTCTAACTTATACAGCATTTGAAAGTTTAGAAAATAGCACTTTCCAAATCCTGCCAGCCAGCCAGAAGCTATATTAGTTTCATCAATAATCTTGAAAAGAAAAAAACAATGAAAAACAAAAGGATCTAACTTCGCCAACTATAAGCCAAATTCAGAAATGCAGAATTTACCAACTATAAGCCAAATTCATATGTCTTAACTCATATGTCTTTATGGAGTTGGATCAATCTCATAAGTTTGTTGTGAAAGCATTAAGCACAAGAGATTTAAGAAATTAAAAATTAGACAAACATACATAAACACAGTGATATATATACGCATAACAGTATAAAATTTAGGAGTAAGTGCTCACTTTACTTAAAAACACATTGTATTGTGCCTAAGCAAATGAACTCGAGGAAATAAAAAATTGCACTAAATGAGGATTGATGAGAACAACAGAAGAAATAAACCTATGACCTTCCTATAAGGTTTCTTTAAGCTTATTTCAATAAGGCTATCACAAATTTTATAATCAAAATAAGTACAAACATGATCATAGTACTCTCTAGATAAGGCAGCATACATATACTATAACTACATAGAAAAGCTTTCGAAAAATGAGGCTGATAAGATAATGGATTTATATCCCTGTTATTCATTGAGTTGCATAAATATAACATATTAATAACCAATGGACAAGTTCCTACCAAATTAGATGATCGGAAGAAATCTCAGATGCAAGTTGTAATGATCCAAATTAGTCTACTGCTGCTAATATTGTAACCTGTCTGTGTGCTTCTGCTAATTCTTCTTGCAACTCAGCTAGCTCTTTTTTCATAGTGCCAATTGACTTATATTCACAAGCTAGAGGATTAAGAACTTCCACCACCTACAACCATATTTTTTGGAGTTAAAAATCAGCAGTAGGATATTTAGCTCATTAATTTGAAAGGGTCAAAACTCAAAATCAAATAAAAACTATATTGTACTGAAACTCTAATCTGATCCTATGGCCAAGTTTACAAATGTCCAAATTCCACAAATTAAATATGATGAAACACAGTAGTCCATTCAAGCATCAGATTTGATTCTAAAATTTCTAATAATAGCTTAAATCAGTTTAAACCTTTTCATGGAGGAGCATGATAGTAAGTAAGTCTTGTCGAGCTCGCCATAAGAGTAAAGGAAGAATAAAGGAGCATGATTAAGAGTAAAGGAAGAATATGCACAGAGGGAGTATACCTGAAAGGCTTATGACTCGGATGGCGTGGTGGCTGTCGTCGGATGCTGCTGCTATGCGTGGTGGCTGTCGTGGTGGAGGCGCGACTGTCGTGGAGAGAAGGAGAGATGCGGCTGTTGGCTGTGATCCCATATAACAAGCAAGAAAAAATACTTTAGCAAAATGATCCGCCATAAGATGTATATTACATTGTTATTAAAAGTTAAAACCATGGTTATCAGAATCATCCAATTCTAAATTTACACTGCACAAATTAATTAGCTTCTCAAGAGCAGCAATTGATCTCATGAATACAAATCTGGTAAGGCATGAAATAACGCTAAAACTGTAGGATGATCCAAATTATTTTAATTCCTGTGTCCTGTCAACCACACCAGCCATATTATGTACACAACAGATCAAGTCTCATGTGATAATGAACCGAGGAAATTTCACTTTTTTCCTTTTTATATATTTTTTGAGTTGTCTATAACAACCAAAACATGATCAGTGTCATATAGGGTGATACATGTTAATTGAACATAATTTTATTTTTATACAGGTATACTATAATAAGTCATTGCAGCAAGCATTGAAAAAGATTATATAACATCCTTAACATGTCCAATAACTTGTGTTTTAGGCCATTTTAATAAACAAAGGAAAACATGATCATACAGGTATAGAATAAGAAGGAAAGAAATAGTATAAGACAAATACATTTGAGAAAAATATAGAAGCGTCCATGACTAACAAGTTAGTTATATTATCTTCCTCCCTTAGATTTCTGATGATCTCATTCCACACGGGTGAGAATCGAGCAGCATCAAACTTGTTCTTTTCCAGAGACTTCAGATGAAGGGTAATTGGATAAGCAAAACTTTCAACATAAAAAAAGATTCATGCAACATAAGAGTACTTTGCTCTGAGACAATTCAACAATATAATTATATAACATACAACACTTTCGATGAATATAAATAAATTTGTTTATTGCAGGCTAGAACAAAGTTAATCAGAAAACAAAGTTATCGCAAGCTATAAATAAATTTGTTTATTGCAGGCTAAAAACAAATTCAGTTGGTTCCTCAAGTCTATGATAAACCTTACCATACTATAGAAAAAACCAGGTAGATGAAGGCAGAAGCCAACCTATATGGCATGAAGTTGTTAAAAACAAACATACATACTATAAGCTTAAATCACAGTAAGGGCTGATGCACGAATGCCAAAATTTAACCATGTAATCAAAATCAAAATCTACCCAATATCAAAAAGAAATCCACCCTTACAAATGAAATTACATTTTTTTTATAAGAAAAAGGATTCATTTACAATAATGACCAAGCTTAACATTATGCTAAAAGTTTTTCTAAATGAATTGGTAAATGAAGTGTTCAACAAAAATCTCAACATGCACAAAATATTCTAGAAGCCACCATACGCAAGCAGTCGGTTGTTGAGGCAAAGATAATATAAATGCAGAAGTACCGTGTCTGCCGGTCATTGTCGGTAGTGTCAGCCCCTCTTTCACTTCCAGCAAGATCAATAAAAGAAATCCTCCCCACTACCTTCCCACTTTTTGCGTCATTTACATCATTGTTTCGCTTGCTCTCTTTTACCTCATTGTGCTTCTTTACAACCAATTGCAAGATAGCATGTGATCTGGAAGACTCTTCATTAGCACAAGTGGATCCAGTACTTCTTGAAGCATTCCCCTTTTCAATGAATTCTTTGACAATCTGTACATCAGAAACTTCAAATTCTTGCAGCCCAACAATGCAGACTTGCTGCCGTCCATCCTCTCTCATGCAGAGTTTCCTATTCATATTCACAGAATAAGAAATGCAGCCACTTAAGCAATCTATTAACAAATTATGCACCCAAAAGTATAATCAAACAGCTTGTACCCAAGGCAAGAAAAAAACCAGAACAGAGTTACAACAAACCCGAACCAAAATAAGAAGAGAAAAATTACAATACGAAACAACATCAACACCACCTCAAGCGAGCTACCCCACCAAAACTACTCAAGAATTATTGACACATGAACAAAAAAGAACAGATAGCAGAAAAACAAGAATAATTCTGCATGACCCAACGAGCATGAAGCTGCAGACCCCTCACAAGGTGCATACTAGCCAACATCAAACAACGCTCCCAAATTTGAAATGATACCGATTACAAACGAAATTACTCAGTTTACAAGATCAATTTGAAATTAAAATCCTAATCCTAAGTATCTAACTACTCTCCAAATTCTAAAACCTAACCCACACATTCTCAAAAATTGCTTAGTTTGAGACGTGAAGAGAAACCATAAGAACAAGGAAATAAGGTAATATACCTTCAAATAGAGGAAGGAAGTGAAAGAGAGCCGCAATCTGTCACCGACGTCATTGCGTCCTCGCCTTCTCCGTGAAGAGATTCGGAGTGAGTGCGTAAAAAGGTGTTAGTGGGAAGGAGGAGAGAGATTCGGTTTGTGTTCGAACCACTAACGAACCTTGCTTCGTATTGTCTCCATGTCCAGATTAATGGAGGAGAGAGAGTAGATGCAGCAGGTCGCGTTGTCGGGAACGCAAGGGCCAGCGACGGCGGCGGCGGGGTCTGAACCAGCAGCGGAGGCCGGCGACGCAAGGAGCGAAGATCGTGGCTGGTTCGTGGCCCTTGCTCGCAAGCTACAAGCAGCGGTGGAGCTGACTCTAAGGGAGGCGATCGACACCAAGAGAGAGAACGGGAAAGAGAGAGAGACGATGGTGAGAAGACACCAGGGAGAGAGAGAAAGAGATAAGGACCGGAGGGAGAGGCGAAGAGCGCCGGTCATGGGTAAGGCAGCGGCGGCCATGAGAGCAAACGCAAGGAAGAACGGAGGAGGGAGACGGTGGTTGGAGCTCGGCTCTTATTAGGGTCGGCGTGAGGAGTCAGGAAATAAAGAAGACGTGGTTCACTACTACTTATTCAATTTATTTATTTTTAAGACTAGTCTTCAAAATGAACCACTCTGGTATAAATCAATGTCAACTTTCAGACCGGTTCCGTATCGGAACCAGTTTCAAATTATATATTTCAGACTGGTCATTTAAATGAACCAGTCTGATTTAAACTTAATTCCAACTTCCAGACCGGTTCCGTGTCCAGTCTTAATAAAGTGGTCTGAAAAATATATTTTGTACTAGTGAAGCGATCCGAAACAATTGGCGACTCCACTGGGGAAGCTATGGCTTCCAACCTTGAAGGAAATGGGATTCACGTTGTGCAGCAGGTGCCTGTGGGAGATGCCGCTCCGAAGGCGATACCCGCAGTTGCCATTCAAAACCCAACGCCCAATCTTACAAGCCGTGGAACAGGAGCAGGTTCTAGGAGGTTGAGCTTTAGCCCAGCCAATCAGGGAAGTTATGGCTCCGAACGATGAAGGGAATGCTCCCAGAAGCGTTGCTCCAAAGATGGCTCTTGAAGGCGCTCCACTGATATCAACAGTCTCCAACTGAAGAAACGTTTCAGCAAGGAGGTTGTCTTTCAGCCCAAAGGCGGCCTTCTCGAAAGGCGGTCTGCTCCCCAAAAGGCGAGCTCCCTAGAAGGCGCTCCCCAGAGAGCGTGCTCACAGAAGGCGACCAGATTCGCTCTGATACAAACTTTCCAGAGGGCGACGAGACTCACCCAGGAGGCGACCTAGTTTATTGTGAGCCCAACTGTCTAGAAAGGCGACATTTCAAAATGCGACCACATTCGCTTTACCTAGCTTTTCAGAAGGCAATCACACAACTGAAAGGGCGAAAGTACGCTCTTATTGACGAAGGCGCCACACAAAGTACGCTCTTACTGACGAAGGCGCCACATTACAGAAAGAAGAAACTTAGGAGCAAAGGCGCAACCAGAAAGTTTCATGGAAAACTTGCTTCATGTTATCTGCACTAAAAGCTAAGTACATATAACTCTTAACTCAGTGCATATGCTAGTATGCCTTTTTCATGAATTTAATTATAATAGATATGAATCATGACCAAATGAAAAATTTGTTGTATCCAATCACGTATCAGTTGCTGTATGTATAGTTAAGGAAACATAGTTACTATATGCTCATTTTGTGCATCTATGTCCTAATATGCTTTTGGTGGTGTCGCTTTCACATGACATCATGCTCTACGTAGTTAGTTTCATGTCTAAGATTATCCTGATAAGAACGATTTATTTTTACTTTGTCTAGAATAGCATTGTTCTGACAAGACATGATATGATATGTGTATGGTTTGATTTCTAGACTATGTATGTCATGGCTTATAATTGCATATGTATGATCAAAATCATGAATGATGTCGCTCTGATATATATTAAAATATGTGACTACAAAGGCAATAATTAGATAAGTATGTATAAATGAATGTTTACTAAAACTAGTACATCATGTTGTCATAATCTTGTTAAATTTTCTTGGCTCAACCATGGCATGATGTGAAGAAATTGTTTTTCATAATCTAGTAATTCATGTTATGAGCTGACCGATTTAGATACATAAAGGCGTGCTTCTGAAAAATAGTTATACGAAGACATAATCTTGACAGTGATACACAATGATGCATGATCTTGTACATGATTTACTAGAGATGGCTAGTGAAACGGACATGAATAGCACGAAAAAATAATCAAAATGAAAATTGTTTGAGTAGGAACAATAAGTGATATCCTCCTCGCATCCGGGAAGTCCTAAGTATGCCCTTAGGCTATGATCTTCCGTGTTTTGATAAGATGCCTGATGTCATAAGAGGACCGCTTCCTCCACTGAGAACAAGAGGCACCTGATCTATCCAAAATAGAAAAGCGTTCTCGCCTAGTGAGAAGGCAATCAAAAGTGAAGTATCAAACAACGAATAATGAAACAAGAGCAAAGTTTCAAGAGAAAGTAACCCAACACAAATTGGAAGATCTGTGACAACCAAGCAAATTGAAATCAAGCAAAGAAAGAAAAAAAAGATGAAATCATACTAGAAGGCGACACCCCGCCCAGAATCAACGATCTGAAGGCGCACCCTCGAGAAAGCGCCTCCTTGTACAGTTACAAAACACAATTCGGATTCAACAAAATCAGTCAACCAAAGGCGCACCCTTGTCCAAAGCGCCCCCTGTTCAGTTTCAATACACCATGTTAAAATTCAACAGCATCAATCAACCAAAGGCGCACCCTCGTCGAAGGCGCCCCTTGTTCAGAATCAACACACCGTTATGTTCCAATTCAATCGACTAACCAAAGGCGCACCCTATGGAAGGCGCAACGGAAAAGAAAGGGTGTTGAATCTAGAAATCCTGGAGGAAATGCAAACAAAAGGCTGAGAGCAAGGTTATAGCAGAAGTTGAAATCAAAAGCTGACAATGAATCCAAACCGGAAAGACCAAGGCAACTACTTCAAAGCAAAAGCGTGCAAAAGATCACAAGCCATAAAGTTAAAAGAAAATCAATGCAGATATCTGAGCGCAACAGCAAGACAAGATGAAAAGCAAAAAGGACATAACAAAACTCAAAAGGCGGACAAAAACAAAAGGCGTTCCCAAGCGAACCATCCAGCCAAAAGTCAAAAGCAAATCTAAAAGGCGGCTATGATCACAACTGTAAAGGCGTACAACTGCAAGGCGTACAAATACAAGACGTACAATTGCAAGGCTTACATGAAAAGGCGTACATGCAACATGAGGCGTTCCCAGAAAAAGGCTCAATGATACTGATGACATGAGGTATCACTGTAGAAAGATGCTAACAATAAAAGCCTAAAGCGACATTGATGACATGAGGTGTCCCCAGAAAATACTTAAATGATACTGATGACATGAGGTATCGCTGTAGCAAAACCCCTTCAAACAGGGTCAGTAATGCCATATCGCGAGGTCCAACACACACAAAAAAAAAAGAAGAAAAAGAAAAGAAAAGAAAGAATAGTGTTGAACCGTACCGCGGGCACAAGCGCCTTATCGCAGTACCCGGATAGACCTCCTCAAAAAGAGAAATTTCCGGGACAGACGCGGGCGAAGTACACCATATCGCGAGACTAGAAAAGGTCCCGGGAAACAAGGGCGCTAGTCTTAAACGCGGGCGGAAAAATATGTAAAAAAAAGAGGTTGGCTGACGCAAGATTCAAGGCGATCCGTTAGTTTATGAAGCCCAAAAGCGGCAAGTTAAAAAGTCCAAAGTGACAACTGAAAAGAAAATGCCCAAAGCGGCAACTGAAAAGAAAAAAGCCTAAAGCGGCAACTGAAAAGAAAAGCCCAAAAGCGGCAAGCTGAAAAGTCCAAAGTGACAACTGAAAAGAAAATGCCCAAAGCGACAACTGAAAAGAAAAAAGCCCAAAGCGGCAACTGAAAAGAAAAGCCCAAAAGCGGCAAGCTGAAAAGTCCAAAGTGACAACTGAAAAGAAAATGCCCAAAGCGGCAACTGAAAAGAAAAAGCCCAAAGCGGCAACTGAAGAGCCCAAAAGAGGCAAGCTGAAAAGTCCAAAGTGACAACTGAAAAGAAAAGCCCAAAGCGGCAAAATCTGTAGAATGTGCCCAACGTGCACCCTGAGAAAGAATCTTGGCACCGATGACATGAGGGTCCATTGTTCAAAAGAAAAAGAGAGAGCGTGCCCAACGTGCACCCTGAGAAAAAATCTTGGCACCGATGACATGAGGGGCCATTGTTCAAAAAAAAAAGAGAAAAGAAAAAAAAAGAGAAGAGGAAATCTTTCTTGGGCACCAATGACATGAGGGGCCACTGTTATACTTGAAAAAAAAAGAAGAAAAAGAAGAGATGTGCGCTATCAAAATACTTGAAGAAAAAGCACCAAAACCGGGAAGAGCGTACAAGAACAGAAACAAGCACAAGTGCAGTAACAAGCAATTATAAAGCTACGTTCACAAGACAAAGTTCAAGCTACAATGGCGCCAAAGCGACAAAGCCAGAAAAGGCGCACAAGAGCCAAAAGTGTACAACCCAAATGCAAGCCTAAGAGCAGGGCGAACAAAGACATGTAAAACAAAGTCAAGACATGCATAAACATTGTCAAGGTGGCAGCAGGCATACAAAAGCAGAGTTCAAGCCTGAAAAGCGCACCACCGCAAATAAGTGCAACTTCAAAGTTCAGCAAAATAAATCCTAAAATACAAGTCCAGAAGCAACATAGCCTAACAGCAACTATCAAACACTAAAGAGGGCATTCAGATTGATATGTTTGCGAGCCTCCTCATATGAACGCTCTTGGGCAACCAAGTCATTAATCTCTTTTTCCACATTCTCCAAATCAGAAGTCACTTGTGCAAGCTGGGCTGAAAGTTCCTTTGAACGAGTAGTCAAAGTAGTGCGACGCTCTTGCAAGGTACGCTTGGTTTCAGTCAAGCCAGCAACATCAAAGGGAGGGCGCAATTTCTCCAATTTAGCAATGGCGTCATCAAGCCAAGTACAAGAATAGTGTTGGAATTTGAGAGAATGGAGGCAATCCAAAAGCTCCACCTTATCCTCCCACGGCAAGGCGTCAACATCAACAGAGCTCACCAAACCCAGCATTTGCACCATGGTGCGCGCAGCAGACTCTCTGAAAAAGCGAGGGAATGAGGCACCTGGTGGCACCAAGTCGGGGTGGGCAAGAAGGAATGATTCGATCATAGACTGCTCCTCCGCATCAAGAGAGTCACGAGACTTGGCGGAAAATGCTTCTGCAAAACAGAGGGAGAGCAAAGAAGGAACAGAACTAGTGTCATCCCTGGAGGCAAGCTGCTCCTCAACTAGGATCTCAACAGCGGCCTCGACTTGGCTTTCCTTGGAAGCAGAAGTACCTGCCCCAGTGTCCATCCCATCAAACGCGGCGTCTGTCTCACCGAGTATATCATCAATTTTTTTGAGCATTGGAGACGCTCTCACCAACAACACCAGCATCAGTAATACCCGAGGGAGCATCAACAGGCACGCCCTTGGAAATAATAGAAACGCTCTTAAAAGCGCCAACAGGGGGCATCAAAGGATCAATATCCTCACCAACAGCAGATTCAGAAGGAACAGATGGGGCAACGCCCCACTAACAAAAGGATGACGGCGGAAGTCCAAGGAGCCCTCACCGCCAGGGGTGGATGGAATTGTTGGAGAACTGACTGGGGTATGGACACCTTCAGAAATCTGAGGCGAAGGCGACGCCGAAGAACGACCACCAGAGCCACCTGTACCCAAAAGGAATATGAGAGAGGCAATGAGTGAGAAAACACTTAGATAAAGCCGAAGAAGGAGAAGTTGCTGCCAAATCAAACACCAAAGCGCACTCCATCAACTCCACAAGCTCACAAGAGCGACAAACCAACATAGAGGAACACAAGTTCTTCACAGTATCAAGAGAAGAAAGGAAAAACGAACCAGAGAAGCAGAAAAGCATTCTTCATCACCTTGTTTCCTCACAGGAGCGACACAGGAGAGAGCGTACCCCTCTGCCCCAGCAGCGACAACCGCTCTATTCCTCCTTGACATCTCAAAATTAATGAACAGAAGCAACAGGAACAACAACAGTGAAGTGAACAGAGTCTGTAACAACTCTCTATAAGAAAAGTAGAATAAAGTGTGAGAGTCCCAGAGCGACCTCCGAAAAGCGTGCGTCGCTCCCCAGAATAATAACTCCACCGCAAGAGCGATAAGAACAACAACAGTAAAGAGTAATTAATCAATAATACATCAGAGAAGAAACCAAAGAGAAAGGGAGTCACTATCCCTCAGTAGTCGAAGGCGTACAATGAAAGCGCGCACCAAAGGCACACTACAAAAGCGCGCACTAAAGGCGCCCCTGTTCAATATTAAAGGTGACGCCCTGCCCAGTATCAACAATCTAAAGGCGCCCCCAGTCTAGTACAAAGGGCGACACCTTGCCCAGTAGTAGCAGTATGAAGTATCTCTGTTCAGTTCCAAAGGCGACGCTCTGCCCCATGTAATGCAGTCCGAAGGCGTCCCCTCATTTCAACCTCAAACGGAAAAGAGAGAAGAAAGTGTGCAGGTCCAAGAGCGACATCTGAAAGCGCACGCCTCTGTCTAACTTTGATGCTTCCTTGAGGATGCACCTTTCTGAAATACATCCTCAATCCATTCTTGCCACCCACCTGTGGTAGTGACCCTTACATGAAAGCACACCTCAGATCAAGGGAACTCAGAACAAAGAAGACAAGAGCAAAGAATGAGTGGAACGTGGAAACCGTGCAGAAGAAGAAGAAAAGACAAGACCAGAGCATAACAAAGATTTGCACTAAAGAGGAAAAAATTTCTCCTCTTTATTGCAAAGGGGGCAATTGTTGGTACCCCAATATTTGGTGGCCCAAATTACAAGGCCCAATCCATATGAAGGCCCAAAATCATCAAACAAAAACAAAACAATAAAAGACTCTGAGAAAGGTGTGTAAGAACCAAGAGCTGCCCAGAGCGTCACGTGCCCAGAGCGACAGTCATCAAGGCGACACATTCTGATGATGTGCCCAGGAGAAAGAGCAAGACGTACTGATGGCAGTGAGCACAACATGTCCTCCCAAAGCGCCCCAGGTGTCATGGAAACTTGGGGAGAAAGTCATGATAAATGAGAGCGAATAGGGAATGGAGCTTGTGGAAGGCGCACACAACACAACTGCTCAAGACTCCAACGACTTGCAGAGGAAGCCAAGAGGGAATCTTTTGGCTACCCAAGACAAAGCCAAGAGTAGTAAGACTTGAGCCCCTCTCCTTCTGCAGCCATTGATGACAAAGCCAAAATAAGGAAACAAACAAAAGGTACCTGATAAAGGAGATAATACACAGCAGTCAAAGGGAAAAAGTGCTATTAACCAGTGGATAAAGTAGGAAAGACAATAACCACTGGGCAAAGAAGGCAATATAAATAGAGGGACTTCATCTTCCATGAGAGGATAAGAAAAGAGGAACTCAACGGAGGAAAACAACACAATAAACACATGAAACACTAGTTCTCTTCTCTAAGTTTCAGAGAAGGAACACTGAAGAGAAGTAAGAGAGAGAACACGAGAGAGAAATACAAAAGAAGGAGGTGAGCCAGAAAGCGCACACCTCCAGCAACCAACAAGAACAACAAAAAGAACAACTCAACTCATCAGAACCTCAACAACTCCAACACATGGAGAACTACACAGAGAGAGTACAATGAGGGAAAAGGAATAGAAGCTTCCTTTGAAACTTAGGCTTAGTATCATATAGGAGAGTGTAAAAGCCAAAGCGCACACCCCTCCCCCTGTAAAAATACCACAAGTGTGGAAGCCATTTCCTTGTATCCACCTCTCTGTATCTCATTTCAATATAATGAAAGCCTAAAACTTCACTAAGTTTACGAACCCATTTATCTCTGCTTAATCATTTGCTTATCACTAAAAGCGATTCGAAACAAAAATAAACCTTTCTTTCCATTGTTTTTTCTTTCTTCCTCTCGAAACTACTTCACACCCCCTCATATAATACTACCACAAACCCCAATTGCAAAACACTCAAAACTAATCATTCATGTAAAATTTGAACAAATATGTGAGCAATAAGTGTATGATGTTTTTTTATGATTTTTTTTCACATTGGGGTTATAAGGAATACCTCACTACCTGAAATTTTAAAAAATAAATAAATAAAAGAAAATTGGGTCCGAAATTTTTATTAGGACTTGAGGGAAGATGAGCAGATACAAATAAGGGAAGCTGGTTTTCTAGCATGATCATATATCTCTCTGAAATATATGCCATGATTGGTTCTCTGGAGAACATGGTTAAGGGATCACCATTTGTGGCGGTCCATTTGGCGAAGACGCCTTTTGCCATGGTGGAATGGACCCAAGGACACAATCTGAGGTAGATTGATAGCTTGTCCCATGAACTTGCCACGTCGTCTTGAAAAGCTTGCTCTAGCTTGTCCTTGATGGAGATCATCCATTCAGACTCTGGTGAAACGGTTGCTCCCTCTTGAAAAATTTCGCCATTTTCATTGATGGCAATCTGCATTGATTCTGAAGGTTCTTGCTGAAGCTTCTGCTGCTGCTTTAGTAACTCGGTTGATTTGAAACTTGAACTAGAAGATGATGGAATTCCTAATTCTAAGGTTTCTTTGAGCTTAAGGGTGATTAGGTACCATCTCAAGAGCTCTTTGTTGAATATTGCTACCATTGTTTTAGGATGCTGCTATTCTGGTTATTGTCAATGGCCTGAAAGGTAATGAGAAAATTGTGATTATGATATTATGAACACATTGCATCAACATTATATGGTGTAAATGACTTGAACATTTTGCAGTGCTCATATGGGACCCCTTTGAACAATTAACACTTATTAGCAATTTGCTGGTTAGATTCAAGTGTACAATTATATATTCTAAGATTTGTCCTTATTCTCTTAACTATTGTAGCATCACATTATCTTGTAAAAGGCCTTAAAATATGGTATAGCATCATAGATTGGATAAAAGTGGCTTGAACGTGTTCAAAATGATCAGATAGTACTGAAATATCCGATGCACAAGACCAATATTGCATCTTTATCATTAGTTTATTATTTAGAAATTCTTATTAATTACTTATTATATCCCTTTCTCTTTCACACACACACATATATAAAGCATTGATATATACCCTTAACAAATTAGCTTAAAGGTCCTCCTAACCACACACACAAGTGATATTTATTATAGGATAGTATATCATTGTTTATATTAATATTTGAGATGAAGCTTTCTACTCTTCAACTTTACTGATTGGTTACACAAGCTTTAATTACCTTTTCTTTGGTGGATATGTGATAGGGAGCTCAAGGACCAACTTATTAGACTACGAACCTGGCTTGTAAAATTCTGCTTTCTCCTTGGTCGCTAAGTTGATTCTTAAAATGCTCTTGATTGCAAATTTCATAACAATCCAAGCAACATAGGAACTAGCAAGAAACTTAAATTCTTCTTATCGAAAATATGCTTATGTGTACCTAAGTTTTCTCCGATAGATAGAGAATTACCACACCATTATAGTAAGAATTTTTTTTTTAATACAATATTCCCTCCGACTCGAATTATAAGCAACAAAAAACATACTTATCTTGGTTTAAAATATGAGCAAAATTAACTAACTTTATTAAATTTTGTTTAATAAATGTCACTTTCCTTAAATATCTCTAGAAAATTGTAATCTTAATGAATTTTTGTTTCATTCTCAGTACTACTTTCTTAAAATACCTTTATTATTTTTTATAAATTTGAGAAAATTAAATACAATAACTAACCTCCTTAATAAACTCCTTAATAAATGTAAAAGTGATTAGATTTGCTTATAATTCGAGTAGGAGAGAGTATGTGATTTAAGATAAACATAAGAATTTTATTGTTGGATAGGTTGTGAAGTGACAAATATAATTTTCATTAGCAAAAAACAAACATCGACTAGTTTGGATGTGTCAACTGCGTGAAATTCAAATCGATACTAGAGACTAGAGAGTGTAGTCAAAGATTAGTTTGTTTTGTTGGATTACATTAATCTTATACGAAAATGTTTATTCTTCACTATTTTTTTAGGTGCAAGTGGTGTAAAGAAGAAAGAAATAAATAATACTGTATGATTGGTGATGTGATAGAAATTAAAGAGATATATAAAAAGAAATTTTAGTTGTATAAGGGAATGTAGAAAAAAAAAGTAATACATCATTTTAGTCTATGCTATTAATGGTTCACAAATTCAGGAACTAATTTTACCCATATCCACAATTTCAGGGATTAATTTGATTGATAGTCATCAGTTTTGTTTTTTTATTTTTGCCTTTGTTTTGGCCATTTTGTTAGTCAACATTAAGGACCACTGATGATCATCATTAATGTCAGAGACTAATATGACTCACGTTTCCTAATTCATGGACCAATTTGAAATTTCAAAAATATCAAAAATGAAATTAATCTGTACTCACAAAATCAGACCAATATGACATATTACTAAAAAAGAAATATAGAAATAATAGTTCGTTCAATGTAAAAATCAATTAATTAAAGCCCCTTAATCCCAGTTTTTCAACGTCTAGATAGTTTTAACACACCGAATTTGCTTGCTGGCACTTAATTAGTGTAGCACAGGAGTGTACTCTACGCTTGTTTCGAATAGTATACTTAGCTAAGTAGAGGAGGTTCACCAAGATTTGAACATGTTTTTTAGTTAAAAAGAACTTATAAAAGTTTTTATTGCAACCAATGAAATTCCCAAATTTACTGTACAATTCAAACTCACATTTTAATAATAAGATACGAATTGAATCTTCCCTGATTGGATCTCGTTAGTGAGGGTTTACTCTAATAAACATGAGCAATATTAAAGGTAATAAACAATCAAATGAGAGTCTTATGAATTGTTTTCTCACTTCTGATGAAAATCTTATGAAACGGTGCAAATATACAGGGAATCTTCCAAACAACTTCCTGCATTGCTGTACATCCTTAGCATCTCTCTTGAACTTTTTTTTTTTTTTTACAACTTATTTCTAATAAATCTTATTATAAACATTATTTTTGTTACATACATAATCACTCAACAAGTCTTAGCTTATATTTTAGTTACACTCGAAATTAGTTCTTCATCAGCTTCAAATTTTGCCATATCCTCCACTGTCATGTGAATATATGCTTCAATGCCATTTTCAATTTTGGTGTCCACAAACACAACAAGATTCTTGAAAGTTAATGTAGGTGAACCAACCCATGTTGGTTTTCCCCAACCAAAATCAGCATCATACAGAGGAAACTTACACAAACTAGTGAACTGAAATGGAATCAATTCTCCCTTCTCAAGCACTTTACGAGAACTATTCTTTAGGAAAGCCAAATGCTCCTTTCCATCTTGGAGCTTTCTCACATAATCTTTGTCGATCTTCTTTATTTGCTCCCTTACCTAAAGGAGATGGTAGAAAATGAAAACATAAATACTAAAAACAACCGATTTTTTTTTTCATTTATGTTTAGTGACTCTATATATAATTAAAAGAGGAAGATATTTGTCGTTCAAAAAAGTATGTTACTTCAAGTGTTATTTATAATGATTGATTTTTAAAAAAATATATCTCAAATTATTTAATTTACAATAAATAAATATTTTTTTAATAATTCACAACAAATAACATGAAATAATGACATAATTTTTGGGACAAGAGATATCCTCCCGATTAAAAGTGGGTATGGGACTCTTTGTTTAGTTCGTTTTTAAATTTTTTTATTAAATTAAAATTTCTTTTGACAATTATAAGTTTGTTTGGCTGAGATTACTAAAAATCTTATGAACTTTATTAAAATTAGAGTATAGAAGAAGGGATTGTGCATCAATGATTGACTGCCATGTTGATTTTGCTTTGCGGTGTGATGACCCAATTCATACGGTAGAGGCTAATAATGTGCTTCCATATTCTTCTTGTCGGTTTTTAGTCCATGCTTGTTTATGGTTGAGTACTAAATACCTCTGTGCTTTTGCGTTAACATAATTATTTATGCTTAATTATGTGTTTAGTTTTTGAATTTTAGGGTTTTTTTTTCCATAGGTTTTTGTTATTTTTTTATTAATGCCTGATTTTCTTATGTTACTTTTGGTTTTTTTGTCATGTATTCCTATTAACAATTCTGATCAAATTTTGTTGATATGTCATATCGGAATCCTATCCAGACGTAGAACGTTAGCTATGTGAAATCACGTAATGTCATGTAGTCAAAATTTTATTTTAAAAAAATAAAAACTAACAAAGTTAATATTTTTATATTTTTAGTAAAAAAGAAAAGGATGAGAGAGATAGGTCGTATTTGCCCACAAGACAACACATAGCACTACGTGACGTACCTTTTGCGTCTGACTAAGATTCTGGTATGACATGTCAGCAAAATATATGGCAAACTCAAACGTAACTTCAAAGAGTCAAACATTGAAAAAAGGAACAAGTGTCTGTGACAAAATGACTCTAAAATTCAAGGAATGGACACATAATTAAGCATATAATTTATTTGTTCATTAAAAAAGGGTTAAATATCAAATTGATCCTTATAAATATTGACAACTTTGAAATTAGTCTCTACATTTTTTTTTTGTTTTGGTCCATTCTTTTTCGTTCCGTTTTGGATTTGGTCTTCTGTCAATTATGGTTTACTATAATGCAAGTATAGTTTTGATTTTGGACCCCATATTTTTACCGTCGGGAGGTCTTGGTCCCTACTTTTTTGTTTTGGTCCTTGCTTTTTCGTTTCATTTTGATTTTGATCCCTGTTGCCTTAGGCCATTTAATTTCAACATTTTTCATCCAAAGTTGATAGCGGGGATCAAAACCAAAATAAAACGAAAAAACAAGAGCCAAAACAAAAAAAATTATATAGAGACTAATTTCAATGATATATTTTAATTTATGGATATCAATTTAGTATTCAAGCCTTAAAAAAAGGTTTATTTGTCTTAAAGGTTGGGACTTTGGGAGGCTGCAGACCGTTTTAGACCTTATAAAAAGGTCTTTAAAAAAATCTATTTTTGAGAATTCTAAACAAACTAACCATATTGCAAAGGTTTTTCTTTATATATTTATTTAAGAAAAACTTTGAAAAATGAAGCCTGATTTCAGCTTTTTTTGTCATTTATGTTATTATACTTTTGTTAAGTGATATTTTCAAAACAAAATATGTTTGATAAAAATTGAACTGAAATGGTTTTTTATTTATTTTTATAATAATTACATATGTATTTCAAAACAACAAAAAACGATTATACAGTTTGTTTTGAGTTGCAAACTTATACCACATCACTATTTCTAGTAGAAAAATGATTTAGAGACCTACAAGCCTACAAACCTACACATAAGATTATGACACTTGTTATTTTCAAGTTAAAAAAAATAAATAAAATAACTTAAATGACAAATGTCAATATCATAATGTGTAGGCTTATGAATAGGTCTAGGTCTCTTAATCATTGCTCTTTCTAATACTCAACTACCACCAACCATCATCAATACTCATCCCACTATCACATACAACTACCACTGCCCCCGCTATCACCATGATCACCATCCAACAACCACCAATGTGATAACCCCAACAACAAAAAATTATTTTTCCCCTTTTTTTTTCCAACAGCCGTACTGTTTGGGGCCAACCGCCAGCCCTCACGGAACGTCCCTTACTGAAGGGACCGTTCCCACCAAGCACCACCATATCATCTTCTCCTATGCACCTTGATTCTTCACTCACTGTTTTTCACGAAAACCCAATTTTTAAGAGACTGGGTTGGAGATACTCTAATACAAAACAATGAATGACGAAAAAACCTTAAAATAATATTACTAGTTACACTTTTATATAAGTAAATACTTAAAATCTAGTAGTACGTGATGAAAATTAATATGGTCACATAAAATCAATACAGTTGATTAAATAAATAAATCAAAAGAATCAATTAAGTGAATGTAAATAGTTTAAAGTTTATACAAAGTTATACCTGCTTCACTACTATAGCATGACAACAATCCTCTCCATTGTTCAATGATGGAATAATGGTCATAGTAAATCGATAGTAGTTTCCAAAGGAGTGTGAAGGTAGTGATGGTTCCATCTTAGGTCGCAGGTTCACTGCATGAACCAAAACATGTGTTTTTGCCTTTGACTTGTCACAATTTTCTCTACTCACATCCACGTAACGACTCCAAATGAATGCAGATAAAGCTTCCACTCGAGTGGGTGGCTTCTCATTTAGAATGTTATCGGAGTATCTCGCCCTAAGATCTTCAATTGTAGAAGCATCAAACACAAATATCTTGCTTATGATGTTATCCTTTATGATACCTGGCCATGGTTAAAAATGATTTATTTTTGGGCACAGAAAGATAATTTTAATTCAACAAAAATAATTACCACTATTCAAATAATTAATTATTTTTAAGTGTCATTGAATCTTCAAGTTTATGTTGAAATTTTATTTGATCTGAAATGTATTTTTTTTAATGGTAAAAAGGATAAAAGTTAAAGGTCAGTTAGATTTAGGAAAATGTATGTGCTCTGTTTTCCTTTTTCCGCTTTAAAAAATAATAGTAAAAATGTCACATTTTTTTTCATGGATTCGTTTAGAATTAAAGAACAAAAAAATAAAATGTTATTTTCATTATTTCTTGTAAAAATTTTAAAAATTAATATAAAATCAAAATAATGTGATAGTTTCAGAATTATTAATAAAAATAAATTTTGAAAAAAAAAACATTTTCACAAATTGAAAAAATCTCCATTAAAAAAAAAACCCTTAATGATTGTAGATTGAAAATGGAAATTAAGGAGTCGTAAGATAAATAATAAGTTACTTTTAACCAAATTACACATACTAATAAAGTTAGTTAAGTGGAGTAGTTAATTTTCTTGATTTCTTAAAAATATTACTACAATATTTCAATTTTATAACCCTAAATTAATATTGTAGTATTGTATGATTGATTATCTTAAAATCAACAAACTCTTAATTTAATCTCACTATCCAAGGACTATTGATTCATCAAATTGATTTTTCTTTAAACAGTGACAAAAAAATAGAGAGAATTAAAACATTTAATGAGGGCAAATATGTGACACAAAAATGAAAGTTGCAAATAAATTGCAAAGAGACTTAAAAAAGAAATACCAAAATTTTCTAGAATATGACCTATCGTAGAGAGTACCTGATCGTGGATCAAACCCAGATATATTTATGGGTGGGAAGAGATTAGCTGAAACAAATTGTGGTTTTTGTAACAAATCTTCATGTGATCTGTTAGCAATGGCTGCCCAAGTATTGAGGAATGTGAAAAGTGAAAGACCATCACCGATTTGGTGTGAAAGGCAAACACCAATTGCAATACCACCACACTCAAAAACATTAAGTTGAACACCAAATGTGATATCAGTGATATCATCAAGTTCAAATGGAACCAAACAGTTGAATTCTCCTGGGATTGGATTATTAATAACTTCAACAAGTTTACCCTTCACTATTGCTTCTTTGTATGGGATGCCTTCATCATTGCAATTTATGAAATTACTTTCATTAATTCTTCCTGCAAGAGGGTAGTAATAAGTTAAGACAAGTGACAAAGATTTCTTAAGGTGATCGGATATGGTGGTTGCGTTGAATTGAGGGGTACCATTGGAAGAGTAAAAAAGAACCCATGGATTATAAACCATGGGGGATATTTGGTCAAGAAAAGAGAGTTGATAATGATTAAGGTGGTTTGGGGTTGGAGAAGAGGGTTTAATGATTTCTTGAGAGATTATCTTTACTTCTAATTTTTTCATTTTCTTGCACTTGCTGAGTACACCTAATGGTGTTTTTCTAGAGTTTTCTTTGTTGTGATTTTGATGCTAGCATGTAATGTTGGTGATAAATATATAGAAGCTATAGGTGAACATATATTCATAATATATTGATGCTGGTGGACCGGCTTACTAAAAAACAAGGTAAATAATGGAGAAGTGTTGGAATAAATGACAAATAAATACTCCATTTGTGTTTCACTTTATTTATCGTTTTAGTATTTTTTTTAACTAATTTCAAATTATTTGTCTCTTTGGGAATTTATGAATGGACTAATTATTTTTTTAATTTTAATTTTTCTTTTAAATATTTTGAAATATGTAAAATGTGTGATAATTAATGTAGTGTGAAATAGTAAAATTGTTTTATTTTAATCTTAAAAATTAAAGTATTAAATAATTTTCTTAATCCGTATGAAATCCCTAAATTAAAGTGAGAGATAAATAGGAACAGGAGTAAATTAATAATGTTACTCTTGTAGAACACTGCACTTAGTAAATGTCAGCGAAGAAAAATAGTATAAACCAATACAAAATTATATCCTCCCAATGACTCTCGTTGGAGTATAACATTGTTTCTACTTATAATTTTTTTTTTTTTTAAAAAAGACTAAAAGAATGCAGCTGAGTTTAGATACTTATCGAAGAAAGTTATGTCACCCATGATAATTTTACATAACTAAAACAAAATTATCTTTAATGGATAAAGAATATATCTCATTTAAGGGGGAAAAAACTAGCTAGAAGCAAGTGTTCTAATCATAATGCGGTAAACTTCACCATATTCAATCAATAAGAATACACCACTCAATGCAATTGGTAAGAAAAAAATTTATCTTACAATTAGATTGTATAGAGTATATATACTATATACAGTTTCACTTTAAATATATATATGTTTTTTTTTTAAACTTATACATCAGATACATAATTTAATCATACATTGTGTAAAAATAAATCACTCAGCAGTCCTTTTATTTTGTGAACACAACCAACGAAGGCAGAAAAAAATGATTCAAGTAGTTAATTCAAAAGTTAAAGAAAATAATTCAAGTTTAATTAAAGAAAATAATTAAAAAAAGCGGACTCAGAAAATAATTCCTTTTACTGGCGCATTAAGAGTGTAAATGTAAAGTAGTTGTCGGTGAGATTCGAAGACGGGCAACGGAAAAATGCATAAGCCAAATAAACTATTTCATACGCTTGCTACATGGGCTTATGAAGATATGATAAAAGAAATTTAAAATGTTTGTTTGTTTACAATTTTTTGTTTTCATTTTAAAAAATTATTGATAATTATAAATTTATAATTATGATTTTATTTTTTTGTTTTGTTAATTATGAATGTGATTCTCATTTTATTTTCTATTTTTAAAATTTTGTATAAGAATTAACTAATAGTATTCTATGTACTACAAAATTGGATTTGATTTCGTTGTGCAAATAATGACTAAATATATTGAAACAACAATCTATTGAGCGTTGAAAAAAAAAAAAACAATATATTGAGACCTTGTGAGAACACAACCACTGAATGAAATTATTAAGAAAAAAATTAGTGTACAATAACAAAGTTAAACTCAAAATCAAAATCAAAATAAATAACAAAGCTGAGTATTTAGCGAGGAATATTCATACTGTAGACGTTTCTATGAAGTAATTTCTAATTATGAATTGTGAATGGATAAGTATGTATTTATATCGATGATAAAAAATAAACTAATCCAATGGAAGAAATATTCAATATCCTTTTGAAAAAAATTATGTCTATCAAATAAGTGGATTAAGATGGTTAGTGGTACTGACAATGTAAATATTTAATGATATATTTTTTCAAAACTGCTCTTATAATTATTATTGAGATTTTAAAAAGTATTGACTTAATATGAGTATTTTTTAAAAAAATTAAATATTATAAAAAATTGAAATAAAATTTTATAAATAAAATAAAAAAAATTTCATAAAAAAATCTTGCATATAAAATCGACCAGAGTATCAATTTGACATTAATTTGAGATACTATTACTTAAGCTAAAGAGGTTAGGTATTTACGTGTAGATGAGAAATTTAGATAATGTCTGGTATAGATAAGATTTGAAAAGGTTTCTCACACAGATCAATACATTTGAGCATTTGACCAAGAGCAATGATTGATGAAAAAATTAAATTTTATGTCTAGGTTTATATGTAAGTAGTATTGGCAAAATGGGCGGATGGGCGGGCACGCCCCGTGCCTACACTTGGCCCACAAAATCCGCCCGTCAAAATGTTTAGGGTCAAAAATTGGGCCCTGCCCACACCCTAAGTGCAGGCAGGGCGGACGCACAGGCGGCCCGTGTTTTGAAAAAAATAATTAATTCATGTTTCTTTCCTTTGTTATAGTACAAATTTTCAAAAAAAAATTGCGGGCAGCGGACCTTGTGCCAAATGTGGTGTGACTAACGTTTTTTTCTTTTTTTTTTCAAAAAAAATCAAGCCCGCAGCCCGCTTGCACTCGCCCACGAAAAATAACGTGCGGAGCGGACAGGCATGATTTAATTTCTTTTGCCAAAACTTATGCCCTGCCCGCAACGGGCGGAACGCGCAGGCCAAGGCCCTAATTGCCAAGGCTATATGTAGGTCTCTCTAAATATATCTTTAAATCATTTTTCTTTGATCAACCAGGCTCTCAGATTAATTGCAATGTTGTGGTCGTTGGGTTACATGCATCATTGATTCAAGGCATATGCTAATTTGCTCTCGCTTAAGTTTTTGTTAAAATGCTCCCCCGCCCTATGTCAAAATCGCTAACCGGTGATTTTTCACTAGTAAATAAAACTATTATACGTCTTAGGTGAGACGTATAGCGTTAGTTGCAACTTGGTTCATTAATTTTTTTTAAACACCCTACGTCCCATCTAAGACGTACGCTTTTTAATATAATTTAAACTCCTACGTCTAAGCTTTGACGTATGTATTAATTTTTAGCCTTCACGTCTCAACCAAGACGTAGCTTTTGTATATAATTTTAACACTTACGTCTAACCTTTGACATAGGTATTAATTTTTTCTACATCTCAACCAAGACGTAAGTATTAATTTTTAGCCCTTACGTCTCTACCAAGACGTATCTTTTGTGTATATTTTTAACACCTACGTCTAAGTTTTGATGTAGATATTAATTTTTTTAAACCCCTACGTCTCAACCAATTACGTAAGTGTTAATTTTTAGCACTTACGTCTCAACCAAGACGTAGCTTTTGTATATAACTTTAACACCTACGTCTTGGATAAGACGTAAGGCTTGATGCAAATATGCTCTTTTACCTATTCTTCAGTTATCCATGAATTAATCTGGTCCGTCGATGACTTTTAAACATCATCCAACGGTTATGATGGGGGGGGGGGGGGAGTATTTTAACAAAACATGTTTTTCAGGGAGAGCATCGCATGCTCCACTTTAAGGGGGAGCAAATTAGACGCAGCTTTGATTCAAATTCCTCTTCGTCAATGTGAGTAAAAAAATACTACATATGTTCCTAAATACTCCCTCCGATCCTATTGATAAGGTTTTTCATGGTTTTTATTTTGTTCCTATTTATAAGATTTCATTTTAATTTTTAATAGTATTTAATTACTTCTTTCCACAAACACCCATATTTATTTAACACTTTTTAGATTTCCAATAATATTAATAGGGGTAGTTTTGAAAATACATATCAAATATTCACATTTCCATTACCATTAACTAAAATTTTATGTTCTAAATTAAAGTTAAAGTAATTAATGAAAAATATAAAGAAATTGAAGATTTTTAAATGTAATTGACTTATCAATGCATTAAATTATTTGTTCGATATATAATTGGTTGATATGTAAGACAATCATAAAGTACAATTCTCCTTAATTTTTTTTGCTTTTGCCATTTTTTTTTATCATTTTTGTAAAACACAAGAATAATTTTCTTCGATCTCAAATATAAGTTTAATTTCATATGAATATTTTTTTTAAAATTACTCGCTCTGTTTCAATTTATTTTTCGTTTTAGCATTTTCAATTTGTTCCAAATTATTTTTCGCTTTAGAAATTCAATGTTGCATTAACTAATTTTTTTACAACTTTAACCTTTTATTTTAAATGTTTTGAAATATATAAAATATGTGATAATTAATATAGAATGAGGATAATAGAGTAAAATTGCATTATTCTTCTCTTGAAAATTGATGTATTAGACGACTTTCTTAATCTGTGTAAAATTCATAAAGTGACAAATAAATTGATACAGATAGAGTATAGGTTTTCATTTCTATTTTTAGTGGGATTAATTACTTTTTTTTATTAATGCTTATATTTATTCAATATTTTTTGAAATCTTAACAATAAATATAAAAATAATTAAAATATATCAAATATTAGTATTAATTAAAAGGCAAAATTTTTTAAATTGATTCCTTAAGTTATTTTTATGTAATAAATTAGTTTTTTAATTTTTTTTGTTTTAAATAAGTCTTGTAAATTATTGTCGTCTAACAAATCAATCATTTCTATTAATTTTCTCTGTTAAGTGATACGTGATATTATAAGAAAAAAAATTTAAAAATCATTAAACTATTTTTTTAGCACGTAACACCATTAGTTGAATGACATTTGTTACTTAACAGAAATGACGGATTTGTTAGACAACAACAACTTACATAACTTATTTGAAAAAAAAATTAATAAATTGATTTGTAATCTAAAAATAACTTAAAGGACCAATTTAATAATTTTACCTAATTTTAATATTATTAACAATATTAACATATTTTCTTTTCTTGAAAGTATGATATTATTTTAAGTAGAATCTAGCATGATATTTTTATGTGATTTAATAACGTTACTGTAAAAGTCATTAAAAGAGATGAACTAAACCATGCTATGAAAATGTTTTGTTGGTAGAAACAATTCACTTTGGTGATTTATACTCCTCGAAAGAGATTAGTCTTTGGCCGTCGGCTGAAGAATACACTTTATGAATCCTAAATTCTAAATTTTAAATTTATTTTGGAGACTAAAATAATTTGTTTTAGAAAAAAATTTAAAAACATAAATATTTTTTTACAAACTCTAGAAATTAAATCAACAATGAATAAAAACTTTAAAACTAAAGTAAATCATCACTCATTAAAAAAAATTAAGCATCTCTTTGATCTCGAGAGTAGTAATTCTTCAAGTAGATGGACTCACGGACACAAGGGATCATGTCATACAAGTGTAACGGATCAAGTTGGGTTAATCCGAGAGAGTTTAAGCATTCGATTTAATCAAAATAGATTGGATCGAGTCGGATCAGGTTGCTCTATATTTAAATATCAAAATCGAATCAACTCAACCCGTAGAACTTTGGGTCGGATTGGATGATTGGGTCTATGTGTTCTCATTTTCAAAAAAAAAATTTCTTAATAAATAAAAAATAAAATAAAAATACAACAGAAATTACGTATATAAGTAATTAAATATTATCCATAAACAACATAACTACACAATTTAACATTAAGTCATAAACCAAAATCAAATTATCCAAAAGCAGTAATATAAAATCTTCTGAGTATCAAGTAATGAACTAATTGTTCAAACATATGATAAATAAAAGTAGTACACCCTCCTGCAAGATGTGAAAAAAAATTGTGGCACTTGGGTCTTTCATATTTTGTATAATTGTTTCAAGATGAAAAATTTATAGTAAATACTAAGTAGCTAGTAGTAACTTATTTTTTTAACACATTACTAAATATATAAATAAAATAAATTTGGGTCAATGGATTGGGTTAGATTAATTAGTTTTTAAAATAGCAAATTCATGATCTAACCCTGGGTTGATGGAAAAAAAAAAGATTTCTAGTTCCCAACCCCTATCTTTTATATCCCAAACCCCAAAAAAATTTTATTCCCAAAAATATCCAAAAGTACAAACTCCCACCACAATTTTCTCTTCTTCTTCTCCATCAATTCTTTTTTCTCCTCAAACCCTCACCACCCCTGCAAACCCAAAAAATACAACATACCGGTGTTTCCTTGTACCATGGCCACACCAACCCCCTCCATCAATTCCAATTTCACTGTACATTGTTGACTGGAGTCACATTCATTAACAGATTACTGCGTAGGTTATGGAGGTTTAGGATGGTGGAACAACACCGACTCCTACAAGTATGACGACGTCGGTTTCAGAAACAACACCGACTCCTGTAATAGTAGGAGGCAAAACACACAAATAAATAAATAAATAAATAAAAAATCGCAATTCACTATTCATATTGATCCATCGAATTGAAGTGAGAGATTGGTTGGGAAGAGAGAATGAAAGAAACCTTGGGAACGGCGTTGCCTAGTTCTTTAGCGTGAGCAACATAGTTTCTGCCAACAAATCTTAGTGCTCAACTGAAGAAGATTCAGCATCGCTGTCGTTGTTATTTCCCCCCCCCCCCCCTTTCTCTGTTGGGTATTCAAGTGTGAGATGAAGTCCCACATTGGATAGGATGGGATGGGTGAGAAGGTTTATAAGTGGCAAGACCCATAGAACCATTGCCTTAAGGTTTTGGTTCAGGATGTGGTGTCTCACTTATAAGTGGTTCCTCACTATTCCCATGACCGTGGAGCAATGTTACTCCCCGGTGGTTGGAACCTCCCCGGTTGAAGGTCCAGCAAGTGGTATCAGAGCCGATGGTTCGGCAGGGACTTGTGGATCAAGGGGGAGTGACCGGAAAGTGTGGGTATTCACACTTGAAGGGGGAAATTGTTGGGTATTCAAGTGTGAGATGAAGTCCAGCAAGTGGTATCAAAGCCGATGGTTCGGCAGGGACTTGTGGATCAAGGGGGAGTGATCGGAAAGTATGGGTATTCACACTTGAAGGGGGAGATTGTTGGGTATTCAAGTGTGAGATGAAGTCCCACATTGGATAGGATGGGATGAGTGAGAAGGTTTAAAAGTGGCAAGACCCATAAAACCATTGCCTTAAGGTTTTGGTTCAGGATGTGGTGTCTCACTTATAAGTGGTTCCTCACTATTCCCATGACCTTGGAGCAATGTTACTCCCCGGTGGTTGGAACCTCCCCGGTTGAAGGTCCAGCAAGGATATAAGTGAGACACCACATCCTGAACCAAAACCTTAAGGCAATGGTTCTATGGGTCTTGCCACTTATAAACCTTCTCACCCATCCCATCCTATCCAATGTGGGACTTCATCTCACACTTGAATACCCAACAATTTTCCCCTTCAAGTGTGAATACCCACACTTTCCGGTCACTCCCCCTTGATCCACAAGTCCCTGCCGAACCATCGGCTCTGATACCACTTGTTGGACTTCATCTCACACTTGAATACCCAACATTCTCTCTCTCTCTAAAGTAATATGTTAATGTTATGTCAATGGAGGTGTGGGAAATTAAGGAAAAAGAAGAAAAAGAGTGGGTATGGGGGTTTGGGGTTGAAAAGTGGGGGTTAAGAACTAAAATTAAAAACAAAAATCAATTCAATCCATTATATTAAACCGATCCGGTCCACAAAATAAGAGTTGGGTTGATTCAGATTATGTGGATTCTCGAATTATTTTTAACTCACCTACATTTCTAATGTCATAGTCATAGCAATGTTAATGATGAGATAATATCAGCTATCCGGTGTACCATTTCATAGTTTTATCAATAAATTATTAAATTATTAACTAATTATTAAATTATTAATTGTGAGGAGATTCGTGAGTTTTGGACAGTGGTGATTAATGAAGATGTGTGGGCGCGGTTTTTCATGTTTGGTACTTGCACCTGGCTTTTACTGAATCTTTCTAGTACAGATATTGGCTCCACTGATATTAATTGGCCGATTCTATTTGGTGTGCTGGTGTCTATGATATGGTCCAGTAGAAATTATTTGGTTTTTAACCAAAATCGCATGAAGCGCACTGATATTTTGATTCAAGCTTTATCGTATTCTCGGTTTATTAGTGAGGCTGCGACTTTTCACAGTGATCTGCATGATTTCAAGAAAGAGATTTTAGTGTCTTGGAGACCTCCCGATCATGGTAAAGTAAAGCTCAATGTTGATGGATCCTTTTGTCGGAATAGTCACTCTGCTGCGTGTGGGGGGTTAATTCGGGACCCTTCGGGCTTCTTTGTGCATGGCTTTACATGCAATTTGGGGTCTTGTACGTCAACAAAAGCGGGGTTGTGGGGTTTACTTTGGGACTTGCGGCTAGTGCATCAGCTTGGCTTTATGAATATTGAGGTTGAGATGGATTCGAGAATAGCAATCTTGCTGGTTAACAATTATTGTGCAGCTAATCACCATTGTTTCCCGTTGGTTCGTGAAATAAGAAGGCTTTGGAATCTTCAATGGCGTGTTTCTCTGACTCATATTTATCATGAAGCTAATAGATGTGCTGATTTCTTGGCAAATATGGGTCATTTTTCAATAGGATTTAATTGTAATTTTATTTCACAATGTCCCCGTGATTTGTTTCCTCTTGTTTGTGAGGATGCGTACAGGATTGCTTTTCCCCGTTTAATCTAGTTTATCTGAACGGTTGCCCCGTTGATTATAAAAAAAAAAAATTTATTAACTAATTTAGTATTATTGTTCAATAAATTATTAAATCACTAAATTATTAAATATTTATATTTTCTAACCAATCAAAAAACATGGCACAAGTAGAGGCAGTAAGTACTTCTGCGTAACACTGAAAGCCCCTAGAGTTACACAAAGATTTCATAGATGTAGTGTGGCCCAAAATCTTATTTTTGGGTGAAAGGCACATTTAGGCTGTGTTTTGGTAAGAAAATATAGCTTATCTGATCACTTTTAGTTTATTGATCCGGTTAATAAGTTATTAGATCTATTTGGTGAACAAAAAATAAAAGAAGCTTATAGCTTTCAAAAAAGAAGTTTTCAATAAATATCTCAATTTTACCTTTTTTTTAACTAAATTATATTATTATTTACCCTTTTCAGTCATTTAACATGTTTAAATTAGTTGCACGACTTGTTTTGCGAAACAGCTCTAGTTCAATAAGTTAGTTATACAGCTATAAGTTTACAACTATAATCCCACAACTATAAGTTAGGTTCACAGCTAACAGCTATAAGCTCAAAATTATCAGCTACAAACTCACAACTATAAGTTAGTTTTGCCAAACAGACCCATCGGTTATTTCCACATTCCATGTATGGACAAGTGCATTCCATATTTCCATCGATTATTATTTTTTTTTTAAATTTATTCTAGGATTGTGAACTAGGTTTATGATCTGTTTATATTATTCACTTAAGTATCTAATGCATTAGGATATGAAAAAGAATAAATTCAAAAATACTTTAAAAACTGTCTTTTCAGCGATCTTACATGCATAAATGTTTTTAAAACTATGTGGCTTGGGGCAAGGGTAATAGAGCAAAGTTTGAGACAAGAGATGCATGCACAGAGAATCAATTTTGTTTTATGTCAAGGAGATCGATTATGGAGGCAATATATTTACCACGGCGGTTTATGGAGCAATATTGAAAGAATACAAAAGGATTTACACACGGTTTTCATTGATTTGGAGAAGGCATGTGATAGGGTGCCTAGAGATGTATTGTGGAAGGCTCTAGAGAAAAAAATGGTTCATATTGCTTACAATAGAGAAATTAAGGATATGTATGATGGGGTCTAGACTAGTGTGAGAACACAAGGTGGGTTCTTAGAAGATTTTTTTATTACTCTATGATTACACCACGAGTCAACTTTAAGCCCTACCTATTTACATTGGTTCTAGATATGTTTACTGAGCATATTCAAGAGCCATTGCACTAATGCATGTTTTTTCCAGGTGATATTGTCCTAATTGGGGACATTAAAGAGGAAATAAATGAAAAGATTGAAATGTGGAAACAAGCCTTAGAAGCACATAATTTTTAGATATTTCAAAGTTAGACAGAACATATGGAATGTAATTTCAGCAAGATGCACATAAATCCTACCCTAGGAGGTGAAATTGGAAAGCATGCCATACCACAAGTCAAAAGGTTTAAGTACCTTGGGTCTATCATACAACACGATGGGGAAATAGAATGAGATTTGAACAATAGGATTTAAGCAAGGTGGATGAAAATGGAGGAGTGCCTCGGGTATTTGATGTGATAGAAAAGTGCCACTCAAACTTAAAAAGAAGTTTTACCGCACTGTTATAAGGTCGACAATTTTGTGTGAGACTGAATGTTGGGCGGCAAAATGTCAATAAGAGAATAAACTTCATGTAGTAGAGATGATGATGTTGCGGTGGATGAGTGAACACGCTAGACTAGATAGGATTAGAAATCAGTGTATTAAGAGAAAGCTGACATTGCACATATCATAGAAAAGTTGGTAGACTCCTGTCTTATGTAGTTTGGACATGTGTGGAGGATATCAATAAAAGCCGCAGTTAGAAGAGTAGATCAAATGAATGATATTTCATAGGTTAGAGGCAAAAGCAAATCAAGAAAAACCATAGACGAAATAATTAAATAAGGGTAATTTTGAAATGATAACATATTTTTTTTTGATAAATTAGAGAATAATAATTACTTTTCGTAATTTACATGAATTAAGTAAAAGTGATTTATAATAAGGAAATGATGGAATATTTATTTAGGAACATAAAAATTAATTGTTTAAATAGGTAATAAAATGCTATTGTAATTATAATGCAACCTTCTAAATTGAAAAAATAAAAAATCAAATTTGTCTTCTAGGAGGGACCAGGGAGTAACAAATGATGATCGGCTACAATGGCATGAATTCATGTGCCTTTCCACCTTCCACGTGTATGCCCTATCATCCCCTACTACTACTACTATTATTATTATTATTATTATTATTATTATTATTATTATTGTAATTGTTCTTCATATAAACTAAAATTAAAAATATAAATACTACAACTAAAAATAAATATAAAATAAAAAAAATGGGATAAGATAAGAAAAGGTCCCAAGTAGTTTATCTAGTTAGTTAGTACTTAGTAGTGTCTTATACTATGTGTTGAAGGAAGCAAGTACACAAACATCACAGTTGGATAGGAATGGAAGTGGGTATGTCTTTGAACGCACTTGTTCGGCTTCCACTTTCTTCTTCTTCTTCGAGTTCAAGGCTGCTCCATCTAAACGACGACGCATCACTTGTGAGGCACTCACTGTTTTCTAGTACGACAACAAAGTACAAGAAGGCAGAGAAGCGGCATGGAGGACACGTGTTGGTGGTTGAAGCAAAGGGTAAAAAGGGAATGATGGCTCGCCAATATCAACGCCCCACTCCTCCTCCTTTGCCCAAGATTGAAGATGATGGCAACCCCAAATTTGTTATCTTCATTCGCATGGCCAATGTTTGTTTCTATAGCCTTCTTATAATCTTATAGTAAATCTTTCTATATCTTTTTTAATGTTAGCATTATTATTTAATTATAATCAAATAACTTGTTTCTTATTAATTATTTTTTTTGATATTCGTTATAAGGTTCATCTTAAGTAACAATTTTTTTCTATAGCTCTATGTCCAAGTGGTGTGCTATGGTTGTTTAATTATTAGAGATAAATTATATATTTTCCTTACAAATCGGTATTAAAGTCCTCCTAACTACACATAAATGTGTCATTTTGTCACTTTTGTGTGGGTAATTAGGATGATTTTTAAACTGATTTGTTACGAGGATGTATCATTTTTGATTCTCAGAGTAATAAAAATAATATTATATATATACATATACATATATAGGATTATAATATAATGATAGGTTGGTGATTGTCTTTATTATCACTCAATATTATATAACTTGGACAAAGTTCGTTAGCCACATTTGCAAGTTCTATCACTTAACTTAAGAAAGGTGAAGGGACTAGGGAGGGATTGTTAGAGCAATAGTGCAGAAATTGGAATAATGTAGGACTAATAGTCAACTAAATGGAGGGATTAAAGTGGCATGATTACTATAAATGATGGACTAAAAGTGAAATTAAGCCTTATTATTGTTGTATTAGTACATGATTATGTTGGTTGATTGCACAGGTATACCTTTGGTACCCTCTTAGTGTTGTAACGGGTGGCACCACTGCAAAGATCATGGTTGCAGCTAAAGATAATTTTCTGGGAAAATATATCTACAAAGACACACTTGATAAAAATCTTGCTGCTGTTATCTATCGGGTAATTCTATTCTATTGTTTCCATTTATGACCGTGTTAGAAACTATAATTGTTGGCAAGACTGCAACTTTATTTCCTTAAAGCTCACCACAAGCGTATCTAGCTTTGAGAGCTTGCACCCTTTACATCTACCATGAGCTGCTGCGATGTTAAGTTTGTTGAATTAGAGTTACTATATATAGTTGTTGTCGAGGTACAACTTTATTTCCTTATAGCAAGCGTCTCGTAGGATCATGTAGGCTGAGGGGTTGCACCCATTACAGCTGTCATGAGCTGGGATGTTAAGTTTATCTGTGGTTTTAAATCGAGGTTGTGCTTGCATTACAGCTAAGTGCAGAGCAATTGAGATGTTGCAGACGCATTGCGTGATGTGTTCAGCATTTTCAAACCCTGAGCTTATCCAATCCTAAGAGAGATGTTGACCAAATAAAGCTTACAATCTTCCTCAGAGCCACTAGGAGTAATTCAAACTCATAACCTCGATCTCATATCTCTCGAACCAAATAAAGTTAACGCATGTTGTTTCCTCTCGTTAGATTTGGCCTCTTTTACACGGTTATATAATTTGCGTGCTAGGTTTTCCTGTTTCATATTTACTTTCGTTTGGTTTTCTCACATTGGTGCAAGAAGCGATTAATGACAATGAAAGAAGTAGATTGTTAAACCAATTTGAAGCCTAGACTTGTTTAATCAATCTTTTTCTGAATTTATGTACTAGATTCATGAAAATAGTCATTCAAAACTTGATGTGCCATGGAGCCCCTAACTTAGTAGAAATGGAGATCTTACATAATCATCATACTGCCACAGTGGTCTGTGCTTTCTTGGTTATGCTTATTCTTGTCTTTGTTACTAACTGATTGCTTTGAATTCGAGTAGGATGAGAAGGAGATACAGAAAACTGCATTCAAGCAGTATCGCGTATTGCGCTCAGCTACTGATTTCAGATACGGCTACAAACTTGTTGTAATATTCTTATACTTTCTTTTCTACTATATCTTCATAAATATTTTAAAGCCAATTTTAAGTTTTCAAGAGTCGAAGAATCCTGCTTGTTTAGCTAACTTTTCCATGTGATTAATTTGCAGGAGAACGGCAATATAAGATCTGCACTTTCTACCACGGATGTTATTGAGGTAAGATTTTGAGATGTTCTCTGTTATGATTAAGGAAAATTACACCGATCTCCCTTGAGATTTAACTTAATTGCTCTCAATTCCCCTCTTATTTCAAAAGTTATGCTCCACATCCCTAAGAGAAAGTCGGGGTTATTCCAAGCACCACCTTTCAAGGAGGTAAGTGTAATGATGACATAAACGTCAAAGGAGATTGATGCAATTTTTAAAACAAAAGGGGCACCAGGTGTAACTGCCTCAAACCTTAGTGGAGTTGGTGTAATTTCCCCTTATCATTATTATCAGTATCATAATAATTGCTAATATCTTTCTAGAAAAGTGTTTTGGAGTATTGATCAGAATTTTCAACCTTCCGGCATTGAAGATTATATATGTTATACAAACACAACAAAGAGCCTTGGTTGTTTATGCAAATGAATTCGGAATTTGCATGAAAATGCCTGCTATCATTATCATTGCATTTTTAAGGTTTAGACTTTTGAAGCTTGTATTGCAAAATGGATAGTTTCTACTTAAGATAATGTTATAGTTGGATTTTCATATCAAATATTGAGGAATTTCACTAATATGTTGTTTTGTTTGCATATCCAATTCGAAAGCTTCCAACTCAAGATCAGCTTAAAACAGTACTTGATAAAGTGAAAGACTTTTTTGGAGATGCAAAAGAATCCTTTGGGAAGATAACAGCTTTAGGCTCTACTGAAACTGATGAATCAGAGGAAGATGCAAAAGAAAAATCTAAGTGAGTTTTACATTTTATGCCTAAAAGCTTCTCACAATTGTGATTGATAGAGGGTAATTTCATCCATTTTTCCTATTTTCTTGTATATTTAATTACTTTGCATGTCCTTCAACTTTGGGGAAATTCAAATAGGCCCTGGACTTTAAATGTTAAAATTTGGCTCACTAAACTTTTACAAATTTGTAATTGAGTCCTTCATAATCAATCATTCACCTCCATTGTTGTTCTCAAAAAATATAGGGTAAGGGACCTATTTGAATTTTAAGAAAGTCTAGGGACACAAACACATAATTGGATCTAGATCACTTAACGGAATCCTATCAAAGATGTTTATGATGGGCTTGATTACAAATTCATTCAAGTATAGGAACCCAATTACAAACTTTCAAAGTTGAGGGACCTTTTTGAATTTCCTCAAAAAGTTTAGGGACCTACAAAATAATTTAAAACCTTTCATTTACATCTTCCTCATAGCTGATTCTAGGCATTTCTATGATTCTATGAGCATCATTATGGATTAAATTATTTTTATGTCAATGCCAGGGTTAAAGGGTGAGACTATTGCTCAAAGCGATTTACTTGAATTGTTATGAGTATCCTGAAGCCTCATTAGCGCAGAAAGATTGGTGGAATTTGTGGATTGGTTAATGGGGAAGCTTTAGTACACAACAATGCTACTTCCCGGTTTTGTTCTTGTATCAATAGCCATCAACATAGTTTTTATGTTCTGAGGAGTGAAAGAACACCTTTATAATGTTGATATCTCGTGTATGTTATTAGTTATATCCATTATGCTTTGCAACTGATAACATGAGAATTTTGTAGTTGCGGTGGCGATACATACATAAAAATGTGACATTAAAAACATAATATATTAAAAAATTAATTACTAGTTTGATTATTAAGATGATAATAAGACCTTTATAAATAGTGGAGGCTGACACAGATTAACAAGATCTATCTCCCTTAAACATATGGTTATAGGTTCGATGTGAATGGAAAATGAATTAGTCACCCGATTGCGGTAGGTGGATACCGTGGATTCACTCAAAACAATCAAACATTTATAGAATGTAAACCATGACAATATATAATTTCAAACTAAAAATACACCCAACAAAATTTTTTATAACCATTATATGCGAGTTAGTATATCTTAACTTGTTACTATCATAAATAATTTACTATGATGTGTCAGCCACCACATAGTATGTATATATTTTTTAATTTTAAAATTAAATAATTTACAAGTTTGAAATAGTTTAAACATATGAGCATATAAATTTATAATTACACATTAGCCACTCTTGAAAAAGTTTGAAATAATATTAAAAAATAGGAGATTTCTAACATGCAACCTAAAATTAGATGGTTGCTATGCAATCTTATATTAAGCAAATAAGAAATTGACACATAAGACATGTGCCATGTCATTTCTTGAAGCAGTCAAATATAATTTTTACAATTTAGTCCAACATAAAAAGTAAATTAATTTAATTTAGTCCTTTGTACCTATTGGCAAATTATAATTTTTAATTTTAAAAACATTATTAAAAAAAATAAAAGTTGCTAAGAAGTACTGCCCCTTCTTATTGCCAATAGGTACAAAGGACTAAATTAAATTAATTTACTTTTTATGTTGGACTAAATTGTAAAAATTATATTTGACTGCTTCAAGAAATGACATGGCACACATGTCTTATGTGTCAACTTCTTATTTGCTTAATATAAGGTTGCATAGCAACCATCTAATTTTTGGTTGCATGTTAGTAACCCCCTAAATAACAAGATCTGACTCTAGACCTGCATGCAATAACATCATTACCATCATTTTAAGATAAGTAGTAGTTTCCAAATCCCATATTTTAATTCCCAAACCCTATTTTATTTTTCGATGGGGTTTGATTGAAATATTTTTCGACATCTCCGAGTTGGAAAAATGCATTTTCCGACCTTAAAAATGCATTTTTCGACTCTAGGATGTCAGGAAAAGTTCCGACTGAAACCCATAAAAAAAATGATGTTTGGGAACTAAAGTATGAAGATTAAGAGCTAAAACTCTTTCAAGATATTCCTGGCCCAAGGACCCCAAATTTTTGGGGCCAAAAGAAGAAGACCCCCCACCTAAATTAAAAAAAAAAAAAATTTAAAGTACGGAAAAAACCAAGAAACAACTAGGACACAAACTTAGACATTCTTAGTCAAAGAACTAGGAAAAAACCTAATTTTAAGGGCTTCGTCTAATGCTAAGTCTCCTAACTCAATAGTATATCTAGCAATATGTTCGATAGTGTCTCTCCAACCTTCCCAGCAAACTTAGACAGTTTTGGTATTTTAAATTCCCCTTGGGATCTCAGCATGTTGAACCCATTCAGGGAAGGCTGGTGTAAAATTTGGTTGGTTGGCAAGACCTATGTTGAAACTTATCATATTCAACGTCTGTTTCACCACCCTTGTCACATCATCCGGTTCAAACCTGGCTTCCCTTCTATTGTTTTGTCAAAGCAAGAACCTAGCCAGGTTTTGTCTTGCCAAGGCTGCCTGCAAATCTTCTCCCCTTTGCATAATAGCAAGTTGGGCAATATTCTGATTATTCTGAACAGGAGCCTCAACACCTAGATGTACAGTAACACTCATGGGTTGGCCTTCTATTGTTACATTTGGGTACATTTGTATTCTGAGGCATTGTTTGATTAAGTGTAAAGTGTTATGAATCACAATATTATTAGGGTTTTGGAGTAGAGGTGGTGGTATTATATTCGAACTCGGGTGTTCTGTCTTGTTGGCCACATCCTTAAATCGACGACACCACTTGGATCATTCTGCACCATACTATACCTCATCCCTTGCCTGTCATCCTAGTATGTCAAATGATCATTGGGGTCTCCATCTTCAACGCCAAGGATATTGTTCAATATATGTAGATAAGTTGCTATTTTTATGCACATCTCGTTGGTCACCATCATAGCAGGGTTAATGGCGGTTCCCATTTACGCCGTCAAGTGATCCACCATTTGAGCATTGCACTATTCTATCTGTTGTCTAATTTGCATTGCTGGATTCATAGGCGTGTATCTGGATGGTGAACAACTACTTGTACCAGTGGGCTTCGTCGAAAATCTTGAGAATACTGGCATTGATGTCCTTGTGACTAGAGTAACATTACCACCGAGAGTTTGGGCATTAATATTACCTTGCCAAGACATGGTTAAATTTGGAAAGAATTCTGGTGGTAAACCATATAGGGGAAAACTCGCATTTCTCATATGACCAGGGGAAGTGTTGCCCCCATTGGCCCTACTGTCACACTTTGTTGTGCCATGGTGGTGGCACCTGCATTTGTACTAACGTTTCATAAAGTAGTATTAGCGGCTACATGATTAGAACTACCACTTTCACCATTGTTATTAGTGATTTCGACGGGATGAGTCACTGCTCCAACCATTGTGTTGTCATTAAGCGCGTTCGTCTACGATTTTTCCATTATTGATGACAACTCTTCAGACGATGGAGATGGTGAGGAAACCGCAATTGGTGGTTGGAGAGACAAAGGAACCCTAGGAATACACCTAGAAGGGGGGGGGGGGGGGTTGAATAGGTGTCTAAGCTACCTTGAAAGATTTTCGAACGAAACAAATCGAAACAATTAAAACAAAATATTTTTCCAAAAACTCTCAGGTTTACTCGAGTAGATTTCAGAGTACTCGAGTAGTACTCGATTAAAGACTCGTTTACTCGAGTATATCTGACAGAAACCAGAAAAATCAAGTTTTCATTCGCATACGAAAATCAATCAATTCACATGAAAGATCAGAGATTCAACAAGAATGATTAACACCTATGTTCTTATTGATTAACCTAGTTATGAAAATGATTTTCCCTTTATCAATTTGAACAAATAAAGATTCAATTCAATCAATTATGAAAATCAATCTTTCTAGGTTTTCAACCAAGAACGCAATCAAATAACTTGAATATAAAGAGTAAGGGTTTAGAGATACGACACAGCGATTTATCCTGGTTCACTTTCATCCGCTTGAAAGCTACATCCAGTCCCCTCTTCAACCAAGAGAGATTCTTCACTATGAGGAATTAGAGTTCTCAAATTACAAGTGATTGCCTCACAAGACTTCCTTCTTGCTAGCCTACAAGAGATAACCGACACCCTTGCCTTGTAATCATATTGATCTTCTCTCTAATCTAACCTCTACCCCTTGTTGATAATCGACACAACAAGTCTTCAATTGCTTGATGATAATCCACACATCAAGGTTTCTCCTTGCTTGATTCACAACCAAGACTTTCTTCAATTGCTTGAACTTTGCTTGATGATAATCGACACACCAAGGCTTCTTGTTTGTTGTAGTGGCTTGCCTTATTGCAAAGATTACAACTCAATGAATACACATAACAATCCTAATGAATCTCAATCAATAGCTATGACAAATCACACAAGAGATTCAAAGGTTCTTGATCAAAGAATATGAAAATAGAAAAGCTTTGATCTTTGAAATTGAGAGAGAATAGAGTGGCTTGATTCTTTGTAAAATGAATATCAAAATGATGGGTTATAATCACAAAGGTTATGAAAAGGTTTTTATAGAATACCCAAAAGTTATGGCACTTAAAAACTGATTTTGAGAAGTGAAAATCGTATTTTAAAAATCAGTTCAGCAGTGTTTACTCGAGTAAATTGCAGCATACTCGAGTACTACTCAATTAAATCTTGATTTACTCGAGTAGATTGATACTGCACTTGTTTAAAACTTGTTTTCTCAAAAACCAACCTTTCCTTTAAAACCTTTAAGCCACCTATTGATTCTAGGTTAAGTGAAAACTCAAATTATGATTAAATCATGACTTATGAATGAGATTCACTACCCTCTAAACAAACTACCCAAATGAAAACCTATGAAGCTTGAGAGGCAAAAGATAAAACAAAAACAATTACACTCAAACTTAAGTCTTCATGAGCTTGTTCTCTCTTCTTCACTTGATGTTTGTTGTTGCTTGTTGAACTTGAACTTGATCATCACATGATAGCTTGTTCAAAACACTTTGTCATTATCAAAACATTCACCATGGAACTAACAGATGACACTATGTGGCCACTCCTCAAGCGCATGCAACTAGCGACGAAAACAAGTTACTCTGAACCTGCCCCATCGGGCGTGCCAATTTGTTTGATGGGAATTATGATTTCTTGTCGAATGAGATGTGTTTACATGTTATGCGTTTGTGAAGAGTGGGTTTTTGACAAGTTTCTATGGTAATCTTGTTTTCAGTAATACTAATGATAAATAAATGACTTTAAATGAAGCGGGAAACGTAAGAACTAAATGCAGGGAATGTAAATGTTGGAAATAAATGTGCAGTAAATGAACATAATGCAAATGCGAGAATTTAAAAGTGCGGAAAGTAAAAGATCACGAACAAATGTAAAGATTTTATTGAAAACTGAAATTAAATAGGAAGGTTACATGGTGTTTTCCATCAATCTGCTCTGGTGAGATGTATAGAAATAACTATTGCCTACCTATTTTACATCAATTGAAATCTTATTTATTGGGAACAATTCAAATAACTATCCACTTAATATAATGACACGTGGATACCTATCATGCCCCACGTTTAAAATTTAAAAAGCCCAACTTATCCACTACACTTCTAACCGTTTTGGCCGTCGACAGGATCAGCAATGTAACTTCTGTTAGTTTGTCATCAACTCTGGCATTGACTTTGACATTCTTGTTGGAAGTTTTCTGTGAGTTCTTGGGCTTTTCCTCACTTCTTCGTAATCTTGAAGCTCCTCAAATGTTATCTCTTCAGTTCAACCTTTATTTCAGTCTCCTCTATGGCTTGGCAAAAGGATCTTCTGGCATATAATTTTCATGCATCTCCCGTGCCAGCCTGTCGAGGGGACTTCCTAACATAGAGTAAAGGGTTACCCATGTTAAGTCTTCTACTTCTTGTTGACTCAGGATATGCTGATACTTTGGCTATTCGTCTACCAAAGCTTAATGATATGGGAACCAGTAACTGCCAACATGCTTCAGGTTCACCCTTTGGCCCTATTGGAGCTTCCTGACACTTTCATATGATCTCCCTTCAAAATCACAGCTTCATCAATCTAAAACTGTGTTTCGATCAAAGAACATAATCTTCCGTATCTATTTCCTGACTATCAACAAAAAAGCAGAAGGTTGCTTGAGAAAGATTTCGTTGGAACTTCTTCCCCTAAGCAAATATCATAATCACTCACATCTTTCTCCCATGTTAACAGATCTCTGAATCCTCTTTTCGCCTTAATTTTCTCCACTTATTTCCAAAACTCATACCAGTGTTTCATTGAACAACCATGCAGAGCCATGATGCTTTGGTTGTTTGTGAGTGTGGGTTTTATGATGAACCCTATCCCCTTTTATAGCCAAGCTTCTGCGCTCGTTAGGTGTACTTCATCATTAATGGAACCTCAATTTTACTCAATGAAGTGACTGCACCATTAAAGCGACAAATTGACTTTCCGACTCCTCGAAACTCTCAATCATTATTATGGCTTTCCTTCATCAAGAGCCATCGATTCGACATTAGCACATATTCAACCAACAATAATTAAAAAACTTTAGCACTTGTATCACATTCACTTTTTCCGTCGAATCTATCACTTGCGTTGAAATTCATATCATTTTAACACCAACAATAATATTGTATTTTTTTAACTTCCCTCTTAAAATTGAGAGCAAGAGATAATTAATAAATTAAAAACTTAAATGTTTAAGATTTTAGAGATAATGAACTTATCTCCCAAATAATATTTACCATTTCGTACCTCTTAACCCTATAATATTTAACACCAAGAATTTTTGCATCAAACTCCAAACTTTTCTTATAAAAACCTCACGCAGCCGATAAAAATATACTCTCTCTTTCCCATAAAATTAGTAAAAAAATATAGAAAATTTTTGTCGCAAATTAAAGTTAAAATAGTGAATAAAAAAAATTAAAATTGCATTGTATATTATGTGATTAACCAATCAAGAAAACATGCATTAAATACTTGCTTTGGTAATTGGTTGATTTGGGGAATAATGCATTAAAAGTATGTTCCCTTATATTTGTTGAATTTTCAAAAATTTACTAATTTTTTGGGACGGAAGGAGTAATTTTTTTTGCACATAAAAAAAAGGGCAATTTTCACTTACAGTGGAAGTTTTCAAGAAATCAATATTTCTTACTTCTTTGTAATCTCTTATCAATAAATATTTTTTATAAAACCATTACAACGACAAAAAAAAATTGTTTCAAATTGTTTGTACACGAAAGTTTACTCAATAAGTGTGCTATGTATGCACTAGATGGAACAAGAAATCTAACTATACTTCTAATAAGCAGAATATAAAGTTGTGGCATATGAAATCTAACTATACTTCTAATAAGCAGAATATAAAGTTGTGGCATATGAAATCACGTGGAGCTATACCTCTCATTTATAAATCTCATTTATAAAATAGATTAAACCTTTTTCTAGTACTCTCATTGTGACTTCATTGAATTGATCAGCTATAAAAATGTTTGGTTCCGGATAACTCTAGAAATTACAAGCTTTAGGTCGGTCCCCACTATATGGTACCCACCAAGGAGTCCATGCCCTATATACTTTCGAGAACCATCTATCACTCACTCGATCTCCAAATTCCTATATATTTTCTCATAAACCTATTTCACATCTATGTACAAACTCCACATCATCAACATTGACGACCTCCTTTCTTATTAGTTTTCTTGTGATTTGGGTATCACTACATTTACCCTTAAAAATATGGCACATACTCTATCCTCTTATTATCTGGGCCTTAACCTTCCCCTGTGTTCTAAAAGTTCCTCAAGGTATTTTTGTCTCTCAGGACCAACCCAACCTACCAAGGTGTTGAAGTTAAAACCCTTCAAAGCCAAGGCAGGGGATGCAAGAGAACAACTTGACCATGTGCCAAGACAAAACAAGCATCAATCCCAGCCCAATAGGAGAGTTGCCTCTACCGCACCCATAGGTAAAATTTTAAGGCTAATTGTTTAATGCAAACATTATTCGACCTTTTTTCCTCTTCATTTAACATCAAATTTGTAACTACAACTATGACTATACTGTATATGTATTTAACAATCAATAGTAGTGATATAAATATTATATGTAGTAGCGCATGGAAATGGTTCTTACCTCAATTTTTATCTCCATGTTCTAATATGAAAAAGAGATAAACACATAAATTTGATGTTAAATAAAGTTTTGTTAAAAAAAAAAAAATCGAGACATAAGTTTAGTAATGGACCTTGTCAAACTGTGTGAAATTTTAATTATAATTATTGTCTTTTTCTTCAAAATTAGACGAGAGTAAAAGTTAAATGATATATGATGAAGATAGTAGATGAGAATGCACCAACGAGCTGTTGGTGCAGTGGTGTCAGGGGCTGCACGTGGTAGGGCGAACCACGGTTCGATCCCCCGTAATAACGTTGGAGAGGAATAAAATCTTAACCCCGGGACCCCCCTCGAACTGGATTAGTCGGCCCAGTGGACCGGATACCAGGGTGCAAACAAAAAAAAGTAGACGAGAATGCATATTATATGCACGCACGCCCGTTTCATTTACCGAGTATTTGGTGGGAAAATAAAAACGACCAAAAATCTTATTTGAACATATATAAGATAAAAAAATGTATTGGATTTATATATCATCGGGATTGGTTCATGTTGGGCTATCCTGCCAACTTGAGATTTTTGGAATGGGATCTGAGATTGTTCGATTCTCGATTAACACACTCTGCTGTGAGATGCATAAGAACATACACGATTTCGTACAGAATTAATCTCAAGGGTTTATTGGTATTAACTGTGCTCTTTGGGACATCTGTGATACTGGCCAAAAAAATACAGACAACAATAAATAAATAACATAAATAAATAAATGCATGTAAAATATCATTATTCTTTTTATTTGTGATCTGAAGTGTGTGTAAAGAAATTGTGCATCACATATTTTTCTTTACTCAATTAACATATCAAAGTGAATAAAATCAGGGTTGTGGGACCGGTTTCCAGCAGCAAGGACAGTGCAAGAGATGATGGAAACAATGGAGAGAATGATGGAGGACCCTTTTGCAATGAGCACAATTGAGTGGCCTTCATCACCACTCCCAAGTGAAGGAGTAGGAGGGTACCGTAGGAGGGGAAGGACACCATGGGAGATTAAAGAAGGAGAGAGTGAATACAAGATGAGGTTTGATATGCCTGGAATGAACAAAGAAGATGTCAAAGTTTGGGTTGAGGAAAAAATGCTAGTGGTGAAGGCTGAAAAGGCACAAAAGAAAAACAACACTTTGCAACAAGAAGAAGAGGAGAGTGAAGAATTAGAAGAATGGTCTGCAAAGAGTTATGGAAGGTATAGTGGTAGGATTGTTTTGCCAGAAAATGTGCATTTTGAGAAGATTAAGGCAGAGGTTAAGGATGGTGTTCTCTACATAACAATACCTAAGGCTGCCGGCTACTCTAATGTTCTAGATATACATGTTCAATGATTGTTTTTGTTTGTGGTCTACCTTATTTTGGTAATTGTAAATTCATTCTACTCCTTATATTTTAAGAGTCTTGCTAACAAGTCTTTTAAAGAAGGATATTCTTCAATGATCTTTTTAAATTTTTTTATTCAATGTCACCCTTTTTAATATTAATAAAATAATTAAGTGACTAAGATCGAAAAATGAGAAAATGGAAAATGACAAGTTTGCCGGTTATGGAAGGTTGCAGGTCTTATTTATATTTTGATGTTTATAGGAGAATACGCAGTCTCATCACCTGTGGAGCTAGTATATTTTTAGCCCCCCCTCACGTTCTTAGCTTCTGTTACTGCATATAGGGGACTTTTAATCATGTAAAGATTACTAGTATGATAGGCGAAAATTTATACCTACTAATTCTGCTAAATTTCATGTGAACTGCAGTGTATTATTAAGTACCTCTGTTACTCTTTACCTTAAAAAAAAAAAAAAAAAAAAAAAAAAAAAAAAAAAAAAAAAACACTGATCTTTTGATACGAAGGGTTTTATGGGGTGAAAACAACATGGTTCAATCTCAGGTTGAAATCGTGTCACGAAAACCCAATTTTGCAAGGGAAACTATATACGGCAGATAGCATGTTTGGTTTGGATTCTTAAAATCAATTTTCACTCCAAAATCACGTTGGAGCATAAGTAATTGTTGGTAGCTTTGTTATTTTATAATTGATTCTGGATCAACTCACCGCAGAACCAAACATGCAATGTGTTTTTGGTAGTATGGTGAAGTGATGATCAGTTTAAATATGGTTAAATATGGATTGAGATTAAGTGTGATAAGATTGGAGGAAAGAAATAAGAGGATATTGATAAAAATTTTAAAATAAACTAAGGATAATATAAGTTTTTTCAGATAAAAAATAAATAAAAATTGGTTTTTAAAATAGGTTTTTTATTTTTATTTTTTTCCGGGATCAAGAAACCATAGGTTATACTATACATGAGTGACATGTTACATGCCATGAGTGTAACTAAGATATATGACACTTACACATGATCTTTGGTAACACTAAGGTTATATCAGATCATAGACATTCCTGTCTCTTGGGTAGTAATGATGTGTTGCTAAATACCGCTTATTCTTTGTAAAGTTACTAAAAATATATCACATTTTGATAAAAATATAATAGTTGTATTTTATAAAATTTACATCCGTACGATGCATAGTATGACCAAGCAATGCACAACAATAACTTTGTTGATATATGGAAGACTTAAATTCGTATTTGGCTTCTGCCAAGCTCAACCTGTTGGTCTAATACTATTATAAATAACAGTATCAACCTCAGGATTTTTTGTATGAGACACAAAAAAAGGCAACCGTAGCCATGCTTGGCATATAAGAGAGTGAGTGATACACAAAAGTTCTCTCTTCTTCGCTAGCACTAGGAAGAAAGACGTGATCTCAATTAGGAGTCTGTTTATATGGATACCAATAGAGGCGCGACTAAGTTGTTGCGCTCGTGATTGACGCTGATTGTTCATGATCAGGATTCGTAGGATGATAGCAATCAACGTTGTTCTCCTCTTCCCTTCAAGAGGTAAAACGTTTTCTATCTCGAATCATGTTCTCTCGCATGGATCTTATTCGAAATATAGGGTATAATTTTTTATTTTCCGTTGTGTATTGCATCCTTATTTCCCAAGCATAGCAGTGCAAAATGACTCACTCCCAACCCTTATGTGTGTTAGGTACTAATGGCATTGAGGAACTTGCTTTGTGTCGAGATGAGGCCATTCCCTACAGGGGACTAGGTATTCGAGACAGATCGTGCGATTATCGAGGGGGATGTAGAAATCACCACTCATCATCCAAACCATCGATCAAGGATTTGGCCAAGGAGGATGTGTGTTCCGATGATGTACACCATGCACGTCCCTTCCGAGTATTCCTACATAAGAGACTCACCACCAAGTGTTTCTCGTCCACTTACCCCTTTTCGGGGAGCCCACAAGACTCCCTTTGTTTCATCCTTTGAAAGAAATTATGAAATGCCTTCTGCCTCTCTTCCTACTCGAAGAGTTCGATTTTCCTCACCATCCGAGTATATACCAAGTACTCCTCGAGTGGTGAGCAACAACGAAGAGGAAGAGGAGGAGATCCAATGGAGATGGAAAGGGAGGAAATTGCAGTGGAGGATTGCCCAGTGGAAAACTCCACGGGAAGTCAGTGGAGAAATGAGTAAGCTGATGGAATGTTGTGGCGATGGTAGGCACGATGGTATGCTAAGGAGCGAGTTTTTTTATTTAGAGTTGTTAACTTTTCATAAAGTATCACTTCACCCAATCATCTATATATATATATATATATATATATATATAAGTAAAAGAGATTACAAATTAACATGAAATGTGATGATATAAGTGAGAGAAAAATAAAAATTGTATAATTCCAAATATTTTATCCAGAAATTATCAATATATGTGTGAAATTTCAACAAAAAAGGAGTAAGACGTAAATTGCGTGACAAGGTCGATCAATATTGTCCTTGACAATATGTATTCATCAATTCAATCCCAACTTTGAAAATCTTTATTCAATTTAGTCTTTTTTAGAACATTATAATTTGTTGGTCAAGAACCTAGTTGACTTATAATTTGCAATTTTAAGGACTGAATTGACTTTTTGTAATTTCACGGTCCAAGTTGATAAGTAATGTCAACCTAAGAGACCAAATTGACCATTTTTTTTTTGTGAAGCACAATTTATGTATAAATAAGGCAAAACTATTATATTGGTCCTGTAAGTTATTTTTTGGTTGCTATTTCGTCCCTTAACTGTTTTTCGTTTCAAATAAATCCGGAAGTTTGTAACTTGTTTCAAATAAATCCTTCCGTCTAATTATGTTTTAACACCATTAATAGGAGCCTCCTACGTGGCAACCAATGGTCTTACAAGGCTAAAAATCAACGTTACACCCCAAAACGATGCCGTATGAGACCAAAATAGAAGCTTATTGGGCTGTCCCTAACTGTTTTGGTTTTCTCTTTTGGCCTCATATGACATCATTTTGGAGGTGTATCGTTGAGTTTTAGCCACGTAATACCAATGGTTGACACATAGGAGGCTCCCATTAACGGTGTTAAGACAAAATTGGATGAAATGATTTATTTGAAACAAGTTACAAACTTACTGGTTTATTTGAAACGATAAAAAGTTAAGGGACAAAATCGCAACCAAAAAATAACTTACAGGACCAATCTAATAATTTTGCCTATAAATAATGCATAAATATACTAATGTAATGTCCAAATGTATCTACTGTTCTTTGTATTTATGATATCAATAGTTCACTATACTGCATCTAGAGAGGAAAGGAGGAGAACGTTGTGTCTACCACCATTTATTTGGATTCGTTATTCATATTACTTATATGTAGATGAAGAAAAAAAAAAGTGCGCTAGCTATGGTAAAAACCAATTTTATAAGATATAAGTAAAAACCAACTTTAAGTTATTTACATTATTTATTCATCAAAATTAAATCCATCTTAAATTTTATACTATTTGAAATAATTATAAACTCGTGAAACTCATGTGCTTAATATGTAACACCCGCTGAATTTAATTCCCAAAACTATTTGTAATTATAATTTGAAAAATAAATAAATAAAGATATATTTTTAAAATTATTTTGAAGTCGGGAAGGGTAGAATAGTAATTCTAAGTATTTTATTATTTTGGTGGGAAAAATAATAAAATATTATATTTTAAAAACTTGGATTTTTAACTGAGTCAATTGGTTAACGAATTGGGTTAATCAATTAACCCAGTATAATTTCCCCCAATGCAAATTGAACCTCGTTAATCGATTAACCGGTTAACTGGGTGAAGTTCTGAGATAACCAATGGCGGTTTGATGAAAAATCTGAGGAATTCTCTTGAATTCCTTTTCCTCTTGGCACATTTGTTATGGGCGGGCAGTGTAGGGTGAACTGTGAGCTTGCTCAGAAACTATGGTGGCACAACTAAGGTCATCCCACCTCTTCCCCCACCTCTTGGCATCTTCAGTAAAAGTCATCCCACCTCTTCCCCCACAACTATGGTGGCACTGGTAGCTCTCAAATATACGAGTTATGTTGAGTAGTATAAAAAGATTATTGTATCTACAGAAACCTTGATTGTTGAGTACCCAAAAATTACAAGTTTAATGATTTAATCCAAATCAATAATTTGTGTTTAAATAAAATAAAACAAAAGTGGAATAAGATAAAACAAAAGCAAACAATATGCGACAAAAGTAAATGTTTGAGTGAATTATAGATTGAAATCAGCAAAAGTCCTTTCCTCAGTAGCTGCGACATCAACTTGTGGCTGGTTGGCTTGTTGTTGCTGATGCTGCTGCATATTCTCTAACACAGCAATGACCCTTTCCAACATAGCATCGGTATGGTTTCGGGCTCTTGATGCCATAGTTTACCTGCACTGTGGACTCGGGTTACACACTAGGTCTATTTGGGGAATACTCACATCTAGCTTAACTTAAGCTATAAACATCTTACTAACATCTCACTATGCTATATAGATCCCTATTCAAAACACAACATAGTCTAAAAAGGGTAGCATAAAGACACTTAACATACAGTAATACCATGCACAAAGTTGACCTTCAGGCTGGAGGATGCTTCCAAGGATCAAGAATCAGGACCATTTACTCTGATACCACAAAATGTGTGACGCTCTTATTTAATATAAGATTTATAAATTAGGTTAAAGTTACATTTATATTTATGGACTTGATTTGTATTCGAAAAGAATATTGGTGTAATTAAATCGAAACTGAAAAAAAAATATTTGAATCGAGAGAAATTCGATAAGGTTTTGAGATAGCGTTTCCTTTTAATTTGAATAAATTAGTTACTTAAAAATTTGTTGCTATCTCAATTGAGGTTTTAAAATATTTTCTTTATGATCCAGATCAGAGTAAGCGGAAAAGGAAAATTGTAGTACTCTTGAACCTTTTTACACTAAACACAAATTATATATATATATATATAAGAGAAAACGACTCAAGGGTACAAGATAGCAGCATAATAAAAGTTGGGTCTAAGTAACAGGCCCAAAGTACAAGTCCATAATAAAAATAGACCATCTCTATACAACTCTCCCTCACACTATATACACTATATTACAAATCAAAAAAATAGAGTTTCAAAGATGGTCCGATGATCCTCCTCTAAATGTCCTCCTCCATCAGTCCGTCAGGTCCAAACTACAGCAGTGGCAAAATGTGTCCCTCGTCCCCACCATCCGCCTCATGCATCTCCCGATGCGTCCCCATCTCCCCACTGGCTGCCAGTGGAGTGCTCGAATGGGTCCTCCTCGCGACCTCATCCGACCCCTCCTCGGGATCCTCCTGTATCTCATTCGACGGGGTTCGTGCCCTTCCATTGGGCATCGGGCCCACAGTTGGAGACCCATGTACCGAACTAGTTGGATCGGGGATAAGAGTATCCTCTCAAACAACACGAGAGGAGGCAGGGTGAGATCGAGTGGCAGCCCTAAAACGAAAACTATGAAAGCGTCGAGTAGGTCTCTGTGGGGGTGGTCCATGGTAAGTGTAAAAAGGGGAACATGCATGGTGTTGACAATCGGGACTCAGAACCTACGAGGACGAAAACGAACCAGAGGATGAGGGTGATAGAGGGTCACCTCCACTTCCCCCTCATACGTGGCCCGATGGTCCTCGTAGTACCACACTCCACTAGGGAGTGAGCACAGCTCGATGCAGGCTAGGAATCTCACCATCACCTGAAAGGGGCATAGGGGTAAGCTGTAACACCCTATTTATAATTACCCTTAATTACCTCATATGAAAATAGAGAACAAAACTTTCTTTTTAAAACTCACTAACTTATAAAAATCTCTGTCAAATCGGACAGAGTTTCCCTTGTCTTATGGACATTCCAAAAATTCCTGCTTTTCCTGAATCCTGTATTAACATAAGTACATATATATATATATATATATATATATATATATATATTCAACAATACGCCAGCAGGGCAAAATAGTTAACAGATCTTTCATTACATTAAATCTAAAATGAAAATAAGTTGTTGGAGTGATTTAGCTTCCCAAAAATATTATACATTCATCAGATCAAAATAAAACCTTTGACCAATGAATGGTCTCCCAGCTAACTAAATTACACTCCACGGTGTGGAGTGTACTCCTGCTCGGCCATGACTCGTGTATGCTCCGCCTCGGTACCTATAATAAAAATGGCAAGAAGGGTAACATTACACAGAACTTAGGAAAGTAGCTTATAAAAAGCATAGCAATAAACTAAGCCCTATATCTTTATCTACAACATACAAACCTAATCATTTTCATGCTTTCATTCTCATTTACTATTCTCTTAGCTCTTCTACTCTTATCATTAGTTTCCTCTAGCTCTATTACAACCTTATCATCTATTACTCAGTTACTCATACATTATCATTCTTCATGTAGTCTGGCTACAGGGTCTCATGACCAGGTCTCCTGACCCAAAATGCACCAGAGTTATTCTCTTATCCCGCCACATGGTCTTATGACTAGATCTCACGATCTAACCTGAGTCGGGGTTCTCATACCATATTTAGCCACAGGGTCTTATGACCAGACCTTTCGATCTAACCTGTGTCCGATTCCTTTATCATTATTCTGCCACAGGGTCTTATGACCAGGTCTTCTGACCTAACCTGCGACACGTTCTCTTTTCTCATATGGCCACAGGGTCTTATGACCGGGTCTTCTGACCTAACCTGTGCCAGTTCACTTCCATCAATCATGCAGTCACACACAATACAATCATTTAGTCACAATTAGCACATTCATATATTTCCAGGCTTTTTTACTTAAGTGGGATAATTTTACAAACAATTTACGTAAATAGGGTAGTTTTGAAACTATTTACACAAAGTAGGGCAATCAACAAAACTATTTACAAAAATGGGGCAGTCAAAGTCAAAATTATGCAAATCAAACAAGTCATCTGAAATGACTTAATCCAGGTGACATGTGTCAAGTTGCTATTGGATGTCCAAATTTTATCCGAATAAAAAGTAAAAAAAAAAAAAGCAAAGCAGTTGCGTCAGACACAGTGACGCAACCACCAGGTTGCGCCACGTGGCTCACGTCAGTCTCCCCTACCCCCACTCACCTCCCAATTCCCCACTCCACACAAAATCCCACCGGTCCACCGTTAATTCCAACGGTTAAAACCCCTCACCCACTACTACCCACTACACAACACCTCCTCCGTCCATATTATAATAGGAGCCTCATTGCCCTCAGCTCCCACATTACAATATACAGTATGTTTAGGTATTATCATTTTTTACAATATTTATCTGTAAGTTCAATAATTATTATAATGCACAATTAAAATGCTGTAAAGTTGGCTAGGACGAAAAATAAAAAGGGAATAGGAAAAATAAAAATATGAATATAAAGAGAGTAATAATTATTTGGAAATCCTAACGGGTGGGAGTCCTAATGGGTGGAAATTCCTGTTGGGTGGATAAATTTCTGTTGGGTAGAAATTTCCTAATGGGTGAAACTTCCTATTGGGTGGGATATGCCTAACAAGTGCGAAAGTCCTAATGGAAAGATGAATAAAGATGAATGATAGGAAAAAGTTGTGGAAATAAAGGTTATGATAAAAGTGGTAAGATAAGAAATGATTGAATGTAAGAGAAACGATAAGAAACGTAATTGGATATGTAAATTGTAATAAATGGGAATGTTGAGTTGTACTAATATAGAGTAAGTGCATTAGGCTTAGTTTATTGCTATAGCTCTTTATAAAGTATTTCCTAAGTATTGTGTAATGCTCACCTCCTTGCTATTTTTTTTACAGGTAACAAAAATGAGCATACCACAGTGCAGGCCGAGTAGAAGTACTCTCCCTTCCAGGAAAAGTAGGTTGTAGGAAGTAGGGTAGCTCCTTTAGGGAAAGGAGTCTTTATTTTGGGAATTATAAATAAATCTACAACTTGTCAGTTAGGCTACTAAAACTCTGATGTATTTAGTGCATGATGATGCACAATGTTATGTTTTTGGCCCTGCAGGCTTCTGAATTATATAAATGTATGTTTTTAACAGGTTTAAAGGAAAACTAGGTTTTGGAAAAGTCATATAAACAAAGGAAACTTTGTCAGTTTTTACGGAGATTTTTATAAGTTAAATGATTTTAAAACGAAATTTTCAGTTCACCAATTTGTTAATGAATAATTAAGGGTAAAAAAATAGTAGGGTGTTACAACAAGATAAGATTAGTTTTTATTATAAAAATTGAGGAACTAATTAAAGAGCTTGAATTAGATCCTTATGATAAAATAAAACCTTCTAAGATTATCATGTTATAAAGACTAATTGATTATTGTAGCAGATGATGCAAAACTCTCCGAGTAATGCAGAATCCAGTAATATGTCAAAAGACATACCAACTACGACTAATGATCAATTAATACAGGAAATAAGTATGCTGAAGATGAGTATGAATATTCTACAAGGACAAGTAAATTCTACTCTTAGTAATATAAACATGGCAATTAATGGGCTATGTAGCCAAGTTGAAGAAATAAAAAATAGAGTAACTGAACTAGAAAAGGTTCAGAAAAATGAAAAGCCCATTATCCAGACCAATAAACAAATAATTAAAGGAGCTCATGAGACTATATCCCAGGAAACTACTAAGCCAAATAACCAGATTACTCCCTTCACAGAGATAGTAAAGTCACAACAAAAAGACAAGTCCAAATCTAGTAGCTCATCTGGATCAGCCAAAAACTCAAGAAGCAACAATAATAAATCACCTTTTAACCTGGTTGACCATTATAATTTTCTCAGACTTTTAACCCAAAGACTGAATCAATTAGCTTTGACCTCTACAAAAGTAAGATACATATCTCATTATGCTTTCAATAAGGTAGTTGTAATGCCAGGTACTAATCCAGAATTAGTAAAAAACCTTGTATATGTATGGATTAATTCATCGCCTTTATCCTTCCCCAAATCTACAAGAATTATCCCAAATACCAAAAATGATCCAAGAAGCTGTTAAACACTATTCTTCCATAGTAACCGAATATAAGGCGTATATTAGATTTTATTCCACAATAGCTGAAATAACTCCTGAAAAGTTTTATCCTCCAATAAATCTAATCCGATTTGGTACTACAAAGAAACCATTTGAATTCGAAGAAGAAGTAAAAGAAGACATTCTAGAAGAAGACTTCCAGTCCAAGATTGGTACAATAAGAGCCCAAGAGACGAACATTATTTTCCAAGAAATGAATAGAACAAAGTCCAGTGATGAAATCCAATGGACCTACTTTGCAGGCCCAACTACATGTATATATTCAGTAGGAAAAAATGGAAGAAACCAGAGACTATTCAACCATTTTTATGAAAGAATAAAGAATAATGATATGGATAGCGATGACATGACGAAGAGAAAGATATGCCAAGTATTATCAGAGTGGGACCCGGCCCACAGGTGTCTTTATTGTGCCGACAGAGAAAAAGAAGAACAGGACTATGAGTCACCTACTATCAACAGTAATGTTTTGTAAATATCTCTGAGCAAATTGTAATGAAGTCAAAAAGTAACTAGAGTTTGCAGAGTAAAAGTAACTCTGGTTTAGTAAAAGTAATTCTGGTTGAGTAAAGAAATCCTAGTTATGTAACCAGATTTGGGAATGCCTAGCTCTATAAATACCTGTATGCATAAATAGTTAATCAATCGAATGCAGAAGCAATCTAAGTTTCTCCCTCTATATTCTCTCGTACAAATATATTTACTTACTATCTTGAGTATTGAGAAAACAATAAACACTTGAAATTCAAGAAGAAAGAATCTAGTCTTTCATAGTTGATTCACCACCACCTCCAAAGAAGTTAAAGATCAATAAGGTGTGGCCAACTAAACTTCTTTTAGGGGCTGAGGCTAGTATTATCTTTAACTAAAAGTTATGATTCTGTGAAAGAAATTTACTGAATATGGTTATGGATAATTTAGCAAAATTAGTTACGCCTTCGGTAGGAAACGAAGGAAGGTTGTGCTACAGTAAACTGAAGGGGGAAGGTCTGAGCACCATTATGGATGATTGATCTGTAAAAGCCTCTTTGCATGAAAGAGGGCAAAGATCCTTCCATCACCTGGTTTATATGTGGTCATCCCTAACTTTGCTCAATTATTCATGCCTATGTTCAGTCTGTTATCTTTAATGGTATTAGAGCTTGAGGCTTAAAGATTTAAATCACTTTTATATAAAAATTTAAAAAATTGAACTTTGTATTGTATTATTTCTTTATTTGAATAATTTCATATTTAATAAATGTTATATCCAATTGATTGATAATTACCCCTATGGTGTTAAATTCATTTGGCAGATTTTTATACCTATGGATTTATTCAAACCCATTTGGTGGAATGCTAATGAAAATTTTATTAATATTTATTATTTTTATGGATGGTTAAAAGTTACCCCTGTGGTGTTAAATTCATTTGGCGGATTTTTACCCCTCTGAATTTTTCAAACCCATTTGGTGGAATGCCAACAAAAAATTTATTAATATTTATTATTTTGATGGATGGTTAAACCTCCTTATTTATCAATACTTTAATTTATTTACAATTTTAATTGTATTAAATACTGATAAATGTGGACTAAGTGAAAATGGAAGATTTAAATGATTTATACTTTGGATAGTAAGTGATTACTTGATGGACTATGTCCTTAATTAGCATCTAGAAATGATGCTGATGAAAATAATGAGGTAATATTGAGAATGAATCAATAATGAAGATTGGTAATAAGACCCTATTTGCATTCATATGCATTGATTGAGATTTGCTCCAGTTTGTTGAGGCTTTAATACTAGTTACGTTGGGCGGAGGAAGTATGTAAGTCGGGAAAGCTAGGTCGAGCGGAGGAAGCTCACGTGGACGCATTTTTCCTCCAAACTGTGATGCCCCAGGATATGATTCTAGATAGACATTCATCATGCCACTAATACTAAGATCAATGTTAGAATTAAAATGGTTTGTCATATCTATATGCATAATGTGGATTAATTGTTTATTTGTGATTGTTGTTTTTAGACTCTATTATTTATCATTTGCTTTAACGTGATTAGCTATGACTTACTCCCTGCCCTTGTTTGTAGGTGATGATGGTGGTGCAACCCTTAACTAGGGGGCATAGTGAGTTAAACCTTAAGGGATACATTCCCTTACCTCGTATGGAGTTCAGAACATTACTCTGGATTATATTTAATGTCTAAATTAATTTAACTCAGAGTCTATCTTTTATTTGAGTTTTTATTTGAACTATTGCGTTGTAATATTATTATTTGATGTTGTAATATTTAATTAAGTTTGCTATTTTGCTTCCGTAGTTTGTTATTTTGCTTTCGTACAAGATTTAGTTTGAAATATTATTTTGCGAAAAATTATCCTCAATATTTTCTAATAATTAATTAAAGGAAAGAAAGTCGAGATGTTACAGATATAACCAACATTTCAATGGAGATATGAATGACATTAAAAGATTGTATATCAACTTTATATTAGTTGGCAACTTCCAATTGGTTGAGTATATAGAGAAAGAGAAAAAGTGGTATGGGAGACCCAGGTTTAGTTTGAGCGTGCATGTTTTAAAAAATAAATTATATCATATGCATGGAATCAGTGATGTTGGTGTTTTGTGAAAACACAACACCAAATTCGATATATATATATATATATTATAACTAACGAAAAAAAATATTTTATATTGAAATATATGTTCCAAGCTTTGTGACACACAAGGACACACCGACCCACATATTTTGCCATAGCAAGAGATATTGAGCAAAGTGAGGTAAGGATATCGGTGGTATACTCAAATTACAATGATTGTCAAGAGTCACACATCACGTAATCTTAAGTAATTGTGCAAATATAAAAGGACTCTACTAAACAATTTTCTTGTATTTTTTTGTTTCAAATTATTTCTAATACAGCTTATAATAAACATTAATTCCACTTTCAAAAAAAAAAAAAACATTAAGTCCATTACATGCATAATAAATCAACAAGCTAAGTCTTATATTTTTTTATTCACGTACGCAACCAATTCCTCATCTGCTTCAAACTTTGCCATGTCTTCCATTGTCATATGAATATATGCTTCAATTCCACCACCATGCTTGTTGTCCACAAACACAACGAGATTCTTAAAAGGCAAAGTAGGTGAACCTACCCATGTTGGTTCTCCCCAACCAAAATCAGCATCATATAGAGGAAACTTACACAAACTAGTGAAATGAAATGGAACCAATTCTTCCTTCACAAGCACTCTTTGTGAACAACTCTTAAGGAAATCCAGATGCTTGTTCCCATCTTGAAGATTACTTACATAATCCTTGTCAATCTTCTTAATCTGTTCCCTTACCTGAATGAGAGGCTAGAGAAATTAAAGTACGCATAAACACTACAAAAACAGTTTAACTCATTTATATAGGTTTAGTGATTCTATAAAATGGTGGTTGTAATTAAAACGACTTGTTTATTTTTTTTAAATAAAAAATTTCTTTTTTAAATCAAATTATATCCTTTTTGGCATTTTCAAGTTTGTTTGGTAGAGATTTTGCAAAGGCACTCACTAAGCACCAAAAAATTGGTTGAGAAATTGACTTTTTTACCTCTCGTAGAATTACTTTTATGCCACAAACGTGTTTAGTGCGTCACTATTTTAAGAACTTTAAACAAACTAATTATATAGAAAAAGTAATTTTTATTAAATAAAAAAAGTTTAAAATGTAGTTTTTCAAAAAAGGTGAATATCTTGCTTTTGTTTTTATTTTTTTATAAAAGCTATATTAAACAAATGTACAAGTGTAAAAGGTGAGTAGGTCACTACATAAATAATAGTTAATTAAAAGACAATCAACTAAAGGAAAGTAAATAGTTTAAGTTTTCAACATTGTACCTGCTTCACTAGTCTATGACACTCCTCTCCATTGTTCAACGATGGAATAATTGTCATAGTAAAACAATAGTAGTTTCCAAAGGAATTTGGAGGCATTGGTGGTTCCATTTTGGGTCGTAGGTTTACTGCATGAACCACAACATGTGTTCTCCTCTTTGAACTGTCACATTGTTCTTTGGTCACAGCCAGATAACGACCCCAAATAAAAGCAGATAAAGCCTCTACTCTGGTAGGTGGCATCTCATTTGGGGTATTTTCAGCATACCTTGCCCTAAGATCTTCTATAACAGAAGCATCAAAGACAAACAACTTGCATATAATGTTCTCCTTCATGACACCTGTTCATAGTTAAAATTTATTTTATTTCAAATAAGATATTCACTACAATTCAAATAATTAATTATTTCTATGTGCCATAGAATCTTCATTTTTAAGTTGTAACCTTTTGTTTATGGTAAAAAAAATAAAAAAAGGATTAAACTTGAGGGTATTTGATTGACAAAAATGTGCTCTGTTTTCACTATTACACTTTTATAAATAATTGTAGAAATGTCACATTATTTTCACTCTACTTTTTTATGGATTTGTCTAGAAAAATAGTGAAAAGAAATAAAAAAATTATTTTCATTATTTCGGGTAGAAATATCTTAAAATGAAATAGACAAACCAAGCATATTTTAATAATTGTACATCAAAAATGAACTTTAAGTAGTAGAAAAGTAAATATTACCAGATCGAGGATCAAACCCTGATATATTTATAGGTGGGAAGATCTTGGCTAAAATAAATTGTGGATTTGGTAATGCATCTCGTTGTGGTCCTTTAGCAATAGCTGCCCAAGTATTGAGAAATGTGAAATGTGAAAGACCATCTCCAATTTGGTGTGAAAGACAAGCACCGATTGCAATACCACCACACTCAAAAACATTAAGTTGAACACCAAATGTGACATCAGTGATATCATCAGGCTGAAATGGAACAAAATGGTTGAGTTCTTCTGGCCTTGGATTATTAATAACTTCAACAAGTTTGCGATTAACTTTTGCTTCTTTATACGGGATACCCTCATCATTGCAATCTATGAAATTTCTTCCATTGATTCTACCAGCAAGAGGATAGTAATAGGTTAAGACATGTGACAAAGATTTTTTAAGGTGATTGGATATGGTTGTGGTGTTGAATTGAGGGGTACCAGTTGAAGAGTAAAAGAGAACCCATGGGTTGTAAACCATGGGAGATACTTGGTCAAGAAAGGAGAGTTGATAATGTTTAAGATGACTTGGGGTTGGAGAAGAAGGTTTGATTATTTCTTGGGAGATTACTTCCACTTCTAATTTCTTCATTTTCTTGCACTTGTTGAGTGCACCTAAAACTGTTTTCAACAATTTTTTGCTTTGTGTTACTTTGATGTTTGCATGTAATATTGATATATAAAAGCTATAGAGGCGTGACTGTATATTCATAAATTGATGTCGGTGGAGTCGGTACGGTGGAGTCGGTGCGGTGGAGTCGGTACGGTGGAGTCGGCGTTAAAAACAAGGAATCTTTAATGGTGGAGAAGTGTTGAAATAATTAAAACATAAATCATTAATATGATTCTTATTAAAAACACCACACTTATTAAATGTTTCAAGAGCAAGCTCAAATGATATAGCTCTACGAGACATATAGTGTTATCACGCTTAAGATTTCTCCATCTTTTTTCTGAAAAAAAAATATCTATCTATATCATTACGAGTTTGCAATGACTGAGGATAAAATATTAGAAATGTTTGAGAAACTATATTCAAAGTTCTCGAAGTTATAATTTAGTATCTTTTTCTATAAAAAGTTTTTCTTTTAAGATTACTAGTTAAGGTTAAGTAAATACTTTAAATATAAACCATTACAAAATTATATGTTCCCAGTGACAAGAAACTAGTGATAATCATAGTGGAATAAACTTCTCCGATTCATAACGTGTTATTAATGCCAATGCTAGATTTCCAATGAAGAATATAACATATGCAGAGATAATTACGGAAACTTTGAATATATGTAACACCCTACTAATAATTACCCTTAATTAATTTAGGACCTGAAAATTTTTCTTTTTAAATCCACATTAACTCCTTTTAGTCTTATAAAAATCCACTGTCGAACGGATGGAGTTTCCTTTGTTTACTCAACTTTTACAAAGTTTATTTTTCCTTGTAAACCTATTAAACATTTGTATTAATATTATCCAGAGTGCAAACAAAACATATCATATTCATAGCACCACAGTGTGCACCAACATCAGAGTTATAACCATCAATTATACATAACCAAATTAACTATAGTATCATTGTATCAAAATACAGGACCCATGACATGTTTCTATGTCCTACTACTAAGACCTACTCTCCCTGTAAGGGAGAGTGAACCTGCTCGGTCGGGGAACGTGCATGCTCGGGCTCAGTACATGAAAAATGGTAAGGAGGTGAGTATTACACAAAACATAGGGAAACAGTTTCTAATGTGACATAAGAAGATACCAAGTCAAACACAGTTAATCAAATATGCACATAATCACATATTCATTTCAAATCATGCATCAAACACAGTTGTCATCATTCATTCAATCCTTACCTATCTTTTCCTATCCCCTTATCTTCTACTTTTACTTGCCTATTTCCTTTCCCTTTTATTCTCACTTGTAACCTTTTATCATGTCTTAAATTCTCTTTACTTTGACTTCTTTCCTCTTTTCCTTTTTATTCACATTTTTCATATCTTTTAGAGAAGCGCACACCCAGTGTGCGTCTTACACTTTTCTTCTTTTAGGAAGCGCAGACCCAGTGTACGTCTTACACCTTTCTTCTTTTAGGAAGCGCAGACCCAGTGTACGTCTTACACCTTTATTGGAGTTATGGAGTGTCCATCATCGCGCACACCCCCGGTGTACGTCTTACAGCTGTGCATCGTGTGCGACTTACACAATCATGGCATACGGCACCCCGCACGTCTTACATGACCAGGAGCACATCCTAACCGATTCCATTAATAGGAACCTTGATTGAGTCATTACTGCGTCCATCATCCCATGATGCACGTCTTACAACTGCACATGAACACATCAAATGTGTCTTACGCGATCATTGCACACGGTCCGCTTGCGACTTACAGCACGCATTTTCATGCGTGGCTTATTGCACCCAACCGTAATGTCTAACTTGACCCGTCTCACACAACCAATATTCTTTACTTATCCTTTTACTTTTATTTATTCACTCTTGACTTCTCTCTTCTCACTTCAATTTACCATTTCACTTGCCCTCTTGTTATAAACTATATCATCTCATTATTACTCCTCATTTAATCTATCCCCTAGTATTTTACACCACCTTTTAAGCTCGGTCACCTATGGTCATATTCACATTACTCAATCAACAGCAAACATGTATAACAACTATCACAATTCACACATAAGTTCATGCTTATCAAAATACTTTACTCCTAAATTATACCTCTCTAGTTATCAATTATATTTACTTAAGCACATCACGCATTTATAACAGTAATCATGATATCAAACATACACATATTCACAGTTAATTTAATGGGTTCTTTTTATTCACTTTTCTCTCTAATAGTAATCTATATCCACTATCCTACGGCTCAATATCATAATCTAACACCCATTCTTAGTACTCACTATGAGCACACTAGAAACCCAAATCTAAGTTAGGGTAACACCCACTCCTTACCTCAAGAGTGTCAAGAGAGATAAGGGAACCTTGAACCTTGAATTTCCTTTGTGCCCTAGCTCCGTAAAGCTTCCACTGAGGAGCTGCCGACTTGCTTTGGTGAGGAGGGTTCACCCCGTGTGATGATATGGGGTGGTATTGGTGCTCTTTGTTCTCGACCAAGGAGATGGGGTGATATTCTTGTTTGATTTGGTGATGATGATGAATATTAGGGAGCTCTTGAGTTCCTAAGCCTTAAGAGAAAATGGTTTCAGGAAAGAGAAGAAATGAGAATGACGAAGGAATAAATGAGTGTTGGTTGTGTTGGTCTTGTTTTTGTTTTATTTTTACTTTGGAAATAAACATGTGGTCCTGGTGAGAAGCTCCCCTTAGAAGTTTGGTAAATATGTGGTTATAAATTAATGGCTTTCTGAGGAAGCCACAAACGAGTGGTTGAGAGGGATCAAGGTCTGACGCACACGCCTGGGCATGGAGAATGGGGCGTCTGGGCGCAGAAATGCTGTGAGAGCCATTTGTTTTGGCGCTGGTGTTCGGCTCTAGCTCGGTGTGCTACGAATCCGACTAGATCGTGTTCGGTGCTCGTAAACTGAGTGCTAGCTGATCGGCCTACGATCGAATCGATCGAACTGGAGTCATGGGGTCTGTGTTAGGACCTCGGTGCTCGGGTTCTTGGAAGCACCTTCTCGGAATGAGACAGGTAAAACGAAATGCTCAGCGCGTGGAGGCCGAGATATCTTGTCGTCGGTGCAAGATCGATTTAACCTCACCAACGAGATGCTAGGCACGTGAAGGTTGAGATGCCTTGGCGTCGATGCGAGGTCAGTGTGGCCTATCGATGGTCAGTAAGAGACCGAACTTATAGTCGATTTACACAAGGCGACTTGCTATGGCCAACGGGATATTGCTGAAATAGGTGCGTATAATCGTCCGTCGCAAATCGTCTCGATATGGTCGGTTGCTCACTGCCAAGGGTTGTCAAACGAAACGAGGTCGATTCCCATGAGCACAATGCTATAGATGAGCTCGGTGCTAACTGGTCGTTTCTCATGAACTCATGGCTACATGTTCGGTTCTCATGAGCTCGGTACTAGCTGTTCGGTTCTCATGAACTCATGGCTACATGTTCGGTTCTCATGAGCTCGGTGATAACTGTTTGGTCCAACGTCCTTTAAACCCGAGAAGACTGGTTACTTCTTTAGATCAGCTGACATGAGACGACTTGTTGTGGTCGTCTGATTACTGACGAGGGGTGAGAGACAAAATGAGTTCGGCTTATGACTCTGAACCTCGCTTTTGGTTGGCTAAGATTGAATTTGATCGGACCGAGGTCCGAGCCACTACACTTAAACCCGCTTGTTCTTTGCTAATGCTTATCTACCTCACAGAATGATTGTAATCAATTAATACCCCACGTTAATCTATTACATTAACAGATTGCTACGTACTGATGGCTTCTAACTCTATGGCATACTTCTCAACTCCTGCATATACTTTGGCCATGAGAATACTTCACTACATCCCAGCTTACTCTTCTGTTTATTCTCAGTTCTAACTCGAATTTAACCGAACTAAGGTTGGAGTAAAAATTCGGGATGTTACAATTCTTCCCCACTTATTAGAATTTCGTCCCCGAAATTCCGTTCAGTTTCGTAAAGGGAGAGCCATCCCTTGCAAGGCTTTCGACTATGGTCTTTACGTCCCTTCGGTTTCATTCTTGCACTTGGGATATGAGGAAACCGCAATTGGTGGTTGAAACAACTAAGGAACCCTAGGAGAACACCTAGAAGGGGGGGTTGAATAGGTGTTTAAGAAACCTTGAAAGATTTTCGAACGAAATGAATCGAAACAATCAAAACAAATGATTTTTGCAAAATACACAACACTTAATCGATTACGCTTATGATTTAATCGATTAACCTGAGATTTTAATCGATTAATAATCGATTATGACAGTTAAAAACTGAAAAATCACTTATCAATCAAATACGAAAATCAATCAATCAACATGTAAGATCAGAGATTCAACGGAAAAGATTAACACCTATATTCTTATTGATTACCTAGGTTATGAAAATGATTTTCCCCAAGTTAATTTGCACAATTAAGATTCAATTCAATTACTTATGAAAAATCACTCTTTTCTAGGTTTTTAACCAAGAACACAATGAATGACAAGAATGTAAAGAGTTAAGGGTTTAGAGATACGACACAGTGATTTATCCTGGTTCACTTTCATCCGCTTGAAAGCTACATCCAGTCCCCTCTTCAACCAAGAGAGATTCTTTACTATGAGGAATTAGAGTTCTCAAATTACAAGTAAATGCCTCTCAAGACTCCCTTCTTGATAGCCTACAAGAGATACTCCACACCCTTGCCTTGCAATCCTACTGACCCTCTAATCTAACCTCTACCCTTGTTGATAATCCACACAACAAGTCTTCACGTTGCTCGTTGATACCTCACAACAAGACTTCACTTTTGCTTGATTCACAACCAAGACTTCTTCTTCAATTTGAATGAACTTGCTTGATGATAATCGACACACCAAGTCTTCTTTGTTGTTTTAGAAAGCTTGCCTCTTGCAAAGATTACAACACAATTGAAAACACAATGACAATCCTATGAATCTCTTTCAATAGCTATGACAAATCAACATAAGAGATTCCAAGATTCTTGATCAAAGAATGTAAAACATGAAGCTTTTGATCTATGAAATTGAGAGAGAATAGAGTGGCTTGATTCTTTGTAAAATTGATGTAAAAATGATGCTTAATGATCACAAAGGTTAGGAAAAGGTTTATGTAGAATACCCAAAAGTTAGTAGTACTTAAAACTGATTTTGAGAAGTGAAAAACGTATTTTAAAAAACCAGTACAGCAGGTCTTAATCGATTAAACTGAAATTTAATCGATTAAGCACAGATTAAGCACCGATTAAGCACCGATTAAGTACCAATTAAATCTGTAAAATCACATAGAAACTTGTTTTCTTAAAACTAAACCTTTTCTTTCAAACCTTTAAGCCACCTATTGATATTAGGTTAAGTGAAAACTCAAATTATGATTTAATCATGACTATAATAGAGATTCACTACCCTCTATAGGACTTTACCCAAACTCATCAAATAAAAGACTTAATCTAGAGAGGCAAAAGATAAAAGATATTACAATTACACTCAAACTAAGTCTTCATGAGCTTGTTCTCTCTTCTTCACTTGATGTTTGTTGTTGCTTGTTGAGCTTGAACTTGATCAACACCTTTGTAGCTTGTTCAAAACCTTTTGTAATTATCAAAACATTCTCAATGGAACTTACAATCTCCCCCTTTTTGAAAATGACAAACATGTTTTGAAGTTGTTGATGCTTGAACCATAGGGTCACTTGGTGAGAAACTTGCTCCCCCTTGCTAAATGCTTTTGACATTTGAAATCCAATTGATAGAAGCATGATTCTCCCCCTATCTTCAACAACTTTGCTCAACATACATAAAACAACAAAAACAACCATTCTCCAAAAACAACAATTTCTCCCCCTTTAGCATTATCAAAAAGTAATGTATACCAATTAAAATATTATAAGATTCTAAGCCAAAATAGAGAGATCAATAATCATTTCTTCACAACATTGATATCAATTGAAAAACAAAAGAGCTATACTTTGAAATGTGATACCAATTGGCAAGAGATATGACAAAGAAATATAATACCAATTGAGACTAAAAAGGTCATAGTATCACTTAACAAAGTAAGATATCAATTGGAAAGACATATCATAAAAACAAAAACATGATAATCATCTAATGATCACTCAATGATACCAATTGAACCAATTGAACTTTTAGAAAAGTTATACCAATTGAGAGAAATGATAATGATCAATACCTAACAATATTAATTGTTACCAATTTGTAGGACTTTCCCTTGAGACTTGAAGATGCAAATAAATGAATAATACTTGTAAGCCCTTTGCTCTTCAATCATACCTACAAAATAATCATGCTTTGCCTTTTGGTATCCAAATGATTTTTGATCCAATATTGTTAGTTAAGGGATTCTCACCCTTCTTAACCCAAGCAAACTTTCCTTTAGGTATACCATGCACTTTAATATAACACACATTTGAAGTATGTCCATGAGTACCACAATAGAAACATGTTGGTGTATTTGAAAAATCAACTTTAGAAAAATCAACAACATTTCTATGAGATTTACTCTTAGCATTAGTATAACCCAAACCAAACTTGTTTGAATTTCCTTTTTGAAAATTTAACAATGTGCGCAATCTAATGTCACCACTTGTGAAACTTGCAAGCTTAGTTTTCAAATTAGCATTTTCATCTTTAAGCAACTTGCAATTCTCACAATCAACCACAATATTCAATCTACTAGCACAATCACAAGAAGAACTAGCATAAATGAGATCAAGGGTTTCATTTTCAAGATTAAGCTCATCAACTTGTTTTTGAAGTTCTAAGATCTCTTGTTTGATGTTTCAAAATGAGCTTCTTTCTTTCAATGTTTTTCAAAGCTAGTTTTTCAAGTTGTTCATGCATTTCTTCATAAGCATTATATAACAATTCATATTTAGAAGAAATTTTGGATTTAGTATGACTTACATTGCTATCCTCGCTTTGTTCACTTGATTCATCATTTGAACTTTCCTCTTCATCTACTTGAACAAGCAAGTTGAGATTAGCAACTTCTTCATCATCCGAAGAACTATTTGATGTGCTTTTCTTGTCTTCTACATCACTATCCCAAACTATATATGCCTTTCTAGGTTTTGGATTTTTCTTTTCTTTCTCCTTCTTCTTGAGATACCTAGAGCATGAGTACTTGAGATGACCGGGCTTTCCACATTCATGGCAAAGTACACCTTCTTTTGATGTCTTGGTCTTGTAGTGTGGGGAATTCTTCTCTTTACTATTGTCTTTGTTCAACCTTCCTTTTCTCCTTAGAAATTTGTCAAACTTCCTTAGTAAAAGTTTCATTTCTTTTTCATCAACATCCGAATCGGAATCTTCACTATCATCATCATCGGAACTCTCTTTCTTTTTATATGATCTATTAACTTTAAGAGCTGTGATGGACTCGGCCAAGCCGAGCTCCACGTGGCCCCCACTCAGGACCTGAGGACCCTTCAGCAGACCCTCTGTATGCTCGGCCGAGCTCAAGGCTCAACGGCCGAACAGACATCGGACACGGGCCGATATCATGCTCTCACCCCTCTGTGCTCTCGGCCGAGCTCAAGGCTCAACGGCCGAACAGACATCAGATACGGGCCGACCTCATACTCCTACCTAGGTCCGACTTCCGAGTCCGACACCGCCCAGATATTCCGATACCAAGGACAGGATGACGTGTCTCACCTTATCCACACGGACATCTCATCCACTCATAGCTCATTACAGGCTGGCCCTACTTGGGCCTCAAGCAAGCCCATTAGGGCAACCAGCTCTCTCCTATATATATCCCCCTCTCCCTAGGGGCTAAGGTATGTCGCTCTAAACTTAAGAACTACGTGTGGCTTGATTCCCCTCTCATGGGATACGTAAGACCGGGGTCACCCTCGTCAGCTGCAACAACCCCCAAACACCTCATGTGGTGCCTCCGACCTTGGACATCACATTGGCGCCGTCTGTGGAAAACGATAAACTTCGATCCTCATCCACATTCAAACACAACAAAAACCAGAAAAGAAAAGAAGCGTGTTCATGGCTGCCGCGGTTCACTGGGGAGGAGCGGTACGACGGTGGGACCGGTGCCGTTAACGACACGCGAGCCACCACCAAGAATGGTGCATGCAGCAACGGGTCTCCTGTGTCGAACGTTCGCCTCCCATCTTCCTCGGTCGTCGAAAGACCAGCCACGACAACCACCATGAAAACCACCTTTGGCCGCCACAGCTTCTGAATCTTCCTTGCGTTGGAGCTTGTCATCTCCCTTCTGACCGCATGCTGTACGGAGAGGACGGGTCACTCACGGCAATGACGGCGACGACATCGAGTTCGCCATTCACAACTCCATAAGCGGGCAACGCTCCTCCACTGCCACCATTGCGACGGTCTGGCGAGGAAGAAGAAGAAGCAATGCGCTCTCCGTGGTGATGAAACCCTCGTTGTGACGACCGCCTCCACCGTCGCCGTAACCAACCACCCTGCATTCTCTTCTCATCTCCACCACCGCGTTCGCGACACCACCAAAGCAAAGCGACCCAGCCAAAATCGCAAGCCATCAGTGCCCAGAAACCAGCCACGGCGTCGCTGTCTCTCTCTCCCTCGCGATTGATCGCAGGTTCTCTTCCCCCTTCGTTCTCAGCCACCGTGGCCTTTGCGGTGACGAACGGTTTGCGAACCGGGGGAGAAACCACCACCCCGTCGCCGCGCAGAAGCTCACTCTGGTTCAAAACCCGCAAAACCGCTGCTGCATCTTCTTGGTTGAACTCCTTGTGTGGCACCGCCGCCAAGGGTTGCAAGCGGCACCATCCAGGGTGTGGCGGCCGCACTGCTGCTGCTCGAAGAGGAAGAAGGAACCTTAGGGTTTCAACCCTAGTGGGCCAAAGGCCCAAATAAAAAAAAAGCATCAACAATTACCTAACGGGCCAGCATGCCCAGGTTAAAAAAAAAGGAAGAAATAAAGAGGAGAGGATCGGGCTATCAACGTAACATGGGCCCAACAACTCAATACTCATTCCTATATCAGGGTAATTTCGGAAGACTCGCACAGTGTTTCACACTCGAGCCGATCTCTTAATCCGAGTATGACGACTATTCTGCTAGTTTCCCTCGCTCGACGTCACACTAAGGAAAACGGAGGTCGGACCTCAAAGCTCGACAAAGCCCATTCGAAAAGGACGGACTTCATACTCCTAATCCGACATACTTCAATACTTCAATCCGACGTCCTTCTATCCGACAAACTTCAACCCGACATCACTGACCTCACTAAATCAGGGAAGAAATTATAGTTTTCATATTATTTTCCTATCTCTTCGCTTTTCTATGTGTTTACTCTACATGCTTTTTGATATCTATCTACCTGGTGCACTATTCTGACATGTGCTGTTAATCCTTGCTTCTTTATAGTTTCTCTACTTATTGCTTATTATTTGGTATTCTCCGCGTTGTTACATGACGTACTGTTAACCAAATCTTCTTGTTGTTAAATGTCCTTAAATCTCTGCCTCTTCTGTTGTGATAGTATGATAATATTTGATTTCCGTTACATCTCCTGTTGTCGTTTTTCACGAATTAAATGCTCTCATCTGGTCTGTTGACATGTTTATAACTGTCGTCTATTGTTGAATGTGATGTACCTGAAATCATGCATCTTTTTGTGGACGATGCTGTTTGGTTGAACAATATCTTAAATTTCAATATTCATCTGTTGCGTATGACCTGCTCAAATCATCCCGCTCTTATGTCGGTGTTTTATTCTCGCCTGCCAACAGTTTTCATTGTTGTTATTTAATTATCATGAATTATCATAAAGTGTCAAAATTAATGCCGATCACTTATTATTTTACATATAATGTAAGATTCAGGAGGATGATGGTCGAAAAAAGGAAGGCCGAGGTGCTACGGCTGTCTCTATTTTGAACGAAGCCATCTTACGATCTCTATTCTCATCTCGGCTTGGATTTTTTTTTGGACGAACTGCTATGTTTGCCTCTATTATCTTGCTGGCCCCACTTTTCATCTCGGCTTGGATTTTTTTTGGTTTTCACAGTACCACCACGGCTTCTCGAAGGTGAACAATTCCAAAGGCATACATTATTTCTTAGTTCATGCTTATTTCTGAGCTTGGAGATTCTCTATTTTAAATTGTGCGGTTTATCGAAAAGGGAGGCCGAGCTACTATTATTCTCTTTATTTCACGTTTATATCTCACCTATCGAGCTGCTATTATTCTCCCTAATTCATGTTTCTATCTGATCTGCCGAGCTGCTATTATTCTCCCTAATTCATGTTTCTATCTGATCTGCCGAGTTGCTATTATTCTCTTTAATTCATGTTTCTACCGAGCTATTATCATCTCGACCCTACCTTTGTGGTAGAACGGTCAATTCATGCTCCCACCGAGCTGTTATCATCTCGGCCCTACCTTTGTGGTAGAACGGTCAATTCATGCTCCTACCGAGCTGTTATCATCTCGACCCTACCTTTGTGGTAGAACGGTCAATTCATGTTTCTACCGAGCTGTTAGCATCTCGACCCTACCCTGGTGGTAGAACGGTCAATTCATGCATTCACGCATACGGTTATCATCTCGACCCTACCTTTGTGGTAGAACGGTCCCCCCTGTCACCGCACTTACATGCATTCACGCATACAAGTCGGTACTAGTGCTACAGACAGTGCGTACGTACAAATCCTCTCATTTAGCATTAGCCACCTAAATGTTGCATGACGCTTATATACAGTGAACATCTTCTGAGATCGGCTTATAAGCTCAGGGTACAAGGGACACCCGGTAAAGTACAGCTTGCTGTGAAATGTTCTCACATAACTTCACTCAGCAACCTCTTTTACACTGGGGCCGAGGATGGCATCCGAGTTCCCTACCGCATTCACTTATATACAGTACCTTTTTTCAGAGGAAAACTTATAAGTTACTGCATTGGTCAGGGGGAGTCGTCCGAAGTCAAAGGTTTAGACAACCACATCCTATGTGCAACAACTTGCGTTGATAGTTCACTGTCCTCGGCGAACGGTGCAGGATCCGAGCTCTCCTTACCGCATGCAGAGCACAACCCTCATCGGGTCTAAAACAACGATAAAAAATCTCTTTCTCCTTCTCGGCAAGGGGGGCAGGCAGGTTGTCAGCCGATCTATCAACCTCGACATTGTAATCCACCAGCATGCCGTCTTCAACCCTGAACACCTTGAGGCGAAGGTCGGGGTTGAGGATATTAATCTAACTCACAGCATTCCCGAAGGTGTCAAAGATGTCGTCTGCCGCTTTCTCTAGGTCAGAGAGGCATTCTCGGCCAATATTTTATGGACTGCATTCCTCTCCACCTTCTGCTTTGACAGAGGTCCCCCGTGAGCCTTGACAAGCTCGTCGGTTCGCCTACAGCTTGGCGTTTCTTAGGCTCGTTTGCACAGACACCACGACCTTGCTCGGCGATTCCTTGCTTTGCATGCTTGCCCCTGGCGCTGTTGTTCTCGAATCAAAGGTTTTGGAAAATTAAAGGGGAGAGACACTCCCGAAAACTCGTGAGATTTTGTCCGACCTCTCGGATTCCGAGGAACTCAGCAGTTGCGGTTAATTAACAACATAGATGAAGAAATTAACGCTACTTCTCTCCCATCCACAAGGAATCTGTTCATATGACTACACTCATAACTTCATCACCCTCATCTTGGAGCATCCCCAAATCCATTCTGGAACTCCCCCAGCGGGAACTCGGTTCGAGATGTTCCTCACCGAGCGTGGACTCGGTTCGAGATGAGCCTCACCGAGCTGGTGTCGGATCCCCCCCGCGGGGCCTCGGTTAGAGATGTACCTCACCGAGCTTGTACTCGGTTCGAGATGTTCCGAGCTTGTGCTCGATTCGAGATGAGCCTCACCGAGTTGGTGTCGGATCCCCCCGCAGGGCCTCGGTTAGAGATGTACCTCACCGAGCTTGCACTCGGTTCGAGATGTACCTCACCGAGCTTGCACTCGGTTCGAGATGTTCCTCACCGAGCTTGTACTCGGTTCGAGATGTTCCTCACCGAGCTTGTACTCGGTTCGAGATGAGCCTTACCGAGCTGGTGGCGTCCCCCCCGCGGGACCTCGGTTAGAGATGAGCCTCACCGAGCTTACACTCGGTTCGAGATGTTCCTCACCGAGCTTGTACTCGGTTCGAGATGAGCCTCACCGAGCTTCTAGCAAATCCCCCCGCAGGAACTCGGTTCGAGATCGGGGTACTATTTCAGTTTCATCATCCGAGCACAAAAGAGCACTATCAACCATCCGCAACACTCTTCCGAGCGGAAGGCCACGCCTGCAAGCATGTTTCTACCTCATCACCAACTCAGCACTGATCAGACAGACGCAGAAAGGACCTCAACTCGGCACAGAGTCTCTACGACTCTTCCCGAGTTGGGGGGCTCACGTGGCGGATCGATTTCTCCTAACCCGCCTTGCCATCCTTCGCTAGCCTTGAGCACATGATTGTGGACTAGTACTCAAATCCTTCCTAGAAGGTGAGGGGTACTTAGTGCTATGATGCTTAGTGCTATGCCTTCTTTCTCCTAACTCGGCTCGAGACTCACAAAGTCTCGCCGAGCTGGGGGGCTTATGTGGTGGACTTGGGAAAAGGACTCGAACCAAGACCTCGGAGCAAGGCTCAAATAGCCTTGACCGAGCTGTGGGGCTTATGTGATGGACTCGGCCTAGCCGAGCTCCACGTGGCCCCCACTCAGGACCTGAGGACCCTTCAGCAGGCCCTCTGTATGCTCGGCCGAGCTCAAGGCTCAACGGCCGAACAGACATCGAACACGGGCCGATATGATGCTCTCACCCCTCTATGCTCTGGGCCGAGCTCAAGGCTCAACGGCCGAACAAACACCAGATACGGGCCGACCTCATACTCCTACCCAGGTCCGACTTCGGAGTCCGACACTGCCCAGATATTCCGATACCAAGGACAGGATGACGTGTCTCACCTTATCCACAAGGACAGCTCATCCACTCATAGCTCATTACAGGCTGGCCCTACTTGGGCCTCAAGCAAGCCCATTAGGGCAACCAGTTCTCTCCTATATATATCCCCCTCTCCCTAGGGGCTAAGGTATGTCGCTCTAAACTTAAGAACTACGTGTGGCTTGATTCCCCTCTCATGGGATACGTAGGACCGGGGTCACCCTCGTCAGCTGCAACAACCCCCAAACACATCATGTGGTGCTTCCGGCCTAGGGACATCACAAGAGCAAGTCCCTTTCTTCCTTTGTTCTTATCCGACTCTTCATGCATATGCAAACGTCCAAGCTCCATTTCATGTTCTTGAAGCTTTCCGAAAAGTGTTGCGAGATCCATAGCATCCAAATTTTTAGATTCAACAATAGCCGTTACTTTTGGTTGCCAATTCCTGTCTAAACATCTCAACACTTTGTTAGAAAGTTCACCTTGTAAGAAAGTCTTACCGAGAGCAAGTAAATGGTTAATAACGTGAGTAAAACGCTTTTGCATATCATTAATAGATTCATTTGGAAGCATTTGAAACAATTCATATTCACGCATCAAAACATTCAATCTAGCTCTCCTAACCTCACTAGTTCCTTCATGAGTCACTTGTAAAGTGTCCCACATTTCCTTAGCACTAGCACATTGTGAAACTCTAAAGAACTCATCATAGGATAAAGCGGAGGTGATGATATTCTTTGCTTTAAAATCATATTGAACTTTCTTTCTATCATCATCCGTCCACTTATCCTCGGGGGTCAATTGTGCTACACCTTCAACTAAACTAGAGGGGATATGAGGACCTTTTTCTATTGCTTTCCAAATTTCACTATCTATGGCTTGGATAAAGATTTTCATTCTTACTTTCCAATAAGCGTATCCCACACCATTAAAGAGTGGAGGACGACTTATCGAAGCACCTTCACCACCAAAGGGATTCGTAGAACCCATTGCGGTTACTTAAGGATCTTTACGAAAAAGCTTTTATGCTCGTGTCTTTCGACCGAGCTCTGATACCAATTGAGGAAACCGCAATTGGTGGTTGAAACAACTAAGGAACCCTAGGAGAACACCTAGAAGGGGGGGGGGTTGAATAGGTGTTTAAGAAACCTTGAAAGATTTTCGAACGAAATGAATCGAAACAATCAAAACAAATGATTTTTGCAAAATACACAGCACTTAATCGATTAAGCTTATGATTTAATCGATTAACCTGAGATTTTAATCGATTAATAATCAATTATGACAGTTAAAAACTGAAAAATCACTTTTCAATCAAATACGAAAATCAATCAATCAACATGTAAGATCAGAGATTCAGCGGAAAAGATTAACACCTATATTCTTATTGATTACCTAGGTTATGAAAATGATTTTCCCCAAGTTAATTTGCACAATTAAGATTCAATTCAATTACTTATGAAAAATCACTCTTTTCTAGGTTTTCAACCAAGAACACAATGAATGACAAGAATGTAAAGAGCTAAGGGTTTAGAGATACGACACAGTGATTTATCCTGGTTCACTTTCATCCGCTTGAAAGCTACATCCAGTCCCCTCTTCAACCAAGAGAGATTCTTCACTATGAGGAATTAGAGTTCTCAAATTACAAGTAAATGCCTCTCAAGACTCCCTTCTTGATAGCCTACAAGAGATACTCCACACCCTTGCCTTGCAATCCTATTGACCCTCTAATCTAACCTCTACCCTTGTTGATAATCCACACAACAAGTCTTCACGTTCCTCGTTGATACCTCACAACAAGACTTCACTTTTGCTTGATTCACAACCAAGACTTCTTCTTCAATTTGAATGAACTTGCTTGATGATAATCGACACACCAAGTCTTCTTTGTTGTTGTAGAAAGCTTTCCTCTTGCAAAGATTACAACACAATTGAAAACACAATGACAATCCTATGAATCTCTTTCAATAGCTATGACAAATCAACATAAGAGATTCTAAGATTCTTGATCAAAGAATGTAAAACATGAAGCTTTTGATCTATGAAATTGAGAGAGAATAGAGTGGCTTGATTCTTTGTAAAATTGATGTAAAAATGATGCTTAATGATCACAAAGGTTAGGAAAAGGTTTATGTAGAATACCCAAAAGTTAGTAGTACTTAAAACTGATTTTGAGAAGTGAAAAACGTATTTTAAAAAACCAGTACAGCAGGTCTTAATCGATTAAACTGAAATTTAATCGATTAAGAACCGATTAAGCACCGATTAAGCACCGATTAAGCACCGATTAAGTACCAATTAAATCTGGAAAATCACATAGAAACTTGTTTTCTCAAAACTAAACCTTTTCTTTAGAACCTTTAAGCCACCTATTGATTTTAGGTTAAGTGAAAACTCAAATTATGATTTAATCATGACTATAATAGAGATTCACTACCCTCTATAGGACTCTACCCAAACTCATCAAATAAAAAACTTAATCTAGAGAGGCAAAAGATAAAAGATATTACAATTACACTCAAACTAAGTCTTCATGAGCTTGTTCTCTCTTCTTCACTTGATGTTTGTTGTTGCTTGTTGAGCTTGAACTTGATCAACACCTTTGTAGCTTGTTCAAAACCTTTTGTCATTATCAAAACATTCTCAATGGAACTTACAGGATACTCCTAAGCCCCAAACCCCTTGACGCTTGATTTGGGTCCAATATATGATGTTTTGAGCATGATTTAGATTCGCTTTTACTATGGATTTGGCTTGTTTCTCTTGTAAATTTAGGACATTTTGTATAGTTTTAGGAAGTTAGGTAATTTGGAATCCTTTGAACATTTTAATCCGTTTTGGCCATGTTTCAGGTAATTTCGGATCTTAATTGAGGAAAATATTTATGGAGTTGAAAAGAGGATGAAAGCACCTTGAAAATGGCACAAGAACGGAGCGAAACGGAGCCAGAAATCAAGTTGTACGCCTAGGCGCATGGAACTCGCGCCCAGGCGCGCCTGCAGCGAGGAACAGAGCAATTAGTAGCCTGGCGCGCCCAGGTGTGTGGCCTGGCGCTCCCAGGCGCGCTAACGTCGAGGAGGCCCATTTGGGCTGAATTCTGATGCGTTTTTCATGGGTTTTCTTAGGATTTTATTTTATCTTTTAAATATAGGTTTTAGAACTAGGTTAGGCATTTTTTAGAGAGGGAGATTACATAATTTTAGAGAGTTTTAGAAGAGGAGAAGATCAAGGATTGGAAGATCCAAGGCTTTTCCATGGTAATCATGTATTCTTCTATTGCTTTTGTTCTTATTTTCATGATGTGTAACTAAAACCCTCGTGTTAGGAATTTGGTGAATTTGTATGGATTAGTTTATTGATTTCATGAATTGATGTTTTTCCGTTTCTAAATTAAGTGTTTGATTGTGTTTTCACTGTTATGCATGGAAGTAGCTAATCTATGTTTTGGATCTCTAATTCTTCAATTGGGAGATTAGGAATTAGAATAGGCCTTCGATCAAACAATATAATTATTCAACTTGTAGGGATACTTTTGAGTAATTTTATAACTTGTTATAAATTCCACTGTTCTTAATAATGGTTATTCAATGGTTTAATTACTTAAGGGATTAAGTGTTATCAAATTGGATAATAAACAATAATTTCATAAGAGGAATCTAGGAATTGCTACCTTAGGAATTTGTTCTTGATTTAGGGAAAAATAAATATTCATGATAAATAAACAACGACATACAATGAAACCACGTTCCTAACATCTTTCTCAAATTGCTCACAACTTCTATTTAATTTTTGTTTTTAATTTATTTTCTGTTTATAATTCAATTCAATCTTAATTAATTAGTTAGAAACCTATAGATTTCACTTTTAACTACTCTTTGGTGGGAATTAATTGAACAATTTGCAATCCTTGAGGGACGATATCTGGTCTTAACCGACTGTATTACTTTTCGATCTAGTATACTTGCTAGAGAGTGAACAATGCTTTCGAGTTTACGTTAGAACACTTTACGTCTTGTTCTCGCACGACTTTTCTTCTTGTTTCCGTTTGTTACTCGGACAAGGTGTTAGTTTGGTTACTAAGTTCTCCCCTACTTGACATCGACATACTTGGTTATACCGATGCCAGGAGGTAGGGGATTGACTGTATCGGTTTTCGCTCGTCTTTCAGATAGTTTTAAGTTAGGAGTGCAAAGACCAACCGTGATAATGCCTGAAATCTTTAGAATCCCGAAAGAATTTTATGATTTTTCCTTAAGAGAATATCCTAAGATCATGAGTCTACATTCCCAGTTAAATTCATCTTCTCTACTTACTTACCCCAAATTCAACGAAAGTAACCATTCCAAACCGAAAAAGGAGGATGAGCCCCCATTTCATAGCTAGTAATTGAGTTTTCCCGGAAAAGATATTCAGATTGAATATCTTCCTGGTCAATCTTCCCCACATTTTGATCCCAGTGTTCTTAGGGTCAATAAATTCCAGGTTAGCACCTAATCTTTTAAGTTTATGAACATCAAATTTGGCCCGGTTGTTATGTGCAGCCACATAATTAGCTACCTCATTATGTTCCTTTTTGTCATTCACCACCTCCTTTCTCAAATCTAGGTTTTCATCTTTCGAACTCTTCAAAGTCTGCAACACTTGAAGAAGTTTTTGTTCATTAGGCTCAAGAAGATCATTCTTCACACTAACAATCCAGTTCACCATGTAAGTTATCTTTGAAATGATTTCAAAGGTTTTGTTAGCATCATTCTCATTCTTCAAAGTTACATCATCTTTCCGAGGAGTAGGGATCACCAATGGAGTAACAGTTTTAGCATTTGGGGTTCACTATTGATGTTGATGGATCAACGGTTTGTTTTCATCGTCCTCTTGCCATGGCTGACGGCCACATGACATATCGGAAGGGGTGAACGGAAACCACCTTGGCCTAGCGTGTCTCTCTCTCTATATATATATATATATATAAATCAACACTTAATCACAATTCAACATATAACCACAAAATTAAAAAAAATGAAAAAGAAAAAATAGGAAAATTACTAATAAATAATAAATAATAATGGAAACAAGACATTTGAGAAAAAAGTTCCAAAGGTTAGCTCATAATAATGACAATAATAATAATTTAAGGATTTTGCTAACAAGTGTCTTAAGGATATTTATTAAGATTACTAGAAAAAGAAATTTAATCATAAGTTCATCATACTTCATCTCTCGATAATCTAAAAAAACACATTTTCCAACAACATTTAACTACATTTGAATAGTTAATTAGTGCTTTTAGGACACTTGTTAGCATTTTTCATAATTTAATATTGTGGGGCAAATATGCATAACGGAATGAGTCCTTTTACTGTACGCATTGTTTTCAAAAGAGTTTAGATACTCATTGTGACTCTTGGTACACGTGATACACCATAAAATTTGCTCTTTTTAAAACACCAGTTTATTTCTATACTATTTTTTCTCCATCGGTTTCCGCTCCCTGTTTTCCTTCTCTCTCCTTATCCGTTGCTGAGTTGCATTGCTACACTGTTACTCTCTTCTTCAGTTCTTACTTCTTTTTTTGAAAGTTTACTTACTTTTTTTTTAAAGTTACTTACTTCTTCGGTTCTTCTCTTCTTTTAATTTTTTTAATATAATTAATTAAATCATAATAAAATTAAAATGTGATTTTTTAATTTATTGTAATTAATTTAATTATTAATTTTTTAAGAATCTTTTATTAATAACAAAATTAAAAGATAATTGTGTTTTAATAAGTCAATTTTTCTTATAAATTTTGTACTGAGATTTTTGGTACTTTATCTCCATACCCAAAAGAAACAAAAGATCAATTTTTTCATAAATAAATTATAAAATACTAAAATATGAAAGCATTGTTGTTTTTTAAAATTAAAATGGAAATAAAATTTTTGCTAAATATTTAATCTCAAAGTTTTATAAATTTATTTTTCTTTCACTAAATATTTAGGTCTTGTGCATATTTTCTTTCAACATCAATCATATTTTTTTCTTAAAAAAATACGAAAAATATTGAAAATTAATTATCCTTTCGAAGCGGTTCAAGAATGCTAATTTCTTTTCCCTTAAAAAAATTTTAGAATCATCCAGCCTTTATCGAATATTTCATGAGGATACTTCGGACTAGGACAACCTTGTTAGACGCAATAACAAAAAAACAAATTGGAATGTGTATTTAAATTTTGTAACTAAATTTTATTTAAATTCTCCCTCAAGATAAATTATTTTTTTTAAATTTAGTTTAATACTAATTTTTTTACAATAATTATGAATTTAACCATTTGGAAATGATATGCTATCTCTGATCCTAATTATAAGATCTTTTTGGGGTTTTTTCTTTCAGTAAGGAATATAATTAAACTTGTTAGTGATAGTGAAAATTTGATTTAGTTTTTCCAAACTATCCATGTAATTATTATTGTGACTCTAAAAGATGTAGAGTTAATGAGGGTGTTTGTCGAAAAAAGTAGAGTAATTAAATGTTATTGAAAATTGAAATGCGAGCTTATAAATATGACCAAAATAAAATTTTAAAAGGGTCTTATAAATAGAAACGGAAAGTGTATTACATTTATTATTATTATTATGAATATAATTTTCATAAAATAAAAATACGGAAAACCTGTGTTACACTATTAATCACTCCCTCCGGTTCGAATTATAAATAAAATCAACTAATTTTACGCTAATTAAGGAAGTTAATTGATTGTATTTAATTTTCTCAAATTTATAAAAGAATAGAGATATTTTAGGAAAGTTGCATTGGGAATAAAACAATGTTTAAATAATATAACAATTTTTTAGGGATTTTTTAGGAAAATGACATTGGGAATGAAAAAAATTAAGAAAATTGGTTAGTTTTGCTTATATTTTAAACAAAAAAATGTATGTTTTTTATTGCTTATGTTTCAAGCCGGAGGGAGTAAAAGATAAAAACGTCTCGCTCCGTTTTTATTTATAAGTCGTCATATTCTAGAAGAATTCTTTGGACCTATTTTTAGATCATTTTGTATTTTCTAGGAAGCATTTGTTCTATTTTCTATTTTTTGTCATTTGTCCATTATGTGAAAAAATACGTTGTAAAATTTCCAATACAAATTAAGAGGGTAAAATTATAATGTTAAAGTATTTTTTTAAAGTTTAAAAAAACTTAATACGGATAAATATGCCTTGTAAATAGGATTAAAGATTGCATGTCATTTCCAAGTAATCCGCTGCAACACTCATTTGGTATGTCTCATGAGTAACGAGCAAATCTTAGCCCTTCACCTACCTCAAAAAAAGCAGCCGTTCAATGAAGAATGAGTTTACATATTCATTTGACTTCAATGAATTTGACTTCAATGACTATTGTATACAACCCTAACGGAATTATTCACCCAATATATATTGTACTAATTATTAATTAAAAAAAAGGGGCATTGTTATATGCCGTTGCTCTCACAAGTCACAAGTCAGTGGTCACAAATGACAGAAAGACAGAATCCAAAAAGACCAAGGAAACTAGGAAAGGATCAATTCCTTTTCCTTCTAGTGCAAAATAATAATACAATTTCCAAAATTCAAAAAACCTCAACGTTTCCCTGAAATAAGATGATTTAATGAGGTGTACATATTTTTTTATATATTGCCAACTAATTTTTCATTGCTGTATTGTGAATATAATTTTTCCTTAGAATAATAATTGTCTAAAAATCATGTATATATTGATGTATGGTTAATTAAGGGTATAAAAACATCAAGATTTAATTAAAGCATATAAATAGGTTTAAATATTTTTTATATTAATATATATATATATATATATGTATATTAAAATTTTATAATAGCTCAAAATCAATGAAGGAAGATTAGTGGATAATAATTCTACAAATATGATTTCAAATTTCATATTGGATACACTAGGATTTTATTGATGAGCAATCTTTAAATGCTTGTCTCCGTGTTCGATCTCTCAGTCATTAGTGTCTATATTAATGAGTTTATAGAACTTAACTCATCTACAATTTTGAAAAAAAAAATTATACATTATCATAAGTATTATTTATAAGGGTATTGCTAACCAGTGCCTTAAGGGCATTGGTTAAGGAATCCATTAAGGGAAAATTTGCATTGAAAATCTATGTCCACTAGTTCTCGATGTTTTAAATTTAGCATTTTCTAAGATAAAACTACTTCTTTTATTCTCTTAACTAATGCCCTAAGGGCACTCTTTAGCATTTTCCTATTTATAATTATAAGCATACAAATATATAGATTACTAGTGTCTTTAAAAACTCTATTTCTCTTATAGTATATTTGAAGTAGTTTAATTTACCCTGTATTGTATTTTGTTTTTTTACTACCCTGTATTGTATTAATTATTATAAAGTTTATTTCATACAATATACAAGTGCTAATAAAAAAGTAAGTTATATGGTCTTTAATCTAGGTCTTTTTTTTAATAATAATATCCTAACTTTGCCTGATGGCGCGGCGGACATGGCCGTTGGACATTATTATTAATAATAATTTTTTTTTGAGGGAATTATTAATAATAATTTATTATTATGTAATTTATGTTGCAATTTGCCTTCATTTATATTATGTTCATCCACCAACAAGTTGTTCGTGCAGTGGTGCGAGGGGCTGCACTTGGTAGGGCGAATTACGGTTCGATCCCCCGCAACAACGTTGGGAGAGGAATAAAACCTTAACTCCGGGACCTCCCTCGAACTAGATTAGTCGGCCCAGTGGACCGGATACCAGGGTGCAAACAAAAAAAAATATTATGTTCATCCAAATTCAAACCATGGTACCAAATCCTTACTTTTTGGTAGAATAATTTTTAAAGAATTTCTATCCATCAATTAAGTTATTTGTTTGTTTAAAAAAAAATACTATATACATACAATTGAGGTATTATTATCAGTTGTAAATCTAAAAAGTCAACACGTAATTACAGTTCAACACATAACCACGAAATTAAAGAAGGAAAGAAAAAGCAAAAAAGAAAATCAATAAATAATAACGACTAGAAATGAAAAAAAAAAAAAAAGGGAAATAAGGGAAACTAGACGTTGGAGAAAAAAGGTCCAATGGTTACTGGTTACTACTCATGATCATGATAACGATAGACTCTTTTTGAACCCCCCATTTATTCAATGACTCCCATTTTGTATTTTTATGGACGAAGTTGTTCTTTATTTACCACCTGAAATCAGGAGAAAATAACTTTCCGCCTTTTGAAAGTCGGGAACAAATTTAATATTTTTAACTAGTTGGAGTCTAAAAAAATGTCGACCGGTTAAAGTCGAAAAAAATGCCGACGGCTTAAAGTCGGAAAAGAAGGGCGCTATCAGTCTCCCCCCTCTCTCTTTCAAGCTCAAGGCTTCTACTCAGGGCATGTCTTTTCTTTTCTTATTTTTTTTTTTATTTTCATTTAATGCGACACCCCATCCAATAAAAACTTCATCTTTAAAGATACTCCCACCGGTCCTATTTATAAGATTTTTTTGGGGTTTTTATTTTGGTCCTATTTATAAGACTTCTTTTCAATTTTCAATAACATTTAATTACTTCTTTCCACTAACACCACTACAAAGTCAACACTTTTTAGAGTTCCAATGATAATTATAGGGGTAGTTTTGAAAAAGTATATCAAATTTTCACATTTCCAATGTCACTAACAAATTTATTCACTCCCCTTGATGGGAGTGAAAAACCCCAAAATGGTCTTATAAAAAGGACCGGATGGAGTATATCATTGTGATTTAAAAACATGGTGTTTCTCTAAAGTTAGAATTTTGTTTTTAATTTTTCTAAGCTTCATTTATTTATCGCATCATTGTTTTCGTTTAACCAAATGTCTCCAGTTCTATTGTAGATACGAGATATTGTAAAAAAAAAGGGGTATGGCTTTTAATGAAACTTGCAATTATATATGAGATTTGAATACTTTTCCGACTTTAACCAGTCGGCATTTTTTTCGACTCCAACTAGTTGGAAATATTAAATTTGTTCCCGACTTTCAAAAGACGGAAAGTTATTTCCGCCTGGTTTCAGGCGGTAAATAAAGGACAACTTCGTCCATAAAAATACAAAATGGGAACCATTGAGTAACTAGGGGGTTCAAAAAGAAAGAGTCCAACGACAACAATAATAATTTAGTATTGTGGGGCAATAACAGGATCCGCCCAAAATATATTAATTAATTAAATTAAAAAAGGGAACTGTTGTATCTTGTATGCTATTGCTCTCAAGACAGAAAGATAGAATCCGAAAGACAAAGGAAGGGATCAATGCCCTTCCCTTCTAGTCCACACTCCTCACCCAAATTCAAGGTTAACATAATATAATTTCCAAAATTAAAAAATCCACAACGTTTCACTGATATTAGATGATTTGATGTGGTGTAAATATTCTCCTATATTGCCAACTAAATTTTCATTGCTGTATTGCGAATATAATTTTTCCTTAGAATAATAATTATCTAAAAATCATGTATATATTGATGTATGTATGGTTGTTAAATTCCTCAAGTAAACTTTGGAACTCTTACAAGTTTACGATTTTAGGATACAAAAATGAATTGACTCTCATATAAACTTTTGTTTTTAATAAACTCATATGAGTTCAAGCAAATTCTATTAAAACTGATAAACTCTTGAGTCGACTCTTAAGTTTACGAGTTATGATTATACTTTATATTTTATTTGCTTTCTTACATTGGTAGAATGTTAAAAAAATCATTTTAGGTAAGACTTTAAGTTATGTTTATGTCCTATAATATATTATTAACCTACAATTTTAAGATATATCTCGTACATATTTATTAATCAAATTTACAATTCGAATTTATAAGGCTTCACGAATTTACTCGAATTCTCGAGTTCGGCAACCTAATTAAGGGTATGAAAAAAATTTACAGCAAGATTTGATTAAGCACATAAAAAGGTTTAAATGTTTTTCTATAATATTTATTTGTTTTTTTTTTAAATTTTTTATAATAGCTCAAGCTACTTAAAATCAATGAAGGAAAATCAATGGATAACAATCCTACAACTTGAATTCAAATTTTATATTGGATACTATTGACAGCAATCTTAAATGTTTATATTTTGCATATATCGTGTTCTCCCAATCACGATGTCTATATTAATGAATATATTTCATCTACGATTTTGACAAAAACAATACATTATCATTATTACTCCTTCCGTTCCTAAACATAAGATCATTTTGATACTTTTATTTTATCCCTATTTATAAGACCATATGATTATTTTCCTCGAATTTAAGGATTAATATTAAGAAAACCCTATTTATAATTATACAAATATAATAACAACTAAAAAAACAAAACTTAAGTTTAAAAATTAACCTCATTGTGACCATACTCAAGAGTCAATTCATGTACTAAAAGTTTGGAAATACCTATGCTTCAATTTGCTTCACATATTCGTATCTGATATCGATACTTTTTGATACTTCATCGATACGAATCCATGAAGTATTGAAATCAATTTATTTTAAAAAATAAATAAATATTAGCTCGATACTTTCCGAATACTCTTCGATACTCTTAAAATATCTTTCGATTCCTTTGTGTACACTTATGTATTACATATAGAAAAAAGAACAAAAATTGCATATCCATAAGAGACAAACTGTTCCTTTTTTCTATTGATCGAAAATGGTAATTTGATTTATAAAAGCAATCCTAACAATGATAAATGAGAGAATGAGATTAACACTATTCCTATTTGCATGCGATATGCGTCGATTCCTAACGACAATACAATTTTCATTTTCTACTGAATAATCTCTGTTATGGACCGGATTTAGGAAAATACTTCATTAAACCGGTTTATCGGCTATAAAGGCCCCTTTAAGGGACTTGGACGTCATAAAACCGGTTCACCAGGTTTGGGGGTCTTATAAGGGCCCATGCTCCTATTGAATCAGTTTCTCAACATAAAAGGCTCTTTAGTAGCCCAGTAACCCTTGAAACCGGATTACCGGTATAAGAGGCCCATTAGTGGCCCAAATCCTCTATTCCTCCAAACTGGTGGAGAAGAAGACTTCTCGTTGACTGACATAGGATTCCTTACCTCGCGAAACCGGTATGACGGTTATTCAGAAGACAAAGCCATTAAGCCTGAATACCTTGGATTCCAATATCATGATGAGCATCAACTCTCCAATAAAGACCATTATCACTTACCGTTAGCAGTAATTCGGCCGCCCCATTGATGAGGAAGGAAACCCAACGGTGAGGAAATCTGCTTATATAAACAAACAGAGGATAACCAGGTATGTATCCTTCAATCTCACACAAACACACACACCACCCCCCAAACCAAGAACGACAATAGAGCTGGTATCCTGGAAATCAGGGTGCCTATCTGCAGTCTGAAAGCAAACCGTAGAATACTGGACACTTGACCGCTCAGCTCAAGTACCAGGCGTTCTACAACAGAACATTGGCGACCACAGTGGGAGCGGCAAACTTATTCCCACCACTTTTGTGAAAGAGATGGATAACCGGTCACAGGGAGAACGTGCTGAACCCAGCCACCACAGTGCGCTGGAATTAAGAAAAAACCCGAGCGGAGAACAAACACCTTCTCGTCAGAAGGACCTCAGGAAATGATTTAGTTTTTCCAAACTATCCATGTAATTATTATTGTGACTCTAAAAGATGTAGAGTTAATGAGGGTGTTTGTCGAAAGAAGTAGAGTAATTAAATGTTATTGAAAATTGAAATGCGAGCTTATAAATATGACCAAAATAAAATTTTAAAAAGGTCTTATAAATAGAAACGGAAAGTGTATTACATTTATTATTATTATTATGAATATAATTTTCATAAAATAAAAATACGGAAAACCTGTGTTACACTATTAATCACTCCCTCCGGTTCGAATTATAAATAAAATCAACTAATTTTACGCTAATTAAGGAAGTTAATTGATTGTATTTAATTTTCTCAAATTTATAAAAGAATAGAGATATTTTAGGAAAGTTGCATTGGGAATAAAACAATGTTTAAATAATATAACAATTTTTTAGGGATTTTTTAGGAAAATGACATTGGGAATGAAAAAAATTAAGAAAATTGGTTAGTTTTGCTTATATTTTAAACAAAAAAATGTATGTTTTTTATTGCTTATGTTTCAAGCCGGAGGGAGTAAAAGATAAAAACGGCTCGCTCCGTTTTTATTTATAAGTCATATTCTAGAAGAATTTTTTGGACCTATTTTTAGATCATTTTGTATTTTCTAGGAAACATTTGTTCTATTTTCTATTTTTTGTCATTTGTCCATTATGTGAAATAATACGTTGTAAAATTTCCAATACAAATTAAGAGGGTAAAATTATAATGTTAAAGTATTTTTTTAAAGTTTAAAAAAACTTAATACGGATAAATATGCCTTGTAAATAGGATTAAAGATTGCATGTCATTTCCAAGTAATCCGCTGCAACACTCATTTGGTATGTCTCATGAGTAACGAGCAAATCTTAGCCCTTCACCTACCTCAAAAAAAGCAGCCGTTCAATGAAGAATGAGTTTACATATTCATTTGACTTCAATGAATTTGACTTCAATGACTATTGTATACACACCCTAACGGAATTATTCACCCAATATATATTGTACTAATTATTAATTAAAAAAAAGGGGCATTGTTATATGCCGTTGCTCTCACAAGTCACAAGTCAGTGGTCACAAATGACAGAAAGACAGAATCCAAAAAGACCAAGGAAACTAGGAAAGGATCAATTCCTTTTCCTTCTAGTGCAAAATAATAATACAATTTCCAAAATTCAAAAAACCTCAACGTTTCCCTGAAATAAGATGATTTAATGAGGTGTACATATTTTTTTATATATTGCCAACTAATTTTTCATTGCTGTATTGTGAATATAATTTTTCCTTAGAATAATAATTGTCTAAAAATCATGTATATATTGATGTATGGTTAATTAAGGGTATAAAAACATCAAGATTTAATTAAAGCATATAAATAGGTTTAAATATTTTTTATATTAATATATATATATATATGTATATTAAAATTTTATAATAGCTCAAAATCAATGAAGGAAGATTAGTGGATAATAATTCTACAAATATGATTTCAAATTTCATATTGGATACACTAGGATTTTATTGATGAGCAATCTTTAAATGCTTGTCTCCGTGTTCGATCTCTCAGTCATTAGTGTCTATATTAATGAGTTTATAGAACTTAACTCATCTACAATTTTGAAAAAAAAAATTATACATTATCATAAGTATTATTTATAAGGGTATTGCTAACCAGTGCCCTAAGGACATTGGTTAAGGAATTCATTAAGGAAAAACTTGCATTAAAAATCTATGTCCACTAGTTCTCGATGTTTTAAATTTAGCATTTTCTAAGATAAAACTACTTCTTTTATTCTCTTAACTAATGCTCTAAGGGCACTCTTTAGCATTTTCCTATTTATAATTATAAGCATACAAATATATAGATTACTAGTGTCTTTAAAAACTCTATTTCTCTTATAGTATATTTGAAGTAGTTTAATTTACCCTGTATTGTATTTTGTTTTTTTACTACCCTGTATTGTATTAATTATTATAAAGTTTATTTCATACAATATACAAGTGCTAATAAAAAAGTAAGTTATATGGTCTTTAATCTAGGTCTTTTTTTTAATAATAATATCCTAACTTTGCCTGATGGCGCGGCGGACATGGCCGTTGGACATTATTATTAATAATAATTTTGTTTTAGGGAATTATTAATAATAATTTATTATTATGTAATTTATGTTGCAATTTGCCTTCATTTATATTATGTTCATCCACCAACGAGCTGTTCGTACAGTGGTGCCAGGGGCTGCACTTGGTAGGGCGAATTACGGTTCGATCCCCCGCAACAACGTTGGGAGAGGAATAAAACCTTAACCCCAGGACCTCCCTCGAACTAGATTAGTCGGCCCAGTGGACCGAATACCAGGGTGCAAACCAAAAAAAATATTATTTTCATCCAAATTCAAACCATGGTACCAAATCCTTACTTTTTGGTAGAATAATTTTTAAAGAATTTCTATCCATCAATTAAGTTATTTGTTTGTTTAGAAAAAAAATACTATATACATACAATTGAGGTATTATTATCAGTTGTAAATCTAAAAAGTCAACACGTAATTACAGTTCAACACATAACCACGAAATTAAAGAAGGAAAGAAAAAGCAAAAAAGAAAATCAATAAATAATAACGACTAGAAATGAAAAAAAAAAAAAAAGGAAAATAAGGGAAACTAGACGTTGGAGAAAAAAGGTCCAATGGTTACTGGTTACTACTCATGATCATGATAACGATAGACTCTTTTTGAACCCCCATTTATTCAATGACCCCCATTTTGTATTTTTATGGACGAAGTTGTTCTTTATTTACCGCCTGAAACCAGGCAGAAATGACTTTAATATTTCTAACTTTAATAAAGTTATTTCCGCCTTTTGAAAATCGAGAACAAATTTAATATTTCTAACTAGTTGAAGTCGAAAAAAATGTCGACCGGTTAAAGTCAAAAAAAAATGCGGACGGCTTAAAGTCGGAAAAGAAGGGCGCTGTCGGTCTCCCCCCTCTCTCTTTCAAGCTCAAGGCTTCTACTCAAGGCATGTCTTTTCTTTTTTTATTTTTTTTATTTTCATTTAATGTGACACCCCATCCAATAAAAACTTCATCTTTAAAGATACTCCCATCGGTTTTATTTATAAGATCTTTTTGGGTTTTTATTTTGGTCCTATTTATAAGACTTCTTTTCAATTTTCAATAACATTTAATTACTTTTTTCCACTAACACCACTACAAAGTCAACACTTTTTAGAGTTCCAATGATAATTATAGGGGTAGTTTTGAAAAAGTATATCAAATTTTCACATTTCCAATGTCACTAACAAATTTATTCACTCCCCTTGGTGGGAGTGAAAAACCCCAAAATGGTCTTATAAATAGAACCGGAGGGAGTATATCATTGTGATTTAAAAACATGGTGTTTCTCTAAAGTTAGAATTTTGTTTTTAATTTTTCTAAGCTTCATTTATTCATCGCATCATTGTTTTAGTTTAACCAAATGTCTCCAATTCTATTGTAGATACGAGATATTGTAAAAAAAAAAGGGGTTTGGCTTTTAATGAAACTTGCAATTATATATGAGATTTGAATACTTTTCCAACTTTAATCAGTCGGCATTTTTTCGACTCCAACTAGTTGGAAATATTAAATTTGTTCCCGACTTTCAAAAGATGGAAAGTTATTTTCGCCTGGTTTCAGGCGATAAATAAAGGACAACTTCGTCCATAAAAATACAAAATGAGAGCCATTGAGTAATTAGGGGGTTCAAAAAGAAAGAGTCCAACGACAACGATAATAATTTAGTATTGTGGGGCAATAACAGGATCCGCCCAAAATATATTAATTAATTAAATTAAAAAAGGGAACTGTTGTATCTTGTATGCTATTGCTCTCAAGACAGAAAGATAGAATCCGAAAGACAAAGGAAGGGATCAATGCCCTTCCCTTCTAGTCCACACTCCACACCCAAATTCAAGGTTAACATAATATAATTTCCAAAATTAAAAAATCCACAACGTTTCACTGATATTAGATGATTTGATGTGGTGTAAATATTCTCCTATATTGCCAACTAAATTTTCATTGCTGTATTGCGAATATAATTTTTCCTTAGAATAATAATTATCTAAAAATCATGTATATATTGATGTATGTATGGTTGTTAAATTTCTCAAGTAAACTTTGGAACTCTTACAAGTTTACGATTTTAGGATACAAAAATGAATTGACTCTCATATAAACTTTTGTTTTTAATAAACTCGTATGAGTTCAAGCAAATTCTATTAAAACTGATAAACTCTTGAGTCGACTCTTAAGTTTACGAGTTATGATTATACTTTATATTTTATTTGCTTTCTTACATTGGTAGAATGTTAAAAAAATCATTTTAGGTAAGACTTTAAGTTATGTTTATGTCCTATAATATATTATTAACCTACAATTTTAAGATATATCTCGTACATATTTATTAATCAAATTTACAATTCGAATTTATAAGGCTTCACGAATTTACTCGAATTCTCGAGTTCGGCAACCTAATTAAGGGTATGAAAAAAATTTACAGCAAGATTTGATTAAGCACATAAAAAGGTTTAAATGTTTTTCTATAATATTTATTTGTTTTTTTTTTAAATTTTTTATAATAGCTCAAGCTACTTAAAATCAATGAAGGAAAATCAATGGATAACAATCCTACAACTTGAATTCAAATTTTATATTGGATACTATTGACAGCAATCTTAAATGTTTATATTTTGCATATATCGTGTTCTCCCAATCACGATGTCTATATTAATGAATATATTTCATCTACGATTTTGACAAAAACAATACATTATCATTATTACTCCTTCCGTTCCTAAACATAAGATCATTTTGATACTTTTATTTTATCCCTATTTATAAGACCATATGATTATTTTCCTCGAATTTAAGGATTAATATTAAGAAAACCCTATTTATAATTATACAAATATAATAACAACTAAAAAAACAAAACTTAAGTTTAAAAATTAACCTCATTGTGACCATACTCAAGAGTCAATTCATGTACTAAAAGTTTGGAAATACCTATGCTTCAATTTGCTTCACATATTCGTATCTGATATCGATACTTTTTGATACTTCATCGATACGAATCCATGAAGTATTGAAATCAATTTATTTTAAAAAATAAATAAATATTAGTTCGATACTTTCCGAATACTCTTCGATACTCTTAAAATATCTTTCGATTCCTTTGTGTACACTTATGTATTACATATAGAAAAAAGAACAAAAATTGCATATCCATAAGAGACAAACTGTTCCTTTTTTCTATTGATCAAAAATGGTAATTTGATTTATAAAAGCAATCCTAACAATGATAAATGAGAGAATGAGATTAACACTATTCCTATTTGCATGCGATATGCGTCGATTCCTAACGACAATACAATTTTCATTTTCTACTGAATAATCTCTGTTATGGACCGGATTTAGGAAAATACTTCATTAAACCGGTTTATCGGCTATAAAGGCCCCTTTAAGGGACTTGGACGTCATAAAACCGGTTCACCAGGTTTGGGGGTCTTATAAGGGCCCATGCTCCTATTGATTCAGTTTCTCAACATAAAAGGCTCTTTAGTAGCCCAGTAACCCTTGAAACCGGATTACCGGTATAAGAGGCCCATTAGTGGCCCAAATCCTCTATTCCTCCAAACTGGTGGAGAAGAAGACTTCTCGTTGACTGACATAGGATTCCTTACCTCGCGAAACCGGTATGACGGTTATTCAGAAGACAAAGCCATTAAGCCTGAATACCTTGGATTCCAATATCATGATGAGCATCAACTCTCCAATAAAGACCATTATCACTTACCGTTAGCAGTAATTCGGCCGCCCCATTGATGAGGAAGGAAACCCAACGGTGAGGAAATCTGCTTATATAAACAAACAGAGGATAACCAGGTATGTATCCTTCAATCTCACACAAACACACACACCACCCCCCAAACCAAGAACGACAATAGAGCTGGTATCCTGGAAATCAGGGTGCCTATCTGCAGTCTGAAAGCAAACCGTAGAATACTGGACACTTGACCGCTCAGCTCAAGTACCAGGCGTTCTACAACAGAACATTGGCGACCACAGTGGGAGCGGCAAACTTATTCCCACCACTTTTGTGAAAGAGATGGATAACCGGTCACAGGGAGAACGTGCTGAACCCAGCCACCATAGTGCGCTGGAATTAAGAAAAAACCCGAGCGGAGAACAAACACCTTCTCGTCAGAAGGACCTCAGGAAACGATTAAGCGAAGGAAGAAGACGGGCAGAGCAAGAGCGTTCGAGACAAGAGGAACCTTCTCATCATGAACAGGAGAAATCGCGACAGAGGCCCCCCACCAGAGGAGGAAGCCCTTCGCATTCCCGACATGAGAGTAAGGGGTCATCTGGCGGGTGCTCGCAGAGGAAAGCAAGCGTGGAGACAGAGCTGGCTCGTTTGAGTAAGCGGTTAGATGAGCAGGACAAGTTGCTGAAAGAGTTGAGGAAAGGAACATCCCAATCAGGCGTTGGCAAAGGAAATGAGGTGGAGCTGGTTGAAGAACCTGAAGAAAAAGACCACCCATTTTCTGAAAGCATAATGGCTTTCCCCATGCCTGAAAATCTCAAAGCTCCAGCCAATGTAGATCCATATTTTGGGAACTCAGATCCACAGGAACATATTGACAGTTTTCTGGTGGTAATGTCCTGTCAGGGGGCTAAAGATGCGTATAAGTGTCGCATTTTTCCCTTGACCCTGAAGAAAGCGGCGTTACGATGGTATTCAAAGCTGGAACCCAACTCTATCAAATGTTGGAAGAATTTGGCAGCAAAGTTTCTGGGTCATTTCACCACCAGTAAGGCACAACCGAAATATGAACATCACCTGTCTCAGATTAAGCAAGGAAAAGACGAATCACTGAGGGACTTCCTCACTCGATTCAATTCAGAATATTTGTCTACCAGTGACATTGAAACCTCTGTGGCACTTCACTTGCTGATGAGGGCTTTGAAACCTAGTGAATTTGCTGATCATTTGGTAATGCACAAGATTAGAACCATGGATGAAGTCATGAAAAGGGAAGAGAAGTACATCAATCTTGAGGAATATCAGAGGGCCCAGGATAATTACGTCCCTGGAGGATTTGGTAAGGAGAAGGAGGCTGGGAGAGGAGATTCAGGATAAAAAATCCTTGGAATGCAGCTAGACTTCGAATCTACTACAATTGAAAACCCCCTTCTGAGTGGATTGACAAGAGAATGCAGTTTTTAGGATATTTCAATTCCAATAAGGCCTTTTGAGCCACTGTTGTCTTTAGTCAGTGTGAATGCTTTCTCGGTTATAAAGATTTGATGCTATAATAAACAAGAATTTCAGTTGGCATTTGTTGAGTTCTTTTTATCGCCATTAAACCGAACTAACGGTTTAGAAGTGCAATATAAAACATAGTTTACATAAACCGATTAAACGGTTTAACGTCGTTTAACTCCACAAAACCGGTTTAACGGTTTAGTAGTGTAGTTCGGACATTTAATACAATGACAAACCGGTTTAACGGTTTGGACTTGTGAGGAAACATCAGTCTAAACTCACAAAATCAACGCTCAAAAGTCCAACTTCGAGGGGATTTTCCAATCCTATGGAAATTAATAAGACCAACTTAAGTACACCACCTATTTGGCTAGCCACCTTGTAGGGAGTGAAATGGGTAAGAGGATGTCCTAAAAATCAATAAGAGACACCACCCATGTACTGATGGTAAGACTACTGTTAGACTTCTTTCGGAGTCTAATAAGGTTAAAAGGAATTTCCTTCGCTGGCTAGAAGAGAAATTACCAAATGTCTACCAAGTATGGGCACAAATTGAATACCAGACTTGAGCACGTTTAAATAAAGGCAATACTTTTTCATTCATAAAGAAGAGAAGAAAGTTCATTTCTGAGAAATAATGCTTGTATAAATCCAGAAAATTTGAATGACATGTACGTGGAGAAACCGGTATACCGGAAATACTGCAAATTATCCAAATAAGGACACGTTTACCGGTTTAGCGGCAAGGTTCTTCAAGAACCCAAGTCCTTTCCCGTTTACCGGTATACCAGCTTTATGAGGCTTCAAAGAAAGTCGAAACCAATGTAAACCGGTTTACCGATTTGTCCCTTTAATGCACAAGTATTGCAAAGCCCTATTTGAGGCCAATTAAATCGGTGTCAGATATTAAAACGATAGAAAATCGGCTTACCAAAAAATCAAGAGAGCGTAAAGATACCGCGTTAAACCGGTTAACCGGTTAACCGGAGTATCGGAGCATCTGTCTTAAATCCTTCAGTAATGCGAAAAGAGAAGAGGTTCATCAGGACCCAGCCTTTTTTGACGAACTTAAACCGGCAAGGAGGTATATTTAGAGGAATTACCGGTGTGATGATATGAGGCTCGAACGCTTCACAAAACCGGTTAAGCTTCTAATTGAGCTACTTCTCATGAAAACAATAAAACCAAGGTTCATAATTATAAACCATGGTCTGGGGGGCAACTGTTATGGACCAGATTTAGGAAAATACTTCATTAAACCGGTTTATCGGCTATAAAGGCCCCTTTAAGGGACTTGGACGTCATAAAACCGGTTCACCAGGTTTGGGGGTCTTATAAGGGCCCATGCTCCTATTGAATCAGTTTCTCAACATAAAAGGCTCTTTAGTAGCCCAGTAACCCTTGAAACCGGATTACCGGTATAAGAGGCCCATTAGTGGCCCAAATCCTCTATTCCTCCAAACTGGTGGAGAAGAAGACTTCTCGTTGACTGACATAGGATTCCTTACCTCGCGAAACCGGTATGACGGTTATTCAGAAGACAAAGCCATTAAGCCTGAATACCTTGGATTCCAATATCATGATGAGCATCAACTCTCCAATAAAGACCATTATCACTTACCGTTAGCAGTAATTCGGCCGCCCCATTGATGAGGAAGGAAACCCAACGGTGAGGAAATCTGCTTATATAAACAAACAGAGGATAACCAGGTATGTATCCTTCAATCTCACACAAACACACACACCACCCCCCAAACTAAGAACGACAATAGAGCTGGTATCCTGGAAATCAGGGTGCCTATCTGCAGTCTGAAAGCAAACCGTAGAATACTGGACACTTGACCGCTCAGCTCAAGTACCAGGCGTTCTACAACAGAACAATCTCTAAATAGTATATTTTTAATTTGAAATTTTGGAATAACAATCATATGTTTAATATAATAATATAAACTTTTTATTCATATTTCAAATACATACTATCATAAATATATCATATTACTCCATCCAATCCAAATTATAAGCATCCTTTCTTTCTCTCTCACAAAAAGGATGCTTATAATAAGAACCGGAGGGAGTATCTATTTTTTGATAATAATTGACGTATCGCGGTACCAAATACATATCATATCCGATACGGATACTCGTATGGTAAAAGTGCTTGATGGAGTCGCGTGCTCAAGTTCGAAGCTAACAGCCCCGCTGTCTGAAAGGGAAAAAAAAAAAAGAAAAAAACATGTTTGCTTTTTAAAGATTAAAAAAACAACTCACGGTCTCATATCATATATAAATAAGAACATGGCATATTTGAATTTAGACCGTTATAAGAGATTCACAAGTGACAGCACATTGGTGTGTGTTCTTCACTCGCTCTCTCTTCTTCTCCTCCTCCTTCCTCTTCTGTCATAACTGAATAGAGAGAGAGAGAGAGAGAGAGAGAGAGAGAGAGATTGTGAATCGCGTAGTAGCAGTAATCAGTAGTAATGGGTGAACCAACCTCTTCTCACCTCATTCGTTCCTTGTCCTCTCCCGCTTTTGACACTTCTTCTTCTTCCTTAAACCAACCAACAGGAGAGGTCAAATTCAAATTCAAATTCAAATTCGTTCTGTTATGTGTTTTTTATTTTTTGTTATTATAATTATAATTATAATTATCTATGTTTGGTGTTTGTTTGCTTCTCTGTAACTGCATTTGTTTGTTATGTGTCTAGATAGCTAAACCTTTATTTATATTAATTTATAATTTAATTTAATTCCGATATGTATATATATGTTTGATGAAGTTGTTGCAATTTGGTTTTTCCAAACCCATAATTCTGGATCGATCTGTGGTTTCTGGATTTGTCGTTGTTGTTGTTTTTCTTCTCGAAGGATTAAGAAACCAAACCGCATGCATGGGTTTCTATGGCACTGGTAAATTTTTCCTTTCATTTTGTTCATGCGATTGTTTTATCAAACCCTATGCTCTCATGCCGCCCGCGGCGAGGTATGATTCCGCGGTTAATCAATCACGTGTTGTATTGTTGCTGTGGATTGGATTGGATTGGAGGAGGGTTAATATAATAGGTTTGTGATTTAGAACGGGGTTATTATTATACCCTAATTAATTAAGGGCGTGTTTGGTTCAAAATCCAAAAATAATCCGATTATTATCGGATAATCATCTTAATTTACAACATTCCGGTGTTTTTTCCGCCCAAAAACAACTAATGATGCTGTCAAACACCTTCCCCCTCTGCAGGTTGTTGTTTATTGAGCAGCAACATAATGGATGTTTTTTCCCTCAAAAATGTTATGGGAAGATAATCTTTGTTGGTTTATTGAGGATATTTGTTATTAACTTATTATTGTTGTTGTTGGATGTGTCTATATGAAAATTTTGAGTTTTCTTTTCTGGAGTTCATTCTTTGATGAGTTGCTGCATCTATATATCAGTATGTGTTCTGATTTTTTCTTTTAATTATAGGTGAACCCAATGCGTACGCTTGCAGAATCTATCTCTTTTGGGAGGTTTATGTCTGACAGCTTGGATTGGGAGAGATGGTCAGCATTCACGCACAAGCGTTACGTAGAAGAAGCTGAAAAATATTCCAAACCAGGTTCTGTTGCTGCAAAAAGGGCCTACTTTGAGGCTCATTACAAGAGAAAGGCTCAGGAGAAAGCAGTAACCGCATTGAACCGAGACTCATATGCTCAAGCTAATGGAACTTCTGATTGTGAAACTTGGGAAGGACATTGCACATACACATCTCTGGCGAAGAAGTCAAAAGTCAACATTGTGGAACAGCCATACTTTGAGGCTCATTACAAGAGAAAGGATGAGGAGAAAGCAGCTGCTGCATTGACACCAGAATCAAACACTCGAGCTCATTACAATAGACAGGATGAGAAGAAAGCAGTTGCTGCATTGACTCCAGAATCAAACACTCGAGCTCATTACAAGAGAAAGGATGAGGAGACAGCAGCTGCTGCATTGACACCACAAGCAAACACTCGAGTTAATGGAACTTCTAATTCTGAAAGTCAGGAAGGGAATCGCACCGACTCATCCATTGAGAAGAGGCCAAAAGTTGAAAACATTGCGGAACGGCCTTACTTTGAGGTTCATTACAATAGAACAGATGAGGAGAAAGCAGCTGCTGCATTGACACCAGAAGCAAACACTCGAGCTCATTACAATAGAAAGGATGAGGAGAAAGCAGCTGCTGCGTTGACACCAGAATCAAACACTCGAGCTAATGGAACTTCTGATTCTGAAAGTTGGGAAAGGAATCGCGTCGACTCATCCATTGAGAAGAGGCCAAAAGTTGACAACATTGTGGAACAGCCATACTTTGAGGCTCATTACAAGAGAAAGTCTCAGGAGAAAGCAGCTGCATTGAACCAAGAAGCAAATGCTCAAGCTAATGGAACTATTGATTCTGAAACTCAGGAACAAAATCGCACCGACACATCCATTGTGGAGAACTCAAAAGCTGACACCATTGTGGAACAGCCAGATAATGATGATGTTAATTACCAAATTGCTGTTAATGATGATACAATGCAATATAAATGTCATGTTGGACAAAGTGACTTGGACATTTCCAACGTGGAAGAAGTAGCAGAGGATATGGCACGTACTTGTGTTGATACGAATCTTACTGTGGAAAACTGTGCACTTGTTGATAATTCTACCAACGAGGTTGCAGTCCCTGCAGAAGAGAGGATACCCGATCCTGTAAATTTTCTCTCTCTTTTTGTTTATGCCTGATTTCCTTTTATTTCTTTTGTTGAGTAACTTTGTAACTGTGGCCACTCTGAACTTTTATCCTATTGATGTTGCAGGGTACTGCTGGTCATGAAGCTTTGCTGGTCAAGGGAAAAGAAGATAATTCTTCTCCAAAAGTATGGACTAAAACTACGACAGCCAAATTTTCTCCTTCTCTTGATAAAAGGAAGGGTGCTGCAACTTTACCACCTCCAAAAAGTGGTTCAAAAGGTAAGACGTCAGATAGAAACTCATCTGAGACGACAAGACTAACTACACGGTCACTCCACCTGTCAGTAAATCTCCCCTCAGGTACTGGAACAAGCAAAATAGCTGCTGCAGCTGAAAAATCCAGAAAGGGCATAAACAGTGGTTCGAAAGGTAAGAAGTCTGTTGGAGACTCATTTGAGATGAAGGGGCTAACAGGACGGTCAATCCACAGGTCAATCAATCTTCCCGCTGGCACTGGAACAAGAAAAACTACTGCTGCAGCTGAACAATCCCGAAAGGGCATAAACAGTGGTTCGAAAGGTAAGAAGTCTGTTGGAGACTCATTTGAGATGAAGGGGCTAACAGGACGGTCAATCCACAGGTCAATCAATCTTCCCGCTGGCACTGGAACAAGAAAAACTACTGCTGCAGCTGAACAATCCCGAAAGGACATAAACAGTGCTTCGAAAAGTAAGAAGTCTGTTGGAGGCTCAGTCGAGATGAAGGGGCTAACCGCACGGTCACTCCACAGGTCAATCAATCTTCCTGCTGGCACTGGAACAAGAAAAACTGCTGCTGCAGCTGAACAATCCAGAAAGGACATAAACAGTGCTTCGAAAAGTAAGAAGTCTGTTGGAGGCTCAGTCGAGATGAAGGGGCTAACCGCACGGTCACTCCACAGGTCAATCAATCTTCCCTCTGGCACTGGAACAAGAAAAACAGCTGCTGCAACTGAACAATCCAGAAAGGACATAAACAATGTTTCGAAAAGTAAGAAGTCTGTTGGAGGCTCAGTTGAGACGAAGAAACTAACCTCACAGTCACTCCATAGGTCAATCAATCTTCCTTCTGGCATTGGAACAAGAAAAACTGCTGCTGCAACTGAAAAATCCAGAAAGGACATAAACAATGTTTTGAAAAGTAAGAAGTCTGTTGGAGGCTTAATTGAGACGAAGAGACTAACCTCGCGGTCACTCCACCGGTCAATCGATCTTCCCTCTGGCACTGGAAAACGTAAAACAGCTGCTGCAACTGAACTATCCAGAAAGGACATAAACAATGTTTCGAAAAGTAAGAAGTCTGTTGGAGGAGGCTCAATTGAGACAAAGAGATTAACCTCGCGGTCACTCCACAGGTCAATCAATCTTCCCTCTGGCACTGGAACAAGCAAAACAGCTGCTGCAGCTGAACAATCCAGAAACAGCATGAAGAGTGTTTCGAAAAGCAAGAAGTCTGTTGGAGGCTCAGTTGAGACGAAGGGTCTCACTGCACGGTCATCCCATATGTCAATCAATCTTCCATCTGGAGCTGGTGGATCAAGAAAAACAGCTACTGCCGCTGTTAAACCCAGAAATGGAATAAACCATGCTTCAAACATCATGAAGACTGCTGGAGACTCGGTTGTGAAGAGACCAGCTGCAAGGTCACTCCACATGTCAATCAATCTCCCGTCTGGTGCTAGTTTAGCAAGCAAAACAGCTTCAGAGTTAGAAAATAACAGAAGTAAAAGAGTTCACACTAATTTGTCTAGTGTTTCCAAACATCATCAGGTGGCATCACCTACATCAGCTAAGGTAATAACTTATCTACTTTTTGTTTGTATCTACATTTATATCAGTGGTTTTTCTGAGGATGATAATTTAAATTTTTATGGTTATTCCACTTCTTGCTTGAAAAATGCGTTGATTGCTAAAGAAATTCTTTTTCCATTCTTTTTCTTCAGGCATCTCATGGCTTCTCTAGTCAAGCTTCAGAAAAACCCCCTCCTCAGGGTAGAAGGTAATTTGCCTTCTGAACCCATTTTTTTTTTAGCTCTGCCGTAGAAAATCTACCTGATGAGCTAAGGCTGTTGCCTGAAATGCATGGTTAGAAAATTTCGCTAACAATATTGGATTGCCTATGTCAGGACTGAAAGACTACTTAATAAGTCTGTGACTGGAGGTGCTACTGCAAATGCCAAACTTTCCCCCAGTTCTGTCGCGTAAGTTCATTTTACAAGTTGCTAATATTGTTTAATGTGCACTTTTCCTCATAAGCATTACTTCACTAGCCTTATTATATGCAATGCTTTAAAATTTGAAACTAGAAGTAAAAAGTTCAATCATCAAAGGCAACTTGGAGATCTTATTATGTGTTTTTTTTTTTTTTTTTCAAAATAAATTTTGGAACAGCTGCCTGAAATCTTCAAGCCCCACCAAAAGCAATCAAGGTTCCCGTACAATATCGCCACCTTCTAGATTCAGAAGTGGAGAAAGAGCAGTAAAACGTAAAGAGGCAAGTTCTTATCCTTGTCGCTTAAAGTAGGCATGCAATTTATGATCTGATGTATATGCATACTGATATCTGTATTATGTTATCCGACTTTGAACCGATGGCTTTTATTGCCATCTACAATTTAGGAATGACAGTGGGTAAAGATTTGGCAGCTCATCTTTTTCTTTTTCTTCATAAGAAACCTACGTATTTGGATCAAATAGAGGATTCTTATTAGTTAGAGGTAGATGGACTTTCCAAGGATATGATTTACTCCATCCGCTCCTATTAATTTGTCCTATTTCAAACAAAACCCACCCTTTAAGGAAATGTAATCATTACTTATATTTCCAATCCCCACCTAGTAAGTAAAGACATTGGTTGTTAGGAACTGGACCAGAATTCCCAGTGATTGGTGACCCTGACCTCTCCCTCACTCTTTTGTTGGTATTGAGAGACCCGATTCTCTCCATATTCTTCACTCTTAATTCCCTTGTGTGTTTATATTTGTTACTTCTGATGTTGACAGCAACCATAATCCTTTAAATTCCCTTGTGTGTTTATACATTCAGGAGAAAAACTATGGAAATTCAAGGAAGCCTCCAGTCAGCACCAATAACACCAAACGTGTTTCAGAAACAAATAACCGAACAAGGCAATCAGTAACTTCATCACCAAATATGACACGAGAAAATGCTTCTCCAAACATTCAGCACTGAGAACATGAAAAGAGAAGTACTTGAGGTGTTCGAAGAACACATTGTCAAAGACAATTGACTCAAAGATAATAGCTGTGCTTATGGATTCTAAACAGCATAATTAGTTGAGTGTATGTTTTGATGTATTTTCACATATAGAAGTTAAGTTGTGTAGTCCTTTTTTTTTTTTTTTGTAGTTATATCTAGGCATCGATAGGTTTTGACCATGGGTCATTCCAGGAGTTAGAAACAAGTCTGTAACTAAACTAGGTTTAGGATTTATGCATAGAGGTAAATAGGAGCTTGTGTATAATGTTTAGTTGCACTACTTTTTGCATGGGTAAAAGTAAGTACCTTTGTTATCCACCACTTTGGTATAAACCTTTTAAATATTATGCTTTGGGAAATATGATTTTTTTTAAGCATGTGTTCGAATAATACATTTCTCTTGCACATTTAAGAGTGAGGCTCATGCATGTAGCGCAGTGTACAAGTGTATGGATAAACCTTGTAGCTTTCTAGTATATGGTAACTTACAACTAGTGCTAGTGTATGATTAAAGGGTCGTGTTATTAGTATCATAAGGAGATTGGTTAAATAATTCTAAAATGCAAACTTTTTAATTATAAAAAAGTACAAAGTTTGAGTTTTCAAAGTATTTAATTTAATCCATAATTTTTGATGCCATAATTTTAGCCTTTTAGGTTCGAATCCATACTCATGATTAAATATACAAATGTTCCGAAGATCAAGGCTTTCTATGTGTTTGGCAGGGAGGAATATATTGTTTGAACAATAATTAACCAAATGATTCCTACTCTAGATCTATTCGTATCTTGACCAAATAATATGCATCACTTGCTTTGATAAGAAAAATGATTTAGAGACCTACAAACCTAGTAACCTACACATAAGATTATGACACTTGTTATTTTCAAGTTAAGAAAAATTAAATCATAGAACTTAAATAACAAATGTCAAGATCCTAATGTGTAGACTTATGAGTAGGTTTCTTTATGTAGGTATCTCAATCATTGCTCTTTTGATAAATATTCTGTCCTTTATACTTTGGCTAACCCAAAGTTATCGTGCAAGCATATTAGTAAAGAAAATAAGGGACTAATATACAATAAGAATGAAACAAGCTTATTAATTATGCTTAATGTTTGTCATCACACACATCACCCACATTTATACATGCTGCTATAATATCCAAATCCTTGATGATTGGAAAAAGAATAATACCCCAACCTTTTATAAAGTTGAAATTCGTCAATAATATATGTAGTGAGTTACAAGAAGCGTTAAATTGAACTTCCATGCATGAAGTTTGATTTATGTTGAAGATAACAAGAAGTTCACTAGTTTGAGTTGTGGTATCAACCTCTTGTAAACTTAGCCTCTTTTATACTTTAGGTAAGACTGCTTACTATAGACTTACATAGAGGGGTCGACAGTTCTGAGCATAGCTGGAGTTTTATAGTACCAGGTTGCCCATTATGCAAGAAAGGGTGGGGCAGATCATGCTATGAAGAGACCTTGATCTATTACTAAGTAATCTGCAGAATCATACAAGTGTGTTGGAACTTCTCTAACAAACCCTGGATCATAATACTCAGATAACCCTATGTTCTGAAGGTCAAAACCAAAGTTCATATTATAGAATTCACCTTGTTGCCAACTTAATAATTGCAAGTCCTCCTCCAAAGGTAGGTTTCGTTGGTAAAAATCTATATCAGTAATGCAACCAAAATTAGACCCTTGTGTCTTGAAGCTCAAATTTGTAGTTGAAATCGGTTCTGAATATTGACCATTCATCATAAGGCTTCCTGGTTCAATAGGAAAGGTGTCAACTGCAGTAGACCCTAATGAACTCACAGAACTGCTGCTGTAATCACTCTTCTTGTAATCAGCATACAAAGGTTTTGTTTCTATACAAGCAGCAACATCTTCCTCAGTTATAGAAGGATTTGAACCAATTGAACTAATTGATTGTGATTGTGATTGTGATTGATCAACTTGGATATGATGCTGCTTACCATGTAATAGTGACTTGTGTTCTTCTTTGAGTTGCATATTTGAAACTTCACTCCAAGAGTACTGTATTGGCATGGTGCAATCAAGCATTGCAGGGTTTCCTTCTAATTCGATTGGGGCAAAAGGTTGTTGATTAAGGAAACTCTTTCTCATCTTTGTATCAGTAATGTTACCAGTACTCAAAGCTCTTCCATTTTCTGTAGTAGTGGACTGTGAAACAATTCCCTTGGAATCAGCTTCATGACTTTTAGTTTCCATTGTCTGAACTTGTAATGCTCCGTCTGAATAACTGTAGCTGTCAATTGCAACATCATTTTGCTGTTTGTTTATTGAGTTGTGATTCTTAAAACCAAAACTTCCAATATCTTTTGAAGATTTATCTGAATGCTTTATTCCACTCGAGGGAGATATCTGTTCATCTCCTTTCTGCAACCTACTCAAGTAAAGCCGGTATTTCTGCATGACAAAAATATTCTCATTGTTAACTCAAATTTTTGAAGCTTCAAGGCTTATGGAACATTAAAGAATTTTCATTATCCTGTAGTTTTTCTTTGTTTAGTGTATGGGAGGATCTGAATCTAAGCTGTAACGTTTCTGAGAGGTTACTATTTGCACCCTATTGCATCAAAGTGAGGCATGGTTTGATAAAAATATCAGAACATGACAGAACAAAATAAATGATTCATGCTGTGTTTAGTGTAATTTGTGAGCTGAACAGAACAAGATAAAGGACTAAAAAATAGAACATTATTTTAGTTCTCATTTTATTCTATCCTATTCTAAAGAGAACAAAGTGAAACATCCTCCTCTATCCTATTCCATCTTAATCTGTATGCTCACTGAACACTACCCGGTATATTGAAATAGCATCTAGACGAGACATAAAATATAATAATGTATTCAAATGAATGCTATTATATAATATTAATTCTCAATAGTCCAAACACAAGGACAATATTCAAGGAGTGTAAATATAGCATCACCTGCAAGTGGCTAGCAACATTTTCTCTGGTCAGCCCTGGAACGTTCATCAAATCTAGTATTTTCTTCGGACCAACCTCTGCCAAACAGAAATTACTTCTTGTGAATAATTTTTTTGGATGAGATATGATCGTGGCTATATTAACACAAAGATTAAGTTCTGCAGTCACATTTTTATTCATTGAGATATAATGCTAGGTAGGTTAAGCATAGCAAGTAGATTTATCAAAGTTTAAGTCACAATTCCGTTAATTTGTAGAGAGAACATTGATAGGAAGCTTACTATCAAATCCAATCTGATTCACTGCTTTAACAAACTTCTGATGAAGTTCCACAGACCAAAGCACTCTAGCTTTCTTTGTGGAGGATGAATCTCCATATTCTTTGTCATCGGCATCTTTTCTTTTCTTTGTTGAAGTCATATCTTCTACAGCAAATAGATTCCCATCATCAAACTGCTCTAATAGTCCATTTCTCATTAACTGAATGCTCTCAAAGCTCTCAAGATTTTCAAATTCCCTTGCCTCATGTATCCTTTTCCTGAAAACATGTTGCCATATATTTCTCAGCTCTTTCATCCTTATAGGCTTAAGGAGATAATCACATGCTCCATGTTGAACACCTTTCATCACCCTGCTTGTTTCTCCATCCACAGACATCACTGAAACAAAATTGCAAAGTGTGACTTGTCAAAGCTTTGACTAGCAATCATTCATTACAATGATGTCGTTTAACGAAGGCTAAAGTATACTTTCGGTCCTATACATGCGCTCGTTTCCAACTTGTTCCATATACATAAGAAAAAAGAAATTCAATTCAGTCCTTATATATGTACAATTACATTCAATTTGGTCCTCGTCATTCATTATTGCGCTACACCGTTTGTTGGAGTTAGAGTAGAGTCAAATTGGAAATGATTGTCACGTGTATGTACCAAAATGAAAATTATTACAACGTATAGGATCAAAAAGTATGTGCTTGGTTCTATAGGTGACAATCATTTTCAATTTGATCTCTATACTTCAACAAACGACATTTTAAAACCAATGAGTGAGAAAGACCAAATTGAAAATAATTGTACAAGTAGGGACTAATTGAAATTCTTTACATGTATAGTACTTTAGCCTTTAACTTAAAGCTTAAATAGACTATTGATAGAGAACTGACTAATGACAGGAAGATCCATCTCAAGTCCAACATGCTCTAGAAGCTTGAAACCATCCATGTCAGGCATGTTTACATCACTGATCACTATATCATATCCATCTTTCCTTTCACGAAGCAAGTTTAGAGCATTTCTTGCTAAACAACATGTAGTAACTGAAGCAATTAATATATAGGAAAAAGTGTTAGAATGACATAAGAAATCTTCCATCACAACATAAGGGACATAATAAGATGTGCTTGCTTTATGAAATATGCTAATTCTATGAAAACTCGCTTTATATGAACAGAGTCAGAAGGAAAAAAAAAAAGGAACACAAGTAGGATTGGATGCTAATAAAGATGTTGATTGAACAAAAGTCTAAACCATTACAGATAGTCTCAAATTGTGGGCATCAAGCCTTTCCTAAAATCCAACCCAACTTCATGATTAAGCTAAGAAAAAATGAGCTCCTTACCACTAGGACCAACATGTTGCTTTTCGAAAACACATAAAAAAAGAGAGGTGAAGATTCATTTATTCAGATTAATTCTGTTGCTTGCTATTGTTTCTTTAAGAACTAATATCAGATGCCAGTATGGCACAGCTACATCAACAATCCTATCACATTAATGCTAGCACATGTTACCAATGGATGTGAGAGTTCACTCCAAAGACACCATAAACACCATTAGCATCAGAAGCATCCCTATGAATGTAATATTAGCTAACTACTATCATCAATATTTACTTGCTTAATTATAATAAGGAAATTTTTTTTAAGGGTTTGCTTAACCTCAAGTCGAAGATAAGATATAAAAAAAAAAAAAAAAGTAAAAAGACATTGGAAAACTAAAATTATTGTTTTGTAAGTATTAAACTTTTATTTTTCCAACGCAAAATTATTAAGTCTCTTATTCACAGCTTTAAGGATCAAGGTTATAAAAATATATTTTTAATAAGCTAAATTCATTGATAGGGGATACTAGAGGTACTCTAATAACAAGGAATTTTTTGTTTCTTTGATTTAAAAAAAAAAAAAAACACATTCCTCACAAACTTAATCATAAGAATATGAAACAACATACAAAAATTTATCCAAAATCGAAACGAGTGATCTTGGACGGCATAGCAACAACAATAATCGATTGCCTTTTTTGTTAGATGAGGTTAGCTACATAAATCAAATAAGGTTATAGAAATTTACTATAAATCATATCTATGACAAATCATTTATTTACAAATTCTTCTTACCGATTTCACTATGATTTTTATTAACCTTCTTCTATCTTTAACTATTGAGCTATCCTCCATCTCATTTACTCTCCTTAACAGTGATTCTACAATTTTCATACATGCTCAAATCACACCTAAAACAAGATTCCATCTTTTTTCTATAATATGCGCTACCTCAACTGCCTTTCTTAATCTTGTAATAAATACTCCCTCCGTTTCACTTTAAGTGTCTTTTTGGACTTTTGCACATAGATTAAGAAAGTGTTAGATTATGATGATTATTGTAAGTTTTATGTGTATTTTGTCAAAAATACCCCTATTTAATATTTTTATTTTGTCAATGCATCATTACTAATATTACAAATTTCAAAACTAAAACAACATTAAATGTAAGGGTAAATAAGGAAAAACAGTATTAAATGTTGCCTAGATTTGGTAGAAAGACACTTATTTTGAAACAAAATTTTGATGTTAAAAATACACTTAAAGTGAAATAGAGGGAGTAGTAGACAAGTGGATATAACCTATTTTATTATGTATCAAATCTTAAGGTTTGAGAGTTTTGAGGTGCGGGATTCAATCCCTAGATACTTGAATAAGGTGAATTATCGCAGCTTTAATGCTTGCGACTTCCCTGAGGGGAGCTTTCCCTGTCGAAAAATTATGTAAATACGAGGTAGTGTAAATTGGATCTATGTGCCAAAAAAAATAATCCTATAATATATAGTAACATAATCTCATACCAATTATGAAGATCCTTTGTATAACAAATGAATACTCATAAGTGGTAACTTAGAACATGACAAAAGTGGTAAGAGTGTCAAAAAGAATAAAAAAAAAGGAACCACTCATGACTACTCATGAAACGAACTAACAAACCTTCATAAGAGCACTTTTTGAGCATCTTTTCAAGGATCTTGAGCCAAGTTGGATCATCATCAACAACCAGAACTCTCAAACCTGCAGGGAAAGCTTCACGTCTAGGGGATGTGAAACAACCATTATTATTGTCCATGTTTGTCACAGACAAAGAAGCTATGCTAGCTTGTGTTGTGAGCTAAAAAAAAAAAAAAGGTTGTGTTATTTTGTTTTGGTTATATTTGGTCAGTGAAACTGTTAAAGAGAAAACATAAAAGGAAAGCACTGACACAGAGTTAGAGAGAAAGAGCACCAACGAATATATTTGGATATAACTAGCGGTCCCTGTGGCGTACCTTAGTATATATACCCTTTGGGTTTTTGGTCCTACAGCTTCTGTAGTGTTGTTCACTGTAGTAGCAACTACGAACAGTGAAGAATATTTTTCTTTTAATTTTGGTCCTACTGCTGTATTATATTTTCAACTCAGCGTACATGGGATAAGTTGGTATGAATAAAGCTAACCACGAACACAGTTATTTTGGGGTTTTCTTAACCATAATTCTTAGAGTTAAGAATATAAACTTGAAGTGAATAAATTTTATTGAGAAGTGTTGTATTGAAAAAATAAAAACATTTATATTTAGTTTTTTAATAAAAAAAATGTCAACTTTTGAATTATTATCTTTCCTCAGTTTTAAGAATTGAAATTAAGAAAATCATTTATTTTAGAGACCTTGACATAAAATAATCTACAAATTTAAACATTATTCGTTGCAAAATGGTTAAGATAGTATGAAACTAAATAAAATTCATCGAAACTAAAACTAAATTAAAATATCATTTTATATATTTTAAAATAAATAATATCAATATAACCATATGCAAAAGATGGGTGATTTAAGTCCGAGAGTCTTGTTACGTATACATGCTAATACATTTTCTTTGGTACATATGCTAATACATTTTAAAAGAATAGTACAATGTATGTGAGATATTGGATTATATAACCTAAACCTAAAGTATAACCTGACCCTAAAAAAAAAAACACAACACTTCTAATTAATTTTGAAAACTAAGTCAGTTTCGGTCCGAGACTGACCGGTTTTAACACGTTCGTACGAATTAGAGGGGGACATTGAGTGGCTTTAATGAGTATAAGATTAATAAAAATGATACAGAGATAATAATTATAAAAATAAAACCAGGAAAAGTGAACTAGGTGGAAGATTGATCTTTAGACGAAGAAGGCATCTTGGGAGAGATTTGAAGAAATTAAATCCAGGTGTGTAAAAATGCAAAAACAGGGGTGAATGACTTTTGTATGTGACAAGTTGAAAACATTTAGCAAGAAATCACGTCACATGTTCATAATTTTATGCATTTAGTTACTTCTCTCGATCTCAATCATTTTATGGACCTGTATTATTCTATAAATTTGTCACCTTGAACATATATATCAAAGTGAGATAAAGTGCATGCACCGTAAAACATAAATTAAAAAGAATTATTTATTGAGAAGTTTTTTATTTTGGTTATAATATACTGCTGCCAAATAAGAAATATATAAATATATATATATATATATATTAATAGTGAAAAGAAAATGAAAAAAAAATAATTATTATTATTACACAATTCTTAGATCACTTCTTACGTGGTGTATCAAATAAAAAATACAAATTCTTAAACATTCAAATGGGTTCAAAAGCCACTCCGCAAACTGCAAAAAAATTTAGCTCTATATTTGATTGGTTCGTCTTCGAAGATGAATTTTTTTCTTGAGTTCCACAATAATGTCCAGATGACGATAATCCAAAGGAGATTCCATGCATGTTTTTGGTTTTTCTTTAATTGTATCAATCCGCAATGTGCCAAGTAGTGAGATTTACCTTCCATGGGTAAAGAAAGAGTTGTATGAAACCTGCCATAGAATTTTAGCCAAATCGAGTATGAAAAGTCACACGTGAAAAACAAGTGATTAGTTGTTTAGTTCCGTCTAATTTGCTCTCGCCGAGAGTGGAGCATGTGATGCTCCTCTCAAAATATGTTTTGATAAAATGCCCCCTCTTCTCGTTATTGTTGGATTATGTTTAAAAAGAACAAATACACTAAAATAATTCATGTGTAACAGAAGCAAAAGTTAATGTCCAGCTTTTTACACACAACGTACGTCCCAGTGAGTACGTGCAATTGAGAACAATTTTTGTTGCCAACTGCAATTAAAAAATTTTTATTTGAAAACCACTTATGTCCAAGAAGAGACGTACAGGTTTTTTTTTTTTTTTTTACACAAACCCATACGTTTTAGGTATGACATATTGAAAATAATTTATTTTGTCGTAAGAGCTAAAAATTAATACTTACGTCTTGGTTGAGACTTAGGTGTTAAAAAAAAATTAATACATACGTCAAAGCTTAGACGTAGGTGTTAAAATTATATATAAAAGCTACGTCTTGGTTGAGACGTAAGAGCTAAAAATTAATACTTATGTCTTGGTTGAGACGTAGAGGTTTAAAAAAATTAATACATACGTCAAAGCTTAGACGCAAGTGTTAAAATTATATATAAAAGCTACGTCTTGGTTGAGACGTAAGGGTTAAAAATTAATACTTACGTCTTGGTTGAGACGTAGGGGTTTAAAAAAAATTAATACTTACTTCAAAGCTTAGATGCAAGTGTTAAAAATATATATATAAAAGCTACGTCTTGGTTGACACGTAAGGACTAAAAATTAATACTTACGTCTTGGTTGAGACGAAGAAGTTTTAAAAAAAATTAATACTAACGTCAAAACTTAGACGTAGATGTTAAAATTATATACAAAAGCTAAGACGTACACTTATTTGCATCAAGCCTTACGTCTTATCCAAGATGTAGGTGTTAAGATTATATACAAAAGCTACGTCTTGGTTGAGACGTAAGGGCTAAAAATTAATACTTACGTCTTGGTTGAGACGTAAGGATTTAAAAAAAAAAAATAATACCTACGTCAAAATTCAAACGTAAGGGTTTAAAAAAGCGTACGTCTCATTGTGAGACGTAGGGGTAGTGTTTTTTTCAACTGAAATTAACACATACTTCTTACACTTGAAGTAAGTTCAAAATTTCGTGAATTAACACATACTTCTTGAGCTTGAAATAAGTTCAAAATTTTGACTGAAATTCTCACATACATCTACATCTCGGACAAGGGCATACGTTTGTATTTTCTTTTTCTACGTCCATGCTAAGATGTATAATAGTTTTATTTATCGGTGAAAAATCACCGTTACCGATTTTTTTGATATAGGGGGAGCATTTTAACAAAAACTTAAGGGAAGCAAATTAGCATCTGCATAGTTGTTTCTTCTTCTTTGTCACAAAGAATGCACGATGATCTCTATTCCTAAAATTCATCTTCTTAAATTTGTTTTTCTTGGTAATCCATTTTACAGTAGTTTCCACGCTAGCTAGCTAGTCATGCCATCTTTGTTGAAGCTTTATTTGACCAGATTTTTTTTAGAAGCTTCTGTCGTTGCTATCTTCCTTCCATTGGTGTGTCATTAAGTTGTAGGCGAACACTCTATCTTGATCACCTTTCCAGAACCATTGATCGTTGTCATCTACATATATATCTTTGGAGTCATACTTTGTAGTGTGATTTGTACCATTTGATTATATATGGGGTGTGCATGTGTTATAACTTAATGTATGCTAAGCACTTCTCCTAAATGAATGGTTAATCGTCTAATTCGAATATCCAAGTGTCAGTTTAGTGGGTTAGATTATCTGAGTTATAAAAAAAAATTCGAATATCCAAGTGACAGATAAATCCATATTATATATAATAGCAGGTAGATTGAGTAGAGGTTTCGGTGCATGTTAATAGATAACATGTTAATAGATAACATGCACTGGTGCATGTCTTTCTTTTTGGGTTTTTTTTTATTTTTTTAAAATTTAATCAATTAAAAAATATTCTATGCGTTTTCTTTTTTATATTTTTATAATTTGAATTCATTTTTTATTTTTTACTTTGTGTAACTGTACTTAGTAAAACTGTATTCAAAATTGACATATTCTAACAAATCTGTATACGAATTTGTGTTAAAAAATATTTTGAATAACTTTGTATTAAAAAAATTAAAAAAGCAAAAATAAAATTTTCACCGGTGCACCGGAGCCTCCGCCGGTGGATTGTAGTTTAATTTACACTGTTTTTTAGCTTGGAGCCTTGGAGCTGTTAGCTAGGAAATCTGCGGTTTATATAGCATTAGCAATAACAAATCAAGAATCAAAACCATCTTATTAACACAAAACCATCGTTATATTATTGTGTTATGTAGGAGAGGTTGAGTAGGATATGCGATCTTATGAAAGGCATGCAGTCTTGTGGGAAGCTAAATGTCGAGGACGGACAAGAAATTATATATGAGGCTTTGCAAATGCTAATACAGATGGTGAAGTTTGCATTTTTCAATTCAAGAGGAATGAACATGGAACTAGGCGCACTTGATGTGTTTATTGTTGTCAATAAATAGACAAATTAGTAAAAAATGTATGGTTGAATCAATTGCTGAATCGTTACCCGAATTAATTGATGGAAAACTGATTCAAATTAGTAGACCAATTATGTTATTTTGATCGATATGCTTATTTATGATACGCTTTATATTTAGCTGAATCAATTACTGAATCCTTAGCTTTACGCCTTTATCTACTCACGAATTGTTTGATATATGACAAAAAAATTATGGTGTCTAAAAAAATAAACCAACTAGTCATATATTGCCACTATTCGTAAATATGAAACAAGCAAGAAATTATCCAAAAACTATGTCAGTCTTTGTTGCTATCCAAATACACATATTTTGGTTCCTTTGGTGATGGTAATAGTGTGAGAAATAACCCAAGTTAATGGAAAATGGTGTTTGCCAATCAATGGCATTTTCTATGTGAAACTGCTCCAATACTCCTAATAACAAAGAGGTAAGGGTGCATTTTGTTTTAATTTCACTTACAAGAAAAAAATTAATATTAACACAAAAAACTGACCAATAATTACATTAAAAAATTTATTAATTCAAATATTTATATCACTACTGGAAAAAAGGGTTTTAAAATCGGGGTTTTAAAATCGGTCGTATGAAAGCCGATTTTAAAAAAACGCGGTGGCAATTTTGTAAATAAATTCTAACTTTTGAAATCGGTCGTTGGATGACCGATTTCAAAAATACTTTCTAAATCGGTCATTTCCTCAGCCGAGTTAGAAAGTCATTCTTATTTTTTAAAATTTTTTATTTTTACTACTTTCTAACTCGGTCATTATTGACCGATTTTTTAAAAAAATAATGATTCTAACTCGGTCTTAATGACCGATTTTAAAAGTTAATGAAAAAAATAATAATAATACATTCTAACTCGGTCGTAGTTCACTGATTTTAAATATTTGAAGACATAATTAAAAAAAAACTTTCGAATTCGGTCCTTTTGACCGAGTTAAAATGTCCTGCCAAACTTAGGGTCAAGTAGCGCGGCAACAATCAAACATTAGTGCCAAAACCCAAAACAAAAGAGAAGAGAACTTTGCTAACACAACACAAAAGAGAAGAAAACTTTCGCTGCTGCTGCTAAGCCTTCCCATCGCCGCTGCTCACCGCGTCTTCGCCGCTGCTCACCGCTGCCATTGTTATCCATTGAATCCTTCCCTTCGCCGCTGCCATTGTTCTCCATCGACGACGACGGAAAGCTCCTCACCGCGTCTTGTTCTTCTTCTCCTTCGCTCCTCTCTTTCGCCGCCACAAAGCACTGCTCCACCAGGTTAGGGTTTTCCACTCGCTCCTCACCACTCGCTCTCTGCCTCTGTTCTCGCTCCACCACTCCTCCAGCCCGCAACCCCCTCCACCATCATCCCCCACTGCACCCGCGACGACCACTGCGCGTCTCCCTAATCTCCAGTACATAGAACACCGTAGCAATCGCGCCATAGCTCCATGAGTCCCTCCAAAGGCGCCGCCGCTAGTCACGGAGGAGTCCCTTCAAGTCGAAACCCTCACCGCCTAACCTTGAACTCGCGACCTTCGTCCCTCATCCCTCCATCGTCCTCATCCTCAGCCCTCACGCTCGAGTTTGTTGTTCTGTCACCATAACTGTTCCAATTTGTGACCGGGTCCACCGCTCAGCTCCTGTTTTCGTTCGCTCACGCTGCTTTCTCCGATCTTCTTAGAGGTCATCTCTCATATTTTTGTTTTTGCAATTCTCTGGAAATCTCATGCTGCTCAGTGTGTAGGTATGTTATTTCATTTCAGTGATTATCATATAGGAGTTATCAAGAAGATATGTTGCCAACTAGAAAACTAATGACAATTATCATAACAGACCTTCATAGCGCTTTGCAGCGTTGTGCCTGGTTTATTGTAATTGTAGTGTTACAGTAAATTGCACTTAGGAGTAGCATGTCTTCTTGGATAATAAAGAGGCATTTAAGAACTTTTTGTTTTGATTTATCTTTTAATGTTATTCTATGGTTTTAAGTTGTTAATGAAAAATAGGAAAAAGAAGATATGTGCTACTCGTTATTGGTTTTAAGCTGTTTTTGCTGTAAAATCACATTGTTGTTGCTAACAAAATGAAGCTATTGGTTTATAAAGAATGCTCTTGTCAAATTTGAACCGTGAAAGTGAAGAATTTTTAGGAGAAACTTGTTGCTTGCAAGGATGGTGGTGTTGAGGTTATTGAATGAATTGTATTGGTTTTAACAATTTTTGTTTCCATTTCCTCTATATAGTCACAGTTGAAGATGCTTTTTTTTTTTACTTATTGAATCTATTATCCTCTTAAGAATTCAGCAACATTGGCTGGGTCATTGTTCACTTTGCATGCCTCTCAAGTTCATATTGATTTGCCAACTCTCTCCAAGAAAGACAAGGAGGTAATTTCTGCTTTTTACTTTTGTTCTCTAATGATTTACCTATCAACATGTAGAGTTTGTATGTGCCTAGAATATATGTTTTTGTAAATTTTGGTGGCATCATTTTCATTCATTTTTTCATGCAGGCTATAAGCACCTGGGGAGCCAAAAATAAAATTGATTTTCTGTCACTGTCATATACTAGGCATGCTGAAGATGTTCGCCAAGTAATTTCTGTTCCATGTCCTTTACTTTGGTTTAGTCACCTGAAATATGTAATTGGTTGTTTAAATTTTATTTTTCTTGCTGTTTCAGGTTTTTAATTAACAGCCCTCTATTTGTTTGAAATGCAGGCCCGTGAATTCCTTTCAAAGCTAGGTGATCTCAGCCAGACTCAAATTTTTGCAAAGATTGAAAATGTTGAGGTGAATTGCATTTCTTCATAAGTTCCTAGACAAACTAATTTTTATGTGAATTAGATTCTTATTGGCTATGCTGATATGATTCCATATGTACGTACCCGTTTTATAGGGATTGACTCATTTTGATGATATTCTCAAAGAAGCGGACGGTATTATCCTTTCCCGTGGGAATTTGGGCATTGATCTTCCTCCCGAGAAGGTTAGATTCCTTGCAGGAATTACTCTCTACTTGTAGTTTGAAGTACTTCTATAGTTATACTTGTGTATGTGTTCCTGTGTGTTTGTGTGGCTATGAGCATGTTTATAATGTGTTTGGTACTTTAACATTCAATACTATAAAGAATTTATATTCATTGAATAAACTGAATCGAAGAAAGTAGATGCGTCCCCGTGTTTAAGGAAGAGTCAATATCCTATGAAATAATTTTTTATCTCAATTTGATTACTAAGTTCTTTTGTTTAAGAATTTTTTTGATTACTCAAAGTAAGAAAAGGTACCTTGGAAATGCATATATATAAAACTCATTATTTTTTATTACCCAAGAACATATGGTTTTATTTGCCGCCTCTAACTATCATTCATTTGCACTGAAATTTTCTAACTTCAAAGCATCCATTGGCAAATATCACGTTGCTTCTTTTGTTTCTTCAAATTCCAATTTCTTTCAATTTCAGTTGTACTTTTTGTTGCATTCATCCTTTCCTGGCTACTAACATGTCTCATTCTCTTGATCATATAGGACTGGATGTATCGTTCTTTCTGTTGGACAGGATAAGTTCCATGGTGAGGCATTGGATACCCTCCACTACGTTGTCAATCTGTCATTAAGGGAGAGATACTCAAGGAAATGTGGTACTAATGAATCTTTTCTAATAGCAGACATCTTTCATAGAGAATGCACATTTGATGAAATTTGCTCTAATTTTTGCTTTGAATTTTGTTACCTTTGTTATGAACTTGTTGAACCTTTTATGTATTATTGCATTTGGGATAATTTCAATTATGAAAGTATAAATATATTTGTTTGGAGTTTTTTTTATGTTTCTATTAAAGCAAAAACGAGGTTGTTTGGTAACTGCAGGTTCCTTTTGTTTCTGTCTGTGTTTATGTGTCTATTAGTGCAAAGATAGGTTATTTGGAAAATACAGGTGGTTCTTTGTGTTTGTATGGAAAATACAAGTATTTTATATTTTCTACTTCAAGATTATTGTTAGTTTGATATGAATTTCTTATGAATTTTAGCTTGCTTAGGTTCTGTAATTGGGTTATTCTTCTGTGTAAAAAAAAAATTAATTTCATGCAACAGGGGATGTATAGAGTATGGGGTAAGCAGGAAAAAAAAGACTTTTAAAATCGGTTGTTATGACCGATTTCAAAAGTACTGTCTTTTAAAATCGGTCGTTATGACTGATTTCAAAAGTACTTTTGAAATCGGTCATAACGACCGATTTTAAAAGATAGTACTTTTGAAATCGGTCAAAACGACCGATTTTAAAAGGTCCACTTTTAATTCCACCGTTTTCAACATCACCACGACGACCGATTTCAAAAGTCCAAAACGACCGATTTTAAAACTACTTTTTCCAGTAGTATGCATGTACATTACCCGACCCAGTGTTTGTTATTAACTTCTTCAAGAAGCCACACTTGATAAAGAGTGAGATATGGAAGAGAATTGCTGGACCTTCAACCGGGAGGTTCCAACCACCGGGAAGTCACATTGCTCCAGGGTCTTGGGAATGGTGAGCAACCGCTTATAAGTAAGACACCACATCCTGAACCAAAACCTTAAGGCAATGGTTCTATGGGTCTTACCACTTATAAACCTTCTCACTCATCCCATCCCATCCAATGTGAGACTTCATCTCACACTTGAATACGCAACAATCTCCCCCTTCAAGTGTGTATCCTCACACTTACTGGTCACTCCCCCTTGATCCACCATGTCCCAGCCGAACCATCGGCTCTGATACCACTTGCTGGACCTTCAATCAGGGAGGTTCCAACCACCGAGGAGTCACATTGCTCCAGGGTCTTGGGAATAGTGAGCAACCACTTATAAATGAGACACCACATCCTGAACCAAAACCTTAAGGCAATGGTTCTATGGGTCTTACCACTTATAAACCTTCTCACCCATCACATCCTATCCAATGTGAGACTTCATCTCACACTTGAATACCCAACAAGAATGATGAAGAAGGATGAAAAGAGAAGAAGAAGAATAAAAGGTGAAGAAAATTGTGGTTGGGTGTGAGGTGATTAAAATGTAAAAAAAATAAAATTAACTAAGGTCAAGTTTGAAAGTGCAGTGCAAAAGATTATAAAACATTGGGTACGTTTAGTACTTTCTGGTTGTATTTAGAAATTAAAAAAAAGAAAAAAAAACTATTTCCTTCGGTTCATAATATGAGATTCTTTTGGAAAAATTCACGTTTACTAAGAAAGTTGATTAATTAGTTTATGACATTGAAAATATGAACATTTAATATACTTTCTCAAATTTATCCCTATAATTATTAGTGAAACTCTAAAATATTGAATAAATATGTGTATTTATATAAAGAATTAATTAAATATCAATACAAATTAAAATAGAGTCTTAAGAAGGACCTAAATTAAATTATATAAAAATTCAAAATGAGGTATTGTTTAAGAAAAAAATTAATAGGCTTAATTGCACTTTTGGTCCCCCAACTTTTAATTTGGCGATTTTGGTCCCCCAATTTATGATTTGTAGCGATTTTGGTCCCTCGTCAATTCCACCGTTAACGGTGCTGACGTGGCATACCAGAGGGACACGTGTCAGCAGCTTAATTGCACTTTTGGTCCCCCAATTTTTTCAATTTGGCAACTTTGGTCTCCAACTATTAATTTTGCGATTTTGGTCTCCCAATTTTCTCAATTTGGCGATTTTGGTCCCCCAACTTTTAATTTGGCGATTTTGGTCCCCAATTTACGATTTGTAGCGATTTTGGTCCCTCCGTCAATTCCACCGTTAACGGTGCTGACGTGGCGTATCAGAGGGACACCTGTCAGCAGCTTATGGCCCTATATTTATTTATTAAAATAATAATAATAATAATAATAATAATAATAATAATAATAAAATATATTTAAAAATGAAAAAAAATAAAATAAAATAAAACCCAAACAATATAAACTGTTCACTGCCTCTTTGTGACACAGTGCTTGACCGAACATCGACACCGACGCTGGTACCGGCACACAAACCACCACCTGCTACATCCGCCATGGCCACCCACTTGCTTCATGCCCTTCCACCGTGGTTTCAAAATCACATTCGAATAAGAGACCATCGTTGTCAAGATCGAGATGGTTGAAGATCGCTGTAACACGCGATAGTTTCGCAAGAAGAAGCAGTGTGCAACAGTCTCGCCGATTCTCACGCAGCCACCGCCACCTTCACCCTCCAACGTCGCTGCCACAACTGTGTTCCAGGGGTTTCGGCTCGGCGAGCGAACTCGCGACTAGGTTGCATCGCTGCTCCACCGCCACCGCACCCCATCGTGGCCTTCCTCATTCGAGCGAACTCGCGATCTATGCAGAAACCACCGCATCGTGACGCTCCAGTTGTGGCAAGCGAACTCAGGGCGGCGGCCAATACGCACCAGGATTCATCGTGATCACAATAGTGGACCAACACTCTCTGCTCTTCGCTGCGATCTCAGTGAGACTCGTGGGTTTTATTTTTTTTTCATTTTTAAATATATTATTATTATTAATAATAATAATAATAATAAATAAATATAGGGCCATAAGCTGTTGACACGTGTCCCTTTGATACATCACGTCAGCACCGTTAACGGTGGAATTACGGAGGGACCAAAATCGCTACAAATCGTAAATTGGGGGACCAAAATCGCCAAATTAATAGTTGGGGGACCAAAATCGCCAAATTGAGAAAATTGGGGGACCAAAAGTGCAATTAAGCTGCTGACACGTGTCCCTTTGGTACGCCACGTCAGCACCGTTAACGGTGGAATTGACGGAGGGACCAAAATCGCTACAAATCGTAAATTGGGGGACCAAAATCGCTAAATTAAAAGTCGGGGACCAAAATCGCCAAATTAAGAAAATTGAGGGACCAAAAGTGCAATTAAGCCAAATTAATAATATTGTTATAAAAAAAAAAAAGAAGTTTTAACATATTATTTCTACCATGCAACCAAATTTTGGATGGTTGCACAATAGTCCCTTAAATGAACTAATGATTGTTTGACACGTCAGAAAGTTATAAGTTACTGTCATGTCAGCTCAAATTAACTGACAAACATTAGTCCACTAAGAGATTGTTTTACAACCATCCAAAATTTGATTGCATGAAAATAGTGCCCTTTAAAGTTTTAGAACTTGGCTTTTCAATACATAACTAGTTTCGCACAAATTTAAAGTAGCTTTAAACATAGAACTTAGAACATCAATGAGCGAGCTCCAAAATTAGGAGTACACGGTACATACGGCTCAATACAAACTTTTCGAGGGTTGGGGTCCATCTTTTTTGAGAATTGGTTGGGGTCCATCTTGCTTTCAAACAATTCTCTATATTGAAGGACCCAAAAAAGTTATTCGAACTAGCACAAAATACATCCAAACAAAGAGAAAAAACATCATTTTCAGGTCAAAAATCAAAATAATACCTGAAGGGTCTGTCTCTGTAGTCTGTACATAAGTAAAGAGACTTCAATTGGCATTTCAAATTAACCAAACCGTTGTGAATTATTATTATTATTATTATTATTATTATTATTATTATTATTATCCAAGAATATCCTTTCATTATTATAATTGATCCCTTTTGAGACGTGTGACTGCCACTCCTAACCAGCAGGGTGTAACGATCCGGTTTGGTCTGATTTTTTATGGATATTAGAGATCAAACCAATTAAATCTATATGATCCGATTTAGTTTGGTCATAACATTTTTTATGTACAACGACTGGACCATTCATGAATGGTCCAATCCGGTCTATTTAGACTATAGTTACTTGACAATAAAAAAAATATATGAAAAAAATTTGCCAAACGTACTATGCAGTATGCACTAAGTTCCAAGTGCATATGTACTACAGTACCCAGCATATGGACTTGGTTCCAACATATGGCTCGGAGCCTCGGACTACGATACCTATTACCTAGCATACTTGGCAACCAAATATGGAATATGCACCTGATTCCAACATACTTGAATGTGATTCGTGAGTTAGACTTTTAGATTTAGGTTTTAACTAAGTGGTCCGGTCCGATCTCAACGGTCTCAAAAAAAGTGAAATTATGGACCGAACCATATAACAATAGTCTAAAAATTTTGAGACCAGATCGGACTGTATTTTTCGGTCCGGTCCAATTTATTTGATTGGTTCGCGATCTCGAACCGGATCGCTTACACCTTTACTAACTAGTAGGCGTTACTTTCTAAAAATGAATATTTAACTTTAACCTTGTACAATATCTAAATATATGATCCAGCAAAACCTCAATTGTACCACTAGAACAATTCCCTGTTGATTTTTTTACGTATCTATATGTAAGTTTAAAATAACTACCATGAACTTTTATTTTTGTCCCTTAAACTTAGTATTTAAAGTTACATTTAATCCTCATAATTCACATTAAATTGAGAGGGTTTCTTAGATAAATTATTAGTTGGTCCCGGACTAATGATCCCAATGCAAACTTATCTTAATTATTACTTATATATTTTATTTTTTAATTAAAAAAATATAAAATTGATAATAAAAGGTGGTGACGTGGAACCATTGCCCTGACCACTTAAATTTTTTTTATCACTTGGACCAGCTATCCTTTAAGTATGCATGGAATTTATTAATTTAATAACTAGGGAGAAACAAGAATATGAAGGTTAATAATGGAGGTCGCACTAAACAAAGAAGGAAGGGAACACTTAAACAAATCAAAATCAATAAGCATCCAATTATGTCGTATGATCTATAGAGCCATATAGACCTATTACGTGCACGGTGGGCTTTTTTACCTATGTAGGGTCAATTTTGAAACTATTTACCAATTTGGGGGGGTTTCAAAACTATTTCCCATGGGGGGTCGTTTTTGACAAGCTGGAGGAGAGAGATTTTTTTTTTTTTTTTTTTTTTTACACGTGGCAGTGGCGCTACCCGGGGTAGCGCCACCGGTGGCGCTGGTGCCAGTAGCGCCACCGGTTCCCGTTGGCTGGGGTTGCCACCTCTTTTTTTTTTTAAAAAAAAAAAAAACGTAGCAGGGGGCAGCCAGCAGCGCCACGTGGCAGCTGCTGGTGGGGTGGCGCTGGTCAAAGTAGCGCCACCACCCCACAGCGTGACACGTGTCACGCTGTCCCCCCAAAGAAAAAATAATAAAAAATAAAAAAAAATGCTAAATAAAACATAAAAAATATAATAAAAATGCTAAATAAAAAATAAAAAATATTTTTATTCATTTAAATATAATAAAAAATATGATATAATAAAAAATAAAATGAATGCTAAATAAAAATTACTAAATGCAAAAATTTAAAGAATACTAAATATAATGATAACAAATATTCAATACTTTAAATATTACTACATGATAACAAAAATTTAATATAAATAAACCTAAAATAATCAAACCTACTATTAACCTACTATAAACCTAAAAATCTAAAAAAAAACACATTTAATACGCTAACTTACCATTAACCTTGTTTATTTAGCATTCATTTTATTTTTTATTATATTATATTGAATAAAAATACTTTTTATGTTTTATTTAGCATTTTTTTTATTTTTTATTATTTTTTCTTTGGGGGGACAGCGTGACACGTGTCACGCTGTGGGGGTGGTGGCGCTACTTTGACCAGCGCCACCCCACCAGCAGCTGCCACGTGGCACTGCTGGCTGCCCCCTGCTACGTTTTTTTTTTAAAAAAAAAAAAAGAGGTGGCAGCCCCAGCCAATGGGGACCGGTGGCGCTACTGGCACCAGCGCCACCGGTGGCGCTACCCCGTGTAGCGCCACTGCCACGTGTAAAAAAAAAAAAAAAATCTCTCTCCTCCAGCTTGTCAAAAATACCCTCCATGGGAAATAGTTTTGAAACCCCCCAAATTGGTAAATAGTTTCAAAATTGACCCTACATAGGTAAAAAAGTTTGGATTCTCTAACTTCATATTTCCTAACTTCAATAATTTCATCCTTTATTTAGAAATAAAATCCTCTCTCTTCATTTTCACATTTAGTTTAATTAATTAAATAAAATAAATTATTTCCAAATATGGAATGAAATTATTGAAGTTATGAAAATTTGATGTTAGAGAATCCAAGTCCGTAAAAAAGCCTGCACGGTGCACTATAATGACATGATATTACCCAATCATTGTAAATTGCAACCCATTTTTTATTAATATCAACTGGAAGTAAAGAAAATGTATAAAATAAATATTAAAGGTGTTAACTGCTGCATAACAATTAATCTAGGGATAGCTAATCATGTCCAGTGATAGAGGCCACGATACCGTTACCAATATATAACATTTATTTGAAGACCACAATAGCTCCATTTGCTGGACATAAGAAGGAATAAATATAGTGCAGTGGCATCTTGCTTTATCAAACCTCTTTTAAAATTGATTTATTTGAACCAATTATCACTTAATTAAGTTCCATGTACCATCACAAGTAATGCCAACTACTTACTTCTTCACTTTTTGGTGGTTCAAGATTTCCGCATCAGTATGCTTCCATGCGCGTGGCCCCTTTGTGGGTTGGAAGACATTGCATGCACCTGTTGTATGTGTACTCCCGAAAGTTGGACGGATGAAATTAATGATGGTTAAATCAATAGATAGAAAATGTGACCAATTACTTGGACAGTCCTGCCACGTGAGTTAGTATTAATTTTTTGAATGTGTCATATGTGCTATACTGAATTGAGGCATGTAAAAAAACGTATTTCCTTCCGCCCTAGATATAAGATCCATTTGACTATTTTATTTTGTCCTCTATTTATAAAATCTCATACCAATTTTCAATGATTATTAATTACTTTTTTTCACAAATACCCTTATTTATTTAATACTTTTTAGATTCCCAATAATATTAATATGGGTAATTTTGTAAATACATACTCCCTCCGTCTCTAAATATAAAGCCTCTTTGGAGGATTTCACGTTCATTAAAGAAAATGAAATAATTTAGTTAATTGTATTGGAAATGTGAACTTTTGATATGTAATTTCAAAATTATCCATATTAATATTATTGGGAATCTAAAAAGTGTTAAATAAATAGAGGTGTTTGTGGAAAAAAGTAATTAATGATCATTGAAAATTGGTATGAGACTTTATAAACAGGGACAAAATAAAAGTGTCAAGAGGGCTTTATATTTAAGGATGGAAGTATAGTAGTATCAAATATTCACATTTTCAATACCATTAAAGTAACTTTCTTAATTGAACAATGAATATTTCCAAAACCATTAAAGTAACCTGTATTTAAACAATGACTATTCACACGTAGTCTAGGTCTTTTTTTTATTAATTTTTTAAAAATTTTTAGATTTACTCAGAATATTTTTTAATACAGGTTTTTATTGCAGATTTATTAAAATATATCAGTCTTCAATGCAAATTTACTCAATATAATTATTTTGCTTGTATCAAAGAACAAATAATAAAAATAAATAAATTCAAATAACAAAAACATGCACATAAAAAACACAAAAAATGTAAAGCATATTTTTTTAATATATTAGATTTATTTAAAAAAAAGAGGTTGGAGCATCGGTGGAGCACAAAAAGTCGATGCATGATAAAAGCACCCTGAAATAAATTAATGAGCATGTTAGTCAAATGAAACTCGTTAATGAGCATCGTAGACACTCCCCTAAAACTAATGCCAGCTTAGCTTCTCTTTCTTATCTCTAGAGATCAGAAAAGTTAGTTTTGGAGGTTTCACTTTCAAGTTTGTTTGAGCTATACGTGGATTTAGAGGTATACCTTTGTGGAGTGGAATAAGGAAGGTTTTTTTTTTTCCTCTCATAACAAACAAAGATTAACTATCAAATTGGGATTTTCAATATGTGATATAGAGTAGTATGAATATTTAAGTTTGATTCTTGATAGCTGCATAATTCTTTCTTTTTTCCTCCTCATCAAAACTTTACCTATAAAAAAAATTATCAAATAAAAATAATGATTAAAGTAAATCCCTCCCAAACGATGATTTCAGGATTCAAACATCTTAACTTTGTATATGAAGTTTAATTAAGGGTATAGTCCACTTTCACTAATACTTGTTTAGGAAGAAAGTTTAGGGATGGCGAAAGAATTATGGTGAACAAAAACTGAATGACCCAAAAAGAAATAGCCACTACGAAATATGATAAGGATTAAGGGGGAGTTGTTACTATTTACATAAAGGAGAGGGAGGTGAGGCATCGCATGATTGGAGACTCACAATATAGAAAGAGCATCAACTCCTACATGCAACTTCAACTAAGTGGAGCATAGCTTTTCATTTGTTTAATGGAAAGTTAAGAAAATGGGTCTGCCTTATTCTCCCTTATGATGCTTCATAAGTTGCTCTTTACCTGTATATTCTTTTTAACTTTTTCTTTGTTAAAATTTTCACTATTTTGTATGTAATTATTGAGAAATTATTAGATTGTTTGAAAAATGATCTTGAATACATTTTTATCATTTATTATTTATTTTATATTTTCTCCTAGCTCATCAACAAATAGGTAATGAACAGTGGAGATGCATTCTGAACTATCGATTTAACACCACTTAATAATTTTTCGTAATTAAAAGAAGATTAATTTTGGGGAAAGATTTTAAACTATCGCAGAAGATTGCAGCCATGAAAAATGTGTCTGATATATGAAATATGCGATTACAATGTTGGGTGATACTTTGATGTTCCTTTTGAGTTTTGTAATTATACGCTCTTCTCACTTACAACATTCTTTTATGGGTTTGCTTAAGGATGCGAAGTTAAAAAATGGTAAATTTTTCTTGGAAAGCTAAGTCCGTACTAAACACTTAATTTTTCAATCCAACAATACTTTTTTTAACTTCTTATTCTCAGCCCTAAAAACTCCTCAGCCCTAAAAATTGAGGTTAAAAATAATTAAAAATATTGATGGTTATGATTGAAAGATAATAATGAGTATAACTCCAATTTAGTGGCATAAACTCAATTTCAAAATAGCATTGTGTAAACTTAGATCTAGATTCTCAATGTCGATGATAGCAAAATAAATGTGACATAATGAAGTGAAGATAGACCAAAGTTGAGATAAATTAAAATTGAAGGAAAAAAAGAGTTTTCTCATGTTAAAATAAAAAAATTGCATTACTTTCGCTTAAATTAAAGAAATATAGAATTTTCTTACAAAGATAAATAAAGTCAGAATATTGTAACCTTAATTACGGTTGTCGAGATTTGAAATTGTGATTCCACCTAATTTGATCAGCAAGTTGCTTTGGGAAAATATACTGAATTTGATTGAGTGACTTTGAGATGTGACTTTGGAGAATATGAAATCATGTAGTATTCACCCATATATGGTTTTTCTTACCTTAAGTAATGGGTTATATAGCAACTTTTTGAATTCATTTTTTACTCTTATTTACTTTGTTGACCCCCCTTTATACATGGCATATATGTAATTTTTTTGCTAGTTCTCTGATCCCAACGTATGTGTAAAAAATGCACATATATTGATCCCAGCGCATAGATGTAAAGATGTCAACAAGTAAATAGAAGAGTCAAAAAAATGAATTCTAATGTTTTTTAAGGAAGCTATATAACAATCCTTATTTCATGCAAAAAAACAAAAAAAAAATAATTATGGTGTAGAAATGGTCCAACAGAGCATGAATATCATAGGGCCTATTCCAAAAATAGCCCGTTAAACAGAATCTTGCTACTCCTATGTTGGGTACCCATGCAGGAAATAAATACCCACGGATATTTAAGTTGTGTAACACCCCAATTTGGATATAGAATTTTTAGCAAAAATTTGAGCTTTTTTTTAAAAACAAACCCTCATTTACAACTTATTTATCGAAAAAGGTTTTCATCATCTGATTTACTTAACTTTTGAAATAACTTGGTTCACAAAATATCTATGATGCACTTCTTTTCCAAACTGAGACGTTACAACACATTCCAAACTCTTTCCGAAAATATTATTTTCTTGAATGGTTCATTGCGGAAAAACATTTGATTACCTTTTAAAAGAAACTCGATAATTGATTGATAAAGAACGTAACAATTTATCATTATGATTCAAAATGTACTTTTGCCAACGTCAAACTATTTTATTCAAGATTACGACCTTTGTTACAATAAAAGTACTAATTAACATAATCAATACTATTTATAAATCAGCCTGGGTCTCATACACCTTAATACCACTTTCCTGCCTAATCACCATATTATCACCCTATTAATGCATTCATTATTTCCCAAGCACTCTACAATAGTTTTCGGCTGATGCTTTGAAATTGCATTTTTGGGAATATGAAAAGTTGCTTCCAGAATATCCAATACATTAATTATTCTGAACAAAACGATGCAATTTTGCTTATATAAGAGCACATCTAACGCCAAGTTCAAACAAAGAAGAAATTTTTTGTTCCAAACAAAATCAAGATGCAAACAGAGCAGAGCACAGAGCAGAAATTTAAAAAAAAATTAACAAAATCAAAAATGAAAAGAAGAAGAAAGAAAGGGGAAAATCAAAACTGAAATTACTAGGTGATGATTGTATGTGAGTCTCGAAATTTCTCTCCTCTTCAGAGATCTGGTTGTCGCTGTCCGAGATTGGGTGAGAATACTCAGAGATTTCCTTTTCGTTATTTTCCAGTGCCTTCCCCGAATCTACTTCGTTGTGGTCTAACTCCTTGGGCTGGCAATCTTGCATTTGATCTCCCAACGCCAGGTTCTTCACCCTGAGGAACCAGCAAGCACGAACGAAGAAGAAATTTTTTGTTCCAAACAAAATCAAGATGCAAACAGAGCAGAGCACAGCAGAAATTAAAAAAAAAAAAATTAACAAAATCAAAAATGAAAAGAAGAAGAAAGAAAGGGGAAAATCAAAAACCCTAAATCCTAAATCTTCTTCCCAACTCAAAAATTGATGCTTGAGGGGGTGAATCCAGCCACATGCACATCACAAGAAGCGACGGTTGACGGAGAAGAACGACGGTGGTTGATGGAGGACGGTGCGTGATGGATCGCTGTCGGTGGAGATCAATCGGTGTTGATGTTGGTGGAGGTCGATAGGTGAGGGAAACACTCTTTCGTGAAGGTCGATCGGTGTTGGTTGGGCATTTGGGTGATGGATCGCTGTTGATGGTGGTCGATCGGTGTTGGGTGGCGATGGAGAGGGCGGCAGAGAGGGAGGCGCCACTGTTCGGTGGAGGAGGGAGTAGAAAGGATAGAGAGAAGAAAGGATAGAGAGAAGACTGAACGTGTGATGAGGGAGTAGTTTATTTTTTTAGTTTTAAACTTTTCATATTGATAATAATAATAATAATAATAATAATAATAATAATAATAATAATAATAATAATAATAATAATAGGAGACAAATAGGAGAGAAATATCTACAACATTTAAGACCGAAATTAATGAGATTATTGAGAAGACAAATAGGAGAGAAATATCTCCAACATTTAAGATCGAAATTAATGGCATTGAGAAGACTGAAATTAATGGGATCATTGAGAAGACAATTAGGTGAGAAATATTTACAACATTTAAGGAATATTTTCAAGTTAATTATTATTAATTAATGGTTTTTGTTATGCTTTGATGCATAAGTTACGAAAATTTGCATTCCATTAAAAAATTTCAATTTTAGGTATTATATTATTCTTTTGAATGTAATTATTTTATTCCAAATCTGATTCAAATATTTCTCAAACAAAAAAAAAACATAGAGAAATATATTAGGTAGTTATTATGATCGAAGATTAAAATATATTTTTTTAGTTTCTTCACTTTTTTTAGGTTATTTTTATTCAATATTTTTTTCATAGAAATCAGTTACTATAAAAAAAAAATCAGTTACTAATAGAAGAAAAAAAATCAATTACTAATTAGTTACTAAAAGTATGAAAATAAGGTGTTATTCATTAATTAATAGAAGATAAATTTCTAATAGAAGAGAACTTAATGAGATCATTGAGAAGACCAAAATTAATGGCATTGAGAAGACCAAAATTAATGAGATTATTGGGAAGACAAATATGAGAGAAATATCTACAATATTTAATACCGAAATTAATGGGATTATTGAGAAGACAAATAGGAGATAAATATCTCCAACATTTAAGATCGAAATTAATGACATTGAGAAGACTGAAATTAATGGAATCATTGAGAAGACAAATATGTGAAAAATATTTACAACATTTAAGGAATATTTTCAAGTTGATTATTATTAATTAATGGTTTTTGTTATGCATTGAAGCATAAGTTACGAAAATTGTTAAAAAAAGAGTTTTTAATAATCTTGGGTTAAGAATAGGAATCTAAAAAGGGATAAACTTTATTATCTTGAAAAAATCAAAAGATTATGGATTTTTTTTAGGATTGAAGTTAAGAAAACTAAAAAAAATTATTTAAAATGCTTCGTTTGTCTTAAAAAAATGATAAAAAATTACAAAAATAAAAAAAAATCATGGAAATAATCTAACAAATCAACAAATTCTAAAACAACCAAATTAAGTTGGTTAAGGAAAGTTTTGTCACTTGACATGTTTTAATTTGAATTTCTTTAGAATTTGGTTATTTTTAAAATATAAAATTTAAGTCATGATAATAAATTTTAATCAATTGTTTGTTAATCAAATTTAAGTCATGATATGAAACATTTAATAATTTCATGTTTAAATTAGGGGCTTCGCATAATGGCCCCGTGCATCGCACGGGCTTGCATACTAGTGACAATAAATAAACAAAAGTCTATGCTAGAACCAGAGATTACATAAGTCCTATCAGAGCGAGCAGACAGACTCAAACTATCTACCGAGACATAAGGCGAACATATAACTTCTTGTCGTCGCTGTTCTCCACTACTGGTGCCTTAACTGTGTCAAACTCCCACTGACGATCAACTCCAAATCAATAATCTCAACACGTGTCGATCCTTCCTCAGCCATCCAGTCTATTTCACTTACCAATGGCCAAAATAACCCAACTGTCCTATTCCACTGTTCGAAACTTCTATCCGGCAAACGTCCTCATCTGCCATCTGTGGACATCGTTCTCAATGCTCACATAAAAGGGAAAGCAGAAAGAGTAAGCGATCCAAACGAATTAATCGTTGACGGCATGGACTTACTCTAAGGGATCACATTAGGATTCAAACATACATATACAATCATTAAGTAGACCAAGTAGATAGTGAACAATTCACATCATCCTTATTAGCATCATCACAATCATTTCTTAACCTTTCCTTTCATAGCATCACATCATAGCTTTAAATCATACTTTCACTTTACTACTTTACGAGTTTCAATGAAACTTATAATTTTCATTTCTCTCATCTTTCATAACCATCAATGACTTAGGGAGGGAAATTGTAACATTCTCAATTAAACCTAAGTATAATTAGTATAGTAATTGATTTAGTATGAAAAGAATGTGGATGTTAAGTCAAAAATTAGATTAGTAGTGGTGAGTTTTGGCCTTAATAACACCCTTAATTAGGAAATTTGAAATAAAATGACTACAACTCTAAATTCAAATTCTACCGTTGGATGTGAAGATAAGGGTCTTAAAAAGCTTGTCTAAAAATTTGAACAAAATCCAACGGGTAACGGAGAAGATATAGCACGTCGAATTCGAGCTGTTCTAAGCAAACATGGCCACGCCCAGGCGCACCAGAATTGCGCCCAGGCGCACCAACCAAGATTTTGGTGCCGCTCACAGGTAAAAATGCGCTCAGGCGTGCCATGCCGTGCGCCCAGGCGCGTCTCCCACGCACCAGCCAGAAAAATGGCGCGCCAGTGCCTCAAAGCCATGCACCAGCCTACAACGCCATGCACCAGAAATGAAGCTGGTGCTGATTGTTGGAAGATAAATATGGTTTTGATGATAACAAACTCAACGTTCTCAAGCTCATATCAAGTCCAATCACAAGCGCTTCAAGCTTCAAGTCCAAGCTTCTTGTTGAAGACACAAGCAAATGAAGTTGTTATCCCTTCTTCCCTTAGGACATCATGTAAGGTAATGAAGTCAAGGTTTATAATATGTTAAAAGGCCAATATGAGTTTTTCTAAATGAGTTTTTCAATTAAAGGAGAAGAAAAAGAGTTTTTGTGAAAATCAGTTTTCTAACTTAGTTTCTGTAGAAATGATTAATGAAACAACTCTGGATGTTTTTATGTTATGAAAATCTATTTTTACAAGTGCAAGAAGGAGTAATCGATTAGCTTCTTGAAGTAATCGATTAACTTTGTTGCATCACAGTAAAACCAGAGTGTGTGTAATCGATTATGTGAACTTGGCTAATCCATTACTTTTTGAATAAGAGTAATCGATTACCTGGATCAAGTAATCGATTAACATTGTTGCATCATACATTTTCCAGAAGCAAAGTAATCGATTATTGCTTTGTAGTAATCGATTACATGATGTTGCATCATACAAATATCAGAGGCTCAGTAATCGATTATTAGATTAGTGGTAATCGATTATATGAGTTGCATCATATACTAAACAGAAGTGAAGTAATCGATTACATGCATGTGATAATCGATTACTGGTTTTTCAAATGAATTTTAAAGTTTCTATTTTTAAGGTGATAATCGATTACCTTTATGAAGTAATCGATTACCTCAAATTTTATTGAAAAACGTGTCAGAATCATTTTGATTTATTTCCAGATTTGTTTTTACTTAATTGATTCTGATTTATTTCAAAAATTCGAATTTGATTTTGTTTTTGAAATATTTCCTTATTTGTTTTAAGAATCAAATCTTTGATTTATTTTCTAAATCTTTTTTTTATTTGATTTTGATTTCAAAAATATTCTTTTTGGTATTTACTTCAAAATCAGATTTCTTTTTAAAATAAGAATAACACACTCGTACACAGTACTTCTGGGCTGATCGATATTCTTCTTCTTCTCCAATATTCTATGTTTTTCACGTTCATATGTTTTTGAAGAAAAACAAAACCTTGTGTTGGCCTTGTAACTACTTTCTCAAGACTTCATTATCATTAGAGCTATATTGTTGTATATGTGTTGCTTAGAACACATCAGTGTTAGAGAGCCTAATTGTTGTATCCGCACTATCTAGAGTGCATTATTGTGGTTGTACCCAGTCATTCATATCCGTAACCATTGTTGTAAAGGGGAGTGTGACCCTTAGAGACTAGGGAGTGAATCTCCTAGTTCGAACGTGCGGTGTTCATGTTTGTAGGGTGAGGAACCCTTACTTGTGTATTGGGTAGTGCTAGACGAACGGTGGGGCACCTAGTAGTTAGACTATCTGTGTGAGACCCCCAATTTAGGTCCAATTTAATTGTGTTTTTTAGAAAAATAAATTAATTATATATATATATATATATATATTAAGAAGGTGATTTAAGTAATATATGTGTTTATGGATTATAAGCTATATATATATATATTTATATACATATTTATGTACAGGTTCTATTATATTATAAGATGTCCAAATATTTTATTTTATTATTTTAAGAAGACATTTGAAATATATTTTGAGCAAAATTAATTTAACATGATTTTGATAGGTGCCTATTTGTATTTTTGAATATATATATATATACGTGGGATATATATATTGAAACTTAACTCAATTCAACTCTCGTACGGTGTCACATCAAGAGTATGGATCAATATGTACAAGAGAAGTCGTTTAAAGCACGTCAGGTATGAGTATAGTTGTCAGAAATTGCATATGTTTATAAACTTGGCAAGCTGTGGTTAGTGTTGTCTGTATTTCTCGAGGATGATAAATCTCTAAGTTGGGGAGGATTGTGAGAACCCCAATTGTGTAACATCCCGAGTTTTAATTGTAACACCCCTAATTTTCGTCTCCCGGATAATAAGGAAATTAATAATAAAAGTTTTATTATTAATTTATATGAATTTTCCAAGTTTATATTTTGTATTTAATTAGCCTGAAATATAAAAATAAGTTGAAATATTTTTATATGGCAAATAAATGCAAAAACAAGGATATTGCATTTTAGTCCTTGGGTTAGGACCTAAATGTAATATTGAAAAAGTTCTTGGAGGGAAAGATTTAAAAATATTAATTTTTAAATTTTGTACTGATCTAACCGGTTAGTAATGCCCTGTAACCGGTTAGACGATGAACCCAGAAACTGGGTTAGTGGATTTTGATGAGTAATCACTTGATTAATTCGTTTAATCGCCACGAAATCAGTCTTGTGATAATGGGAAACATGCGTCAGTGTGCATGCAAGACGAATTCATCTATAAAAAGCCCCAAATCCTGATCAAATGGGGTTGTTTGGCTCTGAATTGGTGTGAATCTCTGTTCTAGGGTTTCAAAATCGTTTCCTTCAATTCTCTCTCGTTGTTGAGTGTTAGTAATCGAGTGATACACAGTTGTAAAGCTTACATCAAGAGCTTTAAAAAGACCTAAACACTGTGAGTTGAGGGTTAGGGAGCTAAGAGAATGAAGCTGTTGAAGTAGAGGAGTTCGAAAACTGTTTCTGCAAAAACTGATTTCTGGAGCTGAGTTGGAGCTTCAATTTGGGTAAGTGTATGAACTCCTTTGACCTCAAAATTTTTCAATCTCTTAGTGCATGTTACCTAGATCAAGTCCTAATCATTTTCCCTAATTTGTTTGGCCAATACCTATGTTGAAATCTTTGGTGTTTGGACCCTGTTGCTGAAATCGTGGGTAAAGAGCAGAACTAGGGATTTTTGGTGGAATCTGGGAATTCTCTTCAATCTCAGTGTCATTACTCATAAAACACTATCCTAAGGTATGGGAGAAGCTTACCATATACTAGATTTAGACTAAAAATCAAGTGAATTAGGATTTGAGTCAACAAAGACTCAAAAGGTCATTATGTGTTTAAGGCACAAAGGCTTGGAGGCCAAATTTTTGCTCAATTATGTTTTGAGTAACTTTATGTTGATGCATGCAATGAATTTTGATGCCTAAATCTGAATCTATATGTGTATTGTGAGTTTTGTGGCATTGAATGGTGTTTATATGTATTTCTATGCAATTTGATACATTAAACCAAATGCATGCAAGTCAAATGTGTTTCTGTGGTTAAACATGTTTATTTAAGGTATATGAACTCTTTCAAATGTTGAAATTTGGTTAAATTTGAGTAGTGAAAAGAATGGTTTGTCAAACCTTATGTTTTAGTGTACTGACTGCACAATCTAATCGGTTACTCGATATTCGTAACCGGTTAGACACTGTAAAATTTCAAAAGAAAATAAGTTTATAAAATCAGTCATGTGGTCTTATTAATTCTACTCAAATCTAAGCCTTAATTTCATTGGAAACAATCTGAAAATAAGTTGATTATACTGTTATGATTCAAATTGAAGTTAAAGAGATAATACCTTAGTGTAATGAGATAATTTCAAGAGGAAATTGTGCTCATTTGGAATTGAAATGTGATTTAGACTTTTGAATGATAAACATAGTTGTTTGAGGTATAAAACAATGTTTAAACTTGTTTATGGATTGGGTAGAGAATTCAAGAAAAAGGGTTTTTCTGAATTTCAATGGTAACCAGTTCAGGTCTGTAATTCTAACCGGTTAGCCTGAGACTGTAACCGGTTAGTACCTGAATCTGAAAAATAAAAAGTTAAGTTTTTGAGTACCATTGGTTATGTTCTCCCAATCTAAGCCTAATGGCATGTTTTTGAGATAATTCAAGAGAGAATTGTTGTGCCAAAGATTATGCCTCAAATTAATTATTCAAAAGAGAAATTGAAAAATTTCTAAATCACAGTAAATAAAGTAAAGATAAAAACCAACCTTGATGATTGTGCATCCATATAGAATGGAAGTTTGGTTGGTAGGAACGTTTATCATATTCTGGGAATGTGAGGAGGGTACTCCGGGAGTACCAAATTGTAACCTACTTGATGACACATTCTGGGAATGTGGCCAGTGTCCGGGACCTGGTTTTTATGCGTTCTGGGAACGTATGCGTTTTGGGAACGTGTTGCACACTCCGGGAGTGATGCTTATTATCCAAGTATGGTTTGGCATTACGTTCTGGGAATGAATGTCAGTGTTCCGGGAACACAAGGGTGTTTTGGATGGACGTCCAAGATGGACTTTTAGAGGCCTCAGTTGTGGATAGAAAATCATACATCATGCCACTTGCATTATAAGAGATATAATGTTGAAAAATTGGTGTGCACATATGTACTTGCATTGTTATCTGTCCATGACATACTTGTGCTTGTAATTTTAGTCTTTATCAATTATGTATATGTGTATACTTACTCCCTATGCCCTGTTTAGGTGATGGCCAGATACCTAGCTTGCATCGAGATACGCCCTATCCCTAGTGGTATATGGACGTACGAGGAGCACCGAGCCACCTTTGAGGGGGAGATGGAGATTTCTCTCTACCACCCTAACCCTCTGGTTCGGGTGCGACCTCGTCGATTTAGGATCCCTTTAGTCTATACTATGCATGTTCCACCCTTTTATACATATAGAGGACCACCCCCGGCTCGACCTGTGCGTCGATTTCATAGTTTTCGTTTCAGAGCTTCCACTCCTTCTCATCCTTCCTCCCATAGATTTGTCACTGAGGAGACTCCTTCTCCTGGTCCGACTGATTTTGAGAGGACTGCTTCCGCAGATCCTAGACCCAGTGGTGGGGTCTCTACACAGTCAGACGAGGTCGAGGAGGACCCTGTGGAGGATGAGGACGAGGAGGAGGTGCATGTCGAGCCGACTGTTTCTGCTAGAGGTGGACCTGCTGGTTCATAGGAGCCTGCATAGCATGGATGTTTTGGATCCTAGATCCTAGGGATAGAGCTGTGGTGGATCAGAGGAGCTGCTGAGGACGTGGATGACCTGCTCTGGGACTTCTATTTTTGGGTTATGTGATATATTGTATATATTTTGAGAGGTCTTAGAGTGAGGTTTTATTTTATGCAGCTGGTTTGTATATATTTTTATAAACTCTTGCTATCTCGACTTATGTTACTTACTACTGATGATACTGGTGGGGTTTTATCTTGACATATATATATATATATATATGCTTATTATGTTTTATTTACCTCAGCAGTGCCCCACAAGTATTACTTTTTACTTCCGCATACTCTGATTTTGACGTAAAAGGATTCGGGGATAAGTTCATATTCTATGCACTCGATCAAATTCAAGAGACAATAATACTTTTCAAGAAATGCTATGAAAATGTTTTATTATATTAGAAAAATATTGTCTCGAGAGTCTTTTGTAATTAAGGTATTATTAAGCCGAATTCAAATGTTTGTTCCGATTAAAAGTGTTTATGATTGAGCAAGTATCAATTAAAAAGGAAAAATTTTCTAGTCCTAATTTTGATAGCAAGTATTTTACATTTGGAAATATTTATTATTTTCGAGATATAAAACGAGGGTGTCACACCTTTGGTGGTATCAGAGCATTGGTCCTATCCCTCATGGCCCCGAGGATGCAGCTAAGTATGGTATTCAATGTTAATTGAATATGTTTTGAGTAAGCTAGTAGTGTTTATGTTTTAAAAGACCTCTTTAGTGACCCAAAGCCCATAGTGCAGGTCTTTCTATGGCAACCAGAAATAGAAATATTACGAACGAATTACGACAGTGCTGGAAGGCATGCAACAACAGCAGCAACAGCAGCCACCTCAAGGGCGAGCTGGTAACCCACATGTTGGCAATATGGCGAATCATGATGCTAAGACTCTGTTGGAATTCAGGAAGTGCAATCCACCGAGGTTTGAAGGAGGATACAAACCTGATGAGGCTAATAAATGGTTGTACGAGATCAACAAGATTTTCCGAACTTTGGATTGTTCTGATGAGCAGAATGTGACCTATGTAGTTTACTTGCTTCATGGGGAAGCTGAAAACTGGTGGGATCACACTGTCCAATTGCTGAATTTTGAAAGAAGAGCAATCAACTGGGGAGTATTTATGGAGAAATTTCTTAATAAATACTTTCCAGAAGATTTAAGGAGAAAGAAGGAAGTAGAATTCATGCAATTGAAGCAGGGGGATATGAGTGTAGGAGAATATGCTGCCAGATTTGAGGAGCTGATGAAATATTCTCCCTACTACTTGAATAACCCTGATGAAAGGAGTAAATGTGTTAAGTTTGAAGGTGGACTAAGGCCGGAGCTGAAGTCTATTTTCAGTTACCAGAGGATTCAGAGTTTTCCTGCACTTGTGGATATGTGCAGAATGTATGAGGATGATAAGAAGGCTGAGCTGATAGGTAGTCAAGGAAAAGGGATTGGACAGAATTATGGACCACAGAGGAAGAAGAAATTTTATCATCGGAATAATGGTCCATATTCTCAGAAGAACAAGGGCAAGGGCAAAGCTGTGATGGATAACAAGAAGAAGTCTCGCGATAATGCTCCTTATTGAGAGAAGTGTAGGCGCTATCATCATGGTCAATTCTGCTGGTCCACAGGAGGATGTTTCAAGTGTGGAAAGCAAGGCCACTTTGCTCGTGATTGCAGAGAATCCGCAAAAGGTGATGCAAAGGGATCTGCTGGCAAGCCTGTGGTACAAGGAAGAGTGTTTACCATGAGTGGTAATTGTAAGATCCATTGAGAATGTTTTGATAAATGACAAAAGGTTTTGAACAAGCTACAAATGTGTTGATCAAGTTCAAGCTCAACAAGCAACAACAAACATCAAGTGATGAAGAGAGAGCAAGCTCATGAAGACTTAGTTTGAGTTTTATTGTTTTATCTTTAGCCTCTCAAGTCTTTTATTTTGATGAGTTTGGGTAGAGTTATTAGAGGGTAGTGAATCTCTATCAAGGTCATGATTATATCATAATTTGAGTTTTCACTTAACCTAAAATCAATAGGTGGCTTAAAGGTTTGAAAGAAAAGGTTTAGATTTTGAGAAAACAAGTTTTTAAGTGTTTTTCAACTGTCTAATCGATTAAGCACTTATCTAATCGATTAAGGTCCATTTTAATCGATTAGAATTTTCAAGCCTTGCGCACTTAATCGATTAAGGCATGTATTAATCGATTAAGACCTTTGTTAATCGATTAACACGTACAGATCTGGTTTTTAAAATACGTTTTTCACTTCTCAAAATCAGTTTTCAAGTGCTACAACTTTTGGGTATTCTATATAAACTTTTCCTAACCTTTGTGAATCATCATTACACTTTAGAACAAATCAATTTCTCAAAGCCACACTATTCTCTCTCACTTTCTCAAGATCAAAGTTCTTATTTTTATATTCTTTGATCAAGAATCTTTGAATCTCTCATGTTGATATTTTCATAGCTTTTGAAAGAGATTCATAGGATTGTTATTGTTTTCTATTGAGTTGTAATCATTGCAAAGAAGGCAAACATTCTACAACAAAGGAAGACTTGGTGGTTGTTCATCAAGCAAAGTTATCTTGGAAGTCTTGTTGTGTTAACAAGCAAATTGGAAGTCTTGGTGTGAGGCATCATCAAGCAAGTGGAAGTCTTTGAAGCATCTTAAAGCAAATTGGAAGACTTGTTGTGGGGATATCAACAAGCAAGAGAAGAGGTTAGATTAGATTCAATAGGGTTACAAGGCAAGGGTGTGGTATCTCTTGTAGGCTATCAAGAAGGGAGTCTTGAGAGGCATTTACTTGTAATTTGAGAACTCTAATTCCTCATAGTGAAGAATCTCTCTTGGTTGAAGAGGGGACTGGATGTAGCTTTCAAGTGGATGAAAGTGAACCAGGATAAATCACTGTGTCGTATCTCTAAACTCTTAACTCTTTACATTCAAGCCATTTCAATATTGTTCTTGGTTGAAAACCTAGAAAAGATTGATTTTTCATAATTGATTGAATTGAATCTTAATTGTGTAAATTGATTTGGGGAAAATCATTTTCATAACCTAGGTAATCAATAAGAATATTGGTGTTAATCAATTCCGCTTTATCTCTGATCATATGTGTTAATTGATTGATTTTCGTATTTGATTGAAAAGTGATTTTTCAGTTTTAACAGTGATTAATCGATTAAGCTGATAATTAATCGATTAGTTTTTAAGTTGCTTTCGGCATTAATCGAGTAACTACTTTGTTAATCGATTAGTTTGAAAGTAAGCTTCGGCATTAATCGATTAATAGGTTTGCTAATCGATTAACAAGCTGAAAATTTTGTAAAAATCATTTGTTTTAATCGTTTCGATTTGTTTCTTTCGAAAATCTTTCAAGGTTTCTCTAACACCTATTCAACCCCCCCTTCTAGGTGTTCTCCTAGTGTCTCCTAGTTTTTTCACCCACCGATTGTGGTTTTCTACAGTAATGAAGCAAACCAAACCCCGAATCTCGTGCAAGGTAACTTTTTGCTTAATAATCAACCTTGCAAGATCATGTTTGATTCTGGAGCTACACATTCTTTTGTTTCTCCTGAATGTGTGAATAGGCTGAATCTTGTTGTTTCGAATTCGCCTCGCTATCTTAGTATAGATACCCCTACTGGAATACCGATTTTTACCGCTAAGATCTGCTTAGGGTGTGATGTTGAAATCTTGGGTCGTCTTTCTAAACTAGACTTGGTCTGCCTCCCTAAGTTACAGTTGGATGTGATCTTGGGTATTGATTGGTTGATGAAGAACCAAGTGATCATCAATTATGAGGAAAAGACAATCCAATATAGGACCCTTGAACCTGAAGGTTATATGTGTTTGTTCTCTGTTTCTGGGGAAGAAAAGTCGATGCCGATAGAAGAGATTCCTGTGGTGAGGGAATTTCCGGAAGTATTTCCTGAGGAGATACTAGGATTACCTGTAACATCCCTGGCAGGCAAATGGATTGCGACTATCCCCACATACCAACACGGGTCTTTTCAGCATGCTTTGTCCTCACTCGCACACTTCCCGGAAAACTTCCCAGGAGGTCACCCATCCCAGAATTACCCCACGTTAAGCACGCTTAACCATGGAGTTCTTATGTGATGGGCTACCGAAAAGAAGATGCATCTTGTTGATATGGGTAGTACTAATCAATTCATTTAAGCCTTCCTGTACTGTGTAGTCCCATTCCTACACAGTCTCAGGATCACCCTCTCATTCCGGTGTGTCGGTTCATCCATGTACCCCTCCCTTAGAAGCCTGCCCGGAGCCGCTCCTTGTCCGTGCCTCTTTGCACCGGCGATCACTCCCCGCCCTCATCAGCCCGGGTCCTACATTACCTCCGAAGCGAGAAATAGAGTTCGGGATTGACTTAGTCCCTGGAGCTGGTTCCATCTCTATTTCTCCTTTTAGAATGGCACCACCGGAAATGGTGGAGATGAAGAAGCAGATAGAGGAATTGCTATAGAAGAAGATGATCAGGCCAAGCGTTTCGCCTTGGGGAGCTCCATTACTGTTTGTAAAGAAGAAGGACGGGAGTATGAGAATGTGTGTGGATTATAGACAGTTGAATAAGGTCACGATTAAGAATAAGTACCCTTTGCCAAGGATTGATGACCTTATGGATCAAGTTAGGGGAGCTGCAGTATTTTCCAAGATTGATCTGAGATCGGGTTATCATCAGATCAGGATAAAGGAGGAGGATATACCCAAGACTGCATTTCGATCTTGATACGGTCATTATGAGTATGTTGTGATGCCGTTCGGATTGACTAATGCACCTGCTATTTTCATGGATTATATGAACCGGATCTTTAGACCATACCTGGATTTATTTGTGGTGGTGTTTATTGATGATATTCTGGTCTATTCTAAGAGTCCGGAGGAGCATGAAGAGCATCTCAGGATAGTGTCAAAAGTCCTGAAGGAGAAGCAATTATACGCCAAACTTACAAAATGTGAGTTTTGGTTGAATGAAGTGAAGTTCCTAGGGCATGTAATCTCTAAGGAAGGAATTGTGGTGGATCCAGCAAAAATAAGTTCAGTACTAAGCTGGGAACAACCCAAGACTGTGACTGAGGTGAGAAGTTTCTTAGGGCTGGATGGATACTATCGTCGGTTCATTGAAGGATTTTCCAAGATTGCGTTGCCTTTGACCAAGTTGACTCGGAAAGATCAACCGTTCGTGAGGGACGATAGATGCGAAGTTAGTTTCCGAGAGTTGAATGAAAGGTTAACATCGTCTCCTGTGTTAATCTTACCTGATCCTCACAAGAGCTTTGAAGTGTACTGTGATGCATCTAAGCAAGGACTGGGGTGTGTATTGATGCAAGAAGGAAGAGTAGTGGCTTATGCATCACGACAATTGAAGAATCATGAGGTGAATTACCCGACACACGATTTGGAATTGGCTGCGATCGTGTTTGCCTTAAAGATATGGAGACATCATCTCTATGGCACTACGTTCCAAGTATTTAGTGACCATAAGAGTTTGAAATATCTGTTCGATCAAAAAGAGTTGAACATGAGGCAAAGAAGGTGGATGGAGTTTTTGAAGGATTATGACTTTAAACTCCACTATCATCCGGGTAAAGCAAATGTGGTTGCAGATGCTTTGAGTCGGAAAGCAATCCACATAAGTGCGATGATGGTTAAGGAAGCAGCGTTGATTGAAGAATTCAGAGACTTGAGCTTGTTGACACAAGTGGAACCATCAAGTATCAAGTTAGGAATGTTGCAGACCACAAATGAGTTCTTGGAAAGAATACGGGAGTTGCAACGAGCAGATGAAGAGCTGATTGAAAAGATAAGATTAGGTTCAGAAGGGAAGGAACCTGATTTCAAGATTGGGTTAGATGGAATCCTTCGTTTCAGGACAAGGATTTGCATACCAAGAGATCAGGAGGTTAGAAGACTGATTCTTGATGAAGCACATAAGATTCGGATGAGTATGCATCCTGGATCAACCAAAATGTATCAGGACCTGAAGAAAATGTTTTTGTGGTCTGGATTGAAGAAGGATGTTGCGGAGTATGTGGCTTCATGCTTAATCTGCCAAAAAGCTAAGGTAGAACACCAGAAACCAGGGGGACAGTTGCAACCTTTGAGTATTCCTCAATGGAAGTGGGATAGCATCTCAATGGATTTTGTGTCTGGTTTGCCAAGGACAACAACAAATCATTATGCAATCTGGGTGATTGTGGATAGGTTGACTAAGTCGGCGCATTTTGTTCCAATAAATATGCGTTATCCTTTGAATAAGCTTACCCAGATCTATATTAAGGAGGTAGTTCGTCTTCACGGAGTGCCTTCGAGTATTGTGTCGGATCGGGATCCCCGATTTTCTTCGCAGTTCTGGAAAAGTCTGCATGATGTTATGGGAACAAGATTAAAACTGAGTTCTGCGTATCATCCACAGACAGATGGTCAGACGGAGAGGACTATTCAATCTTTGGAAGATGTGCTAAGAGCTTGTGCACTTGAAAAACAAGGAAGTTGGGATCAAGTGTTACCTCTTGCAGAATTCACGTACAACAACAACTATCATGCGAGCATTGGGATGGCACCATTTGAGGCTTTGTATGGAAGGAAGTGTCAAACCCTGCTATGCTGGTTCCAAGTGGGGGAGAATTTAGTGGTTGGACAGGAAATGGTACAACAGACAACTGAGAAGATCAGGATGGTTCAGGCAAAGATGAAAGCGGCTCAGAGTCGACAGAAGAGTTATGCTGACAAAAGGAGGAAACCAATAGAGTTTTCGGAAGGCGACCATGTGTTCCTTTGGATAGTTCCGATGAAAGGGATCAGTAGAGCTTTGAGAACCCAAAAGCTTTCACCTAAGTGTATAGGTCCATATCAAATCCTTAGAAGGGTCGGTCCCGTTGCTTATCAACTAGCTTTACCACCCTCTCTATCCAATTTGCACAACGTCTTTCACGTTTCTCAATTGAAGAAGTATGTGCATGACCCATCAGTTATTTTGAAAATCCAACCTGATGACCTAGCTTTGAAGGAAAACCTTACCTTCGAAGCCAGACTGGTCCGGATAGAAGATCGTGAAGTTAAGCAGCTCAGGGGAAAGGAAATACCTTTAGTTAAGGTTGTATGGGAAAATGCTGACGTATCTGAAGCTACATGGGAATTAGAAGAAAAGATGCGTCAAGAATACCCGGAGTTGTTTTTGTAAGCTAGAATTTCGGGGACGAAATTCCTTTTAAGTGGGGGAGTAGTGTAACACCCCTAATTTTCGTCTCCCGGATAATAAGGAAATTAATAATAAAAGTTTTATTATTAATTTATATGAATTTTCCAAGTTTATATTTTGTATTTAATTAGCCAGAAGTATAAAAATAAGTTGAAATATTTTTATATGGCAAATAAATGCAAAAACAAGGATATTGCATTTTAGTCCTTGGGTTAGGACCTAAATGTAATATTGAAAAAGTTCTTGGAGGGAAAGATTTAAAAATATTAATTTTTAAATTTTGTACTGATCTAATCGGTTAATAATGCCCTGTAACCGGTTAGACGATGAACCCAGAAACTGAGTTAGTGGATTTTGATGAGTAATCACTTGATTAATTCGTTTAATCGCCACGAAATCAGTCTTGTGATAATGGGAAACACGCGTCAGTGTGCATGCAAGACGAATTCATCTATAAAAAGCCCCAAATCCTGATCAAATGGGGTTGTTTGGCTTTGAATTGGTGTGAATCTCTATTCTAGGGTTTCAAAATCGTTTCCTTCAATTCTCTCTCGTTGTTGAGTGTTAGTAATCGAGTGATACACAGTTGTAAAGCTTACATCAAGAGCTTTACAAAGACCTAAACACTGTGAGTTGAGGGTTAGGGTGCTAAGAGAACGAAGCTGTTGAAGTAGAGGAGTTCGAAAACCGTTTCTTCAAAAACTGATTTCTGGAGCTGAGTTGGAGCTTCAATTTGGGTAAGTGTATGAACTCCTTTGACCTCAAAATCGTTCAATCTCTTAGTGCATGTTACCTAGATCAAGTCCTAATCATTTTCCCTAATTTGTTTGGCCAATACCTATGTTGAAATCTTTGGTGTTTGGACCCTTTTGCTGAAATTGTGGGTAAAGAGCAGAACTAGGGATTTTTGCTTGAATCAGGGAATTCTCTTCAATCTTAGTGTCATTACTCATCAAACACTATCCTAAGGTATGGTAGAAGCTTACCATATAGTAGATTTAGACTAAAAATCAAGTGAATTAGGATTTGAGTCAACAAAGACTCAAAAGGGCATTATGTGTTTAAGGCACAAAGGCTTGGAGGCCAAATTTTTGCTCAATTCTGTTTTGAGCAACTTTTTGTTGATGCATGCAATGAATTTTGATGCCTAAATCTGAATCTATATGTGTAGTGTGAGTTTTGTGGCATTGAATGGTGTTTATATGTATTTCTATGCAATTTGATACATTAAACCAAATGCATGCAAGTCAAATGTGTTTCTGTGGTTAAACATGTTTATTTAAGGTATATGAACTCTTTCAAATGTTGAAATTTGGTTAGATTTGAGTAGTGAAAAGAATGGTTTGTCAAACCTTATGTTTTAGTGTACTGACTGCACAATCTAACCGGTTACTCGATATTCGTAACCGGTTAGACACTGTAAAATTTCAAAAGAAAATAAGTTTATAAAATCAGTCATGTGGTCTTATTAATTCTACTCAAATCTAAGCCTTAATTTCATTGGAAACAATCTGAAAATAAGTTGATTATACTGTTATGATTCAGATTGAAGTTAAAGAGATAATACCTTAGTGTAATGAGATAATTTCAAGAGGAAATTGTGCTCATTTGGAATTGAAATGTGATTTAGACTTTTGAATGATAAACACAGTTGTTTGAGGTATAAAACAATGTTTAAACTTGTTTATGGATTGGGTAGAGAATTCAAGAAAAAGGGTTTTTCAGAATTTCAATGGTAACCAGTTCAGGTCTGTAATTCTAACCGGTTAGCCTAAGACTGTAACCTGTTAGTACCTGAATCTGAAAAATAAAAAGTTAAGTTTTTGAGTACCATTGGTTATGTTCTCCCAATCTAAGCCTAATGGCATGTTTTTGAGATAATTCAAGAGAGAATTGTTGTGCCAAAGATTATGCCTCAAATTAATTATTCAAAAGAGAAATTGAAAAATTTCTAAATCACAGTAAATAAAGTAAAGATAAAAACCAACCTTGATGATTGTGCATCCATATAGAATGGAAGTTTGGTTGGTAGGAACGTTTATCATATTCTGGGAATGTGAGGAGGGTACTCCGGGAGTACCAAATTGTAACCTACTTGATGACACATTCTGGGAATGTGGCCAGTGTCCGGGACCTGGTTTTTAAGCGTTTTGGGAACGTATGCGTTCTGGGAACGTGTTGCACACTCCGGGAGTGATGCTTATTATCCAAGTATGGTTTGGCATTACGTTCTGGGAATGAATGTCAGTGTTCCGGGAACACAAGGGTGTTTTGGATGGACGTCCAAGATGGACTTTTAGAGGCCTCAGTTGTGGATAGAAAATCATACATCATGCCACTTGCATTATAAGAGATATAATGTTGAAAAATTGGTGTGCTCATATGTACTTGCATTGTTATCTGTCCATGACATACTTGTGCTTGTAATTTTAGTCTTTATCAATTATGTATATGTGTATACTTACTCCCTATGCCCTGTTTAGGTGATGGCCAGATACCTAGCTTGCATCAAGATACGCCCTATCCCTAGTGGTATATGGACGTACGAGGAGCACCGAGCCACCTTTGAGGGGGAGGTGGAGATTTCTCTCTACCACCCTAACCCTCTGGTTCGGGTGCGACCTCGTCGATTTAGGATCCCTTTAGTCTATACTATGCATGTTCCACCCTTTTATACATATAGAGGACCACCCCCGGCTCGACCTGTGCGTCGATTTCATAGTTTTCGTTTCAGAGCTGCCACTCCTTCTCATCCTTCCTCCCATAGAGTTTCACTGAGGAGACTCCTTCTCCTGGTCCGACTGATTTTGAGAGGACTGCTTCCGCAGATCCTAGACCCAGTGGTGGGGTCTCTACACAGTCAAGCGAGGTCGAGGAGGACCCTGTGGAGGATGAGGACGAGGAGGAGGTGCATGTCGAGCCGACTGTTTCTGCTAGAGGTGGACCTGCTGGTTCATAGGAGTTTGCATAGCATGGATGTTTTGGATCCTAGATCCTAGGGATAGAGCTGTGGTGGATCAGAGGAGCTGCTGAGGACATGGATGACCTGCTCTGGGACTTCTATTTTTGGGTTATGTGATATATAGTATTTATTTGAAGAGGTCTTAGAGTGAGGTTTTATTTTATGCAGCTGATTTGTATATATTTTTATAAACTCTTGCTATCTCGACTTATGTTACTTACTACTGATGATATTGGTGGGGTTTTATCTTGACATATATATATATATATATATATATATATATATATATATATATATATGCATATTATGTTTTATTTACCTCAGCAGTGCCCCACAAGTATTACTTTTTACTTCTGCATACTCTGATTTTGACGTAAAAGGATTCGGCGATAAGTTCATATTCTATGCACTAGATCAAATTCAAGAGACAATAATACTTTTCAAGAAATGCTATGAAAATGTTTTATTATATTAGAAAAATATTGTCTCGAGAGTCTTTTGTAATTAAGGTATTATTAAGCCGAATTCAAATGTTTGTTCCGATTAAAAGTGTTTATGATTGAGCAAGTATCAATTAAAAAGGAAAAATTTTCTAGTCCTAATTTTGATAGCAAGTATTTTACATTTGGAAATATTTATTATTTTCGAGATATAAAACGAGGGTGTCACATTAATCCTAAGTATAATTATAATTATAATTATTATAATAATAGATTGAAATAATAGTAACACTAATCAAGTTTAGGAATAACTAGTTAAGGTCCCTTTTAGTCTTACTAAAGTGTTAGGAGACATCGAGGTTGAAACACTATGATTTCTTTAACGTTATAAATTACAAGTTTTATTGAACTAAATAATTGTTTCCTGGAATTTAGTACTTAGGTGTTGGGTAGTTTCATAAAAATATATTATGTTAATTACGAAACTATATCTTATTTATATATATTAAAGTAGAATCATTAAAATAGTTACCCTAATTGAAAAATATACTTTCTATATTTTAATTTGCTTTTGTTATATTTAATATTAAACTTGTTTTAAGAACTTCAAGACTTTTAACTTTATGATTTTATAAAGGTAATTATTTGATGCTTACATTTTATTTTAGTATTTCTTGAGATTTAAAATAAACAAATAAAGAAAAATGCTATTAGTGTTTTAAAACTATACTAACACAAGTAATAATAATAATAATAATAATAATAATAATAATAATAAATAAAAAAAAAAGTATAATAATAATAATAATAATGTAATAATAATTAAAAAAATAATAATAAGAGGAAGGGGGGTTCGAACCCTGCATCCCCAACTCCTTCTCTAACAAGGGCTGCCGGCCCTAATCCTCCATTTTCTCTCTCCCTCGTTTTCCCTCTCCCAGCCGTGGCCTCCCTCGCTCTCTTCTCCCTGGACTACCGGCGCCACCACCACACAGGCACACACCATCATCATCTCCGTTTCTCTCTCACATGCTCTCTCTTCACTCAGTTGCGCGACTCACTGTTCTTGGGGGTCGTGATCCGCCGCCGCTCGCTGCCATGGTGGAACCACCGCCACCGCCTCTCCCTCCCTTGCTCTTGGTTGCGCCGCCGCCACTCCCTGAACCACGAAGTCCCTGTTCATGACACTCTCTCTTCCTCCGTGGCTAGTTGTTGTTCGTGACCAACAAAGACACCCATGCCGCCTTTGATCCTTTCGTTGTCGCCACCACGTCCAGGGGAGACGCACGAACAACGAACCAGCCTCCACTCTCCTCGCATCGTTCTTGTTAATAACACCTAGGGGTGCCGTCGAGTTATGCGGGCCACCTCGGGTGGGGTAATATGCAATTCCTTGAAGGACGATTGTGGAAGATGACAAAGTGTAGTGTTGAAGTCAAACCGACGCCGGTCGTGTAAGCCGTAGTTGCCGCTGGTGGATTTGCACTAGTTCGACGTAAGCCGCAGCGGGATCATCTCACTGAGCCGTAAGCCAGGTTCTAATAGAACCTTGAGGTAAGGGGTTCTTTACCTTGCTTTAGAGAGTATTTTCTGATTAGTATATAATACTTGCTAAGAATATATGGGTATGCTTGTGACTGATTATTCGGGTAATTAATTTTAGATTAAATATAAAGTAAGAAAATAAATGAAATGAACCATAAATTGATACTTGTGATTGAATATGCATATTAAGTGCTAAGCGCTATATGTTATCATGTAGGTTCATTCGAAGAACATGAACTCTGGCTGTTAATTGTTAATGATTATAAGTGATTATTGTTTTGTACATCTGGTTGATTTAAAGAGATATATGTGTATCATATAAGTGGTAAATGAGGAATAAAACAACTAAAAAGTAAGAGTAGGAACTTGGTAAATTGAATGGTTGAATTATGATGTTTGTGTGCTAAATGTGTATTGCATAATGAATTGGATAATAAATAAAGAAGGAAAATATACGGAGATAGAGATAATAAATTGAGTATGAGAATAAAGGAAATGAAACCACTAATAAATTGTGATGAAATGTGTATTTTAATTGTTAAATGCTGTCATGAATACTTAATTGAAGAATATGCAACCTTGATTGATATTGGTGAGTTATTGTATGTTATAGTTGTTATGTATGTGTTGAATGACGAATGAGATAACAAGTTACTAATGAAAGGCAAGAAGGAAAAAGATAATTATAAAGAAACTAAAGAAGAGAATTTATGCATTATTAGGTTGTAATAATGTTGGAAATTTATGAAAAATTAATTAAAGTCCAGTCAATTGAGATGAATAATGTTTGCATCCTGATTGGTTGATAGTATCGTTTTCATGTTCATGGAACATGAGGAGGGCCTCTCGGAGTGCCAATGATTAACGATTACAAATGTTGGTCTCGATATTAAATTGATTTCTCGTTAATAACATTGAATTCAGCATTTGGAAATTGCCTTGTCTTTTCATTTTTAAAATGTAGTTCAAGATAACAATTTTATTTAATGTAAATTAACTTATTTTCGTAGATAAAAGAAATTATAATTGTACATCCCAATATTTCAAAATTAGAGTTATAAAAAATATAAAGGTTATGGCCGAATTCTTTTGATAATTCATCAGAGTAAGTAGAAATTCATAGAACCATGTGTGAATGGAAAATATAAACATATATAATATATACATCATCAGCATAAAAGGTACATGGTCCAAGAGTCTGGTAAAAATTGAGTCCAAAAGGTACAAGTCCATAAACTAAAAACATAAAAAAAAATACCAACACATCAAAGCCCTCTCAAAAATATATACAATATATATAAAATCAAAACAGAAGTGCCTCAAAGCTGGTTAGAACCGAACAAGTTCTCTATAAAGCTAGTGTCATCCATCCATCCATCTGGTCCACTGCAGCTGCACACTGGGTCCCTAACTCTCACTACCCACACTATGTATATACTATACCTACTGGTCTCCAACGCCCCACTGACTCCTGGTGGAATGCTCGACTAACTCATCTCTGCTCCCTGCCTCGAGACTTCATCCGACGGGGTGTGTACGCGCAGTTTTGCATTTGTAAATGTATTTTGTTAAAAAATATTATTATTCGATCTAACAAAATAAAATATTTCAAACTTACAAATTAAATAAAAAGTTGGTGTATTCAAACTAAACTGAACTTGAACTAAAAAATTAGTTCGAATCAAATTCAAACAAAACTATTTCTTGACGAAGTTAACTGATGGTTAGTGGTTACCCTCATTTTCTACCCTAATGAAAACTATATATGATATACAATTTGGTCCTAAAGTGTCCGAGATGAGTTCACATTGAACTTGAAAAAAAACGTTATGCAAGTATTATTGCTCTGATTTTATTCATCTCTCAATCAAGAAAAAGAAGACTTTTTCTTTTTGCTCCCATTGCCTTTATTTGGTAGAAGATGATTTTCGATTTTAAAAAGTCGAAACTATTTTAATTTACTACCGATTTGCATAAGGCGAAAGAATTACCAATTTTTTAAAAGTGGGAATACTTCCGCTTTTTAAGAAGCGGAACAATTAAAATGTTGAAATCCCAAAAATGTTCCTCCGTGAACACCCCACCTCCCTTTTGTACGTGAATGAACGGAGGAGCAATTTTGGTATTATAACAAAATTTTAATGTTTCTACCTGATAAAAGGCGGAATACTCTATTTTTATTTACACATTTGGAAAGATAATACTACTTGCATAAGGCGAAAATTGTTTTATTTTGTTTCCGCCTTGTTTCGAGCGGAAAAATCTTCCGACTTGTTTCAGGCGATAAATAACAAATAGAGACTAAAAGTAATGAGTGAGAGAAAAAAGAAAAAGTGAGAAAGAAAAGCATTATGTTGGCCAGTTAATTGAATGGCGTTGGTGAATTTTATTTATTTTTATTTTTGGTTTTATTTATTTTTAATTGCAGGTTGGACCACTGCATTGATTGCACTAAGATTTGGGTGGGGACCACCAAACTCTACCACAGTCCAGGGCTGAGGCCTCACACTATCTGCATACTTTTTCAAACTTCTAAATGTGGGTCCATTTTTGGGTTCTTAACGTGGGTTTTACCATTATTTTATTACTTTTTACCTTTATCCAATAATTAAGCATTGTACTTACTTTTTTATTTTATCCCTAAACTCAACTTTCATTTTTAAATGGGTCCCACAACCTACCCCACACCCTTAATATAAATATAATTATATTCATAATTTTTTTTGTTCGTAATACTTTGCATCCTCTCTCCTCTGTGCTGCTGCAAAACCCGTACAAGATGGTCCCACACTTTGGTGCTAAGCTTGGGCTTGTGGAAGCACACAAGCTTGTGGAAGCACACAGCTCCAACCCTGAACACGGTTCCTTGCGTGCTTGTGTTGGGAAGAACTGGCTTAAGCACAGCGTTGAGGATGCTCTAAAAAGCATAAAGATACCGACTTTTCCATTTTGAATCCCCTTCCTTACTCGTTGATCTCTATTTGAATTTTTATGGATGAAGTTGTCCTTTATTCTCAAACAAGCGAAAGAATTTAATTTTTCGATTTTAAGAAAACAAAAGAGAAATATATCACTTTTTGACTTATACAAATTTTAAAATATTTCGACTTCTAAAAGGCGGTAGTATAATATATATTTCTGACTTGTAACAGTGGAACATATTAATAATTTTTTATAATCAAGTGGTTTCACTAGTGAATAATCCTATTGTGAATTCAAGACCAAAGTGTGTCTAGTAGCAACTAGCAAGTGGCACCAAAATGAAGTACACCAATATAGTAATTTTATAATCAAGTGGCACGACATGAAATACACTAGCTAATACAGTAATTTTATAATCAATTAATTTTTTATTATCAAGTGGCACTGATATGAAATACATTAGTACAATGTATTATTGTGTCTAGTAGCAATATGTTAAAAAACTTGATATTTTTTTTCTTTTTTATTGCCAGTTTTTATTGCCTACTCAGTGTGTCTAGTAGCAATATTCTTCTTTGAATTGTTTTCCACTGTTACAAGTCGAAAATATATATTATACTATCACCTTTTAGATGTTGGAATATTTTACGACTTATATAAGTCGAAAAATGATATATTTCTCTTCCGCCTTGTTAAAATCGGAAAACTCTTCTGCCTTATTTCAGGCGGTAAATAAAGGACAACTTCGTTCATAAAAATCCAAATGGGAGCCAACCTATGAAACATGGGTACTTCTAAACCTGTGACGTATCCGTATCCGGTACACCTTAGGTACCGGTACACGTACCGTACTTAAGGTACTTGTAACTGATATGTTAAAGTATATTTTAGGTGTTGATCGTCCTAATAATGTAATTTTTGTCTTAAAATTTATATTTTAATGTTATAATTAATCTTTCCACTTTATATCTTGACATATTTTAAGTATCAACCTCTAATTTCAAGATACTCATATGCTATTTCTAAACAAAAATCGTTTATTTGCACCTCGTTTATATATATATTTATTTATTGTGGTGGACTAAACCTCTGACCGAGATCATACTGCTCCCCCACTATCGCTAACGGGCCGAGATCGATGTCTCTCAAGCAAACAGACACAACCTGGACGGGTTAAGCTGGCTCCCCCAACTCGGCCCTCACATCATTCAAGCCAACAAGTACAGGATGACGGCCAATAAGCCACCTCAGTCATATCCTCTTACGGCTCATAACGGGCTGGATCATCTGGGCCACAACACAACTGGCCCATTAAGGCATCCAGCCACCCCTATAAGTAGTACAGTGCTACATGGCGCTCAGGTACGTCTTCTAACCCTAAGTTCACACTGCACACACTTTGTGATTAGGACAACCCAGGTAATCCTACTGATATCTGTGAGAACTCAAAGAATCACACATAAACCCTAGATCAAACCGCCTCACTAGGTCTCACCATGTGGCCTTAGTGATCGACCTGATCTAGAACACTTCATTGGCGCCGTCTGTGGGAACTGAGTAGATCATCAATCCCACCAAAAACTACCATGGCTGATGCAGCAGAAAATCACGCCCCACACAGAGGAAGAGGGCGTCCTCGCAGGGTAGCAGCAGTGCAGGAGCGACTGGATGATCTGCACCATCACCTTCAGGCCAACAGGGTAGCAGCGTTTCCTGAACCTATAGTACAGCCACCACCAGCAGCGATCCCTGCACCACCAACACAACCACCACCAGCAGCAATCCCTGCACCACCACCCTTCACACACACCCACAATGGTCACTACACCGTGGTTTCAGGGGAATCATCACACCAAGGCAGGCAGGGAGATAGGAGTCCTCATCGTTAGGAGCGGGATCGACGCTCAGTAGCGCACTCCTTCCATGCAGAGAATGCATCGCAACAGCGACGCCACCACGGAGAGCACGGGCATTCTGCTGGCCCCTCTCGTCGATCTCACCGCACGAACACGTCCCCACGACGTCGTGATGATGAGATCCTGGCCATGATGCGGTAACAAATGAGGATTATGGAGCAGCAGGGCCGGGCTATTGCCGATCTGCAGAACATGGCAATGGAACGTGAAGCCGAACGAGCACCAGTGGTGGCTCCGGCACGAAACGGAGAACGTGAAGCCGAACGAGCATCAATGGTGGCTCCGGCACGAAATGGTGAACGTGAGGCCGAACGAGCACCAGTCGTGGCTCCTCACGAAACGATCCTCCTCAGCATTATCGAAGCAATGAGTCTTACAGAAGGGAAGAAGTTTCTCTTCCTCCACCACCCCCTTTGAATCCTGACCTAGAGCCCGAACAGGAGCATCCTGGTCACCCCTTCACTCCTTATATAATGGCATAAGAGACCCCACAAGGCTACCTCGGACCCAGCAACATTCCGAGGTACGACGGTCTCTCCGACCCCAATGATCACATTCTATCTTTTGAAGGGGCCATGAACTTTTATGGGGGTAGAGATCGGATGAAGTGCAGAGAATTTTCAATGACCCTCCAAGCACCAGTTCTGCGTTGGTATGCCTCGCTCCCTCGAAACTCGATCAACTCGTGGGCCGAGTTGAAAAGGGTTTTCTTTAATAGATACACCGCCAGCTGTATTCAGCCAAAGTCGGACCACACGTTGGCAACGGTGACGCAGAAGCCAGGTGAAACCCTTAGGGAATATCTAAATCGGTTTCATCACTAGTCGAGTTCAATCGCAAACCTCGAACCAGGTGTGGCTGTTTTGCTCTTTACCCAAGGGTTGGCCCCAGGTGACTTCCGAAAGGCTCTTATCGGGAAGCCACCTCGGGATATGGCCGAGCTCAGGCAACGGCCAAACAAGTTTATCAATCTCGAAGAATTTGACAAAGGTCTGTCAAACAGACTGGCCCGTAATCAAGGCGATCTCGCACAGGAGGACCGCACAACTCCTCGGGGTCGGCCCCGAAGGGATGACCGAGAAGGAAGGCGCCCACCCTCACCACCTCCTCAACCTCTCCCCCGCAGGTATAATATGTACACTCCACTGAACGCATCAAGGTCTCAGATTTGGAGGGAGACAATGCAGACAAAGCTCAGGCATGTTAGCAGGCTCCCTACCTCAGAAATTAGAAAAACGTGAATCGGAACAGGTACTGTGATTTTCACGAGGGGTACGGCCACAATACGGACCAATGCACCTGGCTCCGAGACGCTATTGAGGAGATGATTGGAGAGGGGAAGTTGCAGCGGTACATAAAAGAAGCAATTGAGAAAAGGCCACGGAAGAGATCCCAGAGTCTTGACAAGGGAAAGAGGAGACGTGAGTCTACGCCCGAGAAGAAAACGGAAAATCGAGGGCAGGTGGATCTCGTCACTATTGATGAACTGGACAAGTCACCAAAAAAACTCACGATTCAAACAATTTCAGGAGGTTTCGCGGGAGGGGGAGAGCACAGGTCCGAGCGGAAAAGGTATGTTAATCAGGTATTAGCGGTTCATCGTCATCCTATTCGGAAAAGGCCATCTCGGAACATCCCGATCAGTTTTTCTGATAAGGACATGGAGGGGGTCATTCCTGACCATAATGACCCGATGGTTATTTCAGCTAGAATTGGCAACTTTGATGTCGCCAGAGTTTTCGTCGATCAGGGAAGCCCTGCCGACATCCTTTTTCTGCATGGTTTTTCAAAGATGAGATTTTGGCAGGATGATTTGGAGCAATTCGAAGGTAATCTGATCAACTTCACGGGGGATGCGATACGGCCCCTCGACGTCATCAAGCTACCCATGACCCTGGGAGGTCAGCCTGCCGCGAGAATGGAGATTATTATGTTCTTGGTAGTAGACTGCCCCTCAGCTTACAATGTCATTCTGGGCAGGACTTGTCTTCAGGCTTTTGGGGCAGTGGTGTCTACTGTCCATTTGGCCATGAAATTCGTAGGCTCAGATGACACGGTGGTTACGGTAAGGGCTGAACAGGAGGAAGCACGTTTGTGCTATAACGCCAGTCTCGGAAAGGTCAAGAAAGACAAAGAAGAAAAGATTCCTAAAACACCAATGGCCAAGGGAGGGGTCCTTTTGGTCGAATTGGACGTTAGAGCTGAGTAGGATGACTTCAGACCACAGCCCCAAGGAGGATGGGAGTCCGTGCCTGTGAATCCGACTGACGACTCAAAATTGGTCCAATTCGGGACCGATCTCCCACCTTCAATTAGGGACGAAGTTATCCAACTGCTCCGACGAAACAAGGATCTATTCGCTTGGACCTCGACAGACATGTCCGGGATCGACCCAAATTTTATTTGTCACAGACTTAGTGTGGATCCCAAGGCTAAACCTGTGGCGCAGAAAAACGTCGAGTCGGTGCCGAAAAGTCCAGAGCCATCCAAGAGAAGGTGTCAGAGTTGTTGGAGGCTGGATTTATCAGAGAAGTTTTTTATTCTGAATGGCTATCCAATACAGTGCTGGTAAAGAAGTCTAATGGTAAATGGCGAATGTGCGTTGATTACACCGACCTTAATAAGGCTTGCCCGAAGGATCAGTACCCACTGCCAATCATTGACCAGCTGGTTGACAATTCAGCAGGGATTCATAAATTTCTAATAATATAAACATGGTTTTTAATCAAGGATTAAAAATAGAAATAATTAATTATAATAAACTTTATAATTAACATTTCATTAATCAGGGATTAAAATTTTGGGGTGTTACACTTACTCCCTACCCTTTTGTTTGTTAAGTTTCTGAAGTATGGGAATTGAAGAGTTTGCTACTTTTAGAAGCAATCTGTCCAACCAGATGCTCGAGCTGAAGAAGGAAATGTCTGTAAAGATATTTTATCATTGTTCGATTCCAGTGTAACCCTGAAATGAAATGTAATTTTGAAGAAAAATTTTATTCACTTATTAATTATAAATTGAATTACTAATTCTTTATTGCAAAAATATTCAAACGAATCATTTTATTCCCTTTATAAAATCAGGGTGTTACAACTTTAACCCCCCCACCCCACTTTTCCCAATTGTGTTACAGAAACCAAATTGGTTCTAATACAAGGCACGTGTATCACTTCACGCAGAGATAATGCCTTGCTAAATGTGAGCTTTAATATAATTTTTCCTTTTCTAAGAACTGGAGCAGTTCAAGAATAATCTCCTAGATAAACCTATTCTTTTTCTTCACCCATTGATGTGTAGGAGGAAAATGCACTTCTTTTTGCACATATATGTCTGGTACCCCCTGAGTCTACCACCCATTGCCTCATATTAGCAACCATCAGGGTTTGGGAAACAACTACAGCAATAATATCATTTCCTTGAACAAATTTTGCATTTGGCTCAGGAGGATTCTCATTTCTTTTACGGTGTCTACAAACTGATGCATAATGCCCCGACTTTCCACAAATAAAACAATAACCTTTTCCTTTTTCTTAAAAGAGGGGTTATAAGCAGCTCTAGTAAAAAAAGTATTGTGAACAGAATCTTTATTATTTCCATACCTTTTCTTATTGTGTGCCATGTTTTCTTTTGCATCCAATGCTTTTGCCTTTGCAACTTTGAGTTCTTTTAATTTCTGGTTGTGTCCTCAGTGATAATATGTGTAATCGGGTCCGCCAACGAAAGTTGCTTGTGTTTGTGCTTTAGTTGCTCTTTGTAATCATTCCATGATTCAGGCAATTTTTCAATCAATAAACCATCAATAGACTTCAGGAAGAATAATGTTTTCTACTTTTAGATCTTCCAACAACTTGTGATATTCATTAATATAATTTGTTATTGATGTCCTTTTCGTCGAACATCTCCCACTTGTAGTAATTTCCTATAATAAATTTCTTCTTTCCATTGTTCTTGACTATGTACTTCAGATTAAGAGAGTCACAAATCTCCTTCGCTTCCTTATAAGAACAGTACACATCAAATAGATCATTAGACAAAGTACTAATTATGGTGTGTCGGCATACATAGTTGGCGCAAGTCCTTGTCTCGAGCGCTTTTGGGTCAACAGGAGATATGGTTGGTCATCTGTAGGCGTCGGAGCAACACCATGTATGTCTAGCACAGAGAATATGCGTTCTCGCCAATGCTTAAAATTCATGCCATCAAACATTTCAATTTTTGATATGTTTGGAAATGGTTTTGCAAATGTAATTGAAGAAGGAACAAAATGGTGTATGGTAGTAGTGGTGGTTTGAAGATTGGTTTCGATATCAAATATACCATTGTTTGTAGCGGTGGTGACAGTGTGATTTAGTGCAGAATTCTTAAGATTGTTAGAAAAATATGAGAGAATACACCGAAAAAATATACAAAAATAATAAATGATATGAGGCATGTCAAAGACATTGCTCCTAAAAATTTATTCGAGTAATATGTCAGATTAGTCCCGGATTTTGTAAGTATCGGTCAAGTTAGTCCCTGACTTTATCGAAATAGCAATTTAGTCCCTGAGATTTCATTTTAATTCACATATGTCCCTATCTTTATCCTATTTTAAAGCAAATACATCACTGCGATAGTGATGGCAGGGACTAACTTGATCGACGTTCTCCTATCTCGGGGACTAAATTGCTATTTCGATAAAGTCAGGGACTAACTTGACCTACGTTTACAAAGTCAGGGACTAATCTGACATATTACTCAAATTTATTCCCTCCACCACGACGATTCCCCAGGATTCAGCATATCCTTCTGATAAATATACAAGAAAACAGAACTAGCAATCAAACTCTATTATATATTTTTGAGTTCATTCCTTGCAACTAGAAAATTTCTTAATCAATAAGACTCCCACATCATCAAAAGTTGAGAAAATAAAAGTCAATAAGTCATGTCTTGTATCCTGAAAATTTTCGAATTTAAACAAAAAAATACTAATGTATGTAGAGATTTATGGGTGTGCATTGATGGTATCATCCACCATTCATTTGTATTACTTTTATTTAAAAGTCAAAAACCATGCATAATCATGTGAAAGTGGAATGATGCACTGATGGTGTAAAAAACCTTTACACTATCAGTGCACCATCTATTTTCTCATGTTTCAATGCAATATTTTGTACTAAAATGGTACACTATTTCAATCCTAAATACAATTAATAAAATTTAAAAACAAAACTAATGTATAAGTGCTTACACTGTTTCGTTCAATTCTAAATATTTTTAAAAATAAAAAAAAAAACTAACGTACCAGTGCAATATTTTGTAAATCTATATTTCAATCCTATGTAAGGTAATATATAACATATAATAAATCAGCCATCGAATACACGATTTGATTGAACTGAACACAAATGACCCATTTTGAGTTGAAAAAGTCAAAGACTTTAATTTTCTCATGGAATACCTTATCAATACACATTATAATTCTTAATACAATACAAACGTAGAACCACAATTTTAAGCTATTAATAAAAAAATCTTAATATAAATGTTTCCTTAACGTCCATATATGATAGTAGATTTAGCAACATCAATCTTCTTGAAAAGGCAACAATTAAAATAATTGAGCAACTTTTTTATCTTTGTTAACCTATGCCATTATGAGTGATGATGGTTAAAGACAAAAATAATGAGGTGTTTTTAGTGGAAGTCCATGTCCATTAGTATTTTATATTTTAAATACATTATTTTTAAAAATTAATTGTCTATTGAATTCCCTTATTGCATGGGTGAACATTTCACACTAAAATAAATTGAAGAAAAATTAATAAAAGGAGAAAACAGGAGAACCAAAAAAACATGAATAAAAATATTTTAATGATATCAAGTCAATGAATTGGGGGAAAGGACGATGTACATTTATAGCTACAATGTAATTCCTTGCACATGAGACAACCTTCATGTTTGGCAACTTTTTAATTATATAGATGAGGATAAAGTTTTTTATAATTCTCGCGAGGGGGCTCCACCTTTGATTGCAGCCAAGCAACAACTGCAGACAAATACATTATACAGATACACCATTAACAAATTAAAATTATTATAATAAATAATATGTTAACTTAATTTGCAACCAAGTGCGTCATCCACAGAAAAAAGCAACCAACAGAGTTACCTAAAATATAAATGGCCACCAAATAAAGTTAACTTTTGCTCGCAAAAGGTTTACACGATTTCCAACCATTTTAAACTTCTAGGACTCATTTCATCATGATTTTATTTGGAGGAGTAATATGAATAGCTAATATATCTTTAGATGATCAGATTGAAGTTTTACTCATAAAAAATATTATATATTAAGTATATATATATATATATATATATATATATATATATATATATATGAAGCATCAAATTATTCATAATGTAATATTTAATGATTTAAGCAGTTTTATCAAATGTAATATTTCCTTTCAATTTTTAGCACCTTCAGCTGATATATTAAAAAAAAAATTATTAAACGGAAAAGAAAATAGAAAATGATGAGAGTAATGTGACATAGTTTAAAAAAAACCGAAACAAAGTTTTTGGGAAAACTAAATAGATACCTATTACGAAATAGTTTTTATGATAAATTACGTACATTGATGCAAATTAACTTACATTGTTTTTCGTCAGGGTGTTGTGGGTCACATTCACTATCACATTTCATTCTACATACCCAAGTCCAATTATTGCATTCATCTTGGCATTTTTTTTGGCAGGCAGAAACATCATTATTAGATTCAACCATGGTCATTTGAAGAGCTACAAGGACAACAAGGCAAACCAGCAAAAATTTAACATTATTTTTGTTTTCCATTTTATTTTCTCTCTTTAGGTAACTCGTTTGATGTTTCTTTTTCCTCCTTCCTTCCCTTTTGATTTGTCTTCAATTCATATAAAGTTTTTATAGTTGTATAATCCGTCATACTTACAATAACTTCAAAGGTTTGTTCCAAAAATTTAGAATTCTTATCACAATGTCTCCTATTTTTAAACAAAACAAAAAAATATAAAAGAAAAAGTGAGTTAATAAATAATTCTAAATTTGAAAAATTTCTTTCTCTTTGGAATCTTTTTAGTTCAGTGATTTACCTTTTTTTTTTTAATATTTTCAAGACAATTATCATTTTATTTGTCATTTCTGAAGAAAAAGTAAGAACGTAGAATATTATAGTACAATAAGAAGTTAATTAAGTTGTAGCTGTGAGAAAAAAGTGACAGATAGATCTGGTTTCGTGAAGCAAAAACAAAATATTCATAAATTAACCAAAAATAAATATAATATTAATATTTATTTGTTATATTAACACATCAATGTCAATGCAAGCATGTGAAAAGTTCATGTAAAAAATCTATGTACATGGGAAAATCTATGCCAAAAAACTAATGTAGTTTGTAATAGAATTAATAACAATAAAATAGTAAATCAATTTTTCGAAATCGCTTACAGTTTGTGAGAAGATGACTAAAGTAGCAAGTAGCTTTCAAAAACTATAGGCTCTCTTTTCAAAATATACAAGCACTTTTCTAGAGCTCATGTCATGATAGGATTTAGTTTGTTCATATCTATTTATTATATCTTAGTCTATTCTTATCTATTATTTTCTATCAATTTGCTATTATATTCAAATCAGGCCATCGGTTTCACACTTAGAGATATGTAACTACCTTCTATAAATTAATGAAGCTCCTCACGTTGACTACCTTCTAAATTAATAAAGATCCTAATCATGATTTTACTCTAGTCAACTCTGACCTTCATTTATCCTTCTTAGGGTATCACGAGCCCTTTACTAGCTACTATCTCGCCTAACTCAAATTCCTCAACCTCCATCACCACCATTGATTTTAACCGTAACAACTCAATTAATCAATTCCATAATTTCAATATGGATCAAAAGTGTCGGCGTCCACTTAAACAAAATTACCTAATGTTATTTGCAAACATATATCGTAGTTAAGATTTCACAAAACCACTTCAAAGAATTTCTAACATAATGTCAACTTTTCAAAGTCCACTTCCTAAACTCAAGGATCCAAAAAATTAAGATAAAAACCTGTTGTTAGTTTTTAAAAGGATCCTTTTAGTGAAAAAGCTTCAAATACTCCATTTCAATATCAAAAGAAAACTAAATTTTGGAAACTCGATCCTTAACTAACATCGATATTTCATTGATATTGAGAAGTTTTTCTATAAATCTCTAAGACTTTAACACTTCACAAAATTTTATCAAAAAAATTCTTATTCTCACAAATCCAATCAATACAATCAGATTTCCCTCAAACAACTCGAAACCTAAATTCTATAACCACCTTTGGAATATACAACTTTTCCTTAATATTCAAACTCAATATCCCAATGAGAATCAACAAGATAACATTTTATTTTTGATCATTCCCAAATATTGTATAGACATTTAATTGATTTCCAAAACAATTTATAACATCGTTAGTTGCAACAAAAAAAAAAACTAGCCATTTATAAGTACCTGCATTGCTAATTCTGACGGAACCAGTCATTTGAGTCATGATTAAAATCAAGAAGATTAACTTGAACTGACCTTTTTTTTGGAGCTGAGCATAGGAATGTGAGAGAAAACTTAATTATATGCTCCCAAAGAAACAAAAGTTATCAATGTATCGGACTTCATTCCCAAAACTGAATGTCCAAAATTTAAATTTTTGCTTATGACAAAGGTCATGACTTTTTATATATATATATATTCATATGGTACATGATTACTTTGATTGAAAATCAAAGGTTCCCCTACTAATAATTTTGATAATGACTTATAGTTATATAAGTATTTCATATAATCATTCGTTATATTGAGAAGTGTAACCACTCTCCTTATTAGTTTTATATATGGACATGATTTCTTATGAGAAAATAATAAGAGTGGATGATATGATCCATTCCTGAAGAACGTCACTATATATGTTTAGGAATGAATGAAATGAGATGAAATGGTATAGCTAGTTCTTTATGAACTAGGTACTTAACTTTTTGGTACGTAGGAACATTTGCTTGCCTTCCATGTAAAACATGAAATATTTGTTAGTTTAATCATTAAGAAAAAATCATTTTGTTTTCGTTAAATATGAAATAATGTAATGTTCCATTTTTTGTTGTGAATATTTTATGTCTTCCTAAAGATAAAATAGGCTTCCCTTTGTCGATTTTGTCAAATATATTGGAAGGAAATATTATCACGTTTTGTAAATCTATATTTCAATCCTAAATATTATTAAAAAAAAGTAATGTACAAGTGCAATGTTTTGTAACTCTATATTATATACTTTTGAGTCCAATCATTATAACCAAAAAGTTTCTCAGAGCTCTTACAGTAAAAGTTAGGAAAATTGGAACTTTTTATGCGAGATATGCCACGTGTCGACGATGTTTATTATTTTAAAAAATAAAAAATTCTTGAAAAGATATGTCTTATTGATTAACACCCTTCCATAATAATGTTACTAAATACAGTTTAAAAAAATTAAATTCTGAAATAATATTAATGCACTTTTACAGTAAAAAATCGAAACACCCTTTCATAATAATACTAATGTATTTTGACAATTTAAGACTTTATATATAACTGTGATACATTTTTGAAGCACTCAAAAAACAATGATTTCGTGTATAATAAGTGGTGCAATGTCTCAAACTAAGTACAAACCACAAGAAAAAAACTACCAATTAATACATCCGTACACATAAACTAATGCACTTATTTCATTACACAATAATCATTGCAGGATAAATAACTTCACTTTACGCACAAATGTACTCTTTCCGTTAAAAAATAAATAATGTAGATAAATTTAAAAATAATTCTCACATTTCTAAAATTTTTACTTTTTGATTTCTTTATCAATTTCAAACAACAATTCTAACACATAATAAGAGTTTGATATTTCTTATTTGCCAAATTAAATGTTTAAAATTTAATTTAATTACTGAGTACATAAAAAAATTAATAACCCATGCATTGCACTGGATAATTCGTAATAAATCATATAATAATATTATGTAACCCATAATAGAAGATAAGGATTTAGAACTTGAAAATAAACTGTGTATACAAAGAAAAGTTAAAGTCTGCACGACTATATTCTTTTCTTCTTGCAGTCGTTCCATGTTCCTCTCCTTTTTACGTTGCAGTGGAGTAAATTTATATAATAAAAGGACAGAAACTGTGTCTATTCAGTTTAACTTCAAACAAACTCTGAGTACTCGAGCACGAATGATAGGACAATGATAAACTGTTCCAAAGCCTGTACGCACACACAAGTTTTAGAAAACTGAAAAATAACTTCCCCACTATGATGGCATTTTTGTAATATTTGATGAAGTTTGATTGGTTGGAGACAAGGAGACAGGAAATTTTGGGACAAAGGATCCTCATCCCGAATGATGGAAGGTTTATATGACTTAATTTTTTAACAGTTACAAACATTAGGGTGATCAGTCCTAATATTTAAACCATTAACAATAAAATCGTTTTTTCAGATATATTCTTTCACAAGAAAGACTATACCATGTATCTTTAAGTTAGATGAATTTAAAGATAGAAATATTTGTCACCATTAGATTTAGCCAGGTAGTCATGTTCTAGAGATATTTTTGTTGGGGAGACACATATTTGTTAATCTCTCTAATCTCAACTAACTTTCTATTTCTGTAGTGTTCAGGAATAATTATCACATCCAACTATGATAAAGATTTCGATTAAATAAATTTTGTCCAACGTCTTTTCAAGATTCCCCAACTATCAAATGGATTAATTAAGTCAATGGAAAGATAAATTATTACGTTAATCCAGAATGAGGAAATAATTAAACATATGTTTACCTAAATCAGATCCCGACTCGGATCCTCGCAGGGTGAACATCTTCCGTTGCTTGGTCCTTTTGTTGTTGCTCACGTTCTTGTTCTTGTCTTCGATCTGGACAGTTTGGAGAATAATGCCCCAGCTTCTTGCAGTTGAAGCAAACCACTCCCTTGGATATTCCACAACTTGTCCCAAATGTGATGTGCTCCATACTTTCCACATTGAGGTGGATTAGTGATGCTCTTATTTTCTCTTCTTCCATTTCCATTTTTATTGTCCTTCCTCAATTGGGGTTCTTCCATTATCGGTTCTTCTGGTGTTGGTTCTTCTAATTGCCTTTCCTTTTCGTTAAGTTGGGCTCTCATTTCTTCAATCTTTTGTTTCCTTTGGGCTCGAATGTCCCTTTCATAGACTTTTTTTGCCTTCATATAGTCTTCATAGATCAAACACATATTTAGCAATATTGGGAAATTCCTTATTACCTGATAGCTAAAAGCTGGTTTAAGGTCCGTACGCAGTCCATTATCAAACTTTACGCATTTGGACCTCTCATCTGGGTTATACTAGAAGTAAGGAGAATAATTTATTAGTTTCTCGAACTTCGCGGCATATTCCCCGACGTCATACTTCCTTGATCATGAGCTCGTATGTTATGTACGATCACGAAGAAGTGAAGTTATTATTGAACTAAGGGAGACAAAACGAGCATAACATAACACTAGAAAGTCTGGTGTGCTAGGATATCGATTGCCCTCATGCATCATGAGCATTATGATATGATAATTGTAATTGTCGACTTTCCAGTCATTCAATTATTAATCCAATTATATGATGTGACAATGACTTACTCACAACCCGTTCTTTTGTTAAGTTTATGAAGTATGGGCATTGAAGAGTCTGCTACTTATAGAAGCAATCTATCCAACCAGATGCTCGAGCTGAAGAAGGAAATGTCTGTAAAGATATTTTATGATTGTTCAATTCAAGTGTAACCCTGAAATGAAATGTAATTTCGAAGAAAAATTTTATTCAGTTATTAATTATAAAGGGAATTATTAATTCTTTATTGCAAAAATATTCAAATGAGAGATAATGTTTTGCTAAATGTGAGATTTAATATAATTTTTCCTTTTCTAAGAACTGGAGCAGTTCAAGAATAATCTCCTAGATAAACCTGTCCTTTTCCTTCACCCACTGATGTGTACGAGGCAAATGCACTTCTTTTTGCACATATATGTCTGGTAGCCCTTAAGTCGACCACCCATTGCCTCATATTAGCAACCATCAGGGCTTGGGAAACAATTGCAGCAATAATATCATCTCCTTGAACAAATTTTGCATTTGGCTTAGGAAGATTCTCATTTCTTTTACGGTGTCTACAAACTAATAATGCATAATGCCCCGGCTTTACACAAATAAAACAATGACCTTTTCCTTTTTCTTAAAAGAGGGGTTATAAGCAACTCTAGGAAAAAAAGTATTGTGAACATAGTTTTTATTTTTTGCATACCTTTTCTTATTGTGTGCCATGTTTTCTTTTGCATCCAATGCATTTATTTTCCCTTGCAACTTTGAGTTCTTTTAATTTTTGGTTGTGTCCTCAGTCATAATATGTGTAATCAGGTTCGCCAACGAAAGTTGCTTGTGTTTGTGCTTTAGTTGCTCTTTGTAATCATTACATGATTCAGGAAATTTTTCAATCAATAAACCATCAATAGAGTTCAGGAAGAATAATGTTTTCTACTTTTAAATCTTCCAACATACAACTTGTGATATTCATTAATATAATTGTTGATATGTTTGGAAATGGTTTTGCATATGTAATTGAAGAAGGAACAAAATGGTGTATGGTAGTAGTGGTGGTTTGAAGATTGGTTTCCATTTAAAATATACCATTGTTTGTAGCGGTGGTGACAGTGTGATTTAGTGCAGAATTCTTAAGATTGTTAGAAAAATATGAGAAAATACACCGAAAAAATATACAAAAATAATAAATGATATGAGGCATGTCAAAGACATTGTTCATAAAAACTTATACCCTCCACCTCGACGATGTGACACTCTCTTTTACATCTCGAAAATAATAAATATTTCCAAAAGTAAAATACTTGCTATCAAAAATTAGTACTAGAAAATTTTTCCTTTTTAATTGATACTTGCTCAATCATAAACACTTTTAATCGGAACAAACATTTGAATTCGGCTTAATAATACCTTAATTACCAAAAGGCTCTTGAGACAATATTTTTCCAATATAATAAAACATCTTTATAGCATTTCTTGAAAAGTATTATTGTCCCTTGAATTTGATCGAATGCATAGAATATGAACTTATTGCGGAATCCTTTTTACGTCAAAATCAGAGTACACGGAAGTAAAAAGTAATACTTGTGGGGCACTGCTGAGGTAAATAAAATATCATATGCATATATATATATATATATATATATATATATATGTCAAGATAAAACCCCACCAGTAATATCAGTAGCAAGTAACATAAGTCGAGATAGCAAGAGTTTATAAAAACATATACAACCCAGCTGCATAAAATAAAACCTCACTCTAAGACCTCTCAAAATATATACAATATATCACATAATCCCAAAATAGAAGTCCCAGAGCAGGTCATCTGTGTCCTCAGCAGCTTCTCAAATCCTCCACAGCTCTATCCATAGGATCTAGGATCCAAAACATCCATGCTATGCAGGCTCCTATGAACCAGCGGGTCCACCTCTAGCAGTAACAGTCGGCTCGACATGCACCTCCTCCTCGCTCTCATCCTCCACAGGATCCTCCTCGACCTCGCCCGACTGTGTAGAGACCCCACCACCGGGTCTAGGATCTGCAGAAGCAGTCCTCTCGAAATTAGTCGGACCAGGAGAAGGAGTCTCCTCAGAGACAACTCTATGAGAGGAAGGACGAGAACGAGTGGCAGCTCTGAAACGAAAATTATGAAAACGACGCATAGGTCGAGCCGGGGTTGGTCCTCTATATGTATAAAAGGGTGGAACATGCATAGTATAGACTATAGGGATCCTAAATCGACGAGGTCGCACACGCACCAGAGGGTTAGGGTGGTAGAGAGTGATCTCTACCTCCCCATCAAAGGTGGCACGGTGCTCCTCGTACGTCCATATACCACTAGGGATAGGGCGTATCTCGATGCAAGCTAGGTATCTGGCCATCACCTAATCAGGGCACAGGGAGTAAGTATACACATATACATAATTGATAAAGACTAAAATTACAAACACAAGTATATCATGGACAGATAATAATGCAAGTACATATGAGCACACCAATTTTCCAAATTATATCTCTTATAATGCAAGTGGTATGATGTTTGATTTTCTATCCACAACTGAGGCCTCTAAAAGTCCATCTTGGACGTCCATCCAATACACCCTTGTGTTCCCGGAACACTGACATTCGTTCCCAGAACGTAATGCCAAACCATACTTGGATAATAAGCATCACTCCCGGAGTGTGCACCACGTTCCCAGAACGCATAAAAAAAAACCAGGTCCCGGACACTGGCCACATATCTATAATGTGTCATCAAGTAGGTTACAATTTGGTACTCCCGGAGTACCCTCCTCATATTCCTAGAATATGATAAACGTTCCTACCAACCAAACTTCCATTCTATATGGATGCAAAAACATCAGGGTTGGTTTTATCTTTACATTAATTACTGTGATTTAGAAATATTCCAATTTCTCTTTTGAATGATTTATTTGAGGCGTAATCTTTGGCACAAAATTCTCCTTTGAATTATCTCAAAAACATGCCCTTAAGCTTAGATTGGGAAAAACATAACCAATGGTACTCAAAAATTTAACTTTTTATTTTTCAGATTCAGGTACTAACCGGTTACAGTTTCAGGCTAACCGGTTAGAATTACAGACCTGAACTGTTTACCATTGTAATTCAGAAAAACCCTTTTTCTTGAATTTTCTACCCAATCCATAAACACGTTAAACATTAATTTACACCTCAAAAACCACTGTTTTTATCATTCAAAAGTCTAAATCACATTCTGTTTCCAAAAGAGCATAATTTCCTCTTGAAATTATCTCATTAACTTAAGGTAATAACCCTTACCCTTATATCTGAACCAAGACAATATTATCAACTCATTTTCAGATTGTTTCCAGTGAAATGAAAGTATAGATTTGAGCAAAATTAGTGAGACTTCAGGATTGTTTTATAAACTGATTTTCTTTTGAAATTTTGCAGTGTCTAACCGGTTACAAATATCGAGTAACCGGTTAGATTATGCAGTCAGTCCACTAAAACAAGAGTTTTGACACATCATTCTTTTCATTTCTCAAATCTAACCAAATTTCATCATTTGTCAGGGTTCATATACCTTAAACAAATATATTTCATCACAGAAACACATTCAATTTGCATGCATTAAGCTTCTTGTATCAAATTGCATAAAAATCAATATAAACACAATTCAACACAACAAAACTTAAAATAAGCATTTAAATACAGATTCCAGTATCAATATCCATTGCATGCATTAACACAAAGTTGCTCAAAACAACATTGAGCTAAAATTTGGCCTCTAAGCCTTTGTGCTTTATACACATAATGCCCTTTTTGAGTTTTGTTAACTCAAATCCTAAATCACTTGATTTTTAGTCTAAATCTAGTATAAGGTAGACTTATCCCATACCTTAGGACAGAGTTTGATGAAGACTAACAATGAACTTGAAGAAAAATCCACAGATTCCTCACAAACCCTAGGTTTTGCTCTCAACCACGATTTCCATCAACAGGGTCCAAAGACCAGAAAATTTGACATAGTAATTGGCCAAAGAAATTGGGGAAAACAGTTACAACTCAATCTAGGTAACATGCACTAGGAGATAGAAGTGATTTGAGGTCAAAGGAGTTCTTATACTTACCAAAATTGAAGCTTCAATTCAGCTCCAGAAATCAGTCTTTGCTGAACTAGTTTTTGAACTCCTTCACTTTAAAGGTTTCGTTCTCCTAGCTCCCTCACTCTCAACTCACAATATTTGGGTCTTTTTAAAGCTCTTGATGTAAGGTTTACAATGGTGTATCACTCGTCTCTCAACACTCAAGGAAGAAGGAGAATCTGCTTCCACGAAATTGAAACCCTAAATCAGCCCTTCAACCCAAAACTCAGATGAACAACCCCCAATTCATCAAAAATTCAGCTATTTATAGACCAACAAGAGTGACATGCACGTTGACGCGTGTTTTTCCACCAATCTGGGCTGTATTCGTGGTGATTAATTGAATTAATCAAGTGATTACTCATCAAATTCCACTAACCCAGTTTCTGGGTTCATCGTCTAACCGGTTAGATCAGTACAAAATTTAAAAATTAATATTTTTAAATCTTTCCCTCAAAGAACCTTTTCAATATTACCTTTAGGTCCTAAACCAAGGACTAAAATGCAATATTCTTATATTTTGCATTTATTTGCCATATAAAAATATCGCAACTTATTTTTATATTTCAGGCTAATTAAATACAAAACATAAACTTGGAAATTCGTATAAATTAATAATAATACTTTTATTATTAATTTTCTTATTATCCGGTAGACGAAAATTAGGGGTGTTACACTACTCCCCCACTTAAAAGGAATTTCGTCCCCGAAATTCTAGTTTACAAAAATAACTCCGGATACACTTGACACATCTTCTCTTCCAATTCCCATGTAGCTTCAGATACGTCTGCGTTTTCCCATACAACCTTAACTAAAGGTATCTCCTTTCCCATGAGCTGCTTAACTTCACGATCTTCTATCTGAACTGGTCTGGTCTCAAAGGTAAGGTTTTCCTTCAAAGTTAGGTCATCAGGTTGGAGTTTCAAAATAACTGATGGGTCATGCACATACTTCTTCAATTGAGAAATGTGAAAGACGTTGTGCAAATTGGATAGAGAGGGTGGTAAAGCTAGTTGATAAGCAACAGGACCCACTCTCTTAAGGATTTGGTATGGACCTATACACTTAGGCGAAAGCTTTCGGGGTTCTCAAGGCTCTACTGATTCCTTTCATCGGAACTATCCGAAGAAACACGTGATCGCCCTCCGAAAACTCTATTGGTTTTCTCCTCTTATCAGCATAACTCTTCTGCCGACTCTGAGCCGCTTTCATCTTTGCCTGAACCATCTTAATCTTCTCAGATGTCTGCTGAATCATTTCCGGTCCAACCACTAAATTCTCCCCCACTTGGAACCAGCATAGCGGGGTTTGACACTTCCTTCCATACAACGCCTCAAACGGTGCCATCCCAATACTTGCATGATAGCTGTTGTTGTATTTGAATTCTGCAAGAGGTAGCACTTGATCCCAACTTCCTTGTTCTTCAAGTGCACAAGCCCGCAACACATCTTCCAAAGACTGAATCGTTCTCTCCGTCTGACCATCCGTTTGTGGATGATACGCAGAACTCAATTTCAATCTTGTTCCCATAGCATCATGCAAACTTTTCCAGAATTGCGAAGAAAATCTGGGATCTCGATCCGACACAATCCTCGAAGGCACTTCGTGAAGACGAACTACCTCCTTGATATAGATCTGGGTAAGCTTGTTCAAAGGATAACGCATATTTATCGGAATAAAATGCGCCGACTTGGTCAACCTATCAACAACCACCCAGATTGCATCATGATTTGCTGCTGTCCTTGGCAAACCAGACACAAAATCCATTGAGATGCTATCCCACTTCCACTGGGGAATACTCAAAGGTTGCAACTGTCCTCCTGGTTTCTGATGTTCCACCTTAGCTTTTTGGCAGATCAAACACGCCGCCACATATTATGCAACATCCTTTTTCAATCCAGACCACCAAAACATCTTTTTCAAGTCCTGATACATTTTGGTTGATCCAGGATGTATACTCATCCGACTCTTGTGAGTTTCATCAAGAATCAGTCTTCTAATCTCCTGATCTCTTGGTATACAAATCCTTGTCCTGAAACGAAGGATTCCATCCAGCCCAATCTTGAAATCAGGTTCTTTTCCTTCCGAACCTAGTCTCATCTTTTCCATCAATTCTCCATCCGCTTGTTGCAACTCCCGAATTCTTTCCAAGAACTCATTTGTGATCTGCAGCATCCCTAACTTGATACTTGTTGGCTCCACTTGTGTCAACAGGCTCAAATCTCTGAATTCCTCAATCAAAGTTGCTTCCTTAATCATCATCGCACTTATGTGGATTGCTTTCCGACTCAAAGCATCTGCAACCACATTTGCTTTACCCGGATGATAGTGGAGTTTAAAATCATAATCTTTCAAAAACTCCATCCATCTTCTTTGCCTCATGTTCAACTCTTTCTGATCGAACAGATATTTCAAACTCTTATGGTCACTAAATACTTGGAACGTAGTGCCATAGAGATGATGTCTCCATATCTTTAAAGCAAACACGATCGCCGCCAATTCCAAATCGTGTGTTGGGTAATTCACCTCATGATTCTTCCATTGCCGCGATGCATAAGCCACTACTCTTCCTTCTTGCATCAATACACACCCCAGTCCTTGCTTAGATGCATCATAGTACACTTCAAAGCTTTTGTGAGGATCGGGTAAGATTAACACAGGAGACGATGTTAACCTTTCTTTCAACTCACGAAAACTAACTTCACACCTATCGTCCCACACGAATGGTTGATCTTTCCGAGTCAACTTGGTCAAAGGCAATGCAATCTTGGAAAATCCTTCTATGAACCGACGATAGTATCCAGCCAGCCCTAAGAAACTTCTCACCTCGGTCACCGTCTTAGGCTGTTCCCAGCTTAGCACTGAACTTACTTTTGCTGGATAAACCGCAATTCCTTCTTTAGAGATTACATGCCCCAAAAACTTCACTTCATTCAACCAAAACTCACATTTCGTAAGTTAGGCATATAATTGCTTCTCCTTCAGGACTTTTAACACAATCCTGAGATGCTCTTCATGCTCTTCCGGATTCTTAGAATAGACCAGAATATCGTCGATAAACACCACCACAAATAAATCCAGATATGGTCTAAAGATCCGGTTCATATAATCCATGAAAATAGCAGGTGCATTAGTCAATCCGAACGACATCACAACATACTCATAATGACCGTATCGAGATCGAAATGCAGTCTTGGGTATATCCTCCTCCTTTATCCTGATCTGATGATCACCTGATCTTAGATCAATCTTGGAAAATAATGCAGCTCCCCTAACCTGATCCATAAGGTCATCAATTCTTGGCAAAGGGTACTTATTCTTAATAGTGACCTTATTCAACTGTCTGTAGTCTACACACATTCTCATACTCCCATCCTTCTTCTTTACAAACAGTAGTGGAGCTCCCCAAGGCGAAACGCTTGGCCTGATCATCTGTTTCTGCAGCAATTCCTCGATCTACTTTTTCATTTCTGCCATCTCTGGTGGTGCCATCCTATAAGAAGCAATAGATATGGGACCAGCTCCAAGGACTAAGTCTATCCCGAACTCCATCTCTCGCTTCGGAGGTAATCCTGGTATCTCTTCAGGAAATACTTCTGGAAATTCCCTCACCACAAGAATCTCTTCTATCGGCATTGACTCTTCTTCCCCAGAAGCCGAGAACAAACACATATAACCCTCAGGTTCAAGGGTCCTATACTGAATTGTCTTTTCCTCACAATTGATGACCACTTGGTTCTTCATCAACCAATCCATACCCAAGATCACATCCAATTGTAACTTAGGGAGACAAACCAAATCTACTTTGGAAAGACGACCCAAAATTTCCACACTACACCCTAAACAGACTTTGGCGGTAAAAATCGGTATCCCAGTAGGGGTATCTATACTAAGATAACAAGGTGAATCGGAAACAACAAGATTCAGCCTATTCACATATTCAGGAGAAACAAAAGAATGTGTAGCTCCAGAATCAAACATGATTTTGCAAGGTTGATTATTAAGCAGAAAGTTACCTTGCACGAGATTCGAGGTTTGGGTTGCTTCATTACCACTCAGGGTTAACACTCTTCCTGGTATCACAGGCTTGCCAGCAGATCCCTTTGCATCACCCTTTGCAGATTCTTTGCATTCACGAGCAAAGTGGCCTTGCTTTCCACATTTGAAACATCCTCTTGTGGACCAGCAGAACTGACCATGATGATAACGCCTACACTTCTCGCAATAAGGAGCATTATCGCGAGACTTGTTCTTGTTATCCATCACAGCCTTGCCCTTACCCTTATTCTTCTGAGAATATGGACCGTTATTCCGGTGATCAAACCTCTTCTTCCTCTGTGGTCCATAGTTCTGTCCAACCCCTTTCCTTTGACTTCCAATCAACTCAGCTTTCTTGTCGTCCTCATACATTCTGCACATATCCACAAGTTCAGGGAAACTCTGAATCCTTTGGTAACTGAAAATAGACTTCAGCTCCGGTCTCAGCCCACCTTCAAACTTAACACACTTGCTTCGTTCATCGGGGTTATTCAAGTAATAGGGAGAGTATTTCATCAGCTCCTCAAATCTGGCAGCATACTCTCCTACACTCATATCGCCTTGCTTCAATTGCATGAATTCCACTTCCTTCTTTCTCCTTAAATCTTCCGGAAAGTATTTATTGAGAAATTTCACCATAAACACTCCCCAGTTGATTGCTCTTCTTTCAAAATTCAGCAATTGGACAGTGTGATCCCACCAGTTTTCAGCTTCCCCATGAAGCATGTAAACTGCATAGGTCACCTTCTGTTCATCAGAACACTTCAGAGTTCGGAAAATCTTGTTGATCTCGTACAACCACTTGTTTGCCTCATCAGGTTTGTATCCTCCTTCAAACCTTGGTGGATTGCACTTCCTGAACTCCGACAAAGTCTTAGCATCATGATTCATCATGTTGCCAACAGGTGGGTTACCAGCTCGCCCTTGAGATGACTGCTGTCGCTGCTGCTGCTGCTGCATGCCTTCCAGCACTGTCGTAATTCTTTCTAACATTTCGTTCGTAATATTTCTATTTCTGGTTGCCATAGAAAGACCTGCATTATGGGCTTTGGGTCACTAAAAAGGTATTTAAAACATAATTGCTACTAATCTACTCAAAACATATCCAATTGACATTGAATACCATGCTTAGCTGCATCATCGGGGCCATGAGGGGCGAGACCAATGCTCTGATACCACCAAAGGTGTGACACTCTCTTTTACATCTCGAAAATAATAAATATTTCCAAAAGTAAAATACTTGCTATCAAAAATTAGTACTAGAAAATTTTTCCTTTTTAATTGATACTTGCTCAATCATAAACACTTTTAATCGGAACAAACATTTGAATTCGGCTTAATAATACCTCAATTACAAAAAGGCTCTTGAGACAATATTTTTCCAATATAATAAAACATCTTCATAGCATTTCTTGAAAAGTATTATTGTCCCTTGAATTTGATCGAATGCATAGAATATGAACTTATTGCGGAATCCTTTTTACGTCAAAATCAGAGTACGCGGAAGTAAAAAGTAATACTTGTGGGGCACTGCTGAGGTAAATAAAACATCATATGCATATATATATATATATATATGTCAAGATAAAACCCCACCAGTAATATCAGTAGCAAGTAACATAAGTCGAGATAGCAAGAGTTTATAAAAACATACACAACCCAGCTGCATAAAATAAAACCTCACTCTAAGACCTCTCAAAATATATACAATATATCACATAATCCCAAAATAGAAGTCCGAGAGTAGGTCATCTGTGTCCTCAGCAGCTCCTCAGATCCTCCACAGCTCTATCCCTAGGATCTAGGATCCAAAACATCCATGCTATGCAGGCTCCTATGAACCAGCGGGTCCACCTCTAGCAGTAACAGTCGGCTCGACATGCACCTCCTCCTCGCTCTCATCCTCCACAGGGTCCTCCTCGACCTCGCCCGACTGTGTAGAGACCCCACCATCGGGTCTAGGATCTGCAGAAGCAGTCCTCTCGAAATCAGTCGGACCAGGAGAAGGAGTCTCCTCAGTGACAACTCTATGGGAGGAAGGATGAGAACGAGTGGCAGCTCTGAAACGAAAACTATGAAAACGACGCATAGGTCGAGCCGGGGGTGGTCCTCTATATTTATAAAAGGGTGGAACGTGCATAGTATAGACTATAGGGATCCTAAATCGACGAGGTCGCACACGCCCCAGAGGGTTAGGGTGGTAGAGAGTGATCTCTACCTCCCCCTCAAAGGTGGCACGGTGCTCCTCGTACGTCCATATACCACTAGGGATAGGGCGTATCTCGATGCAAGCTAGGTATCTGGCCATCACCTAATCAGGGCACAGGGAGTAAGTATACACATATACATAATTGATAAAGACTAAAATTACAAACACAAGTATATCATGGACAGATAATAATGCAGGTACATATGAGCACACCAATTTTCCACATTATATCTCTTATAATGCAAGTGGCATGATGTATGATTTTCTATCCACAACTGAGGCATCTAAAAGTCCATCTTGGACGTCCATCCAAAACACCCTTGTGTTCCCGGAACACTGACATTCGTTCCCAAAACGTAATGCCAAACAATACTTGGATAATAAGCATCACTCCCGGAGTGTGCACCACGTTCCCAGAACGCATACGTTCCTAGAACGCATAAAAAAAAACCAGGTCCCGGACATTGGCCACATATCTATAATGTGTCATCAAGTAGGTTACAATTTGGTACTCCCGGAGTACCCTCCTCATATTCCTAGAATATGATAAACGTTCCTACCAACCAAACTTCCATTCTATATGGATGCACAAACATCAGGGTTGGTTTTATCTTTACATTAATTACTGTGATTTAGAAATATTCCAATTTCTCTTTTGAATGATTTATTTGAGGCGTAATCTTTGGCACAAAATTCTCCTTTGAATTATCTCAAAAACATGCCCTTAAGCTTAGATTGGGAAAAACATAACCAATGGTACTCAAAAACTTAACTTTTTATTTTTCAGATTCAGGTACTAACCGGTTACAGTTTTAGGCTAACCGGTTAGAATTACAGACCTGAAGTGTTTACCATTGTAATTCAGAAAAACCCTTTTTCTTGAATTTTCTACCCAATCCATAAACACGTTCAACATTAATTTACACCTCAAAAACCACTGTTTTTATCATTCAAAAGTCTAAATCACATTCTGTTTCCAAAAGAGCATAATTTCCTCTTGAAATTATCTCATTAACTTAAGGTAATAACCCTTACCCTTATATCTGAACCAAGACAATATTATCAACTCATTTTCAGATTGTTTCCAGTGAAATGAAAGTATAGATTTGAGCAAAATTAGTGAGACTTCAGGACTGTTTTATAAACTGATTTTCTTTTGAAATTTTGCAGTGTCTAACCGGTTACAAATATCGAGCAACCGGTTAGATTATGCAGTCAGTCCACTAAAACAAGAGTTTTGACACATCATTCTTTTCATTTCTCAAATCTAACCAAATTTCATCATTTGTCAGGGTTCATATACCTTAAACAAATATATTTCATCACAGAAACACATTCAATTTGCATGCATTAAGCTTCTTGTATCAAATTGCATAAAAATCAATATAAACACAATTCAACACAACAAAACTTAAAACAAGCATTTAAATACTGATTCCAGTATCAATATCCATTGCATGCATTAACACAAAGTTGCTCAAAACAACATTGAGCTAAAATATGGCCTCTAAGCCTTTGTGCTTTATACACATAATGCCCTTTTTGAGTTTTGTTAACTCAAATCCTAAATCACTTGATTTTTAGTCTAAATCTAGTATAAGGTAGACTTCTCCCATACCTTAGGACAGAGTTTGATGAAGACTAACACTGAACTTGAAGAAAAATCCACAGATTCCTCACAAACCCTAGGTTCTGCTCTCAGCCACGATTTCCATCAACAGGGTCCAAAGACCAGAAAATTTGACATAGTAATTGGCCAAAGAAATTGGGGAAAACAGTTAGAACTCAATCTAGGTAACATGTACTAGGAGATAGAAGTGATTTGAGGTCAAAGGAGTTCTTATACTTACCAAAATTGAAGCTTCAATTCAGCTCCAGAAATCAGTCTTTGCTGAACCAGTTTTTGAACTCCTTCACTTTAAAGGCTTCGTTCTCCTAGCTCCCTCACTCTCAACTCACAATATTTGGGTCTTTGTAAAGTTCTTGATGTAAGCTTTACAATGGTGTATCACTCGTCTCTCAACACTCAAGGAAGAAGGAGAATCTGCTTCCACGAAATTGAAACCCTAAATCAGCCCTTCAACCCAAAACTCAGATGAACAACCCCCAATTCATCAGAAATTCAGCTATTTATAGACCAACAAGAGTGACATGCACGTTGACGCGTGTTTTTCACTAATATGGGCGGTATTCGTGGCGGTTAATTGGATTAATCAAGTGATTACTCATCAAATTCCACTAACCCAGTTTCTGGGTTCATCGTCTAACCGGTTACAGGGCATTGCTAACCGGTTCAGTACAAAATTTAAAAATTAATATTTTTAAATCTTTCCCTCCAAGAACCTTTTCAATATTACCTTTAGGTCCTAAACCAAGGACTAAAATGCAATATTCTTATATTTTGCATTTATTTTCCATATAAAAATATCTCAACTTATTTTTATATTTCAGACTAATTAAATACAAAACATAAACTTGGAAATTCGTATAAATTAATAATAATACTTTTATTATTAATTTTCTTATTATCCGGGAGACGAAAATTAGGGGTGTTACAGACGATTCCCCTGGATTCAGCATATCCTTCTGATAAATATATCAAGAAAACAGAACTAGCATTGAATCTCTATTATATATTTTTGAGTTCATTCCTTGCAACCATAAAATTTCTCGATCAATGAGACTCCACATCATCAAAAGTTGAGAAAATAAAAATCAATAAGTCATGTCTTGTATCCTGATAATTTTCAAATTTAAACAAAAAAATACTAATGTATGTAGAGATTAATGGGTGTGCACTGATGGTGTAAATTTTTTTTACACCATCAGTGAATCATCCACCATTCATTTGTATTACTTTTATTTAAAAGTCAAAAACCATAATCATGTGAAAGTGGAATTATGCACTGATGGTTTAAAAAACAGTGCACCATCTATTTTCTCATGTATCAATGAAATATTTTGTACTAAAATGGTACACTATTTCAATCCTAAATACTATTAATAAAATTTAAAAACAAAATAAACTAATGTACAAGTGGTTACACTGTTTCGTTCAATTCTGAGTATTATTAAAAAAAAAAAAAAACTAATGTACCAGTGCAATATTTTGTAAATCTATATTTCAATCCAATGTAAGGTAATATATAACATATAATAAATCAACCATCGAATACACGATTTGATTGAACTGAACACAAATGACCCATTTTGAGTTGAAAAAGTCAAAGACTTTAATTTTCTCATGGAATACCTTATCAATACACATTATAATTCTTAATACAATACAAACGTAGAACCACAATTTTAAGCTATTAATAACAAAATCTTAATATAAATGTTTCCTTAACGTCCATATTTGATAGTAGATTTAGCAACATCAATCTTCTTGAAAAGGTAACAATTAAAATAATTGAGGAACTTTTTTATCTTTGTTAACCTATGCTATTATGAGTGATGATGGTTAAAGACAAAAATAATGAGGTGTTTTTAGTGGAAGTCCATGTCCATTAGTATTTTATATTTTAAATATCATTATTTTAAAAATTAACTATCTATTGAATTCCCTTATTGCATGGGTGAACATTTCAGACTAAAATAAATTGAAGAAAAATTACTAAAAGGAGAAAACAAGAGAACCAAAAAAACATGAATAAAAATATTTTAATGATATCAAGTCAATGAATTGGGGGAAGGGTCGATGTACATTTATAGCTACAATGTAATTCCTTGCACATGAGACAACCTTCATGTTTGGCAACTTTTTAATTATATAGATGAGGATAAAGTTTTTTATAATTCTCGCGAGGGGGCTCCACCTTTGATTGCAGCCAAGCAACAACTGTAGGCAAATACATTATACAGATACACCATTAACAAATTAAAATTATTATAATAAATAATATGTTAACTTAATTTACAACCAAGTGCGTCATCCACAGAAAAAAGAAACCAACATAGTTACCTAAAATATAAATGGCCACCAAATAAAGTAAACATTTGCTCGCAAAAGGTTTACATGATCTCCAACCATTTTAAACTTCTAAGACTCATTTCATCATGATTTTATTTGGAGGAGTAATATGAATAGCTAATATATCTTTAGATGATCAGATTGAAGTTTTACTCTTAAAAAATATTATATATTAAATATATATATATATATAGCATCAAATTTATTCATAATGTAATAATTAAAGATTTAAGAAGTTTTATTAAATGTAATATTTCCTTTCAATTTTTAGCACCTTCAGTTGATATATTGAAAAAAAAAATTTATTAAACGGAAAAGAAAATAGAAAATGATGAGAGTAATGTGACACAGTTTAAAAAAAAACCGAAACAATCTTTTTGGGAAAACTAAATAGATACCTATTACGAAATAATTTTTATGATAAATTAGGTACATTGATGCAAATTAACTTACATTGTTTTTCATCAGGGTGTTGTGGGTCACATTCACTATCGCATTTCATTCTACATACCCAAGTCCAATTATTGCATTCATCTTGGCATTTTTTTTGGCAGGCAGCAACATCATTATTAGATTCAACTATGGTCATTTGAAGAGCTACAAGGACAACAAGGCAAACCAGCAAAAATTTAACATTATTATTGTTTTCCATTTTCTTTGCTCCCTTTAGCTAACTCGTTTGATGTTTCTTTTTCCTCCTTCCTTCCCTTTTGATTTGTCATCAATTCATATAAAGTTTTTATAGTTGTATAATCCGTCATACTTACAATAACTTCAATGGTTTGTTCCAAAAATTTAGAATTCTTATTACAATGTCTCCTATTTTTAAACAAAACAAAAAAACTTATAAAAGAAAAAGTGAGTTAATAAATAATTCTAAATTTGACCAATTTCTTTCCATTTGGAATCTTTTTAGTTTACTGATTTACCTTTTTTTTTATATTTTCAAGACAATTATCATTTTATTTGTCATTTCTGAAGAAAAAGTAAGAATGTAGAATATTATAGTACAATAAGAAGTTAATTAAGTTGTAGCTGTGAGAAAAAAGTGACATATAGATCTAGTTTCATGAAGCAAGAAGAACAAAATATTTATAAATTAACCTAAAATAAATATAATATTAATATTTATTTGTTATAATAACACATCAATGTCAATGCAAGCATGTGAAAAGTTCATGTAAAAAATCTATATGGGAAAATTAATGCCAAAAAACTAATGTAGTTTGTAATAAAAATTAATAACAATAAAATAGTAAATCAATTTTTCATAATCAAGCTATAGGCTTTCAAAAAATCAAAAACAATAAATTAATAACAATAAAATAGTAAATTAATAACAATAAATTAATAACAATAAAATAGTAAATTAATAACTAATGTAGTTTGTGAGAAGATGACTGAAGTAGCAAGTAGCTTTCAAAAACTATAGGCTCTCTTTTCAAAATATACAAGCACTTTTCTAGAGCTCATATCAAGATAGTATTTAATTTGTTCATATCTATTTATTTTTTCTTAGTCTATTCGTATCTTTTATTAGCTATCAATATGCTATTATATTCAAATCAGGCCATCAGTTTCAAACTTAGAGATATGTAACTACCTTTTATACATTAATGAAGCTCCTCATATTGGCTACCTTCTAAATTAATAAAGATGCTAACCATGATTTCACTCTAGTCAACTCTGAGGTATCACGAGCCCTTTACTAGCTACCACTTTGCGTAACTCCAATTCCTCAACCTCCATCACCACCATTGATTTTAACCGTAACAAATCAATTAATCAATTCCATAATTTCAGTATGGATCAAAAGTGTCAGCGTCCACTTAAACAAAATTACCTAGTGTTATTTGCAAACATATATAATAGTTAAGATTTCACAAAACCACTTCAAAGAATTTCTAACATAATGTGAACTTTTCAAAGTCCACTTCCCAAACTCAAGGATCCAAAAAATTAAGATAAAAACCTGTTGTCAGTTTTTAAAAAGGATCCTTTTAGTGAAAAAGCTTCAAATACTCCATTTCAATATCAAAACAAAACTAAATTTTGGAAACTCAATCCTTAACTAACATCGATATTTCATTGATATCAAGAAGTTTTTCAATAAATCTCTAAGACTTTAACACTTCACCAAATTTTATCAAAAAAATCCTTATTCTCACAAATCCAATCAATACAATCAGATTCCCCTCAAACAACTCGAAACCTAAATACTATAACCACCTTTGGAATATACAACTTTTCCTTAGTATTCAAACTCAATATCCCAATGAGAATCGGCAACATAACATTTTGTTTTTGATCATTCCGAAATATTTTATAGACATTCAATTGATTTCCAAAACAATTTATAACATCGTTAGTTGCAAAAAAAAAAAAAATCTAGCCATTTATATGTACCTGCATTGCTAATTATGACTGAACCAGTCATTTGAGTCATGATTAAAATCAAGAAGATTAACTTGAATTGACCTTTTTTTTGGAGCTTAGAGCATAGGAATGTGAGAGAAAACTTAATTATATGCTCCTAAAGAAACAAAAATTGTCAATGGATTAAACTTCGTTCCCAAAACTTCATGTCCAAAATTTAAACTTTTGCTTATGACAAAGGTCATGATTTTTTATATTCATATGGTACATGATTACTTTGATTGAAAATCAAAGGTTCCCCTACTAATAATTTTGATAATGACTTATAGTTATATAAGTATTTCATATAATCATTCGTTATATTGAGAAGTGTAACCACCCTCCTTATTAGTCTTATATAAGGACATGTTTTCCTATGAGAAAATAATAAGAGTGGATGATATGATCCATTCCTGAAGAACGTCACTATATATGTTTAGGAATGAATAAAATGAGATGAAATGGTATAGCTAGTTCTTTATGAACTAGGCACTTGACTTCTTGGTACGTAGAAACATTTGTTTGCCTTGCATCTAAAACATGAAATATTTGTTAGTTTAATCATTGAGAGAAATCATTTTGTTCTTTTAAATATGAAATAATGCAATGTTCCATTTTTTGTTGTGAATATTTTATGTCTTCCTAAAGATAAAATAGGCTCCCTTGTCGATTTTGTCAAATATATTGGAAGGAAATATTATCATGTTTTGTAAATTTATATTTCAATCCTGAATATTATTTAAAAAAAGTAATGTACCAGTGCAATGTTTTGTAACTCTACATTATATATTTTTGATTCCAATCATTATAACCAGAGAGTTTCTCAGAGCTCTTCCAATACAAGTTAGGAAAATTGGAACTTTTTATGCGAGATATGCCACGTGTCGACGATGTTTATTATTTTAAAAAATAAAAATTTCTTGAAAAGATATGTCTTATTGATTAACACCCTTCCATAATAATGTTACTAAAGACAGTTTAAAAAAAATTAAATTCTGAAATAATATTAATGCACCTTTACAGTAAAAATTCGAAACACCATTTCATAATAATATATACTAATGTATCTTGACCATTTAAGACTTTATATATAACTATGATACATTTTTAAGCACTCAAAAAACAATGATTTCGTGTATAATAAGTGGTGCAATGTCTCAAACTAAGTACAAACCACAAGAAAAAAAACTACCAATTAATACACCCGTACACATAAACTAATGCACTTATTTCATTGCACAAAAATCATTGCAGGATAAATAACTTCACTTCACGCACAAATGTACTCTTTCTGTTAAAAAATAAATAATGTAGATAAATTTAAAAATAATTCTCGCATTTCTAAAATTTTTACATTTTGATTTCTTTATCAATTTCAAACAACAATCCTAACACATAATAAGAGTTTGATATTTCTTATATGCCAAATTAAATGTTTAAAATTTAATTTAATTACTGAGTAGATAAAAAAATTAATAACCCATGCATTGCACGGGATAATTCGTAATAAATTATATAATAATATGATATAACCCATAATAGAAGATAAGGATTTAGAACATGAAAATAAATTATGTATACAAAGAAAAGTTAAAGTCTGCACGACTATATTCTTTTCTTCTTGTGGGTTGTTCCATGTTCCTCTCCTATTTACGTAGTGGAGTAAATTTATATAATAAAAGGACAGAAACTGTGTCTATTCAGTTTGACTTCAAACAAACTCTGAGTAATCGAGCACGAATGATGGGACAAAGATCGCTTGTCCGAAAGCCTGTATGCACACACAAGTTTTAGAAAACTGAAAAATAACTTTCCCACTATGATAGCATTTTTGTAATATTTGATGGAGTTTGATTGGTTAGAGACGAGACAGGAAATTTTGGGACAGAGGATCTTCATCCCGAATGAAGGAAGGTTTATATGACTTCATTTTTTAACAGTTACAAACATTAGGGTGATCAGTCCTAATATTTAAACCATTAATAATAAAATCGTTTTTTCTGATATATTCTTTCACAAGAAAGACTATACGATGTATCTTTAAGTTAGATGAATTTAAAGATAGAAATATTTGTCACCATTAGATTTAGCTAGGTAGTCATGTCCTAGAGATATTTCCGTTGGGGAGACATATATTTGTTAATCTCTATAATCTCAACTAACTTTCTATTTCTGTAGTGTTCAGGAATATTTATCACATCCAACTATGATAAAGATTTCGATTAAAGAAATTTGGTCCAACGTCTTTTCAAGATTCCCCATCTATCAAATGGTTTAATTGTAACAGCCCGATTTTCATAACATAAAATAACCATTTATTGTTTATGAAGTTGCTAAAAATGAGAATTTTTTTTTTAAACATGAATATGTTGTGATGCAACAACTTTGCCTTTCACTGAAAACCGAGTTATCACTAAATTACTTACTTACTTGAATTTCTAAAACATTCATCATTGTAAAATAATTTAACTTCGAGTCCATTACAGTTCATTATATTACATCAAAAGGACTCATACTGTTCCAAAAGGTTTCATCATCACAGTTCTCCAAAATAAAAGTACTAAACAAGACGAATTAAAAATAAGCTGAATTACATAAATAGTTCATTGCTCAGGTAATCCTCAACTGAAGATATAGATCCTAGACACAAGAGAACAGCTCCACCACTAATATGCCCTGACACAGTACTCCTCCTAATCAATCACCATATTACCCTCTTCACTAGTGTCGGAATCGGATAAATACTCCTCTTCCATCACTACATCCTCATCATCTATGTCCATCCAATTCTCCTCCACCTCCGGCGCCTGAAATTGTTGCTGCAAAAAGTCATCCTCAATAGGTTCTGGCAGCACCGCGGCCAACGGTACTGGCTGTCCTCCAAACTCATGCTGCTCCCGTGGTCCTCCATCCTGATAATCGTGAAGAATGATATGTTCTATATGAATATCCCCAGCTGTCCCCCTCATAACGTGTTCCGGATCCTCTATCTCAAGAGAAGAATCACCCCTCCATATCCACCCACTAAGGGTGACCTCATACGCTCCCTCCAACAAGGGCCAAACGTGGATCGCTATAGTATGTGCCATCTACCCGTTGCAATACCGGTGTAACCCGATACGACAACATGATAGGAGAGAGGTCAGCATTCCAGAAGTACAACAATAACAAAACAGTCTAATGATAATTCAAAGTAAAAGAAGATAGACAGAATAATTTATGAAGCTAGATTCCAAATATTAACATATATTAAACATGTATCGGACACATATATATAATAACTGAAGATATATAGCTGATACGCCCAAGAAATCGAACCAACGATTCCAAATAATCTCTAAGGCAATTTTATTTCTGATCGTCCTAGGCATTTTCTTAAAGGTCTTCATGGACACCATTTTTGTCACATGGCCGTCAGGAACAACAAATTGTAACACACTTTTTATTGAAATTAAAAACAACAAACTATGATTATGAGGATACTCTCATAATCCTAATATTCCATAATGATAATAACAAGAGCTATTACACACTCATGCTAATACCATTTACCACCACAAGAGATATAACGCACCCTTGCTTAAGGCATTGGACCAATCACTGGACCAAATGGATATTAAGATAGTGAGTCCATTCTCACAACCAATCCTAATTCACACTTAAACATAAAAACATAAACCTAGAAAAATAAAGGAAAAGGTGGAAGAGACAGAATTGGTCTAAAGAAATGAAGAGGAGCCACAACCTCAGGATGAGATTGATAATCCTCAAGGCCACCACAAAGGCATCGCACCTCTGCTTAGGCCATGGTCCAATCACTGGACCATAGGGGCAGAGCCCCAAGAACTCCAATCACAAGAGACTTTCAAAACAAAGCTTTTTATTATTTCTTCCAAGCGTGTTTACAAGTGAGATGGATGACTCTATATATAGATGAGGAGGGCGTGAACTATGGCAGCCCACATAAGCATGTTTTCCCTCTTCATAACTTCCTCATCATGAGCCATAAATTTCCTCTTAATTACAAACTATAACCCCCCATTCAATACATTTTGTAACCCCCCCATGATGACATAGTTATTATATTTAATCCATAGTAATGATGGTGGTTACACACACTTAATTACAAATTAATGATTCTAATAATTGTAGATGCTTCTAAACTTTATGAAGGCAACCAAGAAATATTCTTTCTCTTGCTTAGGCCATGAGCTATTTGCTCCCTTCGATCCCTTGGCTGAAATATTTTCATAGAGAAGAAGATCATCAATTTCATAATTTCCACATTAATTTGTAACTCTCCCATTGATTGCATAATGATTGCCATTATTCTTCATTCATGGGCGTGTAAATGAGAGGCTTGTTGGCCATCCTTTAGATTATTTGAGGACTTCTTCAATTGCTTGCTCAATGATGGATTATGGATTGATTGTCCTCAAACCAGAGTCCATCAATAGCAGTAGGTAATCATGATGTGCATGTAAAAGTTATTTACAATTCATAAAACGTCAATTTCTTATGCTATCAAAGATTCTTAGGGTTTGACTTTTCTCTCTTCTCTCTCTCTCGGCTGCATAGGGTTTCCTCTGTTGCTGGCGTGGCCACCATGGCCAAGATGAGAGGGAGGCCTCCGAAGTCTCCTTCACCACAAACACCGTCCACTGTGACTCAGCGTAACAAACAACAGCAGGTCTTTGATCTCTCCCAATTAGATGATGAGGATATGGCAGTCATTGATGCCTTGTCCCCTAAGCAACTGGAATCATTAATGCAAGGTATTGAGTTAATCCGTGACAGAGTGAATAAGAAAGAGGTTCCTGCAACACAGCAAGAGCAAAGTGAAGATCAGCAGCATACAGAAGAAAACAATAATAATGTAGAAAGGAAAGATCCTGAATCAGATAGGAATGTCAATCCAAAACCTAATGTGTGGGATAGTTTTGATATATCAAAACTTCGTAATGCAGGTGGTAAGCTGAAATTTCATCAACCTGGTTTGAAAGATGGAGTGGCTATAGGGAAGATTGATCCCTGTGATGTTGAGGAGGAAGTGAAATATTGGCAGAATTCAATAGTCTGTTATGTGCTTGGAGCAAACCCCCCATATCCTGTTCTGTGTGGCTTTATCAAAAAAGCATGGGGTCAATATGGCATTGACAAAATACTTATGAATACGGATGGCACTCTAATTGTTAGATTTAACAATGAGGAGGGGAGAAATAGTGTGTTGGTGGTGGGTATCTACCATTTTGATAAGAAGCCATTGATCATTGCCCCCTGGACAGGGAGATCTGTTACAAAAAGTTTTCTGGATAGGGTACCTATTTGGGTCCAACTGCCAAATTTGAATTTGAAATTTTGGGGTGCCTCTGCTCTAGGGAAGATTGCAAGTTTGGTTGGAACACCTATCATGGCAGATAAAGTAACTGAAGAGAAGAACAGAATAAGCTATGCAAGGGTTTTGATAGAAGTAGATCCAGCTGTCCTTCCTGAGGAAGTGCACTTTGAGGATGAGAAAGGAAATATTATTTCTCAAAAGGTGAGTTATGAATGGAAGCCTGTTCTATGTACTAAATGTTCATCTTATGGTCATGATGGCAAGATGTGTAGGAAAGGGATGAAGCAACAGTGGGTTATTAAGAATAAACCCAACCAACAAGAGATACAACAGCTGGATGATGCTCTGAAATTGAAACACAATATTGACATAGGGACTGTGCCTAAAGTAAATGTGGTAGAAGCAAGGAGTGCTGTAGAGAATGTGATTAATGCACTTACAAAATCTGATCAAGTCATTGATAAAGGCAAACAAAAGGAAGGGGAGAATGAAGGCTGGGTAACAGTTAATACAAGAAGTAAGATGCAGCAAAGGGTGATTGATATGCAGAGGGGTGAGTCTTCAGGAGACCCTCCAAATGGATAGGATTGGTGCATGGAATATCCGAGGATTGAACCATCCTTGAAAACAAAATCAGGTTCTTGAGATGTATAGGAAGAATAAAATTGGTTTGTTTGCTATTTTAGAAAATAAGCTGAGACGTTCTAGTTTTCAGCAGGTTCAGAATAATATTGCCTGTGGATGAGGTTCTTTTATTAATTTGGTTGTTTGTGAGATTGGGAGAATATGGGTAATGTGGAGGAAGGATGTGTATGATGTGCAGGTGATAGCTAGATCTACTCAGTATGTCCATTGCCATGTTACTATCAAGCTATCCATGAAACAGTTTTTTGTGACGTTTGTGTATGCTGAAAATGATGTGCAGGTTAGAAAGGAGTTGTGGCAGGTTTTAAGTGGGGCTCAGAGTTGTGTATCAATCCCTTGGCTTGTTTTAGGGGATTTTAACACATGCCTTCAACAGTGTGAAAAGGTGGGTGGTAGCTTTGCTGATCCTAATAGCTGTAGAGATTTTTAGGAGTGTGTAGATGTTTGTGGCTTAATTGACATGAGATTTTATGGGTGCTTTTACACTTGGTGCAACAAGCAAGAAGGGGAGGACAGAATTATCTCAAAGATTGATAGAGCAATGGTGAATATGGCTTGGTGTAGGGAGTGGCCAAATTCTTATACGGTGTTTACTAATCCTGGACTCTCTGATCACTCTGGTATTGTGATTGATTGGGGTCAGCATGAAGAAAGGAAGAAATGCTCTTTTAAGTATTTTAACATGTGGGCTAGTCATCAGGATTTTTTGAAGATTGTTGATCAATGTTGGCAGAAGAACTATGAGGGGAGTATTATGTATACGTTTTGTAGGAATCTTAAAGATGTTAAGAGTCCTCTAGCTAAACTAAATAGAGATCATTTCTCTAATATTGATGCTTGGGAGCGTGATCTTAGGGATAGACTGGATGCTATTCAGTCTGAATTGGTGATGGGGCCTATGGATCCTGAGTTACATGCTGCTGAGAAGATCATTGCTATTCAATATTCTAAGGTTCAGAAGGATGCTATTTCTATCCTTGCTCAGAAGGCTAAGATGAACTGGATGAGGGATGGAGATTGTAACTCAAAGCTCTTTCATGACTCCATCAGGAAAAGAGTTTACCAAAATAAAGTATTAAAGCTTATTGGAGACAGAGATGAGATAGTGGCAGGACAAGAGCAGATACAGAGTATGTTTGAAGATTTTGATCAAAATCTATTTCTGTCCAGAAGCAGGGGAGAGTTATTCAGTCAGGAGGTGGTTGATCAAGGTCAAACTCTAACTATTGCTCAACAGCTAGCACTTATCAAAGAAATTTCTAATGAAGAGATAAAGAAGGCCCTGTTCTCTATCAACCAAAATAAGGCCCCAGGCCCTGATGGCTTTGGCTCAGGTTTTTTTATGGCAGCATGAGATAGAGTGGGAAAGGAGTTTTGTATGGCAGTAAGGGAGTTCTTTGATTTTGGCATGATGCTCAGAGAAGTCAATCATACCAATTTGGTTATGATACCAAAGGTAGATTCACCATCAAAGGTTACACAATTTAGACCTATTGCATGTTGTTCTACTCTCTATAAAACAATTGCAAAAATTATTAGCAACAGAATAGAAGATGTGCTCCCTATATTGATTCATGATAATCAGACTGCATTTATTAAGGACAGGAGTATTTTTCATAATATCTTGTTATCTCAAGAATTAGTGAGATTTTATGGGAGAAGGAGAGTCTCTACTAGGTGTATGCGTAAACTGGACATTAAGAAGGCGTATGATACTTTAGAGTGGAATTTCATTGAAGAGGTGCTGATGGCTTTTAAGTTCCCCTCTAAGTTTGTTGGTTGGGTTATGAGTTGCATTAAGTCTGTTTCCTACTCCATTGTTGTAAATGGCCAACAGGGTCAAAGATTTAGTGGATCTAGGGGAATTAGACAAGGGGATCCCATGTCTCCCCTCATTTTTGTTCTGTCCATGGAGATCCTTACAAGGAACTTGTTATTGGCTTCTAACCACAGGAACTTTCGGTTTCATCCGGCTTGTAAGGACACTAAATTAGTGAGTTTGGCTTTTGCTGATGACCTTATGATTTTTTTGTAAGGCTCATCCAGCTAGTGTGAGAATTGTGGATGATACTCTAAAGGAATTTGCTGCTTGGTCTGGATTACAAGTTAGTCCAGAGAAATCAAACATTTTTATGGCAGGAGTTTCAAATGAGGTTCAGGAGCAGCTTATTAACATCACTAATTTTCAGAAGGGGTAATTTCCTTGCAGATATCTAGGAATTCCACTTTCCTCAAAGAAGTGGAATGCAAGCACTTGTCAGAGTTTGATAGATAAGGTTATGAAGAGTATCAGTTACTGGAGAACTAGAAACTTATCCTATCAAGCACGAGTTTGTCTAATTAACTCTGTCCTAATGAGTTTCCATGTCTATTGGGCCACAACTTTTATTATCCCAACTGCTGTTGTAACATCCCAAATTTAATTCTTAGTGTAAATTATGTTTTGATAGTCTTAGGATAGAAGCAATTATGATATAAGTTAGAAATTGGCCAATTAGACATGCAAATTATGAATATAGGACTTTGGGGAATAAGAATAACAAGATTGGTAGTTTATAATAAAAATTCCACCGTTGGATGTGAAGTAGGATAGGTGAGGAAGCTTGCTTTAAAATTTGAGGAAGATCCAACGGGTAACGAAGAAGTTATGGCCTTCCAAAGTCTGGATGCTGCAAAATTGTGTAGCTTAATCGATTAAGCTGCAACTTAATCGATTAAGGTCTGATGAAGGGAAAAAGCTTAATCGATTAAGGGCTGTTGCAGTGGAAAAAATAAAGGCGACCCACACGTTTGTTCTTGCCAAAAATTCGAGTTTCCACTCTCTAGGGCACAAAATCTCTCATTCCAAATCCATCAAGCCTCAAGGGAATCACTCCAAAATCCACCATCAAGTCCCTCTTTGTTGCTCCAAGTAAGTATTCATGTTCGTGAGTTCTCCTCTCTCTCTAATTTGGATTTTTTTTTCTCTCTCTCTCTCTCTCTCTTTCCCCTCCTTGGGAAATTCGAATCTCCCTTGAAATTAGGCAACAATCTCATCATCATTCCATTCCTTTTGCTTAGGGAAGATCATCATCACTCTCTTTATTTTCTCACCTTTGGAGCTCTTTGTTTTGGGAGCGCTTAAAGCTAAGGCTTGGGCTTCTCCACTCTCCCTCTCCTTGGTTAAGGTAAGGGGGTGGGTATTGGCTTGTTCTAGGAAATGGTTTGTATTTAGATATAATGATTGGCTAGGAGTTTATGTGTTAGGGTAGGAAAGTAGAAACCCCAATTTAAAACTAAGGAAAATGGTAAAAATGGGCTTAATTTATAATTATGGGACTCTAAGAAGTAGAGAATGAGGTTAGGTTTTAATTGAGGAAAATAAATGGCATGAACCCCTAAGCTAGGATTTTGAATCAATAAATCGGACAAGTGAAAAATGTGGTTATGCATGATTATATGAAAAGGGTGAATTGTGTTGTTATTTGCACTAAGTGTTTATGTGAACAGTGATATGCATGAATAGTGGTGGTTGTAATTATATGTTATATTTGGCATTACTTAAACATTGGAATGGTGATAATTTTGAAAGTGAATTGTGGCTAATTGGTTATATATATATGATGCTTATGTGTGAAAGGACTAAATGGAAAGAAACGGATTTGGTCAACTAATTAATGACATATAATATGGATAAACATGGTGATGTATATAGGCCTTCGATTTGGGGGAGATATACATCGTAATTGGTGATGTACTGTAGGCCTTCGATTTGGGGAAGACAATACATCGTAAATTGGGGTTGTATTGTAGGCCTTCGATTTGGGGGAGACAATACAACGTAACTGGGGCGATGTATGTAGGCCTTCGATTTGGTGGATACATACATCGTCAATGGTGTATGTATGTAGGCCTTCGATTTGGTGGAGACATACATACATCATAAGTAAAAGGAAAAAGGAAATAACAATGGATAAAATAAGGAAAACGGTAATGGAAGAGCGATGTATGTAGGCCTTCGATTTGGTGGAGACATACATCGTTGATGGTGTATGTATGTAGGCCTTCGATTTGGTGGAGACATACATACACCGTAAATATAAGGAAAAGAATAAGGGAAAAGGCAAGGGATTAAAAAGGGATTTCTTTGGAAACGGGAAAAATACTTAAAAGGGAATCATGAGGTGAGAATGAATTAAATAAAAGGAAACCGACACTTGTAAAATGATGGAATTGGAAAATGTGGTATGCTTGCGATGACATTGTAATTATGTGAATAAATTGCTAACTGTGTTTGGCCTGGTGAGTTGTTATGTCTATCTAGAAATTGCTTTTCTATTTCATGTGCAATGCTCACTCCCTTACCATTTTTCAGGTACAGAGATTGAGATAGCACAGCCCCCGGCCGAGCAGGAGTGCTCTCCCTCACAGGGAGAGTAGGGTTATTATTGGGATTAGGATTATATTGGACCTAAGCCTCCTTATTCTTTTGATGTATATGTGATGTTTATATATTTTTGGAGAGGCTTAGGATATTATTTTTGGCATAGCTATGTGTTGAGCATCATGCTAGTTGCACCTAGTACATATATTCCGCTTATACTCTGATAACTGATACTGGATGTTATATTTTGCGCCCATGGGGTTTTTATATGATATGTGAATGAGGTGAAGCCCTGCTGGATGCTGGTTATATATATTGATGATGTTGTTTACATGTTAAAATTTGGAAAAGTCCGAAAAACAGGCAAAACTCCGTCCGTTTGACGCGTGATTTTATTATATTAAAAAGGAATTTTTAAGTGCACATTTTTAATACTTGGGAATTAAGGGTAGAAATTATTAGGGTGTTACATTTATGGTATCAGAGCAGTTTCCCTCGGCCTTTGGAGTATGAACTCACTACTCCTATGGTTACTCACCGAGCGAGTAAGCAAAGTGCTTAGTTTAGTGTCTAAGTTGAAGTTGTAGGATATTAGTAGTTTTATTTAATTGTTCTATCATTAACTGGTTTTCCTTCCATGGCTCAAAAGTATGGCAGGGAGACAGGCTGACAATGATAGAATTGCTGCAATTCTCGAAACTCTGGTTCAATTGCAGCATAACCAATCCCAAGCTCAGCAGAACCAAGCTGAGAATCTTGCAAATCTACAGCAGAATCAAGCCCAAAACATTGCAGTAGCTGCGGCAGCTGCAGCAGCAGCACTACAACCTCCTCCACCACCGCCAGTCGAGATTGACTGGATGGGCCGCTTTAGAAAAAGCGATCCGCCGAAGTTCGAAGGGGGTTACAATCCTGATGGAGCTCAAAGATGGCTCCAGGAGATGGAAAAGGTTCTTCGCTCGCTGCAGCCACCAGGTGATCAATATATGCGACTAGTGGAGTATGTTCTAACCGGTGAGGCTTAACATTGGTGGGACCAACAGAGGAGAGGTTTGGAAGCAGCTAATGAGCTTATTTCATGGGATCTTTTCAAGGTCCGTTTTCTGGGAAAGTACTTTCCGGAACATGTAAGGAGGGAGAAGGAAGTGTCTTTTCTTGAGCTGAAACAAGGGAGCCTCAGTGTTGGAGAATATACAGCTCAATTCGAGGATCTCATTCGCTATTCGGGCAGCTATCGAGATGCAGATGAAGGCACAAAATGTATCAAGTTTGAGTCTGGTCTCAATTCCAAGATCAAAACTCTTTTTGTCTATCAAGGGATCTCTAATCTCTCTCAACTAGTGAACATGACCAGTGCTTATGAAGATTCTCTCAAGCTGGAGCAAGGCACCTCAGAAATTGTCTGGTCCTATTAGGGGCAAGGGTCCTATGCAGAAATCTGGTCCTTATTCTAATCCCAGACCTTCAGTCCCTAGAGGAGCAGGGCAATCTGCAGTAACTCTTGGTCCCGTCCCTACTTGTCCACATTGTGGGAGGCAACACAAGGGGGTATGTTGGAATCTGGGTCGAAGAGATGGACTCTGTTACTTATGTGGACAGTTCGGTCACTTTGTTTCCAACTGCCCTAAAAATACTGTAAAGAGAGAGGTCAATGTGGCTAGAGCACAGAAATCTGGTGGGAGTCAACCAATGCAGAAGGGCAAGGTGTACACTCTAGATGGCGAAGAGGTGACAGATGATGATGAGCTGATCAGAGGTATTTGTCATGTTAATGGCATTTCTTGTGGTGTTTTGTTTGACTGTGGTGCATCCCATTCATTCATTTCTATGGAATGCATGAAGAGACTAGGGTTGTCTACTATTGAAATGCCTTATAAATTGTCGGTCTCTACTCCTACAAACTCTTCAGTAATTACTTCTCAGATGTGCTTGGATTGTCCACTCCGAGTTTTGGAGCGGGAATTCAAAATCAATCTCATTTCTCTGCCTTTGACTAGATTAGATGTTATTCTGGGTATGGACTGGATGGCTCAGCATCACGTTCTAATTGACTGTCGTAAGAAAGCAGTCATCTTTAGTGATTCTTCTCTGTCTGCCATCGAAGTTGATGAAGTATCTGATGTAAGTCAAATTCCTGTGGTTCGTGAGTTTCCGGAAGTCTTTTCTACGGAGATTCCCGGATTGCCTCCAAAAAGAGAAGTTGAGTTTGGTATTGATCTGAAGCCTGGTACAGGTCCAATTTCTATTGCACCTTACAGAATGGCGCCTCCGGAATTGGAAGAATTAAAGAAGCAATTGGAGGATCTATTAGCAAAGAGACTTATCAGGCCAAGTGTATCACCCTGGGGTGCTCCTATCCTTTTTGTCAAGAAGAAGGACGGTAGCCTTCGGATGTGCACTGATTACAGGAAGTTGAATGCAGTGACAGTAAAGAACAAATATCTGCTCCCTCGCATTGATGATTTGTTGGATCAGTTGAGGGGTGCATCAGTGTTCTCTAAGATTGACCTCCGATCGGGATACCATCATATCCATATCCGTGAAGAGGACATTTCAAAAACTGCTTTCAGGACGCGTTATGGGCACTTTGAGTATGTGGTGATGCCTTTTGGATTGACCAACGCTCCTGCAATATTCATGGATTACATGAATAGGATCTTCATGCCATACTTGGATTCATTTGTCATTGTGTTCATTGATGACATCCTAATTTATTCTAAGAGTCCAGGTGAACATGAGGAGCATTTGAGGATCGTGCTGCAGGTCCTCAAAGAAAAGCAGTTGTATGCCAAGCTGTCTAAATGTAGCTTTTGGTTGGATTAAGTCCATTTTCTGGGGCATGTGATTTCCTCACAGGGAGTTGCTGTGGATCCCTCTAAGGTGGAAGCAGTGTTAAAGTGGGAGAGGCCCACAACAGTCACAGAAATCAGAAGCTTTTTGGGATTGGCAGGTTACTATCGGAGATTCATTGAAGGTTTCTCCAAACTGACTCTTCCATTGATAATGTTAACTAGGAAATATGTCCCTTATCAATGGTCACAGCAGTGTGAGAACAGTTTCTTAGAGCTGAAGAAGAGATTGACGAGTTCACCGGTTCTGATTTTGCCGGAACCAACCCAACCTTTTGATGTGTATTGTGATGCTTCAAAGCAAGGCTTGGGTTGTGTACTTATGCAGCAAGGCAAAGTTGTGGCCTATGCATCCAGACAGTTGCGGCAGCATGAGCAGAATTATCTGACACATGATTTTGAATTAGTAGTTGTGGTGTTTGCCGTGAAAATTTGGAGACATTACCTGTATGGCACAAAGTTTAAGGTGTTCAGTGACCACAAGAGTCTCCGTTATCTCTTCGATCAAAAGGAGCTGAATATGAGACAGAGGAGATGGATGGAGTTCTTGAAAGATTATGACTTCCATCTTCAATACCATCCGGGTAAAGCTAATGTGGTGGCCGATGCATTGAGTCGCAAAACTCTCCATGTTAGCAACTTGATGGTGAAGGAGATGCAGCTAATTCAGGAGTTTAGCGATCTCAACTTGAACATGCTGGTGAAAGAGAAGAGTATTGTTCTGGAAATGTTGCAGGTCACTAGTGAGTTGATGGATTTGATAAAGGAAAGGCAAGCAGATGATGAAGAGCTCCAGAAATTGTTGGAAGTAGCAGCAAGTAAAGAGGAACTTGATTTCATCAAGGGTGCAGATGGAATCATCAAATTTAGAGGTAGAATATGTGTTCCAATGGACTTCGAGATTCGAAGAGACATATTGTGGGAAGCTCACCAAACAAAGATGAGTTTCCATCCCGGTACAACAAAGATGTATCAGGATTTGAAGAGGATCTATTGGTGGCTAGGGTTGAAGTCTGATGTGGCCGACCATGTGTCTCACTGCTTGACTTGTCAGAAGGTGAAGATTGAGCACCAAAAGCCAGGTGGTCCGTTGCGATCACTTGACATCCCTGAATGGAAGTGGGATAGCATAGCCATGGACTTTGTGACGGGTCTACCTAGAACTGCTGCAGGTTGTGATGGTGTATGGGTTGTGGTAGACCGTTTAATAAAGTGTGCTCACTTTATTCCGATCCATAAGAAGTACACACTGGAGAAGTTGACACAGTTGTATATTCGGGACATAGTGAAGCTTCATGGTGTACCTTCTAGTATTGTGTCTGATCGTGACCCACGGTTTCTATCCAGGTTTTGGCAGAGTCTTCAGCAGGCCTTGGGTACTAAGTTGAGGTTTAGTACAGCCTATCATCCTCAAACTGATGGGCAGTCCGAGCGTACTATTCAGACTTTGGAGGATCTGTTGAGGGCTTGTGTTCTAGAGCAGGCTGGTAGTTGGGAGCAGTTGTTACCCTTGATGGAGTTTACTTACAACAACAGCTTTCACTCTAGCATTGGAATGGCACCGTTTGAGGCACTTTATGGCAGAAAGTGTAGAACGCCTTTATGTTGGTTCCAAATTGGTGAAAATTTGTTGACTGGTCCAGAGTTCGTGCAAGAAACCACAGAGAAGATCGCGATGATTAAGGATAAGATGAAGACTTCTCAAGATAGGCAAAAGAGCTATGTAGATAAGCGTAGGTGACCCCTAGAGTTTGATGTGGGTGATCATGTGTTTCTAAGGGTATCCCCTACCACTGGCATTGGTCGGGAAATCAAGTCAAAGAAGCTGACCCCGAGGTTTGTTGGATCTTATGAGATTTTGGAAAGAGTTGGGCCTTTGGCGTACAAGATTGCTTTGCCTCCACATTTGTCTAGGCTTCATGGTGTATTTCATGTTTCCCAGCTGAGGAAGTACATTCATGATCCCTCCCATGTGGTAGCAGCTGACGATTTGCCCTTGAAGGAGAATTTTACTCTTGAGGTCCTCCCGATCAGAATTGAGGACAGGCAGATTAAGCAGCTCCAGGGTAAGGAAATCCCACTGGTGAAAGTTATATGGAACAGAAACAACGTAGAAGAAGCTACTTGGGAGCTGGAGAGCAAGATGAAGGAATCTTATCCTCAGTTGTTTCAGGGCAGCTGAATTTCGAGGACAAAATTCTGGTAAGTGGGAGAGGATTGTAACATCCCAAATTTAATTCTTAGTGTAAATTATGTTTTGATAGTCTTAGGATAGAAGCAATTATGATATAAGTTAGAAATTGGCCAATTAGACATGCAAATTTAAGTTTAAAACATAGGACTTTGGGGAATAAGAATAACAAGATTGGTAGTTTAGAATACAAATTCCATCGTTGGATGTGAAGTAGGATAGGTGAGGAAGCTTGCTTTAAAATTTGAGGAAGATCCAACGGGTAACGAAGAAGTTATGGCCTTCCAAAGTCTGGATGCTGCAAAATTGTGCAGCTTAATCGATTAAGCTGCAACTTAATCGATTAAGGTCTGATGAAGGGAAAAAGCTTAATCGATTAAGGGCTGTTGCAGTGGAAAAAATAAAGGCGACCCACACGTTTGTTCTTGCCAAAAATTCGAGTTTCCACTCTCTAGGGCACAAAATCTCTCATTCCAAATCCATCAAGCCTCAAGGGAATCACTCCAAAATCCACCATCAAGTCCCTCTTTGTTGCTCCAAGTAAGTATTCATGTTCTTGAGTTCTCCTCTCTCTCTAATTTGGATTTTCTCTCTCTCTCTCTCTCTCTCTCTCTCTCTCTCTCTTTCCCCTCCTTGGGAAATTCGAATCTCCCTTGAAATTGGTCAACAATCTCATCATCATTCCATTCCTTTGGCTTAGGGAAGATCATCATCACTCTCTTTATTTTCTCACCTTTGGAGCTCTTGGTTTTGGGAGCGCTTGAAGCTAAGGCTTGGGCTTCTCCACTCTCCCTCTCCTTGGTTAAGGTAAGGGGGTGGGTATTGGCTTGTTCTAGGAAAGGGTTTGTATTTAGATATAATGATTGGCTAGGAGTTTATGTGTTAGGGTAGGAAAGTAGAAACCCCAATTTAGAACTAAGGAAAATGGTAAAAATGGGCTTAATTTATTAATTATGGAACTCTAAGAAGTAGAGAATGAGGTTAGGTTTTAATTGAGGAAAATAAATGGCATGAACCCCTAAGCTAGGATTTTGAATCAATAAATCGGACAAGTGAAAAATGTGGTTATGCATGATTATATGAAAAGGGTGAATTGTGTTGTTATTTGCACTAAGTGTTTATGTGAACAGTGATATGCATGAATAGTGGTGGTTGTAATTATGTGTTATATTTGGCATTACTTAAACATTGGAATGGTGATAATTTTGAAAGTGAATTGTGGCTAATTGGTTATATATATATGATGCTTATGTGTGAAAGGACTAAATGGAAAGAAACAGATTTGGTCAACTAATTAATGACATATAATATGGATAAACATGGTGATGTATATAGGCCTTCGATTTGGGGGAGATATACATCGTAATTGGTGATGTATTGTAGGCCTTCGATTTGGGGGAGACAATACATCGTAAATTGGGGTTGTATTGTAGGCCTTCGATTTGGGGGAGACAATACAACGTAACTGGGGCGATGTATGTAGGCCTTCGATTTGGTGGATACATACATCGTCAATGGTGTATGTATGTAGGCCTTCGATTTGGTGGAGACATACATACATCATAAGTAAAAGGAAAAAGGAAATAACAATGGATAAAATAAGGAAAACGGTAATGGAAGAGCGATGTATGTAGGCCTTCGATTTGGTGGAGACATACATCGTAGATGGTGTATGTATGTAGGCCTTCGATTTGGTGGAGACATACATACACCGTAAATATAAGGAAAAGAATAAGGGAAAAGGCAAGGGATTAAAAAGGGATTTCTTTGGAAACGGGGAAATTAATTAAAAGGGAATCATGAGGTGAGAATGAATTAAATAAAAGGAAACCGACACTTGTAAAATGATGGAATTGGAAAATGTGGTATGCTTGCGATGACATTGTAATTATGTGAATAAATTTCTAACTGTGTTTGGCATGGTGAGTTGTTATGTCTATCTAGAAACTACTTTTCTATTTCATGTGCAATGCTCACTCCCTTACCATTTTTCAGGTACAGAGATTGAGATAGCACAGCCCCCGGCCGAGCAGGAGTGCTCTCCCTCACAGGGAGAGTAGGGTTATTATTGGGATTAGGATTATATTGGACCTAAGCCTCCTTATTCTTTTGATGAATATGTGATGTCTATATATTTTTGGAGAGGCTTAGGATATTATTTTTGGCATAGCTATGTGTTGAGCATCATGCTAGTTGCACCTAGTATATATATTCCGCTTATACTCTGATAACTGATACTGGATGTTATATTTTGCGCCCATGGGGCTTTTATATGATATGTGAATGAGGTGAAGCCCTGCTGGCAGCTGGTTATATATATTGATGATGTTGTTTATAGGTTAAAATTTGGAAAAGTCCGAAAAACAGTCAAAACTCCGTCCGTTTGATGCGTGATTTTATTATATTAAAAAGGAATTTTTAAGTGCACATTTTTAATACTTGGGAATTAAGGGTAGAAATTATTAGGGTGTTACAGCTGTTATGAAGGAAATTCAGAAGCAATGTCGTAGTTTTTTATGGAATGCTAAAAGTGATGGGACTTATCAAGCAAAGATAGCTTGGTCCACTGTTTGCACAGAGAAATGCTATGGAGGTCTGGGAATCCAAAATTGTGAAATCTGGAATATAGCTGCACTTGGAAAGCAAGTATGGAATATAGCAGAGAAAAAGGAATGTCTATGGATTCGCTGGATAGGGGCTTACTACATCAGGAATCAAAATTTTTGGGATTGTCAATGGAATCAGGGGCAAAGTTGGCACTGGAAACAACTTTTAAGAGTAAGAGATAAGATTAGAGCTGGTTTTCATAACAATCGCTGGACTCTAAATCCTGATGGTGCTTTCACTATTCAAAGTGGGTATCGATTCCTAATTGGGTCTTTACCTACTTTCCCTATGTCCAAATTTATATGGAATCGTGTGAGTGTTCCTAAGAATTCGTTTATCACATGGCTAGCTGTACATGCAAAGCTTCAAACCAGAGATAAGATGAGTTGGAGTTACATACCTAACTATTGTAGCCTTTTTTCTCTCAGCGGAAGAATCAATCCATCATCTCTTCTTCGATTGCGTCTGGAGTAGAGATTTTGTGGTTCAGTGTGCGAGCTGGATGAGAATCGATTGTCCTCCTCTCCGATTTGCTAGATGGTGTCGGTGGATTGTGCATGCGGGTAGAAGAAGCTGGAAAAGGAGGTTGATTTGGGCAGTGTTTGAGGCAATAATCTATCATATTTGGAAAGAAAGAAATGAACGGACTTTCAATAATTATATTAGTTCCTCATCTCACAGGTTTAGTTTGATTAGGAAAGAGGTAGCTTTTCGTGTTTTTTTTGTATTAAGAAGTTTAAGAGGTGGCCAGATAGACTCCTAGTAAGTAGATTATGTAATGAGCTTTAGTCTCTGCTTGGTCCAAAGGCTGAACCCTTCCTAGAAGGTGGCAGCTTGCAGACTAGGTATTTTTCAACTTTTTGTTTGGTTTTGTATTTTGTTTTGTGGTAATAGATTTTTTCTTCTACCAAAAAAAAAAAAAGATTCACATCATATTCCTTGGAAAGTTCTCATGATATAATGCTTAATTCTTACAGGGAATTTCAATCTCTTCTTTAACAACATTTTTATCATTAAGTCTTATTACTTCGGGTTCTTCAACGATGTGGGGAAAACATCACTGAGATAACTGGTTAGCACACACGTCTACATCTCCTCGTCAATCCACCCAGCCTAGTCGGAAGCAAACAGGAGTACAGGACCTTTACCACGTAGGCATTGACAGTTGTCTGCTACCTCAGCTCGTAGAAAAATAAAATAGAATACTAGCTCATTACACAAGTGCAAAATATCACATTGCCTCATTCCAGTCCCTCTCCACTGTCCTCGAATTACCAAAGGGGGCGACAGTATTTTTCTAGTCTCGAGTGCAGAACTTACCACAGCATCGGACCGATCTGCCCTTACCACATATGAAATTCATTCTGCCTAGAAAAATACTCAAGGCTTCTTGACGTATCACCGTCCTTACCCTCCCCTTTTGCAATCACAACCCGAGTATCCGCAGATACCTAGGGTATCTTACTCTCCACTACTTCGCACTCATACTCACCTTGTTAGTTAATGTCTTTTAAAATATTTCTCTCATATTTAGTCTTTTATAAATTTCCTTTTCATCTTTAATCTTTTTAATACCTATGGTCGACTCATCCTCGTAACATCCCTTCAATGAGTCCCAACCACTAACAAAGTTATTATCTTTCCCCAAAGAACACAAGGTTCCATATTCCTCAAGATATCATTGCGAGCCAGCTTAAGTCATTGAGCCTCGAGTCACAAACATTGCACAATCACATTTCTTTGCCATTGGCACTTCATCACTTGAATTCACATCTCTATACATAATTTGAGCTTTCACAAAGCAGATCCACAATTCATCTCATATTTATTTACGCAATATTCTCATCATCATTACTTTCATCATAACTTGAGCTTTTGCAAAACAGCATCACAATTCTTCTCATATTTCTTACTCGTAATTCTCATCAGCATTATTGTTCTCATCATCATTGTTCTTGTCTCAACTCATAATCTCTTTCTCATGAATTTCATACTATCTTCATTCTCATCTTAAATTTCATAATTTCCATTGTCTCACTTTAATCATCACCAGAATTCCATAGTAATACAGATATATTTCAGACATGCTTATAAGACCAAGTAGATCATATATAAATAAATTAAAATGCATGGTAATTAGAATCATAACATATAATCATGTAAGCACATAGCATATAGAAATTAATAGAATTTCAAACTTGATATACTCAAATTAGAACTGAGTCTAAGTGTCACATTGACTTAGGCCTACTGCTCTCTCACCTCTTAATTACTCTAGCTGCTGCAAATGCGCGTCCTTGACGGTTCCTTTCTGTTCCTTGTTGTTACAAATACCTCTTATAAAATACATTTACGTTAAAATTGCATTTGAACAAAGTTCATCCTTTAAAAAAAACTTCTTTCTAGTTCTCATTAAACAAGTTAAAATATAATCATTTTCTCAAAACCATTCCAACTTTTTCCAATACTTTAAGTTCTCAAAAACCATTTGAAAACAACTAATGACATTAACTAAAATAATTGATTTGGTTGCTGGTCCAGTCTTGGACAACCACACTTCAAGTTCGAAAACACCGAAAAATCACAATTTTTCGAATTGGCTTTTACTAAATCAATGAGCACTTAAAACTTAGACTTTGAACCAATTAAAAACTTTTAACTTAAAATTCTGGACAACATCATATTAAAACTAAAAATCTTTTTTTTTTTTTGTATTTTAATTCTCCAAGGAAATTCATTCATAAGCTTTATACTAAAAATCTTTAATGTAAACACTTATATATCACTTTCAAAACCTTAGTGTCATAAAATAATTATTTGGACAGCAACTTATACTTTTCATAAAAGCACCTAAATAAATTATATTAAGCTCACCAATAACACGTAAACACCTTTTGCAAACCAATTAGCATCATATGAAAACATACACCATATATTACACTTAAATCATACAATTACTCGACTAATCATGATTAATTAAATTATAATCAAGATTACCAAATTATAGTTAAGGAAGTAAAACAAACTAAGTTTCCTAATTAACTTTATAGAATAACCATAGAAACTCGACCCATTTCTCCTAGGCTCTGAAAAATTCCAGCATTCTCTCCACATCTCCACCATAAACTCACCTCTAGTCCATCCTTGATCATAGACTTTCAATACCAACCTCTTAATCATCATCTTCAACCTCTCTTTCTCCTTCTAAATCCATACTCCATCAACCATAATCTTAACTCATATGCCACTTCCAAGCCCTAACCGAATTAATTGAAGAAGAAGAAGCTAGGAACTAAGGGGAATCATAGAGGAAGAGGACATTTAGGAGGAGAAACAACATCATCTAGCTTCTAAACATATATTCCCCTCCTAAACCTCCATTGAAACCCCTTCACTTTCATACACACATCTCTAAATCCTCACTCTCATGCTCTGTCCGAATTTTGTTGTGGAAGAGGAGCTTAGAAGCTATGAAATCAGCTGGGAAAGGATTAATTAAAGAGGATAAACAAACCCTCACAGCCATTGAAGCTTAGAGAGGAGCTTTCTCTCACCAAGTCATTCCCTCTCCTCAACCAAGGTAAGGGGGAACTCTTTTCCTTTTAGAATAGAGATTAGGTTTTGGAATTTGTAAATGACCATATTAAACCTTAGGATAGATGATTCTGTAAGTCACCTACCTGTGTAGGTGAATTGAACAACTCTATGGATGATTAATTAGTATTGAAGACTTATAAATTTCACTAATTATAATATAGTGTAGTTAAGGTGTTAGAGTAGATGCCTAAATGAACTCTAAAGTCTTAGAAATAACTAAAACACTTAGAAACAATATCTATGTAATATAAAACTGTAAAGACAAGTTGTTGAAGTAATAAGTATTTGATATCAAAGTGTTATAGAAATCCAATTAAGATAAGAGAGAAGACCATTATAAATAAATAAACTTTAAATACGCTATGTTAACGAACGAACATATGAAATACTAACAAAAATATGAAAAGGAGGTTATTATGTCAAAACTTAAGTGAGGGGTTGTAATATAATATAGATACCATTAGAAAGGAGTAAAAACTATTATGAAACTAAAGTAAATACTTTAAGATTCAATCTATAGTTAAACCTATGATAACTATGTGTTTTATAATGAAGATCTTTACATTAAAAGATATGTAAGAATATCATTAATACAATTGTACCCAAAAATGTAAAATGAAAATAATTCATTCATTCTATGAGGAGATAGTGAAATAAATGTGGCTGGAATTAATAGTGTAATAAATGTGGCTTAATGATTTTGTTAAGTGAATATGCACATTATGTTTGTATGAGTTTCATTTACTTATTTCATTTCTTAATTTCTATTCTACTGTGAAAGGATGTTCACCCCTTGTGGTTTAACATTTTAGGTAATGCTTGGAGGAGTCAAGGACCAGAGTTTCACATCGCAAACGACGAAGCACGTCCATTTCTTTTCAGTCTTGTTCTAATATTAAGTTGTATATCCCAACTTTTTGTAACTAAACAATTTGTATTTTAATAATATTTTCTTAATAAAAGTTTATGTTTTCTAAATTAATTTGGGATGTTACACCTTGCAACTAGAAAATTTCTAAATCAATGAGACTCCCATATCATCAAAAGTTGAGAAAATAAAAGTCAATAAGTCATGTCTTGTATCCTGAAAATTTTCAAATTTAAACAAAAAAAATACTAATGTATGTAGAGATTAATGAGTGTGCATTGATATCAGTCAATCATCCACCATTCATTTGTATTACATTTATTTAAAAGTCAAAAACCATAATCATGTGAAAGTGGAATGATGCACTGATGGTGTAAAAAACCTTTACACTGTCAGTGCACCATCTATTTTCTCATGTATCAATGCAATATTTTGTACTAAAATGGTACACTATTTCAATCCTAAATACTAATAATAAAATTTAAAAACAAAACTAATGTATAAGTGCTTACACTGTTTCAATTCTAGATATTATTAAAAATAAAAAAAAACTAACGTACCAGTGCAATGTTTTGTAAATCTATATTTCAATCCTATGTAAGGTAATATAAAACATATAATAAATCAGCCATCCAATACACGTTTTGATTGAACTGAACACAAATGACCCATTTTGAGTTGAAAAAGTCAAAGACTTTAATTTTCTCATGGAATACCTTATCAATACACATTATAATTCTTAATACAATACAAACGTAGAACCACAATTTTAAGCTATTAATAACAAAATCTTAATATAAATGTTTCCTTAACGTCCATATATGATAGTAGATTTAGCAACATCAATCTTCTTGAAAAGGCAACAATTAAAATAATTGAGCAACTTTTTTATCTTTGTTAACCGATGCCATCATGAGTGATGTTGGTTAAAGACAAAAATAATGAGGTGTTTTTAGTGGAAGTCCATGTCCATTAGTATTTTATATTTTAAATTCATTATTTTTAAAAATTAACTGTCTATTGAATTCCCTTATTGCATGGGTGAACATTTCACACTAAAATAAATTGAAGAAAAATTAAGAAAAGGAGAAAACAGGAGTACCAAAAAAACATGAATAAAAATATTTTAATGATATCAAGTCAATGAATTGGGGGAAGGGACGATGTACATTGTAACACCCCTAATTTTCGTCTCCCGGATAATAAGGAAATTATTAATAAAGTTTTATTATTAATTTATATAAATTTTCCAAGTTTATATTTTGTATTTAATTAGCCTTGAAATATAAAAATAGGTGAAAGTATTTTTATATGGCAAATAAATAAGAAAATATGGATATTGCATTTTAGTCCTTGGATTAGGACCTAAATGTAATATTAGAAAGGTTCTTGGAGGGAAAGATTTAAAAAGTATTAATTTTTAAATTTTACACTGATCTAACCGGTTAGTAATGCCTTGTAACCGGTTACACGATGAACCCAGAAACTGGGGTAGTGCGTTTTGATGAGTAATCGCTTGATTAATCCACGAATTCGCCACGAAAACAGCCTCAGATTAGTGGAAAACACGTGTCATTGTGCATGTCAACCTAATCTCTCTATAAAAGGCTGGATTGTTGAAGGATTAGGGTTGATTTCTGAGTTTTGTGTTGGGGAGGCTCTGTTAGGGTTTCTAAATCGTCTGGAGAAATTCTTCTTCGTGCAAGTGAGTTAGGGTTTGAGTGATACACTACTGGAAAGCTTGAATCAAGGGCTTTTCATTGATATAAGATTTGTGAGTTGAGAGTTCTTGTGTGAGGAGGAATCAATCCAAGAAGTGAAGCTGTCAACACTGTCTCTGTGTTCGGGGAGCTATCTTTGAGCTTTGATTTAGGTAAGCTCAAGCCCTCTTTGAATCTCAAACCACTTTGATTTTCTAGTGCATGTTACCTAGAGAAAGTCCTAATGGTTTTCCCTAATTTGTTTGGTCAATTTCTATGTCAAATTCTCTGGTGTTTGGACCCTGTTGCTGAAAATCGTGGCTAAGGGCAGAATTGAGGGTTCTTGTGGAATCTGTGGATTTTCTTCAATCTCAGTGATTATACTCATCAAATATGACTTAGAGGTATTGTAACACTCTTTCGATACACTTAATAAAATAGAATAATTAAATGCATTTATAAACGAGTTTGAGACTGCTGTTTGAAAGATTTTCTTTATTTCGTGAAATCTTGGCTAAAAATTTCAAAACTAAACCTGATTCCACATAGGTTGAGAAACTTTTCCCTTGATCTATAGGAAACTTAAGTTCCTAAAACAAAATGTGTATGATAACTTCAGAGTTGGTGGTAAAATATTGAGATCAGCTCATAGAATTAAATAAATCATCAAAAAGGGGTTTTGACGGATATTTTTATATTAAATTAAAGTAATTGTACCAAAGAACTTAAAATGTTATCTGAGGTTCTCATTTTCCAAATATATAACCTAGATATTAACACAGAAAAGTCATAGAGCTGATCCGAGTTCTTGGTTCCATCGTCTAATACATTTACTTTCCGACATGCTGTACACATCACTGAAAGTCTCTTTTTACTCTGTTCTCCAATGCTCTCCATGGGTCTCCTACCCTTACTCAACAACGAGAAAGTCATAATGTTGATCCCTAACCTACAAAGGCACGGGAGTAAGCATTTCCGTTTGCATAATCAAATGAGATAGATATAAGAACCATAATGTTAACAATCACAGTTATTCAAGTATCACACAAAATGCAAGTACATATGAGCACGCTCCTTTTTAATACTTTTAATCATGTAATGCAAATGGCATGATGCATGGTTCCATCCACAACCGAGGCCTCCAATCATGTTGGATATCTGGCAAATGATATCCCAGTGTTCCCAGAACACCACCAAACGTTCCCAGAACGAATGGCAAACCGTACTTGGAAAAAAAACAAACACAACTCCCAGAGTGTGTATCACGTTCCCAGAACGTCTACGTTCCCAGAACGTATTAAACCAGGTCCCGGACACTGGCCACATATCTATAATGTGTCATCAAGTCGGTTAAAATCCTGGTACTCCCAGAGTACCCTTCTCATATTCCCGGAATATGAGAATTATTCCTTGCCAACCTATCCTCCATTCCACTACAAATGAATGCATCACTTACATGATAGCTTTTATCTTTGATTTATCCATTTGTGATTTAGGTGAATCTCGTAATTCCCTTGGAATGATAGGTTTGAGGTATCAACCTTGGCATAATTGAAATACACTTCAGTTACTTTTAGTCATGCAAGTGATCTTGAATTGAGTAGACTTAGCCATGGTAATCCCTCCCTTTTTAAAAGACCAAATTCTCATTCTGCAAATACAGACACTAACCGGTTACAGTCCCAGACTAACCGGTTATAGTCTCATGTCTGAATTGTTTTACCATGGAAATTTAAGAAATCTCCTTTGTCTTGAGCTCTCTACTCAGCTCACAGACCACTCTTATCCTGGCCTTGTACCTCAAACTTGTTGTGCTTATCATTCCCAGGCCTAAATCCACAAATTTATGGATAACTTAACTTTTAAGTTATCACATACTTTAAGATAATGATTCGTCTCCCACAAGCCAAATCCAACAGGGATTTTATCATCTACTTTATAGGCTAGTATCTATTGGAATTAGAGTTAAATTTGAGTAAGGACAATAGAAGCTTTTACCAACTTTAACAGCACATTCTTCTTTTAAAATTACACAGTATCTAACCGGTTACGAAAATCGTCTAACCGGTTAGATTAGACAGTCTGTGTATTACAAATAGGTTTTTGGAAAACATTTTCTTCCAATACTCAATTCTAACTCCATTCAATAGTCATATAAGCCCTTATACTTTGAGAAATTTCTGCTCAACCTCAGCACAACCTCAAATCTTGCATACATGACCTTTAAAGCATCAATTTTTCACATATACTACATATATGCACACATAACAGCAAATGCCAACACATAACTCTTATTCATCAATGTACTTTTCAAATTAATGCATTCATATCATTTGCAGTAAGTCCATAGACCCTTGGTAAATAGAGTTTACTATTTTAATGGCCTCCAAGCCTTTAACTATTATACACTATGCCCTTTTGTGAGTCTCAGGGTGACTCCACCTATTAACTCATGAAATCCATTCTCATTCTAGCAACAGAAAGCTTCTCCCTTACCTTAAGGTTGATTTTGATGAAGCTCAACACTGAAACTTGAAGAGAATTCACCATTCCTTCACAAATCCTATGCTCTGTTTCAGTCACGATTTTCTCTCAATCATGTTCAAAGACCAGAAGATTGAACCTATCCTTGGACCAAAGAAATTAGGGAAAACTATCAAAATTCAAACTAGGTAACATGCACTAGCTTTGGAAACTGGTTTGAGGCTTGGAGAGTACATGTGCTTACCAGGATCATGCCCTAAATAGAACCTCACGAAATGATTTATGATTCTGGACAGACCTCCCCCTCAATCTTTTAAGGCTCATAACTTCTTCAATACTTACTCTCAAGTCATTCTCTATACCTCAATGTAAAGCTGGAAGACTCAGTTTTAACATAGTGTATCTCATTTAGTCTTACTCTCAAAGATTGGAGAGAAATTAACAGAGCAATTTAGAAACCCTAATTCAGTCTCACACTAACACTTTATCAGCAAAAATCCTCAATTTGCCTCACAATTCACATATTTATAGAGAAATTGGTGAGCATGCAGCTCGACACGTATCCTTCACTGGAGACACGAGTGGATTTCGTGGCAATTCCTGGTAAATTGGTGGATTACTCATCAAACTCCACTATCTGGGTTTTCTGAGTTCATCGTGTAACCGGTTACAAGGTCTTCCTAACCAGTTACCTACTGATGAATTTCAGAAAATTATTAGTTTAATAATTCTTTTCCTATAAGTCCCTTTTAATATTATACTTAGGTACTGGCTTTGGGACTAAAATGCAATACCTATATATTTTGATTATACCCTTGCCAACGCTCATCTTTACCCCTATGTAAATATCATTATAGAATTAAGTTGAAATATAAATTTAAAAGAGCTCAATATCAAACTTTGTGATAAATTCTCACAGTATCCGGAAGACGAAAATTTGGGGTGTTACACTACTCCCCCACTTAAAAGGAATTTCGTCCCCGAAATTTGCTTGTCTATTCTCAAATATATTTTGGGTTTCCCCCACTTAAAGGATTAAGATAGGATATTAGTATTCCGAGGAAATTTTCAAACTCACGAAACCAAATTTCGTCGTAAAACATAACCAATTCCCTCTTCATAGAACGACGAATACGGTCCGCAAACCCTTTTCCTTGATAAGCCTCCCTCTATTTTCTTTTCAGGTAAGCCTTTTTAGATTGTACCCACAGATTCCTTAAGGATGAACGAAAAGATATTTGTATGACTTCGTTACTCGATAATTTGGAATATTAGGGTGATCAGTCCGAATATTCAAACTATTAGTAATGAATCATACTTCTTAGATATAATCTTTCACAAGAAAGATTATACGATATGTCTTTAAGTTAGATGAACTTAAAGATAAGTTAATGATCACTATTAAGCTTTAGGTGGATAGTCAACGTCTAGAGACATTTCCGTTGGGGAGACAAAAATTTGTCCTAACCCGGTGGTTGTTAATCTCTCTAGCCTTAACTAATCCTCCTATGGCTGCAGTGTTCGCGGATAATTATCACATCCAATTGTGATAACAGTCTTGAAAAATTTTGAATTGGACCTTCGACAAAGTCTTAATATTCTAAGAGGTTAGATTAACTACATTCAGAAACATTTGGCTAAATTGATTCGAAAACGAGATAACTAAGATGGTCAAATTTAGAATCCACTTCATGATTTCTCGTAACATAATAGCTTTGCTTGTCTATTTCCTCCGATGGTCAATTTCTGCTTCTCTTCTGTCCCTTAATCATTTGGACTATCATAGACTACTCGCATTAAAAGTTCAATTGTTCCTCTTAATTGTTTAAAATTGCCTCAAGTGAAATCTTCTGTGGAATCCTTTAAAACATTCATCTCCCTCCTTCAACAAAATATTACTATGGAATTTTAACCAACAATTGAGAAATTCCCATATCTATTGAAGAGTCTCCCAAAATTCACAAATTTCCATTTATGACTGGTTCAAGTTACAGTATGTAACCGGTTACACGACAAATCTAACCGGTTAGAGTACTGTATCAAACCAGTTACAACAGTTTTAAAACACGACTCTCCTTCTTTTCTCCCTCCTAAAATATGATTTCCTCATTCCTCTCTCCTCCTCAAGTCTTAAACTTCTCAAGTACTAAGTTCCCATCCATTCTAACTCCTCACTATTGCCTTTAATCCCTTTCCCATTCTCACTCTCCTCTAGGGTTTCTTTTCCAATTCTGTTTTTCCCCTTTTTACCAAACCCTAACATCCAGAATCATGTCCTCCAATCCTCCTCGTCGTGCTAGAGTCAAGTCTACTGCTACCCGACCTCCTAGAAGACCAAGAATCGAGTATTACAGTGATGAAAAGTGTACGGAGAGGTTCAAGAGCTTTCGTGACAGAGGTTTTGGGCTCAAAAGATGGATGAACTTTAGGTGGTGTGCCAACAACAACTTCCAATTTCAGAGGTTGTATGAGTATCAGGGTTTGGTGACTTTTCTGGAGTTAAAAGGTTCCATATTCCCTAGGTTGATTAGGGAGTTCTATGCCAATTTCAGGGAGTATGAAGGGGGTTATCAGTCCAAAGTGAATGGGGTGATTTTTGATGTTACCCCTATGGATTTTCTGATTGTGGGTGGACTCCAATCAGCAGGAACTTATCCCGGCGATCCCGATGATAATCGGCTGAATGTTTGCAACACTGAGGATGTTTACAGGGACAGTTTACGGAACCCGGATTTGTATTTATCTGGTCCTCGTAAATCCGTGGGTCACATGACTGTGGAGAACAGGATGATTCTCTATGTCTTGACATACTTACTGAACCCTAGGACTTCTTCCAATCACACTCAAGCCATGGCAGCAGACCTTCGGTACATGTTTGCGATCAAGAATCAAATTCAGGTGAATTGGGTGCTAGTGGTGTGTGCCTTCATGGCACAGGCGGCTGATTCGACAAGCGGTTGCTTGCCTTATCCTTTCTTTGTGAGCCGACTCATTGAGTACAAAGGGATTCCCATCCCGGAGGATGAGGAGTTCGAGCCAAGTGAAAGCTTAACCTGCATTAATGATAGGATCTTTCACTCGATGGGAATTTATCAACATGACACGGACGGAATCTGGAAATGGAACGCCGACATCAAAGCCGAAGATGCTGTAGCGGCTGCGGAAAAAGAGCGACAGCGACAAGAGGTAGAAGGGGCAGGGGTTGAGCCCGAGGATGCGACTATGGGGGATGGGGTTCCAGCTACGGGTGGTGGGGAGATTCCGAGGCACTTTTCCCAGCCTTATTCCACTTTTGATATTGGTGGAGGTTCAGGTCAAGCGGGTGAGTCTACTGTTTTTACTGCTATGGAAGAGAGGATAAACGCCAGGGTGGATGCTGGTTTTGCTAGGGTCGAAGGGCGTATGGACAGGATGGATAATCAATTTGCAAATCTGAATGGGCGTTTTGATTCTCTAGGCATCACCATGGAGAACATGCACTTCCTACTACGCACATTCGGACGCTTCCATGGTCCCCCTACACCACCTCCTGCATCTCCTCCTCATGAAGACTAGTGACTTTGAATTCCTTGTTTTGTTTAGGACCTTGACTATGTAATCCTTATATTATAGCTATGGGGTTTTCGGGGAAATTTTGGGTCTTGTAATACTGTTAGCAATATTTTCCCCTGATGTGTTATGGCTTAATAGGTCTATCCTATGTATTTTGCTAATTATGACTTCTGCCGTCTACTTAATGTTCTATTTGCGTTGTTATGTATGAACCTTTATGCCTGTAATGAAGTGTCTTGGTTAATCATCACCGTTTCCTGTCTATGCTATGCCTAATCCATGCTGCGCTTATATGTCTACTTGATGCATATCCTTTGCATAACAACTGCATGAATTACCCCTAATTCTCATTGCTTTAGCTTAGCTTGTACAATGAAGAACAGACGAAGGGTTTGAAAAGCAAAACTCATCGCATGACACACCGAGGATACACCCTGTACAACAGTTCGGAGGGTAATAGATATAGCATTCGAAGTGGTTCCCAACCACTCAAAACTGATTCTGCATTGTAACTGTCCTTGTCTGCATATTGTAACCGGTTACAGACTCAGCTAACCGGTTAGGTCATGCAGCAGGACAATTAATTTGAATAAGAGAGGTTTGTACGGATTGAGATTCTTGCTTTACGGTTTCATCGGAACAATTCGAACACTAACTTAAAGGCGAGAACATCGAATTAGATAAGAATTTCAAATGAAAGATGATAAAAGGAGTATGGGATATTTGAATTACAACTGTCACTCTTCCGAAACAAGGGGTGAGTAACCTTTGGGATGTATCTATTGTGGTAAGATTAAGTGCTAACAGCTGATCGTACCACATCAAGTTTAAGAATAAACTATTCCTTTCACCACAGTGAATACGTGTTTCCTCCCCATTGAATTCCCTAATGGTCATTTCCCAAAATGACTACGTCATTGATTCATTTTTGGATTTACTGGACCAATACTCGAATTTCACCATGACAACAAATTTAAAAAAAAATATTACCTCACATCTAAGCTTCACTTCGACCATCTGGTTTTCTCACTACATAATCTAACCCACTTGCTAAAAGCCAACCCAATATCAACTTGGACCCAATGAGTGAGCTTGTGAGAACAGAGTTCCCTGGAAGTAGCACAGTCATTGGAAATTTAATGCTTGAAATCATACCTCAGGAACCAAGAATAGGATCATTTTCTCTGATACCACAAAATGTAACACTCTTTCGATACACTTAATAAAATAGAATAATTAAATGCATTTATAAACGAGTTTGAGACTGCTGTTTGAAAGATTTTCTTTATTTCGTGAAATCTTGGCTGAAATTTCAAAACTAAACCTGATTCCACATAGGTTGATAAAATTTTCCCTTGATCTATAGGAAACTTAAGTTCCTAAAACAAAATGTGTATGATAACTTCAGAGTTGGTGGTAAAATATTGAGATCAGCTCATAGAATTAAATAAATCATCAAAAAGGGGTTTTGACGGATATTTTTATATTAAAGTAAAGTAATTGTACCAAAGAACTTAAAATGTTATCTGAGGTTCTCATTTTCCAAATATATAACCTAGATATTAACACAGAAAAGTCATAGAGCTGATCCGAGTTCTTGGTTCCATCGTCTATTACATTTACTTTCCGACATGCTGTACACATCACTGAAAGTCTCTTTTTACTCTGTTCTCCAATGCTCTCCATGGGTCTCCTACCCTTACTCAACAACGAGAAAGTCATAATGTTGATCCCTAACCTACAAAGGCACGGGAGTAAGCATTTCCGTTTGCATAATCAAATGAGATAGATATAAGAACCATAATGTTAACAATCACAGTTATTCAAGTATCACACAAAATGCAAGTACATATGAGCACGCTCCTTTTTAATACTTTTAATCTTGTAATGCAAATGGCATGATGCATGGTTCCATCCACAACCGAGGCCTCCAATCATGTTGGATATCTGGCAAATGATATCCCAGTGTTCCCAGAACACCACCAAATGTTCCCAGAACGAATGGCAAACCGTACTTGAAAAAAAAACAAACACAACTCCCAGAGTGTGTATCACGTTCCCAGAACGTCTACGTTCCCAGAACGTATTAAACCAGGTCCCGGACACTGGCCACATATTTATAATGTGTCATCAAGTCGGTTAAAATCCTGGTACTCCCAGAGTACCCTTCTAATATTCCCGGAATATGAGAATTATTCCTTGCCAACCTATCCTCCATTCCAATACAAATGAATGCATCACTTACATGATAGCTTTTATCTTTGATTTATCCATTTGTGATTTAGGTGAATCTCGTAATTCCCTTGGAATGATAGGTTTGAGGTATCAACCTTGGCATAATTGAAATACACTTCAGTTACTTTTAGTCATACAAGTGATCTTGAATTGAGTAGACTTAGCCATGGTAATCCCTCCCTTTTTAAAAGACCAAATTCTCATTCTGCAAATACAGACACTAACCGGTTACAGTCCCAGACTAACCGGTTATAGTCTCATGTCTGAATTGTTTTACCATGGAAATTTAAGAAATCTCCTTTGTCTTGAGCTCTCTACTCAGCTCACAGACCACTCTTATCCTGGCTTTGTACCTCAAACCTATTGTGCTTATCATTCCCAGGCCTAAATCCACAAATTTATGGATAACTTAACTTTTAAGTTATCACATACTTTAAGATAATGATTCGTCTCCCACAAGCCAAATCCAACAGGGATTTTATCATCTACTTTATAGGCTAGTATCTATTGGAATTAGAGTTAAATTTGAGTAAGGACAATAGAAGCTTTTACCAACTTTAACAGCACATTCTTCTTTTAAAATTACACAGTATCTAACCGGTTACGAAAATCGTCTATCCGGTTAGATTAGACAGTCTGTGTATTACAAATAGGTTTTTGGAAAACATTTTCTTCCAATACTCAATTCTAACTCCATTCAATAGTCATATAAGCCCTTATACTTTGAGAAATTTCTGCTCAACCTCAGCACAACCTCAAATCTTGCATACATGACCTTTAAAGCATCAATTTTTCACATATACTACATATATGCACACATAACAGCAAATGCCAACACATAACTCTTATTCATCAATGTACTTTTCAAATTAATGCATTCATATCATTTGCAGTAAGTCCATAGACCCTTGGTAAATAGAGTTTACTATTTTAATGGCCTCCAAGCCTTTAACTATTATACACTATGCCCTTTTGTGAGTCTCAGGGTGACTCCACCTATTAACTCATGAAATCCATTCTCATTCTAGAAACAGAAAGCTTCTCCCTTACCTTAAGGTTGATTTTGATGAAGCTCAACACTGAAACTTGAAGAGAATTCACCATTCCTTCACAAATCCTATGCTCTGTTTCAGTCACGATTTTCTCTCAATCATGTTCAAAGACCAGAAGATTGAACCTATCCTTGGACCAAAGAAATTAGGGAAAACTATCAAAATTCAAACTAGGTAACATGCACTAGCTTTGGAAACTGGTTTGAGGCTTGTAGAGTACATGTGCTTACCAGGATCATGCCCTAAACAGAACCTCACGAAATGATTTCTGATTCTGGACAGACCTCCCCCTCAATCTTTTAAGGCTCATAACTTCTTCAATACTCACTCTCAAGTCATTCTCTATACCTCAATGTAAAGCTGGAAGACTCAGTTTTAACATAGTGTATCTCATTTAGTCTTACTCTCAAAGATTGGAGAGAAATTAACAGAGCAATTTAGAAACCCTAATTCAGTCTCACACTAACACTTTATCAGCAAAAATCCTCAATTTGCCGCACAATTCACATATTTATAGAGAAATTGGTGAGCATGCAGCTCGACACGTATCCTTCACTGGAGACACGAGTGGATTTCGTGGCAATTCCTGGTAAATTGGTGGATTACTCATCAAACTCCACTATCTGGGTTTTCTGAGTTCATCGTGTAACCAGTTACAAGGTCTTCCTAACCGGTTACCTACTGATGAATTTCAGAAAATTATTAGTTTAATAATTCTTTTCCTATAAGTCCCTTTTAATATTATACTTAGGTACTGGCTTTGGGACTAAAATGCAATACCTATATATTTTGATTATACCCTTGCCAACGCTCATCTTTACCCCTATGTAAATATCATTATAGAATTAAGTTGAAATATAAATTTAAAAGAGCTCAATATCAAACTTTGTGATGAATTCTCGCAGTATCCGGAAGACGAAAATTTGGGGTGTTACAGGTATGGGAGAAGTTTACCTTATACTAGATTGAGACTAAAATCAAGTGATTTAGGATTTGAGTCAACAATGACTAAAAAGAGCATTATGTGTTTAGAGTTAAAAGGCTTGGAGGCCAATTCTGTGTCTCAATTCTTTTTGAGCAAAGTTAATAACCTGCATGCAAGCTATTCTGATGATTGAATCATAATTTAAAGGTTTATTATGAGTTTTGTGATATCAAGTTGTGTTTATGTGGAATTATATGCAATTTGAGTATCTAAATTGAATGCATGCAAGATAAATATGTTGCTATGGTTGAACATGTTTATTTTAAGGTATGTGAACTCTTTTGAGTGTTGAAATTGGTTAGATTTGGGTATTGAAAATAATGGTATGCAAAACCTCATTTTTCAGTGTACAGACTGCATAATCTAACCGGTTATTCGATATTTGTAATCGGTTAGATACTGTAAATTTTCAAAGAAAATGAATTTCTGAAATTGGCCTTGTGTTCTTACCATTTTTACTCAAGTCTATACTCTAATTTCACTTGACGTCAATCTGAAAACATATTGATAAATAATATTTGGTTCAGATTGAAATTGAGGAGTTAATGCCTTAATGTTATGAGATAATTTCAAGAGGAAATTGTGCTCATTTGGGATTGAATTGTGATTTAGACTTTTGAATGATGAAATCAGTGGGTTTGAGGTATAAAACAATGTTGAAACTTGTTTATGGATTGGGTAGAGAATTCAAGAAAAAGAGTTTTTTGAATTGCAATGGTTAACAAGTTCAGGTCTGTAATTCTAACCGGTTAGCCTGAGACTGTACCTGAAACTGAAAAATAAAAGTTAAGTCTTTTAAGTGAAAAGTGAATACCATTGGTTAAGTTTTTCCCAATCCAAGCCTAATGGCATGTTTTTAAGTTAATTCATGGATGAATTTTGGTGCCAAAGGTTATACCTCAAATTAATCATTCAAAAGAGAAATTGAGATATTTCTAAATCACAATAATTAAATTAAAGATAAAACCAACCTTAATAATTGTGCATTCATGCATAGAGAATGGAAGATGGGTTGGTAGGAAACGATTATCATATTCTGGGAATATGAGGAGGGTACTCCGGGAGTACCAAATTTGTAACCTACTTGATGACACATTTTGGGAATGTGGCCAGTGTCTGGGACATGGTTTTTATGCGTTCCGGGAACGTGATGCACACTCTGGGAGTGATGCTTGTTTTTCCAAGTATGGTTTGGCATACGTTCTGGGAACGAATGTCAGTGTTCCGGGAACACAACGGTGTATTGGATGGACGTCCAAGATGGACTTTTGTTAGAGGCCTCAGTGGTGGATAGACATCATGCATCATGCCACTTGCATTATAAGAGATATAATGTTGAAAATTGGTATGCTCATATATACTTGCATTATTGTCTGTCCATGATATACTTGTGTTTGTATTTTAGTCTTTATTGATTATGTATATGTGTATACTTACTCCCTATGCCCTGTTTAGGTGATGGCCAGATACCTAGACTGCATCGAGATACGCCCTATCCCTAGTGGTATATAGACGTACGAGGAGCACCGAGCCACCTTTGAAGGGGAGGTGGAGATCACTCTCTACCACCCTAACCCTCTGGTTTGGGTGCGACCTCGTAGATTTAGGATTCCTTTAGTCTATACTATGCATGTTCCACCCTTTTACTCATATAGAGGACCACCCCCGGCTCGACCAGTGCGCCGATTTCATAGTTTTCGCTTTAGAACTGCCACTCGTACTCATCCTTCTTCCCATAGAGTTGTTACTGAGGAGACTCCTTCTCCTGGTCAGACTGACTTTGAGAGGACTGCTTCTGCAGATCCTAGACCCAATGGTGGGGTCTCTGCACAGTCGGGCAAGGTCGAGGAGGACCCTGTGGAGGATGAGGACGAGGAAGAAGTGTCTGTCGAGCCTACTGTTTCTGCTAGAGGTGGACCTGCTGGTTCCTAGGAGCATGCATAGCATAGATGTTTTGGATCCTAGGTCTAGGGATAGAGCTGCAGGGGATCAGAGGAGCTGTTGAGGACATGGATGACCTGCTCTGGGACTTCTATTTTGATTTTGTCATATATTGTATATATTTTGAGAGGTCTTAGAGTGAGGTCTATTTTGAGCAACTGGTTATGTATATGTTTCATCAAAACTTGCTATCTCGACTTTTGTTACTTGCTATGGTGATACTGGTGGGGGTTTTATTATGATATATATATATATATGATGTTTTCTTACCTCAGCAGTGCCCCACAAGTATTATTTTTACTTCCGCATACTTTGATTTTGGTTCAAAAGGATTCGACAATAAGTTTATATTCTATATGTTCGATCATACTCATGAGACAAATAATATGTTTTTAATAAATGTTACGAATATGTTGCATTGTGTTAAAAAGACATTGTCTCGAGAGCCTTTTTGTAATTAAGATATTATTAAGCCGAATTCAAATTATTCGTCAAAGTTAAAAGGTATTTATAATTGAGCAAGTACAAATTAAAAAGGAAAATTTTTCTATACCCAATTTTTGATAGCAAGTATTCTATATTTGGAAATATTTATTATTTTCAAGATATAAAACAAGGGTGTCACACGTTGGTGGTATCAGAGCATTGGTCATGTCCCTCATGACCCTGATGATGCAGCTAAGTATGGTATTCAATGTAACACCCCGATTCGGCATTTACTAGGATAATAAAATCTTTTCGTCATTTCCGATAGTATCGATACTTTTGAAAACGTATTGGCATAGTAAGAATAGGGGATACTATCCATTCGTTTATTTCGCGGAACTAATACCATTTTCAAATAATGTAACCGAATTCTTTTAAATAAAACTAAATCAGAGTAAGCGGAAACAGTGGAACTACATGATTGTAATGTAAAAAATAATGTACATATATATAAGTAGGTCATAACATACATAGTTCCATAGTCACATCTCCAAGATCCAACTACAAGTCCATGACAGATCTATCTCAAAATAAAACCATAACCCTAGAGCTCTCGAAAACATATCTATAAAATATACATATCAAAATATGAACTCTAGAGGTGGTCACATAGATATGATCGTAGCAGTAGTAGTAGTAGAAGTAACAGTCTCCAGGTAGCAGAAATAAACATCATCATCAACAGCAGCAGCAGCATCTCCTCCACAGCATCCCCACATCGGATCCCCTGATCCTCATCATGTACCATATGCACATACCTAGGGATCATCGTCCCTCTACTGACTCCCGGTAGAATGAACGACTGGCTCGCCTCCGCTCTCGTCCTCCACGGGGTCCTCCTCGATCTCATCCGATGGAGTGGGTACCCGACCACTGGGTACCGGGTCAGGAGATGGTGAGACCCTAACTGGGCTCCTCGGATCAGAAGGGGGAGTCTCCTCACGGACGACTCTCGAAGAAAAATGGTGTGAGCGGGTAGGTCGAAAACGAAAACTGTGATATGAGCGAGCTGGTCGTGTGGGAGGTGGTCCATGATATGTGTAAAAAGGGGGTACGTGCATAGTGTATATGATGGGAATCCTAAACCTACGAGGACGAAATCGAATCAGCGGGTTCGGGTGGTAGAAGGTAACCTCTACCTCCCCTCTAACACCGCGCGATGGTCCTCTTAGATCCATATGCCACTAGGAAGTGGTCGAATCTCGATGCAAGCGATGTAACGTGACATCACCTACAAGGGCATAGGGGTATGCAATTCTACACACATAATCAATAGAGCATAAATATATGTACAATGTGAATGTATAGACATTCAATAATTAACAACAATCACATTTAGCATTTAGCAGTTATTGAATGCAAGTAGGATGCTCATACTTATTTCATTTATCAACATTATTTTAGATGAGTGGCATGATGTATGAACCTAGCTCTTAAGCCTATCTCCATCATTCTATGACACTCTCTGACGTCCATCCTTTACTCCGTCCAGCAGTCAACAGTGCGTTGTACTCCTAGGTGTACAACATTCGTACATTCACCAAGAATGTACACGACAAGCTTGGTATACGTGCCACCCGAGCAACGTCTCGTCATCCAAACGGTATAACCATATCAGCATCTCACTATGCCGACCACGTCGTCAACCATAACGTGTCATCAAGCGAGCCGTCAATTGACACTCCCAGAGGCCCTCCTCATGTTACCAAAACATGATAAACGATCTATCATCCAAACTCCAGAATGAATGCATTATTTTAACTTAAAGGAAATTGATTGGTATATAATGTGCCACCCGAGCAACGTCCCGTCATCCTAACGGTATAATTATATTAATCAATTTCTTTTAAGTCTAGATCCCTTGGATTATTGCTATTTAATCATTAACCAAATGATTCAGAATTAAAAATGGTATTTTTAATATTCTGGGTAAAACTACTCGAGTGTTCTTCAGAATACTCGAGTGTTCTTAAATTCTTTCCAGATTACTCGAGTAGTTCTCAGTTACTTGAGTTCTTCATGCCTTTCTGAGGATTTGGGTTTCAGATTCATAAAAATACTCGAGTAATTCATGAGTACTCGAGTGTTCTTCACCAATTCCAGAACACTCGAATGACTCCTGCATTACTCGAGTGGTTTACCATAAAATGTCCCCATACATCAGTTGATATTCGAGTTCTGGGCCTGGTACTCGAGTGTTTATAACAAAATACACACTATTTTAACACGAAATACTCGAGTATAAAGCCAAGTACTCGAGTCTTTTCTTACAGAACAGACTGGAAACTTGGTTTTAACATACCATTTTCAATTCCAACCATTTCTAAACCAATCCAATGATCAACAGAGTTCATACAAAATATATTGAGCATGTCTAAACACTTAAAACGCATCAAATAACAGATTTGACATGGGATCCCATGATAATGCATAAAACATGAAAATTCACAACCTAGCATACCAAATTACAATATACTCAATAAACTTGTGAATTCATGTTCAAGACAGCTTGCATGCAACATATGTGACTTGCTCACAACAAATTTAGAGCACAATTTGGTCTCCAAACCAATTTCCCTATTCAATCTAAGCCCTTAGAGCCTCTTGGTGGCTCTCTAATTAAATTCATGCAATTTAAACTCTATCTAGTGAATAGAAAGCTTTCCCCTTACCTCAAAATCGTGTGAGAACTGAAATTGGACAGAAAAACGAACTCCAAGCTAGTTTCCCCAAGAACCATATGACAGCAACACAGTTTTGAGTGAGGTCATAAAACCAGAGATTTTGATTGTGAAATCATGCAAAAAAATTGGGGAAAATAATTAGAAATCGTTCTCTGCAACATGCATAAGAGAATGGAATGAAATTGAAGTCTCAAAAGTTCAAGAGCTTACCAAAATCAATGGCTCAAGTAAGCTCCAGGAACTGAAAACAGCTTCAACTCCTTCCCTTCTCAGATTCGATTCTCACTCTATACTTGCATTCGACTAACACTACTGGAAAAAAGGGTTTTGAAATCGTGGTTTTAAAATTGGTCGTATGAAATCCGGTTTAAAAAAAAAACGTGGTGGCAATTTTGTAAATAAATTCTAACTTTTAAAATCGGTCGTTTTAAGACCGATTTCAAAAGTATTTTCTAACTCGGTCATTTCCTCAGCTGAGTTAGAAAGTCATTATTATTTATTTAATTTTTTTTATTTTTAATACTTTCGAACTCGGTCACTATTGACCGATTTCAAAAGTATTTTCTAACTCGGTCATTTCCTCAGCTGAGTTAGAAAGTCATTATTATTTATTTAATTTTTTTATTTTTAATACTTTCTAACTCGGTCACTATTGACCGATTTCAAAAGTACTTTCTAACTCGATCATTTCCTCAGCTGAGTTAGAAAGTCATTATTATTTATTTAATTTTTTTTATTTTTAATACTTTCTAACTCGGTCACTATTGACCAATTTCAAAAGTATTTTCTAACTCGGTCATTTCCTTAACCGAGTTAGAAAGTCATTATTATTTATTTAATTTTTTTTATTTTTAATACTTTCTAACTCGGTCACTATTGACCGATTTTAAATATTTGAAGGCAGAATTAAAAAATGAAAAAAGGACCTTCGAATTCGGTCATTTTGACCGAGTTAATAAGTCCTTCCCCAAAAAATGATAATAGGCGCGCATACATAGTGAAGTTCCAGCCAAAAAGCCAAAGAAAAGTCCTCCGTCGCATAACCCTCTCTTTCTCTCAAAAAGCCAAAACCTATAACTCTCTCACATAACTCTCTTTCTCTCACACCGGCCTCCTTCGTCGCATAACCCTCCACCATTTGCTCGCAGCCGCCACTGTTCGCTCGTGGCTCGTGGCTCATGGCTGATCTCGTCACTCCTCGCACGTGGGTCGTGGCTGCTGTTCTCTCGTGGCGGTTCAGTGTCGCTCGTCGCCGAGGAGAAGAGGTCGCCGCGCCGTTGTTCGCTCGTGGCGGTTCGGTTCCTCTCGCCACCGTTGTTAGTTCCATGATGAACATGATGAATGTTTTGATAATGACAAAGTGTTTTTGAACAAGCTGCATGTGTTGATCAAGTTTCAAGCTCAACAAGCAACAACAAACATCAAATGAAGAAGAGAGAAAGCAAGCTCATGAAGACCTAAGTTTGAGTGTATTTGTATTTCTTTTATCTTTTGCCTCTCAAGCTTCATAGGTTTTTTATTTGGGTAGATTATTATAGAGGGTAGTGAATCTCATTCATAAGTCATGATTAAATCATAATTTGAGTTTTCACTTAATCTAGAATCAATAGGTGGCTTAAAGGTTTTAAAGGAAAGGTTGGATTTTGAGAAAACAAGTTTTGAACATGTACAGTACCAACTTAATCGATTAAGTGATAACTTAATCGAGTACTACTCGAGTACACGACTTGCTTAATCGATTAAATACTGCTGAACTGATTTTTAAAATACGTTTTTCACTTCTCAAAATCAGTTTTCAAGTGCTACAACTTTTGGGTATTCTATATAAACCTTTTCCTATTATTTGTGATTAGTTAGAATCATTTTCATACAAGTTTTACAAAGAATCAAGCCACTCTATTCTCTCTCATTTTCTAAAGATCAAAGTTCTCATATTTTCATATTCTTTGATCAAGAATCTTTGAATCTCTTATGGTGAATTGTCATAACTCTTGATTGAGATTCATAGGATTGTTTTGTGTTTTCTATTGTGTTGTAATCTTTGCAAGAAGGCAAGCCACTACAACAAACAAGAAGTCTTGGTGTGTCGATTTTATCATCAAGCAACGTTCATTGAAGAAGAAGAAGTCTTGGTTGTGAATCAAGCAAGTGAAGCCTTGGTGTGTGGTTTATCATCAAGCAATTGAAGACTTGTTGTGTCGATTATCAACAAGGGGTAGAGGTTAGATTAGAGAGAATATCAATAGGATTACAAGGCAAGGGTGTCGGTTATCTCTTGTAAGCTAGCAAGAAGGGAGTCTTGTGAGGCAATCACTTGTAATTTGAGAACTCTAATTCCTCATAGTGAAGAATCTCTCTTGGTTGAAGAGGGGACTGGATGTAGCTTTCAAGTGGATGAAAGTGAACCAGGATAAATCACTGTGTCGTATCTCTAAACCCTTACTCTTTATATTCAAGTCATTTGATTGCGTTCTTGATTGAAAACCTAGAAAGATTGATTTTCATAATTGATTGAATTGAATCTTTGATTGTTCAAATTGATAAAGGGAAAATCATTTTCATAACTAGGTTAATCAATAAGAATATAGGTGTTAATCATTTCCGCTGAATCTCTGATCTTGCATGTGAATTGATTGATTTTCGTATTCGAATGAAAAATTGATTTTTCTGTTTTCTGTCATATTTAATCGATTAAGTTCAAGTTTAATCGAGTACTACTCGAGTAAATTGCAGGTTAATCGATTAAGTGCTGTAGAATTTGCAAAAATCATTTGTTTTGATTGTTTAGATTTGTTTCGTTCGAAAATCTTTCAAGGTAGCTTCAACACCTATTCAACCCCCCCTTCTAGGTGTATTCCTAGGGTTCCTAAGTCTCTCCAACCACCAATTGCGGTTTCCTCAACCGTGACTTCATTCGCTGGAGACATTAGGTGCTACTTTACTTTACCAGAACTTACTCTGTGCTTCCTTTGGTTATATTCACTAGTTCATCACTTTACACTTAGTTGTGACCACATAGGTCATAGCAAGGGGGTCACTTTTATTTGGAATAGATTTGGTTAATCGAAATTGTACCTTTAGTTTTCACTATGTGTTGCTTTTGTCACTTATATAAATGGCCAATGTGTGTGTGGTCGTCAATCTGAAATAGTCAACTGCAGATACAGGTCCCTAAAGTTTGCAACATAGTATATGCGAGCCTAAAGTTTGCTTTTCTTTTGGCCTTGTTTGATTTCACTATGTCCAAGTACAGGTCCCTTGTTCTTCTTTATTCGTTTAACAAATAGGAAAGTATTATATTTTGATAATAAGATCTTTATATTCTTCACACAAATGGCCAAGTAATCATTCACTTTGTTCAATTCACTTAGAGATAAGAATACAACAAAACCGAAAAGCATGTGGAAAAGGGAGAAAAACAAAAATAAAGCTAGCAAAGAGAGTGAGATGTCAAAAAAAAAACTGAATATGTGATTGTTTAGCATTTTTATTTTAGTTTGATTTGGTGCCCAACTTTTGTTTACGGGCAAAACCCCACTGATTTGCTACTCGGTTTTAGGATTATTGGAAAAATAATGCAAAGATTATTTTTTTTAAATGAGGTGCTGCTACCCTGCTTTCCTATTTGATGATTATCAGAATCATGGAGTTTTATTTTTAGTTATCTGTTGGAGTGGATTATTATCTCCAGGGTTGTTCATTTGATTTCATTTGAATTTCATTTGCTTGCTGCTTTCCTATTTGATGATGATTTGTGATTCTATAGAATTACACTTAATGGTTACATGTTTTGATTTTCAAATTCCCATTAGTAAGAAGAACAAGAAAGAAAGGTACCAAGAGGAATTTGAGGAGCGCATTGTGTCTCTGATTGCTTCATTATTTGGTAAGCATACAAACTATAGTTTTTGTGCTGGTTGTCTTATACTTCTCAGGTTCTTTTAATAAAACTTTTGCCTTATTAAAAAAAATATATAAACTATCGTTTTTGTGCTGGTTGTTGTTGGGGTAATCTATATATGCAGTTCTGTTATTGGTATCACTAGGAGTGAGGGTAGCATGTGATGAGTTTCCTGCCATCAACTGCAGAAAGCACACTGCATTTTTGACTGATTTGGGTGGATATGTTGATTCTTTACTAAAAGAAACATAATGCCGACCAGCAATCAAGAAAATCAGCCAAGAAATATTTAATAATTTAAATGAACCTAATATATACAAGTAGCAATAAAAATTAAAATATCTATCATAATCTATCATGATTTTGACTAAATGTTCATTGGAATTTTAACACTTTAAAAGTTTTAGCACTTTAAATGTTCATTGGAATTTTTCTATTAAAATTTATTTTGATTAAATGTTTAATTTTCATTTCAGAACCCTGAATTACTTTCTCTTCTCATCGTCGTGCCACTTCCTTGTCTCACCAGCCGCTGGTTTTATTAGCTAAGCTCGGTTCAAAGGTAATTTTTCCTTCTTTTTTGTTCATTTGCTGTACTCAAAATATATATTTGTTCTCGGTAATTTTTTTGTTCTCGTTAGCTAAGCCTGGTTTAGGTAATTTTTTTTGTTCGTTTGCTTCAAATTTATTAGCTCGGTTATGCTTTTGCTTTGCTATCTATATTTGTTCTTGCTCTCCCGCGTTTCCATTGATCATTCATAATATCTTCCTTCATACTATTTCTCTCCTTCATAATCTCTTGCTTGATACTATTTCTCTCCTTTTGAAGCATATCAATTCTCTTACACAACTTTTGAACTTGGCTTGATCTTTACAACTCACATCCACCCTTTCTTTTTTCTTCCAATTGATGGTCTCTATATTTTACCATTTTCTTAGACACTGAGTATGGTTATATTAATCTGGTATCTGAAATCCATCTCTTAAATCTTTACAATAGTTACATATGGATAGCTGCCTTTTTCTTTTTTTTGTTAATTTAAATATTATTCAATCTTTTTTTTCTTCTTTGCTGCTGTATTCATCGCTGCTGCCTTTTGCGTTGATTAAGATTTTATAAGTAAAAGGCATTCTCTTTCTCCATCAACAGTAACACATCAACTAATAATTTGGTGTTCGAGCACAAGGTGTGACATTACAAGTTCAACTTATAATATTTTTTTATAATAAGCTGTTCAAACCCAAATGTTACTAAATGTTACTTTGCTGGAATTGGGTAGAATTGGATGGAATGAAACTCAAAAACGTAACTAAGTGGGGTGGTTGTGCTTGTGCAGTTTAGCTGGCTGCCATTTATAGATAAGAGGGTACAAAATTTTAATGTTATGATCTTTATGTGAAGTAGTGGGACGAAGTTCATTGAAAAAAAGTAGCAATAGCACATGAAGCATGGATCTTTAAGTGCTTTGGAAGCGTATAAGTTACATGTGGGCAATGGCCTCTATCTTATTCCATAATTCCATATGCACTAAATAGATCAATTTTCACCAAGAGTGTTAGCTATAGGCGGCAGCAATGGTGGGACATTGTTTATCTAATTATTTTATATACTTTGCAAACATCCATTGAAGTAAGTACTAGTGGCATGCATATAGTTTCTGGATTGGTAGTCAGGGCACTACACACACACATATGTCTAGCTCACTTCTAAACTTTCCTTCATATGAACAAGCATATCCCTTATCCCTTATACATAAGAAGCAACTGGTTACAAGCAAATGTTGTAACTGGAAATTCTAATTCCCTCATCTTATTGAATATTTCCTATGCTTTTTTCAAATTGTTCTGATGAATACAGTTAGCCACTAAAGTTCGGTATACTAACTCCCCTCTAAAAGAATTATTTTTTTAATCTTTTAATCTTTTAATTTGTTAATTTAAATAACTCTCAAAGAATTATGTCTCTTCAATACCACCCTGAAGCATCACCGGGACCTCATGATTCAGATTATGGTAGGAGACTTCAAACTTGTGCAATTTATTAAAATTACAGTTTTGTATGGTCACAATCTGAGTCAGAGATCTCCAAATCCAGACAAGCCTTGTTCACATTCTCTTGTTACTTTCCCACAATCTTTGTGTTATTTACATCACAGTTAATTTGTTTCCTTTAAAAGTACCACTACTTTTGTGTCCTTTTTTTTACTCTCCCTTTCACTTGCACTCTTTTTAAGTTCAAGGAGATTCGTTCAGAATAATGCATAAAAAGCATTGGCTTCCTTAGAGTTAAAACTTATTACAACCCCATCATCTAATAATCTAAACTATGGTCATGCTAGATTTGAAGTTCTGAGAGGTGTGTTTCCTTGTGTTTCTATTTTGCATCATTCATTTCTCATTATCTCTCTGATGGGTTTGGGAGTATTTGGTTCTGTTTTGGTTTTGACACTCTTGTTCAAGCATTTGGCTTCTCAGCAACCAAACACTGATGAGTTCTTTGTGTCTGAGTTCTTGAACAAGATGGGTTTCCATAACTTCACTGCTTCCTCTGTTTGTTCATGGCAAAGGGTTTCATGTGATGGAAATAAAGAACATATTTTTGAGTTAAACTTTTATGGTATGGGCCTATCTGGTCCTATTCCTGATACCACTATAGGCAAGCTCAGCAAACTTCAATCTTTGGATCTTAGCTTCAACAAAATCACTGCTTTGCCTTCGGATTTCTGGAGTTTGATCTCTCTAAAGATCCTTAACCTCTCCTCCAACAAGATTTCTGATTCACTTAACAACATTGGCAACTTTGGTTCCCTAGAAACCTTTGACTTGTCTAGCAACGATTATGCTGATAATATGCCTGAAGCTATAAGCTCCCTTGTGAATCTGAGGGTTCTCAAACTTGACCACAACATGTTTGCACAAAACATACCTATAGACTAATGATATATTATTAGACAACGAACCTATATTGATTTGAATTTGTCTTCTGTGTTGATATATAATTTTATTTAATATTTCAAATGCTGTATGTTGTAGTGTGCAAAACAACAGGGGAGCGTAGAATGTGGGTATTATGTTATGATAAATATGCTCACCATTATCATGACAAATATTTCCAACAAATGGAATGAGGTAATTGAATATGACTTTGTATTTTGAGTTTATTGAACAAAGTAATGAGGTAATTGAATAATCTTTATCTCATTTATATTTCAGGTCATGAACCACAGTCCTCAAGGTCCCATACCACAAGAATGCATTGACAATGTTATTGAGCGCTGGTCATCATTTATACTTACTCTCAAAACTATTAGCTAGGCTTTAATACTTAACTTTTGTAACTCTTGAGTATTTTGTTAGTTTGATAAGTATTTTGCTTATGAATTTTTCTTGGTTAGGTTCTGTATTTTTCTACTTCAAGATTGTTAGTTTGATATGAATTTTGCTTATGAATTTTAGCTTGCTTAGGTTCTGTAATTCGGTTATATATTCTTCAACTTTTGTAACTCCTGAGTATTTTGTTAGTTTGATATGTATTTTGTATTTTCTACTTCAAGATTGTTAGTTTGATATGAATTTTGCTTATGAATTTTAGCTTGGTTAGGTTCTGTAATTGGTATTCTTCTGTGTAAAGAAGAAAATTTTTCATTTCATGCATCAGGGGATGTATAGATTATGTGGTAAGTAAAAAAAAGACTTTTAAAATCGGTCTTTATGACCGATTTCAAAGATACTTATGAAATCGGTCTTTATGACCGATTTCAAAAATAAATTATGTGGTAAGTAAAAAAAAAGACTTTTAAAATCGGTCTTTATGACCGATTTCAAAAATAATTTATGAAATCGGTCGTTTTGGACGATTTCAAAGATACTTATGAAATCGGTCTTTACGACCTATTTCATAAATTATTTTTGAAATCGGTCATAAAGACCGATTTTAAAAGGTCCACTTTTAATTCCACCTTTTTCAACATCACCACAGCAACCGATTTCAAAAGTCCAAAACGACAGATTTTAAAACTACTTTTTCCAGTAGTGTAACAATCTTAGTGTCTTTACGAAGCCCTGGATGTGAGCTTCGTAATCGTGTATCACTCGAATTCTAACACTCAAAAATGAAGAGGAAACGAAGGAAACGAATTCGGAACCGTAACCTCAGAATTTCATCAACAAAGCCTTCAAATTCGTTGATGAAGAGCTTAAATAGACGCTTGGAGCTTGCATGCAGATCGACACGACGGCTATGGACGTGGTTGGAGGGTGATTTCGTGTCAACAAAACAAAATCGTTGGTGGTGACTCACCAAACGCACTAACTCGTGCAACTCTGACCAGAATACTCGAGTAGTCAAGATAATACTCGAGTATTTTGCCCAGTTTTTGCAAAATAATAATTTTATTTACTTTCCCTCGAAAACCTTTCCTATAATTACTTCTAGGTCCCAACCCAGGGACTAATATGCAAAATGTTTATTTTATGCATAATTATACTCATTAAATAAATGCACACACATTCCCTAAATACATAACACAGAATTTTAATCAAGGATTAAAATAGAAATAATTAATTATAATAAATTTTATAATTAACATTTCATTAATCAGGGATTAAAACTTTGGGGTGTTACACTACTCCCCCACTTACAAGGAATTTCATCCCCGAAATTCAACTTATACAAACAATTCAGGATAGTCCTGACGCATCTTATCCTCTAATTCCCAAGATGCTTCCATCACATCACCACAAATCCAAACGACTTTGACCAAACAAATATCCTTCCCTCTAAGTTGCTTGACTCTTCGATCTTCAATGCGAATAGGCATGGCTTCAAAGGTTAGGTTCTCATGGATTTCTAGATCATCGGGTTGGATTCTAAGAACAATGGTGGGATCATGGACATACCTTTTCAACTGAGACACGTGAAACACATTATGAAGATTAGCTAGTGACGGGGGCAGGGCTAAATGATAGGCTACTGGGCCGACTCTTTTAAGAATCTGGTAGGGACCAATAAATTTAGGTGATAGTTTCTGGGTTTTCGAGGCTCTACTAACACCTTTGGTTGGCACTATTCTAATGAACACATGGTCACCTTCAACAAATTCTAAGGGTTTCCTCCTCCTATCAGCATAACTTTTCTGCCTACTCTGAGCAGTTCTCATCTTCTCCTGTATCATCGTGATCTTCTCAGTTGTTTCTTGAACAAAATCGGGTCCAACCAGAGAATTCTCCCCCACTTGAAATCATCATAATGGTGTTTGACACTTTCTCCCATACAGAGCTTCAAATGGTGCCATACCAATGCTCGTATGATAACTATTATTGTACGTAAATTCCACGAGCGGCAACATTTGTTCCCAATTCCCTTGTGTGACACCCTTCCGAATTACCCAAATATAAACTAGTATTTAAACTATTATATTGAATAATATATGGACTTGTGAGTGTTAAGAAATATTGAAAATAAAATTTTCTTTTAAAGCGGGTGCACAAATCGTCATTTGGAAGTCTTGGAGAATAAACTTTAAACCATTTCAAATCATTTGTATCGAGTTCGGCGATCTCTAAAACTTTTTCACAAATAGGGTAACATTCGCTCTTTGGAAACATATTTGTATCATACAAGTAATTATAATTACCCATACTTTGTTTGATAAAACTGATACCATCAAATAATATTTATAGCCGAGCTCTTAAATAGATTAAATCAGAGTAAAGCGGAATTTATCGGACTATGCAACTTAATATTAAGATAAACATAGGGTTTCAATATATATATATGAAGAGTAGTGAGTACATAGTCCCATGATCAAAGTCTCCGAGATCCAACATATACAAGCCCATAAACAGATCTACATAATAGTGTATCTAAACCCCTAGAGTACTCCCAAAAGTATATCTACAATATATGTACATAACCAAATCATAAACTCCAAGGGTGGTCACGTAGATCTGGCATCATCAGATGTAGTAGTAGTGATAGCAACAATCTCCAAAAACATATAAGTAGTAAGGTAGTAGCATCATCATCAACACAGCAGCAGCAGCAAGTCTCCTCCACAGCATCCACACATCGGATCCATCGATCCTCACCACATACCATATGCATGTACCTAGGGATCATCGTCCCTCCAATCACTCCTAGTAGAATGCACGACAGGCTCGCCTCCACTCTCGTCCTCCACCGGATCCTCCTCGATCTCATCCGAGGGAGAGTGTACCTTACCACTGGGTACCGGGTCAGGTGATGGTGTAACCCTGACTGGGCTCCTCGGATCAGAAAGGGGAGTCTCCTCGCGGACGACTCTCGAAGTAAAAGGGTGAGAGCGGGTAGGTCGAAAATGGAAACTATGGTAAGAGCGAGCTGGTCGCGTGGGAGGTGGTCCATGGTAAGTGTAAAACGGGGGTACATGCATAGTGTATATGATGGGAATCCTAAATCTACGAGGACGGAATCGGATCAACGGGTTCGGGTGGTAGAAGGTAATCTCTACCTCTCCCTCGAACACCGCGCGATGGTCCTCATAGATCCATGTGCCACTAGGAAGTGGCCGGATCTCGATGCAAGCAATGTAACGAGACATCACCTACAAGGGCATAGGGGTAAGCAATTGTATACACATAATCAACAGAGAATAAATTGTGCAATATGAGTATGTAAATATGCATCAATTAACAACAATCACATATAACACTTAGCAGTTAATTAATGCACATAGGATGCTCACACTTATTTCATTTTCCACAATTAATTTAAATGAGTGGCATGATGCATGACTTTAGCTCTCAGGCCTATCTCCATCATACTATGTCACTCTCTGACGTCCATCCCTGACAACCCAGCACTCAACAGTGCATTGTATTCCTAGGTATACAACAATTCGTACATTCACCTAGAATGTACACGTCAAGCTTGGTATCCATGCCACCCGAGCATATCCCGTCATCCAAACGGACCGTCATCCAAACGGTATAACCATATCGACATCCACTCAGCCGACCACGTTAATGACGTGTCATCAAGCAAGCGTATTGGCGCTCCCAGAGGCCCTCCACATGTTTACCAAAAACATGATATACGTCCTACCATCCAAACTCCAGTATGAATGCATTAACTTTACTTAAAAGGGATTGATTGATGTTTTATCCTTTTATTAATACATTACGTGCCTCCCGAGCAACGTATCATTATTCAAATGAAAACATCATAACGTCAATCAATTTCTTTTAAGTCTAGGATCACTTGGTTTATTGTCATTTAAGAGTTACAAAATGACTTAGAATTGAAAATGGTATTTTTAAGCATATGACTAAAAATACTCGAGTATTTTCCAAAATACTCGAGTAGTTTATCATTTTCCAGATTATACTCGAGTAGTTCATAATTATACTCGAGTTGTTCATGTCTTTTCAGAAAAACTAAGTTTCAGAACTTCATAAAAATACTCGAGTAGTTCATCACCCAGAATACTCGAGTAGTTCATGTATTACTCGAGTTGTTCATCAATTTTTACTCTTATTACATTTGAAATACTCGAGTGCCCAGCCTGACTTTCAAGTGGGTGCACCAATTTTCACTCTGATGCACCATGAAATACTCGAGTATTAAGCCAAATACTCGAGTATCTGCAGACAGACCAGACTGAAACTTGGTTTTTACATACCATTTCAATTTCTAAACATTTTTAACCCAAACCAATGATCAAAACAGTTCACATACCATATATTGAACATGTTGCAATACTTATTTCACATCAAATAACCAATTTGACAGAGAATCAATCATTTATGCATAATATACACAATTTAGCAACTTAACACCTCAAATTGCAAAATAAGCATAATACTCATAAAACAGTGGTCATTTAAGCTTGCATGCATGATATAAAACTTGCTCATCACAGCCATAGAGCATGGATTGGTCTCCAAACCAAAGTTCCTATTCAAACTAAGCCCTTAGAGCCTCTTGGTGGCTCTCTAACACAATTAATGAAATTTAAACTCTATCTAGTGAATATAATTACTTCCCCTTACCTCTCAGACGTGAATCAAACAAGAAATTCCCCAAAGAAAGCTCCACAGCACCAAAAGCACTTCAAGCACCAACATGCAGAGCAGTTTTGAATACATCACCAAGATTGAATTGGTTTACATGGAAGACAGAGATAACAATTGGGGAAATTAGTATTTCTAGACTCTATGCAACATCATCTAACTAAAGGAACTGAATTTGAGACTCAAGGATTCGTGAGCTTACCAGAAATCAAGATGAAATTAAGCTCCAAGCAACACTTTGACAGAACAAATTCCAACTTCTCAGCTCCAATTCTCCCAACACACTCACTCAATCCTGACGATTTTTATGTATATACAAAGCTCGTGATGTGAGCTTTGTATTCGTGTATGATTTGTTACTCGAATCTAAGGACACAAGGAGAATCGAAGGAAACGAATTCAGAACCCTAACTTGAGCAACAACACAAACTTTGGCCAAATCCTCACGAATTCGGCGTTGATCGACTTAAATAGAGTGAGAGAACGCTCATGCATGGCGACACGACTACCATGGATGTGGAATGGTGGTGATTTCGTGTCACCAACACGGAATTGTTGGTGCTGACTCACCAAACGCACTAACTCGTGCAATTTGACCCAGAATACACAAGTTTTTCAGAAAATACTCGAGTATTTTTTCCAATTTTTGAAAAATAATTATTTTATTTACTTTCCCTCCAAAACCTTTCCTATAATTACGTCTAGGTCCCAATCCAGGAACTAATATGCAAACTACTTATTTTATGCATTATTATATTTATTAAATCAATTCACGCACACATACTAACTATATGAACACATATTTTTAATCAAGGATTAATATGAAAATTATTAATTATAATTAATTTATAATTAACATTTCATTAATCGGGGATTAAAATTTTGGGGTGTTACACCTTGACCTTCCAAAACGCAAGCTCTCAAGATGCCCTCCAGTGATTGAATATTCCTCTCCATTTAACCATCAGTCTGGGGATGGTATGCAGAACTCAACTTCAGTCTTGAACCCAGAGCTCTACGCAGATCTTGCCAAAACATCGATGTAAACCTTGGATCGCGATCTAACACGATACTTGATGGCACACCATGCAGACGAACAACTTCCTTGATATACAACTGAGTGAGCTTTTCCAAAGAGTAGCGCATATTAATTGGAATAAAATGCGCTGACTTTGTCAAGCGATCCACAATCACCCAGATTGCATCGTGACCAGTAGTTGTCCTTGGCAATCCAGACACGAAATCCATTGAAATACCATCCCATTTCCATAACGGAACCTCTATGGGAACTAATTCTCCTCCTGGCCTTTGGTGTTCCACCTTCGCCTTCTGACACACCAAACAACACGCCACGTACTTAGCCACATCTTTCTTTAAACCAGGCCACCACGTTTGCTTTCCTAGGATGGTAATGAAGTTCTAACTCATAATCCTTCAAGAACTCCATCCATCGGCGTTGCCTCATATTCAACTCTTTTTGGTCAAAGAGGTACTTTAAACTCTTATGGTCACTAAACACCCGGAACGTAGTGCCATAGAGATAATGCCTCCAAATCTTTAGAGCGAAGACAATAGCTGCCAATTCTAGATCATGAGTTGGGTAGTTCATTTCATGAACTTTTAGCTGTCTCGAGGCATAAGCGACTACCTTCCCATCTTGCATCAAAACACTCCCAAGTCCTTGTTTCGATGCATCGCAATACACCTCAAAACTCTTCTGTGTATCAGGCAAAATCAACACAGGGGATGATGTCAATCTTTCTTTCAGCTCTCGGAAACTCCTTTTACACTTCTCATCCCAAATAAAGGGTTGATCTTTCCGAGTTAACTTTGTCAAGGGTAGCGCAATCTTCGAGAAACCTTCTTTAAATCTTCTATAATATCCAGCCAGACCAAGAAAGCTTCTCACCTCCGTGACCGACTTCGGTTGTTCCCATTGTAAAACTGAGATCACCTTTGTCGGGTCAACCGCTATCCCCTTGTTTGAGATTACATGCCCCAAAAACTTAACTTCCTCCAGCCAGAACTCACACTTTGTAAGTTTGGCGTACAGCTGCTTCTCCTTCAGGATACTCAACACTATCCTCAAGTGTTCAGCATGCTCCTCCGGGCTCTTCGAATAAATAAGGATATCGTCAATGAACACAACCACGAATGAATCTAAATAGGGTCTAAAGATTCGATTCATGTAGTCCATGAAAATAACTGGTGCATTAGTCAATCCGAACGGCATCACAACATATTCATAGTGTCCATATCGGGATCGAAATGCGGTCTTAGAGATATCCTCTTCTTTGATCCTGATCTGATGGTACCCTGATCTCAGATCAATCTTGGAAAACACTGAGGCCCCATGAACTTGATCCATAAGGTCATCTATCCTTGGTAAAGGATACTTGTTCTTGATTGTGACCTTATTCAACTACCGGTAGTCGATGCACATCCTCATACTACCATCTTTCTTCTTGACGAACAAGACCGGAGCACCCCAAGGTGACACACTTGGTCGGATCATCTACTTCTGCAACAACTCCTCGATCTGTTTCTTCATTTCAGCCATTTCCGGTGGCGCCATTCTATAAGGAGCGATAGAAATGGGACCAGCTCCCGGAACTAAATCAATTGCGAATTCAATTTCTCTCTTCGGCGGCAAACCAGGTATCTCATCAGCGAATACCTCTGGAAAATCTCTGACAACAGGGATCTCTTCCATCCTTGGACCATTCTCTTCCACTTCAGTGTTGAACAGGCACATGTAGCCAGAGGGTTTCGGGTTCCTATAGGTCACTATTTTTCTATCGCAGTCGATGATCACTTGGTTTTGACTTAACTAGTCCATCCCCAAGATTACATCTAATTGTGATAAGGGTAAATAGATCAAATCTACCCTAGAGGCTTGTCCTAACACTTCTATATGACAGTTAAGACATGCTCTAGAAACAACTACAGGAGCATTAGTAGGGGTTTCTACTTTCAAAGTGTATGACAACTCAGATATGGGTAAGCTCAAACGATCTACACATTCATATCAAACAAATGAATGCGTAGCACCAGAATCAAACAATACATTGCAAAGCTGACCATTTAGCAATTACCTTGCACCAGATCAGAAGATCGACTTGTCTGCACACCACTAAGGGTGAAAAACCTTCCTTGAACCACGGGTCTATGAGCTGCCCCTCTTGAATTGGTTTTAGCCGGCTCCTTGCAGTCCTTCGCAAAGTGTCCCGGCTTCCCACAGTTGAAACAACCACTTGTTCCCCAACCAAAACGTCCATAATGATGGCGCCTACACTTGTCACAGAATGGAGCCTCGCTCCGAAAGTTTCTTCCATCATTACCTCTAGCCTTTCCTTTGCCTTTCCCTCGACGATCATATGGACCCTTGCCTCGGTTGTTGAAACCCTTACGCCTTTAAGGTCCATAATTCTGGCTATCTTTTCTCTTTGTTGCTTGCAACCCTTCAGCTTTCTTGTCATCCTCGTACATCCTACACATGTCCACAAGTGCAGGGAAGCTTTGAATCCGTTGATAACTGAAAATAGACTTCAGCTTAGGCCTTAAGCCCCCTTCAAACTTGATGCACTTGCTCCTTTTATCAGGGTTGTTCTGGTAGTATGGAGAGTACTTCATCAACTCCTCAAACTTGGCCGCGTACTCACCCACATTCATGTCTCCTTGCTTTAGTTGTAAGAATTTCACCTCCTTCTTTCTCCTCAAGTCCTCAGGGAAGTATTTATGGAGAAACTTTTCCATAAATACACCCCAATTCACATCCCTTCCTTCATAGTGTAGGAGCTGAACCGTGTGATTCCACCAGTTCTCAGCTTCGTCCTCTAGCATGTAGGTTGCATATGCTACTTTCTGAGCTTCCGTGCAATCCAAAGTTTTCAGAATCTTGTCCATGGTGTGAATCCACTTATTGGCCTCCTCAGGTTTAAATCCTCCTTCAAATTTTGGTGGATTACAACTCCTAAAATCAGCCAGACTCTTCGCCTCAGAATTACCCACATTGCATTGGTGAGGTGGATTAACCGGTTGAGGTGGTTGCTGAGATTGCTGTAGTTGCATGGACTCCCGCACCGCGGTAATCCTCTCTAACATCGCATTGGTGTGATTTTGGTTTCTAGTTGCCATAATAGACCTGCGCTATGGACTTATGGTCATATATGTTGAACTAAAGAAACATTCATCACACCACCTATACTAAGGCGATAACCATAACGTTAAACAAAATATTCAATTGTGTCTAGTGCTCAAAAGAGACAAGATACAAGCATTCAAAACAATAAATATGCCCTGTGGATACCTGCCTGGTGTTGATGACTACCTTTCTGGAACTACTTCAACTACTTTTTCTCTGATACCACTCAGTGTGACACCCTTCTATAATTACCAGATAAATTCATATAATAACTATCTCTTAGTTGAATAATATATAGACTTGTAAGTATTAGGAAAATATAGAAATAAAATTTTTCTTTTAAGGCGGGTGCACAAACCAAAACATGGAACTCTTGGAGAGAATAATTTGTATCGTTTAAAACTTTCTGTTGAATTCGGCATTTACTAGGATAATAAAATCTTTTCGTCATTTCCGATAGTATCGATACTTTTGAAAACATATTGGAATAGTAAGAATAGGCGATACTATCCATTCGTTTCTTTCGCGGAACTGATACAATTTTCAAATAATGTAGCCGAATTCTTTTAAATAAAACTAAATTAGAGTAAGCGGAAACAGTGGAACTAAGCATGATTGTAATGTAAAAAATAATGTACATATATATATAAGTAGGTCATAACATACATAGTTCCATAGTCACATCTCCAAGATCCAACTACAAGTCCATGACAGATCTATCTCAAAATAAAACCATAACCCTAAAGCTCTCAAAAACATATCTACAAAATATACATATCAAAATATGAACTCTAGAGGTGGTGACATAGATCTGGTCGTAGCAGTAGTAGTAGTAGAAGTAGAAGTCTTCAGGTAGCAGAAATAAAAATCATCATCAACAGCAGCAGCAGCATCTCCTCCACAGCATCCCTACATCGGATCCCCTGATCCTCATCATGTACCATATGCACATACCTAGGGATCATCGTCCCTCCACTGACTCACGATAGAATGAACTACTGGTGTAACATCCTACTTTCTATTACTAAAACTATTACTTAAAATTAACGTTTTATAAGGAAAACGTTTGGGGTTTATCAAAATTTCGACGGAGTTTCCTTTAAAAATAGTACTTTTCCCCAAAAAGAATTTAAAACCTGTCAGTCCAGAACAGTTTTCAACAAAATAGAAATATAAATTCAGTCCCTTTACAAACAATAGGGATTCACTTAAACTCAGTGAAATGAAAAGATATAAATACGATCATTCAATTATACAAATGTTTTTAATCAAAATGAAATCACTATAACAATTAAACAACTCTTTATAAAATAATTCATTACAATATAATCCCTAAGAATGGTTGCACTAAAATCGGGACCATAAGGTCACCAATATCAATATACTCGCTACTATGAGTATACCTTGCCCGGCCTTGACATCATTGTGTGCCTTTCTCCAATGTGTACCTAATATGTCCATTGTAAGGGTGAGAACTTTGAAATCTAGATTAAAGAAAACATTTAAAAACAGTAACAAATCATAAAAAGGCATATTCATACACACGCAATAGCAGTCATACAATTCACAATTCAATTAACAAATAAAACATTGCAACGATCTTCAATTTATAAGTTATATATACTTATAGTACAATACTTTACTATAATACTATAATGCGCAATCACATGATTATGCTATGCCACGTCACACTTAGATGGTTTAATTCTTGAATCCGATTTTAACAATTCATTTCATTCGATTAACTTTAACACTTTGATCGGATTCAATGAATTAAAGCATCTATAACAATGCATTCACACTTTCCCTTTCACTTTCATCCTAACAATGTACTATAACAATTCACTGTAACTTTTATCCATAACAATAACAATAAACTTAACAATAACATTTCCTAACAATGTACTATAACAATTCACTTTTCCCTTTTTCCAATAACAATATACATTCTCACATACCCCCTCCACTCTGGGGAAAAACCGACCAGGAGGAAGCATTTCTCAACCTCTGGTTGGGTGTTTCACATCCTCTAGGAATGTCGCTCACCCGCTTGCACGGTACGTAACACTCCTCAAGGGTAGTGTACTACGTACAATTTGGATTGATTCGCCCAAATTGGCTCTAGTAGAAATCACTATCACTGGCCACAAGGAGCCAAACTAAATAGAATTACTATGGTTTGCATAGAACCAATCCCCGACACGGGTTGCGAACCCATGTCCTTTGGAAGATCAAAGTCCTCCATAGTAATTCCTAACATTTACTCTTGTCCTCATCTATCGTTAAAACGACGTATGTTTTTCCCCGACCCTTTCCGTCCACCTTTACTCCATGCATGTTCCAATATTCTAAGTGTTTCTCAATTGAATTTAAAACTCTCTTTGTTCTTTAGAAAATGTCCTTTAATTGGTTTAAACCCAATTAAGAAAGACTTAGCCCTATTTGATGCATAACTATATGAATGTCATTTTATACCTTTACAAACACAATATATATGTGTACAAACATATTATTTACATTCATAACAATAATATTCATAAATACAATAACAATTAAAATAAACCTATCTCAAGAACACACCATAAAATCTAGAGTTTCTAACCAAACTCTACCCTCTTAACCATAACCTAATCAATCAACCAAATACACCTAGTTATGTTTCTATTACTATAAATAAACCCTTTCTCTAATACTAGACCCAAAGTAACCCCCTTACCTTGAGGAGAGAGAAAGTGAAATTGGGGTTTTTGATGAAGCTCCATGCCAAGCTCCAATCCATGCTCCTATGACTCCTATTCCTTGCTCTTGAACCTTTTCTAAACTCCTTTGCATGATTAGAAGTCTCTATGGGGTTGATTACCCAACTTAGGGTTTTTTGGGGGATTTGGGGTTCCATGAAACTAGGAGAAATCATGGAGTTTGAGAGAGGGGAAATCATTAGGATGTGATGGGGAGATGTTTTATGGCTTTAATTTGATGATTTATGGTGTTTCCATGGAGATTTGCTTCAAAACCTAGAGAGAGAAACTATGGAGGTCGAGAGAGAAGAAGAAGAAGTCGAGAATGAGGAGAGAGAAACAATTGGGAAAAATGAAGGAAAAACGCGTTTTTAATCAGATTTGGCTTAAAGTAATCGATTACTTCCTGAAAGTAATCGATTACTTTGCTCAAGGTAATCGATTAACTCACCCAAATAATCGATTACTTTGCTGCAACATCTTAATAATTGCACCAGAGATCAAGTAATCGATTACACCCATCAAGGTAATCGATTACTTTGATGCAAAATCCTATTTTGATGGCTTTCTAACCCTATTTCATTTCCTTGGGCTCCTATACTCATCTAGGCTTGGATTACCACTCAAAACCTGATTCCTATACTATTTAGACACATTCTAAGCTAGATCTACCTCATATCGTTATACTCTTAACTCAATTCTACACTCTAAACACTTGAACACATACTAATTTACGTCTAATAACTATTCTAAACAGACACCGGAAATTGGGGATGTTACAATACTCCCCCACTTATATGAATTTCGTCCCCGAAATTCGGCTCACTTCAATGACATAAGGAAACATTGAGCTATATGCTCAACTATAGGGAAGGTCTTAACCTACGTACAAATAAACACGACTTTTGGGGATTTCGCTCCCCCACTTAGGATACAACTTCGGTTGGGGTTCTATTACTATATCTACTTGATTACTATTGAGACTTTCACCAAAAAGTCTCACTTAGTCCATTAAGGTTCAAAACTTAAAGTTCTAGGTCCATGCGCACTACCTATTAATACAAACCTACTTAGTCCTATATTTACATACAACATATAATCATTCTAGAACAATTACGGCAACAAATTAAAATTCAATCACAATCAAAAGAAAGACTTAACACAAAAACCAAACATCAAGATATTTTGCTAAGTTAAAATTTTCCTTTTAAGATCAAACATAATTTAAGTGCAAGAAATATCATTTGAATTTTAACAAAGGGTACACTTTTGAAAGAAGAGTAGAGCATCAAATCTACACCAATAAGTAAAAACAATCCCTTCACACCAAAAGGAGTTTTGCATTAAATTGAATAAAAGGTTTGAAAAAAATTTTGCCAATGGCATTACTCCCTTAGAATTAAAAGAAATTATGATTGGTGTATGGATGCAGCAAGGTTTTTTTTTTGAAAGAAAACAGTTACATACATAGGGTTTCAAAACAAATTGCGAATAAACAATGAGAATCTTAAAAAGGGTTACATAGCCCTTATTGGTATATAGTACAATTAGAAAGTATGGTTGAAGATTGAGAAAGAAGATACTATCAAACTTCAACTAAGTTCATTTAATATAGAAAAGATAAGATTTGGAATGTCCTACCATTCCGGATTGTCAATCATAAATAACAAAATGCATTATACAAGTTAAAATTTTTGTTCTATGACAACATTTTTCTCAAAAAGTTAATCAAGATTTGGAAGTACATTGAAGATAACTAGGATTGAAAACATAAGGGTTACGGTGAAAATAAACATAAGGATTAATCTTTGAGAATCACTCTAATAAAGTTAATAAAATTGGGTTGAAATATTATGTAGCTATGTACACATCAATCATATATATATATGTAGAAGACATGTTATCGTTCAACTAAAATCAAATGTATCAAAATTGTAAGTTTAACACTTGTAAAGTTTTCCCAAAAGAAAGGTTACCTTGAAACAGATAGACATAATAAAGAAAATGGGAATTCATAATTAACATGTAGGGAAACATAAGACAAATAACTTTGAAAAATATAGATATAATAGGAAAAGGGGAATTAAAAATTACCATGTAAGAAACACCAGGTAATTATCTTGGGAAAAATTTGATTTGATACTTAGTTAAGAAAAATTAATATGAGACTCTTTTGAAATCACCTTTAATAGGAGGTGGAAAAATAATCTTTGTCAAAAATCGATTTGAAATAGTACACGAAGTACTTGAAAGGATTTGGAATTTGGGAACTACCCCAAAATTACAAGAAAAGAGTTTATGAAAATAGGTGGACTTATCACAGAGTCCTACTAAGTTTAAAATCATAAATACACATATATAAAATTCCATCGTTCTAAAACATTAAAACTCTCTTCCTATATGCACATCTATATGCCTACACACCTACGTCTGAAACTCTAGGACTCAATCAAAACAGACTTAGCTTCTACCGCCCAATCTATGAATGAAAAACTATTAAGGTTCTACACTCAATCTAAAAGAAACTTCTACTTCCAAACTAAAAGAAAAGTTTACACTATAAGACTTTAACTAAACCTATGCTTACTATTCTCTCATAGGCTTAGGGTTTCCTACTTGGTTCCTTAAGGTCAGAGACCGCACAACTACAACTTGCCCTTAAATCCTAATTGAGACTTTCCTCGTACTAACTAGACCTTGGTGCTACGACTTTTATAATGGATGTTTAAAACTAAAACTTTAACATTCACAAACTACATTCCCGGGAAGAGTTAAGAATAGTTAAAAAATGGTTTGCACTTTCGGAATACAGTTTGTTTAATAAATACAACAAATTCCTTGGAGTTCTATATGAACTTGAAGGAATAAAGGATAACATCCATTACTCTGGTTTGGGTTCTAAACTAGATTTTTAATTCTAGGGTAGCTGCATTACCTTTAACTCGCCTCACTACCTTCACGTCGCATTTTCCACTTCCACATTAAAGTAGAAACAATGGAGTACCAACTTCTGTGAAAAAGGTTTGGTACTTGGTGATAAAAGAATTTTCAAAAATTTGTATCTTCCTTGAAATAAGGAAAACACCTTGTACTTTTATAAATCATTTTTGTTTAAAACTTTAACAAAATCATCGTTTAGTAAAAGAAATGTCAAGCACTTACAAGTTCAAATCATTCACATAAGTTTTCAAAATCATTTCACCTTAGTTTTGGAACTGATTCAAAAGTTGTTGAGGATTCCTTTAACAAAGAAAAGTAAGAATCCTCCATGATCGTCAAACCCAAATAAAAGGAATAAATTCTTCGGTTAAAATTTAGTGTCATTCACCTTTTCAAATTGTAGTGAATGTCCTTCCTTTTATCTTAGTTTTGAAGTTCAAATATTGTTTTAAATTGACTTATGTCGCTTTCATTGAATTCCTATCAATTGACAATCAGTGTAATTTAAGATTAAACTACAGTATCATTCAATTAGTTAGGAATCCGCAATGTGAGTAAAACTTTCTTGAAAGTTAGTGTTGCGACATTAAATCAATTATCAGAGTTTGAATCAATTCTATACTTTGAAAAATATCAAAACATTACTATACTTGACATTTATTTCAAATCATAGTACTAATACTTTTCGAAAATAGAATCTTAGAAAGATTGGTTGCAAAAGCAGTGTCATACTTTAGCAATCAGAGTATATTTATCACCAAAGCATGATGTGGAAATGTAGAAGGTACTTAGGTCTTACTAAGATGACACTTAGTAATTATAGTTAAAGGCAATTACAATAGGTTAACCCGTATTCACTTTCGCTGTGCACTCTGATAAAGAATGCTCGGAGTGTATACAACTAGATGACCTCTAATACCTGTTCTATTCTTAGACATAAAAATTAAATCCAACAATTATTTGATTGGATTCAAGGACTTGATGATGTCATCTGTCAATAAATACAAAATGCGAGGGATCCGTCTCGATTCTGCATTGCATTGAAAACAATATCATTTCCGTACTACCTAAGTTCCATTCAAATAAAAGATGACTCATCTTCGATTCAAATAAGGACTTTTGAAATTTCATGTTAAAACGAAATCTCAATCCCTTGTCATATTTGAAATAGACACGATTAATTCAAAACTAAGAGTTAGTCCTTCCCGTTGGGGTAGCAATTTCATGCTCTGACCCGTTGGGAGTTTTCCTTTCCCTTAGTCTTTACTTTCTGTCCATTTCTAAATACAACCAATTACACTTTGAAAAAAATTGAGTTGGCCCACTTTAAATTGAAAATACACTTCTATGATTACTAAACTATGACTCACCCTACTAAACTATTCCCATTTCACTAATAATGCATGCATGAACACTAAAGTGCACTACTTAAATCAACTATCTACTAGTAACTCTCATGTGGAGTAACTCTTTGGGAGTAGGAAGATCCATACTCCATGTCCGAGGATTGCAACCATTGCTTTGATACCATAAATGTAACATCCTACTTTCTATTACTAAAACTATTACTTAAAATTAACGTTTTATTAGGAAAACGTTCGGGGTTTATCAAAATTTCGACGGAGTTTCCTTTAAAAATAGGACTTTTCCCCAAAAAGAATTTAAAACCTGTCAGTCCAGAACAGTTTTCAACAAAATAGAAATATAAATTCAGTCCCTTTACAAACAATAGGGATTCACTTAAACTCAGTGAAATGAAAAGATATAAATACGATCATTCAATTATACAAATGTTTTTAATCAAAATGAAATCACTATAACAATTAAACAACTCTTTATAAAATAATTCATTACAATATAAGCCCTAAGAATGGTTGCACTAAAATCGGGACCATAAGGTCACCAATATCAATATACTCGCTACTATGAGTATACCTTGCCCGGCCTTGACATCATTGTGTGCCTTTCTCCAATGTGTACCTAATATGTCCATTGTAAGGGTGAGAACTTTGAAATCTAGATTAAAGAAAACATTTAAAAACAATAACAAATCATAAAAAGGCATATTCATACACACGCAATAGCAGTCATACAATTCACAATTCAATTAACAAATAAAACATTGCAACGATCTTCAATTTATAAGTTATATATACTTATAGTACAATACTTTACTATAATACTATAATGCGCAATCACATGATTATGCTATGCCACGTCACACTTAGATGGTTTAATTCTTGAATCCGATTTTAACAATTCATTTCATTCGATTAACTTTAACACTTTGATCGGATTCAATGAATTAAAGCATCTATAACAATGCATTCACACTTTCCCTTTCACTTTCATCCTAACAATGTACTATAACAATTCACTGTAACTTTTATCAATAACAATAACAATAAACTTAACAATAACATTTCCTAACAATGTACTATAACAATTCACTTTTCCCTTTTTCCAATAACAATATACATTCTCACATACCCCCTCCACTCTGGGGAAAAACCGACCAGGAGGAAGCATTTCTCAACCTCTGGTTGGGTGTTTCACATCCTCTAGGAATGTCGCTCACCCGCTTGCACAGTACGTAACACTCCTCAAGGGTAGTGTACTACGTACAATTTGGATTGATTCGCCCAAATTGGCTCTAGCAGAAATCACTATCACTGGCCACAAGGAGCCAAAGTAAATAGAATTACTATGGTTTGCATAGAACCAATCCCCGACACGGGTTGCGAACCCATGTCCTTTGGAAGATCAAAGTCCTCCATAGTAATTCCTAACATTTACTTTTGTCCTCATCTATCGTTAAAACGACGTATGTTTTTCCCCGACCCTTTCCGTCCACCTTTACTCCATGCATGTTCCAATATTCTAAGTGTTTCTCAATTGAATTTAAAACTCTCTTTGTTCTTTAGAAAATGTCCTTTAATTGGTTTAAGCCCAATTAAGAAAGACTTAGCCCTATTTGATGCATAACTATATGAATGTCATTTTATACCTTTACAAACACAATATATATGTGTACAAACATATTATTTACATTCATAACAATAATATTCATAAATACAATAACAATTAAAATAAACCTATCTCAAGAACACACCATAAAATCTAGAGTTTCTAACCAAAATCTACCCTCTTAACCATAACCTAATCGATCAACCAAATACACCTAGTTATGTTTCTATTACTATAAATAAACCCTTTCTCTAATACTAGACCCAAAGTAACCCCCTTACCTTGAGGAGAGAGAAAGTGAAATTGGGGTTTTTGATGAAGCTTCATGCCAAGCTCCAATCCATGCTCCTATGACTCCTATTCCTTGCTCTTGAACCTTTTCTAAACTCCTGTGCATGATTAGAAGGCTCTATGGGGTTGATTACCCAACTTAGGGTTTTTTGGGGGATTTGGGGTTCCATGAAAAGAGGAGAAATCATGGAGTTTGAGAGTGGGGAAATCATTAGGATGTGATGGGGAGATGTTTTATGGCTTTAATTTGATGATTTATGGTGTTTCCATGGATATTTGCTTCAAAACCTAGAGAGAGAAACTATGGAGGTCGAGAGAGAAGAAGAAGAAGTCGAGAATGAGGAGAGAGAAACAATTGGGAAAAATGAAGGAAAAACGCGTTTTTAATCAGATTTGGCTTAAAGTAATCGATTACTTCCTGAAAGTAATCGATTACTTTGCTCAAGGTAATCGATTAACTCACCCAAATAATCGATTACTTTGCTGCAACATCTTAATAATTGCACCAGAGATCAAGTAATCGATTACACCCATCAAGGTAATCGATTACTTTGATGCAAAATCCTATTTTGATGGCTTTCTAACCCTATTTCATTTCCTTGGGCTCCTATACTCATCTAGCCTTGGATTACCACTCAAAACCTGATTCCTATACTATTTAGACTCATTCTAAGCTAGATCTACCTCATATCGTTATACTCTTAACTCAATTCTACACTCTAAACACTTGAACACATACTAATTTACGTCTAATAACTATTCTAAACGGACATCGGAAATTGGGGATGTTACAACTGGCTCGCCTCCGCTCTCGTCCTCCACGGGGTCCTCCTCGATCTCATCCTATGGAGTGGGTACCCGACCACTAGGTACCGGGTCAGGAGATGGTGAGACCCTAACTGGGCTCCTCGGATCAGAAAGGGGAGTCTCCTCACGGACGACTCTCGAAGAAAAAGGGTGTGAGCGGGTAGGTCGAAAACGGAAACTATGATATGAGCGAGCTGGTCGTGTGGGAAGTGGTCCATGATATGTGTAAAAAGGGGTACGTGCATAGTGTATATGATGGGAATCCTAAACCTACGAGGACGAAATCAAATCAGCGGGTTCGGGTGGTAGAAGGTAACCTCTACCTCTCTTCGAACACCGCGCGATGGTCCTCGTAGATCCATATGCCACTAGGAAGTAGCTGGATCTCGATGCAAGCGATGTAACGTGACATCACCTACAAGGGCATAGGGGTAACAATTCTACATACATAATCAATAGAGCATAAATATATGTACAATGTGAATGTATAGACATGCAATAATTAACAACAATCACATTTAGCATTTAGAAGTTATTGAATGTAAGTAGGATGCTCATACTTATTTCATTTATCAACATTATTTTAGATGAGTGGCATGATGTATGAACCTAGCTCTCAAGCCTATCTCCATCATTCTATGACACTCTCTGACGTCCATCCTTTACTCCGTCCAGCACTCAACAGTGCGTTGTACTCCTAGGTGTACAACATTCGTACATTCACCAAGAATGTACACGACAAGCTTGGAATACGTGCCACCCGAGCAACGTCCCGTCATCCAAACGGTATAACCATATCAGCATCTCACTATGCCGACCACGTCGTCAAACATAACGTGTCATCAAGCGAGCCGTCAATTGGCACTCCAAAAGGCCCTCCTCATGTTACCAAAACATGATAAACGATCTATCATCCAAACTCCAGAATGAATGCATTATTTTAACTTAAAGGAAATTGATTGGTATATAACGTGCCACCCGAGCAACGTCCCGTCATCCTAACGGTATAATTATATTAATCAATTTCTTTTAAGTCTAGATCCCTTGGATTATTTCTATTTAATCATTAACCAAATGATTCAGAATTAAAAATGGTATTTTTAATATTCTGGGTAAAACTACTCGAGTGTTCTTCAGAATACTCGAGTGTTCTTAAATTCTTTCCAGATTACTCGAGTAGTTCTCAGTTACTCGAGTTGTTCATGCCTTTCTGAGGATTTGGGTTTCAGATTCATAAAAATACTCGAGTAATTCATGAGTACTCGAGTGTTCTTCACCAATTCCAGAACACTCGAATGACTCCTGCATTACTCGAGTGGTTTACCATAAAATGTCCCTATACATCAGTTGATACTCTAGTTCTGGGCCTGGTACTCGAGTGTTTATAACAAAATACACACTATTTTAACACGGAATACTCAAGTATCAAGCCAAGTACTCGAGTCTTTTCTTACAGAACAGACTGGAAACTTGGTTTTAACATACCATTTTCAATTCTAACCATTTCTAAACCAATCCAATGATCAATAGAGTTCATACAACATATATTGAGCATGTCTAAACACTTAAAACACATCAAATAATAGATTTGACATGGGATCACATGATAATGCATAAAACATGAAAATTCACAACTTAACATACCAAATTGCAATATACTCAATAAACTTGTGAATTCATGTTCAAGACAGCTTGCATGCAACATATGGGACTTGCTCATAACAAATTTATAGCACCATTTGGTCTCCAAACCAATTTCCCTATTCAATCTAAGCCCTTAGAGCCTCTTGGTGGATCTCTAATTAAATTCATGCAATTTAAACTCTATCTAGTGAATAGAAAGTTTTCCCCTTACCTCAAAATCGTGTGAGAACTGAAATTGGACAGAAAAACGAACTCCAAGCTAGTTTCCCCAAGAACCATATGACAGCAACATAGTTTTGAGTGAGGTCATAAAACTAGAGATTTTGATTGTGAAATCATGCAAAACAATTGGGGAAAATAATTAGAAATCGTTCTCTGCAACATGCATAAGAGAATGGAATGAAATTGAAGTCTCAAAAGTTCAAGAGCTTACAAAAATCAATGGCTCAAGTAAGCTCCAGGAACTGAAAACAGCTTCAACTCCTTCCCTTCTCAGATTCGATTCTCACTCTATACTTGCTTTCGACTAACAATCTTAGTGTCTTTACGAAGCCCTGGATGTGAGCTTCGTAATCGTGTATCACTCGAATTCTAACACTCGGAAATGAAGAGGAATCGAAGGAAACGAATTCGGAACCCTAACCTCACAATTTCATCAACAAAGCTTTCAAATTCGTTGATGAAGAGCTTAAATAGACGCTTGGAGCTTGCATGCAGATCGACACGACGGCTATGGACGTGGTTGGAGGGCGATTTCGTGTCAACAAAACGAAATCGTTGGTGGTGACTCACCAAACGCACTAACTCGTGCAACTCTGACCAGAATACTCGAGTAGTCAAGATAATACTCGAGTATTTTGCCCAGTTTTTGAAAAATAATAATTTTATTTACTTTCCCTCCAAAACCTTTCCTATAATTACTTCTAGGTCCCAACCCAGGGACTAATATGCAAAATGTTTATTTTATGCATAATTATACTCATTAAATAAATGCACACACACATTCCCTAAATACATAACACAGAATTTTAATCAAGGATTAAAATAGAAATAATTAATTATAATAAATTTTATAATTAACATTTCATTAATCAGGGATTAAAACTTTGGGGTGTTACAATCACCACTATTGATTTTAACCGTAACAACTCAATTAATCAATCCATAATTTCAATATGGATCAAAAGTGTCAGCGTCCACTTAAACAAAATTACCTAATGTTATTTGCAAACATATATAGTAGTTAAGATTTCACAAAACCACTTCAAAGAATTTCTAAACATAATGTCAACTTTTCATAGTCCACTTCCTAAACTCAAGGATATAAAAAATTAAGATAAAAACCTGTTGTCAATTTTTAAAAAGGATCCTTTTAATGAAAAAGCTTCAAATACTCCATTTCAATATCAAAAGAAAACTAAATTTTGGAAACTCGATCCTTAACTAACATCGATATTTCATTGATATTGAGAAGTTTTTCTATAAATCTCTAAGACTTTAATACTTCACAAAATTTTATCAAAAAAATTCTTATTCTCAAAAATCCAATCAATACAATCAGATTTCCCTCAAACAACTCGAAACCTAAATTCTATAACCAGCTTTGGAATATACAACTTTTCCTTAATATTCAAACTCAATATCCCAATGAGAATCGGCAACATAACATTTTATTTTTGATCATTCCCAAATATTGTATAGACATTCAATTGATTTCCAAAACAATTTATAACATCATTAGTTGAAAAAAAAAACTAGCCATTTATACGTACCTGCATTGCTAATTCTGACAGAACCAGTCATTTGAGTCATGATTAAAATCAAGAAGATTAACTTGAATTGACCTTTTTTTTTGGAGCTTAGAGCATAGGAATGTGAGAGAAAACTTAATTATATGCTCCCAAAGAAACAAAAGTTGTCAATGGATTGAACTTCGTTCCCTAAATTGAATGTTCAAAATTTAAATTTTTGCTTATGACAAAGGTCATGATTTTTTATATTCATATGGTACATGATTACTTTGATTGAAAATCAAAGGTTCCCCTACTAATAATTTTGATAATGACTTATAGTTATATAAGTATTTCATATAATCAATCATTATATTGAGAAGTGTAACCACTCTCCTTATTAGTCTTATATAAGGACATGATTTCTTATGAGAAAATAATAAGAGTGGATGATATGATCCATTCCTGAAGAACGTCACTATATATGTTTAGGAATGAATGAAATGAGATGAAATGGTATAGCTAGTTCTTTATGAACTAGGTACTTAACTTTTTGGTACGTAGGAACATTTGCTTGCCTTCCATGTAAAACATGAAATATTTGTTAGTTTAATCATTAAGAGAAATCATTTTGTTTTCGTTAAATATGAAATAATGTTATGTTCCATTTTTTGTTGTGAATATTTTATGTCTTCCTAAAGATAAAATAGGCTTCCCTTTGTCGATTTTGTCAAATATATTGGAAGGAAATATTATCACGTTTTGTAAATCTATATTTCAATCCTAAATATTATTTAAAAAAAAGTAATGTACGAGTGCAATGTTTTGTAACTCTATATTATATACTTTTGAGTCCAATCATTATAACCAGAAAGTTTCTCGGAGCTCTTACAGTAAAAGTTAGGAAAATTGGAACTTTTTATGCGAGATATGCCACGTGTCGACGATGTTTATTATTTTAAAAAATAAAAAATTCTTGAAAAGATATGTCTTATTGATTAACACCCTTCCATAATAATGTTACTAAATACAGTTTAAAAAAATTAAATTCTGAAATAATATTAATGCACTTTTACAGTAAAAAATCGAGACACCCTTTCATAATAATAATAATGTATTTTGACAATTTAAGACTTTATATATAACTGTGATACATTTTTGAAGCACTCAAAAAAAAATGATTTCGTGTATAATAAGTGGTGCAATGTCTCAAACTAAGTACAAACAACAAGAAAAAAACTACCAATTAATACACCCGTACACATAAACTAATGCACTTATTTCATTACACAAAAATCATTGCAGGATAAATAACTTCACTTCAGGCACAAATGTATTCTTTTCGTTAAAAAATAAATAATGTAGATAAATTTAAAAATAATTCTCGCATTTCTAAAATTTTTACTTTTTGATTTCTTTATCAATTTCAAACAACAATCCAAACATGTAACAACCCGATTTTCATAACATAAAATAATCATTTATTTCGTATTAAGTTGCAAAAATGAGGCCATTTTTTTTAAAACACAATGTTCATTGTTCATCGAATCACTTAATCGAAAATCGAGTTGTTACCAAAATCATTTCATCAATATCAAGTTATCATTAAAAAGAGTTCATCATTAAAGTAGTTAGGATCCATCATAGTTCCTTCCTACAAAACATCGATATTTCAAAATATTACAACCCACATCTTCTCAAAATGAGGTATGACATATAAAAATGGCTAATTACAATAATGGTCCATGGCTATGGAAATCCTCAATTGGAAACACAGAACCTAGACATTAAGATGGTTCCACCACTAAACATCCCCGACATATAACCCTTCGCAACTAATCAATCATCACGCTACTTCCGCAGTCCTCCATGCTGATAATCTCGTAGATCGACATGCCCTAGATGTGCATCTCTTGTTGTCCCCTTCACCACGTCCTAGGTCTCATATTTCTAGAAGAGAGTTGCCTCGTCAAGTCCATCCGCTAGGAGCGACCTCCCAAGCTCCCTCCCGAAGGGGCCATATATAAATTACTAAATGCTGGATAATCTACCCGTTGCAATACCGGAGTAACCCGATATGACAACATGGTAGGAGAGAGGTCAGCGTTCCAGAAGTACAACAGTAACGGGACAGACCATAGATAACTCAAAGTAAAAGAAAAGGGACAGAATAATTTATGATAGACAGAATAATTTATGAAGACGGATTCCAAATATTAACAGATAGTAAACATGTATCGGACATATACAACTGAAGACATATAGCAGCAGGTAAAGATAATGTGCATGTAACAGCTATTTACAGATCATAAGACATCATTTCTTATACTATCAAAAGATTTACATAGCAGATAATCACAATGTAATGATAACATAGTACACTTCTTTAACAAAGGAAAGTATTTCATCAACCTACAACACCGATCATTTCATATCTCAATAAACTTTGATATCACATCATGCTCACTCTTTGATCACTCATCTCATAAGCTTCTCAATTATTATTTATTACAACAGATTCCAATGTTAGATCTCATTAAACGTATTCCTTCTTATCATTAAGTCTTATTATTCTGGGTCCTTCAATGATGTGAGGAAAGCATCATTGAAGATAGCACACACGTCTACATCTCCTCGGTAATCCACCCAAACCTAGTCGGAAGCTAACAGGAGTATTGTCTGCTACCTCGTAGCACAATGAAAACATCATACTGGCTCATTATACAAAATATCACATTGCCTCGTTCCAGTCCCTCTCACTATTCTCGAATTGCCATAGGGGGCGACAGTACTATTCTAGTCTCGAGTGCAGAACTCACCACAGCATAGAACCGATCTGCCCATACCACATGTGGAATTCGTTCTGCCTAGAATAGCACTCAAAGCTTCTTGACGTATCACCGTCCTTACCCTCCCCTATTGCAATCACAATGCGAATATCCGCAGATACTTCGGGGTATCTTCCTCTCCACTACTTCGCACTCATACTCACCGCGTTAATTAATGTCTTTTAAAAGTTTTCTTATATCTTTAGTCTTTTATTGTCCTAAGGTCGACTCATCCTCGTAACATCCCTTCGATGAGTCCTAACCGCTAACAAGGTTATTATCTTTCCCCAAGGAGCACAAGGTTCCACATTCCTCAAGATATCATTGCGAGCCAGCTTGAATCATTGAGCCTCGAATCACGAACATTGCACCATTACATTTCCTTGCCATTGGTACTTCGTCAATTGATTTCACATCTCTACACATAATTTGAGCTTTCACCAAGCAGAGCCACAATTCATCTTATATTTCTTTATGCAATATTCTCATCAGCATTACTTTTATCAGTATTATTCTCACCTCAACTCATGATCTCTTTCTCATGAATTTCATACCATCTTTCATAATTCCCATTGTCTCACTTTAATCATCACGAGAATTCCAGAATAACACATATATCTTTCAAACATGCTTATAAATTCAAGTAGATCATATATAAATAAATTTAAATGCATGGTAATCAGAATCATAACATATAATCATATAAATGCATAGTATATAGCAATTATTAGAATTTCGAACTTGATATACTCAGTTTAGAACTGAGTCTAAGTGTCACGTTGACTTAGGCCTACTGCATCTCTCACCTCTCGTTCCAGCATACACTTGCACCGGATTTCCGCGGGCACTTGTTACAGACTGATGCTCAATCCCCCGTCTTTAAAACACCTCTCTTTAAAACAAAATACGTTTTCATTATTAATTGATTCAGATGAGATTATTCTTTTCAAACTAAATAAAATCTCTATTTTCTTTTGAAAGTTCTTCTTTTTGATTTTGTAAGACAGTATAACACATAATCGTTTTCTCAAAATTATTCCAACTTTTGAACATACTTTAAATACCTCAAAATTAATTAAAACAATCCACAAAACGCTTTAAAACGATTTCTTTAGCTGCTAATCCATTTCGGACAGCCATTCATTCAAATCCGAAGATATCGAAAAACGTCACCTTTTCAGTTGGACTTTCCTTTAATCCAAATACCTTTGAAAACTCAACTTTAAATTAATGGAAAAAATTCTCAAGATATGAAATACCAATTTAAATCAGCGCTGGATAGTAAAGAAACCATTTAAAAATCACATTCTCAACAATTCCGAAGATACCGTAATTAATAGATTAGCTTATTTTCTTTTACTTTCTTTCACACACAATATTCCGAGGTAAGGAAATACATAATCAAATAATTCATTAGACATCTCACAAAACAATTCAATTAGCATATAACACACAAAGCAGAATATCCTAACTCTTAGAAATAAATGCCTAAACCGGAACATGTTACTCATATTCACATGCAAGATCACTTTCATATGTCTTAAACACAACTTCAAACATTGTTCGACTATCTCAAGGCATCCCAACACATATACACATTCAGCCAAGTCACCAAAGAAAACTCACAAGATCATATTTATCAAAAGTGCTTCAAAAGAGAGTTTAATCCATCATGGAAAAACACAATAGATAAAATTAAAAACTTCATCAAATCAATTAATTTCAATCCCTAAATTTCCAGAATACTAAAACACATATTAAGGTTCATTATATAAAATTTTCAAGTAAATTAAACATCCATAACTTAAGTTTCAGTTCAAATTTCGGACAAAAACCAAAACAGAACCGCACCGACTTGAGGCACAATTTCGTTGGTTAAAAATAGCAAATCAATTCCGAATGGCATAAAATTTGGTACAAACGTCCATCACATAGTCAAGGTCATCTAGTAAAAATTTCAGAGTATTTGGAGTTGTTTAGGTAATACTTTTTCAATTAATTCCGCCACTAAGTCAGAAAATCCTGAACCTCTGTACTTACTGTTTTTCAAATAAAAAAAATACCAAACCAACTCTAAATCACTCCAAATTTTGCAGAGACTTACTGGACACATTGATAAGGTTACCATAAAAATTTCAAGTCGTTTAGAGAAACATAAGTTTGAAAACTCTGTTCTTCTTTAAACCGAAAAACTTGTTTTCTTAAAATAGTTTTCACAAAGTTATTTCTTGTAAAAATAGTAAACTAGTTCCAAAGATCATACCAAAATTCAGAGGCACTTTAATTAACATTATTAAAACAGTGGCTAAGTCACGAAATCGTTAAACATGTGAAAGGGCTATTTATCACTACCAAATCATACCAAATTTCAGCACTTAGTTAACTTAATCCAACTAAGTCATTTTTATGCAAGAACAAAACAAACCAAGCCAAAACCGAATTAACAAAGTAACATAAAATTATGTGAGCAAAATAAATACAAAACCGAATTGAACTCAAAACATCGTGCATGTTCACTTTTCATTTTCTAGACTTTTAGCTCAAACATAAAGGTAATTAAAATTAAAACTATCATGTTAGAGACAAATATCTTCAAACATAACCCTATTCTTACCTATTTACACAAACCGTAGCATATATACAAAGAGATATTGTTCAAAGACAACATTTTTATTCATGTACATCATATATTTTTGTGATCTAAGCTTGGATTCCTATATGCATGCTACTACAAACCATAGTTCTACCAAATAAATTAACATGCAATCATATTCCAACACAAAGATCAAAGCTCTCTTTTTTTTTAAAGATTAAGTCTCAAAAACAATAGATCACAACAAAAATACAACATGCATCAAAGTTCCAAAACAAAATCAATGCTTTACGTCCTAAAGCTAGAAATCGAAACATAAGGGAGCACATATAAGCCTTATTTCTTCAAATCAAACATGGATCATGACACGCATAGACTTTAGAACCATAGATCTTCATAAAAACATTACATGCATCAAGATCTAAGAACAAAAGTTCAAGCCTTTAAAATTCCAGTAATAAAATGAAAATAAATATTCAAAGAAAAAGATCAAAAGCTTATGTTTATACCTACTCCAAGCTAAGAATCAAGTTTAGGAGTTCCAAGAGTTGAAAATCCTCTCTCCCTTCCATCATCATCACCTCGGCTCCCTCTCTCTCTAACTCTCTTGTTCTAGAGTTTGATGGGCTCTAGAATTTGGTGTTTAGGAAGTGATGAAACGTGTGAAAAAAATGAATGCAAAGTGAAGTCTAAGTGCATGTATATATAGAAGTGGGTAGGCTTGGGTAAAATGACCAAAAAGTGAGTTAAAACAATCTAGAAGCTAGGGGCATTTTTGAGAGTTTATTAATGTTGCATGCCTTAGTAACTTGGGGTTAAAGTCTTAGTAAGTAAGGAAGTTGACTTTCAAGGCTAAAGGGTGACATTTTGCATGATTTAAGGGATGTGTCTTAGACTTTTTCTTGCTTTGGGTTCTAGTTTCTACTTCCCCCTTATTTCCCTCTCACGATGCACACACACACATACACATTTCACTTCATTTTTTTTTCCAATATATTTACCATGTAAGCACTTTGATTATTAGAGAAATGCAATTACTTTCATGCATCATGCTTCATACAACATTCACATACATTATGCTAGCATCAAAATTCACTCATCAAATCAAACACAAATTTTAAATTTACTTTATCAAATCACATAAAATAGTTTTTCCTTTTTATAAGAGTACAAACATCAAGACTAGTAAATAAAATTCCAAAATACACTTTTAAATGAAATAATTAATTGCACTAATTGGCTATAGATACAGCCCCCATTTCATTTTATAAAATCATATTTTCATACATCAAAGAGATTCTCAAAAGGAATAGTTCATTAGAGGTCTTTAACTATTTTTAGTAATTAATCTTTTCAAAATTCGTGCTTCTCAAGCCTGGAAAATAAATTTTCATAAATCAACCCATAAAATTATAAACTTTGCATTTTTAAATTCTAAATTTTAATACGATCGTTTTCATATAAAGATCGTAATTTTCCGAGTTACGGTTAAAAAGATAGGAATTTTCAAATTTAATAACTCTTTAAAACCAATAAAACAATTCTTTATTCCAAAAGATAGCTATTCAAAATAACTAAAACTATCTTTCATGAATACACCATAAAAATATCAATATATAAGACTTCACTTGAAAATACATATTATTATTTTAACAAAACCTTAAAGTATCAAAATCATACTTTAGACAAAAATACATTTGAAATACCACTTTATCAATCAAACACTTATTTATTTTATTTCTAAAACACTTCTTATTTGAAAAATATACTGTAAAATAATATTTTATTATTTAAAATATACGAGGATTTTGACGGGTGTTACAAAACACATAATAAGAGTTTGATATTTCTTATATGCCAAATTAAATGTTTAAAATTTAATTTAATTACTGTGTACATAAAAAAATTAATAACCCATGCATTGCACGGGATAATTCGTAATAAATTATATAATAATATGATATAACCCATAATAGAAGATAAGGATTTAGAACTTGAAAATAAACTGTGTATACAAAGAAAAGTTAAAGTCTGCACGACTATATTCTTTTCTTCTCCATGTTCCTCTCCTTTTTACGCAGCAGTGAAGTAAATTTATATAATAAAAGGACAGAAACTGTGTCTATTCAGTTTGACTTCAAACAAACTCTGAGTACTCGAGAACGAATGATAGGACAATGATCAGTTGTCCCAAAGCCTGTTCCAAAGCTTGTAGGCACACACAAGTTTTATAAAACTGAAAAATAACTTCCCCATTATGATGGCATTTTTGAATATTTGATGAAGTTTGATTGGTTGGAGACAAGGAGACAAGAAATTTTGGGACAGAGGATCCTCATCCCGAATGATGGAAGGTTTATATGACTTTATTTTTTAACAGTTACAAACATTAGGGTGATCAGTCCTAATATTTAAACCATTAACAATAAAATCGTTTTTTCAGATATATTCTTTCACAGGAAAGACTATACGATGTATCTTCAAGTTAGATGAATTTAAAGATAGAAATATTTGTCACCATTAGATTTAGCTAGGTAGTCATGTTCTAGAGATATTTTCGTTGGGGGGACATATATTTGTTAATCTCTCTAATCTCAACTAACTTTCTATTTCTGTAGTGTTCAGGAATAATTATGACATCCAATTGTGATAAAGATTTCGATTAAATAAATTTGGTCCAACGTCTTTTCAAGATTCCCCAACTATCAAATAATGGATTAATTAACGCAATGGAAAGATAAATTATTACGTTAATCCAGAATGAGGAAATAATTAAACATATGTTTACCTAAATCAGATCCCGACTTGGATCCTCGCAGGGTGAACATCTTCCCTTTCTTGGTCCTTTTGTTGTTGTTCATGTTCTTGTTCTTGCCTTCGATTTGGACAGTTTGGAGAGTAATGCCCCAGCTTCTTGCAGTTAAAGCAGACCACTCCCTTGGATATTCCACAACTTGTCCGGAAAGTGATGTGCTCCATACTTTCCACATTGAGGTGGATAAGTGATGCTCTTATTTTATCTTCTTCCATTTCCATTTTTATTGTCCTTCCTCAATTGGCGTTCTTCCATTATTGGTTCTTCTGGTGTTGGTTCTTCTAATTGTCTTTCCTCTTCTTTAAGTTGGGCTCTCATTTTTTCAATCTTTTGTTTCCTTTGGGCTCGAATGTTCCTTTCATAGACTTCTTTTTCCTTCATATAGTCTTCATAGATCAAACACATATTCAGCAATATTGGGAAATTCCTTATTACCTGATAGCTAAAAGCTGGTTTAAGGTCCGTACGCAGTTCATTATCAAACTTTACGCATTTGGACCTTTCATCTGGGTTATACTAGACGTAAGGAGAATATTTTATTAGTTTCTCGAACTTCGCTGCATATTCCCCGACGTTCATGCTTCCTTGATCATGAGCTCGTATGTTATGTACGATCACGAAGAAGTGATGTTATTATTGAACTAAGGGAGACAAAGAGAGCATAACATAACACTAGAAAGTCTGGTGTGCTAGGATATCTATTGCCCTCATGCATCATGAGCATTATGATACGATAATTGTAATTGTCAACTTTCCAGTCATTCAATTATTAATCCAATTATATGATGTGATAATGACTTACTCCCAACCCGTTCTGTTTGTTAAGTTTCTGAAGTATGGGCATTGAAGAGTCTGCTACTTATAGAAGCAATCTATCCAACCAGATGCTCGAGCTGAAGAAGGAAATGTCTGTAAAGATATTTTATGATTGTTCGATTCCAGTGTAACCCTGAAATGAAATGTAACTTCGAAGAAAAATTTTATTCACTTATTAATTATAAAGGGAATTATTAATTCTTTATTGCAAAAATATTCAAACGAGAGATAATGTCTTGCTAAATGTGAGCTTTATTATAATTTTTCCTTTTCTAAGAACTGGCGCAGTTCAAGAATAATCTCCTAGATAAACCTGTTCTTTTCCTTCACCCACTGATGTGTAGGAGGCAAATGCACTTCTTTTTGCACATATATGTCTGGTAGCCCCTAAGTCTACCACCCATTACCTCATATTAGCAACCATTAGGGCTTGGGAAACAGCTGCAGCAACAATATCATCTCCTTGAACAAATTTTGCATTTGGCTCAAGAGGATTCTCATTTCTTTTACGGTGTCTACAAACTGATGCATAATGCCCCGACTTTCCACAAATAAAACAATGACCTTTTCCTTTTTCTTAAAAGAGGGGTTATAAGAAACTCTAGGAACAAAAGTATTGTGACCAAAATCTTTATTATTTGCATACCTTTTCTTATTGTGTGCCATGTTTTCTTTTGCATCCAATGCTTTTGCCCTTGCAACTTTGAGTTCTTTTAATTTCTAGTTGTGTCTTCAGTCATAATATGTGTAATCAGGTCCGCCAACGAAAGTTGCTTGTGTTTGTGCTTTAGTTGCTCTTTGTAATCATTCCATGATTCTGGCAATTTTTCAATCAATAAACCATCAATAGACTTCAGGAAGAATAATGTTTTATACTTTTAGATCTTCCAACATACAACTTGTGATATTCATTAATATAATTTGTTATTGATGTCCTTTTCGTCCAACATCTCCCACTTGTAGTAATTTCCTATAATAAATTTCTTCTTTCCATTGTTCTCGACTATGTACTTCAGATTAAGAGAGTCACGAATCTCCTTCGCTTCCTTATAAGAACAGTACACATCGTTAGACAAAGTACTAATTATGGTGTGTCGGCATACATAGTTGGCGCAAGTCCATGTCTCGAGTGCTTTTGGGTCAACAGGAGATATGGTTGGTAACCTGTAAGCGTCGGAGCAACATCATGTATGTCTAGCACAGAGAATATGTGTTCTCGCCAATGCTTAAAATTCATGCCATCAAACATTTCAATTTTTGATATGTTTGGAAATGGTTATGCATATGTAATTGAAGAAGGAACATAATGGTGTATGGTAGTAGTGGTGGTTTGAAGATTGGTTTCCATTTAAAATATACCATTGTTTGTAGCGGTGGTGACAGTGTGATTTAGTGCAGATGCCATAGATTCTTAAGATTGTTAGAAAAATATGAGAAAATACACCGAAAAAAATACACAAAAATAATGAAATGATATGAGTCATGTTGTAACACCTGCATTTTTCTACCCTTAACTACCCATTATTCAAAATAGTGAGTTTAAAATTTCCTTTTTAATTATTAAAAATCTCCCGTGAAACGGACGGAGTTTCCTTTGTTTTTCGGACTTTCCCAGAAATAATATTTTTCCTGCAACCTGCTGAACACATACATTTTTAACAACCAGAAGCCAACAGGGCTATCAACAACACATAAACATAATCAGTGCTACATCGCACAACACATATCACTAGAGTTAAAATATATTAATTATAAACAAATAGTCTATATTTCCCTCTAACTAACTTACACTCCACTCCCTGCTCGGCCAGTAATCGTGTAAGCTCAATCTCTGCACCTGGAAAAATGGTAAGGACGTGAGCATTACACATAAAATAGGAATAGAAGTTTCTCATATGATATAATACCCAACTAAGCCAAGCACATCTAGCACAAATAATACATATATTCATATAATCAAGCCATATCATTCTTGTAAGGCCTATATTTTCATAAATAAATAAAAATAAGTTTTTAAAATAAATAATGTTATTATATTGAATAAAATAATAAATTTTCTGAAATTAGGTTAAAATACTCGAGTGTTTTGGGGAGGACTCGAGTATAATCATTAGTTGTTTGAAAAATTTGAATTTTGAGTCGAAAGACTCGAGTCTTTCATAGAAGACTCGAGTGTTCTTTGAATTGCTGAAAAAGACTCGAGTAAGGGGAAAAAGACTTGAGTATTTCAAGCAGTTTTGAAAAAAAATAAAAGTCGGTTTCAAACCAAATTGGAGCTAACATCTCGTTCCACATAGTTTCAAGCACATAGTTGAACTTTACTTCGTAGCGAGGTAACCTGGAACTATAAATAAATGATTGGGAAGGCTAGAAACACATTTGTATCACCCTAAACCCGAATTCCTATACAACACCCTCTATTTTCTAGTGCAAACTTTACACCTTCGATTCTCCCTCCTCACTCAACCAAATTATGTAAAACCAAAACACGATTTGAGTTCTGATTCCCCTCTTGAATTAGAACCAATAGCCACACGAAACTACCTCCTGTAGAGCAAGTTCTAGGCCATCAAAGTTGAGTCCCTGGAGCTGCGAAAAATAGAGTGCAAATCAGCACCTTCAACCCTTCTTTCTCGAATTGGTTTGGTAAATCCAGGAACCCTCTTGATCTCAAATTTGTTTCTGAGTAAAGTTAGCATTCCCTAGTTTCTTAAGCTAACTTATTTCCTTCTTTTTCATGCCTTACTCGTGGTGAATTTGATGGACAAAGTTTGTTGTTCAAAGTACAAACCTTGAGTGTTGAAACTCAAGCTTTGATCCAGTCCCATTCCTCTTCAACCAATCGTTCCTCTAGCTTCTCTAAGGTATGAGAGAAGTTATCTAATCGCTAGAATGATAAATAATAAGCTAAATAGGAACCATATGAGGTTCATGGGCAACATAAGTTAGAAATGGGAATCTGACTTGGAGGCCAGAAACCCATAGTTTTTGTATTCAAACAACTTTATTTGGACCTAAGGAAGCTCACTGGATTGATTTTCGAACTTAAAATCAAGTAGAAATTAAAGTCATATGTTGAATTGGCTATTTGCTATGTTTTATGAAATTCTATGATTTGATTATGTTCCTGTTATAATTGATGATAATTGATATGTGCAATATGTTTATTATGTGAGAAATAACCCCTGTTTGGTGCAGGATCGAAGTAAAGGAGTAAGAATCTCGAATTGGCATTAAATGTGCATAAAATTGGTGTTGTTGCAGCAAAAAGACTCGAGTAATTTAAGGAAGACTCGAGTATTCTAGGAATTGGGAAGAACACTCGAGTAGATCTTTAAAGACTCGAGTATTTTTGCATGAACAACTCGAGTAGTCAAGAACTACTCGAGTAATTTGAGCAACTTTTCATAAAATACTTACTTTTTAAAATTTCACTAAATTAACTCGTCTAAACTCCTAAATTACTAAATTCCTAATATTATGCTTAAAACTTAAATCCCGTTGGTTGATAGCTATCCTGGAGGTGTCCTACTGGAATCTCATTCAGTGGTTTATTAATCCCTACAGGAGTCCCAACGGAAGTGCGTACACCCATTTGGTTGATATTATCCCTAACGTCCCAGTGAAAGTTTTATTCACTTGGTTGATATTTTCTAAGGGAGTCCCAATGGGGTCGTTGCAATAGATATCCGCCAATAGGAGGCTAGGCCCCGACAGATTATTAAATAAATGATTATATTCTATTTCTAAAACCATCACCAAGTGGCTGATGGATTTTTCTATGAAAACAACAGCACCGGCTAAAAGAAAGATTAAAGGAAATGAGATGGGAGAATAAAATGTGCAACATGGACTATGTCCTAAATGAGAATGAGATGGATGATGATGATGAATGAAAGATAAAGATTGGAACTAGATTTTATTGGCATTCATGCAATTTTTTTGCTCCAGTTTGTGAGGCTTTTATACTAGTTGCGTCTGGCGGAGGAAGCCTGTAATTCGCGTACGTTGGGCGGAGGAAGCCTGTAATTCGTAAACATTTGAGTGGTCGAGTGGAGGAAGCTCACGAGGACCCCATGCTACCTCCAAACTGTGATGCCCCGGGAAATTGTGAAGATTAGCATGCATCATGCCATTAACCATAAGATTAACTATTTGAATAAAAAGTGTTTGACATAAGTATATGCATGATGGAAATTGTTGCTAATTGAATACTTATGTTTGTTGTTTTTAGCCAATGTTCTTTATCATTCATTTTAACGTGATTAGCTATGACTTACTCCCTGGTTGCCCTTGTAGGTAATGGAGCTTCCGTCTTCCAAGGGGAAGAATGATGCTGGCAAGGGATGCGATAATTCCCTTTCCAATGGTGGAGTTTTGAGAACCATGCTCTGGGTTACGATAGTATATTAAGTAGCTCGGAGTCTATTTTGTTTATTTTTATAGTTTGAACTATTGTGTATAAGTTGCAAACTCTCTATGTTTTATTCCGGTATGATGTTATGAACAAGTTGCTTCCGCTTATGAAATGAAAAAGTGGTAAACTTATTTTGGCGAAAAAAATTTTCCTCTATTTTATTTATTAGTAATTAAGAGTTAGATAGTTGGGTCGTTACAATTCTCACATGCAAATAAAACCATTTAATTTCATACCCTATCGTTTTCCAGTTCTACCTCCCTTCAAATCATAATTCTTTTAAAAATTTTCTTGTATTCTATTAATGTCTTAGATAATATTTTACTCTCTTTAAGTTGTCTCATTTATGTTCGTTAAGTTTTGTGTGGCTATCCTCTTCGCGTACTAACCGGTTCGCGTAAAATCGCAGTCAGCCGCAGGAGGAGTAATGTTTAGTCCCTTTTGCATACTAACCGATTCGCGTAAAATCGCAGTCGGCCCCGATTCGCGTAAAATTGCATCCAGCCGCAAGGGATTAAATGTTTTATGTGAATTTCCTCTTCGCGTACTAACCGATTAGCGTAAAATCGCAGCCGGCCCCGGTTCGCTTAAAATTGCATTTGGCCGCAAGAGGATTAGTGTTTGGTCCCTTTCGCATACTAACCGATCAACGTAAAATCGCAGTCGGTCCCGGTTCGCGTAAAATCGCAGCCGGCCGCAAGGGATTGTTATATAAAGTTTTTGTGTAGCTATCCTCTTTGTGTACTACTGATTCGCGTAAAATCGCAGTCGGCCCCGGTTCGCGTAAAATCGCAGCCGGCCGCAGGAGGACAGTGTTTAGCCCCTTTCGCGTACTAACCGATTCGCGCACATCGCAGTCGGCCCCGGTTCGCGTAAAATCGCATCCGGCCGCAAGGGGATTATTAGATATGTTCTTTAATTTCTTTATAAATTACTTCTCTCTTTAATTCGAATTATTCTATTATTTCCTTCTTAATTAATTTTCTTCATTCTAACTAATAAGTTATTAATTACTTTCATACTTTTTGCATTCCTAATCAATTGGACATTTCTAAACATTGTTTAAACACTTAGCAGAAATAAGCACATAAAGCACATATAACACATGACATCAGCGACAATTAATTCACATTACAGAGTATTTCATTAATTTAATTTCTTAACTTCTAGGCTCTAATAATCTTCAGCTTTATCAATCATCCCATTGTGCAAAATCCTAAAACTAACAACAAACTCTTAGCAGGCACCATATACATACTAGAAACTTATTCCTAAGATAAGGTAACACTCACTCCTTACCTTTAGACGCCACTCACTCCTTACCTTTAGACGCTTTACCCCTTATCCTTTTCGTACGATAGAGACTAAAAGTTTCCGAGTCCTTTACTTACGCGCGGTGACAGGTTCTAAAGCTCCTTCGTCGTCCAACCGGGCCATACAAATTAAATAAAAATTCAATATCATGCGTTTTCCGAAGAAGAGACTTTAACTTGAAAACTGAAGCAAGTTAATTTCGAAAACTTTTAATTATTCATAGATCAAAGTCAAGTAGAAAGTTAGACTTGAAACCATTTCGTTCTCGATCAAATGGTACGTTTCTTTATTAAAAACACCTTAACTTTCAGAACTAATATAATTTATCAAAACAAACCAAAATCACGTAACTTGATAATAACTCAAAAATCAAATGCTAATATTACTTGACACTATTAATTCTGAATTACAAGGAAATGCCTTGACCCAAAATAAGTCCAATTTACCTTTCTAACGTTCAGGCAATCACACTTCCTTCTAATTCGACATTAAAGTTAAAGCCTTTAACCCGAATTAACGTATGTCGAATATATATATCGGATTCCTATTTAATTGGTGTATTGTTAGTTCAGGGACAATCCGGCCCAACCAACCTACCACTCAATTATTTAGGAACCCCACGCATTTAACAAAATACTTTTAAATCAAATCGTTCGACATAACCATTAACCCGGGATTATTAATAGTCAAAGCAACTAATTGAGTTATTATCAATCACGATACTTTAATCTTAATATGAAATCATAATACCATCAAATTTCCAAAACATAATAAGGTTACAAAGCAATTTAACACTTTATAATTTTTACCATTAACATTAAAATTAGTACTAGTATTAAAATTAAAACACCACATAGAGTAATTAAAAAGTTATTAGAGATATACCCTCAAATATAGTTTTGAAGGTCGGTTCAGACAACCTGGTTCAACCCAAACCGCAGCAACAACACCTATTCCTTTATGGCTGCAACGGCGTCCACGACCGGCGTCGGTGGCAAGAACGGCCACAGATCTGGACCACGGCTGGGACTTCGAGCTTCGGCCTCAACAACAAGCATAACACGGCCACGGGAGGCGGATCTGGACCAGGGACAGTGGAGCTTGGCAGCGGCGCAACCTCCATGGCGGCAGCCAGTCGCGAATCGCGTCTGAGAAGAGGGAGAACGCGTGGTGGCGACGAGTGGTGGCTTGGTTTCTATCTCCCTCTGCGTGTTCTTCCTTTCTTGTTACTCCATCTTGCTTTTTTTCTTTCTCATGGCCCTATGGCCACACTCTGATAATCCTTTTTTTTTCTTCTACGTGGTGGCCTTATGGCCACTACTTTACTTTTATTTTTAAATATATTAATAATATAGTTTAAACATCACATACCTACACATTCATACTTAATTAATTATTTACCATTATACTTTATATTTTTAAAGTCAAATAAATATCAATAGAATTTAAGAACCATACAAACTCATTGGGAACATATAAAGAATAGAACTTAATTGTAAATTAGGAAGTAAAATAAATTTATCTAACATTGTATCTTTGTAAATACCAAAGTAAAGAATAGAAAGTCTTTTTTTCAAATAGGGTAATTGTTTTTAAATGAATTTACTTAAAAATATACGAATAAAAATATACTTTCCTAAATAATATAACATACTTTATGAAAATATCCAACACTTTAATAATTATATACGACAATTAATCACTTAATTTGATAAAACTCAAAATTTATAATACAAAAGAAATTTAGGATGTTACACATGTCAAAGACATTGATCATAAAACTTTATTCCCTCCACCACGACGATTCCCCAGGATTCAGCAGATCCTTCTAATAAATATATCAAGAAAACAGAACTAGCTAGCAATCAAACTCTATTATATATTTTTGAGTTCATTCCTTGCAACCAGAATATTTCTCGATCAATGAGACTCCCACATCATCAAAAGTTGAGAAAATAAAAGTCAATAAGTCATGTCTTGTATCCTGAAAATTTTCAAATTTAAACAAAAAAATACTAATGTATGTTGAGATTAATGGGTGTGCGCTTATGGTGTAAAAGTTTTTATACCATCAGTCAATCATCCACCATTCATTTGTATTACTTTTATTTAAAAGTCAAAAACCATAATCATGTGAAAGTAGAATGATGCACTGATGGTGTAAAAAACCTTTACACTGTCAGTGCATCATCTATTTTCTCATGTATTAATGCAATATTTTTTACTAAAATGGTACACTATTTCAATCCTAAATACTATTAATAAAATTTAGAAACAAAACTAATGTACAAGCGCTTACACAATTTTGTTCAATTCTGAATATTATTAAAAAAAAAAACTAACGTACCAGAGCAATGTTTTGTAAATCTATATTTCAATCCTATGTAAGGTAATATATAACATATAATAAATCAACCATCGAATACACAATTTTATTGAACTGAACACAAATGACCTTTTTTGAGTTGAAAAAGTCAAAGACTTTAATTTTCTCATGGAATACCTTATCAATACACATTATAATTCTTAATACAATACAAACGTAGAACCAAAATTTTAAGCTATTAATAACATAATCTTGATATAAATGTTTCCTTAACGTCTATATATGATAGTAGATTTAACAACATCAATCTTCTTGAAAAGGTAACAATTAAAATAATTGAGGAACTTTTTTTATCTTTGTTAACCTATGCCATTATGAGTGATGATGGTTAAAGACAAAAATAATGAGGTGTTTACAGTGGAAGTCCATGTCCATTAGTATTTTATATTTTAAATACATTATTTTTAAAAATTAACTATCTATTGAATTCCCTTATTGCATGGGTGAACATTTCACACTAAAATAAATTGAAGAAAAATTACTAAAAGGAGAAAACAAGATAACCAAAAAAACATGAATAAAAATATTTTAATGATATCAAGTCAATGAATTGGGGGAAGAGATGATGTACATTTATAGCTACAATGTAATTCCTTTCACATGAGACAACCTTCATGTTTGGCAACTTTTTAATTATATAGATGAGGATAAAGTTTTTTATAATTCTCGCGAGGGGGCTCCACCTTTGATTGCAGCCAAGCAACAACTGCAGGCAAATACATTATACAGATACACCATTAACAAATTAAAATTATTATAATAAATAATATGTTAACTTAATTTGCTACAAAGTGTGTCATCCACAGAAAAAAGCAACTAGCTAAAATATAAATGGCCACCAAATAAAGTAAACTTTTGCTCGCAAAAGATTTACATGATCTCCAACCATTTTAAACTTCTAAGACTCATTTCATCACGATTTTATTTGGAGGAGTAATATGAATAGCTAATATATCTTCAGATTGAAGTTTTACTCTTAAAAATTATTATATATTAAATATATATATATATATATTAAATATATATATATAAAGCATCAAATATATTCATAATGTAATATTTAAAGATTTAAGCAGTTTTATTAAATGTAATATTTTCTTTCAATTTTTAGCACCTTCAGCTCATATATTTCAAAAAAATAATTTATTAAACAGAAAAGAAAATAGAAAATGATGAGAGTAATGTGACATAGTTTTAAAAAAATCGAAACAAAGTTTTTGGGAAAACTAAATAGATACCTATTAGGAAATAGTTTTTATGACAAATTACGTACATTAATGCAAATTATCAACTTACATTGTTTTTCGTCAGGGTGTTGTGGGTCACATTCACTATCGCATTTCATTCTACATACCCAAGTCCAATTATTGCATTCATCTTGGCATTTTTTTTGGCAAGCAGCGACATCATTATTAGATTCAACTACGGTCATTTGAAGAGCTACAAGGACAACAAGGCAAATCAGCAAAAATTTAACATTATTATTGTTTTCCATTGTCTTTGCTCTCTTTAGCTAACTCGTTTGATGTTTCTTTTTCCTCCTTCCTTCCCTTTTGATTTGTCTTCAATTCATATAAAGTTTTTATAGTTGTATAATCCGTCATACTTACAATAACTTCAAAGGTTAGTTCCAAAAATTTAGAATTCTTATCACAATGTCTCCTATTTTTAAACATAACAAAAAAAATTATAAAAGAAAAAGTGAGTTAATAAATAATTCTAAATTTGACCAATTTCTTTCCCTTTGAAATCTTTTTAGTTCACTGATTTACCTCTTTTTTAATATTTTCAAGACAATTATCATTTTATTTGTCATTTCTGAAGAAAAGAATAATATAGTACAATAAGAATTTAATTAAGTTGTAGCTGTGAGAAAAAAGTGACATATAGATCTGGTTTCATGAAGCAAGAAGAACAAAATATTTATAAATTAACAAAAATAAATATAATATTAATATTTATTTGTTATATTAACACATCAATGCCAATGCAAGCATGTGAAAAGTTCATGTAAAATATCTATGTACATGGGAAAATCTATGCCAAAAAACTAATGTAGTTTGTAATAAAAATTAATAACAATAAAATAGTAAACCAATTTTTCGAAATCGCTTACAGTTTGTGAGAAGATGACTGAAGTAGTGTAACATCCCCATTTATTATAAATAAGAAATTGAATATTGGAATTTCTTTAGAAATAATACAAGGTGATAATAGTTTAATTTTGAAGATTTTTATACAAAAGAATTTGAATAGATCAATGGGATGTACAACATGATATCATAAGGTTTTCTAAATTTGCTGCTCTTTAGAAACTGCTTTCCTCCGTCCTTCATGATTATGAATCTCATGTGCCTTGCTCATTCCACTAGTACCTAAAATGTTAAACCGCAAGGAGTGAGACATTTCTCTATACTTTAAGCAAAAGAATCAAGAAAACTATAATAAAACCAGCAGAGTGGAAATTGTAATGAAATTAACATAAATAATTCATTATATCATAAGAAGAATTTTAATCTTGATTATAGGATTTGCTTCTTAACCGGTTATTGGATTTAACTAACCGGTTAAGTTAGAAATAGTGATAAGTCTTTTAGGTTATTCTCTTTCCCCACTTTACTTATTATGCTTTAGGCTTTATCTAAATAATAGTCTATAACTATGATTCAGTATAATTTCATATTTTATTTGTTTACTTGCAATTTGTATCTATAATTGGATTCAGTACTTTCTATTATTCGTTTATAAGAATTAATATCGGATTTTATAATATTCAACTCATAATCTCAATAAGTAACTCAATTATATTTACAATTTATCATTCTCACACATATATCTCACAATCAATACTTCCTCATATATCAACACCCTCAGGGGTGTCTCAGAGCAATAATTAAATCAACTTCCTAGGGTTTAGTTTTATGAATCTATAATTAATTTCATATCAAGGATTAGATTGTTTCATATCATATCGTACAAGTAATAACAATAATACTTTAATGAGAAACATTATTTCTTAAAGGATACCACTATTAAATATAGTTAAGTTCCTAATCATTTCCTTTCTCCTAGGGTTATTTTAATTTCCTTAACTCTTAAACTTAAAGGATAGGAAATATCCCCTCCTTACCTTGGTTGAGGAGAGGGAGTGCCTTAGAGAGAGAGAGCTTCTTTTGGTTCTTGATAGCCACACACACACCTTGATTTCTTATAGATTCTAGCTCTTTCCTTGGGGTTTCTAACCTTTAAATTTCGTATTCTCAACTTGAAATTGGAAAATCCCAAGAAATCAAGAGATGTTGATGGTATGAAAGAGGATTGTAGGAGTTTGGTTAAAAGGAGAGGAAGGGTTAAGAAGAAAGAAAGAGATTATGAAGGGTGTATGTATGATGGAAGGCCAAAACCAAATGATTAAGGATGGATTTATGACGGTTATTTGAGAGTCTTCATGAAATTTCTAGAGAAAAGAAGAAGGAGGTCAAAAATTATGAAGGAACCCACGTGAATGTCTATTTAAAATCACGTTTATAAGACTGTTTCTGCAGGGGTTAATCGATTAAGCCTTCAAAATTGCCTTAAAATCATAAGTTCTAAGCATCTTAATCGATTAAATGAATGTCTTAATCAATTAAGACCTGAGACCTTGCAACATCTTAATCGATTAAAGCTGCTCTTAATCGATTAATGGTTGAGAGCATTTCAGCTATTAATCGATTAAGGCCCCCCATTAATCGATTAAGCCTTCACATTTTCATTTTTCTAATGCAATCTAATGATTCCTAACCTTTCACAACCCTAAATCGTGACTCCACTACATGAAATAATCATTCTTAGCATATTTTAATTATGATTAAGTTTAGGGTGTTACAATTCTCCCCCACTTAGATGAATCTCCTCCTCGAAATTCGGTTAACCTTGCAACTGTGGGGTGAGTATCCTAATGTTTAAACTTAATTTAAGATTTCCTATATTAATAGTGTAGCATCTAAAATTTCTGAGAAGAGTTTTTATTAAGAAGTCTAAACTAAGCATTAGTTCTCAAAGTAATTATATATTCCATAAAAAGCAGTCATTCTTTATATTCCTAGCAATCTTAAGATTACAATATATTACAAAATTACTTAATGTTCCATAATCATAACGCTAGAAAATTTACATTAATATAAACAATAACATATTTTTCTTATTCCTCTTGTTAGGGAAATGTTTGGCATAATGCCCTGATTCCTTGCATTTCTTGCATTTTACTCTTAATTTCTGACATTTTCCTAAGTGATATTTTTGGTAGACTCCGCACTAGGAGGGGTTGGTCAATTCATATTCTTCTTCATTTGTGTGTTTCTTGCTTCCACCTTCATTCCCTTCAATGATGTGGTTTTGCTTTTGTATTTGGGGTTCTTTGCCTCTTTCTTCTTGTTTCTTTTTGTCTTGTAAATCATTTTCATAAATGAGACACCTATTTACCAACACAGGAAAGCTTTGGATATTTTGGTACCTAAAGGCTAGTTTGATTTTGGGGCGAAGGCCGCCCACAAATCTTTGCATTTGAATTTTTCATCGGGGTTGGATTCATAGTACGCGGAATATCGAAGGAGTTCTTCGAACCGTGTGACGTATTCTTCTACACTCGTGTTTTCTTGCTTCAGTTGAAGAAGTTCAATTTCTTTATGGCTCCAAATATCTTCTGAGGAATATCTTTCTAAGAACTTTACCTTGAATAATTTCCATGTAATTTCTCCTGATTCGATTCTTAAGAGTTTTTTGGTGTTCTCCCACCAATTGTCGGCCTCTTCCGTTAATACATAGGTGGCTAATAAGACTCTTTGTGCATCGTTGCAATTGTAACACCCCGCAAATTCCTCGTATTATTTTAAAATACTAAAGAGATTTATTTTGAGAAAAGTATTTTCGAAAGAGTATTTTCTTAAATGAATTTCTTAATTCACGTTTTAAAGTGATGAGTGGTTTTAAAGAAAGGATTTTCATGAAATAATGTCAAGAGTTTAGAAATTGAGTTTTTGGAAAAATTTATGTATTTGATATTTTTATGTTTTAAAGGAATTGTGACTTTTATGTATGAGTCATTCTATGAGAAAAGGACCCATTTTCTATGTGTGTGCATATATATGTATGTATGGCATGACTATGTGTGTATATGCTTAGGATTAAATGAAAATTTAATTTGTGGAAAAATATGATAATGCATGCATATGTTTATATGTGTGTGATACGTGTATGTATGTATGTATGCATGCTTGGATTTCATTTTATTTTAAGATAAGAAGCTTATGGGTAGATTAGAACCAAAAGAGAATTAAAGGGGTAGAAAAACTTAATTAGTAGGATAATTTAGACATGAAGTGACTTAAAGCCTAAACCTACTACTAGGTGTTCCTTTGCTAAACACCACCCATGCAACAATTTGAGTTGCCAAAATTGCCCCTCCCATTTGCACCATGGCCGAATTGATTAAGGGCAAAAGAGGAAAAGTCTCATGCCTTTGCCTTTGCCTATATATAGCCGAGTGGGTGAAGTGTTGGTCACTTCATTTCTTCATTTCCACCCTTCATTTCTTTCATATCCCTTCACTTTCTAAACACACTTGTTGAGAGAAAAAAGCAAGATCTCAACACCTAAAGAAAAAGAGGGAGGCCGTGAGTAAGAAGGAGAAAGAAGGAGGAGATCAAGCCAAAACCCAAGCCTTTCCTTGAAGATCCAAGACCTTAGAAGCTAGGAGATCAACCCTTTCTTTGGTGGGTAGTTCGAAAATCATGAAGAAAGTTGTAATAGTTTAGATTTTCTTTTTGATCTTGTGATCTTTCTTTCCTTTTTCTTTGCATGTTAATTTTCAAAGCTTAAATGATGAGTACAAGTGTGTTTGTGCTTGATCATGGATTTTAAAAGCTAAAAGAAACTTGTAAATGTCTAACCAACGGACTTCATAACTCGATTAAGGTTTTCATGAAAGATCTTAAAGCTTTTCAAACTAAATCTTCTAGATCTAAACGTTTGATGAGATTTTGTGAAGTTTAAAGTAAATCTTGTTGCATGTTGAACTTTCTTCCTTAAACCGTGATTTAAAGATGTGTTTAAGAGTTTATGTGATAAATAAATGTGTGATCTAAACTTGGTTGCTCATAAAGTTAAGACTTTGGGTGTTGCATGTTGATTGATGATGATCATGATGATTTGAATTCATGCATGTGTTAAATAAACCTTGATCTTGAATTTCTAAGGATAAATAAACTTATAAAACCCTATATCAAGAGCCACATGATTCGGCATTGAGTAGAACTATGGGTCTTAATGCTTTTTAACTTGATTCAAGTCATTGCATGTTGATCTTATGATTATGAAAATTGATTTGAGTGGATGAAAGTGTTTGATTTTTTTTACTTGATCTTGATAAAGTTTTGATTTTGGTTTTGATCTTTAACTTATTCATGAAAAGATTTGGTTTTTGAGCTTTACATGTAATTTATAAATAAAAGCTTTGATCTTGTGTTGATCTTTGAAAAAGTTTGATCTTTGGTGCATACATGTTGTTTTTGAACCAAAAGAGTTAACCTTTCTTCATTGCATGTCACGGTTTTGACCTTTTCTTACCTAAAATGATTTTTAACTTGATTCATGTCATGAGTTCTTGCATGTGAAAGATTTGGAGTTAAATCTTGATTTTTGGTGATGAAGTATTCGGTCTAGGCTTAGAAACCAAGAAATCATGTTTTGATTTTCATAAGAGACACATGCATGTTAATTTCTTTTGATTTAAGAATCTTGTGTTTTTGCATGTTGAAAAATGAACCTAAAAACTTTGTCTTTGTTATGATGAGATTCGGCCTATGCATGTAGAATAGACTAGGATTCTTTTTCAATGAAGTGACATAAAAATAATGAGTATGTTTTGTGAAATATTGTTAGATTAAATTGTTTGAAATTGTGTTGTGAATATCTAATTTGTATTCGGTTTTTGATCAAAGATAAAGTAAATAAATGAACTAAATGATTTTGGAAAAGTTTTGTGTTTAAATGAATATATGTGTGTGTATGTGCATTTGGTTGAGAGTAAAAGAAAGAGTAAATAAATTTGTTTCATGGAAAAGAAAATGGGGTATAAGTATTTGAAATAAATCAAGTTGATTTATGTGATTTAAATTTGTGATGTTTGACTTGTTTTCTTTGATTTCATTCGGCTATATAGTTTAAATAGGTCTAGGAAGTTTAACTGCATGAAATAAAATGTACATGGTGATTTTGAAAGGAATAAAGTTGTTTAAAGTAAGAAAATAAATGTGCTTGATTTATGTTTTTTGGTTCAATTTGGTTTGTGAATTTATGCATGTCTAAGTGTTTTTGGTTGTATGAAAATGAAATAGCATAATGATATATCAAGTTTTTTTGGTTGATTTCAAATTTTTATTTGCGAAAGTGTGCGTTTGAAAACGAATGTTTAGTTAAGCGATTGATTTTGAAATTAATTGATTCCGGATTTTTATCAAAGTAATTTTGGTGAAACAATCCTTTGCTGTCCAGAGTTGCTTGAACTTGTTTCTTAACCTTAAAAATGTTTTCAAGTGATTTAAAGTAAAGTTTTCAAGTGATAATCGATTTAAGGGAAACCTGGATTAAAAATGGTGAATTTTTCGGTGTTTTCGAATGTAATTAAGGTGCTGTCCAAAACGGACCAGCAACCAAACTAAATAGTTTAAATGACTTTACATGGTGTTTTCAAATGATTTTGAAAGTACTTAAGATATTAGAGAATGTTAGAGTGGTTTGAGAGAAAACGGTTATGTTTTAAGTCTTCCGACGAGGAACGAAAAGTGTTTTGAAACTAAGAAAGATTTTCTTAATACAAGTTAATAACGTGAGCGTATTTTATTTTATTTAAAGGCGAAGGATTGGGGCAGCTGGTAGAGACAAGGATCCGAGGAGAGCGTACGCATTTAATCGTTGGACCTCAGGTGAGAGAGAAGCTTTCCTAAGACACTGTGGTATTTAGGTGATATATTAGGACGTTCCGTATCATCTCAAAGATCGGAACTTAGTGGTTCGGAGTCAGTAGTATAAGTGGCAATTGTTTGTGTTGTGTGGCCACTTATATGAAGGTGACAAAGACCACATTGTTGTTGTGTGATGATTGTGTGTTGATGATGTGAAATTGCATGCTCAGATTTATTTATTTAAATTATGCATGATGATAATTATACTGTTGATTAATATAAATGACATGCTGATGGGCGTCTGTTACGTCCTGAAAATGGAAATGGAATAAATAAGTTGGTGAAAAGGAAAAGACACAAAGAGAAATGGATAGTGATAAAAGATATGAGATAGTTTGGAAAAGAGATAAGTGCTGAAAAAGCCATGAAGAGATAAAGAATTGAGATTGGGGACATATTTAATGATAACGATGAGGTTAAGCCAGAGCTGGGAAAGTAATGTTGTTACTGAAATGAGATGTGATCTGAGTTGAGCTTGGCTCCTTTGTGATATTGTTGAAATGAGGCTGGTGTTGAGTTGAGCTTGCTCCTTCACTAGTACTCATTGAAACAATATGTTTTCGAAAAGTTTTTGAACTAAGACTTAAAAAAAAAGGGTTTATGAAAGAGTGACTTTGAAAAGGTTTATGGAAAAAGATTTTGAAGAGGTTTTTGAAAATGAGAATTTTTTTGAAAAAGGTTTTTGAAACGAGATTTTTAAAGATTTGTGAAACGAGATTTTTAGAAAATTTGTGAAATACTATTTTAAGAAAATTTGTGAAAAGAGGTTTTAGAAAAGTCTATAAAATGAGTTTTCGAGAAAAGTTTGTAAAATGAAGTTTTTGGCGGTTTTATGAAACGAGATTTTTAGAAAAGTTGTGAAACGAGATTTTTAGCAAGTCATGAAAAGAAGTTTTTAGAAAGTTTGTGAATTAAGATTTTTGAAAGTTGTGAAATGGGGCTTTAAAGAAACTTTGTGAAATGAGACTTTTGAGAAAGTTATGAAAAGAGATTTTGTGAAAATTTATGATTTGAGATTTTGAGAAAGAGGATGAAATGAGACTTTGAGAAAGTGGTGATATAAGATTTTGAGAAAATTGATGGAAAGAGATTTTGAGGAAGAGTATGGAATGTTATCGAGAAAGATTGTTAAATTGAGGTGTGAGTTTATCGATGTGATCCCAGCTCTGTGCTATGTGAGAAATGATGAGAGAAAGATTGTGCAAAGTTAGGGGTCGGGACTCATTGAAGGGATGCACGAAGGATGGGCCGACCTTAGGTTAATTAAAAGATAAAAGACTTTAAAAGACACTACGCGGTCGGGACTCAATAAGTCTTGTCTTGTATCCTGAAAATTTTCAAATTTAAACAAAAAAATACTAATGTATGTAGAGATTAATGGGTGTGTACTGATGGTGTTTTTACACCATCAGTTAATCATTCACCATTCATTTGTGTTACTTTTATTTAAAAGTCAAAAACCATAATCATGTGAAAGTGGAATGATGCACTGATGGTGTAACTGTTAGTGCACCATCTATTTTCTCATGTATCAATGCAATATTTTGTACTAAAATGGTACACTATTTCAATCCTAAATACTATTAATAAAATTTAAAAACAAAACTAATGTACAAGTGCTTACACTGTTTCGCTCAATTCTGAATATTATTAAAAATAAAAAAAAAACTAACGTACCAGTGAATGTTTTGTAAATCTATATTTCAATCCTATGTAAGGTAATATATAACATATAATAAATCAACCATCAAATACACTATTTGATTGAACTGAACATAAATGACCCTTTTTGAGTTGTAAAAATCAAAGACTTTAATTTTCTCATGGAATACCTTATCAATACACATTATAATTCTGAATACAATACAAAGCTTAGAACCACAATTTTAAGCTATTAATAAAAAAATCTTAATATAAATGTTTCCGTAACGTCCATATATGATAGTAGATTTAGCAACATCAATCTTCTTGAAAAGGTAACAATTAAAATAATTGAGGAACTTTTTTATCTTTGTTAACCTATGTCATTATGAGTGATGATGGTTAAAGACAAAAATATGAGGTGTTTTTAGTGGAAGTCCATGTCCATTAGTATTTTATATTTTAAACACATTATTTTTAAAAAACTAACTATCTATTGAATTCCCTTATTGCATGGGTGAACATTTCACACTAAAATAAATTGAAGAAAAATTACTAAAAGGAGAAAACAAGAGAACAAAAAAACATGAATAAAAATATTTTAATGATATCAAGTCAATGAATTGGGGGAAGGGACGATGTACATTTATAGCTACAATGTAATTCCTTGCACATGAGACAACCTTCATGTTTGGCAACTTTTTAATTGTATAGATGAGGATAAAGTTTTTTATAATTCTCACGAGGGGGCTCCACCTTTGATTGGATCCAAGCAACAACTGCAGGCAAATACATTATACAGATACACCATTAACAAATTAAAATTATTATAATAAATAATATGTTAACTTAATTTGCAACCAAGTGTTTCATCCACAGAAAAAAGCAACCAACATAGTTACCTAAAATATAAATGGCCACCAAATATAAAGTAAACTTCTAGGACTCATTTCATCATGATCTCCAACCATTTTAAACTTCTAGGACCCATTTCATCATGATTTTATTTGGAGGAGTATTATGAATAGCTAATATATCTTTAGATGATTAGATTGAAGTTTTACTCTTAAAAAATATTATATATTAAATATATATTTAAAGCATCAAATTTATTTAAAATGTAATATTTAAATATTTAAGCAGTTTTATTAAATATAATATTTCCTTTCAATTTTTAGCACCTTCTGCAGATATGTTACACAAAAAAAATTAATTTATTAAACAAAAGAAAATAGAAAATGATGAGAGTAATGTGACATAGTTTAAAAAAAACCGAAACAAAGTTTTTGGGAAAACTAAATAGATACCTATTACGAAATAGTTTTTATGATAAATTACGTACATTGATGCAAATTAACTTACATTGTTTTTCGTCAGGGTGTTGTGGGTCACATTCACTATCGCATTTCATTCTACATACCCAAGTCCAATTATTGCATTCATCTTGACATTTTTTTTGGCAGATAGCAACATCATTATTAGATTCAACTATGGTCATTTGAAGAGCTACAAGGACAACAAGGCAAACCAGCAAAAATTTAACATTATTTTTGTTTTCCATTTTATTTGCTCTCTTTAGCTAACTCGTTTGATGTTTTTTTTTCCTCCTTCCTTCCCTTTTGATTTGTCTTCAATTCATATAAAGTTTTTATAGTTGTATAATCCGTCATACTTACAATAACTTCAAATGTTTGTTCCAAAAATTTAGAATTCTTATCACAATGTCTCCTATTTTTAAACAAAACAAAAAAATTATAAAAGAAAAAGTGAGTTAATAAATAATTCTAAATTTGACCAATTTCTTTCCCTTTGGAATCTTTTTAGTCCACTGATTTACCTTTTTTTAATATTTTCAAGACAAGTATCATTTTATTTGTCATTTCTAAAGAAAAAGTAAGAATGTAGAATATTATAGTACAATAAGAAGTTAATTAAGTTATAGCTGTGAGAAAAAAGTGACATATAGATCTGGTTTCATGAAGCAAGAAGAACAAAATATTTATAAATTAACCAAAATAAATATAATATTAATATTCATTTGTTATATTAACACATCAATGTCAATGCAAGCATGTGAAAAGTTCATGTAAAAAATCTATGTACATGGGATAATCTATGCCAAAAGACTAATGTAGTTTGTAATAAAATTAATAACAATAAAATAGTAAATCAATTTTTCGAAATCCCTTACAGTTTGTGAGAAGATGAATGAAGTAGCAAGTAGCTTTCAAAAACTGTAGGCTCTCTTTTGAAAATATACAAGCACTTTTCTAGAGCTCATATCATGATAGGATTTAGTTTGTTCATATCTATTTATTATATCTTAGTCTATTTGTATCTATTATTAGCTATCAATTTGCTATTATATTCAAATCAGGTCATCAGTTTCACACTTAGAGATATGTAACTACCTTCTGTACATTAATGAAGCTCCTCACATTGACTACCTTCTAAATTAATTAATATCCTAACCATGATTTCACTCTAGTCAACTCTGACCTTCATTTATCCTTCTGAGGGTATCACGAGCCCTTTACTAGCTACCACCTCGCCTAACTCCAATTCCTCAACCTCCATCACCACCATTGATTTTAACCGTAACAACTCAATTAATCAATTCCATAATTTCAGTATGGATCAAAAGTATTAGTGTCCACTTAAACAAAATTACCTAGTGTTATTTGTGTAACACCTAACTTAATTTACGCACTAATTACCCCGATTGATTTAGTGACTTGAAAATTTCCTTTGAAAACTCTTAGTTATTTACAATACTTATAAAAATCTCTGTAAAATCGGACGAAGTTTCCTTTGTTTATTGGACTTTCCAAAAATATGAGTTTGCCTTGAAAACCTGTAATAATATTTTCAAATAATCAACAGTATGCCAGCAGGGCAAAATATAATATAGTGCATCTCAATACATCATTTCCAATATAACAAACAGGTTATAAAATAGTTTTAGTCCCCAAAAGATAACACATCGCATATATATATATATATATATACATCAAAAGCCAAATTTGTAATTCTCGGACCCACATATTATCACACCCCTAATATTCACACTCCACGTTGTGGAGTGTGCCCCTGCTCGGCCACGGCTAGTGCATGGTCCGCTTCGGTACCTGTAAAAAAATGGCAAGAAGGGTAGCATTACACAGAACTTAGAAATATAGCTTCTACAAAAGCATAGTAACAAAGGTCCTACCCTATACCATAATACCCCATTCATATACTAATTCACTTTCCTTTTATTAATCTTAACCTTTCCTTATCTTTTCAATTCCATACTTTCCATGTACCTTTCTAATCATTTCATTCTTTTCTTAACTTTCTCTCACCGTTCTGTGGGTCCTACAGTCATTTAATCACACACCACAAGGGCGGGTCCTATTTACATACTACACACTCCAACTTAGAGGGTCCATAATATACATAATCACACTCCCTTGGGGAGGGTCCATTATTCACATATATTCACCATATTCGGAGGGTCCATTTATATATTTTCATGCTCCACATAGGGAGGGTCCATTTATATACACGCTCCATTATGGAGGTTCCATTATATATTATACATATTCTCACTTCCATTGGAAGGGTCATTCATACACATTCACATATTTGCACTCCCTTTGGGAGGGTCTTATATACATACACATCATAATTTCAACTTTTCACATTTCTATATACACACACCTAGATAGGTGGGTCCTTCTCACATTATCAATATAGTTCCATTATTCAAATATTCCATTCACTACTAGTCCAACCATTATATAATTTCCTTTCAATTTCATTACAAGCTTTAGCACTCTTACCCAATTTTAGTCACAATTATCCTTTCCGTTATTAATTCACTTTCATACACATTTATCATCCGTGTTTCCCCCTTCTAAATCCATTCTATGTTCCAGAATTTCCTAACATATTCATTTACCAATCACATTATTTATTTAGCACACATTCGTCATTTTCCCCTTGCATACACTCATCATTTCATTTAGCATACATTTTCTATATTTCCATATTTATTATCCATAATCATATATATACTTGTTTCTCATGCATTACACTAGTTTTCCTGTCTATTCTATATTAATTATTTCATTTACTTTCATTATCAACTACCCTAAGGTTTTGTATTCTACACATCCTCTACCTCTAGCCATCACTATAACCAAAGAGAATTTATTCCCTAAGCTAAGGTAATACAACCTTCTTACCTTAACCTTGTAGAGAGAGAAGGGAGTACCAAACCCTAACTTTAACAAGCTTTAGAATTAGAAGCGGAAGAGCCGAGTGTGCGACAATGAAGGAACAGCGAGAAGGCGAGCCGGAAGTGACGAGGCGCTCCAATAATAGGGAGTTGATGGGTCTACCACCTTTCCTTGAAAGGGAGAGCAAGTCAAGAGAGAGAATGAGCCATAACACCTTATTAATCAAAAGATAAGGCAAGGATTAGAGATGATGATGCCAAATTCGTGTGGGGAAGGAAATGAAGGAATGAAACTTGCTCAACTTACCTAGAAATTGCTTGAGTGGAAGGAACCAAAAAGGATGATGGTGCTCTTGCCCTAAACCATGGAGAGAGAGAGAGAGAGAGAGAGAACCAAAGAGAGAGTAAAGAGAAGATCGACACTTGGGAGCTTGAGGGATGATGATGATTGGCCACAAGAGTTTGAGATTTTAAGGCTTAAAGTTATGGATTGAGTGTTTTTGGGGTTGAGAAGGAGAAAGGAATGGGTTTGGGGTGAAATGAGGTTGATCCCCGTATTTATTTTTTTCACAGTCAGCACGAAATACTCGAGTATTCCTCAGAATATTCGAGTATTTTACCCAGTTCCCCATTAATTCATTTTTCTATTTTCCTTTTATTTTCTTCCTATTTCAAATCGACATAACTTCTCCGTTAACCGTCGGATCTTGCTCAAATTTGAAAGCAAGCTTCCTAAAATCATTATCTTCATATCCAACGGTGGAAATTGTATTTAGAGTTGTAAATCTTTTATTTTGAATTTCCTAATATAGGGTGTTTAGAACACCGAAAACGCCGATTTTAACACTCGTTTAGCCTTCTTTAAATTTCTTTTGTGACGCCAATGCTTCCTAACTCCTTCATGGCACTCAAATGGATCCTAATCCATCACCTTAAATATTCTTGAACATAATTATCATTCTCCTAATTCCCCCATTATTCTAATTATTCTGGAAATTAAAATTCGGGATGTTACAATTTGCAAACATATATAGTAGTTAAGATTTCATAAAACCACTTCAAAGAATTTCTAACATAATGTCAACTTTTCAAAGTCCATTTCCTAAACTCAAGGATCCAAAAAATGAAGATAAAAACCCGTTGTCAATTTTTAAAAAGCATCCTTTTAGTGAAAAAGTTTCAAATACTCCATTTCAATATCAAAAGAAAACTAAATTTTGGAAACTCGATCCTTAACTAACATCGATATTTCATTGATATCGAGAAGTTTTTCTATAAATCTCTAAGACTTTAACACTTCACAAAATTTATCAAAAAAATCCTTATTCTCACAAATCCAATCAATACAATCAGATTTCCCTCAAACAACTCGAAACCGAAATTCTATAACCACCTTTGGAATATACAACTTTTCCTTAATATTCAAACTCAATATCCCAATGAGAATCGGCAACATAACATTTTGTTTTTGATCATTCCCAAATATTGTATAGACATTCAATTGATTTCCAAAATAATTTATAACATCGTTAGTTGAAAAAAAAAAGAACTCGCCATTTATATGTATCTGCATTGCTAATTCTGACAGAACCAGTCATTTGAGTCATGACTAAAATCAAGAAGATTAACTTGAATTGACCTTTTTTTTTTGGAGCTTAGAGCATAGGAATGTGAGAGAAAACATAATTATATGCTCCCAAAGAAAGAAAAGTTGTCAATGGATTGAACTTTATTCCCAAAACTGAATGTCCAAAATTTAAATTTTTGCTTATGACAAAGGTCGTGATTTTTTATATTCATATGGTACATGATTACTATGATTGAAAATCAAAGGTTCCCCTACTAATAATTTTGATAATGACTTATAGTTATATAAGTATTTCACATAATCATTCGTTATATTGAGAAGTGTAACCACTCTCCTTATTAGTCTTATATAATGACATGATTTCCTATGAGAAAATAATAAGAGTGGATGATAAGATCCATTCCTGAAGAACAGTCATTGTATATGTTTAGGAATGAATGAAATGAGATGAAATGGTATAGCTAGTTCTTTATGAACTAGGCATTTGACTTCTTGGTACGTAGGAACATTTGCTTGCCTTTCATCTAAAACATGAAATATTTGTTAGTTAAATCATTGAAAGAAATCATTTTTTTTGTTAAATATGAAATAATATAACGTGTTCCAGCTAAGGAAGTTCGTGCCTGACCCTACTTCGATTATCCGCATTGAACCCGACGAGATACCCTTGCGAGAAAATCTGACATTCGAAACTGGTCCCGCCCGAATCGAAGATAGAAAAACGAAGCAGTTGCGAGGGAAGGAGATTCCTTTAGTGAAAGTCGTATGGGGACGTGGTGGTGTTAGCGACATCACTTTGGAATTAGAAAGTCATATGAAGGAAGAATACCCGTATCTATTCGAGTAAGTTATATTTTTTGAATCGAATTTCGGGGACGAAATTCCTTTTTAAGTGGGGGAGGATGTTGTAACATCCTAAAAATTTTAAAGTGTTAGAAAGATTAAATTAGAAACCTAATTAATATGTTAAAAGATCCGTTAGAAGTCTATGATTAGTAAATAGATGTTAAAAAAGGTTATGAATTGTCAAACGGGTCAAAAGTGTAAATTCCAAATTTTAGGCAAATTGGACTTAAAGCCCAAACTCTATAAAAAATAATAATAATAGTATTAAAAAAAAGTAATAATGGGCCAAAGACCCAAGTAAAATAAATAAATAAATAATTGTGGGTCAAAGGCCCAAACTAAAAAAAAAAGAAAAAGAAAAGAAGTCACCGACTTCGGGGGAGGTTCTAGACCCTCCCCAAAGCTTCCCCCACACCTATATATATGGAAGCTCGAGTACTCACATGTACTCAAGTCCTTAGATTTTCCCCGGTGCAATTCTTTAGTTTTCCTGGTCTCTTTCAATCAAAAATCCAGTCAAAACTCTGTCCAAATTTTCAACCCTAAAATACTACTTTTAAATCTTAATATAAAAATAAAATCTTAAGGCATTAGGAGCAAAAGTTCGAGGACTAGCTGGAATCCTGCCAGAGTCATTTCTTACCCGGTAAGAGAGGAGTAATGCCTTATCTTAGGTTTAGTTTCTATTACATGCATAGGAAAGGCTTAGCAGTATAGTTTAAATTATTATTTTTCTATTTATTGTTATTATGTTGTTATTCTGCCCGTTTTAAATTTAGAAATTGTTAATTTATAAGTCGTTATTCTATCCAAATTTTTACGCTAAAAATATGATAAATACTAAAATATAAGCCGACATTTTGCCCAACTTTTTATTGAAAATATTAAAATATAAGCTGTTATTCTGCCCAACTTTTTATTCGAAATTATAAATTTATAAGCTGTTATTTTGCAAAAAAAATTTATTAAATATTAAAATATAAGTTCTTATTTTGCTCACTTATCTATTTTAAAAATAAGAAAAATACTAAAATATAAGTCGTTACTCTACCGGATTAAATAATTAAAAATTGTGGAAAAATAAATAGTTATAAGCTGGAATGCTGCCCAGATGTCGAAATATTCTTATGGAAAATCCTAAATAATTTGTACACCTAGTAACATTTGAATTCTGTCACCAAGGGCAATAAGAACCCTAAGGTAAGTGGGTATTAAGTGAGAGCGTTTGTGACTCCTCCACTTACCTAGGAATTCACTTGTAGAACTCGGTGCCAAATTATTGGGAATTTTTCTATTTGGATAAAGTAAATTGATGGGAAAAATTATATTAAAATAAAGAAATAAAACTGTTAAAATAATTGATAATTAAAACTGTTAAAATAATTGATAATTTTTTTTTTGTAAAATAAAATCTTATTACCACAGAACCAATAATAAATACAAAACTGAGGCCCTACAATTGGAACTTGCCACCTTCTAGGAAGGGTTCAAGGACCAATAGTAGTCCAAAACCTTAGGAACACTTGCCACCTTCTATGAAGGGTTCAAATGATCTAAGGCTAAAAGGAATTACAATTCAATGCAAATCCTGTGAACTAAAGCCTTATTCGGCCAAGACATAAAAGAAGGACAACAAAAATTAAGTCTAGATGCAAATTCTCTCTTGATCATCCTAAATATAGTGCCTAGGGATCTGCTGGAATTGGAAAAAACTCTAAGATTCCTTTCATGTCAAACTTGGTAAATCATAGCTGCCCAAAGAGCACGAACAGCTCTCCTGCGATTTCTATCTGGAAAAGCATGCTGGAGCCATCTAGGCCAATTCTGCAATTTGTAGTGATAATGGTCAAGACCAAACCATGTACAGCACAAATACAATAACTCTCTAGACCAGGAGCACTCAAAGAACAAGTGCCTATGAGTTTCTTGATCATTAAGACAAAGACTGCAGCAATTAGGAGCTATGATCCATGTCATTCTGTCCAAGGTAGCAAGCTTCCCATGAAGCATTAACCAGAAAATAAATATATGCCTAGGTTGAGTGAAGCTGGTCCAGATTAATTTATAGAAGTGAAAAGGTTCCTGCATACCAGTGAGTAATGTATAGCCAAAGCTAATGTCATAGACACCATTAGTCCCATGAATCCATTGATCACCGTTAAACCCGTGCTTAATTTTGTCCCTGACCTTAAGGATCTGCTTCCAGTGCCAATTGTGATTGCTGTTTGCAGTACAGGACCAGAAATCTTGATCCCTAAGGTAGATGGAATGAATCCATCTCACCCATAAGCAATCTTTTTTTGAGGCAATCCACCAAACCTGCTTGCCCAAAGCTGCAATGTTCCAAATAGGATCATTCTTCACATTCAAACCACCAAACTTCTTAGGAAGGCAAACAATTTTCCATGCTACCTTTGCCTTGTAGTTACCAGTCTCATTACTACCCCAAAGGAACCTTCTGCACAATTTGTCAATATCATTTATCACTGATTTGGGCAGGATAAAGATTGAGGCCCAGTAAACATGCAAGTTCATGAGCACTGAGTTGATTAAGCACAATCTGCCTTGAAAAGACAAATTCCTTGTTTTCCAAGCATGAAGTCTTGCTGAGACTTTCTGAACCAATTGAGAGCATGTAGCCTTGTTCCATTTCCTAGACATAAGTGGCACACCAAGATACCTGCAAGGAAATTGGCCTGTTCTGAACCCAGTAATGTTAATAAGGGAATGCTGCACCTGTTCATGTATGCCAGCCATAAAGATGAAAGATTTCTGCTGATTAGCATGAAGACCTGAGTATGCAGAAAAACTCTGAAAAGCATGCCACAGGATTCGAACACTAGCTGGATGAGCTTTAGAGAACACCATCAAGTCATCAGCAAAAGCCACATTCACTAATTTCAATTCTTTGCATTGGGGATGGTACTTGAAATTCCGGGCATGAGCAGCATACTGAAACTGTCTAGTGAGGGTCTCCATAGCCAGGACAAAAATTAGAGGGGAGAAAGGGTCTCCCTGTCTAATTCCTCTATAGCCAGTGAAACTATGCCCCTTCACACCATTAATGACAATACTATAAGAAGTTGTCCTGATACAAGTCATAATCCAGGCAATGAATTTTGGTGGAAAATGAAAAGCTGCCAGCATCTCCTCAATGAAAGGCCATTCTAAAGTGTCATATGCTTTTCTAAGGTCAATCTTCATCATACATCTTGGTGAAATTCTCCTTCTACCATATAGTCTGATCAGGTTCTGAGTGATCAATATGTTTTGCAGGATGCTCCTATCCTTAACAAATGCTCCTTGGTTATCCTGAACTATATGGGGCAAAACCACACTCAACCTGCTGCAAATTAGCTTAGTAATACATTTATACATAGTGTTACAGCAGGCTATTGGTCTAAATTGCTCAACAGTAGTAGGAGTATCAGTCTTAGGTACCATGACAAGAAGAGTCTGATTTACTTCTCTGAGAAGGTTGCCAGTATTGAAGAAATGCTTAACTGCAACTATGCAGTCCTCTCCAACAATCTCCCATGCTGCTATAAAAAAGCCAGATCCAAAACCATCTGGCCCTGGAGCTTTATCTTTATGAATAGAGAACATGGCCTCTTTTATTTCTGAATCAGAAAAAGGAAGAATTAATTTCAGCTGTTGATCTGCAGATAACACACTTCCTTCAGAGAAAATAGCACTATTCACCCTACTTCTGTTAACATTGGCACTGAATAGGTCTTGGTAATAATTCTGGAAAGCTTCAGCAATTTGACAGTGGTCACTAATAACCACATCATTCCCAGTCACTTGTCTCAGAATTCTATTATGATATTGTCTCTGTTTGATAGAATTATGGAAAACCTTTGAGTTTTCATCACCATGTAGCAACCAGTTAATTTTAGCTTTTTGCTTAAGGAAAGCAAAAGCTGCTTCCTTAATCTCCATGTATGCCCTTGAGAGATCCTTCTCTTTTTGCTGCATCACAGGGTCAGAAGGTGTAGTTATTAGATCACATTGAACCTGCTCCAAATCAGCCTTAATCTGGATTTCTTTCCTGTCAATGCCCTCAAAAGATTTTCTATTTAACTCCTTAAGAGGACCTTGAAGCATCCTAAGCTTCTTGCAGACCTGGAATGATTTACTTCCCTGAATATCATTCTGCCATACATTATTCACAATGCCATGGAAGTCCTGGTGGGTGTACCACATATTGAAGAACTTGAAGCATGAACCCTTAGGCATCTGGTTCTGACCCCATTCAATAAGAATTGGACTATGATCAGACACTCTAGGGTTTAAAAAATCCGCCACTGATTACACCAGTGACTATTCACCAAAGCCCTATCAAGTTTACAAATAACCTTGTCAGCTCTAACCTATTTATTACTCCAAGTGTGAAAGTGGCCAATCTGTTGCATATCACTAACATCACAGGAGTTCACACAATCTCTGAAATCCTCCATGCTTTTCAAATCAATCTGATTTCCTCCTTCCTTGTCCTGATCATTGAGGCAAGTTTTAAAATCTCCAATTAACAGCCAAGGCCTATCAATGAAAGGTTGCACACCAGTAAGGACCTGCCAGAGTTCTTCCCTTTCCTGAGAGTCATTAGAGGCATAAATAACAGTTATGAAACAACTTTGCAAAGTCTGTTTCATAGTCACCAGGCAGTGCATATATTGCTTGGATCTGGCAATAAGAAGGACATCAAAGCTATCCTGTTTCCAAATAAGCCAGATTCTCCCAATGTGACACACATCCAAATTATCAAGAGAACCCCAACCAGGAGCTACCTTATTCCTAACATGCTGAAAATAATTAGCTCTCAGCTTATTCTCTAAAATTGCAAAAAAACCAATACTCTACTTTTTATACAAATCAACAATCTCTTATTGCTTAAGAGGGCTATTCATCCCTCTTATATTCCAGCTAGCAATTCTATCCATGGGAATTATGCCTTGAGGGGCTGCCCCTTGGCAAAATCAGGGTTTTGTTATTTACCTTGCTCCTAGTCTGCACAGTAGTCCATCCTTCATCATCATTAGCAATACTCTTCCCTTTATCAAGCACCGCAGGCTCACTGTTCTGAGAAGACATGATAGTCTTGACAGGGGCAGTGATTGTCTCCAATACTTTATTGGCCTCTTGCATTGCAGAGTCAATATTCTCTGGGGGGATGGTTTCATTAGTCACAACTTCCTTAGTTCTGAGAGCATCAACTACCACCTCTATCTCCTTCTGTGATGGTTTGTTTTTTATCACCCATTGTTGTTTCACTCCCTTTTTGCACATTTTGGAATCATGGCCATATGAAGAACATTTTGCACAAAGAACTGGCTTCCATTCATAAACCACTTTCTGTGTGATGACAATACCATTCTCATCCTGAAAGTAAACTTCCTCAGGTAGTATTTTTGGATTCACCTCAATCAGGACTCTTGCATAATTAATCCTGTTCCTCTCCTTTGTTACTTGGTCAACCATGATAGGGGTGCCAATGAGGCTAGCAATTTTTCCAAGAGCAGCAACCCCCCAAAACTTCAAATTCAAGTTAGGCAATGGTACCCATACTGATACCCTGTCCAAGAATTCTCTAGTTACTGGCTTACCAGTCCATGGAGCAAGGATAATAGGCTTCTTATCAAAATGAAAGAGGCCAATTTCAAGGACAGTATTCCTAGCCTCCATAGAGTTAAATCTCACTATGAAAGTGCCATCACTATTCATTAACACCTTGTCCACCCCATACTGACCCCAAGCTTTTTTTATAAATCCATTAAGAACTGAAAAGGGTGGTTTTGCCCCCAACACATAGCAAACAAGGGCATTCTTCCAGTAAGTCATCTCAGTTTCTATATCTGTTGCATCAATTTTACCCATGGCTACTCCATCCTTCATATCAGGTTTAAAGAAGTGCAGTTTCTCACCTGCGTTTCTCAGTTTTGTAATGTCGAATTTTTCCCATACACTCTGCCAAGGAGGGAAATCTTTATCGGTAGAGGCATTATCTGATATAGGTGGATCAGTCATAGTTGCATCAGCAGGCCTGCCCCTAGGGTCTGCCAGAATATTAGGATTAGTCAATCCTGCATCAATTCCACTCCTACTCCCTTCAGCAGTCTCATGGCCATTCTGTATAATCTTCTGCTGGAGTTTTTCTCTTAATACATCAATCTTTCTCACCCATAATTCAGCTTTCTTGGGGCTCAAGTTTTCGATCTCTTCAAGGTCTTCCTCATCCAAGTCTTCAATATCAGTCTTTGATGGTGTTGTACCATGTTTCCCATGCGATTTTCTTTGAGAAGCTGGTGATTTTGGAGGTCTACCTCTCTTCTTCGCCATGACGGCGTTGTGCGGCGGTGTTGACAAGGGTTAGGTCAAAGCCACGAGAGAGAGGTTTTTAGGTTGTTGGTTGTTTCTATCAAGTACCTTATAAAAAAAATAATTGATAAATTGATAAATTGTTATGATGGCAAGTTGCAAAAGTTGAGAATTTTAAATTAATGAAAGAGAAAACACTAAACAATGATATGGCAAAAAGAAAGATTAGTGCACAATGAAATATGGATTTATATATATTAATATATATTTATAAACCCAGCCGGCATGGGATATATGATATGGGTTGCCGATGAGTTAGCCGGAACCCAATAAAGAGGTTGCTGATGAGTTTGCCAGGACCTCAATTTACTGGGTCGCTGATGAGTTAGCCAGAACCCAGAATATTCATGGGCTGCTGATGTGTTCGCCAGGGCCCAGGGTTGCTGATGAGTTAGCCAGAACCCGAAGTGGGTTGCCGATGAGTTAGCCGGGACCCGACCGTATCATAGCCCTATGATACGGGATATTATTTTAGTACCAGATGTGTTAGCCTGGTGCTAGACCAGATGTGTTAGCCTGGTGCCAATTGAGGAAGGGTTGCTGATGAGTTAGCCAGAACCCGACCTACGCCAGCCTTTTGACTGGTGTTAAATTAAAAGACTTATTAACTTAAAATACATGTTAAACCAAAAGACTTGCTCGAATATTTAAAAGCTAATTACTTAAAAAAAAGTATTAAATAAAAACATTAATAAGATGACTTAACAACTTAAGATTTAATAATTCAAATAAAATAATTTTGATGTTACTCTTGATTGGGGTTGTTTTCTATACTTGCCTGAGTCTTATTTATGTTGTATTTTTAGAAACTATTACTTAAGCTAGGAGTTATTACTCACTCTCTGCTTAATTTTTAGGTACTGAAGGTGACTATGAGCTTCTCTAAGCAGAGGACCAGCACACTCCACCCGACGGAGTGTGAATTGAGTCGGGATGCACAATGCTTTGAGACCGTAGGACTATGTTTAAAACTTATATATAAATAAATTATGTATTCTTAGGGCATGTTTTTGGAAAAGTGTTAGACTATATGTAATGAACTCCAAAGAAAATGTAGTCTTGTTAAAAAGTAATAATAAATAAAAAGATCTTTTTGAAAAATTTTGATTTTTACCCAAGCATTTTCTACAAATTTCTAACATACAAATAATTTAAGAAAATAAATTTGACTTAATCAGTAAGGGTGTTACAAATGTAAGGTCCAACATTTAAAATGAATAAAGTAAATAAAACAAATAATAAAATAAACTATTTTAATTGAATAAAATATTAATTTTTATGATTTTTAGTCAAAATACTCGAGTATTGGAAGGAAGACTCGAGTATCGTAACTAGCTGTTAGGAAAATTTGAAATTTTAGTCAGAATACTCGAGTATTTCTAGTGATACTCGAGTATTTCAATTCGTGCAGTTTTGCAAAAAAATGAAAGTCGGTTTCAAACCAAATTGGAACCAACATCCCGTTTCATCTAGTTACAAGCATAGAGCTGAACCTTACTTCATAGGAGGGTAATCGTAAGTCATAAATAGGTGATTTGGGGAGCTGAAAACCCATTAAAATCTCCCAAACCCGAACTCCATTCTCAATTATTCTCAGTTTTCTGGTGCTCTCTTTGAGCCTTCGATTCTCCCTCCTCACTCACCCAAATCCAGGGAAACCGAAAACACTTTTCGAGTTCTAATTCCAATCTTGAATTAGAACCAAGAACCACTCAAATTGACTTCCTGTAGATCAAGATATAGGCTTCCAAAGTTGCATACTCTACGCTGTGAAAACAGAGCATCAAACAGCACCATCAACCTCTCTTTCTTGAATTGGTCTGGTAAATTCAGGAACCCTTTTGATTCCAAATTCATTTCTGATTAAAGTTAGCATTCCCTAGTTGCTTGAGCTAACTTATTTTGTTCTTTTTCATGCCTTAATCATGGTGAATTCAAAGGCCAAAGTCAGCTAGAGCAGGTTGGTAGTTGGGAGCAGTTGTTACCATTGATGGAGTTTACTTACAACAACAGCTTCCACTCTAGCATTGGTATGGCACCGTTTGAGGCACTTTATGGAAGGAAGTGTAGGACGCCTCTCTGTTGGTTCCAGATTGGTGAAAATTTGTTGACTGGGCCAGAGTTGGTGCAAGAAACTACTGAGAAGATCACTATGATTAAGGATAAGATGAACACTTCTCAGGATCGACAGAAGAGCTATGCAGATAAGCGTAGGAGACCCCTAGAGTTTGATGTGGGTGATCATGTATTTCTGAGGGTGTCCCCTACCACTAGCATTGGTCGGGCAATCAAGTCCAAGAAGCTGACTCCGCGGTTTGTTGGACCTTATGAGATTCTGGAAAGAGTTGGACCTTTGGCATACAGGATTGCTTTACCTCCATATTTGTCTAGGCTTCATGGTGTATTTCATGTTTCTCAACTCAGGAAATACATTCATGATCCCTCTCATGTGGTAGCAGCTGATGATTTGCCCTTGAAGGAGAATCATACTTTTGAGGTTTTTCCGATCAGAATTGAGGATAGGTAGATAAAGCAATTCAGGGGCAAGGAGATCCCACTGGTGAAGGTGATCTGGAGTAGAAACAACGTGGAGGAGGCCACTTGGGAATTGGAGAGCAAGATGAAGGAGTCCCATCCACAATTGTTCTCCTCCAGAGTTGAATTTCGAGGACGAAATTCTGGTAAGTGGGAGATGATTGTAACATCCTAAATATCATTTCTAAGTATAATTAGTAATTAGAATGAGTTTTGGGTGAAGAAAGTGAAGAGTTTAAGTTAAAATAGTAATTAGAGGGTATTTGGGAATTAGACTCTTAAGACTTTAGAGAATTTTAAATGTAAGTTCCATAGCTCAAATCAAGAATTCCACCGTTGGATATGAAGTAGGATGTATGCTTTAAATTGTCTCAAAGTTTGTGCACGATCCAACGGGTAGAAAAGAAGTTATTGAAATTCAAAGTTGAAAAGTGCAGACTTTTGGTCTCTCGCTCAAGCGAGAATTAGCTCGCTTAAGCAACGTAGTGTAAAATTAACCCCTGTTCCCTGAGTAGTTTTTGCTCCAGCGAAGACCAGCTCGCTCCAGCGAAAAACGGTTTGCTCCAGCGAAAAACGGTTCGCTTCAGCGAATTTTTGCTGACTCGAGCGAAAACTGATTCGTGCCAAACCCAAAATGGCTAAGAAAAACTCGCTCCAGCGAGTTTTGGCTCGCCCAAGCAAAAGTTGTCAGACCTGGAAAAAAATAAAGCCGTGTGGACCACTCGTTTTGACTTCCTAAGGAAGCCACGAGTTGTGGCCACACAAAAGACCAACCATGCAACAAACCATACACACAACATAAATAAAACACATACAAATAACAATAATACTCCCTCCCAATTTCATGTTCGAAACTCCCTCTCTCTTCTAGGGTTTTGTTTTCTTCATCAACTTCAAGCTCTTTGATCATCAAACTTGGCCATAATCAACATCATCAAGCTAATAAAAATGAGTTAGAAACCCTCCCTTGTTTCCCTATCCCATTCGACCTCTCTCTCTCTCTCTCTCCCTATTTCCTTGGTTTTCTTCAACCCACAATATGGAGAACCACTAGCTTCATGCAAAACAATCAAGATCAAGGCAAGGAGAACTCTCTACCTAAGTATAATACTCACAATAGGGTGGTCTATCATCATTGGATTTTAGCTCTATTGAGGTGGCAAGCTAGGCTAAGGAGGTTCAAGGTCCCAAGGTTCTAGGCTAGGGCAAGGAGAAAAGGCACTTATCTCACTGCATTTGAGGTAAGGGGGTGGGTATTGGCTTGACATAGGATTGGGTGTCCATATAGTTATAATAGTTTGTTAGTGTGACACCCTTCCGGATTACCCAAATATAATATAGTAATTAAGCTTTTATATTGGATAATATATGGACTTGTGAGTGTTAAGAAAATGTGGAAAATAAAATTTTCTTATATAGCGGGTGCACAAACCGTCATTTGGAATTCTTGGAGAATAAACTTTAAACCATTTCAAAACATTTGTATCGAGTTCGGCGATCTCTAAAACCTTTTCACAAATAGGGTAACATTCGCTCTTTGGAAACATCTTTGTATCATACAAGTAATCAAAGTTACCCATGCTTTGTTCGATAAAATTGATACCATCAAATAATATTTATAGCCGAGCTCTTAAGTAGATTAAATCAGAGTAAAGCGGAATATATCGGACTATACGATTTAATGGTAAGATAAACATAAGTTTTCAATATATATATATGAAGAGTAGTGAGTACATAGTCCCATGATCAAAGTCTCCAAGATCCAACATATACAAGCCCATAAACAGATCTACATAATAATGTATCTAAACCCCTAGAGTACTCCAAAAGTATATCTACAATATATGTACATAACCAAAACATAAACTCCAAGGGTGGTCACGTAGATCTGGCATCATCAGATGTAGTAGTAGTGATAGCAGCAGTCTCCAAGAAACATAAGTAGTAAGGTAGTAGCATCATCATCAACACAGCAGCAGCAGCAAGTCTCCTCCACAGCAACCGCACATCGGATCCACCGATCCTCATCACATACCATATGCATATACCTAGGGATCATCGCCCCTCCAATCACTCCTAGTAGAATGCACGACAGGCTCGCTCCCACTCTCGTCCTCCACCGGATCCTCCTCGATCTCATCCGAGGGAAAGTGTACCCTACCACTGGGTACCGGGTCAGGTGATGGTGAAACCCTGACTGGGCTCCTCGGATCAGAAGGGGGAATCTCCTCGCGGACGACTCTCTAAGTAAAAGGGTGAGAGCGGGTAGGTCGAAAATGAAAACTATGGTAAGAGCGAGCTGGTCGCGTGGGAGGTGGTCCATGGTAAGTGTAAAATGGGGGTACATGCATAGTGTATATGATGGGAATCCTAAATCTACGAGGACGGAATCGGATCAACGGGTTCGGGTGGTAGAAGGTAACCTCTACCTCTCCCTCGAACACCGTGCGATGGTCCTCATAGATCCATGTGCCACTAGGAAGTGGCCGGATCTCGATGCAAGCAATGTAACGAGACATCACCTACAAGGGCATAGGGGTAAGCAATTCTATACACATAACCAATAGAGAATAAATTGTGCAATATGAATATGTAAATATGCATCAATTAACAACAATCACATATAACACTTAGCAGTTAATGAATGCACATAGGATGCTCACACTTATTTCATTTATCACAATTAATTTAAATGAGTGGCATGATGCATGACTTTATCTCTCAAGCCTATCTCCATCATACTATGTCACTCTCTGACGTCCATCCCTGACAACCCAGCACTCAACAGTGCGTTGTATTCCTAGGTATACAACAATTCGTACATTCACCTAGAATGTACACGACAAGCTTGGTATCCATGCCACCCGAGCATATCCCGTCATCCAAACGGACCGTCATCCAAACGGTATACCATATCGGCATCCACTCAGCCGACCACGTCAACGACGTGTCATCAAGCAAGCGTATTGGCACTCCCAGAGGCCCTCCACATGTTTACCAAAAACATGATATACGTCCTACCATCCAAACTCCAATATGAATGCGTTAACTTTACTTAGAAGGGATTGATTGATATTTTATCCTTTTATTAATACATTACGTGCCTCTCAAGCAACGTATCATTATTCAAATGAAAACATCATAACATCAATCAATTTCCTTTAAGTCCAAGATCACTTGGTTTATTGTCTTCTAAGAGTTACAAAATGTTTTAGAATTAAAAATGGTATTTTTAAGTATCTGACTAAAAATACTCGAGTGTTTTCCAAAATACTCGAGTAGTTTATCATTTTCCAGATTCTACTCGAGTGGTTCATAATTATACTCGAGTCGTTCATGTCTTTTCAGAGATTTAGGTTTTCAGGTCTTCATAAATATACTCGAGTAATTCATGAGATACTCGAGTATTCCATTACCCAGAATACTCGAGTAGTTCATATATTACTCGAGTGTCCAATCTGATTCTCAAGTTGGTGCGCCAATTTTCACTCTGGTGCACCACGAAATACTCGAGTGTTAAGTCAAATACTCGAGTATCTGCAGACAGACCAGACTGAAACTTGGTTTTTACATACCATTTCAATTTCTAAACATTTTTAACCCAAACCAATGATCAAAACAGTTCACATACCATATATGGAACATGTTGCAATACTCATTTCATATCAAATAACCAATTTGACAGAGAATCAACCATTTATGCATAATTTACACAATTTAGCAACTCAACACCTCAAATTGCAAAATAAGCATAATACTCATAAAACAGTGGTCATTTAAGCTTGCATGCATGATATAAAACTTGCTCATCACAATCATAGAGCATGGATTGGTCTCCAAACCAAAGTTCCTATTCAAACTAAGCCCTTAGAGCCTCTTGGTGGCTCTCTAACACAATTAATGAAATTTAACTCTATCTAGTGAATACAATTACTTCCCCTTACCTCTCAGACGTGAATCAAACAAGAAATTCCCCAAAGAAAAGCTCCACAGCACCAAAAGCACTTTAACCCAACATGCAGAGCAGTTTTGAGTGCAACACCAAAGTGGAATTGGTTCACACATGAAACAGAGAATAAAATTAGGGAAATTAGGTTTTCTAGACTCTATGCAACATAATCTAACTAAGGAAATCGAATTTGAGACTCAGAGATTCATGAGCTTACCAGAAATCAAGATAAAAGTAAGCTCCAGACACAAGCTTGGCCAAGAACAGCTCCACTTCCAAGCCTTGAATCTTCCACCACACTCACTCAAATCTCACAATTTTGGTGTTTATACAAAGCTCGTGATGTGAGCTTTGTATTCGTGTATAGTTTGTGAGTTGAAACAGATCACAGAGGAAGAATCAGAGGAAACGAATTCAGAACCCTAATACTCGAATTCCACAAGAAATTGGCAAAATGGAGTGTTGATGCATCAACCAGAGGTTTAAATACTTGGCTAGGCTATTCATGCAGCTCGACACGCAGATGGGGACGTGTTGTGGAGGGTGTTTTCGTGTCAAGGCGGTGGTAACTCGGTGTTGACTCATCAAAACGCACTAACGTTGAGCAACTCTGCCTAGAATACTCGAGTTTTTCAGAAAATACTCGAGTATTTTTCCCAATTTTTGAAAAATAATTATTTTATTTACTTTCCCTCCAAAATCTTTCCTATAATTACCTCTAGGTCCCAACCCAGGGACTAATATGCAAAATACTCATTTTAGGCATTTATTATATTTACTAAATCAATTCACACACATATACCAACTATATGAACTCATATTTTAATCAAAGATTAATATGGAAATAATTAATTATAATTAATTTATAATTAACATTTCATTAATCGGGGATTAAAATTTTGGGGTGTTACACTACTCCCCCACTTACAAGGAATTTCGTCTCCGAAATTCAACTCATACAAACAAATCAGGATAATCCTGACGCATCTTATCCTCTATTTCCCACGATGCTTCCATTACATCGCCACACACCCAGACGACTTTGACCAGGCGAATGTCTTTCCCTCTAAGCTTCTTGATTCTTCGATCTTCAATACGAACTGGCACAGTTTTGGAGGTTAGGTTCTCCTGAATTTCTAAGTCATCAGGTTGGATTCTAAGGACAATGGTGGGGTCATGGACATATCTTTTTAGTTGAGACACATGGAATACATTATGAAGGTTAGCTAATGACGGGGGCAGAGCTAACTGATAAGCTACTGGGCCGACTCTTTTGAGGATTTGATAGGGACCAATGAATTTAGGTGATAGTTTTTGAGTTTTCAAGGCCCTACTAACACCTTTGGTTGGTACTATTCTAATGAATACATGGTCTCCTTCGGCGAATTCTAAAGGTTTTCTTCTCCTATCAGCATAGCTTTTCTGCCTACTTTGAGCTGCCCTCATCTTCTCTTGTATCATCTTAATCTGTTCCGTGGTCTCTTGCACAAAATCTGGTCCAACCAGAGAATTCTCCCCCACTTGAAACCAGCATAACGGCGTCTGACACTTTCTCCCATACAAAGCTTCAAATGGTGCCATTCCAATACTCGTGTGGTAACTGTTGTTGTAAGTGAACTCCACGAGTGGCAACATCTGCTCCCAATTCCCTTGTCCTTCCAAAGCACAGGCTCGTAGAATGTCCTCCAATGACTGAATAGTCCTCTCCGTTTGGCCATTAGTCTGAGGATGGTATGCAGAACTCAGTTTCAATCTTGAACCCAAGGCTCTATGCAGATCTTCCCAAAACTTCGATGTAAATCTCGGGTCGCGATCTGACACAATGCTTGATGGTACACCGTGCAGACGAACAACTTCTTTGATGTACAACTGAGTGAGCTTTTCCAACGAATAGCGCATATTCACGGGAATGAAATGCGCTGACTTGGTCAAACGATCCACGATCACCCAGATTGCATCATGACCAGTAGATGTCCTTGGCAATCCCGACACGAAATCCATCGAGATGCTATCCCATTTCCACAACGGAATCTCCAAAGGAAGTAACTCCCCTCCTGGCCTTTGATGTTCCACCTTGGCCTTCTGACATACCAAACAACATGCCACATACTCAGCTACGTCTCTCTTCAAACCAGGCCACCAAAATAGCTTCTTTAAGTCCTGGTACATTTTGGTAGCTCCCGGATGCATACTCATCTTACTCTTATGCGCTTCATCCAGAATCATCCTTCTTACTTCTAAATCATCAGGCACACAAATCCTTGTTTTAAAGCGAAAGATTCCCTCCTTCCCTTCTTGAAATTCCAATTCCTTGCCTTCTTCCATCAATTTCCTCTTTTCCATGAGTTTCCCATCCTTGTGTTGCAATTCTCGAATCCTTTGTAGAAACTCATTAGCAATTTGTAGCATTCCCATCTTGATACTTGTCGGCTCCACTTGCATCGTCAAACTCAAATCCCGGAATTCCTCTATCAGTGCAGCTTCTCTGACCATCATTGCACTGATGTGCATTGCCTTTCTACTCAATGCATCTGCCATAACATTGGCCTTCCCCGGATGGTAATGGAGCTCGAACTCATAATCTTTCAAAAACTCCATCCATCGACGCTGCCTCATATTCAACTCCTTTTGATCAAAGAGGTACTTTAAACTCTTATGGTCACTGAACACTCGGAACGTAGTGCCATAGAGATAGTGCCTCCAGATCTTTAATGCAAACACCACAGCTGCCATCTCCAGATCATGGGTTGGATAGTTCATTTCATGAACTTTTAGCTGTCTCGAGGCATAGGCGACGACTTTCCCTTCTTGCATCAAAACACACCCAAGACCTTGTTTCGACGCGTCACAGTACACATCAAAACTCTTCTGTGTATCGGGCAGAACCAATACAGGAGACGATGTCAACCTTTCCTTCAATTCTCGAAAACTCCTTTCACACTTCTCATCCCATAGGAATAGTTGATCTTTCCGATTCTACTTCGTCAAAGGCAGTGCGATCTTCGAGAAACCTTCTATAAACCTTCTATAGTACCCAGCCAAACCAAGAAAGCTTCTCACCTCCGTGACCGACTTTGGTTGCTCCCATTGCAAAACCGAACTCACTTTCGTCGGATCAACGACTATTCCCTTGTCCGAAATCACATGCCCTAAGAACTTGACCTCCTTCAGCCAGAACTCACACTTTGTAAGTTTGGTGTACAATTGCTTCTCCTTTAGGATGCTCAACACTATCCTCAAGTGTTCGACATGCTCCTCCGGGCTCTTAGAGTAAATGAGAATATCATCAATGAACACAACCACGAACGAATCTAAATAAGGTCTAAAGATTCGATTCATGTAGTCCATGAAAATGGCTGGTGCATTAGTCAATCCGAACGGCATCACGACATACTCATAATGTCCGTATCGAGATCGAAATGCAGTCTTAGAGATATCCTCTTCTCTTATCCTGATCTGATGGTATCCTGACCTCAAATCGATCTTAGAAAATACTGAAGCTCCACGAACTTGATCCATAAGGTCATCTATCCTCGGCAATGGATACTTGTTCTTGATCGTGACCTTATTCAACTGTCTGTAGTCGATGCACATCCTCATGCTGCCATCCTTCTTCTTGACAAACAAAACCGGAGCACCCCAAGGTGACACGCTTGGTCGAATCATCTGCTTCTGTAACAGTTCCTCAATCTGCTTCTTCATTTCCGCCATTTCCGATGGTGCCATTCTATAGGGAGCGATAGAAATGGGACCAGCTCCCGGAACTAAGTCGATACCGAATTCAATTTCTCTTCTTGGTGGCAGACCAGGGATCTCATCAGCAAAAACTTCCGGAAAGTCTCTGACAATAGGGATTTCTTCCATCCTTGGACCATTCTCCTCCACCTCAGTGTTGAACAGACACACGTAGCCGGATGGTTTTGGGTTTCTATAGGTTACTATCCTTCTATCACAATCAATGATTACTTGGTTTTGACTTAACCAGTCCATCCCCAAGATCACATCTAATTGTACTAAGGGTAAGCAGATCAAATCTACTTTAGAGGTTCGTCCTAACACTTCTATACAGCAGTTAAGACATGCTCTAGAAACTACAACAGGAGCATTGACAGGGGTTTCTACTTTGAGAGTATAAGGCATTTCAGACATAATTAAGCCTATACGGTCTACACATTCATATGAAACAAATGAATGCGTTGCACCAGAGTCAAACAAAACATAACAAGACTGACCATTAAGCAAGTATTTACCTTGCACCAGATCAGAAGACCGACTTGCTTCCACACCACTAAGGGTGAAAACTCTTCCTTGAGCCATAGGCCTATCAGCAGCCCCTCTTGAATTGGCTTTGGCCGGTTCCTTGCAGTCCCTTGCAAAATGTCCCGGCTTTCCACAGTTAAAGCAACCACTTGTCCCCCAACAAACACGGCCATAGTGATTGCGCTTGCACTTGTCACAGAATGGAGCCTCGCTCCGATAATTCCTTCCATCAGACCTACCAGCTTTTCCTTTACCTTTCCCTCGGCGATCATACGGACCTTTGCCTCGGTTGTTGAAACCTTTACGCCTCGGAGGTCCATAGCCTTGATTGTCCTTCTTCTCTGAGACTTGCATCTCCTCAGCCTTTGTATCATCTTCATACATCCTACACATGTCCACCAGTGCAGGAAAGCTTTGAATCCGCTGGTAACTGAAGATCGACTTCAACTTTGGCCTCAGGCCTCCTTCAAACTTAATGCATTTACTTCTCTCATCTGGATTATTTTGATAGTATGGAGAGTACTTCATCAGCTCCACAAACTTAGCTGCGTACTCACCCACACTCATGTTTCCTTGCTTCAACTGCAAGAACTCCACCTCCTTCTTCCTTCTCAAGTCCTCAGGGAAATACTTTTGGAGAAACCTCTCCATGAATACTCTCCAACTTACCTCTCTTCCTTCATATTGCAGAAGCTGCATTGTGTGATTCCACCAGTTCTCAGCTTCCTCCTCTAACATGTAGGTTGCATACGCCACCTTTTGAGCATCAAAACACTCCAACGTTCTCAAGATCTTGTCCATGGTGTGAATCCACTTGTTGGCCTCTTCCGGTTTAAATCCTCCTTCAAACTTTGGCGGATTACAGCTTCTAAAATCAGCCAAAGCCTTCGCCTCAGCGTTACCCACATTACACTGATGAGACGGGTTGACCGGTTGAGATGGTTGTTGAGATTGTCGCTGCATGGCTTCCAGCACCGTGGTGATCCTTTCTAACATCGCGTTGGTGTGATTTTGGTTTCTAGTTGCCATATTAGACTTGTGCTATGGGCTTATGGTCACATATGCTGAACTAAAGAAACTTTCACAACACCACCTATACTAGAGCTATATTTTTAACGCTTAAATCTACAATCAATTGTGTCTTGTACTCAAATGAGACAAGATACAAACCAAATCAAGGGTATCTAAAGCTCAACAAGCAAAATAATAACATTCAAAATAATGTGCATGCCCTGGAGATACCTGCTTGATGTTGATGGCTACCTTTCTGAACTACTTCCACTACCACAGGATCTGACTTTTGCTCTGATACCACTCGGTGTGACACCCTTCCGGATTACCCAAATATAATATAGTAATTAAGCTTTTATATTGGATAATATATGGACTTGTGAGTGTTAAGAAAATGTGGAAAATAAAATTTTCTTATATAGCGGGTGCACAAACCGTCATTTGGAATTCTTGGAGAATAAACTTTAAACCATTTCAAAACATTCGTATCAAGTTCGACGATCTCTAAAACCTTTTCACAAATAGGGTAACATTCGCTCTTTGGAAACATCTTTGTATCATACAAGTAATCAAAGTTACCCATGCTTTGTTCGATAAAACTGATACCATCAAATAATATTTATAGCCGAGCTCTTAAGTAGATTAAATCAGAGTAAAGCGGAATATATCGGACTATACGATTTAATGGTAAGATAAACATAAGTTTTCAATATATATATATGAAGAGTAGTGAGTACATAGTCCCATGATCAAAGTCTCCAAGATCCAACATATACAAGCCCATAAACAGATCTACATAATAGTGTATCTAAACCCCTAGAGTACTCCAAAAGTATATCTACAATATATGTACATAACCAAAACATAAACTCCAAGGGTGGTCACGTAGATCTGGCATCATCAGATGTAGTAGTAGTGATAGCAGCAGTCTCCAAGAAACATAAGTAGTAAGGTAGTAGCATCATCATCAACACAGCAGCTGCAACAAGTCTCCTCCACAGCAACCGCACATCGGATCCACCGATCCTCATCACATACCATATGCATATACCTAGGGATCATCGTCCCTCCAATCACTCCCAGTAGAATGCATGACAGGCTCGCTCCCACTCTCGTCCTCCACCGGATCCTCCTCGATCTCATCCGAGGGAGAGTGTACCTTACCACTGGGTACCGGGTCAGGTGATGGTGAAACCCTGACTGGGCTCCTCGGATCAGAAGGGGGAATCTCCTCGCGGACGACTCTCTAAGTAAAAGGGTGAGAGCGGGTAGGTCGAAAATGAAAACTATGGTAAGAGCGAGCTGGTCGCGTGGGAGGTGGTCCATGGTAAGTGTAAAACGGGGGTACATGCATAGTGTATATGATGGGAATCCTAAATCTACGAGGACGGAATCGGATCAACGGGTTCGGGTGGTAGAAGGTAACCTCTACCTCTCCCTTGAACACCGTGCGATGGTCCTCATAGATCCATGTGCCACTAGGAAGTGGCCGGATCTCGATGCAAGCAATGTAACGAGACATCACCTACAAGGGCATAGGGGTAAGCAATTCTATACACATAACCAATAGAGAATAAATTGTGCAATATGAATATGTAAATATGCATCAATTAACAACAATCACATATAACACTTAGCAGTTAATGAATGCACATAGGATGCTCACACTTATTTCATTTATCACAATTAATTTAAATGAGTGGCATGATGCATGACTTTATCTCTCAAGCCTATCTCCATCATACTATGTCACTCTCTGACGTCCATCCCTGACAACCCAGCACTCAACAGTGCGTTGTATTCCTAGGTATACAACAATTCGTACATTCACCTAGAATGTACACGACAAGCTTGGTATCTATGCCACCCGAGCATATCCCGTCATCCAAACGGACCGTCATCCAAACGGTATAACCATATCGGCATCCACTCAGCCGACCACGTCAACGACGTGTCATCAAGCAAGCGTATTGGCACTCCCAGAGGCCCTCCACATGTTTACCAAAAACATGATATACGTCCTACCATCCAAACTCCAATATGAATGCGTTAACTTTACTTAGAAGGGATTGATTGATGTTTTATCCTTTTATTAATACATTACGTGCCTCTCAAGCAACGTATCATTATTGAAATGAAAACATCATAACATCAATCAATTTCCTTTAAGTCCAGGATCACTTGGTTTATTGTCTTCTAAGAGTTACAAAATGTTTTAGAATTAAAAATGGTATTTTTAAGTATCTGACTAAAAATACTAGAGTGTTTTCCAAAATACTCGAGTAGTTTATCATTTTCCAGATTCTAATCGAGTGGTTCATAATTATACTCGAGCCGTTCATGTCTTTTCAGAGATTTAGGTTTTCAGGTCTTCATAAATATACTCGAGTAATTCATGAGATACTCGAGTATTCCATTACCCAGAATACTCGAGTAGTTCATATATTACTCGAGTGTCCAATCTGATTCTCAAGTTGGTGCGCCAATTTTCACTCTGGTGCACCACGAAATACTCGAGTGTTAAGCCAAATACTCGAGTATCTGGAGACAGACCAGACTGAAACTTGGTTTTTACATACCATTTCAATTTCTAAACATTTTTAACCCAAACCAATGATCAAAACAGTTCACATACCATATATGGAACATGTTGCAATACTCATTTCATATCAAATAACCAATTTGACAGAGAATCAACCATTTATGCATAATTTACACAATTTAGCAACTCAACACCTCAAATTGCAAAATAAGCATAATAATCATAAAACAGTGGTCATTTAAGCTTGCATGCATGATATAAAACTTGCTCATCACAATCATAGAGCATGGATTGGTCTCCAAACCAAAGTTCCTATTCAAACTAAGCCCTTAGAGCCTCTTGGTGGCTCTCTAACACAATTAATGAAATTTAACTCTATCTAGTGAATACAATTACTTCCCCTTACCTCTCAAACGTGAATCAAACAAGAAATTCCCCAAAGAAAAGCTCCACAGCACCAAAAGCACTTTAACCCAACATGCAGAGCAGTTTTGAGTGCAACACCAAAGTGGAATTGGTTCACACATGAAACAGAGAATAGAATTAGGGAAATTAGGTTTTCTAGACTCTATGCAACATAATCTAACTAAGGAAATCAAATTTGAGACTCAGAGATTCATGAGCTTACCAAAAATCAAGATCAAAGTAAGCTCCAGACACAAGCTTGGCCAAGAACAGCTCCACTTCCAAGCCTTGAATCTTCCACCACACTCACTCAAATCTCACAATTTTGGTGTTTATACAAAGCTCGTGATGTGAGCTTTGTATTCGTGTATAGTTTGTGAGTTGAAACAGATCACAGAGGAAGAATCAGAGGAAACGAATTCAGAACCCTAATACTCGAATTCCACAAGAAATTGGCAAAATGGAGTGTTGATGCATCAACCAGAGGTTTAAATACTTGGCTAGGCTATTCATGCAGCTCGACACGCAGATGGGGACGTGTTGTGGAGGGTGTTTTCGTGTCAAGGCGGTGGTAACTCGGTGTTGACTCATCAAAACGCACTAACGTTGAGCAACTCTGCCTAGAATACTCGAGTTTTTCAGAAAATACTCGAGTATTTTTCCCAATTTTTGAAAAATAATTATTTTATTTACTTTCCCTCCAAAATCTTTCCTATAATTACCTCTAGGTCCCAACCCAGGGACTAATATGCAAAATACTCATTTTAGGCATTTATTATATTTACTAAATCAATTCACACACATATACCAACTATATGAACTCATATTTTAATCAAGGATTAATATGGAAATAATTAATTATAATTAATTTATAATTAACATTTCATTAATCGGGGATTAAAATTTTGGGGTGTTACACTACTCCCCCACTTACAAGGAATTTCGTCTCCGAAATTCAACTCATACAAACAAATCAGGATAATCCTGACGCATCTTATCCTCTATTTCCCACGATGCTTCCATTACATCGCCACACACCCAGACGACTTTGACCAGGCGAATGTCTTTCCCTCTAAGCTTCTTGATTCTTCGATCTTCAATACGAACTGGCACAGTTTTGGAGGTTAGGTTCTCCTGAATTTCTAAGTCATCAGGTTGGATTCTAAGGACAATGGTGGGGTCATGGACATATCTTTTTAGTTGAGACACATGGAATACATTATGAAGGTTAGCTAATGACGGGGGCAGAGCTAACTGATAAGCTACTGGGCCGACTCTTTTGAGGATTTGATAGGGACCAATGAATTTAGGTGATAGTTTTTGAGTTTTCAAGGCCCTACTAACACCTTTGGTTGGTACTATTCTAATGAATACATGGTCTCCTTCGGCGAATTCTAAAGGTTTTCTTCTCCTATCAGCATAGCTTTTCTGCCTACTTTGAGCTGCCCTCATCTTCTCTTGTATCATCTTAATCTGTTCCGTGGTCTCTTGCACAAAATCTGGTCCAACCAGAGAATTCTCCCCCACTTGAAACCAGCATAACGGCGTCTGACACTTTCTCCCATACAAAGCTTCAAATGGTGCCATTCCAATACTCGTGTGGTAACTGTTGTTGTAAGTGAACTCCACGAGTGGCAACATCTGCTCCCAATTCCCTTGTCCTTCCAAAGCACAGGCTCGTAGAATGTCCTCCAATGACTGAATAGTCCTCTCCGTTTGGCCATTAGTCTGAGGATGGTATGCAGAACTCAGTTTCAATCTTGAACCCAAGGCTCTATGCAGATCTTCCCAAAACTTCGATGTAAATCTCGGGTCGCGATCTGACACAATGCTTGATGGTACACCGTGCAGACGAACAACTTCTTTGATGTACAACTGAGTGAGCTTTTCCAACGAATAGCGCATATTCACGGGAATGAAATGCGCTGACTTGGTCAAACGATCCACGATCACCCAGATTGCATCATGACCAGTAGATGTCCTTGGCAATCCCGACACGAAATCCATCGAGATGCTATCCCATTTCCACAACGGAATCTCCAAAGGAAGTAACTCCCCTCCTGGCCTTTGATGTTCCACCTTGGCCTTCTGACATACCAAACAACATGCCACATACTCAGCTACGTCTCTCTTCAAACCAGGCCACCAAAATAGCTTCTTTAAGTCCTGGTACATTTTGGTAGCTCCCGGATGCATACTCATCTTACTCTTATGCGCTTCATCCAGAATCATCCTTCTTACTTCTAAATCATCAGGCACACAAATCCTTGTTTTAAAGCGAAAGATTCCCTCCTTCCCTTCTTGAAATTCCAATTCCTTGCCTTCTTCCATCAATTTCCTCTTTTCCATGAGTTTCCCATCCTTGTGTTGCAATTCTCGAATCCTTTGTAGAAACTCATTAGCAATTTGTAGCATTCCCATCTTGATACTTGTCGGCTCCACTTGCATCGTCAAACTCAAATCCCGGAATTCCTCTATCAGTGCAGCTTCTCTGACCATCATTGCACTGATGTGCATTGCCTTTCTACTCAATGCATCTGCCACAACATTGGCCTTCCCCGGATGGTAATGGAGCTCGAACTCATAATCTTTCAAAAACTCCATCCATCGACGCTGCCTCATATTCAACTCCTTTTGATCAAAGAGGTACTTTAAACTCTTATGGTCACTGAACACTCGGAACGTAGTGCCATAGAGATAGTGCCTCCAGATCTTTAATGCAAACACCACAGCTGCCATCTCCAGATCATGGGTTGGATAGTTCATTTCATGAACTTTTAGCTGTCTCGAGGCATAGGCGACGACTTTCCCTTCTTGCATCAAAACACACCCAAGACCTTGTTTCAACGCGTCACAGTACACATCAAAACTCTTCTGTGTATCGGGCAGAACCAATACAGGAGACGATGTCAACCTTTCCTTCAATTCTCGAAAACTCCTTTCACACTTCTCATCCCATAGGAATAGTTGATCTTTCCGAGTCTACTTCGTCAAAGGCAGTGCGATCTTCGAGAAACCTTCTATAAACCTTCTATAGTACCCAGCCAAACCAAGAAAGCTTCTCACCTCCGTGACCGACTTTGGTTGCTCCCATTGCAAAACCGAACTCACTTTCGTCGGATCAACGACTATTCCCTTGTCCGAAATCACATGCCCTAAGAACTTGACCTCCTTCAGCCAGAACTCACACTTTGTAAGTTTGGTGTACAATTGCTTCTCCTTTAGGATGCTCAACACTATCCTCAAGTGTTCGACATGCTCCTCCGGGCTCTTAGAGTAAATGAGAATATCATCAATGAACACAACCACGAACGAATCTAAATAAGGTCTAAAGATTCGATTCATGTAGTCCATGAAAATGGCTGGTGCATTAGTCAATCCGAACGGCATCACGACATACTCATAATGTCCGTATCGAGATCGAAATGCAGTCTTAGAGATATCCTCTTCTCTTATCCTGATCTGATGGTATCCTGACCTCAAATCGATCTTAGAAAATACTGAAGCTCCACGAACTTGATCCATAAGGTCATCTATCCTCGGCAATGGATACTTGTTCTTGATCGTGACCTTATTCAACTGTCTGTAGTCGATGCACATCCTCATGCTGCCATCCTTCTTCTTGACAAACAAAACCGGAGCACCCCAAGGTGACACGCTTGGTCGAATCATCTGCTTCTGTAACAGTTCCTCAATCTGCTTCTTCATTTCCGCCATTTCCGATGGTGCCATTCTATAGGGAGCGATAGAAATGGGACCAGCTCCCGGAACTAAGTCGATACCGAATTCAATTTCTCTTCTTGGTGGCAGACCAGGGATCTCATCAGCAAAAACTTCCGGAAAGTCTCTGACAATAGGGATTTCTTCCATCCTTGGACCATTCTCCTCCACCTCAGTGTTGAATAGACACACGTAGCCGGATGGTTTTGGGTTTCTATAGGTTACTATCCTTCTATCACAATCAATGATTACTTGGTTTTGACTTAACCAGTCCATCCCCAAGATCACATCTAATTGTACTAAGGGTAAGCAGATCAAATCTACTTTAGAGGTTCGTCCTAACACTTCTATACAGCAGTTAAGACATGCTCTAGAAACTACAACAGGAGCATTGACAGGGGTTTCTACTTTGAGAGTATAAGGCATTTCAGACATAATTAAGCCTATACGGTCTACACATTCATATGAAACAAATGAATGCGTTGCACCAGAGTCAAACAAAACATAACAAGACTGACCATTAAGCAAGTATTTACCTTGCACCAGATCAGAAGACCGACTTGCTTCCACACCACTAAGGGTGAAAACTCTTCCTTGAGCCATAGGCCTATCAGCAGCCCCTCTTGAATTGGCTTTGGCCGGTTCCTTGCAGTCCCTTGCAAAATGTCCCGGCTTTCCACAGTTAAAGCAACCACTTGTCCCCCAACAAACACGGCCATAGTGATTGCGCTTGCACTTGTCACAGAATGGAGCCTCGCTCCGATAATTCCTTCCATCAGACCTACCAGCTTTTCCTTTACCTTTCCCTCGGCGATCATACGGACCTTTGCCTCGGTTGTTGAAACCTTTACGCCTCGGAGGTCCATAGCCTTGATTGTCCTTCTTCTCTGAGACTTGCATCTCCTCAGCCTTTGTATCATCTTCATACATCCTACACATGTCCACCAGTGCAGGAAAGCTTTGAATCCGCTGGTAACTGAAGATCGACTTCAACTTTGGCCTCAGGCCTCCTTCAAACTTAATGCATTTACTTCTCTCATCTGGATTATTTTGATATGGAGAGTACTTCATCAGCTCCACAAACTTAGCTGCGTACTCACCCACACTCATGTTTCCTTGCTTCAACTGCAAGAACTCCACCTCCTTCTTCCTTCTCAAGTCCTCAGGGAAATACTTTTGGAGAAACCTCTCCATGAATACTCTCCAACTTACCTCTCTTCCTTCATATTGCAGAAGCTGCATTGTGTGATTCCACCAGTTCTCAGCTTCCTCCTCTAACATGTAGGTTGCATACGCCACCTTTTGAGCATCAAAACACTCCAACGTTCTCAAGATCTTGTCCATGGTGTGAATCCACTTGTTGGCCTCTTCCGGTTTAAATCCTCCTTCAAACTTTGGCGGATTACAGCTTCTAAAATCAGCCAAAGCCTTCGCCTCAGCGTTACCCACATTACACTGATGAGACGGGTTGACCGGTTGAGATGGTTGTTGAGATTGTCGCTGCATGGCTTCCAGCACCATGGTGATCCTTTCTAACATCGCGTTGGTGTGATTTTGGTTTCTAGTTGCCATATTAGACTTGTGCTATGGGCTTATGGTCACATATGCTGAACTAAAGAAACTTTCACAACACCACCTATACTAGAGCTATATTTTTAACGCTTAAATCTACAATCAATTGTGTCTTGTACTCAAATGAGACAAGATACAAACCAAATCAAGGGTATCTAAAGCTCAACAAGCAAAATAATAACATTCAAAATAATGTGCATGCCCTGGAGATACCTGCTTGATGTTGATGGCTACCTTTCTGAACTACTTCCACTACCACAGGATCTGACTTTTGCTCTGATACCACTCGGTGTGACACGCTTCCGGATTACCCAAATATAATATAGTAATTAAGCTTTTATATTGGATAATATATGGACTTGTGAGTGTTAAGAAAATGTGGAAAATAAAATTTTCTTATATAGCGGGTGCACAAACCGTCATTTGGAATTCTTGGAGAATAAACTTTAAACCATTTCAAAACATTTGTATCAAGTTCGGCGATCTCTAAAACCTTTTCACAAATAGGGTAACATTCGCTCTTTGGAAACATCTTTGTATCATACAAGTAATCAAAGTTACCCATGCTTTGTTCGATAAAACTGATACCATCAAATAATATTTATAGCCGAGCTCTTAAGTAGATTAAATCAGAGTAAAGCGGAATATATCGGACTATACGATTTAATGGTAAGATAAACATAAGTTTTCAATATATATATATGAAGAGTAGTGAGTACATAGTCCCATGATCAAAGTCTCCAAGATCCAACATATACAAGCCCATAAACAGATCTACATAATAGTGTATCTAAACCCCTAGAGTACTCCAAAAGTATATCTACAATATATGTACATAACCAAAACATAAAATCTAAGGGTGGTCACGTAGATCTGGCATCATCAGATGTAGTAGTAGTGATAGCAGCAGTCTCCAAGAAACATAAGTAGTAAGGTAGTAGCATCATCATCAACACAGCAGCAGCAACAAGTCTCCTCCACAGCAACCGCACATCGGATCCACCGATCCTCATCACATACCGTATGCATATACCTAGGGATCATCGTCCCTCCAATCACTCCCAGTAGAATGCACGACAGGCTCGCTCCCACTCTCGTCCTCCACCGGATCCTCCTCGATCTCATCCGAGGGAGAGTGTACCTTACCACTGGGTACCGGGTCAGGTGATGGTGAAACCCTGACTGGGCTCCTCGGATCAGAAGGGGGAATCTCCTCGCGGACGACTCTCTAAGTAAAAGGGTGAGAGCGGGTAGGTCGAAAATGAAAACTATGGTAAGAGCGAGCTGGTCGCGTGGGAGGTGGTCCATGGTAAGTGTAAAACGGGGGTACATGCATAGTGTATATGATGGGAATCCTAAATCTACGAGGACGGAATCGGATCAACGGGTTCGGGTGGTAGAAGGTAACCTCTACCTCTCCCTTGAACACCGTGCGATGGTCCTCATAGATCCATGTGCCACTAGGAAGTGGCCGGATCTCGATGCAAGCAATGTAACGAGACATCACCTACAAGGGCATAGGGGTAAGCAATTCTATACACATAACCAATAGAGAATAAATTGTGCAATATGAATATGTAAATATGCATCAATTAACAACAATCACATATAACACTTAGCAGTTAATGAATGCACATAGGATGCTCACACTTATTTCATTTATCACAATTAATTTAAATGAGTGGCATGATGCATGACTTTATCTCTCAAGCCTATCTCCATCATACTATGTCACTCTCTGATGTCCATCCCTGACAACCCAGCACTCAACAGTGCGTTGTATTCCTAGGTATACAACAATTCGTACATTCACCTAGAATGTACACGACAAGCTTGGTATCCATGCCACCCGAGCATATCCCGTCATCCAAACGGACCGTCATCCAAACGGTATAACCATATCGGCATCCACTCAGCCGACCACGTCAACGACGTGTCATCAAGCAAGCGTATTGGCACTCCCAGAGGCCCTCCACATGTTTACCAAAAACATGATATACGTCCTACCATCCAAACTCCAATATGAATGCGTTAACTTTACTTAGAAGGGATTGATTGATGTTTTATCCTTTTATTAATACATTACGTGCCTCTCAAGCAACGTATCATTATTGAAATGAAAACATCATAACATCAATCAATTTCCTTTAAGTCCAGGATCACTTGGTTTATTGTCTTCTAAGAGTTACAAAATGTTTTAGAATTAAAAATGGTATTTTTAAGTATCTGACTAAAAATACTCGAGTGTTTTCCAAAATACTCGAGTAGTTTATCATTTTCCAGATTCTAATCGAGTGGTTCATAATTATACTCGAGTCGTTCATGTCTTTTCAGAGATTTAGGTTTTCAGGTCTTCATAAATATACTCGAGTAATTCATGAGATACTCGAGTATTCCATTACCCAGAATACTCGAGTAGTTCATATATTACTCGAGTGTCCAATCTGATTCTCAAGTTGGTGCGCCAATTTTCACTCTGGTGCACCACGAAATACTCGAGTGTTAAGCCAAATACTCGAGTATCTGGAGACAGACCAGACTGAAACTTGGTTTTTACATACCATTTCAATTTCTAAACATTTTTAACCCAAACCAATGATCAAAACAGTTCACATACCATATATGGAACATGTTGCAATACTCATTTCATATCAAATAACCAATTTGACAGAGAATCAACCATTTATGCATAATTTACACAATTTAGCAACTCAACACCTCAAATTGCAAAATAAGCATAATACTCATAAAACAGTGGTCATTTAAGCTTGCATGCATGATATAAAACTTGCTCATCACAATCATAGAGCATGGATTGGTCTCCAAACCAAAGTTCCTATTCAAACTAAGCCCTTAGAGCCTCTTGGTGGCTCTCTAACACAATTAATGAAATTTAACTCTATCTAGTGAATACAATTACTTCCCCTTACCTCTCAAACGTGAATCAAACAAGAAATTCCCCAAAGAAAAGCTCCACAGCACCAAAAGCACTTTAACCCAACATGCAGAGCAGTTTTGAGTGCAACACCAAAGTGGAATTGGTTCACACATGAAACAGAGAATAGAATTAGGGAAATTAGGTTTTCTAGACTCTATGCAACATAATCTAACTAAGGAAATCAAATTTGAGACTCAGAGATTCATGAGCTTACCAGAAATCAAGATCAAAGTAAGCTCCAGACACAAGCTTGGCCAAGAACAGCTCCACTTCCAAGCCTTGAATCTTCCACCACACTCACTCAAATCTCACAATTTTGGTGTTTATACAAAGCTCGTGATGTGAGCTTTGTATTCGTGTATAGTTTGTGAGTTGAAACAGATCACAGAGGAAGAATCAGAGGAAACGAATTCAGAACCCTAATACTCGAATTCCACAAGAAATTGGCAAAATGGAGTGTTGATGCATCAACCAGAGGTTTAAATACTTGGCTAGGCTATTCATGCAGCTCGACACGCAGATGGGGACGTGTTGTGGAGGGTGTTTTCGTGTCAAGGCGGTGGTAACTCGGTGTTGACTCATCAAAACGCACTAACGTTGAGCAACTCTGCCCAGAATACTCGAGTTTTTCAGAAAATACTCGAGTATTTTTCCCAATTTTTGAAAAATAATTATTTTATTTACTTTCCCTCCAAAATCTTTCCTATAATTACCTCTAGGTCCCAACCCAGGGACTAATATGCAAAATACTCATTTTAGGCATTTATTATATTTACTAAATCAATTCACACACATATACCAACTATATGAACTCATATTTTAATCAAGGATTAATATGGAAATAATTAATTATAATTAATTTATAATTAACATTTCATTAATCGGGGATTAAAATTTTGGGGTGTTACACTACTCCCCCACTTACAAGGAATTTCGTCTCCGAAATTCAACTCATACAAACAAATCAGGATAATCCTGACGCATCTTATCCTCTATTTCCCACGATGCTTCCATTACATCGCCACACACCCAGACGACTTTGACCAGGCGAATGTCTTTCCCTCTAAGCTTCTTGATTCTTCGATCTTCAATACGAACTGGCACAGTTTTGGAGGTTAGGTTCTCCTGAATTTCTAAGTCATCAGGTTGGATTCTAAGGACAATGGTGGGGTCATGGACATATCTTTTTAGTTGAGACACATGGAATACATTATGAAGGTTAGCTAATGACGGGGGCAGAGCTAACTGATAAGCTACTGGGCCGACTCTTTTGAGGATTTGATAGGGACCAATGAATTTAGGTGATAGTTTTTGAGTTTTCAAGGCCCTACTAACACCTTTGGTTGGTACTATTCTAATGAATACATGGTCTCCTTCGGCGAATTCTAAAGGTTTTCTTCTCCTATCAGCATAGCTTTTCTGCCTACTTTGAGCTGCCCTCATCTTCTCTTGTATCATCTTAATCTGTTCCGTGGTCTCTTGCACAAAATCTGGTCCAACCAGAGAATTCTCCCCCACTTGAAACCAGCATAACGGCGTCTGACACTTTCTCCCATACAAAGCTTCAAATGGTGCCATTCCAATACTCGTGTGGTAACTGTTGTTGTAAGTGAACTCCACGAGTGGCAACATCTGCTCCCAATTCCCTTGTCCTTCCAAAGCACAGGCTCGTAGAATGTCCTCCAATGACTGAATAGTCCTCTCCGTTTGGCCATTAGTCTGAGGATGGTATGCAGAACTCAGTTTCAATCTTGAACCCAAGGCTCTATGCAGATCTTCCCAAAACTTCGATGTAAATCTCGGGTCGCGATCTGACACAATGCTTGATGGTACACCGTGCAGACGAACAACTTCTTTGATGTACAACTGAGTGAGCTTTTCCAACGAATAGCGCATATTCACGGGAATGAAATGCGCTGACTTGGTCAAACAATCCACGATCACCCAGATTGCATCATGACCAGTAGATGTCCTTGGCAATCCCGACACGAAATCCATCGAGATGCTATCCCATTTCCACAACGGAATCTCCAAAGGAAGTAACTCCCCTCCTGGCCTTTGATGTTCCACCTTGGCCTTCTGACATACCAAACAACATGCCACATACTCAGCTACGTCTCTCTTCAAACCAGGCCACCAAAATAGCTTCTTTAAGTCCTGGTACATTTTGGTAGCTCCCGGATGCATACTCATCTTACTCTTATGCGCTTCATCCAGAATCATCCTTCTTACTTCTAAATCATCAGGCACACAAATCCTTGTTTTAAAGCGAAAGATTCCCTCCTTCCCTTCTTGAAATTCCAATTCCTTGCCTTCTTCCATCAATTTCCTCTTTTCCATGAGTTTCCCATCCTTGTGTTGCAATTCTCGAATCCTTTGTAGAAACTCATTAGCAATTTGTAGCATTCCCATCTTGATACTTGTCGGCTCCACTTGCATCGTCAAACTCAAATCCCGGAATTCCTCTATCAGTGCAGCTTCTCTGACCATCATTGCACTGATGTGCATTGCCTTTCTACTCAATGCATCTGCCACAACATTGGCCTTCCCCGGATGGTAATGGAGCTCGAACTCATAATCTTTCAAAAACTCCATCCATCGACGCTGCCTCATATTCAACTCCTTTTGATCAAAGAGGTACTTTAAACTCTTATGGTCACTGAACACTCGGAACGTAGTGCCATAGAGATAGTGCCTCCAGATCTTTAATGCAAACACCACAGCTGCCATCTCCAGATCATGGGTTGGATAGTTCATTTCATGAACTTTTAGCTGTCTCGAGGCATAGGCGACGACTTTCCCTTCTTGCATCAAAACACACCCAAGACCTTGTTTCGACGCGTCACAGTACACATCAAAACTCTTCTGTGTATCGGGCAGAACCAATACAGGAGACGATGTCAACCTTTCCTTCAATTCTTGAAAACTCCTTTCACACTTCTCATCCCATAGGAATAGTTGATCTTTCCGAGTCTACTTCGTCAAAGGCAGTGCGATCTTCGAGAAACCTTCTATAAACCTTCTATAGTACCCAGCCAAACCAAGAAAGCTTCTCACCTCCGTGACCGACTTTGGTTGCTCCCATTGCAAAACCGAACTCACTTTCGTCGGATCAACGACTATTCCCTTGTCCGAAATCACATGCCCTAAGAACTTGACCTCCTTCAGCCAGAACTCACACTTTGTAAGTTTGGTGTACAATTGCTTCTCCTTTAGGATGCTCAACACTATCCTCAAGTGTTCGACATGCTCCTCCGGGCTCTTAGAGTAAATGAGAATATCATCAATGAACACAACCACGAACGAATCTAAATAAGGTCTAAAGATTCGATTCATGTAGTCCATGAAAATGGCTGGTGCATTAGTCAATCCGAACGGCATCACGACATACTCATAATGTCCGTATCGAGATCGAAATGCAGTCTTAGAGATATCCTCTTCTCTTATCCTGATCTGATGGTATCCTGACCTCAAATCGATCTTAGAAAATACTGAAGCTCCACGAACTTGATCCATAAGGTCATCTATCCTCGGCAATGGATACTTGTTCTTGATCGTGACCTTATTCAACTGTCTGTAGTCGATGCACATCCTCATGCTGCCATCCTTCTTCTTGACAAACAAAACCGGAGCACCCCAAGGTGACACGCTTGGTCGAATCATCTGCTTCTGTAACAGTTCCTCAATCTGCTTCTTCATTTCCGCCATTTCCGATGGTGCCATTCTATAGGGAGCGATAGAAATGGGACCAGCTCCCGGAACTAAGTCGATACCGAATTCAATTTCTCTTCTTGGTGGCAGACCAGGGATCTCATCAGCAAAAACTTCCGGAAAGTCTCTGACAATAGGGATTTCTTCCATCCTTGGACCATTCTCCTCCACCTCAGTGTTGAACAGACACACGTAGCCGGATGGTTTTGGGTTTCTATAGGTTACTATCCTTCTATCACAATCAATGATTACTTGGTTTTGACTTAACCAGTCCATCCCCAAGATCACATCTAATTGTACTAAGGGTAAGCAGATCAAATCTACTTTAGAGGTTCGTCCTAACACTTCTATACAGCAGTTAAGACATGCTCTAGAAACTACAACAGGAGCATTGACAGGGGTTTCTACTTTGAGAGTATAAGGCATTTCAGACATAATTAAGCCTATACGGTCTACACATTCATATGAAACAAATGAATGCGTTGCACCAGAGTCAAACAAAACATAACAAGACTGACCATTAAGCAAGTATTTACCTTGCACCAGATCAGAAGACCGACTTGCTTCCACACCACTAAGGGTGAAAACTCTTCCTTGAGCCATAGGCCTATCAGCAGCCCCTCTTGAATTGGCTTTGGCCGGTTCCTTGCAGTCCCTTGCAAAATGTCCCGGCTTTCCACAGTTAAAGCAACCACTTGTCCCCCAACAAACACGGCCATAGTGATTGCGCTTGCACTTGTCACAGAATGGAGCCTCGCTCCGATAATTCCTTCCATCAGACCTACCAGCTTTTCCTTTACCTTTCCCTCGGCGATCATACGGACCTTTGCCTCGGTTGTTGAAACCTTTACGCCTCGGAGGTCCATAGCCTTGATTGTCCTTCTTCTCTGATACTTGCATCTCCTCAGCCTTTGTATCATCTTCATACATCCTACACATGTCCACCAGTGCAGGAAAGCTTTGAATCCGCTGGTAACTGAAGATCGACTTCAACTTTGGCCTCAGGCCTCCTTCAAACTTAATGCATTTACTTCTCTCATCTGGATTATTTTGATAGTATGGAGAGTACTTCATCAGCTCCACAAACTTAGCTGCGTACTCACCCACACTCATGTTTCCTTGCTTCAACTGCAAGAACTCCACCTCCTTCTTCCTTCTCAAGTCCTCAGGGAAATACTTTTGGAGAAACCTCTCCATGAATACTCTCCAACTTACCTCTCTTCCTTCATATTGCAGAAGCTGCATTGTGTGATTCCACCAGTTCTCAGCTTCCTCCTCTAACATGTAGGTTGCATACGCCACCTTTTGAGCATCAAAACACTCCAACGTTCTCAAGATCTTGTCCATGGTGTGAATCCACTTGTTGGCCTCTTCCGGTTTAAATCCTCCTTCAAACTTTGGCGGATTACAGCTTCTAAAATCAGCCAAAGCCTTCGCCTCAGCGTTACCCACATTACACTGATGAGACGGGTTGACCGGTTGAGATGGTTGTTGAGATTGTCGCTGCATGGCTTCCAGCACCGTGGTGATCCTTTCTAACATCGCGTTGGTGTGATTTTGGTTTCTAGTTGCCATATTAGACTTGTGCTATGGGCTTATGGTCACATATGCTGAACTAAAGAAACTTTCACAACACCACCTATACTAGAGCTATATTTTTAACGCTTAAATCTACAATCAATTGTGTCTTGTACTCAAATGAGACAAGATACAAACCAAATCAAGGGTATCTAAAGCTCAACAAGCAAAATAATAACATTCAATATAATGTGCATGCCCTGGAGATACCTGCTTGATGTTGATGGCTACCTTTCTGAACTACTTCCACTACCACAGGATCTGACTTTTGCTCTGATACCACTCGGTGTGACACCCTTCCGGATTACCCAAATATAATATAGTAATTAAGCTTTTATATTGGATAATATATGGACTTGTGAGTGTTAAGAAAATGTGGAAAATAAAATTTTCTTATATAGCGGGTGCACAAACCGTCATTTGGAATTCTTGGAGAATAAACTTTAAACCATTTCAAAACATTTGTATCAAGTTCGGCGATCTCTAAAACCTTTTCACAAATAGGGTAACATTCGCTCTTTGGAAACATCTTTGTATCATACAAGTAATCAAAGTTACCCATGCTTTGTTCGATAAAACTGATACCATCAAATAATATTTATAGCCGAGCTCTTAAGTAGATTAAATCAGAGTAAAGCGGAATATATCGGACTATACGATTTAATGGTAAGATAAACATAAGTTTTCAATATATATATATATGAAGAGTAGTGAGTACATAGTCCCATGATCAAAGTCTCCAAGATCCAACATATACAAGCCCATAAACAGATCTACATAATAGTGTATCTAAACCCCTAGAGTACTCCAAAAGTATATCTACAATATATGTACATAACCAAAACATAAACTCCAAGGGTGGTCACGTAGATCTGGCATCATCAGATGTAGTAGTAGTGATAGCAGCAGTCTCCAAGAAACATAAGTAGTAAGGTAGTAGCATCATCATCAACACAGCAGCAGCAACAAGTCTCCTCCACAGCAACCGCACATCGGATCCACCGATCCTCATCACATACCATATGCATATACCTAGGGATCATCGTCCCTCCAATCACTCCCAGTAGAATGCACGACAGGCTCGCTCCCACTCTCGTCCTCCACCGGATCCTCCTCGATCTCATCCGAGGGAGAGTGTACCTTACCACTGGGTACCGGGTCAGGTGATGGTGAAACCCTGACTGGGCTCCTCGGATCAGAAGGGGGAATCTCCTCGCGGACGACTCTCTAAGTAAAAGGGTGAGAGCGGGTAGGTCGAAAATGAAAACTATGGTAAGAGCGAGCTGGTCGCGTGGGAGGTGGTCCATGGTAAGTGTAAAACGGGGGTACATGCATAGTGTATATGATGGGAATCCTAAATCTACGAGGACGGAATCGGATCAACGGGTTCGGGTGGTAGAAGGTAACCTCTACCTCTCCCTTGAACACCGTGCGATGGTCCTCATAGATCCATGTGCCACTAGGAAGTGGCCGGATCTCGATGCAAGCAATGTAACGAGACATCACCTACAAGGGCATAGGGGTAAGCAATTCTATACACATAACCAATAGAGAATAAACTGTGCAATATGAATATGTAAATATGCATCCATTAACAACAATCACATATAACACTTAGCAGTTAATGAATGCACATAGGATGCTCACACTTATTTCATTTATCACAATTAATTTAAATGAGTGGCATGATGCATGACTTTATCTCTCAAGCCTATCTCCATCATACTATGTCACTCTCTGACGTCCATCCCTGACAACCCAGCACTCAACAGTGCGTTGTATTCCTAGGTATACAACAATTCGTACATTCACCTAGAATGTACACGACAAGCTTGGTATCCATGCCACCCGAGCATATCCCGTCATCCAAACGGACCGTCATCCAAACGGTATAACCATATCGGCATCCACTCAGCCGACCATGTCAACGACGTGTCATCAAGCAAGCGTATTGGCACTCCCAGAGGCCCTCCACATGTTTACCAAAAACATGATATACGTCCTACCATCCAAACTCCAATATGAATGCGTTAACTTTACTTAGAAGGGATTGATTGATGTTTTATCCTTTTATTAATACATTACGTGCCTCTCAAGCAACGTATCATTATTGAAATGAAAACATCATAACATCAATCAATTTCCTTTAAGTCCAGGATCACTTGGTTTATTGTCTTCTAAGAGTTACAAAATGTTTTAGAATTAAAAATGGTATTTTTAAGTATCTGACTAAAAATACTCGAGTGTTTTCCAAAATACTCGAGTAGTTTATCATTTTCCAGATTCTAATCGAGTGGTTCATAATTATACTCGAGTCGTTCATGTCTTTTCAGAGATTTAGGTTTTCAGGTCTTCATAAATATACTCGAGTAATTCATGAGATACTCGAGTATTCCATTACCCAGAATACTCGAGTAGTTCATATATTACTCGAGTGTCCAATCTGATTCTCAAGTTGGTGCGCCAATTTTCACTCTGGTGCACCACGAAATACTCGAGTGTTAAGCCAAATACTCGAGTATCTGGAGACAGACCAGACTGAAACTTGGTTTTTACATACCATTTCAATTTCTAAACATTTTTAACCCAAACCAATGATCAAAACAGTTCACATACCATATATGGAACATGTTGCAATACTCATTTCATATCAAATAACCAATTTGACAGAGAATCAACCATTTATGCATAATTTACACAATTTAGCAACTCAACATCTCAAATTGCAAAATAAGCATAATACTCATAAAACAGTGGTCATTTAAGCTTGCATGCATGATATAAAACTTGCTCATCACAATCATAGAGCATGGATTGGTCTCCAAACCAAAGTTCCTATTCAAACTAAGCCCTTAGAGCCTCTTGGTGGCTCTCTAACACAATTAATGAAATTTAACTCTATCTAGTGAATACAATTACTTCCCCTTACCTCTCAGACGTGAATCAAACAAGAAATTCCCCAAAGAAAAGCTCCACAGCACCAAAAGCACTTTAACCCAACATGCAGAGTAGTTTTGAGTGCAACACCAAAGTGGAATTGGTTCACACATGAAACAGAGAATAGAATTAGGGAAATTAGGTTTTCTAGACTCTATGCAACATAATCTAACTAAGGAAATCAAATTTGAGACTCAGAGATTCATGAGCATACCAGAAATCAAGATCAAAGTAAGCTCCAGACACAAGCTTGGCCAAGAACAGCTCCACTTCCAAGCCTTGAATCTTCCACCACACTCACTCAAATCTCACAATTTTGGTGTTTATACAAAGCTCGTGATGTGAGCTTTGTATTCGTGTATAGTTTGTGAGTTGAAACAGATCACAGAGGAAGAATCAGAGGAAACGAATTCAGAACCCTAATACTCGAATTCCACAAGAAATTGGCAAAATGGAGTGTTGATGCATCAACCAGAGGTTTAAATACTTGGCTAGGCTATTCATGCAGCTCGACACGCAGATGGGGACGTGTTGTGGAGGGTGTTTTCGTGTCAAGGCGGTGGTAACTCGGTGTTGACTCATCAAAACGCACTAACGTTGAGCAACTCTGCCCAGAATACTCGAGTTTTTCAGAAAATACTCGAGTATTTTTCCCAATTTTTGAAAAATAATTATTTTATTTACTTTCCCTCCAAAATCTTTCCTATAATTACCTCTAGGTCCCAACCCAGGGACTAATATGCAAAATACTCATTTTAGGCATTTATTATATTTACTAAATCAATTCACACACATATACCAACTATATGAACTCATATTTTAATCAAGGATTAATATGGAAATAATTAATTATAATTAATTTATAATTAACATTTCATTAATCGGGATTAAAATTTTGGGGTGTTACAGTTAGGAGTTATTTGTGTAGGATAATTAATAATTAAGGAACCCTAAGGTAGTGAGCTATAAAAATTATGTGAATAGAAATAATAAATAATATAATGTAGAAAATAATGCTTAAAATGTGACTATGAGACTTAGTGTTGGTTATCCTATTTTAAGGTAATATTGATTATGTGACCCTAAATCTGAGTATTTGATATGTGTATATGGATATAATTGTTGATAGAATGTGTTCTAAATTTATTGTGCTATTTGATGTTGGAAAATTAAATATGGCTTTGGAAAATATGACCTATGTATAAATATTGGAAAATGTGAATATGAGACTAAGAGGAACTAAAAGGAGTGCAGTGTGGTTGATCCTTGGATGCACCGGCACACTGGGTGCCCTGCTAGGTGGTGAATTGCCTGCTAGGGCCAATTGCCTGTCAGGCGAATTGCCCATTAGGTCCTAAATTCCCGTTAGGCGTCGGTGCACCAATGGATCAATACATTGCATAACCACCCGAAAAAGATAATAAAAGGTGGATTTGGAATTGTGAGAAATGAATATTAATGGAAATGTAATTACTTGCGTTGTCCTAACAGGTGATGCCTAATGGGTGTCTCAGTCCTAACAGGTGTAAAGTCCCTAGCAGGTGGTGAATTGCCTAGCAGGTGCACTAATTCCTAGTGGTGCAAAAATAAAAAGAGAAAGAGAAATGAGGAATGAAAGAGAAAAGAGATAAGTGGTAAATGAGATAAAGATTTGGAAATAATATTTAATTACGTGTTAAGAGGAACATGAATTAATAAATGGTCTATGGAATGATTATAACTGAAATCTGATAATATGGTTGCTTAAAATATGTGTTATTTGATATATTTGATACTTGTGCTTGGCCTAGTGAATTTATTATGTCTGTCTGGAAACTGCAATTCTGTTTCATATGCAATGCTCACTCCCTTAACATTTTTCAGGTTCAGCTGAGATCGAGCTAGCATAGCCTCGGCCGAGCAGGTGCACTCTCCCTCACAGGGAGAGTAGATTTTAGTATTTTAGGATATGGAAATGGCCTGGGCCCATTCATCATGATAATGATGTGATATCTTTTTGTTTGTAAAAAAATGTAAATAGTTGCTTTTGTAGGGCCCAGGACAGCCCCTTTGATATAAGGGGTGTTTTGATGGATTTGATATGTAGAAATTGTGTATATGCTTCCACTTACTACTCTGATGGCTGATAGATACATATGGCATTATGATGCACTGTTTATATTAAGCTCTGCTTACTTTTGGAAATGATATATATATATATATATATTTATGATGTTTTATCTGGTGCAAGTTTAAAATAATTTTTGGAAAGTCTTAAAAACAAGGGAAACTCCGTTCGATTGACGGTTGATTTTAATAAATTAAAAAGGAATTTTTAAGTCCACTATTTAATTAAATGGGTAATTATGGGTAAATTAGCTAAGGTGTTACATCACTCTAGTCAACTCTGACCTTCATTTATCCTTCTCAGGGTATCACGAGCCCTTTATTAGCTACCACCTCGCCTAACTCCAATTCCTCAACCTCTATCACCACCATTATTTTAACCGTAACAACTCAATTAATCAATTCCATAATTTCAGTATGGATCAAAAGTGTCAGGGTCCACTTAAACAAAATTACCTAGTGTTATTTGCAAACATATATAGTAGTTAAGATTTCACAAAACCACTTCAAAGAATGTCTAACATAATGTCAACTTTTCAAAGTCCACTTCCTAAACTCAAGGATCCAAAAAATTAAGATAAAAACCTGTTGTCAATTTTTAAAAAGTATCCCTTTAGTAAAAAAGTTTCAAATACTCTATTTTAATATCAAAAGAAAACTAAATTTTGGAAACTCGATCCTTAACTAACATCGATATTTCATTGATATCGAGAAGTCTTTCTATAAATCTCTAAGACTTTAACAGTTCACAAAATTTTATCAAAAAAATCCTTATTCTCACAAATCCAATCAATACAATCAGATTTCCCTCAAACAACTCAAAACCTAAATTCTATAACCACCTTTAGAATATACAACTTTTCCTTAATATTCAAACTCAATATCCCAATGAGAATCGGCAACATAACATTTTGTTTTTGATCATTCCCAAATATTGTATAGACAACATTCAATTGATTTCCAAAACAATTTATAACATGGTTAACTGCAAAAAAAAAAAAAAAAAAACTAGCCATTTCTATGTACCTGCATTGCTAATTCTGACAGAATCAGTCATTTGAGTCATGATTAAAATCAAGAAGATTAACTTTTATTGATCTTTTTTTTTTTGGATCTTAGAGCATAGGAATGTGAGAGAAAACTTAATTATATGTTGCCAAAGAAACAAAAGTTGTAAATGGATTGAACTTCATTCCCAAAACTGAATTTCCAATATTTAAATTTTTGCTTATGACAAAGGTCATGATTTTTTATATTCATATGGTACATGATTATTTTGATTGAAAATCAAAGGTTCCCCTACTAATAATTTTGATAATGACTTATAGTTATATAAGTATTTCACATAATCATTCGTTATATTGAGAAGTTTAACCACTCTCCTTATTAGTCTTATATAAGGACATGATTTCTTATGAGAAAATAATAAGAGTGGATGATATGATCCATTCCTGAAGAACGTCACTATATATGTTTAGGAATAAATGAAATTAGATGAAATGGTATAGATAGTTATTTATAAACTAGGCACTTGACTTCTTGGTACGTAGGAACATTTGCTTGCCTTTCACCTAAATAATGAAATATTTGTTTGTTTAATCATTGAGAGAAATCATTTTGTTTTGTTAAATATGAAATAATGTAGTGTTCCATTTTTTGTTGTGAATATTTTATGTCTTCCTAAAGATAAAATAGGCTTCCCTTTGTCGATTTTGACAAATATAATGGAAGGAAATATTATCACGTTTTGTAAATCTATATTTCAATGCTGAATATTATTAATAAAAAAGGTAATGTACCAGTGCAATGTTTTGTAGATATATATTATATATTTTTGAGTCCAATTATTATAACTAGAAAGTTTCTCAGAGCTCTTACAATAAAAGTTAGGAAAATTGGAACTTTTTATGCATATGCCATGTGTCGACGATGTTTATTATTTTAAAAAATAAAAAATTCTTGAAAAAATATGTCTTATTGATTAACACCCTTCCATAATAATGTTACTAAATACAGTTTTTTAAAAAATTTTAATTCTGAAATAATATTAATGCACCTTTACAATAAAAATTCGAAACACCCTTTCATAATAATACTAATGTATCTTGACAATTTAAGACTTTATATATAACTGTGATACATTTTTGAAGCACTCAAAAAACAATGATTTCGTGTATAATAAGTGGTGCAATGTCTCAAACTAACTACAAACCACAAGAAAAAACTACCAATTAATATACTCGTACACATAAACTAATGCACTTATTTCATTGCACAAAAATCATTGCAGGATAAAGAACTTCACTTCACGCACAAATGTACTCTTTCTGTTAAAAAATAAATAATGTAGATAAATTTAGAAATAATTCTCGCATTTCTAAAATTTTTACTTTTTGATTTCTTTATCAATTTCAAACAACAATGCTAACACGTAATAAGAGTTTGATATTTCTTATATGCCAAATTAAATGTTTAAAATTTAATTTAATTACTGAGTACATAAAAAAATTAATAACCCATGCATTGCACGGGATAATTCTTAATAAATTATATAATAATATGATATAACCCATAATAGAATATAAGGATTTAGAACTTGAAAATAAACTGTGTATACAAAGAAAAGTTAAAGTCTGCACGGCTATATTATTTTCTTCTTGCGGGTTGTTCCATGTTCCTTTCCTTTTTACATAGCAGTGGAGTAAATTTATATAATAAAAGGACAGAAACTGTGTCTATTTAGTTTGACTTCAAACAAACTCTGAGTACTCGAGCACGATTGATGGGACAAAGATCAGCTGTCCCAAAGCCTATTCCAAAGCCTGTACGTAGACACAAGTATTAGAAAACAGAAAATTAACTTCCCCACTATGATGGAATTTTTGTAATATTTGATGAAGTTTGATTGGTTGGAGGCAAGGAGACAGGAAATTTTGGGACAGAGGATCCTCATCCCGAATGATGGAAGGTTTATACGACTTTATTTTTTAACAGTTACAAACATTAGGGTGATCAGTCCTAATATTTAAACCATTAATAATAAAATCGTTTTTTCAGATATATTCTTTCACAAGAAAGACTATACGATGTATCTTTAAGTTAGATGAATTTAAATATAGAAATATTTGTCACCATTAGATTTAGCTAGGTAGTCAAGTCCTAGAGATATTTCCGTTGGGGAGACAGATATTTTTTAATCTCTCTAATCTCAACTAACTTTCTATTTCTGTAGTGTTCAGGAATATTTATCACATCCAACTGTGATAAAGATTTCGATTAAAGAAATTTGGTCCAACGTCTTTTCAAGATTCCCCAACTATCAAATGGTTTAATTAACGCAATGGAAAGATAAATTATTACGTTAATCCAGAATGAGGAAATAATTAAACATATGTTTACCTAAATCAGATCCCGACTCGGATCCTAGCAGGGTGAGCATCTTCCCTTACTTGGTCCTTTTGTTGTTGTTCACCTTCTTGTTCTTGTCTTCGATCTACACAGTTTGGAGAATAATGCCCTAACTTCTTGCAGTTGAAGCAGACCACTCCCTTGGATATTCGACAACTTGTCCCGGATGTGATGTGCTCCATACTTTAATTTCCACATTGTGGTGGATAAGTGATGCTCTTATTTTCTCTTCTTCCATTTCCATTTTTATTGTCCTTCCTCAATTGGGGTTCTTCCATTATTGGTTCTTCTGGTGTTGGTTCTTCTAATTGCCTTTCCTCTTCTTTAAGTTTGGCTCTCATTTCTTCAATCCTTCGTTTCCTTTGGGCTCGAACATCCCTTTCATAGACTTCTTTTGCCTTCATATAATCTTCATAGATCAAACACATATTCAGCAATATTCGGAAATTCCTTATTCCCTGATAGCTAAAAGCTGGTTTAAGGTCCGTACACAGACCATTATCAAACTTTAGGCATTTGGACCTCTCATCTAGGTTATACTAGAAGTAAGGAGAATACTTTATTAGTTCCTCAAACTTCGCAGCATATTCCCTGACGTTCATACTTCCTTGATCATGAGGTCGTATGTTATGTACGATCACAAAGAAGTGATGTTATTATTAAACTAAGGGAGACAAAGAGAGCATAACATAACACAAGAAAGTCTGGTGTGCTAGGATATCGATTGCCCTCATGCATCATGAGCATTATGACATGATAATTGTAATTATCGACTTTCCAGTCATTCAATTATTAATCAAATAATGATATGATGTGACAATGACTTACTCCCTACTCATTCTGTTTGTTAAGTTTTTGAAGTTTCGGCATTGAAGAGTCTACTACTTATAGAAGCAATCTGTCCAACCAGATGCTCGAGCTAAAGAAGGAAATGTCTGTAAAGATATTTTATGATTGTTCGATTCCAGTGTAACCCTAAAATGAAATGTAATTTCGAAGAAAACTTTTATTCACATATTAATTATAAAGGGAATTATTAATTCTTTATTGCAAAAATATTCAAACGAATTATTTTATTCCCTTTATAAAATTAGGGTGTTATGACTTTAACCCCCCCCTTCCATTTTTCCCAATTGTGTCACAGAAACCAAATTGGCTCTAATACAAGGCACGTGCAACACTTCACACAGAGATAATGTCTTGCTAAATGTGAGCTTTAATATAATTTTTCCTTTTCTAAGAACTGTAGCAGTTCAAGAATAATCTCCTAGATAAACCTGTTCTTTTCCTTCACCCACTGATTTGTAGGAGGCAAATGCACTTCTTTTTGCATATATATGTCTGGTAGCTCCTGAGTCTACCACCCATTGCCTCATATTAGCAACCATCAGGGCTTGGGAAACAACTGCAGCAATAATATCATCTCCTTGAACAAACTTTGCATTTGGCTCAGGAGGATTCTCATTTCTTTTACGGTGTCTACAAACTGATGCATAATGCCCCGGCTTTCCCCAAATAAAAAAAAGACATTTTCCTTTTTTCTTAAAAGAGGGGTTATAAGCAACTCTAGGAACAAAAGTATGGTGACCAGAATCTTTATTATTTGCATACCTTTTCTTATTGTGTGCAATGTTTTCTTTTGCATCCAATGCTTTTGCCCTTGAAACTATGAGTTCTTTTAATTTCTGGTTGTGTCCTTAGTGATAATATGTGTAATCAGGTCTGCCAACGAAAGTTGCTTGTGTTTGTGCCTTAGTTGCTCTTTGTAATCATTCCATGATTCAGGCAATTTTTCAATCAATAAACCATCAATAGACTTCAGGAAGAATAATGTTTTATACTTTTAGATCTTCCAACAACTTGTGATATTCATTAATATAATTTGTTGTTGATGTCCTTTTCGTCCAACAACTCCCACTTGTAGTAATTTCCTATAATAAGTTTCTTCTTTCCATTGTTCTCGACTATGTACTTCAGATTAAGAGAGTCACAAATCTCCTTCGCTTCCTTATAAGAACAGTACACGTCAAATAGATCATTAGACAAAGTACTAATTATGGTGTGTCGGCATACATAGTTGGCGCAATTCCATGTCTCGAGTGCTTTTAGGTCAACAGGAGATATGGTTGGTCATCTGTAAGCGTCGGAGCAACACCATGTATGTCTAGGACAAAGAATACACGTTCTCACCAATGATTAAAATTCATGCCATCAAACATTTCAATTTTTGATATGTTTGGAAATGGTTTTCCATATGTAATTGAAGAAGGAACAAATGGTGTATGGTAGTAGTGGTGGTTTGAAGATTGGTTTCGATTTCAAATATACCATTGTTTGAGCGGTGGTGACAGTGTGATTTAGTGCAGAATTCTTAAGATTGTTAGAAAAATATGAGAAAATAAACCGAAAAAATATACAAAAATAATAAATGATATGAGGCATGTCAAAGACATTGTTCATAAAAATTTATTCCCTCCACTACCACGATGATTCCCCATTATTCAGCATATCCTTCTGATAAATATATCAAGAAAACAGAAATAGCAATCAATCTCTGTTATATATTTTTGAGTTCATTCCTTGCAAACAAAAAATTTCTCGATCAATGAGACTCCCACATCATCAAAAGTTGAGAAAGTAAAAGTCAATAAGTCATGTCTTGTATCCTGAAAATTTTCAAATTTAAACAAAAAAATACTAATGTATGTAGAGATTAATGGGTGTGCACCAAATTTTTTTACATCATCAGTCAATCATCCACCATTCATTTGTATTACTTTTATTTAAAAGTCAAAAACCATAATCATGTGAAAGTGGAATGATGCACTGATGGTGTAAAAAACCTATACTCTGTCAGTGCACCATCTATTTTCTCATGTATGAATGCAATATTTTGTACTAAAATGGTACACTATTTCAATTCTAAATACAATTAATAAAATTTAAAAACAAAACTAATGTACAAGTGCTTACACTGTTGTTCAATTCTGAATATTATTAAAAATAAAAAAAAAACTAACGTACCAGTGCAATGTTTTGTAAATCTATATTACAATCCTATGTAAAGTAATATATAACATATAATAAATCAGCCATCGAATACACGATTTGATTGAACTGAACACAAATGACCCTCTTTGAGTTGAAAAAGTCAAAGACTTTAATTTTCTCATGGAATACCTTATCAATACACATTATAATTCTTAATACAATACAAACGTAGAACCACAATTTTAAGCTATTAATAAAAAAAATCTAAATTTAAATATTTCCTTAATGTCCATATATGATAGTAGATTTAGCAACATCAATCTTCTTGAAAAGGTAACAATTAAAATAATTGAGGAACTTTTTTATCTTTGTTAACCTATGCCGTTATGAGTGATGATGGTTAAAGACAAAAATATTGAGGTGTTTTTAGTGGAAGTCCATGTCTATTAGTATTTTATATTTTAAATATATTATTTTTAAAAATTAACTATCTATTGAATTCCCTTATTGCATGGGTGAACGTTTAAAATAAAATAAATTGAAGAAAAATTACTAAAAGGAGAAAACAAGAGAACCAAAAAAACATGAATAAAAATATTTTAATGATATCAAGTCAATGAATTGGGGGAAGGGACAATGTACATTTATAGCTACAATGTAATTCCTTGCACATGAGACAACCTTCATGTTTGACAACTTTTTAATTATATAGATGAGGGTAAAGTTTTTTATAATTCTCGCGAGGGGGCTCCACCTTTGATTGCAGCCAAGCAACAACTGCAGGCAAATACATTATACAGATACACCATTAACAAATTAAAATTATTATAATAAATAATACTCCCTCCGTCCCAAAAAGTTAGTAATTTTTTGAAAATTCAACAAAAATAAGGAAACATGCTATTAATGCATTGTCCCCCCAAATCAACCAATTACCAAAGCAAGTATTTAATACATGCTTCCTCAATTAACCAATCATAGAATATACAATACAATTTCAATTTTTTTATTCACTATTTTAACTTTGATTTGGGATAAAAAAATTTCATGTTTTTTACTAACTTTATGGGACGGAGGGAGTATGTTAACTTAATTTGCAACCAAGTGCGTCATCCACAGAAAAAAGCAACCAACATAGTTACCTAAAATATAAATGACCACCAAATAAAGTAAACTTTTGCTCGCAAAAGGTTTACATGATCTGCACCCATTTTAAACTTCTAGGACTCATTTCATCATGATTTTATTTGGAGGAGTAATATGAATAGCTAATATATCTTTAGATGATCAGATTGAAGTTTTACTCTTAAAAAGTATTATATATTAAATATATATATATATATATAAAGCATCGAATTTATTCATAATGTAATATTTAAAGATTTAAGCAGTTTTATTAAATGTAATATTTCCTTTCAATTTTTAGCACCTTCAGCTGATATATTACAAAAAAAAATTATTAAACGGAAAAGAAAATAGAAAATGATGAAAGTAATGTGACATAGTTTAAAAAAACCGAAACAAAGTTTTTGGGAAAACCAAATAGATACCTATTAGGAAATAGTTTTTATGATAAATTATGTACATTGGTGCAAATTAACTTACATTGTTTTTCGTCAGGGTGTTGTGGATCACATTCACTATCGCATTTCATTCTACATACCCAAGTCCAATTATTGCATTCATCTTGGCATTTTTTTTGGCAGGCAGCAACATCATTATTAGATTCAACTATGGTCATTTGAAGAGCTACAAGGAGAACAAGGCAAACCAACAAAAATTTAACATTATTTTTGTTTTCCATTTTCTTTGCTCTCTTTAGCTAACTCGTTTGATGTTTTTTTCCCTCCTTCCTTCCCTTTTGATTTGTCTTCAATTCATATAAAGTTTTTATAGTTGTATAATCCGTCATACTTACAATAACTTTAGAGGTTTGTTCCAAAAATATAGAATTCTTATCACAATGTCTCCTATTTTTAAACAAAACAAAAAATTATAAAAGAAAAAGTGAGTTAATAAATAATTCTAAATTTGACCAATTTCTTTCCCTTTAGAATCTTTTTAGCTCACTGATTTACTTTTTTTGTAATATTTTCAAGACAATTATCATTTTATTTGTCATTTCTGAAGAAAAAGTAAGAATGTAGAATATTATAGTACAATAAGAAGTTAATTAAGTTGTAGCTGTGAGAAAAAAAGTGACATATAGATCTGGTTTCATGAAGCAAGAAGAACAAAATATTTATAAATTAAAAAAATAAATATAATATTAATATTTATTTGTTATATTAACACATCAATGTTAATGCAAGCATGTGAAAAGTTCATGTAAAAAATCTAAGTACATGGGAAAATCTATGCCAAAAGACTAATGTAGTTTGTAATAAAAATTAATAAAAATAAAATAGTAAATCAATTTTTCGAAATCGCTTACAGTTTGTGAGAAGATGATTGAAGTAGCAAGTAGCTTTCAAAAACTATAGGCTCTCTTTTCAAAATTTACAAGCACTTTTCTAGAGCTCATATCATGATAGGATTTAGTTTGTTCATATCTATTTATTATATCTTAGTCTATTCGTATCTATTATTAGCTATCAATTTGCTATTATATTCAAATCAGGCCATCAGTTTCACACTTAGAGATATGTAACTACCTCCTATACATTAATGAAGCTCCTGACATTGACTACCTTCTAAATTAATAAAGATCCTAATCATGATTTCACTCTAGTCAAAACTGACCTTCATTTATCCTTCTCAGGGTATCACGAGCCCTTTACTAGCTACCACCTCGCCTAACTCCAATTCCTCAACCTCCATCACCACCATTGATTTTAACCGTAACAACTCAATTAATCAATTCCATAATTTCAGTATGGATCAAAAGTGTCAGCGTCCACTTAAACAAAATTACCTAGTGTTATTTGCAAACATATATTGTGACACCCTCTTCCCATCCCAGGTAAATATTAACAATAATTAAGTATTACTTGGATTGATATATGGAGTTGTTATTATATAGAAATTGTGAAAAAAAAATTCTCTTTCAAGGTGGGTGCACAAACCAAAACATGGAATTCTTGGAGAAGAAAATCTACATCAATTTAAACAATGAGTCGAACTCGGCATTCTCTAAAACCTTTTCACAATCTGGATAGCATCCGTATTTGGAAATCATAGTTATATGATAGAAATTAAGCGATGTCATCCTTTCTTTCTTTTTGTAGAACTGATACCATTTATTTCTATCGTAGCCGAACTCTTTAAATATATTAAATCAGAGTAAGCGAAAATAATGGAACTATGCATAGTTATAAGATAACATAATTTGCAAATATATATATATATATGTATGTAAGTCATGAAGTACATAGTCCCATGGCCATATCTCCAAGATCCATATACAAGTCCATAAAAAGATCTATATCAAAAGAAAACCATAACCCTAGAGCTCTCAAAAGTATATCTACAATATATACATCACAAAAATATAAACTCTAGAGGTGGTCTCATAGATCTGGCAACAACAGTAGTAGTAGTGATAGTAGTAGCAGTCTCCAGGTAGCAGGAATAATCATCATCAACATCAACAGCAGCAGCAGAATCTCCTCCATGACATCCCCACATCGGATCCTCTGATCCTCATCATGTACCATATGCACATACCTAGGGATCATCATCCCTCCACTGACTCCCGGTAGAATGAACGACAGGCTCGCCTCCGCTCTCGTCCTCCACAGGATCCTCCTCGATCTCATCCGATGGAGAGTGTACCCTACCATTGGGTGCAGGGTCAGGAGATGGTGTGACCCTAACTGGGCTCCTCGGATCAGAAGGGGGATTCTCCTTGCGGACGACTCTAGAAGAAAAAGGGTGTGAGCGGGTAGGTCGAAAACGAAAGCTGTGATATGAGCGAGCTGGTCGTGTGGGAGGTGGTCCATGATATGTGTAAAAAGGTGGTACGTGCATAGTGTATATGATGGGAATCTTAAACCTAAGAGGACGAAATCGAATCAACGGGTTCGGGTGGTAGAAGGTGACCTCTACCTCCCCCTCGAACACCGCGCGATGGTCCTCGTAGATCCATATGCCACTAAGAAGTGGTCGGATCTCGATGCAAGCGATGTAACGTGACATCACCTACAAGGGCATAGGGGTAAGCAATTCTATACACATAATCAATAGAGTATAAATATGTGAACAGTGTGAAGGTATAACCATGCAACAATAAATAACAATCACATTTAGCATTTAGCAGTTATCGAATGCAAGTAAGATGCTCATACTTATTTCATTTTTCAGAATTATTTTAGATGAGTGGCATGATGTATGAACCTAGCTCTCAAGGCTATCTCCATCATTCTATAACACTCTCTGACGTCCATCCTTTACTCTGTCCAGCACTCAACAGTGCGTTGTACTCCTAGGTGTACAACATTCGTACATTCACCAAGAATGTACACGACAAGCTTGGAATATTTGCCACCCGAGCAACGTCCCGTCATCCAAACGGTATAACCATATCAGCATCTAACTATGCCGACCACGTCGTCAACCATAACGTGTCATCAAGCGAGCCGTCAATTGGCACTCCCAGAGGCCCTCCTCATGTTTTCAAAACATGATAAACGATCTATCATCCAAACTCCAGAATGAATGCATTACTTTTAAGCTTAAAGGAAATTGGTTAATATATATAACGTGCCACCCGAGCAACGTCTCATCATCCAAACGGTATAATTATATTAATCAATTTCTTTTAAGTCTAGATCCCTTGGATTATTATTATTTAATCATTAACCAAATGATTCAGAATTAAAAATGGTGTTTTTAATATTCTGGGTAAACTACTCGAGTGTTCAGAATACTCGAGTGTTCTTCAATTATTTCCAGATTACTCGAGTAGTTCTCAAATACTCGAGTTGTTCATGTCTTTCTGAGGATTTGGGTTTCAGATTCATAAAAATACTCGAGTAATTCATGAGTACTCGAGTGTTCTTCATCAATTCCAGAACACTCGAATGACTCCTACATTACTCGAGTGATTTGCCTTAAAATGTCCCCATGACTCAGTTAATACTCGAGTTCTGGGCCTGGTACTCGAGTGTTCTAACACAAAATACACTGTTTTATCAAAATTTCACTCGAGTATCAAGCCAAGTACTCGAGTCTTTTCTTACAGAACAGACTGGAAACTTGGTTTTAAAATACCATTTCTAGTCCAATCCAATGATCAACAGGTTCATATAACACATATTAAACATGCTCAAACACTTACAACTCATCAATTAACAAATTTGACAGAGAATCAAGAGTTTATGCATAAAACATACAATTTCACAACTTAACATATCAAATTGCAAAATACTCAATAAACTCGTGAAATAAAGCTCAATACAGCTTGCATGCATCATATTAAACTTGCTCAAAACAGTCATAGAGCATGAGTTGGTCTCCAAACCAAATTTCTTATTCAATCTAAGCCCTTAGAGCCTCTTGGTGGCTCTCTAATGGAAATCATGAAATTTAAACTCTATCTAGTGCATAAAAAGACTTCCCCTTACCTCAAATTCGTGTGAGAACTGAAATTGGACAGAAAAACAAACTCCAAGCTAGTTTCCCCCAAGAACCATATGACAGCAACACAGTTTTGAGTGGGGTCATAAAACCTGAGATTTTAATTGTGAAATCATGCAAAACAATTGGGGAAAGTAATTAGAAATCGTTCTCTACAACATGCATAAGAGAATGGAATGAAATTGAAGTCTCAAAAGTTCAAGAGCTTACCAAAATCAATGGCCGAAGTAAGCTCCAGGAACTGAAAACAGCTTCAACTCCTTCCCTTCTCAGATTCGATTCTCACTCTATACTTGCTTTTGAATCACAATCTTTGTGTCTTTACGAAGCCCTGGATGTGAGCTTCGCAATCGTGTATCACTCGAATTCTAACACTCAAAAATGAAGAGGAATCGAAAGAAACGAATTCGAAACCCTAGCTTCACGATTTCATCAACAAAGTCTTCAAATTCGTTGATGAAGAGCTTAAATAGATGCTTGAAGCCTGCATGCAGCTCGACACGACGGCTAAGGACGTGGTTGGAGGGTGATTTCGTGTCAACGAAACGAAATAGTTGGTTGTGACTCACCAAACGCACTAACTCGTGCAACTCTAACCAGAATACTCGGGTATTCAAGAAAATACTCGAGTATTTTGCCCAGTTTTTGAAAAAAAATAATTTTATTTTTTTCCCTCCAAAATCTTTCCTATAATTACTTCTAGGTCCCAACTCAGGGACTAATATGCAAAGTATTTATTTCATGCATAAATATACTCATCAAATAAATGCACACCCATTCTCTAAATACATAACACAGAATTTTAATCAAGGATTAAAATAGAAATAATTAATTATAATAAATTTTATAATTAACATTCCATTAATCAAAGATAATACTTACAGGAATCAAAGATAATACTTACAGGAAGGTGGTGATTGCAGTGCTTGCGGCGGTGACATATGAGATCTGGATGGAGAGGTGTAGACGGCGATTCCAGGCCAAGAAGCATAGTCCTGAAGCTAGGAGCAGGGTGGTTCTTCGTGAGCTGGCTGAGAGGATAAGGCATAAGGTTGGGGATTTCAACAGGTGCACGAATCTGGTTCTAGTGCAAAGAGTGTTAGCTCTACTTTAGTTTACTTTATTAATTGTTATTTTGCTTTTAAGTGTCTGATTGTTTGGTATTTCTCAATGAACCCTTCCTAGAAGGTGCCATTGGGCTTTTTTTGTATGTGCTGAATTTTGTGAGTTGGTATTAATAAAAAATTTTATTTACCAAAAAAAACATTCCATTAATCGGGGATTAAAATTTTGGGGTGTTACATATATAGTAGTTAAGATTTCACAAAACCACTTCAAAGAATTTCTAACATAATGTCAACTTTTCAAAGTCCACTTCCTAAACTCAAGGATCCAAAAAATTAAGATAAAAAACTGTTGTCAATTTTTAAAAAGGATCCTTTTAGTGAAAAAGTTTCAAATACTCCATTTCAATATCAAAAGAAAACTAAATTTTGGAAACTCGATCCTTAACTAACATCGATATTTCATTGATATCGAGAAGTTTTTCTATAATTCTCTAAGACTTTAATACTTCACAAAAATTTATCAAAAAAAATCCTTATTCTCACAAATCCAATCAATACAATCAGATTTCCCTCAAACAACTCGAAACCTAAATTCTATAACCACCTTTGGAATATACAACTTTTCCTTAATATTCAAACTCAATATCCCAATGAGAATCGGCAACATAACATTTTGTTTTTGATCATTCCCAAATATTGTATAGACATTCAATTGATTTCCAAAACAATTTATAACATCGTTAGTTGCAAAAAAAAAAAAGGTACTAGCCATTTATACGTACCTGCATTGCTAATTCTGACAGAACCAGTCATTTGAGTCATGATTAAAATCAAGATGATTAACTTGAATTGACCTTTTTTTTTTAGCTTAGAGCATAGGAATGTGAGAGAAAACTTAATTATATGCTCCCAAAGAAACAAAAGTTGTCAATGGATTGAACTTCGTTCCCTAAACTGAATGTCCAAAATTTAAATTTTTGCTTATGACAAAGGTCATGATTTTTTATATTCATATGGTACATGATTACTTTGTGTAACACCCTAGTTACTTTTACTCTTAATTAATTGAGGATTTAAAAATTTTCTTTTAATAAAATTAGGTGATCAAAAAAACTCTTAGTTAGATTTGCTTATTATAAAAATCTCCGTAAAATCGGATGGAGTTTCCTTTGTTTTAGGGACATTCCCAAAATATTGATTTCCTGATTAACCTGCATAAAACTTCTTTTCAACAACAATGGCCAGCAGGGCCAAAATACAACTCAGTTCAATTACACTTTTCAGAAAATGATTACAATTCTAAAGTGGGTTTGCTTTCCCAAAATATTATATATTTCAAATTCCCAAAATATTAAACTATTGACCCACACAGGGTCACTCAACTAACTAAGCAGCATTCCAAGAGGTGGAGTGTAATCCTGCCCGGCCATACTCGTGTAAGCTCCTTCTTCACCTGTAAAAATATATCAAGAAGGGTAGCATTACACAGAACTTAGAAATATAGTTTCTACGAAACCATAGTAATAAACCAAGGACCTACCCTACACCATACTATCCAAATCATATACTACCTCACTTTCCTTTTATACAGCTCAACATTTCCTTATGATTTCAGTTACATGTTTTCCCTATGCCTTTCTAGACTTTCCATTCCTTTCTATTCTTCGCTCACCTTTCGGTGGGTCCTATTATCATTTGTTCGCTCACCACAAGGGCGGGTCCTAACTACATTTACGCACACCATATAGGCGGGTCCTAATTATATTTACGCACACCATATTGGCGGGTCCTAATTATATCTACGCACACCATATTGGCGGGTCCTAATTATATCTATGCACACCATATTGGCGGGACCTTAACATACCAAGTCACACTCCCTACGGGAGGGTCTATAATTCACACTCCATTGTGGAGGGTCCTAATCTATACACGCTCCGTTATGGAGGGTCCATTTATATACACGCTCCGTTATGGAGGGTCCATTTATATATACACGCTCCGTTATGGAGGGTCCATTTATATATACACGCTCCGTTATGGAGGGTCCATTTATATATACACGCTCCGTTATGGAGGGTCCATTTATATATATTTGCACTCCACTTAGGGAGGGTCATTCATACCTAAACTCACCTTTTCACATTCCTATATCCACACCTAAATAGGTGGGCCTTTCTCACATTAACAATATAATTTCCCATTGTCCAATTATTACACTCATTACTAATCCATTTATTATCTAATTTCCTTTCAATTCCATTATTCAACTCAAGTCATTATCTACAACAAACATCCTTTTCACTTAGCACACTTATCTCTATATTTTCCATATTCATTGCCCATCATCCTCCCAAATTAAAACAAGTCTATCACTAACACTTTCCCTTTTTTTTTACCTATCTCTTGGTTATCCCAACAATATAATATTTCATTCCTTCCACAATTTCCATATCTTTTCAAGCTTACAACGAGTCTCTAATTATTTTCGCTCTATTATCCACTCTTAATTTCCTTTATAACTTTCTTATGATTCGTCAACTAGTTATTCTCATTACTCTCTAATTACATATCTACTTAGTCCATCATTCCCTTTCTATCCATCATCATTTATGTATTTGTTCTCACACATTACACGAGTTACTCTTTCTATTCTCCACTAATTATTTCCTTTATTTTCATTATCAAATACCCTAAGGTTTTTATGCTATACTCCCTCTCTACCCCTAGCCATCACTATAACTAAAGAGAATCTACTTCCTAAGCTAAGGTAATACGAACCCTCTTACCTTCTTAAGAGATGATGATGAATCTCAAGTCCTAGCTCTTGGATCCTTGGTGTGTGAGTTCCTTGTCCTTGACTTGGTTTGAGTTGGAAGGCATGGAACCAAAACCCTACATATCCCTGAGTGCAAGACCCCTAAGGGTTTTAGAACCAAATTTATGAACTAAGGAGAGTTGGAATGGAAAGGAAATGAGCATATGGCATGAAGCTAACTTACCCCAATCAACGGTGGAAATTGAAAACCAAGAACAATGGAAGGAGGGGGGTAAATCGTGTGAACCAAGGGAGGAGAAGAGATGAGCTTCAAACAACATCCATGGAGCAATGTTTGATGGGTTTTGTTTGATTTTGGGTTGAGGTGCCCAAAAATCAAGTGTGTATGGTGGATGGGTGGTGGAGATGTTCTTGGAGTTGAGAGAAAAGGGGAGGAAAAGATGATGTTGATGATGGAGTGTGAGGAGGGAGTGGTGTTCTTGTGGTTGTTGTGTATTTGTTTCATGCCAAGGAGGAGGAAATCGTGTGGCCAAGAGGCCACAACTTGGCCCCCAAGTTTGATCCAACGCACCAGATCTGGTGCTGGTGCTGCTGAGCGCGCGCGCCTGGGCGGGTCTGAGAACCAACTGATGCTGTTGGTGCGCGCCTGGTGCGGTCAGGAGGGAGTTGGTGCGGTCAGGAGGGAGCTTTGGCGCGCCACACGCAGAAATGGTGCGGCTGGTGCGTGGTGCGGCTCGCCTGGGCGAAATGGTGCCTCGCCTGGGCGGGTTTCCCACTGTCTGGTGCACCAATGAACAGTGCACCCGCCTGGGCGCATGGCTGGTGCGCCTGGGCGAAAATCTGGGTTTCCAACCTTCGATTCGTCGTAACTTTTTCGTTAACCGTCGGATCGAGTCCAAATTTTTAGACATGCTTCTTCACCCCATAAACTTCACATCCAACGGTGGAATTTATTTTCTTATCATCCCATGATAAATTCCTAATTTTCTCTTTTTGGTTGATTTCTAACATCTGAAACGCCGATTTAACTCCCGATTTCGCTTATTTGACTTTGCCCAAAGCCACAACTGCCTTCTATACAACCCCTAGGACTTATAATCACCACTCACCTATCTACCAAAATTCGTTAAGTCATTATTCCAATTTTTCTAAGGTTTTTAATCAATAATTTCATTAAAATCAAAGTTTAGGATGTTACACTTTGATTGAAAATCAAAGGTTCCCCTACTAATAATTTTGATAATGACTTATTGTTATATAAGTATTTCACATAATCATTCCTTATTAGTCTTATATAAGGACATGATTTACTATGAGAAAATAATAAGAGTGGATGATATGATCCATTCCTGAAGAATGTCACTATATATGTTTAGGAATGAATGAAATTAGATGAAATGGTATAGCTAGTTATTTTTGAACTAGGCACTTGACATCTTGGTACGTAGGAACATTTGCTTGCCTTTCATCTAAAACATGAAATATTTGTTAGTTTAATCATTGAGAGAAATCATTTTGTTTTGTTAAATATGAAATAATGTAATGTTCCCTTTTTTGTTGTGAATATTTTCTGTCTTCCTAAAGATAAAATAGGCTTCCCTTTGTCGATTTAGCCAATTATATTGAAAGGAAATATTATCACGTTTTTAAATTTATATTTCAATCCTAAATATTATTTTAAAAAAAAAGTAATGTACCAGTGCAAAATTTTGTAACTCTATATTATATATTTTTGAGTCCAATCATTATAACCAGAAAGTTTCTCAGAGATCTTACAATAAAAGTTAGGAAAATTGGAACTTATTATGCGAGATATGCCACGTGTCGACGATGTTTATTATTTAAAAAAAATTCTTGAAAAGATATGTCTTATTGATTAACACCTTTCCATAATAATGTTACTAAATACAGTTTAAAAAATTAAATTCTGAAAAAATATTAATGCACCTTTACAGTAAAAATTTGAAACACCCTTTCATAATAATATCTTGACAATTTAAGACTCTATATAACTGTGATACATTTTTGAAGCACTCAAAAAACAATGATTTCGTGTATAATAAGTGGTGCAATATCTCAAACTAAGTACAAACCACAAGAAAAAAACTACCAATTAATACACCCGTACACATAAACTAATGCACTTATTTCATTGCACAAAAATCATTGCAAGATAAAGAACTTTACTTCACGCACAAATGTACTCTTTTGTTAAAAATTAAATAATGTAGATAAATTTAAAAATAATTCTCGTATTTCTAAAATTTTTACTTTTTGATTTCTTTATTAATTTCAAACAACAATCCTAACACATAATATGAGTTTGATATTTCTTATATGCCAAATTAAATGTTTAAAATTTAATTTAATTACTGTGTAAATAAAAAAATTAATTACCTATGCGTTGCACGGGATAATTCGCAATAAATTATATAATAATATGATATAACCCATAATAGAAGATAAGGATTTAGAACTTTAAAATAATCTGTTTATACAAAGAAAAGTTAAAGTCTGCACGACTATATTCTTTTCTTCTTTACGTAGCAGCGGATTAATTTTATATAATAAAAAGACAGAAACTGTGTCTATTCAGTTTGACTTCAAACAAACTCTGAAATGATGGGATAAAGATCAGTGTGGTGGACTCGGCTTAGCCGAGCTCCACGTAGCCCTCACTCAGGGCCTGAGGACCCTTTAGGAAGCCCTCTGTGTACTTGGCCGAGCTCAAAGCTCAATGGCCGAACAGACACCAGACACGGTCCGACCTCGTGCTCCTACTAAGGTCCGACTTCCTTGTCCGACACTACTCAGGGATTCCGATACCAAGGACAGGATGACGTGTACATCTTATCCACAAGGAAAGCTCATCCACTCATAGCTCATTACAGGCTGGCCCTACTTGGGCCTCAAGCAAGCCCATTAGGGCAACCAGCTCCCCCCTATAAGTAGCTCCGTACTACGTGGGGCTCAGGTATGTCCTCTAACCCTAATTGCCACCTTCACACACCAGTGATTAGGGTTATTTCTTGGATCTCTACCTTGCCATCTGAGGACACCCACAAACATCACAGATAAACCCTAGACGGAGGCTTTCTTAAGGTCTTCTTCCCTAACCTTGAGGTCCTCACAGTCTAGGACATCACATTGGCGCCGTCTGTGGGGAGAGAAAAACTCTATCCCCACCCAAAGAATCTACCATGTCTGATATACAACTAGTTCAGAGGAGGAGGAGGGGGCGTCCAAGGAGGGTGCCAACAACTAAGGACCTGCGCCTGCACCTTGAAGCCAATAGGGCAGCAAGGTCCCCACCACCACCCCCTCCACCACCTCCACCTCCTCCCCCGCCATCACCTCCGCCTCCACCGCCACCTCCACCTCCCACTCCACCCCCAGAGTTCACACATACCCACATTGGACCTTACACCATCCACACTAGAGAAACCTCAAATCCAACTCAGCACCAGGAAGGAGGTCGGCGCGTGCAGCTACGCTCCCAACTTGGGGAAACCAACACAGAACAGCACCGCCAACTCGGCGAACGTGCCCACTCCGTCAGTACTACACATCGTTCTCACTCACGTCAATCTTCACGTTCTCGTGATGCAGAGGTCTTGGCCATGATGAGACAGCAAATGAGGATCATAGAGCAGCAGGGCCAAGCCATAGCAGATCTTCAGCAGCTTACCATGCAGCGTTTGGCTGAAAGAGCCGTTGTGCAAGCTCCAGCCCCAAATGAACTCCAACCACCTCCACCTCCTCCCCCACCACCACCTCCGTTAACACCACAAACGTTAACAACACCACATACCGTCATCACCCAACTAACACAAACACCACCCCCTGACCATCAACAACCCGACTTAGATGATTCCCACCCTGGACATCCTTTCACAGCAGCTGTCATGTCCTATGAGCCACCACCAGGTTACCTCGGACCCAGCAACATACCCAGGTATAATGGCTTGACAGATCCCCAAGAGCACGTACTCTCTTACGAGAGAGCTATGAACTTCTATGGTGGTGGAGATCGGCTCAAGTGCCGAGCTTTCTCCATGACCCTCCAAGCTCCAGTTCTCCGATGGTATGCAACATTACCTAAGAATTCTATTAACTACTGGGCAGAGATGAAGCGCGCGTTTCTCAATAGGTACACTGCTAGCTGTGTGCAACCAAGATCCGACCACACACTAGCAAGAGTGACACAAAAATCGGACGAATCGCTACGTGCTTATCTACACAGGTTTCATAACGAGTCCAGCTCAGTTCCCAACTTATCTCCCGAAGTGGCCGTCCTCCTCTTGACTCAAGGTCTGGCTGAGGGAGGGTTCAAAGACTCACTAATAGGAAAGCCACCAAGAGATATGGCCGAGCTCAGACAAAGATCCAACAAGTATATCAACCTGGAGGAATTCAACAAAGGTCAAACAAGTAGGATGGAGAATGTTCAAGATGCTTCACAGAATGCCCTTCCTCGAGGTCGCCCTCGAGGAAACAGGGAAGACAGAGGAGGAAGAATGGACCAAGGGGACCGGCGTCGTCCTCATGTCGGCCAGCAGGATGACCGCCGACGTCCTTATATCACCAAGTATGATACTTACACCCCCCTGACGGTAACGAGGTCGCAAGTATGGAGGGAAACCATGCAGACTGAACTCAGACACGTAGCCAGGCCACCTTTCCTCAGAAACCAAAATAGTATCAGAGACAAATCTAAGTACTGCAACTTCCACGATGGGTATGGCCACCATACCGACCAGTGCACTTGGCTTCGAGACGTTATCGAAGACATGGTGAGAAGAGGTAAGTTGCAACAGTACGTACGAGAAGCTGTGGAGAGAATAGGCCGAAGAAGATCTCGGAGCCCGAACAAAGACAAAGGAAAAGCCAAGGCTGACCCATCTCCAGAAAAGAAAAATGAAGAACCACAACGAGTGAATATGGTTGTGGTGCAGGATTTGGATAAGTCACCGAAAAATTTCAGAGTTGAAACTATCTTGGGAGGTTTTGCCGGTGGCGGTGAGAAAAGATCAGAAAGAAAGAGTTACGTCAATCAAGTGTTAGTTGTTCATCACAAACCCATCTGTAAGAAACCATCTCGGAACATCCCCATCATTTTTTTCGATCAGGACATGGAAGACATCATCCCGGATCGCAATGACCCAATGGTGATCACGGCGTTGATCGGTAACTTCGAAGTCGCCCGAGTATTCATTGATCTAGGAAGCTCGGCCGACATTCTTTTCCTCCACACCTTTCAAGCACTAAAGTTGAGGTCAGCTGACCTCGTCGAATTTGAAGGCAATCTTATTAGCTTCACGGGTGAGGCGATTCGCCCCCTAGGAGCCATCCACCTCCCGGTGACCTTAGGTAAGCAGCCTTCGGCCCGAACGGAGATCATCAAGTTTCTAGTTGTCGATTCCGAATCCCCCTACAATTTGATACTGGGAAGAACTTGCCTGCAAGCCTTTGGGGCGGTGGTTTTGACGGTGCATTTAGCCATGAAATTTGTCGGTTCTGACGACAAGGTCGTCACAGTCAAAGCCGACCAGGTCAGGGCCCGACTCTGCTACAACGCGAGTCTACAGGAAATAAAAAAGAAACAAGAAGAGCTAACTGGTCCGAAGTTGGCCAAAGGAAGAGTCTTATTAGCTGAGCTGGATGTTCGGGCCGAACAGGATGATCTTAGGCCTTCTCCACAAGGTGAGTGGTTGGCAATTCCCATTGATCCTTCCGACTCCAGCAAAACTTTTAAGGTGGGAGCCGACCTCCCTCAAAAAATCCAAGATGTAATCATCAACCTGTTAAGAGCCAACCGAGATTTGTTTGCTTGGACCTCGGCTGATATGCCAGGAATCGATCCGAATTTCATCTGTCACAAGCTCAGCGTGGATCCAAAAGCAAAGCCAGTAGCACAAAAGATGAGAAGAGTTGGGACAGAAAAAACAAAATTTATCCAGGAGAAAGTTTCCGAGTTACTCGAAGCTGGGTTTGTTAAAGAGGTGCCATACGCCGAATGGGTTGCAAACACAGTCTTGGTAAGGAAGGCAAACGGCTATTGGAGGATGTGTGTGGATTACACCGACCTCAACAAAGCCTGCCCCAAGGATTAGTATCCGCTGCCGATCATAGACCAGCTCGTTGATAGTTCGGCAGGCTACCAGCTGTTGTCATTTACAGATGCCTATTCGGGATACAATCAGATCCCCATGTATCCTCCCATACCAAGATAAAACCACATTCATGACTGGAAAGGCAACTTACTGCTATACTGTTATGCCTTTCGGTCTGAAGAATGCTGGAGCAACTTATCAAAGAATGATGAACAAGGTCTTTGATGGTATCATCGGCACCACTATGGAGGTCTACATTGATGACATGATTACAAAGAGCAGGAAAAAGGAGGACCACATCCGAGATCTGACCATGGTACTGGAAAGGGTAAGGACACACAGTATTAGGTTGAATCCATAAAAGTGCACCTTCGGGGTCCCCGGTGCCTTCCTCGGCTTCATGCTATCCGAGAGGGGGATTGAAGCTAACCCCGACAAGTGTCGAGCTATCTTAGAAATGAGGAGCCCTGCCGATCTTAAAGGAGTGCAACAGTTAACAGGCAGAATGGCAGCACTGTCAAGGTTTCTCCCACAAGCTGCAAAAAAGGCTTTACCCTGGTACCAACTTTTGAAGAAAGGAACAACTTTCAATTGGGATCAAAACTGTGAAGCATCTTTCCTGGCACTTAAATAGTATATTGCTTCTCCTCCAGTTCTCTCCAGCCCTCTTCTGGGGGAGAGTCTTTTCATTTATTTATCTATTGGTGATTTAGCCCTCAGCTCGGTGTTGGTCCGAGATGAGGGCAGAAATGAGTTTCCCATTTACTTCATAAGCCGAGCTCTACAGGGTCCTGAGCTCCGGTATTCCAAGGTCGAAAAATTCGCATTCTATTTGATCCTCGCTGCACGGCGGCTACGACAATACTTCCAGAGTAATCCCATTGTCGTAAGAACCGCCCAGCCCATCAAGCAAGTTCTTCAGAAGCCCGACCTCGCCGGGAGAATGGTGGCGTGGGCAATCGAACTCTCCGAGGTCGATATTTCCTACGAACCGAGGAGGGAAATTTAATCACAAGCGTTGGCAGATTTCGTGTCCGAGTTCACAGAGCCCCACCAAAGATCTAGCTCGGACACTTGGATCATTTATGTTGACGGTTCAAGCAATCAGAAGGGAGCAGGAGCTGGGGTGATCTTGGAGAACGCGGAAGGTCTCAGCATCGAATATTCCCTGAAATTCGAGTTCTTAACCTCGAATAATCAGGCTGAGTATGAAGCGATCCTTGTTGGCCTCCGCATGGCTAAAGAGCTCGGCGCAGTTGAAGTTCAAATACTAAGCGACTCCCAGTTGGTGGTTTCCCAAGTCATCGGAGACTACCAAGCGAAAGAACCCATTCTGCAAAGATATCTTGATAAAGTTAAGGCCCTGGCTCAGAACTTTGCCAAATTTTCCATCACCCACATTCCCCGCTGCTCAAACTCCCGCGCCGATGTGCTTTCCAAGCTGGCGAGCACAAAAGGAGCAGGGAATAACAGAAGCCTCATTCAAGAACAGATTTCGGCTCCTAGTGTAATAATGGCTATTGCTGTATCGCCAAACTGGATGCATCCGATCAGGTCATATTTAGAGCATGGAATACTCCCCGCCGACCAGAAGGAAGCGAAGAAGCTGACCAGAAAAGCGGCTGAGTATGTTATTGTTGATGGAATCCTTTACAGAAGAGGAATGTCTTCCCCACTCCTCCGATGTCTCACCTCCGAGGAAGCACAAGAAACCTTGAACGAGGTTCATGGAGGAATGGGGAGCCACCATGTGGGAGGCAAGTCCTTAGAAAGGAAGGTATTAAGGGCTGGATATTTCTGGCCTACCTTGGTGACAGACTCAATCGACCATGTCAGAAAGTGTCCTCAGTGCCAGTTTTTTAGTGATGTGTATCAGAAACCCTCTGAGGAACTCCATTCTCTAGCCTCCCCCTGGCCTTTCAGTATGTGGGGAATGGACATTGTGGGACAGTTCCCAACAGCTCCAGGTCTGCTAAAGTTCATTGTGGTAGTAGTAGATTACTTTACTAAATGGATTGAGGCCAAACCATTAGCAACCATCACTTCAGCAAGAATCCAGAAATTTTTCCTGAAACAAGTCATTTCTCGTTTCGGACTTCCACTCACACTAATCACTGACAATGGTAGCCAGTTCGCTGCCAACAACTTCCAAATATTGGCTGAAAACCTCGGAATCTCTCATCAGTTCTCCTCGGTCGAGCACCCCCAGACTAATGGGCAAGCCGAAGCGGCTAATCGGGCTATTGTTGACGGCCTCAAGAAGAGAATTGCACAGGCTAAAGGAGTGTGGGCCGATCTGCTACCTGAGGTCCTCTGGTCAATCACGACCATAGTACAGACCTCAACAGGGGAGACCCCTTTTAGGCTCACTTACGGTTGTGATGCGGTCATCCCCATCGAACGAAGGATCCATACCTTCCGAATGAGGGACAGGCCCGAGGAAGAAAATGAGAATCTGATCAAAGAAAATCTAATATTGGCCGAAGAGATCCGAGAAGCTGCTTCAGTTAGAGAGAAGAAAGCGAAGGAAAGACAAGCAAAGCAATACAACAAGTCAGTGCAACCCAGGTCCTTTGAGGTCGGAGATCTCGTACACCGAAGAGAAGACATTGGGCTCAAAAACCGAAGGGACGAAAAGTTTGCTCAGAATTGGGAAGGCCCCTATAGAGTCATTTCAAAAACATACTCTGGGGCATACAAGTTAGAAACCCTCGAGGGAGCCGAGCTCAAGAATTTCTGGAACATTGCGAAGTTGAGAACCTATTTCAGTTAGGATTACCTCGGATATCATCAGCAATCACCAGCACCTCCAGCTAAAGTTCAAGTTTAAGTTCATTTTAGTTTCTGTTAAAGTCTTTACATTTGATTCCTTTATTTCACATCTTGTTCCATTGTTATATACTCACTTTTAATTCCCTAAAAGGCAATGTACTCACATTTATGATTAAGGAAATAGTACAAACTTGCCCTTACTCAAGTGCCACAGTTTTATATACGTATGTACTAGCTTCTCATTTAGCACTAGCCACCTTAATGTTGCATGGCGCTATGTACAGTCAACATCTTGTAAATAAGATCGGCTCGTATGCACAGTGTACAAGGGACACCCGATAAAGTACAGCTTGCTGTGAAATGTTCTCACATAACTTCACTCAGCAACTTCTTTCACATCGGGGACGAGGACACCCACTTTGGCTATGGTGGGTGGGTCCGAGATCCCTACCGTATGCACTTATATACAGTACCTTTTTTCAGAGGAAAACTTATAAGATTACTGCACTTACTGAGTCATCCGAGCTTAACCTAATTATTTATATTGAAGTTTAAACGAAGGAAAACACAAGTGTCTTTATTATAAGTTTTTTAGGTCCGATTAAATCCGAGTACAACAAGTAAAAAAAGGACTTGTATTCTTAAAAACAATTTTACTTGGTTATCTAACAGTTGTCCACAGCTCAGGTCCGACTACGACCGATCAAAACAGGCAACTAAAACAAAATGCAACAAGTCTCAAAGACATGCGTTTCTAAGAGCAAGTTTCCTTGATGACCTCCTAACTGATCGCAATTCGGATCCGAGGTATAAAAAGTAAACATGCAACGAGTTAGTAAAATAAACTCGCATTGTGCAAAGAAAAGGCTTGTATAAGAACGACCTCGGACACAGTATATATGCAACAAGTTAAAATAAAAACTTACATAAAAACGACGTCATGCAACAAGTTAAACAGAATATAACTTGCATTGAACTAAAAGAAATGTTATACAGAATCAGCAAAATAAAATACAATCCAGTACTGACAAGTATGTTATACAAAAACATTAACAAATTGCAAGCTGCCCCGCATAAGGGACTTACGCCGCATCATCTTCAACATCCGACAGTTGAACCTTGCTCGGATCGAACTCCTCATCCGGTTTCTCCACCAAGGGGTTGGGAAGGTTCTCCTCAAGTTGGTCGAGGTCTACCTTGGCCCCATCCTTCTCAAAATCCACCATCTTCCCATTTTCCACCTCGAACCCAGCACAGGCGCCGACGATCCGAACTCAGAGCCCTTGGTTCAAATGAATAATCTGCTCAACAGCATTGGCAAAAATTTTGCTCCCTCCCTTCTCAAAATCGAAGGTTGCCTCAGCCGCTGCTATCTTGTGTTTAAGAGCTTGAGCAGCCCTTCTTTTCAGCATTGATCGGACCCTCTCAACCTCGGCCAGGCCTTCCTGCCGACCAGCTTCTTTAGCAGCCTCCTCGGCCGTCCGAGCATCTGCTTTAATTTGGGCCACTGCCTCTTCATGATTTTTGAGAAGCTCCTCCATTTGCTGGCGATGCTTCTCTTCCAACTCAACCAATTTCTGATCGGCGGAGTTTTTGCTACTCCTTAGACCATCAACCTCGGCCGCCAGCTCATTTCGGGCCTTCTTCTTAGCTGGTGATACACCTTCCGCCACATCATCCGCGACCTCCGCCACATCATCCGCGACCTCCGCCAACACGTTGAACTTGGTGGTCGATCTCTTCAATTGACAGGCCAGCTCCTCGGCCATTCTCTTCCACTCGGCCCCGGACATCTGGATCAGAGTGTCCTTCACCGAGGGCTTGGCAGTAGTGGTCGGTGGCCTCGGAAGAATGTCAATTCCCCTCCTCGGACCTGCCGACGAAGGAGGGGTATCTGCAGCAGTAATCACCTTGATGCTCAGACTCGGAGATTGAAGGGGAGGAGGGACGATAATTACTGAAGGAGGAGTTGGTCGTGGCCGAGGAGCCGAGTCGGTGGAACCCGTATCGGCAGAAACCTCGGTAGGCGCAGTTTCACTAGAAGGGCTGTCTGTCCTCTTCCTCTTGCGAGCCTCCATTGCAAGCTTGAGCGCCTTGGACGACATATCCGACTAGTATTTGTCTAAAAACAAAAGAATAAAGAAAAATTAGTCAGAAAGTCGAAAGAAAATATACAAGTGCAAGAGTAAAGTTAACTACCAATTTTTGTAACAACTGCATCATCAGGACACTTCATGAATACTCAGATGTCAAGTTGGAATTTCCGAGCCCAGTACTCGGACTGGAAGTGGTTGGTCGTCACCGCTTCATCGGCATCAAGTGTTGCACCCGACCATCTCTGCGGCGTGCCGACATGACGGGTAAAGATTTCCTCGGTCCATTGCAAAGGGAACTTCGGCCTTGTCTCGGCCCGAAACCAAGGTCGCCCCGTGCCTACATAATTATACTTAAAAAATCTGGGTTTGAAATGCTTCCAAGAATCCGTGAACATGTCGAAGAGCCCAAAGTGACCTCGGGCCTTGGTCGACACCCAAAGCCGACCAGTAACACCATCTTTGTTACTTACAAAGGGGTTGTACAACCATAAGAAGAGCCAAACTGTACACACCAACCCTTTGGCTCCACAATATTTCTGGAAGGCTCGAAGGAATGACCAAGTGTTGGGATGTAGTTGGGAAGGAGCCAATCCGAGTTCGCTCAAAACCCTCATCTCAAGGTCGATGAAAGGGAGGGTCACGCCGAGGTTATCCACATTCGTAGAACAGGGTAGAACTTCATAAGAGCTCCCAGTAGAATCCCCCGAGCAGGGTAGCACGGCTCTCTTCACATTGGCAAGTTTGTCCTCGGAGTCAAGGCTGGACCGAACTCCTTTAGGCTCCACGTCAACCCACTGGTATTGATCGACGTCAGAGGGTGCGGGGTAGAGCTCAGGTCGGCTGATGCACTTTCGGGGTGGCATGTTACCTGTGGAAGAACAGGGGAGCTCGGTGTTAGTCCTACGGGTTACGAAAAATAACCCCTAGAAAACCCCTTCGAAGTTGTTTTGAGGGGCGAGCATCTCCCCTCTACCACAGGAACCCCCCGCTCATACATCCTTTCCCTCTCCATCATTTCAAAATCGGATCTCTCCCTACCATCGGCAAACTCGGCCCAGGCATACTATCTTATCCACTCCCTCTTCTCTTTCCAATCCCGAGGATAGACGACCTCGAGGGGATCGACTTCCAGGACTCGTTTCACGTACTTTTGCCTATACTCCTTTTGGCGACGAAGCGTTTCGCCTTCCTCCATGGAGGAACAGGACGAGGCAGTACTGCTGGTTGACAGCGAGACTACCCCCACCCATTTCCTAAACCACTCTCTACTCCTACTCATCTTCCTACTTCAACTCCTCTGGGTTTCTAAAAAACAAGAACAAAAACAAAAATCAAAAACTCCGCAAAGGCCTAAACACTCCCAACCAAAGAACGCTAAAATCCCAAGATTATTCCTCAAAATCAAAGCCTCAAACCGCGAAGTAATCCGGGAAAAACCACACCATTTCCAGAAAAACAGAGACAAAAACGAAAAATACTAATCCCTCCCATATAAACCATAAAACAGTAATGAAAGAAGAAAAAGCAATGACGAAGGAGAAGGAATAAATACCTCAAAATGTGCAGAAATACCACGAGAAAAGAGGCCGTAGTGATGAGATATGGTCTCAAGAGGAGCAGTAGACGTTTGTGAGAGAAAGAGGAAGGGTCTTCATTTGCAGAGGAAGAGAAAGAGTCTTTGTTGGTGAGAGAGAGGGGCAGTATACATTTGTGAGAGAAAGAAGAAGGGTCTTCGAAGAGAAAGGGTAACTGTTGGAGAGAGAAAGAGGAGCAGTTTCGTGAGAAAGAGGGAAAAGTTGAACGGTTTTCCCCCTATTTTCCAAAATATGGGCTTGGCCCAACAGCCCAACCCAGCATGCAACAATACACACTGAGACACGTGGCGCAAAACAAGTGGAACGCTGGACCTCGAGCAACGTTGCAATAATGGCAACGCTTCGTTGGACATGATTTCTGACACGTGTCAGATCTGGAGAAGGCAAGCGTCACGTCAGAGCAGGTGAAAGGACAACTTTCAAACCTGCTCCTTCAAAATGAAAGGACGTCTGAGACAGCTGGATCCAGCTCTCGGCAACTCATCTTCCGAACTCCCTAGAATCTCGGAACAAGACTCAAATAGCCTTGACCGAGCTGGGGGGCTTATATGGTGGACTTGGAAACGGGACCTGAACCAAGACCTCGGAACAAGGCTCAAATAGCCTTGACTGAGCTGGGGGGCTTATGTGGTGGACTCGGCTTAGCCGAGCTCCACGTAGCCCTCACTCAGGGCCTGAGGACCCTTTTGGAAGCCCTCTGTGTACTTGGCCGAGCTCAAAGCTCAACGGCCGAACAGACACCAAACACGGGCCGACCTCATGCTCCTACTAAGGTCCGACTTCCTTGTCCGACACCACGCAGGGATTCCGATACCAAGGACAGGATGACGTGTACATCTTATCCACAAGGACAGCTCATCCACTCATAGCTCATTACAGGCTGGCCCTACTTGGGGCTCAAGCAAGCCCATTAGGGCAACCAACTCCCCCCTATAAGTAGCTCCGTACTATGTGGGGCTCAGGTATGTCCTCTAACCCTAATTGCCACCTTCGCACACCAGTGTTTAGGGTTACTTCTTGGCTCTCTACCTTGGCATCTGAGGACCCCCACAAACATCACAGATAAACCCTAGACGGAGGCTTTCTTAAGGTCTTCTTCCCTAACCTTGAGGTCCTCACAGTCTAGGACATCACAATCAGCTATCCCAAAGCCTGTTCCAAAGCTTGTACCCACACACAAGTTTTAGAAAACTGAAAAATAACTTCCCCACTATGATGGCATTTTTGTAATATTTGATGAAGTTTGATTGGTTGGAGACAAGGAGACAGGAAATTTTGGGACAAAGGATCCTCATCCGGAATGATGGAAGGTTTATATGACTTTATTTTTTAACAGTTACAAACATTAGGATGATTAGTCCTAATATTTAAACCATTAATAATAAAATCGTTTTTTCAGATATATTCTTTCACAAGAAAGACTATACGATGTATCTTTAAATTAGATGAATTTAAAGATAGAAATATTTGTCACCATTAGATTTAGCTAGGTAGTCAAGTCCTAGAGATATTTCCATTGGGGAGATAGATATTTGTTAATCTCTCTAATCTCAACTAACTTTCTATTTCTGTAGTGTTCAGGAATATTTATCACATCCAACTATGATAAAGATTTCGATTAAAGAAATTTGGTCCAACGTCTTTTCAAGATTCCCCAACTATCAAATGGTTTAATTATTGCAATGGAAATAAAAATTATTACGTTAATCCAGAATGAGGAAATAATTAAACATATGTTTACCTAAATCAGATCCCGACTCGGATCCTCGCAGGGTGAACATCTTCCCTTGCTTGGTCCTTTTGTTGTTGTTCACCTTCTTGTTCTTGTCTTCGATCTGGACAGTTTGGAGAATAATGCCCCATCTTCTTGCAGTTGAAGCAGACCACTCCCTTGGATATTTGACAACTTGTCCCAGAAGTGATGTGCTCCATACTTTCCACATTGTGGTGGATAAGTGATGCTCTTATTTTCTCTTCTTCAATTTCCATTTTTATTGTCCTTCCTCAATTGGGATTCTTCCATTATTGGTTCTTCTTGTAACATCCAAAATTTAATTCCTAGTGTAATTGATGATGGGTCAAGCTTAGAGTGAAGGAAATAATGATATTGAGTTAAAACTAGTGGTTTAAAGGTTTGTTTTAGGATTAATAACATAGGATATTAAGAAATTCAAAATAAAAGATTTACAAATCTAAACACAAATTCCATCGTTGGATGTGACGATTAGTATGTAGGGAAGCTTGCTTAAAAATTTGAGGAAGATCCGACGGGTAATGAAGAAGTTATGGCCTTTCAAAGTCTGGATACTGCAAAACTATGCAGCTTAATCGATTAAACTGTAGCTTAATCGATTAAGGTAAGATAGTATTCAAAACCTTAATCGACTCTTAATCGATTCTTAATCGATTAAGTACTGCTGGTGAGGAAAAAAAAAGGCACCCACACCTTAGTTTCTTGCAAAATTTGAACTCTCTCTCTCTAGGGCACAAAAATTTCTCATTCCAATCAATCAAGCCTCAAGTGAATGACTCCAAATCCATCCCCAAGTCCTTCCTTGTTGCTCCAAGTAAGTAATTGTTGTTTGAGTTCTTCTCTTTCTCTTCCTTAGAATTTCGACTTTCTCTCTCTCTTTCTCCCATGAAGCTTCAATCTTAAATTTAGGGAACTCTAGTTTGGTTCATGAATTTCTCCAAGCTTATGGTTAAAGCTTAACAATTTGTTTTGTTATACCCCTTGTATTAGGTTCCTCCCTCTTCCTTTGGATTCTAACTCGATTGGTGGCAAGACTTTCATGCTTGGAGCAAGCAAAATCACCTTATCTCCAAGGGTTTGAGGTAAGGGGTGGGTTTTGCCTTGTTCTAGGGAGTGGGCTCTAGTTAGTATATAATGATTTGTTAGGGTTATGTGTTAGGGGAGAAAATTAGATTATAAAACCCTAGGTTATTGAATATAAAATTCTAACTAATTAAATATGTATGATGTTGAACGTAAAGACTAGGAAAAGAGAACCCCATGATATGAAAATGAATTATTTGACAATTGAAACTTGGATAGTGATTACAAAGAAGTGCAGGAGGAATTGGGTAATATGATAGTGAAGTTTCCATAAATGATTTATATGATTATTGATTTTATTTGTAAAGTTGTGAATTAAATGATAATTGATTACTGTTGCAAATATATGCATGTGTTGTGGAATAAATTGACATACGAAGAAAATGGAATGGAAATGATTATATGTGGTGTAAAAGTAAAATTATGACAAGATGATAATATGTATGTTTTGGTGGAATATATTTTGTACCCAAATTGCTAAATGTGCATAAAGGTGGAAATGGGAAACAAATAATTAAATGTAAATTAAATGTGAAGCGATGATGTTAATTATGTGACGAAATGTTTAAAATGAGTATGTGATGTAGGGATAAGGTTGACCATCAAGTGGTAAAATGACTAATAATTATGAGTATAATGCATGACCAATGAGTATGAGAAAATGTGATTAATGGTATTGTGTATGCTTAGTTAATAGCATGATGGCTATTTGGAAAGATTTGATGATGGATATGGGAATTGAATGTGGATATTGTATGAATGAGAAAATGTATGTGTTATAATTGTTTGTGTAAGAAGATGAAAGTATGATTTCGCCTCTGATGTGAGGTAATGTGAAATGAAAATGTAATAAGTGCGTTGGCCTCTGATTTGAGGTGACGATTAATGGAAAGTGATGATTACACTGACCTCTGATATGAGGGGCACAAAATGAATTAAAGTAATGAAGTGTTGACCTTTGACCTGAGGGACACAAGATGAAATGAATGTTAATGAGTGTTGACCTCTGACCTGAGGGACACCGGATGAATTAAAATGAAAGTGTGTGTTGACCTCTGACCTGAGGGACACGAAAGGAAATAAAATGAATGGGTGTTGACCTCTAACCTGAGAGACACCAAATGAATTAAAGTGAATGAGTGTTGACCTCTGACCTGAGGGACACCAAATGAATTAAAGTGAATGAGTGTTGACCTCTGACCTGAGGGACACCAAATGAATTAAAGTGAATGAGTGTTGACCTCTGACCTGAGGGACACCGGATGAAATGTGTATTGGTGTGTTGACCTCTGACCTGAGAGACACACCATGAATTAAGAAATTGAAGTGTTGACCTCTGACCTGAGGGACACATAATTTTAAATAAGGAAAAGTATGAGGGCCTCTATTGTTTGAGGTGATAAATGTGTTGAATGAAATTGTGCGTTGGCCTCTGATTTGAGGTGATGTACCGAAATAAAATGAGTATGTGAAAAGAATAAAAAGTAAAGAAAATGGATGTTGAATGGAAGAATGAAAATTGAAATTTAGAATGAATAATGAAAATAGAAATGTGGAATAAATACTGAATATGGAAATAATGAAATGAGTATGGTGTGCAATATGTGAATATGTGCTTTATTTGCTAGATGTGTTTGACCTAGTGGGTTGTTATGTCTAGTTAGAAACTGCTTTCTATTTATGTGCAATGCTCACTCCCTTAACATTTTTCAGGTACGGAGATTGAGCTGGCACAGCCCCCGGCCGAGCAGGAGTACTTTCCCTTACAGGGAGAGTAGGGGTGTTATGGGATTTATAGGATGTTATAGACCTAAGCCTCCTACAATGTTTTGATGTAAATTTAATATATATATATATATGGGTGAGGCTTAGGACACTTTGTTTTGATAAAATATAATGCTTTGGTTTTTGATGCTCAAACTTAGTATTTTCGCTAATACTCTGATTATTTAATGCACTCTAATATATTTGGAGCCCATTGGGCCTTGATATGAATTATATATATAATCTGAAGCCCTGCTGGCTATTGGTTGTTTTAATTAAAATTGTTTATCATAGGTTGAATTTTGGAATAGTCCGAAAAACAAACAAAACTCTGTCCGTTGACGGTTGATTTTAATATAATAAAAAGGAATTTTCAAGTCCGTATTTTATCATAAGGGGAAATTAAGGGTAAAAATCCTAGGTGTTACACTTCTGGTGTTGGTTCTTCTAATTGCCTTTCCTCTTCTTTAAGTTTGGCTCTCATTTCTTCAATCTTTCGTTTCCTTTGAGCTCGAATGTCCCTTTCATAGACTTCTTTTGCCTTCATATAATCTTCATAGATCAAATATATATTCAGCAATAGTGGGAAATTCCTTATTCCCTGATAGCTAAAAGCTGGTTTAAGGTCCGTACATAGTCCATTATCAAACTTTAGGCATTTGGACCTCTCATCTAGGTTATAGTAGAAGTAAGGAGAATATTTTATTAGTTCCTCGAACTTCGCAGCATATTCTCTGACGTTCATACTTCCTTGATCATGAGCTCGTATGTTACGTACGATCACGAAGAAGTGATGTTATTATTGAACTAAGGGAGACAAAGAGAGCATAACATAACACTAGAAAGTCTGGTGTGCTAGGATATCGATTGCCCTCATGCATCATGAGAAATATGACATGATAATTGTAATTGTCGACTTTCCAGTCATTCAATTATTAATCCAATAATTATATGATGTGACAATGACTTATTCCCTACTCGTTCTGTTTGTTAAGTTTCTGAAATTTGGGCATTGAAGAGTCTGCTACTTATAGAAGCAATCTGTCCAACCAGATGCTCGAGCTGAAGAAGGAAATGTCTGTAAAGATATTTTATGATTGTTCGATTCTAGTGTAACCCTGAAATGAAATGTAATTTCGAAGAAAAATTGTATTCACTTATTAATTATAAAGGGAATTATTAATTCTTTATTGCAGAAATATTCAAACGAATTATTTTATTCCCTTTATAAAATTAGGGTGTTACGACTTTAACCCCCCCCCCCCCACTTTTCCCAATTGTGTTACAGAAACCAAATTGGCTCTAATGCAAGGCACGTGCAGCACTTCACACAGAGATAATGTCGCACTTCACACAGAGATAATGTCTTGGTAAATGTGAGCTTTAATATACTTTTTACTTTTCTAAGAACTGGAGCAGTTCAAGAATAATCTCCTAGATAAACCTGTTCTTTTCCTTCACCCACTGATGTGTAGGAGGCAAATGCACTTCTTTTTGCACATATATGTCTGGTAGCCCCTGAGTCTACCACCCATGGCCTCATATTAGCAACCATCAGGGCTTGGGAAACAACTGCAGCAAAAATATCAACTCCTTGAACAAATATTGCATTTGTCTCAGGAGGAATCTCATTACTTTTACGGTGTCTACAAACTGATGCATAATGCCCCGACTTTCCACAAATAAAAAAATGACATTTTCCTTTTTCTAAAAAGAGGGGTCATAAGCAACTCTAGGAACAAAAGTATTGTGACCAGAATCTTTATTATTTTCATACCTTTTCTTATTGTGAGCCATGTTTTCTTTTGCATCCAATGCTTTTGCCCTTGAAACTTTGAGTTCTTTTAATTTCTGGTTGTGTCCTCAGTGATAATATGTGTAATCAGGTCCGCCAACGAAAGTTGCTTGTGTTTGTGCTTTAGTTGCTCTTTGTAATAATTCCATGATTCAGGCAATTTTTCAATCAATAAACCATCAATAGACTTCAGGAAAATAATGTTTTCTACTTTTAGATCTTCCAACAACTTGTGATATTCATTAATATAATTTGTTGTTGATGTCCTTTTCGTCCAACATCTCCCACTTGTAGTAATTTCCTATAATAAATTTCTTCTTTCCATTGTTCTCGACTATGTACTTCAAATTAAGAGAGTCACAAATCTCCTTCGCTTCCTTATAAGAACAGTACACATCAAATAGATAATTAGACAAAGTACTAATTATGGTGTGTCGGCATACATAGTTGGTTCAAGTCCATCCCTCGAGTGCTTTTGGGTCAACAGGAGATATGGTTGGTCATCTGTAAGCGTCGGAGCAACACCATGTATGTCTAGCACAGAGAATATGCATTCTCAGCAATGCTTAAAATTCATGCCATCATATATTTCAATTTTTGATATGTTTGGAAATGGTTTTGCATACGTAATTGAGGAAGGAACAAATGGTGTATGGTAGTAGTGGTGGTTTGAAGATTGGTTTCGATTTCAAATATACCATTGTTTGAGCGGTGGTGACAGTGTGATTTAGTGCAGAATACTTAAGATTATTAGAAAAATATGAGAAAATACACCGAAAAAATATTCAAAAATAATAAATGATATGAGGCATGTCAAAGACATTGTTCATAAAAATTTATTCCCTCAACCACCACGATGATTCCCCATTATTCTGCATATCCTTCTGATAAATATATCAAGAAAATAGAACTAGCAATCAAACTCTATTATATATTTTTGCGTTCATTCCTTGCAACCAGAAAATTTCTCGATCAATGAGACTCCCACATTATCAAAAGTTGAGAAAGTAAAAGTCAATAACTCATCTCCTGTATCCTGAAAATTTTCAAATTTAAACAAAAAAATACTAATGTATGTAGAGATTAATGGGTGTGCACCAAATTTTTTTACACCATCAGTGAATCATCCACCATTCATTTGTATTACTTTTATTTAAAAGTCAAAAACCATAATCATGTGAAAGTGGAATGATGCACTGATGGTGTAAAAAACCTATACCTTGTTAGTGCACCATCTATTTTCTCATGTATGAATGCAATATTTTGTACTAAAATGGTACACTATTTCAATTCTAAATACAATTAATAAAATTTAAAAACAAAACTAATGTACAAGTGCTTACACTGTTTCGTTCAATTCTGAATATTATTAAAAATAAAAAAAGACTAACGTACCAGTGCAATGTTTTGTAAATCTATATTTCAATCCTATTTAAGGTAATATATAACATATAATAAATCAGCCATCGAATACACAATTTGATTGAACTGAACACAAACGACCCTCTTTGAGTTGAAAAAGTCAAAGAATTTAATTTTCTCATGGAATACCTTATCAATACACATTATAATTCTTAATACAATACAAACGTAGAACCACAATTTTGAGCTATTAATAACAAAATCTAAATTTAAATGTTTCCTTAACGTCCATATATGATAGTAGATTTAGCAACATCAATCTTCTTGAAAAGGTAACAATTAAAATAATTGAGGAACTTTTTTATCTTTGTTAACCTATGCCGTTATGAGTGATGATGGTTAAAGACAAAACTAATGAGGTGTTTTTAGTGGAAGTCCATGTCTATTAGTATTTTATATTTTAAATACATTATTTTTAAAAATTAACTATCTATTGAATTCCGTTATTGCATGGGTGAACGTTTAAAATTAAATAAATTGAAGAAAAATTACTAAAAGGAGAAAACAAGAGAGCCAAAAAAACATGAATAAAAATATTTTAATGAGATCAAGTCAATGAATTGGGGGAAGGGACGATGTACATTTATAGCTACAATGTAATTCCTTGCACATGAGACAACCTTCATGTTTGACAACTTTTTAATTATATAGATGATGATAAAGTTTTTTATAATTCTCGCGAGGGGGCTCCACCTTTGATTGCAGCCAAGCAACAACTGCAGGCAAATACATTATACAAATACACCATTAACAAATTAAAATTATTATAATAAATAATATGTTAACTTAATTTGCAACCAAGTGCGTCATCCACAGAAAAAAGCAACCAACATAGTTACCTAAAATATAAATGGCCACAAAATAAAGTAAACTTTTGCTCGCAAAAGGTTTACATGATCTCCAACCATTTTAAACTTCTAGGACTCATTTCATCATGATTTTATTTGGAGGAGTAATATGAATAACTAATATATCTTTAGATGATCATATTGAAGTTTTACTCTTAAAAAATATTATATATTAAATATATATATATATATGTGTATATATATATAAAGCATCAATTTATTCATAATGTAATATTTAAAGATTTAAGCAGTTTTATTAAATGTAATATTTCCTTTCAATTTTTAGCACCTTCAGCTAGCTGATATATTAAAAAAAAACTTTATTAAACGGAAAAGAAAATAGAAAATGATGAATGTAATGTGACATAGTTTAAAAAAACCAAAACAAAGTTTTTGGGAAAACCAAATAGATACCTATTACGAAATAGTTTTTATGATAAATTACATACATTGATGCAAATTAACTTACATTGTTTTTCGTCAGGGTGTTGTGGATCACATTCACTATCGCATTTCATTCTACATACCCAAGTCCAATTATTGCATTCATCTTGGCATTTTTTTTGGCAGGCAGCAACATCATTATTAGATTCAACTATGGTCATTTGAAGAGCTACAAGGAGAACAAGGCAAACCAACAAAAATTTAACATTATTTTTGTTTTCCATTTTCTTTGCTCTCTTTAGCTAACTTGTTTGATGTTTTTTTCCCTCCTTCCTTCCCTTTTGATTTGTCTTCAATTCATATAAAGTTTTAATAGTTGTATAATCCGTCATACTTACAATAACTTCAGAGGTTTGTTCCAAAAATTTAGAATTCTTATCACAATGTCTCCTATTTTTAAACAAAACAAAAAATTATAAAAGAAAAAGTGAGTTAATAAATAATTCTAAATTTGACCAATTTCTTTCCCTTTAGAATCTTTTTAGCTCACTGATTTACTTTTTTTTTAATATTTTCAAGACAATTATCATTTTATTTGTCATTTCTGAAGAAAAAGTAAGATTGTAGAATATTATAGTACAATAAGAAGTTAATTAAGTTGTAGCTGTGAGAAAAAAAGTGACATATAGATCTGGTTTCATGAAGCAAAAAGAACAAAATATTTATAAATTAAAAAAATAAATATAATATTAATATTTATTTGTTATATTAACACATCAATGTTAATGCAAGCATGTGAAAAGTTCATGTAAAAAATCTAAGTACATGGGAAAATCTATGCCAAAAGACTAATGTAGTTTGTAATAAAAATTAATAACAATAAAATAGTAAATCAATTTTTCGAAATCGCTTACAGTTTGTGAGAAGATGACTGAAGTAGCAAGTAGCTTTCAAAAACTATAGGCTCTCTTTTCAAAATATACAAGCACTTTTCTAGAGCTCATATCATGATAGGATTTAGTTTGTTCATATCTATTTATTATATCTTAGTCTATTCGTATCTATTATTAGCTATCAAATTGCTATTATATTCCAATCAGGCCATCAGTTTCACACTTCGAGATATGTAACTACCTTCTATACATTAATGAAGCTCCTCACATTGACTACCTTCTAAATTAATAAAGATCCTAACCATGATTTCACTCTAGTCAACTCTGACCTTCATTTATCCTTCTCAGGGTATCACGAGCCCTTTACTAGCTACCACCTCCCCTATCTCCAATTCATCAATCTCCATCACCACCATTGATTTTAACCGTAACAACTCAATTAATCAATTCCATAATTTCAGTATGGATCAAAAGTGTCAGCGTCCAGTTAAACAAAATTACCTAGTGTTATTTGCAAACATATATAGTAGTTAAGATTTCACAAAACCACTTCAAAGAATTTCTAACATAATGTAAACTTTTCAAAGTCCACTTCCTAAACTCAAGGATCCAAAAAATTAAGATAAAAACCTGTTGTCAATTTTTAAAAAGTATCCTTTTAGTGAAAAAGTTTCAAATACTCCATTTCAATATCAAAAGAAAACTAAATTTTGGAAACTCGATCCTTAACTAACATCGATATTTCATTGATATCGAGAAATTTTTCTATAAATCTCTAAGACTTTAACACTTCACAAAATCTTATCAAAAAGATCCTTATTCTCACAAATCCAATCAATACAATCATATTTCGCTCAAACAACTCGAAAACTAAATTCTATAACCACCTTTAGAATATACAACATTTCCTTAATATTCAAACTCAATATCCCAATGAGAATCGACAACATGACATTTTGTTTTTGATCATTCCCAAATATTTTATAGACATTCAATTGATTTCCAAAACAATTTATAACATCGTTAGTTGCAAAAAAAAACTAGCTATTTATATGTACCTGCATTGCTAATTCTAACAAAACCAGTCATTTGAGTCATGATTTAAATCAAGAAGATTAACTTGAATTGACCTTTTTTTTAACTTAGAGCATAGAAATGTGAGAGAAAACTTAATTATATGCTCCCAAAGAAACAAAAGTTGTCAATGGATTGAACTTCAATTCATTCCCAAAACTGAATGTCCAAAATTTAAATTTTTGCTTATGACAAAGGTCGTGATTTATTATATTCATATGGTACATGATTATTTTGATTGAAAATCAAAGGTTCCCCTACTAATAATTTTGATAATGACTTATAGTTATATAAGTATTTCACATAATCATTCATTATATTGAGAAGTGTAACCATTCTCCTTATTAGTCTTATATAAGGACATGATTTCCTATGAGAAAATAATAATAGTGGATGATATGATCAATTCCTTAAGAACGTCACTATATATGTTTTGGAATGAATGAAATTAGATGAAATGGTATAGCTAGTTGTAGTGTCCAAGAACACTATATGTCCTTAACCCTCTAAGTGCCCAAGATTATGGGAATCAGGGGCGCCAAAGAGGATCAAGTGTTAATGTATGACTTTATGGTGTTTTTGCAGTTCCAGTTGGGAAAAGCAGGGTCTCCCTAGTCAACGTGTGTGTGCAGAGTGTCAACTTAGGGATGAGAGTACGTACCTGAAACCCTAGCTGTAATGAGCTATTTATAGGGTTTGGAGGAGGCTGATATGGGCCGTTTGGGCCCTGTACCAGAGCTGTGCTGAACCAGGATTCTGTTGAGATAATATCGGAAGATTACGCTCTAAGAATCTGGTTAGGATCAGCTGAAGATCTTATGTCTAGGCTGTTTCCGAGAATCTAGGAGAGAATTGCGGAAGGGATAAGAAGCCTTGATAAGACTGAGTCTATCCACAAGCCAACGGTATGTCTCGGCCGTAGAGTCCCGAGCCTGATGGGTTGAGGACCGATTGTAAGGCTCGGCGCCATCAAGTCCGAGCCTGGTCCTTTGGGTATGCTCGGAGTCCATGAGTCCGAGCGAGGGACGTTTATGTTAAGTTATCCGAGGGAAATGTCCTTAGAGAATCCCTTTAGTAAGACTTGTGTCCGTGTCAGGTCGGCAGACCCTACAAGCCCCCCAGCTCGTAAGACTTTAAAAAGTCTGTGACGAGGTAGCAAGTGTTTTGGGTTGACCTTTTCGGATGTCTCGTGATAGCTGTAATTATACCGCCTGTTTCGAGGTGACGTTTTGGGTTCTCTAGGTATGGCGCGTTTCCTTGTAAGTTGTGCCAAATCATTTCAAATTTTGAAATTTGAAAAAGCATCCTTAGCAACTGCCACGTTTCATCGTGCATGTGGCTGAATGAGGTAATGGGCTTTTAGCCCACACGAACCCCCACGTGCGTCGTGGAGGGAAACCGAAAGGGTTGGAAATTTCTGATTTTACTCGTATCCATCATTCCGCCTTCATTCACTCCCTCACATTCTCATAAACCAAAAACTCTTGCTCATGAGATTTTCCCAACTCTTTTCACTGATTAAAACTCCAGAGATTCGTATTTGCTGTCAACGTATTTTCACGATTTCTTTCCGTCCTTCACGATTTCTTGCTATCATCAACCCTTTCTAGAAATCAACTAAGGAAAGCAGGTAACTTCTTTCAAACTCAAATCATTTACTCTTGGTCTTGTTCTTCTTTCTGTCTTTTGAAAGGGTTCTGCGTTTCTGGGTTTTTTGCAGGGATTTTGGGGTTTTTGTTCTGGGTAGATAGTGTTGGTTATTCTGGGTAGATATTGGTATTGGTTTATCATGAGAGGTTGGAGGGATTGGAAAAGGATTTACCACGATCTCTGTAGGAGATTAGGAGAGGAACCTTCTAGTGACAGTGACTCTGGTTTTTCTGGGAATTCTGGGAGTTCTGGTTACTCAGGGAATTCTGGGAATCCTGAAGATGACTGAAGTAGCAAGTAGCTTTCAAAAACTATAGGCTCTCTTTTCAAAATATACAAGCACTTTTCTAGAGCTCATATCATATTTGCTGTCAACGTATTTTCACGATTTCTTTCCGTCCTTCACGATTTCTTGCTATCATCAACCCTTTCTAGAAATCAACTAAGGAAAGCAGGTAACTTCTTTCAAACTCAAATCATTTACTCTTGGTCTTGTTCTTCTTTCTCTCTTTTGAAAGGGTTCTACGTTTCTGGGTTTTTTGTAGGGATTTTGGGGTTTTTGTTCTGGGTAGATAGTGTTGGTTATTCTGGGTAGATATTGGTATTGGTTTATCATGAGAGGTTGGAGGGATTGGAAAAGGATTTACCACGATCTCTGTAGGAGATTAGGAGAGGAACCTTCTAGTGACAATGACTCTGGTTTTTCTGGGAATTCTGGGAGTTCTGGTTACTCAGGGAATTCTGGGAATCCTGTAGAAACTAGCTCTGATGACGATGAGGTAGATCCTCCTATCCCCCCTCGTGGTCATGGATCTAACGAGTCACCCGAGGTAGAACCGTTAACCATAGATTATCCTTCTAATACCGCGGAAGAGAATAGGTGGTTAGTGGCCTATAGGTTTGCCGAGCGTCGAGCTCAAGTTAGGACCAGTCCCGAGTCTTTAGGGGGTTCTGTGGAGGGGGGAAAAGGTCCAGGGCTCGGCCTTAGTTTTAGAATTAAAACTTCTTCTGTAAAAAATGCTAATGCCGAGCCTTTTGCTTTTTCCCCAGATATGGTGGAGCGCAGATGCGATACTCATCCTGAAGAATACCCTCTACCCCCGAACCATGCTCAATATGATGCCATTTTTTATCAGGAAGTGCTCGGTACGAGACCCTCCTTGCTGACGACTAATAGTTTGAACCATCTTCGACCACTTCTCACTCCTCCGAACGCCGATGGGAATAACTCCGATTTTGTACTAAGACATGCGAGCATAGACGATCGAATATGCTTTGAAGTGCTAGCGAACCGCCAATTATTTTATTTTTATGAGGAGGTAGTGACGAAGGTTGGAATCCGTATGCCTTTTTCCACCTTTGAGATAGAAGTCTTAAGGCACATGGGTATAGCTCCCTCCTAACTACATCCGAGCGGGTGGGCCTTCGTTAGAGCCTTCCAGCAGTTTTGCGATGCCGAGGGTCGAGTGGCAACATTACGATCTTTCTTCTGGTTGTACGCCCCCCAAGTGAATAAGTTCGGCGACTCTAAGGGGCTTTGGGTGTCTCTGAAAGCTCGGAGGGAACATGCCCTCTTTGCTAAAGTAACTGATTCATGGAAGTCCTTCAAGCCACTTTTCTTCCAATACGAGCATACTGGGGCCGGAGTATGCTGGTTTATGGAACAAATAGAAGAGGAAGGAGAAGTTCGGGTTGTTCCTCAATTCCCTTTAAGTTGGTCGGGAGGTATTTACAATCGAGGGGCATCCCTGTATCAATTTGACTATAAGGCCGATTTAACAAAAGTCGAGAGACGATTATGTGACCGAGTGTGGGAGTACCTCCGAGACAAAGGTCAAATTGATACAAAGCAAATTTTGCTGAAAAGGACACGGGAGGAAGTGAAGGCCGAACTGGGTATATATATATATATATTTTGATCGGCCTAATAAATTGTTCTTGCTGTAGAGAAAATGGGGAAGAAAGCTACCAAAGCCAAGAAAAGTGCAGCCGCTTCGGACCGGATGGCCAAATTGGCTGCTGTGAAGGCTGGTTCAAGTTCCTCGGCTAAAAGCCCTGCCTCCGAATCAACACCAGTAAGTACTCCAACTGCAAAACCTCGTGCAGTGTCTCCCGAGGTTCTGCAGGCTGCCGATGGAGTGGAGAAGGTGGTCAATTTGGAGGCACAAAATGCCAAAGATACCCCAGAGCGTCCGATCAAGAGGGCTCGGATAGAGAAGGGAAAAGGGCTGGCAGGGGACTGGCTCAATTTGAGCAAATCTCATAAAGGGGTCAAGGTTCCTGAGGGCATGGACGACGTTGCCGCCAAAACGGTGTGGGGTAGGAAGATGTCTGATGCCTTCATTGCAACTGTCTTCCCTCCCGAGAATGCTGAAGTGATTGGTGCCTGGACCCCGGGAACTTGGGAAAACAATTGCTCCTCTTTGGTGAGGAGTTTTTTGAGGGGTGCAGCCATACTTCATCACCTCGGTCAACATGGTGATGATGCTTACGCTGGGCTGGCCCCAGATGAAAAAAAGAAAAGACTTGAAGCCACCGATCGGGAAGACTACTTACAGCTCCAAGTTGAAGGTCTTGACAAAAAGTTGCAAACGTTGGCCGCCAAGAATGAACGACTGCAGAAGGTGGCACAAGATGCTGAAGGTTCCAAGGCTAGGGCCGAGAGGACACTCCAGGAGGCCGAAGAGAGGATGAGGCGGTCGGAGGAGATCCTGAAAAAAGCTAAAGAGGACGCTACTGCTCTTCAGGAGGCGACGGAGAAAGCTCGGAAAGCCGAGCAAGTTGCTGCTGTGGTTCAGGAACGACATGAATATGCCAAGGATGAGATTCTCGGGCTCCAAGCTTCCTTGGACAAGATAAGAGCGAAAGCTCTTAAGCATAAGAAAGCAGCCAAGGAGAATCTGTACAACTGGGATCATGCTGTTGAGGATTCTTTCTACAATACTGCCGAGCAACTTCGTATCTTGAATCCTGGGCTCGTGACTAAGGGTGCTGACCCCAATTTTGCTGTTAAGGATGGGCGAATCGTAGGCGAAAATGGGGTCCCCATAGATAGGAGCAGCTCTGATCTTCCTGACCACTTGGCCGAGGAAGCAGAGGAGGAAGATGCCGAGGATGCCGAAGATGAGGAGGATGAAGATAAGTTTGATCCTGACAGCGTTGTACTGTCCGATTTAGAGTAGATTTATCCTTTTTCTTTTTGTATTTGCCCCAATAGATGGGTTTGAATTTTTATTGTTGTACCTTGTTTGGAATATTTATAATATCCGTAATCATTTCATGCTTCCTTTTTGTTCTTTTCGTTAAGAATTCAAGTGTTAAGACCTCGGAACTCCAGCACTTTAGCCGAGGTGGGTTCCTCTATCCGCAATGTATAAGATGATTGTTATAACACAAATCATGTTCTAATCGGGAATCTTTTGTGAAGTACTTGACGAGTTATAAGCTCTTGTTAGAGCTGTTTATAATCGTTCGCGTCATAAGCGGAGGCTAATCGGTTATGAGGAAAAGTACGTGATACAATGAATTCAATAACAAGAACTTTTATTTATTCGAAGCAATAGTTACAATGGGCTCGGAGTTTCACCGAGCGTACACCATTATCAAAAAGTGAACAATTTGTAAGATCCATGAAGAATGTTTTGATAAATGCCAAAAGGTTTTGAACAAGCTACAAATGTGTTGATCAAGTTCAAGCTCAACAAGCAACAACAAACATCAAGTTATGAAGAGAGAACCAACTCATGAAGACTTAGTTTGGTAGTTTATGTTTTATTGTTTTATCTTTTGCCTCACAAGTCTTTTAGTTTATGAGTTTGGGTAGAGTTATTAGAGGGTAGTGAATCTCTTTTGATTGCATGATTATATCATATTTTGAGTATTCACTTTGCCTAAAATAAATAGGTGGCTTAAAGGTTTTAAAGAAAAGGTTTAGTTTTTTGAGAAAACAAGTTTTTAGTGATTTTTATGCTGATTACTCGAGTAACACATATTTCACTCGAGTAAAATTTATCAAGCTTGCGACTTACTCGATTAATCATTATTTCACTCGAGTAAAATGTTTTCAGCTTTCGGCTTACTCGAGTAACACTCATTTCACTCGAGTAACTCGATTAGATATGGTTTTTTAAATACGTTTTTCACTTCTCAAAAGCCATTCTAAGTGCTCCAACTTTTGGGTATTCTATATAAACCTTTTCCTAATCATTTCTATCAATTAGAATCAACTAGAATCATTTTGATACACAATTTTACAAAGAATCAAAGCCACACTATTCTCTCTCACTCTCTCAAGATCAAAGCTCTCATTTTCATATTCTTTGATCAAGAACCTTGAATCTCTCATGTTGATATTTCATAGCTTTTGAAAGAGATTCATAGGATTGTTATTGTTTTTCATTTGAGTTGTAATCTTTGCAAAAGGCAAGCTATCTACAACAAAGGAAGACTTGATTTTGTGAATCAAGCAAAGTTATATTGGAAGCCTTGGTGAGGCATTTCATCAAGCACTTGGAAGCCTTGTTGAAGAACAAGCATTTGGAAGTCTTGTAGTGAAGCAAGCAATTGGAAGACTTGTTGTGGGGTATCGGCAAGCAAAAGAGAACAGGTTAGATTAGATATCAATAGGGTTACAAGGCAAGGGTGTGGTATCTCTTGTAGGCTAGCAAGAAGGGAGTCTTGTGAGGCATTTACTTGTAATTTGAGAAACTCTAATTCATCATAGTGAAGAATCTCTCTTGGTTGAAGAGGGGACTGGATGTAGCTTTCAAGTGGATGAAAGTGAACCAGGATAAATCACTGTGTCGTATCTCTAAACTCTCTACTCTTTACAATTCTTGTTATTAATTGTGTTCTTGGTTGAAAACCTAGAAAAAGTGATTTTTCATAATTGATTGAATTGAATCTTTATTGTTCAAATTAATTTGGGGAAAATCATTTTCATAACTAGGTTAATCAATAAGAATATTGGTGTTGATTGTTTCCGCTTAATCTCTGATATAATATTTGTTAATTGATTGATTTTCATTGGTTTTAATCGTTTAGATTTGTTTCTTGCGAAAATCTTTCAAAGTTTCTATAACACCTATTCAACCCCCCCTTCTAGGTGTTTTCCTAGTTTTCCTAGTTGTTTCAACCACCGATTGTAGGTTTCTCAACAATTGGTATCAGAGCTCGGTCGAAAGACACGAGCATAGAGCTTTTTCGTTAAGATCCTTGAGGAAACTACAATGGGTTCTACGAATCCTTTTTGTGGTGAAGGTGCTTCAATTAATCGCCCTCCTATGTTTGGTGGAGAGGGTTATGGTTATTGGAAAATTAGGATGAGAATCTTTATAGAAGCTATAGATGTGAACATTTGGGAAGCCATTGAAAATGGTCCTTATATTCCCTCAAAAGATGTAGAAGGTGTGCTTACACTTACTCCCAAAGATAAGTGGACCGATGATGATAAAAGGAAAATTCAATATGATTTAAAAGCAAAGAATATCATCACCTCCGCTCTATCTTATGATGAGTTCTTTAGAGTCTCCCAATGTAAAGATGCCAAAGATATGTGGGACACCTTGCAAGTCACACATGAAGGCACTAGTGAAGTTAGGCGTGCTAGATTAAATTCTTTGATGCATGAATATGAATTGTTTCGTATGTTGCCTAATGAATCTATATGTTTTATGCAAAAACGTTTTACTCATATTGTTAATTATCTCATTACTCTTGGTAAAACTTTCGTGAATTGTGAACTTGTTAACAAAGTTTTAAGATGTCTAAGTAGGGAATGGCAACCTAAGGTTACCGCAATTGTTGAATCAAAGGACTTGGACACCATGGACTTAGCAACACTTTTCGGAAAGCTACAAGAACATGAAATGGAGCTTGGACGTTTGCAAATGCATGAAGAGTCGGATAAGTACAAAGAGAGAAAAGGAATTGCTCTTAAAGCTCAAAGGTCATATAAAAAGGAAGAGAGTTCCGATGATGATGATGATGATAATGAAGATTCCGATTCGGACATTGATGAAGAGGAGATGAAGCCTCTACTAAGAAAGTTCAATAAAATTCTAAGGAGAAAAGGAAGGTTGAACAAGGACAAAAGTAAAGAGAAGGATCCCCCACACTACAAGACCAAGACTTCAAAAGAAGGTATAGTTTGCCATGAATGTGGAAAGCCCGGTCATCTCAAGTACTCATGCTCTAAGTATCTCAAGAAGAAGGAGAAAGAGAAGAAAAATGCAAAACACAAAAGGGCATACATAGTTTGGAATAGTGATGATGAACAAGACAAGAAAAGCACAACTAGTAGTTCTTCGGATGATGAACATGCCGCTTGTCTCAACTTGATAGCTCAAGTACATGAAGAGGAAAGCTCAAATGATGAATCAAGTGAGCAAAGTTACGAAAGCGATGTAAGTGAAACTAAATCCGAAATTTCTTCCAAATATGAAATCTTATATAATGCTTATGAAGAAATGCATAAACAATTTAAGAAACTAGCTTTGAAAAACATTGAAAGGAAGAAGCTCATTTTGAAACATCAACAAGAGATTTTAGAACTTCAAAAACAAGTTGATGAGCTTAATCTTCAAAATGAAACTCTTGATCTTATATATGCTAGTTCTTCTTGTGATTGTGCTAATAGATTGAATATTGTGGTTGATTGTGAGGATTGCAAGTTGCTTAAAGATGAAAATGCTATTTTGAAAAATAAGCTTGCAAGTTTCTCAAATGGTGATATTAGATTGCGCACATTGTTAAATTTTCAAAGAGAAAATTCAAACAAGTTTGGTTTGGGTTATACTAATGCTAAGAGTATGTCTCATAGAAATGTTGTTGATTTTTCTAAAGTTAATTTTTCAAATGCACCAACATGTTTCTATTGTGGTACTCATGGACATACTTCAAATGTGTGTTATATTAAAGTGCATGGTATACCTAAAGGAGATTTTGTTTGGGTGAAAAAGGGTGAGAGTCCCTACACTAACAAAAATGGATCCAAAACCATTTGGATACCAAAAAGCAAAGCATGATTGTTTTTGTAGGTATGATTGAAGAGCAAAAGGACTTTCATGTGTTATTCATTCATTTGCTACTTCAATTGGTATCAAGGAGAAAATTCTACAAATTGGTAACATTTGATATTATACAATTGGTATTTCAATTTGATATTGTTGGATATTGCTCATAGTTCTCTCAATTGGTATTATTTCTTATAATGTGATATTGTTTATACTATTGAGAAAATACTATTGGTATCAAATTCTTACAATTGTTTTACAATTGATATCATGTTATTGGTATACAATTTGTTTGATATTGATTACTCAATGATACTAATTTTAAACATTAGATGATTATCATGCTTTGGTTGTTATATCTCATTAATCTCTCTATTTTGGCTTAGATCTTTTATTTCAATTGGTATATATTTCTTTTTGATAATGCCAAAGGGGGAGAAATATGATGTTTTGAAAAAGAGGAGATTTGTATTTGAAAGATTTAAAAAAGGGGAGAAATATTATCATTTTGGGGAGAAATGAAATGGTATGTTTGGAGAAAGGTTGTTTTTGTTGTTTTTATGTAGGTTGAGCAAAGTTGTTTAAGATAGGGGGAGAATCAAGCTTACTCAATTGGATTTCAAATGTCAAAAGCATTAATTGAGGGGGAGCAAGAGTCTCACCAAGTGATCAAATGGTTCAAGCATCAACAACTTCAATGAACTTCAAATAATTTCAAAACATGTTTGTCATTTTCAAAAAGGGGGAGATTGTAAGATCCATGAAGAATGTTTTGATAAATGCCAAAAGGTTTTGAACAAGCTACAAATGTGTTGATCAAGTTCAAGCTCAACAAGCAACAACAAACATCAAGTTATGAAGAGAGAACCAACTCATGAAGACTTAGTTTGGTAGTTTATGTTTTATTGTTTTATCTTTTGCCTCACAAGTCTTTTAGTTTATGAGTTTGGGTAGAGTTATTAGAGGGTAGTGAATCTCTTTTGATTGCATGATTATATCATATTTTGAGTATTCACTTTGCCTAAAATAAATAGGTGGCTTAAAGGTTTTAAAGAAAAGGTTTAGTTTTTTGAGAAAACAAGTTTTTAGTGATTTTTATGCTGATTACTCGAGTAACACATATTTCACTCGAGTAAAATTTATCAAGCTTGCGGCTTACTCGATTAATCATTATTTCACTCGAGTAAAATGTTTTCAGCTTTCGGCTTACTCGAGTAACACTCATTTCACTCGAGTAACTCGATCAGATATGATTTTTTAAATACGTTTTTCACTTCTCAAAAGCCATTCTAAGTGCTCCAACTTTTGGGTATTCTATATAAACCTTTTCCTAATCATTTCTATCAATTAGAATCAACTAGAATCATTTTGATACACAATTTTACAAAGAATCAAAGCCACACTATTCTCTCTCACTCTCTCAAGATCAAAGCTCTCATTTTCATATTATTTGATCAAGAACCTTGAATCTCTCATGTTGATATTTCATAGCTTTTGAAAGAGATTCATAGGATTGTTATTGTTTTTCATTTGAGTTGTAATCTTTGCAAAAGGCAAGCTATCTACAACAAAGGAAGACTTGATTTTGTGAATCAAGCAAAGTTATATTGGAAGCCTTGGTGAGGCATTTCATCAAGCACTTGGAAGCCTTGTTGAAGAACAAGCATTTGGAAGTCTTGTAGTGAAGCAAGCAATTGGAAGACTTGTTGTGGGGTATCGGCAAGCAAAAGAGAAGAGGTTAGATTAGATATCAATAGGGTTACAAGGCAAGGGTGTGGTATCTCTTGTAGGCTAGCAAGAAGGGAGTCTTGTGAGGCATTTACTTGTAATTTGAGAAACTCTAATTCCTCATAGTGAAGAATCTCTCTTGGTTGAAGAGGGGACTGGATGTAGCTTTCAAGTGGAGGAAAGTGAACCAGGATAAATCACTGTGTCGTATCTCTAAACTCTCTACTCTTTACAATTATTGTTATTAATTGTGTTCTTGGTTGAAAACCTAGAAAAAGTGATTTTTCATAATTGATTGAATTGAATCTTTATTGTTCAAATTAATTTGGGGAAAATCATTTTCATAACTTTGTTAATCAATAAGAATATTGGTGTTGATTGTTTCCGCTTAATCTCTGATATAATATTTGTTAATTGATTGATTTTCATTGGTTTTAATCGTTTAGATTTGTTTCTTGCGAAAATCTTTCAAAGTTTCTATAACACCTATTCAACCCCCCCTTCTAGGTGTTTTCCTAGTGTTCCTATTTGTTTCAACCACCGAGTGTAGTTTTCCAACACAATTCAAACAGAAAATGTAATAAAACAACTAAAACAATTGAAAACGAAATGAAACAATTGAAACTAACTGTAATAAGCTCGAAGTTTCGCCACGTTCCATGTGTTGTTGATGAGAGCACCCGAGAGAGTTTCAAGCTTGTAAGCTCCTGTTCCTGATTTGGAAGCTACTCGATAGGGCCCTTCCCAGCTTTGGGCCAGTTTCCCATCCTTTGCGTTCTTGAGACCAATATCTGCTCTTCTTAGGACGAGGTCACCTACCTCGAACTCTCTGGGCACCACCGAACGATTGTATCCTTTCGCTTGCATAAGCTTAGCATGTGTTTCCCGCTCGGCGGCTAAATCTCTAACTTCTTCTGATAGAACGAGATCCTCACACAGTAAAGTGTTGTTGAGAGGATTCGGTTGTTGCATTGCTCGGAATGATGGGATGATCCTTTCTATTGGGATGACTGCATCGCAACCGTAAGTGAGCCGGCAAGGCGTTTCTCCTGTTGAAGTTTGTATGGTGGTGCGATACGACCAAAGCACCTCATGCAAGTTTTCCAACCAATTCCCTTTTGCACCGATGAGCCTCCTTTTGATCCCCTGGATGAGGGTTCGGTTTATTGATTCTACTTGTCCATTAGTCTGAGGGTGCTCGACCGAGGAAAAGTAGTGTTCAATGTTTAGAGTATTGACCAAATCCTGGAATGCCTTTGCCGCAAATTGTGTTCCATTGTCAGTTACTAACACTTGTGGCACTCCGAACCGAGCTATAACCTGTCTCTCAAAGAACTTCTGAACCTTGGCTGATGAAATGGTTGCCAGCGGCTCAGCTTCAACCCACTTAGTGAAATAATCGATGGCCACTATCACCCATTTGAGCTGTCCAGGTACGGTGGGGAACGGTCCAATCAAATCCATTCCCCACTGATAGAAGGGATAGGGAGATGAAAGTGAATGGAGTTCCTCGGCTGGCTTCTGGTAAACATCACTGTGGAACTGACATTTCTCACACCTCTTCACATGGCTGATCGCATCCTGCTGTAGGGTCGGCCAGTAGTATCCTGCCCTTAGAATCTTTTTTGCCAGTGATTTCCCCCCAACGTGGTGACTTCCAATACCTCCATGGACCTCTTCCAATGCCTGCTTTGCTTCAGTGGGGTCTAAACATCTAAGCATGGGACCGTTTATCCCTCGGCGAAACAGAAATCCATCAACCATAGCAAACTAAGATGCCTTTCTGACAAGCTTTTTGGCCTCGATCGGATCTGCCGGCAAAATACCCTGTTCCAAGTAGCTTGTGATCGGAGAAGTCCAACTCGGACCCACAGAGACGGAGAGGACAACGCTAGGTCCATGCACCATCTCTTGGATCAATGTTCTATTATTACCAGGGCCCTTTGTTGAAGCAAGTTTAGAAAGAATGTCCGCTCGGCCATTGCTTTCTCTTGGGATGTGACAGAATTCCACCTTGGCAAACTCCGAAGATAGAAATTTTACCTTTTCCAGATATTTTTGAAGGATGGGTTCCTTGGCTTGATAATCACCTTTTACTTGTGATACCACCAATTGAGAATCGCTAAAAATTTTTACCTCTCTGGCCCCTACTTCTTTCGCCATCCTCAGACCAGCCATTACGGCTTCATACTCCGCCTGATTGTTTGAAGTCGGAAATCCGAACTTCAAAGAATACTCCAAAGTAACTCCCTCGGAATTCTCCAGGATTATCCCAGCTCCTGCCCCGAGCTTGTTGCTTGACCCATCAACATAGATGCTCCAATCCAAGTTTGAGCTCGTCAATGGCTCAGTAAACTCGGTGAGAAAGTCAGCTAAAACCTGGGACTTCATTGCCTTCCTCGGTTCAAAAGTGATGTCGAACTCGGAAAGTTCAATGGCCCAAGTCACCATTCTTCCTGCCAAGTCTGGTTTTTGGAGTATCTGACGGATTGGCTGAGCTGTTCTGACTCTGATGTGGTGGCTCTGGAAATATTGACGCAACCTTCTGGCCGTGATAACCAAGCAAAACGCCAACTTTTCTACCTTCTAATATCTCAACTCTGGTCCCTGCAGTGCTCGGCTGACAAAATAAACCGGGGATTCCTTGTTTGACTCTTCCCGAACCAGGGCCGAACTGACTGCGGAATCCCCCACTGATAAGTAAAGGAACAGAATTTCATCATTTGCAGGACTAGACAAGATTGGAGGGGATGCCAGGTGATGAGCATTTTATTTCCCATTATTCCTTGCATTATTTTACTCCTATTATTGATACTTGTTGCCCATTTGACATTGTTTAGCTTGATTTAGTGATTTAGAGTTTATTGGACTAATATTCTGAATATTGTTTAATTTGGGATTATTTAGCCTAATTAATTCTATTTCTATTTTCAGGTCATATTTGGCACAAGGGCTTTTTGGGCATTTTGGGAATGAAGATTTAATTTTGGAAGAGAAGATATATGATGAAGTGAAGATTGTAATCTATCTTTAGGATTATTTGAGATTTAGTTTATATCTTTTAAGATTTAGATTTTATCTATAGGATATTTTTAGATTTAATTTAGAGATTAGCTTTCCTTAGGATTTGGGCCCATGATTTAGGCCCGTTTTGTGATTTAATAAGCCAATTTCGTGTAAACCCTAGCAGCCACAATCTATCATTCACGTTTTTACATTCTCTCTCTTAGAGAAGTCTTAGTTTTGCTCTCCAAGCTTGTGGTGGCTGCTAGGGTTTTTCTCTCTTCCCTTTCTACACGTTTTTTGGTATTTTTCTTCATGGAAGGCTAAACTCTTAGGTTAAATCCCTTTGGTAATGTATCACATACTCTTGAGGTTTTGTTCTTAATGCTATTTCGTTTTTATTCACTGTTTTCATGCTTATTGATATGTTATGGTTCCCTTAGTTCCATTCTATAGAGATAATCCATGTGTATGAATGCTTAATTTATGCAAACTCGTAAAAACTCCATGCTTTGGCTTTTAATGCTTAATTAGAGGTTTGGGTTTTGGGGTGAGAATTGAATTTTCGCTTAGTATTTAGTTCTCACGAGTTGGATAGTGAAGAGGAAAGAAATTGATCTTTTGTGACCGATGATAGAGTTGTGAACGCGAGCCAAAGGGGTTTATCCGCTTTTCCTTATCTGTTACTTCGTTTTTATTTTAATTCTGTTTTGATTTCAATTATTCAATATTCAATACAAAACCCCCCCTGTTTTCTATGCATACTATGTGTTCGACCTTTTGCTTGATAAGATATTCCTTGGGAGACGACCTAGGAGTCACTTCCTAGTACTATACTTAAACTGTTTTTATTTGTATCGGGTACGGCCTCGATCAAATTTGGCGCCGTTGCCGGGGAATATCGGTTCTTGCCAAATGTCATTAGTAGTTAGTTAGTGTCGTAGTTAGTATAGTTATTATAGTGTGTCGTGTCTGATTTAGGGTCTATTAGTCAATTCTGATAACTGGTTGAAGTTGTACTGTTTGCTGTTTTGCTATTTTGTTGCAATTAGTGTATTTGATTGATTCTGTGGTTGCTAGTTCACATAGTTGTGGGTGGAATTTTTGCACGAAAATTTATATCCATACTACTTTTATCATATAAAAAGGTTTTGAGGCACCACGATCACTCAGGTCATCACTGGTTGTGAGTTCCAGAAAAATTTTCCAAGTTTTAGCAGCACTTTCTTCAAACCGTCGCAACTTTTGACCCGTAACTCGGAATTTGACGAATTTTATATCAAATCGAAGGGAATTTTCTGAATAATCTGATTTTTCTCACTTTGTCAAAAAACTCCTTCGTCTGGACCCTAGATAAGGCGTTTTACTATTTCTTTTTTATTTTACAAGTTTTATTTTCTTAGTTTTTGGTCTCTGATTTAATTGTTTGACTTGGTTCCCTTTTGAATTTTGTTCTCAAACTTTCTGTGATATGTTTTCATGATTTTAGGGTGCTGAAAAAAAATAAAGAAAAAAATTTTAAAAAAATAAAAAATTTTGTTGCCTATTTTGGTCATGCATATTTGTGACAGTTTGGTATGCTTAATGGTGTTCTGTTCAGTACATGACCAGGGGCAACCCAAGCTACTTGCATCCTTACAACCCTGAAATTGATAGGACTTATCACAGATTAGTTAGACAAAATAGGAACCAGTCCATAAGTAGTGAGTCCATTGAGTCTTTACATAGTGAGTCTGCTTCTTTTTCTTCTATTCCTATAAATTCTGATTCTGATTCTTATTCTGTTTATTCTGAAAATATGGCTCAACCTCCACCACGTGAGAGAACATTGAGGGAGCTGGCTACACCTGATTTCACTATTGAAGATTTGTGCATCCAGTATCCCGATGACCCGTATGAGCTAAGGTCTGGACTAATTCATTTGTTGCCCAAGTTTAATGGTCTTGCAGGTGAGGATCCTCATAAACATCTCAAGCAGTTCCACATTGTGTGTGCTACTATGAAACCACATGATGTGCGAGAGGATCATGTTTGTCTTAAGGCATTCCCACACTCCCTAGAGGGGCTAGCCAAGGATTGGTTGTACGATCTGGCCCCTGGTTCTATCACAGGCTGGGATGACCTGAACAGGGCATTTTTGGAGAAATTCTTCCTTGCATGCAGAACAAAAGCAATCCGAAAGGATATATCAGGCATCAGGCAACAAAGTGGAGAAAGTCTCTACGAGTATTGGGAGAGATTCAAGAGACTGTGTGCGAGCTGCCCCCACCATCAGATCTCAGAGCAGCTGCTTATTCAATATTTCTATGAAGGTCTCAACCTCATGGAGAGAAACATGCTTGATGCTGCGAGTGGTGGTGCCGTAGGAGACATGACACCTTTAGAAGCCAGAGCCAAGATTGAGAAGATGGCTTCCAATTGTCAACAATTCCATGCAAGGGGCAACAGCGATGCAATCGTAGTGAGAGGAGTGAATGATGTTGGCACAGGTTCTGGTAAGGTTGAGAAGCTTGAACAGAAGATAGATTCACTTACAACTTTGGTCACTCAATTGACCATCAACCAGAAAAAGTTGTCTCTGCCTGCTAGATTATGTGGCACATGCACATCCGCTGAGAACCCCACAGATGCATGCCCTTCTTTGCAGCAGCAACCAACTACTGGTGCTGACCAACCTGAGGCATATGCCGCCAACATTTTCAACAGTAGAAACCAGTAGCCACAGAATTTTGATATCTCTACCAATAGATACAACCCTGGTTGGAGGAACCATCCCAACCTGAGATGGTCTGATCAGCAGCAACCTTCACAGGTTCAATTTCAGAACAATTCCAGACCACCATATGTACCTCCTCCAGTCCAGCAACAGAGACAACAACAGCAGCAACAACAGGCTAATTCTACACCACCAGCTCCTAGTACTGAGCAGCAGCCTTCATTGGAAGAGCTGATGAAACAGATGACCATGCAAAATCTCCAATTCCAACAGGAAACTAGAGTATCCATTCAAAGACAAGAGGCCTCCATTCAATATTTGACCAATCAGATGGGACAAATGGCAACAGCAATCAACACTATGCAATCTCAGAATTCTAACAAGTTGCCATCCCAAACAGTGATCAATCCAAACCAGAATGTGAGTGCCATTAGTCTAAGGTCAGTGATCAATCCAGCTCAACCTTCCACAAGCACAACACCTGCTGCTGCCCAACAACCACCCTCCATTCCTCTTCCTTTCCCACCAAGGGGGGTGACTCAAAGCAAGAAAATGGAAGAGATTGACAAAGAGATACTTGACACATTCAGGAAGGTGGAAGTCAACATACCCCTTCTTGATGCAATCAAGCAGATTCCAAGGTATGCAAGGTTCTTGAAGGATCTATGCACACACAAACGGAAGCTCAAAGGCAATGAGAGGATCAACATGGGAAGAAATGTCTCTGCTCTTACAGGTAAACCCGTCCCTCATATTCCTGAAAAGTGTAAGGATCCTAGAACTTTCTCTGTACCTTGTATCATAGGTAATACCAAATTTGAGAATGCTTTGCTAGATTTAGGAGCATCTATTAATGTTATGCCTATGTCTGTTTTCAAGTCTCTTTCACTTGGACCTCTTCAACCTACGGGTGTGGTTATCCATTTGGCAAATAGATCTATTGCCTACCCCGCAGGTTTGATAGAGGATGTCTTGGTTCGGGTTGAAGAGCTGATCTTCCCTGCTGATTTTTACATACTTGATATGGAAGATGACTCTCCCCGTAATGCTGTTCCTATTATTTTGGGGAGGCCATTTTTAAAAACAGCCCGAACCAAGATTGATGTGCATGCAGGTACACTTTCCATGGAGTTTGATGGCAGTGTGATCCGATTCGACATTTTCCATGCTATGAAACATTTTCCTGAGGATCACTCTGTCTTTCATGTTGACTTGCTTGATGATCTGATTGATGAACATGTTCTAGACTTTTTGCATGATTATGATTTGCCATCTTTCACTAGCTCATTTACTTGTTCTGCATGTTCTGATTCCGAAATGTGCACTGCATGCATTGAAATTGACCAGTTTTTAAATTCTGCTACTGCATCTGTTGATTCATATGATATAGATTTAGATCATGCTAACCCTAACCCCATTTCTGTTATGCATGAGTGTAATCCATTTGTTCAAGTGCAGGCGGCAGAATCCAATTCCGCTGCTCCTTTAGTTCCATCTGTGATGCAGGCACCTTTATTGGACCTGAAGCCCCTTCCCCCTCATCTCAAATATGCTTACTTGGAGGATGAGCAGAAACTTCCAGTGATCATCTCTACCTCCCTTTCTGTTGATCAAGAGAAGCAGCTGCTGGATGTGATTAGAGAAAACAAAAGGGCAATAGGATGGACTTTGGCAGACATACCTGGTATTAGCCCCTCCATGTGCATGCATCGGATTTTATTGGAGGATGGGGCTAAACCAGTGAGACAACCCCAGAGACGGTTGAACCCCCAGATTCTTGATGTGGTGAAGAAAGAGGTCACCAAGCTGCTGCAAGCTGGTATTATCTACCCCATTTCAGACAGCACATGGGTAAGCCCGGTTCAAGTAGTTCCCAAGAAGTCTGGGGTGACAGTTGTCAAAAATGAGAAGGATGAGCTGATTCCCACTAGAGTGCAGAACAGTTGGAGAGTCTGCATTGACTATAGGAAGCTCAACCAGGCGACCCGCAAGGATCACTTTCCTCTTCCCTTCATTGATCAGATGTTGGAGCGCCTGGCAGGTAAATCTCACTATTGCTTCTTAGATGATTTCTCTGGTTATTTTCAAATCTGTATTGCACCAGAGGACCAACATAGGACCACATTTACCTGTCCTTTTGGTACATTTGCTTATAGGAAGATGCCCTTTGGCCTATGCAATGCTCCTGGAACTTTTCAAAGATGTATGATGAGTATTTTTAATGACTTACTTGAGCACTGCATAGAGGTCTTCATGGATGATTTTAGTGTATATGGTTCCTCTTTTGATGCTCCTGGCACTTCACAATCTCTGTCCGAGCGGACGGTTGCTCCCCCATAGTCACTAAGAGATGGATGTGACCTAAAGGAACAATCGAGTGGCTTGTGAAGCCGATCAAACTTCCCTCAAACGGAGTTAAGTCCGACCTTTTCAGTTTCAAAGCCTCGAACAGGTCTAAAAACATGATATCTGCTGAACTCCCCTGGTCAACTAGAATCCTTTTTACTTCGTAGTTGCCAAGTCTGGCTGTCACCACCATTGGGTCATTGTGGTCCTGAATAATGTCTGCAAAATCTTCATCACTGAAATTGATGACAATATTTTTCTTCTTGGGCTTCTGGATCGGACGGCTAGCCACCGAAAGGACCTGCCCCACATACTTTTTCCGATCTCCTCTTTTTTCCCCACCACCCGTAAATCCTCCAGCAATGGCATTGATTAAGAAAGTCTCTCGACTCTTATCCTGTTCGGACAGTAGGACGGAGGCTCCCTCTGCAGGTGGTGAAGGGCTCCTGTTTCTCTGTTGTGGCTCGGATCTAGGCGGGGAATGGCTTCTTCTCTTCGCACGCTTCCGCAATGCTTCACCAATGTATTGCTGAAGTTTTCCATCCCTTACCATCTCTTCAATCAAATCCTTCAGCTGAGTACACTGGTCGGTAGTGTGCCCCCATCCGCCGTGATGATCACAATACTTCGTCTTATCTTTTCGAGCAGTTTTCCTCAAAGCTGGAGGCCGAGTGATATTACGCATCTCGGTATGCATAGTCTCACGAAGGATTTGACTCCTCGGGACTGTAAGCTGAGTTTATTCATCATATTTGCCTTTAGGAGGCAGTTTTTCTCTTTCTCCTCTTTCTATTTTGTCCTTCCTTCCCCTATCTCGAAAACGATCGTTTTGTCGGGGATCGTTTTGATGAGGGCGTTGCTCACGACGCTCCTCCTTACCCCTGGCAGCGGTACTAATTATGTGGAACTCTTCCAGATTAACATATTTCCTTGACCTTTCCCTAAGCTCGGCCATATCCTTAGGTGGCTCCCCAATCAAGCAATCCTTGAAATCTCCATCTTGCAATCCTTGAGTGAGCAAAAGAACGGATACTCCAGATTGCAGACCTGATATGCCACTGGCCTCCTGTTGGTACCAAGCTAGGTAGTCGCGTAGAGACTCGTCAGGTCTCTGTGCAACTCCAGCTAGTGAATGATCTGACTTCGGCTGCGACATACCGCCTGTGTATCTGTTTATGAATGCCTGCCTAAGCTCGGCCCATGAGCGGATCGAATTGGAGGGTAAAGAGTTGAACCATCTCAAAGGTGCCGAGCCCAGAGTCATTGAGAAAGCTCGGCACTTCATAAAGTCCCCTCCTCCATAAAACATCATGGAGGATTCATAAGCAGCTATGTGGTCCATCGGATCCGTTGTCCCTGTGTACCGAGGGATGTTTTGATGACCCACATACGTCTGCGGGGTTTGAAATTCCATTATCTCAGGTGTGCAAGGGTGCCCAGGATGGGCTTCCCTGGTGACACATTCGGGAATCATGTTCGGGTTGAGGGGGGGAGGTGGGGGAAGATTGCTCGGGTTGCCGTAGGCCGCGTAAGGGCCTTGCTCGGCGATTCTTGCCATGCTCTGCTGTTGAAGAGTGGCAATAGCTTGATTCTGTTTTTCAATTAAAGAAGTCTGAGTCCTCAAGATCTCCATGATCGACTCCTCTCTTCTTCGGGCCGAAGAAGTAGTCATGTAAGATCTGCCTTCCGTTTCAGAATGCTGACCACCTTGAAGAGTTCCAAAACGACCTCTAGTGAGGTGAGGTATCTCCCTGTTGGATCTTTCAGCCCTGGAATGATCACGACGATCGGCCCGCTCAACTCGTCGATCCTCATTAGTTCGTGACCCAGCAGCGGCCCGACGAGACTGATGTGGTTCAGAATCTGTCGTGTCACGCCATTCTGAAACATGGCCATCAGGGACGGTATGAGGGTTAGACTTCCCTCTGCCGCCTTCAACGAGAACTTGATCAACTGGAGGAACCGTGGCTTGTGCCTGAACATCAGCCTAATTGCCTTTAGTTGGTCTTCCCGGAGCGATTCTGTCCTTAACGTTCTTCCCGCTATTGGGTGGCCTCCCGCGGAGGCGACGGCGGAGATCTTCTTGATTACCATTATTGTTGTCGTTTGCCATGAGAACAGTGGGTGGGAATATTGGTTATTCGTTTCCCACAGACGGCGCCAATGTAGTGTCCAAGAACACTATATGTCCTTAACCCTCTAAGTGCCCAAGATTATGGGAATCAGGGGCCCCAAAGAGGATCAAGTGTTAATGTATGACTTTATGGTGTTTCTGCAGTTCTAGTTGGGAAAAGCAGGGTCTCCCTAGTCAACGTGTGTGTGCAGAGTGTCAACTTAGGGATGAGAGTACGTACTTGAAACCCTAGCTGTAATGAGCTATTTATAGGGTTTGGAGGAGGCTGATATGGGCCATTTGGGCCCTGTACCAGAGCTGTGCTGAACCAGGATTCTGTTGAGATAATATCGGAAGATTATGCTCTGAGAATCTGGTTAGGATCAGCTGAAGATCTCATGTCTAGGCTGTTTCCGAGAATCTAGGAGAGAATTGCGGAAGGGATAAAAAGCTTTGATAAGACTGAGTCTATCCACAAGCCGACGGTATGTCTCGGCCCTAGAGTCCCGAGCCTGATGGGTTGAGGACCGATTGTAAGGCTCGGCCCCATCAAGTCCGAGCCTGGTCCTTTGGGTATGCTCGGAGTCCATGAGTCCGAGCGAGGGACGTTTATGTTAAGTTATCCGATGGAAATGTCCTTAGAGAATCCCTTTAGTAAGACTTGTGTCCGTGTCAGGTCGGCAGACCCTACACTAGTTATTTATAAACTAGGCACTTGACTTCTTGGTACGTAGGAACATTTGCTTGCCTTTCATCTAAAACATGAAATATTTGTTAGTTTAATCATTGAGAGAAATCATTTTGTTTTGTTAAATATGAAATAATGTAATGTTCCATTTTTTGTTGTGAATATTTTATGTCTTCCTAAAGATAAAATAGGCTTCTCTTTGTCGATTTCCTGTTCTTTTCCTTCACCCACTGATGTGTAGGATACAAATGCACTTCTTTTTGCACATATATGTCTGGTAGCCCTGAGTCTACCACCCATTGCCTCATATTAGCAACCATCAGGTCTTGGGAAACAACTGCAGCAATAATATCATCTCCTTGAACAAATTTTGAATTTGGCTCAGGAGGATTCTCATTTCTTTTACGGTGTCTACAAACTGTTGCATAATGCCCCGACTTTCCACAAATAAAACAATGACCTTTTCCTTTTTCTTAAAACAGGCGTTATAAGCAACTCTAGGAACAAAAGTATTGTGACCAGAATCTATATTATTTGCATACGTTTTCTTATTGTGTGCCATGTTTTCTTTTGCATCCAATGCTTTTGCCCTTGCAACTTTGAGTTCTTTTAATTTCTGGTTGTGTCGTCAGTGATAATATGTGTAATCAAGTCCGCCAATGAAAGTTGCTTGTGTTTGTTCTTTAGTTGCTCTTTGTAATCATTCCATGATTCAGGTAATTTTTCAATCAATAAACCATCAATAGACTTCACGAAGAATAATGTTTTCTACTTTTAGATCTTCCAACAACTTGTGATATTCATTAATATAATTTGTTATTGATGTCCTTTTCGTCCAACATCTCCCACTTGTAGTTGTGATGTCCAAGACTGAGAGGACCTTAAGGTTAGGGAAGAAGACCTCAAGGAAGCCTCTGTCTAGGGTTTATCTGTGATGTTCGTGGGTGTCCTCAGGTGGCAAGGTAGGAAGCCAAGAAGTAGCCCTAATTACTGGTGTGTGAAGGTGACAATTAGGGTTAGAGGACATACCTGAGCCCCATGTAGTACGAAGCTACTTATAGGGGGGAGCTGGTTGCCCTAATGGGCTTGCTTGAGGCCCAAGTAGGGCCAGCCTGTAATGAGCTATGAGTGGATGAGCTGTCCTTGTGGATAAGGTACGTACGTCATCCTGTTCTTGGTATCGGAATCTCTGCGTGGTGTCGGACAAGGAAGTTGGACCTTGGTAGGAGCATAAGGTCGGCCCGTGTCTGGTGTTTGTTCGGCCATTGAGCTTTGAGCTCGGCCAAGCACACAGAGGGCTTCCTAAAGGGTCATCAGGCCCTGCATGAGGGTTTCGAGGAGCTTGGCTAAGCCGAGTCCACCACATAAGCCCCCGAGCTCGGTCAAGGCTATTTGAGCCTTGTTCCGAGGTCTTGGTTCAGGTCCTTTTTCCAAGTCCACCACATAAGCCCCCCAGCTCGACCAAGGTTATTCAGGCCTTGTTCCGAGGTTCTAGGCAGTTCGGCAGAGAAGTTACCGAGAGCTGGATCCAGCTGTCTCTGATGTCCTTTCATTTTGACGGAGCAGATTTTAAAGTTGTCCTTTAACTTGCTCCGATGTGACGTTTTCTTTTTCCGTATTTGACACGTGTCTGAAACCACGTTGAACGACACGTTGCCATTATTGCAACGTTGCTCGAGGTCATCGTTCCATTCGCTTTGCGCCACGCGTCTCAGCGTATATGGTTGCATGCTGGGTTGGGCTGTTGGGCCAGGCCCATATTTCAGAAAAGAGGAGGAACTCCAAGTTTGACTTTCCCACTTCACGAACCGCTCTTCTCCCATACCGAATCTGTTTCCTATTCTCCTCTTTCGTTCGTTTCACTTCTCTGCAACTTCCTTTTCTTCCTCTCCAACACTGAATCCCTTTCCCTTTCTCTGCAACTCTCTCTATAACCTCTTTCCCTTCCTCTCCCATACCGACTCCGTTTGACCTTGCCCGTAGCGCCGACTCCATTCTCCTTCACGCTCCTACTTTTAAGGTACTATCTCTTCTCCTTCACCATTTCTTTATTTTTCTTCCTTTATTGCGTTTTGGTTTGCGTGGGAGGGGTCGATATTTCTTGTATTTGCCTCTGTTTTTATGGAAATGGGGTGGTTTTCCCCTGGTTATTTTGTGCTTTGTTGTTTTGTATGCTTTGGTTTTGGGAAACAGTCTTGGGGACTTAGCGCTCTTGGATTTGCGGTGTTTAGGCCTTTGGAGGGTTGTTGATTTTTGTTTTTGTTCTTATTTTTCAGAAACCCAGAGGAGTGGATTGGGGAAGTAGGAAGATGAGTAGGAGTAGAGAGTGGTTTAGGAAATGGGTGGGGGTAGTTTCATTGTCCACCAGCAGTAGTGAGGAGGAGGACGGCTCCTCCTCCGTCGTCCTCCTCCTCGTCCTGCTCCTCGACGGAGGAAGACGAGACGCTTCGTCGCCAAAATGAGTATAGGAAGAAGTATGAGAAACAAGTCCTGGAGGTCAATCCCCTTGAGGTCGTCTATCCTCGGGATTGGAAAGAGCAGAGAGAGTGGATAAAACAGTACGCTTGGGCCGAGTTCGTCGATGGTAGGGAGCGTTCCGATTTTGAAATGATGGAGAGAGAAAGGATGTATGAGCGGGGGGTTCCTGTGGTAGAGGGGAGATGCTTGCCCCTCGGAACAACTTCGAGGGGATTTTCTGGGGGGTTATTTTTCGTAACCCGTAGGACTAACGCCGAGCTGCCTTGTTCTTCCACAGGTAACATGCCACCCCAGAAATGCATCAGTCGACCCGAGCTCTACCCCGCACCCCCTGATGCTGATCGATACCAGTGGGTTGATGTTGAGCCCAAAGGAGTTTGGTCCAGCCTAGACTCCGAGGACAAGCTTGCAGATGTGAAGAGATCTGTGCTCCCATGCTTAGGGGATTCTACTGGAAACTCCTATGAAGTTCTACCTTGTTCCGTGAATGATAGGATATGCTCGCGGACCGACGATAACTCTTTCTTCTTCTACGCCGACCTGATACAGAACCTCGTCGTGACCATCCCTTTCACTGACTTGGAGATGAGGGTGTTAAATGAACTCGGACTGGCTCCTTCTCAACTACACCCCAACACTTGGTCATTTCTTCGAGCCTTCCAAAAATATTGTGGAGCCAAAGGGTTGGTGTGTACAGTTCGGCTTTTCTTATGGCTGTACAACCCATTCTTGAGTAACAAAGAAGGGGTAACTGGTCGGCTTTGGGTGTCGACCAAGGCCCGAGGTCATTTCGGGCTCTTCGGCATGTTCACTGACTCTTGGAAGCATTTCAAGCCAAGATTTTTTTAAGTACAAGCATGTGGGCACGGGGCGACATTGGTTTCGGGCCGAGACGGGGCCGAAGTTTCCCTTGGAATGGACACAGGAGTTCTTTACTCGCCACGTCGGCACGCTGCAGTGATGGTCGGCTGCCACCCTTGATGCCGATGAAGCTGTAACGGCCAATCACTTCCAGTCCGAGTACCGGGCCAGGAAATTTCAGCTTGACATCGGAGTGTTCATGAAGTGTCCTGATAATGAAGCCGTTACTACGATTGGTAGTTAGCTTTACTCTTGCACTTGTATTTTTTCTTTTAACTTTCTGACTAATTTTTCTTTATTCTTTTGTTTTCAGACAAATACTGGTCGGATATGTCGTCCAAGGCGCTCAAACTTGCAATGGAGGCCCGAAAGAGGAAGAGGATTGAAAACCCCTACCAATGAAACAGCGCCTGCCGAGGTCTCTACCGACACGACCTCCACCGACTCGGCTCCTCGGCCGCGACCTACTCCTGGAGTGATCCTCCCCCCTCCTCCCCCTCGGTCTCCGAGCATTAGCACCGAGGTGGTTACTGCTGCTGATCCACCTCCTTCGTCGTTAGGCCCGAGGAAGGGAACTAATATTCTTCCGAGATCGCCGACCACTACTGCCAAACCCTCGGTGAAGGACACTCTGATCCAGATGTCCAGGGCTGAATGGAAGAGAATGGCCGAGGAGCTGGCCTGTCAACTGAAGAGATCAACCACCATGTTCAATGTGTTGGCGGAGGTCTCGGATGACGTAGCAGAGGGTGTGTCACCTGCTAAGATGAAGGCCCGAGCTGAGCTGGCGGCCGAGGTGGCTGCTTTAAGGAGTAATAAAAATTCTGCCGATCAGAAACTGGCTGAGTTGGAAGAGAAGCACCGTCAGCAAATGGAGGAGCTTCTCAAAAATCATGAGGAGGCACTGGCCCAAGTTAAAGCAGATGGCCAAAAGGCGGAGGAGGCTGCTAAGGAAGCAGGTCGGCAGGAAGGCCTTGCCGAGGTTGAGAGGGTCAGAACCATGCTGAAGAGAAGAGCTTCTCAAGCGCTTAAACACAAGATAGCTGCGGCCGAGGCAACCTTCGATTTTGAGAAGGGGGGAAGCAAGATCTTTGCAAATGTTGTTGAACAGATTCAGTATCTGAACAAAGAGATCCGAGTTCGGGTTGTCGGCGCCAGTGCTGGGTTTGGGGTCGAAAATGGGAAGATGGTAGATTTTGACAAGGATGAAGTCGAGGTAGACCTCGACCAACCTGACGAGAATCTTCCCAACCCATTAGAAGAGAAACCCGAGGAGGAGTTCGATCCGACCAAGGTGCAGCTTTCCGATGTTGAAGATGACACAGCGTAAGTCCCTTATGCTGGGCAGCTTGTATTTTGTACAACATGTGTTGACATTATTGTAACAGTTTTATTTTGCTGGTTTTGTATAACATTTCCTTTAGTTTAATGCAAGTTCTTTTCTGTTTAACTTGTTGCATCCTGTCGTTTTTATGCAAGTTTTTCGTTTTAACTTGTTGCATATATGTTGTGTCCGAGGTCGTTTTTATACAAGCCTTTTCTTTAAGTTGTTGCACAATGCGAGTTTATATTGTTAACCCGTTGCGTGTTTGCCATTGATACCTCGGATCCGAATTGCGATTAGATGTCGGGTCACCAAGGAAATTTGTTCTGTTAAAAACGCAAGTCCTTGAGACTTGTTGCGTTTTGTTTAGTTGCCTACCGTGATCGGTCGTAGTCGGACCTGAGCTGTGGTCAGCTGTTAGATAACCAAGTAAAATTGTTTTTAAAAATACAAGTCATTTTTTACTTGTTGTATTCGGATTTAATTGGACCTGAAAAACTCATGATAAAGACACTTGTGCTGTCCTTCGTTAAAACTTTAATATAAATAATTAGGTTAAGCTCGGACGACTCAGTAAGTGCAGTAATCTTATAAGTTTTCCTCTGAAAAAAGGTACTGTATATAAGTGCATACGGTAGGGATCTCGGATCCACCCACCATAGCCAAGGTGGGTGTCCTCGTCCCCGATGTGAAAGAGGTTGCTGAGTGAAGTTATTTGAGAACATTTCACAGCAAGCTGTACTTTATCGGGTGTCCCTTGTACACTGTGCATATGAGCCGATCTTATTTACAAGATGTTGACTGTACATAGCGCCATGCAACATTTAGGTGGCTAGTGCTAAATGAGAAGCTAGTATGTATGTATATAAAACTGTGGCACTTGAGTAAGGGCAAGTTTGTACTATTTCATTGATCACACATATGAGTTCATTGCCATTTAGGGAATTCAAAAGTGACTATATAACAATGGAATAAGATGGAAATAAACGAAGCCGATGTAAAGACTTTAACAGAAACTAAAATGAACTTAAACTTGAACTTGAGCTGAAGGTGCCGGTGTTTGCTGATAATATCCGAGGTAATCCTAACTGAAATAGGTTCTCAACTTCGCAACGTTCCAGGAATTCTTGAGCTTGACTCCCTCGAGGGTTTCTAACTTGTATGCCCTAGAGTATGTTTTTGAAACGACTTTGTAGGGGCCCTCCCAATTCTGGGCAAACTTTCCGTCCCTTCGATTTTTGAGACCGATGTCTGCTCTTCGAAGTACGAGGTCTCCGACCTCGAAGGACCTGGGTTGCACTGACTTGTTGTACTGCTTGGCTTGTCTTTCTTTCGCTTTCTTCTCTCTAATTGAAGCGACTTCTCGGATCTCCTCGGCCAATACTAGGTCTTCTTTGATCAGATTCTCATTTTCTTCCTCGGGCCTGTCCCTCATTCGGAAGGTATGGATCCTTCGTTCGATGAGGATGACCGCGTCACAGCCATAAGTGAGTCTAAAAGGGGTCTCCCCTGTTGAGGTCTGTACTGTGGTCCTGATCGACCAGAGGACCTCAGGTAGCAGATCGGCCCACACTCCTTTAGCCTGTGTAATTCTCTTTTTGAGGCCATCAACAATAGCCCGATTAGCAGCTTCGGCTTGCCCATTAGTCTGGGGGTGCTCGACAGAGGAGAACCGATGAGAGATTCCGAGGTTTTCAGCCAATATTTGAAAGTTGTTGGCAGCAAACTGGCTACCATTGTCAGTAATCAGAGTAAGTGGAAGTCCGAAACGAGAAATGACTTGTTTCAGGAAAATTTTTTGAATTCTTGCAGAAGTGATGGTTGCTAATGGTTCGGCCTCAATCCATTTAGTAAAGTAGTCTACTGCTACCACAATGAACTTTAGCTGACCTGGAGCTGTTGGAAACTGTCCCACAATGTCCATTCCCCACATACTGAAAGGCCAGGGGGAAGCTAGAGAATGGAGTTCCTCAGCGGGTTTCTGATACACATCACTAAAATATTGGCACTGAGGACACTTTCTGACATGATCGATGGAATTTGTTACCAAGGTAGGACAAAAGTAACCAGCCCTTAATACCTTCCTTGCTAAGGACTTGCCTCCCAGATGGTGGCTCCCCATTCCTCCATGAACCTCGTTCAAGGTTTCTTGTGCTTCCTCGGAGGTGAGACATCGGAGGAGTGGGGAAGACATTCCTCTCCTGTAGAGGATTCCATCAACAATAACATACTCGGCCGCTTTTCTGGTCAGCTTCTTCGCTTCCTTTTGGTCGGCGGGGAGTATTTCGTGCTCTAAATATGCTTTGATCGTATGCATCCAGTTCGGTGATACAGCAATAGCCATTATTACACTAGGAGCCGAAATCTGTTCTTGAATGAGGCTTTTGTTATTCCCTGCTCCTTTTGTGCTCGCCAGCTTGGAAAGCACATCGGCGCGGGAGTTTGAGCAGCGGGGAATGTGGGTGATGGAAAATTTGGCAAAGTCCTGAGCCAAAGTCTTAATTTATCAAGATATTTTTGTAGAATGGGCTCTTTCGCTTGGTAATCTCCGATGACTTGGTAAACCACCAACTAGGAGTCGCTTAGTATTTGAACTTCAACTGCGACGAGCTCTTTAGCCATACGGAGGCCAGCAAGGACCGCTTCGTACTCAGCCTAATTATTCGAGGTTAAGAACTCGAATTTTAGGGAATATTCGATGCTGAGACCTTCTGCGTTCTCCAAGATCACCCCAGCTCCTGCTCCCTTTTGATTGCTTGAACCATCAACATATATTACCCACGTGTCCGAGCTAGAGCTTTGATGGGGCTCTGTGAACTCGGACACGAAATCTTCCAACGCTTGTGATTTAATTGCCCTCCTCGGTTCGTAGGAAATATCAAACTCAGAAAGTTCGATTGCCCACGCCATCATTCTCCCGGCGAGGTCGGGCTTTTGAAGAACTTGCTTAATGGGATGGGCGGTTCTTACGACAATGGGATGACTCTGGAAATATTGTCGTAGCCGCCGTGCAGCGAGGATAAAAAAAATGCTAATTTTTCAACCTTGGAATACCGGAGCTCGGGACCTTGTAGAGCTCGGCTTATGAAGTAAATGGGAAACTCATTTCTGCCCTCATCTCGGACCAACACCGAGCTGAGGGCTAAATCACCAACAGATAAATAAATGAAAAGTGTCTCTCCTTGCAGGGGGCTGGAGAGAACTGGAGGAGAAGCGAGGTACTCTTTAAGTTCCAGAAAAGATGCTTCACAATTTTGATCCCAATTAAAAGTTGTTCCTTTTTTCAAAAGTGGGTACCAGGGTAAAGCCTTTTTTGCAGCTTGCGGGAGAAACCTTGACAGTGCTGTCATTCTCCCTGTTAACTGTTGCACTCCTTTAAGATCGGCAGGGCTCCTCATTTCTAAGATAGCTCGGCACTTGTCGGGGTTTGCTTCAATCCCCCTCTCGGATAGCATGAAGCCGAGGAAGGCACCCGCGGGGACCCCGAAGGTGCACTTTTCTGGATTCAACCTCATACTGTGTGCCCTTACCGTCTCCAACACCATGGTCAGATCTCAGACGTGGTCCTCCTTTTTCCTGCTCTTTGTAATCATGTCATCAATGTAGACCTCCATGGTGGTACCGATGATACCATCGAAGACCTTGTTCATCATTCTTTGATAAGTTGCTCCAGCATTCTTCAGACCGAAAGGCATAACAGTATAGCAGTAAGTCGCCTTTCCAGTCGTGAATATGGTTTTATCTTGGTCAGGAGGATACATGGGGATCTGATTGTATCCCGAATAGGCATCTGTAAATGACAACAGCTGGTAGCCTGCCAAACTATCAACGAGCTGGTCTATAATCGGCAGCGGATACTAGTCCTTGGGGCAGGCCTTGTTGAGGTTGGTGTAATCCACACACATCCTCCAACTGCCGTTTGCCTTCCTTACCAAGATTGTGTTTGCAACCCACTCGGCGTATGGCACCTCTTTGACGAACCCAGCTTCGAGTAACTCAGAAACTTTCTCCTGAATAACTTTTGCTTTTTCTGCTCCAACTCTTCTCATCTTTTGTGCTACTGGCTTTGCCTTCGGATCCATGCTGAGCTTGTGACAGATGAAATTCGGATCAATTCCCGGCATATTGGCCGATGTCCAAGCAAACAAATCCCGGTTGGCCCTTAACAGGTCGATGATCTCGACTTGGATTTTCTGAGGGAGGTCGGCTCCCACCTTAACAGTTTTGCTGGGGTCAGAAGGATCAATGGGAATTGCCAACCATTCCCCTTGAGGGGAAGGCCTAAGATCATCCTGTTCGGCCCGAACATCCAGCTCAGCTAATAAAACTCTCCCTTTGGCCAACGTCGGACCCGTCAGCTCTTCTTGTTTCTTTTTTATTCCCCGTAGACTCGCGTTGTAGCAGAGTCGGGCCCTGACCTGGTCGGCTTTGACTGTGACGACCTTGTCGTCATAACCGACAAATTTCATGGCTAAATGCACTGTCGAAACCACCTCCCAAAAGGCTTGCAGGAAAGTTCTTCCCAGTATCACATTGTAGGGGGATTCGGAATCGACAACTAGAAACTTGATGATCTCCGTTTGGGCCGAAGGCTGCTTACCTAAGGTCACCGGGAGGTGGATGACTCCAAGGGGGAGAATCGCTTCTCCCGTGAAGCTAATAAGATTGCCTTCGAATTCGACGAGGTCAGCTGACCTCAACTTTAGTGCTTCAAAGGTGTGGAAGAAAAGAATGTCGGCCGAGCTTCCTTGATCAATGAATACTCGGGCGACTTCGAAGTTACCGATCAACGTCGTGATCACCATTGGGTCATTGTGATCCGGGATGATGTCCTCCATGTCCTGATCGGAGAAAATAATGGGGATGTTCCGAGATGGTTTCTTACAAATGGGTTTGTGATGAACAGCTAACACTTGATTGACGCACCTCTTTCTTTCTGATCTTTTCTCACCGCCACCGGCAAAACCTCCCGAGATAGTTTCGACTCTGAAATTTTCCGGTGACTTATCCAAATCCTGCACCACGACCATATTTACTCGTTGTGGTTCTTCGTTTTACTTTTTTGGGGACGGGTCAGCCTTGGCTTTTCCTTTGTATTTGTTCGGGCTCCGAGATCTTCTTCGGCCTCTTCTCTCCACAGCTTCTCGTACATACTGTTGCAACTTACCCCTTCTCACCATGTCTTCGATAACGTCTCGAAGCCAGGTTCACTGGTCGGTATGGTGGCCATACCCATCTTGGAAGTTGCAGTACTTAGATTTGTCTCTAATACTATTTTGGTTTCTGAGGAAAGGTGGCCTGGGTACATGTCTGAGTTCAGTCTGCATGGTTTCCCTCCATACTTGCGACCTCGGAACCGTCAGGGGGGTGTAAGTGTCATACTTGGTGATATAAGGACGTCGGCGGTCGTCCTGTTGGCCGACATGAGGACGTCGGCGGTCACCTTGGTCCACCCTTCCACCTCTGTCTTCCCTGTTTCCTCGAGGGCGACCTCGAGGTCGCCCTCGAGGAGGGACATTCTGTGAAGCAGCTTGGGAATTCTCCATCCAACTTGTTTGACCTTTGCTGAATTCTTCCAGGTTGATATACTTGTTGGATCTTTGTCTGAGCTCGGCCATATCTCTTGGTGGCTTGCCTATTAGTGAGTCTTTGAACCCACCTTCTGCAAGACCTTGGGTCAAAAGGAGGACGGCCACTTCTGGAGATAAGTTAGGAACCGAGCTGGACTCGTTATGTAATCTATGTAGATAAGCACGTAGCGATTCGTCCGGTTTTTGTGTCACTGTTGCTAGTGTGTGGTCGGATCTTGGTTGCACACAGCTAGCAGTGTACCTATTGAGAAACGCGCGCTTCATCTCTGCCCAGCAGTTAATAGAATTCTTAGGTAATGTTTCATACCATCGGAGAACTGGAGCTTGGAGGGTCATGGAGAAAGCTCGGCGCTTGAGCCGATCTCCACCGCCATAAAAGTTCATAGCTCCCTCGTAAGAGAGTACGTGCTCTTGGGGATCTGTCAAGCCATTATACCTGGGTATGTTGCTAGGTCCGAGGTAACCTGGTGGTGGCTCATAGGACATGACAGCTGTTGTGAAAGGGTGTCCAGGGTGAGAATCATCTAAGTCGGGTTGTTGATGGTCATGGAGAGGTGGTGTATGTGTTAGTTGGTGATGACGGTATGTGGTGTTTGTAACACCCCGATTTGGCAACTTGAAAATACATTGTTTTAATTCCCAAAATGTAGTGAAAATATGGGCCAAATTTTTTTTAAATTTTTTTTTAAACATGTAATGTGGTTGAGTAGCCTAAGTATGAGAACCATCAAATTTTCCAAAACCATTTCACAATTAAAACGATGTTCTCATACCTCACGCTAAAATTCAAGTTCCAAACCGAAGTGTCACAAGACACTACACTTTGCAACTTGATTCTTCCCAACTCAATTATCGTGGCCCGTTTCCTTTTACAATCAAGATCAGTGATGGTCATTAAAAATTAAACTTAATTCACATAAGTTTGGGGTCACATCATGGTATTGAAATGATACTAAGTAAATACAGGGAATGCAAAATACTTCCGGGAAATAAAAGGACTACCACCGGGCCCATTGACTGAAGGTGAAGGTACACGGAAAATGTCTCGCTAGAGTCGAACTCGATCACGTCCGCCTCTGGGTAGCTAAGTCCTCGTCCTATTCCTCTAACTCCTCAACCTCGAGGTCAATGCGCAGACAAAAGCATTGAGTATCCACCATGATAGTCAGCTGACCCACCGATCTTGGTGCCTTCACGCTACTTCCCATCTTCCTTCGTCTCGGGTGTCGAACGTGGACATAATAGGATCCATAGACTAAGGGAATAGACACCATAACAACAAACGGACAAAACAAAAGACTAGAGAGAGTAAGTATTCCCAAGCATGTTATGCCAACGATGTGGGATTACAATAGGTAAGATATTAAGGAATAACAAAAACATGTAAGCAAACAACATACAAAAGTAATCACATTTAGTCCTACCTTAACATACAAGAGCTTACTCTATTCCATTACTTTTCTTTTCTCAAAATTCTCATAAATCGCTTCTGCTGCGCAACTCTGATTCCATCATCACAACATCTCATCCTCTTTTTCATGCTGTCGCTTAAAATTATTTCTCTTATAATGTAAATTATCTTTTCTTATTTAAGATTTATGAATTCGTATCCATCAATTATGTGAGGGGATTTAATCATCATTGAGGAGAGTCGCTTTCAAAGTTAGCACACACGTCTACATCTCCTCGGTCAACCACCCAACCTAGTCGGAAGCAAATAGGAGTACAGGACCTTTACCGTGCGGGCACGACAGCTGTCTCAACAATAAATGGTCCCAGACTAGGACGACTCAGCCTCAATCAATGATATCAATTCATAATAATCATGGCACACTGCCTCGCAGTGGCAAACAAGATGCCCCACTCCAGTCCCTCTCACTGTTCTCGATTTGCAATCTAGAGGGCGACAGTATATTTCTAGTGAGCTCGCAGAACTTGCCACGGCATTGGACCCAGTCCCCACCACGTTAGTGTGCCACTTGTGGAGTTCGTTCTGCCTAGGAATATACTCTAGACTTCTTGACGTTTCACCGCCATTGTCCTCCCCTAATGCAATCTCCTCCTAAGTATCCGCAGATACTTATGGTTCCTTCCTCTCCACTACTTCGCACTCTCATACCTCACAACGCATGTTCATGTCTTTTAATGTCTTTTATCTTTTTAATTAACCTAATGGTCGGCCCATCCTTGGTGCATCCCTTCAATGAGTCCCGACCACTAACTTCGTACAATCTTTTCTTATCAAAGCACATAGCTGGGTTCACATCATCACTCTTGTATCTCATTCCATAACTTGTCTCAACAATCTCACACCATCCTCTTCCTCAAGATCTCAACTCACAAAGCTTTTTCTTAAGACCTCAAAATCACAACTTTTACAAATTTTCTCAAAATCTTACTTCACTTACTTTCTAAAAATTTCTTTTCATAATACCATTAAAATATCCGTTCACAAACCTTTCTTAAAAACTTACTTCTTAGACTCTTACAAAATCTCTTTTCATAAATATTTTTCAAAAATATTTTCACAAAATTTACCAAAAGTCTTGTTTCAAAAACTCTTTTCAAAAATTCTCTTTTCAAAAACCTTTTCAAAAACTTCCTTCCATAAACCCCTTTTTAAAATCACGTTTCATAAACCTTTTTAAAATAAAGACTTCATTTCAAAAACTTTCCGAAAACATATTGTTTCAATGCGTACTAGTGGAGGAGCAAGCTCAACTCAACACCAGTCCCACTTCAACAATATCACCAAGAGCCCAACTCCACTCACATCGCATCTCATTCCAGTAATCAATTCCACATCACTTTCCCCAGCTCTGGCTCATCCACATCAGCTTCATCAATTCTTACTCATTATTGATTATAAATTCCACAACCTCTCAACATCTCTCTCAAACTTTATCCTACATTTCTTTTATTCTTCTGATTCATTATTATGTTCATTATTTTCAATCTCATCATGCATAATAAATTCATCAAATAAACGAATAAATACTACACTAGCATTCACATATCATCATATAAACTAATTACCTAGTTTCATGTGGTCTTTGTCCCTTTCACACGGGTGGCCACACAACCAAACAATTGCCACCGTACTACTGACTTAGAACCACTAAGTTTCGACTTTTGAGATGGTCGAAACACTTAATATATTACCTAAATACCACGGTGTTTGGGGGAAACTTCTCTCTCACCTCAACCGATGACGATCTTCAATGTGTTCCTTGGTTTCCATTGCGACGTTCGTAACTTCTTCCCGATCGTTACTGGTACTCAAATATTTCCCTCTTATTAAAAATCATTCTTATTCAATTATCTTGAAAATGAAGCAACGTTACAAAACTTTTTATTCGAAAACAAAGTATTCGCTTCCTCTTAACACTTTGAAATTACGTTAGGTCTTAAATATAAAACACCTTTTAAATTAAAACCATGTACTTTAGAAATCATATGAAAATCTTTTCAAAACAATATTTTTCAATAAATCAAATCACTTTAGCTTACTTTATTTCTTTCAAAAACCGAATTAAGTCAAGGAAAAATACCAACAAGGGTTAAATCAAAAACGTTTTACAAACATTTCAATCATTTTCAAACACACATATTGAACATGTTAAATCATTCATAATTCATGCATCAATTTCACACTCATCATGCATGCTTACAAAACGAGAATCATACACAAATCCCTATTTTCTATGCATGGCCGAATCCTATCACACATAAGGCAAGGTTAACACTCATGATTACTATTGCTTAATCAAAACATGCACATATGGAAAAATAACTTTTAAACACATTATCCTACTTTAAACATCATATCTTCAATTAGATTCATGTTAGCATCTTTCAAATCAATTAGCTTTATTCCCTAAATTAACATGCAAATGAAAATCAATTTATTTCTTTTATTTCTCAACCAAACCGAATTGGACCTAGAAAAATGGTTCAAACTCATGATCACATACCAATTCAATCTTATTCACTCAAAGCTAACTCAAACAATAATCACTCAAGAAAATAAAAATAGCTTGAGTAAAACTTGTTCCTAAAACCGAATGGAACACAAAAATCACTTTCAAGTTTTTTATCCAAAAATTTAGATTTTCATATGCTTGAAATCCATAGATTAATCAATGAAACACACATGCAAAACAAAATAACAAACTTTAGTACTTATAAAGACAAAACCGTGAGCTTCACATAAAATTTCATCAAACTTTAATTTTATAAATCCATCAAGAGTCATATCAAAATCTTTCACCTAAAAAAAATCTCATGCATGTGCTTTAAAGTTTTAAATCACATAAATTCCATCATGCATGCAATTATAATAAGGATTAAACGTGATTCCCTACTTTTCTTAGGTTTGGCCGAATGACAACATACACAAAGGTAAGATCTTGGGTTCTATTTCCACATGCAAGGCTTTAAAACAAATTTTCTTTTCAAACATCAACGAAATCATCATTACACACACAAAATCTTGTTGAAAATCCTTTTTGTACCAAAAATCATTTTTAAAACTTATTATCATAATTTTCTCCTTGAAATCGTGACATGCATCAAAGAAAACCAAAACTTAAAACATCATGCAAAACTCAAACTTCATGTTTCTGCAAAGATCTACCATAAATCAAGACATGCAAGAGAAGATCAAAGTAAAAACATAAGCTTAAACACAAACTTCAAACAAAACCGTGAAGAAGAAAACTTATAAGTTGAAGATCAAGCTTTCAAGCACAAATATTCAAGATCAATACATAAAAATGACATGCAAGGTATTTAAACTTCAAGATCATGAGAAAATAAGTACATGCATCACAAAAATTAAATTTAGACAAAGTCCATCACCAAGTCCTTTACAAAACTAAGATTATTACATTGAAACTTTCTTAAACAACTACCTTAAACAAAAATCCTAGTCTTCAAGCTTCACATCTCCTCTCTTAGGGTTGCTTCGGCCTCCTCTCTCTTAGGTTTAAGGGTTGGTTCTCTTCTTAATCTTTGAAGAAGGGTGTGTTTGAAGGAAGAAATCAAAGGTATTTGGGTTGGAAGGTTTGGGTTTCCACTATTCTTTTATCTTCTCCTCTCTCGGCCATTCTCTCTTTCCTAAGGGTCTCAAGAGTTTGTGTTACTCTTGGACTAAAGTGTTTGTGTTGGTGTGAAAAAGGAAATGAATGGAGGATATAAGAAATGAATCAACTAGCCTAGCACACCCACACACACGATTTTATGGGCAAAACAAGGGATGAAAATTTCCTCTCTTGTCCTCGGTCCAAGGTGCAAGCCTAAGGGCAAATGGGTCCAACCAAAAAGTTGCATGGGAGGGATCTTATCAAAAGGGAGACAAGGTGGAGAGAAAGTCATTCCTAGGCATTATTACTCACCACCCTAATTTCCTATTTATTTTCTATTTAATTTCTACTTTCTTAATGGCTAAGATCATGCATCCTAGTTTGGTCCTCTCATCCTCTCTCACGGCCGAACCACATGCACACATATGCACATATAATTTCTTTTCATGTTATCATAACAACACATGACATTAAATCATGGAATGATGCACACATACTTAAACATGCATATAACATTTTGACACCTCATGTTTTCTACTCAAACACACGACACATACACACATACATCATAAATACATTCACATTCACACAATTCATGCATTTCAAATTTATCATTCAATTTTATTTCTTAAGATAAGAAAGCACACATTCATATTTAAAAAAAAAATATTCCAAAGATGCAACTTTAAAGAAAATCAATTCACTTTATCAATTTAATTTCAAAATAAGCTTATCTTTGAAATAAAATCTTACTTTCACACAAATCAAAGACTTTTAAAGAAACCATTTATTAAAAACCTCAAATCATATAAAAAGAAAATTCGTTTCTTTAAAAATCTCGAATAACAAAATTATAACTTGGTTTTCATGAAATCGAACTCGAATAAAAATCATTTGCTAAAACATTCAGCTGAAAATCTTTCTTAAATTATCAAAAATTCTTTTTAAATAAAACCTCATTGATCTATTTGAGTCCAGAAGATACGGGATGTTACATTCTCCCCAACTTGAAGATTTCTCGTCCTCGAGAAATGATGCGCAGAACCGTCTCGTTTCAAGAGTGCATAGTTCCTTGTAGCAATCTTCTTCCTCATTCTCATACGAACTGACTATTGCGACATACCATTTAATCGCTGCCCTCATGAAGGATTTGAAAGAATTCCCAACAAAAGCAATCTGTTGGGTCATCCCATTGTCAAATACAATGGCGCATAACGACAAGGCTTGGCTAAGCGGGTTAAAATTTTAAGGGTGTTCAAGGTTGCTGAAACAAATAGCAACGTAAAAAGGAATGTCATGCTTATGCCAATCTAAGCAAAGACATTATTTGTAGGGCTCCTCTTCCGACTTACCTTTTTCTAGAAATTTTCAGCCTATTCAGGTCACCTCAAAATCCTTAAATCTCCATCCACTCCCCAACTTTAATGATCCTCCTCACCATATGCCTCAACTACAAACATAAACTTGGTTCTCACCAACTTCCCCATCCTTACTGCTTCCTATTCATCTTACCCTACTTCTCTTTACCCCATCCAAATTCCTCCTATCATTGTCTTATATTTCATTAAACATTCACCCTTATAACTCCATCTTATTCATCAATAGTCCTTCCTTTCTTCAGACGGTTGCTAACATACGCTTTACTTCACTCCTCCTATTTCCTATGGATTGCAGCCGCTTGAGCATTCTAGCTCCTTTTTCCATTCTTCATGTTTCACCTTAAGGTCAAAATCCATTGAAGTTCTTCAAATCCAAAGATTACCTATCTAATTAAAGGTCTCCATTCCTAACAGGTTTCCCCTAATCCACAATTCACTGTCACACTTCCATCATTCGTCCTAACATTGATCATCACTTAAGGGTTCTAACCATATGTGTCTTCACTTCATCTACCCAATTTCACACCATTAATAGCAAATTGCACTAGACTACATCATTTACTTCTTCTAACTCTAATTCTGGGATCACAACTCTTCTGACTTATCCTAGACTTCCTACTACCTCGATGCTGCCTAGACCAAGATTTCAGACAAATTACCCTCATTCATACTTAATTCTAACTGACTCATACGATCCTTTGTAACACCCCGATTCGGCAACTTGAAAACTTAAGTTAAATATAGTGAAAATTTGGGGCCATTTTTTTTTAAAACAAGTGTCATACAAGATGAGAACATTTGGACTTTCAAAACAGAATTGCATTTAAAATTCATGTTCTCATTTTGCACAATCCTTTCAAGTTCCAAACCGAGATGTCACAAGACACCGCACTTTGGAACTCGTTTTCAAAACATCAGTTAAAACAAAGCCCGTTTACTTTTTCCAAAATATCAGCATCAATTAAAAATGTTGCCGGGGTACAGTATGATAGAGCAAGACAATTAAGAACTTACACTGGAATACATCCCGCCAGGGGAATCACCTAGCTTCTAGTCAGACACACTAATGTTCGTCGTCCAACTCCGGATCTTGGTAGACCAAGCTCTCCAACCGAAAGTAGAGTCGTCCTCGTCTGTTGCCTCAGGGATCTCCTCCAGATACCACCCTCAGGGACAAACGACTATGCTCTCCTTACAGGAGTACCGATGGATCGCTGCATACTACACCATCTACCCATTGCAATATCAGCGATTGCCGATACGACAACAAGGTAGGAGGGAGTCAGTGTTCCGAACACTAACTGGTTGACCAGGCAGTCTCTGGGTAGATAAAGGTGGACAAATAATATAACTAAAACAGTATAACCTAAATACTTATCATGATGCAATCATATAATCAACAACAGATATGCACATAACATGTATTCACATAGCATATATCAAACACATCACAATACTCCAAACACATTAATGTTATCACTCATAACCGAAGCATTCATTACGCTTGCAAATCCTTTTGATCCCTTCCTTAATCGTTGCCTCAAGATTCATCATTCACTCCAGAGATCGTTTCTCAACTTGTCTTATAATTCTTATTCAAAACTTGATATCTTTTCGTACTTTTCTTTGATACATCTTAGTCTTTTAAGTCTTATTGTTTCAATTAGCATCAATGATGAGGGGAAACATCATTGAGCTCACACACGTCTACATCTCCTCGGTCAACCACCCAACCTAGTCAGAAGCAAACAGGAGTACAGGACCTTTACCACGCGGGCACGACAGCTGTCACACAAACAAATGGTCCCAGACCAGGAGGACTCAGCCTCAAATCATATCATTTCATATCATATAAACAGGCACGCTTTCAGCGGCAATCACAAATGCCCCGTTCCAGTCCCTCTCACCGTTCCTGAAATGCCATAGGGGTGACAGCACTATTCCGGTCTCGGGTGCAGAACTTACCACGACATTAGACCCCGTCCCTACCACGTTAGTACGCCACATGTGGAATTCATTCTGCCCAGAATAGTACTTGTAGTGTCCTTGAACACTATGTCCTTAACCCTCTAAGCCCTCAAGATTATGGCAATCAGGAGTTCAAGAGAGGATCAAGTGTTTATCTGTGACCTTATGGTATTTCTGCAGTTCCAGTTGGGAAAAGCAGGGTTTCCCTAGTCAGCCAGTGTGTGTAGAGTGTCAACTTAGGGATGAGAGTACGTACCTGAAACCCTAGCTGTTATGAGCTATTTATAGGGTTTTGAGGAAGCTGATATGGGCCGTTTGGGCCCTATATCAGAGCCGTGCTGAACCAGGACTCTGTTGAGATAATATCGGAAGTTTATGATCTAAGAATCTGGTTAGGATTAGCGGAAGATCTCATGTCTAGGCTGTTAGCGAGAATCTAGGAGAGATTTGCGGAAGGGATAAGAAGCCTTGATAAGACTGAATCTACCCACAAGGCGACGGTATGTCTCGGTCCTAAAATCCCGAGCCTGATGGGTTGAGAACCACTTGTATAGCTCGGCCCCATCAAATCCGAGCTTGGTCCTTTGGTATGCTCGGAATCCATGAGTCCGAGCGAGGGACGTTCATGCCCAGAAATCCGAGGGAAACGTCCTTAGAGAATCCCTTCGCTGAGACTTCGGACCGTGTCTGGTCGGCAGACCCTACAAGCCCCCCAGCTCGTAAGACTTTGAGAAGTCTGTGACGAGGTAGCAAGTGTTTAGGGTTGACCTTTTCGCATGCCTCGTTCCAGGAGTTTGTGACAGCTGTAACCAGGTAGCCTGTTCGAGGTGACGTTTTGGGTTCTCTAGGTACAGCGCGTGTCCTCGAGAGTTGTGCCACATCATTGCAACTTTTGAAATTTGAAAAAGCGCCTTTGTAACTGCCACATTTCATCGTGTGAGTGGCTGGTAAGATAATGGGCTTTCGGCCCATACGTGTATCGTGGAAGGAAACTGAACAGCCTTTTGGGGGTTATTTGAGTCACTCGTTCTTCTTCCCCTCACTTTTCCTTTACTTCTCATTTCCGCAAGACACAAACTCTCTTCGATTCCTCTTCAAGCGTATCTCCTCCACACTGTCACGATCATCCATTGCTACCAAGCTTTTCCACAGAGATCATCAATCTAAAGCAGGTAACTACTGCTCTTTTTGGTTTCCATCATCCGTTTTTGGTGTTGCGATTTCTTCTTCTTTTTCTTTTTTGTAAAAGGGGTTTTGGTTTCTGGGTTTTTGCAGGGATTTTGGGATTTTGTTCTGTGTTTTACTGGGATTCGGGGTTTTGTTCTGGGTTTTAGTGTAGAGGGTTCGCCTTTTCTGATAATGAGAAGTTGGAGAGATTGGAAGAAATTTTACCATGAACTTTGTAGGAAATTAGGCGAGGAACCTTCCAGCGATAGCGATTCTGATTTTTCCATAGAAATGAGTTCTGATAGTTCTGATAGCTATGATACTGTAGATCCTCCTGTCCCCCCTTGTGGTCAAAGGTTCGACGAGTCAAACGAGGCAAAACCGTTAACCATAGTGTACCCTTCTAACTCGGTAGAAGAGAATAGGTGGTTGTTGGCTTATAGGTTCGCTGAGCGCCGGGCTCAGGTTAGGATTAACCCCGACCGTCACACCGAGGGAAAACCTTTAGGAAGTCCACCAAGGGAAGGGGAAAAAAGCCCAGGGCTCGGCCTTAATTTTAAAATTAAAACACGTGCCGTAAAAAATCCTAACGCCGAGCCTTTTGCTTTTTCCCCAGATATGGTGGAACACAGGTGTGTTACCAACCCAGAAGAGTACCCTTTGCCGCCCAATCACGCGCAGTATGATGCCGTTTTCGATCGGGAGGTACTAGGAACAAGACCGTCACTGCTGACGGAAAATAGTCTTAATCATCTCCGACCGACTTTGACACCCCCGAGCGCTGATGGAAACGCCTCGGAATTTGTGTTGAGACCTTTAGGCATTGATGATCGGATATGCTTACAAGTACCTGAAGGTAGAAAATTTTTCTATTTCTATGAAGAAATAGCCACTAGAATCGGCATTCGGATGCCCTTCTCCACCTTTGAAATGGAAATCCTAAACCATTTAGGCGTCGCTCCGAGTCAACTACATCCGAGCGGCTGGGCAGTCGTCCGAGCTTTTCAGCAGTTTTGCGATGCCGAGGATTTGACGGCAACACTGCGATCTTTCTTCTGGTTGTACGCCCCACAAGTGAACAAATTTGGCGATTCAAAGGGACTTTGGGTATCGCTAAAGGCTCGGAGGGAGCATGCCCTATTCGCCAAGGTAACTGATTCATGGAAATCCTTCAAGCCTCTCTTCTTCTAGTATGAGCATACGGGAGTTGGGGAATGTTGGTTCATGGAACAAGTTGTTGTTGATGGGGTGGTTAAGATTGTGCCTCGATTCCCTCTGAGTTGGACGACTGATATTTATACCCGAGGGCCTGCTCTATATCAATTTAATTATAAGACCGAGCTCATGAAAGCCGAACGGCGATTATGCGATGAGGCTTGGAAGTATCTTCAAGCCCATGGGCAAATAGATACTAAGCGAATCTTGTTGAAAGGAACACGGGATGAAGTGAAAGCCGAGCTGGGTACTACTACTTTTTTTTTTTTGGTGTGCTAACCCATTTTTCTTGCAGAAACAATGGGAAAGAAGGCAACCAAGGCCAAGAAGAGTGAAGCTCGGGCAGCTAGAGTATCACAACTAGCTGCGATCAAAGAAAGTGCATCTGGGTCGCCAAGCATGGGCCAGTCTTCTTAGTCGACGTCTTCTAAAAGCCCGGCCACCATCCCCAAAGCCCCTCCGACCGTTAAGGTCACCGGTGTTGAACAAGTGGTCAAGGGGGATCGCGTCATTGACGTTGTGAACGTCGAAGTGGAGGCTCAAACAGCCCCTCAATGCACACCTGAGCCCCCCCTCAAGAAGCCTCGGCTGGATAAAGGGAAAGGTCTTGCTGGGAACTGGTTCAATTTGAGCAAGTCCAAGAAAGGGATAGAGATTCCCGAGGGTAAAGAAGATGCCGCTGCCAAGACGGTGTGGGGTAAGAAGCTGTCCGATTCCTTCATCGCCTCTGCCTTCCCTCCCGAGGATGCTGAAGTGATTGAGGCCTGGACCCCTGGGACCTGGGAAAACAACTGTAAATCCCTGGTGAAGAGTTTTTTAAGAGGTGCGAGCATTCTTCACCACCTCGGTCATCATGCTGATGACGCTCATGCTGGACTGGCAGCCGAGGAAGAGAAGAAGTGAGGCAGACGAGCGGGAGGATTATCTGGAACTTCAGGTCCAAGGCCTTAACAGGAAAATCCAAACGCTCGCTACTGAAAATGAACAACTTCAAAAGGCAGCACAAGATTCCGAGGGGGCAAAAATTCGGGCCGAGGAAGCACTTCAGGGGGTTCAGAAAAAGGATGAGGAGGATGCTGCTGCTCTTCAGGTAGCTACTGAGAAAGCTCGGAAAGCCGAGCAAGCTGCTGCCTTGGCATAGGAGCAGCACGAGTATGCTAAGGATGAGATACTCGGGCTTCGAGCTTCCTTGGAGAAGATGAGGGCGAAAGCTCTCAAACATAAGAAGGCAGCCAAGGAGAATCTGTTCAATTGGGACCATGCAATTGAAGATTCTTTCTACAACACTGTCGAGCAACTCCGCATTCTGAATCCTGGGCTCGTGACCAAGGGTGCTGACCCTAATTTTGCTGTGAAAGAAGGTCGAATTGTCGGCCCGAGTGGGGTTCCCATAGATCTGAACAACGCCGACCTGCCTGACCATTTGGCCGAGGATTCCGAGGGGGGCGGAGCCGAGGATGCTGAAGGTGAAGAGGAAGAAGAGGACACATTCAATGCTGACAGCATTGTATTGTCCGATTTAGAATAGTTTGATCATTCTGCTGCCTTTTTTGTAATTGCCCCAGTAGATGGGTTTAAACTTTTGCTGTATTACCTTGTTCGGAATATTTATAAAATTTGTAGTCATGTTATGCTTCTTTTTATACTTTTCGTTAAGAATTCAAGTGTTAAGACCTCGGAACTCCAGCACTTTAGCCAAGGTGGGTTCATCTATCCGCGACATAAGAAATGATTTTAGAAAACCATGTTTGAATCGGGAGTCTCAATAAAGTACTTGACGAGTTATAAGCTCTTATCCGAGATGTTTATAATCGTTCGCGTCATAAACGGTGGCTAATCGAGTATGAGGAAAGTACGTAATACAATGAATTCAATAACAGTCCTTTTATTGATTAGAAGCAGTAAATACAATGGGCTCGGAATTCCACCGAGCGTACACCATCATTAAAAAGAAATAAACAATTCTAACAATAAAAACAATTGACACTATGAAATTGAAATGAAAGAAAAATTCTAACTATAGTATGCTCTGAGCTTTGCCACGTTCCAAGTGTTGTTGATGAGGGCTCCCGAGAGAGTTTCGAGCTTGTAGGCTCCTGTTCCAGTCTTAGAGGCTACTCGGTATGGTCCTTCCCAGCTTTGGTCCAGTTTTCCGTCCTTTGCATTTTTGAGACCAATATCAGCTCTTCTTAGGACAAGGTCGCCTACCTCGAACTCTCTGGGCACAACCGTACGATTATATCCTTTCGCTTGCATCGTCTTGGCATGCTTTTCTCGTTCGGCGGCTAAATCCCTGACTTCTTCCGACAAAACAAGATCCTCACACAATATAGTGCTGTTGAGGGGATTCGGCTGTTGCATAACTCGGAATGAAGGGATGATTGTTTCAATGGGAATGACTGTGTCACACCCATAAGTGAGCCGATAAGGTGTTTCTCCTGTTGAGGTTTGTATGGTTGTGCGATACGACCAAAGCACCTCATACAAGTTTTCCAGCCAATTCCCCTTCGCACCTTCGAGTCTTCTCTTGATCCCCTGAATGATGGATCGGTTTACGGATTCTACTTGCCCATTAGTCTGGGGATGCTCGACTGAGGAAAAGTAGTGCTTCATGCTCAGAGCGTTGACCAAATCCTTGAATGCCTTTGCCGCAAATTGAGTTCCATTGTCTGTTACTATCACTTGCGGAACTCCGAATCGAGCTACGACCTGTCTCTCGAAGAACTTCTGAACCTTTGCTGATGAAATGGTAGCAAGCGGCTCAGCTTCAATCCACTTTGTGAAATAATCGATGGCCACTATCACCCACTTGATCTGTCCCGGTGCGGTAGGGAACGGTCCAATCAAATCCATTCCCCACTGATAGAAGGGATAGGGAGATGAAAGTGAATGGAGTTCCTCGGCGGGTTTTTGGTATACATCACTGTGGAACTGACATTTCTCACATCTCTTCACATGGCGGATTGCATCTTGTTGAAGGGTCGGCCAGTAGTATCCTGCCCTTAGAACCTTTTTAGCCAGTGACTTCCCCCCATCATGATGACTTCCAATCCCCCCGTGAACCTCCTCTAGCGTCTGTTTTGCTTCGGCAGGGTCCAAACATCTGAGCATTGGGCCGCTGACCCCTCGGCGAAACAGGACTCCATTTACAAGGGCAAACTGCGATGCCTTTCTGACGAGTTTCTTTGCCTCTATTGGATCAGTTGGCAAAATCCCTTGTTCCAAGTAACCCGTGATCGGAGCAATCCAGCTTGGATCCACCGAAATAGGGAGGACAACACTAGGTCCATGTACCATTTCTTGGATCAACGTTTTGTTGTTTTTGGGACTCTTTGTCGAAGCGAGCTTGGAGAGAATATCTGCTCGGCTATTACTCTCCCTCGGGATGTGGCAGAATTCGACCTTCGCAAATTCCGAAGATAAGAACTTCACCTTTTCCAAGTATTTTTGAAGAATAGGTTCCTTGGCCTGGTAATCGCCTTTGACTTGTGAAACCACCAATTGGGAATCGCTGAAGATCTTCACTTCACGGGCCCCAACTTCTTTTGCCATTCTTAGCCCTGCCAATACGGCTTCATACTCTGCTTGATTGTTTGATGTTGAAAATCCAAACTTCAACGAATATTCGAGGATGACTCCCTCGTAGTTCTCCAAAATTATTCCTGCACCAGCTCCGAGCTTGTTACTCGACCCATCCACAAAAATGTTCCAATCCAAGTTTGAGCTCGTCAATGGCTCAGTAAACTCGGTAAGAAGGTCGGCTAAGGCCTGAGACTTCATTGCCTTTCTCGGTTCGAAAGTGATTTCAAACTCGGAAAGTTCAATAGCCCAGGTCACCATTCTGCCTGCCAAATCAGGCTTCTGAAGTATCTGACGGATCGGCTGAGCTGTTCTGACCGTGATATGGTGGCTCTGGAAATATTGACGTAATCGTCTGGCTATGACAACCAAACAAAAAGCCAATTTCTCCACTTTTTGATATCTTGACTCCGGTCCTTGGAGAGCTCGGCTGACGAAATAGATTGGAGATTCTTTACCAGATTCTTCTCGGACCAGAACCGAACTAATTAGTGAATCTCCGACTGATAAGTACAGGAACAATGTTTCTCCACATATCGGACTAGAAAAAATTGGGGGGGATGCCAAGTATTGCTTAAGGTCATTAAAGGCCTTTTCGCATGCCTCGTCCCATTCAATTGTCTTTCCCTTCTCCTTCCACAACAGTTTGTACCAGGGGAGAGCCTTCCTAGCTGACTGAGACAAAAATCGAGAAAGAGCCGCCACCCTACCTGTTAGCTGCTGAACACCCTTGACATCTGTTGGACTCTTCATCTCAAGAATGGCTCGGCATTTTTCCGGATTCGCCTCGATTCCGCGCTCGGTCAGCATGAACCCGAGGAAAGATCTTGCTGGAACTCCAAACGTGCATTTCTCCGGGTTCAACCTCTTGTCGAACTGTCGGATCCTTCCCAAAATGACCTTCAAATCTTTAGTATGGTCTTCCTCTTTCAAGATCTTTGCAATCATATCGTCTATGTATACCTCCATTCTTGGCCCAATCAAAGGACCGAACACCTTGTTCATCATCCGCTGGTAAGTTGCCCCAGCGTTCTTCAATCCGAAAGGCATCACATTATAACAATATGTAGCATTTTCTGTGATAAATGAAGTCTTCACCTGATCCGGGGGATACATCGGAATTTGATTGTACCCCGAATAGGCATCCATGAAAGATAACCTCTGATAACCCGCCGAGCTATCCACAAGTTTATCTATGCAGGGAAGCGGGTATTGATCCTTAGGACAAACTTTGTTCAAGTCTGTGTAGTCCACGCACATCCTCCATTTCCCATTGGACTTCTTCACTAGCACGGGATTGGCCAACCAATCGGTATACACCACCTCCCTGATAAATCCTGCTTCCAGTAGCTCGGCTACCTTCTCATCTGTTGCCTGTGCCTTCTCAGTTCCAACCCTTCTTTTCTTCTGACAAACTGGCTTGGCTCCAGGATACACGCTCAACCTGTGGCAGATGAAGTTCGAATCGATTCCCGGCATGTCTGCCGAGGTCCAAGCAAACAAGTCTTTGTTTTCCACCAGCAATTCAGTCAGTTCTTTTTCCAATTCCTCATAAAGGCCAACACCTATCCTGACGTAACGAGAAGGATCGGAACCCAAAATCACCTTTTTGAAGTCCCCTTGAGGGGTGGGCCTGGTTTCATCCTCCTCTCTTACGTCAAGATCTGCTAGGTTGACGCTTCCCTTGTTAAGTGGTTCCAGCATAATCTTCTCTTCATCAATTTTCAACTTTGCCAGGCTGATATTATAACACTTTCGAGCCAGCTCCTGATCGGACTGCACTGTTACTATCTTGTCATCTGACCCTGGGAATTTCATGGCCAAGTGGACTGTGGACACAACAGCACCAAAAGATTGGAGTGCCGTTCGGCCAAAGATGGCGTTGTAAGCCGAAGGGGCCTGGACAACTAACCACTTTACCATTTCAGTCCAGGCAGAGGGTGGTTCCCCCATAGTCACTGGGAGATGGATGTGGCCTAGAGGGACAATTGAATGTCCCGTGAAACCAATCAAGCTTCCCTCGAATGGGGTAAGGTCTGACCTTCTCAATTTCAATTTCTCAAACAAATCCAGAAACATGATGTCTGCCGAACTCCCTTAATCGACCAGAATCCTTCTGACTTCATAGTTACCGAGCCTGGCCGAAACTACCATTCGGTCGTTATGGTCTCGTAAGATGTCCTCAAAATCCTCATCACTAAAGCTGATGACTGTGTTTTTCTTCCTTGGCTTTTGGATCGGTCGGCTGGCCACCGAAAGGACCTGTCCCACATACTTCTTGCGATCACACTTCTTTTCCCCTCCACCTGCAAATCCTCCAGCAATGGTACCAATGAGGAAAGAATCCCGAGCCTTATCCTGCTCGGATAGTTGGATAGATGTTCCCCCTGCAGGTGGTGAAGGGCTTCGATTCCGTTTTTGGTCGATTTTAGGTGGCGTGGGACTTTTCTTCCTTGAACGTTTGCGCAGTGCTTCGCCAATATAATGTTGAAGCTTACCATCCCTTACCATCTCTTCGATCAAGTCCTTCAACTGGATGCATTGGTCGGTGGTATGCCCCCATCCACCATGGTGATCACAATACTTTGTCCTATCCTTTTGAGCTGCTTTCCTCAAAGCCGGCGGCCGAGTGATGTTACGCATCTCAGTATGCATAGTCTCTCGAAGGATTTGACTCCTCTGGATTGTTAATTGGGTGTATTCGTCGTACTTGCCTTTTGGAGGCAGTTTTTCTCTCTCTCCTCTTTCCCGTTTGTCCTTCCTCCCCCTAGTGTCTCGGAAGCGATCCCTTTGACGAGGATCGTTCTGACGGGATTGTGATTCTTGATTCTCTTCTTTGCCCCTTGCCGCAGTACTTATCCTGTGGAATTCCTCCAGATTAAGGAATTTCCTAGACCTTTCTCTAAGTTCGGCCATATCTTTCAGTGGTTCCCCAATCAAGCAATCCTTGAAGTCTCCATCTCGCAACCCTTGTGTGAGTAAGAGAACGGACACTCCTGTCTGCAGACCTGATATGCCACTAGCTTCCTGCTGATATCAAGCTAAATAGTCGCGTAAAGACTCGCCAGGTCTCTGTACGACTCCAGCTAGTGAATGATCTGACTTTGGTTGTGACATACTGGCTGTATATCGGTTTAGGAATGCCCTTTTAAGCTGAGCCCAAGAACTGATTGAGTTGGCGGGTAGAGAACTGAACCACCTCAAAGGTGCTGAACCTAGAGTCATCGAGAAAGCTCGGCACTTCATGAAATCTCCTCCCCCATAGAACATCATGGACGACTCATAAGAGGCTATGTGGTCCATTCGATCAGTTGTCCCATTATACCGAGAGACGTTCTGATGGCCCATATATGTTTGGGGGGTTTGAAATGCCATTATGTCCACTGTGAAAGGATGTCCAGGGTGGACTTCGGCTGTGGCATGTTCAGGAATCACGTTTGGATTAAGGGGTGGCGGTGGAGGAAGATTAACTGGGTTGCCGAGAGCCACGCGAGGGCTTGGTTCGGCCAGTCGTGCCATGCTCTGCTGCTGAAGAGCAGCAATGGCCTCGTTTTGTTTTTCAATCAAAGAAGTTTGGGTTCTTAGGATATCCATGATTACTTCTTCTTTCCTTCTAGCCGAAGAAGAAGTCATATATGATCTACCCTGAGACTCGGAACGTTCACCGCCTTGAAGCGTTCCAAAACGACCTCTAGTCAAGTGTGGTATTTCCCTGTCGGATCGCTCGACTCTGGAGTAATCGTGATGGGCGGAACGTTCAACTCGGCGATCCTCACCAGTTCGTGACCCTGCAGGGGTCCTCCGAGATTGATGTGGTCTAGAGTCAGCAGTATCGTGCCATTCTGAAACATGGCCATCTGGAATAGTGTGGGGGTTGGATCTGTAACATCCCGAATTTTTATTCTAATAATAATTAGAATAATAGTAAGATTTGGAAGTGAGGATTATCATAGAAGGGATTTAAAATGATGGATTAGGAATACTTTGAGTGCCATATAAGGAGTCTAGGAGCATTGGCATCGAGAAGCAAATTTAAAGAAGACCCAAACGAGTGTTAAAAATCGATTTTTCGGTGTTATAAACACCCGACGTTAGGAAATTCAAAATAAAAGATTTAGGACTCAAAACACAATTTCCACCGTTGGATATGAAGGTATGATTTTTAGGAAGCTTGCTTTCAAATTTGAGCAAGATCCAACGGGTAACGAAGAAGTTATCTCGAATTGAAGCAGGAAGAAAATAGGAGGAAAATAGGAAAATGAATAAATGGGGTACTGGGCAAAACACTGGAGTCTTTTGGAAAAGACTCGAGTGTTTTGGAAAAGACTCGAGTCTTTGTGAAAAGACTCGAGTGTTTTACAGATCCTGAATCAGGGAAAGGCAAAGCCCTCAGATTCACTCGAGTCTTTTAGAAAAGACTCGAGTATTTTTCATGAATTCACTCGAGTTATTTGGAAAAGACTCGAGTGTTTTTATCAGATCAGCAAAAAATAAAAGCACGAGTTGGGGTCATTTTAACCCCAAAAATCACTTTCTCACTCTTCTTTTCTCTGGCCTCTCTCTAGGGTTTTCATCCCCAATCCTTCTCCAACGTTAAAATAGCACCAAATCAAATCAAATTAACATCCCATAATCATTCCCCATCAAATCCCCATGATTTTCTATCAACAAAAACCCCAATTTCATTCTCAATCCCTCAAATCCCAAAATTCCCAATTCAAAACCCTAAATCCTTCCAATCCCCATAATCACTCATAGTTATCAAAAGATTAGTGCCACAAATCACTTCCAAATCAATTCCTCATGAATTTTCCTCTCCAAAAACACATATTACTTCCTCTTTCTCATGAAATCCCAATTCCCTATCAAACCCCAATTGGTGTAATCGGTGGCATAGGGTCTTCTAATCATGCAAGGAAGCTTAGGAAGTGAGTAAGGGCAAGGAATAGGAAGCTAAGAGGCATGGATTAGAGCTTGGTAAGGATGCTCCCTCCAAACCCCATTGTTGTTCTTGCTCTTCAAAGAGGTAAGAAGGGTTGTTCACATTACCTTTACTTAGAGAGTAAATTCTAGGATGCTATAGTGGTAGCTGAGAATAGAAAAGATTAGTTAGAAATAATATACAATAGGGTAATTGCAATAGACAATAAACAAAGCTTAAGAATAAAGGAAATGAACTCATTAGATAAATTGAGAATATATGTAGTATATGATGATGTTTGTAATGTGTGAATTTAGTATGGAAATGTTAAATGAACGGATAATGAATGAGGAAACTATAGGGAAATAAAGGTAATAAATCGAGTAGGTGAATAAATAAAATAAACCCGCCAAATTGTTTGTAATGCTATGTGTAAGTGAATTGTGTTGTTATGCTTGAATGCTTGAATGCTTATATGTGAGATAATGAGTCTTAAAAATGAACCTAGGACTTAGTAAGATTAGAGGTATCACAAGCTAATGAAAGAATCAGAATATTGGGTATGTGTGGGAAACTAATAAAGATAGTTAAACAAGAATAGTAATCAATTAATTAATCGAAAAGATAAGGAAGGGGTAAGGGGTTTATATTGGGAAAATGATTGTGAATGTGCGAATGTTGTGAATGTTAGTTTGTATGCTAACACCTTTAAGTGAAGATAAAGAAAATGATAACAAGTCACATGATAAGACATAAATGAAAATACAGATCCAAGATATGATACAAACATAAACGAAATGCTTTAATACAAATCATGTATATGTGTTATTTCTGAAATGGAAATGTAATGTAAAGTAAAAGAAAAGCAATTGGGTCTGCAGCTATTAATCGCGTATTGGGATCCACACCCATTAGGTGCACACGGTTAGGACAGGGTCCTACTAGCAAAGTAGGCCCGAATTAGCCCCAATAGGTACAAACCTCGCTCAGGAAAAATCCCCATAAGATCAAAGGCTCGTTAGGTTACGTGGATCCTACGCGATGATTAATAGCTGCATTACCAAATATAAACATGAAATATGAATAAATGAGAATATATGAAAGAGAGTGAAGAAAAGAAAATAAAGAAAAGGCCCTAACGAGGGAAAGGTCTTATGGGTCAAGAAGTCCTGAGTGAGAAGAAGTCCTATTGGGTGAAGATACCATCCTAACCAATGTGCAAGCAAGAATACCTAATGGAATTATTATTTTGCTAGTAAAGCAAAAGACAAGATAAAGGTCCGATGCGATCCTGACGAGGTGTATCGGCATTAAAAGAATTAGTCGGCGCTCAGTACCGTACGGCTGGCTGAGGTTGGACTACATAATGAATACTGTAAAATGAAATAAAGAATGGAATTAAAAGAAAGCAAGCACATGAATCTTCATGTATAAGTATGCTAATAAAAATGAAAGAAGAAAGGAAAACCAAAGATTAAAAGAATTAGAAGAAATAAATTATATGCAAGCTTTATGAATAAATGTATATTAATGTAATGAAAAAAAATAAGTGAAGAAATGTATATTAAAAGAACGTAAAAATAAGAGAAAAATTAGAAGAACTTAATTATATACGAAAAGTTATGAATAAGGAAGATTCAGAATAGTGTAGGCTTAGTTATTTGCTATGTCTTCTTTTAGAATTTATCTTCCTAAGTCCTGTGTAATGCTACCCTTCTTGCTATACTTTTACAGGTACAGAAGCGGAGTTTACATGGGTCATGGCCGAGCAGATTTATGTTCCACTACGTGGGATATATATATATTTTGTTTTGAGTGGACTGCTATTTTGTAAAACTGAATATGTAATAGTTTTATGCCCTGAGACTAGTTCTAATCGGGTGTAGGATCATTTAAGTTGTTTGTAATATTTTTGTGTTTTATGTTTTTAAATAATTTTGGTTTGACAGGTTTAATTAGAAGAAAACTTTGGAAAGTCCGATAAACAGAGGAAACTCTGTCGGATTCTTCCTAAGGATTTTTACAAGTATTTAAGTTTTAAAAAAAGAAATTTTAAATCACCAATTTTATTAAAACCTAAAAATTAACTAATTAAAGTGAGGACGTCACAGGATCGTCCTCTGCCGCCTTCAATAACAGGGGGAACAGTGGCTTGCGCCTGACCCACGGGCGGAACTGTGACTTGTGCCTGATTCACAGGAGGGTCGTTAGTCCGGTCACCTTCAGCTGCTCCTCCAGGGGCAATTCTGTCCCTGAGGTGTGCTCCACCCTTAGGCGGCCTCCCCCGGGGGCGCGGGACTCCTCCAGGGACGATTCTGTCCCTAACATTTACTCCGGTTCCAGGCGGCCTCCCACGGAGGTGACGGCGGAGATCTCCTTGTTCTTGATTGTTGTTATCGTTTGCCATGAATACGGTAGTCGTGGGAATGCTGGTTATTCGCTCCCCACAGACGGCGCCAATGTAGTGTCCTTGAACACTATGTCCTTAACCCTCTAAGCCCTCAAGATTATGGCAATCAGGAGTTCAAGAGAGGATCAAGTGTTTATCTGTGACCTTATGGTATTTCTGCAGTTCCAGTTGGGAAAAGCAGGGTTTCCCTAGTCAGCCAGTGTGTGCAGAGTGTCAACTTAGGGATGAGAGCACGTACCTGAAACCCTAGCTGTTATGAGCTATTTATAGGGTTTTGAGGAAGATGATATGGGCCGTTTGGGCCCTATATCAGAGCCGTGCTGAACCAGGACTCTGTTGAGATAATATCGGATGTTTATGCTCTAAGAATCTGGTTAGGATCAGCGGAAGATCTCATGTCTAGGCTGTTAGCGAGAATCTAGGAGAGATTTGCGGAAGGGATAAGAAGCCTTGATAAGACTGAATCTACCCACAAGCCGACGATATGTCTCGGTCCTAGAATCCCGAGCCTAATGGGTTGAGAACCACTTGTATAGCTCGGCCCCATCAAATCCGAGCTTGGTCCTTTGGTATGCTCGGAATCCATGAGTCCGAGCGAGGGACGTTCATGCCCAGAAATCCGAGGGAAATGTCCTTAGAGAATCCCTTCGCTGAGACTTCGGACCGTGTCTGGTCGGCAGACCCTACAGTACTCAAGGAAACATGACGTTTTACCGCCTGAGTCTACCCTATTGCATTCACAACCCGAATATCCCTGATATCCGGGGTACCTTCCTCTCCACTACTTCGATACGACACTCATATCTCACCGCGTTTGTAAATGTCTTTTAAGGTTTTAACGTTTTAATTAACGGCTTATTCCTAACAGTCGGCCCGTCCTTGGTGCATCCCTTCAACGGAGCCCGACCACTAAACGCAAATCCTTTCCCCCTACACATCTCGATGGCCGCAAGCCTCAAATCAATTCCTCATCATCAACATTCTCAAAACTCATTCTCAGCATATTTCTCATTAACATCCTCAGCATCTTTTCCTCGTCTTTCTCAAAATATCTTTTCACAAAACTTTTTCAGAAATAATGTTTCCAAACTTTCACAAATCTATTTTCACCATTTCTCACAAAATCAGTTTTCAAAACTTTTTCAAAAGTCTCTTTTCAAAAATCGTTTTCAAAAGTCACATTTTTGGATGAGTGCTAATGGAGGAGCAAGCTCAACTCAACACTAGGCTTCTTTCCGAAAACGTGGACGAGGAATCACATCTCTACTCAACCACATCTCACTTTCAAAATCACGTTCTCTTTCCAATCTTTATCTCTTTCCTTCACTCACATCACCTTTTTCTCTTTCTCATTCATTCTCATACTTTCTCTTTAATCTTAACTTATCACTTATCTTCTTACTTAATTATGTATCACATCTTATTAGCATCTCTTCTTTCATTACTTTCGCAGTTTTAACCATTTCGCTATTCAGACATAATCAAACAGAATAAAGAATGCTCAACTAATAAACATTTCATATGCAAACAATTAAACGTTTAGTATGCAAGTAAGACAGGTAGACCTCTAATCACAACATCCACGTTGCCTAATTCGCAGTACTCTCACAATCCGTCCATTCGGATTGCGGGCAACCACGTTACGGGACCACAACACTCTCACTCACCTGGATGACGACACATCCAAAAACTTTCCAAGATTTCCAGTAGCTAGCCTTGCCATGTTTTCCTTTGCGTCCGATACCCGCACTAGACATTTTTCCCCGTGCATTAGAAACGATTTACGAAATTCTTAATTTTTGTTTTAGAAACACTTGGGAATAGTTCCTTTTTAAAAAAAGACACATTGCCAATATCTAAAAGACTTTAAATCCAAATCATTTCCTTTATGAAGTGTTTCCAAGAAAACTTCTTAAAACAATTTCTTTTCCAAAACAGAATCTATTTCTCATAGTTTTAAAAACACTTTGGTTTGAAAAATCATTTTCCTTAAACACTGAATAAATCCTTTAGAAAACACCCTTTGAAAATCTTTCTTAAATCAAGTACAAAAATTCAAGAAGACAAAACTTCAAAACCAATCAAATTAATTTATTTAATTTCTAAACTACATAACTGTATCAAACATGAATCAAAGAAGGTTCTTTAAAATTTTCCAATCAATTTCAGTTATTTAAATCACATTTTTCAATTACTTTAAAATTCAAACATACATTTTTCACAAACCAAGTTGCATAAACAGATCCAACATAATCCCACCACATTTAATCAGTACAAGAAACAATCACACAGAAGCAATTACAAACTTACACACAGAAAGTCACATTCTCAATTATTTAAAGTCATTAATTAAATTATAATCTAAATAAATTAATTCAGTTACTCTTAATAATTTAACTTAATCTCCTAATTAACTTAACACACCGAACCATACATGGTCATTATTTTCTAATCACAAATAAACTTTAAAACTAAAAATCATTAAATCAACATTATAAAATACTTTTCATATAATCAAATCAACTTATTTATTTTTAGTGATAGTAAACACACATCATCTTCATTCATACACACAGCACCTAGAACATAGTCATTTTCATAAATTATTTCATGAAGATAATTCTCCAACTATATGCACACGCATAAACCGAATTATACATGTATAATATTGCAAAGATTTTATGCACAAATAAAAACTTAAAATCATGAAATTATTTTCTTTATTTTAGGTTAGAACCGTGAGCATCAAAAGGAGATTAACAACTTTAAAATTTCATTTTCAAAACAAAATCAACACAACAATTTAAATCACAAACCGTCACACATCTCTCTTTTTAATCTAACTAATTCATGCATGTGATTTAGAATCTTTAAATTCAAATAACTTCCTCATGCATGTACCTAAATAAGGGACAAGCATAGCTTTCTACCTACTTCTAGGATGGCTTCAAAGTCAACATGCAAGGGGACAAGGTTTTTTTCACAGAAGTCACAATATCACATCATCATGCATAACCCTAATTTAAAACAAAATTCTTTTTCAAACATTTTTAACATATATAGAATAAATTCAAGTTTATCATTTTCTCAAACAAGATAAAGATTTAATTTCATCTTCATGAAAACAACATGCATGTGCTTAAAATCATGAGATCTAATCCTAGAACAAACATGCATCCACTTTTTACAAAATAAAAACATGAATTTCATTTTCAAGCAAGTATGGCCGAATGGCCTTCAAAAATTCAAGACATGCATATAATCAAACACTTAATTAAATCGTGCTTGAGAGATCATTTCAAAACTTGTTTTCTTTAATTCTTTTCTTAAGAACTGAAACACATTACAAAAAGGAAAACATAATCTTTTCATTAAAACCCAAACATGCACAGGATCAAAACATGTTCTTGCTCAAAATTAATTTAAAACTTGTTACTCTAATTTTTTTTTAAAGCCGTATGACATAGAGAAGGAAAAACATAATCTTTTTGCTTGAAAATAACATACAACTCAAGGATCTAGTCATTTTCATTCATCAACAAAGATAATCACATGCACATACTCTAAACAACTAAGATCAACATAAAAGTAGCATGCAAGACTAGAAACTTAAACTTTTTCACACATCAAATCTAGATCATAAATTTATTCAACACATCATAAGTTATGGTTTAGTAAAAAGATTTAACATGCAAAGAGGCTTATTTTAGTTTTCACAAAACTCTTAGTTTTTCTTTAGATCTTTAAGATTTTAGTTAAGAAAAACATTAGATCCATCAAAAGAAATTCCAACCGAAACACAAAGTATAAAAGATCACATATTACAATTATTTTAAAGTCCTTAAAGTCCAAGATAAAAGAATAACAACATATAAACTTCAACTCTCAAGCCATGAAAACAACATGCAAGAAGAAAGGAATAAAGATTTATAAACTAAAAAGGAAACTAAACTATTACAAAATCCTCTTCTTGTTCTTCGGTTCCTACCATAAAAAGAGGTTGGTTCTAGCTCTAACACTCTTGATCTGCAAGGGACTCTTCATGGTTTGGCTTGATCTAGCATGGATTTTCCTCTTTTTCTTCTCCTAAAGCTCTCGGCCATCTCCTTCTCACTTTCTCTCAATTTCTTTTCTTTTCTTTCTAAGAGTTTTAAGGAATCTCTTAGAAGTGGTGTTTAGTATGGGTACGGTGGAAGAAGAAATGAAATGGGTGAAGTGAACTAAGGCTTCTAGGATATATAGGCTAACTCACAATTCCTTCTTTGCCCTTAATAATTTTCGGTTCATGCATAAGGGAAAGGGGCAGTTTTGGGCTTGCATAAATTTGCATGGATAAGAGTCATCAAAGTCAAGGGGACAAAGTTAAATAGGCTAGGCTTTTTAGGGGTCACTTAGGCTAAGTACTAGTTAGCAATTAGTTAGGGTTTATGCATTAGTTTGGTTCATGGTTTGGTTTTGTTATGGCTTAGCTTCCAATTCCTTAACCTATAAGCTTCTTAAAAATTATACTCCTAACATGCATACACATACATACACGTATAACATTCACACACACACACATACACACCATATCATACATATACACACATACATATTTCACATTTTATTTTCTTAATCTTATTTACTTAAACATCCTAATTATTAATTCATACCATAATGCAATCACTTAATAAGGAATCACACTCACACAATTTATTTCATGCATCACACAGTACACACACATCCAATCAAACACATTTCACATAAAAATTCAAGCCAAGTCAATCAATTCATTTCTTTCAAAATACCATTTCCAAAATTCGTATTTTATAACTCTGAAAATAAATATTTATAAATCAACCCAGAAAATTCCAAAAGTTACATTTTTAAAATCTAGGTTTCACGACGATCGTTTTGATATAAAGTTCGTAAAAATCCGAGTTACGGTTAAAAAGTTACGAATTTTCCAAGTTAACAGACCCAAAAACTTCATTTTAATAAAAATCATTTTTCAATAAAATCACAACTAATTTCTTATGACTCAAATCAATAAAATCATTCACTTCTCATTTATAAAAATATTTCGTTTATAAAAATTCTTGGAAATCATCATTTTATTTCTTCTTCACATAAAATATTTTTCTGAAAATAAGATCTCAAAGTTCTTTTTGTCGAAAATCGTTTACGCATGTACGGGAAAAATGCGGGGTGTTACATCCTTCATCTTAACCTAAGACTTAAAAGACATCATTACCATATCTTATGACCATTACATCTCCCTTACTCATACCTTCTAACCCCTACTTTTCTCAAGTATTGCAAATCTGGTCTAAAAACACCTCACAATCCACTTCTCATTCAGGGAAGCTCCTTGACTGGCACAAGTCATGACCAAAAATTTGGGAATCAAACAGCTTGATAACAGGGAGGGCTTATAAACTGAGTTCACAAATTTGGGTTCAATCAAATTAGAAGGGTACAAGACAACTTTGGAGATCAATTTGGGTAACAAGCAACAGGAGGTAGGTTCAAGGTTCAAATCAAATCAAGAGTTCGAAGGTTATTCCAAGCAAAAGGAATCACAACAAACAATGGCTCCGGCAAAGAAGTATAAGTTAAAAGGGCAAGTTTAGGTCTTGCTAGGATTCGAATCCTCGGATTCTACGACGAATTATGATACATTCCAAACAACATGCGCGCACTCTCGGCATTCCTATCTCTAATCACTCTAGACTAACACACGAGACACACAAGGAAGTATGTTTCCCATGTATTCGATTACTTAGATCAGCCATTGCTCTGATACCACAACTGTAACACCCCGATTTGGCAACTTGAAAATACGTTGCTTTAATTCCCAAAATGTAGTGAAAATATGGGCCAAATTTTTTTTTTTTTGAAACATGTAACGTGGTTGAGTAGCCTAAGTATGAGAACCATCAAATTTTCCAAAACCATTTCACAATTAAAACGATGTTCTCATACCTCACGCTAAAATTCAAGTTCCAAACCGAAGTGTCACAAGACACTACACTTTGCAACTTGATTCTTCCCAACTCAATTATCGTGGCCCGTTTCCTTTTACAATCAAGATCAGTGATGGTCATTAAAAATTAAACTTAATTCACATAAGTTTGGGGTCACATCATGGTATTGCAATGATACTAAGTAAATACAGGGAATGCAAAATACTTCCGGGAAATAAAAGGACTACCACCGGGCCCATTGACTGAAGGTGAAGGTACACGGAAAATGTCTCGCTAGAGTCGAACTCGATCACGTCCGCCTCTGGGTAGCTAAGTCCTCGTCCTATTCCTCTAACTCCTCAACCTCGAGGTCAATGCGCAGACAAAAGCATTGAGTATCCACCATGATAGTCAGCTGACCCACCGATCTTGGTGCCTTCACGCTACTTCCCATCTTCCTTCGTCTCGGGTGTCGAACGTGGACATAATAGGATCCATAGACTAAGGGAATAGACACCATAACAACAAACGGACAAAACAAAAGACTAGAGAGAGTAAGTATTTCCAAGCATATTATGCCAACGATGTGGGATTACAATAGGTAAGATATTAAGGAATAACAAAAACATGTAAGCAAACAACATACAAAAGTAATCACATTTAGTCCTACCTTAACATACAAGAGCTTATTACTCTATTCCATTACTTTTCTTTTCTCAAAATTCTCATAAATCGCTTCTGCTGCGCAACTCTGATTCCATCATCACAACATCTCATCCTCTTTTCCATGCTGTCGCTTAAAATTATTTCTCTTATAATGTAAATTATCTTTTCTTATTTAAGATTTATGAATTCGTATCCATCAATGATGTGAGGGGATTTAATCATCATTGAGGAGAGTCGCTTTCAAAGTTAGCACACACGTCTACATCTCCTCGGTCAACCACCCAACCTAGTCGGAAGCAAACAGGAGTACAGGACCTTTACCGTGCGGGCACGACAGCTGTCTCAACAATAAATGGTCCCAGACCAGGAGGACTCAGCCTCAATCAATGATATCAATTCATAATAATCATGGCACACTGCCTCGCAGTGGCAAACAAGATGCCCCACTCCAGTCCCTCTCACTGTTCTCGATTTGCAATCTATAGGGCGACAGTATATTTCTAGTGAGCTCGCAGAACATGCCACGGAACTGGACCCAGTCCCCACCACGTTAGTGTGCCACTTGTGAAGTTCGTTCTGCCAAGGAATACACTCTAGACTTCTTGACGTTTCACCATCATTGTCCTCCCCTAATGCAATCTCCTCCTAAGTATCCACAGATACTTATGGTTCCTTCCTCTCCACTACTTCGCACTCTCATACCTCACCACGCATGTTCATGTCTTTTAATGTCTTTTATCTTTTTAATTAACCTAATGGTCGGCCCATCCTTGGTGCATCCCTTCAATGAGTCCCGACCACTAACTTCGTACAATCTTTTCTTATCAAAGCACATAGCTGGGTTCACATCATCACTCTTGTATCTCATTCCATAACTTGTCTCAACAATCTCACATCATCCTCTTCCTCAAGATCTCAACTCACAAAGCTTTTTCTTAAGACCTCAAAATCACAACTTTTAAAAATTTTCTCAAAATCTTACTTCACTTACTTTCTAAAAATTTCTTTTCATAATACCATTAAAATATCCGTTCACAAACCTTTCTTAAAAACTTACTTCTTAGACTCTTACAAAATCTCTTTTCATAAATCTTTTTCAAAAATCTTTTCACAACATTTACCAAAAGTCTTGTTTCAAAAACTCTTTTCAAAAATTCTCTTTTCAAAAACCTTTTCAAAAACTTCCTTCCATAAACCCCTTTTTAAAATCATGTTTCATAAACCTTTTTAAAATAAAGACTTCATTTCAAAAACTTTTTGAAAACATATTGTTTCAATGCATACTATGGAGGAGCAAGCTCAACTCAACACCAGTCCCACTTCAACAATATCACCAAGAGCCCAACTCCACTCACATCGCATCTGATTCCAGTAATCAATTCCACATCACTTTCCCCAGCTCTGGCTCATCCACATCAGCTTCATCAATTCTTACTCATTATTGATTATAAATTCCACAACCTCTCAACATCTCTCTCAAACTTTATCCTACATTTCTTTTATTCTTCTGATTCATTATTATGTACATTATTTTCAATCTCATCATGCATAATAAAGTCATCAAATAAACGAATAAACACTACACTAGCATTCAGATATCATCATATAAACTCATTACCTAGTTTCATGTGGTCTTTGTCCCTTTCACACGGGTGGCCACACAACCAAACAATTGCCACCGTGCTACTGACTTAGAACCACTAAGTTTCGACTTTTGAGATGGTCGAAACACTTAATATATTACCTAAACACCACGGTGTTTGGGGGAAACTTCTCTCTCACCTCAACCGATGACGATCTTTAATGTGTTCCTTGGTTTCCATTAGGACGTTCGTAACTGCTTCCCGATCGTTACTGGCACTCAAATATTTCCCTCTTATTAAAAATCATTCTTATTCAATTATCTTGAAAATTAAGCAACGTTACAAAACTTTTTATTCGAAAACAAAGTATTCGCTTCCTCTTAACACTTTGAAATTACGTTAGCTCTTAAATATAAAACACCTTTTAAATTAAAACCATGTACTTTAGAAATCATATGAAAATCTTTTCAAAACAATATTTTTCAATAAATCAAATCACTTTAACTTACTTTATTTATTTCAAAAACCGAATTAAGTCAAGGAAAAATACGAACAAGGGTTAAATCAAAAACCTTTTACAAACATTTCAATCATTTTCAAACACACATATTGAACATGTTAAATCATTCATAATTCATGCATCAATTTCACACTCATCATGCATGCTTACAAAACGAGAATCAAACACAAATCCCTATTTTCTATGCATGGCCGAATCCTATCACACATAAGGCAAGGTTAACACTCGTGATTACTATTGCTTAATCAAAACATGCACATATGGAAAAATAACTTTTAAACACATTATCCTACTTTAAACATCATATCTTAAATTAGATTCATGTTAGCATCTTTCAAATCAATTAGCTTTATTCCCTAAATTAACATGCAAATCAAAATCAATTTATTTCTTTTATTTCTCAACCAAACCGAATTGGACCTAGAAAAATGGTTCAAACTCATGATCACATACCAATTCAATCTTATTCACTCAAACCTAACTCAAACAATAATCACTCAAGAAAATAAAAATAGCTTGAGTAAAACTTGTTCCTAAAACCGAATGGAACACAAAAATCACTTTCAAGTTTTTTATCCAAAAATTTAGATTTTCATATGCTTGAAATCCATAGATTTATCAATGAAACACACATGCAAAACAAAATAACAAACTTTAGTACTTATAAAGACAAAACCGTGAGCTTCACATAAAATTTCATCAAACTTTAATTTTATAAATCCATCAAGAGTCATATAAAAATCTTTCACCTAAAAAAAATCTCATGCATGTGCTTTAAAGTTTTAAATCACATAAATTCCATCATGCATGCAATTATAATAAGGATTAAACGTGATTTCCTTCTTTTCTTAGGTTTGGCCGAATGACAACATACACAAAGGTAAGATCTTGGGTTCTATTTCCACATGCAAGGCTTTAAAACACATTTTCTTATCAAACATCAACGAAATCATCATTACACACACAAAATCTTGTTGAAAATCCTTTTGGTACCAAAAATCATTTTTAAAACTTATTATCATAATTTTCTCCTTGAAATCGTGACATGCATCAAAGAAAACCAAAACTTAAAACATCATGCAAAACTCAAACTTCATGTTTCTGCAAAGATCTACCATAAATCAAGACATGCAAGAGAAGATCAAAGTAAAAACATAAGCTTAAACACAAACTTCAAACAAAACCGTGAAGAAGAAAACTTATAAGTTGAAGATCAAGCTTTCAAGCACAAATATTCAAGATCAATACATAAAAATGACATGCAAGGTATTTAAACTTCAAGATCATGAGAAAATAAGTACATGCATCACAAAAATTAAATTTAGACAAAGTCCATCACCAAGTCCTTTACAAAACTCAGATTATTACATTGAAACTTTCTTAAACAAAAATTCTAGTCTTCAAGCTTCACATCTCCTCTCTTAGGGTTGCTTCGGCCTCCTCTCTCTTAGGTTTAAGGGTTGGTTCTCTTCTTAATCTTTGAAGAAGGGTGTGTTTGAAGGAATAAATCAAAGGTATTTGGGTTGGAAGGTTTGGGTTTCCACTCTTCTTTTCTCTTCTCCTCTCTCGGCCACTCTCTCTTTCCTAAGGGTCTCAAGAGTTTGTGTTACTCTTGGACCAAAGTGTTTGTGTTGGTGTGAAAAAGGAAATGAATGGAGGAGATAAGAAATGAATCAACTAGCCTAGCACACCCACACACACGGTTTTATGGGCAATACAAGGGATGGAAATTTCCTCTCTTGTCCTCGGTCCAAGGTGCAAGCCTAAGGGCAAATGGGTCCAACCAAAAAGTTGCATGGGAGGGATCTTATCAAAAGGGAGACAAGGTGGAGAGAAAGTCATTCCTAGGCATCATTACTCACCACCCTAATTTCCTATTTATTTTCTATTTATTTTCTACTTTCTTAATGGCTAAGATCATGCATCCTAGTTTGGTCCTCTCATCCTCTCTCACGGCCGAACCACATGCACACATATGCACATATAATTTCTTTTCATGTTATCATAACAACACATGACATTAAATCATGGAATGATGCACACATACTTAAACATGCATATAACATTTTGACACCTCATGTTTTCTACTCAAACACACGACACATACACACATACATCATAAATACATTCACATTCACACAATTCATGCATTTCAAATTTATCATTCAATTTTATTTCTTAAGATAAGAAAGCACACATTCATATTTAAAAAAAAAATATTCCAAAGATGCAACTTTAAAGAAAATCAATTCACTTTATCAATTTAATTTCAAAATAAGCTTATCTTTGAAATAAAATCTTACTTTCACACAAATCAAAGACTTTTAAAGAAACCATTTATTAAAAACCTCAAATCATATAAAAAGAAAATTCGTTTCTTTAAAAATCTCGAATAACAAAATTATAACTTGATTTTCATGAAATCGAACTCGAATAAAAATCATTTGCTAAAACATTCAGCTGAAAATCTTTCTTAAATTATCAAAAATTCTTTTTAAATAAAACCTCATTGATCTATTTGAGTCCAGAAGATACGGGATGTTACAGTGTTGTTAACGTTTGTGGTGTTAACGGAGGTGGTGGTGGGGGAGGAGGTGGAGGTGGTGGAAGTTCATTTGGGGTTGGAGCTTGCACGACGACTCGTTCAGCCAAACGCTGCATGGTAAGCTGCTGAAGATCTGCTATAGCTTGGCCTTGCTGCTCTATGATCCTTATTTGTTGTCTCATCATAGCCAAGACCTCTGCATCACGAGAGCATGAAGATTGACGTGAGTGAGAACGATGTGTAGTACTGACGGAGTGGGCACGTTCACCGAGTTGGCGGTGCTGTTCTGTGTTGGTTTCCCCAAGTTGGGAGCGTAGCTGCACGCGCCGACCTCCTTCCTGGTGCTGAGTTGTATCGGAGGTATCTCCAGTGTGGATGGTGTAAGGTCCACTGTGAGTGTGGGTGAACTCTGGGGGTGGTGTGGGGGGTGGAGGTGGCGATGGAGGCGGTGGTGGTGGTGGGGGAGGAGGTGGAGGTGGTGGAGGGGGTGGTTGTGGGGACCTTGCTGCCCTATTGGCTTCAAGGTGAAGGCGCAGGTCCTCTGCTGTTGGCACCCTCCTTGGACGTCCCCTCCTCCTCCTCTGAACTGGTGGTATATCTGACATGGTAGATTCTTTGGGTGGGGATGAAGTTTTTCTCTCCCCACAAACGGCACCAATGTCATGTCCAAGACTGAGAGGACCTTAAGGTTAGGGAAGAAGCCCTCAAGGTAGCCTCTGTCTAGGGTTTATCTGTGATGTTTGTGGGTGTCCTCAGGTGGCAAGGTAGGAAGCCAAGAAGTAACCCTAATCACTGGTGTGTGAAGGTGACAATTAGGGTTAGAGGACATACCTGAGCCCCATGTAGTACGGAGCTACTTATAGGGGGGAGCTGGTTGCCCTAATAGGCTTGCTTGAGGCCCAAGTAGGGCAGCCTGTAATGAGCTATGAGTGGATGAGCTGTCCTTGTGGATAAGGTACGTACGTCACCCTGTCCTTGGTATCAGAATCTCTGCGTGGTGTCGGACAAGGAAGTCGGACCTTGGTAGGAGCATAAGGTCGGCCCGTGTCTGGTGTCTGTTCGGCCGTTGAGCTTTGAGCTCGGCCAAGCACACAGAGGGCTTCCTAAAGGGTCATTAGGCCCTGCGTGAGGGTTTCGAGGAGCTCGGCTAAACCGAGTCCACCACAGTAGTAATTTCCTATAATAAATTTCTTCTTTCCATTATTCTCGACTATGTACTTCAAATTAAGAGAGTCACAAATAGATCATTAGACAAAGTACTAATTATGGTGTGTCAGCATACATAGTTGGCGCAAGTCCATGTCTCGAGTGCTTTTGGGTCAATAGGAGATATGGTTGGTCATCTGTAAGCGTCGGAGCAACACCATGTATGTCTAGCACAGAGAATATGCGTTCTCGCCAATGCTTAAAATTCATGCCATCAAACATTTCAATTTTTGATATGTTTAGAAATGGTTTTGCATATGTAACTGAAGAAGGAACAAAATGGTGTATAGTAGTAGTGGTGGTTTGAATATTGGTTTCGATTTCAAATATACCATTGTTTGTAGCGGTGGTGACAATGTGATTTAGTGCGGAATTCTTAAGATTGTTAGAAAAATATGAGAAAATACACCTAAAAAATATACAAAAATAATAAATGATATGAGGCATGTCAAAGACATTGTTCATAAAAATTTATTCCCTCCACCACCACGACGATTCCCAGGATTTAGCATATCCTTCTGATAAATATATCAAGAAAACAGAACTAACAATCAAACTCTATTATATATTTTTGAGTTCATTCCTTGCAACCAGAAAATTTCTCGATCAATGAGACTCCCACATCATCAAAAGTTGAGAAAATAAAAGTCAATAAGTCATGTTTTGTATCCTGAAAAATTTTCATATTTAAACAAAAAAAAATACTAATGTATGTAGAGATTAATGGGTGTGCACTCATGGTGTAAAAAACCTTTACATGCACCATCTATTTTCTCATGTATCAATGCAATATTTTGTACTAAAATGGTAGACTATTTCAATCCTAAATACTATTAATAAAATTTTTTAAAAAAAAACTAATGTACAAGTGCTTACACTATTTCGTTCAATTCTGAATATTATTAAAAATAAAAAAAAATCTAACGCACCAGTGCAATGTTTTGTAAATATATATTTCAATCCTATGTAAGGTAATATATAACATATAATAAATTAGCCATCGAATACAGGATTTGATTGAACTGAACACAAATGACCCATTTTGTGTTGAAAAGTCAAAGACTTTAATTTTCTCGTGGAATACCTTATCAATACACATTATAATTCCTAATACAATACAAACGTAGAACCACAATTTTAAGCTATTAATAACAAAATCTTAATATAAATGTTTCCTTAACGTCCATATATGATAGTAGATTTAGCAACATCAATCTTCTTGTAAAGGTAACAATTAAAATAATTGAGGAACTTTTTTATCTTTGTTAACCTATGCCATTATGAGCAATGATGGTTAAAGACAAAAATAATGAGGTGTTTTTTGTGGAATTCCATGTCCATTAGTATTTTATATTTTAAATACATTATTTTTAAAAACTAACTATATATTGAATTCCCTTATTGCATGGGTGAACATTTCACACTAAAATAAATTGAAGAAAAATTACTAAAATGAGAAAACAAGAGAACCAAAAAAACAAGAATAAAAATATTTTAATGATATCAAGTCAATGAATTGGGGGAAGAGACGATGTATATTTATAGCTACAATGTAATTCCTTGCACATGAGACAACCTTCTTGTTTGGCAACTTTTTAATTATATAGTTGAGGATAAAGTTTTTTATAATTCTCGCGAGGGGGCTCCACCTTTGATTGCAGCCAAGCAACAACTGCAGGCAAATACATTATACAGATACACCATTAACAAATTAAAATTATTATAATAAATAATATGTTAACTTAATTTGCAACCAAGTGCGTCATCCACAGAAAAAAGCAACCAACATAGTTACCTAAAATATAAATGGCCACCAAATAAAGTAAACTTTTGCTCGCAAAAGGTTTACATGATCTCCAACCATTTTAAACTTCTAGGACTCATTTCATCATGATTTTATTTGGAGGAGTAATATGAATAGCTAATATATCTTTAGATGATCAGATTGAAGTTTTACTCTTACAAAATATTATATATATAAGGATATTGCAGTTTGGTCCCTGAATGAGGACTTAAAGGTAATATTAAAAAGGTTCTTGGAGGGAAAGATTTAAAAATATTAATTTTTAAATTTTGTACTAATCTAACCGGTTAGTAATGCCCTGTAACCGGTTAGACGATGAACCCAGAAACTGGGTTAGTGGAATTTGATGAGTAATCACTTGATTAATCCCGAATTTGCCACGATTACAGCTTGAATCAAGTGGAAAACCACGCGTCGCCCTGCATGCAAGCCCAATTCGTCTATAAATTGTGGAAATTCTGAGGATTTAGGGTTGATTTCTGGTTTTAGTGTTGAAGGTGGCTCAGTTAGGGTTTCGTTTTCGTTCTGGGAAATTCATCTTGGTCCTTGAGTGTTAGAGAGCAAAACACACATTTCTGAAAAGCTTGAATCAAGGGCTTTTCAGTGGTATACACCTTGTGAGCTGAGGGTTCGTGTGGAAGGAGGAATCAATCTTGGAAGCTTAAAGTTGAAGTCTGGGTTCTATGTTTTCCTTGTTCTGGAAGCTGAATTCCAGATCTGATTTTGGGTAAGTACAACCACCATTAAGCCTCAAATCTTTTTTGTCTCTTAGTGCATGTTACCTATTTTGAATCCTAATTGTTTTCCCCAATTTCTTTGGCCATTTGCTATGTCAAAACCTCTGGTCTTTGGACCCTGTTGATGGAATTCGTGACTAAAAACAGAACTGTGGGTTTGTGAGGAATCTGTGGAGTTGTCTTCAAATTCAGTGTTGATTATCATCAAACTCAGTCTTAAGGTATGGGAGAAGTCTACCTTATACTAGATTTAGACTAAAAATCAAGTGATTTAGGATTTGAGTTAACAAAACTCAAAAGGGCATTATGTGCAATATGGCACAAAAGCTTGGAGGCCAAATTCTTGCTCAATATGGTGTTGAGCAACTTTATGTTGATGCATGCAAAGGAAATTGATGCTGAATTCTGGATTTGAATGCTTATTATAAGTTTTGTTGTATTGAATTGTGTTTATGTTAATTTTTATGCAATTTGATGCAAAAAGCTTAATGCATGCAACTTGGAAATGTTTCTGTGATGAAACATGTTTGTTTAAGGTATATGAACCCCGTTAAATGATGAAATATGGTTAGATTTGAGAATTAAAGAAAATGATGTGTTAAAACTCTTATTTTAAAGGTCTGACTGCATAATCTAACCGATTACTCAATATTTGTAACCGGTTAGACACTGCAAAATTTCAAAGAAAAATCAGTTTATAACACAGTCCTGAAGTTCATTAAGTTTGCTCAAATCTATACTTACATTTCACTGGAAACAATCTGAAATTACTGACTTGCTTCAGATTTATTGGTAAGGGTTAGTACCTTAACTTAATGAGATAATTTTCAAGAGGAAATTATACTCTTTTGGAAACAAAATGTGATTTAGACTTTGAATGATTAAAACTGTGAGTTTTGAGGCATAAAACAATGTTTAATTTGTTTATAGATTGGGTAGAGAATTCCAGAAAAAGGGTTTTTCTGAATTGAAATGGTAAAACAGTTCAGGTCTGTAATTCTAACCGGTTAGCCTGAAACTGTAACCGGTTAGTACCTGAATCTGAAAAATAAAAAGTTAAGTTTTGAAATACCATTGATTTTGTTGTACCCAATCTATGTTTAAGGGCATGTTTTGTGATAATTCAAAAGGAGAATTTTATGCCAAATATTATGCCTCGAATAAATCATTCAAAAGGGAAATTGGAATATTTCTGAATCACATTAATTAATGTAAAGATAAAACCAACCCTAATATTTGTGCATCCATATAGACTGGAAGCCTGGTTGGTAGGAACGTTTATCATATTCTGGGAATATGAGGAGGGTACTCCGGGAGTACCAAATGATAACCTACTTGATGACACATTATAGATATGTGGCCAGTGTCCGGGACCTGGTTTTTGTGCGTTCTGGGAACGTATGCGTTCTGGGAACGTGGTGCACACTCCGGGAGTGATGCTTATTATCCAAGTATGGTTCGGCATTATGTTCTGGGAACAAATGTCGGTGTTCCGGGAACACAAGGATGTATTGGATGGACGTCCAAGATGGACTTTTAGAGGCCTCAGTTGTGGATAGAAAATCATACATCATGCCACTTGCATTATAAGAGTTATAATGTTGAAAACTGGTGTGCTCATATGTATTTGCATTTTGATCTGTCCATGATATACTTGTGATTGTAATTTTAGTCTTTATCAATTATGTATATGTGTATACTTACTCCCTGTGCCCTGTTTAGGTGATGGCCAGATACCTAGCTTGCATCGAGATATGCCCTATCCCTAGTGGTATATGGACGTATGAGGAGCACCGTGCCACTTTTGAGAGGGAGGTTGAGATTACTCTCTACCACCCCAACCCTCTGGTGCGAGTGCGACCTCGTCGATTTAGGATCCCATTAGTCTATACTATGCATGTTCCACCCTTTTATACATATAGAGGACCACCCCCGGCTCGACCTATGTGTCGTTTTCATAGTTTTCGATTTAGAGCTGCCACTCGTTCCCATCCTTCCTCCCATAGAGTAGTCACTGAGGAGACTCCTTCTCCTGGTCCGACTGACTATGATAGGACTGCTTCTGAAGATCCTAGACCCAGTGGTGGGGTCTCTACACAGTCGGGCGAGGTCGAGGAGGACCCTGTGGAGGATGAGAGCGAGGAAGAGGTGCATCTTGAGTCAACTATTTCTGCTAGAGGTGGACCCGCTGGTTCATAGGAGCCTGCATAGCGTAGATGTTTTGGATCCTAGATCCTAGGGATAGAGCTGTGGAGGATCTGAGCAGCTGCTGAGGATACAGACGACTTGCTCTGAGACTTCTATTTTGGATTTTGTCATATATTGTATATATTTGAGAGGTCTTAGAGTGAGGTTTTATTTTATGCAGCTGGTCTGTATATGTTTCATCAAAACTTGCTATCTCGACTTTTTATCACTTGCTACTGACTGTACTAATGGGGTTTATATTATGACTTATTTATATATATGATGTTTCTTTACCTCGGCAGTGCCCCATAAGTATTATTTTACTTCCGCGAACTCTGATTTCTATTTAAAAAGGGATTCGGCGATAAGTTTATGTTTTATATATTCAAATCCAACTCGAGAGGCAAATGATATGTTTTAATAATAACTACGAACAATATTTTCTATAATTAAGGAAATGCTATCTCGAGAGTCTTTTCGAACTTAAGATAGTGGTGAGCCGAATTCAAATAATGGTTTATATTGAAAAGGGTTGATGAACGAGCAAGTACTAATGTTAAAAAGGAAAAATTTTCTAGTCCTAATTTTGATAGCAAGTATTCAATTATTTGGAAATATTAATTATTTTCAAGTTAAAAAGAGAGTGTTACACCTTTGGTGGTATCAGAGCATTGGTCCTGTCCCTCATGGCCCCGAAGATGCAGCTAAGTATGATATTCAATGTTGATTGAATATATTTTGAGTAAATTAGTAGTATTTATATTTTAAAGACCTTTTTAGTAACCCAAAGCCCATAGTGCAGGTCTTTCTATGGCAACGAAGAATAATAATATTACTAATGAAATGTTAGAACGAATCACGACCGTGCTGGAAGGCATGCAGCAGCAGCAAAGACAACAACCATCTCAGGGGCGAGCTGGTAACCCATATGCTGGCAACATGGCGAATCATGATGCTAAGACTCTGTCAGAGTTCAGAAAGTGCAACCCACCAAGGTTTGAGGGAGGATATAAACTTGACGAAGCGAACAAGTGGTTGTATGAGATTAACAAGATTTTCCGAACTCTAGAGTGTTCTGATGAACAGAAGGTGACCTATGCAGTTTACATGCTTCATGGGGAAGCTGAAAACTGGTGGGATCACACGGTCCAATTGCTGAATTTTGAAAGGAGGGCAATCAACTGGGGAGTATTTATGGAGAAGTTTCTTAATAAATATTTTCCAGAAGATTTGCGAAGAAAGAAGGAAGTGGAATTCATGCAATTGAAGCAGGGGGATATGAGTGTAGGAGAGTATGCTGCCAAATTCGAGGAGCTGATGATGTACTCTCCCTATTACTTAAATAACCCCGATGAAAGGAGTAAAGGTGTGAAGTTTGAAGGTGGGTTAAGGCCAGAACTGAAGTCTATCTTCAGTTATCAAAGGATTCAGAGTTTCCCTGCACTTGTGGATATGTGCAGAATGTATGAAGATGATAAGAAGGCTGAGTTGATTGGAAGTCAAGTGAAGGGGTTGGATAGAACTATGGACCACAGAGGAAGAAGAAGTTTGATCATCGGAATAATGGTCCATATTATAAGAACAAGGGGAAGGGCAAGGCGGTGATGGATAACAAGAGCAAGTCTCGCGATAATGCTCCTTATTGCGAGAAGTGCAGGCGTTATCATCATAGTCAGTTTTGCTGGTCCACAGGGGGATGTTTCAAGTGTGGAAAGCAAGGTCACTTTGCTCGTGAATGCAAAGAATCTGCAAAGGGAGATGCAAAGGGATCTGTTGGCAAGCCTGTGGTGCAAGGAAGAGTATTTACCCTGAGTGGTAGTGAAGCAACCCAAACCCCGAATCTCGTGCAAGGTAACTTTCTTCTTAATAACCAACCTTGCAAAATCATGTTTGATTCTGGAGCTACACATTCTTTTGTTTCTCCTGAATGTGTGAATAGGCTGAATCTTGTTGTTTCTGATTCACCCTGCTATCTTAGTATAGATGTCTGTTTAGGGTGTAATGTAGAAATTTTGGGTCGTCTTTCTAAGGTAGATTTGGTTTGTCTCCCTAAGTTACAATTGGATGTGATCTTGGGTATGGATTGGTTGATGAAGAACCAAGTGATCATCAATTGTGAGGAAAAGACAATTTAATATAGGACCCTTGAACCGAAGGGTTATATGTGTTTGTTCTCGGCTTCTGGAGAAGAAGAGTCAATGCCGATCGAGGAGATTCCGGTGGTGAGGGAACTTCCGGAAGTGTTTCCTGAAGAGATACCAGGATTACCTCCGAAGCGAGAGATAGAGTTTGGAATTGACTTAGTCCCTGGAGCTGGTCCCATCTCTATTGCTCCTTATAGGATGGCACCACCAGAAATGGCAGAAATGAAGAAGCAAATCGAGGAATTGCTGCAGAAACAGATGATCAGGCCAAGCGTTTCGCCTTGGGGAGCTCCACTACTGTTTGTAAAGAAGAAAGATGGGAGTATGAGAATGTGTGTGGACTACAGACAGTTGAATATGGTCACTATTAAGAATAAGTATCCTTTGCCAAGAATTGATGACCTTAAGGACCAAGTTAGGGGAGCTGCAGTATTCTCCAAGATTGATCTGAGGTCGGGTTATCATCAGATCAGGATAAAGGAGGAGGATATACCCAAGACTGCATTCCGATCTCGATACGGTCATTATGAGTATGTTGTGATGCCGTTCGGATTGACTAATGCACCTGCTATTTTCATGGACTATATGAACCGGATCTTTAGACCATATATGGATTTGTTTGTGGTGGTATTTATTGACGATATTTTGGTCTATTCTAAAAATCCGGAAGAGCATGAAGAGCATCTCAGGATTTTTTTAAAAGTCTTGAAGGAGAAGCAATTATATGCCAAGCTTACGAAATGTGAGTTTTGGTTGAACGAAGTGAAGTTTTTGGGGCATGCAATCTCTAAAGAAGGAATTGCGGTGGATCCAGCGAAAGTAAGTTCAGTACTGAGTTGGGAACAGCCTAAGACTGTGATGGAGGTGAGAAGTTTCTTAGGGCTAGCTGGATACTATCGTCGGTTCATAGAAGGATTTTCTAAGATTGCATTGCCTTTGACTAAGTTGACTCGGAAAGATCAACCGTTTGTGTGGGACGATAGATGTGAAGTCAGTTTTCGTGAGTTGAAGGAAAGATTAACATCGTCTCCTGTGTTAATCTTACCTGATCCTCACAAGAGCTTCGAAGTGTACTGTGATGCATCTAAGAAAGGATTGGGTTGTGTATTGATGCAAGAAGGAAGAGTAGTGGCTTATGCATCGCGACAATTGAAGAATCATGAGGTGAATTACCCGACACACGATTTAGAATTGGCTGCGATCGTGTTTGCCTTAAAGATATGGAGACATCATCTCTATGGCACTACATTCCAATTATTTAGTGACCATAAGAGTTTGAAATATCTGTTCGACCAGAAAGAGTTGAACATGAGGCAAAGAAGATGGATGGAGTTTTTGAAAGATTATGACTTTAAACTCCATTACCATCCGGGTAAAGCAAATATGGTTGCAGATGCTTTGAGTCGGAAAGCAATCCACATAAGTGCGATGATGGTTAAGGAAGCAGCATTGATTGAGGAATTCAGAGATTTGAGCTTGTTGACACAAGTGAAGCCATCAAGTATCAAGTTGGGAATGTTGCAGATCACAAACGAGTTCCTGGAAAGAATTCGGGAGTTGCAACGAGCGGACGAAGAATTGATGGAAAAGATGAAACTAGGTTCAGAAGGAAGGGAACCTGATTTCAAGATTGGGCAGGATGGAATCCTTCTTTTCAGGACAAGGATTTGTATACCACGAGATCAGGAAGTTAGAAGACTGATTCTTGACAAAGCCCATAAAATTCGGATGAGTATGCATCCGGGATCAACCAAAATGTATCAGGACTTGAAGAAGATGTTTTGGTGGTCTGGATTGAAAAAGGATGTGGCAGAATATGTGGCGGCGTGCTTGATTTGTCAGAAAGCTAAGGTAGAACATCAGAAACCGGGAGGACAGTTGCAACCTTTGAGGATTCCCCAGTGGAAGTGGGATAGCATCTCCATGAATTTTGTGTTTGGTTTGCCAAGGACAGCAGCAAATCATGATGCAATCTGGGTGGTTGTGGATAGATTAACCAAGTCGGCGCATTTTATTCCGATAAATATGCGCTATCCTTTGAACAAGCTTACCCAGATCTATATCAAGGAGGTAGTTCGTCTTCACGGAGTGCCTTCAAGTATTGTGTCGGATCGAGATCCCAGATTTTCGTCGCAATTCTGGAAAAGTTTGCATGATGCTATGGGAACAAGTTTGAAATTAAGTTCTGTGTATCATCCACAAACGGATGGCCAGACAGAGAGGACGATTCAATCTTTAGAAAATGTGTTGAGGGCCTGTGCACTTGAAGAACAAGGAAGTTGGGATCAAGTGTTACCTCTTGCAGAATTCACATACAACAACAGTTATCATGCAAGCATTGGAATGGCACCGTTCAAGGCGTTGTATGGAAGGAAGTGTCAAACCCCGCTATGTTGGTTCCAAGTGGGGGAGAATTTAATGGTTGGACCAGAAATGATTCAGCAGACATCTGAGAAGATTAAGATGGTTCAGGCAAAGATGAAAGCGGCTCAGAGTCGGCAGAAGAGTTATGCGGATAAGAGGAGAAAACCATTAGAGTTTTCCGACGGCGATCATGTATTCCTTCGGGTAGTCCCGATGAAGGGAATCAATAGAGCTTTGAGAACCCGAAAACTTTCGCCTAAGTGTATAGGTCCATACCAAATTCTTAAGAGAGTGGGTCTTGTTGCTTATCAATTGGCTTTACCACCCTCTTTATCCAATTTGCACAACGTCTTTCACGTTTCGCAATTAAAGAAGTACGTGCATGATCCATCAGTTATTCTAAAACTCCAACCTGATGATTTGACTTTGAAAGAAAACCTGACCTTTGAGACCAGACCAGTTCAGATAGAAGATCGTGAAGTCAAGCAGCTCAGGGGAAAGGAAATACCTTTGGTTAAGGTGATATGGGAGAATGCTAACGTATCTGAAGCTACATGGGAATTAGAGGAAAAGATGCGTCAAGAATATCCGGAGTTGTTTTTGTAATCTAGAATTTCGGGGACGAAATTCCTTTTAAGTGGGGGAGTAGTGTAACACCCCTAATTTTCGTCTCCCGAATAATAGGAAATTAATAATAAAAGTTTTATTATTAATTTATATGAATTTCCCAAGTTTATATTTTGTATTTAATTAGCCTAAAATATAAAAATAGGTTGAAATATTTTTATATGGCAAATAAATGCAAAATATAAGGATATTGCAGTTTGGTCCCTGAATGAGGACTTAAAGGTAATATTAAAAAGGTTCTTGGAGGGAAAGATTTAAAAATATTAATTTTTAAATTTTGTACTAATCTAACGGATTAGTAATGCCCTGTAACCGGTTAGACGATGAACCCAGAAACTGAGTTAGTGGAATTTGATGAGTAATCACTTGATTAATCCCGAATTTGCCACGATTACAGCTTGAATCAAGTGGAAAACCACGCGTCGCCCTGCATGCAAGCCCAATTCGTCTATAAATTGTGGAAATTCTGAAGATTTAGGGTTGATTTCTGGTTTTAGTGTTGAAGGTGGCTCAGTTAGGGTTTCGTTTTCGTTCTGGGAAATTCGTCTTGGTCCTTGAGTGTTAGAGAGCAAAACACACATTTCTGAAAAGCTTGAATCAAGGGTTTTTCAGTGGTATACACCTTGTGAGCTGAGGGTTCGTGTGGAAGGAGGAATCAATCTTGGAAGCTTGAAGTTGAAGTCTGGGTTCTGTGTTTTCCTTGTTCTGGAAGCTGAATTCCAGATCTGATTTTGGGTAAGTACAACCACCATTAAGCCTCAAATCTTTTCTGTCTCTTAGTGCATGTTACCTATTTTGAATCCTAATTGTTTTCCCCAATTTCTTTGGCCATTTGCTATGTCAAAACCTCTGGTCTTTGGACCCTGTTGATGGAATTCGTCACTGAAAACAGAACTATGGGTTTGTGAGGAATCTGTGGAGTTGTCTTCAAATTCAGTGTTGATTATCATCAAACTCAGTCTTAAGGTATGGGAGAAGTCTACCTTATACTAGATTTAGACTAAAAATCAAGTGATTTAGGATTTGAGTTAACAAAACTCAAAAGGGCATTATGTGCAATATGGCAGAAAGGCTTGGAGGCCAAATTCTTGCTCAATATGGTGTTGAGCAACTTTATGTTGATGCATGCAAAGGAAATTGATGCTGAATTCTGGATTTGAATGCTTATTATAAGTTTTGTTGTATTGAATTGTGTTTATGTTAATTTTTATGCAATTTGATGCAAAAAGCTTAATGCATGCAACTTGGAAATGTTTCTGTGATGAAACATGTTTGTTTAAGGTATATGAACCCTGTTAAATGATGAAATATGGTTAGATTTGAGAATTAAAGAAAATGATGTGTTAAAACTCTTATTTTAAAGGACTGACTGCATAATCTAACCGATTACTCAATATTTGTAACCGGTTAGACACTGCAAAATTTCAAAGAAAAATCAGTTTATAACACAGTCCTGAAGTTCATTAAGTTTGCTCAAATCTATACATACATTTCACTGGAAACAATCTGAAATTACTGACTTGCTTCAGATTTATTGGTAAGGGTTAGTACCTTAACTTAATGAGATAATTTTCAAGAGGAAATTATACTCTTTTGGAAACAAAATGTGATTTAGACTTTGAATGATTAAAACTGTGAGTTTTGAGGCATAAAACAATGTTTAATTTGTTTATAGATTGGGTAGAGAATTCCAGAAAAAGGGTTTTTCTGAATTGAAATGGTAAAACAGTTCAGGTCTGTAATTCTAACCGGATAGCCTGAAACTGTAACCGGTTAGTACCTGAATCTGAAAAATAAAAAGTTAAGTTTTGAAATACCATTGATTTTTTTGTACCCAATCTAAGTTTAAGGGCATGTTTTGTGATAATTCAAAAGGAGAATTTTATGCCAAATATTATGCCTCGAATAAATCATTCAAAAGGGAAATTGGAATATTTCTGAATCACATTAATTAATGTAAAGATAAAACCAACCCTGATATTTGTGCATCCATATAGACTGGAAGTCTAGTTGGTTGGAACGTTTATCATATTCTGGGAATATGAGGAGGGTACTCCGGGAGTACCAAATGATAACCTACTTGATGACACATTATAGATATGTGGCCAGTGTCCGGGACCTGGTTTTTGTGCGTTCTGGGAACGTGGTGCACACTCCGGGAGTGATGCTTATTATCCAAGTATGGTTCGGCATTATGTTTTGGGAACAAATGTCGGTGTTCCGGGAACACAAGCATGTATTGGATGGACGTCCAAGATGGACTTTTAGAGGCCTCAGTTGTGGATAGAAAATCATACATCATGCCACTTGCATTATAAGAGTTATAATGTTGAAAACTGGTGTGCTCATATGTATTTGCATTTTGATCTGTCCATGATATACTTGTGATTGTAATTTTAGTCTTTATCAATTATGTATATGTGTATACTTACTCCCTGTGCCCTGTTTAGGTGACGGCCAGATACCTAGCTTGCATCGAGATACGCCCTATCCCTAGTGGTATATGGACGTATGAGGAGCACCGTTCCACTTTTGAGGGGGAGGTTGAGATCACTCTCTACCACCCCAACCCTCTGGTGCGAGTGCGACCTCGTCGATTTAGGATCCCATTAGTCTATACTATGCATGTTCCACCCTTTTATACATATAGAGGACCATCCCCGGCTCGACCTATGTGTCGTTTTCATAGTTTTCGATTTAGAGCTGCCACTCGTTCCCATCCTTCCTCCCATAGAGTTGTCACTGAGGAGACTCCTTCTCCTGGTCCGACTGACTATGATAGGACTGCTTCTGCAGATCCTAGACCCAGTGGTGGGGTCTCTACACAGTCGGGCGAGGTCAAGGAGGACCCTGTGGAGGATGAAAGCGAGAAGGAGGTGCATGTTGAGCCGACTGTTTCTGCTAGAGGTGGACCCGCTGGTTCAAAGGAGCCTGCATAGCGTAGATGTTTTGGATCCTACGGATAGAGCTGTGGAGGATCTGAGGAGCTGCTGAGGACACAGACGACTTGCTCTGAGACTTCTATTTTGGATTTTGTCATATATTGTATATATTTGAGAGGTCTTAGAGTGAGGTTTTATTTTATGCAGCTGGTCTGTATATGTTTCATCAAAACTTGCTATCTCGACTTTTTATCACTTGCTACTGACTGTACTGATGGGGTTTATATTATGACTTATTTATATATATGATGTTTCTTTACCTCAGCAGTGCCCCATAAGTATTATTTTACTTCCACGAACTCTGATTTCTATTTAAAAAGGGATTCGGCGATAAGTTTATGTTTTATATATTCAAATCCAACTCGAGAGGCAAATGATATGTTTTAATAATAACTACGAACAATATTTTCTATAATTAAGGAAATGCTATCTCGTGAGTCTTTTCGAACTTAAGATAGTGGTGAGCCGAATTCAAATAATGGTTTATATTGAAAAGGGTTGATGAACGAGCAAGTACTAATGTTAAAAAGGAAAAATTTTCTAGTCCTAATTTTGATAGCAAGTATTTAATTATTTGAAAATATTAATTATTTTCAAGTTAAAAAGAGAGCGTTACAATAACATCATTAGTTGCAAAAAAAAAAACTAGCCATTTATATGTACCTGCATTGCTAATTCTAACAGAACCAGTCATTTGAGTCATGATTAAAATCAAGAAGATTAACTTGAATTGACCTTTTTTTTTTAGCTTAGAGCATAGGAATGTGAGAGAAAACTTAATTATATGCTCCCAAAGAAACAAAAGTTGTCAATGGATTGAACTTCAATTCATTCCCAAAACTGAATGTCCAAAATTTAATTTTTTGCTTATGACAAAGGTCGTGATTTTTTATATTCATATGGTACAGGATTATTTTGATTGAAAATCAAAGGTTCCCCTACTAATAATTTTGATAATGACTTATAGTTATATAAGTATTTCACATAATCATTCGTTATATTGAGAAGTGTAACCATTCTTCTTATTAGTCTTATATAAGGACATAATTTCGTATGAGAAAATAATAAGGGTGGATGATATGATCCATTCCTGAAGAACATCACTATATATGTTTAGAAATGAATGAAGTTAGATGAAATGGTATAGCTAGTTATTTATAAACTAGGCACTTGACTTCTTGGTACGTAGGAACATTTGCTTGTCTTTCATCTAAAACATGAAATATTTGTTAGTTTAATCATTGAGAGAAATCATTTTGTTTTGTTAAATATGAAATAATGTAATGTTCCATTTTTTGTTGTGAATATTTTATGTCTTCCTAAAGATAAAATAGGCTTCCCTTTGTCGATTTAGTCAAATATATTGGAAGGAAATATTATCACGTTTTGTAAATTTATATTTCAATCCTGAATATTATTAAAAAAAAAAAAAGTAATGTACCAGTGCAATGTTTTGTAACTCTTTATTATATATTTTTGAGTCCAATCATTATAACCAGAAAGTTTCTCAGATCTCTTACAATAAAAGTTACGAAAATTGGAACGTATTATGCGAGATATGCCACGTGTCGACGATGTTAATTATTTAAAAAAAATTCTTGAAAAGATATGTCTTATTGATTAACACCCTTCCATAATAATGTTACTAAATACAATTTAAAAAATTAAATTCTGAAAAAATATTAATTCACCTATACAGTAAAAATTCGAAACACCCTTTCATAATAATACTAATGTATCTTGACAATTTAAGACTCTATATATAACTGTGATACATTTTTGAAGCACTCAAAAAACAATGATTTCGTGTATAATAAGTGGTGCAATATCTCAAACTAAGTACAAACCACATGAAAAAAAACTACCAATTAATACACCAGTACACATAAATTAATGCACTTATTTCATTGCACAAAAATCATTGCAGGATAAAGAACTTCACTTCACGCTCAAATGTACTTTTTCTGTTAAAATATAAATAATGTAGATAAATTTAAAAATAATTCTCGCATTTCTAAAATTTTAACTTTTTGATTTCTTTATCAATTTCAAACAACAATCCTAACACATAATATGAGTTTGATATTTCTTATATGCCAAATTAAATGTTTAAAATTTAATTTAATTACTGTGTGTAACATCCCGAATTTTTATTCTAATAATAATTAGAATAATAGTAAGATTTGGAAGTGAGGATTATCATAGAAGGGATTTAAAATGATGGATTAGGAATACTTTGAGTGCCATATAGGAGTCTAGGAGCATTTGGCATCGAGAAGCAAATTTAAAGAAGACCCAAACGAGTGTCAAAAATCGATTTTTCGGTGTTATAAACACCCGACGTTAGGAAATTCAAAATAAAAGATTTAGGACTCAAAACACAATTTCTACCGTTGGATATGAAGGTATGATTTTTAGGAAGCTTGCTTTCAAATTTGAGCAAGATCCAACGGGTAACGAAGAAGTTATCTCGATTTGAAGCAGGAAGAAAATAGGAGGAAAATAGGAAAATGAATAAATGGGGTACTGGGCAAAACACTGGAGTCTTTTGGAAAAGACTCGAGTGTTTTGTAAAAGACTCGAGTCTTTGTGAAAAGACTCGAGTGTTTTACAGATCCTGAATCAGGGAAAGGCAAAACCCTCAGATTCACTCGAGTCTTTTAGAAAAGACTCGAGTATTTTTGAATTCACTCAAGTGATTAGTAAAAGACTCGAGTGTTTTTCATGAATTAACTCGAGTGATTTGGAAAAGACTCGAGTGTTTTTATCAGATCAGCAAAAAATAAAAGCACGAGTTGGGGTCATTTTAACCCCAAAAATCACTTTCTCACTCTTCTTTTCTTCGGCTTCTCTCTAGGGTTTTCATCCCCAATCATTCTCCAATGTTAAAATAGCACCAAATCAAATCAAATTAACATCCCATAATCATTCCCCATCAAATCCCCATGATTTTCTATCAACAAAAACCCCAATTTCATTCTCAACCCCTCAAATCCCCAATTCCCAATTCAAAACCCTAAATCCTTCCAATCCCCATAATCACTCAAAGTTATCAAAAATTAGTGCCACAAATCAATTCCTCATGAATTTTCCCTCTCCAAAAACACATATTACTTCCTCTTTCTCATGAAATCCCAATTCCCTATCAAACCCCAATTTGTGTAATCGGAGGCATAGGGTCTTCTAATCATGCAAGGAAGCTTAGGAAGTGATTAAGGGCAAGGAATAGGAAGCTAAGAGGCATGGATTAGAGCTTGGTGAGGATGCTCCCTCAAAACCCCATTTTGGTTCTTGTTCTTCAAAGAGGTAAGAAGGGTTGTTCACATTACCTTTACTTAGAGAGTAAATTCTAGGATGCTATAGTGGTAGCTGAGAATAGAAAAGATTAGTTAGAATAATATACAATAGGGTAATTGCAATAGACAATAAACAAAGCTTAGGAATAAAGGGAATGAACTCATTAGATAAATTGCGAATATATGTAGTATATGATGATGTTTGTAATGTGTGAATTTAGTATGGAAGTGTTAAATGAACGGATAATGAATGAGGAAACTATAGGGAAATAAAGGTAATAAATCGAGTAGGTGAATAAATAAAATAAACCCGCCAAATTGTTTGTAATGCTATGTGTAAGTGAATTGTGTTGTTATGCTTGAATGCTTATATGTGAGATAATGGGTCTTAAAACTGAACCTAGGACTTAGTAAGATTCGAGGTATCACAAGCTAATGAAAGAATCAGAATATTGGGTATGTGTGGGAAATTAATAAAGATAGTTAAACAAGAATAGTAATCAATTAATTAATCGAAAAGATAAGGAAGGGGTAAGAGGTTTATATTGGGAAAATGATTGTGAATGTGCAAATGTTGTGAATGTTAGTTTTGTATGCTAACACCTTTAAGTGAAGATAAAGAAAATGATAACAAGTCACATCATAAGACATAAATGAAAATACAGATCAAAGATAAGATACAAACATAAATGAAATGCTATAATACAAATCATGTATATGTGTTATTTCTGAAATGGAAATGTAATGTAAAGTAAAAGAAAAGCAAAAGGGGGTCTGCAGCTATTAATCGCGTATTGGGATCCACACCCATTAGGTGCACACGGTTAGGACAGGGTCCTACTAGCAAAGTAGGCCCGAATTAGCCCCAATAGGTACAAACCTCGCTCAGGAAAAATCCCCATAAGATCAAAGGCTCGTTAGGTTACGTGGATCCTACGCGACGATTAATAGCTGCAGCACCAAATATAAGCATGAATCATGAACAATTGAGAATATATGAAAGTGAGTGAAGAAAAGAAAATAAAGAAAAGGCCCTAACGAGGGAAAGGTCTTATGGGTCAAGAAGTCCTGAGTGAGAAGAAGTCCTATTGGGTGAAGATACCATCCTAACCAATTGTGCAGCAAGAATACCTAATGGAATTATTATTTTGCTAGTAAAGCAAAAGACAAGATAAAGGTCCGATGCGATCCTGACGAGGCGTATCGGCATTAAAAGAATTAGTCGGCGCTCAGTACCGTACGGCTGGCTGAGGTTGGACTACATAATGAATACTGTAAAATGAAATAAAGAATGGAATTAAAAGAAAGCAAGCACATGAATCTTCATGTATAAGTATGCTAATAAGAATGAAAGAAAGAAAGGAAAACCAAACATTAAAAGAATTAGTCGGCGCTCAGTACCGTACGGCTGGTTGAGGTTGGACTACATAATGAATACTGTAAAATGAAATAAAGAATGGAATTAAAAGAAAGCAAGCACATGAATCTTTATGTATAAGTATGCTAATAAAAATGAAAGAAAGAAAGGAAAACCAAAGATTAAAAGAATTAGAAGAAATAAATTATATGCAAGCTTTATGAATAAATGTATATTAAAAGAATTAGAGGAAATAAATTATATGCAAGCTTTATGAATAAATGTATATTAAAAGAATTAGAGGAAATAAATTATATGCAAGCTTTATGAATAAACGTATATTAATGGAATGAAAAGAAAAATAAGTGAAGAAATGTATATTAAAAGAATGTAAAAATAAGAGAAAAATTAGAAGAACTTAATTATATATGAAAAGTTATGAATAAGGAAGATTCAGAATAGTGTAGGCTTAGTTATTTGCTATGTCTTCTTTTAGAATTTATCTTCCTAAGTCCTGTGTAATGCTACCCTTCTTGCTATACTTTTACAGGTACAGAAGCGGAGTTTACATGGGTCATGGCCGAGCAGATTTATGTTCCACTACGTGGGATATATATATATATATATTTTGTTTTGAGTGGACTGTTATTTTGTAAAACTGAATATGTAATAGTTTCATGCCCTGAGACTAGTTCTAATCGGGCGTAGGATCATTTAAGTTGTTTGTAATATTTTTGTGTTTTATGTTTTTAAATAATTTTGGTTTGACAGGTTTAATTAGAAGAAAACTTTGGAAAGTCCGATAAACAGAGGAAACTCTGTCGGATTCTTCCTAAGGATTTTTACAAGTATTTAAGTTTAAAAAAAAGAAATTTTAAATCACCAATTTTATTAAAACCTAAAAATTAACTAATTAAAGTGAGGATGTCGCATTTATGGTATCAGAGCAGTTTTTCCTCGGCCTTGGAGTTTGGAGTCACAACTCCTGTGGTTTACTCACCAAGCGAGTAACCGATATGTATAGTGAAGTGTCTAAGTTAGGCGAATGGGATGCATATATATATAGCTATCTATGCATATATGTGTTCAATTGCTATCTTAACCAGGATTAAGTAGTGACAAAGACGATAGGACGCTAGTTTAAGCTTAACTAATTCCCTCGATGGTGTTATCGTTTAAATAGAGTGTAAGGGTAGGATTGGTCGTCCTTACTCTTTCAGCTATTAAATGATGCTATCATCAACAAACCCGATGATGATGTTGCTATTGATACATGTGAGATTGAGACTGACCATCTCGATCTTCGCACTTGTCAACAGTCAATGTCATTGAAGACTTCGAAGTAGCACAAACTCCAACCAGGCATTCAATTTCCCCGAGAAGTATCTCTTTCAGAAGGAAGGGAATCAAGCTCACCCTAGAAACCATCTCCAGCTTTTCCGAAAAGCCAAGCCAGGCACTGGTAGTCCGTGATCTGTTGGGAGTCTTCCCACTAAGATTTCTGAACGGTCGCCTATGAGAAAAGCCAAAATCTTGTCAACCTTACAAAGTATCCACGCCGAGATCAACCAAGACTGAACCATTGAACCATGGTCTCTGGTAAAAGTAAGAACCCGACATTGGTGCGCTGTTGATTGACGTGAAGTTGGGATTGATCACCTCAACCTTTACAACTATTAACAGATGATATCATTGCAATCTTCTTAATGAAGTTGAAACAATCAAAATAGGAACTCTCCAAGGAAATAGATCCCTTGAAAGCAAGGAAACCAACCGAATGGTGTTCTTTCCGAACTCTTTACATAGAACCGGAAAGTAGATCCCAAAGCGAAATTAGAAGAGAAGAGTCTTAAGCTATTTCATCAGTTTAGGAATGGCATAGCCGAATGCCTAATCTTTGAAAATATAACCAACCCTATAGGAATCACTTCTAAATCCTACGAAAAGCCAAATCAGATTCCGGGAGTTCAAGTTTTAACGGGAATCTTATCATGGTTTCTAAAAAGACACCGCGAGAAGGGGTAAACCTTAACGACTTAGTGGGTCTCCACATTAAGACCGACAAGGTTAAACTATTAATCTGTACTCCTCATTCAGTATAAGAACCTGGATGCGTGCGAACACAAGCCTTCGCAAACCTTAGGAATTTAATCCAACCCGTCGATCAACAATAGGTTGTTAGCTCAACTTCAATCTCGAAAGTGATGAAACACTCTAGAGTGACACAAGGGAAAGGTGGACCACAACTTCAAGTGATACAAACCTTTTTGTTCAAGGACAATGGAGGACAAGTAGGGACCTCGAGGCTAATCTCATTAGCACTTTTAGTCCATACCAAATTCACAACGTATCTCCTTTAAGATCCAGTTTGGGATAAGCCGAAACCAGATTGCTGGCATGCACTCAACGTGAGATTTAAGTTTCGTAGATCTCTGATACTGCCCAATAAAGCGTCTAAATTTCAAGAGTGCTGGTATACCTCAATCCATGGCTGACAAGTATCGTTCAAGACTTTATTTGTGTTTCTGTTGAACCATGGATAATGGTTTAATTTGTGCAAGTAAACCTCTGTCTTCTTGTTTTGACCTTCTTGGTTCCGAACCAATCTTGATGCAACAATTTCAATCCTAATCAAATGTGTCCTTGTTTCAACCAACTAAGGTTGGTGAACTCTTGAATCCTTCTCTTTGTTTTCATTGGTAAATATCAAACGTTCATGGAGTTCTCGTCTTGACTACTCAATTCAGTCATCTTGTATGACGAATGCTGGACCCTTTTACCAGGTACCCTTATCGAGATCGATCAAGTCAACCATCGCTCTGTAGAAAACACATCTTTCGTTGATTTTCCAACGAAGATGCATTCTCTGGGATAAATCTCTATTATCTTCTGGGGCGACATGTAACCAGTCATGTTGCTACCCCACAATGTCGGTGCTGCACGATTCTTTTATGTTGGCAGCCGACCGATACTCGCTAGTCACCGAACATTATGGAAAAAGCCACGATACGATAAGATGCTAAAATTTCTACACTCTCATCACCTCTCACGTCTTTGGTCATCTTGCAAAGCTCATTAAGCATTCCCTTGAATGCTTCTAGTTTCTTCTTTTCATCTTCACTCTCTTCGAGTTTCAGGTATCTATTGATAGAACTCGGATGTGTATGCAGGAGTTTGCCAAATTGTAGGAATCTAGTATGATTCAATGCCACCACAAGTAGTCAAACCCCCCTTCACTCCCACTTCCGAAGAACGCTTGGGAAATCCATACACTCCATGCTTAGTAGCGACCGAACCTACTCCTAACATTGATATAATCAAGTATGTCGATGCTAAGTGGGGGAGGATTTCAATCCAAACGATTGGGAGATGGAACATTAATAATAAGAAAGCCGATGATCTGGTGCAGATGGAGATAATACGTGGTCTTAGAAGACAAGCATTGAAATAGGCATGAACCTAACCACACCTAGAGCGGGAAGTGAAGACCATAGTTAAAAGCTTTACCAATGGGATGATTCTCCATTTAAGGAATCGAGCGGAATTTCGGGGACGAAATTCTAATAAGTGGGGGAGAAATGTAACATCCCGAATTTTTATTCTAATAATAATTAGAATAATAGTAAGATTTGGAAGTGAGGATTATCATAGAAGGGATTTAAAATGATGGATTAGGAATACTTTGATTGCCATATAGGAGTCTAGGAGCACTTGTCATCGAGAAGCAAATTTAAAGAAGACCCAAACGAGTGTCAAAAATCGATTTTTCGGTGTTATAAACACCCGACGTTAGGAAATTCAAAATAAAAGATTTAGGACTCAAAACAAAATTTCCACCGTTGGATATGAAGGTATGATTTTTAGGAAGCTTGCTTTCAAATTTGAGCAAGATCCAACGGGTAACGAAGAAGTTATCTCGATTTGAAGCAGGAAGAAAATAGGAGGAAAATAGGAAAATGAATAAATGGGGTACTGGGCAAAACACTGGAGTCTTTTGGAAAAGACTCGAGTGTTTTGTAAAAGACTCGAGTCTTTGTGAAAAGACTCGAGTGTTTTACAGATCCTGAATCAGGGAAAGGCAAAACCCTCAGATTCACTCGAGTCTTTTAGAAAAGACTCGAGTATTTTTGAATTCACTCGAGTGATTAGTAAAAGACTCGAGTGTTTTTCATGAATTCACTCGAGTGATTTGGAAAAGACTCGAGTGTTTTTATCAGATCAGCAAAAAATAAAAGCACGAGTTGGGGTCATTTTAACCACAAAAATCACTTTCTCTCTTCTTTTCTCCGGCTTCTCTCTAGGATTTTCATCCCCAATCCTTCTCCAATGTTAAAATAGCACCAAATCAAATCAAATTAACATCCCATAATCATTCCCCATCAAATCCCCATGATTTTCTATCAACAAAAACCCCAATTTCATTCTCAACCCCTCAAATCCCCAATTCCCAATTCAAAACCCTAAATCCTTCCAATCCCCATAATCACTCAAAGTTATCAAAAATTAGTGCCACAAATCAATTCCTCATGAATTTTCCCTCTCCAAAAACACATATTACTTCCTCTTTCTCATGAAATCCCAATTCCCTATCAAACCCCAATTTGTGTAATCGGAGGCATAGGGTCTTCTAATCATGCAAGGAAGCTTAGGAAGTGATTAAGGGCAAGGAATAGGAAGCTAAGAGGCATGGATTAGAGCTTGGTGAGGATGCTCCCTCAAAACCCCATTTCGGTTCTTGTTCTTCAAAGAGGTAAGAAGGGTTGTTCACATTACCTTTACTTAGAGAGTAAATTCTAGGATGCTATAGTGGTAGCTGAGAATAGAAAAGATTAGTTAGAATAATATACAATAGGGTAATTGCAATAGACAATAAACAAAGCTTATGAATAAAGGAAATGAACTCATTAGATAAATTGCGAATATATGTAGTATATGATGATGTTTGTAATGTGTGAATTTAGTATGGAAGTGTTAAATGAACGGATAATGAATGAGGAAACTATAGGGAAATAAAGGTAATAAATCGAGTAGGTGAATAAATAAAATAAACCCGCCAAATTGTTTGTAATGCTATGTGTAAGTGAATTGTGTTGTTATGCTTGAATGCTTATATGTGAGATAATGGGTCTTAAAACTGAACCTAGGACTTAGTAAGATTCGAGGTATCACAAGCTAATGAAAGAATCAGAATATTGGGTATGTGTGGGAAATTAATAAAGATAGTTAAACAAGAATAGTAATCAATTAATTAATCGAAAAGATAAGGAAGGGGTAAGAGGTTTATATTGGGAAAATGATTGTGAATGTGCAAATGTTGTGAATGTTAGTTTTGTATGCTAACACCTTTAAGTGAAGATAAAGAAAATGATAACAAGTCACATGATAAGACATAAATGAAAATACAGATCAAAGATAAGATACAAACATAAACGAAATGCTATAATACAAATCATGTATATGTGTTATTTCTGAAATGGAAATGTAATGTAAAGTAAAAGAAAAGCAAAAGGGGGTCTGCAGCTATTAATCGCGTATTGGGATCCACACCCATTAGGTGCACACGGTTAGGACAGGGTCCTACTAGCAAAGTAGGCCCGAATTAGCCCCAATAGGTACAAACCTCGCTCAGGAAAAATCCCCATAAGATCAAAGGCTCGTTAGGTTACGTGGATCCTACGCGACGATTAATAGCTGCAGCACCAAATATAAGCATGAATCATGAACAATTGAGAATATATGAAAGTGAGTGAAGAAAAGAAAATAAAGAAAAGGCCCTAACGAGGGAAAGGTCTTATGGGTCAAGAAGTCCTAAGTGAGAAGAAGTCCTATTGGGTGAAGATACCATCCTAACCAATTGTGCAGCAAGAATACCTAATGGAATTATTATTTTGCTAGTAAAGCAAAAGACAAGATAAAGGTCCGATGCGATCCTGACGAGGCGTATCGGCATTAAAAGAATTAGTCGGCGCTCAGTACCGTACGGCTGGCTGAGGTTGGACTACATAATGAATACTGTAAAATGAAATAAAGAATGGAATTAAAAGAAAGCAAGCACATGAATCTTCATGTATAAGTATGCTAATAAGAATAAAAGAAAGAACGGAAAACCAAACATTAAAAGAATTAGTCGGCGCTCAGTACCGTACGGCTGGCTGAGGTTGGACTACATAATGAATACTGTAAAATGAAATAAAGAATGGAATTAAAAGAAAGCAAGCACATGAATCTTTATGTATAAGTATGCTAATAAAAATGAAAGAAAGAAAGGAAAACCAAAGATTAAAAGAATTAGAAGAAATAAATTATATGCAAGCTTTATGAATAAATGTATATTAAAAGAATTAGAGGAAATAAATTATATGCAAGCTTTATGAATAAATGTATATTAAAAGAATTAGAGGAAATAAATTATATGCAAGCTTTATGAATAAATGTATATTAAAAGAATTAGAGGAAATAAATTATATGCAAGCTTTATGAATAAACGTATATTAATGGAATGAAAAGAAAAATAAGTGAAGAAATGTATATTAAAAGAATGTAAAAATAAGAGAAAAATTAGAAGAACTTAATTATATATGAAAAGTTATGAATAAGGAAGATTCAGAATAGTGTAGGCTTAGTTATTTGCTATGTCTTCTTTTAGAATTTATCTTCCTAAGTCCTGTGTAATGCTACCCTTCTTGCTATACTTTTACAGGTACAGAAGCGGAGTTTACATGGGTCATGGCCGAGCAGATTTATGTTCCACTACGTGGGATATATATATATATATTTTGTTTTGAGTGGACTGTTATTTTGTAAAACTGAATATGTAATAGTTTTATGCCCTGAGACTAGTTCTAATCGGGCGTAGGATCATTTAAGTTGTTTGTAATATTTTTGTGTTTTATGTTTTTAAATAATTTTGGTTTGACAGGTTTAATTAGAAGAAAACTTTGGAAAGTCCGATAAACAGAGGAAACTCTGTCGGATTCTTCCTAAGGATTTTTACAAGTATTTAAGTTTTAAAAAAAAAAAGAAATTTTAAATCACCAATTTTATTAAAACCTAAAAATTAACTAATTAAAGTGAGGATGTCGCACTGTGTATATAAAAAAAATTATTACCTATGCATTGCACGGGATAATTCGTAATAAATTATATAATAATATGATATAACCCATAATAGAAGATAAGGATTTAGAATTTGAAAATAAACTATGTATACAAAGAAAAGTTAAAGTCTGCACGGCTATATTCTTTTCTTCTTGCAGGTTGTTCCATGTTCCTCTCCTTTTTACCTAGTAGTGGAGTAATTTTATATAATAATAAAAAGACAGAAACTGTGTCTATTCAGTTTGACTTCAAGTAAACTGTGAGTAATCGAGCTATCCCAAAGCCTGTTTCAAAGCTTGTACCGACACACAAGTTTTAGAAAACTGAAAAATAACTTCCCCACTATGATGGAATTTTTGTAATATTTTATGAAGTTGGATTGGTTTGAGACAAGGAGACAGGAAATTTTGGGACAAAGGATCCTCATCCCGAATGATGGAAGGTTTATATGACTTTATTTTTTAACAGTTACAAACATTAGGGTGATAAGTCCTAATATTTAAACCATTAATAATAAAATCGTTTTTTCAGATATATTCTTTCACAAGAAAGACTATACGATGTATCTTTGAGTTAGATGAATTTAAAGATAGAAATATTTGTCACCATTAGATTTAGCTAGGTAGTCAAGTCCTAGAGATATTTCCGTTGGGGAGACAGATATTTGTTAATCTATCTAATCTCAACTAACTTTCTATTTCTGTAGTGTTCAGGAATATTTATGTGATAAATATTTCGATTAAAGAAATTTGGTCCGACGTCTTTTCAAGATTCCTCAACTATCAAATGGTTTAATTAACGCAATGGAAAGATAAATTATTACGTTAATCCAGAATGAGGAAATAATTAAACATATGTTTACCTAAATCAGATCCCGACTCGGATCCTCGCAGGGTGAACATCTTCCCTTACTTGGTCCTTTTGTTGTTGTTCACCTTCTTGTTCTTGTCTTGGGTCTGGACAGTATGGAGAATAATGCCCCAGCTTCTTGTAGTTGAAGCAGACCACTCCCTTGGATATTCCACAACTTGTCCCGGAAGTGATGTGCTCCATACATTCCATATTGAGGTGGATAAGTGATGCTCTTATTTTCTCTTCTTCCATTTCCATTTTTATTGTCCTTCCTCAATTGGGGTTCTTCCATTATTGGTTCTGCTGGTGTTGGTTCTTCTAATTGCCTTTCCTCTTCTTTAGGTTGGGCTCTCATTTCTTCAATCTTTCGTTTCCTTTGGGCTCGATTGTCCCTTTCATAGATTTCTTTTGCCTTCATATAATCTTCATAGATCAAACACATATTCAGCAATATTGGGAAATTCCTTATTCCCTGATAGCTAAAAGCTGGTTTAAGGTCTGTACGCAGTCCATTATCAAACTTTAAGCATTTGGACCTCTCTTCTGGGTTATAATAGAAGTAAGGAGAATAGTTTATTAGTTCCATGAACTTCGCAGCATATTCCCTGACGTTCATACTTCCTTGATCATGAGCTCGTATGTTATGTACGATCACGAAGAAGTGATGTAATTATTGAACTAAGGGAGACAAAGAGAGCATAACATAACACTAGAAAGTCTGGTGTGATAGGATATCGATTGCCCTCATGCATCATGAGCATTATGATATGATAATTGTAATTGTCGACTTTTCAGTCATTCAATTATTAATCCAATTATATGATGTGACAATGACTTACTCCCTACCCGTTCTGTTTGTTAAGTTTCTAAAGTATGGGCATTGAAGAGTCTGCTACTTATAGAAGCAATCTGTCCAACTAGATGCTCGAGCTGAAGAAGGAAATGTCTGTAAAGATATTTTATGATTGTTCGATTCCAGTGTAACCCTTAAATGAAATGTAATTTCGAAGAAAAATTTTATTCACTTATTAATTATAAAGGGAATTATTAATTCTTTATTGCAAAATTATTTTATTCCCTTTATAAAATCAGGGTGTTACGACTTTAACCCCCCCCCCCCACTTTTCCCAATTGTGTTACAGAAACCAAATTGGCTCTAATACAAGGCACGTGAAGCACTTCACACAGAGATAATGTCTTGCTAAATTAGAGGTTTAATATAATTTTTCCTTTTCTAAGAACTGGAGCAGTTCAAGAATAATCTCCTAGATAAACCTGTTCTTTTCCTTCACCCACTGATGTGTAGGAGGCAAATGCACTTCTTTTTGCACATATATGTCTGGTAGCCCCTGAGTCTACCACCCATTGCCTCATATTAGCAACCATCAGGGCTTGGGAAACAACTGCAGCAATGATATCATCTCCTTGAACAAATTTTGCATTTGGCTCAGGAGGATCCTCATTTCTTTTACGGTGTCTACAAACTGTTGCATAATGCCCCGGCTTTCCACAAATAAAACAATGACCTTTTCATTTTTCTTAAAAGAGGGGTTATAAGCAACTCTAGGAACAAAAGTATTGTGACCAGAATCTATATTATTTGCATACGTTTTCTTATTGTGTGCCATGTTTTCTTTTGCATCCAATGCTTTTGCCCTTGCAACTTTGAGTTCTTTTAATTTCTGGTTGTGTCCTCAGTGATAATATGTGTAATCAAGTACGCCAACGAAAGTTGCTTGTGTTTGTGCTTTAGTTTCTCTTCGTAATCATTCCGAGATTCCGGTAATTTTTCAATCAATAAACCATCAATAGACTTCACGAAGAATAATGTTTTCTACTTTTAGAACTTCCAACAACTTGTGATATTCATTAATATAATTTGTTATTGATGTCCTTTTCATCCAACATCTCCCACTTGTAGTAATTTCCTATAATAAATTTCTTATTTCCATTATTCTCGACTATGTGATTAAGAGAGTCACAAATAGATCATTAGACAAAGTACTAATTATGGTGTGTCGGCATACATAGTTGGCGCAAGTCCATGTCTCGAGTGCTTTTGGGTCAATAGGAGATATGGTTGGTCATCTGTAAGCGTCGGAGCAACACCATGTATGTATAGCACAGAGAATATGTGTTCTCGCCAATGCTTAAAATTCATGCCATCAAACATTTCAATTTTTGATATGTTTAGAAATGGTTTCGCATATGTAATTGAAGAAGGAACAAAATGGTGTATTGTAGTAGTGGTGGTTTGAATATTGGTTTCGATTTCAAATATACCATTGTTTGTAGCGGTGGTGACAGTGTGATTTAGTGCAGAATTCTTAAGATTGTTAGAAAAATATGAGAAAATACACCTAAAAAATATACAAAAATAATAAATGATATGAGGCATGTCAAAGACATTGTTAATAAAAATTTATTCCCTCCTCCACCACGACCATTCCCAGGATTCAGCATATCCTTCTGATAAATATATCAAGAAAACAGAACTAACAATCAAACTCTATTATATATTTTTGAGTTCATTCCTTGCAACCATAAAATTTCTCGATCAATGAGACTCCCACATCATCAAAAGTTGAGAAAATAAAAGTCAATAAGTCATGTTTTGTATCCTGAAAAATTTTCATATTTAAACAAAAAAAAATACTAATGTATGTAGAGATTAATGGGTGTGCACTCATGGTGTAAAAAACCTGTCAGTGCACCATCTATTTTCTCATGTATCAATGCAATATTTTGTACTAAAATGGTACACTATTTCAATCCTAAATACTATTAATAAAATTTTTAAAAAAAAACTAATGTACAAGTGCTTACTTCAATTCTGAATATTATTAAAAATAAAAAAAATCTAACGTACCAGTGCAATGTTTTGTAAATATATATTTCAATCCTATGTAAGGTAATATATAAAATATAATAAATCAGCCATCAAATACAGGATTTGATTGAACTGAACACAAATGACCCTTTTTGAGTTGAAAAGTCAAAGACTTTAATTTTCTCGTGGAATACCTTATCAATACACATTATAATTCCTAATACAATACAAACGTAGAACCACAATTTTAAGCTATTAAAAACAAAATCTTAATATAAATGTTTCCTTAATGTTTCCTTTTCACAAATAGGGTAACATTCGCTCTTTGGAAACATCTTTATATCATATGAGTAATTAAAGTTACCCATGCTTTGTTCGATAAACTGATACCATCAAATAATATTTCTAGCCGAGCTCTTAAATAGATTAAATCAGAGTAAGCGGAAATTATTGGACTATGCAACTAATAGAATATAAACATAGGTTTTATATATAATAAAAGTCATAAGCACATAGTCCCATCATGATAGTCTCCAAGATCCAGAAGTACAAGTCCATAAAAACAGATCTACATAACAGTGTAACTACAACCCTAGAGTACCCCAAAAGTATATCTACACTATATATACATAACCAAAATACAACTCCAGGGGTAATCACGTAGATCTGGCAGCATCAGGTGTAGTAGTAGTAGTAGTCTCCAAAAACACAAGTAGAAAGGTAGTAGCATCATCATCATCACAGCAGCAGCAAATCTCCTCCACAACATCCACACATCGGATCCTCTAATCCTCATCACATACCCTATGCACAAACCTAGGGATCATCGTCCCTCCAATCACTCCCAGTAGAATGCACGACAGGCTCGCTCCCACTCTCGTCCTCCACCGGATCCTCCTCGATCTCATCCGAGGGAGAGTGTACCCTACCACTGGGTACCGGGTCAGGTGGTGGTGAAACCCTGACTGGGCTCCTCGGATCAGTAGAGGAGTCTCCTCGCGGACGACTCTCGAGGTAAAAGGGTGAGAGCGGGTAGGTCGAAAATGAAAGCTGTGATAAGAGCGAGCTGGTCGCATGGGAGGTGGTCCATGGTAAGTGTAAAACGGGGGTACGTGCATAGTGTATATGATGGGAATCCTAAACCTACGAGGACAGAATCGGATCAACAGGTTCGGGTGGTAGAAGGTAACCTCTACCTCTCCCTTGAACACCGCGCGATGGTCCTCATAGATCCATGTGCCACTAGGAAGTGGCCGGATCTCGATGCAAGCAATGTAACGAGACATCACCTACAAGGGCATAGGGGTAATCAATTCCATACACATAATCAACAGAGAATAAATTGTGCAATATGAGTATGTAAATATGCATCAATTAACAACAATCACATATAACACTTAGCAGTTAATTAATGCACATAGGATGCTCACACTTATTTCATTTATCACAATTGATTTAAATGAGTGGCATGATGCATGACTTTAGCTCTCAAGCCTATCTCCATCATACTATGTCACTCTCTGACGTCCATCCCTGACAACCCAGCACTCAACAGTGCGTTGTATTCCTAGGTATACAACAATTCGTACATTCACCTAGAATGTACACGACAAGCTTGGAATCCATGCCACCCGAGCATATCCCGTCATCCAAACGGACCGTCATCCAAACGGTATAACCATATCGGCATCCACTCAGCCGACCACGTCAACGACGTGTCATCAAGCAAGCGTATTGGCACTCCCAGAGGCCCTCCACATGTTTACCAAAAACATGATATACGTCCTACCATCCAAACTCCAGTATGAATGCATTAACTTTACTTAAAAGGAATTGATTGATGTTTTATCCTTTTATTAATACATTACGTGCCTCCCGAGCAACGTATCATTATTCAAATGAAAATATCATAACGTCAATCAATTTCCTTTAAGTCCAGGATCACTTGGTTTATTGTCCTTTAAGTGTTACAAAATGACTTTAGAATTGAAAATGGTAGTTTTAAGTATTTGACTAAAAATACTCGAGTAGTTTATCATTTTCCAGATTTTACTCGAGTAGTTCATGATTATACTCGAGTCGTTCATGTCTGTTTAAAGATTCAAGTTTTCAGATCTTCAAAAATATACTCGAGTAATTCATGAGATACTCGAGTAGTCCATTACCCAGAATACTCGAGTAGTTCATATATTACTCGAGTTGTTCATCAATTTTTACTCTTGTTGCATCTGAAATACTCGAGTGCCTAGCCTGATTCTCGAGTTGGTGCGCCAATTTTCACACTGGTGCGCCACGAAATACTCGAGTGTTAAGCCAAATACTCGAGTATTTGCAGACAGAACAGACTGAAACTTGGTTTTTACATACCATTTCAATTTCTAAACATTTTTAACCCAAACCAGTGATCACAACAGTTCATATACCATATATTGAACATGTTACCATACTCATTTCATATCAAATAACCAATTTGACAGAGAATCAATAAATCATGCATAGAACACATTTTAACAACTCAACGCCTCAATTTACACAATAAGCACAATACTCATGAAACAAAGTCCATTTAAGCTTGCATGCATGATATAGAACTTGCTCAACACAGTTTTAGAGCAAAGCTTGGTCTCCAAACCAAAGATCCTATTCAATCTAAGCCCTTAGAGCCTCTTGGTGGCTCTCTAACACAAATAATGGAATTTAATCTCTATCTAGTGAATATAATTACTTCCCCTTACCTCTCAAACGTGAATCAAACAGAGAATCCCCAAAGAAAAGCCCCACAGCACCATAAACACTTTGAACACCAACATGCAGAGCAGTTTGAGTGCACCACCAAAATCGAATTGGTTCACCCATGAAACAGAGATAAGAATTGGGGAAATTAGATTTTCTAGACTCTATGCAACATCAACTAACTAAAGGAACTGAATTTGAGACTCAGGGATTCATGAGCTTACCAGAAATCGAAATTGAAGTAAGCTCCCAGAACTGAAAACAGCAACCAAACCTCAACTTCTCAGCTTCGATTCTAACAGCACACTCACTCTCAGCTCACAATCTTTATATCTATACAAAGCTCGTGATGTGATCTTTGTATTGGTGTATGATTTGTGTTTTGAATCTGAACAGAGAAGGAGAATCGAAGAAAACGAATTCGGAACCCTAATTTCAACAACTATTGCAAAATTGATCAAAATTCTCAGCCAAATGATGTTGATGAGCTTAAATAGAAAGGGAGAATGCTCATGCAGGTCGACACGACCTCCCTGGACGTGGAATGAAGATGATTTCGTGTCACCAACACGGAATCGTTGGTGCTGACTCACCAAACGCACTAACTCGTGCAATTTGACCCAGAATACTCGAGTTTTTCAGAAAATACTCGAGTATTTTTCCCAATTTTTGAAAAATAATTATTTTATTTTCTTTCCCTCCAAAACCTTTCCTATAATTACCTCTAGGTCCCAACCCAGGGACTAATATGCAAAATACTCATTTTAGGCATTTATTATATTTATTAAATAATTCCACACACACAAACTAGTTACATGAACACGTATTTTAATCAAGGATTAATATAGAAATCATTAATTATAATTAATTTATAATTAACATTTCATTAATCGGGGATTAAAATTTTGGGGTGTTACAAAAATCAAAGGTTCCCCGACTAATAATTTTGATAATGACTTATAGTTATATAAGTATTTCACATAATCATTCGTTATATTGAGAAGTGTAACCATTCTTCTTATTAGTCTTATATAAGGACATGATTTCCTATGAGAAAATAATAAGAGTGGATGATATGATCCATTCCTGAAGAACATCACTATATATGTTTAGGAATGAATGAAATTAGATGAAATGGTATAGCTGACTTCTTGGTACGTAGGAACATTTGCTTGTCTTTCATCTAAAACATGAAATATTTGTTAGTTTAATCATTGAGAGAAATCATTTTGTTTTTTTAAATATGAAATAATGTAATGTTCATTTTTGTTGTGAATATTTTACGTCTTCCTAAAGATAAAATAGGCTTCCCTTTGTCGATTTAGTCAAATATATTGGAAGGAAATATTATCACGTTTTGTAAATTTATATTTCAATCCTGAATATTATTAAAAAATAAAAGTAATGTACCAGTGCAATGTTTTGTAACTCTATATTATATTTTTTTGAGTCCAATCATTATAACCAGAAAGTTTCTCAGAGCTCTTACAATAAAAGTTGTAACACCCCGCATTTTTCCCGTACGTGCGTGAACGAATTTTATCAAAATGAATCTTGAGGTTTTGTTTTATAAAGGATTTTCAAAGGGATATTTTACATGAATAAGATTTAAGGTGATGATTTTTACAAAGTTTTATAAAAAAAATATTTTTATAGACAAGAAGTGAATGATTTTGTTAAGTTAGAATGATTTACTAAGTGGTGATTTTATTAAAAAGGTGATTTTTATTTGAAATGGAGTTTTTGGATTTGTAAACTTTGAAAATTCGTAACTTTTTAACCGTAACTCGGATTTTTATGATCTTTATATCAAAACGATCGTATTGAAACATAGATTTTGAAAATGTAATTTTTGGAATTTTCTGGTTTGATTTATAAAAATTTATTTTCAGAATTATGAAATACGAATTTTGGAATTGGTATTTTGAAGAAAATAAATTTATTGATTTGGCTTGAATTTTTATGTGATATGTGCTTGATTTCATGAGTGTGTTTGATGTATGATGTGTGAAAATGATTGTGTGAGTGTGATTGTTAGAATTAATTGCTTTGTTATGAGAATAGATTATTATAAATAAACATGATTAAGAAATAAAAAGTAGAATGTATGTATATGTGTGTGTATATGCTACGGTTTGTATGTATGAGTGTGTATGTATGTATGTGGATATGTGTGTTGTACGTGTGTGTGTGTGTATGTGTAAGCTAGGATCTTAATTTTGTAGAAGCTTGGTGAGTAAGTTAAGTCTTAACCAAACTAAACTAGAACCAAACCAAGTAACAAAACCCTAACTATTAACTAACTAGTCTTTAGCCCTAAGTGACCCCTAGAACCTAGCCTATTCTACCTTGTCCCCTTACATATGATAACCTCCACCCATGCAAGTTTTTGTGAGGACAAACCTACCCCTCCCATTTGCACACAACCGAAATTAAACCTAAGGGCAAAGAGGGAAATTGTGAGTTGGTCTATATATAGAGGAAGCCTTAGTTCATTTCTCCTGTTCCTTTTTCATTTCCACACTTCCAACTTAAACACAACTCTAAGAGCCCATTCCACTCTTAGAGAAAGAACAGAGAAAAGAAAAAGAAATAGAGAGAGAGGGAGAGAGGAGGCCGAGAGCTTGGTTAGGAAGAAGAAGGAGGAGATCCAAGCTTGATCAAGCCTTGTTCTTGAAGATCCAAACACTAGGAAAGCTAGGAGATCAACCCTTTCATGGTAGGATTCGAAGATCAAGAGGAAGACTTGTAATAGTATAGATTTTCCTTTCTAGTTTGTAGATCTTTCTTTTTCTTCTTTGCATGTTGATTTTTATAAGTTGAAAGATGATTTTATGTGTTGTTTTCTTTTGATCTTGGACTTTAAGGACTTAAAGTAAATTGTAATATGTGTGACTTGATGCTTGATGTTTTCGGTTCAAAGTTTTCTTGTTAGATCTAATATTTTTCTAACTAAATCTTGAAGATCTAAAGAAAAACTAAGAATTTTGTGAAAACTAAAATAAATCCCTTTGCATGTTTAATTTTCTTCCTCTAAACCGTGATCTATGTGTGTGTTTGTGGTTATTTGCCAAGTAAATCTATTATCTAAGTTTACTAAATGATAAAGTGAAATTCGTTGGCCTTGTATGTTGAATCCTTTTTGCTAAACCATGATCTATGATGTATTTTCATGATTAATTGATAAAAATATGATTTAAACTTAATTTGTAAAAAGGTTTAAGTTTTTGGTCTTGCATGTTAATTTTGTGATGATCTTAGTTGATCTAAATGTATACATGTAATTACCTTGTGTGATGAATGAAAAATGTTTAGATCCTTGATTTGCATGTTGATTTCCAAAGAAAAGATTGGGTTTTCTTTTTATGTATGTTTCGGTTTTAAGAAAAAAATTAAAGTAACAAGTTTTAAATTGATTTTCAAGTGTAAACATGTTTTGATCTATTGTTTGATTTGTGCATGTTTTATTTTGTGAAAGGCCATTCGGCCATGCTTGGTGAAACTAGGATTTATGCTTTTTATTTTGTGAAAAATTTATGAATGTGTGTCTTAAAACTAGATCTAATGATTTTAAACACATGCATGTTATTTTCATGAAATTAAAATAAGATCTTTTATTTTTGGTTTGAGAAAAAGTTATGATGAACTTGAGTTTATTTTTTGTATGTGATGTAAGTGAATAACGAAGTATGTTGCTTTGAAAAATAGTCTTGAAAGTTTACATGATTTGACTTGATTCTTGTATGTTGAAAATGCATGAAAACCATGTCTTTTTACATGATGATGTTCGGCCATCCTAGGGAGAAGTAGGAAGCTATGTTTGTTCCTCATGTAGGATGCTTGCATAATGAAACTATTTTTAATCAAAGAGCTTTCAAGTACATGCATGAAATAATTAAGTTTTTTAAAAAGAAAATAAAATGATCTTTGGAGTAGTTTATGATTTAAATTATTGTTTTGATTTAAGTTAAGAAATGAATTGTAAATTGTTAATTTTCCTATTGCATGCTCACGGTTTTTAGCCAAAATTAAAGGAAATGATTTCATGATTGTATGTTTTTATTTGTGCATTAAATCTTTGCAAAATTGTATGTGTATAATTCGACCAATATATGTTTAAATGGTAGGAAAATTATTTTCATAAAATGACCATGATGATAGCTATATTCTTAGGTGCATGATGATATGTGAAAGTGATGTGTGTTCTTTAATCTTTTTGGTTTTTAGAAAATAAAATAAGTAAGTTGATTTGATTTTGTAAAAAGGAATTTCTTTGTAATGTTGATTCAATGATTTCAAGATTTTTTTAAATTTTATTTGTGATTGGAAAATTATTGACCATGATAATTTGGTCCTTGGTGAAGTAGTCATAAGGCCTAGTTTAAATTATTTTCTAAAGAAGTAATTTAGTTAATTTATTAAGATTAAAATTTAATTGATGGTTCTGAATGATGTGAAATGTGATTTGCATGATGTGTGTTTGTGAATGCTTTGAATGCTTTGAAATTTTTATGTGATTGTTCGTTCTATGTATTGATTTTCATGCTAATTGAAATTGTTCTGAATCTGTTTGTGAATCTTATTTGTGAAAAATCTATGTTTGGATTTCAAAGGAATTAAAAATGTTTTATTTGAAAAAGTATGATTTGAACAACTTAAATTGATTTGAAATTTTATATGACATTCTTTGATCAGTGTTTGGTAATGTTGTGAAATTTAATCAATCAATTCTATGTGGTTTTGGAGTTTTATTTTCTTGAATTTCCGTATTTTGTTTTAAAGCTTAAAGATAATGATTTTACAACCAAAATGTTTTAAATTAAGAGGAATGAATTTTGTTTTAATAAAGAAGATTATTTTAGAATTGTTTCAAATTTTTCTTGAAAACCTTTTATTAGAAATTTGATTTGGATTTAAAACCTTATGGCTATTGGTAACGTGTTTTTAAAACGAAATTAAGAATTTATCAAAAACGTTCTAACGCATGGGAAAAATGTTTTAGTTCGGGTGAAGGACGCGAAGGAAACGAGGCAAGACTAGCGACTAGGAAATCTTGGAACACTTTCGAGAGTTTCGTCATCAAGGTGAGAGAGGGGCTCCCCTTAAGACACCATGGTATTAGGTAACATATTAAGGCTTCCAATCATCTCAAAGATTGGACCCCAATCTCGTTAGGCGATGAAGTGGGATAGTAATTGTTTGTTTGTTTGGCTATCCCTACGAATCGCTGAGATTGCTTATTGGTATGTTTAGCTAAAATGGTATGATATTCTATTTTAATATTTATGCATGATATAATTGGTTTTCTTAGTATGTGAAATGATAATGATGAGATTTTGAAGATCATGAATTAAGAGTGAAGAGAAAAGAGATGCGAATAAGAGATATGAGAATGATTAAAGTTAAGATTAAAGAGAAAGTTATGAGAAATACTGTGAAAGAGATAAGTGATGAACAAAAGAGAATAAAAAGATGATGTCTGAGATGGCGACAAGAACTACCTGATAAGGCGAACGGAAGCGTGGTGATGATGCTGCTGATGGTGCTGCTGAGGAACAACTGAGGAGAGTGATTCTGATAAGACTGGGGAGCAACAATCGAGGAGAACGATGCTGATGGCGCTGCCAAGTAACAACTGAGGAGCCAGATGCTGATGATGATGCGGCTGAACCCTGATGATGAGAAAGATACTAAAGATGCTACTGAGCATGAGCTGATGAGAATAACGCTGAGATGCACGAGAAAGTGATTTGAGGCAAGATTGCCGTTAATAATTTTGGGGAACGGATTGCGATTAGTGGTCGGGTTTCATTGAAGGGATGCACCAAGGATGAACCGACCGTTAGGATTCAGCCGCTAATTAAAACTCTCAAACTTTTAAAAACTTTAAAAGACATTAACAAACACGGTGAGGTATGAGTGTCGTATCGAAGTAGTGGAGAGGAAGGAACCATGGGTATCTGCGGATACTCAGGAGGAGATTGCATTAGGGGAGGACGATGACCGTGAAACGTCAAGAAGTCTAGAGTATATTTCTAGGCAGAACGAACTCCACATGTGGCGTACGAACATGGTAGGGACTGGGTCCAATGCCGTGGTAAATTCTGCACTGCAGACTAGAATTATATTGTCGCCCCCTAGATTGCAAATCTTGAACAGTGAGAGGGACTGGAACGGGGCATCTGAGATTGCCACTGTGAGTTTGAGACAGTGTGCCTTGATATTATATGAATTGATATGAATTGAATTGATTTGAGGCTGTAGTCCTCCTGGCCTGGGGCCAATTGATTGTGAGACAGCTGTCGTGCCCGCGTGGTAAAGGTCCTGTACTCCTGTTTGCTTCCGACTAGGTTGAGTGGATGACCGAGGAGATGTAGACGTGTGTGACTTCCTCAATGATGAAGTTCCCCCATCATTGAGTGAACCGGAACGCTAAAACTTAAAAGCTTGAAATAATCAGAAGAAGAGTACATTAAAGACATCAAGTATTGAATAAAAACGTATAAGACAAGTATAAGAAAAGATTCTTGGAACGTGCGATAAGTTTGGAAAATTATGATGGAAGAGATAATTGCGAAACGTGGTGAAAGTTTATGAGAAAGATTTTGAGAATGTAATTATAAGAACTTAAATAAAATAGATGTGTTTATGATGATGATGATGATGATGATTATGTTGTGTTATGATTTACATGTTGATTGTTGTTTATTGTTTTCCTTAATATTTGCCTATTGTAATTCCACATAGTCGACATAGCTGTTTGGGTAGCTCACTCTCTCCTATATCTCTGTCTTGCATTGGGAAAATTTTGTATGATCTCTAGATGGAAAGTATAGCGAGGTTCCAACTGGTTCGGGAGATAGGGGCATCTCCGTTGAAAGGAAGAAACTCTATGGGAGAAATCCCTGAGACAGCGGACGAGGACGACTCTACTTGCAACTGGAAAGCTTGATCTGCCAGGATCCGGAGTTAGACGACAAGTCGTAGAGTGTATTACTAGATGCTAGGTAATCCCCTCAGAGCATGATATTCCATTGTAAGTCCTTAGCTACCTTAGCTCTATCATACTGTACCCCGACTAAAGTTTATTAAACATGGATGTTTTGAAAGCAACTAAACGGGCTATGTTTTAAATAATGTTTTGAAAGCGAGTTTCAAGGTGCGGTGTCTTGTGACATCTCGGTTTGGAACTTGAAAGGTTTACGCAATATGAGAACATGAGTTTTAAATGTAACTATGTTTTGAAAATCTAAATGTTCTCATCTTGTGTAACCCTTGTTAAAAAAGAAAAAAAAATGGCCCAAATTTTCACTATATTGAATTTAAATAACGGAAGTTTTCAAGTTGCCAAATCGGGGTGTTACAAAAGTTACGAAAATTGGAACTTATTATGCGAGATATGCCACGTGTCGACGATGTTAATTATTTAAAAAAATTCTTGAAAAGATATGTCTTATTGATAAACACCCTTCCATAATAATGTTACTAAATACAGTTTAAAAAATTAAATTCTGAAAAAATATTAATGCACCTTTACAGTAAAAATTCGAAACACCCTTTCATAATAATACTAATGTATCTTGACAATTTAAGACTCTATATATAACTGTGATATATTTTTGAAGCACTCAAAAAACAATGATTTCGTGTATAATAAGTGGTGCAATATCTCAAACTAAGTACAAACCACATGAAAAAAAAACTACCAATTAATACACCCGTACACATAAACTAATGCACTTATTTCACTACACAAAAATCATTGCAGGATAAAGAACTTCACTTCACGCGCAAATGTACTCTTTCTATTAAAATATAAATAATGTAGATAAATTTAAAAATAATTCTCGCATTTCTAAAATTTTTACTTTTTGATTTCTTATCAATTTCAAACAACAATCCTAACAAATAATATGAGTTTGATATTTCTTATATGCCAAATTAAATGTTTAAAATTTAATTTAATTACTGTGTAAATAAAAAAATTAATTACCTATGCATTGCACGGGATAATTCGTAATAAATTATATAATAATATGATATAACCCATAATAGAAGATAAGGATTTAGAACTTGAAAATAAACTATGTATACAAAGAAAAGTTAAAGTTTGCATGGCTATATTCTTTTCTTCTTGCAGATTGTTCCATGTTCCTCTCCTTTTTACGTAGTAGTGGAGTAATTTTATATAATAAAAAGACAGAAACTGTGTCCATTCAGTTTGACTTCAAGTAAACTGTGAGTAATCGAGCTATCCCAAAGCCTGTTTCAAAGCTTGTACCGACACACAAGTTTTAGAAAACTGAAAAATAACTTCCCCACTATGATGGCATTTTTGTAATATTTGATGAAGTTGGATTGGTTTGAGACAAGGAGACAGAAAATTTTGGGACAAAGGATCCTCATCCCGAATGATGGAAGGTTTGTATGACTTTATTTTTTAACAGTTACAAACATTAGGGTGATCAGTCTTAATATTTAAACCATTAATAATAAAATCGTTTTTTCAGATATATTCTTTCACAAGAAAGACTATACAATGTATCTTTAAGTTAGATGAATTTAAAGATAGAAATATTTGTCACCATTAGATTTAGCTAGGTAGTCAAGTCCTAGAGACATTTCCGTTGGGGAGACAGATATTTGTTAATCTCTCTAATCTCAACTAACTTTCTATTTCTGTAGTGTTTAGGAATATTTATGTGATAAAGATTTCGATTAAAGAAATTTGGTCCAACGTCTTTTCAAGATTCCCCAACTATCAAATGGTTTAATTAACGCAATGGAAAGATAAATTATTACGTTAATCTAGAATGAGGAAATAATTAAACATATATTTACCTAAATCAGATCCCGACTCGGATCCTCGCAGGGTGAACATCTTCCCTTACTTGGTCCTTTTGTTGTTGTTCACCTTCTTGTTCTTGTCTTGGATCTGGACAGTTTGGAGAATAATGCCCCAGCTTCTTGCAGTTGAAGCAAACCACTACCTTGGATATTCCACAACTTGTCCCGGAAGTGATGTGCTCCATACATTCCATATTGAGGTGGATAAGTGATGCTCTTATTTTCTCTTCTTCCATTTCCATTTTTATTGTCCTTCCTCAATTGGGGTTCTTCCATTATTGGTTCTTCTGGTGTTGGTTCTTCTAATTGCCTTTCCTCTTCTTTAGGTTGGGCTCTCATTTCTTCAATCTTTCGTTTCCTTTGGGCTCGATTGTCCCTTTCATAGATTTCTTTTGCCTTCATATAATCTTCATAGATCAAACACATATTCAGCAATATTGGGAAATTCCTTATTCCCTGATAGTTAAAAGCTGGTTTAAGGTCCGTACGCAGTCCATTATCATACTTTAAGCATTTGGACCTCTCTTATGGGTTATACTAGAAGTAAGGAGAATTCTTTATTAGTTCCATGAACTTCGCAGCATATTCCCCGACGTTCATACTTCCTTGATCATGAGCTCGTATGTTATGTACGATCACGAAGAAGTGATGTTATTATTGAACTAAGGGAGACAAAGAGAGCATAACATAACACTAGAAAGTCTGGTGTGCTAGGATATCGATTGCCCTCATGCATCATGAGCATTATGATATGATAATTGTAATTGTCGACTTTCCAGTCATTCAATTATTAATCCAATTATATGATGTGACAATGACTTACTCCCTACCCGTTCTGTTTGTTAAGTTTCTAAAGTATGGGCATTGAAGAGTCTGCAACTTATAGAAGCAATATGTCCAACTAGATTGATCGAGGCCGTACCCGATCAAAATAAAAGGTGTTTATTCTGTAGTACTAGGAAGGTGATCCTAGGTCGTTTCCCAGCGAATATCGGTCTAGGCATAGTATCAAACACGTAGTGTGCAGTAAAATGGGGGGGTTTTTTTGTGTGACAAATGTGAAGAACAAAACATAAACAGAATATAAAAACTAAGAAAATCAGAAACAAAAGCGGGCAAACCCCTTTGGCTACGCACACTACTCAATCCTAGCTCACTAAAGATCGATTCCTCTCCTCTCCTCTGTCCAACTCGTGATAACCAAATACTAAGCGAAAATTCAGTTATCACTCCAAACCCTAACTTCTAATTAAGCATCAGAAACCAGAATTGGAGTTTTTACGAGTTAATACAAATTAAGCATTTATATTCATGTATTATCTCTACGAAATGGAATTAAGCAAACCACTACACATCGATAAACATGAAAACAGAGAAGAGAAAACGAAATTGCATTAATAACAAGAGCTCAAGAGTAGATAATACAATACCAAAGGGATTAACCCTTGAAGTCTAGCCTTCCATGGCCATAAATGAAGAAAAACGAGTAGAAATGGGGAAGAACAAAACCCTAGCAGCCACCACCACTTGGGAGAGCCAAGAGAGAAGTTCTAACCTAGAGAGAGAGTGAGAAATCTGAAATGGGAGTGTGTTCTTGGGGGTTACACGAATTTCCCCTCTTTAGTTATGAAAATGGGCCTAAAACATGGGCCCAAGTCCTAAGAAACACTATTATGAAAATTACAATTAAAAAGGGACCTAAATGCAAATTACAATCTTCACTTCAATGCTTCAATCTTCATTTCCAAACTTCCCAAAGTGTCCTTGTGCCAAATATTACCTGAAAATAGAAATAGAATTAATTAGGCTAAATAATCCCAAATTAAACAATATTCGGAATATTAGTCCAATAAACTCAAAATCACTAAATCAAGCTAATCAATGTCAAATGGGCAACAAGTATCAATAATAGGAGTAAAATAATGCAAGGAATAATGGGAAATAAAATGCTCATCAAATACCCCCACACTTATCCTTTTGCACTCCTGGGCAAAACCAAAAGATAGGACTATGAAGATCAATATGCACCAAAGTGAATCATGCAACAAGATGACTACAACTAAGAAATGCAAACCTAAGAGATTACATACTTCACAATGAATTCTAGGAAATGCAAAGAAATGGGCAAACTCAAGCACACAAAATGGTTAAGGATCAAAGAGTCAAAGCATCCGCGAACATCATCCAATTACTTCAAGTATGCAAAGAAACCAATGACATCAAGAGGATAGTCACAAAGATGATAGAAACTCACAAGGATCACTCAAAAGTGTTTACACTCAAGTGTTTGGGGTTAATCATTATTTACACTCAAGGCACATCATGAAAAACAAACACAACCATAAGCTTGACAAGCCTCTAACATCAATCATCAACACACATGCACAAAATGATCAAAAGGTCTTTTAAGGGTTGTAATGGGGCCAAGGACAAGGTAGGATAAAAATATGGGAATGTAGCTAAAACCAAGGGAATAGAGGAGCAATGGGGAATAAGTAAAAAGTAAGCAAAATCCACCCCAAAATCAACAACCACTAATTCCAATCCTCTTTGCCTCAACAACCTTTTATTCACTTTTTTTTTCTTTTTTTTTTTCTCTTCTTTTTTTTCTTTTTATTTTTGCATTTTTTTTATTTTTTTGTTTTTTTTAGAGATATACAAAAAGAAAAGAAGAAACAACACAAATGGCATGAAGATGAAGCCATAACTATAACAACCAATGAGGCAAAACCAAGAACTCAACCAATTAAAGCATAAAGCATACTTCTTACCTAATACTCATTCCCAAAACAATTCCAAAGCTCCAAAATTCCCTAAGGTTAGGGCAATCATGGTTTTTCAGTCATAGGCTTGTAATGAGCTAAAGAACAAGGAAAGGGATAAAAAGGCTCAAAGGGGCTAGCAAAGGATACATTCATTCAAGGTAGGCTCATATGGCTAGTAGCTTATTCAAGAAAGAAAGTGCCTAAATCATTTCAAAATGTGCATGAGCAATCAAGTATCAACAAGAGTCAAGTCAAGTTCTAGAGAGCAAGTAATCCAGAGTGCAATCACACATGAAAGAAAATTAGGTGGCATATATAGCAATCCACCCACAATTAAGGCTCAAATCCTCACAAAAGGGACAATTCTATCACAGTGTTACCACCTCTTAATTATCAAAAGCAACTTTACACACAGAAATGCATGAATTCAGACACAAGATACCAAAACTCTACTAAAATGAAGCAAAAATATGCAAGAAAATGCCCAAAACTAAGCAAAACCTAAAAAAAAAATCAAAGCAAAATATGCAACCTAAACTACTCTCCCCCCACACTTAAATCACACATTGTCCTCAATGGAACACAAATAGCAGAATCAGACAGATATAGACAAGTGTAATAAAAAGAGTAAGGAAGGAGAAAAGGAGACTCCCTAAGTCATGGTTGTTCAAAAGTGGGGTCGACCAATGAGGCCTCCTCCACAGGTGCATCATCCAAAGAAGGGGTGGTTAGGAAAGGCTTGAGTCGGTGGCCATTGACTTTGAAGCTCTTGTTCGTGGACTCACTCTTGATCTCCACAGTGCCATAAGGAAACACTTGGGTGACTACAAACGGTCCAATCCATTTAGAGCGGAGCTTTCCACTCATGAGTCCAAGCCTAGAGTTGTAGAGCAAAACTTTTTGACCAACCAAGAACTCCTTTCTGGAAATGGAGTTATCATGAAGCTTCTTGGTCTTCTCTTTGTAGAATTTGGAGTTCTCATAGGCCTCCAAGCGGATCTCATCTAGCTCACTCAACTGCAGCTTCCTCTCCTCACCCGCTTGATCAAGAGCTAAGTTACATTGCTTCACAGCCCAATATGCACAGTGCTCTATCTCCACAGGAAGGTGGCACGCCTTACCAAAGACAACCCGATAGGGTGACATCCCTATGGGTGCCTTGTAAGCGGTCCGATGGGCCCACAGAGCATCCTCCAATCGTGTGCTCCAATCCTTTCTATTAGGCTTCACCATCTTCTCCAAAATCCGCTTGATCTCTCTATTTGAAATCTCAGCTTGCCCGTTGGTTTGGGGGTGATAGGGTGTAGAAACTTTGTGCACAACCCCATACTTCTTGAGCAAAGCTTGCATGGATCTATTGCAGAAGTGTGTGCCTTGGTCACTGACTATGGCTCTAGGTATGCCAAACCTGCAAAGGATATTAGACCTGACAAAATCTACAACAACCTAAGCATCATTAGTCCTGGTGGCCTTAGCTTCCACCCATTTGGATACGTAATCCACAGCAAGTAAGATATAATAAAAACTAAAAGAAACAGGAAAGGGGCCCATGAAATCTATACCCCAGACGTCAAACACCTCACAAAACAACATAGGTTGTTGCGGCATCTGTTGCCTCCAAGATAGGGTGCCTCCTGCTCTTTGACACTGCTCACACGAGCTGCAGATGTTGCTCGCATCCTTGAAAATGGTAGGCCAATAAAATCCAGAATCCAACACCTTTCGTGCTGTCCTTTGAGTACCAAGGTGGCCTCCCACTGGTGAAGCATGGCAAAATTGGAGAACCGATTGGATCTCCTGGTCTGGAATGCACCTACGAATGACCTGATCACTGCAAAAATGCCATAAATAGGGGTCATCCCATACATAATGCTTGGCATCGCTCTTTAATTTGTCTCTTTGAGCTTTGGATGCCAAGGCAGGAAAAATAGAAGCAACCAGATAATTAACAATGTCTGCAAACCAAGGAGTTTGGGGAAGGGGATGGGAAACATGTAAAGATAAAAGCTGCTCATCCGGGAAGTTATCCCGGATAGGAAATGCATCCTCCTCTCTCTCTATCCTGCTCAAGTGGTCTGCGACAAGGTTATGCGCACCACTCCGATCCTGAATCTCAAGATCAAACTCCTGGAGGAGCAACATCCACCTAATCAACCTAGGTTTGGAATCTGTCTTTTTCAAAAGATACTTCAGAGCAGCATGATCAGTGTACACTACAACCTTAGAACCAAGCAAATATGATCTAAACTTGTCAAGTGCAAAAACAATAGCCAAAAGTTCTTTTTCAGTTGTTGTGTAATTAATCTGTGCTGCATCTAAAGTCCTAGAAGCATAATAAATCACATGCGACAGCTTACCAACCCTTTGGGAGAGAACTGCTCCCAAAGCATAATTTGAAGCATCAGTCATGAGCTCAAATGGGAGGGTCCAATCAGGTGGTTGGATGATGGGAGTGGTGGTCAGTGCTTTCTTCAATTCATCAAATGCCCTCTTGCATTGGTCTCCAAATTCCCATGGGGCATCCTTTTGAAGCAACTTGGAAAGAGGAAGGGCAATGTTGCTAAAGTTCTGAATAAACCTGCGATAGAAACCTGCATGACCAAGAAAAGAACGCACCTCTCGCACGCAAGAGGGGTAAGGCAAATGTGATATTACATGCAGCTTAGAAGGGTCAACTTCTATGCCCTTGTGCGAAACAATGTGCCCTAAGACTATGCCTTGTTCTACCATGAAGTGGCATTTTTCAAAATTCAAGACAAGGTTAGTCTCAATGCACCTGTTAAGCACCTTAGTCAAATTATCAAGACATGCATCAAATGAGGAACCATAAACACTAAAATCATCCATGAAGACCTCTATGCAATGCTCGAGCAAGTCAGCGAAAATACTCATCATACATCTTTGAAATGTGGCAGGAGCATTGCATAAGCCAAAAGGCATCTTTCTATATGCAAATGTGCCAAAAGGACAGGTAAATGTGGTCTTATGTTGGTCCTCTGGTGCAATACAAATTTGAAAATAACCAGAGAATCCATCTAAGAAGCAATAATGAGATTTACCTGCCAGGCGCTCCAACATCTGATCAATGAAGGGGAGAGGGAAATGATCCTTGCGAGTCGCCTGGTTGAGCTTTCTGTAATCAATGCAGACTCTCCAATTGTTCTGCACTCTAGTGGGAATCAGCTCATCCTTCTCATTTTTGACAACTGTGACACCAGACTTCTTGGGGACAACTTGCACCGGGCTCACCCAAGTGCTATCTGAAATTGGGTAGATGATACCCGCTTGGAGCAGCTTGGTGACCTCTTTCTTAACCACATCAAGAATCTGGGGGTTCAATCGTCTTTGGGGTTGTCTCACTGGTTTAGCCCCATCCTCCAACAAAATGCGGTGCATGCACATGGAGGGGCTAATTCCAGGAATATCCGCTAAAGTCCATCCAATTGCCCTCTTGTTCTTTCTTATCACATCCAGCAGTTTCTCTTCTTGATCAACAGAAAGTGAGGTAGAGATGATCACTGGGAGTTTCTGCTCATCCTCCAAGTAAGCATATTTGAGATGAGGAGGGAGGGGCTTCAGGTCCAATGAGGGTGCCTGCATAATAGATGGAACTAAAGGGACAACAGAAATGGATTCTGCTGCCTGCACCTGAACAAGTGAATCAGACTCATGCATAACAGATATGGGGTTAGGGTTAGCATAATCTGAATCTATATCATATGAATCATCAGATGCAGTGGCAGAGTCTAGAAACTGAGCTATTTCAGTGCATGCGGTGCACCATCCAGAGTTAGTGCATGATGGACAAGTAAATGAATCAGTGAAAGATGGCAATTCAAAATCATGATGCAAAATGTCAAGCATATGCTCATCTATCAAATCATCAAGCAAGTCCACATGGAAAACAGAGTGATCCTCAGGAAAATGTTTCATAGCATGGAAAATGTCAAATCGGATCACACTGCCATCAAACTCCATGGAAAGTGAACCTGAATGCACATCTATCTTGGTTCGGGCTGTTTTCAAAAATGGCCTCCCCAAAATAATAGGAACAGCATTACGGGGAGAGTCATCTTCCATATCAAGTATGTAAAAATCAGCAGGGAAGATCAACTCTTCAACCCGAACCAAGACATCCTCTATCAAACCTGCGGGGTGGGCAGTACTTCTATTTGCCAATTGAATCACCACACCCGTAGGTTGAAGAGGTCCAAGAGAAAGAGACTTAAAAACAGACATAGGCATGACATTTATGGATGCTCCTAAATCTAGCATAGCATTTTCAAACTTAACATTGCCTATGATGCAAGGTATAGAGAAAGTTCCAGGATCCTTACATTTTTCAGGAATGTGAGGGATAGGTTTACCTATGAGAGCGGAGACATTCCTTCCCATGCTTATCCTCTCATTGCCCTTGAGTCTTCTCTTATGAGTGCACAACTCCTTAAGGAACTTCGCATACCTTGGAATCTGTTTTATTGCATCAAGAAGGGGTATGTTGACTTCCACCTTCCTGAATGTGTCAAGAATGTCCTTGTCCACCTCTTCCACCCTTTTGTTTTGAGGCACTCTTGGTGGGAATGGAAGAGGAACAGGAGGAGGTTGTAGGACAACAGCAGGGCTTGTGGTTGAAGTTGAGGAGGGTTGAGTTGGATGATTCTCTTTGGTGCTAGCATGCTCACCTTCATCTACCACTTGGCTCTTCCCTTTAGAGGAAGCTAGAGCATCATTGTTGAGGTGAGGTTGTGGTGTGGGTGTGACAATCTGCTTTCCCGACCTCAGGTTGATGGCACTCACATTCTGATTCTGAGGGTTGATCACGGTTTGGGATGGCAACTTGTCAGAATTTTGAGATTGCAAATTTTTGAGAGAAGTTGCAATTTGACCCATCTGATTTGTCAAAGTCTGAATGGATGCCTCTTGTCTCTGAATGGATGCTCTAGTCTCTTGTTGAAATTGGAGGTTTTGCATGGTCATTTGCCTCACCAACTCCTCCAAGGTAGGTTGGTTGGATGGAGGGGCTGATGGTGCAGGATGAACCACTTGCTGCTGTTGTTGTTGCCTTTGCTGCTGGATGGGGGGAGGTACATATGGTGGTCTACTCGGTCCAGCGGTGTTCTGAAATGGAACATTAGGAGGAGGTTGTTGTTGTTGATCAAACCACTTCAGATTGGGATGGTTCCTCCATCCAGGGTTGTATCTATTGGAAGAGAGGTCATGATTGTGTTGTTGTGGGCCTCTATTGTTGTATATGTTTGCTGCATAGGCCTCAGGTTGGTCACCACTTGTCATCGGCTGTTGCTGCTGAAGGGAAGGGCATGCATCTGTGGGGTGCTCAATGGATGTGCATATGCCACACACTCTAGCAGGAAGTATCATCTTTTTCTGATTGACAGCCAATTGTGTGACCAATGTTGTGAGAGAATCAATTTTCTGCTCAAGCTTCTCAACCTTGCCCGAGTCTGCACCAACATCATTTACATCCCTCACAACTATTGCATCACTGTTGCTTCTTGCATGGAATTGTTGACAGTTGGAAGCCATCTTCTCAATTTTGCTCCTGGCTTGTAAGGGTGTCATATCTCCCAATGTACCACCACTTGCAGCATCTACCATGTTTCTTTCCATGAAGTTGAGACCTTCATAAAAGTACTGGATGAGAAGCTGCTCTGAGATCTGATGGTGAGGGCAGGAAGCACACAACCTCTTGAATCTCTCCCAATAATCATAGAGACTCTCTCCATGTTGTTGCCTGATACCAGAGATTTCCTTTCTGATTGCAGTGGTCCTATTTGCAGGGAAGAATTTTTCCAGAAATGCCCCCTTCAAGTCATCCCAGCTTGTGATGGAACCAGGGGCCAAGTCAGATAACCAATCTTGTGCTAGACCCTCTAAGGAATGTGGAAATGCTCTGAGACAGACATGATCCTCTTGCACATCATGTGGTTTCATTGTGGTGCACACTATATGGAATTTCTTGAGATGCTTATGAGGATCCTCACCTGCAAGACCATGAAACTTGGGCAACAAATGGATTAGTCCTGTTCTAAGCTCAAAAGGAACATCCTCATCAGGATACCGGATACACGAGTCTTCAATAGTGAAGTCAGGTGCTGCCAGCTCCCTAAGTGTCCTTTCCCTTGGTGGGGGTTGAGCCATGTTATCACAATGTATAGAATCAGATTGAATAAAAGTAGAAGGAATAGAAGAAATAGAAACAGAATTAGAATTAGATGGACTATAAGATGACTCTGACTCACTACCTAATGACTGATTCCTATTTTGTCTAACTAATCTGTGATAAGTTCTATCAATTTCAGGGTTGTAAGGATGCAAATAACTTGGGTTGCCCCTAGTCATGTACTGAACAGAACAGCATCAACCATAGCATACTGTAACAGATATGCATGACCAAAACCGGCAACAAAATTTTTTATTTTTTTTAAAATTTTTTTTATTTATTTTTTTAAGCACCCTAAAATCATGAAAACATATCACAGAAAGTTTGAGGACAAAATTCAAAAGGGAACCAAGTCAAAGAATTAAAACAGTGACCAAAAACTAAGAAAATAGAACTTGTAAAATAAAAAAGAAATAGTAAACAGGCTTTTTCGGTATCCAAACGAAGGGGTTTTTTGACGAAGTGACGAAGTCAGAAAAATCAGATTATTCAGAAAATTCCCTTCGATTTGATATAAAATTCGTCAAATTCCGAGTTACGGATCAAAAGTTACGCCTATTTATAGTAAGTACTGCTGAAACTTGGAAAATTTTTCTGGAACTCACAACCAGTGCCTATCTGAGTGTCTGTGATGCATCAACACACTAATATATGATGAAACAAGTGTGGATACCAATTTTCGTGCAAAAATTCCACCCACAGCTATGTTGAATGGCACTCACAGAATCACTAGAATAGCATCAGTTGTGCATAACAGCAAATCAGCAAACAGGGCAACTTTCAATTAGTTATCAGAATGCTTATTCACACACTAACTACACTAACTAATCTAACTAACTACTGTATGATCTTTGGCAAGAACCGATAATCCCCGGCAACGGCGCCAAATTTTGATCGAGGCCGTACCCGATCAAAATAAAAGGTGTTTATTTTGTAGTACTAGGAAGGTGATCCTAGGTCGTTTCCCAGCGAATATCGGTCTAGGCAAAGTATCAAACACGTAGTGTGCAGTAAAATGGGGGGGTTTTTGTGTGTGACAAATGTGAAGAACAAAACATAAACAGAATATAAAAACTAAGAAAATCAGAAACAAAAGCGGGCAAACCCCTTTGGCTACGCACACTACTCAATCCTAGCTCACTAAAGATCGATTCCTCTCCTCTCCTCTGTCCAACTCGTGATAACCAAATACTAAGCGAAAATTCAGTTATCACTCCAAACCCTAACTTCTAATTAAGCATCAGAAACCAGAATTGGAGTTTTTACGAGTTAATACAAATTAAGCATTTATATTCATGTATTATCTCTACGAAATGGAATTAAGCAAACCACTACACATCGATAAACATGAAAACAGAGAAGAGAAAACGAAATTGCATTAATAACAAGAGCTCAAGAGTAGATAATACAATACCAAAGGGATTAACCCTTGAAGTCTAGCCTTCCATGGCCATAAATGAAGAAAAACGAGTAGAAATGGGGAAGAACAAAACCCTAGCAGCCACCACCACTTGGGAGAGCCAAGAGAGAAGTTATAACCTAGAGAGAGAGTGAGAAATCTGAAATGGGAGTGTGTTCTTGGGGGTTACACGAATTTCCCCTCTTTAGTTATGAAAATGGGCCTAAAACATGGGCCCAAGTCCTAAGAAACACTATTCTGAAAATTACAATTAAAAAGGGACCTAAATGCAAATTACAATCTTCACTTCAATGCTTCAATCTTCATTTCCAAACTTCCCAAAGTGTCCTTGTGCCAAATATTACCTGAAAATAGAAATAGAATTAATTAGGCTAAATAATCCCAAATTAAACAATATTCGGAATATTAGTCCAATAAACTCAAAATCACTAAATCAAGCTAATCAATGTCAAATGGGCAACAAGTATCAATAATAGAGTAAAATAATGCAAGGAATAATGGGAAATAAAATGCTCATCATAGATACTCGAGCTGAAGAAAGAAATGTCTGTAAAGATATTTTATGATTGTTCGATTCCAAGAAAGTTTATGTGAAAAGTGTTTATTGAAAAGGGTTTATTGAAAAGTGTTTTATTTGAAGAAAGTTTATGTGAAATGTATTACTCAAAAGCATATTTCTTTTAAAAGAAATTCTTTCACATGAGAGTTTTATGCAAAGAATCTTTATTGTTAAATTGAAATATTTTATTTAAAATGTTTCGAAATAAAAGAATTATATGGAAACTCTTTTAAGTGGGGGAGGACCCTAAAGAACAAATTTTTGGGAGCTAGATGAAGTTTTCTAGTATAAAAAAACACTTTGGAAAAGTGGAAAATCTCAGAAGATGAATTTCGGGGACGAAATTCCTTTTTAAGTGGGAGAGTAGTGTAACACCCCTAATTTTCGTCTCCCAAATAACCAAGAAATTAATTATAACAATTATTTTATAATTGAATTATATTAATTTTGAAGGTTTTAGTTTTTGTACATTATGTGCTTTTATATATAAAAATATGAGATATATTTTTATATGGTTATTTGGTACAAAAATGTGAATATTGTAATTTAGTCCTTGGGTTGGGACCTAATTGCAATATTAAAAAGGTTTTTGAAGAAAGAGTAATTAAATTATTAATTTTTGAATTTTATCAGTATGTAACCGGTTAGAAGGGCTCTGTAACCGGTTACACGATGAACTCAGAAAACTGGGTTAGTGCGTTTGATGAGTAATCACGCGTTTTAACCCAAAATTTGCCACGAATCCCACTCAAATCATGCTGGGGAACGCGTGTTGCCTTGCATGCTGCTTGAATTCGTCTATATAAGCTTGATTGTTGATCCAATTTGCCTCATTTTTGCTAAGTTTGGTCTGAAAGCGAAATTAGGGTTCCAAGTTCGTCTGAAGAAATTCTTCCTTGTCTCTGAGAGTTGGAGAGTGAGTGATACACCGTTACAAAGCTCTCATCAAGGGCTTCGTATTGATATAAAGTTTGTGAGTTGAAAGTCCCTAAATCAAGAGAACGAAGCTTGCAAAGTAAGGGTGTTGGTGCTGTCAAACCTCAGCTTCTGGTTTCTGGTGCTGACTTTAAAGCTCGATTTTGGTAAGCTCAAGCCTTCTCTTGTTCTAGACTTGGTTTCCTTTCAAAGTTCATGTTGCATGGTTATTATAATGACCATTTTCCCTAATTTCCATGTCCATTTCATGTTCCAAATTCCTTGGTCTATCTACCCTGTCAAAACGGTTCTGGTTTGAGGAGGAGCTTTGGGTGTTTGGTGTTCTACCTCAAATCTCTGCTCAAATCTTGTTCAAGCACGAACCTAAGGTAAGGGGGAAGCTTACTATTTGCTAGAATGAGGATAAACATGTTGGTAAATAGGATGAGTCCTCAAGAGACTCTAAGGGCATAGTTGGAATTAGTTTTATGGCTTGGAGGCCAATTTAAGCTCATTTCTGATTTTGATCTATCATAATATGATGCATGCAAGCTATTGTGATGACAATTTCATGACTTAATTGGATATTATGTGAATTGATGCATTAAGTTGTGTTTATATTGGTTTTTATGCAATTTAATGCTCCAAACTAAATGCATGCAAATGAAATAGGTTCCTGTGGTTGAACATGTTTAAATTAAGGTATATGAACTCTATTGAGTGTTGAAATTGGATAGATTTGAGTATTGGAAAGAATGGTATGCAAAACCTCACTTTTTAGTGTTCAGACTGTATAATATAACCGGTTATTCGAAATTTGTAACCAGTTAGATCCTGTAAATTTTCAAAGAAAATGGATTTATGAAATTGGCCCCGTGTTCTTACCATTTTCACTCAAATCTATACTATAATTTCACTTGGAATCTATCTGAAAACATGTTGGTAAACACTGTTTGTTTCAGATTGTAATAGAGGAGTTAATGCCTTAACGATTAATGATAATTTCAAGAGGAAATTATGTATAAAGGAAATTGTAATATGACTTAGATCTTTTGAATGATAATATGTGTTGAACTTGAGGTATTTTGATATGCTAAGACCTTGTTATTGGATTGAGTAGAGAATTCAAGAAAAGATTCTTTGAAAATCAGTGGTTTCAAGTTCAGGTCTGTAATTCTAACCGGTTAGGTGGTGATGTAACCGGTTAGTACCTGAAACTTAAAAATAAAAGTTAAGTTTTTAAGTAATGATTTTTAATACCAATGGTTATATTCTCTCAATCCAGGTCTATGAGCATATGTTAAATTTAAATTCAAAGGTGAATTTTATGAGTAAAGCCATACCTCAAGATATCATTCAGAAGTTGTGCTTTTCTAAGTCATAACAATGGAATCAATAGAAAGACCAAACTTAGTAATTATGTATGCAAATCATTCATAGAGAAAGGTAATGAAATAGGTTGGCAAGGATTGTTTGTCATGTTCGGGGAACATGACCCTGTACTCTAGGAGTACCAAACTGATGCAACCTACTTGATGACACATTCAGGGAATGTGGCCATTGTCTGGGACATGGTTTCTTGGACACGTTCTGGGAACGTGATGCACATTCCAAGTATGGTTTGCGATACGTTCTGAGAACGTATGTTAGTGTTCTGGGAACACGTTGGTATAATAATAGAATTAAAGATAAAACCAACCTTGATGATTGTGCATTCATATAGAATGGAAGTTTGGTTGGTAGGAACGATTATCATATTCTGGGAATATGAGGAGGATACTCCGGGAGTACCAAATTACAACCTACTTGATGACACATTATAGATATGTGGCCAGTGTCCGAGACCTGGTTATATACGTTCTGGGAACGTATGATAGTGTTCTGGGAACACATTGATATGCAACCTACTTGATGACACATTATAGATATGTGGCCAGTGTCCGGGACCTGGTTTTTATGCGTTCTGGGAACGTATACGTTCTGGGAATGTGATGCACACTCTGGGAGTGATGCTTATTTATCCAAGTATGGTTTGCTACACGTTCTGGGAACGTGGTGCACACTCTGGGAGTGATGCTATTTATCCAAGTATGGTTTGGCATTACGTTCTGGGAACGAATGTCAGTGTTTCGGGAACACAACGGTGTATTGGATGGACGTCCAAGATGGACTTTTAGAGGCCTCAGTTGTGGAAGGAAATCATGCATCATGCCACCTGCATTGAAAGAATTATTATGATTAACCGGGTGTGCTCATATGATTATGCATCATGATTTGCTACATGTTGACTTGTGGATGTTAGTTTTATTCTCATTTGATTATGCGAATATGTATAGCTAACCCCCATGCCCTTATTAGGTGTTGATCGTGCATCTAGCTTGCACAAAAGTCAGTGAAAGGAGATGTCCCTTAGGTGCATGTAGAGTGTAGAAAGTGTGGGTTGGGAACCCGTTGTGGAGATATCGAGGATCCGACCAGAAGGATGTTTGGACAAAGGATCAGTGACCAGCTCTATAACATTTCTATTTTTAATAGAATTTATATGATACATATTTTGGAAAGAGGTATCATAAGTGGAATTCAGTTTCGTAATAATACTTATTTGGTATTAATGGACTTGTTACACTTGATATATTTTGGGAATGGAATATGATGATTTTACTTTGTTTCCGCAAACTCTGATTTCACTAGTTACCTTCATTATTAATCAAGTGTTTGTGAAAATAAATTTTCAAGGGAAAAGGGATAATTCTTATTTTCAGATCTTTTTCCAACAATAACAAGTCCAAGTAATCGTAAACTTATTACTTTTCTTATAAAGTAAGATGATATACAAGGAGTATTACATTTTTATGGTATCAGAGCAATGGTCCTGACTCTTGGTCCTTGGGTGTGTGGTCCAATACGCTGGTCATCGATATCTGCAATGTTTCCTGGGAAGTATGCTTTCATATACTTCCAAATTAGAGCTAGGGTTATGTGTAATGGCTCTAGATAAGTAGCTTATTCTGCTATTAAGAAATGTTCTATGTAGTCTAAGTAGAAGTATGATAGTTGTATGCTTCTCTTTAGACATGTGGTAAACCTAAAACTATAGTGTTGGTTTATTCCGTTCTCATAGAACCCGTGATAAGGAGATCTTAAGGAGTGGTAGTTAAGTCCTTGACTCTGGGGAAGAGTATCTACCCTCACTCGTGTTAAAGTTAATCAACTTTTCGGACCGAGTGTAGGGCAGTTATCTTCTTAAAGATCAACCTTGTTGAGTTTGTTAAACTCTAAAGCTATCCTTTCTTTTGTTCCTTTTGGATAAGGGTAGTGATCAAAGTTGCTCTCTGCCTTACCCAATCTGCTACCTCAAAGTGGAGACTCCTACGAATCTTCTTGTAGTTGTTTCCAAGGTATGTCGAAATCGTTCTATAAAGGTATTAGACTTTGTCTGTTTACCTGTGTCATGATTTCATTTGATCTTAAGCACGATTTGGGAACCAGAGGATCAAGTGATCATGATTAATGACGATAGAACAACCCTGTATTGAGATTCCCAAGTTTCGAATCTGGAATCCAATAAACCCATGTGTTGCTTCTGGGCAGCAGTAAAGGAGAAAGGGGGTTAAAGAAATCTTGGTTGTATGAAATGATGTCAGGATTACCCTTGAGTAAAGATATAGAGTTTGGAAACAAGCTAATTCTTGAAGTTGATTCTATCTCTACTACCTTTACAATATGGTATCATCGGGAATGGTCAAATGAGAGAAACACGTAGAGAAGTTGCTAAAAGGATTGGTTGGACCAGGTTAAAGGAGTCTAAGTGTTTTCTAAGATTGATTGGCGATTGGATTAACCCCAAATCAGGATTCGGGGCAGGGATACACTTAAGACTGCATTTTTGATCTCGATACGGATGTTATGAGTAGGAAATAATGCCGTTCGGATTGACTAATGCACCTGTTCTTTTATGGATTATAAGGACTGGACCTGTAGATCCTATCTGGATTTGTTTGTGGTTTATCCTGATAATCCGGAGGAGCACGAGAAACATCTCCGGATTATGTTGAGAATCCTGCAAGAGGAGTAATTGTGTGCTAAGCTCACCAAAGATGAGTTTTGGTTGAGTGAAGTTAAGTTCGCATGGCACGCGATCTTTAAAGTAAAAAGTTCTTAGGGCTGGCTGGGTACTATCGCCAGAGTATTTAAGGATTTTCTAAGATCGCATGGCCTCTGACCAAGTTGACTTGGAAAGATCAACTGATGGTATTGAATGATAGGATGTTGTTTAATTATGGTCGGGTAGTGATGGATTATACCCCAATATAATATGATTAGTCCAAGAGGAATTATGGAAGTTGTGAGTAGACTATGATTTAAATCATTTCAGTGATGAATTCAGTTGGAATCAAGGTACTAGATTATGATTAAATCCTATTTTGAGTTGGATTGGACGATGTAAAGAAAATGGTTTTTGAAAGTTCTTTGGTTTTATTTCTAAAACTATACTTCATAACCGGTTAGAGTTTCTTGTAACCGGTTAGAAACTGAAAGTTTAAAATAAAAATTTAAGTCAATTGTGAAGTAACTTTTGGCATCAATAAACATTTTCCTCCAATCCAAACTCAATGTCAATTACCTAAATAAAATTTAAGGAAGGATTTAGTGTGATAAAATAACTTAGTGCCTTGATTCATCATTGAAAATGATTTAAGAGGATTGAATCGTAATATTTATGGACTAATCAAGAGTTAAAATTAAGGAGATACTCCAATCGGAGAAGGTAGAAAATTGAGCTGGATAATGCAAAAGAGTCAATAGATACTAAGATAAGAAGGTTGTGATTCATGAACAAGTTTGGAGTTAGAAAGTATGAATGACAATAAGAAGATGAAGAGTTGAATGTAAAATAAAGGTGATGGATGGAAGATTATGACGTTAAGCTCCATTATCATCCTAGCATAGAAAACGTAGTTGCAGACGATTTGAGCTGAAAGGCTATTCATGTGAGCTCAATGATGGTTAAGGAGGCTATTCTGATTGAGGAATTCAGAGACCTAAGTCTAGTAACCCAAGAGGAACCCTCTAGTATTAGATTGGGAATGTTGCCAATCACCAACGAATTCCTGAATCGGATTCGTGAATTACAACCAGAGGATGAGGAGTTGAAAGAGATGAATGAGATTTAATCTTTGAAATTAAAGTCAGGGATTATGGATATTAGAATATATATTATGGAAGTAAAGGATTTGGGAAGTGTTTTCTGGTACAACCCAAATGAGAAATCCAAAGGCATGAACTTCAAGAGTAGATTATGTTCGAACCCAAGTTAGCTGTCAACTATCAAGAAATAAGGAATTTCTCGATGTTGGTAAGCAGGTATGAGGACTATGGTAAAGTACATGAATTTCATGCGAGAAATGTCTGAGTTCAGAATAGGAGAAAAATGATGAAATACAAGCCCAACTGGAGAAAGAGGAAAAGTAAATGGGAGAATATCGACCACAGAAATATCAAGGTTAAGGAATCCTCGATTGAAGAAAAGTGACTAAGGAGGAAATAGGGAAGGGAACATTTGTCCATCTCAAGGTAATAATGTGAGGCACATCACTTGGAGTTTAGATGTGATGTACCTAAGGGAATAGTCAATTCCGATTTTAGGAAGCTGGAGTATTATTCACCGAAATGTCTTGAAGGAAAAGGTGAGAAACGAATGGACGAATCCAGCACGAGAGGAATTTACCGGCTGAGATGAGAGTTGAGTGTGATCCTGACGTAGACAACCCAAGCCTATCTCTTCCTTTGATCTGAGTTAACGTAGTTAAATGTTTTTGATTACGTTAATCTAATCGTTTGAGAATATCAATATCATGTTGGAAGTTCAACTCCAATCTTTCTGTGATCAAAACCCTTATCACAGTTGGATGTGATAATATCTGTGGACACTACAGAAATAGAAAGATCAGTTCTGGCTAGAGAGATTAACAACCACCGGGATAGGACAAATCTTTGTCTCCCCAACGGAAATGTCTCTAGAACTTGACTATCTATTAAGTCTGATAGTGATAATTACCCTATCTTTAAGTTCATCTAACTTAAAGACCTGTCGTATGGTCTTTCTTGCGAAAGATTATATCTGAAAGGGATGACTTTGTTATTAATGGTTTGAATATTAGGACTGATCACCCTAATGTCTCAAACTATTAAGGAATAAAGTCACACAAATGTTTCTTTGATCGTGCTCGAGAGATCAGAGTGCGCAGCCCAAGAAGTTTTTCCTAAAGGGTTTATTGAAAAGTGTTTTATTTGAAGAAAGTTTATGTGAAATGTATTACTCAAAAGCATATTTCTTTTAAAAGAAATTCTTTCACATGACAGTTTTATGCAAAGAATCTTTATTGTTAAATTGAAATATTTTATTTAAAATGTTTCGAAATAAAAGAATTATATGGAAACTCTTTTAAGTGGGGGAGGACCATAAAGAACAAATTTTTGGGAGCTAGATGAAGTTTTCTAGTATAAAAAAACACTTTGGAAAAGTGGAAAATCTCAGAAGATGAATTTCGAGGACGAAATTCCTTTTTAAGTGGGAGAGTAGTGTAAAACCCCTAATTTTCGTCTCCCAAATAACCAAGAAATTAATTATAACAATTATTTTATAATTGAATTATATTAATTTTGAAGGTTTTAGTTTTTGTACATTATGTGCTTTTATATATAAAAATATGAGATATATTTTTATATGGTTATTTGGTACAAAAATGTGAATATTGTAATTTAGTCCTTGGGTTGGGACCTAATTGCAATATTAAAAAGGTTTTTGAAGAAATAGTAATTAAATTATTAATTTTTGAATTTTATCAGTATGTAACCGGTTAGAAGGGCTCTGTAACCGGTTACACGATGAACTCAGAAAACTGGGTTAGTGCGTTTGATGAGTAATCACGCGTTTTAACCCAGAATTTGCCACAAATCCCACTCAAATCATGCTGGGGAACGCGTGTCGCCTTGCATGCTGCTTGAATTCGTCTATATAAGCTTGATTGTTGATCCAATTTGCCTCATTTTTGCTAAGTTTGGTCTGAAAGCGAAATTAGGGTTCCAAGTTCGTCGGAAGAAATTCTTCCTTGTCTCTAAGTGTTGCAGAGTGAGTGATACACCGTTACAAAGCTCACATCAAGGGCTTTGTATTGATATAAAGTTTGTGAGTTGAAAGTCCCTGAATCAAGAGAACGAAGCTTGCAAAGTAAGGGTGTTGGTGCTGTCAAACCTCAGCTTCTGGTTTCTGGAGCTGACTTTGAAGCTCGATTTTGGTAAGCTCAAGCCTTCTCTTGTTCTAGACTTGGTTTCCTTTCAAAGTTCATGTTGCATGGTTTTGATAATGACCATTTTCCCTAATTTCCATGTCCATTTCATGTTCCAAATTCCTTGGTCTATCTACCCTGTCAAAACGGTTCTGGTTTGAGGAGGAGCTTTGGGTGTTTGGAGTTCTACCTCAAATCTCTGCTCAAATCTTGTTCAAGCACGAATCTAAGGTAAGGGGGAAGCTTACTATTTGCTAGAATGAGGATAAACATGTTGGTAAATAGGATGAGTCACCAAGAGACTCTAAGGGCATAGTTGGAATTAGTTTTATGGCTTGGAGGCCAATTTAAGCTCATTTCTGATTTTGAGAAATCATAATATGATGCATGAAAGCTATTGTGATGACAATTTCATGACTTAATTGGATATTATGTGAATTGATGCATTAAGTTGTGTTTATATTGGTTTTTATGCAATTTAATGCTCCAAACTGAATGCATGCAAATGAAATAGGTTCCTGTGGTTGAACATGTTTAAATTAAGGTATATGAACTCTATTGAGTGTTGAAATTGGATAGATTTGAGTATTGGAAAAAATGGTATGCAAAACCTCACTTTTTAGTGTTCAGACTGTATAATCTAACCGGTTATTCGAAATTTGTAACCAGTTAGATCCTGTAAATTTTCAAAGAAAATGGATTTATGAAATTGGCCCCGTGTTCTTACCATTTTCACTCAAATCTATACTATAATTTCACTTGGAATCTATCTGAAAACATGTTGGTAAACACTGTTTGTTTCAGATTGTAATAGAGGAGTTAATGCCTTAACGATTAATGATAATTTCAAGAGGAAATTATGTATAAAGGAAATTGTAATATGACTTAGATCTTTTGAATGATAATATGTGTTGAACTTGAGGTATTTTGATATGCTAAGACCTTGTAATTGGATTGAGTAGAGAATTCAAGAAAAGATTTTTTGAAAATCAGTGGTTTCAAGTTCAGGTCTGTAATTCTAACCGGTTAGGTGGTGATGTAACCGGTTAGTACCTGAAACTTAAAAATAAAAGTTAAGTTTTTAAGTAATGATTTTTAATACCAATGGTTATATTTTCTCAATCCAGGTCTATGAGCATATGTTAAATTTAAATTCAAAGGTGAATTTTATGAGTAAAGCCATACCTCAAGATATCATTCAGAAGTTGTGCTTTTCTAAGTCATAACAATGGAATCAATAGAAAGACCAAACTTAGTAATTATGTATGCAAATCATGCATAGAGAAAGGTAATGAAATAGGTTGGCAAGGATTGTTTGTCATGTTCGGGGAACATGACCCTGTACTCTAGGAGTACCAAACTGATGCAACCTACTTGATGACACATTCTGGGAATGTGGCCATTGTCTGGGAACGGTTTCTTGGACACGTTCTAGGAACGTGATGCACACTCTGGGAGTGGTGCTTGATTATATTCCAAGTATGGTTTGCGATACGTTCTGAGAACGTATGTTAGTGTTCTGGGAACACGTTGGTATAATAATAGAATTAAAGATAAAACCAACCTTGATGATTGTGCATTCATATAGAATGGAAGTTTGGTTGGTAGGAACGATTATCATATTCTGGGAATATGAGGAGGGTACTCCGGGAGTACCAAATTACAACCTACTTGATGACACATTATAGATATGTGGCCAGTGTCCGGGACCAGGTTATATACGTTCTGGGAACGTATGATAGTGTTTTGGGAACACATTGATATGCAACCTACTTGATAACACATTATAGATATGTGGCCAGTGTGCGGGACCTGGTTTTTATGCGTTCTGGGAACGTATGCGTTCTGGGAACGTGATGCACACTCTGGGAGTGATGCTTATTTATCCAAGTATGGTTTGCTACACGTTCTGGGAACGTGGTGCACAGTCTAGGAGTGATGCTATTTATCCAAGTATGGTTTGGCATTACGTTCTGGGAACGAATGTCAGTGTTCCGGGAACACAACGGTGTATTGGATGGACGTCCAAGATGGACTTTTAGAGGCCTCAGTTGTGGAAGGAAATCATGCATCATGCCACCTGTATTGAAAGAATTATTATGATTAACCGGGTGTGCTCATATGATTATGCATCATGATTTGCTACATGTTGACTTGTGGATGTTATTTTTATTCTCATTTGATTATGCGAATATGTATAGCTAACCCCCATGCCCTTATTAGGTGTTGATCGTGCATCTAGCTTGCACAAAAGTCAATGAAGGGAGATGTCCCTTAGGTGCATGCAGAGTGTAGAAAGTGTGGGTTGGGAACCCGTTGTGCAGATATCGAGGATCCGACCAGAAGGATGTTTGGACAAAGGATCAGTGACCAGCTCTATAACATTTCTATTTTTAATAGAATTTATATGATACATATTTTGGAAAGAGGTATCATAAGAGGAATTCAATTTCGTAATAATACTTATTTGGTATTAATGGACTTGTTACACTTGATATATTTTGGGAATGGAATATGATGATTTTACTATGTTTCCGCAAACATTGATTTCACTAGTTACCTTCATTATTAATCAAGTGTTTGTGAAAATAAATTTTCAAGGGAAAGGGATAATTCTTATTTTCAGATCTTTTTCCAACAATAACAAGTCCAAATAATCGTAAACTTATTACTTTTCTTATAAAGTAAGATGATATACAAGGAGTGTTACAAATACAAACGTAGAACGACATTATAATTCCTAATACAATACAAATGTAGAACCACAATTTTAAGCTATTAATAACAAAATCTTAATATAAATGTTTCATTAACGTCCATATATGATAGTAGATTTAGCAACATCAATCTTCTTGAAAAGGTTACAATTAATATAATTGAGTAACTTTTTTATCTTTGTTAACCTATGCCATTATGAGCGATGATGGTTAAAGACAAAAATAATGAGGTGTTTTTAGTGGAAGTCCTTGTCCATTAGTATTTATATTTTAAATACATTATTTTTAAAAATTAACTATATATTGAATTCCCTTATTGCATCGGTTAACATTTCACACTAAATAAATTGAAGAAAAATTACTAAAAGGAGAAAACAAGAGAACCAAAAAAACATGAATAAAAATATTTTAATGATATCAAGTCAATGAATTGGGGGAAGAGACGATGTATATTTATAGCTACAATGTAATTCCTTGCACATGAGACAACCTTCATGTTTGGCAACTTTTTAATTATATAGTTGACGATAAAGTTTTTTATAATTCTCGCGAGGGGGCTCCACCTTTGATTGCAGCCAAGCAACAACTGCAGACAAATACATTATACAGATACACCATTAACAAATTAAAATTATTATAATAAATAATATGTTAACTTAATTTGCAACCAAGTGCGTCATCCACAGAAAAAAGCAACCAACATTGTTACATAAAATATAAATGGCCACCAAATAAAGTAAACTTTTGCTCGCAAAAGGTTTACATGATCTCCAACCATTTTAAACTTCTAGGACTCATTTCATCATGATTTTATTTGGAGGAGTAATATGAATAGCTAATATATCTTTAGATGATCAGATTGAAGTTTTACTCTTAAAAAATATTATATATATATATATATATATATATATATATATAAAGCATCAAATTTATTCATAATGTAATATTTAAAGATTTAAGCAGTTTTATTAAATGTAATATTTCTTTTCAATTTTTAGCACCTTCAGCTGATATATTAAAAAAAATAATTTATTAAACGGAAAAGGAAATAGAAAATAATGAGAGTAATGTGAAATAGTTTAAAAAAACAGAAACAAAGTTTTTGGGAAAACTAAATAGATACCTATTACGAAATAGTTTTTATGATAAATTACGTACATTGATGCAAATTAACTTACATTGTTTTTCGTCAGGGTGTTGTGGGTCACATTCACTATCGCATTTCATTCTACATACCCAAGTCCAATTATTGCATTCATCTTGGCATTTTTTTTGGCAGGCAGCAACATCATTATTAGATTCAACTATAGTCATTTGAAGAGCTACAAGGACAACGAGGCAAACCAGCAAAAATTTAACATTATTTTTGTTTTCCATTTTCTTTGCTCTCTTTAGCTAACTCGTTTGATGTTTTTTTCCTTCTTCCTTCCCTTTTGATTTGTCTTCAATTCATATAAAGTTTTTATAGTTGTATAATCTGTCATACTTACAATAACTTCAAAGGTTTGTTCCAAAAATTTAGAATTCTTATCACAATGTCTACTATTCTTAAACAAAACAAAAAAATTATAAAAGAAAAAGTGAGTTAATAAATAATTCTAAATTTGACCAATTTCTTTCCCTTTGGAATATTTTTAGTTCACTGATTTACCTTTTTTTTAATATATTCAAGACAATTATCATTTTATCTGTCATTTTTGAAGAAAAAGTAAGAAGGTAGAATTTTATAGTACAATAAGAAGTTAATTAAGTTGTCTCTGTGAGAAAAAAGGGACATATAGATATGGTTTCATGAAGCAAGAAGAACAAAATATATATAAATTAACCAAAAATATATATAATATAAATATTTATTTGTTATATTAACAAATCAATGTCAATGCAAGCATGTGAAAAGTTCATGTAAAAAATCTAAGTACATGGGAAAATCTATGCCAAAAGACTAATGTAGTTTGTAATAAAAATTAATAACAATAAAATAGTAAATCAATTATTCGAAATCGCTTACGGTTTGTGAGAAGATGACTGAAGTAGAAAGTAGCTGTCAAAAACTATAGGCTCTCTTTTCAAAATATACAAGCACTTTTCTAGAGCTCATATCATGATAGGATTTAGTTTGGTCATATCTATTTATTATATCTTAGTCTATTCGTATCTATTATTAGCTATCAATTTTCTATTATATTCAAATGAGACCATCAGTTTCACACTTCGAGATATGTAACTACCTTCTATACAATAATGAAGCTCCTTACATTGACTACCTTCTAAATTAATAAAGATCCTAACCATGATTTCACTCTAGTCAACTCTGACCTTCATTTATCCTTCTCAGGGTATCACAAGCCCTTTACTAGCTACCACCTCGCCTAACTGCAATTCCTCAACCTTCATCACCAACATTGATTTTAACCGTAACAACTCAATTAATCAATTCCATAATTTTAGTATGGATCAAAAGTGTCAGCGTCCACTTAAACAAAATTACCTAGTGTTATTTGCAAACATATATAGTAGTTATTAAGATTTCACAAAACCACTTCAAAAAATTTCTAACATAATGTCAATTTTTAAAAGTCCACTTCCTAAACTCAAGGATCCAAAAAATTAAGATAAAAACCTGTTGTCAATTTTTAAAAAGGATCCTTTTAGTGAAAAAGTTTCAAATACTCCATTTCAATATCAAAAGAAAACTAAATTTTGGAAACTCGATCCTTATCTAACATCGATATTTCATTGATATCGAAAAATTTTCTATAAATCCCTAAGACTTTAACACTTCACAAAATTTTATCAATAAAATCCTTTTTCTCACGAATCCAATCAATACAATCAGATTTCCCTCAAACAACTCGAAACCTAAATTCTATAACCACCTTTGGAATATACAACTTTTCCTTAATATTCAAACTCAATATCCCAATGAGAATCGGCAACATAACATTTTGTTTTTGATCATTCCCAAATATTGTATAGACATTCAATTGATTTCCAAAACAATTTATAACATCCTTAGTTGCAAAAAAAAAAAAAAAACTAGCCATTTATATGTACCTGCATTGCTAATTCTAACAGAACCAGTCATTTGAGTCATGATTAAAATCAAGAAGATTAACTTGAATTGACCTTTTTTTTTTAGCTTAGAGCATAGGAATGTGAGAGAAAACATAATTATATGCTCCCAAAGAAACAAAAGTTGTCAATGGTTTGAACTTCAATTCATTCCCAAAACTGAATGTCCAAAATTTAAATTTTTGCTTATGACAAAGGTCGTGATTTTTTATATTCATATGGTACATGATTATTTTGATTGAAAATCAAAGGTTCCCCTACTAATAATTTTGATAATGACTTATAGTTATATAAGTATTCACATAATCATTCGTTATATTGAGAAGTGTAACCATTCTTCTTATTAGTCTTATATAAGGACATGATTTCCTATGAGAAAATAATAAGAGTGGATGATATGATCCATTCCTGAAGAAAATCACTATATATGTTTAGGAATGAATGAAATTAGATGAAATGGTATAGCTAGTTATTTATAAACTAGGCACTTGACTTCTTGGTACGTAGGAACATTTGCTTGTCTTTCATCTAAAATATGAAATATTTGTTAGTTTAATCATTGAGAGAAATCATTTTGTTTTGTTAAATATGAAATAATTTAATGTTCCATTTTTTGTTGTGAATATTTTATGTCTTCCTAAAGATAAAATAGGCATCCCTTTGTCGATTTAGTCAAATATTTTGGAAGGAAATATTTTCACGTTTTATAAATTTATATTTCAATCCTGAATATTATTTAAAAAAAAAAAAGTAATGTACCAGTGCAATGTTTTCTAACTCTATATTATATATTTTTGAGTCCAATCATTATAACCAGAAAGTTTCTCAGAGCTCTTACAATAAAAGTTACGAAAATTGGAACTTATTATGCGAGATATGCCACGTGTCGACGATGTTAATTATTTAAAAAAAATTCTTGAAAAGATATGTCTTATTGATTAACACCCTTCCATAATAATGTTACTAAATACAGTTTAAAAAATTAAATTCTGAAAAAATATTAATGCACCTTTACAGTAAAAATTCTAAACACCCTTTCATAATAATACTAATGTATCTTAACAATTTAAGACTCTATATATAATTGTGATACATTTTTGAAGCACTAAAAAAAATGATTTCGTGTATAATAAGTGGTGCAATATCTCAAACTATGTACAAACCACATGAAAAAATACTACCAATTAATACACTCGTACACATAAACTAATGCACTTATTTCATTACACAAAAATCATTGCAGGATAAAGAACTTCACTTCACGTGCAAATGTACTCTTTCTGTTAAAATATAAATTTAAAAATAATTCTCGCATTTCTAAAATTTACTTTTTGATTTCTTATCAATTTCAAACAACAATCCTAACACATAATATGAGTTTGATATTTCTTATATGCCAAATTAAATGTTTAAAATTTAATTTAATTACTGTGTAAATAAAAAAATTAATTACCTATGCATTGCACGGGATAATTCGGAATAAATTATATAATAATATGATATAAACCATAATAGAAGATAAGGATTTAAAACTTGAAAATAAACTATGTATACAAAGAAAAGTTAAAGTCTGCACGGCTATATTCTTTTCTTCTTGCAGATTGTTCCATGTTCCTCTCCTTTTTACGTAGCAGTGGAGTAATTTTATATAATAAAAAGACAGAAACTGAGTCTATTCAGTTTGACTTCAAGTAAACTGTGAGTAATCGAGCACGAATGATGGGACAAAGATCAGCTATCCCAAAGCCTGTTCCAAAGTTTGTACCCACACACAAGTTTTAGAATACTGAAAAATAACTTCCCACTATGATGGCATTTTTGTAATATTTGATGAAGTTTGATTGGTTGGAGACAAGGAGACAGAAAATTTTGGGACAAAGGATCCTCATCCCGAATGATGAAAGGTTTATATGACTTTATTTTTTAACAGTTACAAACATTAGGGTTTGAAATCGAAAAGTTTGGAGCTAAGAAAAATAACAATGTATTTGCAAACCGGAGGATACAACAAGGCTACATAATACATTATGTAACGACTTAATTTTTATTTTATTTATTTTGAAAATATGAATTTAAAAATTTCTTTTTAATTAAAATACTTATTATAATTTTTCCAGAAAATCGGACAGAGTCTCTTCTGTTTTTCCGACTTTCCCAAAATTTAGTTTTCACTGATTACCTGTCCAGATATCCAGAATAGTAAATATAATATATTTTTTTTAATTCCTACGGTATCCGATAAAATACTAAAACACGGATACCCGACTTCTCAAATCCTAAATTAATAACTCCGGGCCACCGACATTTCGCATTATATTTAAAATACATAATTTCCTAATTAATTGAAAATACATAAATTACATAAAATGGCCCGGGACGACACAAAATTAAAATGAGACACTCACACTTCCCGTGGGGAAGTGTGCTCCTGATCGGCCCAACTCTCTGCTAAGCTCCAGACCTGTACCTGTACCTGTTGTGGTTGTAAGGGTGAGAATTGCACGAACTAGTAGTGCATAATACATGCCAAGTCATACACAATTAGCAAATAACCAAATAATGCACATATATCACGCCCAACCACCTATCCACTGCAAACGCAGACATCTCCAATTGTGGTGGACTCGGCCTAGCCGAGATCCTCAGACGACCTCGCCAAAGTCCTAAGGACCCTTCAGGAAGCCTTCTGAGCGCTTGGCCGAGCTCAATGCTCAATGGCCGAACAGACGCCAGATACGGGCCGACCTCACTCTCCAACTCAGGCCTGACGTCCAAGTCCGACACCTTCCCAAGTCCGACACCTAGGACATGATGATGTCTCCCTTCTTATCCACAAGGACAGCTCACCACCTTATCCGCAAGGACAGCCTATCCACTCACAGCTCAGTACAGGCTGACCCTACTTGGGCCTAAAGCAAGCCCATTAGGGCAACCAGCCCCCCTATAAGTAGCTCCGTACTACATGGGGCTCAGGTACGTCCTCTAACCCTAATTGCCATCCTCACACACCAGTGATTAGGGTTGCTTCCTGGCTCTTTTCCTTAGCCACCTGAGGACTTCCCCCAAACATCACATATCAACCCTAGACAGAGGCTCCTTTGAAGGTCATCTCCCATACCCTTGGAGGTCCTCACTATCTAGGACATCACATTGGCGCCGTCTGTGGGGAGAGATAAACTTCAACCCCACCCAGAAGATTCTACCATGTCTGAAGAACAGCCAGTCCAGAGGAGAAGGAGGGGGCGTCCAAGGAGGGTGCCGTCAACTGAGGACCTGCGCCTGCATCTCGAAGCCAACAGGGCAGCGAGGTCCTCACCGCCACCCCCTCCACCACCTCCACCTCCTCCCCCGCCACCTTCGCCACCTCCGCCACCAGAATTCACCCACACCCACAGTGGACCTTATACCATCCACACTGCAGATACTACAAATCCAACCCAGCTTTTTGGCGGAGATCGGCGCGTGCAGCTACGCTCTGAGCTCGGAGAAACCAACACTGAACAGCACCGCCACCGCGGCGAACGTGCTCACTCCGTCAGCACAACACACCATTCCCGCTCTCGACAGTCTACGCTTTCTCGGGATGCTGAACTCTTATCCTTGATGAGACAGCAGATGAGAATCGTAGAACAACAAGGCAAAGCTATTGCAGATCTCCAACAAGTTGCCATGCAACGCTTAGCTGAACGAGCTGCTGTTCAAGCTCCAGCCCCAAACGAGTTCCCCCCACCACCCCCTCCACCTCCCCTTCCACCACAACCTCCGTTAACTCCACAAACCTTCGCAACACCACACACGACTGTCACACAACGTACCCTTCCCCCTGACCAGCAACATCCTGAGGTGGATGATTCCCACCCTAGGCATCCCTTTACTCCTGTCGTCATGGCCTATGAACCACCACCTGGGTACCTCGGGCCCAGTAACATCCCCAGATACAATGGCCTCACAGATCCTCAGGAACATGTCCTTTCTTACGAGGGAGCTGTGAACTTTCACGGGGGAGGAGATCGGCTCAAGTGTCGAGCTTTCTCCATGACCCTACAGGCCCCGGTCCTTCGGTGGTACTCAACGCTTCCTAAAAATTCTGTCAACAACTGGGAAGAAATGAAGCGCGTCTTCCTTAACAGATACACGGCTAGCTGTGTGCAACCCAGGTCAGACCACACGCTAGCGACAGTGACCCAGAAACCAGAAGAATCCTTACGCGCATACTTGCACAGGTTCCACAGCGAGTCCAGCTCGGTCCCAAATCTGTCTCCCGAAGTAGCGGTTCTCCTTTTGACCCAAGGATTGGCCGAAGGAGGATTCAAAGATTCACTTATTGGAAAGCCACCAAGGGACATGGCCGAACTGAGACAGAGATCAAACAAATACATCAATCTCGAAGAATTTAACAAGGGACAGTCGAGCAGGCTGGAAAATGCTCAAGTCGCCTCGCAGAATACCCTGCCCCGAGGTCGTCCTCGCGGCAACAGGGATGAAAGAGGAGGAAGAACAGACCAGGGGGACCGAGGTCGGTCCCACACCGGCCAACAAGAGGACCGCCGACGTCCATACATCACCAAATATGACTCTTACACCCCCCTAACGGTCCCACGGTCTCAAGTCTGGAGAGAGACCATGCAGACCGAACTCAGGAGTGTACCTCGCCCCCCCTTTCTCAGAAATCAAAACTATGTCAGCGACATATCCAAATACTGTAATTTCCATGACGGGTACGGCCACCATACCGATCAATGCACCTGGCTCCGGGATGTCATTGAGGATATGGTAAGAAGAGGCAAGTTGCAGCAGTACGTCCGGGAAGCAGTGGAAAGACGAGGCCAAAGAAGGTCTCACAGCCCGGACAATGATAAAGGGAAAGCCAAAGCCGACCCGTCCCCAGAGAAGAAGGAAGAGGAACCATCGCGGGTGAACATGGTCGTAGTTCAAGACCTAGACAAGTCGCCAGAGAACTTCCGAGTAGAAACCATCTCTGGAGGCTTCGCTGGTGGCGGAGAAAGGAGGGCGGAAAGGAAAAGGTACATCAACCAAGTTCTCGCTGTCCATCACAAACCCGTTGGCAAAAAACCATCTCGGAATGTGCCTATTATTTTTTATGACCAAGATATGGAAAACGTCATCCCAGATCACAACGATCCTATGGTGATAACTGATCGAGGCCGTACCCGATCAAAATAAAAGGTGTTTATTCTGTAGTACTAGGAAGGTGATCCTAGGTCGTTTCCCAGCGAATATCGGTCTAGGCAAAGTATCAAACACGTAGTGTGCAGTAAAATGGGGGGGTTTTTGTGTGTGACAAATGTGAAGAACAAAACACAAACAGAATATAAAAACTAAGAAAATCAGAAACAAAGGCGGGCAAACCCCTTTGGTTACGTACACTACTCAATCCTAGCTCACTAAAGATCGATTCCTCTCCTCTCCTCTGTTCAACTCGTGATAACCAAATACTAAGCGAAAATTCAGTTATCACTCCAAACCCTAACTTCTAATTAAGCATCAGAAACCAGAATTGGAGTTTTTACGAGTTAATACAAATTAAGCATTTATATTCATGTATTATCTCTACGAAATGGAATTAAGCAAACCACTACACATCGATAAACATGAAAACAGAGAAGAGAAAACGAAATTGCATTAATAACAAGAGCTCAATAGTAGATAATACAATACCAAAGGGATTAACCCTTGAAGTCTAGCCTTCCATGGCCATAAATGAAGAAAAACGAGTAGAAATGGGGAAGAACAAAACCCTAGCAGCCACCACCACTTGGGAGAGCCAAGAGAGAAGTTCTAACCTAGAGAGAGAGTGAGAAATCTGAAAAAAAGTGTGTTTTGGGGGTTACACGAATTTCCCCTCTTAAGACACAAAATGGGCCTAAAACATGGGCCCAAATCCTAAGAAACACTATTCTGAACATTACAATTAAAAAGGGACCTAAATGCAAATTACAATCTTCACTTCAATACTTCAATCTTCATTTCCAAACTTCCCAAAGTGTCCTTGTGCCAAATATTACCTGAAAATAGAAATAGAATTAATTAGGCTAAATAATTCCAAATTAAACAATATTCGGAATATTAGTCCAATAAACTCTAAATCAATAAATCAAGCTAATCAATGTCAAATGGGCAACAAGTATCAATAATAAGAGTAAAATAATGCAAGGAATAATGGGAAATAAAATGCTCATCAAATACCCCCACACTTATCCTTTTGCACTCCTGGGCAAAACCAAAAGATAGGACTATGAAGATCAATATGCACCAAAGTGAATCATGCAACAAGATGACTACAACTAAGAAATGCAAACCTAAGAGATTACATACTTCACAATGAATTCTAGGAAATGCAAAGAAATGGGCAAACTCAAGCACACAAAATGGTTAAGGATCAAAGAGTCAAAGCATCCGCGAACATCATCCAATTACTTCAAGTATGCAAAGAAACCAATGACATCAAGAGGATAGTCACAAAGATGATAGAAACTCACAAGGATCACTCAAAAGTGTTTACACTCAAGTGTTTGGGGTTAATCATTATTTACACTCAAGGCACATCATGAAAAACAAACACAACCATAAGCTTGACAAACCTCTAACATCAACCATCAACACACATGCACAAAATGATCAAAAGGTCTTTTAAGGGTTGTAATGGGGCCAAGGACAAGGTAGGATAAAAATATGGGAATGTAGCTAAAACCAAAGGAATAGAGGAGCAATGGGGAATAAGTAAAAAGTAAGCAAAATCCACCCCAAAATCAACTACCACTAATTCCAATCCTCTTTGCCTCAACAACCTTTTATTCACCTTTTTTTTTTTTCTTCTTTTTTTTTTTCTTTTTATTTTTGCATTTTTTTTTTTTGTATTTTTGTCTTCTATTTTTTTTGTTTTTGAGAGATATACAAAAAGAAAAGAAGAAACAACACAAATGGCATGAAGATGAAGCCATAACTATAACAACCAATGAGGCAAAACCAAGAACTCAACCAATTAAAGCATAAAGCACACTTCTTACCTAATACCCATTCCCAAAACAATTCCAAAGCTCCAAAATTCCCTAAGGTTAGGACAATCATGGTTTTTCAGTCATAGGCTTGTAATGAGCTAAAGAACAAGGAAAGGGATAAAAAGGCTCAAAGGGGCTAGCAAAGGATACATTCATTCAAGGTAGGCTCATATGGCTAGTAGCTTATTCAAGAAAGAAAGTGCCTAAATCATTTCAAAATGTGCATGAGCAATCAAGTATCAACAAGAGTCAAGTCAAGTTCTAGAGTGCAAGTAATCCAGAGTGCAATCGCACATGAAAGAAAATTAGGTGGCATATATAGCAATCCACCCACAATTAAGGCTCAAATCCTCACAAAAGGGACAATTCTATCACAGTGTTACCACCTCTTAATTATCAAAAGCAACTTTACACACAGAAATGCATGAATTCAGACACAAGATACCAAAACTCTACTAAAGTGAAGCAAAAACATGCAAGAAAATGCCCAAAACTAAGCAAAACCTAAAAAAAATCAAAGCAAAATATGCAACCTAAACTACTCTCCCCCCCACACTTAAATCACACATTGTCCTCAATGGAACACAAATAGCAGAATCAGACAGATATAGACAAGTGTAATAAAAAGAGTAAGGAAGGAGAAAAGGAGACTCCCTAAGTCATGGTTGTTCAAAAGTGGGGTCGACCAATTAGGCCTCCTCCACAGGTGCATCATCCAAAGAAGGGGTGGTTAGGAAAGGCTTGAGTCGGTGGCCATTGACTTTGAAGCTCTTGTTCGTGGACTCACTCTTGATCTCCACAGTGCCATAAGGAAACACCTGGGTGACTACAAACGGTCCAATCCATTTAGAGCGGAGCTTTCCACTCATGAGTCCAAGCCTAGAGTTGTAGAGCAAAACTTTTTGACCAACCAAGAACTCCTTTCTGGAAATGGAGTTATCATGAAGCTTCTTGGTCTTCTCTTTGTAGAATTTGGAGTTCTCATAGGCCTCCAAGCGGATCTCATCTAGCTCACTCAACTGCAGCTTCCTCTCCTCACCCGCTTGATCAAGAGCTAAGTTACATTGCTTCACAGCCCAATATGCACGGTGCTCTATCTCCACAGGCAGGTGGCACGCCTTACCAAAGACAACCCGATAGGGTGACATCCCTATGGGTGCCTTGTAAGCGGTCCGATGAGCCCACAGAGCATCCTCCAATCGTGTGCTCCAATCCTTTCTATTAGGCTTCACCATCTTCTCCAAAATCCGCTTGATCTCTCTATTTGAAATCTCAGCTTGCCCGTTGGTTTGGGGGTGATAGGGTGTAGAAACTTTGTGCACAACCCCATACTTCTTGAGCAAAGCTTGCATGGATCTATTGCAGAAGTGTGCGCCTTGGTCACTGACTATGGCTCTAGGTATGCCAAACCTGCAAAGGATATTAGACCTGACAAAATCTACAACAACCTGAGCATCATTAGTCCTGGTGGCCTTAGCTTCCACCCATTTGGACACGTAATCCACAGCAAGTAAGATATAATAAAAACCAAAAGAAACAGGAAAGGGGCCCATGAAATCTATACCCCAGACGTCAAACACCTCACAAAACAACATAGGTTGTTGCGGCATCTGTTGCCTCCAAGATAGGGCGCCTCCTGCTCTTTGACACTGCTCACACGAGCTGCAGATGTTGCTCGCATCCTTGAAAATGGTAGGCCAATAAAATCCAGAATCCAGCACCTTTCGTGCTGTCCTTTGAGTACCAAGGTGGCCTCCCACTGGTGAAGCATGGCAAAATTGGAGAACCGATTGGATCTCCTGGTCTGGAATGCACCTGCGAATGACCTGATCACTGCAAAAACGCCATAAATAGGGGTCATCCCATACATAATGCTTGGCATCGCTCTTTAATTTGTCTCTTTGAGCTTTGGATGCCAAGGCAGGAAAAACAGAAGCAACTAGATAATTAACAATGTTTGCAAACCAAGGAGTTTGGGGAAGGGGATGGGAAACATGTAAAGATAAAAGCTGCTCATCCGGGAAGTCATCCCGGATAGGAAATGCATCCTCCTCTCTCTCTATCCTGCTCAAGTGGTCTGCGACAAGGTTATGCGCACCACTCCGATCCTGAATCTCAAGATCAAACTCCTGGAGGAGCAACATCCACCTAATCAACCTAGGTTTGGAATCTGTCTTTTTCAAAAGATACTTCAGAGCAGCATGATCAGTGTACACTACAACCTTAGAACCAAGCAAATATGATCTAAACTTGTCAAGTGCAAAAACAATAGCCAAAAGTTCTTTTTCAGTTGTTGTATAATTAACCTGTGCTGCATCTAAAGTCCTAGAAGCATAATAAATCACATGCGACAGCTTACCAACCCTTTGGGAGAGAACTGCTCCCAAAGCATAATTTGAAGCATCAGTCATGAGCTCAAATGGGAGGGTCCAATCAGGTGGTTGGATGATGGGAGTGGTGGTCAGTGCTTTCTTCAATTCATCAAATGCCCTCTTGCATTGGTCTCCAAATTCCCATGGGGCATCCTTTTGAAGCAACTTGGAGAGAGGAAGGGCAATGTTGCTAAAGTTCTCAATAAACCTGCGATAGAAACCTGCATGACCAAGAAAAGAACGCACCTCTCGCACGCAAGAGGGGTAAGGCAAATGTGATATTACATGCAGCTTAGCAGGGTCAACTTCTATGCCCTTGTGCGAAACAATGTGCCCTAAGACTATGCCTTGTTCTACCATGAAGTGGCATTTTTCAAAATTCAAGACAAGGTTAGTCTCAATGCACCTGTTAAGCACCTTAGTCAAATTATCAAGACATGCATCAAATGAGGAGCCATAAACACTAAAATCATCCATGAAGACCTCTATGCAATGCTCGAGCAAGTCAGCGAAAATACTCATCATACATCTTTGAAATGTGGCAGGAGCATTGCATAGGCCAAAAGGCATCTTTCTATATGCAAATGTGCCAAAAGGACAGGTAAATGTGGTCTTATGTTGGTCCTCTGGTGCAATACAAATTTGAAAATAACCAGAGAATCCATCTAAGAAGCAATAATGAGATTTACCTGCCAGGCGCTCCAACATCTGATCAATGAAGGGGAGAGGGAAATGATCCTTGCGAGTCGCCTGGTTGAGCTTTCTGTAATCAATGCAGACTCTCCAACTGTTCTGCACTCTAGTGGGAATCAGCTCATCCTTCTCATTTTTGACAACTGTGACACCAGACTTCTTGGGGACAACTTGCACCGGGCTCACCCAAGTGCTATCTGAAATTGGGTAAATGATACCCGCTTGGAGCAGCTTGGTGACTTCTTTCTTAACCACATCAAGAATCTGGGGGTTCAATCGTCTTTGGGGTTGTCTCACTGGTTTAGTCCCATCCTCCAACAAAATGCGGTGCATGCACATGGAGGGGCTAATTCCAGGAATATCCGCTAAAGTCCATCCAATTGCCCTCTTGTTCTTTCTTATCACATCCAGCAGTTTCTCCTCTTGATCAACAGAAAGTGAGGTAGAGATGATCACTGGGAGTTTCTGCTCATCCTCCAAGTAAGCATATTTGAGATGAGGAGGGAGGGGCTTCAGGTCCAATGAGGGTGCCTGCATAATAGATGGAACTAAAGGGACAGCAGAAATGGATTCTGCTGCCTGCACCTGAACAAGTAAATCAGACTCATGCATAACAGATATGGGGTTAGGGTTAGCATAATCTGAATCTATAACATATGAATCATCAGATGCAGTAGCAGAGTCTAAAAACTGGGCTATTTCAGTGCATGCGGTGCACCATCCAGAGTTAGTGCATGATGGACAAGTAAATGAATCAGTGAAAGATGGCAATTCAAAATCATGATGCAAAAAGTCAAGCATATGCTCATCTATCAAATCATCAAGCAAGTCCACATGGAAAACAGAGTGATCCTCAGGAAAATGTTTCATAGCATGGAAAATGTCAAATCGGATCACACTGCCATCAAACTCCATGGAAAGTGAACCTGAATGCACATCTATCTTGGTTCGGGCTGTTTTCAAAAATGGCCTCCCCAAAATAATAGGAACAGCATTACGGGGAGAGTCATCTTCCATATCAAGTATGTAAAAATCAGCAGGGAAGATCAACTCTTCAACCCGAACCAAGACATCCTCTATCAAACCTGCGGGGTGGGCAGTACTTCTATTTGCCAATTGAATCACCACACCCGTAGGTTGAAGAGGTCCAAGAGAAAGAGACTTAAAAACAGACATAGGCATGACATTTATTGATGCTCCTAAATCTAGCATAGCATTTTCAAACTTAACATTGCCTATGATGCAAGGTATAGAGAAAGTTCCAGGATCCTTACATTTTTCAGGAATGTGAGGGATAGGTTTACCTATGAGAGCGGAGACATTCCTTCCCATGCTTATCCTCTCATTGCCCTTGAGTCTTCTCTTATGAGTGCACAACTCCTTAAGGAACTTCGCATACCTTGGAATCTGTTTTATTGCATCAAGAAGGGGTATGTTGACTTCCACCTTCCTGAATGTGTCAAGAATGTCCTTGTCCACCTCTTCCACCCTTTTGTTTTGAGGCACTCTTGGTGGGAATGGAAGAGGAACAGGAGGAGGTTGTAGGACAACAGCAGGGCTTGTGGTTGAAGTCGAGGAGGGTTGAGTTGGATGATTCTCTTTGGTGCTAGCATGCTCACCTTCATCTACCACTTGGCTCTTCCCTTTAGAGGAAGCTAGAGCATCATTGTTGAGGTGAGGTTGTGGTGTGGGTGTGACAATCTGCTTTCCCGACCTCAGGTTGATGGCACTCACATTCTGATTCTGAGGGTTGATCACAGTTTGGGATGGCAACTTGTCAGAATTTTGAGATTGCAAGTTGTTGAGAGAAGTTGCCATTTGACCCATCTGATTTGTCAAAGTCTGAATGGATGCCTCTTGTCTCTGAATGGATGCTCTAGTCTCTTGTTGAAATTGGAGGTTTTGCATGGTCATTTGCCTCACCAACTCCTCCAAGGTAGGTTGGTTGGATGGAGGGGCTGATGGTGCAGGATGAACCACTTGCTGCTGTTGTTGTTGCCTTTGCTGCTGGATTGGAGGAGGTACATATGGTGGTCTACTCGGTCCAGCGGTGTTCTGAAATGGAACATTAGGAGGAGGTTGTTGTTGTTGATCAGACCACTTCAGATTGGGATGGTTCCTCCATCCAGGGTTGTATCTATTGGAAGAGAGGTCATGATTATGTTGTTGTGGGCCTCTATTGTTGTATATGTTTGCTGCATAGGCCTCGGGTTGGTCACCACTTGTCATCGGCTGTTGCTGCTGAAGGGAAGGGCATGCATCTGTGGGGTGCTCAATGGATGTGCAAATGCCACACACTCTAGCAGGAAGTATCATCTTTTTCTGATTGACAGCCAATTGTGTGACCAATGTTGTGAGAGAATCAATTTTCTGCTCAAGCTTCTCAACCTTGCCCGAGTCTGCACCAACATCATTTACATCCCTCACAACTATTGCATCATTGTTGCTTCTTGCATGGAATTGTTGACAATTGGAAGCCATCTTCTCAATTTTGCTCCTGGCTTGTAAGGGTGTCATATCTCCCAATGTACCACCACTTGCAGCATCTACCATGTTTCTTTCCATGAAGTTGAGACCTTCATAAAAGTACTGGATGAGAAGCTGCTCTGAGATCTGATGGTGAGGGCAGGAAGCACACAACCTCTTGAATCTCTCCCAATAATCATAGAGACTCTCTCCATGTTGTTGCCTGATACCAGAAATTTCCTTTCTGATTGCAGTGGTCCTATTTGCAGGGAAGAATTTTTCCAGAAATGCCCTCTTCAAGTCATCCCAGCTTGTGATGGAACCAGGGGCCAAGTCAGATAACCAATCTTGTGCTAGACCCTCTAAGGAATGTGGAAATGCTCTGAGACAGACATGATCCTCTTGCACATCATGTGGTTTCATTGTGGTGCACACTATATGGAATTTCTTGAGATGCTTATGAGGATCCTCACCTGCAAGACCATGAAACTTGGGCAACAAATGGATTAGTCCTGTTCTAAGCTCAAAAGGAACATCCTCATCAGGATACCGGATACACGAGTCTTCAATAGTGAAGTCAGGTGCAGCCAGCTCCCTAAGTGTCCTTTCCCTTGGTGGGGGTTGAGCCATGTTATCACAATGTATAGAATCAGATTGAATAAAAGTAGAAGGAATAGAAGAAATAGAAACAGAATCAGAATTAGATGGACTATAAGATGACTCTGACTCACTACCTAATGACTGATTCCTATTTTGTCTAACTAATCTGTGATAAGTTCTATCAATTTCAGGGTTATAAGGATGCAAATAACTTGGGTTGCCCCTAGTCATGTACTGAACAGAACAGCATCAACCATAGCATACTGTAACAGATATGCATGACCAAAATCGGCAACAAAATTTATTATTTTTTAAAATTTTTTTTCTTTATTTTTTTCAGCACCCTAAAATCATGAAAACATATCACAGAAAGTTTGAGGACAAAATTCAAAAGGGAACCAAGTCAAAGAATTAAAACAGTGACCAAAAACTAAGAAAATAGAACTTGTAAAATAAAAAAGAAATAGTAAACAGGCTTTTTCGGTATCCAAACGAAGGGGTTTTTTGACGAAGTGACGAAGTCAGAAAAATCAGATTATTCAGAAAATTCCCTTCGATTTGATATAAAATTCGTCAAATTCCGAGTTACTGATCAAAAGTTATGCCTATTTATAGTAAGTGCTGCTGAAACTTGGAAAATTTTTCTGGAACTCACAACCAGTGCATATCTGAGTGTCTGTGATGCATCAAAACACTAATATATGATGAAACAAGTGTGGATACCAATTTTCGTGCAAAAATTCCACCCGCAGCTATGTTGAATGGCACTCACAGAATCACTAGAATAACATCAGTTGTGCAGAACAGCAAATCAGCAAACATGGCAACTTTCAATCAGTTATCAGAATGCTTATTCACACACTAACTACACTAACTAATCTAATTAACTACTGTACGATCTTTGGCAAGAACCGATAGTCCCCGGCAACGGCGCCAAATTTTGATCGAGGCCGTACCCGATCAAAATAAAAGGTGTTTATTCTGTAGTACTAGGAAGGTGATCCTAGGTCGTTTCCCAGCGAATATCGGTCTAGGCAAAGTATCAAACACGTAGTGTGCAGTAAAATGGGGGGGTTTTTGTGTGTGACAAATGTGAAGAACAAAACACAAACAGAATATAAAAACTAAGAAAATCAGAAACAAAGGCGGGCAAACCCCTTTGGTTACGTACACTACTCAATCCTAGCTCACTAAAGATCGATTCCTCTCCTCTCCTCTGTTCAACTCGTGATAACCAAATACTAAGCGAAAATTCAGTTATCACTCCAAACCCTAACTTCTAATTAAGCATCAGAAACCAGAATTGGAGTTTTTACGAGTTAATACAAATTAAGCATTTATATTCATGTATTATCTCTACGAAATGGAATTAAGCAAACCACTACACATCGATAAACATGAAAACAGAGAAGAGAAAACGAAATTGCATTAATAACAAGAGCTCAAGAGTAGATAATACAATACCAAAGGGATTAACCCTTGAAGTCTAGCCTTCCATGGCCATAAATGAAGAAAAACGAGTAGAAATGGGGAAGAACAAAACCCTAGCAGCCACCACCACTTGGGAGAGCCAAGAGAGAAGTTCTAACCTAGAGAGAGAGTGAGAAATCTGAAAAAAAGTGTGTTTTGGGGGTTACACGAATTTCCCCTCTTAAGACACAAAATGGGCCTAAAACATGGGCCCAAATCCTAAGAAACACTATTCTGAACATTACAATTAAAAAGGGACCTAAATGCAAATTACAATCTTCACTTCAATACTTCAATCTTCATTTCCAAACTTCCCAAAGTGTCCTTGTGCCAAATATTACCTGAAAATAGAAATAGAATTAATTAGGCTAAATAATTCCAAATTAAACAATATTCGGAATATTAGTCCAATAAACTCTAAATCAATAAATCAAGCTAATCAATGTCAAATGGGCAACAAGTATCAATAATAAGAGTAAAATAATGCAAGGAATAATGGGAAATAAAATGCTCATCAATAACGGCGTTAATTGGCAATTTTGAGGTCGCCCGAGTCTTCGTTGACCAAGGAAGCTCGGTCGACGTTCTCTTTCTGCATACGTTCCAAGCTTTGAAGCTGAGGTCCGCCGACCTCATAGGATTTGAAGGTAATCTCATCAGCTTCACAGGTGAGGCAATTCGCCCCCTGGGAGCCATTCATCTCCCGGTGACCCTAGGCAACCAGCCTTCGGCCAGAACGGAGATCATCAAATTTTTGGTAGTTGACTCTGACTCCCCGTATAATGTAATATTGGGACGAACCTGCCTACAAGCTTTTGGGGCAGTGGTCTCGATAGTGCACTTGGCAATGAAGTTCGTCGGATCAGATGATAAGGTTGTTACGGTCAAAGCTGACCAAGTGAAAGCCCGACTCTGTTACAATGCGAGCCTACGGGAGGGAAAGAAGAAGCAAAAAGAGTTCATCGATCCGACACTATCCAAGGGAAGAGTCTTATTGGCCGAGGTTCAGTCCGAACGAAATATCCAAATGTCCCCCCCTCATGAAGAGCGGGTGGTAATTCCCCCCTTCACCTCTCTCCCAAGCCAAGATGCTATCATGAATGACAAACTCCTCCAAAAAATCCAAAGTGCAGTCAAAGGAAATCTCTTCTCTCTTTCAGTCCTCTCCTACCCCCCGTACGGGGAGAATTTTCTCTTTCATCTAACTGTCAGTAACCCCGCCCTCCGTTCGGTACATCTCCGAATTGAGGACCGAGGTAAACTTCTTGCCCATGTCTTCAGCCGAGCTTTTCAGATCCCCAAGCTCGGGTGCTTCAAGATGGAAATGCCCTCACTTTTCAACATTACCAACAATCTCGGCAGCCTCTTCTTTCAGCTCACCTCGGAGGACCATCACAAGGAAATCTGACAAGATGCTCCTGGTCCGAAGAAGATAGCGATGAAAGAGCCAACCGACTATGACAAGAAAGCAAAGCAACCCGGGTCATCTGAGTCCGATCACCTCGCCCCCCGAGGATCAGACATCGGCCCTAACGGCCAGAAAAGCGGGAAATAAGCTCGAGGTCAGTAATCCCCAACAGAGGCGGTTTAGAAACATACTCTGGGTAATTACCAAGCTCAAGGAATCTCGAAACTTCACAACACTGAGAACCTGTTTCAAATAGGTTTACCTCAGATATTGCGGCAGTCACCAGCATCCTCATCTCAGGAATTCAAATTCAACTTCCTTTAATTTCCATTATTGTTCATGTTTTTTAATTTCCATGGTGAGATATTCACCTTTCAAAAGAAAAAGCAATGTACTCGTGACTACAATTAATTAAAAGTACAAACTTGCTCATACTCAAGTGTAACAGTCTAATATACGTACGTACTAGCTTCTCATTTAGCACTAGCCACCTAAATGTTGCATGGAGCTATGCACAGCCAACGTCTTCTAGATAAGATCGGCTCATATGCACAGTGTACAAGGGACACCCGGTAAAGAACAGACTGCTGTGAAATGTTTTCACATAGCTTCACTCAACACTCTCTTTTACATCGGGACCGAGGACACCCACCTCGGTTAAGGTGGGTAGATCCAAGCTCCCTACCGTATGCACTTATATACAGTACCTTTATTCAGAGGGACACTTATAAGATTACTGCACTTACTGAGTCGTCCGATCTATTAATATACTATTTCAAACACCAATGATTAGGTACAAGTTCTCTTTGGTCCGATCAGGCCGAAATACAAGAAGTTGGTAAAGGACTTGTATTCTCAAAAGTAGTTTTACTTCTAAAACGGCCTCGGTTACCATATGTATGCGACAAGTTAAAGCAAGAACTTGCATAAAAGTTCCAGCATGCAAAAAGTTTCAAACACTTGCATCCCTTCTAGAAAATCTTCCTGATGGCCACCTAATCAATCGTGGTCTGCACCGAGGTCGAACGAATAAGCATGCAACAAGTTGGTTAAGAAAAACTCGCGTTCACGCAACGAGTTGAAGGAGAGGCTTGCATAACCCCGGCCGCGGACATGGTGCATGTGCAACGAGTTAAAGTAAGAACTTGCATAAATATGACAACACGCAACAGGCCAAAACTGCGGTAAACTTGCATTAAAAAGAAAAGTTGTATAATAAGCAAACCAGAATCCCACATTGTCAAACATGTTATAAAGGAACAAAGACAAATCATAAGCTGCCCAGCATAAGGGACTTACGCTGCATCATCCTCGACGTCAGAAAGGACGACCGAGCGCGGGTCGAACTCCTCATCCATTCTCTCAACTAAAGGGTTGGGCAGATTCTCCTCAGGCTGGTCCAGGTCAACCTCGGCTCCACCCCTGTCATAGTCAACCATCTTTCCATTTTCCACTCCGAATCCGGCAGATGCGCCGACGTACCGAATTCGGAGCCCCTGATTCATATGAAGAATCTGCTCAACCGCGCTGGTGAAAACTTTGTTGGCCACCCTTTCAAGGTCGAAGTCCGACTCGTGTGCTGCCACCTTATGCTTAAGAGCTTGGGCAACCCTCTTCTTCAGTAGACTCCTAACCCTTTCCACCTCGGCAAGGCCCTCCTGCCGACCAGCCTCCTTCGCATCTGCTTTGGCTTGGGCCAAATCTTCTTCATGTCTTTTTCGGAGCCCCTCCATTTGTCGGCGGTGCTCCCCCTCAGCCTCAGACAACTTTTGTTCAGCTGACCTTTGGCTACTCTTCAGTTCTTCCACTTCGGCCGCCATAGCCGACCGAGCTTTTTTCTTAGCAGGCGAAACACCGTCCGCCACATCGTCAGCCACCTCGGCCAACACATTAAACATGGTGGTGGCCCTTTTCAATTGGCAAGCCATTTCTTCCGCTTTTTTCTTCCACTCCGCACCCGACATCTTGACAAGATTATCTCTCAATGAAGGTTTGGCAAGAGTGGTTGGCAGCCTCGGTTGAGTTCCAGTGCTTGAGGGCGGCGTATCCGCAGCAATGGCTACCTCGGTACTGGGACATGGCAAGGAAGGAGGAGGAGGGGCAATGATAACGACAGGCGGGGTAGGATGGAGCAGACCAGAGTCGGCCGAGAGCGTACCAGTGGAAACCTCGGACGACACGGCATCAGCAGAAGGAGCCTCCGACTTCTTCTTCCTCCGTGCTTCTAAAGCAGCTTTCAAAGCTCTGGAAGACATCTCCGACCAATGTTCTTCTGCAAAAAAAAAAGAAAGAAAAAAAAGGGATTAGTACAAGAGAATTGAAAGAAAATATACAAGTGTAAGAGCAAAAGTAACTACCAATTTTCGTCAAGACTTCATTGTCCGGACACTTTATGAAAACTCCAACATCAAGTTGGAATTTCCGAGCATGATATTCTGTTTGAAAATGGTGGGCCGTTACGGATTCGTCGACGTCCAATGTTACACCCGACCACCTTTGCGGCGTGCTGGTATGGCGGCTAAAGAACTCGGAGGTCCACTCTAAAGAGAACTTCGGTCCCGTCTCGGACCGAAACCAAGGTACCCCCGCTCCAGCATACTTGTATTTAAAAAATCTTAGTTTAAATTGTTTCCAAGATTCGGAAAACATGCCGAACAGCCCACAGTGAGCTCGGGCTTTGGCCGACACCCAAAGACGACCGGTGACCCCGTCCTTATTGCTGACGAACGGGTCATACATCCACAAAAACAGTCGAAAAGTGCATACTAAATTCCTGGCTCCGCAGTACTTTTGGAACGCTCGGAGAAACGACCAGGTATTGGGATGAAGTTGGGAAGGAGCTAGACCGAGTTCGTTTAAGACCCTCATTTCCAGGTCGGTGAACGGAAGGGTCACGCCGAGATTGTGAATTAGATCGGCATAAAAGAAAAAGGAATTATTATCAGTCCGGCTGCATATCCTGTCATTTGCCGAACAGGGGAGCACTTCGTAAGAGGCCCCAGTGGCGTCCCCTGGGCAAGGCAGCACGACCCTCCTTAGCTCGGCAAGCTTGTCCTCGGAACAAAGGCTGGATTGGACCCCTTTGGGCTCCACGTCAACCCATTCGTATTGATCAGCATCGAAAGGCACGGGGTAAAGTTCAGGTCGACTGACGCACTTCCTGAGCGGCATGGTACCTGTGGAAGAACAGGAGAGCTCGGTATTAGTCTTACGGGTTACAAAAAATAACCCCCCAGAGAACCCCCTCGAAGTAGTTCCGAGGGGAAAGCATCTCCCCTCTACCACAGGTACCCCTCTTTCGTACATTCTCTCCTCCTCCATTCTCTTGAAGTCGGCACGCTCCCTGCCGTCAACAAACTCGGTCCAGGCGTACTGCCGTATCCACTCTCTCTTCTCCTCCCAGTCTCGAGTACCTCAACGGGATCAACCTCCAGAACCCGCCTCTCGTACTTTTGCCTATACTCCCTTTGGCGACGGAACGCCTCATCTACCTCCGTAGAGGAACAGGACGAGGAGGAAGAGCCGTCCTCCTCCTCACCGCTGCTAGATGACAGGGAAACTACCCCAGCCCATTTCCTAAACCATTCCCCACTCATACTGAACCCAATCTACTCCTGTGGTTTTCTGAAAAATAAACAAAAAACATGAATCAAAAACTCTCCAAAAGTCCAAAACACACCTGACCCAAAGAAGGCCAAACCCCAGGAATGAACCCCAAAATCAAAACACCCGAATGTAGAAAAACCCCAAACCCCAGCACTATTCCTCAAAATCAGACCCATAAAACCCAAGGTAAGATCCCCACCACCATGAAAATATAAACCAAAAACCAGAAACACTAATCCCCCACCGTGTAAACCGCGAAGCAGTAAAGGAAAAAGCAAAAGCTAGAGAGAAGAAGCAAACAGAAACAAAAAAAGAAAAAGCAAGTGTAACAGTACCTTAGGAAGAATGGAGCAAAGGGAATCGGAAACTTGTAAAGTGAAAAGGAGTCACTGCTGAAGAACAAGAAGGCGGTGGGCAGAGGAGAGGAGTAGGGTTCAATGGGAATGTTTCTGTGGAGAGAGAAAGAAGGTTTTCTTTTTTCGTAGGAGAAAGAGAATGTTCTATAAAGAGAGAAGGAGAAGCGGTTTGCTAGGATAGAGGGGGAAGAGAAACCGTTTTCCCCCTCAAATTTGAAGTCTGGGCCTAGCCCAAAAAGCCCAACCCAGCGTACAGCCACACATATCAAGACACGTGGCACACAGCAGCAGAAATTATGGACCTCAAGCAACGTCACAGTGATGGTGACGCTTCGTAGGTCGCGATTTCTGACACGTGTCAGATCCGGTAAAAGCAAATGTCGCTTCGGTACTGGCAAGTAGACAGCTGTCAAACCCGCTCCGTCATAATGAAAGGACGTCAGAGACAGCTGGATCCAACGTATCGGCGACTTATCGTCCGAACTCCCTAGAACCTCGGAACAAGGCTCAGTTGGCCTTGACCGAGCTGGGGAGCTTATATGTGGTGAACTCGGCCCTTACGAGGTGGGCTCATGAGGAGGACTTGGGAGAAGGTCCTAAACCAGAACCTCGGAACAAGGCTCAGTTGGCCTTGACCGAGCTGGGGGGCTTATGTGGTGGACTCGGCCTAGCCGAGATCCTCAGACGACCTCGCCAAAGTCCTAAGGACCCTTCAGGAAGCCTTCTGAGCGCTTGGCCGAGCTCAATGCTCAACGGCCGAACAGACGCCAGATACGGGCCGACCTCACTCTCCAACTCAGGCCTGACGTCCAAGTCCGACACCTTCCCAAGTCCGACACCTAGGACATGATGACGTCTCCCTTCTTATCCACAAGGACAGCTCACCACCTTATCCGCAAGGACAGCCTATCCACTCGTAGCTCAGTACAGGCTGGCCCTACTTGGGCCTAAAGCAAGCCCATTAGGGCAACCAGCCCCCCTATAAGTAGCTCCGTACTACATGGGGCTCAGGTACGTCCTCTAACCCTAATTGCCATCCTCACACACCAGTGATTAGGGTTGCTTCCTGGCTCTTTTCCTTAGCCACCTGAGGACTTCCCCCAAACATCACATATCAACCCTAACAGAAGCTCCTTTGAAGGTCATCTCCCATACCCTTGGAGGTCCTCACTGTCTAGGACATCACACCAATTATTCTTATTTCCTAATTAATGTGAATTCCTATTCTATTTCTGTTCTCTTAACTTTCTACCCTCATTTAAACCTAGACTCTCAATTCTTATTCCATTCCTACCTTTTTACTCACATTCTTGCTATTTTACCAAACTAACTAATTCTAATTTCTCTCTCTCATTTCACCATCTTGTTCATCACCTTCTCAACTTCCTTCCTTTTTTTATTTCTTTTTATTTCATTCTCTTTCACTTCATTCTTTTCATTACATTCTTTTCATTTCATTCATTTCATTTCTTTTTAATTTTTCGGGATCTATGTGGTTTCACTATTGCGACCCACCTTTGGTGTCGTCTTACGGATGCGTACGGATCCCCGAAGGCCGCACGTCTAACTCAACCACTGCGCACTCTGCCAAGGCGGCTTACGTTTCCTGCACCCGAGAGCGTGTCTTACATGGCCAGAAGCCACAAAATCCTTGGCTATGCGAGTTTGCCACTGCGACCCACCTTTGGCGTCGTCTTACCGATGCGTACGGATCCCCAAAGGCTGCACGTCTAACTCAACCCTTGCGCACGTACCAGCCAGCGGCTTATTGCAGGTGTTGCGCACCCGACTTATTGCACCCCACCGTGTGTCTTACAGGATCCACACCGCATACCAATATTCTCTTTTTCTTTCCTTTTTCCTTTTTACCTTTTTCTTTTTATTCTTTTCCTTTTTGTCAATTTTAATCCGCCCTCGCCTAACTCCTTTTTCTTCTACTCTCATTTTCCTCTTTTTCTCTTCTACACCAACTAACCTATTTTCATATAATTAACTCACTATAATTTCTAACAACACTTCCTATTTTCTTTAATTTATTTCCCTTAAGTCTTAATCCATGCGTTACCACTAAACCCAAAGTTCGCTCCTCTGTCCATTCCTTTCCTTTTTCACTCAATCGCTAAAATACAACATACATACACCATTCAATATATTTAATAATTACATTATAATACATGTCATTACCCAATTTATTCTCACAATTTAGCACATACATTTCATTCTTATATTTTCAATAACTACACCTAATTCATGGCCTCAATCAGCATTTAACAAGTCACAACACAATTATCAGGACATATATATATCAATTAATCACTTAGCACAATAAATCATCAATTCACGTTATAATTCATAAATATTAATTCCTAATATCAACTACACAAACCAATTAATCTCAACACGCACACACATACTAGTTACACAACCACCGTGCGGCAATAAACCCCTTACCTTAAAATAATTAAGATAGAGTTAACCTTAACCGGATTAGGAGTCCTAATGTAGGAGGGTTGTCGATTGAGCCCAATATCCGCAATAATCACCGAGGGAGGCGCCGGAGTCCGTCGATCCCCAAATTAGAGTAAGCTTAATGAGCTCCACTTCCTTCCTTGAGAGGGTCGAACATCAAGAGGAGAGGGAACCCCTAATCACACCACCTTCAATGGTGGAGACCCAAGAGGAAGTGATGGAAGTGGCTTGAAATGATGATGGTGTCAAATGAGAGAGGGGAAAGAGAACTTGATGATCATGGAGGAGGGTATTTGAAGTTGAGAGTTTGGGAAAGGTGAATCAATGGAGATTTGGGGTGGAACTTTGGTGCCCTAGCTCCAAAAGGAAGAAGAAGGTGAGGGAAGGAGGGATTGATGCTTGATGATCACCCATGGAGCTTGAAGCTTCATTAATGGAGGTTGGAAGGGAAGAGATGGAGTCCTTGCTCCATGGAAGAGGGAGGAGATGAGGGAGAAGAGGGGAGGTTCGAGTATGGCAATGGGGGAGGGAGGATGGACCTTAAAATGGGGTTTGAGGGGTGGAAATACCGAAAATGCCCTTAAAAACTCGTGTTTGGTGTTGCAGATCGCAGCATTTTCGCTTAAGCGAAGCCCTTACAGTGATGCCATGGAACCTATTTCGCTTAAGTGAAATCTACTCGCTTAAGCGAGCTCCTTAGGTGTTGAAACTGTGACATTTTCGCTTAAGCGAAATAAATTTCGCTTAAGTGAAATCCTCAGGTACTGCTACTTCATTTTTCTATTTTTCAGCTATTTTCTCCCAACTTCAAACAACCATAACTTCTTCGTTCACCGTCGGATCTTGCTCAAATTTGACGAGAAACTTCCTAAAAATCATACCTTCATATCCAACGGTGGAAATTTTGTTTTGAGTTCTAAATCTTTTATTTTGATTTTCTAACCTACGTTATGTTTTAGTACCGAATTATCTATTTTTCTGGCCTGTTCCTAATTCCAATTTAATGCTCCTTTCTTTTCCTAAACCAATATTATTATTATTTATCTTTTCTAATGTTTGAACACTTCTTTTAATACCTATTTATGATTTTATTATTATTATTATCTCAATTATCCCAATTATTATTAATTCATTTGCACTTAGGTTTAAAATTTGGGATGTTACACATTAGCTAGACAGTGTGATTTAGTGCAGAATTCTTAAGATCGTTAGAAAAATATGAGAAAATACACCGAAAAAATACAGAAAAAATAATGAAATGATATTACGTATGTCAAAGACATTGTTCATAAAAATTTATTCCCTCCAACACCACGACGATTCCCCAGGATTCAGCATATCCTTATGATAAATATATCACGAAAACAGAACTAGCAATCAAACTCTATTATATATTTTTGAGTTCATTCCTTGCAACAGAAAAACTTCTCGACCAATGAGACTTCCACATCATCAAAAGTTGAGAAAATAAAAGTCAATAAGTCATGTCTTGTATCCTGAAAATTTTCAAATTTAAACAAAAAAAATACTAATGTATGTAGAGATTAATGGGTGTGCACTGATGGTGTCAATCATCCACCATTTATTTGTTTTACTTTTATTTAAAAGTCAAAAACCATAATCATGTGACATGGAATGATGCACTGATGGTGTAAAAAACCTTTACACTGTCAGTGCATCATCTATTTTCTCATGTATCAATGCAATATTTTGTACTAAAATGGTACACTATTTTAATCCTAAATACTATTAGTAAAATTTAAAACCAAAAATAATGTACAAGTGCTTACACTGTTTCGTTCAATTCTAAATATTGTTAAAAAAAAAACTAACGTACCAGTGCAATGTTTTGTAAATCTATATTTCAATCCTATGTAAGGTAATATATAACATATAATAAATCAGCCATCGAATACTATTTTTGATTGAACTGAACACAAATGACCCTTTTTGAGTTGAAAAAGTCAAAGACTTTAATTTTCTCATGGAATACCTTATCAATACACATCATAATTCTTAATACAATACACACGTAGAACCACAATTTTAAGTTATTAATAATAAAATCTTAATATAAATGTTTCCTTAACGTCCATATATGATAGTAGATTTAGCAATATCAATCTTCTTGAAAAGGTAACAATTAAAATAATTGAGGAACTTTTTTATCTTTGTTAACCTATGCCATTATGAGCGATGATGGTTAAAGACAAAAATAATGAGGTGTTTTTAGTGGAAGTCCATGTCCATTAGTATTTTATATTTCAAATACATTATTTTTAAAAATTAACTGTCTATTGAATTCCCTTATTGCATGGGTGAACATTTCACACTAAAATAAATTGAAGAAAAATTACTAAAACGAGAAAACAAAAGAACCAAAAAAACATGAATAATAATATTTTAATGATATCAAGTCAATTAATTGGGGGAAAGGACGATGTACATTTATAGCTATAATGTAATTCCTTGCACAAGAGACAACCTTCATGTTTGGCAACTTTTTAATTATATAGTTGAGGATAAAGTTTTTTATAATTCTCGCGAGGGGGCTCCACCTTTGATTGCAGCCAAGCAACAACTGCAGGCAAATACATTATACAGATACACCATTAACAAATTAAAATTATTATAATAAATAATTTGTTAACTTAATTTGCAACCAAGTGCGTCATCCACAGAAAAAAGCAACCAACATATATAGTTACCTAAAATATAAATGGCCACCAAATAAAGTAAACTTTTGCTCGCAAAAGGTTTACATGATCTACAACCATTTTAAACATCTAGGACTCATTTCATCATGATTTTATTTGGAGGAGTAATATGAATAGTTAATATATCTTTAGATGATCAGATTGAAGTTTCATTCTTAAAAAATATTATATATTAAATATATATATATATATATATATATAAAGCATCAAATTTATTCATAATGTAATATTTAAAGATTTAAGCAGTTTTATTAAATGTAATATTTCCTTTCAATTTTTAGCACCTTCAGCTGATATATTAAAAAAAATAATTTATTAAGCGGAAAATAAAATAGAAAATGATGAGAGTAATGTGACATAGTTTAAAAAAACCGAAACAAAGTTTTTGGGAAAGCTAAATAGATACCTATTACGAAATAGTTTTTATGATAAATTACATTCATTGCTGCAAATTAACTTACATTGTTTTTCGTCAGGGTGTTGTGGGTCACATTCACTATCGCATTTCATTCTACATACCCAAGTCCAATTATTGCATTCATCTTGGCATTTTTTTTTGGCAGGCAGCAACATCATTATTAGATTCAACTATGGTCATTTGAATAGTTACAAGGACAACAAGGCAAACTATCAAAAATTTAACATTATTTTTGTTTTCCATATTCTTTGCTCTCTTTAGCTAACTCGTTTGATGTTTTTTTTCCTCCTTCCTTCCCTTTTGATTTGTCTTCAATTCATATAAAGTTTTTATAGTTGTATAATCTGTCATACTTACAATAACTTCAAAGGTTTGTTCCAAAAATTTAGAATTCTTATCACAATGTCTCCTATTTTTAAACAAAACAAAAAAATTATAAAAGAAAAAGTGAGTTAATAAATAATTCTAAATTTGACCAATTTCTTTCCCTTTGGAATCTTTTTAGTTCACTGATTTACCTTTTTTTTAAATATTTTCAAGACAATTATCATTTTATTTGTCATTTTTGAAGAAAAAATAAGAATATAGAATATTATAGTACAAGAAGAAGTTAATTAAGTTGTAACTGTGAGAAAAAAGTGACATAAGATATGGTTTCATGAAGCAAGAAGAACAAAATAAATATTTATAAATTAACCAAAATATATACATATATATATTTGTTATATTAACAAATCAATGTCAATGCAAGCATGTGAAAAGTTCACATAAAAAATCTAAGTACATGGGAAAATCTATGCCAAAAGACTAATGTAGTTTGTAATTAAAATTAATAACAATAAAATAGTAAATCAATTTTTCGAAATCGCTTACAGTTTGTGAGAAGATGACTGAAGTAGCAAGTAGCTTTCAAAAACTATAGGCTCTCTTTTCAAAATATACAAGCACTTTTCTAGAGCTCATATCATGATAGCATTTAGTTTGTTCATATCTATTTATTATATCTTAGTCTATTCGTATATATTATTAGCTATCAATTTGCTATTATATTCAATTCTGGCCATCAGTTTCACACTTCGAGATATGTAACTACCTTCTATACATTAATGAAGCTCCTCACATTGACTACCATCTAAATTAATAAAGATCCTAACCATGATTTCACTCTAGTCAACTCTGACCTTCATTTATCCTTCTCAAGGTATCATGAGCCCTTTACTAGCTACCACCTCGCCTAACTCCAATTCCTTAACCTCTGTAGGGTCTGCCGACCATATACGGACCCAAGTCTTACCAAAGGGATTCTCTAAGGGCACTTCTTTCGGTTTACTTAGCATGAAAGTCCCTCGCTCGGACTCATGGACTCCGAGCATACCAAAGGACCAGGTTCGGACTTGATGGGGCCGAGCCTTAAAATCGGTCCCCAACCCATCAGGCTCGGGACTCTAGGGCTCACCGAGGCTTCTTATCCCTTCCGCAAATCTCTCCGATGATGCAGCTAAGTATGAATTCAATGTAAATTGAATATGTTTTGAGTAAGTTAGTAGCATTTATGTTTTAAAGACCTTTTTAGTGACCCAAAGCCCATAGTGCAGGTGTAACACCCCGCAAATTCCTCATATTAAATTAAAACACTAAAGAAATTTATTTTGAGAAAAGTGTTTTGAAAGACGTTTTCTTAAATAATTTTCTAAAACTCCACGTTTTCAAGATAATGAATAATTTTTAAGAGAAATGATTTTCTGAAATAATGTCCAAAGTTTGGAAATGTAGTTTTTGAAAAATCTATATGCTTGATGTTTTTATAAAATGTTTATGATTTTGTTTGAGTTATCTTGTGATGAACTAGAATTATTCCCTAGGTGTGTATATACGGTTTTGATGTGCATAAGCTTAGGATTACATGAAAATTAATGAACATGTTTATGATGCCTATATGTGTGTTAATTGTGTGCTGCTTATATGAGTGTTAAGTATATGCATTAACCATGATGCCATGTTATGTGTTGCTATGTGATCAACATGAAAATGAATTGCATGAGTATATGTGTGTGTGGCTCGGCCATGTTAGGAATAGAAGGACCAAGTAGGAGTCATTTCCTTAAGAATTAAGAAAATGAAATTTAAATAGAAAAATAGGAGGAAACTAGGTTAAATGACTCATGAAGCCTAGGAAGACTATAACACCCCTAATTTTCGTCTCCCAAATAACCAAGAAATTAATTATGATAATTAATTTACAATTGATTTATATTAGTTTTGAAGGTTTTAGTTTTTGTACATTATGTGTTTTTATATATAAAAATATGAGATATATTTTTATATGGTTATTTTGTACAAAAATATGAATATTGTAATTGAGTCCTTGGGTTGAGACCTAATTGCAATATTAAAAAGGTTTTTGAAGAAAGAGTAATTAAATTATTAATTTTTGAATTTTATCAGTATGTAACCGGTTAGAAGGGCTCTGTAACCGGTTACACGATGAACTCAGAAATTGGGATTAGTGCGTTTGATGAGTAATCAAGCCAAAACCCAGAAATTCGCCACGAATCCCACTCAAATCACGCTGAGGAACGCGTGTTGCCTTGCATGTAAGCTTGATTTCTCTATAAAAGGAGGGATTGTTGAAGGATTTGGGGTTGATTCTCTGAAATTAGGGTTGAAGCTCTGTTTAGGGTTTGTAAGTTCGTCTCAGAAATTCTCCTTCGTTTCTGAGAGGTAGACAGCGAGTGATACACTGTTACAAAGCTCACATCAAGGGCTTTGTATTGATATAAAGTTTGTGAGCTGAGAGTTCTTGGAGTGTGAGAACGAAACTTGCCAAGTTGAGGTGTTGGTGCTGTTAAACCTCAGCTTCTGGTTTCTGGAGCTGACTTTGAAGCTCGATTTTGGTAAGCTCAAGCCTTCTCTTGTTCTAGACTGGGCTTCTTTTCAAAGTTCATGTTGCATGGTTTTGATAATGACCATTTTCCCTAATTTCCATGTCCATTTCATGTTCCAAATTCCTTGATCAATCTACCCTGTCAAAACGGTTCTGGTTTGAGGAGGAGCTTTGGGTGTTTGGTGTTCTACCTCAAATCTGTGCTCAAATCTTGTTCAAGCACGAACCTAAGGTAAGGGGGAAGCTTACTATTTTCTAGAATGAGGATAAACAGGTTGGTAAATAGGATGAGTCACCAAGAGACTCTAAGGGCATAGTTGGAATTAGTTTGATGGCTTGGAGGCCAATTTAAGCTCATTTCTGATTTTGATCAATCATAATATGATGCATGCAAGCTATTGTGATGACAATTTCATGACTTAATTGGATATTATGTGAATTGATGCATTAAGTTGTGTTCATATTGGTTTTTATGCAATTTAATGCTCCAAACTGAATGCATGCAAATGAAATAGGTTCCTGTGGTTGAACGTGTTTAAATTAAGGTATATGAACTCTATTGAGTGCTGAAATTGGATAGATTTGAGTATTGGAAAGAATGGTATGCAAAACCTCACTTTTTAGTGTTCAGACGGTATAATCTAACAAGTTATTCGAAATTTGTAACCGGTTAGATCCTGTAAATTTTCAAAGAAAATGGATTTATGAAATTGGCCCTGTGTTCTTACCATTTTCACTCAAATCTATACTATAATTTCACTTGGAATCAATCTGAAAACTTGTTGGTAAACACTGTTTGTTTCAGATTGTAATAGAGGAGTTAATGCCTTAACGATTAATGATAATTTCAAGAGGAAATTAATGATAATATGACTTAGATCTTTTGAATGATAATATGTGTTGAACTTGAGGTATTTTGATATGCTAAGACCTTGTTATTGGATTGAGTAGAGAATTCAAGAAAAGATTCTTTGAAAATCAGTGGTTTCAAGTTCAGGTCTGTAATTCTAACCGGTTAGGTGGTGATGTAACCGGTTAGTACCTGAAACTTAAAAATAAAAGTTAAGTTTTTAAGTAATGATTTTTAATACCAATGGTTATATTCTCTCAATCCAGGTCTATGAGCATATGTTAAATTTAAATTCAAAGGTGAATTTTATGAGTAAAGCCATACCTCAAGATATCATTCAGAAGTTGTGCTTTTCTAAGTCATAACAATGGAATCAATAGAAAGACCAACCTTAGTAATTATGTATGCAAATCATGCATAGAAAAAGGTAATGAAATAGGTTGGCAAGGATTGTTGTCATGTTCGGGGAACTTGGCCCTGTACTCTAAGAGTACCAAACTGATGCAACCTACTTGATGACACATTCTGGGAATGTGGCCATTGTCTGGGACATGGTTTCTTTGATACGTTCTGGGAACGTGATGCACACTCTGGGAGTGGTGCTTGATTTTATTCCAAGTATGGTTTGCGATACGTTCTGGGAACGTATGTTAGTGTTCTGGGAACACGTTGGTATAATAATAGAATTAAAGATAAAACCAACCTTGATGATTGTGCATTCATATATAATGGAAGTTTGGTTGGTAGGAACGATTATCATATTCTGGGAATATGAGGAGGGTACTCCGGGAGTACAAAATTATAACCTACTTGATGACACATTATAGATATGTGGCCAGTGTCTGGGACCTGGTTATATATGTTCTGGGAACGTATGTTAGTGTTCTGGGAACACATTGATATGCAACCTACTTGATGACACATTATAGATATGTGGCCAGTGTCCGGGACCTGGTTTTTATGCATTCTGGGAACGTGATGCACACTCTGGGAGTGATGCTTATTTATCCAAGTATGGTTTGCTACATGTTCTGGGAACGTGGTGCACACTCTGGGAGTGATGCTATTTCTCCAAGTATGGTTCGGCATTACGTTCTGGGAACGAATGTCGGTGTTCCGGGAACACAACGGTGTATTGGATGGACGTCCAAGATGGAATTTTAGAGGCCTCAGTTGTGGAAGGAAATCATGCATCATGCCACCTGCATTGAAAGAATTATTATGATTAACCGGGTGTGCTCATATGAATATGCATTATGAGTTGCTACATGTTGACTTGTGGATGTTAGTGTTATTCTCATTTGATTATGCGAATATGTATAGCTAACCCCCATGCCCTTATTAGGTGTTGATCGTGCACCTAGCTTGCACAAAAGTCAGTGAAGGGAGATGTCCCTTAGGCGCATGCAGAGTGTAGAAAGTGTGGGTTGGGAACCCGTTGTGCAGATATCGAGGATCCGACCAGAAGGATGTTTGGACAAAGGATCAGTGACCAGCTCTATAACATTTCTATTTTTAATAGAACTTATATGATGCATATTTTGGAAAGAGGTATCATAAGAGGAATTCAGTTTCATAATAATACTTATTTGGTATTAATGGACTTGTTACACTTGATATATTTTGGGAATGTAATATGATGATTTTACTATGTTTCCGCAAACTCTGATTTTACTAGTCACCTTCATTATTAATCAAGTGTTGGTGAAAATAAATTTTCAAGGGAAGGGATAATTCTTATTTTCAGATCTTTTTCCAACAATAACAAGTCCAAGTAATCGTAAACTTATTACTTTTCTTATAAAGTAAGATGATATACAAGGAGTGTTACACTTTTATGGTATCAGAGCAATGGTCCTGACTCTTGTTCCTTGGGTGTGTGGTTCAATATGCTGGTCATCGATATCTGCAATGTTTCTTGGGAAGTATGCTTTCATATACTTCCAAACTAGAGCTAAGATTATGGGTAATGGCTCTAGATAAGTAGCTCATTCTGCTATTAAGAAGTATTTTGTGAAGTCTAAGTAGAAGTATGATAGTCGTATGCTTCTCTTTAAGACATGTTGTAAACCCAGAACCATAGTGTTGGTTTATCAGTTCTCATAGAACCAGTGATAAGGAAATCCTAAGGGAGTTGTAGTAAGGTCCCTGACTCTGGAGAAGAGTATTTAACCTCACCAGTGTTAGAGTTAATCAATTTCTCTGATCGAGTGCAGGGCAGTTATCTTCTTAAAGATCAACCTTGTTGAGTTTATTAAACTCTAAAGTTATTCCTTCTTTTGTTCCTTATGGATAAGGGTATTGATCAAAGTTGCTCTATGCCTTATCCAATCTGCTATCTCAAAGCAGAGGCTTCTACAAATCTTCTTGTAGTTGTTTCCAAGGTATGTCTGAATCGTTCTATTAAGGTATTAGACTTTGTCTATCTACCTGTGTCATGATTACATTTGATCTTAAGCACGGTTTGGGAGCCGAAGGATCAAGTGATCATGATTAATGACGATAGAACAACCTTGTATCGGAATTCCCATGTTTTGAATCTGAAATCCAATGGACCCATGTGTCTGCTTCTGGGCAGTAGTGAAGGAAATAGGGGGTCAAAGAAATCTGGGTTTCAAGAAATGATGTTAGGTTCACCCTTGAGCAAAGAGATAGAGTTTGGAATCAAGTTAATTCTTGAAGCTGATTCTCTCTCTACTACCCTTACAATATGGTATCATCGGGAATGGTCAAATGGGAGAAACACGTAGAGAAGTTGCTAAAAGGATTGGTTGGACCAGATTAAAGGAGTCTAAGTGTTTTCTAAGATTGATTGGCGATTGGATTAACCCCAAATCAGGATTTGGGGCAGGGATACACTTAAGACTGCATTTTGATCTCGATACGGACATTATGAGTAGAAAATAATGCCGTTCGAATTGACTAATGCACCTGTTCTTTTATGAATTATAAGAACGGGACCTTTAGATTATATTTGGATTCGTTTGTGGTTCCTTCTAAGAATCCGGAGGGATATGAGGAACATCTCGGGGTTGTGATTCATGAACAAGTTTGGAATTCGAAAATATGAATGACAATAAGAAGAAGAAAAGTAGAATATAAGACAAAGGTGATGGATGGAGTTTCTTAAAGATTATGGCTTCAAGCTCCATTATCATCCTGGCAAAGCAAACGTGGTTGCAGATGATTTGAACAGAAAGGCTATTCCTATGAGCTCAATGATGGTCAAGGAGGCTATTCTGATCGAAGAGTTCAGAGACCAAAGTCGGGCAATGCAAGTGGAACTATCTAGCCTTAAATTGGGAATGTTGCAAATGGTTAACGAATTCTTGAATCGGATTCGTGAATTACAACCAGAAGATGAGGAGCTGAAAAGGATGAATGAGATTTAATCTTTAGAATTAAAGTCTGTGATTACGGATGTTAGAAAATATAGTATGGAGGCAAGGGATTTATGAAGTGTTGTCCAGGACAACCTAGGTGAGAAATCCAAAGGCACGAATTTCAAGGGTAGATCATGTTCGAATCCAAGTTAACTATCAACTATCAAGGAATAAGAAATTTCTTGATGTTGGTAAGCATGTATGAGGACTATGGGAAAGTACATGAATTTCATGCGAGAAATGTTTGAGTTTAGAATAAGAGAAAGAATGATGAAATACGGGCCCTACTGGAGAAAGAGGAAAAGTAAAGGGGAGAATATCAACCACGGAAATATCAAGGTTAAGGAATCCTCGATTGAAGAAAAGTGACTAAGGAGGAAATAGGGAAGGGAACAATTGTCCATCTCCAGGTGGAAATGTGAGGCACATCACTTTGAGTTTAGTTGTGATGTACCTAAGGGGAAAGTCAATTCCGACTGCAGGAAGCTGGAGTATCATTCACCGAATTGACTTGAAGGAAAAGGTGAGAAAGGAATGGACGAATCCAGCACGAGAAGAATTCACCGGCTGAGATGAGAGTTGAGTGTAATCCTGACATAGACAACCCAAGCCTATCTCTTCCTTTGATCTGAGATAACGTAGTTAAATGTTTTCGATTACGTTAATCTAATCGTTTGAAAATATCAGTATCCTGTTGGAAGTTCAACTCCAATCTTTCTGTGATCAAAACCCTTATCACAGTTGGATGTGATAATATCTGTGGACACTACAAAAATAGAAAGATCAGTTATGGCTAGAGAGATTAACAACCACCGGTTGTCTCCCCAACGGAAATGTCTCTAGAACTTGACTATCTAACTAAGTCTGATAGTGATAATTACCCTATCTTTAAGTTCATCTAACTTAAAGACCTGTCGTATGGTCTTTCTTGCGAAAGATTGTATCTGAAAGGGATGATTTTGTTATTAATGGTTTGAATATTAGGACTGATCACCCTAATGTCTCAAACTTTTAAGGAATAAAGTCATACAAATGTTTCTTTGATCGTGCTCGAGAGATCAGAGTGCGCAGCCCAAAAAGTTTTTCCAAAAAGTTTATTAGAAAGTGTATTATTCAAAAGAGTATTTCTTTCAAAAGAAATTCTTTCACATAAGAGTTTTTATGCAAAGAATTTTTGTTTAAAGTGAAAGGTTTTATAAGAAATGTTTCGAAATAAAAGAATTATATGGAAACTCTTTTAAGTGGGGGAGGACCCTAAAGAAAATTTTTTTGGGAACTAGATGAAATTTTCTAGTATAAAAACTGTAACACCCGCATTTTTCCCGTACGTGCGAAAACGATTCTTGACGAAAGAACCCTTGAAATAATGTTTTCAGAAAAAGTATTTTTCGTAAAAGAGAAATGAAGTATGGGTTTCCATGAATTTTTGGTAAACAAAATATTTTCATGAGTGAAAAGTAAATGATTTTGTTGAGTTGGAAAATGTTTTGATAAAATTGTGATTTTTATTAAAAGATGATTTTGTTAGAAATGAAATTTTTGGGTCTGTACCTTTAAAAATTCATAACTTTTAAACCGTAACTCGGAATTTGATGATCATTATATGAAAACGATCGTTTTGAAACCTAGAATTTGAAAATGTAATTTTTTGAACTTTCTGGGCTGATTTATAAAAACTTATTTTCAGAATATAAGAAAAACGAATTTTTGAGAAAATGTGTCGTGATGTTGTCTTGGCATGAATTTTTGTGTGATGTGTGTTTGAATTAATGTATGTGTAATATGTGATGCATGCAAATATGATTTCTTAAGTTTAAGTTCCTTGTTGTATGAATTAATTGATTTGTGATGTGAATTAATAAATTTTAAGAAAATGTGATTAGAAAATAAAAGCATGAGACATGTGTGTGCATGTGTGAGTGCCACGGTTGTGTGTGTGTGCATGTAGGTGTGGGTGTATGTGTCATATGTGCGTGTTTCTACGTGTGTGTGAGTATGTGTGTGCGCCTAAGCTTAGGATTTTGGAGACTTAAGGAATAAGAAACTAAGGAACTAGGCCTAACCATAACCAAACTAGGTGATAAGAACCCTAACTAGAGACAAACTAATAGTTGAACCTAAGTGACCCCTAAGACCTAGCCCACTCCTCCATGTTCCCTTGACCTTGGTGACCCTTAGCCATGCAAATTTTTGTAGAGACCAATTCGCCCTCCTTAGTTGCACATGGGCCGAATTTTACAAGGCCAAAGTAGGAAATTGTGAATTTGCCTACATATAGAAGTGAGCCTTAGTTCATTTTACCTTCACTCATTCTCACTTTCCGTCCATCCAAACACAAACACAAACACCACTCTAAGGACTCATTCAACCCTTAGAGAAAAATAGAAAGAAATAGAGAAAGAGAAGAGGAAGGTGGCCGTGAAGCCTTAGGGGGAAGAAGGAGGAAGAACCACCTAAGACCAAGCCTTTCCTTTGAAGACTTAAGTGTTAGGAGCTTGAAGAACCAACCCCTTCTTGCTAGGAAACCCGAAGATCAAGAGGAGAGATGTAATAGTTTAGCTTTTCTTTTTTTAGTTTGTAGATCTCTCTTCATTTTCTTCTTGCATGTTTATTTTTATGATTTGTAAAGTGAATTTATATGTTATTCTTTCTTGATCTTGGACTTTCATGGACTTAACATTATTTGTAATAATTGTGACTATGTGTTTGTGGTTCGGTTTGTATATTCTTACTTGATCTAAATGTTTTTCCAACACCAGCTTAAGGATCTAAAGCTTTGTTTAAGTTTTTATGAAACTTAACATGGATCTTTCTTGCATGTATGTTTTTCTTGTCCTAAATCATGATCTATGTGTGTTTATGTGCTTCTTTGACAAATTGATTTATGATCCAAGTTTATTGAATGATAAAATAAATTAATTGGTCTTGCATGTCCATTTTCTTGATGAAACCGTGAGCTATAACATTTTTAAGGAATGACTTGATAAATAAATTTGTGACTTGAACTTGATTTAAAATTTCTAGTCTTGCATGTTAAATTTCTTTGTTTAAATGATGATCTATGATGTGTTTGTATGATTTCTTAATAAATAAACCTATGATCTAAGTTTGCTTGAAAAATAAATTAAGATCTTTGGCTTTGGCATGTTGATGATCTTATGATCTATGTGCATACATTTAATGATCCAAGTTTTTAAGGAATGCATGTTGATTTTAAATGGAAAAATCATGTTTTTATTTTATGCATGTCACGGTTTTGTAAGAGAAAATTAAAGGACAAGTTTTAAAGTAATTTTTAGGGTGTAAACAAGCTTTAACTTAAGTGTTTGATTTTTATATGCTTTATTTTGTGTGTAGGCCATTCGGCCATAGTGAATAAAAACGAATCCCATGCTTTTTAGTTGATGCATGTGTATGATAGGGCTAGATCTAGTAAATTTGAGTGCATCCATGATATTTTTAGAAGTTTAAAATGTAATCTTGATTTTTATTTGAAATTAAGTAATGAACTTGAGTTATTGAGCATGTGATGTGGTGTGATGTTTGATTTAATTATGTGATTTTTGTATGTTGAAAAATTGAACCTAGAACCTTATATTCTTGCATGTTAGTATTCGGCCATGAGAAAAATAAATAGGAAAATATATTTAATCATGGTTTAAGTTGCATATATGATAAGATTAATCTAATCTAAGAGCTTAGAATGTGCATGCATGAAATAATTGAATATGTGTGAAACTTTGAGGTGATTTGTGATTTAACTTGTTGTCTGATTTATGTTAAGAAAATAAATTAGGATTGTTAATTGTTCCTTTTAACACTCTCGGTTTTTAGTTTAAAAAGAAGGAAAATAATTTCATTGCTTGTGCTTTTACGTGTGCATTAATCTTTGTTAAATTTCATATATATGATTCGGCCAATGCATACTGATGTAGTTAGGAAAATTGATCTCCATAGAATACTCTTTGTAAATGAATATATTTTGTGTGCATGATGCTATGTGTGTAATATAATTGATATGTTGTTTGTTTTAACCCCTTTCGGTTTTTAAAGAAATAAACTAAATAAATTGATTTAATAAATGATTTTTAGTAACTCAAAATTTGGCTTATTCTATGTGAAATTGTGAATTCTTTAATGATGTGCTGTTTAAATGTGTTTTTCTATATTTGAATTTCCAAATAATTGAAAAATGTTTTACTAAAAAGTGATTTAAGAAACTTAAATTTATTTGATGTGGTTTTGGAATTCTATTCTAAGTTTTGAATTTTGTTTAATGACTAAGAATAATAATTTTATAACACGAACGTTTTACAGTAAGTTTTCCTCAAGACAAATGAATTCTGTTTTAAAGAAGTTAATTTGGAATTGGTTCAAAGTTTTCTTGAAAACGTTATTATCTTTGATTTAGATTTGAAAACTTTTTGAGTGAGAACAACGTGTTTTCAAAAAGAAATGATTTCAAAGTGTTTTGAAAACAAATTAATAAATTCGTTGAAAACGTTTCTAACGCACGAGGAAAAATGCTATAGTTCGAACAACCGACGCAAAGGAAACGAGACGGGATTAGCGATCGGGAAATCTTGGAAAGCTTGCGGGAGTTTACGGTATTTGAGGTGAGAGAGGGGCTTCCCTTAAGACACCGTGGTATTTAGGTAACTTATTAAGAGGTCCAATCATCTCAAAGGTTGGACTCCAATCTCATTTAGCGTAGTGGTGTACGCGATAGCAATTGTTTGATTGTTTGTTTAGCTATCCACCCGAACGGCTGAGATTGGGTTATTAATTATGATATTATGTTCTCTGGTTGATTATGTTTGAGTTGTTTAATTTACTCCATGATCTATTTATTGGTCAAGTAGTGATGATATTGTTGAATAATGTGTTAATGAGAATTAAAATATGAAAGTAAGAAAATATGATGGAAAGAAAGAAGAGTGATGATAAGAGGTTGTATAAGTAAGTAATAATGGTGAGGAGTTGGAATATAATGGTGAAGAAATAAAGAGATGAGACTGAGAAAGAGTTGTGTTGTGAGTGGAGAAGTGATTTTTGTTTTGGTTTTAGTCTGGGACTAGTGTTGAGTTGAGCTTGCTCCTCCATTAGCGCCCAGCAAAAATGTGATTTCTTGTTTTTACTTTTGGCAAGAGCCTAGTGTTGAGTCGAGCTTGATCCTCCATTAGCACTCATCCAAAAGTACGATTTTTGAAAATGTTTTTTTTTTAAAAGAGATTTTTTGAAAAAGGTTTGTGAAAGAAATTTCTGGAAAAGGTTTTCGAAAAGGTATTTTTGAGGAGGAGTGAAACAATATTTTCAAACGAGTTTTATGAAACAATCTTTTTGAACATGTTTTGTGAAAAGATCTATTTTCGAGAAAAGGTTTGGAAACAATCTTTTAATAAAGTTTTTGAAATGATACTCTGGAAAATTATTTTGAAACAACATTTTTGAGAAAGCTTTATGAAAAGACATTTTGAGAAAGAGTTTGTGAAAACAATATTTTTGTGAACGTTTGTAAAAATGGACTTTGGGAAGTTTTTGGAAATAATACTTTTGAAGAGATTTTTGTGAAAAGGTGTCTTGAGAAAGTTGATGAAATGAGTTTTGAGAAAGTGGATGAGATGAGATGGGAAAAGTGTGATATGAGACCTTGAAATGTTGTGTGATGAATTGGGGAACAGTTTGAACGATTAGTGGTCGGGCTTCGTTGAAGGGATGCACCAAGGACGTGCCGACTGTTAGGATTAAGTCGTAAATAAAACTTTAAAATCTTCAAAACTTTAAAAGACTATTAAAAGACATAAATAACGCGGTGAGGAATGAGTGTGAGTCGAAGTAGTGGAGAGGAAGATGCTATGGGTATCTGCGGATACTCAGGTGGGGATTGCATGAGGGGAGGACGATGACGGTGAAACGTCAAGAAGTCTAGAGTACTGTTCTAGGAAGAACGAACTCCATAAGTGGTGCACTAACGTGGTGGGGACTGGGTCTAATACCGTGGTAAGTTCTGCACTCGAGACTAGAACTGTACTGTCGCCCCCTCGATGCAAATCTAGAACAGTGAGAGGGACTGGAACGGGGCATTTGTGTTTGCCGCCGAGGGCTTGCATTGATTATATGATTGAATGAAATGATTGAATTTGAGGATGTGATCCTCCTGGTCTGGGACCATTTATGTGTTGAGACAGCTGTCGTGCCCGCGTGGTAAAGGTCCTGTACTCCTGTTTGCTTCCGACTAGGTGTGGATGGATGACCGAGGAGATGTAGACGTGAGAGCCATTTTCCTCAATGATGGTTTCCTCAAGTCATTGAGTGAATTATGATGATAAGACTTAATAACTTAAAGATTCCAAAGAGAAGTACAGTTGTGGTATTTAAGTATTGAGTTGAGAATGAGATTTGAGGAGTGATGATAAGATGTTGATTATGTGATGATGATGATGATTATGTTGTTTATATGTTGTTGTTGTTTACTGCTTTATCTTAATAATTGCCTATCCTAAACCCACATAGTCGACATTACATGTTTTGGGTAGCTCACTCTCTCCTATATTTCTGCTTGGTATTGGAAAATTTTGTATGGTCCTTAGAAGGAGAACATGGAGCGACTGCTAGCTCATTACGAGGAGGAGAAGAACGCACGAGAGGCTGCTATGGATAGTATCGCCAAGGAGGCTGATGAGTATTTGACGAACCAAGAATCAGAGTAGCGCAGCGGAAGCGTTATTGTAGATGACTAGAAGTTAGGTAATTCCCTTTCAGAGTTTTGTAATTCCATTGCAGTTACTTAGAAGTCCTGGCTCTAACATACTGTAACCCCAACTAAAGTTTAATTCAGTACTAATGTTTTCGAAACACATGGATGGGCTGTTAATTTGAAAAGAAGTTGTTGAAAACGAGTTTCAAAGTGCGGTGTCTTGTGACATCTCGGTTTGGAACTTGAAAGCTATATGCAATGTGAGAGCATGAGTTTTAAACTGTAACTGTGTTTTATAAATGTGGGTGCTCTCATTTTGCATAACGTTTGTTTCAAAAAAAAAATTGGCCCTAATTTTCACTAAATTTAATTATAAACAGTTGTGGTTTACAAGTCGCCAAATCGGGGTGTTACAGAAGTGGTATCAGAGCTGTGGTTGGATTCTAAGTAACATTGTGCATGGATTTACATACTCTGTGTTTGCGTTAGTATTAGGATAGCGATAGACGAGAATAGGAACGCTAAGAGCACGCGGATACTCCCCTGGAAAGTGTCAGTCTTGTCTACAGCGGAATCAAGGAGCAGTGATCAGTGTCATCAGAGGATGTTGATGTGAAGATCCGAATCTTCTATTGCTGAACCTATCTTCTTCGGTTGAAACCATCTTTGATGTGAACCCATTTTGTTCTTGATGACCCCTACACTCCTTCTGTGTGATCTTGTCTTGTGGCTAGAACCTTTCTTCTCTTGTTGGAGCCTTCCTTGTATAAACCCTATGTGTCACCAAATTGCTTTGGCATGACATTTGAAGAAACCTTTTTCTGGAGATCTTAAACCCTTATTTTGGCAAGTCTTGATTGCTGATTAACCTGAAGCCTACTCTTTTGATCTTTAACTAGACATCTATTCTTTCCTAAAATCTTGCTGAGAATTTGGGGTTCTGACACCTAGTATTGGTCAAGTGGATAGTTCTAGAATAGATATTTGGTCGTGGAAGTGTTGTTAGGCACAAGTTGCAAAGTCTAAGGAGAATAAGGATTAGTAGGTATGAATTAAGGGAAGTATGAGTCTCGGAGTATCCTTTGAGTCTTAGTGGTTAGTTATGTGAAGTGATTAGGACTAAGAATTTTGATGTCGGAATGATCAAAGTAAAGGTTTAGATGGTGATAAGACGAGGAAGAAATCAAGGTAACAATTGGAATTTAGAGTTATAAGTGCCTAGATTGAGTTGGTAAATGGTTAGCTAGATGTGAATAAGTGAGGATATGGTAGAGTCGAAGTTATAAGATGGTGGAACTTGTGGATGGAATCCTTAAGTGTTAACCCAAGGTTAGGTGGACGTTTAAGATTTGATATGGTAATGAGTGATAGGTCTTGGAGTTGAGGGAAAATTTTAATGGTTTAGAATAAGAAAAAAATTGTGAAAAGTGGAAAGAGGTTTAGAAGTGTCTAAGTTATGTGATCAAGTGTTTAAGATAAGAAGCGAGATAGTAAGTGTTTCTTGAGGAATAGCGGTTGTTAGAGTAAAAAGAGGATGGAATAGTGATGGTGGGAGTCTGAAGAATACAAGTATTTAGTAAGAGATAAGACAATAAGAGGATAGATTGGAGCTAAGTGATGAGGAATTTTGTAAGCATTGATCAAGGAGTAGTGAAGGATAGGAATATTTATAGGTTGAGTTTGTAATGATGAATGTGATATATGGAGATATGAATCATCTAAGTTGGGGAGTAGTTGGAAACGTGAGATTCCGAGGATTAACTTGTCTAAGCTCGAATTGATGTAACCCTAGGTGTGGTGGTGTCTTGACCCTAAATAGACGTAACCCTATTATCTTGATACTGTTTTGACGCCTTTGAAACCCCGGTTCTTCGTTTCCAATGAAACCATGTTGTTTCTATCCCACCTTGTTTGTTGTAAAAAGTACCTCAAGAGATTACTTTTGTAAGTAATCTGTTTGACTTGCTCTTGAGAACGATGAACAGACAGTGCGTATTCGACGGTACGACGATTGCTACGGTTAAAGAGGAAAGGAATTTCTTCAAGGAGCTACATGTTCACGGATTAGTCAGACTCTACACAGTATTTCTCGAGGACGAGAAATCTTCAAGTTGGGGAGAATGTAACACCCCGCATTTTTCCGGTACGTGCGAAAACGATTCTTGACGAAAGAACCCTTGAAATAATGTTTTCAGAAAAAGTATTTTTCGTAAAAGAGAAATGAAGTATGGGTTTCCATGAATTTTTGGTAAACAAAATATTTTCATGAGTGAAAAGTAAATGATTTTGTTGAGTTGGAAAATGTTTTGATAAAATTGTGATTTTTATTAAAAGATGATTTTGTTAGAAATGAAATTTTTGGGTCTGTACATTTAAAAATTCACAACTTTTAAACCGTAACTCGGAATTTGATGATCTTTATATGAAAACGATCGTTTTGAAACCTAGAATTTGAAAATGTAATTTTTAGAACTTTCTGGGCTGATTTATAAAAACTTATTTTCAGAATATAAGAAAAACGAATTTTTGAGAAAATGTGTCGTGATGTTGTCTTGGCATGAATATTTGTGTGATGTGTGTTTGAATTAATGTATGTGTAATATGTGATGCATGCAAATATGATTTCTTAAGTTTAAGTGCCTTGTTGTATGAATTAATTGATTTGTGATGTGAATTAATAAATTTTAAGAAAATGTGATTAGAAAATAAAAGCATGAGACATGTGTGTGCATGTGTGAGTGCCACGGTTGTGTGTGTGTGCATGTAGGTGTGGGTGTATGTGTCATATGTGCGTGTTACTACGTGTGTGTGAGTATGTGTGTGCGCCTAAGCTTAGGATTTTGGAGACTTAAGGAGTAAGAAACTAAGGAACTAGGCCTAACCATAACCAAACTAAGTGATAAGAACCCTAACTAGAGACCAACTAATAGTTGAACCTAAGTGACCCCTAAGACCTAGCCCACTCCTCCATGTTCCCTTGACCTTGGTGACCCTTAGCCATGCAAATTTTTGTAGAGACCAATTCACCCTCCTTAGTTGCACATGGGCCGAATTTTACAAGGCCAAAATAGGAAATTGTGAATTTGCCTACATATAGAAGTGAGCCTTAGTTCATTTTACCTTCACTCATTCTCACTTTCCGTCCATCCAAACACAAACACAAACACCACTCTAAGGACTCATTCAACCCTTAGAGAAAAATAGAAAGAAATAGAGAAAGAGAAGAGGAAGGTGGCCGTGAAGCCTTAGGGGGAAGAAGGAGGAAGAACCACCTAAGACCAAGCCTTTCCTTTGAAGACTTAAGTGTTAGGAGCTTGAAGAACCAACCCCTTCTTGCTAGGAAACCCGAAGATCAAGAGGAGAGATGTAATAGTTTAGCTTTTCTTTTTTTAGTTTGTAGATCTCTCTTCATTTTCTTCTTGCATGTTTATTTTTATGATTTGTAAAGTGAATTTATATGTTATTCTTTCTTGATCTTGGACTTTCATGGACTTAACATTATTTGTAATAATTGTGACTATGTGTTAGTGGTTCGGTTTGTATTTTCTTACTTGATCTAAATGTTTTTCCAACACAACCTTAAGGATCTAAAGTTTTTTTTAAGTTTTTATGAAACTTAACATGGATCTTTCTTGCATGTATGTTTTTCTTGTCCTAAATCATGATCTATGTGTGTTTATGTGCTTCTTTGACAAATTGATTTATGATCCAAGTTTAATGAATGATAAAATAAATTAATTGGTCTTGCATGTCTATTTTCTTGATGAAACCGTGAGCTATAACATTTTTAAGGAATGACTTGATAAATAAATTTGTGACTTGAACTTGATTTAAAATTTCTAGTCTTGCATGTTAAATTTCTTTGTTTAAATGATGATCTATGATGTGTTTGTATGATTTCTTAATAAATAAACCTATGATCTAAGTTTGCTTGAAAAATAAATTAAGATCTTTGGCTTTGGCATGTTGATGATCTTATGATCTATGTGCATACATTTAATGATCCAAGTTTTTAAGGCATGCATGTTGATTTTAAATGGAAAAATCATGTTTTTATTTTATGCATGTCACGGTTTTGTAAGAGAAAATTAAAGGACAAGTTTTAAAGTAATTTTTAGGGTGTAAACAAGCTTTAACTTAAGTGTTTGATTTTTATATGCTTTATTTTGTGTGTAGGCCATTCGGCCATAGTGAATAAAAATGAATCCCATGCTTTTTAGTTGATGCATGTGTATGATAGGGCTAGATCTAGTAAATTTGAGTGCATCCATGATATTTTTAGAAGTTTAAAATGTAATCTTGATTTTTATTTGAAATTAAGTAATGAACTTGAGTTATTGAGCATGTGATGTGAATGAATGATGTGGTGTGATGTTTGATTTAATTATGTGATTTTTGTATGTTGAAAAATTGAACCTAGAACCTTATATTCTTGCATGTTAGTATTCGGCCATGAGAAAAAGAAATAGGAAAATATATTTAATCATGGTTTAAGTTGCATATATGATAAGATTAATCTAATCTAAGAGCTTAGAATGTGCATGCATGAAATAATTGAATATGTGTGAAACTTTGAGGTGATTTGTGATTTAACTTGTTGTCTGATTTATGTTAAGAAAATAAATTAGGATTGTTAATTTTTTCTTTTAACACTCTCGGTTTTTAGTTTAAAAAGAAGGAAAATAATTTCATTGCTTGTGCTTTTACGTGTGCATTAATCTTTGTTAAATTTCATATATATGATTCGGCCAATGCATACTGATGTAGTTAGGAAAATTGATCTCCATAGAATACTCTTTGTAAATGAATATATTTTGTGTGCATGATGCTATGTGTGTAATATAATTGATATGTTGTTTGTTTTAACCCCTTTCGGTTTTTAAAGAAATAAACTAAATAAATTGATTTAATAAATGATTTTTAGTAACTCAAAATGTGGCTTGTTCTATGTGAAATTGTGAATGCTTTAATGATGTGCTGTGTTTTTCTATATTTGAATTTCCAAATAATTGAAAAATGTTTTACTGAAAAGTGATTTAAGAAACTTAAATTTATATGATGTGGTTTTGGAATTCTATTCTAAGTTTTGAATTTTGTTTAATGACTAAGAATAATAATTTTATAACACGAACGTTTTACAGTAAGTTTTCCTCAAGACAAATGAATTCTGTTTTAAAGAAGTTAATTTGGAATTGGTTCAAAGTTTTCTTGAAAATGTTTTTATCTTTGATTTAGATTTGAAAACTTTTTGAGTGAGAACAACGTGTTTTCAAAAAGAAATGATTTCAAAGTGTTTTGAAAACAAATTAATAAATTCGTTGAAAACGTTTCTAACGCACGAGGAAAAATGCTATAGTTCGAACAACCGACGCAAAGGAAACGAGACGGGATTAGCGATCGGGAAATCTTGGAAAGCTTGCGGGAGTTTACTGTATTTGAGGTGAGAGAGGTGCTTCCCTTAAGACGCCGTGGTATTTAGGTATAACTTATTAAGAGGTCCAGTCATCTCAAAGGTTGGACTCCAATCTCATTTAGCGTAGTGGTGTACGTGATAGCAATTGTTTGATTGTTTGTTTAGCTATCCACCCGAACGGCTGAGATTGGGTTATTAATTATGATATTATGTTCTCTGGTTGATTATGTTTGAGTTGTTTAATTTACTCCATGATCTATTTATTGGTCAAGTAGTGATGATATTGTTGAATAATGTGTTAATGAGAATTAAATTGTGAAAGTAAGAAAATATGATGGAAAGAAAGAAGAGTGATGATAAGAGGTTGTATAAGTAAGTAATAATGGTGAGGAGTTGGAATGTAATGGTGAAGAAATAAAGAGATGAGATTGAGAAAGAGTTGTGTTGTGAGTGGAGAAGTGATTTTTGTTTTGGTTTTAGTCTGGGACTAGTTTTGAGTTGAGCTTGCTCCTCCATTAACGCCCAGCAAAAATGTGATTTCTTGTTTTTACTTTTGGAAAGAGCCTAGTGTTGAGTCGAGCTTGCTCCTCCATTAGCACTAATCCAAAAGTACGATTTTTGAAAATATTTTTTTTTGAAAAGATATTTTTTGAAAAAGGTTTGTGAAAGAAATTTCTGGAAAAGGTTTTCGAAAAGGTATTTTCGAGGAGGAGTGAAACAATATTTTCAAACGAGTTTTATGAAATAATCTTTTTGAAAATGTTTTGGGAAGTTTTTGGAAATAATACTTTTGAAGAGATTTTTGTGAAAAGGTGTCTTGAGAAAGTTGATGAAATGAGTTTTGAGAAAGTGGATGAGATGAGATGGGAAAAGTGTGATATGAGACCTTGAAATGTTGTGTGATGAATTGGGGAACAGTTTGAACGATTAGTGGTCGGGCTTCGTTGAAGGGATGCACCAAGGACGAGCTGACTGTTAGGATTAAGCCGTAAATAAAACTTTAAAATCTTCAAAACTTTAAAAGACTATTAAAAGACATAAATAACGCGGTGAGGAATGAGTGTGAGTCGAAGTAGTGGAGAGGAAGATGCTATGGGTAACTGCGGATACTCAGGTGGGGATTGCAGGAGGGGAGGACGATGACGGTGAAACGTCAAGAAGTCTAGAGTACTGTTCTAGGAAGAACGAACTCCATAAGTGGTGCACTAACGTGGTGGGGACTGGGTCTAATACCGTGGTATGTTCTGCACTCGAGACTAGAACTGTACTGTCGCCCCCTCGATGCAAATCTAGAACAGTGAGAGGGACTGGAACGGGGCATTTGTGTTTGCCGCTGAGGGCTTGCATTGATTATATGATTGAATGAAATGATTGAATTTGAGGATGTGATCCTCCTGGTCTGGGACCATTTATGTGTTGAGACAGCTGTCGTGCCCGCGTGGTAAAGGTCCTGTACTCCTGTTTGCTTCCGACTAGGTGTGGATAGATGACCGAGGAGATGTAGACGTGAGAGCCGTTTTCCTCAATGATGGTTTCCCCAAGTCATTGAGTGAATTATGATGATAAGACTTAATAACTTAAAGATTCCAAAGAGAAGTACAGTTGTGGTATTTAAGTATTGAGTTGAGAATGAGATTTGAGGAGTGATGATAAGATGTTGATTATGTGATGATGATGATGATTATGTTGTTTATATGTTGTTGTTGTTTACTGCTTTATCTTAATAATTGCCTATCCTAAACCCACATAGTCGACATTACATGTTTTGGGTAGCTCACTCTCTCATATATTTCTGCTTGGTATTGGAAAATTCTGTATGGTCCTTAGAAGGAGAACATGGAGCGACTGCTAGCTCGTTACGAGGAGGAGAAGAACGCACGAGAGGCTGCTATGGAAAGTATCGCTAAGGAGGCTGATGAGTATTTGACGAACCAAGAATCAGAGTAGCGCAGTGATAAGTGTAAATTTTACTTAAGAATATATTACGATTTTGGGCATTTATTTCACTGAATTTTATGATTCTCTACGTAAAACGCTTTTAATTTAGGATATTTATAATTATATCTTCAGGAATGAAATATATAATGAAATTAAAATATATTGATCTTATAATATTCATTTTGCAGGAAACATTAAATATTCTCAAGGAGTAAACATTTGCAAGCCAAAGTGTCCATGGAGGAAATGATTTACTAATCTAATATAATTTTGATCCATGATATGTTTTCGGTGTTTTGGCCCGATCTTGGGCAGCGATTATCCGATTTCTTCAAAATTGGTATCTATGTAAATCTAAGAGAATTATCTACAACTTTCGTTGAAATAGTCATGTTCAAATTCAGCCTGAAAGATTCTCAAAATCATCTCCTAAATTGATTTGCTAATGTGTCTTTGACCAGTGACATGTCTCAGTATTTCAGCCATAACATTCGCCTCCAAACTCTAAATGATACAAACTTGGTCTTAATAAAAAGCTAACTGAAATTCCTACAAGTTTTGTAGAAATAGTCTTTTTCTAATTCGGACAAAAACTGAGTCAAAACTTGCTATCAATTGGCTGAACCTAACCTCCCTCACATCACAAGCAAAATGCAAGGCATGTGTCACGGTTTTGACCATAATTTTCTCTATGAATGTCCAAATAAAGAGCTCTTTGTTTCCACAAAAAGCTCAGCGAAAATGCAACAATTTCTACAGAAATAACAATTGCCAAATTCGGCCATCTAAAGGGACATATCTGCCGCTCAAGTTAGAACATCCATGCTGTCCACAAGTTGAAAAGCTAAATTGTCTCCTTCTCTTGGCATAATTCTATAAATTGGCCTCAAACTCAACCAAGAAGAGAGAGAGGGGATCATAATGAAGAATTCCAAGAACACTAGCTAATGTTCTAGAATAGATTTTATCCTTATGAATGCATGATAGAGATATTGAATTCGAATGATTATTTGAATCAATGTTTGTAATCCAAATTCGAATCTTCTAATTCGAATAAAGTCATGAGGATCTAATCTCGATGTGGGAGCAGATGTAATCAACGAAGCTCAATTGTATTCCGGTGATGTATTTTTAATTCAGTTATAATTATATTGGTATTTTCATTACTGTTCTTAATGTCTGAAATTAACTGATCACTAATTTCTTAAACTCGACACTAATATGTGTCTGGAAAGAACTGTTAGAATCTGATCTGAATGAAATACTCAATACATTATTATGTTAGGAATAGATAATAATGTATTCGATTGCTAGAAAATGCTTAACCTTAATGCTGGGTGATTTATTAACTATGCGAGGAATCGATATTTAAGAAATCATTCTTAGAAATTTATATGTGAGGAATCAATATAAATGACTTGAAGAGCATTGCATCAACATAATTAATTGAATTATAAATCATTGAATCATCGGAATACATAAGAGTTAGTTGGTGAAATCTCTCCCATACTTCCAAATAAAGTTTTAATTAATCCACGTCTAAACCAAAAAAAAATCCACTTAACAAGTTTAAAATTAAGAATCAATAGAAATTTACTTTGTTCCCTGAGGATCGATATTCTACTTTCATTATCTACAAGTTGAGAATTTTGTAATGTATCTAAAATTCCATAGCGCAGCAGAAGCGTTATTGTAGATGACTAGAAGTTAGGTAATTCCCTTTCAGAGTTTTGTAATTCCATTGCAGTTACTTAGATGTCCTGGCTCTAACATACTGTAACCCCAACTAAAGTTTAATTCAGTACTAATGTTTTCGAAACACATGGATGGGCTGTTAATTTGAAAAGAAGTTGTTGAAAACGAGTTTCAAAGTGCGGTGTCTTGTGACATCTCGGTTTGGAACTTGAAAGCTATATGCAATGTGAGCGCATGAGTTTTAAACTGTAACTGTGTTTTATAAATGTGAGTGCTCTCATTTTGCATAACGTTTGTTTCAAAAAAAAAAATTGGCCCCAATTTTCACTAAATTTAATTATAAACAGTTGTGGTTTTCAAGTCGCCAAATCGGGGTGTTACAAAAACACTTTGGAAAAGTGGGAAATTTCAGAAAATGAATTTCGGGGACGAAATTCCTTTTAAGTGGGGGAGTAGTGTAACACCCCTAATTTTCGTCTCCCAAATAACCAAGAAATTAATTATGATAATTAATTTACAATTGATTTATATTAGTTTTGAAGGTTTTAGTTTTTGTACATTATGTGTTTTTATATATAAAAATATGAGATATATTTTTATATGGTTATTTTGTACAAAAATATGAATATTGTAATTGAGTCCTTGGGTTGAGACCTAATTGCAATATTAAAAATGTTTTTGAAGAAAGAGTAATTAAATTATTAATTTTTAATTTTATCAGTATGTAACCGGTTAGAAGGGCTCTGTAACCGATTACACGATGAACTCAGAAATTGGGATTAGTGCGTTTGATGAGTAATCAAGCCAAAACCCAGAAATTCGCCACGAATCCCACTCAAATCACGCCGAGGAACGCGTGTCGCCTTGCATGTAAGCTTGATTTCTCTATAAAAGGAAGGATTGTTGAAGGATTTGGGGTTGATTCTCTGAAATTAGGGTTGAAGCTCTGTTTAGGGTTTGTAAGTTCGTCTCTGAAATTCTCCTTCGTTTCTGAGAGGTAGACAGCGAGTGATACACTGTTACAAAGCTCACATCAAGGGCTTTGTATTGATATAAAGTTTGTGAGCTGAGAGTTCTTGGAGTGTGAGAACGAAGCTTGCCAAGTTGAGGTGTTGGTGCTGTTAAACCTCAGCTTCTGGTTTCTGGAGCTGACTTTGAAGCTCGATTTTGGTAAGCTCAAGCCTTCTCTTGTTCTAGACTGGGCTTCTTTTCAAAGTTCATGTTGCATGGTTTTGATAATGACTATTTTCCCTAATTTCCATGTCCATTTCATGTTCCAAATTCCTTGATCAATCTACCCTGTCAAAAAGGTTCTGGTTTGAGGAGGAGCTTTGGGTGTTTGGTGTCCTACCTCAAATCTCTGCTCAAATCTTGTTCAAGCACGAACCTAAGGTAAGGGGGAAGCTTACTATTTGCTAGAATTAGGATAAACATGTTGGTAAATAGGATGAGTCACCAAGAGACTCTAAGGGCATAGTTGGAATTAGTTTTATGGCTTGGAGGCCAATTTAAGCTTATTTCTGATTTTGAGCAATCATAATATGATGCATGCAAGCTATTGTGATGACAATTTCATGACTTAATTGGATATTATGTGAATTGATGCATTAAGTTGTGTTCATATTGGTTTTTATGCAATTTAATGCTCCAAACTGAATGCATGCAAATGAAATAGGTTCCTGTGGTTGAACTTGTTTAAATTAAGATATATGAACTCTATTGAGTGCTGAAATTGGATAGATTTGAGTATTGGAAAGAATGGTATGGAAAACCTCATTTTTAGTGTTCAGGCTGTATAATCTAACCGGTTATTCGAAATTTGTAACCGGTTAGATCCTGTAAATTTTCAAAGAAAATGGATTTATGAAATTGGCCCTGTGTTCTTACCATTTTCACTCAAATCTATACTATAATTTCACTTGGAATCAATCTGAAAACATGTTGGTAAACACTGTTTGTTTCAGATTGTAATAAAGGAGTTAATGCCTTAACGATTAATGATAATTTCAAGAGGAAATTAATGATAATATGACTTAGATCTTTTGAATGATAATATGTGTTGAACTTGAGGTATTTTGATATGTTAAGACCTTGTTATTGGATTGAGTAGAGAATTCAAGAAAAGATTCTTTGAAAATCAGTGGTTTCAAGTTCAGGTTTGTAATTCTAACCGGTTAGGTGGTGATGTAACCGGTTAGTACCTGAAACTTAAAAATAAAAGTTAAGTTTCTAAGTAATGATTTTTAATACCAATGGTTATATTCTCTCAATCCAGGTCTATGAGCATATGTTAAATTTAAATTCAAAGGTGAATTTTATGAGTAAAGCCATACCTCAAGATATCATTCAGAAGTTGTGCTTTTCTAAGTCATAACAATGGAATCAATAGAAAGACCAACCTTAGTAATTATGTATGCAAATCATGCATAGAAAAAGGTAATGAAATAGGTTGGCAAGGATTGTTGTCATGTTCGGGGAACATGGCCCTGTACTCTAAGAGTACCAAACTGATGCAACCTACTTGATGACACATTCTGGGAATGTGGCCATTGTCTGGGACATGGTTTCTTTGATACGTTCTGGGAACGTGATGCACACTCTGGGAGTGGTGCTTGATTTTATTCCAAGTATGGTTTGCGATACGTTCTGGGAACGTATGTTAGTGTTCTGGGAACACGTTGGTATAATAATAGAATTAAAGATAAAACCAACCTTGATGATTGTGCATTCATATAGAATGGAAGTTTGGTTGGTAGGAACGATTATCATATTCTGGGAATAAGAGGAGGGTACTCCGGGAGTACCAAATGATAACCTACTTGATGACACATTATAGATATGTGGCCAGTGTCTGGGACCTAGTTATATACGTTCTGGGAACGTATATTAGTGTTCTGGGCACACATTGATATGCAACCTACTCGATGACACATTATAGATATGTGGCCACTGTTCGGGACCTGGTTTTTATTCGTTCTGGGAACGTATGCGTTCTGGGAACGTGATGCACACTCTGGGAGTGATGCTTATTTATCCAAGTATGGTTTGCTACACGTTCTGGGAACGTGGTGCACACTCTAGGAGTGATGCTATTTATCCAAGTATGGTTTGGCATTACGTTCTGGGAACGAATGTCCGTGTTCCGGGAACACAACGGTGTATTGGATGGACGTCCAAGATGGACTTTTAGAGGCCTCAGTTGTGGAAGGAAATCATGCATCATGCCACCTGCATTGAAAGAATTATTATGATTAACCGGGTGTGCTCATATGATTATGCATCATGATTTGCTACATGTTGACTTGTGGATGTTAGTTTTATTCTCATTTGATTATGCGAATATGTATAGCTAACCCCCATGCCCTTATTAGGTGTTGATCGTGCATCTAGCTTGCACAAAAGTCAATGAAGGGAGATGTCCCTTAGGTGCATGCAGAGTGTAGAAAGTGTGGGTTGGGAACCCGTTGTGCAGATATCGAGGATCCGACCAGAAGGATGTTTGGACAAAGGATCAGTGACCAGCTCTATAACATTTCTATTTTTAATAGAACTTATATGATACATATTTTGGAAAGAGGTATCATAAGAGGAATTCAGTTTCATAATAATACTTATTTGGTATTAACGGACTTGTTACACTTGATATATTTTGGGAATGTAATATGATGATTTTACTATGTTTCCGAAAACTCTGATTTTACTAGTCACCTTCATTATTAATCAAGTGTTGGTGAAAATAAATTTTCAAGGGAAGGGATAATTCTTATTTTCAGATCTTTTTCCAACAATAACAAGTCCAAGTAATCGTAAACTTATTACTTTTCTTATAAAGTAAGATGATATACAAGGAGTGTTACCAAGACTTTCCTTCCTCCATGTCTCCCACGACATGACCTCTCCCATGCAACAAATGAGTTGGACCGAATTGCCCTTAGATTCACACCATAAACCAAGGCTAAAGAGGGAAAATTGTTCACCCTTGCCTTGCCCTTAAATTCGTGTGAGTGATTATGTGTTGGGCTAGTTCATTCTTCACTTCACAAACACAAACACACATAATCTCAAGAGCACCGTCAAGCTCTTGAGACTCATAGAGAGAAGAGGGGAACCCGTGAGGAGAAAAGAAGAAGAAGAGTGGAAATCCCAAAGCCCTTAACACAAACTTCTTCAATTCCTTTCTCAACCATCTTCTTCTTCTTAGATCAAGGAGAAAACTACCCCTCAACCCTAGAAAAGAGAGACCAAGGAAAAACCAAGAGGAGGAGAAGAGGAGATTTGAAGACTTAAGTTAGAAATTAAGGTAGATAGAGTTTTAATTGAATGATTTTGTGTTGTAAAGGACTCTATTTTGGGCTTTGATTTAATTTCTTAATGCATGTATTTATCTTGAGGTTTGAAGGTCATGCATGTTATTTTGTGCTTTGATCTTTAATGTTGATGTGAAAAAGCTTTGATCTCTACATGTAAATGTTCTTCATCACGGTTTTTACTTGAAGTTGTGCTTAAAACTCATAGATTGCTTTGATTTCCTCATGCATGTTGATTTTGTGGCCTTATAATCCTTATTCTTCCTTGCATGTTCTCTTTATGTTTTGACCTTGGATTTTTATGAATGAACTTATAAATCAACAAACCAAGAGTTAAATGATTCGGCCATGAGTAGAAGAAGTAGGTCTAGATGCTTTTAATTTGATCCAAGTGATTTTATGCTAATCCTATGTTTAGAAAATTTAATTTTTCAATTATTCTTCACGGTTTGATTGAAGATTTGAGTTTAAGTTCATGTTTTTGCCTTGATTTTCTTTGCATGTCTTGATCTATGGTTAATTTTAAGAAAACATGGAGCTTGAATTTTGTATGCCTACTTTGAGTGTGAAGTCTTGATTTCGTGAATGCATGTCACGGTTTTCAAAGGAAATTAAGCTTAACAAACGTTGAAAATAATTCTAATTTGAATCAAGATTTTTGTGTGTGTGATGATGATAATTCGGTTGATAGCTTGAAAATAAAATAATGCTTTTAAGTCTTGCATGATGTGATCTATGAACTTAGGTGCTTGCATGTGAAAAGGAAATTGTGAGACCTTGCCTTCTAGCATGTCATTGTTCGGTCAAGACTAGGGAGAATAGGAAATCATGTTTTTTCTTACATGCATGTTGAAAATTGTCTCACCTAGAGATTTGTAGGTGCATGCATGTGTTTTCCTAAAAGGATGAAGACCTTGACATAATTCTTGATTTTATTTTGTTAAGAAATTAAATTTCAATTGCTAAATTTATTGTGAAACTCACGGTTTCTATCAAGAAAACAAGAAAGCTAGTTTTTGGAAAATGATCTTGCCTTAATCCATGTTCTATGTGCAAGCATGATGAATATTTAAAAAATAAGCTTTGCTATACCATGATGATATTCAGTCTATATAGGTTAGCTAGCCTAGGATCTCTTTTCCAATAAAATAACTTGAAAGAAATGAATAAATTAAATTAATTGAGTGTTGTGTTTGAATGAATATATGTGTGAGTGTGGGTGCTTATATGTTTTCGGTTAGGATTAAAAGAAAGTAGAATTTAAATGCTTTAAATAAACTAAGTTGATTTATGTGAATTAAATTGTAATGTTTGATTTATTTTCCATGCTTTTACTCGGTTAAGTAATTTAAATAGATTTAGGAAGTTTAATTGCATAAAATAAAAGGTGGATGATGATTTTAGTGTGAAGAAAATAAATGTAAACATGTTGGTTTGAAACTTGACTCAATTTGGTTTATGAATAGTTGCCTATCTAAGTGTTGTTTGTTGTCATGTGTGGTATGATGTTTGGAAGATAATTGAGTATGTGACTGACCTTGAAATTTATTGATTTTAAGATAATTTTGGTTTGATTTGTTTAGGATTATTTGATTGTGTCTTGGCTGTCCAAAATTGTTTATGGTGAAGACATGAATTTTCAAAGTGTTAATTTTAAGTTAAGAAGTTATTTAAAGAAAAGGATATTTTTATAATATTTTCGGAATTTTATTAAAGTGATTTTGTAAAACTAATTTGTTGTCCAAAATTTCTTGGACGTGCCTTTTTGATTTAAAAATGTTTTCGTATGATTTAAAGTAAAGCTTTCAAATACTGGTTGAGTTAAGAAAAACGTTAAAGTGTTTTACTTAAATATGAGGAATGATGTAGTGAAGAGATTGGGGCAGTTGGCAGCTGGCGACACAAAGGATTCGAAGAGACGGTACGCACTTCATTACTGGACCTCAGGTGAGAGAGAAGCTATCCTAAGACACTGTGGTGTTTAGGTGATATATTAGGACGTTCCGTATCATCTCAAAGATCGGAACTAAGTGGTTGGAGTCAGTAGTATAAGTAGCAATTGTTTGATTGTGTGGCCACTTATACGAAGGTGACAAAAACCACATGGTTGTTGTGTAATGTTTGTATGATTGATAGCATGCTTTTATTTACTATTTAATTATGCAAGATTAAACTAAGTGTTGTTGGTAAATGTTAGTAATCTGTTGAAGGACGTTTGTTATGTCCTGAATAAGGAAATGAAAATGAAATGATTACATTGTGAAATTATAAAGATACAAAGGAAAAACGAATAATGATTGGAAATAAGAGATGTGCTGGAAAAGATAGAAAGAGTTGAGCTTGGGGAAAGAATTAATAAGACTGATGAGAACGAGCCAGAGCTGGGGATAGCGAGAGTAACTATTGGAACAAGATGTAAATTGAGTGGAGCTGGGCTCCTTTGTTATTGGTTTTAGACTGGGACTAGTGTTGAGTTGAGCTTGCTCCTCCATTAGTGCTCAACAAAGTTGTAAGTTTTCGAAAAGGTTTTTGAAAAGCAGTTTTTGAAAAAAGTTTTTGAAAAGAGATTTTTGTGAAGAATTGTAAAAGGAAATTTTTGAAAAAGGTTTGCGAAAGAGGTTTTTGAGAAAAAGGTATTTTCAGAAAAGCTTTTGAAATAAAACTTTGTGAAAGGCTTTGAAAGGACATTTTATAAACTGAGAAAAGAAATTTTTGAGAAAACTTTTGAAGAAAGATTTTCAGGAAATTTGCGAAATCAGATTTTGAGAAAGTGGGGTGAAATGACATTTTTTTTAGAAAGTTTGCAAAATGTTATTTTTTGAGAAAGTTTATGAAAACGTGTTTTGAGAAAAGTAAGGTTATTTTGAGAATGTTGGAAGGGAGATGAAAGTTCTGTGATGCGATCCCAGCTCTGTGCTATGCGAGAAATGATGAGAGAAAGAACGTGCCAGTTAGTGGTCGGGACTCGTTGAAGGGTTGTACAAAGGACGGGCCGACCTTAGGATAATTAAGAAGATAAAAGACACTTAAAAGGCACTGACGCGGTGAGATATGAGAGTACGAAGTAGTGGAGAGGAAGGTACCCCGGATATCAGGGATATTCGGGTGATGAATGCAATAGGGTAGGCTCGGGCGGTAAAACGTCATGTTGCCTTGAGTACTATTCTGGGCAGAACGAACTCCACAAGTGGCGCACTAACGTGGTGGGGACTGGGTCTAATGTCGTGGTAAGTTCTGCACCCGGGACCGGAATAGTGCTGTCACCCCTATGGCATTTCGAGAACAGTGGAGAGGGACTGGAGTGGGGTATCTTGTTTGCCATTGTGAGACAGTGTGCCATGTATATGAATTGATATAATTATGATTTGAGGCTGAGACCTCCTGGCCTGGGGCCATTTGAGTTTGAGATAGCTGTCGTGCCCGCACGGTAAAGGTCCTGTACTCCTGTTCGCTTCCAACTAGGCTGGGTGGATGACCGAGGAGATGTAGACGTGTGAGACGATGATAAATAAGGGAGTGCCTCGATGATATTATGATTACCCCAATCATCGAAGGTTATGATTTGATAAGACTTGACAATAAAAGTTAAGAAGTAATCAAGAGACTGAGGATAAGTTTGGTAAAATAAAGAGACAATGAAGAGAATAATAATAACGATAAGAATGATAAGCTTGATGAATATGTTGTATGCAATTGTATGTGTTGCGTGCTTGTGTTGTCTTGGTATCTCGCCTATTGTAATCTCACACCGTCGACAATTCGTCATTCGGATCGCTTACTCTCTCCTGTTCGTTGGTATATCGGTGCCGCTGGTATCTCAACGGGCAGATGGAGCATTGCATGGAAGTCACTATGTGGAATAAGTTTGGGAAAGGTTGGAAGCACCCTCTACACGGCTGGGCATGGACCGGTTGCACGGAGATCGTGATCCCAAATCCGGAGCATCAACTGAGCGGAGCTAATCTGGAGCCGCATTTGGGACAAGTCACCGTACGAGGATTTCAAAGCTACGAGGAAAAGGCCCGGTATGAGGAGCAGAGGATCTCTACCGCATTGGGTGGAGTGGTACTAGAGTCCAATAGCAAGGAGGAAACAACCACTCAGTCGACATTATCTTCGAGAGCGAGGAGAGGACACAAGAAGGAGAAGGGGCTGCACCCACTTGCTTTGAAGAGGAATGTTTAGAGATAATGTAGTTAGTTTAGGCTGTCATGAGTGTTTGGAATTTAAGGATTACCTAAGTGATGAACCATTGATTTAACTTGACCCTTTCTGAAGCATGCCCTATTTTTATATATATATCCTTGTGGAAAAGGTTTAATGACCTTTTTGATGCACTGCAAAGAACTGTTTCGAAGTGGAACCAAACTATTTTTCTTGAAAAATGTTTTTTGGAAAACTAAATGAACAAGTTTGGGTTTTTGGTAACAACTTGGTTTTCAAAAAGAATGTGGGGGAACACCCATAACATTTTCAAAGGCTTCACTAATGTTTTTTAAAAAAAAATTGGCCTCATTTTTTTGCAACTTTAATAAGTAAAAGTTGATTATTTTGATTTACGAAAATCGGGCTGTTACAGCAGGTCTTTCTATGGCAACCAGAAATAGAAATATTACGAACGAAATGTTAGAACGAATCACGACAGTGCTGGAAGGCATGCAGCAGCAGCAGCGACAACAGCCATCTCAAGGGCGAGCTGGCAACCCACCTATTGGCAATATGGCAAATCAGGATGCTAGGACTCTATCGGAATTCAGGAAATGCAATCCACCAAGGATTGAAGGCGGATACAAACCTGATGAGGCAAACAAGTGGTTGTACGAGATCAACAAGATTTTCCGAACTCTGGAGTGTTCTGATGAACAGAAGGTAACCTATGCAGTTTACATGCTTCATGGGGAAGCTGAAAACTGGTGGGATCACACTGTCCAATTGCTGAATTTTGAAAGGAGAACAATCAACTGGGGAGTGTTTATGGAGAAATTTCTCAATAAATACTTTCCGGAAGATTTAAGGAGAAAGAAGGAAGTAGAATTCATGCAATTGAAGCAGGGGGATATGAGTGTAGGAGAATATGCTGCCAGGTTTGAGGAGCTGATGAAATATTCTCCCTACTACTTGAATAACCCTGATGAAAGAAGTAAGTGTGTTAAGTTTGAAAGTGGGCTGAGACCGGAGCTGAAGTTTAATTTCAGTTATCAGAGGATTCAGAGTTTTCCTGCACTTGTGGATATGTGCAGAATGTATGAGGATGACAAGAAGGCTGAGTTGATTGGAAGTCAAGGGAAAGGGGTTGGACAGAATTATGGACCACTGAGGAAGAAGAGGTTTGATCATCGAAATAATGGTCCATATTCTCAGAAGAACAAGGGCAAGGGCAAAGCTGTGATGGATAACAAGAACAAGTCTCGCGATAATGCTCCTTATTGCGAGAAGTGTAGGCGCTATCATCATGGTCAGTTCTGCTAGTCCACAGGAGGATGTTTCAAATGTGGAAAGCAAGGTCACTTTGCTCGTGAGTGCAAAGAATCTGCAAAGGGGGACGCAAAGGGATCTGCTGGCAAGCCTGTGATACAAGGAAGAGTGTTTACCCTGAGTGGTAATGAAGCAACCCAAACCCCAAATCTCGTGCAAGGTAACTTTCTGCTTAATAACCAACCTTGCAAAATCATGTTAGATTCTGGAGCTACACATTCTTTTGTTTCTCCTGAATGTGTAAATAGGCTGAATCTTGTCGTTTCCGATTTACCTTGCTATCTTAGTATAGATACCCCTACTGGAATCCCAATTTTTACCGCTAAAGTCTGTTTAGGGTGTAATGTGGAAATTTTGGGTCATTTTTCCAAGGTAAATTTGGTTTGTCTTCCTAAGTTACAATTGGATGTGATCTTGGGTATGGATTGGTTGATGAAGAACCAAGTGATCATCAATTGTGAGGAAAAGACAATTCAATATAGGACCCTTGAACCTGAAGGTTATATGTGTTTGTTCTCGGCCTCTGGGGAAGAAGAGTCAATGCCGATAGAAGAGATTCCTGTGGTGAGGGAATTTCCGGAAGTATTTCCTGAGGAGATACCAGGACTACCTCCGAAGCGAGAGATAGAGTTCGGGATAGACTTAGTCCCTGGAGCTGGTCCCATCTCTATTGCTCCTTATAGGATGGCACCACCAGAAATGGCAGAAATGAAAAAGCAGATCGAGGAATTGCTACAGAAGCAGATGATCAAGCCAAGCGTTTCGCCTTGGGGAGCTCTACTACTGTTTGTAAAGAAGAAGGATGGGAGTATGAGAATGTGTGTAGACTATAGACAGTTGAATAAGGTCACTATTAAGAATAAGTACCCTTTGCCAAGGATTGATGACCTTATGGATCAAGTTAGGGGAGCTGCGGTATTTTCCAAGATTGATCTGAGATCGGGTTATCATCAGATCAGGATAAAGGAGGAGGATATACCCAAGACTGCATTTCGATCTCGATACGGTCATTATGAGTATGTTGTGATGCCGTTCGGATTGACTAATGCACCTGCTATTTTCATGGATTATATGAACCGGATCTTTAGACCATATTTGGATTTATTTGTGGTGGTGTTTATTGACGATATTCGGGTCTATTCTAAGAATCCAGAAGAGCATGAAGAGCATCTCAGGATTGTGTTAAAAGTCCTGAAAGAGAAGCAATTATATGCCAAACTTACGAAATGTGAGTTTTGGTTGAATGAAGTGAAGTTTTTGGGGCATGTAATCTCTAAAGAAGGAATTGCGGTGGATCCGGCAAAAGTAAGTTCAGTGCTAAGCTGGGAACAGCCTAAGACTGTGACTGAGGTGAGAAGTTTCTTAGGGCTAGCTGGATACTATCGTCGGTTCATAGAAGGATTTTCCAAGATTGCATTGCCTTTGACCAAGTTGACTCGGAAAGATCAACCGTTCGTGTGAGACGATCGGTGTGAAGTTAGTTTCCGCGAGTTGAAGGAAAGGTTAACATCGTCTCCTGTGTTAATCTTACCTGATCCTCACAAAAGTTTTGAAGTGTACTGTGATGCATCTAAGCAAGGTCTGGGATGTGTATTGATGCAAGAAGGAAGAGTAGTGGCTTATGCATCGCGACAATTGAAGAATCATGAGGTGAATTACCCGACACACGATTTGGAATTGGTGGCGATCGTGTTTGCCTTAAAGATATGGAGACATCATCTCTATGGCACTACGTTCCAAGTATTTAGTGACCATAAGAGTTTGAAATATTTGTTCGATCAGAAAGAGTTGAACATGAGGCAAAGAAGGTGGATGGAGTTTTTGAAAGATTATGACTTTAAACTCCACTACCATCCGGGTAAAACAAATGTGGTTGCAGTTGCTTTGAGTCGAAAAGCAATCCACATAAGTGCGATGATGGTTAAGGAAGCAGCATTGATTGAGGAATTCAGAGACTTGAGCCTGTTGACACAAGTGGAGCCAACAAGTATCAAGTCAGGGATGTTGCAGATTACAAATGAGTTCTTGGAAAGAATTCGGGAGTTGCAACGAGTGGATGGAGAATTGATGGAAAAGATGAGATTAGGTTCAGAAGGAAAAGAATCTGATTTCAAGATTGGGCTGGATGGAATCCTTCGTTTCAGGACAAGGATTTGTATACCAAGAGATCAGGAGATTAGAAGACTGATTCTTGATGAAGCACATAAGAGTCGGATGAGTATGCATCCTGGATCAACCAAAATGTATCAGGATCTAAAGAAGTTGTTTTGGTGGTCTGGATTGAAGAAGGATGTTGCAGAGTATGTGGCTTCATGTTTAATTTGCCAAAAAGCATCAGAAACCAGGAGGACAGTTGCAATCCTTGAGTATTCCCCAGTGGAAGTGGGATAGCATTTCGATGGATTTTGTGTCTGGTTTGCCAAGGACAGCAGCAAATCATGATGCAATCTGGGTGGTTGTGGATAGGTTGACCAAGTCGGCGCATTTTATTCCGATAAATATGCGTTATCCTTTGAACAAGCTTACCCAGATCTATATCAAGGAGGTAGTTCGTCTTCATGGAGTGCCTTCAAGTATTGTGTCGGATCGAGATCCCAGATTTTCTTCGCAATTCTGGAAAAGTTTGCATGATGCTATGGGAACAAGATTGAAATTGAGTTCTGCGTATCATCCACAGACGGATGGCCAGACGGAGAGAACGATTCAGTCTTTGGAAGATGTGTTGCGGGCTTGTGCACTTGAAGAACAAGGAAGTTGGGATCAAGTGCTACCTCTTGCAGAATTCACATACAACAACAGCTATCATGCAAGTATTGGGATGGCACCGTTTGAGGCGTTGTATGGAAGGAAGTGTCAAACCCCGCTATGTTGGTTCCAAGTGGGGGAGAATTTAGTGGTTGGACCGGAAATGATACAGCAAACATCTGAGAAGATTAAGATGGTTCAGGCAAAGATGAAAGCGGCTCAGAGTCGGCAGAAGAGTTATGCGGATAAGAGGAGAAAACCATTAGAGTTTTCAGAAGGCGACCATGTGTTTCTTCGGATAGTTCCGATGAAAGGAATCAGTAGAGCTTTGAGAACCCGAAAGCTTTCGCCTAAGTGTATAGGTCCATACCAAATCCTTAAGAGAGTCGGTCCTGTTGCTTATCAACTAGCTTTACCACCCTCTCTATCCAATTTGCACAACGTCTTTCACGTTTCTCAATTGAAGAAGTATGTGCATGACCCATCAGTTATTTTGAAACTCCAACCTGATAACCTAACTTTGAAGGAAAACCTTACCTTTGAGACCAGAACAGTTCAGATAGAAGATCGTGAAGTTAAGCAGCTCAGGGGAAAGGAGATACCTTTAGTTAAGGTGGTATGGGAAAATGCTGACGTATTTGAAGCTACGTGGGAATTAGAGGAAAAGATGCGTCAAGTGTATCCAGAGTTATTTTTGTAAACTAGAATTTCGGGGACGAAATTCCTTGTAAGTGGGGGAGTAGTGTAACACCCCTAATTTTCGTCTCCCGGATAATAAGGAAATTAATAATAAAAGTTTTATTATTATTTTAAATGAATTTTCAAGTTTATGTTTTGTATTTAATTAGCCTGAAATATAAAAATAAATTGAAATATTTTTATATGGCAAATAAATGCAAAATATAAGAATATTGCATTTTAGTCCTTGGTTTAGGACCTAAAGGTAATATTGAAAAAGTTCTTGGAGGGAAAAGATTTAAAAATATTAATTTTTAAATTTTGTACTGATCTAACCGGTTAGTAATGCCCTGTAACCGGTTAGACGATGAACCCAGAAACTAGGTTAGTGGATTTTGATGAGTAATCACTTGATTAATTCGATTAATCGCCACGAATACAGCCTTAACCCAGTGGAAAACACGCGTCAACGTGCATGTTACTCCTATTGGTCTATAAATTGTTGAATTTCTGAGGAATTGGGGGTTGATTATGCTGATTTTGGGTTGAGAAGGGTTGTTAGGGTTTCTGTTTCGTTCAGAGAAATTCATCTTCTTCCTTGAGAGTTAGAGAGCGAAAAATCAACTTAGAGGTATGGGAGAAGTCTACCTTATACTAGATTTAGACTAAAAATCAAGTGAATTAGGATTTGAGTTAACAAAACTCAAAAAGGGCATTATGTGTGTGAAGCACAAAGGCTTGGAGGCCAAATTTCAGCTCAATGTTGTTTTGAGCAATTTTATATTGATGCATGCAAGTGATTTTAATGTGGAAATTAGAAGCTAAATGTATAATATGTGATTTGAGGTATTGAATTATGTTTGTATGGGTTCTTATGCAATTTGATGCACTAAACCAAATGCATGCAAAATTATATGTGTTTCTGTGCTTAAACATATTTATTTAAGGTATATGAACTCTGTTAAAGGTTGAAATTTGGTAAGATTTGAGCAGTGAAGAGAATGGTTTGTTAAAACTCATGTTTTAGTGTCTGACTGCATAATCTAACCGGTTACTCGAGATTCGTTACCGGTTAGACACTGTAAAAATGCAAAAGAAAATAAGTTTACAAAATCAGTATTGTGGTCTTATAAATCCTACTCAAATCTAGGCCTCAATTTCATGGAGAACAATCTGAAAATAAGTTGATTTCACTGTGACAGTTCAGATTGCAATCAAAGAGTTAATACCTTAGTGTAATGAGATAATTTCAAGAGGAAATTAGGCTCATTGGAAAATGAAATGTGATTTAGACCTTTGAATGATAAAAACAGTGGTTTTTGAGGTATAAAACAATGCTAAACTTGTTTATGGATTGGGTAGAGAATTCAAGAAAAAGGGTTTTTCTGAATTACAATGGTAAACAGTTCAGATTTGTAATTCTAACCGGTTAGCCTGGAATTGTAACCGGTTAGTACCTGAATCTGAAAAATAAAAAGTTAAGTTTTGAATACCATTGATTATGTTTTTCCCAATCTAAGCTTAAGGGCATGTTTTTGGAGATAATTCAAAGAAGAATTTTGTGCCAAAGATTATGCCTCAAATAAATCATTCAAAAGGGTGTGAGAACCTACAATCGGTGGTTGAAATAACTAGGATACACTAGGAGAACACCTTGAAGGGGGGGTTGAATAGGTGTTAAATAAACCTTGAAAGATTTTCGAAAGAAACAAATCAAAACGATCAAAAGAAATGATTTTTGCAAATTTCTTCAACTTTAATCGATTAAATCAATGGCTAATCGATTAATACTTGTTAAAATTGAAAAATCACTTTTCAGTCAAATACGAAAATCAATCAATTAACACATATGATCAGAAATTCAGCGGAAACAATTAACACCAATATTCTTATTGATTACCTAGGTTATGAAAATGATTTTCCCCAAATCAATTTTGCACAATTTAGATTCAATTCAATCAATTATGAAAAATCACTTTTTCTAGGTTTTCAATCAAGAACACAATTAAAGACTTGAATTGTAAAGAGTAGAGAGTTTAGAGATACGACACAGTTATTTATCCTGGTTCACTTTCATCCACTTGAAAGCTACTCCAGTCCCCTCTTCAACCAAGAGAGATTCTTCACTATGAGGAATTAGAGTTTCTCAAATTACAAGTAAATGCCTCACAAGACTCCCTTCTTGCTAGCCTACAAGAGATACCACACTCTTGCCTTGTAACCCTATTGATATCTAATCTAACCTCTTCTCTTACTTGCCGATACCCCACAACAAGACTTCCAATGCTTTGAGATTCTTCAAAGACTTCCACTTGCTTGCTTCACTACAAGACTTCCAAGTGCTTGATGATATGCCACACCAAGGCTTCCAAATAACTTTGCTTGATGAATAACTTCTTCAAGACTTCCTTTGTTGTAGAGTGTTTGCCTTCTTTGCAATGATTACAACTCAAATGAAAACAAAATAACAATCCTATGAATCTTTTTCAAAAGCTATGAAAATATCAACATGAGAGATTCAAGGTTCTTGATCAAAGAATGTAAAAATGAGAACTTTGATCTTGAGAGAGTAAGAGAGAATAGAGTGGCTTTGATTCTTTGTAAAAGAGTATGAAAATGATTCTAGATGATAGGTAATGATCACAAAGATTAGAAATAGGTTTATATAGAATACCCAAAAGTTAGAAATGATTAAAAGTGCTTTTGAGAAGTGAAAAACGCATTTTAAAAACCAGATCTGCACGTGTTAATCGATTAAATTAAGTGTTAATCGATTAATCATGCATTAATCGAGTAAGTGCGCAAGGCTGAATAATTTTACTCGAGTAAAAGTCAAGATAATCGATTATCAAAAGTTGTTAATCGATTATCAGTTCAAAATATACAGTTAATCGAGTATCAAAACCTGTTAATCAATTATGTTGATTAAAAATCACTTAAAACTTGTTTTCTCAAAAACTAAACCTTTTCTTTCAAACCTTTAAGCCACCTATTGATTTTAGGCAAAGTGAATACTCAAAATATGATATAATCATGACTATGATAGAGATTCACTACCCTCTATATACTCTACCCAAACTTATAAACTAAGAGACTTGAGAGGCTAAAGATAAAACAATAAAACATAAACTACCAAACTAAGTCTTCATGAGTTGGCTCTCTCTTCATAACTTGATGTTTGTTGTTGCTTGTTGAGCTTGAACTTGATCAACACATTTAAGCTTGTTCAAAACCTTTTGTCATTTATCAAAACATTCTTCATGGATCTTACAATCTCCCCCTTTTTGAAAATGACAAACATGTTTTGAAGTTGTGAAGTTGTTGATGCTTGAACCATTTGATCACTTGGTGAGACTCTTGCTCCCCCTCAATTAATGCTTTTGACATTCGAAATCCAATTGAGTTAATCTTGATTCTCCCCCTATCTTCAACAACTTTGCTCAACCTACATAAAAACAACAAAACAACCTTTCTCCGAAAACATATCATTTCTCAACAAAATATACCATTTCTCCCCAAAATAGTCAAAACATACTATTTCTCCCCCTTTGGCATTATCAAAAAGTAATATATATACCAATTGAAATATAAAATCTAAGCCAAAATAAGAAATACTATGTCATACTATGAGAGTACTATGTCATATATAGAGATAGTATGATAATTGTTTCCCTATATCAATCATTTCTTCACAACATTGATACCAAATGTAGATATGGTAATTAATACCGATTATACAATACAAGAATAATACTTTGAAATGTGATACCAATTGGCAAGAAAATATAACAATGAAGCATAATACCAATTGTGACTAAACAAATACCAGTTATATAATATCAAATGTTACCAATTTGTAGGATTCTCTTCTTGATACCAATTGAAGATGCAAATGAATGAATAACACATGAAAGTCCTTTTGCTCTTCAATCATACCTACAAAAACAATCATGCTTTGCTTTTTGGTATCCAAATGGTTTTGGATCCATTTTTGTTAGTGTAGGGACTCTCACCCTTTTTCACCCAAACAAAATCTCCTTTAGGTATACCATGCACTTTAATATAACACACATTTGAAGTATGTCCATGAGTACCACAATAGAAACATGTTGGAGCATTTGAATAATCAACCTTTGAAAAATCAACAACATTTCTATGAGATTTACTCTTAGCATTAGTATAACCCAAACCAAACTTGTTTGAATTTTCTCTTTGAAAATTTAACAATGTGCGCAATCTAATATCACCATTTGTGAAACTTGCAAGCTTATTTTTCAAAATAGCATTTTCATCTTTAAGCAACTTGCAATTCTCACAATCAACCACATTATTCAATCTACTAGCACAATCACAAGAAGAACTAGAATATATAAGATCAAGAGTTTCATTTTCAAGATTAAGCTCATCAACTTGTTTTTGAAGATCTAAAATCTCTTGTTGATGTTTCAAAATGAGTTTCTTTCTTTCACTGTTTTTCAAAGCTAGTTTCTTAAATTGTTTATGCATTTCTTCATAAGCATTATATAACATTTCATATTTGGAAGAAATTTCGGATTTAGTAAGACTTACATTGCTTTCGTCGCTTTGTTCACTTGATTCATCATTTGAACTTTCCTCTTCATCTACTAGAGCTATCAAGTTGAGACAAGCGGCTTCTTCATCATCCGAAGAACTATTTGATGTGCTTTTCTTGTCTTTTTCATCATCACTATTCCAAACTATGTATGCTCTTTTATGTTTTGAATCTTTCTTTTCTTTCTCCTTCTTCTTGAGATACTTAGAGCATGAGTACTTGAGATGACCGGGCTTTCCACATTCATGGCAAACTATACCTTCTTTTGAAGTCTTTGTCTTGTAGTGTGGGGAATTCTTCTCTTTACTTTTGTCTTTGTTCAACCTTCCTTTTCTCCTTAGAATCTTATTGAACTTTCTTAGTAGAAGCTTCATCTCCTCTTCATCAATGTCCGAATCGGAATCTTCATTATCATCATCATCGGAACTCTCTTCCTTTTTATATGACCTTTGAGCTTTAAGAGCAATTCCTTTTCTCTCTTTGTACTTATCCGACTCTTCATGCATTTGCAAACGTCCAAGCTCCATTTCATGTTCTTGAAGCTTTCCGAAAAGTGTTGCTAAGTCCATGGTGTCCAAGTCCTTTGATTCAACAATTGCGGTAACCTTGGGTTGCCATTCCCTACTTAGACATCTTAAAACTTTGTTAACAAGTTCACAATTCAAGAAAGTTTTTCCAAGAGCAATGAGATGATTAACAATATGAGTAAAACGTTTTTGCATAAAACATATAGATTCATTAGGCAACATACGAAACAATTCATATTCATGCATCAAAGAATTTAATCTAGCACGCCTAACTTCACTAGTGCCTTCATGTGTGACTTGCAAGGTGTCCCACATTTCTTTGGCATCACGACATTGGGAGACTCTAAAGAACTCATCATAAGATAGAGCGGAGGTGATGATATTCTTTGCTTTTAAATCATATTGAATTTTCCTTTTATCATCATCGGTCCACTTATCTTTGGGAGTAAGTGTAAGCACACCTTCTACATCTTTTGAGGGAATATAAGGACCATTTTCAATGGCTTCCCAAATGTTCACATCTATAGCTTCTATAAAGATTCTCATCCTAATTTTCCAATAACCATAACCCTCTCCACCAAACATAGGAGGGCGATTTATTGAAGCCCCTTCACCACCAAAGGGATTCGTAGAACCCATTGTAGTTTCCTCAAGGATCTTTGCGAAAAAGCTCTATGCTCGTGTCTTTCGACCGAGCTCTGATACCAATTGTGAGAACCTACAATCGGTGGTTGAAATAACTAGGATACACTAGGAGAACACCTAGAAGGGGGGGTTGAATAGGTGTTAAATAAACCTTGAAAAATTTTCGAAAGAAACAAATCAAAACGATTAAAAGAAATGATTTTTGCAAATTTCTTCAACTTTAATCGATTAAATCAATGGCTAATCGATTAATGCCGAAAGATTGATTTGAACTAATCGATTAATCAAACTTGCTAATCGATTAATACTTGTTAAAATTGAAAAATCACTTTTCAATCAAATACGAAAATCAATCAATTAACACATATGATCAGAAATTCAGCGGAAACAATTAACACCAATATTCTTATTGATTACCTAGGTTATGAAAATATTTTCCCCAAATCAATTTTGCACAATTTAGATTCAATTCAATCAATTATGAAAAATAACTTTTTCTAGGTTTTCAATCAAGAACACAATTAAAGACTTGAAATGTAAAGAGTAGAGAGTTTAGAGATACGACACAGTGATTTATCCTGGTTCACTTTCATCCACTTGAAAGCTACTCCAGTCCCCTCTTCAACCAAGAGAGATTCTTCACTATGAGGAATTAGAGTTTCTCAAATTACAAGTAAATGCCTCACAATACTCCCTTCTTGCCAGCCTACAAGAGATACCACACCCTTGCCTTGTAACCCTATTGATATCTAATCTAACCTCTTCTCTTGCTTGCCGATACCCCACAACAAGACTTCCAATGCTTTGAGATTCTTCAAAGACTTCCACTTTCTTGCTTCACTACAAGACTTCCAAGTGCTTGATGATATGCCACACCAAGGCTTCCAAATAACTTTGCTTGATGAATAACTTCTTCAAGACTTCCTTTGTTGTAGAGTGTTTTCCTTCTTTGCAATGATTACAACTCAAATGAAAACAAAATAACAATCCTATGAATCTCTTTCAAAAGCTATGAAAATATCAACATGAGAGATTCAAGGTTCTTGATCAAAGAATGTAAAAATGAGAACTTTGATCTTGAGAGAGTAAGAGAGAATAGAGTGGCTTTGATTCTTTGTAAAAGAGTATGAAAATGATTCTAGATGATAGGTAATGATCACAAAGATTAGAAATAGGTTTATATAGAATACTCAAAAGTTAGAAATGATTAAAAGTGCTTTTGAGAAGTGAAAAACGCATTTTAAAAACCAGATCTGCACGTGTTAATCGATTAAATTAAGTGTTAATCGATTAATCATGAATTAATCGAGTAAGTGCGAAGGCTGAATAATTTTACTCGAGTAAAAGTCAAGATAATCGATTATCAAAAGTTGTTAATCGATTATCAGTTCAAAATATACAGTTAATCGAGTATCAAAACCTGTTAATCGATTATTTTGATTAAAAATCACTTAAAACTTGTTTTCTCAAAAACTAAACCTTTTCTTTCAAACCTTTAAGCCACCTATTGATTTTAGGCAAAGTGAATACTAAAAATATGATATAATCATGACTATGATAGAGATTCACTACCCTCTATATACTCTACCCAAACTCATAAACTAAGAGACTTGAGAGGCTAAAGATAAAACAATAAAACATAAACTACCAAACTAAGTCTTCATGAGTTGGCTCTCTCTTCATAACTTGATGTTTGTTGTTGCTTGTTGAGCTTGAACTTGATCAACACATTTAAGCTTGTAACATCCCTAATTTTAATTCCTAAAATATTTATAAATTGTATTTACTTAAATAAATGTTTCTTAAAAATCAATTATTTAGTTGGGTATTTTTATAAAAATACATTATGTTAATTACGAAAATATGTTTCATTTCTTTTATATTCTAAAGTAAATTCATTTAAAATAGTTATCCTATATCAAAAATATACTTTATGTGTTTTACTTTATTTTGATATATTCCATATGAAAATATTTTATTGGAAATATTTATAAGTTTCTTACTTTATAATTTTTTATTCTAGTATTTAAAATTGATTATTGGTATTTTGAGTTTTAAAATAAAACAATAAATAAAATAAAATAAATAAATAAATAAAAGTGTGTATTAGTATAGATGTTTAAAAAGAAAAAAAAATGTTTATTAGTACATAATACTAATAATAATAATAATAACAATAATAATAATAATTAAATGTGTTAAAAAAAAATAAAAAAAAAATTAAGTGCTGATGTGCGTGCAGTGTGTATGAAAGAAGAAGGGGAAACCCTATAGGGGTCCCTTTGTGTGCAGCGACGGCAGCCCCCCTCCCCTCCATTCTCAACATCGCATCTCCCTCCGCCGGCCACCACCCACTCAGCCGCTCTCTCTCTTTCTCATGGACTCCAATCGCAAGCTCTCTCTCTCCACCGGACTTCTCTCTCCCTCGTGACTTCTCCTTCTTCCTGGACCGCCGCCATGGCGTTCTCCCTCCTCCCGGTCACGTTGCAGCCGCTGTGGTTGGAGGCTCGCGAATCGCGAGTCACATCTCCTCGCGCCGCCAGCTCTTCCAACCGCCACCATGACGCGAACTAGCCACCGCCGTTGCTGCCTTGAAGTTGCGATCCGCCGCCTCTGATGGTGGCTGCTGCCACCGCTGTTCTTGGCGGCTTCAGCCATGGAGTCACGCCACCACCTCTTTCCTCCCTTTGATCTGGTGTGTGTCGCTGCTGCAAAGGACCGAGGTTGCTACCGACGTCGGTATCACCGTTAGTCGCCACTGTGCCAAACCGCCGCCGCCTCTCCCGTGCTCCTTACTTGCTGTTGTGCCGTGAACCGTTCGGGTTGAGATTGACCGAACCGATCTTAGTCCTTGCTGCTTCAAAAATCCGAAGTTGAGGGTAAATCTCTAATACCCCTTTTTAATTGCTTTATGTTGTATTTTAAAAATAATAATGATAATAATATTGATGATAATTATAAAGTGTTAAATGGTTTTGGAAAAATTATTGTTTTGGAACTTCATTATTGTTTGGAAATTAAACTATAATTTATATTAATTTTTGTTATGTTGTTAATGATGATGAATTTAATTGCTTACTTGATGGTGATAACGCCGAATTAAACATTATGTCGAATTATGATTCTTGAAAGTGTTTTTGTTAAATGCGTTGGATTCCTAAGTAATTGGGTTGTTGGTTAGTGAGTTGGAATGTCCCATAACTAACAACAAACCAATTAAATAGGAATCCGGTATATATTCGGCGTAACGTTAATTCGAGTTAAAGCGTTGAACATTAATTTCAAATTAAGAGGAAGTGTAATTATTTGAATGTTATAATTGTAAATTGAATTTATTTTTGAACCGAGAACACTTCCTTTTAGTTCGGAATTAATAGTGTCAAGTATCGGCATTTGATTTTGTGGCTTGAAGCTAAAACTATTTAACTTTAATGTATTTTTGACGATAAGGTTAGTTTTTGAAAGTCAGCGTATTTTCAATAAAAGCTATACTATTCTATGAAAAAGGCAATGACCTTAATTTAAAATCCTATGTTATTTTGGTTTATAAATTATAGTTAAATGATTTATTTATTTAGAAAACTACGAAAATACTCTACTTTGATATATGATAAGTATATACCGAGATTTTAAATTGAGTCGCTTTTGGTGCATTAAATTAATTTCTATTTGATTTAATAAAATAGTCAGACGATGAAGGACTTTAGGACCAGCCAAAATGCGAGCAACGAACCGCGTAATGTCGTGAGTAGAAACAGGATCTCCTCGTCGTGCCTCGAAACAGGTTCTGGTAGAACCCCAAGGTAAGGGGTGTTTTACGTCAGCTTGTAGGGACTAGTTTCTTGCTAGTTATAATCTTTGCTAAGAGCATATGGGTGTGCTATTGATTGAACATGTGAGTAATTAATCTAGACAAAAAATTAAAATAGGAAAATAAAAGAATGAAGAACTAATTGAATGATGGTAGATATGAATGATGGTATGTCCTAGCGGTGATATATTGTTTGTACGTTAATGAATATGTCTTTTAAATGCTAGTTGTGAAAATGAATTATTGTACGCTATAGATTATGAGGTATACTTGCTATTTTAATAGTAAAGTGCTAAATGTATGCTTGTTAGTTAATTATAGTTGCTAAATGGTAAATGGATTGCTATGTAATTAGAGATGCTAAATGATGTATGTTGTTATTTAGTTGTATTTGTTAAATGCTATGATGTAGGGTTAATTAACGAATATGAATTCTTGTATTTCATAAGTGTGATGTACGACTTTTATGTTAAAGGTAGGTAATTTAAATGCTAAATGGACTTTAACCTTTAGGATAGACAACATGGACTTGAAGACAAAGGAATTGTACGAAATAAGTCTTAAATTGTTAATTGTAAATGAGTATAAGTGATTATTGTTTTGTATGTCTAGCTGAATTGTGATGTTTGTGTGTTAACTGTGTATCACATAACGAATCAAATAATTGAATAATAAATAAAAGAAAGTATGTATGAGATGTAAACTAGAATGAGAACTAAGGAATAGAAAGAGTTAAAAATGTCGTGACATAAACTTAGGGAATTGAAAATATAAAATGTGAAAATTGTTGAGTATGCTTCTATGGTAAATGTGTGTTGAATGACGAATGAGATAAGAAGTTAATAATGAAAGGCAAAAGAGAGAAGGAAAATTATAAAGAAATTAAAGAAGAGAAAAGATAATAAATGAAAAGAATAACTAAATAAGATAAATTAAATGAGGATGAGAATAATAAAAGGATACCTATCACAGGTTAGGTCGGGAGGACCTGGTCGTAAGACCCTGTGGCCAATTGATAAAAGAATTAATAAAAGAATGGGCCAACGCAGGTTAGATCGTGGGATCTGGTCATAAGACCCTGTGGCCAACGCAGGTTAGATAGTATGATCTGGTCGTGAGACCCTATGGCGCAGGTTAGATCGAAAGATCTGGTCGTGAGACCCTGTGACATAGGTTAGGTCATATGAATCTGGTTGTTAGACCCTGTGGATAGATGATAAAGAGTTTTCTGATGCAGGTTAGGTCGTTGGGCCTGGTCGTTAGACCCTGTGACCAGCTAAATGAAAGGAATTAAATAAAGAATATTTTGGTGCAGGTTAGGTCAGTGGGCCTGGTCGTGAGACCCTGTAGCCAAATTAATAAAAAGAAAGAACTAAAGAACGAATAAAAAGGAAAGAAAGAGAAGAGAACAAGAAAAAATATAAAAGAATGAAATAAAGAAAGAATACATGAAAGAAAGAGATAAAGAAAGAAAATAAGAAAGAAGTGCAAATGGAAAGGATAAAATGAAAAGAATGTAAATGAATTATTGTGTTTGAATAATTGAAATAGTGTTTATGTAATAGATGATTATATGTGTGTGAATTTATTACTTATTAGAATGAAAATAAGAAAAATGAGATTTTACATAGAAGTTGGGAAAAGTATTAGGAATGAAAATAAATAAAAAGAAATGAATGTGAAATGTACAGGAGAAAAAGTGATGTGTTTGGAATAAGAGAAATTTCTAATTATATGATAAATGATAATATGCAAGTGATTGTGTTTGATGCATGCTTTGGTATGGTATAGGGAATTATGTGCTATATGCTAATTGTGTTTTGACTTAGTGATTATTATGCCTCGTTGGAACCTACTTCCTACTTGTGTAAAGCTCACCCTTACAACCCCCTTTCAGGTACTAAGCTGGGAGCTTGCACCGTTTTCTGGCCGAGCAGGGAGTATACTCCACACTGTGGAGTGTAAAGCATTTGAGTGGACTTAGTTTTAATTTTAAGAAAACTAATATTTTGTAAATTAAAATCATGTAGTAGTTGTGCGCCCGGAATTTTGTATTATGTGGTTTATCGGGCATTAGGACTTTATCTGGCTGTTTTATTAATATGTTTATGTTTTATAAATACTCTGGTCTGAACAGGTACAACAGGAAATTTTGGTAAAGTTCGAATTACAGAGGAAACTCTGCCGGATTTTTATCGGAATTTTCAAGTTCATATTTTAATAAATCCAAATTAAACTAAATAAGTGTGAGGGTGTTACATTATGGTATCAGAGCAGTTGTCCTCGGCCACGGAGTTGCGAGTTACTCCAATGGTTATCTCACCAAGAGAGTAACCGAAAAGTAGTGTCAAGTCCGGTTATAGTAAGTCAGTATATTTATATATATATATATATATATATATATTTAGGTAGACTTAGCCAATTCTATAGTTATCAACCGTTTGTGCCATAATTTATTTCTATTACAGAATCTTAGCATTATGACCAATGCACCTAGTGACAACACACCACTTCGACTGAGACCAATCGTTTAGCTGGGGGTAGGAAGATGGAAATTGCCTTCCTAAATCAGGTTACCTTGGAAAAGTCAAGGTGAGTCAAACTCGTCTTGACTGGCGAAGGTGCTAATCACCTATAAAATTGGACTGGCACTAGAGGCGAGGGATGACGAAAGGAGACATGACAATTAATCGGGGGTCCCAAACGGAACGAGACCGCATCACGTGTTATACCACTATGCCATAGTGAGGGAAACCCCACCGTGGTATAGACTGGTTCTTGAACCATTTTAAGCAGGAAGCTTATTGCTTTATGTGCGAGTAGTCGGGCCACATTATTTCAAACTACCCCAAGAAAGAAGAGAATTTGTTCGGAAGGACTTGAGCGGAATGATTAGAGGCACATTCTGCTACTAGTATGGAGAATTATTTTAGAACCTCAAGTCTCCATCTCTGCTAATCCTTTAAGGAGGACCTTGCTAAACTCATCTTTCCTAGAATTCAAATTCCGGACCTCTCACTAAGAGGAACTGTTAAACTTAGGGAGTATGTATATACACATATAGGCTCAATCCAAATTCGTAGGAAATCATGAAAATTATAGGAAATCTCAATCAGTTGTAAGATCTCATTGAGAAAGTTAACCGCAAAGACCTTGTAATGGTGTTATCTTTTAATGGAATGTAAGGGTAGGATTGGTCATCCTTACTCTTGCGCCTGTTAAAGGATAATATTATCATTATCTGCAACGATGATGTACTGTTGATAGATGTGAGATTGGGACTGACCACCCCGATCTTCGCGTTTATTGACATGCTATATTATTGCAATCTTTTAGTTGAAATCAAAACAACCCACATAGGAATTCTAGTTTCATCAAAGCCAAATCTAACTTTCAGTCCATTAAGAACCTTACCAAGAACCGTGAACAATTGGTTACCATCCTGTTTAGGGTAACTTTATTCAATACTTCCACCCGAACCAGTTAAGTAAAATCATCAACTCACCCTCTTCTCTTAATGCAAGAGCTGAGATATGGCCTAGGAAATTTAAAAGTAACACCAATAATACCGGCTAGAAGTTAATTTAGCCATGTACCACCTCACCAACCAATTAAGTACTTAGCCAATAAATTCTTAGAATCAACCTAGTTTTCTCCCTGCCTTCGGCCTACTCAGGTATGCTGATACTAAGTGGGGGAGACTTGATGACTCAATTCGGATCCTATCCGATTGACAAAGGTGAAGGAAAAAGGATAAAAGTGAAGTCGCGAAGTGAAGCCTCACTTAAGGTGTCATGTCGGTGCACCGCAAGTGGATGACCTCAGTCTCTGGAAACTCTGTGCATTTGACAGAACCCCGATTGACCGGGATAAATCCCATAGGAGACAAGTAAGTATGCCGACGAACTTTCACCTTAGGAATTCCTCCAATGGAAGAATGGAACCGGAGGAATCAATTGACATGGTTGGAAACTATGCCATGGAATGCTCCTCCAAGTTAAGGAACAACTGGAATTTCGAGGACGAAATTTCAATAAGTGGGGGAGAAATGTAACATCCCTAATTTTAATTCCTAAAATATTTATAAATTGTATTTACTTAAATAAATGTTTCTTAAAAATCAATTATTTAGTTGGGTATTTTTATAAAAATACATTATGTTAATTACGAAAATATGTTTCATTTCTTTTATATTCTAAAGTAAATTCATTTAAAATAGTTATCCTATATCAAAAATATACTTTATGTGTTTTACTTTATTTTGATATATTCCATATGAAAATATTTTATTGGAAATATTTATAAGTTTCTTACTTTATAATTTTTTATTCTAGTATTTAAAATTGATTATTGGTATTTTGAGTTTTAAAATAAAACAATAAATAAAATAAAATAAATAAATAAATAAATAAAAGTGTGTATTAGTATAGATGTTTAAAAAGAAAAAAAAATGTTTATTAGTACATAATACTAATAATAATAATAATAACAATAATAATAATAATTAAATGTGTTAAAAAAAAATAAAAAAAAAATTAAGTGCTGATGTGCGTGCAGTGTGTATGAAAGAAGAAGGGGAAACCCTATAGGGGTCCCTTTGTGTGCAGCGGCGGCAGCCCCCCTCCCCTCCATTCTCAACATCGCATCTCCCTCCGCCGGCCACCACCCACTCAGCCGCTCTCTCTCTTTCTCATGGACTCCAATCGCAAGCTCTCTCTCTCTCCACCGGACTTCTCTCTCCCTCGTGACTTCTCCTTCTTCCTGGACCGCCGCCATGGCGTTCTCCCTCCTCCCGGTCACGTTGCAGCCGCTGTGGTTGGAGGCTCGCGAATCGCGAGTCACATCTCCTCGCGCCGCCAGCTCTTCCAACCGCCACCATGACGCGAACTAGCCACCGCCGTTGCTGCCTTGAAGTTGCGATCCGCCGCCTCTGATGGTGGCTGCTGCCACCGCTGTTCTTGGCGGCTTCAGCCATGGAGTCACGCCACCACCTCTTTCCTCCCTTTGATCTGGTGTGTGTCGCTGCTGCAAAGGACCGAGGTTGCTACCGACGTCGGTATCACCGTTAGTCGCCACTGTGCCAAACCGCCGCCGCCTCTCCCGTGCTCCTTACTTGCTGCTGTGCCGTGAACCGTTCGGGTTGAGATTGACCGAACCGATCTTAGTCCTTGCTGCTTCAAAAATCCGAAGTTGAGGGTAAATCTCTAATACCCCTTTTTAATTGCTTTATGTTGTATTTTAAAAATAATAATGATAATAATATTAATAATATTGATGATAATTATAAAGTGTTAAATGGTTTTGGAAAAATTATTGTTTTGGAACTTCATTATTGTTTTGGAAATTAAACTATAATTTATATTAATTTTTGTTATGTTGTTAATGATGATGAATTTAATTGCTTACTTGATGGTGATAACGTCGAATTAAACATTATGTCGAATTATGATTCTTGAAAGTGTTTTTGTTAAATGCGTTGGATTCCTAAGTAATTGGGTTGTTGGTTAGTGAGTTGGAATGTCCCATAACTAACAACAAACCAATTAAATAGGAATCCGGTATATATTCGGCGTAACGTTAATTCGAGTTAAAGCGTTGAACATTAATTTCAAATTAAGAGGAAGTGTAATTATTTGAATGTTATAATTGTAAATTGAATTTATTTTTGAACCGAGAACACTTTCTTTTAGTTCGAAATTAATAGTGTCAAGTATCGGCATTTGATTTTGTGGCTTGAAGCTAAAACTATTTAACTTTAATGTATTTTTGACGATAAGGTTAGTTTTTGAAAGTCAGCGTATTTTCAATAAAAGCTATACTATTCTATGAAAAAGGCAATGACCTTAATTTAAAATCCTATGTTATTTTGGTTTATAAATTATAGTTAAATGATTTATTTATTTAGAAAACTACGAAAATACTCTACTTTGATATATGATAAGTATATACCGAGATTTTAAATTGAGTCGCTTTTGGTGCATTAAATTAATTTCTATTTGATTTAATAAAATAGTCAGACGATGAAGGACTTTAGGACCAGCCAAAATGCGAGCAACGAACCGCGTAATGTCGTGAGTAGAAACAGGATCTCCTCGTCGTGCCTCGAAACAGGTTCTGGTAGAACCCCAAGGTAAGGGGTGTTTTACGTCAGCTTGTAGGGACTAGTTTCTTGCTAGTTATAATCTTTGCTAAGAGCATATGGGTGTGCTATTGATTGAACATGTGAGTAATTAATCTAGACAAAAAATTAAAATAGGAAAATAAAAGAATGAAGAACTAATTGAATGATGGTAGATATGAATGATGGTATGTCCTAGCGGTGATATATTGTTTGTACGTTAATGAATATGTCTTTTAAATGCTAGTTGTGAAAATGAATTATTGTACGCTATAGATTATGAGGTATACTTGCTATTTTAATAGTAAAGTGCTAAATGTATGCTTGTTAGTTAATTATAGTTGCTAAATGGTAAATGGATTGCTATGTAATTAGAGATGCTAAATGATGTATGTTGTTATTTAGTTGTATTTGTTAAATGCTATGATGTAGGGTTAATTAACGAATATGAATTCTTGTATTTCATAAGTGTGATGTACGACTTTTATGTTAAAGGTAGGTAATTTAAATGCTAAATGGACTTTAACCTTTAGGATAGACAACATGGACTTGAAGACAAAGGAATTGTACGAAATAAGTCTTAAATTGTTAATTGTAAATGAGTATAAGTGATTATTGTTTTGTATGTCTAGCTGAATTGTGATGTTTGTGTGTTAACTGTGTATCACATAACGAATCAAATAATTGAATAATAAATAAAAGAAAGTATGTATGAGATGTAAACTAGAATGAGAACTAAGGAATAGAAAGAGTTAAAAATGTCGTGACATAAACTTAGGGAATTGAAAATATAAAATGTGAAAATTGTTGAGTATGCTTCTATGGTAAATGTGTGTTGAATGACGAATGAGATAAGAAGTTAATAATGAAAGGCAAAAGAGAGAAGGAAAATTATAAAGAAATTAAAGAAGAGAAAAGATAATAAATGAAAAGAATAACTAAATAAGATAAATTAAATGAGGATGAGAATAATAAAAGGATACCTATCACAGGTTAGGTCGGGAGGACCTGGTCGTAAGACCCTGTGGCCAATTGATAAAAGAATTAATAAAAGAATGGGCCAACGCAGGTTAGATCGTGGGATCTGGTCATAAGACCCTGTGGCCAACGCAGGTTAGATAGTATGATCTGGTCGTGAGACCCTATGGCGCAGGTTAGATCGAAAGATCTGGTCGTGAGACCCTGTGACATAGGTTAGGTCATATGAATCTGGTTGTTAGACCCTGTGGATAGATGATAAAGAGTTTTCTGATGCAGGTTAGGTCGTTGGGCCTGGTCGTTAGACCCTGTGACCAGCTAAATGAAAGGAATTAAATAAAGAATATTTTGGTGCAGGTTAGGTCAGTGGGCCTGGTCGTGAGACCCTGTAGCCAAATTAATAAAAAGAAAGAACTAAAGAACGAATAAAAAGGAAAGAAAGAGAAGAGAACAAGAAAAAATATAAAAGAATGAAATAAAGAAAGAATACATGAAAGAAAGAGATAAAGAAATAAAATAAGAAAGAAGTGCAAATGGAAAGGATAAAATGAAAAGAATGTAAATGAATTATTGTGTTTGAATAATTGAAATAGTGTTTATGTAATAGATGATTATATGTGTGTGAATTTATTACTTATTAGAATGAAAATAAGAAAAATGAGATTTTACATAGAAGTTGGGAAAAGTATTAGGAACGAAAATAAATAAAAAGAAATGAATGTGAAATGTACAGGAGAAAAAGTGATGTGTTTGGAATAAGAGAAATTTCTAATTATATGATAAATGATAATATGCAAGTGATTGTGTTTGATGCATGCTTTGGTATGGTATAGGGAATTATGTGCTATATGCTAATTGTGTTTTGACTTAGTGATTATTATGCCTCGTTGGAACCTACTTCCTACTTGTGTAAAGCTCACCCTTACAACCCCCTTTCAGGTACTAAGCTGGGAGCTTGCACCGTTTTCTGGCCGAGCAGGGAGTATACTCCACACTGTGGAGTGTAAAGCATTTGAGTGGACTTAGTTTTAATTTTAAGAAAACTAATATTTTGTAAATTAAAATCATGTAGTAGTTGTGCGCCCGGAATTTTGTATTATGTGGTTTATCGGGCATTAGGACTTTATCTGGCTGTTTTATTAATATGTTTATGTTTTATAAATACTCTGGTCTGAACAGGTACAACAGGAAATTTTGGTAAAGTTCGAATTACAGAGGAAACTCTGCCGGATTTTTATCGGAATTTTCAAGTTCATATTTTAATAAATCCAAATTAAACTAAATAAGTGTGAGGGTGTTACAAAGCTTGTTCAAAACCTTTTGTCATTTATCAAAACATTCTTCATGGATCTTACAAAGGGAAATTGGAATATTTCTAAATCACATTAATTAATGTAAAGATAAAACCAACCCTGATAATCGTGCATCCATATAGAATGGAAGTTTGGTTGGTAGGAACGTTTATCATATTCTGGGAATATGAGGAGGGTACTCCGGGAGTACCAAATTGTAACCTACTTGATGACACGTTCTGGGAATGTGGCCAGTGTCCGTGATGAGCATTTTATTTCCAATTATTCCTTGCATTATTTTACTCCTATTATTGATACTTGTTGCCCATTTGACATTGTTTAGCTTGATTTAGTGATTTAGAGTTTATTGGACTAATATTCTGAATATTGTTTAATTTGGGATTATTTAGCCTAATTAATTCTATTTCTATTTTCAGGTCATATTTGGCACAAGGGCTTTTTGGGCTTTTTGGGAATGAAGATTTAATTTTGGAAGAGAAGATATATGATGAAGTGAAGATTGTAATCTATCCTTAGGATTATTTGAGATTTAGTTTATATCTTTTAAGATTTAGATTTTATCTATAGGATATTTTTAGATTTAATTTAGAGATTAGCTTTCCTTAGGATTTGGGCCCATGATTTAGGCCCGTTTTGTGATTTAATAAGCCAATTTCGTGTAAACCCTAGCAGCCACAATCTATCATTCACGTTTTTACATTCTCTCTCTTAGAGAAGGCTTAGTTTTGCTCTCCAAGCTTGTGGTGGCTGCTAGGGTTTCTCTCTCTTACCTTTCTACACGTTTTTGGTATTTTTATTCATGGAAGGCTAAACTCTTAGGTTAAATCCCTTTGGTAATGTATCACATACTCTTGAGGTTTTGTTCTTAATGCTATTTCGTTTTTATTCACTGTTTTCATGCTTATTGATATGTTATGGTTCGCTTAGTTCCATTCTATAGAGATAATCCATGTGTATGAATGCTTAATTTATGCAAACTCGTAAAAACTCCATGCTTTGGCTTTTAATGCTTAATTAGAGGTTTGGGTTTTGGGGTGAGAATTGAATTTTCGCTTAGTATTTAGTTCTCACGAGTTGGACAGTGAAGAGGAAAGAAATTGATCTTTTGTGACCGATGATAGAGTTGTGAACGCGAGCCAAAGGGGTTTATCCGTTTTTCCTTATCTGTTACTTCGTTTTGATTTAATTCTGTTTTGATTTTAATTATTCAATATTCAATACAAAACCCCCCCTGTTTTCTATGCTTACTATGTGTTCGACCTTTTGCTTGATAAGATATTCCTTGGGAGACGACCTAGGAGTCACTTCCTAGTACTCTATTTAAACTGTTTTTTTATTTGTATCGGGTACGGCCTCGATCAAATTTGGCGCCGTTGCCGGGGAATATTGGTTCTTGCCAAAGGTCATTAGTAGTTAGTTATTGTTGTAGTTAGTATAGTTATTATAGTGTGTCGTGTCTGATTTAGGGTCTGGTAGTCAATTCTAATAACTGGTTGAAGTTGCACTGTTTGCTGTTTTGCTATTTTGTTGCAATTAGTGTATTTGATTGATTATGTGGTTGCTAGTTCACATAGTTGTGGGTGGAATTTTTGCACGAAAATTTATATCCACACTACTTTCATCATATAAAAAGGTTTTGAGGCACCACGATCACTCAGGTCATCACTGGTTGTGAGTTCCAGAAAAATTTTCCATGTTTTAGCAGCATTTTCTTCAAATCGTCGCAACTTTTGACCCGTAACTCGGAATTTGACGAATTTTATATCAAATCGAAGGGAATTTTCTGAATAATCTGATTTTTCTCACTTTGTTAGAAAACTCCTTCGTCTGGACCCTGAAAAATCCGTTTTACTATTTCTTTTTTATTTTACAAGTATTATTTTCTTAGTTTTTGGTCTCTGATTTAATTGTTTGACTTGGTTCCCTTTTGAATTTTGTTCTCAAACTTTATGTGATATGTTTTTATGATTTTAGGGTGCTGAAAAAAATAAATAAAAAATTTTAAAAAAATAAAAAAAATTTTGTTGCCTATTTTGGTCATGCATATTTGTGACAGTTTGCTATGCTTAATGGTGTTCTGTTCAGTACATGACTAGGGGCAACCCAAGCTACTTGCATCCTTACAACCCTGAAATTGATAGGACTTATCACAGATTAGTTAGACAAAATAGGAACCAGTCCATAGGTAGTGAGTCTATTGAGTCTTTACATAGTGAGTCTGCTTCTTTTTCTTCTATTCCTATAGATTCTGATTCTGATTCTTATTCTGTTTATTCTGAAAATATGGCTCAACCTCCACCACGTGAGAGCACATTGAGGGAGCTGGCTGCACCTGATTTCACTATAGAAGATTTGTGCATCCAGTATCCCGATGACCCGTATGAGCTAAGGTCTGGACTAATTCATTTGTTGCCCAAGTTTAATGGTCTTGCAGGTGAGGATCCTCATAAACATCTCAAGCAGTTCCACATTGTGTGTGCTACTATGAAACCACATGATGTGCACGAGGATCATGTTTGTCTTAAGGCATTCCCACACTCCCTAGAGGGGCTAGCCAAGGATTGGTTGTACGATCTGGCCCCTGGTTCTATCATAGGCTGGGATGACCTGAAGAGGGCATTTTTGGAGAAATTCTTCCCTGCATGCAGAACAACAACATTCCGAAAGGATATATCAAGCATCAGGCAACAAAGTGGAGAAAGTCTCTACGAGTATTGGGAGAGATTCAAGAGACTGTGTGCGAGCTGCCCCCACCATCAGATCTCAGAGCAGCTGCTTATTCAATATTTCTATGAAGGTCTCAACCTCATGGAGAGAAACATGCTTGATGCTGCGAGTGGTGGTGCCCTAGGAGACATGACACCTTTAGAAGCCAGATCCAAGATTGAGAAGATGGCTTCCAATTGTCAACAATTCCATGCAAGGGGCAACAGCGATGCAATCGTAGTGAGAGGAGTGAATGATGTTGGCACAAGTTCTGGTAAGGTTGAGAAGCTTGAACAGAAGATAGACTCACTTACAACTTTGGTCACTCAATTGGCTATCAACCAGAAGAAGTTGTCTCTGCCTGCTAGATTATGTGGCATATGCACATCCGCTGAGCACCCCACAGATGCATGCCCTTCTTTGCAGCAGCAACCAACGACTGGTGCTGACCAACCTGAGGCATATGCCGCCAACATTTTCAATAGTAGAAACCAGCAGCCACAGAATTTTGATCTCTCTACCAATAGATACAACCCTGGTTGGAGGAACCATCCCAACCTGAGATGGTCTGATCAGCAGCAACCTCCAAAGGTTCAATTTCAGAACAATTCCAGACCACCATATGTACCTCCTCCAGTCCAGCAACAGAGACAACAACAGCAGCAGCAACAACAGACTAATTCTGCACCACCAGCTCCTAGTACTGAGCAGCAGCCTTCATTGGAAGAGCTGATGAAACAGATGACCATGCAAAATCTCCAATTCCAGCAGGAAACTAGAGCATCCATTCAAAGACAAGAGGCCTCCATTCAATCTTTGACCAATCAGATGGGACAAATGGCAACAGCAATCAACACTATGCAATCTCAAAATTCTAACAAGTTGCCATCCCAAACAGTGATCAATCCAAACCAAAATGTGAGTGCCATTAGTCTAAGGTCAGGGAAGCAGATTGTCACACCCACACCAGAATCTGACCTCAACAAAGATGATCTAGTTTCACCCAACAAGAAGAGCCAAATGGTCGAGGAGAGTGAGCACACAAGTACAAAAAAATCCCATCCAGCTCAGCCTTCCACAAGCACAACACCTACTGCTTCCCAACAACCACCCCCCATTCCTCTTCTTTTCCCACCAAGGGGGGTGACTCAAAGCAAGAAAATGGAAGAGATTGACAAAGAGATACTTGACACATTCAGGAAGGTGGAAGTCAACATACCCCTTCTTGATGCAATCAAGCAGATTCCAAGGTATGCAAAGTTCTTGAAGGATCTATGCACACACAAACGGAAGCTCAAAGGCAATGAGAGGATCAACATGGGAAGAAATGTCTCTGCTCTTATAGGTAAACCCGTCCCTCGTATTCCTGAAAAGTGTAAGGATCCTGGAACTTTCTCTGTACCTTGTATCATAGGTAATACTAAATTTGAGAATGCTTTGCTAGATTTAGGAGCATCTATTAATGTTATGCCTATGTCTGTTTTCAAGTCTCTTTCACTTGGACATCTTCAACCTACGGGTGTGGTTATCCATTTAGCAAATAGATCTACTGCCTACCCCGCAGGTTTAATAGAGGATGTCTTGGTTCGGGTTGAATAGCTGATCTTCCCTGCTGATTTTTACATACTTGATATGGAAGATAACTCCCCCCGTAATGTTGTTCCTATTATTTTGGGGAGGCCATTTTTAAAAACAACCCGAACCAAGATTGTTGTGCATGCAGGTACACTTTCCATGGAGTTTGATGGCAGTGTGATCCGATTCGACATTTTCCATGCTATGAAACATTTTTCTGATGACCACTCTGTCTTTCATGTTGACTTGCTTGATGATCTGATTGATGAGCATGTTCTAGACTTTTTGCATGATTATGATTTGCCATCTTTCACTAGCTCATTTACTTGTTCTGCATGTTCTGATTCCGAAATGTGCACTGCATGCATTGAAATTGACCAGTTTTTAAATTCTGCTACTGCATCTGTTGATTCATATGAAATAGATTCAGATCATGCTAACCCTAACCCCATTTCTGTTATGCATGAGTGTAATCCATTTGTTCAGGTGCAGGCGGCAGAATCCAATTCTGCTGCTCCTTTAGTTCCATCTGTGATGCAGGCACCTTTATTGGACCTGAAGCCCCTTCCTCCTCATCTCAAATATGCTTACTTGGAGGATGAGCAGAAACTTTCAGTGATCATCTCTACCTCCCTTTCTGTTGATCAAGAGAAGCAGCTGCTAGATGTGATTAGAGCAAACAAAAGGGCAATAGGATGGACTTTGGCAGACATCCTTGGTATTAGCCCCTCCATGTGCATGCATCGGATTTTATTGAAGGATGGGGCTAAACCAGTTAGACAACCCCAGAGACGGTTGAACCCCTAGATTCTTGATGTGGTGAAGAAAGAGGTCACCAAGCTGCTGCAAGCTGGTATTATCTACCCCATTTCAGATAGCACTTGGGTAAGCCCGGTTCAAGTAGTTCCCAAGAAGTCTGGGGTGACAGTTGTCAAAAATGAGAAGGATGAGCTGATTCCCACTAGAGTGCAGAACAGTTGGAGAGTCTGCATTGACTATAGGAAGCTCAACCAGGCGACCCGCAAGGATCACTTTCCTCTTCCCTTCATTGATCAGATGTTGGAGCGCCTGGCAGGTAAATCTCACTATTGCTTCTTAGATGGTTTCTCTGGTTATTTTCAAATCTGTATTGCACCAGAGGACCAACATAAGACCACATTTTCCTGTCCTTTTGGTACATTTGCTTATAGGAAGATGCCTTTTGGCCTATGCAATGCTCCTGACACTTTTCAAAGATGTATGATGAGTATTTTTAATGACTTACTTGAGCACTGCATAGAGGTCTTCATGGATGATTTTAGTGTATATGGTTCCTCTTTTGATGCATGTCTTGATAGTTTGTCTACGGTGCTTAATAGGTGCATTGAGACTAACCTTGTCTTGAATTTTGAAAAATGTCATTTTATGGTAGAACAAGGCATAGTCTTAGGGCACATTATTTCGCATAAGGGCATAGAGGTTGACCCTGCTAAGCTGCATGTAATATCACATTTGCCTTACCCCTCTTGCGTGCGAGAGGTGCGTTCTTTTCTTGGCCATGCAGGTTTCTATCACAGGTTTATTCAGAACTTTAGCAAGATAGCCCTTCCACTATCCAACTTGCTTCAAAAGGATACCGCATTTGAGTTTGGAGACCAATGCAAGAAGGCATTTGATGAGTTAAAGAGAGAACTCACCACCACTCCCATCATCCAACCACCTGACTGGACCCTCCCATTTGAGCTCATGACCGATGCCTCGAATTATGCTTTGGGAGCAGTTCTCTCCCAAAGGGTTGGTAAGCTGTCTCATGTGATTTATTATGCATCTAGGACTTTAGATTCAGCACAAGTTAATTACACCACAACTGAAAAAGAGCTGTTAGCCATTGTCTTTGCACTTGATAAGTTTAGATCATATCTGTTAGGTTCTAAGGTTGTAGTGTATACTGATCATGCTGCTCTGAAGTATCTTTTGAAAAAGACAGATTCCAAACCTAGGTTGATTAGGTGGATGTTTCTCCTCCAGGAGTTTGATCTTGAGATTCAGGATCGGAGTGGTGCGCATAACCTTGTCGCAGACCACTTGAGCAGAATAGAGAGAGAGGAGGATGCATTTCCTATCCAGGATGACTTCCCGGATGAGCAGCTTTTAGCTTTGCATGTTTCACATCCCCTTCCCCTTACTCCTTGGTTTGCTGATATTGTAAATTATCTAGTTGCATCTGTTTTTCCATCCTTGGCATCCAAAGCTCAAAGAGACAAATTGAAGAGCGATGCCAAGTATTATGTATGGGATGACCCCTATTTGTGGCGTTTTTGCAGTGATCAGGTCATTCGCAGGTGCATTCCAAATCATGAGATCCAATCGGTTCTCCAGTTTTGCCATGCTTCACCAGTTGGAGGCCACCTTGGCACTCAAAGGACAGCACGAAAGGTGCTGGATTCTGGATTTTATTGGCGTACCATCTTCAAGGATGCAAGCAACATCTGCAGCTCATGTGAGCAATGTCAAAGAGCAGGAGGCGCCCTATCTTGGAGGCAACAGATGCCGCAACAACCTATGTTGTTCTGTGAGGTGTTTGATGTCTGGTGTATAGATTTCATGGGCCCCTTTCCTGTTTCTTTTGGTTTTTATTATATCTTACTTGCTGTGGATTATGTATCCAAATGGGTGGAAGCTAAGGCCACCAGGACTAATGATGCTCAGGTTGTTGTAGATTTTGTCAGGTCTAATATCTTTTTCAAGTTTGGCATACCTAGAGCTATAGTCAGAGATCAAGGCACACACTTCTGCAATAGATCCATGCAAGCTTTGCTCAAGAAGTATGGGGTTGTGCACAAAGTTTCTACACCATATCACCCCCAAACCAATGGGCAAGCTGAGATTTCAAACAGAGAGATCAAGCGGATTTTGGAGAAGATGGTGAAGCCTAATAGAAAGGATTGGAGCACACGATTGGAGGATGCTCTATGGGCCCATCGGACTGCTTACAAGGCACCCATAGGGATGTCACCTTATCGGGTTGTCTTTGGTAAGGCATGCCACCTGCCTGTGGAAATAGAGCACCGTGCATATTGGGCTGTGAAGCAATGTAACTTAGCTCTTGATCAAGCGGGTGAGGAGAGGAAGCTGCAGTTGAGTGAGCTAGATGAGATCCGTTTGGAGGCCTATGAGAACTCCAAGTTCTACAAAGAGAAGACCAAGAAGCTCCATGATAGCTCAATTTCCAGAAAGGAGTTCTTGGTTGGTCAAAAAGTGTTGCTCTACAACTCTAGGCTTGGCCTCATGAGTGGAAAGCTCCGCTCTAAGTGGATTGGACCGTTTGTAGTCACCCAGGTGTTTCCTTATGGCACTGTGGAGATCAAGAGTGAGTCCAGAAACAAGAGCTTCAAAGTCAATGGCCACCGACTCAAGCCTTTCCTAACCTCTACTACTTTGGATGATGCACCTGTGGAAGAGGCCTCATTGGTCGACCCCACTTTTGACCCACCATGACTTAGGGAGTCTTCTTTTCTCCTTCCTTACTCTTTTTATTGCACTTGTCTATATCTGCTGGCTGGTATGTCTGTCTGGATTTTCTGGTTGTTTTACATTGAGGACAATGTGTGATTTAAGTGTGGGGGGAGAGTAGTTTAGGTTGCATATTTTAGCTTTGATTTTTTAGGTTTTGCTAAGTTTTGGGCATTTTCTTGCATGTTTTTGCTTCATTTTAGTAGAGTCTTGGTATCTTGTGTCTGAATTCATGCATTTCTGTGTGTAAAGTTGCTTTTGATAAATAAGAGGTGGTAACACTGTGATAGAATTGTCCCTTTTGTGAGGATTTGAGCCTTAATTGTGGGTGGATTGCTATATATGCCACCTAATTTTCTTTCATGTGTGATTGCACTCTGGATTACTTTCACTCTGGATTACTTGACTTGACTCTTGTTGATACTTGATATTCCCATGCACATTTTGAAATGATTTAGGCATTGTTTTTTCTTGAATAAGCCACTAGCCATATGAGCCTACCTTGAATGAATTTATCCTTTGATAGCCCCTTTGAGCCTTTATATCCCTTTTCTTTGTTCTTTAGCTCATTACAAGCCTATGACTGAAAAACCATGATTGTCCTAACCTTAGGGAATGTTGGAGCTTTGGAATTGTTTTGGGAATGGGTATTAAGTAAGCGAGGGTGCTTTGTTCTTCATCTCTTGTGAGTTCTGGGTTTTGCCTCTATGGTCGGTGATGTAATTATGGCGTTATCTCATTATGCCATTTTTGTTGTTTCTTCTTCCCTTTCGTTCATGAAGTTCTCCAATGCAAAAAAAAAAGGAAAAAAAAAGAAAAAAAAAGAAAAAAGAAAAGAAAGAAAAAAAATAGAATAAAAGGTTGATTGAGGCATAGAGGATTGGAATTAGAGGTTGTTGTTATGTTTATCATTTCATTCTGGGGTGGATTGTGCTTATTTTTTTTACTTATTCCCCATTGCTCCTCTATTTCCTTGGTTTTAGCTACATTTCCCATATTTTTATCCTACCTTGTCCTTGGCCCCATTACAACCCTTAAAAGACCTTTTGATCTTAATGTGCATGTGTGTTGATTGTTGATGTTAGAGGCTTGTCAAGCTTACGGTTGTGTTTGTTTTTCATGATGTGCCTTGAGTGTAAACACTGATTAACCTTAAACACTATTGAGTGATCCTTGTGAGTTTCTATCATCTTTGTGACTACCCTCTTGATGTCATTGGTTTTCTTTGCATATTTGAAATAATTGGATGATGTTCATGGATGTAACATCCCAAATTTTAAACCCAAAGACGAATAAGTAAATAATATTTAGAATAAAGGAAATAATGATAATAAACTACAAATAGTTATTTAAAAGAAGTATTTTAACATTAGGAAAGGATAACAACAATAATAATAAGGTTAGAAAAGAAAGGAGCATTAAATTGAAGTTAGGAACATGCCAGAAAAATAGATAATTTGGTGCTAAAACATAACAAAGGATAGAAAATCAAAATAAAAGATTTAAGACTCCAAACACAATTCGCACCGTTGGATATGAATGTATGATTTTTAGGAAGTTGCTCGTCAAATTTGAGCAAGATCCGACGGTGAACGAAGAAGTTATGGCTATTTGAAGTTGGGGAGAAAATAGCTGAAAAATAGAAAAAAAATAATAAATCAGGCATCTGGTAAAAGTATCCGGATACCAGCCAAAGTATCTGGATACTTCGTGCAGAAACAGCATAAAAGGCGTTGAGTCTTCTTCTCCATTCATTCCCCTTTTGCTTTCTCTCTCTAGGGCTCAAAACCCTCATTTCCGCCCCTCCTCTTTCAACTCCGGCCTCCTCCTTCCTCCACCACCCAAAACCGCCGCCACCTCCTTGGCTCTTCCTCCAATTCCCCATAGATCCGCCCTCTTTCCCTCTCCTTCCCTCACCAACTCTCTCTCTCTCTCTCCTCCCCACTCACCCTCCACCACGACAGCCACCACCTCCGCCTCCACCACCATCACCAAACCACCATAGCCTCTCCCTCTTCCCAAGCTCTCCCTCTACCACGAGCTCTCTCTCTTTGGATCGCACCGGCGCCGTTACCGGTCCGTGATCGTGCTGGGCTCGTGTCGGGAACCTCGGAGCTCTAAGCTTTGCTCGGATTCAGCCGCGATCGTTCTCGCTAACGAGGAGCAACACCGACGCCGTCATCATCGCTGAGCCACAACCCAGGTTCTTTGTTTAAAAGAAAGCCCGAGGTAATAAGGGTCGTATTACCTCTATTTAAAAAGTAAATTCTAGGAGTTTATAGTGGTGACTAGGAATAGGGTAATTAAGGAATAAGTTAATGAGCCTTAGGGTAGCTCCCGCAAATAGAAATGAATTGTTTAGAATGATAAGGGAATAAATGGAATGTGCATAGAATGAGTTCCGGAGTGAAGGAATGTGATAGGGTATTAAAAGAGTTAATATGGAATTAAAGTGTAGAAAAACACAAAATAAAATCGAGGGAAATTAGTTAAGGGAAATTAGCGAAGCGTGAGAGTAAAAAAGTATAGAGTGTTTGTAATAGGCGAAGGGTGTAGAATGAGTTAAAACTAAAGGTGAGGAAAAAGAGGAATTAGAGCACAAAAGGAATAAGAAAGCACGGAGTAAACCTAGTTAAGAATGGTCGGGTAGTAACGAAATCGAAACGAAAATGATAAACAAATTCCAAATACAAGAGGGTAATAGGTAAAAGAATTTAGCGAAAGGGTGATAAGACAAATAGAGAGGAATTATAGAAATAATTAAGAATTCAAAAAAAAAGGATTAGAATATAACGATTATACTAATGCTAAGTGAAGTTAGATGTAAGTGAGAATAATTAATAAAAAGAATAAGGAAAAGGAAGAGAAGAAGAAAAAGAAAAGAAAGGGAAATGGAATTAATTAAGAGTTAGTGGCGAGAGTTAGAATATAATGTATATGGCTAAATCAAGCAAGTTAAATGAGAATGAGAATTTTTAATGAATTGAATATAGTTAAAATAAACAAGAATCAAAGAGAATTAAGGGACTAAAAGTAAATGGAAAAGACTAAGACAAGTTAATAATGAGAAATAAAATAAATATTAAACGACGCAGGATGGTTGTGAGACCCTGTGACCAATTAATACAAGGTAACCGGCGCAGGATGGTTGTGAGACCCTGTGGCCAAATAATAAAAAGGTAAACGGCGCAGGATGGTTGTGAGACCCTGTGGCCAAATAATAAAAAGGTAAAGGGAAGTTTATGTAGATCTCTGTTTGAGGTTACATAAACGAGATGGGTGTATACAGATCACTGTTTGTGGTTGTATACACGTATGCAGATCACTGTTTGTGGTTGCATACACAGTGTTTGCAGATCACTGTTTGTGGTTGCATACACAGTGTGTAGATCTCTGTTTGGGGTTACACACGATAGTATGGTGTAGATCTCTGTTTGAGGTTACACCCAATGGAAAGTGTAGATCTCTGTTTGAGGTTACACATATTGGAAAATGAATAAAGGAAGTAAAAATGGAATGGATAAAGGAATTAAAGGGAATAAATAATGAACAAGGTAACGAAAAGGATTTAGGAAAAAGAGAAAGGGAATAAATAATGCACAAGGTAATGAAAAGGATTTAGGAAAAAGAGAAAGGGAATAAAGGAAAAACAAATAAAAATGGAAAAGGGCAATGAGAATGGTAATGGAAAGGAAAACGGATAAAGAATGGTAATAAGAGAATGATAAGAGAACCAGGAATTAAATGAATAAGAGGATAATTAAAGGTCTAGAAGAGGATAAATTAAATGAATAAAGGATGCTAACAATTGGGTAGCCTTGGTTTATTACTATGCCTCTTTTAGGATTTATCTTTTTAAGTTCTGTGTAATGCTACCCTTCTTGCTATATTTTTGCAGGTAACAAAGTGGAGCTTACATGGAATATGGCCGAGCAGGATGTTCATTCCACTACGTGGAATGTTTATTGGATATTATGAGTGAATAAATATTTAATGTACATTATAATATGAATTAGTAGCTGGCCCTGAAACTTGTATTAATTGGGCACTAGGATCTGTTATGGCTATTAAACTGCTATGGTTTATATTTTAAATATTTCTGGCTGACAGGTTTTAAGAAGAGAAATTTTGGGAAGTCCGGAAAACAGAGGAAACTCTGCCGGATTTTCGTAAAATATTTTAAAGAAATTAAGTTTTAAAAAGGAATTTTCGAACACGAATTTTAATAAAACCTAAAATTTACTAATAAAAGTGAGAGTGGTACATTTTGGTATCAAAGCCAGGTTATGTAAGGTGGAGCCTTAGTCCCACATCGGCTGGTAAGGAGAACGAAACATGCCTTATATAGGATGTGGATACCTTACCTCATGTGGATGCGTTTTGGGGCTCACTGTTAGTGTGAGACCAAGAGCAAAACCGTAAGGGTGAAGGATGCCCAAAGCGGACAATATCTACGTGGCGATGTGCTGGGCCCCAGTGCCCAGTACCGTACGGCTGGCTGGGGCTGGGCTGTTACATTTGGTATCAGAGCAGTTTTTCCTCGGCCTTTGGAGTTTGAACTCATAACTCCTGTGGTTTACTCACCAAGCGAGTAACCGATATGGATAGTCAAGTGTCTAAGTTAGGCGAATAGGAATGCATATATATAACTACCTATTTATATATGTGTTCACTGTAAGACCCTATATTTTCATAAATAAGTAAATATTAAAGTATTTAAAATAATAATGTTATTATATTAAATAAAATAATCAATTTTATGAAATTAGGTTAAAGTACTCGAGTGTTTTGGGAAAGACTCGAGTATAATCTTTAACTGTTTGAAAAATTTGAATTTTGAGCCGAAAGACTCGAGTCTTTCATGGAAGACTCGAGTGTTCTCTGATGTGCTGGAAAAGACTCGAGTACAAGGGAAAATACTCGAGTATTTCGAGCAGTAGTGCTGAACCTATAAGTCGGTTTTGATTCAAAACTCGCACCAAAACGCGTTTTCTCGAGGTTCCAAGCAGAGAGCTGGACCTTACTTCATAGGAGGGTAACCTTAGGCTATAAATAGAGGCTTGGGGAAGTCCCAAACTCATTCAAATCCTCCTAACCCGGATTTATATTCACATTTCCTCTGTTTTCTGGTGCTAACTTTGAGCACTCGATTCTCCCTCCTCAAACAATGAAATTGAGTGCAACCAAAACACACTTCTAGTTCTATTTCCAATCTTGAAATAGCAACAAGAACCATGAAATTTGAGTCTCTTTAGAAAAAGTTATAAGCCTCCAAAGTTAGCCACTCAAAACTGAAAACAGAGCACAAACAGCTTCAACTACCTATCTTTCTTGAATTGGTTTGGTAAACTCAGGAACCCTCTTGATTCCAAACTTGTTTCTAATTAAAAGTAGTACTTCCTAGTTGCTTAAGCTAACTTGGTTCGTTATTTTTCATGGCTTATTCATGATGTAATTTGTAGCTAAAGTCAGCCGGTGCAACAGTTTTTGCACAAGTTCAGAATTGAGCTTTGAAGCTCAAAATCCGTTTCAGACCTTTTCTTCCACAACCAATCGTTCCTTTAGCTTCATTAAGGTAAGGGGGAAGTTACCTAATCACTAGAATGGTATTTAACAAGCTAAATCCATAGGAACCAATAGGAGGTTCACGGGCAATAGAGTTTGAATTAGGAAACTGACTTGGAGGTCAGGAACTCATTATTTTTATGTTCAAACAAGTTTAATTGAACCTAAGGATGCTCACTGGATTGATTTTCGAAGTTAAAACCGAGTGGAAATGAATTTCATATCTTGAAATGGCTATTTTCCAAGTTTGTGTTAATTCTGTGATTGATGTTGATTTATGTTATTATGTACTTGTTTATGTGTTCTAACATATTCCTTATATGTGTTTATGCCTCTGTTTTACATAAGAATGGAAAAACAATGCATGGAATTCGAATTGGTGCTTAAAATGCAGAAACTGGTGCTGTTGCAGTAAAAACACTCGAGTCTTTTGAGAAACACTCGAGTATTCTGGGAAAATGAAGAACAACTCGAGTTTTTCTTCAAGGACTTCAAGTATTCTGGAAAAAAATGAAGAACACTCGAGTATTTTGTAAAATACTCGAGTATTTTGACCAAAACTGAAGAAAACACTTATCTTTCTTGAGAATATTAAATACCTAATTCTTATACGTTTTTCCATTGGTCGATTATTATCCTGAAAGAGTCCTACTGGAATTTCCTCCAGTGGTTGATATATTCGGACAGGAGTCCCAATGGATAAATGTATAAGTTTACTTAATTCCCATTGGTTGATTTTTATCCTGGATGAGTCCTACTGGAATTTTATTCAGTGGTCGACATATTCGGACAGGATGTCCCAATGGAAGTGCGTACACCCATTTGGTTGATTATTTTCCCATGTCCCAGTGGAAGTCTTTACCCACTTGGTTGATATTTTCGAAGGGAGTCCCAATGGGGTCGTTGCAATAAATATCCGCCAATAGGAGGCTAGGCCCCCACGGATTATTAACCACTAATTCTAAAACCATCACAAAGTAGCTGATGGATTTTTCTATGAAAACAACAGCACCAGCTAAAAGAAAGATGAAAGGAATTGTTAAGGATGAGATTAATGAAGGGAAATATAGATGATGGATCATGTCCTTGATGGAAATAATAATGAATGTGATAAGAAGGATTGGTAATAAATCATGTTTGCATACATGCATTAGTTGCTCCAGTTTGCGAGGACTTTCCCTTTTATACTATTAACGCTGGGCGGATGAAGCCTGTAAGTCGTGAGTGCAAGGCTAAGCCTGTGAGTCCTACAACGCCGGGAGATGGGAACCCGTAAGTCGTGAGTGCAGGGCTAAGCCCGTAAGTCCTATGCAGAGCGAAGCTCGTAAGTCATGAGTGCAGAGCGAAGCTCGTAAGTCCTACCACCTCCAAACTGTGATTCCCCGGGAAATTGTTGAGGTCAGCATGCATCATGCCATTAATAATAAGATCAATTGCTTGAATGAAAAAGGGTTTGACATGTGTATATGCATTTGTAAATTGTTACTACTTGAATACTTGTGTTTGTTGTTTTTAGCCTCTGTTATTTATTATTCGTTTTAACGTGATTAGCTATGACTTACTCCCTTGTTGCCCTTGTAGGTAACAAAGGTCCTGTCTTCCAAAGGGAAGAGTAGCATTGGCGAGGGATTTGGGATTCCCTTTCCAAAGGATGGAGTTTGAAGAACCATGCTCTGGGTTACGATTAGTGTCTTAAGTAGCTCAGAGTCTATTTGCTTATAAAATAAATTAGTTGAACTATTGTGTCTTGTTTTTGGACAAGCTCTGTTGATTTGCTTCCGCAATTGAATAATAAAGTTTTGCAATTTATTTGCGAAAAAATTATTCTCTATTTTCATTATAATAAATAAATTAAGGTTAGAGAGTCGGGACGTTACATTCACTTGCTAACTTCTCCAGGATTAGGTTGTGACAGCCATAGACTATAGGACGCTAGTTTGAACTCAACTGGATCCCTCGATGGTGTTGTCGTTTAATAGAGTGTAAGGGTAGGATTGGTCATCCTTACTCTTGAAACTATTAAGTGATGATATCGTCAACAAACCTGACGATGAAGTTGCTATTGATAAATGTGAGATTGAGACTGACCATCTCGATCTTCGCGCTTGTCGATTGTCAATGTCATTGAAAGCTTCGAAGTAGCACAAGAACCAATCCGACATAAGACTTCATGAGAAGTACCACCATTACAAGAAAATAAGTCGACTTGAACGGTACCTTCTTTGGATCCTTCACACGAAGTTCTTGAGGGAATCAAGTTCACCCTAGCAACCATCTCTAGCTTCCCTGAAAAGCTAAACCAGACTTTGGCAGTCCGAAACCTACTGGGAGCCTTATCAACAAGATTCCTGAACGGTCGCCCGCGAGAAAAGCAAATCTTGACAACCTTACCAAGTATCCACGCCGAGATCAACCAAGATTAAACAACTGAACAATGGTTTTCGGTGAAAATAAGAACCCGACCATGGTGCGCTGTTGGTAGACGTGAGGTTGAGATTGATCACCTCAATCTTTGCAACTACTAACGGATGATACCATTGCAATTCTCTTAATAAAATTGAAACAATGGAAATGGAAACTCTCCAAGGGAGTAGATCCTTTGGAAGCAAAGGAACCAACCCGAATGGTATCCTTTCCAAGTTCCTTAAACGGAAGCGGATAGTAGGCCCAAAACAAAAACCAAAGCATAAGAGCCTTAAGCCATCTTATCTATTTAAGAATAGTTTAATCGAATACCCTATCTTAGAACGGATGGAATAAACTCTATAAGAACCACCCCTACCCATCAAAAAGCCAAACTAAAACTTAGGTAACCCAAGTCTTATCGGGAATCTTACCCAGGTTCCTGAATGGTCATCCATTAGAAAAGCTTAACTGGTAACCTCTTGAAGTCTCTACATAGAGACCAAACAAATTGAATGAGTGACCACCAACGGGTCGTCCACCCAACACGAATCTCGATTTCGAGAGTAGTGCAAGTCTTAAGGTAATAGAAAGGTCAGATTTCATCAGCTTTCTTGTTCTGTATCAAATTCATTCAAGCTTTCCTTAAGATCCAACTCGAAATAGGTTGTAAGGGATTACTGACGTACACCCAAGGAATGTCTTGAGTGTCATTGATCTAAAAGAGTGCTTAATAGAGCGTTCAGAAGTCAAGAACTTATGCCAACCGCAATTCGTGACCATCAAAAATCGTTTAAGACTTTAATAGTAATTCTGAAAAGCTTAGTTAGTACCTCAATTCGTGCAAGTAGATCTCTTCCTCCTCGTTCTTCTTGGTTTGACTTTACCTTGAAGTAGCGACTTTTGATCACGAATCAAAGATTTCTCGCTCTAATCTACTAAACCTCGTGAACTTACGATCTTCTCCTTGTCTCTTATCCTGGAATACCCATCGTTCCTGGAGTTCCAGTCTTATTTATTCGATCCGGTTCCTCGTGGACGAGGAAATTTCTAGTCATAAGCTGCTACATTCTGCGAAAAGTCTTTGGATCGCATAATCTTAGACTATTTTCTTAAGCGAAAGCGCAAATTCCTTCTGAATTCCAAAGATTACGTTTTCTGTTATGGTTAGAGTGTTACACTCTTCATTGAAAGTCGTGTGAAAGACAATCCGAAGTTGACACGTTCGATTCCCTGCTTCATGGCACCGACATAATCAGGTAAGTTGATACTGAGTGGGGGAGACTTAACGACTCAGTCAGGATCCTATCCGAGCGACAATAACTAGTAACCATACCATAAGCTATAGGACTACCAAACAGATAATTCCAAACACTTCGCGGAGAATCGAATGACAGTTAAACTAGAAAATAAAACAAGACCTTCCCAAAATGACATCGAATTGAGAAATAACGACTAAACCTTGACCTTGACCCTCGAGTGTAATCAATCTTTAGGAATTCCTACATCGAATTGAAATTACTAAACGAACGGGAAGGAAATAACATCGAAGTAGAATGCAAACGCGGTGAAGATGGATTCTAAGATTGACTCTGCTAGACTCACTTGAAGGAGTAAAAGGTAAACGGGATGTAAGTGAAGTCGCGAAGTGGAATCTCAATCAAGACGTTATGTCGGAACATCGCAAGTGATAATCAAGCCTTTTTGGGACTCTGTGCATTTGATAGGACCCTGGTCGACCGAGACCAAATCAATTAACCGCAGATCCATAGAAAACGCATCCTTCGACGGCTCTCTGCTGAAAATGCACACTTTGGGGATAATCTCTGTTTTCTTCTTGTTTGACATGTGTCCAGCCATGCTGCTATCCCTCAATATCGGTGCTTACATAATTCTTTGGTGTTGAGCAGTCAACAGACATTATGAAGGAAGCCACAACGCTATCAAGAACCATAATCTCTACACCCTTATCACCTGAAATGTCCTTGATCACATTTCAAAGATCATTAAAATTCCCCTTGAGTGCTTCATGTCTCTTCTTTTTATCTTCACTCTCTTCAAGTTTCAAGCATCTCGGATGCATATGTGAGAATTCACCATGTCGTAGAAATCCGGCATAGTCCTATGCCTACCGATAGATAGTCACCCACGTACCCTCTTTTCAACCTTGGATACTGGTTGGGAACCTGTGTACTCTATTCTGGGTAATGGATGATCATACCCCCTAGCATGGACATAATTAAGTATGTCAATGCTAAGTGGGGGAGGATTTCAATCCAAGGAATGGGAGATGGAACTTTAATAATAAGAAAAACTGACGATCCAGTGTAGATAGAGATAATGCGTAGTATTAGGAGACAAGCATTGAAGTGGGCATGACCCTAACCACATCTGAAGCGGGAGATGAAAACCGAAAGGAAGTGAAGACCGTAGTCAGGAGTTTACCAATGGGATGATTCCCCATTTAAGGAACCGAACGGAATTTCGAGGACGAAATTCTAATAAGTGAGGGAGAAATGTAACATCCCAAATTTTAAACCCAAAGACGAATAAGTAAATAATATTTATAATAAAGGAAATAATGATAATAAACTACAAATAGTTATTTAAAAGAAGTATTTTAACATTAGGAAAGGATAACAACAATAATAATAAGGTTAGAAAAGAAAGGAGCATTAAATTGAAGTTAGGAACATGCCAGAAAAATAGATAATTTGGTGCTAAAACATAACAAAGGATAGAAAATAAAAATAAAAGATTTAAGACTCCAAACACAATTCCCACCGTTGGATATGAAGGTATGATTTTTAGGAAGTTGCTCGTCAAATTTGAGCAAGATCCGACGGTGAACGAAGAAGTTATGGCTATTTGAAGTTGGGGAGAAAATAGCTGAAAAATAGAATAAAAATAATAAATCAGGCATCTGGTAAAAGTATCCGGATACCAGCCAAAGTATCCGGATACTTCGTGCAGAAACAGCATAAAAGGCGTTGAGTCTTCTTCTCCATTCATTCCCCTTTTGCTTTCTCTCTCTAGGGCTCAAAACCCTCATTTCCGCCCCTCCTCTTTCAACTCCGGCCTCCTCCTTCCTCCACCACCCAAAACCGCCGCCACCTCCTTGGCTCTTCCTCCTTCCCCATAGATCCGCCCTCTTTCTCTCTCCTTCCCTCACCAACTCTCTCTCTCTCTCTCCTCCCCACTCACCCTCCACCACGGCAGCCGCCACCTCCGGCCGCCACCTCCGCCTCCACCACTATCCACCACCACCATCACCAAACCACCATAGCCTCTCCCTCTTCCCAAGCTCTCCCTCTACCACGAGCTCTCTCTCTTTGGATCGCACCGGCGCCATTACCAGTCCGTGATCGTGCTGGGCTCGTGTCGGGAACCTCGGAGCTCGAAGCTTTGCTCGGATTCAGCCGCGATCGTTCTCGCTAACGAGGAGCAACACCGACGCCGTCATCATCGCTGAGCCACAACCCAGGTTCTTTGTTTAAAAGAAAGCCCGAGGTAAGAAGGGTCATATTACCTCTATTTAAAAAGTAAATTCTAGGAGTTTATAGTGGTGACTAGGAATAGGGTAATTAAGGAATAAGTTAATGAGCCTTAGGGTAGCTCCCGCAAATAGAAATGAATTGTTTAGAATGATAAGGGAATAAATGGAATGTGCATAGAATGAGTTCCGGAGTGAAGGAATGTGATAGGGTATTAAAAGAGTTAATATGGAATTAAAGTGTAGAAAAACACAAAATAAAATCGATGGAAATTAGTTAAGGGAAATTAGCGAAGCGTGAGAGTAAAAAAGTATAGAGTGTTTGTAATAGGCGAAGGGTGTAGAATGAGTTAAAACTAAAGGTGAGGAAAAAGAGGAATTAGAGCACAAAAGGAATAAGAAAGCACGGAGTAAACCTAGTTAAGAATGGTCGGGTAGTAACGAAATCGAAACAAAAGTGATAAACAAATTCCAAATACAAGAGGGTAATAGGTAAAAGAATTTAGCGAAAGGGTGATAAGACAAATAGAGAGGAATTATAGAAATAATTAAGAATTCAAAAAAAAAGGATTAGAATATAACGATTATACTAATGCTAAGTGAAGTTAGATGTAAGTGAGAATAATTAATAAAAAGAATAAGGAAAAGGAAGAGAAGAAGAAAAAGAAAAGAAAGGGAAATGGAATTAATTAAGAGTTAGTGGCGAGAGTTAGAATATAATGTATATGGCTAAATCAAGCAAGTTAAATGAGAATGAGAATTTTTAAGGAATTGAATATAGTTAAAATAAACAAGAATCAAAGAGAATTAAGGGACTAAAAGTAAAGGGAAAAGACTAAGACAAGTTAATAATGAGAAATAAAATAAATATTAAACGACGCAGGATGGTTGTGAGACCCTGTGACCAATTAATACAAGGTAACCGGCGCAGGATGGTTGTGAGACCCTGTGGCCAAATAATAAAAAGGTAAACGGCGCAGGATGGTTGTGAGACCCTGTGGCCAATTAATACAAGGTAACCGGCGCAGGATGGTTGTGAGACCCTGTGGCCAAATAATAAAAAGGTAAACGGCGCAGGATGGTTGTGAGACCCTGTGGCCAATTAATACAAGGTAACCGGCGCAGGATGGTTGTGAGACCCTGTGGCCAAATAATAAAAAGGTAAAGGGAAGTTTATGTAGATATCTGTTTGAGGTTACATAAACGAGATGGGTGTATACAGATCACTGTTTGTGGTTGTATACACGTATGCAGATCACTGTTTGTGGTTGCATACACAGTGTTTGCAGATCACTGTTTGTGGTTGCATACACAGTGTGTAGATCTCTGTTTGGGGTTACACACGATAGTATGGTGTAGATCTCTGTTTGAGGTTACACCCAATGGAAAGTGTAGATCTCTGTTTGAGGTTACACATATTGGAAAATGAATAAAGGAAGTAAAAATGGAATGGATAAAGGAATTAAAGGGAATAAATAATGAACAAGGTAACGAAAAGGATTTAGGAAAAAGAGAAAGGGAATAAATAATGAACAAGGTAACGAAAAGGATTTAGGAAAAAGAGAAAGGGAATAAAGGAAAAACAAATAAAAATGGAAAAGGGCAATGAGAATGGTAATGGAAAGGAAAACGGATAAAGAATGGTAATAAGAGAATGATAAGAGAACTAGGAATTAAATGAATAAGAGGATAATTAAAGGTCTAGAAGAGAATAAATTAAATGAATAAAGGATGCTAACAATTGGGTAGCCTTGGTTTATTACTATGCCTCTTTTAGGATTTATCTTTTTAAGTTTTGTGTAATGCTACCCTTCTTGCTATATTTTTGCAGGTAACAAAGTGGAGCTTACATGGAATATGGCCGAGCAGGATGTTCATTCCACTACGTGGAATGTTTATTGGATATTATGAGTGAATAAATATTTAATGTAAATTATAATATGAATTAGTAGTTGGCCCTGAAACTTGTATTAATTGGGCACTAGGATCTGTTATGACTATTAAACTGCTATGGTTTATATTTTAAATATTTCTGGCTGACAGGTTTTAAGAAGAGAAATTTTGGGAAGTCCGGAAAACAGAGGAAACTCTGCCGGATTTTCGTAAAATATTTTAAAGAAATTAAGTTTTAAAAAGGAATTTTCGAACACGAATTTTAATAAAACCTAAAATTTACTAATAAAAGTGAGAGTGTTACAATGGATGCCTTGATTCTTTGGTCCTTATTCTCTTCGTGTGATCGATTTTACCCATTTCTTTGCGTTTCCTAGAATTCATTGTGAAGTATGTAATCTCTTAGGTTTGCATTCATTAGTTGTAGTAATCTTGTTGCATGATTCACTTTGGTGCATATTGATCTTCTCAGTCCTATTTCTTAGTTTTGCCCAGGAGTGCAAAAGGATAAGTGTGGGGGTGTTTGATGAGCATTTTATTTCCCATTATTCCTTGCATTATTTTACTCCTATTATTGATACTTGTTGCCCATTTGACATTGTTTAGCTTGATTTAGTGATTTAGAGTTTATTGGACTAAAATTCTGAATATTGTTTAATTTGGGATTATTTAGCCTAATTAATTCTATTTCTATTTTCAGGTCATATTTGGCACAAGGGCTTTTTGGGCATTTTGGGAATGAAGATTTAATTTTGGAAGAGAAGATATATGATGAAGTGAAGATTGTAATCTATCTTTAGGATTATTTGAGATTTAGTTTATATCTTTTAAGATTTAGATTTTATCTATAGGATATTTTTAGATTTAATTTAGAGATTAGCTTTCCTTAGGATTTGGGCCCATGATTTAGGCCCGTTTTGTGATTTAATAAGCCAATTTTGTGTAAACCCTAGCAGCCACAATCTATCATTCACGTTTTTACATTCTCTCTCTTAGAGAAGGCTTAGTTTTGCTCTCCAAACTTGTGGTGGCTGCTAGGGTTTCTCTCTCTTCCCTTTCTACACGTTTTTGGTATTTTTCTTCATGGAAGGCTAAACTCTTAGGTTAAATCCCTTTGGTAATGTATCACATACTCTTGAGGTTTTGTTCTTAATGCTATTTCGTTTTTATTCACTGTTTTCATGCTTATTGATATGTTATGGTTCGCTTAGTTCCATTCTATAGAGATAATCCATGTGTATGAATGCTTAATTTATGCAAACTCGTAAAAACTCCATGCTTTGGCTTTTAATGCTTAATTAGAGGTTTGGGTTTTGGGGTGAGAATTGAATTTTCGCTTAGTATTTAGTTCTCACGAGTTGGACAGTGAAGAGGAAAGAAATTGATCTTTTGTGACCGATGATAGAGTTGTGAACGCGAGCCAAAGGGGTTTATCCGCTTTTCCTTATCTGTTACTTCATTTTGATTTAATTCTGTTTTGATTTAAATTATTCAATATTCAATACAAAACCCCCCCTGTTTTCTATGCATACTATGTGTTCGACCTTTTGCTTGATAAGATATTCCTTGGGAGACGACCTAGGAGTCACTTCCTAGTACTATATTTAAACTATTTTTTTATTTGTATCGGGTACGGCCTCGATCAGTCCGGGACCTGGTTTTTTTTTATGCGTTCTGGGAACGAATGTCAGTGTTCCGGGAACACAAGGGTGTATTGGATGGACGTCCAAGATGGACTTTAGAGGCCTCAGTTGTGGATAGAAAATCATACATCATGCCACTTGCATTATAAGAGATATAATGTTGAAAAATTGGTATGCTCATATGTACTTGCATTGTTATCTGTCCATGACATACTTGTGTTTGTAATTTTAGTCTTTATCAATTATGTATATGTGTATACTTACTCCTTGTGCCCTGTTTAGGTGATGGCCAGATACCTAGCTTGCATCGAGATACGCCCTATCCCTAGTGGTATATGGACGTACGAGGAGCACCGTGCCACTTTTGAGGGGGAGGTGGAGATCACTCTCTACCACCCTAACCCTCTGGTGCGAGTGCGACCTCGTCGATTTAGGATCCCTTTAGTCTATACTATGCATGTTCCACCCTTTTATACATATAGAGGACCACCCCCGGCTCGACCTGTGCGTCGTTTTCATAGTTTTCGTTTCAGAGCTGCCACTCGTTCTCATCCTTCCTCCCATAGAGTTGTCACTGAGGAGACTCCTTCTCCTGGTCCGACTGATTTCGAGAGGACTGCTTCTGCAGATCCTAGACCCAGTGGTCGGGTTTCTCCACAGTCGAGCGAGGTCGAGGAGGACCCTGTGGAGGATGAGAGCGAGGAGGAGGTGCATGTCGAGCCGACTGTTTCTGCTAGAGGTGGACCTGCTGGTTCATAGGAGCCTGCATAGCGTGGATATTTTGGATCCTAGATCCTAGGGATAGAGCTGTGGAGGATCTGAGGAGCTGTGGAGGATCTGAGGAGCTGTGGAGGATCTGAGGAGCTGTGGAGGATCTGAGGAGCTGCTGAGGACACGGATGACCTGCTCTGGGACTTCTACTTTTGGGACCATGTGATATATTGTATATATTTTGAGAGGTTTTAGAGTGAGGTTTATTTTATGCAGCTGGTTTGTATATATATTTCACCAAACTTGCTATCTCGACTTTTACTACTTGCTATTGACGATACTGATGAGGTTTTTATGTTATGACCTATATATATATATATATATATATATATATATATATATATGTGTGTGTGTGTGTGTGTGTTATGTTTTATTTACCTCAGCAGTGCCCCATAAGTATTATTTTTCTTCCGCATACTCTGATTTCGATTTAAAAAGGATTCGACAATAAGTTTATGTTTGATACATTCAATCAAACTCGAGAGACAAATAATATGTTTTAATAAGGACTACGAGGATGTTTTACTATGATTAAGAAAATATTATCTCGAGAGTCTTTTTGTAATTAAGATATTACTAAGCCGAATTCAACTAATTGTTCAGATTAAAAGTGTTTACAATCGAGCAAGTATTAAGTTGAAAAGGAAAAATTTTCTAGTCCTAATTTTGATAGCAAGTATTTCAATCATTTGGAAATATTTATTATTTTCGAGATATAAAAATAAGAGTGTCACAATATAAGGACATGATTTCCTATGAGAAAATAATAAGAGTGGATGACATGATCCATTCCTGAAGAATGTCACTATATATGTTTAAGAATGAATGAAATTACATGAAATGTTATAGCTAGTTATTTATGAACTAGGCACTTGACTTCTTGGTACGTAGGAACATTTGTTATCCTTTGATCTAAAACATTAAATATTTGTTAGTTTAATCATTGAGAGAAATCATTTTGTTTTGTTAAATATGAAATAATGTAATGTTCCATTTTTTGTTGTGAATATTTTATGTCTTCCTAAAGATAAAACAGGCTTCCCTTTGTCGATTTAGTCAAATATATGGGAAGGAAATATTATCATGTTTTGTAAATTTATATTTCAATCCTGAATATTATTAAAAAAAAAAAGTAATGTACCCGTGCAATGTTTTGTAACTCTATATTATATATTTTTGAGTCCAATCATTATAACCAGGAAGTTTCTCAGAGCTCTTACAATAAAAGTTAGGAAAATTGGAACTTATTATGCGAGATATGCCACGTGTCGACGATATTAATTATTTAAAAAAAATTCTTGAAAATATATGTCTTATTGATTAACACCCTTCCCTAATAATGTTACTAAATATAGTTTAAAAAATTAAATTCTAAAAAAATATTAATGCACCTTTACAGTAAAAATTCGAAACACCCTTCATAATAAGCCTAATGTATCTTGACAATTTAAGACTCTATATATAACTGTGATACATTTTTGAAGCACTCAAAAAACAATGATTTCGTGTATAATAAGTGGTGCAATATCTCAGACTAAGTACAAACCACCAGAAAAAACTAACAATTAATACACCCGTACACATAAACTAATGCACTTATTTCATTGCACAAAAATCATTGCAGGATAAAAAACTTCATTTCACGCACAAATGTACTCTTTATGTTAAAAAATAAATAATGTAGATAAATTTAAAAATAATCCTCGCATTTCTAAAATTTTTACTTTTTGATTTCTTTATCAATTTCAAACAACAATCTTAACACATAATATGAGTTTGATATTTCTTATATGCCAAATTAAATGTTTAATATTTAATTTAATTACTGTGTAAATAAAAAAATTAATTACCTATGCATTGCATGGGATAATTCGTAATAAATTATATAATAATATGATATAACCCATAATAGAAGATAAGGATTTAGAACTTGAAAATAAACTTGAAAATAAACTTGAAAATAAATTATATAATAATATGTATACAAAGAAATGTTAAAGTCTTCACGGCTATATTCTTTTCTTCTTGCGGGTTGTTCCATGTTCCTCTCCTTTTTACGTAGCAGTGGAGTAATTTTATATAATAAAAAGACAGAAACTGTGTCCATTCAATTTGACTTCAAACAAACTTTGAGTACTCGAACACGAATGATGGGACAAAGATCAGCTATCCCAAAGCCTGTTCCAACGCTTGTACCCACACACAAGTTTTAGAAAACTGAAAAATAACTTCCCCACTATGATGACATTTTTTGTAATATTTGATGAAGTTTGATTGGTTGGAGGCAAAGAGACACGAAATTTTGGGACAAAGGATCCTCATCCCGAATGATGGAAGGTTTATATGACTTTATTTTTTAACAGTTACAAACATTAGGGTGATCCATCCTAATATTTAAACCGTTGATAATAAAATCGTTTTTTCAGATATATATTCTTTCACTATACGATGTATCTTTAAGTTAGATGAATTTAAAGATAGAAATATTTGTCGCCATTAGATTTAGCTAGGTAGTCAAGTCCTAGAGATATTTCCGTTAGGGAGACAAATATTTGTTAATCTCTCTATTCTCAACTAACTTTCTATTTTTGTAGTGTTTAGGAATATTTATGTGATAAAGATTTCGATTAAAGAAATTTGGTCCAACGTCTTTTCAAGATTCCCCAACTATCAAATGGTTTAATTAATGCAATGGAAAGATAAATTATTACGTTAATCCAGAATGAGGAAATAATTAAACATATGTTTACCTAAATCAGATTCCGACTCGGATCCTCGCAGGGTGAACATCTTCCCTTGCTTGGTCCTTTTGTTGTTGTTCACCTTCTTGTTCTTGTCTTCAATATGGACAGTTTGGAGAATAATGCCCCAGGTTCTTGCAGTTGAAGCAGACCACTCCCTTGGATATTCCACAACTCTTCCAAGAAGTGATGTGCTCCATATACTTTCCACATTGAGGTGGATAAGTGATGCTCTTATTTTCTCTTCTTCCATTTCCATTTTTATTGTCCTTCCTCAATTGGGGTTCTTCCATTATTGGTTCTTCTGGTGTTGGTTCTTCTAATTGCCTTTCCTCTTCTTTAGGTTGGGCTCTCATTTCTTCAATCTTTCGTTTCCTTTGGGCTCGAATGTCCCTTTCATAGACTTCTTTTGCCTTCATATAATCTTCATAGATCAAACACATATTCAGCAATATTGGGAAACTCCTTATTCCCTGATAGCTAAAAGCTGGTTTAAGGTCTGTACGCAGTCTATTATCAAACTTTACGCATTTGGACCTCTCTTCTGGGTTATACTAGAAGTAAGGCGAATACTTTATTAGTTCCTCGAACTTCGCAGCATATTCCCCGACGTTCATACTTCCTTGATCATGAGCTCATATCTTATGTATGATCACGAAGAAGTGATGTTATTATTGAACTAAGGGAGACAAAGAGAGCATAACATAACACTAGAAAGTCTGGTAGGCTAGGATATCGATTGCCCTCAATCTGTCCAACTAGATGCTCGAGCTGAAGAAGGAAATGTCTGTAAAGATATTTTATGATTGTTCGATTCCAGTGTAACCCTTAAATGAAATGTAATTTCAAAGAAAAATTTTATTCACTTATTAATTATAAAGGGAATTATTAATTCTTTATTGCAAAAATATTCAAACGAATTATTTTATTCCATTTATAAAATCAGCGTGTTACGACTTTAAACCCCCCCCCCCCCCCCACTTTTCCCATTTGTGTTACAGAAACCAAATTGGCTCTAATACAAGACACGTGCAACACTTCACAAGAGATAATGTCTTGCTAAATGTGAGCATTAATATAATTTTTCCTTTTCTAAGAACTGGAGCAGTTCAAGAATAATCTCCTAGATAAACCTGTTCTTTTCCTTCACCCACTGATGTGTAGGAGGCAAATGCACTTCTTTTCGCACATATATGTCTGGTAGCCCCTGAGTATACCACTCATAGCCTCATTTTAGCAACCATCAGGGCTTGGGAAAACACTGCAGCAATAATATCATCTCCTTGAACAAATTTTTCATTTGGCTCAGGAGGATTCTCATTTCTTTTACGGTGTCTACAAACTGATGCATAATGCCCCGACTTTCCACAAATAAAACAATGACCTTTTTCTTTTTCTTAAAAGAGGGGTTATAAGAAACTCTAGGAACAAAAGTATTGTGACCAGAATCTTTATTATTTGCATACCTTTTCTTATTGTGTGCCATGTTTTCTTTTGCATCCAATGCTTTTGCCCTTGCAACTTTGAGTTCTTTTAATTTCTGGTTGTGTCCTCAGTGATAATATGTGTAATCAGGTCCACCAACGAAAGTTTCTTGTGTTTGTGCTTTAGTTGCTCTTTGTAATCATTCCATGCAATTTTTCAATCAATAAACCATCAATAGAATTCACGAAGAATAATGTTTTCTACTTTTAGATCTTCCAACAACTTGTGATATTCATTAATATAATTTGTTATTGATGTCCTTTTCGTCCAACATCTCCCATTTGTAGTAATTTTCTATAATAAATTTCTTCTTTCCATTGTTCTCGACTATGTACTTCAGATTAAGAGAGTCACAAATAGATCATTAGACAAAGTACTAATTATGGTGTGTCGGCATACATAGTTGGCGCAAGTCCAAGTCTCGAGTGCTTTTGGGTCAATAGGAGATATGGTTGGTAATCTGTAAGCGTCGGAGCAACACCATGCATGTCTAGCACAGAGAATATGCGTTTTTGATATTCATGCATGCCATCAAACATTTCAATTTTTGATATGTTTGGAAATGGTTTTTCATATGTAATTGAAGAAGGAATAAAATGGTGTATGGTAGTAGTGGTGGTTTGAAGATTCGTTTCGATTTCAAATATACCATTGTTTGTAGTGGTGGTGACAATGTGATTTAGTGCAGAATTCGCCAATGCTTAATATTCATGCATGCCATCAAACATTTCAATTTTTGATATGTTTGGAAATGGTTTTTCATATGTAATTGAAAAAGGAACAAAATGGTGTATGGTAGTAGTGGTGGTTTGAAGATTCGTTTTGATTTCAAATATAGCATTGTTTGCAGAATTCTTAAGATTGTTAGAAAAATATGAGAAAATACAATTAAAAAAATATACAAAAATAATAAATGATACGAGGCATGTCAAATACATTGTTCATAAAAATTTATTCCCTCCACCACCTTGACGATTCCCAGGATTCAGCATATCAAGAAAACAGAACTAGCAATCAAACTCTATTATATATTTTTGAGTTCATTCCTTGCAACGAAAATTTCTCGATCAATGAGACTTCCACATCATCAAAAGCAGAGAAAATAAAAGTCAATAAGTCATGTCTTGTATCCTGAAAATTTTCAAATTTAAACAAAAAAAATACTAATGTATGTAGAGATTAATGGGTGTGCACTGATGGTATAAAATTCAGTCAATTATCCACCATTCATTTGTATTACTTTTATATAAAAGTGAAAAACCATAATCATGTGAAAGTGGAATGATGCACTGATGGTGTAAGAAACCTTTACACTATCAGTGCACCATCTATTTTCTCATGTATCAATGCAATATTTTGTACTAAAATGGTACACTATTTTAATCCTAAATAATATTAATAAAATTTAAAAGCAAAACTAATGTACAAGTGCTTACACTGTTCCGTTCAATTCTGAATATTATTAAAAAAAACTAACGTACCAGTCCAATGTTTTGTAGATCTATATTTCAATCCTATGTAAGGTAATATATAACATATAATAAATCAGCCATCGAATACAGGATTTGATTGAACTGAACACAAATGACCCTTTTTGAGTTGAAAAAGTCAAAGACTTTAATTTTCTCATGGAATACCTTATCAATACACATTATAATTCTTAATACAATACAAACGTAGAACCACAATTTTAAGCTATTAATAACAAAATCTTAATATAAATGTTTATTTCCTAAACGTCCATATATGATAGTAGATTTAACAAGATCAATCTTCTTGAAAAGGTAACAATTAAAATAATTGAGGAACTTTTTTATCTTTGTTAACCTATGCCATTATGAGCGATGATGGTTAAAGACAAAAATAATGAGGTGTTTTTAGTGTAAGTCCATGTCCATTAGTATTTTATATTTTAAATACATTATTTTTAAAAATTAACTATCTATTGAATTCCCTTATTGCATGGGTGAAAATTTTACACTAAAATAAATTGAAAAAAAATTACTAAAAGGAGAAAACAAGAGAACCAAAAAAACATGAATAAAAATATTTTAATTATATCAAGTCAATGAATTGGGGGAAGGGACGATGTACATTTATAGCTACAATGTAATTCCTTGCACATGAGACAACCTTCATGTTTGGCAACTTTTTAATTATATAGATGAGGATAAAGTTTTTTATAATTCTCGCGAGGGGGCTCCACCTTTGATTGCAGCCAAGCAACAACTGCAGGCAAATACATTATAAAGATACACCATTAACAAATTAAATTAAAATTATTATAATAAATAATATGTTAACTTAATTTGCAACCAAGTGTGTCATCCACAGAAAAAAGCAACCAACATAGTCACCTAAAATATAAATGGCCACCAAATAAAGTAAACTTTTGCTCGCAAAAGGTTTACATGATCTCCAACCATTTTAAACTTCTAGGACTCATTTCATCATGATTTTATTTGGAGGAGTAATATGAATAGCTAATATATCTTTAGATGATGAGATTGAAGTTTTACTCTTAAAAAATATTATATATATATATATAAAGCATCAAATTTATTCATAATGTAATATTTAAAGATTTAAGCAGTTTTATTAAATGCAATATTTCCTTTCAATTTTTAGCACCTTCAGCTGATATATTAAAAAAAAATAATTTATTAAATGGAAAAGAAAATAGAAAATGATAAGAGTAATTTAAAAAAGTTTAAAAAAACCGAAACAAAGTTTTTAGGAACACTAAATAGATACCTATTACGAAATAGTTTTTATGATAAATTACGTACATTGATACAAATTAACTTACATTGTTTTTCGTCAGGGTGTTGTGGGTCACATTCACTATCGCATTTCATTCTACATACCCAAGTCCAATTATTGCATTCATCTTGGCATTTTTTTTGGCAGGCAGCAACATCATTATTAGATTCAACTATGGTCATTTGAAGAGCTACAAGGACAACAAGGCAAACCATCAAAAATTTAACATTATTTTTGTTTTCCATTTTCTTTGCTTTCTTTAGCTAACTCTTTTGATGTTTTTTTTCCTCCTTCCTTCCCTTTTGATTTGTCTTCAATTCATATAAAGTTTTTATAGTTGTATAATCCATCATACTTACAATAACTTCAAAGGTTTGTTCCAAAAATTTAGAATTCTTATCACAATGTCTCCTATTTTTAAACAAAACAAAAAAATTATAAAAGAAAAAGTGAGTTAATAAATAATTCTAAACTTGACCAATTTCATTCCTTTTGGAATCATTTTAGTTCACTGATTTACCTTTTTTTTAATATTTTCAAGACAATTATCATTTTATTTGTCATTTCTGAAGAAAAAGTAAGAATGTAGAATATTATAGTACAATAAGAAGTTAATTAAGTTGTAGCTGTGAGAAAAAAGTGACATATAGATCTGGTTTCATGAAGCAAGAAGAACAAAATATTTATAAATTAACCAAAAATAAATATAATATTAATATTTATTTGTTATATTAACACATTAATGTCAATGCAAGCATGTGAAAAGTTCATGTAAAAAATCTAAGTACATGGGAAAATCTATGCCAAAAGACTAATGTAGTTTGTAATAAAAATTAATAACAATAAAATAGTAAATCAATTTTTCGAAATCGCTTACAGTTTGTGAGAAGATGACTAAAGTAGCAAGTAGCTTTCAAAAACTATAGGCTCTCTTTTCAAAATTCACAAGCACTTTTCTAGAGCTCATATCATGATAGGATTTAGTTTGTTCATATCTGTTTATTATATCTTAGTCTATTCGTATCTATTATTAGCTATCAATTTGCTATTATATTCAAATCTGGCCAAAATGAAAGAGAAATTCGAATTTAATGGAAGAAAAGAGCATAAAAGACTTTATGAAAATAATGACTAAGAAGGAAGCGGGAAAAATTGAATTGAGAAACCAAAGGATATTTTGAGAATGATTAGTGATGTGTTGAGCTTTGTTATGTTGTGATCTGAATGTTAGATGTGTGGAGTTTAGTATAGCATTATGTCGTAATTGGAAACTGTTTCCCCATTTTATGTGTAATACTCACTCCTTACTATTTCCACAGGTACTGAGGCAGAGTTTGCACTTGACCAGGCCGAGCAGGAGTACTCTCCCTCACAGGGAGTGTAGGTTACTTATATTTTAGGACATGGGAATGTCCTGGGACTGATGATGTGATTTGATCCGTTTTTGTTGTATATATTGTACATAGCTTTTTGGGGGCCCAGGACGACTCCTTTTGGGTAGGAGTCCTTTTTTTTGGGAAAGTACTATTTCCATGACTTGTATATATATGTGCTGAAACTTAGATGTCTTATACACTGCTATTCTGATGTGTGCACGAAGTTGCACTAGATGTGATATATGTTTATAGCCCTGTTGGCCTGTTGATTTGATGAAAAAAAAGAATATATATATATATATGGTTTTTGACAAGTTGCAACTCAAGGTAAATTTTGGAAAGGTCAGAAAAACAAAGGGAACTCCGTCTGTTTGACAGGAGAATTTTTATAAGTTTAAAAGAAAAATTTAAATTCACTATTTTTCTAAGGGTATGAAAGGGTAATTAGTTGTAGGTGTTACAATAAGTAAAAGCGGGAGGTACATGCTGAGCATATATCATAGGTATGCGGAATCGACGAGAACGCATATAGGCCAGGGGGTTTGGGTGGCAAAAGATCAGTTCCACCTCCCCCTTGAAGGTGGCTCTACGCTCCTCATACTCCCACGTCCCTCTCACGGAATCTCCAGGCACGCCAGGAATCGAGACATCACCTAACAAACAAGTAGGGCAAAGGGAGTAAGACAGTGTCATTCACGTACAAATGAATAATTAAATGAACTAGGAATAAGCAAACACAATTAGTCAAATAGCACTTAAAGTCACATAAGCACATAAGCAAACTCAAATAATCAATAGATAATTATTAAACAATATATATCAAGCAATAATGTATTTTTTTAATGCATGTGCAATGCAATGCAATGCAAATTCCCGATGCAATCTCCTCTGTGATATTCTATGAATATCATGCACTTGGAAATTTCACGTTTATCGACAACGTCCTCAACGATTCAATTTATGTTTTATCGAAAACATTCAAACAATCCAATTTTACGTTTTAATGAAAACGTTCAAACGCTCCACATACGTTTGACGACAACGTACCAACGATACTAAATATGAAAAGTAACTGGGAGTAAACGTCTTTCCACCAAGTATACAATTACAACTCCTGTGTAAATTATACTAAAGACCGTTTGCCGCAGTCACGAAATACCCCAAGAGATCGATAGAATTAATTAGAATCATTGTAAAATTATCCCGAGTCGAGTCTGCAGAACCCACTCATCATAGGACCATTTTACCTATAACTAATTCCCTCGGTTATTTGACGAATCACCGTCATAAACCTAATCTTCGCGTATTCTCATGCCGATTTAATCAAATCGAATGTTTCTTTTCCCATTATCATATCTTAGCTCCTTAACACCATGCATGATTTCAATCACAATCATTGTATCAATTATGATTCATAACACCTCCAATTATTATAAAATTGATGTTAAACCAAATCCATAAATTTATTAAAAAGGGAAAATTCAATAAAGTTATTAAAAAGTATAAAGATTGCATTTTTATATACTGTTTATCTGGTTAAGATTGGTGTTAACCAGTTAAACAGTTAAATTTAAATATTCAAATTTCCCCCTTTCAGTGAACTGCACGATTTAATCGGTTAAAGGGTCGGTTAAATTATGCAGTTTTTGGTTCTGAATTGCACTTTTAACACTTCAATTCAATAACTTATCACTTTAAGCCATTATCAATTATCCAGGAAACATATTTGTGCACAATAGAGCATGTTTAAACACATGAACACAAATTCCTGAGATTCATGTTCAATATCTTACATATTCATATATAAGCACATGTTATGCAACTTGACATATCAAAAACAAATACTGAGCTAAATAAGCTAGGTTCCAGTTTCCTTTAGGTCATACTAAGTTAATATGAAATATTCAAATCAGTTTTAGAACCTATTATGGCCTCCAAGCCAATATCCCAATTCAAAACCAATTGCCCTTGAGCTTGTAAAGCTCTTCTACATTCCAAGCCATTTACTAATCATTCTAGCGAATGAATATCTTCTCCCTTACCTATTGGAGCTTTAAGAACTGATTGGAAAGCAAGAGAAAAGCTCAACACGTTTTTGGGACAAAACCACACCTCAGCTGCAACTCTGTTTTTCAGTTTCAACAGGGGGTATTGATCGGTGATTTTCAATTCGAATACGTGGTATAAACGTGTAAGAAAGGATTGGAATCAAAACTAGGATATATGAACTTGAGATTAAAACAAATTTGAGACTCTAAGGTAGCCTGAGCTTACCAAACGAAATTAAGAAAGTTAGCTCCAGAAACTGGTTCGTGCTCTGTTTTCCAGCATCAACAGAGTCAAGTTGCAGAGCTAATAACGTTCTCTGTGGTTCACCAGATCAAGTGGGGTTTGTTTCTAATTCAAGAGGGATCAGAGAGCTTTGATTTTTTATAAGGTTTGTCTATGTTGGTGGTTCAGAGAGGAGAAACGAAACAATGTAACACCCCTAATTTTCGTCTTCCGAATAATGCGAAAATTAATAATAAAGTTTGATATTGAACTCTTTTAAATTTGTATTTTAATTCTATAGTGATATTTGAATAGAAGTAAAGATGATTGTTGGTAAGGGAATAATCAAAATATATAGGTATTGCACTTTGGTCCCTGAGCCAGGGCCTAAAAGTAATATTAAAAGAGACTTATGGGAAAAAGAATTATTAAATTAATAATTTTCTGAAATTCATCAGTAGGTAACCGGTTAGGAAGACCTTGTAACCGGTTACACGACGAACTCAGGAAACCCAGATAGTGGATGTTGATGAGTAATCAAACCATTTACCAGGAATTGCCACGAAAACCCACTTAATTTCTATTGAGGGATACGTGTCGAGCTGCATGCTCATCAATTTCTCTATAAATAGGCGATTTGTGAGGCAAACTGAGGGTTTTGCTGATGGAGTGTTAGTGTTGACTCTGAATTAGGGTTTCTAGATTACTCTGTCAATTTCTCTCTGATCTTTGAGAATCAGACTAAGTGAGATGCACTATGTTAAAGCTGAGTCTTTCAGCTTTACATTGAGGTATAGAGAGTGACTTGAGAGTGAGTATTGAAGAAGTTATTAGCCTTAAAAGATTGAGGAAGGAGTCTGTCCAAAATCAGAAATCATTTCGTGAGGCTCTCTTTAGGGCATGATCCTGGTAAGTACATGCATTCTCTAAGCCTCAAACCAGTTTCCAAAACTAGTGCATGTTACCTAGTTTCAATTCTGATAGTTTTCCCCAATTTCTTTGGTCCAAGGATATGACCAATCTTCTGATCTTTGAACCTGGTTGAAAGAAATCGTGGCTGAAACAGAACATAGGAATTGGGAGGAAAATTCTGGATTCTCTTCAAGTTCCAGTGTTGATCTTCATCAAAAATCAACCTTAAGGTAAGGGAGAAGCTTTCTTTTGCTAGAATGAGAATGGACTTCATGGAATAATAGGTGGAGTCACCATGAGACTTAAAAAGGGCTGATGAGCATTTTATTTCCCATTTTTCCTTGCATTATTTTACTCCTATTATTGATACTTGTTGCCTATTTGACATTGTTTAGCTTGATTTAGTGATTTAGAGTTTATTGGACTATTATTCTGAATATTGTTTAATTTGGGATTATTTAGCCTAATTAATTCTATTTCTATTTTCAGGTCATATTTGGCACAAGGGCTTTTTGGACATTTTGGGAATGAAGATTTAATTTTGGAAGAGAAGATATATGATGAAGTGAAGATTGTAATCTATCTTTAGGATTAGATGAGATTTAGTTATATCTTTTAAGATTTAGATTTTATCTATAAGATATTTTTTTAGATTTAATTTAGAGATTAAGCTTTCCTTAGGATTTGGGCCCATGATTTAGGCCCGTTTTGTGATTTAAAAAGCCAAATTCGTGTAAACCCTTGAGAGAGCTTCCATTCACATTTTTTTACATTCTCTCTCATAGAGAAGGCTTAGTTTTGCTCTCCAAGCTTGTGGTGGCTGCTAGGGTTTCTCTCTCTTCCCTTTCTACACGTTTTTTGGTATTTTTCTTCATGGAAGGCTAAACTCTTAGGTTAAATCCCTTTGGTAATGTATCACATACTCTTGAGGTTATGTTCTTAATGCTATTTCGTTTTTATTCACTGTTTTCATGCTTATTGATATGTTATGGTTCGCTTAGTTCCATTCTATAGAGATAATCCATGTGTATGAATGCTTGATTTATGCAAACTCGTAAAAACTCCATGCTTTAGCTTTTAATGCTTAATTAGAGGTTTGGGTTTTGGGGTGAGAATTGAATTTTCGCTTAGTATTTAATTCTCACGAGTTGGACAGTGAAGAGGAAAGAAATTGATCTTTTGTGACCGATGAGAGAGTTGTGAACGCGAGCCAAAGGGGTTTATCCGCTTTTCCTTATCTGTTTCTTCGTTTTGATTTAATTCTGTTTTGATTTCAATTATTCAATATTCAATACAAAAAAAAACCCCCTGTTTTCTATGCATACTATGTGTTCGACCTTTTGCTTGATAAGATATTCCTTGGGAGACGACCTAGGAGTCACTTCCTAGTACTATACTTAAACTGTTTTTATTTGTATCGGGTACGGCCTCGATCAAATTTGGCGCCGTTGTCGGGGAGTATCGGTTCTTGCCAAAGGTCATTAGTAGTTAGTTAGTGTCGTAGTTAGTATAGTTCTTATAGTGTGTCGTGTCTGATTTAGGGTCTCGTAGTCAATTCTGATAACCGGTTGAAGTTGCACTGTTTGCTGTTTTGCTATTTTGTTGCAATTAGTGTATTTGATTGATTCTGTGGTTGCTAGTTCACATAGTTGTGGGTGGAATTTTTCCACGAAAATTTATATCCACACTACTTTTATCATATAAAAAGGTTTTGAGGCACCACGATCACTCAGATCATCACTGGTTGTGAGTTCCACAAAAATTTTCCAAGTTTTAGCAGCACTTTCTTCAAATCGTCGCAACTTTTGACCCGTAACTCGGAATTTGACGAATTTTATATCAAATCGAAGGGAATTTTCTGAATAATCTGATTTTTCTCACTTCATCAGAAAACTCCTTTGTCTGGATCCTGAAAAAGCCGTTTTACTATTTCTTTTTTATTTTACAAGTTTTATTTTCTTAGTTTTTGGTCTCTGATTTAATTGTTTGACTTGGTTCCCTTTTGAATTTTGTCCTCAAACTTTTTGTGGTATGTTTTCATGATTTTAGGGTGCTGAAAAAAATAAAGAAAAAATTTTAAAAAAATAAAAAATTTTGTTGCCTATTTTGGTCATGTATATTAGTGACAGTTTGCTATGCTTCATGGTGTTCTGTTCAGTACATGACTAGGGGAAACCCAAGCTACTTGCATCCATATAACCCTGAAATTGATAGAACTTATCACAGACTAGTTAGACAAAATAGGAACCAGTTCCTAGTACTGAGCAGCAGCCTTCATTGGAAGAGCTGATGAAACAGATGACCATGCAAAATCTCCAATTCCAACAGGAAACTAGAGCATCCATTCAAAGACAAGAGGCCTCCATTCAATCTTTGACCAATCAGATGGGACAGATGGCAACAGCAATCAACACTATGCAATCTCAGAAATTCTAACAAGTTGCCATCCCAAATAGTGATCAATCCAAACCAGAATGTGAATGCCATTAGTCTAAGGTCAGGGAAGCAGATTGTCACACCCACACCAGAATCTGACCTCAACAAAGATGATCTAGTTTCAACCAACAAGAAGAGCCAAATGGTCGAGGAGAGTGAGCACACAAGTACCAGAAAATCCCATCCAGCTCAGCCTTCCACAAGCACAACACCTGCTGCTGCCCAACAACCACCCCCCATTCCTCTTCCTTTCCCACCAAGGGGGGTGACTCAAAGCAAGAAAATGGAAGAGATTGACAAAGAGATACTTGACACATTCAGGAAGGTGGAAGTCAACATACCCCTTCTTGATGCAATCAAGCAGATTCCAAGGTATGCAAAGTTCTTGAAGGATCTATGCACACACAAACGGAAGCTCAAGGGCAATGAGAGGATCAGCATGGGAAGAAATGTCTCTGCTCTTATAGGTAAACCCGTCCCTCATATTCCTGAAAAGTGTAAGGATCCTGGAACTTTCTCTGTGCCTTGTATCATAGGTAATACTAAATTTGAGAATGCTTTGCTAGATTTAGGAGCATCTATTAATGTTATGCCTATGTCTATTTTCAAGTCTCTTTCACTTGGACCCCTCAACCTACGGGTGTGGTTATTCACTTGGCAAATAGATCTACTGCCTACCCCGCAGGTTTGATAGAGGATGTCCTGGTTCGGGTTGAAGAGCTTATCTTTCCTGCTGATTTTTATATTCTTGATATGGAAGAGGACACCTCTCGTAGTGCTGTCCCTATCATATTAGGGAGACCATTTTTGAAAATAGCCCGAACCAAGATAGATGTGCATGCAGGTACACTTTGCATGGAATTTGATGACAGTGTGGTTCGATTCAATATTTTTGATGCTATGAAACATTTTTCTGATAACCACTCTGTCTTTCATGTTGACTTGATTGATGATCTGATTGATGAGCATGTTCTAGACTTTTTGCATGATTATGATTTGCCATCTTTCACTAGCTCATTTACTTGTTCTGCATGTTCTGATTCCGAAATGTGCACTGCATGCATTGAAATTGACCAGTTTTTAAATTCTGCTACTGCATCTGTTGATTCATATGATATAGATTCAGATCATGCTAACCCCATTTCTGTTTTGCATGAGTCTAATTCACTTGTTCAGGTGCAGGCGGCAGAATCCAATTCTGCTGCTCCTTTAGTTCCATCTGTGATGCAGGCACCTTTATTGGACCTGAAGCCCCTTCCTCCTCATCTCAAATATGCTTACTTGGAGGCTGAGCAGAAACTTCCAATGAACATCTCTACCTCCCTTTCTGTTGATCAAGAGAAGAAGCTGCTGGATGTGATTAGAGCAAACAAAAGGGCAATAGGATGGACTTTGGCAGACATACCTGGTATTAGCCCCTCCATGTGCATGCATCGGATTTTATTGGAGGATGGGGCTAAACCGGTGAGACAACCCCAGAGACGGTTGAACCCCCAGATTCTTGATGTGGTGAAGAAAGAGGTCACCAAGCTGCTGCAAGCTGGCATTATCTACCCCATTTCAGACAGCACTTGGGTAAGCCTGGTTCAAGTAGTTCCCAAGAAGTCTGGGGTGACAGTTGTCAAAAATGAGAAGGATGAGCTGATTCCCACTAGAGTACAGAACAGTTGGAGAGTCTGCATTGACTATAGGAAGCTCAACCAGGCGACCCGCAAGGATCACTTTCCTCTTCCCTTCATTGATCAGATGTTGGAGCGCCTGGCAGGTAAATCTCACTATTGCTTCTTAGATGGTTTCTCTGGTTATTTCCAAATCTGTATTGCACCAGAGGACCAACATAAGACTACATTTACCTGTCCTTTTGGTACATTTGCTTATAGGAAGATGCCTTTTGGCCTATGCAATGCTCCTGGCACTTTTCAAAGATGTATGATGAGTATTTTTAATGACTTACTTGAGCATTGCATAGAGGTCTTCATGGATGATTTTAGTGTATATGGTTCCTCTTTTGATGCATGTCTTGATAGTTTGTCTAAGGTGCTTAATAGGTGCATTGAGACTAACCTTGTCTTGAATTTTGAAAAATGTCATTTTATGGTAGAACATGGCATAGTCTTAGGGCACATTATTTCGCATAAGGGCATAGAGGTTGACCCTGCTAAGCTACATGTAATATCACATTTGCCTTACCCCTCTTGCGTGCGAGAGGTGCGTTCTTTTCTTGGCCATGCAGGTTTCTATCGCAGGTTTATTCAGAACTTTAGCAAGATAGCCCTTCCACTATCCAACTTGCTTCAAAAGGATACCGCATTTGAGTTTGGAGACCAATGCAAGAAAGCATTTGATGAGCTAAAGAGAGCACTCACCACCACTCCCATCATCCAACCACCTGACTGGACTCTCCCATTTGAGCTCATGACCGATGCCTCGAATTATGCTTTGGGAGCAGTTCTCTCCCAAAGGGTTGGTAAGCTGTCTCATGTGATTTATTATGCATCTAGGACTTTAGATTCAGCACAAGTTAATTACACCACAACTGAAAAAGAGTTGTTAGCCATTGTCTTTGCACTTGATAAGTTTAGATCATATCTATTAGGTTCTAAGGTTGTGGTGTATACTGATCATGCTGCTCTGAAGTATCTTTTGAAAAAGACAGATTCCAAACCTAGGTTGATTAGATGGATGTTGCTCCTCCAGGAGTTTGATCTTGAGATTCAGGATAGGAGTGGTGCACATAACCTTGTCGCAGACCACTTGAGTAGAATAGAGAGAGAGGAGGATGCATTTCCTATCCGGGATGACTTCCCGGATGAGCAGTTTTTAGTTTTGCATGTTTCACATCCCCCTCCCCTTATTCCTTGGTTTGCTGATATTGTAAATTATATAGTTGCATCTATTTTTCCACCCTTGGCATCCAAAGCTCAAAGAGACAAATTGAAGAGCGATGCCAAGTATTATGTATGGGATGACCCCTATTTGTGGCGTTTTTGCAGTGATCAGGTCATTCGCAGGTGCATTCCAGACCAGGAGATCCAATCGGTTCTCCAATTTTGCCATGCTTCACCAGTTGGAGGCCACCTTGGCACTCAAAGGACAGCACGAAAGGTGCTGGATTCTGGATTTTATTGGCCTACCATCTTCAAGGATGAAAGCAAAATCTGCAGCTCATGTGAGCAATGTCAAAGGGCAGGAGGCACCCTATCTTGGAGGCAACAGATGCCGCAACAACCTATGTTGTTCTGTGAGGTGTTTGATGTCTGGGGTATAGATTTCATGGGCCCCTTTCCTGTTTCTTTTGGTTTTTATTATATCTTACTTGCTGTGGATTATGTATCCAAATGGGTGGAAGCTAAGGCCACCAGGACTAATGATGCTCAGGTTGTTGTAGATTTTGTCAGGACTAATATCCTTTGCAGGTTTGGCATACCTAGAGCCATAGTCAGTGATCAAGGCACACACTTCTGCAATAGATCCATGCAAGCTTTGCTCAAGAAGTATGGGGTTGTGCACAAAGTTTCTACACCATATCACCCCCAAACCAATGGGCAAGCTGAGATTTCAAACAGAGAGATCAAGCGGATTTTGGAGAAGATGGTGAAGCCTAATAGAAAGGATTGGAGCACACGATTGGAGGATGCTCTATGGGCCCATCGGACTGCTTACAAGGCACCCATAGGGATGTCACCCTATCGGGTTGTCTTTGGTAAGGCATGCCACTGCCTGTGGAGATAGAGCACCGTGCAAATTGGGCTGTGAAGCAATGTAACTTAGCTCTTGATCAAGCGGGTGAGGAGAGGAAGCTGCAGTTGAGTGAGCTAGATGAGATCCGTTTGGAGGCCTATGAGAATTCCAAGTTCTACAAAGAGAAGACCAAGAAGCTCCATGATAGCTCAATTTGCAGAAAGGAGTTCTTGGTTGGTCAAAAAGTGTTGCTCTACAACTCTAGGCTTGGAATCATGAGTGGAAAGCTCCGCTCTAAATGGATTGGACCGTTTGTAGTCACCCAGGTGTTTCCTTATGGCACTGTGGAGATCAAGAGTGAGTCCACAGACAAGAGCTTCAAAGTCAATGGCCACCGACTCAAGCCTTTCCTAACCTCCCCTTCTTTGGATGATGCACCTGTGGAGGAGGCCTCATTGGTCGACCCCATTTTTGACCCACCATGATTTCGGGAGTCTTCTTTTCTCCTTCCTTACTCTTTTTATTGCACTTGTCTATATCTGTCTGATTCTGCTATTTGTGTTCCATTGAGGACAATGTGTGATTTAAGTGTGGGGGGAGAGTAGTTTAGGGTGCATATTTTTGCTTTGATTTTTTAGGTTTTGCTAAGTTTTGGGCATTTTCTTCCATGTTTTTGCTTCATTTTAGTAGAGTCTTGGTATCTTGTGTCTGAATTCATGCATTTCTGTGTGTAAAGTTGCTTTTGATAATTAAGAGGTGGTAACACTGTGATAGAATTGTCCCTTTTGTGAGGATTTGAGCCTTAATTGTGGGTGGATTTCTATATATGCCACCTAATTTTTCTTTCATGTGTGATTGCACTCTGGATTACTTGCACTCTAGAACTTGACTTGACTCTTGTTGATACTTGATATTCCCATGCACATTTTGAAATGATTTAGGCATTGTTTTTTCTTGAATAAGCCACTAGCCATATGAGCCTACCTTGAATGAATTTATCCTTTGATAGCCCCTTTGAGCCTTTATATCCCTTTTCTTTGTTCTTTAGCTCATTACAAGCCTATGACTGAAAAACCATGATTGTCCTAACCTTAGGGAATGTTGGAGCTTTGGAATTGTTTTGGGAATGGGTATTAAGTAAGCGAGGGTGCTTTGTTCTTCATCTCTTGTGAGTTCTGGGTTTTGCCTCTATGGTCGGTGATGTAATTATGGCTTTATCTCATTATGCCATTTTTATTGTTTCTTCTTTTCTTTCGTTCATGAAGTTCTGCAATGTAATGCAATTCAAAAAAAAAGAAAAAAAAAAGAAGAAGAAGAAAAAAAAAGAAAAAAAAATGGAATAAAAGGTTGATTGAGGCATGGAGGATTGGAATTAGAGGCTGTTGTTATGTTTACCATTTCATTCTGGGGTGGATTGTGCTTATTTTTTTTACTTGTTCCCCATTGCTCCTCTATTCCCTGGGTTTTAGCTACATTTCCCATATTTTTATCCTACCTTGTCCTTGGCCCCATTACAACCCTGAAAAGACCTTTTGATCTTAATGTGCATGTGTGTTGATTGTTGATGTTAGAGGCTTGTCAAGCCTATGGTTGTGTTTGTTTTTCATGATGTGCCTTGAGTGTAAGCACTGATTAACCTTAAACACTTGAGTGTAAACACTATTGAGTGATCCTTGTGAGTTTCTATCATCTTTGTGACTACCCTCTTGATGTCATTGGTTTTCTTTGCATATTTGAAATAATTGGATGATGTTCATGGATGCCTTGATTCTTTGGTCCTTATTCTCTTCGTGTGCTCGATTTTGCCCATTTCTTTGCATTTCCTAGAATTCATTGTGAAGTATGTGATCTCTTAGGTTTGCATTCATTAGTTTTAGTAATCTTGTTACATGATTCACTTTGGTGCATATTGATTTTCTCAGTCCTAATTCTTAGTTTTGCCCAGGAGTGCAAAAGGATAAGTGTGGGGGTATTTGATGAGCATTTTATTTCCCATTTTTCCTTGCATTATTTTACTCCTATTATTGATACTTGTTGCCTATTTGACATTGTTTAGCTTGATTTAGTGATTTAGAGTTTGTTGGACTATTATTCTGAATATTGTTTAATTTGGGATTATTTAGCCTAATTAATTCTATTTCTATTTTCAGGTCATATTTGGCACAAGGGCTTTTTGGACATTTTGGGAATGAAGATTTAATTTTGGAAGAGAAGATATATGATGAAGTGAAGATTGTAATCTATCTTTAGGATTAGTTGAGATTTAGTTATATCTTTTAAGATTTAGATTTTATCTATAAGATATTTTTTTAGATTTAATTTAGAGATTAAGCTTTCCTTAGGATTTGGGCCCATGATTTAGGCCCGTTTTGTGATTTAAAAAGCCAAATTCGTGTAAACCCTTGAGAGAGCTTCCATTCACGTTTTTTTACATTCTCTCTCATAGAGAAGGCTTAGTTTTTCTCTCCAAGCTTGTGGTGGCTGCTAGGGTTTCTCTCTCTTCCCTTTCTACACGTTTTTTGGTATTTTTCTTCATGGAAGGCTAAACTCTTAGGTTAAATCCCTTTGGTAATGTATCACATACTCTTGAGGTTTTGTTCTTAATGCTATTTCGTTTTTATTCACTGTTTTCATGCTTATTGATATGTTATGGTTCGCTTAGTTCCATTCTATAGAGATAATCCATGTGTATGAATGCTTAATTTATGCAAACTCGTAAAAACTCCATGCTTTGGCTTTTAATGCTTAATTAGAGGTTTGGGTTTTGGGGTGAGAATTGAATTTTCGCTTAGTATTTAATTCTCACGAGTTGGATAGTGAAGAGGAAAGAAATTGATCTTTTGTGACCGATGATAGAGTTGTGAACGCGAGCCAAAGGGGTTTATCCGCTTTTCCTTATCTGTTTCTTCGTTTTGATTTAATTCTGTTTTGATTTAAATAATTCAATATTCAATACAAAAAAACCCCCCCTGTTTTCTATGCATACTATGTGTTCGACCTTTTGCTTGATAAGATATTCCTTGGGAGACGACCTAGGAGTCACTTCCTAGTACTATACTTAAACTGTTTTTATTTGTATCGGGTACGGCCTCGATCAAGGGCATAGTGTATAATAATCAAAGGCTTGGAGGCCACTGAATAAGTTAATTTTGTTTATAACAGTTCTAAGGGTTTCATGCAATTGATATCAATACATTAAATCTGGAATTTTCATGTATGGAAATGAATTGTGGTTTGGCACTTGCTGTCATTTGTGTTTACATGTAGTTATGTGCAAAAGTTGATGCTCTACATGACATGTATGCTAGATCTAAGGAGTTTATGTGGATGGATAGTAATTATTCAAGGCATATGAGTTTCTATGAATATTGAAATGAGTTAGAAATTGAGCATTGAAAGGAAATGTTTGTAAAATCCTATTTTTAGTACACAGACTGTCTAATCTAACCGGTTAGACGATTTTTGTAACCGGTTAGACACTGTGTAATTTCAAAGAAGATTGTACAATTAAAATTGGTGAAAAGCTTCTATTGTCCTTACTCAAATCTAACTCTAATTTCAATAGAAACCAATCCAAAAAGTAAGTAATAAATCACTGTTGGTTGTGGATTAAGGAAGAAGAATCAATTCCTTGAAGTGTTGTGAAAACTTAACAGTTAAGTAATGTGTCATTAATGGCAAATTGTGGATTTAGGCCTGTGAATAATAAGTACAACAGGTTTGAGGTACAAGGCCAGGATAACAGTGGTATGTGAAATGAGTAGAGAGCTCAAGAAAAAGGGGATTTTCTTGAATTTCCATGGTAAAACAGTTTCAGACATGTGACTCTAACCGGTTAGTCTGGGACTGTAACCGGTTAGTATCTGAAATTGCAAAATGAAAATTTAGTCTTTTAAAAGAGGAGTAATTACCATGGGCTAGGACCACTCAATTCAAGACCACAGGTATAATTGAAACTGATTTAAGTGTATCTTATCATTGCCAAAGATGGTATCTCAAACCAATCATTCTAAGGGAATTACGGGAAATACCTAAATCACAATGGATAAATCAAAGATAAAAACCAACCTTGAAAGTGATGCATTCATTTATAGAGGAATGGAGAATAGGTTGGAAAGGAATAATTCTCATATTCTGGGAATATGAGAAGGGTACTCTGGGAGTACCGAAATTGTAACCGACTTGATGACACATTATAGATATGTGGCCAGTGTCCGGGACCTGGTTTAATGCGTTTTGGGAACGTAGACGTTCTGGGAACGTGAGGCACACTCTGGGAGTTGTGTTTGTCTTCCAAGTACGGTTTGCCATTCGTTCTGGGAACGTTTGGTGGTGTTCTGGGAACACCGGGATATCAATTGCCAGATATCCGATATTGTTGGAGGCCTCGGTTGTGGATGGAATCATGCATCATGTCACTTGCATTACAAGATGGAAAATATTGAAAAGGGTGTGCTCATATGTACTTGCATCTTGTGTGATACTTGAATAACTGTGATTGTTAATGTTACTTTATTATGTCTATCTCATTTGATTATGCAAACAGAAATGCTTACTCCCGTGCCCTTGTAGGTTAGAGAATCAAAATTATGACCTTCTCAATAATGAGAAAAGGGTAGGAGACCCATAACGAGCATTGAAGAACAGAGGAAAAAGGAGATTTTTGATATAGTGCGCAGCAGTCGGAAATCAAATGTAATTGACGATGGAACCAGAATCCCGGATCAGCTCTAAGACTTTTCTGTGATAGTATTTAAGTTATATTTTGAAAATGATAACCCAAGATAGCAATTTAAGTTCTTTGATACAATCATTTTATTTTGGTACAAACATATCCGTTCAAACCCCTCTTTATTGATTTATCTAATTCTATGAGCTGATCTCGATATTTTACCACCAACTCTAAAGTTATCATGCATTCTATGTTTTAGAAACTCGTGTTTTCTATAGATTATGGGAAAAGTTTTCACATCTATGTTGAATCAGACGTAGTTATGAATTTTCAGCCAACATTTCATGAAATGGAATGTTTAATATAAAACCTTTCGAATAGCAGTTTGAACTCGTTTCGAAATATATTCAATTATTCTAATTTATGAAGTTTTTTTTAGAGCGTTACAAACAACACAAGTGAAGGGTTCGGATTTTGCATATATGAAGTGTTGAGAGTGAAATTGAGTGGTTTAGAATGGGTTAACTCATCAACACTCACCACCACTCCTTTTACTCAGAGATTAGACGCGTCTCTGGTCAAGGTGGCTGGTTTCTAAGCCAAAAACGTGTTCCTTTCCTTGATTTTTATCCAAACCGCCTTATGTTCAAGTTTCTGGGTTGTCTTATCCGGTTAAACTCATCCTTAACCGGTTAAGTCAGATAAAATTTTTATAAAAAACTTAAAAATATTATATTCTATTAATTTATATCCACAATTTCTTTTAAATATTACTTTTATTCTTCCAAAAATAAATTTTTTCAATTATTAAAATAATTTCCTTTAAATATTTTTCTTCATAAATTTCACACCTTCATTTATTTACTTACTAATAATTTTACATTATAATTATCGTAATTACAAATAATTATAATTCTTAATCGGGGATTTAAATTTTTGGGGCGTTACATTTCCTCTTCTTTAAGTTGGGCTCTCAATTTCTTCAATCTTTCGTTTCCTTTGGGCTCGAATGTCCCTTTTATAGACTTCTTTTGCCTTCATATAATCTTCATAGATCATACACATATTCAGCAATATTGTGAAATTCCTTATTCCCTGATAGCTAAAAGCTGGTTTAAGGTCCGTACGTAGTCCATTCTCAAACTTTATGCATTTGGACCTCTCATCTGGGTTATACTAGAAGTAAGGAGAATACTTTATTAGTTCTTCGAACTTCGCAGCATATTCCCCAACGTTCATACTTCCTAGATCATGAGCTCGTATGTTATGTACGATCACGAAGAAGCGATGTTATTATTGAACTAAGGGAGACAAAGAGAGCATAACATAACACTAGAAAGTCTGGTGTGCTAGGATATCGATTGCCCTCATGCATCATGAGCATTATGATATGATAATTGTAACATCCCTGGCAGGCAATGGATTGCCACTGTCCCCACATACCAACACGGGTCTTTTCAGCGTGCTTTGTCCTCACTCGCACACTTCCCGAGAAAACTTCCCAGAGGTCACCCATCCCAGAATTACTCCACGTCAAGCACGCTTAACTATGGAGTTCTTAAGTGATGGGCTACCGAAAAGAAGATGCATCTTGTTGATATGGGTAGTACCAATCAATTCATTTAAGCCTTCTTGTACTATGTAGTCCCATTCCTACACAGTCTCAGGATCACCCTCTCATTCCGATGTGTCGGTTCATTCATGTACCCCTCCCTTAGAAGCCTTGCCAGGAGCCGCTCCTTGTCTGTGCCTCTTGCACCGGCGATCACTCCCCACCCTCGTCAGCCCAGGTCTTACAATAATTGTAATTGTCGACTTTCCGGTCATTCAATTATTAATCCAATTATATGATGTGACAATGACTTACTCCCTACCCGTTCTGTTTGTTAAGTTTCTGAAGAAGGAAATATCTGTAAAGATATTTTATGATTGTTCGATTCCAGTGTAACCCTGAAATGAAATGTAATTTCGAAGAAAAATTTTATTCACTTATTAATTATAAACGGAATTATTAATTCTTTATTGCAAAAATATTCAAACGAATTATTTTATTCTCTTTATAAATCAAGGTTTACGACTTTAACCCCCCCCCCCCTTTTTCCAATTGTGTTACAGAAACCAAATTGGCTCTAATACAAGGCACGTGCAGCACTTCACGTAGAGATAATGTCATGCTAAATGTGAGCTTTAATATAATATTTCCTTTTCTAAGTACGGCTCGTTCAAGAATAATCTCCTAGATAAACTTGTTCTTTTCCTTCACCCTCTGATGTGTATGTAGGAGGCAAATGCACTTCTTTTTGCACATATATGTCTGGTAGCCACTGAGTCTACCACCCATTGCCTCATATTAGCAACCATCAGGGCATGGGAAACAACTGCAGCAATAATATCATCTCCTTGAACAAATTTTGCGTTTGGCTCAGGAGGATTCTCATTTCTTTTACGATGTCTACAAACTGATGCATAATGCCCCGTCTTTCCACAAATAAAACAATGACCTTTTCCTTTTTCTTAAAAGAGGGGTTATAAGCAACTCTAGGAACAAAAGTATTGTGACCAAAATCTTTATTATTTGCATACCTTTTCTTATTGTGTGCCATGTTTTCTTATTGTGTGCCATGTTTTCTTTTGCATCCAATGCTTTTGCCCTTGCAACTTTGAGTTTTTTTAATTTCTGCTTGTGTCCTCAGTGATAATATGTGTAATCAGGTCCACCAACGAAAGTTGCTTGTGTTTGTGCTTTAGTTTCTCTTTGTAATCATTCCATGATTCTGGCAATTTTTCAATCAATAAACCATCAATAGACTTCAGGAAGAATAATGTTTTCTACTTTTAGATCTTCCAATAACTTATGATATTCATTAATATAATTTGTTATTGATGTCCTTTTCGTCCAACATCTCCCACTTGTAGTAATTTCCAATAATAAATTTCTTCTTTACATTGTTCTCGACTATGTACTTCAGATTAAGAGAGTCACAAATCTCCTTCACTTCCTTATAAGAATAGTACACCGCAAATAGATCATTAGACAAAGTACTAATTATGGTGTGTCAGCATACATTATTGGCGCAAGTCCATGCTCGAATGCTTTTGGGTCAACAGGAGATATATATATATATGGTTGGTCATCTGTAAGCGTCGGAGCAACACCATGTATGTCTAGCACAGAGAATATGCGTTCTCGCCAATGCTTAAAATTCATGCCATCAAACATTTCAATTTTTGATATGTTTGGAAATGGTTTTTCATATGTAATTGAAGAAGGAACAAAATGGTGTATGGTAGTAGTGGTGGTTTGAAGATTGGTTTCGATTTCAAATACACCATTGTTTGTAGCGGTGGTTGTAACACCCCAAATTTTTAATCCCTGATTAATGAAAATTTAATTATAAAGTTTATTTATAATTAATTACTTTTATTTTAATCCTTGATTAAAAAGTTATTTATTATGCATGTGTTTGCTAAAAAGAAAATATGTAGAAAAGACCAGATAGTTATTAATATGTGAAAATAAGGTTTTTACATGTTATTCCTTGTTTTAGGACTTAAAAATAATAATAGAAAGATTTTGGATGGAAAGGAAATAAAAATAATTATTTTTCAAATTTTGGCTGAAAGAATCGACTCGAGTATTCTGCACAGTGTTGCACGAGTTAGTGCGTTAAGTGAGTCACCCACTCGAATACCTCACGAGTTGACATGATAGCAACTCAGCAACATGTCCTTGGACTCGTGTCGACATGCATGAGCTATGTATTCATGCATATAGACTCCATTGTTCATGAAAATCGAGCATTTTGGCAAATTCGTGAGGAGTGTATGTGTTAGGGTTCTTAATTTCGTTCCTTGCGTTCTTGCATGACTCTGAGAGTTAGTGTGAGTGTTATACACCATTGTAAAGCTTGAATCATGATCTTTACATAGCTACCAAAATCATGAGCTGAGTGTGGGTGTGTGAGAAGAATCGAAGCTCGAAAGTTCGAGTATCTTTGCTGTCAAACCAGAAAACAGAGTCTTGGAGCTCACTTTGGAGCTCGATTTTGGTAAGCTTGTGAACTCTTTTGACCTCAATCTTGTCCCTATCTCTAGTTCATGTTTTAGAGAGTAAGTTCTAACCATTTTTGCCAATTTGTATGCATGCTTGCTATGTTAAAATCTCTGGTCTTGGAACCCCATCGAAACTGAGTTGCAGTTCCAACAGAGAGGGGGAATTAATGGATTTTGGTGCTCTAGCTCAATTGTCTGCAAAGTCATTCTTCAAACTCAACTTAGAGGTATGGGGGAAGCTAACCATTTTCTAGAGTGAGAATGAATTGAACTAGAAAATAGTATGAGCCACCATGAGGCTTTAAGGGCGTAGTTTGAAATAGAACTTTGTCTTTGAGGCCAATCTGAGCCATAAGAATTATTGGAGCAAGTTTATTTTGTTGCATGTATGTTGTATGTAAGTTGTTTTCAAGCCAAAAGTGTTTGGAATTGATTTTGGTATGCTAAGTTGCCAAAAATGTGATTTTATGCATAATTGATGCTCAGTTTTGATTCACTGTAGTTTCATGTAATTCGTGTGTTGGAACGTGTTTATTATGCATGAATATAACTCTGTTGATCATTGGTTTTGGTAAAATTTGGCTAAAATTGAAAATGGTATGTTAAAAATCAATTTTCAGTATTTACTGTCAGCCAAGACTCGAGTATTTGGCTCGAGATTCGAGTGTTTTATGACGCACCAGTGCGTCTGATAGCACCAACACTCGAGTATATGAGCCAAGACTTGGGCACTGTGTGATGCAGCATTTGAAATATTCTGATGATTCACTCGAGTCTTGCATGAACCACTCGAGTATTCTGAGTTGACGAACGACTCGAGTATTTCATAAACCACTCGAGTATTTTTGGAAAATTTGAAACTCAAACTTTTCAGAAACCTATGATCCACTCGAGTCTTGTTATGAACCACTCCAGTATCCTGTACAAAATGACAAACCACTCGAGTCTTATGGAAAGGACTCGAGTCTTTTTGACCTGAATGCTGAAAAATGCCATTTTTAATCTAACCAAGTTTAATAAAACCTAATGACACTTATGGATAATAAAATCATGATTCAAAGGATGAATTATTTTATCAGCTACATTGATATCCCTCATTGATGAATTTATTACATGTTGCACATATTGAGATTAATGGATAATCTTTAATGGAATATTTATGTGCATTCATACATGGTGATAAGGCGATAAGATATTGTTTATCATGTTCGTGGAATATGAGGAGGGTACTCTGGGAGTACAAAATGGATACGACAAGTTTGATGACACATTCTAGGAATATGGCAACATTCGAGGGAATGTTGTTAAGGATGACACGTACATTCGGATTGGAACGTTTCGGTACCAAGCTTGATTTCTATAATTATTCGTTTTGGAAATGTGAAATTGTACTCCGGAGAGTACCAAAGATTGTATGGCAAGCTTGATGACACATTCTGGGAATGTGGGCAACAATCAGGGAATGTTGCTGAGATGGATGAGGATACGTTCTAGGAACAAACCGAATGGGACGTTTTGATTATGAATCAAACATGCTCGTTGTGACATGCTTGATGACACATTGTGGTAATGTGGCCAGCATTGTAAAATGTTGTTGATGTGGTTATTACGTCTTCGCGACGTGACACGCACTTTGGTAGTGGTGTTATACATACTTGATGACACATTTTGGTAATTTGGCCAGCATTGTGGGATGCTGTTGATGTGGTTAGTACGTCTTCGCGACGTGACGCACACTTTGGAAGTGGCGTTATGTACTAACCACATCACGTCGCGTCGCGAAGACGTAATAACCACATCAACAACATTTTACAATGCTGGCCACATTACCACAATGTGTCATCAAGCATGTCACAACGAGCATGTTTGATTCATAATCAAAACGTCCCATTCGGTTTGTTCCTAGAACGTATCCTCATCCATCTCAGCAACATTCCCTGATTGTTGCCCACATTCCCAGAATGTGTCATCAAGCTTGCCATACAATCTTTGGTACTCTCCGGAGTACAATTTCACATTTCCAAAATGAATAATTATAGAAATCAAGCTTGGTACCGAAACGTTCCAATCCGAATGTACGTGTCATCCTTAACAACATTCCCTCGAATGTTGCCATATTCCTAGAATGTGTCATCAAACTTGTCGTATCCATTTTGTACTCCCAGAGTACCCTCCTCATATTCCACGAACATGATAAACAATATCTTATCGCCTTATCACCATGTATGAATGCACATAAATATTCCATTAAAGATTATCCATTAATCTCAATATGTGCAACATGTAATAAATTCATCAATGAGGGATATCAATGTAGCTGATAAAATAATTCATCCTTTGAATCATGATTTTATTATCCATAAGTGTCATTAGGTTTTATTAAACTTGGTTAGATTAAAAATGGCATTTTTCAGCATTCAGGTCAAAAAGACTCGAGTCCTTTCCATAAGACTCGAGTGGTTTGTCATTTTGTACAGGATACTGGAGTGGTTCATAACAAGACTCGAGTGGATCATAGGTTTCTGAAAAGTTTGAGTTTCAAATTTTCCAAAAATACTCGAGTGGTTTATGAAATACTCGAGTCGTTCGTCAACTCAGAATACTCGAGTGGTTCATGCAAGACTCGAGTGAATCATCAGAATATTTCAAATGCTGCATCACACAGTGCCCAAGTCTTGGCTCATATACTCGAGTGTTGGTGCTATCAGACGCACTGGTGCGTCATAAAACACTCGAATCTCGAGCCAAATACTCGAGTCTTGGCTGACAGTAAATACTGAAAATTGATTTTTAACATACCATTTTCAATTTTAGCCAAATTTTACCAAAACCAATGATCAACAGAGTTATATTCATGCATAATAAACACGTTCCAACACACGAATTACATGAAACTACAGTGAATCAAAACTGAGCATCAATTATGCATAAAATCACATTTTTGGCAACTTAGCATACCAAAATCAATTCCAAACACTTTTGGCTTGAAAACAACTTACATACAACATACATGCAACAAAATAAACTTGCTCCAATAATTCTTATGGCTCAGATTGGCCTCAAAGCCAAAGTTCTATTTCAAACTACGCCCTTAAAGCCTCATGGTGGCTCATACTATTTTCTAGTTCAATTCATTCTCACTCTAGAAAATGGTTAGCTTCCCCCATACCTCTAATTTGAGTTTGAAGAATGACTTTGCAGACAATTGAGCTAGAGCACCAAAATCCATTAATTCCCCCTCTCTGTTGGAACTGCAACTCAGTTTCGATGGGGTTCCAAGACCAGAGATTTTAACATAGCAAGCATGCATACAAATTGGCAAAAATGGTTAGAACTTACTCTATAAAACATGAACTAGAGATAGGGACAAGATTGAGGTCAAAAGAGTTCACAAGCTTACCAAAATCGAGCTCCAAAGTGAGCTCCAAGACTCTGTTTTCTGGTTTGACAGCAAAGATACTCGAACTTTCGAGCTTCGATTCTTCTCACACACCCACACTCAGCTCATGATTTTGGTAGCTATGTAAAGATCATGATTCAAGCTTTAAAATGGTGTATAACACTCACACTAACTCTCAGAGTCATGCAAGAACGCAAGGAACGAAATTAAGAACCCTAACACATACACTCCTCACGAATTTGCCAAAATGCTCGATTTTCATGAACAATGGAGTCTATATGCATGAATACATAGCTCATGCATGTCGACACGAGTCCAAGGACATGTTGCTGAGTTGCTATCATGTCAACTCGTGAGGTATTCGAGTGGGTGACTCACTTAACGCACTAACTCGTGCAACACTGTGCAGAATACTCGAGTCGATTCTTTCAGCCAAAATTTGAAAAATAATTATTTTTATTTCCTTTCCATCCAAAATCTTTCTATTATTATTTTTAAGTCCTAAAACAAGGAATAACATGTAAAAACCTTATTTTCACATATTAATAACTATCTGGTCTTTTCTACATATTTTCTTTTTAGCAAACACATGCATAATAAATAACTTTTTAATCAAGGATTAAAATAAAAGTAATTAATTATAAATAAACTTTATAATTAAATTTTCATTAATCAGGGATTAAAAATTTGGGGTGTTACAACCACCGCTACAAACAATGGTGTATTTGAAATCGAAACCAATCTTCAAACCACCACTACTACCATACACCATTTTGTTCCTTCTTCAATTACATATGAAAAACCATTTCCAAACATATCAAAAATTGAAATGTTTGATGGCATGAATTTTAAGCATTGGCGAGAACGCATATTCTCTGTGCTAGACATACATGGTGTTGCTCCGACGCTTACAGATGACCAACCATATATATATATATCTCCTGTTGACCCAAAAGCATTCGAGCATGGACTTGCGCCAATAATGTATGCTGACACACCATAATTAGTACTTTGTCTAATGATCTATTTGCGGTGTACTATTCTTATAAGGAAGTGAAGGAGATTTGTGACTCTCTTAATCTGAAGTACATAGTCGAGAACAATGTAAAGAAGAAATTTATTATTGGAAATTACTACAAGTGGGAGATGTTGGACGAAAAGGACATCAATAACAAATTATATTAATGAATATCATAAGTTATTGGAAGATCTAAAAGTAGAAAACATTATTCTTCCTGAAGTCTATTGATGGTTTATTGATTGAAAAATTGCCAGAATCATGGAATGATTACAAAGAGCAACTAAAGCACAAACACAAGCAACTTTCGTTGGTGGACCTGATTACACATATTATCACTGAGGACACAAGCAGAAATTAAAAAAACTCAAAGTTGCAAGGGCAAAAGCATTGGATGCAAAAGAAAACATGGCACACAATAAGAAAACATGGCACACAATAAGAAAAGGTATGCAAATAATAAAGATTTTGGTCACAATACTTTTGTTCCTAGAGTTGCTTATAACCCCTCTTTTAAGAAAAAGGAAAAGGTCATTGTTTTATTTGTGGAAAGACGGGGCATTATGCATCAGTTTGTAGACATCGTAAAATAAATGAGAATCCTCCTGAGCCAAACGCAAAATTTGTTCAAGGAGATGATATTATTGCTGCAGTTGTTTCCCATGCCCTGATGGTTGCTAATATGAGGCAATGGGTGGTAGACTCAGTGGCTACCAGACATATATGTGCAAAAAGAAGTGCATTTGCCTCCTACATACACATCAGAGGGTGAAGGAAAAGAACAAGTTTATCTAGGAGATTATTCTTGAACGAGCCGTACTTAGAAAAGGAAATATTATATTAAAGCTCACATTTAGCATGACATTATCTCTACGTGAAGTGCTGCACGTGCCTTGTATTAGAGCCAATTTGGTTTCTGTAACACAATTGGAAAAAGGGGGGGGTTAAAGTCGTAAACCTTGATTTATAAAGAGAATAAAATAATTCGTTTGAATATTTTTGCAATAAAGAATTAATAATTCCGTTTATAATTAATAAGTGAATAAAATTTTTCTTCGAAATTACATTTCATTTCAGGGTTACACTGGAATCGAACAATCATAAAATATCTTTACAGATATTTCCTTCTTCAGAAACTTAACAAACAGAACGGGTAGGGAGTAAGTCATTGTCACATCATATAATTGGATTAATAATTGAATGACCGGAAAGTCGACAATTACAATTATTGTAAGACCTGGGCTGACGAGGGTGGGGAGTGATCGCCGGTGCAAGAGGCACAGACAAGGAGCGGCTCCTGGCAAGGCTTCTAAGGGAGGGGTACATGAATGAACCGACACATCGGAATGAGAGGGTGATCCTGAGACTGTGTAGGAATGGGACTACATAGTACAAGAAGGCTTAAATGAATTGATTGGTACTACCCATATCAACAAGATGCATCTTCTTTTCGGTAGCCCATCACTTAAGAACTCCATAGTTAAGCGTGCTTGACGTGGAGTAATTCTGGGATGGGTGACCTCTGGGAAGTTTTCTCGGGAAGTGTGCGAGTGAGGACAAAGCACGCTGAAAAGACCCGTGTTGGTATGTGGGGACAGTGGCAATCCATTGCCTGCCAGGGATGTTACAATTATCATATCATAATGCTCATGATGCATGAGGGCAATCGATATCCTAGCACACCAGACTTTCTAGTGTTATGTTATGCTCTCTTTGTCTCCCTTAGTTCAATAATAACATCGCTTCTTCGTGATCGTACATAACATACGAGCTCATGATCTAGGAAGTATGAACGTTGGGGAATATGCTGCGAAGTTCGAAGAACTAATAAAGTATTCTCCTTACTTCTAGTATAACCCAGATGAGAGGTCCAAATGCATAAAGTTTGAGAATGGACTACGTACGGACCTTAAACCAGCTTTTAGCTATCAGGGAATAAGGAATTTCACAATATTGCTGAATATGTGTATGATCTATGAAGATTATATGAAGGCAAAAGAAGTCTATAAAAGGGACATTCGAGCCCAAAGGAAACGAAAGATTGAAGAAATTGAGAGCCCAACTTAAAGAAGATGAAATGTAACGCCCCAAAAATTTAAATCCCCGATTAAGAATTATAATTATTTGTAATTACGATAATTATAATGTAAAATTATTAGTAAGTAAATAAATGAAGGTGTGAAATTTATGAAGAAAAATATTTAAAGGAAATTATTTTAATAATTGAAAAAATTTATTTTTGGAAGAATAAAAGTAATATTTAAAAGAAATTGTGGATATAAATTAATAGAATATAATATTTTTAAGTTTTTTATAAAAATTTTATCTGACTTAACCGGTTAAGGATGAGTTTAACCGGATAAGACAACCCAGAAACTTGAACATAAGGCGGTTTGGATAAAAATCAAGGAAAGGAACACGTTTTTGGCTTAGAAACCAGCCACCTTGACCAGAGACGCGTCTAATCTCTGAGTAAAAGGAGTGGTGGTGAGTGTTGATGAGTTAACCCATTCTAAACCACTCAATTTCACTCTCAACACTTCATATATGCAAAATCCGAACCCTTCACTTGTGTTGTTTGTAACGCTCTAAAAAAACTTCATAAATTAGAATAATTGAATATATTTCGAAACGAGTTCAAACTGCTATTCGAAAGGTTTTATATTAAACATTCCATTTCATGAAATGTTGGCTGAAAATTCATAACTACGTCTGATTCAACATAGATGTGAAAACTTTTCTCATAATCTATAGAAAACACGAGTTTCTAAAACATAGAATGCATGATAACTTTAGAGTTGGTGGTAAAATATCGAGATCAGCTCATAGAATTAGATAAATCAATAAAGAGGGGTTTGAACGGATATGTTTGTACCAAAATAAAATGATTGTATCAAAGAACTTAAATTGCTATCTTGGGTTATCATTTTCAAAATATAACTTAAATACTATCACAGAAAAGTCTTAGAGCTGATCCGGGATTCTGGTTCCATCGTCAATTACATTTGATTTCCGACTGCTGCGCACTATATCAAAAATCTCCTTTTTCCTCTGTTCTTCAATGCTCGTTATGGGTCTCCTACCCTTTTCTCATTATTGAGAAGGTCATAATTTTGATTCTCTAACCTACAAGGGCACGGGAGTAAGCATTTCTGTTTGCATAATCAAATGAGATAGACATAATAAAGTAACATTAACAATCACAGTTATTCAAGTATCACACAAGATGCAAGTACATATGAGCACGCCCTTTTCAATATTTTCCATCTTGTAATGCAAGTGACATGATGCATGATTCCATCCACAACCGAGGCCTCCAACAATATCGGATATCTGGCAATTGATATCCCGGTGTTCCCAGAACACCACCAAACGTTCCCAGAACGAATGGCAAACCGTACTTGGAAGACAAACACAACTCCCAGAGTGTGCCTCACGTTCCCAGAACGTCTACGTTCCCAAAACGCATTAAACCAGGTCCCGGACACTGGCCACATATCTATAATGCGTCATCAAGTCGGTTACAATTTCGGTACTCCCAGAGTACCCTTCTCATATTCCCAGAATATGAGAATTATTCCTTTCCAACCTATTATCCATTCCTCTATAAATGAATGCATCACTTTCAAGGTTGGTTTTTATCTTTGATTTATCCATTGTGATTTAGCTATTTCCCGTAATTCCCTTAGAATGATTGGTTTGAGATACCAACTTTGGCAATGATAAGATACACTTAAATCAGTTTCAATTATACCTGTGGTCTTGAATTGAGTGGTCCTAGCCCATGGTAATTACTCCTCTTTTAAAAGACTAAATTTTCATTTTGCAATTTCAGATACTAACCGGTTACAGTCCCAGACTAACCGGTTAGAGTCACATGTCTGAAACTGTTTTACCATGGAAATTCAAGAAAATCCCCTTTTTCTTGAGCTCTCTACTCATTTCACAGACCCCTGTTATCCTGGCCTTGTACCTCAAACCTGTTGTACTTATCATTCACAGGCCTAAATCCACAATTTGCCATTAATGACACATAACTTAACTGTTAAGTTTTCACAACACTTCAAGGAATTGATTCTTCTTCCTGAATCCACAACCAACAATGATTTATTACTTACTTTTTGGATTGGTTTCTATTGAAATTAGAGTTAGATTTGAGTAAGGACAATAGAAGCTTTTCACCAATTTTAATTATACAATCTTCTTTGAAATTACACAGAGTCTAACCGGTTACAAAAATCGTCTAACCGGTTAGATTAGACAGTCTGTGTACTAAAAATAGGATTTTACAAACATTTCCTTTCAATGCTCAATTTCTAACTCATTTCAATATTCATAGAAACTCATATGCCTTGAATAATTACTATCCAGCCACATAAACTCCTTAGATCTAGCATACATGTCATGTAGAGCATCAACTTTTGCACATAACTACATGTAAACACAAATGACAGCAAGTGCCAAACCACAATTCATTTCCATACATGAAAATTCTAGATTTAATGTATTGATATCAATTGCATGAAACCCTTAGAACTGTTATAAACAAAATTAACTTATTCAGTGGCCTCCAAGCCTTTGATTATTATACACTATGCCCTTTTTAAGTCTCATGGTGACTCCACCTATTATTCCATGAAGTCCATTCTCATTCTAGCAAAAGAAAGCTTCTCCCTTACCTTAAGGTTGATTTTTGATGAAGATCAACACTGGAACTTGAAGAGAATCCAGAATTTTCCTCCCAATTCCTATGTTCTGTTTCAGCCACGATTTCTTTCAACCAGGTTCAAAGATCAGAAGATTGGTCATATCCTTGGACCAAAGAAGATTGGTCTTAATTTCGTTTGGTAAGCTCAGGCTACCTTAGAGTCTCAAATTTGTTTTAATCTCAAGTTCATATATCCTAGTTTTGATTCCAATCCTTTCTTACACGTTTATACCACTTATTCGAATTGAAAATCACCGATCAATACCCCCTGTTGAAACTGAAAAACAGAGTTGCAGCTGAGGTGTGGTTTTGTCCCAAAAACGTGTTGAGCTTTTCTCTTGCTTTCCAATCAGTTCTTAAAGCTCCAATAGGTAAGGGAGAAGATATTCATTCGCTAGAATGATTATTAAATGGCTTGGAATGTAGAAGAGCTTTACAAGCTCAAGGGCAATAGGTTTTGAATTGGGATATTGGCTTGGAGGCCATAATAGGTTCTAAAACTGATTTGAATATTTCATATTAACTTAGTATGACCTAAAGGAAACTGGAACCTAGCTTATTTAGCTCAGTATTTGTTTTTGATATGTCAAGTTGCATAACATGTGCTTATATATGAATATGTAAGATATTGAACATGAATCTCAGGAATTTGTGTTCATGTGTTTAAACATGCTCTATTGTGCACAAATATGTTTCCTGGATAATTGATAATGGCTTAAAGTGATAAGTTATTGAATTGAAGTGTTAAAAGTGCAATTCAGAACCAAAAACTGCATAATTTAACCGACCCTTTAACCGATTAAGTCGTGCAGTTCACTGAAAGGGGGAAATTTGAATATTTAAATTTAACTGTTTAACTGGTTAACACCAATCTTAACCAGATAAACAGTATATAAAAATGCAATATTTATACTTTTTAATAACTTTATTGAATTTTCCCTTTTTAATAAATTTATGGATTTGGTTTATCATCAATTTTATAATAATTGGAGGTGTTATGAATCATAATTGATACAATGATTGTGATTGAAATCATGCATGGCGTTAAGGAGCTAAGATATGATAATGGGAAAAGAAACATTCGATTTGATTAAATCGGCATGAGAATACGCGAAGATTAGGTTTATGACAGTGATTCGTCAAATAACCGAGGGAATTAGTTATAGGTAAAATGGTCCTATGATGAGTGGGTTCTGCAGACTCGACTCGGGATAATTTTACAATGATTCTAATTAATTCTATCGATCTCTTGGGGTATTTCGTGACTGCGGCAAACGGTCTTTAGTATAATTTACACAGGAGTTGTAATTGTATACTTGGTGGAAAGACGTTTACTCCCAGTTACTTTTCATATTTAGTATCGTTGGTACGTTGTCGTCAAACGTATGTGGAGCGTTTGAACGTTTTCATTAAAACGTAAAATTGGATCGTTTGAATGTTTTCGATAAAACATAAATTGAATCGTTGAGGACGTTGTCGATAAACGTGAAATTTCCAAGTGCATGATATTCATAGAATATCACAGAGGAGATTGCATCGGGCATTTGCATTGCATTGCATTGCACATGCATTAGAAACATACATTATTGCTTGATATTTATTGTTTAATAATTATCTATTGATTATTTGAGTTTGCTTATGTGCTTATGTGACTTTAAGTGCTATTTGACTAATTGTGTTTGCTTATTCCTAGTTCATTTAATTATTCATTTGTACGTGAATGACACTGTCTTACTCCCTTTGCCCTACTTGTTTGTTAGGTGATGTCTCGATTCCTGGCGTGCCTGGAGATTCCGTGAGAGGGACGTGGGAGTATGAGGAGCGTAGAGCCACCTTCAGGGGGGAGGTGGAACTGATCTTTTGCCACCCAAACCCCCTGGCCTATATGCGTTCTCGTCGGTTCCGCATACCTATGATATATGCTCAGCATGTACCTCCCGCTTTTACTTATTGTAACACCTACAACTAATTACCCTTTCATACCCTTAGAAAAATAGTGAATTTAAATTTTTCTTTTAAACTTATAAAAATTCTCCTGTCAAACAGACGGAGTTCCCTTTGTTTTTCTGACCTTTCCAAAATTTACCTTGAGTTGCAACTTGTCAAAAACCATATATATATATATATATTCTTTTTTTTCATCAAATCAACAGGCCAACAGGGCTATAAACATATATCATATCTAGTGCAACTTCGTGCACACATCAGAATAGCAGTGTATATGACATCTAAGTTTCAGCACATATATATACAAGTCATGGAAATAGTACTTTCCCAAAAAAAAGGACTCCTACCCAAAAGGAGTCGTCCTGGGCCCCCAAAAAGCTATGTACAATATATACAACAAAAACGGATCAAATCACATCATCAGTCCCAGGACATTCCCATGTCCTAAAATATAAGTAACCTACACTCCCTGTGAGGGAGAGTACTCCTGCTCGGCCTGGTCATGTGCAAACTCTGCCTCAGTACCTGTGGAAATAGTAAGGAGTGAGTATTACACATAAAATGGGGAAACAGTTTCCAATTACGACATAATGCTATACTAAACTCCACACATCTAACATTCAGATCACAACATAACAAAGCTCAACACATCACTAATCATTCTCAAAATATCCTTTGGTTTCTCAATTCAATTTTTCCCGCTTCCTTCTTAGTCATTATTTTCATAAAGTCTTTTATGCTCTTTTCTTCCATTAAATTCGAATTTCTCTTTCATTTTGGCCAGATTTGAATATAATAGCAAATTGATAGCTAATAATAGATATGAATATGCTAAGATATAATAAACAGATATGAACAAACTAAATCCTATCATGATATGAGCTCTAGAAAAGTGCTTGTGAATTTTGAAAAGAGAGCCTATAGTTTTTGAAAGCTACTTGCTACTTTAGTCATCTTCTCACAAACTGTAAGCGATTTTGAAAAATTGATTTACTATTTTATTGTTATTAATTTTTATTACATCTTCAAACATTCTGCACATATCCACAAGTGCAGCTGAAGATAGACTTCAGTTCTGGCCTTAGTCCACCTTCAAACTTCACACACTTACTCCTTTCATCTGGGTTATTTGAGTAATAGGGAGAGTACTTCATCAGCTCCTCGAATCTGGCAGCATACTCTCCTACACTCATATCCCCTGCTTCAATTGCATGAATTCCACTTCCTTCTTTCTCCGCAAATCTTCTAGAAAATATTTATTAAGGAACTTTTCCATAAATACTCCCCAGTTGATTGCCCTCCTTTCAAAATTCAGCAATTGGACAGTGTGATCCCACCAGTTTTCAGCTTCTCCATGAAGCATGTAAACTGCATAGGTCACCTTCTGTTCATCAGAACACTCCAGAGTTCGGAAAATCTTATTAATCTCATACAACCACTTGTTCGCCTCATCGGGTTTATATCCTCCCTCGAACCTTGGTGGATTGCACTTTCTGAACTCCGACAGAGTCTTAGCATCATGGTTTGCCATGTTGCCAGCAGATGGGTTACCAGCTCGCCCTTGAGATGGTTGTTGTCTCTACTGCTGCTGCATGCCTTCCAGCACGGTCGTGATTCGTTCTAACATTTCATTAGTAATATTTCTATTTCTGGTTGCCATAGAAAGACCTGCGCTATGGGCTTTGGGTTACTAAAAAGGTCTTTAAAACATAAATACTACTAACTTACTCAAAATATATTCAATCAACATTGAATATCGTACTTAGCTGCATCTTCGGGGCCATGAGGAACAAGACCAATGCTCTAATACCACCAAAGGTGTGACGCTCTCTTTTTAATTTGAAAATAATTAATATTTCCAAATAGTTGAACACTTGCTATCAAAATTAGGACTAGAAAATTTTTCATTTTTAAAACTAGTACTTGCTCGTTCATAAACCCTTTGTAACATAAACCATTTTTGAATTCGGCTTAGTAATATCTTAGTTTCGAAAGGACTCTCGAGATAACATTTCCTTCATTATAGAAAACATTATTTGAAGTTATTATTAAAACATATCATTTGCCTCTCGAGTGGTTGTGAATACATAAAAACATAAACTTATCGCCGAATCCCTTTTTAATATAAATCAGAGTTCGCGGAAGTAAAAATAATACTTATGGGGCACTGTTGAGGTAAAGAAGCATCATATATATAAAAGTCATAACATACAACCCCATCAGTACTGTCAGTAGCAAGTGATAAAAAGTCGAGATAGCAAGTTTTGATAAAACATATACAGACCAGCTGCATAAAATAAAAGCTCACTCTAAGACATCTCAGATATATACAATATATATAACAAAATCCAAAATAGAAGTCCCAGAGCAAGTCGTCTGTGTCCTCAGCAGCTCCTCAGATCCTCCACGGCTCTATCCCTAGGACCTAGGATCCAAAACATCCACGTTATGCAGGCTCCTATGAACCAGCAGGTCCACCTCTAGCAGAAACAGTCGGCTCGACATGCACCTCCTCCTCGCTCTCATCCTCCATAGGGTCCTCCTCGACCTCACCCGACTGTGTGGAGACCCCACCACTGGGTCTAGGATCTGCAGAAGCAGTCCTATCGAAGTCAGTCGGACCAGGAGAAGGAGTCTCCTCAGTGACAACTCTATGGGAGGAAGGATGAGAACGAGTGGCAGCTCTAAAACGAAAACTATGAAAAAGACGCATGGGTCGAGCCGGGGGTGGTCCTCTATATGTGTAAAAGGGTGGAACATGCATAGTATAGACTAATGGGATCCTAAATCGACGAGGTCGCACTCGCACCAAAGGGTTAAGGTGGTAGAGAGTGATCTCAACCTCCCCCTCAAAAGTGGCACGGTGCTCCTCATACGTCCATATACCGCTAGGGATAGGGCGTATCTCAATGCAAGCTAGGTATCTGGCCATCACCTAAACAGGGCACAGGGAGTAAGTATACACAAATACATAATTGATAAAGACTAAAATTACAATCACAAGTATATCATGGACAGATCATAATGCAATTACATATGAGCACACCAGTTTTCAACATTATAACTCTTATAATGCAAGTGGCATGATGTATGATTTTCTATCCACAACTGAGGCCTCTAAAAGTCCATCTTGGACGTCCATCCAATACACCCTTGTGTTCCCGGAACACCGACATTCGTTCCCAGAACGTAATGCCGAACCATACTTGGATAATAAGCATCACTCCCGGAGTGTGCACCACGTTCCCAGAACGCATACGTTCCCAGAACGCATAAAAACCAGGTCCCGGACACTGGCCACATATCTATAATGTGTCCTCAAGTAGGTTATAAATTGGTACTCCCGGAGTACCCTCCTCATATTCCCAGAATATGATAACGTTCCTACCAACCAGACTTCCAGTCTATATGGATGCACAAATATCACGGTTGGTTTTATCTTTACATTAATTAATGTGATTTAGAAATATTCCAATTTCCCTTTTTGAATGATTGATTTGAGGCATAATCTTTGGCATAAAATTCTCCTTTGAATTTTTCTCAAAACATGCCTTTTAAACCTAGATTGAGTAAAACAAAATCAATGGTATTCAACAACTTAACTTTTTATTTATCAGATTCAGGTACTAACCGGTTACAATCTCAGGCTAACCGGTTAGAATTACAGACCTGAACTGTTTACCATTGTAATTCAGAAAACCCTTTTTCTTGAATTCTCTACCCAATCCATAAACAAGTTAAACATTGTTTTATGCCTCAAAAATCACAGTTTCTATCATTCAAAATTCAAATCACATTTTGTCTCCAACAAAGCATAATTTCCTCTTGAAATTATTCCTTTAAATTAAGGTATAAACCCCTTACTCTTAAATCTGAATCATGGCACTATAACAATTTATATTCAGATCATCTTTAATGAAATTACAGCATAGATTTGAGCAGAATTTCTCAAAACTTCAGGACTGATTTAATAAAGTGATTTTACTTTGAAATTATGCAGTGTCTAACCGGTTACGAATATCGAGTAATCGGTTAGATTATGCAGTCAGACCACTAAAACAAGAGTTTTGACAATTCATTTTCTTCTTTTCTCAAATCTAACCAAATCTCAATATTCACAGGGTTCATATACCTTAAAATAAACATGTTCATACCCAGAAACATATTTAATTTGCATGCATCAAGTTTATAGCATCAAATTGCATGAAAAATCACATAAACACAATTTAATACAACAAAACTTAGAATTAGCATTCAAATTCAGAATTCAGCTTCCATATACTTTGCATGCATCAAAATAAAGTTGCTCAAAACCACAATGAGCAAGATTTTGGCCTCCAAGCCTTTGTGCCATATTGCACATAATGCCCTTTTTGAGTTTTGTTACTCAAATCCTAAATCACTTGAATTTTAGTCTAAATCTAGTATAAGGTAGACTTCTCCCATACCTTAAGACTGAGTTTGATAAAGATTGACACAGAAATTGAAGAAACTCCACAGATTCTCACAAACCCTCAAATCTGCTCTCAGCCACGAATTTCACCAACAGGGTCCAAAGACCAGAAATTTTGACATAGCAAATGGCCAAAGAAATTGGGGAAAATAGTTAGGACTCAAAATAGGTAACATGCACTAGAGAATCAAAGAGATTGGAGGCTAAATGATGGACTGTACTTACCAAACTCAAAGCTGGAATTCAGCTTCCAGAACAGGGAATAACAGAGACTCAGTTTCCAACTCCTAGATTCCAAGCTTGATTTCTCCTTCCACACGAACACTCAGCTCTCAAATCTTATATCAATGGAAAGCCCTTGATTCAAGCTTTCCAAAAGTGTGTGTTTTGCTCTCTAACACTCAAGAACCAAAGCGAATTGAACAGGGCGATTATGAAACCCTAAAACACAGCCTCTCCCCAAAATCAGAGCATCAACAACCCCATTCTTCAGCAATTCCTCTATATATAGACTAATAACGTTTACATGCACACTGACGAGTGGTTTTCCACTTGATTCAAGTTGTTATCGTGGCGAATTTTGGATTAATCAAGTGATTACTCATCAAAATCCACTAACCCTGTTTCTGGGTTCATCGTCTAACCGGTTACAAGGCATTACTAACCGGTTAGATTAGTACAAAATTTAAAAATTACTATTTTTAAATCTTTCCCTCCAAGAACCTTTTTAATATTACCTTTAAGTCCTCATTTAGGGACCAAATTGCAATATCCTCATATTTTGCATTCATTTGCCATATAAAAATATTTCAACCTATTTTTATATTTTAGGCTAATTAAATACAAAATATAAACTTGGAAAATTTCTATAAATTAATTATAAAACTTTTATTATTAATTTCCTATTATTCGGGAGACGAAAATTAGGGGTGTTACATATCCCACATTTGTTGTGATGTCTCGCATGTTGATATCCTGAAAAACTCATCATAGCTCAAAGCAGATGTTATAATATTTTTCGCTTTCAAGTCGTACTGGACTCTACGTTCCTCCTCTTTCGTCCATTCAGCCATAGGCTTATCAACGGTGTTACCATTAACCACATAGGTAGGAACATAGGGACCATTTACGACGGCATCCCAAACTTTTAATCCAACTCCTTGAATAAAAATTTTCATACGAGCTTTCCAATACGCGTACCCTACCCCATCAAACATGGGAAGACGGTTAATAGAACTCCCTTCACCACCAAACAGAGAGTTTGAAGCCATACTCTTGAGACGGTTAAGTCTTAACACAAGAGACTAGCTCTGATGCCAATTGTTGGTTTTGGCCTCAAAATCTCGGAGGGGGGTGAATCGAGTTTTATTAATGTATTGTTAAAACCGTTACAAATTAAAAAATTGATTTGAGATGGAGAGATTAAACGTTTGAAACGGATCGTGAAAACGATAGATAATAATAAACGAGTAGCGCGGAAACGTAAAAAATGAAATATGCGGAAATTAAAAGAGATAGGGATAGAAAAGCTTGCACCGGTGAATTTTATACTGGTTCAGCCTTCCCGTCGAAAGGCCTAGTCCAGTCCCCAAGCGACCCGCCCGTGAGTTCTTATACCAAGCAATAGAGCCGCACCCTATTACAACCAAGTGCACCCCGCACACTACTAGGAACCTCCGTTCGCTAGGGGCCTCAATCACACAGCAGGGTTCCTCGCCCTACGACGTATCAAACGTCCACTAAGGGATTCTCTCCCTAACCACTAAGGTTTAGAACAATTCAATGAGAGTGATTACAACAAGTATAACGTGTTCTCAAAACACAGATTCTTCAATAAGCTCTATGATAATGAAGTAGATGTTTCTCTAGAAGTCACTCAGCCAATAAGGATTTTTGTTTTTCAAAAATTTGAACGTGAAAAGCAGAAGACTTAAGAAGAAGAAGAGAGAAACGTGAAACTTAGAAAAAGTTTTATGAATGAATGAATGTTCTGATCTACTCTTAATGTTGGAGTGATTTTGATTTTGAAATAGAAAACATTTTAGAATCAAAAGGATTTTGAATAAGTAAAACAAAATCAAAATAAAATAAAATAAGTTTTGAAATAAGTTTTAAAATCAAAACTAAATCAAAATGATTTACGAAATAAAATAAAGATTTGATTCTTAAAACCAAAAAGGAAATAATTCAAATCTAAAATCATTTTCGAATTTTATAAAATAAATCAGAATCTTTTATATAAAAACAAATCAGGAAATAATCAAAATGATTCTGACATGTAACATCCTCAATTTTAATTTCCAAGTAAATGTATTATGATATTTACATTAGGATATTTAGAATGTGGAATTTTATCAAACTAAGTTGAATTTCGGAGTAAGTTTGATTTTAAGAACACTCTCTAAGTTAGAAAATTTGAAATAAATGGTCTAAGCCTTCAAACACAATTTCCACCGTTGGATATAAAGATTGGGATCCTAGGAAGCATGTTGCAAATTTTGAGCAAGATCCGACGGGTAACGAAGAAATACGGCATTTGTAAAGGTGAATAAAAATATTAAAATAAATAAATTTAAAAAAAAAAAGAAACAAAGGGCCGGTCGTGGCACCAGCACAGCCACGGAAAGGTGGCTTAATCATGAAGCCACGAGTTGTGGCCACCAAAAGCAAAATGCAACAACATGAGCAAATAAAAGCAAAACCCCAACATATTCAGATAGACCCCCCTTAGCTGCTTCGTGTCCCTCTCCCTTCAGTTCCCATTTTTATTTTTTTTTCTGTTCCAAATTTCCAACCCACTTCTAGTTCTTTGATCATCAAACTTAGCCATAATCAATATCATCAAGCCAATAAAAATGAGTTAGAAACACTCTTTTGTTTCCTATCTCATTCGGTTCTCTATCTCTCTATTTTCCTTGGGTTTTTCTTTAACCCACATCATGGAGGACCATTAACTTCATGCAGAACAACCAAGATCAAGGCAAGGAGGATTCTCTACCCAAGTATAATACTCTCAATAGGACGACTTATCATCATTGGATTATAGCTATATTGAGGTGGCAGGCTAGGCTAAGGAGGTTCGGGTTCCCAAGGTTCTAGATTAGAGCAAGGAGAAAAGGCTTATCTCACTACATTTGAGGTAAGGGGATGGATATTGGCTTGACATAGGATTGGGTGTCCATTTAGTTATAATAGTTTGTTAGGATTTATTTGTGTATGATAATTAATAAAGAACCCTACGGTAGTGAGCTATAAAAATTATGTGAATAGAAATAATAAATTATATAATGTAGAAAATAATGCTTAGAATATGATTATGAAACTTAGTGTTAGTTATGCTATTTTAATTGTTGTATTTGCTATGTGACCTTAAATGTGAATAATTGAATATGTGTATATGGATAATAAAATTTAGTGTTGTTGTGCTATTTTAATTGTGGTATTTGCTATGTGTCCTTAAATGTGAATAATTGAATATGTGTATATGGATATAATTGTTGGTAGGAAGTGTTATGAATTTTATTGGGTTATTTGATGTTGGAAAATTAAATTATTGCCTTGGAAAATATGAAATGGTGTGTAAATAATCATTGGAAATTTTGAATGAATTTTTGATATGGAATAAAAGGGAATGCAGTGTGATTTGATCCTTGGGCAAGCTGGCACACTAGGTGCCCTGCTAGGTGGAGAATTGCCTGCTAGGGCCAAATTCCTGTCAGGCCAATTGCCCATTAGGTCCTAAATTCCCGTTAGGCGTCGGTGCGCCAAAGGGTCAATCCCACTGCATAACCCTAAATAATAATAAAATAATATGTGAATTGGAAATTTATGGGAAATGAATATTAATTAAATTAACCAGCATTGTCGTAACGGGTGATGTTGATGTTCCGGCAAGTGTACCGAGCCAGCAAGTAATATAGTCAGAAGACCAGTATCGTCCCACAGAGATTGTGAATAGAATTCTATAATTCCTACCTTATTTTAATTATTAGTGAAACTTGAGAGTTAATGCTGAAAATTAAATAGGGAGTTATGAGGTGAACACTAAAACTAAACTACAATTAACTTAAGAAAAACAAATTAAGAATGGAATAGAATGAGATGGGAAAAACGTTAGGAATCTGGTTTCATTGTAGAATCTAGTTTACTAGTTATGAATCTCTGTTTTTCTCTTGAATCAACAACAATTTCAGATTTAACAATTACCAAATCTCTTTAACAATTGTGTTTCCTAATTAATTATTATCCTTAATCTCTTAAGTGGTCCCTAATCAATTAGTCATTCATTAAGCTCGCTGAAATTTCAATGTTATACAACCAACAAGAGTATCTCTACCAATGAACAATTGCAAAGCCTGATTGTTATGGTCATACCAAATTCCCAATTTGTCAATTGAGGAATTAGGTTCCTAAAACACAAACGGGCCCTTATTCATGTTAAACAATAAAAACACAATCAAGCAATTGATTCAATTGAAAAACATCAATTCATAACGATTATAAACAAAATGATTCAAACAAATCCACCATCATCCTAACTGGGGTTTTAGTTACACATGATTAAGAATGAAAAGTAAGAGATAAGAGAAGAACCCATAGCCATAGACAACTTTTGAGCCTTCAATAATCTTCAATCTCAAAGGCGGATACCTCCGGTTGTTGATCTCCGATCCCTTCTCTCATACATTAACTCTCTCTCCCCTGAATGTAATCTCCCCTAAAAACTGCTGAACAACTACTCTAAAACCTAATTTTAATGTTACAAATCCATTGTGGACTGAAATTCTGAATTGGGCTTTTTCTGCAGCACGCGCGCCCCAGGCGCACGCGACGTCGCGCCTCAGGCGCTCGAGGTCTAATTAATTTTTCTCTTTTTCCAGTTGATGCTCCAGAGGCCTCAAGCGCACGAGGCAGTCCCTGACTCTGTTTTGCTCCGTTCTTTTTCCATTTGCAAGATCTTTTCGTCCTCTTTTCAGTTCCATAAATATTTTCTCCATTTGAGCTCCAAAAAGTACCTGAAACACTAACAAACGGATCAAAACGTTCAAAGGATTCACAACTCCTAACTATTTCTAAAAAACTAACAAAAATCCTACAAAATACTTGAGAAACAAGCCTAACACTTAGTAAAAGGGAGTCAAATCAATGCTCAAATCTATATGTATTGGACCTAAATCACTCCCCCAAACTTAGCATTTTGCATGTCCCAGGCAAAAGTAAAATAAAATTCTAAACAAAAGACAAACTCCCTAAATCAACATATATACACCTCATCTAAGACTTCGACTCATGACTCCAACACATATTATCACAAACTATCTACACAATTACAAACTAGTTAGAGTAACAAATCCAATCAGAATTCATGACTAGTGGACACTCTCAACATCTCACATGTTTCTCTCACAAGTGTTTAAGGGTAAAATTTCATTTAAGCACACAAGTTCATCAATGATAAAGTGCTACCATATGCTTGACCATAGACCAACATCTCCACTGAAATTATCAATTGCACACAAAAATCAAAAGGTCTTAATATTGGTTGTAATGGGGCATGGCTAAAGTGTTAGGTGGGATATAAGAAAGAAGGAATAATGAACTAAGGGCTAAATGTAAAAACAAGTTCCCCTAGAAATCGTGAATGAGCACTAAGTACATTACCATGGAATCACAACTCAATTCACAACTTTATTCTTCTTCTCACTTTTCAATTTTTATTCCTCTACTCTCTTCCTTTTCACTTTTCTTCAATTTATTATTTCACTTTTTTTTTCAAAGGAAGAGAAGTAAGCACAAAACACTTTTCATTTTATTTTCTTTTGCATCACATTCCACTTAATTGCTCATCCAAAATTCCTAAGGTACTCACAATAAAATTAACAATAATTACAGGGTACAAAAGAAAAATCATATATCATTATAAAGCTCAAAGTGGGCAACTAAGGGATAATTTACAATGCAACAATCTGAAAGCCTCAAAAACACAACCTAGATGCCTTAATCATTTTCATGCATGCAATCAATCATCAATTTTGAAATGGTCACCGGTCAAGTTCTAGAGCATAATTATCAAAGAGAACACACTCATGAAAGAATAGGGGTCTCACATTCAGAATATATCAATTAAATTCATACCCCTTCAATAGGCTCAAAAACTCACATTGGGCTAAAGTCAGTTCACTAATCACAAATTCTGAAAACATTTGTCAAAATAACTAGTTCACAATTATATTTACAGCTCAATCAAATAGAGTCAAAAATCAATGAGTCTAATTCCTAAACTAAGTATGTACATGCGTCAAAATAGAAAAAGTCCTAAATCTAGAATAATTACCTACTTTCCCTAGAGACACAAACCAACACCAAATATGGGAAAACAATTCAAGTCTGATAATTAATTTTTTTATTTTGTATACTCCCCCAAACTTAAATGTTAGCTTGTCCTCAAGCAAACTAATCTATCCTAAACTACAAAATAAAAAAAATGAAAATCTACCTAAGAAAGCAGAACAATATTTTTGTTGAGAGGTACACAGGCTGAATAAAAAGTGGAAGCCATATGAGTAGTCAGGCGCGCCTAGGGCGCGCGACCACACGCGCTTGGGGCGCACGAGGTCTGTACCTCAAATATATATATATATATATATATATATATATATATATATATATATATATATTTTAAATAAATTACTCTACATGGGTTGCCTCCCAAAAAGCGTTTGTTTAACGTCGCGAGCCTGACGAATCGCCCCTTTGCAGGGACAAGGGAAAAAAACAAAGAACTTAGGGTCTTGGAAATCCACAGTGGTTGATTCCTTCTCCACCGGACCTCCCAAATATGGCTTAAGTCGCTGACCATTGACTTTGAAAATCACACCCTCTCTGGGATCCTTAATTGCAATAGCTCCGAAAGGATAAACCTCCTCTATCACAAAAGGGCCAGACCACCTGGATTTCAGCTTCCCTGGGAAAAGCCTCATTCTAGAATAATACAACAAGACAGGCTGCCCTTTTTCAAAAACTCTAGGAATTATCTTACCATCATGATGTTTCTTAGCCAATGCCTTTAACTTAGAAGACCAATTATATGCTTGCTCCCTGAACTCATCAAATTCGTGAATCTGCAAAAGTCTTTTAGCACCTGCTTGTTGCAAATCCATGTTAAGAAATCTGGTTGCCCAATAAGCCTTATGAGCTAACTCAACAGGCAAATGACAACTCTTCCCAAAAACTACTTGGAAGGGTGACATTCCCAACGGGCTCTTAAAAGCTGTCCTATAGGCCCATAATGCATCATCTAGCTTCCTAGACCAGTCCTTTCTAGACCCATTAACTATTTTTTCTAATATTCGCTTCAGCTCACGATTGGACACTTCTACTTGGCCACAAGTTTTAGGATGGTATGGTGTAGAAACTTTATGGTGCACCTCATACTTGGCCAAGACCTTCTCTAATACCCTATTGCAAAAGTGAGTACCATTGTCACTAATGAGAACTCGAGGCACCCCAAATCTATTAAAAATATTTTTCTTTACAAAATTCACCACTGTTTTGGCATCATTAGTGGGACATGTGAGTGCCTCAACCCATTTGGACACATAGTCTACTGCAACAAGGATATACCTATTTCCATAAGAAGGAGGAAAGGGACCAACAAAGTCAATCCCCCAAACGTCAAAGATTTCCACTTCCAAAATACTTTGAAGAGGCATCTCATTCCTTCGGGAGATATTACCTGTTCTTTGGCACCTATCACATTGCATCACGAAGTTCCTGACATCTTTAATAATATTTGGCAAATAATAGCCACTTTGCAAAATTTTTGAAGTTGTTTTATCAAAACTAAAATGACCAGCATAATGTGAAGCATGACAATGCTTTAAGATATCAGGTATTTCTTCATTAGGCACACATCTCCTAATAATTCCATCAATTCCTCGACAAAACAGGAAAGGTTCATCCCAAACATAAAACTTGACATCGTGTAAAAACTTTTTCTTTTGTTGAAAAGTCAAGTGTTTGGGAATGACCTTAGCTGCATGAAAGTTGGCTATATCTGCATACCATGGTTGGTTAGCAGCTACCACCAACAGCTTTTCATCAGGGAAATCATCCTTAATAGGTACTTCCTTTTCGCAAGCAACACCTTGCTCTATAGGGAGCTTAGACAAATGGTCTGCTATAACATTTTGTACCCCCTTTTTGTCCTTTATTTCAATATCGAACTCCTGTAATAACAGGATCCACCTTATCAGTCTTGGCTTAGCATATTGCTTAGCCAAAAGGTGCCTTAGAGCTGCATGGTCAGTATAAACAATAACCTTAGACCCTATCAAATAAGATCTAAACTTATCCATAGCAAAAATCACAGCTAGCAACTCTTTTTCTGTAGTCGTATAATTAATTTGAGCATCATTTAGCACACGACTAGCATAATATATGACATGAAACACTTTATTCTTTCGCTGTCCTAGCACTGCACCTATGGCGAAATCACTTGCATCGCACATAAGTTCAAAAGGTTCATTCCAATCAAGTGGAATCACCACAGGAGAAGATACTAATCTCTTTCTCAATTCATTAAAAGAGTTCATGAATGCATCATCAAATTTAAATTCGGCATCTTTCTCTAGTAAATTACAAAGAGGTTTGGCTATTTTAGAAAAATCTTGTATGAACCTCCGGTAAAAACCGGCATGTCCCAGAAAACTCCTAATCCCTTTGACATTCACTGGAGGAGGTAGATTTTCAATAACAGAAATTTTAGCTTTGTCTACCTCAATGCCTCTCTCTGAAATGAGGTGTCCCAAAACTATCCCTTCCTTAACCATGAATTGACATTTCTCCCAGTTAAGGACAAGGTTAGTTACTTGACACCTTCTCAGGACCTGCTCAAGATTATGCAAACAATTATCAAATGAGGACCCAAAGACTAAGAAGTCATCCATAAAAACCTCAATGAATTTTTCAACCATATCAGAGAAGATGGCAAGCATACACCTTTGAAAAGTCGCAGGTGCATTACATAAGCCAAAGGGCATTTTCCTATATGCGAAAACTCCAAAGGGACAAGTAAAAGTTGTTTTTTCTTGGTCTTTGGGGTCCACAGCAATCTGATTATAGCCGGAATAACCATCTAAAAAGCAATAATATTCATGCCCGACTAGTCTTTCTAACATTTGGTCCATGAAAGGAAGAGGAAAGTGGTCCTTGCGGGTGGCACTATTAAGTTTTCTACAATCAATGCAAACGCGCCACCCAGAGACAGTGCGGGTCGGAATTAATTCATTATTTTCATTTTTAACAACTGTCAACCCGCCCTTCTTAGGAACCACTTGCACTGGGCTGAACCAAGTGCTGTCTGAGATCGGATATATGATCCCAGCATCCAACAATTTTACCACCTCTTTCCGAACCACCTCTTGCAGAGTGGGATTTAACCTCCGCTGTGGTTGAATCACAGGCTTAAAATTCTCCTCCAAGAGAATCTTATTCATGCAGAAAGAGGGGCTTATTCCTTTTAAATCTGAGATATTCCATCCAATTGCAGTTTTATAATGCCTTAACACTCTTAATAATTTTTCAGTTTCAGTTTCTGTTAAGGCAGCATTTATGATAACAGGGAAATACTCAGTTTCATCAAGGAACACATACCTGAGGCCCGGAGGTAACACCTTGAGCTCTGGTTTTTGCCTGGCTTCCTTTTCATTGACCTTGAGATCCTTGGTTTCCTTGCCACCCTTGAACTCTTGCACCGCATCAAAGTGCATCCTTACTTCCTGAGCTTCTACATCTTCTTCCCCCTCAGTGACTAGTGCAGCTTCAACAGAATCTTCATAGCACATTTCATCCCACACTGAGTCAACAATGGACTCAATCATATCCAGTCGTAAGCACTGATCATCCCCCATTGGGTGCTTCATAGACTCATAAACATTAAAAGTGACATTTTCATCTTGCACCCGGAGCATGAGTTCACCATTCTGCACATCAATCAATGCTCTCCCTGTTGCTAAGAAAGGCCTCCCCAAAAGAAGTGGGATATTCTGATCCTCATCCATGTCTAAGATCACAAAATCTGCAGGGAAAATGAACTTGTCCACCTTGACAAGCACATCTTCCACCTTCCCATAGGGTCGCTTTATGGAGCGATCTGCTAGCTGGAGTGTCATCATAGTGGGCTGAATTTCACCAATCCCTAACCTCGTAAAGATAGATAGAGGCATAAGGTTAATGTTGGCTCCCAAATCACACAAAGCACGGCCAATATCCACTCCCCCAATGTTGCAAGGGATAGTGAAGCACCCAGGATCCTTTAACTTCTGTGGCATCTTCTTCTGCAGGATTGCACTACACTCCTCTGTTAGTAACACAGTTTCATTATCCCTCAGCTTCCTCTTGTTTGTGAGCAGTTCCTTCATAAATTTGACATAGCTAGGCATTTGCTCAAGAGCTTCAGCAAACGAAATGTTTATCTGAAGCTGCTTGAACACTTCCATGAAACGGGCAAACTGCTTCTGGTTCTCTTCTTTTTCAAACGTTGAGGGAATGGTACTTGGGGCATATCTGGCTTACTCTTAGGCTTCTCTGGAGGTGTCTTGTGGCTTATGTCCTCTGAGTCAAATTGTTGCATTACCTGTGTAGTGGATGTGAGAAATAGATCCACCACGATGTGTTTTGGTGGTTGTTGCAGTTGGCGAGGGTGACCCCGGTCCTACGTACCCCTAGTGATAAGGGGATCAAGCCACATGTAGTTCTTGAGAGTAGGGATGAGAAAACATACCTTAGCCCCTATAGCATGGCGATACTTATAGGGGGAGTTGTGTTGTGGTGCCTTATGGGTCTGTTCGGCCCAGTAGGGCTGACGTGGCTCTTAGAGGGTAAGAAGGATGAGTTATTCACCCTTATCCTGTATTAGAGAGCTCATGCTTATCCTGTAGCGGTAGGATTTATTATTGGTTAACCCTACAAGCCCCCCAAGCTCGTATAGGCTCGAAGAGCCTGTGCTGAGCTTCTGAGAGTTGGTGGTAACATAAAACATTGTTTGCGGCTGAGAACTTTTTATTCGGAGGAGTGTCGTGGATGGTTGATTAGGACGTATAAGACTGTTCGCAGTCAAGGCCCTTAGTCGTGTATCGTCATGTATTGACGATTGGGCGATTGGACTATTGTTTTTAAAGTCACAATGCTTTTAAGGAGACATCCTTTTATGCGCTTGCCATGGTGAAAGCTGAAAGGCTTGTGCCAAGGTATGCTGGCACGACTCAAACTGTTATTTGAGTTCGAGGTGTGCCAAGATTATCACCAATTGGATCTTAATGTTTACGAGGGATTGATGTCGGAATGACAACCTTAGCCGAGGTGTATTCCTCGATCCGCGATGTATTGGGCCAGATATGAGCCGAGAGGCTTTGAGCCGAGAGGCTAAGCCAAGTTATCGGGTCGCAATCCTCGTTTTCACTTGTAGCCTCGCCGATCTGGCCGGCTAACCGAGATCATGGGCAAGTGCGTAAGAACATGATCCAAAGTGAGTGACTTTAACATATGTCCTTAATAAGGAAGGTAAATTATTAATTTGTTGCCTCATGAGACATGGTGGTCCTCTTTGGCACGACATTTGATCTCGAGTAACTTATGCATCATATAATACCAGTATCAAGATCGGCCCATGTCAGCTATGTATATGCCTCATCACATACTAGTCCCCTACTCGGTAAAGCCTGAAAAGGCTTGTGTCGAGTTCATAAGGTCTGTAAAACGCTCGGGATCAAAGTGGGCCTCGGACTCGGTATAGGTCCGAAAGCTCGGTGAGAGGTTCTAAAGATGTGGTGCGAAGGCACCCAAATATTTCCGGAGCATCTGCTGCTCAGGGCTTTACAGTTCTTCTCGGACTATTTTGTAGAGTCGGAGTCCATTCTACCCGCCGAGCAGTAAGCTTCGTGGCCGAATAAGGTCACTCGAGTGGAAGTCATCGAAAGTTTATCGAGCTGATGAAGCGGCCGAGGATGCCGAGAAGGGAAAGAATGAAGCCGAGGAGGCAAGAACAGGTAGAGAAGCCAAGGACGACCATTTCCCTTGAAAGTTTATCGAGCTGATGAAGCGGTCGAGGATGTCGAGAAGGAAAAAATGAAGCCGAGGAAGCAAGAACAGGTAGAGAAGCCAAGGACGACCATTTCCCTTGTCGGAACTGTTTTGTCAACTTCAATTGTTGAACCCCTCTTGAATCTGAGTAATTAGGGCGAAGGCAAGCTGATAGATCCTCATAATAACAAAGCTGAAGCACACTTTTACTCCATTGCATAACCAACCCCCTTACTTGATAAAGCCTGAAGAGGCTTGTGCCGAGTTAAGAAGTTCTTTAAGGTGTGATAGTTTTTTTCCGCCAATTAGATCGTGTTCATCCAAGCCTCTTTGAGAAACTGTCGGATTTAGATCTGTGTAGGCGAGCGCTGAGCGAAGGTTGAATATTTGTGAGTTGTGGGTGTGGAATCAGCATTGTGAGGTTCCTCGGAGATGCTGGGATCCGAATCAGATCACTAGGTGTTGGCACTGCGGACCGTTCTACCATATAGGTAAGGTCGCGATGGTGCGCAAACCAAGGAAAAAGTGATCGGCAACCGGTATGAAGGACTTGAATTAAGTTGGGTCGTCATACTCGGACTCGAATTAACATAGGTCATCATGCTCGGCTGATCCGATCGTTATGTTTGTACCCTGTTGAAGGCGCTGTAATATTAGATGCCAATCGTGACTGAGTAGTCTAGCACCGATTAATTTGAGGATATCTTTGGCAGTCGGAAGCTCGAAATGGGCCTTTTAGAGAAATGGGCCATCATAATCGTACCTCGCATGTGTAAACAAAATTAATAATTGGTAATCATCGTTATTTAACCATTTATTACCATGTATAAAAAATGATAATAACAATTATTGGCAAAGATACGATGTATAATATCGGTATAGAGGTAGTCAAATAATTACAATGTATAAATTAAGATACGATGCCATTGTAGTCAAATAATAATTACAATGATATGTAATGAAATTAAAGGAATACATAAAAACATTAGGAGCATATATCAAAAGCATTGCCTCAAGTAAATTAGCAAGTGTACGTAAAATGCCAAGTAAACAAGAGAGTAATATAGGAACGAGAATTCCTTCCCTGAATCTTTGAGGTGAGTAATGTTGGATTGAAGTCTTTTTTTAGTCCTTTCCAAATGAGCTCCCTCGTCAGTTGACTTGGCTAGGGAACATGGTGCGAGGTTTCCACAGTCGTCTTATGAAGCCGAGGTAATGCATGGTTCCCGCTATTCTGAATGTATGAGATACCAATAGGGGCACGCTGTCGAGGGTCCGCGCAGTTGGCACATGTATTCGAAGTGGGGAACCGAGCACGAGGCTCTCTATACTCGAGGACAAGGTAAGAGGGAAATTTGGCGCGAGGGGTCCTTGCCGTTATCACCATGTTCCGAATAGAGTGACATAATTGTATTCACAGAGCTAGGAAAATAATATGTCCATTCATGAAAATCTTGAATTAAGTTGGGTGGTCTAGTAGCTCGGACCATGTACCTCGTACAGAAAAATTAATTTTAGCGGTTGTCGTTTGACAATTTTCAATAAGGGAATTGCAATAATGAAAATTATTGGCAGGTGGATATAAAATATCATAATAGAAGTAGTGGGATTTAAAAATATCGCACGTAATAAATATACTAATGACAATAATTAAATACCGTGCAACCAGACAGGATTGCCCATGAAAAGACAATAGTTAAATATCGTGCAAATAGACAGGACAGTCCATGAAAAGATGCATAATTTCAGGTATATCATGCGCAATAATTGTAATAAATGACATTTATAAATATGCCGGAATATTTAATGACAACATATCAAATGATGAAAGCATTAATTCATGAAAAATGAGAATGCGCGATATATATATCAAATAATAAGCGACATGTAAAGGAATTATAAGGAACTAAGTATGCAAAGCACATGTCAGAAACATTGCGTCAGTTGAGTTAATATCAACATGTGTGCAAAGTAACCACATAGAAAGCCAAGTAAATAGGAAAATAATATGGGAACAAGAATTCCTTCCTTGATTTAGTGAGGTGAGGAGCGTCGGTTTGAAGTCTTCTGTCAATCCTTTTCAAATGAGCTTTTGTTGAGCATAGAGGTCTGACCTTCATTTTCTTTAAATTAATTTGGGCCTGTTTATCCCGTATCAAATAAGCCCGTATAGGTTGGGCCATTTAGACCGTTTACTCACTGGCTCGGGCTATCATACATGTACCTCGCATGTGTGTACGAAAATAATAATTAATTAGTTATTGTCTTTCATGGTTGACAATTTATAACCATTAAATAATAATAAACGACATGTAATCAAACTAAATAGCAAAAATATAAATTATTTTTGTCGCTAACTAATAGTCATGTGAGTCAATAAAAGATTTGTGCAATTATTAAAAATTAGAAAGAGTAGCTTCCCTGATTTAGAAGTATTGAGTTATTGGGCCAATAGAGGTGTTGATAGTCCATTCCTCCTTCTTTTTTTTTTGTTAGGGCCTGTTGAGGCCCTTTTCTTTTATTTTTTTTGTTAGGGCCTGTTGAGGCCCGTTTTTTTTTAAATGGGGCTGCTGGACTTTTTTTTTGTTAGGGCCTGTTGAGGCCCTTTTTTTTTCTTTTTTTCTTTTTTTTTATTTGGGCCAAAGGCCCGTTAGGGTTGAAACCCTAACATCTCTCACATGGTGCAGCAACATGCTGCTAGTTTGCAGCAGCCGCACGCAAGGAAGGGTGTTGTAATGCACAGCGACGGCGGGGCAAGCCTAGATCCAAAGTTGACGGCGGTCGAACGGTGGCAGTGATGAGACGGTGCCGGGTTCGGTGATACCATGCTCGGCGGCGATGAGGTAGGTGCGACGGAGCGACGGCGCCACTCCTCCTTCCCTGTTGCGTGGTGACTGGTCTGCCCTCCTTCTTCGTCGCAGTTATTGAGAGCGTCTAAATCTGGGTCTTGTTTCTGCGTTAGAGACTCGTGGTGGCGGCGTCATGATCACGCCTTCGCTGCTCCGACGCGAGTTCGTTTCCTTAATCTGACAGGTTCGCGACTCAGCAGTTGTTGAGGGTGAAAGAGGACGATGGCGGCGCTCGATCGTGATCCCCTTCTGTCAACTCGGTTACCGTGGGTGGTTTTGTGACCATCGAGGAAGATGGGAACGGCGAGGGTGATCGAGGCTCTTCGTGGGGCACCGCCGCATTGTTCCTCCGGACGCGCCAACAGCAACCATGAACAGCATTGAACGTGCCGGCATCAACCGTGAGCAGCACCGATGGCAACCACGGTGGATGGTCGCTCACCGTGACCAGCATCCTTCGTTTCTCTTTCTTCTACCCTGCGACGGTCCAGAACTGTATGGCGGCAACGGCTTCCATGATGAGGCTGCCCTCCTTCATCGTGATAGAAAATACTGTTTGTTTTTTTTTTAAATGTGGATGGGAATCGAAGTTTATCGTCCCCACGGACGACGCCAATGTAGTGGATCTGAGAAATAGATCCACCACGATGTCTTTTGGTGGTTGTTGCAGCTGACGAGGGTGACCCCGGTCCTACGTACCCCTAGTGATAAGGAGATCAAGCCACACGTAGTTCTTGAGAGTAGGGATGAGAAAACATACCTTAGCCCCTATAGCATGGCGATACTTATAGGGGGAGTTGTGTTGTGGTGCCTTTTGGGCCTGTTCGGCCCAGTAGGGCTGACGTGGCTCTTGGAGGGTAAGAAGGATGAGTTATTCACCCTTATCCTGTATTAGAGAGCTCATGCTTATCCTGTAGCGGTAGGATTTATTATTGGTTAACCCTACAACCTGATCCTCTGCTCCTGACTTCTGATTCTGAAACTCTTCATTAATCACCTTGTCATCACTCTTCCTCTGTGGCTCGGTGTAGGATGTACCACTTCGGAGAGTGACGGTCTGGCAATTAGTCCCATCAGCAGATCTAGTTGAATGCAATGTTTCTGAACTCTTCTGAATCTGGTCCACTTTTCCTTCTAAGCTACGGATACTTTCACCCTGGCTGGCAAAAGTGGCTTTAACTTCACCCATAAAAATCTCAGTATGGTGGCACAATCTTTCAATTGCCCTCTCCCATGGCTGTGGCTGAGCTGGGGAACTAGGCTGAGGAATAGGCTGAGGACTGTTAGAGCATGTCTGATATGAATTGGAGTTGCAAGTAGACAAGGCAAATGCAGTAACCGGTGTCTCTGTACTTGGTAAATTTGGATTGATCCATTTTTTCATTAACCCAAGAAGCTGCTTCATCTCTGAGTGCTGATCAATGACTGTTTGCATTTCAGGAAGTGACTCCCTTTGCTGGACAATGTCTTTTTCTATCTCTGCCTGACCACTGCTGTTTGCCATTGACTCTATGATTTCTGTAGCTTCTTCAATAGTTTTCTTCACAAGAGACCCACCGGCTGCAATATCAATCATCTCTTTATCTGACTTCTTCAACCCATCATAGAACACTCTGAGTTGTAACCATTCTGCCATAGCATGAGTCGGACACTTCTTAAGTAGCACATGGAATCTCTCCCAAGCCTCACATAATGTCTCAGTCTCTCGTTGAGTAAAGGAATTGATGTCCTTCCTCAACTTAGTTTGTGTGGTTTGTGGAAAATACTTGTCTAAGAATTTGCGGACAAGTATATCCCATGAAGTCAAACTTCCTGGAGGCTGTTTAAGAATCCATGACCTTGCTTCTGCTTTTAAAGAGATTGGGAAGAGTCGCATACGAATGGCTTCATCGGAGGCACCATTAATTTTGAAGAAGTTCAACATGCTCAGAAAATTTGCGATATGCTCTGTTGGATCCTCTTGAGGACCACCACCAAACTGCTCTCCCTTGATCAAATTGATGTATTCAGCTGGAATTTCAAAATGGGGCGCTTTGATAGGTGGATGCACAACACTTGATGCACAGGCATCCAAACTGATACCGGCATAATCTTCAATGGTTTTCTTCTTTTGCGTCTCTTCTTCCACCATTTTAGTCGTCCTCTTCTTCTCTTTTTGTGCCAATCTTCTTCTCTTCTTTGCACTGTAGTGAGGGGTAGTACTAGGTGTGACTGGTGTGCCAAGCCCAGGTTCACCTGGAGGAGTAGAACTCATGGCAAAAAGGTTAGTAGCACCTGATTTACAAAAAAAAATAAAACTAAACTATATAAAGAAAAAAGTTTCACTAAATAACTAATTAATAAGTACCAAGAATTATGAAAAACTAATCTACAATCCCCGGCAACGGCGCCAAAAACTTGTTGATGTTCCGGCAAGTGTACCGAGTCAGCAAGTAATATAGTCGGAAGACCAGTATCGTCCCACAGAGATTGTGAATAGAATTCTGTAATTCCTACCTTATTTTAATTATTAGTGAAACTTGAGATTTAATGCTGAAAATTAAATAGGGAGTTATGAGGTGAACACTAAAACTAAACTACAATTAACTTAAGAAAAACAAATTAAGAATGGAATAGAATGAGATGGGAAAAACGTTAGGAATCCGGTTTCATTGTAGAATCTAGTTTACTAGTTATGAATCTCTGTTTTTCTCTTGAATCAACAACAATTTCAAATTTAACAATTACCAAATCTCTTTAACAATTGTGTTTCCTAATTAATTACTACCCTTAATCTCTTAAGTGGTCCCTAATCAATTATTCATTCATTAAGCTCGCTGAAATTTCAATGTTATACAACCAACAAGAGTATCTCTACCAATGAACAATTGCAAAGCTTGATTGCTATGGTCATACCAAATTCCCAATTTGTCAATTGAGGAATTAGGTTCCCAAAACACAAACGGGCCCTTATTTATGTTAAACAATAAAAACACAATCAAGCAATTGATTCAATTGAAAAACATCAATTCATAACGATTATAAACAAAACGATTCAAACAAATCCACCATCATCCTAACTGGGGTTTTAGTTACACATGATTATGAATGAAAAGTAAGAGATAAGAGAAGAACCCATAGCCATAGACAACTCTTGAGCCTTCAATAATCTTCAATCTCGATGGCGAATTCCTCCAGTAGTTGATCTCCGATCCCTTCTCTCATACATTAACTCTCTCTCCCCTGAATGTTATCTCCCCTAAAAACTGTTGAACAACTACTCTAAAACCTAATTTTAATGTTACAAATCCATTGTGGACTGAAATTCTGAGTTGGGCTTTTTTTGCAGCACGCGCGCCCCAGGCGCACGCGACCTCGCGCCTCAGGCGCGCGAGGTCTAATGAATTTTTCTCTTTTTCCAGTTGATGCGCCTCAGGCGCACGAGGCAGTCCCTGACTCCGTTTTGCTCCGTTCTTTTTCCATTTGCAAGATCTTTTCGTCCTCTTTTCAGGTCCATAAATATTTTCTCCATTTGAGCTCCAAAAAGTACCTGAAACACTAACAAACGGATCAAAACGTTCAAAGGATTCACAACTCCTAACTATTTCTAAAAACTAACAAAAAGCCTACAAAATACTTGAGAAACAAGCCTAACACTTAGTAAAAGGGAGTCAAATCAATGCTCAAATCTATATATATTGGACCTAAATCAGGTGATGCCTAATGGGTGTCTCAGTCCTGACAGGTTTAAAGTCCCTAGTAGGTGCCGAATTGCCTAGCAGGTGCGTCAATTCCTAGTGGTGCAAGGGTAATTGGAAATTAAGGAAAGGGAAATGGTATATTTAATGGATAACGGAATTGAGCAATGAAATTATGGAATTTGGAATTATTATTATTTAATTATGTGCTAAGAGGAAACACGAAATAAATGTGATTAATGGAATGACTATAACTAGACTTGATGATTGTTGCTTGGAATATGTGTTATTTTATATATTTGGATAATTGTGCTTGGCCTAATGAATTTATTATGTCTATCTGGAAACTGCAATTTTGTTTCATGTGTAATGGTCACTCCCTTAACATTTTTCAGGTTCTGAGATCGAGCTAGCACAGCCCCCGGCCGAGCAGGTGCACTCTCCCTCACAGGGAGAGTAGATTTAATTTATTATTTTAGGACATGGAAATGTCCCGGGCCCATTCATCATGATGATGATGATGTGATATCTTTTTGTTGTAAAAATGTAAATAGCTACTTTTGTAGGGCCCAGGACAGACCCTTAGTTATATAGGGTGTTTTGATGGGGATGTTATGAAAAACTTGTATATATTTCTTCCGCTTATAACTCTGATAACTGATGGATGCTTATGGCATTATAATGCCCTGTTTATGTCAAGCCCTGCTAGCTTTTGGAAATGATATATTATATTTGATGCTTATCAGGTGCAGGATTAAATTATTTTGGAAAGTCCTAAAAACAAAGGAAACTTCGTCCATTTGACGGTGGATTTTAATTAATTAAAAAGGAATTTTTAAGTTCACTAATTTAATTTATGGGTATTTATGGGTAAATTAACTAAGGTGTTACATGACACGATATTCAATAAAACATGAAGTAATCGATTACTTTCTTAAGGTAATCGATTATTCCTTCAAAAATAGAAATTCTTAAATTCATTTGAAAACCATGTAATCGATTATACCAAGAATAGTTAATCGATTACACCACTCCTGTTCAATGTATGATGCAACTCATTATAATCGATTACACTAAGCCAGTTAATCGATTATTGAGCCTCTGATATGCATATGATGCAACATCATGTAATCGATTACTAAGCCTCTGAATAATATATGATGCAACAATTATAATCGATTACTTGACCCATGTAATCGATTACTCTCATAAGAAAGTAACTGATTAACAAGATTCATTTAATCGATTACAACCTCTCTGATTTTTCTATGATGCAACAAAGTTAATCGATTACTTGAGAAGATAATCGATTACTCTCTCTTGCACACATACAAATATACAGAGTTTTGTAACATCAATTATTTTCACTAAGGTTAAATGCAGAAAACACTTTTTCATGCAAAAACACGTTTTTCTTCTTCTCTCTTAAATTGAAAAACTTATTGGCTTTTCTAACTCTTAAAGAAATAAAAACTTCATTACCTTACAATTGATCTAAGGAGAAGGTTTCTAATAATCTATGCCTTGCTTGAGCCTTCAATCTTGAATATGAATGACACTTGCACTTGTGAGCTTGAACTTGAGTTGGCTTGTTATCATCAAAACACTTTCTTGAATTAAACTTGAAGTCCATAGAGAGTTTGAAGCATGTCTTCCAACTAGCTTGACTTCCAACACTCCGCCTTTTTGATGATGACAAACAACCATTCTGATATGCTCTTTATTATCTGCATCACAAGTGTTATACAAGCAAAAACATATATATATAATAACAAAACCTTCCTTAGAACAATAATCACAGGAATATAATAAATCATATTATCTCCCCCTGTATAGATGCATAAGAAATATATCATTTCGAAAAAGATTTGCATTTTCAGAGTATCTCTCCCCCTGTATGAATCAATCAATATCAGAATATCTCTCCCCCTTTTGTAATCATCAAAAAGATGTGCTATCTCCCCCTGAAACACTGAGAAGACGCATCAATAATAACAAGAGAGATAAACAGAGTCACATACTCAAAAGAGGTGAGAGGCAGAAGTTAAACCAATTTCTCTACGAATGAAAAAGAAATTTTCTTTTGGAAGCGGTTTCGTAAAGATATCAGCTAACTACCGCGACGTATCAACATACTCAATAATACAATCACCCTTTTGAATATGATCACGAATAAAATGGTGTCGAATCTCTATATGCTTAGTGCGAGAATGTTGCACTGGGTTTTTGGTAATACTAATAGCACTAGCATTATCACATTTTATAGGAATGTGATCTAGACTTACACCGAAGTCTAGGAGTTGCTGTTTTAACCATAAGATTTGTGCAAAACAACTACCCGCGGCGACATATTCAGCCTCAATTGTAGATAGGGCCACACTAGACTGTTTCTTGCTAGCCCATGATACCAACTAATTGCCAAGAAGATGACAAGTGCTGCTAGTGCTTTTTCTATCCACTTTGCAGCCAGCAAAGTCAGAATCAGAATGCCCAACAAGATTACATGAAGAACCTTTGGGGTACCATAAACCCATGTTAGTTGTGCCAGACAGATATTTCAATATACGTTTGGCAGCAACCATGTGCGTTTCTTTTGGATTCGACTGAAAACGGGCACAAAGACACACACTAAACATTATATCTGGCCCACTTGCCGTTAAATACAGAAGGGATCCGATTATACCTCGATATTTAGTGATTTCTACGGATTTACCTCCTTCATCTTTGTCCAAATAGCAAGATGTGCTTATCGGTGTTGCTACTGCCTTGGCCTTATCCATGCCAAATCTTTTCAATAGCTCTTTGCAGTACTTCGTTTGGCTAATGAAAATCCCATCCTTTGCTTGCCTTAATTGCAATCCCAGGAAAAAGTTCAGCTCGCCCATCATAAACATCTCGAACTCTTCCTGCATCATACTCGAAAATTCCTTGCAAAGGATTTCATTAGTAGCACCGAAAATAATATCAACATAAATTTGAACTAAAAGAATGTCCTTTCCTTTCTTTTTAATAAAAAGTGTGTTATCAACCTTCCCTCTTTCAAAATTATTTTCTAATAAAAATTTGCTAAGACGGTAATACCACGCTCTAGGAGCTTGTTTCAGACCGTACAAAGCCTTTTTCAATTTAAAAACATAATCCGGGTGTTCATAACTTTCAAAGCCGGGAGGTTGACACACATAAACTTCTTCATTTATAAAACCCTTAAGAAAGGCACTCTTTACGTCCATCTGATATAATTTAAAATCTAAAATGCATGCAAAAGCTAAAAGCAGTCTAATGGCTTCCAACCTAGCAACAGGGGCAAATGTTTCCTCATAATCTATCCCCTCTTCCTGGTTGTAACCTTGTGCAACTAACCTAGCTTTGTTTCGAACAATTAAACCAGCCTCAACAAGTTTATTTTTATAAATCCACTTAGTTCCAATAATCGGATGAGACTCAGGCCTAGGAACAAGTTCCCACACCTGATTTCTTTCGAACTGGTTTAATTCCTCTTGCATTGCCAAAAGCCAATGCTCATCAAGTGTAGCCTCAGAAATATTCTTTGGCTCCACTTGAGAAACAAACGCAAAGTAGTTACATAGATTGCTAATAGAATTGCGAGTACTTACACCTTTTGTGATGTCACCGATGATTTGATCAATGGGATGGTGCCTCGACATTCTCCATTCCTTAGGCAAATCAGCGTTGAGCTCCATGGATTGTTCTTGATTTTTCTCCTCAACTGATTCAACTGATTTTCCATTGCTTTCGGAATGCTCCTTTCCTTTAGCATTTGGCTCCTCATCCTCATCAATGAATAAATCTCCAAGGATACCTGAAATTTCATTAACAGATACCTTTCCCAACTTTTTGGGATCGGATTCGTCAAATGATACATGAATAGATTCTTCAATAGTATTACGAGATTTATTGTAAATCCTATATGCTTTGCTCGAAACCGAATATCCAAGGAATATGCCCTCATCAGCTCTAGCCTCAAAACTTCCAAGATTTTCTCTACCATTATTATGCACAAAACATTTACGTCCAAAAACACGAAAATGGGAAATATTTGGTTTTCTCCCCTTGTACAGCTCATAGGGGGTTTTCTTTAAAATAGGCCTTATTAAAACACGGTTCATAACATAACAAGCTGTACTCACTGCATCAACCCAAAAGTATGCAGGCAAATTCATGTCATTAAGCATTGTTCTCGGAAGCTCTTTTAATGAACGATTTTTCCTCTCCACAACCCCGTTTTGCTCAGGAGTTCTTGGAGCTGAAAAATAATGCTTAATTCCATGTTTTTCGCAAAAATTTTCAAAAAAGATGATTTTCAAATTCTCCTACATTATCAGTTTTAATGGATGCAATGCTCAAATGCAATTGGTTTTGAATAATCTTGGCTAGCTTTTCAAATTCATGAAATGCGTCATTTTTATGAGTAAGAAAAAGCGTCCATGTATACCTAGAATAGTCATCCACCACAACTAAACAATAATAGTTGCCACCAAAGCTTTTTGTTTGACACGGTCCAAAAAGATCCATATGTAAAAGTTCCAAGGGCCTTTGAGATGAAACAAGGTTTTTAGAAGGAAAAGATGCCCTTGTGAGTTTTGATTTAGAACAAGGATCACATTTTTCAGAAATAGCAAAGTTTTGCTTTGGCAGTCCAACTACTAAGTTTTTAGAAGAAATTTTATTTAAATGAGCCATGTGGATGTGACCTATTCTACGATGCCATAGCCACGATTCATCCTCTTTAGATAATAAACATTTCGCATCATTTGAGGGAATTGAATTAAAATCAATAACATAAACATTGTTTATCCTGCGAGCAATTAGCTTAATAAGACAATCAATTTTTCCCTCGATAATACATCTATCAGAATCAAAGATAACCCTATTTCCCTTATCACACAACTGACTAATACTTAGCATATTGTGTTTTAGGCCCTCAACATGTAAGACATTTTCAATACAAGGGTTAGGAGGTGTACCAATTTTACCGACTCCGAGAATCTTTCCTTGATTGTTATCTCCGAAAGTCACATGTCCTTGGTCCTTTGGCACGAGATGCGAAAATTTAGATTTATCTCCAGTCATATGTTTTGAGCATCCGTTGTCCAAGTACCACAACGACTTCCTTTCTTCCGAAGTAACCTACAAGCAAAGAGTTCAAGGTTTCTTTTTAGGTACCCATATCTTTTTGGGTCCTTGAGCGTTAGTATAGCCATAGTTTAAATCATGCCACCTTCTTGTTTCATTGTTCGGTTTAACGAACTTCACTTTTCGGTGTATGCATTCATGTGCACCATGACCCTTTTTACCACAAATATGACAAATAATTAGAGGTTTCTTATGATTACTAGCAGGGAGAAAAATGGTACTTAATTTCTTTTTATGTCTACCGGGTTTATATCCTAAACCCGCTCTATTGAAGAAACATTTTTGTCTCCCTAGCATTAAATTTAGAGTATTTCTACCTTTTGTAAATTTAGCAAGGGTTTCTTTTAAATCCTCAACTTCTTTAACAAGGTCCTTGCAGTATTTACAAGAAGAAGAACTAGCCTTAAATTTAATATCATTACTCAAGGTATTTGAAGAATTTTTCAAAGTCAAATTCAGCTCCTTATTTTGATTTTTCAAAAATTCATTTTCTTTAATAAGGTTTTTATTCTTTTCTAAAAGAGAAGCTGAATTTTTCTTTTCAAGAGAAACCAATAAGGATAACCCCATCGATTCCTCATGCAATTCTTCAAAGGCCTCTTGTAATTCATCATAAGAAAAATTTAGTTCAGTGGTTACCTCATCTTCGTGAGCCATTAAGCATATGTTGGCGGTCTCCTCTTGTTCGTTTGAATCCTCATCCGAACTTCCTTCATTGTCTAGCCATGCCAAGTATGCTTGCTTCCCTTTCTTTGAATTTGAGGTGCCTTTTTCTGAATTCTCTTTCTTTTTCAGCTGGTAGCAGTCTGCTCTGATGTGACCAGGCTTGCCACACTCATGACATGTAACGGTTGAGCCTCCACTCTTGTTGTTGTCTCTTCTATTGAAATTTTTCTTTCTCAGAAATTTCCCGAACTTTTTGACCAATAGACCCATGTGTTCATCATTTAATAGTTCTTTGTCCGAGTCACTTTCTGTTGTTGGTGCTTCAGCCTTGAATGCCAGACTTTTGACCTTCTTGTTCTCTTCTTCATGTTGAGCCAATCTTTTTAACTCACTTTCGTGCTCTTGTAACTTCCCAAAGAGAGTTGCTAGCGTCATAGTTGAAAGGTTTTTTGATTCAGCAATCGCCGTCACTTTGGGTTGCCATTCTCTTCCCAAGCACCTTGGGACTTTGTTGATGAGATCCTCATTGGTGAATTTCTTCCCCAATGTCGTCAGTTGATTTACAATCATTGTGAAGCGTTTTTGGATCTCTTGAATCGATTCTCCATCTTTCATTCTGAATAATTCATATTCACTAGTCAGCGTGTTGATTCTCGATCTCTTTACTTCTGTTGTACCTTCATGCGTGACTTCCAGTGTATCCCACATTTGTTGTGCTGTCTCGCATGTTGATATCCTGAAAAACTCATCATAGCTCAAAGCAGATGTTATAATATTTTTCGCTTTCAAGTCATACTGGACTCTACGTTCCTCCTCCTCCGTCCATTCAGCCATAGGCTTATCGACGGTGTTACCATTAACCACATAGGTAGGAACATAGGGACCATTTACGACGGCATCCCAAACTTTTAATCCAACTCCTTGAATAAAAATTTTCATACGAGCTTTCCGATACGGTACCCTACCCCATCAAACATGGGAGGACGGTTAATAGAACTCCCTTCACCAACAAACAGAGAGTTTGAAGCCATACTCTTGAGACGGTTAAGTCTTAACACAAGAGACTAGCTCTGATGCCAATTGTTGGTTTTGGCCTCAAAATCTCGAGAGGGGGGGTGAATCGAGTTTTATTAATGTATTGTTAAAACCGTTACAAATTAAAAAATTGATTTGAGAAGGAGAGATTAAGCGTTTGAAACGGATCGCGAAAACGATAGATAATAATAAACGAGTAGCGCGGAAACGTAAAAAATGAAATATGCGGAAATTAAAAGAGATAGGGATAGAAAAGCTTGCACCGGTGAATTTTATACTGGTTCAGCCTTCCCATCGAAAGGCCTAGTCCAGTCCCCAAGCAACCCGCCAGAGAGTTCTTATACCAAGCAATAGAGCCGCACCCTATTACAACCAAGAGCACCCCGCACACTACTAGGAACCTTCGTTCGCTAGGGGCCTCAATCACACAGCAGGGTTCCTCGCCCTACGACTTATCAAACGTCCACTAAGGGATTCTCTCCCTAACCACTAAGGTTTAGAACAATTCAATGAGAGTGATTACAACAAGTATAACGTGTTCTCAAAACACAGATTCTACAATAAGCTCTATGATAATGAAGTAGATGTTTCTCTAGAAGTCACTCAGCCAATAAGGATTTTTGTTCTTCAAAAATTTGAACGTGAAAAGCAGAAGACTTGAGAAGAAGAAGAGAGAAATGTGAAACTTAGAAAAAGTTTTATGAATGAATGAATGTTCTGATCTACTCTGAATGTTGGAGTGATTTTGATTTTAAAATAGAAAACATTTTAGAATCAAAAGGATTTTGAATAAGTAAAACAAAATCAAAATAAAATAAAATAAGATTTGAAATAAGTTTTAAAATCAAAACTAAATCAAAATGATTTACGAAATAAAATAAAGATTTGATTCTTAAAACCAAAAAGGAAATAATTCAAATTTAAAATCATTTTCGAATTTTATAAAATAAATCAGAATCTTTTATATAAAAACAAATCAGGAAATAATCAAAATGATTCTGACACGTTTTTCAATAAAACATGAAGTAATCGATTACTTTCTGAAGGTAATCGATTATTCCTTCAAAAATAGAAATTCTTAAATTCATTTGAAAACCATGTAATCGATTATACCAAGAATAGTTAATCGATTACACCACTCCTGTTCAATGTATGATGCAACTCATTATAATCGATTACACTAAGCCAGTTAATCGATTATTGAGCCTCTGATATGCATATGATGCAACATCATGTAATCGATTACTACAGAGCTTGTAATCGATTACTAAGCCTCTGAAAAATATATGATGCAACAATTATAATCGATTACTTGACCCATGTAATCGATTACTCTCATAAGAAAGTAACTGATTAACAAGATTCATTTAATCGATTACAACCTCTCTGATTTTTCTATGATGCAACAAAGTTAATCGATTACTTGAAAAGATAATCGAATACTCTCTCTTGCACACATACAAATATACAGAGTTTTGTAACATCAATTATTTTCACTAAGGTTAAATGCAGAAAACACTTTTTCATGCAAAAACACGTTTTTCTTCTTCTCTCTTAAAATGAAAAACTTATTGGCTTTTGTAACTCTTAAAGAAATAAAAAATTCATTGCCATACAATTGATCTAAGGAGAATGTTTCTAATAATCTATGCCTTGCTTGAGCCTTCAATCTTGAATATGAATGACACTTGCACTTGTGAGCTTGAACTTGAGTTGGCTTGTTATCATCAAAACACTTTCTTGAATTAAACTTGAAGTCCATAGAGATTTTGAAGCATGTCTTCCAACTAGCTTGACTTCCAACAGCTTGGTCGATGACACATTTTGGTAATGTGGCCAGCATTGTGGGATGTTGTTGATGTAGTTATTATGTCTTCGCGACGTGACGCGCACTTTGGTCGTGGTGTTATGTATCACGTTTTGAGCAGGTTCGCTATACGTTATGATAATGTATATTGGTTGTTTGGATGAACGTCCATAAGAGTGATAGTTGGAGAATCTCAAGAATTGTCATGCCACCTGCATTGAAAGAGAAATAAATGGCGTGTGCTCATGTGTATATGCATTTCTATCATGTTGGATTGCTTACTTGTGAATGTTAGAACTTTATTCTCATTTGATTATGCGAATGAGTATAGCTTACCTCCTTGCCCTTGTTAGATGTTGGCCAGGTATACCTAGATTGAATAGAGATCAGTGCAAGTGGATGACCCTTAGGATCATGCAGAGCATAGATATATTGGGATAGGAACTCCTTGTACAACTCTGAAAGATCCGTCCAAATGGATGATTGGACGAAGGACCGTTGACTAGCTCTGGAACATCTCTATTTTTGATAAAAACCATATTGTTCACAATTTGAGAGATGTATCAGAGAGAAACTTAGTTTTCATAATTTGATACAAATGTGGTACTCATGGAATGATTATACCTGAATTTATAAATCGGTGTCATAACTCCTGTTTTATAAACTCCATGAATACAAATGAATTATCCTATTATTCTCCGCTGACTCTGATTTTATTATTTGATCTTGGTATGAAGAAAGTATTGATGAACTTAAACACTTGAGATAACTCTGCTTATTGTTTAAAGATCCTACATTTTGGAAATTAGTACAAGCTCTCAAAGTTATCTCAAAGTGATTTTAGATACTTAATGAACAATCATTTCTTCTACTGAATTCAATCTCAATTGAGTTTTCAAGTTGAGTACCATAATCAAAGGTTTTTAAGAAAGGTAATTTTTATGTTCCCATGTTTTGCATAGGATGCAAGTTGAAATAATCACAATCCTTTCTAAAGCAAGTTAATAATATTATTTTAGGCTTTTTTAAGTGCCAGGTCCCTAAACTTAGGGGGTGTTTTGGATCCAGTCCCTAAACTTTTTTTTTGTTGGATCCAGTCCCTGAACTTTACACACTTTTGTTTTCTGTCCTTCCGTCAACCATTCCCTCACGCCGTCAGTGTCTGCAAATAAAATGGTGACACGTGGCAACACTTTAAATTTTTTTTTTATATAAATCCGAATTTTTTTTCTTTAAAAATTATTAAAAAAAACATTAAAATAAAGTTAAAATATCTTCAGCTATCACATGTCTCTGACTCTTAGTCTCTTACTGTTCTCTCTTACTCTCTGTCGAAGCTAGATTCACTCTCACACGCTCTCACTTTTGCATTTCTCCATCACTGTCGAAGAAGGTCTCTTGCGCGTGTGAAAGGAAGAAGTTGCGGTACACGCTTCATATGCTCGAGTCTTGGTTGCTTCGAGTCTTGGTAAGTTTTTATATTGTTCTTTTCGTTTTCTTTTCACATGGGGGGACCATATTCTTCAACAATGTCTGTGCTTTTCGTTCTTCTTTTCATCTCGGGGGGACCAAAGAGATTCTTCGTCTCTTATCATGTATAGTTTAAGGTGTGGCGGGGTATACCGAACGCTATTGAAAATGATGCACGTTCCTTCTTCTCTTCTTTTGCACGTGTTACCTGTGTTTTTATTTTTGGCTTTTGTTATTCAATTTTTCAGAGATTAGGGTTCATACGTTTTGGGGTTTTTGGGGTTTTTATGAAATTAGGGTTTGGTACCGAAATTAAATTGGGGTTATTACGAACTTAGGGTTCAATTGGGGTTTTTAATAACTTAGGGTTCATTTGGGGTTTTAATTTGGTACTGATTTTGTTTTTAGGGTTCAATTAGGGTTGTTATGAAATTAGGGTTTCATTTGGGGGTTTTATTAAATTAGGGTTCAATTCGGGTTTTTTTAATGAAATTAGGGTGCTACTTTGATTTTTCTGTCAAAATCCCAATAATAGAATGAATAGGGGACCATTTAGCCGCATGACAGATATAGTTATGCATTTGTGGATTTATTGAGCAAGTTTGACACTTCGGTTTTCAACTGATTTCCTGAGTTGGGTTGGGGTTTTGTGGTCTGTGTTACTTGAATTACTTGAATGTGCATTATGCTTGATTGGTTTGGAGTTAATTGTTGATTTTTTTAGTCATTTGTTTTTTGGTGTGCTATAAGATATAGTGACTAGATTTTTGGGCTTTGAGTTCCATCGTGTTTTTCAAGCTACTCCTACGTACTACATGTATATGGCATGAATTTTCAGTATCTGCAACTACAATTGCACACTGTTTGGCATCACACTATACTTGAATTTTATGTGATAAGTTAAAATTTGCATCAGGTAGCAGCCGAAGCTTATAAATTTCTCATTCAAAACAGCATGCAACTAACATCCTAATTGGCCCAATTCGTTAGATTTGGTGTAGACAATAAGTTAGATTTGGGCTTCTTGAAAAACATATTTAAGTTATAAAACCATCCTATTTATTGAATATTTGTCTATGTGATTATAAATGTAGTACAAATATAGTTATTTCGTACAGAATTATAAATTTTTTGTATGTACATCTAAATTATTTATTAAAGACCAACAAAGCCCAGCACAGTTGATATAGTGACTAGATTTTTTGGGCTTTGAGTTCACTTCTGTTTAATGAATATAATTGCGAACACTGTCATGTTTGAAATCTGATTGGTGTATGTTATCTGATTCGGTTAATCTCTGCCTATCTGTTTTGATACTGCCCTCTTTTGTGATAGTAGCAATTTGCACATTCATCTGTTAAATGTTGACTTGTACTAATTCATGTATTTACTGTTGCAGAAATGAGCTTCACTGCAGTGTACCATGTTGGGGGATCCTTTATGCGTGATCCTGATCTTAGATACAAGGGTGGAGAAGTACATGCGCTGAAGAATATAGACCCAGATCTGTGGTCTTATTTTGATGCAGTAGCAGCTGTGAAAGATATGGGGTATCCAGGTGATTGTAATTTAAGGTGGAGTTCTAGTGATGAGGCAGTTGGAAGTGATTTGCAGCGGATGACATTGGATGTTCATGTTATGGAAATGGCAAACCATGCTTTGAAGTATGGAGTTGAAGTGCACATATATGTTGCATATGGAGACGAAAGTGTGATTGAGCAAGATGTTGGCAATATGTGTTGCAATTCTGTGGATGATATACTGGAGAAATTAAGTGGACCTGGTCTAGACAAGGAAAATCCAATTGTGGTAGATGACAGCAAGGAAGGAGAGCATCATGAGGATCATCTGATTGAAACTGGTATCATTCCAAATAATGAGAGGGATCATGATAGGGATGACATCATTGGCTTAGAAGACATCACAAAAGTAGAGCAACAAGGTGAACATGAAAGGGAAGATGATATGGATGTGATCGTTGATTTCATTGAGCCGCAACAAGAAGATGCAGAAGATGAGGAGGAATCTGATAAAGGTTATAAAGAAGAGGATGGTTCTGACAGTGAGAGCCTGGATGATCTTGCATTTGATGATAGCGAAGAAGAGAGAGATTTTGGGCTAGAAGATGAGTTTGAGGATGATGGGCAGCAAGAGGAAGAACAAGTGCAACCTCCACCAACTGATGCTAGGAAGAAAAAGAAGAAGAGTGTGACTGGACCTACAAGATTCAGTCCAAGGCTAAGGAAGAAGAAATCTGGTACTGATTCTCAGCCCAATAACACTGATGATGATCAATTTGAAGAGGGTTATGATAGTGATCAGTTATACAGTGACATGGACTCCGATTGTGATGAGGGGCAAGTGCATAGATTTCCTCTGTTTAATCCAGCATCTCTGAATAAGGATTTCAAGTGGTCGGTTGGACTAGAGTTCACTTCTTTGGCCGTCTTTAAGCAAGCTATTTTAGAACATTCTGTTCTAAATGGCAAATGTGTACAATTTGTGAAAAATGATAAGAACAGGGTTAGAGTAAAGTGCAAATCTGATTGCGGGTTTTTAGCATATGTGGCAAGAGTTGGTGAAAGTCACACCTTTAGGATGAAAACACTTCAGCCCAAACATAGATGTGGGAGGGTATTTGATAACACAAATGCAAATACCAGTTGGGTGACAAAGGTTGTGCTTGACAAGATTGGGGATAACCACGAGTACAAAGTGAAGGAGATTATGGATGATATTCGGAGGACTTATGCTTGTGGTATTACAGCTTGGAGGGCATTCAGGGCAAGACAGATAGCTAAGGGAATATCAGAAGGTGATGCTGCAAAACAGTACACATTGCTATGGAGATATAGTGCAGAACTGAGAAGGGCAAGTCCCGGAAACACTTGCAAGCTTGGTTTAATTAGGCCAGATCCCACTCTGCTGCCTAGATTTGGGAATTACTATCTATGTCTTGAAGGCTGGAAAAAGGGTTTCATAGCTGGATGCAGGCCATTCATTGGTGTGGATGGTTGTCATCTCAAAACAAAGTACGGGGGACAGTTGCTGATTGCTGTTGGTCGAGACCCGAATGACCAGTATTTTCCACTGGCATTTGGAGTGGTGGAGACAGAGTCCAAGACAACTTGGAGGTGGTTTCTAAAGCTACTTCTAGAAGACATTGGGGACATTAGAAGCAATAGATGGGTTTTCATATCTGACAAGCAGAAGGTAAATGGTGTTTGTAATTAGAACTCATATTTAGTTGTCATAATTTATGTTTGTAATTAATTAATTCATATATGTTATTTTCAGGGTTTGGTGGAGACATTTGGAGAGCTGCTAGAAGGTGTGGAACATAGATTTTGTCTCCGACACCTATACAACAATGTGAAGAAGAGGTTTGGAGGTGGAGCAGAGATAAGGAACTTGATGATGGGAGCTGCAAAGGCAACTTATCACCAAGCATGGCAGAATAGGATGGAAGAGCTGAGAATAGTTTCAGAGGGTGCATATGAGTTTCTCATGGCTAAACCTAAGTCCACATGGTGTAAGCATGCTTTCCAAACCTATCCTAAGTGTGATGTTTTAATGAATAATTTAAGTGAGGCATTTAACAGTACAATACTTCTAGCTAGGGACAAACCAATCATATGTATGTTAGAGTGGATTAGGATATACCTTATGGGGAGGTTTGGCACTCTTATGGAGAAATTGAAGAACCATGATGGTGATGTTATGCCTAAGCCTAGGAAAAGGTTAGATAGAGAGATTGAATTTAGTGGTAGTTGGATTCCTAGATGGGCTGGGAAAGATTTAACATTTGAGGTGAGGCACATAAGTAGGAGTGATGAGTGCTATGTAGTTGATCTGGATGAACGCACTTGTGCATGTGGGTTTTGGCAACTAGTGGGAATCCCATGCAGGCATGCAGTTTCAGCCATCACCCTTAAGAGAGATGAACCTGAAAAATATGTCAATTCATATTACAAGAGAGAGGCCTATGAGTTGACATATGGGAAAACCATAAGCCCAATCAATGGAAGAGATATGTGGCCCATTACAAATAATGTTGAGATAGTCCCTCCTCAGTACAAGAGAGGGGTTGGAAGGCCTAAAAAGTTTAGAAGAAAAGAGCCATTTGAGATTCGCAAACCAAATGGCACTGTTAGACTGCGAAAAGGACTTGCAAGACAAAAATGTGGCACATGTCAGGAAGTAGGACATAACAGCAAATCATGCCCAGTGAGGAAGGTAATTCCATTTACTGTCTGTCATTACAGCGTATTTGCCTATTTCTAGACCTGTTAGTCTTTTTAATTGTGTCTTATTTTTCCTATTTGGCAGAGAATATTGGAGACCCTTAGGCCTGCTGCTGAGTCTCAGCCTGCTGGTACTGAACCTGCTGGTGCTGAACATGGTGCTGCTGCTGAACCTGCTGGTGGTGAACCTGCTGCTGCTAACCCTCAACCTAAGGTAATGAAGATTAGTGTAATCTACTTATATATTTGTGCATTATTTATATTACTATAATATATTTACAAATGTTTTATTTATTCTCACATATTCAGAGGAGGAAATCCAAAGACAAATGTAAGCCAAAGGGACAATCACAACCTATTGATTATGGCACTCTTATTGACAATGATGCTGCAAGCTTTCATTCACAACCACTTACAAGGGTATTAAAACAGTTTCATTTAGGTTCTAATTTATTCCAATTTGTAATTAATATTCTGGATGTTGTCTGAGATGTATTTATTTTGATAATGTTGCACTATTTTGATAGAGCAAGTGTAAGAGAGGAGGTGGAATTTCATTATCACCTACTGCTGCCAAGAAGATGAAAATGTAAGATGTATGCTGAATGCTTTTTCTATTTTTCAATACTGATAATTGTATACTGAAATTTCAATACTGATATTTGTATACTGATTTTACTTTAATTATTATCCTGTCAGGACAAAGTTGTTTACAAAGGCTCCACATCTAGGAAGCCTTCAGCCGATGAAAACCAATCAATGACACAATTGAATCCTGCTGAGCTTGCAATATATTGGTCTGAGTAGGTGAAGGAAGTTGACGCCACAAAAAATGGGCTAGTGGAAGCACGTGACAAAAGATCAAAAGAAGGAGATGGAGACAAGAAAGGAGACAAGAAGGGAGGAAAGAAATGAAGACCTTATAATCATTCACTATTTTGAGGACTTTAGGATTAAAATTCTGTTTTGACTGTTTTGAAGACTTTAGGATCATTCACTATTTTGACTTATGGTGTGCATATGACACATGAATTTTTTTTGGCTGTAATTATGGTGTGCATGACACACAACTCTAACTTGTTTTGGGATCAACTTATGGTGTGCTTATGACACACCTTTGTTAATTATGTGGTTGTAATTATGGTGTGCATATGACACATGAATTTTTCTTTGGGATGAAATTATGGTGTGCTTATGACACACCTTTCTTAATTATGTATCATTGTATTTCCTGAATGTGCATGAAATTTCACTATCTTTGAACAATATTGTGTGCTTATGACACACTTTCTTAGCCATAAACTACCATATGCACAAAAGCCATAAACTACCATACGCACACTTTTTAGCCATAAACAATATTGGGCTTTCATCAAACAAACACCATATGCACAAAAGCATAATAAATTACCAATGAAAGTTAGCACAACATGGTGTCATTACTACATTACTGATCATCATGAACAACTTACAATACAAAATCAAAACTACTTGTGAAAATCACTACCTACTTAATAGGCAATACCCACTACAATGACATTAGAGACAACTAACACATACCCACTACTTCTCAGGTAACTACATAGTCAAAATCACTACATCTCAGGTAACTACACACTACAATGGCATTCCATTGTATTACCAACTAACACATATATACCCCACCAATGCACCTAGTGATAAAAAGAAAATGAGCATGAAAAACTGTGACTTCTTTCTCTCAGCATACAACTTCTTCTGTAACCTCACAATCTTCTTCTTCTGGTCACCTTCATTTACTTTCTCTTCACAAATTACTTGATTATTTTCATTGCTCATTGGTGACATGTTTTTTCCAAGTTTAATTAACAGCATTTGTTTGGCCAATTCATCTTCCCATTCAAAAAGATGGCATGTTCTTTTCTCATCCTGTCAAAAAAACATATATAACATACATCAATTTCAGAATGGTTATTCAAAAAACCCTAACCCCTAATTAACTCAACATTTACAGATCCAAAAAAAAATTCAAAATTCAAAATTCTAATTAACACAAAGCCATAACTCATAAATTGCAATTTCATATTTGACCCCTAATTGGAAAATCCGTGAAAAAAACGAAACCCTAATTTCATGTGTTGAATGGATGAAAAAACTTACCCTTGACTTAGGGCACCTCCAAAAATGTCTTCCATAGTTTTCGTTGGTATGAGTCGTGTAAAGCTTCAAGGGACCACAAGCACAAGAGAGATCCTTCGAACTAAGTCCATTGTTTTGAGAACTTGAACTCGCAGAGAAGGTGCTCATGTTGGCCGTTAATTAAAATACGAAGAGGAATGAAAGAAATGAGAGGAAAATAGGGAAGAAATGAGAGAATAAGGAGGAAAAAAGATGGTCTTTTACAGTGAAGAAGAAGCAAAGGAGACACAGCACAGAAGAAGAAGCAAAGAAGAAGAAGAAATGTAGATCGATTGGGACTGAAGAAGAAAAGGTGAAGCACGTGGTTTTAAAACACTTTTTAACTTTATTTTAATGTTCTTTTTTTAATAATTTTTAAAGAAAAAAAATCGGATGTATAAAAAAAAAATTTAAAGTGTTGCCACGTGTCACCATATTATTTGCAAACACTGACGGCGTGAGGGAATGGTTGACGGAAGGACAGAAAACAAAAGTGTGTAAAGTTCAGGGACTGGATCCAACAAAAAAAAAGTTTAGGGACTGGATCCAAAACACCCCCTAAGTTTAGGGACCTGGCACTTAAAAAAGCCTTTATTTTATAAAAGGGCATTACATTTTTATGGTATTAGAGCAATGGTCCTGACTCTTGGTCCTTGGGTGTGTGGTCCAATACGTTGGTCATCAAGATTTGTGGAGTTCCCTGTGAAGTATGCACCTACATACTCCTAATTGCAGTAAAGTTTGTATTCCTTGGCCCTAGATAAGTGGCCTAGTGTTTGTTTGTTAGTGTATCAGGTGGTCTAAGTCGAAGTATGGTAGCAACATACTTCTTTTTAGATCTGTTTTAACTATATGTCCATAGTGGTGGTCTACTATGGCAGCAAGGAATCAATGAGGATTGGTTTTAAAGACCTGTTAGTAAGCCTGTGATTCTGGGGAGAGTGTTTACCTTCAGTAGTATTGAAGCTAACCGACCCCCAGACCTAGTGCTTGGTAGTTATCTTCCTAGTAATCTGCTTTATCGAATTTTTTGGAACTCTATCCATTCCTTGTAAGGACGTGTATTGGTTTAATTCTCTTATAGTTGTTTCCCATATAAGTCTGAGTTGTTCTATTGAGCTATCTCTTTGGAGTAGATTTAATCTACCCACCTTTGTCACAAGTAAATGTGATCTTGGGCTTGGACTGGATGTCTAAGAATCAAGTAATAATTAATTGTGATGAAGAGGCGATTTTGTATGAGAACATGGAACCTAAGAGGTATATGTGTTTGTCTTGGAAATAGTGGAGAAAGGGAAAAGAAAATTGAAGGGATCCTTTCTGTAAGGAAGTTTTCGAAAATATTTTCTAATGAAATATTGAGTTCGCCATCGAATCGCGAAGATCAAGTTTAGTATTGATTTGGTTCTAGAAGTTGGCCCCATCTATATTGCTTCTTATAGAATGCACCACCGGAAATGGTCAAGTCAAAAGAGACAATTAGAGGAGTTAACATAAGAGGCAGTTTACCTGATTAGGTGTGTCCTCGTCGGGAACTTCAGTTAAGAACAAGATTGGGAGTATTGCGTAAATATGTTGACTAACGGCAATAGAATAAGAGCACCATTAAGGTCAAACGTATGTTGCCCAAGAAAGATTATGGAGTATGGAATAAGTTTATGGAATCTCAATAATTTCTAAGAATGACCTACGGTCGGGATATTATCATATTGGAGTCAAGAAAGAAGATTTTCCCAAGGCAACATTTCAATTTCAATGCGGACACTATGAGAAAATAGTGATGCCGTATGGATTGACTTACGCTATCTTCATGAGTTACATGAACAGAATTTCCATATCTTATCTGGATCTGTTTGTGCAAGTACTCATTGATGATATCAAAGAGTCTTCAAGAGCCTGCGAAATATCTTAAGATCATGTTAAGCCCTCTAAGTGTAACAGCCCGATTTTCATACCGAAAATTACCATTTACTTCTTAATAAATTGCTAAAAATGAGACCAATTTTTTTTAAAAAAACATAAATATGTTGTTGATACACAGCTTTAACTTTTACTGAAAATCAAGTTGACACTAAATCACTTGCTTACTCACTTGATTTGCTAAAAACATTCATCATTATAAAATAACTTAGCTTCGAGTCCAACATAATTCATTGTATTACATCAAAAGGACTCATACTGTTCCCAAAAAGGTTTCATCATCACACTTCTTCAAAATAAGACCTAATTTAAAATAAGCTGAATTACATAAATAGTTCATTACTTAGGTAATCCTCAATTCTAAGAAACAAAACCTAGACTCTAAGGGACAGAACACTGCCATAGCTCGGCTTCAGGCGCACTCAATTCTCGTCGGTGGCGGAATCCATTTCCTTATCCTCCTCAGGCTCATAGTTAGCATCAGCACCGGAATCATGCTTCTCTTCCTTGATTGTCCCCTCCATAGACTCCTCCTTCTCGGGTGTTGGTGCATGGTTCAGCGCAAAATCTCCACTGTCAGTGATCCTGACTCATCCTCGACTGGCTGTACAGATTCTTGCACGACTTCTTAGTGCTCCCTTATTCTTCTGCGATTACGACCTCGAAGTATAGCATGACCGCCTCTGCTGAGATTCCTGAAGGTTGTGACGACCCAACTTTCTATCCTAAATTAAATATTTATATTCAAAAATACGACCATTTTTTTTCATTTATTTTTCCTTTATCAAAAGTTAAGTCATCATCCATTTCGATCATTGCGGAAAATACTCAAACATCATGAATGAAAACATCCATTTTATATTCCATCATAAAAAGAAAGTACATATTCATTACATCAAAAGCTACCAACATTAAACTTAGCTTAGGTACTCTAGGTCATTACATTATATTACATATATTACAACAAAATTTATAATAACCTAGAGCAATAGGTTCGAAACACAAAACATAACATAATTAAGAGAAACCTGATGAGTCGCACTATCCACATTCCAACATCCACAACTCAACTCAATCATCAGTTCCCCACTGACTGCCAGTTGAGTTGTCCATGAAATCATCATCAGCCACTGGATCGGCATCCTCCACCGGATCCTCATCCTCTATCGGATCCTCCTCCTCCTCTTCCTCCTCATGTGCCGGATCAAATGGCACATAAAATGGAGTCCGAGATCGGGCTCTAGTGGAAGGACGAGAGGGAGCTGGAACCTCCAAAACGATTCTTTCCTCAGAGGGTGATGGACTTGGTGGGAGGGTGCGTCTCGGAAAACGTCTTGGTGATGGTGGTGGTGTTCCATGGCGAAACACAAAATTTGGCAGAATGTGCATAAAGTACATCATTGGGATTCTCGTTCGACGCGGACGCATTCGGGACCATGGGTTTGGGTGATGGAAAGTGACTTCCACGTCCCCTTCATAAATAGCCCGATGATCCTCAAAGTTCCACTCCCCATTAGGGAGCGGCCTCATCTCCACGCAGATCATATTCCTGGCCATGACCTACAACAAGGGATTAGGAGTGAGTCATAGCTAAATACAATAACAAATGAGCATAACAGGGGCTAAAAATAACAAGCACATGTAATCACATAGCATCAAGAGTGTAAATGTATGCTCAAACTGATTTATCACATCTTTAATTTCATTAGTGACATGATGCAGGCCTACTTCTCGTTCATGCTTCACAGTTCGGCATCCTTTCGGGAATCCATTTCAAACCTATGTTGTCATCGAACTAGAGCGTATCCATATCCCATGCATCACGATTGATTGGGAACTAGCCTTCATAACATTCTCATGTTACTGAATCCAAATCATCATAGCATCTCCAGGGCTATGGCATCACAGCTCATTCAATGCTGCGGAATACGTCTAACCTATGCTAGATTCCACAATCGAAATCGGAGCAACTCCATGCATGACAATAATACAATGAGAGTTTCAATTCTTTTCTTTTCTTTTCATTATTCTCATCAGCATCTCATTTCATTAGTTCTTTCCCTTTAGCTGGTGCTGGTGCATTCAAAAAGGACCATCAGAGGCATAGCCATTTCGGGATGGGTTTACTTGCTTTAAACTTGATATTTCAGAAAATCCATCAGTGGTCCAACCACTTTGCGATGGTTTTAGGAATAGTGTAAAATCATTTATTTAATAATTCGTCGGGGCACGACCTCCTATTGGCGGATATTTATTGCAACAACCCCATTGGGACTCCTATAGAAAATATCAACCAAGTGAATAAAAATTTCACTGGGACGTTAGGGATTATATCAACCAAATGGGTGTACGCACTTCCATTGGGACTCCTGTGGTAAATAATCAACCACTGAATAGAATTCCAGTAGGACACCTCCAGGATAATTATCGACCAACGGGATTAGATTTTTAAGCATAAAGAGAAACATTTAGAGTTTAGTAATTTAGGAGATTAGACGAGTTAATCTTTAATGAAATTGTAAAAAAAATAAAGGTTTTCTGAGAAATTCTTTGAATTACTCGAGTAGTTCTTGACTACTCGAGTGTTCATGTAAAATAACTCGAGTCCTTAAGAAATACTCGAGTGTTCTTCCACTTTTCCAGAATACTCGAGTTTCCCTTAAATTACTCGAGTGTTTTTGCTGCAACAGCACCAGTTTCTGCACTTTTCAATATCAATTCGAACTCCTTGCTTTATATCTTCATTCCTATGCAAAATAGCAACTTGGGCTCATAAAATAAACATGTTAGAACACTTAATCATCACTGAAACAACATCAAATAACCTCAATCACAGATTGCATCAAAACTTGCAAATATCCAATTTAAAACATGAAATCCATTTCCACTTGATTTTAATTTCGAAACACATTACAGTGAGCTTGATTAGGTTCATTTAAACTTGTTTAAGTCATAAAACCTTGAGCCTCTGACCTCCAAGTCAGAATCCCAATTCAAGTTTCATCCCTCTTTTAAACCTTAATGGTTCCTACATTTCTAGCTTGAAATTACTCATTCTAGTATTTAGATAACTCCTCCCTTACCTCAGAGAAGCTAAAGAAAGGATAGATTGAACCAAAAAGAGATTGAATCAAAACTTGATTCTGGATTGGTGCAGAACTGGTTGCACTTGGCTGACTTTGGCCACAAATTTCACAATGAATAAGACATGAAAAAGAACGAAACAAGTTAGTTTCAGAAACTAGGAAATGCTAACTTTAGATGGAAACAAGTTTGGAATCGAAAGAGTTCTTGGATTTACCAAACGAATTCAAGGAAGAAGGGTGTTTGGTGCTGAACTTTGCTCTGTTTTCACAGCTTCAAGACCTCAACTTTGGTTGCCTATAACTCGATCTACAGGAGGCTATTTGAAGTGATTTCGAGTTCTAATTCAAGAGTGGAATCAGAACTTCAGTTTGTGTTTAGGTTTCTAAGGAAAAGGATGAGAATTGAGAGAGAACGAAAGGATCAAAGTGAGTTCTTCAAAAAGAGAAATTTTGCCAACAATTCGGGTTTCAAGAGATTTGAGAGTGTTTGGGCTTCATTGATCACTTATTTATAGGCTAGGATTACCCTCCTTCGAAGTAAGGTCCAGCTCTGTGCTTGGAACCTCAAGACAACGCGTTTTGGTGCGAAGTTCAAATGAAAACCGACTTATACACTTAACCAGACTACTCGATTTACTCGAGTCTTTTACCCAATACTCGAGTACTTTTCAGAAATTCAAAGAACACTCGAGTCCTTTCTGAAAGACTCGAGTCTTTCAACAAAAATTCAAATTTTCAAGTAATTAATGATTATACTCGAGTCCTCCCCAAAACACTCGAGTATAGTAACCTAATTTTAGAAATTTCATTATTTTATTCAATATACTAACATTATTATTTAAATACTTAGTATTTATTTATTTATTCAAAATACAGGGCCTTACATCCTCCCCCACTTAAACAGAATTTCGTCCCCGAAATTTCGATTTACATAAAAAGATGCGGATATTCCTCTCTCATCTTAGATTCTAATTCCCACGTGGAGTCGGATACTCCATTCTGACCCCAAAGGACTCGAACTAACGGAATCTCTTTCCCTCGCAACTTCTTAATTTCTTTTATCTTCTATTCGCACTGGCCCAACATCGAATGTGAGATTCTCTTTCAGCGGTATCACGTCTTGTTGCAGCTGAACGATCGAAGATGGGTCTTGGACAAACTTCCGAAGCTGAGAGACGTGGAAAACATTGTGCAAATTGGACAGAAATGGGGGTAAGGCGATTTGATACGCGACAGGGCCAACTCGTTTCAAGATCTGATAAGGGCCTATAAACTTAGGAGATAACTTCTTCGGCTTCATTACTCTTCCAATACCAGTTGTTGGCACCACTCGCAAAAATACATGATCTCCCTCTTGAAATTCGAGCTTGGATCTCCGCTGATCGGCATAACTCTTCTGACGACTCTGTGCAATCTTCATCTTCTCTTGGATAACTTTGATCTTCTCGGTCGTCTCTTGAACTAACTCAGGTCTGATGAGAGCATTCTCCCCCACTTGGAACCAACATAGTGGGGTTCTACACTTCCTTCCATAGAGGGCTTCGTACGGGGCCATATCGATGCTTGCGTGATAACTATTATTGTAGGTGAACTCCACAAGCGGCAACAAACGATCCCAACCTTCTTGATACTCCAAAACACATGCTCGAAGAAGGTCTTCCAAAGATTGAATCTTCCTTTCCGATTGACCATCCGTTTGCGGGTGATAAGCCGAACTCATTCTTAGCTGCGTTCCCAACGCTTGATGCAAACTCTGCCAGAAACGAGACACGAAACGAGGGTCACGATCCGATATGATACTTGAGGGAATACCATGAAATCTGACAATTTCCTTGATATACAATCTCGCAAGCTTCTCCAACGGATATTGCATGTTGATGGGGATAAAATGAGCTGACTTCGTTAAACGATCAACCACAACCCAAATCGCATCGAAACCTTCTCTTGTTCTCGGAAAACCACTCACAAAGTCCATAGCTATTCCATCCCATTTCCATTCCGGTATGCTTAGAGGTTGCAATTCTCCTCCAGGCTTCTTATGTTCAATCTTCGCCTTTTGGCAAACAAGGCAAGACGCAACATAAGACGCGACATCTTTCTTCAATCCGGGCCACCAAAACATTCTCTTCAGGTCTTGATACATCTTCGTTGATCCAGGATGCATACTCAGCTTGCTTTTGTGTGCTTCGTCCAAAACGGCTCTTCTTAAATCCTGATTAGCAAGGATACACACACGATCTCGAAATCTTAGGATGTCATCCGCTCCAACTCGAAAATCAGATTCGACTCCATCCACACCTAATCTTTTCTTTTCCATCAATTCTTCATCTTCTTTTTGCAAGTTCCTCACTTGAGTAAGGAATTCATTTGTCACTTGAAGCATTCCTAGCTTGATAAACTCTGGTTTACAATGAACTGCCAGATTCAAGTTTCGGAATTCTTCAATTAACTGAGCCTCCTTCACCATCATTGTACTCACATGCAGCATCTTCCTACTTAGGGCATCGGCTACAACATTAGCTTTGCCGGGGTGGTAATGCAATTCGAAGTCATAATCCTTCAAGAATTCCATCCACCTACGTTGTCTCATATTCAGTTCCTTTTGGTCGAAGAGATACTTCAAACTTTTATGGTCACTGAATACTTGAAACGTATTACCATATAGGTAATGTCTCCAAATCTTCAAAGCAAAGACAATGGCAGCCAATTCCAAATCGTGAGTAGGATAGTTTTCTTCATGCACCTTCAACTGACGAGATGCATAAGCAACAACTTTCCCTTCTTGCATCAAGACACAACCCAAACCTTGTCTAGACGCGTCACAATAAACATCGAAACCTTTCCGAGGATCAGGCAAAGTTAACACTGGAGATGATGTTAACTTGTCCTTCAACGTCTGGAAACTAACTTCACACTTCTCGTCCCAGACAAAAGGTTGCTCCTTCCAGGTCAAACGAGTTAACAGAAGAGCCAACTTGGAAAAACCTTCGATGAACTTCCGATAATATGCAGCTAACCCAAGAAAACTTCTAACTTCGTTAACCGTCTTCGGTCTTTCCCATTGCAAAACCGTTTCCACCTTGGCTGGATCCATAGCAACACCATCCTTCGAAATTATATGTCCCAAGAAATTGACTTTCTCAAGCCAAATTCACACTTGGCCAGCTTAGCATATAATTTCTTCTCCTTCAAGGTCTCCAAAACAATCTTCAAATGATTAGCGTGCTCCTCCGGATTCTTCGAATATATGAGAATATCATCGATAAACACCACAACGAAGGAATCTAGATAAGGCCGGAACACTCTATTCATATAATCCATGAATATTGCCGGAGCATTGGTCAAACCGAATGGCATCACCACATACTCGTAGTGTCCATATCGTGACCGAAAAGCAGTCTTCGGAATATCTTCATCCTTAACCCTGATCTGATGATAACCTGATCTCAGATCAATCTTTGAAAACACCGATGCTCCTTTCACTTGATCCATCAAATCGTCAATCCTTGGCAACGGGTACTTGTTCTTGATTGTAACCTTAATTAGTTGCCTATAATCAATGCACATCCTCATAGATCCATCCTTCTTCTTTACAAACAAAACGGGCGCTCCCCAAGGAGACACACTTGGTCTGATGAACTGCTTCTCTAACAAATCTTCCACTTGCTTCTTCAATTCGGCTAACTCTGCTGGGGCCATGCGATACGGGGCGATAGAGATAGGACCAGTACCAGGAACTAGGTCAATACTGAATTCTATCTCTCGATGCGGCGGCAAACCGGGCACTTCATCGGGAAACACCTTGGGAAACTCTCGAATAATTGGAATATCTTCGATCTTCACTTCATCCTTCTTTTCTTCAGCGATGGCCGAAAATAGGCACACATAACCTCCAGGTTGATTGGCAGGAGACTTCTCACCAGGAAACACGATCGTTCGAGCCTTGCAGTCGATTACCACATGATTGGATGCCATCCAATCCATGCCCAAGATAACATCGAGGTTGGATAACGACAAACAAATCAGATTCACATGAGAAATCTAATCTCATATGCTAACAACGCATCTGACACATGCTCTTGATGCAACAACAGGAGCATTCGTGGAGGTAGACACACTCAGATTAAACGGGGTTTCCGAGACAGACAGACATAAACGCTTGACACATTCCTCGGAGATGAAGGAATGCGTCGCTCCAGAATCAAATAAAAAGCACAAGGCATGCCATTAAGGAAATGGTTACCTTGCACAAGATTGTCGGTTTGCTTTGCTTCAGCTCCGGACATAGTGAACACCTTCCCATTGACCCAGGGTTTGCTTCCTTGTCCTTGGTTGATTTGGCGCTGGGGTTGGCGGCATGCACAGGAGATGTGACCGGTCCTTCCACAATTGAAGCAGACTGGTGGCTTGTCTCTCCAGCAATCTTGACCAGGATGAGAGCGTTGACACTTGCCACAAATCTCTGCCGGAGCCGGAAGGCTGACTGCTCCAGAGGGTGGTGCTCTTCCTTTTCCCTTATGCGAATAAGGGTCTCCATGATTTCCACAATTATTCTTGTGCTGAAGTCGGTGTGGTCCATGGCCTCCTTGGTTGACTTCTTTCTTGAAACTGTTCTTCTCGAAGATGCGACATGCACTAATCAAGGTTGGATAGTGGCGAATCCTTTGCACGCTCACCGCCAACTTGATGTCCGACCTCAACCCGTTCTCGAACCTCGTGCACTTCGAGTATTCGTCAGGATGATATTGGAAGTACGGGGAGTACTTCATCAGCTCCTCAAATTTCTCAGCATACTGATCGACGGTCATGCTACCTTGCCTCAAGTCCAGGAATTCCATCTCCTTCTGGATTCGAACATCATCCGGAAAATACCTCTCAAGAATTTCTCCGTGAAAACTTCCCAAGAGAGCTCGTGATGGTCATATTTCAAGAATTGGCGGGTCTGCTCCCACCAAGTTGCAGCTTCACCATTCAGCATGTACGCCGCAAACGTGACCTTCTGAACTTCCGTGAGACTCAGCGTCCGGAAAATCTTATTCATCACAGCTAGCCAGAACTGAGCTTGTTCCGAGCAACGGCCACCCGAAAAGCCAGGGGGTTTACATCTACGGAACGAATCTAGGCCTTGAAATTCCGTCGGGGTTCCATTGCTGGGAGGACGGTTTTGATGCAAGTTTTCCAGAACCACAGCCATACGGGTCAGAGCCTCAGCAATGTTAGCGTTATTTCGTCCAGCCATCTTATCCCACAGAATCCAAAGGGGAAAACTTAAATAGATTCTGTCACTCTATCTCTCAAAATACAATCATTATTCTAAAATACGCAATGGTTAGTGTGTAAGGCCACACTCCAAGGCCGAGAGTTAAACCATTGCTCTGATACCACTAAATGTGACGACCCAACTTTCTATCCTAAATTAAATACTTATATTCAAAAATAAGACCATTTTTTTTCATTTTTTTTCCTTTATCAAAAGTTAAGTCATCATCTATTTCGATCTTTGCGGAAAATACTCAAACATCATGAATGAAAACATCCATTTTATATTCCATCATAAAAAGAAAGTACATATTCATTACATCAAAAGCTACCAACATTAAACTTAGCTTAGGTACTCTAGGTCATTACATTATATTACATATATTGCAACAAAATTTATAATAACCTAGAGCAATAGGTTCGAAACTCAAAACATAACATAATTAAGAGAAACCTGATGAGTCGCACTATCCACATTCCAACATCCACAACTCAACTCAATCATCAGTTCCCCACTGACTGCCAGTTGAGTTGTCCATGAAATCATCATCAACCACCGGATCGGCATCCTCCACCAGATCCTCATCCTCTATCGGATCCTCCTCCTCCTCTTCCTCCTCATGTGCCGGATCAGATGGCACATAAACTGGAGTCCGAGATCGGGCTCTAGTGGAAGGACGAGAGGGAGCAGGAACCTCCAAAATGATTCTTTCCTCAGAGGGTGATGGACTTAGTGGGAGGGTGCGTCTCGGAAAACGTCTTGGTGGTGGTGGTGGTGTTCCATGGCGAAACACAAAATTTGGCGGAATGTGCATAATGTACATCATTGGGATTATCGTTCGACGCGGACGCATTCGGGACCATGGGTTTGGGTGACGGAAAGTGACTTCCACGTCCCCTTCATAAATAGCCTGATGATCCTCGAAGTTCCACTCCCCATTAGGGAGCGGCCTCATCTCCACACAGATCATATTCCTGGCCAAGACCTACAACAAGGGATTAGGAGTGAGTCATAGCTAAATACAATAACAAATGAGCATAACAAGAGCTAAAAATAACAAGCACATGTAATCACATAGCATCAAGAGTGTAAATGTATGCTCAAACTGATTTATCACATCTTTAATTTCATTAGTGACATGATGCATGCCTACTTCTCGTTCATGCTTCACAGTTCGGCATCCTTTCGGGAATCCATTTCAAACCTATGTTTTCATCGAACTAGAGCGTATCCATATCCCATGCATCACGATTGATTGGGAACTAGCCTTCATAACATTCTCATGTTACGGAATCCAAATCATCATAGCATCTTCAGGGCTATGGCATCACAGCTCATTCAATGCTGCGGAATACGTCTAACCTATGCTAGATTCCACAATCGAAATCGGAGCAACTCCATGCATGACAATAATACAATGAGAGTTTCATTTCTTTTATTTTCTTTTCATTATTCTCATCAGCATCTCATTTCATTAGTTCTTTCCCTTTAGCTGGTGCTGGTGCATTCAAAAAGGACCATCAGAGGCATAGCCATTTCGGGATGGGTTTACTTGCTCTAAACTTGATATTTCAGAAAATCCATCAGCGGTCCAACCACTTTGCGATGGTTTTAGGAATAGTGTATAATCATTTATTTAATAATCCGTCGGGGCACGGCCTCCTATTGGCGGATATTTATTGCAACGACCCCATTGGGACTCTCATAGAAAATATCAACCAAGTGAATAAAACTTTCACTGGGACGTTAGGGATCATATCAACCAAATGGGTGTACGCACTTCCATTGGGACTCCTGTGGTAAATAATCAACCACTGAATAGAATTCCAGTAGGACACCTCCAAGATAATTATCGACCAACGGGATTAGATTTTTAAGCATAAAGAGAAACATTTAGAGTTTAGTAATTTAGGAGATTAGACGAGTTAATCTTTAATGAAATTGTAAAAAAAAATAAAGGTTTTCTGAGAAATTCTTTGAATTACTCGAGTAGTTCTTGACTACTCGAGTGTTCATGTAAAATAACTCGAGTCCTTAAGAAATACTCGAGTGTTCTTCCACTTTTCCAGAATACTCGAGTTTCCCTTAAATTACTCGAGTGTTTTTGCTGCAACAGCACCAGTTTCTGCACTTTTCAATATCAATTCGAACTCCTTGCTTTATATCTTCATTCCTATGCAAAATAGCAACTTGGGCTCATAAAATAAACATGTTAGAACACTTAATCATCACTGAAACAACATCAAATAACCTCAATCACAGATTGCATCAAAACTTGCAAATATCCAATTTAAAACATGAAATCCATTTCCACTTGATTTTAATTTCGAAACACATTACAGTGAGCTTGATTAGGTTCATTTAAACTTGTTTAAGTCATAAAACCTTGAGCCTCTGACCTCCAAGTCAGAATCCCAATTCAAGTTTCATCCCTCTTTTAAACCTTAATGGTTCCTACATTTCTAGCTTGAAATTACTCATTCTAGTATTTAGATAACTCCTCCCTTACCTCAGAGAAGCTAAAGAAAGGATAGATTGAACCAAAAAGAGATTGAATCAAAACTTGATTCTGGATTGGTGCAGAACTGGTTGCACTTGGCTGACTTTGGCCACAAATTTCACAATGAATAAGACATGAAAAAGAACGAAACAAGTTAGTTTCAGAAACTAGGAAATGCTAACTTTAGATGGAAACAAGTTTGGAATCGAAAGAGTTCTTGGATTTACCAAACGAATTCAAGGAAGAAGGGTGTTTGGTGCTGAACTTTGCTCTGTTTTCACAGCTTCAAGACCTCAACTTTGGTTGCCTATAACTCGATCTACAGGAGGCTATTTGAAGTGATTTCGAGTTCTAATTCAAGAGTGGAATCAGAACTTCAGTTTGTGTTTAGGTTTCAAAGGAAAAGGATGAGAATTGAGAGAGAACGAAAGGATCAAAGTGACTTCTGCAAAGCAGAGAAATTTTGCCAACAATTCGGGTTTCAAGAGATTTGAGAGTGTTTGGGCTTCATTGATCACTTATTTATAGGCTAGAATTCGTTGTGGCATCAGCATCCACCAACAAAACAACGAAAAAAAAATTAAATAAACATTTGAGATATATATGTTAACATAACAAAATAAAAGACATTAAAATTATGAATCCATAAAAATAAAAATAGAAAATTTTAAGTATGTAAAAACAACAATAAAATATATATAAAAAAAGAGATAAAGAATTTTTTAAAAAAAAAGGAAGAAAGAAAAGAAAGAGAAAATAGATAAAGGCATAAAGATAGGATACAAAATGGTAGTAGCATAAAATTCATAGAAAGTGTTAGTAATGACATTGTTGTTGCACTTCAAAAGATATCCACGCATAGAATCCAAGAGACATGATGATGAAACCAATGCCAATTGATAAGTTCAGACATTATGTATCAAATAAAATTCATATAATGTATTTTCTTTTAATGTATTTTGTTAAAAAAATATTAATATTGGATCTAACAAATTAAACTATTTCAAATTTACAAATTATATTGTTATGTCTCTGAGGTAGGGAAGATTGACTTGTTGACGTGGATGCTTTGGCTGGGGAGGTTGATCGGTCCGAGCGAACTGAAGTGAACCGGTTCAGTTGATCCGGTCTTGATGAAACACCACGATGTGTTTCATGGGTTGTTGTAGCTGGCGGGGGTGGCCCCGGTCCTACGTACTCCATGTAAAAAGGGGATTAAGCCACACGTATTTCTTGAGAATAGGGAGAGAGAAGTGGGAGAGGGGCGAATCAGGTCGGCCCGGAAGGAGGAGTGAGGGGGAGAGGTCGTCTCTTCCCCCCATTTTGCACCATTCAGCTGTGAGGTATTTATAGGAGGCTGTTGGGCTTGGGCTTAAGGGTAGCCGTGTAGGTACTATAGACCTAGGTCATGATGGTCGCGTCAGTGTCAGCGAGATTTGGGGGATCCTAACGGCGGCGGCGGACATGAAAGCTGATATGACAACCTACACTCTACGCGGGTAGGTCCGAACGGGTAGGGGAGTCCGTGCCGTGTGGAAAAAAGGACGGTACCGATCGGGTTAAGGAGATCTTCCCCTTGCTCGCGGGTCGATACCTGGTGGGGAGGAAGCATCCCTGTGCCTGCCCGGTCGGACTCGAGAGGAGTGTCACGTGTGCTTGAGCCATAGAACTTAGGTTCCTTCATAACATATATAAAACAGTTTATGTATTCAAACCAAACTGAACTTGAACTAAAAAATTAGTTTGAATCGAATTGAAACAAAACTATTTATTAACGAAGTTAACGGATGGATAATGTTACGCTCATTTTCTACCCTAATGAAAACTATATATGATATACAATTTGGTCCTAAAGTGTTTGAGATGAGTTCACATTGAACTTGAAGAATAAACTTTATGCAAGTATTATTGCTCTGATTTTATTCATCTCTCAATCAAGAAAAAGAAAAGCATTATGTTGGCCACTTAATAATGGCGTTGGTGAATTTTATTTATTTTTATTTTTGGTTTGAACGGCTAAGTCCTTTGTACTTGAAAAAATCACCTGTATGAACTGAAGAAGAGGACAGGGTGAATCTGTTCACGTTGGACCACTGCATTGATTGCACTGAGATTAGAGTGGGGACCACCAAACTCTACCACGTCTAGTGCTGAGGCCGCATACTATCTGCATACTTTTTCAAACTTCAAAAAAGCATAAAGATAACAACATGGTCCAAAGTTGCACCATCTACAAGATTATGCTGTCTGCAAAAGCAAAAATTAAAAGTCCATAATTTAATTTACGATTTAATCCTTTGCCTCTTTTTTCATCATTCTGCTTTGGCCATGATTTTAGCATATTTAAGGTTGTGTCTAATCTACAATTTGTACACTAGATATATGGTATTTATATATTTTATGTTGTGCAGAATATTTTTAAAATACTTGATAATAAATAAAAGAAACTAAATCTAAGTATCTAACCATAATGTGGTGGTGCATGGCATATGACATCATATTATATCTGTTCATGTTCTCTCCTATAGCTTCAAGACAAATTGCTATGCCCAATTGTTGTTTTGTTTTTTCGAGCTTCTGATAATAAAAACAAATGAGTAAGCTGAAATGTTAATTTCCTCAAATAAAGGGTTGATTCAAGTGAGAATGGCTTGAATTTCGTGTTCCAAGTTTGATCCTTGTATTTTCTTTTTTTTTTTTTTTTTTTTGGTGAAAGATCCTTGTATTTTCATTTACAAAAGAAAACAGTATCGGAAGGATCTTGCTTAAATATGTAGTTCAAGAAGATTAATTTCTTATTTATTAGATTAAAAAATATTCTAAAGATATAATATAATGCAAATGTACATTAATAATTAAGTTTAGTAGTGAAAAATTATTCTTTATATTATCAAGAGACTGCTTGATGTACATTAATAATTAGTTTTTTTATATATATTTAGTTGTCTAAAGAGTACTTGTTAGCAATGCTATTACAATTTTGTATATTTAGTATATTAGACCTTTTAATCCAAGTCATTTATTATAATTGGGGAGTATGAATTAAATCAATTAATTTTGTTTTTATTATTAATGAGGTTAATTGAACAACAATATAAATGATTTGACACCATGTCTTAACCTAAAACCTTAAGGCATTAGGTTCATAGGTCTTTCTACTTATATATTGTTCAACTTATCATATCTTAGTTGATGTTCGGCTTATATATCTCAATACTCCCCCTCAAGTCTAACTAGGGCAACTGAGCCTAGTTGTGACTTGTCATTAATTTTCGCCATGGGCTTGTACTTCAAGTGAGCTTGCCTTTCTAGGTCATATTCATTCTTGAGCGCTTGAGCATTTGCTACTTTTAACTTGAGTTGGCCCAGGCCTTTTTGTTTGTTTTTATATGTATACCATATTACAATTTTGTATATTTAGTATTAGGTTTTTTAATCCAAGTCCTTTATTATAATCGGGGAGTATGAATTAAATCAATTAATTTTGCTTTTATTAATGAGGTTAATTGAACAACAATATAAATGATTTGACACATGTCTTAACTTGAAATCTTAAGGCATTAGGTTCATAGGTCTTTCTACTTATATATTGTTCAACTTACCATATCTTGGTCGATGTTTGGTTTATATATCTCAATAAATGCACATAATATAATGTTAATTTTCTCACTATTGATCTTGTTTGTCACTCTTTATTGTTAGAGAAAAATGAAAATTAAAGGAAAAAAGTGAACCTGAAATGTTATTTCCTTAAAAGAAAAAGAAGATTCCAACATCAGATCAGATAAAGATACAAACGTGAATGAACAATCAACAAAATAAAAAAGTTAAAGTTAAGTGGAAGAAAGCTGGTTGAGATGCTGAACTCACAAAACAAGCTGTTAATTTCATCAATCACCCAAAATTCTTGATGCAAATTGTTACTTTGTCTTCCTAAACTTCAATGGATTTAATTTCTCTCATTCTGGTTATTATACTTCCTTTGTTAACATCATCCACAGTTTGCCAGCTTCAAGGTATGTATGTTCCATGTTTTAATTTTCCTTTAGTAGACAAAAACATAGGAATACTTTAATTAGTTTTCAATTCAATTACAGTCAAGCATCCATGCATGCTAAAACTTCAATTCATTCTCATCAACTTTGAAATCCAAACATGTGATGCAGAATTTATCAGCATTGATTGTGGAGGAACAACAAGTAACTACACTGATATAACCACAGGGCTGTCATGGATTTCAGACACTAGGATCATGAAGCATGGCATGTCAGTGGAAGTAGAAAGTGCAAATGGAAACAAGGTTCAATACCAAAAAAGGAGAGACTTTCCTACTGATAGTAGAAAATATTGTTACACACTAAGCACTGTAGAGAGGAGAAGGTATTTGGTGAGAGCAAGTTTTCAATATGGAAGCTTGGAAAATGGAGACACATACCCTCAGTTTCAGCTCTACTTGGATGCAACAAAATGGGCCACTGTTTCAATTTATGATGCATCAAGAGTGTATGTTAAGGAAATGATCTTCAGGGCACCCTCAGATCGTATTGATGTTTGCATGTGCTGTGCTACAACTGGCTCACCTTTCATATCTGCACTTGAGTTAAGGCCATTGAATCTTTCTATGTATGCCACAGATTTTGAGGACAATTTCTTCTTGAAAGTAGCTGCAAGAATTAACTTTGGTGCTCCAAGTGAGGATGCTGTCAGGTAAGGAAAGCTCCCCTTATTATTTTGGTACAAAAATTGAGACTAAACAAAAAAATTTCCTTAGAGAACAAAAACAAATGGAACCTAAATTAAATTTTGAAACCTTCAATTCACTCCTCCTAATATTATAGTGTTTCTAGTTAGGTCAATGAATTTTTTTTTGTAACAGCAATAATAGAAACAAAAGAGAAAGAGAGAGCACACATAGAATTGGTTACGCAGTTCGGCCAATGATGCCTACGTCTGCGAGACTGCTTCTATAGAGCAGCTATAGTTCCGTATTATTTCTTGTGTTAATCAGGGTTACAAAGTACAAGCATATGTAGTAGAAAAACGGTTTACATTAGGCCCATAAACCGTACCGCGGGGGGTGAAACACCCCCCCACACCCTAATCGCCCCCCCCCCCCCCCAACATCAACTTGGGCCGTGATGGGCAAATGGTCAATTCGTGGCTCATCTTGTGACCCTTTGCCCTTTTGCAGTACCTATGAGCCATACTCAACAAATTTTTTGGTCACCAATTATATCCTTGAATTGATGCAAATTTTTTGGTCACCATGTTATAAGGACTTGAGTCCCCAATTAAGTCCTCCAATTTAACATTGTTCTAAATCTTTCAAGGGTAATTGGTAACAAAAAACTTATAGGGACCTAACTTACAGCACTTTAATCTTTGGAGGACTGAATGACAGGTTTAAGCTTAATACTTTTTTAACATGGCTAGCTTGACTAGGGAAAAAAATTAATATATTTGGTGCCATCAACTCTATTTATTTTTTTATTTTAACGAATATATATCAGGTATCCAGATGATCCATATGACAGAATTTGGGATTCTGATCTAATTAGAAGACAAAACTATCTTGTTGGTGTGGCACCAGGCACAGAAAGAATCAGCACAACCAAGAACATAGAAATAGAGACAAGAGAATATCCACCTGTTAAAGTGATGCAAACTGCAGTTGTTGGCACAAAAGGAGTACTCAGCTACAGATTAAACCTTGAAGACTTCCCTGCCAATGCTAGAGCTTATGCTTATTTAGCTGAGATAGAAGATTTGCCTAAGAATGAGACAAGAAAATTCAAGTTGGAGCAACCTTATATAGCTGACTATAGCAATGCAGTTGTTAACATAGCTGAGAATGCTAATGGAAGCTACACACTTTATGAACCTAGTTACATGAATGTGAGTTTGGACTTTGTACTTTCTTTCTCCTTCGTTAAGACCCGGGATTCTACTAGAGGACCTCTTCTAAATGCAATGGAAATAAGCAAATATGTCCCAATTGCTTTGAAGACCGACAGGCAAGATTGTAAGTTCTTATAATGTTCGTATAGTTTTGCGAAAAATATATCAACAACGCAAACATAGACTATATGGATTAATGGATGGATATTTACATGATTAACTTTCAACGGTTGCATTACTCTATTAATGAGATTATTGATAATCATACTTCCACTTTACAGCAAATGTTGTGAATACATTTAGCTCCATGTCTGCTGAAAGTGTCCTGATGAATGAAGGTGATCCTTGTGTTCCAACGCCCTGGGAGTGGCTAAATTGTAGTACCTCGACACCTCCAAGAATTACAAAGATGTAACATCTCTACACCCTTTTGTTGGGAAATTATTGTGTGGTCCAGGACTAATGGTCCCGGACACATCCATATCGTTGGATATATTATTAATCAATTAAAAACATAAATATTTAATGAAATCAACGGTATGGATGTGTCCGGGACCATTGGTCCCGGACCATACAATAATTCCTCCTTTTGTTGACACTTTTGTTTCATGCCAAATTCACTAGTCTAGTGAATATTCTGAAAGTTGGTATTATAGAATGCAAGATACCGGTATTAATTATGTTCGGAGAAAAAAATAGTTTGGTGGCAGAAGCATGATGGAAATGAAAATGTTCTGCAACAACTATTCTCGACAACTTTGGTTTTTATAACGCAAAGTACTAGTATTTTGCGTTAGAAAAAGTAAAGTTGTTAGACTATGTTGTAAATGTAATAGTATTACTCTGATTTCCGATGTTCGCATAACATTTTGCCGTGGTAAATATTTATTGGAAGTTCAAGCTGTACAAATTTTAACAAATTGTAATAGCTTGCACCAGAAACCTGTCTAGAAGGAATTTGACGGGCGAAATCCCACATGAGCTCAACAACATGGAAGCATTGACAGAATTGTATGTAAATCATCCTTCAACATAAAAGTGCTTTTAGTATTTTGTTTTTCGGTGTGCCTCTTTGGTGATTCATTCTTGTTTTCTTAGGCGGTTAGATGCCAACTTGCTTACAGGTTCACTACCTGACATGAGCAATCTTATCAATCTAAAGATTTTGTAAGTTCTCTTGTTTCATACATACCCTTTTTTGGAGGGATTGAGGTGGTGGAAAACACCTTTCTTGTCGGTTAGGATTGCAAAAACGTTTTCTGTTTCCATTTTCAGTTTTTATAAATAATTGCAAAAATTTCATCTTGTTTCCATTTTAAACCTTGATTTCAAAGATATGTATAGGAAACAGTGAAAACAACGTTCATTTTTTCCTCTTCAAATCTTTAAAAAATGGAAACAGATAGAAAACAAGTTTATATACATGAAAATAGTAAACATTTTTGCAAACCAAGCAAGCCCCGAGTTCTTTTTTTTTTTTCCTTTCTTATTTTCATTTTTTCAACAAATAACATGCAGGCATTTAGAGAACAACAAATTGACTGGTTCACTGCCATCTTACTTGGGCACCTTGCCAAGTTTACAAGCACTGTATGTAGCACTTAATCATCAATCTTTACCATTCTACTTTTGGAAAAGATTGAAGCATTTTGTTAGCCTGTCCTTAATTTTTCTCCAACAGAACATTATTGTTACCCCTTTAACATATATATTAATCATGCAACATCTGTGAATATGTGACAGGTTCATACAGAATAACTCATTTAGTGGTGAAATACCATCAGGATTAGTATCTGGAAAAATCATTTTCAAGTAAGTATGCTTAGCAACAACATAAATTTTCTTGTATAAGGTCTATTAAAATTGCTTCAGCGTGAATATAATAGGACAAGGATTTTTCAACTAATTTTGGATCAAGAGTTCGAGACAGATGTAACAACCATATTTATTTTCTCTTCCAGCTATGATAATAATCCTGGACTACATAGAGGGAAAAAGAAGCATTCTCATTTGATACTAGGAATTTCAATAGGAGTGCTAGTGATTCTATTAACATTGTTCTTAGCAAGTTTGGTGCTATTGCATAAACTCAGGAGAAAGACATCTCAACAGAAGCATGATGGAAAAGGTTAGTCATACAAGTATAAAATACAGTACTTTTAACTTGACCAATATCGAGTTCTTCTATCACACACATTCCTGTACCCTGCAGGTATTTCCGGGCGCAGTAGCACTAAACCTATAACTGGATATAGGGGTGGGAGTTTAAGGGATGAGGGTACTGCTTACTATATTTCACTCTCAGAATTGAAAGAAGCAACTAGTAATTTTGAAAAGAAAATTGGAAAAGGAAGCTTTGGATCTGTCTACTATGGAAAAATGAGTGATGGAAAAGAGGTGGCAGTTAAGACTATGACTGATCCATCAAGCCATGGGAACCAGCAATTTGTGAATGAGGTAGCATTTTTATATTTGAATCCTGATTGAGAATGTGTTCTATACAATCTTCTACAATAAACTTGAGGATAAAACTTAGGTGTTCTCTTAGTGTTTGTAATCCTGTTTTTTTTCATTGATGACATAACATATTAACATGTATAGCATCTCATCAGTATAAATATCGAAAACAATACTACAAGCATGAAAAATCTAAAGAATAACACCTAAATTTGGTCATTATTTGTAATCCTGCCGTTCAATCAAAACAATTGTATCCTTCATAATGATATAATCATTGAAAATGCAATTATATGGCTGATTTATAACAGCTTAAGAAATCGAAACTATGAAACTTTCTTAATTCCAGCTCATGTCTAACTGCAGAAGACTTATCCTTAGCACATAATTTCTAAAATAGCTACAAGAAGAATATGAGAAAATCTTAATTTACATGTCATTGATTAGAGAGTCATGAATGCAGGTAGCTCTCCTTTCAAGAATTCATCACAGAAACTTGGTTCCTTTGATTGGATACTGCGAAGAAGAATATCAGCATATTCTGGTTTATGAGTATATGCACAATGGCACATTAAGGGATCACATTCATGCTCAGGGTCTAATTCTAAACCCTTGTACTCATCTTACTTACTTTGTAGTAAAAGTAGTGCAATGATATAATATTTCTAATGTTTTGACAGTGTGTTCGAATCAGAAGCAACTAGACTGGTTAACTCGTCTTCGTATCGCAGAAGATGCAGCTAAAGGTTGATTAGTGACTATCTTCTAGGTCCATTAATTATTTTATTAATGAACAAACGTCCTCGAAAGATTATAGAGTCACGAGATAAATCTTCTAAGAACTTAATTGGTTATAAAAATAAACAATTTTAGGACATTTCTGGCTACACCATAATCTTTCGAGGATTGAAATGAGGGGTTTTGAGTTCAAGTATTTTACTTCAAAGTTAATAGTTAAGGAGCTATTTTCTGTTTACTGTAGGCCTTGAATACTTACACACAGGATGCAATCCTAGCATCATTCATAGAGATGTAAAGACAAGTAATATTCTCCTAGACATCAATATGAGAGCAAAAGTATCAGATTTTGGACTCTCAAGACTAGCTGAAGAAGATTTAACACACATATCAAGTGTTGCAAGGGGAACTGTAGGGTACCTGGATCCTGAGTAAGCCACAGGTCTCATGTGTTATTGATCAATAAAATCTTATTCTCATTAACATTTTAGAACTCAATTTGTGTTATTCACTTTTTTATGAACAGGTACTATGCAAATCAGCAATTGACTGAAAAGAGTGATGTATACAGTTTTGGAGTTGTTCTGCTTGAACTGATATCCGGAAGAAAGCCGGTATCATCAGATGATTATGGTCCTGAAATGAATATAGTGCACTGGGTAGGTTTACCTTCTAATAATCCAAAATTGAAAATCAGAATATTAATGAAAGAAAAGAAACATTAAAATTTATTAAAGGTTTCAAACCAGAAGCTGAATCAGCATAAACATAAACATAAATTTAAACATAAACATGTGAATTTTCCTTAAGGGTTTTTTTTCACTCCAAGGTTTTTAAGGAGGTAGGGGATCTATCAATTGATATTTGAGGTTTGGTGTCATTACTTTTGTAGTGAGTAAGGGTAGATGGAAAGGGAGGATTAGTATTGGATGATATGAAGTTACTGTGGGTCTGTTCGGCAAAACTAGCTTGTAACTTTGAATTTGTAACTTGTAGCTATGAGCTTCTAGCTTGTGTAGCTGTTGTTAAGCTAGCTAGGAGTTATAAGCTTGTAGCTGTTTAGCTGACTAATTGAAATAGTGTTCTTCGGCAAAACTAGTTTTTAAAGTAGCTAAAAGTTATTAAATGATCAAAAAGGACATGCAACATTTTATTATTTTAAATTTAAATTTTTTTTATTTATTTATTAAATAGATAGTTAATTAATTAATTAATAAAATATATAAATTATTAAATTATAATTGATTAAATTCATTTTTTTCTTAATTTATTAATTATGTAGTTAATTAATTAATTATAACAAAATTATTAAATTATAATTAATAATTAATTAAAGGGTAGTAAAATAATTTTAAATTTTGTTTGAGGATATAATCGGTATATGAATTATTGAAAGCTAGTTTAGTTTCTTGAATGAAGTAGTTTTCTAAAAACTAGCTTTCAAAAGCTACAAACTCCTTTTTTAAAAGCTACAAGCTCCTTCTAATTTGTGTTCACCGAACGGAACTAGTAGTTTATTGACTAAATCTAAAAGCTCCTAGCTAGCTAAAAAGCTTCTAACTACTCTTGCCGAATAGAGCCTATATCTACTTCACAATGGTGTGAAGGAGTAGTTTGTAATGTTTGGTGTGGGGTTTCCTGAAGCACATGATTGAGTACCCTTCAGCAAACCCTTCAGAGAAGGTGGGGTCTTAGTTGTGTACGTTGATGTTCGGTTGCCCTTTGTTATTATTAATAATATATTTCTTTTTCGCTATTCAAAAAAAATAAAAAAATAAAAAAACATGTACAGTTTCATCTGAAGCAATTAATTTTCCAAGGAATATATATCTCGTAAATATTTTGCTCATTTAAGCTATAATTTTTCGTCTCTGTAAAAAAAATTCAGTTCAATTTCCATATGTACAATTATTTTGATTTTGTTGGAGTTGAAATATGGAGACTAAATTAAAAGTGATTATCATGTATAAGGAGTTAATTGGTCCAACGAATAGTACTATATAGGGCTTGATTAGTACTATAGTAGCAATAAATGGTAGGGACTAAATTGAAAATAATTGTACATATAGGGCTTGATTTAAATTTCTTCATGTTTGGACCAAAAATTTATTCATGCCAACACCAAATGAAACTCTTACTAGTCTAAAATCATTGCTTTTATTTTGCAGGCAAGATCCTTAATTAGAAAAGGTGATGTGATAAGCATCATGGACCCTTCCCTAGTAGGGAATGTGAAAACTGAGTCCATTTGGAGGGTAGCTGAAATTGCCATGCAATGTGTAGAGCAACATGGTGCCTCTAGGCCAAGGATGCAAGAAGTGATTCTGGCTATACAAGATGCTTCCAAGATTGAAAAAGGGCCAGATCAAGCTCAACTCAAATCATCATCATCATCAAGTACTTCAAAACCACAATCTTCAAGGAAAACTTTACTCACAAGCTTCCTTGAAATTGAGAGTCCTGACTTGTCAAATGGTTGCCTCCCATCAGCAAGATAATTTTGTTCATTATCATGGAACCAACCTACCTAATAATAGATTATTATGTATATTAGTTACCATCATCATCTCTCCTCATACTTTTTGGTTCATGATGATAAGTAGTACATGCTAATATGTTTATACCACAGTGACACTCACTAAGTGACAATATACCTTCAAATCTTTAGAGCAAATGCAATTGTGATCTTCTTCCTCTCTGTTTCACTTTTTTTTTCTTTTACTCCGAGAATCATATATATGATAATTACAATGTACCCTTAATCGGAATCGAGTCAGAAAGACATATTTCTGCATCAGCTTTCTAATGTCAAAAATAACAGCAGTGACACTGAAAAAATATATATAGTAGCATGGCTGAAGATGCATTATACATACCACTAGCATGCTGTTGCAGCTTTCTTTTGAAAATAAATACCAGTAGTATGCTGAAGATGCATTATAGTACATGCTAGTGGCATGTATGGTATTTTTGACATTATACATGCCACTAGCATGCCCACACCAAGCGATAGTGTCTTCGAGTTCACTAAACGTAGGAATCGGAGTTGGATAAAATGGAGAAAATACACTGAAAAAATATATAAAGTACTAATACTTTAATTTTAGATCATTAAGAATATATTCACACAGCGCAAGGATTTCTCAGAATTAAACGTATCCTTCTCATGATTCCTAATAATTTTATGTCGATTTCATCACAGCCTCCTTCCAGCATCCACAAGCTTTGTATACTGTAAATTATTCACAACACAAACATTGAAACTCCAGACTTATCTTTGTGGGGACAAAAAATCCAGGCATTGTATTTGACTATTTGCAATTATTGACTTGTTTTGTTTAAGCTTTGAAAAAGTGATTATAAGATTATTGACTTGTTTAAGCTTTGCAAATACTGGTGGATCCCATTGGAAATTGGTTTCAGGCTGAATAAATTTGGAGTAGGGATGTATATAACTAGTGATTTTTTTATGACCTTTTCATTTTTTTTTTTTTTATGAGCATGTAACATTAGTGATAAATTTGTTATACGATGAAACTAAGTTGGAGTTGAAATTAAAACATACTGGATACTGGTACTTGAACTAACAAAAGCTAACAAGTTAATTTGTTCACTACTTCACTAGGTTGGGTCTAGTGCCGGCCCAGGATGGAGGGCAACAAGGCGGTCGCCCAAGAGTTTTGATTTTTGGCCCAGGTGAAATTTTGGCCCCTATTTCAATTTTTCATGGATAAAATTACTTTTTTATGTGTTATTTTTTCCGTTTTTCCTTGACAGAATAGTTTTTCCGTCCCTAACGAGACTAAAATTTTCATCTATCTCGTGATGAAAAATTTCCATCTACCGAGAGAAGGAAAAATTCTATCTATACTCCCTCTGGTCTCATTTATAAGCAAAAAAAAAAAATCTCATTCATGGTCTTAAATATAAGCAAAAATTAACCAATTTTTTATTCTCAATACAATCATTCTTAAAATATCCCTACAAAGTGGTTGTAACATTTAATTTTTGTTTCATTCTCAATGCAAGTTTTCTAAAGTAATCAATTTTCCTATGAATGTGAGAAAAATGTACTCAACTAACTTTCTTAATACGTGAAATTAGTTTTTTTCTTAAAAATAAGACCAAATGAAGTAGTTTTGAGCATCTATCTATGATGAACTTTTGCTTAAAATCATGTGCAACCATATAATTATTGTATATTGTTAAATGCATCACGTAATCACTAAACAACTGCTTCTGTTTGAGAAGGAACTTATATGGAAGTGACCTCATTACACTTGTTGCAGGCAAAAAAACGGAAGGACCGGCATGATGCTAATTTAGCTGGAGTGGGTGTAAATCCAGGTTATGCCGGTGCATACGGTGCACCACCTACTGTAAGTTTCTTCTACTGTAAGTTCATCATGAGGTATAGCTTATAACCCGGCTATAGTGGAGGTGTTGTTGGTGATAACTTCTTTCGTCTCTCTGGGAATGGAATTTTTTCATCTCTTGGTAAATGAAAATATTCTATCACAGGATAGATGGAAATTTTTCGTCTCGTTAGTGATGGAAAAGCTATTCCGTCAAAGAAGAAACGAAAAAAATAACATACAAAAGGATAATTTTTTCCATGAAAAATTGAAATGGGGGCCAAAATTTCATCTTTGGAAGCCAAAAATCAAAACACGTCACCCAAAAGATTTAGGGGCCCATAAATTTTTTTTAATAGTACATATATTTTTGGAAAAAAATTTAATAGTCGTAAGTTTTTTTATTTCTTAACCATCAATGATTTTCAACTTTAATACTTTAATTTGTCTTTTTCATATAATTAAATGAAGAAATGAATTTTACTTTTGCAACCTAACATGAAAAAGGTTTTTTATTACTTCTTTACTAAATAACTTTTTATTTTATTTCATATATTATTTTTTAATAACTAGTTTTATTATTGATTGTTGTCATTTTTTTTTAATTGATTACAGAGTGAGTACTAATTTAATCATTAATGTTTTTTTTCACTTTACCAATTTAGTCCCTGAAAATTTAGAATACACATTTAGTCACTCAAGATTTTTCGATATACCAATTTGGTCCCACAAAATTTTGGATGTCTCAATTTGGTCTTTATAGAATGAGGGACCAAATTGGTATGTAAGAAAATCTTAAGGAACCAAATTAGTACATCCAAAAATCTTGAGGAACTAAATGTATATTTATAAACATTCGGGAAGTGAATTGATACAGTGAAAAAATATCAGGGACTAAATTGGTACTCCACTCTATATATGTATATATACTACATTTTTAATTTATTTACTTTTAATAAAAAAAAATTATGAATTAAGGGTCCCAAATTCTTTTTCACCTTAAGACCCATAATAGGTTAAGACCAGACTTGGTTAAGTGTACTAAATAATGATGTGTTTTATAGATTAAGAGTAAACTTTTTAGTTTTGTTCATTTTACATTTTTAGATTTTTTATCCATTGTCCTAAAGCCAATATATAACAAAACCCTATTTAATATATCAAAACTAGACATGTATCATTTTTTTAATGTAAACTATGAGGTTCATTGCGGTTGATAAAAATTGATTATTCATTTGTTTTTTTTTTTTTGACAAAAGAGGCAAAGGCCCAAAAACAAAAGAAAACTAAGATAAAATTATATCTCTGGGGAATGCAATCTCACACTAGTCAAGATAAAGGATTAGGTTCTTCAAGATGTTGTCCATAATCCTTATTCAAACTAAAGTTTGCTAAATAATAATAAGTGACAGAATTCCCTTCTCGCATAGTGTGGTTAAATTGAATTCTCCACTCTTTCTCGCATTTGTTTTTTTTTTTTTTTGGTCTATGACCAGAGTGTACACCGCCGACCGCAGTGACTAATCTCTTCGCTGGCTTGTAGACACCTCTAATGAGTGGGACAGCTGACCCTGAAATTTAACGCTGTTGCATGCACAAGGCAGGATTCTCGCATTTGTCTATTGTTGTTTACTTTTATATAAAAATATTATAAATGAATGATAGATGATAAACTGATGATATAAAAAACATTACACCATTAATACATACTCATTAATTTTTTTTTTTTTTAAAAGTAAACTCATTAAGTGGGTGCTCAAAAACCCGGCCCATGCACAAAAGCTATCCTGTCCTTTTAATTGATGCATAATAAATTAATAATTAATTAATTATAGCCGTTCACCTAAAATACTCAATAATTTAATTGAGCAGCCAACTTGCGAAGTTGCCATCCGTGCTTTACAAAAAAGATACAATATATACAATACTTATAAATGATAAATAATTTCGTGTTGAAAAAGAAAGAAGGGTTTGAAAATTTTATTCAACCTCAAACCGTTTGAAAAAGCATGCAAATATTAACTAATACAGATTACCATATATAATTAGTTTTTGCGATTCTCTTAACAACTGTATGATGAGAAGAGTTTAAATGAAATGGTTTTGTATTAAAGAATTATATATATTAAAACATGAAAGGTAATGTTCCCAATATATATTTTTTAATTTTTATTATATTTTAACCTCTTATCATCAACTTTAATAATCAAACACATTTTTTATACAGACCAAAAAAAAACCACATTTTTTATACTAATATTAAAATCTCATAATTTGGTCTAAAAACTAAGTTAAAAAATAATACTTCCTCTGATCCCTATTATAAGAAAAAATATCTGAAATCACACTTATTAAGAAAGTTAGTTAAATATATTTAATTTTCCCTTCATAAAAAATATTATTATTTTAGGAAAATCGCATTGGGAATGAAACAAAAATTAAATGAAATCATTACTTTCTATGAATATTTTAGAAATAATTATATTAAGAATAGAAAGTTAATTAATTTTTTTTTATATTAAAAATCAAGATAAATATATACGAATTAACTTATTTCATAGTCATCACACTTAAGAACACAAACCTAACACACTATTGCTGGAAATTGCAGAGAACGAATTTCATAAGGAAAAAATAGAGAATGCATCAATGGTATAAATGTTTTTTATACAATCTGTGTATCATCTATTATTCATCCATTTATGGTTAATAGATTAAAGTAATACAAATAAATAATAGATGATGAACTAATGATATAAAAAACTTTATACTGTTAATGCATACTCATTAATCTCTTTCATAAAAAAAATAAAATAAAGTACCAGTGGAGGCTGGCACAAGTGGAAGGGGCTTGTGTCCCTTAAGCATGTGGTCGCGGGTTCGAGTCGTACCTGAGGCGCATGTGAATGGAGCAAGCCTTACTAGGAGCATCGCCCCCAAAAGGGTCCAACCGTGGTGCGAGGGATTAGTCACCTAGTTGCGCGGGTGGATACCCTGTTCATCAAAAAAAATAAAATAAAGTAATAGATGCAAGGATGAAGGATCATTTAAGAGTGATATGATAATTATACAGTATTTGTATTTGATTGTGGTGATACCACGCCATTCCTTACCTCACCCACACCCACCCCAACACCCAAACCTCTTTAACTCAAAAAGCTTCAATCTTTGAACACAAAAAAACAAATCCCTTTTTGCTTCTCTTCCTCAATTTCTCTCTTTCTTTCCTTATCAGTTAGGATAAGCTTCCCCCACCCTTTCAAAAATTCATCATCGTCATCCACTTTCACCCATCATCATACCCAGATACTTATAATAATTTTCATTTTCATAAAAGGAACCAACTTTCTCTGTTATACATACATATATATAGTGAAGAAGAAGAAGAAGAAGAGAAAGAAGATATGGAGATGATGCCTTACCAACTTTGCAGATTGCCTTACCATGATTCCCTCAAACTACTTGAAGCTGATATTCAGCATGCCAATGCTTTGTGAGTTTTTCTTCTTTATATATATATATTTGTTGCCCCCCCCCCCCCCCCCCCCCCCCTTTTGTTTTCTGCCATAAATTTATTAGCTTTGCTGTTTTGTTTTTATTAATATTTGTGATTAATTTTTGGGTGATATGAAAACTTGGGAATACTTGGGAATAAGAGTCTTAAGCTTGTTTTTTAGTCAATTAATTTTGCAATAGGAACATAATCACCATATATATTCATTTTCATTGAATTTATTACTGGTTATGGGAAATGACGGGTCTTCTGATAATTATTTATTAATTGCCCTTATTTTGTTTTCTTGTCAAATAATTTGATAATAGGGACATAATCAGCATATGTATTGAATTTGTTACTCATAAGTGGGATTAGGTTATCATTTTTGTTGTTGTTGTTGTTGTTGTTGCTGTGCTTTTTGTCTTCTGAATTTGGATTATGGGTTTGTGCTCTATAGGGCAGCTGCAATTCCCAGAGGCAAGGGTGGGAGTCTTGTTCAAATGAAATTGGTTTACAATCAATTGGCTCCTCTCTTTCTTTTACTTCTACAATGGATTGATTGCTCTTGTGCTGCAGGCTTTCTACACAGATATCTCAACCTCTTCCACATACTAATATACAAGGTGAGAGTGTTCCTGGATGAATGCCATCCATTTCTTTTGTTAGCTGTTTGTTCGAGAACTTTGGCATTTTGTTTTCCTTTTACTGTTTGGAAAGAGTGGCTTCCAATGCTTTTAGATTATAGATTAAATGGTGAATGCTAAAGGGACCATAAAAACAACAAATTTGTATTGTGAAATGATGTAGTAGGGAGGGTTGGGAACAACTTGTAGAGCAGTTATTTGGACTTATGAGAATAGCTTATTTCATTAAGGTTTATTATCGGATAAGCATGTGAAAATAGTTTATTAACTTACCTTCCTAAAAAGCTCTTTCGATAAGTCTATCAGAGAAGCTTATGAAAATAAACTCTTTTAGTTTATTGGATAAACACCTAATTATGTTGTTTATCCAAGCACACCCTTGTTTGCCAAAGGAGGTTGGTTGGCAAGGCCCTAAATTATAGTAATTTCATTGTAATGTTATTAAGATGAATAATAAATATTACTTTAGTCCTGTAAAATGTGGTACTAGTTAACAAAAACACAAAAATTTGTAATTGATGGTTTTGTTGTTGTTCGTTTCCTATTTTACAATAGGTACACAATGATGGTAGATCAATAATGAGTTCTCATGGAAGGAAGGCCACCATTGGGGACTTTTATGGTGCGTGAATATTTGACTTGTGAAAAGCACCTTCTTTTTCTTCTTAAACAAAAATATGTTATCATTTATGGCTGCCATGACTAATTGTTTCTTACTTTGTTTATGTTATCCAAATTGAACTTTAGCCGTTATATTGCCATCTCTTCAGCGCCTACATGGTAGCTTGGAGAAGTTGGAGAGTTCTGAAGAAGAGCACTCTAGCGTAGAAGAAGGTACAAGTCATGGCAAGAAGATGATGATTGAAGGAGATGGGAAACTGAACAATGTTGATTTGCATAGAGAAGATGAGTGTGGGATTTGCTTAGAGCCTTGCACCAAAATGGTTTTACCTAATTGTTGTCATGCCATGTGTATCAGATGCTACCGCAAGTGGTAAGTAATCACATTATTGAAATCCCGTGTTCTCAACTTGCAAATTATATGCTGATGGTGGCAAATTGGTTAAAGTAAACTTTTAGTTCCTATAGTGATGTTTGTTTTCAATTTGGTCCCTATAGTAAAAAAAATTCAACTTAGTCCCTATGCATACAATTATTTTCAATTTGGCCCTTGTCGGTCGTTGTTATAACACCGGTTGTTGGAGTTAAAGCATAGAGACCGTATAAAAAATGATTGCCCCATACAGGACCAAACATATATTTGTTTGGTCCTTATACATGGTAATCATATTCATTTTGGTCCTTATAGTTGACATTCACTTTTAATTTGGTTTCTTTACTTAAACTCCAACAAACGGTGATAAAACAACAATGAACTAAGAGGACCAAATTGAAAACAATTGTATGGATAGTTATAGACATATAGGGACCAAGTTGAAAATGAGCGAACGTCTCATATCGCTGGTAGGGATTGTTTAAGCTGGCAAATTTGCCAATGTTTTATCATTTTAACACCCTTGTGATTGTAATTTTCAACCTACAGGAACACAAGGTCACAGTCTTGTCCATTTTGTCGAGGTAGCTTGAGGAGAGTTAATTCAGAGGATCTATGGGTACTAACTTGTGATGAAGATGTTGTGGATGCTGAAACAGTTTCTAAGGAGGACTTGTGGCGCTTCTACCTATTCATCAACAAGCTCCCTAAAGACCACCCAGATGCACTTTTTCTAATGTATTATGAATACTTGATTTAGAGATGACTGAGTCTTAGAGCAATAATACTGTTAGTGTCTTGTGACCTGGAGGTCACTGGTTCACAAATGCCGGAGACAGTCTTTGTGATGCAGGCGATAAGGCTGTGTACATTGAGTTCATCAGGTGAGAGCCTCGTGCATTGGGTCGACCTCTTTATTATTAATACCTGATTTGGTCATTTAGTAAATAATAAGAAACAGAAATGTACATATAGGAAAATCCGGACTGTAAATGTGAATAGAGTCTGGTTGGAAAAAAAAAATATTTCTCCCAAGTGAAATTTCTGGATTTTAAGCCCAGAAAAAACCACTCTTCATACTCTTGTGATATATCTCCATTGTAGACATTACTCTTATAAAATACTACATTTATTACTAAAGAACTGTCGTTTAAAAAAAAAAGGTTTTGCTTCTTCTAATTTAACGTCACTTAAAAACCTTAATGTAATATATCAATTACTATTTTTATAATTTTACTCATATAATTAATAGAAGAGATAATAATTGGAAAAAATAATTAATTACTATATAGAAATGAATGATAAAATAAGTAAATCCTAAATAAGTTTTGATTTATTAAAAAGAGATACATCAAATATATTTTTTAATTTATGTGCTACATCTTTCAATGATAGTCATAAAGGAACAGAGCTAATAATTACTCCCTCCGCCCCTTATTGTAGGGTATTATTTTGGTAGAATTTGTGTCTTTTTTTATAAATCGCTTTAAAATATCTAGGTAGTATTAATGAGTTTATTCCAAATACACTCCTCATAATTGCATAGAGTTGATAGAGTAATAATTACAATAGAGAGAGAAATGAATAGAGTTGTAAAGTTTTAAATAGGGATAACTTTGGAATGACAACATATTTTTTGATAAATTTGATAATAATAATCATTTTTCTTAATCTGCGTGAATTTGATAAAAGTGTTATATTAAGGGACAGAGGGAGTAACTGGGAAGCCTATGTTTGAGTTTATGAAGCAATGTAGCTAGCAAAAGTTTGATGCTAATTAAGATATAACAATGGATTTATGCTGACTCTACTTGCATGTTACTTTTTGAAACCATGTGATTTTATTGTACGTTGGAAATTTTATGTAAGCTTTACTAGAAGAGGAAAAAAAAAGATAATTATTGAGCTTTATAGAGTGTGTTACAAGAAGTTGAGTTTTGGATTTTTCGGTCCCATCAAGTATATATGGTTGACATATTCTGACTTTTATATATTGGTATTTAATAAAATATTATTGAAACTAGCATGCCTGTGTTTTGACTTTTTGAGCTCGGGAAAATTGGATAATGGGTTTATGTTAGAGTATTAGTTAAGATATTCAAGTGTTAAAAGGAGCATTCATATAGTGAAACAATACCTTTTTGAGATTCAATATTAAGGAGAAGATATATTTAAGATGCAATGTTGAAAAGGAAAGGAAGATGCCATGAGAGTTGTTGAAACTAAGAGGTTAGGATAGGAGGTTTTTTTATTTAAAATTGGTGATAAGAGGTTAAAAATAATATTTTTTTATTAAAAAACTAAATATTTAACGTTTACTAATAGACAATGAGCTTATAATCCTGATAGCATTATTTTATTATTTTTTAACTTTTTATCATTAAACAGGTATTAAACAAATTCTTATACTTGCATTAAATATTCAGGTTTTCTTAATTTTGTCGGTTAGGATTGAGAATAAGAAATCAAAAATGAGTAAGAATGCATTGTAAAATTAGATCCATTATCACTAGATTATTGTTTCTGCCAGGAAAATTATATTTTTGCAATGGAAATAATAAAATGCAAAAATACAACTTGGGTTCGTAAGCTTTGTGAAATTAATGGCTTCTTTTATTATGTATTGGAAAAGAGTACAAGAGAGAGTGTGTTTGCTGCAGGGGAGTGTACAGCAGGCAAAAACAAAGAGATTTTATAGGACGCCTTTCACTCGTCACCCTCAAGCTCTCTACCATTTTCACTTCTCTGGGTCGTTGTGTTTATGCTGTTGTTATCAGAACTCATGCTATGACTTTTTCCTTTCTTGGCTGCTTGCCTTTGCTAATGCTTTGGATCTCCTTTTATACTTGAACATCAACTTGGCCTCCACGTTTTTTCCTTGCTTAACCCAATGGTTACTGCACTGAGACACCTTTACTCATTGGTTTAACGTTGTAACTTCCTCAAACCAGGAGATTAAGCATCTTTCACCATTTTTGTGTTGGAGTGGAGTAGTAAGATTATCATTTATGGTATTTATGAATGACCCATATGATGGAGCGTTGGGCCCGAGGCTTGGGGACTTGTTGAGGAAAGATGTCTTCTGATCTTCATCTTCCTGGGAAGACTTGTTACTGTAATCAGATGCAAAGTGTTTTCTGGTTGGTGACATCCCTGTGACGCCTTTCTCATCCTGGTATCTGCTTGCTATGTCATGGGGCCTTGATTTCCATTTGGGCCTTATTGTTGGGCTTCACTTTATTTCTTTTCTTTTTATTTTAGTAACATATCAAAGCCCAATCCTATTTTTTCCAATCCAAAACAATTATTATAGTATATTTTTAGTTTTTCAATCAATATATACATCTTTTCTAATATCTTATTATCAGTTTTTCAATATATACATCTTCTTTAATCTCTTGTTATCTGTTTGAAAGGTTGAGATTAAGAAATTCTTAAATATTATTTTACTTATTAATTATTGATATGAATAACAGTAAGAGTGAGTATGTCCATTTGTACGGCGGGGGTTAGGTCGATGATTAATCAGGAATGCTTCTCCACCATGTATGGTCCAGTAGGGGCATATAAGCTTGTCGAAAATATCTATTCTTTTCACTACTTCACTACCTCCATTGTAAATAGCAACGGTACACAATTCTCTTTCCAAAAAATTCTTTCTCAACGGGTGGTTTTGTTGCATGTTTTATACAGCTTAAAATTTGAGATTTTAGCTTACTTTTATAAAAATAATTTATTTTGTAAATAAAAAAAATTTGGTATCAACATTAAATTATAAAAAATATGGTTGTCAAACTCAAGAGTTCAAGTAAATTCGTGGAGTTTGTGAAATAAAACAAAAATAGTAAATCAAGTTTTCTTTTACTTTGAATAAACTTTGAATAGGAAATTGTTCCTTTGTTTCCGTAACAACAACCTAAAAGTTTGTTACGCGTATTCCTAATTATGTATTATGCATGTAGTATAAAAAGGTATCATCCTTTGTAAAAACATACAACATATGAAAAGAAAGAGAATTGTGAATAATAATTACAAAGAGATATAACAAGAGGTTTATCTCTGCCTCACGTCCTCTCCTTTTATTCCGCTGCGTTTTCTTTTTAAATTTTCCTTGGTGATTTGATATCAAATTGGTATCAGAGTTGGCTTAATCCAGCGCCTGGTTTAAAAAAAGAAGTGTTTGTGAGAAACAAGGGTGTTCTCATATTATTATTTTTTTTATACACATACAAAGTAAAAAAAAAATGTCAAACAATTTTAATGTTGTTTGGTCAGGTCCCAAATTAGATGGGAAACTTGATTATAATTACTGGGAGCTTTTAATGACTACACACTTAAAAGCTCAAAACCTTTGGAGTCTCATTGAACCAGGGATTGAAGAAGGAGCTAATGAAACTGCTCAAAGGAGGGACCAATCGGCGCTGACGCAAATTCACCAGGGAGTGGACTATTTGGTATTTGGCAAAATAGCCAATGCCAAGACTGCGAAGCAAGCTTGGGAGACCTTAAAATTATCATATAAAGGTGTGGACAAAGCTCAAAAATCCAAACTACAATCATTGCGTAGAGAATATGAACGATATGAGATGTCCGTTTCAGAAAGTATTGAGCAATACTTCTCACGAGTTACAGACCTCGTTAATAAAATGAGAATGTATGGAGAAGATATTTCAGAAAGTATGGTGGTAGAGAAGATCCTTCGAACCATGCCGATTAAATATGATCATGTGGTGACTACAATAATTGAGTCCCATGACACAAACACAATGACAGTAGCAGAGTTGCAAGGGAGTATGGAAAGCCACGTGAACAGAATTTTAGAGAAGACAGAAATGTCAAAAGAAGAGGCTTTAAAAGGCCAAGTCAATATGGCTGAATCCAACCAAAGCGCATATGGCAGAGATCGTAACTTTAATAATGAAGGAAGAGGTAGTTATAGAGGCAGTTATAGAGGCAGAGGCCGAGGAAACTTTCGAGGAAGAGGACGTGGCAATTTCAATCAATGGCGAGACAACAACTATAGACCTCCTGGTCGAGGCAGAGGTGAAAACAATTTCGGGTCTCCAAATCGTGGAAGAGGACGAGGTAATTTAAATCAAGAAGGAGGTAATTTTATTTGTTTTCAGTGTGGTAAATATGGCCACAAAGCTTCGGATTGTCGATCTAAATTTCAGAATAATTATCAGGCAAACTTGGCAGAAAATCAAAATCATGATACTGGTGAGAGTTCTTATAATCATGAAAGTTTATTTTGTGCGAGTAGTTTTTTCTCAGAAGATGAAAATATTTGGTATTTGGATACCGGGTGTAGTAATCATATGTGTGGGAAGAAAGAATTATTTTCTACATTAGATGAAAGTGTTAACTCAGTGGTGAAATTTGGCAACGATACTAATATACCTATTTTGGGGAAAGGCCAAATTACTTTTAAATTAAAAGACGGTTCTAAAAATTTTATCTCTGATGTTTTCTATGCTCCTGGCCTTCATTACAATCTCCTAAGTATTGGACAACTATCATAGAAAGGTTTCAACATGCAAATTCATCATGGTATCTGTACGATAATTGATAGACATGGTAGATTTGTAACAAAGGTAAATATGACTTCGAACCGTTTATTTCCCTTGAAAATACAACATGAAAAAATTTCGTGTTTAAATTCGATCATACCTGATGATGATTGGTTGTGGCACATGCGTTTTGGTCATTTTCATTTTTCTGGATTGAATTATTTATCAAGGAAGGAGCTTGTTTCCGGTTTGCCTATAATAAATGTTCCTAATTGTGTATGTGAAACTTGCCAACTGGGAAAGAAGCATCGAGATGCATTTCCAGTTGGAAAATCTTGGCGAGCAAGGAAGCTATTGGAGATTGTCCATTCAGATTTATGTATGGTTGAAGTCCCAACTAATGGAGGTTGCAGGTATTTTATTACTTTCATTGATGATTTTAGCAGAAAGGCTTGGGTATACTTTTTAAAGCAAAAGTCGGAAGCTTGTGATGCTTTCAAATCATTTAAAGCATTTGTCGAAAAACAAAGTGGATGCAAGATTAAAGCACTGAGAACTGATAGAGGGCAAGAGTACCTCGCCTGTTCTGATTTCTTTGAGCAACATGGAATTCAACACCAAATGACCACGAGATACACACCCCAACAAAATGGAGTAGCAGAAAGGAAGAACAGGACAATTATGGATATGGTGCGATGCATGCTAAGAACCAAGAAAATGCCTAAAGAATTTTGGGCAGAAGCAGTTGCTACTGCTATATATATTTTGAACAGGTGCCCGACGAAAAGTGTCAGTGATAAAACTCCAAAAGAAGCTTGGAGTGGAAGGAAGTCACCAATACGACACCTTAGAGTTTTTGGGTGTGTTGCATACGCCCGAGTACCAGATCAATTAAGGAAGAAGCTAGACAACAAAGGTGAAAAATGTATTTTTATTGGATATAGTACAAATTCAAAAGCTTATAAATTGTATAATCCAGAAACTAGGAAAGTTATTATTAGTCGAGCTGTAACATTTAATGAAGAAGCCATATGGGATTTGACCACCAAAGTTGAAAAGAAGCAAGTGGTAATTCCAGAAGATCATGAACCAGAAGACAATGGTGAAGGTCAAGCTCCCAATAATCATGATGATCCAGCACCTAACAATCAAATACTTCCCGAACCTCAAGGTGAAGCATAGGAAAGACCACGACGACAACATCAATTACCAGCCAGACTTCAAGATTGCATTCTGGGGAATGATAATGATCCATCAGACGACGAGGAGATTATTAATTTTGCTTTGTTTGCAGATTGTGATCCTTTAACATTTAAGGAAGCCACTAATCACGAGCATTGGAGAAAGGCTATGGACGAGGAAATTCATTCTATACAAAAGAATGATACATGGAAGCTGACCGATTTGCCTGGAGACAAGAAGCCCATTGGAGTAAAGTGGGTGTACAAAACAAAGTACAAGCCAAATGGCAAAGTTGATCGTTTCAAAGCGAGGTTGGTTGCAAAAGGATATAAGCAAAAACCAGGTATCGATTATTTCGAGGTATTTGCTCCTGTTGCTAGACTTGACACTATTCGAATGATTATTTCACTCTCTGCTCAACGTAATTGGAAAATATATCAAATGGATGTTAAATCTGCCTTTTTAAATGGTAACTTGGAAGAAGAAGTATATGTCGAGCAACCTGAGGGTTACGTGATAAAGGGAAATGAAAATAAAGTTTATAAATTAAATAAAGCACTGTATGGATTAAAACAAGCACCAAAAGCATGGTATAAGAAGATTGATTCATATTTTGTGGAGCACGGATTTAACCGATGCCCTCATGAACACACACTATATATTAAATATGTTAAACCTGGAGATGTTTTGATAGTGTGTCTCTATGTCGATGATCTTATTTTTACTAGGAATAATCCAAATATGGTAAAAGAATTTAGGGAGGCTATGGTCAGATCCTTTGAAATGACTGATTTAGGGTTGATGTCCTATTTTATTGGCATCGAGATTGTTCAAAAGAATGATGAAATATTTATTTCTCAAAAGAAATATGCTAATGATATTTTAAAGAAGTTCAAGATGGAGAATTCAAAACCAATTTCCACACCAGTAGAAGAAAAGTTAAAGCTAACAAGAGAAAATGAAGATAAAAGAATAGATTCGACTTATTACAAGAGTCTAATTGGAAGCCTAAGATATCTAACTGCAACTAGACCATATATAGTTTTTGGAGTTGGGTTACTAAGCAGATTCATGGAAGAACCACGTACAAGTCATTTACAAGGAGCTAAAAGAATCCTCCGATACATCAAAGGAACCTTAGCTGATGGAATTTTTTATGACAATAATAATAATGTAAAGCTTATTGGTTATACTGATAGTGATTGGGCTGGAGATATAGATACAAGGAAAAGCACATCGGGATATATATTTCATCTCGGTTCAGGCGCAATATCATGGTCGTCAAAGAAACAACCAATAGTGGCACTATCTACGGCCGAAGCAGAATACATAGCAGCAACCAATTGTGCAACACAAGCAGTTTGGCTAAGAAGAATTCTCGAAATATTATATCAGAAGCAGGATACTCCTACTGAGATATTTTGTGATAACAAGTCTGCTATAGCACTATCCAAAAATCCAGTTTTTCACGGGCGATCCAAACACATAGATATTCGCTTTCACAAGATTCGTGAATTAGTTGAAGATAAAGAAGTGTTGATCAAGTACTGTCACACCGGATATCAAATTGCTGACATATTTACCAAACCGTTAAAGGCAGAACTATTCTATAAGCTGAAGAGTTTACTCGGAATGACAAAAAGCTTGATTTAAGGGAGGCAATGTGAAATAAAACAAAAATAGTAAATCAAGTTTTCTTTTACTTTGAATAAACTTTGAATAGGAAATTGTTCCTTTGTTTCCGTAACAACAACCTAAAAGTTTGTTACGCGTATTCCTAATTATGTATTATGCATGTAGTATAAAAAGGTATCATCCTTTGTAAAAACATACAACATATGAAAAGAAAGAGAATTGTTAACAATAATTACAAAGAGATATAACAAGAGGTTTATCTCTGCCTCACGTCCTCTCCTTTTATTCCGCTGCGTTTTCTTTTTAAATTTTCCTTGGTGATTTGATATCAGAGTTTGGGTAAATTTAACTTGTAAATACGTAACCGTTTACAAATTTTAAAAATATTAACAAATACCATATTCTAGGACATAAACATACTTAAAGTCTTGCCCAAAAATATTTTTAAACATTCACATAAAAATATAAAGTACAATCATAACTCAATCTTGGCCCAAGAGTAACCCCCATCATAGGACCCTTTTACCTATAATAATCCCCAATGGTTACAGATGAATCACCGTCGAATCTAACCTCTGCACATTCCCGTTCCGGTTCTAAGAATTCTCTTTCTAATTATTAGAATTGTCGTGTCTTTCCCGATATCCTATTTCACCATCCACAACTCCATGTGTGAATGCAAACACTTTATCGGTTCACTTTTCATAATTAATTCCTTTCATGATAATCAATTCAAGTTCATAATCATTCATCATATAAAAACGTTCATTTATTCATAAATATACTTCTCAATTTCAATAAAGCGGTTTGGTTAAGGCTAGGTGTAATAAAAATTGGCATTTTGCACTTCAGTAGTCTTGGTAATTGATTACCAGAGGGTAGTAATCGATTACCACGTGAAATTCAAATTTTGGTACCAAATTCAACCTGGTAATCGATTACCAAACCCTGGTAATCGATTACTCTGCAGAATTTGCATACTGAAATGAGGTTTTAATATACCAACTTTTTGTACACTTCACTTTAACCAACCACAACCCAAAACATAACAAAAACACATATTATCACATGTGTTCATGCATATTTCAAGTCATCAAACCATCATATTCATATTCAATTAATTCAATATGCATAAAAGGCGTAAAATCAAAACTTAATGTAGGATTTTCGTTTTCTTTGCAAAACAGCCCAAGTTCATAATTATTTTAGCTCCTATTCATTATATAGGACTTGAACAAATTAATCAAGAAATGAAACTGAAATGTCCTCCAAGTCATGTTCCCAATTCAAGTTTCAATTTTTAACACTTTGCCCTTGAGTTCAAGTGAAAAACATATTTCCACAATTTATAATCAAATTAATGGAAAGAAAAAACAAAATTTAAATCTGTGCGATGCACGGGTAAAATTAACAGTGTAGTGAAAATTAGAAAATTTAGGAAGAATTATTCAACACTCCAACAACGATGACTATGGTAATAAACATATTATCCTCTGTGAACAAAAATAAAAGTTTGAATATAATTGTGTGTTTTGTCCTATATGAACAAGAATATATGTGTGTTTGTTATAATTGAAAAATTTAGATTATGATTATGTTTACAGAATAATTTTCCTCCTTGAACCAAGAGGAAAGTTGCCTTCTTAATCCAATCAATTTGTGTCACATGTATATTTTTAATATTTTTTAAACCTATTGTTGAAAAAAGAAAAAAAAAAGCATAATAGTGAGAAAACCCTTTGGCATCTACACTCTATGACTTTGCCCCATGAGCAACGCCACCCTTCCCACTTTGTGCCGCTAGCCACTGAGACTGTGTCACTCGTCACCGTTTCCCGTCATCTTCCGCCACCATCCAAATCCCTAAATCAAGTCCACAAGAAGTAATAACAATGTCGGTGGTACCTTTAACCGTAACAAAAAGAAGAAACAATGATAAAGGGAGAGAAATGAAAGAGACAATGTTATCAATCTTAAAGACAAATAAGTCTTGGTTTTCAATTTCACCCGCATTTAGAGAAACCAAACTAATAACCCCATATGCATAAAACAAAGAAATGATGACAAAATTTTAAATGATGAGAAATAGCTTCAAATTTCTTATTTTTGAACGTGGCTAATGACGGGTGGCCGATGGTTGACGGTGGTCGGTGACAACAACAACAACGTGGCACACTTGGACCAGCAAAACTGAAGAAGGGTCTTGTTTGTTTGTTTTTTTTTTTTTTCGCTAATAGATTTTTTTTTTAAATCAAATTAAAAATATACATGTGGCACAATATGATTCTATCTTAAAACTTAGATTTAGGTCGAGTTCATCTCTAACTTTTCTTATAGCATTCAAATATTAAGGTATTGTGGTCTAGAATTGCAACAAAAAAATGTGGAGATTTTTGGATGTGATAAATACTTCCTTCCACATAAATGATTTCAAAATTGTTGTGTAATCTTCAACTTCATCCTCAATATTATTTTTCAATGATGGTTACCCCAATTTTTTATATACCTGTACCTCCTCCCAGCAAACGTAATTTTCTTTTTTTTTTTAAATAAAAACTTATTAATACCAACTCACAAAATTCAGCACTTACAAAAAACCCAAAGCCACCTTCTAGGAAGGGTTCATTGAAGAATACCAAAAAAATCAGGTCCTAAACAGCAAAAAAAACAACCTAAAAAAGAGACAACTCTTTGCACTAACACTGTATTCTTGCACCTGTTGAAATCTCCTATCTTGTTCCTTATCCTCACTGCAATATCTTGTTCCTGTATTTTCTTACTAATGTTATGTACAATGATTTATTTTTAACATTAATTTATGTACAATGATTTTATTTAAATAGAATTTATATTCATTAAATGTGAAATACACTCTATAAAATGAATTAGGAAAATGTTAAGGACACTTGTTAAGATACTAAAAGTGGTTTATTGTTACAGAAAGATGTGATTTTTGAGATTTTCGAGAGAATGATTAATGCTAACTTATGATTGATTTATCATTCCTAATAACCTTAACAAGTAGCAAGACCCAATAAATTATTTTTTTTTTTATAAGTTAATTCCTGCCTAAATTAATAAGTTTTCACAGTTCCAACAATATTAATTTATACTGTAGAAGTTTTACCGCACTTAATTTGATTCCTAAAAAAAATGTTATAAGTACATTCATTTTTCTTAAATGATAGAACTATCTCATCCATTCAAAGCATGCATGATGCATGTTATTAATATCTTCTACTTAGTTATGTAAATTGTCCATATCTTTAGCAAAATTTTAGAATATAAATTATTATCATTAACGTCTATTTTTTCATTATCAAAGAAATATGACCATGTCCTTGATAGGTAGCTTGTTTGGTTAAGCACCTCGGACATTTAGCTGTAGGTCATGGGTTCTATACCCCCAATATAATTTTTTTTTAAAAAAAAAGAGATATGACCATGGTAACCATTACTTTTGTTATTAATGATATTTTTATCAATATTTTGACTCATAATATCACATACATTTTTTTCCTTATCAAAGAGATTTGACCATCCTAACCATTACTCACTCAATCTATTCTCATGGTAAAAATTATATTAGTCAATAAAAATAAAAGAGTATTTTTTTAATGGAATATACAATTTACTCATTACTTACAAATTGCTATTATATAAATTTTCATATCGTTATAACTAATATATATATATATATTACACTTATTTTCTTTCAACGTTATTTAAAGAATGGAATATAATAATAAAACTTTTAAAATTAATGAATTATCAAATCTTTTTTTTTTTTTGGAAAATACAATTTTTAGGATATTTCATTTATAGTATACAATCTTTAGGATATTTCATTTATTATTTTTGAGGCAAAACTGCTTCTTTGGTCCCCTAAGTTATATATTTGTTCCAAAGTGGTCCCTCAAGTTTTTTTTGTTTGAAAGTGGTCCCTTAAGTTTACTTCCGTTAACGCAGTTGGTCCTTCCGTCATTTTTTCCGTTTCCGGTCATCTTCTCCGGCAAGCATACAATATTTTCCGGCCAAAATTCCATTTTTTCCGACAAATCTTTTTAACATCTAACTCACCTTTATTTCCAACCCATTAATCTCCTCCCATTAATCTTATAACATCTAACTCAACAAAATAGGCTAAGCAAATTACAATGAATATACGTGGATAGTTCTAATCGAAACTTGATTACCTCTGTAACTCTAAATTTACGCAATTGTAGTTCTAACTCAACAACCTGCACTTTGCTCTTACATTCAGAATTGCAAGGAATAAGTCCAATTCCAAATCGATTTTTTGGTATATCCATTGGTCGGCAACCATCACGAAGATATGCTTCTTGTATATCTTGACATAGCCACTCTTTTTTCAATGTTTGGCATTTGCAACGAATAGTGACCTTGTGAAGAATGAGTTCATATTTCAGAAGAACAATTGGAACAATAAATATGCACTGCCTAGTTTAGTTTGCAGTTGCTAGAATTGTATTGTAACATCCCGAATTTTAAATCTAATAATAATTAGAATAATAGTAAGATTTGGAAGTAAGGATTATCCAAAAAGGGATTTAAAATGATGGATTAGGAGTTCTTTGAGTGCCATAAAGGAGTCAAGAAGCATTGACATCGAAAAGCAAATTTAAAGAAGACCAAACGAGTGTTAAAAATCGATTTTTTGGTGTTATAAACACCCGACGTTAGGAAATTCAAAATAAAAGATTAAAGACTTCAAACACAATTCCACCGTTGGATATGAAGGTATGATTTTTAGGAAGTTATTCGTCAAATTTGAACAAGATCCGACGATGAACGAAGAAGTTATGGTTATTTGAAGTTGGGAGAAAATAGCTGAAAAATAGAAAAACGAAGTAGCAGTATCTGCTCATTTCGCTTAAGCGAAAATATTTCGCTTAAGCGAAATTGTTCCAGTGGCAACACAGATGGAGTTTGCTTAAGCGAACAGATTTCGCTTAAACGAAATTACTTCGATCTGCAACATTAAATTCGAGTTTTGGAGCTGAAACCCACCCCCAAACCCCTATTTTTCTTCCCCCGTTTCACCTCCTCCTTAGCTCCTCCGTCCAGCACCTCCACCGCCGCCCTGAGCCGCCACCCCTTGGCTCTTCCTCCTTCAACCCGCCGCCCTCTCTCTCTCTTTCTCCCTCTCTTTCTTTCTCTCTCATTCCCTCACAATCTCCCTCCTCACACTCTCTCTCTCTCCACCACCACACTCACCTCCGGTCGCCACCTCCACCACGAGCCACCACCACTATCCACCACCACCACCATCATATTTCTCTCTCCCTCTTCCCCTTTGACTTTGGTCTCCCTCCTCTCTCTTCGGTCTCTCTCTTCTCTCTCTTTCCGATCGGAGCCGCCACCGTGGCCGCCGATCGAACCACCACGGGCCACCATCATCATAGCCTCTCCCTTATCCCTTCCCCTCTCACATCCACGAGCCTTCTCTCTCTCCACGGATCTCACCGGCGCCGTTATCGACCCGTGATCGTGCCGGGCTCGTTCGGGAACCTCGAAGCTCGAAGCTCTTGCCTTGGTCCAGCCGCGATCGTTCCCGCTAACGAGGAGCAACATCGACGCCGAGCTAAAATCCAGGTTTTATTTAAAAAGCCCGAGGTAAGAGGGTTCGCGTTACCTTTACTTAAGAAGTAAATTCTAGGATGCTATAGTGGTAGCTGAGAATAGGGTAATTAAAAAGTATGTTAATGAACCTTAGGGTAACCCTCGTGGGTATAAAGGAAGTAAATAAAATTGTAATAGAAACCACACTTTAGGGAATAAAAGGAATGAGCGTAGAATAAGGCTCAGAACGAATGAGCGTAATTAGAATATTAAAATAGTCAGGATAAAACAAGAACGTGAGCAATCATAAAAATAAGACCATAGGGGAAGTAAAAGGACAAAAAGGGGTAAACGAAATAGATGAAAGAGAGAGTAGAATTAATGAACTAAAAGATAATAAGTATAATAGTACCCAAAGAGTAAAGTGAGATAAAGGAGGGATTAGTAATGGAAATAATAAATATGTACAGGATCGATTAGGGCAATAGGTGCAAAATAATGAATTAGATTTAAAAAGAAATAGGAAAACGATAAGCGGATTAATAAGAAGATAATAAAACGAAGAGAGAGTACATTATGAGGGAAGTTAGGTAGAAGAATGTAATAAAAAAATTGAGAAGCTAGATTAAGTAATAGAGCAGTTAAATAAAATATAGTTAATGAAATAGAGATAATAAGTTAAGTAATAATGTGAGTTAATAGAGTAGTTAAGTAGACTGGAGTCAAAGAAATGAAATAATAAGTTAAGTAAGAGTAAGGGATAAATGAAAATAAAGAAATAACTAAGAATTAGAAACGAGCGCAAGAATATAATGTACTTGACCAAGTTAAACAGAGTTGGGTAAAAGCGAGGATAATTAGTATCAAGGAAAAGAATAAATTAGAAAACATATGAAAATGTATTAAGTCATAAACGAAAATAAAGATTAAAAGATTTTGATGAGCATAAAAAAATTATTTAAATTATAAGAAAAAGAAAAGGAAGAGAAGAAGAAAAAGGAAAAGAAAGAAGGATATTAAATATAGTGAAAAGTAAACAATGTGATGATAAGTTCCTAAATAAAGAAATGAAATAAAAGAGAAAAATGCAATAACTCAAAAAAGAGAAAAGATATATGATTAAGAAAAAGGAAAAAGAGAAAGAAAGAAAAAGAAAGAGAAAGAAAGGTAAGAGAATGAAAGTCCGATGCGAGCCTGTGAAGGCGTATCGGCGTCGATGCGAGCCTGAGAAGGCGTGTCGATTAAAAAGGAAAAATGGAAGTCCGATGCGAGCCTGTGAAGGCGTATCGGCGTCGATGCGAGCCTGAGAAGGCGTGTCGATTAAAAAGGAAAAATGGAAGTCCGATGCGAGCCTGTGAAGGCGTATCGGCATCGATGCGAGTCTGTGAAGGCGTGTCGATTAAAATGGAAAAAAATGAAAGTCCGATGCGAGCCTGTGAAGGCGTATCGGCGTCGATGCGAGCTTGAGAAGGCGTGTCGATTAAAAGGAAAAAAAAGGAAAGCCCGGTGCGAGCCTGGTAAGGCGTATCGGCATCGATGCGAGCCTGGTAAGGCGTGTCGATTAAAAAGAAAAAGAAAAGAAAATGAATAATGAAAAAAGGGGAATCCTAGCGCTCAGTACCGTACGGCTGGCTGGGGCTGGACTACCTAATGAATAATGGAAAAAGAATAAAGAATGGGAAAGAAGGAATGAAAAGGGAATTAATGATTAAAAGATTGTGAGAATAAGGGGATAATTAAAAGAGAATAATTATGTGAATAACTATGAATAAAATGTATTAATAATTATGTAGGCTTAGTTATTTGCTATGCCTTCTTTTAGGATTTATCTTTTTAAGTTCTGTGTAATGCTACCCTTCTTGATATAATTTTACAGGTACGGAAGCGGAGCTTACACTGTTACGGGCCGAACTGGAAACTCTCCACTACGTGGAGTGAAATTGTGATACCCTGAGCGGATTTTATTTTAATTATATTAAAAAATGTTATTTTTGTAATTTAATATGCGTAGTAATTGTATGCCTTGAATTTGTACTAATCGGGCGTTAGGATCTGAACTGAATTTAAAACTGTTGTGTTTTATGTTTTTAAATAATTCTGGACTGACAGGTTTATAAGAAGAAATTTTTGGGAAGTCCGAAAAACAGAAGAAACTCTGCCGGATTTTCGTAAAACCTTTCATAAGAAATAAAATTTTAAAATGAATTTTTAAACTCTGATCTTATTAAAATTTAAAATTAACTAAATAAAGTGAGGATGTTACATGTATGATGCAAAAAGCTAGACACCACTTGAGTTGATTATATAATACTAGTAAGCAAGCCCGTGCGATGCACGGGACCATTACGCGAAGCCCCTAATTTAAACATGAAATTATTAAAGGTTTTATATCATGACTTAAATTTGATTAACAAACAATTGATTAAAATTTATTATCATGACTTAAATTTTATATTTTAAAAATAACCAAATTCTAAAGAAATTCAAATTAAAACATGTCAAGTGACAAAACTTTCCTTAACCAACTTAATTTGGTTGTTTTAGAATTTGTTGATTTGTTAGATTATTTTCATGATTTTTTATTTTTGTAATTTTTTATCATTTTTTTAAGACAAATGAAGCATTTCAAATATTTTTTTTAGTTTTCTTAACTTCAATCCTAAAAACCCATAATCTTTTGATTTTTTCAAGATAATAAAGTTCATCCCTTTTTAGATTCCTATTCTCAACCCAAGATTATTAAAAACTTTTTTTTTTAACAATTTTCGTACCTAGGCATCAATGCATAACAAAAACCATTAATTAATAATAATCAACTTGAAAATATTCTTTAAATGTTGTTGATATTTCTCTCATATTTATCTTCTCAATGATCCAATTAATTTCGATCTTCTCAATGATCTCATTAAGTTCTCTTCTATTAGTAAATTTCTCTTCTATTAGTAATAGATTTCTTTTTTTTTTTGTTTGAATAAGTCCAATTCCAAATCGATTTTTTGGTATATCGATTGGTCGGCAACCATCACGAAGATATGCTTCTTGAACATCTTGACATAGCCACTCTTTTTTCAATGTTTGGCATTTGCAACGAATAATGACCTTGTGAAGAATGAGTTCATATTTCAGAAGAACAATTGGAACAATAAATATGCACTGCCTAGTTTAGTTTGCAGTTGCTAGAATTGTATGATGCAAAAAGCTAGACACCACTTGAGCTGATTATATAATATTATACTCTATAAAGTCATGAAGTAATTGTTATTTAATGTCACAGTACCTTTTTACAGCATTTCTCAGGATTTGGGCAATGACCGGGATGACATGTCTCTAGGCATAGATGTGTACATTTTGGCAACTTTCTGCAAAACCAATTTGACCAAGAAGGCCCACATTCAACTGTATTAGTCAATCTAGCAGACGAACAAACAAGGAGAAGAGAGAGACAGCAAAAGATATAACAAATATAGCAAAAGATTTGCAGGAAAAAAAGGTGAGTTAGATGTTATAAGATTAATGGGATAAGATTAATGGATTGGAAATAAAGGTGAGTTAGATGTTAAAAAGATTTGTCGGAAAAAAAAATGGAATTTTGGCCGAAAAAATGGTGTTTCACCGGAAAATATTGTATGTTTGCTGGAGAAGATGATCGGAAACAGAAAAACTGACAAAAGGATCAACAGTTTTGCCTATTTTTTATTTTAATTTGAGACAATTTTTTTTTTTTGCATTTTTTTACCAAAATAATTGGACGAGGGGAATGCTACTTATAAAGTTATTTGTTTTTTATGATATCTTCCTTTATCAAACTTTTAATTTTTTTATACGGGAATAAATGAAGGAAAATTAAATCACTAATAATCTACCAAATAACGTTTTTAGGAATTGAACTCAAGACTTCCAATTTTTAAGTTTTAAAAACTTGGTATAAGATCATGTGAATTATACACACTTTCTTACTTTTGACTTAATTATTAATAAAGTTAATAGTCACATAGGTCCCCGAAAGATACCTGTGAAATCAGTTAGGTCCTTGAAAGATTTGTGGAATCTCTTAAACCCCCAAAGATAATTTTGGAATCAGTTAGGTCCCTGAAAGATATGTGGAATCTCTTAAACCCCCGAAAGATCAAATTGACATCACGTTAATCCCCCATGAGGGACCTAACGGAATCGTACGTGATATGTTAAATGTTTTTTGGCTCAAACGTGAACCTTCTTAACAGTCCATCGTGGCATTGTGGTCACCAAAACATTTAACATGCCACATAGGATTCTGTTAGGTCTCTCATGTCGAAATTGGATAGGAGGACTAACGTGACGCCAAATTGATCTTTGAGGGTTTAAGAGATTCCACAAATCTTTCAGGGTCCTAACTGATTTCACAGGTATCTTTCGGAGACCTATGTGACTATTAACTCTTATTAATATTATTATCACATTGAGTCTTGTTTTTATGAAATATTATATCGTAATTAATATATGGAGTTTTCTAATGTATGCCTATGACACATGTTAAGCATATTTTAGATAACGAATATATGTAGGAGATTTAAAATATTATATGCTTAAGTATCACACAAACCAATTCTTCATATGAATTAATTTTTTTCGAAGTATTTTTAACATATGTCATTAATCACTTATTAGAAAAACTCTTAACTAAAATATTATCAATTGTGTCTGTGGGTAAGACAAATATTATTTAAGCATTATGCAACAGAAGATTAATCACTTTTAATGCAAAGACATAACCATGACATTGTCTAATTAATTTATTAATATCTAATTAGAGTTAATTTTCAGCTTTCGCTTGAGAAGCTTGGTACATAAATTTTTTTTTTTTTTTTTGAAAATGGTACATAAAAAAATTTGGGATCTTTAAAAAAAATCCAAAAATTAAATCTACCCAGGAAGGAAAAAAAAACGGAATAATGTGTGTAGTGTAGCTACGTTTTGGTCAATTAATCAAACGAAGTGACGTCAGCGTCTTTGTTTGAGTAAGAAGGAAGGTCAACGTCGAGTCTCATGACGTCGTCGTTTCTTTTACCATAACATTTATTGTTTGTTCTTTCTAAAGAAAATTATAAAAAAAAAAAAATCCCATTTTTATTTTATGTTATTACCAAAATTAAATCTCCAATTTTTATTTTTTTTCTCTTATTACAATCCGAATTTCACACTCTTTCGTAAACAGGTACGCAATTTTATTTCTTCACTTTGTCTTGTTACTCCCTCTCTCTCATTATTATTTTCCAGATTCGTTATTAATCCCTAAAAATCAAAATTTCCATTCTAGGGTTTCTTTTTTTTTTCTTTGTTTTCATATTAATTGAATTGATTTCTGTGATTTGATTGAAATTGCAGATCTTAATCTTGTTTAATGTCGGAGAATAACGTAACAGAGCAGAGTCTGGAACCTGATTCGGATTCGGGTAACGAAATTGGGGAAAATGGTGTTATTACAAAATCTACCACTGAAGAAGATGCTATTGTTGCAATGAATCAGGTACTTAGCAATTACCAATTATAAATTGAAATGGGTCAATGCCAAGTTTTGATTTTTGATTTTTAATTTTGAAATTTTTTTTATTGATCGATTGATTAATGTGAGTGTGAGTGAAGCAGATAATAGAGCATGTTTATGAACAAAATGACGGTGTTTCGGGATACCCTTCTGGTGCTGAGGATGGAAAATCTACAGAGGATAACATGTTTGTGGATTGCCCTGATGAGCTAAGCAACAAGGAAGAAGCCGCAGCTGCGGAAAATGAAGATAATAAGTTGGAAGAGGAAGATGATTATCGAGTTCAGCATCAGCATATTGGTTTTGTTGAAATGCGGAACGGGGTGGTAGGAGATGGTCATGCTTATCCCAATGACGAGCTTGAACAGCTGCACCATGAGTTGGAGAAGGTTGTCGCTGAGAAAGAAAGTATTGTGCAGGAGTACCAGGTTGTAGTTTATGATTATGATGGACTGTTTGTTTAAGCTTTTATCACTAAAGATATGTGATTGTTTTGATTAAAAATCGCTCATGGCACTTGCATATTTCTTTGGTTAGGCTTTTAGATGAATAAAGCTGATGTTCAGCTTTTCTGGAAGCTATATTTTTCAGTTTCCAAAAAAAATGTTGTTGTCGAGATCACTTTTATTAAACCTAATCAAATGTGATTGTTTTGATTAAAAAATCACTTCTGACACTGTATTTGTTTGGTTTGGCTTTTAATAAAGGGGGAAAAATACACAAGCTGAACAAAGGCCGATATTCCGCTATTTGAAGCTATGTTTTCACCTTCTCGAAAAGTCACTTTTGATAAATCACTTTCTCAGAAGCACCTTTGTTAAACCTAATTTTGATTGAAAAATCACTTGACACATAAACATGTGTTTCGTTAGACTTTTACAAAAGCAGAAGCTGAAGTTCTGCATATTTGGCAAGTTATATTTTTCAGCTTCTCAAAACATCACATTTGCCAAAATCACCTTTGCAGACTTATTTTAGGCCTAAACAAACAAGCTCCAAGACTAGCTTTTTAGCTAGCACTGATCAAGTTTATTATCAATCACTTAATTACTGATTTTCGTTTATTTTGTTTGCCTGGTTGTGCAGGAAGAAAGAGGAACTGTTGCCCAAGGAGTGCTTGATCTTCATATTCAGCTAAAGACTCTGACTGGTCAACAGTCGTTGCTCGATGAAGCTGAAGTTGGAGTCAGGGAAGTGGCTGATCTTCCGTTAAAGCAGATGGTAAAAGAATGTTTGGAGTTTGTGAAAACCGCTTCAGAGGAACGACCGAATAGTGAGGCCACTATAGGTAATCTTCACGAACTTCTTTCTATGAAGGACCGTGAGATAGAGGATCTTAATGCAAAAGTTGCTCAATTGATGGCATCCAATGAGAGTTTTCACGTTTCATCAGAAGCACAGCTCGAAAAGGATCGTAATATTGAGATCGCAATAGATAAGACTCTATCCTCTCTTGCAACAGTTGTTAATCAGGAGCAAGTGTTGGATAATTCTATAAGAGGGAAAATAATGTTTATCGAGGAAGGCACGTCGCTTTTACTAGAAAAGTATAACCAGTTTCTTTCTGAAATGTATCAACTTGGGCAAACTTTCTCTGAGATTGGCTTGGATACTATACTGCAGGAAGGCGGGAACATTCTTGTTGATGCTCGTGGTGGGTTACTGGAGCTCAAAAGGAAGGAAGACGAATTGGTTCAAAAGCTCGCTCAGTTAGAATATGAAAATCGGAAGCTTGTAGAAGAGCTTGATAAGGAAAGGGCGATGATAGGGACATTAAATACTGAACTTGGGAATACGAAAACAGAACTTGAGAAGGAAAAGGTTAAAACTACCAGTACCAAAGAAAAGCTTACTATTGCTGTGACAAAAGGAAAGGCATTAGTACAGCAGCGAGACTCACTAAAGAGTTCTCTGGCTAATAAATCCAATGAGCTTGAGAAATGTTTAACTGAATTGCAGGAGAAAAATGTTGCACTAGAAGCTGCTGAGCTTACTAAGGAGGAGTTGGCCCGAAGTGAGAATATGGTTGCATCCCTGCAGAGTTCATTACTACAAAGTAATAAATTTTTTGAAGAAGTAGAAGAGATACTATCTCATGCTGAATTTGACCAGCCTGAAATCTCTGATATACCAGAGAGACTAAGATGGCTTGTGGAGGACAGAAATATGCTTAAGGGTTCCTTTCTGGTGTTATGCAACTTGAAGGATGCTCTATCTCTGGCTGACCTACCAGAACCTGTCTCATCATCTGATTTGGAATCACAAATGATTTGGCTTAGGGACTCTTTTCATACGGCCAGGGATGATATGTATAGTCTGCATGAAGAAATTTCTTCAATCAAGGAAGCATCCCGTGACTATATTGACCACTTGAGTATTTCACTTTTGATGGAGTTGCAGGAAAAGGAATACCTTCAGTCAGAATTAACTGATTTGAGGTTCGGATATGATGAGCTTGTTGGCAAGAACCATCAGATTTCCTTGGAGAAGGATCAGATAGTGAAAATGTTAGTAGATTACTCTGGCATAAACTTGGAAGATGAAGGGATTGATCAATCACCTTCCAGCACTTCTGCGATCATCGATTTATGCTTTCAAGTTATAAAAGGACAGAGCAGTCAATTCTCTAGAACATCTCATATTGATCCTGAGCTGTTTGAAAGGATTCAAAGTCTCTTGTATGTTCGGGATATTGGGTCGATACTCTCTGAGGATATACTAGAAGAAGATGTGCTAATTAGATCAGATGTGAATAAACTGTCAAATGAGTTGAAAGTGGTGTCTGAGGAAATTATAGCACTGAAAGAAGAAAGGAGTTCTCTGTTGAAAGATCTTGAACGATCAGAAGAAAAGTCTTCCATGCTCAGGGATAAGTTGTCCATGGCAGTTAAGAAAGGAAAGGGGTTGGTTCAAGACAGAGACAATCTAAAAGGTCTTCTAAATGAAAAGAAATCAGAGATTGAGCAGTTGAAGATTGATTTGAAGAAGCAAGAATCTGCAGTTTCTGAGTACAGGGACCAGCTCAGTAGATTATCCTCCGAGGTCGAAAGCATTCCGAAATTGGAGGCTGATCTTTTGGAAATCAAACAGGAAAGGAATCAGTTTGAGCAGTTCTTGATGGATAGCAATAACATGTTACAGAGAGTGATGGAGTGTATTGATGGTATTGTTCTTCCAGCTGATCCAGTTTTTGATGAACCTATAGAAAAGGTGAAGTGGTTTGCCGGTTATGTTGGTGAATGTCAAGATGCTAAGGTACATGTAGAGCAAGAGTTTCAGCTGTTAAAGGAGGAAGCTGCTGTACTTGAATCAAAATTAGCAGAAGCCTTGGCGACTGTAAAATCCCTCGAACAAGGATTATCTTCTTCAGAGGACAGTGTTTCTCGACTTGCTGAAGAAAAGACAGAGTTAGAACATGAGAAAGCAAGAGTTGAGGAGGAGTTACAGAAAGTCAATGAAAAAGTTGCTGATGTTTGTAGTACTACTAAGTCACTTGAAGATGCCTTATCACAGGCAGAAAAAGATATTTCTATCCTTTCCGATGAAAAAGAGAAGGTTCAAGTCGGTAGAGTTGCTGCTGAGAAAGAGTTAGCAAGAGCTAAAGAAGAAGCAACCCAGCATTCAAGTGAACTCGCCGAGGCCAGCAGGACCATAAAGGATCTAGAAGATAAACTATCTCAGGTTGAGGGTGATGTCAAATCATTGACTGAAAAATATAATGCCGACCAAGTTGTCAAGACCGATATGGAAACTGAATTGAAGAAGCTGCAAGATGAAGCTGCGAGCCATCCTAGCAAATTGGAAGAGGCCTATGCAACTGTAAAATCACTGGAAGATGCGCTATTGAAAGCACAAGATGACATTTCTGCTCTAGAAGATGCAAATAAAACTGCTAAAGAGGAGATATCTTCCCTAGGTATTAAGTTGAATTCATGCATGGATGAGTTAGCCGGAAATAATGGCTGCTTAGAAAATAAGTCTGTAGAGCTCATTGGGATCCTTACCGATCTTCTGGTGGTTATGAAAGACAATACTCTATTTCCCAGAGTAAAACAATGCTTTGAGAGGAAATCTGAGACCCTGAAAGATATGAGTCTCATTCTGAACAGAATAAGGGACCCCATTGTTGCCATGACTGCTAAGGGTTCAGAAGAACACTTTATGGCGGAGGTAATGATGTTACTATCCTCTTTTGGTCTTTATTATTTCCTCATGTTGTGTGCATTCAATAATCAATACTATTTTAACCTACATAAGATGGCTAGCCTTCCCGACCACCAAGAGATATGTATCCATATATAATATAATATAATTGGAAAAATTAATGGTGAGTAATGCTTTGAAGTGTGTACTCATCAGTTTATTGCAAGGGGCTTTTGGGATCAGATTTCTCTCTCTCTCTCTCTCTCTATATATATATATATATATATATATATATATTTATACACTCATCTTTGTCTTTGTTAACATGGATATATTTTGTGTTATTATATCTTTATCTTAATATGTAATGTTGTTTGTTCCAGGAAGATACACTTGTGAGAAAAACATTATTGGATGGCTTGGAAAATTTTGAAGTTGAACTGGACAACGGAGAGATTAATGGCACTGATATTGACACCTTAATCTTATCATTCGGAAAGGTTGTGAATGGGTTTCAGTTAAGAAATAAACACATTGCAGATAAGTTTGATGAATTTTCTGATTCTCTTGATGTGATTATTTCTCATCTCCGTGGGAAGCTACTGGAAACAGAGACCAACATAATGACTATAGTTGAGAACATGGAAATTATGGAAGAGAAAGCAAATACCATGGAGAAGTTAAAAGAAGAAAGGGAAACTATCATTGCAACTTTAGAGGACAATATTGGCGTACTGCTTTCTGCATGCACTGATGCTACCAGTGAACTTCAGATTGATGTTGACGAGAATCTTGAGCAATCAGGCTCCATTTCTGAGGTTGAAAAGTTGAACCTTGAAGCAGGTGCACAAGCAGAGTATCATATGAACAGAAAATATGTGGAAGTCGCACAAAAGTTGATAACTGCTTCTAAAAAAGCTCAAACTTTGATTCGACAGTTCGAATCAAGAAGTGAGCAGGAAGGTGCAACAATTGAAGAATTGCAGAATAAATTGAATGAAACAACAAAAACTTTTGAAATGGTCACAAATGAAAGAGACATAGATAAAAACAGAGTTTTGCAGCTGGAGTCTGATATTCAATTGCTACAAAATGATTGCAGTGACCTTAGGAATAAATTGAAAGAATCAACAGATGCTTTTGAATTGGTCACAGATGAAAGAGACTTAAATAAAAGCAGAGTTTTGCAACTGGAGTCCGATATTCAATTACTGCAAAATGATTGCAGTGAGCTTCGGAATAACATAGAGGGTTATCATGCCTTAGAGGAAAAATTAAAGGAAAAAGAGGCAGAGGTTTTCTCAATGCACAGTACTGTGGTGGCAAAAGAACAAGGTAAAATAATGTTGAAATCTCTCTTGACTTAGCCATATTGGATTCGGTTAAATTGCGTATGTTGATTTGCATGTTTATGAATTTATTTATTTTTCCAGAGGCAGGAAGTTCCCTTCTTTCAGCATCTCAGACAAGAGATATCTTCGACAAGATAGATGGGATCAGAATCCCTATTATAGAGTCCGAGGAAGATTATATGGAGCCGCATACTTCAGACCCTGCAAAGAAGCTCTTTTATATTATTGATAGTGTTACTAGGTTGCATCATCAAATAAATTCTTTGTCTCATGATAAAGAAGAGCTACAATCAACCCTCGACTCTTTGTCTCATGATAAAGAAGAGCAGCAATCAACCCTCAACTCTGTGTCACGTGATAATGAAAAGCTACAATCAACCCTCGACTCTTTGTCTCATGATAAAGAAAAGTTGCAATCAACCCTCAACTCTTTGTCACGTGATAATGAAAAGCTACAATCAACCCTCGACTCTTTGTCTCATGATAAAGAAAAGCTGCAATCAACTCTTGAAACTAAGGTTCTTGAAATTAAGGATCTGAATGAGGAAGTCAAACAACTAAACAGAAACTGGGAGGACTCTAATATGGTCAATAATGAATTGTCTGAGCTCACCTTTGCTTTTAAAAAAATTATGGATATTGTGGGAGCCAGTGATTGGGTTGTAGATAGGAAATCTATGGGTGTGAAGGAATTAATACCAGCACTGGAGAAGCATATCATGACTGTTCTTTTAGAATCTGAAAATTCAAAATCTAAAGCCCAGGAACTTGATGTGGAGTTAGTTGGAAGACAGAAGGTAATTGATGAATTAATGACCAAAGTTAAATTACTGGAAGATTCACTTCATGAAAGGACTTCTCAGCCAGAGATTGTCCAGGAAAGGAGCATATTTGAAGCACCGTCATTACCTGCTGGCTCTGAGATAACCGAAGTAGAAGAGGTGATAAATTTTAATAGTTTTCTAAGCTTATGTGCTTAACTTTCTTACTTATGCAGCAGGGTCTACAAGATTGTTCAAGTTTAAATGTTTCATCAGTAATTCATAAACTCTCTCAGTTCAATGTTTAATGTTGTGGTCGTCAATGAACTGTCACTGTCTAAGTTTCTTTCTCCAGTTTGCACTGAAGTTGAATCTAACAAAGCCATACCTTCTGTGTGTTATCTGATCATCCATGACTGCTCACTACATCTGGATATATTTTGTAACAGCTTGGTAGAGATCTATTGCAATCAACATTGAATGCTTTAAATCGAAACTGCAAAATATTTTGTTAATGTCACCATCATATGTTTTTGGAGCAAACAATAAGGGTATTTAACTGAAGTCATCAAGTTTTTGATCCTAGTTTCTTTTCCACCATATACAGTGTGCAGTGGTTCTGATTTGAAACTTAATAAATTCTTGTGGTCCATTTCTGGCTGAATTTAGATAGTTTGTAGTGATTTTTTTTTTTTTTTTTGAAGCAATTGCTTTTGGGAGATGTCAGATTGGATTTTTTGCTTTCGAGCTTAATTTTTTTTTTCCTTGAACCAAATGCTGATGAACAAGGAGTTTGTTTGAGGGGTTGTTTTCCCTTTATCTATAATTGGAATTTTTTTTTTTTTGGTTGATAATCTCTTGTTTTTATCTGATATTACATTGTATATTATATTAGGGTTTTGCTATCCATTGCCAACAAGTGTAAAGTGTAACTAGAAAATTATGCATTCAACATATTAAGAGTCAATTTGGTAGTTTTCCAATATTTGACATTACTCTTTTAGGTTCCTTATCTATTGCCTTTAGGCCAATGTATAGCAAAACCCATTATATTATGATGGTGTTTTATCAAAGGAAATACTTTTCCTCTTGCTGCGAAAGTACGATATTAAAGTGATTAAAGGAAATGCATATGTAAATATTCTCCTTCTCTATACAGGTACCACTTGGCAAGAAAGCTGTATCTCCTGTCTCATCAGCTGCCCATGTGCGAAACATGCGAAAAGGATCTTCTGACCACCTGGCACTTGATATTAGTGCGGATTCTGATAATTTAATTAACAATGCTGATACTGATGAGGATAAAGGTAATTATAGTTTTCTTGTTAATGTGAATTGCTTAATTTGAAAGCTTGAAGACTTAAATCTAGATTACTTTTCAGGTCATGTATTCAAGTCTCTGAACACTTCTGGATTTATACCAAAACAAGGAAAGCTCATTGCAGATCGTATTGATGGAATCTGGTATATATATACTCTCTCTCTCTCTCTCTCTCTCTATATATATATATATATATATATATATGTGATACACACAGACATGGTAAAGAAGGAATGTTACCAGTTGAATTTAATGTGTATTAAATGGAAATCTTAAAATTACATGGTAAAATATGTGCCTAAGATGTTTAAATGTGGAATTTTGCATAGACTCTCAGCTAATGACACAAGGTGTTAAGTGGTGCAACTTAGGTTATGTTTGGTACATACTTAAAGTTTCAGTAAGAAATTTTCTTGGAATAAAAATTTAAGGTTTTCATTTTGTTTGGTATCCAACTCGGATAACATTTACCCATGTTGCATATCCTTGTACAATATCACTACCCGTTACACAGTCGCTTGCACCACATCCTTCTTCTCTCCCACCAGCACTACTACCGGCAATGCTGATGGTGGATCCAATCCCATGGAACCACTGCTGCATCTCACACATTCCCCATTCTTTCTGCTGATTGCTATGCTAGTCACGTGCGGTGCAGACAAGACAGTTCTGTTCTACTCTGTTCTCTTTGGTTCTACCCTTTTGGTGGAACCAAAATGGTCCATTGTTTAGTCTTTTGTCCTATCTTCTGATCTGTATACAAAATAATCCAAATATAACAGATTCCATATGTTCCGACACATATAGGAAACGCTTAGAAGATGCTTTCGTTTCATAGTTAGAACAGCCTTACATGAAGCATGTTGCAGATGTGAAAATGATGCAGTTCAGGGAGCATATTATCTTTATCAAATCAAATGTCATCTTACTCCTGCTGATATCTTCCTTGAATTAAACAACTTGAAGGGTCACTTAAAAGCTAAATTTAACATTGAAAATGATTCAGCACTGGATCACTGATATTCATTTTATGTCAAAAATGAAATTTAATGTAAAACTGCTGGAAACCTGTAAAATGAGAGGCCCCAAAATCTCTTCCATACCAACCATTTTTTTTTTTGGGAAAAATTGAATCATTTAATGTAAACTTTTCCATAATAATGCTAATAGTTTCCTTTAATCTATTTTCAGCACTACAAATGAAAACTATTTTCAAACAAATTATATTGTGTGTTTATTTTCGAGTAAATTACCTCTTTTGTCCTCGCCTTTGCATGCATCAGTCACTTTCGTCCCTAATATGTCCTTGAATTGACAAAATTATTGACGTTAGTCCCTGTCACCTTATTCACTTTAGCCCCCTAGCAGGGACTATGAAATTAAGGTGAACAACTTATGTCAATCCCGTAGATAATTATGTAATTGGGATAATGTTTGTTAGGGATGAAAATGATAGGCGCCATACAAAGTTGGGGACAAGAGTGGTAGTTTACTCGATTATTTTTTTATCATTAAAAACTCAACACTAACTTTATACCATTACAAATTTCAGTTGTATATTACACTCTTAATTTGTGGTTAAATTTCTTTGTGCAGGGTATCTGGTGGTAGGGTTCTCATGAGTGCTCCCAGAGCAAGGTTAGGAGTCATTGGCTATTTGCTTATCATGCATCTATGGCTATTGGCAACAATCTTGTAGAAAAATACTGTGATCAAATCTTAGCATCTACAAATTGTATTATAGTAACAAAATTACCCCTTTTGGTTCATGTTCCCTTTTTTGCTTCTTAATGGAGCCTAACATGTTTTTCCTTGTACTCTCATCAAATCCCCTTTATTAGTTCTCTGCAATCACATTTTAGGGATTCAGAGATTATAGTCCTCAATGTTTGGGGCTCATTTTTTTTTTGTTGCCCACCCGGTTCTCTAAGTACTACTTAGGTACATCCGGATTCAACTCGGGTCGCATGCCTGGCTATGACAGGTGAGTCTTTGAATTTTCTGCATTCACAAGGGCTCATTTTTATTTTAGTCTTCATTTTATTTTTTAAGGAATCCCCTCCATTGTTTTAGCCTACAACTGTTTGTTAAGGGGTGTGTTAGGTAGAAAATAGGGAGATGAAACTCTTCACCTTAGTGTAATAAAGATGTAGCATTATTCCAAGTTTAGTGTGACTCATTTTTATTTTAAGCAGTGAATAAGAATAAGAATTATGATACATTTACTTATCTATCTGTTGTTTACCTAATATAAATAAGGTTTAAATATATTTTTGTCCCTGAAAATATACTCCCTCCATTTGCCTTTTAGCATTTTTTTCTTGTTTCGTATTGTTTGGTCTTTTACATTTTCAATATACAAATATATTTTTTTTCCAATTTTAACCTTTCATTCAATCATTTCTCTTATTTCTCATTAATTCTACTTTTATCATCTTTCATCTCTAAACCACTATACATTAATTAATGAACACACTTACTAATAAAAATTAAATACTACTACAATTTTCAATAAGGATTAAATAGGGGCATTGGACAAACTACCTCCGGCTCGAATTATAAGCAATTTCAACCACTTTTACGCTTATTAAGGATGTTAGTTGATTGTATTTAATTTTCTCAAATTTATAAAAAAAATAGAGGCATTTTAGGAAAGTGGTATTGGGAATGAAACAAAAATTAATTAAGATTACAATTTTCTAAAGATGTTTTAGGAAAGTGGCATTGAAAATAGAACAAAATTTAATAAAGTTAGTTAATTTTGCTTATATTTTAAACCAAGAGAAGTATGTTTTTTTGTTACTTATAATTCGAGCCGGAGGGAGTACTTACAATAATTAATATTTTCTTAATCTGTATGCTCAGACCTAAAAGGCCAAACATAGTGAAAAAATGGAATAATAAATTTTAATTTTTGTCTTGTCAATAATATGTCAATACAATGATTAATCATATTAGCAATTAATATCATATATATCACATATTAATGCTAGTCACGTCATCGTTAAGATTTAAGACCTCCTCAAAAGTTTGGTTTTGGTTTAATTAATTCCAATTTTTTTAGTTATTATACTAATCTCCTTTAAAGTTTATGATATCAATACACATTACTTTTTTTCAAAGGTGATTTTGAAATTATACTAAAAATGCTAATCAATGTCTTTTAGGTTAAGCAACTAAAAATGATTATTTTATTTTAAAAGCGGTTATGTTTATTACATCGAAAAACAATATACATTATTTTTCCAATACAAATATTCATTTTTTTTTAATTTCTTAACTAATGCTTTTAAGGTACCAGTATTCGAAAATGTCTTGTTTAGGATACTTGTGAAAAACGTTTTTCAGAATGAAAAAAATATTACAAGCCAAAATTCCATATATATATATATATATATATATATATTACACTTTTTAATAAAGTTTTACTTCCTTTAACTTTTTAACAAGTGTTTTATTCGCATTTTTACTTTTGAAGTTAATACTAATCTCCCTTTTATTGACCTAGGTGAGTGTAATTTTTTAAAACGTGCGTAAGATATAATTAAATCCAACTTTGGTCAGTTTGTGCTCCCTCTACTTGCCATTGGGTAATTCTTAGTTAAGATTGATTGTTAACTCCGGCCAGTAGAGGCAAAACTGCCGGAAATAAAATAAGGTGTAATAAGACCAAAGTTTAATAATATCATCATTTGTCCGCGTAAGACAACCCAGTTGGTGGCTGCAGGGACATTTAGGATTTCCTCCTCCCCAAGTCATGGGTTCTAGTCCCGGACCTCCCATGTAAACCAAAAAAAAAAAAAAATAATAATATCATCATTTTACATCTTATTTTGATCCAAGACTTTTGTTTTGTTTTAAAGCAACTTTGTTCTTTTATTCTATGGTTATAAAATAAATGTGAAAAGTTGTGTTGGCAAAATTAGTATGAAAATATAATTACTCTATTTTTTTAATAATAATATTCTTAAACTGATTTTGTCAAATCACCTTTTTTTAAATTTGGATTTTCTAACTTAATTATTGTGTGATTTTTCCTAACTCATTGTTTTTTTTGGTGGATTCCTAACTCATTGTTTTAATCATTGTATTATTTTTAAATTCAAATAATTAAAAGTATTTGGTAATTAAAATTGGTGTGTCAGAGAAGTTAGATGATGCAAATCCACTTTTTACACTACTTTATAATCATTGATTAAAGGATTTTTGTTGTTTGTAAAGTAAAAGTTTTATCTTTTTTTAATTATAGAGCAGGTGTAAAGAATAATGCTAACAAAATTAGTGTACGATGAAAATTTTGCAATTTTTTAAAAAACAAGATAGGTTTTAATTGTTTTTTCAAAAAAAAAAAAGAAGAAAAGAAGATAGGTTTTAATTGTAATTAAACCAGATCTAAAGGTTAATTTTAATTTCCACATGGAATTCTAGAGAAGAAGATTCATTGGAGCATGTTTATCCCATAAAACTAAAGTAACGGAAAACCAAATCATTAACCGCGTTTTGGACGAGTTGGCTCCGCAGACCTAACAGCTCCTTTGCGTTGCACCTCTTTTCCAGCCCTTTATTTAATAACTCTTTTCCATTCTTCCTTTTTCACATTATTTATTTTATTCCACTTAAATTTCATCCCTTGTTCTCTTCTTTGAGGCCTATTCGATATTCTCCACATTCCAATATCACATACCAATTAAACAAAAAAGTTTCGATCTCATGGCTTCGGTAAGATCGTCTTCTCCATCTTCTCTATAATAAATTACCATGCAATACAATGCATGCATGCATGTTTTCTATCTATTATGTTCTTTCTAAATATTTATATTCGATCTCATTATATTTTTAAGAACAAAAAAAAAGCTTGTGTTACATTCAAGGTTTTATTAATTGCTTCAATTACAGCTATCGTTCTTTGAATAATCACGAGAATTGTTGTTCTTTGAAAAATCACCAAAAAATGCAACCTCGATTATGATTGTACGGGACTTGGATTACAGTCATCAATCTAATCATTAAAAATGTATCCATCATTTTTTCTTTTAAATTTAATTATAAAAAATAATATGTTTAAGGGCCGGGATTTCGTGCAATCACTCGTGTGACTGCAGGGTGATATGGTTGCATAGACAATCAAAATAACACCTCGATTGCATTCGCATGCGATTATTAAACCAATTTAAAAGATGGAAATGAACCATTAGAATAATATCTTTTTAAGGGATTGAGGAAAAATTTGTTTATTTTGCATTTATATGTTTTAAATGACACAAATGAGTTTAGCTATAGATACCATGTTTTCTTATTGTTTTTTTCTTAATTGTTTTTGTTGCTTTATAGTTTATGTTGCCATGTGTGCTTTGCAATAGGATTTTTTTTTAATTAACACGTATAATATATGTATGTATATATGTATGTATGTGCAGTATGATGAACAAGGAGGAAAGCCTCTACCAAAATTTGGGGAATGGGATGTAAATGATCCAGCCTCAGCTGAAGGATTCACCGTTATATTCAACAAGGCCAGAGATGAGAAGAAAATTGCCTCAGCATCTGGAAGATTCCCTTCACAAAGAAGATATGATTCCCGCAGCACCAAGGGCGAACGTAAATTAAAACAATCCTCAAAGGTACATATCTACCTATTCATTCCTTATTAAATTGTTTCCAAAATTTATTTAATACTAATGTACATCCTTCGTATTCATATTTGATCATTGCATTAACAACATTTAGCAATTGTAATGTGGTTTCAAACGTAATGTGTCTGCAACTGATCACGTTGGACAACAACAAGTTCAAAAACAATTTTTTTTTTTTTTACCACAAAAATTTTAGAATGCAACAATCACATTACATATGCATCGCAATGCCTAGGTGGTCGTATCACAGTCTCTACCACAATTTAAAATCATGTATGACCGTATTATACGAGTAGTCTCTAATATTTCATTCTACCGTATATGTAATACTCTTTTAATAAAAAAATTTGATCATATTTATCATATTCTATTCGTGTTTTCAATATTATTTAATTACTTCTTTTCATAAATACACCGACCATTATTTTTTAAAATTTTAATAATAATTATAGATGTAATTTTGAAAAAATTATATCAAAGGTTTATATTTCTAATACCACTAATGACATTGATCCACTTTCTCGGAAATATATATTTTTTCAAAAGGGTCTTACATATAGGATCGGAGGGGGTATACGAAAAAAGAAACATACTTATCTTGCTCTCAAATATAAGAAAAAATTAACTAACTTTCTATTCGAATACATTTATTCCTAAATTATTCCTAGAGGGTGGTTCTCTCATTTAGTTTTTGTTTATTTTTTTTTCTAAAGTAACTCTTTTTTTTTTTTATGAATTTGAAAAAAATAAATCCACTCAACTAACTTTCATAATATGTGTGAAGTTAACTTTTTTTCTTATATATATAAAGGCCATGTTGGATTATCAATTACAAAATAAAAAAAGAAAAGTTAATTAATATTGGAAAATGTAACTTCAAAATATTATAGTATGTATTCATTATTAACTAATATCCTTTTATGGTATTAACACTAGTTAATATTTTCCATGCATAATAGTATCTAAGATGATATCACAATCATAATACAATAATGTTATATAAATATCTAATATCAACATTCAACATTTACTTCTTTTAAAAATAAAGGAAAGACAAAAAATATATTTTCTAAAATAGATAAGAGTTGGATGTTAATATTAGATTTGGATGTTTACATAATATTGTTTGATCGATCGTAGTGATAGTGTTGAATATGATAGCTGTCCTTATTATGACGATGAAGATGAATTATACACACATGGTTTTGGGTGCAGAAAAAATGGTTTTGCTTTGGCCATTAGACAAGAGGACAAGGATGTGTTATTATGCTGCCAGCACGTATGTGATGATTCTCAACAGTTTACTTCTGAGGTTGAAAAAAGAAAATAGTGCAGCTATATAATCAAATCATCATCGTTGTAGTTTCTAGTTGTTTGATGTTTCATGTATCTAGCTACTAGAAACATTTAAAACCGATGTAAGTAAATGAATCAATGACAACCTTTTTGCAGTATAATAAAGCCATTTAATTTTCTTTTCGATTTTATTTTTTGGTCGTGATGATGTAATAAGTATATTTTTGAGTTTGGTTTGGATATACCTACCCATAGATAGGTATTCTATATGCATGTTCCGTGTTTTGATTATTAATTATGGAGTTCTAAGAACGGCTTTAATATTTTTTTTTATGAATTTAAATATATGTAATAATCATAGGGAGGTAGGGATGACATGTTTGGAGGAGATATAAGGGTGGTATATTCTTTTTATACAAAATAATATAAAATTTACTTATCTACCTACATATAAATTAGCAAAGATTCCCCTCACCCTATCAAAATCCCGCCAATTCCATTTTTTTTTTTAAATCCCAGTTCATTCCCTTATCTTTTTTTTTTTAACTACTCCTTCTTATTTTGACTATCCAGCCCAAACATTACAAGGGTTCTTTTGCGTTTTTTTTATGTACATATTTTTGTTATTTGGATTTGAATTTTTTTATTATATGCTTCCTGACACAGATAATATAATGTTCCATAGAAGTAAAATATAAAACAAAGGTGCTTCTATCATACACCCGTTTTTGTGCTCCGGCTTTTTATTTATTTTAATAAATCTAATATATTAAAAAAATGCTTTGGGTTTTATGTGTTATTTTTATGTCATGATTTTGTTATTTGGATTTGAATTATTTTTATTATATGCTTCCTAACACAGGTAATGGTCTAAACAAATAAAATATAAAACAAGGGTGCTTCTATCATGCACCGGTCTTTTGTGCTCCGACTTTTTTTTATTTTTTTATTTTAATAAATCTAATATATTAAAATAATATGGTTTGGGTTTTCTGTGTTCTTTTTATATATATGTTTTTGTTATTTGGATTTGAATTTTTTTTATTATATATGCTTCCTGACACAAGTTATGGTCCATACAAGTAAAATATAAAACAAGGGTGCTTCTACCATGCACCGGTTTTTGTGCTCCGGCTCTTTTTTTTTTAATTTTAATATATCTAATATATTAAAAAAAATATGCTTTGGGTTTTCGTTTTCTTTTATGTACATGTTTTTGTTATTTGAATTTGAATTTATAATGTCATTAATTACTTCTTTTTCAAAAACACTTTTAGTCACTTTTTTTTAAAAGCGAATTTTTTAGTTTAAAAATATTACATACAAGAATGTTAATCGACTCCAATTTATCGACTCTTTCGTAAATAATAATATTAATCGACTCCTTCCTAAACAATTTTTAAACAAGAATGTTTACATTATTATACTTTATTTACACTTAAACATTATTCATATTAAAATTCTTCATAACTATTCAATAATAAATTAAAACTAATATTAGTTGTAACTTTGTGAAATGTTTTATTAATACATTAAAACTAATATTAATTGCAACTTTATAAAATGTTTTATCGATTTCGTATTTCTCCCATGCATCGCACAGGATTGGGGCCTAGTATACTCAATAATTAAATTATACATACGTAACGTGCTGCAAATATCTAGAAGTATCTAAAAGCAGCAGCTAGGGTTATTGAAAGACAATCTTCTTATTAGGGTGTAAGTGGGTTAGAGTTGATCCGCGAACATGATAAACCCAACCCAACCCAACTTAATCTTTATTTGACGGGCTGAGTTGGTTTAATAGGTGGATTGATTTTTTTTAAGTAACCCAATCAAATATGAGTAATAGATTACAAACCCCCATTAGTATCCCCAAACCTCTTTTTTAAAAGTGTAATTACCATAATGTCTTAATTAAAAAAAAACGTAGAATACAAACCCTTTTTTTTATCCCCAAACCCCAAAACCCTTTTTCTATCCATAAACCCCAAACCCCTTTTTCATATATACTATCATAGAAACTTCATCCTCCTTATTCTCTCCAAAAAAAAAACAAGAATGTGATTACCATAATGCCTTAATTTTAAAAAAAAACTAAAATACAAACTCATTTTTTTATCCCCAAAACCCTTTTTGCGTTGCTACTAAGGTACGTTTAAAAAAAAAAAACTGGACGTACGTTTTCCGACTGTCCAGTCTCGGAAAACCAAATTTCGACTCGGGACTCTCGGAAATCATGCTTAATTTCCGACCCACATATCTCGGAAAATATAATTTGACTTTATTGTGTATATGATTTCTGAGAGTCTCGAGTTGGAATTTGGTTTTCCGAGACTGGATAGTCGGAAAACGTACGTCCAGTTTAAAAAAAAGTACTTTAGTGGCAACACAATCGCCAACACGAACAGATGTTGATGAAAGTGGATGCCAAAAAACTATTACTTTTGGAGAAGGGAGAGAGAGAAGTTGAGTGATAAAAGGGAAAAGAAGATTTTTTTTTTTTTTTAAAGAAAATAAGGAGTAGAAAGTTTCTATAATAGGATATATGAAAAAGGGGTTTGGGGTTTATGGATAATTTTAGGAAGGTGAAAAGGGCTTTGGGGTTTGGGGATAAAAAAAGGGGTTTATATTCTAGTTTTTTTTTAATTAAGACATTATGGTAATTTCACTTTTAAAATTGGGGTTTGGGGATATAAGGTGGGGTTTGTAATCTACAACTCAATAAAGAACAACCCAACCCAACTCAACCCAATTTATTTTGGTTGGATAGAGTGTTAAACCTTCTAAAAAATCAACCCAACCCGACTCATTACACCCCTACTTCTTATATTCTAGGATGTTCTGGTTAGATGTAGTGTAATTTATGTTGTATATCAAAATCATGTAGATGAATCTAGAAATATTTATACAAATTTATGAATAGGCATGACCAAGTTCGGTTCTAGGGGTAAGCTCAAGAGGCGACAATCTAGGGCTAAGGATCTAAAGGAACCCAAAAAATAAAAATTTTGCCTATTTTTTAATTTAAAATTTTTAATAGCCAACAACAATTGGATAAGAAAATAAAATATATTTTATAAGCAGGTTATAATTTGTATGTTCTCTTATTTTTTTTCAAATTTTGATGTTACATAATTTTTTTTATACATTAAGAATTTTTATATTTATTTCACTCTTGCAATTTTTATGTCTCTCTAATTTTTAATGAAATTTTAATATAAAAATTTCACATAATTAACTTCTTTTTTTTATATACATTATGGGCTTCATATTTTTTCCTAAGACCCATAAAATGTTAAGACCGAAACTGCAAATACTATTGTAAGGTGCTCTAGCTAAATGTTTAACAATGGACATTATTATGTACTCTCCTCTGATTCAACCATTTTCAATAAAAATTATTGTTAATCTATCTCCTCTCATTTCCATCTATTCAACTTTTATTTCTATCTTCACTGAAAAATAAACATATCTTTCACTAAAAATTAAACATATATATATATATATATATATATATATATATATATAGACACACATAGGCACATACACATATAGGTAATAAGGATCCATTTGCATCCGAAAAGATCGACTTACAACCTTTTCTTTGACAAATTAATATTTACCATAGTTTACTGGTAGTGATTCTAGTTGAATCTATGAGTATATTCCTATGATTATGGGTTCGAGTCGCAAAAGGTATAAAGATAAATAATTTTAGAGAATTATTAAGCTTACAAGTGACACACTTAGTGAGTTAATGGTCTACAAAAGGCACATGTCAAGGTTGGAGTGTTATATCACCCCGAAATAATTTATCACCCCAAGACTTTCTGCTACTCGAATCCATGGCCTTAAAGATAAATAGTCATAGATTCAACTGGAATTGCTACCATTAAGTTTTGTCTGGAATGTTCTCATGGACTAGAATGAAATATCAATCTTATTATTTGAGATCAATAGACCAATCATACACATCACTGCACACCATAAGTAAAATATCACATAATGATGTATTTATCTCTCTTTAATTAGTCTCATCACGTGATGAACAATTATAACAACAAAAACACTATACATGTTCTTCATAGTATAGATTCTTGAGATGTTAGATATAATGGAGAAAGTACATCGATAATTACACAAAATAAAAATATGATCCGAGTCGGTGCATCACAACAGTTTCCTAGTATTCAGCCTTGACCATCGGTTGTGATAAAACTATAAAGTATGGCCACACCATCCATCCTCCTCCTCCCCACAAGCCACAACCACCTTGATTTTGCTTTGGTGATTGTTGTTGGAGTACTGACACCATTGGACCCTTCCCCCGCTTGCTTGGTGGATCTGTCCTTGCCCTCACCAGTCAACAAACCTCACACTCACGCTTCTTATCCGGTCAATCCCGGCCCTACATCTCTCATTGGAAATTTTCTATTGGAATTTTTTTTTACTAAATTGTCACTTTAGTCCCTCGCTTTGTAAGGAACTTTCACTTTAGTTCCTGGTTTTTCAATAATTCCTCTTTAGTCCCTCACTTTGAAAAAAGCTACTCACGTTAGTCCCTGACAACTTTCTCTTAACATCTTACACATGTGGTCGTTAAATAACTAACTTATACGAGGTCTAGTTTTTGTGATGCTGTCACAAATTCATGTGCTGCTGTATTTTCTGCAGTTGTCAGAACTTCAGCAACTGCCTTTTCTGCAGCTGTCTTAGCTGTCTCTTCAGCGGCCTTACTACCCTAATGGGTCTCCCTTCCCTTGGCCCATAGGACTCACAGCCACCCCTATAAGTAGTACCGTGCTACAAAAGACTCATGTAAGTCTTCTAACCCTAATTGCAAGCTCACATACTCTGTGATTAGGGAAACCCCTGATATCCCTGCTAGATATTAGGAGAACCTCAAAAATCCTACAACAACCCTAAATTGTGACCTCCATTAGACCATTCCCTAATTTCAGTGGACATCCACTGTCTAGGACATCACATTACTCATCTTTGCAAGAGTTCATTTCTACCATTGAAATGAGCTATCACAAAGCAAATACTCTAATTTCCTAACCATCATGCATGCTATCCAGTGGGATAAACATATTCACACCATTCATTTTTCTCAGGTCATACAATAAACCTTTGTTTCCTGTACTCCTAAAATTTCAACAAATAATATTCATCATAAACCCCTTATGATACACAAGTTGGTTAAAAGTTAAATAAAAATTAAATAAAATTATAAATAATATTTTAAATTGAAAACACTAAATGTAATTACTTTATTACTAATTTAATAAATAATAAAAAAATAACAACTATATAAATCACAAAAGCTGAAATATTTTATTTTTTCGGTTGGAAATTTTTATTTATATAAGAAACGGGTGAAGCAGACCACAACATAACCTGGGAGGGTTGTCCTCGCTAGGGATGGCAATGGGTCCGGGTATTACATTACCAAAATTCGCCCCGTTCATACATATTCGGACACGCACGGGTACCTGCTGTCAAGCGGGCCATCGGGTCTTCGGGTACTCAAACAGGTTCATGGGTATCCATTATATTTTTAAAAAGAATATATTGAAATTTTAAGCTTACTTTTTCTGAACAAACATAAAAATTTTCTATTTTTACTTACCAAGCACTTGATATATCATTAAAAAATTCACAAACAAATTTACTAGAGGCAAAACGCGAGTAATATGTCAGATTGGTCCTGACTTTGTAGGTACCGATCAATTTAGTTCCTGAGATTTTCGAAATATCAAATTAGTTCCTGAGATAGGAACATGTCACTCATATTAGTCCCTGAAGTTAATGGCTGTCTGTGGTCCTTAACATGGACTAATGGAATAGTCAAAACGGCGTCATTTTGGCCAAAAAAAAATAAACCAAGACCATTGAGTATCAGTTAAATTAGTCCCTGAGATTGTCGGAATTGATCAAATTAGTCCCTGACTTTATGGACTATTAACGTCAGAGACTAATATGACTGACGTTTTCCTATTTTGGGTACTAATTTGAAATTTCGATAATCTCATAGACTAATTTGACTGGTGGACACAAAGTCAGGGACCAATCTGACATATTACTCGACAAAACAGATTCACTTAGAAACAAATCATCTCTCACAAACATACTTAAATTCCAAATCAATTGAATAATAAGTATTTTTTTGTGGGTCCGGATACCCGCGGGTTTGATACCCCATTACCCGGACCCATTACAGGTTGTATCCGCGGGTACCTGTTTTATATACACACGGGTTCATTTTTGGATCCGAACCCAGACCCATTACAAATATTATCCGCTGATACGGTTCCAATTGCCAAGCCTAGTGCTCGCCCCACCATTTTTGCACAACCAGGGAGGGTTGTTTCTATCATTGTTGTCTTGGAACAACTTACAGATCCCGTTCACATCATTACATACAATTTATATATGATATAAATATTGAATTTTAGTAACTTCACCGATGGCGGAGGATTTCAAGAGTAGCTAGGGTACGTGCTCCCCCTTAGATTTTGTTAAATATATATAAATTATTTGCATTGCACAACATTTCCTAACAGTTGGGTGAGCGGCAGCGGTATTGGTCTTTGTACGACAAATTATGGGTTCAAGTATGGCCTTTGGCTTTATATTTTGCTTACTTTATTTTTCAAAAATGATTAAAATTTAAAAAAACTTGTCTAACATGGATTCGAACACATGAACATTTATTATTGAGCTGAACTCCCTGTACTTCTTGTCAAGCTCCGCCATTGAACCTCACCTGTTACTCCATCCATTTTTATTTATCTGTCTTACTTCAAACAAAACACATCCTTTAAGAAATCCAATCATTACTTAGATTTTCAATACATTAATTATATTTTTTCCCACTATACCCTTATCCTTTCTCCACTACTTACGTAAACCAAGACTTATTAAATAGAGGCAAACATGGAAAATAGCATTTATTACACCCTTGAAATTCTCAATAGGACAAATAAAAAGAAACATAAAATCTCTCCAAAAATGGACAAATAATAAGGAACGGAGGGAGTATATATATTAGGATTGAAAATAAGACAATTATAATAATAAATTTGTGTTAAAAAATTAAGGTTTAATAATATTTTGATATATATAATTTTGTTATTATAATTAAGCATATATTATACATATATATATATATATATACTCCCTCCGTTCCTAAATATAAGACCCTTTTGACACTTTTGTTTTGTTCCTATTTATAAGACCCTTTATCAATTTTCAATGAGCATTAATTACTTTTTTCCACAAACACCCCTATTTATTTAACACTTTTTAGATTCCCAATAATATTAATAGGGGTAGTTTTGAAAATACATCTCAAAAGTTCACATTTCCAATACAATTAACTAAATTATTCCATTTTCTTAATGGACGTGAAATCTTCCAAAAGGATCTTATAAATAGGAACGGAGGGAGTATATATATATATATATATATAATATGCTTGCATCAAAGATGAAACCTATATTTATATATTTCATCTTCGATGCAAGCATATATCATTATGTGTTATTATTAGAGTATTAAATTAATTAAAATCGTGTATATTAAAAAACTTATGACCATAAAATGTTTTTTAATTAAGCATATACTATAATATATGCTTGCATAGAAGATGAAACCTATATATAGAAAAATATACACATAATGTACTTGTTTACTTGGTCAAGAGGGGACATGTCACATAGAGTTGAAATCTGTAAAGTAAAACAAACCCGTACAGCACTTGTTTACTTGGTCAATAGATTACACGTCATACCAGGAAGGAATTTCTGCATTAGTCAAGACTCTTTTTTTTTTTTTTAATTTTATTTTATAACTTGGAGTCATTTTATCAGGAGGATGCCACCTCAAAATAGCATCAGGTACAAAGTTTATAAAAGAATGTAATATATTCGGTAGCTCATTCAACCAAAACCTATTGCTTTCAATAACAGCGTGTTTGGCTAGGTTATCTGTTGCATGATTTGACTTCATAGGGAACATGAACAATCTATTACTTCCATGCAACCTAATTTTGGGTTGTTGTCATACAATCTATTGTTTAACCAATAATACTTTGCCATCTCACATATTTTTGGGTTGACATTTATGAGTTTTGACTTTTTAAAAAATGACATGACAACAATACATGAGGTGTCAATGCATCATTGGTTCATACAAACGATTGTTTAGCAACAACCCAAAATTAGGTTGCATGATAGAAATTTCCTAATATTTATTCCGATCCTTATCACATTATAAAAAGTTTTAATAACTTTTTTTATGAGTTTTTTTTTTTTTTTAATTTTATGCATCCTATATATGTATAAGATAAGATATAGAGTGTGTTTGGAAAAGCTCTGCCAATTTGCTTTTCACGGTTGAAAAACGCGGCACCGTGAAAGCTCCAACTGGGGAGCTTATGAGGGAACTCAAGCAAACGCTAAAACAAACATGTACATAACATAAATAGTAAAATTGTATTAAAAAACTAAACAATTATTTTTTAATGCATTAAGTGTCTCAATTTTTTTAACAAAAATTTACTTTTTAAGGTGAAACAACCAATGCATAAGATGCATTTGTTAAAAAGACTTTTTTTATAAGTTATTTTACAATTTTGAGGTAACATTTAATTTTTCTTTTCATATTTGAGCTTATTAACTATTTCTACTTTTTTATTGTTGATTAATGAATAACCGAATGAAAAGTACCTAACTAGTACTCCCCTTCCCTATTATAAGAAAAAATAATCGAAATCACGTTTATTAAAAAAGTTAGTTGAATATATTTAATTTTTTCAAAATCATAAAAAAATATGACTATTTTTGGAAAGTTGTATTGGGAATGAAACAAAAATTGAATGATATCACTGCTTTCTAGAAACATAGTAGGAATAAGTGTATTAAGAATAGAAAGTTAGTTAATTTTTTCTTACGACATTTGAGACCAAAATATGTATGCACCCTTTTTCTTATAATAGAAACCTGAGGGAGTAGTATAAAATTAAAGAGACCTACATAAAAATGCCTACTCATAAGTCTACACGTTAGGATTTTGACATTTGTCATATAAGTTCTTTTATTTAATTTTTTTTAACTTAAAAATAACAAATGTCATAATCTTATGTGTATGTTTGTAGGCTTGTAGGTCTCTAAATCATTTTTCAAAATTAAAAGTTTGATAATTTCATTATCACAAATATTAAATGAGAGTAAAAATGTAAAGTTACACTCCTCCAATCATTAATGTAAGACTCCTTGAGACAATTTCACATCTATCAAAGAAAGTAATTAATTTTGACAATGATATTGAAAATTTAAACATTTGATATATTTTTAGGGCACTTGTTAGGGTTTCTAAAGGTAGAAAAAATGCATTAAGTTAATATCATCTTCTCTCTCGAAAACCCCAAAAGCTACATTTTCCAATACTTATTTACTATACTTGGTTGCTTAACAAATGCCCTAAGGGCACTTGTTAGCATTTTCCATATTTTTTTTATATATCTTTATAGGAGTAGTTATCATTGACATTCCAAAAATGTTGATTATATAAGAAATAATTGTGGAAATAAGTAATTAAATACGGAGTATTATTGAAAATTTGTATGGGTCTTATATGTATGACAAAAAAATTGCTAAAAAGATCATATATTAAGAACCGAATGAAGTAGTATATTTTCAAAATATCAAGATATTTAACTAATATTAACTAAAGATTAATGGGTGTGCACTGACGGTGTAAAGTTTTTTTTTTACACCATCAATCTATCATCGACCATTCATTTATATTACTTTTATGAATTTTATCTAATAGTCAACGAGCATACTTCACTGATGGTGTAAAAAACATTTAAACCATCAGTGCATCCTCTATTTTCTATTTTTCTCTATTAACTAATTTTATTGGTTTATGTAATCCGATTAAAAGTAAAGTATAACAAGAAGAGGGAGTAAATGAATGTTTCTATATATAAAAGGAATAAGCATGTAAAAGGCCACGACATCTGATCTTAACCCTTCTTAATTCTTCTTTACAGTTCTCATATAGGTGCTTCTAATAATCATCTCTAATGAGAATCCATCAAGTCTTACTATCTTTCTTTATAACTTTATATTTCATAAACTTGAGTGTAATAAGCGAGTGCCTTAGCCATCAACAAATCTTGTTGCTCCATTTGAAAGACAATCTCATATTCAACACTGCTACATCAAAAAAATTGGTTTATTGGAACCAAAGTGGTGATTGTTGTCAATGGAATGGAGTGAAGTGCAACAAGGGCCAAGTTATTAGTCTTGACTTGAGTGAGGAAAACATTTCCGGAGGACTAAGTAGTAATTCAAGTCTTCTCAACTTGCAATATTTGCAGAACTTGAATCTGGCTTATAATGATTTTGGCTCTCATATTCCTTCTAGCTTTCAAAAGCTAAAGAATTTGAGGCATTTGAATTTGTCAAATGCTGGCTTTAAGGGACAAATTCCTGCTGAGATCTCTCAGCTAACAAAATTGTCCACTCTTGATTTGTCTTCATCTTTTACATCACAAACTACACTAATACTAGAGAAGCCAGATATTGGTGTATTTTTGCAAAACCTTACACAAATCACAAAACTGTATCTTGATGGTGTAAAGGTTTCTGCTGGTGGAAAACAATGGTCTCAAGCTTTATCATCTTCATTGAAAAATTTACAAGTATTGAGCATGTCATCTTGCAACCTCTCAGGACCTATTGATAATTCATTATCAAAGCTTCAATCATTGTCAGAAATTCGACTAAACCTGAATAATATGTCAAGTTCAGTGCCGAAATCCTTTGCAAATTTCACCAATTTAACTGTGTTGCAGCTCATCAGTTGCGGGTTGACAGGTGTTTTTCCAAAGGAAATCTTTCAAGTACAAACACTAGAGGTCCTTGACATATCAGATAATCAAGAACTTCACGGTTCTTTGCCAAAATTCAGACAAGGGGGTTATCTTCATACCTTGAATCTCAGCTATACAAATCTCTCTGGAGAATTACCAGGTTCTATTTCCAATCTAAAGCGCTTGTCATCGTTAGATTTATCTAATTGTCAATTCAATGGAACACTTCCTACTTCATTGTCAAGACTCACCCACCTTGTTCACTTGGACCTGTCATTCAATTACTTCAATGGCTCTCTTCCTTCTTTCAATTTGACAAAGAACCTCGAATATCTATCCTTATACAACAATGATTTGTCAGGAGTAGTTTCATCTACTCACTGGGAGGGACTTGTGAAGCTCCTAAGCATTAATCTAGGTGATAATTTTTTCACTGGGAGGGTTCCATCATCTCTTTTTACACTTCCATCCCTACAACAGCTTACACTTTCCCAAAATAATTTTTTCGGTTTGTTGGAACATTTCCCCAATGCCTCTTCCTCTGCATTACAGCTGATTGATTTGAGCAAAAATAAATTACAAGGGCCCATTCCATTGTCTCTTTTTGAACTTACAAGACTTGAATTCCTTCAACTTTCTTCAAATCAGTTCAATGGCACTATGCAACTAGATTTGCTTCGGAGGCTGCAACATCTACGCACATTTGGCCTTTCAGACAACAATGTGAATGTTGATGCTACTTTCAATGATGAAGATGGTCTGCCTTCCTTTCCCAGCTTGTTAAATATATTGCTTGGTTCTTGCAACTTGAGAGAATTCCCTAGATTCTTGAAAAATCAATCTCGATTAATGTTTTTGGACCTATCCAACAACCACATTCAAGGACTAATACCTAACTGGATTTGGAGATTCGACTCAATGTTTCAGCTGAATCTTTCTAACAATTTTCTAACAGATTTGGAAGGACCATTTGATAATCTTAGCTCTAATTTGTTTTCAGTTGACCTTCACTCCAATCAACTCCAGGGGATGGCTCCCATGTTCATGGAATATATTGTCTATATAGACTACTCAAACAACAAATTTAGCCTTCTCCCACCTTATATTGGGAAGCACATCTATTTCTTGTCGCTCGCAAACAATAGCTTTCACGGAAAAATCCATGAATCCTTCTGTAACCCTTCTAATCTTTATGTGCTTGACCTTTCCCATAACAACTTCATTGGCTCTATTGATGACTGTTTGAAAAACATGAGCAATAATCTCAAGGTATTAAGTCTTACGGGAAACAAACTGACAGGTCATGTTTCTGATACCTTTTCAGGTTCATGTAACTTAAGGTTCCTTGATCTCAATGGAAATCTTTTGGCCGGTGTTATTCCCAAGTCTTTGGCCAATTGCCAAAGCTTAGAACTCTTAAACCTCGGAAATAATCTATTCAGTGATAGGTTTCCATGTTTTTTAAAGGACATTCCCAGCCTGCGAGTTTTGATTTTGAGGTCAAACAAACTGCATGGTCCCATTGGATGCACATATAGCACAGGCAATTGGAGTGTGCTTCATATTGTTGATCTAGCTTCCAACAATTTCAATGGTACAATACCAGGAACTCTCCTGAAAAGTTGGACAGCAATGGCAGGTTACATAGATGATGTGGATAAAAAGTCCAACAATTTATACGTAGACTCGAATTTTCGTCATTTGACCCACTTCAAAGATTTGCTGTTAGTTTTGGACAAATTCATTCTTGCAAAAGTAGCAAAAATGGTTGCACCCGAACCTTATTCCGAGGCTGATTCTATATTCAATTATGGAGTTCAAACAGACCGATTGGTCGGTGATTCATACATGGAATATGTAACAATTGTGAGCAAGGGTTCACAAATGATGTTGGTAAAAATTCTCAGTGTCTTCACTTACTTGGATTTATCATCCAATCAATTTGAAGGTCCAATACCACAAGAGGTTATGAGTTTGAGAGCAATGAATGTTCTTAACCTATCACACAACTCTCTCTCAAGCCATATCTCACCATCTTTGGGAGATTTGACCCAGCTTGAGTCATTAGACATGTCTTACAACACTCTGAGTGGAGAAATTCCTGCAGAGATCACAAGTTTATCTTTTCTCTCAGTGTTGAATCTTTCCTTTAATCATTTGGTTGGGAAAATTCCAATAGGCACACAAATTCAATCTTTTGAATCATACTCCTTTGAAGGCAATGAAGGGTTATGTGGAGCTCCACTTACCAAGAATTGTGGTGCACAAGGGTCGTTGTCACTGCCATCACCAACAGCTTCTACAGCACATAGTTCTATTGATTGGAACTTCTTAAGTGCAGAGTTGGGATTCACGTTTGGATTTGGATTTTTCATTTTCCCAATTATTTTGTGGAAGAGATGGAGGTTGTGGTACAACAAGCATGTTGATGATTTGCTTTACATGATGATTCCACAACTTGATTTTGTATACGAACAAAGTGGACAATATATGTATAGAACTCTAAGATGGAGAACTACTTGATTTCTCAAATTGTAAAACAAACATATCATGTAAATTTAGCTATTGTCTAGCTTTTCCATTTTGCTTGTAATCTTTTGATCCAGTTATTGTAAAATGAGGGTATGATATGTGTATGTACCGATCTCATCTAGTAGGACTAAGGCTTGATTTTTGTTGTTTTGATGTTGTAAAATAAGGAATTTGTCTAAAGGGGTGAAGTGCTAATTAATTATTATCGATAATGGCTACAAATATTCACATTTGAAAGAAAAAAAAAGCTAAGCAGTTTATATTTCACCGGTCCAAACCATTCCGATCGACAAATGGAATCCTAGAGAAAATACGACATGTATGATGAACTTAGTTTATACTCTTTGCATGAAAATACATACAAATCATGCTAATAAATCTTATTAAGCATTTTTACTTGATTGATCGACAAAGATAAAATAAAAATTGGAAGGCTTGTGTTATATTTCTTCATGTCTTGTTTATAAGTTATCATTTAGAAAAAAATTTATAGTCTTATTTATAAGTTATTTTGTATTTTTTTTAGGTGTCATATGTTGCTTTTTTATTATTTACCATTTATTAATTAATATAAAACAATGAATTTGCAAGGTCGTCTCAAACATTTTGGGGCAGTGTGTGAAAGTAAATTGTAAGGCCCCCTTAAAAAAAGGTGAAAAAAATCTTTCATATAAGTTAACCATTGCATACTAAATATTTTATTATATAATACCTTACTCACTTTCATAATTAAATTTGAATTTTCACTTGAAAAGTATATTTTTCTAGTTTTCTTTGAAGCAAAATTATCAATTAAATCATCGCATTCAACTTCCTCCAAGATTTCATTATTAACTGCTATCAATGCTAATCTATTTAGTCATTGTTGTGATATTGTAGAATGCAGGTAAGACTTCGACAACTTTAAATTGGAGAAAATTCTCTTTGCAGATGAGTAATCAAAACAATTTGATATGTGATTATTATATTAGGCAAACAATCTGCAATGCAACACCCAGCGACGATGATAGTAGCAGCGATGATAGTGGGATCGTGGGGACTAGGGACTAGCAGTGAGGCGATTGCAATAAATTGATGTTATATTATTTTGATATGTTTTATAAATATTTCTTTTTATTAATTTTACATTGGTTTATATTTTCTTTCATAATATTAACATGATCTTAAGTAATTCATTTGTAAAATTTTTTTAATCTCTATCCAGTAAATTTATTCATTTCAAGAAATACAAATTGTTTATAACACTCTCCATTGGATGACTATTAAGAGAATATGACTCATTAATGTAAGATCCATTAAGAATGTTTTGATAAATGACAAACATGTTTTGAAGTTATTTGAAGTTGTTGATGCTTGAACTATTTGATCACTTGGTGAGACTCTTGCTCCCCCTCAATTAATGCTTTGACATTTGAATTCCAATTGATAGAAGCTTGATTCTCCCCCTATCTTCAACAACTTTGCTCAACCTATATAAAAAAACAAACACGAACCTTTCTTCACAAAACAACCATTTCACAAAACAACCATTTCTCCCCCTTTTGGCATTATCAAAAAGTAATATATACCAATTGAAATATAAAATGCTAAGCCAAAGTAGAGAAATCATATTCATTTATTTCATCACAACATTGATACCAAATGTACAATCACCAGAACTATACCAATTGTATAAACAAATATAAGAACTATACTTTGAAATGTGATACCAATTGGTAAGAAAATATGACAATGAAATATAATACCAATTGTAACAAACTAATTGAAAATAGAAAGTCATCACATCACTTAACAAAGTAAGATATCAATTGTAAAGAAATATCACAATAATCACAATAGCATGATAAACATCTAATGATCACATAATGATATCAATTGAGATTATAAAGAAGTAATATCAATTGTAAGAACAATACCAATTGTACCAATTTGTAGGACTTTCTCTTGATACCAATTGAAGATGCAAATGAATGAATAACACATGAAAGTCCTTTTGCTCTTCAATCATACCTACAAAAACAATCATGTTTTGCTTTTTGGTATCCAAATGGTTTTGGATCCATTTTTGTTAGTGTAGGGACTCTCACCCTTTTTCACCCAAACAAACTTTCCTTTAGGTATACCATGCATTTTAATATAACATACATTTGAAGTATGTCCATGAGTACCACAATAGAAACATGTTGGTGCATTTGAAAAATCAACTTTAGAAAAATCAACAACATTTCTATGAGACTTACTCTTAGCATTAGTATAACCCAAACCAAACTTGTTTGAATTTTCTCTTTGAAAATTTAACAATGTGCGCAATCTAATATCACCATTTGTGAAACTTGCAAGCTTATTTTTCAAAATAGCATTTTCATCTTTAAGCAACTTGCAATCCTCACAATCAACCACATTATTCAATCTACTAGCACAATCACAAGAAGAACTAGCATATATAAGATCAAGAGTTTCATTTTGAAGGTTAAGCTCATCAACTTGTTTTTGAAGCTCTAAAATCTCTTGTTGAAGTTTCAAAATGAGCTTCTTCCTTTCAATATTTTTCGAAGCTAGTTTCTTAAGATGTTCATGCATTTCTTCATAAGCATTATATAAAATTTCATACTTGGAAGAAATTTCGGATTTAGTTTCACTTACATCGCTTTCGTAGCTTTGCTCACTTGATTCATCATTTGAACTTTCCTCTTCATCTACTAGAGCGATCAAGTTGAGACAAGCGGCATCTTCATCATCCGAAGAACTATTCGATGTGCTTTTCTTGTCATCTTCATCATCACTATTCCAAACTATGTATGCTCTTTTAGATTTTGAATTTTTCTTTACTTTCTCCTTCTTCTTGAGATACTTAGAGCATGAGTACTTGAGATGACCGGGCTTTCCACATTCATGGCAAACTATACCTTCTTTTGATGTCTTGGTCTTGTAGTGTGGGGGATTCTTCTCTTTACTTTTGTTCTTGTTCAACCTTCCTTTTCTCCTTAGAATCTTATTGAACTTTCTTAGTAGAAGCTTCATCTCCTCTTCATCAATGTCCGAATCGGAATCTTCATTTTCATCATTATCGGAACTCTCTTCCTTTTGATATGATCTTTGAGCTTTAAGAGCAATTCCTTTTCTTTCTTTATTCTTATCCGATTCTTCATGCATATGTAAGCGTCCAAGCTCCATTTCATGTTCTTGAAGCTTTTCCGAAAAGTGTTGCTAAGTCCATGTTGTCCAAGTCCTTTGATTCAACAATTGGTATCAGAGCTCGGTCGAAAGACACGAGCATAGAGCTTTTTCGTTAAGATCCTTGAGGAAACTACAATGGGTTCTACGAATCCCTTTGGTGGTGAAGGTGCTTCAATTAGCCGCCCTCCTATGTTTGGTGGAGAGGGTTATGCTTATTGGAAAGTTAGGATGAGAATCTTTATAGAAGCCATAGATGTGAACATTTGGGAAGCCATTGAAAATGGTCCTTATATTCCCTCAAAAGAAGTAGAAGGTGTCTTTGCAATGATTAAAACTCAAATGAAAACAAAATAACAATCCTATGAATCTCTTTCAAAAGCTATGAAAATATCAACATGAGAGATTCAAAGATTCTTGATCAAAGAATGTAAAAGTTAAAGCTTTGATCTATGAAAGTGAGAGAGAATAGAGTGGCTTGATTCTTTGTAAAATGAATATCAAAATGATTCTAGATAGTAATTATGATTCACAATAATTGGGAAAAGGTTTATATAGAATACCCAAAAGTTAGGAACACTTCAAAATGCTTTTGAGAAGTGAAAAACGTATTTAAAAAATCAGATGTGCACGTGTTAATCGATTAACAAAGGTCTTAATCGATTAATACATGAGTTAATCGATTAAGTGCACAAGGCATGAAAATTCTAATCGATTAGTCAAAGCCTTAATCGATTAGTCAAACTGCTTAATCGATTAGTCAAATGAAAACCACTTAAAAACTTGTTTTCTCAAAAACTAAACCTTTTCTTTCAAACCTTTAAGCCACCTATTGATTTTAGGTAAAGTGAAAACTCAAATTATGATATAATCATGACCTTGATAGAGATTCACTACCCTCTATAGGACTCTACCCAAACTCATAAACTAAAAGACTTGAGAGGCGAAAGATATTACAATAAAACATAAACTACCAAACTAAGTCTTCATGAGTTTGCTCTCTCTTCATCACTTGATGTTTGTTGTTGCTTGATAAGCTTGAACTTCATCAACACATTTGTAGCTTGTTCAAAACCTTTTGTCATTTATCAAAACATTCTCAATGGAATTTTGGTACATCATGAAACCTATACCGCAAAGGTTCTAAAGTGATTACTTGGTCCTGAAGTACCATCCATTAATGCAACTGGGGCATTAATAGTTTAGTATCTTTTTACAAAATCATAACCAACTGAAATGTATAAGTTGTTAATATGCAAATTGACCTTCATCATCTCAGAGATAATTGTTCACCTCAGGAAGAGAAATAAATATGCACTGCACTATTTTTCCCTTAGTCATGATTTTTTCCCAATGGGTTTTCTTGGCAAGGTTTTTAATGAGGCTACATCCAATTGTGTAAGAAGAATTGTATACTCTTTTTCCTTTCACTAATTGTTTTTTCCCATAGGGTTTTTTTAGAAAGGTTTTAATGAGGCATATTCTCTTAATAGTCATCCATGAGGAAGTGTTATAAACAATTTGTATTTATCTAATTAGTGGATGACTTTCTCATAATTTGAGTTTATCCTACTTTATCTTTATCTTTAGTTGAAACGAATTCATATTAGGGTTTTATTATGAAATACAATTTCTCCTTTCTTCTCTCTTCTCCCTCATTCTCTCATTTCTTCTTTCTCACTATCTTATTTCTTCTTATCTTTCTCTTATTCTCATTAATTTCATAACATAAAATAAATTAAGATTAATAGATTATTATTTTGTGTGTAAAATAATGCATTAAAATAAGTAAAAAAGTAAACATGTGTTTAGTGCATGAAAGTAGTTATTGGCAGTCCTCTTCCCATTTGGTTGACTGGACTATGTGATGACCATCTACTATATCAACTGTATTTCATAAGTATCAACTAATGTAATCTTACCAACAATTTGAAAAAAAAAAAAAATATTTAATTTCTGTCAACATTGAAACTAACAACCACATGTGAATTTTACATAAATAGATTTTTTTTAGGATTTCCTCATTCAAGAATGCTTTGGTAATTTGCGAAACAAATTCAGATAGTTAATTCATTTTTTATCTTTTTAATTTGCCTATATTGAAAGCATGGTAGGTATATAACTTGTGATGGTTTGTGATATATCGATGATAATGTTTAAACCCATGTTGAGTTTCTAAAAAATTTGGTAGCATAAATGTTGAGATGCAATTTATTCACTAAGTAGAATTTTTTGTGATATATTTTTCATGTTTTAAATTTGTTGATGAAGGTTGGTGATGAGATGATTTTCTTCATTTTCTTCTCCACCAAAGGTGTATGAAAAAACTAACTAAATATTTATGTTTTATTAACATGGATAAAAGATTTTAAATATTAATTTCCATAAATGACTTATCCCGTGCAATGCACGAGCAAATATACTACTGGAGTTGAGATATAAAATTAAGACTCGTGGAATTCATTCTCATTTGCTTAATTAATCACTCTTTTTTATCACATCCTCGTTATGTGTTCTAAAATGTATGAGAGATATTATTAACTTGAATTTATTATTATTCACACCCAATTTTTTAAATTATTTTAAAACTCTTTCCCAATATTATCCTTTCATAAAAACTTTCCTAATTTTTAATTAGGGTCTTGCTAACAAGTCTCCTTAGGGCACTTGTTAAGGTTGCTAAAGGTGGTAAAACAATCATATGTTGGCATTAATCACTCTCTCGAAAATCTCAAAAATCACATTTTTCTATGTCAAAATACTACTTTTAGTTTCTTAACAAGTGCCCTTTTAGCATTTTCCTTTTAATTATTCCCTTTCATTTCTACTTACACTCACTATCACTGTTAACCTTCCCACCCTTCTCTTCCTTTCTCACACCCTAACACCCACTATCACTCTTAACCTTCCCATCCTTCTCTTCCCTTCTAACACCCGCAGGTTCTCCTGCGCTCATACCCACTAACAACCTTTCCTTCTCACTAGGACTTCTCTTTTTCATTTTTTTCGTCACTATTGGCAATGTTGAATTTTTAATGTTGCATCGTCATCCTTTCGCTCGTTATGGTTATATGGGATGATATTGTCGGTACTTTTTTCAATGGGGTGATCAATTTGTAATTTGTTTTTGTTTTTTGGGCAGTTTGCCCCTTCATTTAGAAAAATAAAATAATAGTTATTATTATTAAGGGTTTGATCTCAAACATGTGTATAGAAGAAATGAAAGAAATATAATGCAAAAAATTACGAACCAGAAAATCATCTTCAAGCAAATATTAATAAGAATAAAGCAATATAGTAAATAAGGTTTTGACAAAGTTTTGGGTGAGCAAAGTTTTTGAAAAGGTGGTGGGTGGAAATAGTGATATTTGGATAAGTATTAGATTTTTAGGATGATGGGTATAAATTTTTTTAAGATAACTAAAAATTTTATTAAGAAAACGGGTATAAGGCTTACCCACCAAAAATACAGGACAGGAAAGAATTAAACAAAAACAGGCCTGGAAACAGCCATGACACCTACATAGACTTACAACGGCCCACCTTCTCCCTAACAGCAACAACTCAAACTCCTAGAAGTGCAACAAAATTACAAAGATGCAACCAGCCACTGAGAGTTACTGCAGAAAGAACAGAAAAAATACACCATAACATAGCAGAAGTTTAGTTGCAGTAAGAAAGAATGTAACCGGTGTAAATAACGTGAATATTAGATATATGGCTGTAAATAGTAATATAAGGATAATATAGATAAGTAAGTGAAAAAAATTATAACAACTAAATACGAATAATAATGAAACGGTGTTAATAATATCTCTCAAAATATATTTACGTATTGGACAAATTTTGTTATTAGCAAAAATAAATAAAACAGGTTTTTAAATTATTTTTTTATTTTTAATTTGGTTTTTAATTATTTCTTGTTAGACCTTTTCTTTTCACACCTTCCATTTTTCTCCTCACCCCCCAATTTTTCCGCCTCACATGAGGCGGAAGTGTAAATTTATTGGCTTTTCCGCCTCTCGAGAGGCGGAAAGGGTGAAAAAAAGCACTTCCGCCTCATGTGAGGTGGAAAAATTGGGGTGGAAGGTGTAAAAAGAAAAGGTCTTCTTGTTACATACCATCTTATCAACATGTTTTTTTTTCTTATAATTCTTAACTAAATTCACAAATATCTCATTACTATATATCTAAGTGGATTGATCTAGTAACAGTTGGTAGGATGCTGAATGAACTCAAAATCCGAATACAAGGCTTGATTTTTAAATTTTAACAAGACAATAATCCTGGGAAATAAGCCAATGCCATATCGTGTACCACTCGTAGTGTCGTGTGGATTAATCTATCACTTAAATTCAAACACTAAATATAAGATCAAATTAACAAACCCTCTTTTATTAAATATTAGTATATCATTTTTTTAAATACTCATATTTAAAATTATTGAGTTAATTAATTTTTGTATTAGTCACAATTTTATACTCATTATAAGATATTATTATTTTAATGAAATTGAGAAAAATAAACAATGAATTTTTTCCTCTTATTATAATTAAGATGGAAAAAATTACTTACTACAGTACTATATTAGAGTATTACTTTTTGAACCCGCTGTTTACTCACCGACCTCTATTTTTTCCGCCTTATACAAGGCGGTAGTGCGTTTTTTCGCCTTATACAAGGCGGTAGTGTAAATTATCTATTTTTTCCGCCTCTTTTTAGGCAGAAAAATGGTAATTTTGCACGTCCGCCTTGTATAAGGCGGAAAAAATATGATAATTTTACAGTACCGCCTTGTATAAAGCGGAAAAATGCACTACCGCCTTGTATAAGGCGGAAGAAAATGGGGGCTGGTGTGTAAACAACGGGGTTCAAAAAGTAATACTCCTGTATTAAGTGGGCAAAGGGTGCAAGTACGAAAGAGCACGTGGAAATAGAAGACTACTGTGGACTTGTCAACAGACAAAGCCAAGAACAACTTACACTGCATCTCTCTGCTTCGATTCAATAGAATCTGAAACTAAGGACTGAGAATCTGCAAAACATAAACATAGTATTGAAATGAAAACAACAAGAGAATGAATGAATGGCTGAGTGTGCCGTAGAAGGAGGTTGCCCCACTGATTACATAGCTGTTACTGTTTCCGCTCTCTCCTTCTTTCTGTATGTTATCTTATTACCCCTTCTCCCATTTCAGCTTAGTGTATTTCCTTATTTCTTTATGTGATTGGGTTTGTAATTATTTTTTTTATTAGTGTCCTTTATTGATTGACTATTGAAATTGCATATCTGTCTATGTTTTTTTATGGTATGCTTTTTATAGGCAAAGTTTTTTTTTTTTAAATTTTTTATGGGTAGGGAGGAGGGGGAAAATTGTGCTGATGTTAGGGATGGAACTTAGATGCTTGAAATATATGGTATGCTTTTTATGAATTTTGAGGTTTGATCAAGAACTTCTAATCTCATTTATTCATATATATTAGAAAAACAACTTCTTTCACCAAAAAAAGAAAGAAACTTGTGATCTCATTTGAGTACCCTTTTAAGTTTTAACCATTTGATTTTGCAACTTAGTTTCCCATCATTCCCATGGATAAATAAAAAATTTTTTGCTTTTTCTTTCTAACTTGCTTATTGAGTTAGGGAGATTTTGGTAAGGTAGATAGCTTAATTAAGTGTTTATTCAATAAGCTTCTTTTTTTTAAATAAGCTGAAAAGGGCTTATAGGAATGTCATAAGTTATTTTCATAAGCTTATGAAAGTTACTAATTGTTCTCATAAGCCTGAATAAACTCTTCCAAACTTTCCCTGAGTTGGAATTGCTAGTAAATCACTGGTCAGCCATGTGGATGTGAATTCGTTCCCGGCCCTTGTACTCACTGCTCGTCACAAAGAGGGGGATGCCGAAGGCAAGTACTAGAGTGAAGTCATAACTATGGGTAGAAGGACTAGGAGGTGTGGCTTAAGGTAGAGTTTAGAGGGAGGACTGTTAAGTGTTAACTATACAGAACTATGGGTGAAGGACTGGTAGCCATTCCCTTGACACCTTATGAATGGTTAATTTTGTATTTTTAATCATCCTTCTCATTAATTCTCCCTTAATTTAAGGGAACTTTCTTTGGTTGACATCTCACTTCGATGATTCATTTGATTTGATTCCATTGTAGGTGGTTTAGTTTGCCTTTTTTCTTATCTTTATTGCAGCATTTGTTTCGAACATATGTAAGCATATAACTGTGGTTGTTTTGACTTTTGATGCGTATGCTTTTGGTTGGGTTCTATCTTTCAGGCTTCTCATATGGTCTATATTTCCGTTCCTAGTTCACAAGGTTCCTCGTACTAAAGGAAGTAGCTTCTGGATACCAATTATTCAAGTTGTTGCCAGCTTCATCCTTCATCTATCACTTGTGGTATAAAAAGTTCTTATGTCTATGATCTGTTCCTTAGTTTTTACAACCAAAAAGCAAGTTATATTCTTGTCGTTCAATTGCTACTTCACCGAATGTTTTCATGCTTAGCTATCCTTTACTTTTATTATTATTTTTTTTTTTATGCAGATATCGAATAATTATTTTAAATTTAAGAAAAGGCATTGGTGGCAGTCATGCTATATATGGGCAGGTTATCCTCCTTTTGCCATCTTTTCTGACTTGTTTATACTTTATATTGCGCACGCTAATAGTTTTTAGCATAATCATGCTGTTTCTGTTTCTTTTCAGCCTGGGGTGAAGGTCCACTAGGGTTTGGTTTGCTGTTGAGCTCTCGCATAACACAAGCCTCCCAGTTATATTTTATCTTTGTCAAGTAAGAAAAAATGCTTATGATGCTTAATATTGAGTTATTAGCATGGCCCTGTACTAGCCTTTTTGTCGAGAGAATTACATAGCCAAAGTTCATCATCCATATTCCATATCCCAAAGCAGTTAGTCTATATTTTCCACTGCATATAGCAAATAACCTGTTGTTCTAGGTTTCTTTTTGTTTGATTGGTTTTGACTGGTGAAAATAAGATTCACATGACTCATGGAGGCTTGTGAATTTCTTGCTGATGTGATTAATTGTACTCATTGTTGACCATAATTAATTGGCACTTCTCCTATTACTTCCATAAGTTATACACTTTTTTTTGTAGTTTTTTTTATTTTATTTTGGTACTTACTGTAGCACTCAACCACGCGTTATGACTTCTGTAATGAATTTTACTTTTTTATTGATATTTCAGGAGGCGTTTACCACTGATCAGATCATATTTCTTTCTTCCAATTATACTACTTCCCTGGATTGTTGGTGCTGCTGGTAAGAATCTGAATTAATTTTAATCTACTTATTACTTTGGTTTTTAATCTTCTTGAAGTAAAGGTAGTATATGTGAATTTTCTAACTACTTCAATGTTCTATGTCCACAGAACTGCATTGTTTTATATCTTATTATTTAACCACTTCTATTCTTTTCAACATTTTGCTGGATTTTGTGAACTAAAATTGATTATTCCTTTCCATTGTGGAATTTCTGACAATGGTTACCAGAATCCCCTCCCACGCTTCCCTAATTCTTTTTCTTTTCTTTTTTTCTTTCGCTTTCTTTACTCTGTGTAGTCGTATTAAAACTATTCATTCGTTGATGCTCTAGTTATCCATGTGAAGAAGCCTCTAAGCGATCGCTGTCACATGGGGGCTCAGTGGACAATCCCAGTTGTATGCCTCCATGCATTCTATGTGGCCATTTTGGTTGGAGTTACAGGTGCTGTTCGTCATATAGAGTTCAGGTTTGATGAACTCAAAGACCTCTGGCGAGGAATACTTGTATCGGCTTTATCAATCGGTACACTTTTTTCCTAAGTTCAATTCAGAGACTCTGTTATTTCGCTATTTATTTTGAAGCTCTTAGCCTCCTACTAACCGGTGCTCCATGACCATTATTATTAACCTTGATTTCAATAATTAGTTTAGGTTTTCAGCAAATGCCTTTACAATCAATATGAGTAACATTCAACATTCAATTTAAAAAACTGATGCAAAAGTCAATGTTTGCTTAATACATATTCTTTAATCAGTGTGCTAAGGGATCTTGTTTGCTAAAGTCTTGTGTTAAATACTGCATGGTTTACTTTCTGAATAGAGATTCTATACTATGTAGTTTGTTTAATCAGCAACAAATCTTAATCTAATTTAGCAATGGCTTGCTGGAGTAAGGCAATTAATATTCTTAGCTTTTTGCATTCGCTGGCCCAATATCCACTATTTCCAAACTATTATTATCTTGGCTTTTTTATGAAATTAGTCCCTCTAAATATTGGTTGTTCTGAAATGAGTCCCTAAACTTTATTTTTTTTCGTTTTGGTCCCTAAACACTATTTACGTTTCGAAGTTGGTCCCTGTAAATATTGTTCATTCTGAAATGAGTCCCTAAACATTTTTTGTTTTTTTCGTTTTGGTCCCCAAATCGATAACGTAAAAAGTGTTTGGGGACCAAAACGAAAAAAAATAAAGTTTAGGGACTCATTTCAGAACGACCAATATTTACAGGGACCAATTTATGTATCTTGGATGTTTTCGTGAACAATAATTTAACCTTTGCTTTTTTATTCTGTCAGCTGTGTGGGTTACTGCTTACATACTGGATGAAATTCTCGATGATATCTCATGGCTTCAAGTTGCCTCCAGATTTATACTTTTAGTTGTGGTATGTTTTCTTACTGTTTCTTCTGTTGCATAACTATGAAATGGCAAACATTATTAGTTTCTTGAAAGTTAAGATTCAAGCCATTACTACTTTCTGAAGCTTTTATTTACTTACCTCTTATGTTGGTTTATGTAAAGGCTAGCATACTCGTGCTGGCTTTCTTTTCGATATCAAGTTCACAACCACTGCTCTCGCAAATCAGCTTGAGGAGAAGGGAATCCAGAGAATTTCGCTCAATGGGCCAGGCTCTGGGCATACCTGATAGCGGCGTATTAGCAATGAGCGAACCAACTTCAAGGATAAATCCTAATGAACCATTGGATAAGCTTCTCTTGAACAAAAGATTCCGGCAGTCCTTTATGGCGTTTGCTGATAGGTTAAATATCCTTCTCTTCACTCGAGTATCTAACAGGCATTTGTGTAAATTATGGTTTCGCATGCGAGAGAAATGCTAGCAGTATGCTCTTCCAAACACTTTTTTTAACACACTTTATTATTGGGTGGATTTCATGTAGGACTCAATAAATTGGGAAATGTCTAACTTAAGAGAAGTGGTTCACGTGAGATGGCTGGATGGGTAATCTTTTTAATAACATTGATAGAAGATAACAGATTTCAAATCTGTACTAAGGAGTTCTGACTGAGATAAATGAATACTTTGTTGTCTTGTTGCACGTGGACCAGAAATTTTGGACCAAAATATCAAATAGAAGTAAAGAAAGAAGACATGAAAAAAGGAAAATAGTATTGATTCTTGTTTAAACAGAAATGTAATATTGTTTACGTATAATTTACAGTTGCTTGGCTGGGGAGAGTGTGCACTTCTTTGATGAAGTCCATGAGCTCAGTAAAATACCCGAAGATGACGGTGTAAGAAGAATCTATATGGCACGACATATTATTGAGAAATACATAGTCGCAGGTTTGACATTTTAGTTCTTGGTGGCTTCCTTCTTTCATCATTTGTTCATTCGAATTTAAATTCATTTATCCTATTGTACATGACTTTCATCTATTTAATAAATTTTCTGGTCACAACTGACATTGACTTTGACCACACTATTTCTCTTAAACTGCTACACTACATAGTTGCTTAGCTATTTGATTTAGACAGTGTTACATAGTGCATGTCTCATTCATGGCTTTTTTCAGTAAATAAGTTGAAGGATCCATATTTTTAACTTCATTGAAAAAATTAGGTACTCGCAAGCTTTTCATCTGAACATGAAACGTTTTGGCTAATATTTGCTACGCCGTAATTTTACAGGTGCGGCAATGGAGGTGAACATTTCTCACCGAAGCAGAGAAGAAATTTTGACAACTTCCAATCTTGCACGCCCTGATCTCTTCCATAATGCACTTAATGAAATTGTGCAGCTGATGAAAATGGTATGTAAGTTCCTTTGATATAAATAAATTTAAAGGGACCCCCTTCATTAAAAGTAGGGGGCATTTAGAAGAGAGCTTCTTTGGACTTGTCTTATCATATACGCCCTTGACAAATGTTTAGAATAGCTTATAACCTTCTAGTATGCTCTTTTAAACTTATTTCAATAAACTTGTCAGAGAACCTTATGAAATAAGCTAAAAAGAGCTTATAGAAGTCTGCTTACCAAAACATGCCCTTAGTCTGGTTGTGGCAGTATAATTTTCATCTAAATAACATATTGATATTACACTTCTGCAGAACCTGGCTAAAGATTACTGGTCCTCAATGTTCTTCCTGAAGTTCCAGGAAGAATCCGATATGAGATCCATTGACCATGATCTGGATCAAATCACAGGTTGGAATTATTCTCCAAGGTTGAGTTCTGTGCATAGTACAGATGATCCTTTTCACCAGGACCATCTTCTGAAGAGCTCTGGTTGCAATGATACTGACTCATGACTTGGTAAAGCTTATGGACAGATTTTATGCTTCAACTGGATTGGTATTCCTTGGCCAACAAGTTTTACTTTACAAAAGGAATTTACTAATATACTTTTTTATAATTTCCATAGCATATATGGTTTGACAATTAGTGTCCATAGTAGATGATCGCCAAAGGAGGGTGAGGAGGTTTGATGAAGAAGTTGACAAAATTGTTGTTTTTGTTTTGCTAACAAAGTATCAGGCACTTTGTGGAGGAATCATAGATACAAAGATTTTAGTGGAAATGGGTGTATAGCTCTGTATTTAATTTAGAAAAACGCTAACAAGTGTTCTTAAACATTCAAATGTAGTTAAATGTTATTGAAAAATGTGTGTTTTGAAATCCCCGAAAGATGAGGTATGATGGATTTATGATTAAATTTCCCCTTCTAGTAATCTTAACAAGTGTTCTTTGAGCATGTTAGCTAGACTCAATTTATCGGGATTTCAGTAATTTTTTACAAGCCAAAATATATTGTTGATTAGAATACTAAGAGCATTTACAATCCCAAACCAACTTTTAATTCTTAAATGGGTCTCACACAGTATTTTATAATCTTTTACACTTTTTTAAAAGTTAAGAACTCTAACCATTTTTTTCTCCATCCTCAAACTCAACTTTCATTATTAAATAGGATTCACAACCTACCCACACTATTATATTTTATATTATATATTTTATCTTATATATCTACTAAATTTTAATGGTAAGTTCTTGTTTTTTATTTTTGAACAGCCAATTTAGTTTTTAAATATTTCTACTAAATTTATCTTATATATCTACTAAATTTAGAGTATCCCATTGTGGATACTCTAAGGGTGCTTAAACTAGGTACAAATTAGTGAAGTTGCATTTTGGATTCCTCCAAAGTGGGATTGTTTGTGAAATGAGCTTATAAGCGTATCTTCTCCTTTGACATGATTTGATAGTCTACGATGATCTTAATTTCCGGAAATGATGTAAGGGTATTATTTTATTACACTATACTTTGATAATTTAAAACCTAACTGTTATAGACCGTGATTTAACTTTCTAAAACCGGTTTTACAGTTTGTCACAAGGAAATCGGTCAGACAATTCTAACCTCAGGGATTCGATAAGCAAAGTTAAACGGTTAAACAAGAATCCCCTTAACCAATACAAGCAAGACCTGTGACACCCTAATTAATATTTTATTTACTTAATTATATTATAAAAATTTTAGGAAAAATTTTGACAGAATTTACTCTAAAATACGGATTTTTCCCTTTTAAAATACTAAACATGTCAGATTCAGAGGCAAATCAAAACACACACATAGATATATATATATATATATATATATATATATATATATATATTATCTACAATCATATTGTCCAAAGTTTTTACATCATAAAAGGATATGACTTATTCAACTTTGTACATACTCAAAAAGAGGATATAGAAATATCCATCAAAATAGTGATATCCATATCCATATTTACAACAAAAGTAAAGTGATATGATAACAAGATGGTCGCACTTCTATGATTCCATAATCATAAAATAGAGTTCACACTCCACTGTTGGGATTGTACTCTTCCTCGGTAGGAGAGAGATGAAAGTCATCTCCGAAGGGTGTACCTAAAATTCACAACACAGAGGGTGAGATATTTATTCAAAAATTAAAGGAAACATGTAAAAATAATAATAAAACATAATAATATACATGTAACATAACTTACAAAATAATAAACATATGCAATGTCATGCATTCCATTATTTAATTCGTATACCATTCTTGTCTTTTTCCCTTCTTTTACATTTATCCATTTCTTTTCACGATAGATATTACTACTTTCCATTTTCTTTTTTCCACAAATTACCCTCTACTCTTAGGAAAGACTAAACTATGAGTAAGTGTCCATCAACCGATGCTTGCATAGTACTTCACGCTATGCGTCCTTCGTACAACTTGGGTTGTTTTACCCAAATTGGCTCTAGCAGGGACCACCTTCTACTAGTCAAGATGTGTCTAAGTGACCAATAAAACTATTATAGTGTGCACAGGACCAATCCCCGACACGGTGCTATTGTCGGTCCTCTAGTGGATCTAAGTCCTTCTATAATAGTTCTCGCGATTGTTTCAATGGCACAATCTAATCACTATAACACTCTCGTCCGTCAATTCTATGAACCTTCACTAATCGTCACTTCATAAATTTTCCCGTCATATCTTTCCTAATTCTTAGCGTCCACCACACTCCATAATTGACGTATTTCTAATTCATTTTAATTAATTTTTGAATTTCAAGTATTTATAAAATTATATCAATTGAAAGAGGGTTTTCCAATCTAAATTATAACAAACATAAATAATTCATCTAAAAGTAAGTTGAATATTTAATGACAATAATAATAACAATCCTAAGTCATATAGACAATTCAACAAGGTATAACACAATCAAATAATATTATCAACATATTCATTAAAACTGAATAACAAAGATATAACTAAGTAACAAATAATCAAATCAATAAGACATGCATATAATCATATTTTTATTATGAAAATCACATCCTTCCTCTAATTTAAAAAAATATCTTCCCTCTTATCTTTGTTGGAGGTGAGGGAGAAGCTTAGAGAGAGAAAGAGAAGAGTAGCTTCTCTTCTAAGTTCTTGATGTGTGCATAGCATGCATATTATTTCCTATTAGTTTGTATTTATTTTAATATTTATTTAGGTATTTTATTTTAATTTAGCATGCATTTAGTTCATATTTCACTTGGGAATGGTTTTTGGTGTTTTTGATGTGCATGTTACAATTTGAAGGCTTGAAGCTTTGGAAAGTAAAGAATTTATCATTGACAAAATTGTAAAGAGCTTTTGGGAGCAATTGTATAGAAAAAAAAGAGATTTGGGGTCTTTGAGAAGGAAGATAAGTCATTGGGCCTAGTTAATCAATTTGGGCCCAGGTTTGGAAAAAGTAGTAGATAACTTTATGAAGATAGAAACCCTTGTAGATTAGATTTATTATGAGAAAGAAGATAACAAATTACAAGATATAAAATTAGAAAACAAGGATTGAAGGGAAGACACAACATATCTCTCTCAAGGAAGAACTAGAAGGCGATTGAAGACAGAAGAAATTCTCCTCCTCTCAACTTTTGGTTATTCCTGCTCTATTATGCCTTATTCTTATTTTTAAGTAAGTTTGTATCATGAACATGAGTAGTGAGTAGTTCCCCTTTTTCGAGGATTAGGATTAGCCCATGGAGACATTGACATAAGGATTTGATATTTACCTTTTAATTATGCTAGATTCTATTTTTATTTAATTTTGGTGTACTTAATGTTTTTGGTTGTGTAGAGCTCCACAATTACATGATCCCAGATAGTAAGGGAAGTACCGAAAGGTGAACCTTAGTATTAGAAAATACCAAAATTGAACTTAGGAACTTAAATCATGAAAGAATTTTTAATTCCTGAGGGGATCCCCTGAATTATCATAGAATTTAATGGATTTAATGTACCCTAATTACCATGAAAGTAGGAATTAGGCATCATTAGGTATGTTGCTAAGACTCTGAAAGGAGCTAATATTCTACATTAGGATAATTCACCCTAAAAATAAATCTAGTTAAATAAAAGAGATATCACTAAAGATTGTTAATGCGGATATGTGGTGAAACTAATCATCGGAAATTTCCCAATCCAAATCTCAACCCAATATTTTAGATTTACTTTATTTTTATAAAAAAATCAATCTTTTAATTTTATTTATAATTTTCCACTGATCTGGTTTAGATAATTGGTGCTTATAATTTGTTGGTATTTAACAACAAAACCCCTGCGAATACGATACTTTTTATTATTACGATAACCCGTGCGCTTGCGGGGCTATCAAGTTTTTGGCGCCGTTGCCGGCTATCAAGTTTTATCTTCTAAGTTCTCACTTCTTTCTTTTTCCTATTTGTTCTCCTTGAGTTTTTGGTTTAGATCCTCTATTTCTTGCTCCTTGTATGAAGGCTTCTATGATTTGAAAACCTAGGATTTTGAAAAAGTATGAGAGAGATTGGGGTTGAGATAGTGAGAGGAAATTTGAGAGATAAAAAGAAGATTAAGTGTATATGTATGTAAAGGGCTAAGATTTTATTGATTATTGATGGATTCATATGAGGATTTATGAGAAATTGAAAGGGAGGAGGAGTTGGGGCGGAATGAAGAAGAATGAATGAAAAAAGAAAGGAAGCATAACACGTCTTTATGATTGCTGGTACAGACGGGCTAATCGATTGGCAAGGAGGCTAATCGATTAGTGTCTGAGACATAGTATTAAACTAATCGATTAACAGACAGACTAATCAATTAGTGCCTGAAAGGTGAAAAACTACTAATCGATTATTTAGGGGCCTAATCGATTAACACCTGATGATGCTGAAAATTACTCGATTAATACTTGCCAACTTGATTAACTTCACTTCAAAACTGTTTTTACACCTAAAAACATGCATTTTCAACTATCCCTTAGTAGGAATGGGCATGGGTATCCACGGGCGCGGGTAGTGCATACCCATGTCCATACCCGCGGGTATTTGCGGGTATTTATGCAGGTAACGGGTATGCGCGGGTACCTGCAGGTTTAAATTATTATATAATTATATATTTTGTAATAATAATTATACATAAAAATTATTATAAGATGAATAATTATATACATATGATAAATGTTTATCATTATAATTTCATCTTTAAAATTCAATATGAAATATAAATAAAAGGAAATTTATATGTTCTCAAAGTAATAAAAAAATATTAATATACATACAATATTTATTTTAAATAATTATTTATATATGCGGGTACCCGCGGGGCGGGTATCATAATACCCATCCCCACCCGCAAGGGAATAGTGCGGGTACCCGTTGCGGGTATTTTTGCGGGTACCCGCGGATATGAGTATTTTGCCCATCCCTATCCCTTAGCACTACTCCAAGTCATACTTCTAGCATTTCAAACGAGATCATTAAATAAAGACTAAGAATACTAAAATTCTAATCTCTACTATTTTCTATTTGTTAATAAAATTCAGGATGTTACAAGACCAGTTGTTCAACAGCCACAAACTAGTTATCTGATTAACCGGCCTACTGGACATTAGAGGCTGACCGGCTAACCTGTTAATCGACCTACAAGACATTAGAGGCTAACCGGCTAACCGACGTACTTAACATCAGAGGCTAATCGACTAACCAACTAACTGGATGACCATGAAGAAGCGGCTATCCGTTAAGATGTCATGATGAGCATTAACAACTGAAACCGTCATCATAAAGACGATCGTTGGCTGGAATCCTGGATTCTTCATTAACCGGCTTTACACCCCACTTCTACCGTTATGCTTATAAAGGCAGGTAAGAGACCAAGGTACATCAAAGTCATACATCAACAAACAAATACACAAACACACACCCACACCCAAATTCCTTGACTTGGCTGACGGCTTCCTATAACTAAGGTCCCGTCACCACCCTCATACATCAACAAGTCGATTTACCGATACATGTGGGATAACACCCCCAACATTGGCGACCACAGTGGGAGCTAGAAATCCATTCCCACCACCTTACACCTGAAGATGGAAAGTCAGGCTAACGACGAGTATGTGGAGGCTAGCCGACGTAGTGGACCAGATTTGCGAGACCACTTGAATCACAGACCACCGCCATCAGACCAATCAGACCTGAGGAAACAACTAACTCAAGGCATGAAGAAACAGGATAAGGAGGGTGTTGAATGCAAACGTTCCAGACAGAAAGGTCCCACTTAGAATGACAGAGAAGAGTCGCGACAGCGGACTCCTACTAGAAAGGGAAGCCCCTCGCACTCCCGTCATGAAAGTATAGGATCATCTATTGGACATTCAAAGAGAAGGCCGAATTTGGAGGAGGAACTCTTACGGTTGAGGAAGCACCTGGACGCCCAGGACAAATTGATTAATGGGTTGAAGAAGGTAGCAGCCTCCCAGGGGCAAAAGGAAGGGAGTAAGGAGATGTTGTTCAAATCAATCTATGAAGAGGAGGAGGGTTCTGATCACACATTTTTTGAGGCTATAATGGCGTATCTGATGCCTCCAAACCTAACACCCCTCCACCTTCCACCTTTCACCCTCCACCTTCCCACCTTCCACCTGTCCCAAAATGGCGGTCACACCTATTGCACAAGCAACTTTCTTCTCTTTCTCTTTTTTTGTAAGAGAAGGTATTCCAACAAGCCAGTTTCGGAATTGTATTATTATTCCGACACGGATATATCAGAATACCTTCAGTTATGAAAAAAATTATGTTTCAGTAAATTCCGATGCCCTCGTTCCGAAATTTTATTATTATTTCGACACGGGTATGTCAGAATACCTTCAGTTACTAAAAAAATTGTTTCAGTAAATTTCGATACCCTCATGTTGAAATTTTATTTTTCTGAGACTCCTTCGTCGAAAATTACTGAAATAGAGAAGCATGAAACGAGCAATAAAACGAATACAATGAACACAAAGATGAGAATGATTAACACATAAAAAAGCAACAAAAAAAAACTAAAACTACTAAAAATATGAAACCCTAATACAAAACAACCTATTAAACCCCTAAAATCACTAACATACCCTAAGAACCCCTATCCAAATTATGATAAACTATACCACCGATCCCAACCTTGTTTTTTACTTTGATTATCACATTTTTCCAATAAATGTGAATATCTAAACTTGATAAATTTTTGATAGAAAAAAAATCTAAGTTGTTGATTTTAAAAGAAGAAAGGGGGAGAGGTATAATGACATAACATTTGTCTGTTTGTTTGTTTATATGAAGGAGGTTTTAACGAGGGTCACGTTCCACAATGAAACTGAAGTTGAAAGCAATGAACAGGTTTATCCACAATGAAGGTGGAGAAGCTTGAGAGAGAGAGAGAGAGAGGGGGGGAGAGAGAGAGAGAGTTTTCACCCCTCTAATTATCCCCATTTTAATCAGTGAAATGACAAAAATATCATTTTTTATTTTAAACTAAAAACTCCAATTCTTTTTCTTCTTTCTTCTCAACGGTTCCTTCTTTTTTCTTCTTCTCCAGCACCACTGCCACTTCTTCTTTCTTCTTCTCCACCCCATTCCATGTGCTAATTTCACAAAGGCACTAAAAATATCTCCACACCCACAACCTTCCTTTCATCTTCCTACAAATTTATTTCAATGTTTAAGGTTTGCTTCGTCAATTTGGTACTTTCGAATCTTTTTTTTTTTCACTATTTGTAACGTTTCCAATGAACTAGCGTCGGAAATATTGTTTTTCGACACGGAGTTCTTGGAAAATTATTTTTTTTCTCTAGAATGTTTTTATGATGTACCTCTCGGAATTTCCGAGAGATAACTCTCGGAATTCTTCCCTGTGTATTATAACCGTGATATTATTGATATTAGAAAAAAAAAAAAAAAAAAAAAACACTCCGCAGCAGCAAAAATGACAATTTTACGTTCAACTTTGTGAAACTTCAGCACGTAAATGACATTGCTTGGTCAAATTTATGTTATGGGCTATATGCCTTTCACTTTCTCTATTTTATTGTGTTTCCTCTTATATAGATTAGGCACTATTTGAGTATTTTTTTTTTCTAATATTAATAATAATAAAAGAGATCCTATGATGGTGTACTTCATTTGTATCACTGATTCACTGTGTAAGAAGAATTTCGAGAGGTATCTATCGAAAAAACGCTCCAAAGAAAAAAATAATTTTTCGAGAACCTCGTGTCGGAAAACAATTTTTCCAACATTGGTACGTCAAAAACATTACGAAGCGTAGAAAAAAATACGAAAATATCAAACTGACGAAGCAAACTTTAAATACTGGAATAAATTTGTAGGAAAATGAAAAATTATGGACGTGAAAATATTTTTAGTGTCTTTGTGAAATAAACACATAGAATAGGGTTAATATATAGATTCAACGTGAATGGCAAGGCCAACCCCGAACCTAGGCTTGAGGACGCAAACCTAAAGCCCGAGAAGTTTAGGGGCTCTTAAAAAAAAAACAAAAAAACACACAACCCACTACTACTATATAGTATATTGTATACCCATTGAACATAAGATATTAAAATACTTATATAGCACTAGTTAGCAGTAACGATAGTATGTGTCATCTGACTTAGTGTGTGGCCATTCATTTAACTTGGAAGTTGGTTGGACGACTCTTGTTTTCACCATTTATAGTATTGGTTTTTTTATTAATTTTTTTAATCATGTATAGAATTATTAACTTGTATGGAGTATATATATGGATATTACTTTGTTCCTTTGATTCATTCTAAATGATTTTATAATTTGATATGTTTAGAAATTAAAAGTGATATATTTATCTTAACAAAACATAATGCTTAACATTAAAAAAGAAAAAACTTTGATACAATTGTGTATATTTTTTCGAACTTTATTGTTATTATGCGATTACTTTTGACAGCAAATTTAATTAAATCTAGTTGCACCCACAAAAAATTTAATCAAAATCCACCACTGAATGTACACCTTTTGTTATTTTGTTTATTTTTATTTATGTAATTTGTTGGTTGCATTTTTTTTTTTTGCTTATCCGGTATCCTAAGTACTACATAGGTACATCCGGATCCGATTCGAATCGCATGTCTGACCGTTGGTTGCTTTAAATGTTATGCACTTATGGATATTGATGGTATTTTGAAAATACTATTTTTTGAGAAAATGTTGCAAATAATTCTTTAAACATAGATAAACTTTTATGAAAAAATACGGTCCCCCACCACTTATATTTTGCCTAAGGCCCCGCCATTAATGTGCGAACCGACCCTGATTAATGGGTCTTGTTCTTGTTGTTCTATGCATCCCTAAGCTGGTCCAGTGGTCCCTAATTGCTAGTTTGGGCTGGTTGCCCCGTTCATTATGTAAAACACAAAAAAAGACCCACACCCCATCGTTTGGTACAACAAGAAGTCAAGAACCATTGCTCCATCCTGGACTTTTGAAGTTACCTGTACAGTAATTTTGGTACCTTTGATATGATTTGTGTTTATTCATGCAGGCAGAACTCTGAAAAAAAATAATATTTGAAACAGGTAAATAGGTCAGGTCCAGACCTAAAAACTAGACTCGTTAGTAAATCAGATCAGACTTATTTTTGAAAAGGCTTGATCCGACCTAGCCTATTTCCATCCCTAACTCTAATATTCCCTGGTCCATGTAAGATTGCTGTTTCACAAGCATTTATATTTCCCGGGAGTATTTGTTTATGCATTAGATTAAGAATTTAAAACAATAATTAAACCAACAAATGTTTAGGTTAATATGGGGTTATTAAAACTTAATAAAATATCGTGAGTTTGAAATTCTGGTTAGGGATTTAGCTAGGTTAAATATTTGATAGACAAAATTATGCCACTCATAAGATTTGAGCAAAATTATTTGATTGCTTTATATGGGTTAAGTAATTTAATTTAATTTCAAAAAATTTGTTCGCCTTTAAAAAAAACATCTTTCAAATGAGAGGCGAGCGTGTAAATTACTTTTATTTTCTTCCTGAATATAATTTTTTTTTTATACTTTTATTTTGTTCTTATTTATAGATTCAATACCGATTTTTTATGATAATTAATTACTTCTTAATAAAAATTCTTATTTATTTAATATATTTTAGATTTGTAATACTATTAACAAATTAATTTTGAAAATACATATTAAATCGTCATATTTCTAATAATCATTAAATAAATTAATCAACCTTTTAATAGAGGTACAATCTACCGTACGAGTCTTATACATTGGCACGAAAGCAGTACTGCAGATACATCTACTAACAGCTAACAACATTGTATTGGGAGTTAAAAATGTTTGTTAAGCCTCCACCCCACACTTCCGACATGATGCACTCACTTGTTATGAATTGATATTTTGGACAGAAAGTTCGGAATACAGCGAAGGATCTCGCTAACAAGTGTTTCTAAGGTTATTATAATAAAAAAAATAATCATAAATGTATTTCATTTTATCTCTTGAAAATTCAAAAAAATACAACTTTCGTTGAACTTTTACTATAATTACGTAACTTGTTAACAAGTATATTAAGGGTACATATTAATAGCATTTACCTACAATTAATAGCAACGACTTGGTTTGCTTTTATTGATTTGATAGCAGCATGAGTATATAAATTAAGTTAATTTGTTTTATTTGGACAGTATAAATTATGTTATTTTTTATTGAATAAATTATCAAAAAGGGTGAAAAGTAATAACAGTGTAATTAATGTGTTAAAGTGATAAGTGTATAATAGGAAAATTATATGAGTCTAAAAAAATAATCTTACAAAAAATAATATTATCCAACTATTATAAGGAAGCTATTAAATTTTATTATTTTTCCAATAATATAACCTAAGATTATAATATGTATTGATAAACAAACATGTTAGAATATGATTATATTTGGGAAAAAAAAAACCAAAACTATAATAGCTTTAACATGCTTGTAGTTTTGCTTATTCAGTTGTTTTTAATCTCTTACTTCATTTATCTCATTATGTTTGGCCTTTTAGGCATTAACATACAGATTAAGAAAATGTTAATTATTTAAATATTATGTATAATTTGTCCAAAATGCCCCTATTTAATCATTATTGAAAATTTTAGTAGTATTTAATTTTTATTAGTAAGTGTGTCCATTAATTAATGTATAGTTGTTTAGATATGAGATAGATGATAAAAGTAGAATTAATGAGGAGTAAGATAAATGATTGAATGAAATGTTAAAATTGGAAAAAAAAATATTTATGTATTAAAAATGTAAAAGTCTAAACAATATGAAACAGAAAAAAAAAGTTTAAAGGTCAAACATAATGAAACGGAGGGAGTATAAAAAAGTTAATTAAATGTATTTAATTTTCTCACATTTATAATAAGCATAGCTATTTTAAGTAAGTTGTATTGAGAATTAAGCAAAAATTAAATAAAAACACTATTTTTTATTGAATATTGTAAGAATGATTATATCGGGAATAATTATATCGAGAATAGAAACTTAGTTAACTATAAGACCAAGATAAATATATTTTTGATTGTTTTATATTCCTTCCGTCCCTAAATATAAAGTCATTTTGACACTTTTATTTTGCTCTTATTTATAAAGTCTCATACCAATTTTCAATGATCATTAATTATTTTTTTTTCATAAACACCCATATTTATTTAACAGTTTTTAGATTTCCAATAATATTAATAGAGGTAATTTTGAAATTACATATCAAAAGTTCATATTTTTAATATAATTAACTAAATTATTCCACACCTCAAAAATGCTTATATTTAGCAACAAAGGAGCAAAGGAGATAGTATTTCATTTAACTTTTAGACTACCCTCCATCTGGCCCACTACTATTATTACACTTTACAAGGGAGAGTTTTAAAAAGTTGAGAAATTCCTATGAGCTTGATAACATAATTCCACAATAATGGAGTGTCTGGATTTCTTCTTTCTGGCTACACATACCTTAGGCTTCATCTCTCTTTGCAAAGCTCTCATCCATTTTCTCAGTTGGGTATGGGCTATGTTCTTGAGGCCACCAAAGCAACTCAAAGACTATGGTTCATGGGCCATAATCACTGGCTCCACTGATGGAATTGGCAAAGCCATGGCTCTTGAGTTTGCATCTAAGGGACTTAACCTTCTCTTAGTTGGTAGAAATCCTCTAAAACTTGAGGCTACATCAAAGGAGATAAAAGAGAAACATGGTGATGATATTGAAATCAAGTTTGTGGTCATAGACTTGGAGAAAGATAATGGAGAGGAAATAGTGAAAAAGTTAGAGGGAGCAATAGATGGTTTAGATGTAGGTATATTGGTTAATAATGCTGGCTTGGCTTACCCTTATGCTAGGTTCTTTCATGAGGTTGATTTGGAGCTTATGGATGCTATCATGAAAGTGAATGTGGTAGGAACAACTTGGGTTACAAAAGCAGTGCTTCCAATTATGATCAAAAAGAAAAAGGGAGCAATCATAAACATTGGCTCAGGCTCTACCGTTGTGCTTCCTTCTTATCCTCTAGTCACCCTCTATGCTGCTTCTAAAGCGTATGTTTAATTTTATTTTTCCAGATGAGTTTTTTCTGATTTTCCAAATCTTGTTTATGTTTTTTCTTTCACTCAGGTTCTTTCTCTTTTAGTACTTTTGAAGTATGTGACTTTTATTGATCAATTCTTTGCCTTGCCTAATGCAACTTAATTCGGAAATGACTCGAAGCTCTAAATTAAAAATTATTGTATGATTCATGATTAATAATCTTAAAAATATTCAAAAATTGTGATTTACATAATTGTAATTCATTGGGATTGATATCTTCCATCTATCATTGATATGTCTCAATTCTATCCCTTACTGTAATTGTTAAACATCATCCAAAACATTGTAACTAACATCAAAGTTATCTTATTTATTCAATGTTTTGCGTTTGACTAAAACCTTTATTTGCAGTTTCACTCTATTGAATTAGTGAATAAGAATAAATATAATTTCTACTTTGCTGTTTTCACAGATATCTTGCAATGTTCACCAAATGTATAAGTTTGGAATACAGGAATGTAGGAATTGACATACAGTGCCAGGTTCTCTATTGCCTCTCTTCTCCTATGTTTGCAAAAATTGTTTATCGCACCACTTTTTTAGTCACAACACATTTCACATCAAAATCTTAATCCTATTTATCTATTATTTATCGATGATTGCTTCTAAAAAAATTTATTTAATCAATGATTCCGTGAAAAATAATATTGGTAAAACTAAAAATATTGTTACTTCTTGTTTCCGGTACTTGATAGCAAAATTGCAATATATCCAACTGATTCAAAGATACTATAGAGTTTTTCTTTTTGTTTCATATTTTTTTTAAAAAAAATTAAATGATTGTCTCTGTTGACTATAGTTTTATTTATCACAAAATCTTTTTTATCTCTCATATCTTTTTCTCTCTTTAATAAAGTTATATAAAAGTATTATAATCAAAAGATCTCAAATTTTTACATAATTTAACAATCTTTTAAAACTCATGCATAACTTTAAAATACATTATGGCTATGTCGTTGGTATGCCTAATTAGAAAGTTTTTAGCTAGTTAGAAACTTTTATATTCAGTCAATAAGCTAATAATTTCGTTCGGTGAATACAAATTAAAAAGAATTTATAGCTTTTAAAAAATAAGCTTGTAACTTTTGAAAACTAGTTTTTACTTCAAATAGTTTTCAAGAAACTAAATCAGTTTTCAATAAATCATATACCAATTATATCTTAAAAAAATTTAACCCTAATATGTATAAATAATTGCTCACACACTCTCTCTGCTCAAACTATTTCACTCTAATATATAATTAATTATAATTTAATAATTTGTATACTTTTTGAATTATTTATTACCTTTCCTATTATATAATTACAACAATATTTCAAACAGTTAGTTCAACAGTTATATATAAGCTCGTAGTTACAAACTCATAGCTCCTTAGCTAGCTTCATATTTACAGTCTACAAGCTCACAGTTAAAAGCTAGTTTTTCCAAACAGACTCTAAATATGAAATAGATGGAGTATATTAAGGAAAATATTAATCAGTATCCTTAGGATATTGATTAATGAAATAAAAAAATAGTCTTATATCATCAAATGGTAGATTTTTAAGACTATATGAACAAATGAATTTTTATTTCTAATACAAAATTTTTCTTAATATATTCCCTCCGTTCATGTAAATAAATTATTGGACCGAACTTGCAAGTGGATTATGGAAATTAGTTAATATTATTAGTGACATAGTGCTTGCTATACTTTTCAAAATTATCTTTATAATTATCATTGAGATTCTAAAAAATATTAAATAAATAAAGATATTTGTAAAAATAAGTAATTAATTAATATCATTAAAAATTGAACCAAATACTTATAAAAATAATTAAAGTACTTCCACTATTTAATTTTTATATTTAAAAATTAAAAAAAAAATTATTTCTTGAACGATACCCTAAAAATACTAGTTAAGAATACCCCCTAATAAGTCTTTTTCTTTTTGGCCCCCAATTTTTACTCCTTGACCCTCATTGGTTTTTAAAAGGATGAAGTTGTCCTTATTGCACCGACTGAAACAAGGCGAAAGTTACTTTCCGATTTTAACAAGGCGGAATAATTTTTTCAACTTCCGACTATTAATAGTCGGAATGATTTTTCCGATTTTTACAAGACGAAAACAAATTTATAGATGTTTCCAACTTATACCAGTCGAAAATTTATTTTCAATTTCCGATAGTCGAAAATATAGATTTTATTTTTTCCAATACCCCTTTTGGCTTTTATGTTCTTTGGTCTGTTCATTTTTTGTTTCAATGTGAATGAAGTTTCACTATACTAAGATTGACTTATTTTTGTCTCCATGAGCTATATCTCTAGCTATGGGGTTGGTGCCTTGGTGGTTGGCTGGGTTAAAGGTGGATTTATTAAATATTGTGGATGATATTTTACTGATGGTAGTCGGTAAGATTGTTAAATATTGTTAAAGGTGCACTAGCATTTTTAGTCAGTTATCAGTACGATTTTTTTTGCAGCTATCTAGTGAGTACTATCAATTTTCTGTTAACTATACTGTGGATGAGTACTATATATATATTTTAAATATTTAACAAATCTACCTTTAATCCTGCCGGTTATCCCAGTAACCCAGTGATGATGATAGTATTAACCCAGTAATGATAGTATTCATTCAGAATAATTTCGACTGATAATAATCGGAAATTGAAAATATATTTTCGACTGGTATAAGTCGGAAACATTTATAAATTTGTTTCCATCCGGTAAAAAGTTTGAATAATTATTCCGATTATTAATAGCCGGAAGTTGAAAAAATTATTTCACCTTATTAAAATCGAAAAGTAATTGTCACCTTGTTTTAGTCGATACAATAAGAACAATTTCATTCTTTTAAAAACAAATGGGATCAAGGAGTAAAACTTGGGGCAAAAAGAAAAAGTCCCTGGTAATTCATCACGGATATGATCAAGAGCAATACACGGAAAAACATTTTCGATATACTATTTCTATTAAAACTGCGGCACTTTGGGAACATAAAAATTAGTCTGACAGTAATTTAAAAATACTACTATCTGACAATTGTGTGAAAATTAAATATTTTAAAATGAAGTCTGAATGACTGAATGTTTAAAAAATTGTCTACACTAGAACACTGAGAAATGAGAATAGTTTAAAATTTCTTAATCTACGTGAGATTGCCAGCTCATTCGGATATATCAATAGGATTTTGCTAATCTATCCATATGCAATTATGCATAAGTTAATAGTAAAATTTTAAAAAGTAAAATTTTATTAGAAAATAATATATTTAATGTAACAAGAGATAATTATTTAGAGTTTTAATATATTTTTATTTCTATTGTTTATTTATATATATGTAGGATAGAAAAACCATATTAATATATTTGGGTCATATATTTATTTTTTAAGGTAAGATTGAAAGCTAAATATTTTAAAATTAAATCTGAATGCTAATTTATAAAATTGTCTACCCTAGTACAGTAAGAAACTAAGAATAGTGTATAATTTCTTCTTCAATATCCTTCTAGCTTCATCACTGATTTGTCTTCAGCTAGGAATCACTTTGACCCATCAATACCCTAAACTCTAAACTTTTATCCTTATATAGTTGAGGAAACCTCCTATCACCTCACTTTGAAGTTTAAACCATGCAACAGCCATCTTAGCGTGTGTTTGGTTCCACGTTACCAAACTGGTTCCACGTTACCAAACCCACAAACATAAAAGTTGTGCTTGTGGAGCTTCTGCAAACGCACATCTCAGGCCATCAAATCACAAAAACAAATATGTTATTAATCTTAACACTTTCAAAAACAAAATAGCTAGTTATATCTACATGGCATCATTCAATTCATTATACAAAAAATCATACATTATTTAATTTTTATTAGTAATTTGCTTGACCTTGGGAGTAGGTTGAAGAGGTGATCGTCTGAGGCCATAGTTAAAGAGGGCCTTAATTAAAAAAGTTAATACTACCATTTTTTTAATTTAAAATTTTTAATTGACTCATAGAAATAATTGAATAGGAAAATAAAATACATCTTAGAATCACACAATTTGTATATACATTATTGTTTAAATTTTAGTATAAAAGTTTCACATAATTTTATTTTTATAAATTAAATATTCTAATTTTATTTCGCTCTCACATTTTTCATGAATTCTCTCATTTTTTAATCAAATTTGGGTATATACCAAAGTTTTTATAAATTAGAGACCTTCGTTAATACTTTTTTCCTGCTACCCAGAAAATGCTAGGACCGTGCTATTAATATGCTTTCAGTTCCAATTTATCCATCATTTTATAAATTTTACACGGATCAAAGAAATTATTTAATGTTTTAATTTCAAGAGAAGTATTAGATAACTTTACTATAATATTTTCCCACTACATTAATTATCGTTCAATTCGCATATCTCAAGGTTAAAGTTGAAAAAAAAAAAGGTTTAATTGCACTTTTGGTCCCCAAATTTATTTATTTGGCAAATTTAGTCCTCATACTTTTAATTTGGCGAATTTATTCATTCAATTGTTAATTTGTGGCGATTTCAATTCTTCCGTGTCTAACAAAATTGCTCGGGTGATTACACGTGTTCTTCTGTTAAACATGGAAGGACTGAAATCGCCACAAATTGACAATTGAAGAACTAAATTCGCCAAATTAAAAGTAGTGGGACAAAATTCATCAAATCAACAAAATTGGGGAACCAAAACTGCAATTTAGCCAAATAATTAATACATCTTCGAATACAAATAATTTAAAATAAGTTAAAAATGCTAAAATCACTAGTAGAAAATATGGATTTTACATCTCCTAATTAACATCAGTTTTAGAAAACAGATGTAAAAACCAAACACGGTGGCAAACTTGTAAATAAGTTTAAGATAAAAAACTTTTCGCATCATGTTATTTTTATAACTGATGCGAAAAGTAATAATTTGTTGAACATTTCACATCTGTTATTTGATAACTAATGCGAAATGTCTTATTTTCCTACTTTTCGCATCAGATTTTAGATAAATGATGCGGAATGTTTAGTGCGGTGACAAACTTGTAAATATAATAAATTCAATATATAAACATTCCGCATCAGTTTTGTAGAACAGATGCGATAAGTAATACATTTCGCATCTATTTTTATGTAACTGATGCGAAATGTCCTTGTTTCTCCTACTTTTCGCATCATGTGTAAATAAATGATGCGGATTGTCTTACAAAATGACTAAAACCTAGATCAGTACCAAGCCAAAAATTCATTCCAGCGCCAAAAAACGAAGCTCGAGTTCTTCTTCTCCTCGAGTTCAGTGTTCTCCTTCTTCTTGTCCTCGAGTTCTTCTTCACGGCGCTCGACTTCGTCTTCTTCTCACGAGTTCGTCTTCTCACGCAGCGGCACGAGTTTATCTTCTTCTTTGCTGAGAGAGAGAAGCCACACAGTCGCCGTCGCACGAGTTCATCTTTTCACCGTCGCCGCCGCCTCCGTCTTCGAAAGTAGAGACGCCTCTGCCTCCGCCTCTCCTCCTCTTCCATTTTTCTAGGTTTTCTCTGTCTCTCCGTTTTTTTGTTACTTATTAAATTTTTGCAATTGATTCATTTATAAAGAGAATGAGCAAAGAATGAAACAAACACAACTTTATTATTGGTTTGAATTTGAAGAATCAGTATTCTTGGATCTCCAAATTTGAAGAATCAGTAATACTCCAAATACGTGATGGTAAATTAACTAAGTTTTGAAAATGAGTTTAATCATATTTGATTTAAAAAGCATTAATATCGTAAAACAGATGCAGAAAGTGGACATTTCGCATCTGTTTTATCGTAAAACAGATGTGGAAGGTGGACATTCCGCATCTGTTTTATCGTATAACAGATGCGGAATTCGTAAGTGATGTGGAAAGTAACTTTCCGCATCAGTTATGAAACTTTTCGCATCTGTTTTTAAAAGTGATGCGGAAAGGCCAACATTTCACATCTGTTTTTAAAAGTGATGCAGAAAGTCATTACTTTTAACATCTCTCACATTTATATCATTTCTAAAACAGATGTGGAATGCGTTTTAAAACAGATGTTAAATATCCGATCTCCAGTAGTGAATAACATATAAAATGAAAACGGATGGAGTACTAAATAAGAAATACACCGAACTAACTTTTATTCTTATATATACACAGGTTCCATTATTTGTGTCAACAAAGATGACAAGAATGAGGGCATCTATGTTTGTTCCAACGCCAGAGATGTATAGTAAAGCATGCACAAAATGGATTGGCTATGAGAGTGTGGTTGTGCCTTACTTCTTCCATTATCTTCAGTGGTTTCTCATTAGGGCAATTCCTGATGCATTGGTTGATTCCTATTTGCTACGTTATTTTCTTTATTGGCGCAAAAGAGGTCTCTCTAAGGACTCCAAAATTAAAGCATCAGGGGCATCTAGCTAATTAAAGAATGGAGGTCCTAATGGCAATGATGGGTTCATTTTGTAATTCCCTGTGTCCTTTCCATTTTCATTTACTTTGTTGGCCTTAGGGTTCATCGTTTACCTACTTGTGTGTGCTTGTTTGATATTATTCGATTCGCAACTTTTTCGGTTACCTTTTGCCTTCTAACAATTTAAACCACTTGTGGGTCGGTAGGATAATTGTTGGACTAAAAAAATGTTTCTTTTACCATGAGTGGTAGAAAATACCTCAAATGACACAAGTTAATCTTAGAAAATAAAGAATCTCTTGGCTAGAAAATGAAAATATTAACCGAAGTTGGGTTGTTCTTGTGGCTAACTAGCTAGGTGATTAGTGAATCCGAGATACGTGTTTCGATTTTTGAAAGACATAATGTAACCACCCAACTTTTTAAACTTGATTTATTTATAATAATAATAATATAGGATAATTTTTCGCAAACGAGTTTTAGAACTTTATCATTTTAAGTGCGGAAGCAAACTGTCATTACAGCATAAAGTGTGGAACAAAACATCGAAGTTACAACTCAAGTAATTTAAGCAACATAACTTAATAGTCCAAACTAACTTAAAGGATATAGACTCTGAGTTATTTAAGATATCGACTATAACCCAGAGCATGGTTCTCAAAACTCCAACAGTCGGGAAGGGAATCTCATATCCCTTGCCTACTCTCCCTCTGTGAAAACAGGATCTTCATTACCTACACACAACGGCAGTAAGGGAGTAAGTCATAGCTAATCACGTTAAAATGAATAATAAATAACAGTGGCTAAAAACAACAAACACAAGTAATAACAAATTCACAAATGAATGTACATATGTCAAACCCTTTTTATTCAAGCAATTAATCTTATTGTTAATGACATGATGTATGTCTATCTAGAATCCTTTCCCGGGGCATCACAGTTTGGAGGGAAATGGGTCATCATGAGCTTCCTCCGCTCGACCACTCGCGATTTACAGGCTTCCTCCGCCAAGCGTAACTAGTATTAAAGCCTCAACAAACTGGAGCAATCAATGTATGAAATGCGAACATGGTTCATTACCAATTCTTATTATTGATTCATTATCATCAATTGCATTTCTATCAAGGACATAGTCCATCAATCCCATCTTTCACTTCATTGACCCCAAGAAATACTTTCAATAATAATCTCATTCTTAACTTTTCTTTCATCTTTCCAAAAAATACCATCAGCGGCATAGCCACTTTGCGATGGTTGTAACCAGTTCCATTTTTCTTAACTTAATAATTTCATAAAATGCCATCAGCGGCATAGCCACTTTGTGATGGTTTTAGTAGTAGCAATTAAGACGTTATTAATCAGTTTTGATTCATTATTCCATTGGGACACCACTGATGGGTTACTTATCAACCAAATGGATGCAATGTCCATTGGGACTCCCACAGGGTAAAACATCAACCAATGGATACAAAAGTTCCGTTGGGACTCCTGTAGGGAAAATATCAACCACTAAATAATATTCCAGCAGGACTCCTCCAGGATTATTATCAACCAAACGGACTAAGTTATGCCACTGGGTGAAATTCTCATAGTGGTCTTTAGAATTTAGCAATTATGATATTAAACGAGTTAAATTCTGAAAATTTAAAGAAAATCAGGGTTTTATGAAATTTTGTTAAAAATACTCGAGTAGTTCATGAACCACTCGAGTAGTTCATGCAAAAATACTTGAGTATTTGAAGAAATACTCGAGTCGTTCTTCAATTCCCAGAATACTCGAGTCTTTCTCTAAATACTCGAGTCTTTTTGCTGCAACAGCACCAGTTTTTCTGCATTTTATGTACCAATTCGAAATTCTTGCTTGTTTACTCCAATTTTGTACAAAACAGAAGTTACTACACATAAAACAAACATGTTACACATATCAAATATCATCAAATCAACAGATAACATAATCAAATTACAGATTGCACAAAAACATAGAATTTGCTCACTTTAACATATGAAATTCATTTCCACTAAAATTTAAAATCGTGCAACTATCCAATAAGCATTATTAGGTTCATTTTAACTTGTCCAAATCATTAAACCATGGAATTTTGACCTCTAAGTCAGTTTCCCAATTCAACTTTCATTGCCCATGAACCTCAAATGGTTCCTATGAATTTAGCTTGTTAATTATCATTATAGCGATTAGATAACTTCTCCCATGCCTTAGAGAAGCTAAAGAAACGGTTGGTTGAGAAAGAAATGGTCTGGAACAAACTGAGTTTCAACACTCAAGTTCTGCACTTGAACAGCTAACTTTGGCCACGAATTTGACAGTGAATATGTAATGGAAAAGGGTGAAACAAATTAGCTTTAGCAACTAGGGAATACTAACTCTAATTAGGAACAAGTTTGGAAAGGAATGGTTCAGTGTACTTACCAAACCAATCCAAGAAAGAGAGGTGGTTGATGCTGTTTTCGGCTCTGTTTTTCAACTTGGAGTATGAAACTTTGGGAGCTTGTAACCTTTGCTACAGGAGGTCAATTTGAGTGATTCTTGGTTCTAATTCAATATTGGAATTAGAACTCGATTTGTGTTTTGGTTTTACTGGATTTCGTTGAGTGGGGAGGGAGAATCGAAGGCTCAAAGGGAGCACTAGGAAACAGAGAAAATGTGGACAGAAATTCGGGTTTGAATGGGTTGGATGAGTTTTTGGCTTCCCCACCAGTCTACTTATAGCCTAGGATTTCCCTTCTATGAACTAGATGAAACGAGCTGTTGGCTTCAATTTGAGTTGAAACCGACTTTTTTTTTTTTTTGCAGAGCTGTTCGAACTAATCGAGTATTCCCACAAATACTCGAGTCTTCCAACCAGAAAATTCAAATTTTCTAAGTACTAGTTACAATACTCGAGTCTTCCCATGAATACTCGAGTCTTTTGATCAAATTTCAGAAAATTCATTATTTTATTCAGTTATAATAATTTTTTACAAGATTTATTAAAAATATTGGATATTACACATACTTTAATTTCAGGCGAAATAATAATTTTTGTGCTCTGAAATTAAATACTTGCACAGTTTAAAAGGTTGGAATGAATTAGTTTAGCCAAAAATAAATTTTAAAAAATGAAGAAACTTTTTTTTTATATATAATACTGCGCATCTCACATTTTCTTTAGGAAAATTCTTAAATATTCTTTTAGGTAACATTCAATGTCGGATCCCTTTAATTTTCAAATAGATGACAATTTTAATTTTAGTTTCTGCTTTTTTTTTTTGTCACATTAGCTTTTTCTTTCTCAAGATAATTCAGTTGCGCAACTGCATGATTAATCATTTCGACATTAATCTTAAAGCACGTTAACATTTAAAAACATAATATTAAGGGAAAAAAGTATACACACCCCTTAAACTATTTGCCTTTTGCAAATAGACACCATAAACTATCTTTTCTACACAATTACTCCTTAAACTTTAATATCTGGTAAAATTAATATTTCCATTAACTCAAAGTAAAAACTTAACGATAAAAACACTTGATCATTCAATTTGTTGTAATCTCAACCACTAGATCTTTATAATTTATTTTTTAATTTAATAACATTCATTTATCCTTAGTCTAAAATATCTTCTCTGTAATAAAAAAGAAACAAGCAATGTTCTTTTCTTTTCAACTTGTGCCGCATCAATTTTTGCATATCGCGATATTTTCTCAATTTTTGAAAAGAATGTTAAATGAATAGTATTAAAATTAAAAAATAAATTATAAAGATTCAATGGTTGAGATTATATTTTTAACTTTGAGTCAATAAAAGTATTAATTTTGCTAAATATTAAAGTTTAAGGAGTAATTGTGTAGAAAAAATAGTTTGTGGTGGCTATTTGCAAAATGAAAAAAGTTTAATGGGTGTCTATATTCTTTTCCCTAATATTAAATACTCCCTTCGTCTCAAAAGTTAGTAAATTTTTGAAAATTCAGCAAATATAAAGTAACATGCTTTTAATGTATTGTTCCCAAAACAATTATTTAATGCATATTTCCTTAATTAACCAACCACAAAATATACAACGCAATTTTAATTTTTTGTATTCAATATTTTAACTTCAATTTGTGACAAATTTTATTTATGTTTTTACTAATTTTATAGGACGAAGGGAGTAGTTAAGATGAATATGTGGTCATTAATCGTGGACTAACTAATAATTTTGAGTTGTAGATTACAAACTCCACCTTATATCCCAAAAACCCAATTTTAAAAGTGAAATTACCATAATGCTTTAATTTAAAAAAAAAACTAGAATACAAACCCCTTTTTTTATCCCCAAACCCCAAAACCCTTTTCACCTCCCTAAAATTATCCATAAACCCCAAACCCCTTTTTTCATATATCCTATTATAGAAATTTCCTACTCCTTATTTTCTCCAAAAAAAAAAAACTCTTCCTCTCCCTTTTATCACTCAACCTCTCTCTCTCTCCCTTCTCCAAAAGTAATAGTTTTTTGGCATCCACTTTCATCAACATCGAGTTTTTGGTGCATCACTGAAGTAGTGTTCGTGTTGGGGATTGCGTTGCCATTAAGGTACCTTTTTTTTTAAAAAAAAAAAAACTGGACATACGTTTTCCGACTGTCCAGTCTCGGAAAACCAAATTCCGACTCGGGACTCTCGGAAATCATGCTTAATTTCCGACCCACGTATCTCGGAAAATATAATTTGACTTTATTGTGTATATGATTTCCGAGAGTCTCGAGTTGGAATTTGGTTTTCCGAGACTGGACAGTCGAAAAACGTACGTCCAGTTTAAAAAAAAAGTACTTTAGTGGCAACACAATCGCCAACACGAACACTGTAAGATCCAATAAGAATGTTTTGATAAATGACAAAAGGTTTTGAATAAGCTACAAATGTGTTGATCAAGTTCAAGCTCAACAAGCAACAAAAAACATCAAGTGATGAAGAGAGAGCAAGCTCATGAAGACTTAGTTTGGTAGTTTATGTTTTATTGTAATATCTTTCGCCTCTCAAGTCTTTTAGTTTATGAGTTTGGGTAGAGTTAATAGAGGATAGTGAATCTCTATCATAGTTATGATTATATCATATTTTGAGTATTCACTTTACCTAAAATCAATAGGTGGCTTAAAGGTTTGAAAGAAAAGGTTTAGTTTTTGAGAAAACAAGTTTTTAAGTGTTTTTCATCTAACTAATCGATTAAGCACTTTGACTAATCGATTAGAATTTTCATGCCTTGCGCACTTAATCGATTAACTCATGTATTAATCGATTAAGATCTTTGTTAATCGATTAACACGTGCAGATCTGGTTTTTTAAATACGTTTTTCACTTCTCAAAAGCATTTTGAAGTGTTCCTAACTTTTGGGTATTCTATATAAACCTTTTCCCAATTATTGTGAATCATGATTACTATCAAGAATCATTTTCATACACTTTTTACAAAGAATCAAGCCACTCTATTCTCTCTCACTTTCATAGATCAAAGTTCTCATTTTTACATTCTTTGATCAAGAATCTTTGAATCTCTCATGTTGATATTTTCATAGCTTTTGAAAGAGATTCATAGGATTGTTATTTTGTTTTTCATTTGAGTTGTAATCATTGCAAAGAAGGCAAGCTATCTACAACAAAGGAAGTCTTGGTTGTTCATCAAGCAAACAAGCAATTGGAAGTCTTGTTGTGATAACAAGCAAATTGGAAGTCTTGGTGTGAGGCATCATCAAGCAAGTGGAAGCCTTTGAAGAATCTCAAAGCAAATTGGAAGACTTGTTGTGGGGAATCGGCAAGCAAGGTTAGAGGTTAGATTAGAGCATCAATAGGGTTACAAGGCAAGGGTGTGGTATCTCTTGTAGGCAAGCAAGAAGGGACTCTTGTGAGGCATTTACTTGTAATTTGAGAACTCTAATTCCTCATAGTGAAGAATCTCTCTTGGTTGAAGAGGGGACTGGATGTAGCTTTCAAGTGGATGAAAGTGAACCAGGATAAATCACTGTGTCGTATCTCTAAACCCTTAACTCTTTACATTCAAGTCATTCATTGTGTTCTTGATTGAAAACCTAGAAAAGATTGATTTTCATAATTGATTGAATTGAATATTAATTGTGTAAATTGATTTTGGGAAAATAATTTTCATAACCTAGGTAATCAATAAGAATATTGGTGTTAATCAATTCCGCTTAATCTCTGATCATATGTGTTAATTGATTGATTTTCGTATTTGATTGAAAAGTGATTTTTCAGTTTTAACAGTGATTAATCGATTAACTGGTTTCATTAATCGATTAGTTCAAATTGATCTTTCGGCATTAATCGATTAGTTAGTCTTTTAATCGATTAACATTTGGAAAATTTGAAAAAATCATTTGTTTTAATCGTTTCGATTTGTTTCTTTCAAAAATCTTTCAAGGTTTCTCTAACACCTATTCAACCCCCCCTTCTAGGTGTTCTCCTAGTGTTTCCTAGTTATTTCACCCACCGATTGTAGGTTCTCACAAACACTACTCCAGTGATGCACCAAAAACTCGATGTTGATGAAAGTGGATGCCAAAAAACTATTACTTTTGGAGAAGGGAGGGAGAGAGGTTGAGTGATAAAAGGGAGAGGAAGAGGGGGTTTTTTTTTTTAAAGAAAATAAGGAGTAGGAAGTTTCTATAATAGGATATATGAAAAAAAGGGGTTGATGTTTATGGATAATTTTAGAAAGGTGAAAAGGGTTTTGGGGTTTGGGGATAAAAAAAGGATTTATATTTAAGCTTTGTGGTGGACTCGGCTGTTTATGTGGTGGATTTGGGAAAGGGACCTGAACCAAGACCTCGGAACAAGGCTCAAATAGCCTTGACCGAGCTGGGGGGCTTATGTGGTGGACTCGGCCTAGCCGAGTTCCACGTAGCCCTCACTTAGGACCTAACGGACCCTCTAGGAAGCCCTTTGTGTGCTTGGCCGAGCTCAAGGCTCAACGGCCGAACATACATCAGACACGGGCCGACCTCATGTTCCTATCAAGGTCCGACCTACTTGTCCGACACCACCCAGAGTCCGACACCACCCAGAGTCCGACACCTCCTAGAGTCCGACACCTCCCTCAGAGTCCGATACCAAGGACAGGATGACGTGTCTCACCTTATCCACAAGGACAACTCATCCACTCATAGCTCATTACAGGCTGGCCCTACTTGGGCCTCAAGCAAGCCCATAAGGCAACCAGCCCCCCCTATAAGTAGCTCCGTACTACATGGGGCTCAGGTACGTCCTCTAACCCTAATTATCACCCTCACACAACAGTGATTAGGGTTGCTTCTTGGCTTTCTTCCTTAGCCACTTGAGGACTCCCACCAAACATCACACAGAAACCCTAGACAGAGGCTCCCTTGAAGGTCTTCTTCCCTAAGCTTGGAGGACCTCACAGTCTAGGACATCACATTGGCGCCGTCTGTGGGAAAAGAGAAACTTCATTCCCAGAAACTCTACCATGTTTGAGACACAACCAGTTCAGAGGAGGAGGAGGGGGCGCCCAAGGAGGGTGTCGTCAACTGAGGACCTACGCTTGCACCTTGAAGCCAATAGGGCAGCAAGGCCCTCACCACCACCTCCACCTCCTCCTCCACCCCCACCCCCACCGCCACCTCCACCACACACAACCATCACACAACTTACACCACCCCCTGACCAGCAACAACCTGATTCGGATGATTCCCACCCTGGGCATCCTTTTACACCAGCCGTCATGGCTTATGAACCACCACCTGGGTACCTCGGACCCAGCAACATTCCCAGATATAATGGTCTCACAGACCCTCAGGAGCATGTCCTTTCTTATGAGGGAGCTGTGAACTTTCATGGTGGAGGAGATCGGCTCAAGTGTCGAGCTTTCTCTATGACCCTCCAGGCCCCAATCCTCCGGTGGTACTCAACACTACCCAAGAATTTTGTCAACAACTGGGCAGAAATGAAGCGAGTCTTTCTTAACAGGTACACTGCTAGCTGTGTGCAACCCAGATCGTACCACACGCTAGCAACAATGACGCAAAAACCAGAGGAATCCTTACGTGCATACCTGCACAGGTTTCACAGCGAATCCAGCTCAGTCCCCAATCTATCTCCCGAGGTGGCCGTCCTCCTCCTCACCCAAGGCCTGCCGAGGGCGGATTCAAAGACTCTTTAATCGGGAAGCCGCCGAGAGATATGGCCGAGTTGAGGCAGAGATCTAACAAATACATCAACCTCGAAGAATTCAACAAAGGACAGTCAAGTGGGATGGAAAACGCTCAAGCCGCTTCGCAAAGTACCCTCCCCCGAGGTCGTCCTCGCGGCAACAGGGATGAGAGAGGAGGAAAAGCAAACCAGGGAGACCGAGGTCGCTCTCACGTCGGCCAACAAGATGACCGCCGACGTCCGTACATCACTAAGTATGATTCTTACACCCCCCTGACGGTCCCGAGGTCTCAAGTCTGGAGAGAGACCATGCAGACCGAACTCAGGAGCGTACCTCGACCTCCTTTTCTCAGAAATCAAAACAATATCAGGGACAAATCTAAATACTGCAACTTCCACGACGGGTATGGCCACCATACCGATCAGTGCACCTGGCTCCGGGATGTTATTGAGGATATGGTGAGAAGGGGCAAATTGCAGCAGTATGTGCGTGAAGCGGTGGAAAGACGAGGCCGAAGAAGGTCTCGTAGCCCAGACAACGATAAAGGGAAAGCCAAAATCGACCCGTCCCCAGAAAAGAAAGAAGAAGAACCACAACGAGTAAACATGGTCGTGGTACAAGATCTGGACAAGTCACGGGAAAACTTCCGAGTTGAAACTATCTCGAGAGGTTTTGCCGGTGGCGGAGAAAAGAGGGCAGAAAGGAAAAGGTACGTCAACCAAGTTCTCGCTGTTCACCACAAACCCGTTGGTAAAAAACCATCTAGGAACATTCATATCATTTTTTCTGACCAAGACATGTAAGACGTCATCCCAGATCACAATGATCCAATGGTGATAACGGCGTTGATCGGCAATTTCGAAGTCGCCCGAGTTGTCATCGACCAAGGAAGCTCGGCCGACATTCTTTTTCTTCATACATTTCAAGCGCTGAAACTGAGGACAGCCGACCTCGTGCAATTTGAAGGTAATCTCATCAGCTTCACAGGGGAGGCAATTCGCCCCCTGGGAGCCATTCACCTCCCGGTAACCTTAGGCAAGCAACCTTCGGCCCGAACGGAGATCATCAAGTTTTTAGTTGTTGATTCTGAATCCCCATACAATGTGATACTGGGACGAACCTGCCTGCAAGCTTTTGGGGCAGTAGTTTCAACGGTACACTTAGCAATGAAATTCGTCGGCTTTGACGACAAGGTCGTCACGATCAAAGCCGACCAGGTGAAAGCCCGACTCTGCTACAACGCGAGTCTACGGGAAGTAAAGAAGAAACAGAAAGAGGTCACTGACCCGACATTGACTAAGGGGAGAGTCCTATTGGCCGACCTTCAGGTCAAACGAGATGTTTTCAGGTCTTCCCCTCACGGGAAAGGGTTGGCAGCTCCCATTGATTCTTCTGACCTTGGTAAAGCTGTCAAAGATACAATCAAGGAAAATCTCTCTTTTCTTCCGATTCTCTCCAGCCCTCCACACGAGGAGAATCTTTTCATTTGTCCAATTGTTGGTGAGTCCGCCCTCCGCTCAACACGGATCCGGAACGAGGGCCGAAGCAAGTACCCCATTCACTCCTTAGGCCGAGCTCCCCAAAGTCCCGAGCTCTGGTCTTTCAAGATCAAAAAATCTGCATTTCGCAGTACTACCAACAATTTCCTAGGCATCTCTCATGGGTTCTCCTCGGCCGAGCACTACCAGGCCGAGAAAAGGATCTCCTGAAAATGTACTTGGGATCAAGAGGGCCCCAACAGAGGCGTCTCAGAAACATACTCTGGGGAACCGAGCTCACGAATTCCCAAAACTCTACAACACTGAGAACCTATTCCAATTAGGTTTACCTCAGCAATCACCAGCATCTTCAGCCAAAGTTTAAATTCAAGTTTCATTTTAGTTTCTGTCCATGTTTTTACATCTACCAGTCATGTTCTACTCCATTGTGATATACTCACTTTATTTCCCTGAAAGGCAATGTACTCACCTCTATGATTAATGAAAAAGTACAAACTTGCCCATACTCAAGTGCCACAGTTTTATATACGTACGTACTAGCTTCTCATTTAGCACTAGCCACCTAAATGTTGCATGGCGCTATGCACAGCCAACGTCTTGTAAAGGAGATCGGCTCATATGCACAGTGTACAAGGGACACCCGATAAAGAACAGCTTGTTGTGAAATGTTTCCACATAGCTTCACTCAGCAACCTCTTTCACATCGGGGACGAGGACACCCACCTCGGCTAAGGTGGATGGATCCGAGATCCCCACCGTATGAGCTTATATACAGTACCTTTATTCAAAGGAAAACTTATAAGATTACTGCACTCACTGAGTCGTCCGAGCTTATCCGAGTTATTTATACTAGATCGTAAACACCAGTGTTTTTAGCACGCGTTTTTCAGGTCCGATCAAATCTAAATACAACAAGTTTGTAAAGAACTTGTATTTTCAAAAACTGTTACTTGGTTATCTAAATAAAATGCAACAAGTCTAAAACACTTGCATTAATTTGGTGACTTTATAACTGATCGCAGTACGGATCCGAGGTCTAACGAATAAACACGCAACAAGTTAGTAAAATAAAGCACGCGTTTATGCAACAAGAAAAATCTTGCATAACTCTGACCTCGGACACCATGTGTATGCAACAAGTGAAAATAAAAACTTGCATCAAAATAACATGCAACAAGTTAAAGCTAGAAAAAACTTGCATAAAAATAAAATGTTATACAAAGGTAGCAAAGTATAAAGACATCTTATACAAAATCCAAGCGGCCCAGCATAAGGGACTTATGCTGCTTCATCTTCCACATCGAAAAGGACAACCGAGCTCGGGTTGAACTCCTCATCCATTTTCTCCACCAGGGGGTTGGGAAGATTCTCCTCAGGTTGGTCGAGGTCAACCTCGGCCTCATCCTTATCATAGTCTACCATCTTCCCATTTTCCACCCCGAACCCAGCAGAGGCGCCAACAACCCGAATTCGGAGCCCTTGGTTCAGGTGAAGGATTTGCTCTACGGCACCAGCAAAAATCTTGCTCCCCGCCTTCTCAAAGTTGAAGTCTGCCTCGGATGCCGCTATCTTGTGCTTAAGAGCTTGAGCAGCTCTTCTCTTCAGCAAACCCCTCACCTTCTCCACCTCAGCTAGCCCTTCTTGCCGACCAGCTTCCTTAGCATCAGCTTTCACCTGGGCCAGGGCCTCCTCATGACTCTTCAGAAGCTCCTCCATCTGTTGGCGGTGCTTCTCTTCCAACTCGGCCAACCTTTGCTCGGCAGAATTTTTGCTCTTCTTCAGCTCCGTCACCTCAGCTACCATCTCGGATCGAGCCTTTTTCTTGGCCAGTGACACAACTTCGTCCACGTCGTCAGCAACCTCGGCCAACACAGTGAACATGGTGGTAGCCCTCTTCAGTTGACAGGCCATCTCCTCAACCTTCTTTTTCCACTCTGCCCCCGACATCTTTATGAGAGCGTCTTTGACCGAAGGCTTGGCGACCGACGTCGGCAGCCTCGAACTTTCTGCAGGTGGAGTATTTGCAGCAACAGCCACCTCAGTGCTCGGACTCGGAGATTGAGGGGGAGGTGGGGCTATGATCACCGCAGGCGGAGTTGGGTGAAGAGGAGCAGAATCGTTCGAGGTCGTATCAGTGGAGACCTCAGTAACCACGGCTTCATGGGAAGGGTTTTCGGACCTCTTCCTCCTGCGTGCATCTAATGCAGCCTTCAGCGCTTTGGACGACATGTCCGACCAGTGTTCTTCTGCAGCCAAAAAGATAGAGAAAAGTTAATAAGAAAGTTGAAAGAAAATATACAAGTATAAGAGCAAAAGTAACTACCAATTTTTGTCAAGACTTCATCGTCAGGACACTTCATGAAAACTCCAATGTCAAGCTGGAATTTCCGAGCACGATACTCGGTCTGAAAATGGTGGGCTGTTACGGCCTCGTCGGCATCAAGGGTTACGCCCGACCACCTTTGCGGCGTGCTGGTATGACGATTAAAGAACTCGGGGGTCCACTCCAAAGGAAACCTCGGACCCGTCTCGTCCCAGAACCAAGGTCGACCAGCGCCCACGTACTTGTATTTAAAAAACCTTGGTTTAAAATGTTTCCAAGATTCGAAGAACATGCCGAACAATCCACAGTGAGCTCGGGCCTTAGCCGACACCCAAAGGCGACCAGTCACCCCGTCCTTATTGCTGATGAACGGGTTGTACATCCATAGGAAAAGACGAACTATGCATACCAACCCCTTGGCCCCGCAATACTTTTGAAATGCTCGTAAGAACGACCAAGTATTGGGGTGAAGCTGCGAAGGCGCCAGTCCGAGCTCGTTCAGAACCCGCATTTCCAGGTCGGTAAATGGCAGAGTAACGCCGAGGTTATGGACAAGATCAGCATAGAAGAAGAAGGAATTGTTGTCGGTCCGCAAGCAAATTCTGTCGTTCTCCGAGCAGGCGAGAACTTGATAAGAGGATTCAGTGGCGTCGCCCGAGCAAGGCAGCACGGCTCCCTTCACTCCAGCTAGCTTATCCTCGGAGTTTAAGCAGGATTGGACTCCCTTGGGCTCCACATCGATCCATTGGTACTGATCGGCATCAGTAGGTGCGGGGTAAAGCTCGGGACGGCTGATGCACTTCCTGGGCGGCATGATACCTGTGGAAGAACAGGGGAGTTCGGTGTTAGTCTTACGGGTTACAAAGAATAACATCCCAGAAAATCCCCTCGAAGTTGTTCCGAGGGGCGAGCATCTCCCCTCTACCACAGGCACCCCCCGTTCGTACATCTTCTCTCTCTCCATCCTCTGGAAGTCAGCACATTCCCTACCATCAACAAACTCGGCCCAAGCATAGTGTCGTATCCACTCTCTCTTCTCTTCCCAATCCCGAGGATAGACGACCTCGACGGGACCAATCTCTAGAACTTGCCTCTCATATTTCCGCCTATATTCTCTTTGTCGGCAGAACGCCTCGTCTACCTCCGTGGAGGAGCAAGACGAGGAAGAGGAGCCGTCCTCCTCCTCACTACCGCTTGATGACAGGGAGACTACCTCAGCCCATTTCCTAAACCAATCCCTACTCATACTGAACCACAACCTACTCCTTTGGTTTTCTGAAAAATACAAACAAAAGACACGAATCAAAAACCCTCCAACAAGTCCTCAAATCCCCCAAACCCAGAAACACTAGAAGCCCCAAAATTCATTCCCCAAAATCGCAAACCCAAAACCCCGATAACCAGAAAAAGCCACCCATCTCCATAGAAACAGAGCCATGAAAATATAAAACCCAAAAGTTCCGAACCCCTCCCTTGAAAGCCAGTACAGAGAGAAGAAAATGCAAAGAATAAAGAAGAAAAAATGAAAGAACAACCAGTACCTTGGGGTTTAAAGATCGAAGAAGGATGAAGCTTGAAGCAGAATCCGCTGATGGAGAAAAAGGCAGTGAAGTGCAGAGAAAAAAATGGAGTTCAATAATGGAAGAACTGAATTGGCGTTTTCGTGGGGAAGAGGAACAGTGTTCGGTAGAGAAAGAGAGAGAGGGCAATAGCGTTGAGGGAGAGAATAACTGTAGCAATGAAAGAGAAGGTAACAATTTTGGGAAAGAGGGGGAAGAGAAACCGCCATTTTCCCCTCTTTTTTTTGAATTCTGGGCCTGGCCCAAGTGACCCAGCCCAACACACAGCCACACATACCGGAACACGTGGCGCAGAGTAGCTGGAATCACGGACCTCGAGCAACGTTGCTATTATGGCAACGCTTCGGTCAACGCGATTTCTGACACGTGTCAGATCTGGGAAAAGCAAGGACAATTTTCAAACCTGCTCCGTCACAGTAAAAGGACGTCAGAGACAGCTGGATCCAACTCTCGGCAGCTCATCATCCGAACTCTCTAGAACCTCGGAACAAGGCTCAAATGACCTTGACCGAGCTGGGGGGCTTATATGTGGTGGACTCGGCTGTTTATGTGGTGGACTTGGGAAAGGGACCTGAACCAAGACCTCGGAACAAGGCTCAAATAGCCTTGACCGAGCTGGGGGGCTTATGTGGTGGACTCGGCCTAGCCGAGTTCCACGTAGCCCTCACTTAGGACCTAACGGACCCTCCAGGAAGCCGTCTGTGTGCTTGGCCGAGCTCAAGGATCAACGGCCGAACAGACATCAGACACGGGCCGACCTCATGTTCCTATCAAGGTCCGACCTACTTGTCCGACACCACCCAGAGTCCGACACCACCCAGAGTTCGACACCTCCTAGAGTCCGACACCTCCCTCAGAGTCCGATACCAAGGACAGGATGACGTGTCTCACGTTATCCACAAGGACAGCTCATCCACTCATAGCTCATTACAGGCTGGCCCTACTTGGGCCTCAAGCAAGCCCATTAGGGCAACCAGCCCCCCCTATAAGTAGCTCCGTACTACATGGGGCTCAGGTACGTCCTCTAACCCTAATTATCACCCTCACACACCAGTGATTAGGGTTGCTTCTTGGCTTTCTTCCTTAGCCACTTGAGGACTCCCACCAAACATCACACAGAAACCCTAGACAGAGGCTCCTTTGAAGGTCTTCTTCCCTAACCTTGGAGGACCTCACAGTCTAGGACATCACAAGCTTTTTTTTTTTAATTAAGACATTATGGTAATTTCACTTTTAAAATTGGGGTTTGGGGATATAAGGTGGGGTTTGTAATCTACCACTCAATAATTTTTTATTCATGCCTAATTGAAACGTGCGTCATTATTCATTTTGAGTCAATTTTGTAAAATTCAATTTAGTCTCTCAAAGATCAATTGTGCCACTAATTTAGTCCTCAAAAGATATTTGACACTAATACAATCCTTCAAAGAATAATTCTGTCATCAATTTAGTCCCTTAAATATATTTTCTATATAAAAATATAGTCCCTCAAAGATAAATTATGTCATCACGATAGTTCCTTGTGCTACTCTACTACAAATCAGTTTAACTTTGCTTACGTAACACGTTAAATAAAAAAAATAGAGTATAAAAAACTTAAATACATAAACAAACATAAATTTAAATTTTTCTTTTGAAAAAAAAAACCTAACAACGCACAACCCAATTTTTAAACAGAGATGACAACGGAACAGGAAACATGGGCGGAGTACTGTCCCATTCACTATTCCTGCTTCGAATTTAACGCTTGATCCTTGTTCTTTGTTTCGATTTTTTTCCGACTCCCCGAATAGTAATGAACTTATTAATGTAATATATTTTTATATTTTCTTCCGATTTATCAAATAGTTTTTTTGAAATATTTTTCTCCATCCCATCTCAAGGATGAATATTTAGAACTCCACCTGACCTTCTAACTGACTTTGAATTAGCCTTTGTCGTATTAGAGCACTGTGGTTTCCTTCTTGAGTTCACATGACAGTAACATCCGGCCAGAGCAAAGGTATCATGGAATACACCACTTTTTCCAACAACACAAGGATTTTGGGCTTCTTTTTTTTTTTTTTTTATGTTGCCTCTTCAACCCACAGTCTTCATGCGAGAGCCTTGATTCACCACCCTCCAGCGTTGATCTAGTTTTTATGATTTGACCCCCCGCTTCTGGAGTTTTCATTTAGGGGATCTAGTTTTTTTTTTTTTTTTTTACATGGGAGATCTGGGACTAGAACTCGTGACCTGGGGATGGGGAAATCCTAAGTGTCCCTGCAGCCACCAACTGGCCTGTCTTACGCCGACGGGATCTAGTTTTTTTAATCCACCCTTTAATACAGGGCCCTTTATTTTTTTTAGAAATACCCTCATATATGTTTTTTGTTTTAAATGTTTCGTACGCTAACGGTGAGCATACGAATTTTAAAATAATTCATATGCTTGGAGTACTAATATTTTCACTTTCAATCATTACTTTCTCAAACTTATAACATCCATTCATCACTTTTTAAATTTCATTTTTCAATGTCATGCGTCATGCTAAACATAATAAAACAGAATGAATGATCATGTATGAGCAAACATAATACTTGCAGATTCTCATGTGCAAATAAATCAATCAAGCAAAAACACATAAATACAATAATGATCTTAGTCTTTCGTGCGATGAGCCAAACAATCAAACAGACCAATTGCCCTCACACTACTTAACCTTTATCCGATCACGGTTCCTTTTTAAACAATCAAAATTAAAATCATTTAACCATGACATACATTCCAGACAAGCTATTATTCTCACATTGATTGCGAACAGAAACTCTCTGAGGATCCACGACACTCTGATTCCCACGATCACGCTCGAGAGCGGTACCTTTATTTCCTCAAATTAAACATAACGTATTAATATAAAAATTCCAAATAACTTATTTGTTCTTTATCACTTGCACAAAACTCTTAAAACTTAAATAAATTCTTTCGGGTAAAACGAAAACGCATTTCTTTTTCTTAAATCACTCCCAAGTAAAGCGACAACTCACATACTTTAAAATACATTGAAAATAATCCATAAATAAATTTTAAAAACAAATAGGGGTTGCTGGTCCGCCTTAGGCAACACCCTAATCAATTCCGACAACACCGAAAAATTCACGTTTTCACTTCCGGCTTTTTCCTAAATCAAATATCACTTGAAAGCTATACTTTAAATCACTTGAACACACTTTTAAAGTTGAAAAACAAACCAAACCAATTCTGGACAGCAAAGAATTTATTCACAAAATCATTTTTAGAAAATCCAAAAACAACGTAAAAGTACTTTTTGCTTCAAGACATGTTTCAATACAAAATAAGCATTAAAACTCTTTAAGATTCAAGCTTTTTAACATCAAGCAAACCTTAGGGCAGCCACTAATCATGACCAACAATTTCAAATAAATCAAAGCAATCAAATTTAAAATCAATTAATTTTCAAAACTAATTACGTACCCGAACATTTTCAAATCATCAACTAACACACAAACGATAACGATACGTTAATAAATCAGTTCACATAGTCACATAGCATATATTCTTTTATGACTTTAATCATTTAAACATACATACATACATACATATACATTAATCAAACAAAATGTTAACATCTTAACTTGATTATAAACCAATCTTTCCCTTTTAAAGAAGCATCTTTAACAACAAACACTTAGTTTTCTCTTTCACATAGGTTATACACTTTTTAAATATCAATTAGCATTTAACAAAATAAATTCCTATCCTCATATACACATCATGACTGTGGTGGACCTGGCTAGGCCGAGCTCCCCATAAACCCCGCTAAAAGCTCAAGGACCTAACAAGGGACCCACTTAACGCTTGGCCGAGCTCAGGGCTCAACGGCCGAACAAGCGCCAGATACAGGCCGACCTCATGTCTCTGCTCAAGTCCGATCTCCGTACGTCTTCCCAGGTCCGACATCACCCCAAAGATTCCACACCAAGGACATGATGACGTCCCCCAGCCTTATCCGCAAGGACAACTCACCCCATCCTTATCCGGAAGGACAGCGCACCACTCCTAGCTCATTACAGGCTGGCCCTACTTGGGCCCCAAGTTGGCCCATTAGGGCAACCAGCTCCCCCCTATAAGTAGCTCAGTACTACATGGGGCAAAGGTACGTCCTCTTACCCTAATCGCCACCCTCACACACCAGTGATTAGGGTATCTCTTTGGCTTCCCCTTTGGCCACTTGAGGACTCCCAACAAACATCACACATAAACCCTAGGCAGAGTCCCCTCTAAGGTAGATTTCCCCTCCTTAGAGGTTCTCCTCGCCCTAGGACATCACATTGGCGCCGTCTGTGGGGACCAGATAAAATCACTCCCACCAGTACCTACCATGACTAAACACACATCAACCCAGAAAAAGAAGAAAGAGTTCCGCGAGGAACGTAGCCCCGATCAGCCACTACAGTTTGCCGTCAACAGGACACCAGATCCCCCCCTTGCCTCCCCCACCTAATTCAACCGCAAGCTTCCCAGTTTGTAATATCTCGGGAGGTTTCGCCGGTGGTGGTGAGACCAAGGCGGAGAGGAAAAAGTACATCAACCAAATCCTGGCCGTTCGCCACAAGCAGATCTACAAGAGACCACCTCAAAAGGTACCCATTAGTTTCTCTAATCACGACCTGGAAGGCATAGTCCCTAACCACAACGATCCAATGGTGGTTGCGGCCATGATCGCCAACTTTAAGGTCGCCCGGGTCCTGGTAGACCAGGGCAGCTCAGCCGATATCCTCTTTATGCAGACCTTCCAGGCGCTAAAGTTGAAAACCTCTGATCTCCGAAGCTTCGAAGGAAAGCTGTTTGGATTCGCGAACGAGGCGATCCGTCCTGTAGGAGCAATCCACCTCCCGGTAACCCTAGGCGAACAACCTTCGGCCCGAACGGAGATTGTCAGATTCCTGGTAGTCAATTGTGATTCCCCCTACAACGCTATCTTGGGAAGAACCTGTTTGCAGGCCTTCGGAGCAGTAGTTTCAACAGTTCATCTAGCGTTAAAATTCATCGGCTCAGACGACGCACTCGTCACGATCAGGGCAGATCAGGTCAGAGCCCGACTTTGTTACAATGCAAGTCTACGGGGAAAAGTAAAGGAGAAAGAGAATGATGAGCTCGTCGGACCGATGTTGGCTAAAGGAAGAATCTTGTTAGCCGACCTGGACGTCCGGGCAGAGCAAGACGACTTGAGACCCTCCCCACAAGGAAATTGGTCGGCTGTCCCGATCAACCCTTCCGACCCTAGTAAAACCCTCAAGGTGGGATCTGACCTCTCCCCAGAAATTCGAGAAGCAATAATAGACCTACTGCGAACCAACTCGGACTTATTTGCTTGGACCTCGGTTGACATGCCAGGAATTGACCCGAATTTCATCTGCCACAAGCTGAGTGTAGACCCGAAAGCCAAACCAGTAGCTCAGAAAATGAGGCGAGTAGGGACGGAGAAGGCGAAAGTCATCCAGGAGAAAGTTTCCGACCTATTGCAGGCAGGGTTCATCAAAGAAGTCCCATACGCTGAGTGGGTAGCAAACACCGTCCTGGTGAAGAAAGCAAACGGCAGCTGGAGAATGTGCGTAGATTATACCGACCTCAACAAGGCATGCCCAAAAGACCAATACCCACTGCCGATCATCGATCAGCTCGTCGACAACTCGGCGGGCTACCAACTGTTATCTTTCATGGACGCTTACTCAGGTTACAACCAAATCCCCATGTACCCCTCAGACCAGGACAAAACTACTTTTACAACCGGAAAGGCGACCTACTGCTACACTGTCATGCCCTTTGGACTGAAGAATGCCGGAGCAACCTACCAAAGGATGATGAACAAAGTCTTCAACGGCATCGAAGGTGATATTATGGAGGTGTATATTGACGATATGATTACCAAGAGCAGAAAAAAAGAAGACCATGTCAAAGACTTGGCTGCTGTACTAGAGCATGTTAGAGCACACAATATGAGATTGAACCCAGAAAAGTGCACTTTTGGCGTTCCAGCAGGCGCCTTCCTCAGCTTTATGTTATCAGAAAGGGGGATCGAGGCCAACCCCGATAAATGTTGAGCTATCTTGGAAATGAAAAGCCCCACCGACCTCAGAGGAGTGCAACAACTAGCAGGAAGGATGGCCGCGCTTTCAAGATTCCTCCCCCAAGCTGCCAGAAAAGCCTTACCTTGGTACCAGCTACTAAAGAAATGAGCAGCTTTTAATTGGGACCAGGAGTGCGAAGCCTCCTTCTTGGCACTTAAAGAGTATATTTCATCCCCCCCCCCAATCCTCTCTAGTCCCGCCCAAGGAGAAACCCTCTTCATTTACCTGTCAGCAGGAAGTTCGGCACTTAGCTCGGTGCTAATCCGAGAAGAGGGTAAGAATGAGTTGCCAATCTACTTTATAAGCCGAGCTTTGCAAGGCCCCGAGCTCCGCTATACTAAAGTGGAAAAATTCGCGTTTTGCCTTATCCTGGCTGCACGGCGTCTTCGGCAATACTTTCAAAGCCATCCTATTGTCGTAAGAACGACCCAACCTATAAAACAAGTCCTTCAGAAGCCGGACCTCGCAGGGAGAATGATGGCTTGGGCGATAGAATTGTCCGAGTTTGATATTTCCTATGAACCAAGAAAGGAGGTCAAGTCTCAAGTGCTCGCAGACTTTGTGTCCGAGTTCACAGAGCCCCATCCAAGCCCTAACTCGGACACTTGGGTTATATACGTCGACGGATCAAGCAACCAGAAAGGAGCGGGCGCAGGAGTAATTCTGGAAAATGCAGAGGGAATCAGCATTGAATATTCTCTAAAATTCAAGTTCCTCGCCTCAAATAACCAAGCAGAGTACGAAGTCGTTCTCGCTGGTCTTCGCATGGCGAAGGAGCTCGGCGCATCCGAAGTCCAAATTTTGAGCGATTCCCAGTTGGTGGTGTCCCAGATCACCGGAGACTACCAGGCAAAAGAACCTATTCTGCAAAAGTACTTAGATAAAGTCAAAACCCTGGTTCTAGAATTTGAAAAATTCTCCATTAACCATATCCCCCGAAGCTCCAATTCCCGTGCCGACGTTCTTTCCAAGTTGGCAAGCACCAAGGACGGAGGGAACAACAAAAGCCTAATTCAGGAGCAAATTTCAAACCCAAGCGTGGTGATGGCCATCTCGATCTCAACAACCTGGATGGACCCAATAAGGTCGTTTTTGGAACACAATATCGTCCCGACTGATCAGAAAGAAGCAAGAACCTTAAGACGGAAGGCGGCAGAGTATGTCGTTATAGATGGGATCCTCTACAGAAGAGGAATGTCATCTCCTCTTATGCGGTGTCTCACTCTTGACGAAACCCAGGAGGCATTGAACGAAGTTCATGGGGGGTTTGGGAGCCACCACGTCGGAGGCAAATCCTTAGCACGAAAAATACTAAGGGCTGGATATTTTTGGCCGACCTTAGTGGCAGATTCTATTGACCACGTTCGCCGATGTCCCAAATGCCAATTCTTCAGTGACATTCATCAGAAACCGTCTGAGGAACTGCATTCCCTGGCATCACCTTGGCCCTTCAGCATGTGGGGAAAGGACATCGTGGGACCATTCCCAACAGCACCAGGTCAACTAAAGTTCATAGTGGTAGCCGTGGACTACTTTACCAAGTGGATCGAGGCTGAGCCACTAGCCACCATCACATCGGCAAGAATCCAAAAATTCTTCATGAAGCAAGTCGTTTCTCGCTTCGGGCTCCCGCTAACATTAATCACCGATAATGGCAGTCAGTTTGCAGCCAACAATTTCCAGATATTGGCAGAAAACCTCGGTATTTCCCACCATTTTTCCTCAGTTGAACATCCCCAAACCAACGGACAAGCTGAAGCCGCCAACAAAGTTATTGTGGACGGACTAAAAAGGAGGATTTTGGAAGCTAAGGGATTATGGGCCGAGCTCTTACCAGAGGTCCTTTGGTCATTTAGAACCACGGTCCAGACCTCTACAGGTGAAACCCCGTTCAGATTAACCTATGGCTGCGACGCGGTCATCCCCATTGAACGAAGAATCCATACCTTCAGGATGAGGGAGAGACCCACCGGGCAAAACGAAAGTTTGATCAAAGAAAATCTAATCTTGGCCGAAGAAGTCCGAGAAGCGGCATCGGTTCGAGAAAAGAAAGCAAAAGAAAGGCAAGTCAGGCAACACAACAAAGAAGTTCGGCCCAGGTCGTTCGAGGTAGGAGATCTGGTACTACGAAGGGCCGATATTGGCCTCAAGAACCGAAGAGACGGGAAGTTCGCCCAAAACTGGGAGGGCCCCTACAGAGTAATCTCAAAAAAAACTCTGGGGCGTACCGACTAGAAACTCTTGAAGGCTCCGAACTTAAGAACTCGTGGAACGTCGCGAAACTAAAGATATATTACAGTTAGTCTCACCTCGGTAGATTACCATTGTTTGCAAGGAATGATGTACTGATCCTTTAAGTAATGAAAAGAACTTTTTTTTTCTCAAGTGCCACAGTCTTACATACGTACGTACTAGCTTCTCATTTAGCATTAGCCACCTAAATGTTGCATGGCGCTACGAACAGCTTACATCTCCTAAAAGAGACCGGCTTGTATGCACAATGTACAAGGGATACCTGATGATGTACAGCTTGCAGTGAAATGTTTTCACATCTCTTCACTCAGCAACCTCTTCTACATCGGGGCTGAGGATACCCACCTCGGCCAAGACGGGTAATCCGAGTTCCCCACCGTATTCCCTTATATACAGTGCCTCTTTTCATAGAACACTTATAAGCCTACTGCACTTACTGAGATATTCAAGTTAAAACTCACTCCTTCTTAATTCACATTCAACTTACATTTTCAAAATTTCATAGTACCTTACAGGGTTTCAAGTTAAACCTTAGGCTTAAAATAAATAAAGCATGCAACAAGTTAAAAACAAAACTTGCATTGAAATTTATAATGTGCTACAAGTATGATCCAAACAAAGTTCACACTATGAAAAGCTGTTGTACACAAAACATAGTACTTGCACAAAATATTAGTCGCCCAGCATAAGGGGCTTACGCTAACTCATCCTCCACATCGGACAGTATAACTGAACTCGGATCAAACTCCTCGTCAGTTTTCTCTTCCAACGGGTTCGGCAAATCCGCCTCGGGTTGGTTCAGATCGACTTCCACACCGTCCTTGTCATAGTCGACCAGCTTCCCATCTTCAACCCCAAACCCAGCGGAGGCACCAATAACTCGGATCCTCAAGCCCGGATTTAAATGCAAAAGTTGCTCCACAGCTCCGGCAAAAATCTTGTTACCAAATTTCTCAAAACTAAAATCAGCTTCATGCGCCGCTACCTTATGCTTCAGAGCTTGAGCAACCCTTTTCTCAAGCTTCGCCTCCACTTGCCCCATCTCGACCAAGCCTTCCTTTCGACCAGCTTCTTTCACCTCAACCCTTGCTTGCGCAAACCGAGCTTCGTGATCCTTGAGAAGCTCCTCCACCTGTTGACGGTGTTTTTCCTCCAGATCGGCCAACTTTTGCTCAGCGGCCCTGGTACTGGTCCTTAGCTCGACCACCTCAGTTTGGATTTCGGCACGACTCCTTTTTTGATCGGCCGATATCCCTGCAGCTACTTCATCTCCATACTCGGATAGAACGCTAAAGAGATTGGTAGCCCTCTTCAGATGAAATGCTAACCCCTCGGTCATCACCTTCAGCTCATACCCCGAAAGATTAACAACAGCTTCTTTGACCGACCTCTTGACAACAAGCGGCCGGGGTGGAGCATCAGCGGCACTATCGACCTCCGCGCTCGTCGCCGGCGATTGGGCGAGGAAACTGAAGGTCGGATGAGTAGAGTCGGGCAGTGTCGGCCAAGCAGCAGGCTCAGTGGCTGCTCGGGAAACATTTTCTCCCCTCTTCCGCTTGCGGGCCTCCAGGGACGCTTTCAAAGCCCTTGCCGACATGGTGGACCAATATTTCTCTGCGAAAAGAAAAAGAAGCACATTAAATAAATGGAAAGGACTTGACAAAGACAAGACATCAAGAAATATTACCGATCTCAGTTAAAACCACGTCATCCGCACAAGTCATGAATACCCCAACGTCGAGCTGGGATTTTCGACTAAGGTATTCAGTACGAAAATGCAAAGCCGCCTCCGCCTCGGCAGCGTCAAGAGTCACTCCCGACCATAGTTGGGGTGTGTCTCGATGTCGATTAAAAAACTCTTGGGTCCACTGCAAAGGAAATTTTGGCCCCGCCTCATCTCGGAACCAAGGTCGCCCGTTACCGACATATTTATATTTGAAGAACCTGTGTTTAAAATGTTTCCAAGACTCGGCGAATAATCCGAGAAGCCCATAGCGAGCTCGAGCCTTGGTGGACACCCACAACCGACCAGTCACCCCCTCTTTGTTTCCAACGAAGGGGTTGTATATCCAAAGGAAGAGCTTAATGGTACATGTCAGCCCCTTTGCCCCGCAGTACCTCTGGAAGGCCCGGAGGAAGGACCAAGTGTTCGGATGTAGTTGCGAAGGGGCCACCCCCAGCTCGTTCAGAACGCCCATCTCAAACTCCGTAAACGGAAGAGTTATGCCAAGCTTATGTATCAGGTCGGCGTAGAAGAAGAAAGAGTCGGGGTCGGTTCGAGAGCAGATTCGGTCGTCGGCCGAACAGGGCAAAACTTCATAAGAAGTCCCGCTAGGATCTTGGGAACAGGGCAATATCGCCCTCTTCACGTTGAAGAGTAAGCCATCGCAATCCAGTTGAGACCGGATCCCCTTCGGCTCAACGTCCACCCAGTGGTAGTGGGAGGCGTCAGTAGGAGCTGGGTACAAGTCGGGACGACTGGCACATTTCCGAGGAGGCATCGTACCTGTGGAAGAATAGGGGAGCTCGAATGTCAGTTCTATGGGTCATGAAAAATAACCCCACAAAAAACCCCCATCAAAAGGTACCCCGCGCTCCTCCCCGAACAGCCTCAATAGGAACTGCTCCTGGTTCCCAAAAAAAAAAAAAAAAAATCCGATACTAGAGGGGCCGTCCTCTTCCTTGCTACTATAGGAGAACAACGAAAATACTCCTCTGGCTCCCACCCAAACCAGCGCTTACTCAAACGCCCCTAGCACTACCCACCATACCCCAAATACCTTTTAAACCAAAGATTCCCCAGAAAATTCAGTGTGCCCACAAGAAAGACCGTCCCCTTAAAAGCATGACTAACCCATTGCTACACAGATAAACCCACAAAAAACCCACCCAAATAATCACGCAAATGCAGAAACCAAAACTCAGGAATGAGGAAAGAAGAAGCAAGAAGAATACCTTGTGTATATCGCAGAAAAGAGATGAGTATGTCGAAGGAAGGGAAGAACAAGTCACAGAAGTCTCGCTGAAACCAAACCGTGCCTCGGAAACGTATTCGCAGGGAAGAAGAAACGTGGGTATAGTGAGAAGGTAAACCAACCGTTCAATAGGAAATGCAACAGAGACAGTTTGCTAGTCAAAGTACAGGGAAGAGTAACCGTCCTCCCTCTCTTTTTGAATATTGGGCTTGGCCCAGAAGGCCCAACCCAGTGAGGAGCCATAAGAACCGACACACGTGGCGCGCAACAGCCAAAAGCGTGGACCTCGATTAACGTCACAATGATGGTGACGCTCCGTAGACCGTGAATGTCTGACACATGCCTGGGAAAAGTAAATGTCATTCCAAGTCTAAGTGATTAGACAGCTGTCAAAGCTCATGTCATCGTCACTGCCAAGCCAGAAGGTTGTAGCTCACACGCGCCAACCAGAGACGGAACATCACGACCTCGGAGCAAGCCTTAAATAGCCTTGACCGAGCTGGGGGGCTTATGTGGTAAACTCGGCCATAAAGTGATGGACCTCGGGAAGAATACCCGAACCACGACCTCGGAGCAAGCCTCAAATAGCCTTGACCGAGCTGGGGGGCTTATGTGGTGGACCTGGCTAGGCCGAGCTCCCCATAAACCCCGCTAAAAGCTCAAGGACCTAACAAGGGACCCACTGAACGCTTGGCCGAGCTCAGGGCTCAACGGCCGAACAAGCGCCAGATACAGGCCGACCTCATGCCTCTGCTCAGGTCCGATCTCCGTACGTCTTCCCAGGTCCGACATCACCCCAAAGATTCCGACACCAAGGACATGATGACGTCCCCCAGCCTTATCCGCAAGGAAAGCTCACCCCATCCTTATCCGGAAGGACAGCGCACCACTCCTAGCTCATTACAGGCTGGCCCTACTTGGGCCCCAAGTTGGCCCATTAGGGCAACCAGCTCCCCCCTATAAGTAGCTCAGTACTACATGGGGCAAAGGTACGTCCTCTTACCCTAATCGCCACCCTCACACACCAGTGATTAGGGTATCTCTTTGGCTTCCCCTTTGGCCACTTGAGGACTCCCAACAAACATCACACATAAACCCTAGGCAGAGTCCCCTCTAAGGTAGATTTCCCCTCCTTAGAGGTTCTCCTCGCCCTAGGACATCACAATGACCGAATCATGCATCAAAGCCAAACAACAATTATAAATTTTTCTAACATTCCTTAAAACATCAAAACAACACTTTTTCAATTAAACTTAAACATATACTCACTTAACTAACACTAAATCACTTATACAACACATAATCATTTTCAAAACAATTTCATTTTCATATATACCTACTTATACACAAAGAGGCCGAATCGAACAACCAAAAAAAATCAAGTTCTACAAGTTCTAAACACCTTAAATCAACTTAATCAACTTCAAGGCATCATCATGCAAATCCATTTTCAAGGAATAAAAGTCATTTAGACACATACACATACATAACCGAATTAAATCAAGGAAATAAGCTAAAATACAAACTTTACATGTTTCAAACAACTTAACCATCATCAAACACCAACATGCAAATTTCATTTTTATAAAACAAAATTCCTGAGTACACTTACAATGCATGACCGAATTAATCAAGAACAATTAAGCTAAAGATCACAAATTTAAACACTTAAGTCATCATGAGTCATTTCAAGCATTCAAACACTAATTTCATTTTCATGAAACAAAACCATTTTGTTCCTTTTTCCTCCCTTGGTTGAATACACACACATATATGAACAAAGGCACATAAACTCTTAATCAAACAAAATCATTTATGCACATTTCCATGTTTAGGCCGAATATACATATACATATAAACAAGAGCATACATTTTTTTTATATCAAATAAACACATGCATAGGCAAAGATCATACAAAAATTTTATCAAACAACCACATGCATGTATTCTCCATTAAAACTGTATAGCGCTAAGAACAACAAATCAAAGAAAAATTTCATTCAATCATGCATTCTCACATAGAAACCGAAAAATATAGCCAATAAATAGCAAGAATCAATAATCATTTACATGCATTGAGAAACAATTTCATTTTCCCCAATTTACAAACCCTAACCGTGACATTCAAGAGGGAAAAGAGAAAAATTTGTGCAAATTAACAACACATAGTTCATAATCATACTAAATCAACTCATATTCAAGCATATAAACACAATCAAAGATCAAAATTTATTTTAAACAAAATGGGGGTCAAAACCGTAAGCATCATCAATGTTGATGCATGTTCATTTTTTTTATTTCAAGCTTAAATTCAAGCATAAACAAGTGTAAAAAGGCAAGAGAAATAGAAAGAATCAACATGCAAAAGCTCATAGGCATTGAATAACAAAAATCCTTCTTTAAAGCTCATGAAAACCGAAAAAGAAAATGAAAGGTAAGAAGAACAATAAGCATAAAATCAGTACCTAGGAGAAATGAATGAAAATGAGTTAAAAATTTCAAGCTTTCCCCTTCTTCCTCTTTCTCCTTCCACGACCTCCTCTTCTTCTCTCTACTTCTTCTCCTTTTTTTTTGTTCTTAAGAGTGATGAAGCAAATTAGGGTGCCTTAAGACAAGGGGTGGTATTTATAGGCAAACTTAAGTTGGGGTTTATTGCCTAAAAGAGGGGGTTCGAATATGCTAAGGGTCATTGGGGGTTGATTTGCAATTTTTGAGTAGTTTAGGATTTATAACAATATCTTAGTGGAAGACATAATTAATAGGGTAATAAATGTTTTGTCTTTAAAGTGCTCCATGGAGAAGACAAATAATTAAGGCTCTTTTTGAATTTGAATTTTGGCTCTAAACTTAAAATTTTTCTCCCTACTCCAGGGCTTGGCCATGGCACTCATTGGAGAAGGGAAATAAAATTTTCCTTCTCCACGTTAAAAGAAGTACAAAATAAAAATCTAATTTAAATAAAATAAATATACTCCCACGGTTTTTAAATAAATAAAAATACAAAAATTTACAAACATATAAATCCTTGAAAAATCAAATCAAATACTAATTTAATTAAATTATGGAAATAAAATTTCAAACCAATAAATCAAATAAACAAATTTCTATTTCATTTTTATATAAAGAAAATAATTGAGGAAATTTCAGGTATTACATGCAAAGCCAGACTTGTGGCTAAAGGCTACACACAAACTAAAGGTCTTGATTTTTTATCTACTTTTGCACCTGTAGCAAAGCTTACTACAGTTCAGTTACTCTTGGCCTTGCCTACTTCTCAAAAATTGGTTGTTGCATCAATTGGATGTCAACGATGCATTCCTCTATGGTGAACTTGATGAGGATGTGTACATGGAAATTCCACAAGGTGTTGTGTGTGATAAACCCAACATGGTATGTAAACTAAACAAATCTCTTTATAGTTTGCATCAAGTAAGCAGACAATGGTTTGGTAAAATGTTTGTCACATTGATTTCTTTGGGTTATGCTCAATCCCTTCATGATCATTCCTTGTTTACCGAGCGTCATGGTTCTCATTTTGCAGCCTTAACTGTTTATGTTGATGACTTAATTCTTGTAGGCTCAGACATTGAAGAAATCAATTTAGTAAAATCTCATCTTGATTCCAAGTTCAAAATCAAGGATATGGGCAAGCTAAAATATTTCCTTGAACTGGAAATAAGCATGTCTCAAACTGGCATAACCATTTATCAATATGTCTTAGATCTCCTCTCAGATATCGGGTTGCTAGCTACAAAACCAGTCTCTACTCCCATGGTTCACATCTCCAAATCATCACACAGCTCCATTCCTTATCATGATCCAAGAGGTTACAGACAATTGATTGGTAAATTGTTGTATTTTTTTTCAGTTCAATACTTTAGCCAGTTAATGCAAAATCCTACCACTGAGCATTATCAGGCAAGTATTCGAGTGTTAAGGTGCTTGAAAAACAATCTTTTGTCAAGGTCTATTCTATCCTAGAAACAACCAACTTCACTTAAAAGCCTTTAGTGACTCAGATTGACCAACTTGTGCAATAACTAGAAGATATGTTACCGGTTTTTGCGTTTCTTAGGCAATTCATTAATCTCTTGGCGCTCTAAGAAACAAAACACCGTTTCTCGTTCTTCCTCTGAGGCTGAGTATCGAGCCCTTGCTATAACTGTTAATGAGATTCAATGGTTAACATATTTGCTCAAGGAATTTGGAGTCCCCTTTATCAAGCCTGCCCTCTTATACTGTGACAGCCAATCAACAAGACACATTGCTGCAAATCGAGTCTTCCATGAACACACTAAACACATAGAAATCGACTGTCATGTGGTTAGGAAACAACTTCAAGCTGGTTTGTTTCATTTGCTACCTATTCATACCAAAGATCAACTTGCAGATTTGTTGACTAAGGTTCTTGATCCGTTCCTTTTCAACAGCTACTTGTCAAGCTTGGAGTTTTCAATATTCACGTCTGAATTATACAGCAACTGCACAAACAAAAAGCTAGGCATCTGATACAAAAATAAGCCTAGGGTCAATGGTGTGACCATATTTAGCTAAAACATCAGCAGCGTAATTTCCTTCACAATACAGCAGCTAAATTAATAACACAAGAATTCATTTCTATTCAATTCACAAATTCTATATACTATAGTGCAATAGTAAGTTAATCAAACACGTATCTTTATTGAAAAATATAGAAAACTCAAAACTTTCAAAACAATCAAATAATAATTGTGTCTCTTCAAATGTTGATGAACTATGTATGGATGTATAGGTTAGGGAGAAAAGAATTTTTGTTGCATGAATATTTGGAGTGCTACTTATTTATGGGATGGAAATTTTGTGAGATATAATTTTATTTATTTTTTATATTTGTTGATGATGGTTGTTTAAGAATAGAATGTTTTTTTAGAAAATTTTGTTCATAAGAATGTTTGAGGTGAAATTTTTTTATGGGATTGGACTCATTATAAAGATAATTTTGGTTATTTTTAATTTTGGGAGTGATAGTTGTTTAACCAAATCTTAGTTTATGAAAAAAAAAATTGTTTAACCAATAGGAAAAGATACTTTTAGGGTTTTTGTTTTGGTCTTATTTATAAAATCTCATTTCAACTTTCAATAGCGTTTAATTACATTATCTCACAAACATCTCTATTGACTCTATACTTTTTAAAGTCTTAATAATAATTATAGAGATAGTTTTGATAAAGTATATAAGAGAAAAATCTCAAAAAATCTTATAAATAGGTCTGGACGGAGTAAATGATATTTTTAAAATAAAATAAAAATTGTCATATTTGATGGTGAATCAGCACACCAGTTTCTGTTCTACGTATTATAGGCTTGAAATTTTACCTACAATATCAACACCTCCTCTGTACTATGATATAACGTGCTACTCAACAAAGTCCATTGAATGATTACTCAAACAGGTCCACCACAAAACCAACCTTTTTGTGTGACACATGTTATGAGGGGTTTAATCGTGAACACCTAAGCATACACCTAGATAAATTTAGACTTAATTATGTCACAAGTCCCTGAAGTTTGAGGTACTTTTGTCAGATACACTTATTCTTTTTTTTTTCAATGTCTGACTCCTCAAAGTTACTTCTGAGTTTGTCATATACATCTACTACCAATTCTGGCCAATTTTGTCGGCATGTAACATCAGAATCCTGATCAGACGCAGGAGGTTGGTCTTGTGATGTTGAGTGATGTCACACGTGCGAAACAACCTCTCTCTTCAATTCCTTTTTCTCTTTTTTTATTTAACTAAAAAATATAAAAATATTAAGTTTTTTAGTTTTTTAAAAAGGATCTTCGACCACGGGGCATCAAGTGCTTAACCTACTGCATCTGATCAGGATTCCGATGTTACATGTCAGCAAAATTAGCCAGAATTGGGAGTAGGGGTATATGACAAACTCAGAAGTAACTTCGGGGAGTCAGACATTGGAAAAAAAAAAATAAGGACAAAAGTACCTTAAACTTCAGGGACATGTGACATAATTAAGCCTTTAATACTTCCCCGTCTCAAAAGCATGGTACCAAATTAAAAAATTAAAAAATATGCATCTAATGATTAGTCTAACACATCGATCAATTATCAAACACTTAATTTAATGTATTTTGTATTGATTAACTAATCATAATTGAAAGTTTATAATTTTTAAATTTTTCATTTATTATTTTAATTTTAATTTGGAAAAAATTGTCATTTTTTACTATGAAAGGGAGGGAGAAAATATGAAAGTTACTAATTGATAATGGAACTTTTTGATTGTATTTTCTTGGTCTTTATCTTTTGTAGTAGTAATTGTGAAACTTTAACCCCTCTAGTTTTATTGGATGACTTATAGTTTTTCAACTTTTCAATTTATACACCACTGTTTCCTTTGTCCAATTTCTATTGTTAAGTCACAACTAACAAATCATATTCAAGTGGTTAACAAGCTTTTTTGCTACCGTTTAGGTGATGCGTTGACATACGTATTGAATTTTTAAGTAGTTAAAATCTTCAATGTTCCAAACAATAAAAGTAGCCATCGGTAATGTCCTTAAATCCAGATCTGTGGGGAAAAGGGGCTTTCTATCCCTATTTGCTGAACCAGGGGTGCCCCCCATTTGATGCGGTCTGCAATGTCAAAATCTGCAAAATCAAGACAAGCTCACCATGAAATACATAACAAAAAAGAAAATAATTTTATATACATTAAGTTCCGTGTAGACTAATTTATTATACTCTCTCTGGTCCATATTATAAGCATTCTTTTTTAAAAAATTTATAAAAAATGGAAATACGTATTTTATAAAAATAAAATTATAAATAAAACAAAATTAAAAATATTAAATTTTTCTTATTTTTATAAAAAAAAAATATCTTTATCTTACAAACTGAGGAAATACGTCAATATTAAATGCCATAAGGTAGTGCAAAATCAATACATCAATAGTATTAAATGGCGTAGGTAGTGGCTCAACCAATTCTGGCTGTTTTTCGCTCATCTACTTTACCCACCCACATACACATTCTCTCTCTCTCCTACCTTATTCGTGTCAACATATGCATTAGATATTGTACATATTTTATTTTTTTATGAGCATTTGATACAATTTTTAATAATATTAATTATTTTTTAAAAATTTTTATTTATTAAATATTTTTTAAAATTTTAATGATAATTATAAAAGTAATTTTAAAAAATATATCAAATATTATTAATTTTAATATTATTAATAATATTAACTAACTTTCTTTATCAACTTTACCTAAACATTTATATTCAACAATAATGAGAGTATAACACTTTTGTGTATCCTTGTTATAACGTCATCTTAGAGATTTCATTTTTATCTCATTTATAAATTTATTTTTCAATTTTCAATGAAAATTCTAATAAGGGATTGACTAAGGAATACATTAAGGGAAAATTTATTAGTAATTATAATTAATTAAATTCATTTTTTTCTTTATTTATTAATGATTAATTATGTAGTTAAGGAGTAATTAATTATAACAAAATTATGAAATTACAGTTAATAATTATTAAACTAACAATAATTAATTAAAAAATTAAATAGTCATCATGGTAAGAAAATAATTTTGAATATTTTTATAGGATGTAATTGGTATATAAATTATTGAAATCTAGTTTTGTTTCTTGAAAACTACTTGAAGTAGCTTTCTAAAAACTAGTTTCAAAAGGTAGAAACTCATTTTTTAAAAGCTACAAACTCATTCTAATTTGTGTTCATCAAACGGGACTATAGTAGCTTATTCACAAAACTAATCTTTTACTAATTTTCAAGGGATATTTGAGACATCAAAATGAAAGAATGAAGACTATATTTAGAGATATTTTGTACATAGTTATTTTTTTAGATTAGTTTTGTGAACATGTGCTTGCTCAAATATTACATACATACATGTTTTAATATTATATCCCATTGTGTTGAGTTATTTGTTTTCTGCTCCCTTTGTTTCATTTTGTTTGGCCTTTTAGGCCTGAGCACATATATTAAGAAAGTGTTAATAATTGTAAGTTTTATGTGTATTTTGTCTAAAATGCCTCTATATTTCATCATTATTGAAAATTGTAGTGGTATTTAATTTAATTAATGTATAGTGGTTTATAGATGAGAGATATGATAAAAGTAATTAATGATGAGTAAGAGAAATGATTGAAATAAGAGTTATAGTTGGAAAGAAAAATTTGTTTATGCATTGGAATTGTAAAAGGCCAAACAACATGAAATAAGAGAAAAAGCCTAAACGACAAAACAAAATGAAACGAATAGAATAAACAAATGATGGATTAAATTGAATTAATTGGCAATTTAAAAAGGACCAAGTTGAATTATCTATACATATTTTTCAGAGATTAAATTGAATTAATTGTCAATTTAAAAAGGACCAAAATGAATTGTGTATGCATGTTTCAGGGACAAAAAAAAATGACGGAAAAATTAACTTCATCACTTAACCCCAGTTGACGGAGGGACTAAAATGAGTGATGTGAGACACTCTCAGGGACTAAACATGTATTTATGATCACTGCGGTACTAAAATGACCGATGATGACACCCTCGGAACCAAAATGACTAATTACTCCAACAAAAAAAGCTTTATTGAACCGAACCATATGAACTGCGCGCAGCAAATTCCATTTCCTTATTCTTCTTCTCCTTCTTCTTCTTTTTTTTTTTACTATATATATATAACACAAGACTCTCCTCTTCTCTTGTTCAACATCACAAAACACGCTTTCACAATGGAATGCTGCATTCTCAGCAAGCTCAAAACCCAACCTTTATGGCTTCTCATCCTCTTCGCCCTCGGTTCCTTCGCTCTCCTCAGATTCTCTCTCATTTTCCTCAATTGGGTCTACGTCAATTTCCTCAGACCCCCCAAGAATCTCAAAAAGTACGGATCTTGGGCCTTGGTCACCGGCCCCACCGACGGCATCGGAAAAGCCTTCGCCTTTGAGCTTGCCCGTAAGGGACTCAACCTCGTCCTCGTTGGCCGCAGCCCGGAGAAGCTCAAGGCTGTTTCCGACGAGATAACTTCCAAGTTCCAGGCAAAAACCACCGTCAAAACAATCGTGGTGGACTTCTCCGGCGATCTGAGCTCCGGGGTGGAGAGGATTAAGGAAGGGATAGAGGGCCTCGATGTTGGGGTGGTGGTTAACAATGTTGGGGTTTCGTACCCTTATGCTAGATTCTTCCACGAGGTGGATGAGGGGCTTTTGAGTAATTTGATCAAGGTCAATATTGAAGGGACCACCAAGGTTACTCAGGCTGTGTTGCCTGGGATGTTGCAGAGGAAGAAAGGTGCTATTGTTAATATTGGTTCTGGTGCTGCTATTGTTATTCCTTCTGATCCGCTTTATGCTGTTTACGCTGCTTCTAAGGCGTAAGTGTTTCTCATTTTCTTTAATTATTTTCATTAGTATTAGCATTAGCTTCTTTTTATTTTTTATTTTTTGTGCGTGTGTGTTTGATTAATGTTTAAGTTGTTGTTAATATTTTACTGATTAAGATTTAAGATTAAGAACAAACATGCTGTGAGTGTGAGGGATTCGATACAATGTTTGCTTGTTTAATTAACATGTACTGAGATTTCAATTTGCGGTAGTTTAAATAAGCGTTTAATTAGATTAGATTGTTTATTTCAGAGCATCCAAGTTTGTGATTCGCTTACTTGTGCCTAGATTTGTTCTATTTTGTGCTTTTAATTTTATTCAGAGTATGTGAAATATGCGTGGTATGTTGTTTAATGCGTTGAAATGAGGCATTATGCTTGTTGTTTCAGGTACGTTGATCAATTTTCTCGATGTCTCTATGTGGAATACAAGAAGAGTGGGATTGACGTGCAGTGTCAGGTATTGAATTATGCACTTGTTTTACTTTGATTTGAGTCTTATTTTTTTGAATCACGTGCTTGTTTTAGATTTAAATGATTTGAGTATAAACATAAAAATTTGACTGATTACTTCTGTGAATTAATAGGTTTGTGAATTATTAGGTTCAATATCCTTACTCCATCCAAGCTTTTTACTCTAACAGTTGGAAAGCTGTCCCCTTAAATATTTGTTTATGAGAGAGTTCACTATGGATGCTGTTTGGATAAACTGCATAGTTAAGAAGAGCTTATTTCCACAAGTTTTTCTGACAAGCTTATTGAAATGAATTAAAAAGAGTTTAAAGGAAGGTCAAAAGCTATCCGCATAAGTCTTTCTTATATAATAAGCCCAAATGAGCTCTCTATACAACATGGATTGATTTACTTTTACGTGTGTAAAGTTTGCTATGATTTTTCTCATTTCTGATAGCGATTCTGTCATGCAGGTTCCATTATATGTGGCAACCAAGATGGCATCAATAAGGAGATCTTCATTCTTCGTTCCATCAACTGATGGATATGCCAAAGCAGGTGTGAGATGGATAGGCTATGAACCTCGTTGCACACCATACTGGCCCCACACCCTTCTCTGGGCCTTGGCATACTCATTGCCAGAGTCTGTTGTTGATGCTTGGCGCCTGCGTTTTTGCCTTGGTATTCGAAAGAGGGGGCAGCTCAAGGATTCAAGGAAGAATGAATGAAAAAGGATGCATGTTTCTTCTGCCTCTATCTATATGCAGATTGTGCTAGCAAATTAAGGCTTCAAGTGCCTTTTATGTTTCTGAATTTCATCTTACTGTATGTTAGTCTTTTTGAGTTGTATCAAGTCAATTCTGTGATGTTGTCGGATATATTGCCAACTTGCCTAACTCAGCTTTTACCTGGTTGTTTCTGTTCACTTTTCCTCGAATTACCTGAATGTCAAATTTAGTCATATATATAAAGAAGTAAATTTTCGATTGAAAGGTGATGCACTGGCTTTACAAGATTGCCAGAGCTGACTGAAAATAGTAGTGGTGGAGTGTTGAGATAAATAGGCATGTTTTTACGTGTCTGTCTTGCCTATCAGGTTCTCTATATGTTTCTCTTTCTGTTGTTTATTTTAGCAGTTAATCTACTATGATACTTCTCTTTCTGTTGTGATCATAGTTTGTTTGAATTACATACTCCTTATTTACTTTATACTAGTATATATTTTAACTTTTGTGAAATCTTTTCTTTGGATTTTAGCTTTAACAATTAGCCATTATTCATCACTAACCAATATCCTAACTTAACAAATATCCAGATTGAGCACTACAAACTTTTTTTTAGTTAAAATGGAATTGGGAACTGTGCACACGGATTATGTTCTGTTCTGTTTTGAGTGTAGAACTGAAAACCTTTGCGTTGTCGGTTGAGGCTGCTGAACAAGCCATGCTTACTTTGTGTTCCAGAGGCTTGACACAACGGATATGTGCTTGAAAGAGACTCTAATGAGTAATGATCAACGTTAGTGTTAGTCCGAGACTAGCTAAGCATGAGTACACAATGTAAACAGAGGAGAGTATATATAGAGAGTAGGGAAAAAAGAACTATGGGGGGCTTTAATTTCCTCGTGATCCTACTCTGATATTCAATGTCACATGTCATTTTCCTCATGCATTTTTTAATATCTCAGACCAATATGAGAGTAACTAGACTCTTTGTTTGGTAAGATTATGAACCTGTAATGTGACACTCCACTGCGAATTTCTACAGCTAGTTTAGTTTGGATTAGATTATGCAGAAGCCAACAAGCTTAGAGTTTACAGTTTAACACAGTCAATTGGTAGCTTAATTAGGAAATCAAGGAGGAGAATACTGGTGGGGAGGATATTTTCCCTTTGTGATTACTAATCAAATAAGATTGTCTTTTAACTTTATCAATACCACATTCAAGTACAGAATCTTGTAGCATTGTACTATAGCATACCAAAAAGAGATTGGAAACTGCAGTATACTAGTGTTTTTCCTTAGCTTGTTTATTTCTTTTAACTCTATCAATCCCTAACACCTTGTTAAAGAGTAAAATGAGGACCTGATGCAATGTGGAAATACAATGAAGACAATCCTAAGATCAATCTGAATATTAATACCAACCAAACTGCATTTAACATGATTGATATCAAGAGTTGAAGCTAATTAAAACACATTAGAAGAAAATAATTCAATCCATAGGAAAAAAATTGTGTCATCTGTGAACTGTTAAAAAAAGTTGGTTGCTCTTTGTAAATGTTCATTATTTTGCCAAAAAAAAAATTGATTAGTGATAGAAAAATTTGTATATCTATTTGGTTGGACTCTCACAAAAAAGCAGAAGTTGAACAAAACCTGAAATTCAGCTCTTTTGATTAGCAAAGCATTGATAGTAGGAAAAGCATTACAAGTTTTTTTCATGTAGATACTTCATTTTAGCTCAGTAATCACGTGAGTTATGAGGCCAGGAACATTTTAAACAACATCAAGGAACGCCATACAACAAAAAGAGGTGTATGGTGCACAAATTTGAAAGAGTAAAAATAAAACAACTCCTTTGGAAAGAAACCTCAAGCTTACTTCCATACTATATTCCGCTCTGAATGAAATAAGTAGCACACTTGCAACAATACATATATGAATCATTTATGTTACTTCTAAGAAAAACAAAAGATTCATATACGGATCTTGATGGCAGAAAAAGATTTGATACTACTCTTGTATAAAATAAGAAAGAAAAGAAGAAGAATAGAGACAACACCAACTTCAACTGCAATCTGATACCAAAAAAATCTATATGAGGATGTCAAAATAGTTGTTGATTTGTGGATATATACTCGTAGGCATGAAATTTTTTTTTTCCTTAAGAATCGAGTGTTACTTTCTATTACATTTCTCCTTTCTCTTGAATCGGTTAATGTATTTTTTTTGGATGAACCAGGTATCCATCCGCGCAACTGGATGACTAATCCCTCTCACCACGGTCGGGTCCTTTCGGGGCGATGCTCCCAGTAAGGTTTGCTCCATTCACATGTGCCTTGGGAACGACTCGAACCCGCGACCACATGCTTAAGAGACATAAACCCCTTCCCCTTGTGTCAGCCTCCACGGGTGATTAATGTATTTTTATACATGCATTTACACCCTTTTTTGATTTCTTTTATTATTGCAAGGAAAAAAAAGGGAAAATTAATTGAATCAATTGAAATTTCCTTCAATCAAATGAGAAACTGATATTATGGCGGGAAGAGTTAGTTAGGAATAATGGAACTTTCATTCCGTTATTATCATCATTCACAGAGAAGAGCAGAAAGTAAAATTACAGAAACACCCTCTTCTCCTCCTTTGCCTTATTCTGTGCCTCATTCATTCACCCACACACACAAACCCCAATCTTGTAAAATCCTCTCTCTCTCTCTCTCTCTCTCTCTCTCTAACCCTCACTCTTTCTCTTTCTCGATGGAGAATATTGAACCACAAGCACCTCCACCCACCACCCTCCCCATCACCACCGTCACGGTGGTTGATGGAGCAACCACCACCCTCCCATTCACCATCACCGCCAACTCCATCACCACCGCCGGACAATGGTCACCTCACGACGGAAACCCATTATTCTTCGGTCTCACCCTCCCCACTCCCCTCACCCTCCCAACCACCATCACGGTGGCGACCAACACCTTCACCATCCTCACCTCCATCGAAATCCACGGCAACTCCACCTTTGACATCACTCCCACATCCACCATCATGCACCAGAATCAGCTTCATCATCTTCATCTTGCACAACATCATCGAAACAATAACACGTTCACTGCACCCATCACCGGGTTCCCAATCGAACTCTACTTGTGTCTAACTCACAACACCAACACCAACATCAACGCCGGCGCCTCCGTCCTCATCAGAATCAACAACCCCGGCGTATCCTACTCCACCCTCGTCAGGCCATTCTCCTCTGCCCATGCTGCCTTCATCAGTATGCGACGATAAATTCAACAACAACAACGTAACAGAAAGATTCTTTCTTTCTTCCTTCTAGTTAGTGCTGGTGGTTTTCTTCTTTTAACAACAACAACAACAACAACAAAAACTCCATCATCATCATCGTCGTTGCATGTACTATAAAGATTTGTTCTTTTTTTATCTTTTATTTGCAATATATGATTTTTGATGAGTAGAAGATGTTGGCAGCTTTATGTGGTAGTGATTGACTTGGTTTAGACATACAAGTGAATGCAATTTGATTGGTTTGGTTGTTGGTTCAATTCCTTTCTTTAATTTCTTCGTTATGGAACAGAAACAGAATTTGAGACAGATAGATACCAAAGTTTATAATAATAATAATGTGATTCTGAATTTGTTCTATCTTCTGCTTTAATTTAATTTGATTCATCTGTCTGTGTTTTAAATATCATACTATATATTAATATTCTTCGGGGATTGCGAATCGTAGTATATTAGAATAATTCTGATGACGGTTCATCAGTTAAAGTATGTATGTATGTGCAGGCCCCAAGTTTGTTTAATAAGTGTCCTTATGTTAAAATGAGCGTGAATTATAAGCAAATTCAATCACTTTTACGTTTATTAAGGAGGTTAATTGATTGTATTTAATTTTCTCAAATTTATAAAAAAATATAGGTATTTTAGGAAAGTAGTATTAGAAATGAAACAAAAATTAATTAAGATTACAATTTTCTAGAGATGTTTTAGAAAAGTAACGTTGAAATGAAATAAAATTTAATAAAATTAATTAATTTTACTTATATTTTAAAATAAAAAAAATATTTTTTTTTTGTTAATTATAATTTGAGTGGAGGAATAGCTAATTAGTTTCGTAAGTATTATTACGACACCACTGCACGATTGCAAATTTCTGATTTGTTATGGTGGAGTTACACTTTCGAATATATATCGATCAAAGATCTAAAATAGCAGAGTTCATTTAAATTAGTTTTTAACCCGTGCATTCGAATATTTTTAATTATATTATTATTGAAAAATAATATTTTGGCTTATTTATAGTTCTGGTTTCTAAAAGTTCAATATATTTTGGTTTTAGTCCCTAAAAATTATTTTAACTGGGATTAGTCTTTAATTTTTCAAATATTTTGGTTTTGATCCTCTCCATTATGAAAAAACTGTTATTTGCTAATGTGGCTAGCGGAACATCATATCAGCACTCACGTAGTGTGAGGTGACACCAAATAAGTGATATAACGTGAATGATACAATTTCACGGACACAAAATGGTCTCATACGCAAAATAGTCACATATGCAGAATTTTGCGTTTATGGACTTGAATCATACATGTCACAATACTTATTTGACACTATCTCACACCACGAAGCTGTTGATGTGGGTTTCCGTTAACTACGTCAACAAATAATTGATTTTTTCTAACAGATGAGACCACAACAAAAATGTTTGAAAAATTAAGAACTAGTCCTGGTCAAAATAACTTTTAGGGACTAAAACCAAAACACGCTGAACTTTTAAGGACCAAAACCATAAATATTGTAATACTATGATTGGTTTAATGCTCGATATATATCAATCATTGTATTTGTTATTTAAAATCAAATAGTTCAAAAAATTAAAAACATTCAATTTAACATAAAAAGAATATAAAATTAAATTCATAATAGTCTAGATAGACTTTATTGAAAAAGAAGTAATTGATAACTTTAAATTTAGATTTTTGCAAGGATTGGACTCGTAAATATATATATTTTCTTTAATTTTAATAATATTCAAGATTTTTTTTATAAGATAAAAAAATTCAATTCAAAAGTTAAGAAGTATAATACCCCTCACGAATATAGTACATAATGCAAAGTTCTAACCGAAACAAAAATAAAACCCCAACTACAAGATAGGGGATGCACATACACATGCAACAATTGTGCATCTACATAAATTTTACATGTAAGATAACACATACCCAACAAACCAGCCAACCCTCACATAAACTATGACAAATGTTATAGTATAGCTAAATCGCAAAACTAATACTCTCCCCAAATCTAAAGGCAATAAGATAACATGCTTTTAATTGCATGTGTTTGTCATTCAAAGAGGGACATACACCACATATTAATCTTTCCTTTTAACCATAGTCACACTCTAATTTTTATCTTCTCCATCAATTCATATGTTATTTTCCAGAATGCAAAATTGTTTTCTCCTCATTCTTCCTGGTATGTAGTATATAAGCAAATAACTCCCTCATAGTAATAGTGTTATATTCCATTTTGGATAAGTTAGTATGATGAGCAATTTTTTCTATAACTGTCTTTGTTGGCTTGCTGAACCAAAATCTCCAACAATTAGTGTTGCCACTCTAGAGTCAGTGATATCCTCCCACCCGTTTTCCTATCATATATCAATTTTAATTCAAAGTTCAAGTTGTTCAACTTAGATTGATAAATGTGCTTAGAATTTTTATTTATGTTATAAGAAGAATGAATTTTCACATACCTTGACTTGCTTGTCGCTTTTTCTTTTTCTATTATAATTTCCTTTTCTGCTAAGTCTTGCATCCCTTTGCATCTGTATCAATTCTTTATTGTAATGGTTGCAAAAAGTTGCATATCAGGTTTGATAACCTCTTTTTTACATTTCAAGCAAAAACATGGTTAATCATTCTGTGACCTGTTTTTTTTAATTAATTCTGCTATATTGGTAATGTGTTTAATGATGTAGTTGTTATTGAATTTTTTTTAGCAGGTGTAGCTTTTCATTTGAATTCAACATGTGTACCTTGAAACTATGCATCCCTATCCGCTAGAATCAGCATGTGTGTCTTTTGACTTCAAGTTAGCAGATGCATCTTTGTTGGAAACCAACAAGCGGGCTTAGCAATTACTAGAGGGGGGTGAATAGTAATATGAAAGCAACAATGACTAATTTTCGGTGCAATTACAAGATAATTGATCAAAAGCTTGATTTTATGAAATTGGGCAATTTACTCGAGTGATTTTAAGAACACTCGAGTGAAAACCTACGAAATACTCGAGTGATTTGGAAAACACTCGAGTGTTTTATGCAGAACAGAAAAATTCAGTTTCAGAGAAATTTAGCCAAATGATTCAATATCTTAAAGACTAGGCAAGAGCTGATATTAATCAAAGTAGAGGGCAATTAAATGAAGGTATAACAAGTTGAAAACAATTTAATTGCTACCAATTTCTACTTGAATTGTAAAAGCCCCTTTCTAGAGAACTTAGGGTTTGGTTTTTCTTGAAATCTAAGAAAGCTATAAAGAGATAGACAACACCAATTTATCCTGGTTCACACTCAATCTAGAGTGCTAATCCAGTCCCCCTAATCAACTTAGGAGTTTCTACTAGCAATCAAATTGTTAGAAATTACAAGGCTAAATTGAGATTCCTCACTCAATCCTAACCCTTTTCAAGAGTGTACCAAACTCTTGAAATTTCTACCCCAACTTGATTTGGTGATTTAGAGTCCCTTCTTCTTTTGCTCCTTGGAACCTCCAAGAGCTCCACCAAAGCTAAGAACCTCTTAGCCCTTGCTTGAGAACCTCTCAAGTCTTGAATGAACCTAAGACCCACTTAGGTACACTTGGTTACCAACCAAGATTTTTAGAACAAGAAGTGTATGAGTGTTTGAGAATTGTACAACAAATAATTCTCTTACAATTAAAGCACACTCTCTTAACTCACTAAGACAATAATAAAGATGGATGCTTGGTTGAGTTTAGAGAGAGAAAAGATTTTAACACTTGAGAGAGATGGAAATCAATGAAACAGTATTGGCTTATTATTTTAAATGAGGTCAATACTTCAGAATATAAGTCAGGGGACAAAAGGGAAGGAAAAACCAGTTATTCTCCCTTTTTGTCCTCTTCTAACGTTTAGAAAAATTGCTGTCAGACCCAAAACACTCGAGTCTTTTTGAAAACACTCGAGTGTTTTGGTCAACTCTGATAGGGTTGCCTTTTTACTTTATCCAACGGCTATATTACTGAAAATTCATAAATCACTCGAGTGTTTTGAGAATCACTCGAGTGAATTGCTTAATGTTGGAAAAATTAAGTTTTTCTAACATTGTTTTCAATTCTCTCTTCAAGCCTTATTGGTTTTAATCTCAACATTTCATGCATAATTATCATGTGACCTTATGTGAGAATAAAAACCTAAACTACCCACTCTCATAAATAAAATAAAATACATTAAAATTAAATGAGAATGAATAAATAACTAAGCACTTGATCTTCTTTAATGTTGGGCTTGCATTCTTCACTTTAAGTCCATAATTTAATTACATTGTCATCATCAAAATTAATCCGCCTTAATCGGAGACTTGATTTTACAATCTCCCCCTTTTTGATGATGACAAAATAATTTAACCTCTAGCACTTGAGAGCTCCCCCTCAATCTAGGAACCTTTTTAACCTGTACAATCCAGAAAATGCCAAGCACAACGTAATACAATAATAAACATAATCAAGTGCTCATTGGTATTAGAGCAAGAGCATAAGTCATCAGAGTATAAGCAAGAAAGCGGAAAAAAAATATGCTCTTTCTCTTTAATCTCCTTTCTCCCCCTTTTTGTCATGATCAAAAAAGATACAATTTGGAAACAAGGTGGAGAATGAGGGATACCAATAAGAAAACATACCCCTGAAGAGTAAATAATAAGAAAAATATGACTATGAAGCAATAAAGAAACTTTGAAGAACATGAAAATTATGAAGAAAACATGAGTAATGCATAGATGTCATAAATCCATCATCCCAACACACCATAAATAGACCATAAAACATGAGTTTTAATCAAAGTACACCCAACTCCAAAAACAACAAAATACTCAAAAAGTTCAACATAGCTAAAGATAAAGACATAGTCATAAAAAAAAACAAGAAGTGCAAAGGAACATCCGGACTCAGACAGAGGGTGGCTGCTGATCATCATCGCGAGGATATGGCTGAAATCGCCCAAGAGCTGACAGAATCTGACTGAGGTCGGAGCGCACATGGCTAAAGCTAGCATCCATACTAGCGGAATGTGCGTCAAGTCTACCATGAAGAGCAGAATGCTGGAGGTCCATCTGAGCTCTCATGTCGAATAAGGTTGCCCTTTGCTCTTGAGCTTGGATTTCCAAAGCATCCAAGCGTCCATCAATCCTATCAGCCCGACCAGTCATAATGTTCCTAAACTCCTCAGCCTGATGTCCCATGGAGGCAAACTTCCCATCAAAAATATCCAGCCTCTCATCCATATAGACCCTGTGCTGTGCAAATTGGGAGTTCCAGGACTCCGGCATATCAAAATTAAATCCATCAGTAGGGTCATCATGGGGCACACTCCCACTCCCTCCGGCCTGCTGGTCAAAAGCAGCCTGCTCCTCCTCTAGCTGCTGAGAATCAACACCCAGCTGATCCGCAGCCTGCTGAACATTCCCCTGAGCCTTCAGAATAGTCGCCTCATCAAAATATAAACATCGATTACCGTAGTATTCGATGTCCATCTTTCCCAAAGAAATGTCAGAAAAGGCATGAGTCTTCTCAGGTAGACGAACAACAGACTCGATTTCAGGAATTTGAACATCAAAATGTTGAAGGAGTCTGCACACATGCATTGGGTAAGGGAGGTGTTGCTTGGGTTTAGAGTCGGAGGCTTGGTTCATCTTGGCAAGGATAATGGAAGCCCAATTCAAAACATTACCATTTAAAATGGCATCCATAGCTCTAAGTTCAATTTGAATAGGGCGGGAGTAATTTGGAGAAGTTTGGGGAAACAAAATATGGCTAACAATATAGTGAAGGACTCTATTGTCGGCGGTCATTTGGTTCGCTCTCTTCTCGCCCTTGAGATATGCACGATCGAGGCGGAGTAATTTTCGGAAAATAGGGTCAACATCCCCTTTTGATGTACCTTCGCTCGATCGTGAAATCCCAAAGACTTGGAATAAAGCCTTGGGGGTAACCTCAAAACGTTTTCCTAACACGAAGGTCTCATAAGAATTCCCAACCGGCCTAAAGTTAGCATAAAATTGTCTAACTAGCCTAATGTAAATAGGGCCATTAAACGATATGAAACCCATAAGCTTTTGAGTTTTGAGGGCATCTACAAAAGGGAATCCTCTACTATTGAGATAAGCTTCACTTACCCATGTTTGAGTAGCAAAATCGTTGGAAGCAAACTTTCTCTCCCTCTCAATGCAATTGGCTCTATGGTAGAAATCATCCTCCTCTTCAATTGGTTCCTCCATTCTAGGCTTCTTCCCTTTTACTCTATCCGATGATGAAGCCATTTGCACTTATAATTGAAAACTAGAAGAAATTTTGAGAAAATTGGGGTTTTTGAAAGTTAGGGTTTTGAAAGGGAATGATGAATTTGGGGGTTAAAAAATGTGGATTTGATGTGAAATAAAGGATGGGAATGAGTTTAGAAGATGAAATCTTGTTGAAAAATGAAAGAAATATTGATTTTGGGTGAAGTATGTGATGAAAGAGGTGAGAGAGCTGAGAAAACTCGAGTGAGAAGAGAGAGAGGTTCGAGCAGATATGAGCAAAATCGCAGCAGCATCAGACTACATCTGATGAAATCACTCGAGTGATTTTCAAAACACTCGCGTGTTTTTCAGAAAACCTGAAAAACACTCGAGTGAATTGAAATTCACTCGCGTGCTGCCCGAAAGTTAGATTTTCAGAAAACAGAGATTCACTCGAGTGTTTTTGAAAACACTCGAGTGTTTTCCATCAGACCTGCTCAAAAACTTGTTCAATTAAAATTGATTTAATTTGGAATTAAAATTACTCGAGTGTTTTTAGGAACACTCGAGTCTTTTTATCAGTTAAGCTTAAAACACAGTTTTTAAAACACAAAACACAAAATCCACCACAAATAATGAAGACAATAGATAGGAAACATAATCACACACAGTTAAAACATAGATTTATAACATCTCAAGGTCCAATTGTTCATCAAACACCAATGCACATGAAATGAGACATGCTTGGTGATTTTTCACAAACACAAATCAATTAGCTAATGCTTGACTCATCTAAAATTCCAAGTTCCCCTCTTATATGATAAAAGGTATCTCTTGGCAATGGTTTTGTAAAAATGTCCGCTAATTGATTTGTGGTACTTATAAATTCAATTGTGCAATCACCCTTTTGAACATGATCCCTTAGAAAATGATGTCTAATTTCAATGTGTTTAGTCCTTGAGTGATACACCGGATTCTTAGTTAAGTTGATTGCACTCGTGTTATCGCACTTAATAGGAATATTTTCAAGTTTCAAACCAAAATCCAATAGTTGTTGTTTCATCCACGAGAGTTGAGCACAACAACTACCGGCGGCGATATATTCCGCTTCGGCGGTGGAAAGAGCAACACAAGCTTGCTTTTTAGAAAACCATGACACTAATGAACTTCCCAATAAATGGCAAGTACCACTAGTGCTTTTGCGATCAAGCTTGCATCCCGCAAAGTCGGAATCCGAATAACCAACCAAACTAAGACTAGTATCACTAGGATACCATAATCCGGTGTTAATTGTTCCTTTAAGATATTTAAAAATATGTTTGACCACGAATAGGTGTGATTCCTTAGGATTAGCTTGAAAATGGGCACACATGCATACACTAAACATAATATACGGTCTAGATGCGGTAAGATATAGAAGACTACCTATCATGCCTCTATATTTACTAACATCAACCGGTGTACCTTGTTCATCCTTGTCTAGGTAGCATGATGTGCTCATGGGAGTGTAGGCTTCTTTGCATTTGTCCATTCCGAATTTTCCAAGGAGCTCCTTGCAATATTTTCCTTGATGCACAAAAATCCCCTCCTTGACTTGCTTGATTTGAAGTCCTAGGAAGAACTTGAGCTCCCCCATCATGGACATCTCAAATTCCTTTTTCATCAAATTAGAGAACTTGCTACACAAGGACACGTTAGTGGCACCAAAGATAATATCATCTACATATATTTGCACTAACAAAATGTCCTTTTTGGTTTTATAGATGAATAGGATATTATCAACCTTTCCTCTTTGAAAGTCATTTTCTAATAAAAAGGTACTTAATCGATCATACCAAGCTCTAGGAGCTTGTTTTAATCCATAAAGAGCCTTTTTCAATTTATAAACATGGTTTGGAAATTCATGACTTTCAAAACCGGGTGGTTGCTTAACATACACTTCTTCATTTATGAAACCATTCAAGAAAGCACTCTTGACATCCATTTGATAAAGAGTAAATTTCATAATTGATGCAAAGGCAAGCAAGATTCGGATTGCCTCAAGGCGTGCAACCGGAGCAAAGGTCTCATCATAGTCAACACCTTCCTCTTGGTTGTACCCTTGGGCAACAAGTCTAGCTTTGTTTCTTATAATCAAACCCGATTCATCAAGTTTATTTCTATAAATCCATTTTAAACCAATTATGGTATGATCATCGGGTATAGGCACTAATTCCCAAACATCATTTCTAACAAATTGATTTAGTTCTTCTTGCATGGCCATAACCCAATGTTCATCCAAAATTGCTTCCTTAATTGAATTTGGTTCGATTTGAGAAACAAAGGAAACAAAATGACAAATATTTTGAATTGTCCTACGAGTTAATACTCCCTTTGAAAGGTCTCCTATGACATTGTCAATAGGGTGAGCTTTCACCGTTTTCCAAGCCGGATCAAGGTCATTTTTGACTTCTCCTTCATCCTTTAAAATCTCCTTCCCTTTTTCCTCTTTTGAAAACTCAAAACCTTCATCACAACCATCACTTAAAACACCATCTTCTTTCGAAGACTCATTAAAAACCACATGAATAGATTCTTCAATAGTCATAGTTCTTTTATTAAAAATTCTATATGCTTTACTATGTGAAGAATAACCCAAAAATATTCCCTCATCGGATTTGGAGTCAAATTTTCCAAGATGATCTTTTCCATTATTTAGCACATAAACTTTGCATCCAAAAACATGAAAGTAGGATATATTTGGTTTTCTTCCTTTGTAAAGCTCATAGGGGGTTTTCTTGAGCATGGGCCTAATTAGAATTCTATTCATGACATAGCAAGCCGTATTAACGGCATCAGCCCAAAAATAATGAGGTACTTGAGAATCATTTAGCATGGTTCTTGCAAGTTCCTCTAACACCCTATTTTTCCGCTCTACCACTCCATTTTGTTCCGGAGTTCTTGGTGCGGAATATTGGTGTTCAATACCATGTTTATCACAAAATCTATCAAACTTGTAGTTTTCAAATTCACCACCATGGTCGGTTCTAATAGTAATTACTTTTTGGTTTACTTGGTTTTGCACAAGTTTAACATGGCGTTTAAAAGATTTGTAGGTCTCACTCTTTGCACTTAAAAATAATGTCCATGTAAATCTAGAAAAGTCATCAACAATCACCAAACCATAGTAGTTGCCACCAAAGCTTTTTACTTGAGAAGGTCCAAACAAGTCCATATGAAGCATTTCTAATGGTCTTGTTGTGGACACATCATTTTTAGAACCAAAATGGTTTTTGGTGTGCTTGCACTTCTTACAAGGAGTACAATCACCTTCAATTTTAAAATCTAGCTTTGGTAATCCAACTACTAAGTCTTTTGATTGTAGTTTCTTTAATTGATTTACATTAATGTGAGCGGTCCTACGGTGCCATAACCAAGTGTCACTCTCTTTGCTAACTAGACAAGTAGAAACCAAAGAGGTGATATTGTTTAATTCAACCAAGCAAGTATTATTAGACCTTTTGCCAACAAATTTGATAGATTCATCTTTGTCACTTTTTATGAGACATTGGGTAGAGGTAAATAATACATGGTTACCAATATCACAAAGTTGACTAATGCTCAAAAGATTGTGTTCTAATCCTTGAACATAAAGTACATTATCAATAACCAAGTTGGAAGAATTACCGACTTTACCAATCCCAAGAATTTTGCCTTTGTTGTTGTCTCCATAAGTGACATATCCACCTTCTTAAGGAGTAAGCTCTATGAAGTTCCGCTTATCTCCCGTCATGTGCCTTGAACATCCACTATCAAGATACCACGGTTTCTTTTCGGTTCTAAGGCACACCTACAAGACACAATCATTTTCTCATTTTGGGTACCCAAATTATGTTAGGTCCCTTTGGGTTAGCTTTTGGTGCTTCTTCCTTTTTAATCCAAACATAAGTGCCCTTTTGAATTTCAAAATATTTTATGTGGCACCTATTGTTTGTATGTCCAAACTTTCCACAATAAAAGCAAGTTGGTTTCTTTGTATAATCAATTTTAGAAAATGAACCAACCTTTTTATTGTCCTTTTTCTTATGGACATATCCTAAACCGGTTTTGTTTGAATAATTTCTTTGAGAATTAATTATCCGGTCTAGGTTTCTATCACTATTTGATATTGTGAGTTTGTGTTTCAAATCTTTTATTTCATTTTCAAGAAAGTCACATTTCTCACAATGAGTGATAGTTTCCTTAGGATTTGCACAATCACAAACATGACTAGAGCTAGCAAGTTCTAGGGATGCATTTTGGAGTTTCAAATCATTTATGTATATTTCCAATTCATTGATTTCTTTTTGATACTCCAAAATTTTCTTTCCTTTTTCCTTGTTAACCTTAGCTAGTTTTTCAAATTGTGTCAACATTTCATTATACTCATTGAGCAAATCATCATAAGGAATAGAGGAAGAGGAAAAGCTAGAACTTTGAGATGATACCTCATCCTCATTTTCACTCTTGGCACTTGAGGCTTCATTGTTGCTTCTAGCCATGAGACATAGATTTGCAACTTCATCATCCGAGCTACTTGATGATGAGTTTGCTTCCTTCTCCGGTGCATCCCACACAATGTAAGCTCTCTTGCCTTTCCCCTCTTGGGTCTTCTTTTCACTCTTTCTCAAGTATGTAGGACATTCCATCCTTATATTTCCAATGTCTCCACATTCATGACACTTCGCTACATCACTTGAAGTCTTGTTCTTTGATTTTTGTTCCTTGGGTCTTCTATCTCTTGATGATGAGCCACTCTTCTTACCCTTGAGGAATTTATTGAATCTTTTCGCAAATAATCCAATTTCCTCCTCATTGAGTGCATGATCGGAGTTCTCACTTGTAGAGTCATCTTCAACCTCTTTTACAACTTTGGTTGAGGCCTTGAGAGAGATGCTCTTCTTCTTTTTGTCCAACTCCTCATGTGAGCTAAGTCTTGATAGATCAATCTCATGTTCCTTGAGCTTCCCAAACAAGGTTGCCAAGTCCATAGTGTTCAAATCCTTGGACTCCTTGATGGCGGTGACCTTTGGTTGCCATTTTCTATCAAGGCATCTCAAAATTTTGTGAGTAGTTTCACCATCACGAAATTGCTTTCCTAGAGAAATCAAGTGACTAATGATATGTGAAAACCTCTTTTGTAAGTCATCAATAGATTCATTCGGGAACATGTGAAATAATTCATATTCATGTGTTAAAGAATTTAATCTAGCATTTCTTACTTCACTTGTTCCTTCATGTGTGACTTCCAAAGTGTCCCACATTTCCTTAGCCGACTTGCATTGAGAAACTCGATAAAATTCATCATGGGATAAAGCGGAGAAGATGATGTTCTTAGCTTTTAAATCATAGGATACTTTATTTTTATCATCATCACTCCAACTTTTCCTAGGAATTTCAACGACTTCCCCATTTATCATATGTCTAGGAATATATGGACCATCCTCTACTGCATCCCAAATATCGGTGTCTATTGCTTCAATAAAAACTCTCATCCGAACCTTCCAATAAGCATACCCTTCACCATTAAAGAATGGAGGGCGGTTTATTGAAGAGGATCCTTCTTGATAATTGCTAGAGCCCATAGTTTCCAAAGGATCTTTTCGAAAAAGCTTTTACGCTCGATCTTTCGACCGAGCTCTGATACCACTTGTTGGAAACCAACAAGCGGGCTTAGCAATAACTAGAGGGGGGTGAATAGTAATATGAAAGCAACAGTGACTAATTTTCGGTGCAATTACAAGATAATTGATCAAAAGCTTGATTTTCTTAAACTGGGCAATTTACTCGAGTGATTTTAAGAACACTCGAGTGAAAACCTACGAAATACTCGAGTGATTTGGAAAACACTCGAGTGTTTTATGCAGAACAGAAAAATTCAGTTTCAGAGAAATTTAGCCAAATGATTCAATATCTTAAAGACTAGGCAAGAGCTGATATTAATCAAAGTAGAGGGCAATTAAGTGAAGGTATAACAAGTTGAAAACAATTTAATTGCTACCAATTTCTACTTGAATTGTAAAAGCCCCTTTCTAGAGAACTTAGGGTTTGGTTTTTCTTGAAATCTAAGAAAACTATAAAGAGAGAGACAACACCAATTTATCCTGGTTCACACTCAATCTAGAGTGCTAATCCAGTCCCCCTAATCAACTTAGGAGTTTCTACTAGCAATCAAATTGTTAGAAATTACAAGGCTAAATTGAGATTCCTCACTCAATCCTAACCCTTTTCAAGAGTGTACCAAACTCTTGAAATTTCTACCCCAACTTGATTTGGTGATGAAGAGTCCCTTCTTCTTTTGCTCCTTGGAACCTCCAAGAGCTCCACCAAAGCTAAGAACCTCTTAGCCCTTGCTTAAGAACCTCTCAAGTCTTGAATGAACCTCTCAAGGTTTGAGATGAATATGAGATTTTTTGGAAGATGTTTTTTTTCTTCAATTTTCTAATAAGTTTGACTTTATAATAAGTTAAAATAAAAAAATGTGCTTATTAATTTTGAAATATTCTCTTTTTTATTTTAAATATTGTCTTTTTTTTTTCTTAATTGTGTGGATAATTACAAAAGAGTGTTATAATCTAAACAACCAAATGATTTTTTCCTTAACAAATTGATGGATAATCATGAGACCACTTTTTTTCCTCAACAAATTAATAATAATTATTAAATGTTCAAAACAATAAAAGTCTAAAATAAATGTTTTTTAAGAATAAAATAAATATTTAAAACTATCAAAATCAATCATCAATTATCAATCTAAAAAATCAATTATATATATATATATTATAAAAAAGAATACTTGCAATCTATGTCAAAGGTTGATGGGTCGCTATAGCAAATTTTTCTTTTTAATTTTTTCATTTTTTTTCCAATTGTATGGATAATTACAAAGGAGATTGAGCATATCATTCGGTTATGATACGACAAATTATGTTCAACAATATAGAGATAGAGATACTATCATAAATAATACTGCAATATAAAAAAAATAATACCACACAAAAAATAACTAACAGTTTCAAATATAGACTAACAAGATAAGAAATAACATAATCTCTACTTATGTGGAAATTCAAAATCGGATAAAATTGGATAACAAGATAAGAAACAACTAATTCAAATCAAATTTTAAATTTGTTTAAAAAAATTTCAGCAATTTCAAGTTAATTATAAATAATAGTTTCCAACTTAAAGTTGAATCAAATGATCATTCAATGATTTTTTTGTAAGAACTACAATCGGTGGGTGAAATAATTAGGAGACACTAGGAGAACACGTAGAAGGGGGGGGTTGAATAGGTGTTAAAGAAACCTTGAAAGATTTTCGAAAGAAACAAATCGAAACGATTAAAACAAATGATTTTTACAAAAACCTCAGCACTTAATCGATTAACAAAGCTTATTAATCGATTAACCCTTTAAAACACTTAGTTAATCGATTAATCAAACAGGTTAATCGATTATTTACGAAAGCTTGATTTTGGATAATCGATTAACACTTTTAGTTAATCGATTAATCACTGTTAAAACTGAAAAATCACTTTTCAATCAAATACGAAAATCAATCAATTAACACATATGATCAGAGATAAAGCGGAATTGATTAACACTAATATTCTTATTGATTACCTAGGTTATGAAAATGATTTTCCCCAAATCAATTTGCACAATGAAGATTCAATTCAATAAATTATGAAAATCAATCTTTTCTAGGTTTTCAATCAAGAACAATATTGAAATGACTTGAATGTAAAGATTTAAGGGTTTAGAGATACTGCACAGAGATTTATCCTGGTTCACTCTCATCCGCTTGAGAGCTACATCCAGTCCCCTCTTCAACCAAGAGAGATTCTTCACTATGAGGAATTAGAGTTCTCAAATTACAAGCAAATGCCTCTCAAGACTCACTTCTTGATAGCCTCCAAGAGATACCACACTCTTGTCTTGCAACCCTATTGAATCTAATCTAACCTCTTCCCTTGCTTGCCGATATCCCCACAACAAGTCTTCCAATTGCTTTGAGATGCTTCAAAGACTTCCACTTGCTTGATGATGCCTCATACCAAGACTTCCAATTGCTTGTTAACACAACAAGACTTCCAAGATAACTTTGCTTGATGAACAACCACCAAGGCTTCCAATGTTGTAGATAGCTTGCCTCATTTGCAATGATTACAACCAAATTGAAAACAATAACAATCCTATGAATCTCTTTCAATAGCTATGAAAATATCAACATGAGAGATTCAAAGATTCTTGATCAAAGAATATAAAAATAGAAAGCTTTGATCTATGAAAGTGAGAGAGAATAGTGTGGCTTTGATCTTTGTAAAATTGATATGAAAATTGTTCTAATGTGTTCTAATGATTCACTAAGGTTAGGAAAAGATTTATATAGAATACCCAAAAGCTAGTAACATTAAAACTGATTTTGAGAAGTGAAAAACGTATTTTAAAAACCAGTAATGCAGGTGTTAATCGATTAACTCATCATGTTAATCGATTAAACACTGTTAAAAACATGTTAATCGATTAACCACTCCTCTTAATCGATTAACCACTGCTAAAGTCAATTAAAAACTTGTTTTCTCAAAACTAAACCTTTTCTTTCAAACCTTTAAGCCACCTATTGTTTTTAGGTTAAGTGAAAACTCAAATTATGATATAATCATGACCTTGATAGAGATTCACTACCCTCTAAAGACTCTACCCAAACTCATTAAAATAAAAGACTCAAATTAAAGATATTACAATTATACACAAATTAAGTCTTCATGAGCTTGCTCTCTCTTCATCATTTGTTGTTTGTTGTTGATTGATGAACTTCTTCATACTTGAGCTTGATCACAAACACTTGTATCTTGTTCAAAACCTTTGTCATTATCAAAACATTCTCACTGGATCTAACAATCTCCCCCTTTTTGAAAATGACAAACATGTTTTGAATTTGTTTGAAGTTGTTGATGCTTGAACCATTTGATCACTTGGTGAGACTCTTGCTCCCCCTCAATAAATGCTTTTGACATTTGAAATCCAATTGAGTTAAGCTTGATTCTCCCCCTATGTTCAACAACTTTGCTCAACCTATATAAAAACAACAAAACAACCTCTTCTCCCCCTTTTGGCATTATCAAAAATGTAATATATACCAATTGAAATATAAAATGCTAAGCCAAAAATAGAGAAATTATAATATTCATTTCTTCACAACATTGATACCAATTAATCAATGATACCAAATGTAAAACTAATGAAACATACTTTGAAATGTGATACCAATTGGCAAGAAATGTGACAATGAAATATAATACCAATTGTAACTAAAAAGTCATAATATCACTTAACAAAGAAAGATATCAATTGTAAAGAAATATCACAATAACTACAATAGCATGATAAACATATAATAATCACACAATGATATCAATTAAGAATTTTGTAGAAGTAATATCAATTGTCAAAGACTAATAGCAAGATTAGAATATGCCAAATGTAAATCCAATTGTGAATGCTTGCTATCTCTTGTAAGAAATTGATACCAATTGTAAGAAATTCACTTGATACCAATTGTGAATATCCAACAATATCAATTGTACCAAAATGTAGGAGTTTCACTTGAGATTTGAAGAAGCAAATAATGAATAACACTTGTAAGCCTTTTGCTCTTCAATCACACCTACAAAACAATCACGCTTTGCCTTTTGGTATCCAAATAGTCTTGGATCCATTTTTGTTAGTTAAGGGACTCTCACCCTTCTTAATCCAAACAAAATTTCCTTTAGGTATACCATGCACTTTAATATAACACACATTTGAAGTATGTCCATGAGTGCCACAATAGAAACATGTTGGTGCATTTGAAAAATCAACTTTAGAAAAATCAACAACATTTCTATGAGACTTACTCTTAGCATTAGTATAACCCAAACCAAACTTGTTTGAATTTTCTCTTTGAAAATTTAACAATGTGCGCAATTTAATATCACCACTTGTGAAACTTGCAAGCTTATTTTTCAAAATAATATTTTCATCTTTAAGCAATTTGCAATTCTCACAATCAACCACAATATTCAATCTACTAGCACAATCACAAGAAGAACTAGCATATATGAGATCAAGAGTTTCATTTTCAAGATTAAGCTCATCAATTTGTTTTTGAAGTTCTAAAATCTCTTGTTGATGTTTCAAAATGAGCTTCTTCCTTTCAATGTTTTTCAAAGCTAGTTTCTTAAGATGTTCATGCATTTCTTCATAAGCATTATATAAAATTTCATATTTGGAAGAAATTTCGGATTTAGTTTCACTTACATTGCTATCCTCGCTTTGTTCACTTGATTCATCATTTGAACTTTCCTCTTCATCTACTAGAGCTATCAAGTTGAGACAAGCGGCTTCTTCATCATCCGAAGAACTATTTGATGTGCTTTTCTTGTCTTCTTCATCATCACTATTCCAAACTATGTATGCCCTTTTGTGTTTTGCATTTTTCTTCTCTTTCTCCTTCTTCTTGAGATACTTAGAGCACAAATACTTGAGATGACCGAGCTTTCCACATTCATGGAAAACTACTCCTTCTTTTGTTGTCTTGGTCTTGTAGTGTGAGGAATTCTTCTCTTTACTTTTGTCTTTGTTCAACCTTCCTTTTCTCCTTAGAAGCTTGCTAAAATTTCTTAGTAGAAGTTTCATCTTTTCATCATCAATGTCCGAATCGGAATATTCATTTTCATCATTATCGGAACTCTCTTCCTTTTTATATGAACTTTTGGTTTTAAGAGCAATTCCTTTTCTTTCCTTGTACTTATCCGATTCTTCATGCATATGCAAACGTCTAAGCTCCATTTCATGTTCTTGAAGCTTTCCGAAAAGTGTAGCTAAGTCCATGGTGTCCAAGTCCTTTGATTCAACAATTGCGGTAACCTTGGGTTGTCATTCCCTACTTAGACATCTTAAAACTTTGTTAACAAGTTCACAATTCATGAAAGTTTTTCCAAGAGCAATGAGATGATTAATAATATGAGTAAAACGTTTTTGCATAATACATATAGATTCATTAGGCAACATACGAAACAATTCATATTCATGCATCAAAGAATTTAATCTAGCACGCCTAACTTCACTAGTGCCTTCATGTGTGACTTGCAAGGTGTCCCACATTTGTTTGGCATTATGACATTGGGATGAAAAGATTAGAAATATGTAGTGAAAAATACAATAATATATAGATATAGAAATGAAAAGATTAGAAATGATATGGACGGATGTGATTTACTTGCAATGGATGACTGACATTAGAAAGGAAATTAGGAGGGAAAAACTATCATTTGTAGGGAAAGTAAGATTAACCCTCAACTTCTCCTATTTTATAATATGTTGATGATTATTTTATAAACCTATTACATAATTAGTAATTTATATATTATTATTTTAAAAAATTATTACATAATTAATAATATAATTTTTTCAAATTACTAACGAGATTAATGGGTGTGTATTAACTGTTAGAACCTACAATCGGTGGGTGAAATAACTAGGAGACACTAGGAGAACACCTAGAAAGGGGGGTTGAATAGGTGTTAGAGAAACCTTGAAAGATTTTCGCAAGAAACAAATCAAAACGATTAAAACAAATGATTTTCACAAAAAAAATTTTAACCCTAATCGATTAATGACATGAACTAATCGATTAATGCCTCTGTTAATGGATTAATCACTTTTCAAACAAATACGAAAATCAATCAATTAACACATATGATCAGAGATAAAGCGGAATTGATTAACACCAATATTCTTATTGATTAACCTAGGTTATGAAAATGATTTTTCCCAAATCAATTTTGCACAATTAAGATTCAATTCAATCAATTATGAAAAATCACTTTTTCTAGGTTTTCAACCAAGAACACAATTAATAACAAGAATTGTAAAGAGTAGAGAGTTTAGAGATACGACACAATGATTTATCCTAGTTCACTTTCATCCACTTGAAAGCTACTCCAGTCCCCTCTTCAACCAAGAGAGATTCTTCACTATGAGGAATTAGAGTTTCTCAAATTACAAGTAAATGCCTCACAAGACTCCCTTCTTGCTAGCCTACAAGAGATACCACACCCTTGCCTTGTAACCCTATTGATATCTAATCTAACCTCTTCTCTTGCTTGCCGATACCCCACAACAAGTCTTCCAATGCTTTGAGATTCTTCAAAGGCTTCCAATTGCTTGCTTCACTACAAGACTTCCAAGTGCTTGATGATATGCCACACCAAGGCTTCCAATATAACTTTGCTTGATTCACAACCAAGACTTCCAATTGTTGTAGATAGCTTGCCTCTTGCAAAGATTACAACTCAAATGAAAACAAAAATAACAATCCTATGAATCTCTTTCAAAAGCTATGAAAAGATCAACATGAGAGATTCAAGGTTCTTGATCAAAGAATGTAAAAGTTAAAGCTTTGATCTTGAGAAAGTGAGAGAGAATAGAGTGGCTTTGATTCTTTGTAAAATTGATATGAAAATGATAGGTAATTGTAATAATGATTCACAAAGGTTAGGAAAAGGTTTATATAGAATACCCAAAAGTTGGAATGGTTAGAAATGCTTTTGAGAAGTGAAAAACTCATTTAAAAACAGTAACAGCTCGTGTTACTCGAGTAGCCAAGTCATTACTCGAGTAACCAGTGTAATCAGTGTTCACTACTTGAGTAATCTAAGTTACTACTCGAGTATTTACGCAAGGCTTCAAAATTCTAATCGAGTAATCAGAGCCTTAATCGAGTATTTGCGCAAGACTGCAAAATTCTACTCGAGTAAACAGAGCCTTAATCGAGTATTTGCGCAAGACTGCAAAATTCTACTCGAGTAAACAAGTGGCTAATCGAGTAGTCAGATCAAAAAACACTTAAAAACTTGTTTTTCTCAACATCTAATTCTTTTCTTTCAAACCTTTAAGCCACCTATTGATTTTAGGCAAAGTGAATACTCAAAATATGATATAATCATGCAATCAAAAGAGATTCACTACCTTCTAAGAGACTCTACCCAAACTCATAAACTAAGAGACTTGAGAGGCTAAAGATAAAACAATAAAACATAAACTACCAAACTAAGTCTTCATGAGTTGGCTCTCTCTTCTTAACTTGATGTTTGTTGTTGCTTGTTGAGCTTGATCTTGATCAACACGTAGCTTATTCAAAACCTTTTGGCATTTATCAAAACATTCTTCATGGATCTTACATTAATGATATAAATTTTTTTACACTATCAATTCATCATCCACCATTCATCTGTATTATTTATATTTAAAAATCAACGATCAGTCGCCCATATATATTTAAATGGTGAATGATATACTGATAATGTAAAACTTTTACATTGTCAATGTAACATTTATTTTTTTCATTAGTAATATAGTAGTAGTACTTTATTTGTCAAAGTATCTTGTTTACCTTGGATCTCTCCCATTATTTTTTTAAAATAATAATTACTTCCTTCGGCTCGAATTATAAGGAAAAAAACTAATTTTACGTTTATTAAGGAGGTTAGTTATTTGTATTTAATTTTCTCAAATTTATAAAGAATAAAAGAATTTAGGAAAATAACATTGGGAATAAAACAACAAAAATTAAATAAAATAAAATTTTTTTAGGGATGTTTTTGTAAAAAAGTAACATTGAGAATAAAATAAATTTAAAAAAATTAATTAGTTTTGCTAAAAAAATTTTTGTTGTCCATTCAGTTTTCCAAGTATTACTTAGGTACATCCAAATCCGACTTGGGTCACGTGCCTGACTATATAACATATGAGTCTCTCAACAAGTAATCGAATAGTTTTGCTTAAATTTAAAATCAAGAGAAATATTTTTTTCTTCTTATAAGGCTAATGTAATACTCCCTCCGATCCTATTTATAAGTCACATTCTAGAAGGATTCTTTGATCCTATTTATAAGTTACTTTGTATTTTCTAGGAGGCATTTATTGCTATTTCCTCTTATTTGCCCTTTGCCCATTAATATGAAGTAATACAATGTGAAATTCCCAATGCAAGTTAAGAGGATAAGATTGTAATGTTGAAATATTTTTTTAAAGTTCCAAGAAACCTAACTATCCTCCTTGGTCTGTGTGATATGGTTAAGTATACCCTATAAATAAGACTAGAGGAGTAATAAAAAGTCTAAAATCTTTATATCATTTCATTCTGGCTTAATTGCATAATTGGTCCTTTATCTTATTTATTAGATTAACTTTGGTCTTTTATCTTTTTTTTTGCAATTTACTGGTCCTTTATTTTTTTTGAAAGATTCAGTTTGGTCCTTCCGTTAAAATAAAGTTAAATGAGAAGGAATATTCCAAGAATATTCCCCCTTCTAGGCTTAATTGATAATTGGTCCTTTATCTTATTTATTAGATTCACTTTGGTCCTTTATCTTAATATTCCAAGAATATTCCCTCTTCTTCTTCCTCTTCCTCTGCTATCTCCTTACAGCGGCGGCAACCACCATGGGCTCACACCCTCTTCCCTCGAAAATCATCAAATTTCTTCAACATTCTTCAATTTTTCACGGTTTTTAAGCTTTATTTTCATTATTCCCCAAACAAATTCGTGGTTTTCGTTCTTTTTTCCTCAAAATTCGAATTCTAGGGTCCCTTTTCTAAAACCTTGGTTATCAACAATGGTCTCCTCATTTGAACCTGCTGGAAAACGTGTGAAAACACGTGCAAAACGCTTCAACAACTCCGATTAATTTCTAAAAATGGCGGCAACAGTGACATGGGCGGTGGCGGCGGCGCCCATGGTGGTTGCCGCCACTGTAAGGAGAGAGCAGAGGAAGAGGAAGAAGAAAAAGGAATATTCTTGGAATATTAAGATAAAGGACCAAAGTGAATCAAATAAATAAGATAAATGACCAATTATGAAATTAAGCCTAGATTGGAGAATATTCTTGGAATATTTCTTCTGATTTAACTTTATTTTAACGGAAGGACCAAACTGAATCTTTAAAAAAAAATAAAAGACCAGTAAATTGCAAAAAAAGATAAAGGACCAAAGTGAATCTAATAAATAAGATAAAAGACCAATTCTTAATTTTTTTTTTTTAATGTGCAGGGAGTAGTGTTAATGTGGGCCCCAGAAATGAGTAATTATTGAACGAAAAGAAGTGATTATAGTTGAAGCGGCGTAGCCTCCTCCATGAACCTCTTCATCAACCCTATGCTGCTGCAGTTGCTGTTGCAGCATCCGCATCCTTCACTCCCTCACCTTCAGACTCAGTTTAGTGTGAATCGAATCGAATCGAATGGCGGAGGAAAATTCTAAACCCGATAACAACACCAGCGTCGTCTTCATCGACATCACCACTCTCAATACCCACTTGGCTCTCTTCGTTTCCCCTCACGACACCGTTTCTCACCTCAAAAGTATCATCATTCTTTACCAACACTTTATATCTCCCTCTTTTTTTCCTCCTCCTGCTTTTATTTTACTCTTTTTATTATTATTATTAGCAGTTTATTTGATTTGAGTCTTCGGGCTTGACTCGGATTAGTAGGAGTCCAATGTGACTTAACTAAATAAATTAAAAAAATTAAGAATGAATGAATTAGTGATATTATGGTATTTGGTTGTTGTTATCTGCATATATTGAAACACTGAACTTTTCAGCATTTTTATATGGTATTTTAGGTTTTATTTATTTTGCCAAATTCTATTTGCACCCAGGCACTGCTTTTTGCACCCCAACGGATCACCTATTCAATAGTGCTAAATTTCGGATAGCCTATCCGAAACATAAAGAGAAAATTCGTTGTCGGATAGCATATCTGAAAATTGTATAGGTGCATATAGAATTTCCTGTTATTTTTAGAGTGAATAGCCAACTTCATATCTGATTAACGAAAATTCTTTACTTTGGGTGCTAACATATTTTTCTCATGTAGGAATTTATTAGGTATTTGCTTCTCTTTTTTATTTGATTTGAATTTGTGGATTGTAATTTTTTTTCCTTCGGAGTGCTGGCCGTATGTTTAACTGATATATGCATGTATTTCTTGTGTAGAGAGAATTCAGGTGGAGCATCCGTTATGCTTTCCGAAAATGGGGCCGATAGAGGTTCATGCTGTAAAGGTATACTATACTTCTTCATCCTGTGGTCTCCAATGCTATTCATATCATGTTTGTTGTCTTGTTAAATGGTAATGTATTCTCTTATGTTATGCGTGTTTTCGTGTCATGTCTTCACGTGGAGAAGAGAGATGGGCTCGATCGAAGGTTATAAAAGAAATTTTCTAAATCTTCGCTGAGTCCGCAAATAAATTTATTTCTGTGTCTATACCCCTCTTTTACATGACCACATGACAAAAAATAACATGAGAGGATCGAATCCCCTTAACTGTTTCATTTTGCTAACAGAACATTTTTTTTTTTTAAAAAATTTGGGTTAGGTAAAGCGCAAAGGGTACTTTTATCACCTGTCAGATTCCATGTTAGTAAGGAGTGCCTTTAGTGGTGCCAACAAGACCTGGTTTCTTAGCGTTGATGCGTCTGCATTGGCAGAGAATGGACAAAGTCAGCAATTATTATCTTCTGGTTCTCCTAAAAAGGTGGCTTGTCTTGCCATTGCAAATAATTCATTCCTTGGTCCTGGTGATGATGCTATGGATGTTTCACCTAAAAGAGTTGCTGGTCTGAACTACTCCCCATTGCCACAATTGGAGAACAGACAGGATGAGAAAGAAGAGGTTCCGTTTGTTAGCCCGTGTGTTTCCGAACATGCCGGAAAAGAAGTTGTCAAAAATTTGGGGACGGATATCAAGTCCTCTAGCATTATTGACACTGGAATTCCCTTACCTTGTTCAATTCCTGAGACAGAGGACCATCACAATGGTAATATTGAACCTCCAAGTTTACAGCTTGAATGCGAAGCAGATCGAACCAGTAAAAGCACTACTAAGGATGATGGTAATGTTGAGGAACCTTCAATATCTGTGCCGAGTGTGAAGAAGCAGCACAAGAGTAAAAGGAAAAAAGAAGACACTGTGCGAGATGATATTTCTAAAGAAAATATTGCATCTGTTGATAATGCTATCAGTGTTTCATCCAAAATGGTGTCCAGTTCCAGCAATTTTAAGGTGCCACAAGTGGAGAACAAATTGGATGACAAAGAAGGACATTTTGTCAGCCCATGTGTTTCAGAACATACTGGAAAAGAATTTGTCCAAAATTTAGAGAAGAGTGTAAAATCCTCTGGCAATAATGACCCAGGAATTCCATTACATGGTTCAATTCCCGAGGCAGAGGACAATGTGATAAATGAATGTCAGTTAGATCAATCTAGTAAAGCCACTGCTAAGGATGATTGTAATGTTCGTGAGGAGGATCCTTCAATATCTGTGGCAAGCACCAAGAAAAAACGAAAGAGTAAAAAGAATAAAGCAGACACAAGGCAAGATGATACTTCAAAAGAAAATATTGATTCTGTTGATAATGCTCTCAGTGTTCCATCCAAAAGAGTGTCCAGTTTCAACAATATTCAGACGCCACATTTGGAGAACAACAAGGATGAAAAAGAAGAAAGTCATTTTGCTAGCTTATGTGTTTCCAGCAAAGTTGTCAAAAATCTGGGAAAGGGTGTTAATTCTTCTTGCAATAATGACAATGGATTGCCATTACTTGCTTCAATTCCTGAGACAGAGGACCATTCCAATTTAAATAATGAACCTCCGAGTAAGGTAGATAGTTCCAGTAAAGGCATTACTAAGGATGATAATAATGTTGAGGAGGATCCTTCAACACCTATGCCAAGTGTTAAGGAAAAACGGAAGAGTAAAAGGAAAAAAGAACACGTAGTGCAAGATGGTACTTCAAAAGAAAATATTGCTTCTGTTGATATTCCTCTCAGTGTTCCATCCAAAAAGGTGTCCAGTTTCGACAATTTTCAGGCGCCACAATTGGAGAACAAACAGAATGAAAAAGAAACCATTGGCATCGGCAAGGAGTCAATGAAAGAGGCTTCACCAGTTGGACCTGCTACAAATAAGAAACATAGGAAAAGGAAGAGATCTAAAGAAATGTTGGAGGTTGAGACATCTCAGAAGGATGAAGCACAGAAGTCTGATGAAGCACCTAAGCAAAGTAAAGAATCAAAGGATCAGTTTGAACTTGATAATGACAAATCTATGATTGACGTTCAAGTTAAGTCCAATAGAGTACTTGAAGATGTTTCAGATACCAGACCTCCAGCAAAGAAAAAGCAGAAGGGCAAAGAGAAAAATGACGATAAAAGTTTGTCAAAAGAAAAGTCGTCTAAGATTAGTGATTTCAATGCTGAAAATGTTTTGGAGGACCAACTGAAGATTAAGAACAACAGTAATGAACAATTGGCTGAGCATTTTAAAGATGCTGATCCTGTGAAAACCAGTGTGCTGGATAAGAGAAAGAAAGGAAAGAAAAACTCATCAAATCCTCATCAAACCCCTGTAGATACTTCTTCCAGGAAAGGTAATGAGGCAGATCATTCAAGCATTCAAGAATGTGTTGAGGAGGGAATATCTGAAGATGGCATTCTCTCTAAAGGTGATACTACTTACTACTTAGGAAATGGATGAAAATAGAAAAGCACTTGCTAGTTAGGTGGTAACCTTGTACAATGTTGATATTAATTGAATGTTTATTTTCCTTCAAATCAAATTAGTAATCTAAGAGGGCAACTTTGGATAAGTTAAAGAAATTTTGAATCTATTGCTGATCATATTATCTTTTTAGGGGTAGATTTCAGTATGAACAAAACTACCACTGACAACTTGGAGATCGGGATGGCTGCATGCAAGGAAGGTGTAGGATCTAAAGTACCCCCTTCTGATGTATTGTCGTTGATATTTGATCAGGTGAATAAGCCCAAGGAGCTGACAGAAGACAATGTGAATGTTGTCATTGATCATTGTCACAAAAATGATACTCTTCAGTCTGAGGGAGCCGAGGATGGAAGAGAAATATCACCACAAAATGATCCTACGCCAATGCTTGTAGAAGAGAGCCCACCATCCAACCAGGATAACACGGGTGCTAACATCAAAGAATCAAATGGGACTTCAAAAGTTGATGAGAATGGAATGACTGAACCTGTAAAATCAGAGAAGAAAAAGAGAGGGACAAGGAAACCCAAGGATTCAAGTGGAGGACCATCACTTAGCGAGGGTACTGGCCTTGTAGATGCTTCAGATAATGAAAATTTTTTCATGCAGTTTTTTAAAGCAACAAATTGTGATCCCAAGTCTGGAAATACTGAGATAGATGAAAACCCTTTAAATCAAACAGAAGGGGAAAAAAAGCAGCAGCAGGAAATGAAAAGCGCTGTTCTTTCAGCTGATGCTAAGGAAGATGATCCTAGTGCTGATAATGCTGGTTCCTTGGATAATGCTGATCATGTATACAAGAGGCAGAGAAAGAGATCAAACAAAGAGACGTCTACTTTAAAGAGCATATCAAACCATGCTTCTGGGAAAAGTAAGGGTTTGGAGAAACGAATAGAACACATTCCTATATCAAACTCGAAACTGGAAGTTTCCAAGATGGAGGTTCAAAATAAAGCAGGGAAAGCTTCTGGGCATAATGTTGGCGGAGTTGTGAGTAGCACACAGCAGAAAAAGAGCTTGTTAGAAGTAGCAATTTTCAAGGAAGATAGTAGTGGCACCTCTGAAGATGAAGGTGGAGTTGATAATTCTGATGCCAGCACTAGAACTCCGTCGGATAATTCGCTCGAGTCTGATTTTTCAGATGTGGATAGCAATGGTGAAAGAAGTGCCTTAAAAGATGGGTAAGTTAATGTATTGCATGTCTGCTGCTCCAAGTTGGCAAAGTGCATTTATTTACATCATTGCTTATAATATATGTTTCAAGAGCTTCTCTATGTTTTACTTTGGTTGAAGTATACTTTTTGTCCCTATGCAAAATGCCTTTAAAAAAAATAAAAATTTCTTTTCATAAAATATTTTGAATTCACTGTATTTGTTTTTTTTCAAAATTGGTCCTTCCCACTATTGTTGTTATAACACCATTTGTTGGAGCCGAAGTATTAGGAGCAAATTGAAAATGACTCATGTAGGGACCAAGCATATACTTGTTTTGTGTATATATGTCCTTATATGTGGCATTCATTTTGAATTTTGCTGGTAGACAGCCTTGAAAATAATTGTACATGTTTTATTTTATTTTATTTTAATTACGTATAGGAACCAAGTTGAAAACTAGTATCACATATAGGGACCATAGTATGGTTTAACCTTCGGCATTTCAGCATTTATGTCTTTTGTTACATATTGGCATAGCAGTATATGAAGTTCTGAACCCTTCTTTCGCAGCAAGTCAGGCTCAAAAGTGGCAATTAATCACGTTCTTAGAAGCTCAAGAAGGTATAAGAAGGCTAAAATAACGGCCTCTCAAACCGAAAGCCAGTTGGAGTTTGTTCCAGACAGCCTTGCTGATTAGTAATCACAAGTTTTACTACAAGAAAAAATGGCTCTAATCACAGCATTGTGGTATTTTTGTTCTCTTCTGGAGCCGTTATCTCCACAATTTTGTTGCTACTGTTTCATGAGTGTCAAATATATTTTGGTATTTCCTTCTTTCCAAACAGAATGCTGGTTTGTTGTTTAAGCTTGTTGTGTTATACCCTAAACAGAAATTTATGAGTCAAGTTTATGACAGTTTGATATATTATTGGCATGTTAGTAACATGCAAAAGGTTCCTTTTAATCTTATTTCTCCAGTTATGTAGTGTTTCTGTATAATTTAGGACGCATCTGAGTAAACAGCTTAGTTAAGCACTTATGTTATTAGTTGTTCTTATATGAAATAAATTGAAAAGATCTTATTTTCGTAAGCTTCTTTGATAAGTTTTTTGAAATAAGCAAAAAAACAGCTCGCAAGAAAGTCATAAGCTATTTCTGAAAGTTATTCTCTCAGCCAATTAATAAGAACTTGCTTATCCTGGATGAGGCTGTCCAAATTATGCTTGCGAAACACAAACTAGTGCCGGTTCAACTCTACTCAAGGGAAGAGGAACAGTGGGAAAATGGTTGAATCCACTGTATTCACTATGCTATTTCTTCCTATGATATCCCATAAAATCATCAAACGGCAGCCTCACTTCTCTGTTTGTGTATTATGCGTTAACACTTTAAGAATATACTGAAATTGATTTATAATAATCATTGTATCTTTGAATAAGAAACATATTAATCAGAAAAACCTGCAACTGAAAAAAAAAAAAAACAATATGAGATTGACTGAACGAGAAGTACCTTCCACCTAACCTAAAAACACATTCCTCATAGTATAAATTATGTGATCATGCAGTTATGTATATGTAAACTTGAAGTAGTAAAAAAGCCAAGCACGAAAGAAAAGGAAACTTTGATATATAGCATTAGACACAAGTTTACAGCCAAGTTGTACAATAAACCATTGCATGCACCTCCACAAAACCAAACCCCCTAGTTTAACTTTATAATAACAAGAAGCAAAGACTACTACTCGGATCTCATCCTATTGAGCTGGTTCAAAGCAGGCTGCAAAATGTTGTAAAGCACCCAAAGAATAGCAGGTGCAACCACAAACAGCAGAAGCTGACCCCTGTTGTCACTCCCTGCTGCAGCAGCATCAGCAATCACAGCCATTTCACTAGCTGATGCATCAGGCACTGACATAAAACCTGAAGCCCCTAGCAAACCACCAAGGCCAAGACCAATGATCACACCCTTGGTGCTTCTCATCCTGTTGATTTGGTTCAGTGCTGGCTGAAGAATGTTGTAAAGCACCCATGCTATGGCTGGAATTATAGGTAGCAAAAGCGCTGTACCACGGCTATCGCCTTCTGCTATTTCAGCCAGTTGTTGTGCAGCAAAAGCAGCATCGCAGCTTCCAAGTGTTGAGAAAATGGCACCAGCAATAGCACTTCCTGCTATGGAAATTGAAGCCATGTTGGTGTTTTCAGGTGCTTTTGTGGTGGTTAGACCCTTTGGGAGGTTGTGCATGGAAAGAAGGGAGGTGGGTTTTGATGGTGTTGTGAGCTTGATGGGGTTGATCATTGCCATTGTTGCTATGGTTGATGCCATTGATGAAGATAGCTACTAGCTTATCCTTTCTTTGGGAAAAATGCGCAAGTTTCTCAAGTGTTGTTTGATGCAGAAAAAGGATGGGGAGCTTGGCTTATTGACTAGACTTTAGAATATAGATTGGTAATGCCAAGTTGGAGCAATGAGATCCAATAAAATTGTGCTGTGTGGATTCTACTCTTATCCTAATTGTGTCATTTGGTGAATTTTGGACCTCATATTCATTGATTTCTTATCACTTCACATGTCCCAAACTAGAGTTGTCTCAACATATTCGCTTCTAGAAAAGAATATTTTAGCTTTAGTTTTATGCATGGGTGCCAATAAATATATACATATACATATATATATATATATATATATATATATATATATATATATGCTAAAGATGTTGGGCCTAAGATCTGGTCCACAGATGTATGAAACTGAGCCCAAATCATTTATGGGCTCAAGTCAAACATTGTAATGATTTGTTTGACTCTTGTAGACTTTTGCATCATCAATTCTCAATCAGCCAAGTAAACGTGGTCGGTAGGTGACCAAAAAATAAGGATTGTGTGATTTGTGCATGGCTGCTTGAATTTAGGAATCTTTCCATGATAGTACTATGCAAATAGTAATATTCCTTTATTTTTTTTCCCGGTTTCCCAAGGTATCTACTTGTGCAACCGGATGACTAATCTTTTCGACATTGTCGAATTCTTTTGAGGGCTAATCTCTCAGCGAGGTCTCTTACATTCACAAGAGTTGGGGGTCGAATCCCCAAGGCCCCAACCACTTGCTTAAATAGCAACATATAATAATATTAGTTTTGTCTTGTGACATTAAAATGCGGAGAGCTTCTTAAATAGATTCGTTGTAAATAAAATTTTTTTTTTCCAAACAACCTTTGAATAATCATTCTGATTTATTTAGTTTTTGCCATTTTCATATGTCTATTAGTTAATGATATGCCATAGACAAAAAATCAATTGTTCTATTATGTCATATTCTAATATCTCTAACATACTCTTCTGAAAGTTCTTTGTTTTCTCTTTGATTCCATATCTTGAAAATGCAATGATTGAGAGACTTACATAAAAAGACCTACTCATAAGCCTACACATTATGAACTTGACATTTGTTATTTAAGTTCTTTTATTTAATTTTTAACTTAAAAATAACAAATGTCATAATCTTATGTGTAGGTTTGTAAGTTTGTAGGTCTCTAAATCATTTTTTTTCGTGAAATTAACCATTGAATCAAATATTGTTGTTAAATAAATTTTGTGACTCCAAAATTAGAACCATCGACATATTACATAATAAAGTTTACGTACAACCGCAATTCACTCATTTCGTGATGATAGTTAAGTTGATTTATATTTTTGAATTTATCCTCTCCATCGAATACTATCAATGTATGAGATCAAATGAGTTATTTTATATCTTTATCACTATCCTAACCTCCTTATATTTCTTTAAAAACTCAACATATATTTTTTTTAAAATTATTAATTTACTCATTTTCTCGTCCTAATTCTTTTTTTTTCATTTTTTCTCTTACAATCAAACAAAACGTTAAAAACTTAAATGCGATGGACGTTGAAATAGTAATAATAATAACAAAAATTAAATAAATGCAACAAATATTTTTACATTTGTTAATTATTAAAAAAACAACAACAACAACAATAACATGGATGAGCCAACCACGCAGCTCGATTCGGATTAGTTTCAAGAGCTCCCTGATATTAAGGATATTCTTAGGATACTCTTGGAAATACCGATTTTTCAGCAAAAAATTCGGAAAAAAATAAAAAACAAGAACAATAACACGGGTGGTGTGCCCTATCTTGAATTTTTTAAACAAACCCCAACAAAGGGAAAACTACACTAGTACTAGCATTTACCCACCCCTACCCATTGCGCCCTCCACTACGTTCCTCTCACCGCCCCACGCCATTTCCATCCCTCCCTCCCTTCCTTCCTTCCTTCCTTCTCCCAACACACACTCTTCTCTGAACCGATAAATGGCGACTTTACTATCATTATTATCACCTTCCTCCCCCAACTTACTCAACCGGACCAACAACAACAACCCTCTCTTTCACCGACCTCACTCCAACTACGCTTTCTCCGCTTCAACTTCAACTTCTACTAAGCAATTTCTCCGCGGGTCGCTATCTGTGGCCCGGTTCGGTTTTCATCCCGGTTTCTTACCCGAACCGGATAGCGCCGGCCACGTCATCAGGGACCTATTAGGCCGAGCGGAGAACTTGATATACACGATTGCCGATGCCGCCGTCTCCTCCTCCGATGCTGCCGCCGTCACCAGCACCGCCAAGCAGAGCAACGATTGGCTTTCCGGGATTACCAATTACATGGAGACTGTCCTCAAGGTACTACTGTCTACTCGTTCGTTGTTGTTATTGTGATAATGAATTATTGTGAGGTTTTATTTCATTTCATTGGATTTGGTTTTGGTTCATGTGTGGAATTGAAAGCATGCATCAATTAGCTTTTGTTTAATGATTTGGAAGGCTATTAGTACTGTACTCTCTCCGGCTCGAATTATAAGCAAATCCAACCATTTTTACGCTTATTAAGGAGTTTAGTTGATTGTATTTAATTTTCTCAAATTTATAAAAAAAAATAGAGATATTTTAGGAAATTAGTATCGGGAATGAAATAAAAATTAATTAAGATTACAATTTTCTAGAGATGTTTTAGGCAAGTGGCATTGAGAATGAAACAAAATTTAATAAAGTTAGTTAATTTTGCTTATATTTTAAACCAAAAGAAGTATGTTTTTTGTTGCTTATAATTCGAGCCGGAGGGATTAAGCTAGAGAAGGGGACCAGAATCATACCTTTTACCGTAGAATCCGTAGAATTAGGGAGACTGAGGTAAAAGAGGCATTGAGAAAGATGGATAATGGTAAAGCGGTTGGTCCGGATAGTATCCCCATTGAGGTATGGAAAACCTTGGGAGAGAGGGGCATCAGTTGGCTCACCAAGTTGTTTAATGAGATCTTAAGATCCAAGAAGATGCCGGACGAGTGGAGGAGGAGCACTTTAATCCCTATCTACAAGAACAAATGTGACATACAGGATTGTGCGAATTATAGAGGGATTAAGCTTATGAGTCATACCATGAAACTTTGGGAAAGGGTGATAGAGTGAAGATTGAGACAGGAGACTCATGTTACTGAGAATCAATTTGGCTTCATGCCGGGGAGATCAACTATGGAGGCAATATACTTACTGCGCCGGTTGATGGAGGAATACCGGAGGCAACAAAAGGATGTGCATATGGTTTTTATTGATCTGGAGAAAGCTTATGATAGAGTGCCTAGAGAGGTACTATGGAGGGCCCTCGAGAAGAAAGGGGTGCGTGTTGCCTATATTAGAGCCATTAAGGATATGTATGACGGGGTCAAGACGAGCGTGAGGACACAAAGTGGGATTTCAGAGGATTTTCCCATCTCGATAGGTCTACACCAAGGGTCAAGTTTGAGCCCCTACCTCTTTACATTGGTCTTGGATGTGCTTACGGAACATGTCCAAGAACCAGTGCCCAAATGCATGCTCTTTGCGGATGATATTGTGCTTATTGGGGATACTAGAGAGGAAATAAATGGGAAGATTGAAATGTGGAGACAAGCTTTAGAAGGGTCTGGATTCCGGATAAGTCGAAGCAAAACAGAGTATATGGAGTGTAATTTTAGCAAGAGGCACGTGGGCCTTACTCGGGAGGTGAAGGTTGGAGAGCATGTCTTAGCACAAGTCCCGAAGTTTAAGTATCTTGGTTCTATCTTACAGCAGGATGCAGAAATAGAAGGGGATGTAAATCATAGGATTCAAGCAGGGTGGATGAAATGGAGGAGTGTCTCGGGCGTGTTATGTGATAAGAAGGTACCACTTAAACTTAAAGGAAGGTTCTACCGCACTGCTGTAAGACCGGCGATGTTATATGGGACAGAGTGTTGGGCGACAAAGGGCACACAAGAGAATAAACTTCATGTTGCAGAGATGAGGATGTTGCGGTGGATGAGTGGGCATACCAGACAAGATCGGATTAGAAATGAGTATATTCGAGAAAAAGTTGGGGTTGCTCCTATTGTTGAAAAAATGGTTGAATCTCATCTTAGGTGGTTTGGGCATATGTGGAGGAGACCGGTGGAAGCCCCGGTTTGGAGGGTAGACCAAATGGAGGGTACTACAAGGGCTAGAGGAAGAGGAAGACCTAGAAAAACTATAAGGCGAAACAATTGAGAAGGATATGGCAAATTGGCAATCAATGCCTTATCAAAAGACATGATTTATGATAGGCCTTTATGACGTCGTTTGATCCATGTAGCCGACCCCACCTAGTGGGACAAAGGCTTAGTTGTTGTTGTTGTATAATTCGAGCCGGAGGGAGTATGTGTTTGGAATTGTTACGTCCCGTTCCTTTTTAAGGTTGTAGCGCGGCATTAAGAAATGTATTTAATGTGTTTATTTGTATTAAACCAATGAATTTTCTACCTTTTTGCCCTCTACTAATGTCCCTGTAATAATGATGCTAAGGGTGTGTTTCGATAAGGGATTTACAATTTACAAGAATTTCAAGCATTTTTAAGTTAATTCAAAGTAGGGAGTATAAAGGTGGAGGTTGATGGAGGATTTCGAGAATGTTGAGATTAGAGGTTGATGGAGAAACATTCTCCATCAACCTCTAATCTCAACACTCTCCAAATACTCTCTTCTTACCTCACCTCCTTGCTACATACCTTGGAAAGAAATGCTTCAAATTCCTGGAATTGTAAATTCCTTGTCCAAACACACCCTAACTATTTTTTTGATTATTGTCCTACAATTTGCAAGGTCGAAATAATGGTAAAGAAGTAAAAATAGTCTTAAATGATGCATAGATTTTCTAAACAGACACTTATATAGGAACAAATATTTTATTTTTTTTTCCTAAAAGGGAACTTAAAAAAAGTATGGAAGCAGTCAAATTTTGGCTCTATTAGACTATATAGTTTGTAGTTTGGTAGGTCGTGGTTGGTGAATTATGAATCTTGTATAGGTACGGTGTCTGTTAGGGCACAACCAGTGAAACGTGTCCACCTCGTTAAAAATAATTGTAATAAGGGCTTTGTCGTCTTTTTAGATCATTACTTTAATGATGTGGAAAGCCTATGTAAGTCCTCTGTTTGGTAGACATGTAAGAATATGATAGAAAATAAACATATAGATTCTGTTATATGTTTGTTTGGGCTTACTTTTTAGATAGAATGGGAAAATGACATGGTATTGAAAAAATGGAACATTTTAGTTCTGCTGGAAGGGGTGAGACCGAAGATAACGGAATAAACAATCAATTTGTCCGTCCACCGAATATTACCTCGGGTAATATTTGGCATGTGGACAAAACAGAATGGTATAGAGCAGTGTGTTCTATCCTTTCAGTGGAACCAAACTGTTTCGTTCATTAACTCTCATGTACTGTTTTATTCTATTAATGAAACACGTCAAGCATAGAGCAGGGCTCTTATGTTATGTTCAGTCGTATTCTAGCATGTATACCAAAAAGGCGAAAACCCTACCTTAGTGTAATGTGAAACCTAAGGCTGTTAAATCCTCTGCTCGGTTGTAGTTAGGGTTCAGGTGCGGCAGGTTAGTCTTGATTGCTCTGTCGTAGTTTAGAAATCACAAGTGATAGGATTTGTGTTTTGTTACAATAGGATTTAGTATTTTAATGATCTGATCTCATGCCTCAAATGTAAAATAACCTCTCTGTTTCAGCCAAAGCAACAATTTGTTGCTTTTATGTTTGCCCTGTCTTGGAACGTGAAACCACATATGCTTAGAATGGTTGAACTAATTTGACAAACTTCTCCTTTTGAAATTGTTGGAAGTTGTTACTTATTTGCAAGTGTGAATTAGATAACTATTTTGATTAAAAATTGTTCTTGTGTAACAAAATGTGGGTCTACTTCTGCTGTTGTACATTGTCCAGTAGTTCTGAGGGGAAGCAATTTTCCCTTTTCAGGTACTCAAGGATGGGCTTTCGACCGTTCATGTACCATATGCTTATGGTTTTGCAATTATACTGCTCACGGTTCTCGTAAAAGCTGCCACATTTCCATTGACCAAAAAACAGGTTTGTCCTTGTTGAAATTGAAGTGTGTTTCTGTTTCAATAATGTTGATGAGCTGGAAATGCAGTTCTTTTGATCCTCGTAAATTTATGATTGTGAACTGACATTGTTATTAACATTAATAAAGTTTTTTTACTAGATAGTATTCTTCCTTGTGTAATTTTCATCATCATTTACTTGAATAAATTTGAGTAATAATGCGCAGGTAGAATCTGGAATGGCTATGCGATCTTTGCAGCCTCAAATAAAGGCTATCCAGCAACGGTATGCTGGTGATCAGGTAATAAATTCTCCAATAAATGTTACTTTCTCCAATAAATTCTCTCATAACTTAATAATTGTTGAACAACTGTGGGAAATAATCATTAGATAAATTTTGAGATATTATCTGGCAAATTCAATTGTGAAAACATTGTTTCATTTCATCCTTATTTCCTCTCTGCACCACTGTGTAATTGAATGAGCTGCTGTTAGCATTTTGTTGCTGTAACATCTCACCTATGGGATATTTTGATTCAAATTTTAAGTTATATATGCTGTTTTCTTTCAGGAAAGAATTCAGCTTGAAACTGCTCGGTTATATAAATTGGCCGGCATTAATCCTCTGGCAGGTATTCATGACATCACTGGGTTTTGTTGCACAAGGTTTATAGATGCTTCTCTCCTTTGGCTTTGAGGATAGGACTGTCCAAAGCTTTCATATCATAAGTCTTTTTTCTAATCATATTTCTTATCTTATTCATAAATATGTGGAATGATAAGCACTGTATTATCTTAGATATGCAAGCTTTATTTTACAGTTTAGATAAGTATATGGAGGCACTTAGGAATGCAGTATGAAGCGTTCATCTGATTTTTAAAATTTGAAGTCAGTAATTCTTTTGTTAATCTGTCTTCTTCTTTTAACCAGGATGCCTTCCTACACTTGCAACCATACCGGTGTGGATTGGCCTATATCGTGCCCTTTCAAATGTGGCAGATGAAGTATGTTGCTGATTATGTTGATTTGCTATTTGATACTTTACTCTTTGCTTTTCTTTTTCCCTGAGTGTATATGATTATATCTTCCATAGCTAAATTTATGTTTTTGTCTGATATATGAAGGGACTTCTCACTGAAGGATTCTTCTGGATACCTTCTCTTGCTGGTCCAACTACAGTTGCAGCTCGTCAAAGTGGAAGTGGTATCTCTTGGCTTTTTCCTTTTGTGGTGGGTATCTCACTTAGTAATTGTACTTCTGTTAGAAACAATAATATCGTATGATTTTAAGTATTATTTCCTGCCTACTTAATTTGTATCATTAATAAGAGGAACGTTAATCACTCAGTTGCATGGAATGTTGGTAATATTGATGTTTTTGGTAAGCATTGGATTTGTTTATAAATGGCTAGGAAGTTGTTGAATTCCTTTGGGAAGATTTTATTGGAGGTGTGTAATATTTAGACTTGTGTGTTTAGTGGGAGGGAAATGCAACATTGTTTAAGAACCCATATTTAATATTTAGCTACTCAATGGTCATATTGTATTATTTGCGGTTTTCTGTTTTTTGCATTCTTTGCAAGGTTTCCGTGGTTGGAAACTTGACATGCAAAAAGTCAGAAGTTCTTCTATTTGATTTTTCCGATTTTCATTGTTTGATATAAGGAGAATGCCATAGTCTCCTTTTCAAAACTCTCCTTTCTTCCTTATGTCAGCAAATGTATTCTTTGTCAATGGCAAGTTACATAAATCATTGTGAACCCTCCTCCACCTTTGGGGGTTTACAATCATATATGTACCAAAGTTGAATACATTGAGGGTTCACAATTATGTATGTACCAAAGTTGAATACATTGCAAATGTCAAATATTTCACTTGTGAATTCACAATGTACATGATATACCACTATAAATGGGACCAACTACGGTACCCCTCTCCTCCTTTTCTTCGAGTTATTAACTCAAGGAATGCTAAATGTTAAGTTATTCCCCTTTTTTCTTTAGTGGGACATAATCCTGGTTCACCTTCATGGATCTCAATTATTGTAATTTTTTTTGCCATGATATCATTTTGATTTTCATTCATTGTTGATCATTTTTCCGGATGATTCTATGTATATTTAAATTTGAACTTTGTTTTAATGATTTTTGCTTTGATCATTACTTCAGGATGGTCACCCTCCCCTTGGATGGTCAGATACATTGGCTTACCTTGTCTTGCCTGTGTTACTGGTTGTCTCTCAGTACATCTCTGTCCAAATAATGCAGTCATCACAGGTCAGTCTTGTTACGGATGCCAATTTAATTGGATACATGCAAGTTCTTATCTTAATTTTGTCCCTGAACTTGTACAAGTGCTTCCATGTGTTTGTGGATTAAGCTTATTTTGTGTTCAAAATCAAAATCTTGTCGAGATATCTTTAGAATTGTGATGTACAAGAGTTTGAGCCATGGCTAGTCACAGGTTTGGCTAGGCCGCTTTCCACGTTAGTTAATTAATATGTAAAGTTCTTTGGCTTTTTTTTTAAAAAAATAAAAAATAAAAATTCTGTAACCAGGCTATCCAACTGGATAACCTCTTTATCTACTATGTCATGTGAACCCCTCCCCTTTTCTACACAGGTTAAAAAATAAAATATTTTTTTATTTTAATTTTTCTTTATCTGCGCATGAAAGTGGATCCGTGTGTGTACATTTTTAGCTAATTTAATCTTCAACTTACATGTCAACTTTCAGCCTAATGATCCCAACATGAAGACTTCTCAAACCTTAACCAAGGTCCTTCCATTAATGATTGGTTACTTTGCACTTTCAGTTCCTTCTGGTCTTAGCCTTTACTGGTAAGAAGTAAAATCTTACAGTTGGTCTTATTTATTTAACCATAATGTTTTCATGTCTATCTAGGTTTACCTATTTTGCTTAATTTGTGCAGGTTAACAAATAATGTACTAAGCACTGCACAGCAAGTGTGGCTTCAAAAGTTAGGGGGTGCGAAAAATCCGATTGGGAAAATCCAAGATGATGTTCTGAAGGATGATCTATCACAGATTCAGAAGTCAGTATCTAAACTAACTTCTACAAAACCTGAAGCAGCAAGGCGAATTGAGGAGAAAGTGACACCAAAAGGGCCACAGCCCGGTGAAAGGTTAGTGATTGTAGGTAGTCATGCCTATTTTTTCCCGTATTGCTACTAGTTTTTTCCACTTGTTGTAATTGTGTTCTCTATCTGTTGCAGGTTCAGGCAACTAAAGGAGCAAGAGGAAAGGAGAAAACAACAAAGAGAAGAAGAAAAAAGGAGAGCCGCGGAAGCAGCAGCAAAAGCGACTAAAGTTGAAGGGGGAAATCAAGCTGGAGGTGATTTAGTCGTGGATAAATCTCAGGTTGTGGCTGCTGATACCGATCCATCAATATCTGGAGTAGTTGTAAATGGTAATTCATCGAGTAAAAGCTTGGAGGAAAATCAGAATCCTTCATCTACACCTCAGACAGAAAATAATGAAGGTTCTACCCATGTCAATGGTGTTGGAATAAATGAGCAAAATCAAGACAAGGTATTATTGCACAATGCACATATGAGTATAGGGCATTTTTCCTAATAGTTATTGCTTTTGGGCATGGTGCTTCATTCATAGTTATGCTAGAAAATGCCTTCTGATTTATATTGCTAAACATATGAGAAGAGTAACTCAAATGTGGGGGTTAAGGGAGAGATACGACACATGCTTTTGGAAATTTTATTTCTCTTCTTCCTTTTGTGTGTAAGGGATGTCAATGGGTTTGGACTTACTGAGCCTCGGATAATGGTAAGTTTGCTACCTTGTGACTTGGAGGTCATGGTTTCAACTTTCAAACAATAGAAATAGCCTTTCTGCTTGTGGATTTAAGATTGCATATATCTACCCTCCCCACCTCGGTCACTGGGATGCCCTTTTTTATATCCTTTGATACGGGCTGTTTGCTTGACGATTTTGCTTACCTCATTTAGGAGCCTGTTTAGATAGCTCTGTCATGTTTCAGATGCTTCTGATATTGTAATATTTGGCAAATAGCAATACCTGTATACTAAGTTGTGATTTGTTATTGTGAAGATTAGTAATACTTGTTTTTTCTTTGTATGTCCTAAGGGGAAACATTCTTTGATTATCATAATGAAGGTATTTTATCATAAATCATACAATTCTGTGTTTGATTCATAATTTTACAGGAACAAAGAGAAGTATTAACAACTGCAACAACCGCAAACAAGCAACATCCCGGGGAAGAACCAAATCACGAGAGAAAGGATTGAACAACTTAGCAGAGTTAGAAGAAATGAAGATTGGCCCAATTACAACATTAAACACAGTCTCTCTTACAATTTGAGATCACTCCTGTTTATACACTGTACACACTGCCACAGCAACGTCGGAATAAACAAGATTTCTGCAGTTGCTATGAAGAAGTGGTTGGATTTGATGGCTGATTTTGGCAGCTTCATGGTTTTAGATTGTATTATATTATATTTATTATTTATAAATCCCTATTAGAACAATTGCTTCACATTACCCTTAATAGCCAGTTTAGCTTGTCATCTTTGATACAATTTTTGTTTTGTCCCTCCTGTATCATGGTTCAAATAAAATCTGGGCAGGCAAGGTTTGTATACTACTACAGTGGGAGATAATGTGATAGTGTGATGTGATTCGAGGAACTTCCACTATGCGTTTTGCCCCTCTAAAGCATAGTGATGTAAACTAAATATTGGTTTATATATTTTATTTTATTTTTACGTGATATTCTTAGGTATTGACTTGTACTAATGCTGATGGCTTAAAATTTCCGGGTCGTTGTAACTTGTAAGTTTGTCGTGAAGTTGAAAGTATTCCTTTAAGACTCGGATTAGGAAGTGAGCACGATGAGTTTAGGATTTTAAAATGACTAAACTGTTACTTTAGTCCCTCATTTTGTAAGGAGCTTTTACTTTAGTCTCTAGCTTTTCAATAATTCCTCTTTAGTCTCTCACTTTGAAAAAAGCTACTCACATTAGTCCCTGACAATTTTCTCCGCTCATAGATGTTAACGTTTTACATACGTGATCATTAAATAACTTATACACATGTGGTCGTTAACGTCTTACACGTGATGCTGAATTCAAAAACACAGAAATTGGAGGAAAAAGAGGGCTAAGACCGCTAAAAAGATAGCTAAAGTAGTTGCAGAAGCTAAGGCAACTACATATAAGGCAGTTGCTAAAGCTATGACATCCGCAGAAAATAGAGTAGCTGAATCTGTGGCAGCAACACAACAACCAAACGTCGTATAGGTTATTTAACGGCCACGTATGTAAGACGTTAACATCTATGAACGAACAAGGTTGTCAGAGACTAATGTGAATAGTTTTTTTCAAAGTGAGGGACTAAAGAGGAATTATTGAAAAGTCAGGGACCAAAATGAAAGCTCCTTACAGAGTGAAGGACTAAAGTTACAGTTTAGTCATTTTAAAATCTTAAAAAAAAAGGAAGGAATGAGAAAATTGATTTCTCCTGGGATTAACAAGTATACATGAGAAAAAAAAAATAATAAGAAATTAACAAACAACCATATAATTATAGTTAGCACTTAGCACTTAGCAGTATGGAAAAGAGATACAAATGTGCTGTAGTTGAGAAGTAGCACTTAGCAGTATGGAAAAGAGATACAAATGTGCTGTAGTTGAGAAGCCTGGGTAAGTTTAATTTTTGGGTTTTCTTGACCTCAGCCTAATAAGCACCCCAAAGTAGTTAATATATCTTGAAAAAATAAACATAAGTCCTTTGATTTATTTTATGCATCATTTTTAAGAAATTTTAACCACTTTGGAGTGCTTATTCTTAACCCTAAGGATTGAGGTTAAGAAAACCTTTAATTTTTTTTTCTTCTTCAAATTAAATAAATTATAATCCATTGAAGTTAATATAAATGATATAGAAGATGATTTATTAAATTATATTCTACCCCAGTTTCTATTTTTTTTAACGCTGTTAACTAATTTATAAATACTCCTGTACTTCCTCTTATTTATGATATCCCATTAAATTTTTTGGCACCGCCATATATCACGAAGGTTTTCGTTATAATTTCATGAATGATGTGGAAATTGTTTTTTAATTAATTTATTAACTAAATTTAACAAAAAAAAAAAAGATTTTAGGATTCTCATTCTAAAAAACATACGCTTTTCACTACCCATTTGCTCTATCACGTTTCACCACCGCATCTCACCGTCGATCACCGTCTCACTATCGCATAAGGGAGTGGTAAATTTTTGAAAATTCAACAAATATAAGGGAACATGCTTTTAATGTATTGTCCCTCAAATCAACCAATTATCCAAACAAATATTTAATGTCCGTTTTCTTAACTAAACAATCACATAATATATAATGCAATTTTAATTTTTTATTTACTATTTTAACTTTAATTTGGAATAAAAAATTTCTATGTTTTTTACGAAGAAGGAAGTACTAATGCATTAGAATAGTAAAAAAATAAAGGATTAGGAAAAAAAAAAAAACAAAAACCAAGGAGGGAGCAAGTGCTACTAAAAGTTGTAAGGGAGTGAAGTTTACTTCCTGGCCTGAAGTTCCGGTTTATAGTTAGCTACTACTTAGCTCCAAAGCAGTTACGAAAAGCTGAATGAGGTAGCTTAGCTTACGTGTAAGATACGAAAAGTAGTTGTGTTTATAAATAAATAAATAAATAAATAAATAAATACTTTATCATTTCCAACTTCACCGCAATGACACCACATCCATCCTCCCTCACAAAACTCCATAACCTAAACTTATTCATTTCTATTTCCATTCACTCTCATCATTCTCATAAATTTATCTTTTTCTTTCTCTCTTTCTCATTCTTTTTGCAATTCAATTTGCAAAACAATACCAAAAACCTCTTACATATTCTATCTCTAGGTTCATGTTTCTCTGATCCTCCTTTCCCCCTTCACACAGATGAAGATTATTCAATTTCAGGAACCTTTGCTCTCTCTCATACGTAGTAATCACCCTTCCCATCACTCGATCTACCACGATCAAAATTTCCACCATCTTATTTTCTTTTTTTTGCTTTTGTATTCACAAAGTCTACTTGATCATTCAGATGACACATACCCATGTAATATAAACTAAAAAAGATTACTTTTTTCTTTTTTTTACAATACCCCATGAAGAATAATTGATTCTACAAACGGTTCCAATTAGAATCCTCTGTTTCTGGGTTTTCAACCATGGATGAACAATTTTTTTATTTTTATTTTTTAGTTTGATTTTTTTTAATGAATTGTAATGAGTTGACATGAATACAAAGTTCTAATTTTGATTTAAAAAAAAATTGAAATTTGTTATCTTTTCTGTTTTAGAATATCTCACTCATACTTAGGGGAAAGGGGATGGATACTATATTTCTTCTTAAAGACTTAAAAATATCTTCATTTTCCCATGCTTTTGCTTCATCTGGGTCATCCCGGTTGATTTTCTCTTCTTATTTTTTTTTTTTATTTTTTTTTATTTTTTTAAAGTTATTTTTATTATTTTCTTTGGGAGATTAAGGTTGTGCACCAGTTTCACGATTATGTAGCTAGGTGTCATATATGATTACGTCATATACTAAATGGAAACATAGTTGGTCCTTGGTCCTACTATATAATTCACTGTTTTTCTATTACTTTTGTGTCAGATGATGAGTTTATATAAGCATGTCTTTCTTTGTAGGTTTGATACCTGAGATTTGCTAGGGAATTATATATTTTGAGGTACACACTTTTTTGCAAGATACTATAATTAGAGAAACAACAGAGAAATTAAATTAAATGTAGTAATAAATTTGCACATTATTTGTTCATTAATTCCCAGAAGTTTAGATCTTTTCTTCATCAAAAGTTTTTGGGCACTGCAAGTTGTTAAGGTTCGGCAGTGCCCTTATGGATGCCACAACAAGCGGAACCCCAACTATCCAATACCATCATAACATACCACCTGACCAATCAATCACTACTACCACTACCATTGTTGTTGCCACACCAATATTCCAAAGGCAACAACGCCATTGCTTTGGGGTATCCACTCCTGGAGAGTTTCCCTTGTCTGCTAATCCCTCCATTGTCCTTCATGTCCTCTCCACATGCAATTTGGACCCTCAGGACCTTGCAAAACTAGAGGCAAGTGCTATCTATCTATCTATCTATCTATGCTTATCTTTCAGATAATATCTGTTGTCTCTCAATGTGTGTTGCTTTTTGTGCCACTGCATCTGCTTGGTCAAATAATTTTAAATTCTATTTTGTTCACTAATCGGATATAGTAGCACACATATGCTGGAGAGTAGATGTTTTCTCCTTCATTTAAGGTAGTACTATGTTGTTCTTGATGGCTTGCTCCTAGAGCAGCTCAGCAGCAATCAATGCATGTTCAATCTTCACAATTGGTTTGGAGCACTTTACCTTCAATTTTTAAGGGCCATGTGCATCGTTTAAAGAATACAATAAGGGCAATTCATCATTTGAAAACTGAGTTTAGTATTTTTTGATATGTTAAACATATTAGTATTTCTTAATACAGAGTTTCCTTTTTAAGTAAGCAAATGCTAGTTAAGGAATCAAGAGTAGAAAAGTTGTATTGTGATTCTTTAATCGGTCCCCTTGGGGAACCGGTTAGCTAGAGCCTTTTGAATTAAACCAATGATGGAGATCTTCTTAAATCATGCATTTATTCAAGTTTTAGGATTATATTAGAATTTCTAATGATAACAATGCTTGCTTGATTTTTGATATGGATTGTTTCAGGCAACATGCTCCTTCTTCAGGCAGCCAGCAAACTATGCTCCGGATTTCGAGTTGTCCTTATCTGAGCTTGCTGCATTGGACATGTGCCAGAAGAGAGCCATCTTTAAGCCAATGACAACAGAACAAAAGCAGGATTTCAAGCAAAGATGTGGAGGTTCATGGAAATTGGTGCTGAGGTATTTGCTGGCTGGAGAAGCATGTTGCAGGAGGGAGAAATCACAAGCTATAGCTGGTCCTGGCCATAGCATTGCAGTGACATCAAAAGGGGTTGCTTATTCATTTGGTTCGAACAATTTAGGACAACTTGGTCATGACAACATTGAAGAGACATGGCGGCCTCGGCCAATTAGGTTGGAACTCCTTGTGGATACTTCTCAATCAATCGTTACTAGACAGTGAACTACATGATTTAAAAGTTAACAGAACTGCATTATGTTTCAGAACTTTGCAAGGCGTTCGAATTATACAAGCTGCTGCTGGGGCTGGGAGGACAGCGTTGATTAGTGATTGTGGGCAGGTTTATGCATTTGGTAAAGACTCTTTTGGCGAAGCTGAGTACGGAGTTCATGGATCTAAAACGGTTGGTGCTCCGAAGTTAGTTGAGTCTTTGAAAAACATATTTGTTGTTCAAGCTGCAATTGGGAATTATTTCACAGCCGTGTTGTCAAGAGAAGGCCGGGTTTATACATTTTCTTGGGGTAGTGATGGCAAACTTGGTCACCACGCTGATCCAAGTGATGTGGAACCTCATCCTTTATTAGGAGCCCTGGAAGATATACCAGTAGTTCAAATTGCTGCTGGATATTGCTACCTGCTTTGTCTAGCTTGTCAACCCAGAGGAATGTAAGCTTCAACTATATCTCTTTTCATTGCCGGTTGCTATTTGATAGAGAAGAAAAAAAAGGACTCTAATCAGTAGTTATATACTTGTATGATACGAATTAGGCTTTCTTGCAAACCCAAAGTTATTATAAGCATATGAATGTTGCTATAGTGAAATGATAATATATATATATAAAAGATTTATTCTTTACTGTAAGGCTCCGTTCTTACGACCTCGGTTCCAATCATTTAAACAGCCTCTTCACTTGTAAGGTGTACGGTTGTGTACATTGGGCCACCCTTTTTTATTTACCTTTAACTTCACAACACATATCTTCTATTCTATTTTCTCAATAACTCAGATACATCTATTTGCATGAGAAATCCAGATTTTCAAGATTCATGACAGTGGCCTAAGCGCCTAACATTCTTGATTCTTTTTTAAGTCAGCTAGTTTATACATGCAGCTTTATCCTTGTTGAAATAATTATTATTTGGATTTAATGGTTTTTTTTCATCCTTCCTTGAAAACTTTCAGGTCAGTCTACTCCGTTGGGTGTGGCTTGGGGGGCAAGCTAGGACATGGCACAAAAACTGATGAGAAGTACCCTCGATTGATTGAGCAGTTTCAGCTTTTAAACATTCAGCCCATGGTGGTTGCAGCCGGTGCTTGGCATGCTGCTGTGGTAGGGAGGGATGGCCGTGTCTGCACGTGGGGATGGGGCCGTTATGGTTGCTTGGGACACGGGAATGAAGAATGTGAATCGACACCGAAGGTGGTGGAGGCATTGAGCGGCGTTAAAGCTGTTCATGTCGCGACAGGAGATTACACAACCTTCGTTGTGTCGGATGATGGTGACGTGTATTCATTTGGTTGTGCAGAATCTGCCAGTCTTGGGCATAACCCTGTAAATGATGGGCAGGTCTGTTTTTCTTATCGCTTTTTACATGTTTGATTTTATTTTTGGCATTTCTTCATCCTCCATCTTTTGACTTTTTGAACAATCATAACTTGTCATTGCCGATTTGAACTTGTGGATTAGTTCCAAATATGAAATTGCCAGAATTGAGCTTCAAGTAAAAAAGCCACTTATTCTGAGATGCATTTATTTCTAGATCCTACATTGAACTATAAAAGGTCACATTATGCATTATTAACTCACTACTGTTTCATATCCAAATCTAAATAGCATTAACCAGTCTATTGTTAAGAGTATTTGCAATGTGTGCAATAAAATTTATCACAGCTTCTAATGAATGCCTTAGATCCAAGAGACAAAGATCACAGACTTATATGAGATCTTAATATGAATGACTATAGTGCATTCAACAAGGTTCTTCTAAAGTAACTTTGTTTGTATAGTGAACAAGTAAGAGTGTTTTCACCCTTAAACCATTTAGTAGGTTTAGATCATGAAGCATTTTAAATTATATTAAAGGTACATATATGATATACCCTTAACTTTACCAGCAAGCTCACTTTGGTGAAAAAAAAAAGTTCAATGTGATTGAATGTTGGGTATAATAAAGATTAAGAGGATTATTAGGCCCATTTGGAAAAAGGTAAATGATAGTTATTAGTTAGTTTAAATGAATAAGTATTGTTACTATGTTTTCTAGAATGTTTTTAGGCTGTAAGATCATGCCGACTTGTACAGCTAATCTTAGTAGTCATTTAGGGTTTAATTCCTATGTAAGCATTGTAGTCACTATTCATCATCATGCACTGACATGAATCTAGTTATTTTTATCATTTTTTTAATTATTTTCTTCTTTAGTTTTCTGGAAATTGACCATCTCTAATTTGGTCTTATCCTTGTTAGGAATTTCTTCCTAACGAGGGTATTCAATTATGTTTTCTATGTCAAATATTAGTTAGACACAAATGAAGAATTTTATTCACTCAAGAGTGTCATTATTCATATGATGAAGTTGCTCAACCATGCTATGATTGTGCATCTACAGGGCAATAGGCATGCAAATGTGTTAAGTCCAGAGCTTGTGACTTCACTGAAACAAATCAATGAAAGAGTTGTACAGATTAGCCCTACCAATTCCATATACTGGAATGCTCATACCTTTGCACTCACTGAATCAGGAAAGCTGTATGCATTTGGTGCTGGAGACAAAGGCCAACTAGGAATTGAACTTAATGCCAACCAAACTGAAAGGGGAAATCCAGAAAGGGTTGCTATTGATCTTGGCTAACTATTTGTGCCTCTACACCAATTCCTTACACCATGCTATCCTCTAATTTATGGTCACCAAGCATAGCATTTAGTTTTTAATTAAGTTCCTTTGTCTATTTTGTAAATATAGTCACAGCATGCTTCATGATGGTCCAAGGTAAGGTAACAACTAATTAGGGCCTCAGGCTGCTGCTGTTTTATGGTTGTTGATATCTCTTAGGTTGTCTTATGGTTTGCTCATAGTTGATACATTGGTGCATGTTCATTTGCAAGTAGTTGCCTTGAATTGTTTTCGTGGATTATTTGATTAGAAAGATTTTGTCAAATTTAGCATTCATCCATCATCATGACCCTCTTCTTTTATATCCTAGAGATCAAGAGCTGGTAGCACCCTTCCTGATTCAAAAGTTATACTTACCTTTCCTATGAGGATGTCATTGTAATTACAATTACCTTCCAATTGTAATGCTAACTAAATCCAGGGAGGTGAGTGCAACTTTTGAAGCAAGATGATTACTTAATTTAATTAAGAAAATACTTAAGCAAGGGCAAATTAATTTATCTTTGTGAAAAAGAGGCAATAACATGTGAAGGGAAAGAACCTTCCACCTTGAAATAGGAAAGTATCGATGGGTAAAAAATTAATCTTTTGAGAGATGATTCCATATCTTAACATAGGATCTTTGTCAATAGTTATTTTTTATTTATTCATGAGTTCAGATTCAATCAAACTTAACATGCTTATCCTCAAAAAAAAAAAAAAAAAAAAAAAAAAAACGTAACATGCTTAATGACTTTGAGGAGCCAATTAACAATATCACCACTACCAAAAGGCATAGATAGATTGTTGGAAATTCAGTCGTGAAGCTCATCATCAAATAATAAACAACGTTTAGATGAAGCCATTAAATGCGACCAATAGCCTTCCAAGCCTTGGGATTAATGAAGATGGAGCATGAAATAAAATACTCAAAAGATAGCATTGAAGAATCTCACATGTTACATATGATCAAGAAGTTGATGTAGTGATTAAAAAAGTTTGACCCTCAAGCATACAAAGCTATATAGCAAGAATACTTTGGCATGAACCTAAAAAACCCTGTCTATAAAATTGTTGAGATGGCTTGAAGCTGAGCCTACTTAAGGGTAGATTTTTATGGAAATATTAAGAAGAGAGATGTAAAGCCGTGAGCACTCGAGCCTATTTCTTTCTTAGGTTTTCATTTTTTGACCTTCCGAATTCCTTGTTGACCCCCTTTACACATATGCTGGGGGGTCGGCGTATGTGCATTTTTTTACACATAGGCTAGAGGATCATCAAACTGAACAAAAAAATTGCACATACGCGAACCCCTCAGCGTATGTGTAAAGAGGATCAACAAAGTAAATTGGGGGGGGGGGGGGGTCAAAAAATGAATGAGTTTTATATTCCACACCCCACATATTATCCCTACACCCCATTTTTAACATTGAAATGACAAAAATACCCTTAAATTTTTTTCCAACACGGGGTTCTCGATAAAAATATATTTTTTTTGGAGTTTTTTCCGAGAGGTACCTCTCGGAATTTTAAAAATTCAGCAAAGAGATGCTACGTGGTTTTTAGTTTTTTATCCCCATCAACACTATGGTCCACTTATATATTCCATTGTGGTATAATAACATAGAAAGTCTTACTGCATTATTTCCCTCGTGGTGGTATATCTGGAATTGAACAATACAAATTATAAAGTTTTCCAAGAGTTTGGAATGGATAGAACAAATTCATGTATGTTGTATCCATCATTAATACAGAGTGAATGTATATGTGATACTGTATTGCTTGTCATTTTCTCTCCACTCTTGTTTGATTTATGGATAAAGATTTGGGAACATTCCCATCTTTTGTACTCTTTTTCCTACCATATACATATATCGCAATTAAGTGACTTATAAAAATGTTTTATTTTTAAAATACATGTTGTGTCTATTCAGAAAATCTTCATCTGGTGAATTTTTAAAATTCCGAGAGGTAGGAAAAAATTTCGAGAGATACCTCTCGGAAAAACACTTCAGAGAAAAATTCTGAGAACCCCATTTTGGAAAAAAAAAATAAAAGGTATTTTTATCATTTCACTATTAAAAATGGGGTGTGGGATTAGTATGTGGGATGAGGAATCTAAAACTCATAATGAATTCCCTCTTTCTTTTCAAAACCAATGAAAATTAGGCCCAATAATCACCAAGCTAAGCAGTACAGTTGAGAAAGCCCAAAATTTTCTTTTCTCCAATTCCCTTCTCTAGTTTGTGAACCACATTTTTTTTCCTGAAAATTCTCAAAATGGTCTTAAGTTTACTTTTCCCTCTTATAAACTTTTTTTTTCTTGTTTCAATCTTGAACCCTACTCACATAACTTCTCCTCTCAATCTCAAATTAAATCACACTCAAATCTCACTCACACAACCTCATCGAAATGCGTTTTTATTTTTATTAAAAATACTTTTCGATATTGTGATATCGAAAAACACATTCTGATACCTGCTTTTTGGAATGTGTTTATTTTATTTAAAAAAAATTCTGAATCCTTTTGGTCATTTCTAATTTTGTATTGCTCTGAGATTACTTTGTTAGACCATTTTGATATTTAAGACAAAATTAAAAATATTGAAAATTTATATAAATTTTATTAGAGACATTTTAATAATAACAATATTTAATAAGGTGAAAATAGTTAAGTTATTCATTTTGGGTAGTCCAAGTTGGTGCAAAAAATATATATTCTAGTTCTTATGGTTTATCATCATCATTATTATTATAGGTCATATTTAATTAAATTATATAGATCAAAAAAATAATTACATTTTTTTAAAATTTTAAAAAAATGTACTTTAATATTGCAATTATTTTATCTTCTTAATTTACATTAAAAATTTCACAAATAGACTATTATTTTACATTGATGAGCAAAAGATAAATAAGAGATAAAAAAACAATAATTACCTCTTAAAATATACTCCATACGTTCTTTGTTTTATGATCCCTTTGGATATTTTTACGTCTACCAAAATTGATAAATTTTATATTAAAATTGATATGTTGTTCCAAAAATACTCTTTTACCAATTATTAGAACATAATAAATTTTTTAACTTTTCAATACTTACTTTAATTATTACTTTATCGTTACCACCACGACATTAAAACTACACGGTTTGCAAAATTTTTGCACTTTCCAGTACAATTTTATTTATGTCTTTTCACTAAGACTACTTAAAGTATTATAATTAATTGTCAAGGATAAATTATAGAAAAAATTAGAAGATAGAACCAAATTTTGTTACTCAAAAGATCCTATAATAAAAGATGGAAGGAGTACAAAGTAGTACAAAGTAATTTATAAATAGAAGCAATTTTTTAAAAATAACTTAGCTTATAAGTCTGACAAAACAGTTTTCATTATGCGAGTTTGAAAACTTAGCATCACCCCTGTCCACTGAACAAGAGAAGCATGCTAACATTAATTACTTGCATTGGAAAGCACATGATCCAATCATTAAAGAGAAACATTTGCATGATTTCTTTGACAGCATAAATTGATACCCCCTCCGGTCCTATATATATAGGACATACTTAACCATATTATTCGGATCAAGAAAAGTAGTTAGTTTTATGAATTCTATGAGAATATATTGTAACATTACAATTTTACCCTCTCAACTTTTCTTGAAAAATTCACACTCATTAATGAACAACAAAAAACACATAAATAGTCAAAGCATTTAATAAGGGCAAAAAAGAGAAAAAACAATAAATGATGCATAGAAAATACAAAATGTCTTATATATAGGACCAAAGATTGCTTCTAGAATATGTCCTATATATAGGACCGGAGGGAGTAAAGAAGAATGCTAACAACTGTTTTTAAAATAGTGGATAAGAAATTAAAAAGAGCAATTTTATATTGGAAAATAATGGATTTGGAATCTGTTTTGCAAAATTAGTCGATGGTTGTGAATTTATAATCAATGGATGTAAGTTTGTAATTGATAGTTGTAAATTTGTAGCTGATGCTGTGAATCTAACTGAAAATTGTGGGATATAGATGAATGCTTATAACTGTATAACTAACTTATTGAAGTAGATTATTGAAATAGAGTTGTTTGATAAAACTAGTTGGAAAACTAGCTGAAATTTGTTTAATGATTTAAAAAACATAATTTTGCCAAGATATATACAATTATAATTAAAAAAAAAAAACAAAGGACAAAATTAATATATAATTTATTAAAACCTCTTTTTTTTTTTTTTTTGAAAAGCTACTCACGTAGCTTTTAAAAAATATAAAATTCATTTTTTAAAGTTATAAGTTTTTTTTTTTTTGTTCTCGAAACATAACTCTAGTAGCTTATGGGATGAGTTATAACTTAAAGCTACTGGATAAGTTATAAGCTTATCTTACTAAACAATGTTTTAAGACATCCAGAATTAATAAACTTATACTTCTAATACATAATTTATCTTAGTGCATTTCTTAGCTAAACAATACCCTCATGGCACTGATTAACAACATCGATTGACAAATTGTGATATGTTCAATATATGTTAGTGTGCATCATATCGATTCACAAGAAACATGACCATAAAATAAAAAATCATACTCCCTCTTGCTCTAAATGAAAGTGTCTTTGAAGAACAACACATAAATAAAAAAAATTAGTTAAAACTATTATTTATATTGAAAATGAAAATATTTGATGTGTTTTTTCACAATTATCATTAAGATTATAATATATTTTTTTCTAAATAAATTTGAATATTTATGAAAATTACAAATAATTAATATTATTAAAAATTAGAATATAAACTTATATTAAAAAAAGTGTCCAAAAGAAACTTATAAGATAGCATAGAGTATTATGTCTCATGGAAAAAAAAAAGAGTCTGTTGAGGCTAAGAATTAATAAAAGGTTAGTTTATTGGAGAGGGGAAAAAAAAATTTGGGGCGGCCCCATTGATATTTTGTTATATATTGACCATCATTTACCAACGGGAATGGATTTGCATGTAGATTGAGAGCATGAACATTAAGCAGAAGTAATAGTTGTGCCACTACATTAGAGTACAATATAATAATATCTAGTATCACAAATATATATATATATATATATATATATATATATATATATATATATATATATATATATATATATATATAATATCTAGGATTTTGTAGCATAATAGATTAGATCAGAAATGGTATCTAGCTGTGCACATGGTTTGCTCATGAGAAACTATATTCGTTACTCTAGCTAATCCATATCCAATAATGCCATCACATGCATGATTTGACAAAACCTATCACAAGTATGTACATGTCCTACGGTACGGTGGTATATACGACCCCATTAATCATCTGAATCAATAATACCATGGCCTCAATTCCACTTTCTCTATTTGTTAATTGATGTATGTATCAAAACTCTATTCTCTCATATGCCTCTGAAGCACATGATTCCTAGACAGAGAAGCTTGTTAGACCCACGCAACTTTATGTTTATGCATGCCTTTGTGTCACACACTAACGCTGTCTTTATGTTACGAAAAAAAGACTTTTTTGCATCAGTAACGGTTTCTTTTTTTTTTTCCTTTTTTTTTTTATGTTAACAATTTTTTTAATGATATTGGTTTTTTTTATGAACCAGGGTATCCACCCGCGTAATTGGGTGACTAATCCCTCGCACCACGGTCGGACTCTTTCGGGGGCGATGCTCCCAGTAAAACTTGCTCCATTCACATGCGCCTTGGGAACGACTCAAATCCGCGACTGCATGCTAAAGTGACACAAGCCCCTTCCACTTCTGTCAGTCTCTGGTTAATGACATTGTTTAAGTAAACAAAAATGCATTTTTTTATATTGAAAAATAATTCATTTATAGACCAGAAGGGTTAACTTGATTTTTCAATAATATTAGCTTATTTTTTTTAGAATATTTTAAATAATACCTTTCAAACATTTGTTAATATAACCTTTTCTTATGTATTCAACTTTTATTTTAATTATTTCTGTCCCCATTATTAAAAAAAAAAACAGTCATCGGATAATTAATAGTTTTAAATTAGGTTATAGTTGCGAATTGAGATAATAATGGAAAAATAGGTAGAATTAGGTTAGGTTGGATTAAAACTGTTTTATTAATGAGTTTATCTTATGGGTCTATGTGTGACTTATTTAATGTACTTACTATATACCAGTTTTTAGATTTAAGTTTTGATTATTTTATGCTTTATTATATACTAAAAGCCAACTATACAATAAGATTTGTAACACCTCTAATTTTCGTCTCCCGGATAATAAGGAAATTAATAATAAATAAAGTTTTATTATTAATTTATATAAATTTTCCAAGTTTATATTTTGTATTTAATTAGTCTTGAAATATAAAAATAAGTGAAGTTATTTTTATTTGGTGAATATATTCAAAAATATAGATATTGCATTTTAGTCTTTGGGTTAGGACCTAAATGTAATATTAGAAAGGTTCTTGGAGGGAAAGGTTTTAAAAGTGTTAATTTTAAATTTTACACTGATCTAACCGGTTAGTAATACCCTGTAACCGGTTACACGATGAACCCAGAAACTGGGTTAGTGCGTTTTGATGAGTAATCACTTGATTAATCCACGAATTCGCCACGAAATCAGCCTAATATTAGTGGAGAACACGCGTCCTCATGCATGTAATCTTGATTTCTCTATAAAAGGAGGAATTGTTGAAGAAATTGGGGTTGATTTTCTGAGTAGAAGGTTGAAGCTCTGTTTAGGGTTCTTGATTCGTCTGGTTTAATTCTTCTTCGTTTCTGAGTGTTGGAGAGTGAGTGATACACCTTCACAAAGCTTGAATCAAGGGCTTTGTATTGACATAAAAATTGTGAGCAGAGAGTTCTTGTGTGAGGAGGAATCAATCCAAGAAGTTGAAGCTTTGAAGCTGTCAACACTGTCTCTGTGTTCGTGGAGCTGTCTTTGAGCTTCGATTTAGGTAAGCTCAAGCACTCTTTGAATCTCAAACCACTTTGATTTTCTTGTGCATGTTGCATACAACAAGTCCTAACCATTTTCCCCAAATTATATTACCTTTTCATGCACCAAAATCTCTGGTTTTGAACCCTGTTGAACCTGTGTTGGCTGAGGACAGAGCTTGAGGTTCTTGTGGATTTCTTGCCAAAGTCAGTGATTTCACTCATCAAACAGGATTTAGAGGTATGGGAGAAGTTTACCTTATACTAGATTGAGACTAAAATTGTATGTTTTAGGATTTGAGTCAACAAAGACTCAAAAGGGCATTATGTGAATAGGTTAAAAGGCTTGGAGGCCATTTCTGTGTCTCAATTCTTTTTGAGCAAGTTTGATAAGCTGCATGCAAGTGATTTTGATGATTGAATCATAATCTAAATGCTTATTATGAGTTTTGTGATATCAAGTTGTGTTTATGTTGGTTTATATGCAATTTGATACTCTAAATTGAATGCATGCAAAGGAATATGTTTTCTGTGGTTAAGCATATTTATATTAAGGTATGTGAACTCTATTGAGTGTTGAAATTGGTTAGATTTGAGTATTGAAAAGAATGGTATGAAAAACTTCACTTTTCAGTGTGCAGTCTGTATAATCTAACCGGTTATTCGATATTTGTAACTGGTTAGATACTGTAAATTTTCAAAGAAAATGATTTTCTGAAATTGGCTCTATGATTCTTACCATTTTTACTCAAGTCTATACTCTAATTTCACTTGAAATCAATCTGAAAACATGTTAATAAATACTGTTTGTTTCAGATTATAATTGAGGAGTCAATGCCTTAATATCCTAAGATAATTTCAAGAGGAAATTATGTTTATTTGGAATTGGATTGTGATTTAGACTTTTGAATGATGAAATCAGTGGGATTTGAGGTATATAACAAAGCTAAGACTCTGTCTATGGATTGGGTAGAGAATTCAAAAAAAAGGTTTTTCTGAATTGCAATGGTTAGTAAGTTCAGGTCTGTAATTCTAACCGGTTAGCCTGAGACTGTAACCGGTTAGTACCTGAAATTGAAAAATAAAAGTTAAGTCTTTTAAATGAAAAGTTTGATACCATTGGTTGAGATTTCCCAATCCAAGTTTAATGGCATGTTTTTAAGTAATTCATGGATGAATTTTGGTGCCAAAGGTTATACCTCAAATAAATCATTCAAAAGAGAAATTGAGATATCTCTAAATCACAATAATTAAATTAAAGATAAAAACCAACCTCAATAATTGTGCATTCATGCATAGATGATGGAAAATAGGTTGGTAAGAAACGATTATCATATTCTGGGAATATGAGGAGGGTACTTCGGGAGTACCAAATTTGTAACCTACTTGATGACACATTCTGGGAATGTGGCCAGTGTCTGGGACATGGTTTTTATGCGTTCCGGGAACGTGATACACACTCTGTGAGTGATGTTTGTTTTTCTAAGTATGGTTTGCCATTCGTTTTGAGAACGTATGGTAGCGTTCTGGGAACACATTGGTGTATTGGATGGACGTCCAAGATGGACTAATAGTGGAGGCCTTAGTTGTGGATAGAAATCATGCATCATGCCACCTGCATTATAAGAGATATAATGTTGAAAATTGGTGTGCCCATTTGTACTTGCATTATTGTCTGTCCATGATATACTTGTGTTTGTATTTTAGTGTTTATTGATTATGTATATGTGTATACTTACTCCCTATGCTCTGTTTAGGTGATGGCCAAGTACCTAGCCTGCATCGAGATACGCCCTATCCCTAGTGGTATATGGACGTACGAGGAGCACCGAGCCACCTTTGAGTGGAAGGTGGAGATTACTCTCTACCACCCTAACCCTTTGGTTCGGGTACGACCTCGTAGGTTTAGGATCCCTTTAGTCTATACTATGCATGTTCCACCCTTTTACTCATATAGAGGACCACCCCCGGCTCGACCAGTGCGTCGATTTCATAGCTTTCGTTTTAGATCTGCTACTCGTACTCATCCTTCTTCCCACAGAGTTGTTACTGAGGAGACTCCTTGTCCTGGTCCGACTGACTTTGAGAGGACTGCTTCTGCAGATCCTAGGCCCAGTGGTGGGGTCTCTGTACAGTCGGGCGAGGTCGAGGAGGATCCCGTGGAGGATGAGGACGAGGAGGAGGTGCCTGTCGAGCCTACTGTTTCTGCTAGAGGTGGACCTGCTGGTTCCTAGGAGCTGCAGAGATATTTTGGATCCTAGGTCTAGGGATAGAGCTGCAGAGGATCAGAGGAGCTGTTGAGGACATGGATGACCTGCTCTGGGACTTCTATTTTGAGTTTGTTATATATTGTACATATTTTGAGAGGTCTTAGAGTGAGGTTTATTTTTGAGCAGCTGGTTATGTATATGTTTTACCAAAAACTTGCTATCTCGACTTTTGCTACTTGCTACTGTGATACTGGTGGGGGTTTTATATTATATATATATATGATGTTTTTCTTTACCTCAGCAGTGCCCCACAAGTATTATTTTTACTTTCGCATACTCTGATTTTGGTTCAAAAGAATTCGGCAAATAAGTTTATATTTTATAAGTTCGATCAAACTCAAGAGACAAATAATATGTTTCTAATCAACGCTACGAACATGTTTTATTGTATTAAAAAGACGTTGTCTCGAGAGCTTTTTGTAGTTACAATTCTATTAAGCCGAATTCAAATTATTCGTCAAGGTTAAAGGTGTTTAAAATTGAGCAAGTATGAATTAAAGAGGAAAAATTTTCTAGTCCATATTTTGATAGCAAGTATTCTATATTTGGAAATATTTATTATTTTCAAGATATAAAACAAGGGTGTCACACGTTTGGTGGTATCAGAGCAATGGTCTTGTCCCTCATGGCCCGATGATGCAGCTAAGTATGATATTCAATGTTATTTGAATATGTTTGAGTAAGTTAGGGAATAAGCTAGTTGTGCTTATACTTTAAAAGACCTTTTCGTGACCCAAAGCCCATAGTGCAGGTCTTTCTATGGCAACCAGGAATAGAAATTATACGAATGAAATGTTAGAACGTATTACGACTGTGCTGGAGGGTATACAGCAGCAGCAACAACAGCCACGTCAAGGACGAGCTGGTAACCCACATGTTGGTAATGTGGTGAATAATGATGCTAAGACTCTGTCGGAGTGTAGAAAGTGAAATCCACCATGGTTTGAAGGAGGATACAAACCTGATGAGGCAAATAAGTGGTTGTATGAAATCAACAAGATTTTCAGAACTTTAGACTGTTCGGATGATCAGAAGGTGACTTATGCAGTTTATATGCTTCATGGGGTAGCTGAGAACTGGTGGGATCATACGGTACAATTGCTGAACTTTGAGAGAAGAGCAATCAGCTGGGGAGTGTTTATGGAGAAATTCCTTAATAAATACTTTCCAGAAGATTTAAGGAGAAAGAAGGAGGTAGAGTTCATGCAATTGAAACAGGGAGATATGCGTGTAGGAGAATATGCTGCTAGATTTGAGGAGTTGATGAAATATTCTCCCTACTACTTGAACAACCCTGATGAAAGAAGTAAATGTGTCAAGTTTGAAGGTGGACTGAGACCGGAGTTGAAGTCTATCTTCAGTTATCAGAGAATTCAGAGTTTTCCTGCACTTGTAGATATGTGCAGAATGTATGAGGATGATAAGAAGGCTGAGTTGATAGGAAGCCAAGGAAAGGGTAGTGGACAGAACTATGGACCCTAGAGGAAGAAGAGGTTTGATCACCGGAATAATGGTCCATATGCTCAGAAGAACAAGGGCAAGGGTAAAGATGTGATTGATAACAGAAACAAGTCTCGCAATAATGCTCCTTATTGTGAGAAGTGTCGACGTTATCACCATGGTCAATTCTGCTGGTCCACAGGAGGGTGTTTCAAATGTGGAAAGCAAGGTCATTTTGCCCGTGATTGCAGAGAGCTCGCAAAAGGTGATGCTAAAGGATCTGCTGGCAAGTTCGTGGTGCAAGGAAAAGTGTTTACCCTGAGTGGTAATGAAGCAACCCAAACCCCGAATCTCGTGCAAGGTAACTTTTTGCTTAATGATCAACCTTGCAAGATTATGTTTGATTCTGGAGCTACACATTCTTTTGTTTCTCCTGAATGTGTGAGTAGATTGAATCTTGTTGTTTCTGATTCGCCTTGTTGTCTTAGTATAGATACCCCTACTGGAATACCCATCTTTACCTCTAAGGTTTGCTTAGGGTGTGAAGTTGAAATCTTGGGTCGTGTCTCTAAAGTAGATTTGGTTTGTCTCCCTAATTTACAATTAGATGTGATCTTGGGTATGGATTGGTTGATGAAGAACCAAGTGATCATCAATTGTGAGAGAAAGACAATCCATTATAGAACCCTTATACCTGAAGGTTACATGTGTTTATTCTCTGCTACCGAAGAAGAAGAGACAATGCAATTAGAAGAGATTCCTGTGGTGAGGGAATTTCCGGAAGTATTTCCTGAAGAGATACCAGGATTACCTCCGAAGCGGGAAATAGAGTTTGGGATTGATTTAGTTCCTGGAGCTGGTCCCATCTCTATTGCTCCTTATAGAATGACACCACCGGAAATGGCAGAAATGAAAGCAGATAGAGGAGTTGCTGCAGAAGCAGATGATTAGGCCAAGTGTTTCGCCTTGGGGAGCTCCACTACTGTTTGTTAAGAAAAAGGATGGAAGTATGAGAATGTGTGTGGACTACAGACAGTTGAATAAGGTCACCATTAAGAATAAGTATCCTTTGCCAAGGATTGATGACCTTATGGATCAAGTTAGGGGAGCTGCAGTGTTTTCAAAGATTGATCTGAGATCGGGCTATCATCAAATCAGGATAAAGGAGGAAGATATACCCAAGACTGCATTTCGATCTCGATACGGTCATTATGAGTATGTTGTGATGCTGTTCGGATTGACTAATGCACCTGCTATTTTCATGGATTATATGAACCGGATCTTTAGACCATATCTGGATTTGTTTGTAGTGGTGTTTATAGATGATATTTTGGTCTATTCGAAGAGTCCGGAGGAGCATGAAGAACATCTTAGGATTGTGTTGAAGGTCCTGAAGGAGAAGCAGTTGTACGCCAAACTTGCGAAATGTGAGTTTTGGTTTAATGAAGTAAAGTTTCTTGGGCATGTAATCTCTAAGGAAGGAATTGCGGTGGATCCAGCAAATGTGAGTTCAGTGTTGAAATGGGAACAACCTAAGACTGTGACTGAGGTGAGAAGTTTCTTAGGGCTGGCTGGATACTATCGTCGGTTCATAGAAGGATTTTCCAAGATTGCATTGCCTTTGACCAAGTTGACTCGGAAAGATCAACCGTTTGTGTGGGATGATAGGTGTGAAAGTAGTTTCCGAGAGTTAAAGGAAAGGTTAACATCGTCTCCTATGTTAATCTTACCTGACCCTCACAAGAGTTTTGAAGTGTACTGTGATGCATCTAAGCAAGGACTTGGGTGTGTGTTGATGCAAGAAGGAAGAGTAGTAGCTTATGCATCACGATAGTTGAAGAATCATGAAGTGAATTACCCGACACACGATTTGGAGTTAGCTGCGATCGTGTTTACCTTAAAAATATGGAGACATCATCTCTATGGCACTACTTTCCAAGTATTTAGTGACCATAAGAGTTTGAAATATCTGTTTGACCAAAAAGAGTTGAACATGAGGCAAAGGAGGTGGATGGAGTTTTTAAAGGATTATGACTTTAAACTCCATTACCATCCGGGTAAGGCGAATGTGGTGGCGGATGCTTTGAGTCGGAAAGCAATCCACATAAGTGCAATGATGGTGAAGGAAGCAGCTTTGATCGAGGAATTCAGAGACTTGAGCTTGTTGACGCAAGTGGAACCATCAAGCATCAAGTTAGGAATGTTGCGGATCACAAATGAATTCTTGGAAAGAATTCGGAAGTTGCAACAAGTAGATGAGGAGTTGATTGAAAAGATGAGATTAGGTTCAGATGGGAAGGAACCTGATTTCAAGATTGGGTTGGATGGAATCCTTCATTTCAGAACAAGGATTTGCATACCAAAAGATCAGGAGGTGAGAAGATTGATTCTTGATGAAGCACATAAGAGTCGGATGAGTATGCATCCTGGATCAACCAAAATGTATCAGGATCTGAAGAAAATGTTTTGGTGGTCTGGTTTGAAAAAGGATGTTGCGGAGTATGTGGCTTCATGTTTAATTTGTCAGAAAGCTAAGGTAGAGCATCAGAAACCAGGAGGACAGTTGCAACCCTTAAGTATCCCTCAATGGAAGTAGGATAGTATCTCAATGGATTTTGTATCTGGTTTGCCAAAGACAACAACAAATCATGATGCAATCTGGGTGATTGTGGATCGGTTGACTAAGTCGGCGCATTTTATTCCGATAAATATGCGCTATCCTTTGAATAAGTTGTGACGACCCGCAAATTCCTCGTATTATTTTAAACCATAAAGAGAATTATTTTTGAGAAAGTGTTTTTAAAAGAGTATTTCCTTGAATGAATTCCTTATTTTATGATTTCAAAGTGGTGAATGATTTTAAAAGGAATGGTTTTCATGAAATGCTACTATTAGTTTTAGAAATTGAGTTTTTGGAATGATTATATATTTAATGTTTTTATGCTTTAAAGGAAATGTGATTTTTATACATGAGTTATTTTATGAGAAAAAGATTTGTTTTCTATGTATGTATGCGTGTGCTACGTGTGTATGTTGTGACACCCTTCCGGATTACCCAAATATAATATAGTATTTATGCTTTATATTGGATAATATATGGACTTGTGAGCTAAGAAAATATGGTAAATAAAATTTTCTTTAAAGCGAGTGCACAATTCATCTAATGGAACTCTTGGAGAATAAATTCTAAAATCCTTTAAAACACTTGTATCGAGTTCGGCGATTTCTAAAACCTTTTCTCAAGCAGGATAACATTCGTTCTTTAGAAATTTCTTTACATTTTACAATCAATTGAAGCTATCCATACTTTGTTCAATAAAACTGATACCGTCAATTAATACTTATAGCCGAGCTCATTTATAAGTTGAATCAGAGTAAGCGGAAATTACTGGACTATGCGACTGATATAATATAAACATAGATTTTCATATATACGAAAGAGTCATACATACATAGTCCATGAGATAAGTCACCAAGTTCCAAAATATAACAAGTCCATATAAACAGATCTACATCACTATGATACTATAACCCTAGAGTAAAACATATGTACAATATATACATCATCAAAATACAACCCCAGGGATAGTCACGTAGATCCATCAGCATCAGATGCAGTAGTAGTAGCAGCAGTAGTCTCCCAAAAACATAGGTAATAAGGTAGTAGCATCATCATCACAGCAGCAGCAGCACATCTCCTCCACACACCGGATCCTCGGATCCACATCATACACCATATACATGTACCTAAGGATCATCGTCCCTCCAGTCACTCCCAGTAGAATGCACGACAGGCTCGCTCCCACTCTCGTCCTCCACCGGATCCTCCTCGATCTCATCTGAAGGAGAGTGTACCCTACCACTGGGTACCGGATCAGGTGATGGTGAAACCCTGACGGGGCTCCTCGGATAAGAAGGGGGAGTCTCCTCGCGGACAACTCTCGAAGTAAAAGGGTGAGAGCGGGTAGGTCGAAAATGAAAACTATGGTAAGAGCGAGCTGGTCGCATAGGAGGTGGTCCATGATAAGTATAAAACGGGGGTACATGCATAGTGTATATGATGGGAATCCTAAACCTACGAGGACGGAATCGCGTCAGCGGGTTAGGGTGGTAGAATGTGAACTCTACCTCCCCCTCATACACCGCGCGATGGTCCTCATAGATCCATACGCCACTAGGAAGTGGCCGGATCTCGATGCAAGCAATGTAACGAGACATCACCTACAAGGGCATAGGGGTAAGCAATTCTATACACATAACCAATAGAGAATAAATTGTGCAATATGAATATTTAAATATGCATCAATCAACAATCACATATAACACTTAGCAGTTAATGAATGCACATAGGATGCTCACACTTATTTCATTTATCACAATTAATTTAAATGAGTGGCATGATGCATGACTTTAGCTCTCAAGCCTATCTCCATCATACTATGTCACTCTCTGACGTCCATCCCTGACAACCCAACACTCAACAGTGCGTTGTATTCCTAGGTATACAACAATTCGTACATTCACCTAGAATGTACACGACAAGCTTGGTATCCATGCCACCCGAGCATATCCCGTCATCCAAACGGACCGTCATCCAAACGGTATAACCATATCGGCATTCCCTCAGCCAACCACGTCAACGACGTGTCATCAAGCAAGCGTATTGGCACTCCCAGAGGCCCTCCACATGTTTACCAAAAACATGATATACGTCCTACCAACCAAACTCCAGAATGAATGCATTATCTTACTTAAAAGAGATTGATTGACGTTTTATCCTTTTATTAATACATTACGTGCCTCCCGAGCAACGTATCATTATTCAAATGAAAACATCATAACGTCAATCAATTTCCTCTAAGTCCAGGATCACTTGGTTTATTGTCCTCTAAGAGTTACAAAATGACTTAGAATTGAAAATGGTAGTTTTAAGTATCTGACTAAAAATACTCGAGTTTTCTCCAAAATACTCGAGTAGTTAATCATTTTCCAGATTCTACTCGAGTTGTTCATAATTATACTCGAGTCGTTCATGTCTTTTCAGAGATTTAGGGTTTCAGGTGTTCATAAATATACTCGAGTAATTCATGAGATACTCGAGTATTTCATCTCCCAGAATACTCGAGTAGTTCATACATTACTCGAGTGTTCAATCTGATTCCCAAGTTGGTGCGCCAATTTTCACTCTGGTGCACCACGAAATACTCGAGTATCTGCAGACAGAACAGAGTGAAACTTGGTTTTTACATGCCATTTCAATTTCTAAACATTTTTAACCCAAAACAGTGATCACAATAGTTCATATACCACATATTGAACATGTTAACATACTCATTTCATATCAAATAACAAATTTGACAGAGAATCAATCCATTATGCATGAAATATACAATTTAGCGACTCAACACTTCAAATTGCAAAATAAGCACCATATTCATGAAACAAAGTTCATTTAAGCTTGCATGCATGATATAGAACTTGCTCATCACAGTCATAGAGCATGGATTGGTCTCCAAACCAAAGTTCCTATTCAAACTAAGCCCTTAGAGCCTCTTGGTGGCTCTCTAACACAATTAATGAAATTTAAACCCTATCTAGTGAATATAATTACTTCCCCTTACCTCTCAGATGTGAATCAACAGAAAGAAATCCAAAGAAAGCTCTTCAAACCCAGAAATCAACTTGAACTTCACATGCAGAGCAGTTTTGAATGCATCACCAAAACCGAATTGGTTTACCCACAAAACAGAGATAAGAATTGGGGAAAATTAGATTTCTAGACTCTATACAACATCAACTAACTAAAGGAATTAAGTTTGAGACTCAGGGATTCACGAGCTTACCGAAATCGATGATCAAAGTAAGCTCCAAACACCAACTCAAGCAAGGACAGCTTCACTTCAATCCTTCGATTCTCTCAATCCACACACTCAAACCTCACAACTTTGGTGTCTATACAAAGCTCGTGATGTGAGCTTTGTATTGGTGTATCACTCGAAGCCTAACACTTAGAATCAAAAGAGAATCGAATGAGACGAATTCGAAACCCTAACTATGTCAACACAAGCAAGATTGAGCAAAATTCCCACGAATTCGTGGTTGATAAGCTTATATAGACATGAAGAAGGTTCATGCAGTGCGACACGACATCCTTGAGCTGTTGAAGATGGTGTGATCGTGTCAACAAAGCGAACTCGTTGGCTGTGACTCATCAAACGCACTAACTCGTGCAGTTTGACCCAGAATACTCGAGTATTCCAGAAAATACTCGAGTGTTTTACCCAGATTTTTGAAAAATAATTATTTTATTTACTTTCCCTCCAACACCTTTCCTATAATTGCTTCTAGGTCCCAACCCAGGGACTAATATGCAAAATACATATTATATGTATTTAAATTATTTATTAAATAATTCCTCATATGCAAGCTAATTCTATAAACACATATTTTAATCAAGGATTAATTTGAAAACTATTAATTATAATTAAATTATAATTAACATTTCATTAATCGGGGATTAAAATTTTGGGGTGTTACATATGTATGTACATAGCTTAGGATTTCAAGTCTTTAGGATAAATTGGAACCATTTGGAAAGTAAATAAAATAAGATTGATAGGAAATCTAAAGAAGTAGAAATAAATAGACATGAAGTGACCTAAAGCCCTAAATTGCTCCTCCTTGTTCCCTTGATAAAATCCACCCATGCAACAATTTGAAGAACCAAAATTACCCCTCATACTCACCATATGGGCCGAATTTCCAAGGGCAAATAGGACAATTCACGGTTTGTCTATATATACTTTTGGCCCCAGTTCATTTTCACACACTTCACTTCATTTCCTCCATTTCTCATTTCATTTCCTAAACACTTCCTTCTAAGAGTCCATTAAGCTCTTAGAAAAGAAAAAGAGAGAGAGAGAAAGTTGGCCGTGAGGAAGAGAGGAAGAAGAAGAGGAGATCAAACCAAAACCTAGAGCCTTCCTTGAAGATTCAAAAACTTAGAAGCTAGAAGATCAACTCTTCCTTAGGTGGGTGGTTCGAAGGTCAAGAGGAAGTTGTGACGGTTTAAGTTTTTCTTTGATCTTGTGATCTACCCTCTTTTCTTTCTTTGCATGTTGGTTTTTCATGGTCTTGATGATGAATGCATGTGTTGTTGTGCATGATCATGGACTTTGAAACTAAAAGGAATTTGTAATAAACTAAACAATGGACTTGATGATTCGGTTAAGGCTTGCATGATAGATCTTGATGTTTTTTTTAAACTAAACTTTAAAGATCTAAAGACTTGTTGAGATTTTTGTGAAGTTTGAAGTCATCCTCTTTGCATGTTAAATTTTATTACTTAAAACCGTGATTTGTGAAGTGTTCATGAGATTATTTGATGATTAAATATATGATCTAAGCTTGCTTGATGTTAAAGTTGAGATCTTTGGCTTTGCATGAGGTTTGATGATGATCTTGGTGTTTTATGTACATGCATGTGTTACTTATACCTTGATCTTGAATTTTTAAGAGTAAATGAACTTATAAAACACTAGATCATGAACTCTATGATTCGGCCATGACTAAAGATTAAGTCTTGATGCTTTTTAATTTGATCTAGGTCATTGCATGTTAATCTTATGCTTAGAAAAGTTGATTTGAGTGGTTGAAAGGTTTTGATTTTAACTTAATCTTGATAAGCCTTGATTTTTGTCTTGATCTTTAACTTGTTCATGACAAAGTTTGGTTCTTGAGCTTTGCATGTAATTTGTAAATAAAAAGCTTTGATCTTGTGTTGATCTATGAAAAAGTTTCGATCTTTAATACATGCAGGTTGTTTTGAGCAAAAAGATTTAGTCTTTCTTCAAATGCATGTCACAGTTTTGGCCTCTTTTTACCTAAAACGATTTTGATCTTTGATTTGTACTATTGTGATTGATTTATGACTTGATCTACAAGATCTAAACACATACATGTTAATTTCTTCTTGATTCAAGAATTTTTAAAGAATATGTAAGAAAATTAAAATGAAAACTTGGTTTGAAGTAGTGATGATGTCACGGTTTTATGCTTTAAAGGTGAAATGATATTTTTAATTTTTGTGTAAGAAAGTACATGATTTGGTTTGAGAATCTTGAAGTTTGCATGTTGAAAAATGAACCCAAAAACTTTGTTTTATCATGATGAGATTCGGCCTATGCATGTGATTTAGGTTAGGATTCTTTTTCATGAAGTAACATAAAAGTAATGAGTATGTTTTATGGGTTAAGGCTAAGTTAAATCATTTAAAAATTGTGTTGTGATTAATTATTTTCTATTCGGTTTTGGTTAAAAAGATAAAGGGATTGAATTGATTTTATCTTGCATGATGATTTGAAAAATAAGACTTTGGTGGGATGCTTGATTTAATAAATTGATTTAAGTTAAAGAAAATAAATTAAAGTTTTTAAACTTTTCAAGTGAAGCTCATGGTTTTTGGAATTAAAATGGGATGAATGACTTTATGATTTTATGTCCTTAATATTGAATGAATCTTTGCTTGGGCTTATGTTTATATTCGGCCATGTAGTGTAAATAAGTTTAGGAGATTTAGTTGCATGAAAATAAATTTATATATTAATTTTTGAAAAAGAATTAAGTTGTTTAAAGTAAGAAAAACAATTGTGCTTGATTTATATCCCTGGTCCAATTCGGTTTGAGTATATATATATATGTCTAAGTGTTTAAGTTATATGAAAATGAATGTTTGGTTCATAATTAGATTACATGATTGGTTAATTGCTTATATGACTTGATTTATCCAAGTATTGTTGTTGGTTGTGTGCTAGTTGATGTTTGAAAAATATTTGATTACGTAATCGGTTTTGGAAATAATTGGTTTTAAGATAATTCGATTTGATTTATTTGGAATTGTTGGATTGTGTTTATGGCTGTCCAAGATTTTATTTTATGACAAAAGCTTGAGTTTTAAAGTGTTAATTTCGAATTAAAGAAGTATTTGAAATAAAAGTGTTTTTACGATGTTTTCGGATTTTTATCAAAGTGATTTTGTGAAACGATTCCTTGCTGTCCAGAATTGTTTGGACTTGTTCCTTAACTTTAAAAATGTGTTTATGCGATTTAATGTAACACCCCACATTTTTCCCGTACGTGCGTGAACGGAATTTGTTAAAATAAACCCTGGAATTCGGTTTTATAAGAAATTTTCAGAAAGCAATTTATGGATTTTTATAAACAAAACGTTTTTCCAAAAATGAAGGTGAATGATTTTGTTAATGCTTTGCTAAATGGTGATTTCTTTTAAGATGGTTTTGAAAGTTATTTTGGATATGAATTTCGTGAAAATATACCGTGAAGAAAAATGAATTTAATAAATTGGCTTGAAACTTTTATGTGATGAGTGCTTGATTTAATATTTGTGTGTGTGTGAGAAGGTGCCACGGTTGGTATGAGTGTATGTGTGTGTGTGCATGGAAGTGCTACGTGTGTGTGTGTGCATATAGAAGGGTGTGCTACATGTGTGCTACGTGTGTGAATGCTTGTGTGTGTGCATCAACTTAAAATTCTAAGAGCTTAGGGAGTAAGGAACCAAGCAACTAAGTGGTAACTAGTAAGCTAACTAAGTAGGAAAATCCTAACAACAAGCCAACTACTAGTTAAACCTAAGGTGACCCCTAAAAGCCTAGTCTATTCCATTTGGTCCCCTTGACTTTACAAACCTTATCCATGCAAAATGGAGAGGACTAAATCGCCCTTCTTGGTTGCACTTGGCCGAATTATTCCTAAGGCCACACTTGGAATTTTGAGCTTGCTTCTATATAGGTTTTGTCATAGTTCATTCATCCATTTCCTTCCTATCTCTTCACCACAACACAAACCTAAACACTTTGGTCCAAGAGTGCATCAAGCTCTTGGGACCCTTAGAGAAAAGAGAATGGCCGAGAGAGGGAGAAAAAGAGAAAAGAGGAATGAAAACCCAAACTTCTCAACCAAACCCTTTTGATTTCTTTCTTCAAACACATCCTTCCTCAAAAATAAAGAAGAAAACCAACCATAAACTTTAGACAAGAGAGAAAAGTCGTGGGGTAGGGAGAAGGAAGAAGGAGGTTCCAAGACCAACCAAATCTCACCTTTGTAGATCAAGCCTTATTCTTGAAGATCCATGCACTAGGAAAGCTAGAGAACCAACCATTCATGGTAGGACTTGAGGATTTTGATGAAGATTGTAATAGTTTAAGCTTTTCCTTTTTAGTTTGTAGATCCACCTTAAATTCCTTCTTGCATGTCCATTTCTATGTGAACTTGTATGTTGATCTCTTTGATTTTGGACTCTATGGACTTTAGACTAATGTGTAATATGTTAAATTAGGCTTGATGTTTCGGTTGGATTTCTCTTTGATGGATCTATATGTTTTCTAAATTAAATCCTAAAGATCTAAAGAACAACTAAGGTTTTTGTGAAAACTAACATAGATTCCTTGCATGTTTACCTTTCCTTCTTCTAAAACCGTGATGTGTGTGTTGTGAAATTAAGTGGCTTGCATGTTATGTGTATGTAGTGATCTTGAGTGTTTGTGTTTGAAAACTTGATTTTTAAATTGCATATTTTCTCCTTTACGGCTTTGCCTTTAAAAAGTATCAAGTTAGTTTCATTGTGTTTGCATGTATGATTTATTGATGGACCTATAGATTTCAAGCATATAAAAGTCTAAAATTTTGATTACGAACATGAAAAACAATTTTCATGACCCATTTGGTTTTGAAACCAATCTTTCTTAAATGATTTTCATTTTCTTTGTGTGTGTTATTGTTTAAGTTAGCTTGAATAAATAAAGTATTTGATGTTGTGTGAAAGGCCATTCGGCCATGTTTGGTTATTTAAGATCCATGTCTCCTTTTTGTAAAAGCTTGATGCATGTTTGTTTTATGACTAGATCTAGTGATTTTACATACATGCATGTTAACTTTAAGGGGAAAAATCATGTTTTTCTATATAGAATTCGGTCTTAAGAAAAATATAAAGGAATCAAAACTTTAAAATGATTTAAGTGTAAATGTTAATTGATTTAAGTGTTTGATTGTGTGCATAATTGGTTCTAGGACCATTCGGCCATGTCCCATAAATAATAAAACCTATGCTTTTTATTTCATAAAAGGATCATGCATGCTATTTTCATGAAGTTAAAATTTATTCTTTATTTTGTTGTGAGAAAAATGATAATCTTGAATTTATTGTGTATGTGATGTGGTGTATTGAAACCCTACATGATTGCTTTGACTTTTGTGATTCATGGATGTTGAAAATGAATAGAAACCATGTCTTCCTTGCTTCATATGATTCGGTCATCCTAGAGAAAACTAGGGAACTAGGTTTGTTTTTCATTTAGGGCACATGTATAATGAGACTAATTGAATATAAGAGTTTTAAAAGAATTTCTATGTCATGATTAGGTTTAACAAGAAAATGCATGAGAATCTTTAGAATGAATTATGATTTGAATTGTTGCTTTAATTTAAAATCTTGAAATAAATTAGATTGTTAAAATTTCTCTTTTATGCTCACGGTTTTAGCATCAAAATAAATAAAATGATTCCATGAATTCATGTTTCTATTTGTGCATAAAACTTATGCAAAACCATGTATGCACGATTCGGCCAAAGCATATGTATGAAGTTGGAAAATTGTTTTCATGAAATGACTTTTGATTAAACCTATGGAAAACCATGTTGTATGCTTGATGAAAATGATGTGTGTGCCTTTCCTTTTTATCTTTTGGTTTTAATATGTATATATGATTTAATTTGATTGTGTGAAAAGAATTTTTATATGTTGACTCAATGATTTTAATCCCTATGCTTGATTCGATTTTGTTAGGATAATTAAGAAACTAATTTAAATTATTAAATTAATTTATTAGGATTAAAATTTAATTGATTGGTTTTAAATGAATGAAGTGTGTGAATTTGTATGTGTGTGCTTAGAAAATTGTGTGTGGTTGCTGTGTACTGAATGAAATTTGTTTTACTGATTGCTAACTGTATTTGTGAAATATCTATGTGTGTATTTTAAAGAAATTAATTTTTTTTAAAAATAATAATATATATATATAAATGTATATATATAAATGATTTAACTCGAATTAATTTGGAATCTTAAAGTTTTGTGTCTTGAAAGATTTTCAATGAATGGTTTTAAACTTTTATATTCTTGGATTTTTAATTTTCTGTTTTAAAGTGTAAAAACATTGATTTTATAAATAGAGTGTTTTCAAATTAAGAGAAAGGAATTATTCTAAAGAGTTTTCAAAGCGAAATTAATGATTTATCGAAACGTTCTAACGCACGAGAAAAATGTCTAGTTCGGGTGTCGGACGCGAAAGGAACGACGCAAAGCGAGCAACGGGAAACCATGGAATGGAACGTTTTCGAATGTGTCGTCATCCAGGTGAGAGAGAAGCTCCCCTTAAGACGCCGTGGTATTAGGCAACATATTAAGGCGTCCAATCATCTCAAAGGTTGGACCCGGTCTCGTCAAGGCGAGGAAGAGGGATAGTGAGTGCTTGTTTGTTTGTTTGTGTGTCGTGGGCTATCCCTACAAGTCGCTGAGACCGAAATGTTGTCTATAGTTAGTATGTTTGTTGAAATGATATGATGTTTACTATGCATGAACTGTTGGTTAGCCTAGTATGTGAACTAAATTAAGTAAGTTGTTAAGAGACGTTTGATTTTACCCTGAGATTTGAAACAATAATAATAATAAGGAAACGAGACTGAAAAGGAAAAAGAGATGTGAAAGAGAGATATAAGAAGGAATTGAGAAAGAAATAGATGGTGCGATAAGACTAAAGGAGAAGGTGATAAGAAATGAATGAGAAAGAGACAAAGACGATGTGACTGCACAAAAAAGATAAAGAGTTGGAACTGGAAAGAGAATGTGATTATGGGAGTGAGATGCGGTGGAGTAAAGATGCGATCCCTCAAACATGTTTTTGGGAAGAAGCTTAGTGTTGAGTTGAGCTTGCTCCTCCACTAACACTCACCCAAAAATATGATTTTCGAAAATAGTTTTTAAAAAGAAACTTTTGAAAGGATGTTATGAAGTCATTCTTTGAAAAGGTTTTGCGAATGAGTTTTTGAGAAAGAAGAGGGAATGAGTTTCGAGGAAGCTGGAAAGGATTACGTTGAGCGTGAGCTGATGAGTATTGAGATGAGATTGATGTGTGGCTTGAGGCTATTGTGATTTATGGGGAACAGACTACGTTTAGTGGTCGGGCTTCGTTGAAGGGATGCACCAAGGACGAGCCGACTGTTAGAAATAAGTCGTTAATTAAAATCCTAAAAACTCTAAAAGATTAAAAGACATTTATAGACGCGGTGAGGTATGAGGGTCGTATCGAAGTAGTGGAGAGGATTGCAGGAGGGGAGGACGATGACGGTGAAACGTCAAGAAGTCTAGAGTATATTTCTAGGCGGAACGAATCCCACATGTGGTGCCCTAACGTGGTGGGGACTGGGTCTAATACCGTGGTAAGTTCCGCATCGCGAACTAGAAATTATACTGTCGCCCCCTCGATGCAAATCTACAACAGTGAGAGGGACTGGAACGGGGCATTTGTATTTGCCGCCAAGGGCGTGCTTGATATGATTATGATTTGAGGCTAAGCCTCCTGGTCTGGGACCACTCGTGTGTGACAGCTGTCGTGCCCGCGTGGTAAAGGTCCTGTACTCCTGTTGGCTTCCGACTAGGTTGGGTGGTGTACCGAGGAGATGTAGACGTGTGTGAGCTCAATGATGTCTCCCCCTCATCATTGATGCTATCCGATATAATAAAACATAAAGCACAAAGATGTTTTAAAGAGTTATACAATAAAATACCCAGCACCAAAAGAGAAATTCTAAGACTATAAGATGCGTACAAGAAAGGATTCATGGAATGAGTGATGAGTTTGGAAAGTGGACGGTGAAGAATTAAAAGAAATTGTGGAAGTTGGTAGGAAAGATTGTAGGAACGTGATTGTGAAAAGTTAGGTATAAAATTATGTGTGAATATAGGTGTTTCTGAGATTGATGTTGTTGTTGTTTATGTTGTTTATTGTTTTTCCTTAGTATTTGCCTATTGTAATTCCACACAGTCGACATAACTGTCTGGGTAGCTTACTCTCTCCTCTTCTCTTGTGCTCTTCTTCCCCTGTCCTTCTCTTCTTCTGCACTTCTGTTTTCCTTCTGGAAAATATTATGCTGCAACTAGACGCAAACGAGGTTGAGGTCCCAGATCTAGCTTGTTCGGGAAGAAGGAACACCTTCGTAGACGACTCGGTGGAGAAATCCCTGGGGCAGTAGACGAGGACAACCCTACTGGCGGACCGTGAACGGGGTCCATCAAAATTCAGAGCTAGAACTATAGGTATGAGAGTGTATGACTAGAGGCTAGGTCTCCCCTCAGAGCATTGTACTCCATTGTAAGTCCTTAGTCACTTAACTCTATACTACTGTACCCCGACTAGAGTTTTATTAAACATAAATGTTTTGGGAAACCAAGTAAACTGGGCTACGTCTAATTTGATGTTCTGAAAACTAGTTCCAAAATGCGGTGTCCCGTGACATCTCGGTTTGGAACTTGAAAGGGTTGTGCAAATGAGAGCATGTGTTTCAATCGTAACGGTGTTTTGGAAATCCGCATGTTCTCATCTTGTGCAATACCGGCGTTTTAAAAAAAAAATGGCCCTAATTTTCAAGGTATTTACTTTAAACTTTCAAGTTGCCAAATCGGGGTGTTACATTTAAAGTATGGTTTTTAAGTGGTATTTAATCTAGAAAGAAGCCGGATTGAAAACGGTGGATTTTTCGGTGTTTTCGAACATGATTAAGGTGTTGTTCAAGACGGACCAGCAACCAAATCAATTGGTTTAAACAATTTTATTAGATGTTTTCAAATGGATTTTGAAGTACTTTAAAGTACTAGAAAATATTAGAATCGTTTTGAGGAAAATAATTATGTTCTACGTTAGCCGACGAGAAATGAATTGTGTTTGAATGAGAAAAGATTTTCTTAATACAAGTTAATAACGAAATTGTGTTCTAAATAATACGAGGAATGGTAGAGACGGGGTACTGGAGCATCTGGCAGCGACAAGGATCCACGGAGATCGAGCGCATTTAAATCGCTGGACCTGAGATGAGAGAGAAGCTTTCCTAAGACACCGTGGTATTTAGGTGATATATTAGGACGTTCCGTATCATCTCAAAGATCGGAACTTAGTGGTTCGGAGTCAGTAGTATAGTGGCAATTGTTTGTGTTGTGTGGCCACTTATACGAAGGAGACAAAGACCACGTATTGTTGTGTGATGAATTTATATGTTGATGATGTGATATTGCATGCTTAGATTTATTTATTTAATTATGCATGAAGGTATTTAATACTGTTGATGAATATGAGTAACATGGTGATGGACGTCTGTTACGTCCTGAAAATAAAAAGGAAATAAATAAGTTGGTGAAAGTAAAAGACACAAAGAGAACGGAATAATGGTGAAGATTATGGGACTGATTGGAAATGAGATACCTGTTGAAAAAGAGATAAAGAGTTGAGATTGGGGAAGGATTCAATGATAATGATGAGGTTAAGCCAGAGCTGGGAAAAGTAATGTTGAAACGAGATGTGATTTGAGTGGAGCTTGACTCCTTTGTTGATATTATTGGATTGAGGCTTGTGTTGAGTTGAGCTTGCTCCTCCACTAGTGCTCACTGAGATTTTTGAAAAAGTTTATGAACTGAGATTTTTGAGAAAGTTTATGAAATGATATTTTGAAAAAGATTGTGAAAGGAGGTTTTGCGAAAAGTTTGTGAAACGAGATTTTTTAGAAATTTTGTGAAACGAGATTTTTGGTGAAATGAGATTTTTAGAAAGCTTGTGAAATAAGATTTTTAGAAAAGTTTATGAAAGGAGATTTTTGAGAAAACATATAAAATGTATTTTGAGCAAAGTTTTTGAAATATAATTTTGAGAAAGTTTACAAAACGAGATTTTCAGAAAGCTGATAAAAATGTATTTGGAGGATAGTCCGTGAAGCAAGATTTTTGAGAAAGTTTTACAAACTGATATTTTTGAGAAAGTTTATGAAAGGATATTTTGTGAAGGTTTATGAAACAATATTTTTGAGAAAGTTTACGCAATGAGATTTTTGAGAGAGTTTTGCAAAATGATGTTTTGAGAAAGTTTATGAAATGAGATGCGAGTTTATCGATGTGATCCCAGCTCTGCGCTATGTCGAGAAAAGAAAGGAAAAGAAATGTTAAAAGTTAGTGGTCGGGACTCATTGAAGGGATGCACGAAGGATGGGCCGATCTTTGGTTAATTAATAAAATAAAAGACTTTAAAAGACATTAACGAATGCGAACGCGGTGAGCTATGAGTGTGATGTCGAAGTAGTGGAGATGAAGGTACCCCGGATATCAGGGATATTCGGGTTGTGAATGAAATAGGGTAGGCTAGGGCGATAAAACGTCATGATGCCTTGAGTACTATTCTGGGCGGAACGAATTCCATATGTGGTAACCAGACGTGGTGGGGACTGGGTCCTAATGCCGTGGTAAGTTCTGCACCCGAAACTAGAATAGTGCTGTCACCCCTATGGCATTTCAGGAACAGTGAGAGGGACTGGAACGGGGCATTTGTGATTTGCCACTGTACCCGAGTCTTCTACAGTGAGCCTTGATTATATGATATGATATGATATGAATTGAATTGACTTGAGACTGTACCCGAGTTTTCTACAATTCTCCTGGCTTGGAGCCAATTGATGATGAGACAGCTGTCGTGCCCACGTGGTAAAGGTCCTGTACTCCTGTTAGCTTCCGACTAGGTTGGGTGGAAGACCGAAGAGATGTAGACGTGTGTGTAACGACGAATGAAACGAGTACCTCGATGGTATTCTAAATTTTCCCAATCATCGATGGTTGTAATCCGATAAGACTTGATAAGAAAAGTTTAAGAGTTATGAAAAGACTTGTAACTATAAGAGCAAAATCTTATGAAAGATGGATGATGAGAAATGAAAATGAGAAAGGAACTGAGGAAGAAAGAAGGTTACACTGAGAAGTGAAAATGAGACTGGCATAATAATGAATGATAATGATAACGATAATATGTTTGAATGCTATGTTGTATGTATGTTGCTTGTCTTGTTTGTATGGTCTTGATATCTCGCCTACTGTAATTCCACACCGTCGACGATGCGTTGTTCGGATCGCTTACTCTCTCCTGTTCGTTGGCATATCGATGTTGTTGGTATCTCAACGGGCAGATGGAGCATCGTCTGGAGATTTCTACATGGCGTCGTCAGGGAAGTGGATGGAAACCCACACGCTATGGATGGGTGTGGACGGGATGTACGCAAATGGTGATCGCGAATCCAGAACACAAGCTAAGTGGATCGACAACGGGATCGAGCTTGGGAAGCGTCTCTATTCTGGGATACAACAGTAACGAACCACCGCCAGGTGATGAAGTTAAAGAGGAATCCGTGAAGCTGTTTGGTGTAAAGCTAAAGCCAAGTTCTGAAGCGGAGTCAGCAACGGAGATAGCATCATCCTCCGGTGCGAAGAAAAAGCCAGAGAAGAAAAGAAAGCCACATCCGGTGATCTTCATTAGGAGGAATCGAAAGTAGTCCTTTAATAGTTTAAGTTTGTTGTTAGTACTCAAGTCAATGATTACCAAGCAAAGAACCATTTATGTAATCAAGCTAATTTTTAATTCTGTATTGTGGAATACTTTATTTTGGAAGACCCAACAATGTAAATTTTTTTTTTGGAAACCGTCATGAGACTTTTGAAACCAGTCACATTGTGGAGACGAAAGTTTTATGTAAAGAACTGTTTTAGTAACAACTCGGTTTTCAAGGAGAAGTGTAAGAGTACATTAAGGATACTTCAATAATATTTTCAAAAAAAAAAAAAAAAATTGGCCTCATTTTAGCAACTTTAATAATTAAAAGTTAATTAATTTTGGGTTACGAAAATCGGGCTGTTACATAAGCTTACCCAGATCTACATTAAGGAGGTAGTTCGTCTACACGGAGTGCCTTCAAGTATTGTGTCGGATCGAGATCCCAGGTTTACTTCACAGTTTTGGAAGAGTTTGCATAACGCTATGGGAACAAGCTTAAAGTTGAGTTCTGCGTATCATCCACGGACTGATGGTCAAACGGAGAGAACTATTCAGTCTTTGGAGGATATATTGAGGGCTTGTGCACTTGAAGAGCAGAGAAGTTGGGATCAAGTGTTACCCCTTGCAGAACTCACATACAACAACAGTTATCATGCGAGCATCGGAATGGCACCGTTTGAGGCTTTGTATGGAAGGAAATGCCAAACCCCGCTATGCTGGTTTCAAGTGGGGGAGAACCTAGTAGTTGGACCAGAAATTGTGCAACAGACAACTGAGAAGATTAAGATGGTTCAGGCAAAGATGAAAGCGGCTCAAAGTCGGAAGAAGAGTTATGCTGATAAGAGGAGGAAACCAATAGAGTTTTCGGAAGGCGATCATGTGTTTCTTCGGATAGTTCCGATGAAAGGAATTAGTAGAGCCTTGAGAACCCGAAAGCTTTAGCCTAAGTTTATAGGCCCATACCAAATCCTTAAGAGAGTTGGTCCTGTTGCCTATCAAATAGCTTTACCACCCTCTCTGTCAAATTTGCACAATGTCTTTCATGTTTCTCAGTTAAACAAATATGTGCATGACCCATCGGTTGTTTTGAAAATTCAACCTGATGATCTAGCTTTAAAGGAGAACCTTACCTTTGAAGCCAGACCGGTCCGGATAGAAGATCGTGAAGTTAAACAGCTTAGGGGAAAAGAGATACCTTCAGTTAAGGTTATATGGGAAAATGCTGACGTGTTTGAAGCTACATGGGAGCTAGAGGATAAGATGCGTCAAGAGCACCCTGAGTTGTTTATGTAAGTTAGAATTTCGGGGACGAAATTCTTTTTAAGTGAGGGAGTAGTGTAACACCCCTAATTTTCGTCTCCCGGATAATAAGGAAATTAATAATAAATAAAGTTTTATTATTAATTTATATAAATTTTCCAAGTTTATATTTTGTATTTAATTAGCCTTGAAATATAAAAATAGGTGAAGTTATTTTTATATGGTGAATATATACAAAAATATAGATATTGCATTTTAGTCCTTGGGTTAGGACCTAAATGTAATATTAGAAAGGTTCTTGGAGGGAAGGGTTTTAAAAGTGTTAATTTTAAATTTTACACTGATCTAACCGGTTAGTAATGCCCTGTAACCGGTTACACGATGAACCCAGAAACTGGGTTAGTGCGTTTTGATGAGTTATCACTTGATTAATCCACGAATTCGCCACGAAATCAGCCTAAGATTAGTGGAGAACACACGTCCTCATGCATATAATCTTGATTTCTCTATAAAAGGAGGAATTGTTGAAGAAATTGGGGTTGATTTTCTGAGTAGAAGGTTGAAGCTCTGTTTAGGGTTCTTGATTCGTTTGGTTTAATTCTTCTTCGTTTCTGAGTGTTGGAGAGTGAGTGATACACCTTCACAAAGCTTGAATCAAGGGCTTTGTATTGACATAAAAATTGTGAGCAGAGAGTTCTTGTGTAAGGACTAAGGAGGAATCAATCCAAGAAGTTGAAGCTTTGAAGCTATCAACACTGTCTCTGTGTTCGTGGAGCTGTCTTTGAGCTTCGATTTAGGTAAGCTCAAGCACTACTCTTTGAATCTCAAACCACTTTGATTTTCTTGTGCATGTTGCATACAACAAGTCCTAACCATTTTCCCCAAATTATATTACCTTTTCATGCACCAAAATATCTGGTTTTGAACCCTGTTGAACCTGTGTTGGCTGAGGACAGAGCTTGAGGTTCTTGTGGATTTCTTGCCAAAGTTAGTAATTTCACTCATCAAACACGATTTAGAGGTATGGGAGAAGTTTACCTTGTAACAGCCCAGCCCCAGCCAACCGTACGGTACTGGGCACCGAGGCCCAGCGCACCGCCACGTGGATATTGTCCGCTTTGGGCATCAGAGCCAGGTCCGGGTCGGTGTGCCAACGAGGGCGTTGGGCCTCCAAGGGGGGTGGATGTAAGGTACGCCTTAGTCCCACATCGGCTGGTAAGGTGAACGAAGCATGCCTTATATAGGATGTGGATACCTTACCTCATGTGGACGCGTTTTGGGGCTCACTGCTCACTGTTAGTGTGAGACCAAGAGCAAAACCGTGAGGGTGAAGGATGCCCAAAGCGGACAATATCCACGTGGCGGTGCGCTGGGCCCCGGTGCCCAGTACCGTACGGCTGGCTGGGGCTGGGCTGTTACATACCTTATACTAGATTGAGACTAAAATTGTGTGTTTTAGGATTTGAGTCAACAAAGACTCAAAAGGGCATTATGTGAATAGGTTAAAAGGCTTGGAGGCCATTTCTGTGTCTCAATTCTTTTTGAGCAAGTTTGATAAGCTGCATGCAAGTGATTTTGATGATTGAATCATAATCTAAATGCTTATTATGAGTTTTGTGATATCAAGTTGTGTTTATGTTGGTTTATATGCAATTTGATACTCTAAATTGAATGCATGCAAAGGAATATGTTTTCTGTGGTTAAGCATATTTATATTAAGGTATGTGAACTCTATTGAGTGTTGAAATTGGTTAGATTTGAGTATTGAAAAGAATGGTATGCAAAACTTCACTTTTCAGTGTCCAGTCTGTATAATCTAACCGGTTATTCGATATTTGTAACTGGTTAGATACTGTAAATTTTCAAAGAAAATGATTTTCTGAAATTGTCTCTGTGATTCTTACCATTTTTACTCAAGTCTATACTCTAATTTCACTTGAAATCAATCTGAAAACATGTTAATAAATACTGTTTGTTTCAGATTATAATTGAGGAGTCAATGCCTTAATATCCTAAGATAATTTCAAGAGGAAATTATGTTTATTTGGAATTGGATTGTGATTTAGACTTTTGAATGATGAAATCAGTGGGATTTGAGGTATATAACAAAGCTAAGACTCTGTCTATGGATTGGGTAGAGAATTCAAAAAAAAAGGTTTTTCTGAATTGCAATGGTTAGTAAGTTCAGGTCTGTAATTCTAACCGGTTAGCCTGAGACTGTAACCGGTTAGTACCTGAAATTGAAAAATAAAAGTTAAGTCTTTTAAATGAAAAGTTTGATACCATTGGTTGAGATTTCCCAATCCAAGTTTAATGACATGTTTTTAAGTAAATTCATGGATGAATTTTGGTGCCAAAGGTTATACCTCAAATTAATCATTCAAAAGAGAAATTGAGATATCTCTAAATCACAATAATTAAATTAAAGATAAAAACCAACCTCAATAATTGTGCATTCATGCATAGATGATGGAAAATAGGTTGGTAAGAAACGATTATCATATTCTGGGAATATGAGGAGGGTACTTCGGGAGTACCAAATTTGTAACCTACTTGATGACACATTCTGGGAATGTGGCCAGTGTCTGGGACATGGTTTTTATGCGTTCCGGGAACGTGATACACACTCTGGGAGTGATGTTTGTTTTTCTAAGTATGGTTTGCCATTCGTTTTGAGAACGTATGGTAGCGTTCTGGGAACACATTGGTGTATTGGATGGACGTCCAAGATGGACTAATAGTGGAGGCCTCAGTTGTGGATAGAAATCATGCATCATGCCACCTGCATTATAAGAGATATAATGTTGAAAATTGGTGTGCCCATTTGTACTTGCATTATTGTCTGTCCATGATATACTTGTGTTTGTATTTTAGTGTTTATTGATTATGTATATGTGTATACTTACTCCCTATGCTCTGTTTAGGTGATGGCCAAGTACCTAGCCTGCATCGAGATACGCCCTATCCCTAGTGGTATATGGACGTACGAGGAGCACCGAGCCACCTTTGAGTGGGAGGTGGAGATTACTCTTTACCACTCTAACCCTTTGGTTCGGGTGCGACCTCGTAGGTTTAGGATCCCTTTAGTCTATACTATGCATGTTCCACCCTTTTACTCATATAGAGGACCACCCCCGGCTCGACCAATGCGTCGATTTCATAGCTTTCGTTTTAGATCTGCTACTTGTACTCATCCTTCTTCCCACAGAGTTGTTACTGAGGAGACTCCTTCTCCTGGTCCGACTGACTTTGAGAGGACTGCTTCTGCAGATCCTAGGCCCAGTGGTGGGGTCTCTGCACAGTCGGGCGAGGTCGTGGAGGATCCCATGGAGGATGAGGACGAGGAGGAGGTGCCTGTCGAGCCTACTGTTTCTGCTAGAGGTGGACCTGCTGGTTCCTAGGAGCCTGCATAGCATAGATATTTTGGATCCTAGGTCTAGGGATAGAGCTGCAGAGGATCAGAGAAGCTGCTGAGGACATGGATGACCTGCTCTGGGACTTCTATTTTGAGTTTGTTATATATTGTACATATTTTGAGAGGTCTTAGAGTGAAGTTTATTTTTGAGCAGCTGGTTATGTATATGTTTTACCAAAAACTTGCTATCTCGACTTTTGCTACTTGCTACTGTGATACTGGTGGGGGGTTTTATATTATATATATATATATATATATATATATATGATATTTTTCTTTACCTCAGCAGTGCCCCACAAGTATTATTTTTACTTCCGCATACTCTGATTTTGGTTCAAAAGAATTCGACAAATAAGTTTATATTTTATAAGTTCAATCAAACTCAAGAGACAAATAATATGTTTCTAATCAACGCTACGAACATGTTTTATTGTATTAAAAAGACGTTGTCTCGAGAGCTTTTTGTAGTTACAATTCTATTAAGCCGAATTCAAATTATTCGTCAAGGTTAAAGGTGTTTAAAATAGAGCAAGTATAAATTAAAGAGGAAAAATTTTCTAATCCATATTTTGATAGCAAATATTCTATATTTGGAAATATTTATTATTTTTAAGATATAAAACAAGGGTGTCACAAGATTTCCAAATAGGTTATCGGTTTAATAAATAAATCTACTTCAAATAAACTTTTAATAAGTAAGATATATACACTATATCTAGTAAGTCCCAAAAATTATTGTACATGATCCTAAACTACTACATGCCATATAAGCCTGTGTAAAAAGTTATCATACTATAAAATTTTTAAATTTTTAAATTGGCCAATAAACTATCAAATATGTCTTTATATAAATTTCAAAAAAAAAATATGTCTTTATATAGATCACTAAATTTAATATATATATATATATATATATAATTGATATAAATATATTAAATATATACACAATTAAGTATATAGTAAAATTATATATACAAGGAGGTCTATTAGGCTTTATAAGCCTTTAAGAAATTCCAAATCTGATTTATTTAAGTTAAGTAAGCTTTTTTAAAAATTCTAGACTTAGCAAATTTATGAAAAAAGTCTGCCTTGCTTAATCTATCGTAAGCCCGATAATAAGTCCTGTTGGTTAACCTAGCCTATTTTCATTCCTATTCTCTAATAAGTTCCTAAATATCAAGGTCCCTAGGTCGCTTATATATAGTTTACATGGCAATATAAGTTCAGTCTATATAGTTTACATGGCACCAACCATTATGTGGCAAGTAGCATTTTTTGGTCTATCTTTTTTAGACAAAATTGAAATAAGCTTTAAAAATGATATTTCATCCCGTTTGTAAAAATGGGCCTTATGAAATACGCAATTTGTTGTACGGAGAGTAATTTTTTTTATTAAGTTGTTAATTAAATTAAACATGCAGTCAGTTAGGATAAAATTCAGTAATAATTATATTAGTTCTAATTTTATTTACAAATATAATATTTAATCGTTATTATTATTAGTTAGATATTGTTTGTTGGACTTCACTGAATATTACTTCACTTAATAGATCCATCATCGTGTTATATTTTTTTTGTACTTCACTGAGTTTAGGGGACTGGTATAAATTTTTTTTATTACTCTTCATGTTTAAAAATATACAAGATTTTAATATTCTCTTCGATTCTATTTATAAGACTTTTTTGGGTTTTTATTTTGGTCCTATTTATAAGACCCCTTTTCAATTTTTAATAGCATTTAATTACTTTTTTCCACAAACACTTCTAACAAGTCAATATTTTTTAGAGTTTCAATAATAATTATAGGGGTAGTTTTGAGGTAGTTAAACATGTTAACCCCACCAATTAAGTTAGGCAAATAACTGAACCCCACAATTTAAAGAAGCGAATCCCACCAATGAAGATAATTAAACAAGTGAACCCCACACTTTAAGGTAGTTAAACATGTGAACCGTACCAATTAAGTTAGTTAAACAAATGAACCCCACCAATTAAGATAATTAAACAAGTGAACCGCACACTTTAAGGTAGTTAAATATGTGAATCCCACAATTTAAGTTAGTTAAACAAGTGAACCCTAGTTGAACATGTGAACCCCATTAATTAAGTTAAGTAAACAACTGAACCCCACAATTTAAACAAGTGAACCCCACCAATGAAGTTGGTTAAACAAGTGAACCCCAGAATTTAAACTACATAAAATCTCTACTCCTCCAGTGTTGTTTTTAAGCAAAAATGACTAACTTCGCAGAGTTAGAGAAGGTAGTTTCACATTTTTAATTTTCTCAATTTCATTAAAAAATAGACTATTTTAATAAATTTACATTGACAATGAAACAAAATTAAATAACCCAAACCAAATTAAGTGGAGGTATTATTTATTTTAATTTATTGTTAAGAAAAGTTAAACGTTTTTTGTTTATTTATTTTATTTTAATGTTCGTTTATACATAAGGAAATGAGTATTTCCTCCGATCTCAATTATAAGCAAAAAAAAATCTCATTAATGGTCTTGAATATAAGCAAAATTAACTAATTTTCTATTTCCAATACAATCATTCTTAAAATATATCTATAAAGTGGTTGAATTATTTAATTTTTGTCATTCCCAATATAAGTTTATTAAAGTAGTCTTTTTTTTATGAATTTGAGAAAATTAAATATACTCAATTGACATTTTTTAATACATGTGAAATTAGTTATTTTTGCTTAAAAATAAGATCGAAGTAAGTATATAAATTTGAATACAGTACTGAACACCCGGATCCATTTAGAATGACTGATGATGAGCGGGAATTGTTTTATAGAATTTGGTGCCATAAATTACATTGTAGAATAGGACAAAAATCTGACCTATTGTAAAAGTGGGTCATGATAAATCTCTTTTCGTAGATTTGGTGTTTGAGTACTTTTTCGCAAAGAGTATTTTTTATATTTTTCACTTTTGTAATAAAATTTTGTCTTATTTTAAAAAAGTTTGGTTGCAACGTGATCAGATGTGACAGTAAAGTTTTTTTTACTGTATCATCCATAATTCATTTGTGTATGATCGTTGTCTTTCAAATAAAAGTAATATGAATGAATAGTGGATGATGAACTAATCGTGTAAAAAACATTATATCGTCAGTACATATCCATTAATCTTACATTAATAACGAGTAAAAACCGAAATACTGTTCAATTTTGAGCCATTTACCAAACCAATATCAATCATATCATATGGCAATATACCATTCCGCAAAATTTAAATCTCAACAAGTACATGCTTTACTATGAGTTTTAAATTCTAAACTCCATAAAGTATCTCCAAACCCCAATTTTAATATTAAAAATTACCAAATTATTCTAATGAAGTAAAAAAATAATAGGATATGAACCTCATAAATTATTCACAAACTTCATCTTCTTTCTCTAACCTTAAATCTCATAACCACCTTATCTTCTCCCTTCCTCCGTCACCATTAAACTTGAACTTCCAAAATCACATATACACATATTTCCCTCAAAAACAAAAACATATACAGTTAAGGAGACATATCATATGTGTATATGTGATTTACAAAGTCAGTATTGTCTTCGTCTAGCGTTAATAAGTGCCACTTCATATCCTACAATTAGCATCGCATGTTTGGATCCCATATTAAGTGCTTCTGGATTTCCGCAGGACCAGAGTATATATGACCCTGCAAAAAAATAACGCAACATTAGTTTATTGGAAAAAAAAAGAAAAGAAAAACTATCACAAGTATTAAAAATAAATATATATGCATAGCGATCGTATTCTTTCGAGCTCCTCAATCCAGTGAACATGTATAGCAAAAGTATATTTTGAGGGAGACATATGTACATGTGATTCTAAAAGTTTAAGTTTAATGGTGATGGAGGAAAGGAGAAGATAAGATGGTTATAGGGTTTAGGGTTAGAGGAAGAAGATGGAGTTTATGAATAATTTATGGGGTTCATATTCTATTAATTTTTTTAATTCGGATAATTTGATAATTTCCATATTAAAATTGGGGTTTGGAGATATTTTACGGGGTTTGGAATCTAAAACTCCTTTATTATTTGTTCTATATTTTGACTAACTCGTTGATATACTATTAAAGCCACAAGTACATTCCCTTAATCCAATCAAGCAAGTTAGTTAACAATATCAAACTGCAATCTTTAATTCTTTATTTATTTTTCATTAATTCTTTAGACTGAAATACATTCTCATGGATTAATTGACGAGCATTTAGCGTGTGATTGAAGAAGAGCTTTCCGCGAATCAGGGTCTACAACTATTTCAGTCTAGTATGATTCTAGTTGACAGTTGTACTTAACAATCAACTAATTTTGTTTTACTTCTCAAGTCAATTGCTTGATCTGGATTTCCGTTCAACAAATAATATAACAATAGTACAACAACATAATAGTTCTATAAACGTGAAAGAAGCCACTACTATATACTACTTATCAAGCCAACAAATATTCTATATAACTTAATTATAAGCAACCTTTTCATTTTCCAACCTTGCATATACTTCATCTAAAATTATCAAGTGTACCCACATGCTACAAGTAAGCCATGTCATATCACGGTTCTCCCAAAAACCAACTTATCAAAACATGTGGCACATGCCTTAAGCGAAGGACTCAAAGAGAATTAAGTTGTGGAGCAAAATATACATGAATAATATTTAACATTAAAAATAAAGAATTCAGTGGATGTACACTGATAATGTACGTATTTTTAACATTAAAAATATACATAAATATTATTAATATTGTCAGTATATCACTTACCACTTTTATATATATATATATATATATATATATGTATGTATGTATAGTATATACTAAAGTTCATTAATTTTTACATAAAAAATCATATACTTAAATAATTGATAGTGTGTTAACTGTAAAAAATAAAATAAAATTACACTGTCAATAAACAACATTTTTTCTCTTAAGAATACAGCAAAAATTTGCTATTAAAATTATGAACATGACCTTAAAATAAATGAATATGCATTAACCACCAAATAAAGTACAAGATGTACTTCCATAAAAACAAATTAAAGAGAAAGACAACACCAAGAAAGGTTGTTAGATAGTAAGTAAGGATGAATGAATGTGGAATTGAGGTAGTGTTTGGTTTAAGACATTTTTTTTACATTTATAGACATTTTACTTGAGAAAGTGACATGCAATGTTTGTATGTATATATAATATTCCTTAAGCGAGTAGGCGCTGTAGCTTACCAGATAGCCTTACCGCCATCCTTAGCCAATCTGCACAATGTTTTTCACGTGTCTCAATTGAAAAAGTATGTGCATGACCCAACCACAATCCTTCAGATTCGTCCTGATGACCTAACCCTACGAGAAAACCTAACCTTTAGAGCTGACCCAGTTAGAATTGAAGATAGAAGAATAAAACAGCTTAGAGGTAAGGAGATTCCATTAGTCAAAGTGGTTTGGAAAAGCGGAGATATGTACGAAGCAACTTGGGAATTAGAAGATAAGATCTGTAAGGATTATCCTGAGTTGTTTATGTAAGTTGAATTTCGGGGACGAAATTCCTGTTAAGTGGGGGAGTAGTGTAACACCCCAAATTTTTAATCCCTGATTAATAAAATCTTAATTATGAAAGTTTATTCATAATAATTTCTTTTAATTATAATTATTTCTTTTATATTTAATTTTGATTAAATATATGTTCATGTGTGTGCTTATGTGAAAAGGAAAGGTATGAAAAACATTTCTATATTTGATAATATGTAGAAATAGGGTTTTTGCATGCTAGTCCCTGTTTTAGGACCTAGAAGCAATATTAGAAAGATTTTGGAGGGAAAGGAATTAAAATAATCATTTTTCAAAATTCAGCCAAAATACTCGAGTAGTCTGAAAAAGACTTGAATATTCTGGTCAATGTTGCACGAGTTAATGCGTTTGGTGAGTCATCACTCAGTGATTCCCTCGAGTTGACACGAAGCCCACTCAACCCAGCCTTCCCGATGTCGTGTCGACATGCATGAATGTCCAATTCGTGTATAAAAGCTCTCTTGTTGTTGAAGATTGAGGATTTTGCCAAATTGTTCTGAAAATTCTAAGTCTAGGGTTCCTGATTTCGTCCTCAACCTTCTTGATTGTTTCTGAGAGTTGAGTCGAGTGTTATACACCATTGTAAAGCTCACATCACGAGCTTTACAAAGACACAAAAATCGTGAGTTGAAGTGCTGTATAGAAGAAGAATCGAAGCTCGAAAGAGAGGGTGTTTTGCTGCCAAGTCTGGAAAACTGAAGTCTGGAGCTTACTTCAAGCTCGGATTTTGGTAAGTTTGTGAACCCTATGACCCTCAAATCCATTCCTACCTTTAGTTTATGTTGAAGAGAATAGTTCCTAATCATTTTCCCTAATTTCTAAAACGATTTTGCATGTCAAATCCTCTGGTCTATGTACTCTGTTCAACTGTGTCTGCATGCAAAGGATTTTGTGGGTTTTGGAGTTTCAGTCAGTTTCTCTGCAATTCTATTGTTGATTCACGGCCTAGAGGTAAGGGTGAAGCTATACATTCACTAGAATAAGTTTAATATGTTGAATTTTATGTGGAGAGTCACCATGAGACTCTATGGGCATAGATTGAAATAGGTTTAAGGCTCGGAGGCCTCTCTAAGTTGAAACCTTGTTTTGAGCAAGTTTATTATGTTGCATGTGAGCTGTATGCAAGTTGTTTTCATGCCAAAAGTGTTTAGAATTGAATTTGGTATGGTAAGTTGCTCAAAATGTGATTTTATGCATAATTGATGCTCAGTTTTGATTCAGTGTAATATGATGTAATTTTTGTGTTGGAACATGTTTACTATGCATAATTATAACTCTATTGATCATTGATTTTGATTAAAGTTAGCTAGAATGGAAAATGGTATGTTAAAATGCGATTTTTAGTGTTTGCTTTCAGCCAAGACTCGAGTATTTGGCTCGAGACTCGAGTATTGTCTGATGCGCCAGTGCGTCTGATAGAACCAATACCCGAGTATTTGAGTCGAGACTCGAGTATTGACTGATGCAACAAATGAAAATTTCTGATGAACTACTCAAGTCTTGCATGAACCACTCAAGTATTCTGGGTTGATGAACGACCCGAGTATTTCATAAAGTACTCGAGTATTTTTGGAAAATCTGAAACTTAAAACTTTGAAAACTAGGATCACTCGAGTCATATATGAACCACTCGAGTATTCTGGATTGAATGATGAACTACTCGAGTATTTTGGGAAAGACTCGAGTATTTCTGGTCAGAAATGCTAAATAATGCCATTTTCTATTTTAGCAAGATTATGTAAAACCTAATGACACTTTTCAGGAGTAAACCATGTTCCAAAGAAGATACGATGTGATTGATTACATTCATAATTACATTGATGAATTTACATGTTGCACATAATGAGATTAAAGGATAATATTAAATGGAATATTTATGTGCATTCATACATGATGATAAGGCGATGAGATATCGTTTTCATGTTCGAGGAACATGAGGAGAGTATGCTGAGAATACCAAACGTGATATCCTGCTTGATGACACATTGTGAGAGATAATGTGTCCAGTGTGTGTGCACTGTTGATACGGTTATTACGTCATGACGGCGTGACACAAGCTCTGGGAGTAGTGTTATGTACCATAAAGTGATTATTACGTCTTCACGGCGTGACGTTCATCGAGGGATGACGTTATGTATCACTTCCAAGCATGGATTGTGTACTCTGGGAGTACTTTGGGTTGTTTGGTTGGACGTCCATAAAATGATAGCTGGAGAATCTCAGGAATTTGAGATGATGAGCATGCATCATGTCATATAATTAAAGAGATTAATTATAAATGAAACTGGCTTGCTCATATGTTTATGCATATCACTTGATTACTTGGTAAATGTGTTTGTTTACTTGCTTTAATTATTCTTATTCGATGATGTGGACTGTATTGCTTACCCCTTATGCCCATTGTAGGTGATGGCTCGCTATCTAGCTTGCATAGAGTTTCGCCCACTCCCTAGTGGAGTGTGGTACTATGAGGACCACAGAGCCACCTTCGAGGGGGAGGTAGAGGTGACCCTCTATCACCCCAACCCTTTGGCTCGCGTCCGTCCTCGTAGGTTCCGCATCCCTATTATCTATACCATGCATGTGCCCCCCTTTTTATACATACCATGGACCACCCCCGCCTTGGCCAGCTCATCGTTTTCATACACTTCGATTTAGAGCAGCTACCCGATCCCATCCCTCTGCTTCCCGAGTGATTCGTGAGGAGACTCCTGTTCCTAGTCCGATGAGTCCGGTTCACGGGACTCCATCAGCTGACCCAGTGCCTAGTGGTAGGGCACCGACCCAGTCGGACGAGGTAGAGGAGGACCCCGAGGAGGCAGAGAGTGAGGGAGAGCCAGTCGAGCACTCCACTGGGAGCCAGTGGGGAGTTGGGGATCCACCGGGCGATGCATGATATAGATGGTTATGATGTGGGACATGTGGAGCAGCAGCTGGAGACCTGTGGAGGATTATGGCTTGGAGGAGGATCATCAGACCATCGCTGAGATTTCATATTTTGACTATGTATCTATATTGTATATATTTTGAGAGATTTCAGTGAGATGGTCTATCTTTTTATTTAGTTCTTATGGACTTGTATCTTTTGGATCTTTGCTATCACGACTTGGACCTTAATGTACTTTGGCTACACTTATGTTACTTTTTCATCTATATGGATATATATATATATATATATATATATATATATATATATATATATATATATATAAACACACACACACACACATCTACTAGTTTGATGCTCATCAGCTCAAGGTTCATATTTTACTTCCGCATACTCTGATATTAAATTAAACTATCCAATTCAAAAGAACATTACTTTATGGGTTCGAGATAACAATACCTTTTTATGAAAAGCATATTTTGTGTACCATAATATATAGTCTCGACTCTTAATCTTTTCGTCTCAAAAGACAACCATTTTATAACTTAAGAATATTGAACTCTATGGTTCATGGGAAATTTTTATTTACCATCTTTTGTATACAACACAAGTCCATATTCTCTATCATATATCTTTATATAACTATAAAGATTTGTCAAAAGGGCGAGTGTCACATTGTTAGATACTAAGTAAGGATGAATGAATGTGGAATTGAGGTAGTGTTTGGTTCAAGACATTTTATTTTTTTTTACATTTATAGACATTTTACTTGAGAAAGTGACATGCAATGTTTGAATAGAAAAGAAAATGGCCAAATAAATTTAATACTATTCTTAGACACAACAATTCCGAAAATAAAAGAAAATAAGTTTGGGAATATTTTTACATTTCTTGATATCAAATTCTTAAAAAGCTTAAATAAGATTTCGGTCTTTATAAATATACAAGATTTTGAAATTCGTTCTTGCAAAAAAAATTCTTTGACTTTGATCTCTCTCTCTATGTATATATATATATATATATATATATATGCTGTTTTTTTTTTTAATTTTGGTCCTTGACATTAACTTTAGATGAAAACTACCAACGTCACTTAATAGAAACTGCATTAGCAATATCACGTCAAGTCGTCAACGACATGTGACGTGGCTACAGGGAATAAAATAAAGAAAAACTAACTTTTGAAGTATTCAAAGCATGATTCTCTTTTTGAGGAACTAATTAAAATGAAAAAAAAAAAAACTAATTTTGAGGGAAAAAATATCCCACGGATATAAGAGAAAAAAAATTTTGAGGACTAAAAAAAAGAAAAAGAAAAAAAGACCTCATCCACTTTCACCCGCATTTTCATTGATATACAAACATCTTCCTTCTTTCATTCCCAACTAGGTTTTTTAATCGTTCAATTACATCAAGTGACAGTCTAAGTAACCCGCGTGGTACTCATGAAGAATGGTGGACCTGATTTGAGAATTGTGGTGGTTGGCGAATGATGAACATGTTTGCAGTGTGATAAAAGAGAGTGTTCGTGCTGCTATTATGGTAGATATTTGAGCCAATGGTTTTAGGAACCGTTTAGGTGTGATAGTATAATTTAGCATGCATTTGGTTAACGACAAAGAAAGTGTTCAAGGAAGCAATGAGAAGAAGGGGCATGCTTTTATTTTTTATTTTAACAAAAAATACTTTTTTTTTGGCTTTTAATCCTTGAAAGTTAATTAGTTTTTTCTTTTTTAATTATTGTCCTTCAAAATTAGTTTTTTTTTTTAAATTATTTTTGTTCATCAAACAAAAAATTTTGCTTTTAATTTCTCAAAGTTAAATTCTCTTGATTTTAGTACCGAAAGTCACACGTAGTTGACGTGGCAATGCTAACATGATTTTTGTTGGGCCTCATCGGTATTTTTTGTTCAAAATTAATATTATAAATTAAAATTAAAATGAGATAAAAATATAAGGATTAAAATCAAAAAATTAATTTTACAAAAAAAAATTTCAAAATCAAATATATTTATAAGAACCAAAATCATATCGATGATTCTTAAAAATTTGCTCAAAATCATAGCAATAATCAAACATCACCTCAATATTTAGTCGAATAAAAAAAATGAACGATGTGTATATATATTAGAAGCAATATTATCAAATACTACTAGAATATACTCATATAAGGAAAATTTAAATCCAAGAATGTCACCGAGTGTGTGTAAATCAAAGTACCGAGTTGTTTTAACTTAATTAAAAGATTTTGAATTTACTTAAAAATAAATTTCATTAAAATATTGGCATCTAAATTCGATTCTGATTGTTCTACAATTTTCCTCTTCCCCATTTCTCGTCTATAATTTGCAATAAAAGTTTGGTATAAAGCTTATAATCTTGTCAAACTCAAATTCGGATTTCGGAGGAGTTGATACTTTGCATAAAAAATCTGGTAGGAAGATTTTTTTTAAAAGGTATTTTTTAGTAGAAGACTATTCTTTTTTGAAGCGTAGAAATTATCGAAGTGTACTTTAACTCTATTAACAAAGTCTTTTTCATACTTACTGCTGGATCGAAACCCCAAATATTATGTTTATAGAAATCAGACATTTAGCAATTGTGCTGAGCTTTGCGTTGATTCCGGTAAGAAGAACTTTGTCTCTTTGTAATCATGTAAAACTCACATTCGGAATAGTTGGTAAATGCAGCAGTGAATTATATCAAAATGATTCATTCGAGAAAAAGTATGCCACGTGGCGTTTGAGTGGATGAGATGAGGGTATGAGGGGATAGATGTAGCATTAATTTTCTTTCGAGCCATTCATATAGATGCAGCATTAAAGATTGAGTGTTGTAGGCCATCACCTAATCCGAATCTGATAGAATACCAGAGTGTCTTGCTTGACCCAATTTATGGAAGCTCAGCTAAGATATTGAGATTATGTCAAAGAAATTAAGGGTTGGGATTTTACGTGAACACGATGGCCCATTCAGAGGAGAATTGTATAGCCAATCATGGTTGACTCAGTTGGTAATGATTGAATTCGAGGTTAAGAAAAATTTCGGTTCAAATCCTATCGATGTGAAAACGATATTGGTGAATAATCTGTAAGTATTCTTTAAGTTCGAAGGCATACCCTAACACTGGTAAGCCTGCGAAATCCAACTTACCTGAACTTTTTTCTATTAAAAAAAAAAAAAAAGGAGAATTGTACAAAAGGGAACACAACTCACATGGGTGCAACGTGCCTTCTTTTCCATGTCACCACATTAACGGATGTTACGGTCCTCCCCATGTGTAGTGTGTACTCGAACTTTTTTAGTTTATAGTACTAATAATCTTTATTTAGGCATACTAGGTTAATTTTATAAGCATATTATTAATTACGATATATTATGATAGAATATAATAGGCTAATTAATTAAGTAATTATCTAATGCACCTAAATGACGTGAAATGCCAATGTTCAATACATGAGAACAATGATTAGGGCATCCACATCAGAGTCTTGAGAGAATTTGGTAGAGAATCTTAAATTCATATTTTCTTCCTGACTCTCTCAAGACTATGCTAATCTTCAAAATCTGGTGGAGAGCCTTAAGTTGAGTATGTAAAATAACAGACTCAACTTAAGACTCTGTGGGACCCTTTTTTGTCTTTTTCTTCATTTTTTACTTTATAATACCCTAATAAAAAATAATAAATAAATAAATAATAATAAATTAATAATAATATATAATAATTAAAAATAATAATAATATTATTTTTTAAAAAAAAAATTAAAAATGTTATCTTTAAATATATACTTTTTCTCTTTTATTCTTAAATATATTGTCTTGTTATGAAAAAATAAACAATCTATTCTTTTTATGAATTTGAGAAAATTAAATACACTCATATAATTTCCTTAAATACTTGTGAAAGTAGTTATTTTTGGTTAAAAATAAAACCGACGAAAGTACATATTTTTATATTTAAATAATCAATAAATAAATAAATATATAATTTGAAATTAAAAATAGCCGTTGTTTATAAATTAAACAACATTATCAATTAAAGGCGATCAGGAAGAATATATTTTTATCAATTTATTCTCAATTATAAATAAATTAAATTAATTAAAAAATAGCCAATCTGGAAGAATACGTCCAAAATTATAGGTGACTTCGTAATCGCACACAACATTATTATTAATTGCAAACAGATTTAATGGAGCATTTGTGACAACATTATGGAGGACAACAAGGAAACATTAATTAAATTATAAGAATTTGAATTATATTGTATTTTTTTATGTACTTTATAATTTTTAGTTGGTAGTGTTTAATTATTGTAATATTAACTTTTGTTTAATTTTAATATTTAAATATTATTTGAGATTATTTTTATTAATTTTTACGTAATTAATATTATTGAAATTGTATTACAAAAACATTATTGAAATAAAATTGTGTATAAAAGTACTTGATGATGTAATGCTGATGCATGTTTGGTGAGTCTGGTGTTACGACTCTGCTGTGGTGGAAGATATGAAAAGTCTGAAATTGAGTCTGATAGCTGAATGATGATGTAATGCTGATGTGTCAGAGTCTGGTGAATCTTAACTTAAGATTCAGCTGTGGATGCCCTAAGGAAGAAAAATTGGCGTCTCAATTTCAGCCATACAATAAGAGAAGGGAATACTTGTGCTGACCTCTTGGCTAATCTCAGTTTGGACAAAACCTTAGATTGTTGTATTCTTAATGAACCTATCAATAGTTTAAAACTTCTGCTTTTCCACGATTATGTAGGGATGACCATTCCTAGAGATAGTACTTTAATGTAATTTTCTTTTGGGCTTTTGCCCCTTTGCTTACCAAAAATTGCCCCTTTGCTTACGAAAAAAAATTGAAGCGGTCTACGATCTCAAACAAAGAAACCCGCAAAATTTAAAATCTGAATTCTAGAATCATGCCACTCTAAAAAAAACTATCAAATAGCCAGATTTTGATCTATCTCTTTTTGTCTTCATATTTCTTCCCAAGTTATGAGAGAGAAATGCACAAAACAACCTTAAAAGAGTAAATAATATGATGGAAATAATTCGATATAGCATTATAAAATAAAAATAAAATAAAACACTGCAAAATACAAATTTGTATGACGAAGGCATTTTCTGTTGAAGACTTCAGCTTCCAAAAACTCTTCTTTCTTATCGTCCTTGTAAATATTATTGATATTGTGATTATCACTTCCTTATAGTTTATAGTCTAAGGCGTGTTTAGGGACGCTGTCCTTATTAGGATCTATTCGCGTACCGCGATGATATTGATGTATTGACCTAGTCATACTCTATCACTTACACTAAATGTCTCTATCCTTATCTCTAATGTAAATTCAAATTCATAATCAGTTTTGTTCTCATCTGTACCACCTGTAGCTATACTTCCTCCACGATTCCTTCCTTAATTTACTATTTCAGTTGCTGTAACTATTGTATATATTGTAACCTCTGTACGTGATGTAAAGTGTATTGCATTCAATAAAATAGTGTCTTTTCTATATGGTATCAGATTAGCCTATAGCTTAACAGCACCACGATCCTCCCACCATGGCTTTATCTACTCCTGCTCCTCCTCTTGTTGAATTCACCACGGCTTCAACCCTTCCCATCAAGCTGACTTCTACCAATTATCCCACATGGTTCAAGCAAGTCTCTAATCTCCTTGTTGCTCATGCTATGGATGGATATGTCATTGGAGCCATTCCCTGCCCCCCAGCCAAACTGGGTATTGGTGATGCTATCACTGACAATCATGCTTACTCACATTGGATTCGTCAAGACCATCACGTTTATCTCGCCCTCTTGGGCTCTTGTGGACCTGATGCTCAAATCGTCATGTCCTATGCCACTACGTCAACTGATGCCTGGATACGCTTGAACATGTCATATGCCAATCGATCCCAGACACACATTATGTCCTTGAAAGAACGTCTTGCTTCTGTAACCAAAGGTACCTCCACTATTCATGACTATCTGCGCTCTATTCGGCTCATTGCTAATGAGCTTGCTCTTATTGAGCACCTTGTTGACGATATTGATCTCGTCATTGCCACCTTAAATGGTCTTTGTCCTTCTTATCGGGAAATCAATGCTTCTCTTTGTGCTCGTGACACTCCGCTGTCCTTTGACGAGCTTTATGACAAACTAGTTGATTTTGAAGTTTTCATCCAACGTGATGAATGCCAACAACAATCACTTCAACTCAGTGCTAATTATGCCCATCAGCCATCTCATCACTCCTCTCGCGGAAAACGCCCTTCCCGTGACTCTCTTCTTGGTCACCATCCTGGTTTATCATCTGCTTCACGGCGTGGACCTCCCTCTTCACCTTCTCACACTTCTATTCCTGTTTGTCAATACTGTGATCATCGCGGTCATACTGCCAAAACATGTTATCAACTACATGGCTATCCATCCAATCATCCTAGACACTCTGCAAATTTGGCTCATACAAGTTTAGACACTGCACCCTCTTGGCTTTTGGACTACGGTTGTAACATCCCGAAATTTAATTCTAATAATAATTATAATAATAATAATATTTGGAAGTAAGGATTATCCTAAATGGGATTTAAAATGATGGATTAGGAATTCTCCGAGTGTCATAAAGGAATCAAGGAGTTGAGGTTATCTCTTTACTTTCGTCAACCGAGGTAAGAAGGGTTGTGTTACCTTTACTTGGGAAGTAAATTTTAGGATTCTATAGTGGTGACTAAGAATAGGGTAATTAAGAAATAAATTAATGAACCTTAGGGTAATCCCCGCTAATATAAATGATTTACTTAAAATAGTTAATGAAAACCACACTTAGGGAATAAAATGTAGGTGCATAGAATAAAGTCTGGAGCGGATGAGTGTATTAGGATATTAAAAGAGTTAATATATGTCGATGCCAAGTGGGGGAGGATTTCAATTCAAGGAATGGGAGATGGAACTTTAATAATAAGGAAATTGTGAACCCTGTCACGATAGAGGAGATACTTAGCATCCGAGGACAGACACGACAATACTAGGAAGAATGGACCTAAACACACAGAAAGCGGGGAAATAGAACCGACAGGAACCCCATTAGCTTTATCTTTTTAAGTTCTGTGTAATGCTACCCTTCTTGCTATATTTTGTAGGTACTAAAGTGGAGCTTACATAGGACATGGCCGAGCAGGATTTTCATTCCACTACGTAGAATGTATATTGATTATTATGAGTGGACCACGTTTTTTGTAATTTTAGAATATGTAATAGTCGTGCCCTGAAGTTTATACTAATCGGGCGTTAAGATCTGATCCGATAATTAGACTATTGTGTTTTATGTTTTTAAAATATTTCTGGACTGACAGGTTTAAAGAAGACAAATTTTGGGAAGCCCAAAAAACAGAGGAAACTCTGCCGGATTTTCGTAAGAAGTTTTTATAAGTAATCAAGTTTCAAAAGGAATTTTCTAACACCAATTTTAATAAAACTTAAAATTAACTAATTAAGTGAGGGTGTTACAACGGTGCCTCTCACCATGTTACCCATGACCTTGGCAATCTCTCTGGAACTCATGATTACAATGGTACTGATCAATTGGTGGTGGCCAATGGTAAGGGTCTTCCAATAACTCATGTTGGTTCTGCTAAAATTCCTACACACTCTCATCCTCTACATCTTTCTCATATTTTACATGTACCCAATATTTCTCAGAACCTTATATCTGTTTCTCAATTATGTCTCTCTAACGCTGTTTCCATTGAATTTTTTCCTTGGCATTTTGAGATCAAGGACTTGCAAACAGGAATGACTCTGCTGCCCGGAAAGAATGAGAACAATGTGTACAAGTTGCAACCCTAGCCCGCTCCTCCTCAAGCTTTCCACTCCACCAGCCAGCCATCCAATCATATGTGGCACCATCGCCTAGGACACCCAGCCTCTAGAGTACTCCATCATGCCCTCAAGACCCACAAGCTTCCCTTTTCCTCCATCAATAAGCACTGTTTAGATTGTCCACAAAATAAAAGTCATAAATTGCCCTTTTCCACCTCTAGTTTAGTTAGTAATAGTCCTCTTGAAATTGTTAATTCCGATGTAAGGGGTCCTGCCTCTGTTCAATCAATAAATGGTTTTTGTTACTATGTTATTTTTATTGATCTCTTCTCTAAGTATGTGTGGCTTTATCCTATGAAATTCAAGTCTGATGTCTCCACCGTTTTTCCAATTTTTAAATCCTTAGTTGAAAATCAATTCAAAAATTAAAACCCTCTATTCTGACAATTGTGGTGAGTTTGTTAAATTAAGATCCTTTCTTCAAACTCATGGCATTTCTCATCTCACAACTCCACCTCACACTCCCAAACATAATGGTCAATCTGAACGTAAACACCGTCATATTGTTGAAACCGCTAAATGTCTCCTTCACCATGCCTCTCTACCCCTTAAATTTTGGTGCTATGCCTTTCAAGCAGCAACTTATCTCAAACTGTATGCCTACCCCTAGTCTTCACATGGACTCTCCTCTCCACCGTCTTTTTCACCATGCCCCTAATTACTCAAAATTGCGCACATTTGGTTGTCTATGTTTTCCCTGGCTTGTTCCTTATACAAATAATAAATTACTCCCTAAATCCCAACCTTGTGTCTTCTTGGGGTACAGTCCCACTCAGAGTGCCTATCTATGTTTTAACCCAAAAACTCAAAAAGTTTATACCTCCAGGCATGTGCATTTTATTAAAACTATTTTTCCTTTTTCATCTAGTAGTGAGGAAGCCACACCACTCGCTGTCCATCCTTTACCTCCCATTTCTATTACTCACCCACACGGTCCAATAGGCCCACTCGTGACCCTTCCCCTTGTCCCACCCGCATCCAATCATCACCTCCTTCCTTCCGTTAATAGCCCCCCCTCTGCATCGGCATCCTCGAGCCCCTCCTCTCCAATCATGCACGCTTTGAACCCTCCCCTTAATCCGTTACCTACTGACTCCTCTCTCTCCCTTCCATTTAGTCCAACTCCAGCCACACCACCCACTGACCACTTCGATTCATCTCTCCCCTCACCCTCTCTCGGCCTTCCCTCCAGTTTACCCAATCCACCAGTGCCACAGTCCGGTTCGCCTCAACCCGAACCATCACTTAGCCACCCTGGTTTACCCCAAACTGAGCCAACTCAGCCGGGTTCACCGCAACCCGAACCTCCTTCTTCCTCCAACAACCACGATGCCACCTTGTGCACAGAGTCCTCCTCTCCTTCCGTAGCAGTAGGTTTGCCTTCGCCAGCCCTTGACTCTTCACTGCCTTTTCATTCAATGGTTACACGTGCAAAGAATGACATCTTTAAGCCCAAGACAGTGCACATGGTCACCAAGTTTCCTCTTCTAGATCCCGTTGAACCCTCTTGTTTAACACAGGCTCTCAAGCATCCTCAATGGAAATCTGCAATGTCTGATGAATTTAATGCACTTATTGCTAATGGTACCTGGTCTTTAGTGCCGCATCAACCTCACTATAACATCATTGATAATAAGTGGGTGTATAGACTCAAACATCATACTGATGGTTCAATTGCTCGACACAAAGCTCGTCTAGTTGCCAAGGGTTTTCAGTAACGTCCTGGTCTTGATTACACTGACACATTTAGTCCTGTTGTAAAGCCTCAAACCTTCAAATTAGTTCTGTGCATTGCACTGTCACAAGGCTGGTCTCTTCGTCAAATGGATATCAACAATGCCTTTCTCCATGGCCATATATCTGAAGACCTGTACATGTCCCAACCTCCGTGGTTTATTCATCCTCAATTTCCAAATCATGTATGCAAGCTTCACAAATCTCTGTATGGCCTCAAACAAGCACCGTGTGCTTGGTACATTGCACTTAAGTCCTTTCTTCTGACTTATGGCTTTACCAACTCTAGGTCAGATACCTCATTGTTTGTCTACAATAATCATGGCATTCTGGCTTATTTTCTGGTGTATGTTGATGACCTCCTGCTTATTGGTAATGATAAGTGCTTTCTACGTGATTTTCAACTGGCTCTTGCTAAACAATTCATTAAAGGATCTTGGCCTTCCTAGTCACTTCCTTGGTGTTGAGATTATTCCTACTGCCAATGGCTTGTTTCTCACTCAACATCACTATATTCGTTCGCTCCTTCATTCAGTTCACATGCAGGATGCTAAACCTGCAACTACTCTGATGGCTACATCTTGTGATTTATATGCTGCCTCTAATGCCTCCACTTGTGATGTCACTGCGTATCGCAAACTTGTGGGCTCTCTTCAATATTTATTCCTTACACGTCCGGATGTAACAGTCTCTGTTAATAAACTCTCTCAATATATGGCGGCCCCCAAGGATATTCATATGCAAGCGGCTAAACGTGTTCTTCGTTATTTCAAAGGCACCATAGATCATGGTCTTCAGCTTCGTCGCGATACTGATCTTGCTCTTACTGCCTTTTGTGATGCTGACTGGGCAGGTGACACTTCTGATCGTAAATCTACTGCTGCCTATATTATCTATTTGGGTTCTAATGCTGTGTCCTGGTCAAGTAAGAAACAACACTCCGTAGCCAAATCCTCCACCGAGGCTGAATACAAAACCATTGGCTCTACTACTGATGAACTCCTTTGGTTACAACAACTGCTGACTGAACTTCACTTTCCACTACCCAAGCCTCCTATACTTTACTCTGATAACATCAGAGCTACATATCTCTGCGCCAATCCTGCCTTCCACTCTCACATGAAACACTTAGACATTGCCTATCACTTTGTTCGTGATTTAGTAGCCAGTAAAGATCTTCAGGTCCTGCACATTCCATCTAGTCATCAATTAGCCGACTTGCTTACCAAACCGCTAACGTCCTCTCATCACAATTTTCTGAAATCCAAGATTGGTGTCGCTTGCCCCTCCACCATTTTGCGGGGGCGTATTGGTGTATTGACCTAGTCATACTCTATCACTTACACTAATTGTCTCTATCCTTATCTCTAATGTAAATTCAAATTCATAATCAGTTTTGTTCTCATCCTCTGTACGTGATGAAAAGTGTATTGCATTCAATAAAATAGTGTCTTTTTCTATAGATGATACCCTAGGATTCAACCAACTCTTCTATGTTTGTCTCTAACACAAACTGGCAATACCATTATTTCTAATGTAACCCAAAATCAATAAGTGGAGGACTACGAATAAATAATATAAACACAATATATTTTTCGTTCACTTGTCTCTTGTCTCAACAACTTGTTATCTTCCTAACATGCAACCCATATATATATATATATATATATGTGTGTGTAAATCATCTAAGCCAAGTACAAGAAAAATAATGTTGGAACAATAAATATGTATTATTGCAATTATAAAATAAAGTATTGGCCGTTGGAAAGTTAATATGCTATAAAACTCAATAATAACATGTGTCATAATGGAGCTTCTCTCTACGAGTCCTTCCACTCTTCCTTTCTCTGCTCCTGCTTGTTTTCATCTGCTGTTTCTCGATAGGGGGAGGGAGATCTGTCCCTCCCTTTCCTTTGGGACAGGGTGTGGGTTTGTTTTCCCCAGTTTATCTGAGTTTTGTCTTGCTTTTGTGCAAGTTGTTTTTGTTTTGTGTGTTTCTAGTGGAGGGATGCCTCTGGATAGTTTATACTTTCCAGATATGATGGTTATCCTCTTTGCTCCAATAATTGGAAGGCTACTCGTCGAGAAAGATCTCCCTTTGCCGACTGTTGATTTGGCTACCGTCCAATAATTAGATCTGAGATTCCTTGTCGCCGAACTAAGTTTAGTCCCAACATCAATGAGATTGTTATCTTGGAATTAAAGGTTATCGAATCTCCTGTTAAAGTCCGGTTTTGGCAGTTGCTGATGATTCATGTCCACATGGAAGAGTCAGTTGTTGCTATGTATTTTCTTTCCCTTTAACTATTATTAGTGTGATATTTCTTGTACTGTTTCTGATATATGAATAAAATACACATTTCCCTTAAAAAAAATGTGTCATAATAATTATAAATATTGAAATAATAATATGAGTTAATAAGAATAAAATATTCGTAATCACTATCCAAATTAGTACTTCCTCCGTCCCATTATCTTGGTAAAAAAAATATAGTTTTTTTCTGGCCCCAAATCAAAGTAAAATAATTAATGAAAAATATTAAAGATTGTATATTATATTAACAATCTTAAAAATAATTAATGAAAAATATTAATGTGTTATGCATATTAACAAGTATTTTAACGATATTGTTTAAACATTTTAAAAAGAAATATGTCAATTTTAAAAAATTGAATTCAACATTTATCGATATATTAAATGCATTATCTTTTAAGATAAATATACTTTTTTGAGTAATATGTCAGATTAGTCCCTGACTTTGTAAGCATCGATCAAGTTAGTCCCTGACTTTATCGAAATAGCAATTTAGTCCCTGAGTTTTCATTTTAATTCACATACATCCCTATCTTTATCACATTTTAAAGCAAATACATCCATGCGATAGTGACGACAGGGACTAACTTGATTGACGTTCTCCTATCTCAAGGACTAAATTGCTATTTCGATAAAATCGGGGACTAACTTGACCTACGCTTACAAAGTCAGGGACTAATCTGACATATTACTCATTCTTTTTTTATTTGCATAAACAAAACTTTTAAACTACTTATTAACATTTTTTTAATAAAAAAATCGAACATTAATATTAGACCCGAGCATTGCGTGGGTCAAAAACAAGGATTTGAATTCTCTAACTTCAATTTTCATAATTTCAATAACTTCATACCATATTTGGAAATAATATCCTCTCTCCTCATTTTATATTTTGTTTAATTAATTAAATAAAACAAATTATTTTTAAATATAGCATAAAGTCATTGAAGTTAAAAAAAATGAAATTAAAGGAGTACAACAAATGTTAATGTCGTTTTTAAGGAATGTGCTAAGTGCAAGAACTCTAGGAGGAGTAGTAAAATAAAGTATGTTCCTTCTTGCATACAAGATCCTTTGATAGATTTTAAATTCATTAAAAAAATTAGTTATTAATTTAATTAATGATATTGAAGATGTGAACATTTGATTTATATTTTAAAAGTTATTTTTATTAATAGTATTGTTAATATAAAAATGTTAAATAGATAAGGATGTTTATAAAAAAGAAAGTAATTAATTATTATTAAAAATTGATATAATACTCCCTTCAGTCCTATATATAAGCTCATTTTGAAGACTTTTCTTTCGTCCTTAATATAAGCCACATTTCTAACTTCCAATGATATTAATTATTTCTTTTCCATAAACACCTTTATTTACTCAACACTTTTTATATTCCCAATAATAATTATAGGGATTTTTTTGAAAAAGTATACCAAATATTTACATTTCCAATACCACTAACAATATTAATTAAGTTTCTTAAAAGATGTAAAAATTAGTCAAAAAAATTTATAATAAGAAATGAAAAGAATATCTTATAAAGACAAAATAAAAATTTCAAAAAATTCTTAGACGCAAGGAATGAAAAAGAAAAAGAAAAACCAGAAAACAAAAAGGATAAAATGTCAGCGAGATTCTTCAGCACATTTCAGTTCCCCGCGCATTCCACGCTTATGCATGTGTTTTCATCAGATCATTAAGTGAACATTTCATCAGATCATTAAATGTTCATCACGCTGAGCAAAAATAAATACGCGAGCACTTAAATTATAAGAAAAGTAACTAATTTTATGCATATTAAAGATATTACTAGTTAATTGTATTTAATTTTTTTAAATTTATAAAAAAATAGAGGTATTTTATGAAATGAAATAAAATTTAAAAAAGCTTGTTAATTTTGCTTATATTTTAAATTAAAAAAAGATATTTTTTTTGCTGATATTTCAAATCAGAGTAAACAAATAAGTGTACATGATTTAGCAATTTTTTTAAAAAAAATTTATGATTGTCACACTTAAATTCCCCTTCCATCTTTTACGCCACTCATAGATCATGGCACTGAAATAATTGCACAATTTTCACTGATGAAGTTGCAATTATTGTACTGTACATTCAAATTACTACTCGGTCTGCTCCTCTATTCCATGTCTTTTGATTTTTTTAGGCTTTTAATTTTGATTCTCGCTGACAAGTACGTACTCCCTCCGTTTTTTACTACTTCCTCCGGTCCTATATATAGGTCACATTCTAGAAAGTTTTCTTGATCCTAATTATAAATTACTTTATATTTTTTATGCATCATTTATTGATTTTTCTCTTTTTTGCCCTTATTAAATGCTTTGACTATCTATGTGTTTTTTGTTGTTCATTAATGAGTGCGAATTTTCCAAGAAAAGTTAAGGGCGTAAAATTGTAATGTTACAATATATTCTCATTGAATTCATAAAACCAACCACTTTCCTTGGTATGTGTAATTCGGTTAAATATGCCCTATAATAAGAACCGGAGGGAGTATTTGTTGATTTTTAGAGAATTTTTGTTTTTTTATATGTCCTATTAAGGGTTTTATGAGTGTAATAGATATTATTTTTTTATGTTTGTCCTTACTTAATATGTCTTGGTTTTTGTAAGCAGTGGAGAAAAATTAATGATTATAGAGAGAGAAAGGCTATATTGGGAAAAAACATAATTGATGTATTGAAAATCTAAGTAATGATAAAATTTATTAAAATGTGTGCTTTGTTTGAAATTTGACAGATAAATAGGAACGGAGGGAGTACCTTTATTGTTAAAATTACTAATTGTAGTATTGGAAAACAAATAATAAGTGAATATTCTTCTGTGTCTCGAGAATACAAAAAACTACACATTTCCATGCATTTTCACTATATTTAGCTTCTTAACAAGGGCACTTGTTAACATTTTCGCTTATTTTTTTTTCATATTTTTTTATACAATTTCAATGTATAAACATATTTTTCTTTCCAACTTTAACCTTCCATATAATCATTTATCTTACTCTTCGTTAATTTTACTTTTATCATCTCTCTTATATAAACCACTAATATTAATTAATCGACATACATAGTAATAAAAATTAAATATTACTACAATTTTCAATAAGAATTAAATAGAGGTATTCTAAATAAAATACACATAAAATTTACAACAATAACATTTTTTTTTAAAATTTACGTGGCCGGACGCAAAAGGCCAAAAAAAAAATAAAATTTAAAGGAGGAAGTAGTAGGTAAATGCCAGAAAAAAAATCCAACAGTAGAATGGCAGAGGAAAGTAAAATGGCAGAAGGAAAAAGGAATAGGATGTAGATGGGTATAAATAAATGAGTTAATTATAATGGGTGACTTATAGTAGTATATGTTAAAAAAATTTACATTGAGTTAGAAACACAGTAATTAATGCACATGAATTAAATACGTAAATATTTAATATATATTTATTTAACCAACAAGGCCCGACACAGTTGGTAGATAGCTGTGTTTCTTAAGCATGATGTCAGGGGTTCGATAAAAGGCTTTGTTGGTAGAGGCAAAACTCACTTCGGTGATCTCTACTAATCGAAGGGGATTAGTCTTCGGCTGTCGGTTGGGGATACCCTTGGTACAAAAAAAAAATATATATTTATTTAATATAAATTTTTTATCATAGAATATATCTTAGGCATATATTAAAAAAAACTCTAAATAAATACTCCTTTCATTTCATATTTTTTAGTTTAAGGTTGTTTCACAAATACTAAGGATGTATTAAATATTATAAGTTTACTTTATATGTATTTAATTCAAAATTTCCTTATTTAATTTTTATTGAAAATTATGAGTAGTATTTAATTTCTATTAAAAAGTGTATGTATCCATTAATTAATATATGATAGTTTAGAGATGAGAGAAAAGAGATAAGTATAATTAACGAATAGTGATGTAAATGATTGAATGAATGCTAATATTGGATAAAAAATATTTACTATGTTTTGAAAAGCTAAAATTACAAAAGATATACCGAATAAAACGAAAAGAAAAAGTTACTAAAACTATAAAAAATTTGGAATGGTGGGGTACATGGATATAGGTGAGGGAATGGCAAGTAATAAATGTCATTGATGTGTGTGTAATGTATGGAAAAGTAGAAACCTACTTCAACGGCCAGGGTAACAACAAATGCAGCTGAAAGTGATTTTAGTGTGTTGAAGGCCACTGAGGTGGGGGAATACTTGCTGTAACCGAAAGAGTAGGACTACACTGGTAGACAGTAGTACATCTAAAGCAAATTACCGACAAAAAAAACATCTATGCAAGTGTCGGCGTACAGTTAATCATTGATCAAACTCTCAAACAATTGGTGTTAAAGCTCACGTTGGATTTTCAATGTATGGTAGATTAAAGATTTGATTCCTGAGAGCATTACTTGTTGAAAAGAATGATTTGTATATATATGGAAAAAAAAAAATTCTCTATTACTAATAAGATGAGGAGATATTCTTGATTAAAGAAAATGAATTAAAAATGAAATGAACTATAGGATCCTTAAAAATTAGCCAACTAAAGTATGCAATAAAATGGTCTAGTATTTATGATGATGAGTTATTAATCAATTTCGTTGGTTTTTAATTTAGTTATTTTCAAATATCAATATTTAATAAAGTTTTTTTTGGGTGAATCTATGGTGTTTACCTATGTAACTAAGTGACTAATCCATTCGCACGTCGATGAAGCACTTTTGGGGTGACGCTCCAGACAAGGCGCTCTTCGTTCGCAAGAGTTAGGAATCGAACTTGTGACCACATGCTTAAAAGACACAAATCCCGTCCATTTTAGCCAAAGTCCACTGGTTTTAACAGAGTTTGATGATGAATGTCCAATAACAATGCAACTTCTAGGATAAGTTATTAATCATTTTGTTGATTCTTAGTTATTTATAAACATCAGTATTTATAAAAAGAGTTTGATGGATATGCCAGTGTAATTTATTTTTCTTATGTTACGAGCACATCATTCATCATTCACTAATCATGTGTATTACTTTTTATTGTATGACTCCGTATCTTAGTGTTCCTGACTTAAAAATACCTTTTCTCTCTAATGAATGCTTGAGCCCTGTTAAGCTACAGAGTATCATAACCACAAAGGCAATGTAGAAATTTCGAGTTTGAAATTATGGACTATGGAGTATTAGGGAGTTTGCTTAAAAAACTACCAAAGCACTTATAGTATATATCCCTTATAAATTATGATTACCTTAAATCATGGAATTCTAAGGTCTTGTGAACCAAATATGTATTTTACACGAAATTTATATTTTATGAGACACAGCTTCCTGGTTTATTCCCTATATATACTCCAAATTGTCCTCACATTTCTTCACAAGTACATTTCTTCACAAGCATACATCCTACATTACTACTATACTAGCTGCTTACTAATTCTCTAACTGTTTCTGACTCTGGGGGCAGATCAAGCAGTTATGGCAATTCCTCTCTCATTTATGTCACTCTTCTTGCTACTTCTTTTACCCTCCTTCATTTCCTCTTCCCCACTTCAAGATCCTGAATTAGTAGTCCAAGAAGTACAAGAGTAAGAAACAACATTTTCTCATTATCAACATTTTTAAAGGCTATCTTAGTTATTATTCTTTCATAAATGTTTTATATATGTCTTAACTATTTGACAACTTTTGTACACTTTGGAGTTTTTATAATCCCTAAATACTATGTGCCACAAAAGGAATTGTTCTAGGGAAGTTGTCAATATCTGTTGTTCGAATAACCGTGCTTATATTCTTTATTAGCATTGTATTCAATTATTCATACCGAAAGGGTACTCAATTTGTGTATTTATTTTATTTTCAGGAGCATTAATGCCTCTAGGAGAAATCTAGCTTTTCTTTCATGTGTGACTGGAAACCCCATTGATGATTGTTGGAGGTGTGATCCCAATTGGGAAAAGAACCGAAAGCGCCTCGCGGATTGCGCCATCGGATTTGGTAAACATGCCATTGGTGGAAGGGATGGTAAAATATATGTGGTCACTGATCCTGGTGATCACCCTGTGAATCCCAAGCCAGGAACACTAAGATATGGTGTCATACAAGAGGAGCCATTGTGGATCATATTCAAGCGTGACATGGTGATCAAGCTCAAGGAAGAGCTAATGATGAATTCTTTCAAAACTATTGATGGCAGAGGTGTTAATGTGCACATTGCTGGTGGACCTTGTATTACTATACAATATGTTACTAACATTATAATTCATGGCATTAACATTCATGATTGCAAGCAAGGAGGGAATGCTTATGTTAGGGACTCCCCTACACATTATGGTTGGAGGACACTTTCTGATGGTGATGGGGTTTCGATCTTTGGTGGGAGCCATGTTTGGGTGGATCATTGCTCTTTGTCTAATTGCCGTGATGGCTTGATTGATGCCATTCATGGATCCACATCCATCACCATTTCCAATAATTATATGACACATCATAACAAGGTAATGCTTTTGGGTCATAGTGATAGTTTTACTAGAGATAAGAATATGCAAGTCACCATTGCCTTCAACCATTTTGGAGAGGGGTTAGTGCAGAGAATGCCAAGGTAATTAATATCCTCTCTAGCTATATATATATGTGTGTGTGTGTGTGTTTTTCAACTTAGAAGAAATCTTTTTTTTTTTCCTTAAATTGAATACTCTTCTTATTTGTGCTTCTTTACATTTGCAGATGCAGGCATGGATACTTCCATGTGGTGAACAATGACTACACACATTGGAGAATGTATGCCATAGGAGGGAGTGCAGCCCCAACTATCAATAGCCAAGGAAATAGATTTCTTGCTCCCAATGACATGACTTTCAAAGAGGTTAGATGGATAAAAATGAATACATCCTTAGTTAACATCAAAAAGTAAAATTCAATGAAAATCTCCTTATTGCATAGTCCACCTAAAAGTTAACATCAAACTTATGTCCCATTGGATTTTTGGATGGAAGATAAATCTAGTTACATGCTTGAGAACTCTTGCTTTGGACTATTAAGGTAGTATTTGGCACCTTGCCAAATCAAACAAAAATTTCCTTACTTTTGTTTTTAAAGTGTACTGTTAATAAAATACATTTATTATAGAACAAAACATATGTATTATTTTCCATTCTATTCTTACACAGCTACACATTTATCAAACACTACCTAAATATGTGTTACATGTTTTTTTATTTTTTTTATTTTTAATTTTTTTTAATAAGGAAATATGTGTTACATGTTAATTGTGTAAGTTATCACTATGTCTCATTTTAACTATGTTTTTAATGTTGTTGGCAAATTTGCAATATTACATAGTAAGATAAATCTCTTACTGTGACACTTGATTAAGAATGGAAATAACTAATTTCAGGTCACAAAGAGAGAGGATACAGCACAGAGCCAATGGAAGAATTGGAATTGGAGGTCATCAGGGGATTTGATGTTAAATGGTGCCTTCTTCACTCCATCAGGAGCAGGTGCATCTTCAAGCTATGCAAGGGCATCAAGTTTAGCAGCAAAACCATCATCTTTGGTCAGTTCCATAACAGCATCAGCTGGATCACTTAACTGCAGAAAGGGCTCACGCTGCTGAATCAAGAAATGCCCAAAATTATATCATATTATATGATAATAGTAATAATAAAGGCAAAAAAGAAAAAAAAAAAAAAATCATCATATGCCAACTGTAACCACTTTTGAAACAACGAAAGTGATTCAACTTTTATGTATATCATAACTTCTTTAGACATTTTGTCTTGTAACTAGTAACTACAACCTCAGCTTGTGTCCCGTGTCCACAACTACATTGCTAACTTACCAAGCAGCTTGGTGAAGTTGATAGGCACATACAAGTGAAAGAGTTGACATAATTAATGTTCAATCAATCAGGAAAGGAGAAGAGATGTTTCAATTAGATGCTTAATTGGGAAAAGCTCTTTTCAAGTGAACATATATTAGGTAAAGCGAGCAATTAAAGGTGTATAGAAGTTAAATTAAAGTGTATTGTAATTTTAATTTTAACCTATTAAATAATTAATGAAGAAATATATATTTACTTACTCTAGTCATGCTTACATTTTCCCACTCTATACTTGTGAGTTGTGTCTCTAGTAATTGAATTTGGGGCATTCAAAAAATGCTGCAGTAAGCACCATCAACAAATCCAAGTCCGTGAATAAATTCAGACGGCACAGATTCTAAATTGTGTTTTTAATCCGATTTGCTGATATTAGAATTTGAGTGGACCGATATCCATCCAACTTTTCAAATTACCAAATTCAAATATACTCCCTCATAAGAAAAATTAACCCGAAATCACATTTACTTTAAAAAAAAAAATTAGTTGGATATATTTAATTTTCTCACATTCATAAAAAAATATTCCTTTCGGTATCTAATACTATAAGAAAATTCAGACATACTTTTCTTGGTCTCTAGTATAAGAAAAATTTAACTAACTTTTTATTTCCAATACAATTATTCCTAAAATGTTTCTAAAAAATAGTGATCTCATTTAACTTTTGTTTTATTCCCAATGCAAATTTCCTAAAGTAGCAATATTTTTTTTTATGATTTTGAGAAAATTAAATACATTCAATTAACTTTCTTAATATGTATGATTTCGGTTATAACTATTCTAAAAAAGTTGTATTGAGAATGAAACAAAAATTAAATAAAATCATTACGTTCTAGAAATATTTTAGGAATAATTGTATTGAGAATAAAAAATTAGTAAATTTTTTCTTATATTCAAAACTAAGATAAATATATCTTATTTTTTTTTTATATTAAAAACATGAGAAGTAACTAATTATCTCACACCAATAAGGCCCAACACAATTTGGCATATAACTAAGTTCTTTAATCATGATGTCAAGGGTTCGATCCCTGTCGTGAGCATGGAAAATGTTTTGTTGGTAGAGGCAAAGCCCACTTAAGTAATTTCTATGTTTCGAAGAGGATTAGTCTTTGGCTTATAGACTGAAAGATAGCTTGATGAAAAAAAAAAAAAAAACTAATTATCTCACCGTGAATTTGGTCATGTGGATGATACATGACATGGAATGGAAGTGAAACTCAATTATCATCATTAGTAACCGGAAAAACATACTCCCATAATGTGTCTGCATTATAAATTTGACAAACAGCACCATAAATTTGACAAGCATAGATGGGGCCATTATAGACAAGCGTATTTAATAATGTGTCTGCATTAATAAATTTGACAAACAGCACCAATTCTTTAAATGGATTTGCAGATTTTAGGCTGACAGGCAAGGCAATGAATTTTGATTACAACAATTGACCTTTCTCTTGTTAATTTATGGCTTAATTATGTCATAAATTCTTGAAGTTTTAGCTATTTTTGTTAAATATCTTTATTCTTTTTTTTTTAATGTCTGACTATCCGAAGGTACTTATGGGTTTGTCATATACCCCTACTACTAATTCTGGCCAATTTTGCTGACAAGTAACATCAGAATCCTAGTCAAAGGCGCACGAGGTTATGCACGTGGTGTCCCGTGGACGAAGATCTTTTTTTAAAAATTAAAAAAATTAATATTTTGATATTTTTAGTTAAATAAAAAAAAAAGAAAAACAAGGATTGAAGAGAGAGGTCGTTTTCGCCCATATGACATCACGCGACACCACATAACCAACTTCCTGCGTCTGACTAGAATTCTGATGTTACATGTCAGCAAAATTGGCCAGAATTGATAATAGGGGTATATGACAAGTTCAGAAGTAACTTCAGGGAGTCAAACATTGAAAACAAAAGAATAAAATTATCCGGCAAACGTACCACAAACTTCAGGGACTTGTGACATAATTAAGCCTTAATTTATTTCGCATACATAGTGTAAATGCTTGAAGTTTGAGTCTCTGACGTGATAAAGTCCCTTTACTCCCTCTATCCCTTATTATAGGGCACTATTTTGGTAAAATTGATGTCCCTTTTTATGAGTCGTTTTAGAATATATAGGTAGTATTAAAGAGTTTATTCCAAATACACCCATCATAATTGCATAGGGATGATAGGGTAATAATTACAATAGAGAGAGAAATGAATAGAGTTGTAAAGTTTTAAATAGGGGTAACTTTGGAATGACAACATATTTTTTGATAAATTTGAGAATAATAATTACTTTTCTTAATCTGCGTGAATTGTGTAACAACCTAAATTTTGATAATTATGTATATGTTTAATTCATGTAGAATAATAATGTAAAGTGATTTGGAATAAAATGCAAACTGTGTGAGTAGTTAACTTGGTTTGATTAAAATTAATGAAGAATGCTTGGAAAGTATAAATAGCAAGAATTAGAGAACTTTTGGAGTGTTGTGAGTGTGGGTGAGTGTTGGTAGATGAGGTTAAACATAAAATAAGAATTTATTAAGGATTACAAATAGCAAATCTAGTGAAATTCTTTATAGTTGCGGTAAATCGGTAAAATCAATTAGATTTTGGGAACTTTGAATAAAAACTTGTTACTCAATCAAGTCTCAAAGGGGAATAATGATAAAATGAGGGAAAAACAAGTAAAACTAGGATTAATAATAAATAAAAAGTAAGGAGATTTAGTATAGAATAAAAAGTGAGAAGTTAACAAGCATTTTATGCGGAGAAGCTATCGTAATTCATTTAGAGTGGAGAAGCCGAGTAGGATTTGGGGAATTTGAATGAGACTATTTAATCAAGTCCAGGAGGGTGCTAAGGTAGTGTAAAAGAAAGTAAATTGATCAAAGTCAGGAAGAAAAATCGTAATTGAGTTAAGCTTGAAGTTTCAATTTATAAATCATTTACTTTTCGTATGGGCAATATTGGGAAAATATAATTTTATGAATTGAGAGGTAAATAAATGTTAAGAAGGTCTAATTTAGTGTTAGGAATGGTTAAAATCCATAAAATCGGGCTAAAGTGCGAAAAATCGGCGTTTTGGGGCGAACCGGTGCGCCGGGGCATGAGCCGGTGCGCCCCAGACGCACCGGTGCGGATTTTGGTGCACATTCCTGGCGCTCAAGCGCCGGTCTGTCGCGCTCAAGCGCGAAACCTCCACAACACCAGAGTTTTCTCGCGCTCACCAGAAGCCTCTAGAAAAATTGCTCGCTTAAGCGCCAGATCCCGCGCTCAAGCGCGAGGTGCATATATATAAGCACCAGACCGCACCAGAAATCAGACCAGACGCACCAGCCTCCAAGCCAGACGCACCAGACTCCCTCCAGAAGCACCAGAACCCATCCAGCACGCACCAGCTTCAAATCTCATGCACCAAAAACCAATTTTCATGCACCAACAAGATAAAACACATCCAAACACAACCTCTACACCATAGATTAACACCAATAAACACCTTTTCACTAATTACAATCCTTGCTCTCTTATTATTCCATAAAATCCTCTTTCTTTATCATTTCTATGGCCTTGCTCCTTCAAGATTCTTGGGGAGTTCTAGTATTCCAACCAAAGGAGAGGAGTTTTAGAAGCCAACCAACATAATCAAGAGCCTTGGAATTGAGTTTTCATTCCCTTGAGGTAAGGGAGGAACTCTTTTCTCTTAGAATAGAATTTAAGTTTTGGAATTAATAAATGCTTATCAAATATTATAAATTAAACCCTAGGGTAGTTGATTCTGTCACACCACATGCCTGTGTATGTGGAATAAGCATTTAAAGGCTTGAATTAATATATAAATCCATAGCTTCAATCAATTGAAATTTTATGTAGCCAAGGTGTTCGACAAAATGTCAACACTAATAATTGAATTGCTAATGCTAGTTAAAATACATATATAAGAGTGACTTTATAGGTATACAATAATAGATAGATTATGACAATTATATACACCCTAGAATTATAATGTAATTAATGCTCGATCAATAGAATAAAAACTATAAAAGATATAAAGACTAATATGGAATTAAGGAAACTGAACTAAAATAGTATAAATGAAATTATTACCACAATGTTTAAAAGAAAATCTAAATTTGATAAGGAAAGTAAAATAAACGTATGAAGAGAGAACAAATTTATGAATCTTTTGGTTTAATTCAATTTTAAAGAGAAGAGAGAGATGTGTATAAATTTGGTAAATTAATCAAAGATAAATGTAAATATAATAATAATGTTCGAGCTATGTAGTTCAGTATAGGAATGTAATTAGTGGAATATGATAATAGACGATATGATAACTTAAATTTTGATAAGCCTCATTTACTTAGTTTCAAGTCTTAATTTCTATTCTTTTATGAAAAGTTGTTCACTCCCTTGTGGTTTAACATTTTAGGTGATGCTTGGAGAAGTCAAGAACCAGAGTTTCACATCACAAATGACGAAGAAAGGCCGCTTTCCTCCAATTATTGTTCTAATATCAAGTTGTAAATCCCATGTTTTATTACAAGACAATTTGTATTCTAACATTTAATTAATAAAATTTATATTTTTCCTAAATAAAGTTGGGATGTTACAAATTGGTATCAGAGCAGTTCTTTCCTTTCGGCCCTTGGAAATGGACCCAAATTTATTGTGAAACTCTAGTTCTAAACTCTTCATACACAAGGGAGTGAAATATATAACTATGTGTTGTAAAATAAAGTGATAAATTGTTGAGTATAAGAGAGTCAAAATGGACATAGCACCATAAGGAAATGAACATGTGTTGGTTAATGCTAAGGGTTCAAAAAGAAAGAATTGAAGATGCCACTAAAAGATGTGAAAGATAAGCTTTGGCATCGATAAAGAAAGAGGCTAATGAGATACATGAGAGCTATGAAGGAGAGCAATGAAATGAGACTTATGTGGCATGGTCGGGGGGACACCTCGGATGTTGCCGACTGGGATGTTGTCGGGGTCCGCCGAGGATAACGTAGCTGACCAGTGCCAAGATATTGTTGTATGAGACAATGAGAGTGACATATGGAGGCAGAAAAGATCAGGAGAATAAAATGTTGAATGGTGCATAATGAACACATTTACATCATTGGGAAGGAAAGGAAGATTTTATAATTCATTTAACTTAATTTTTATGACTTTACTTCTGCTCAGATTTAATTCAAGTTTAAGGTGAATTAGCTTTTGAAATTGAATTCCTTTCCATTGGCCATAATATTGGAAAAAGTGTTAGAGATTATCTCGTATTCTCAATGGGACTTGAAAAAGAAAAAGAGAATGATTTTTAAAGTGAAAAGATTCAATGATAAAGAAAGAAAAGATGGTTTAAGTCCCTTTGAGAATCCATTACATTATGCACCACAACACGAGTGATGAGAGAATATTTAACTAAGACCAATGAAAAGGAAAATCATGGTAAATGAATACTTTTGGAATCCGATCACAAATTTCTTTAAGAAAATGAATTGTTTTCAAAAATTTCAAGAATGGATGTGTAGTTTTCCTTTTCAATGATTTTGGTAAAATAATCTATGTGGACAGGGTACATTCTCAATCTAATATATTATGTGATACAAAGGAATTCTTTAAAACTAATGTCATTTAGAAATGTCTCAATTGATTTGGAAACCCATCCAACAAAATTTGATTTAGGAAAATAATGAAAGGTGGGATTCTAAATCAATTGAGTTATTCAATTTGGAAAATTTATAAGTAGAAATTGAATCGAATTGAGAATGTAAGCTGCCATACGAATGTCAAAGAAGTTATAAGGTGGACGGTGAGGAAGTTGGGAAAGACATACGCGGAGGCACGTGAATGATATGTGATTAGGAGTTATCGTGGGTGGAACTTTGATCTCCTTGGAGGGCATGGACGGGCCACCCATGTCGGGGGATTGGTTCTGCGTTAACTACGGTAATTCTATTGGTCACAGAGTCATTTCGGGACCGGTTGAGGGTGGTTCCCTGTTATAGCCAACTTGGGCCTTCAACCCAAGTTGTACTGGACTGAAAATGGGTGTCCAGTACTGTGCAAGCAGTGGTAGAGGGACACTTACTCCCGGTCGGTCTTTCCCTGGAGTGGAGGGTGAAGTGAGGAAATCGAGTGAAATGAAATGAATGATGAATGTCTCATACAACAATACAGAGAATGAGAGTGATTGAATGAGAACGAGTGAAAGAGAGGTAAAAGAGAGAGAAAAGAAAGAAAGAAAAGAGAAGAGAGAAGAGAGACAAAAGAAAAGTAAATAAGAAATGAGAAAATATTGAAAAATCAAGAGTGTGATTGGAAAAGAATGAATGAAGGAGTGAATGAAAGGAATTTGTAAAAATCAGGAAGAGACAGAGAACCCTTAGTATTGAACCAACGGAATGTGAAAATGGAAATATTTATGTGAAGAAGTTACCACCAATGGAATGTGGAATTGGGACTGATCACCCCAATGTTTGCATTCCTTGGGTGGTAAAAGTTGTCGAAAATTTGGAAGTCCAAATCTTGATATAGAAGAAAAATGATTTATTGATAATAAGTGGTGCTAATCCTTTTGACCCTCCAAGATACATATTAAGGTGTGAAGGAAATAAGAGGAATAATGTAAAAGCAAGGAAAAGGAAAGATTAAGGATTGCAGAAGTGAATATAAGAGTTGTGTCCAAGGTATTAAGCCAGATAAGTATGAATCTAATGAAAAGACTTAATTGATGCAATTAACTTGAATAAATTCTTATTGGAAATATAGAATGAAAATAGAAAGATTGAATAAATTAATGTTTGAAATAAATTGTGTGATTATAACGCAGAAATTGAGGAAACTAGGAGAGTGTGATAATCGAGGTATAATAAATAGTATATTAAATGTACATAAAGTGAACTTTAACCTATATTCAATGAGTATGAGATGAATTTTAATGACAGGGTGAATGAAAGTTATTTGATCATAGGTCATTCAAAAATCTTGTTAGAAAGGGATTGGAGTAAAATGGAAAATAATAGACTAGTCAAATATAGATAGTGAATTGAATAAGTTAACATATAAACCTTTAGTATACATGTGTGTGAGGTGATAACTAAGATGCAAAAAAAAAAAAAAAAACCAAACAAACAAACAAACAAACTTAAGTTTGGAGTTTTAGATGCTAAATAAAAGATTGACTAACAATGGAGAATTTTGGAGATTGATGATTTGAGAAAAAGCTGAATATATGATAATTCGGAATGCTATATGAGTGAGATGAATTGCCTTAAAATATAGGCATATAATGACTTAATAAATATAAAAATATATTATAATGAAACATATGTCGATTAAGGAGATGAGGAAAATTGTTAATTTAAGATTGAGTGACTGCTATTGGGAAAAAGGATAAAGACATTAAGTTTGAATAGATTCCCATAATAATTACAGTGATTTTAAATAAGAAAATAAATGAGGACTGAAATGGTTAGTGATAAGAAGGACTTAATTCAAGGGAAGTAAGTGATAAATTATTAAACCTGGATAATAGACATATTTGGTTAAAACCGCAATGGATATGCACTATATTACGAAGGGTATGTATGGATTGTTGTAAGGATTAAATGAATTTTTACCAGGCAAAAAGAAGCATAGGAAGTATAAAGAAGTAAGTGAAATGTTTTGGGTACTTGAATATTTTGTAATACAACCAAAAAAATAAAAGTTATAGTATGAATACTCAAATAATAAAATAGGTATACACAAAGAAAACGACAATTTAGGACAAGAAATGAATAATGGTGAACTATTTTGAGCTAAACCATATGTTTGAAATTGTTTGAGTGCTTGGTTGAACTATATATATATATATACACACACACACATATATATATATATATATATATATATATATATATATTAGTTGTAATATTATGACAAGAAAGAATTTTATAGGTAGAATTGTAAAGAAATAAGATATAACAGGATGAAAATTTAAAGAAAACATGAAGAGTAACAAAGTTCTAAGTGGGGGAGAGAATCTAGAAAAGGAAAATTAAAATCGAATATCATATCTTTAATATACAAGAGATTTGAATTTAAAGAATTTGTCCAAATCATAAGAAATATTCAAAAAAAAAACCCACTTTGTTTCCTAAACCGAATTTCGACCGAATTTCGAGGACGAAATTGCTATAAGTGGGGGAGTATTGTAACAACCTAAATTTTGATAATTATGTATATGTTTAATTCATGTAGAATAATAATGTAAAGTGATTTGGAATAAAATGCAAACTGTGTGAGTAGTTAACTTGGTTTGATTAAAATTAATGAATAATGCTTGGAAAGTATAAATAGCAAGAATTAGAGAACTTTTGGAGTGTTGTGAGTGTGGGTGAGTGTTGGTAGATGAGGTTAAACATAAAATAAGAATTTATTAAGGATTACAAATAGCAAATCTAGTGAAATTCTTTATAGTTGCGGTAAATCGGTAAAATCAATTAGATTTCGGGAACTTTGAATAAAAACTTGTTACTCAATCAAGTCTCAAAGGGGAATAATGATAAAATGAGGGAAAAACAAGTAAAACTAGGATTAATAATAAATAAAAAGTAAGGAGATTTAGTATAGAATAAAAAGTAAGAAGTTAACAAGCATTTTATGCGGAGAAGCTATCGTAATTCATTTAGAGTGGAGAAGCCGAGTAGGATTTGGGGAATTTGAATGAGACTATTTAATCAAGTCCAGGAGGGTGCTAAGGTAGTGTAAAAGAAAGTAAATTGATCAAAGTCAGGAAGAAAAATCGTAATTGAGTTAAGCTTGAAGTTTCAATTTATAAATCATTTACTTTTCGTATGGGCAATATTAGGAAAATATAATTTTATGAATTGAGAGGTAAATAAATGTTAAGAAGGTCTAATTTAGTGTTAGGAATGATTAAAATCCATAAAATCGGGCTAAAGTGCGAAAAATCGGCGTTCTGGGGCGAACCGGTGCGCCGGGGCATGAGCCGGTGTGCCCCAGACGCACCGGTGCGGATTTTGGTGCACATTCCTGGCGCTCAAGCGCCGGTCTGTCGCGCTCAAGCGCGAAACCTCCACAACACTAGAGTTTTCTCGCGCTCACCAGAAGCCTCTAGAAAAATCGCGCGCTTAAGCGCCAGATCCCGCGCTCAAGCGCGAGGTGCATATATATAAGCACCAGACCGCACCAGAAATCAGACCAGACGCACCAGCCTCCAAGCCAGACGCACCAGACTCCCTCCAGAAGCACCAGAACCCATCCAGCACGCACCAGCTTCAAATCTCATGCACCAAAAACCAATTTTCATGCACCAACAAGATAAAACACATCCAAACACAACCTCTACACCATAGATTAACACCAATAAACACCATTTCACTAATTACAATCCTTGCTCTCTTATTATTCCATAAAATCCTCTTTCTTTATCATTTCTATGGCCTTGCTCCTTCAAGATTCTTGGGGAGTTCTAGTATTCCAACCAAAGGAGAGGAGTTTTAGAAGCCAACCAACATAATCAAGAGCCTTGGAATTGAGTTTTCATTCCCTTGAGGTAAGGGAGGAACTCTTTTCTCTTAGAATAGAATTTAAGTTTTGGAATTAATAAATGCTTATCAAATATTATAAATTAAACCCTAGGGTAGTTGATTCTGTCACACCACATGCCTGTGTATGTGGAATAAGCATTTAAAGGCTTGAATTAATATATAAATCCATAGCTTCAATCAATTGAAATTTTATGTAGCCAAGGTGTTCGACAAAATGTCAACACTAATAATTGAATTGCTAATGCTAGTTAAAATACATATATAAGAGTGACTTTATAGGTATACAATAATAGATAGATTATGACAATTATATACACCCTAGAATTATAATGTAATTAATGCTCGATCAATAGAATAAAAACTATAAAAGATATAAAGACTAATATGGAATTAAGGAAACTGAACTAAAATAGTATAAATGAAATTATTACCACAATGTTTAAAAGAAAATCTAAATTTGATAAGGAAAGTAAAATAAACGTATGAAGAGAGAACAAATTTATGAATCTTTTGGTTTAATTCAATTTTAAAGAGAAGAGAGAGATGTGTATAAATTTGGTAAATTAATCAAAGATAAATGTAAATATAATAATAATGTTCGAGCTATGTAGTTCAGTATAGGAATGTAATTAGTGGAATATGATAATAGACGATATGATAACTTAAATTTTGATAAGCCTCATTTACTTAGTTTCAAGTCTTAATTTCTATTCTTTTATGAAAAGTTGTTCACTCCCTTGTGGTTTAACATTTTAGGTGATGCTTGGAGAAGTCAAGAACCAGAGTTTCACATCACAAATGACGAAGAAAGGCCGCTTTCCTCCAATTATTGTTCTAATATCAAGTTGTAAATCCCATGTTTTATTACAAGACAATTTGTATTCTAACATTTAATTAATAAAATTTATATTTTTCCTAAATAAAGTTGGGATGTTACAAATTGGGTAAAAGTGACATATATTAAGGGACAAAGAGAGTACATAAGATTTTTTTTAAAGAATTTTATTTTCATCTTATTTATAAGAATCTATATTCGAATTTTTAATGATATTCAATTATTCATTTCCATAAACACATTTATTTATTTAATATTTTTTAAAATTCTAGTTGTTTCGACCCTATCACGAGCTAAGAACATGTGCTCTATGAAAGGACTCTTGAAAATCTGTTAATGTCTTCTGGAAAGACCTTGACGAGATGGTTCAATCTCGGATCATCCCTTATTGAGAACTTCGAACTCGAAAAGATTATTGGAGAGCTCGGATGAGGTCATAACAACGAATAAGGTCACGAGACTGATTTGTAGAACTCAATCTCCAACAAATTAGAACACTTTATAAGGGATTAGATACATATTATCCCCATATTATCAATAATAGTAGAAAATCATCGTTTATCTTTATAAGTGATAAGATCACACAAAAATCCCTCTTAGATATAGAAGATTCTTCAATAGAATATCTCAAAATAGGGAACCTTCTTGATCCTATGAATACAAGTACTATGCAAGGGGCTGAACAATCCAACATACTCTGGCACTCAAGTATTCCTCCAGTAATATATTCCCTCAATACACAGAGAAATACCATACACATAGAAATATGATACACACATAGTGTAAACCCTCTGTCCTATACAATCGCAGAGATACAACGTTCCATTGTTGACAGAGAATGTGTCCATCACTCTCCCAGAGAGATATCCCAGATGTAGCAAGACCATTCTCTTGCTGCTGAAGGTTCACTAACCCTTGACACTTGCTGCCCTTAGCAGTAGGTCTAATCCTAAAAGGCGAGTTCGAGCCATACAGACCTCCCTAAGAGTGGAGGACTCAACCCTCAACTACTCTTAATCTGCATGTATAACACAACCAAAGTTACACCTTTTTCAATATCACAAAAACAAATCACCATTTTAATCTCAAATCAAAATTGTGAAAAAAAGGGGCATGAGAGATGGAACCATTTTCATACCAGGCTTCATATATATCTTCATGGGTGTTGGGAAGCCTTTTTTTTTTTTTTTGAAGGTGTGTTGGGAAGCCTTCGCAAGGTGAAAATGTGCGCAACATTCCTTGGCTCCCATTTTTTAAGCTCGTTTAAATTAGATAGATGCATTAATATAGACAAATCCACAACACCAAACTACCCATCCAACTCAAATTCAAGTTTATCCTCTAATCCTCTAAATGTTAGTTTAAGCCACATATCAAAACCTCTTTTTTTAATTTAAAATATTATCTAAAAATCCTTTACAAAATACATAACAGAACCATCATTATTATAGTGCGTTGATGATTTGATTTTGAATTGCAAAGTGTAACACCCCAAATTTTTAATCACTAATTAATGAAAGTTTAATTATAAAGTTTATTTATAATTAATTACTTTTATTTTAATCCTTGATTAAAAATTGTTTATTATGCATTTGTTTAATGAAAGAAAAATATGTGGAAATAATTAGTAATTATTTTTATGTGAAAATAAGGTTTTTGCATATTAGTCCTTGTTTTAGGACCTAGAAGTAATATTAGGAAGGTTTTGGAGGGAAAGGAAATTAAAATTAATTTTTCAAAATTTGGCCAAAATACTTGAGTCTTTTAGCCAATACTCGAGTATTCTGCACAGAGTTTCTCAACGTTAGTGCGTTTGATGAGTCAACCACCGAGTTACCTCGGTGTTGGCACGAAAACAGCTCACAAACACGTACTTGGATGCGTGTCGAGCTGCATGATTGCTGGGCTTTGCTATATAAACTCTTGGTTGATGAATCAACCAACCATTTTGCCATTTTCATGAAGAATTTCTCAGCCTAGGGTTCTTGATTTGCCCTCTTTCGTTCTCATTCAATTCTGAACCAAAACCTACAAATTATACACCATTGCAAAGCTTAGATTTCAAGCTTTGCAGTGACACCAAAATCGTGAGTTAAGAGAGTGTGAGCTAGGAGAATCGAAGCTCGAAAGTTGGAGTCTTTTTGCTATCAAACCGAAAAATCGGTTCTTGGAGCTTACTTTGGTCTTCGATTTTGGTAAGCTCGTGAACCCTCTTGACTTCAAATTCATTTTATTCTCTCATGCATGTTGCAGAGAGTAAACCCTAACAATTTTCCCCAATTTTTTTGCATGATTGGTTGGTCAAAATCGTTGGTCTTGTGACCCTGTCCAAACTGTGTTACTGTCAAAGGGTTTTTGGGGAAATCAAGCTTGGAAGCTAAGTTTCTGTGAAGTTCTTGTTGAATCACGTCTGTGAGGTAAGGGGAAAGCTTAACCTACACTAGATGGAGTTTAAAGTTCATGATTTTATATAGAGAGCCATCAAGAGGCTCAAAGGGCTTAGTTTGAATTAGGAATTTGGTTTGGGAGACCAATTCATGCTCTAAATTCGATTTGAGCAAGTCTTATATGATGCATGCAAATTATTTGGAACCTGAAATCATGAGTTTAATGAGTACTTTGTGTTTTGGTATGTTGAGTTGTTGATTTTCATGATTTTATGCATAATCCATTGAATATATGCAATCTCTGTAAATTGATGTGTTCTAAGTACTTGAACATGTTTAATATATGTTATGTCAACTTTGTTGATCATTGGTTTGAGTTAATTATGATGCTTTCTCCTTACTTTTGTGAAGTTAAGTCTTTTTTTTCTTTATTTATGTATAGAGCCGAGTTATAGAAGTGGGAAGACTTGCTGCTATCTTTGAGCACTAGAAATTACAAAGTGAGGAATCCATACTTAGCAAAAGGTGAGTTATTCTGTCAACTTCACTTTTGTTTATTTATGTAGAGCACGTATAATTATTTATCACTACTTATAACTTGTAATCTATATGGCTAATAACTTATAATTTTTCCACCCACTATGCCTCTGCCATCACGTCCTACACTAGTGGTTTCGACACAACCTATTAGAGACACACCTTCACCTCAAGGTGATGCATCGTCATCCACCCCGTGATCAACATTAGCTCCTAATCCATCTCATGATGTGTTAACCCGAAGAAGAGATGCAGGAAGATCTCCCCCAAAATGACCAAGTTGATCAGCAAGCATGATGATGATGGTGATGGTGATGGAGAAGACGACTCTAATCTCAATTAATAATAATTAGGACTTATATTTTATCGCAGTTTGAATGGGTTGTGATGAGTTGGTTTTGTTTTACTTGAATGTTTTGTGCGTGATGAGTTGATTTTATTTTACTTGGATGCATGAGTTGTGAAATTTAAATTATGAAATTTTAGATGATATCAATAATGTAATTATTGAATTTCTATTTTACAGTTTCATATGAAAATTTTAGAATTTTAAAATAAATAATACAGAATGATCTGTAATTATTTTAAAAATATAGAATTATTCTTTTTAGAAAAAAACACCGTTTACGACGGATTTTGCCGTCGGTAAGTAAAATAAAAATAATATTTTGGTTATTCCATAAAAATATTACCGACGGATAATTCCGTCGGAAAATTCAATAAAATATTTGTTCTGTTTTCCAACGGATTTTACCGTCGGAAATTATTTTTTTGCGACGGATTTTTCGACGGAACAGTCCGTCAGTATTTCCAACGGATGTCTTTTTCCGTCGGAAAGTTTTCCAACGCCCTTTTTTATGACTGATTGGTGGCCGTCGGAAAATCCGTCGGAAAGTAATAATTTCCGGCGGATTTTGGCTGTTTCCGACGGATTTTTCCGTCGGTAATAGGCTTATTTCTTGTAGTGAAATTTGGCTAAAATCGAAAATGGTATATTATAACTCAATTTAGAGTGTTTCTGCTGTCATGAAATACTCGAGTATTTGAGCCAATACTCGAGTATTGCTTGATGCAGAATCACCAGACTTCAGCACAATACCGGAGTAGTTGATGAACCACTCGAGTATTCTGGGATGATGAACTACTCAAGTACCTGATGAACTACTCGAGTATTCTGATATGTTTGATGCAAATTTTTCAATGAACTACTCGAGTATCTTTGCAACTACTCGAGTATTAAGACAGAAACTGTTTTAAACACCATTTTTAATTTAACCACTTTTATCTAAACGTAATGTCACTTAAAGGAATTTCATGGATTGATCATATGACTGAAATATGTCTGATTGGGTATTTTCTATTTCTCTTGGAAACTGTTCATCAAATGAACTTCAATTAATTCAAGATAATGTTGGATATTATCAAGTAATTCAAATACCAATCAATGAATTTAATGGTGATGCCTTCATGCATGGAGTTTGGATGATAGATCGATTATCACAGTTATTTTTAGAACCTGAGGAGGGCCTCTGGGAGCGCCAAACACGTCCTGCTTGATGACACGTTTATGTGTGATAAAATGTGGCCTGTGTGAGGATACTGATGATGTGATTATTACGTTGGAGCGTGACGTCTGCGAGGTTGCAGCAAAACGTGGCCAGTGTGAGGATACTGATGATGTGATTATTACGTTGGAGCGTGACGTCTGCGAGGTTGCAGCGTTTTGAATCACTACCAAGCTTGAGCGTAATACATTCCAAAGAATTGTATTGAATTGTACCCCGCAAAGGTACTGAGTACAAAAATTGTACATGAAGTTAAAAGGATGGCCGCCCCTAGCGGGGAAATAGTTTTTATGGAAGCTAGGATTGATGATAGGACATTCATACATCATGCCACTTATAAATAATTAAATGTTATTTGAATTATAACCTGAGTATGCACATATTATGTGCATTCCTACTTGTCATTGACTTGTTTATGTAATGACCTGTATTTGATTATATGATTGACTAATATCTGTCATGCATATAAATTGTTAAACCTTTACTCTCTTTCGATTATGTCCTTGTAGGTGATGTCTCGCTATCTCTCCTGTGTAACACCCCAATTTTTATAATATAAAAATATACAGAAATAAAAGTTTTGGAATAAATAAGGAACTTTAAAAGTGGTTTCATTAAATGAATTACATAATCAGAGTTTGGAATACAACGGATAACTTTAAAACTTTTCATTTACAAGTCAAGTTTGTACAAAAATGTGGGGCACCCAATACAATAAAGAATATTTATACAAAAATTAATTCCCTTTCTTCCGACTTGTTCCGCTGCGCACTCTGATCTCCAAGCTCCTTAAACATGCATGTACCTAAATTGTTGTCCACTAAGGGTGAGATCTTTCACATCACAGTGAATTAAAAAGGACAGTAAACAGTTCATAATAAAAACTTAAGATTAATAACCAAATAAAAGAATGGAAACAATAAGTATAGCCTAGACAATTCTCGAGAAAGACCACTATCACACCTTAGATCAATTCCCATTACTCATTTCATTTATATTCCTTTTTAATTAATTGGCCCTTTAACAATTTCAAAGCTATAACCATTGGCCAATCACCATTCTACTTTTCCTTTTCTTTATTCTTTTAAACAATAGGTTCCAATTCATTTACGTTCCATATTCACTTCACAATTAATTCATTAAAACACTTAGTTACAAATATAAACATCTAGCACTCAATAACAATCAATAAATCAAAGTCAACCAGTCAATCAATCGACATACTCAGGTATGTCTCAGGGACTATAATTGAAGTCATCTCCTTAATGCTCTTCACTTCCTACTTTTACAATTCAGAAAACAGATTAACATAAATATTTACATTACTCCAAAAATCCACTAAAACTAAACTAATCAAAGTTAAATTAATTCTAGTCTATACTATTTGCTACCACACACTAATTTAATCACAAATTCTCAAATCCTATTATAAACTCTAACTATCCCTAACTCAAAGTGTGGAAAGAGTCTCCCCTTACTTTTTGAAGAGAAGAGGAGAAGGAGAGTGTGTGAGCTCCACCAAGCCCTTGGACTCAAGCTCCTAAGCCTCTAATCCTTTGCTCCATGACCAATTCCTAGCTTCCCTCAGAGATTGTCCCACCCAATTAGGAGGATTGGAAGAGTTAGGGTTTTGGGTGTGAGAATTGGGGGTTTTGAGAGAAGGAGATAAAATGGAGAATTTAAGGATGGAAATTGGTAGGAACTTGATGGGGAATGATTATCGGGTGTTAATTTGGTTTGATTTGGTGTTAATTTGAATTTGGAGAAGGATTGGAGAAGAGAGAAGAAGAGAGCTTCGAGTAAGAAAAGAGAAACAATGAGGGCAACACAATGAAAATCGTGTTTTATTTCTGAGTTTACAGTGGTTAATCGATTAACCACTTTGGTTAATCGATTAACTCCCATTGTTTACAAAGGATTAATCGATTAACACCTGAGTTAATCGATTAGGGCCAGAAGGTGCTCAAAAATCTAATCGATTAAGCTAACTCTTAATCGATTAGTGGCTGAAGGTGGCTCAAAAATTAATCGATTAAGGGGTCTCTTAATCGATTAATCCCCTATGTTTTCCTTTTCTTTCAAGCATTCTAAAGGTTCTAAGCCATTCCTAACACACCTTAACTTAACCCATCGTAATGCCACTATCTAAACACTTTCTAAACACCTCTAAACACAAACCAAACATTTCAATCATCAATTAATAATAACAAACACACAAATCACAATCGCAGAAAGACAAGACGAACAACCAACCGAATTCTATACTTAACCTCTTCTTAAACACTCGATCTAACCCGATCGATCTAAGGCAAACCCTATAACCACTTGGCCCAAATACCATTTAGTCTCGAGGCATAACCAATAGGGTCGAATTGATCCCAAATGCTTCACACATTTATTAAGCTCCGAAACTCAATCGAAACGTGATTTCGAAGGAATTCACTGAACATAGAAACTAGGGTCTATCTCTACTCAAGGCTCTATCCTAGAATCCTTTAACCACTCACTCTATTGAGGTTAAAACACTAAAAGCACTTATGAGGACTCCGGAACTCCTTGGCACCCGATTCTACACAAACCTACTCACTCAACCGCAACCACACCAATCTAAATCTAAACCGATACTCTTCGACTATAATCAACGACTCTAGAACACTTCCCTATCCACACCTAACGATGCGATCACACAATGAATACACACATACACACAAGGACATAAGCGCAAATACTAACACCTAGGAATGCACACAAGCAACATTGCATATATCCTAGTTCAACCTACATATACATATATAAACATACGCATGCAAATACACACACATATACATTCATATACTCAAGAATATAAGCACGAATACTAATACCTACGCAAGGATATATTCAAACAAATATATACATACTAAGAAACGTTTTCAAACACTTATACATACACATATATACTAAGAAAATAGTTGAAAATCATTTTTCATAGGTAAATAAGATATTCATAAATACACTTATTAGGTTACTAAAAATGAGGATGTTACAGCCTGCATCGAGATCCGCCTCTCCCTAGTGGAGTGTGGGTCTATGAGGACCACTGAGCAGTGTATGAGGGTGAGGTAGAATTGACCTTCTACCACCTGTTAGGATTGGCAGCCGTCACCCAAGAGGGTGGGGGGGTTGAACTGGGTGTTTACAAATTCATTGGAAAATATTCGATTCAAATCGTTTTCAATAAAATAAGTATAATTTGCAGCGAAAAATTATTAAAACAATGAAAACGATTATACGGAAGCAATTTATAAAAACGATTAATATTACGCGCGAAGATAAGAAATACTATAACAACGAAAAGTCTAACGCGCGTTGATTAATTTAAAATAATTAAATTAATATATATAATATTTACTTTGCGGAGAACATAATTAACACAATAAAAATATGCGCAACAATAAATAAAAGAGATAAGGGTTAGAGAGATAGCACTAGGATTTTTATATTGGTTCAGCCTTTCCAGCGAAGACCTACGTCCAGTCCTCAAGCGACCCGCTTGAGCCTTTATCAATTATAACCAAAGAACGCCTCGCGTCCCCCAATTACAACCAGAGCGCCCCGCACACTACTAGGAACCTCCGTTCTCTAGGGACCTCAAAAGAACGCCTCGCGTCCCCCAAGCCCTTTTCTGTGTTTCTGCATCACAGTCGTTAACCAAGACAGTATAACATAATATAATTCAATAGTAACAAAGGAAATTTCAAATGTCAGAGAATAATAATAAAACATGATAAACTTTTCATAATCTCCCCCTGCATAGATGATTAGTATTAATAATATAATCCACGAAGCTCAGAATTCGTCTCCCCCTTTTGTCAACATCAAAAATGGTGGGAAGACTTTAGTAAGATTAAGGTTCTTCTCCCCCTTTGTACTACACTCCCCCTGAGACATTGAATAGATACATCTATACTATTATATAAAAAAACACTATTTTTAACTACTTTATAACTAAAATAACTAAAAAGTGTACATAATTATGCTTTTCCTATATTCCCCTTAATGATTATTGGGTGGTTTCTTTAAAAAAACTACTCTACCAATAACCATAATCAAACTGCCATAAAAAACCACATCCTCCTCCCTCTTCTGTATTTCTCTTCTTTCTATCTCTATTCTCATTCCTCTCCAAGCCCTTCATCGCTCAAAAAAAATTTTCCATTTCTCGCCATGAACTTGCATCACTTCTTTCTATTTCTGTTTTTTTTATTTTTTTTTGTTAAATTTGTATTATTGTTCATTTTATATTATTACTGTTTTATTTATTTTGTTTTGACTTAATCGTGTTTTTACTGAATGAAGAGAAATCAGAATGACTTGCATGGCCTTGGTGATTGGCGGTGGCTTGATGATGATGAAAAGGAAGGCCATCGGCGGTGGCTTGATGGCTGTTTCGTGTTTATGATCATGGATTGGAGGGAAAGGGAAACAAATCTGATTGAATAGAGAAAAGAGGGGGAAAGGGAGAGGCGAAGGTGGCATCTTCACCCGTCAAGGCCTTAATCCTCCTTCTCCTGGTCCCCAAACTAATGATTTGGCGGGCACCGTTACTGAGCATGTGTATTTGACTTTGGAGGATGTTCCTGAACAAATTTACTTGGCACAGGTTCAAAATCCAACATCTACAAATCTATGATACATACATAGACATATATGTACGTATGTTTATTAATTTATTTGATAGTGTGGTGGTGTCATTTTTTAAAATGCATTGTGGTGTTATGTACTTTAGGTGCCAATTATGAACAGTGATCCTGATCGAGGAGAGGGTTCAGTTGGAAACTCTAAGGGAAGACATTGAGATGGTTAGTTTTATTTTATCCCTGCTATTTTGTCTTGCAAAATATTATTATGCGTGCTAAATTTGATCGTCGCAATAACAAATGTTTTTTCTTTTTTCTAATTGATTTCTAATGAATATTTGGGAGGTGCTGCAGATCTGCTAAGGTGAAGTTGCCCCCTGCCAAGTATTTGTAAATTAAATTTGTCCTATTCGGTTCTAGAAGTTAGAACACACTATAAATGGTGTATGTGAGAAAGAGAGAATGAAGCTGTGAATTCACGAAGTTGACACAATGGGATTATTTAGCACCAAGGTTGATTCTGATATAAGATTCATTGTTCATAAAAAAATTAGGGACTGTTCATAAAAAAGTTGTGGATTTGGTGATGCGTGTTCTACTTTGCTTGATGCGTATCCTTCTTTATTGGCGAACACTTTGCTTGATGCGTGTCCTTCTTTATTGGCTTTATCTCTTTCATCTCTTAGGTATTTCAATAAAAGATACAGATATACTTATATTTACTAAATGTTTAATGATAATGATATACATCAAATTAATATATCATCATCTATTTTTTTTAAAGATTTTAAAAATTTAAACTCCACCCAAAGTGTAGTTGTAAGTAGATAAGAACTAAAATTTAAATTCAACCAAAAACTTTAACTTCTGAGTAGATAAGTGCAAAAAAGAATTAAAAAAATTTAACGGTGAATAGATAAGATTTACTGTAAACAAATTTTTTAATCATATTAATATTCGTAACAGGTCTATTATCACTAAAAAATAATAAAAGAATTAATTTTATTCAATGCTGCATTATTATTTAATAAGATACTCCAAGTTCTTCCTTAATTTAGTTTTTCATCAAAAAACTCTAACAATATCGTACTTTATGTACACAAATTTTACAAATAAAGCAAAATATGATTACAAGTTATGAAAATTCTAATATGTCATGCATCTAGACAAACTTATAAATGAAAATTAAATTGAAGATTAACAAAATAACAATGCATGTATAATTTCATGTAAATTTATGGATCCATATTCTTAAACATGACAATTAAGAATGCATACACTCAATGATAGCAATTTACACGAAAATGAACATCTTTAACAAATAAATAACATTCAAAAAGACCAATTTTTCAATACATCATTTTACTATAAACAACTCTTTACGACAAAAACACGAAAATGGGAATGCGGGACGACAGGCACGGGAGTGCCTGTCGGCACGCTAGTTAATAATAACAAGGGAGTAAATACACATAGACAATTTTTCTCCCCCTATTTGACATCAGCAAAAGTAAGTATGACATACAAAAGAATTTCTTCCCAATACACAATAAAAAGCCGCATGATGTCAAAATGGGATGAAGAAGCAAAACATGTTTTCAATGCACATATTCAAATAATATTTTTCTCCCCCTTTCTAAACGGTTTTTCCAAAATAAGCATAACATAAAGGGAGATGAAAAATGCATTATAAAAACATGCGAATGCTCACTATCATCAAAACTTTCAAATCCTATATGCCATGACAAAAAATATAATTCCTTATAGCACATATTGTCATATAAGGCACATATCACATATAAAAGTAATAAAAGAATGAATTTAAGGATAGAGATACTTATGTATGTGATATTCTCCCATGTATGATGTTCCTTTACAATAGGGCATCCTTCATTTGATAAGTTCACCATATAGCATTTTGAAGGTGGTCTTCTCTTGTTCACTGTGTTGTACTTCTTCCATTCCAAGAGATCTTTTACAAATTGCAGTATCACTTTCAAGATCTTGAATATTGCCGAGCCCTCTCTTCAATTAACAACATTAATCATAAAATTCTAGAGAGCATTTCATGGTTGATACTTGAAGTAGTACCTGCAAGACTAATTAACAATATCTCTCTTGGTATCCAACAGAATTGGATCCTTAGGAATTAGTAACACCTGTATATATCAACAATTATGACTATTCCAAGAATCATTGAACATGAAGATATAACATGAATGACATCATATTCAGATGCATGAAATACAATGATAGGAAAATGCTCATAAGAGGTAGACAATGAACATATAATGCATGTAGTCACATAGATATAGCTCAAGATATATGATATGCTGAACATAATAGATTTTCCTTCAAAAAGAATGGATGCACAAATATAGCACAGAAGGAATAAATCATTAAAAAAAAATTTAGCATTCAGATAAGCATAACACACATTGAGCACATATAAGACATGACAAGAATAGATTATTCAATTTAACATAATTGTCATGTTGAGCACATATCACAAAGACAGGTATCACATCAAGATAATTAAAACAAAATAAGAGCAGTGATACTATCTCATGTAATAAGCTTGTGTACTTGTGAAGTTCTTCCTTAAGGAGTTTTGCCATTCTTTGTTTTGAAGGAAGTCTCCACCTTTTTAATATGTTCCCCTTCTTTAGTATTTTTCCTCAAACATCATGATGGAAGAGAGTTTTAATTCCTCCTTTGGAATTCTTTCATTTAATTTCAATGCGCATAACTTCTCTTGTACTTGAGGCATTACCCGTAAAAATACTTAGGAACATTTCGTTTGGTATCCAAAGACTTGGATCCTTATAGATTAGTAGCATTGCTCTTCACAAATATCAAAGATATTGTGAAGAAATAATATGAATAAACAATTATATATATTCACTAATCACAAAGAAGTAACAACATGCTTATGTTATAAGTCCACGTCGTACCAAACATGTCCTTACAAATACAAGCATGTCTTCATATATCAATGAAATATGACAACATCATCACATATAAAGTGTAATCATGTGATAAAAGATAACAAAATTTTTAACCCTCAAATGATATAACACACTATATGGAACAAGTATCTAGGACTATACCAAAAATAATTATGTGCTAAAAAGAATTTTCAAAAAAGGTGTAAAACACACATGATTTAATTTAACTAAGGAGTGATCATGATAATTAAAAAAAATTAAAAAAATTTAGCACCCATGATCCACCTTAGTATGAATAAAAATTAGAATAGTCCAAGTATACATTTGTATAGTCATTGATATAAGTGGAATAAGAGATAGATACCTTAGGTTTGTTGACCGAAGTTCTTGCCTTTACCCATTGCTTCACCTTTAGATTTTTGAACATATTGGTTCTTCCATTTTTCTCATGTGAAGCTTTGGTGTTGGTACGCATCTTTCTCCTTTGATCGATCCATCTAGTTCTTGTCCTCTTAGGTACCATCTTTGTTATTTTCTCCTTTTCTTCTCCACTTGGTTCATGCCATTGCTTCTTGCTTGAAGTCCTCGACCTTATGAATTTACTTTTTGGCACGTGAGAAGCATTGACAGTAGGTACTTTTCTACTTTGATCATGTTTCTTATTCCTGTGCCAACGACTCTTTGACTTTCCCTTATGTTGTCCAATTGGTTCACCCTTTGATTTAGTTTCCTACACATTTACAACACTAGGAGAACCTTTTGGTACCCATTGTAACACCCGTAATTTCCAGCATTTTAATAAAATAATTTTCGGGAATTTTGATTGGTCAGTTATTTTTAAATTCGTATAAATTCATTATTTGATTTAAATTACGAGTGGGAATAATTATTTGGAATTTGTTTTTATAATGATGGATAATTTTGTGTTGATTTATGTTTTAAAGGGATTATTATTTATTAATTTATTTGATTACGTAACTTTGAAAATTCATACCTTTTTATCTGTAAATCCGAATTTGATGAATTTACAGTCAAAACGATCCTATTAAAATGTAGAATCTATTTTGGTACTCTTTGGGATTTAATTTTGCTACACACTAAATTTTTATTATTTTGAGGAATATTATAATATTTTATTTTAGTAAATAGAATTATGATTTTCACCGTAAAATTTACTGTATCATAGAATTATTATTTTCTGTCATGTTGATATAATGTACAGTTTTAATACACTTGTGTGCATTTTGAATTTTTAATTGATTGACATACACTTATGTGTGCACAAGACCCTAGGGTAACCCAATTAAACACACCATACCATAATAAATACCTAGCCACCCTAGTGTTCCCTACAGGAGACATGTAATTAATTGCCCTATCCAAGAGTGCAAAATTCGGCCAATGCATGTCATGGTATTTTTCCAACCACACCCTCCTAATTAATTGAACCTAAAGCCTACCTACATATATATTTAATTATTTCTCACACACACATGAAATAAAATGCAAAACCCTACCCCCTAAAACAATGATGGAACCGTGAGGGAGTATGCAAGAAGGAGGAAACTCCTCAATTTTATTGACCCCAATTTTTAAGCCATGGACCCCCAATCCAATTTCCTATAAATACCCCCCTCATGTTAAGACCCACCCCTTGCTTCATGCCTTAAGAGAAAACAAAAAAAGAAAAAGAAAAAGAAAGAAGAGGTGAGAAGAAGAAGGAGGCCGTGGAGGAGGAAGAGAAAGAAGGAGGAGGGAGCTTTGATTTTTAGCCTATTCTCATTCATTTCTCCTAGGTTTAGTTTTAATGCTTCTTTTTCTTATTCTTTTCTTCTTTGTTTCGGTTTTCTTCAAGCTTTCCAAGAGGGATTTTTGTTGTTTCTTAACCTTAAGCTTTTGCAAGTCAAATTTTATGTTTCTTCTTACTTTTATATACTTAGTTGTGATGTCCTAGACGGTGAGGTCCTCCAAGGGTTAAGGAAGAAGACCTTCAAAGGAGCCTCAGACTAGGGTTTCTATGTGATGTTTGGTGGGAGTCCTCTGGTGGCTAAGGGGTAAGCCAAGAAGCAACCCTAATCACTGGTGTGTGAGGGTGATAATTAGGGTTAGAGGACATACCTGAGCCCCATGTAGTACAGAGCTACTTATAGGGGGGAGCTGGTTGCCCTAATGGGCCTGCTTGAGGCCCAAGTAGGGCCAGCCTGTAATGAGCTATGAGTGGATGAGCTGTCCTTGTGGATAAGGTGATGAGATGTCCTTGTGGATAAGGTGAGACACATCATCCTGTCCTTAGTGTCGGACTCTGGGAGGTGTCGGACTCTGGGAGGTGTCAGATAGGGAAGTCGGACCCGGGTAGGAGTATGAGGTCGACCCGTATCTGGTATCTGTTCGGCCGTTGAGCCTTAAGCTCGGCCCAGCACATTGAGGGCTTCTTATAGGGTCGTGAAGCCTTAGGCAAGGGTTCTGAGGATATCGGCTAGGCCGAGTCCACCACATAAGCCCCCCAGCTCGGTCAAGGCTATCTGAGCCTTGTTCCGAGGTCTTGGTTTAGGTCCTTTTCCCAAATCCACCACATAAGAGCCGAGTTCACCACATAAGCCCCCCAGCTCGGTCAAGGCTATCTGAGCCTTGTTCCGAGGTTCTAGGGAGTTCGGACGATGGGTTGTTGAGAGTTGGATCCAGCTGTTTCTGAGATGTTCTTCCATTATGATGGAGCAGGTCTGAAAACTGTCCTTTCCTCTGCTCCGTAATGACGCTTGCCCTTTCCAGATCTGACACGTGCCAGGAATCGTACCTAACGAAGCGTCGCCATTACTACGACGTTGCTCGAGGTCCGTGATTCCAGCTACTCTTCGCCACGTGTCTCCGCGTGTGTGGCTACATACTGGGTTGGGCTTTTTGGGCTAGGCCCAAACTTCAAAATTGAGGGGGAAAACGGTTTCTCTTCCCCCTCTACCACAGAAAACCGCTTCTCCTTCTCTCTCTATCAATCATTCTCTCTTTCATACGAAAAAACCTTCATTCTCTCTCCACAGAAACCTTCTTTCTCTCTCCACAGAAACCTTCTCCCTCTTTCGTCACAGAAACCTTCCTTCTCTCTTTCTTCATCGAACCCCACTCCTCTTCTCTGCCTTTTGTCTTCTTCTTCTTCAGCAGCGGATTCTGCTTTGGCTTTTCAAGCTTCATTCTTCTTCGATTTTCAACTCTTAAGGTACCGGTTCTCTCTCATTTCTTCTTCTTCTTCTTTCTTTGATTCTCCTCTTCTCTTACTGTTTTGTGGTTTATATGGGAGGGGTTTAATACTTTTTGTTTTTATTTCTGTGAAAAGGGGGTTCTTTCTAGGTTTAGGGGGTTTTGATTCTGGGGACTGTTCTTGGGGTTTTGGTAGTCTTTGGGCTGGGAATGTGTTAGGATTTTTGGAGAGTTTTTGATTTGTGTTTTTGTTTATTTTTCAGAAAACCAAAGGAATAGGTTGGGTTCAGTATGAGTAGGGATTGGTTTAGAAAGTGGGCTGGGGTAGTCTCCCTGTCATCGAGCAGTAGTGAGGAGGAGGACGGCTCCTCCTCCTCGTCCTGCTCCTCCACAGAGGTAGACGAGGCGTTCCATCGCCAGAGGGAGTATAGGCGGAAATATGAGAGACGAGTTCTGGAAGTCGATCCCGTCGAGGTCATTTATCCTCGGGATTGGGAAGAGAAAAGAGAGTGGATACGACAATATGCTTGGGCCGAGTTTACTGATGGTAGAGAACGTGCCGACTTTCAAAGGATGGAGAGGGAGAAGATGTACGATCGGGGGGTACCTGTGGTAGAGGGGAGATGCTCGCCTCTCGGAACAACTTCGAGGGGATTTTCTGGGGGGTTATTTTTTGTAACCCGTAGGACTAATACCGAGCTCCCCTGTTCTTCCACAGGTATAATGCCACCCAGGAAGTGCGTCAGTTGACCTGAGCTTTATCCTACGCCTTTCGCTGCCGACCAATACGAGTGGGTCGATGTGAAGCCCAAAGGAATCCAGTCCCGCCTTTGTTCCGAGGACCAGCTTGCCGAGGTAAGGAGAGCCGTGCTGCCTTGCCCAGGGGACGCCACCGGGACCTCTTACGAAGTACTCCCCTGTTCGGCAAATGACAGGATATGCAGCCGAACAGATAATAATTCTATCTTCTTTTATGCCGACTTGATTCACAATCTCGGGGTGACCCTCCCGTTCACCGATCTGGAAATGAGGGTTTTAAACGAGCTTGGACTGGCTCCTTCCCAACTTCACCCCAATACTTGGTCGTTTCTCCGAGCATTCCAAAGGTACTGCGGAGCCTGGAATTTGGTATGCACTGTTCGGCTTTTTTTGTGGATGTACAACCCGTTCGTCAGTAATAAGGACGGGGTCACTGGTCGCCTTTGGGTATCGGCTAAGGCCCGAGCTCACTGTGGGCTGTTCGGCATGTTCTCCGAATCTTGGAAACATTTTAAACCAAGATTTTTTAAATACAAGTACGTTGGAACGGGGCTACCTTGGTTTCGGTCTGAGACGGGACCGAAGTTCCCTTTGGAGTGGACCCCCGAGTTCTTTAATCGTCATACCAGCACGCCGCAAAGGTGGTCGGGCGTAACTTTGGATGCCGACGAGTCCGTAACGGCCCACCATTTTCAGACTGAATATCGTGCTCGGAAATTCCAGCTTGATATTGGTGTTTTCATGCAGTGTCCTGACAACGAAGTCTTGACGAAAATTGGTAGCTACTTTTGCTCTTATACTTGTACATTTTCTTTCAGATTTCTTATTAATTTCTCTTTATCCTTTTGTGTTTGCAGAAGAACATTGGTCAAACATGTCGTCCAGGGCGGTGAAGGCTGTGCTAGATGCACGGAAGAGGAAGAGGCCCGAAAACCCTTCCAATGAAGCAGTGGCTGCCGAAGTCTCCACTGAGACGACCTCAACCGAATCTGCTCCTCTTCACCCGACTTCGCCTGCAGTGATCATAGGCCCTCCTCCTCCTCAATCTCCGAGCCCGAGCACTGAGGTACTCCTTGTTGCAGGTACTCCGCCCTCGGAAGCTGATGCTCTTATGAGGCTGCCGACCACCCTCGCCAAAACTTCGGTCAAAGACGCTCTCATCAAGATGTCGGGGGCTGAGTGGAAAAAGAAGGCTGAGGATATGGCCTGTCAACTGAAAAGGGCCACAACTATGTTTAATGTGCTGGTCGAAGTCGCTGACGATGTGGCTGATGGAGTGTCACCGGCCAAGAAAAAAGCTCGGTCTGCTATGGTTGCCGAGGTGGAGGAGCTGAAAAATGGAAAAAACGCTGCTGAGCAAAAACTGGCTGAGTTGGAAGGGAAGCACCGCCAACAGACGGAGGAGCTTCTAAAAAATCATGAGGAAGCTTTGGCCCAAGTGAGAGCGGACGCTAGGGAGGCTGGTTGGCAGGAGGGCCTAGCTGAGGTGGAGAAGGTTAGGACTTTGCTGAAGAGAAGGGCTGCTCAAGCTCTTAAATATAAGGTAGCCGCATCTGAGTCAGACTTTAATCTTGAGAGGGTGGCGAGCAAAATTTTACCAGTGCAGTAGAACAAATTCTTCACCAGAACCAAGGGCTCCGAATTCGGTATGTCGGCGCCTCTGTCGGGTTCGGGGTAGAGGATGGGAAGATGGTCAATTATGACAAGGATGGGGTCAAGGTTGACTTAGACCAGCCCGAGGAGAACCTTCCCAACCCCTTGGTGGAGAAGCCGGATGCAGAGTTCGACCCGAGCTTAGTTGTCCTTTCTGATGTTGAAGATGAAGTAGCATAAGTCCCGTATGCTGGGCAGCTTGTGATTTGTCTATGTTCTTTTTTGTAACATGTTTGACAATGTTGGATTGTATTTTGCTTTATTGTGTACAACATTTTATTTTTATGCAAGTTCTTTCTAGTTTTAACTTGTTGCATGTTGTTATATTTATGCAAGTGTTTATTCTAACTTGTTGCATACGTACTATGTCCGAGGTCGGAGTTATGCAAGCCTTTTCTTTAACTTGTTGCACGAACGCGAGTTTTTCTTTACCAACTCGTTGCATGTTTATTCGTTCGACCTCGGATCCGAACTGCGATCAGCTAGGTGGTCACCAAAAAGGCTTTAAAAAAGAATGCAAGTGTTTGAGACTTGTCGCATATTATAACTTTTATGCAAGTTTTTGTTTTAACTTGTTGCATATATACTGCGTCCGAGGTCATTTTTAAGCAAGCTTTGCATAAATGCTAGTTTTTATTGACTCGTTGCATGCTTTGTTCATTTTTAGACCGGAGGTCTGAATACTTGTTGTTTTTTAGATAACTAAGTAAAACTACTTTTGAGAATACAAGTCTTTTACCAACTTGTTGTATACGGACCTGATCGGACCTAAAAAACTTGTACCCAAGGTGTTTAAAATCTAGTATAGATAACTCGGATAAACTCGGATGACTCAGTGAGTGCAGTAATCTTATAAGTTTTCCTCTGAATAAAGGTACTGTATATAAGTGCATACGGTTGGGATCTCGAATTCACCCACCTTAGCCGAGGTGGGAGTCCTCGTCCCCGATGTGAAAGAGGTTGCTGAGTGAAGTTATGTGAGAACATTTCACGGCAAGCTGTACTTTACCGGGTGTCCCTTGTACACTATGCATATGAGCCGATCTTATCTAGAAGACGTTGGCTGTGCATAGCGCCATGCAACATTTAGGTGGCTAGTGCTAATTGAGAAGCTAGTACGTACGTATATAAAACTGTGGCACTTGAGTATGAGCAAGTTTGTACTTTTCATTAATTGTATCATGAGTACATTGCTTTTTGGAAAAGTGAATATCTCACAATGGGAATGTAAAAACATGAACATAATTTAAAGGAAGCAAAATTTAAAGTGAGCTTGAATTTGAATTTTTCAGATGAGGATGCTGATGACTGCCGATGATGTCTGAGGTAAACCTATTTGAAACACGTTCTCAGTGTTGTAAAGTCTTGGGAATCCTTGAGCTCGGTTCTTTCAGAAATTTCCCAGAGTATGTTTCCAGAACGCCTCTGTTGGGACTTCCCGATTTCGGGCTCATTTCCCGCTTTTCCGGTAGTTAAGACCGATGTCTGCTCCTTGGGGCGCGAGGTGATCAGACTCGGACAACCCGAGTTGCGCTGTTTTCTTGTCTTGGTCGGCTAGCTCTTCCATTGCTATCTTCCTCTGACCGGGAGCAGCTTCTCGGATTTCTTCTGCCTTGTGATGGTCACCCGAGGTGAATTGATAGGAGAAGCCGCCGAGATTGTTGGTAATGTTGCAAAGTGGGAGATTTTTCATCTTGAGGCACCAGAGCTTGGGAATTTGAAAAGCTCGGCTTAAGAAATGGGCAGGAAGTTTACTTCGGCTCTCAATTCGGAGCTGTACCGAACGGAGGGCAGGGTTATTAACAGTTAGAGAAATGAGGGAATTTTCCCCCAGTGGGAGGTTGGAGAGGACTGGAAAAGAGAGGAGATTTCCTTTAAATGCATCTTGGATTTCTTGGGGAAGGTTGGCATTCATGATAACATCTTTGCTTGGGGCAGAGGTGAAGGGGGGGATTACCAACCATTCTTCATGAGGAAAGGACCTAAGGATGTCTCGTTCGAACTGAACCTCGGCCAATAGAACTCTTCCCTTGGACAATGTCGGATCAGTGAACTCTTTCTGCTTCTTTTTTACCTCCCGTAGGCTCGCATTGTAGCAGAGCCGGGCTTTCACCTGGTCAGCTTTGACCGTAACAACCTTGTCGTCTGATCCGACGAATTTCATTGCCAAGTGTACTGTTGAAACCACTGCCCCAAAAGCTTGTAGGCAGGTTCATCCCAGTATCACGTTGTATGGGGAATCAGAGTCAACCACTAAAAATTTGATAATCTCCGTTCGGGCCGAAGGCTGGTTGCCTAGGGTCACCGGGAGAAGAATGGCTCCCAGGGGGCGGATTGCCTCACCTGTGAAGCTGATGAGATTGCCTTCAAACTGAACGAGGTCGGCTGACCTGAGCTTTAGCGCTTGAAATGTATGAAGAAAAATAATATCGGCCGAGCTTCCTTGGTCGATGAAAACTCGGGCGACTTCAAAATTGCCGATTAACGCCGTTATCACCATTGGATCATTGTGATCCGGGATGACGTCTTCCATGTCTTGGTCAGAAAAAATGATAGGGATGTTCCTAGATGGTTTTTTGCCAACGAGTTTGTGATGGACAGCGAGAACTTGTTTGACGTACCTTTTCCTCTCTGCCCTCTTTTCTCCGTCACCGGCAAAACCCCCCGAGATAGTTTCAACTCGGAAGTTTTCCGGTGACTTGTCTAGATCTTGTACCACAACCATGTTTACTCGCTGTGGTTCTTCTTCCTTCTTTTCAGGGGACGGGTCGGCTTTGGCTTTTCCTTTATCGTTGTATGGGCTGCGAGACCTTCTTCAGCCCCGTGTTTCCACCGCCTCGCGCACATACTGCTGCAGTTTTCCCCTTCTCACCATATCCTCAATGACATCCCGAAGCCAAGTGCACTAATCGGTATGGTGGCCGTACCCATCGTGGAAGTTGCAATATTTGGATTTGTCCCTAACATTGTTTTGATTTCTGAGAAAAGGGGGCCGAGGTACACTCTTGAGTTCGGTCTGCATGGTCTCTCTCCAGACTTGAGACCTCGGGACCGTCAGGGGGGTGTAAAAATCATACTTAGTGATGTACGGACGTCGGCGGTCCTCTTGTTGGCCGACGTGAGAGCGACCTCGGTCTCCCTGGTCTGCTCTTCCTCCTCTTTCATCCCTGTTGCCGCGAGGACGACCTCGGGGCAGGGCATTCTGCTAGGCGGCTTGAGCGTTTTCCATCCTACTTGACTGTCCTTTGTTGAATTCTTCAAGATTGATGTACTTTTTTGACCTCTGTCTCAGCTCGGCCATGTCCCTTGGTGGCTTTCCAATTAGTGAATCTTTGAACCCTCCTTCGGCCAATCCTTGGGTCAAAAGGAGGACATCCACCTCGGGAGATAGATTGGGGACTGAGCTGGACTCGCTGTGAAACCTGTGCAAGTATGCACGTAAGGATTCTTCTGGTTTCTGCGTCACTGTTGCTAGCGTGTGGTTCGACCTGGGTTGCACACAGCTAGCAGTGTATCTGTTAAGGAAGACCCGCTTCATTTCTGCCCAGTTGTTGACAGAATTTTTGGGAAGTGTTGAGTACCATCGGAGGACTGGGGCCTGGAGGGTCATAGAGAAAGCTCGGCACTTGAGCCGATCTCCTCCACCATGAAAGTTCACAGCTCCCTAATAAGAAAGGACATGCTCCTGAGGGTCTGTGAGGCCATTGTATCTGGGAATATTGCTGGGCCCGAGGTACCCAGGTGGTGGTTCATAAGCCATGACGGCTGGTGTAAAAGGATGCCCAGGGTGGGAATCATCCGAATCAGGTTGTTGCTGGTCAGGGGGTGGTGTAAGTCGTGTGACGGTTGTGTGTGGTGTTGCAAAGGTTTGTGGAGTTAACGGAGGTTGTGGTGGAAGAGGTGGTGGAGGGGGTGGTGGGGGGAACTCATTTGGGGCCGGAGCTTGAACAACAGCTCGTTCAGCCAAACGCTGCATAGCAACTTGTTGGAGATCTGCAATAGCTTTACCTTGCTGTTCTACAATTCTCATCTGCTGTCTCATCAAGGATAAGAGTTCTGCATCTCGAGAGAGCGTAGACTGTCGAGAGTGGGAACGGTGTGTTGTGCTGACAGAGTGGGCACGTTCGCCGCGGTGGCGGTGCTGTTCAGTGTTGGTTTCTCCGAGCTCAGAGCGTAACTGTACGCGCCGACCTCCGCCGTGATGCTGGGTTGGATTTATAGTGTCTCCAGTGTGGATGGTGTAAGGTCCACTGTGGGTATGGGTGAATTCTGGTGGTGGAGGTGGCGGTGGAAACGGGGGTGGTGGCGGGGGAGGAGGTGGAGGTGGTGGAGGGGGTTGTAACATCCCTAATTTTAATTCCTAATATATATTTATAAGTTGTATTGACTTAAATAAATGTTTCTTAAAAATCAATTATTTAGTTGTGTATTTTTATAAGAATACATTATGTTAATTACGAAAATATATTTCATTTCTTTTATGTTCTAGAGTAAATCCATTTAAAATAGTTATCCTATATCAAAAATATACTTTATGTGTTTTACTTTATTTTGATACATTTCATATGAAAATATTTTATTGGAAATATTTATAAGTTTCTTACTTTATAATTTTTATTTTAGTATTTAAATTGATTATTGGTATTTTGAGTTTTAAAGTAAAAGAATAAATGAAATGAAATAAATAAATAAATAAAAGTGTGTATTAATATATATGTTTAAAAAAAATGTGTTTAATAGTACTTTTAAAATAATACTAACATACATTATTAATAATAATAATAATTATAATAATAATGAATAAAAAGAAAAAGAAAAAAAAATAATAATATAATAATAATGTGATAATAATAAAAAATAAAAAATAAAAGGGAAGGGGTTCGAAACCCCCTCCTTGTTGTCTTCCTCCGCCGGCCCTAAGTCTCTCTCCCTCATCCTCTTCACTGGTTCCTCCTTCTTCCCCGTTTCCGTCCACGCCGCCGCCCACCCAGCCAGCTTCTGTCGCCGTCCCTCTCTCCGCCTCGCGCTCTCTCTTTCTCTCTCCTCCACTGCTCTCCGCCACCGTCCCAGCTCTCTCTCCCTTCGCCGACCCTTCCCCACTCTCTCTCTCTATACTCGAACTCTCTCTCTCCTCCCTGGAATCGCCACCGTTGTTGCTAGTTGTTGCCGCCGCCTCTTCTTTCCTCTCTCCGGTGCGCCTGCTGGAATCGCCGCTGGTGCTCCTCGCCGCTGCTGTCCAGCCGCCGGTCTTCGAAGCCAGCACCGCCGCCACTGCCAAGGACGGAATCCGCCTCCTGTGGCCATGTGGTGTTTGATGTGGGATGCCTCTTGGTCCAGATCGGTGGCCGTTCTCGCCACCGACGCCGATATCGACGTCACCATCAACGTACCATGTCCAGTCACTTCGATGTGTTTCGAATCGGGTTAACCGAACCGGCCTCCACAACCAGCTAAGAGGGTAAATCTCTAATACCCTTTTAATTACTCTATATTGTGTTTTAATAATGATAATACTAATTATAACAATATTAGTACTAATTATCTATTTGTTTAACTATTCTGAAATGTTATTGTTGTTTTAGAAAATAAATGATATTTGGACTTAGTATTAAGTTTCAATTTTACTATTTATACTAGTATTGATAAGGATTTTAATTAGTTAATCTGATTTGTATTATATCAAATTGACCGATATGTCAAACGATGATTTTTAAAAGTATTATGTTAATTGTGTCAGGTCCCTAAGTAACTGAGTTATTGTTTAGTGAGGTTGAATTGTCCCTAAACTAAACAATACATCGATTAGTTAGAAATCTGATATACTCGGCATAACGTTAATTCGAGTTAAAGCGTTGAACATTAATTTCAAACTGAAGGGAAGTATAATTGTTTTAATGTTGTAATGATAACTTGGATTTATTTTTGAACAGAGAACGCTTCCTTTTAGTTCGGAATTAATAGTGTCAAATAACAATCTATGATTTTGTGGTTTCAAAACTAAAACTAATTAAACTTTAATGAATTTTTGGTAATTATATTAGTTTTGAAAGTTAGCATATTTTTAATAAAAAGCTATACTATTTTATGAAAAAGACAATGATCTTAATTTGAAATCCTATGTTATTTTGGTTTGTAAATTATAGTTAAATGATTTATTGATTTGGAAAAAATTTACGAAAATACTCTACTTTGATATATGATAAGTATATACCGAGATTTTAAATTGAGTCGCTTTGGCGCAATAAATTGATTTCTATTTTATTTAATAGATATAGTCAGATGATGAAGGACTTGAGGACCAGCTAAAATGCGAGCAACGAACCGCGGAATGCTGTGAGTAGTAACAGGATCTCCTCGTTGTGCCTCGAAACAGGTTCTAGTAGAACCCCAAGGTAAGGGGTTTATTGCCGCACGGTGGTTGTGTAACTGATACTGTGTAGTCATGCCTGAGATTATCTGATTATGTTTGAATAGGGAACTTAGAATTTATTTTCATGATTTGGCATTCTTATATGAGTTAATTGCTAGCTGAAAAATGTTAAATGCTAATTGTTAATTAAATGTTAATAATTATGTTTTTAAATGTTGATATGTGAATGTTGGTGTATGAATTGATGGGGATGTGAGTTTGGTTTAGAGTTAGTATTAATATTAGCAAAGGAGTGAGAATTGAGGAAATTTAGCGAGAGTTCTATTTTTAGAAATAAAGTGATTTAGAAGGAAAGAAAAGAAATAAATTAAAGAGAGTAAGGTGAGAGAATTAGAATAAAATGAATCATTAAAATGTAATTGAATTAAAAAGGGTAAAGAAGGAAAGACAGGAAATGTCACAGGTTGGTCATAAGACCCTGTGGTTTAATAAAAGAGAATTCGAGCGCAGGTAGGTCATAAGACCCTGTGGCTCAACACAGGTTGGTTGTGGTGACCCTGTGGCTGGCGCAGGTGGTTGTGGTGACCCTGCGGCCAATTAAAAGACAATCACAGGTTGGTTGTGGTGACCCTGTGGCTGGCGTAGGTGGTTGTGGTGACCCTGCGGCCAAGTAGAGCACACCGTCACAGGTGGGTTGTGGTGACCCTGTGGCTGACACAGGTGGGTTGTGGGGACCCTGTGTCCTAGCGCAGATGGGTTGTGGTGACTCTGCGACCAGTGGTGGTGACTGGCACAGGTTGGTCGTGGTCACCGTGTGGCCTAATAAAAAAAAATAAAAGGTAAACGGCACAGGTGGGTTGTGGTGACCCTGTGGCCTATGATAGAAAACGGTGTCAGTGGGTACTGGACCCTAGAAGACGTGTGGTAGTTGGAACCCGCACGCATGGGTTGAGTAAGACGTGCGGCCTTTGGGGATCCGCACGCATCGGTAAGTCGTATCCTCTGAAAGACGGGGAACGCAGTGGCGGGAGCCCCACGTCACCATAAAAGATAAAGGAAAGAAATAAAAGATAAAGGAAAGTAATAAAAGATAAAAGAAAGTAATAAAAGATAAAGGAAAATAACAAAAGATCAAGAGAAATGTAAAGAAATAAGAGAAAGACAAGGGAGTAAAGAAAGTGCGAGGAAAATGAATAGAATAGGTAGAATAGGAAAGGAGAGAAAAGGAAAGAGGATAGGAAAGTAGATAAAGGAAAGGTACAATGAATTGGAGATGGTTGTGTCTATAGTGAATAGGTGATTGGGTGTGTTTATATTCGTAATATTTGATTATTTGCTAAATGTGCTTGACTTGGGTTATGTTCTATGCTTTATCAGTTAGTGCAATTCTCACCCTTACATCCACAACAGGTACAGGTCAGGAGCATAGTTGATATTCGGGCCGAGCAGGAGCACACTTCCCCACGGGAAGTGTGAGTTATTTTCTCTTAGCTGGAATTTAACCGGGCCACGTCTATGTTTATTAAGTATTTTTAAGAATTTATTAATAAATGTATTTTAAATCTCAATTGTATGTTTGGTGGCCCGGGGTCTTTATTTAGTTCCTCAAAAATCTAAGCATTTTCATCTTAGTATTTTATCCCCAGATATTGGGAGAAGAATTAAATTATATATGTATATTTATCCTGGATGTCTGGTTGTTATTTAAACTATTTGAACAGGTTACAGGTCAAAGATAATTTTTGGGAATGTCCATAAAACAGAGGAAACTCTGTCCAATTGTCCGGAAAAATTATAATAAGTATTTTAATTAAAAAGAAATTTTTAAATCCATATTTTCAAAATAGGTTAAATAAAATAGGTTGTTACATTTATGGTATCAGAGCAGTTGTCCTCGGCCTTGGAGTTGTGAGTTACTCCATTGGTACACTCACCAAGCGAGTGACCAAAGTTTAGAGTCAAGTCCATAGTGTGTATAGGGTTATATACGTACGCTTAAAAAGTTTAATCTAATTAACGGCTAATAGTATATATGTATGCCAGTTCCTACCTCCTCAGGAATTTAACCTTATGACTAGTAGGCGCGGGGACGACGAGGGAATCGTCGCAACTATAGGGAATTGTATTCAACAAACCGAGATCGTGTTGATCGTTGGAGTTCGAGTATGCGAGGAAGGCATTTCTTCTGTGGACGACCTGGTGATCCGGCTGAGGGTTGTTCACACCGAACTATAAATCAAGAAGGGAACGGCAATGGAGCATGAGAAGTAATTGCGGGAAAAGTAGTAGGGATTGGGACTTAGGAGATGGCTTTTATTTCCAAAGTGGGAAATCGGGACATTTTAGGGCAAACTATCCTGGCAACACCCGGTGGAAAGGAGTGATCATAATGCAGAGGAAGCAGTCGAAGAGGAGTCGGAGGAACTAATAGAAGGTATGTATCACATGAAGTGCTAATTAGCTAACATAGAATGAGTAAACAGGTTAGGACAACTACACAATAGAAATTCTTTATGAACATTAAATCACTTTCTTTAGTATTTTATTCAAGCTTCGCCAGGCTCGACCATCCTAGGACTCGGATCCCTTTGACCTTTTCAATGTGGCATTATGACACTGATGGAGTGCGCAATTTTTATTTCTTTGTATAGGTGACCGTAGATGCCATAGGAAATCATTGACAAGTTGTAAAGCCTCACTTGACACCTAACCAGTGGTAGTATCGTCCTTTAATAAAGAGTGAGGTCAGGACTGGCCATCCTTTCCTTTACATTTATTAATAGATAATACTATCATAAAGAATGCGATGAGGTGCTGTTGATAGATGGGAGATTGGGACTAGCTACCCCAGTCTTTGCGTTTACTGACAAGTGACATCATTGCAATATCCCAACTAAATAAGAGCAATCGACTTAGAAAATTCCAATCCCATAAAACTAGATTAAACTTCCTCTCATTAGAAATCTATTAGAACTCACAAACACCCATTAGCTGGGCAAATCCACTCTTGACAATATTGTCAAATGTTTTCATCTAACTTAGCTCGGTAGAAATGCCGAACCACTTTTCCACTTAGTGCAAGAGCTCGGAGAGATGTAGATACGTGAAATCTCCCTACCTTAGACGATTCGCCCTCTATCTAATAGTACCAACAATGTAGTCAGCTTGGTCCTAATTTTGATCCTGTTAACTAATCAAAAAGGTAGACAACCAACCCTTAGTATCTACTAGTCTTTCCCCTTGATATCGGCCTACCTGTTTATGTCGATGCTAAGTGGGGGAGAATCCAACGACCCAGCCTGAGTTCCACCCGAACGACGATAATGAAAGAGAAAGAGAGTCGAACGGAAATAGAACTTGAAATACCTTAACCTGCCTTAAAGACGCTAAGTCTGTTAATGGATGAGAACCCACACAAGTCGTTAGCGAATATCTCTTCCAATCCCTTGGGAAAGGAGTAACAAGCGCGTATGGACCGCCATTATTCCTCTAATTGGATGATGATATTGTACTGAGCATCAACCAAATATCTAGAAATCCTACCCTCACTAATTGTTACACTATTATCTCAAAACATTCTACGTTAGCTAGTGAAGGAATCCACGAAGACTTAATCAGGGATCAATCTGGACTGAAGTAAGAAGTTCTTAATGTAATGTCGAGTTGAGAGGTAGAGTTAAATCTTTACCTTGACCTTAAGATAGAATTAACCTCTAAGTGTTCCCATGACTAATTGAAGCTATAGAATAACCGAAGCTGAAACAATCCTGGAGTAGAATACGACAACACGATTGAAAGTCGGTGTGGTGACTCAATGTATAATAACAAATTATATGATATTCTCAAAACGTAGCTTTATTTATATAATAAACATTGTTCGTATAGGAACTTTATGGAAAAACTTTTTCTTATTATACAACAAGTTCCACATCCCAAAAGCTTTGATTCGAAAATACATTACTTTCAAAAATAATCGGTTGAGTACCGGTTTTGTACCTTCAGCGGAAACGATTTTCAAAATGATTTCTGTGGTTGTAATTGGAATAATTTTTTAAAGATCATAATATCTACACAACCATAGCCCATCTATATATATATATATATATATATATATATATATATATAAAAACTCAGGTACCCAAATATCAGAGATAAAGGTCGAGGTAGCAAAATATAAGGATACAGACCAACAGATATAAAATAACAACTCTCATAGACCCTCTCAACTATATACAATATAACACAAATCAAAATAAAAGAGTCTTCGAGAGCTGAGCCATGATCCACCCACGCTGATGTCTGATCCCTGGTCTTCCAAAAGCTAAACACCACATCCTAACATGATCCCCATACTGCACATACTGTCAAAACAAAACACCACATCACTGACTGTCTGCAGCTGGTCCATCCACGTCCTCTACGGGGTCCTCCTCCTCCTCATCGTCCGACACCACAGGGGTAGCAACGCGACGCACCGGCTCCGGGGAGGGTGCAAAGCGTACCCTGGTGGGCGGACCAGGACGAGGAGTGGCCGTAGCAGTAGCCTCATCAGAAGTAGAGGGACGTGTACTGGTGGCAGGGCGTCGGACACGTAGGTTATAAAAACGACGTCCATGATGTGGGGGTGGAGAACCAAAACGATAAGTGTAAGCTGGTGGAATGTGTAGTATGTAGATCATGGGGATGCGAAGCCTACGAGGTAGCACTCGAGCAAAGGGGTTAGGATGACGAAAGATCACGTCAACCTCACCCTCGAACACCGCTCGGTGCTCCTCGTAGTCCCACACTCCTCTACGGAGCGGGCGTAACTCCACGTATGTCAGGTAACGAGCCATCACCTGCAAGGGCATAGGGAGTTAGCAAATACTAACACATAATAAAATAGACAGGGTACAGTTCTGATCAAGTAAGACTTTATTTATTGCAATTAATATAACTTATAAATTTTTAGTCAACCATGTTAAACACCAACATCAAGACTTAATTATGAATCAATAGAATATGCAGTCATGATGCATCTAATTTTATCAATGCATGATTGTTGGCCAACTACAACAAATAGGCTTCCGTGGCACCTTAAAATAAACATGCCCGATACCCATACTGAGTATCTCATCGAACTCGGCCCACAAATAAATCAGCATCTCTAGAGCTCTTAGAAATGTTGTCGACGTATCCCGTAGGACTACGCCTCATCGAGTCCGGCGCCCAATGACATGCCCACACGCATGTGTGTATTTCCAAAAACAGAAGGTGCAACCCCGGTCACCGACACTCCCCCGTGAACCCTTTGGAGCAGACACTCAGGTCCCTCGAGTTCAACCGAAAGGATATGCCCACGCCTCTCGGACGTGTCTCCACTCATGTGGGAACTCAAGTAATGCGGATGCTATGCATGGTTTGACCATCAATACAATTCAGTGTCATTTAAGTTGTTTGAAGTTGGGACTTGGCATAGTTGAACTTTATTTAACATACTCTGACTTCAATCAATTTCAGTTCAGTCCTTTAATTGATTCAAACCCTTTGATAATCAATCACATCATTAAATTCTGATCCTTTCACAAAAATTCAATCACTAATCGATTAACAGAGTCCATTAATCGAGTATTGCACTAGATTAATCGAGTAATCTTTTTGTACCTTTCGCATTACTCGATTAACAGATCTATTACTCGAGTAGTACTGCATATATTTCAAATTATTCAAAGTTTAAGGTGTTACTCGATTAATACATCAGATTAATCGAGTAATCCTCTTGTACCCATCAGACTGATCAGAATTTTCACGCATTACTCGAGTAACAGCTCGGTTACTCGAGTAAATTGTGCAGAAAAACACTGCTGAACTGGTTTTTATATGCCAAACTCATGCCAATCCAATTTTTACCAAAACTAAGCTTCAAACCAACTTAAATACAATATACTAAACTGGTTCATAGCATCAATTTCAGGGATTAACATCAAAATCACAGATTCATCACAATTTTCCCCAATTTTGACCTAAAACACAACCTCACATACCAATTCATTAATTACTCAATTTCAGATCAAATTGAAGGTTCATTTAGCTTTAGATATCAACATCTAACATGTTCCAATTCAGTTTTATGGTCAAATTGGCCTCCAAGCCATTGTCCCCTAACCTAGTGCCCTTTGAACCTCATGGTGGTTCAACCAATACTCAATTCAATACCTCAATCTATTCTAGCATTAGTAAAGCTTCTCCCTTACCTCAATGAAGCTTTTTGAATGCAAAGGCAGCAGAGAAACTCACAGAATCCACCAACTCCAAATGCTCTGTTTTCGGTTCCAAAACAGGTTCAGCAGAGCAAGTTCGGGTGATGATTTGACAAACCAAACGTGCATGAAAATGAGCAAATTTGGTCAATAAGGAAACTAGACATTGCAAACTCTAAATAGAAATCAAAATGGCACGATTTGGAGTCCTCTACATACCTAAATTGAAGCCTCCAACTTAGCTCCTTACCACTGAAATTTCCCAACTTCAGTTTCAAGAGTTCAACTTCAAGCAATTCGTTCTCCTTGCTCCAGCCACCAAAACACACGATTCTTGTCTCAAATTAAAGGTCTTGTGACAAGCTTGAAGAAGGTATCAAGCTCATCAACTGTGTATGGGTAGGGATTAAGAACGAAGATGAAGAACAGAGGGTGTTCAAACTAAAATTCAGCAGAGTTTCCCTTCTTTTTCTTATTTTCTTATGATTTCCTCAACCCAAAAGCATGAATTTATAGCCAAGAATGGCTATCATGCACACCAACACGTGTTTCCATCAACTCCAGTCGGTGCTAGGTGTAAATAATTGAATTACTCAACTTGTTGAATCATCAAACGCACTATCTTCAGCTTCAACACCACTGTTACTCGAGTAAATTGATCGGGCTACTCGAGTAACGCACTCAGATTTTCAAAAATTATTATTTTATTCACTTTCCCTCCAAATATCTTTCCAATATTACCTCTTAGGTCCTTTCCAAGGACTAAATTGCAAAAATCCTTATTTTTAGAGCCCAAATTATTTTCTCTCACTTTTCCTTGGATAAAAGTCTTTTAATATAACAATAAATTAATAAATAAAACTAACTAATTCCATATAATTAGTTTTATTTAAATATTCCTTTTATTTATTTGGGAACAAAAATTGGGATATTACAGTCGTCACTTTCCATTTGACACTTAGCTCATAGAACTTGTGATAAGAATCAGGATTGTGAATATACATTGGCATATAGAAGTGGTAAATTACAAACCCTGTCGACATAACTCCTTAATAGAATCCTTTCACATTATGGAACGGAGTACTCTAAATTGGTAAAGTATTGCGATTAAGAGAATCACAACCGACCGGTTAGGCGAACTCAAGAATTCCAAGGAGTTGAGCGTGAACGTAGAACCGAGATAAAACCTTCACTTCAGGGAATAACTGGAATTTCGAGGACGAAATTTTATTAAATGGGGGAGAAATGTAACATCCCTAATTTTAATTCCTAATATATATTTATAAGTTGTATTGACTTAAATAAATGTTTCTTAAAAATCAATTATTTAGTTGTGTATTTTTATAAGAATACATTATGTTAATTACGAAAATATATTTCATTTCTTTTATGTTCTAGAGTAAATCCATTTAAAATAGTTATCCTATATCAAAAATATACTTTATGTGTTTTACTTTATTTTGATACATTTCATATGAAAATATTTTATTGGAAATATTTATAAGTTTCTTACTTTATAATTTTTATTTTTGTATTTAAATTGATTATTGGTATTTTGAGTTTTAAAGTAAAAGAATAAATGAAATGAAATAAATAAATAAATAAAAGTGTGTATTAATATATATGTTTAAAAAAAATGTGTTTAATAGTACTTTTAAAATAATACTAACATACATTATTAATAATAATAATAATTATAATAATAATGAATAAAAAGAAAAAGAAAAAAAATAATAATAATATAATAATAATGTGATAATAATAAAAAATAAAAAATAAAAGGGAAGGGGTTCGAAACCCCCTCCTTGTTGTCTTCCTCCGCCGGCCCTAAGTCTCTCTCCCTCATCCTCTTCACTGGTTCCTCCTTCTTCCCCGTTTCCGTCCACGCCGCCGCCCACCCAGCCAGCTTCTGTCGCCGTCCCTCTCTCCGCCTCGCGCTCTCTCTTTCTCTCTCCTCCACTGCTCTCCGCCACCGTCCCAGCTCTCTCTCCCTTCGCCGACCCTTCCCCACTCTCTCTCTCTATACTCGAACTCTCTCTCTCCTCCCTGGAATCGCCACCGTTGTTGCTAGTTGTTGCCGCCGCCTCTTCTTTCCTCTCACCGGTGCGCCTGCTGGAATCGCCGCTGGTGCTCCTCGCCGCTGGTGCTCCTCGCCGCTGCTGTCCAGCCGCCGGTCTTCGAAGCCAGCACCGCCGCCACTGCCAAGGACGGAATCCGCCTCCTGTGGCCATGTGGTGTTTGATGTGGGATGCCTCTTGGTCCAGATCGGTGGCCGTTCTCGCCACCGACGCCGATATCGACGTCACCATCAACGTACCATGTCCAGTCACTTCGATGTGTTTCGAATCGGGTTAACCGAACCGGCCTCCACAACCAGCTAAGAGGGTAAATCTCTAATACCCTTTTAATTACTCTATATTGTGTTTTAATAATGATAATACTAATTATAACAATATTAGTACTAATTATCTATTTGTTTAACTATTCTGAAATGTTATTGTTGTTTTAGAAAATAAATGATATTTGGACTTAGTATTAAGTTTCAATTTTACTATTTATACTAGTATTGATAAGGATTTTAATTAGTTAATCTGATTTGTATTATATCAAATTGACCGATATGTCAAACGATGATTTTTAAAAGTATTCTGTTAATTGTGTCAGGTCCCTAAGTAACTGAGTTATTGTTTAGTGAGGTTGAATTGTCCCTAAACTAAACAATACATCGATTAGTTAGAAATCTGATATACTCGGCATAACGTTAATTCGAGTTAAAGCGTTGAACATTAATTTCAAACTGAAGGGAAGTATAATTGTTTTAATGTTGTAATGATAACTTGGATTTATTTTTGAACAGAGAACGCTTCCTTTTAGTTCGGAATTAATAGTGTCAAATAACAATCTATGATTTTGTGGTTTCAAAACTAAAACTAATTAAACTTTAATGAATTTTTGGTAATTATATTAGTTTTGAAAGTTAGCGTATTTTCAATAAAAAGCTATACTATTTTATGAAAAAGACAATGATCTTAATTTGAAATCCTATGTTATTTTGGTTTGTAAATTATAGTTAAATGATTTATTGATTTGGAAAAAATTTACGAAAATACTCTACTTTGATATATGATAAGTATATACCGAGATTTTAAATTGAGTCGCTTTGGCGCAATAAATTGATTTCTATTTTATTTAATAAATATAGTCAGACGATGAAGGACTTTAGGACCAGCTAAAATGCGAGCAACAAACCGCGAAATGCTGTGAGTAGTAACAGGATCTCCTCGTTGTGCCTCGAAACAGGTTCTGGTAGAACCCCAAGGTAAGGGGTTTATTGCCGCACGGTGGTTGTGTAACTGGTACTGTGTAGTCATGCCTGAGATTATCTGATTATGTTTGAATAGGGAACTTAGAATTTATTTTCATGATTTGGCATGCTTATATGAGTTAATTGCTAGCTGAAAAATGTTAAATGCTAATTGTTAATTAAATGTTAATAATTATGTTTTTAAATGTTGATATGTGAATGTTGGTGTATGAATTGATGGGGATGTGAGTTTGGTTTAGAGTTAGTATTAATATTAGCAAAGGAGTGAGAATTGAGGAAATTTAGCGAGAGTTCTATTTTTAGAAATAAAGTGATTTAGAAGGAAAGAAAAGAAATAAATTAAAGAGAGTAAGGTGAGAGAATTAGAATAAAATGAATCATTAAAATTTAATTGAATTAAAAAGGGTAAAGAAGGAAAGACAGGAAATGTCACAGGTTGGTCATAAGACCCTTTGGTTTAATAAAAGAGAATTCGAGCGCAGGTAGGTCATAAGACCTTGTGGCTCAACACAGGTTGGTTGTGGTGACCTTGTGGCTGGCAAAGGTGATTGTGGTGACCCTGCGGCCAATTAAAAGACACTGTCACAGGTTGGTTGTGGTGACCCTGTGGCTGGCGCAGGTGGTTGTGGTGACCCTGCGGCCAAGTAGAGCACACCGTCACAGGTGGGTTGTGGTGACCCTGTGGCTGACACAGGTGGGTTGTGGGGACCTTGTGTCTTGGCGCAGATGGGTTGTGGTGACTCTGCGACCAGTGGTGGCGACTGGCACAGGTTGGTCGTGGTGACCCTGTGGCCTAATAAAAAAAAATAAAAGGTAAACGGCACAGGTGGGTTGTGGTGACCCTGTGGCCTATGATAGAAAACGGTGTCAGTGGGTACTGGACCCTAGAAGACGTGTGGTAGTTGGAACCCGCACGCATGGGTTGAGTAAGACGTGCGACCTTTGGGGATCCGCACGCATCGGTAAGTCGTATCCTCTGAAAGACGGGGAACGTAGTGGCGGGAGCCCCACGTCACCATAAAAGATAAAGGAAAGAAATAAAAGATAAAGGAAAGTAATAAAAGATAAAAGAAAGTAATAAAAGATAAAGGAAAATAACAAAAGATCAAGAGAAATGTAAAGAAATAAGAGAAAGACAAGGGAGTAAAGAAAGTGCGAGGAAAATGAATAGAATAGGTAGAATAGGAAAGGAGAGAAAAGGAAAGAGGATAGGAAAGTAGATAAAGGAAAGGTACAAAGAATTGGAGATGGTTGTGTCTATAGTGAATAGGTGATTGGGTGTGTTTATATTCGTAATATTTGATTATTTGCTAAATGTGCTTGACTTGGGTTATGTTCTATGCTTTATCAGTTAGTGCAATTCTCACCCTTACATCCACAACAGGTACAGGTCAGGAGCATAGTTGATATTCGGGCCGAGCAGGAGCACACTTCCCCACGGGAAGTGTGAGTTATTTTCTCTTACCTGGAATTTAACCGGGCCACGTCTATGTTTATTAAGTATTTTTAAGAATTTATTAATAAATGTATTTTAAATCTCAATTGTATGTTTGGTGGCCCGGGGTCTTTATTTAGTTCCTCAAAAATCTAAGCATTTTCATCTTAGTATTTTATCCCCAGATATTGGGAGAAGAATTAAATTATATATGTATATATATCCTGGATGTCTGGTTGTTATTTAAACTATTTGAACAGGTTACAGGTCAACGATAATTTTTGGGAATGTCCATAAAACAGAGGAAACTCTGTCCAATTTTCCGGAAAAATTATAATAAGTATTTTAATTAAAAAGAAATTTTTAAATCCATATTTTCAAAATAGGTTAAATAAAATAGGTTGTTACAGGGGTGGCGGTGAGGACCTCGCTGCCCTATTGGCTTCGAGATGCAGGCGCAGGTCCTCAGTTGACGGCACCCTCCTTGGACGCCCCCTCCTTGTCCTCTGGACTGGTTGTTCCTCAGACATGGTAGAATTTCTGAGAATGAAGTTTATCTTTTCTCACAGACGGCGCCAATGTGATGTCCTAGATGGTGAGGTCCTCCAAGGGTTAAGGAAGAAGACCTTCAAAGGAGCCTCAGACTAGCGTTTCTATGTGATGTTTGGTGGGAGTCCTCTGGTGGCTAAGGGGTAAGCCAAGAAGCAACCCTAATCACTGGTGTGTGAGGGTGATAATTAGGGTTAGAGGACGTGCCTGAGCCCCATGTAGTACAGAGCTACTTATAGGGGGGAGCTGGTTGCCCTAATGGGCCTGCTTGAGGCCCAAGTAGGGCCAGCCTGTAATGAGCTATGAGTGGATGAGCTGGTCTTGTGGATAAGGTGATGAGCTGTCCTTGTGGATAAGGTGAGACACGTCATCCTGTCCTTGGTGTCGGACTCTGGGAGGTGTCGGATAGGGAAGTCGGACCCGGGTAGGAGTATGAGGTCGGCCCGTATCTGGTATCTGTTCGGCCGTTGAGCCTTAAGCTCGGCCCAACACACTGAGGGCTTCTTATAGGGCCGTGAAGCCTTAGGCAAGGGTTCTGAGGACCTCGGCTAGGCCGAGTCCACCACATAAGCCCCCCAGCTCGGTCAAGGCTATCTGAGCCTTGTTCCGAGGTCTTGGTTTAGGTCCTTTTCCCAAATCCACCACATAAGAGCCGAGTTCACCACATTAGTTAAGCATGTATTTAAGCTTGGAATCAAAAAAAAAAAAAAAACATGCACCATGTCTAATGGAGCTCACGGTTTTGAACCCCTCTTTGTTAAAATAATTTTTGATTTTTGATTTATGTTTTTATACTTAAATATGAGTTGATTTATTATGTTCATAAGTTATGTGTTGTTGATTTGCACAAATTTTTTTATTGCTCCCTTGCATGTCATGGCCTAGGGTTGGAATTGGGGGAAATGAAATTATTTTCTTGTGCATGTAATTGATTCTTGATTCTTGCTAATTATGTGTTGTATTTTTGGTTTTCAAGTCAAAAATGCATGAAAAATGAATTTTTGTGTTGATATGTTATTTTAGGGTTATACGGTTTTTGGTCCCTTTTAGTGTTCATAGGATTTTGTTTTTACTTTTGATTTATGATAATGAAACAAGGGTAATCTTTGATGTGTTGATGTAATTGCTTATTTTGTTGAAATTTCTCCATTTTTTTCATGTGCATAATTCGACCAAGAGGAGAAATAAAAGGAAATGATTTTTGTTTTTCATGCATGTTGGCTTTTGTTATTGATCTATGGTTTTTAAGTCTTTATATGCATGTATTCAAGTTTAAAAAATGAAAAAGGAACAAGCTTGAACCATGGAGGATGCCACGGTTTTGTCATTTTAATATCCAAGTAATTTTTGTTTTTATCCTTGACTTGGAGAGGAGAAATAAAAAGGGGATTTTGTTTATTTTGAAATGTGTTGATTTATGTTGTAAAAACTTGATTTTTCCTATGTGCATGGTTCGGCCAAAGCTAGGAACCAAAAGAAATAAACTTTTGTTCTTGATACATGTATTCCTCATTGATTTTTAGGCCCTCCGATATAAGGATTTAAGCTTACCAAATTAAAATGAACATGCATAAATTTTTGAAGTCCATACGATTTTTAATGGATTTTGCTCCAAGTATTTTGATTTCGTTTGAAGATTTGTTTTGTGTTTAAAGTAAAGAAATAAGCTTTGATTTTATTGGTTTGAAGCATGTGTTGATGTGTTGTTTTATTGTGCAAAAGTTTCTCATTTTTAGTTCCCCAATAATTCGGCCATATCAAGAAGTAAGGGGAAATAAATTGATATTTGGCACTTGATGATTCTAAACTATGATCTTTGATTTTTGAGTGCATGCATACTTAAATCTAAACTTGAAATGAACGAAACAACCATACATGCATTTTAAAGGTCCATACGGTTTTAATATGGTTTTACTTCAAAAGATTTTTGTTAATGTAATTTGATTTATGATTGGAATAAAAGAATGAGAAATGGATTTTTTTGTATGTTTGAGTATTGTTTGGTTGGCGTGAAAACCCTAAATTCCTTAAGTATAATTTGGCCAAAATGGGTTAATAAGGAAAATAAATTGGTTTAAGTGTGCATGTTGTATTTGAGTTAAAACAAATTATTTTCATGGCCTATAATTCGGTTCTTAAAGGAAAAATAATTGAAAAGTTGGTTTTTGTGTTGATTTGTGTATTTAAGAGCAATTTGGTTTTATACGAGAAAATGCTTATGTGTATAAATTGATTTGTGCTCTTTGGTTATTTGATTAAGTGCAATAAATTTGGACTTAAATGAAAATGGTGGATTGAATTAAAATGAGTTTGATTTTGTAAGAAAGTAAATTAGAATTAGATGCAAGAAAATGAATTAACATGGTTTGGAAAGTGATTATTTGCATAAGTTAAATATGTGGCCGTGAACTTATGATTTTAATGTATGTTAATGAGTGTTTGAAGTAGGAAACAAAGTCATTTAGGGGCTGCATGATTTTAAATGATATAGGAAGCTAAAAGATGCATCGCTGAATTTTTAGGTTTGATGCTTTAGCTTGTAGGTGTATGTGCTAAATGATGGTTGTGCTAATCCAATAGCCTTCAAATTTTGATATGTTGTCCTTGATGCTATTTAAATGAATTCTGGAAAATTTGAGTGGATTTGGAATTTTTTTGGTATTTTAAATGAAATTTTGTTTAAAGACGAAAGTTTAAGGAAATTGTGTTTTCAATGGCCAAAGGGTTTGAAAGAAAAGTATTTTCCTTAAGTTCAATTACTGTAAAACTTGGTCACTGATTCGGTGATCCTAATTTTAGTATCTCTAAATTTTTATGTGATTTTTGGGAATAGTTTGTTAAGTGTAATGAATTCATTTTGGTGAAAACGATTTCGGAAAAATAAGCATTTCGGATTGGAGATGGACCTAATTTTTGAAATTAACTTACTTCAAATGGCTTGAAATTTTTAGGGTAACTTCTTAAACATGTCTTGAATCTCTCTGTAAATTTTGAAGAGGTTTGGAGTTGATTTGATAATTTTTCCATAGGCAAAACAGTGAACCGATTGGTTTAGAATTTTCAGAGTTAGTGGAAGAATTAATTGGAAAAGTATTACTTAAACAACTCCAAATAATCTGAAAATTTTAGGAGATGTTATTCACTGTATGTGTAAGGATTTTACAAATTTTCATGCAATTAAGAGTTGATTTACTATTTTAATTGCGGTGTTTCGGTCTCAGGTAAGCAAAAGTACCGTTTGGATTTTTATGCAAAATTTGATTTGAAACTTAGGTTCTGGATTTTCAAATGTCTTTATAATTTTATATGATGAACTTTGACATACGTGTATGTGTTCTATAAATTTTGGGATTTAAATGAATTAGTTTGATATGGTTTTTAGTTGTGTCTTTCTTATTTTCGCCGTAATTGAACTAATACTCAAATTGATACTTTTTGGATATGTGTGAACTTTTGTGTGTTGGGTTTGGCCTCAAAATCTCGAGAGGGGGTGAATCGAGTTTTATTAATTTATTGCAAAAAAACTTATAATTTAAAAATTATTTTTGCGATGGAGAGATTAGACGTTTGAGATAGAGAGCGAAATCGATAAATAATAAAATAAGAGTAGCGCAGAAACGTAAACAAACGAAAATGCGGAAATTAAAAGTGATAGGATAGAAAAGCTTGCACCAAAAAATTTTATACTGGTTCAGCCTTCCCGTCGAAAGGCCTACTCCATTCCCCAAGAGACCCACTTGAGATTTCTATAGCTAGCAATTAAGCCGCACCCAATTACAACCAGAGCACCCCGCACATACACTACTAGGAACCTCCGTTCGCTAGGGGCCTCAATAACACAGCAGGGTTCCTCACCCTACGAACGTCTCACACGTTCAACTATGGGATTCTCTCCCTAACCACTAAGGTTTCAATACAATATGATGTGAGTGATTACAATAGTATAGTGTGTTCTCAATCATCACAGATACAACAATAATATCTCTATAGCAATGAAGTCCTCTTGATAGAAGTTACAAGACCAACAAGGTTTTGTTCTTCAAAAAGTATGAACGTGAAAACCAAAGAAAAGTTGGAGAAGAAGAGAAGAGCGTGAATATCAGATCAACAGAATGAATGAATTGATGTTGAAGTGTTTTCTTAGAATTAAAATAAAAATCTGATTTGGAAGTAAAAAGAATAAAGTTTTTAATCAAAACCAAATCATAAAATAAAATAAAATATTTAAGAATTAAAATAGAATAAGTTTTAAAATCAAAATCAAATAAAAAAGGTTTGAAACTTAAAATTAAAAAGGAATATTTTCAAAAATAAAATAAATTTTGTATTTTGAAAATAAATCAGAATCAATTAAGTAAAAACAAATCTGGAAATAAATCAAAATGATTCTGACACGTTTTTCAATAAAATTTGAGGTAATCGATTACTTCATAAAGGTAACCGATTATCACCTTAAAAATAGAAACTTTGAAATTGATTTGAAAAACCAGTAATCGAGTTTCACATGCATGTAATCGATTACTTCACTTCTGTTTAGTATATGATGCAACTCATATAATCGATTACCACTAATCTAATAATCGATTACTGAGCCTCTGATATTTGTATGATGCAACATCATGTAATCGATTACTGCAAAGCAATAATCGATTACTTTGCTTCTGGAAAATGTTTGATGCAACATGTTTAATCGATTACTTGATCCAGATAATCGATTACTCTTATTCAAAAAGTAATGGATTAGCCAAATTCACATAATCGATTACACACACTCTGATTTTTCTGTGATGCAACAAAGTTAATCGATTACTTCAAGAAGATAATCGATTACTCCTTCTTGCACTTGTAAAAATAGATTTTCATAACATAAAGACATCCAGAGTTGTTTCATCAATCATTTCCAAAGAAACTAAGTTAGAAAACTGATTTTCACGTGAAAGTTGTAATTAAATAGTGATGGTATAGTAGTATATCAGATGTTGGTGTCTATGGTAGCGGTGCATAACATGGTAGGAGCGTTATAAAAATTATAAGTTTGGAATAATTTTGAAAATTGAAATACAAAAAAAAAATTTGAAACCGACATTATAAAACTGAAAAGGCTTAATTACGTTACAGGTCCCTGAAGTTTGGGGTACTTTTGCCAGATACCCTTATTCTATTTTTTTCAATGTTTGACTCCCCGAACTTACTTCTAGATTTGTTATATACCCCTACTACCAATTCTAGTCAATTTTGCTGACATGTAACCTCAAAATCCTAGTCAGTTGTAGGAGGTTGGTCATGTTGTGTTGCGTGATGTCACACGGGCGAAAATGACCTCTCTCTTCAATCTTTTTTTTTATTTTTTTATTTAACTAAAAATATAAAATTTTTAAGTTTTTTAGTTTATTAATTTTAAAAACATGGAATCTTCGCCCACAGGGCATCGCATGTCTAACCTGTTGTGTTTGACCAGGATTTCGATGTTACATGTTAGCAAAATTGGCCAGAATTTAAGAACTACAATCGGTGGATGAATAAACTAAAGAACACTAGGAGAACACCTAGAATGGGGGGTTGAATAGGTGTGAAAAAAACCTTGAAAGATTTTTGCACAAAACAAATCGAAACAATTAAAAGGAATGATTTTCACAAAATCTGCTCTTAATCGATTAGGCAAAGGGTTAATCGATTAACACCTGAGAGCATACACAAGGTCAATCGATTAGCTCCTCAGTTAATCGATTAATCACTGTAGAACAGAGAAAAATCGCTTTTCAACCGAAAACGAAAATCAATCAAATATCATATATGATCTGAGATAGCACGAAATTGATTAACACAAATATTGTTAATGATTACCTAGATTATGAAAAAGGTTTTCCCCAAATCAATTTGAACTATTAAAACCTAATTCATTCAATTATTAGAAAAACAATCTTTTCTAGGTTTTCAATCAAGAACAATAGAAATTGCAAAGATTAAAGAGTTAAGGGAAGAGAAGCTTGCACAGAGATTTATACTGGTTCACTCTCAACCACCGAGAGCTACATCCAGTCCCCTTTATCACAATAGAGAGAGTTTCTTCACTAAGGAATTAGAGTTCTCAAATTACAAGCGATTGCCTCTCAAGATACCCCACTTGATAGCCTCCAAGAGATACCCCACTCTTGTCTTGTGTAACACCCCAAAATTTTAATCCCCGATTAATGAAATGTTAATTATAATTTAATTATAATTAATAGTTTCTATATTAATCTTTGATTAAAATATGTATTCATATGACTAGCTTATGTGTGGAAATTATTTAATAAATATTATAATGCATAAAATAGAAGTTTTGCATATTAGTCCCTTGGTTGGGACCTAGAAGCAATTATAGGAAAGGTTTTGGAGGGAAAGTAAATAAAATAATTATTTTTCAAAAATTGGGCAAAACACTCGAGTATTATTCTGAATACTCGAGTATTCTGGGTCAAACTGCACGAGTTAGTGCGTTTGATGAGTCACCATGAACGATTCCCTTTTCCTGCCACGAAATCGTCTCCTTGCCAACGCCATGGGTGGCGTGTCGACATGCATGAGCTCCCTCTATCTCTATTTAAACCCATCAACACCGTGAAGCTAGGAATTTTGCTCAATCTTGCTCTTGTTGACAAAGTTAGGGTTTCGAATTTGCCCTCTTCGATTCTCTTTCAATTCTGAGTGTTACGGCTTGAGTGATACACGAATACAAAGCTCATATCACGAGCTTTGTATAGACATAAAGATTGTGAGTTGAGAGTGAGTGTGTTGTTAGAATCGAAGCTGAGAAGTTGAGGCTGAGTTGCTGTCATCAGTTCTGGGAGCTTACTTTGGGTTTGATTTCTTGTAAGCTCACGAATCCTTGAGTCTCAAATTCGGTTTCCTTAGTTAGATTATGTTGCATAGAGTCTAGAAAATCTAATTTCCCCAATTTTATTCTCTGTTTCATGGGTAAACCAATTCCACTTTGGTGTTGCACTCAAAATGCTCTGCATGTGGTGCTTGAAGTTGGTCTGAGAGTTGTGGAGCTTTTCTTTGGGGATTTCTTGTTTGATTCACGTCTGAGAGGTAAGGGGAAGTAATTATATTCACTAGATAGAGATTAAATTTCATGAATTGTGTTAGAGAGCCACCAAGAGGCTCTAAGGGCTTAGATTGAATAGGAACTTTGGTTTGGAGACCAATCCATGCTCTAAAACTGTGTTGAGCAAGTTATATATCATGCATGAAAGCTTAAATGAACTTTGTTTCATGTGTATTGTGCTTATTATGCAAATTGAGGTATTGAGTTGTTAAAATGTGTTTTTATGCATGATTATTGAATTCTCTGTCAAATCTGTGTTTTGATATGAAATGAATGTTGTAACATGCTCAAATTATGTTATGTGAACTCTGTTGATCCTTGGAATGGACTGGAAATGAGTAGAAATGAAATTGGCATGATAAAACTAAGTTTTCAGTGTAAACTGCTGCGAAACACTTGAGTAATAAACAGGGTACTCGAGTAAAACGTTTGAAAAACAATGTAAATGAAGTTAGAACACTCGAGTATTGTGTCTACTACTCGAGTATCGAGCATGACCTGAGGACAAGTTAAGGTCAACAACTCGAGTTATTCAAGGTCACTCCAGTATTTTGGAAATCAGGATGAACACTCGAGTAACCTATGAACTACTCGAGTAATTTAATGAATTTCAAACCCAAATCCTCAGAAAGTCATGAACACTCGAGTAACTCTAAGAACACTCGAGTAATCTGGAAAACTTGAAGAACACTCGAGTGTACTGAATTTTACTCGAGTAAATTGCCCAGAACCTGAAAATACCATTTTCAATTCTGACTCATTTGGTTAAGAAATTAATAACAATAATCCAAGGGATCAAGACTTAAAGAAATTGATTAATATAATTAGATCGTTTGGTGACGGTACTTTTGATAATGAAACAAGCCTAGGTGGCCTGAAAACTATTAATCAACTTCCTTTAAGTCTAATAACGAAATGCATTCATTCTGGAGTTTGGATGGTAGGACGTATATCATGTTTTTGTTAAACATGTGGAGGGCCTCTGGGAGTGCCAATACGCTTGCTTGATGACACGTCGTTGACGTGGTCGGCTTAGTGGATGTCGATGTGGTTATACCGTTTGGATGACGGTCCGTTTGGATGACGGGATATGCTCGGGTGGCATGGATTCCAAGCTTGACGTGTACATTCTAGGTGAATGTACGAATTGTTGTATACCTAGGAATACAACGCACTGTTGAGTGCTGGGTTGTCAGGGATGGACGTCAGAGAGTGACATAGTATGATGGAGATAGGCTTGAGAGCTAAAGTCATGCATCATGCCACTCATTTAAATTAATTGTGATAAATGAAATAAGTGTGAACATCCTATGTGCATTAATTAACTGCTAAGTGTTATATGTGATTGTTGTTAATTGATGCATATTTACATACATATATTGCACAATTTATTCTCTGTTGATTATGTGTATAGAATTGCTTACCCCTATGCCCTTGTAGGTGATGTCTCGTTACATTGCTTGCATCGAGATCCGGCCACTTCCTAGTGGCATATGGATCTATGAGGACCATCGCGCGGTGTTCGAGGGGGAGGTAGAGATTACCTTCTACCACCCGAACCCGCTGATGCGATTCCGTCCTCGTAGGTTTAGGATTCCCATCATATACACTATGCACGTACCCCCGTTTTACACTTACCATGGACCACCTCCCATGCGACCAGCTCACTCTTACCATAGTTTTCATTTTCGACCTACCCGCTCTCACCCTTATACTTCGAGAGTTGTCCACGAGGAGACTCCCCCTTCTGATCCGAGGAGCCCAGTCAGGGTTTCACCATCACCTGACCCGGTACCTAGTGGTAGGGTACACTCTCCCTCGGATGAGATCGAGGAGGATCCGGTGGAGGACGAGAGTGGGAGCGAGCCTGTCGTGCATTCTACTGGGAGTGATTGGAGGGATGACGATCCCTAGGTATGTACATATGGTATGTGATGAGGATCAGAGGATCCGGTGTGTGGAGGCTGTGGAGGAGTTTTGCTGCTGCTATGATGATGATGATGCTACTACCTTACTACTCTTACTTTTGGGAGACTGCTACTTCTACTACTACTACCTCTGATGCTGCCAGATCTACGTGACTACCCTGGAGTTGTATTTTGGTTATGTATATACCGTGTAGATATACTTTTGGAGTACTCTAGGGTTGTGGTTACACTGTTATGTAGATCTGTTTTTATGGACTTGTACTTCTGGATCTTGGAGACTATCATGATGGGACTATGTACTTCTGACTTTTATTATATAGAAAACCTATGTTTATATTCTATTAGCTGCATAGTCCAATAATTTCCGCTTACTCTGATTTAATCCATTTAAGAGCTCGGCTATAAATATGATTTGATGGTATCAGTTTTATTGAATGAAGCATGGGTAGCTTTAATTACTTGTATGATATAAAGATGTTTTCAAAGAGCGAAGGTTACCCTATTTGTGAAAAGATTTTAGAAATTGACGAACTCGATACAATTGTTTCGAAGTGATTTAGATTTTATTCTCCAAGAATTCCAAGTGACGATTTGTGCACCCGCTTTAAAAGAAAATTTTATTTACATATTTTCTTAAAACTCACAAGTCCATATATTATCCAATATAATAGCTTAAGTACTATTTTATATTTGGGGTAATTCGGAAGGGTGTCACACTTAGTGGTATCAGAGCAAAAGTCAGATCCTGTAGTAGTGGAAGTAGTTTCAGAAAGGTAGCCATCAACATCAAGCAGGTATCTCCAAGGCATCTACACTATATTGAATGTTATTATGCTACTTGTTGAGCTTTTAATAGTCTTGATTTATTTGTATCTTGTCTCTTTTGGGTACAAGACACAATTGATATTAGATTTAAACGTTTAAGATAGAGCCTTAGTATAGGTGGTGTAATGGAAGTTTCTTTAGTTCAACATATGTGACCATAAGCCCATATCGTAGGTCTAATATGGCAACTAGAAACCAAAATCACACCAACGCGATGTTAGAACGAATCACCACGGTGCTGGAGGCCATGCAACGACAATCTCAACAACCATCTCAACCGGTTAATCCGCCTCATCAGTGTAATGTGGGAAACACTGAGGCGAAGACTTTGGCTGATTTTAGGAGTTGTAATCCACCAAAGTTTGAAGGAGGATTCAAACTGGAAGAGGCCAACAAGTGGATTCACACCATGGATAAGATTTTGAGAACGTTGGAATGTTCGGATGCTCAGAAGGTGGCATATGCAACCTATATGTTAGAGGATGAAGCTGAGAATTGGTGGAATCACACGATGCAGCTTCTGCAATATGAAGGAAGGGAAGTAAGTTGGGGAGTATTCATGGAGAAGTTTCTCCAAAAGTATTTCCCTGAGGACTTGAGAAGGAAGAAGGAGGTGGAGTTCTTGCAGCTGAAGCAAGGAAACATGAGTGTGGGTGAGTACGCAGCTAAGTTTGAGGAGCTGAAGAAGTACTCTCCATACTATTAGAACAATCCAGATGAGAGGAGTAAATGCATTAAGTTTGAAGGAGGCTTGAGGCCAAAGTTGAAATCGATTTTCAGCTACCAGCGGATTCAAAGCTTTCCTGCACTTGTGGACATGTATAGGATGTATGAAGACGACACCAAGGCTGAGGAGATGCAAGTCTCAGAGAAGAAGGACAATCAAGGCTATGGATGTGACACCCTTCCGAATTACCCAAATATAATATAGTAATTAAGCTTTCATATTGCAGAATATATGGACTTGTGAGTGTTAAGAAAATATGGAAAATAAAATTTTCTTTTAAAGCGGTTGCACAAATCGTCATTTGGAATTCTTGGAGAATAAACGTTAAACCATTTCAAAACATTTGTATCGAGTTCGGCGATCTCTAAAACCTTTTCACAAATAGGGTAACATTCGCTCTTTGGAAACATCTTTGTATCATACAAGTAATCAAAGTTACCCATGCTTTGTTCGATAAAACTGATACCATCAAATAATATTTATAGCCGAGCTCTTAAATAGATTAAATCAGAGTAAAGCGGAATTTATCGGACTATGCGATTTAATAGTAAGATAAACATAAGTTTTCAATATATATATATGAAGAGTAGTGAGTACATAGTCCCATGATCAAAGTCTCCAAGATCCAACATATACAAGCCCATAAACAGATCTACATAATAGTGTATCTAAACCCCTAGAGTACTCCAAAAGTATATCTACAATATATGTACATAACCAAAACATAAACTCCAAGGGTGGTCACGTAGATCTGACATCATCAGATGTAGTAGTAGTGATAGCAGCAGTCTCCAAGAAACATAAGTAGTAAGGTAGTAGCATCATCATCAACACAGCAGCAGCAGCAAGTCTCCTCCACAACATCCATACATCGGATCCACTGATCCTCATCACATACCATATGCAGATACCTAGGGATCATCGTCCCTCCAATCACTCCCAGTAGAATGCACGACAGGCTCGCCCCCACTCTCGTCCTCCACCGGATCCTCCTCGATCTCATCCGAGGGAGAGTGTACCCTACCACTGGGTACCGGGTCAGGTGATGGTGAAACCCTGACTGGGCTCCTCGGATCAGAAGGGGGAGTCTCCTTGCGGACGACTCTCGAAGTAAAAGGGTGAGAGCGGGTAGGTCGAAAACGAAAACTATGGTAAGAGCGAGTTGGTCGCGTGGGAGGTGGTCCATGGTAAGTGTAAAACGGGGGTACTTGCATAGTGTATATGATGGGAATCCTAAATCTACGAGGACGGAATCGGATCAACAGGTTCAGGTGGTAGAAGGTAATCTCTACCTCACCCTCGAACACCGCGCGATGGTCCTCATAGATCCATGTGCCACTAGGAAGTGGCCGGATCTCGATGCAAGCAATGTAACGAGACATCACCTACAAGGGCATAGGGGTAAGCAATTCTATACACATAACCAATAGAGAATAAATTGTGAAATATGAATATGTAAATATGCATCAATTAACAACAATCACATATAACACTTAGCAGTTAATGAATGCACATAGGATGCTCACACTTATTTCATTTATCAAAATTAATTTAAATGAGTGGCATGATGCATGACTTTAGCTCTCAAACCTATCTTCATCATACTATGTCACTCTCTGACGTCCATCCCTGACAACCCAGCACTCAACAGTGCGTTGTATTCCTAGGTATACAACAATTCGTACATTCACCTAGAATGTACACGACAAGCTTGGTATCCATGCCACCCGAGCATATCCCTTCATCCAAACGGACCGTCATCCAAACGGTATAACCATATCGGCATCCACTCAGCCGACCACGTCAACGACGTGTCATCAAGCAAGCGTATTGGCACTCCCAGAGGCCCTCCACATGTTTACCAAAAACATGATATACGTCCTACCATCCAAACTCCAATATGAATGCATTAACTTGACTTGAAAGGAATTGATTGATGTTTTATCCTTTTATTAATACACTACGTGCCTCCCGAGCAACGTATCATTATTCAAATGAAAACATCATAACGTCAATCAATTTCCTTTAAGTCCAGGATCACTTGGTTTATCGTCCTTTAAGAGTTACAAAATGACTTAGAATTGAAAATGGTATTTTTAAGTATTTGACTAAAAATACTCGAGTGTTTTCCAAAATACTCGAGTAGTTTATCATTTTCCAGATTCTACTCGAGTGGTTCACAATTATACTCGAGTCGTTCATGTCCTTTCAGAGATTTAGGTTTTCAGGTCTTCATAAATATACTCGAGTAATTCATGAGATACTCGAGTATTCCATTACCCAGAATACTCGAGTAGTTCATATATTACTCGAGTGTCCAATCTGATTCTCAAGTTGGTGCGCCAATTTTCACTCTGGTGCACCACGAAATACTCGAGTGTTAAGCCAAATACTCGAGTGTTTGCAGACAGAACAGAGTGAAACTTGGTTTTTACATACCATTTCAATTTCTAAACACTTTTAACCCAAACCAGTGATCGCAATAGTTCATATACCATATATTGAACATGTTGCAATACTCATTTCATATCAAATAACCAATTTGACAGAGAATCAACCATTTATGCATAATTTACACAATTTAGCAACTCAACACCTCAAATTGCAAAATAAGCATAACACTCATAAAACAATGGTCATTTAAGCTTACATACATGATATAAAACTTGCTCAACACAGTTTTAGAGCAAAGCTTGGTCTCCAAACCAAAGATCCTATTCAATCTAAGCCCTTAGAGCCTCTTGGTGGCTCTCTAACACAAATAATGGAATTTAATCTCTATCTAGTGAATATAATTACTTCCCCTTACCTCTCAGACGTGAATCAAACAAGAAATTCCCCAAAGAAAAGCTCCACAGCACCAAAAGCACTTTAACCCAACATGCAGAGCAGTTTTGAGTGCAACACCAAAAGTGGAATTGGTTCACACATGAAACAGAGAATAAAATTGGGGAAATTAGGTTTTCTAGACTCTATGCAACATAATCTAACTAAAGAAATCGAATTTGAGACTCAGAGATTCATGAGCTTACCAGAAATCAAGATCAAAGTAAGCTCCAGACACAAGCTTGGCCAAGAACAGCTCCACTTCCAAGCCTTGAATCTTCTACCACACTCACTCAAATCTCACAATTTTGGTGTTTATACAAAGCTCGTGATGTGAGCTTTGTATTCGTGTATCACTCAAGACTTAATACTCAGAATTGAAGAAGAATCGAAGAGAACAAACTCAGAACCCTAACTTCATCAACAAAGCAAGTTTGATCAAAAATTCTCAACCAAGGGATGTTGATGAGCTTAAATAGAAAGGCAAAATGCTCATGCAGGTCGACACGACCTCCCTGGACGTGGAATGAAGATGATTTCGTGTCACCAACACGGAATCGTTGGTGTTGACTCACCAAACGCACTAACTCGTGCAATTTGACCCAGAATACTCGAGTTTTTCAGATAATACTCGAGTATTTTTCCCAATTTTTGAAAAATAATTATTTTATTTACTTTCCCTCCAAAACCTTTCCTATAATTACCTCTAGGTCCCAACCCAGGGACTAGTATGCAAAATACTTAAATCATGCATAATTTTATTTATTAAATAACTTCACACACATTTTCTATCTTCATAAATACAGATTTTAATCAAGGATTAATATGAAAATTATTAATTATAATGAATTTATAATTAACATTTCATTAATCGGGGATTAAAATTTTGGGGTGTTACACTACTCCCCCACTTACAAGGAATTTCGTCCCCGAAATTCAACTCATACAAACAAGTCAGGATAACCCTGACGCATCTTATCCTCTAGTTCCCACGATGCTTCCATTACATCTCCACAAACCCAGACGACTTTGACCAGGCGAATGTCTTTGCCTCTAAGCTGCTTGATTCTTCGATCTTCAATACGAACTAGCACAGCTTTGAAGGTTAAGTTCTCATGAATTTCTAAGTCATCAGGTTGGATTCTAAGGACAATGATGGGGTCATGGACATATCTTTTTAGTTGAGGCACATGGAATACATTATGAAGATTAGCTAATGACGGAGGCAAAGCTAATTGATAAGCTACTGGGCCGACTCTTTTGAGGATTTGGTAGGGACCAATGAATTTAGGTGATAGCTTCTGAGTTTTCAAGGCCCTACTAACACCTTTGGTTGGTACTATTCTAATGAATACATGGTCTCCTTCGGCGAACTCTAAAGGTTTTCTTCTCCTATCAGCATAGCTTTTCTGCCTACTTTGAGCTGCCCTCATCTTCTCTTGTATCATCTTGATCTGTTCCGTGGTCTCTTGCACAAAATCTGGTCCAACCAGGGAATTCTCCCCCACTTGAAACCAACATAACGACGTCTGGCACTTTCTCCCATACAAAGCTTCAAATGGTGCCATTCCAATGCTCGTGTGGTAACTGTTGTTGTAAGTGAACTCCACGAGTGGCAACATTTGCTCCCAATTCCCTTGTCCTTCCAAAGCACAGGCTCGTAGAATGTCCTCCAATGACTGAATAGTCCTCTCCGTTTGGCCATCAGTCTGAGGATGACATGCAGAACTCAGTTTCAATCTTGAACCCAAGGCTCTATGCAGATCTTCCCAAAACTTCGATGTAAACTGATGAGCATTTTATTTCCCATTTTTCCTTGCATTATTTTACTCCTATTATTGATACTTGTTGCCTATTTGACATTGTTTAGCTTGATTTAGTGATTTAGAGTTTATTGGACTATTATTCTGAATATTGTTTAATTTGGGATTATTTAGCCTAATTAATTCTATTTCTATTTTCAGGTCATATTTGGCACAAGGGCTTTTTGGACATTTTGGGAATGAAGATTTAATTTTGGAAGAGAAGATATATGATGAAGTGAAGATTGTAATCTATCTTTAGGATTAGTTGAGATTTAGTTATATCTTTTAAGATTTAGATTTTATCTATAAGATATTTTTAGATTTAATTTAGAGATAAGCTTTCCTTAGGATTTGGGCCCATGATTTAGGCCCGTTTTGTGATTTAAAAAAGCCAAATTCGTGTAAACCCTTGGAGAGAGCTTCCATTCACGTTTTTTACATTCTCTCTCATAGAGAAGGCTTAGTTTTGCTCTCCAAGCTTGTGGAGGCTGCTAGGGTTTCTCTCTCTTCCCTTTTCTACACGTTTTTGGTATTTTTCTCAATGGAAGGCTAAACTCTTAGGTTAAATCCCTTTGGTAATGTATCACATACTCTTGAGGTTCTGTTCTTAATTCTATTTCGTTTTTATTCACTGTTTTCATGCTTATTGATATGTTATGGTTCGCTTAGTTCCATTCTATAGAGATAATCCATGTGTATGAATGCTTAATTTATGCAAACTCGTAAAAACTCCATGCTTTGGCTTTTAATGCTTAATTAGAGGTTTGGGTTTTGGGGTGAGAATTGAATTTTCGCTTAGTATTTAATTCTCACGAGTTGGACAGTGAAGAGGAAAGAAATTGATCTTTCGTGACCGATGATAGAGTCGTGAACGCGAGCCAAAGGGGTTTATCCGCTTTTCCTTATCTGTTTCTTCGTTTTAATTTAATTCTATTTTGATTTCAATTATTCAATATTCAATATAAAAAAAAACCCCCTGTTTTCTATGCATACTATGTGTTCGACCTTTTGCTTGATAAGATATTCCTTGGGAGACGACCTAGGAGTCACTTCCTAGTGCTATACTTAAACTGTTTTTATTTGTATCGGGTACGGCCTCGATCAAATTTGGCGCAGTTGCCGAGGATTATCGGTTCTTGCCAAAGGTCATTAGTAGTTAGTTAGTGTCGTAGTTAGTATAGTTATTATAGTGTGTCGTGTCTGACTTAGGGTCTAGTAGTCAATTCTGGTAACCGGTTGAAGTTGCACTGTTTGCTGTTTTGCTATTTTATTGCAATTAGTGTATTTGATTGATTCTGTGGTTGCTAGTTCACATAGTTGTGGATGGAATTTTTGCACGAAAATTTATATCCACACTACTTTTATCATATAAAAAGGTTTTGAGGCACCACGATCACTCAGATCATCACTGGTTGTGAGTTCCAGAAAAATTTTCCAAAGTTTTAGCAGCACTGTCTTCAAATCGTCGCAACTTTTGACCCGTAACTCGGAATTTGACGAATTTTATATCAAATCGAAGGGAATTTTCTGAATAATCTGGTTTTTATGACTTTGTCAGAAAACTCCTTCGTCTGGATCCTGAAAAATCCGTTTTACTATTTCTTTTTTATTTTACAAGTTTTATTTTCTTAGTTTTTGGTCTCTGATTTAATTGTTTGACTTGGTTCCCTTTTGAATTTTGTCCTCAAACTTTTTGTGGTATGTTTTCATGATTTTAGGGTGCTGAAAAAAATAAAGAAAAAATTTTAAAAAAATAAAAAATTTTGTTGCCTATTTTGGTCATGTATATTAGTGACAGTTTGCTATGCTTAATGGTGTTCTGTTCAGTACATGACTAGGGGCAACCCAAGCTACTTTCATCCATATAACCCTGAAATTGATAGAACTTATCACAGACTAGTTAGACAAAATAGGAACCAGTCCATAGGTAGTGAGTCTATTGAGTCTTTACATAGTGAGTCTGCTTCTTTTTCTTCTATTCCTATAAATTCTGATTCTTATTCTGATTATTCTGAAAATATGGCTCAACCTCCACCACGTGAGAGGACATTGAGGGAGCTGGCTGCACCTGATTTCACTATTGAAGATTTGTGCATCCAGTATCCCGATGACCCGTATGAGCTAAGGTCTGGACTACTTCATTTGTTGCCCAAGTTTAATGGTCTTGCAGGTGAGGATCCTCATAAACATCTCAAGCAGTTCCATATTGTCTGTGCTACTATGAAACCACATGATGTGCAAGAGGATCATGTTTGTCTTAAGGCATTCCCACACTCCCTAGAGGGGCTAGCCAAGGATTGGTTGTACGATCTGGCCCCTGGTTCTATCACAGTCTGGGATGACCTGAAGAGGGCATTTTTGGAGAAATTCTTCCCTGCATGCAGAACAACAGCAATCCGAAAGGATATATCAGGCATCAGGCAACAAAGTGGAGAAAGTCTCTATGAGTATTGGGAGAGATTCAAGAGACTGTGTGCGAGCTGCCCCCACCATCAGATCTCAGAGCAGTTGCTTATTCAATATTTCTATGAAGGTCTCAACCTCATGGAGAGAAACATGCTTGATGCTGCAAGTGGTGGTGCCCTAGGAGACATGACACCTTTAGAAGCCAGAGTCAAGATTGAGAAGATGGCTTCCAATTGTCAACAATTCCATGCAAGGGGCAACAACGATGCAATCATAGTGAGAGGAGTGAATGATGTTGGCACAAGTTCTGGTAAGGTTAAGAAGCTTGAACAGAAGATAGATTCACTTACAACTTTGGTCACTCAATTGGCCATCAACCAGAAGAAGTTGTCTTTTCCTGCTAGATTATGTGGCATATGCACATCCGCTGAGCACCCCACAGATGCATGCCCTTCTGTGCAGCAGCAGCAGCCCACGACTGGTGCTGACCAACCTGAGGCATATGCCGCCAACATCTTCAACAGTAGAAACCAGCAGCCACAGAACTTTGATCTCTCTACCAATAGATACAACCCTGGTTGGAGGAACCATCCCAACCTGAGATGGTCTGATCAGCAGCAACCTTCACAAGTTCAATTTCAGAACAATTCTAGACCACCATATGTACCTCCTCCAGTCCAGCAACAGAGACAACAACAGGCTAATTCTGCACCACCAGCTCCTAGTACTGAGCAGCAGCCTTCATTGGAAGAGCTGATGAAACAGATGACCATGCAAAATCTCCAATTCCAACAGGAAACTAGAGCATCCATTCAAAGACAAGAGGCCTCCATTCAATCTTTGACCAATCAGATGGGACAGATGGCAACAGCAATCAACACTATGCAATCTCAGAATTCTAACAAGTTGCCATCCCAAACAGTGATCAATCCAAACCAGAATGTGAATGCCATTAGTCTAAGGTCAGGGAAGCAGATTGTCACACCCACACCAGAATCTGACCTCAACAAAGATGATCTAGTTTCAACCAACAAGAAGAGCCAAATGGTCGAGGAGAGTGAGCACACAAGTACCAGAAAATCCCCTCCAGCTCAGCCTTCCACAAGCACAACACCTGCTGCTGCCCAACAACCACCCCCCATTCCTCTTCCTTTCCCACCAAGGGGGGTGACTCAAAGCAAGAAAATGGAAGAGATTGACAAAGAGATACTTGACACATTCAGGAAGGTGGAAGTCAACATACCCCTTCTTGATGCAATCAAGCAGATTCCAAGGTATGCAAAGTTCTTGAAGGATCTATGCACACACAAACGGAAGCTCAAGGGCAATGAGAGGATCAACATGAGAAGAAATGTCTCTGCTCTTATAGGTAAACCCGTCCCTCATATTCCTGAAAAGTGTAAGGATCCTGGAACTTTCTCTGTGCCTTGTATCATAGGTAATACTAAATTTGAGAATGCTTTGCTAGATTTAGGAGCATCTATTAATGTTATGCCTATGTCTGTTTTCAAGTCTCTTTCACTTGGACCTCTTCAACCTACGGGTGTGGTTATTCACTTGGCAAATAGATCTACTGCCTACCCCGCAGGTTTGATACAGGATGTCCTGGTTCGGGTTGAAGAGCTTATCTTTCCTGCTGATTTTTATATTCTTGATATGGAAGAGGACACCTCTCGTAGTGCTGTCCCTATCATATTAGGGAGACCATTTTTGAAAATAGTCCGAACCAAGATAGATGTGCATGCAGGTACACTTTCCATGGAATTTGATGACAGTGTCGTTCGATTCAATATTTTTGATGCTATGAAACATTTTTCTGATGACCACTCTGTTTTTCATGTTGACTTGATTGATGATCTGATTGATGAGCATGTTCTAGACTTTTTGCATGATTATGATTTGCCATCTTTCACTAGCTCATTTACTTGTTCTGCATGTTCTGATTCCGAAATGTGCACTGCATGCATTGAAATTGACCAGTTTTTAAATTCTGCTACTGCATCTATTGATTCATATGATATAGATTCAGATCATGCTAACCCCATTTCTGTTTTGCATGAGTCTAATTCACTTGTTCAGGTGCAGGCGGCAGAATCCAATTCTGCTGCTCCTTTAGTTCCATCTGTGATGCAGGCACCTTTATTGGACCTGAAGCCCCTTCCTCCTCATCTCAAATATGCTTACTTGGAGGCTGAGCAGAAACTTCGAGTGATCATCTCTACTTCCCTTTCTGTTGATCAAGAGAAGAAGCTGCTGGATGTGATTAGAGCAAACAAAAGGGCAATAGGATGGACTTTGGCAGACATACCTGGTATTAGCCCCTCCATGTGCATGCATCGGATTTTATTGGAGGATGGGGCTAAACCAGTGAGACAACCCCAGAGACGGTTGAACCCCAAGATTCTTGATGTGGTGAAGAAAGAGGTCACCAAGCTGCTGCAAGCTGGCATTATCTACCCCATTTCAGACAGCACTTGGGTAAGCCCGGTTCAAGTAGTTCCCAAGAAGTCTGGGGTGACAGTTGTCAAAAATGAGAAGGATGAGCTGATTCCCACTAGAGTGCAGAACAGTTGGAGAGTCTGCATTGACTATAGGAAGCTCAACCAGGCGACCCGCAAGGATCACTTTCCTCTTCCCTTCATTGATCAGATGTTGGAGCGCCTGGCAGGTAAATCTCACTATTGCTTCTTAGATGGTTTCTCTGGTTATTTCCAAATCTGTATTGCACCAGAGGACCAACATAAGACCACATTTACCTGTCCTTTTGGTACATTTGCTTATAGGAAGATGCCTTTTGGCCTATGCAATGCTCCTGGCACTTTTCAAAGATGTATGATGAGTATTTTTAATGACTTACTTGAGCATTGCATAGAGGTCTTCATGGATGATTTTAGTGTATATGGTTCCTCTTTTGATGCATGTCTTGATAGTTTGTCTAAGGTGCTTAATAGGTGCATTGAGACTAACCTTGTCTTGAATTTTGAAAAATGTCATTTTATGGTAGAACAAGGCATAGTCTTAGGGCACATTATTTCGCATAAGGGCATAGAGGTTGACCCTGCTAAGCTGCATGTAATATCACATTTGCCTTACCCCTCTTGCGTGCGAGAGGTGCGTTCTTTTCTTGGCCATGCAGGTTTCTATCGCAGGTTTATTCAGAACTTTAGCAAGATAGCCCTTCCACTATCCAACTTGCTTCAAAAGGATACCGCATTTGAGTTTGGAGACCAATGCAAGAAAGCATTTGATGAGTTAAAGAGAGCACTCACCACCACTCCCATCATCCAACCACCTGACTGGACTCTCCCATTTGAGCTCATGACCGATGCCTCGAATTATGCTTTGGGAGCAGTTCTCTCCCAAAGGGTTGGTAAGATGTCTCATGTGATTTATTATGCATCTAGGACTTTAGATTCAACACAAGTTAATTACACCACAACTGAAAAAGAGCTGCTAGCCATTGTCTTTGCACTTGATAAGTTTAGATCATATCTGTTAGGTTCTAAGGTTGTGGTGTATACTGATCATGCTGCCCTGAAGTATCTTTTGAGAAAGACAGATTCCAAACCTAGGTTGATTAGGTGGATGTTGCTCCTCCAGGAGTTTGATCTTGAGATTCAGGATCGGAGTGGTGCGCATAACCTTGTCGCAGACCACTTGAGCAGAATAGAGAGAGAGGAGGATGCATTTCCTATCCGGGATGACTTCCCGGATGAGCAGCTTTTAGTTTTGCATGTTTCACATCCCCCTCCCCTTATTCCTTGGTTTGCTGATATTGTAAATTATATAGTTGCATCTGTTTTTCCACCCTTGGCATCCAAAGCTCAAAGAGACAAATTGAAGAGCGATGCCAAGTATTATGTATGGGATGACCCCTATTTGTGGCGTATTTGCAGTGATCAGGTCATTCACAGGTGCATTCCAGACCAGGAGATCCAATCGGTTCTCCAATTTTGCCATGCTTCACCAGTTGGAGGCCACCTTGGCACTCAAAGGACAGCACGAAAGGTGCTGGATTCTGGATTTTATTGGCCTACCATCTTCAAGGATGCAAGCAAAATCTGCAGCTCATGTGAGCAATGTCAAAGGGCAGGAGGCACCCTATCTTGGAGGCAACAGATGCCGCAACAACCTATGTTGTTCTGTGAGGTGTTTGATGTCTGGGGTATAGATTTCATGGGCCCCTTTCCTGTTTCTTTTAATTTTTATTATATCTTACTTGCTGTGGATTATGTATCCAAATGGGTGGAAGCTAAGGCCACCAGGACTAATGATGCTCAGGTTGTTGTAGATTTTGTCAAGACTAATATCCTTTGCAGGTTTGGCATACCTAGAGCCATAGTCAGTGATCAAGGCACACACTTCTGCAATAGATCCATGCAAGCTTTGCTCAAGAAGTATGGGGTTGTGCACAAAGTTTCTACACCATATCACCCCCAAACCAATGGGCAAGCTGAGATTTCAAACAGAGAGATCAAGCGGATTTTGGAGAAGATGGTGAAGCCTAATAGAAAGGATTGGAGCACACGATTGGAGGATGCTCTATGGGCCCATCGGACTGCTTACAAGGCACCCATAGGGATGTCACCTTATCGGGTTGTTTTTGGTAAGGCATGCCACCTGCCTGTGGAGATAGAGCACCGTGCATATTGGGCTGTGAAGCAATGTAACTTAGCTCTTGATCAAGCGGGTGAGGAGAGGAAGCTGCAGTTGAGTGAGCTAGATGAGATCCGTTTGGAGGCCTATGAGAATTCCAAGTTCTACAAAGAGAAGACCAAGAAGCTCCATGATAGCTCAATTTGCAGAAAGGAGTTCTTGGTTGGTCAAAAAGTGATGCTCTACAACTCTAGGCTTGGACTCATGAGTGGAAAGCTCCGCTCTAAATGGATTGGACCGTTTGTAGTCACCCAGGTGTTTCCTTATGGCACTGTGGAGATCAAGAGTGAGTCCACAGACAAGAGCTTCAAAGTTAATGGCCACCGACTCAAGCCTTTCCTCACTACCCCTTCTTTGGATGATGCACCTGTGGAGGAAGCCTCATTGGTCGACCCCATTTTTGACCCACCATGATTTAGGGAGTCTTCTTTTCTCCTTCTTTACTACTTTTATTCCACTTGTCTATATCTGTCTGATTCTGCTATTTGTTTTCCATTGAGGACAATGTGTGATTTAAGTGTGGGGGGAGAGTAGTTTAGGTTGCATATTTTTGCTTTGATTTTTTTTAGGTTTTGCTAAGTTTTGGGCATTTTCTTGCATGTTTTTGCTTCATTTTAGTAGAGTCTTAGTATCTTGTGTCTGAATTCATGCATTTCTGTGTGTAAAGTTGCTTTTGATAATTAAGAGGTGGTAACACTGTGATAGAATTGTCCCTTTTGTGAGGATTTGAGCCTTAATTGTGGGTGGATTGCTATATATGCCACCTAATTTTTCTTTCATGTGTGATTGCACTCTGGATTACTTGCACTCTAGAACTTGACTTGACTCTTGTTGATACTTGATATTCCCATGCACATTTTGAAATGATTTAGGCATTGTTTTTTTCTTGAATAAGCCACTAGCCATATGAGCCTACCTTGAATGAATTTATCCTTTGATAGCCCCTTTGAGCCTTTATATCCCTTTTCTTTGTTCTTTAGCTCATTACAAGCCTATGACTGAAAAACCATGATTGTCCTAACCTTAGGGAATGTTGGAGCTTTGGAATTGTTTCGGGAATGGGTATTAAGTAAGCGAGGGTGCTTTGTTCTTCATCTCTTGTGAGTTCTGGGTTTTGCCTCTATGGTCGGTGATGTAATTATGGCTTTATCTCATTATGCCATTTTTATTGTTTCTTCTTTTCTTTCGTTCATGAAGTTCTGCAATGTAATGCAATTCAAAAAAAAAAAGAAAAAAAAAAGAAAAAAAAAAGAAGAAGAAGAAGAAAAAGAAAAAAAAATAATAATAAAAGGTTGATTGAGGCATGGAGGTTTGGAATTAGAGGTTGTTGTTATGTTTACCATTTCATTCTGGGGTGGATTGTGCTTATTTTTTTTACTCGTTCCCCATTGCTCCTCTATTCCCTGGGTTTTAGCTACATTTCCCATATTTTTATCCTACCTTGTCCTTGGCCCCATTACAACCCTGAAAAGACCTTTTGATCTTAATGTGCATATGTGTTGATTGTTGATGTTAGAGGCTTGTCAAGCCTATGGTTGTGTTTGTTTTTCATGATGTGCCTTGAGTGTAAACACTGATTAACCTTAAACACTTGAGTGTAAACACTATTGAGTGATCCTTGTGAGTTTCTATCATCTTTGTGACTACCCTCTTGATGTCATTGGTTTTCTTTGCATATTTGAAATAATTGGATGATGTTCATGGATGCCTTGATTCTTTGGTCCTTATTTTCTTCATGTGCTCGATTTTGCCCATTTCTTTGCATTTCCTAGAATTCATTGTGAAGTATGTAATCTCTTAGGTTTGCATTCATTAGCTGTAGTAATCTTGTTGCATGATTCACTTTGGTGCATATTGATCTTCTCAGTCCTATTTCTTAGTTTTGCCCAGGAGTGCAAAAGGATAAGTGTGGGGGTATTTGATGAGCATTTTATTTCCCATTTTTCCTTGCATTATTTTACTCCTATTATTGATACTTGTTGCCTATTTGACATTGTTTAGCTTGATTTAGTGATTTAGAGTTTATTGGACTATTATTCTGAATATTGTTTAATTTGGGATTATTTAGCCTAATTAATTCTATTTCTATTTTCAGGTCATATTTGGCACAAGGGCTTTTTGGACATTTTGGGAATGAAGATTTAATTTTGGAAGAGAAGATATATGATGAAGTGAAGATTGTAATCTATCTTTAGGATTAGTTGAGATTTAGTTATATCTTTTAAGATTTAGATTTTATCTATAAGATATTTTTAGATTTAATTTAGAGATAAGCTTTCCTTAGGATTTGGGCCCATGATTTAGGCCCGTTTTGTGATTTAAAAAAGCCAAATTCGTTTAAACCCTTGGAGAGAGCCTCCATTCACGTTTTTTACATTCTCTCTCATAGAGAAGGCTTAGTTTTGCTCTCCAAGCTTGTGGAGGCTGCTAGGGTTTCTCTCTCTTCCCTTTTCTACACGTTTTTGGTATTTTTCTTCATGGAAGGCTAAACTCTTAGGTTAAATCCCTTTGGTAATGTATCACATACTCTTGAGGTTCTGTTCTTAATGCTATTTCGTTTTTATTCACTGTTTTCATGCTTATTGATATGTTATGGTTCGCTTAGTTCCATTCTATAGAGATAATCCATGTGTATGAATGCTTAATTTATGCAAACTCGTAAAAACTCCATGCTTTGGCTTTTAATGCTTAATTAGAGGTTTGGGTTTTGGGGTGAGAATTGAATTTTCGCTTAGTATTTAATTCTCACGAGTTGGACAGTGAAGAGGAAAGAAATTGATCTTTCGTGACCGATGATAGAGTTGTGAACGCGAGCCAAAGGGGTTTATCCGCTTTTCCTTATCTGTTTCTTCGTTTTAATTTAATTCTGTTTTGATTTCAATTATTCAATATTCAATATAAAGAAAACCCCCCTGTTTTCTATGCATACTATGTGTTCGACCTTTTGCTTGATAAGATATTCCTTGGGAGACGACCTAGGAGTCACTTCCTAGTACTATACTTAACTGTTTTTATTGGTATCGGGTACGGCCTCGATCATAAACCTCGGGTCGCGATCTGACACAATGCTTGATGGTACACCGTGCAGACGAACAACTTCTTTGATGTACAACTGGGTGAGCTTTTCCAACGAATAGCGCATATTCACGGGAATGAAATGCGCTGACTTGGTCAAACGATCCACGATCACCCAGATTGCATCATGACCAGTAGATGTCCTTGTCAATCCCGACACGAAATCCATCGAGATGCTATCCCATTTCCACAACGGAATCTCCAAAGGAAGTAACTCTCCGCCTGGCCTTTGATGTTCCACCTTGGCCTTCTGACATACCAAACAACATGCCACATACTCAGCTACGTCTCTCTTCAAACCAGGCCACCAAAATAGTTTCTTTAAGTCCTGGTACATTTTGGTAGCTCCCGGATGCATACTCATCTTACTCTTATGTGCTTCGTCCAGAATCATCCTTCTTACTTCTAAATCATCAGGCACACAAATCCTGGTTTTAAAGCGAAGGATTTCATCCTTCCCTTCTTGAAACTCCAATTCCTTGCCTTCTTCCATCAACTTCCTCTTTTCCATGATCTTCTCATCCTTGCGTTGCAATTCCCGAATCCTTTGTAGAAACTCATTAGCAATCTGCAGCATCCCCATCTTGATACTTGTCGGCTCCACTTGCATCGTCAGACTCAAATCCCGGAATTCCTCTATCAGTGCAGCTTCTCTGACCATCATTGCACTGATGTGCATTGCCTTTCTAGTCAATGCATCTGCCACAACATTGGCCTTTCCAGGATGATAATGGAGTTCAAACTCATAATCCTTCAAAAACTCCATCCATCGGCGCTGCCTCATATTCAACTCTTTCTGATCGAAGAGGTACTTTAAACTCTTATGGTCACTGAACACCTGGAACGTAGTGCCATAGAGATAGTGCCTCCAGATCTTTAATGCAAACACCACAGCTGCCAGCTCCAGATCATGAGTTGGATAGTTCATTTCATGAACTTTTAGCTGTCTCGAGGCATAGGCGACAACTTGCCCTTCTTGCATCAAAACGCACCCAAGACCTTGTTTCGACACGTCGCAATACACATCAAAACTCTTCTGTGTATCGGGTAGAATCAATACCGGAGACGATGTCAACCTTTCCTTCAATTCCCGAAAACTCCTTTCACATTTCTCATCCCATAGGAATGGTTGATCTTTCTGGGTCAACTTCGTCAGAGGCAGTGCAATCTTCGAGAAACCTTCAATGAATCTTCTGTAGTAACCAGCCAAACCAAGAAAGCTTCTCACCTCCGTGACCGACTTTGGTTGCTCCCATTGCAAAACCGAACTCACTTTCGTCGGATCAACGGCTATTCCTTTGTCTGAAATCACATGCCCCAAGAACTTAACTTCCTTCAGCCAAAACTCACTATTTTTAAGTTTGGCGTACAATTGCTTCTCCTTTAGGATACTCAACACTATCCTCAAGTGTTCAGCATGCTCCTTCGGGCTCTTAGAGTAAATGAGAATATCATCAATAAACACAACCACGAACGAATCTAAATAAGGTCTAAAGATTCGATTCATGTAGTCCATGAAAATGGCTAGTGCATTAGTCAAACCGAACGGCATCACGACATACTCATAATGTCTGTATCGAGATCGAAATGCAGTCTTAGAGATATCCTCTTCTCTTATCCTGATCTGATGGTATCCTGACCTCAAATCGATTTTGGAAAATACTGAAGCTCCACGAACTTGATCCATAAGGTCATCTATCCTCGGCAACGGATACTTGTTCTTGATGGTGACCTTATTCAGCTGCCGGTAGTCGATGCACATCCTCATACTACCATCTTTCTTCTTGACAAACAAAACCGGAGCACCCCAAGGTGACACACTTGGTCGGATCATCTGCTTCTGTAACAGTTCCTCAATCTGCTTCTTCATTTCCGCCATTTCCGGTGGTGCCATGCTATAGGGAGCGATAGAAATGGGACCAGCTCCCGGAACTATGTCGATACCGAATTCAATTTCTCTTCTTGGTGGCAGACCAGGGATCTCATCAGCAAAAACTTCCGGAAAGTCTCTGACAATAGGGATCTCTTCCATCCTTCGACCATTCTCCTCCACCTCAGTGTTGAACAGGCACACGTAGCCGGAGGGTTTTGGGCTTCTATAGGTCACTACTTTTCTATCACAATCAATGATTACTTGGTTTTGACTTAACCAGTCCATCCCCAAGATCACATCTAATTGTACTAAGGGTAAGCAGATCAAATCTACTTTAGAGGTCCGTCCTAACACTTCTATACAACAGTTAAGACATGCTCTAGAGACAACTACAGGAGCATTGGCAGGGGTTTCTACTTTGAGAGTATAAGGCATTTCAGACATCATTAAGCCTAACCGGTTTACACATTCATATGAAACAAATGAATGCGTTGCACCAGAGTCAAACAAAACATAACAAGACTGACCATTAAGCAAGTATTTACCTTGCACCAGATCAGAAGAACGACTTGCTTCCACACCACTAAGGGTGAAAACTCTTCCTTGAGCCATAGGCCTATCAGCAGCCCCTCTTGAGTTGGCTTTGGCCGGTTCCTTGCAGTCCCTTGCAAAATGTCCCGGCTTTCCACAGTTAAAGCAACCACTTGTCCCCCAACAAACACGGCCATAGTGATTGCGCTTTCACTTGTCACAGAATGGAGCCTCGCTCCGATAATCTCTTCTATCAGAACCACCAGCTTTTCCTTTGCCTTTCCCTCGGCGATCATACGGACCTTTACCGCGATTGTTGAAACCTTTACGCCTCTGAGGTCCATAGCCTTGATTGTCCTTCTTCTCTGAGACTTGCATCTCCTCCGCCTTGGTATCATCTTCATACATCCTACACATGTCCACAAGTGCAGGAAAGCTTTGAATCCTTTGGTAACTGAAGATCGACTTCAGCTTTGGCCTCAAGCCTCCTTCAAACTTAATGCATTTACTCCTCTCATCTGGATTGTTCTGATAGTATGAAGAGTACTTCATCAGCTCCTCAAACTTGGCTGCGTACTCACCCACACTCATGTTTCCTTGCTTCAGCTGCAAGAACTCCACCTCCTTCTTCCTTCTCAAGTCCTCAGGGAAACACTTTTGGAGGAACTTCTCCATGAATACTCCCCAACTTACCTCTCTTCCTTCATATTGCAGAAGCTGCATCGTGTGACTCCACCAGTTCTCAGCTTCCTCCTCCAACATATAGGTTGCATACGCCACCTTTTGCGCATCAGAACACTCCAACGTTCTCAAGATCTTGTCCATGGTGTGAATCCACTTATTGGCCTCTTCCGGTTTAAATCCTCCTTCAAACTTTGGCGGATTACAGCTTCTAAAATCAGCCAAAGTCTTCGCCTCAGCGTTACCCACATTACACTGATGAGACGGGTTGACCGGTTGAGATGGCTGTTGAGACTGTCGCTGCATGGCTTCCAGCACCGTGGTGATCCTTTCTAACACCGCGTTGGTGTGATTTTGGTTTCTAGTTGCCATATTAGACCTGCGCTATGGGCTTATGGTCACATATGTTTGAACTAAAGAAACTTTCGTAACACCACCTATACTAGAGCTATATCTTTAACGCCTAAATCTACAATCAATTGTGTCTTGTACTCAAATGAGACAAGATACAAACCAAATCAAGGGTATCTAAAGCTCAACAAGCAAGATAATAACATTCAAAATAATGTACATGCCCTGGAGATACCTGCTTGATGTTGATGGCTACCTTTCTGAACTACTTCCACTACTACAGGATTTGACTTTTGCTCTGATACCACTCAGTGTGACACCCTTCCGAATTACCCAAATATAATATAGTAATTAAGCTTTCATATTGCAGAATATATGGACTTGTGAGTGTTAAGAAAATATGGAAAATAAAATTTTCTTTTAAAGCGGGTGCACAAATCGTCATTTGGAATTCTTGGAGAATAAACTTTAAACCATTTCAAAACATTTGTATCGAGTTCGGCGATCTCTAAAACCTTTTCACAAATAGGGTAACCTTCGCTCTTTGGAAACATCTTTTTATCATACAAGTAATCGAAGTTACCCATGCTTTGTTCGATAAAACTGATACCATCAAATAATATTTATAGCCGAGCTCTTAAATAGATTAAATCAGAGTAAAGCGGAATTTATCGGACTATGCGATTTAATAGTAAGATAAACATAAGTTTTCAATATATATATATGAAGAGTAGTGAGTACATAGTCCCATGATCAAAGTCTCCAAGATCCAACATATACAAGCCCATAAACAGATCTACATAATAGTGTATCTAAACTTCTAGAGTACTCCAAAAGTATATCTACAATATATGTACATAACCAAAACATAAACTCCAAGGGTGGTCACGTAGATCTGACATCATCAGATGTAGTAGTAGTGATAGCAGCAGTCTCCAAGAAACATAAGTAGTAAGGTAGTAGCATCATCATCAACACAGCAGCAGCAGCAAGTCTCCTCCACAGCATCCATACATCGGATCCACTGATCCTCATCACATACCATATGCAGATACCTAGGGATCATCGTCCCTCCAATCACTCCTAGTAGAATGCACGACAGGCTCGCCCCCACTCACGTCCTCCACCGGATCCTCCTCGATCTCATCTGAGGGAGAGTGTACCCTACCACTGGGTACCGGGTCAGGTGATGGTGAAACCCTGACTGGGCTCCTCGGATCAGAAGGGGGAGTCTCCTCGCGGACGACTCTCGAAGTAAAAGGGTGAGAGCGGGTAGGTCGAAAACGAAAACTATGGTAAGAGCGAGCTGGTCGCGTGGGAGGTGGTCCATGGTAAGTGTAAAACGGGGGTACATGCATAGTGTATATGATGGGAATCCTAAATCTACGAGGACGGAATCGGATCAACGGGTTCGGGTGGTAGAAGGTAATATCTACCTCACCCTCGAACACCGCGCGATGGTCCTCATAGATCCATGTGCCACTAGGAAGTGGCCGGATCTCGATGCAAGCAATGTAACGAGACATCACCTACAAGGGCATAGGGGTAAGCAATTCTATACACATAACCAATAGAGAATAAATTGTGCAATATGAATATGTAAATATGCATCAATTAACAACAATCACATATAACACTTAGCAGTTAATGAATGCACATAGGATGCTCACACTTATTTCATTTATCAAAATTAATTTAAATGAGTGGCATGATGCATGACTTTAGCTCTCAAACCTATCTTCATCATACTATGTCACTCTCTGACGTCCATCCCTGACAACCCAGCACTCAACAGTGCGTTGTATTCCTAGGTATACAACAATTCGTACATTCACCTAGAATGTACACGACAAACTTGGTATCCATGCCACCCGAGCATATCCCGTCATCCAAACGGACCGTCATCCAAACGGTATAACCATATCGGCATCCACTCAGCTGACCACGTCAACGACGTGTCATTAAGCAAGCGTATTGGCACTCCCAGAGGCCCTCCACATGTTTACCAAAAACATGATATACGTCCTACCATCCAAACTCCAATATGAATGCATTAACTTGACTTGAAAGGAATTGATTGATGTTTTATCCTTTTATTAATACACTACGTGCCTCCCGAGCAACGTATCATTATTCAAATGAAAACATCATAACGTCAATCAATTTCCTTTAAGTCCAGGATCACTTGGTTTATCGTCCTTTAAGAGTTACAAAATGACTTAGAATTGAAAATGGTATTTTTAAGTATCTGACTAAAAATACTCGAGTGTTTTCCAAAATACTCGAGTAGTTTATCATTTTCCAGATTCTACTCGAGTGGTTCACAATTATACTCGAGTCGTTCATGTCCTTTCAGAGATTTAGGTTTTCAGGTCTTCATAAATATACTCGAGTAATTCATGAGATACTCGAGTATTCCATTACCCAGAATACTCGAGTAGTTCATATATTACTCGAGTGTCCAATCTGATTCTCAAGTTGGTGCGCCAATTTTCACTCTGGTGCACCACGAAATACTCGAGTGTTAAGCCAAATACTCGAGTGTTTGCAGACAGAACAGAGTGAAACTTGGTTTTTACATACCATTTCAATTTCTAAACACTTTTAACCCAAACCAGTGATCACAATAGTTCATATACCATATATTGAACATGTTGCAATACTCATTTCATATCAAATAACCAATTTGACAGAGAATCAACCATTTATGCATAATTTACACAATTTAGCAACTCAACACCTCAAATTGCAAAATAAGCATAACACTCATAAAACAATGGTCATTTAAGCTTGCATACATGATATAAAACTTGCTCAACACAGTTTTAGAGCAAAGCTTGGTCTCCAAACCAAAGATCCTATTCAATCTAAGCCCTTAGAGCCTCTTGGTGGCTCTCTAACACAAATTATGGAATTTAATCTCTATCTAGTGAATATAATTACTTCCCCTTACCTCTCAGACGTGAATCAAACAAGAAATTCCCCAAAGAAAAGCTCCACAGCACCAAAAGCACTTTAACCCAACATGCAGAGCAGTTTTGAGTGCAACACCAAAGTGGAATTGGTTCACACATGAAACAGAGAATAAAATTGGGGAAATTAGGTTTTCTAGACTCTATGCAACATAATCTAACTAAAGAAATCGAATTTGAGACTCAGAGATTCATGAGCTTACCAGAAATCAAGATAAAAGTAAGCTCCAGACACAAGCTTGGCCAAGAACAGCTCCACTTCCAAGCCTTGAATCTTCTACCACACTCACTCAAATCTCACAATTTTGGTGTTTATACAAAGCTCGTGATGTGAGCTTTGTATTCGTGTATCACTCAAGACTTAATACTCAGAATTGAAGAAGAATCGAAGAGAACAAACTCAGAACCCTAACTTCATCAACAAAGCAAGTTTGATCAAAAATTCTCAACCAAGGGACGTTGATGAGCTTAAATAGAAAGGGAAAATGCTCATGCAGGTCGACACGACCTCCCTGGACGTGGAATGAAGATGATTTCGTGTCACCAACACGGAATCGTTGGTGTTGACTCACCAAACGCACTAACTCGGGCAATTTGACCCAGAATACTCGAGTTTTTCAGATAATACTCGAGTATTTTTCCCAATTTTTGAAAAATAATTATTTTATTTACTTTCCCTCCAAAACCTTTCCTATAATTACCTCTAGGTCCCAACCCAGGGACTAGTATGCAAAATACTTAAATCATGCATAATTTTATTTATTAAATAACTTCACACACATTTTCTATCTTCATAAATACAGATTTTAATCAAGGATTAATATGAAAATTATTAATTATAATGAATTTATAATTAACATTTCATTAATCGGGGATTAAAATTTTGGGGTGTTACACTACTCCCCCACTTACAAGGAATTTCGTCCCCGAAATTCAACTCATACAAACAAGTCAGGATAACCCTGACGCATCTTATCCTCTAGTTCCCACGATGCTTCCATTACATCTCCACAAACCCAGACGACTTTGACCAGACGAATGTCTTTCCCTCTAAGCTGCTTGATTCTTCGATCTTCAATACGAACTGGCACAGCTTTGAAGGTTAAGTTCTCATGAATTTCTAAGTCATCAGGTTGGATTCTAAGGACAATGATGGGGTCATGGACATATCTTTTTAGTTGAGACACATGGAATACATTATGAAGATTAGCTAATGACGGAGGCAAAGCTAATTGATAAGCTACTGGGCCGACTCTTTTGAGGATTTGGTAGGGACCAATGAATTTAGGTGATAGCTTCTGAGTTTTCAAGGCCCTACTAACACCTTTGGTTGGTACTATTCTAATGAATACATGGTCTCCTTCGGCGAACTCTAAAGGTTTTCTTCTCCTATCAGCATAGCTTTTCTGCCTACTTTGAGCTGCCCTCATCTTCTCTGGTATCATCTTGATCTGTTCCGTGGTCTCTTGCACAAAATCTGGTCCAACCAGGGAATTCTCCCCCACTTGAAACCAACATAACGGCATCTGGCACTTTCTCCCATACAAAGCTTCAAATGGTGCCATTCCAATGCTCGTGTGGTAACTGTTGTTGTAAGTGAACTCCACGAGTGGCAACATCTGCTCCCAATTCCCTTGTCCTTCCAAAGCACAGGCTCGTAGAATGTCCTCCAATGACTGAATAGTCCTCTCCGTTTGGCCATCAGTCTGAGGATGGTATGCAGAACTCAGTTTCAATCTTGAACCCAAGGCTCTATGCAGATCTTCCCAAAACTTCGATGTAAACCTCGGGTCGCAATCTGACACAATGCTTGATGGTACACCGTGCAGACGAACAACTTCTTTGATGTACAACTGGGTGAACTTTTCCAACGAATAGCGCATATTCACGGGAATGAAATGCGTTGACTTGGTCAAACGATCCACGATCACCCAGATTGCATCATGATCAGTAGATGTCCTTGGCAATCCCGACACGAAATCCATCGAGATGCTATCCCATTTCCACAACGGAATCTCCAAAGGAAGTAACTCTCCTCCTGGCCTTTGATGTTCCACCTTGGCCTTCTGACATACCAAACAACATGCCACATACTCAGCTACGTCTCTCTTCAAACCAGGCCACCAAAATAGTTTCTTTAAATCCTGGTACATTTTGGTAGCTCCCGGATGCATACTCATCTTACTCTTATGTGCTTCGTCCAGAATCATCCTGCTTACATCTAAATCATCAGGCACACAAATCCTGGTTTTAAAGCGAAGGATTTCATCCTTCCCTTCTTGAAACTCCAATTCCTTGCCTTCTTCCATCAACTTCCTCTTTTCCATGATCTTCTCATCCTTGCGTTGCAATTCCCGAATCCTTTGTAGAAACTCATTAGCAATCTGCAGCATCCCCATCTTGATACTTGTCGGCTCCACTTGCATCGTCAGACTCAAATCCCGGAATTCCTCTATCAGTGCAGCTTCTCTGACCATCATTGCACTGATGTGCATTGCCTTTCTAGTCAATGCATCTGCCACAACATTGGCCTTTCCAGGATGATAATGGAGTTCAAACTCATAATCCTTCAAAAACTCCATCCATTGGCTCTGCCTCATATTCAACTCTTTCTGATCGAAGAGGTACTTTAAACTCTTATGGTCACTGAACACCCGGAACGTAGTGCCATAGAGATAGTGCCTCCAGATCTTTAATGCAAACACCACAGCTGCCAGCTCCAGATCATGAGTTGGATAGTTCATTTCATGAACTTTTAGCTGTCTCGAGGCATAGGCGACAACTTGCCCTTCTTGCATCAAAACGCACCCAAGACCTTGTTTCGACGCGTCGCAATACACATCAAAACTCTTCTGTGTATCGGGCAGAATCAATACCGGAGATGATGTCAACCTTTCCTTCAATTCCCGAAAACTCCTTTCACATTTCTCATCCCATAGGAATGGTTGATCTTTCTGGGTCAACTTCGTCAGAGGCAGTGAAATCTTCGAGAAACCTTCAATGAATCTTCTGTAGTAACCAGCCAAACCAAGAAAGCTTCTCACCTCCGTGACCGACTTTGGTTGCTCCCTTTGCAAAACCGAACTCACTTTCGTCGGATCAACGACTATTCCTTTGTCTGAAATCACATGCCCCAAGAACTTAACTTCCTTCAACCAAAACTCACATTTTGTAAGTTTGGCGTACAATTGCTTCTCCTTTAGGATACTCAACACTATCCTCAAGTGTTCAGCATGCTCCTCCGGGCTCTTAGAGTAAATGAGAATATCATCAATGAACACAACCACGAACGAATCTAAATAAGGTCTAAAGATTCGATTCATGTAGTCCATGAAAATGGCTGGTGCATTAGAATTGCTTACCCCTATGCCCTTGTAGGTGATGTCTCGTTACATTGCTTGCATCGAGATCCGGCCACTTCCTAGTGGCATATGGATCTATGAGGACCATCACGCGGTGTTCGAGGGGGAGGTAGAGATTACCTTCTACCACCCGAACCCGCTGATGCGATTTCGTCCTCGTAGGTTTAGGATTCCCATCATATACACTATGCACGTACCCCCGTTTTACACTTACCATGGACCACCTCCCATGCGACCAGCTCGCTCTTACCATAGTTTTCATTTTCGACCTACCCGTTCTCACCCTTTTACTTCAAGAGTTGTCCGCGAGGAGACTCCCCCTTCTGATCCGAGGAGCCCAGTCAGGGTTTCACCATCACCTGACCCGGTACCCAGTGGTAGGGTACACTCTCCCTCGGATGAGATCGAGGAGGATCCGGTGGAGGACGAGAGTGGGAGCGAGCCTGTCGTGCATTCTACTGGGAGTGATTGGAGGGACGACGATCCCTAGGTATGTACATATGGTATGTGATGAGGATCAGAGGATCCGGTGTGTGGAGGCTGTGGATGAGTTTTGCTGCTGCTATGATGATGATGATGCTACTACCTTACTACTCTTACTTTTGGGAGACTGCTACTTCTACTACTACTACCTCTGATGCTGCCAGATCTACGTGACTACCCTGGAGTTGTATTTTGGTTATGTATATACCGTGTATATATACTTTTGGAGTACTCTAGGGTTGTGGTTACACTGTTATGTAGATCTGTTTTTATGGACTTGTACTTCTGGATCTTGGAGACTATCATGATGGGACTATGTACTTCTGACTTTTATTATATAGAAAACCTATGTTTATATTCTATTAGCTGCATAGTCCAATAATTTCCGCTTACTCTGATTTAATCCATTTAAGAGCTCGACTATAAATATGATTTGATGGTATCAGTTTTATTGAATGAAGCATGGGTAGCTTTAATTACTTGTATGATATAAATATGTTTTCAAAGAGCGAAGGTTACCTTATTTGTGAAAATATTTTAGAAATTGCCGAACTCGATACAATTGTTTCGAAGTGATTTAGATTTTATTCTCCAAGAATTCCAAGTGACGATTTGTGCACCCGCTTTAAAAGAAAATTTTATTTCCATATTTTCTTAACACTCACAAGTCCATATATTATCCAATATAATAGCTTAAGTACTATTTTATATTTGGGGTAATTCGGAAGGGTGTCACATCTTGCAACCCTCTTGAACTTCTAATCTAACCTCTATTCTCTTGCTTGATGATAACCCCACACCAAGTCTTCCACAATTACTTGTTGATGCCTCACAACAAGACTTCCACAATCTTCTTTGTTTGCTTGATGATTCCACACACCAAGACTTCTTCTTGTTGTATTTGAGCTTGCCTTCTTGCAATGATTACAACTCAATGGAAAAAAACCTATTGAATCTCCTTCAAGAACAATGAACAATAGAACGTGAGATTCAAAAGCTTCTTGATCAAAGATATGAAAATAAGAACTTTGATCTTTGTAAAAGTGAGAGAATGTTGAGAGAATAGTGTGGTTTTAATCTTTTCTAAATTGATGTAAAAATGAAGTTGGTTACTCATAATGATTATGGAAAGGTTTATATAAAATACTTAAAAGGTTTTGAAAACATTAGAATTAATTTGAACAATTAAAAAGCTGTTTTAAAAAGCTGAAAAACACGTGTTAATCGATTAGCTCTTCAGGTAATCAATTAACCACTGTTTGATTTATGGTAATCGATTAACACTGTGACTTAATCGATTAATGGTTGACACAAATGTTATGTTAATCGATTAGCACTGTCATTAATCGATTAACTACTGTAAAAATCAATTAAAAACTTGTTTTTATCAAATTTAAACCTTTTCTAAAAAACCTTTAAGCCACCTATTGATTTTGGTTAAGTGAAATACTCAAGATATAATATGATCATGCACTTGATAGAGATTCACTGCCCTCTAATAACTCTACCCAAACTCTAAGACTCAAAACAAAAGATATAAACTATATACACATTGAATCTATGAGCTTGCTCTGATCTCTGTTCATCACTGTTGTTATTTGTTCTTCGACATTTGGTTGAACTTGTTCATGACTGAGCTTCTTCAAAACATTGTCATTATCAAAACCATGCACTTGCACATTAGGTCTAATACAGAATTGATAATAGGGGCATATGACAAACCCAGAAGTAACTTCGGGGAGTCATACATTAGAAGAAAAAAAGAATAAGGGTATCTGGCAAAAGTACCCCAAACTTCAGGGACTTGTGACATAATTAAGCCAACTGAAAACTAGTTTTGATTTTTTAAAATTTTAAAAATCAAAACTAAAAACCTCCCCGAACGGGGCCTAAATTTTTTTTGTTTCAAATAAGTCCTGTAAGTCATTGTCGTCTAACAGATCCGTCCTTTCCATAAATTTTTTCTGTTAAGTGACACGTGTCACTCAACTAATGGTGTCACGTCTTAAAAAAATAATTTAATGATTTTTTTTTAAAAAAAAATTCTTATGGTACGTGTCAAAAACAGAGAAAATTAGCAAAAAAGATTGATTTGTTAGATGACAACAACTTATAGGACTTATTTGAAACAAAAAACACTTAAAATACTGATTTGTAAATTAAAAATAACTTAATAGACCAATTTAATAGTTTTGCCTAATTAGTTCTGACCCGCGCCATGCACAGTTTTTAATATCTTGGTTGAGGAAGCAGTATTAAAGTGTGAGAGACCCACGACAGTGACAGAAATTAGAAATTTTATGGGCATAGCGGGTTATTACCGGAGATTCATTGAAGGGTTTTCCAAATTAGCCATTCTATTAACTACTCTCACTACAAAAGATGTTCCTTATCAGTGGTCGCAGCAATGTGAGCACAGTTTCCAAGAGCTGAAGAAAAGGTTAACTAGCTCTCCGGTTCTGATTCTGTCAGATCCGACCCAATCCTTCGATGTGTATTTTGATGCTTCGAAACAAGGATTAGGTTGTGTGCTAATGCAGCAGGGTAAGGTGATAGCTTATGCTTCCAGGCAGCTCCGACAGCATGAACAGAACTACCCCACTCATGACCTTAAATTAGCAGTAGTTGTCTTTGCTCTAAAAATCTGGAGACACCACCTTTATGGTACTAAGTTTGAAGTCTTCAGTGATCATAAGAGTCTCAAATACCTCTTCGATCAAAAGGAGCTTAATATGAGACAGAAAAGATGGATGGAATTCCTCAAAAATTATGACTTCAATCTCCAATATCATCCTGGCAAAGCTAATGTTGTGGCAGATGCACAAAGTCGTAAGACTTTGCATGTTAGTAATCTGATGGTAAAGGAAATGCAATTGATGCAGGAATTCAGCAACCTCAATCTAGGCATGCAAGTGAAAGAGAAAAGCATTGTCCTGAAAATGTTGCAAGTCACAAATGAGTTTGTGGACCTGATCAAAGATAGACAAGCTGATGATGAAGACCTGCAGAAACAGTTAGAAAGGGTAACTGAAGGGGTGGAGCCTGATTTCAAGAAGGGTTCCGATGGGATTATTCGCTTCAGGAACCAAGTTTGTATTCCTATGACCTTTGAAGTTAGAAGAATTGTCCTTGAGGAAGCTCACAAGACTAAGTTAAGTCTTCATCCAGGTACCACCAAGATGTATCAAGATTTGAAGAGGTTATTTTGGTGGCCAGGGTTGAAGAAGAATGTAGCAGATTTTGTGTGTCGATGCTTAGTTTGTTAGAAGGCTAAGATCAAACACCAGAAACCATGTGGTTTATTGAGGCCCTTGGAGATCCCGGAATGGATGTGGGACAGTATAGCCATGGATTTCATTTCCGGCCTGCCAAGAACCAACACAGGTTGTGAAGCCATCTGAGTGATTGTTGATAGGCTTACCAAGTGTGCTCATTTCATTCCCATGAATATGAAGTATAGCTTGGAGAAGTTGACTCAATTCTACATCAGGAACATAGTCAGGTTGCATGGAGTTCCTACCAGCATAGTATCTGACAATGATCCAAAGTTTCTATCTAGATTTTGGCAGAGTCTTTAGAAGGCACTTGGTACCAAACTGAAGTTCAGCACGGCTTACCATCCACAAACTGATGGTCAGACCGAGCGCACTATCTAGTCCCTTGAAGATTTGTTGCGGACATGTGTGCTTGAGCAATCCAGTAATTGGGAAACACTCTTGCCATTGGTGGAGTTCACCTACAACAATAGTTTCCATGCTAGTATCGGAATGGCACCATTTGAGGCATTGTATGGCAGAAAATGTAGAATGCCTCTTTGTTGGTTTCAGATGAGGGAGAACTTGCTTATTGGTCCAGATATTGTGCAAGAAACCACTGAAAAGATCCGAATGTTCAAGGATCGAATGAAAGCCTCCCAAGATCGCCATAAGAGTTATGCTGATAAGCATAGGAAACCCTTGGAGTTTGATGCTGGAGATCATGTGTTTCTGAGGGTAACTCCTACTACTGGTATCAGACGGGCAATCAAGTCCAAGAAGCTAACTCCTAGGTTTGTTGGGCCGTATCAGATCTTGGAGAAGGTTGGGCCATTGGCATACAAAATCGCCTTACCTCCACATCTGTCAAAGCTTCATGATGTTTTCCATGTTTCACAACTAAAGAAATACATTCATGATCCTTCGCATGTGGTCACAGTTGATGATTTGCCTTTGAGGGAGAACTTGACCTTTGAAGTGTTGCTAGTCAGAATTGAAGATAGGCAGGTTAAGCAAATCAGAGGCAAAGAAATCCCATTGGTGAAGGTGATTTGGAACAGAAACAATGTGGAAGAGGCTACATGGGAGCTGGAGGACAAGATGAAGGAATCTCATCCACAACTGTTCCAGGATAGCTGAATTTCGAGGACATGGAAGAGGATTGTAACATCCTGAATTTAATTTCAAATTTAATTAGAATGATTCTAAGTGAAACTAATGGAAAACATAAGAATAAGTTGGGGTTTAATGAGGGAAAAACATAGCCAAAATGAGTATAGGAGTTGAGAAGTATGCCATCGAGTTAGAAGCCATCAATACATGAAAATCTGTTGATGTAATCGATTACCGTGGGGTGATAATCGATTACAGTCATTCTGTTAAGTAGTTGGGAAGCCTTAGTAAAGAGTGAGAGAGCTCAAGTATAGTGGATCGGACCTCGGTCCTGCCTAACTCTTGTTAACCGACCAACGAGCGACGTTCAAGGTCACAGACCCCATCTTAACCGACGTACGCCGAACAGCGAGTACCAGACTGTTAGGATACCCTGTAAGCTTGAGACAAGCTCGAATCACCTTACCGAGCTAGGAGGACTTATATAGTGGACTTGCTTATGAACCGACCAGTTAGCACTGATGAGCTCATGAGAATCGAACTCGTTTCGTTTTACACCCCTTGGCAGTGGCCACACCAACCTCGCATCGACTCCAAGGCATCTCGGCCTCCACATGCCTAGCATCTCGTTAGAGAGGCCACACCGACGCTAAGGCATCTCGGCCTCCACGTACCGCAGCCTCTCGTCTTATCTGTCTCATTCCGAGTGGGTGCCTCCAAGGATCCAAGCATTGAGGTCCTAACGACCAACATGACTTCGTCGTTGGATACGGAGAACAGGATTTTAGGAAGCTGGCTCTCACAGGCTGTTCCGCGCCCAGGCGCACTATACCTCTCGCCCAGGCGCGCTGGTCGGCTTTGTGGTGCGAAAGTGCACCTCATCTGGGGGCAAATCCGGAAATTCCACCCTTGGCACTCATTATAAGCCACACAATCACCATGATTCTTAGGGAATATTTCCATGTCAGACACACATTCATTTCCTAATACAACAAAAACAAAGCAAGACCCAACATCAGACACTACGCATTCTCCTTCTTTTTCTCTTCGCAAACCCTAAGAAACCAAGAGTGAACCACCATCATCATCAACTTTGTTCATCATCATCAACACCAAGTCAAACAAGAACATCACCCCATCTCCATAGCCAAGAACAAAGAGCACCAACACCACCCCCACATCATCACATGAGTTCCACCCTCCTCACCGAGGCAAAGTTTTATTCGTCCTTTTCTCCTTCAAGATCCTAAGAGTCCCATTTCTATTCATTATCAAGGTCATCATCATCTCACTTCATCCCTCACGAACACAAGGGTTAGTGGAATCAAACTCTCCTCCTCCCTCTCACTGCACATTCGGCGGCTTCTTGGTTGAGGACTCAAGGAGCTAGGGCAAAAGCTAAAAGGCTAGGGTTTAGAGGTTTAGTATATTTTCTACTTGGTTGAGGTAAGGAGTGGGTGTTACCTTGACTTAGAAATTAGTTTCTAATTAGTATATAGTGATGACTAAGAATGTGTACTTAGTTGTGATGTTAAACCATAGGATAGTTAATGATGACAACATGTAGAATATGAAAATAAATGAATTGGACCCATGTGATAGATATGTATATTTGTTGTTGAAAACTGTTGATGAACTTTGAATATATGTTGTTATGTATGTTGAGTAATGACCATGAAGTATGTGTGTTTTGAATGAAACGTGTGTTGTGTATCTTATGACACTATTGAAAGAAATTAACAATGAATCAAAGTTAAATGGAAAGAGAAGCTGATTGATCCATTGGGGGACACTGACCCACTAGGTGCCCTGTTAGGTGCCAAATGACCCATTAGGAAAACGACCCATCAGGTGCAAATGACCCATTAAGTCCAAATGCCCCGTTAGATGCTTGTGTACCCAAAGGATCAATAAGCTGCAGGGTAATTAAAATGTTAAAGTTAAAGAAAAGAAAAAGCAAATGAAAGTGAGTGAAGTAAAAGAAAAAGGGCCTACCGGGTGATTCATGGCCTAATGGCTGAAAATCTACCTGATGGGTGTAAAATATACCTAATGGGTGTCAAATGACCTAATAGGTGCACGAAATCCTAGTGGTGCATAGAAAGATTAAAATAAATGAAATGTGAGGTTGTTGAACCAAAGCAAAGAGTAAAGAGTTAAGTAAGGAATATGGAAATAAGATAATGAACTAATATTAATGTTTGAATGTGTTTGGGCATGATTGGAATGGTGAATTTAAATATGTGTGAAATGTGCTATTTGTGTGAGACTTGCTATATTATTCAGTCGAGTTAGAAATTGCTTTTCTACTTCATGTGTAATGCTCACCTCCTTACTATTTTTACACAGGTACTGAAATTGAGCTTGCACAACCCCCGGCCGAGCAAGTGTACTCTCCCTCACAGGGAGAGTAGTTAGTGTTGGGTGGTCTATTTTGACTACATCCTGGTTATTTTGGGTTGATTATAATTGTTGTTCTTTTTGGTATATGAATTGTAAAGGGGTATTTTTGGGTGAGCCAGGACCACTTCCTATGGATAAAAAGTATATTTTTGGGAACTTATTTTAAGTCCAAAACTTGTAGTTATTTTATGAATTTCCGATGCAACAAAACTCTAATATGGTTGCATATTGATGCACTATGATATGTTTTGGCCTTGTTGGCCTTCTGAATTATTTGTGTAATTGTTATAACAGGTTTACAGGAAAACATAATTTTTGGAATATCCATAAAACAAGGGAAACTCTATCCTATTTGACAGAGATTTTTATAAGTTAATGAGTTTCTAAAAAGAAATTTTAAAGTCACTATTTTCGTATGGAGTAATTAAGGGTAATTATAGATAGGGTATTACAGTTCTCATAGATGAAAAGGTAAATTTTTATCTCTTAATTTATTGATGTTTTGGAATGAGTATGTTGCAATATTTGAGAACATAATGAAAGAAAATGAGTCTAAAGTTAGTAAAGTTAACGTAGGAGTTTTTACCTCAACTATAATCAAGACGTACCAAGGTATATGATTGTCACCATAAACATTCTTGCTTTGATTTTTGATACTCAAAATACATAACCGACTATCCACGACCTATTATAGGTGATTTATCAATTTCTACATCATGCTCCACACAGATTTACATCAATATAGACATGGCCGAAACAATGAGCTCATTCAATCATTCAAGTAGGCAATTCTATAATTCTTATATGAATATAATATTTTTAACAGCTTTAATTTTAATATATGCTATAACTTTATCATAGGGATCCCATTGTTGCACCTGTCATTGGAAACCTTGCAATAACAAAATCGAAGGTGCCTAATCAATTTGATAATATGAAGACTATATCTGAGATATTGGCTTTGGCAACCTCAAAGACTGACATGGTATAATTTATTTCTTCTTGACATTTTATTATGAATAATAGTAAACAAATCCGTGCAACGCACGAGCTTGATAACTAGTAATTAATTATAATAGAATGGGAAGAACTTAGACAATCATTATTATGCACTCCACCAATATAAATGTAAAACAAAATATGAAAACTATGACTGATCAATCACAAATAATAGAAAAAGTAATTATACTAATTTAAGAGTATAATTCGACGATTGCTAGCTTCGACCAGTATTAGAAGGAACATCTCAAAATTATACTAATATTAAAATAAAAATAAAAATAGATAAAGATGAATAGTGTAAACTATTACTTGTTGGAATATAAGTTGGGATATTAAAAAAGAGTGCCGATGGATGTGAAATATCATTACTTTTGACAATTTTTATAATAAATCACACCTCCTTTAATTTTAAAGGCGATGGAGTTACTTCTTTACTTTCAAGTTTCCATATCAACATCTCCCAAATCTTGCACCATCGTATACATTTTGAAGGGGCAAAAAAATACTCACATCGAGCATAAAATCAAATCCTATTATTTCATATAATGATTTGAAAAACTTGAATAATCTATTTAATTTCAAATTGTTATATTCTTGTTGGGATAATGATTTCATATGCAGATGATACCTTGGTTGGAATAATGATTTTGGGTATAAAATCAAATCCTATTATATATATATAATGATTTGAAAAACTTGAATAATCTATTTAATTTCAAATTGTAATATTTTGGTTGGGGATAATAATTTCACATGCAGATGATACCTTGGTTGGGGATAATGATTTGAAAAATTTGAATAATCTATTTAATTTCAAATTGTAATATTTTGGTTGGAGATAATGATTATTTACATATAATCACTCTAGTGCAAGAAAAATTTCAACGCCAAACATAGTGCAAGAAAAATTTCAATGACAAATGTGGTCGTTCGAAAAGATGTCTTTTTATATAAGGATAGTAGACTAGCTATGATTTTATGCCATATGCAGATTATTTATTTATATATTTTTAAATGTATATTAGGAATTGATACTATTCAGGTTAAATTAAGCTAATTATAACTATATTTATATATTAAAAATTGAGCTAATTACAACTGTATATATTGCAAAAGTAGAAAAATTGATTTGTGCTAATTAAAACAATTTATATATCTACTATACTTATATAAAAACATCCCTTTTCGAGGCACCACGTTTGTTCGCTTAAAGAATACTCGCACCAGAGCATTTGTAGGTAGATAACATCGTCTTTAATCAAAATTATAATTTAAAATTAAATAAATTATCTGTCCAAAATTAATATTTAAAATTAAATAAATTATCTATATGTGGAATATGTGGAATCATTATCCTCATTTTATTAAAAAAAATCATTATCCTCAAAAAGATTGATAAACCCAAAGAGATGATACTTGAGTTCATGATAAACCCAAATATTTTTTTAGTTATCACATATTTCAAACTATAAATATGATGATTTCTCAAGTCATGAAAGCCACCTTCTTCATCATTCTCCTCCCTTTTTTTATTGTTCATGAACCACCGCCTCTTCCAACGTGTCACCATATAAGTTGCAATCCCACTACACGCATTCATCACCATTGTCATTTTGCATTGGCAAAAACTTCATCTATAGCAATGAATTCCCAACAACAACATGAGAAGATAGAACAACAAGCTTCATATGTTTCATTGCTGCGTGAAGAACTATGATTGGGGACGACCATTTAATTTAGGTCTTTATCATTAGTTTAGATTTGTTAAATGTAAATAATGATGTGACAAGGGAGTACATGTTACTTTAACCATGTCAAGTAAAACTCACACATACATCAATATATTAGTTGAAAGAGATGAGGCTTCTATGATAAATAAAAGTGATAAGCCTTATGAACACGTGATAATGGTAATCATCACTTATCTCCTACTTGTGACACCCTTTTCTTAATCCATGTAAATATTACAATAAATATGTATCACTTGATAATTATATGGACTTGTTATTGAATAAAAAAATGTGAAAGTAAAATTTCTCTTTTAAAGCGGGTGCACAATCAAAATAGGGAGCTCTTGGAGAAAATAATTTGCATCCTTTGAAACATTGTATTGAATTCTATGTTTACGAAAATAAGAAAATCTTTTCATAATCCGGATAGCACCAGTGCTTTTGAAAACGTATAGACATAGTAAAATTAGACGGTGCGTATCCATTCTTTCTTTTTCGGAACTGATACCATTTAAATCATACAACCGAAATCGCTAATTTATTTTTATCAGAGTGAGCGGAGAGAGCAGGACTATGCGTAGTTAAAATATAAACATAAGCTATATATATATATATAAAGATATAAGTCAAGTAGTACATAGTCCCCAAGAAATCAAGTCTCCAAGGTCCAACAAGTCCATAACAGATCTACATCAAATATAACCATAGACCTAGAGCTCTCATGAGCATATCTACATCATATATACATATCAAAATATGAACTCCAGGGTGGTCACGTAGATCTGGCAGCACCAGTAGTAGTAGTGATAGTAGTAGCGGTCTCCAAGAAGCAAAAGGTAGTATCATCATCATCACAGCAGCAGCAGCAGTATCTCCTCCACAACATCCCCACACCGGATCCCCTGATCCTCATCATGTACCTTATGCACGTACCTAAGGATCGTCATCCCTCCAGTCACTCCCAATAGAATGCACGACAGGCTCGCCTCCGCTCTCGTCCTCCACGGGATCCTCCTCGATCTCATCCGATGGAGAGTGTACCCTACCACTGGGTACGGGGTCAGGAGATGGTGTGGCCCTGACTGGACTCCTCGGATCAGAAGGGGGAGTATCCTCGCGGACGACTCTCGAGGAAAAAGGGTGTGAGCGGGTAGGTCTGAAACGAAAACTATGATAAGAGCGAGCTGGCCGTGTGGGAGGTGGTCCATGATATGTGTAAAACGGGGGTACGTGCATAGTGTATATGATGGGAATCCTAAATCTACGAGGACGAAATCGAATCAATGGGTTCGGGTGGTAGAAGGTAATCTCTACCTCCCCCTCGAACACCGCGCGATGGTCCTCATAGATCCATGTGCCACTAGGAAGTGGCCGGATCTCGATGCAAGCGATGTAGCGAGACATCACCTACAAGGGCACAGGGGTAAGCAATTCTACACACATAATCAATAGAGCATAAATTTGTGTAAATATGCAACAATAACAACAATCACATTTAGCACTTAGCAGTTATTGAATGCAATTAGGATGCTCATACTTGTTTCATTTGGCGCACTTAATTTTAAATGAGTGGCATGATGCATGAATCTAACTCTCAAGCTTATCTCCATCATTCTATGTCACTCTCTGACGTCCATCCCTGACAACCCAGCACTCACCAGTGCGTTGTATTCCTAGGTATACAACAATTCGTACATTCACCTAGAATGTACACGACAAGCTTGGAATCCGTGCCACCCGAGCACATCCCGTCATCCAAAGGGACCGTCATCCAAACGGTATATCCATATCGGCATCCACAAAGCCGACCACGTCAACAACGTGTCATCAAGCAAGCGTATTGGCACTCCCAGAGGCCCTCCCATGTTTACCAAAAACATGATATATGACCTACCATCCGAACTCCAAAATGCATGCATTACCTTTAAGCCTAAAAGAAATTGATTAATATATCACATGCCACCTAGGCACATTCCGTCATCCAAACGGTATATCCATATTAGTCAATTTCTTTTAAGTTCAGATCCCTTGGATTATGGTTATGAAATCCTTAACCAATTGCGTTAGAATTGAAAATGGTGTTTCTCAGGTTGTGGGTAAATTTCTCGAGTATAATTCAGCATACTCGAGTGTTCTTCAACTTTTCCAGATCACTCGAGTGTTCTTCAGGTTACTTGAGTGTTCATGACTTTATGGGGATTTGGGTTTCAAATTCATTAAGATACTCGAGTAGTTCACGGGTACTCGAGTGTTCTTCATGATTCCCAGAATACTCGAGTCACCCCTGCATTACTCGAGTGGTTTGCCTTAACTTTCCCCCAGGTATCACTTGATACTCGAGTACTGGACACAATACTCGAGTGTTCTTGCTCAAATTACATTGTTTTACAATCATTTTACTCGAGTACCTTGTCCAATACTCGAGTGTTTCTTAGCAGAACAGACTAAAGTCTTAATTTTAACACACCATTTTCAGTTCTACTCATTTCTAGTCCAATCCAAGAATCAACAGTGTTCACATACCATATAATGAACATGTTACAACACTCATTTCATATCAAATTACAGATTTGACAGAGAATCAATCATTAATGCATAAAATACACAATTTGAGAACTTAACACCTCAAATTGAAAAATAAGCAACAAATTCATTAATTAATGTTCATTATAGCTTGCATGCATCATGAGAAACTTGCTCTAAACAACCATAGAGCATAACTTGGTCTCCAAACCAAAGTTCTTATTCAAACTAAGCCCTTAAAGCCTCTTGGTGGCTTTCTAATATAATTAATAGAATTTAAACTCTATCTAGTGTACAAAATTACTTCCCCTTACCTCTCAAACGTGTTCCAACAAAGAAATTCCAAGAGAAAGCTCTCCAACCCCAGAAATCACTTTGAGCTTCACATGCATGACAGTTTGAGTGCACCACCAAGATTGAATTGGTTCACACATGAAACAGAGATACAAATTGGGGATTTTAGTTTTCCTAGACTCTATGCAACATAAACTAACTAGAGAAATCGAATTTGGAACTTAGAGACTCGTGAGCTTACCAGAAATTGAAATCGAAGTAAGCCCCAGACAAAGATGTGACAAAGAACAGCTCCACTTCCAAGTCTTGATTCTTCCACCACACTCACTCAAAGCTCACAATTTTAGTGTTTATACAAAGCTCGTGATGTGAGCTTTGTATTAGTGTATAGTTTGTAGCTCAATTCGACTCAGAGAATGAGAATCGATTCAGAGAAGTTTGGAACCCTAGCTTCACCAACCACTTCAAATTTGACCAAGAACTTCAACAAATCGGTGTTGATAGGCTTAAATAGAATGTGGGAACGTTCATGCAGGTCGACACGACCTCCATAGACGTGGAGTGGTGGTGATTTCGTGTCAACGACACGAAATCGTTGGTGGTGACTCACCAAACGCACTAACTCGTGCAACTCTGTCCAGAATACTCGAGTATTCCAGAAAATACTCGAGTGTTTGCTCAGTTTTTGAAAAATAATTATTTTATTTACTTTCCCTCCAAAATCTTTCCTATATTTATTTCTAGGTCCCAACCCAGGGACTAATATGCAAAATACTTATTTTACATATAATTATATTTATTAAATGAATTCACACACTTTTTCTAACTACATAAACACATATTTTAATCAACGATTAATATAGAAATCATTAATTATAATTGATTTATAATTAACATTTCATTAATCGGGGATTAAAATTTTGGGGTGTTACACTACTCCCCCACTTACAAGGAATTTCGTCCCCGAAATTCAATTTATACAAACAACTCAGGATAGTCCTGACGCATCTTATCCTCTAATTACCAAGATGCTTCCATCACATCGCCACAAACCCAGACGACTTTGACCAGACAAATATCATTTCCTCTAAGCTGTTTGATTCTTCGATCTTCAATACGAACTGGCATAGCTTCGAAGGTTAGGTTCTCATGAATTTCTAGGTCATCAGGTTGGATTCTAAGGAAAATGGTGGGGTCATGGACATATCTTTTCAGTTGAGACACATGGAATACATTATGAAGGTTAGCTAGTGACGGGGGGCAGGGCTAATTGATAGGCTACTGGGCCGACTCTTTTAAGAATTTGATAGGGACCAATAAACTTAGGTGATAGTTTCTGGGTTTTCAAAGCCCTACTAACACCTTTGCTTGGTACTATTCTAATGAACACATGGTCTCCTTCAGCAAAATTCTAAGGGTTTCCTTCTTCTATCAGCATAGCTTTTCTGCCTACTCTGGGCCGTCTTCATCTTCTCTTGTATCATCTTGATCTGTTCCGTGGTCTCTTGTATAAAGTCTGGTCCAACCAGAGAACTCTCCCCCACTTGAAACCAACATAACGGTGTCTGACACTTTCTTCCATACAAGGCTTCAAATGGTGCCATTCCAATGCTCGTGTGATAATTGTTGTTGTAAGTAAATTCCACGAGTGGCAACATTTGTTCCCAGTTCCCTTGACCTTCCAAAGCACAGGCTCGTAAGATGTCCTCTAGCGACTGAATAGTCCGCTCCGTTTGACCATCAGTCTGAGGATGGTATGCAGAACTCAACTTCAATCTTGAACCCAAGGCTCTATGCAGATCTTCCCAAAACTTCGATGTATACCTCGGGTCTTGATCTGACACAATGCTTGACGGTACCCCATGCAGACGAACAACTTCCTTGATATACAACTAGGTGAGCTTCTCCAAAGAGTAGCGCATGTTAACAGGAATAAAATACGCCGATTTGGTCAAACGATCCACAACCACCCAGATTGCATCATGACCAGTAGCTGTCCTTGGCAATCCCGACACAAAATCCATCGAGATACTATCCCATTTCCACAATGAAATCTCCAAGGGAAGTAATTCTCCTCCTGGCCTTTGGTGTTCCACTTTCGCCTTCTGACACACCAGGCAACATGCCACATATTCAGCCACGTCCTTCTTCAAGCCAGGCCACCAAAATATCCTCTTCAGGTCCTGATACATTTTGGTAGCTCCCGGATGCATACTCATTTTGCTCTTATGTGCTTCATCCAGAACCATCCTTCTTACTTCCAGATCATTAGGCACAAAAATCCTTGCTCTAAAACGAAGGATTCCATCCTTCCCTTCTTGAAACTCCAACTCTTTTCCTTCATCCATCAGCTTCTTTTTCTCCTTAAGTCTCTCATCCTTGTGTTGCAATTCCCGAATCCTTTGCAGAAACTCATTAGCAATCTGCAGCATCCCCATCTTGATACTTGTTGGCTCTACTTGCATTGTCAGGCTCAGATCCTGGAATTCTTCTATCAGTGCAGCTTCTCTGACCATCATGGCACTGATATGCATTGCCTTTCTACTTAATGCGTCCGCCATGACGTTTGCCTTCCCAGGGTGGTAATGGAGCTCAAACTCATAATCCTTCAAGAACTCCATCCATCGACGCTGCCTCATATTCAACTCTTTCTGATCAAAGAGGTACTTTAAACTCTTATGGTCACTAAACACCCTGAACGTAGTGCCATAGAGATAGTGCCTCCAAATCTTTAATGCAAACACAACAGCTGCCAGCTCCAGGTCATGAGTTGGATAGTTCATTTCATGAACTTTTAGCTGTCTCGAGGCGTAGGCGACGACTTGCCCCTCTTGCATCAAAACACTCCTAAGACCTTGTTTCGATGCATCACAATACACATCAAAACTCTTCTACGTATCAGGCAGAACCAACACAGGAGATGATGTCAACCTTTCCTTCAACTCTCGGAAACTCCTTTCACACTTCTCATCCCATATAAATGGTTGATCTTTCCGAGTCAACTTCGTCAAGGGTAATGCAATCTTTGAGAAACCTTCGATAAATCTTCTATAATATCTAGCCAAACCAAGAAAGCTTCTCACCTCTATGACCGACTTCGGCTGTTCCCATTGCAACACCGAACTTACTTTATTCGGGTCAACCGCTATTCCCTTGCTTGAAATCACATGCCCCAAAAACTTAACCTCCTCCAGCCAGAACTCACACTTTGTAAGTTTGGCGTACAACTGCTTCTCCTTCAAAATACTCAACACTATCCTCAAGTGTTCAGCATGCTCCTCCGGGCTCTTAGAGTAGATAAGGATATCGTCAATGAACACAATCACGAATGAATCTAAATAGGGTCTGAAGATTCGATTCATGTAGTCCATGAAAATAGCTGGTGCATTAGTCAATCCGAACGGCATCACAACATAATCATAATGTCCGTATCTAGATTGAAATGCGGTCTTAGAGATATCCTCTTCTCTAATCCTGATCTGATGGTACCCCGACCTCAAATCAATCTTGGAGAATACCGAAGCCCCACGAACTTGATCCATAAGGTCATCGATCCTTGGCAATGGATACTTGTTCTTGATTGTGACCTTATTCAGTTGCCGATAGTCGATGCACATCCTCATACTACCATCTTTCTTCTTGACAAACAAGACCGGAGCACCCCAAGGTGACACACTTGGTCGGATCATCTGCTTCTGCAACAGCTCCTCAATCTGCTTCTTCATTTCAGCCATCTCCGGTGGTGCCATTATATAAGGTGCGATAGAAATGGGACCAACTCCCGGAACTAGGTCAATACCAAATTCAATCTCTCTTTTTGGTGGTAGTCCAGGGATCTCATCCGTAAATACCTCCGGGAAGTCTTTGACAACAGGAATCTCCTCTATCCTCGGACCATGTTCTTCTACTTCAGTGTTAAACAGACACATGTAGCCAGAAGGTATTGGGTGGCTATAGGTTACTATCTTTTTATCACAATTGATGATCACCTGGTTTTGATTCAACCAGTCCATCCCCAAGATTACATCCAATTGCGATAAGGGTAAACAAATCAGATCTACCTTAGTGGTCTGTCCTAACACTTCTATGTCGCAGTTAAGACATGCTCTAGAAACAACTATAGGAGCATTAGTAGGGGTTTCTACTTTCAAAGCATAAGGTAATTCAGACCTAGGTAAACTTAACTGATCCACACATTCATATGAAACAAATGAATGCGTTGCACCCGAATCAAACAAAACATTACAGAGCTGACCATTAAGCAAGTATTTACCTTGCACCAGATCAGAAGATCGGCTTGCTTCCACACCACTAAGGGTGAAAACCCTTCCTTGAGCCATAGGCTTATCTGCAACCCCTCTTGAGTTAGCCTTGACCGGTTCCTTGCAGTCTCTCGCAAAGTGTCCCAGCTTCCCACAGTTGAAACAGCCACTGGTTCCCCAACAAACACGGCCATAATGATGGCGCTTGCACTTGTCACAGAATGGAGCCTCGCTCCGAAAATTCCTTCCATCCGAACCACCAGCATTTCCCTTGCCTTTCCCTCGGCGGTCATACGGACCCTTGCCTCGGTTATTGAAACCTTTACGTCTCTGAGGTCCAAAATTCTGGTTGTCCTTTCTCTCTGCGGCTTGCAATTCTTCAGCTTTCGTGTCATCTTCATACATCCTACACATGTCCACGAGTGCAGGAAATCTTTGGATCCGTTGATAGCTGAAAATCGACTTCAACTTGGGCCTCAAGCCTCCTTCAAATTTGATACACTTGCTCCTTTCATCGGGGTTGTTCTGATAGTATGGAGAGTACTTCATCAATTCCTCGAACTTGGCCGCGTACTCGCCCACACTCATGCTTCCTTGTTTCAGCTGCAAGAACTCCACCTCCTTCTTCCTTCTCAGATCCTCAGGGAAGTATTTGTTGAGAAACTTCTCCATAAATACTCCCCAACTCACCTCTCTTCCCTCATAGTGCAGGAGTTGCACCGTGTGGTTCCACCAATTCTCAGCTTCATCTTCCAGCATGTAGGTTGCATATGCCACCTTTTGAGCTTCCGTGCAGTCCAAAGTCCTCAAAATCTTATCTATGGTGTGAATCCACTTATTGGCCTCTTCCGGTTTAAATCTTCCTTCAAACTTAGGTGGATTGCAACTCCTAAAATCCGCCAAGCTCTTCGCCTCGGCGTTACCCACATTACACTGATGAGGCGGGTTAACTGGTTGAGATGGTTGCTGAGATTGTCGCTGCATGGCCTCCAACACTCTGGTTATCCTCTCTAACATCGCATTGGTGTGATTTTGGTTTCTAGTTGCCATAATAGACCTGCGCTATATGCTCATGGTCACATATGTTGAACTAAGAAAACATTCCTCACACCACCTATACTAAGACTATAGCTTATACCTTTAAATCCACAATTAATTGTGTCTTGTGCTCAAAAGAGACAAGATACAAACAAGTCAATTGTATCTAAAGCTCAACAAGAAAGATACTAGCATTCAAAGCAATGAACATGCCCTGGAGATACCTGCTTGATGTTGATGGCTACCTTTCTGAAACTACTTCCACTACTACAGGATCTGACTTTTGCTTTGATACCACTCAGTGTGACACCCTTTTCTTAATCCTTGTAAATATTACAATAAATATGTATCACTTGATAATTATATGGACTTGTTATTGAATAAAAAAATGTGAAAGTAAAATTTCTCTTTTAAAGCGGGTGCACAATCAAAATAGGGAGCTCTTGGAGAAAATAATTCGCATCCTTTGAAACATTGTATTGAATTCTGTGTTTACGAAAATAAGAAAATCTTTTCATAATCCGGATAGAACCAGTGCTTTTGAAAACATATAGACATAGTAAAATTAGACGGTGCGTATCCATTCTTTCTTTTTCAGAACTGATACCATTTAAATCATACAACCGAAATCGCTAATTTATTTTTATCAGAGTGAGCGGAAAGAGCAGGACTATGCGTAGTTAAAATATAAACATAAGCTATATATATATATATATATAAAGATATAAGTCAAGTAGTACATAGTCCCCAAGAAATCAAGTCTCTAAGGTCCAGCAAGTCCATAACATATCTACATCAAATATAACCATAGACCTAGAGCTCTCATGAGCATATCTACATCATATATACATATCAAAATATGAACTCCAGGGTGGTCACGTAGATCTGGCAGCACCAGTAGTAGTAGTGATAGTAGTAGTGGTCTCCAAGAAGCAAAAGGTAGTATCATCATCATCACAGCAGCAGCAGCAGTATCTCCTCCACAGCATCCCCACACCGGATCCCCTGATCCTCATCATGTACCTTATGCACATACCTAAGGATCGTCATCCCTCCAGTCACTCCCAATAGAATGCACGACAGGCTCGCCTCCGCTCTCGTCCTCCACGGGATCCTCCTCGATCTCATCCGATGGAGAGTGTACCCTACCACTGGGTACGGGGTCAGGAGATGGTGTGGCCCTGACTGGACTCCTCGGATCAGAAGGGGGAGTATCCTCGCGGACGACTCTCGAGGAAAAAGGGTGTGAGCGGGTAGGTCTGAAAAGAAAACTATGATAAGAGCGAGCTAACCGTGTGGGAGGTGGTCCATGATATGTGTAAAACGGGGGTACGTGCATAGTGTATATGATGGGAATCCTAAATCTACGAGGACGAAATCGAATCAATGGGTTCGGGTGGTAGAAGGTAATCTCTACCTCCCCCTCGAACACCGCGCGATGGTCCTCATAGATCCATGTGCCACTAGGAAGTGGCCGGATCACGATGCAAGCGATGTAGCGAGACATCACCTACAAGGGCACAGGGGTAAGCAATTCTATACACATAATCAACAGAGCATAAATTTGTGTAAATATGCAACAATGAACAACAATCACATTTAGCACTTAGCAGTTATTGTATGCAATTAGGATGCTCATACTTGTTTCATTTATCGCACTTAATTTTAAATGAGTGGCATGATGCATGAATCTAACTCTCAAGCTTATCTCCATCATTCTATGTCACTCTCTGACGTCCATCCCTGACAACCCAACGCTCACCAGTGCGTTGTATTCCTAGGTATACAACAATTCGTACATTCACCTAGAATGTACACGACAAGCTTAGAATCCGTGCCACCCGAGCACATCCCGTCATCCAAACGGACCGTCATCCAAACGGTATATCCATATCGGCATCCACAAAGCCGACCACGTCAACAACGTGTCATCAAGCAAGCGTATTGGCACTCCCAGAGGCCCTCCCATGTTTACCAAAAACATGATATACGACCTACCATCCGAACTCCAAAATGCATGCATTACCTTTAAACCTAAAAGAAATTGATTAATATATCACATGCCACCTAGGCACATTCCGTCATCCAAACGGTATATCCATATTAGTCAATTTCATTTAAGTTCAGATCCCTTGGATTATGGTTATAAAATCCTTAACCAATTGAGTTAGAATTGAAAATGGTGTTTCTCAGGTTGTGGGTAAATTACTCGAGTATAATTCAGCATACTCGAGTGTTCTTCAACTTTTCCAGATCACTCGAGTGTTCTTCAGGTTGCTCGAGTGTTCATGACTTTCTAGGGATTTGGGTTTCAAATTCATTAAGATACTCGAGTGTTAGAATTCAACGTGGAAGAACGTTGAAGAGTTTTGATGATGCCAAACAAGAACCTTTCAAAGTAAAGTGCAAGTCAAGTGTCAAGCAAGAAGCTTCAAGTGGTTTCCTCCCTTCTCTCATTAGGAATCAATGTAAGGCTAGAATAATTGTGTCACTTATGTTTAGGCCTTATTTAGAGTTATTAGAGAAGAACGTTTTAAATCTAAAGAATGTTTTAATTGCCAAAAGAGTTTTTCTATAAACGTGTTTTTAATGTCTTAATTGATTCACTGTGAAAATATATCTTGACAACCTCCAGCTGGATTTCTCTAAGTTGTGAAAATCTGTTCTTACAAGTTTGGACAGAGATAATCGATTACTCTTTCAAGATAATCGATTATTTATGTTGCATCATAGAAAATCCAGAGAGTGTGTAATCGAGTATTTGAACCTGGCTAATCCATTACTTTTTGTATGAAAGTAATCGATTACTTGGCACAGATAATCGATTACTGGAGTTGCATCATATATTTTCCAGAGGCTGTGTAATCGATTAATTGATTAGTGTTAATCGATTATATCAGTTGCATCATATATTAAACAGAAATGAAGTAATCGATTACATGCATGTGATAATCGATTACTGAGTTTTCAAATGAATTTCAAAGTTTCTATTTTTAAAGGGATAATCGATTACCTCCCTGAAGTAATCGATTACCTCAAGTTTTATTGAAAACGTGTCAGAATCATTTTGATTTATTTCCAGATTTGTTTTTATATAATTGATTCTGATTTATTTTCAAAATTTGAATTTGATTTTATTTTTTAAAATATTCCTTTTTGGTTTAAGATTCAAATCTTTTATTTTATTCTTTAAATCTATTTGATTTGATTTTGATTTCAAAATATTTTTTTATTTATTTGATTTCAGAAAATCAATCTTTATATATTTCCTGATTTGTTTTTGATTTGATTTTGAATTTGATTTATTTCCAAAATCGTTTTTGATTTGATATTTATTTCAAATTCAAAATTCAAATGTTTTCAAATCTTTTATTTAAGAAAAGTTTTCTCTCTTCCAAAAATAATTCTTCTGATAATATTTTTGAAAAAATCTGTTTTCACGTTCTGTTCTTCTTCTTCTCCAACTCTGAGTTTTGGCCTATGCTATAATGAAACCTTTATCCATAGCCATTAGAACTTGTATTGTTGTATCAGTGTTATATAGAACACACTTTTGTTAGAAAGCCAAATTGTTGTATCCGCACTATCAAGAGTGCATCATAGTGGTTGTACCCAATCATTCATATCCGTAACCAGTGTTGTAAAGGGGTGTGTGACCCTTAGAGACTAGGGAGTGAATCTCCTAGTGCGGACGTGCTGCGTTCGTGTTTGTAGGGTGAGGAACCCTTGTGTATTGGGTAGTGCTAGACGAACGGTGGGGCACCTAGTAGTTAGGCTATCTGGTTATTGTTGAGGTCCCTAGCGAAAGGAGGTTCCTAGTAGCTTGTGGGGCGCTCTGGTTGTATTCGGGGACGCGGGGGCATCTTTGGAATTTTAGTGAAAAGCTCAAGCGGGTCGCATGGGGACTGGAGTAGGCTGCTTTGCCGAACCAGGATAAAATCTCCGGTGCAATCTCTTCTATCCCTTATCTCTTTATTTTCTATTGTTATTATCCTTCTTACATCAAAGCGATTATTTTCATAATAATTAATTTAAAGGATTTTAAATTATTTAGCGCGGCAACATACGTTTTCGTTGTTCTTATTTTAATTCGTATCCGCGCATATTAGTTTTCATAATAGTATTAATATTATTCGCTTAAGCGCAATCGATTTTCAACGTTTAATTGTTTTCCGCTGCAAAATCTCTTTAAATTTGTTGAAAACGTTTTAAAGCGAATATTTTCCAATGTTTTCGTAAACACCCAATTCACCCCCCTCTTGGGTGACGACTGCCAATCCTATCAATAATTCTAACAATTGGTATCAGAGCTTCGTGCTCTGGTAAAGGCCTAACAGTCTGAGCTAAAGATCCGTTGTAGATTGGCAGCGTTGGGATATTTTATTTGTTTTAATATGGAGGGTTTTACATTCGATGATGCACCATTTTTTGATGGAAATAATTTTCATTATTGGAGTGCTAGAATGAAAATATTTCTTCAATCTATTAGTTTTCGTTTATGGCATATTGTTCTTCATGGTTTTGATCAAAAACGTGTTTTAAATGATTTTGATGAAAAATCTTTTTCATTCAATATTCAAGCTATGCATATTTTAAGAAATGCTTTAAATGTTGATGCATATGCTATAATTGAAAATTGTTTGAATGCCAAAGAAATTTGGGACACATTGAATACACACTATGCTACTAATGATCTTCATGGAAGTGTTAGTGTCCACAGGAAAAAGGAGGAGAAGGAACAAGAAGAATACAATGATACTGAAAGCGTGGGGAGTAGTTCAACATGCGATGAGGATGAATTAGAAAGGCTATTTGAGAGCTTTATAGACTCATTGGAAGAATCAAGTTCTTCAGATGAGGAGTCGTTAGAAGATGAAAATGGAATATCAAATTACACGGCTCATAAGGTAACTTCAAATAGTCGTTGTTCTAATAATCTACATTTTGCATATAATGATTTGAATGAGGATTTGATATCTTTGAAAAATAAAAACTTGGACTCTTTACAAAAATTATCTCTAATTGAAAATGAAATTGATATTTTGAAAAATAGAGATATTTTTGATAAAGAGATATTTTTAGAAAACAGCTCCTCAACCCTTTTTAAAAATTGCTTACATATTGAAAAACAAGTTGAGGAAGCACTTTTTGAAAGTAACATTGAAAAATCAAATTGTTCAAATTCTTTACTTGATAAAATTGAAAATAATGTGAATATCCAAAAATCAAGTAAAGTCGATGACAATAATATTTTTCAATGTGAAATAAAAAATTCCAAGTTTCATGAAAATAATTTTGAAAAAGTCAAACCATCATCCAAACCCATTATTTGAAATTATTGTGGTTGTTTAGGACATATTTCTCATTTGTGCTTTTATCGTAAAAATTTTAATTTGAAAAATAATTTGCAATGGGTTCCAAAGGCTTCTAAGGAACCTAAGACTAACCCCATAGGACCCAAGTTGAAATGGGTACCAAAGTGTTCTCCTAGTATTTCAAATGTGCAGAATTTTATTAAAAAGGATGAACCAAATGGAGAAGAAAAGGGGAAAGTATCAAGGATGATTTCCAAAAGGCCAAGGAATAGATGGAATGGTCAAAGGAGGAAGATGCTCCCAACCAAAGCTTCTCACATGTCTAAAGGTGAAATGAAATGGTCTAGGACCTCAAGAAAGAAGCAATGGGTAAGGACAAACGCCTCCTTGATCAACAACAAGTCCAAGGTATCAAATTATCATTCCTACTATAACAACGACTACACAAAGGTATACCTGGACTACTCTATTTTTTGCACATACCAAGGTGTATCATGAGAGCTGAAATATTTTTTCTAAAATATTTTATTTATCATGATCACTCCTTGGATAAAATAAATCATGTGTGCTGCTTTATTTGAAAATCTTTTTAAGCACATGATTATATTTTTTATGTGCATTGCATTATTTTTCACCACATAGTGAGTTGTATCATGTGTATTAAATTTTTTTTTAAAAAAAATCCTTGTTATCATATGAATACACTCTTTATGTGTTGATGTCATGTCATGGCATACAAGAGATATATTGATATAAGGACATGCATATGTGTACATGAGCATATTTTTAAGTGCATTTGATTATGTTGTCCTTCTTGTACCTCAATATTTAAAAAGTCAAAATGCCTATTATGCTTGTGCTACTAACCTATAAGGATCCAATTACATTGGATACCAAAAGAAATGTGCTTAAATAATTTTTGCAGATACTCTTATAAGCACTACCAAGACATAGCTCCAAAAAAAATAATATCTAAAAGAGATATTTGGGGAAGTGCAAAACGTTGAATAAGAGGAGACCTCCTTCAAATACTTAATGAATCTTCAAATGGAAGGAACTCCAAATCAAACAATTCCTACTATTTGAGAAATGGTCACCCACGATAAGTATCATTGTTCCTATTTTTTAAACTCTGTGATACTTGTGGTTGTGATATATATGCCTTACATGACGAATGTGTTAAATTGAATATTTTTTTGTCATGGCATATAGGATTATCATGTTTTGATGATTCATTTTTTATCTCCCTTTTGTGTTATGCCTGTTTTGAAAAATTCTTTTAGAAAGGGGAGAAAAATAATTTTTGAATATTTGCATTGAAAACATGTTTTGTATTTCCACTCCGTTTTGACATCATGCATTTTTTTAAATGTCAATTCTTTTTGCGGATGTCAAATAGGGGGAGAAATATTGTTATAGAAAATTATGAATATTGTGCTTATATGTTTGTTTGTTAATTGATTCATAATTTCTCTATAATGATTTGTCATCATCAAAAAGGGGGAGAATTGTGGAAATATATGATTTCCCCTATGCCTAGTGCATTGTGTTTTGATGATAACAAATCATGCTATTTGTTTTACCTTTATCCTACCTATACTTGATTAAGTGCATTTACATCGTCCATTATATATTCTTAATGTGTTAACTGACTTGGGCATTGGAGATACCCTCTTGCAGGATATTGGAGTCCCTAGTTGATGCAAAGGTTAATTGTATTTTATTTATATCTTATGTGCATCAATTCAGGGGGAGACATTGATATTCCTATGTGTGAGGGGGAGATATATTTTTTATATATGCATACTGCTTTAACCCTTGTCTTGCAGAGAACAGGTTTGACATAAACAAAAAGGGAGAGTGTTAGAATTCAAAGTGGAAGAACGTTGAAGAGTTTTGATGATGTCAAACAAGAACCTTTCAAAGTAAAGTGCAAGTCAAGTGTCAAGCAAGAAGCTTCAAGTGGTTTCCTCCCTTCCCTCATTAGGAATCAATGTAAGGCTAGAATAATTGTGTCACTTATGTTTAGGCCTTATTTAGAGTTATTGGAGAAGAACGTTTTAAATCTAAAGAATGTTTTAATTGCCAAAAGAGTTTTTCTATAAACGTGTTTTTTATGTCTTAATTGATTCACTGTGAAAATATATCTTGACAACCTCTAGCTGGATTTCTCTAAGTTGTGAAAATCTGTTCTTACAAGTTTGGACAGAGATAATCGATTACTCTTTCAAGATAATCGATTATTTATGTTGCATCATAGAAAATCCAGAGAGTGTGTAATCGAGTATTTGAACCTGGCTAATCCATTACTTTTTGTATGAAAGTAATCGATTACTTGGCACAGATAATCGATTACTGGAGTTGCATCATATATTTTCCAGAGGCTGTGTAATCGATTAATTGATTAGTGTTAATCGATTATATCAGTTGCATCATATATTAAACAGAAGTGAAGTAATCGATTACATGCATGTGATAATCGATTACTGAGTTTTCAAATGAATTTCAAAGTTTCTATTTTTAAAGGGATAATCGATTACCTCCCTGAAGTAATCGATTACCTCAAGTTTTATTGAAAAACGTGTCAGAATCATTTTGATTTATTTCCAGATTTGTTTTTATATAATTGATTCTGATTTATTTTCAAAATTTGAATTTGATTTTATTTTTGAAAATATTCCTTTTTGGTTTAAGATTTAAATCTTTTATTTTATTCTTTAAATCTATTTGATTTGATTTTGATTTCAAAAATATTATTTTATTTATTTGATTTCAGAAAATCAATCTTTATATATTTCCTGATTTGTTTTTGATTTGATTTTGAATTTGATTTATTTCCAAAATCATTTTTGATTTGATTCTGATTTCAAATTCAAAATTCAAATGTTTTCAAATCTTATATTTAAGAAAAGTTTTCTCTCTTCCAAAAATAATTCTTCTGATAATATTTTTGAAAAAATCTGTTTTCACGTTCTGTTCTTCTTCTTCTCCAACTCTGTGTTTTGGCCTATGCTATAGTAGAACCTTTATCCATAGCCATTAGAACTTGTATTGTTGTATCAGTGTTATATAGAACACACTTTTGTTAGAAAGCCAAATTGTTGTATCCGCACTATCAAGAGTGCATCATAGTGGTTGTACCCAATCATTCATATCCGTAACCAGTGTTGTAAAGGGGTGTGTGACCCTTAGAGACTAGGGAGTGAATCTCCTAGTGCGGACGTGCTGCGTTTGGAATTATCCTTCTTACATCAAAGCGATTATTTTCATAATAATTAATTTAAAGGATTTTAAATTATTTAGCGCGGCAACATACGTTTTCGTTGTTCTTATTTTAATTCGTATCCGCGCATATTAGTTTTCATAATAGTATTAATATTATTCGCTTAAGCGCAATCAATTTTCAACGTTATAATTGTTTTCCGTTGCAAAATCTCTTTAAATTTGTTGAAAACGTTTTAAAGCGAATATTTTCCAATGTTTTCGTAAACACCCAATTCACCCCCCCTCTTGGGTGACGACTGCCAATCCTGTCAATAATTCTAACATCGAGTAGTTCATGGGTACTCGAGTGTTCTTCATGATTCCCAGAATACTCGAGTCACCCCTGCATTACTCGAGTGGTTTGCCTTAACTTTCCCCCAGGTATCAGTTGATACTCGAGTACTGGACACAATACTCAAGTGTTCTTGCTCAAATTACATTGTTTTACAAACATTTTACTCGAGTACCCTGTCCAATACTCGAGTGTTTCTCAGCAGAACAGACTAAAGTCTTAATTTTAACACACCATTTTCAGTTCTACTCATTTCTAGTCCAATCCAAGGATCAACAGTGTTCACATACCATATAATGAACATGTTACAACACTCATTTCATATCAAATTATAGATTTGACAGAGAATCAATCATTAATGCATAAAATACACAATTTGAGAACTTAACACCTCAAATTGAAAAATAAGCAACAAATTCATTAATTAATGTTCATTATAGCTTGCATGCATCATGAGAAACTTGCTCTAAACAACCATAGAGCATAACTTGGTCTCCAAACCAAAGTTCCTATTCAAACTAAGCCCTTAAAGCCTCTTGGTGGCTTTCTAATATAATTAATAGAATTTAAACTCTATCTAGTGTACAAAATTACTTCCCCTTACCTCTCAAACGTGTTCCAACAAAGAAATTCCAAGAGAAAGCTCTCCAACCCCAGAAATCACTTTGAGCTTCACATGCATGACAGTTTGAGTGCACCACCAAGATTGAATTGGTTCACACATGAAACAGAGATACAAATTGGGGATTTTAGTTTTCCTAGACTCTATGCAACATAAACTAACTAGAGAAATCGAATTTGGAACTCAGAGACTCGTGAGCTTACCAGAAATTGAAATCGAAGTAAGCCCCAGACAAAGATGTGACAAAGAACAGCTCCACTTCCAAGTCTTGATTCTTCCACCACACTCACTCAAAGCTCACAATTTTAGTGTTTATACAAAGCTCGTGATGTGAGCTTTGTATTAGTGTATAGTTTGTAGCTCAATTCGACTCAGAGAATGAGAATCGATTCAGAGAAGTTTGGAACCCTAGCTTCACCAACCACTTCAAATTTGACCAAGAACTTCAACAAATCGGTGTTGATAGGCTTAAATAGAATGTGGGAACGTTCATGCAGGTCGACACGACCTCCATAGACGTGGAGTGGTGGTGATTTCGTGTCAACGACACGAAATCGTTGGTGGTGACTCACCAAACGCACTAACTCGTGCAACTCTATCCAGAATACTCGAGTATTCCAGAAAATACTCGAGTGTTTGCTCAGTTTTTGAAAAATAATTATTTTATTTACTTTCCCTTCAAAATCTTTCCTATATTTATTTCTAGGTCCCAACCCAGGGACTAATATGCAAAATACTTATTTTACATATAATTATATTTATTAAATGAATTCACACACATTTTCTAACTACATAAACACATATTTTAATCAAGGATTAATATAGAAATCATTAATTATAATTGATTTATAATTAACATTTCATTAATCGGGGATTAAAATTTTGGGGTGTTACACTACTCTATAGTTTCCATTCATGGTTTATTTTTTTTTTTTTGTGAAACATGCATGGTTTATCTTTTTATAAACACATGATAATGCTCTTCATCAAGCAAACACATGAAAGTGAATAAAAATCAAGATAGTTGCAATATATTTTCTAAAAAAATGCAATAATCTTTGATGATTATCTCGAAGAGGATTGGATCCATGATTTTTAGAGAAAAAAAACCAAGCCCTTATCCTTTTTAAATTAAAGAACAAAGGGAATGGTAATCATCACTTTCCTTGATGAAAGTGATAAGCCTCATCTAATTCCAAAAAATATAGGATAATGGAAACGTTTCGAAAATAGAATAAACCATGAATGATTTTTTTTTTTATTTTCATGATAACAATTTAATATACAATCTTTAAATTTAAAGAACGGTGGGAACAAATTTTAGTTTTTTTTGGTAGACCTAAAAAATATTCAACAAATTTTAGTTTTTATGTTTGATTTTAATGGGGAAAATAATATTTAAAGCATAGTGGAGAGAATAAGGTATGGTGTACTTTTATGGATTTGGCAGTTTATGATATTCTTCTTTATATCTATAAAATTTACCAATAAAAAATAAAAAATATTATCCTCAAAAAGTAATATATAATATTACCCCACTAAAAAATATTATCCTCAAAAAGTAATAAGTAATATTATTAAAAAAAAGTAATTATTATCCTCAAAAAGATAAATTCAAAGAGATGAGACTTTTATGGTCATAGCATATGTCTCCGTTTTTTAATATTAAGATTTGATAAGTGTTTAAAAAAGAAAATAAAATAAAATAAAATAAAGATTAAGATCCAATAAGATAAAAATAATCATAAAAAAAATAATAAAAATATTTAGCTTGAGATAAGATAAAGATTTTTAGAATTCAATCTTATTATTAACTTGAGATAAGATAATTGATTAAAAATATAAAAATATTTAATTATGATTAATAACAATAGATTTGATAATCAGATTAAAAAAATACTAATTGTACCAAAAAAAAATAATTCATCCATCTCATAAATATAAAAAAATCAAAATGTTCAATTCTTATTTAATATTTATTTATCATAATAAATTTGATAATCATATATAAAAATGTCAATTTATCCAAAAAATAAATTAGGAATATCTCAGATAAAAAGTGTTACATTTTTTGTTCATATGAAGAAGTATAAAATTTATTATAATAATTGATTACATTAAATAAATATTTTTTATTTGATATATAGTATTCTGCTTTATTATAATAATTGATTAAATTAAATAAATATTTTTTATTTGATATATAGTATTCTGCTTTTTTTTCTTTATTGTTTTCTATTTAAAATATTTTTGGGTTTTTTTTTAATTATTAATCATTGATGTGCAGTTTTTTTTAATTATCATGTTGAATCATGTAGCATCATTTTAGCCTATGCTTCGATATAAACAACAATTAAAGATAACTTATAGACAATAATTTATTTAATTTAAACTAAATATGGTCAGATTTGTGGCTTGTTAAGCAACAATTGGAGGATTTAGACAAGTCATGTTTATTGCGAGGTTGATACTTTAATAAAGAAAAAGAAATCATATACATATAGAAATTTGTTCAAAACAATAAAACAAAATTTTGCAACAAAATCTCAATATTCCTTTTATGTATTTATTTATTATTATTTGGGTTGAGATATCTCGTTTATTTAATTATTTTTCATTTTAAATTAATAATATTTATTAAAATAGTAATTTTAATAATATACCGACAATAAATATTTAATTGATAAACTAATATAAAAAAAATATCTTAATAAGGGTTAGATTTTTGTTTTAAAGAATAATAAGCGTTGGTTTAGTTTGTCTATTATAAATAACTAACCTTGAGAGCCTACAACTCAAATTCATACATTGATTCGTTCAAGAATAGGGAGGATGAGTGATTTGGGTCTGGACTTGATGATTGACATTCTGGTGAGGCTGCCGACAAAATCTGTAATGCGATTCAGATGTGTCGAACGTTCTTGGAATGCTTTGTTCAGAACTCCCTCTTTCATCAACAGGCACAACACTCATTTGCTCATGCGCCGCAATAATGAGGATCTTCTCATGATCTCTCATACTCATCGTGAAGGCAATCGTCATTACTTGAAGCTTATCTCAGATTCGCAATCAGAATCAGAGATTGACCTTCTATACCTCTTTCCCGAGTTTGATACTCTTAGTTCCTTGGATGAGCATTTGAGTGCCATTTACTTGTACGGTGACGGTCATTGTAATGGTATATTATGTCTTTATGTTATCTTCAAAGATAGAGATGATGATGTTCCAATTAGGAGGTTAATTCTATGGAATCCAGCCACAAGACAAGAGAGATGAAACTCGTCCCCCTTCCCCCTCACGTGCGTAACATTAATGATTCCCGTATCGCGTATTGCGGTTTCGGTGCTGATCCCAACTCTAATCAGCTCAAGATTGTGTATCTCAGCATCTTTCGCGATCCTCCCATCGCGCAGATATATGATCTTACCACTGATTCATGGACACGTATCAATAATGACACTGTCCCTCATAATGCTATCTTCCAGAGCCTATGGTGGCCTGACCTAGAAACTCATCTTGTCAATGGGGTTTGTTATTGGTTGTCAATGGGTGCGAAACAAATCCTAAGCTTTGATTTTCGCAACAACCTATTTCGCGAAATAAAGCCGCCGCCTCCGGTCCAATCTAAAAATTTTATAAAACATGATGATTTTGTTACTGAGGTCCATGGTTCCCTTGCTTATGCTTATGCCATCTACACCTATGACGATGCTGTTAAATTTTATACGTATGAACTGTGGATTTTGGAAGAAGATAGTTGGACTAAATTATACAAGATTGGACCATTTGATAGTGATATCCGTGCTGTTTGGAAGAATGGTACTGAGTTTATTGGATTTTCTCGTGATCGTAGTTTGGTCTCCTATAACTCTTATGGCCAGCCTGTGCGCCACTTTCAAGCCTCGGTTTATTACCCCATAACTTCTAGTTGTGAGTACGTGGAAAGTATAACTCCTTTATCCTTCTAGCTAGCTAGTTAGATAATTTAAACAAAAAAATGGTTGACAATAATAAATTTATGTATGTCTACATTATGAAAATAATACTTTGATGAGGCCGCTTTAGCGATATTCTTTGGTACTATGTTTATGGAGGTTTCATGATAATAAAAAGACATGTTTTGTTATTCAACTTCAATACCAATGGTCATTCATGTTTCTTCTTCTTTGCATTGTTAATTTTAATAATATTCGTTATATTCTTTTTTTTTTACTATTTTATGTGAATGAAATGCAGTGGAATGGAATGACACTTTTTTTTTATAAGAAAAATTTATTAAAATAAGCTTAGACCAAAGGGGGAAGTATGAGTGATACTACCAACCCCAGGCCACCAGTACAGGAACAATTCTGGCCTTCGGAAAATACACACCGAAGCCAGAGAATTACAATAACTACCTACCAAAGCAAAATCATAAGGAATAACCAGAAAAAAAAAAACTAACACAAACAGTTACAAGCATCACACCACCAACATCCCCACCAAACATTTCATACCGCTATTCTGAGATTGCGATAGATACAGCCTCCTGCAGCATCATGAACCCATCTAATAATTGATTGCTGGGTATTAAACAATAAGTTTGATTGTTCAAGAACATGCTTCCACACACAAAAATATAATCCATCAAATCGTTATAGTTTTGAAATGCTACAGTACTTTGTTATCTTAAACAATACAAGATGATATAAATATTTTAAGGTAGCCATATATCAACGACGGTTAACCAGACGGGTGTTGGAATACAATGATTGTTGTACTTGTCATGCTTTTCTCTAGAATTTTATGTCATGGACATATACTTCTTGTTTTTTTTTTTCTATACTTACTCTCAATGTAGGGGGAGAGTTTTGTTTTCAAATTTGAGAGGATCACTAAGTGAAGCATTCTTCTGTTGCTGACCCTTGGCATTTGGCACACTCTTCATTACATTTTCACATTGCTCTCAAAACTAGTTATTCTGGGAAATAATGAGTAATGACCACAAAGCTTTACATTTTTCGTCATTCTCATTCACATAAAATATTAATGTCCTGATTGATTATAGGATTTTAGCCTTGTTACAATCAAGTTAAAGTAAATCACAAGAGGCACATGGTATTTATTGCAGTTTACTCAAAAATCTTAAAACTAACATTTTACATTACTACATTTGTTAGAGCCGACTATTTGGCCTTTTCTCCGCATTTAATAAATTTGGTTGAAAATGGTTCCCTACTCCAGTGTTAGCCTTGTCCTCAATCAAGGCTCAATAAAGGGAATCCGTTCTAGATGAACCTAGCTTTTTACCCAAAATGCTTAATCAGCAGGTTGGTCATATCACTGAATTAACCATATGCCACCCTTTTGCCTTCATTTTCTATTGTTCTTGTTTGCAACGTCAACACCTTTAACTAATAGACGTGGAAGGGAATTCTGGAAAAACAATATCGTTGCCCATTACCTGTTTCTGTTTCGATTGGGATACATGGAAGCAATAATGTATCAACTTGTAGGTTGTGGCTGCAACCTAAAAATGCCCACAATATCTTGGCACTAACTTAGGATTTGTCCTTATTAATAATCTTTTACATAGCTACTACAAAATTTATGATTGATCATTCTCATGTTAAGTTTAATAAATGACAAAGGAACATTGTGGGAGGGGGAGTGTTTAAAAAAATATTTATTTGCAACACACCCTCAACGTCATCCAATTGTATTCTCATTTCTCAACATCAACATTGCACATTATTTTGACATATAAAACATTGTGGTAGGTTTGTAATACTACACAAAGGACAAAGCTGCAATTAGAATCAGCAAAAAAACTTGCATCTTGTTATTAAGTCATAGCAAAAAGGTTTTATAACAACATTTTATGGATCGTCATTCCGTCATGCTAGGATTTACAATGCTATATCAAGGCATTCATTAGACAATTCCTAGTAGTAAAAGAACCTAGCAATTCATCATCAAATTAATGTGACTGTTAGATTATTATTCAAGTGCATTCCAATACTGATTATTACTTTGAAGTTTGAGCTATGATAACATGATACGTCTAAATTAATAAATGTTACAACAAACAAGTGTCATCTAAATAAAAGTAACATTGAAAAAATAGAGAACGTTTGGAATAAAATTAAATCATTTCTTATCATTTGTTGAATAATAAAGTGAGAAATAGGCAAAGCAACTTATTTTATTTTGAAACCCTTTTGTTATTCTTCTCATCATCACTAGAATATCAACTCATGAGTGCAGTGTTTTCTCTCTCCATGCATGCATAATCCAATTCTTCTCCGTAATAAGTGGTCACTATGCCAAGAGAATTTCTAGGAACAAGTTTGATTTGAGTGTCAATCTTGCCTTAGAGCCAGAGTCTTTGTCACGGGACAGAGTAGGTAGCTGGCAATTGTTTACAATCTTACCCCTGCCATCTTTTTCACTGATATCAACATCTTGGTACAAGTTGCCGGCCAACAAAGGCAACCATAGAAAGCATAAGTATCAAAAACGATATAACAAGCGCAACAAAAGAGAAATAACCATTGGACAAAATGTAATGTTAACGTGAAAATTGGTCTCTCTTTTGCACTCGTGTTTCAATGTTGAAGGCAAAGTTGAATAAAAAAAATTTACCCAAAGATTCCACTCCAAATGCTAATAATCTAGTTCATATAAATATATAACTACAATCATAATTATAATTCGGTTACATATTCCATTTTAAAGAATCAGGTTCAATCATTAAATATAAAATAAATGGATATGAAATTAAACAAAAGGAATTAATAAAAGACATAACTTATTGCATCATGTATTCCATGAATGAAGATAACTCTTTTCAACCAAATAACGATAAAGAAAGGCAATTAAAGAAAGTTATAATAAAATCTACCAACACACCAGAATCTCCTACAGTGAAAATTCTTATGTGCGGTCCCATATGTAATCATCATAATTCTCAAATAATCCATAATTAATTAATTATGGTTAAAAAATGGTACTTTTTTCAATAAGAATTTGTACCTTCCAATTTATGTGATTTTCTTTTGCAATTCTCACCTTCAAAAGAGTAAATTATAATCTTTAAATTAGATATATCATCATTTAACTCTTCTAACTTATTCATCATCATGTCGATCTCTTTAGAGGTCAAGATGAGAAGAAGAAAATAGAAGAGCTAATGAACACTACATATAATCCAAAGACTACAATTTCCTCTTTGGAAGTGAGAGTTGTAAGAATTGCATGAGAAGAATCACATAGATCAGAAGCTACAGATTCTTATAGAAAAGAAAATGAACCAATTTTTCTAATCATAATTAAAGATTTTGTTTTTTAGGGGGACAAAATTAGTATCCATATGCACCTGTATATTTTAAAGATATCATGAATGACAATTACCAAATATTAAAGGAAATGGAATTTCACCAGCAAATACTTATTACATTAAATAAGGGTGCTTATTAATTCAAATAAAATATTGTATGCAAGAGCCTAATCCATGGATTTATGCATTGTAAACCCCACTTGGTTTTCAACATTTGTTAATAGAAAGGTAAATCATGCACAACCAATTTTATCAATTTGACATTTGAGAATGAAATACTACTTTCATGCATATAAAACAAAAATAGTGATACCTTGTAGGCTTGCACATACCATAGTAGTGATGCTCCAACAATCATGCTCTAACTAGGTCAAGTAAGCCAAGATAGACACTGTGACACCCTTTTCCCAGCCCAAGTAAATATTACAATAGTTAATTATTACTTGGTAAAATATATGGACTTGTGATTTTATAAGAAAATATAGAAATAAAATTTTCTTTTCTTAGGCGGTTGCACGAATCCAAACATGGAATTCTTGGAGAAGAAATTCTATATCATTTTAAACAATTGTGTTGAATTCGGCATTCTCTAAAACCTTTTCACAAGCTGGATGACATTCGTATTTGAAATCGTATTTATATGATAGAAAATAAGCGATGCCATCTTTTCTTTCTTTTATAAAACTATTACCATTAAATTCTTTTGTAGCCGAATTATTTAAATAGGTTTAATCAGAGTAAGCGGAAATAGTGGAACTATGCATACTTATAATATAAACATAATTCCCATATAGATATGTAAATAAGTCATGAAATACATAGTCCCATAGTCATAACTCCAAGATCCATAATACAAGTCCATAAAAGATCTATGCCAAAAATAAAACCATAACCCTAGAGCTCTCAAGAGCATATCTACAACATATATACATATCAAAATATGAACTCTAGAGGTGGTCACATAGATCTGGCAGCATCAGTAGTAGTAGTGATGGAAGTAGCGGTCTCCAGGTAGCAAAAGAAAACATCATCATCAACAACAGCAGCAGAATCTCCTCCACGACATCCCCACATCGGATCCCCTGATCCTCACCATACACCTTATACACATACCTAGGGATCATCATCCCTCCACTGACTCCCGGTGGAATGAACGACAGGCTCGCCTCCGCTCTCATCCTCCACGGGATCCTCCTCGATCTCATTCGATGGAGAGTGTACCCTACCACTGGGTACGGGGTCAGGAGATGGTGTGACCCTGACTGGGCTCCTCGGATCAGAAGGGGGAGTATCCTCGCGGACGACTCTCGAGGAAAAAGGGTGTGAGCGGGTAGGTCTGAAACGAAAACTGTGATAAGAGCGAGCTGGCCGTGTGGGAGGTGGTCCATGATACGTGTAAAACGGGGGTACGTGCATAGTGTATATGATGGGAATCCTAAATCTACGAGGATCAAATCGAATCAACGAGTTCGGGTGGTAGAAGGTAACCTCCATCTCTTCCTCGAACACCGCGCGATGGTCCTCATAGATCCATGTGCCACTAGGAAGTGGCCGGATTTCGATGCAAGCGATGTAACGAGACATCACCTACAAGGGCATAGGGGGTAAGCATTTCTATACACATAATCAATAGAGCATAAATGTATGTATAATGTAAAGGTATAAGCATGCAACAATAAACAACAAACACAGTTAGCATTTAGCAGAAATAGGATGCAACTAGGATGCTCATACTTATTTCATTTATCAAACTTAGTTTAAATGAGTGGCATGATGTATGAACTTAGCTCTCAAGCCTATCTCCGTCAATCTATGTCACTCTCTGACGTCCATCCTTGACTTCCCAGCACTCAACCGTGCGTTGTACTCCTAGGTGTACAACATTCGTACATTCACCAAGAATGTACACGACAAGCTTGGAATCTGTGCCACCCGAGCACATCCCGTCATCCAAACGGATCGTCATCCAAACGATATAACCATATCGGCATCCACTAAGCCGACCACGTCGTCAACCATAACGTGTCATCAAGCAAGCGTCATTTGGCACTCCCAGAGGCCCTCCACATGTTACCAAAACATGATAAACGACCTACCATCCAAACTCCAAAATGAATGCATCATTTTTCGCTTAAAGGAATTGATTGATGTTTTTCTGGTTAATAATACCCGACGTGCCACCCGAGCAGCGTCTCATCATTCAAATGAAAACTTATCATATCATCAATCAGGTTCCTTTAAGTCTTAGATCACTTGGATTATTGTCATTTAAGTATTAATCAATGATTCAGAATTAAAAATGATATTTTAATTATTCTGGGTGAACTACTCGAGTATTCTTTAGACTACTCGAGTGTTCTACACTTATTTCCAGATTACTCGAGTGTTCTTCAGAATACTCGAGTGTTCATGTCTTTCTGGGGATTTGGGTTTTAGATTCATAAGAATACTCGAGTGATTCATGAGTTACTCGAGTGTTCTTCATCAATTCCAGAACACTCGAGTGACCCCTGCATTACTCGAGTGGTTTACCTTAAGAGATCCCCATGAATCAGCTTTTACTCGAGTCCTGGGCCCGATACTCGAGTGTTTTAACACCAAATACACTATTTTACCAAAATTTTACTCGAGTGTCAAGCCAAGTACTCGAGTCTTTTCTCACAGAACAGACTGGAAACTTGGTTTTAACCTACTATTTTCAATTCTAATCATTTTTAGTCCAATCCAATGATCAACAGAGTTAATATACCATATGTCAAACATGTTGTAACACTTAGCACATATCAAATTACAGATTTGACAGAGAATCGATCGTTAATGCATAAAATATACAATTTCACAACTTAACACCTCAAATTGCAAAATAATCAACAAACTCATGAAATAACGTTCATTACAGCTTGCATGCATCATGTGAAACTTGCTCAAAACAACCATAGAGCATGAATTGGTCTCCAAACCAAAGTTCCTATTCAATCTAAGCCCTTAGAGCCTCTTGGTGGCTCTCTAATGAAAATAATGGAATTCAAACTCTATCTAGTGCATAAAACAACTTCCCCTTACCTCTCAGACGTGTACCAACAGGAGATTCCAAAGAAAAAGCCCTTCAACACCAAAAACAACTTGGAGCACCACATGCAAGACAGTTTTGAGTGCAGCACCAAGATTGAATTGGTTGACATATGAAACAGAGATAAGAATTGGGGAAATTAGAATTTCTAAACTCTATGCAACATCTACTAACTATAGAAACGAATTTGGGGCTCAATGAACACTTGAGCTTACCAGAATCAAGGCTCCAAGTAAGCTCCAGAGAATGGTTTGACAGAAAACAACTCCACTTCCAAGCTCCAATTCTTCCTCTACACTCACTCTCAACTCACGAATTTTATGTCTATACAAAGCTCGTGATGTGAGCTTTGTATTGGTGTATGTTTTATGGTTTGAATCAGAACACAGAAGATGAATCGAAGGAAACGAGTTCGGAACCCTAACTCAAACAAACTTCACAATTCCATCAACAAAACCTTCAATCTCGTTGATGAATGGCTTAAATAGACTGGGAGGACGTTCATGCACAAAGACACGATGATGGGAGACGTGTTTGAGAGGTGATTTCGTGTCAACGGAGGGGAATCGGTGGTGGTGACTCACCAAACACACTAACTCGTGCAACTCTGTCCAGAATACTCGAGTATTCCAGGAAATACTCGAGTATTTTGCCCAGTTTTTGAAAAATAATAATTTTATTTACTTTCAATCCAAAATCTTTCCTATAATTGCTTCTAGGTCCCAATCCAGGGACTAATATGCAAAATACTTATTTCATGCATAATTATATTTAATAAATAAATTAACACACATTTCCTAACTACATAAATACAGATTTTAATCAAGGATTAAAATAGAAATCATTAATTATAATTAATTTTTTATAATTAACATTCCATTAATCAGGGATTAAAATTTTGGTGTGTTACACTACTCCCCCACTTACAAGGAATTTCGTCCCCGAAATTCAACTTATACAAACAAGTCAGGATAGTCCTGACGCATCTTATCCTCTAATTCCCAAGATGCTTCTATCACATCACCACAAATGCAGACGACTTTGACCAAACAAATATCCTTCCCTCTAAGCTGTTTGACTCTTCGGTCTTCAATGCGAACAGGCATAGCTTCAAAGGTTAGGTTCTCATGAATTTCTAGGTCATCGGGTTGGATTCTAAGGACAATGGTGGGATCATGAACATATCTTTTTAACTGAGACACGTGAAACACATTGTTAAGATTAGCTAGCGACGGGGGCAGGGCTAATTGATAGGCTACTGGGCCGACTCTTTTAAGAATTTGGTAGGGACCAATAAACTTAGGTGATAGTTTTTGGGTTTTCAAGGCTCTACTAACACCTTTGGTCGGTACTATTCTAAGGAACACATGGTCACCTTCAGCAAATTCTAAAGGTTTCCTTCTCCTATCAGCATAGTTTTTCTGCCTACTCTGATCTGTCCTCATCTTCTCTTGTATCATCTTGATCTTCTCATTTGTCTCTTGCACAAAATCTGGTCCAACCAGAGAATTCTCCCCCACTTGAAACCAGCATAACGGTGTCTGACACTTTCTCCCATACAAGGCTTCAAATGGTGCCATTCCAATGCTCGCGTGAAAACTATTGTTGTACGTGAATTCCACGAGTGGCAACATTTGCTCCCAATTCCCTTGTCCTTCCAAAACACAAGCTCTTAAGATGTCCTCTAATGATTGAATAGTTCTTTCCGTTTGACCATCAGTTTGAGGGTGGTATGCAGAACTCAACTTCAGTCTTGACCCCAGAGCTCTATGCAGATCTTGCCAAAACTTTGATGTATACCTCGGATCGCGATCTGACACGATACTTGATGGTACCCCATGCAGGCGAACAACTTCTTTGATATACAACTGAGTGAGCTTTTCCAAAGAGTAGCGCATATTAACAGGAATAAAATGCGCCGACTTGGTCAAACGATCCACGATCACCCAGATTGCATCATGACCAGTAGCTGTCCTTGGCAATCCTGACACGAAATCCATCGAGATACTATCCCATTTCCATAATGGAATTTCCAATGGAAGTAATTCTCCTCCTGGCCTTTGGTGTTCCACCTTCGCCTTCTGACACACCAAACAACACGCCACATAACTAGCCACATCTTTCTTTAAGCCAGGCCACCAAAACATCTTCTTCAGGTCCTGGTACATTTTGGTAGCTCCCGGATGCATACTCATCTTGCTCTTATGCGCTTCATCCAGAATCATCCTTCTTACTTCCAGATCATTAGGCACACAAATCCTTGCTCTGAAACGAAGGATTTCATCCTTCCCCTCTTGGAACTCCAACTCCTTGCCTTCTTCCATAAGTTTCTTCTTTTCCTTAAGTCCCTCGTCCTCGTGTTGCAACTCACGAATTTTTTGCGGAAACTCATTAGCAATCTGTAGCATCCCCATCTTGATACTTGTTGGCTCCACTTGCATTGTCAGACTCAAATCTCTAAATTCTTCTATCAGTGCAGCTTCTTTGACCATCATCGAACTGACATGCATTGCTTTTCGACTCAACGCATCAGCCACCACGTTTTCCTTCCCAGGATGGTAATGAAGTTCGAACTCATAATCCTTCAAGAACTCCATCCATCGGTGCTGCCTCATATTCAACTCCTTCTGGTCGAAGAAGTACTTTAAGCTCTTATGGTCACTAAATACCCGAAACGTAGTGCCATAGAGGTAGTGCCTCCAAATCTTTAGAGCGAAAACAACAGCTGCCAGCTCCAAATCATGGGTTGGATAGTTCATTTCATGAACTTTTAGCTATCTCGAGGCGTAAGCGACTACCTTTCCATCTTGCATCAAAACACTCCCAAGTCCTTGTTTTGATGCATCACAATACACCTCAAAACTCTTTTGTGTATCAGGCAAAATCAATACAGGGGAGGATGTCAATCTTTCTTTCAACTCTAGAAAACTCCTTTCACACTTCTCGTCCCATATAAATGGTTGATCTTTCCGAATTAACTTTGTCAAGGGTAGCGCAATCTTCGAGAAACCTTCTATAAACCTTCTATAGTAGCCAGCCAAACCAAGAAAGCTCCTCACCTCCGTGACCGACTTAGGTTGCTCCCATTGCAAAACCGAGCTTACTTTCTCAGAGTCAACTGCTATTCCCTTGTTTGAAATCACATGTCCTAAAAACTTAACTTCCTCCAGCCAGAACTCACACTTTGTAAGTTTGGCGTACAACTGCTTTTCTTTCAGGATGCTCAACACTATCCTCAAGTGTTCAACATGCTCCTCCGGGCTCTTGGAGTAGATAAGGATATCGTCAATGAACACAGCCACGAATGAATCTAAATAAGATCTGAAGATTCGATTCATGTAGTCCATGAAGATAGCTGGTGCATTCGTCAATCCGAACGGCACCACAACATACTCATAATGCCCGTACCGGGATCGAAATGCGGTCTTAGAGATATCCTCTTCTCTAATCCTGATCTGATGATATCCTGATCTCAGATCAATCTTAGAAAATACTGAAGCCCCACGAACTTGGTCCATAAGGTCATTGATCCTCGGCAAAGGATACTTGTTCTTGATTGTGACCTTATTTAATTGTCGATAGTCGATGCACATTCTTATACTACCATCTTTCTTCTTGACAAACAAAACTGGAGCACCCCAAGGTGACATACTTGGTCGGATCATCTGCTTCTGCAATAGCTCCTCGATCTGCCTCTTCATTTCAGCCATTTCTGGTGGTGCCATTCTATAAGGAGCAATAGAAATGGGACCAGCTCCCGGAACTAGATCAATTCCAAATTCAATCTCCCTTCTTGGTGGCAAGCCAGGTATCTCATCAGCGAATACCTCCGGAATGTCTCTGACTACGGGTATCTCTTCAATCCTCGGACCATTCTCCTCTACTTTAGTGTTGAACAGGCACATGTAGCCAGAGGGTTTCGGATTTCTATAGGTTACTATCTTTCTATCACAATCGATGATCACTTAGTTTTGACTCAACCAGTCCATCCCCAAGATCACATCCAATTGCGATAAGGGTAAACAGATAAAATCTACCTTAGAGGTTTTTCCTAACACTTCTATACAACAGTTAAGACATGCTCTAGAAACAACTACAGGAGCATTAGTAGGGGTTTCTACTTTCAGAGTATATGGCAATTCAGACATAGATAGACCTAAACGATCTACACATTCATAGGAAACGAATGAATGCGTTGCACCCGAATCAAACAAAACATTACAGAGCTGACCATTTAGCAAGTATTTACCTTGCACCAGATCAGAAGATCGGCTTGCCTCCACACCACTAAGTGTGAAAACCCTTCCTTGAGCCATAGGCCTATCAGCAGTTCCTCTTGAATTAGCTTTGACCGGTTCCTTGCAGTCTCTCGCAAAGTGCCCCGGTTTCCCACAGTTGAAACAGCCACTTGTTCCCCAACAAACACGGCCATAATGATGGCGCTTGCACTTGTCACAGAATGAAGCCTCGCTCCGAAGGTTCCTTCCATCATTTCCTCCAGCTTTTCCTTTGCCTTTCTCCCGGCGATCATACGGACCCTTGCCTCGGTTGTTGAAACCCTTTCGCCTCTGAGGTCCATAATTCTGGTTATCCTTTCTCTTTGAGGCTTGCAACTCTTCAGCTTTCTTGTCGTCCTCATACATCCTACACATGTCCACAAGTGCAGGAAAACTTTGAATCCGTTGGTACCTGAAAATTGACTTCAACTTGGGCCTCAAGCCTCCCTCAAACTTGATACACTTGCTCCTTTCATCGGGGTTGTTCTGGTAGTATGGAGAGTACTTCATCAACTCCTCGAACTTGGCCGTGTACTGGCCCACACTCATGCTTCCTTGTTTAAGTTGTAAGAATTCCACCTCCTTCTTCCTCCTTAAGTCCTCAGGGAAGTATTTATTGAGAAACTTCTCCATAAATACACCCCAGTTCACATCCCTTCCTTCATAGTGTAGGAGCTGAACCGTGTGATTCCACCACTTTTCAGCTTCATCCTCTAGCATGTAGACTGCATATGCCACTTTCTGAGCTTCCGTGCACTCCAAGGTTCTCAGAATTTTGTCCATGGTGTGAATCCACCTATTGGCCTCCTCAGGTTTAAATCCTCCTTCAAACTTGGGTGGGTTACAACTCCTAAAATTAGCCAGACTCTTCGCCTCGGTGTTACCCACATTGCACTGATGTGGTGGATTAGCAGGTTGAGGTGGTTGCTGAGATTGTTGTTGTTGCATAAACTCCAGCACCGCGGTTATCCTTTCCAACATCGCATTGGTGTGATTTTGGTTTCTAGTTGCATAATAGACCTGCGCTATGGGCTTATGGTCACATATGTTGAACTAAAGAAACATTCCTCACACCACCTATACTAAGGCTATAGCTTATAACTTTAAATCAACATTCAATTGTGTCTTGTGCTCAAAAGAGACAAGATACAAACATTCATAACAATAAATATGCCCTGTGGATACCTGCTTGATGTTGATGGCTACCTTTCTGAAACTACTTCCACTACTACAGGATCTGACTTTTGCTCTGATACCACTCAGTGTGACACCCTTTTCCCAGCCCAAGTAAATATTACAATAGTTAAGTATTACTTGGTAAAATATATGGACTTGTGATTTTATAAGAAAATATAGAAATAAAATTTTCTTTTCTTAGGCGGGTGCACGAATCCAAACATGGAATTCTTGGAGAAGAAATTCTATATCATTTTAAACAATTGTGTTGAATTCGGCATTCTCTAAAACCTTTTCACAAGCTGGATGGCATTCGTATTTGAAATCGTATTTATATGATAGAAAATAAGCGATGACATCTTTTCTTTCTTTTATAAAACTATTACCATTTAATTCTTTTGTAGCCGAATTATTTAAATAGGTTTGATCAGAGTAAGCGGAAATAGTGGAACTATGCATACTTATAATATAAACATAATTCCCATATAGATATGTAAATAAGTCATGAAATACATAGTCCCATAGTCATAACTCCAAGATCCATAATACAAGTCCATAAAAGATCTATGCCAAAAATAAAACCATAACCCTAGAGCTCTCAAGAGCATATCTACAACATATATACATATCAAAATATGAACTCTAGAGGTGGTCACATAGATCTGGCAGCATCAGTAGTAGTAGTGATGGTAGTAGCGGTCTCCAGGTAGCAAAAGAAAACATCATCATCAACAACAGCAGCAGAATCTCCTCCACGACATCCCCACATCGGATCCCCTGATCCTCACCATACACCTTATACACATACCTAGGGATCATCATCCCTCCACTGACTCCCGGTGGAATGAACGACAGGCTCGCCTGCTCTCATCCTCCACGGGATCCTCCTCGATCTCATCCGATGGAGAGTGTACCCTACCACTGGGTACAGGGTCAGGAGATGGTGTGACCCTGACTGGGCTCCTCGGATCAGAAGGGGGAGTATCCTCGCGGACAATTCTCGAGGAAAAAGGGTGTGAGCGGGTAGGTCTGAAACGAAAACTGTGATAAGAGCGAGCTGGCCGTGTGGGAGGTGGTCCATGATACGTGTAAAACGGGGGTACGTGCATAGTGTATATGATGGGAATCCTAAATCTACGAGGATCAAATCGAATCAACGAGTTCGGGTGGTAGAAGGTAACCTCCACCTCTTCCTCGAACACCGCGCGATGGTCCTCATAGATCCATGTGCCACTAGGAAGTGGCCGGATTTCGATGCAAGCGATGTAACGAGACATCACCTACAAGGGCATAGGGGGTAAGCATTTCTATACACATAATCAATAGAGCATAAATGTATGTATAATGTAAAGGTATAAGCATGCAACAATAAACAACAAACACAGTTAGCATTTAGCAGAAATAGGATGCAACTAGGATGCTCATACTTATTTCATTTATCAAACTTAGTTTAAATGAGTGGCATGATGTATGAACTTAGCTCTCAAGCCTATCTCCGTCAATCTATGTCACTCTCTGACGTCCATCCTTGACTTCCCAGCATTCAACCGTGCGTTGTACTCCTAGGTGTGTAACATTCGTACATTCACCAAGAATGTACACGACAAGCTTGGAATCTGTGCCACCCGAGCACATCCCGTCATCCAAACGGACCGTCATCCAAATGGTATAACCATATCGGCATCCACTAAGCCGACCACGTCGTCAACCATAACGTGTCATCAAGCAAGCGTCATTTGGCACTCCCAGAGGCCCTCCACATGTTACCAAAACATGATAAACGACCTACCATCCAAACTCCAAAATGAATGCATCATTTTTCGCTTAAAGGAAATGATTGATGTTTTTCTGGTTAATAATACCCGACGTGCCACCCGAGCAGCGTCTCATCATTCAAATGAAAACTTATCATATCATCAATCAGGTTCCTTTAAGTCTTAGATCACTTGGATTATTGTCATTTAAGTATTAATCAATGATTCAGAATTAAAAATGATATTTTAATTATTCTGGGTGAACTACTCGAGTATTCTTCAGACTACTCGAGTGTTCTACACTTATTTCCAGATTACTCGAGTGTTCATGTCTTTCTGGGGATTTGGGTTTCAGATTCATAAGAATACTCGAGTGATTCATCAGTTACTCGAGTGTTCTTCATCAATTCCAGAACACTCGAGTGACCCCTGCATTACTCGAGTGGTTTACCTTAAGAGATCCCCATGAATCAGCTTTTACTCGAGTCATGGGCCCGATACTCGAGTGTTTTAACACCAAATACACTATTTTACCAAAATTTTACTCAAGTGTCAAGCCAAGTACTCGAGTCTTTTCTCACAGAACAGACTGAAAACTTGGTTTTAACCTACCATTTTCAATTCTAATCATTTTTAGTCCAATCCAATGATCAACAGAGTTAATATACCATATGTCAAACATGTTGTAACACTTAGCACATATCAAATTACAGATTTGACAGAGAATCGATCGTTAATGCATAAAATATACAATTTCACAACTTAACACCTCAAATTGCAAAATAATCAACAAACTCATGAAATAACGTTCATTACAGATTGCATGCATCATGTGAAACTTGCTCAAAACAACCATAGAGCATGAATTGGTCTCCAAACCAAAGTTCCTATTCAATCTAAGCCCTTAGAGCCTCTTGGTGGCTCTCTAATGAAAATAATGGAATTCAAACTCTATCTAGTGCATAAAACAACTTCCCCTTACCTCTCAGACGTGTACCAACAGGAGATTCCAAAGAAAAAGCCCTTCAACACCAAAAACAACTTTGAGCACCACATGCAAGACAGTTTTGAGTGCAGCACCAAGATTGAATTGGTTGACATATGAAACAGAGATAAGAATTGGGGAAATTAGAATTTCTAAAGTCTATGCAACATCTACTAACTATAGAAACGAATTTGGGACTCAATGAACACTTGAGCTTACCAGAATCAAGGCTCCAAGTAAGCTCCAGAGAATGGTTTGACAGAAAACAACTCTACTTCCAAGCTCCAATTCTTCCTCTACACTCACTCTCAACTCACGAATTTTATGTCTATACAAAGCTCGTGATGTGAGCTTTGTATTGGTGTATGTTTTATGATTTGAATCAGAACACAGAAGATGAATCGAAGGAAACGAGTTCGGAACCCTAACTCAGACAAACTTCACAATTCCATCAACAAAACCTTCAATCTCGTTGATGAATGGCTTAAATAGACTGGGAGGATGTTCATGCACAACGACACAACGATGGGAGACGTGTTTGAGAGGTGATTTCGTGTCAACGGAGGGGAATCGGTGGTGGTGACTCACCAAACGCACTATCTCGTGCAACTCTGTCCAGAATACTCGAGTATTCCAGGAAATACTCGAGTATTTTGCCCAGTTTTTGAAAAATAATAATTTTATTTACTTTCCCTCCAAAATCTTTCCTATAATTGCTTCTAGGTCCCAATCCAGGGACTAATATGCAAAATACTTATTTCACGCATAATTATATTTAATAAATAAATTCACACACATTTCCTAACTACATAAATACAGATTTTAATCAAGGATTAAAATAGAAATCATTAATTATAATTAATTTTTTATAATTAACATTCCATTAATCAGGGATTAAAATTTTGGGGTGTTACACTAAAAAATGTACTGCAGAAATGCAAGACCCGGTCAATTAAAGATAAACATATACATATTAAGAAATATTCATTCTAAATGCTTTTGAAAGAAATAATTAGGTTATGAACTAACAATTGATAAATGTTTAAAGGTAGTAAAGTAATTTATATTTATGCATTGGCAATAACAAATTCAGCTTTTGACCTTCATAATGGCCTATGGCACAATGCATGTTACTTTTTCCTCATCATTAATTGCCTTATATGAAAATCTGCATGTATAAGACAACCATAGTTAGACCTTTCTCAATATCACATAATAAAACCACAATTTTAATCTTAAATCAAAATTGAGAAAAAAGGCATGAGAGATGTAGCCATTTTCATATCAAGCTTCATAATTTCATGAGTGTTGGGAAGCCTTAGATATCTAATTAATTACTAATAGCCAGGCAGAGCAGTCATTAATTAAAATGAGGAGAAATCAGTGAAATTAAAATTAGGGTTTCAAATAAAATGGGGGAAAATGAAACAAGCTAAGATAAAGTGAAATTAAGATAGGGAAATGGGGAACTTACGCACGGTGGCTGAGTAAGAAGGCTTGGAGGAGCTGAATATCGAAGGGAGTGACGGTGGTAAAGGGAGTGACTTGAAGAAAGCACCAACAGTGGTGGTTGTAACATCCTGACTTTTTACTTTAAAATACATTAATTAAAATCTTTGATTTTATTAGAAAATAATTGGGATTTCATAAAAATTTTGGCGGAGTTTCGTTTGAAATTCGGACTTTCCCCAAATAAATTTAAACCTGTCAAGTCCAGAACAGTTTCAATGAAATAGAAAAGAGACCTACAATTTTATTCTTGAAACTATTAAAAAGGGATATCATTATATCCACTCCAAACACTAATACCTTCATAAAAATCATTATAGAGTCCATTTTTACAAAAATTCCAAATAGTCTTAGATCCAAATAAAAGTAAAATTTAAAATACATCTTTGATTCAATAAAATATTTTACATAATAGAATCTAAGCTTGGTTGCTCAAGTGATGCGACTACGAAGTCACTATCACAATTATGCTCTCTTTAAAAGAGAGCGGGGATTCCCGACATAGAAGCTATGAACATCTTTCTCCACAGGGTACCTAATATGGTCAACAGTAAGGGTGAGTAACTCGGATATAGATTAGAGAAAAACATTTGAAAGTAATAATAAAGCATAACTAGGCTCAATAATAACATAAAGAAGCTAAAGAAAAGGAAGGTTTATCAATCACAATCAATAAAACTATTCATAATTATAATACTATAATTTAATGCACAATCACATGATTATGATATGCACGTCACACTTATGAATTGGATCATGGAATCCGATGTTACACAATTCATTTCTTTTCATTAACTTTAACAATTCCATCAAATTCAATGATCTAACTCAATTATGCAATTCCCTTCACAATTTCACTCTTACACTTTAACACTTTAACACTTTAACACTTTTTACACTTTAACACTTTTTAACGATTGGGTACATTGTGCTTCACATTCTCCCCGAAGGAGGTTTCCTCACACAATGTTCCTATAACACTTTTAACACTTTTTAACGATCGGGTACATTGTGCTTCACATTCTCCCCAAAGGAGGGTTCCTCACACAATGTACCTATAACACTTTTAACCCTTTTTCACTTTTTCCAATAACAACAAACCGCCTCACAACCCCCCTCCACTCTGTGGAAAAACTGACCAGGAGTAAGTATTTCTCAACCTATAGTTGGATACTTCACCTCCTTACTTAGGGAGGTCCCTCATATCCGCTTGCACAACACTTAGCCTCCACTTAGGAAGGTCCCTCGTGCGATTTGGGTTGATTTGTCCAAATCGGGCTCTAGCAGAAATCACCCTCGACTGGCCCAAAGAGACCAAAGTAAATAGAATTATTATGGTTTTCATAGGACCAATCCGCAACATGGGAATCAAACCCATGTCCTGTGCAAGATCAAAATCCTCCATAATAATCCTCCTAATTTACTCTTGTCCTCATCAATCAAAAGAGACGTGTGTTTTTCCCCTACACCTAACGTCCACCTTTACACCATGAATGACACTAAATGTAGGTGCTATTCAATTGAGATTGAAATCCCTTTTTGTTCTCCTTTTTGAAATCACATTAATTTGATTCAAACTCAATTGAATAGTACTAGACCCTAAGGTATGCATAACTATTAATACTTATAACCATATAATAGCAAACACATCATAATCACAGAGAGATCAACAATTATATAACCAATCATAACATTTAGCACATTTAAACATAGGATCACTTTTGCCAAGTCACAATAACCTAGGGTTTTTCACACTAAACTATTTTCTCCTAATCCTAATCTCAATCAAACATTCAAATATACCTAATCATGTCCCAATTACTAATTTCAAAGCCTTCCCCTAAGCTAGACCCAATTTACCCCCTTACCTTGAGGAGAGAGAAAGAGGAATTGGGGTTTTTGTTGGAGCTCCACACCAAGCTCCAATCCATGCTCCAAGACTCCTATTCCTTGCCCTTAACATCTCCTAAGACCAATTGAAGGATTGGGAGGCTCAATTTGATGAATTAGAAAAGTTAGGGTTTTGTGTGTTTGATTTGGGGGTTTTATGAGAAGGAGTGATTTAATGGAGATTGAGAGAGGGAAAACATGAGGGAATGATAGGGAGGTGATTTGGGGTGATTAATTTGATTTTCTATGGTGGAAACTTGAAGAAATCAAGATCCCTAAGTGAGAAGAGAAGAGAGAGCTCGAGTGAGGAGAGAAAGACTTTGTGAAAAATGAGTCAATTCACGTGCTTTTTGGCTGATAAAGCAGTGGTTAATCGATTAACCACTTTGGTTAATCGATTAACACTTGATAATTTGCAAATGATGAATCGATTAAGGCCAGAAGGTGACCAAAAACTTAATCGATTAAACTACTCATTAATCGAGTAGGGGCTGAATGATGCCTAAAAATTAATCGATTAACTCATAAGTTAATCGATTAACCTATTGAGTCCACTTAATCCCTTGTACTTCGAATGTCCATAACTTCTTTGTCAACCGTCGGATCTTGCTCAAATTTTGAGACAAGCAACCTAAGACACTCCTCTTCACATCCAACGGTGGAATTTGGGTTTAGAGCTATGGAAATTTTATTCCTAATTTTCCAAGGTCCTATGCTCTTTAGGTTTCAAATAACTCTTTTAAAACTCATTCTAAGCTAATTCTATCTCACCAAACATACCCTTACTAAATCCTACATCCTAAACCTATTATAACTTATCCTTAACTTATTCTATTCCATACTTAGCTAAATGCTAATTCTAAACACTTACTATTGCTAATACAAATTAATACTTCTAAAAGGAAATCGAAACATACGAATGCTACAACACTTATCAATCCTACTAATTACGATACTTAAAGATATTATAAAATTGGGGATGTTACAGTGGTGGAAGTCACGCTTGAGGCTTGGGAGCTGTGGTTCCTGTTGGGAGCAGCGGTGAGCGAAGACGAGAGAGATGGCGAAGAGCAGCAACGCGGCGGTGAGAGAGTAGTGTGCCAAATCTGTTGAGGTCATGCTTGTGGATTTTGAGCTTGAGGAGAAGACGAACGAAAAAGAAGAAGAACAAAGAACATGAATTGCGGCGGCGAAGAGAGGGAAGACGAACCGGAAAGAGAATACAGAAACGAGAGGAAGAAGAATGCAACGTGGCAGCGTGTTTCTGAGCATTTGTTTATGTGAGTAAGGTTTTGTTTTAGGCTACCCGGTCGGGTTCGAGTTGGCCTGCTTCGGGACGTACGTATTCGGTGTGGGTATGAGCCCTAAAATATAGTATCCGTGCAACATAGGGAATAAAAGAAGGATGATTTCCAATATGACTAATAACTATATGGGTCTTGTAGAAGTTCTCAGAGTGGGAAAAAATATCTCAAATCCCTAACATCACATCACATCACATCACATGACATTTTCCAAGAGTTTTTTTTTTTTTTTTACCAATTTTAGCTTTTTAAGTTCTCGATTACATCACAAATCCCTAAGGGCACTTAATTGTTAGCATTTTCCTAACTATAATAACTAATAACTACTACTAGTAACTATTACTAGCTAATAAATAAACTCTGCTCAGAGACAAAGAGAAAGAGATGGAAGCTCCAAAGTAGTTTTGTTACTAAACAATGGGACATTATAAATTATGCAATAATGACTAAGGATCAAAACATTAAAGACATGCTTAACTGATTAACATAATAATAAAAGAACTAACTAATTAATTATTAATTAATATAAGAAAGATCAGAACTGAACAACAATCAACATCAATGAAAAGAGTAATTGGTCAGATTGGTCCCTGACTTTGTAGACGTCGGTCAAGTTAGTCCCTGACTTTATCGAAATAGAAATTTAGTCCTTGAAATAGGAGAACGTCGATCAAGTTAGTACCTACCGTCACAATCGTAGGGATGTATTTGCTTTAAAATGGGATAAAGATAGAGACATATGTGAATTAAAATGCTATCTCAGGGACTAAAATACTATTTCGATAAAGTCAGAGATTAACTTGACCGACGCCTACAAAGTCAGGGACCAATCTGACCAATTACTCAAAACAATCTCAATTAAATATTAAAAGAATAATAATCATTATAATCTATCAACAATTGTTTCAGCTTCTGTGCTTTCTTCTTTTGTTCATACTTTCTATCCTTACACTCATCTAATAATACAAGTAGTAAAAAAACAAAAAACAAAAAACAAAAACATGTTTGGGAAGATAAATAGCAAGAACAAGGTAGGGAATGAATTGGGGTGTGGTTTCATGGGTAGAATACTCCAACTCAAAAGTTATAAGCTAAGAACATCAACCGTTCATTCACTACCTATAAAGCTTAGTAACAATTAATGCACAACAGAATGATCATCTTAAAAATGAACTTGAGATGTCATGTCTCCAAATGAAGAATCAAAAGGATCTAAGAAGAAGTTCAACTAACAAGTTAGCAACCCTATTAGGTACTCAAACCATGAGGTATAATGGAAATTTTAATTTATATTTTTAGAGTAATTACCTGATTTAATCAAAAGACAAACATGGTGTAAAAAAAAATTTTACCCAAATAATTAACTTATAGAATGCAGATAAGAAAATTATACCAGATTAACATAGAGTAGCAGGAACATAGAGAGAAAATTAAAAATACACCAAACCCACTTAGTTCTAAAACACTGCAGATTAACATTTAACTGAACAATAGTGATCAAACCCACGTGAGCAGATTAACATTTAACAGCAAGATTATAAATGACATTTCAACAAATTAAACACCTGTTACGTATCCATAACCTAGAAATAAAAAAAACCTAAAATTCATAAATATATATAGTATTTTTAAACCTGGATATAATTTGCAGTGGTGAACCCTTAGTCTGCAACGCTGATAAGTTCTTTTTTGTTGAGAGTGAGGAGTGATATGTTGAACCCTTCTTTTTATTTTTTAAAAGATTTGATTTCTAAAGGCTAATAAATACATATTCATTTTAAATACTTATAAAGTAAACAACATGTTATTGTCTAGCCTAGTGGTTGGTGGCTTAAACTCTTTTTAAAGGGTCACATATTCGAATCCTCCCTGCAATATGTTATTTTTTTTTATTTTTTAAATTCCACTAAAGTTTTAAAATTATATTTTTTAAGGAAATAATTTTCCGACGGAAAATTCCGTAGATAATATGTTTTTAATTTTTCTTTTTTTTATTTATGCATTATCGACGGATGATTCCGTCGGAAAATAATAAATTTGTTTTTCGTTTATTTTTTTTATAAAAAAAAACTTACCGACGGATTTTCCGTCGATAAATCCTTCGGAAAAGAACAAAAACCAAATCCATCGGAAATGAAAATACTGACGTATATTTCCGTAGGAAAACGCATGATTAGCGACCGAAAAAAATCCGTCGAAACTCAGGGGTATTTCTTGTAGTGGATTAGAGAGATAAATTAATATAGACAAATCCACGAGAACAAATTACCCTTCCAACTCAAATTCATGTTTATCCTGTAATCCTCTAACTGTTAGTTAAAGCAACATATCATAACCTCTTTTTTAAATTAAAAATTTAATCTAAAAATCCTTTGAAAAATACATAACAGACCCCCAATTATTATATTGTGTTGAAGACTTGATTTTGAACTGCATAGTTTAACTTTTAATTTAATTTGTTAAATAAATATTTTTAAGTGATAAGTTTTTAGACTTTAGGATAAAGTTAAGTTATTTGAATTTATTAAGGATAATGCAGATATGATTCTATATAAAAGCATTTGGTGCACAACTTATGCAACTTCAGAGTGGGCTGATGCAGGAAATCACAACATAAATATATTCACAAATATATACTTGCATTGATCTCATTCATTGCGTGTTTCACATTAACATCGGGCTCTATATCCACAATCAGGGTCTGAACTATATCATATCCATAACCATAAGTAGACATGGCCTAAAACATTGAGGTCAATTAACTTGTTAATGAGAATCATTACAACCTTTATTGATATACAAAGGTAGTAATATATATATATATATAGAAGAGATAAAATAAAAGAGTTTGTAAAGAGCAATAAACACCTTTTCGAGTTCATCTTCTACTGCCTTTGCAATGTCATTCTTCTGCTTGAAGGTAGCATTGTGACACCCTTGTTTTATATCTTGAAAATAATAAATATTTCCAAATATAGAATACTTGCTGTCAAAAATTGGGTCTAGAAAATTTTTCCTTTTTAACTTATACTTGCTCAATTATAAACACATTTAACTTTGACGAATAATTTGAATTCGGCTTAATAGTACTTTAATTACAAAAATCTCTTGAGACAACGCCTTTTTAATATAATAAAACATATCCGTATTGTTGATTAAAAACCTATTTATTGTCTCTTGAGTTTAATCGGACTTGTAGAATATAAACTTATTGCCGAATCCTTTTTAACCAAAATCAGAGTATGCGGAAGTAAAAATAATACTTGTGGGACACTGCTGAGGTAAAACACCATATATATATATGTATATCATAAGATAAACACCCCCACCAGTATCAAAGTAGAGAGTATCAAAGTCGAGATAGCAAGTTTTAGTGAAACATATACATAACTAGCTGCTCAAAATAAACCTCACTCTAAGACCTCTCAAAAATATGTGCAATATATAACAAAGTCAAAATAAAAGTCCCAGAGCAGGTCATCCATGTCCTCAGCAGCTCCTCTGATCCTCTGCAGCTCTATCCCTAGACCTAGGATCCAAAACATCTATGCTATGCAAGCTCCTAGGAACCAGCAGGTCCACCTCTAGTAGAAACAGTAGGCTCGACAGGCACCTCCTCCTCGTCCTCATCCTCAACGGGATCCTCCTCGGCCTCGCCCGACTGTGCAGAGACCCCACTACTGGGCCTAGGATCTGCAGAAGCAGTCCTCTCAAAGTCAGCCGGACTAGGAGAAGGAGTCTCCTCAGTAACCACTCTATGTGAAGAAGGATGAGTAGTACGAGTGGCAGATCTAATACGAAAACTATGAAATCGACACACTGGTCGAGCCGGGGGTGGTCCTCTATATGAGTAAAAGGGTGGAACATGCATAGTATAGACTATAGGGATCCTAAACCTACGAGGTCTCACCCGAACCAAAGGGTTAGGGTGGTAGAGAGTAATCTCCACCTCCCCCTCAAAGGTGGCTCGGTGCTTCTCGTAAGTCCATATACCACTAGGGATAGGGCGTATCTCGATGTAGGCTAGGTATCTGGCCATCACCTAAACAGGGCATAGGGAGTAAGTATACACATATACATAATCAATAAAGACTAAAATACAAACACAAGTATATCATGGACAGACAATAATGCAAGTACATATGAGCACACCAATTTTCAACATTATATCTCTTATAATGCAAGTGGCATGATGCATGATTTCCATCCACATTTGAGGCCTCCAATCAAATCCATCTCGGACGTCCATCCAATACACCAATGTGTTCCCAGAACACTAACATACGTTCCTAGAACGTATGGCAAACCATACTTGGAAAAACAAACATCACTCCCAGAGTGTGCATTACGTTCCCAGAATGCATAAAAACCATGCCCCAGATACTGGCCACATTCCCAGAATGTGTCATCAAGTAGGTTACATCAATTCGGTACTCCCAGAGTACCCTCCTCATATTCCCAGAATATGTTTCTTTCCAACCTATTTTCCATTCTCCATGAATGAATGCACAATTACTAAGGTTGGTTTTATCTTTGATTTAATTATTTTGATTTAGAAATATCTCAAACTCTCCTTTGAATGATTGATTTGAGGTATAACCTTTGACATGAAAATTCATCCTTGAATTAACTTAAAAACATGCCATTATACTTGGATTGGGAAAAACTAAACCAATGGTATCAAACTTTTCACTTAAAAGACTTAACTTTTATTTTTCAGTTTCAGGTACTAACCGGTTACAGTTTTAGACTAACCGGTTAGAATTACAGACCTGAACCTACTAACCATTGAAATTCAGAAAACCCTTTTATTGAATTCTCTACCCAATCCATAACAGAGTCTCAGCTTTGTTATATACCTCAAATCCAACTGATTTCATCATTCAAAATCTAAATCACAATCCAACTCCAATTTAGCATAATTTCCACTTGAAATTATCCTTTTATATTAAGGCATTGACTCATCAATTACAATCTGAAACAAACAGTGTTCATTGACATGATTTCAGATTGATTTCAAATGAAATTAGAGTATAGACTTGAGTGCAAATGGTAAGAACACTGGGCCAATTTCAGAAAATCATTTTCTTTGAAATATGACAGTATCTAACCGGTTACAGATTCAGAATAACCGGTTAGATTCTGCAGTATGTACACTGCAAAAAGGGATTTTGCATACCATTTTCTACCATACTCAAATCTAACCAATTTCAGTCATAAATAGAGTTCACATACCTTAATATAAACATGTTTAACCACAAAAACATATTCATTTTGCATGCATTCAATTTAGAGCATCAAATTGCATATAACTCAACATAAACACAACTTGATATCACAAAACTCATAATAAGCATTTAGATTCTGTTTCAACCATCAAAATCACTTGCATTCATACTACCAAACTTGCTCAAAAAGAATTGAGCTGTAGAAATGGCCTCCAAGCCTTTTAACATGTTTTTATAATGCCCTTTTTGAGTCTTTGTTGACTCAAATCCTAAAACACATAATTTTAGCCTTAATCTAGTATAAGGTAAACTTCTCTCATACCTTAGGATAGTGTTTGATGAGTAATAATACTGAGATTGAAGAAAAATCCACAAAAATCCTTATTCTGCTCTTAACCACGATTTCAGCAACAGGGTCCAAATACTAGGGATTTTGACATAGAAATTGACCAAACAAATTAGGGAAAATGATTAGGACTTGCTCTAGGTAACATGCACTAAAGAATTGAAGTGATTTGAGGCTTAAAGGTTACCTGAGCTTAAACCTAGCTTCTAGAAACAAGAACAACACTGGACCAGTTTTTCAAGCTGCAACTTCAGAGATCGATTTCTCCTTCCACACACACTTTTGGCTTACAAATTTTATATCAACATGAAGCTCTGGATGTAAGCTTCGTGTTCGTGTATCACTCAAAGTCTCACTCCCCACACAGAAGAAGAATCGAACAAGACGAATCAAGAACCCTAGCACAGAAGATTTCCCAATCAACACTCACCAAAAACCCTGAGTTTGATCTAAATCCGAGCTTTTATAGCAAAATTGGCTTCTCATGCAGGGCGACACGCGTTTCCCACTATGAATCGAGTGAGATTCGTGGCAATTAAGGGGTAATTGCAGTGATTACTCATCAAAATCCACTAACCCAGTTTCTGGGTTCATCGTCTAACCGGTTACAGGGCATTACTAACCGATTAGATCAGTGTAAAATTTAAAAATTAATACTTTTATAACTTTTCCCTCCAAGAACCTTTCTAATATTACATTTAGGTCCTAACCCAAGGACTAAAATGCAATATCTATATTTTTGTATATACATAGCATATAAAATACCTTCACCTATTTCTTATATTTCAAGGCTAATTAAATATCAAACATAAACTTGGAAAAATTTATATTAATTAATAATAAAACTTTATTTATTATTAATTTCCTTATTATCCGGGAGACTAAAATAAATTAGGGGTGTTACAAGCATCAAGCTCCATTTGTGGTACACTGGCCCAAATAACTGAACAAATACAAAGTGTTAGTATCTTTGAAAGAAGAAAGCCAACAAAAATATTTATCAACTATACTAAAATGAAGTAGAATATTCATTGCACTTACCATCAAAAACATATGATTGGATTTGTTCTCTTGTGTTGGCGAGCCTATCGAAGGCATCATTCGCTTTCTCAGTCATAGCTCGATATTGCATAGATGCAACCACAGTGAGAAAAACATTGTCCTAACAAGTTAACAATGACAATTATTGAGTTCTAATAATTGGTTATAAAAAATTACACAGGAAATGTAAATTTACATTAAAAATTAAATGATTTTACGATAAATTTTTCCAAAGCTTGATGAAGTTAAAATGATATATTGGAGGCAAAAAAGGAAATATGCTCAAGAATTCCATAAATCCAAAGAAAAAATTTGATCAACAGAAAGTAAGGAAATAAAGAAGAGCAACCAAAAATTATTTTGAGTTCTGATATCTATACACCTCAACCTCAAATCACATGAAATGGTTCATTATTCAAAGGCTAAACTACTCATTTGATATATTGGTTAATCATGTTTGTATGTTATCATATTTGTCCTTCATGTTTCTTTTTGCTATCAAATTGGTCATTGAATCACTATTAATCTTATGTGTCAATATCATATTGGTCCACGTTTGCATTATTGGAGAGAGAAATGACACGTGTGAGTATCATATTGGTCCACATAGGATGAACAATAACTCGGGGACCAAATTGATTGTAAAAAGAAACATGAGAGATTGATACCAAAAAACGTGAGAGATCAATTTGATAACAAAATAAGGTAAGAGACCAACTGAGTAGTTTTGCCTTATGCATACCAATGATAACCAAAGCAATAATATATCATGAGCAAATTCTTCGCTGAAGATGTATAATCTAATTATAAATCTTGTTGAAAACTTGAAATATTGTTACTTTGTATGTCAACCAAGCATGTAACATTAACATTATTCTCAATATATGCAATTTCTTATAAAAAAAATTCTCAATATATTTCAAATTAAGTATTTAGAAATCACATTAAAAAAAAAAAGAACCATCAACTCCAACTCAGTATACAATTTATGATTTAAGGTCATATGCAGGGAAGCTAAAGAATAACACTATGAAATATGAACGAAACTGACAAGTGGAATGAAGAAAGTAGTAGAGATACCTCAGTTTTTGTTTCACATCTCACATGCATCAAGTTGTTGCACACGTCGTGATAGTTCACCAACAATCTTGTACCCAAGGAAACCAAGGCAAACAATGATATCCAGGTTCAAGAACATCATCAAATTTTTCCAAAGTGTTCCCTGATGGCAAAATTTGACACTTCTACTTGAATGCATCCAAGTGCTTGACCCATTTTTCAGTTCTACAAATCTGAAATAGAATAACACTACTCATCAAGCTATATTATACTTATCAAACATGTGTCATAAAAGTACTTACAAAAAGTGTGAAAGAGTAAGAAGCCAAGATGAATCAAAGTAGGAAAAAAAATAAAAAACTAAAGAAGAAATTTTAAACAAAAGGAGAATATAGGCAACTCAACTTTTTATTTGCAATCAATGCGCTTTTGGTCCTCCATGTTTATCACTTTGGATTTTAGTCCTTAAAGTTTTCGCTCTTTGTAGTTTTAGTCCCTCCGTTAAAAAAGTGACTAACGATGACATAAGTGTCACACATTCAGAAGCTTATGTGATTTTTTTTGCCTAAATTACTCATTTGGTCCCTTATCTTATTTTTCAATTTCAAATTGGTCCCTTACCTTTTTTTTGTTTCAAATTGGTCCCTTATGTTTCTTTTCATTGTCAATTTGGTCCCAAAATCACTATTCATCCTACGTGTCAATATCATATTGGTCCACGTATACATTGTTGGAGAGAGAAAGTGACACGTGTCAATGACATATTGGTCCACATAGGATGAACAGTGATTTTGGGACCAAATTGACAACGAAAAGAAACATAAGGGACCAATTTGAAATAAAAAAAAGGTAAGGGATCAATTTGAAATTGAAAAATAAGGTAAGGGACCAAATGAGTAATTTAGCCTTTTTTTTTGTAATTTTCAAAAGTGAAAATAAAAAATTTGAAATATATAACATTAAAAATTAATTAATTCAATGTTTATGCTATTTATTCTAAATTGTAAAAGTTTTTATTGTTAAATTCCAAGTAGAGTTTTTGATGTATGACACCTATCTTGTCATTTGTTAAGTTAGCAATATTAGTTACTTTTTGGATGGAGGGACTAAAATTATAAAATATAAGAAATTTAGGGACTAAAATCGCCAAAAAAAAATATAAAAGGATTTTGCTATATGTTGTTCTTACCAAAATGTTCAAACAATTAAAAATATAAAGTTTACCTTAAAAATGATATATTTAAAGTATTGAAATTGAAATTTTTGTTATAAAACGTATGAAAATAAGGAAGAAGAGAAGATGAGAGGAAACAATATATTATGATATATTCAGTGTACATTTTACATCATAGTTGAGTCATATTTATAGGGAGATAGGAATGTTGGAGAGTGCCCTAGTGGCAATCGTATTTTCTCTTTTACTTGTACTTATTTCATGTTTATGGATTATTACTATTAATAATAATGAGGCATTTCATTTATTATATTTATTCTTTAATTGTTTAATTAAAATAGATGTAATAAAGTCCTTAGGATTATAAGTTCAATGTCATAAGAATATCAAGTACATGACTTGATAGTGAGATCTTATTGATTGATAATTATCCTTAAAGATTCCCTAGTCGAGTATTATAGTTAATAAGGACAACTATAATACATCGAGACTAGTATGTGGCAGACTGATGACTGTATCTCACCGGTCATGGATATGGGATATCAAGTCTTCACGTAAGTACACATTGGGACAATTGTGTACTGGATTGACCCGCCATGAGAATGCTACATGGGTTATTAAATGAGTGTCATAAGCAATTCTCATAGTGACATTGGTGTACATGGTCCTTCGACCTGAAGTGGCTACGGTTCCCAACATGAGGAATTATGTGCTTTCACGCAATCAAACGTCATCTTTAACCAGGTGATCATAACGGTTGTAGTCGGGTATATGACAAATCATGTAGAGGGATGTGAGTGACGTAGATGGGATTTTTCCTTCCTTGTCAATAGGAATTATATCTCTGAGCCCCTTGATTGAGTGAGACGGTGAAATGTATGGCCATACTCAAGACAGTCAATATGAGATATTGACGAGACTTGTTTAGACGCATCTACTCAGGGATCAAGAAACCATAGGTTACACTATACATGGGTGACACGTTCCATGCCATGAGTGTAACTAAGATATTTGGACAAAGGGATTAAATTTACACATGATCATTGGTCACACTAAGGTTATGTCAGATCACAGACATTCCTGTCACTTGGGTAGCAATGATGTGTTGCTAGATACCGCTCATTGCTTGTAAACTTAAAATGGGATTTTAACTTTACTGCCAACGTTATAGGAACCTATAGGGTCACACACTAAGAACAGATAGATTGGAGATATCACATTTGATAAAAAATACAATAGTAGTATTTTTTTATAAAATTTACGTCCGTGCGATGCACAGTATGACCGTGCGACGCATTCTGATATGTGCTGCCAAGCCCAGCCCGCTAGTCTAATACTATTATAATTAATAGTATTAGCCTTAGGGTTTTGGTACGTGTGAGACACAGAACGGCAACCCTAGCCATCCATATCAGAGAGTGAGTGATACACTGAATCTCTCTCTTCTCCGCTAGCACTGAGAAGAGAGACATGACTCCAATTGGGAATCTGTTCGTGTGGATACCGATAGAGGTGCGACTACCTTGCTGCGCTCGTGATTGACGTGAATTGTTTGTGGACGATCTGACCAGCGCCATTCTCCTCTTCGCATCAAGAGGTAAACGTTTTTCTATCTCGAATCATGCTCTCTCGCATGGATCCTGTTCTGGAAATAGGGGATTTCGTTTTTATTTTCCGCTGGGTATTCTATCCTTATTTCCAGCAAGGAAACCCTAATATGAAGTGGTTTCAACTAAAGATAAACACAAAGAAGGATAAACTCAAGCCAATAGAGATAAACTCAATCCAATAGATAATCATCCTCTAATTGGATAAATATGAATTGTTTATAACACTCACCCTTGGATGACTACTACAAAAAAAACTTTACTAACAAAAAAACTATGAAACTTAATGAAAGAAAAAAGAGTACATAATTTTGATACGCAAATGAATACTGCCTCATTAAAAACCTCACCAGGAAAACCCAATGGGATAAAACTGTGGCTAAGGGAAAAAGAGTGCAGTGCGTATTTATTTCTCCCCCTCATGTGAACAAATATCTTTGAAACGACGAAGACAAATCTTCTGTATTAGTTGTTGGAATAATGTTGTAGTTGGTAAAGACTTTGTAAAAAGATCTGCTAAATTCTCGCTTGAACGAACTTGTTGAACACTTATGTCACCATTCTTCTGTAGGTAATGAGCATAAATTTTTTTTGGTGAAATATGTTTATCTCCTTTAATGTATCCTTCTTTCAATTAGGCAATACATGTAGCATTATCTTCATATAGAATGGTCGGATTCATTTTTCCAAATAATATACCACAATTTTGTTGTATGTGTTGAATTACATATCTTAGCCAAACACATTCTCGACTTGCCTCATGTAACGCTAAAATTTCCGCATGATTAGACAAAGTGGCAGTAATCGTTTGTTTCATAGATTGCCATGAAATAGCTATGTCACCGCATGTAAATACATAACCGGTTTGCGATCGACCATTATGAGGGTCAGATAGATAACCTGCATCGGCATAACCGATAATATTTGATTTAGTCATATTTGAGTAAAACAAACCCATATCCATTGTACCATTAAGGTAACGAAGTATATGCTTAACTCCATTCCAGTGTCTTCTTGTAGGCGAAGAACTATGTCTTGCCAATAAATTAACAGCAAATGATATATCAGGTCGTGTGTGACTAGAAAGATACATTAATGCCCCAATCTCACTAAGATATGGTATTTCAAGACCAAGTAGTTCTTCATCTTCTTTTTTAGGTCTAAAAGGATCTTTATTCACATCAAGTGACCTTACAACCATTGGACTACATAATGGATGTGATTTATCCATGTAGAATCGCTTAATAACCTTTGCAGTATAGGTTTCTTGATGTACCAAAATTCCATTATTTAAATATTCCATTTGTAAACCAAGACAAAACTTTGTTCTTCCCAGATCCTTCATCTCAAATTCTTTCTTCAAGCAATTTACAGCTTTTGGAAACTCGTTAGGAGTTCCAATAATATTCAAATCATCAACGTAAATAGCAATTATAGGAAATTCCTTGCCACTCCTTTTAAAAAAAAAATTACATGGACAAATTGGGTCATTTTTATATCCTTCCTTGATTAAATATTCACTTAGGCGATTATACCACATGCGTCTAGATTGCTTTAATCCATAAAGACTTTTATTCAATTTAATTGAGTAACCTTCTCGAGAATTTGAATTATATATTTCAGGTAAATTAAATCCTTCAGGAAGTTTCATATAAATGTCATTTTCAAGGGAGCCATATAGATAGGCTATAACAACAACCATTAGACGCAAATCGAGCCCGTCACGTACTGCCAGACTATTAAGTATCGAAAAGTACTTGCATCCACCACATGAGAATATGTCTCCTCAAAATCAATGTCATGTCTTTGTGAAAAACCTTGGGCAACCAATCTTGCTTTATATCTCATAATTTCTCCTTTCTCATTTCGCTTTCGCACAAAGACCCATTTGTATCCAACTGGCTTTTCACCTTTAGGTGTACGAATTACAGGTTCAAATACTTGTCGCTTATCAAGCGAATTCAATTCTGCCTCAATTGTGTCTTTCCATTTTGGCCAATAATTTCTTTGTCTACATTCCTTAATAGACTTTGGTTCATGATCCTCATCATTTATAATTTCAAGCGCTATATTATATGCAAAAATATCGTCGACGTCGATTTCATATCGGTTCCATTGAATTCCATTCATGACATAATTTATTGAGATCTCTTTGTTTTCATAATTTTTAGGTATCTGAGTTTCTTCTGGAATTAAACTATTAATTATGTCTAAAGGCTCTTCAAGAGTCACCATATCCTCGAATTTACCATCTTCTTTCTTAGCTCCTTTTCGTTTTCGAGGATTTTTATCTTTGGAACCGATGGGTCTGCCACGCTTTAGACGTGCCTTAGACTCATTTGCAATTGTGTTTTGTCCAACAGGGACATCAATTTTTATTGGAGCATTAGCAGCTAGAATATGTGACTTAGTCACTCTTTTTAGGTCAGTGAATGCATCTGGCAATTGGTTAGCTAAATTTTGCAAATGAATTATCTTTTGAACTTCAAGTTCACATTGTTTTGTACGAGGATCAAGATAAGATAATGATAATTATTTCCAAATAATTTATTTTTCCGACTGCTTATTTTCTCCTCCCTAATGTTGGGTAAACAGATTCATCAAAACGACAATCGGCAAATCGAGCCGTGAATAAGTTTCCCGTTGTTGGTTCGAGATATTTTATTATGGATGAAGATTCATATCCAACATATATTCCCAACCTTCTTTGAGGTCTCATCTTAGTGCGTTGTGGTGGAGCAATGGGAACATATACCGCACATCCGAAAATTCTTAGATGGGAAATATTAGGTTCCTGACCAAAAACCATTTGTAAAGGGGATGATTTGTTAAAACTTGTTGGCCTGATGCGAATTAGTGCTGCAGCATGCAAAATTGCATGTTCCCAAGTAGTTATTGGAAGTTTTGATCTCATAAGTAATGGCCTTGCAATTATTTGTAGTCGTTTAATAAGTGCTTCTGCAAGTCCATTTTGTGTATGAACATGTGCTACGGGATGTTCAACATCAATGCCAATAGACATGCAAAAATCATTAAAAGTTTGGGACGTAAATTCATTATAATTGTCAAGGCGTATTTTCTTAATTGGATAATCAGGAAAATGTACTCTAAGTCTAATTAGTTGAGCAAGTAATCTCACAAATGCATGGTTTCGAGTAGATAATAAACATACATGTGACCATTTAGTTGATGCAACAATTAAAACCATGAAATATCCAAAAGGTCCACATGATGGGTCTATTGGCCCACATATATCACCTTGTATACATTCCAAAAATGTTAGTGATTCATACACAATTTTTCCAGGTGATGGCCGAATGATCAACTTCCCTTGGTAACAAGCAACACATGAAAGACAATTAGTTTGAAGAATCTTTTGGTTCTTCATTTGGTGTCCACAAGAATTTTGAATTATTTTTTGCATCATAATAGATCCGGGATGACCTAACTGGTCATGCCAAACAATGAACTTATTATTATCTGCAAACTTTTGGTTTGCGACGTGATGTATCTCAATTGTTCTAATGTATGTGTAGTACAAACCAGAGGAAAAAGTAGGCAACTTTTCTACTATGCATTTCTTATTTGAAATAACTTTTGTGATATAAAGGAATTCAATACCTCCTTGATTTGTTGTCTCTATGTGATATCCATTTTGGCGAATATCCTTGATACTTAATAAGTTTCTTTGAGACTTAGTAGAGAGTAATGCATTATTGATACACAATTTTGTTCCTCCAGATAGTATTATATTTGCTCTTCCAGAGCCTTCAATTATATTTTTACTACCAGATATTGTATTAACGTTTGCTTCTTGCATTACTAGGTAGGAGAAATATTTTTTATCCTTGAGAATTGTGTGAGTTGTTCCACTATCGGCAAGACACATGTCTTTATGATTAAAGTTGTAGCCAACCAATGAAGCATGTAAAGGAATACTCATTCTTACTACGATACAAAGAAAATAGATAATTAATATGAATTCTTAAAAATGAAATGACAATACTTGAAAATAAAAATTTATTACTTCATCAAAGAAAAGGAAACACATTCTAGACTAAATATTTTATTGGAAAAAGGAAAACAACAAAAGACTAAAAACATTAAAAAAAATATTCTAAAACCAATAACATCTAATTAAAGTTTGGCAGTTCCATCTCCAGATAGAAAATCAAAATTTTCATTTGGATCAATAAAGAAATCCGAAACATCTAGAGAGGTGGTATTCATGTGGTTGTAATCAGGATTGTCTTCTTCAAAAGAAAATTTTGTTTCTATATTTTTCCCTTTTTCTTGATTGATTCTTGGTAAGGCTTGACATGATGTTCAGGTGTATGACATACAAGAGCCCAATGGCCTTTGACAACACAACGATCACATTTGTATTCATCGTTTTTGCTAATTTGAGCACCTTTTCCTTTTTCAGTATTTTCACCCCTTTTCCATGTGTGTTTCGAATAACCACCACGATTATGTCTACCTTGTTTATATCCACGACCACGACTGGGTCCATATCCAATATAACTGTAAGGTCCAATATTCTAAATAAATAAAATATTTTACAAATAATATTATTATATTGAATAAAATATTAATTTTTCTGATTTTTAGTCAAAAGACTCGAGTCTTTTGGGAAAGACTCGAGCATTGTAACTAGCAGTTAGAAAATTTGAAATTCTGGTTGAAACACTCGAGTCTTTTGGAAAAGTCTGGCTGTGTGTATAAGTCGGTTTCAATACAAACTTCGAACCAAAACGCGTTTTCCTTGGTTCCAAGCATAGAGCTGGACTTTCCTTCGAAGGAGGGTAAGCTTAGACTATAAATAAGTGATTGGGGAAGCTAGAAACTCATCAAATAACTCAAAACCCGAATTTCTGTCCAAAATTCTCTGTTTTCTGGTGCTATCTTTGATCACTTCCTTCTCTCAATTCTCACCCATTCCCTCTGAAACCAAAACACAAATTGAAGTTCTAATTCCAATCTTGAATTAGAACCAAGAATCACTCAAAATAACCTCCTGTAGATCGAGTTTAAAGCTTTCAAAGTTAGGAGTTTGGAGCTGCAAAAACAGAGTACAACTCAGTGTTAAACACCCTTCTTTCTTGAATCGGTTTGCCAGTGCAAATGTTTTGCACAGGTCCAGAACGAAATTTTGATTCAACCTCTTTTCTCTTCAATCAATCCTTTCTTTAGCTTCTCTGAGGTAAGGGAGGAGTTATCTAAATACTAGAATGAGTTATTTCAAGCTAGAAATGTAGGAACCATTAAAGGTTCAAAGAGGGATGCAACTTGAATTGGGATTCTGACTCGGAGGTCAGAAACCCATGGTTTTAATATTCAAACAAGTTTAAATGAACCTAATAATGCTCACTAGATTGTGTTTCGAACTTAAAATTAAGTGGAAATGAAATTCATATATTGAAATGGACATTTTCTAAAGTTTTGTGCAATCTGTGATTTGATGTCCTTTTATGTTGTTTTAGTTATTTTTAATGATTGCAATATGTTTGTTTTATGTGTTTAAGCTTCTGTTTTGCGTAGGAATGGAGTAATCAAGTGAGAAATTCGAATTGGTGCTAAAAATGCAGAAAACTGATGCTGTTGCAGCAAAAAGACTCGAGTATTTCAAGAAAGACTCGAGTATTCTGGAAAGTTAAGAACGACTCAAGTATTTCTTTAAAGACTCAAGTACTTTTGCATGAACTACTCGAGTAGTTCATGAACTACTCGAGTATTTTGAACAATATTACATAAAACTCAGATTTTCTTTAATTTTCAGAATTTAACTCGTTTAATATCATAATTTGATCTAACTTAATCTGTTAATCATGTTTGGTTGATAACTATCCTGGAGGTGTCCTACTGGAATTTTATTCAGTGGTTGATAATTTCCCTCAGGAGTCCCAACGGAAGTGCGTACACCCATTTGGTCGATATTTATCCTATAGATGTCCCAGTGAAAGTTTTTATTCACTTGGTTGATATTTTCCTATAGGAGTCCCGAATGGGGTCGTTGCAATAACCATCAATAGGAGGCTATGCCCCGATGGATTACTAAGTAAATAATTATATGCTATTTCTAATACCATCACAAAGTGGCTGGGCCGCTGATGGACTTTTCTTGAAATTATTAAACGGAAATAGTTAAACCCATCACAAAGTGGCTATGTCGCTGATGGCCCTTTTTCTGAAAGCATCAGCACCAGCTAAAAGAAAAGTTAAAGGAAATGGAATTATGGAATGATGAGGTATCCAGCGATGAATCGCCAAGAATGCTGATGAGAATAATGAAAGAGTAAAATGAGACTTGTATGTGGCATTATCATGCATGGTGAATGAAGTTGCTCCGATTTTGATTCGGAATACTAGTTTAGGTTAGACGAATATCCATGGCACAGGATGCTATGATGACTGAGAATATCCATGGCACAGGATGCTATGAAGACTAGTTCCCAATCAATCGTGATGCTTGATATGGATTCGCTCCGGTTCGATGAAAATATAGGTATATGAAATGGAATATCCTGAAAGGATACTGAACCGAGAAGCATGAATGAGGAGTAGGCTTGCATCATATCCCTAACGAAACAAAACAAGAGTTAAAACAGTTTGAGCATATGTACTTGCATTCTTTATGCTAATTGATTACATGTGAATGTTATTTTTAGCCCCTGTTATGCTCATTTATTATTGTATTTAGCTATGACTCACACCTAATCCCTTGTGTGTAGGACATGGCACGGAACATGCTATGCGTGGAGATGAGGCCGCTCCCTAATGGGGAGTGGAACTTCGATGGGCATCGGGCCACGTACAAGGGTGACGTGGAAATCACTTTCCATCATCCTAACCCTTGGTCTTGAATGCGTCCGCGACGAACGAGAATCCCAATGGTGTATATTATGCATATTCCACCGAATTTTGTCTTTCGCCATGGAACCCCTCCACCACCACCACGACGTTTTACTAGACGATCACTTCCACCGAGTCCATCACCCTCAACTGAAAGAGTTGTTTTTGAAGTTCCCACTCACCCTAGTCCTTCCCCCAGAGTCCAACCTAGGACTCCGGTGTATGTGCCAACTGATCCAGCACATGAGGAGTACGAGGAGGAGGAGGACCCCATTGAGGATGAGGACACAGTGGAAGATGACGCTCAGGTGGCGGACGACGATCCCATGGAGAATTCAACTGGAAGTCAATGGGTAACTGACGACTAAGTTGAATTCCTGTGAGTGGAATGTGGATGCTATAACCCATCAGGTTTCTCTTCCCTTTACTATATTATATTTTGGAGTTGTGAACCATATGCTCTAGGTTGTTTTATGTTTTGTTGTAATATCTTGTAATATAGTGTAATAACCTAGAGTTCTAACTAAGTTATCAGTATTTGCTCTTAGTTTCTCGAATGTGAACTGATGTAGTGAAAGCTATACTTTTTTGACTATAAAATTATAATATGAAGATGATGTTTTCTCTTTTATGATTGACTACGATTACTTCCGCAAGATTGAAATGACGATGACTTAGCTTTTGATAGAAAGAAAAAGAAAAAAAATGGTGGTAATTTTGAATATGAGTATTTTATTAAGAATAGAAATTTGGGTCGTCACAATAACCATATCCACAACCACGACCACGAGTTTGTGCATGGGAATTGTGGTTGTGTGTTGCTACGCTTCAGGGAATGGAGTAGTGCCCGTTGGATGAGATTCATGATTTTTTAGTAACAGCTCATTATTTTGTTCAGCCACAAGAAGACAAGAAATTAATTGAGAGTATTTCTTGAAACCTTTTTCACGATATTGCTGCTGTATGAGCAATTGTTTTGCATGAAATGTGGATAATGTTTTTTTCTAACATATCAGAATCAGTGATTTTTTCTCCACATAATTCCATCTGAGATGTAATTCTGAACATGGCCGAGTTATACTCACTTATAGTTTTGAAATCTTGTAAGCGCAAATGTTTCCAATCATAACGGGCCTTAGGCAAAATTACAGTTTTTTGATGATCATAGCGCTCTTTTATGTTATTCCAAAGAAGAAGTGGATCCTTAACAGTGAGATATTCTGTTTTCAACCCTTCATGGAGGTGATGGCGTAAGAAAATCATAGCCTTAGCCTTATCTTGGTTAGATGCCTTATTACCCTCTTTTATGCATGGTCTCTCCAAGACCTTTTGCATCTAAATGAATTTAAGCATCTAAAACCCATGACAAATAATTCTTGCCAGTGATATCAAGGGCAAAAAATTCTAGATTTGCAAGGTTTGACATATTGATTCTTGCTTTTGATGAATTAGCTTCAAAACCTTTTGGAGCAAAGAAGGATCGTGTTGATAACGTGTTATAAAACGTATGAAAATAAGGAAGAACAGAAGAGAAGAAACGATATATTCAGTGTACATTTTACATCATAGTTGATTCCTATTTATAGGGAGATAGGAAACCCTAATATGAAGTGGTTTCAACTAAAGATAAACACAAAGAAGGATAAACTCAAGCCAATAGAGATAAACTCAATCCAATAGATAGTCATCCACTAATTGGATAAATATGAATTGTTTATAACAATTTTTAGTTTTTCAATGTTAATTTTTTTTAGAGTTTCAATGTTAATTGAACACTAAAAAGTTGTTTATACATTACTCTTACGACAATGAATAACAAAATAGATCGATAATACAGTTAAGCCTTTTTATTTTCAAGCATGAGACTTGGACTTGGGAGATTTGTTTCAAAAAGGTAAAGGGTTAGCATTGTAAAAAATAAATAGAGAGTGTCACATAATAGATTCAATATGCATTCATTTGTATAAGTCTCACATTTAAAAATTCATCCACCACTTTACATTCTCTATTTAATTATATACCTTAAGGTATACATTCTCTAAAAGGGAAGGCAATACATTCGATTATAAACTTTTTATATGAATAAGTATGGATTAATTACAACACTACAATTCAATATTATAACTGAATATTTTATAATTGATTTTAGTGAATATACCTAACTTTTTAGGGAATGAGATTATCATGAAAACAAGGGATCAAACAACAAAAAAATATTTAAAATATGTAAATACACGTTTAGATTTATATATCCATCAATGAAAACATTAGTTTCCTAAAATATGCAGAACAAAACATGCACCTAAAACTCAAAAAAAAAAAAAAAAGATGAAGATGCAATTGCAGAGTACATAATGGCACAACTGTATGTAATGTATATATATTAATAGTTGTTTGAAAAACCTATATATAACCGTTAGCTTTTCTTTTTTCTTATGATACTATAATCCCATATATATTTACAAACAAATCAAACCTAGATACCTGTATGTTTCTTAGATCTTCCAACTAAACTATATATTAGGAACATATAATTCCACATATACAGTATATTTCTGGTATTAACAAACTTCACGAAACCTTTTATGCCAACCTACCTCTTGATGAGCAACCATGCATGGATATCACAAACATTATAATCATTTTGAGGTTGAACCCGAAAAATCACACAAAATTTTAAAGAATCTCGCAAAATTACAAAGAATGTAATATAGCTAGAGTGAATAAGGAAACAGATTTAGTTAATTAATGAATAGAATAGATTCAACAAACCATAAAAGGAAACACATTTAGTTTTAGTTTAATCTATAACACATGCATACCTGCCACAGTTCTTGGTATACTAGGATTAGGGTTTCCAGATAGAGATAATTAAGAGAAGGTATATTTAATGAGATACCAATGTTGCGTATTTATAAGAGCAGCAATCTCTTATCTATTGACACTATTATCCATTGATTGGTCATATGTATATTATTCTTAATAATTGCTCAATGTGAATCTAAAATATAAAACAAAACCGCCTATCAATATATGTTTGCATTATGCAGCAAAATCTTGGTAATTAATTCTTTTTCTATTTATCTCTCAAATATTATAAATGTTAGTTCATGAATAAAAATTAGAATTCTTGGTTCGCATTCTTCATCTCGTGTAATAAAAATAAAGTTCCCAATTCTACTCTTTTACTTCTCTTATATTAAAAAACCAACATAGTGATTATAGATAATATTAGTTTTTGATATTTTTCTTTAATTCAATGGTAATTATCTAATTACTTTGTTAGCATCCAATCTATTCAAAACGAAAAATACATTACCAATTTTTTATGGGTACACATGGTAAAAGTAATATACTTACCATGTGTATATAATTTACTACTAGAATCAAGGTTCAGTTCAAATCCTTATCAAATGGGAATCACATGATTTGGTTTTCGAATTGGATTATTCATTCTCTTAATCACGTTAATTTCCATTTTAGTCTTTGCCACAATCTCCTTGAATTAAAGAGAAGTTGACGTACACGTCAACATCTTTACTCAAATGCACATATCATTTGTCAAATTTTAGTCATAGGGGAAACCTTTATATATAACTAGTTATGATTTTGCGCTATGCATGATTTTTTTATTTATTTTTTTTTGGTGAACCAGGGGGCAAAAGCCCAGAACAAACAGAAAAAACTACACTAAAATAGAGTTTCTCGGGAACGCAGTCCCGGAATAATCATGGAAAAGAAGGAAACTTAAACCACGAATAGGTTCTTCAAGAAAACAGCAGCCAAAGTTTTTGTCAAGACTGAAATTAGCCAAGAAATCAGCACAGAAGTTGCCTTCACGCTTGGTGTGATTGAAAAGGATTCTCCAATTCTTCTTCCTAAGATGAGTAATAATATGTTGAAGGATAGTATTCCTTCCAGCTTCTTGACTAGAGCTCTCCTCTTTGTTGAGTTGTTTAACAATGGTGAGGGAGTCACATTCAACAAGGATATTTCTATAACCTTGGTTCCATGCTATTTTGAGACCGAAATATACATATACCCCAGAGTTTAGCATTGTAAGCAGTTGTAACACCAATTTTGTTGTAAAATCTGCACAACCATCTTCCATTGCAATCACGAAAAAGGCCACCGCATCCAGCTATTCCTGGATTTCCTTTGGAAGCTCCGTCGGTATTAAGCTTAGTCCATCCATCTGGAGGTCTAATCCAGTGAATGAAGTTGTTTCCACTTCATTTATCACGCCTCTTCTGTTTCAACCAGACAGCTCCTGGACCTGCGAGAGAATGAAGAGCTTAGTATTATGTGGCATTTTAAAATCCGGCTCATATATAGTTTTGTTTCTCCATTGCCAAAGGAAAAAAGAAATGCAAAGAAAGATAATTTTCCAATCTCTTTGGAAATACTTCCCTTTTCCCTCACTAAGCTTGTTTCTGCACCACGCTTGAAGGTCAGAATTGAAGAAAATAGTTTGCTCCGATTGAGGAATTAAATGCATCCAAAGCTGACACACGTGTCTGCAGTCTCTTAAAGCATGTGAGGTGGTTTCCTCAATTCCTCTACAAATGGCGCAATCAGCCCCTCCAAGTCCCCACATGCTTTTACGACTATTGGTCATGAGGCGGTCATGTCCAGCTTTCCAAAGATGAAACTTCCATCTCTCCGGTCATTTAGATGTCCAGATTTCCTCCCAGGGAATGTAAGCTGCAGTAGGCAATTCTTGAGACATCATTCTATAGGCTTGCTTGATAGTAAAATTGCCATGAGTAGAACCACTCCAAGTGATCCTATCTTCTTCAATCTCCTCATGAGGACTAGGGATAGTTCTAATAATATTAATGATTTGAGGCTGAATAAGATTCTCCAGAAGATCAAAATTCCAGTTTCCTGATTCACTGACCATGTCTCTAACCAAGGTGAGATCCTGAGACAAATCAATAGGTTGCTTTAAGAAGTCTTTAAGCGCTATATTATTGCCTATCCATCTATCCCTCCAGAACCAAGTTCCTTTACCGTTCCTTATCATATAATCCAGGTTGCCAGTCAAAGATGGCCAGAGATGAACAAGACGTTTCCACAAAGCAGAATCAGTATTGGAAGCAGCAGCAGATTTTAATAAATCACGACCCCTCGCATATTTTCCTTTCAAAACCTTCACCCAGAGATCATTGGGCTTGGTAATCATACCCCAACCTAATTTCATTAAAAAGGCATCATTCATTACTACAGCTCTTCGTAATCCAAGACCTCCATAAGAACAAGGGAGGCATAATTTGTCCCAGCTAATGAGATGAGCCTTTCTTTGGTCTCTTGAACTACCCCAGGCAAAGTCTCTTTGGGCTTTATCAATTTCTGTTTCGGACCGCTTTGTTCGATAAATGAATGATTAATGAAAAGATAATGGGTTCGTAAACTTAATGAAGCTTTAGGCTTTTATTACTTTGAAATGGGGGTTCAGAGAGACAAATGCCAGAGTAGGGGTTCCACACTTGTGGTATTTTTACAGGGTGAGGGGTGTGCGCCTTCGCCTTTTACACTCTCCTCTATATTCTAAAACTTAGGCTTCAACAGAAGCTTCTATTCCATCCCCTCTTCTTACACTCTCTCTGTGTTTCAGTTGGGTCTCACTTCAGTGGTGTTAGTTTTTGAGTTGAGTTGTGCTGAGTCTTCTTTTTTCTTCTTGTTGTTCCCCGTGTACGTTGGAGGAGGGTTCCTCTTATAGGGTCCTTCTTACCTTTCGGTCTCTGCCTTTCTTCCCTTGGTCCACTGGTTCATTTCCCTTTTCCTTCTTTGTGGCTACTCTCTTCAGTATCCGTTTTGTCTCCTTTACCTCTTTAAGCTTTGTCATTTATTGCTCACAGTGTGGAGTCTACAAGGTTTGCCTTTTTGGTCATTCCTCTGGGAGAGGGCTGCATGAGGTAAGCCAAGATGCTCTGGCTTCTCATGCACGCTCCTCATGATCTAGGGAACCGAAATCCCTTGTCTGTACGTGTACGCCTTCCACAGGCTCCGTTTCCTGTTCGCTCTCATTTATCATGACTTCCTCCCCAAGTTTCCATATCACCCGAGGCGCCCTGAGAGGGTACGTTGTGCTCATTGGCATCGGCAAACCTTGCTCTTCCTGTTGGTTGTGACGTCAGAATATGACGCCTTGATGACTGTCGCTCTGGGCGTAGAGCTTTGAGCAGCTCCTGGTATTTGCACGATTTCTCCTGGTGCCCTCGTTGTGCGGTGATCTTGGGCTTGGTGATCTTGGACTTCCATATGGATTGGGCCTTGTGACTTTGGGCTACCGAATAATGGGGTATCAACAATTTCCCCCTTTGCAGTGAAAAGGAAGGGATTTCCTTTTTAGTGCAAATCCCGTTTTTGTTGCCTTGTCACCTGTTCCTCTTTTCTTATTCTTCGTTCCACGTGTAAGTAGGGGGATACCCAGCGGTTACTTGCACGTTCTCCCACTCTGCAGTTCAAAACTCCCTCCTTCAAACTCTTCGATTCCTATTTTTCCTCAACCACTCCTTCTTATTCACCTTCTTTCAAAACCTCTTTTACTTCCTTGTTTCTTCCTGGCGGTAGAGAACTTTGCTACCACCTTTCTCTTCAGCGTTGCCATTCTCTCTTTCTATTTCGGATTCTCTCTTCATCTTAAGTTCTCTTTCTGGTCACTACTCACCCCTAATAATGGGAAGGTCGAAATCTGCTCCCCCCGTTGAAGTTGAGGATGACGCCACTCTTGAAGAGGCTGAGGAGGAGATCTCTCTCCCAAACCCTATCACTTATTGCTTCATGCAAGGTCTCCCTTGCCCTCGTTCTTATCCCATAAACGCTGGTCACCGCCGTTGGGCAACGGGGGTGAAGGCGACACTTCCTTTTGGCCCCTTCCCCGAATCCGGTGACCTGCTCAACGGTCCTCCTACTACAGCGATGGTGATTCCTGATGACACTGCCAAGCTCATTTCTTCTCCTTCTTACCACAGGGACCACCGTGAGTTGGGTCCTTCACTGCTTCGTTCTCGCCTTCGTCGTGCAGAGTTTCCCTGGGTGGACCTGAACTTTAATGTTCGTATTGGCGGGACTACCGGCTGGCAGGACTGGATCAATCAAGTGTTTGCGAGTGACCCTCCCTTCGTGGAGGTTCTCAAAAAAGTTGGAATAGCCGAAGCGATCAAGGTGTCTCCTTGGATTGGCGCTAATCGCAGGCCGTATGACTTGTTCGCCTTGATCCAGCGCTGGTGCTCTTCGACACATACATTCCTGACGTCCTGGGGCGAGTTCACTCCCACGCTGGAGAACGTAGTTGTCTTATTGAAACTTCCTTCTTTTGGGAACGTTGATATTGACATAACAAAAGTGGATGAGAGCCTTTCTGATTTGGCCCTGGAGTTGAAGGCGGCTTCCATTGCCAGCGCCAAGCACTCCCACGAGTTGCTGCAGCAGAGGCGCGCTTCGCTTGCCGAAGGTTCTTCCTCTCAGAAAGTCAGAGGTACAGGGAATTTGGTCCCTAAAGAGCAGAAAGCAAGTCAGCGCTCCTCGCTCAAATACACGTTTGCTAGCTGGGTTCGGTATTTTTACGGCGACCTCCATGATGGCAAATTTCATCCTGGTCCTGTGAAGGATCAGAGGCTTCGCCGTGCTGCTTTTGTCGCCTTCTGGTTGAGCAGGTATGTGTTTCCAGGCCCTCCATGGGAGTCTGTCAGTCCTTGTGTCTTCCTGCTCGCTTGTCTTTTAGCTGAGGGAACGCGTCTTCCCCTCTCTTCGTTTTATTTGGGTGGTTTGTATGCTCACCTCGATCAAGTTTCTGAACAAATGCGAATTTCTCATGGTCGTTTTCCTATCAATTCTTTTGCTGATTTGGCTTTCCTTCAATACTTTTTATTTGAGCGCTTTCCTGAATATGGTCCGGTTAGGCTTGCCCCTTCTGATGACGCCTCTGGCCTTGAGCCTCGCGCCTGGTGTTGGACCAAAGGCTGTCCCAGAGAGCCTTTAGTTGCTGTCATTGATCTAGAGGAGCAGTTCGTCTTTCGCCCCTATTTAGACCACATTTGGGAAGGGTGTGACCCCTTGCACCCCTTGTATATTGAGGAGCGTCTTACCTCCAGAAATAATGCTCAAAATTATACTGAGGGTATGTATGACCTGTGGAAACTGATTCTGACTGCTCGCTGTCTTCCTGGTTTCGTTCCCTTGGATAACAAGAGCGCCAATGGGGGTGCTTTGTGGCCCTTTGTGTATCGCCCTGATCGCGTTGCGAGGCAGTTTGGGCGCGATCAACCTCTGTGTGTCCTTTTAATTGATCAAGTTTCCTTACATGAAACCATCCCATCTGTTCTTTTTTATGCTGATCCTGATGTTTCAAGTGCCCCTTTGGTTTATATCCCTCCCCTTCACGTTGGAGGCGTTCTACGCAGTTGGGTGACATCCCATAAAGACATTTTACAACATCTCCAGAGTTTTGAAGCTACTCCGAAGCGTTCCATCCCTGCTCTTTTGTCTATTGTGTGTAATGATCCTTATTACTCTACCTCTGTGAAGAAAGGAAAAGGTAGTCTCTTTACTGGTCTCGTTTGTTTTATTGATTACTGTTTCATCCATTTGGCTCTGTTTTTATACTTTGCCTTGTTTGTTTCAGCTAAAGCGGTTTCTTCCGTGCGCAAGCGTAAAGCTACTGCGTCCTCGCCCTCCGCTGTTGTAATATCGAAACGAGGTAAGAAACAGGCTTCTTCTCCGGCTTCTTCTTCTCCTAAATCTTCTTCTCAAGGCGGGGGTAAAAATGCTGCACCCTCTCAGAAAGGGAAGAAGGCTGTTGCAGTTGGCCTTCTCGTCGGTCTTCCCGTCTGCAGCTTCACAATACTCCTCCTGCCCCTGTTTCTCCTATTCGTGTCGATTTAGTTGAAGCTGAGAGCGACAATGAAGATCATTCGGGCGACGCTCTCTTAGCTTATTATGACACTTCAAAAGGAGATGGTGATTCTTCTGAGGGTGAGAGCGACGATGTTGATGAGGAAAACCCCCTAGGTTCCGCCTCTTGCTTCCCATTTTCTCCTTCGTCGTGGCTCTTTTCTTTCCCCTTCGGCCTTTCTGCTCTTTATTGTTGTTGCATTTCTCAGATTTTTAGTACTAATGCACATTTTCATTTTCCACTATTCCGTTTGTTTGTTTCATTGTAGGTGGTTCTGGCGGATGTGGTTCGGCTTCGCCTTCACCTCAGGCTTCTGAGAGCCTTCCGACTCCCATTAGCACTTCTGTTAGCTCTCCAACAATTCCACCATTTGATCGTGCGGATGCTTCGGACTTTCGCCGTCAACCCACTGCTAGTGGAGGCGCTGCGCCCACCGGATTCGCCACTCATGTGCCTTTTGGTCGAGTCAGCAGCCCCTTGTTTGTGCAACCTTTGTCGGCCGTTTCCGCTTTGGAGGCCGTCGCCGTTAGTGTTCCTACTCATTCTGGTGTTGCTCCCGAACCTGTTGGTAATGTTGGTTCTGGTTTGGAAATCGTTGCGGTTGGTGATTTTTCCTTGCCCCCTATTGAGGTCCCAAAGAGCGTTCCCACTGCTTCCAGGGACGCTCCTGCTGACGTTTCTTTGAATGTTGCTACAAGTGTTGATGCTGCAAATGTTTCTGACATTGTCATAGGTGAGGGTATTCCTGTTGATGCTGTTTTCGGTGGTTTGGACGTCGAGGTGGTGGACACCCCTGCCCCCAAGGAAAGCCAAGTTGATGCCGCTGCTGAAGTTTCTCTTGAAGAACGAGCTGTTAATGAGGGTGATACTGGCTTCACTCCGAGCTCTGCTAACGTAGTTGAAGTTTCGAAAGACGCTGCGAATTCTTCCGAGGGGCGCCCTGCGAGCGAGATTCCCTCCGTTCGGCTTGCCCCTGTCAAAGTCGCTCAGGTTGCTGCGTCTCCGGCTTCCTCTTCAGTTTGTGAGTGTTCCTTTATCCATTCATCAAGTTGGGTTTCCTTCATTTAGTGTCCACTCATTGTATTCTTTTATTGGATTTGCAAATGTTGCTGCCTTTCTCATCTATTTCCGCTTTGCTTTTGTTGTTTTTTTTTTGTGGTTTTGCAGCTGCGTTTTCTGCCAAGTCCCGTGGCTCTCTTGATGCGGAGGAGCAGTCTATGATTGAATCATTCCTTCTTGCTCATCCTGACTTGGTGCCACCAGGTGCTTCGTTCCCACGTTTTTTCAGAGAGTCTGCTGCGCGTACCATGGTACAAATGCTGGGCTTAGTGAGCTTTGTTGATGTTGATGCATTGCCATGGGAAGATAAGGTTGAGCTTTTGGATTGCCTTCATTCTTTGAAGATTCAGCACTATTCTGGTATTTGGCTTGATGAGGCGATTGCTAAATTGGAGAGATTACGCCCCCCTTTCGATGCTACTGGCTTGGCTGAAACCAAGCGTACCTTGCAGGAGCGTCACACCACTTTGACCATTCGTTCAAAGGAGCTTCCAGCCCAACTTGCGCAGGTGACTGCTGACTTGGAGAATGTTGACAAAGAACTCAATGATTTGGCTGCTCAGGAGCTCTCCTATGAGGAAGCCTGCAAGCTCATCAGCCTGAACACTCTGTTTAATGTTTGATAGTTATCATTGCATTATGGCTCGCTGTTTCGAACTTGTATTTTGGGATTTATTTGTTGAACTTTGAAGTTGTAGTTGTAGTCGTTCGTAATGGCCTCTTTTGTATGCTCTTCAAGCTTAGACTTTGCTTTGGTGTGTTTGCCATCACTTTGACAGTATTCGTGAGTATTTTAACTTTGCTTCGTATGCCTTTATTTGCTTTGTTTCTTGGACTTGCATGTAAGTCGTATGCTTTTCGGTTCTTGCGTGCGTTGTTAACTTTGTCGCTTTACACTTTCGTGTCTCGAATAGTGACTCTTCGTTTATTTGGCATTGTACTTGCATTTGCTTCCGCTCAGGTACGCTCTTGGTCTCGATGTTTTTACCAAGTATTTGATGGCGTACATTTCTTCTTTTCTTCTTTTCCTTTCTCTTCTCTTTTTGAGCGCGCTTTAGACGCTTTCGAGTTTTCGGCGAATTTTAGTGGCCCCTCATGTCATTGGCGCCAAATTTTCTTCAAGGTGTGCATTGGACACGTTTTTCTCTTTGAATAGTGGCCCCTCATGTCATTGGTGCCAAATTTTCTTCAAGGTGCGCATTGGGCACGTTTCTTTTGGACAGTGGCCCCTCATGTCATCGATGCCAAATTTTCCTCAAGGTGCTCATTGGGCACACTTTTTCTTTTTTCGAACAGTGGCCCCTCATGTCATTGGTGCCAAATTTTGTTTCCCAGAAGCGCGCTTTGATTATACTACAAGTTTTTTTTTTTAACAGTGGCCCCTCATGTCATTGGTGCCAAAACTTGTTTCGAAAGAGCGTCTTGGGCATATTTTCTTTTTCAGATTTTGCCGCTTTGGGCTTTATAAACTAACGGATCGCCTCGGATCTTGCGTTAGCCAACCTCTTTTACAGATTTTTCCGCCCGCGTTTAAGACTAGCGCCCTTGTTTCCCGGGACCTTTTCTAGTCTCGCGATATGGCGTACTTCGCCCGCGTCTGTCCCGGAAATTTTTTTTTCAGGAGGTCTATCCGGGTACCGCGATAACGCGCTTGTGCCCGCAGTACGGCCTAACACTTTACTTTCAGCATGCATATTTCATATTAACATATTTCTAAGGAGATAGTTCATGAGGAGAATGTTTTCAATCTTTCATCCATTAGTTAGGGGCGTACAAAATAAGTTACTTCCTAGATTTCCACTGAAAGTAAGGACTACTGCTCTTTCATTATATCATACAGTGGGCTAAGCATAATATTTCTTAACATACTTGAAATTTAAAGGCCCTATTTTTCTTTGAGTGTCTGGTTCAAGTAAGAAACAATACCCATTAGGATGCGCCTCTTGAACAATGTAAGGTCCTTCCCATTTTGGCATCCACTTGCTCGTATGTAGGTTCCTCATGACTGCGTCTATCGCCTTCAGCACGAGCTCGCCTTCGGCAAACATTCTTGGCCTCACCATCTTCTCATATGACAGCATTATGCGCCTCTGGTGCTTAAGCAACTCCTCATGCGCTTTGTCTCTGGCGCCTTCCAGGGATAGCGTTCGCTCCTTGAGCCCGCCTTCATTTTGGGCAATCATCCTCACCGAGGGGACCGCCACTTCTGCTGGTAGCGTCGCTTCCGCCCCATACACCAGGGAGAAAGGTGTTGCCTTTATCGCACTGTGCTTAGTCACGCGATATGCCCACAGGGCGAGTGGCAAGTATTCGCTCCAGTCCGTAAGCGTGTCTTCCACTGTCTTGGCCAAGATCTTGATCAGTGTTTTGTTTGTGGACTCAGCTTGGCCGTTGGACTGTGGGTAGTATGGGGTGGACCTGTGATGCACGATCCCGTATTCTTCCAATAATTTCTCTACCTTCTTATTGATGAAGTGAGTGCCGTTGTCAGATACTATTCTCTTGGGTATCCCGAAGCGACAGATAATGTGCTCTTTGATAAATTGTGTAGTGGCGTCAGCGTCACCTTTCTTGAATGCTGGCGCTTCGACCCACTTGGTGGAGTGTTCTGTTGCCCCCAGGATCCATCTCTTTCCTCTAAAAGGCGGGTCAATTGGACCAATGAAGTCCATTGACCATGTGTGGAAAGGGTAAGGTGAGCTGAGGCCCTTCATGGAGAGAGAGGGTGCATGGATTCTGTTATCGTGCCTCTGGCATTGCTCACACTTTCTCACGAAATCGAGGGTGTCGCCTTTCATATTTGGCCAATAATAGCCGATTTTCAACAACTCGCTCCAAAGCGATCTACCCCCTTGGTGCCTTCCACAAGATCCTCCGTGGACTTCCTCCATGACTTTGTTTCGCTCTTCTTTCCCAATGCAACTGAGAGCCTCTCCGGTGAAACCTCTTTTGAACAACTCGCCTTTCTCAATGAAATAATATTCTGACTTCTTCCTGACCCTTTCCGCTTCCATGTGGTTCTCCGGCAAGACGCCGCTTTCCAAGTATGTTCGAATTGGCTTAGCCCATTCCTCATCCACCAGATGGACCTCTAGTTCTTCTTTGGCCTCTTGGCATTGACCGCACGTCTTCTGGAACAAATCACAATGCGCCTTCATGTCCGGCCAGTACACTCCCAACCTTTGCATTCTCCTGTATAGGCCAGGGCCAACTTGTCCACATATGCTCTCATGAAGGCTCGTCATTTTCTGTTTTCCCTCTTCCTCAGCGACACACCTCATGAGCAACCCCTCCGTACTTCTCTTATACAATGCCCCTTTCAGAAGGCAAAAGTCCCTGGACGCCTTCATCAATGCTTTGCAGTAAAGCTCCCACACGATTGGGACTCTCCAATCTTTCCTTGCTTGATCTGCTTGTGCATCTCTTTGGATCTTGGGTTGGTACGCCTTCCTGAAATGTACCAAATGTTCGCCTTCTGCTATGCCTGCTTTGCTTCCTAGAGTTGCGAGAGCGTCAGCCTTTCTGTTTTCGGCCCGTGGCACATGTTCGAGAGATTCTATCTCGAACCTTGCCAATGCTTGGTGCGCTCTCTCTCTGCATAGAGCCAAGGAAATTTCTTTTACTCCGTACTCTCCTTTCAACTGTTTCACCACCAGGTTGGAATCCCCTTTCACAATGAGCCTTTGAACTCCTATTTCCTCAGCCACGTCAAGTCCCAGGAGGAGAGCCTCATACTCTGCTTCGTTGTTAGTGCATTGGAATTCCAATTGGAAGGCGAAGGCTAGCTCCTCTCCCTTCTCATTTGTCAACGTGACTCCCGCTCCGCCTTTGGGTGCTGAGGGCGAGCCATCAAACATCAGAGTCCACACCTCAGGTTCTGCGCACACGTTGACAGGCTCTATTGCTCCCTCTTCTTCTTGGTTTGCGCAGATGGCCATTAGATCAGCCAAGGCCTGACTTTTAAGCGCCGTGGGTGTCACCAAGGTTATTTCATACTCTGTCAGCGTGAGCGCCCACTTGCTTATTCTCCCTGTGAGGACGGCGCCTTGCAATAGGTACTTGATTCCTTCAGCCTTAGTCATCACATGAATGGTGTGCGCTTGAAAGTAATGACGATACTTCTGGGCGGCATACACCAAAGCGAGACATTGTCTTTCTTGATTGGAATATCTGGATTCTACCTCCTTCAGCATTCTGCTCCAGTAAGCCACAGAGCGTTCTGCACCTTCAACTTCTTGTGCAAAGAGTCCGCTGATCGCTGTTTGGGTAGTGGCCAGATATACTCTGAGTGGTATCCCCTTTTGAGGCGGAATCATCACCTGTGGTGTTACTAAAGCTTTTTTCACTTTATCAAAAGCGTCCTGATGCTCCTTCACCCAGTCGAAAGCTTCCTTGCCCTTGAGAAGTTTCCTCATAGGTCCTAACAATTCCCCCATGGCTGGTATGAATCTGCGGATGTAGCCCAATTTCCCCATCATTTGTTGCAATTCCTTCTTGTTGCGGGGCGCTTTCATTTCCCTGACTGCCTTGATTTTCCTTTCATCGGCTGAGATGCCTTCCTTATGGACTCTGAACCCCGGGAACTCACCAAAAGAGACCCCAAATTTACACTTGAGAGGGTTCATTCTGAGTTTGTACTTCTTGCATCTGGAAAAGACAGCTCTTAGATGTGTCAAATGTCGCTCTTTCTTCCTTGATTTGACCACTATGTCATCAACATAGTCTTCTACTATATCGTGCATCATGTCATGGAAGATCGCTGTCATTGCTCTTTGATATGTCGCTCCAGCATTTTTAAGGCCGAACGGCATCACCAAGTAGTAGAAATTTCCTACTGGGGTTCTGAAAGCGGTTTTTTCTTCATCGCCCTCTGCCATCTTTATTTGATTGTAGCCGTTGAAACCATCCATAAAGGAAAAGCGTTCATGCATGGCTGTTGCATCCGCCATGCAATCTACGTGTGGCAGCGGGAAGTCATCCTTGGGGCACGCCTTGTTCAAATCTCTGAAATCTACGCAACATCTAATCTGGCCATTCTTTTTCTTCACAGGGACTATGTTGGCCAACCAAATGGGGTGCTGTATCGGCTTGATGAAGCGTGCCTCCAGTAATTTCTCCACTTCGTCTTTTATCGCTTTCTCAATCTCGGGGCTAAACTTTCTGGGATGCTGCTTTACAGGTATTGCATCAGCTTTGACAGCCAAGTTATGAGTGACTAGCTTGGGGCTGAGTCCCGGCATCTCCTCGTAGCTCCAGGCGAATACTTCTCTGAACTCTTTCAGCAAGGCGACCAAGTCCGCCTTTTCAGACGGGGTAAGTGAAGAGGCAATGAAGAGAGGCCTGTGTTCGCCTTCTTCCCCTACATTGAATTCTTCCAAACCTTCTGGACCATTGGCTTCATCCCCTTTTTGCTGGGCGTGCATAACCTCCTCCGTCGAAGCAAACCATGCTTCCCCTCTTATGACGCCCATGAGCGTGGGGCTAGCCAAGTCACTTAGTTTTGGCTTGGCTGGCCCCGCGAGTTCCTAGAGGATGGCCCACCTGGCCCCCCCTCCAGGAAGGTGTTGCTTTTTCAGTTTGAATCTTGGTTTGGTCATTTGCTGCTATGCGCTTTCCTCTTCTTCTGGTAAGCGGAGTCTTTTGAACACTGACTGTCTCTTCTCTGGTTCTTTCATCTTTTCTTTTCCCCTGATTGGGAGCTTGGACTCTCTTCCAATCTTATTGGTCCCAGGGGGAGCTAGTTCATCAAACACTGTGGCATCGATTAAATGTAACTCCGAAGCGTCAAATGGCGCTTTCGTTGCTGGGATTTCAATGTCCTGTCCCTTATACATTGACTTCACGCATTGGTGCAGCGTGGAGGGGACACACCCATGCAGATGAATCCAAGGGCGTCCCAGCAGGATATGATAGCTAGTTTCCCCGTCAACAATGTGAAAAGTGTTCAGAGTTTTTATGGGTCCTACCTCCAGATTGAGTACCACGCACGCCCTTGCCATGACTGTTCCTCCGTTGAAAGTCCCCAGTGTTGCCTCTGCTTTTTTGAGTCTTTCTTTAGCAACTCCCAGTTTTACAAATATATGGGTCGGAATGATGTTTACTCCTGATCTGTTGTCCACGAGGGCGCGCCGGACATGTACGCCTTCGATAGTTGCCTCCACGAACAGCGGCCTGTTGTGGCAAAATCCTGGATGTGCTCGCTGCGGCTCTCTAAACATCACCGCCGAGGCATGCGCCCTGGCTACCCTGGTTGCTGGTGCGTAGGCGGCACTAGTGTTTACTCCTCTTCTGACTATCACATCAGCCAGGGCATGCGCTGCTTCTTCTCTGACATCAGCTCCCAACCTTAGTTGGTCAAATAGGGCTCTGAACCCTCTAGTCTTCACAAGTCCCCTCCTCAGCTCATTTTCCACCAGCTCTTCTTCTTCAATCTCCTCTAACAAGTTGTCGCCGTGGGAGAGGATAACATTCACGTTGTGTCTAGGTAAGGGATGATCGCCTAGGTAAGGGATGATCGCCTAGACTTTCTTCGCCTTCACCCTCTGGCAGCAGTATCTTTCCGGCTGCGTACTGCTTCTGAAACACGCCCCTAATGACATAACAATCCATAGTATTGTGACTCTTTTGCCTGTGTAGAATGCAATATTCTGGATTATCGTACTCCTCACGTGTCAGAGGGGGTCTTGTCGCCCTTTTAGTGAGAATGCCTTCCTTTAGCCATTCCTCCACCAACTGATAAGTAAGTTCCCTAGAGATTGGGAGCTTTGGCGGGGGTTCCTTCCTTTCATAGTTCTTGGGAGGCGGCATGGTTCTGTAACTTTTCCTCCTCTTGTCATCCACAGCGTTCACGTCAAAGGCGATTTGGTCCTTGGTTCTCTTTCCTTGTTTCTTCATGGCCTCGGTAACATCCATCGCTCTCCCAAGCAACTCGGAAAAAGTGGTGATCTTATTGAGTGCCAAGAATATTTGCGAGCCATCTTCAATGCTTTTAATGCACCCATAAACTAGGTCCGCTTCAGGGAGAGTCTCTTTGCAGTGTAGCGCTCTGTCCCTGTATCTTTTGATGAAGGCGGTCAGACTCTCTCCTGCTCGCTGCCTTACACGACCAAGGTCCATGATATGGATAGCGCCTTCCTCTTCCAAGAACTTGTTAAAAAACTCTATAGTCATTTCCTCCCAAGTCCGAATTGATGCTGGGCGCAACTTGGAATACCAAGTGAAGGCGCGCCCAACAAGGGACTTTGAAAACTCCCTTAACCTTAAACAGTGGTCTGCACTGTATACTCCAAGATCATCCACATACGTCATCAAGTGCTCACGCGCGCTCCTGGTTCCGTCAAACTTTCAGAACATTGGGGGCGCATACCCTTATGGGTAGCGATAGGCAGCTACATCAGCGGTAAAAGGAGGGTTTAGATTTATTACCATATTTTGTCCTTCCTTGTGCGCCTGTAGGATGCGCTTCAACTCTGCTTGTGTTACCAGAGCGTCTTCTGTGCTTTCTCGCCTTCCACTTGTCTCGTGCTGAAATTCCTCCTCTGATTTTGCTCTTGCCTTCGCCAACTCCGCCTCCCTGCGCGCCTCCTCCTCTTCTTTCAATCTTGCGCTCAGGGCCTCCTTTTCTTCTCTTGCCTTGGCAGACTGGGCTTTGTATTCCGCCACTATTTCAGATAGTGCGCCTTGGTTCGCCACCAAAGAGTTGAGTAGCGCAGCTGATATCACGACTTGAGTGTTGGAATCGCCTTCTATGTGGGGGATTTTGATGTGACTCAGCGTTTCTTTGTCGCCGCCGGGCTCTTCTTCTTGAGGCTCTTGGTCATCCTCTGGAGTGTCTGAGGGAGAGCGAGTATTATCGCTTCCTTGGTTGGCTGGGCTGAAACTCAACCTTCTAGAGCCTTGTCCCATCCCGCGACTTGCATGATTGGTCGTCGGGTTTTGAACGGTGATCACAGGCACCACCTTTGGAGCAACGTCTCCTACAGATGCTTGTTGCACAACATGAGCCTCCTTTCCTTCGTGATTGGAAGCCATAGCTGTGAATTCAATGCTCCTAATTATGTGGATTATGTTTTGATGATGACAAAATAATTAACAAATCATGCCTTGAAGATAATGCAACATCAACATCAACAAGAAGTCAAGAAAAGAAGACAAGTGCCCAATCATTCTCAATCAAATATTAATTGTAAATTTCTAATTTATGTTGAGAGTGGTTGAGAGTGGGTAGAAATAGTTAGTCTCTTCTAGGAATAAATTTTTATATGTTTATTAAGTTGAGATTGACCAAAATTAATACTTGAGAGCAAAAATAAAATTGAAAAATAATTTTTCCCGTATCTGATCAAAATACTCGAGTATTTTGATAAAGACTCGAGTATATACTCGAGTATTTATAGAAAAACTCGAGTATTTGTGCCAGGTCAGCAATTATGACCGTTAGTCTTGTTCGTGCACCAATTCACTCGTGACCGACCAAAAAGACTCGAGTTTTTACCAAAAGACTCGAGTATTTTTGTCCAGTCAGCAAAAATGAACGTTGGAGAGACTCAAAAACTCAATTGAGGGCATTTTGAGTCTCATCCAACCCCAAGAGAGAATTCAGAACCTTATTGTAAAATTTCTCTTTGAATTTGTGCAAGAACAAACAAGACAACAACACATCATTGATTACAAGCTTTCATAATTTCCTCTTCTCAAGTGTTAATTCCCAAAAAGCTCAACTTCTCACTCATATTGTCATTTTATTCCAAGTTGAGTTTTAGGCCTCAATTCTTACATTGAGCTGTGCTTATTTGTGCTAATCCATTGTGAGATTAGTAATACACATACAAAAAGCTTGATTATTCAAAGTCTTGGATTGTTCCCAAGCAAACCCTAAGTGGCTTAGGGTGTTGGAAGTCTTGAGAGGTTCTCAAGCACAAGACTAGGAGGTTCCTAGCCCGGTGGAGTTTCTTGAAGGGAGTTCAAGGAAGCTTTGTGAAGAGTTCTTCAATCACCGGAATCAAATTGGGGTAGAAATCAAGAGTTTGGTACACTCTTGAAAGGGTTAGGTTGAGTGAGGCCATTCTCAAGCAATCCTTTGTAATTTCTAACAATTTGATTATTAGTAGAAACTCCTAAGTGATTAGGAGGACTGGATGTAGCTCATTGTTGGAGTGAACCAGGATAAAATTGCTTGAGTGTTGGTTTATTGCTTTTAATCTACTTTCTAGCTCAATAGACTTAAGTCATTTCAATCAATTAGGATTTATACAATTAGGTAGCAAGTTCAAGGAATCTTTGTGTTTAAAAGTTATTTAGAGTGCTTGCTATTCTGTTGGATAAGTTCCTGTTTATTATTGAATTGATTTGAGTTAAATTGCTGAATTTTCGTTTCTGGTTTTTCTGCTATCTGATAGTAAAAACTCGAGTATTTCAGAAAAGACTCGAGTTGTTCATCCTGAAAAACTCGAGTATTTCACAAAAGACTCGAGTCTTTTGTTTCTGATTCCAGAAAATTCAGTCTTAGCTCCATTCTTCAATTATCAATCGAAATATTTGGTATTAGTGCTTTAAAATACTATTCACCCCCCCTCTAGTATTTGCTTAGCCCGCTTGTTGGTTTCCAACAAGTGGTATCAGAGCTCGGTCGAAAGATCGAGTGTAACAACTTTTTCGAAAAAGATCCTTTTGGAAACTAAATGGGCTCTAGCAATAACTTTGGTGGAGAAGGAGCTTCAATAAACCGTCCTCCACTATTTAATGGTGAAGGATATGTTTATTGGAAAACTCGCATGAAAGTTTTTATTGAAGCAATTGATATGGATATTTGGGATGCAATTGAAAATGGTCCTTTCATTCCCAAAAAGAAAATAAATGATGAAATTGTTGAAATTCCAAGGAGTAGTTGGAATGATGATGAAAAGAGAAAAGTCTCATTTGATTTAAAAGCTAAAAACATCATCTTTTCGGCTCTATCCCATGATGAATTTTATAGAGTTTCCCAATGTAAATCGGCAAAAGAAATGTGGGATACTTTGCAAGTCACACATGAGGGAACAAGTGAGGTTAGAGATGCAAGATTGAATTCTCTAACTCACGAATATGAATTGTTCCACATGTTGCCAAATGAAACCATTAGTGACTTGCAAAAGCGATTCTCTCACATTGTTAATCATTTGATTTCCTTGGGAAAAGTATTTCGCAATGGTGAAACTACTAACAAAATTCTAAGATGTCTTGATAGGAGTTGGCAACCCAAGGTAACCGCCATCAAGGAATCAAGAGACATAAATAGCATGGACTTAGCCACTTTGTTTGGCAAACTCCAAGAGCATGAGATGGAGCTTACAAGACTTGGGATGCATGAGGAATCGGACAAAAAGAAAAAGAGCATAGCACTCAAAGCTTCAACGAAAGCTACAAAAGAAGTTGAAGAATGCTCTACAAGTGGAGATTCCGATGGTGAACCAAATCAAGAAGAATTTGGGATGTTTGTGAAAAGATTCAACAAATTCTTCAAAGGGAAGAAAGGTGGATCTTCATCCAATTTCAAGAGAACCAAAGACTCCAAACAAAGAGAAAAGAGTACCAATGATGGAGTTAAGTGTCATGAATGTGGAGGGGTTGGTCACATAAGAATGGAATGTGCCACATTCTTGAAGAAGAATGACAAGAAGACCCAAGAGACCAAAGGGAAGCGTGCATACATTGTTTGGGATGCACCGGAGAAGAGCAATGAATCATCTTCAAGTAGTTCCGGTGATGAAAATGCAAACCTTTGTCTCATGGCCAAGAACAATCATGAGTCCTCATCAAGAGCTAATCATGGCATGAGTGAAAGTGATGATGAGGTAACCTCTAGTTCTTCTTGTTCCTCTTCAAACTCCATTTCATATGATGATTTGCAAGAAGCCTACAATGAAATGTTAATTCAATTTAAAAGGCTTGCTAAAATTAATAAGGAAAAAGGAAAGAAAATTTTGGAGTTTCAACATGAAATTGATGAATTGCAAAAATCTATAAATGAGTTGAAACTTCAAAATGAATCCTTGGAACTTATTAATTCTAGTCATCAAAGTGATTGTGCAAATCATGAGGAGATTATCACTCCATGTGAGAGATGTGATGAACTTGAAAAAGAAGTGAAAGAGTTGAAAAACAAACTCACAATCTCACATAGTGATAGAAACCTCAACCGGTTGTTGAACTCTCAAAGACATAATCACAACAAAACCGGTTTAGGATATGTTCATAAAAAGGACAAAAAGTACAAGGTGGTTGGAACATTTTCTAAGAAAAACTCATCAAAGAGACCAACTTGTACTTATTGTGGAAAAGTTGGACATATCAACATTGAGTGCCATATTAAGAAGTTTGAAATGAATAAGGGCACTTATATGTGGATTAAGAAGGGAGAAAGTCCCAACACTAACCCTAAGGGACCCAACATTGTTTGGGTACCCAAAGTGAACAAGTGATTTCATATTGTAGGTGTGCCTTCGAACGGGAAAACAATTGTGGTATCTTGATAGTGGATGTTCGAAGCACATGACGGGAGATAAGCGGCACTTCATTAAGCTTACTCCAAAGGAAAAGGGTTATGTCACTTATGGGGACAACAACAAAGGCAAAATCCTTGGTATTGGTAAAATCGGAAACTCTTCAAACTTGATTATTGATAATGTGCTCTATGTTCAAGGATTAGAACATAATCTCTTGAGCATAAGCCAATTATGTGATATTGGCAATCATGTAGTTTTTACCTCTACCCATTGCCTCATTAAAAGTGACAAAGATGAATCAATCAAATTTGTTGGTAGAAGGTCAAATAATACTTACTTAGTTGATTTGAACAAAGTCACTTCTTTGGTCTCTACTTGTTTAGTGAGCAAAGAAAATGACACTTGGTTATGGCATCGTAGGACCGCTCATATAAATGTAAACCAATTGAAGAAAATTCAATCTAAAGATCTAGTAGTTGGTTTACCAAAGCTAAATTTTTCTATTGAAGGTGTTTGTTCCCCTTGCAAGAAATGTAAACAAACTAAAAACACCTTTGGATCAAAAATGGTTATGTCCACATCAAGGCCATTAGAAATGCTTCATATGGACTTGTTTGGACCATCACAAATAAAAAGCTTTGGTGGCAACTATTATGCATTGGTGATTGTTGATGACTTCTCTAGGTTTACTTGGACTTTATTTTTAACTACTAAGAGTGAGACCTACAAATATTTTAAACATCATGTCAAACTTTTGCAAAACCAAGTAAATCAAAAAGTAATTATTATTCGAACCGATCATGGTGGTGAATTCGAAAACCACAAATTTGATAGATTTTGTGCTAAAAATGGTATTGAGCATCAATTCTCCGCACCAAGGACTCCGAAACAAAACGGAGTGGTAGAGCGGAAAAATAGGGTGCTAGAGGAACTTGCTAGAACCATGTTAAATGATTCTCAAGTACCTCAATATTTTTGGGCCGATGCCGTCAATACGGCTTGTTATGTTTTAAATCGTATTTTGATAAGGCCCTCTTTGGATAAAACCCCCTATGAACTTTACAAGGGAAGAAAGCCAAATATATCTCATTTTCATGTCTTCGGATGCCAAGTTTTTGTTTTAAATAATGGAAAAGAACACCTTGGCAAGTTTGATTCCAAATCCGATGAAGGCATATTTTTAGGCTATTCTTCTCATAGTAAAGCTTATAGAATTTTCAATAAAAGAACTTTAACTATTGAGGAATCAATTCATGTGGTTTTTAATGAGTCTTCAAAAGAAGATAGTGTTTTATGTGATGCTAGTGAAGATGGCATTGTCTTTTCAAAAGAAGAAAAAGAGAGAGAGAATTCAAAAGTTGATGAAGGAGAAGTAAGGGAAGAACTTCCTCCAACTTGGAAATCGGTCAAGGCTCATCCTATAGACAAAGTCATAGGAGATATGTCAAAGGGAGTACTTACTCGTAGGTCTATTCAAAACATTTGCCACTATGTCTCATTTGTTTCTCAAATTGAACCCGATTCAATTAAAAAGGCCATTGAGGATGATCATTGGGTTCTTGCTATGCAAGAAGAATTAAACCAATTTGAAAGAAATGAAGTTTGGGATCTAGTCCCTAAACCCGATGATCATACCATAATTGGTACTAAATGGATTTATAGAAACAAACTTGATGAATCCGGGTTGATTATAAGAAACAAAGCTAGACTAGTAGCTCAAGGGTACAACCAAGAGGAAGGTATCGATTATGATGAGACCTTTGCTCCGGTTGCACGTCTTGAAGCAATCCGAATTTTACTTGCTTATGCTTCAATCATGAAATTCACTTTATATCAAATGGATGTTAAAAGTGCTTTCTTGAATGGGTTTATAAATGAAGAAGTGTATGTCAAACAACCCCCCGGTTTTGAAAATAGTGAATTTCCAAACCATGTTTATAAATTGAAAAAGGCACTCTATGGATTGAAACAAGCTCCTAGAGCTTGGTATGATCGATTGAGTTCCTTTCTATTAGAAAACAAGTTTCAAAGAGGGAAGGTTGATAATACACTATTTATTTATAAAACCAAGGATGACATTTTGTTAGTACGAATCTATGTTGATGATATCATTTTCGGTGCTACTAACGTGTCTCTTTGTAGAAAGTTTTCAAATTTGATGAAAAAGGAATTTGAAATGTCAATGATGGGAGAACTCAAGTTCTTCCTAGGCTTACAAATAAAGCAAGTCAAGGAGGGGATATTTGTGCATCAAGGGAAATATTGCAAAGAGCTCCTTGAGAAATTCGGATTGGACAAGTGCAAGGAAGCCTACACTCCAATGAGCACATCATGCTACCTAGACAAGGATGAACAAGGTACACCGGTTGATGTTAGTAAGTATAGGGGTATGATAGGTAGTCTCCTATATCTCACTGCATCTAGACCGGATATTATGTTTAGTGTATGCATGTGTGCTAGATTTCAAGCTAATCCTAAAGAATCTCACCTATCCGCAGTTAAACATATATTTAAGTATCTAAAAGGAACAATTAACACTGGTTTATGGTATCCTGCTGATGCCAATCTTTGTTTAGTTGGTTACTCGGATTCCGACTTCGCGGGATGCAAGCTTGATCGCAAAAGCACCAGTGGTACTTGCCATTTCTTGGGAAGTTCATTGGTGTCATGGTTTTCTAAAAAGCAAGCTTGTGTCGCTCTTTCTACCGCCGAAGCGGAATATATCGCAGCCGGTAGTTGTTGTGCTCAACTGTTATGGATGAAACAACAATTATCGGATTTTGGTTTGAAACTTGAAAATATTCCGATTAGATGCGATAACACGAGTGCAATCAATTTGACTAAGAATCCGGTGTATCACTCAAGAACTAAACACTTTGAAATAAGACATCACTTTTTAAGAGATCATGTACAAAAGGGTGATTGCACAATTGAATTTGTCAGTACCACAAATCAATTAGCCGACATTTTTACAAAACCTCTACCAAGGGACACCTTTTATCATATTAGGAGAGAACTTGGTATTTTAGATGAAGCTAATATAGGCTAATTGCATTGTGTGTCATTTTTGGAAAATCACCATATTAGTCTTACTCTAATGTGTTATTGATTCTTAGTTAAATTATCCTTGATGATATTTGAAATTGTATATGTTAATTGTGTGTGATTCTGTACTGTATTCCAAGTTGGTAGTGAAGCATTTGTGTTTGATTTGTGTTTGGTCTTTTAAAACTGAGTTTTTACTTTCTGTTCTGTCAAAATACTCGAGTTTTTCCAAAAACACTCGAGTATTTTAATTCAAAATTAAATCAGTTTTAAATTGAAAAAGTTTTTAATCAGGGTCTGATAAAAATACTCGAGTGTTTATAAAAACACTCGAGTCTTTATTAAAATACTCGAGTGTTTTTCAAAACACTCGAGTCTTTCGAAACCCCCAATTTTTGAACTTTCAGACCAAACTCGAGTATTTTCCAAAAAACTCGAGTATTTTGCGTTTTCCTGAAATTTGAACTTTCGGACCAAACTCGAGTTTTTCAATTTTTACTCGACTTTTCTGGGGAAATCTGGGCTGAGTCACGACCGACTCGAATATATTTTCAAAAACTCGAGTATATCCTAAAGAACAACTCTAGTATTTATGAATATACTCGAGTATTTTGAACTGTTTATATATACTCTCAGACTCAAGTTTTTGCGACCCTCTTCTCTCTCGGTTTTCTCATATCTCTCTCCTCAAAACTCAGATTTTCCTCAAAGTTTTGTCAAATCTTACTAGTTTTTCATCCTCTAAACTCTTCTCTCGGTTTTATCCTCCTCTAGATGCTCCAGCTCCTTCGATGTTTTGATGATGTTGACCTTTGGATTTTATCTTAGTTTTCATTCTGTTTTTATCATATTGGTCTTTGTTACATTTTCTGTATTTTGAGAACTTGGTGTTTTGAGACTTTGGGTTTCTTATTGCACCTTTGATTTGGACCTTTTATGATGTTTTTATGTTAATGAATTTGGTCTTCATTATGATGTTTGTGCAAAGCTTCAGGGGGAGCTCTTTATCGTTATTATATCTCCGTTTTATTTGCATAGTTGGTTATGGGGTTTTCCGATTATGCACCTCTCCTCCCTTGATCTTTTTCTAAATTGTTACATCTTTTTGGCGTATGACAAAAAGGGGGAGAGATATTACACTTGTCTTGTCTTGATATTGTTGCACCTAAAATCTCTAATTATGGTATATACTCTGATAATTGTTAAATTCTCTAATACCATAGGCTTGGTGCTAAAATTAAATTGTCATAACATCTTGCTCAAGCTGAATTTTTTAGATAGGTGAAAAGTATCATATAGTGAGGGGGAGTTGCATCTCCAAGTGGATCAAGCTTAACAAATGGATCAAGTGTTATTTATTTTGTCATCACCAAAAAGGGGGAGATTGTGAATTCAATGCTCCTAATTATGTGGATTATGTTTTGATGATGACAAAATAATTAACAAATCATGCCTTGAAGATAATGCAACATCAACATCAACAAGAAGTCAAGAAAAGAAGACAAGTGCCCAATCATTCTCAATCAAATATTAATTGTAAATTTCTAATTTATGTTGAGAGTGGTTGAGAGTGGGTAGAAATAGTTAGTCTCTTCTAGGAATAAATTTTTATATGTTTATTAAGTTGAGATTGACCAAAATTAATACTTGAGAGCAAAAATAAAATTGAAAAATAATTTTTCCCATATCTGATCAAAATACTCGAGTATTTTGATAAAGACTCGAGTATATACTCGAGTATTTATAGAAAAACTCGAGTATTTGTGCCAGGTCAGCAATTATGACCGTTAGTCTTGTTCGTGCACCAATTCACTCGTGACCGACCAAAAAGACTCGAGTTTTTACCAAAAGACTCGAGTATTTTTGTCCAGTCAGCAAAAATGAACGTTGGAGAGACTCAAAAACTCAATTGAGGGCATTTTGAGTCTCATCCAACCCCAAGAGAGAATTCAGAACCTTATTGTAAAATTTCTCTTTGAATTTGTGCAAGAACAAACAAGACAACAACACATCATTGATTACAAGCTTTCATAATTTCCTCTTCTCAAGTGTTAATTCCCAAAAAGCTCAACTTCTCACTCATATTGTCATTTTATTCCAAGTTGAGTTTTAGGCCTCAATTCTTACATTGAGCTGTGCTTATTTGTGCTAATCCATTGTGAGATTAGTAATACACATACAAAAAGCTTGATTATTCAAAGTCTTGGATTGTTCCCAAGCAAACCCTAAGTGGCTTAGGGTGTTGGAAGTCTTGAGAGGTTCTCAAGCACAAGACTAGGAGGTTCCTAGCCCGGTGGAGTTTCTTGAAGGGAGTTCAAGGAAGCTTTGTGAAGAGTTCTTCAATCACCGGAATCAAATTGGGGTAGAAATCAAGAGTTTGGTACACTCTTGAAAGGGTTAGGTTGAGTGAGGCCATTCTCAAGCAATCCTTTGTAATTTCTAACAATTTGATTATTAGTAGAAACTCCTAAGTGATTAGGAGGACTGGATGTAGCTCATTGTTGGAGTGAACCAGGATAAAATTGCTTGAGTGTTGGTTTATTGCTTTTAATCTACTTTCTAGCTCAATAGACTTAAGTCATTTCAATCAATTAGGATTTATACAATTAGGTAGCAAGTTCAAGGAATCTTTGTGTTTAAAAGTTATTTAGATTGCTTGCTATTCTGTTGGATAAGTTCCTGTTTATTATTGAATTGATTTGAGTTAAATTGCTGAATTTTCGTTTCTGGTTTTTCTGCTATCTGATAGTAAAAACTCGAGTATTTCAGAAAAGACTTGAGTTGTTCATCCTGAAAAACTCGAGTATTTCACAAAAGACTCGAGTCTTTTGTTTCTGATTCCAGAAAATTCAGTCTTAGCTCCATTCTTCAATTATCAATCGAAATATTTGGTATTAGTGCTTCAAAATACTATTCACCCCCCCTCTAGTATTTGCTTAGCCCGCTTGTTGGTTTCTAGCAAAAGCTTCCCCAGCGGAGTCGCCAATTGTTTCGGACCGCTTTGTGCTATAAATGAATGATTAATGAAAAGATAATGGGTTCGTAAACTTAATGAAGCTTTAGGCTTTTATTACTTTGAAATGGGGGTTCAGAGAGACAAATGCCAGAGTAGGGGTTCCACACTTGTGGTATTTTTACAGGGTGAGGGGTGTGCGCCTTCGCCTTTTACACTCTCCTCTATATTCTAAAACTTAGGCTTCAGCAGAAGCTTCTATTCCATCCCCTCTTCTTACGCTCTCTCTGTGTTTCAATTGGGTCTCACTTCAGTGGTGTTAGTTTTTGAGTTGAGTTGTGCTGAGTCTTCTTTTTTCTTCTTGTTGTTGTAACACTCTTTCAATAAACTTCATAGGTAGAATAATTGATTATATTTCAATACGAGTTCAAATTGTTATTCGAAAGATTTTTCGAACTAAACATTTCATTTCATGAAAACTCGGCTGAATATTCAAAACTAGATCTGAGTTCAAAATAGATTTGGAAGTTTTCCCCAATAATTTACAGAGAATATGAGTTTTTGAAACATAGGGTGCATAATAACTTCAGAGTTGGTGGGAAAATATCGAGATCAGCTCGTAGAATAAGTGAATCATTGAAAAGGGGTTTCACCGGATATGTTTGTGTTAAAATAAAATGATTGTACCAAGGAACTTAAAATGTTATCTTGATCATCCTTTTCAAAATATAACTTAGATACTATCACAGAAATGTCTTAGAGCTGATCCAGAATCTTGGTTTTCTCATCTATTACATTTGATTTCCGACTGCTATGCACAACACCGAAAATCTCTTTTTCCTCTGTTCTCCAATGCTCTTTATGGGTCTCCTACCCTTACTCATCATTGAGAAGGTCATAATGTTGGTCCCTAACCTACAAGGGCACGGGAGTAAGCATATCCATTTGCATAGTCAAATGAGATAGATATAAGGAAAGTAATATCAACAATCACAGTTATTCAAGTATCAACCAAGATGCAAGTACATATGAGCACGCCTTTTTTTAATATTCTTCATCTTGTAATGCAAGTGTCATGATGCATGATTCCATCCACAACCGAGGCCTCCAACAATATTGGATATCTGGCAATTGATATCCTGGTGTTCCCAGAACACCACCAAACGTTCCCAGAACGAGTGGCAAACCGCACTTGGAAAACAAACACAACTCCTAGAGTGTGCATCACGTTCCCAGAACGCATTAAACCAGGTCCCGGACACTGGCCACATATCTATAATGTGTCATCAAGTCGGTTACAATTTCGGTACTCCCAGAGTACCCATCTCATATTCCCAGAATATGAGAATTATTCCTTGCCAACCTATTCTCCATTCCTCTATAAATGAATGCACCACTTTCAAGATTGTTTTTTATCTTTGATTTATCCATTGTGATTTAGGTACGTCTCGTAATTCCCTTGGAATGATTGGTTTGAGGTACCAACCTTGGCATGATGAGATACACTTAAATTAGTTTCAATTATGCCAGTGATCTTGAATTGAGTAGTCTTAACCCATGGTAATCACTCGTCCTTTAAAAGACTAAATTTTCCTTTTGCAATTTCAGATACTAACCGGTTACAGTCACAGACTAACCGGTTAGCGTCACATATCTGAAACTGTTTTACCATGGAGCTTCAAGAAATCCCCTTTTTCTTGAGCTTTCTACTCAGTTCACAGACAGTTTTTATCATGGCCTTTTACCTCAAACCTATTGTGCTTATCATTCACAGGCCTAAATCCACAATTTGCTATCAATGAAACATAACTTAACTTTTAAGTTATCACAACACTTCAAGATATTGATTCTTCTCCCACAATCCAAAACCCACAGTGATTTATCACTTACTTTTCAGATTGGTATCTATTGAAATTAGAGTTAGAATTGAGTAAGAATGATAGAGACTTTTCACCAATTTTAACAACACATTCTTCTTTTGAAATTACACAGCATCTAACCGGTTACGAAAATCGTCTAACCGGTTAGATTAGACAGTCTGTGTACTGAAAATAGAATTTTGCAAATATTTCTTTTCAATACTCAATTCTACCTCATTTCAATACTCACATACACCCATATACCTTGAGTAATTTTTGCTCAGCTACAGAAACACATTAAATATTGCATACATGTTATTTAGAGCATCAATTCTTGCACATAACTATATTTAATCACAAGTAACAGCAAGTGCCACACATAGCTCATATCCATACATGTAATCTCCAATTAATGCATTTATATCATTTGTATAACTTGCTTAGATCTGTTACCAACAGAGTTAATTTATCCAGTGGCCTCCAAGCATTTGATTATGATACACTATGCCCTTTGGGAGTCTCATGGTGACTCCACCTATTCTTTCATGAGATCTATTCTCATTCTAGCAAAAGAAAGCTTCTCCCTTACCTCAGCATTGAATTTGTTGAAGATTAGCACTGGAACTTTGAAGAAACTTCACCATTTCCTCACAATTCCTATGTTCTGTTTCAGCCACGATTTCCCTCAACCAGGTTCAAAGACCAGAAGATTTGACATGACAATGGGCCAAAGAAATTGGGGAAAACTATCAGAACTCAAACTAGGTAACATGCACTAGCTTTGGAAACAAGTTTGAGGCTTAAAGAATGCATGTACTTACCAGGATCATGCCCTAAAGAGAGCCTCACGAATTGATTTTCTGGTTCTAGACAGACTGATTCCTCAATCTTCCCAGGCTAATAACCTCTTCAATATTCACTCTCAAATCACTCTCCATACCTCAATACAAAGCTGGAAGACTAAGCTTTGATATGGTGTATCCCTCTTGGTTTGATTCTTAAAGATCAAAGAGAAATTGACAGAGAAACCTAGAAACCCTAACTCAGTTTCAACCCCAACCCTTCATCAAAGAACCTTTAATTTGATTCCCAAATCGCATATTTATAGGGAAATTGATGAGCATGCAACTCGACACGTATCCCTCACTAGAAATCGAGTGGGTTTCGTGGCAATTCATGGTTTAATTGGTTGATTACTCATCAAGATCCACTATCTGGGTTTCTTGAGTTCATAGTGTAACCGGTTACAAAGCCTTTCTAATCGGTTACCTACTGATGAATTTTAGAAAATTGTTAATTTAATAATTCTTTTCCCATAAACCCTTTTTAATATTATATTTAGGTCCTGGCTCAGGGACCAAAATGCAATACCCATGTTTTTGGTTATCCACTTACCAAGAATCATCTTTACCTATATTTTGTATATTAACACATAATAGATTTAGACTAAAAATTGAAAGAGTTTAATATCAAACCTTATTATTAATTTTCGCATTATTCGGAAGACGAAAATTAGGGGTGTTACACTACTCCCCCACTTGAAAGGAATTTCGTCCCCGAAATTTTCTTGGCTTTTCTCACAAAAGTAGATTTTTGGGTTCTCCCCCACTTAAAAGATTAGGATAGGATATTAGTATTCCGAGATATTTTTCAAATTTAGGAAATCAAGATTCGTCGTCCAACTCTAATCTGACCAATTCCCTTTAAGGAAAAACGTCATATGAAAAATACGGTCCACGATACCTTCCCTGATAAAACCTCTCTCGATTCGCGTTCCAGGAAAGCTTTTTGGATTTCACACACAGGTTTCTTGAATATGAATGAAAAGATATTTGTATGACTTCGTTACTCGATAATTTGGAATATTAGGGTGATCAGTCCAAATATCCAAACTATTAGTAATGAATCATACTAGATATAATCTCTCACAAGAAAGATTATACGACATGTCTTTAAGTTAGATGAACTTAAAGATGAATTATTGATCACTATCAGTCTTCAGGGGAATAGTCAGTTTCTAGAGACATTTCCGTTGGGGAGACAACATTTGTCCTAACCCGGTGGTTGTTAATTTCTCTAGCCTTAACTAATCCTCCTATGGTTGAAGTGTTCGCAGATATTTATCACTTCCAACGGTGATAAAAGTTTGGATTATCAAAGTTAGGATCGGACCTTTCTACAAAGTCTTGATATTTAAGAGGTTAGATTAACTACATTCGGAAACATTTGGCTAGATTGGTTCGGAAACTAGATGACTGAGAGGGTCTAGTTTAAAATCTACTTCATGATCTTTCGTAACATAATAGTTGTACTTGTCCACTTTAACGGTTGTCAATTTCTTCCTCTCCTCTATCTATTAACCAATCCGACTATCATGAACTTCTTGCATTAGAAGTGCAAGCGTCCCTCTTAATTCCTTAGAATTTCATCAAGTGGGATCCTATGCGGCATCCTTTAAAACACTCATTTTCATTCCTTTAAAAAAATATTATCATGGGACTTTAACATGCAATTGAGGGATTTCATATTTGGTGAAGAGTCTCCAATCGATTCACAAATTTGTATTTATAACTGGTTCAAGTTACAGTATGTAACCGGTTACACGATAACTCTAACCGGTTAGAGTACTGTATCAGACCAGTTACAGTAGTTTTAAAATACGATTCTCCTTATTTTCTCCCCCCTAAAAACGATTTCCTCCTTTCCCCTTCCTCTTCAAGGCCTAAACCTCCCAAATACTAATTTCCCATCCATTCTCACTCTTCAAAACATCACTATTGCTCATAATCCCTTCTCATGTTCTCACTCTCCCCTAGGGTTCCTCTCCCAATTCCGTTTTCCCATTCTCTCCAAACCCTAACATTCAGAAATCATGTCCTCCAATCCTCCTCATCGCTCTAGAGTCAAGTCCACTGCCACCCGACCTCCTAGAAGACCAAGAATCGAGTACTACAGTGACGACAAGTGTATGGAGAGGTTCGAGAGTTTCTGTGACAGAGGTTTTGGGCTCAAGAGATGGATGAACTTCAGATGGTGTGCCAACAATAACTTCCAATTTCAGAGGTTGTATGAGTATCAAGGTTTGGTAACTTTTATGGAGTTGAAGGGTTCCATCTTCCCAAGGTTGATTAGGGAGTTCTATGCCAATTTCAGGGAGTATGAAGGGGGTCATCAGTCCAAGGTAAATGGGGTGATTTTTGATGTTACCCCTATTGATTTTCTGATTGTGGGTGGACTCCAATCAGCGGGAACTTATCCCGGTGATCCGGATGATAATCGGCTTTACGTCTGCAACACTGAGGATGTTTACAAGGATAGTTTACGGAGTCCGGATTTGTACTTGACCGATCCTCGTAAATCTGTGGGAAACATGACTGTGGAGGACAGGATGATTCTCTATGTCTTGACATACTTGCTAACCCCTAGGACTTCTTCCAATCACACTCAAGCTATGGCAGCAGATCTTCGGTATATGTTCGCAATCAAGAACCAAATTCAAGTGAATTGGGTCCGATTGGTGTGTGCCTTCATGGCACAGGCGGCTGACTCGACAAGCGGTTGTCTGCCTTATCCTTTCTTTGTGAGCCGACTCATTGAGTACAAAGGGATTCCTATCCCGGAGGATGAGGAGTTTGAGCCGAGCGAAAGCTTAACCTGCATCAATGATAGAATCCTTCACTCGATGGGAATTTATCAACATGATGCGGACGGAATTTGGAAATGGAACGCTGACATCAAAGCCTCAGATGCTGCAGCGGCTGTGGAAAGAGAGCGACAACGACAAGAGGAGGAAGGGACAGGAGTTGAGCCCGAGGATGCGACTATGAGGGATAGGGCTCCAGCTGCGGGTGGTGGTGAAATTCCGAGGCACTTTACTCAGCCTTATTCCACCTTTGATTTTGGTGGAGCTTCAGGTCATGCGGGCGAGGCTAACGTTTATGCTTCTATGGAAGAGAGGCTAAACGCCAGGATGGATGCTGGTTTTGCTAGGGTCTAAGGACGTATGGACAGGATGGATGAACAATTTTCAAATCTGAATGGGCGTTTTGATTCTCTAGGCATCAATACGGAGAACATGCACTTCCTGCTACGCACATTCGGGCGTTTCCAGGGTCCACCTACTCCACCTCCTACGTCTCCTCCGCATGAAGACTAGTGACTTTGAATCTCTTATTTTGTTTAGGATCTCGACTATGTAGCTTTTTCATTATAATCATGTAGTCTTGGGGAAATTTTGGGTCTCATCACACTTCTAGTGGTAGTTTCCCCCTTATGCATTTTGGCTTAATATGCTTATCCGATGTATTTTGCTATTTATGACTTCCGCCGACTACCTAATGTTTTATTTGCGTTGTTATGTATGAACCTTTATGCTTGTAATGAATTATCTTTGTTTATCACTACCGTTTCCTTTCTATGCTGTTCCTAATCCAATATGCACTTATATGTTTATCTACTTAATGCATAACATCTGTATGATAGCTGCAATAATATTTCAGAATTGCCCCTAATCTTGTTGCTTGGTTTTCCTTGGTTGGTCAAATGATCAACGGATTAAGGGTTAGATAAAATAGCATAGTATGATACACCTATAAGGCCTTCAGCATCACATACAACAATTTCTAGGGCCTACCACGTAATATTTTAGATGTTAAGACCTCTAGAAACTGACCCTGCCTCGATTTTGTCCATTTCTGCATACTGTAACCGGTTACAGAGTCGGCTAACCGGTTAGGTTATGCAGCAGGGCAATCAAATGGGGTAAGAGAAATTCAAACGAATTGAGATCCTGTTCCTAATGTTCCAGTAAAACTCTACAAGCACTTATCAGAAGCATTGACATAATAATAAGCAGGAGTTTCAAATGAGAGGTATTCGAAGGGGTGCCATGTTGACTAGTTGAATTACTATTGTTACCCCTCAGGAATGAAAGAATGAATGGTCTTTAGAATTTATCAATCGCCATAAGATTGAATACTAACAGGGACTACGTCACACCAGGTCTAGGAATGGATTATTCTTCACACCATAGCGAATAAACACATCATCCTAGTTTACTTCCCTAGTTGCCATTCCTCAAAATTGATGTATCACTGACTCTTTTATAATCTTTATGAACCAGTGCTTGAATCTCACCATGGCAACAGGTTTGAAAAGAATACTACCTCCCATCTGAGTTCCACTTCGGCCATCCCGTTTTCTTACTAAACAATCTAAACCACTTGCTAAAAAGCCATCCAATATCAACTTGGACCCAGAGAGTGAGCTTGTGAGAACAGATTTCCTAGAAAGTAGCACAGCCATCGGAAATTTAATGCATGGAATCATACCTCAGGAACCAAGAATCAGGATCATTTGCTATGATACCACAAAATGTAACACTCTTTCAATAAACTTCATTGGTAGAATAATTGATTATATTTCAATACGAGTTCAAATTGTAATTCGAAAGATTTTTCGAACTAAACATTTCATTTCATGAAAACTCGGCTGAATATTCAAAACTAGATCTGAGTTCAAAATAGATTTGGAAGTTTTCCCCAATAATCTACAGAGAATATGAGTTTTTGAAACATAGGGTGCATAATAACTTCAGAGTTGGTGGGAAAATATCGAGATCAGCTCGTAGTAATAAGTGAATCATTGAAAAGGGGTTTCACCGGATATGTTTGTGTTAAAATAAAATGATTGTACCAAGGAACTTAAAATGTTATCTTGGATCATCCTTTCCAAAAATATAACTTAGATACTATCACAGAAATGTCTTAGAGCTGATCCAGAATCTTGGTTTTCTCATCTATTACATTTGATTTCCGACTGCTATGCACAACACCGAAAATCTCTTTTTCCTCTGTTCTCCAATGCTCTTTATGGGTCTCCTACCCTTACTCATCATTGAGAAGGTCATAATGTTGGTCCCTAACCTACAAGGGCACAGGAGTAAGCATATCCATTTGCATAGTCAAATGAGATAGATATAAGGAAAGTAATATCAACAATCACAGTTATTCAAGTATCAACCAAGATGCAAGTACATATGAGCACGCCTTTTTTTAATATTCTTCATCTTGTAATGCAAGTGTCATGATGCATGATTCCATCCACAACCGAGGCCTCCAACAATATTGGATATCTGGCAATTGATATCTTGGTGTTCCCAGAACACCACCAAACGTTCCCAGAACGAGTGGCAAACCGCACTTGGAAAACAAACACAACTCCCAGAGTGTGCATCACGTTCCCAGAACGCATTAAACCAGGTCCCGGACACTGGCCACATATCTATAATGTGTCATCAAGTCGGTTACAATTTCGGTACTCCCAGAGTACCCTTCTCATATTCCCAGAATATGAGAATTATTCCTTGCCAACCTATTCTCCATTCCTCTATAAATGAATGCACCACTTTCAAGATTGTTTTTTATCTTTGATTTATCCATTGTGATTTAGGTACGTCTCGTAATTCCCTTGGAATGATTGGTTTGAGGTACCAACCTTGGCATGATGAGATACACTTAAATTAGTTTCAATTATGCCAGTGATCTTGAATTGAGTAGTCTTAACCCATGGTAATCACTCCTCCTTTAAAAGACTAAATTTTCCTTTTGCAATTTCAGATACTAACCGGTTACAGTCCCAGACTAACCGGTTAGCGTCACATATCTGAAACTGTTTTACCATGGAGCTTCAAGAAATCCCCTTTTTCTTGAGCTTTCTACTCAGTTCACAGACAGTTTTTATCATGGCCTTTTACCTCAAACCTATTGTGCTTATCATTCACAGGCCTAAATCCACAATTTGCTATCAATGAAACATAACTTAACTTTTAAGTTATCACAACACTTCAAGATATTGATTCTTCTCCCACAATCCAAAACCCACAGTGATTTATCACTTACTTTTCAGATTGGTATCTATTGAAATTAGAGTTAGAATTGAGTAAGAATGATAGAGACTTTTCACCAATTTTAACAACACATTCTTCTTTTGAAATTACACAGCATCTAACCGGTTACGAAAATCGTCTAACCGGTTAGATTAGACAGTCTGTGTACTGAAAATAGAATTTTGCAAATATTTCTTTTCAATACTCAATTCTACCTCATTTCAATACCCACATACACCCATATACCTTGAGTAATTTTTGCTCAGCTACAGAAACACATTAAATCTTGCATACATGTTATTTAGAGCATCAATTCTTGCACATAACTATATTTAATCACAAGTAACAGCAAGTGCCACACATAGCTCATATCCATACATGTAATCTCCAATTAATGCATTTATATCATTTGCATAACTTGCTTAGATTTGTTACCAACAGAGTTAACTTATCCAGTGGCCTCCAAGCATTTGATTATGATACACTATGCCCTTTGGGAGTCTCATGGTGACTCCACCTATTCTTTCATGAGATCTATTCTCATTCTAGAAAAAGAAAGCTTCTCCCTTACCTCAGCATTGAATTTGTTGAAGATTAGCACTAGAACTTTGAAGAAACTTCACCATTTCCTCACAATTCCTATGTTCTGTTTCAGCCACGATTTCCCTCAACCAGGTTCAAAGACCAGAAGATTTGACATGACAATGGGCCAAAGAAATTGAGGAAAACTATCAGAACTCAAACTAGGTAACATGCACTAGCTTTGGAAACAAGTTTGAGGCTTAAAGAATGCATGTACTTACCAGGATCATGCCCTAAAGAGAGCCTCACGAATTGATTTTCTGGTTCTAGACAGACTGATTCCTCAATCTTCCTAGGCTAATAACCTCTTCAATATTCACCCTCAAATCACTCTCCATACCTCAATACAAAGCTGAAAGACTCAGCTTTGATATGGTGTATCCCTCTTGGTTTGATTCTTAAAGATCAAAGAGAAATTGACAGAGAAACCCAGAAACCCTAACTCAGTTTCAACCCCAACCCTTCATCAAAGAACCTTTAATTTGATTCCCAAATCGCATATTTATAGGGAAATTGATGATCATGCAACTCGACACGTATCCCCCACTAGAAATCGAGTGGGTTTCGTGGCAATTCATGGTTTAATTGGTTGATTACTCATCAAGATCCACTATCTGGGTTTCCTGAGTTCATAGTGTAACCGGTTACAAAGCCTTTCTAACCGGTTACCTACTGATGAATTTTAGAAAATTGTTAATTTAATAATTCTTTTCCCATAAACCCTTTTTAATATTATATTTAGGTCCTGGCTCAGGGACCAAAATGCAATACCCATGTTTTTGGTTATCCACTTACCAAGAATCATCTTTACCTATATTTTGTATATTAACACAGAATAGATTTAGACTAAAAATTGAAAGAGTTTAATATCAAACCTTATTATTAATTTTCGCATTATTCGGAAGACGAAAATTAGGGGTGTTACAGTTGTTCCCCGTGTACGTTGGAGGAGGGTTTCTCTTATAGGGTCCTTCTTACCTTTCGGTCTCTGCCTTTCTTCCCTTGGTCCACTGGTTCATTTCCCTTTTCCTTCTTTGTGGCTGCTCTCTTCAGTATCCGTTTTGTCTCCTTTACCTCTTTAAGCTTTGTCATTTATTGCTCACAGTGTGGAGTCTACAAGGTTTGCCTTTTTGGTCATTCCTCTGGGAGAGGGCTGCATGAGGTAAGCCAAGATGCTCTGGCTTCTCATGCACACTCCTCATGATCTAGGGAACCGAAATCCCTTGTCTTTACGCGTACGCCTTCCACAGGCTCCGTTTCCTGTTCGCTCTCATTTATCATGACTTTCTCCCCAAGTTTCCATATCACCCGAGGCGCCCTGAGAGGGTACGTTGTGCTCATTGGCATCGGCACACCTTGCTCTTCCTGTTGGTTGTGACGTCAGAATATGACGCCTTGATGACTGTCGCTATGGGCGTAGCGCTTTGAGCAGCTCCTGGTATTTGCACGCTTTCTCCTGGTGCCCTCGTTGTGCGGTGATCTTGGGCTTGGTGATCTTGGACTTCCATATGGATTGGGCCTTGTGACTTTGGGCTACCGAATAATGGGGTATCAACAATTTCCCTGCAAACAGAATTAGGCATAACAGAGTGTTGCATCATATGATTAGAAAGAGTTCCAAGAACGGTTTTGGCTAGGACAGATCTGCCTGCAAAAGAGAGGCAATTAGCTTTCCAACTAGCCAATTTGTTTTGAAGCTTCTCCATAAGGGGTTTAAAGTTCTCCTTCTTTCTTCTTCCACCTTTGTCTATGGAGCCAAGATAGGACCCAAGACCCTTAGTCCATTTGAAGCCACTGAGATTAACAATATCTACACAGACATCTTGCTCAACATTTTTAGAGAAATAAATACTAGATTTAGCATAATTAATTTTAAGACCAGAACAAACAATAAAATAATCAAGACAATTCAAAATAATACTATACTGCTCCAAGGAAGCTTCAGTAAATAGGAGGAGATCGTCTGCGAACATCAAATGGGGGATCTGGGGACCATGAATACCAGCTTTAATCGGCTTCCAGTGACCTTTAGAAACTTCATCCTGTATCACCTTTAGAAACTTCATCCTGTATCATGTGGCTTAATTTGTCCATACAGATAACAAAAAGGAAGGGAGATAAAGGGTGTCACTATCTGATGCCCCTGGTAGGTAAAAATTCCTCTCCTTTTTCTCCATTCCAAAGTAATTTAAAAGAAGAAGAGGTAATACAGCTATTAACCAGGTCGATAAGATTCAAGAGAAGATCAAGCTCAATCAGACACTCCTTAATAAACTTCCAAGATATACTATCGTAGGCCTTTTCCATATCAATTTTGATAGTCATGAAACCAGTTCTTCCTTTCATTTTCTTCATAGAATGAGTTAACTCTTGAGCAATAATAATTTTGTCTTGGATGTTCCTTCCTGGGATGAAACCCGCCTGATAAGGGGAAATCCAATCTCTAAGGAATGGTTTGAAGCGGTTGGCAAGAATTTTAGTAAGACATTTGTAAATAACATTGCAAAGGGAGATAGGACGAAATTGATGGCTTTAATAGTTTTGATGGCTCTAATAGCCTCGGAGTGAAACCAAGCATAGTGAATGAAGTCAATAAAATTGTTTTCAAGCAAATGCCAATTGTTAGAAGATACTTCGTAAACCATCTTCACCATGCGATTTGAAGGAACCCATGGAAAACAAAGCTTTTTTGATTTCATCCCTAGAAGGCACATTTCCAAGAATAGTTAAGCTAGACTCACTCTTAGGATAGGTGATATTACACTGAAAGCAACTCTATTGGGGACTTCCTCATTATAGTTTAACAAAGAAGTCATTAACCATCCTTTGAATAACATCATTTTCAAAACACCAATTACTCGAATCATCAATGAGAGCATGAATTTTATTCTTTCTTCTTCTTGTGATAGTTCTAGAATGGAAATATCTGGTATTCCTGTCACCTCCCTCAATCCAATCTTTTCTAGATTTTTGAAACCAAATGATTTTTTCCTGCTTCAGCGTTTCATCAAGTTGTTGCTTAAGATTGATTTCAAGATCCTGAAGGTAAGGGTTAGTGTAGTAGTTATCTGATAATTGAATCCCCCTAATTCTAGCAATAAGCTTTTTCTTACGAAGAAAAACATTACCAAAAGTATTAGAATTCCACTCTTTAAGCTTAGGCACTATATTATCAACAACATCAATAAGGATGGAGTATTTCTTCCAATTATTAAGCATAAAATTATCAAAATCTTTATGATCTAACCACATAGCCTGAAATCTAAAATGTCTAGTTGCGTTATTATAATTATCAGGAACAATATTGACAAAAAGAGGATGATGGTCAGAGTGTACCCGGGGAAGAATTTTGAGGACTGCGTCAGGGAAGCGAATGAGCCAATTAACATTGCAAAGGCCCCGATCCAACCTTTTGAACACGCACTCGTTGCCATTTCTAGAAGCACCCCTCCAAGTATAGCAGCCTCCAGATTGGCCAATATCAATGAGATTGCAAGCATTAATCCTATTAGCGAAATTAAGGCACTTAGAAAGGTTTGTTGGAGAGTCGCCTTTCTTTTCATTAGGACTAGAAATCTCATTAAAATCCCCAATGAGAAGCCATTCATCAATAGAGGCTTGATCCTTATCCGAAATAGTATCCCATACATTGCACCTTTCAGTTGCACGAGGGCTAGCATAAATCGCAGACAGTAACCAGGGCTTGAAATTTTATTCTTGAATAGTAACATGGATAATTTGATAATCAATGTGAATTGGCTGAATGGAGATACTATTGTTGTTCCAAAGTATTCATATACCACTAGAGAATCCTACAGCTTCACTGATAATAGAATTGCGAAAGCCTAGGTTCCTGATTATGCGACTGGCACGAGTACCACTGCACCTTGGCTCTTGAATTATAACAACATTCGGATGTTGTTCTATGACCATATTACGGAAAAATCGCCCAAACTCCTTACCCATAACACCTCTAACATTCCAAGAAATAACAATCATTGGGGATTGGAAGTGGGTTTGCCTATCAAGGCTGAGACATCGTTACCTGGTCCAGGCAACAGATTTTCATTCCGCGGAGGAGAGGATCCAGCGAAATCGATTTCCATACCCGAGGATAGTGTTGCATTCATGTTCTTATCAGGGGGTTTGGAGTGCCTAAGTGCAACAACGGGTCTTCTTCCTTGAGAACGCGCGACCTCAATGGCTTCAGTGCTAGGATTCCAGACTTGAAGCATACTGGTTTCTAACCCAGTGATTCCACACTTCTGAAGCGTATTCATTGTGTGTAAGATAGCCTTCTCTTTCTTTTTTTGTTTTATTTTATCTTCTGTAGAAACTACTTCTTTTGGGCCTTGAGATTTGTTATGAGAAACATGCTCCTTACTAGGCTGCACTTTAGAATAGGAGGAATAGGGCCCAGATAAGGCCGGCTTATGTTTGAGGTTGATATTTTTATTGTTAGGACTATTGCGGCCCTTAATGAGTTCCTTAGACACAGGAACATGATCTTTGCCATTGGTGGCTATATTCTTCTCAACAATAAGATCCTTCTGAGTGTCAACCGTCTCTTCTTCCACCATATCAAGATTTCTATGAGAGAGGCAAAACATGAACCCTTGATTGTGCGGTTATTGATATTATTATGCACAAAGTTAGACTTTCCTTTGAATCTAGGATTTCTACGCACCATCATCCAAGGGCCAAAAGGGGAGGGATCTGGACTCATAACGGGGGAATCAAAATTTTCCTTATTTTCCTCCAATTGAGATTTAGGAACATTAACAACAATTATCCTCTCATTATTTTTGACCGTTGCATTGTCCACCAGCTTCGGATCTCCAACCACCACCTCCAGTTGCTCTTCCACCGTGATCTCTTTGCCTTCTAGTGATGTAGATTGAATCTCTTTTTTTCTGGGCAGAATTCCATTCTATGACCGTACTTACCACAGTGGAAGCAAATCAAATGCAAACCTTCATACTCAAGACTAATTTCCATCCCAAAAGCTTTGACACGAGGGACAAGTTTCTTCATAAGATCAATTTCAACGCAAATTCCAGCGAACTTGCCTCTAGAGTGGATCGAAGTAGTAAGATCAATCTTCAGCATGGTACCAATTTTAGCACCCACCTTTCTCAGAAAACTAGGATTATAAAGCTTCATGTCAATGTTAGGTATCCTAACCCAAACAGCTGTTTTTCTTATTAAGTGTTCACCTTGAAGGAATAAAGGCCTCCATCTCTGAACAATCAAATAGTGGTCATCCACCTTCCATGGACCCTCAAAGAGAGCATGACTGTTGTGACGCTCTTATTTGATTTCCGAAAAGGTTTGCTCGAATTTGGACTTGTAAAGTTTTCCAAAAATTAGGGTGGAAAAATTTTCTTTTTAAAACACTTGATTGGAAAGTAAAATCAGAGAGTTGAAATCCGGAAAGTTAAAAGAAGTTGAAAGGCAGTCGAGGGGTTTTCGCAATAAATATTATTTTCATAAATGAAACCTTTAGTCCCTCGATTGCGAGTGCTTTTAAAATAAAACTGATCAATACCGGATTTCAAAAAAATTATTAAAAGCAAGCGGAATATTGAAATGCGTAAAGTGAGCCATAGTTGTAGATAATAGGTCATAAAAGGTCTGATACAAAATAGTTACAAGTCCATTGGAAATAGAACACTCTGACAATACCTCACCAAAAGCAAAATTTACAAAAGGTAAAACTCAAAAAGAAAGGGTATCATCAGAGCTGGTCGTCGGTCCACTGCAGCTATTCCATAGACAGAGATCACCGGTTTCGTCCCACGAAACCTACGAGGACGAAAGCGAACTACGGGATTGGGATGGTAGAGAGGGATCTCTACTTCTCCCTCAAAACAACCCGGTGATCCCGATACTCCCAATCACCATCAAGGAGCGGGCGGATCTCGATACAAGGCAGGCATTCGGCCATCACCTACAAGGGCAGGAGAGTAAGCCTAACACAGTCGCATTATCGAATAAGTCTAAGCCCTAACATTCACATCCAGATAAACAGCAGCAATCACCGGTGCAGAAAATGCATATACATATGAGCAAACTCCAGTTTAATTATTATCTTCGAGATAAGTGGCATGATGCATGTACATGTTCTCCAACTCTGACTCTGAGGCCTCTATGTCCACCGGGTCCAGATCTGAGGAACGGTGCGCCCCAGACGCGGCACGGCTTACGGCACGTCTGCCAGCGTAAACGACACGACTTACAGTGTTTCCACCAGCGTAAACGGCACGACTTACAGTGTTTCCACCAGCGTAAACGGCACGACTTACAGTATTACCACCAGCGTAAACGGCACGACTTACAGTATTTCTACCAGCGTAAAAGACACGACTTACAGTGTTTCCACCAGTGTAAAAGACACGACTTACAGTGTTTCCACCAGCGTAAAAGACACGACTTACAGTGTTTCCACCAGCGTAAAAGACACGACTTACAGTGTTTCCACCAGCGTAAATGGCACGACTTACAGTATTTCTACCAGCGTAAAAGGCACGACTTACAGTGCGTCCACCAGCGTAAACGGCACGACTTACAGTGTTTCCACCAGCATAAACAACACGACTTACGGTATTTCTACCAGCGTAAACGACACAACTTACGGTGAACCCTGTGCAGGCTTTCATAAAATATCAAGTTCAGTTACAAAAACAGTTCACAGTTTCACCGGCGTAGGAAAGGCACGCCTTACGGTGTTTCCACCTGCGTAGGTGTTCCTCAGATTGGGACTGGTCTGATAACCTAGCTCATGTCATGTATGTTCTCGATGCAACTCTTGCAGTCCTAGGTTATCATGCACATGTTCAAGTTCCAGGTTTATTATTAGTCCAATTATGTCATAATCATTTGACATCAGTCCAGCATGGATACATACATAGCCATAGGCATCCAACATGTATCCATAAGTATCTAAGCATACAGATGACATAGCAGAGTCGTATTAGTTCTAGATTATGTCTATGTCTGAGTGTTCGGTCAAGGTCCCATCATTTCTTGACCTAAGTCACCTCAAGTGACTAAAACTTGGGATAAGCAAGTCTTAACTACTTAAGACTTCGGTTAAGTGAGTCCTAATCACTTAAGACTAGGTTTAACTGACTTCAGTTGACTAATCATGGACTAAGTCCACTAATCTTGGACTAAATCTCACTAATCAGGAGTTTAGTCTCACTAATCATGAATTAAGTCTAGCTTAATTGACTAATCTCGGATTAAATCCGGCTAATCGTGGATTAGGTCCAACTAATCGTGGATTAGTTGACTAATCAGGGGATTAGGTTCACTAATCTAGGGTTTAAGTCCCACTAATCTTGGATTAGTTGACTATGTTGGAAACCAACAAGCGGGCTTAGCAATTACTAGAGGGAGGGTGAATAGTAATCTGAATGCAACAGTGACTAACTTTTCGAATGCAATTAAGTATAATTGATCACGTGCAGATTTTTCAGAAACAGAGCAACAACACTCGAGTGTTTTTAAGACTACTCGAGTAAAATCACAAGAACACTCGAGTCTTCTTAAGAATACTCGAGTAAATCGTGCAGTTAGCAGAAAAACAGTTTCTGGAAAATATGCACTTTAATCAATAACAATTAATACAGTCCAGGGTAGATTAATAATAGAGTAGAAAGCAATTAAATAAAGTTATAACAACTTGAAAACAACTTAATTGCTGCAGAATTACTACTCTAATTAATAATCCCCTTTTGAGCAACTTAGGTTTGGTTTTGACTTGAAGTTAAAGAAAGCTATAAAAGATCAACACCACCGATTTTATACTGGTTCACTCTCTATTTAGAGAGCTAGTCCAGTCCCCCTAAGAATCTTAGGAGTGTCTACTAAAATCAAATTGTTAGAAATATTACAAAGGGTATTGAGATGCCTCACTCAACCTATCCCTTCCAAGAGTGTACCAAACTCTTGAATTTCTACCCCAATTTGAAGTTGGTGATGAAGACTCCTTCTTCTTCAAGCTCCTTGAAACCTTCAAGAGCTCCACCAAAGCTAAGAACCTCTTAGCCCTTGCTTGAGAACCTCTCAAGTCTTGAATGAACCTAAGTCCCACTTAGGCACACTTGGTTACCAACCAAGATTTTGAGAACAAGAAGTGTTTGTGTATGTGGAGAAATCCAACAAATGATTTCCACAACAATTAAGCACAACTCTAACTCTTAGTACAAATAATAATGATGAATGAATAGAGTTAGAGTAATTTTTCACTTGAGAGAGAGAGAGAGAATGATTTGCACAATAAGCTTTTAATGTTCTAGTCCCTCTTAGTTCAATGGCATTGATTTCTCATATATGGAAGAGGAAATGAGAGAGTAAGAGTAATTCTTTTCACCCATTTTTGCCCTCTTCCAACGGTTAAAAAATTTGCTGTCAGAGTCAAAATACTCGAGTATTTTTGAGACTACTCGAGTCTTTTGCCCATCTTTCAATAGAAATGCCCATGTATTGAACTAACGGTCAGATCTCTGATTTGAGGCCGAAATACTCGAGTATTATGGGAAGTACTCGAGTGTTTTGATACTCGAGTAACTTTCAGATTACTCGAGTGACTTTATACTCGAGTATTTTTGTGCTTACTCGAGTGTTTTGCCCAGAGATGATAAAAATCAAGTTTTTCAACAATTTATTTCAATTCTCTCTTCAAGGAATAATTTTATGTAACCCCAACCTTTTTCATGCATTTAAAATTATTTATCCTAAGGGTGAGATTACTTCCTAAGCTACCCACTCTCAATAAAATAAATAAAATTACATTTAAAGTACAAAAGAGAATGACTAGCTAAATGATGCACTTGATCTTCTTGACTTGGTGAGCTTGAATTCTTCCTTTAAATCCATGATCTAATTATATTGTCATCATCAAAATAAATCCACCTCATTGGAGACTTGATTCTACAATCTCCCCCTTTTTGATGATGACAAAATAATTAAACCGTTCCTTCTCTTTTGAGAGCTCCCCCTCAATATAGGAACCTATAAACCTGTCAATCCAGAGAATTTCAAGCACAGCATAATATCATAGTAATCATAGTCAAGTGCACAATATGTAATTGGTATCAGAGCGAGAGCAAAAAAAATAATATCAGAGTAAAAAAAATGTGCTTGCTCTTCTCATGCCTCTTTTCTCCCCCTTTTTGTCATAATAAAAAAGTATCATTTGGAAACGGAGGAGATAAGAAGGATACCAATAACGAGAACTCCCCCTAAATAATAGCAATATAAAACAACTATGACTATCGGAGAACATAACGCATGTGAAAACCAATGAAAATCACAACATAAAACAATAGTCATCACAGCATAAAGCATCATAAAGACCAAATCCAAGTCTGAAATGAAAAGGTGAACATAATAAAAACGGATAGATACCCACGCAGGGGTTATAAAGTGCAAACTAACTCCCAAAGACAGAATGAAAACTAAAATCCAGAAATGCAAGCCATAAAACAGAAAACAACGAAAATAGTGTGCAATGTCCACTAATCTCAGAACATGTCCGGTGCAGGGGGGTCCTGTGGAGGAAAGAAGCGATCGAATGCAGTCATCATATCATCAAACCTAGCATGCATCTGAGCTGAATGCTGGTCCCACCGAGCATTCATCTGAGCTGAATGCTGGTCCAACTGTGAGTAGAGCATGGCCGACTGTACACCCATCTGTGACTCAATCCTGCTAATACTGTCCTGTTGCTCAATCAATCGATGCTTAAAGCTATCCATGCGGCTGTCAAAGTGATCAAAGCGAGCATCGAAGTGAGTCTGATATGTCCCAAATGCAGGATTGCCAAAATCAATATTATCAACTGGATCATCTGCACCACCACCAGCACCACCACCATCAGCCTGATCAAACTGAGCCTGCTCCTCAGCCAACTGCTCAGCATCTACTCCTTGCTGAGCTGCAGCATGCTCAGCGGCCTCCTGAGCCTCCATGGCTTCCACCTCATCCTTCTAGTAATACCTCCCACCTCGCTTCCTCATCTTCATTTGCCGAAGAAGCCCGTCATGAAGCGTATGCAACTCCTCAGGAGGATCAAAGAACTCCTCACCAGCAGGAATAGGCACGTTGAAGTGCAGGAGGAGTCTACTCACATGCATAGGATAAGGCAAGTTTTGGGAGGGTTTTGAGCTCCCGGCTTTCGCCATCCGAGCAAGAACAATTGCAGCCCAATTTAGCATATTATCATTAAGAATGGCATCAGTGAGTTGAAGCTCTAATTTGGTGGGCTTAGAATAATTTGGAGAGGTTTGGGGCAAGAGTATATGACAAACTATATGATGAAGGATGCGGTTTGATGTGGTCATATGCACGGCTTTCTTTTCGTGTCCGTCATAAACACGATCGGGACGAAGCAGGTTTCTAAAAATATCATCAGTGTCAGCATTGAAATTGTTTTGCCCCGTTCGTGTTATGCCAAAAATGGTCTCTAAATCCCTAGGCCTAATCTGAAAATGGGTGCCTTCTACACTAGTTTCATAGGTAGTCCTATCTATCTCCTTAAAATTTGCATAAAATTGTCGCACAAGCCTAAGATAAATAGGACCATGAAAAGAGATAAATTGCATAAGGTGCTGATCTCTAAGCTTTTGAACAAATGTAAAGCCATTACCCTCAAGGAAATCCTTAGTGGTCCAGCTTTGCACACCGTATGCATGAGTCACAAACAATGCCTCCCTCCTAGCACACTCATTTGGAGAGAAGAATTTCACTTCTTCCTCTGAAGATGATGAAGGAGGAGGAGTGGGCTCCCTCCTTTTCTTCCTTGGACGAAGGGCAGCACGAGAAGTAGACATTTGCACACAATTTTGGAAAAAAATTGAAGAATTTTGAAGTTGGGGGAGTTAGGGTTTGAAAAGGGATTTTCGGATTTGAGGGTGAAAAATAGAGATTTGAAGTGAAATAAGTGAAGAATAATGATGAGAAGATGATTTGGAGTTGAAATCTGTGAAAAATTTGAGTTAAAATCGTGTTTTTGATGATGGAGGGTGAGAGAACTCGAGTGAAGAGAGAGGGGGTTCGTGAAAAGTGAGGGGCTGAAACGCTGCTGCTGCTCTTTAAAAAGTCGCATTACTCGAGTGTTTTTGAAAACACTCGAGTGTTCTAAGCCTGATACTCGAGTATTGGTTAAAGTACTCGAGTAAAAAGCCCAGTCCAGAAAGTTGGAAGTTACTGGACTGAAATTCACGCGAGTAAAATTTGAAAGACTCGAGTAAAAACGAAATTACTCGAGTAAAATTTAAAAACACTCGAGTGAAACAATCAGACCTGACCAAAAACTTTTTCTATTTTCAAACCATTTAATTAGGAATTAAAATACTCGAGTAAAAAGTAAAATACTCGAGTGAATTTGACAGACAGACAGTTTTAACAGCAATTTGAACACATTTTCACAAATCCAACATATTTAACGTCAACACACATTTAGACATAAAATCACTCACAGTCAAAATCATATAATTCACAACATTTCAAGGTCCTATTTTTTTATCAAACACTAATGCACATGAAATGAGACATACTTGGTGATTTTTCACAAACACACATTAATTAGCTAATGCTTGACTCATCTAAAATTCCAAGCTCCCCTCTTATATGATAAAAGGTATCTCTTGGCAATGGTTTTGTAAAAATGTCCGCTAATTGATTTGTGGTACTTACATATTCAATAGTGCAATCACCCTTTTGAACATGATCCCTTAGAAAATGATGTCTAATTTCAATGTGTTTAGTCCTTGAGTGATACACCGGATTCTTAGTTAAGTTGATTGCACTCGTGTTATCGCACTTAATAGGAATATTTTCAAGTTTCAAACCAAAATCCAATAATTGTTGTTTCATCCACAAGAGTTGAGCACAACAACTACCGGCGGCGATATATTCCGCTTCGGCGGTGGAAAGAGCAACACAAGCTTGCTTTTTAGAAAACCATGACACTAATGAACTTCCCAATAAATGGCAAGTACCACTAGTGCTTTTGCGATCAAGCTTGCATCCCGCAAAGTCGGAATCCGAATAACCAACCAAACTAAGACTAGTATCACTAGGATACCATAATCCGGTGTTAATTGTTCCTTTAAGATATTTAAAAATATGTTTGACCGCGGATAGGTGTGATTCCTTAGGATTAGCTTGAAAACGGGCACACATGCATACACTAAACATAATATCCGGTCTAGATGCGGTAAGATATAGAAGACTACCTATCATGCCTCTATATTTACTAACATCAACCGGTGTACCTTGTTCATCCTTGTCTAGGTAGCATGATGTGCTCATGGGAGTGTAAGCTTCTTTGCATTTGTCCATTCCGAATTTTCCAAGGAGCTCCTTGCAATATTTTCCTTGATGCACAAAAATCCCCTCCTTGACTTGCTTGATTTGAAGTCCTAGGAAGAACTTGAGCTCTCCCATCATGGACATTTCAAATTCCTTTTTCATCAAATTAGAGAACTTGCTACACAAGGACACGTTAGTGGCACCAAAGATAATATCATCTACATATATTTGCACTAACAAAATATCCTTTTTAGTTTTATAGATGAATAGGGTATTATCAACCTTTCCCCTTTGAAAGTCATTTTCTAATAAAAAGGTACTTAATCGATCATACCAAGCTCTAGGAGCTTGTTTTAATCCATAAAGTGCCTTTTTCAATTTATAAACATGGTTTGGAAATTCATGACTCTCAAAACCGGGTGGTTGCTTAACATACACTTCTTCATTTATGAAACCATTTAAGAAAGCACTCTTGACATCCATTTGATAAAGAGTAAATTTCATAATTGATGCAAAGGCAAGCAAGATTCGGATTGCCTCAAGGCGTGCAACCGGAGCAAAGGTCTCATCATAATCAACACCTTCCTCTTGGTTGTACCCTTGGGCAACAAGTCTCGCTTTGTTTCTTATAATCAAACCGGATTCATCAAGTTTATTTCTATAAATCCATTTTAAACCAATTATGGTATGATCATCGGGTATAGGCACTAATTCCCAAACTTCATTTCTAACAAATTGATTTAGTTCTTCTTGCATGGCCATAACCCAATGTTCATCCAAAATTGCTTCCTTAATTGAATTTGGTTCGATTTGAGAAACAAAGGAAACAAAATGACAAATGTTTTGAATAGTCCTACGAGTTAATACTCCCTTTGAAAGGTCTCCTATGACATTGTCAATAGGGTGAGCTTTCACCGTTTTCCAAGCCGGATCAAGATCATTTTTAACTTCTCCTTCATCCTTTAAAAACTCCTTCCCTTTTTCCTCTTTTGAAAACTCAAAACCTTCATCACAACCATCACTTAAAACACCATCTTCTTTCGAAGACTCATTAAAAACCACATGAATAGATTCTTCAATAGTCATAGTTCTTTTATTAAAAATTCTATATGCTTTACTATGCGAAGAATAACCCAAAAATATTCCCTCATCGGATTTGGAGTCAAATTTTCCAAGATGATCTTTTCCATTGTTTAGCACATAAACTTTGCATCCAAAAACATGAAAGTAGGATATATTTGGTTTTCTTCCTTTGTAAAGCTCATAGGGGGTTTTCTTGAGCATGGGCCTAATTAGAATTCTATTCATGACATAGCAAGCCGTATTAACGGCATCGGCCCAAAAATAATGATGTACTTGAGAATCATTTAGCATGGTTCTTGCAAGTTCCTCTAACACCTTATTTTTCCGCTCTACCACTCCATTTTGTTCCGGAGTTCTTGGTGCGGAATATTGGTGTTCAATACCATGTTTATCACAAAATCTATCAAACTTGTAGTTTTCAAATTCACCACCATGATCGGTTCTAATAATAATTACTTTTTGGTTTACTTGGTTTTGCACAAGTTTAACATGGCGTTTAAAAGATTTGTAGGTCTCACTTTTTGCACTTAAGAATAATGTCCATGTAAATCTAGAAAAGTCATCAACAATCACCAAACCATAGTAGTTGCCACCAAAGCTTTTTACTTGAGAAGGTCCAAACAAGTCCATATGAAGCATTTCTAATGGTCTTGTTGTGGACACCTCATTTTTAGAACCAAAATGGTTTTTGGTGTGTTTGCACTTCTTACAAGGAGTACAATCACCTTCAATTTTAAAATCTAGCTTTGGTAATCCAACTACTAAGTCTTTTGATTGTAGTTTCTTTAATTGATTTACATTAATGTGAGCGGTCCTACGATGCCATAACCAAGTGTCACTCTCTTTGCTAACTAGACAAGTAGAAACCAAAGAGGTGATATTGTTTAATTCAACCAAGTAAGTATTATTAGACCTTTTGCCAACAAATTTGATAGATTGATCTTTGTCACTTTTTATGAGACATTGGGTAGAGGTAAATAATACATGGTTACCAATATCACATAGTTGACTAATGCTCAAAAGATTGTGTTCTAATCCTTGAACATAAAGTACATTATCAATAACCAAGTTAGAAGAATTACCGACTTTACCAATCCCAAGAATTTTGCCTTTGTTATTGTCTCCATAAGTGACATATCCACCTTCTTGAGGAGTAAGCTCTATGAAGTTCCGCTTATCTCCCGTCATGTGCCTTGAACATCCACTATCAAGATACCACGGTTTCTTTTCGGTTCTAAGGCACACCTACAAGACACAATCATTTTCTCATTTTGGGTACCCAAATTATGTTGGGTCCCTTTGGGTTAGCTTTTGGTGCTTCTTCCTTTTTAATCCAAACATAAGTGCCCTTTTGAATTTCAAAATGTTTTATGTGGCACCTATTGTTTGTATGTCCAAACTTTCCACAATAAAAGCAAGTTGGTTTCTTTGTATAATCAATTTTAGAAAATGAACCAACCACTTTATTGTTCCTTTTCTTATGGACATATCCTAAACCGGTTTTGTTTGAATTATGTCTTTGTGAACTAAGTAACTGATCTAGGTTCCTATCACTATTGGAGAGTGTGTTGAGTTTGTTTTTCAATTCTTTAACTTCATTTTCAAGTTCACCACACTTCTCACAATGAGTGATAGTTTCCTTAGGATTTGCACAATCACAAACATGGCTAGAGGTAGCAAGTTCTAAGGATGCATTTTGGAGTTTCAAGTCATTTATATATTTTTCCAATTCATTAATTTCCTTTTGATATTCCAAAATTTTCTTTCCTTTTTCCTTGTTAACCTTAGCTAGTTTTTCAAATTGTTTTAACATTTCATTATACTCATTGAGCAAATCATCATAAGGAATAGAGGAAGAGGAAAAGCTAGAACTTTGAGATGATACCTCATCCTCATTTTCATCATTGGCACTTGAGGCTTCATTGTTGCTTCTAGCCATGAGACATAGATTTGCAACTTCATCATCCGAGCTACTTGATGATGATTTTGCATCCTTCTCCGGTGCATCCCACACAATGTAAGCCCTCTTGCCTTTGCCCTCTTGGGTCTTCCTTTCACTCTTTCTCAAGTACGTAGGACATTCCATCCTTATATGTCCAATGCCTCCACATTCATGACACTTTACTACATCACTTGAAGTCTTGTTCTTTGATTTGTGCTCCTTGGGTCTTCTATCTCTTGATGATGAGCCACTCTTCTTACCCTTGAGGAATTTATTGAATCTTTTTGCAAATAATCCAATTTCCTCCTCATTGAGTGCATGATCGGAGTTCTCACTTGTAGAGTCATCTTCAACCTCTTTTACAACTTTGGTTGAGGCCTTGAGAGAGATGCTCTTCTTCTTTTTGTCCGACTCCTCATGTGAGCTAAGTCTTGATAGATCAATCTCATGTTCCTTGAGCTTCCCAAACAAGGTTGCCAAGTCCAAAGTGTTCAAATCCTTGGACTCCTTGATGGCGGTGACCTTTGGTTGCCATTTTCTATCAAGGCATCTCAAAATTTTGTGAGTAGTTTCACCATCACGAAATTGCTTTCCTAGAGAAATCAAGTGACTAATGATATGTGAAAACCTCTTTTGTAAGTCATCAATAGATTCATTCGGGAACATGTGAAATAATTCATATTCATGTGTTAAAGAATTTAATCTAGCATTTCTTACTTCACTTGTTCCTTCATGTGTGACTTCCAAAGTGTCCCACATCTCTTTAGCCGACTTGCATTGAGAAACTCGATAAAATTCATCATGGGATAAAGCCAAAAAGATGATGTTTTTAGCTTTTAAATCAAAAGATACTTTCTTTTTATCATCATCATTCCAACTTTTCCTAGGAATTTCAATGACTTCCCCATTTATCATATGTCTAGGAATATATGGACCATCCTCTATTGCATCCCAAATATCGGTGTCTATTGCTTCAATAAAAACTCTCATCCGAACCTTCCAATAAGCATACCCTTCACCATTAAAGAATGGAGGGCGGTTTATTGAAGAGGATCCTTCTTGATAATTGCTAGAGCCCATAGTTTCCAAAGGATCTTTTCGAAAAAGCTTTTACGCTCGATCTTTCGACCGAGCTCTAATACCACTTGTTGGAAACCAACAAGCGGGCTTAGCAATTACTAGAAGGGGGTGAATAGTAATCTGAATGCAACAGTGACTAATTTTTCGAATGCAATTAAGTATAATTGATCACGTGCAGATTTTTTAGAAACAGAGCAAGAACACTCGAGTGTGTTTAAGACTACTCGAGTAAAATCACAAGAACACTCGAGTCTTCTTAAGAATACTCGAGTAAATCGTGCAGTTAGCAGAAAAACAGTTTCTGGAAAATATGCACTTTAATCAATAACAATTAATACAGTCCAGGGCAGATTAATAATAGAGTAGAAAGCAATTAAATAAAGTTATAACAACTTGAAAACAACTTAATTGCTGCGGAATTACTACTCTAATTAATAATCCCCTTTTGAGCAACTTAGGTTTGGTTTTGATTTGAAGTTAAAGAAAGCTATAAAAGATCAACACCACCGATTTTATACTGGTTCACTCTCTTTAGAGAGCTAGTCCAGTCCCCCTAAGAATCTTAGGAGTGTCTACTAAAATCAAATTGTTAGAAATATTACAAAGGGTATTGAGATGCCTCACTCAACCTATCCCTTCCAAGAGTGTACCAAACTCTTGAATTTCTACCCCAATTTGAAGTTGGTGATGAAGACTCCTTCTTCTTCAAGCTCCTTGAAACCTTCAAGAGCTCCACCAAAGCTAAGAACCTCTTAGCCCTTGCTTGAGAACCTCTCAAGTCTTGAATGAACCTAAGTCCCACTTAGGCACACTTGGTTACCAACCAAGATTTTGAGAACAAGAAGTGTTTGTGTATGTGGAGAAATCCAACAAATGATTTCCACAACAATTAAGCACAACTCTAACTCTTAGTACAAATAATAATGATGAATGAATAGAGTTAGAGTAATTTTTCACTTGAGAGAGAGAGAGAATGATTTGCACAATAAGCTTTTAATGTTCTAGTCCCTCTTAGTTCAATGGCATTGATTTCTCATATATGGAAGAGGAAATGAGAGAGTAAGAGTAATTCTTTTCACCCATTTTTGCCCTCTTCCAACGGTTAAAAAATTTGCTGTCAGAGTCAAAATACTCGAGTATTTTTGAGACTACTCGAGTCTTTTGCCCATCTTTCAATAGAAATGCCCATGTATTGAACTAACGGTCAGATCTCTTATTTGAGGCCGAAATACTCGAGTATTATGGGAAGTACTCGAGTGTTTTGATACTCGAGTAACTTTCAGATTACTCGAGTGACTTTATACTCGAGTATTTTTGTGCTTACTCGAGTGTTTTGCCCAGAGATGATAAAAATCAAGTTTTTCAATAATTTATTTCAATTCTCTCTTCAAGGAATAATTTTATGTAACCCCAACCTTTTTCATGCATTTAAAATTATTTATCCTAAGGGTGAGATTACTTCCTAAGCTACCCACTCTCAATAAAATAAATAAAATTACATTTAAAGTACAAAAGAGAATGACTAGCTAAATGATGCACTTGATCTTCTTGACTTGGTGAGCTTGAATTCTTCCTTTAAATCCATGATCTAATTATATTGTCATCATCAAAATAAATCCACCTCATTGGAGACTTGATTCTATAGACTAATCGTGGTTTGAAGTCACTAACCGAGGGTTAAGTCCAACTAATCTCGGATTAGTTGACTAATCATGGAATTAGGTTCACTAAATTCGGTTTAAGTCCAACTAATCTTGGATTAGTTGAGTAATCACGGATTTAGGTCATTAAGTTTGGATTAAGTCCAACTAATCATGGATTAGTTGGCTAATCGAGGATTAAGGTTACTAATCAAGGATTAAGTCCTACTAATCTTGGATTAGTTGACTAATCAGGGATTAAGGTTAGTAATCTTGGATTAAGTCCAACTAATCTTGGATTAGTTGACTAATCACGGTTAAGGGAGACTTAATTTGGTCTAAGTGCTACTTAGTTGTCTAAAACTAGGTTTGATTAACACTTAGTTGACTAACTCACTTTGGCTACTAAATTAAGTCCTTAACCGAGACTTAAGGTCCTAAAGCCGTGATGATCAAAACTTGATCATCTTGTCTAATTCACAATTAGAGCCTAATTAACTCAAATATTTGGGGTCAACACATAAGCCTAGTTCATTCTAGGATCTAAGCATTCCCTTAACCACATAACCTATGGAATTACACATCAACACCAAACATAATCATCAAATTCAGCAAAGCATATTTCATTAACAACATAACTTAAGCAAATACTCATCAACACATAACATGTTTATAAAATTCAGCATAGACCATTGAATAATCACACATCAAGATTCATCAAATTTGGCCTCCAAGCCCAAAACAAAATCTAACTAGTGCCCTTGAGTCTCATGGTGACTCACCCTAATTCTAAACTTAAGACTCATTCTAGAAATTGTGTAAGCTTCTCTCTTACCTCTTGAAGACACTAAGAAAACTTAGAACCTTTGGGTCTTTTTCTCACCAAAACCGTGAGCAACACACCCTCCTTGGACACTTGAAATTTGACTTCCAAGCTTCTAAACTTCTAAGACTCCACTTGATCTTCCAAGCTAAAGATCCTAATGCCTTGAACGAGGTTTGGCCGTGAGGTCTATTTGGGTTTTGATTGAAATTTCTTCAACACAACTTCAAGTAAGTGGCATATTCATGATCTAGGGTATGAATATGCCAAGGTTTCTTGTGTTTGGCAAGTGTTTAGGTTGATTAAGGGTGATGATGGGGGTTTGGCCGTGAGCTTCTAAAAGAAGGGGAAGGAGTTGGATTTGAATTTTCTAGCCTTGATCACACATGCATGTTGCATATTCATGATCTAGGCTTTGGACATGTGAAGATTTCTTGGTTTTTAATGGAAGAAAGAGTTTGGATGGTGGTGTTTAGGGAGGTGGCCGTGAGCCTCTTAGAAGAAGAAGAAGAAAGAAAGAAAGAAAGAAAGTGGTGTGGTGATGATGCTACGAAGAAAGGAAGCCAAAAATGAGGCTCATCAACACATAGTTACTTTTATAAAAGTTATGGTCAAAGGGTGAGGTGTTAAGGTGGCTAAGTGGTGTGCTAAGGTGTGGACACCTCACACTTCATGCAAGGAAGGAGAATGTGATGTTGCCACTTAATGCTTTGACCACATGCCTGAAATGTGAGCATGACAACTCACCTTCTTCATGCATTCACAAATTCACTCCATGGCTTCACACACACATACATGCCACGGCCATACATGCTCACACAAGGCCCAACACACATTCATGGCCCAACATCACTTCACAAGGCCCATTAGGTTCACTTAGACTTAATCTAACCCACTTAACTCTTAAGCCATACATTAACCAAGCTAATCTAACTCATAACTAAATTACTAGCTAACTAAACCAAATCAACTTAAAACCACACAAGTCTAAACCTAATAAATTAGGTTTAAGCTTGCCCTAATCACGATTAGCTTTCTAAACAAGATTAAACTCTAACACATCAAACTAAAGCAAAACATTAAAGCATGAATTATTTGGGAACTAAAATTCGGGGATGTTACAACTGTAATCTTCCTCTGAAGTAAATTGGACCAAGAAATATCCCCAGGGCATCTCAATAATCCTTAAAGCACCTGATTTGACCCAACTTCTTTGAAGTTTATTTTCTAGGATCCTCTTATTCACTCTCTTACCGAGCACATTAACAATTAGAGAGTTACGCCATGGTTTGCACCATTCGTCATACTCCTCCTTAGAAATCTCAATTTCTGGGTATGGATTAAAGTCATCATCATTGATGTCTTATTTTGGTTCATTGTACCATCTGTTCTCTGGTAGCTCTTCGTCTTCACTGCTATGAATTTCCCATTCCATAGAAACATCATGATCACATAAGAGAGATTCATTGTATGAAGGTTTAGGTTCCTTCTCTTCTGCATGATGATTTCCGTTCCTAATGGGGGACACAATCTCATCACCCGTCTTAACTTTTTTATTACTACGGACCTTTACGTCATCTTCTTGTACAGTAGAATCTTCATTCTCGTTCTCACCTTGCGAAACCCTAGCAGAGCTCATGTCTTCTTGTATGTATGTTTTTTAAATGTATATTAGAATTGACATTATTTTACTTTTCTAATTTTAATTGTAGTTGTTGTTGTATTATCTTGATTTCATTACTCTATAAAATTATGACACATGAAATCCTTGAAAAGTAATATGTTAATAAATTCTATTAACATCAAACACATTATTAAAATTGATTAATATATATTATTCTTATAGTTAATAATTTCTATTAACATCAAGCACATTACTAAAATTAATTAATATCTACTATCCTAATATAAAAAGATGCATTTTCGAGCCACCACGTTTGTCGTTGAAGTTTTCCTTGTACTAGAGAGATCATTCAGGTTGAGGATAGGCTGACCATGTACCTCATGACATATTGTCTTCTTCCTCGACCAACTGGAAATAATGCTCATCCCAATGAAGGTGACCTGAGGCTAATGTTTGCTCTCAAGAATGGTATTCAAGTCAATTGGGTAAAACTCATGATGGAGGAGATGCTCGCTGCAGCACAATCTCATGATTCAGCCTTACTTCCGTATCCTATGTTTGTGACTCAACTCATTAGGTATAATAGTGTGGAAATTGCACCGAGTGAGGAGGTAGTTAAGTATAAGACAGAGGCTCATTGTTTGATGAGTGGAGTACTTCATTCCTCGGGCATTTATAAGGATGAACCAACGAACATGTGGTTATGGAAAGATGACATTGAGGTAATAAAGGCTGCCCGTGTGAAAGAAGAGGCACTTCGGAAGGTTGTGGAAGAGGAGGCACTTCGGAAGGCTACGGAGGATGCACAAGGTGTTGAATACCAATTTGGTCCCTGACAATTCATAATACCATATTTAGTCCCTCAAAAAAAAATTCATACCAATTTTTTGTTTATCACTGAAAACACCGTTTCCTACACTCTTTTGTTTATCTTTAAATCTCCTATCCGATGTCAATGTTTCCTAATTCATCATGGCACTCAAAGGGATCCTAGTACATCACCTTAAGTCCTTTTTAGCATAATTATTATTTCCTAATCTTATTATTATTCTAATTACTTTTGGAATTTAAAATTTGGGATTTTACAATTCTCCCCCACTTAGTGGAATTTCGTCCCTGAAATTCCGTTCACGCTAAGATAGAACCTTAAGCCTTCACGCTATTTTCCTTTCCTTTGAGTCCTTAGATCCTCAACCATTTGATCCTAGCTTGTATCCCAATGATAGCTACCCACCAATATGTAGGAATATTGTCTAATGGAGAGCTTGATGGAGGGAGGGGCTTCACTTGCACCACTTGTGAGTCATGTGGCATGAGAGAGAAAATGAAGCCATTAATGGTGATGAGCAAGAGAGGGAAAGCTTGGTAGTGATGGGGAAGAGAAGGAGAGAGATTGGGGGTGATTGATCTTACACTTGGAGAGCTTGAGAGTGGCTATGGAATGAAGCTTGTTGAGGAAGATGGGTTTTCTTAACTTGGGGAGAAAGAATGGGGCGCTTTACGTGCCCCACACCCTTTATTTTTTCAGATTTGGGACGAACTGATCGATTAGTTAGATGACTAATCGATTAGTCAGGGTATTTTGACTTTATTTTAGACATTTTTTCATCAACTAATTGATTAGTTGGCTGACTAATCGATTAGTCACTGTAAGCTTTTATTCCTTTGCACTTCAAAGTGCCATATCTCCTTCGTTATCCGTCGGATCTTGCTCAAATTTGAAAGCAAGCTTCCCTACATAATAATATTCACATCCAACGGTGGAATTGGTGTTTTTAGTTCCAAATCTTTTATTATTAATTATCTAATATAGGGCGTTTATAACACTGAAAACACCTCTTTCAATCTCTTATCTGATGCCAATGCTTCCTAACTCCTTCATGGCACTCAAAGAGGTCCCAATCCATCACCTTAATTCATCTTGAACATAATTATGATTTTCTAGTCTTATTATTATTCTAATTATTCTTGCAATTAAAATTCGGGACGTTACAGATTCAATTGAAATGATGTGAGAAGAAGATGAACAAGAATGTGTTCTTGAATTTGGATCTTTGAAAATTGATAAGCTATTGTAAAGGCTTGTTTATTCTCTGTAAAAGTGTAAAAATTCTCTCTAATATGTTTTCTAAGAATGAATGAAGTATATATTGGATTTCCCCATGAGTTGGTTATGTAACAACCAATTTGCCAACTGTTTTAATAGCTCTTATCCGGTTAAGAACCCCTTTAGCTGGTTAAGGTACTGTAACTTATCCAATAATAAAAGGTTTAAATAGGGTAATCAATTATATACTAATTCATAAGCCTTTACTAGATTTGTTGAACATAAAATGATGCATATTTAATACATTAAAAATACTTAAACATATTTATGCAAAGTTGTCAAGAACACATAATGAATCACATATTTAAATGATTAATGCATGCATTTTCAATTAAAATCATTTGAGATTCATTACCAAACCTAGATTCTACTCAAGAAAACATATTAGGTACCTAAATGATATATAATAACTCAATTAATACAACGCTAATGATGTGCTCATAAGTCATCGGTTGATTTTCTTCTTCTCCTTTTGTTTTGCTGTTCTTTGCATTTGTCTTCATCAAAACTAATTGAGTTTGCACATTTTCTCCACAATCTTCCCCTTTTTGATGATGATAAACTTGTGTGGTTTTGTTGAAAGCTGAAATGCCCAGAAAATAGCTCAATTGCCTTTGCATTCAAGTGAGTAGACATTCTATCCTCCAATATCCCAAAATTAGGATTCCCATAAATTCTAGCCGATGAGCCTCCAAACTCAAAAAAAGACGGTGGAACCTGCTCATTATCAGTGTGGATAGGATCAGCCTCATCGTCTCCTTGATGAACAACACCTTGTGCATCCTCCGTAGCCTTCCGAAGTGCCTCCTCTTCCACAACCTTCCGAAGTGCCTCTTCTTTCACACGGGCAGCCTTTATTACCTCAATGTCATCTTTCCATAACCACATGTTCGTTGGTTCATACTTATAAATGCCCGAGGAATGAAGTACTCCACTCATCAAACAATGAGCCTCTGTCTTATACTTAACTACCTCCTCACTCGGTGCAATTTCCACACTATTATACCTAATGAGTTGAGTCACAAACATAGGATACGGAAGTAAGGCTGAATCATGAGATTGTGCTGCAGCGAGCATCTCCTCCATCATGAGTTTTACCCAATTGACTTGAATACCATTCTTGAGAGCAAACATTAGCCTCAGGTCACCTTCATTGGGATGAGCATTATTGCCAGTTGGTCGAGGAAGAAGACAATATGTCATGAGGTACATGGTCAGCCTATCCTCAACCTGAATGATTTCTCTAGTACAAGGAAAACTTCAACGACAAACGTGGTGGCTCGAAAATGCATCTTTTTATATTAGGATAGTAGATATTAATTAATTTTAGTAATGTGTTTGATGTTAATACAAATTATTAACTATAAGAATAATAGATATTAATCAATTTTAATAATGTGTTTGATGTTAATAGAATTTATTAACATATTACTTTTCAAGGGGCGTGCGCGCAAGCGCCCCAGCCCCGCGCCTCGGCACACGGAGCACTCTGAAACGCCCAAACTCGGTGAGTTTGGCACCCAGGCGCACCATATGTTCCGCCTAGGCGCACAGTCTCATTGTTGGTGCGAAAATGCACCATTTTGAGGGCAAAAATGGAATTTCCTCCCTCTTGGCCTTCCCTATAAGCTTCATCCTCCTCATTTCATATCAACATTAAATCTCATTTCTTCGTCCTCCTCCTTGTTTAGGGTTCATGAACCAAAATCATCACACCATCACTAATCAAGCTTCACTTTCCTCATTTCTCTCTCTCCCTCACGTTTTTCACTCTCTCCCTCTCCTCCCTTGGAAGTTCAAATACCCACCGTGGGAGATCACAAGCTCTAGGTAAGTTGATTCAAGTTTCCTTCCTCTCTTCCATTGATTTGCACAAAATCCTCAACATTATCTCTAACCATTGTCACCTCTACTATGTTATGGTGGGTTAGGGTTCACATTCTCTCTCCTCCAAAGCCATTGAAGCTTTCTCTCTCTACACCAAGGCTAGGAGAATCAAGCTATCTTCCTCCCTCTCACTTCACATTTGGTTGCTATTTGGTTGTGGTTCAAAAAAGAGTTAGGGTTTGGTACTCCCTCCTCTCTCTACAAGGTTAAGGTAAGAGAATTGTCTTACCTTTATTTAGGATATGATTTCTAGGTTGTTTATAGTGGTGGCTAGGAGTAGAAATGATTAGTTATGAGAATAAACATTAGGGTAGTAAATGTTAATAATAAGTTATGAATGAATTAAATGAAATGAACCTTACTATGTTAATTGTGAATTTAGGTGTAGGAAAAATATTGGTAATGAGCTAAGTTTGATAATAAAGAAAATGAGACCACTTGGATAGTATGATTATATGTGTACATGTGTGATGTGGTTGATAATGATATGTGTGCATGGATTGTATTATGATGTGATTTTATGTATATATGACTGTGTTACTAAGTTCGAAGGATAATATGTGTGTGAAGTATATGAGGGGTTAGGGTTGAAATGAATTTAGGTTATATTAAGTTAATGAGTAACATAACTAAGGGATGAATTTGGGATGCTTGTGTATGTGTTAAATGTATGAGTAATTGACGACTAGGTTAATATAAAGGAACTTTGAATGAATAATGAAATTAGGAAATGAATAGGTTAAGAACATTAGAACTTATAATGAAATTGGAGTGAAAATAAACTAGGTAGTTAACAAATTGATTCTGAGTATAAAATGGGAAAATAGAATTATACTATTAACGTGATATGAACCAACCTAAGAGGGTGAGTGAATAAATGATAGGGTGGTATATGTAAGTATATGATTGTGCTATGTGTAAGTATATGAATTGTGCTATGTGTAAATATATGATTGTGCTATATGTGTTAGTATATGATTGTGCTATGTGTAAATATATGAATTTGCTATATGTGAGTATGTGATTATGTGTGTGTGAATAGATGAATAGGATTTATAGGATGGAGATAATTGTGTATGTGTGTGTGCATTGAATGTATGATTGGTGTGTTAACACTTGAGGAAAGTAAGAGTAATATCGGCAGACGGTCCTAGTGGCTCTGTCGAAGCGCAACCCTGACGGTCCAAGTGACACTGGGGATAACCAAGCGCAACCCTGAAGGTCCTAGTGGCTCAGGGAATAATTAACCGGACGGTCCAAGCGACTCCGAAAATAATTAAAAATAACTCTGACGGCCCTAGTGGCTCAGAGGATAATGAAAACACAATTCTGACGGTCCTAGTGGATCAGAGGATAATTGAGAACAACTCTAACGGTCCTAGTGGCTCAGGGAAGAATTGAGATTACAGCCCTGATGATCCTAGTGGTTCAGGGGATGATTAAGGAGAAATAAAGAAAGATAGCAATGTAATAATGAGATAGAACGGAAAGAGGAATTGAGAATGAATAGGAATCTAATAGTAAGAGAAAAAGTAAAGAGATTTGAATGTATGTAGATGGCTATGTTTGTTATGTGTTAATAATAGGTTAGGCTTAGTTGTTACGATGACTTCTTAGAAGTTATTTCCTAAGTTCTTTGTAATGCTACCCTTCTTGCTATTTATTACACGTACAAAAGGAGCTTACACGAGTTATGGCCGAGCAGGAGTACACTCCACAGCGTGGAGTGTAATTAGTTAGCTGGATGACCATGTATTGGTCCGGGGTTTTATTTTTGGAATCATGTTGTATATATTTACTCTAGTATTTTGGGAACTAAATAACTCCAAGAACTGGTTCATATTTTTGGAAATGATGTAATGAATGAACTAGATTATATTTTGGCCCTGCCGGCCTACTGTTGTTTATATGAAAATTTTTATACAAGTTTACAGGGAAAACTTAATTTTTGGGAATGCCCCTACAACAAAGTAAACTCCGTCCGATTTTACGGAGATTTTCATAAGTAATATAAGTAACTAAGAGTTTTGAAAAGAAATTTTCAAGTCACTAAATCGAATCGGGGTAATTAGTATATTAATTAAGGGTAATTAGTACATTTATGGTATCAGAGCAGTTTCCCTCGGCCTTTGTAGTTTGGACTCACAACTCCAGTGGTTACTGACCAAGCGTGTAACTGATGTGTATAGTTAAGAGTCTAAGTTGATAAATAGGATGTTTATACAATTGATTAATTGTTCGATCTTTAACCGGTTGTTCCCTTCATGACTAAGCTGTATGGTTGGGAGACGTGCCGAAAACGACAAAATGGCTGCCATCTTGGAAAATCTGATTCAGATAACCAGAATCAGGCTGCGAATCTGGCCCAGATGTAGCAAAACCAGGCTGAGCATCTATCTCAGATGCAACAAAACCAGGCGCAAAATATAGTAGCAGCAGTCGCAGCAACAACAACAACAGTGAATCCACCACTAGCTCCTGTTGAGATTGATTGGTTGGCACGGTTCAGGAAGAGTGAACCGCCTCGATTCGAAGGAGGCAACAATCCTGACGGAGCTCAAAAATGGCTCCAGGAAATAGAAAATATTCTTCGCTCTTTGCAACCACCTGCTGATCACAGGGTCCGATTGGCTGAGTATAGGTTGGCCAGTGAAGCTGAGCATTGGTGGGAGCAATAACGGCGAGGCTTTGAAATGGCAAACCAAGAGGTTACGTGGGATCTATTCAAGATCCGTTTCCTTGTGAAGTATTTTTCCGAAGACGTGAGAAGGGAGAAGGAGATAGCTTTTCTTCAGTTGGTGCAATTGAGTATGAGTGTCGGCGAGGATGCGGCCCAGTTTGAAGACCTAATTAGTTACTTTGGCAGCTATAGGGATGCAGATGAGCGCGCTAAATGCATCAAGTTTGAATCCGGCCGCCGCGAGGATATCCAGCTTGCTTTTGAATATTAGAATATTGCTAACCTTTCTCAGCTTGTGAATATGACAAGCACTTATGAGAAGGGCTTGAAGCGGAAGGAGGTAGCGGAAAAGAATAAGAGTGTGCAGATGATTGGAGGTCTATCAAGGGAAAACGACCAGTTCATGAAGCGGGTCCTTATGCTAACTTCAACACTGCTTCAAGCGTTAGGCCACCATGTCCACACTGCGGAAAATCTCATAAACATTTGTGTAGGATTATGGACCAGCACAGGAAAAAGGGCCTTTGTCTTTATTGCGGGCAATCGGGACATGTTGTTGCAAGCTGTCCTGAACGCCCTAGGAAGGAAAAAGTGAATGCAACAAAGGCACGATGGGCAGCTGGGAGCCAACTTATGTAGAAAGGTATGTGTTGTGCTAATGAATTCCCATAGGGCGTATTATGTGACTACAATGCCACATATTCTTTTAATTCCCTCTAGGCTATATGAAAAGATTAGGATGTCCCAAGATAGAAATACTTTATAGACACTAGGTCTTCAAACTCCCATGAGTCTTTTAATAAATATCTCATAAAGCGTATCCAACCCATCCTTCCCAGTCATCTAGCCATCAGTTTCGGACCAAACCGATGTGCAAGTCCAACTGAACGGTGTCAAGTAGCCAACACCTCTAAATCCTTCGGTAAGCGGACTTTGCATGATCTTGTTCCTCGATAACCACTCTTAGACTTGGATTCTAAGAAAAGCATTTTTCCTAGAAACCACTAGTGATAGCAAAAGAATTAGGATGTCTGATCCTTCAAACGATGGACTGTGGAACTTAGAGAATATATAGAGTTATTCCAGCCGTTAGTAAATCACGAGAAGCCTTAAGGAAAATTAATAAGTTTCGTAGTATATTTGAAAGTTAACCAAATTCTGCGATGGCGTTGTCGTTTGATAGAATGTAAGGTTAGAGCTGACCACTCTGATTCTTACATCTGTTAAGTGACGATGTTATCAGCAAATCCGACAATGATGTGTTGTTGATAGACGTGAGGTTGGGATTGGTCACCTCAATCTTTGAATCTATTCATGGATGATATCATTGCAACTTTCTTATCAAAATTGAAACAACCGAAATAGGAACTCTCCAAGGAGATAGATCCCTTAGAAGAGAAGAAACCAATCCAAAAGGGGTACCCTTTCCGAACTCTTTACACGGAATCGGGAAGTAAACGTAAAACCAAACTAGGAATAAGATGCCTTAAGTTGTTTTATATGTTTAAGAGCAATATAGCTGAACATGGGACATTGGAAAGAATCGAGAGAACTCTATATGAATCGTTTCTAAACCTTCGTGAAAAGCAAACCTTAACGACTTTATAAGTCTCCACATTGAGACCAACATGCTTGAACCATTAATCCGTACTCTTCGTTGAGTACAAGAGCCTAAATGCGTACGGATACGAGACTTTGCAAACCTTAGGAATTCGTTCCAACTCATCGATCACAACTTGATGATCAACTAAACACAACATTTAACCTAGAAAAATGGCCAAGAACTTTCGTTTACAATCCTTAATAGTGATCGAACCTACGCCTTGGCATTGATACAATCAGGTATGTCGATGCCAAGTGGGGGAGAACTTAGTAATACAGTGTATATCTCGTCTAAGCTACGATGAAACTAGAAGGGAAGTTGTGCAAGAACAAGGGGTATAAGGTCTTGAACTATGTATGGAAGCCCAAGGAGTATGAACTTAGAAGTATTCTAGGTAGGAGAATGGAGCTGAAGAGACGAAGAAGTCATAATCAAAAGCCCCATCAAGGGATGATTCTCCCTGAAAGGAACTGACGGAATTTCGGGGACGAAATTCCAATAAGTGGGGAGAATTGTAACATCCCGAATTTTAAATTTCAAGAGTAATTAGAATAATAATAAGATTAGGAAATAATAATTATGCTAAAAAGGATTTGAGGTGATGGATTAGGATCCCTTTGAGTGCCATGAAGGAATTAGGAAGCATTGACATCGGATAGGAGATTGAAAGATGAACAAAAGAGTGTAGGAAACGGTGTTTTCGGTGATAGAAACACCCTATATTAGAAAATTGGAAATAAAATATCTACAACTTTAAACACATATTCCACTGTTGAATGTGAAGATAAGGGTCTTAGGGAGCTAGCCTCCAAATTTGAGCAAAATCCAACGGTTATCATAGGAGATATGACATTTTGAATGTAAGCTGTCCCAACTGAAAAGGGGCGTGCGCCTAGGAGCCCCAGCCCTGCGCCTAGGCGCGCGGAGCACTCTGAAACGGCCAAACTCAGTGAGTTTGGCGCCCAGGCGCACCATATGTTCCGCCTAGGCACAGGTCTGATTGTTGGTGCGAAAATGCACCATTTTGAGGGCAAAAACGGAATTTCCTCCCTCTTGGCCTTCCCTATAAGCTTCATCCTCCTCATTTCATATCAACATTCAATCTCATTTCTTCTTCCTCCTCCTTGGTTAGGGTTCATGAACCTCTTCTTCTCCTCCTTGATTTCCATCATCAACAACAACAAAGCTTGGATTGAGAGCCAAAATCATCACACCATCACTAATCAAGCTTCACTTTCCTCATTGCTCTCTTTTTCCCTCACAGTTTTCACTCTCTCCTTCTTCTCCCTTGGAAGTTCAAACACCCACCATGGGAGATCACAAACTCTAGGTAAGTTGATTCAAGTTTCCTTCCCTTCTTCCATTGATTTGCACGAAATCCTCAACATTATCTCTAACCATTGTCACCTCTATTGTGCTTTGGTGGGTTTGGGTTCACTTTCTCTCTCCTCCATAGCCATTGAAGCTTTCTCTCTCTACACCAAGGCTAGGAGAATCAAGCTCTCTTCCTCCCTCTCACTTCACATTTGGTGGCTATTTGGTTGTGGTTCAAAAAGAGTTAAGGTTTGGTACTCCCTCCTCTTTCTACAAGGTTAAGGTAAGAGGGTTGTATTACCTTTATTAAGGACATGATTTCTAGGTTGTTTATAGTGGTGGCTAGGAGTAGAAAAGGTTAGTTATGAGAATAAACAATAGGGTAGTCGATGTTAATAATAAGTTAGGAATGAATTAAATGAAATGAACCTTACTATGTTAATTGTGAATTTAGGTGTAGGAAGAAATATTGGTAATGAGTTAAGTATGATAATAAATAAAATGATACCACTTGGATGATATGATTATATGTGTACATGTGTGATGTGGTTGATAATGATATGTGTGCATGGATTGTATTATGATGTGATTTTATGTATATATGATTCTGTTACTAAGTTCGAAGGATAATATGTGTGTGAAGTATATGAGGGGTTAGGGTTGAAATGAATTTAGGTTATATTAAGTTAATGAGTAACATAACTAAGGGATGAATTTGGGATGCTTGTGTATGTGTTAAATGTTTGAGTAATTGACAACTAGGTTAATATAAAGGAACTTTGAATGAATAATGAAATTAGGAAATGAATAGGTTAAGAACATTAGAACTTATAATGAAATTGGAATGAAAACTAGGTAGTTAACAAATTGATTATGAGTGTAAAATGGGAAAATGAAATTATACTATTAACGTGAAATGAACCGACCTAAGAGGGTAAGTGAATAAATGATAGGGTGGTATATAAGTATATGGTTGTGCTAAATGTAAGTATATGATTATGGTAAATGTAAGTATATGAATTGTTCTATGTGTAATTATATGATTGTGCTATGTGTAAATATATGTTTGTGCTATATGTGTTAGTATATGATTGTGCTATGTGTAAATATATGAATGTGCTATATGTGAGTATGTGATTATGTGTGTGTGAATAGTTGACTAGGATTTATAGGATGGAGATAAATGTGTATGTGTGTGTGTGCATTGAATGTATGATTGGTGTCTTAACACTTGAGAAAAGTAAGAGTAATATCGGTAGACGGTCCTAGTGCCTCTGTCGAAGCGCAACCCAGACGGTCCAAGTGACTCTGGGGATAACCAAGCGCAACCCTGACGGTCCTAGTGGCTCAGGGAATAATTAACCGGACGGTACAAGCGAGTCCATAAATAATTAAAAATAACTCTGACGGTCCTAGTGGCTCAGAGAATAATGAAAACACAACTCTGACGGTCCTAGTGGCTCAGAGGATAATTGAGAATAACCCTGACGGTCCTAGTGGCTCAGGGAAGAATTGAGATTACAACCCTGACGGTCCTAGTGGCTCAGGGGATGATTAAGGAGAAAGAAAGAAAGATAGCAATGTAATAATGAGATAGAACGGAAAGAGGAATTGAGAATGAATAGAAATGTAATAGTAAGAGAAAAAGTAAAGAGATCCGAATGTATGTGGATGGCTATGTTTGTTATGTGTTAATAATAGGTTACACTTAGTTGTTACTATGACTTCTTAGAAGTTATTTCCTAAGTTCTGTGTAATGCTACCTTTCTTGCTATTTTTATTAGGCTTAATTATGTCACAAGTCCCTGAAGTTTGGGGTACTTTTTCCAGATACCCTTATTCTTATTTTTTCAATGTCTGACTCCTCGAAGTTACTTCTGGGTTTGTTATATACCCCTACTACAAATTCTGGCCAATTTTGCTGACATGTGACGTTAGAATCCTGGTCAGACGCAGGAGGTGAGACACGTGGTGCTCCGTAGGCGAAGATCCTTCTTTTCTTTAAATTAAAAAACTAAAAAACTTAATATTTTTATATTTTTAAGTTAAATAAAAAAAATGATTGAAGATAGAGGCTGTCTTCACCCATGTGACATTACTCAGCATCACATGACCAACCTCCTGCATCTGACCAGGATTCTGATGTTACATGTCAGCAAAATTGGTCACAATTGATAGTAGGGGTATATGACGAACCCAGAGTAACTTCGGGGAGTCAAACATTGAGAAAAAACGAATAAGGGTATCTGACAAAAGTACCCCAAACTTCAGGGACTTGTGACATAATTAAGCCTTTTTATTACAAATACAAATGGAGCTTACACGAGTCATGACCGAGTAGGAGTACACTCCACGTTGTGGAGTGTAATTAGTTAGTTGGATGACCATGTATTGGTTCGCAGTTTTATTTTGGGAATCATGTTGTATATATTTACTCTAATATTTTGAGAGCTAAATAACTCAAAGAGTTGGTTCATATTTTTGGAAATGATGTAATAAATGAACTAGATTATATTTTGGCCCTGCTAGCCTACTATTGTTTATATGAAAGTTTTTATACAGGTTTACAGGGAAAACTTAATTTTTGGGAATGTTTCTACAACAAAGTAAACTCCGTCCTATTTTATGGAGATTTTCATAAGTAATATAAGTAACTAGGAGTTTTGAAAAGAAATTTTCAAGTCACTAAAATCGAATCGGGGTAATTAGTATATTAATTAAGGTAGGGTGTCATAGTTAAGGATAATAATGAACCTTAGGGTGTTGTATTCGGTTAGAAACTAAATATTTAGTGTTTGGGAAATAGAACCCACTATATTGATGAATGAATATGTTCTTATTGGTTTTTATGAAATAATTAGTAATATGAAAATGTGAGTGAATCACTAGATATGATAGGTTTGTAATAAAACTAAGTGACCCTTGAGAGGAAAAACTTGGTAAAGTAAGAATAATTTAGCTGGGATAGATGGGTAGTTAAGCACTTGATTAAGTAGAGTAGGATTAAACCTTAGGGTAATTGGAAACGGACAATAGGTGGATAGTATCGAAGTAGGAGGTTGATTAATGTCATTGTTCTTTGTGGTTGATGGATGAATAGTTATGGACAAAGGAATAGATTATGATTATTAACTTTTACTATAATAGTAGGAAATGTCACTATTTAGGAATGTTAAGGTTGGTAGCCATGGGGAGTAGTTTAGACTTGAGTAAGATAGAATTAAATGAGGTTAGTAGAAGGGACTTAAGTTTATATGAATCAATTTAGGATAGCGAAAGTGAATTAAGTTTTATTGGAATTATTTGAGGATTAGTTAAAGTAACTTAAGTTTATGGGAAATCAATTGAGGTTAGTTAATGTGGCTTAAGCAAAGGGAAAGTTAATAGAGATGAGAGTAATTGAGGATTAGCTGAACTGTCATAGCAGGTATAAATGAATTAATTGAGGGAGAATTAACAAAATTAAGATTTGATTGAGGTTAGTGAAAATAAATTAAGTATAACAGGATTGATGGGGAGAAGTGAGAATAAAGAAATGAGGATACAAGAAAGTTAATTAACCAGGATGAGTGTAAATAAATTAATTTGGGTTATGTAAAAATAGAAAGAAAATAGAATAATTTATGAAAACGGGAAGAATAAAATATAAGAGGATAGAGTAAGGACGTATAAAATCGGTTATACCAGGTATCCTTTAATTGGGAAGACGTACACCGCAAATAGGATTAATGTACCAGGTATCCCTGAAAAGGAAGACGTACATGGCGAATAGAATCGATTGTACCAGGTATCCCTTAAATGGGAAGACGTGCACCGCAAATAGGATCGGTTGTACTAGGTATCCCTTAATTAAATGGTAAGACGTACAACGCAAATGGAACTGTACTAGGTATCCCTTAAATGGGAAGACGTACGGGCAAATAGGAATGTATCAGGTATCCCTTAAATGGGAAGACATACATGACGAATGGAACTGTACCAGGTATCCCTTAAATGGGAAGACGTACAGGGAAAATGAGAATGTACCAGGTATCCCTTAATTGGGAAGACGTACATAGCAAATGGGAATGTACCAGGTATCCCTTAGAAAGGGAAGACGTACATGGCGAATGAATGTGTACCAGGTATCCCATAATGGGAAGACGTACATGTAAACAGAAATAGGAAAGATAAGGGTTATGGGCATCAAATAGGAATGAATAATGAAATCGAGAAATAAAAGAAGTAGAATGTATATTTATTAGTTATGTATATTGTTGTGCTTAATGTGTGTACTTAGTTTATTTCTATGCCTTTTTAGAATTTATTTCCTAAGTTCCATGTAATGCTACCCTTCTTGCTGTTTTTATACAGGTACAGGGACGGAGCTTACACTATTACAGGCCGAGCAGGAGTGCACTCCACCTCGTGGAGTGTAAACTAGTCATGAGAGGAATAAAAAATTAATTTGGTGTAACTAGCATAGTTTAATTTTAGGAGCCCTGGAACTTGTATTATTTTGTTTAACATTGCATTAGTGATAGGCTGGATGTAATTAGTATATATGTTTATGTTTTAAAATACTCTGGACTGAATAGGTATTCATAAAGAAAATCTTGGAAAGTCCGAAAAACAGAGGAAACTCTGTCAAATTTTAAGTGAAATTTCAAGTAATTAGATAACTAATCTTATCTTAGAGTAATTATTTGCGAGGGTGTTACAGAATCTCTTGCAATTACATTTTCATGGAGAAATCAATAGAGATTTAATAGGTTCAGTTTTGCGTGTGTTGTAAATCATTGCAATTGGAGACAAACTATTGTGCACGCAACAAACAACTAGAAGGATTATTCTTGGTGTGAGGAATCACCAACAAAAGAGAAGAAGCTAGGTGGTGAGGTATCCACTTAGAGAGAAAAATCTAAGAGGTTCTTAGTCTTGAAAGAGGTTCTTTCAAGTTAGGAATTAGAAGATCAAGAGGTTGCAAGAGCAAAGGTGAGGTATGTCTTGAAGGGCTATCAAGTGAGGGATCTTGAGGAGCATATCTTGTAACAAAGAATTTCTAATTCTTAGTGAAGTAACTCTCTCTATTGTGATAGAGGGGATTGGATGTAGAAGTGGATGAGAATGAACAAGTATAAAATCCTCTGTGTCATATCTCTATCCATTTCTCTTTACTTTACGCTTTACGCTTTATTCGCTTATTTTGGAAAAACGTAGTTTTGACAAGATTGATTCTTGTTAATATCAAATCCAATCTTTTTAATTGATTTGTCATTGCTTAATCATTGTTGATTGGTTGCTGATAATTTTCCAAGTTGAGTGCGAAGAAAGATTCATTTTACAAATTGATTTTGGAATTATCGCTCTCAGATTATTTGGTTGCTTTAACCAGATAACCAGTTGGTTAGCCAGATAAATCACAAAAATCAACAACTAATTCATTGAATTAAACAATTTCCTTTCAAATAAATAAGAATTTGGTATTGTCTCACTACATACCTATTCATCCCCTTACGTATTTGTTCTTACCCACTTGTATTCCAACATATATATATATATATATATATATATTTCAATTGTTTTTAGTGGTTTGTTTGGATGAACCATTTTGAGAGTTTATGATCTTCATTTTCAAAAGAAGACATAAATAAAAATGATATTTCTTGGATGAGAGATATTTGTTTTTTTAATTGTGTATTGTGTATTGCAATTATTTGAGGAATTAAAAAAAATCTTTTTGTGTTGTGGTTAATCCGCTCATAATACCATAAAAAAATTATCAAAAACTTTAATTTTGATTTACCTCTAATTAATTATAATGTCATAATAAACTAATTTCACTCTAATTAATTTAATATCATAATAAATGTAATAATGGTATCTAAAAACGTGTTAATTCATCCATCAACTAAATAAGGAATATATTAATTAAATACTGATCAATACGTAAACAAATATAATATTTAATATAAAAAAGGAGTAGTTCCTTATACAATGCAATGTGGTAACAAAGATAGTCAAAAATAACAATTTCAATGTCTTTTTCTTGTACTATGAAATAATAGATATTCTAATTTATCCTTAAATCTGCTCATAATACCATAAAAAAAATCAAAATTAAAGGTTTAATTTGGATTAATCATAAAAAAGTGATAATCATATATAAAAAGGAAGTAATTTATCTATCAAATAAGTAATGAATACTTTATAATATCATCAAACAAAACGAATCACAAAATATAATTCTGATTAATCAAAATAAAGTTGATAATCATATTTAGTTTATCTAAGATCAATGTAGATGATCCTTATATATACTCAGGTATAAAAATCTCCCCCATAAATTATTTCCCTTTTCTAGCATCATTTTTCAGTTTCTCTTTTTAATCTTCTATCTTATTATAGAAAAATATACCTTTTAGAGTCATAGTAATTGTAGATAAATAATGAATGTCTAGCAGTCCACATGGCAGATAATGTGAAGCAAATGAGCTTCAAGTTGGTTTTGATGAAGACAGCCTTCAAAGAACAAAGAACAACAAAAATGAGAAGAAAAAAGACAACAAAGACTCAATGAAGCAACACCTTATAATGGGATTTATGTAATATTCATTATTTATCTTTTCAAACCTTTCCTTCCCTTCACACGACCCTCTTCCTTCTCTCCACAGCCATGGCTTCATCTTCTCAAACTCCCAATGCTACACCCACTCCTCAAATCGATGCTACTTGCATTTTGCAAAGACCCACAGGGAGGAATGTTGATATGGCATGGAAATGCTACTTGAAAGGCTTAATACCTATTTTTTTGAAACCTTTGTGGCTTGCTTCTTGCTATTTTGTGAAGCCATGTAGGTTTGATACTTTGATTATGATTGGTTGACTATAATGAATATATGATTATAAGTTATAAACGTGTTTTTATTTTGATATATTCTAGTATTTTTTTTCCAGGTTGTAGCGGTCATCCCGCTACCCGCTATCCCGCTATGTCATTTTTCAGGTCGGCCGCTCCGCTCCGCTATCCGCGATTGACTACCGAGATTTTTACCTAGTTAACTCAATTTGTAGAAGGGTAAAAACATATTTCTTTTAAATCTTATCTTTGGGAAATCTATCATATTTAACCTGTGACTTAAGAAAACATTTACGACACATTTACTTTCAAGTTTTCACAGAGAAACACATAGCCATTCATAATTTTCAAAAGAGATTCAAGATCCAAGCAAAATTTATTTCTCTTCTTCTCATATTCATTCTTGAATCCTCATGCATCATCTTCAACTTGTATTTACTAAGATTCAAGAAGATTTTAAACGTTGAATAGTGTTGTTAATTCTGTAATTTAAAATTGCAACCAAGGAAGAACAACAAGATTCTCCTATCAACTAGGTGTGAGAATTACAAAGATTAAAGAGCTTATTCTAGGAGTGAGGGATCTCCTAAAGGATAGAAGGTGAGGAATCCTTTTACAACAGAGGTTCAAGCGAATTTAGAAGAGGTGTGAGATTGTACAAGGCAATGGTGAGGGATCCTTTGATAGGCGTTCAAGTGAGGTATCTTGAAAGCATGCTTGTACGAACATTTTCTAAATTCATAGTGAAGCAAATCTCTCAAATCGGAAGGAGAGGAATAGATGTAGCTCTCAAGCGGTTTAAAGTGAACCATAATAAAATCTCTATGTTGTATTTCCATCCCTATACTCTTTACTTTCAACGTTTTCCATTAACTTTGCGAAAAACATGTTTTTCAGTAATTTCAATTCTTGAATCAATCAACACCGATCTTTTTAATTGATTTAGAACTTGTTAAGCATCCATTATTGATTGTTATTAAGTACGTATACTAGTTGGGCAAAACACTACAAGAATAAACAGTATTTCCGACGCCAATTATCGAGGGTCCTGTGTCCATCGATAAAAATAGAATTACCAGGAGAATGAGCCCTCGATAACAATAAAAAAAATTTCCGCCTAAGTAAAATATTACCGAGGGTCATCCCGTTGAAATTTCCCTCGGAAATATCAAAATAAATAAATATTAAATTTTAATCAATAAACATTAGTCGTCGGTAACAGTAAAAGGCCCTCGGTATTACCGAGGGATTGTAGCCGTCGGTAAGCAATTAATACACTCTTCTTGTTCCAGCCGCACAACACTCCTCTGTTTCTTCCTTTCTCTCTCTAAACCACCATGCTCAATTTCTTCGCATTCGAGAGAGTCGAATCGCGATTCTGATCCCTAAACCATCCCCGCCATTCCTCTTTCTCCTTGGCACATAGGTTGGGCACAATCTCTCTATTCTTCTCTCGCGATTTTGGATCTTAAAATTCATAGGTGGTTCGCCTAGAGCCCTAACCCCCAAAGTTTGAACGCAGATAGAGCTACTCACATATATGGTCGTTGCCGAGGCTGAGCACGTTAGGTATGATATTTATTCCACTTTTCCTCCATGGTTATTAGGTTACGGTTTTCACTCACTAACAAGAATAGGTTATTATTATGTTAAAGTTATTTATGTTCCCTTATAAGCTTTGGGCTATTGCGTGTGTTTTTGAATGATTTTCTTAGGAAGCTTTTTTAGTTTTTCAAAGTGCCCAAATAGATTGATTAGTAGTAATGTGGGATGGATTTGGTGTTGTCTGTGTTAATGGGGTTGTCTTCATTGCTGTTTTTCAATTTACTTTATTGGATTTAATAAGAATAGGTAGGAGGAATTGTAACTGTAATTATTGATTTAGTTACTTGGTTATTTGGTGTCTTGTTAAACATAGGAGCATTGACGAAGAACATAATTTTTTAAGGTTTTAGCAGCTAACTTTGAATCGTTAATACAAAGGTGTTAAGGTGGGTCTACTTGTCTAGAACGTGATAGAAAAATGTTGTGAGAGTGGCCTCTGAAGGTAGTGTACGCGAAATTGGATGTAAGTGCAAAGGAGGCATCTCTTGCTAAAGCCAAGCTTGTCAATGGTTTACGAGCTTATTTTGGAGAAGTGAGTAACGTTATTTCACTATCCTTTCTTGTCTTATGCAGGGTCATGTTCTTAAACATTTTGCTTTGATTTAGGTCTATCCCAATCCAGTTAGAATTGTGTCAATCGGACAAAAAGTTGAGAATCTCCTTGCTGATCCCAATAATGAAAAATGGTTATCTTTTTCAGGCGAACTATGTGGTGGTAAGTGTTATCGCGTATTACCTTTGAGGCTTTCTTTCTGAATTTCTGTCTGAGATTTCTTCTATTTTTATCTGGTGTACGTACCCATATATCAAACACAAGAGATGCTAAAGCTTTTGCACTTTTATCCGAGGAGGGAATTGCAAAAGGAATTTGTAGAATAACAATTGTTACAGTTGATCATGCTTATGATGCGAAGAAAGCGATCGATGTATTAGAGCAACAAGTAGATGATGCTTATGAGTTAGAAGGCAGTTTACTCGAAGAGGTTAGTGTTGTGTGTGTTGGGTTCTTTTCGTTCTTAATTTTAAGACGATGCTGATAAGTTATGGAAATACTCATGAGCAGCTTGTCTTTTGTTCTTAAGCCTATTTTTTTGCATGAAAATATGTGGTTCCTTTTGTTCCTAAGCCTATTTAGTTCTTTCATTATATTTTTGTTCTTGCATTTATCCACACAACAAGTGTGACGCTCTTGGATTAAAATACTTTATAAGAAAATACAGTTGAATATATATATATATATATATATATATATATATATATTACTGACTTGATATTATTGGAGAAATAGGGTATAAAAATTTTCCTTTATATTTATTTTCAAACTAAACATATCCTTTTTAAAAAATACTTTGAATTCGGCATTGGAATTGTTATCATATTTTTTTTTCTTTTAAAACACTTGCTATTACCGAATTCGTTTGTTATTTATCAGAGTACGCGGAAAGAGTATAACTTTAGAAAATAATATAATCACTGGACATTATAAACATAAACCATATATATGTCATAAGTACCACCATAAACATTCATCATATCCCAAGTACAGAAACTGATACCCAAGTCCAGTGATCTAAGTCTCATAGCAAAGTATAAACATAAACTGAAAGTAAAAACCAAAACCCTGAAGTCTCTCAAAAGATATATACAATATATACATAATCAAAGTAAAGACACTCCAGAGCTGGTCATCAAGTCCTCCAAGAACGCTCCACCATCACCATGATCTGCTACAGCTACTACTACGACCCAGACCCACACTACTCACACTATGCCCATACCTAAGGGCCACCCATCCTCCTATCAGTAACATCCTCCTGCTCGACTGGCTCCTCGTCACTCTCACCCTCCACTGGATCCTCCTCTGCCTCATCCAACGGAGTAGATACCCTACCACTAGGTACAGGATCTGCAACAGGCACAGTCCTCTAAGAGTCCGAAGAATCAGGTGAAGGATTCCCAACACGAACAACTCTAGCAGCAACGGGGTGAGAGCAAGTATAGGGACGAAAACGAAAAGTATGATAACGACGAACAGGTCGAGCAGGGGGTGGTCCACGGTGAGAATAAAAAGGTGGTACGTGCATAGTATAACTAATGGGAATCTGAAGTTGTCGAGGTCGCACTCGGGCTAAGGGGTTGGGATGGTAGAGTGTGACCTCCACCTCTCTCTCAAAAGTAGCCCGACGCTCCTCGTATGTCCATATCCCTCTAGGGATGGGACGGATCTCGATGCACGCTAGGTAGAAGTGTGCCATCACCTACACAGGGCACGGGAGTAAGCATAATATAATCACATAATCAAACGAGAATAATTCTAACATTCACAAGTATTCAAACACAAGTAAACATGCAAATACATATGAGCACACCCAGTTTAACAAATTGTTAATCTTTTATATTAGTGGCATGATGCATGTAACACCCCGATTTGGCACCTTGAAACCACAACTGCTTAAAATGAAATATAGTGAAAATTTGGGGGAATTTTTTTTTTAAAAACATGTAAATCATAGACGTGAGAACATTTAAATTTTTCAAAACATAGTTACAATTAAAAACTCATGTTCTCACATTGCATAAAATCTTTCAAGTTCCAAACCGAGATGTCACAAGACATCGCACCTTGAAACTTGTCCATCAAAACATCATTTAAAGATACAACCCCTTTTATTTTTTTCAAAACATTAGTACTAAACAAAACGTTAGCCGGGGTACAGTATGATAAAGCTATGGTAACTAAGAACTTGCAATGGGATACAATGCTCTGAGGGGATTACCTATCATCTAGTCATAAACACTAAGACTTGCAATCTAACTCTGGATCTTGGCAAGTCAATCCCCCAGACCACCAGCAGAGTCGTCCTCGTCCGCTGCCTCAGGAGTTTCTTCTATAGCGTCATCTTGCGTTTGCTCCTCCTCTTTCTCACGAGCCAAAAGCCGCTCCATGATTTCTTTCCTTTGTCGCTTCATCTCTATGTAGACTATGACACGGGCAGTCATAGTTATGTTATTCCCTTTCAGTGGAGATGCTCCTATCTCCCGAATGCGCTGGAATCTCGCTATATTTTCCATCTAAGGATCATACAGAATTTTTCCAATGCCAAGCAGAAATATAGGAGAGAGTGAGCTACCCAAAACAGGACATATGTGCAATTACAATAGGCAAATATTAAGACAAAACAATAAACATCAAACAATCAACAACATAATCATCATATAAACATATATTTAAACTCAATCTTCTCATATTAACATTATTGATATCTTCTTTTAAAAACTCACTCAATTTTTTTTCCATTCCTTCTTCAATCATTGATCAAGACTTATCAATTATTCCAAAAATCTTATTCAACACTTAATATCCTTACTGTACTTTTCTTTTGATCATTCAATCTCTTAAGTTTTATCGTTTCGGTTAGCATCAATGATGTGGGGAATTCATCATTGAACTCGTACACACGTCTACATCTCCTTGGTCATCCACCCAACCTAGTCGGAAGCAAATAGGAGTACAGGACCTTTACCACGTGTGCACGACAGCTGTCTCAACAATTGGCTCCAAGCCAGGAGAACTGTAGAAATCTCGGGTATAGTCTCAATCAATTCAATTCATATCATATCATATCATTTCATATCAAATAATCAAGGCTCACTGTAGAAAACTCGGGTACAGTGGCAATCACAAATGCCCCGTTCCAGTCCCTCTCACTGTTCAAGATTTGCAATCTAGAGGGCGACAGTACTAATTCTAGTTGATCGTGCAGAACTTAGCATGGCGTTGGACCCAGTCCCTACCACGTTCGTATACCACATGTGGAATTCGTTTTGCCTAGAAAGTACTCTAGACTTCTTGACGTTTCACCGTCATCGTCCTCCCCTAATGCAATCTCCACCTGAGTATCCTCAGATACTCATGGTTCCTTCCTCTCCACTACTTCGATACGACACTCATGCCTCACCGTATTCGTTAATGTCTTTTAAAGTCTTTTAGAGTTTTAGAGAGTTTTAGTTAACGGCTTAATCCTAACGGTCGGCTCATCCTTGGTGCATCCCTTCAACGAGTCTCGATCACTAATCATCAAATCCGTTCCCCAAACGTCTCAGCAACATCTTGTTTCACATCTCTTTCTCATGCATCTTTTCCGCATTATTCTCAACAGCATCTTGCTCAACAGCATCATCAGCATTTTTCTCATCAGCCATTGCTCAGCAGCATCATCGGCATCTTCCTCCTCATCATTGCTCAGCAGCATCCTCAACCTCTTTCTCCTCAGTTGTTGCTCATCAGCACCGTCGGCGTCTTCCTCCTCAGTTGTGGCTCAGCAGCACCATCAGCGGCGTCTTTCTCCTCATTAATGGCTCAGCGTCCTCATCATCACCACGCTTCCGCTCGCTTCGTCGGGTATTTCTTATCACCATCTCGACAATCATCTTTTCACCTCAATTTGTCTCTTCTTAATTTTCAGCTCATGTTTCTCTTCCCATCGTTATTTATTTCTTTCACAGTTTCATTCACATCACAACTTATCTCTTTCTCAGTCATTTCTCATAGTTCTTATTCGTGTCTGTTTTCTCTTTTCAATCTTAATTCATTACTCTTACAATTCCATTATTATCATTCCACATACTAAGAAAATCAAGTATCTCATGCATAATTATTAAAAACCGAACATCATACTATTTCATCAAAAACACATCAATTATAGACAACAATTCAATCTCAGCGATTCGTGTGGATAGCCAAACAAGCAGACAATTACTATCCCACTACATCGCCTAATGAGATTGGGGTCCAATCTTTGAGATGATTGGACGCCTTAATATGTTACCTAAATACCACGGCGTCTTAAGGGAAGCCCCTCTCTCACCTCAAATGACGTAGATCTCCAAGAGCTTTCCAAGCTTCCCAAGTTGCTACTTCGGCCTCGTGTCCTTTTCGTCCGTCACCCAAACTAGAACATTTTTCCCGTGCGTTAGAAACGATTTCGATAAATTCACAATTTCGTTTGGAAAACGCTTTGGAACAATTCCCTTTTTGAAAATACATTGCCAATATCCAAAAGATTTTAAATCCAAATCGAATCTTTAGTAAGAATGTTTTCAAGAAACTTTAAAACAAATTCTAAAATAATTTCTTTATCAAAACAGAATCAATTCCTCTTAATTTTAAAACATTTCGGTTGAAAAATCATTATCTTTAAACATTGAACGAAATCCCAAGAAACCACTCATTGAAAATCTATTTTAGACAAAATACAAGAATTCAAGAAGATAAGATTCCAGAACCAAATCAAATTATTCATTGAATTTCCAAACTTCACAATATCATCAAATACTGATCAAAGAAGGTCATATAGAAATTTCAAATCAATTTAAGTTGTTTAAATCATACTTTTCAAATAAAACATTTTTCCAGAACACACTCAAACAACACATTAAATTTTCAAAGCATTCACAACTTACATATTGAAAGTCACATTTTCAATCTTTCAAAAATCATTAATTAAATTAAACTAAGCCTTGTGACTAACTCACCAAGGACCGAATTATCATGGTCAAAAATTTCTAATCACTAATAAACTTTAAAACTTAAAATCATTGAATCACATCATGAAAATTTCTTTTTACATAACTAAATCAATTTATTTACTTTCACATCTAAAACCAAGAAAATTAAAGAAAACACAGATCACTTCAATTAAACACATAGCACCATGCATCTAGGAACATAGCCATTATTAAAGGTCATTGCATGAAGACAATTTTCCAACCACATGAACATGCATAGGCCGAATTATATAAGTATAATATTGCAAAGATTTAATGCACAAATAAAGATATAAAATCATGAAATCATTTTCTTTCTTTTAGGACTAAAAACCGTGAACATCTAAGAAGAAAAATTAACAATATTAATTCGTTTTCAAAGCAATAATTTGAGTCCTACACACCACCTCAAAAATCCACATATATTTCTTTTTAAAAACTTGATTATTTCATACATACACTTTAAAGCTCTTATATTAAAATAGTTTGATCATGCATGCACCCTAAATGATAAGCAAACATAGCCCTCTACCTCTTTCTAGGTTGGCCGAATGTCAACATGCAAAAAGGCAAGGTTTTTGTTCACTTTTTTTCAACATGCAAAAGTCACATAATCACATCAAAACATATAAGCTTTCAAGACTATTTTTCAAGGCAACATACTACATCATTTTCTCACATCAACATACATTAACATCATCAAGACAAAATCTTTCTCAAACATTTTTAACATACATAGAATAAACTCAAGCTCATCACTTTTTCTCAAACTAAAAATAAAGGTATTGTTTTAACTTCATGAAAACAACATGCATGTACTTGAAATCCTTAGATCTAGCCTTAAAACACACATGCATCAACTTTTTCCAAAATAAAAAGCATGAATTCCATTTTTATCAAACATGGTCGAATGGCCTTCACAAAATAAAACATGCACAAAATCAAACACTTAACCAAATCATGTTTGTATTCCAAAAATCATGTTTATATTAAAAAATCAATTTAAAGCTTGCTTCTTTAAATTTTCTCTTTGAAACCGTGACATTTATTAAAAGAAAAACTTAATATTATCTCTTGAAATTGACATGCAAGATCAAAGATCATAACTTTTTCACTTATCAAACAAAGATCATGACATGCACACACTTGGATCAACTAAGATCATCACAAAATTAACATGCAAGATTAAAGACTTAAACTTTTTCACAGATCAAGTCTAGATCATAGATTTATTCATCAAATAATCGTGGAAACACATCATAGATTACGGTTTAACAAAAAGATTCGACATGCAAAGCCAAAGATCTTCACTTTATTAATAAACAAGCTTAGATCATGGATTTATTCATCAAATCTTTTCATGAAAACATCATAAATCATGGTTTGAGTAAGAAAACTTAACATGCAAATGAAGTTTATTTTAGGTTTTCACAAAATCTTAGTTTCCTTTAGATCTTTAAGGTTTTAGTTAGAAAAACATTAGATCCATCAAGGAAAACCCCAACCGAAACATCAAGCATAAAGTTTAACATATTACAAATTACTTTGAGTCTTTAAAGTCCATGATTAAGTAAAAACAACACATAAACTCGACTTTCAAGCCATAAAAATAGACATGCAAGAAGAAAAGAAGAAAGATCTACAAACTAAAAAGAAAAATCTAAACTATTACAATCTTCCTCTTGATCTTCGAGTCCTACCAAGGAAAGGTTGATCTTCTAACTCCTAACACTTAGATCTTCAAAGGAACTCCTTGATCTAGCTTAAATCTCCTTCTTCCTCTTCCTAACCCTCACGGCCCTCTCTCTTTCTCTCTCTCTCTCTCTCTCTTTTTCTTTTCTTTCTCTAAGAGTTGAATGGGCTCTTAGAGTTGTGTTTGGTGTGGAGTGAAGAAATGAAATGGAATGGAAGGAAATGAACTAAGGTTTCTCATATATATAGGCCAACTCACGATTTCCCTCTTTGCCCTTGGGTTTGGTTTCGGTCAAGCACAAATGGGAAGGGTGGTTTTGGGCTTCCAAAAGTTTGCATGGGGAGAATCTAATTAAGGGGACAAGGTAGAGTAGATTAGGGTACTAGGGGTCACTTTAGGGCTAAAGACTTGTTGGCTAATACTTAGGATTTGGTTACTAACTTAGTTACTTCATGGTTCTAGTTTCTTACATAGGCTTCTTGTCCAAGAAACTAAAATCATAGACTTGCCCTACACACACACATACATACGTGACACAGACACACATACATGCACACATACATACTGTGATGGACTCGGCCTAGCCGAGCTCCACGTGGCCCCACTCAGGACCTGAGGACCCTTCAGCAGGCCCTCTGTATGCTTGGCCGAGCTCAAGGCTCAACGGCCGAACAGACATCGGACACGGGTCGATATCATGCTCTTACCCCTCTGTGCTCTGGGCCGAGCTCAAGGCTCAACGGCCGAACAGACACCAGATACGGGCCGACCTCATACTCCTACCCAGGTCCGATTTCCGAGTCCGACACCGCCCAGATATTCCGATACCAAGGACAGGATGACGTGTCTCACCTTATCCACAAGGACAGCTCATCCACTCATAGCTCATTACAGGCTGGCCCTACTTGGGCCTCAAGCAAGCCCATTAGGGCAACCAGCTCTCTCCTATATATATCCCCCTTTCCCTAGGGGCTAAGGTATGTCTCTCTAAACCTAAGAACTATGTGTGGCTTGATTCCCCTCTCATGGGATACGTAGGACCGGGGTCACCCTCGTCAGCTGCAACAACCCCCAAACACCTCATGTGGTGCCTCCGATCAAGGACATCACATTGGTGCCGTCTGTGGGAATCGTTAAACTTCGTTTCCCATCCACAATTACAGAAAAATAAAATAAAATAAAATAAATAAAAAAAAGGTAAAGAAGGAAGAACAGCAACGGTGTGGTGTTCTGATCTCTTGGTGGTGCCGCTGTGTCTCGCTGGCGCTATTCACGGTGACGAGCCAACGTTGCCAACCACCACGACGAGACCAATCACCATGGAGAGCCAGATCCAGATCCAGATCTAGATGGTCTTCACTGAATCCGAACCGGGGATGAGAACCTTTGATCTCCTTTGAGACAAAAGCAGCAGATCGACCCATGGCGAAGGGGAACGATTTGAGAATGGCCACCGCCGGTCTTGCGGTTTCGTGAGTCTTGCGGTTTCATCGTTTGCAGAAGAGCAACGATCCACGAAAGGCCATGGCAGGAACAACCTCCATCTCTGTTCGAAAGATTCCCGCCCCGGTCTTGCTCCTCCGTGCTTGCTACCGCTTCAAAACCATCTCCTCTGTTCCAATTCCCTCGCACAGAACCGCCGCGAGTCGAGATCTCGCATCCATTGCGAACCGCGAAGGTCGCGTTCAGATCTCCTCGTCGCATCCTCACTTCCACCGAGCTCATTGAGCGTATATCCGTTCACGATCGCCAACGGCGACACCGTCTTCTTCGTCTATGATTCCCGCCGTCGTCGCAGAACCAGGGAGCAAGAAGGGAGGCTGCAGCCTTCGACGTTTCCGCCGCCACCGGTGTAAGCAGCACTCCTTGTCGCCGACGGTGCTTGCCCCTCTGGCCCCTTGATGCTTGTCGCTGCTGCAGCGCATAGCAGTTCCTGCAGAGAGGTGTTAGGGTTCCAAACCCTAACGGGCCAAAGGCCCAAATCAAAAAAAAAGAAGGAATTACTGCAGAAAACGGGCCAATGGCCCAATTCAAAAAAAAAAAAGAGGAAGGGAAACTACCTAACGGGTCAACAAGCTCAGGTATTTACAAAGTAAAATTACTAAGACCTAACGGGCCAACAAGCCCAGTTACAAAAAAAAATATAATTCATAGTACCACACATTACTTTTATCTCCTCGGATTTACATGATTTCGAAAATCATAATCCGAGTTCACTCTTCTCTCCCCGGATTTACATGATTTCGAAAATCATAATCCGAGTTTACTCTTCTCTCCTCGGATTTACATGATTTCGAAAATCATAATCCGGGTTTACTCTTCTCTCCTCGGATTTTCAAGTTTCCCTCGCTCGACATCACACTAAGGAAAACGGAGGTCGGACCTCAAAGATCGACAAAGCCCATTCGAAAAGGACGGACTGCATACTCCTAATCCGACATACTTCAATCCTAAAAACTTCAACCTGACATCCCTCTCCTCACCTGAATCAGGGAAGAAATCCTAGTTCCCATATTATTTTCCTATCTCATCGCCTTTCTATGTGTTTACGTTGCATGCTTCTTGATATTGGTTTACCTGGTGCACTATTTCTGACATATGCTTATAATACTTGCTTCCTTATAGTTTCTTTACTTGCTGCTTATTATTTGATATTCTACATGATGTATTGTTGAACAAATTGCTTATCTGATCTTCTTGCTGTTAAAATGTCCTTAAATCTCTGCCTCTCCTGTTGTGATAGTATGATGATATTTGATGTACATTGCCTCTCCGGTTGTCGTGTTTCATGTTTTAATGCTCTCATCTGGTTTGCTGCCATGTTTATAACTGTCGTCTATTGTTGAATGTGATATACCCGAAATCATGCATTTTTTTGTGGACAATGCTGTTTGGTTGAACAATATCTTAAATTTCAGTATTTATCTGTTGCGTATGACCTGCTCAAATCAGCTTGCTCTTATGTCGGTGTTTTATTCTCGCCTGCCAACAGTTTTCATTATTGTTATTTAATTATCATGAATTATCATAAAGTGTCAAAATTAATGCCGATCACTGATTATTATTATTTTACATGTAATGTAAGATTCAGGAGAATGATGGTCGAAAAAAGGAAGGCCGAGGTGCTACGATTGTCTCTATTTTGAACGAAGCCATCTTATGGTCTCTATTCTCATCTCGGCTTGGATCTTCTTAGGACGAACTGCTATGTTTGCCTCTATTATCTTATTGGCCCCACTTTTCATCTCGGCTTGGATCTTCTTTGGTTTTCACGGGACCACCACGGCATCTCGAAGGTGAACAATTCCAAAGGCATATATTATTTCTTAGTTCATGTTTATTTCTGAGCTCAGAGATTCTCTATTTCAAATTGCGCGGTTTATCGAAAAGGGAGGCCGAGCTACTATTATTCTCTTTATTTCATGTTTATATCTGATCTGTCGAGTTGCTATTATTCTCTCTAATTCATGTTCCTATCTGATCTTCCGAGCGGCTATTATTCTCTTTAATTCATGCTCCTACCGAGCTGTTATCATCTCGACCCTACCTTTGTGGTAGAACGGTCAATTCATGTTTCTACCGAGCTGTTATCATCTCGAACCTACCTTTATGGTAGAACGGTCAATTCATGTTTCTACCGAGCTGTTATCATCTCGACCCTACCTTTGTGGTAGAACGGTCAATTCATGTTTCTACCGAGCTGTTATCATCTCGACCCTACCTTTGTGGTAGAATGGTCCCCCCTGTCACCGCACTTACATGCATTCACGCATGTAAGTCGGCACTAGTGCTACAGACATTTGCGTACGTACTAGCTTCTCATTTAGCACTAGCCACCTAAATGTTGCATGGCACTATGGACAGCCAACGTCTTCTAAATAAGATCGGCTCATATGCATAGTGTACAAGGGACACCCGATAAAGTACAGCTTGCTGTGAAATGTTCTCACATAACTTCACTCAGCAACCTCTTTCACATCGGGGCCGAGGACACCCACCTCGGCTAAGGTGGGTGGATCCGAGATCCCTACCGCATTCACTTATATACAGTACCTTTTTTCAGAGGAAAACTTATAAGTTACTGCACTGGTCAGGGGAAGTCGTCCGAAGTCTGGACAACCACATACTATGTGCAACAAGTTTAATCAAAATAACTTGCACTGAAAGATCACTGTACTCGGCTCAAGCCCTTTCGGGCTTTACCGAGTAGGGGGCATGTGATGCAAGGGAAAGGATCCGAAGCCGACCTATATATCGACACTAGGTGACTCCCGACTTTGTCTCCTTGTATGGGATGTCACAACGTCTCCGAATTCGGCATCCACCTCTCTCATTGAGGACTTACTCTAATCCATTTCGTTTCACTCCGGATCAGATTCCTACAACCTTGCTCATGATCTCGCGTTTAGCCACCGAGCTAGCTCGGTTCGAGATGTTCCTCGCCGAGCAAGCTCGGTTCGAGATGTTCCTCACCGAGCGAGCTCGGTTCAAGGTGTTCCTCACAGAGCCGGTGGCGGATCCCCCCGCGGGAATCGGTTTTGAGATGTTCCTCACCGAGCGAGCTCGGTTCGAGATGTTCCTCACCGAGCGAGCTCGTTTCAAGATGTTCTGCATCGAGCTGGTGGCAGATCCCCCCGCGGGAACTCGATTCGAGATGTTCCTCACCGAGCTGGTGGCGGATCCCCCCGCGGGAACTCGGTTCGAGATGTTCCCTTCCCTGGTCAAGATCGAGGAGGCTACAGGTGGAAATGGGGATTGCTACCCGATAACTCGGTCATCGGTCGAGTACATTGTGGATCGAGTGTACACCTCGGTTGAGAGCATCTGGCCGACAGCGTCCCCGGTGAACGTTACGATCCAATTGAGGTTTTACTCTCGGCATACCTCAATGAGAGAGGTGTAAGAATCCCTTATCGGGCTACTCTTTTACTGTTATCATCCGAGCATGAAGAACGCTATTATCGATACTCTTCCGAGCAAGAGGCCTCGACTACGAGCATATTCCTACCTTGTAGTCGACTCAGAACTGATTGGACCGACACAGAAAGGACCTCAACTTAGCACAGTCTTTACGACTCTTCCCGAGCTGGGGGGCCTGTGTGGCGGATCGATTTCTCCTAACCCGCCTTGCTATCCTTCGCTAGCCTTGAGCACATGATTGTGGACTAGTACTCAAACCCTTCCTAGAAGGTGGGGGGTACTTAGTGCTATGATGCTTAGTGCTATGCCTTCTTTCTCCTAACTCGGCTCGAGACTCACAAAGTCTCGCCGAGCTGGGGGGCTTATGTGGTGGACTTGGGAAAAGGACCCGAACCAAGACCTCGGAGCAAGGCTCAAATAGCCTTGACCGAGCTAGGGGGCTTATGTGATGGACTCGGCCTAGCCGAGCTCCACGTGGCCCCCACTCAGGACCTGAGGACCCTTCAGCAGGCCCTCTGTATGCTTGGCCGAGCTCAAGGCTCAACGGCCGAACAAACATCGGACACGGGCCGATATCATGCTCTCACCCCTCTGTGCTCTGGGCTGAGCTCAAGGCTCAACGGCCGAACAGACACCAGATACGGGCCGACCTCATACTCCTACCCAGGTCCGATTTTCGAGTCCGACACCGCCCAGATATTCCGATACCAAGGACAGGATGACGTGTCTCACCTTATCCACAAGGACAGCTCATCCACTCATAGCTCATTACAGGCTGGCCCTACTTGGGCCTCAAGCAAGCCCATTAGGGCAACCAGATCTCTCCTATATATATCCCCCTTTCCCTAGGGGCTAAGGTATGTCTCTCTAAACCTAAGAACTACGTGTGGCTTGATTCCCCTCTCATGGGATACGTAGGACCGGGGTCACCCTCGTCAGCTGCAACAACCCCCAAACACCTCATGTGGTGCCTCCGATCAAGGACATCACACATACATTTTACATTTTACTTCCTAATCACATTCACTCATAATTACTAATTCACACAATAATGCAATTAATTCTAATAAATCACATTAACACCATCATTTTCATGCATCACTCATTAAACACACATTAAACCAAACACATATCACATAAAAATTTATGCCATGACAATAAAATTATTTTCTTCAAAATACAAATCCCAAAATTCGTACTTCACAAACTTTAGAAATAAATTTTTATAAATCAATCCATAAAATTCTAAAAATTACATTTTCAAATTCTACGTTTCAAGACGATCGTTTTCGTATAAAGATCATAAAATTCCGAGTTACGGTTAAAAAGATACGAATTTTCAAAGTTAATAAATCCGGAAGAAAATTCATTTCTAACAAAAATCATCCTTTAATAAAAATCATAATTTAATAAATCATTCCAAGCTCAACAAAATCATTCACTTCTTGTCTATAAAAATATTTTGTTTATAAAAATCCATGAAAATCAACACTTTACTTCTTTCTCACGTAAAATACTTGTCTGAAAATCTTTTGTAGAACAAAATCTCAGGATTCATTTTGACGAAATTCGTTTACGCGCATATGGGAAAAATGTGGGGTGTTACAATGCATGCTTTCTATCTCACAATCCTGAGGCCTCCAATACTAATCAATCTCGGACGTTCATCCAATACACCAATGTGTTCCCAGAACACTAACATACGTTCCCAGAACGTTTAGCAAACCATATTTGGAAAATAAACAAGCACCACTCCCAAAGTGTGCATCACGTTCCCAGAACGCACCAAAGAAACCATGTCCCAGACACTGGCCACATTTCCAGAATGTGTCATCAAGTAGGTTGCACCAATTTGGTACTCCCAGAGTACCCTCCTCATGTTCCCAGAACATGACAAACGATCCTTGCCAACCTATTTCATCACCTTTCACCATGCATGAATGCATATAATATTTTTCTCAATTTGGTTGGCCATTAATTGATGTCTCAATTTCCATTTTCAACACATAAAGCCTATAACATCATTATGAGTTCCATATTTTCTGAGTAAAATAGCTTAACTTGAGGTACTATGAATTATCTCATAGAGTCACACTTTAGTATTTAAGGTAATTAGATTAGTATTAAATTGAACAAAATTAGTTAAAATGGCACAAGTAAGTTCAAGTTATAATTCAATTGATTTTTCACTGCTGTCAGTCTCTAACCGGTTAAGACAGATTCTAACCGGTTAGAACCTGCAGCAAAACCAGAAATCTTTTAATGCTTGATAGCATTTTAATTTCCAATCCAATCAAATACCCAAATAGGTTATGGATAGCTTAAACACCTCAAATTAAGCTTGTTTATTTCAGAGGACATCTCCCATTTAAAGACAACAATTCATGGCTTAATTTCAACTCTAAAAATTATTAAGACTCTAAGTCTTAAGGCTCATTTATCCTTTCCTTAATCGCATTCACCCTTTTCTTTTTATTCATAAACAGGGTAGTTTATAGCAAAATAAGATTGGAAGAATTAATTGAAAATGATCGAAATTGATTTATTAAAGTGCAGAATTTATTTTTCATATCTGTCAGGTTCTAACCGGTTACACAGCAGTCCTAACCGGTTAGAACATGCAGAACAGAACACTGATTTGGGATTTTGCATGCCATTTTCAATTCTATTCATTTCCAATCCATTCCAACTATAAACAGAGCTTCAATTCCATAAAATAGTCATGTTCCAACACTTGATTACATCCAACACTCATGCATTTCAAATACACATATCAAATTGCATGAAAAAGACATAAATGACAACTTAGCATACCAAATTCACATATACTGAAATTTAACCCCAAATTATCATACATTCAGCTTGCATTCATCAATTGAAACTTGCTCTAAGTTCTGGAACAAGTTAAATTGGCCTCCAAGCCTTTGTACTCTAAAGCCTATGCCCTTTATGAGTCTCATGGTAACTCATACCTAAATTCCTACTCATTATTCTCATTCTAGTGATTAATTAGCTTCTCCCTTACCTTAGAGTCGTGCTTGATGAGTATCAACACTGGGACAGCAAGATCAACACAAAAAAACACCAAATTCACAAGCTCTGCTCTCATGCATGACAGTTTTGGTAAGGTTCAGAAATCAGAGTTTTTGACACATGAAAAAGAGAAACAAATTGGGGAAAATGGTTAGATTGTGTTCTAGGTAACATGCACAAACTATAGAAACAAGAATGGGACTCAAAGAGTGCATGTACTCACCAAAATCAAACTTCAAAGTGAGCTTCAGGAATCTGATTCTGGTTTTTGACAGAATAAACACCTCCACTTCACAGCTTGATTTCTCCTTGCTCCCTCACTCTTAACTCACAATCTATATATCACTGCAAAGCTTAAAGATGAAGCTTTGCAATGGTGTATTGTTTGTAACCTAACTCTACACACACACAAAGAATCGAAGGGATGAAGTTGCTGCTTCAGAACAGGGGATCAACACCAACACTTGAAGAAAATGAGCCAAATTCCATCAAATTGATGGCTATTTATAAGCAATTCAAGGTTACATGCAGAGAGACGCGTGTTCCCCACTATGCATGAGAAGGATTCGTGGCAATTAATGAAGATTAGTGGGTGATTACTCATCAAAACGCACTAACCCTAATTCTGGGTTCATCGTCTAACCGGTTACAGGGCACATCTAACCGGTTAGATACTGTATAAAATTCAAAAAATTCAGCTTTTAATTCATTTTCCTCCAAAAACCTTTCTAATATTGTTATTAGGTCTTATTTAAGGATTAAACTATAAAAATTATATTTTCACATAATTTACTAATTAAAAAATATTTATTAATTAAACACACATTATTTATATAATTAAACAATTAAAAGAAAACCTTATAATTTGGAAAATAAACTTTTATTATTAATATAAATATACAATGGACAAAATTAGGGGTGTTACAACAAGTTAAGGAATGAATTTGTTGTTGTATCCAGCCAAACATCCATTCTGTCTTCTTGTGCTTTCCATTTATTACTTGTATTTTGTATTCCATAATCATAGCTATACATAATCTAAAGGTAATTAAATGCAGAAAACACTTTAATGTTATATACTTTTTGTTAATGATATTTTATTACATGTGTTTTATGTTACACCCTTATTTACTTATTATTATTTGTTTTAATCATTCTTCTATCATATTTCAACTTAGCTAAATATGATAAAAATACTTGAGTGTTACACATGGGAGGCATGTTTTAAGCACAAAATAACTTGGCAACATAGTCTTGCTTCCCTTACTAAACATTCACCTTTTGTCTGTCTAACTTCTTATGCAATGTTACCAAGTTTTATACTAATAAAAGTGTTTTATTCATATGTATTAAATGACCATTTTAACTTAACTAAGTTAAGTTTTAGAAAATCAGAATATGTTGCATGTGTTGAGTATCAGGCCTGCAAACATGCTTGTGTTAAATTAATTTAGAAGTGGCATAGTATGATATGAATCAGTGAAAATTATATGCAGGTGGTGGTGGGGAAAGAAAAAGGGTGATTATTACAAAGGCTTTTGAATAAGAGTTTAAATTATGCAGATATGGAGAGGTATAATGTGAGCACTCTTCACATATTTTGATAGTTAGCAAATTCAAATGTCAATTTTAAGTCATAGTTTTTGTTGTATCTGGTTATCAATCTTATGCTCCCACCTACATCGTAGGTGGATGCTTGTTCATTGGTAGAAAGAGTTATATACTGAATGAGTTTATTCTTATGCATCATTACTAAAGATCAATTTGTTCTTTCTCTGTAATTATTGTTGGAAGATTTAAGTTCCTTTATCTTAGCCATTGTCACACCTTGAACCTATGGCCTCTGCTGAATTTTTTTGTTGAGCAGCATATTGAAGAAGATGTCACCAACTCACAAATCACCTTATATAAACCAGGTATACTATTAAATCTGGAGATATTCAAATTTATGTTCACACTATTGTTCTCTTGTATGTCATGGTTAATCTAGCATAGTTAATGACAACCTTTTAACATTCATATATGGATTCAATGTCTATCAATTTGTCGCATTTATTAAGATTCAATAATATAATGACTTATGTATGCTTTATCGCATATATTTAGGGAAGGAAGAAGAGTGAAATAATATGATGACTTCTGTTGCCCCATGAGGCCATGAGCACTCAGCACTACCGCCAGCCAAAGTGTATCAGCTGGAGTGCAGAATAGTATCTTGAGATGTGCTCAGCTGTGGAACATTTATATTGTATTTGGGGCCCATAGAGATGCTTAGTGTTGTCGATGAATTTATTAAATTTTTGTTTCTGGTCTAGCCATCTTGGTCTGATGATCTTTTACATTGGTATCTAGATATCATATGTAATTGTCTGGTTATGAAGTTGGTTGTATTTTCTACCAATTGTAAAAGATCTATTAAATTTATATTTTTTAGTATGGAAGCACTTTATATTTGCTTGAGTTTCCACATTTGATCTCTTAGAGATCCATAGCCAGTTACAATAATTTTAGTTATATGATTATTATTTTTCACAATTCTTTTCACAACCTATAATGATAATTGTTTCGTACAATAACAATATGATGATTAAATATTTTTTTAAAAATTAGATACAATTACATGATTAGGGTTTTTTTATCTTTTAAATTACCGAGGGCAACATCCGTTGGTATCCGATACAATTACAAGGGCAAAATCTGTCAGTAAAAGTTTAGTTATCGAGGGTTGTATCTCTCAGTAAAAGTATGAATTATCGAGGGCGCTGAATGAAAAATGTTTTCGAGGACCTTGCCCTCTGTAAAGCCCTCTATAAATTACTAAGGGCATAGCCCTCGGTAAATACAGCTAAAAGAAAATGTTTTCGAGGAACGAGCCTTCGGTAAAGCCCTCTGTAAATTATCGAGGGCATTTCCCTTGGAAAATGTTACCAACGCCATTTTTACCGAGGGAATCGAGGTCGTCGGTTGGTCGTCGATAACGCGTCATTACCGACGGATTTTGGTTTATTACCGAGGGATTTGACCCTTGGTAATCACTGAATTTCTTGTAGTGAAAAGATCTTGAAAAGAATCATTTTTCGAATTGATTACTCTCAGGTTACTTGGTTCAACAACCATGTAAAGCAGAGGTTAACCGGTTAACACATTGTCTTAACCAAGTAACACACTGTCTTAACCAAGTAACAGCTAGATAACAACCAAGTAAAGTGATATTAACTCGCATATTTTTTATTGTATTTGAAAATTGTAAAAACCAGTCACTAGACCTATTCACCCCTTCTAGATATGTGTTAGCCTGCTTGTATTCCAACATATAATTTAATTCTTGAAAAAGGCTTGTTTTATGAAAAAGCTTTTTTGGTAGAGGCAAAATCCACTTCAGTAATCTCTACGCCTCGGAGGGAATTAATCTTCGGCTGTCAACTTGGGGATAATACCCTTGATATACACCAAGTATGTCGCATTGTTCAAAAAAAAAAATATGTCATATGAATTAGTTTTTATTTTTATAATAAAAAATATATGTCTCATCAACACTACTCACATTTCCATATGCCTCATAAAAAACAACAACAACTAAAAAACTAAGGCCTAACAAACATTAGCCCCATCTTGTCCGTAAGTAGAAAGAAGAAATTTTAGGTTTGAATTGTGATTGGTTGATCAATGCAAAATGTATTAAATTAATTATTTAATAATTGGTTAATGTATTAGACAAACTATTAAATACATATCTCCTTAGTTTTTTTACTTTTACAATTTTTTACCATCCTTATAAGACGAAGATCAAAAAAGTATTTAAAACCTAATTTACTTTGTTTTTAAAGATTAATTTCATATTTTTGCTTTTCTTATATATATTAGCATTCACCCTTGGAATAGTGAATAATAAAATCCATTATATAATTATATAATAATTATTATTATATCATACACGCACAACATACTTGTCTAGACACGTACGGTTAATGATAAATCATGTTTGGGATATATTCAGGTTAATGCTAAGATTTATCATATCTTGTTTTGGGGACACATACACTATATGTTTTTACCATTTATAATAGGTTGTAGTTTTATTTTTAATGATGAATATAGTTATTTATTTAATTAATCCTTTATTTATTTTTTTTGGTCTATAATATAAAATTCTTTATGATTTTTTAATGGTCAAATTTATAAAATAAATCTTACTTTAATTTCAAATGACATTTAATTACTTCTTTCAACAAGTACCCATATATGATTTTCATTTTTTAGAATCTCAATAATATTATAAGGGCAATTTTGAAAAAGTATATCAAATTTTAATTTTTCCATGCTACTAATCTTATTAACTAACTTCCTACGTAGACTTGAATTTTTTTAAAAGGGTTTTACATTATATTCGTATCATGAATTGATATATTTGTAAAATTCATGCACTTTAATAATATCGGTTCTTTATGCAGAGTTCAAAATGTGTCATCAGGCACATAATATAAAAACTTTTTGAAAAGTATGCTTAATTACACTTTTGGTGCCAATTTCGTCAATTTGATGAATTTAGTCCCCATATTTTTAATATGGCAAATTTAGTTCTTCAATTGTTAATTTGTGACGATTTCAGTTCTTCGCTCAAAATCTCACTTAAAGGTGCTGAGGTGTTTAACAAAAGGACACGTGTCAGCTCCTAAGCAGTCCTCTGATCCCTAGAATATTTTTATTAATTTAATAAAAAATTAGAAATAAAATAAAAATTTATCAAAAAAATATTTTTATTGATAAAAAATAAAAATATATTTATTTTATTAATAATATTTTTATTTTTTAATACTTTTTTCATTTTCCATTTTAATTTTAATTGAATTAATAATTGCAGGACTAAATTTGTCAAATTAAAAGTATGAGGACTAAATTTGCCAAAATAATGAAATTGGGGGACTAAAAGCAATAATTAAACCTAAAAAGTAACTTATATGAGACATTTACATTTGCAAGAATATGAATTAATTTTTTTTATAAAAAAAATAATGCTTATAGTTCATAAGAAAATACATTTACATGTATTGCCAAATTGCAAATTCTGCATTCAATGCAATAATGAATGAAATGAATTCATTTTGAAAGACATAGGTTAGTTAATTTGCAATTTTTGTAAAAGGTTATCAACATATATTAAAATAGGTGAAGTTGAGGGGTATTTTTTACTTTCCCTCCATGATAGTTTTTCCCTCCAAATTTGTTTCTAATCCTAGCCATCCATTGCAAATAAATCACATCCGTTCATATCCTTCCTAAATTTCATTCTAATCCTAGCCATCCATTGCAAGTAAATCACATCCGTCCATATATTTTTAATCTTTTCATTTTCCTTTCATTTTATGACTGCTTACAATTGAAACAGTTAGTATTTTTCATTATTTCCTTTCATTGTGCGATGCAACAACTGCTATTCTGACCGCTTACAATTAATAGTCATGGAAAGCTTGAAAAGTGACAAAGTTACATTCAGCATATGAACAGTTAGTATTTTTTTTTTTTAATTGGTAGAAAGCCTTCCTTTCAAATAGTATATTTTCCATTTTTTTTGGTATTTTTAAGTGTTTGAATTTTGCTCAAACATTTCTTAATACAGATACTTGAGACCTTGATGGTGCACAAAAGAAGATCAAAGAATGTGAAGAAGTAAGTGAAATTCTTTTCAATATTGCGTTGATCTTTAACACAATATTTCTTTTTTTATAATATGTTGATCATGAAAGTCTTCCTTTCAATTTATCATTTAAATTTTGTTTAAACATATTACCTTGATGATTTCAATGAAATTCACTTCTTTGGTGACCAAACTTACAAGGTAGTCCATCAGATTATTATGCAAATTTTTATTTTATCAAAGCTACTATGTGCACCATCGTACATTTCCTGCCCCTCTGGGCCTCTACAATCTGCATATATATATATAAATGCTTGGTCATTTTGTTTTCTATTTAAAGCTTATTTGTTACCGGCCTTTCGCCTTTCAATGGGAAATTTTTTTTTATTTTTGGTATCAAAATGCCACATGCAACAAAAAAAACGTATAAAGAAGGAAACCTTGGTTGTTTGAGCATATGAACAGTTAGTATTTTTTTTATTTTTTGAATTGGTGGAAAGCCTTCATTTCAACTGAAATTATTTCCTTATTAAGTATATTTTATTTCCTTATTTGTCATAAACATTAAGCATATGAACAGTTAGTATTATTTTTTTTAATTGGTAGCTAGAAAGCTTTTTCATTTTTTTTTTATTTTTCTTTAACACAATATTTCTTCTCAATATTTATTTTTTTATAATATGTTGATCATGAAAGCCTTCCTTCCAATTTATCATTTAAATTTTTGATTAAACATATTACCTTGATTATTTCAATTATTATTTTTTTTTTTGGGTATCAAAATGCTTCAAGTTGCCTCACAAAAGTTGTTGTAAGTTGTAACATGCAAGCTGTTGGCATTTTTACCCAATTCTGGATGCTGACACGAATCATCTTTCTTGCTTTAAATTATTCTTTTAATGCCCAAATAACTGTAAACGTGTGTGTATAATAATATTTCTTTTCAATATTGTGTTGATCTTTAACACAATATTTCTTCTCAATATTTCTTTTTTTATAATATGTTGATCATGAAAGTAGTCTTCCTTTCAATTTATCATTTCAATTTATTCAATCACATGTAAATAAAATTAATGTTTAATGTTTGAACAAATGGAAAGCCCTTCAAAAAAAAGAGAAGGATAGCAAAATTTAAGACCCGTGCATCGCACGAGCAATTTTCCTAGTATTCTTTAAATCGTTTAGGAACATTTTTGTAATTATTAAATCATTATTTTTTTTACTTGCATTATAAAGTTTAAAAAATAGTGATAGTCTTTTATTGATTATTTCTTGTTACGACCCACTCTAATTACCCTTACTAAGTTACAATCTAGTAGCTAAATTTTTATTTTTCTTTTCTATCGTATTGCTTGCGAGACAAGAATCAAAATAAAAGAAACACATGAAACTGTTGCACATCATATTTTACATTGATGTGTTACCACGATATTTTACATTATTATTTAGATTCAAGAGAGAGGGGTCTCCTCAATCATTCCAAAGTTCTACCTATTTATAGTATATACATTATTATATATCACAAAGATTAAACTCAAGTCTATCCTTCAACTCTCACCACTACCATTGGTTCACTATACCATGATTCTATCACCTGATTTACCTTTACGGCACCATAGTTCTCTAATGACCACTCTATTGGATCTTCCTCTTCTCCATCAGCCATGGAATCATCCCCTTGCGTCACATGTCCATTGGCCATCCCCTAAAATCCGGGAGGGGGAAAGACAAACTGGACTGAGCGAGTGGGTTGTGAATTCGAAGAAGAAGGGGTCCCATTGGATGCTGGAGAAGGAGTTGCTTCGTGACGTCGAAAAAGAGTGGGAGGCCGTCAGGGAGCCCATGGTGGAGATCGAGGGAGGAAGACAAATACAGGTGGTGCATGCATGGTATAGGTCATGGGTATCCGAGTTCGTTTGGGTCTCACTTGAGATCTAGGGTTTGGATGGTGCATAATCACATCTACACTCCCCTCAACAGTGGTAGCGGTGTCATCTATCTCCCCGTCCTCATAATAAAGTGGTCTCATTTCCGCACAAACTAGGTTCTGACTGCCCATTACCTAACACATCATAAGGGACAAGGAGTGAGTCATAGTCATGAAGCTATATAAATAAGTAATTAAGTACTTAAAGTTCAAAATCACAAATAGTCAAGTAGCAAAACATATAAATGATGTATAATTCACCCAATAACTTAACGCATTAATTTTGCTAATGTTATGCCAAGGTCTCTCATGAGATTTTCTCCCTCGATCCAATAACATAATTACTTCTTCGTGATTTCACATAGTGTATGAGCTCATAATCATAGCAACCCTTCATATCACATAATCTCACAATCTTACTTGGGAAAAGCAACAAGGAGAAAACGTCTTGCTACCAAAACTCAATGCATGCCAAGGGCCTACAAGCCCCAAATTAAAAATCTCGTCTTTGGATAGGCCATGCCAATAATCGTCCTTCACCGACCCAGCAGTGACGGATCCAGGAATTTTTGGACGTGGGGGCGACACATATATAAATATAAAACATTACAATTATCTTTCACATGTTCTTATATTAGGTTACTTTATATTTTTTAGGAGGTATTTAACTATTTTCCTAAATTATCTGTATTAAATGAATGTTTTAATTAACTATGTCCAATTTATCATAAAAGGAGTCATGCAAGTAAAATAAGTAAAAATATAAAATTGATAGACATCTTTTTGTTAAAAAAACGAGTCAACTGCTTACCTTAATCCGAATATTTTGGTTAAGTGTGACTTATAAATATTAACAAAGAGAGTAATATATTGCTTATAAAACAATATAAAATATATGTAAGAAAAAACATATTAAAATCCAAAACTAGTTTTATAATTATTCTAGTAATAATATATACATTTATTTATTTATATATATAAGTCTAGTTATATATATTGTGGGGGCACGTGCCCCCACTAGTCTATAAGTGGCTCCGTCCCTGCCGACCCTGGTATGTCGAAGGAACCGATAGAATTATTATAGTTAGTGCAAGACTATCCCGGACGAGGTTAGCAAGACCAGCCCATCTTAAGACCATCCTACCCATAATAATTCTCACGATCATAAATGAATCATTGCCAGAGATCTATCTCCCTCTTTGCATCTTTTCCTAGTTTGTCCATAATTTCACCCTTATCCTCCCTATTATGGATGCATGAACAATACCATAATATCACAAGCTTAGTATTCATGAAGAATTGGCATAATAATATGGAGTTTAAATAAACTTCCAACTTTACACGATATAACTGAATATAAAAGGGTCATAATCGGTTATATTATCAGTTTGAAAACATATATCTAGTTTATCTTGTGCCCTTTCTTTGAGAGTGCTAAGTTGACTTCTCTAATGCATAATCAAAGTGATGCAATATCGTAACTAAGCATATATATATTCACAATTAATTTCAAGAATTTGCATAATGATCAATAATCACATAACTAAATAATAATTTAAGCATATTATTGATAAAATTCCAAATTTCATGTGGTATAAACATAATTTAAATGGGCTTATAACTCAAAAACTTTATCATTGACTATATTTCCCTCCAAGACAATTAGTCATGTATGATGTTCAAATTGGTGTCCCTAAGCTTTGTAAAAGCTTGGCCACACTTTAAGCTTTCAACATATTTATTCTAACCTCAAGAATAACTCCTCTCATACCTTCGATTTGAAGGAGCAAAGTGAAAATACCCTAAATCATCTACATAAAAAAAATGTGTATGAGAATTATTTTTCTTTATTATTATTTTTTTAAGCATAGGTATCCTCCTTCCACTAGAAGCAATCCTGTTCAATCAGGATAGGAGCACAATGGGGAGCATAGCTCCGGGGCCGGTTCTAGCACTTTCTGGGCGCTGAGCGAAATAAAATATATGAGGCCCTTAATGTATTAAAAAAAGTTAAGTATATGAAATTTTTAAGCTATAATTTTATTAAAAATTAGAGAGTCATGAAAATTGTAAGAGCGAAATAAATATGAGAATTCACAATATATAAAAAAAAATAATGTAGAATTTATACATCAAAATTTAAACAAATATAAGAACACATTCAAATTACAACCTTGTAAAATATATTTTATTTTCTTATTCAATTATTGTTGGCTATTAAAAATTTTAAATTACAAAATAAATAGTAAATTTTTTATTTTTTTTGGGCCCCTTTTGACCCCATGCCCTAGGTGGTCGCCCCTTGGGCCTACCCCTAGGATCGGCCCTACATAGCTCTCTTCTTACCAAGTTTTAAGGCAATCATTTTCTTTAGTACTATCTTCCTCTTCAAAAGATGATAAAACTTTGAAAAGTCCAAATACATAAAGAAATGTGATTTTAATGTTTTACTCCTATAAGCAAAAAAAAAAAAGAAAGAAACTAAAATTACGTTTATTAAGGAAGTTAGAGCATCTTTAACGCTAAACTCATTTTTGGTTCTTAAATGGGTCACCAGTATTATCTTATAATTTTTTATTTTTTCCTAAAAGTTAAGAACTCCAATAACTTTTTTATTCCATTCACAAACCCAACTTTCATTCTTAGATGGGATGCACAACCTACCCAACACTATTATATTTTACCTTATATATTTATTAATTATATATATCAACTATATTTATTATTTTGCCAAAGGCTGGGAAATTGGGATTTCACTAGTTTTTATCTCACTTTTATTGTCCACTCACTCATCCAATCACCAACTACTCCCACTTTATCCTATCATTTCTCACCCAATTACCAATCTGGGTAGTCGATCGCGGGGCGATTGTGGCTGAGCGGTGACCGGAAGCAATGGAACGCGACGGCACGGCGAGGAGCGGTGCCGTCGGCCATCGCGTCTGTAGCAGCTCAGAGCAGAGCTTCAATGGCGCCCGGGAGAAGAAGATCGCCACTGCAAATAGAGGTAAGAATTGGAAACCTAGTTTTGATAATGTAAAATCACGATTTTGACCTTATTTTAAATCTGAAAAACCCATTTTGCCCTTATTTTTGTATAACACCCTAAAATTTTAATCTCTGATTAATGAAATGTTAATTATAAAGTTTATTATAATTAATTATTTCCATTTTTAATCTTCGATTAAAATTTGTATTTATGCACTTAGGGAATGTGTGTGAATTTATTTATTAAGTGTAAGTATGCATAAAATAAATATTTTGCATATTAGTCCCTGAGTTGGGACCTAGAGGTAATTATAGGAAAGGTTTTGGAGGGAAAGTAAATAAAATTATTATTTTTCAAAAACTGGTCAAAACACTCGAGTATTTTCTCAACTACTCGAGTATTCTGGACAGAGTTGCACGAGTTAGTGCGTTTGGTGAGTCACCACCACTGATTCCCTCTCCTTGCCACGAATACTCCATCCTCAACACTTCAACACAGTCGTGTCGACATGCATGAGCTCGATTGAGGTCTATAAAAGCCAATCAACACCGAATGGTTGAAGCATTTGGTCAAAATCGGACTAGTTGTTCAAGCTAAGGTTCTTGATTTGTTTCTTTCGAATCTCCCTTTGTGCTTGAAGTTAAGATACAAGTTATACACTAATACAAAGCTCACATCTCGAGCTTTGTATAAACACCAAATTCGTGAGTTGAAAGTGAGTGTGGAGGAAGAATTGGAGCTTGGAAGTGGAGCTTGTTGCTGTCAAACCTTTTCCTGGAGCTCACTTTGAATTCGATTTTTGGTAAGCTCACGAGTTCTTTTAGTCTCAATTTGGTTTCTATAGCTAGTAGGTGTTGCATAGAGTTTAGAAATTCTAATTTCCCCAATTTCTATCTCTGTTTCATATGTCAACCAATTCCATTTTGGACCTCCACTCAAAACTATTCTGCATGTGATGCTTGAAGTTGTTCTGGGTGCTGTGGAGCGTTTTCTTGCAAATCCTTTGTTGAGTCAAGTCTGAGAGGTAAGGGGAAGTTGTTTTATGCACTAGATAGAGTTTAAATTCCATGATTTTCATTAGAGAGCCACCAAGAGGCTCTAAGGGCTTAGATTGAATAGGAACTTTGGTTTGGAGACCAACTCATGCTCTATGGTTGTTTTGAGCAAGTTTCATGTGATGCATGTAAGCTGTATTGAGCTTTATTTCATGAGTTTGTTGAATATTTTGCAATTTGAGGTGTTAAGTTGTGAAATTGTATGTTTTATGCATAAACTCTTGATTCTCTGTTAAATTTTTTAATTGATGAGTTGTGAGTGTTTGAGCATGTTTAATATGTGTTGTATAAACTCTGTTGATCATTGGATTGGACTAGAAATGATTAGAATTGAAAATGGCATGTTAAAACCAAGTTTCCAGTCTATTCTGCAAGAAAAGACTCTAGTACTTGGCTTGATACTCGAGTAAATTTTTGATAAAACAGTGTATTTTGTGTTAGAACACTCGAGTACCATGCCCAGAACTCGAGTATCGACTGATGCATGGGGATATGTTAAGGTAAACCACTCGAGTAATGCAGGGGTCACTCGAGTGTTCTGGAATTGATGAAGAACACTCGAGTACTCATGAATCACTCGAGTATTTTTATGAATCTGAAACCCAAATCCCCAGAAAGACATGAACAACTCGAGTAATTGAGAACTACTCGAGTAATCTGGAAATAACTGAAGAACACTCGAGTATTCTGAGGAACACTCGAGTATTTTACCCAGATATTTAAAAATACCATTTTTAATTCTGAATCATTGATTAATACTTAAATGACAATAATCCAAGTGATCTAAGACTTAAAGGAACCTGATTGATGATATGATAAAATTTTCGTTTGAATGACGAGACGCTGCTCGGGTGGCACGTCGGGTATTATTAACAAGAAAAACATCAATCAATTCCTTTAAGCGAAAAACGATGCATTCATTTTGGAGTATGGATGATAGATCGTTTATCATGTTTTGGTAACATGTGGAGGGCCTCTGGGAGTGCCAATTGACGGCTTGCTTGATGACACGTTATGGTTGACGACATGGTCGGCTTAGTGCATGCCGATATGGTTATACCGTTTGGATGACAGGCCGTTTGGATGACGGGCCGTTTGGATGACGGGACATGCTCGGGTGGCATGGATTCCAAGCTTGTCGTGTACATTCTTGGTGAATGGACGAATGTTGTACACCTAGGAGTACAACGCACGGTTGAGTGCTGGATGAAGTAAAGGATGGACGTCAGAGAGTGACATAGAATGATGGATATAGGTTTGAGAGCTAAGTTCATACATCATGCCACTCATTTAAACTAAGATTGATAAATGAAATAAGTATGAGCATCTTACTTGCATCCTATTTCTGCTAAATGCTAAATGTGATTGTTGTTTATTGTTGCATGTATATACCTTCACATTGTTCACACATTTATGCTCTATTGATTATGTGTATAGAAAGGCTTACCCCTATGCCCTTGTAGGTGATGTCACGTTACATCGCTTGCATCGAGATCCGGCCACTTCCTAGTGGCACATGGATCTATGAGGACCATCGCGCGGTGTTCGAGGGAGAGGTGGAGATTACCTTCTACCACCCGAACCCGCTGATTCGATTTTGTCCTCGTAGATTTAGGATTCCCATCATATACACTATGCACGTACCCCCGTTTTACACATATCATGGACCACCTCCCACACGACCAGCTCGCTCTTATCACAGCTTTCGTTTTAGACCTACCCGCTCACACCCTTTTTCTTCGAGAGTCGTCCGCGAGGAGACTCCCCCTTCTGATCCGAGGAGCCCAGTTAGGGTCACACCATCTCCTGACCCCGTACCCAGTGGTAGGGTACACTCTCCATCGGATCAGAAGGAGGATCCCGTGGAGGACGAGAGCGGAGGCGAGCCTGTCGTTCATTCCACCGGGAGTCAGTGGAGGGATGATGATCCCTAGGTATGTGTATATGGTATATGATGAGGATCAGGGGATCCGATGTGGGGATGCGGTGGAGGAGACACTGTTGCTGCTGTTGATGTTGATGATGATGATGTTTTATTTTGCTACCTAGAGACTGCTACTACTATCACTACTACTGCTGTTGCTGCCAGATCTATGTGACCACCTCTAGAGTTCATATTTTGATTTGTATATATTGTAGATATGCTCTTGAGAGCTCTAGGGCTATGGTTATATTTTGATATAGATCTGTTATGGACTTGTATGGGAATCTTGGAGACATGACTACTGGGACTATGTATTACATGACTCATGTATATGTATATAACTTATGTTCATATTACAACTGTGCATAGTCCTACCCTTTCCGCTCACTCTGATAAAGATTAATTAATGGATTCGGTTGTGTTATTTAAATGGTATCAGTTCCGCGAAAGAAAGAATGGATATGCATCGTTTAATTTTACTATGTCAATACGTTTTCGAAAGCACCGATGCTATCCGGATTTATGAAAATATTTTCTTATCTTAGCAAACGCCGAATTCAATACAATGTTTTAAATGATACGAATTACTCTCTCCAAGAGCTCCATATTTTGATTGTGCACCCGCCTTGAAAGAAAATTTTATTTCTACATTTTCTAAATACTTACAAGTCCATATATTATCCGATATAAAAGTATAATTAGTATATTAATTACTGGAAAATGAGAAGGGTGTCACATTTTGGGCCCTTAACTCAGCCCAATTTCCCTCTCTTTCAGAATCCTAATTTTGATCAGCACAAAGCCACAAACACGTTTCTTCTTCCATGTTCGTTTCCTCTTCTCCCTAGTCAGTATGCTTCTGCAATTCGTTTAATTTTCCTAAACCGCCAACCATGGCTTCATCTTCTCAAACTCCTAATGCTATACCCACTCCTCAAACCGATGCTACTTCCGTTTTGCATAGACCCACAAGGAGGAATGTTGATATGGCTTGGCAATGAAACCATATGAAAGACATTTACAATAAAAAGAGTGTCACTTGCAATTTTATGATTACTAGTTATAAATGTGTTTTTAATTTGGTATATTCTAGTATTTTTTTTCCCGGGTTGTAGCGGTCATCCCGCTACCCGCTATCCCGCTATGTCATTTTTCAGGTCGACCGCTCCGCTATCCGCGATTGACTACCCAGTTACCTATCACCAATAACAAATCACTCACATCTCTCTATTTTCTCTATATCTCACACATGTACTCTCTCTATCTTCATTCCTTCCATCATCAACACAATTTCATCACCAAATCCCTCTCTTTATCTCCAACTCTGGTTCCCTTCTTCATCATCAACACAATTTCATCATCATCACCAAATCCTCTCTCTCCATTTCATCATCAACACCACCCATCATCTTCTTCTGCCAACAATCATCAACAAAGATCCTCTCTCTCTCTCTCCATTGCATGCAAGAACCGTTGGTGATCAACTCTATGATGGTGGACCGGAGAAGATGGTCCTGAATTAAAGGGGATGCAGAGGCTAGGTCTTTTATTTAAAAAAATTATTAATTTTTTGGTTTGATTTTTCATTTCTAAAATTGCTATGTAATTTTGATTGAAGAATCTAATTTTAGTTTGGATTATTGGTTTGTGTTGGATGATCATCCCATCTCAAATGAATTGGGATTTTTAATTTTTGCTTTTTTTTTCTATTTTCTTCATTCATTTCTCTCTCCTCCCTTTTGCCTTCTCCTACGCTTTGGGCCCATCTTTGGCTCACGAACTCATTTGTGGGGAAGAACTCGTTCTTCCTTGTGAACTCTCACATCCCTGAACTGTGATTTTGAGTTCGTGCATATTCACGAATGGGTTGAACAACGCCCGTGGTGGATCGGATGCTCTTAGTTGATTGTATTTATTAATTTTTTTCAAATTTATCAAAAATAGAGGTATTTTAGGAAAGTAATATTGAGAATGAAACAAAAATCAAATAAGATAATTTTTAGGTATATTTTAGGAAAGTAACATTGGAAATGAAACTATTTAAGAATGTTAGTTACTTTAGCTTATATTTAAACAAAAAAAAGTATGTTTTTTTCTTACATTTCAAACTGAAAGAAGTATGTGACAAATCAATCAATTATCAATATAATAATTTAATGTATATTTCCTTTATTACCAAATGACAAACTATAATATGCAGTTTTTCATCAAAATATCATAACTTTAATTTTTTTACAATACTTTGAACAAAATTTATCGCCTGTGCCAACGGTTGTTGGCTCGGTTGGTAAGGATTGAGTTCGGGGTTGTGAAAGATCCTAGGTTCGAATCCCCATGTTAGAATCGGCCTCAAACCTCGAGAGGGGGGGTGAATCGAGTTTTATTAAATTTATTGAAAATTACTCGAACGTTAAAAAATTGTTTTATGGAGAGATTAAACTTTTGAGCGTAAACGCGAAGCAATAGATATTAAAATAAATAGAGTACCTTACAACGATTCCTATGGGCAAAGCTAAACTTAATCTATTTGCTTGAGCCTTGAGCTTGAATGACTTGATGCTTGAAGGAGCTTGTTTGTTATCATCAAAACCTTCTTCTAGAAAACTTCTAGCAAAACTCTATTATGTCCTTGGGAAAACTTGACTTCCAATATCCCATTTATAGAAGTAAGTATTTCTATAAGTGCTCTTTGAGTCTAGAGGCCTGCGCTGCCCTTGGTGAGCCGACGGAGCCTAACTCACCTAAACTTTATATTATAAAATAAAATAAAATAAAGAGTGAAAGGACACTTTGGTCCCTCAAGTTTTTCGACAAGTCCCTCAAGAAATTTAATTCAATTTTAGTCCCTCATGTTTTCCAAAAGTACTAATTTAGTCCCTCGTGTTTTCCAAAAGTACCAATTTAGTCCCTCAACGAAGTGGCTAACGGAAATTGGACAAGGAGTAAATTGTCACTTTTGGAAAACTTTGGTGACTAAAAATGAATTAAGTTTCTTGAGAGACTAAAATATCCCTGTAGAAAAACTTGAGGGACCAAAGTGTCCCTTCACTCTAAAATAAATTATTGCCTTTGTATGGCTGAGGAGTATTTATTATAAAATCAACATTCAATGAATGTCAAAGTTCATGGAGTGTTATAGATAAATGGGAAGAATTGCTTTAAAAAAAAAAAAAAACTAACTACCAAAGCACTTGTAATGTCCCTTATTAATTATAATTACCTAAATTCATGGAATTCTAAGGCCTTACGCACCAAATGTTTATTTTATGGGCACAGACTTTACTCCCTATATATACTCTATATTGTCCTCACATTTCTTCACAAGCATACTATATAATTACTAGCTGCTTACACCTTCTCTACTGTTTCTGATTCTAAGTGCAGAGCAGTTATGGCAACTCCACTCTCATTTATGTCACTCTTCTTCCTACTACTTTTACCCTCCTTCATTTCCTCTTCCCCACTTCAAGATCCTGAATTAGTAGTCCTAGAAGTACAAAAGTAAGGAAAAAAAAACATTTTGTCATTAACAACTTTTGTATAGACCACATTTACTTACATATTTGTGGTAACTATATATATATATATATATATATATATATATATATATATATATATATATATATATATATGCGCGCTCCACGACTTTTAAATAATTTTAAGTTTTTTTAAGTTTTACACACAAAGTACTAGAACTTTGCGTATATGCATTATAAAATGAAAAGATGTCAACTTCTATTGTATGAATAGCACAATAATGCTTATATTCTTTAGCATTACTTATGTCTAAAGTTACTGCAGGAGCATTAATTCATCTAGGAGAAACTTGGGATCTCTTTCATGTGTGACTGGCAACCCTATTGATGATTGTTGGAGGTGTGACCCCAATTGGGAGAAGAACCGAAAGCACCTCGCAGATTGCGCCATTGGATTTGGTAAACAAGCCATTGGTGGAAGGGATGGTAAAATATATGTGGTCACTGATCCTAGTGATGACCCTGTGAGTCCCAAGCCAGGAACACTAAGACATGGTGCTATCCAAGGGGAGCCATTGTGGATAATTTTCAGCCGCGACATGGTGATCAAGCTCAAGGAGGAGCTGATGATGAATTCTTTCAAAACCATTGATGGCAGAGGTGCAAATGTGCACATTGCAGATGGACCTTGCCTCACTCTACATACTGTGACTCACATCATCATTCATGGTATTAACATTCATGATTGCAAGGTAGGTGTAAGGGTAGACCCTGGGCATCATAGTCGGGGGACTCCTTCCGATGGCGATGGGATTTCGATCAATAATGGGAGAGATATTTGGGTGGATCATTGCACTTTGTCTAATTGTCAGGATGGCTTAATTGATGCCATTCATGGATCTACATCCATTACCATCTCTAACAATTTAATGAGACATCATAACAAAGTCATGCTTCTGGGTCGTAGTGATCATGATATTACTGATAAGAATATGCAAGTCACCATTGCGTTCAACCATTTTGCAGAAGGGCTAATGCAGAGAATGCCAAGGTAAGAAAATTGTAAGATACTTAGATAAATTCTATAAAACACCATTTTCACTTGGTTAACAATGTACAAATGTCTAGTTAATGTGGTAGTTTAACTCTAGTCTCTAGCAATATATGTCTTTTTAAACATGAAAGGAATACTTTATTCTTAACGTGAATACTCTTATTATGTGCGAATCTTTGCATTTTGCAGATGCAGGCATGGATACTTCCATGTGGTGAACAATGACTACACGTGGTGGGGAAGCTATGCCATAGGAGGGAGTGCTGCCCCAACTATCATCAGCGAAGGCAATAGATTTTTCGCTCCCGATAACAAGACCTTCAAAGAGGTTAGTAAGCTGGAGAAAGCATAAAACTCTCCTTTGTTAACACCTAATTGCACAGAGCTCCAAAATAAGTAATTGATGTGGCAAATATAAATAGTACATGGTAACAGAAATCTCTTACTACAGGAGTAACTAAAAATCTCTATTATAATTGATTTTAGACAGATGTTACACTTGATTCTAATTAATAATTTCCATAACTAATTTCAGGTGACAAAGAGAGAGCATACACCACAGAGAATTTGGAAGAATTGGAATTGGAGGTCATCAGGGGATTTGATGTTAAATGGTGCCTTCTTCACTCCATCAGGAGCAGGTGCATCTTCAAGCTATGCAAGGGCATCAAGTTTAGCAGCAAAACCATCTTATTTGATCAGTTCCATAACAGCATCAGCCGGATCACTTAACTGCAAAAAGGGTTCACTTTGCTGAATCAAGAAGGCCAAAATTTATATAATATATTATAGAGGCAAAAAAAATCAACATGTGCCAACTGTAACTACTTTTGAAACGACAAAAGTGGTTCAACTTTTTTTATTTATATAGTGGAACTTTCTAGAGAATTAGTCTTGCAGTAAGTTTTAACTAAAACCTCTGCTTGTGTCCCAAGTAGCTTGATGAAGTTGATAGACACAAGTGTAAGAGTAGAAATAATTAATTTTCAATCTTAAACAAGAAAGGATATGTTTCGAAAAAGGCTTCTTTCAAGTCAACATACATGTAAAGGGAGCAATTAAAGGCTTATAGACCTTAATATGAAGTGTATTGTATTCTCAATCTATTAAATAATATATGAATTAATATATATTTTACTTGCTCACTTTAGAGGATTTTGTCATGTTTACACTTTCCCTCTAGTTATCAGACATGAATTGTTAAAAAAATGTTGCAGTAGGTACAATCAACAAATCCAAGCTGTTGAACACAAATCAAATGACTCAGATTTCGAGTTGTATTTTGAATCGGATTTGCTGAAATCAGAATCTGAGCCATCCGAGATTCATTCAAATGCTCAAATTTTCTAACTGCAATGTATTTTTGAATGCACCAAATCCAAATCCCTGGTTATCCCACAATGTACCTGATCATGTGGACAATACCCCTGAAACCCCTCACATGGAATGGAAGTGAAACTCAATTATCATCATTGGTAACTGGAACCACAAAGATCATAGATGGGGCCATTATAGTCAAGAACATTTAGTAATGTGTCTGCAATGATAAATTTTACAAACAGCACCAATTGTTTAGATGGATTTGCAGATTTTTCGCAGATTGGCAAGGCAATGAGTGTTGAATTGTTGATATACAATACATGCTCTTTCTGCCATTTATTTATATTTGATATTTATATCTGACATAGTTGCTATAAATTACCAAATAACAATTTCCATAATGCATTTAACTGTATTGCACAATGGAAAGTTTGGCATTTAAGCAATCTTACCTACCACTTTTTTCCCCATCTTTATGCCTGCCTCTTGATCAACACTAAATCCAGATCAAGGATGGATACAATTTAGTTTAGGCATCAGACCGATTTGATTTTTAGAACTCACAGCTATATGACACAACTTAATGTTATTGTCATTTTCGCAAAGCATTATGTGAAGACCAAAAAGAATGAAAAATTATATACATGGCATATACTGGTACTCAAATAACTTAGGTGATATTTAAAAAACTTATACACATGTTATATTTTCCTTCATAAGTTGTTTCACATATCATGTTTGAATTGGAAAACAGCATCATCGATATAGGAGAACAACAAAAAGTTTTTTGTTTACTTGATTATGTCACAAGTCCATGAAGTTTGGAGTAGTCAGATACTCTTCTTATTTTTTTCAATGTCTGACTCGCTGAAGTTACTTCTGACTTTGTCATATACCCCTATTACAAATTCTGACCAATTTTGCTGACACGTAACATCATAATCCTACTCAGAGGCAGGAGGGTGGTAATGTGGCGCTGCGTGATGTCACATGGGCGAAGATGACCTCTCTCTTCAATCTTTTCGTTTCTCTTTTTATTTAACTAAAAATATAAAAAATATTAAGTTTTTTAGTTTTTTAATTTAAAAGAAAATGATTTTCGCCCACGGGACACCAGATATCTAACCTCCTACCCCTTTGATAGGATTTCGATGTTACATGTCAGCAAAATTGGCCAGAATTGGTAGTGGGGGTATATGACAAACCCAGAAGTAACTTCGGGAAGTTAGACATCGAAACAAAAAGAATAAGGTATCTGGCAAAAGTACCCCAAGCTTCACTTATGACATAATTAAGCCTTTTTTGTTCCTCAAGTACATAGTTGTTTGATTCAAAAGTCAAGCAGCAATTGAAGAATCATTCAGGCACTTTCCTTATCACTGGAATGGTAAAAGAAATTATCTACTAATTATGTTTAATAGCATAGAAGCAATGGCTCTTAATGCAAGAAAATGTTATGTTTGGATCAGAAAAGAGAGGTCTTATGAAATCATGCTGTGATCATGATGAACACTTCTGGCAGATGGACAAAATCATGTTAGATATCAATAAATTAGGCCAATAGTTAAGTTGAGCCAACTTTCATTAAGTTAGTAGGATAAGAAGAATCGCTCACTGTGTGGCTCAGTAGCTTTAAAGGAATATGCTTCCTCCAAATTGGTCTAGCTTTTCGTAAAATAAACAAAATTGACATATGCAGCTATTAGAATGAAAATATGAAATCCACCAATAATGAACAGGACAAGAATATGCAAGTTACCATAACCTTCAAACATTTTGGAGAAGGGGTAGGGGGAAATGGCCAAGGTAAGTTGTTCTTTACCACAAAGATAGGCCTTACCTATTGCTGTAGTTTAAAATTCTACAATTCTCCTTAGAACTTAGGAGCACTTTTATCTCTGGATGATATAATATGGTTAACTACTTAACTAGAGTTATACGATAGTTATTGTTCTTAAGTGTTCAAAGTGTTACCTAAAGGCTTAAAGGTGGGTACACCTATCCGGTAAAAGCCCTGAACTTGTATGTCTCCTTTCCCTTAGATTATTTAAGGGCCAGTCAAGGAGGTTTAGAATAATACCACTGAAGGGAACTGAAGGGTTTTACCCTTTGGCTATTATTTTCATTGGAGACAAGTAGCAATGATCACTTTCCTACACAAATTTTCAGATGTGTGGTGAACAATGATTATACTCATTGGCAAGAACACGATTTATAACCAAGGCAACTGATTTCTTGATCCATATGATGAAGACCACAAAGAGGTCAGAGATACATAAAAATGAAAAACCAAGTCTTGATTAATTAAAGATGCTATTTAGTAAATATGTAATTAGATGTTTAAGTCCTGAATTGAAAATGTCAATGAGTGATATTTCAGGTAACCAAACATTTTAGTTCATCAGAAAGTGAATTGAAGAATTGGTATTAGAAGTCAGAAGGTGATCCAATGTTGAATGGTGTCTTTTTTACACATTCTGGAGCTGGAGCATCTCTAATGTATACCAAGATTTCAATGACAGCAGCATGACCACCTATGCTCGTAACTTCGATGATAGCAGGGGCTGGAGCTCTTAGATGCAAAAAATGGCTACATGTGCTAGAAGAGTGCTAGAATCAACCATGATAATAACACATCTTTCACATCTAATTATGTAGCAAAAGTAACTAAATATAGAAAAAAAATGACTATGAGGGTAACATTGCTGTTAATGAAATTATGGTCCTAGTTCTTTCCAAGAAAACTGCAATACCATTAAGCAGTGTACCCTACTCCTGAAATAATGTGATTTAAAGTATAGTAATTTATGATGGGAAACCAAGTAAGTGAAATAAGTAGCATATCAGGAAGGAATTGATAAAATATTTAAACACAATAATAATAAGCAAGAATAAGTGTGTGGTACATCTTACTAGAAGGCCATAATCTTCACAACAATTATAAAATTCTGACCTTTCAGGCAATCCACCACCTCAGACACAAATCATGTTGAAATTCATATCTGCATGAAACTTGATATCTTTATTATACAGCTTCTTTGAAAGTCGCAGTAGACCGCCAAACAATACCCAATTGCCCCCTCGAATAAAAATTGGCTCTCCATTGACTTAGAGCACCCTATGAGATGAAATATTTGCAGCAAAACATATACAAAAACAGATTATAGCTTGAATTAATTCTACGTTACTAAGAAAAAAAGGTGAAAAATATTCTAAAGTTTGAGCTTCATGGATAACTGATGCAAACTATTAATGTCATGGTGTCTATTTGCTTTTAAAGGCAAGGACCAGGATATTGAAGGGTTTCATCAACCAAGGTTCCATGGATAGAACAATGCACTCTAAAAATCATACAGATTGATATTTCAAGTGATTGTGGCCCATGTGCTATCAATATCATGGAAAATAATCCCAGAGTTCAACGATGGAACTAACCAAAGCAAGTGGAAGCATTTTCTGGAGAAAAAATAGTTGGCATAATGTCCTCTATCAACTAGTAAGTTGTTTTAATTTGGGAAGAAAAAAAAACAACTATTATCACCTACATCACTCAGCTAAGATCCTCTATATGATTTGAGAAGCCTCATAGCATTCTCCTATGCTGTATGCTTCAAAAGGTTCAGGTTATTTCTAACTTATGTTACAAAATTTGAGGGAATGAATGATAATCCTTCATTTATTTGCATATAAAATGTATAAATTAATGAGAGAACATAAGCAGTCTCTTTTGGCACCTTTTAAGCAGCTCCAATAAGAGAATAACATGCTCTAAGAACCTCACTCAGAGGACTTTATGAAGCATTTAACATAATAAACCTCATAGCCTTAATGGATTGTGAGAAGGACAAAATGCCTGAATGTATTGGTCTATGAAAATGGGAGAGAGAGAGTAATTGAGCAGCAGATTCATTATGAGTTGAAGACTGTCATTTGCAATGGTAGTATGAATTATGATTTATGGCCATGAGGTTGCTTTTTAGTAGGAAGAAACCAAAAGACAGTAATCAACAAAGTAACTAGAACCTACCAAAGTGTAATTAACCTAAAAGGGCAACATGGAAAAAGTACTTAACAAAGTGCCACATGGCTTGAGTGAAATAATGAGGTTAAAAGGCAACACTGATGGAACATTTGGGGTAAGAAAAATTATGACCAAACTTGGACTCTCTATCTTTCTCTCTTTTGGCTTCTTTCCTTCTCCATTTCATTGCTCTAGAGTGCTCTTCTACCTCATTCACTTTCTTCTTCATTTCCTTACTTTTCTTAGTTTGAATTAAGTTTCGTAACATTCTTATTTCTATTGCTTTTTCTTGTTATTAATCTTCTCATCTTATCATTACTTCATTCTAACTATTGCCACTTACTTGAGTGCATTATTATTATCTCAAATCTAAAATTGTGCATTAGTGTGATTGAATTATATACATTGATAAATTTGATGAATTAGCAACGTTACACAAAGCCAGATCAAAGACAAAGTATAAAGTCAAGAAGGTCACATGTTGGTGAACATTACGAGCAACCGAATAATCAAGTGAGCAAAGGAATGGCTAACGTGAATGCAAGTTTAAGGCACATTTAAATTATAACTTATGGACAAATGTTTTTTTATTATTATTCAACTATTCAAGTCACCTGATATAAGGACGTTCACATAGAGCAAAGGGCACTACCAATCAACGCAAATGTATTTTAGGGAAGACCCAAATGAAAGCAGCATTTATCTTTTCACCAATAGTATTCATCTAACTAAATCTATTTAAGCTTTGAATATTTTTTTTTTATACACATATATAAACGTAGATGTGAAGCTAATATCGAGCAGCTGAAATATTTTTACAGTGTCAGGTTAGTACTTTATACCTCCTATGTGAAGTATGTACGAGGTATATGATTTACTCCACTATAACCATTTTGATGTCATGTGTTTATTTCTCTTTCTCACTTTTTTTTAAAAAAAAAAAATTCAAGTCAAAAAAACTACTACTATATAAAAAACAAATCAGTTTACCAAAAAAAATTTAAAAAAACAAATCAAAACTACTCTACCCCAATTAATGGACAATACAACATCGGCAGAATTGATGCCTCCTTGAGATTCAGATGCCGTCAGCTCCATTGGTACCTTTTGGACTCAAATAAAGACAGAAGCTTCATAGTTCAAATGTCATTGTACTTTATGAATTTTCTATCTAGCTTTTATAGCTTTCTTTGAACAAAAATTGGTAACTAATATGTACAATTTTCTTACTAAAGTAATGGTCTAAAAGTCTAATGATCTATAAGTTCCTTTAAGAGTGTGTAAAACTGTAAATTACCCTTAGAAGAACGATGCCTCATTGGGAAGCAATTTTGAGCTCCCTAACCCTAAGTCCAAGAATCATGGACAGTGGACAAGCTTCTATTTAAAGTAATTACTAGAGCACTTATTAAAATTTTAATATATAAAGAATGTATTTTTTTAAATTTTTCGAGAAAAAAATAAATGTAAACTTATAATTGTTTTTCTTATATATATTAGGAATTTTAACAAAACCTTTTATTTAATCATTCTTCCCCCTCAGTTTACTTCCCCTGGCTATATAAGCTCAGCTTCTTTCTATGACTTCTAATTCCATAGAACAAGTCACAACTACATACTTAAATTACTAATTACTATTCTGTTTCCTTTGGTATATCAAGAAATTATGGCATTTTCGTTCCCACTTATGTTACTATTCTTGCTTCTAATTGCTATAACTACTGGCACTTCTTCTCCGGTTGAAGATCCTGGATATGTAGTCCAAGAAGTAGAAAAGTATGTTATGCTGTACTTTTGCCAATATTTTTCATTGACACATAGCAATTCATTTTCCTCCTTCTTCTTTGTCACATGATCAATATCTACCATTCCAAATTTAGTTTTTTAGAGGAAAAATATAACCCTCAATAGGGGAAAATGAAATATTTCTTATCTTAAAATTAGAAATTTTTTGTTTTAAAAAAAAACACATTTTATATAATAACAAAAAATTGATTCCAAGAAAATATTAGCATCATGCATGTCTACTAACAATAAAATAAAATGTTCTAATGAAACATGTTACTGGCAACAAATTTTTGTCACTTACGAGTTATTTTGTATTGAAAAAATACGAATTTAATACTTTGAAAACTATTTAGTTTTTTTTTTATACATATTTACTTTATTTGAACTTCTTATCCTCGATATCTAGGATTGAGGTTAGGTAACTCCATGAATAAAATGCATTTATAGTAACCACAATTTTTTATGATATACATATTTAATGACTACTACACAATTTGTCTTTCTTTTTGTCTTTGCTTACCAAAATAAAAATTGTCTTTCTTTTCATGCAGGAGGACTAATGACTCCAGAAGAAATTTGGGATTTTACTCATGTGGAACAGGCAACCCTATTGATGATTGCTGGAGGTGTGACCCCAATTGGGAAAAGAACCGCAAGCGTCTAGCAGATTGTGCTATTGGTTTTGGCAAAAATACCATAGGTGGCAAGAATGGTAAAATATATATTGTAACTGACCCCAGTGATAACCCTAAGAAGCCCAAATTAGGCACATTAAGATATGGTGTTATCCAAGAAGAGCCTTTATGGATTATTTTCAAGCAAGATATGGTGATCAAGCTAGGGATGGACCTTCTAGTTAATTCTCATAAAACAATTGATGGTAGAGGAGCAAATGTGCACATTGCTGAAGGACCTTGCATCAAAGTGCATTACAAGACTAACATTATAATTCATGGCTTGCACATACATGATTGCAAACGTGGTGGAAGTGGCTATGTAAGGGATTCACCTAATCATGTTAGCTTGAGAGGTAAATCAGATGGTGATGGGATAACAATATTTGGTGGCAGCCATGTTTGGGTGGATCATTGCTCTTTATCTAATTGTTTCGATGGATTGATTGATGTTGTTCATGGGTCAACGGCTGTTACCATTTCCAACAATTACATGACACACCACAACAAAGTCATGCTTTTGGGTCATAGTGATTCCTTTGAAGGGGACAAGATTATGCAAGTTACCATAGCCTTCAACCATTTTGGAGAAGGACTCGGGGGAAGAATGCCAAGGTAAGTTGTGCTTTGCCACAAGATTTTGCTATTGGCAAACACTACGATACTCCTAATAGGTAGTAGGTGTCATGACATAAAGTATGGTTAATTTTAACTCGGTATAATAGCAGTTGTTATAATCATTATGCTAAGTTAATTATATTTTTTTGTTACATCACCAGAGTATGATTGAATATTGATCACTTAGGTATTGAAGTATGTAGAGCCGACGATTTGGGCTATTTAGCTAGGTCAAAAAAGCTTGAGCGATAATTGGGCATAAAAAAGATTAAACAAGTTTAATAGTGTGCTAACTTTTCAACATAATCGGGCTAAGCTTTTTAGCCCAAGCGAACCAACATGTGAATCGACCTGGTTCAAGCTCGACCAAATGAGATCTATTATAAAGGAAATCTGAATTTAAACTCACACTTTTATCAAGCGAGTTCAAGCCAACTCATTGTCAGCTCTATATTAAAGGTAGCGTTTGACACATGGACATAACATCATAAAATAAAACTTTATGTTCTATTTCTAAGTCTTTTGTCATGTATAAACATCAAACACATAGTAAAACTCTGTGTTAATATGTTATGTTTATTGCCATTATGACAAAAAAATTTACCTTAAACCAATACTTTTATTAGAGAGAGTAGCTTGATTATTTTCATAAACAAATTTGCAGATGCAGGCACGGGTACTTCCATGTGGTGAACAATGACTACACTCATTGGCAAAAATACGCAATAGGTGGGAGTTCATCCCCAACTATTTACAGCCAAGGCAACAGATTTCTTGCTCCAAACGATAAAGACCACAAAGAGGTCAGAGATACACAAAAATTAAAAGACAGTGTCATTGTAACTCATCAACTTTTAGTTACCAACGTGGGGTTGGTCAAATGGTAGCTCACTTGGTCCCTTAACTAACTGATCTCGAGTTCGAGCCTTGGGTATAGAGCAACCCCTGCTGGGAGACCCCTACCGCTTAGTGCGAGCTCAGTTGGGTCGAACCGGATGAGTCGGATTCTGGGTAAACCAAATTCGGGTACCGGTTGGTGTACACAAAAAAAAAACTCATCAACTTCTAGTTTAAAAAATGTTACTTATTAATAAATGTATAATCATCCTTCTCTAGTAGTGCTTAATAATGAGTTGAAAATGCTGTGAGTGATTTTTTCAGGTCACTAAACACTTTCAAACAAAAGGGAGTGAGTGGAAGAATTGGAATTGGAGGTCTGAAGGGGATTTAATGTTGAATGGTGCCTTCTTTACACAGTCTGGAGCAGGAGCATCTCTCATGTTTGCCAAGGCGTCGAGCATGGCAGCACGACCACCTGTGCTTGTAACCTCCATGACAGCAGGAGCTGGAGCTCTTGCATGCAAAAAGGGTTACATCTGCTAGAGTCTACCGTTATAAGAAAGAAAGTAACCATAGAAAAATACACACTGGACACATCTTTCACATTTGCTTATGTAGCAAAATTAGAGTGAGTATAAAAATACATGAGTCTAGCTGTAATTCGACGATGAAAATTATTATACTAAACAAAAGTGAAATCATGAGTATAAATATGACATGTGAGTAACATGAAGGGATGGATCCTAGTTCTTGGCAGAAAATCTATTGTACTGTTAAGTAGTACCCTGGTCCCTACGTAAGATAAAATACATGATCATTTCAATTAACATAAGTAATCACCACCAGCATAAAATATGTCAATTAATCATCAGATATAACCCGAGTTTATCATGAGGCATCACTTAAAAATAAGAGTTACCCTAGGGGGCTTAAAAAAAAACATTAAAGCTCCGCCTAAAATCAAAACCGGTTACTCTGACTGAGACTTACTAGTTACCACCATAATTAAGGGACATAAGGAAACACTTATTTGCACTCATAAGAACAATTTATTTTCATAACAATAAGCTTATAAAAACAACTTATTTCAACAACTTAACAAAGAGAGAAGCTAGCTTATGAAAACAACTTTTTTCAAAGTTTTTCACCCAAACAATCATCTTTACCTTAGTTCAAATTAATTTTGTAAAATAAAGAGTAACAAGTGACAATAATACACACCCATCAACACGCCAGGTTCATGATACCAGAAAATTCAAGATGGGGGCCTTAAAGCTCACACACCTTTGCCTGAGGGCTCCCAATGCAGACACCAACCAATAACCATTTTACAAGTGCCCAAAATAAGACCAGGCTCAATTTTTCCCTCAGACAACAAAGGTTTCCAGGCCTAAACTAGAATGAATGAATCCATAATGTTCAATATTATAAGGTAACAACGTAACAAATGCATCGAATAAAAAGAGTCAACCAACTGCAATATAAAACCATGCCAAAATCTTGCAAAAAATTTCACCAGGTGAACATACCCAAACCAACTGAACAAAATACTATCAGCAATTCATCTCCATGTGGAACATGAGTTTAAAATATTAAAAGTTTAAAACTATCAATAATCAGATGGGGAAATAACATCATCAATCTTCAGTATCATCTTGACAACTTGAGTAGCGAGCAAGATCTGTTGCTGCTTTCCAATCAAAGTTTCAAAGACGTTCTGCTCACGCATGTCATTAGTGCCAGTATCGTTGCAATCAATGCCAAAGTGAGGATAATTATCCTAGAGGCAGAGTGAAGGTTAGTACCACAATATACACAGTGGACTAACACCAATTACATCTAACATAATCAGAGTGCACAACTTCGGTAACCAAGTTCAAAGCATTCATCATTTAAAAAATTACCTTTATTTGCTGAGATTTCACAGCAGATAACGTTTCAATTGGTTGGAGGCCACTGTTTTCTGCAAGGGCCATAGGGATATACTCCAAAGCATCTCCGAATGCTCTAATAGCATACTGCAGGGGAAAGAAAAAAATCAGCAAAAACTAGAGTTTTGGCCTTTTGGGGAATAGCCAAACAACAGTAAATTAATAATGAGATTGCTTTTGATACATTATCAGTATAAACTATATGCTATCAATGCTAGAACAGCGTGTTTTTTAGTAGCTTTTTGAACAGGCGTGTTCAAATTTATTGAAAATTATAAAACTCTATACGCTGACAATGAACAAAAATTAAACGCATAAAAATTTGATAATATTCATACCTGTTCCACTCCAGGGTGTCTATCAGCAGCTGCCTCCACAGCAAGAGAGCAGGAGATTTCTGCTGAACCACCACCATATACTATAGAATTGTTGCGAATGAGATTCCTAGCCACACACAAAGCGTCATGTATGCTGCGCTTTGTCTCCTCTATGATCATTTTGTTACCTACCAATAAAGACAGGATTTTGTTAATTAATTAGTCAAGGTTGCTTATACATTTATCATCAGTCATCAAAGTGCATGCTATAAAGCTCCACACTAAATCCACAAGTTGACAGTTGAAAAGATAATAATTTTTTTTCTTACTATAAAACAAATACTACTAGATGAAATGAGAGAAGATTACAAGAACAGGATAAGACATCCTCAAAAACAAAAACAAGCACCTAAAATCTAAGAAAGCGGGCCATGCAACAAAGCGTGCCAATTGCAAAGCCATTAATATATACAATATTAGAAAGAAGTTCATAAATAATTGCCTTTTCTCCAAAAATGCAACTAATTACCAAAAATCCAATAAAAACAAGTTAAATAAAGAGATCAAAACAGAACATGATGTCCTCACCTCCGCGAATGAATATTGTTACAGCCCTTGAGTTTGCACAATGCTCAATGTACAGCATTCGGTCCTTGGTTGTACCAAAGGATTTTTCTCGAACGAGACCAGCCTTAGAAAAATAAATCAAAAATCAATGCTACTTGCAGTAAAAACAGATGTACAAAAACAGAGCATGCGAGTCCTTAGTGTACAGCATGCCAGATTGCTACCCAACAAAGGATACAGGATAATTATTAAGATGTTCTAAAATTATTAACCGAATCATCAAAAAAGTTACAGACACAAAAAAAACATAGAAGAAAGAAAGGATAAAACTTCAATTCAAAGGTCTTGATAGTCAGCCCAAAAGGAAGAAATAACCAGTGACAATATACCTTTCCCAACTTTTCTGGAGTTAATTCCTGGAACCTAGGCACAATTCTTCCACCTGCGTTTACAAATATATAATCACTTCGTTCATGGCATGGAAAAATATTTTAGCAACAGACAACAGTCAAAACTCCAATATATAGTTATCCTGTAGAAAGAATTAACAAAAATTCAAAGCATTAGAAGTTTAATGGAAACAAACCTGTTGCTATAGCTATCAATTCCAACTCTACACCACCAACCCATCTAACAGCTGGCAAGTTCCTGTGCATTAACAGATGATTTGCTTCATCATCAAAACCCCATTGGCAGATAACCAGGGTTGCACCCACGTCCTGCAAATCAATATAATATTCCCTTTCGAATAAGTTTTAACAAATTCTAGAAAGAAAAAAAAAAGGTATATAAGTAGCCCAATTTGAATTTAAAACTCAATAAACTCGAACACATGCCAGAAGTAAGGTGACCCGTGACCGAGCATTCAAATTAGAAGGTTGATAGAAAAAAGTAAAATGGTAAGTCAAATGTTATTAAATAGATAATTTAAGAGACTCTCAATGAAATCCTACCTTGCATTTTTGAACCATGTCATCAAAATACTGTTGTTCTTGCTTCCTTAATGTCTGGAACTTCTCCACTGTATCAATATCAACCTTATGTTTAGTCTTTGGCTTTGGAGGCTCAAAGGGGCAAGTCAAGATAGCAATTTGAGCATCTTCAATTTGCTTTGGCATTTGAGGATGGCTCATATCCTTGTCAACAACAATTCCATATATTAACTCGGTATCTTCCAATTTGCCACCAACTTTTCCTTCTACTTTTATTAGATCTAAGTTAACATCTTTTCTCTCTAGATCAGCAACAGCAAGAACAGCTTTCACAGCTATCTCAGCCAAGCTACGTTTGCACCGATTAACGCTGCAACATTAAGATGAACAAAAGACGGATATCATAAAACTAGAAGCATCGTAATAATCCAGGAATAAACTCAGCAAAAAAAAAAAAAAGATGGGGCGGCATGCATCATAACAAGGTAAATGATTAATCAGAGATTAAATTAAAATGTACTCACATTTTAGACGACAGAGTAGTCATACAAGTTTGAATCAGAGGCTCCAAATTTGTCGCTCCAAATTCAAACTTGTTAGCTATCCGTTCCAGATGTTCAACAGCAATTCTGGAAGCAGTTTCATAGCCCTCAGCAACCCTAATTGGATGAATTCCTCGTTCCAAGAGTCGCTCAGCTTGCTCAAGAAGAGCCCCAGCCAGCACAACAACTCCAGTGGTGCCATCACCGATTTCATAATCTTGACTCCTAGACAGCTCAACCATCAGCTTTGCTATTTGATTGTCAACATCCATCTGCTCCAAGATTGTTGCTCCATCATTCGCTGTAAACACAAAGGGTCAGTTGTAAGTGCCAACAACAAAAAATGGCCGAGGCAACCTTCTCAATACAGTTAAGAACTAAACTTCTAATATAAGTTATACCATAAATTATAAAATGCAATCAAAGGCCTAGATATCCCAATCTGAATTCCAGTAGGATCTATATAAATAAGAGCCATGACAATGCAGATGCCGATTTCAGGTAATCTCTCATCAAAATCACCATGCACACATGTAACCACCATGCGCTGATGACGAAAAACTAGTGGAACTCTCATGTTATACAACAACCAAGCCTTTTCCCACTAGGTGGGGTTGGCTACATGGATAAAACAACGCAATAATATCTGATCACAATTCATGTCCATAGACATGCTATTTAGAGTTAAATCCTTCTTAATGGTTTCACCTATAGTTTTTGTCGATCTTCCTCTACCTCTAACTACTTGACTTCCCTCCTTGTAATCTACTTTTCTCCATGGGGCTTCTACAGGCCTTCTCCACATATGCTCAAATATGGGTAGTCAGTCACGTGCTATCGCGCTGGGATAGCAGCGGAGTTGTTGTCTCTAGCTCACCAAATATGAGTTTCTGAAACTTGGAACCCTGACTTTTAAAGAGGAAAAGCCCATTTTAAATGTATTTTTTTAAAACATGGCAGGGGCTTTTTTATTCTATTCCATAATTTCACCTACCCCCTTCCACATAAGCCCTAGTTCCTTCCTCATTCGCTCCATCTTGAAGGTGTTGTCTGAAAAGCTTATGGAGAGCATATCCTGATTTCTAAAAACAATTTATTTTCATAAGCTTATGAAAAATAGCTTATAACCTTCCTATAAGCTCTTTTTAGCTTAGTCCAACAATAAGCTCACAAAAAATAAGCTCTTTATAGCTTCATTTTAAAAAAGCTTGTTGAATAAGTGCTTAATCAATCAATTTAATTTAACCAAAAGCAACGCGATCCTTCTTCTTAAACCCTATATAGCTAATGTGTCCACCAATCGATTATCTTCTACATAATAAAATGATCATATTTTCCTTTGGTTACACTCTCATTCAGCAGCAGTATTGAAAGTGAAAATGACGAAAAAATCGCAACGAAAAATCTAGAGAGAGAGAGAGGGGAGCAAACTGATGGTGATGTCGCCGTCGGGGCTCTGAAGCATCTTATCCATGCCTTTGGGACCGAGGGAGGTTCGGAGGATTCGAGCGACGGCTTTAGCGGCGGAGATGTTAGATTTCTGAGCATCGAGACCTCTGAGCCTGCTCTTCTGCTCTTGCTCCTTTATTATTATGAACGGCCTTCCGTATTCATCGAATGCCAACGCCATTGATGAAGAAGAAGAAGAAGAAGAAGAAGAACGGTGTAGAAGGAAGGTTCGAGAAGGGACAGCAACTAGTTTTGCTCTCTGTTTTTGTTTTGGAAGAAAAGCCCTAACTTCACTCTCTCATAATAATTCTTAACTCTTCCTCTCTCCAGATGCTTCACGGACGGGTCTAATTTTGCCCCATTCCTTCTCAAATCTAGCTCTCTCGGGCTCCCCTACCCGAATAATCCAGAACAGGCATATTGATTTTTGATTTTGTGAACAATGATAAATTAATTTTTGAAATTTTAAATTGGTACTATTTGAGATTAAAAAAAAAAAGGTTATTTAAGTTTTTGTCCCGAAAAGTTGATCGAGTTTTGGTTTGAATCCCTATTTTTTTATTTTATCGATCTTGATCCTTAAAAGTTTAATTTTTTTTATTTTGGTCCCTGACGTTAAGGATCCACCGTTAATTGATGACGCAGCATGTCATATGTCTTTTTGCTTAAGGTAAAAGGTCCCTGAAAGTTAACCAAATTTTAGTTTTAGTCCCTAACTTTTCTTTTGAGTGGTCAAGGTTTTTAAAAGTTCAAAAAATTTTGGTTTTGGTCCCTATCATTAGTAAAATACTATTAATTGCTGACATGGCTAACGGATTGTCAGATCAGCATGTCATGGGTCTGCATAATAATGAGTTATTGTTAGGTTGACAGATGACATATAAGAACAGTAGGCATGTAAGAACAATATAGAATAAGACATGAGTTTTATTATGTATTTGGTTTATTATATAAATAGAAAGATCGAAAGATTAAAAATTATAATATTTTAGTTCATCTGAAGTTTCACGTAGAAATATTTATGCAAGAATTGAATGTTATATGCTCCAATGATAATTATGAGCTTGTTTAAGTTATAGGACTCATGTAATTTGGGCAATCTTAGGCCAACCGCGACTAGAGTTTCGCTTGTCTTGCTAGGTTATCCATGTCATCTGCTAATGTGGCAGCAACTCATTATTGTGCAGATACATGGCATGCTGATGTGGCAATCCGTTAGCCATGTCAGCAATTAGCGGTATTTTATTAACGGCGGTAGGGACCAAAATAAAATTTTTTTTAAACTTTTAAGGACCTTGATCGGTAAAATAAAAAGATGGGATTAAAACCAAGATTCGGTCAACTTTTAGGGACCTTTTACTTTAAACTAAAAGACACAGGGCATGCTGACGTGATACTCTGTTAGCCACGTCATCAATTAACGGTTCCAAAAACATTAAACTTTTAAGGATCAAGACCGGTCAAATAAAAAGATAGGGACTAAAACCAAAAACTCGGTCAAGTTTTAGGGACCAAAATCTTAAATAAGCCAAAAAAATAATCGTGAGTTTTATTAGTTTTTAATATTAATGGTGGTAAGTGCCTATAAGTAATATTTAACGTGGACTAACGAACATTGTTTTGAAAAAAAAATATTGACTTTCGGTCAAATTAGTCTTTAACATTGTGAACACTGTCCAAATTTGTTTCTTGGTCCACAAAGTCAAAAACTAATGTGATTCACGTTTTACTATCTCGAAGATTAATTTAAAATTTTGATAATATCATAAATTAATTTGATCAATACTCATAAAATAAAAAACTAATATGACTATTCACTCCAAGAAATTCATATACACCACATGACCCTAATATTTTGTAAATTTTAGATTGCTTATCTGATTATATTAAAAGACAATAAGATGGGTCATCAGCCAAATATGAGTAATATCATCACATGTGTAGATAAAAATTCCCTTTATTTTTTCCCCCAAGGACCACAAATATCAAAGTAAAATATGGTATTGGTCCTCTAAAAAAATTGGTCAACAAATAAGTTTTTTTTATATCAACGTTTTTTAAGAAAACTATTTGGCGATCATGCTAATCTTCTGGAAATTAAAATTTGCATTGCATGGTGTCTTTTTTAAAATTTTCAAAAATTTATACGGTTACTATTTTTTTAAGATTAACTTAATTATAGTTACTAGCTTGTGCATGTCGATCCATATTGTTATTGTCGTGTATTTACTGTAAAGAGTTGTTTATCGTAAAATGATTTATTTATATATTGACATTCTTATCAATCTAGAGTCAGGATTAAACAATCAATTCTCTCCTTCAAAACCGCAAGTTTCAGCTCAATTAAAAAGATTCGAATATGAATTCTCCATGAGCAATAGTCTATCAAACTTTATCTTAAGTTGATGCACAAAATGCAAATAAGACCCAATACAACATGTACAAAAATCAATACACCATACCTATCATACCTCAGATCTCTAATGGCAAGAGAAATATCCAAATCTTAGTTAAACAACGGGTTCCTTTTGCTCAAATTAGCAGCATGAAGTATTTGAAACACCAAGGACTCCTTATACTCTAATTGACACTAGTTTCCAGGTTGAGCGTGCGAGACATGACTCAAAACCAATTAAGACTTTCACCTTTCTCGGATATGATAGTTCCCATGGTGTGTTTAAGGCCTCCTATCTCTATCTGATGAGTAAAAACAAGTTGAAATTCTCAGATAAATTAAAATACAAATATGCTTGGTTTTATAAGTTCAAAGATATGATGAACCAAGAAGAGCTGATAAGTTATACACCAACACATAATCACACCAATGACTTGAACATTCTATACCATTCAGTGATTCACCAAGGTCATCTAAGAGAAGGGCTAGGAGAAAAGCTATTTAGAAGCCTTCAATCACAATTGTCTCATACTCATTCAAAGCTAGTTCTAGTTGTGATTCCACAAATCATTGGACTATAAGGGATGTCAAGTTCAGTCTCCAGAACATGATGTTTCTTCCATTAAAATTTCTTCTGAATTCGATATCATCCATGATTATGTTTATTCTGAGTAACAAGTTTTGCTAACATTCGTACGTATAGCTAAAATGTTTAGTACAAACATAATGGTTATCAGGTCCTTTGTAGATTTTGTAATTATTTGAAGGCAGCAACTGCCCTGAGTTTCCACTGTCATTAAGACTTAAGAGTATTAGCCTGAGCAGTCCAAGCTTTTGTATTTTACACTACCGTTAAGAGTTTTGTTGTATAAGAAGTAAAATAACATTAGTTTAACAGTATATGATATTATTGATAACAACACCACCTTCCACTCAAAAAGATAAAACATCTCTATCTTGCATGTGTAATAGAAAAAGAAAATAATATACCAAGAATCATTACATTGGTCTCATATAATTGGCCTCATTGTTGAGCCCATAAAACAAAAATTAAACAGACTCCATGTTTTTCTTCAAAACAACCAATCAAGTTAAGGAGAAATCTTCTAGTTTCCAAATCCCCAACAGCTAAACCAGCGGCATAGGCTGTGCCCATTGCTGTTGTCTTTATGACAGTCAGTTGAATCATTGGATCTACCTAGCAAGTCTGCCTGTAGAAAATAATTGCAAAAAAACTTTTTCAAGTGGACGAATGTGGTGGCGGTGATCGTCACCGCCGTGATTGTGGGGTGGTGGCGGTGGTTTGTTGTCATGAAGCGCTACGAATTCCTGATGCTCCTTCCGCAACAAGAATCGCGTTATTAGTAAATGGACATGAAAAAAAATGGAAAAAAAATATTCTGGATTAAATTTTAAATTAAAAAAAACAAATACAAATGGATCAATGGATGGATTGAAATTCATCCATTAAGTTAGGATATGGATGGATTTGGATAATTTTAGTAGGATGTAATGGATTTAAACATGCTATTTGGATATTTTCAAATCCATCCATTAGAATCCAAATCCAAATCCACTCAATCCATCCATTTGTCACCCCTACTTGAAATATAGTAGCAATAGCATCATGTATATGAGGTAAAATAACTATCAAATGATTAATTCCCAGTAACAAATTTATGTGATACACAACCGAATATTCATAATCTCAAACTACACTGCGGCATTTGCAATTAACCCATTCTTTTTCAATGTCGTACATTCATTATTGTTCCATTTTAATTTGTCGGAGTCAGATCGATGTATGAGCTGATGATAGAATTATCCAAGACTATGTATGTACTTACAGATCAGAGTTACACCGTTGTATCTTCTATAATCATTTTGAATAGTTTCCAAGAAATATTTACCAATTAGCTGGATGAACTAGTTACAAACAGGAAAGCATGCAAATTCGAAAATATCACAGTAACAAACAAAAAGAAATTGAGTTGAAATATCACAGTAACATATATTTAATAGTGCAAAGACAAGTAACCAATAATACCTCAAAAAGGAAGGCATGCATCCATCGGATGGATGTCATATGAGTTGAACCATTGCTCATTGTTGTGATATGATGCATTGGTGGAATGATCCTTGTTCAATCTGAATACAAGCTTTTTGATGGTGGAAAACTCTAGAAACTCCCGAGACTCGCCAGGATATGGATATTTAGTGGAAGAAGCTATTATCTGTTTTTTGCCATCGCCGTCGTTGACATCACGAGGGATGAGAGAGTTAAGGTCCAAGTGGTAGACTTTGTTGGATCGGAGTAGCCAGCGCAGCAAGGCCAACCATATTGTTGTGCATAATAAATAAATTCTTGCTGGTTGATTGGGTTCAAGGTGTGCACCACCAACCAAATAGACTTTATCTAATTCGCATCTGCCAGCTTTGGATTTGAGTTTGAAGTGTTGCATACAAAATGCATATCCATGCTTGCGCAGTTCCAAAAGGCAACATATTGTAACTGCCATCATCATATATTTCTTCTTCTTGTTTACTCAGATCGATGCCAACCAAATCCCCGTTAATTTCTAGAAATAGGATTTGTCTTCGATCACTCTTCTCATTTGTGATGGTGATGATAATTCCGCCGTCTTTTCTCTTCTCTTCTCTTCTCTTCTCTTCTAGTGATATTTTTATTCTGCTTATGCATGCGGAACTGCGGGTGGAGTTGTTAAAACTTCAGGAGAGGGGCTTTTGCCACCCCACTTGTGGCTATTAACACCCCACTTATTTTTTTTATTTTCAAATTTACCCTTTTATTTTTTACTTAATATCACGGTCATGAGGCATACCTCACTACCAAAACAAATTTTGGTCGTGAGGTATACCTCACTAACGAAAAGAAATATCCGGTCGTGAGTTATACTTCATGACCAAAACTTAGTTTCATTTTAAAACTGTTGTGTTGCCCTCTTATTTCTACAGCATTGCCCTCTTGTTTCTACAGCATGTTTTGATTGGTTGTGAGTCATGCACAAGACTAGTGAAGAATATTGAAATCTTACGACAACATTGAAGTTTTAATATTATAATTTTACTTGGCAGAAGAGCGACACCATGGTGCACAGAGCACAACAAGCTGAAAATGTCCAACTTTGCCAAATTCTCGATTCCAGTCCTACTCAGTCTGGCCACATTGTTTGTGTTGAAAATGTCTGCAACTATGGCAGTGCCATTTGCATGGGCAGCCCCATTTCCATTTCCATTAAGATTTGTGGCGTCTTCATGATTGATGTTCTCTTTGTGAAGACCACACGTACTCCTTAGCTATAGCATCTCCCCACCACCACCTTCCCTCCCTTTCATGCTGCCCACGTAGAACTGAACTTGTGCATGGCTCACAACCAATCAAAACATATTAAATGATGCGTTGCAGAAACAAGAGGGCAACACAACAGTTTTAAAATGAAACAAAGTTTTGGTCGTGAGGTCCTGGTATTTTTTTCGGTAACGAGGTATACCTCACGATCATAATTTTTTTTTTTTTGTAATATTAAGGTATATTTTACTATCTCGATATTAAGTAAAAAAAATAAGGATAAAGCTGAAAATAATAAAATATGTGGGATGTTTATAGCCAAGAGTGGGGTGGCAAAAGCCTCACTCAAACTGTAGAGGGTTTGTACTTTAGGTTTAAAATGATTAATAACCCTTCAAAAGATTCTTTTTTGCCCTTTCACCTTAAGTACATGTATCATAAAAAATCCCAAAAAAAAGTAAAAAAAAGTGTATCATAAATAATACTCGTCTCATTGCCTTGGTAAAAAAAAGATTCAATTACTTTGTTACAAATCGAAGTAAAAATAATTAATGAAAAATCAAAAAGATTGTATATTATCTTAAAGGTTATATATTAGTATTAAAAATCTTAAAAATAAATAATAAAAAATCTTAAAGATTGTAAAAATAATATGGAAATTTCTGTGATAGAAATATATAATTGATGAATAAATCATTCATTATATTTCATTTTGAAAATAGAATCATGCATTATATCAAAAAGATATTCTTTTATTTTTGTTTATTATTTTGACTTTTTTTTGTATGCACCCTGGTATCCGACCCACTGGGCCGAATAATCCATTTCGAAGGAGGTCCCGGGGTTAAGGTTTTATTCATCTCCCAACATTGTTGCGGGTAGGGGTGTAACGGTTCAGTCCAGTTCGGTCTTCAATGGACTTTAGGGATCGGACTGATTAAATTAATGTGGTCCAGTCCGGTCTGAAAGTTTTCCATATGCAAGGTCCGATCTATTTAGACCATAATAATAAAAATTTAACAAAAAACCTGTTTAATTTACAGTCTACCTTAATACAGAAGATGATGATGATGATGATAATGATGATGATGATATGCAAAAGATTCAATTCGAAGTGGAGTAATAAATAAAAGAAAAAGGCATACTCAGCTCACAAATGTTTCATTATGGGGAAAATACAATTGAAAATCAAGAACAAAACCTAATTGCTATAAGGGGAAAATCAACTAGATAAATAATAATCCATCTTATTTCAAGATCTGGATAGAAATAGTAATACCTTATTAAGAGAGATGTTGGAGCGACGACGGTCAGCTTCGACGGCCGTTAGCAGCGGCGAGTGGAAGAAGAGCGACGACGACGGTGAGTAGCGACTTCTACGGCGAGAGGGATGGCGAGTGGAAGAAGAACGACGACTTCCACAGCGTCTTCGATGGTGGCTTCGACAACGACTACTTTGACGGTGGCTTCGACAGCAACTTCGACAATGACGACTTTGAGTGGTGGCTTCGACAGCGACGACTTTGAGTGGTGGCTTCGACAACTTCGACGGCGAGTGAAAAAAGAACAGCGAAGAGAAAAACGACGAAGAGTAGAAGAAGAAGAAGAACGGTGAAGAGGTGAAGAAGAAGAAGAACAATGTGTTATGCTAGGGTTCCTGGGTTAAAAATTAGGCAGGGGCAGCAAGAGTATCGAGTGAGTCAGTTTGAGAGACTAATTACTATTAAGGTTTTAGTTTTTAACTTTTAACTAATCGGTCCGGTCCGATCCGACCGGTCTCGCGGTCTTGGACTGGATAGCTTACACCCCTAGTTGCGGGGATAGAACCGTGGTTCGCCTTACAAAGTGCAGCCTCTGGTACCACTACACCAATAGCTCGTTGGTGATTATTTTGATTTTATTTTATCAAAATAATGGGACGAAGCGAGTATAACAAAATTGAGCCTTACCATCTAATCAACCTAATTAGATTCTTCTCTTTTTTATTTAGATCCATAATAATATTACTCCATAATGTTATCATAAATATAAGCTTTTTATCCCCTAAAAAAAATATAAGCTTTTTATGACATTTTTCGATGTAAGCTTTTATTTCAATTTTCAATAATGTCAGTTATTTTCTTCATCACATTATTTTGATAAAAGCAAAAAAATGTCCTAAATTAAAATAAAAATAAATAAATTTTTTTAATATTTTATATTATATTCGTGATTGAGTAAATACGAAAAGACATATTTAAATTTTTTTTTAAAAAGATTTAATAAGTTTTTAAAATCTTTTTGTTATCTCCAATTCTCTTAACTTTTTATGGGAAATTAGCAATATAACGTATTAATCTACTATCCACTATCCTTATATAAAAAGACGCCTATTCGAGGCACTACGTTTATTGGAGAAATTTTCGAGGCACCACGTTTATTGTTGAAGTTTTCCTCTCATCAGAGCATTTGTAGGTAGATAATCATTATCTCTAAACAAAATCACAATTTGAAATTAAATAAATTGTTAGAATTTATTTAATTATTATCTTATCTGCATGTGAAATCATTTTCTTCAATTTTACAAGTTTATCATTATCATCAATTTTACAAGTTTTCCAAATCATTATATATAACATGAGTATTTTTTTTCTTTTTTCATCTTTCATCTTTGCATTCATCTTTATTCTTTTTTTTTTCGTTCTATTTTTCCGTTCTATTTTTCGTAAATATGTATCATGCATATACTCTTCATATTTTTGTAAATTTAACCCATAAAAAATTGCCTAGCTTAGTTTCTTTTACGAAATTTGCTTTATGTTATTATATAACTTATTCAGTTTTTAAAAATTTTAATTGAATCAGGTTAGTCATTCTCCGGTTTTCAAAGCATTGCTTGATAATTGAACATAGTTCGCCACATCCTTTTTCAACCCTGGCCACGAAAACAATTTCTTCAAGTCCTGATATATCTTGGCGGTACCTAGATGAAGACTTAGCTTAGTCTTGTGAGCTTCCTCTATGACCATTCTTCTAACTTAAAAGTCCATAGGATACACCCTCAGTTTCGGAATCGGATAATTCCATTGTAACCCTTCTTGAAATCAGGCTCCACTCCTTCTGTCACCCTTTCTAACTGCTTCTGTAGCTCTTCATCATCAGCTTGCCTCTCCTTAAACATTTGTAACCTGCAACATTTCCAGAACAATGCTATTCTCCCAAGTTAAGGTTACTGAATTCCTGCATCATCTTCATCTCCTTAACCATCAGATTGCTCAAGTGCAAAGTCTTACGACTTAGAGCATCGACCACCACGTTTGCTTTGCCTGGATGGTATTGAAGATTGAAGTCATAATCCTTCAGGAACTTCTTCCACCTTTGCTGCCTCATGTCTAGCTCTTTTTGATCAAAGAGGTATCTGAGACTCTTATGATCACTGAAGACTTCAAATCGAGTAAGACGAATCCAACGGAGCAGATGAAACTGCAGAGGGAAGTCCCCCCCCCCCCCAATCCTTTATAGAGTAAGATGTTTTAGACAAAAGACAGAACCAAAACCCTCCCAATTAAGTGAATAGTGATGTCCATGTCCAGACAATTAGCAATCATCGGCGGTCGCACTCAGCAACAGCTGCCTGTGGATGATCTCACCATGGAAATACTGCCTAGGCTTCCTGTTAAATCTCTCCTTCGATTCATGTCCGTATGCAAGCCATGGAATTCCCTCATCTCATCCTCCAATTTCATCAATTCCCACCTTCACCTTTCAGCCACCGACCCCCTTTCTCACCGCTTATTGGTGTGGGATTCTCTTGCCAATCTATTCCACTTGTCTCCTCCTCTTCATTATCTAATGATGGATAACAACAACTGATCATCATCATCATTATCATTAACATTAACATTGCCGCTGGATTATTACACTTGTTCGTTTGAAACGTGTCGTGGTGCCCTAATTGTGGGATCATGCAATGGGTTGATATGTTGGGTTGATTACTCGACATTCCTTGATTTTATCAATGTCAAGGACCATGATTTCCACTATTTGAACCCCTCAACCAGACTAAAATCCAAGTCCCATCTCATGCCTCAACGTTTAGTGGTTGATATTGATGGTTTCCCTTTGTTTGGTTTTGGCTATGATCATCTCACCAACACTTACAAGACCATGGTAATCTACATTACTCTTTGGGCTAGGAATGTAGTTTACATTTATTCCTTGGGTGGTGGTGAAGGTGAAAGTGAAGAAAGATCTTGGAGGAAGTTGCCCATTTTCCGCACTTTTGATCGTAGGCATTCCTATAATTACAATGATTATTTTGGCAAATTCGTGAATGACACGCTTAACTGGCTGGCTCAACGACTAGATGAGTTTCCTTTGGTTGTTTCTTTTGACATTGAGAAGGAGACTTGCAGCGAGATTTTGCTGCATGATGTTATAGATGATCATAAACATGGCTTGACGTTGTGGGTTTTAGAGGATTGCATTTGTTGTTCTTATAGCTTGGATGGTTATCAGTTTATCTTGTGACAAATGAAAATGTATGGAGTTGCAGAGTCTTGGACTATGTTGCTCAATATTTCTTATTCGAATATTGGGATTGAATATCCTGGTCCGACCTATCCTCAACTGTGGCCCTACTTCATGTTAGACAATGGTGAAGTGCTGTTGAAAGTGAATGATGCTGGTGTTTTTACTCTATATGATCCAAAACGTAATTCATTTAAAAATCTCAAGTTTCGAAGCCAACAGATTTGGTTTACTAGGACTACTCACATTGAGAGTCTGGTGTCACCCTGCATGACCTGACTCATTGTTTAACTAAGATTTGGAGATTTATCTTGCCATTAGAGATCATATGATGAGTTGTACATGCGCAGTCGTGTCTTTGTTTTAAGTCTTATTTGCATCGTGTGCATCAACTGTTGATGTACTGTGTGGGTGTCAAGTCTCCTTTTGAATTTATACTCACGTTTGATATCTATGGAGCCCATTTTAAGCTAAGTTTAAAACTAAATTTCTTTTGAATTGGTTTGCCATTATTCTTTATGCTTGAAGCAATCAGACTTTGAGTTTGTGTATAACTTTATGTTCAGTGGAGCGCAAAGTTATATTAATTTAATGGCCCCCTCACCTGCACATTGAAATAAGCTATGCTATCCATTTTTTTGTCCATGTTTCACATATAAAATATAGTCCCTTGTTTAATCTGCAATTTTGCTAGTTGATTTTACTTCGCTCTTTAAAGTTGTCTATGATTTTAAATGGGGCATTGATTATTTCTGTGTTTTATTTGTCTAAACTACCCTCGGTCTTTGATGGCTCTTGCTGCATTGTTCAACACCATGGACGAAGGATTTGTTGTGCATTAACCGCAAAAACAGCTACTTCATCAAGTGCACGCTTACCTCGTTGTGCAGGAAACTTTGATATTGTAGTTGAGATTGATAATTATTATTGCTTAAGAACTTAAGTACTAAACTTATTAGCTATACGTATGAATGTTAGCAAAACTTATTTACTCGGAGTAAACATCATATTCTAGAGACTGAACTTGACATCCCTTATAGTCTAATGATTTGTGGAATTACAGCTAGAACTAGCTTTGAAAGAGTATGAGACAACTGTGCTAGAAGGCTTCTAAATAGCTTTTCTCCTAGACCTTATCTTATAGATGAACTTGGTGAATCAGTGAATGGTATAGAATGTTCATGTCATTGGTGTGACGATGCGTTGGTGTATAACTTACCAACTCTGCTTGGTTTATGATATCTTTGAACTTATAAAACCAAGCATATTTGTATTTTTAATATATCATAGAATTTGAACCTATTTTTACCCATCGGATAAAGATCGGAGGCCTCAAACACACCTCGGAAACTATCATATCTGAGAAAGCTGCAAGTCTTATAGCATGTTTGGAATGGTGGTAAATGTGACCCAACGCGCATTTGAAACGCAAAAGCAATATACAATTGCTTCAGCAAAACGTGATTCCACGAGAAATATAACGATGATCCAAACATAGCATTAATTGGTTTTGAGTCATGTCTGGAACTCCCAACCTTGAAACAAGTATCGATTTGAGCAGAAGCAATCCTTGGTGTTTCAAAGACTTCATGATGCTAATTTGAGCAAAAGGAACTCGTTGTTTAACTAAGATTTAGATATTTGTCTTGCCAATCGAGATCTGAGATATGATAAGTTTGGTTTATTGATTTTTGTATATGTTGAATCATGTCTTTGTTTTGGGTCTTATTTGCATTTTGTGCATCAACTTAAGATAAAGTTTGATAGACTATTGCTCATGGAGAATTCATATCTCTTCATTTTTTTGAAATCTTTTTAATTGAGTTGAAACTTGGTTTTGAATGAGAGAATTGATTGTTTAATCTCAGTCACTTACTTGTCAAGTGGTGAAAAGTGAATAGGATTTTGCTAACACGTGTTTTATGGAAAATTACAGGAAAGCTTCCTTTTATTGTGATTTCAATGGTTATTTGTGTACTGACCAAGTTGATCTATCATATTCTTCGTTTAAAAGTATAATTAGGTAGGAAAAGAGGATGAGCAATGAATTGCAAAAAGAGCAATTCAAGCATGTGAAATTGAGAACTGATCCTTATGGCTAATTTAAATGCAACAATATTCCTAAACTATACAACCGATTGATCAAGAGGCTAATCTTGAATTGAGCAAAAGCAATGGTCATTATGAATGGTTGATGATGCGGTACACATATGGTACTCTTGGTGGTTTGGGCATGTTTGTAGAAGACTTGTAGCAGCTATATTGTAAGATAGTAGATCAATTGGACGGTAGCAAAATAGGTAGAGGATGATGGAGACTAACAAAAACTAGAGAAGTATAGGTGGAAACCATTAAATGATTCCTCTAAATACATGATTGACGATCGAACATGATTTTCTATGGTTGCACATTCTTCTTCTCCTTCTATTTTGTCCTTCAATGGTGTTGCATTTTCATATAAAAGATAGTAATTATCATCGTCTTTTTCATACGTTTGTCCTACCAATCCATTTTCAAATTTTCCTTTCATTGATCATTTATATATCAATGAACTGCTTTAATATTGCTGGATTGTTTTCTTTTATTACATAAACTTTATGTTCATGCTCCTTCTTTTTTCCTTCGTTACTTTCTTCCTTAGCATAGTAGTCATTAATCATTCTGAATGTTCTTTGATTAATTTTGATTATGGTTTTTTCCTCTTTCAATAAATAAATAAATAGTGTAAGTATTTGAAAACCACAAATTACAACCTACAATATTTTGATCTTTAGACAGCATGTGTGATATGCATAATAATGTGGTAGACAATAATGTTTAATACTATTGAAGTTATATTGTCTTATATGGTATATGATATATTTGTACAAGGCATTAATTTTTTTTTGTCCACGACCGGAGTGTCCACCGCCGACTGCAGTGACTAATCTTCTCGTTGGCTTGTAGGCACCTCTAATGGGTGGGACATACAAGGCATTAATTTTATATGGTATATGGTTTTGTATAACATTTATTGTTGGTATTTAAATGTAGAGAAGTGTGTAGTGTGGTTGTCCTTTTGGGAATAACATTTATTCTTGATAAAGGAAGTGGTTGTTCTTGGCTTACAGCAAATTCTAGAAATAACAAAGTAAATAAGACCGTGCCTAGAGGTTGGGAACCATGTGCAGGCCATCACAAACTGAAATTTGGAGAGATTAGTGTTGCCTCTATTTCCGGTTTTAGTGTCAACAACACTCAAAATACCCATTTCAGAGGAAAACCTGACACTTGCCTCGTCAAGAATATGTTAGGAGAAGACAAGAGATTTTTTTTCAATGTGGACCACAATTTGTACCATTTCATAGGTGTCCAGTACAAAAGTTAACTGTGTTTATTTTGGGGATTCCAATGAAGGTGTAGAGGTTGGAGAGTTTTAAGTGGCTAGAATGACATACTGGAATTCAAGGAACAAATAGCAAAGTCTTCATTTTCATCATTCTATATCGGAAGGCATTGATATGCATAATTGTGTATTACACAATAATGTTATAATAGTAATAAAGTATAATAGTTATATTGTATATTATGATTTTTATCTAGTCTAACATCTTTGAGGCATTTATTGTATTGTTTTCTTTTCACTGCAAATCTAGCCTCAAAACCTACATTGGTGTATTTAATGTTTTATCTATCAAAGTTGGCAGTTTTTGCCTAAACTTATCCTGCTCTAGCCCAACAACAAATTCTTGTATCTTTTTCATATATTTTTTTTAATCAAAAGTAATATTGTATAATGGTTATATTGTAGTTTATCTAGTCTAACAATGAGGCATTTATTATATTGCTTTAACTTTACTACAAATCTTGCCTTAAAACCAGCATTATTTGGTGTACTTAATGTTTGAGTTTATCAAAGTTGGCAGTTCTTGCCTCTAGCCCAACAGTAAATTCCTTCATATTTTTCATATCTTTTTTAATCAAAACTAGTATTGTATAATGATTATATTGTATTTGATCTAGTCTAACAATAATAAGGCATTGATTGTATTGCTTTATTTTTAAAGCAAATCTGGCCTCAAAACCAGCATTATTTGGTGTATTTAATACTTGAGTTTATCAAAGTTGACAGTTTTTGCCTTGACTAACAACAAATTCCTTTATCTTTTTCATATCTTTTTTAATCAAAAGGATGTATTAATTACTACTAAATTTCCTTAAATTGATTTTGAGTCGTTCAAGTGCAATAATCAATAACCATATCCTATAATACTATTTATTCAACAAACCAACTGTTTAAACGTGGAATGTTTTAGTTTAGCATTTACCTCTACAAGAACTCTACACAATTAAACCACCACATTTTTTAGCTTGTTTCCAACCCAAAAAAGTTCGTTTGTTGAATAAATAGTATTATAGGATAGGGTTAATGATTATTGCACTTGAACGACTCAAAATCAATCCCCTATGAGATGTCTTTCTTTCGAGAGCATTTTCCACATGTTTAAGGAAATTTAGTAGTTATTACTACCTACTTTTGATTTAAAAAGATATGAAAAAGATACAGGAATTTGTTGTTAGTCAAGGCAAGAATTGTCAACTTTGATAAACTCAAACATTAAATGCACCAAATAATGATGGTTTTGAGGCCAGATTTGCAGTAAAAATAAAGCAATACTCTCTTCGGTGCATATTATAAGCACCCTTTCTCTCACACACAAAAAGGTGCTTATAATATGGACCGGTGGGAGTACAGTATATGTCTTAATGTTAGACTAGTGAAAATACAATATAACCATTATACAATACTACTTTTGATTAAAAAATATATGAAAAATATAAAGGAATTTACTGTTGAGCTAGAGGCAAAAACTGCTAACTTGGTAAACTCAAGCATTAAATACACCAAATAATGCTGATTTTGAGGCTAGATTTGCAGTAAAAATAAAGCAATACAATAGTTGTTTCATTATTAGACTAGTTAAAATACAATATACTCCCTCCGATCCTATATATAGGTCACATTCTAGAAAGTTTTCTTGGTCCTAATTATAAGTCACTTTATATTTTCTATGCATCATTTATTGATTTTTCTCTTTTTTGCCCTTATTAAATGCTTTGACTATCTATGTGTTTTTTGTTGTTCATTAATGAGTGCGAATTTTCCAAGAAAAGTTAAGGGGGTAAAATTGTAATGTTACAATATATTCTCATAGAATTCATAAAACCAACCACTTTTCTTGGTATGTGTAATTCGGTTAAGTATGTCATATAATAAAGACCGGAGGGAGTAACAATTATACAATACTACTCTTGATTAAAGATTAAAAAAGATATGAAAAAGATACGAATTTGCTGTTGGGCTAGAGCATGATAAGTTTAGGCAAAAACTGCCAACTTTGATAGATAAAACATTAAATACACCAAATAATGTTGGTTTTGAGGCTAGATTTGCAGTTTAAAAAAAACAATACAATAAATACGGCATACAAATTTTAAACTAGATAAAAATCATAAAATACAATATAACTATTATACTTTATTACTATTATAACATTAGTGTTTGATACACAATTATGAACATCAATGCCTTCCAATATAGAATGATGAAAATGAAGACTTTGCTATTTGTTACTTGAATTCTAGTCTGACATTCTAGCCACTTAAAACTCTCCATCCTCAACATCTTCATTAGAATCCCAAAATAAACACCGTTAACTTAACACATATGGAATGGTACAAATTGTGGTTCACATTGAAAAAAACCCTTTTGCCTTCCCCTAACATATTCTTGACAAGGCAAGTGACATGTTCTCCTCTAAAATGGGAATTTTGAGTGTTGCTAAACTAGAGGCAACACTAATCTCACCAGATTTCAGTTTGTGATGACACATGATTTCCAACCTCTGGGCATGGTCTTATTTACTGTGTTATTCCTAGGATCCAGTTCCCTATGAAGAATAAATGTTATTCCAAAAGGACAATCATACTACACACTTCTCCACATTTAAATACCAATAAATGTTATACAAAACCATAACTTTCCTATTAACTACCTTGTATAGAATTAATGCCTTGTACAAATATATCATATATCATAAGAGACAATATAACTACAATAGTATTAAACATTATTGTCTAACAAATTATTATAGCTATCGCACATGCTGTCTAAAGAGCAAAATATTGTAGGGTGTGATTTGTGGTTTTCAATTACTTACACTATTTATTTATTTATTTATTTTTTGAAAGAGGAAAAAACCATAATCAAAATAAATCAAAGAACATTCAGAATGATTAATGACTACTATACTGTGATAAGATAAGGAAGAAAGCAACGAAGGAAAAGAGAAGGAGCATGAACAGAAAGTTTATGTAATAAAAGAAAGCAATCAAGCAATATTAAAGCAGTTCATTGATATATCAATGATCAATAAAAAAGGAAAACTTGAAAATAGATTGATAGGACAAACATATGAAAAAGACGATGATCTCTTATATGAAAATGCAACACCATTGAAGGACAAAATAGAAGGAGAAGAAGAATGTGTAACCACATAAAATCCAAAATGCTACAAATATATAAGGGTAATATATTTGCCATTTATCCTAATCAACTTCTAATTACATATTTGATTATGATTCAATTAGATATTTGATTAATTTGAAGGGTGATTCTAATTCTAAGTAGATATTCAATTAATTTGAAAGGAGTTGCTGTTAGGGGTAACACAAGTTCACCAACTCAACCAATGTCATGGGAACTTACGGGTTGGAAAAGCAGCAGCTATAAATGGTGGACAGCGACTATTAAAAGATTATTTCAAAAGAGATTGGGAAACAATTACAAGATCATTAACCAGTTAAATGGGAAATAATATAAGGAAAGAGCTACATCAATTTTTATAATTTTTATAGAAGATTTGAAAGAGTTGGTTGCGAAAGATGAAATATTCCATAACCAAGAAGTACTCTCCAACTTATTTTATTGAAGAACACCCTGTATGAAAAACTGCGGAAGGGAAAATTAATTTGAGGACTGAACTATACCAACAAATACAAGATAAAAGTCAATACTCAGCTATTGGAAATTATTGGTTTCATTTTTCAAGTCTAAAACCTGAGACAAGAAGAAGCTGGATAATAACTACTAGGGAAGATGATGGGAGATAGACTGCTAGATTTAGTATTCCATGCTGAATGAGGAAACAAGTGTGATCCTTTTGCAAGATATTGTAGAAATTTTGTGGAACATGTAGGGCAAACAAGGAGGTATATAAATGCAAAAGCATATGTACGTTTTTTCCATACATGATTGTGGTAAATAAAATTGTATAGCAACTCCCAAGTTGATAATGTTTCCCTCTGTTTTTTGAAATGCTACTTAGATAAAAGTCGTTGTGCACTTTTAATAGTCTGCAATTTTTTTCAACCTTGTGATGTCATGGTAATTGAGTTGACACTAGCCAAGTTCCGATGACTTCACTTAAGTTATTGAACTTGTATGATGCCTGACAACACCTCCGTTGGAGTACGTTAATAAATTAATATGTAATTAGAATTGAGTGAATGGAATTTAGTTCATGTTTGTTGATGAGGACAAATGGCAAGTAAATTAACTAATATATTTGTAACTTTTCGGATTTTCTGATTTTGCACATTCTTCTTTTTCTCCTTCTATCATCTCTTTCCACGGTGTATTTTTCATATAAGAGAAAGTAATTTTCACCCTCTTTTTCATAAGTTTGTCCCACCAATACATTTTCAAAATTTGCTTTCATTTATATCTCGATGAATTGAATTGCTTTAATATCTCAATAACTTAAATAAACTGTTTTAACAATAATTTTTAAGTCAACTCCATTTTCCTCGTTAGTTTCTTCCACAACACGATAATCATTAATCATCCTAAATGGAGTACAATGGAGTACAATGGTTTTTTAACTTATCATAATTGATTGATGATATATCGCACTCTATTTAATCAGTACATATAATAATTCATCCTATGCTGATAACATTTGATTGATGATATACCAAGTTTGGAAAATATTATATGTATCCTGATAAATGAAGTACGGTAGTTTTTCTTTGTTTTTTAACTTATCGCCTTGTTAATATTCTTATAAATTAAAAATGACAAAAAAAATTCAAACTAAAATAATATAAAAAATTAAAAAAATTGTAATTTTTTAATCAATACAAAATGTATTATATTATTTGTTTGATAATTAAATGGATGTTTTTGAAATTTTTTATATATTAAGAAAGTTATTTAATACTTCAATTTTTAAATGAATTATTAGTTAATTTTACTATAATATTTTAATATCATATTAATTATCGTTCATTTCACATATTTCAATATTTTATTTTGCTATACACCAACCGGAACCCGGATCTGGTTTACCTAGAATCTGACTCATCCACTCTGACCAACTGATTATGCTCTAAGCTGTCAATATTTTAAATGTAAGATTAAAGTTAAAAAAATCAATTAATATATTTTTGAATTTTTAAAACGACAAATAGTTTAAAACTAGTTAAAAAAAATTTAAAGTAATAAATAAATAGAATGAAGGAAGTATACAATCTTTACGGAGAGAATATTTATCACCACATTCATTCGACAATATTGTAAACCCGTGGTAACTCCAAACATAACAACTTATGTGCATGTTATATTTGTAACTTTAAAGATAACAACTTAACAACAACTTAAGTAGAGATGTTACATTTGTATTATCAAATAAGTTTACATAAAATTGGAATTGTCAACATAATATATCTTTCAGGGACTTCATCCATAGGAAGTCCTATAATCGATTATGATAGGCCGGCTTTGCTTAAACATCGTCTCACTTTTAACATCCTCAAACTCAAACACTTCTTTAGATTTTTTTTTATCAATCTTATCTATTGTATTTAGTCTCTTTCCCGTCGCAATGATGCATGAAATACTCGAGCACGAATTAATACAAAACCAACGAGTTTCTTTAGCCCTCATTCTGTAATTTGTATTGGTATATAATTTGTAGCTCAACTCAACTCAGAGAAGGAGAATCGACAAATGGGTTGGTTGATCTGTCAACCATGGCTTAAATAGCCAATCATGAAGCTCATACAGCTCGACACGAGTTGAGGGACGTGTTGCTGGAGGTGTTTTCGTGTCGCACGACCAGAATCGTTGAGTGGTGACTCACCAAACGCACTAACTCGTGCAACTCTGTCCAGAATACTCGAGTCTTCTCAACAATACTCGAGTATTTTGGTCAGTTTTTGAAAAATATTGATTTTATTTTCTTTCCCTCCAAAATTACTTATAGGTCCTAATTAGGGACTAATGTGCAAAAATGCATATTCTCACATAAAAATAATTATCAAATCATATCCACATAATTACTATCAGGATATACATACATAACACATAGATTTTAATAGATAATTAAAATAAAAATAATTAATTATAAATAAAATTTATAATTAACATTTTATTAATGAGAGATTAAAATTCTGGGGTGTTACAAATGTGATTTGACTATATATTGAAATTAAATTATAATTGAATTGATTCTTGAGAAAGTGAGGCAACATAATTTATATGTTTCAAATTCCTTTTCAAGAACTAAGTTGTATTTTCAGGGAAGATTACTGGATATTTCAAGCCATACTTGTTGAAGTTGTTTGAGATAATGCAATGAAAGTGAAACTAACTTAACATATATATATATATATATATATATATATATATATATATAAAGAATCAAATTATGAAGTCATTGACTTTAAATAAATTGTATCCATTTCTTATGTTTTGCTTCTTTTCTATGTATACCTTCTTCTAATTAATGTTGCCTTTCATCTTTACCTCCAAAGACAATAATTTTACCTGAAAGCAGTACTATTGGATTATGTTGTCTTCTTTGGGGCTAAAGTACTTGTTAAATACTATTTTTATAGAGGTACTAACTACAGTTCTTGTAGCTTTCTATTGGTTCTCCTTGCTTCCTTACTTCTTTTATAATAAATCTTTCTTCAACTGTTTGTGGTTAATTAGATAAGCTGCTGAAAATACCGGGCTTCATGAGGACACCAACATTGAGGACTCTCTATTAGGTCGCTTTTCAACTCTTTCCTCATCTCCCTTGAGCTTCACTTATTAAAATTGTGTAAACTTTTTTTCTTCTTATTTTTTGTTCCCTTTTCTATGCACCGGTGCCTTTTGCAACGAGCTTGTGTGAAATAGCGAGAGAAGTTAAGTCTATGACGAATACGCATCAAACGAAGGTAAAAATTTCAAAGCATTTAGGTGCCTTCATGACGAATACGCATCAAACACAGGTAAAAATTTCTAAGCAATTAGGTGCCTTCATTGCTTTCATTTTAGAGTTATTAGTCAGTTAGGTCCCTGAAAGATACTCGTGGCATCAGATAAGTCCTCGAAAGATATGTGGCATCTCTTATACCCCTGAAAGATCACTTTGGCGTCCCGTTAGTCCCGCCGTCTAACACCGTCAATTTGTGTTTAACGGAAGCTGACGTGACATCAGATAGGTCCCTGAAAGATACCCGTGGCGTCAGATAGGTCCCTGAAATTTTATTTTTTAAAAGTGTCATAAATTTTATTTTTTATCTTTACTCATATATAATAAATTTTTATTTACTTAAGTAGTTGGAAAAATTAATAATTATAGAGGGTAAAAAATAATAATAAAAAAACATAATTAATATATTAAAAGTCTAAACAATAATTACAATTCTTAAAAATTTAATATATTAATTATGTTTTTTTATTATTATTTTTTACCCTCTATAATTATTAATTTTTCCAACTACTTAAGTAAATAAAAATTTATTATATATGAGTAAAGATAAAAAATAAAATTTATGACACTTTTAAAAAATAAAATTTCAGGGACCTATCTGACGCCACGGGTATCTTTCAGGGACCTATCTGATGCCACGTCAGCTTCCGTAAACACAAACTGACGGTGTTACACGGCGGGACTAACGGGACGCCAAAGTGATCTTTCAGAAGTATAAGAGATGCCACATATCTTTCGAGGACCTATCTGATGTCACGGGTATCTTTCAGGGACCTAACTGACTAATAACTCTTCATTTTATTCAACAGACTTAATTTAGTTTTTGTATTTGGTATTTAAGCATAACAAGCGTTGGTTTTATTGTGCAATATACTTCCTTTGGTCATTTATAAGATCCTTTTGTTCATTTTATTTTGGTCTTATTTATAAGATCTCATTCCAATTTTCACCGATATTTAATTACTTATTTTCACAAATACCCTTATTTATCCAACACTTTTTAAATAATGTGTAAATAAGAGAAAAAATAATAAATGTTGCATAGAAAATATAAAATAACTTATAAAATGGACAACCAAAATCTTTTAAAATGTGACTTATAATAAAAGCAAAAGGGAGTGCAGTATTATTGAAAACATTTATATAAAGGAATATTATTGGACATTTAATATTTAATTTATTTTGTTAGAAGCAAAAAGAGAAACCCCGTTCAAAAAAAAAAAAAAGCAACCCCACAAAATAACACCCTAAAAAAAGCCATATTAATAAAACACTCCAAAAAACCAAAAAATAAAAAATAAAAAAAACCCAAACCCCATCAAACCAAAACAAAAGCCCAAAGGACAAAAACCATACAACAACCGAGATAATAACACAACCTAGAAGGAGAAAATATGACAATTATATTTAGCCTTCTTGACATAAATCCTTCAAAGATTGTTTTACAAAATTTTCAATGACCTCGTCATCATCTTTGTTATATATAATATAAGGCAACCTAACTTTAATTGACATTTACATTGTTTTTTTTAAGAACTACGATTAGTAAAAATTGAGGGCTAAAGAATCTTGTGGGTTTTGAATTAATTGGTGCTCGAGTATTCCACTAATCATTGTCCTTATCATTGTCGACAAAAAAGAGACTTAAGTCAATAGAGAAGATTGATAAAGAAAAAAATCCTAAAGATTAATATGTGTTATATGAGCTATGTTGATCATTGGATTGGATTAAAATTGGTTAGAATTGAAAATGGTATGTAAAAATCAAATTTTCAGTGTCTGCTGTCTGTCAAGACTCGAGTACTTGACTTGATACTCGAGTATTTTGTGACGCACCAGTGCGTCTGATAGCACCAACACTTGAGTATCTGAGCCAAGACCCGAGTATTGACTGGTGCACAAATGAACTTTTCTGATGAACCACTCGAGTCTTGCATGAACTACTCGAGTATTCTGGGTTGATGAACGACTCGAGTACTTCATGAACAACTCGAGTATTTTGAGAAAACCTGAAACATAACTTTTCGGAAAACTGATGAACTACTCGAGTCTTTTTATGAACCACTCGAGTATTCTGGGCAATCTGTTGAACTACTCGAGTCTTTTGGAAAAGACTCAAGTATTTTGATCAGAACACTCAAAAATACCATTTTTGATTATGAATCATTATATTAATACTTAATTGATAACCATCCATATAATCTAAGACTTAAAGGTAATCAATTAGTGATGGTATAAGTTATTGAATTAATAATGTGAGACATTATTAAACGTGATATACCAATCAATACTTTTAAGTAGAAATTGCATTCATTCTGGAGTTCGGATGTTAGATCGTTTTTCATGTTTTAATAACATGAGGAGGGCCTCTGGGAGTGCCACTGATGGCTTGCTTGATGACACATTATGATGGACGATGTGGCCAGCGAGAGTAATACGCTGATGATATAATTATTCCGTTTGAGACGACGGGACGCTGCTCGAGGAGCGCGTTATGAATCATTTACAAGCTTGTCGTGTACATTCAGGGAAGAATGTACGAATGTTGTACACCGGTGTACAATGCACTGTTAAGTGCTTATATGAAGTAAAGGATGGACGTCAAAGAGTGACATAGATTGATGGAGTTAGGATTGAGAGTTAGACTCATACATTATGCCACTCATCACTAATTAAGTTAAAGTTTGATAATTGAAAATAAGTGTGAACATTTTTCCTACATCAAATATTTGCTAAGTGCTAATTGTGGTTGTTAATTGATTTGATGTTATTTGTTCATACTTACATTGTTTATGTATTTATGCTCTATTTATTATGTGTATAGAATTGCTTATCTCTGTGCCCTTGTAGGTGATGTCGCGATACATCGCTTGCATCGAGATCCGCCCACTTCCTAGTGGCAGATGGATCTATGAGGATTACCGTGCAGTATATGAGGGTGAGGTAGAGATTACCTTCTATCACCCTAATCCACTGTTTTGGTTCCGTGCTCGTAGATTCAGGATCCTCATCATATATACTATGCATATCTCAGATATGCACATCTGAGATTACCTTCTATCACCCTAATCCACTGATTCGGTTCCATGGTGGTTACTCGGAGACTCCAACCCAATGAGCCTGATCTGATAGTTGCGTTCGATCTTGTGCAGGAGAGTTTCCGCGAAGTGCCGCTTCCGGAGACAGGGAAATGTGAATGGGATTTACAAAATGGAGGTAACGTTGTTAGGAGGGTGCCTTTGTATGATTGAAACTCGCGGAAGCGAGAGCATCAATGTTTGAAGTATCTGAGTTCAGTCTTATGATGATAAAGTCATATGTGACTATTACGACTTTATAGTCGTAACACTTATTTACGACTTGTGAAAAAACTTAGGTCGTAACACCTGTTTACGACCCGTGTTAAAACTTAGTTTTTTAAAATGTCGTAAGGGAGTGTTACGACCTTCAGGTCGTAAGTACCTCTTACGACCCGTATTAAAAGTTGTTTTTTTTAAAAAGGACATAATAGGTATATTTTATACATATGGGGTGACATCCATAGATCTTGGGGTGGCAAAATAAAAACCCCTATTTCCTATATCAGTTAATTTTGTACATAAAAGAAATTGTACAATGACAAAATTTGAAAATTAAGAAGGGTTATTCAAGCTTTTAGTCCCTGAAAGTTTAGCATGTTTTGGTTTTAGTCCCTAAAAGTTTTTTGATCGTGACTAGTCCTTAAATGTTAAAAAGTTTTGGTTTTTGTTTTTGCCGTTAAGGAATCTATGTTAAGTGTTGATGTGGCTAACGAAATGTCACATCAGTCTTGTCACCTAGCTACCTAAAGTGGTGTGAGTAGTCATCACGTGGTTTTGGTTTTGGTCATAAAAGTTCAACCCGTTTGGTTTTGGTTTTGCTTGGACAATAGTGCCAAGTTATGACCTAGGCCCATTTCTTATTTTCCACATCATCAAGATACCAAAATCAAAATTTTCAACATATAAGAGTCTAACCATTGTAAAATAAAAAAATTAAAAAAAAAAACTTTCAGAGACTAAAATCAAAACACCTTAAACTTTCAAAGATCAAAACCAAAATCATTTGATATCAACTTACATCACTTTAAATAGGTGGCATGACTTATGAGACATTCTGCTAACTACATCAACACTTAACGAAGATTCCCTGATAGTAGAAATCAAAACCAAAACTTTTCAACATTTAAGGATTAGTCACGGTCAAAAAGATTTCCAGTGACTAAAACCAAAACAGGCTAAATTTTAAGGGATTAAAAGCATAAATAAGCCAATTAAGAAAAAGAGAGATGACGAGAAAACTAATGCAAAAGGAAGAAACTTTGCAGTGCCGCACAAGTGCAATGAGATGTTGGCAATTAGGTGCTTTGCTGAAGGGTAATGAATTAGTGCGTAAAGTAACACTAATGTGCAATGATTAGTAACACTCATGTGTTGCATTATTTTGTTTTTCTCGTGATTTGCTAAAAGAAATGAACGGGTGCTTTGCTGAAAAAGTATTAACTTTATTATTATTTTTATGATATTTTTTTAAAATTTCAAAATATCCGGGACAAGAGGCATAGCCCATTGTGTTCTATTTTCTTTCTCAACTTTTTCCTGTGAGAATTCCCTTTTGTGAGAAGCTTTCTAGTTACAAAATTTGGACTCAAAAATATATCATAGGGTTTGATATTATCTTTTCAAAAATCCTGACAAGTTCACCCGGAAATAAATGAAATTTAAAAAAAAAAAAAAAATCACTAATAGTTCAGACACGGCAACTAAAATAGTTACATAATGTAGCACAAGCTGCAATGCAGCCTTCACTTAAAGAAGATCATGAGGCAGTTGTTACCTGGTCCCATGGCCACTGTATAGAGCCACAAAACTTAGTGTTTAAACCTTTAATCCTGATCAATTATAAAAATCTAACAGACAAAATTCATTCATTTATATAAAGATCATGGTGAGGGCAACTGGGCAAGATAGAGAACGAATCATGGTGAGGGCAACTGGGCAAGATAGAGAACGAATCCCCCTAATGGCCATGGAGTATTGCCAGGGACTCGTTAAGGAGTTTCTTTGCTTCTGCTCTCCTCCTGAAAAGAAAAGGTGACCTTAGAAAAGACTAAACTAATGACAATAACTTAACGAAAACTCATGACAATCATGAACTAGTACTGTAGTATACAAGAGAAGCATTATCTATACATTTCCAGCAAGACATAATTTAGATAAACAAGGAAGTGAAAAGTTGGTAAGTCTGCTAACCTGTCTCCTTGCCACTCAAAAACTAAACACCAAAAGCCAAAAACATTATATTTCAAATATTAGTAAATTATACCCTTTGAAGTTTTTGCCCCAATCAACTTTAGTGCTCCCACTTAAAAAAATATACTGTATCAACTTAGACCAATCAAGTCTTGAAAGGTATTATAATCATTTTTTCAGCTACAGCACATGGAATTTAGTTTACCAAGATACATTGAGTATTGTCTTTTAAAATTTAATTTGAAAGTAGGAGCAGAAGACGTATAAGCATGAAGAACAGAACACTGAAAATGACTATGTACTTGGAAAAAATTTGGCATCAGAAGCCATTGCGGGAATGGATTTTAAGCTGCAAGTCTGTAACTAAGTTATTGACAATATCAGCATTTTGTTTAATCTTCCAAGGGTTCAGGAGGATCTGCTGATCCGGTGAATGAAACTAGGCAGAAAAGTTAGTATGTTGAAATTAATTTGAACATAAGCTGAAGAGAGGTATAGGATACAAAAATGTCCTGGTAAGCTGGCACGGGTGCACACACCTAGGTGCTATGTCACAAATTATGGGATATTTATAAGGTGCCAAATAATTTATCAAAGGAAATCAACTTCTAATGTTACTCTACTTCAGAACATTTTAATTTAGAACACTAATTTTCCTCTACAAGAGAGGGGGAAAAGAAAATTAGAGTGGACAGTCTGGGCGGTGGGTACAACGAGAAGGAAAGAATTAATTTGAATGTTAAGTAGATCTGTGAAGCTACACTTTCAAGCATTACATGAACTAAGTCAAGGGTTCGGACAATTATATATCACGATACACTTAAATGATAAAATGCAAAGCAACAAAATTGTTAAAGGCTCTAAAATGATATGGCAAGAACATTTTGCTATGCTGGTAGTGGTACCGCAGCAAATGATTCCTTGGGCTTTCTATGCAATTTAGAAAAACATAAGGAAATGCAATATATATACCTTTTTATATCCTCCACCGCTTGTTTGCGATTCAGTATCTGAATTTCCAAGATGCGAATTAATGTTGATCTAGCCTACAGAGAAAATACATAATACGATGAAAATTACAGAGAAAAAGGAAAAAAGAACAAGAGCAAGCCATTCAATGGCAAATATACACACTTGTATTGTACAGAAGATTGTATACCTGATGAGGACGCAGTGCATTTAAAAGGTGATGCAAGTTTTTGAAAACAGTCGAAATTTCTTCAATTCTCCTAGCATACTGTGATGGTCTCTCAACAAGAATGTCAGCAAGCTCTATAATGTGTAGCTGCAAATCTCTGTTAAGTGATCTCAGCTCCTTCTTAAAATCTATTAGAGAATAGAAATTTTTGCTATAAGATTGAAGATAAAAGAGAATATGAAGAGATAGAAAAAAGAATATGTTTATTGTTGCATAAACCAACAAAGTAAGGATAACTTGAAAATACATAATAGAAAACCAAACTATTGGAACAACTTATATGATCATTTCGTAACATTATCAGACAGAACATATACAGAGCAGGGAATAACCTACCAACATTAGGCCCCTTAGGATAGAGTTGGCGCACTCCTTGTTCTTCTAAGCTCGGGAGAGTGTCACTAGTCTACGCAAATAATAAACAAAGAAAAATTATATTAAGAAGTGCATCATAAGATGTTATCAGACCAAAGAGATCCATTCATAAAAATACAAAAATCATAGAAGTTCACGATTCTTCAACTCAATGCTCAATCTTCACAACATTGACTCAACCACTCTCCACTAATACCTACAACTATGATGCCCAAATAATTTCAAAAAAGTGAGCATAATGACTAGAAATAAGTCATGTTTAGAAGAGCATATTAAGACACCTTTTGAAATCCATATAAGCCGTTTTGTGCTTATGCTCGTAAGATAATATAAGCCTCTGCAAAAGCGAACGGCCTGGCTAAACTACATTAGATTAAACAACGACACAATATTCCTTCATAAATAATGTCTCCAGAAGAATTATTTACATCTAAATCCTTTTTAATGATTCTGCCTATTGTTTTTCTTCATCTCCCTCTACCTCTAGTAATTGAGCTCCCTTCCATATGATCATACTCTCCTTACCAGCGCTTCTACATGTCTTCTCCACACATGCCTAAATCACCTAAGCGAGATTCTACCATATTTTCTACAATAAGTGTTCCCTAAACTTACTCTCTAATGCATTCATTCTTCATCCTATTGTTTCTAGTTAAATCGAGGTCCGCGACCACTACTGACAGCGATATGTTAAGGTTTAGGTACAGTCCAAAATCGCATCAAGACCGCAATTCCGGCCAGCATCGGCCACATTTGCCCAAAATTGTCGGTAACATCAAGGTTTAGGTACACTTCGAAACACTAATCAAATAACGCAACAATCTTATCTCTGCTACATTCGAATAATAATAAAAATAATCGATAAGTTCATTTCAAGGTTTCAAATTGAGACAGTATCACCCGATGTGGCTGCAATATTGCGGTCGGTCGCAGTATTTGGGCCGCAATCGCAGTAAGCGGCCGCATCGCAACCGCATGAGATTCAAAAACATATTTTTTTTTTTTTAATGACGAAAAATTTTCACGATGCAACAGCCGCAATCCACATCACAATGCTTGCGATCGCGATCGCAATCGCAATTGCAAACGCAGTTTAAAACCCTGATTCTGATTGATTTGAAATGAATTGCAAAATATTAAACCATTTAAGAAGCCATTTGTTTCCAATAAGAACTAGGGACATTACAATAAAATAATGATATAAAACATAGCAGGCATCAAAATCAGATAGTAAGAGAGTGATCAAATTTCCTCACAGTGTAAGTTTTTCCAAAGCAAACATAAGTGCCTTCAATAGGTGGTGGAGGAGCAGGAGCAGTGTCAGGGTCTTTGTAGAGTTTGTAAAAAGGTGGTGGTGGTGGGAATGATGATGATGATGATGATGATGATGATGATAAAGAAGATGATGATGCCATCAACAAAATTCTTCAAATCAAAAACCCTAAAAATTGATCATAAAATTAATCAGAATTACAAAATCAGTGTGAATAAAATGTTTTAAAAAAAGAGAAATTCAATTCAATTCAATACCCCTAACAGGAATCAGTTTGAAACAGAGTTCACTGTTCACAGTGATGATGACAATTGACAATGATGATAAACTTAAACAGGTTTTAAACACTGGAACTAACAGAAGAGAAGGAAACGCAGCGTTTTAGCTCAATGGAATGGGAACTGAGTGTGGGCTGGATTAGGTGAATTTTTGGATTGGGTTACAAGAAAATAAATTAGTAAGTGTGTGTTTTGTATAGGTGCTGAAATGAGATTATGAACCGGTGGAGGCCGGCACAAGTGGACGGGGTTTGTGTCCCTTAAGCATGTGGTCGCGGGTTCGAGTCGTTTCCGAGGCGCATGTGAATGGAGCAAGCCTTACTGGGAGCATCGCCCCCGAAAGGGCCCGACCGTGGTGCGAGGGATTAATCACTCAGTTACGCAGGTGGATACATTGGTTCATCCAAAAAAAAATGAGATTATTATTATTTTTTTTATTATGTTAAAATTATAATCTATTTATGTTTGAGTATCTTAACTGAAAATAAATATCAACGGGGTTATCTCCAGTGATGCGGTCGTGTCAATTTGAGAACTTGAGAATGGGGTCTCGGACTAAGAATCTCAGGTTCGATTCCCGGTTAACACACCCCGTAAAGAGAGGCATAGGAACGCGACCTCGTGCAGGAATAGTATTAAAGGTGCTCTTGGGACATTAATGGTACTGGTCAAAGAGTACAGAGAAAAAAAACAACTGAAAATAAATTTAAGCTAATATGTTTTTTTGATAGTGTAAAAAAAATTATTTTTACTGAATAAATTACAAGAAAGTGATGATGTGATAAGTGAGTAGTTAATGTGTTGGAATGGTAGGGTAGAAAAAGGAAAATTACATGAATCTAAAAAAATAATCTTTCAAAAAATAATCAAAAGCTAGTGTGTTTGTTTGCAATGCATATTATAATTTTAGCTTATATTTTTGGAAAAATAATCAAAATTTATAAACTCTCATAGCAGCTTGAGATTATTTTTTGACAGTTTATTTTTTTTTTACCCATGAAAAATACTTATTCTACCCTTATCACTCCATCACATTAACTACCCACTAGTCACATATACCCTTGTAATTTGCTAAGTAAAAATAATCTTTTTCACATATCCAAACAAAACAGATTAATTTAAATTCATTTTTCAGCAAAGATACTCAAACATAAACGGATTATAATTTTAACAAATAATAATCTTACCGGATTATATTCACGGGAAAAATAATTATCATCTTATACTTATAATAACAGCTATACCAAACACAAGCTAATAAATTTTGATTATTTTTTCAAAAATATAATATAAAATTATAATATGTATCGCAAACAAACACACTAACAACTATGATTATTTTTTGAAAAAAAAAAGCAAAAAGCATAACTATTATCTTAAACAAACATATTTTTTTTTTTAAAAAAAAAAAGCAAACAAGCATAATCTATTATCTTAAAAAGCATAATTTATAATCTATAATCTATTATTAGTAAAAAGTTTTTTTTTCGGCAGTGTCTAGTTTTGAGGGTTTTTTTTTTTACGTATTTAGTTAGGAGATTTTTAATCAATTAGTAACTTTTAAACTTAGTTAATAAATTATTCTATTAATGTTATTCGGTGAACAGAAATTAGAAAAAATTGGTAGCTTTAAAAAAAAGAACTTTTAGATGTTGAAAAATAATTTTTAGCGGTTTACTTCAAATAGCTTTCAAGAAACTAAACTGACTTTCAAGAATTCAAATATCAATTATACCTTCCAATAAAAAAAAATTACAACAACTAACCTAACTCAATTAATGATGGCAAATTCATTTTTAAATAAATACCTACTTAATTAGTTATTAAGTATAATTTAATAGTTTTGTAATATTTCAATAATTTATTAATTAAATACGTATTTAATAAATAAAATAATCATAATATAATAAAAAAAAATTATATTATTAATAAATAAAGAAAGAAAATCATAAATTAAAATAATAAATAAAGATAATTAATACTGTATATCTTGTTCGATCATTTAATAAACTTATTCAACTACTTGTTCGATCATTTAATAACCTTATTCGACTCCTTGCATAACTAATTTTTCCGAATAGCTCTACTTCAAAACATTAGTTAAATAGTTAAATAGCTATAAAGTCACAGCTCACATCTAACTTTACAACTTACAGCTATAAGCTTATGGCTTACACTATCTGTTAGTTTTGCTTAATAGCTCTATTTCAAAAAGTTAATTAAATAGCTATTGCTCACATCTAACTTTATAGCTCACAGCTATAAACTAGTTTGGTCGAACAAATCCAAAATAAAAATATTTTCCGTAAAGAAAGTATTAAGAAAATGCTCTCTATAATATACATTTATTTTATATAAAATAATATTCGATAAAAGTTAGCTCACATGAGATGGATTAGTCTTATACACTGATAATTATATAAAAGAATATCAGATAAAAATTAAGATAAAATATGAGTAATAATATGAGTTACTTGCTTTTCAATATTGTTTGGTCTTGTCATGAGTCAAGGACATTTATCCAATGTGATAGCTCTCAAAAGACCAATCGCGTCCTGCAAAAAAAGCCATAGGACAATAAATGAGCTCAAACGATCTACAATGAAAGATTTAGAGCCTAGATTTAGAAGAACTCGGATATGGACGTAACCTGTGGGCAAGCCACAAGACTTAATTATGAAGTCAATCTCTAGCAGATAACAACTCAATCAGAGAAGATTAATATGGACTATCTATAATTAGAAGGAATCATCACTTATCTATATAAGATAGGTTCACACGAAGATTATTCTCAAAAATAGAAGATTTACCAAGGGAAATACATCAGACCAAACAACTCATGTTAATCCTATAAATACCAACCTCTATCAGGGGGCTCAACACATAATCAGTACAGACAATTCCAACAATTATAGCCACAACCATAGTCGTAACCTCCATACCTAGAAAGTATACACAATATACACCGATACTTTCAATACAAAGATATTCAGCAGAGAGAATACCAAACTCCTGTCATCCTCATGGTGATAATTGCTCACAAACACACCAGAGAGACTTCACATCATCACCAAAGCCACCAGAAATAGTACTGAGAGCCCTATCTTCAAGATCTGGAACGGTCGGCTCGATTTGCTCATAAAAGGTTATAGGCCCGTTAAACGACCTTCCTAAAAGAGGAGGCTTATTGCTGAACTATCTCAAGCATAGCTCGTACGTCGCCTACATCAATCCTATACACAATATCAACGTGCCCATAAAAATTACAAGTCTTGATCCCTAGAACACAGTTTGAACGGGTACATAGGACCGAGAGCTCCCTCTAGCTAGACTAAATATCCTTAATAAGGACCCCTGTCTTATGTGGACAGAACGTTGGCACTGTTTGTGGGAAGTTGTCAACTACAAACACCACCAACCACAACCTAATGGATAATCCGAACCCATATTCAACCACTTCACGCTCGATCAACAATCTAGCAAAAGTTAAGCCGAATCCAAATTTGGTTAACCCACCACCAGTCCAAACCAACCAAAATGTTGGATCTAATGCGAACACCACAAGTCTGCAAGCTGAGAATGATCCTCGTGATGGAGCAGAGACTTCATTGGATACCCCAATGCTTCTATACAAGCCAAAGTAGAGCCTGCCGCTCCAAAAGGAAAGAAAGTTCAATCCAAGCTTGTTGTCCCATATTAGGATAGGATAGAAGCATGTAAGGAGAAGCCAACCCAAAGTGTAAAATCGACACAGATCAATCAAGATCTGGTTGAGAAATTGGTTCGCACTCACATAGATAAAGCTGTAATAGACACTATAAAGCGAATTCAGGAAACCCCGACTTACTCCGGGTCCGCAAGCTCCATCTGGACCAACAAGCCTACCTCGACAAAGGATTAATAAGGCTCAGAAACCAACAAAATCAAGAAAACTCTTTCTGTGGGGCAGCTCAGAAGTAAGCTCGTAGATTCCCACAACATAACGAACTCAGGTAAGGAAGGACACAAATCGACCAATCCCGACAGCCATCCAAATAAGACCAAGTAGAAGGAGCCCGCTCAAAAACTTCCAAATTCTGGAGGGATCTTCGTGAGATTGGAACCATTCCGTAAAAGGATCATGCAACCTCCTAACCCTAAAGGTTTTCAACACCCAACTAACCTTTATGGGTATGATGGGATTGAAGACCTGGTGTAAGACCCGGGCTGATGAGGGCGAGGAGTGATCGTCGGTGCAAAGAGGCACGGACAAGGAGTGCCTCCTGGCAGGCTTCTAAGGGAGGGGTACATGAATGAATCGACACACCGGAACGAGAGGGTGATCCTGAGACTATGCAGGAATGGGACTACATAGTACATGAAAGGCTTAAATGAATTGATTGGTACTACCCATATCAACAAGATGAATCTTCTTTTCGGTAGCCCATCACATAAGAACTCCATGGTTAAGCGTGCTTGACTTGGGGTAATTCTGGGATAGGCGACCTCCTGGGAAGTTTTCCCGGGAAGTGTGCGAGTGAGGACAAAGCACGCTGAAAAGATCCGTGTTGGTATGTGGGGATAGTCGCAATTCATTTGTCTATAAGGGATTTCATAAATGGTATCAGAGCGGCTCCTCTCCCAGTACGGTATGGTTCGGGGCTGGTGGGCATGTAAGACCCTGGCTGATGAGGGCGGGGAGTGATCGTCGGTGCAAAGAGGCACGGACAAGGAGCAGCTCCTGGCAGGCTTCTAAGGGAGGGGTACAAGAATGAATCGACACACCGGAATGAGAGGGTGATCCTGAGACTGTGTAGGAATGGGACTACATAGTACAAGAAGGCTTAAATGAATTGATTGGTACTACCCATATCAACAAGATGAATCTTCTTTTCGGTAGCCCATCACATAAGAACTCCATGGTTAAGCGTGCTTGACTTGGGGTAATTCTGGGATAGGCGACCTCCTGGGAAGTTTTCCCGAGAAGTGTGCGAGTGAGGACAAAGCACGCTGAAAAGACTCGTGTTGGTATGTGGGGACAGTCGCAATCCATTTGTCTGCCAAAGATGTTACAAGCAACATCTTAGAAGGTTCCAGACAACAATTGCATTCCAACATGGAAACCCTGACATCATGTGCAAGGCCTTCTAGTTGACTTTGATGGGACCTGCCTCCGAGTGGTTTCAAACCTTCAAACCGAACTCCATCGACAACTAGCTACAACTCGCAGATGCACTCCAGATTCCAAGAAAGCAAGGTTAGATGATCAGGGAACATCATCGGATCCTTCTGCAAGAGCAAAAGTGAATCCTAGTGTTTCTCAGGTCCCCCCCCGAGCATTCTGCAAGCATACTAGCCTCCTGTACATAGGCACTTGGATTAGTATTTGGACTAGTTGTAGCATCAAATTGATGAGGCAATCAATTTCTTACATCCTGGCGGACATTATGGCCTGCCCCTTGTACTCTATCAGCACCATAAGAAGGCTAAAATCTTGCGTCCTAACGAGACTTGGTTGAGGAGATGACTGGTTGTTCATTCCAATTCTCTACTACAAACTAAAACTGTGCACTTCTTGTCAAATGTGATTCAGCAATAAGAGGAAAGCTTGTGTTATCTCTTAACCAGGTTCACCAAGGAGAAAAATCAAATCATGAACTTGGAGCCATCTGTAGCTCTGCATCTCTTCATTCGGAGTCTCCACCCCGCTAGCGAGTTTACAGATGACCTAGCAGGTATTCCTTCGCGCAGTATGAACAGGATATTGAGAAGATCGAAACAGTTCATAAACGAAGAAGACTTTCACTGATTTGTGGCCATTCAATGTCTTACAATTGTATTTGCCAAGAATCGCCCGAGACCTGCACATGAGCTAAGGGAGAATCATGAACAGGACAATCGAAAGAAAGACTCCCACTAGAAAGGAGGAAAGATAAAAGATAAAAGGAACAAGCCTAAGTTCACCGATTACTCCCAATTCAATGCTCAAAGGGAACAGATCATGAAGAAAATAACAAATACTGAGCTTAGGGTGTCAAGCTACCTAGGCCACAAAATATAATCAGATATAAAAGTGGGGAAAAAAATGTGCGCATGCACAATAGTGAAGTACACACCACTGAAGAATACTTTTAGCTGAAAGACATTATGCAAGAGTTGGCCAATAAAGGGAGGCTAGATGAGTATCTAAAGGATATTCGTCAAAACTTCACTAAGAGAAAAGCTCGGAGAGAGAAAGATTCAGATATTGAAACCCCAAGAGAAAATAAAAACAAGAACTCGAAGAGATAAGCTAAAATGGAAGCTCGGAACCATGAGCAATTCATGATGATTATAGGAGGCTTCGCTTCTAAAGGTACCTCCAAGGCTGACCAAACTAGGTATATGGATTTAGTAATGCAGGTTAACTCCAAGATGATATATCTTGGGAAGGAAGAACGAATCAGTACCTTTTTAAAAAAGGACTATGGCGAGATCATTAGAGTTTATGATGATCTCCTACTCATCACAACAATCATTGCCAACATCAAAGTCCACAAAGTCTTCATAGACCAAGGAAGCTCTATTGACATATTGTTTTACAAAATTTCAAAGGTCTCTCTATCTTAGTAAAGACAAGCTTCAACTTTATAAAGGGCAATTAGCAAGATTCTTGCAGAAGCAATACGTCCCCTTTGCTATATAGATCTACTGTTTACTTTTGAAGACAAGTGCAGAAGAAAAACTCATCAATTCAGGTTCTTAATCATCAATACTCCCTCCTCATATAATGTGATTATTGGTAGACCTACTTTAAATGCTTTGAAAGCTTTGATCTCAACACCACACTTAGTTATGAAGTTCTTACCAAATGGGCATGTTATAACCATAAAGGGGGAGCAAAGCTGGCTAGAGAAGTATATTATGAAAGTCTCCATATCCAGAAACTTAAACGAAAGGAAGTGAACAAAAACCTTGACCGAGACAAGTGAGAAGCTCATTTAAGGTCGAACAAATCGTTTTAATTTAGTTTTTCACTGATAAGTCTAATTGGGACACCTTTATTTTCTTTTGATTTAATATATAGGAGGAGGAGAAAATTCATTGTAAGGTCGATTATTGATCATTGAATAATTTTTTTTAAGTTATTACTTTACTTAAAATTCATTCGAATCCTAAGTTATTTTCTTTGACAAAAAGTACTGTATAATAAACCACTAGCTTGGAATCCTAACTTTCCATAAGGGTCCCGAGGAGAGACGAGGTGCGATAACAACCCCTCAAATCAAGATAGTTGAGGTAGTAGCTAAAACCATACGTAACTTGTGTACATAGAGCAAGTTGATCTGATAAAGACAACGTGCTATACCGATGCATGCATCCTCGGTCAATGAGCCAATCTATGGCATGTAACCAAAGCTTGATAGACAAATGATTCACAAAAATGAATAAGAGGAAAACATAGTATAACAAAAGAAGATCATCCATGTATTGATATTGATTACAAAAGTACTTGAAGTCAGCTACATGAAATACAAGCAAAAACCCTAAGTAAGAATTGGGGGAAAAAGCACACCTCCTTTCCAACATCACATATTGAATCTCTTGTGGATGTTCAGAGTAACACAACTCTAGGAAGACCAAAAAACAAAAAACACTACACTAACGAGCTCGACCCACCTCCAGCACCATTGAAAAGAGCCTTGCCCCTCCGAGCTATAACAATAAGAGGTTCCTCCTCCTCATCCGCTTCAAGATCAAAGTAAAGCCAACTATATCTTCAAAGGAATTATTATCAAGATCTAGCTCAATCAGCTCATCAATCATGGTAGAAGGACGTTAGATTTTTCCCTCAACTATCCAACAAAGGGGATGAATCCCCTTAGTCTTGATCTGAATACCAGGATTGGCTATTTTCACCAGCTTGAGGTAGGAATAAAAGCTCTCCTCGGCAATCGTTAACAGATCTCGTAGAGCTTGATCCAGCTGACCTTAAAGGGACTTCTTTAAGGCCTCCAAAACAGGCTTCTCCTTCACTTCAAGATCAAACTGCCCCATTGATATCTCAACGAGATCAGCTTTGTATTGAAGATTAGATACTTGCTGCAAAAGGCCATTGTTTTTGGATTGAAGGGCAGCAATGAAGAGCTTTGATTGATGTTTGCTCACCGACAAGTGTACCGGGTCACACAAGTAATATAGTAATAAGTAGAGTGTCGAACCCACAGAGATTAGTGTTGTGGCAAATATCACCTTAACGTGGTTAAACGAATGAAATTGAAATAAAAAGGTTGATTTGAAAAGAAAAGAATAAAATAAAAATAGTTGTTGATTGTAAACGCGAAAAAGGCTAGGAACATGGTTTCAGTATTCGGATTATAACTCTATAATTATGAATTTCATCTCTCCCTATACGAACAACAATCCCAGAATTAGCAAAAACTTGATTCGTCAAGGCAATTACTAATTATTATCAAACTATACCCATTAATCCCTTAAGTGAGTCTTAGTCTAATAACCATTCGATTAAAACACTGAAATTATCAATGTTATACAATTTCTCAAAAGTATTCCTACGAGTTGATAAATTGCAAAGTTTGATTATAGGTCAATTTAACCCCTAATTTCCCAATTGAAGGATTAAGTCCTAAATCATAGAGTGATCAATTCCATGAATAACAATAAGCACATAATCAAACAATTGATATAGAAAAGATAATTCATTCACAATCAATAAAAGTTATTCATAATCCTATAAGTCCACCACATCCTTATTGAAAACTTAGAAATCCATTACAAAAGTAGAAAAGAAAAGGTAGAAGAAGAACCCATGAGAACCACCATGTGCCAGGTAGAAGAAGAACCCATGAGAACCACCATGTGCCAACGATCAATTCTCTCTCTAGAATCTCTTCCTTTGAGAGTCAAGACCTCACCTTGATGATCTCCAAGCTTTCTAATCTAATGATAGAGAAATAATCCTAATTCTAATTCTAATCCTACTCTACTACTAATAATGCTATGTTACATGGTTCCTATCTTTCTCCTTTTATAACTTTTCCTTCCTCCAAGTGTTGGGCCTAAATTAGCAAAATAAGCTCAATAGCAATCTCCTTCCTCTCACATGCCTCTACCTCTATCTTTTTTCTAGATTTTTGCTCACAAAATCTCTTAGCATATCTTCTTTGATAAATTCCTTTATTTTCCAATGCTCGAAGCCTCAAATTATTAATCTGCATATCAAAATCACAAGAAACCTTTCCAAGTGAAATATGAACAAAATGCATGCTAAAATCATAATAAAATGCATGAATATGTAATAATTAAATGAAAATTAGTAGGGAAATAATATATATGTTACGCACACATCACTTGAGCAAGGCAGCTCGTTCTGTAGCGTTGGCTGACTTTACCTCAAGCTCCAAAGCTTAAATATCGGGCATAGAACTTAGCTCCCCCTTCGTCCTCGATATGAGCTCGAAAGCCCTCAAAATATGGTCAAAGGCTTGACGCAACTCCTCCTTTTAGAAAGCCAACAAGCTTCCATACTTTACAAGGGGAAGATACTACGACACCGACATGACATCTTGAACAGCTTCCTCAGTAACAAGAGAACTTGCCTTTATTTTTGGGGCAGGTGATCCCACAATTAGCATTGCATCCGAAGTGGCCTCTACTCTCACGCTGACAGCAACAAAAGCAATTGGAGTTGGAGTTGGAGCAGAAGCCACTTAATCATTGACATGAAGCAAACTCGGATCAAACTTTTCCGAGTCGGTTAGCTCATCCACTATGCCGATAATGAAGTCCTTCCTAGTTGAAGCAACATCTTTACGGTCTCCCCAGGATGATCTTATCATCACCACCTTATAGGGAGATGAAAGAGGTTCAGAATTTAATGTGACTGGGGCAGGGGCCTTCACCTCGGCGGGCTAAATTGGGTAGACTACCTACGGCTTGAAAATAACATTTCCTCATCGGCGAGTCAACACGATCATCAGACTACGAGTGTTTACCGTGATGAGTTTCTAAAGAGCTCGACCGAGCACTCCTAGAATGCAATGAAGGAGCCCTGCTACCTTTATTGGCTACTAGAGATTAAAGACCATCCAAAGCATCAGTCATAATTTTTGCAAAATAGAGAATAAGTTCCGCATAAAAAATAAAAAGAAAACAATTTCAAATGCAAAGAATTATCCAATGAAGTACAATGACATTTATGCTGATACATGAATTAACATTAAGGGGCCCAAGCTTTGGGGCCCAATCCATTAAAGCCCTGAGCAAAGCCCGGTCAAGCTCGCTTAAGGCTATAGCCAGATTTAGAGAAAACACGGAGTGTACGTCCAAGTTTTTGTTTACCCAACGAGTATAAAGAAGGGCGACAACACCAAAGGAATCCCTAGAAGAAATCTTGATGAATTCGTGTTTAAAACCCCAATCAAACTCCATTACACAAAACATTAGATTAGTGGTGTTCGGAACGAATAATGCCCGACTCGTTTTGGGCTGGGTATGTAACACCCCGATTTAGAAACTTGAAAATATTCTTTTTAAATCATTCATGAAAATACGGGTAAATTTTTTTTCCATTGATGACGTGGACATGTGTTCACTCTTGTAAATGCATTATCTTTAAAAACATTTTCTTTATATGGTTAATTCATTCATGTCCCACGTCATCCATCAAGTTCCAAATCAAGATTCTACCAACATCGCGCTTTGAAACCTGATCCACCAGAAATCATACCATCAAGCTCCTGTCTCAATTACAAAGTTAAAAAGGCAATGTTACAATACGGGAGTTACATGGTTGACAGACAGAGTCATCAAAGTCAACCCTGATTAAATTACAAAGCCAGATTGACACATTACATAAACTGAAGATAGCTAATGACTCCCATTGCTGAAATTTGTTGTTGGTGCCTCCTCTGAAGATAATCCTTTACTCACGTCCCTCCTCGTTCGCAGATCCACCATCTAATTGGTCGACAAAGAACCGATATAAAAATACAACCAAGAAACAGAGAGAGAGTCAGCTTTTCCGGGCGGATAGGCCGACAGTGTGGAATTACAACAGGCAACATATCATGATAAAATAAAACAACAAGAACTTCAAGTACATAAGCATATTATTATCATCATCGCATTTGATCACTTCCATTGATACCATTTATCGTCTCCACTTTTCTCTTATTGACATTCCAAACCTCAATCTCATGTCTTTCCTTCATCTGTATTTCCTTTCATCTTCACGCCCATAAGCTCTCTTCTTGCCATAACACTTTCACAACTCTGTTCTCCTTATTAAGCATTTTGTCTTTATCATATTCGTAAACCTTTCTTATTAAGTCTTATTGAATCGCATCCATCGATGACAGGGAAATTAAGGAAACGTCATCGAGGAGTTGGTTAGCACACATACATCTCCTCCAATCCTCCCGAACCTAAACGGAAGCAAACGGGACGTACAGGAACCTTAATCCACACAGGTCGAACATCCGAGAAAACCTACAATATATATCAAGTCGCAACCGTATGGGCCGTCCATCACAACAATCAATGTTTTATTTTACACGATATCGCAAGGGCCCAAACCATTCGACTGCTCGCCTCGTTCAGGTTCCCTCTCACCGTTTCGAATTTGATCAAGGGAGCGACAATACTTTTGTAGTTAGCTGTGTAGAACACGCTACGATCCCATGGGTCTTAAGTCCCGATCACATATAGACTAGTTCTGCCTAAAAAAGTACTCTAGGTTACTTGACGTTTCACCGTCATCACCCTCCTCTATCACAATCGCTCACCCGAGTATCCGCAGATAAACACGGTATCTTCCTCTCCATTATTTTACGCTCAACTCCACCGCATTATTCAATGTCTTTTAATGTTTTATTAGTTTTTTGTTAATCCTAATGTTCGGACGAGTCACCCTTGTCTATCCCTTCGGTGATCTTCGACCTCTAAATAACAATCTTTCACAACAATTCTTTCGCAACAATTCTTTCACAACGTCCTTTTTCCATAAACACTTGCTCATCAAAACCAAGGGCTCGAAACCACGGGGTACATCTCACGTGGCCAGCACAAACTCAACCTGGAAAGCACAAGAGCCCACCTCGGTGCACATCAGGGAGATTCGCTTTCACATTCCATCCATAATATTCACAACATCTCATTATTTCCAAAATTACTGCCTTTATAGTTTCACTTTCGTTAACTCAAAACCATCAATCATTTTCATCATAATTATGTCTCGCCATAAACAAAATCTTTTATCCTTCATCAGGTAAATTTCAATATTTTCCTCAGCATCATTATTTCATAATTCAAGGCAACATCTTACATAGCATGATTACTTTTGATTTTTAACTAAAAGTTCTGCAGGCATATAATCATCATATCGTACCATTTCATCATTACCATATTGACAACATCAATATTCATCATGCAATATAAAAAAGGGAAGTCTTAGTCCTGCGTATGAGTGGCCATATACACACATCCAATTGTCACCATATGACTGACTCACAGACCCCTACGTTCCGGCTTTTGAGAAGGCCAGGAACATCTTAACACATTACCTACAGACCACGGTGTCTTAGGAAAGTTGCTCTCTCACCTCGAATGCCGATAGAAATCCAGAGAGCCTTTACGGGTGCGGTACTTCGACACGAGTCCACAACTGACACCTTCTACATCCTCAAGCTAGACATTATATATTAATATCACAATTCGAATCAAGCATCAAGTTCATAATTAAAATCATTCGTTGAAAACCCATATTAAAGTCCTTCTGGTAAAATCAAACACAATTTTTTTCTCACTTTTATTTCAAAGTAACACAATAACTTAAACACATCAAAACACTTTGAAAACAATTAACAAATACAATTTAAACAAGGTACTCAGCTACTGGTCCGTCTTGGACAACAACTCGTTCGGACCCGAAAACACTGAAAAACTCCATTTTTTAATTCCTCTTCTTCCCAAAATCAAATATCACTTAAAACTTAAACTTTAAATCAATCAAATACACTTTTAAAATTGAAAAACACGTCAAATGAATTCTAGACAGCAAAGGATTAAGTCCAAAAAATCACTTTTTGAAAATCCAAAAACATTGTAAAGTCACACTTTTATTCATTCAACATTTCCGCATAAAATCAACACTCAATCACTTCATTTTTCAAACATTAGTACCAAAATAAAGCTTGGGCAGCCACTAAACATACCCAATATTTTCAATGAAATTAAGCCAAACCAACTCAAATCAAATAATTTCTCAAATACTAGTTACGTAATTAAACACTTTCCAAACATTGCTTACACACTTAAACGACAAACAATACTTTATCACATCAAATCATATAACCAAACAACATATGTTCATTCATGTATTTTCAATTAAATTAAGCAAGTGAGTATGTAAACAAATAATCATCCAAGCAACACTTAGAATAAAATCAACTTGGGCCTAAACCAAGTACTTAATCGAAAAATACATATCAACAACTAACTCTTCAATTTTATTTTCGCATAGGCTAACACACTTCAAATAGAACTTAACATTTTACAAAACAAATTCCTCTCCTCATGGTCATGTAAAAAACGAATCATGCATCAAAAGGAACCAAGAAGTACTTAACCACACCTTTTCCGTCATAAAATCAATTAACTAATTTGAAATCAAACATATAACACATAATCAATTCAAAGATAATTTAGTCTTCATGTTTCTATGCTTAAACCACTAGCACAAAATCAAATCAAATAAACAAATCATTTCCAATCCCTAAACTCATCCTAACCATGTCATACACACATTTAGTTCAAACAATTTAATTTGCATGTAACACTTAAAACAAAGCAATTAAAATTTCCCATTTAATCAAAACCGAACAGTATAGGCAAATGAAATCAAGGCAAAGGTTCATTTCCGTAATTCTTTCTTCCTGAGACCGACACATGCATCATGATTTACAATTAATCCTAACATTATCTTGCATGCATTAACCAATTTAAAACAAATCATGTCATCAAGTATGCATTTTAAAAGAAGCAAAGTCCCATAACTACATGCTCATACAAGTCAGAATCAAAACAAGAGAACCAATCACTTAGGGCACGTAAATCTTTTGACTCATAGATCGACTATTCACATAGCATGTAAGTTTACTTTATCAAACTAAAGATCAACTTCTCACATTCATCTACTCATATTCAAACATTATAATTCAAGATATAAATTCCAGCCATGGTCATAGCAACTGTACAAGGCATCAAACACCTCAAAATATCAAATTAAGTATTCGTTCGGATATGGGAAAATCAAGAAAGATAAAGTCCAAAACTTCATCAAATCAATGAATTTTAGTTTCAAATTCTGTAGAAAACTAAAACATATATCAAGATTCAACATATAAAATTTTCAATCTATTTAAACACTCAGAGAACAAGTTTTCACTCAGATTTGCCACAAAATTCAAATCGGGTCTGCAGCAATCTGAGGCAAACATGCAAATGTTAAAAATAGTAAACTAACTTCAATTGACACTAAATTTGGTACAGAGCATCCCCAAACATCCAATATCATATCATAAAAATTTCAAATTATTTGGAGTTGTCTAAGTCACATTTTCCCATTTAAATCTCTCTCCAGTTCTAAAATATCTGCACCGAGTCGTATATTGTCTTGCAATTAGTAAAAATATCAAATCAACTCCAAATCACCTCAAATTTCACAGAGAGTATCCTCACATATGCGTGGCCTCACCATAAAAATTTCAAGTTCATTGGAGTAGTATAGGTTCAAAAATTCAGTTCACATTCAACCCGAAAACCCCGTTTTTCCGAAATTGTTTTCTTAAAAGCAATTCTTGTTAAAATAGTAAACAAACTCTATAAATCCTACAAAATTTCAGAGGTACTTAAATTACTCTCTTAAAAACAGTGGATAAGTTTCAAGACCATTAAACATGGGTAAGTAGTATTCCTCAAGATTTCTTGCCATAAAAACACAAAGTTCCTTATTCAACAACAAACAAACTAAAGTTCATAAGAAACATTGAAACAAGTCCAAACTAATTCTAAATCTCTAGAACACATTCAAATAGTACTTAGTCATGTAACAAAATAAACTCCTTCCCTAATGCACATGTTAAAACCGAATATTGCACCTAAAATGCTCCAAAAATCAATTTGTTTTCTAAGGCCCCTTTAAGGTACATAATAGAACATTTTCCTCAACAAACTTCAATATACATCCAACTACTAATCCTAACCAAATATCTACAGAACATAATCAATCTAAAACAATTACATTTTCATGTCTTTTATACTTGAACCAAAAAGGAACCGAATTAACCTTTAAACAACAAACAAACTCAAATCAATTTTAACATTCCCATTTATACTAAAAACTGAATAGCATGATCCAACAATAAACAAACATAAGTTAATTTTACACTTAGGCACATGTATGTATAAGAACCGTATGACATTTATATACACAAAACCAAACTAAAATCAACTTAATCAATTATTTCCTTGAAAAACCGAATCATAGAGCAAAGAAAATAGGTAAACTTCATAAAAATCCAACATGCATTGCAAAACAAACTCATTTCCCTAACTAACACATCAAGACCGAAACAAGCCAAGAGAAACAGGTTTGATTTTTTACAAAATAACTTAGTACACTTAACATGCATCAAAGACAAAAATTTATTTTCCTCTTCCCTTGCTTTGGCCGAACCCTACATGAGAGAAAAATAGAAATTTTGAAAAATAAAACCAACTCCACAACATGCACTACTTCATAAATCATCCTTCACTTATTCATTTTAAACACAAATCAATCCATTAAAATAAAACCAAATCATTTGGGCAAGAACAAAACAAAACCGTGGGGACCACTTACCCACATGCATGCCCATTTTTCACTTTTAACATCAAATTCATATTTAATGAAGCTTAGAAAATCAATAGGAATAAAAAAAAAATCTACATGCAAAAGGTCAAAATCATCAAACCAACAAAACCCTGCATAAAAGCATATGAAAACCGAAAAACAAAAGGAAATAGAGAGGAGAAAACAAGCTATATATAAGATTGATACTTGGGTTGAAGATGAGAAAAGGGCAAGAGAAATCAAGTTCTCCCTTCCTCCTTCCTTCCCTTCTCCCATGGCTCCCCCTCTTTCTCTCTACCTTCTTCTCTTTTTTTCTTTTTTCTTTTTTTGGTCTTAGTTTGTGTTGGTGTAAAGTGTAAGAGTGAGTTATGAGGTGAGTATTTATAAGGGTAGTTAGGTTGGGGTCTATGTTTTAAAATGGGGGTTCAGATAAATCAAGAGTCTTCCCTCATATTCTTCGTCCTACTCCACACGGTTTTGTCTTCAAATAATAGGGTGGGACTTTGCATTTTTACTTTATGTGTATGAGTAGTAATTTAGTAAAATATAGGTAGGTTTAGATAGGTTATCATTGGAAAGAGTGGGTGGATAAAAAGCAAATGCATGCATTGGTTAAAAATCCATTCTAGATAGGGTCATTAATTATGGGTCTCCCATGGGGCACTGATAGGGTAGGCTACACTTAATTAGGTTAGGTTGTATTTAATTAAGGTACTCTGGGGTCTTGTGCGCTCTTAAATGTATGTATACTAATTTAAAATTCAAAATACATAGTTTCAATAATAAAACCATCCAACACTATCATACAGTAGAAAATAATGTTTTCCAATACAATAAATAACATTTGAAAATCATACTCCAATTTATTTAAATAATAAAAGAATTATTATTTCCCAAAAATAAAAATTCGTGGACAACATAAATAAATTCCAAACTTTATAAAAATAAAATTTTTATTTCAACACAATCGTTTTGACTGTAAATTCGTTTGAATCCGTTTACCAGTTAAAAGTTATGAATTTTAAAGGTTAAATAAATTTTTTAAATCAATTAATCACAAAAAAATAATTCGTCAAAATAAATTATGAATGCACCACATTTATTTTCATAGGAAAAATCAAAAGCATTAAAGTACCAACAGAAGAATAAGTTTAACATTAAATGAATTGGTTATGGTGTCTTACATGCATTGGTCACCCCTCCTTAAAAGATTGAACCATTTTAATTAACCATTGAGAATTTAAATTTCAAAAGCTTTAAATAAAAAATTTTCTTCGTACACAAAATTAAATATTTTACTATTATAGAATAAATTCTACATTTTCAAATAATTTTTTTCACCTATGAATATAAATTAAACATATTTATATGAATTTGAAAAGAACTGTCCGATCATAAATTCAGAAAAATCAATTTATTAAAATGGTAAAAATGCGGGTATTACAGGGTACCCTCAATGACAAGATTTAATGCTCAGAATCAATCGTTGGGGTATCGTCAGAATCTCGTGTGTAGCATGGATAGCTGGCTAGTGATATATCAAATTCATAAAAGCTTAAAGTGTACTCTTTTTGTTCTTATTTATAAGTCATTATTAACCGAAACACATAAATTAAGGTGAATAGTTCGATCATTGTTTTGTTTTTTTTTATCAATTTTACATTTTTATTCCTTTTACTGCCATTACTCAATTTATGACTAATTGATAATAACAAACATCATCATTACTTCTAACAACTCGTTTAATAGGGATGATTTAGGAAAAAAAATTAAATATCTTATAAACAATAAAAAATCGCTTACATATAAAAACAAACAATCTTTATTATATGTAATTTACATATATGAACGCCTAGGAGTGATTATCAAGTTGATTTAAAAAAAAATCACCAAAAATATAATTTTAAATTTAAATATTTTCTCTAGAATAGTTTAAATAATTACCACGTTGATTTTTCTCGAAATTTATTTTGTAATAATATTAATTTATATGGTGATAATATTTATATTACATGATGGTTATTTATTTTTTGCTTAATTATGTGTCTAATTTTTGAATTTTCGGATTGTTTTGTTATGGGCTCTTGTTCTTTTTTTTTTTAATGTTTGGCTTCCCGAAGTCTTTTCTGGATTTGTCATATACCCCTTCTACCAGTTTTGGTTAAATTTTGCTAACATATCACACGTGGACGAAAACGACATCTCTCTCCAATCTTTTTAAACGCCCTAAAGTTCAAGGATTGAAAACACGGTAAAGCCTTTAAATTTTTTGAAACTTATTTAGTGCCAATTTTTTTAGGCAAAATATATGTTTTGGATCTCTAAGTTATTTTTATTTTTCAGTTTCATTCTTTAATTTTTTTTTATCAATTTTATCTAAAAATAGTTTTTTGTTTCAAATGTATCCTAAAATTTATTTTTCCATGATAAAATTTTTAAAATGTAAGAATGCATTTTGGAACTCTTTTGGCTTTGAATTTATTGATATTAAGAGCATAAATTTTGCTTGAAAAGTGATAAAATTATGAGAAAAAAAACAAAAATTTATAGAACGAATTAAAAAAATAACTTAAGGAATGAAACATAAGTTTGCATAAATTTAATAATAATAATAATAATAATAATAATAATAATAATAATAATAATAATAATAATAAGTTGGTGACTACTATGTCACTATGTGTTTGAACAACCCATAACATTTTACTCAATAATCAACGTGAGGTTGGTCAAGTGGTAACTCACTTGGTCCCTTAACCAATTGGTCTCGAGTTCGAGCCTTGGGTATGGAGCAACCTCGCTGGGAGACTCATATTGCTTAGTGCGAGCTCAATTGGATCGGATCGGATGAGTCGAATTCTGGATAAACCAGATTCGAGTACCGATTGATGTGGAAAAAAAAGAAAAAACATTTTACTCGTATCCATCCAACCCATCGTTTCTACAATCGCTTTCAATCATATGAGATTACCCGGACACCCTTCTTCCCATTGCTTTCAATTCCGCTAAGAAAGATAGACATTAAAGGGTGAAACAGTCATTCCGCCTGTCTTTTTCAGCATCATTATGGGTATGGGCCTGGCCCAAAGAAAAAAGAAGAGGGGTTTTCCCCTCACCCAACGGACAAAGCCATCCCCACCCACTCCAAAATCACTGCCTATGCACAAGTGCGCACGTTAGCTGTCTCGTACTCTTGTTTTATAACAAGAGAGTTACTTTTTAAACCTCACCCATTATTTTTGAACCCCATTTTTTTCCGGAAGTGTAAAATTAATGGCTTTTCCGCCTTCCATGAGGCGGACACCAAAAAAAATTACACTTCCGCCTCTTCTGCCTCTTAAAAGGCAGAAGAAAATGGGGTTCAAGAGTAATTGATGAGGTTTGAAAAGTAACTCTCTATAATAATCATGTCCTCTCTCATCACTTCGCGACAGTGATAATTGATTTTGCATTTTTTTAATCTAAGCTTTTAGCAAAGTCGAAAATAAGAATGGTGAAGATATCAATCAATTATATAATATAAAAAGTTGATACCTGCAGTTTAAAAAATGCTGAGATGTCGTTTCCATAATTTTTTTTTTCAAGTTTTTAGTTTTTTAATTGATTAAAAATATTGTTATATATTGTGTGAAGATAAAAATAAAAGAAAATGAAGATTTTAGGAATTCATTAACTACTTTTTGATACTAATATTCAAATCTTAAATATTCAACACTTTCTAATATTTAAAAAGTTAATTCAAATCTTAAATATTCAAATAAAAAATTGTGTCATTTAAAAAAAATGTGTCATTCAAGTGACTTGATTTTAACAAATATTCCTCAAGTATGAGATTAAGATAGTATAATTTGAAATTGATTTCGAATGTTATAACGGTTATGATTTGAAAAAGAAAAAAAAGAGTCAATTATGATTTTTATTTGATTTTGCTAAGATGTTGTGACTATGATAATAGCGTGATTTTTTAAGGAATACAAGATTTGAAGTTAAAATAATAATTTCAATTCAACTACTAACATGTGATTTTAGGAAGACATCAAATTTTGTAGAAGCATGATTTGAATTGATTTGAAAATATTGAGTTTTAAAAGAAATTGTTGTTGTATTCTAGATTATCCTTCCCTATCTTTATTTCATGATTAAGAATAAGTGTACAATTCAAATTTAAATAAAATCAAATATGATTTTCCTTTTCATCCGGTAATTTCTTATCTTTTTATTCTCAACATTTTCATTCTTTAGGTTTCATGTTCCAACATCAAAGATGAAATGTTCACTATGAAAACAAATTCATATGGCTCATAGTATTTGTTTGCATGAAGCAAATATATACTCCCTCCGTCCCACTATCTTGGTAAAAAATGCAAAAGAATTTGTCTCATATTAAAGTAAAAAAATAAATGAAAAATCTTGAAGACTGTATATTATATCGATGATTGATAACTAAGTAAGAAAAATATATTTAAAGATTTTTTTTATGCAATATTGCAATATGTATTAATTGTAATGATATAAAAATTTGTATAATATCAACTTGAATTAATGAGTGAATCATGCATTATATAAAATAGATACTCTCTTATTTTCATTGACTTGTTTGACTTTTACCAAGATAATGAGACGGAGGAAGTACTATATGAAGAAAAAATGCATCTTCCTATTTATTTTTTTTATAATCTTTTTTAACAAATTTTTTATTTTTCATTTTTGTTCTTGGTGTTAAAAAAAAGGAGGAGGTTTAGGATAAATATTTAAATATTTCATGTCTTAGGCACTTTAGTTGATTGGCTATAGAAAAAGTATCAATCTCATTAATAATTAAATAATTATTTAGTTTTTAGCTTACTGTTTTTAGCTGATAATGTTGGAACTGTCTTCCATAGATGTTTTTAGTTTTTTCTTTTTTGCTGGGCTTTAGCCCCTTCTATTCATAAAAAAAAATAATAATTAAATATAGTTTTTTTTATCAACTTAGGTATTAACATTTTATGTCTCTCAACAATTATTCATTACTTTTAATTTTTTTATTTAACTTATATTACTCTTTAACTCGTGCACACGGTACGGGCAACTACGCTATATCCATATATAATGTATTTGTTTTATTGCATCTATTACAAGATAATTTCTCAAAAAAAAATTTAAAAAAAATCAAAATTCTAAATAAAAATAATTGTTAATCTCAAAAGTTTTTGAAAAATCAAACTAATGGATAAGTTTACGTGTGATTTTTTTGAATTAAAAAATAATCTACAATTTCAAATAAATTATGAATAATATGAACTAACTTATAGTTTAACCAGTAATTAAGTTTGATTCAATCTAATTAGTAACAATTCTCATATAAATAAAATTATGCAATTTAGTTCAAATTGTCTATCGTATTTTTTGGTTTGAAATATTTATTATATACGATGAGATGTGATCTAATATATTTGTTCATTATCGTGCATCGCACGGGTAACCTAAACTAGAGTCTTTTATATCACCTATTGCCTTGAAATCATTTTTATTCATAAAATCATCTTCCATTGAATACGACGACGACTCACGAACAATTTGCGTAATCTGAGTTCTATGAGAACTATCTTTAATTGAAAGTCTGGTAATCAAAATAATTAATCTTATAATGAAGTTTTTTTCCTAACATTATATTATTGTTAACGATCTTTACACTTTTTTTATTATTATGAAGTCACAAAAGGTAATATTCTTTATGCCGTATAAATTCTTTACTCCAAAGAATTAATATTAGAATGAAGACAAATGTAAATTTGACTGATTCAATTTAATTATTAACAATTCTCATAAATAAAATTATACAATTCAGTTAAAAAAATTTATTGAATTTTTAGTTTGAAATAATTATCATATATAACAACATTATGTAATCTAATATATCTAGTTTTTATAAAAACATAATAGGATGTGAGTAAGACAATTCTTTATTCTCTTCAATATTTGTTGCATACTATATAACAATAATATTGATGATGTGTGATGACGGTGATGGTCAGGCCCGATCCTAACCTAATTTGGGCCCTAGGGCGAAAAAAAATTTCGGACCCCTAATTCACAAAAATAAAAATTATTAAAAGTAAATCAATTAAAAATTTAGTATAGATACACGAATAATCAATTAAAACAATGACAACAATCAATAATAGAATTAATTATTAAAAATAAGATTTGAAATAATATAAAAAGTTATTTAGTAAAGAGGTAATAAAATACCTTTTTCATGTTGAATTACAAAAGTAAAGTTAATTACTTCATATATTTTTAAATTAAGTGAGCAAAAGAAAAAAAACAAATTAAAATATTATGCTTAAAATCATTGATAGTTAAAAGATAAAAAGAACTTGAAATTAATAATTTTTTTTCAAAAATAAATGTGCCATTAAAAAAATTATGGACCCTTAAATTTTTTGGGCCCAGGGCGACCACCCTTGTCTCCCTCCCTCAGGGCTGGCCCTGGTGATGGTGATGAGACGATGATGATATGATAATAGTATTATTGTGTAAATGTGTGAAAGTACGTGAGACAAAATTGCACTATTTTATTATGTCCATTTTTAACACAGTTCTTTCCATATGACAGAAAATACACTAGGTCAATCAAGATAAGATAATATATGCCAACATATTGCACTATTCTATCATGTTGACAAACCAAATTCAAGATAATAACACAATATTATAGACTATCATATCCTATGATTTCTATCTTTTTTATTTTGTCCACCAAACATAAAAGTCTTAAAAAAAAGTTTTACATTAGAAAAGATGAATTTATAATTACGATAATAAGTGAATATAGTTTTTTAATACTGTATTACTCACTCCGTCCTTAAATATAAAACCATTTTAAAACTTATTTTGGTCTTATTTATAAGACTCATTACTAAATTTCGATAACAATTAATTATTTCTTTTCATAAACATCCATTTATACTTAACACTTTTTAGAATTTCAATAATACTTATAGGGATAGATTTAAAAAAAAACATATCAAATGTTCATATTTACAATGTCATTAACTAAATTAATAACCAATATTCTTAATAGATGTGAACTCTAACAAAAATGACCTATATGCATGAAAGAAAGGAGTATATTTTAACTTGTTATTCTCGACCCGAAGAGTTGAGTTTAGAAAACCTATTAATATTTTTAAATAAAAATTCAAATACACTATTATAAAATTGACTCGAGCATGTAAGATTCTATTGGATTCCCATATATTCGATCATGTGAAAAACTAAAAATTTGATTCCAAAAATGACGCTTACTAGGAAGAATAATTAGCCACCTCAAAAGATATTATTTCATTAAGTAAATAATTGAATTTGTCTATGATTTTGTAAGTGTTGATCAATTTAGTCTCTGACTTTCAAAAAATAGCAATTTTGTCTTTAACTTTGTTTACCCTCAAGCACATTAGACCCTACACTTAACCCACCATGCATTTGGGGTTGGGACACTTTTTTTTTTCCCTCCTCTTAATGCAAAATAATGTGATTTTATGAGTTAACGACTTAACAACTTATTAGACATGGATGTTATTGCATTATCATGTGGGATAAGATCATAGGCTCATGTGTACCATGATGAACAAAGTTAAAGATAAAATTGATATTACGTGTAAATTGATGATTTATGCAATAACCGTATTTTGATTAGACTTATAATAAAAGTTTTTTTTTTCAAAGTAACAGCATGTCCAAATGGGAAAATTTAATTCCTGAAAAATAATATTTACTGAGAATTAAAACTATCCAACTGAAAAGAGATTAGTTTTTTTTTCATATATAGTGTTGACTATACTTCTTACTTTAAAAAATCGAAGTTATTAATTTATGAATGGTGTAAAAAAAATAAAAATAAGGGTTTTGCTAATTAATATTCCCTTTGGTCTTATATATAATGTTGATCTGGAGTTTTTTCTTATTTATAAGATCTTATTTTAATCTTCGATAACATTTAATTATTTTTTTCACAAATATCCTTATTAACTCAACGTTTTCTAGAGTTTCAATAATAATTATTGGGATTGTTTTGAAAAATATATGAAATTTTCATATTTTCAATATCATTAATAGATTTAACTATCTTCTTTAATGGAGTGAAAAATTCCAAAAGAAGAGTCTTACACGAGGGAGTACTTTAAGGATAGGATACTGATTAAATAATATACTAAAGGAAAATTTTTATTAAAATTATAAGTTCACTAGTTATTGAATTATAAAATTCATCAATTTTCAAAATAAAATCTTTTTTTTTATTTTCTTAAACAATATTTTAAGGTAGTCGTTAGCATTTTTTAAAAAGATATTTGACTTCAATAATCAATACTCTTACCCATTTTCAATGAAACTCTTTTTGACCAACTTTCTTTAAATATAAGCTCATTTTTATTTTTTTCCCCAAAATTACTTTTATTTAACATAGGTGTAAAACTTTAATTATTTATGAAAAAAATAAAAAGCGTCAATTATTTGATAAAAAAAGTAAATTTAAAAACGTACATCAATTGTTTATATTTTTAATACAAATAATAATTTTGAATGAATTTCTTGATTTCATTTTTTTTAAAAGTACTATTTTTTTTTTCATTTTATTTGTCACTTTAGCTTTTTAACTTATTCCAAATTACAGTATTTATCGCTTTAGAAATTTGAAAATATATTTATTAAGTTTTTCCAATTTTTATGTTGCATTTAACATGTTAAAATATGTGAAATAAGTGATAATTTATATAATATAAAAATATTATAATAATAAAATTATCTAATACTCTCTCTGGTCTTATATATAGGGCATACTTAACCATATCACACGAATCAAGGAGGATAGTTAGATTTCTTGAAACTTTAAAAAAAATACTTCAATATTATAGTCTTACCCTCTTAACTTGCATTGGAAATTTCACAATGTATTATTTCACAGTAATGGGTAAAGGGCAAATAAGAGAAAATAACAATAAATGTCTCCTAGAAAATGCAAAATGACTTATAAATTGGACAAAAAATCCTTTTAGAATGTGACTTATAAATATGATCGGAGGGAGTATTTCTCTTAAAAATTACTCCCTCCGGTCCTATATATAGGACACATTCTAAAAAGTTTTCTTGGTCCTAATTATAAGTCACTTTATATTTTCTATTCTTCATTTATTGATTTTTCTCTTTTTTGCCCTTATTAAATGATTTGATTATCTATGTGTTTTTGGTTGTTCATTAATGAGTGTGAATTTTCCAAGAAAAATTAAGAGGGTAAAATTGTAATGTTACAATATATTCTCATAGAATCCATAAAACCAACTACTTTTCTTAGTATGTGTAATTCGATTAAGTATTGCCCTATAATAAAAACAGTAATCATTTACATTGAAAGGAAGGTAGTAGTACTTACGTTAATTAAAGCCCGGAAAGAATAACAAAACCGAAGGATAGTGAAAGGAATCGAAATGAAAACCAAAGCATGCATTTAATAATAAACGGAAATAAATAGATCAGCTATACCTGTGGTTCGTACTCTACATAAATACATTACTCAGCGTTTAGCTTGACACACACACGGGGAAACGGGAATCCAAACCAAACGAAACCAAATGTGAGATAGAAGTAGGGATGGCAACGGGGCGGGGATAGGGCGGGGGGTACTTTCCCATTCTCCATCCTCGGGTCTCATTCCTCCCCCATCCCCATCCCCAAACCCCATCTCGGGTAGAAATTGTTCCCCATCCCCATTCTCCACGGTCCCCACGGGGTCCCCAAACATACGCGAAATGAGTTTCATTTCAAATGAATTTTTTCTCAGGAACCAACATAAAAATGCAATTTTGACAAAAGCAAACAAAGATAATCAGTTACAAGTAAATCAAAAATTAAAGAACTAAACTCCAAAATAGAGCTACATTAACAGAGAGAAAAAGAAGAAAGGTAACAACATTAACCACACACCTGAGAGGCTGAGATGGCAACGGTGGGTGGCGGACTGGCGCAACAGTGACGAGCTGAGAAGAACTGAGAAGAACGGTGGCGGAACAGTGAGGAGTCGCGATAGGAAGAACTAAGAAGAGAAAGGGGCGGCGCGGTCTGGGCGGAGGCCGGAGGAGTCGCACGATGAAGGATGACTGAGAAGAGAGAGGTGCGGCGGAAGAGTGAATAAGCATGGTGAAGGAGAAGAAGAAATTAGGGATTTAGTTGAAAGTGGAATGGACGAATGGCTGCTGCAGTGCTGGTATGTAGTTGAAATTAGGGTTGAAAGGTGAAATTACCAAAAAAACCAATTCTTTTAATTACATAAAAGTTAAAAACTAAGGGTGTATATGTAAAACAGGCGGGGAACGGGGCCCCGCGGGGACGGGGGGACCTATCCCATTCCCCGCCCCGAAATCTGTACGGGGGAAAAATCCCCCCATCCCCAACCCCGACGAGGAAAAATCCCCGAAATCGGGGACCCGAACGGGGCGTTCCCCGCGGGGATCCCCGAATGGCATTCCCCATTGCCACCCCTAGATAGAAGTAACTAAAGAGAGAGAAAGAAAGAAAGCCACACTGGCCACACACCAAACACACTCACAAACCCACCCACTATGAGTTTTTCGTTTTGAACCCATTGATTACTTATTGGTCCCCATTTTTTCCGACTTACACAAGATAGTAGAGCATTTTTTCGCCTTATACAAGACAGTAGTGTAAATTATTTGTTTTTCTCGCCTCTTTTTAGGTGGAAAAATGGTAATTTTTCACTTTCACCTTGTATAAGGCGGAAAAATATGATAATTTTACACTACAGCCTTGTATAAGGCGGAAAAAATGCACTACCGCCTTGTATAAAGCGGAAAAAATGCACTACCGCCTTGTATAAAGCGGAAAAAATGCACTACCGCCTTGTATAAGACGGAAGAAAATGGGGGCTGGTGAGTAAATAGTGGGATCCAAAAAGAAAAACCCACCCACTATGGTTTAGACTTTCTGATCCATTATGTTCCTCGTTACTCTTTCCGCTTAAAACAAGTCGGAAACAAAATAAAATAATTTTTACTTTATGCAAGTCGTAATATCTCTCACTTTTCCAAAGTCGTAAATAAAATAGAGTATTCCGTTTTTCATCATGCGAAAACATTAAAAATTTGTTATAATACCAAAATTGCCCTTCGTTCATTCACGTTAAAAAAGAGGTGGAGGGTTCACGGAGGGACATTTCTGCGATTTCAACATTTTAATTGCTCCTCTTCTTAAAAGGCGGGAGTATTTCCGCTTTTCAATAGTCGATAATTCTTTCATCTTATGCAAATCAATAGTAAAATAAAATAATTTCCGCCCTTTTAAAATCGAAAAAGACAAATGGGGACCAAAGAGTGATGGAGGAAGGCAAGAAGAAAAAGTTTTTATTGCAATAGTAACGCTAATGCTAATGTAAAGTAACGAACCAACGAATAATTTACTGAACCAACTTCTCTCTCTCTCTCTGAGCTTCTGCTGCAACAACAACAACAACAACAGAGCAGCAGCGTCTTAAATGGATCTGTCTCTATATTGACAGTTCACTCCCCATTACTACATTACATTACAACTCTACCTCACTTTCATTCAAAACGCTCTCGTTTTGCTCCTTTCTCATTCTACTCTCTTCATTTCAACTCTCAACTCTCTCTTTCTATTAAAAACACAATCAACTTCAAATCAAAATACAAACATTTTATTATATTAGTGGATTAGTGGATGATGGAGATGGACCCACCAATATGCTTCTCCTTCACTCTTTAAGTCACCTCGCTTCTTCTTCTTCGGATTCTTCGTTTCTTTGCTTGCCTCATTATTCTCATTCATGATCAGTCACTTAGGTTCTTAACAAACAAACATGAATCCACTCTGCTGCATTGCTCCGGTTTCGATCGATCGAGACCGGACCAGCGCCGTGGCAGCGGCGAAATCCACGCCGCCGTCACAGTGTCAGTCAGCTCTCGATTCATCCATCGGAACCGTTCACTACGCTTCCAAATCGAGCTTATCCACGCAAGATTCGTCGCTCGGCGGTGCTTCTGATTCGGTTAAGGGTTCGAATCACGAGGATGAAGATGCGGCGGCGGCGGCGGCGGCGGCGGTGGTGGAGGGTCGTGATTCGAAGGTGAACGGTGGCGGTGTGGCGGGGAGTGTGGCGGGGATACTGTACAAGTGGGTGAATTACGGGAAAGGATGGAGGTCGAGGTGGTTCGTGCTCGAAGATGGCGTGCTTTCGTATTACAAGATTCATGGACCGGATAAGATCTTGGTGAGTCCTGCTAGGGATCGGAGCGTCAGGGTGATCGGCGACGAATCGGCCAAGTTTTTGAAGAAGGCGAATTGGAACGGCGCCAGTCGAGGTGGTTCCGGTAGCTTTGGCAAGCAATGCAAGCCGTTTGGTGAGATACATTTGAAGGTTTGTGATGTTGTTGTTGATTTCAGATGCTGATTATGTTTTGTGTTTAATGCATTTTAATTTTTGAGAATAATAATTCATGTTTATTGTGATGTAAGCTTGTGAGGTCTTTGATGGAATCATTTTCCTGATGTCACAATCATGAAAATAATAGTATTGCAATGCGATAAGAGACAAGGGGTAGGGACACAGTTCATTTGGTATATTAGTATTACAATGTGACTCTTTAAAGTGAACCCAGTAGGTAGTATCCGGTGTAACAAATTTGGTATGAACTATAAAGTACCCACAGTTGATGAGAGAACCTGTTAAGTATGATCTCGTTGACCAATGGGCGAAAGATTAACAAGTATACTTGCATTCCTGAGCAGCAGCCCCTTCAATTGTGAATTTTATGGGATGCGAGTCCCTTTCAATTGGACAAATATAAGTTGGTAGTTGTTTTAATTTTTTATTTTTAAATTTAAAATTTTATGATTTTATGAGTTCTCTCTAAAACTTGATTTAAGTTTCAATCATCTGTTTTAGTTATGAAAAATGATTTAGAGACCTACAAACCTACACATAAGATTATGACACTTGTTATTTTCAAGTTAAAAAAAATTAAATAAAAGAACTTAAATGACAAATGTCAAGATCCTAATGTGTAGGCTCATGAGTAGATCTCTTTATGTAGGTCTCTCAATCATTGCATGTTAGTTATATGTATGATGATATATGAAGTGTAGCTTTCTGAATTTAGGAAGGGGCTATGCTTGAAGGTTATGTTGAGAGGTCAAAGAGGACATTAATTGCTAGGCATGCGATATATAACGCAAGGATGTCAACAAAACACCTGTAACCGTCTCATGCATTTCTTTTGCATTTTTGCTCGCGATATAATGCAAAGATGTCAACAAAACACTCGTAACTGTCTCTCACATTTCTTTTGCATTTTTGCTTGTAAACGTGCATACGCTTTGATATTTTTTTTTGGTTACAGCATACGTTTTGAAATTGGTTTAAAGTATTTATTTTCTATGGTTGGATTATCATGTTTTCCATTCTGGAGTTGGACCCAGCAGTGGGGTGGGCCCTGGGGGATGCTCACGTGAGCCACACGAAGAGAGGAAGGGGAACAGGGTAGTGTGCATTACTGGGGTTAGAACCCATCTAAGTTGTTTGATGGGGACTGGCTTATCAAGTTTTAAGTCACAATTGACAGTGATGTACTTGAAATATTGATTAAACCATCCTTTCTTATTTGCCCGTATCATGATGTTTGTGTCCAATTAACTGTTGGTTTAATTATGTTAGGTAGTTATGGATTTGAAATATTAGGTTCTTCTACTATGTCTTTCACTGGCTGCAGCTAAAATTAACACCCACCGAAATACTTGTGGGATTGTGAATTCATTGTTGCATTTGTATCATGGGTAAAAATATGCCATGGATGTATGTCTGTTTTTCTATCAACTATCTGTGCTTGTCTTTTCCACCGAGTGCTAAATCTTTGAGTCTTGTTCACAGGTTTCTTCAGTTCGTTCAAGCAAATCAGATGATAAGCGTCTTTCCATATTTACTGGTACAAAAACACTTCACTTGCGTTGTGTATCCAGAGAAGACAGAGCCATGTGGATCGAGGCTCTGCAATCCGCAAAAGATCTTTTTCCTAGAGCTCTATCAAGTAGCGATCTTGCGACTTCAGAAGATATTGTAGTTTCGACAGAGAAGCTGCGATCACGATTGTCACAGGAAGGCATAAATGAAACTATTATTAGTGACTGTGAGTCTATTATGCTCTCTGAAGTCTCTTATCTTCAAGGCAAGCTGAAGTTTCTTCAGCAGAAACATCTTATGTTGCTGGACACCTTAAAACAACTGGAGGTACTGATCTTTTTCTTTTGAAACACGTCTTAGGACAGTATTTCCTTATTAATATACTGCAATTTCATTAAGGATGGTTATAACATGATAATGGCTATCTGGCCATCAAAGTAGTTTTTATGTATTTGGTTTTTAACTTTTCCCTAGCTCCTCTAGTCTGACACTTTGACTCAATAGTATGTATGTTGTTGTGAACATTAATAACCTATTGATGGAAGCATTAGATGTTTACACTTATGTGTCTTTCAATACTACTTTAGCCTTATGCTATGGTGTTTTGGCATTAGGTAATTTGAAAAGAAGAAGGATTTTTAAGATAAATATTGACATTTTATGACTTTGAAAGATGTACTTGCCACATAAAGCATAATGCAGGATTAGTGTATTTTGTTTGAACCTTCTTCCTTATTGGAAAAATGAAAATTGATGTTTCTGTCATTGAAATGCCATGGACATGCTCAGACTTCTCCTGGAGTACTTAGATTTTTTCATGCTCCTAGGTCAACCACTGTATTCCTTTTGTCATAAGAAAAAGAGCACCATAATACTTATCATAGTAAAGCAAACTAGAAACTGTTTTTTCTCTAGCAATATGTCACACTCATCTGTGGCCCTGTTATTCAATGACCTCTTGCATAATGTTGGTGTTCTGGAATTTGTATTGGATTTTTTTTTCCAATTTGCATCCCATTTTTCTCCTATATATGTTGTCAGTGGCATGTTAAATGGTGACATTCTTATTATTCAAGAGTTTAATTATTTTTCGAAAATCATTAATGTAGACAGAGAAAATAGAGTTGGAAACTACTGTGGTCGATGAAACAAAGGAACGCGAGTCATATTGTGGACAAGCAAATAGAAGGTTTAGTGGTGAGTATCTGCTAACCTTCCTCGGTGTTTTACTAAGACTTACCATTCAAATCTGTACTTGTAAAAAAGTTTGTATGAATGCCATTTTGCAATTTTGCATAGTTATGTGCATTTAGTCTGGTCATATATTTAAGTTCAAGTCAAATATGTCGACGTTAATGCTATTCTCAGATTGAAAATTATCAATCAACTGAAAGCATAGTTTTTTAAGTTCTCAATTTCTAGGTAGTTTTGTATCTGGTGTGAAGCATTTAGGAAGCCAAAGTATCTGTATTTTGCTTTACCAAGTGTTAAGTTTCCATGTGGTATCAATCAACTTACTCCTTGACCTCCTCATGTCTCAGATTTCTATTCTGTCCTGTCGGAAGGCAGTGCTACTGATTCCGTAGCAGATAATGAAAGTCAAGATGGAGCAGATGTTGAAACAGATGATGAAGATGGAGCATACTTTGATACAAATGAGTTTTTGTCTGCAGATGCCTTAAGAAGTGCTTCCTACCGAAGTAGGGAAGGTATGGGAAATGGCAACATATATGATCGAGATTTTATTCTGTATGATGGCTTATATGGGTTTGAGAAGGAGATCAAAGACGTGAGTTATCCATATGTTCAAAGAAGAGATAACTTACCAGAGCCGAAAGAGAAAGATAAGCCTGTTGGCTTGTGGTCAATTATTAAAGACAATATTGGGAAGGATCTTTCTGGAGTTTGTCTCCCTGTTTATTTTAATGAACCACTCTCTTCATTGCAAAAGTGTTTTGAAGACCTGGAGTATTCATACCTTGTTGATAGAGCATTGGAGTGGGGAAAGCAGGTCAGGTCCTCAGCTGTGCTTTCTTTTGTCACAAAGCAGTTTTTAAAGCATGATCTCCTAGTTTCATTTTATCAAGGTAGATAACATGCTTGGTTAAATTTAAGGGAATTGCTGCTTGTAAAGATTTCAATAATACACATGGCTTGATAATTTGTACTTAATCAACATTTTCTAATCTATTGAAGTTGTAATTCATCCATATGCCTTAATTAATTATCAAATTATTCTTCAACTTAATTGCCATATTTTTGCCTGCACTTTTGTTTTTAAAATTCTTAAAAAGACCTTTTTTCTTCCCATATCTGTGCTGCATAGTGTCATGGGTCAGAATTATTCTCATCTGTTATAGGACAGCCAAAACATTAGGAAATGATGGTTTTCTTTTTAGTGTCTTGGGTATGTCAATGATGTTAACTTGTGAAGTACGAGGTTATTGTTGGTGGGTAAGGCAAGAGTGGTTTTGATGGTTAGCTACTTAGGTTGGTGGCTGACAAATACTTGCCAAATTTTGATTTTGCGCTCGATAGGGTTCCTGTACAAACTTAAGCTCATTTAATGATAAAACGATATTGAGTATTACGACTAAGTAGCAAAATGTAGTTTGATGCATTCTGTACAATAACCATATATATGAATATGCCATGGAGGCTTGGAACTGCTACTAGACGTAAAAGAACCCGAGTGAAAAAATTGCAATCAGTTACATATTGCTTGAACTATAATCTCTAAACTAGAATCTGACACCATGTTGTACACTGATATTAGAGGCTTAAGCAGTGGGGTTCTAGCTGAATGGACAGGCTCTGGTGTTTCTTTTTACAGGACAGCATCTCCGTATATAGTTTGCTTTTCTAGTACCTGTTACTACTTGCTATATGCTTTTTGTTTATTGGATTAGTATTTTTTGAAAATTATAACTTCAATTTTGGTTTTTCATGGTGCAGGGGAATGATTTGATGAGAATTTTAAATATTGCAGCTTTTGCTGTGTCAGGCTATGCATCAACTGAAGGTCGACAGTGCAAACCTTTCAATCCCTTACTTGGAGAGACGTATGAAGCTGACTATCCAGATAAAGGACTCAAGTTTTTTTCTGAAAAGGTATCTGGATTTTTCCCTTAACTTTGTCAAGGTTTATGGAAGTGAGTCAACATTTACAGGCAGACACAACAATAAGCAAACTCATAAATTTGTTATCCTGTTGCCTATCTCATTGAATTTGAAAACGGAATAGGGTTGATTTTTTGTCTATTTATATTTTTATGCTGCTGATTTTCATCTAACAAGAATTTTGCTGCAGGTTAGTCATCATCCAATGGTTGTTGCTTGTCATTGTGAGGGAAGAGGATGGAAGTTCTGGGCAGACTCCAATTTGAAAGGAAAATTCTGGGGACGTTCTATTCAGTTAGATCCAGTGGGTGTCCTCACCCTACAGTTTGAGGATGGTGAAAAATTTCAGTGGAGTAAGGTCACCACTTCCATATACAACATCATACTAGGTAAAATTTATTGTGACCACTATGGTACCATGCGCATCAAGGGCAGCGGCAACTACTCCTGCAAACTGAAGTTCAAAGAGCAATCTATCATAGACCGAAACCCACATCAAGTAAGGATTATGAATGCTAGCAGGAATTGACTGTTATTTTCATTTGCTTGATAAACTTTTTTTCATGAAATATGTTCTCTTTCCATTTTTTTTTTATGTTGATAAACATTTGCTTCTTCATCCTTCTTTTTTTCCTCTACAACTTTTTCTTTCGGTTAAATTCACTATTTAATTGTGTCCAATAAAGTAGAACCATCTAAGTTATCTTCTAACAAACAATTCTAGTAATATTTTTAACCTGCTGCACATTCCAGTTAAGTTAGATTTTTGTGGTCACTGGTCAGAATTCATAAGTATTAGAACATGGATGTATTCACTTTAATTAGTGTTAGAAACTTAACAGTTCAAATAAGTAGGTTGGATAGTTCAATCTGATTCTCTTGTTGAATTTTTGACTGAATAAACTTTTAATCATATATATTAGGTCCATGGGTTTGTTCAAGACAACAGAACGGGAGAGAAGGTAGCAATGTTAATTGGGAAATGGGATGAAGCAATGTACTATGTCCTTGGGGATCCAACTACAAAGCCAAAAGGTTATGATCCAATGACGGAAGCTGCATTATTGTGGGAAAGGGACAACTATGACACCAAGACAAGATACAACCTCTCCCCTTTTGCGATATCCTTGAATGAAATAATGCCTGGCTTATCAGAGAAGTTGCCTCCAACTGACTCAAGGTTGAGACCTGATCAAAGACATTTAGAAAATGGAGAATATGAGTTGGCAAATGCAGAGAAACTAAGACTTGAACAGCTGCAGAGACAGGTAGTTCACCAACACTTTGATACATTGAATCTTGAGCGTGTTGGTATATGCTATTTCAGTTATTTTCTGTTTCTTTTCTCTGCCTGGGGAGCTAAATTTTGTTTTGTAATAGTGGCATGGCATCAAAATATTTAAGGACCTTGGAATTGCATTTCATTTGTAAGAGTAACATTTTGTTTTCAGCCTGCTATAGTTTCCATTTATTTGCAAATAATTCACCTATAGTTGCTTTTGTTTTGTTCTCATGAGGATTTCTTATCCTCTTCTCGTAATACTCTTCCTTCTCTTCTAATAATATTTCTTTTTAAAAAAATTTACTACAGTTGTCATTGGATGTCCTACCTTCAGGGCTTAAATTTTAGGGTCTTGTGAGGGGCACCGGATGAAAGCATGCGTTGGAAATCACAACTTTAAAATTTCTGACTTAAATACACTCATTCACATTGCAAACTCTTTGTTTCCCTAACTAAATGCCCTTAGTCCATTGGTTAACATTTCTGTAAGATTTATGCCATTGTTCAATGTTTGTAACTTGTGCTTGATTCATCACACTACAGGCAAGAAAGATGCAAGAAAGAGGATGGCAGCCCAGATGGTTTCAGAAGGATGAGGATGGTTCTTACCGATACAAGGGTGGATATTGGGAAGCAAGAGAAAAGAATAATTGGGATGGAATCCCTGATATATTTGGACAGAGTTGTGATATGCCTTCGTGTTCTGAAGAGTCTGTATCTTAGTATGCTGTTGTTGAGTCCTGGTTTCTCGCAACCGTCGAACATCTCATGTTATGCTAAATGTGAATTTGGATGTAGGTTATATAATTTATGTAAGTTGTAGAAATATTCACCTAGAAACTGTTTGTCATCATTCTCCAAAAGTAAATTTATGCCGGTGCACAACTGGTCGTTGTAGTAGTCTACTAATTATGTAAGTTCTGGCCGAGTAACGAGTTTCTGTTGTTGGTAGTCATTACTGACCTTAGTCATGAATGGGTGGGAAAGAATTGCAATGCAGGCTGATATTGTTAGATTAAAATGCTTCTTTTCAGTCACCAAGCTTCAGAGAATATGGTTATGGTTTCATTTTGATATGAGTATCTGCTTTAGCAAATGGCGTAATGTAAGAAAAGATCTGATGATGCAAGTGTTTATTGTTAGAAACTAAACTTGCCTTACCGTGTTCTCTCCGCGTTTGCTAAATTAAAGTTTGTTATTCTTACAATTAGATTTTGACCATGAGAATAGGAGGTGTAACAGCATGCAAGCTTCTATTTTTTAGCAAATGCTTTAGTATAAAAGGACATGCATTCATTTGTAATAATAACATTGAGAAAAGAAAAAGATTCAGAGAGAAAAAAGAAAAATCTTGTAACAATAGCATTCAGAGAAAGAAGTTAATAAAATAGGGAAAACTCCAACGAGTCCCTAAAGTTTTGTGTTGTGTGTTTTTTTAAAGCTTATTCTATTTTATTTTATTTAGGCAATTTATTTATATTGCCAACATCTGGTATCAAGAGCCAGTTAATTTAAAATGACAACAAGTTCAAGTATAGGTGCACAACAACAAGTGTCATCCTCAATTTTCAAGTTTGATGGAAAATCAAATTTTTCCATGTGGAAGAGGCTAATGGAGCTATGTCTAAAGACTAGCGGATACGGAGAAATTATTCAGAAAGGTTTCGTTGAAACCACAACAACAGACAAAGAAGAACAACGACAAATAGAAAAAGATCGTGTATTAAACGAAAAAGCATTATTTTTAATTTATCAATCGGTGGAGCTGCATGTTTTAGAGAAAATTTTTCATGCAAAAACAGCAAAAGAAGCATGAGAAATTTTAACTAAAACCTATGAAGGTGGTGATCCAATTAAAAGAATGAGATTGCAAGGCCTAAAAAGACAATTTGAGATGATGGAGCAAGGTAAGACTGAAACTATTCGTGATTATTTTTCACGAGTAGATAAGCTGGTGAATGAGATGAAAAATAATGGTGATAATATAGAAGAAAAAGAAATTGTGGAGAAAATCATGCGCACGCTCACAAGTCGATTCGACTTTGTGGTAGCTGCGATAGAAGAATCAAGAGACCTTAGCATGGTATCCTTAAACGACTTGCAAGCGTCTCTAGAATCACGTGAGATGCGGATGAATGAGAAATCAAGTGGCACAATGGAGCAAGCATTAAAAGCTCAAGCAAATATAAGAAATGATCGAGCTATTCCAAGGAAGGTGGAGCAGAATCAAAGAGGCCAGAATCTCAGAGGGAGAGGAAGAGGAAGGTATTCTATGACACAAGCGACTAGAGGTAATGAAGGTTTTCAAAATAAATCCTCTATTCAATGTCATAAATGCAACAAGTACAGACATTATCAATATGAATGCAAATCACATATTCAATGCCATAATTGTAACAAGTATGGGCATTATAGTCAAGAATGTCGTACTAAAACATTGAATAATAGAGAGAGACATGCTCACATTGCTGAAAATGAAGATGAAATGAAAGCAGTACTGTTAACTAGTCACACAGGAGTTAATAAAAATAATCACCAATGGTTATTAGACACGGGTTGTAGCAATCATTTAACCGGAAATAAAGATATATTTTCCTTCTTTGATGAAAGCTTCCGCAGTGCTGTCAAGCTTGGTGATAATTCAAAGCTTGATGTTTTGGGGAAAGGAAAAATAGCTATTCGACTTAATGACGGGTCATTAAATTACATTTCTGATGTATTCTATGCACCTGGAATATGTCAAAATCTCTTAAGTGTTGGCCAACTAGCAGAGAAAGGCTACGATTTGAAATTCAATAAGGAAGGTTGCACCATAAATGATGTCAAGATGGGCCTGATAGCGAAGACAAGTATGTCGAGAAATCGTCTATTTCCGATGAACATCAGGTATGATGCTAATTTGTGTTGCAAAGTAGGGAATGTCGATGATAATTGGCTTTGGCACATGAGGTTAGGGCATTTCAATTTTGAAAGCATCAAATTCCTCGCCAATAAAAAATGGGTTACTGGTTTGCCTGTTGTCCAAGCTCCTGATCAGCTATGTGAAGCGTGTGTAGCAGGCAAGAAGCATCGAGATCCTTTTCCTAAAGGACGTGCTTGGAGAGCCACAAAACCACTCGAGCTAGTGCACTCTGATTTATGCTATTTGGAGGTTCAATCCAATGGAGGTAATAAATATTTTATCACTTTCATTGATGACTTTAGTAGGAAGACATGGATGTATTTTCTAAAAAATAAATCTGATGCTTGTGATACGCTGAAAAGCTTTATGGCATATGTTGAGAGGCGTAGTGGTCATACCCTAAAAACCCTAAGAACCGATAGAGGAACTGAGTATATTGTATGTGATATTTTTTAAGAAAAAATGGTGTTAAACATCAAATGACTGCCAGATAAACTCCACAACAAAATGGAGTGGCAGAACGAAAGAATAGAACTATCATGGATATGGTTAGAAGCATGCTACATTGCAAGAAACTACACAAAAGTTTCTGGGCAGAAGCTGTAGCTTGTGCAGTCTATATCCTGAATAGGTGTCCTATTAAAAGTGTTCGAGATCGAACACCACAAGAAGCCTGGAGTGGGTCGAAGCCAGATCTTAGTCACATGAAGGTCTTTGGTTGCATCGCTTATGCACATGTTCCCGATCAAATGAGGAAGAAGTTAGATGATAGGGCAGAAAAATGCATATTCGTCGGATACAGTGAGGAAACAAAAGCCTACAAGCTGTACAATCCAGAGACTCAAAAGGTAATTATCAGTCGAGATGTTACTTTCGATGAATATGAAGCATGGGACTGGTCAGAGAAGGAATCAAAGGAGACTCTGCCTACACCGATAATAATAAATGAAGAGGTCGAACAAGATAATAATGGAGATGAACATCCAGGAGATATCATAGGAGCAGACGAAGCAGTATTTGAAGCACCGCCTCCGAGGTATCCACAAAGGGCACGACGCCTACCTTCTAACTTGCAGGATTTTATAATTGGCAGAGACGATGACCCAGAAGACAGGGAGGACGAGGTAAATTACAATGCCTTGTTTGCAGATTGTGATCCAGTGGCATATGAAGAAGCAGGCAATGATGATCGTTGGATTAAAGCAATGAACGAGGAGATTCAAGCGATCGAAAAAAATGACACATGGGAGTTAACAAAGCTTCCAGAAGGAAAGAAGCCGATTGGAGTCAAGTGGGTGTATAAGACAAAATACAATCCAAATGGTGAGGTGGATCGATATAAAGCAAGATTGGTGGCGAAAGGATACAAACAGAAACCTGTCATTGATTATTTTGAAGTGTTCGCTCCAGTTGCAAGATTGGACACGGTACGTATGATTCTCTCTCTTGCTGCACAAAATAAATGGAAAATCTTCCAAATGGACGTGAAATCAGCTTTCTTAAATGGTGTACTGGAAGAAGAAGTTTATATTCAGCAGCCACCTGGTTATCAAAAACATGGAGACGAAAATAAGCTATATCGATTAAAAAAGGCACTATATGGATTGAAGCAAGCTCCTCGAGCATGGTACACACGTATTGACACGTATTTTCTTAATAATGGATTTCATAGAAGTCCAAACGAACATGCTTTATATGTTAAAACAAATAAATCTGGAGGCTCTATTATTGTGTGTTTGTACGTCGATGACTTGATATTCACTGGCACTAATTCAAAATTGCTAGCTGAATTCAAGGAAAATATGTCAACTCAATTTGAAATGACAGATATGGGCCTAATGTCCTACTTTTTAGGCATTGAGGTAAAACAAACAAATGAAGGGATTTTTATATCTCAAAATAAATATGCAAAAGATGTTTTAAAGAAATTCAAGATGGAGGCTTCTAAGCCAATGCTCACACCTGTCGAGGAAAGACTAAAGTTAACAAAAGAATGTGGTGGCGATCTTGTCGACTCAACTCATTTCAGAATGCTAGTCGGAAGTCTCAGGTATTTGACTGCCACAAGATCTGATATAGTTTATGGAGTCGGACTCATTAGCAGATTCATGGAATCACCGAGACAATCTCATTGGCAAGCTGCAAAGAGAATCCTGAGATATATCAAAGGCACAATCGACGAAGGTATTTTTTATTCAAGTTCAAATAAACCTGAGTTAATTGGATACACAGACAGTGATTGGGCAGGTGAAACTGAAACTCGAAAAAGCACATCGGGTTATGCCTTTCACCTAGGCTCAGGTGTATTTTCTTGGTCCTCCAAGAAACAACAAGTTGTTGCACTTTCGACAGCAGAGGCAGAGTACATTGCCGCAACTAACTGTGCTACTCAAGCAGTTTGGTTGAGAAGAATATTGGGTGAACTGCAACATCAACAAGGTGGTCCGACACGGATATTTTGTGATAATAAATCGACTATTGCTTTATCAAAGAATCCAGTGCTTCACGGACGTAGCAAGCACATCGACATCAAACATCATTTCATTCGAGATTTGATCCGAGACAAAGAAATCGTGGTAGAGTATTGCTCTTCTGAAGATCAAGTAGCAGATATTTTCACGAAGCCACTCAAAACTAATTTGTTCTTGAAATTGAAAAACATGCTCGGAATGATGAAGCCAAGTTTAAGGGAGGATGTTAGAAACTAAACTTGCCTTACCGTGTTCTCTCCGCGTTTGCTAAATTAAAGTTTGTTATTCTTACAATTAGATTTTGACCATGAGAATAGGAGGTGTAACAGCATGCAAGCTTCTATTTTTTAGCAAATGCTTTAGTATAAAAGGACATGCATTCATTTGTAATAATAACATTGAGAAAAGAAAAAGATTCAGAGAGAAAAAAGAAAAATCTTGTAACAATAGCATTCCGAGAAAGAAATTAATAAAATAGGGAAAACTCCAACGAGTCCCTAAAGTTTTGTGTTGTGTGTTTTTTTAAAGCTTATTCTATTTTATTTTATTTAGGCAATTTATTTATATTGCCAACATTTATGGTGTAAAAAGATCTGATGTATCTCTTTTCTCTAATGTGTTTTATAAAATAGATGCTATTATTGCTTTATTTGATGTATATCGAAAAGTGAAAAAACACGAGGCAGCACGGGCAAGGCGAAAAACCATGGATGGAACATAAGAAACGCAAAATTCATCTTCCAACCAAGCATGCCAGTGGAATGTTTGCTTTACCTGCCATATTGGTTGTGTGCTAGTCGTAGTAATTTTTAACTAGCGGTTTTTTTCTTGAACGTGTTGCTGAATTCGGTTCTATATATTTAACCAAATTACATATATCGTTTTATGAATTCTATGACAATATAATATAATCTTATAATGTAATATTGCAATTTTATTTTCTCAACTATTCTTGAAAATTTTACATTCATTAATAAATAATGAAAAAACATAAATAAAGGCAAAAAAAAAAAGAAAATAAAAAAATAATAAATGATGCATAAGAAATATAAAATGACTTATAATTAATGTTTTTTTTTAATGTGCCTATAATAAAGATTGGAGGGAGTAGTATTATATTTCAAACCAAGGTGAATCACTGTGAATGGGCATTTAACTAGTGTTAATCACAGCCGGGTTCAAATTTAAACAGTTAAATCCTATATACTTCGGGATATTTTCAACCTATGCAACATTGCATGAGATCTTACTCGAATCGAGTAGAATTGTCTCATGAAAGTTAGTGGTTGATAGTAGGAAATAAAGTACTCCCTCCGGTCCTATATATAAGACATATTTAACCATATTCCTTGGATCAAGAAAAGTAGTTAGTTTTATGAATTCTATGAGAATATATTGTAACATTACAATTTTACCCTCTCAACTTTTCTTGAAAAATTCACACTCATTAATGAACAACAAAAAACACATGCATTTAATAAGGGCAAAAAAGAGAAAAAGCAATAAATGATGCATAAAAAATACAAAATGTCTTATATATAGGACCAAAGATTGCTTCTAGAATATGTCCTATACATAGGACCGGAGGGAGTAATGTCTCATGAAAATAAAGTAATGTTTTACAAGATTAAAATGAGTTACTTTTGTGCCTTTAATGAAGTAATGTTTGTTAAAAGAATCACCACATAAGGCAAATAAATAATTTTTAAGTATAATAAATATACTCCATCCGGCTCGAATCATAAGCAACATAAAAACATATTTTTCTTGGTATAAAATATAAGCAAAATTAACTAATTTTATTAAATTTTGTTTCATTCTCAATGTTACTTTCCTAAAACATCTCTAGAAAATTGTAATTTTAGTTTTTATTCCCAATACTATTTTCCTAAAATACCTCTATTTTTTTATAAATTTGAGAAAATTAAATACAATCAACTAACCTCCTTAATAAGCGTAAAAGTGGTTGAATTTACTTATAATTCAAGTCGAAGGGAGTATTAAAGATAATATATGTGGTTCGGTATATTTGTGATTGATGATTAAATTAGAAATCTGATTCAATGGATTCTTTACAAAAATAATCCCAAAAAAAATCAGTTTTAATTGGTTTTCGATTTTGTTTTGAATTATTTTGGATATAAACACCCCTAACTATACCAACAACCTTATTGGTATATATGCTCTAAGAGAATATTTTGAAAAAGAAAAAAATAGTTATGAAACTTTAAAAAAAAAAACTAACTTAACTTTAAGGGTTAACGTATTCAAAAATAATTTGAGTTTTGAAATTTAAACCTTAGTTTTTATCTACAAACCTCATTTAATTTTTGAAATCCAAAATTGTCGTTGTAATTTTTCAACAGGTATCTTTTGACAAGTATCTCTCGAAAAAATTTGTTGGTTGTTGTCAAAACAACACTGCTTCTAAATATATTTATTCAACAACGAACATATTTTTAGAAATTACAAGGATAATTTTAGAAATTTTCATTTAAAATGTGTTTTGTTGATGAAACGCATGATTTATAGTCCTGAACTCAAATAATTTTGCCTAAGGAGCAGGGGTGGGAATGAGCTAGTCAACTCATGAGAGCCTATGGCTCAGCTCAATTAAAACCTGACTTGGCTCAGTTCATTTAGTAAAAAGGTTAGGCTTTAACTTTTTTAAAAAGCCTATATATCTAGGGTGCCAATTTTGACACCCCATATGCAAATTCCCACACCCCATTATTATGTGAAAATACAAAGTTGCCCCTCTTAAAACAAAAAAACGATCAAACCCATCAGCCACACTCTTTCTCCTCTAGCACCCCACACCCCACATTCAGCAGCACCCCACACCCTTCCTCCGGCGCCGGTCGTGATCTTCCCCGAGGCCCACACCCAGCTTCTTCGTTCGTCGTATCAGCAAGACGCAAGGAGCAGCAGCAGCAACAAGACCCGTGGTGACAGCAAGGAGCGTTCGCGTTCGACGGTTACAGTAGCAGGCAACCGCGACTCCTTCCCACTGCCACCGCCATCTCACCCCTTCCCACTACCAATGCCACTTCACTCCATGCCCACGCCACCCTTCACGACCCTGGTTGTGAACAACCTCACGACTTTGGTCATGAATCAGCAAGCCATGGAGGTCGTGAGAAGACTGACGACATCACGTGGGCTACGAGAATCTTGGGTCGGGAAGAAATCACGACCGAAGTCGTGAGACGCGCCACGACCGGTGGGGTGAGGTGGTCGTGCAAAGACTCACGACCTTGGATCCGTGGCTGTGATGTGGCTGTGGATGTGGCTGTGTGGTTGGGGTGTGTGGCTGGGGACTGGGGTGTTCGTGGGTGATGGGGCTGGACAGAATGGTTAGGGTGGGTGGGGGTGGGATTCCGGGTCGTGAAGGTGGCGGTGGATTCAGGTCGTGACTTCATTCATGACCATGGGTCGTGACTTGTTTCACGACCCGTGCTATTGTTGACGCCGCTACTCTCTGTCATGGCTTGGTGGTTTTGGCGGCTGCTGCTGCTTGTATCGGCAATTGTGGCGGTGACGACGAGGCTTGGATGTGGCAGCATGGTGATGGTTGTGAGAAAGAGGAAAGTGGGTGTGTGGTGGAGGTGGATGTGCGACCGGAGGAGGTGGCGTCTACCGCCAACACCCTCCTGCTGCTTGTGGCATGGAGAAAGAAGCCTGTTGTTGCTTGCTCTCTTTTGTGGCATGGAGAAACGAAGAAGAGAGTGGGGTGGTGGCAGTGGTGGTGACGATGGGTGGGATTGGGTGGGGGTGGGGAGAAGAAGAATGAGTATGTGAGGATAGTTTTGGAATTTTGAGAAAATGTGGGGTGTATAAAGTTTTTGGTGGGGTGGCAAATTTTTTTTTCATATATCTAAATAAGTTGAGCCCAAACTTTATAAAAAGTTTATAAGCTCATTGGGCCGACCTATTTAACTTTTTAAATATTAATATGTTTTATTTTATTAGTAATTTAATATATATAATATTATAATTAAAAATAAAAATATAGTTTCTTTCTCTGTTTATTAAACCTAATCCCAACATGTAAAAAATCTGTGTAACCATTGTTTACCTATCGCTTTATTTTATTTCATTCACATAATTTGAGGGCACAAGACATTTTTATATTTGTATTTAAATGTAAGAATTTTATTAGATAATAGGCTTTTAAGTGGACTTCTGGGCTAGGTCAAGCCTTAAAATAGGTTGACTTTGGACTTCAAATTTAGCCTATGACAAACAAATACACCTTTTAAACCTTGAGTTTGAAACACCGGTAAGTTTTTGTCAGGCTAAATTGCGTATTTGGTCCCGTAACTTATTTTTCAATTTCAAATTGATCCCCTATGTTTTTCGGTATTATATTGATCACTCGTTTTTTTCCCTATCAAATTGGTTCTTAAATCACTGTTTATCCTCTGTGTCAACATTATATTAATTCACATTTTCAATGTTGGAGAGAGGAATGACATGTATGTGTATCTTATTAGTTCATGTAGCATGAACAATAATTCGGAAACCAAATTGATAGTGGAAAGAAACGTGAGGGACCAATATATTAAAAAAAACACGAGAAACCGATTTGTTATTGAAAAATAAGATAAGAAACTAAATACTTACTCCCTTTGGTCCTTATTATAGGGCATACTTAACCGAACTACACACACCAAGGAAAGTGGTTGGTTTTTGAATTCTGTGGGAATATATTGTAGCATTACAATTTTACCCCCTTAACTTTTCTTGGAAAATTTGCACTCATTAATGAACAACAAAAAACACCTAGATAGTTAAAGCATTTAATAAGGGCAAAAAAGAGAAAAATTAATAAATGATGCATAGAAAATATAAAGTGACTTATAATTAGGACAAAAAAACCTTCTAGAATGTGACCTATACATAGCACCGGAGGGAGTACTAATTTATCCTTTTTGTTAATGCATGGCTTGGGGTTTAAGTTAAAACACTAGTAAAGTAGGGTTTTGTTAGGTTTTTAAGCCCTCTCGCGCCTCTCAACGAAACCAACACTCCAACTCATCCGCCACTTCCCCATCTCCATCTCATGACATCCCACGGCGCACCCGCGGCGGTGGAATCCCTCCTCGCACCATCAGGCCGTAGCGCCGAGAAGCTAAGCCTCCCATCGCTCCAATCCAAAATGAAGTGCGATCCCGAAGGCTACGAATCCGAGCTCCTCCTTCTCCGTTCCCAATTCAACTCATCCCTCGAACTCTTCCGCCAGCAAGCCAACATGGGCCACAATTCCATCTCCGGCATCGCTTCCGACGCCTCCGTCGCTAAGGACCTTAGCGACAGAGTCACCGTACTGGCTCACGTCACGCCGTTTTACCCTAACCACCTCGCTGATTTCCCTAAGCAGATTGCTGATTTGTTGCGTGAGGCTGCGGTTTCGTTGCCCTCGGGGCTTCGCTGTGACCTCACCCGCGCCCTCATACTGCTCCTTAATCGGAAGGTTATCTCGCATTTGAATTTGTGTTTCAATTCGGTGTTGATTGTGCAGTGAATTTGAATTGTGCATTTGAATTTGTTAATAAAATGAGATGAGAGAAAGGATAGTGATTATTTTGGAGTGAATTGGGACCTCGCACGAGCTCTTGTTTACTCTTTAATTGGAAAGTTTTTTTGAATTTGCATTTGCTGTTGAATCTGAGTTTGTATCATGGAAATGGGAGGAAAGGAAGTTTAGCGATTATTTTGGTGTGAATTTTGCATTTGAATTTAATTTTAATTTTGTTAATAAAAATGGAAGGGAAGAAAGCATAGTGATTCTGGGTTTGAATTGTGACATTATGCGAGCTCATGTGTGCTGGTTAATTTACAGATTTTGTGGTATTTGAATTTGAATTTGGATTTGTATGTCGATTATGTGAATGGGAGGAAAGAAAGTTTAGTGATTGTGTTGGCGTGAATTGTGCATTTGAATTTGGTGTGAAATGTGCTGTGGATTTGAATTTTAATTTCATTAAGGAAAATTTGAGTAATTTTTGGCGTGAACTGTGCAGATTATAGATATTGGTGAAACGCTGTCGTTGTTCATGGAGCTTCAAACTCTAGAAGATAGAACGTTGAAGAAGTTGGCATTTGATCACGTTGTTCACAGCATAAAGCGCATGAATGAAAGGCATAAGAATGAAGCGAAGAATCGTGCACTTCAGAATATCTTGTTTATGGATTTGAATCCTGCAAAGGTTTGTGAATTCCTGAATTTTCTCTTCATCTATAGATACTAAGGTGCATGTCTGGTTTAGCTTAGATTTTAGAGGTGGAGAAAAAAAATATAAAAAAGTGATTTTGGTGTATGACCTTTTTGTGTTTGGCTATGATTATTGAAGTACCTTTATATTCTCTCTCCTCTTTCGCAATGGCTTTTTGTTAGAAGTTGAAAAATATAACTTCTCATCGAAAGTTGAATTTCAGTTTTTTCGATTTCTGTCTTTTGGTAAAGAGTTTCTCTAATGTATGCGCAATGACACATTTTAGTTTACCCAAAGAGGATAATTTGCATTGGGATTTGATGCATTTGTAAAACTAATGTACTTCAATAAGTGCGTGTTTATCAATTCCCAATGCAAACTTATCCTTTTTCGGTAAGTTAAATTGTGCCCTTTGGCACACATTAGAAAAACCCTTTCATTGTAAACTATTTTTAATCCAAAATAAGTTAATCATGAAACACGTGGAGTTGTGGATTCTTATATGGTTGGATTTCTTCTAACGGGTGAAGTGAATGAATTTGTGGTTTTGAATAGGAAGGGGATGAAAAGCGGGCTAAGTTAGCGCTTGTGACTCTGTGCGAGCTTCACCGGAGGAAAGTGTGGTTTGATGATAGAACAGCAAATGCAATTTGCCGTGCTTCTCTACATCCTGCATCGAGGTATAATTTTTTCATTGTTGGGTGGATGTTTTTAAATTTTATCTTAGGCATTTTACCTAAAGATTGTACTTTTTATTTGTCTCTCAGGATCATGATAGCAGCTATGTCGTTTCTACTTGATTATGAGAAGATTGAAAATGACGAAGATAGTGACGATTCAAGCAGTGACGATGAATCAGTGTCTCCTCAAGTTGTCCTTAATAAGCACACCATTTATAAGGTGTGGTTGAATGGCAATCTTTGAATTAATGGTTTTTTTTTTTTTTTTTTTTTTTTTTTTTTAATTTTTATCAATGGCTTTCTTATTTTACTAAAAAGTAGCACATTTTGGTTCCACTGAAAGGTTGGAAGTTGGAACTATACAGAACAGTATATCATGTTCTGTTATGTTACATGTTGTTCTATCCTTGCACCAAATTGTACGTATGAGTTTATATGCATTCTGTTGAGAAGGATATCTGCTGATAGTTCTTGTTGAATTTGCATTAAGTTGTTTATTATTGTTGGCCATTCTTACAAAATTCTAGGCAAACCACCAAGGAACAACAGCTAGCAAAAAGAAAAAGAAAGCAAAACTGCAGCGTGCCATGCGCAGCATGAAAAGGCAGCAACGTCGATCATCTGAAAAAAGCATTAACAGTTATTATTCACCACTTAACCATCTCATCGATGCACAGGTTTCTAACTTTTTGATTATCACGGCAGATGCATTTTGGATTTTAATTTTGTTTTATTGGATCAACAATATCTCAATCCCATATGGTCTGCAGGGTTTTGCTGAGAGCCTCTTATCGCGTCTTCAGACTTGTAATGAACGATTTGAGGTGCATATACTCTAATTAGAATCAAATAAACACTCCTACGATTTTGCAAAGGATACTTGTGATTCCTTGTCATATCTTCTCATGGTTTTTCAAGATTACATATTTACTGGTTTCTACTACTACCTTGTGTATATTTTAGGTTAAGATGATGATGCTGAAATTGATTGCTCGAACAGTTGGACTTCACCGGTTAATTTTGTTAAAATTCTATCCATTTGTTCAAAAATACATTCAGGTATCTTATTTGATAAGTAAGGTTAAATTTTGTTTTCTACATATGACTGAAGTGTGACCATTGTGAAATATGCATTATGCTATCAGCCGCATCAACGTGATGTCATCAATTTGATTGCAGCAGTGGTTCAGGCCTGCCATGATATGGTATAGTATGCTTGTTAATTTACCTCGTCAGATTCTATTTTATAATTCATAGCATTTTCCATCAAAATTTGATTCTAAATTTGATTCTTTAATATACTTGTAGTTTGCTGTTTAGTGTTTGCTTAATTTTTTCTTTGTGTCCTCATTAAAGCTGTTATTCGGATTTAGGTTCCTCCTGATGCCGTTGAGCCCTTGTTCAAACAAATAGTTAATCAATTTGTACATGACCGCTCACGTCCAGAGGTATTTTTATTTCAGTCCGCATGATGATGGATATTTCTATGTATTTTTATTTCCGTGATAGAGGCACTCAAATTTTGATATGTTGATGAGTTTGATTGATTTTTTAGGCCATCGCCGTTGGACTTAATGCTGTCAGGGAGATATGCATGCGGATGCCTTTGGTAACTTCTGCATTTTCCTCTTCCTGGAGAAATATCTGCATTCAATGATTAATCATAAATGTTTTAACAAAATATATCATGTTCCTCTAATGAGGATTGGCCTAGATAGTAGGACTGAACAACTTTGACAAAATGGTCTTGGGTTCAATACCTACTAGTGGTCCTTCATTGGTAGGTCTTCGATAAGTACTTCGTTTTGGAGGCTTGTGGCTCGACCCGAACTTGGAATGGGACAAATTTCCTTTCCTCAACTTTTATTACCAATATCCCATACCTTTGTTAAGTTTTTAAACCTTTTCATTAGTGTTATTTTGATTATTTCTTCTTGGAATGTAGTTAATGAATGCAGACTTACTACAAGACCTTGCCCTGTATAAGAAATCGCATGAGAAGGCAGTTTCAGTAGCAGCTCGATCTCTTATTGGCGTATTCCGAGAGGTATTTACGCTAGCATTGTGTGAGTGGGGGTGTTTGCTTGTGTGCCAAGTACACTAGTACACTAGCACACTCATACGCATCATTGTCCACAACATCTGATTATCGTTGTTCATTTTCAGGTTTGTCCTTCACTGCTAGTTAAGAAGGACCGTGGGCGGCCTATTGACCCTAAAGCCAGACCAAAGGCGTATGGAGAAGTCAATGTTGCGACTGATGTGCCTGGTGCGGAGTTGTTGCAGAATAGTGACAATGATGATGACGAGCAAGAGAGTGGTGATTCTGATGATTCTGTATGCAGTGACACTGACAGTGACCAGGAAAATGATGATGATGAGAACCAACTATGCAGTGAAAATAATGGAAGTGATGATGGTGATGAAGATGAAGCCGAAGATAATGATGTTGGATCCGAAGATGAGGATGAGAGCGATTCTGATGGTGAAAATGATCTTAGTGATGCTGATGAAGATGATGAAGATAAGGAGGATGACCTAGTGGACAGTGAACTGGGTGATGAAGAGGATAGTGAGGTTTCAGAACATGAAGTTGATGAATGTGTGGGTACAAAAAGTATATCAAAAGACTCGGCCAAAAAAAGGAAGTTTAGTGATTTTGACGGTCAACTTATGGCTGCTGATACGAGTCTCCGGGCTTTGAAGAAATTGGCAGGGGCTAAAACGATGAATTCTCTACCGGAATCTACAGATGGAATTCTTTCTAACGAGGACTTCCAGAGGATCAAGGAACTAAAGGTTTATTCATTTCTTATTCAATAATTCAATTTCTAACATTTGTAGTTGTTAGTCTTTTGAATTCTTTGGGGTTATTTATAGGCCAAAAACGAAGCAAAGCGTGCATTGGCTCAGCAAGGGCTCAAGGTTCGATCCTCTGATCAGCTAAGTTCAAAGCGAGTGGATGCTTCCATGCTTGAAGTAAGTAGCTTTAGCTTTTCTAGATTGCTGTGTAGATGATGCCTATCTGCAATCAATTCTAAAAGAGAAAATACTAGACTTTAATTAAATGGAATACATTCTTAGATTTGCTTTACTTTTCTATACTGTAAATAATAAAATTTACTTATTCATGATGCACCTTTTAGGCTCATGTAAAGAAAAAGATGACCAAGGATGAAAGGTTGGCATTGGTTAGAGCAGGGAGGGAGGATAGAGGAAAATACCAAGCTCGAGCCGCTGTAAAGCAGAAAAAGGTACGTTTATTGCTCATTTTTGGCAATGCTTTTTGAAATCTCACCTTGAACTGCTATGAAACTTAACTCATTCAAGATCTCCGGATTCTCTTTTGTCCTATCACCTATGGTCATTTAATTCGACTTTAAAATGCATACCAAACATGATGATCATGAATTCTCCAAATGCTTAAAGGCCCAAGTTGACCCTCCAAATATTAATAGCGAGGCGTAACATTTCTTATGTGTGTATGATAGAAAAAGGGCAGCCCGGTGCATGAGGCTCCCCTGCGCTGAGGCTCACCTTTCTTATGCGTGTATGATAGATGACAAAAATTTAATCCACAAACAAGGCCACCGTATAAGTATTGATTGACCTTATAAATTTCTTATTATCAATGAAGTATGTAAATTATGTGTGAATTCGAAGTTTTTAAAGTGAAATGGGAAATTTTATGTTTGTTGCTTCATCAAGTGGCGTGTAATTGTTTCATTTCTTGTGATTAGACGGGTGGTCTAAGCAACAAACAAAAGGAACACAAGAAGAAAATGCCTCTGGCTGCAAAGAGAAATAAGGTAACAAGATCCAGGATTGATAAAAAGAAGAAAAACGCACGAGCCGGCAAACAATTCAGAGGGAGGAAAGCATGGAAATGATTGAGCAAACACATGATTATGCTGTCAGCATTGTTAATGGTTATAGTGCCTTTTTTATTGTTTTAGGAAAGATTTAAAGCTGGAAATGATATGGTGATAATTTCTCAATTTTGTGTTGAATATTTATTTTTGTTACTGCGTTTAGTGCAAGAGCATTTTTGTTACATTTGTATTCTTTACATTCATTTCAGCGAATATACATTTCTTAAGTACTTGTTTCATTTGTATTCTGAACACACCATCACCACCAGTTTTAAGGAAGCTTTAAAAAAAAAAAAGGGTTTGTTGAGAAATGCATTGTAGATTGCACGAGCAAGGATGCGTACATCTATCCTTCTCAAATTTCACTCATGTGCTGGGCTGTCTTTTTTTTTTTTTTGGGGTATACAGTGAGTTTGTGGTGAGAAAAAATCTCGGGTTGGGTATTATTTTTAGGGCATTCCTTCCATGCAATCTAATTTTGGGTTGTTGTCATACAATCTTTTGTTTAACCAATAATACTTTGCCATCTCACATATTTTTGGGTTGACACTTATGAGTTTTGACTTTTTAAAAAATGACATGACAACAATACATGAGGTGGCAATGTATCATTGGTTCATACAAAGGATTGTTTAGCAACAACCCAAAATTAGGTTGCATAATAGAAATTTCCTTATTTTTATTACTCCTTGATAAAGTTGTGGTATTTGAATAGGAGAGGATCTTGACGTAAACACTATATTTTTACCTCTTATGAAAAAGAGTGTGGAAATGATATTGCAATTATCTTGCATATTGGAATATCTATCGATGTTTGTCCCATGATTGTTTAATCTTCCATGTTAAAAACATGTTTAATTTACACTTTGAATCGGTCTTAGATCCCAACAAAAATTCCATTCATTGTTTAACTTTTCTATTAATTAAAAATATAACTGCGATAAAAAAATAGGCTTAAATACTAAGATGATCTTTGTAAATATTGATCCTTTTGAAATTTGTCCCTGAAAATACTTAGCGTCATCTTATACCACGTGGTTGATGATGTGGTGCGGAATTTTTTTAATGAAGGGGACCAAAATCAAAATGTTTGAAAAATTAAGGAGTAGTCCCTGTCAAAATAACTTTTAGGGACTAAATTCAAAATACGCTACTTTTAGGGACAAAAACATAAATAAGCCTTTTTCAAAACTATATTTATACTTATTATTAAAATTCTAAAAAGTGTTAAGTAAATGCAAATGTTTATGTAAAGATATAATCAATTGCTATAGCAAATTGGAAAGAGATCTTAAATAAAGAATAAGAGGGAGTAATGGAAATTATTTAATTTTCATGTTGGTTTTTGTGAGCTTAAGAGTGAAGGAAGGGGGAGACAACTACTTCAATCATATCAAAGATATTATATTTTGAACTAACGATGGAAACATATTGAAACATGAGAGATCAATTTGATTAAAAAAAGAAGTAAGATCTAATTTGATAGCGAAAAGAAAAGCAAAAGAACAAATAATTGATTTTATCTTTAATTTTTTTTTTAAAGATTTGTTTGTTAACATTTGTTTAGGTCTAATTTAATACATGCTGTTATATCCTCAGTAATATTTTTTTAGGATATTATTTTTGCTCTACTTCCATATAATTAAAATTCGAATGATAGTACAACAATCCATTAATAAATCAATGTTCGGGCGATAAGACATTTAATGAGATATGCATGTCATCATTGAGTAATGAAAATTGAATGATGTGTCACTCAATCATTAGTTTTATTAGTTGTTATGCTACCATTCAAATTTTGATTTCAAGATAAAATATTCTATTTTTATTAGGATTCACTTGATATTTTTTTTTTGGGTCCATGATCGGAATGTTCACCGCCGACCGCAGTGACTAATCTCCTCGCTGGCTTGTAGGCACCTCTAATGGGTGGGACAGCTGGCCCCGAGATTTAACGCTGCTGCATGCACAAGGCAGGATTCGAACACCTGACCTTGCTTAAGCGTGGATCAATCCCTACCACTGAACCACACGATCGGGGTTGATTCACTTGATATTTGATAACCAACACAGTTTTAATTTTTTTTTTTAAAAAAAAAAAAAATCTGATGTAGGTTTTACTCAAAGAGAAAATATAACTACCCGCTCGTGGCCCCACCAATCCCTGGATTGGTCCCCTTCTGCATAATTTTGCGGAGACAGAGTGAAGTGAAGTACTAAGAATATGAGGCTTCGACACTTTCCCTGTTGTTGTAGCTGTACTAAGAATGTTGCAGTTGCCATGCGAAACGGGATTCACTACAACACTCTTCAGGTTCTCTCTTTTCTTTCCTCCTCTTATTTATTTCTAGTATTTTTTTAAGTTCAAGTTATGCTATTTGAGTTTATATTTTCTAGCTCAGATTATTTGTGTAGATATTGTTTCCCTTTATCTCAACTCATTTCCTTGCTAATGCACATTGGATATATGCTGTGGCTACTCTAAAATTGCATTTAGGTGCACCTCCTATGGTTTTTTTTTTTTGCCAAATAGGTGCTAACCTCACATTTAACATGCCACCTGAGATGCTTCATTAGATCTAACTTATGCGTATTAACCTAACGTCAGGGACTAAATTGATCGGTTATGCCGATTCTAGGGACTAAATTGGTGTTTTACACTTTTGTTTTACTAAGAAAAATGAATTTCCATGTCATGGTTTCTCAAATCTAGAATGAAGCATACTCAATAATCAGTAAATCAAAAAAGAATTAAGCTTAATGATATTTGTGTTCATTCATATTGGTAGGCGGTTTTAAAACCAACACTCAAAAGTGAGGAGTTTATGGAAAAGGTACTCAACAGAAGATGGACATTGCAAAGCCCCGAAACAAAAATTCACCAAGTAATACACCGGGGTGGATCTCATGGAAGCAATTTCGTATTGAACACCAACCCGGCTTTTGGTGATGATGGCTTGATCATGGAGATGAATAAAAAAGGGAACCACTTCTACATTGTTCGGGATGATTTGTTGCATCCACTAATTAATGGCAATAAAGCAAGAAAACTGGATGGACTGCTTGCTCTTATTCAAGATTGTTCCGTGACTGATGTGGTAAAAGTTAAATTATCCATCTAATGATTCAATCCATTTTTAACAAACTAGTATTTTGACAACCATGCTTTGGTAGCTAACTTTATTGGCTTCTGCAAACTGGATCCTCCTCAACTCATGTATCAGATAAATACATTGCCTGATTTTGAATCTATGGTGTCAAAATTTATCTTGAGCCCTAAGGCCTAAATTCATTGTCAGTAAAAGGAGTTCTTAATAAAATCAGAGAACCTTATGAATTTAGTATTAGTTTCAATTTTAAAACATTCTTTCTCATAGCAATTTTTATTACATATGCATATTTTATAATATACTGTTATTAAAGGGGTATGTTAGTACAGTATACATACGTATAGATGTTGCAGCTTAAAGTGTAAATCAGTGAATGCGATAGTATAAATTAGTTGGTGGTACTTTGCATCTAGATCAGGTTGTTGTTTCGTGCAGCCCTTTAGTTGTTTTGTTCCAAATTATTGAACTGTTATTATTATTTTTTTTTTATCACACAATTTTCTTAATTTTAGGATTTCCCAGATCAAATAACATTCCACTAGAGCATTTTCTAGGTTACATGTGGAGGTTGTCAGAGTGCTCACACAGCTGCAATAGGTTGGTAACTTTCGTGGTTATGGTTAAAACTGTGCTGACTTTTCGGAAGTGTAGTTACTTTAGGTAGACCTGAAGTTAAATTGTTAATGGCATTTCTTATTTCTTTCCAAATTGTAATTTGCTTATTTTGTAGCTGTTCTGTGTGCGGAAAAAGGAATTGCGTCACATCTGCTTCTACGAGGAGAGCAGCCTGAAATATTGACTGGCTATAACTTGATGTCTACGATATACGGAAACGCCACATATGTTCCAAGAACTATTTATGCCAACAGAGAAGCCATGCTAAAGAACTATGCTAAGTCAGTGGCTGGTAACGATGGTTCTGTCCTATGGTTCAGCGATATCATTCAAGCTTCTCCAACAACTGAATTGTCAAATTTTGTGCAAATGGATGCAAGTAGAAGTGAGGGACATGATCTAAGAAAGATTTTAATTGTGAATGAAGGTGCAGGTGATTCTGTAGCTCTACTAGGTAATGAGAAGATGGAGTGTTTTAAAGAAAAGCTACAATGTATTTATAGAATTGGCCTTCAATAATCAGGAATCTTGCTTAGGCGGTGCATTTATATATATTTCTTGGATAAAAGTAAATTGTGTTTTGTTAGAAGGAAAAAAAAAAAAAATAAATAAATAAAGTTGCAGGTGCTTTCTGGAATAAGTCCTTAATAGAAAGTAACATTAAGCAAGGTTCGGAATTCGGATCCTAGCATTATCACAAGAAACCAGTCATCTTATTTGCACACACAGAAAATTCTTATGCATCTGTGCAACTAATCATTGAAATCTCGTCTTCTTCCTGGTACCAATATGATCTTTTGGAAAATGGTTATTTGAATTTGGGAGATCATATCATTCTGACATGTATATTCATGTGCTTTGCTGATCATACTGTTTTGTCGATATTTGTTGAGAACTTACATCCTGACACCTTTTTCCCGTTCAAACTCATATTTTTTAATCATATTTTGGTACGTAAATATACATTCATTTCTTTAACTTTTTGCTTAGATTTGGCTAACCTTAATTGTTGATTATGTTACAATAACTTATGGAAATATTGTTTCTTTGAATAGGGATTATTCGGTTAGTGCAATACGTATCACAGGATCATTTACTTGGAAAACAAAGGGCCTTAAAATTTGTTGTGGATGCTGGTACTGGAACAACTGCTGTTGGTTTGGGACTTGCAGCCCTTTGCTTAGGGTGTGTTTAGTTCTTGTAGAATGCTAATTTAGTTCAAATTATATTAGAATAATTATACTACTACTATTCTTGTTATGAGTTTTTGAACCATAATAGAAATATAGAATTTTAGGATTAAGTCATGGTAATCTTAGTCGTTACTTCCATGCAGGCTGCCATGGGAGGTATATGCGGTCATGCTCGCTGACAGAATTGATGGGTACAGAAAACAGGAGGAACGTTTGATTTCTGAATTCAAGAACCATTTCAATGTTCAGTTTAGTGGCCACGATGAAAACCGAGTACATGCTGGGATTGTGCATTGGGTGGAACGTCGCTATCCAAGAAAGTAAGATGTTATAAACTTCACTGCTATAACACCCTGCTAGAGTTATAAAACAAAAGATTTAGAACTTCACTGCTATTATATTTTGTAATAAGATATTACTTAAATCTAGACACATAATATAAATATTACTTATCAAGGAGCGTTGACTCTCTAGATTATTTTCTGTAAGGATAGAGGATATTCGTTTCTCTCTATGCATATATATACCTTGCTGAAGCACTTTCTTTCATGTAAATGCTTGGGTGTTAGGTTTCGTTTAGTTTGAAGTTTATGACAGAAAAAGGTAGAAGAGCCTTACAATCATTATGTACTCCGTATATTGCAACATCAGATGCCTTTGGTAAAATAGTTACAATCACATAACCATTAAGGTACCATTCTGCAAGATATCCAAAGTTTTGTTAGCTGAATAATAGTTTAATTAATAATCATTGATTCAAAAATATAGTTGGTCATTTCTGAAGACATGTGAAAAAGGGATCAATTTTAATTATATGGAAAATGTCATACTATAACCTACTCCATTAATTGGAAAATGAACAAACAAAGTTGTGCTCCAAAATGGAAAAACCCGAGAGCAGGTCCATATCATTAAAAATAAACAATTTAAAAAAAATTCAAATATTCTAAACACCTTGCAATATAAGAACAAACCGATGCTATTGTTTTAGCAGCTAGCCTGCTACAACACTAGTTAATGTAATGTGGTTAGTAATTGTACCCAAAAAAATTGTGGTTAGTAACGAGAACTAGGAGTCAGGCCTATAGACCTCTCGTATCAGAGAGCAAAATTTGTTATACCGTTTATAAAGTGACTGTATGAATGACTATAAATTATTTATCTGACTCTTTAAATCTCAATCACATATTTGCAAATTCTAGATTTGGTAATGTTTTGGAAGGGGAAGTGGAAGCATGTCAGCAAATTGCACAACAAACTGGGGTTCTGGTGGATCCTGTGTACACATTGGCTGCTTGGGAAACAGCAATGCATCTCTCTAGCAAAGAAGCTGAAGGAGGGTCACAGGTGGTGATGCTTCACACTGGAGGAACATTAGGCATGTTTGGATTAGCACAGAGGTACAAAAGTTATTTTGGCAAGCTCAAAAAAGGGACTTGATTGATGTTAAATAGAGGGATGCTTTTGATGACTAGACTTGAATTGCTTTATGTTTCTCCAATGTATAATGTCCAACAAGCAATTGTCCTATTAGCATAGAAATGCAGTGAGAGAATGAAGTATTGTTCTAATGTAATTTTTCATATATATTTGGCATGAAATCAGACATTGTTTTGACAGTTTCTAGGCCTTGGGACGGGATAGAATAGAAATGAGGGATCCTAATTTATGAAAAGCTTCTTATTACTGAGATATTCAATAAAATAAATCAGTGCATTTACACCTAATATTCAAAACAAGTGAACAATATATACTGAGCAAATGAGTTCAAGCAAACATTAGCTCCACAGCAGTAGCAGCAAATGAACTCAAAACATCATAGTATAGGCCCCGGGCCTTGCATGCAGGAAATAAATTATGTTTGTACATGCAACTTGGGGTTTGTTATTGTATCTGATTGTATATGTTGGCAACTTCTCAGCTGAAAGCATTGTATATTTTGGATGGTTAGCGTTGGGTAAACATGTTAGAACAAGATGGAACTTAATATATGTGTTCTTTTCTATGTTTAATGATTTTTTTTTTCTTTTGGTGCTAAGTGCCAATCAATGGTACATCCAACTCCATGGTTAAAAAAATAATCCCGTTCGATGTGTGTGATTCCCCCTCACTGGCTCTCTGCACATGAGATTAAAAATTAAAACATTTTAGTTCCAACACCAAAGTGAAATGAACAGAAAAACATGTTCTATTGCACTCATCTCATGTGATTCAATGTGACCTTATGTTTTTTGACCAGATTAAAAATGAATATGGATATTTGGCAAACACGAAGTTTTCAATTAGCTATTATTTTATTTTTAGAGAAGAGCACCATTTCCGTTTATATTATTAGCCCTACTTCATTCATTCATTCCTACGGTGATGAAGAACTCTATTAAAATTTCGATGTAAGAGGCCCTTTTAAGCCAATATTTGGCTCACCATGTTCCTTATATCTACTCTCTACTATGGACTTAGAGTCATTTGATAATAATATTGTTCCTGGTGTCAAATAAAAAGAGAAGAAAGAAATAATTGATGATGTGACATAAGAAATAGATATAATCAAAAATAAAATGTAGATAATTGTGAAAGTAAAATCTGGGTAAAAATATATGGATTGTTGTAGGTAAGGTATATGTACTTTATTTTTGATGTCTATGACAAAGACTCACGATCTTTATCTTGATCTTGAGATCTTCGAATACACCACATAAACATCATTCTCACAAGGATACGAAAATGTGAAGAGAGTTTCACATTATTCTTTTACAGTAAATTAACTTATTTTCATCTTACACTTAATTTAACTTCTTTTTATCTATATGTGTATATCAATAAATAAATAAAAGAGTGAAGGCCCAGTTTGGTCCCTCAAGTTTTTCGACTGGGACACTTTAGTCCCTCAAGAATTATAATTCACTTTTAGTCCCTAAAGAATTTGAAAAATACCACTTTAGTCTCTGTTTCCATCCCGTTAACTACCGTCACTGTTTCCAGAAGCACCAGAAACAATGATAGTAGTTAACGGAATGAAAACATGGACTAAAGTGGTATTTTTTAAATTCTTGAGAGACTAAAAGTGAATTATAATTTTTGAGGTCCCAATCGGAAAACTTGAGGGACCAACTCCAAATAAAAAAACCAAAATACAAAAGGCAACACTTAGTTGTCCCGTGTAAGATGTACAATAATAGTAGTTTTGTTATTATAGATAGATCAATTATCATCATAAACACCAATTATCAATAATCTTCAATATATCAGAAATTCGGAAAGAGTCCAGTGGCTTTAAATGGATAATAAATCTAAACTCAAGAACAAAACATTTTCCAATCTTAAACTAGTTCTGGATATCAAATAAGCATTGCTATTGCTGTTGTATCTAGTACGACCACTAGAATCATTCAGCAAGAGGATTGGTCACTTGCCCAATAAAAAGTATTGTTTCAGTAGTGTTTTCTCTAATGACGAAGATGAATGGATGGTCAGCTATAAAGTTAATCCCACTTGCTGAGAAATAAGTCATTTTTGGAGCAGTGACCGCAACAGCTTCTGTGCCTTCTTCGTTTACTTCAACAATTGACTTGTGAAATACGTCAGAAACAAATAAGGTTTCACTCATGGGACTAGGAGAGTCAACCATTTCTGTCAAATCTCCACCAAGAAACGGCAACACCAGCCCCAACTCCTTCAACACATCAGAAGCTCCAAAATCAAAAGATATCTTGAATTTTGGGATCATAAAGCAATCTACTTCCTCTTTTTCAAGAGGTAGATTGCTTTCTAAGAAACCAGGTTCAGAAGTCACTTTTTCAAGTAAAGCTGGCAATCCATCTTTTGCCTTAGGAAGAAAGAAATACATAGAGAAATCTCGGTTATCTCTACCTAGAGCATAGGGAAGACCAAGAACTTTGAAGTCAGGAAAAACTTTGATAAACTGATGATCCTTGTTAGTCATAAAAGGAACCTTAATTGTGGTGCCATGCCATTGAGTAGATGAAAGTCATCGTATCTTGTTTTGGATGCATCAAACTTCTTAATCCATGTACCTTTGAAGTATAATGCGTTTGCAAAGATGAGACGGGTTAAGTTGTCAATAGTCTCCCGTGGAAGGATCTCTTCAATAAGGCCTTTTGTTTCCTTCTTTGCCCATGAATTAATTTCATTCCTAGCTTCATCAGCCTTTCAAATCACCATCAAATTTAATATCAATCATGCACACTAGGTCAGTTCATGATCATGATTTCATAAGCATTTCAAAAAGAATGTAACTTTTTTGCTAAAGTTATTTGACATATTTTTTACTCTCTCTACAACTATACATAAGTATTAAACAATGGAGATGCTCTAGTCTTTTTATAAGCATTAGGTCCATTTTATTTACGGTATCTATAGTCTCTCCACTTAGTTATGATCTCACACATACATATGCAATGGCAAATTTGAAAATACATCTCTAATCTTCGACATATTTATTAATACTACACATTTAAAAGCTTACATTTAATAGAAAAACATGAAATGATTTCTAAGTTGATACTTTTTCTTGATAAGCAGAACTTTTATACGAAATAGGCTAAACTACTCATTTGGTCCATTTCATTATTTTTCAATTTCAAATTGGTCCCTTATTTTTTTGTTTCATATTGGTCCTTTATGTTTCTTTTCGCTATTAAACTCGTCCCGAATCACTGTTCATCCTACGTAGCGTCAATATCATATTGGTCCACATAGGATGAACAATGATTAAGGGAACAATTTAATAGCGAAAAGAAACATAAATGACCAATATGAAACAAAAAAACGTAAGCGACTAATTTGAAATTGGAAAATAAGGTAAGGACCAATGTTTAGCTTACGAAATACTAGAAGTACTCAACAAAGAACATGATCACTAGGAATTGTGGAAGAAGCTTTTCAAGAGAATTTACCTTCGTCTGAAAATCGACAGAAGCCAAAGCTGCCTTGTAACAAGTATTGAGAAGGTTATTAAAAGAAGGTTTGAGAAGAAGGGATTGATCGATCCATGCACCATAAGCAAAACACAAGCGAGGCCCACCGTCTAAACTGGCATCAGAGAGGACATTGGTGGCAAGATGATGGGCAAAGGAGTTGAGATGATCGATGGATTCGAATCGGATAAAGGAGAGCATCTGATCAAGTGTGTCACCCTTAGAACCAGCAGCAATGATGCTTAGCACAACATGGATGGACAGTGGCGAAAATACTATGTTTTTGTCGTTGTGATGACGACCATCTTTTGAGAATAAGTGTTTGGTGATTTTCAACGACACTTGGGTTTGGTTCCTAGTAAATTTAAGCAGTTGCTTCTGCTCGTTGGTGATTGATTCGTTCATTGTTTTTTGCTTTTTATTCATTCTCATCATTTTCAGAACTTGGGCAAACTCGAAATTAGGATTACGATAAAGACAGGGAGGAGAAGAAGAAGAAGAAGAAGAAGAAGAAGAAGAAGAAGAAGAAGAAGAAGAAGAAGAAGAAGAAGAAGAAGAAGAAGAAGAAGAAGAAGAAGAAGAAGAAGAAGAAGAAGAAGAAGAAGAAGAAGAAGAAGAAGAAGAAGAAGAAGAAGAAGAAGAAGAAGAAGAAGAAGAAGAAGAAGAAGAAGAAGAAGAAGAAGAAGAAGAAGAAGAAGAAGAAGAAGAAGAAGAAGAAGAAGAAGAAGAAGAAGAAGAAGAAGAAGAAGAAGAAGAAGAAGAAGAAGAAGAAGAAGAAGACTTCATAATATATACAGTTGCTTCGTTTCATTTTAAGTGTCTTTTTGGACTTTTGCACATAGATTAACAAAGTGTATTATGATGATTATTGTAAGTTTTATGTGTATTTTGTCAAAAATACCCCTATTTAATATTTTTACTTTGTCAATGCATCATTACTAGTATTACAAATTTCAAAACTAAAACAACATTAAATATAAGGGTAAATAAGAAAAAACAGTATTAAATGTTGCCTAGATTTGATAGAAAGACACTTATTTTGAAACAAAATTTTGATGATAAAAAGACAAAAACACTTAAAGTGAAACGGAGGGAGCAAAATTTTGATGATAAAAAGACAAACACACTTAAAGTGAAACACACTTCCTATTTATGCGTTGGTAGCCACGCAAGTTTAGTAGGTAGGTACTAGGTAGTATAATATGCAAATCATCGGATCCTATTGTCATTTAACTTCATTCCTCATCTCATATTAGCATGAATAATATGCAAATCATATTCATAATATCATTATTAATGTAAATGATTAGGGCAAAATTAATGGATTCATCCTATAAGATATTTTTAATTTTCAAATTGATCTTTTAAGATTTTTTTTTTAAAAAATGTCATGTTATTTTTGTTTCCAAATGGGTCCTATCTATATGTTAATTTTTTATATAAATTTTATATCATTATTAAGATATTAGTATTTATGGCCTGTGCAATGCAATGGCTTAATTACTCCCTTCAACCGATCACTTTGGTAAAAAAAATTCAATTTTTTTTAAATTAAAGTAAAAATAATATATTATGTTTATGATCGAGTAATTAAGAAAAAATTAAATTAAACTCAATTATTTATTTATCGGAAAGTATAATATATGGTATAACTTACTTAAAATGCACCCTAATGCTTACATTATCTTAACTATCCAAATTGTCTCTTATTCTCGATTCTCACCATTGACTCTATAGCCATTTCACACACACACACACTCTCTCTCATTTTTCAATTTTCACTCCCTCGATCTCTTTCCTTGTCCCCTGGATAGGTTGTTTTGGATTTTTTTCTTGTAGATTTGTTTTTGCTGATGTATAATTTTTAATTTTCATCTTCTGGATTTGTTCATCTTTTTCATATAGTATGTACATTCTTCGGCTCATCTTTTTCATATAGTATGTACATTCTTCGGTCCTATTTGTAAGACTCTTTTGAAAAATATTACGTTTATCAAGAAAGTGGCATAATTTTGTCAGTAACATTATTGAACTTCCAAAAAATGTTGACTTAATATTTTAAAAAAGAATTTTCTTAACCTCAAATAAGAACTCGAGTAAATATGTTTTCTTGAAAAAATAAAATATAAGTTTTTATACTTATTAAATTCATCATTTTCCATAAAACATAACCACTTGTAGATGCTTATTATCCTCAACCCTAAGGGATGAGGTTAAAAAAATCATTTTAAAAAAATAATGAAATATTTTTGGAAGATGATCTTAAGACAAAAATAAATTCCCAAAAAGATAGGATGCCATGGAGTAGTTTTTACCAAATTGTGTTTTAGTATGTCCTTTATTATAAGTCACGTTTATCTAATTTACGCAGATTAAGAAAAGTAATTATTATTCTTAAATTTGTCAAAAAATATGTTATTATTTCAAAGTTATCCTGTTTAAAACTTTACAACTTTATTCATTACTTTTTCTATTGTAATTATTGTTCTGTCACTTCCAAGTAATTATGAGGTATGTATTTGGAATAAATTTTTTATTGCTACCTAAATATTCTAAAACGACTCATGAAAAGGGACAAAAAATCTACTTGTGTCAAAATGGCTTCTTATAATAAGAGAAGGAAGAAATAGTATTTAATTTATTGCTTTGGAATTTGTATTATTTCTCACTACTTGCCTTTGTTTTGGACGAAATTTGATCTCTGTGTGGGGACTCTATTGCACCCTAACTGTAAGTGCAAAAGATGGGCCACCCACTGTGAAAAACTTGAAAGGAAGATGAAGGCCTAATCTCACCAATCAAGGAAGTGAGGTGCTTAAGTAGATGGAGCAAATGACATCTGTCCAAATAGTAACATGTACAGTGGTCATGTAATTTCTCCAAATTAAATATTTTTTAATGTTTTGTCACAAAAAACTGCACAAGAAATTCAAAATGCGTGAATGCAACTAGTTGTTATTCAGTTGATGACTAATGAGAAGTTACAAAAGGATGCATCACTCCATAGGAGTTAAATCAGAAGTCTTCTTTATCTAAATGCTACATGGACCAGATATCTTGTATGCTATAAGTATTCTATCAAGATTCCAAGTCAAATTCATTTTGGAGTTGGTAAAAAAATTTTAAGATATTTGCAAGAAATGAGGGAGTTCGGTATATGGTACAAAACCTGCGCCAACTCAAACTTAATTAGCTACACTAACATTGATCGGGCAAATTCGACAAATGACATGAAGAGTACGTAAGATTATGCCTTCTTACTTGTTCGGGAGTAATCTCTTGGACATTTAAAAAGCAAATTATTATTGTACAATCAATCGCAAAAGCTGAGTATGTGGCAGCCGCAAAGACAACAAATCAAGCTACATGGCTTAAAAAAATACTTGGTGATAATGGGAGATCAACAGAGTCGACTACTATTTATTGCGACAACAAATCGACAATAGCAAAAGCAAAGAATCCAATCTATCACAATAAAACAAAATATACAGTAATTAAATATCACGTCATGAAAGAAACAAGCAAAGATAAAGATATATAGTTTGAATATTTCACAACTGAAAAACAAATTACAAATATAGTCACCAAAACATTAGTGAGATCAAAATTTGAACAATTACTATCAATACTTGAAAAGTTGAAATTACGAAAAACTGCATCAAAGAAAAGTATTAAATAGTGCCGCAAGAAGAAAGTGGCAAGACTTCTATAATACTAAAACAGTCTTACGCCTTTCACTACTCCCTATTAGTCATTGTAACTTTCTTTTGTTGGTCTTTAATAATAATAAAAAAGAGCTCCTGTGTATACTAATTAAATCTAACACTATTTCATACAGAATTTCTATCTTTTTTTAATTATTATTATTATCCTTTACATCTAAGTACCAGTTTGTATCACATTCTTTTGTGTAGCTCTCAGTTTGCATTTCTAGAGTAGTTCTTTTAAATTAGCATTAGTCTCAATTTTTACACCTCTTTTTTTCTTCTTATAGTCATTTTTATTGTGTACACATAATTTAGTGTATACTGGGACATGTTACTACATAATGCATAGTTATATATGTTACAGCTGAAGTGCAAAGCTGTGGTCAAGGTAGTATAGATTAGTTGGTAGGTGCTTCTCTGCATCTAGATTAGATCTTTGTTTCTTGCAGTCCTTGAGCTGTTCCAAATTATTCTACTCCTTGTATTATTTTATCACACATGTTCTTAATTAATTTTAGGATCTCCAAGATCAAATAACACTGGCGTTTTTTTCCTCTGTTACATGTGGAGGTTGTCAGAGTGCCTCATGCAGTTGCTATTATAGGTAGGTAATATCTTGGCTATGGTTAAAATTGTGCTTATTTTTCAGAGGTGAAGCATGCATTTTGTAGAATTGAAGTTAAATTGTCAATAGCATTTCTTATTTAATTTCTTTGAATTCATGATTTGCTTGTTTTGCAACTGTTCTGTGGCTAAGAGAGGAATTTTGCCTGAAGTCTTGATTGGCTCTAACTTGATGTCTACTATACACAGAAACGTTACAATACATTTGTACCAAGAACTATTTATGCCAACAGTGAAGGCATGCTAAGGAGCTATGTTAAGCTGGTTGCTAGTGAATTAGTTATGATGGTTCTGTCCTAAGGTTCTTCAACAACTAAAGTATGTGTCTGCTTCTACAAATTTTATGGAAAATCAAACAGATGTAAGCACAAGTTAATTTTAATTGTGAATGGAAGTGCAGTTGATTCTGTAGCTATACTAGAGTATTAGGTAATAAGAAGATCGATTTTTTTAATTTTTTTTTAAGAAAAACTACAATGCATATATCTTCAGGAACATTATCTACATTATCTTTAAGCAGTAAAAAATTTAGATAGAGTTGGCCTTGAACAATTTGGCATCATCCTTAGGTGACACGTCCTTTTGTGCTCGTAACATAAACGAAGAATGCAACGCCTGTCAAAATGGACAACAATGGCTCAAATGCATGGAAATATGAAACATGCATCGATGCATGTGATAATTTTATTTTTGTTTTTTAAATTTTTTTAATATAGATTTGTTCAGAATATTTTTTAACACAAGTTCGTATATTTTTTAAATTTTTCTTTACTTTGTGTTCTTAAATTTTTTCTTTACTTTGTGTTCTTAAAAAACTGTACTGAGTAAAACTGTATTCAAAATTTACATATTCTGATAAATCTGTATACGAACTTGTGTTAAAAAATATTCTGAACAAATCTATATTAAAAAAATTTAAAAAGCAAAAATAAAATTATCACATGCACCGATACATGTTTCATATTTCCATGCATTTGAGCCATTCCCCAACACATACTTGTTATTTCAAACAAAAATGTGACCCCTGGCCTCGTACACTTAATTTTTTTCCACTTAACCTTACACATATCTTCTGTATTTCAAGTTAATGTTTGTGTTACTTAAAAGTAAGTTGGATTAGGCAGCACAATATTTTTATTTTGGTGGTAGCATAGCAAATATAAGAAAAATGTTTCATGAACAGAAAAAATATGGTTATCATACAATGTTCCTTCGAATTTTTTGAAATTCGTACGAAAAGATAGACATAAACATAATTGGTGTAAAATACGATATTCAAAATTTAGTGATCAAACAACACGACTCCTATCCTAAGTCCTAAATAGAAAGCCATGATGCCTATTTGTGCACACAATGTTAAGTCGAGTGACCATGTTGTAGCCTAATCATGGAGTAGTAAGCCCCTTTGGATCCAATGTTCAATAACTCAGTGTGTGATCCTTGTTCCACCACCTTCCCATTTTTAATCACAACTATGGAGTCCACACTTTGTATTGTTGACAAACGGTGAGCTATAACTACGCATGTTCTCCCAACCATCATTTTCTCCAATGCCTCTTGCACTAGATTCTCTGATACACTGTCTAGAGCACTTGTTGCCTCATCCAATAGAAGGATTGATGGATTTTTGAGTACAGCTCTTGCAATTGCTATTCTCTGCTTCTGCCCTCCTGATAGCTGCACTCCTCTTTCTCCACAGTTTGTATCATACCCATCTTTCATTGAACTGCATTTGAGAAAGAAATTGTTTACTCAAATTAAGTTACCTGATATAAAGTAGGGAAAATGAGACTCAAATTCCTTCAAGTTTGACTTAATTACAATCGGCACCTCTCTTGTTTTAGAAATTAAATTTGATTTCCCTTGAGAATGTGTTGCCATCACACTTAACCCTGAAGGTTTACATTATCATTATTCATGTAAACTTCAACGGAGATATGCAGAATGTAATTTAGTCATTTTTTAGGGAGGGTGGTACATAAGATTGCAATGTAACCATTATATATTTATGTAACTAAGCTAACCATACATTATTTCATATCATTTGAGACTAAGAAATTATTGTGTGATCCCGAATGTGTGCTCTAAAGTAGATTTGTACCATTGATAATGACTTGAAATTTGCTTAAGTTTGTTTTAAATGAATGGGGTATATCTTTCCTAGAGCATGCATTAAAAGAGCTACACCAGCATGTTATAATTTGTACCCTGAGGCCAAGGATACCACTTAGGGGCTTATCATAGTGTAAAAAGAGAAAGTAGTTATTGTACCTTATAAACTCATGAGCATTTGCAAGCCGTGCTGCTTTTCTTATTTCATCCTCTGATGCATCCTTCCTCCCGTATGCAATGTTGTCGCATATAGTTCCTCCGAAGAGTGTGGGCTCCTGACTCACTAGAGAAATATGTGACCTCAAACTTCTCAAATTAACTTCCTTGATGTCACAATGGTCTATGAATATGTAACCCCTCATAGGGTCATAAAATCTTTCAATTAGTCCAATAATTGTGGACTTACCCGAGCCACTTTGTCCCACCAATGCTACTGTTTTACCAGCTTCAATATCTAGACTGAGACCCTTGAGAATCATTTGATCTGGCCTTGCTGGATATGAGAAAAACACATCTTCCAGTTTTATGTGTCCCTTGACAGTCTTTGTGAACTTCCTATGTCTAGGATCTTCAGGCTCAATATCACTTTTCCTATCAAGAATTGATATAACTGAACTAATGGCTCTTCCACTTTTAGCTATATCAGTAGTCATGCTTCCGGTCTCTGCAATTTGTCTACCGGTGCCCATCAAGATGAGGAAAACTTGCAAAAGGTGTTGAGATCTCACTAAGTTTTGATTTATCAACCGGCCTCCATACCAAAAAGTCAAAGTTATTGATGCTGTTGTTATAAATTGTGAGGCTGATAGTATGGAACCTGAAATCCATGATTGCCTGATGCTTTCCATCTGAGGGCCTTTCATAGCAATTCGGAACAAATTTAGTATCCTGTTCTCCAATGAGAATGCCGCAATAGTCCTATGGTTGATTGTAGCTTCCATTGCTAATTGGCTACCCTCTCTTTGAGCCTTTCTTGCTTTGCCAGACATACTTTTCATTAGAATGCTTTTTGAATAGAAACATGCAATGATCAAAGGCTGCATAGCTATCATCACACTAGCCACTCTCCATGTGACAACTAAACTGAGTACGAAGGCAAGGAAAGCCATAACCGAAACCTGAACTAACAATGACATTCGTTCCGCAACAAGGGATCTAACCAAGTTGGCATCGGTTGCCAAACGTGCGCAGATTGCCGCACTTGTGTTCTCCTCTTGGTCAAACCATCCTATCTCAAAGGTGAGCAACTTCTCTAGCAAATTTTCTCGAACTCTTTTCAGCAAGCGCTCTCCCATGATCGCAAAATTGTAATGTTGTACGAGGCCTGAAATGAAGTTTACAATGGCTATGGTGCAGAAGATGATAGCATAAAATCTAATTTCTGATTTGATCCGAGAGTCGTCTTTTATAAAGTAGATAGATGCAACTATCCCTAAGCAATAGGAATAAATTGGTTGGCATATTCCTGAGCCAATGGCACCTAAACACCCTAGCAAAGCATGCTTCCACTCAGGCGCGTTCATTTGTAGTAAACGCCATTGCGAGAAGTTTGAATTGGAAGGGTTCTCGAAGTTTTCTCTGCTATAGTCATCAAAAGTGGACCCCATAACACTGAATGAGTATATATTGCTAAATGGTTGGGCTGCAGGACTAAATGCATGATGAATTGGAGTACTTTGCAAGCTTGAATTTGAGCTTGAATGATTACTCGTAGCTCGGGGGCTATGGTGTATGAGATGAGATGCATCTTCATTTTGGCTTGTTGTTTGTTGCAGTTGTAGCATTTTGCTGTAAGTACCACCTTGTCCATTGTTTAGTTGGAGGAGCTCATAATGGGAACCACATTCAACCACTCTTCCTGATTGAAGAACTGCTATTAAATCAGCATTTCGGATCGTGGATAGGCGATGTGCTATGATGATTGTTGTCCTGCCTCTTGAAGCCAAATCAAGGGCATTTTGCACTACTCTTTCTGACTGTGAATCCAAAGCACTAGTGGCTTCATCAAGTAGTAGGATTTTAGGGTCTCTAATTAAAGCCCTTGCAATAGCAATCCTCTGCTTTTGCCCTCCGGACAACTGAGCTCCTAGTTGTCCTACCTACACAACAAATTACAATTCTCTAAGCAATCAAAGTAAGCAATATAAATTATATTGGAAGAGCCTATGAAAATAATTCAAGATATCACTATAAATCCTTCTTAGTTTATTTCAATACGCTTATCTGATAAGCTCTAGTAAGCTGATGAAATAACTTCTGACAAGATTATGAGATAAGCTTAAAAGAGCTTACGAAAATACCTTATGACCTTACTAACAAGTTCTTTTTACTTTTTAGCCTATTTTAATAAGTTTATCAGAAAAGCTTGTGAAATAAGTTAAAAAGAGCTTGTAAGAAAGGCATGACTGCATGAGCTCTCATGAGATAAACGATTATTAAATAAGTGCTTAAATAATTTAAATTGTTTACTCAAACATGCCGTTAGTCCAAGATCTTGCATACCAAAATTAAAATGAAAAAAAGGGTAGCACTTCACTACAGGTACCACCTGCGCCCCAAAGTATGATGTGATATTAAGTATAGTTTAACTCAGTCACATTATGATTACACCATTTAAGTGTTATAACTATTATGTCACTAAGTTATTTATATTGTGACATATTGCACCTATGGTTACTCAAGGGGGTATTGTAGAGCCCTTAAGAAAAGAGAGAGAAAGCAAAAAGTGTGGAATTGAAAGGAAGGAACTCTTGGCTTACTGGAGTTTCATATCCATCAGGAAGTTTAACAATGAAATCATGTGCATTTGCTGCCTTTGCTGCATTTATAACATCTTCCATTGAAGCTCCTTCCTTGCCAAAAAGAATGTTCTCCTTAATGGATGTTGCAAAGAGAATTGGCTCCTGATTTACAAGTCCCATTTGAGACCTCAACCACTTAAGTTGGAGTGTCTGTATATCATATCCATCAAGCAATATCTCACCATATAAAGGTTCATAAAATCTTTCAAGCAAAGATATTATAGTAGATTTGCCAGAACCACTCCCTCCAACTAGGCCTACTGTTTTACCTGCCTTCATTCTCAGATTGAGTCCTTGGAGAATTGGTGTATCTGGCCTTGATGGGTAGCTAAACTCAACCTCTTTGAATGTGATCTCTCCTCTCAGATGTTTTAAGATCTTTGCTCTTTCTTTATTAGAGTTTGTTGTTGGTACTCTGTCAATCATCTCAAAAATCCTGGTAGCAGCTATTGTTGCCTCTACTATGAAAGCAAGATTAGGGAGTGCACTCATCAAAGACCTACAACATATTTTAATTTGAAGTTTAACTCCTGTGGCAGGTGAATTCCCAGAGACAAGTGGAGCACATTTTGGCTCCAAAACAAATAATATATTTCATTTGTATAAACTTTTATGTAAATGAGTGTAAATGTATAGGTTCCTACAAAGAAAAATATGTTAGATTTAATATCTTATAAAAATATTTAGTCATTACAAATCAATTTCCCTAGTCCTTACTGATATCTGTGTATTGATATGTAATAAGGGGAATGAAGCAAAAAGGAACAAAATTAACACACAATTGTTTGAATATTTGATGATGAAATAGAGTGAAATGAAATAAATAATTAATTGGTTCTATCTTATTCTATTTGTATCCGGAAAGTGTTGCTCGAACGCACAACGAATTTTTGGATGACTTTTTCGACGATGCAAAAAATGTAAATAGTTTATCCAAAAATGAAAAAAAAAAATAAAATTGAAGAGACCATCCTAAAATTTGTTTTGGGTCCAAACAACACTATCCGCATCCGGGCATGAATAAAATTTTCCTATTCCATTCCATACCCCATAACCGGAAGATATGAAAAATTAGAGTATTTTATGGAATGAAATGCAGACTACTCCACCCTGTTGTGAAAAAAAAAAAACAATCCATTTCATCAACAAAAATGTTTTCAACAACAAAATTTGACAACTTTCTTTTTGAAAAAAAGAAAAAAACAAAAAAACAAAAAAGAGAAATTGTGGACCTTCCTTTCTTTTCAAATTTCATAAAAGGAAGTTATCAAGTTTTGATGTAAAACATTATTGTATAAATAATACTGTTGTTTCATGGATTGTTATCATTCCAAAAAGAGCTTTTTTTATCTTAAAACTTGAAAGATGTACTAGTTAGCTAAAAAAAAGATATGATAGGAAAGGGTACAAAATATCAAAATTGATACTCACAATCCTCCCCAAATGAGACATATTTCAGCACAAAAGACCTTGCCACCACTTTCTCCTTTTGTTCTGACAAGAACACTCCCAACCCAAGATTGGAATGCCCAAGTAGCATATATCAACCCAATGCTCCCAATAACCACTCCTTTTGTTTGACCTTGCTTTATCCCAAGCTCCATACTCTTCTCAAGTGCAGTGCTGAACCTCTTTAGTGTTTGTTTTTCACCTACATATGAGTAAACTGTTCTAATGGATGAGATTGCTTGTTCTGCTATGCTGCCAGCAACTCCATATGCATCCTTTATTTTATTTCCAAGCTCTTTCAGGTCCTTCCCAAATATGATTGCTGGCATGATCATCATTATAGAAAATGGAAATGCAGCTACTGCAAGTCTCCAAGATAGGAAGAGTGCCACTATAAAGCTAGACAAAACTGCAGCTAGATGAACCACACAATTTGGTACCTGCAACAAACAGATAGAATTGATTTTAGTTAGATAACTAATAAGATGATAGCAATGTACAAAAAGATTCTCCTATAGCATCTTTATAGTCAAATCAAAACAAGGGGTATTGAATATGGGGCTAGAAATTAAACATGTCTAGAAATAGGTCAACTGTATTTTAATTGTATTTGAGTTGTTCCAATCTATATTAGAGATGCATCTTAAATATATCATATATAAAACTTAAGAAAAATAAAAAATACAAGATACTTCCTCAATATGAATCTAGACATATTATAAGCATCAGTGTCAGATAATGATAAGACATAATTACTTTCCAATTTTTGAAGTATCTGGACTTCATAAATTTAGCACAAAGGAATATAAGGAAGGAAGAGGAAGGTTCTAAAAGTGTACCTTATCAGCTATGGTGTCTTGGATTGTTTGAGCATCAGAAGATATGGTTTCAATAACTTGGAAGGTTGTGGAAGAATCAGTTTGCTTGTCAAAGAAACCAACTTCTTGCCTAAGAACTGATTTAAGATATTCAATTCTCATGCGGGATGTTTGCCTTTCTGCAGTTCTTGTCCAACACACTCCTTCTGCAAGAAAATTATATTGGAATGAATAAAATTATAGTCAACTACTGGTTCTTAATTTAAATGTTTAGAACAAATTATAAGCACAATTATTTGTTGCATGGTTTCAAGCATCATTAGTGAAGTGTCATATTTGGACTTAATTACTCATTATCTGCAATTCTGTATGTTTGGTAAAAATCAATCATTTTATTAGAAGTTGCTTCAAACTTGGCAGTGCAACTTGGATTAAGGCGTTTAAATAATATTGTGCCTCTAAATCATAACTCAAGTGGTTAAAGTGGGACATCGTTAAGGTAATGGTTAATTCATGGATTCAAATCATTATATCCACTTGTAAGACTACCAAGAGTATAGTAAAAAGGAAATAATTAATTTCATAGGACTGGGATTATTATCTCATATCTTTTTAACCCCAAAAATGAATTGTTGATATCACACATACTCATAATTTATGATAGGAGACACAAAAGGGATCATTATTGTCATTAGTGATGGAAACAAGTCAAGAATTTGGAGCAATACTTACCAATAAAAGAAGATAAAGCTACTCCAATGGCAATACACATCAGCATGAGAGCATACTGAAAGAATGATGAAACAGCAATTTATTATATGTTCTTAAGCAAATGAAATTTAGGGATATTAAAAACTATATTGAATGTCATATATATATATATATATATATATATATATATATATATAACTAGTAACAAGAAAAGAAAAGAAAAGAAAAAAGGAAATCTCAGCCTTGTCACAAATATACAAACATAAAAGGGATGGAAATTTTGCATTTATCTTGTTGTTATAAGACTAGAATAGAATGACTTTGGTAATGTTTTGAGTAGTTAGTACTGAATGTACTAATTAATTACCTTGTCTATAATATGGTTGGTCACAGAATGTTCAGATCCTCCAGCATAATCATTAATCAAATTACCTAGAACAAGCATTGTGATTGGGGTTTGTAAGCCATCTCCAATGCAACCTAAAGTACCGAAGAATAATAGCAACTTGTCAACGCCATCTGCATAACGGAAAAAACCACCTTTTCTTCCCATATCCTAACTAACAGCATGCCAATAACAAGCACAACTAGGACTTGTATTCTTAACTAACGTTCAGTTTATGTAGCCACTAAGTCAAGTACAATAAATTAATATTTTTTTCATCGAGATGTTTTCGGACTACTGTTAACCGAATACTAGTCTTTTTAAAGTATAAAAAAAGACTAAAAGCAAGTTTTGTCATTAACAGAACATTTTTTATACACACGATACAAAATTGAATCCTAACATCGTAACAATCAAATTATTTATCAACTATGATAATGTTGATAATACTTAATATACATGGTAGCTTTGCATATATATATATATATATGCTCTTGTCATGCATAATCAATTTAACATCACGCTCTTGTCATGCATAATCAATTTAACATCACTTACATACATACATACATATATATGTCAACTTCATCACGTGTCATCCTCAATAAAATAAAATCTAATTGATACTTAAATCAAATAAGAGAATAATAATAATGTAGCTCTTTACAATCAAATAATTGTAAATTCAATTTGTTTTTCTTGACCAATCAATTGATAATGCATGTGTGACATTAAAAGTGAGTATTTGGGTGTAGTTACTCTTTCTCATCTTTACATTTTGTTTGGTTGTAATTAAGAAAGTAGAAAGAGAGAAATAAGAGAGAAAGATTATGGAGAAAAAGAAAATAATGAAAAAATTGATTGATTTTTTCATTGTTTGGATGATAAGAAAGAAAAAGAGGATAGAGTAGATTTTTTATTAGTGTTTCATTTTATAGTTTTCTTTCAATAATTTCTCTATTTGTGGATAGAAAATAATTTGATGTGAGTTCATGAAATTTTTTTCATTCTTCCCTTTTTCATTTAATCAAACAAGAGAAAACTCATTTTTCTTACCATTATCTCTCTCCTCTAATTTTTTTTTTTTATAAAAAAATCTCTCATTCCAAATTAAGAAAAATTAAAAAAATTGAAAAATGAAAAACTTTGCCTAAGACACGTGCTATCCCTTATTTCCTTATTTACCGCCAAATGGATAGATTTATATACTCGATGACTTTGATTTTGACCTTAAGCCGGCACTTGTTGGCTACTGGGGACTTTTACAATTCCTGTCACAATACAAGACATCATAGCTTCAACAAGGCTCCCTTCTTGCTTATGTTTTTTAGTGTTACTTGGAGTACGTTTTGGTGATAGGGAACATACGTATAATCCATGTAGAACATCAAAAGATGATGAGGTTGAGGTGGAACGTCCCCTTAATAATGGAAAGTGCTTGACAAAGGTCAAGACAGCAAGAAAGAGTTTTATTTTGACAAAATTATTAATACTTTGGTTTTCCATATTACAATGTGATTTCATTTTCCTCCTTGAATTTTTAAATTTTTTTTTTTAGTCCTTGAAATTTTAAAATGTTATTTAGTTAATCGATGAGAATTTAATCTTTAGTGATATCATTAAAATCTAATATTAAACAGAGTATTGCTAACAAGTGTCCTTACGACACTTGTTAAGATTTCTACAATAATAAAAACAATGATACATGCACATCATTCTATCTCTCGAAAATTAAAAAAAAAATGTAAATTTCAATGAATTTTTATTATAGTTGACTTGTTAACAAGTGCACTAAAGTCACTTGTTAACATAGTTTTACATATAAATGAATTTAAAGATTTAATTTGGGCTTTTTGTATCTCCTATCTAATTATGAGCACATGATTATATACTTATATACTTGTTCGTAAACCCTTCACAACAGGAGGAGAGCTTGAACACTAGGATACTTAAATTAGATCTTTTAATATAACTATTTATTTATTAAAAAAGAATCTCAAAGTTAAGCAGTGACATAATTAATTCCACTTGAATAAATACATACTGGTTTTCCCACCCTTTTTACACATAATTTATACATCTACCCATTATTGAAGTTAAAAACAATGGTGAATTGTTGTGTGACCAACATTGACAAATCATGGTCAGAAGCTTCACTACAAGAAAAATGGTGATTTGGTGATAGCCTGTGTAACAACCCTAATAATGTAGGAATCACCCATGGAATCATTACCTTATGTGATGCCTAGCACCTGTGAGGAGGTAGAAAAGACAAAAACTATTACGGTTGGAGGATAGGTGGTAGACCAATCATTGATCATGCACCCTCGCAGGAGCACACGCACAAGGTAGGGGAATATTCATCTGAAAGATTTCGTGATTGACAAGTAGGAAAAGATGTATATTGGCTAATGTAAGGAATCACTGAGAAGGCAATTTTGTTATGTGAACATTCTTTCTCATCTGTCATCTCTTCTCTCTGATATACCTCTCATCTTATTCTCTCCAATTTTGTATCTCATTTATTCCTCACTTTCTTCTACTAAGTGACACTATTGTACTCAAATTCCTCAATTAAGAAACATACACTAGCCTTTTGATCCTTTTTATTTTTTGTTTGTTAAGTGCAAATCAATAGCACTATACTAGCTCAAGTACAACTGTTACATTTGATGCTTTCATCAAACAAGTTTATAACAATACATCACAATGGTTGATAATATTCGTACGAAAGAGATGGCAAATGATATTCATGACTTAAAACAAACAGTAGCAACATTGGAGAAAAGAGATCAAGAGAATGCGGTCCAATTTCAGAAAATAAGTGATACTATGGATGAAATAAGGGAACTAGCTAATCAAAGCCATGTCACCAAATTCTCCAGGCTCACGGCCAGAATCTCCTCAATGGACCAAACAACCATTCCAAGTAAGAAATGTCAAAGTTGAGTTCCCTAAATTTGATGGATTTGAAGTACTGCAACGATATTTAATGTTGAGCAGTTCTTTGATTTTTATGATACCCCTAAAGAACATAGAATCACAATAATAACAATTCCTTTAGAAAAAGAAGTTGTCCCATTGTTTCGAATGATAACTAGAACACAACCCTTCCAAACATGGAAATCCTTTACCAAAGCCTTAAAGCAGGAATTTGGTCCCTCCACTTTTGACTGTCCTAGATCCACATTATTATTCAAGCTTACTCAAACAATTTCAGTCAATGAATACTATGTAGAATTCATGTCACTTGCAAATATAGTATAGGGTATAAGCACTTATGCATTTCTAGATTGTTTTATTAGTGGATTAAAGCCTGAAATTAAGAGAAATGTCATAGCACATAGTCTATTAACCCTGCTCAAAGCAATCTCATTAGCCAAACTAATAAAACAATCAATCACCATACAAATCTCATACTATCAATCACCATACACATATCCTGAAATAAAAAAAACTCAGCCACCCTTACTACCAACACCTGTTACCAAACCAAACATCCAAACACCACAACCAAACCGTATCAGAAAAATGACTCAGGCTGAAATGCAAGTGTATAGAGAAAAGGCATTGTGTTACACATGTGATGGGAAATTTACACCATCTCATAGGTGTCCTAATAGGCACTTTATGATACTGCAAATTGATGAAGAACCAAAGAGCAATAAAAAAAGGAATTGTCAAAAACTGATCAAATAATGTCTGCTGAAATAGATCATCACTTATCCTTTAATGCTCTAAAAGGAATAAGTAGTTTAGGAACAATAAGATTCCAGGGAAAAATTAAAGGATATCCTGTCAAAATTCATCTGGATACTGGCAGCTTAGATAACTTCCTTCAACCAATAATAGCTCAGTTCCTGAACCTGACGATCAAACCAGGTCCTGCATTTCAAGTGATGGTTGGTAATGACCATTCCATGGCTGTAGAGGGCATTGTACCTAATTTAACAGTTGAGGTGCAAGGATACACATTGCAATTGCCTATTTACTTACTTCCTATAGTAGAAGCTGATTTAATCATAGGAGCCACCTGGCTAGCAACATTTGGCCCTCATATAGCTTATTACAGTGCATCACAATTGAAATTTATGCTAAATGACCAGGGCATCACTCTCTATGATGACACACCTCAACGACCTCACCAAGCTCAATTTAATCACATTAGAATCCATTGCAAAATTATTTACTGTGCGACTACAACCTCTGGAATGCAAGGTTGATGAATTTCTGGATTTTCCTCAAAATTTGGATCCAGAATTAGTATTGCTACTATATAGTTATAAAGAGGTTTTTAACAAACCATCAGGATTTCCTCACAGAGAGCACGTGATCATGTTATTCCCTTATTGGAAGGAAGCAATCCAGTCAAAGTGAAACCATACAGATATTCACATAGCCAAAAATCAGTGATTGAGCAAATGGTTCAGGAAATGTTGCAAGAAGGAATCATTCCGCCAAGTTCAAGCCCATTCTCATCACCTATACTCCTAGTCAAAAAGAAGGATGGATCTTGGAGGTTTTGTACTGATTATAGGGCCCTAAATACAATCACTATCACAGACAATTTCCCTATGCCAACTGCTGATGAACTTATAGATGAATTATTTGGTGCTTAGTTTTTCTCTAAACTGGAGTTGAGGTCTGGTTATCGTCAAATTTTGGTTAAACCAGAAGAGATATACAAAACAACATTTAGAACACACCAGGGCCTTTATGTATGCTTAGTAATGCCATTTGGCCTCACTAATGCCCCTTTATCCTTCTAACACTTAATGAATCGGATATTTCAAGGATTACTCAAAAAATTTGTCTTAGTATTCTTTGATGATATCTTAGTATATAGTCCTTCTTGGTCCACTCATCTTCAGGATTTAGAAGCAATCTTACAAATTTTAAAGGCTCATGTACTATATGCCAAACTCTTTAAATGCAATTTTGGCACTCAACAAGTAAACTACTAAGGTCGCATAGTATCTCATGAGGCTGTGGCCATGGATAAGGCAAAAATTGAAGCAATCCTACAATGGCCTAAGCCTAAAAACATCAAACAATTAAGGGGATTTTTGGGCATTACTTATACTACAAAATATTTATAAATAACTTTGATGCCATAGCTAAGACCTCAACAAATTTATTAAAGAGGGATGCTTTTGAGTGGTTAGCGAATGCTACTAATGCATTCAATCAATTAAGAGCAACAGTAACTTCTGCATCAGTGCTAGCTTTGCCAAATTTCAGTAAGCCCTTCATTCTAAAAACCGATGCTTCAGGACTAGGATAAGGGAAATCTTGAGCCAAGCTAAATATCCAGTAGCCTATTTTTCAAAGAAGTTGGCACCAAGGATGCGAAAACAAACTACTTACAGCAGAGAATTGTATGTCATCACTGAAGCTTTAGCTAAATTCAGGCACTATTTACTTGGTCTTCAATTTATTATCAAGGCCGATCAAAAGAGTCTGAGTCATCTAAATGATCAAACTATTCACACTCGTGAACAACAAAATTGGTTGCACAAGTTTCTTGGCTTTGACTTCAAAATTGAATCCAAGGTAGGAAAAGAAAATATTTCAGCTATGCCTCGTCTAGATCATTTCTCATGACTTGGTCTGAACCAAAGTCTACCTTCCTACAAGAATTAAAAGCCACAATCAATGATGATAGTCATTGGCAGCAGGAACTGGAAAAATGTGAGAAGTATCAGCAAGACAATCCTAGCCTGACTACCTAGGATCAATTGCTGTATAGCAAAAGAAAGATTAGTAATTCCTCCACAACCTAACCTGATATCACAGATATTACATGAATATCACGGTTCACCAATAGGAAGGCATTTAGGCATAGTACGGACTACCTTAAGAATTAAGGCCAAGTTTTATTGGCCTAAAATGAAACAACATATTCAAGAGTTTGTCCAAAAATGTAACATTTGTCAACATGTCAAGCATACAACATCTCTGCTAGTAGGACTGTTACAACCACTGCCCATACCTTCTCAAATCTGGGAAGATATTGCAATGGACTTTATTACTGACTTGCCAATCTCAAAAGGATTCATTATGATCCTAGTGGTTGTAGATAGACTTTCAAAATATTTTCACTCCCAACCACTAAAAACTGATTACACTAGTCTGTAAGTGGCTGAATTGTTCATGATTCTGTGGTAAAACTGCATGGAATGCCTAAGTCCATTGTCTCTGATAGAAACAAAGCTTTCACAATCAAGTTTTGGCAACAACTATTCAAATTCCAGGGTAAAACATTGGCCATGAGCTCTGCCTACCGTTCTCAAACTCATGGCCATATAGAAGCACTCAACAAATGCTTGGAGATGTACCTCACATGCTTTACTAATCAGACACCTAAAAATTGGGTTACTATGTTACCCTGGGAAGAGTACTAGTATAACAATTCATTCCACCACAGTTTGGGTATGACTTCAATCAAAATAGTTTATGGTAAAGACCCTCAAATACTGACTAGGTCATATCCTAATCAAGAAGATAATCAAATTGTGCAGGATACTCCCCAAGCTAGAGATGCCTTGTCGAATATGTTAAAAGATAATTTGCTTAGAGCACAACAATATATTTATATATATATATATATGTGAAAGAATTTTGGTTCAAAATTGGAGACAAGGTTTGGGTTAAGCTACAACACTATAAGCAACACTCAGTCAAACTAAGGCATAACCAGAAACTGAGCATGAAATACTTTGGCCCATTTTCAATCATTGAACGAAATGGCACTATTGTATACAAGTTGCAGCTTCCTCAAGATGCAAAAGTCCATCCTATTTTTCACATATCTCATCTTATAAAGTTCAAAGTATATGAAGTTACTTCTCAGATGCCAACTTCATTAATCATAGAAGAACAGGGATTGACACTACAACCCTTAGATGTGCTCAATCACAAGACCATCTTTAAGAAGGGAAACATGTTACCACAAGTATTGATTCAATGGAAAGGGAAGGAGATATGAGAGGCTACTTTGGAAAACATTGATATGATCAAAGAGCAGTATCCTTAATTCAACCTTGAGGACAGGGTTGTTTTCAATGGAGAAAGTAATGTAACAACCCAAATGCAGTAGTCACCTATGGAATCAGTGTCTTTTGTGATGCCTAGCACGTGTGAGGAGGCAGAGAATTAAAAAAAATGTTAAGGTTGGAGGACACGTGGCAGACCAATTATTGATCATGCACCCTCGCAGGAGCACACGCACAAGGTAGGGGAATATTCACCTAAAGGATTTCGTGATTGGCAAGTAGAAAAAGATGTATATGGGCTAGTGTGAGGAATTAGTGAGGATACTATTTTGTGATGTGAACATTCTTTCTCATCTCTCATCTCTTCTCTCTGATATTCCTCTCATCTTATTCTCTCCAATTTTGTATCTCATCTATTCCTCACTTTCTTGTAGTAAGTGACACTATTGTACTCGAATTAAGAAATACACACTAGCCTTTTGATATTTTTTTAATTTTTGTCTTTTATGTGCAAATTAGTAGCAATGTACTAGCTCAAGTACAACTATTACAACTAGCAAGTGTACGAGTTATGAAAACTATCGTAATCATAGGGACCTTGTGGTTGAGTATCAACAAATTATAAGTTTAAATTTCAACAAGTGTACTCAAGTGATCCTGCAATTCTAGTCCACCATGTCAACTAGCTTCCACATACTCACCGTTAGTCTGGCTTTCCATCTTCAAGTGTAAGGTGGTGGGAATGGATTTCTCGCTCCCACTGTGGTCGCCAATGTTTTGGGGTATTACCCCACATGTACTAGTAAACCGGCTTGTTAATGTATGATGGTGGTGACAGGACCTAAGTTAAAGGACTCCAATAGCCGAGTCAAAGAATTTGGGTGTGGGTGTGTGTGTTTGTGTGTAGAAGGTTAGTTGTATACCTACTACCCCGGTATGTTCTTATAGTCCCCCTCGTGATACGGTCATTGCTTAGTAATTTATTAGGTTTCCGTGATTCTGGCCAACGGTAAGCCTTTAAGGCTACGGTTATTGGCGGGGGTATCTGATGCTCAACAGATACTTTCCTAACGTTTTAGATGCTTCGTATCATGGTATGAAGCGCCTGGTAAAGCCTTAATCTGGTATACAGGTATCAAGAGGTATTGGGCCACATGGAAGCCTCAATCCAGTATACCGATACGAAGAGGTATTGGGTCAAATGAAAGCCTCAAACCGGTATACTGGTAGTCTGATGGATCGACTAAAAGGGGATCATGCTTTCGGCACATAACAGTTAAGGGGATTCCTGTTGAGCCATTAAACCGGCTAACCTGTCAGGGGCTGTCTAACCAGATCCCTGAGGTTTGGACAACCTGATCAATTTCCTTATGTCAAACCAGAGCACCGGTTTTAGAAGGTTAAACCACGGTCCGTAACAATAATCTTATAATGCAATACAATATACTCCCTCTGCTTCTAAATACAGTATAAGCATTACACTAAATGGTGAGAGTGTTTCGGTCTTTTTTACAAGCACTTGGTGCAATTTTCTATAACAATAATTATCCCATTTGTTTCACAGAGATGGTAAAAAATGCCAAAATTTTTTGTCCCAAACTAAAGTTAAAGTAATTAATGAGAAACTTATAAATTGTAAATTTTGAATTGTGATTGGTTGATCGATGAAAATGCATTAAAATAGGTGTTTGATAATTGGTTGATGTGTTAGACAAACCATTAAATGCATGTCTCATTAATTTTTTAACATTTTCAATTTGTTACAATCCTTGTGGGACGGAAGGAGTATTTTTTTTCACAAATGTTTGTATTTATTCAATAATTTTTTAGAGTCTCGATTATAATTATGAATGTAATTTTAAAAAGTAGTATATTAGGGAGTAGAGTCTACTCTCTCCGGTGTCTAAATAACAAAAAAAAAAACTTAAATTGGTTTCAAATATAAGAAAAAGTTAGAACTGTCAAAACGGGCTATAGGGCCAGGTTCGGGCCAAATCGGGCTCTGGACAAAAAGCCCGATTGTAAATTGAGTACCCTAGTATGGAACTCAAACCCGCCCTAAGCGGGTTTCGGGCCATGTGTGGGCCGACTCGCATCCTTTTTTTTTTTTAATAATTTGTACAACTCAATCACTTTACATGTGTAGTTTAACATACCGAAAATTTTCTACAATTTAACCACTCCACAAACATAGTTTAACATACCGAAAATTTCTACAGTTCCTATTTATTTATTTATTTTTAAATTTCAACCACCCAAACTTCTTTATTTCTTTTTTTAATTTCTACGGCTTCTATTTATTTTTTTTAACACTGAAAATTGATAGTATACAAAAATATCAGCACATGAGTACAAGAAAAATGGATTCCCTCATCCAACCAAATTCAGACAACTTGTTTCAGTTCAAATTTTATTTTTTTCTTTGGAGGTTGATTGGTTCAATATTTGCAAGTGATATACACACACACACACACACATGTATATATAAAATAAATTTTCAAGTGGTGCATTATTTATTAGTTGTATTTTTTTCTCATTCCATACTATATACTTGTAGGGACTGAAATCTTAGGACTGTTGTCACTAATAGTTTATTTTTAAAAAAAATTAATGAATAAACTTCATTTATTTTTTACACGTTTTTTTTTAACCAATAATAAGTTTTTTTTCCTTTTATAATGAACACATGCACATGTAAAGTAAAGAAAATGTGACTTTTTTTTTTCTTTTTAGCCGGCCTGACTATAACACCCTCACAATTAATTAATTTAAATTAATATTAGTTATCTAATTACTTGAAAATCTCATTAAAATTTTGACAGAGTTTCCTCTGTTTTCAGACTTTCCAAAAAAATTTATTCTTTAATACCTGTCCAATCCAGAATATTTTAAAACATAAAATTATATATAAGTTACAGCCAGCTTATCACTAATGTCCTAGTTCACAAAATAATACGAGTTTCAAAACGGGCAGTTAGTGAATCGTTTTTTGAAATCAAAACAAACTGACTTAACCGAATCCACTATACTCCTTTCATGACTAATTTACACTCGACGAGGTGGAGGGTATTCCTGCTCGACCTGCAATAGTGTAAGCTCCGCCCCTGTACCTGTATAAAAGCAGCAAGAAGGGTAGCATTACACAGAACTTAGGAAATAATTTCTAAAAAGGCATAACAACAAACTAAGTCAAGCACATTCATCACAGATAAGTCACATCATATTATACACAACTATTTACACAATTATTCCTAATCAGTTCATTTACTGTCACAATCATATTTTCATTATTTAATTCTTTCCGTTTCATTTTATTCCCACATTTTTTTTCATTATTTTCCCTTTTATTATTTATCCACAGGGTCGTTATGACCTTCTTGTGCTAATTTCCTATCCACAGGGTCTTATGACCATCCTGTGATGTGTTTCTATTGACAGGGTCTTATGACCATCCTTCCTATTCACAGGATCTTATAACCATCCTGCGATGTGTTCCTATTCATAGGGTCTTATGACCATCATGCGATGTGTTCCTATTCACGGGGTCTTATGACCATCCTGCCTATTCACAGGGTTTTATGACCGTCCTGCGATGTATTACTATTCACAGGGTCTTATGACCATCCTGTGTCAATTTCCTATCCTCAGGGTCTCATGACCATCCTGAGTTATTTTCCCATCCACAGGGTCATATGACCAACCTGTGCTAGAGTTCCTATTATAACATCTCTAATTTAATCCCAAGCCTAATTAGAATAATTCCAAGTTAAACTAATGGAAATGACGAGAGGAAGGCTAAAGTGATTTAATCATGGCCAAAGTGTATGTAGGAGTAAAGAGGAAGGGCTTAGAGATAGAAACCATCAAAATATGAAAATTAGGTGATGTAATCGATTACCTTGGGGAAAGTAATCGATTACCTACTCCCTGTGAGGAACCAAGTAGTTAGGAATTTAAGGATGTAATCGATTACCAGGTAGGATAATCGATTACCACTCGTGTAAACTAGAAAAAAATAAGTGACTTGGAGGCCACTCATGCAAGGCTTCTCCAAGAAGCCACTAATTAGCAACCACACACTCCAAGCTTCCTTAGGAAGCCATTCACTCACCACCACATATCCCTTTCCATGCAAACCCTTCTCTTCTCTTAAACAAACAACAACAATAAACACAACACACACATCATTCACTCCTCTTCTTCGTTTCTCCCTTTCACTCCCTAAGTCCAAGAGCATGAGCCAAAAGTTCATCACATACCATCATCATCAAGATCATCAACTCTAAACCCTAAGAACACCAACACTCAATACTCATAATCTCTCAAGCCCAAGTTCATGAACATCACACCCATTACCACCACTAAGTTCTAAGAGCTCAGCATACCCCATCATCATCAAGCCCTAAACATCAAGCATTAGGACACAAGATCATCACCCCACCACCTACACCACCACACGCCACCCTCTCCTCCACCCCTCTTGAGTTTTCAAGCTCCATAACCATGGAGAGTCACTTTCTCGCAAGAGGAAGAGAAGGAGGACTTCATCCCACCATCAAGCTCTCCCTTGGTGATAGCTAAGTGGCAAGCTAGAGTTAGGAAGTTCAGGCCTTATGGGTTAACAAGGGCAAGGAATAAGGAGCTAAGTATGGAAGATACAAGTTCTAAGGAGTCAAAATCTAAGGAGTAAGACTAGGGTCTTGAGGTTTTACCTCTCTCTCATCAAGGTAAGAAGGTGGTATTACCTTGATTTAGGGCATGATTTCTAGGATGCTTATAGTGGTAGCTAGGAGTAGAAGGGTATATGTATATATATTAAGGAACCTTAGGGTAGTCAATCTTGATAATAATGGAATATAGTTAATAGAAGAGGAAAACCCATGATTTATGCTTATGAGTATATTTGATTTATGATGATGTTTGTGATGTGTGTGATTTTTATGAAAAAGTAATTGACGGATGTTTGGGTAGTGATATAAGTGATGACTTAGAATTCGGAGATGAATATGACATAGTGATAAGTTTAGTTAATTTCATGAAGTGAATACGGTAATGGAAGAGTTAAATAAAGTTAGAACTATAAACTTAAGTCTAAGGGAAGTTAATAAAGAGGAAATCAATTGAGGATTAGTTGAAAGGTCTTAGCTACAAATGAACTAACTAAGATAAGATTGGTGGAGTTAAGATTTATAGAGGTTAGTAGAAAGAGACAAAGTATGAATTGGGTTCTAAACCATAAATAGGAGGATGTAAGGGAATTGAGGAACTATAATATGGATATGATTGTGTTTGATTGTTTTGGTTGCTTGTTTGTTTGTTAATCTTGGGAATGATAATAAAAACACAATAGTCAGCTATAAATGAAAAGAATTAAAGAAGAGAAACTAAGTGGTTAATAAGTTGACTATGAGTGTTAAAAGTGGAAAATGGAATTACACTATTAATGTGAGATGGACCCACCTAATAGGGTGTGTGAATAAATGATTATGATGTATGAATGTATGAATATGTTGTGTGTGAATGTATAAGATAATGACCCTCCGAAAAGAGCGAGATAATGACCCTCTAAAAGGAGCTAGATAATGACCCTCCATAACGAGGCATGAATAATGACCCTCCTTAATGGAGCGAGAATATGTGTGAATATGTGTGAATATAGGATTGTGTTATGTGTGATTATATGGTTATGATGTGTGTACATATAGGATTAATATTGTGTGTGAATGAATATAAATTATCCTCCTAAAGGGAGTGTGAATGTGTGATTAAAGTACGAATGACCCTCCGAAAGGAGTATGGATAATGACCCTCCGAAAGGAGCGAGAATAAATTATAATGACCCTCCGAAAGGAGCGAGATAACGACCCTCCCTAAGTGGAGCGTGAAAATGTATGAATGACCCTCCCATTGGGAGCGTGAATATGAATAATGACCCTCCATAATGGAATGAAAATAAGTGTATGAATGACCCTCCACAATGGAGTGTGTAATGTGACGATAGGACCCGCCTTTACGGCTTGTATAGATTGAGAATGATAGGAACCGCACTAGTGGTGAGAGAAGTAATGGTAATAGGACCCGCCGAGAGGTGAGTGAAAGATAAGATTGAATAAAAAGACGAGAAAGGTAAGTGAAAGACTAGATAATGTAAGATAACAAAGACTAGAAAAGAATATATAAAATAAGGAAAAGGAATAAATTGAGAAAAGCATAAGTGTCCTAATGGGAAACTAAAAGAAAACATGAGAGAATGTAATAGGAAAGACAAAAGAAATTAAATGAGTGTATAAGCATGAAAATGATTATGATTGTTAATAAAAAATGTTAGGCTTAGTTTATTACTATGACTTTTTAGAAGTTGTTTCCTAAGTTCTGTGTAATGCTACCCTTCTTGCCTTTTTTTATACAGGTATGAAGATGGAGCTTACACCAATGCATGGTCGGGCAGGAGAACACTCCACACCGTGGAGTGTAAGTAGTTAGCTGTGTGACCATGTGTTGGTCTTGGGGTTCAATATGAACATTTGATGTATAATATTATTTGTCGGGAATCAGACCTTTTCACAGACTTGTATAAATATTTTTAATCATGTTGTCTGGTTGTTTTGTTATTATGGAAATATTTTGTACGCAGATTGCAGGCAAAACTATTATATTTTGGAAAGTTATATGAACAAAGTAAACTCCGTCCAATTTCACGGAGATTTTCATTAGTAACTAAGAGTTTTAAAAAGAAAATTTTAAATAATCAAATCCGACTGGGTAATTAGTGTATTATTTAGGGTAGGGTGTTACATTATGGTATCAGGGCAGTTTTTCCTCGGTCTTGGAGTTTGGACTCACAGCTCCAGTGGTTTACTCACATAGCGAGTACCGATGTATATAGTCATGTGTCTAAGTATTTACAGTTGGGTTAGAGAACCCACTAAGACGATGATTGAATATATGCATGTGTGATGTTGTGTGCTTATATATGTTTATTTATTATTATGAATGAATTGGTGATAGTAATTGTTAGTGAATCCCCAAGTAGGTTAGAATTGCAATAATACTAAGTAAAAGATTGATAGGATAATTTCGTAGAATAATAATGGAATAAGATGAATAGAACGTATAGGTAGTTAATAACTAGAGTGTGAATATGAATAAGTAGCACCCGCTTTGATATTTGTGAATATATGTGTGTGTGAAGTATTGTTATGCATATTTGAATGATGAATGTGCTTGATGAATAAGTAAAGAACTGTATAACTTAAGAAACACACAGATTCAACCCATCCTCTTAGGAGAAAATCATAAAAGGTTTTAGGACTAGTTAAGGAATTGTAGGAATCTAAGTAGGATGTAATCAAATTTCGTGATGGTGTTGTCGTTTAATAGTGTTAGGGTAGGATTAGTCCTCCTTACTCTTGCAACTGTTAAGCGATGATGTCATCAGCAAACTCGACAACGATATTGTTATTGATAAATGTGAGATTAAGATTGACCACCTCAATCTTTGCACTTATTAATGGTTGATGTCATTGAAAGCTTCTAATTAAAAACAGAAACCAACCTAAAATAGAATTTCCCGAGAAGTAACACCTTTAGAAGAAAGGAATTTGATCTGAACATTACCCTTTCCAAATCCTTTATGTTGAGTTCCTGAAGAAATCAAGCTGACCTTAGAAACCATCTCCAATTTCCCTTGGAAAGTTAAACCAAACCTTGTTAGTCCTAAACCTATGGGGAGTCTTACTAGTAAGGCTCTTGAAACGACTGCCCTCGAGAAAAATAAACCTTGACAACTTTATAAAGTCTCCACGCCGAGACCAACCGAGTTAAGCTATTGATATGTGCTCTTTATTCAGTACAAGAACCTAGATGGGTGCGGATACGAGATTTCGCAACCCTTAAGAATTTAGTTCAACCCATAGACCATCGCCAATTAATCAACTAAACCCAATTTCTAGTCTTGAGAAAGATCGAGAACTTACGTATTCAACTCTTAGTATCGACCAAGCCTACCTCCTGGCATTGATACAACCAGGTATGTCGATGCCAAGTAGGGGACGACTTAGTAGCCAACTTAGGCATTGTCTAGGCGACAATGAGACAAAAATAGAACAATCGGGAACGATAAGGAAAGCCTGGGCAAGAACAAGAAGTAGTGTGCCCTAGCATAAGCATGAAAGTGTCAAGGAGTGTGGGATTAGAAACATCCTAAGTGGTGGAGTGGAACCGAAAAGAAGTAAGAATCGTAGTCGAGAAACCTTGCCAATGGGATGGTTCTCCATTGAAGGAATTGAACAGAATTTCGGGGACGAAATTCCAGTAAGTGGGGGAGAATTGTAACATCCCTAATTTAATCCCAAGCCTAATTAGAATAATTCCAAGTTAAACTAATGGAAATGACGAGAGGAAGGCTAAAGTGATTTAATCATGGCCAAAGTGTATGTAGGAGTAAAGAGGAAGGGCTTAGAGATAGAAACCATCAAAATATGAAAATTAGGTGATGTAATCGATTACCTTGGGGAAAGTAATCGATTACCTACTCCCTGTGAGGAACCAAGTAGTTAGGAATTTAAGGATGTAATTGATTACCAGGTAGGATAATCGATTACCACTCGTGTAAACTAGAAAAAAAATAAGTGACTTGGAGACCACTCATGCAAGGCTTCTCCAAGAAGCCACTAATTAGCAACCACACACTTCAAGCTTCCTTAGGAAGCCATTCACTCACCACCACATATCCCTTTCCATGCAAACCCTTCTCTTCTCTTAAACAAACAACAACAAACACAACACACACATCATTCACTCCTCTTCTTCATTTCTCCCTTCTACTCCCTAAGTCCAAGAGCATGAGCCAAAAGTTTATCACATACCATCATCATCAAGATCATCAACTCTAAACCATAAGAACACCAACACTCAATACTCATAATCTCTCAAGCCCCAAGTTCATGAACATCACACCCATTACCACCACTAAGTTCTAAGAGCTCATCATACCCTATTATCATCAATCCATAAACATCAAGCATTAGGACACAAGATCATCACCCCACCACCTACACCACCACACGCCACCCTCTCCTCCATCCCTCTTGAGTTTTGAAGCTCCATAACCATGAAGAATCACTCTCTCTCAAAAGCAAGAGAAGGAGGACTTCATCCCACCATCAAAATCTCCCTTGGTGATAGCTAAGTGGCAAGCTAGAGTTAGGAGGTTCAGGCCTTAAGGGTTCACATGGGAATGTAATAAGGAGCTAAGTATGGAAGATACAAGTTCTAAGGAGTCCAAATTTAAGGAGTAAGGCTAGGGTCTTGAGGCTTTACCTCTCTCTCATCAAGGTAAGAAGGTGGTATTACCTTGATTTAGGGCATGATTTCTAGGATGCTTACAGTGGTAGCTAAGAGTATAAGGGTATATGTATATATATATTCTAGTCAATCTTGATAATAATGGAATATAGTTAATAGAAGAGGAAAACCCATGATTTATGCTTATGAGTATATTTGATTTATGATGATGTTTGTGATGTGTGTGATTTTTATGAAAAAGTAATTGATGGATGCTTGGGTAGTGATATAAGTGATGACTTAGAATTCGGAGATGAATATGACATAGTGATAAGTTTAGTTAATTTCATGAGGTGAATACGGTAATGGAAGAGTTAAATAAAGTTAGAACTATAAACATAAGTCTAAGGGAAGTTAATAAAGAGGAAATCAATTGAGGATTAGTTGAAAGGTCTTAGGTACAAATGAACTAACTAAGATAAGATTGGTGGAGTTAAGATTGATAGAGGTTAGTAGAAAGAGACTATGAATTGGGTTCTAAACCATAAATTGGAGGATTAAGGGAATTGAGGAACTATAATATGGCTACGATTGTGTATGATTGTTGTGGTTGCTTGTTTGTTTATTAATCTTGGGAATGATAATAAAAACACAATAGTAAGCTATAAATGAAAAGAATTAAAGAAGAGAAACTAAGTGGTTAATAAATTGATTATGAGTGTTAAAAGTGGAAAATGGAATTACACTATTAATGTGAGATGGACCCACCTAATATGGTGTGTGAATATACGACTAGAATGTGTGTGAATAGATGATTATGATGTATGAATGTATGAATATGTTGTGTGTGAATGTATAAGATAATGACTCTAAAAAAGGAGCAAGATAATGACCCTCCATAACGGAGCGTGAATAATGACCCTCCTTAATGGAGCGAGAATACGTGTGAATATGTGTGAATATAGGATTGTGTTATGTGTGAATATATGGTTATGATGTGTGTACATATAGGATTAAGATTATGTGTGAATGAATATAAATGACCCTCCCAAAGGGAGTGTGAGTGTGTGATTAAAGTATGAATGACCCTCCGAAAGGAGTATGGATAATGACCCTCCGAAAGGAGCGAGAATAAAGTATAATGACCCTCCCAAAGGAGCGAGATAACGACCCTCCCTAAGTGGAGCGTGAAAATGTATGAATGACCCTCCCATTGGGAGCGTGAATATGAATAATGACAATCCATAATGGAGAAAGAATAAGTGTATAAATGACCCTCCACAATGGAGTGTGTAATGTGACGATAGGACCCGCCTTTATGGCATGTGTGGATTGAGAATGATAGAACCCGCCCTAGTGGTGAGAGAAGTAATGATAATAGGACCCGCCGAGAGGTGAGTGAAAGATAAGATAGAATAAAAAGACGAGAAAGGTAAGTGAAAGACTAGATAATGTAAGATAAGAAAGAATAGAAAGGAATATAGAAAATAAAGAAAAGGAGTAAATTGAGAAAAACATAAGTGTCCTAATGGGAAAATAAAAGAAAACATGAGAGAATGTAATAGGAAAGACAAAACAAAGTAAATGAGTGTATAAGCATGAAAATGATTATGATTGTTAATAAAAATGTTAGGCTTAGTTTATTACTATGACTTTTTAGAAGTTATTTCCTAAGTTTAGTGTAATGCTACCCTTCTTGCCTTTTTTATACAGGTACGAAGATTGAGCTTACACCAATGCATGGCCGAGCAGGAGAACACTCCACATCGTGAAGTGTAAGTAGTTAGCTGGGTGACCATGTGTTGGTCTTGGGTTTCAATATGAACATTTGACGTATAATATTATTTGTGGGGAATCAGACCTTTTCACAGACTTTTATAAATATTTTTAATCATGTTGTCTAGTTGTTTTGTTATTATGGAATATTTTGTATGCAGGTTGCAGGCAAAACTATTATATTTTGGAAAGTTATATAAACAAAGTAAACTTCGTCCAATTTCACGGAGATTTTCATAAGTAACTAAGAGTTTTAAAAAGAAATTTTTAAATAACCAAATCCGACTGGGTAATTAGTGTATTATTTAAGGTAGGGTATTACACCTATCTTATCTTGTTCTTCTCTCACTTTTTATTCTTATTTCTATTTCACGACTTACTTAGTCTTTTCTCCCTTTTAAATTCTTATTTCTCTTTCCTTTTTATAATCAATTATCTTTAATTCTCATTCAATTTCCTTATTAATTATCTACTCTATTATTCTTATTGTTTCCTAACTTACTATCTAATTAATCCATCATCCATTTCTTTGTTACCATTCTCTAAATTCTCTTACAACTTCCTTGTTATAGACTAAAACCCATTTCGTGCTTAATTTCTTTCCACTAACATCCATCAGTCATACTTCCATCATTTATTTTATGCTTAAGTCATTTTAACTAACCTCGATTAATTCTAACTTATTCAGGCCTATTCTACTCCCAGGACTACCAACCTTAAAAATCCTAAACAATGACATTTCCTACCATTACCGTAAAAGAGAGTGTTCATAGTCAACTCCTTGGTTCCTAACTATTCATTCTCTCAACTACAATTACTAAGAGTATCAACTAAATTCCCAATTCTATGCTCTCCATCTAGTGTCTGTTTCCAACAACCCTAAGGTTCAATCCTATTATATTTAGTCAAGTACTTAACTATTCATCTATCCCAGTCGATCATTTTATTTTCAGTTATTCTTTAGCCACGTTTCTTAAGTGTTTCTAACTCACTTTTTAACTATTCCCTTAGCCCAAACAATCACAATTATTCTATTATCATTTTATCAAGATTTACTCTCAAACTTTTACTTAGCTTTTTTACAAACCCATCATACTTAGTGATTCACTCACCTTTTCATATTACTCATTATTTCATATATCAATAAAACCTATTCAAACACAAAATATCATATACATAATCAATCATCAACATAATGGATTCTCTCCCCCAAATACTAAATAATTAGTTTCTAACCAAATACAACACCCTAAGGTTTATTATTATCCATACCCATCTACTCTTAGTTATCAATATACTTTATTTAAAATCCACCCCCTAAATAAAGGTAATACCACCTCCTTACCTCAAATGGAGAGAGGTAGTACCTTGGATCTTTTGTGTCCTCTTTTCCCTTGTGCTCCTTAGAGCTCCTAGTCTCCTTATTCACATCCATTCTCTCTCTATTTGTTGTTAGATCCTCCATGGCCATCATCAAGGCATGGATTCAATGGAGGGCTATGGCGTTTCCTTTGGTTCCTTATAGTAAGAAGAGGATTTATGGCATGGGGTAGTCATGGGTTTTGGTTATTGATGATGGATCTTGGGAGTATTCTCCACACAAGGAAATGATTGGGTTTTTTTGGTCGATTTTACCTTAGAAAGCTTTTGGGCATGAGAGGGAAAGTGTATCCATGCTGTGGATGAGGAGCGTGAGAGAGAAAACTCAATGGAGATGGTGATGGTGAGTGTGATGGTGTTTGTGATCTTGGGGCTTGGGATCATGACGAGGAAGAAGAGTGTTTGTTGTGTTATGGATATGGGAAATGAGTTTTGTTTGTTTGTATGAGCCAAGCTTGCCAAGGAAGCTTGCCCTTAATAGTAAATTCGTGCTCCCCAAGTTTCTATTTTTTTTTTCGCGTCAGACATGAAGGTAATCGATTACCTTCAAAAGTAATCGATTACTTTCCCAGTTTTCTTTTTTTTTTCCACACAGGGAGATGCTAATTGATTACTTTCCCCAAGTAATAGATTAGCTCGTGGATTTCCATTTTAGTGTTCCCCACAGACAGATGATAATCGATTATTTCCCCTGAGTAATCGATTACTTTGCCTGTTTTTCATCCCTTTGCATTTCCAAGGCAATATCTCCTTCGTTACCCGTCGGATCTTGCTCAAATTTATAAGCAAGCTTAATAGGACTCCTAACTTCACATCCAACGGTGGAATTTGAGTTTTAAGTTATGAATCTTTCATTCTTAATTCCCTATTATTCTATGTTTTCTGACTCTAAAACCTCCCTTTTAACACCTATTTACGACTTATTATTATCGTTACTATTATTCCAATCTTATTATTATTCTAATTATTCTTGGAGTTAAAATTCGGGATTTTACAATTCTCCCCCACTTAGTGGAATTTCGTCCCCGAAATTTCGATCAGTTTCGTAAATGGAGAACCATCCCCCTTTTTATAGGGTTTTCGACTATGGTCTTTACGACGCTTTGGTTCCGTTCTCCCACTTAGGATACTCCTAAGTAATACTCCTTCGTGATTCCATGCTTATGTTAGGACATTCTACGTCTTTTCTCGCACGACTTTCCTTCTCGTTTCCGTTTGTCTAGGTTTCATTTCATCGTCGTTCAAACAATGCCTGAGTTGGCTACTATGTCCTTCCCCACTTGGCATCAACATACCTGGTTGTATCAATTCCAGGAAGTAGGGAATTGACTGCGTCAGTTTTTGATAGCCTTTCGGGATTAAAAGTTGTGTTGAGTTGACTACCTGTTGGTGGTCATTGGGTTGGACTAAGTTCCTAAGGTTTGCGAAATCTTGTATCCGCACACATCTAGGTTCTTGTACTCAACGAATAGCACGGTTCAATTGTTCAACTTGGTTGGTCTTGGTGTGGATACTTGATAAGGTTGTCAGGATTTGCTTTTCTCGCGGGCGGCCGTTCAAGAATCTTGTTAGTAAGACTCCCAATAGGTCTCAGACTACCAAAGTCTGGTTTAGCTTTCCATGGAATTTGGAGATGGTTTCTAGGGTCAGCTTGATTCCCTCACGAATTCTACATGAAGGATTTGGAAAGGGTACTATTCAGGTTGACTTCCTTTCTTCTAAATGTGGTACTTCTTGGGAAATTCTGTTTCGGGTTGGTTTCTGTTTTAGTTAGAAGCTTTCGATGACATCGACCATAAATAAGTGCAATGATCGAGGTGATCAGTCCCAGTCTCACATTTATCAATAGCAACATCATTGTCGGGTTTGCTGATGATATCATCCCTTAACAAATGCAAGGATCAAAGTGATCAGCTCTAACCTTACCTTCTATTAATGACAACACCATCGCCAAATTTAGTTAAGTTTAAACCAGTGTCCTATAGTCTATCGCTTCTTTCTAACTGCTGCTACTGTCTTAGTTGGGCTTTGGTTCATTTGAACCAAATTCTCTAAAATTAAGGCAATCCTATCGCTGTCATTACGCCTCCAAGTCACGCTACCTAATTCTGGAGAAGAAAGCAAGTTAACACATATATAAACAAGTAATTGTATATGTATGCTATTCGTCCAACTTAGACACTTAGCTATCTATCGGCTACTCGCGTGGTGAGTAAACCAAAGGAGTTGTGAGTCCACACTCCAAGGTCGAGGAAAAACTGCTCTGATACTAAACTGTAACACCCTCACAATTAATTAATTTAAATTAAGATTAGTTATCTAAATACTTGAAAATCTCATTAAAATTTTGACAGAGTTTCCTCTGTTTTCGGACTTTCCAAAAAAAATTCTTCTTTAATACCTGTCCAATCCAGAATATTGAAAAAAAACATAAAATTATATATAAGTTACAATCGGCTTATCACTAATTCCCTTTTTCACAAAATAATTCAAGTTTCAAGACGGGCAGTTAGTGAATCGTTTTTCGAAATCAAAACAAACTGACTTAACCTAATCCACTATACTTCTCTCATGACTAAATTACACTCCACGGGGTAGAGGGCATTCTTGCTCTGCCTACAATGGTGTAAGCTCTGCCCCTATACATGTATAAAAACAACAAGAAGGGTAGCATTACACAAAACTTAGGAAATAGTTTCTAAAAGGGCATAACAATAATTAAGTCAAGTACATTCATCACAGATAAGTCACATCATGTTATACATAACTATTTACACAATTATTCCTAATCAGTTCATTTACTGTCATATTCATATTTTCGTTATTTAATTCTCTTTCCGTTTCATTTTATTCCCAAATTTCTTTTCATTATTTTCCCTTTTATTATTTATCCACAGGGTCATTATGACCTTCCTGTGCTAATTTCCTATCCACGGGGTCTTATGACTATCCTGCAATGTATTCTTATTCACAGGGTCTCATGACCATCCTGCGAAGTGTTCCTATTCACAGGGTTTTATGATCATCCTCCTGCAAAGTGTTCCTATTCATAGGGTCTTATGACCATCCTGCGAAGTGTTCCTATTCACAGGGTCTTATGACCATCCTGCAATGTGTTCCTATCCTTAGGGTCTCATGACCATCCTGAGTTATTTTCCCATCCACAGGGTCTTATGACCAACCTGTGCTAGAGTTCCTATCTTATCTTGTTCTTCTCTCAATTTTTATTCTTAGTTCTATTTCTCGACTTACTTAGTCTTTTCTCCCTTTTAAATTTTTATTTCTCTTTCCTTTTTATCATCAATTATCTTTACTAATCATTCCTTTTCCTTATTTATTATCTACTCTGTTATTCTTATTGTTTCCTAACTTACTATCTAATTAATCCATCATCCATTTCATTGTTACCGTTCTCTAAATTCTCTTACATTTTCCTTGTTATAGAATAAAACCCATTTCATGCTTAATTTCTTTCCACTAACATCCATCAGTCATAATTCCATCCTTTCATTTATGCTTAAGTCATTTTAACTAACCTCGATTAATCTTAACTTATTCAGGCCTATTCTACTCCCAGGACTACCAACCTTAACAGTCCTAAATAATGACATTTCTTACCATTACCGTAAAAGAGAGTCTTCATAGTCAACTCCTTGGTTCCTAACTATTCATTCTCTCAACTACAATTACTAAGAGTATCAACTAACTTCCCAATTCTATGCACTCCATCTAGTGTCTGTTTCTAACAACCCTAAGGTTCAATCCTATTCTATTTATTCGAGTACTTAACTCTCCATCTATCCCAGTTGATCAATTTATTTTCAGTTATTCTTTAGCCACGTTTCTTAGGTGTTTCTAACTCACTTTTTAACTATTTCCTTAGCCCAAACAATACCAATTATTCTATTATCATTTGATCAAGATTTACTCTGAAGCTTTTACTTAGTTTTATTACAAACCCAGCATACATATGATTCACTCACCTTTTCATATTACTCGTTGTTTCATATACATCAATAAAGCCTATTCAAACACAAAATATCATATACATAATCAATCATCAACATAGTGGGTTCTCTCCCCCAAATAATAAATAATTAGTTTCTAACCAAATACAATACCCTAAGGTTTATTATTATCCATACCCATCTACTCTTAGTTATCAATATACTCTATTTAGAATCCACCCCCTAAATAAAGGTAATACCACCTCCTTACCTCAAATGGAGAGAGGTAGAACCTTGGATCCTTTGTGTCCTCTTTTCCCTTGTGCTCCTTAGAACTACTACTCTCCTCCTTCACATCCTTTCTCTCTCTATTTGTTGTTGGATCCTCCATGGCCATCATCAAGGCATGGATTCAATGGAGAGCTATGGGGTTTTCCTTTGGTTCCTTATGGTAAGAAGAGGATTTATGGCATGGTGTAGTCATGGATTTTGGTTATTGATGATGGATCTTGGGAGTATTCTCCACACAAGGAAATGATGGGATTTTGTTGGTGGATTTGCCCTTAAAAAGCTTTTGGTCATGAGAGGGAAAGTGCATCCATGGTGGGGATGAGGAGCTTGAGAGAGAAAACTCAATGGAGATGGTGATGGTGATGGTGAGTGTGATGGTGTTTGTGATCTTGAGGCTTGGGATCATGATGAGGAAGAAGAGAAATCAAAGAGGAAGAAGAGTGTTTGTTGTGTCATGGAGATGGGAAATGAGTTTTGTGTGTTTGCATGAGCCAAGCTTGCCAAGGAAGCTTGCCCTTAATAGTAAATTCGTGCTTCCCAAGTTTCTATTTTTTTTCGCGTCAGACATGAAGGTAATCGATTACCTTCAAAAGTAATCGATTACTTTCCCAGTTTTCTTTTTATTTTTCCACACAAGGAGATGATAATCGATTAGCTCGTGGATTTCCATTTCATTGTTCCCCTCAAACAGAATATAATCGACTATTTCCCCTGAGTAATCGATTACTTTGCCTATTTTTCATCCCTTTGCATTTCCAAGGCCATAACTCCTTCGTTACCCGTCGGGTCTTGCTCAAATTTATAAGCAAGCTTAATAGGACTCTCAAGTTCACATCCAACGGTGGAATTTGTGTTTTAAGTTATAAATCCTTCATTCTTAATTTCTATTATTCTATGTTTTCTGACTCTAAAACCTCCCTTTTAACACCTATTTACGACTTATTATTATCGTTACTATTATTTCAATCTTATTATTATTCTAATTATTCTTAGAGTTAAAATTCGGGATGTTACACCTAACCTTGCCGGGTTTACCCGACCCGAACTCGAACCCGATCGGGCAGGGCTAAATAACCCGAGTTGAATAAATATGCTATACTGAGAAGCCCAAGCCCTATGATTTTTCGGGTTTTTTGGCCGGGTCAGGTCGGCCCATTTTGACAACTCTAGAAAAAGTTAACTAACTTTTTATTCCCATTGCATTTGTTCCAAAAATATTTGGTTATTTCATTTCATTTTTATTTTATTCTCAATCTAATTTTTCTAAAAATATTTTACTCCCTTCGTCCCTTATTATATTTATATAACCCCTTTGGATATTCTTACGTCCATCCAGATTGATAAATTCTATACTAAAATTGATATGTTGTTCCAAAAATATCCTTTTACCAATTATTAGAACATAATAAATTTTTTGACTTTTGAATACTTACATTAATTCTTACTTTACATCCACCACCTACAACATTAAAACAACACGGTTTGCAAAAATTTTTGCATTTTTCAATACAATTTTATTTATATCTTTTCACTAAAACTTAGAGTATTATGATTATGATTAAATGTCAAAAATAATTCTGGAAAAAATTAGAAGAGTGTCTTATATTTAGGACCAAACTTTTTCACTCAAAGGGGTCCTATAATAAGGGACGGAGGAAGTATCTTTTATGAATTTGAGAAAATTAAATACACTCGATTAACTTCTTTAATAAATATAAATCAATTTTATTTTATAATAAAAAGAAAAAAACCAAATATTATAAGAGTAATTACTCCCTCCATACCTTTAAAAAAAATTACTTCCTCCATCCTTATATATGACACTTTTTGTAAATTTCATGTATATTAAGAAAATTGGTTAATTTAGTTAATAGCATTGAAAAATGTGAATATTTGATATATATATATATATATATATATATATATTTTCAAAACTACTCATGTTAATAGTATTGAGAATCTAAAAAGTATTAAAATAAATAAAGGTGCTTGTGAAAAAAAGTAATTAATTTTTATTAAAAATGGGTGTAAGGTTTTATAAAAAGAACAAAATAAAAATTTAAAAAAAAAAGTCATACATAAAAATAGAAGTATTATATAAAAAATTAAAAAAAATATATAAAAATAAAAGTTATATACTCCCTTCGCCTCGAAATATAAGCAACAAAAATATACCTCTTTTGGTTTAAAATATAAGCAAAACTAATCAACTTTCTTAAATTTCATTTCATTCTCAATGTCACTTTCCTAAAACATCCCTAAAAAATTGTTATCTTATTTAATTTTTGTTTCATTCCCAATGCAACTTTCCTAAAATATCTCTATTTTTTTTATAAATTTGAGAAAATTAAATACAATCAACTAACATCCTTAATAAGCGTAAAATTAGTTAATTTTGCTTATAATTCGAGTCGAAAGGAGTATAAATAAAGGAGTATAATATTATTAACAATATTAATTAACCTTGTTAATCTATTCTAATCTAATCCAAAATGTTTATATTCATGGATAGGGATGGGGATAGGATAGAAGTGGAAGGAATAAGGATTAAAAAAGGGTCTTGTAAAGACACTTGTTAAAGTTATTACGTATGAAAAAAATATTCACATTCATCACTTTTTAAAAAACATAAAAAATCACATTTTTCAATAATTTTTATCTATAATTACTCTTTTAACTCATTAGCATTTTCCTTAAAAAAAAATTCAAATGTTGTTCAAGTACACATACATTTGTATAAGTAGTTTAAATAGTGATGGAGCAGAGCATACAAGAAAGACAAGACATCCGTACAAATGGTGTTTCCAAAGTGGTCAGGTATCCAAGTATCTAAAGCTTCAATAAATTAAACTTACCATTTTCATCGGGTTCCGATCGAAAAGCAAGGTGGTAATTATTTATGGGGTAGGTCCAGGTGGCCAACCGTGTGGCCTTGATTGCATCAAAAGTGCAGCCCACGCATGCCCCGCCCACTTCTTCCACTACCCATTACTCCCTCCGATTCGAATAATAAGTAACAAAAAATATACTTGTCTTAGTTTAAAATATAACCAAAATTAAATAACTTTATTAAATTTTGTATCATTCCCAATGTCATTTTCCTAAAACATCTCTAGAAAATTGTAATCTTAATTAATTTTTGTTTCATTCCCAATACTACTTTCCTAAAATATCTTTATTTTTTATAAATTTGAAAAATTTAAATACAATCAACTAACCTCCTTAATAAGCGTAAAAATTGTTGGATTTGCTTATAATTTGAGCCGGATGGAGTACCATGCAACATACTCCCTTCTGTTCCTAATATAAGACTCATTTTACATTTTTATTTTATCCTTATTTATAAGATCATTTACTAATTTTCAATGATTATTAATTACTTCATCTGTCCTATTTATAGGGTATACTTAACCATATCACATAGACCAAGGAGGGTAGTTAGGTTTCTTGAAACTTTAAAAAAATACTCAATATATTACTTGCATTGGGAATTCCACAATGTATTACTTCACATTAATGGGCAAAGGGCAAATAAGAGAAAATAGCAATAAATGCCTCCTAGAAAATACAAAGTGACTTATAAATAGGACCAAAGAATCCTTCTAGAATGTGACTTATAAATAGGACCGGAGGAACTACTTTTTTTTTTACAAACATCTCTATTTATTTATCACTTTTTAGATTCTCAATAATATTAATAGAGGTAATTTTGAAAATACATATCAAAAGTTCAAATTTCTAATACAATTAGCTAAATTATTTCACTTTCTTAATTGATGTGAAATCTTCCAAAAGGGTCCTATATTTAGGGACCGAGAGAGTATTTTTCCTCCCTTGAGAAGACTTAGAAAAGAAGGTAAAATGTAGGTTCCAAAACGACAACGTTTTGGACCGCAAATTATGTAGACACAAAGAGGGACACGTGTTCGCAATCACGTGTATAATTAATAGCTACGTATGATTAAAATTGGCAGTGTTAACAGCAACTGACGGTTGGAATTAACAGTGTTAATGATTTGAAATGTAAGGGAACCAAATTGATACCAAATAAAAGTAAGGGACCAAATTGAACTCAAAAAATAAGATAAAAGATCAAATGAGCAGTTTAGTCTATTTTATTTTATTTTAAATAAAAGAAGCTTATATATAAAAGTGAAGAGAGTAATATGCTTATTTACAATTTCTAATTTTTAGTTACATCAAAAAATTATATAGAGTACCAACGTGGGGTTGGTCAGGTGGTAACTCACTTGGTCCCTTAACCAATTGGTCTCGAGTTCGAGCCTTGGGTATGGAGCAACCCCGCTAGGAGATCCCTATCGCTTAATGCGAGCTCAGTTGGATCGAATCGGATGATTCGGATTCTAGGTAAACTAGATCTGTGTACTGGTTGATGTAAAAAAAAAAATTATATAGAGTGAACGAATATAGATTTAACCAAATCAAGTGAAATAAACTTAAGGTGCGCAAGGGACAAGTTTGTTGGGATGGGTTAGTTTTGTTCATCACCCGTCCCCAGATATTTATCGAGTCGTTTATTTAATCCAAATCCATCTTCAAAGAGCAGTTACATAAAATATTACTCCTACTTTATTCGTGGCTAAATATAAAATCTCTTTGGAGGATTTCACGTCCATTAAAAAAGTAGAATAATTTAGTTAATTATATTGGAAATGTGAACTTTTGACATGTAATTTCAAAATTACCCCTACTAATATTATTGAAAATCTAAAAAGTGTTAAATAAATAGGGGTGTTTGTGGAAAAAAGTAATTAATGATCATTGAAAATTGGTATAAGACTTTATAAATAGAAACAAAATAAAATTATCAAGAGGGCTTTATATTTAAAGACGGAGGGAGTATCATAATTAGCAACTAAATATCTTGATAGCAGTCACACATACTGCTATAATATGAAAAGGGGAACAAACACAATGAAAAAGAGGTGTTACGCTACTTTTATAGGCTTAGAATTTGAGAGAAATCAGAAATTTGTTATGTTTTCAATTTACCTAGACAATTATTCTATAAAAAGCACATATTCAGAACTAAATAAATCACACATTAAAAAAGGGAAAAAGTAAAAACAAGATTTGATTCCAAATCACTGGACTACACATTCTTTTTTTTTTAAAAAAAATATATATATATGCTACAGAAAGGCGCTTTTCGTAAGGTATTCATGATATTTTTGATAAGGCTGCGAACTTGTAATTCATGATATTTGGGTTAGTTTCGACTTTTGATACTCTTTGGTACTAGTTTATAATTTATTAAAAGTAGTAACTTATTTAGAGGATGTTCATCCAGCAACTCATCAAAATTGCTACACTCAATAAATTACAATTGTTTCACACTTTATATTTAAGTAATTCAACCAATTTTACACTTTAACCGTCCAGAAATGAAATATTTCTTGAATGAATGTCACAATCGAGTCCACACTTTAATTTTGTCAAACAAAATTCACTTTTGAATTATACAAAACATACTGCAGAAGTAATAATAAGAAATTACTAATACATAAAAGAGTTATGCTCGTAAGTGTCTTAAGAGTATTATTTAAGTATTTTAAAATAAGGAGGTTAAAATTAAAAAATAAAATTCAAACAATTTTCAATACATTAAAAGTATCATTTTTACACTAAAAATGTCTCTTTTATATTCTTAAACAATGCCTTTAATATACTTGTTATCTTTTTTATACATAAATAAGGATATTGCTAACAAGTATTAAAAAACATTGGTTAAATAATAAAAAACAAGTAAGTGAGTATTAAAAACACAAGTCCAAATTTATTAAAATATTAAATGCGTTATTTTACAATCTTTTTTTAAAAAATTTTGGTTGGTTAATAAGTATTTCTTACCAAACATCATCATATATCTATGTTTAAATCCTTCGTAAAATATGGAGATTATATATACAATGATACTTAGATATACCTTTATGTTAAAATAAAATTATTTGCATATAAAATAAAAGGGTTTTCTTAACCTCAGCCCTTAGGGCTGAGGATAAGAGGCTAAAAGTGGATATTGTGTTTTGAAAAACTAAATATAAAGTGTTTTTATTCTTTCAATATACCATTTTCCAACACATGATGTCCACTTTTAGCCTCTTATCCTCAACCCTTAAGACTGAGGTTAAGAAAACCCAAAATAAAATTGCTTAAGTTTTCAAAATTAGTTATCGTCACCTACAAATAAGAACAATATATTTCCCCAAAAAAAGACTTGTTGGGGTCCGGGAAGTTTTGTCTGTTGAAAATTTGGTCAAAACACAGATAGGGATATATGCTATGGCCAATATATTTTGACATTAACATTACGTGGTTGTAGTTTGGACTTGGGGAGAGACCTTATGACGTGGAGAACATCAGGTGGCCCACGTGTCAAAACCCCACCTCATCAAGAGAAAGAACAGGGAAGAGTATCATCTGACAGAGATTTGAACTTGGTGATGGTGGTGGGCTTGAAAGAAAGAAAGCTGAAACTGAAAGGTACAAAACGTAGTGCGGAGCATTAAATTAGTCCAAGACCTAGAGCAAATGCAATTTTTTTTTATTTGAAAATTTTTTCATTAGAGTAAGCTCAAAACAGATTTGAATTTTTTAACATAATAACGTTAAAATGACATTGATATAAAATTCACTTAATTCCAAAATAAAATCAACAATTTATGTTTTGGATTTTAGCTGCTTTAACTTTAAACGCTAATATTAAATTAACATCATATTCTTGCTGTTCCAAAATGTTAATTAAAAAAACATAAAAAAATTTATTCCTAATTAAAATTAAAATAATGATTAAAATAAGTTGAAATTTTATATTATATTTTATGATTGGTTAACAAAAAAACATGTATTAAATATTTTCTTTAATAATTAATTGATATGAGAGACTATATTAAAAACATGTTTTTTCTTAAAAAAAAAATTCACCATTTCACATATTTTGGAAGGGAGGGAGTATTAGAGAAACAATTTCCTCTCCACACATATAACTAAGTGCTTTTAAGTGTAAACTCTTCCTAATAATATTGTTTACATACATATAAGAATATAAATTGAATTTAGGATCTTTTACTTGGGTCATTCGAATTTCTTTGTGCAAAATGCTAGTAATACTATGAAGCAAGTAACCGACACAAACGGCGAACACTGAAAACTTTTTACAGTGGAAACAGCCAAAAATAGATTAAAAAGATGTATCGTGACAATAATAACCCAACTATATTGACACTGTAGAGCATCCACATCGGAGGTGCTTGTTGGGGTGCTTGCTTATCAAAGCACATTTTTATTTTTTTTTTAATCATGGTATCTACCTGTGCAACTGGGTGATTAATCCCTCGTATCACGGTTGGGCCCTTTCGGGAGCGATGCTTCCAGTAAGGCTTGCTTCATTCACATGCGTCTCGGGAACGACTTGAACTCGTAACCACATGCTTAAGGGACATAAGCCCCTTCCACTTTTGTCAGCCTCCACTGATCACCAAAGCACATTCTTGATTCATGAATGGAGGTGTGTGCTTTAATAAGAATTTGTGTTTTCACAAGCTAGGTTTAAGAGGTGGTTTGGTGGAACCTTTTGTACTTGATTTTCAGATGAATGGAGAGGAGAGAGACGCCGAGTGAGGAGAGAATGAGAGATGAGGTGCTGTTTGTGAGGGAAAGAGGAACCCATTTATATATAGAATTATAAATTATATTTGTATTAAAAGTATGAAGTAGGTTGTAAGACTCATTTAAAAATGAAAAATTGAGTTTATGGATGAAATGAAAAAATAAATGTGGTGCTTAATCATTGGATATATATAAAAAAAATAATAAAATATGAGTGAGATCCACTTTATGTTTGGGTTCTTAAAGTGGATCCTCTAACCTCCCCCAACACCATACCAAAAGGGACAAAAGGTAGCAAAATTGGAAAAAATAAAAGTTTAAATATCAAATTTATCTTTATAAACAATGTCCTCTTTAAAATTAATCCATATATTTTATATTTTTGAATTTCGGTCCATCATCAACTATAATAGAATAATATAAATAAATTTTGATTTTAGTCATTGTATTTTTATTGTCAGAAGGTTTTGATCCCTTTTTCAAAAAAAAAAAAAAAATTGGCCTCTATCTTATTAGACTATATCAGCATTTTTCATGTAATCATCGATAGGAACCAAATTCAAAATGGAATGAAAAATTAAGAACCAAAAACCAAAAATAAAATAAAATATAAGAATTAATTTCGAAGGGATCAAGATTTATAAATACCAATTTAGTATTAAAACCATAAATAAATAAATAAATAGATTGCTGGCAACAGTAATAAGAGGTTTGTGACTTTGCACCCATGAATTGAAAATTCAGATCATTGTTAACTGAATGCTTGCTTGCTTCCTTTTTTCTTAAGTGATACTCTTCTAGTGTTTTTAAAATTTTGTTTAAACACTAAATTGAGGTTATACTTTAAAAAAAACAAATTAAGGATATATTATATTTTTTTCTTCATTATTTCATGATGCAAAGGTGATCTTAAGCTAGTTAAAATTGAAGTCGAACAAAATAACTACATATAAAGTGCCAAAATTAACAAGGCCAAGAGAATTAAAAAAGCAAACTGCCATCTAACCAAAAACAAAACAAACTACCTATTCAATTTCACTAGGCAAAAAGCAATAAAGAAATAAATAAATAACCCAAAAAAAAGAAAAAAAAGATATGGAGGCAGGGAGGTGAGCACTGAGCAGCATGAGGTTCACTTCAGAGTTGAGATGACATGAAATACAATCAAATCATCTTAGCCATTATGTGGCTCGTTGCTCAATGTCCTATCTTTAATTGCATGGTAGCTGTGGTTAAATAATGGCACATATAATTGACAACCATTTCAATAACCATAGCATATCACACTTAAAGCCACTCTTCTTACACTTCCCTAGTATTATTATCATCATTGCTTCTGCTGGTATTATCTTCTTCAGCAGTAGTGCTCTCTTCTTCTATAATTATCTCATCAGAGTTGGAGACACCAATTGAAATTGGTATTGGAATGGTTTGGTGCTGGTGCTGGTTGCTAGTACCAACTATTGGAAGTGGCTCTGTCAGTTCCTTCTTACCATCTCGAGGTGGAGAAAATACCACTGGCATGTAATGATCCATCTCGCATGGGAACTTTGAGTTCTTGAAGTGCTCCTTCAATGCTTCCAAACCCTTTCATTGTATAAACATTTTGTTTAAACAAAATTCTATTTTTCTATAAAAAATATATATTCCTATAAAAAATAAAAAATATATATTCCTATAAAAAAATATTGTACCTATAGTAATAAAAAAAAAAAAACTAAATTTTTATGTGACACTACCACTACATGCTTCTGTTTTGTTGGAGTAATAAAATATTGCTCTAGCTCCGTTTTTATTTATAAATCCTATTTAGAAAAACCACACCTTATAAAAAAAATGCAATAAAAAAATGCAATGATTAATTCGATTTTTAATAAATTATGTTTTTTATAACATATCCAATTCCTCTAACTGTGATATTTTTTTTATTGTTTCCGTAAATCAATACCTATTAAATAGGGATAAAAATGAAAAATAATATTTATTGCACTCTTAAAATTCTTAGTAAGACAGATAAAAATAACAAAAAAATCTCTCAAAAATCAGACTCATAACAAGGAATGAATGGAGTAAATACTATTATGAAAAAAATTGTATGTGTTACATGCTTCTTCACGTGGTTGGAGTAATTCTAATGCCCCTTTAATATTTTGTTTGTAAAAACAAAGGATCTTTTTTTCATGTCAACTGAGAAAAAATTATTAGTATTATTTCATATATTGAAAAAATTGTATTGAAAAAAGTAAAAGTATTTCGTATAAGGAAAAATTGGAAAAACACTAATTTTTACCTCAAAAAAATTCCAATGTTGGATTCACTGAATAGTTATAATACTGATAATCAGAGATAGAGGTTAATCAAATTTAGCTAAATATAATTACTTTTGTTATTATAGAAATATTTATTGATTTTCGCAAGTTTTATGCACAACCAAGATAAAATATTAAAAAAATATTCACCATACAATATATATTCTACATATATAGATTATTACTATTAAACAATGTAAATTAATGAAGTAATAATGAGAGAAAATGCGTTAACTTTGAAGGAGTTTTCAGATTAAAAAAAAAAAAACTTCGAAGGAGTATAAAATAATATAAATACCTGAACTCTGGCATAGGTGACTTCACAAATCTTTCTAGAATTAAAAACCTCCCAATGTTGACGATGGAAGGCCTTATAGAGCCTCAATGTTGCCTCTGGGGATGTCATGTTCACAAACCCATATCCCACATTGCACTTGTTACTGTTTCAACATGCAATGAACAATTTAAGAATTACTATTAATTATTAATAAGTCCTACTAGTATTCAACGTATAGAGTATAAATTAATTAATTAAAATATACAAATATTTATGAAGAATGATTATGAGGGAATGGGAAATGGAAAATACTTGAAATCAATGGGAAGGTAAACGAAGTCATAGGAGGACAATGGCTGGTCATCTCCGTCACCAATCTGTTCATTGCAGTGTATGCAGTGGTTGTCCAGCATGTTCAATAGTAGCTTCTGACTGCAACAAAAATTTACAAAATTTCAATTGAGAAATCAACACACCCAATTCAAAAGTTTTAAATTTTTTGCGTGCATTTAAAATCAATACTTCATTGTAGTATATATATGAAAGACTACATAAATATCCATTCAAATTCGAACATTATAGTACATTATAGTACATTATAATGTCTTTACATTAGCCAAAAGTTCTTAGTTTATATTGTCTTAACATTAAGGTCTTGGTACGTAATTATAACTCGGATAGAAGAAACTAAGCAACACTGATTTGTTAAATATAAAATATTTAAAAAAAATAAAATTTAAAGACATATACCTGTATTTGTTGGGTATGTTCTTGATCATTACAGTAGTTCTAGTATCTCTTGAACCAGACTCAACAATGCCATCTTCTTTTATCAGAAACCAAGTTTCATGCTTCTTTCCATGCTTCCCCTTCCAATACCTACCATTTCTATGTACTTGTTGCTCTTGTTGTTGGTGCTGCTTGGTGCTTTCTACCATAGACTCAAAACTACTATCTCTTATTATGGAATTCCTCCTTGAGGACCCTTGTGAATACTTCACTTTAACCACATTATTACTATTACCAGCTTCCTCACTCAATTTCATTTCACCAACTACTTCTTCAATAGACCCTGTGGAATTCGCAATCTTCCTCGGGCTTCGCTTGTTAAAACTCGATGATTTCTTGAAAGGTAATTGAGGCTGAGGCAAATGCGAGCGAGGACTGGCATTGGTGACAAAACGATCGGAGAATTTGCGCTGCGACTGAGGCGGCAGTGGAGGCGGTTGAGGAGGCAATAAGGGTAGTGAGGGTGATAGTGATAGAGGTGGAGGAACATTGTTATTCAAGTTGAAAGGCTTATTGTTATTGGAATGGAAGAACTTTCTATTGTGACCACCTGCTCTACTATACTCAATTACAACCACTTTTCCATAAATCTCCTTACCATTCATGTCTTTCAAAGCCTTGGCTGCGTCTCTTGTGTCAAAAAACTCCACAAATCTTTGGTTCTTTTTAGTTGGTGCATGCCTCAATTCCTTCACTGGACCTATCAATTCAACCAAAAAAATTACTTAGAAGTGAATATAATGGAGTAAAACACAACATCATTTTACAAAATATCATATTAGTCCTTAAAAGTGCATTAATCTATTTGTACTAATTATTGTTTAGACTCTGGACATATTACAATTTCAAAAAATTAACTATCATAATAATTTCATAAAAATACAAGAAACTAAAACATCCTTTCACATAAAATTAGCTCAGTTGGTTAAATTTTACTTAAGACACAAAGCGAATATGCAGATTTATTTTTATTTTTTTTTTCACTCGGCCCCTTTCACATTCCCTTCCCCCCTCCTCTCTCTCTCTCTCCTCATTTTATTAGACTTCTTAAAGAACACAACTTTATACTAAAAAGAGTGAGATAGAGACATCTCAAACATCACCCCCACCCAACCCCACCGAATAAATTGCAATAACTTTATCTCCTTCATCAATCTGCAGTGAATACTATTCAAAAAGTCATATTGAATTCCAAATTACTACTAATACAAAGAGATATTTAAAATCATTTTAAAAATAAAACCTACTAGTATATTTTTATCCAAATATACACAAACTCATTAGAAATTACTATTACATTCTAGCGTTCCAGTGCTCCTAAAACGTTAATAATACTAGTAGTAACATCTTCCGACCCGCAATTTGTCTCACTCAATATTCCACTCATTCTCATTCATCAAAAAATATTAAATTAATATATATTTAATTCAAAATTCATTTTTTAAACCAATCAAAACAAGTGATACAACCATTAGAGGTGCCTACAAGCCAACGAGGAGATTAGTCACTGCGGACGGTGGACTCTCCGGTCATGAAAAAAAAGTGATACAAATTGTGGTACAGAAAATGTGCTATGTGCTCTCAATAGTAGTAATACATTAAAATTATAAAATTAAACGAATAAATTCAAAATTAGTGATTTTTGTGTTTGATTAGAATCATTAATATTTGAATATATATAAAAAAAAAAATCATTAATATTTGGCAGACCCAAACTTTGACCACTTGGACCGAGAGTACTGTCACCTTCAACAACAAAAAAAAAAAATAAAATAAAATAAACAATTAATGGAAACCAGAGAGAAAATGAAGAGACAAGCTAAGTGAAAAATAAAATGAAGAATACCAAAGGCCTCAAAAAGTTCTCGAACATTCTTTGCCGAAACATCCGAGTCCAAGTTAAATACCACAATAGTCCCTTGGTTCTGCCCCTCCGGAACCGCATTACACGCCGGAACAACAAACTGGGCCCACACAGCGCGTCCGGCCACAACCCCCCGCTCCGGCGGAGGCAGCGGCGGCGGGGACGGGAACGGGGAAGAGGTCCCCGCCGCCTTGAACATGTAATAGTTTCTTAGCCTCGCTTGGTGCATCATGTGCTGTCCCTGAATCGCCGTCAACGCCGTCTCCGCATGGCGTAGGTCGTAGAAATGAACCGTGACGGCTCCGTTAGTGAGTAGGTTTTCCATTTGTACCCCTCTGACGTCACCGAACACTTCGAGCTCTCTTCTTAAGAGAGACTCGCTGATGGCGAAGAGGAGGTCGTTGGGGAGTGGGCTTATGAGCAAGGAGCGCGTTGGTGACGTGGATAAGTTCGGTGGGGGTGGTGGGGAGTAGGATAAGTGAGGAGCACCGTAGGGAAGCCCAACGGCAACGGGGAAATTAAAAGAGGAGGGGTGATGGGTGAAGACGGTAGCCGGTTGTAAGAAAGGGGGTGGAGGAGGAGGAAGAGGGTGGGTGATGATGTTTGTTGTGGGTCTGAACTCTTGGGCTGTGGGGTCTAAGTTTCCAGGTAACCGGATAATGAAATTGAAACCGGTTTCTCCCATGATGTTGGTGTTGTAGTTCCGATAATGTTGGTTTGGGATAATATATGACAGTGTGAAAGAAGCAGAGTGAAACAGAGGAAGGGAATGTGTGTGTGGGTGTCTGTTTGTTTGTTGCAAGTCTCAAATGGGAACAGCAGAGAGAGAGAAGAGAGAGGAGAGAAAAAGGGGGAGAGGAGAGACAGAGAGACAGAGGAGAGAGTTGGGTGTTACTGTTTCACCTCATTCTTTAGTCTCCACTTTACTATAGAAGTCAATTTTGCTACATATATGCATTTCTTTGACACCTGATGCCTTGCTAAATTACTAAGCTGCCCCTTAAGCAATTACCCTGATATTTTTGTCATAATCCAAATCATAATCCAATAAAGTAGAGTATGATTTTTTAATTAGACCATATTTAAAAAAAATATATATATATATGTAATTTATATGAGAATATAATTTCTTTGTTTTTAAGAGAGAAAATAGTTTGTTTAATATTTTAAAATATGTTATTTAAAGTTTTTATATTCATATAAAATATCTTTTTAAAGTATGTTTGATATATGATGTTGGGTATGTATTGGAAAACTAAATAATATTACAACATGGTATTTTTAACCGAAACCAGGAAGCATTCCTTAAGAAATTTATCGGGGTGTGTTTGGAATTTTTTCTTTTAAATTAATAAAAATTTGAAGTATTTTAAATTAAGAAACATACTGGTAAGTGGAGAAAATTCTTAAAATATTGAAATTGAATACTCTTTCTGTTTCATTGAGTTTGACCTTAGGTTCGGACACATAAATTAAGAAAGTGTTGATTATTGTAAGTATTATGTATGGTTTGTCCAAAATATCTTTATTTAACCCTTATTGAAAATTGTAGTAGTATTTAACTTTTATTAATAAGTGTGTCCATTAATTAATGTATAGTGGTTTAGAGATGAGAGATGATAAAAGTAAAACTAATGAGGAGTAAAAGACATGATTGAATGAAATGTTAAAATTGGAAAAATAAATATGTTTGTATATTGAAAATATAAAAGGCCAAACATTGTGAAACAAGAAAAAATCATAAAAGGTCAAACTCGATGAAATGAAGGGTTTTAACATTTCAGGAAGATAAATTTTAAAGTTGACTATAAAGTTTACCGGATGACTTCTAAAATCCAATATCAAATTAGGAAGATAATTATAAAATTAAGAGATACTCTTTCCGGTTTGAAATATAAAATATAAAAAAAACATACTTTTTTTATTTAAAATATATAAGTAAAAGTAATTAATCTTCTTAAATTTTATGCTTTCATAAAATATACATAGAAAATTGTTTTCTCATTTAATTTTTGTTTCATTTTCAATATTATTTTTCTAAAATATCTGTATTTTTAATAAATTTAGGAACATTAAATTCAATCAATTAACTTCCTTAATAAGCTTCCTTAATAAGCGTGATTTTAGTTTTTTTTTCTTATATTCTACACCGGAGGAAGTATTTCATCTCGTGTTCAATAGTACAATGTGAGTTTCTTAGGAAAAAAATTCCTAATTGTAAGTTGTTTTTTCAAATTTTAATGGTATTAATTACTTATTTTATATAAAAACTTTTATTTTGTTTAACACTTTTTAGTCAATAATAATTATATGGATAATTTTGAAAAAATATATCTGACGGTTACATTTTCATCTCCACTAACAATATAAGCTCCTTTGACTAAAAGACATGCTCTTAAAGAAAGTTAGTAATTACTCTCTCCGTTTTTATTTATCTGTCATATTTCAAACATAACACACCCTTTAAGAAATGCAATCATTACTTAGATTTCCAATACATTAACTATGTTTTTTCCTACTATATCATTTCTCTTTCCGTAATCATTACTTTTTTTCTACTACTTACGAAAATCAATACCTTATTTTAAACATGAAAAGTAGAATTTATTACACTCTTAAAATTATCAAAAGGATATATAAAAGGAAAAGAAACAAAAAAACTTCTCCAAAGAAAGACAGGTAAATAGAAACAGAGAGAGTAATATTATTAGTTGTATTGAAAATGTAAACATTTCATATAGTTTTTTTAAATATAAGTTAATCAAATCTTAAAAGGTTAATGTTTCTTGAGAAACCAAAACACTTAATGAATTAAAAAATAATTCTTTAAATCATCAATACAATCTTACTATTTATATTTTGGATTTTCTTATAAGGAGTTAGTTTATTTTATAACAGTTAATGTTTAGCCTTTTATCAATAGTTAGTTTATTTTACAAGGAAAATAAGGTTTTCTCTCCATTCAAAATCTCCTACCCCAAAATCACACAAAACAAACAAAGGTAAGTACTCATATTTTATAAGGGGTATATGTAAGTACTCATATTTTACAGGGGGTATAAAATATTATTAAGATATTCATTTCTCTTGGTTGTCATTAAGACTCTTCTTAAATAAAAATAAATTAAAGCTGATTCATTTTTCAATTAATTGATAGTCAATTACTTTCTTTATTCTAATTTATCTGTTGTTTTAGGAATTTCACATAAATTAAAAATGTTATTTAATATTTCAATTTTCAATAGAATGATAAAACAATTTTACTATATTATCCTTATACTACATTAGTTATCACAAATTTTACATATTTCAAAATGTTTAAAAACAAGGTTTAAAGTTGAAAAAAATTAATTAATGCATCCTCAAATTCCTAAAGCGACAAATAATTTATAACAAGTTGAAAATGCAAAAACGACAAATAAATTAGAACGGAGAGAGTAAAAACGATGAATTGATGTACATAAAAAAAAATAAAAATTGATATATGAGCTTGTAAAATTAACTTACAGAACAACTCACATCTTTAAAGAAAAATTAACATATGTCATAAAATATACTTCCTCCGTCTTACAAGGATGGTAAAAATTAGCAAAATTTTTTATCCCAACTAAAGTTAAAATAATTAATGAAAAGTTTAGAAATTTTAAATTTTAAATTGTGATTGGTTGATTAATGTAAAATGCTTTAAATCAAGTGTTTGATAATAGGTTGATATGTTAGACAAATCATTAAATACCCGTATCCTTAAATTTTTTATCTTTTCAATTTGTTAACATCTTTGTAAAACGGAGGGAATATTTTATTTACTCACAATTATTTCACAAATAATACATATCACAATTAATTTGTAAGTTAAGCTATGATTACTCATAAAAAAAAATTCATTGAATCTTTCTTTTGATGACCTGATGAACTGTTTTCACTCTTTATTAACTACAAAATATTTCGAGAGGTTATAACTGGCATTTTCTTTCGATTTTTGTACGATGATATTGTATTCTATTACTAACATCATAACATAATTTAATATTAGTGTCGATTTGACACGTGGAATTGAACATAAAATTAGTGGTTGGAATTAGAATTGAAGCTTAGAATTGAAATTATGGTGTTCTGTTGTGCCCTTGGAATTGGAATTACAATTCCAAAGCCAATTCTATGAAATTAGATTATGGGTTTGTTAGGCAAAACTAATTTATAGCTGTGAGTTTGTAACTGTGCAGCGAGTTGAGAGTTGTGAGCTTGTAGCTACGAGTTTATAGCTGTTTAGCTAACTATTTGAAATAGTGTTGTTTGACAAAACTAGCTTTTAAAGTAACTGAAAGCTATTAAACGACCGAAAAGGACATAGGATATTATATTATTTATATTTATTATTTTAATTTTTTCTTTATTTATTAAATAAATAGTTAATTAATTAAAAATTATTAAATTATAATTAATTAAATTCGTTTATTTTCTTTATTTATTAATTATGTAGTTAATTAATTAATTATAACAAAATTATTAAATTATAATTAATAATTATTAAACTAACAATAATTAAAAATTAAATTGTCATCATGGTAGATAAATAATTTCGAATATTTTTTTAGGGTATAATTGGTATATGAATTATTGAAAGCTAGTTTAGTTTCTTGTTCAAGTACCTTTCTGAAAACTAGCTTTTAAAAACTACAAGCTCCTTTTTTAAAAGTTACAAGCTCCTGTTAATTTGTGTTCACCGAACGAGATTAGTAGTTTATTAACTGAATCTAAAAGCTGCTAATTAACCTTGCCGAACAAAGCCTATAACTAAAAATGCGCAAACTCAATTTCTACCTCTAAACCTCGGAATTACAATTCCATGCTTTATAGAATTAAGTTGGCTTAATTATGTCACAAGTCCCTGAAATTTGGGGTACTTTTGTCAGATACCTATTCTTTTTTTCTCAATGTCTGACTCGCTGAAGTTACTTCTGGGTTTGTCATATACCCCTATTACCAATTCTGACCAATTTTGCTGACATGTAACATCAGAATCCTAATCAGACGCAGGAGATTGGTCATGTGGTGCTGTGTGATATCACATGGGCGAAGACGACCTCTCTCTTCAATCCTTTCTTTTCTTTTTTTATTTAACTAAAAATATTAAGTTTTTTTAGTTTTTTAATTTACAAAAAAAGGATCTTCACCCACGGGGTACCAGATGCCTAACCTTCTGGCCCTCTGACCAGGATTTCGATGTTACATGTCAGTAAAATTGACCAAAATTGCTAGTAGGGATATATTACAAACTCGGAAGTAACTTCGGGGAGTCAAACATCGAAAAAAAAGAATAAAGGTATTTGGCATAAGTATCCCAAACTTCAGGAACTTGTGACATAATTAAGCCTAAAAAGAAATTGCATGTGACGTGTCTACCGGTCCATCATACAGATGGCAATGCAGGCTATCCGATCGGATTCGGGCTCGGGCCATGATCAGTTGGGCTAAAAAGGCCCAGATAAAATATGGCCCAAAAATCATATAACTAAACCTGGTAGCGAGTCACCTTTTTAACTCGATCGGGGAAGGTTTTAGGGTTATGTTAGGGGGTCGACCCAGAGCCCGACTGATTCTGGTTTTATTAAAGCGAGCCAAAAGATCCGATATCTATTTGGGTCGTATTTTGAGAGTCTAAACTCATCTATTTATTCAGGCTGTAACACCCTAATTTAGGAAACTAGAAATTTCCTTTTTCATTTAATTCACAAAAATACAGGTAAATTTTTTTTTTCATTTGATGACATTGACATGAGTTCTTTCTTTCAAATACGTTTCCTTTTCAAAAACATTTTTATTATAACATGGCACTTTCACGTTCCACGTCATCCATCCGGTTTTCCAAATCGAGATGTTACCAACACCGCGCTCTGGAACCTCGTTTGTCATACTCAAAATCATTATGATATTATTTCAGTTATCAAGCCCATAAAACCTTATTACAGTACGGGAGTTACATGGTATCTAGCAAACTTATCAAAGGTCAATAACATACATGACTCATAATACATAACTGAAAATAAACTAACTACTGATAAAAGGTTAAAATTGAAAAAATAAATATGTTTGTGTATTGAAAATGTAAAAGGCCAAATATTGTGAAATAAGAAAAAAAACCTAAAAGGCCAAACTCAATGAAATGAAGGGAGTATTGATGAAGGGTTTTAATATTGGCTTAATTATGTTACAAGTCCTTGAAGTTTGGGGTACTTTTGTCACATACCATTATTCTTTCTTTTTCAATGTCTGACCCCCGAAGTTACTTATGGCTTTGTCATATACCCCTACTACCAATTATGGCCAGTTTTGCTGACATGTAAAATCGGAATCCTGATCAGATGCAGGAGGTTAAGCACCTGGTGCCCCGTGGACGAAGATCCTTTTTTTAAAAAAAAAAATTTAAAAACTAAAAAAGTTAATATTTTTATATTTTTAGTTAAATAAAAAAAGAATTAAAGAGAGAGGTCGTCTTTTTCCGTGTGACATCACGCGGCACCACATAACCAACTTCCTGCATTTGACTAGGATTATGATATTACATGTCATCAAAATTGGCCAGAATTGGTAGTAGGGGTATATGACAAACCCAAAAGTAACTTCGGGGAGTCAGACATTGGAAAAAAATATAAGAGTATATGACAAAAGTACCCCAAACTTCAGAAATTTGTGACATAATCAAACCTTTAATATTTCAGGAAGATAAATTTTAAAGTGGACTATAAAGTTTACGGGATGACTTCTAAAATCCAATATCAAATTAGGAAGATGATTATAAAATTAAGAGATACTCTTTCCAGTTTGAAATATAAAATATAGAAAAACACCCTTTTTTTTAAATACATAAGTAAAAATAATCAATCTTCTTAAATTGTTGTTTTATTTCTGATGCTACGCTTTCCTAAAACATACCTAGAAAATTGTTATCTCATTTAATTTTTGTTTCATTTTCAATATTACTTTCCTAAAATATCTCTATTTTTAATAAATTCAGAAAAATTAAATACAATCAACTAACTTCCTTAATAAGCGCGATTTTAGTTTTTTTTATTATATTCTAAACCGGAGGAAGTGTTTCATCTCGTGTTAAATAGTACAATGTAAGTTTCTTAGGAAAAAAAATCCTAATTGTAAGTTGTTTTTTCAATTTTTAATGGTATTAATTACTTATTTTTTATAAAACTTTTATTTATTTAACACTTTTTAGTCAATAATAATTATATGGATAATTTTGAAAAAAATATATTTAATGGTTACATTTTCGTCTCCTCTAACAATGTAAGCTCATTTGACTAAAAGACACACTCTTAAAGGAAGTTAGTAATTACTCCATCCGTTCTTATTTATCTATCATATTTCAAACACAACACACCCTTTAAGAAATGCAATCATTACTTAGATTTCCAATACATTAATTATGTTTTTTCCCTACTATACCCTTGATCTTTCCATAATCATTACTTTTTTACTACTACTTACGAAAACCAATACCCTATTTTAAACATGAAAAGTAAAATTTATTACACTATTGAAATTATCAAAATGATATATAAAAAGTAAAGAAACAAAAAAAACTCTCCAAAGAAGGACAGGTAAATAGGAACAGAGGGAGTAAATTGTTGTTGAATCAAAGGTTTTGATGAAGACAAATGAACAAGCTCGGTGTGATGACGACAAAAATATCATGTGCTCGGTTCTCGGCCAAGGTTTGATGAAGCCAAATGAATCAGCTACGAAGTATCCTCGAAATCAAATCAAGCTCGGTATGTTGATCAGCTCGATATGAATCAGCTCGGTGCGTACTCGGAAGTGACCAATCCGATATATCGCTCAGAGCAGACTCAGTCAGCCGACGTCAAGCTCGGCAACACTATCGATCAGAGTAGATTTAGTCAGCCGACGTCAAGCTCGGCAACACTATCGATCAAAGCAGACTCAGTCAGCCGACGTCAAGCTCGACAACAACTATCGCTCAAAGCAGACTAAGTCAGCCGATGTCAAGCTCGACAACACTGTTCGCTCAAAGCAGACTTAGTCAGCCGACGTCAAGCTCGGCAACACTTAGCGCTCAAAGTAGACTCAGTCAACCGAGAAGAAGCTTGAACATTTATCAAGTTTGGTCAGCTCAGCTCAGAAGACCTCAAGCTCAGCATCAGATCAGCTCAGCTCAGAAGTCCTCAAGCTCGACATCAGATCAGCACAGCTCAGATCAGATAAATCACTCAAGTTCCCTAGCTCGGTGACGATATCAAGCTTGGTGAAGATGTCAAGATCGAACCTAAGCTCGACATCAGATCAACTCAGCTCAGAAGTCCCCAAGCTCGGCTTAAGGAAGTCGGTCAAAAGATCAGCTCGATCAGCTCAGATCAGGTCTTTCACACAAGTCCCCAAGATTGAAGAGGTCAAGCTCAAACTAGTTGTCAAGCTTGACAACGTTGTTCATCTCCTTCAACCTTCAGCAGTACATCGCGCATGCACCACTTCGTCTCTGGTATCATAGAACTGTGCGTGGCTGGCAATTTTGTCCTTATCTCAACAGCACTCATCCCTCAGCATCCTTATGATTTCAAAATTGCAAATTCAAATCAACATTGGAAGAGAGACAAATTCAGAACATTACAAAGAAGTGGAAACAACTGGACAAAGGACGAACGTATCTCTGTACAGTGCAGAAATTGTCCATTATATCTGTTGCAAAGGACATACGTATTTTCCACTCTCTCTCCTACCTCATGCATGCTGGAATCACTATAAAAGGCATGTTTTTCCTCTTCAGAAGATAACAAGGTAGAACAAAACACGATAGAGAAAAACAACAAGTGAACATGAGTAAAATTTTCATTCTCTGAAATACATAAGAGCAAAAATGCAGAAAAGAGAACGATAAAAGTTAGAGAGTAAAACTGTTATATTCAAGATCCTCAAATCGTTCTCTACATACAAAAATCCTTTCTCAAACACATAACTGAATACTCATCTGTTTCATCAAACTCTCAAATCAAACACACTTGAGTTTCGGGTTGGAGCCATCTCATTCATTCAACTGTTCTTCAAGTCTTGAGGTGTTATCAAGCAGTGAAAGTCTTGGAAGGTTTTCAAGCTCGTCTAAGAGGTTCTTGGCGATTGAAGTCTTAGGAGGTTCCTGAGCAAAAATCCAAGGAGGTTCTTTGGTGAAAATCCTTGAAGGTTTCAAGGTGTCTTGAAGGTTTCAAGACTTGTTAAATTAGGTAGAAGCCAAGAGGTTGGTACTCTCTTGGTGGATTAATTGATCCCTTGTAATTTCTATCAATTTAATATTATTAAAGGCTTCCTGAGGTTCAGGGGGGACTGGACGTAGCTCACCGTGGTTGTGAGTGAACCAGTATAAAATCTCGGTGTCTCTTTATTTCTTTACCGCTTTCAATTTTTATTCCGAGCTCTTAATCGGCTTTGTTTAACTTGTATTTTGTGCTCGGGTAGTGCTAGCAAATTTCCGCTGCAAACCAGATCTTTGAGTGGCGCAGCTCGGATAATCAGTGATCGGCTTAGATAACCGATTATCAAAATCTGCTCGGCCCAAAGTCAGCATTTTTAGTTTAACATCAAGCATTATCCGACCGATTTCATTCACATCGCGAAAAATTGGTATTATTGCTTCCAACTACTATTCACCCCCCTCTAGTAGATTGTTAGGCCGCTTGCTGGGTTTCCCACAATTGTTAGTTGTATTGGAAATGTAAACATTTCATATAGTTTTTTTAAATATAAGTTAATCAAATCTTAAAAAGTAAATGTTTCTTGAGAAACCAAAACACTTTAGAATTAAAAAATAATTCTTTAAATCATCAATACAATTTTACTATTTATATTTTGGATTTTCTTAACCTCAACCCTTAAAGCTGAGGATAAGAGGCTTTATAAAACATTTTTGCATTGAAAACTTAAACATTTAAGACTTGGAACTTAGTAAATTTATGTTTCTAATACTTTTTTCTCTTTTTTAACCTCGTATCCTCAGCTCTTAAACCTTTATATTTTTTTATCATATACATGAGGTGCATAAGATAGAAAAATCGTTTTTTAAATTACTATTATAATAATTATAGTGACTCTGAAAAATTAGATTAACTATAAGTGTTGCTGAAAAATAAGTAATTAATGCTATTAAAAATTGAAAATTGGAAATGTGACATACATTAGGAAAAAAAAATGTAAATAGAACTTATATTTAGAACCCAAAGAAATAACTAATTTTTTGAAAAGACATTTTTCTTGTCAAAAGATTTGCACGAAAGATAATGAGAAGAGAGAAATATGGGAGAGAGAAGTGTGAAAGAGAGATTATAGGGAGAAAATGAATAAATTCTGTAGTTGTTTGGTATCAGAGAAAATGTGAAGAAATTGGGAAGAGAGAAAAATTGAGTTGAATTTTTTCTCCATTTGTTTGGTTGGAGAGAAAAGTGGAAAAAGAGAAAACAATAAATTTGTCAAAAGACAACTACAACCTTATTTTACAAAATAGAAAGAAATATATTTTTTATTTTTACATGTATGTATATTTTACATAACTAAAAAAAGTTTCTTTACTTCAATTATTTATTACACCCTCCAGCTTACAATACAAACCAAATCTAACTACTTTCACACTTATTAAGAAGATTAGTTGATTGTATTTAATTTTCTTAAATTTATAAAAAAAATTAGATGTATTTTAGGAAAGTAGTATTGGAAATAAAACAAAAATTAAACGAGAAAACAATTTTCTAGGTGTATTTTAAGAAAGTAGTATTGAGAAAAATAAAATTTAAGAAGATTAGTTACTTTTGCCTATATTTTAAACCAAATGAAATGTGTTTTTTATTGCTTATATTTCAAGCCGGAGGAAGTACATAATAAAAATTTCGAGTCCAAAATATTAAAAAAAAAGTTTTTTTTATTGAAATAAAAATGTTTTATTTTTTAAAATAAAAAAAATAAAAAGAAGGGTCAAACAAAATGAATAAGTGAAGTACATATGAGTAATTTTACATATCAATTCAAGTTTTATCTCCATTTTCTCTTCCATTGGAGAGAGAAAATTTTTTTATGATGGAAACCCCAACATTTTCTGTAACACCCCTAATTTTCGTCTCCCAAATAACCAAGAAATTAATTATAACAATTATTATATAATAGATTTATATTAGTTTTGAAGGTTTTAGTTTTTGTACATTATGTGTTTTTATATAAAAATATGAGATATATTTTTATATGGTTATTTTGTACAAAAATGTGAATATTGTAAATTAGCCCTTGGGTTGGGACCTAATTGCAATATTAAAAAGGTTTTTGAAGAAAGAGTAATTAAATTATAAATTTTTGAATTTTATCAGTATGTAACCGGTTAGAAGGGCTGTGTAACCGGTTACACGATGAACTCAGAATTTGGGATTAGTGCGTTTGATGAGTAATCAAGCCAAAACCCAGAAATTTGCCACGAATCAGCCTTCATACTTGGTGGGATACGCGTGTCGCATTGCATGCAAGTCTGATTTCTCTATAAAACCCTAATTGTTGATGAATTTGGGTTGATTTTCTGATAGAAGGTTTATTCCGTTCTCATAGAACCAGTGATAAGGAAATCTTAAAGGAGTTGTAGTAAGGTCCCTGACTCTGGAGAAGAGAATTTAACCTCACCAGTGTTAAAGTTAATCAATTTCTCCGACCGAGTGCAGGGCAGTTATCTTTTGAAGGATCAACCTTGTTGAGTTTGTTAAACTCTAAAGCTATTCCTTCCTTTGTTCCTTATGGATAAGGGTATTGATCAAAGTTGCTCTATGCCTTATCCAATCTGCTATCTCAAAGTGGAGACTCCTACAAATCTCCTTGTAGTTGTTTCCAAGGTAAGTCTGGATCGTTCTATTAAGGTATTAGACTTTGTCTAACTACCTGTGTCATGATTTCATTTGATCTTAAGCACGGTTTGGGAACCGGAGGATCAAGTAATCATGATTAATGACGATAGAACAACCCTGTATTGGGATTTCCAAGTTTCGAATCTGAAATCCAATGGACCCATGTGTCTGCTTCTGGGCAGCAGTGAAGGAAATAGGGGGTTAAAGAAATCTGGGTTTCAAGAAATGATGTTAGGTTCACCCTTGAGCAAAGAGATAGAGTTTGGAATCAAGTTAATTCTTGAAGCTGATTCTCTCTCTACTACCCTTACGATATGGTATCATCGGGAATGGTCAAAGGGGAGAAACACGTAGAGAAGTTGCTAAAAGAATTGGTTGGACCAGGTTAAAGGAGTCTAAGTGTTTTCTAAGATTGATTGGCGGTTGAATTAACCCCAAATCAGGATTCGGGGCAAGGATACACTTAAGACTGCATTTTGATCTCGATACGGACATTATGAGTAGAAAATAATGCCGTTCGGATTGACTAATGCACCTGTTCTTTATGGATTATAAGAACGGGACCTTTAGATTATATTTGGATTCGTTTGTGGTTTATCCTGAGAATCCGGAGGAGCATGAGGAACATCTCGGGATTGTGTCGAGAATCCTGCAAGAGGAGTAGTTGTGTGTTAAGCTCGCCAAAAGATGAGTTTTGGCTGAGCGAAGTTACGTTCGCAGGGCATGTGATTTTTAAAGAAGAAATTGCGATGGATCCAGCAAAGGTAAGTTTAGTGTTGAATTGGGAACAACCTAAGACTGTAACTGAGGTGAGAAGTTTCTTAGGGCTGGCTGGATACTATCGCCGGAGTATTTAAGGATTTTCTAAGATCGCATGGCCTTTGACCAAGTTGACTTAGAAGGATCCACTGATGGTATTGAATGATAGGATGTTTGATTATGGCGTGGTAGTAATGGGTTTTACCCCAATATATAATATGATTAGTCCAAGAGGAATTATGGGAAATGTGAATAGACTATGATTTAAATCATTTCAGTGATAAAGTTCAGTTGGAATCAAGATATTAGAGTACGATTAAATCCTATTTTGAGTTGGATTGGATGATGTAAAGAAAATGGTTTTTGAAAGTTCTTTGGTTTTATTTCTAAAACAATACTTCATAACCGGTTAGAGTTTCTTGTAACCGGTTAGAAGCTGAAAGTTTAAATTAAAAATTTAAGTCAATTGTGAAGTAACTTTTGGCATCAATAAACATCTTACTCCAATCCAAACTCAATGTCAATTACCTAAGTAAAAATTAAGGAAAGGATTTAATTTGGTAAAATAACTTAATGCCTTGATTCATCATTGAAATTGATTTAATAGGATTGAATCATAATATTTATGGACTAATCGAGAATTGAAATTGAGGAGCTACTTCAATTAGAGAAGGTAGAGAATTGAGCTGGATGATGCAAAGGAAACATTAGGTACTAAGATAAGAATGTTGTAATTCATGAACAAGTTTGGAGTTCGAAAGTATGCATGACAATAAGAAGAAGAGTTGAATGTAAGATAAAGGCGATGGATGGAGTTTCTTAAAGATTATGGCTTTGAGCTCCATCCTGGCATAGAAAACGTAGTTGCAGACGATTTGAGTTGATAGGCTATTATTGTGAGCTCAATGATGGTTAAGGAGGTTATCCTGATCGAGGAATTCAGAGACCTAGCTAAGTCTGGTAACCCAAGAGGAACCCTCTAGTATTAGATTGGGAATGTTGCCAATCATCAACCAATTCCTGAATCGGATTCGTGAATTTCAACCAGGAAATGAGGAGTTAGATTTCTATGAAGAAAACGAATAAGATTTAATCTTTGAAATTAAAATCAGGGATTATGGATATTAGAAAATATATTATGGAAGTAAGGGATTTAGGAAGTGTTTTCTGGTACAACCTAGATGAGAAATCCAAAGGCATGAACTTCAAGAGTAGATTATGTTCGAACCCAAGTTAGCTATCGATTATCAAGGAAGAAGGAATTTCTCGATGTTGGTAAGAATGTATGAGGACTATGGGAAAGTACATAAAATTCATGCGAGAAATGTCTGAGTTCAGAATAGGAGAAAGAATGGTGAAATACAGGCCCAACTGGAGAAAGAGGAAAAAGTAAATGGGAGAATATCAACCACGGAAATATCAATGTTAAGGAATCCTTGATTGAAGAAAAGTGACTAAGGAGGAAATAGGGAAGGGAACATTTATCCATCTCAAGGTAATAATGTGAGGCACATCACTTGGAGTTTAGTTGTGATGTACCTAAGGGAATAGTAAATTTCGATTGTAGAAAGCTGGAGTATTATTCGCCGAATTGTCTTGAAAGAAAAGGTGAGAAAGGATTGGACAGCAAGCGAATCCAGCACGAGAAGAATTCACCGGCTGAGATGAGAGTGGAATGTAATCCTGACGTAGACAACCCAAGCCTATCTCTTCCTTTGATCTGAGTTAACGTAGTTAAATGTTTTCGATTACGTTGATCTAATCGTTTGAGAATATCAATATCCTGTTGGAAGTTCAACTTCAATCTTTCTGTGATCAAAACCTTTATCACAGTTGGATGTGATAAATCGCTGTGGACACTACAGAAATAGAAAGATCAGTTATGGCTAGAGAGATTAACAACCACCGGGATAGGACAAATCTTTGTCTCCCCAACGGAAATGTCTCTAGAACTTGACTATCTAACTAAGTCTGATAGTGATAATTACCCTATCTTTAAGTTCATCTAACTTAAAGACCTGTCGTATGGTCTTTCTTGCGAAAGATTATATCTGAAAGGAATGATTTTGTTACTAATGGTTTGAATATTAGGACTGATCACCCTAATATCTCAAATTATTAAGGAATAAAGTCATACAAATGTTTCTTTGATCGTGCTCGAGAGATCAGAGTGCGCAGCCCAAAAAGTTTTTCCAAAAAGTTGATTGAAAAGTGTATTATTCAAAAGAGTATTTCTTTTAAAAGAAATTCTTTCACATAAGAGTTTTATACGAAAAATCCTTGTGGTTTAGTTTGGAAAGTTTTTCCTGAAGGGTTTTATTTGAAATGTTTCAAAATACAAGGATTATATCGAAACTCTTTTAAGTGGGGGAGGACCCTAAAGAACAAATTTTTGGGAGCAAGATGAAGTTTTCTAGTATAAAAATATTTTGGAAAAGTGGAAAATTTCAAAAGATGAATTTCGGGGACGAAATTCCTTTTAAGTGGGGGAGTAGTGTAACACCCCTAATTTTCGTCTCCCAAATAACCAAGAAATTAATTATAACAATTATTTTATAATTGATTTATATTAGTTTTGAAGGTTTTAGTTTTTGTACATTATGTGTTTTTATATAAAAATATGAGATATATTTTTATATGGTTATTTGGTACAAAAATGTGAATATTGTAAATTAGCCCTTGGGTTGGGACCTAATTGCAATATTAAAATGGTTTTTGAAGAAAGAGTAATTAAATTATAAATTTTTGAATTTTATCAGTATGTAACCGGTTAGAAGGGCTGTGTAACCGGTTACACGATGAACTCAGAATTTGGGATTAGTGCGTTTGATGAGTAATCAAGCCAAAACCAAGAAATATGCCACGAATCAGCCTTCATACTTGGTGGGATACGCGTGTCGCATTGCATGCAAGTCTGATTTCTCTATAAAAACCCTAATTGTTGATGAATTTGGGTTGATTTTCTGATAGAAGGGTTGAAACTCTGTTTCTAGGGTTCTTGATTCGTCTGGTGCGATTCTCCTTCGTTTCTGAGAGTTAGAACATGAGTGATACACCATTACAAAGCTTGAATCAAGAGCTTTGTATTGATATAAAATTTGTGAGTTGAGAGTCCCTGAATCAAGAGAACGAAGCTTGCCAAGTGAGGTGTTGATGCTGTCAAACCTCAGCTTCTGGTTTCTGGAGCTGACTTTGAAGCTCGATTTTGGTAAGCACACGAACCCTTTTGGTTTCAAATCTATTCCTACCTCTAGTGCATGTTGCAGAGAACTCAATTTGACTATTTTCCCCAATTCTTAATTTGGTTTTGCATGTCAATTTCCCTGGTTTTGGTACCCTGTCCAACTCTATCTGCATGTAGTGGATTTAATGGGAATCTATGTTGGAGCCTTTCTCTCTGCAATGTGTTGGATCAAGCACGAACCTAAGGTAAGGGGGAAGCTTACTATTTGCTAGAATGAGAATAAATTGTGGTAGAATATAGGATGAGTCACAAAGAGACTCAAAGGGCATAAGTTAAAATGGTTAAATGGCTTGGAGGCCAATTTGAGCTCAATTGTTGTTTTGAGCAATGTTATCTGGATGCATGCAAGCTATGTTGATGTTGATTTCATGACTTAATTGGATATTATGTGAATTGATGCATTAAGTTGTGAAATATGTGCTATTATGTGCAATTTGAGTATCTAAATTGAATGCATGCAAGATAGGTATGTTTATGTGGTTGAACACACTAGTATTAAGGTATGTAAACTCTATTTATGAATGAAATTGGTTAGATTTGAGTATGGTAGAAAATGGTATGCAAAACCTCATTTTTCAGTGTATGTTCTGCCTAATCTAACCGGTTAGTCGAAATTTGTAACCGGTTAGATACTGTAAATTTTCAAAGAAAATGAATTTCTGAAATTGGCTAAGAATCCATACCATTTGTACTCAAGTTTAAGCTAGAATTTCATACAATGACCAATCTAAAACTATGTGTTTGAGCACTGTTTGGTTTAGATTGGAGGTGATGAGTTAATTCCTTAATATCAAGAGGAAATTTCAGGAGGAAATTATGCATAAATGAAAATTGGATTATGACTTAGATCTTTTGAATGATATTATGTGTTGAACTTGAGGTATTATGTTATGCTAAGACCTTGTTATTGGATTGAGAAGAGAATTTAAGAAAAGATTCTTGGAAAATCAGTGGTTTTATATTCAGGTCTGTAATTCTAATCGGTTAAGTGATGATGTAACCGGTTAGTACCTGAAACTTAAAAATAAAAGTTAAGTTTTTGAATAAGGGTTGCTAATACCAATGATTATATTCTCTCAATCCAGGTCTATGAGCATATGTTAATTTTAAATTCAAAGGTGAATTTTATGAGTAAAGCCATACCTCAAGATATCATTCAGAAAGTTGTGTTTTTCTAAGTCATAATAATGGAATTAATGGGAACATGACCCTGTACTCTAGGAGTACCAAACTGATGCAACCTACTTGATGACACATTCCGGGAATGTGGCCATTGTCTGGGACATGGTTTCTTGGAGACGTTCGGGGAACGTGATGCACACTCCGGGAGTGGTGCTTGATTATATTCCAAGTATGGTTTGCGATACGTTCTGGGAACGTATGTTAGTGTTCTGGGAACACATTGGTATAATAATAGAATTAAAGATAAAATCAACCTTGATGATTGTGCATTCATATAGAATGGAAGTTTGGTTGGTAGGAACGTTTATCATATTCTGGGAATATGAGGAGGGTACTCCGGGAGTACCAAATTGTAACCTACTTGATGACACATTATAGATATGTGGCCAGTGTCTGGGACCTGGTTCTATACGTTCTGGGAACACATTGATAAGCAAACTCTGATTTTACTAGTCCACTTCATTATTAATCAAGTGTTTGTGAAAAAGAATTTTCAAGGGAAGGGATACTTCTTATTTTCAGATTTTTTTTTCCAATAATAACAAGTCCAAGTAATCATAAACTTATTACTTTTCTTATAAAGTAAGATGATATACAAGGAGTGTTACATTTTCTCTCCCCCTCATTTTCTCTTGTGAACCAAAGGATTGTTTTCTCTCCACTCAAAATCCCCTACCCCAAAATTACCCAAAACAAACGAAGGATAAGTACTCATATTTTACACCGGGGGAAGAAAATATTATTAAGATATTCATTTCTCTTGGTTATCATTAAGACTCTTCTTAAATAGAAATAAATTAAAGCTCATTCATTTTTCAATTAATTGATAGTCAATTACTTGCTTTATTTCAATTTATCTATCGTTTTAGGAATTTCACACAAATTAAAAATGTTATTTAACATTTTAGTTTTCAATAAAATGATAAGGTAACTTTACTATATTATCCTTACTCTAAATTATTTATCACACATTTTACATGTTTCAAAATGTTTAAAAGCAGGGTTTAAAGTTGAAAAAAATTAATTAATGCATCCTCAAATTCCTAAAGCGACAAATAATTTATAACAAGTTGAAAATGCAAAAATGACAAATAAATTAGAACAGGTAGAGTAAAAACGATGAATTGATGTACATAAAAATAAATAAAAATTGATATATGAGCTTGTAAAATTTGTAACGATCTTATTTTTATTAATCTAAAAATCATATTTATGTATGTTTTATTTATATGAAAGCGAAGTATGAAAAATGATTTACAACTATTTTCTTAGTAAATGCATATATGTATATAATTATGTTGAGCTAAAATATGTATATGTATAAGTGTTTGTAACCATTTTCCTAGCGTATGTGTATATATATATACCTGTGTATGTATTAGCATTTGTAATTATATTCTTGTGCATATATGTATGTATGTATGCATTAGTAGTTCTATGTGTATGTTTAAGTGGAGTATATATATATGTGTGTTTGTGTTCATAGGTATAAGTAGTATAATTGTTTTCTTGTGTTTATTCGTATGTTTATATATATATATGTGTGTGTGTGTGTGCGCGCGCGCGATCATAGTATAAGGATTGGTTAGGGAAGTGTGATTAAAGTCGATGTATAAGCTTAAGGTATTTGTGATTTAGGCTTTGAGTGTTTTGATTTTGTGTAGGTTCGAGTACCGGGGTTTTCCAGAGTCCGAATAGGCATTCTTAGTGCCTTAACCTTGATGGAGTAATGGGATAGAGAACCCTAAGATTGAGATTCGAGTGTTAGTGTGGGCCTTAGTGTTAGTGCTCGGAGGATTCCCTCGGAACCGTGTTTCGATTGAATTCCTGAAAGTAATAGGTTTTGTAAGGCGATTGGATTTTATCCGACCTTTTTGGTTATGCCTTGAGCATGTGTAGTCCTAGATTTATGAGGTTAGAGAGTTGCCTTAAGTCGGTCGGGTTAGATCGAGTGTTAGAAAAGAGTTAAGTTTAGACTTTAGTTTTTAGTTCGTTGATTTTCCGTGTTCGTGATTTGTGTGCTTAATATTATGAATTTATGATTTTGATGTTTGGAATGTGATTTATTGTTTTGGGTGTTTGATTTAGTATTAGGAAGGGTTAGAAACCTTGGAATCGAGTCAATAAGGGCGAAAATTGGTGTTTCGGGGCTTCTAGTGCGCACAGGCACGAGCCGGTGCGCCCAAACGCACCAGGGTGCATCCAGTGCACCAGATCAGGGGCTTTTGCGCCCAAGCGTGGCACAACTCGCGCTCAGGTGTGCGCAGAGTAATTCAGCGCCGCATCAGTTGCGTGACGAGTGTGCACTTGCGCGCGGGTACGAATTCAGCACACCAGCCACATTAAAAAGGCGCACCAGCCTCTCTTCTCTTCATTTGCTACTCCCCCCCCCCCCCCCCCCTCTCTCTCTATTTCTCCCAAATCACCCCCAACACCTATCAACCACCCATGTTCCCCCTCCAATCCTCCTCCCATGAAGATTCATCTTCTCCCTCATGTATTCTCCTTCATCTCCTTCCTTTGGTCTCTCTCTCTTTCTCTCCCTCCTTGAAGCTCTCTCTCTCCTAGGGCTTTTCTCTCTCCTCCAATCTCAGGAATCAAGTGGAGATCAGAATAGAGAGTTGGAATCCAAGTAGATCAGAGGTAGATTCTTGGTCCATGGAGCTTCAATCGAGTTCTCTCTTTCTCTAAGGTAAGGGGAGACAATTTTTCACACTTTGAGTTAGGGATAGTTAGAGTTTATAATAGGATTTGGGATTAATAGTTAAATTGGGTTGTGGGTAACAAAATAGTACTTGTTTAGAGTTAGATTAGGGGCGAATAGAGTTTGTTGGTTGATTTTTTTATATTAATTAGTTATGATAAATCCCCTTTATATATTATTAAAGTAGGAAGTGAAGAACCTTAGGGAGTTGACTTATATTTTGGTACTCTGAGACATACCTGAGTATGTCGATTGATTTATTTGATATTCGCTGATTGTGGTTGATGTGGATTGCTGAGAATTTATTATGTCAACTAAGTGCTAAATAGGTATATTTGTGACTAAGTGCTAAATGTGTGATATATATATAGCTGACTGCTGGATATTGGGTGGTGAAAATGGTTTAATAATTATAAAAGATTTTATATGAAGGCTTGACAATGATGAACATGTATGCGATGTTCTATGTTATATGTGCTTATATTTGTTAAGTGATATGTACTCTGAAAAATGTGAAAGTAAATGATAAACAATTGAGGAGAAAGGAGTAAAATAATGGAATAAGTATCAGGATTGAGAGATGTGCTTAATAAAGAACAAGATATATAATGTGTGGAATCCGACTGCGATGTGGCGCGAATCGGATAGTCTACAACCAGAGTAATAGATATTAATGTGTGGAATCCGACAGCGATGTGGTGTGATTCGGATAGTCCACGAAAAAGATTAAATATTATTCTCTTGCGGCCGGTTGCGATTGTACGCGAGCCGGGGCCGACTGTGATTGTACGCGAATCGGTTATTACGCGAAAGAGAATAAACACTAATCCCTTGCGACTGGTTGCGATTGTACGCGAGCCGGGGCCGTTTGCGATGTGCGCGAATCGGTTAGTACGCGAAAGGGACTAAACATTATCCTCCTGCGGCCGGTTGCGATTGTACGCGAGCCGGGGCCGACTGCGATGTGCGCGAATCGGTTAGTATGAGAAGAGGAAATTCACATAAAACACATAATGGAAAAGAGAAATGATTTGAAAGAATATAAATATATAATAACCCCTTGTGGCTGGCTGCGATTGTACGCGAACCGGGGCCGATTGTGATGTACGCGAATCGGTTAGTACACGAAAGGGGAATAGAAACTAATCCTCTTGCGGCCGGTTGCGATTGTACGCAAGCCGGGGCCGACTGCGATGTGGGCGAATCGGTTAGTACGCGAAGAGGATAGTTTCTCAAAAACTTAAAGAATGCGTATAAGACATTTAAAAGGAAAATGGAAATGGGAAATGGAAGTAATTGGAAACTTAATAACATATGAATGTTACCCTGTTAAGTGAATGGGATGTGTTTTGTTAGTCCATGGCTTGATTTGATTATTATTCTTAAGTTTTATTATGAACTGTTTACTATCTTATAATGCACTGTGTTTGAAAAGGTCTCACCCTTAGTGGTTAACATTTTAGGTGCATGTTTAAGGAGCTTGAAGATCAGAGTGTGCAGCGGAAGAGTCGAAAGAAAGGGAACTCTAATTTATTTTGTGTATATTGTAATTGAGTGCCCCATCACTATCTATAAACTTGTTTTGAAAAGAAATTTTTGAGTCCCTCATTTTAATTATAAGCTTTTATTTGCTAATTTATAAATAAGAATCGGGGTGTTACAAAATTAACTTACAGATCAACTCACATCTTTAAAGAAAAATTAACATATGTCATAAAGTGATACTTCCTCCGTCTTACAAGGATGATAAAAATTAGCAAATTTTTTTGTCCCAAACTAAAGTTAAAATAGTTAATGAAAAGTTAGAAATTTTAAATTTTAAATTGTGATTGGTTGATTAATGTAAAATGCTTTAAATCAAGTGTTTGATAATAGGTTGATATGATAGACAAATTATTAAATACATGTATCCTTAATTTTTTTTTTAACTTTTTCAATTTGTTAACATCTTTGTAAAACGATGGAAATATTTTATTTACTCACAATTATTTCACAAATAATACATATCACAATTAATTTGTAAGTTAAGCTATGATTACTCAAAAAAAAATTCATTGAATCTTTCTTTTGATGACCTGATGAACTGTTTTCACTCTTTATTAACTACAAAATATTTTGAGAGGTTATAACTGCCATTTTCTTTCAATTTTTGTATGATGATATTGTATTCTATTACTAACATCTTAACATAATTTAATATTAAGGTCGGTTTGGCACTTGGAATTGAGCATAAAATTAGAGGTTGAAATTAGAATTGAAGTTTAGAATTGAAATTCTGGTGTTTGGTTGTGCACTTGGAATTGGAATTGGAATTACAATTCCAAAGCCAATTCTATGGAATTAGATTATGGGTCTGTTAGGAAAAACTAGTTTATAGTTGTGAGCTTGTAAATGTGCAGCTAGTTGAGAGTTGTGAGCTTGTAGCTACAAGTGTATAACTGTTTAGCTGACTGTTTGAAATAGTGTTGTTCGCAAAACTAACTTTTAAAGTTGCTGAAAACTATTAAATGACCGAAAAAGACATGGAATATTATATTATATATATTTTATTATTTTAATTTATTCTTTATTTATTAAATAAATAGTTAATTAATTAATTAATTACAAATTATTAAATTATATTTAATTAAATTCATTTCTTTTCTTTATTTATTAATTATGTAGTTAATTAATTAATTATAACGAATTTATTAAATTATAATTAATAATTATTAAACTAACAATAATTAAAAATTAAATTGTCATTAGGGTAGATAAATAATTTCGAATATTTTTTTTAGGGTATAATTGATATATCAATTATTGAAAGCTAATTTAGTTTCTTGTTCAAGTAACTTTTTGAAAACTTGCTTTCAAAAACTACAAGCTCATTTTTTTTTAAAAAAAAAGTTGCAAGCTCCTTCTAATTTGTGTTCACCGAACGATCTAGTAGTTTATTAATTGAATCTAAAAGCTCCTAACTAACCGTGCCGAACAAAGCCTATCACTAAAAATGTGCAAACTCAATTTTTTACCTCTAAACCTTAGAATTACAATTCCATACTTTATAGAATTAACTGTTATGAGTGTAGAAACAAAACATGTGACATGTCTACCGGTCCATCATAGAGATGGCAATGCAGGCTATTCGGTTGAATTCGGGCTTGGGCCATGATCAGTTGGGCTAAAAAGGCCGAGATAATATATGGGCCAAAAATCATATAACTAAACCTGGTAGCGAGTCACCTTTTTAACTCGATCGGGGAAGGTTTTTAGGTGATATTAGGGGGTCGACCCAGAGCCCGACTGATTCTGGTTTTATTAAAGCAAACCAAAAGACCCGATATCTATTTGGGTCGTATTTTGAGAGTCTAAACCCGTCTATATATCTTGTTTGTTCAAGCCGGCCCAACTAGGCCGAGTTTTTTGTCGCTTCTAGTTCATCCCAATGTTTGATCTTCCCCTCTTCTCCACTCTAGGAATTTTCTCATATTCATGACTCTCTTTTCTCTTCCCCATCATTCTCCGCTACCACTAGAATACATGATTCTTGGCCATCACAATGTCTCCATAACACGAGAAAAATGGTTGTGGCACACAAAAAAGGTAAGTGTTGCGACCCGCACAAATGGTGACGACACAAGGCACAAACAAAAGAATATAATTAATTTAATTTTTTGAACACTACATCTTATGCCTAAACAATTGAATAAGGTATTGAATTTGGAGTTCCTATTCTTATGCCCAAAGTTAACTCCGTCAGTGTCTTCCAATAAGATGTTGCCACGTGTCCCAACTTGCAATTTTTTTTTGGCTTTTTTGACTTTGAGGTCCCTAAACTTAGGAGGATAATTGAATTTAGTCCCTATCCTTTTTTTCGTTGGATCAGGTCCCTAAACTCTAGACCATTTTGGATTAAGTCCTTCTGTTAGTTTTATTCTAACACCATTACCCTGGGGAAATTTTTATGCCATGTGGACCAATAAATTAATGCCACATGGAATTTTTTTTTAAAATTGAAAAATTACAAAAAATAAATAAAATTAAAAAAATTGATTTTTTTTATAACGATGGGAGTACAACGCGTCTGCGATGAGATGCATCATCGTCATGGTCGTGATGTCTCGAGTGCTCACCACTGCCATCAGGATAACGATTTCAGAAGCTTTCGCCACCGTCCTCAAGGTCGCGCCTCGATCTGAGTTTTGTGCTTGCTTCGGTTTACAGCGAAAATCACTGTCACAGTCACGAGTTCGCTTGATGGTGTGCGGCAGCGCTAGTTATAGCCAAAGCCCATGGAACCTAGTTGCGGCGGCGACCCCGAAGATCCTCTTCGTTCTTCATCCTTCGCTTGGTCATCTTCTCTGCAAATCTGATGCGACACCGAAGGAGACCAGTCGCGCTTCCTTCACCGTGCAGCAGCCTCGCAACTTCGAACCCTCTTCTCTGCTTCCTCCGCCTTCTTCTTAGCAGCGCGTCATATGCAGAGTCTGGAGGGAGGGAGGAAGAAAGGCAACAAGTATCTTTGATTGACACAGAAAAATCTCTTTTTTATTACTTTAGAGTTTGATGATGAAGGTTTGGTAGGTGTCTAATTCAGTTTTTATCACTGGACACTGTGTGTGTTCTTTTTTTTTGTTTAGATCTTTATATTCTGAAAAACAATGTCACCCCCTAAGCAAGGTGAAGAAACCATGATGTCAAGCCTTAACGAGACGATCGAGCACGACGAGGTGGTTCACATTCTGGCCTGAAAAATTTTCTGTGGCATGGTCTGTTTATGATGTTTGGTTCAGTTGCGCTTCAAATCAGGCAATAATAAGCTAAAAGGAACAGATAGGATGCAGGTGGATGGATTAACAAATGCTTGAGTTCTAGGAATAAACTCATGCTGATTGAACAGATAGAAGGAGGAAGCAAGAGTCTGTTTTTTTTTAATTTTATTTATTTTTTGTAATTTTTCAATTTTAAAAGAAAAATTCCATGTGGCATTAATTTATTGGTCCACGTGGCATAAAAATTTCCCCAGGGTAACGATGTTAGATTAAAACTAACAGAAGGACTTAATCCAAAATGGTCCGGAGTATAGGAACTTGATCCAACGAAAAAAATGATAGGGACTAAATTCAATTACCCCCCTAAGTTTAGGGACCTCAAAGTCAAAAAAGCCAAAATAAAAAAAATAAATTTGCAAGTTGGGACACGTGGCAACTTCTTATTGGAAGACACTGACGGAGTTAACTTTGAGTTAACGGAAGGACTAGTTCCAAACAACGTCAAAGTTTAGGGAACATATCCAACAAAAAAAAGATTAAGGACTAAATCCAAAACACCCCCTAAGTTTAGGGACCTATCGCTTAAAAATAACCTAATTATAACTAGGCATGAATGCACTTAAATAAAAAAATACGAAATCAAAGTCGAGCATTAATTAATTAAAACAATTAAATTAATATTCATAATAAAATGATTGTTGCTTTGTGAAAGAGGTAAATATAACACAATAACAGAATACATGCAACAATAACCAATGTAAACAACAACGGTAAATAAAAGAGTAGGGATAGAGAGAATGACATCAAAGATTTTTATACTGGTTCTGCCTTTCCAGTTAGTCCCACAAACTGTTGGGTTCCGAAAAGGCATACGTCTAATCCCTTAACAACATGTTTCGGATTTTCTATTATTAATCGATTGGAGTCAAGTCCCAATTACAACCAATGCATCTCGCACACTACTCGATTCGACCTTTTGTTCCAGACTTCAAAAATGCACACAATAGTTTCTCACATCTAACACTCAGAGGATGTCACACCCTCACACTAGGGACATCTCTCCTAGACTCTAAGGTAGCCTAACTACTAGGTGTTCCACCGTTCATAAAGGACCATTACTCCAGAACAATATGTGGGTGCCTCACCCTAAACCAACGACAAAGGTGCCACACCTTCAACTTAGGGAACCACTCCCTAAAACCTGTAGGTCACCACACCCTTACAACAAAGGCTTTGATAATGGATACAACGATTACAATAATAATGAAGCACTCTCTATAGTGCGAATAAAACAAATTGAAGCTCTCTAATGACAAAGGTAATATGTTCACTCAAGCATAGGCCAATACTCAGAAGATGGAGAAGAAGAAGATGAGAACGTGAAACTCATTCTCAAAAAAAGAATTTTTCAAATGGAAGAGCGAGTCAATCTTTTGAAAAGAGGAACTGTATTTTTAAATTAATCTGATTAGCCATTTTGAATTCGAATTAAGTATCAGAATCAAATCCAAAAAAAATCTGGAAATAAATCAAATTGATTCATAATCGTTTTTGAAAAAATTTAAACAAGTAATTGATTACTCCACTTCTAGTAATCGATTTGTGTAATACCCGTAATTTTCCCCATTTTAATAAATTGATTTTCGGAGATTTCTGATTGGTCGATTCTTTTAAAGTTATATAAAAATATTGTTGGAATTATAATAATACGTGGCAGAGAAGGAAATTATTTTAAAAGTGATTAAATATTTGACTCTTGTGTTTTGTTGATTTAAAAGGATTTATTTCGTAGAGATAAATTATTTTGTGTTTGGACATATTATTATTTATTGATTTCTTTGATTTATTTAACTTTGAAAATTTATAACTTTTGACTGGTAAAGCGGAAGTTTAAAAATTTATAGTCAAAACGATCGTAATAAAATATAGAATTTATTTTGTACAGCTTTGGGATTTAAATCTTCTGCCACGAAATTTTTATATTTTGTGGAAGATTATATTGTTTTATTGTTTAAAGGAAATTGAATTATAATTTTTAAGTGTTATGCACTGTATTGGAAAAATATTATTTTTTACTATCCTAGTATGATGCACGATTTTGGTATGTCCTATTGCACTTGAATTTTGAATTTTAATTTGGGAGACATCCATTTATTAGTGCACAAGACCTAGGGCAACCCAATTAATGCAACTTACTCCCTCCGTTTCAAAAGTATTGTTGTTTAAGGTTATGCACGAGTTTTAAGAAATGATTAAATGATGTAAGAATTTAGGGTGTTTTGACTCTAATACCCCTATATAATCATTATTGAAGAAAGAGAAAAGTATTGAAAGTGAAAAAGAGAGTATAATAAATAAGGGTGTGTTGGGAAAAATAGCATTTATTATGTATTGGATTTTGTAAAAGAACAAGACTTTTGAAACATGGTACATATGCTAAAAAAACAAGACTTTTGAAACGGAGGGAGTATCTCTTAAACCACCCTAATTAAGACTAACAATTAATGACTCTATCTAAGAGTGGATTTTCGGCCAATAGGGCGTTTGCCCATTTATCTCTTACACACTCTCCCATTCCAATTAAATTTTAGACCCCCATTTTAATTAAATGAAACCACCCCTCTTAACCCTTATAAATACCTCACCCCGTAAGTCACCTACACTCTTACACTCACTCTTAGTCTTAGAACAAAAAAAAGAGAAGAGATAGAGGGAGAGAAGAAGAGGTTGAGAGGGAGGAAAGGAAGAGGAAGAAGGAGATTTTGATTTTCTCCACCCCATTTTCATCATCAACACTAGGTATTAATCTTCCACCATATTTTCCTTTTCTTCTCCTTTGATTATTTGGTTTTCATTTTGGGGCTTATGAGGGATTTTTATTTGTTTGATGATTAATAGCCTTTGCATGTGTGTTTTATTGATTTCTTCTTACTTTTTAAGCATTATTAAGCAAGTATTTGAAGTTAAAAATTGAAAAATGGACATGCACCATGATTTGAAGCTCACGGTTCCCCCCTCTTTGTGTTCAAATAATTTTTGTTTCTTAGTTTGTGTTAAAAATGATGAAATATAAGTTGATTAATATTGATTTTGATGTGCATGTTGTTGTTTTAGTTTTAGGTTATTTTTAAGCGATATGTCCCTAAACTTAAAGGGTGTTTAGGATTTAGTCCTTAATCTTTTTTTTTGTTGGATCTGGTCCCTAAACTTTAACGTTGTTTGGAACTAGTCCTTCCCTTAACCCAAAGTTAACTCAATTATCCCCCTAAGTTTAGGGACCTCAAAGTCAAAAAAGCCAAAAAAAAAATGCAAGTTGGGACACGTGGCAACATCTTATTGGAAGACACTGACGGAGTTAACTTTGGGTTAACAGAAGGACTAGTTCCAAACGGCGTTAAAGTTTAGGGACCAGATCCAACAAAAAAAAAGATTAAGGACTAAATCCAAAACACCCCCTAAGTTTAGGGACCTATCGCTTAAAAAAGCCTTAGATTTATTTTGCAAAAGTCCCCAATTTTTCTATGAGGATGCCACGGTCTAAGGCTTGAAAAAGGGAAAATGATTTTGTTCTTGAATGCATGTAATTGATTGTTGATCTTTGATGTATGTTGGGTGTATTTTCGGTTTCTAATATAAAAATGCATGAATAAATGAATTTTTGTTTTGATTTGTTCTCCTTAGGGCTATATGGTTTTGATGAGTTCATGGCCTTAATGATTTTTGTTTTATTTTCTTTGATCTAGTTTAGGTTTGGAATGAGTAGATAAAGGTTGATTTTATGATGCATGTTATTGCTTTAATTTTAGTTGCAAAATCCCCAAATTTCCCCTTGCATGTTTCAGTCTAGGGTTTGACATTGAGGAAACTAATTTTGTTTTGATGCATGTAATGGATTTGCTAATCTTAGTTACTTTTCTAGCTTGATTTCAGTTTGTATGAGGAAATGAATTGATAAATTGATTTAGACTTAGTTTGGGAATTTTTGGTGCCATACGGTTTTGTTGATTGTTGTTGTTCAAATAATTTTATCTTTGATGCATGTGATTGACTTGTAAATCTTTAGTATTTCCTTAATGTATTTTTCGGTTCTCATATGAAAATGAATGATTGAATGGATTTTTGGTCTTGAGTTATTGATTTAGAGTGCTATACGGTTTTGATTAGGAAAAATGCACGTGTTAGTTGAATTAAAATTGTGCTTTTTGTCCATGTGTATTCGGCCTAGGTATGGAGAAATGAGTAATTGATTTTGTTTGATGAAAATTGTATGTCTTTTGTTCATGCATGTGTGAATTCAGCCATGCATGTGTATGAACTCCAATGATTTTTGTTTTTAGCAAATGAAGGTGCATGTTGATACTTTGAAGAAATGGAGTTGATTTAAGTGTTTGAGGCATGTAATGTTTGGTTTACTTTTCTTTGTTCAATTCAGTTCCTATGTGTTTAAATAGGTAGATATGAAAATGGAATTGATTGAGTTGATTGTGTTATATAGTTAATTTAGAGTTAGTTAAAATGATTGCATGTTTGATTTTAAGTGAAAAATGTTTGTTTGAATGTTTTAAGAGGTATTAGAAATTTAGGGATTTTTGGTTGGTGTTGGTGCATGATTCGGCTAAGCATGGGAAACTAATCAAATGACTTTTGTTTGATTAAGTATGAGTTGATAATTGGAAGTGATTAACTTTTTTGAATGCTTGAAAGTGATTAATTGGATTTAAGCGTTTAAGAGTTGTAAATTTTGGTTTGCTTGGAAATGCACAATTCGGCCATGCATGTAAAAATGGGTTAAATGATTTTTTATTTAGTTCTAAATGATGTAGATGTGTTGATTAGTTGATATGAGTTAAAGTTTAATTGAGAAAATGCTTGGTTTTGTGCTTTATAAGAGTTTTGGAAAACACGTGGATTCTTGGTTCATTTGGTGCACCATTCGGTTTTGCAAGGTTCTTAGGGAATAAGTTTATTTTGATACATGATATATGCCATTTGAGTATACCCTAGTGATTTTGAATTAATTTGGTCTTGTTTTGATGTTTTAATGCATTTTGGTTTGGTTGATGATTTAGTGCTTTTATATGAAAAGGATTTGAAGGTAAAATACTTGTACATGTTGAATGGCTTTGAAATTCAGCCACTGTTTTTTTGAGATTTGTATAAGTACCTCTGAATTTTGTTATAATTTTTGGGATTGGTTTACTATTTTTACAAGAATTATTTTTAAGAAAACGATTTCTGAAAAATGAGTTTTTCGGAATGAAAGTGTACTGAATTTTTGAACCTGTGCTATTCCAAACGACTTTAAAATTTTATGGTAAAGTCTTGCACATATAAGGATACTCTCTGTAAAGTTTGAGGTTGTTCGGAGTTGAATTGGTATTTTATTTAAAGTAAAACAGTAAGCAATTTTAGTTCAGGAATTTCAGAGTTAGAGGGAAATTTAATTGAAAAAGTGTAACTTAGACAACTCCAAATAATCTGAAATTTTTATGAGATGTTCTGGAATGTATGAGGATGTTCTGTACCAAATTTCATGTCGATTGGAACAGTTCTGCTTAGGTTTTTGTGACAAATTTGAATAAAAACTTGTGTTCTGGATGTTGGATTGGTTTGAAAATTTTATGTGAGGTATTTCAATATATTTTTAAGAGTGTCACAAAGTTTGGGACTGAAGTGAGTTGATTTGACATGATTTTGGATTTTTATTTCTCCGAATTTTCCGTATTTGGCTTATTTGCTTATTTGACATTTAGTGGGTGCTAATGATGTTTGGTGCATTTTATGGACTTGACTGAAAGTTTTCATCTTAATTGTGATATTTGGATATATTTAAATGAGTGAATAAGATTAGTTTGTGCAATTCAAAGTAAAGTCGTGCACTATGTTGTTTTCCTGAATTTAAGGTTAAAATGTATGCCCTAATTGAATTGTCTTTATGCTTCGGTTTTTGTTTAACAAAATGTGGCTGTGAGAAATTAGGTATTCTGAGTAGTATGATTGCTAATATGATTTGTTTGAATTAATCTAAGGCATGTTAATTGAGTTGCTTAAATTAGAAAAAATGCATGTTTCTGTTAGAGTAAGTTTATGGACCTAGTATGATCGTTTGATATGCTTGGTACTACTTGTATGAAACTATTTACATGATTAAGGAAATAAAGGAAAATGAGTTGTGTATATTAATGCATAAGACTTAAGTGATGTGTCTGTTCTTGTTTTAAATGGTTAAGTGTTAAGGGTTTGATTTGATAATTTGTTTCCGAATGCGAGTTGGTTTTGAGTTGTAAAATTTTAATTCATTTCTGGATATTGGAGCTGTTTCATGGCTGTCCAAATATTACTTAAAATGTGCGGTTTGAGAAATAAATTGTTTTAAGTATTTATTTTTATCTAAAAGTATTGCGAATTGACTACGATTTTACAGTATTTTCGGGTGTTCGAAAATTGGTATTTTATGGGATTACGACGTGGCTGTCCAGAATTTTAAATGAGATGTTTTCAATTTACAAACTGTTTACAAGTGTTTAAAAGCTTGAGTTTTAAATGCTTTAAGCTATAGAAAAAGCTAGATTGTAAAATTGAAGTTTTTCGATGTTTTCGGGCCCGAATGAGTTGCTGTCCGAGAAGGACCAGCCACTAACCTATCTATTTTAAAATGATTTTGCTAATTGTTCTGTAACGGTATTGAGGAATTTAAAGTGTTAAAGAGTTTTGGAACGATTTTGGGAAGAAGGATTTATGTTTTGATTTTACCCGACAGATTTCAATTTAAATTCCAAAGAGTAGTTTTAACTATGGGATAAATGTTTGAATTAGATTGTAACATTAATGCGTGATATTTATTTCGAGGAATTCAAAGAATAGTAGCTGTGGACGTGTGCTGAGAAGTGGTGTCCGTGAGGATTCTTGCATAGCTGTCAAGGACTAAGGTGAGAGAGCAGCTTTCCTAAAACACCGTGGTCTGTAGGTGTGTTAAGATGTTTCTGGCCATATCAAAAGCCGAAACGTGGGGTCTAAGAGTCAGTCGTATAGTGACAGTTGATTGTGTATGTTTGGCCACTTATATGCAGGACTAAGACATCGCTTTTTGTTATAATATTATGACATGATGTTGTTTAATTAGGATGATGAGATGTTATGATATGTTGTTCTATGCTTGCTGAACTTTTATCTGAAATTGAAAGTAATCATGTTATGTGAGATATTTTCCATGCTTTAATTGTTATAGAACTGGCAACTTTTAGAAGTAATGAAAGTAAAATGGACTTGTACAGAAAATGTACTTGGAAAGAATGAGATGTTGTGGATATGATAGAAATGTGGTAATAAATTTCCCTGGTATGTACCAAGTTGGATTTCGTGCTATTTGGGTGGAGTTTGTGCTTGCCACGTGTGTAGTATATCGTGTGTCCGAGCCTTATATAAGCAAATTGTTGTTGAAAAAGATTAGCGTGAAAGATGAATAATTAAAGGTTGAGGATCACCGAAGGGATGTATAAGGGTGAATCGTCCGAACCTTAAGGTTAATTAGATATTAATAAAATATCGTTAAAACATTAAAAGACTTTAAATACCACGGCGAGTTGAGCATGAAGTAGTGGAGAGGAAGATACCCTGTTTATCTGGGGATACTCAGGTGAGTGATTGTGATAGGGGAGGGTGTTCCACACTGTAGACTAGAATAGTACTGTCGCCCCTTGATCAAATTTGAAACAGTGAGAGGGAACCTGAACGAGGCGGGTAGTCGAATGGTTTTGGGCCCTTGCGGTATCGCATAAAATATTAATTGTCCTAATGACCGGCCTGTACGGTTGTGGTCTTGATAAATATATTTATATGTTGTTAGATTTTCTCGACTGTTCGACCGGCGTGGGTTAAGGTTCCTGTACGTCCCGTTTGCTTCCGTCTAGACTTGGGTGGATTGAAGGAGATGTATGTGTGCTAACCCAACTCCTTGATGACTTTTCCCTAAATCACTTATCATCGATGGGTGCGCTTAAATAAAACTTAATAAGAAAGATATATGAAGTTAATAGTGTATATCCCGTAATAATGAAATAAGAATTATGAAAGATATGTGGTACCAAGGGAGCCTTTTGGCAAGGAGATGATTCAAATTAATGGCAAAAGAAAGGCTTGGAATGCCAAGTGCGATGGAGCAATGATCATGATGATGGTGATAATGGAAATAATAAGTGGAATGATGAATGCTGAATGTATATTGATGTGTTGTTACTTAATTGTTATATCTTAATATGATTGTCTGTTGTAATTCCACGCAGTCGGCTTATCCGCCCGGAAAAGCTGACTCTCTCTATATCTCTTTTGTTTTGGTTTTCTTTTGGCCTTGCGATGGCCTATTAGATGTTGGATCCGGTCAAGTTTACTTTTGAGATTTACCACGACGGTCAGTGGGAAGTGAACCGTCAAGGCTGTGAATGGAGAGGTAGTTTAGAGGTGATCATCGAAGACTCAGGTCACACACTCTGAGGAGATTCAACCGACACTCGCAAATGTCGCTTCTCTTTGGTGGATCTTCGGACTGGAGGACCAGCAGACTACCATGATGGCTATCCGTTACCACTGCCTGCACGCATTGACCCCGAAGCTGAGGGGGTGGAAGTGTACGAGGACTTGGATCCTATAGAACCTCTTGAGGATGATTTTGAAGCCCTGCCCCAGAGTGACTCAGATGAGATTAAAGAGGACCCTAGTGAGGGACCGTCTCCAGCCGAGTATTCGGATGCGGATGTTTGGGAGTATGACCCGGAAAAAGTGTCTGCTGCAGCGTTCAGCGAAGAGGACCAGTAGTTAGTTTATTTTCAGTTATGTATTACGAGTCGTATATGTTATTGGACTTTGATAACTTTTTATGGATACCATGTAACCGTACTGTAATAAGGTTTTCTGGGCTTGATAACTGAAATAATATTATAATGATTTTGAGTATGACAAATGGTGTTCCAAAGCGCGGTGTTGATAACATCTCGATTTGAAAGACCTGATGGATGACGTGAGACATGAATGTATCACGTTATAATAAAAATATTTTTTTTATAAAGAAACGTACTTGCAAGAAAGAACTCATGTCCACTTTATCAAATCAAATCAAATAAATAAAAAAGAAAAATTGACTCGTATTTTTGTGAATTAAATAAAAAGGAAATTTCAAGTTTCTAAATCGGGGTGTTACAATTTGCATATCTCTGATATATGTATGATGCAACTAAAATAATTGATTATTCTGACTAGTAATCAATTACTTTGACCTGCGTAATCAATTACAACCTTCCAAATAATCGATTCAAGAGCCTTTGTCACTTTGTATGATGCAGTATTTCTAATCGATTATTTGAGCAAGCAATCAATTACTTTCATCAAAAGTAATCGATTAGGCAAGATCAAATAGTTAATTACGAACTTTCTGGTTTTTGTATGATGTTGCCTTCCATGATGTCAAGGCTACGTAGTTCTTAGATAATTCCTCATTTTATGAGGGTACGTAGGACCAAGGGCAATCTTGTCAGACACTGAAATAAAAAATGAGTAGTTTAGGCAAACCAATTATTTAGGTATTTTAATTAAAATCAATCAAGGGTACCATTTTTCGAATAGGCGAACGGGGTGCTAATACCTTCCTCGGCTCATAACCGACTCCGAAATCGGAATCTATCTAGTTCGAGACCAAGTTTTATATGTTTTAATTAATTATTCCGCGCTTTGGCAATAAAATGCGGTGGCAACTCCATATTGGGTCAATCAACCCCAACTCCTAGGCGAGGCCCGAGGGCATCCCGGGACCCTGACTGCGACACATGCAACTCTGTTATTGTCATTGTGCCTGCATCATGAGACTTAGTTATTGTAGTCACCACATGATCAAACTTCATCACCTTGCTATCTGGAATCACTTCTCCATCATCATCTTATTGACAAGATCTTTGACTCATGAGAAGTCCTGTTCAACACTTTTTGAACTGGACATCTCGAACTGTTCATATTCTCTACATATTGATCGAAACTTTTATTTTTGAGTTTTATCCACACCTTTGTTTGAAATCTTCATTATATCCCTTGCTTCTTTAGCGGTTTTAGCATTAGCAATTTTTCCAAACACCGAATAATCTACTCATTAGTGCATTTGAGTTTGCGCCAATTGATCTCTTTTATCGGTGACTGCATCAGCCCTTGCTGAATTGCTTGATTCTACATGACTCCAAATATTGTGATCTTTTAAATGAGCCAACATCAACTTCTCACAATAGTTGTAATCGAGCTTTCCATCTAATTTGGGGTAGGACCAAACAACATTGAAATTGTTTGTCATCTCTCCCCTTTAATAATAACACTCACAATAAATTATGAGAGCTATCCTCCAAAACTCTAACATATAGGCACTGGACTTTACTAGCTTTAATACCAATTTGATATCACAAATACTAATTTAATTTACTAAGGTAATTTACTTTGATTCTCTTAAACTCACGCTTTACACACAAAAAGAGGAAGAGAACTCTATATTTCATTCACTTGAATTATATTATAACCATGTACAGAGACATTCTTTATATAGGCTACAAAGAGAAATTAAATATTACATGCATTAATGACAAAAAAGAAATAAAATAAATTGTAATTTTAAAAACTTCTTCTACGAGTTTCAAAAAAAAAACTTCTTTTACGATTTCGTTCTTCATGATCCAAACCTCAAATCCTTACAAACTATAAACCATTAAAGTTCGTGCAACCCTCTTCAATTTGGTACTGAGTTTGCTTGATTTGGTGGTCTGTGGAAGGAGTAGTAAGCCTGCAAAGATTGGTGTTCAAGTCTAAAAACTAAGTTTCAGATTCAAGGAGCTTACTTTCCTTGATTCGTGTGGTAAGCTCAAGCATCCTTTGAGCTTCAAACTTGTTTCATTTTCAAGATTTTATATCCTAGTTTTGATTCTAACCCTTGATCATGATTTGTTGTGACTGATTCTTGATGAAAAACCCTGATCTTGTTGCTCTGTTGAACTGAAAACAAAACCTGTGCAGCTGAAACCAAACTTTGGAAATTTCTCAACCAAACCAGTTCCTTTCACTCCAAATCAGTATCAAACACTCTTAATAGGTAAGGGAGAAGTTATCCGGGTGCTAGAATAATAATCCGATGGCTAGAAATCTAGGAGTTCTCATGAACTCAAGGGTAAAGTTAGGAAAAATGAGAACTTGAATTAGGAACAATGACTTGGAGGTCATTTTAATTCCATTTCTTAATTTGAACAACTTATATATGATGGGATATGAACTATACCAATAAAGAAATTGGACTAACTTATGAAGAAAATGAAAATCATATGTGAAGTTGTCATTTTACGTGTTTTATGAACTTTGAATGAATGATATATGAATATGATGAATTGTTGCTGTAAATATGCATAGACATGTTCGATTATATGTGAATTTGATCTGTTTTGAGTTGTATTAGATTAAAGTGAAGTGTATCAAAAGTTGGTATAGCAAAACTCAATTCAGTGTGCATTTTGCTGTAGGGTAATCGATTAACCTAATCGATTACGAGGGTTTGGTAATCGATTACCAGGTTAAATTTTGGCACCAAAATTTGAATTTTCACGTGGTAATCGATTACTCCCCTTTGGTAAACGATTACCAGGGCCCCTGAAATGAAAAATGCCAATTTTTAATACACCGAGCCTTAATCTAATGCACTAATGGATCATGAAAGGAAATATCATGAATGAATGAACATGTTTATGATGATTTTGATGACGTTTGAGTATGAATATGGAATTCATGCTTATGAATGGAAATTTCATGAATGAATGAATATTTTAATGATGATGATAATGGTGATGGAATACGAATAAGAAAAATCATAATTATGAAAAGAATGAATAATGAAAGATGAATCAAGAATGAATTGCATTCGCCCAAGGAGTGCGGATGTTGAGATGATGATATTATCATGATGATTGAATGATGAGAAATGAATTAATGATAAAGATTGGTAAGAAATCATTCTTGCATACATGCATTGAGTGAGATTTGCTCCAGTTTGTGAGGCCTTAATACTAGTTGTGCTGGGCGGAGGAAGCCTGTAAGTCGTGAGAGGTCGAGCGGAGGAAGCTCATGAGGACCCACCTACCTCCAAACTGTGATGCCTCGGGATATGATGAGATGTGCATGCATCTTGCCACTTAATTACAAGAGAATTGTTTGATAAATTGGGTGTACCATTGTGTTTGCATTATTTCTTAATGATTTGATTACTTGTGATTGATATTTCTAGTACTAATAGATTATTATTTGATGACGTGCTTCGGCTATGACTTACTCCTCTGCCCTTTGTTTGTTAGGTAATGGCACAGAATCCGATATGCGTAGAGATGAGGTTCATTCCCCAAGGGGAATGGCATAGGAGGGGGACTAACCTGATTCTAGAGGGGACGATGGAGATCACGATCCGTCGCGTGAATCCTCTCCCTCATATGAATTCCCTAAGGACTTGTGTACCCATAGTCCTTATCATACGTCTTTTCCCTGACTAGTAGGGGGTGATGTGTGACTATGTGGTATCAAAGTCCTATGTGTATATTTTTGCTGATGTTCTGGAGTTATGACCATGTGCTCTGGGTCTTATATTTTTGATGTGAAATAATGTAAAATGTGTGAAATGACCTAGGGTACAAATTGAAAAGCTACATTTCTGCTGCTACTAATCTAATGTGATATATGTTTTGAAACCTTTCTGACGAGAATGCAATATGATGTAAATTAATTCTCATCTCTATGTGCATAGTGATATGATGTGTTGATTTAGTGATGGCTTAAGTTTATTTTCCCAAAGGGCGAAAAATTAACCCACATTTTTATAAAAGAATTAAAGAAAAAGGGAAATAATTTGGGTCGTCGCACAATGTCCCTCAAAGACCGGACCGGTCCGTTACACCCCTAGTACAAAGAATGCTTCTTAACAAAATATCTCCAACTATATATTTTCTTCGCCCTCAAAATGCATTAATAATGCCAATATCCATTGCACTTAAGGAAATTCATTCTTACAAGTAGTGACAACTCAAATCTTAACTTGCAGTTATAAACAAATGAGTCTAACCTATGTGATCATGTATCAAATTTTAAAGATTTGGTGTAAGAAAAAAGTATGGTGTAGAGAAGAAAATTATTTGATAAAGTACTTGAAAATGGTAGTAGAAAGTAACATTAATAATGAGATCAATTATGCTTGAAACATGGTCTATTGTCCTTAAGTCGTTATCCGGCCCCACTATTTGCTGTAGGGTTGAGGCAAATCGACTCTAGAATTTATCCAAGCATCCACAGATTTTCAGCCTATAATTCTGAAAATCTCCCTTTCAAAAAAGAACCTTGAATGATTTAGAGAAAAATTCTTGTGACATGTCCTACATATTCACTCATATCTCAGGAAAATATCGGTAAAGTGATTTGCGAAGAGAAGGAGGATTGGGAACGATGATGATGTTGTCCCCGTGTTTGGAGGTGGTGCCATCCAGAATAGTGGTGAAAATTAGGTAACACGGTGAGTTGTGTGTTTAGTGGTGATACCGGTGTTTGGTGATGAACACTACTGCCGGGTACAAAAAGATAAAGATGGTGATGATGAAACTGATTACAAAACAAAACCTAATTTTTTAATTTTAATTTTTTTATAATAAAAAGGAAATATTTAATTTGATTTAAATTTATTAAATTAATTAAAAGTTACTTAAAATGTGAAGGTCTAAAATGCAATATGATAAAATTGGATTTTTTAATAATAAATATGATGACGTAACTAATTATATGAAATGACGTAATTTTATTGGCTAACCATTCGACAACATCAAAACCCGCTCTTTTGTAACGGCACTAAGAGAAAAACTCTTAACTATGACTTAAGGAAAAAGACTACATGATTGTAGATGAGAAATGGTGCCTTTAAATTAATGATTCCTTTAGTATTTATAGCTTCTCAACAAGAGTTGCCTTGCATTCTATTCCATTTAGGCATAAGAAAACCACATTAAAGAATTTTCTAGAAAGAACTCGTGCAATTTTTCGCTCGAAAGATATATCCTATCAACCATTTTACTGACTTAACCTTTCGATCAAATTAAGCCAACGTTTGGGATCAGCCCCGTACTGCAATCGAGTAAGACCAAACCCAGGTTGGCACTGTCATGTAGCGACTTACTGTTTTCTAGTTTTGCACATCGTTTCAACCCAAAACTAAACATGTTAACATTTTCATGACATTAGTCACATGATTATCACTTTCACCATTTATTCGAAACTTCTAAAACTAAGTACTTTTCCACAATTGATATTTATATTGAAGAACACGTTCATTTATGTTTATGGCATGCAGATATCATAAATTTTCGTGATTATCAATCGATATTATATCATATATATTTAAATATATGTAAAATCATACATGTATGATTTTATATTAAATGTAAGATAAATTACAACCTAATACATCATAAATCTTAAAACATGACATCGGTACGTCATTTCATATCATATCCAGAGTAAACTAGTTGTGTACCTTTCATCATGATTATGTTGAAAGAATCTGGGTACCGGTTGGTGTACACCAAAAAAAATGTTGGGTATCAGAGTTATGGAAATAATATCACGTAGCTAAAATAAAGTTAAAAAGAATAAGGAATTGACACAAATATTTTACGTGGAAACCCTTTCGGAAGAAAACCACGGGGCAAGTATAGAAGGTTTTCACTAAGTGGGGAAATATTACAACCTCTCTCTAAATATAAGGAGAGAACAATAGCATCATCTCTTATACTAGGAGAATACAATTCTCTCTATATAAAAATATAGGATAAAAACTAATAAAACACTACAAATATTTTATATCGGGATGTATATATTTTAAATATCGGGGTATTGTGTGTGATGCTATGGAATTTGGAAAATTTGGATAATCAAAATGAGGAACTAAGGCCTCTATTTATATAGTTGCCTCAACACCCCATTCCTCCATGTAATATGCATGTCAGCTACTAATTTTGGTGCCTCCTTCAAATGTCAACATGCCAGCTTTTTTTTTTTTTTAATTCCTTTCTTTCCTTCTTTGGTGCCTGTTATTTTGACAAAGTCACAAAAGTGACTTTGCAAGCTGGCCAACAATCTCCCACTCAAAGTCACTTTTAATGAGCTTTCAAAACCTTTCTTAACTTGCCAGTTCCATATTACTTATGTTTCCGATAGGCCATATGAGGATCGACACCATATAAACTTATCGGTGTTAATTGGCTTCATCATCACATCTGCTAGGTTCTCTTTGGTATGAATCTTTTGCATGTCCACACTCCCTTCTTGTACTACCTCTCCGACAAAATGATATTGTACCCCTATGTGCTTTGTCCTTGAATGAAAGGCTGGATTCCTTGCAATATGCAAGGCAGACTGACTGTCACAATACACAGTAATCTTCTGTTGCTTGTGCCCAAGTTCTTCCAATAACCTTTGAATCCAACTTGCTTCTTTGCAAGCTTGGGTAGCTGCCATGTATTCAGCTTCCGTAGAAGATAAAGCTACCACTGACTGTAATTTGGATAACCAGCTAATCGCTCCTCCTGCAAGTGTGAACACATAGCCTGTAGTAGATTTTCTTTTATCGAGATCTCCTGCAAAATCCGAATCGATATAGCCTTTGATAGTAAACTCCGATCCTCCAAAACATAATGCAGCATCACAGGTTCCTTTAATGTATCTAAGGACCCTCTTAACATCATTCCTATGCTCTTTACCTGGATCCGCCATGTACCGACTGACCGCCCCAATTGCTTGAGCAATATCTGGTCTCGTACAAATCATAGCATACATAAGGCTTCCTACCACTGATGCATACGGTACTCGAGACATTTCCATCCTCTCCGCTTCATTGCTAGGACACATACTTGAGGATAATTTGTAATTGATAGGAAGCAGGGTAGAAATTGGCTTACAGTCTTGCATGTTGAAGCGCCGCAAAACTCTTCTTAAATAATTCTTTTGGGAAAGCCAAATCTTCCTATCTTTTCTGTCTCGGTGAATCCGCATCCCTAAAATCTTGTTTGCTGGTCCCAAGTCCTTCATATCGAACTCCCTAGCCAATTGTGCCTTCAATTCTTGGGTTCGAACTTTGTTGGGGCCTACTACCAGCATGTCATCCACATACAATAGCAATATGATGAAATCATTATCACCAAACCTCTTGTAGTAAGTACAATGGTCTGAACTCAGTCTATTGTATCTGAGGCTAATAATGAAGGAATCAAATCTCTTATACCAACATCTGGGCACCTGCTTTAGACCGTACAGAGATTTGGTCAACCTACAAACCAAGTTTTCTTTTTCTTTTTCTTCAAAGCCTTCTGCTTGAAGCATATATGTTTCCTCTTCAAGTTCACCATGAAGAAAAGCAGTATTTACATCCAGCTGTTCAAGATGTAAATCGAATGCAGTGCACATTGCCAGGACTACTCTGATAGTGGTAAGTCTAACCACCAGAGAGAATATCTCATTAAAATCAATACCTTCTTTCTGAGCATATCCTTTGACCACCAGTCTCGCACGATATCATTCCACCTGATCGTTGCCATCTCGCTTGATCTTATAGACCCATTTGTTACCGATGGTTTTCCAACCTTCTAGAAGTGTAACAAGCTCTCATGTCTTGTTCCTTTGTAAGGCTTCCATTTCCTTATGCATTGTTGCCATCCATAGAAAAGCATCTGAACAATTCACAGCCTCCTGAAAGATTGACGGTTCTCCTTCTTCTGTTAGAAGACAATATGCATTGTGATTTACCATAACAAAGTCTTTATGCCAATGTGGTTTCCTCCTTAGACGATCTGATTATCTAACTTCTATATCATTGGCATTATCCGGTACTTGTTCCTCGTGCTCTGGCTCAGCTTCAGAAGATTCATCTTCTTCCGGTTTCTCATCTATCTGCACTGTAGTAGCCTCATTAGTGCTGCTTTCATTTCTCTGCTCACTTTGCAGTTCATTTTCTGCAAATGTCACATCCCTGCTAATGACAACCTTGCGGGCATTGGGATCCCACAGGCGATACCCCTTAACTCCATCAGCATAGCCCAAAAATAGACATTTCCTGGATTTTGAATCTAGTTTGTCTCTTTCTTGGGAGTTGTACATCACGTACACAGGACATCCAAACACATGGAGAGAAGAGTAACTTGGTGGCTTGCCAGTCCACATCTCCATTGGTGTTTTCAACTCAATTGTCGTTGATGGTGATCCATTTATTAGGTAACAGGCAGTTCTGACTGCTTCAACCTAGAAAGATTTGGCTAATAATCCTACAGTTCGCAGCATAGCTCTTGTTCTTTCTAGGAGAGTTCTATTCATCCGCTCTGCTACGCCATTTTGTTACGGTGTGTGCGCAACTGTGAATTGCCTTTGAATGCTCACCTGTTTGCAAAATGCTAGAAAATTGCCATAAACATATTCTCCTTCATTGTCTGTCCTCAAGCATTTGATCCTTTTACCAGTTTCAAGCTCTACTTGTGCTTTGGATTCCTTGAATACTGGAAACACATCTGACTTCTTCTTGATTGGGTACACCCATAATCTCCTGGAGTAATCATCAATGAATGATACAAAATACTTTGCTCCTCCTAGGGATAATATAGGTGACTCCCACACATCAGAATGAATCAAGCCCAGTATGTGCTTACTTCTGGCAGTTGATCTATCAAACTTCAATCTATGCTGCTTGCTTATCACACAGTGCTCACAGAAATGTAAATTTACCAATTTGAGCCCGGGTAAGAGATTTCGTTCTGCAAGGACTTTCAAGCCTCGTTCTGACATGTGGCCTAGTCGGCGATGCCACATCAACAAACTTTCTTCTTGGCCTGTTACTGCAACTGATGCATCTGCCTCTTGCAACGTGTCTCCCATAAGCATATATAGATTAGTCGAGATCTTGTCTGCCTTTATCACCACAATCGCACCTCTCACAACTTTTAAGATCCCACCTTCGATGTGAGTCTTGCATCCGAGGTCGTATAATTGTCCGATACATAATAGATTCTTCTTCAAGCCCTTCACATGTCGTACCCCTTGAATTGTGCGAACAGTACCATCGTACATCTTTAATTTAATAGTACCGACTCCAGCAATTTCTAAGGCATGATCATTTCCCATGAACACAGATCCCTCCGAGATAGGTTCATAAGTGCTAAACCAATCTCAGCGTGGAGTCATGTGCCATATTGCCCCTGAATCCATTATCCATACATCAGGTAGCTGTTTTCCGCCTTTATAGCTTATTGCTGCTTCGCTATATAGAATTTCTCCGTTATTTGAGGTACTTGCAACACACCCTTGAGAAGTTGTTGCATCAAGAGACTTTTATGTATTCTTCTTGCTCCAACAATCTTTCTTCAAATGTCCTCTCTTGCCACAATTGTAGCATTTGAGGTTCTTCCTTCCCCGAGATTTTGATCTACCATGATTTTGACTTCCACTAGAGCCACGTTCCATTGATCTACCTCTCGTCATTATCAATGCCTCTGGTTGGCTTGAACTCCCCAATTTTTCTTCCTTGTTCTTGCGTCTGGATTCTTCCTTAAGGATAGCTCCGGCAATGTCATCAAAGGATAGAGTGTTGGCAACATTGTTGTTGGTAATGTTGATGATGAGTTGATCATACGAATCTGGTAAACTCTGGATTAGAAGCTCCGCACGCTCATTTTCCTTTATTGTGAAATTTGAAGCTGACAGTTGTGCAAAGAGCGTGTTTAGATTGTTGATGTGATCAGTAACCAAGTGGATTCACTCATTCGAAGTGTATAAAGTCTCCTCTTCAGAAATATTCTGTTGTGAAGTGATTTGACCTCATATAGTTTAATGAGGGTATCCCAAATTTCCATTGCCGTCTTCTTTTCTGCAATGTTTGACAACACTGAATCCGTCATTGCCAGATGCAAATTGGCAACAACATTGTCATCGATTTCCTTCCGCTTTTCATCAGTTGCCCCTGAGGGTCTGCCTTCAATTGCTGGTAAGCAATTGTCCTTCCTCAAAATTGTCTTTATCTTCAATTTCCATAGGGAGAAATTACTCTCCGTTAAACTTTTCTAACTCATATTTTGCTGCCATATTTTTTTCCAACTGTGAATAGTGCAACGGAATATTAACCAGTGGCTCTGATACCACTGTTGGGTATCAAAGTTATGGAAATAATATCACGCAGCTAAAATAGAGTTAAGAAAAATAAGGAACTGACACAGATATTTTACGTGGAAACCCTTTCGAGAGAAAACCACGGAGCAAATATAGAAGGTTTTCACTAAGTTGTGAAATATTACGACCTCTCTCTAAATATAAGGAGAGAACAATAACATATTATAGATCCCAAAACGAATACTAAAAGAAAGACAATGGTGTTGATTTCTCCAAACTTATAAGAATAAAATGCATCCACTTTTTCTCATATTATTCAAACCTTTTGTTCTTATTTCTCCTCATAAATTAACAACCTAAGATTGTAGGAAAAAAGTATAAGGTAGAGAGAAACTCACTTGATAAAATACTTGAAGATGATAGTAGAGAGTAACATCAATAATTGATCTCATTATTAATGTATGTTACTCTCTACTACCATTTTCAAGTACTTTATCAAGTGAGTTTTTTTCTCAACCCCATAGTTGTTTCTCCTACAATTCAATTCATACTTTTTCAATGGCAGTTTTACAAACTATCACACATTTAGAGTTAGAGGCAATCAAAAACTTGCAAGAATTATTGATGATTTTAATTTCGGTCTCCGTTCTTGTAAAAAACTTATATATTTACGGTCCTAGAGGCAATGGAAAATAAGATCCTCAGCTATATTTAGCATCCAATGTACCATATGCATTATAAATTGATATTCTTTTAAAATTTAATTGTTGCCATAAGGAAAATATGAATCTTAGTTCCCATAGCATGTGGTTAAAAGGTAATACAAAGAGTTATGGGGGGTGATGGTAGCCTCACAATTGTGTCGTTGAGTTGGGATTCCAAACCATGGAGTGTGGTGGAACGCGAGGCTTCCGAAGTTCCCGAAGCTCTCTCCGCCTCTACAATCTTAAACCAAAGTATTTTATTCTTAGCATTTGATTCTTTGCACGATGTTCCCATTCTCTAAGCTTCCACGCCTTTCATTGTCCTCGACTCTAATCTCTATCCATGTACTACTCTTTTTTTGCCTTGGATTATCACGATACTTTATTTCTTTCATGTACCAGGTGACACTTTGCGTAACATTAATCTCTTTCAACTCTGTTAGATAAACATCTGTATTTGACATCTGTATAGAACATCTGTCTTTTTTGGCAAAAACTGATGGGTCCTACAGTTTCTCTTTTTTACATAAACCCACTACTTTTTACCCAAAAAAGCAGGTGTCCAACTTTGATGTTGGAGAGAGATGTTAGAGAAACATTATTGCTACAATAATCATACACATGCATGCAACATGTTGTCATTGGTCGATTCATCAAACAAAAATTGATAGTTAAAATGTAAAATTTTTTTTTTACCAACGATCTAAAAATTATCACGACTACTAGGCCTAATTGGGGACATTAACCTTCACAACAAGTTGCCATGGTCATCATCCTAACAGAAAGTATATGCAACAATTGAACTTCTTAAATTTCTCTAGTAATTAAGGAGATGAAGTTTGCATTGGAATGCTTTTCCACTAATTGCAAAAAAATCCTTGAAGTCTGATCTCAAACCATGCAAGCAACTTATAGCCACAATCACAGCTAATATTTGAACCTTGCCGCTTCATTGCATAGAGTTCTACCACGAGTTTGTTAGCCACACTCACAGAACCAACAACCCCTCACAGAACCAACAACCCCCCACTCCCTTTTTTTTTTTTCCTAAGCCAAGAATGAATATACTCAATCATGCAACATTCTACCATATCATATGTTTCTAGGATCTAGAAGTGTAGGTTTATAATATCTCACAGAAAGCAAGCTAGAAATTTTAATTTATTCACACCCGGTTTTCTACTACTCACACTTGTGGGATGATTTATTTGAACGTGAAAATAAAATTAGATGACTTATCCAATAGTGTAAAAATATCGGATAACTTATCCAACTGAATGTAAATAGTAAAAACACATAAATTAGTAAAATTTTCCAAAGCTGAATTGTTCTTGCAGAATAACTTTTGCATTAGATTCATCCAAAATGGTTTCATTATTCACCCCAAATTACTTAGGGTGAGAAAAGTTTTGATGAATTACCGCGAAACTATACTTGAATAAATTGGCATTACAATGTTTGTCGAACGTTAAATTTTGAGTATTCAAATAATTATATTGATATGATGCTTATAGAAAAATAGCGATATATTGATACTCTATTTTAGTGAGGAATATAGGAAAATGTTTAAATGACATCCGTATTTGACATCTGGGATGACATTTGTCTTTTTGGGTAAAATTTGGTGGGTCTTGTAAGAAAGAGAAATTGCAAGACTCACCAGTTTTTGTCAAAAAAACAGCTGTCCCGTACAAATGTCAAATACAGATGTTTATGTAACAGAGTTGATAATTTTTTATTTGATGCAGTTTATGACGTCGTCCGTTAAAAATAGGAGCTAGATAGATAATGTTTCCCATTTGATTTACAAATTAAATAGAGTAATAGACCATGCAACTAGACTTCCTTTTTAGCCCTCCCCTTTTTATGCTTGCCATTGAATAAAACCCGTTTCACGTGGCGACGAAAAGTATGGGAAAGCGATGTTTCCTCTGTTATTGACCACCCTTTTTAAGAGGGGACTACGTTTACAAGCACATTCTGTTTTGCACAACATACTCATCAATCAACCTCCAATTCCTTGTTTGTTGGTTGTTCCCTACATCGCTTTTGTCACCTTGTCAACCATAATTAGGCAAGCCTTGCCTAACAGATAGGTTACCTTTCAGAATTGCTTCCAATTTAGTTGTTAAAATACTTGTTATGTTTATCATTTACATAGTACTATATACTTTAGTTCTAATAATATACCTTCCCGGCCACTTCTAAGCATGCATGCGTTGTTTAATTTACTTAACGGTTGAGTATGTAAAAGTTAATTAGTTTACCTAACACCATTATATTATATGAACAAGCAATATATATTTGAGCAAATTGTTATAAATTTAATTGCAAAGCTCGAAATGACATTATTCTTTAGCAAGCAGAAATAATTTTTATATCAAAATAATAATAATCATTATTCTGATTCAAACGGTGGCAATGTAAAAAGAAAACGTAATTACAATGGATGATGGATGGAAAGCACGTTCAAGTAAAGAATATATTCATCTATGATTTGATAGTTTATTATGAGCTTAATTCACTAAATGATGTGAGAGAGGAGATACACCATCTCGATTGCTCGCTATAGCTTATATTCAATATGAATTATATTCCTTAAAAGATAAATATTTTGAATTACATTGAAAATGATACGGAGTGTTCTTAAAATATTTATTAAGTATTTAAATATAGTTAAACGTTGTTTAAAAATATGTTTTTAGATTATCGAGAAATGAAATTTGGTAAACTTAAAACTAAGTTTCTATTTCTAATATAATTAAAACATTTAATAAGGACAAAAAAAATAAAAAACAATATAATAAATGATGTATAAGAAATAAATATAAAGTGATGGATTATAAATTAAAGATCAAAATTTTTTCTAAAAAGTGACCTATAATAACTACCGGAAAGAGTAATTGTGAAGAGAGCATATATATATGTATATATATATATATATATATATATATATATATATATATATATATATATATATATATATATAAGGCAAGGAACCACGAATGGCAAGGAAACCATCATTGTTTAATTAATTTGCTATTGGTATAATATATTGAGTTTTTTCAATGTGTGTCTTATAACACGTTAAAAAAATTTATTATAGATAAATTTGCAAAATGAAAATTGAAGCAATTATAAAATTTATGTGTATTAATTATTCCCTCCATCCCATAAGTTATGTTCATCTAACTATTTTATTTTGTCCCATAAATTATGTATTTTTAGAAACTCAATACTTATTTTTACTTCTTTTTCCAAATATATTCTTATTTATTACATTATCTTTTTCACCACTCATTTCTTCATATATATCTCTTCAATATAATCTGTATGCATATATTATTACTCTCTCATATTATTAAATTGAGGTAATTTAGTCAAAATATATCAAATTCTTATATCATTTACTCATTTCTTAATTTATGTGGAATTTTTAAAAACAACATAACTTATGTGACGAGACAATATATCATTTTTTTAATGCAAACTTACCAAATACGAATTTTTTAATATGTATTATAGAACACATATTAAAAAAGCCCTAATATAAATATATAAATATAAATCATAAATTAAAAAATATTTATATTTCTTATGTAAGCTTCATTTCAATTCGTAGACACAATAAAATAATACTGAGACTATGATTGTATCTCCCTTCAATTAGTAAAAAATCTAAAAATAATTAAAAGATACTCCCTCTATTTTTATTTATGGCTTATTTATGTCTCTAGTTCCTGAAAGTTGGGGGTGTTTTGGTTTTGGTTCCTAAAAGTTTTTTTGACCTTGACTCATCCTTAATTATTTTGAAATTTTGGTTTTAGTCCCTGTTGTTAGAAAAAATCCGTTAACTATTAATGGGGCTAACAGAACGCCACATCAACATATACGTATGCAAGTATTGCATGCTACAAGTGGAATGACATCCAGACTCGCATGAACAAAAGGGGCAAGACCCAATCCACAAACATATTTGGGTTGAGCTTTAGCCCTTTTGCCCTTGCGGGTCCGTATCATTCACGTCATTATACCTGTGGCACCTAAAACTTGCTCACATATATGTTGATGTGGCGTTTCGTTAGCCACATCATCATTTATGAATTTTTCCTAAGAGTATGAATTAAAACCAAATTTTCAAAACAATTAAGGATGAGTCAAGTTCAAAAAAAATTTCAGCGACCAAAATCAAAACACTCCCAACTTTCAAGGATTAAAAACTTAAATAAGCCTTTATTTATTTGTCCTAATTAAAGATTTGTTTTTTATTTGTATGTTTCGTTTAGAAGTCCAACAATTTAACGATTCTTATTTTTCATGTATATTCCTATATGGTATTATCTTGATTTTGTAAATAAGTAAAAAAGAAAAATTAATGATCACGGAGAGAAAAATAACATATTAGGAAAAAAAATACAGAATAATTGTATTAAAAATCAACATAATCATAATAATTTTTAAAAAGTATATTTTTATGTAATGAAACATATAAATAGAAATAGACTGAGTAAAAGCATTAAAAACTCAACATAATATGTATTAAATACTAGAATGACAATCATTTAATAAATGATATTAAAAGAAATGGTGTATGTTATTTTACGGCTAGAGACTTGGGGATGTGGTATGCATGCATCATGGGCATTATTATAAAGTCAGGTTTTGGTTGTGGCCTGAGCTTTTAAGGGATGTTAATATATTTAGTTTTCAGATATATAGTGCGTTGATCCCCTTGAATGAATCTCTAGTTTGATTTGAATCCCTGTAGCCTGTTGTACATGTATATGGGTTAACTTTATTATAAATAATTGACAATCATTTTATAAAGTGCTGTTGCATCCTATATTAATGTCGAAGAGTGGTTCGATCCCCCGCAACAACGTTGGGAGAGGAATAAAACCTTAACCCCGGGACCTCTCTCGAACTGGATTAGTCCGTCCAGTGGGCCGGATACCAGGGTGCAAACCAAAAAAAATGTCGAAGAGTGCAAAATACAAACTAGTGTTAGGAGCCACGTTGCATGCTCTCATGAAGCACATATCAAAAGACAAGAAATCAAGAATGAAAGAGTTGATTGGAGACAAAAGAAAGTGGGATCGAGCATGAGTGCCAGGAACCGCCCTTGTTTGCTCCCGGGCCCTGTTACCAGGAATGTTTGCCGGTGCCTGTGCTGACTGCAGTAGGTATGGCTAGAACGTAAACTAAAAGGAGTGAGAATAAGACTCAGGTTTATGCCACTAGCTCAAATTGTAATTAACCATATAGTATATTTTAGTTATGTCCAAAATTTAAGTCGACAAAAATAAATGAATTTGACAATAGAGGTGGTGTCGAAGGTGAGTTTGTAACACCCTATAATTAATTACCCTTAATTCCCCTTATATAAAAATATGGGCTTAAAAATTCCTTTTTAATTTATGAAAATCAACCGTCAAACGGACGGAGTTTCGTTTGTTTTTCGGACTTTTCTAAATCTTCAACGTGATAAACACATTTCTATATTATCATCAGTAGCCAGCAGGGCTCAAATATAAATATATATGCATCACATAGTTGTCCCATAGGCTCAAGAGTAAAACATCACAGTTTGTTAAGTGCCAGCAAAAATGCTAAGTATGTAAATCAAGAGGCCATAACAACAACTATGCCCAAAATAAATCATAAACCATGCCCCAAATGAAACTATCCTAAGCCTCACTCAAAAAGCATATACAGCACATATACGTCAAAATAATAGGAGGCTTAGGTCCAAATAAATGCATCTTAATTCCTTATGACTTTTTTTTTGGTAAACAATTCCTTATGACTTTAGTTTCCATATATCATACCTTTCCAATTTATTCCAAAATTTGGTACTAGTTATATTCTTGCATAGGATCACAATCCATTTTTATCACATCCTCTTTGTGTTTTTGTAAAGACTTTTAGCAAATTATTGCGTGGATTTACATCATTGCGGACAGTCTCCTTCGGACAACGTCTTACAGCTGCACACAACGTGTGTCTTACGCGGCCTATGCGTACAGTCTCCTACGGACAACGTCTTACAAGACCTGGATTCCACAATCGGAAGGTGCATCCATCATTGCGTACAGTCTCCTTCGGACAACGTCTTACAGCAGCGCATCAAGTGCGTCTTACACGATCTATGCGTACAGTCTCCTACGGACAACGTCTTACAAGATCTGGAGAGGCACAATCCAATTATATCATTAATTAATATATGGTGTGTGTGTCCATAATTGCGTACAGTCTCCTTCGGACAACGTCTTACAGCAGCGCATCAAGTGCGTCTTACGCGGTCAATGCATACAGTCTCATTCGGACAACGTCTTACAAGACCTGGATCACACACTCTTTGTTCTTTAAGTCTTTGAATTTCATTATCAATTATTTCATTTGTTGTCAAACTCATGGATTTTATCAATTTAATCATGCCATTATATTTTCATTTTCCAAAGAGTCATTCATACCTATTCAAGTCAACATATTCATCAGCCTTCATAAGTTCTAGGCATAACATAGTTTAGCACAATATCAACCACTTAATCGAATATCATAGTCACATTTAAGCACAACATAACCTATCAATATACTTTTATGCATAATCACATTTTAACATAATATTAACTACCCTAGGGTTCTTTATCCTACTAACACATATCTCTTATTAGCAACCCAATATATACACAATATAACCTACCCCCTAGAGTATGGTAACACAAACCTCCTTACCTCAATTTCTTAGAGATAGGGAGATTTTAACTTGCTCTAAGCTTGAGCCTTTTCCACCAAGGAGATACCAAACCAAAAGATGAGGATGGAACCTAATATAGAGTCATAAAAGAGAGGGATCATCATTTATGCCATGATTCAAGTCAAGATTCAAAGAAAAGTGGAGCCTCCAAAGCCTAGTATTGAAAACCACCATTGAGGGTAGAGAGAGAGGGGAAAAACGAATTTAAGAGGGGAGGAGGAGAACCCAACACTTAAACACTTACTTGGAGATGACAACAACAAGCCTTGATGATGGAATGAGTGCCACTCTCTTGAATCTTGATCAATTTGAAGTGAGAAGAGCTTGAGCCCTAGAGTAGAGGAAGAACACGAATTTAGAGAGGGGGAAGAGCTGTTGGCTAGCTCCTTGCTTGTTCTTGAATGGAAATGGAGGGTGAGTTGATGTGGTGGCTTGATTTTGGGTGCTTGGTGGTTGGTGGTTATTTGGTGTTCATGGGTGTAAGAGGGAGGATGGGAAGAAGATGATGGAAGAAGAAGATGATGAGTGAGTGGTGGGGTCTTTGTTTTGTTTATATCTTATCTCTTGCCAAGGAGAAGAAAATCGGACGGCTGGGAAGGGTCAACTTGGTGCCCAAGCTGAAATTTGGTGGCTGAAAACGCACCAGATCTGACGCGCGCGCCTGGGCGCAGGATTGGCGCGCCTGGGCGCAGGATTGGCGCGCCTGAGCGCGACCACGCACCAAACTGGTGCTGCTGGGCGAGCTGGTGCGTGCGCTGGTGCTGCTGATGCGGTCTGATGCGCCATTTCCATGTCTGGTGCACACAGGGCGCGCCTGGGCGAAAATCTCTCTGAATTGGTGCATCAGTTGCACCCTGGTGCGCCTGGGCGTGCACCAGAAATTTCAAACTTCGATTCGCCGTAACTTTTTCGTTAACCGTCGGATCGAGCCCAAACTTTTAGACAAGCTTCTTAATCCCTTAAACTTCATATCCAATGGTGGAATTTAATTTCTTAGCATCCTATAATAATTTCCTAATTTTCTCGTTTCCGGCTGATTTCTAACATTTAAAACGCCGATTTAACTTCCGATTCCGCTTAGATAACTTTGCTCCTCGCAACCTATGCCTTCTACACAACCCCTAGTACTCATAACTACTACCCACCTATCACCCAAAATTCTTTAAGCAATTAATTCTATTATTTCTTGGGTTCTTAAGCAATAATTTCACTTAAAATAAAACTTAGGATGTTACAGAGTTAACTCATATCCAAAAATGTGAAAGTGATTCCAAAGGATATGTACTTGTGTTGAAATGAGAAAGATGTTCCATGACTTAGTAGATTTTGGTACTTATGTCAAATTTTTCGTGCACATTCATCAAAGAAAGTCAAGTGCAACCGGTTTCATTAGATGAGAGGGTTATTTCATTAGGTAAAATTAAGGGGTCATTAATGACAAATTCAACAACCATAACAGAGGCTTATTATAAAAGCATGACCTTCGTGCGGTTTATTCCTAAGCTTAGATAAATAAAAATATCATGTATATCCCCATGATTAAGCATAATTTTCTATTGGTATATATGATTTTTGGAAGAAAGTAAGAATGAAGTCCCATGTCGAGAGAAATGTAAACAATTCCATTACATTTGGGTTGATGGTTTGGGGTCTATGTATGTGGAATTACGAAATCTTCTTGAGAAAGAAAATAAAATCACAATCCTATAGAAGAGGTCCTACATTTGCTAGTTATGAATTGAAATTTAGGTGTGGGGAATTACGTTCCTTTTTAGGGGAAATGCTTTGTATAACCTTTGTTTTAGTATGAGTTGCAATGTTTGATTAAGGAAGCTTTACAAAGGTTGGAACTTATTGTTGAACAAGTTATATTTGGCCTGACAAGCAAGTGGTGATGGTAGTCTTAATATAAAGGACTTACAACTTAAAAAGCCACATGAATTCTTCATACCACTCTAATCATAGTTGTGAAACAACAAAATCACAAAAGTGACTTTAGCAAGGAAAAATGGAGTGTGTAACCTGACACGGGTTGGTCAGAAGTGGCAAAGGGAGTCACCACAAAACATGTCAGAAGTCCTCTTGACAAATGGGTCTGACTAACAGGCAAAAATAAAAGACAAATTAAAATATTAGAGAAATTAATTAATTATCAAAGGTTAAGATTGTCGGAACAAGCCATTTGATGGTCCCTCAATTTGAAATTGACCAAGTGTCAAACAAGAGGAACAGTGTTAAAATGGGAAGTTCAGCGAGTTTGAATGGAGGTATAATCAAAGGTGTCGTCGAAGACCCAGTTAAAGGCAAGTTTGGCGTTAAATGATGGAGATGGGTACGTTGTCAAAGACAAATTGGGCAGTTACTATGTTTTGTGTTTAAATTCAAATGTAAGGCACTTCAGTCATCCACTTGTCAATAGATTACGTAGGTAGTTATTTTTAATCTTTGCTTATAAATAGGAGAATCTTTTCCTTTCTTTTTATTCAATAAAATCTTAACATTTCTAAAATTTACATTCTCAGTACTTTACAATTTCTGCAATTTAAGTTTCATGTTCTTATTTCTTGCATTTCTTGCAATTTATTTCAAATTTACTTTAAGCCTTAAACACTGCCCCATTAAATTTTGAAAACAAGATTACCATAGAAACTTGTCGTAACCCACTCTTCATAAATTCATCATAAACACATCTCTTTGACAAGCGATCATTTCTCCAGTTAAAAAAAATTGGCACACCTAGTGGAACAAGTTCAGAGTAACTTTTTTTCAGCATCATTTGTTTGCGATTGAGAAGTGACATTACATTGTCATCTTCATCATCTGAAGAAAAGCCATTAGACATGGTAGATTCCCAAATGAACACGCTAAATTCAAACTCAAAAGTTGGAGTATTCACCCCTGCTGTTGAAACCGTCAACACTCAACAGTGATGGTGGTAGTGGTCGTTCAAGTCAGTTAATCGCTAGTACAATGTTATGTATTGGTAGTTCCAATGTTGTTGTCACATCAACAATACAACCATGTCTTGCAGTTGGGTCAATTATAGGGGGTGGGGGCAGTTCACCAAATAGAGAAATCTAAAACACTCATGTTAGGAATGAAAGTTTTCCCCCTTATGGATTGCCACCAGGATTCTTCCCTAATTCGACATTGTCATGGCTGGGAGGACGTTCTAATGCTTAAACCTTAGTTTGTGGCAATGCTACATTGGTCACTGGCACTTCAATGGAATCTGCTAGTACATGCAATTATGCTCAGCCAAGATATGCACCAGCAAACCCAACAACACACATACGTCAACAAATAGATGAAAGTAATGTCCAATTGATGGATCATTTGACGACTCAACTTTGAACCGTCATTAATCTTACCATGACGGTTACTATTGAAATGTATAGCAAGATTGCAACATACTTAAAAAGGCTTAACTAAATCTTAGGTGTCGACGACAATGATCCAAATGACCCAATGGTTCAACAAGTCAGGGATGGCAGACAAGGATTTGGGTATAGTATAGCCATACAGAATGATCCTGGTAATGCAGACTTGAGATCTTGGCCAAAAAGTTTAGGCCAAAGTACACAACATTCAAATGCCTTAACAATATCCCAACTGTAACAGCCCGATTTTCATAAACCATTCAAATGCCTTAACAATGCCTTAAAAGTGTTCACAACGGTTTACAAAAGATTGCATTACTTCATCTTTCCAGAATGAGGATACTTTCATAGAATTTAAAATTGGCTTGGTTACATAAATGGTTCCTTGTTCGGTAATCCTTAACTCACACATCATAACCTTAGACTAAATCCACTACTTTCGCTTCCGCTGCGCTACTCGGATGAAGACGCCCGGATGAAGCGCTCCATTCTTCTTGCACCCTTTCTTCGCTCCCGAGGATGAAATCATCTCTATTGCCACTTGGCGGTTGCCACTCCATTCCATCTTCAACTCTTCTCTGGTGATGACCTTCAGATGATGCTTCGTCTGCCCGTTGAGATATCAGCAGCCCCGATATGCCAACGAACAGGAGAGAGTAAGCGAGCCGAACGACGCATCGTCGACGGCGTGGGATTACAGTAGGCAAGATACTAGAACAATACAGATAGGACAAACAATATACATACAACATGGCAACCAAACATAAAATTTTGATTATCATTATTCTTATCATTAATTCTTTAGCTTTCCAACCTTGTTATCTTTCTCAAACATAATATCTCCATTCAGTCCTTGACATCAACCTTTTGGGGAACTTTACTTCATAATATCATCCATCATTTTATTACTTTTAAACCTTTGTTTTCAAGTCTTATCAAATCACAACCTTCGATGATTGGGGAAACTTAAAAGATCATCGAGGTACTCGTTTCGTTGCCATCGTCACACACGTCTACATCTCCTCGGTCATCCACCCAGTCCTAGTCGGAAGCGAACAGGAGTACAGGACCTTTACCACGCGGGCACGACAGCTGTCTCAACACAGATGGTCCCAGACCAGGAGGATCTCATCCTCAAATCATATAATCAAGGCTCACTGCCTCGCAATGGCAAAACACATTGCCCCGTTCCAGTCCCTCTCCACTATTCTTGAAATGCCATAGGGGTGACAGCACTATTCTGGTCCCGGGTGCAGAACTTACCACGGTATTAGACCCAGTCCCCACCACGTTAGTGCACCACATGTGGAGTTCGTTCTGCCCAGAATAGTACTCAAGGCTACGTGACGTTTTACCGCCCGAGCCTACCTTATTGCATTCATCAACCCGAATATCCCTGATTTCCGGGGTACCTTCCTCTCCACTACTTCGCACTCTAATACCTCACCGCGTTAATGTCTTTTAGTGTCTTTTATCTTTTAATTACCCTAAGGTCGGCCCATCCTTCGTGCATCCCTTCAATGAGTCCCGACCGCTAACTTTCCACAAACTTTCTCTCATCAATTCTCACATAGCACAGAGCTGGGTTCACATCAACAAATCTCAACTGATATCTCCTTTCACAAAATACATTTCACCATTTCTCTCGACAATCCCATTCCAAAATCTTTTCCGAAAATACTCTTTATAATATTTCTCGAAAACCTCCTTTCAAAACATTTTCAAAAGAATTTTCTTTTCACAAACCCTTTTCTAAAATTCCTTCTTACCGATCTCCATAAAAATCACTTTTCCAAAATCCTTTCGAAAATCTCTTTTCAAAATCCTTTTCTAAACTGATTTCCCAAAAATCCTTTCAAAATCTACTACTTTGCTGAGCGCTAGTGGAGGAGCAAGCTCAACTCAACACTAGCCCCAGTACTATAACCAAAACAAAAGGAGCCCAGCTCCGTTCAATCTTATCTCACATCCACTTCCACATCACTTTTCCCAGCTCTGGCTCGTTCTCAACATTACCATCAATTCATTCCCCAATCTCAACTCTTTGTTTCTTTTCCATCCCACATCTTATTCTTTAACATTATTCTTTCCTCATTGTGTCTTTGTTTTATTACTTTCACAACTCATTCGCTTTATTTTCATTTCCTTATTCGATACTTAACAGACTTCCATCAGTATATCACTTACATCAATCATCAGCAGTAAATATCATTAAGCCTAATTAAATTAATAAACATAAACATGCTATCAATCATACAAACATCACACAACCATAGTGTGGTCATAGTCACCTTCGTATAAGTGGCCACACAATCAAACAATTGCCACTTATACTACTGACTCCTAACCACTAAGTTCCGATCTTTGAGATGATTCGGAACGTCCTAATATATCACCTAAACACAACAATGTCTTAGGATAGCTTCTCTCTCACCTGAGGTCCAGCTATTCAATGCGTACCGTCTTCTTGGATCCTTTGGCTGCCAGCTGCCCCAATCCCTCGTCTTTAAGATTTCCTCGTACTAAATAAAATACGCTTTCGTTATTAACTTGTATTAAGAAAATCTTTTCCGTAACTTAAACACCTCTCATTCCTCGTATCAAATAAAACACTCTTGTTTATCAAATCACTTGATAAAGACTCCGAAAACATCGTAAGAACGCTTTTCATTTAAAACAACTTCTTTATTCAAAATTAACACTTAAAAACTCAAATTTTTATCACAAAACAACTTGGGACAGCCATGAACAAAATTCAAAAGATTCTTAAACAAATCAAATCAAATTATTTTGAAACCAATAAATTTCGAAATTAGTTATACCCTCAATTATTTTCCACATATCCATTCAACATACACGCAACACTTAATTAGAAATATATAACTAATTCAATCAATCATCAAAGCAATCATACAACTCATAAATAATTTATTTTTATAAAACAAAACATTTAGTCATGTATGCATTCACAAACAAAGTTGAATCAAGGTTACAAACCAAACATGTTAATATTTATTTTCCTCTCGTTAAATAATTTGATCCCTTTCAAAAATCACCATGTACATTTGATTTCACGCATTTAAACTCTCTAACTTTATATGACCGAATGTGATCAAAGAAAACAAGTTGAGAATTACAAGACTAAACACATAAGTCAACTTGATTTAATTCAAGCACTTAAATTCTATTTTCATTTCCATGCAACAATTATTTTCTCTTTCTTTTATTCTTACCCGAATACACAAAACTTTTCTAATACAATTTAATTCATTTGCTCCCTTTGTTTTTAATTAAAACCGAATATAAATTAAAAGTGCACAATACAATTTCAAACATATTAATCTAACCATAATTCACAAAACGTAGTCATTATTTTCATGTTATTTCATTGAGAAAGAATCCTAGACCATTCTATGTGTATAGGCCGAACCCTATTTGACAAAACAAGGTTTGTGATACACTTTTTCAACAGATTAAAAACATGCCTTTCAAACACATGGTTTTTAGAAAAATACCACTCCTTACATTTTCATTTTCATTTTCTTTTGCATGTGCTTCTAAAATCATTTAAAACAAGAGAGAGTCACATGTATAAATCTTTTAGGAAGATCAATCATGGTTTTCTTTGATTTTCAAAGCTTGACCGAAAATCAATTAACAAAATCAAGAGGAAAGACTTAAATCCTTAACTTTCAAACACTCCTAGGTTTTGATCAAAGCAAAACCATTTGAAAAAAAATTGTTTTCCTTTGTGTTCTCATCAAAACCGTAACATGCAAACCAAGAAACAAAACTTTTGAGTAAAAGAGGTATATGCAAAACTTCAAGATCAAAGTTATGGAAAATCAAGGCAAGAATTAAACCTTTTTCAAGATCAAACAATAGATCAAAGTCTTTTTTTTTTTTGAAAAGAGAATTAAAGATCAAAGCTTAGAAAAATCCAAGTAAAAAAAATCAAAGCGTTTAAATCACTTAGATTATTTTTAACAAGCATCAAACCAACATGTATGAACTCAAAACAAAATAAAAGTCATCACAACCTATTTTTTTTAGATATGGCCGAATTACTTAGTTTAGGATCTAGTGTTTACTAGCCCATTTACTTCTTAAAAATCCAAGATCAAAGTTTATTTAACACATGCATGTACCTCAAACATCAAGATCATCATCAAACAAATTTAAATCATACACTTAATCATCAAATCATTTCATAGAGACATCATGATTCTCGGCGTAAATAAGGAAATCTAACATGCAAAGGGAGTTATCTTACACTTCACAAAATATTAAAGATTCTTTTAGATCTTGAGGATTTAGCTTGGAAATTTTAAGATCTCTTATGAAAAACTTTAAACGAGTTATGAAATCCGGTGGTTAGACGTTTACAAGCTCCTTCAAGCTTTAAGAATTTAACATGTAAAGAGATACGATTTATACTTCAAAAATCTCAAAAATTTTTAGATCTTTAAGGTTTATGTTGAAAAACTTTAAGATCTTTCATGAAGATCTTGAACGAGTTATAGAATCCGTTAGTTAGACGTTTATAGATTCCTTTAAGCCTTAAAAGTTCATGATCAAACACAAAATAAGACATGCAAAAGAAGAAAAGAAAGGAATATTACAAAATCAAAAGAAAATCTACACTATTACAAGTTCTTCATGCTCCTTCAAATCACCCACCAAATCAAAGTCTTCTAGCCCTAGGTTCTTGGATCTTCAAGGGAGAGCTCTAGGTTTTGGTTTGATCTCTCCTCCTTCTTCTCTTCGTCCTTACGGCCCCTTTCTTTTTTCTCTTCAAGGTTGAGAGTTTGATGTTGCTCTCAACCAAGTGTGTATTTGTTCTTAGGAATAAAATGGGAATGAAGAGAAAGAGTGAAAATGAACTAAAGGGCCAACTATATATAGGCAATTCGTGAGATGACTCCTTTGCCCTTGGTCTTGGCTTGATCATTCACAATTAAGGAGGGACGGTTTTGGGCTTTCAAAAATATGCATGGGTGGTGTTTAGCAAATTTTAAGGGAACAAGGTAGAATAGGTTAAGTACTTAGGGGTCACTTTAGGCTTAACAACTAGTTGGCTAATAGTTAGGATTTTTACTAACTTAGTTGGGTTCTAGTTTTAGCTTAGTCATCAAGCAAGGCTCATAAGCCTACACATATACTCACTCATACAAGTGTCATCCATACACACACCACACATATCTCACTCATGCACTCACCCACCAATACCGTGGCACTCCCATAGGTAGACACATGTCCTACAATTTTATCTCCTAATCATATTTTAATTACTAATGATGTAATTATTACTTAAGAATTCATACTTATATCATCATTTACACACACAAGGCAATTATCTTCAAGAAAATACATTCATCAACACATTCACATATAGGCACACATTTATCAATCAATCACACACTTAATCAAACACACACATATTAACACCTTTTACCTTTACATAATAGACTGTACTAATTGGTTAAAATTATAACCCTCATTTCATTTTCTAACATCATATTTTAATATATTAAAGATATTCCCAAAAGGAAAAATTCATTTGAAGTCCTTAACTATTTTTACTAATTTATTTTCTCAAAATTCGTCCTTTAAATACCTCAAAAATAAATTTTTTGCAAACCAACCCAGAAAATTATAAAAGTTACATTTTTGAAATCTAAATTTTAATACAATCGTTTTCATATAAAGATCATAAAATTCGGAGTTACGGTTGAAAAGATATGGATTTTCAAAGTTAACAAACCCAAAATAAAAATCATTCTTTGATAAAATCACAATTTCTTTAAAACACCAAAAATGTCTAACACATAATTATTTCTTCCAAAATTATTCACCACTTAAAATCATAAAATAAGAAATTTACTTCAAGAAAACATTCTTTCAAAAACATTTTCTCCATTTAGATCTTTTAATTATTTAAAATAGTACGAGGAATTTGCGGGATGTTACACCAACCACTTAATTATGGTGTTGGTTTCATGGAAAATATCCCTAGCATAAGTCAGGTCCAATCCCAAAACACTAGCACTCCTAATTTAGCAACTGAAGGACAAGCTACTAATAAAAATTTAGTTTTCCATCCTGGTGTCGAGCCCCTATCCAAAATAATCAAAACCCATGCCAAGTAGAAATTTTGCAAAGAGGAGAAGATTTATGAACTGCTTTCCCGAGGCAAAATTTGGGTAGGCACATACTTCGTCAAAAAAAGAGAGGAGAAGCTAGGTTTGAACCTGATGATGTTATTAGGATAAAGGAACAAACCTTGAATAAGATCAACTTTAATGTTGGCTTTTTATTTCTTGAATGGGTACAACATGCTAAAGTACCAAGAGGAATGAAAATTCCTAAGTTATCTAAGTTTTTTTGGGAGGTCAGCGAATCCACTATCGAACATATAGTTAGGTACAGTATTGAGTTAGGAGAGTTAGTTGTCAATTAGGTTTTGAGTGTGCAACTCGGATAATCGGTGCTCGGTTTAGAAAACCGATTATCAGAATCTGCTCGGCCCAAAATCAGCATTTTTACTCTTATCAACTAGTTTTATCCCAACGATTTCAATACATCACAAAAAAATTGGTATTATTGCTTCCAACTACTATTCACCCCCCTCTAGTAGATTGTTAAGCCATTTCCTCAGTTTCCAACGCGTATTTAACACTTCAAAGGATTTATCCCTTACAAGCTGGGGATACTATTATTTGCTATGATTGGTAGATGCATATTCCTTTTAGACTTCTCAGAATAAAAGGGGGAAAAAAGAAGGGCAATAGTTGGAATTTGGAAAGATATCTGCTAAATTTACTTAGATTTCATTAGAACTAAATGTGTATGTATTTTCTACTAAGAATTTTAGAAATAGGGCATGGAAACCGGCCAATGAAATTACTTGAAACCTGACAAGTTTAATATGAACAATTTTTTTTAAGCATAAGATTAGTTCAAATTGTATGACTCTTAAAAAAATATGGAATTGTAATCTTTAATAGGATTAAACGTGATCCTAGACTGCTTAGAAGGTGCATATTTCTAGCTAGCTCTGGTTACAAGGTAACTCTTGGTGCAAGTTGTGCCTTGCAATCAGTCTTGCATGAGGTTCACTTTGTTATGTGGGTGAGCCGGTGAGCAAAAATACAAAGATACGTACAACAAGAGCTCCATAGACTCTAACGTAGTTGTTCACGGTTCGGTCCGGTTCAGTTTTGAGACAAATAGTCATCCGATCCAATCATAAAATAAGCTTGTGGTTTGGTTCGGTCCAATCACACAATCAAATCCAATCCAGTACAATCCAAAATAAAACATGCGGTTTCGGTTTGGTTCGGTCGGGTTTAATTTAATTAAAACTTTTATATAATTTTTATAAAAATTAATTATTTGGTCATAAACATATATTTTTTTGCGACAAGTCATAGACATATATGCATGAAAACAACTATCTTTATTGTTGGCATTTCTAATTAGTACAAATTGATATAACATTGTACATACGTGGAGTGTGCGCGTAAGTATTAAGCCTAAACCAATGTATTTTTGTGTATATATTTATAACTAGCGGTCCAATTCAGTCCGGATCGGTAATCAATCCAAAAACATCCAAAAATCAATCGGTTTTTCAATAATCAATCGGCTACCATGAGCTCAACACTACCTGCTCGGATTAACTCTTGGGTCCTCATGAGCTCGGATAGTATGAGCTCGGCACTACAAGCTCGGATAACATAAGCTCGGCACAACAAGCTCAGATAACGTGAGCTCTGCTACTAAGAGGTTTAGGCAACAATCTCGGCTTAAGGCACTGGATGCTAAACGAAGGTTGACTAAGGAAGCCTCTTGGTGGCCGAACAGAGGCCGAACTTGTACAAGCTATGGTCAATAGGGTACTGCTAAGGTATGACCAAGAGCCGTCTTGACAGGGTCGACGGCTCACTGACAAGGGTTATCTACAAGATAAGGTCGGTTCACAAGAGTTCAGAGCTACCTGCTCGGTTCCTATGAACTCGGATCTTACGCTTGGGCTTACATGAGCTCGGATCTAACTATTTAGTCGGATAATACTCGGCTTATGACTGTTAAGGCGGGATTCCGCGACCCTGAACTTCGCTAGCTGGTCGGCTAGACTCCTATACTCGCTTCGGCTATGACTACCTCACTACATCCCGGCTGAATGCTCGGATTAAGCTCGGTTCTAACTCGAACCTACTGAACTAAGCTTGGGGTAAGAATTTGGGATGTTACATCCAACGCCATCACCACCATCACCGAGATTCGCTCCCTCACCAACGTTCTTCCAGCCACTGAAATCAACGTCAACGACAGACAATACCCGCTATCGCACAAAGGACATCCTCAACGTCGTCCTCGTCCTACTCATCGACATCGGATGCAGCGCTGTAACTGCCTCCGCCATGTACCTCGTCTGGTCTGCCTTCTCCGATTGCCACAATTATTGTTTTGATGATTTCGACTCCTCTAATAAGGATAACGAGATCGAGACCTCGAAAAAAGTCAGGGTACGTGAAGATCCGGGAGGTGGAGGTGGAAGCAGCAGAGGCACCGCAGGCTTACGAGTGCATGGTGTGAGAAATCGAGAATAGCAGAATCAAAGAAGGGAGGAAGAAGAAGGTGAGAAATCGAGAATAGCAGAATCAAAGAAGGGAGGAAGAAGAAGGATGGGCAGGGAGGTTTGGGATTTTAAAAAAAAAAAATAGAATGAAATGTATTTCTGTTATTTCCCAGTTGAATTGGGGGTTAGGACTAAAAGTTAGGGTTTGAAAACTAGAGCTCAAAAAGTTGATAAAGTTTTTAACTTTTTGAAAAGTGTAAAAAATTTTAAAATAATATGTTGGACTCGTTTAAGAGCCGAAAATGGGTTTGGGTTTGGAGTTCTTAACTTTGTATGACAGATCGGGTCGGGTCAAAACACACCTCCCTATTCGACTTTGCTGCCGACTCCGTGCAACATACCCTTTCCCCGTTTCTAGTTGCATAAATTTAACATCCCTAATTTTAATCCCTAGTATAATTACAAGTCTTATCGAATTAAATAATTGTTTCTTGAAATCAATCAATTAAGTGCTGGATATTTTCATAAAATACATTATGTTAATTACGAAAGTACCTTTAATGGTATTTTAAAGTAAATTCATTTAGAAAAAAATACCCTATTTGAATAATATACTTTCTATTCTTTACTTTGATTTTTACAAAGATACAATATTACATAAATTTTTTTATTATTTCCTAGTGTCTAACTAATTTTTTACTTTATAGTTTTCCTATATGAAACTATATGATGTTAAATTTTTTTTATTATTAATATTTTTGAGAACAATTAAATAAATAAATGAATGGGAGTAAAAAGAAAAAAAAACACAAAACACAAAATTTATTATTCTTCTTCCACGTTGCCCATTGAGAGCCGCCACCCCCCTTCCTCTCTCTTATCTCCATCTTTTCTTCTCGATCTCTCTCTTGGCCGTGGGCTCGTCGGCCATCACCACTCAACCATTCCGCCACCGTCGCAACTCTCTCTCCCTCTCTAAGATCGACTCTCTCTCTCCTCCCTCTCCCTGGACCGCCGCCTCCACCCTCCCTCCAGTCGCGATTCGCGACTCACCTCCTCCTCGGAGTCGCGGTGCCGTTCGCTGCCACCGCCACCGCCACCATCTCCTTTCTCTCTCCGGTTCGCGATCTCTCTTTTTCCCTTCGTGAACCGTCGCTCGACGCTGCTGTCCCGCCACTGGTTCTGCTTCTACTGTTGCTGCTGTGTGCCGCCACGGGTGGTGGTGCCGCCGCTTGGATCTGAGTTTGACTAGGTTGCTGTGAACCGGGTCTGAACTACTTTGTTGTGCCCTGAACCGGAGACTCATGGAGCTTTAGAGTCAAACCGACGCCGTTACCGTCACCGGGATCAAAGAGTGTGATTTGGTTCTTTGTTTGCTGCAACACCGTGAGCTGTACGGGTTGGGGTTGACTGAATCGGTGTTGATCTCCCCGCTTTTCCACAAAGCACATTTGAGGGATTAGGAGAACGGAAGAACTTTGGAGCCGACCGCAACGCAAAAGTAAAAGTCACGAAAGCTAAGGGTTAAAATGTACGATGGGCTGCGTTACCTCTATTTAGGGAATGTGTTTCTGGAACCATACAGTGATAGCTAAGGTTAGGGAAGTAGAAAAATATGTTACGAACCTTAGGGTAATTTAAAATAGTAAAGAACCAAAGATTTAGTTAAAATACGAAAATCCCCAAATAATAGTTAATTTAATATATTGGACGGGATGATGTGAATATGTATTGCTAGTTGGTATGTGATTATTTATCTATTGTTATGTGTAGTAAATAATAATTAAGAAGGAAGAACTAGATAAGAGTAAGGGGTTCTTTACCTTGCTTTAGAGAGTATTTTCTAATTAGTTCATAGTGATTGCTAAGGGTATATGTACATGTTTGGGTTTGATATTTAGAATGGATAATATAGACTTAAGTGTAAATCATGAACTTAAGGAAAAGAAGTTTGAATTGATATGTGTAATCTAATGGGCATGCTAAGTGTTAATTATTATTGTGTACGTCTAATTGAAGGAGTTGGAATTATTGTTAGTACTTGTGATTGATTTGATATGACAATTATTATGTATGCCTAATTGATAAATGCGAATTCTTGAAGTGTACTTATGCATGAATGATAAATGATTTATGTGTTGTATTGTCAAGGTTAAGTGATAAAAAGGGAAAGGATTAAAGTAAGAATATGAAATCTAGTTGTTATTTGTGACTGAGTATATGTGATTAACTGTTATGTATGTCTGGCGGATTAAATGAGATATATGTGTAGTGTACAATTGATAATTAATGGATACAACAATTAAAGAGTAAGAGTATGAACCTAGGAAATTGAATGGTTGAATTGTGAAGTGTGTGTGTTAAATGTGTGCTGAATGATGAGTTGGATAACAAACAGAAGGAAGTAATGTAATTAAAGTAATAGAGAGAGGAGTAAAAGAAAGAAAAGTAATGTAATAAAGAAAGAAAGAATAAACCGGCGCGAGCCTGGCGAGGCTTGTCGGCATTAAAAGAATAAATCGGCGCGAGCCTGGCGAGGCGTGTCGGCATTAAAAGAATAAATTGGCGCGAGCCTGACGAGGCGTGTCGACATTAATAGATAAAAACCGGCGCAAGCCTGTCGAGGCGTGTCGGCATTAAAAGAATAAATTGGCGCGAGTCTGACGAGGCGTGTCGGCATTAATAGATGAAATCGGCACGAGCCTGGCGAGGCGTGTGTCGAGTCAAATATAAGATAAAGGGATAAAGAAAATGATAAGAAGGTAAAAGAATCAAGAAAATAATAAGAAGGTAAATACGGAGATAGATTGATATATAGAACATGAAAAGTAGGAAATGTAAATCGATGAAAAACAAAAGAGAACGCATATGAAAAGGTTAGACCAATGAGTACAAGTGAGAAGTGATAGAGTAATAGGAGATCAAGAATTTCTAGAAGTAGTAAGAAACATTGATCGTATGAATGAAGGGAATTGTTATACAATTATAAATTGGAGATAATTTAGATAGAAAACTAGCTTTGATTACTTTAGTTATTTCCTATGCTTTTCATAGAAGCTATTTTCCTAAGTTCTGTGTAATGCTTCCCCTCTTGTGGTTGATTATTTTCAGGTACCAGAGCGGAGCTTACATCGTTGCAGGCCGAGCAAGAAATTCTCCACCACGTGGAGTGTATTCGTGATACCTTGAGCGGACTTTATTTCCTAATTTGATTGAAAACTGTTATTTTTGTAATGTTTAAAATATGCATTAGCCATGTGCCCAAAACTTGTATTGGTCGGGCTTTAGGTTTATGTCTGGCTGAAATATTTATGTGTTTTATGTTTTGAAATTTATGATCTGAACAGGTACCACAGGAAAATTTGGGGAAAGTCCGAAAAATAGAGGAAACTCTGTCGGTTTTTCTTCGAAATTTTCAACTACCATTTTTATTAAAGCATTAATTTAATTAATTAATTGTGAGGGTGTTACAATAAACGCTACTCATTCCTTCCCCCAACACAGCACAGCACAACAATTTATTAAAGAAGAGTCATTCCTCAAAGGAGTACTTTTTTTTAATCTGGTATAGAAAGATGAGTTCTTCAGTTCGTGAGAACCCTTCACCAGACATACACATCCCTGAGCACTGGTCTGAGGCAGCAGAATCGATTGCGTACGGCGGTTCAACTCAAACTCCCCCTATTGCTGTTATATGTGGCGCTAAGAACTGCGGCAAAACTACCTTCTCCCGTTATCTCCTCAACGTCCTTTTGAGCACACGTTATACCAAAGTAGCTTATCTTGACACTGATGTGGGACAACCTGAGTTCGCTCCTCCTGGTTTTTTATCTCTCACCATTGTTGACAGAGTAACTCCAGGTACTGTAACCATTCCTTATTTTACTATTAATTAAATAGTTCGTCATATAAATTTGGCTAAATTATGTATTTCCTTCCTTATCTTATTTTTCAATTTCAGAGTGGTCGTTACTATTTTTGGTATCGTATTGATTTGTCATGTTTTTTTCTATCAAATTGGTTCATAAGTCACTGTTAATTCTACGTGTCACCATGTAGAGAGAAATGACACGTGTGCGAATCTTATTGGTCCACATAGCATGAACACCATGTAGAGAGAAATGACACGTGTGCGAATCTTATTGGTGCACATAGCATGAACAATGATTCATGGACCAAATTGATAGTGAAAAATAACGTGACGGACTAATATGATACCAAAACAACTCAAAGACCAATTTGAAATTGAAAAATAAGGTAAGGAACCAAATACATAATTTAGCCTATAAATTTAGGCTCTTCAAATTTACAGTAGTCACTAATGAATGATGGATGGAAGCTCGCAAGAATAAGAACTAATTATGTTAGTAATTGATTTTTTTTAGAACCTTTGTGTTTATATGTTTCTTGTAGTATATGATCAAAATCAAATTACAATAAAAAAGCATATGAAGGAACATTTGATTTTCTTATTAACAAAATTCCCCTTATCCTGACCTGTTTAACCGATGGACTGATTTTCGATTTTTCTTATAAAAAAAATTCCAGATTTTTCATTTGACTTTATTGACTCTCTAAGTCTTATTTTTATTTATTTATTTTTACTCTTTCAGATTTGAAGATTCCATGCCTGAAAACACCAGAGAGGTATGAAGTGCTATCTCATCAAAATAATTTGGGATCTCAATCTTTCTCTTTTATTTTTAGTAATGCTCGTTTGAATTTGAAAGATTTGACAAGGTTTCTGCTTCTGATTGCACATAACATGCAGTTACTTGTATTGGTCTCTATAATAAGCTATGTGTTATTCTTCATTTGTTAGTTAGGTTAAAATGATTACTGTTTCTCATGTTTTTCTTAAGTATTGGGGTAGGTGCAATGCATTGCTTGCTTTTCAGATCAAGAAGAGTTGTCTTAACATCAGATATGACATAGTTAATTAACTAAAAACAATATTCTGTATCATGACATTTTTCTTGTGACCTTGTTCCATTTTCCTTGTATGATTGTTCCTTTTTCTGTAGATTCTGTAACTTCAAAGGTTCGGAGCCCTAGGCATCCTTGTTTTCTTCTTCGTCTTCTTCTTTTGATTGAAAAAAAAATGTTTTGTTGTTATGAGTTGTTTTGTGGATAGTTATGTGGGTGATCTTTATTGTGTTTGTTTGTTGGATATATAAATGCATTTAGTTTTAGTATGTGTCTACCAATCATTGTTTGAATGATACATGTGATGGATTTGCTTGACTCATTGTGTCGTTTGTGGTGTAACAGGTCCCTTTTCTTTGGGGACGTTTCTTCTAAAACAGATCCGTCTGCATACTTAAATTACTTATTTGCCATATATGATTATTATCGAAAGGAGTATTGCTCGTCTAATAAGAAAGAAAATCCTACTAGGACCAAGTTGCCTCTCATTGTGAACACTCCTGGCTGGGTGAAAGGTAAGCTCACTGCTTGTTTGGTTATTAATCTGATTCTTTCTAATCTTGCAGTTGTATTTTTACTGCAGATAAACTATTGCTTTATGAGAATAATAACAGTATATCATCTAATATGGTACTCATTTAATGGATTCTTCACTTCTCTTGGATTTCAGGTGTGGGTTATGATGTATTAGTGGACATGTTGAAATATATTTGTCCAACATATGTAGTTAAGATAGGCATATCGTCTGAAAATAAGAATTTACCTGCTGGAGAATTCTGGTTAGATGGAGAACATGATGGAACAATCAACTTAATTGAGATAAATTCAGCTCGTCAGGATTCATTCAATAGATCGTAAGCCCAAATCTGATCAAAATATTTTTCCTTGCATTGCAGCGGTGCTAGTTTGGACTCTCTTTTTTTATTTTAAGCATCAGGTATCATAGAATTTCCATATTTGTTTCCCAGGCTGCTGGTTCGTAAGGATTCACGTCTCTTGCGTGATTTACGAATAATGGCTTATTTCAGACAGTGTTTTCCTAGTGATTCAGATATTTCTACAATCAAGGAACTTGCACATTCCTTGGCCTCACACTGTCCTTATGAGGTTCCCATTTCAAGCATAAAGGTTCGACATCTTCATTGTGAGGTTGGTTCAAATTTTACTTCTTATCTGCTCTGAATCTGAGTTCTAATTCATTTCATGTAGCCACAGTAAGGCTTGCTCCCTTGCCTTATGACCTGGTGGTCACAGGTTGTGGTTGCAGAAACAGATTCTCTGTTCTCGAGATAATCCTGCATTCATCTGGCATTCTGGCCCTCCCCAAAGCTCCAATGGTGGGGTCTAATGACTGGCTTTCTTTTATATATGTTCTAATTTTATGCTTTTGGTCCATTTCAGTACCACTTATACATTTTAAACCATTTTAGTGTGTGTATATAAATGTTTTCTTGTTAAGAATCTTTACAATATTTCTTTTATCTATTTTATCCATACAAAATTGTGAAGAACATTCTATTAAGATCTAACCATAATTTTGTAGGTCCCAAGCTCTGAAATATTCTACACTTTGAATGCTAGTATTGTTGGCTTAGCAGTTGATTCTGAAGGATCTGAAAACTTACCATGGTGTCTTGGTCTTGGTAGGTAATTTGAAACTTCCTAATTCCAAAATATGACTCATCGAACATAAAGGGTCATTTCGCTGAATGCTAATTATAACTTGAAATTTCAGATTTCAGAAAGCTGTTTAGATGGTAGTAGTGTTGTTGTACACTAGCTGAAAGCTTCCTATTCTGCAATCTGCATTGTTGCTGTCTGGAAAACTTCAAAAACCTCCTAAATAAACACGACATTCTGATTCTGATTAACGGATGAACTAGATAAATTTGTTTTGACTACCATGCAAAAGATAGAAAATAAAAAAAGTGATATTCCTTGGAGTTGTTTCTGTTAATGATGAGCAACCACAGATCATACAGCCCTCTAGTCTTCTGCTTGTTATACATTTGGATAATTTCAACCTCCTTCATTATTAAACACAAGTTGATTTTTGTGATTCAGGGATTGTGAGGGGCATCGACACAACCAAAGGTGTGCTCTATGTGATTACACCTGTACCACATAGTTCTCTTGAAAAAGTCAACCTATTACTGCAGGGCTATATCCAAATTCCTACCTGTTTATTGCAGGCAAGAGATTTCTTTTTTATTCTTTTACTTTCTAAATTTTATTCATGTTTTTCACTTTTATCCTAAAGAACAAGGACACTCTCATCACCTGCGTTGGTTTAGGACTAGCAGAGGGGGATTTAGGACTAGCAGAGGGGGAGTCCTTAAGATATTGTTGTTATTGTTTTTATTATTGTTTCAGACTTCAGAGTGTGTTTCTTTTTTCTCATATTAAAAACTCGACTTCTTTTCAGGTCAAGGGATGCATATCACCTTACATGTCAGCGACTGTTTTGACTTCAAGCTAATTATCTTCTTGGGTTGGCAAAAAGGTCCATAATAGTAACAGGGTAGTAACCAACTCCTTATAATTACTATAGATGCTTCCTTGTTCATGTAAGAAGCACATGGATATAATTTATATATGCTTTAGAATTGTCTTTCCTTTTTGGCATATTTAACAAAATTGTAGGGAAAAAGAGTGTGTAGATTTGTTTCTCTAATATGGGAATTACGAAATTGGATTGACTTCTCGATGTTCTGTTTTCTCTTTTACTAGAAATGTCTAAGATACAGCCTACAAGCTACCTATCCCATTCTTTACTTAATTAATATCTTTGGCAATTTTATTTTTATTTTTTTCCTTCTTTTGTTATTAAGATGTAGCTGCATTAGTGACTCTGCTGCATTAAATTATGCCAGGACGAGTTGCAGTGTGTTTTATCTAGGGGTGTCAAAATTATCCATTATCCATGGGTTATCCTAATCCAATTTATTTTACATCCATCCAATCCATCCATTTAAAACAATAGATTTAGATCGATGTGATCCATTAGATTACTTTAAAATTGGATGGATGATTATCATCCATCCTAGATATCCAATGGATATCCAAATCATCCATCCAATCCAATCCAATTTTTTTTTTTTAATTATCAAATTACTTTTTTAAAAACAATTTATAAAAAAAGATTTTAATAAACTATTTTTTTTACAATGAAAATAATAATTAGATACAATCAAAATTCTTAATATTTGTTTTTCTAACCTCAAAAAGATATTTTTTTATATACTTGATTACAAAGATGAAAAACAAAAATTAAAGAAATATACATAATTAATTAAATAGGATTTTGAGTATAAATTAATATAATTGTTCATTTTTTTTTATAATGCTTGTAACAATAGAAATAATTGAAAAAATTAATTTGAGCAATTATAACACATTCAATCTCTACTTAACAAAAAGTATCACTAAAAATTAACAAAAAAAAAAAGAATTCAAAAAATTATATTCATTAGTAACACTCTCTACTTGACACTATAGTGAGTCAGTGAACTGATTGTAAAACTCTATCCAGGAAGAATAGCTTTCGACCAAGACCAACCATAAAGAAAACAATTATAGAGTTGGAGGAAGAAGAGACGGGTCAAGTAACCCGACAGCAAACTCAAACCCGTCCTATTTCTAGACGGGTCTGTCCCTTTTTTAAACGGATTTATCCTCTTTTATTATGTTAAACAAGTTACCTGAAGTTGTCGGATAGGGCCAACCCCGTGGATTGGGTGAGGTGTTGCTCACCCTTGATTTCAAACAAAACAAATGATAAGCAAATTATATTCATAAGTCTTATTAATGTTTACATTAAATGAGCAAAAATAATAAAAAACCTTAAGAATTGCCCACAAATTTGGGTTTCTTGGGTGAGGTCTTATTCACCCTTGATTTCAAACAAAACAAATGATAAGCAAATTATATTCATAAGTCTTATTAATGTTTACATTAAATGAGCAAAAATAATAAGAAAACCTTAAGAATTGCCCACAAATTTGGGTTTTGATGTGGGATTTGGATCTTCTAACGTTTTTAATTATATATTTTCTTAACTTATAAATTTATTTTTTGACCAACGTGAGGTTGGTCAAGTGGTAGCTCACTTGGTCCTTTAATCAACTGGTCTCGAGTTCGAGCCTTGGGTATGGAGCAATCCCAGCTGCGAGACCCCTATAGCTTAGTGCGAGCTCAGTTGGGTCGAACCGGATGAGTCAGATTCTGGGTAAATCAGATCCGGGTACCGGTTGGTGCACACAAAAAAAAATATTTTTTGGGTATGTTTTGTAATTCAAATTTAAAAGAATTTAAATGTAAATTTTAAGATTTTTTTTTTAAAAAAAATTAGAAATCTGTAAAAAAAATGTTGGGAAAAATACCATGCTAAAAACAAAAAAATAAAATAGGAAAATAGAACAATCATAACAAAAGTTACAAAACAATCTAATATGAAAAACACTCAAAAAATCTGAGAAAATAAGTATCATTATTACCTAAAAACAACAAAAAAATAGTACTATTTGAATTTTTTTTTACAAGAAGATTGTTTTTTACAAGTGAACTATGGTTTAAAAATAGAATGTCTAGAGTGATATGATGTATCTTTTTGGGTAGATAGATGGACAGGGGCGGGTGGCTCTGTAAGATGTTTTCAAGGCTATACTCTATGGTTTGGAAAAAAGGGTTAGGGTGAGTGAGATGGAAGAACAGGGAGGGGATGATTATTGGGTGTGGAGGTTTGATTGGAGGAAGAGTTTTGTAACGAATGGAAGGGACCAAGTGGATGTTGGCAGAGAGAATGTTACCAAAAAGAGAGCAAATGAGACAAATTGAATCTTTTTTGATGAGGTTGTTATTGATAAGGGACACGTGGCAGGTGGACCTGAATTCAAGGGAGGCACCAATCATGTGAGGGTCAGGAAAGAGAATTCCAGGCTGAGGGACTTTCACGTGGGGTGGAAGGGATACAAAAGAGGGAAATGATTTAATGAATTCTTAGGCAATTAGTAGGAGCTATGAACCCTTCTCTCTTTGGTTCTCTTCTGCTATTGCTGACTTCTTCTTGTTCTTAGTGTTTTCCTTGAGATCCCATTTGAACTCTCAAGAGGAGGAATATACAAGTGCATTTCGTTTATTTTCTTATTTTCTGACTTTCTTCTATTACTGTTCTATTGCATTACCTTACACTTTGGTGCTTTCATCTCCACCATGGCGGAGGCTTCACCACCTTCTCCGGAGCTACGGATGATCATGGAAATGTTGAACAAGCGTGATCGTGAACATGCAGCAGAAATGGAAGAGCTGCGTAATGCGATTGCCGATCTGAAAGATAACTCCTCTTATGGTGGACCGAACCCAAAGGCCTCCCCGACTGCGTTTCAGGTAAGGAATGCTAAGCAAGACTTTCCTAAGTTTGATGGAAGTGAGGTTCTGCAATGGATCTTTAAAGCCGAACAGTTCTTTGAATTTTACAATACCCCTGATGAGCAACGCATACCAATTGCTGCAATTCATTTTGAGAAAGAAGTTGTTTCCATGGTTTCAAATGATGCAACGCAATAACCCCATTTTTTCATGGTCTACACTAATTAGATTATTGGAACTGGAATTCGGGCCTTCCCCATTTGACTCACCTAGATCTACACTTTTTAAACTTACTCAAATTAATTCTGTGAATGAGTATTATGTCCAATTTACTGCTCTAGCAAACCGTATCTATGGTGTAAGTGCTGAAGCACTCTTAGACTGTTTCATTAGTGGTTTAAAATCAGAAATTAGACGCGATGTTATTGCCCAAGCACCTAACACAATTGCCAAAGCAATTTCCCTAGCTAGATTGTATGAAGACAAGTACTCCTTTAAAACTAAACCTTATAACCCTCCTTATACCATAAACCAATCCATTACAGCTTCAAACAACCCCTCTCGTTCCTTTAACAACCCACCAAACCAACCTCTCTTACAAACACCTAACTAAAGACCCTACCCACAAACACTGAGACCTAACAGTATTAAAAAAATGTCACCAGCTGAGATTCAGTCCCGCAGAGAAAAAGGCCTTTGTTATACTTGTGATGAGAAATTCACTGCCAATCATAAATGCCCGAATAGACAGTATATGTATTTACAAATTTCTTATGAGGAGGAGGATGAATTAATTGTCCCTGAACCTGAGCCTATAGAGCATAAATTGGAACACCACTTGTCATTCAACGCACTCAAAGGTGCAACTGGTGTGGGTACTATGCGTTTAAAGGAATACTCAATGGGTTGCACATTCAAATCCTATTAGACAGTGGCAGCTCAGACAATTTTTTGCAGCCGAGAATTGCCCATTGTCTCAAGCTTCCTGTAGAACCAGTTTCTGAATTACAGGTGCTAGTGGGAAATGGCAATGCCATGTCTACAGAGGGAAAAATCAGAGAAATTCAAGTGCAGGTACAAGGTACTGTCCTGACATTACCAGTGTATCTACTACCAGTCTCAGGTGCAGACTTAATGCTTGGTGCAGCCTGGCTAGCAACATTAGGCCCGCATATTGCTGATTATAGCTCCCTGTCCATTAAATTTTACATGGATAAGCAACTGGTAACCATTCAAGGTGAATCATCACAGCTACCTCAACAAGCAAAATTCCACCACTTGAAGAGATTGTGCAAAACTGATTCCATTGTTGAGTTATTCACAATTCAAATCCAACAACCACCATCTCCTCTGGATGATTGGATTGATTTGTCTGATAACACTGACCCTGAGATTGCCTTACTCCTGCAGCAATACAAGTCTGTTTTTGCCAAACCTTCTGGATTGCCACCAACCAGAGATCATGATCATTGTATTCCCTTGCTGCCTAATACCAATGCTATCAAGATTAGGCCTTACAAATACCCTCATAGTCAAAAATAGCAAATTGAACTCACGGTGGAACAGATGTTACATGAGGGTATTATAGCACCTAGTACAAGCCCTTTTTCCTCACCTATTATTCTTGTTAAAAAGAAGGATGGTACATGAAGGTTTTGTACAGACTATAGGGCTCTGAATGCAGTAACTGTCAAGGACAGTTTTCCTATTCCTACAGTTGAGGAGTTATTGGATGAGCTGTATGAGGCTAAATTCTTTTCGAAATTGGACCTGAGATTAGGTTACCATCAAATACGGGTCAACCAAATGATAGGTTCAAAACAGCCTTTAGAACTCATCAAGGGCACTATGAATGGTTGGTAATGCCCTTTGGACTGACCAATGCACCTGCTAACTTCCAAAGTTTAATGAATTCTGTTTTCCAAGGACTTCTCAGGAAATATGTGTTAGTCTTCTTTGACGACATTTTGGTGTATAGTCCTTCTTGGCTGGCCCACTTACAGCATCTGGAATCAGTCTTTCACATTTTAAGCAAGAATGCACTGTATGCCAAGTTATCCAAATGTTCATTTGGATTAACATCTGTAGATTACTTGGGCCATACTGTATCTGGTGATGGTGTGTCCATGGATACTTCTAAGGTGCAAACTGTTTTGAAATGGCCTATACCTCAAACAGTTAAACAATTAAGAGGGTTTCTAGGCTTAGCTGGCTACTATAGAAGATTTATTAAATCTTATGCTTCAATTGTTAGTCCTCTCACAGACTTACTCAAAAAAGACAAGTTTCAGTGGAATGACAAAGCCAATTCTGCTTTCACTGCTCTACAGCAAGCCATCATATCTGCACCTGTCTTGGCCTTACCATATTTTGCAAAACCATTCGTTTTGGAGACAAATGCATCTGGGTCAGGGATTGGGGCAGTTTTGAGCCAACAGAAACATCCCATTGCATTTTTCTCAAAGAAATTGTCCCCTAGAATGCAGCATCAATCAGCTTATGCTAGGGAGTTCTATGCCATCATGGAGGCCATTGCAAAATTCAGACACTACTTTTTGGGCCACAAGTTTGTTATTCGGACAGACCAAAAGAGTCTAAGAAGCTTAATGGATCAAACTCTTCAAACACCTGAGCAACAAGCTTGGTTACATAAGTTCCTTGGGTTTGATTTTACCATAGAATACAAACCATGCAAAGAGAACTTCGCAGCAGATGCTTTATCAAGATCCTTTTACATGGCTTGGTCACAGGTAGAAAGTGAATTGTTGGTCACAGGTAGAAAGTGAATTGTTGCACCAGATCAAGTCAGCAACTGCAAGGGATACAGTCATGCAGTCCATCATACACTCTTGTCAAGAAAACAATCCTACTGATGCAAACTATTCATTTCATAATGGATTTTTACTCTAGAAGCAAAGAATAGTTGTTCCTAAGTAGGATGATTTACTTCACAAGTTATTGACAGAATTCCATTGTTCACCTCTTGGAGGTCATGCTGAAATTGCTAGAACCATGGCCAGAGTTGCAGCTCAATTTTATTGGCAAGGAATGCACAAGGACATCACTAAATTTGTCCAAGAATGCTTAATTTGCCAACAAACAAAATCTGCCACAACCTCACCTGCTGGACTGCTGCAACCACTACCTGTCCCTAATCAAATTTGGGAAGATGTTGCAATGGACTTCATTGTGGGATTACCTCTCTCAAATGGATTCTCTGTGATTATGGTGGTCATTGACAGGTTATCTAAATATGCCCATTTTGCTGCTCTAAAAGCTGATTTTAACAGCAAATCAGTGGCTGAATTATTCATGACTACTGTAGTTAAGCTGCATGGGTTCCCAAGAACCATTGTATCAGACAGGGAAAAGATTTTTAGTAGTAATTTTTATCAACACCTCTTCAAGTTGAGTGGTACCACATTGAATTTGAGCACAGCTTACCACCCACAGTCAGATGGACAGTCTGAAGCTCTTAACAAATGTCTAGAAATGTATCTGCGATGCTATACATTTGACAATCCTAAGAGTTGGTCCAAAATGTTGCCATGGGCAGAGTATTGGTACAATACTGCCTTCCACACTAGTCTACAAACTACACCTTTTAAGGTGGTCTATGGCAGAGATCCACCTACTATTATCAAGTATATAGTTGATGCAACAGATCCTCCTGATGTACAGGAAATGCTGCAACAGCGGGATTCTCTGCTAGCTCAACTCAAACTTCAGTTGAAAGAAATATGCTGATAAGCACAGAATTCATAAAGAATATGCGGTGGGGGACCTTGTATTGGTAAAACTACAACCGTATAGGCAGAATTCAGTTGTATTAAGACAACAACAACAACAACAACTAAGCCTTTGTCCCACTAGGTGGGGTCGGCTACATGGATCAAACGACGCCATAAAGGCCTATCATAAATCATATCTTTTGAAGCTGAAGGTATTCAGTTGTATTAAGAAAGAATCAAAAATTGGGGCTGAGGTATTTTGGTCCTTTTCCTGTTCAAGAGAAAATAGGTGTTGTTGCTTATAAGTTGTTATTGCCTGAAACTGCAAGAATTCACCCAGTCTTTCATGTCTCTCAACTCAAACAATGCAGAGGTTCCAATCACCCAACTCATGTTCCCTTACCCTTGACCACTATTGAGTAAGGACCATTGCTTATACCACAAGACATCTTGGGACAGAGAACTATCATCAGACGTTCTCACACTATCCCTCAAGTCCTGGTTCAGTGGGAAGGACTTGAGCCTACAGCAGCCACATGGGAAGATGTCGACAAGTTTAGCAAAGTTTACCCTCAGTTAAACCTTGAGGACAAGGTTAATTTTGATGGAGGGGGTATTGTAACGTGTGAGACCCACAATTTTGCCCCAATTTAATTTAAATTATAATTAGATTTTTGTATGATTATTTATGTGATAATATTTTTCTAGTGAAATTCTTATAGTGAACCATTGATTATTGGGTTGTATATTTCTAATTGTTTAAGTTAAGTATATATATAAACGTGGAAAAGGTATAAATAAATATATATATATATATATATATATAATTGTATATGATGCATTTGAAGTATATTAGTAGTATAAAAATATTTTATAAGGTTATTGAATGGTATTATACTTATATTTAAAATACAAAAAAAAAAGATTTTTGAGGAAATATAGTAATAAGACTTCGAAAATTCATATCTTTTAAACCGTACGTCGAAACATTACAAATGATATACCAAAACGACCGTATCGAAACGTAGATTATGAAAATGTAAAGCTTTGATTTTTATTCTGGATTTTTCGAAATTTTATCACTGCTACAATACTGAACGAATTTTTGAGTTTAAGTGTAAAGGTGTGATTTTAATGCATTAAATGACCTTTTGACTCAAGTGTATTTTATTTTGAAAACAAAAATACATTTCTGAGGTTTTCTATTGGACTACCATCTAAATAAAATATATTTTCGTATTTTTCTTATTATAAAATTTTTGAAAGTTTATGAAGTGTATTTTTTAAGGAAATGATCTTAGAGCTTCAAAAATTCATAACTTTCAAACCGTAGGTCCAAAAATTATAAACTTTATATGAAAACGATCGTATTGAAATTTAGTATTTGAATATTTGAAAATAAAATTTTTATTTTGGCATCTACGAAAAAGTACTGTACAGTAGAGATAAACGAATTTTTGGTATTTTTAACTTAGAAAAATTATTTTGGAGCATAAAATAAATTATTGGACTATAAAATAATTTTATTTATATATTTAAATATTTATCTAAATGCCCACTGGTTTCACAGTCCAAATATTAGCATTTTTATAATTATTTCTGAATTATTACAAATGAAAGCCTTAATATGATTGGTCAATTATGTGGTGAATTCAAAATGGACCAATGGAAAATTTTCTCCTTATTTTTTTATTATGCACCGTCCATATATATATTAGGGGGGAGAGAGGAGAATTTTCTGAAAATTGTGAGGAATCATTCTTAAGTTAATAAGCCATAGTTTTTGGAAAAATCTCATTTAATGCTTGTGAGTTTCCAAGTGATGAAGTTAAGTTGATGACTCATCTTTGACTAGGAGGGGGATGAATTTTGATCAGAATAAGGTGGAAAATTTGACTCCTCTTCACCTATAAATAGACCATCACACCTCTCACTATTTCACACACTACTTGTTGTTACTTTGAGAAAAAAAAAATATTCCAAGAGAAAAGAGAGAGGAGGGTGGCGAGTGCATAGAGGAAGAAGAGGAAAATTTTCTCTTGGGGAAGTCATTTAGCTTAAGGAAGAGAGGTAATTCTAGCTTATGTTTTTAATCTATTTTTCATCTCTTCTTCTACTGTTATTAGAATCCCTAATTCTTTTTATAATAGTAAGAACTAAAAGTTTCTACTTCTTCTTTTTATATTAGAATGAACTATGTATTTGTTGGTGGTATTTTGTTTTTGTGATCAAATGAATTAAGATTGAAAGGAAAGGGACAAAATGAATTGTTTAAAGAGAATAATCTCCCCTTTTCCTTGGCCTTGAGATGACCGAATTTTGTAGCACAAAAGGAAAATAATATTCTAAAATTTTTGTGTTCTTACAATATAAGAATTTACATTTTATAGAAATTTTGTATCTGTTTGAAGTATTTTATTTCTTTTGTTTGGATTCAAGATGAAAGTATAAGGAATGGAAACTAAATAATATTCTGGAAAATTTTGTGTTACTGAAACTATAAGATTTAATGTATTATTAAAAGAAAAGAAAAAGTTAGTCTTTCGCCTTGTTTTATTGTTTGGCCGTGATATATATATATATATATATATATATATATGTATAGGTAGTAGTTGTTGTTATTATGTTATGTGACTTATTTCTTAAAAAGAGTGTGAACAAATGGATGATTATTTGATCTTTGATGTTTTGTTATGAAAGTGAAATGAAAATAGTTTTATGAAAACAGAGGAAATTCTGGATTTTATGGTGTTAACAGTGAAGTATAATTGATTTCTGATTTGAAGTTACAAATGGTTTATAATATTTGGTTTGGTAAATTTAGGAGTAAGTAGGTAATTTTTATCTTGTGATTGTGTAAATGTCTGACTATGTAGTTAGTATGAATTGTAAACTAGTTACTGTACAGAAGTAAATTTTCTTAAAAAAGTGATTATCTTTATGTCAAATTGATTATTTTAAGTATATGAAATTATGTGACTAAAGTATATATGTGTGTTTGAAAATTTAGAAAGTACTCTTTTATGTATATAAGGTTGGCCGAATTTATTGAAGAGAAAAACAAAAATGTTTGATTATTTTTAATTGATTATTTGATGTGAATAAATGGTTATCTGCGTGTATTATGTATTCTGATAAAAATATATTTAGATCTGGAAATTTTCTTAATGCTGAAAAGTATTATTTTCATAAGGTATAAGGCCCCAAATAATGATTTTTGTAGGTGTGTACTATGCTTAACTTGTTTATATGCAATTAAAGTATGTATAGGAATGTTAGAGTATGTTAGTTCAAATTTTTGAAGTAATGCAACAGGACTTATGGTGTCTGTCCAGCAAACTAATATGCTTTATTTTAATCATATTTAATCATTTAATTAGAGTAGGACTTGTAAAGAATTTTTAGATTTTGAGTTAATTATCACTTTGGTCCCTGAAATTACATACCGCTTTCACTTTCGTCCCTCAAATTACGAAAATAGCTTTGAGGTCCCTGGATTTGTAAAAACGTGTGCACGTTAGTCCCTCCGTCAACGTCCGTTAACGGAGGGGTGACATGCACTTTAAATAATTCACTATAGTCCCTGTAATCACTTTAAATAATTCACTATAGTCCCTACAATAATTTTAAGTTATTCATTATAGTCCCTGAAACTATACAATCTATTCACTTTAGTCCCTATATCAGTATAATTCAAATTTCATATTAACTCAAACAATCAGGGAAGAATTAACCAAAAATATTAAGGGGTATAGAATACCTTCTGGAATATTAATATTTTTGGTTAATTCTTCCCTGATTGTTTGAGTTAATATGAAATTTGAATTATACTGATATAGGGACTAAAGTGAATAGATTGTATAGTTTCATGGACTATAATGAATAACTTAAAATTATTGTAGGGACTATAGTGAATTATTTAAAGTGATTACAGGGACTATAGTGAATTATTTAAAGTGCATGTCACGCCTCCGTTAACGGACGTTGACGGAGGGACTAACGTGCACACGTTTTTACAAATCCAGGGATCTCAAAGCTATTTTCGTAATTTGAGGGACGAAAGTGAAAGCGGTATGTAATTTCAGGGACTAAAGTGATAATTAACTAAAAAAAATGGCATGTGTTTTCGTTGAACTGTTTAGGAGAAAACTGATTTGTAAGAAATAGTGTATATGCTGTCCAAGATTAGTTTTTATCCTATAAGTGTTTATTTTTGATTGATTTGGTGTTTAGAGTAATTGTTCTAAAATATGAAATTATAAGAATATGTTACATATGTTTATAAATTGTTACTACTGTTTTCATTATTGTTTTATTAGGACCGGATTTGATATTAGAGGAAACAGTGATTTTGTTAATTTTTCCTAATAGTCTAAGTGATTGTATGATGAATATATGGTGTTTATTGATGTGTATGCTTGACATAAATTATGAGTTTTATATATTAAAATTGAAAAATAATTTTTCTGAAAAAATAATATTTTGGACCGTGGTTCCCAAATTATATGTTTTGTGATGCTTAATAGCATATATATGTATAGCTTGAAAGTATATGTTTTTATTAAATAAAATTAAGTTGCTGTCTAGATTTATTTTATAAGGTAAAAATATTATTTTATTTAGTCTAACTTTATTTTTAGACCTTGGGGTATGTATCCTTTTGTAATAAATGAAAAAAAGACGTTTTTTCGGGTAATTTTGAATTGATGCAACTCTACCTTACTTTGTTGTCCAGAATTGTTTTGAATATGATTATATGCTACTTAAATGTTAAGTAGATAATAGAACTTGTATGTGGTATATAGGAAAAAGTAGATTAATTTTTAGAGGTATAGTTTAAAAGAAAACGGAAATCAAAGTTTATACGTAAGTGTTGTACAAATTTGATTTAAGTAATTCCAAAAATGATTTTTAGTTTACTAAATGTATGTGTGTATGTGTCATGTTGTTTGATTTTGTGAGATGGTTTGTATATTAAGGTGAAACTATATGGTTAAGTGTTGTTAGTTAGGCCATAGTATTTTAGATTAATAAATATTGATGTCTGACTGATAAGGTGCTTCTTTATTCCTTAAATGATCTATGTGTAACTATAGGGATTAAATAAATTCATGTATGATTTTATAATATTGATTTATCCTTTAAAGTTTTCTATGTTAATCAAAATGTAAATATGTGTTCGAGTGTTTGATTTTGAGTATAAGTGTGTGAAGGTGGTACTTGTTATATAAGCAATGTAGTGTGGTTTTTATGAAAATAAAAATGTATTATTAAAGGTTTTCAAGTATTGGAGTGAGTTGTAAATTATGCTTTGTAAAAAGAATTTCTTGATTTTAAAGAAGGAATTGTTTTAAGTTATCTAATGCCTTAAAAAGGGTTTCTGTTTTAAAAAGGGATTTCTGTTTTAAGGTACTTTGGTACTTTGAGTTTAGTCCTTACATTAGTGAATAGATAGTATAAGGTACTTGCTTGATATTGATTGTATGTCGTTCATCGTTTAAGAAATAAAGGGAATTAAAAGTGAATGAGCTGTTGGAACTGTGGACACGAAGATTGAATCAGAGTAAGCGTGGAGCTCAGGTGAGAGAGCAACCTTCCTAAGACATAATGGCACTGAGGTAGCATTAGGACGTTCCGTATCATCTCAAAGGTCGGAACTAGGAATATATAGGTTGAGTAGTAAGACGACAAATGTGTGTGTTCCGCCGTCCTTACGAAAAATACGATTCCTCAATATTATTCGTATGTCGGTTAATAATTGTTATATCATGTTCTATATCCTGAAGTTGTATATGGAATATTGCCTTAATGATTTTGGAAATGATAAAATGATAAGTGATGAGATAACAAATATGTTGGAATTATTTTTGGAGATAATGATTTATCCTATGTAAGGATGCTCAATGTATAATTGTTGTTCCTATGAAAAGGACTTGGAATATTTGGAAGTATTATTATGAAAAGAAATTATGAGAAATGATTATTTGAATCTTGTGGAAATTTGAGGATCGTTGTTAGTGTACAGTGATGGTGCAAGCGGCACAATGACTTTATTATATCCCCTAAGTGACTGGCCACGTGAATGATTTTGCCGTGGTTTCATGTCTTGTGGAATCCACTGTACTATAGGGAGGTGTTTGATGTTACCCTTAGAGGTCGAGGCCCGTTAGAAGCGAGACTTAGAATGGGTCAACCAAACTAGGTTAATAAAAGACTTAAAAGACTTAAAAGACTTTAAGCTTAAAATCCTTTCTAACTACGTTGAGAGTGAAGTAGTGGAGAGGAAAGATACCGTATACTTGGAGGTAGGTGTCTCTTCAAGTGGTGATTGTGATAGGGGAGGGCAATGACGGTGACTCTTCAAGAAGCCTAAGAGCGCTTCCCTAGGCGGGACGATGTTACAATGATCAAGGTCACCTGCTGGGCGTTGATCGTAGCGAGGACTGCACGTACAACTAGGGACAGAGCTGTCGCCCCCTTGAGCAAATCTTAGATGGTGTAGAGGGAATCCAAATGGGACTATAAGCCATTGTTTTGTGAAATGAGAAATTATGAATTGATACTGTATTTTGTTTTGCTGGCCAACTTGCGTGATTTCAGCTGGTACGTACCCTTTGGCTTCGATGTCAGCATGGTTAGGATTCTTGTGCATCCCATCTGCTTTCCGACTTAGGTTGTGGTTGGATATTGAAGGAGGAGATGTATCGTGTGTGCTAATCTACCCTTACCTCAATGATTTCCCTCCCTGAATCATTGATGGCTGTGAAAAGACTTAGTGGAAAGTTATGAGTATGGAACACTTGAATAATGATATTAAATTCTGATGATATGATAAGGATAACGTGGTAATGTTATGATTATGGTGAACCCATGATAACTAAGAGATGTTAATGGGATAATGTCATAAGGTAAAACTTATGCTTTGTTAAAGTTGTATGTGTGTGAGTTCTAATGTGATTCCTTGGATTAAGACCATGCCGTCGACGAACATTTCGTCCGGATCGTTGACTTTCCCTCTTCTTTCCTTCCCTGTGGACATTGGGGAACAATGTTCACAAATGCCAGATGAATCGTGAGATGAAGTATATTTATGAGGAGGATGCAAAAGCGGCAAGCCGAGGAATCTTTCAGATACTTGTGATGGAGGATAGCAATGAAGAATAGTAGTCTAAGTTAGTAGATTCCTTGTTTTGTATTCCATCTTTGGATGGGTAGGACATGATTACTCTATCCCGAATGTAACCCTTGTTGTAATAAATATTTATTTGAAATGAAATGAAAGAAGTTACTTTTTGTTATGTATCAAGTTCATAAAGTAATTAAATGCTTTTCCGCAAGTTAACCATCGACTAAATTTGACATTGAGAAAATGAGTTTTGGAAATGTGTTGGATAGTATCACCTCTTTTTGGAAACAGAATTTTATAAAGCACATCTGAGTATTAAGTCAATTTTTGTAATCAAATAAATTAAACTAAGTTATGAAAACCTTTTTGTAAAAAAATTAAAATGAATTGATTTCGGAAATGTATAATGTTTTAAAAAAAAATGGCGCAAATTTTTAGTGGAAATCCTAAGTCCAAATTGGGGTGTTACATAACGAATGGAAGGGACCAAGTGGGTGTTGGCAGAGAGAATGTTACCAAAAAGGAAGCAAATGAGACAAATGGAATCTTTTCTGATGAGGTTGTTATTGATAAGGGACACGTGGCAGGTGGACCTGAACTCAAGGGAGGCACCAATCATGTGAGGGTCAGGAAAGAGAATTCCATTCTGAGGGACTTTCACGTGGGGTGGAAGGGATACAAAAGAGGGAAATGATGTAATGAATTCTTAGGCAATTAGTAGGAGCTGTGAACCCTTCTCTCTTTGGTTCTCTTCTGCTATTGCTGACTTCTTGTTCTTAGTGTTTTCCTTGAGATCCCATTTGAACTCTCAAGAGGAGGAATATACAAGTGCATTTCATTTATTTTCTTATTTTCTAACTTTCTTCTATTACTGTTCTATTGCATTACCTTACAAGTTTCTTTGAATGGGAGAAATTAAAGTCCAATTGTTGGATTTATGCAGGTTACTGGATGATGTCAAATTGCAGAAGGAACAATCAGACTCATCATGGATGTGGAAGAAAGAACCAAGTGGTGTGTAAAGCGTGCATACAATCGGCTACAGCAAGAAGAAAACAGCGAGGAGCGAGCTACAAGTCCAAAAAAATAAAATAAAATTGGAAATACAAAGTACCTTAAAAATAGAGCCGGCAATTCGGCCCGGCCCGACCGGGTCGGCCCGATTAAGCCCGAACTGTATCCGGGTTTATTTAACAAAATTTGGGCCCGAAATATATCTGGGCCTTTTTAGCCCGACCCGCAAAAGCCCAAGCCCGAAACGGGTTTGAACCGGGCTAGCCCGGCCCGACCCGGTAGCCCGGTTATTTCTTTTTATTTTAAATCACTGCATTTTTTTTGGCACAATGGTTGAAAAAAAATTTTAATGGCCCATTTAGCCAAGGCCCATCTGGTAAAATCATTTCAATTTTCAACAATAACATTTGTTGTCAGATGGAGTTATGGGGAAGTCAGTCAGCACACCATCAACAGAGAAATCACCATTGTCAATGTTAATTCTACGTGTCACCATGTAGAGAGAAATGACACGTGTGCTAATCTTATTGGTCCACATAGCATGGACAGTGATTCATGGACCAAATTGATAGTGAGAAATAACGTGACAGACTAATATGATACCAAAAAAACTCAAAGACCAATTTGAAATTGAAAAATAAGGTAAAGAACCAAATACATAATTTAGCCTATAAATTTAGGCTCTTCAAATTTACAGTAGTCACTGATGAATGATGGATGGAAGCTCGCAAGAATAAGAACTAATTATGTTTGTAATTGATTTTTTTTAGAACCTTTGTGTTTATATGTTTCTTGTAGTATATGATCAAAATCAAATTACAATAAAAAAGCATATGAAGGAACATTTAATTTTCTTATCAACAAAATTTCCCTTATCCTGACCTGTTTAAGCGATGGACTGATTTTCGATTTTTCTTATAAAAAAAAATTCCAGATTTTTCATTTGACTTTATTAACTTTCTAAGTCTTATTTTTATTTATTTATTTTTACTCTTTCAGATTTGAAGATTTCATGTCTGAAAACACCAGAGAGGTATGAAGTGCTATCTCATCAAAATAGTTTGGGATCTCAATCTTTCTCTTTCTTTTATTTTTAGTAATGCTCGTTTGAATTTGAAAGATCAAGAAGAGTTGTCTTAACATCAGGTATGACATAATTAATTAACTAAAAACAATATTCTGTATCATGACATTTTTCTTGTGACCTTGTTCCCTTTTCCTTGTATGATTATTCCTTTTTCCGTAAATTATGTAACTTCAAAGGTTCGGAGCCCTAGGCATCCTTGTTTTCTTCTTCATCTTCTTCTTTTGAGAGAAAAAAAATGTTTTGTTGTTATGAGTTGTTTTGTGGATAGTTATGTGGGTGATCTTTATTGTGTTTGTTTGTTGGATATATAAATGCATTTAGTTTTAGTATATGTCTACCAATCATTGTTTGAATGATACATGTGATGGATTTTAGAAAATGACTTGTTTTCAGGTAGAAAGTAATTGAAAACAAAGTGAAGATGTCGGTTTATTCTTTATAACATAAGAGTAAATTCCTATGTTATTAAATTGACTTATATGGAAAGAGTCAATAACACTAGCTAGAAAGTAATAGAGAGAGAAGCATCTATAGTAATTATAAATTGACTCTTTTTTAAAAAATGATTGAATTACCACCATTTGGTATTGAATTATATAATTTTACAACATCTTTACTCTTCCTTTATCCTTATTTCATCCATTCTTTCTTCTCCCCCTTTTTTTCCTTAATGAATTTTCTTATAGATCTGACTTATTTATTACATGACCGACATAACAACAACTAATTTTTCAAACAAAATAAAGTCAAATTATTATTGATCTTCAGTTGTTCCTATCCTATCATATAACATAGTAGGAGATGAAATATTTAAAAGTGAACATTTTAGTTTCCTCTGTTTTGATATGTTCTTATGTATGATGTGAAATTCAGAAATTTTATAGGTGTTGATATAGTATTTATTTATTTATTTTTTATTATTATTATTATTATTATTATTATTTATTGTGCAGAGGAGAAAACTTGATATGATGTTGGTAGATAACATACCAGACCACATATTATGGGAGATATTGATTAGGGTAAAGAAAACCGGTGACAGAAACCCTCTTTCCCTTACTTGTAGAAGACTCTATCATTTAGATAATTCACAAAGGCATTCTCTAAGGGTAGGATGTGGAATGGATCCTGAAGATGAAGCCTTGACTTGTTTGTGCTCTAGGTTCCTTAACTTGTCCAAAGTTGAGATCACATACTCCGGTTGGATGTCCAAACTAGGAAAACAGTTGGATGACAAAGGGTTACTAATTCTCGCGAATCAATTTATAATTTACACCCTGTAGACCATATAACACCCGTTAGGGCCTTTTTCCATTTTTATTTTTCTCACTTTAAAGTGGGTCCATTATACATTTAGTTTAGTTTTCATTGTCCTTTGTCCCTTTTTACTTTTTAACTTTGATTACCGTATAACATATTGATCCATTGAGTACATAAACACCTAACGGGCAATTTGGGCCTACGTGCAATTTTCACCTGAGTGGGCAATTTGACACCTAACAGAGCACCTAATTAGTCATTGTTCCCCAAAGATCAATAAGTTGCGCCTTTCGTTACTTTCCAATTTTTGCCATTCTTTAATTTAGTAAATCAATTACCATGCACTCACAACATGCCAACAAACACAAACATTTCACAATCATCATCCAGATATCAAACTAATATATGTGTGTGTGTGTGGTATAACCCGATGATTAATCGATTAACACATTTAAACTTGCTTTTTATTTTTACAACTGATCAGGTCTTAATCGATTAGCCCATTGGTTAATCGATTAAGCAGTTCAATTTTCCTTTCCTATGCACTTCAAAGTGTCATATCATTTTCGTTACCCATCGGATATTGCTCAAATTTAAAAGTAAACTTCCCTACATACTAATCTTCACATCCAACGGTGGAATTCGTGTTTAGAATTGTAAATCTTTTATTTCTAATTTCCTATTGTTCTATGATTCTAACTCTAAAACGTCTCTTTTAACACTTATTTTTGACTTGGTATTATTATTCCGATTAACCCCAAGCTTATTGTTATTCTAATTATACTTGGAATTAAAATTAGGCATGTTACAAGTTTCCTCTCCAAGGTTAAACCTATCTAAAGTTACTAAACCTTGTTGAAATTATTTAAATTTTAAGGTTACTATTTATTTAGAGTAATGCCTCAAAAGAGTATGGATAACCCAATTCCTTAATCATGAGGATATTATTACATTTCTTTCATATATTAAGGTTTAATTTTATATTAGTTTGGGTTCTTCTTAACCGAAGGAAAAAGACTTACCTAACGGAGTTGCGATCATTTTTCCAAGCTGGAAGAAAAGAACTGTTCTGATACCATTAAATGTAATACAATTTTTATATAATTTCTTATCTCCTAATAAATGGAAAATATTCATTCTTAAAATAATTACATTTATTTTTTTGAAAATTCACATTATTACACTTAATACCACACTTTCCAAACTTATGAATGTGCATTATATCATCATGTATTTTTAGACGCAATTTCATTTCAATAATGCTTTTGTAATATAATTTCAATAATATTAATTATCTATAATTTATAAAAATAACACCAAATAAATATTTCAATATTAAAATTGAATAAAAGTTAACATTACAATAATTGAAGCTAACGATACCAACTAAAAATTATAAAGTGCATGAAAAGAGAAATACAACATAATGCTGAATAATGCAATGAAACGTTACTTCAACGACTCTTCATTTGAAATTATTTATTTATTTATTTAAATATAAAAATATGCATTTTTATTTATTTATTTATTTTTTCATAACAAAACAATATATTTAAGAATGAAAGAGAAAAAACATATATTTAAAAAGAATATTTTTATTATTTATTATTACTATTAATTATTGTTATTATTTTTTATTTATTTATTATTATTATGATTTATTTATTTGTTAGGGTATTATAAAGTAAAAAAAGTGAAAAAAAAAGAAATTAGGTGTCAAAGAGTTTTAAGTTGAGTCTCCTAAATTAAGTCTTAATATCATTTTATTTTTAATCCCAACTTCTTTTAAGACTCTATTATGGTGTTGCCCTTAAATATATCGAAATCTATACTATCTATACTATTATATAAAGCAAACACTGTTTTAGGTTTGTACGTAATTTTGTTATGCCCAAAATGCCCTTATCATAATACTAATTTACAAAAATGACAAAGATATGAAACTCCCAACAATAACTGTTACTTCCTTAAAAAAATTGTCCACTATTCATTCATTCAAAAAAACTGTCATCCTATTTTTAATTAGATTTGAAACAGATTTTTTTGTGTACACTAACCGGTACCCGAATCTGGTTTATCCAGAATCCGACTCATCCGGTCCGATCAACTGAGCTCGCACTAAGCGGTAGGGGTGTCCCAGCGGGGATTGCTCCATATCCAAGGCTCGAACTCGAGACCAATTGGTTAAGGGACCAAGTGAGCTACCACTTGACCAACCCCATGTTGATTTTGAAACAGATTTTTAGTACAATGGAAAGCTTCAGTGCAGAAGAAAAAAAATCTACCTCTACTATCATTTATATCTGTGCACCGCACCGCACGGGGTGTGTTCTCTAGTAATAATAATAATAATAATAAGTTAATAAAAAGTTATAAAAATCGGTGCAAATAACAATCCAACCGTATAACACTTCCTATTTTTTATTATTTTTTTCCTCTGTTACCGCAACATTATAATCCACTATTTCATTTCTTCTCTTCTCTTCACTCTTTCTTTGTTTAGCTTCTCTTCTCTTCTCTTCTAACAATGGCGGAAGCAGCCGATTCAACCAACACAATATCGCTGAAAACCGCCTCCGGCGAGATTTTCAAGATATCTCCTGCTACCGCCAAGCAGATGCCAACCGTCCAATCCATTATCGATTCCGATCCCTCCTCCGCCATTCCTCTCCCCACCATCAACTCCTCCGAGCTCTCCAAAATCATCGACTACCTCGACCGCAGCGCCGCCGCCGCCGCCGCCATCGATGCCGCCGTGGCAAAGAAGGAGTTCGAAGCGAAGTTTGCGAAGGAGCTGAGCCCCGAACAGCTGCTGCCGTTGATCCTCGCCGCGGTCCACCTCAGGGTGAGGGATCTGCACGATCTGCTGAACACGACGGTGGCGAAATTCATAGAGAACAAGAGCGTTGAGTTCGTGAGGAAATTCTTCGGGATTGTGAATGATTACACGCCTTTTGAGGAGGCCAAGTTTCGTGAGGAGAATGCCTGGGTTTTCGAAGGCGTTGATGAAGATTAATCTCAGCGATTCTTCGTTCGTTCGATCCATATAGCTGATTATATCTATCAGTTGTAGTATTTTTATATTTTATTTCTTCTTCGGTTTTCGAAGGCGTTGACGATGATTGATTGAAACATTTTACATTCATTCATCGAAGGATTTGGAGATCATGGCGTTGTTGTTTGATCTTTGTAGCCGACCTTGATTAGTGAGACTAAGGCTTGGTGGTTGTTGCTGTAGTATTTATTTATTTATTGGTTTTTATTGTAGATAGCCTTGACCATGGTTCTTATTATGCTGCTATGTTTGATTATTAGCCTTGTTGTTTCCTTTACTTGAATGCATTTGAAGGTGTTGCCGAAGATTGATCGAAGTGATCATTTGTTGATTGAAGGATTCAGAGACCACACTTAGCGCATGTTTGTTTTTGCGGTTAGTTAGCCCAGAATCAATTCTAACATGCCAACTTTATTAACAGTTGCTTCTGCTCCAACGCGATTTTGGGGCCAGAATTGATTTTAAGAATCGTAACCAAACATGCTATAAGTCGCTAGAAGTGATTTATGACAATGCATTATAGTATTGTTTAATCCATATAACTGATTATATCTATCTATTTTGTAGATGTAGTACAGTAGTATGTTTATATTTAATTTATTTTTCGGTTTTCGAAGGCATCGATGAAGACTGATCGCAACATTCATTCATTGAAGGATTTAGAGTTCATGGCATTGTTTGATCTATGTAGCCGACCAAACTTAGTGAGATTAAGGCTTGGTTGTTGTGGAAGTATTTATGTTTGATTTATTTTCAGGTTTTGATTGTAGATAGCCTTGATCTTAGTTCTAATTATGTTGCTATGCTTTATTATTAGCCTTGTTGTTTCCTTTACTTGAATGCATTTGAGTAAGGATAAAAGTTTAGCTACAATTTTATCTCCTAGTGTCGTATTATTGTCATGGGGGTGTTTGGAACTGGTCCTTGCTTCATGAACTGCTCCCTGTCAATGTTGTGATCCTACAAATAGTCCAGAAAAACCGGCATGGAATGTTTCTCATGATGGCTGTTTCTCTTTTTGAAAACAGCGTGTAACCCGCTTGATGAGCCTCTTGTAGTTCTATCTAATCAGAATAATGTCTTCTGCAATATTTGGAATTAAAAAGGATTTGAGCAGGTGAAGTCCTTTAAGTGGCTGTTTGCTCATGACAGGTTGCTTTCTTATGCACATTCTCAGATACTGCTTTCTTGCTGGCTTGCTGCTGATCTTTTGAACTCGTTAATTCCCAATCATATTTGGAGCTCCTTTTTCATCTTGGGATTAACTAATTGGGTATTGATGAATTAGAAACTGACGTTCAAATTAGCCAGTGGTATTGGTTGGAACCTCTTTTTCCCTATAGCTATTCTCTGGTGAACACATGAATCGTGCAACACGCTTTCATTCTATTATGAGTTTCGGCAGCTCTATGACTCGGGCGTTTCATAATTCTTTTTGACGTATTATGACTGTTTCCACAACCGAAACTCTGTCATCCAAATACGGTTGGGTCCATGCATCCTCTAATACAGCAGGTTTAAAGATGTTGATGGCGCTGTTTGCAGGGTTTTTTTTTGATGGGGCTTGTGGTGGTCTGTTCTTATGATATGACTATTGCAGGTTTTCCTTGGTTATTCTTGTATGCTTGGAATCTGTTCCTCCCTTAAAGCTGAGCTCTGGAGTTTATACCATGCTCTCAACTTAGCTGCAGCAAGAAGAGCTTTAGTTATTTGTTGATTTATAAGGATTGTCTTGATGTGATTCAATCAATCTTGCTCAGATTGGTTGCCAGGAAAGTCGCCATTGCTTTATTCTAGTTAAAAAGCATTCAGTTATTGCTGCAAAAGTTTGCTGATGTAACAGCAAATTACTTGGGACTCTGGCCAAGTTGGGTTTCAAAGGATCCTTAGGGGTTGATACTTTTTCAGTTTTAGCTGCATCTCTAGAGCCTCATGTAGCTAGAGGAGGCCATTTTATTGCTTATGTCTTTGTTAGCCAGTTTTTTATTATTATTATTATTATTATTATTATTATTATTATTATTATTATTATTATTATTACAATGGTCACAAGTAGTTTTGAATTTATGATCTTGGGTCATGATAATAACGTTCCAAAGCTATTTGATTAAGAAATTCAAATTTGGAAGTCAAAGAAAATTTCTCTGGAAAGTACAATGATCTTGAATTTTCTGCTTTTATTCTTCAATCGGTTCAATCTTATGCAATCTTAGTGGCTTTTTTAAGCTCTTTTTCTAGTAGGCTTATTTAACATTTTAGTCCCTGAATTTAGGTGTTCTTTTGAAAATGGTCCTTAAAATTTTTTTCTATGCTTTGAGTCCCTGAACTTTGTTTAATTTTTGGAAATGGTTCTTACGTCACTTAAGTGATGATATAGCCGACGACATGTTACGTCACTTTTACAATATCGACGAGTGACGTGTTATGCAGAGCCACGAGACACTACATGATTTTTTTTTAAATAATTTCTTTTAAAGTTTATTAAAAGATTCGATTTTCTTTAAAAAAAAAATACAATTTTTAATTATTTTTAATAAATTTGAATTTTTTTTAATTTAAAAAATTCGCGTGGCATCATATGGCATGTTACCTATGGATGTAGCGAAAGTGACGTTACATATACTCGGTCATATCACCACTTAAGTGAATGAAATGATCATTTTCAAAATTTGAGCAAAGTTTAGGGACTCAAATCATAAAAAAAAAAGTTTAAGGACCAATTTCAGAAAAGCATATAAGTTCAGGGACTAAAAACTTTAATAAGCCTTTCTAATGTTCAATGGGATTAGTGCCCAAAACTACACATTAATAACCAACGAGGTTGGCTCAAGTGGTGCGATCCTGCCAACTTGAGAACTTGGGAATGAGGTCTAAGACTAAGAAATCTCAAGTTCGATTCCCGGTTAACACACTCTGTTAAAACTCATTTGGTTCTAAGACTGGAAACGTGCTATGCAAGTCACAACAACAGCTTGATACAGGATGACTCAATACAAGTTGGTACAGGCTGAATTGGTTATGTAAATAGCTTGTAGTTAGTTAGTTAGTTAGTTAATGAGCTAGCTGGTAAGTTAGTTATCCAGCTAGATAGTTAGTTAGAAACTAGTAGCTTCTAGAATGTTGTAATCAAGTTGTATATAAGCTCTTGAGAGCTTAGTTTGTAACTTATCAGATTCATTTTTCTTCAATACAAAGAAATTTCAGTTTATTCACTTTGTTCATTTGCTGCTTTTCTGCACATTCCCATTTTAATATGGTATCAGAGCTCTCTTAGAGAGAGACTCTGGTACGCTTCTGCTTCTCTGATTCTTGTTGATGATAGTTCATGATTTGTGCTTATTGATCGTGATTCAGATTATTCTGCTTCAGATTCTTCTACTTTTCTCACGATTGATTTCATTCTCGTGATTGATTGATTTTAAGTGACTGATTTCTTCTTCGATTTGATTGTTCTGCGATTTTGTTTCTTATATGATTCTGCAAGTTATTCGATTCTGATTTACATTCAATTCGATTCATTGAAACTAGTTCTAGTGGAGATAATCGATAAGATGAATAATTCTCAGCTTAATCCAATCATGGATCCTTCAAGCATTTTCTATATACATCCAAGCGAAAATCCAGGTGCAAATCTGGTTGCTACAACTTTCACAGGAAGCAATTATCATGCATGGAATCGCGCCATGACCATGGCACTGAAATCGAAAAACAAGCTCAGATTTATTGATGGTTCGTTATCCAAACCAAGTCCTACTGATCCTTTGTTTGAAGCTTGGGACAGATGCAACACTTTAGTTGCGTCCTGGTTAAATCACTCAATGGATCCAACAATAATTCAAAGTGTGATGTGCATGGATTCAGCAGCAGATATCTGGCAGGATCTTAAAGAATGATATTATCAAGGTGATATTTTCAGAATCTCTAAACTTCAAGAAGAATTGTATATGATGAAACAAGGTGATTTGTCTATAAGCAATTACTTCACACAGATGAAAGGAATTTGGCAAGAGCTTGAAAATTTTCGACCTATTCCTTCTTGTTTCTGTGAAATTAACTGTGTTGTAATCCCAATTATACAACAATATAGACAGAACGATTATGTAATTAGGTTCCTGAATGGTTTGAATGAAATGTATGCACCAGTTAGAGCTCAAATCATGTTGATGGATCCATTACCAACTATTAACAAAGTATTTTCATTGCTTATCCAACAAGAAAGACAAATAAACTTGTCTAGCAGTGATGATAGTAATGCTGCAGTTAACATGATGAGTAATGATAGAAACAGATTTAGAGGAAGAGGAAGGAATTTAAGCACTGGCAGAGGTCAGTACAACGGAGACACTAGAGTTTGCACTCATTGCAATAGAACTGGACACACTATGGATACTTGCTATAGGAAACATGGTTTTCCTACTCATTGGAATAGAAGAGGTGGTTCAGTGAATCAGTATTCCACTCCTGGTGATGAATTTTATGAGGATCATGAAGATGATGATGAATTTCATGCTCCAAATGCTTCAAATCAGAAAGATCAAAAGGATTCTAGTGTGAGTTCAAGTTTGTCATTCACAACAGATCAACACAAAGCTTTACTAGCATTGATTCAGTAGACATCATCACATGCATCTCAGGATCACAGTGCAAACCAGCTGATTATCAAACCTGTTAATAAAGGTCATAGACCTTCTGGTATCATATGCATGACTACTTCATTTAATGATGATTCTTGCCCATGGATTTTGGATACTGGAGCCACAGACCATGTGTGTTATTCATTATCCAATTTCTAAACCTTTAGAAAAATAAAACCTATTTCAGTCAAGTTGCCAAATGGAAATCAAATCAATACTGAAGTAGCAGACACTGTGATTTTTTCAAATGATTTCTACCTTACAGATGTTTTGTACATACCTGAGTTTTCTTTCAATTTGATTTCAGTTTCAAAATTGACTAACACAATATCATGTAAATTGGTTTTCTCCAAGAAAAATTGTGTGATACAGGATTGCCTTTCCTTGAAGAAGATTGGTGTAGCTGAAGTCATTGGAGGCCTTTACTCATTGAAGTCTGCAAGTTTAAATGTGTCTCATTTCCATTTGGTTAACCAAACAATCAGTACACATTGTAATATCTGGCATTTAAGATTAGGCCACCCTTCATTTGATAAAATTGTTGCACTAAAGTCAGTTTTCCCTTTCATTTCATGTAATAAATCAAATGATCCTTGTGATGTATGCCATTTGGCAAAACAAAAGAAATTACCTTTCAATAATAGTCTGTCCATTGCTGAATCTGTCTTTGAAATAATTCACATTGATATATGGGGCCCTCTTTATGTTCCATCCATTTTTGGTCATAGATATTTTCTCACAATTGTTGATGATAAATCTAAATACATATGGCTCTATTTCATGAAGCTTAAATCAGAAACTGCAACACATATAAAATCTTTTGTAGCTTTGATTGAAAATCAATTCAACAAAACTGTGAAGTGCATAAGGTCTGATAATGGTTTAGAATTTAATCTCACTGAATTCTATGCCAATAAAGGCATTTTGCATCAACAAGTTTGTGTTGAGACACCTCAACAAAATGGCATTGTTGAGAGGAAACATCAACATATCTTGGCAGTTGCTCGAGCCTTAATCTTTCAATCACAAATTCCTAAATGTTTCTAGAATTATGCAGTTGCTCATGCCATTCATTTAATCAATCGATTGCCATCATCTTTTCTGTCCAGTTTATCACCATTTCAAGTCCTGCATAACCAATTACCTATTTTGTCTGACTTGAAAGTTTTTGGCTGCTTGGCTTTTGCATCCACATTAGTATCACATAGAAAGAAATTAGACTCCAGATCCAGAAAATGTGTTTTTCTAGGATTGAAACCAGGCACAAAAGGCTTTATCCTGTTTGATCTTACAACCAGAGAATGTTTCGTATCCAGAAATGTAGTTTTTTATGAGCATCTCTTTCCTTATCATAAATTGACTCATAATGAACACAATATTTCTGGAGCTGCATCTGTTGAACCAGATGTTTTTGATATGGTGCATGACTGTCATTATCCACAAGGGTCTGATCCTAATTCATGTTTACATAACCCACATATTACTGATTCAGCACCACAAAATACTACATTTGATACTCATCATTCCTATAGTCCTGGTCCTAATCATGAGCCTATTCCTCTTGACCCTGACCCTGATCCAGACCATGAGCATAATCCTGATCCTTATCATAACCCTGAGCCTATAGTACCAATTAGACAATCCAACAGAATCAAACGAGCACCTAATTACTTGCAGGATTATCAATGTTTATTGGCATCCACAGCAGCACTTACTTCTTCAGTCAGGTATCCTATTTCTTTTTATCGTTCCATTAATCATTTTTCTTCCAATCATAAATCATTCACCTTAGCCATATCTACCACACATGAGCCCACCTCATATGAAGAAGCTGTGATGCATGATTGTTGGAAAGATGCTATTAAGGCTGAGTTGTTGGCTCTGGAGAAAAACAATACTTGGACAGTAACTAGTTTGCCTCCTGATAAAGAAGCTATTGATTACAAGTGGATTTTTAAAATAAAGCATAAAGCAGATGGTTCAATTGAAAGACACAAAGCAAGATTAGTTGCAAAAGGTTTTACTCAAACTGAGGATATTGTCTATCATGAAACCTTTAGTCTGGTGATCAAAATGACTACACTCAGACTATTACTTGCTATTGCTGCTCAAAGAAATTGGCATTTGCATTAACTTGATGTTAACACTGCATTTTTACATGGTGATATTGATATTGAACTGTACATGAAACTACCATCTGGTTTATCAAGCACCATTCCTAATGCAGTTTGCAAATTACAAAAGTCCTTGTATGGTTTAAAGCAGGCAAGCAGGCAGTGGAATGCTAAGGTCACTCAAGCTCTATTTGAGTTAGGATATACTCGATGCAAGGCTGACTACTCTTTTTTTTACTAAGAATTCAGTTTCTGGATTTACTGCTATCAAACTCTAATATATATTTGTGAGTCCAAATCCTGAAACCAGAGAGCTCCTCATGGAATAGAGCCCTCAGAGTGAAAGTTGAGAGAATAGTGCTTTATTAGGCATGCCACGTGTCCTCACTTTCAAAATTTAAAAAAAAAAAATCTGAAAAGTTGCATCTTATGAATTGAAGTGAAACGATGCACCCTTTTATTACAACTGTTTATTTTATCTTGAAAAGGATCTTTTGATTACGCACCTGTTTACTTCACATGGATAGATGCACCTTTTTAGAATTAAAACCAAGAGGTGCATCTGTTATATGAAGTAGAAAATCTTTACTTTTGCCAAGTACACGCACCTGTTATATGAAGTAGAAAATCTTAACTTTTGCCAAGTACACCTCTGTTCTTTGAAACAAGACAAAAAGAACAGGACATCATACAATACAATCAGTCCAGTGTTCGAAAGTTGAGCAATATTCAGTGAAACCAAGAAATTCCAATATTCAGTGAAACCAGAAAATTCCATCTTATACGACAAAGGTGCACCACTACAATACAATCAGACCTCTGTTCGAAAGTTAACCAATATTCAGTGAAACCAGGAAATTTCATCTTACACAACAAAGGTATACCACTATTTTCATGGGTTCCAGCCCTTCGTCTTCCTCTTTTTCATCTTTTCTTTTGTCCCACGGCAAGTAATAGGAACTAAGAAATGATATTTTCATGGGTTCCAGCCCTTCGTCTTCCTCTTTTTGTCAATTTCAAACTTGAAGTTCATGTTAATACAATTCCATTTCATTAACGGAAATTATATACTTATGACAGAAAATGGGAAATCAAATAATCAAAGAAGAAAACAAAGACACGCGCGAAGGAGTATGTGACAAATATGTGTTAAATGTATACTCACAGACTCACGAGTTATCCAAAGAGGATAAAATTAAATCACAAAAAAAAGATATTCAGGAAGTTAACATTCAATAAAAGTATTTAACCAGGCTCATTTAAGTAAGTGGAGGTGACGTCTGGTGGTAGGGAGGGAGTTTTGGGGAAAAGTGTTGTATAGTAAATTCGGGAGATTGACCCTTTCAAATTAGAAAACTTGGCGAGTAGGAGAGTAGGGTGGAAGTGGTGGAAGGATGTGTGTAATTTAAGGGTGGGTTAGAGTTTGGGGAGAATGGTTTGATAAAAGTCATTGTAGAATCTTAAGCAGTGAAAATTCCTTAAAATTTTGGGAAGACTCTTGATTTGGTGGCCAGACCATTAAGGATATGTTTCCAACTCTGTTTTTATTTCAAATGCTAAAGACTTATTTATAAAAAAGAAGTATTTACATGGCAAATCTTGAAAGTAGATAGAACTTCATATGGCGGAGGGGACCATTTGATTAGGAGCTTGCTCAAATTGAGAAATTAAATAATCTGATGTATCTTTATATAATACAATACAGAGGACTCTTCTATTGGAGTCTTAGAAATGGTAGCATTTTTCAATCAAAACTGCTTATAATTGATGGCTCAAATGTTTGATGGCTCAAATGTTCTCTGATTTGGAAGTGATATTAAAAACTGGAAAATCAAGGTGTATGCAAAAGTTGATGCATTTATGTAGTAATTACTTTGGGATTGGGATAGAATTTCTACTAAAATTAATATGAGGAAGAGAAGAGTATTGGTGCATGTGGAATATGAGTTGTGTAATAATGCTCAAGAAGATTCATCTCAATTATCTTGTGAGTAACAAAGAGGGTGTACGAAGAAATAATGCTTTGATTTCAAATACAATCATCCGTTCTAGATTATATATGCTTCTGTTTGTAAGGCTTTCCTGCGTTTTTTGGGAATTTGGTTAGGAAAAAACAAAAGTCCAAGACGGCAGTGATTTGGACAAATTGGGTGAAAAAGTCTTCATTCCTCACGAAGTAAATAGCAAATAAGGCAATTTCCAATAACTTAGTGTTATGCAATAACTGTTAATAACAGTCAAGGACAATTTTTTTAACCAATGTTATACTATATCTAGCAAATCCAGTTTTACCCATGATCAATTATATGTTGCTATCTCATGATATAAACACAGATGTATTGACATGAAGTTTCCAAAACGTGCAGCATAGTTTTCAATAACTATTATCATTTATATGTACTGCATTGCTTATATTATTGTTTTATATTAATTTGTTTATATCAATTATGTAACCTCTATATTAGTTCGCTTATAAATTATTACCTGTTAATTAGTAACTATATTGTTTAATTTAATTAGTGTAACATTTTAACTTTGAGCAATATTATTCAATATTTACTTTCTCAGGTTGCTAGAAAAGTTCGTTAAATTATTCGATATTATTCAATAATAACATGTGATATGGTGGAGAAGATAAAAATTATATGGTTAAAAGGAAATACTAATATGCGGTGTATGTCCATATTTGAATGACAAACAAATGCAATTCAAAGCATGCTATCTTATTGCCTTTAGAGTTGGGGAGTCTTAGTTTTACGGTTTAGCTGTAAAATATTTTAGCACCATTGGTCATAATTTATGCAGGGGTTGACTGGTTTGTTGGGTAAGTGTTATCTTACATATAAAATTCATGTAAACACACAATTGTTGCATATGCATCCCCTATCTTATACTTGGAGTTCTGTTCTATTTTTGTTTCTGTTAGAGTTTTGCATTTTGTACTCTTTTCGTGAGGAGTATTATATTTCTTCATTTTTTGATTGAATTTTTTTTATCTTAAAAAAAAACTGAATATTATTAAAATTAATATATATATATATATATATATATTTCAATTCTTGCAAAATTCTAAATTCAAAGTTATTGATGATATCAATTACTTCTTTTTCTATAAAGTCTACCTAGACTATCATGATTTTAATTATATATTTTTTTAATGTTAAATTGAATGTATTTAATTTTTTTGAATTATTTGATTTTAAATAACAAATACAATGATTGATATATATCGTGTATTGAACTAATCATAGTATTACAAAAATATTATTATTAAATAATAATATAATGAAAAATATTCGTACAACCCGTGCATTGCACGGGTTAAAAACTAGTCTTAGTATATGTGGATGATCTAGTCCTTGCAGGAGATGACATTGCAGAGATAAATCATATCAAACATGCTCTTGATGAAAGATTCGGTATAAAGGATCTTGGTGATCTAAAATTCTTTCTGGGATTTGAGATTGCACGTTCACAGAAAGGAATTGTTATGTACCAGCGCAAATATGCATTAGATTTACTACATGATACTGGGTTGTTAGCCACTAAGCCATCTCCTACTCCTATGGATTCCTCAGAGAAACTTTCTCATAATTCTGGTGAATTATTGGCAGATCCTTTCCCTTATAGGCGATTGCTTGGTAGACTTTTATACCTCACTCACACCAGACCTGATATAGCTTATGCAGTGAGTGTTCTCAGCCGTTTCATTGCACACCCTACATCTACTCATTATCAGGCAGCATTGAGAGTTATTAAGTATATCAAGCGTTCACCATCTCAAGGCATATCTTTTCCATCTGATTCTAATCTCAAGTTGCAAGGTTTTACAGATTCAGATTGGGGTAGCTGTGTTGATACTCAAAAATCTATCACTGGATTCTGTTTCTTTCTTGGTTCATCACTAATTTCTTGGCGAAGTAAGCAACAGAAAACAGTGGCTCGATCATCTTCTGAGGCTGAGTATCGTGCCTTAGCTGATGGAGGCTGTGAGGCTCAGTGGCTCTTATACATGCTTGAGGCTTTTCAAGTAAATCATTCAACTCCTGTGGTTATCTACTGTGATAACAATCTGCTCTTCATATTGCCTCCAATCCAGTATTTCACGAACGCACCAAGCACATTGAGCTTGATTGCCATAGTATTCGTGAAAGGATCTCTTCTGGTCTGGTACATCTGCTTCCTATTAATACAAAATTCCAATTGGCTGATATCTTAACTAAGTCGTTAGCTCCCAGTCTCTATTCCACAATTCATTCCAAGCTTGGTCTGCTTGATATAGGCATTCCAACTTGCGGGGGGATGTTAAACTCATTTGGTTCTAAGACCGGAAACGTGCTATGCAAGTCACAACAACAGCTTGATACAGGATGACTCAATACAAGTTGGTACATGCTGAATTGGTTATGTAAATAGCTTGTAGTTAGTTAGTTAGTTAATGAGCCAGCTCGTAAGTTAGTTATCCAGCTAGATAGTTAGTTAGAAACTAGTAACTTCTAGAATGTTGTAATCAAGTTGTATATAAGCTTTTGAGAGCTTAGTTTGTAACTTATCAGATTCATTTTTCTTCAATACAAAGAAATTTTATTTTATTCACTTTGGTCATTTTCTGCTTTTTTCTGCACATTCCCATTTTAATACACTCCGCTAGGAGAGATATAGGAACGCGATCTCGTGCAGGATTAGTCTCAAAAGTTCCTTGGTATTAAAGGTGCTCTTGAATATTAAAAAAAAAACTACACATAAATAATAGAACGGGAAAAGCTAGATCATGAAAAACAACATAGAATGAACTGTCATGATACCCATAGGTGATGCGCCCAATGATTAGCTTCTCTGCAAGAGTGAGGAGAGATGACTAAACTAGTTACCCGTAGCCCATAACATGTATTTTTATTGTACTAAAACATTAATAAATATTTCAAAATCTTGTCTTTTGATTAAACCATTATTTGGTCACTAGTTATAGGTTATAACCCAAAAAAAAAAGATCGGAGACTCATAACAAGAGACACACTTAGAGATAACATGCACACTTCAACTTACCTATAGGCTATAGTGTGTCCCATTCATGGCTGGTACACCACAAACTTCTTCATAGGATGCTTGCACATTTGACAAATTACACTTCCTTGTGTTATTCCTTCTTCACTTGAGGAGGGAACCAAGTAAGAGTGGCTACAAGGCCCTTTAACAAAAGTAGGGTCTAGGAAGTTTCTTATGGCACCCAACAATCCCAACTTGTGTACATTTTCTCCCCACTCATGATAGTTCTTTAACAATTCCATCACTTCCTCTCCTTGAAGCCTCATAATATGAGTTAAGCTTCCACTTCCAAACACTGCCCAACCATGTTCCTTATCATTCATGTCAAGCATTGTTGACAATTCTGCTAGAACATGATCACAGCTTGGTGTTCTTCCATGTTTGAGTTTTGACCTTCTCATACTCTCCAACCGAAGCCAAAAGAATCGCATTTTCGTGAAGGAAAGTTGGACTCCGAGGTTTATTGCAGCAGTTCTTGTCATTATTTCTTTCATGTGTTGTTCACTTAACTTACTATTTCCAACATATATTGTTTCCAGATGCAGACCTGCTTGTTTGAGCTTAGTTATGTTGTCACTGAATAGTTTGATCCAAGCCAAGTTTTCACTCCCATATATGCATAGATTTTTGCCTTCTTCAACCTGACACATAGTGCAATGTAAAATCTAGGCATGTTAGGAGCAATATAAAGCACATACAGAACTTGGATGCGGTTCTTTTGAGTACTTGTGCTGCTGTTCTTCAATTAAAGTGTAACAATCATGATCTTACACATCATATTTTTATTGATGAACTATTACACATGTTATGTTCTTATGGAAAACAGAACCTAAGTTTTGTCGACAATAAAACTGCTAGAAATCTGTATCAAAATATGAAAATGATGGTTGAACATCCTTTCTTTACTCTTTTTTTAACATTTAGTTAATGATGTATAAATATATCAGTCAACTTGTATTATGCGGCAAACTCGGATTACTTTAACTAGAAATTTGTATATCATTAATGTGTAAAAACGATGTAGAAAAAAATGTTTTGCATATAGAAGAACTTACAAAAATATGTTATGAATAAGATTCATACCCAATAAGCAAGGAGAGGGTTGATATCACTCAGCAAAACTTGCATAGTCAAATTCTGGTCTTGCCACAGCTCTGCCTCTTTCGAAGCCGAAAATGGAAAACTTTTTAGCCCCCAAGTCTTGATCATATCAAGAGCATTGAAATTTGAAACCTTCCCATTCGAATCCAACACTACCATTAGAGGCTCCTCATCCTTGAAGTTCCATTCTTCCCTAATGTACTTCACCACTCCTGAGCTAAGTGACTTAGGTTTCCAAACAGCATACCAAGGCAAGGAATCTGATAGAAAATTGAAACTAGCCTCATCTGCATCAGTCCATGTATCAGAAGATGGAAGGGGAAGCCACAAAATCTTGTAACTGTCCCTCAAACTCTCACTCAAAGGATGATCACTTGTTTGCTGAACAAGTAAGAGTAATTCTTCGAGGGGAAGCAGCTGCGGCTTAGAGATTAACAACAGAACTATCTTGTTTTTCAGTTCAGAAACGCCAAACTGGAAGTGACAAAAAATTAAAATTAGGAAGAAGATTCGCGAGGCTTCACTTCCCTAAATTGCCCTTCTTTTTAAACTTAAAAAATGTAATGTGTGTGTATATGGATTAGCATAACTTGGGTCTGAAGCATCTTATAATTGAAAGATCCCTAACAGAGATGTTGGAAACAGAAGATCATTTACCAAAAATTAAGTGCTACTAAACATACAAAACTACAAAATCCTTTCACAAGTCCTGAATGCATAGTTACATGGTTCAGTCATTTAACTTATGTACCGCGTACCGAATTCGGCGTACCACGTACTATGTACCTTGTTCGCTATAAAGGAAGTCTTGTAAAAGTAATGTAAAAAGTGACGAACTAATACGAATCACATACCGTGTACCAGAACCAGTACGGAGTACCGCGTACCACGTAACTATGCCTGAATGTTCCATGGGACTGGAACATGTTTTTTTCAAATGAAAATCACTAAACATGACAGTTTTTTGCTCTCTTTTTTTTTTTTTGTGAAGAAGTTCATAAGAATCCAATGTGTCACAAATTAAATTGAACACTTTGTCTAAACCATCCATGTATCGTCCTGTGCCACTTGATTAGTCATTAGGCCATTCATGAGTGAATTATAGTTGCAGTACAAGTTCAATTCAGTGACTTGGTGATTTCTCCAAGCATGCTTTATTATTTCAATCAAATTTTATATACCAAATGATATAACTATGGTCTAAATACGAAAGCAAAATATTTCTCAGCACACCAAAGAGCATAATACCTTTGCTTGTGTTGAGCAATCCTTCAATGACAAGTAATTATTTGAAGCAAACACTAAATTGAGAACCTTCTGATTATCAATGTGCACTTCATCAACAAGACTCAACAGCTTGCCTTGCAAGTTTCTCTCTGAAACATTTATTTTATGTCACTCATTAGTTCATAACTTAGAATTGCTTCATAAACCTTGCATTATAAGCACTCTTATGAAGCCCAAAAAAAAAAGTAACCTATTTCTTGTTGACACACATCCACCTGTCCTTTAAGAGTGCTGTATATGTCACTTAACCTATATGCTAAACTTGAGAGCTCCCAAGCTGCAATTATTGTTGAATCTGAAAACCTGAAATTAGTGGATACATCAAAACAGCATCCCATGTCATTTATTTTATATGCTTCTGAGCCTATCAATAACTTTGAGTTATTAAGGTTGGGCTTAGATAAACACCTTGATTAATGGCAAATTCAATATGTTTCTTTGGAAAAAAGCTAAAAAGAGATTATTTTAAGATTTTTTTTATAAACATATTGAAATAGGCTAAAAAGAGTTTATGCTAAGGTCATATGGTCTTTTGATAGGCTCATTTTCCCAAGCTATTCTTACAAGCTCTTCCAAGCGCCCCCTTAATTCAAGTAAATGAAAACTATTATATGTTTAACTTTATTGATCCAAATATAAGATTCAAGGGAAAGAACATGCACTTGCTCATGTTTCTTGGTTGAGAAATCCGCGACTTGAGAAAAACATGCCAAACTGCTTCTGGTGATCCAGTATACAGCTAAGTATACAAGAGACTTTGTGGCAATGAGTACATCATTTCCAAGTTCTACATGTTGAAGTGGCAGGGATTCAAATTTGATGATACACATTGCCAAATCCATCATAGTCTTAACCAACAAGCTCAATGCCTTGATTTGTGGCTTTAGGGGCCTTAAATTGTAGGGCAGTTGCTTAAGCCTCATAATTGAAGCTGCCAAAGTATCACAAGGGTATAGCTGTATAAGTTGCCAGAATTCACCATATCTTGAAGCAAAAGCAGCAAGCACTAAAACTACTTTTGCATCCCATCTATACTTTCCTATCAAATCAAACAAACTCATTATCCTTGAGTGAATATCACCTTCACCAGAGCATTTGCAGAGAATCTGCCAATAATATAGATATGTTAATTATTAAGTACATGCGAATTTACTAGCACAATCATAGTCCAATTAAGGATTATGATGAAGAAGTACCTTGCATGAAATTTGTCTGATGATGGATCCTACTGGTTCAGGACAACCAAGTAGTTCAATTTGATCAGTTATATCATTCTTAGGAAAAGATGCAGAATGTAAATTAGAAGCCACCTGAAACAAGAGAAGACACTTGAAATCTTAACATGAAAACTTCAATGAAAAAAGGATTATTTGAATGGTAATAAAAATTTATATACAATGCCATTTACATTATGAGACTGTCATGATCAGATGTTATAATTTCTTTTTTTCAGATTATGTTAAATTGCTAAACATTTCACGCTTTGGATGACTAATTATCATCAAAATCAATTTATAATTAAAAATCCAAAAGAAACATACAAATACATGATGATAAAAGCAAGTTTGTAGTAACATCATATCAGGGGTGTAAAAATTACTCCTACTGTTGAAGCATGAAACATAATGTTGCCCACAGCATGAAGCATTGTCTCAGAGTCCAGCCATCGACCATCAGGATCATTTGTAAGGAGGAGCTTCTTCATAAGAATATCATCTTGCATTTTGGAAATTGAAACCAGGTTGTTTTTCATGAAATTCATAGCTTAAACAATGCTGAAATGCACCACACAAGTTTGGTACATAATATTTGTAGTCTTTTGATCTGGCTGCACAGATAATGAAGTTTACAATTTTGATTCTTAAATTAATGGGGTCCATCACTTTGATAATGAAGCATTGCATATGCTAGTATGGGACAAAAAAAGGGAAATGTCTCTTCACTTTAACTTTTTCTCTTTCTCTTTACTCCTTTTTTAAGACCTTACACTTCAAATTCCTTTCATCATGAAGTGATTGCTTAGCAAAAATAATTCAGGTGATTGTAAGATCCAGATTAGGTTATCATGAGATTCTCTTAATTTAAAAGTAGAAGAGAATTTAAAAGTAGTTTTGTACAATCTTCTACACTTTTTCTATGTGGTCTTCTTAAAATAATTAAATTTATACTATTACAACTAATTTAAGACGGAGTATATAGAGTATAATTTTATAACATAAGTTCTATCCTAGAAATGCATATTAAAGTTAGAGAGCATGTCATAGCACAAATTCCAAGGTTTAAGTATCTGTAACATGATGCGAAAATAGGAAGGGGTGTAAATCATAGAATTCAAGCCGAGTGGATGAAATGGATGAGCATTTCGGATGTATTATGTGATAAAAAGGTGCCACTCAAACTTGGAAGTTCTACCGGATTGCAATAAGGTCGACAATATTATATGGAATCAAATGTTGGGCAGCAAAGTGCCAACAAGAGAATAAATGAGTGGGCACACTAGACAAAAACATACTAGGAATGAGTGTAATCAAGAAAAAGTTGGGTTGCACCTATTGTAGAAAATATGGTTGAATTTTGTGTTAGGTGGTTTGAGCATGTGTGGAGGAGATAAGTAAAAGCCCGATTAGAAGGGTAAATAAAATGAAAGTTACTACATGTGCTAGAGGAAGAGAAAGGCCTAAAAAAACTATAAGCAGAACAATTAAGAATGATACGAAGATAAATGCCTTATCAAATAACATAATTTATGATAGACCTTTACGACATTATTTGATCCATGTAGTTAACCTTACACCGTGGAAATTGGCGTTGTATTACAACTAATGCTGTTACATTTTTTACCTAAAGGATAATTGCAAATTACATGTATGAACATCTCTCACATTTGAGGGCACATGGTAGGATTTATGTTATCCATACAATATGCATCTAATTTTGAAACATGGTATCTCGCACTTTTTATCTTCTTCATGTACATGCATTTTAAGTCACTTCAATAAATTTAAGCCTTAATTACATTTTTTTTTCATTTATCTTGTTTTCAAAATTCATTATGGAACTGTTTTTTTTTTTTTACTTATTTTGATCCTTTATTTTTTCTTTCAAAAAATTCAATATGATCCTTCCGAAATAATAATATTAGTTTTATCCGTAATATTCACGTTTATTACATTTCATCGATAAAAAATATTTTTACGGCTATGTCTCGATAGAGCTCTTAAACCTTATTTGGTTGAAAAGAAAACATAAGGGGAGAAGAAAACTTAGGTGGGATCCACCACCGAATATTTTCTCTCTACTTTGAGAGAGAAAACTAGAAAAAGGGAAAACTAAATTTAGCATGTAAAATTACTCATATATCCAATGACTTTACTACTTGATCTTTTTTTTTTTAAAAAAAATAATTGGAAAAAATAAAGCATTTTTTTTATAAAAAAAAAATTGTCTTTTTTTTATATTTTGGACTCCGAATTTGTATCATGTAATAAAGAATTGAAGTAAAAAAAATCTTCGGTTATGTTAAATATACATGCATGCATGTGAAAATTAAAAAAATATATTTATTTATTTCTATTTTGTAAAATAAGGATATAATTGTTTTTTTTTAAATTTATTTTTTTCTCTCTTCGAACTTTTCTCTTCGACCGAACAAAAAAAAAGAAAACTCAACATTTCTCTCTTCCCAATTTCTTCACATTTTCTCTCGTACCAAACAACTATAAAATCTATTCATTTTCTCACCATACTCTCTCTTCACTACTTCTTTCTTCCTTATTTCTCTCTTCCCATTTTCTTTCCTACCACCAAACAAAACATTAATGTCATATCTATCCATATCTTTATCACATTGTCATTTCTATTCATATTGAACCATGCATACTGCGAGTTAGATTGTTCCATCATTGTCAAAGTAGTTCCATTGTTCCTATCTTTGTCCAGTTATAGCTTGGAATATTTCCAAATTCCGGTAATATTTGTCATTTTTCGATAATGGATGTCAATATTTCGATTAAACTAAACTATTACGATAGAAGAATCAAATTGAATTTTTTGAAAAAAAAAATATAAAAGGACCAAAATAAGTCTAAAAAACTACTCTCTTCGTTTTTAATTATAAGACCCCTTTGAGAGATTTCACGTCCATTTAGAATGTTGATTAATTTAGTTATTTGTATTGGAAATGTGAACTTTTGATCTGTATTTTCAAAATTACCCCTATTAATATTATTGGGAATCTAAAAAGTGTTAAATAAATAGGGATGTTTGTGGAAAAAAGTAATTAATGATCATTGAAAATTGGTATGAGATCTTATAAACATGGACAAAATAAAAGTGTCAAAAGGTCTTATAATTAAGGACGGAGGGAGTATTAAAAACCAAAATAAATTTTGAAAATAAGATAAAAGAAAATTTTTAATTAAACCTAAATTAAAAGAGATGTCATTTGTTGTCCCACGATTGATGTACCTGAAACATTATTATATATCAGTGTATGGATAACATGGTAATTAATAAAGTGGAAGAAGCTTCTTTTTCTATCATGAAAAATGCTAGTTTCACATCACTTACACACTCGCTCACTTATGTCTGAGATTGTGCTTTTCCATTATCATAAGGCAAATAAGCAAGTGCTTTATCTTCTTTAGAAAAAGATTGATTCTGTATTCTCAAACTACAAACTTTACACATCCATGAAAAGACATGAGTGGCTTGAGATGATGTTTGACCAATACTTGGCCATTCTGATTTCAGACAATTAGGGATTACTAAAGTTTTTTGGTAAAGCTTATAAGTTTACTTATTATGACATTTCCTTGTTAAATTGCAATAGAAATTGAGATACTGAAGTTGCATCAGGTAATGGGGTCTGTAGTTTGGATCAAGATCTTCTGTCTCAAATCATGTCTTTAACCCTGTCTTCGACCAATCACATCTCATTACCTAACTGTTATGACATTTTTATAATATTTAATGAAATGTGATTGGTTGGAAACATGTTTTGAGACAGAGGATCCTGATCCCTGTAATTTAACTCTGAGTTAACTCTGAGTTAGAGAGATATAAATTTCCCCCTAACATATTCTAATCATCTTAAAACTGAAATTGGAATCAAAGGCTAAACTATGATTTACCTAAGTTATGATATTCTCAAACCTCTTTCTTCCATTATCCTTTTCTTGCATATTTTAAAACTATTAATTAAAATAATTTTGCTTTAGAAACAATAAAGTGTAATGATTGATGGTTATAAAGTAGGTGCAAAAATTCATATTGATAAAAAAAATGACACGAGAAGATCATTTTCTAATTTATGTCTTTATAGTTTTCACTCATTTTAATTTAGTCCTTAGGATTATTAAAGCCAGACATTATGCTTACAAAAATTAATTTCAAAATAATCCCTGCCATAGACTTCTATTATAATTATACCATTAGTAATTTAAAATCAAGTCTATGATATTGTTGAGGTTTATGACCTTGTGCTATCAACAAGTTTGAACCATTGGCTTGCAGGGTCACAAGTATTATCCATACTCAAACATTTGCAAGCTTTGGTCACAACAATGTTGTTGGCATCTACATCTAGACAAACACTAGAATCATTGCTGATCTTGGATGAGAAGTGCAACTTTGAATCAGAGATCAATTCCCATTTTGAGTTGAGACTTGTGCATGTTGTTCCTAGCTTTGCTGGCTTTCCTTCTCCATCTCCTTGTAAACAGAAATATGTACCCTTTATTGATAGTGTATTTTGAGGTGTGTACTCCCATTTATCAGAATTAATGCAGGGTCCTAAGCTCAAGGGGCCAACCAGTGATTTTTTTAATATGCATAGACCAGTCAAAGGGTGAAAAATCACTTTATGTGGTTTGGCTTCTGATAAGGCTGGTCCTGCATGCAAAGATGGATATAATTAGATGGACAATGATTTTTGTTTGTACTATAAAAATTGCATTATAGACTTTAATTCTTATGTAAGAATTTGATCTAATTAACAATATTATTATATCCAAATCTCTGCATTTCACCTTACATTTACCATTTGTAAAAGAACAGAAAAAAAGAGGAAGGTGAGACCAACTTGAACATTTTTTTTCTAATAGAAATTGGTTTAAGGGATAAGCAAAGATATTCAGGTGCACAAATTACATTACTTTTAATTTAATTTCTTCATAATTGGATCAATTGTAATAAAAATAACTTAATATGCATATCAAACATTCACATAACCACGTATTTTGTGTGAGATGACATAATCTGAATATCAATATGAAAAAAAAAAGGGATAAAATCAAGGAGATTTCTAATATGTAATTCAAAATTGGAGTGTTGTCATGCAACCTTCTCTTAAACCAATGGAAAGTTGTCATTTAATTTATCTGTGCCATGTTATCATTTGAAGTAGTCAAATTTAATATTTTGCAATTTGGTCCAACTTAAATAGTAAATTAAAATTTTAGTCCTTTGAGAAGTGAAGATGGGTTCTGGATTTAAGAATTTTTTTTTTATATATAAAAAATTAAAATTTATAATTTGTCTAAAAGTACAAAAGGACTAAATTACAATAATCTAGTTTTTATGTTGGACTAAATTGCAAAACTTAATTTTGACTAATTTAAGTAATGATGTGACATACATGTCTTAGGTGACAAGATTTTATTGGTTTAACAATGGGTTGCATAGCAACCATTCAATTTTTGATTGCATGGCAGTAACACCCTAAAATCGATTGTAATCAAATAATAAAGGTTATCTATTATGCTCAAAAATGAGAAAATAGGTTGTGGAGTGACCATTAGCAGTATAAAAACTTTACACCATCGTTGTACACTTATTAAACTCCATAAAAATTGACAAGATAATATAAGAAAAGCATTATTATTGTTTATGTTATTATACCTTGAAAAGGAAGTTGAATAGCAGAGATCCTTTGTAAGAAACTTGCATTCCTTACTTGATTCCAATCTGGATCGAGAAGCCCATAATACTCATTCAGTTCAACAACCCCTTGTCTAAGGTAGTAACTCCCAACCAATGACCACAAGGCCCAATCAAAATCAAGCCCAGCTGCCACTGCCATGAAGCAATTGAAATACCTATTATCATTCACACTTCCTTCCAAGTCCACCCCAAACTCACTCACAAACAATGGCCAACCTTGGTCCAACAAGTACCCTGCCCTTCCCATCACACTTCCTGTTACTTGTCCACACACTTGGTTTGGATTCCCTGATTTCCATGCTTGACCATTGCTGAAGCCATACCAATGCAACTCAAAGACTAGCTTCCCTTTGAAGGAGAGTGCCACTGAGTGGTTGTGAATGAATGATAGGTCAGTGTCAAAACTTAGGCCAGATAAAATGACAAGAACTTCTGGATTTGCAGCATGCACTGCTTCTGCTCCTTTTGGCATGTACCTCCAATAATTCATAACAACAATTTATCATTCACATGTATAAAAGGTGTGGGTGAGCTACCATCCACATATTAATATATATAATTCATATGAAAAACTCTTATATCCCATGATATTTGGCAAACCCACGAGAAATATTGTCAATTAATATTCTTCACTCACACTAAAATTTGATAAACTATTAGTATTAGACCCAAAAAAGTTTGTGATAGATAAATCGCTAATATTAGTTATTTTAATGGGTTAATTAAATTTTTGGTCTTTATAAATAGGATCAATTTTGCGTTTAATTCTATGTACAATATATATATTTTTTTGAAGTTTTAGTCTCTAAAAAATTCAAAACTTTGAAATCAATCCTTCAATTCATTTGATTCCATTAAATACAGTACTAAAACGACACACAAAAATCTCAAATCTCTGACGCATGGATTTTTTTTCTTAAAAAAGAATTTGTTCCATTAATGAACCTAATTATACCCATTCATATAGAGTGAAGATGTAGTGGTATTTATTTATTACCTGTACCAATCATTGACATTTTGTTTAGGACCTCTTAGCTCATTTCTCAAGCTCATACCCACCACATTAGTTACTCCTTTGAACTTTGTAGCCATTTTTGTAAGACCGGTAATCCAGAGGTCTGGATCAAAATACTGGTCCCCAAAGAACCCATTGCCATCAGTATTACTGCAACACCACCCTGGTTTGGTTACATGGTTGTCCAAAATCACCATCAGTTCGTTGTCTCCAAGGTTTTTCACCACTGCCTGAGATTAATATAATTGCATAAATCACCATTACTAGCGTAAGTACTGTACATAATATTATTTCACATTTATATAAAATAAAATAATTAAGTTGAAGCTTAATAAGTGTATAGTAGTTAGGAAAGATTTCTAGCATTAGTTTTAAACAAACTTATATTATTGATTTTAAGTTGAAGTTATTTATTTTTTGAAAAGTGGGAATTATATAAAATGATTTTCAAAGTTATTTATTGAAGTTAGTAGTCAGTAAGAACAATATGTAGTATGCATTACTTTTTGATCTAATAACAGAAAATATCACTCTTTACGTAATTTCTATAATTAGGAGACGGCCAGTTTTCTTTTCTTGAATTGACCTTCAGTCTGCACTTTTTCCTTGATCGAGTTGACCTTTTAGAGTATGGTTAGTTAGTACGGGTTATTTGAGAGTTGGGAGGGTGTATGTGGTCCCTATTAGCTACCGGGTACGGCGGTACTTAATACTTCCTCTTTTCTTCAAATATAAAATACTAGGGGTGTACATCTATAAAAATAAGTGATGTTGATTTGGATTTTTAATATATTAATTATGTTTTTTTATTAATTATTTTTTTCATTATTTATGTAAATAAAAATTTATTGAATAAAGGTAAATATAAAAAATTAAATTTATTACACTCTTGAAATTCTCAAAAGAATAAATAAAAAAGAACAATTTAAAAAAAATGACAAATAATAAATGAGTGTTGCTAACTAGTGTCATAAGGTTTTTAGTATTGGGAAATTGATCATAAATGGATATTATTTCATGTCTCAAGAATAGAAAAAATCACATTTTTCTATGAGTTTTTACTATTTTTGACTTCTTAACAAGTTTAGCATTTGCCATAATAAAAAACAGAGGTAAGAAGTTTTTCAAAATTAAAAAGAATAGTTTTCTTTATATTGGAATTGATAATACATAAATTGGGTAAAAAAATTAAATTATCTTTATAATGTTTCTTGAAATTTTAAAAATGTTCATTAAATAAGAATGGTTAAAGAAAAGAAGTTTTAATATTACTGAAAATGGAAAAGAGAACTTATATATAAAACCTGAAAAAAAAATTAAAAAATGACCCATATTAAAGATTGGGGATAATTTTAAATAGGAGTTTTCTTACTTATTATGCAACTCGTGCATAAAATAGGAGAATATAAAAAAAATAAATATGTATTAAATGATTATTTTTTAATTTATTAAATACATATTTTTTTTAAAAAAAACTTGATTTTTAAAATTTGTTATTTATACACATATACATAAAGATCCTATTAAATACACACTAGTATTCAAATTGGATATATACCTTTATTTATTGGCTAAACTACTTATTTGGTCATTTACCTTATTTTTCAATTTCAAATTGGTCACTTACGCTTTTTGGTTTCAAATTAGTCCCTCATGTTTTTTTTCACTGTCAAATTGGTTCATGAGACTATTCATCATATGTGGACCACTATGATTTGTACACGTGTCAGTATTCATCCTATATGGACCAACATGATATATATTAAGATGTAGGATGAAGTGACTCAGGGATCAATTTGACATCGAAAAGAAACATGAGAGACCAATTTGAAACCAAAAAGAACGTAAGGAACCAATTTAAAATTGAAAAATAAGGTAAGGAACCAAATGAGTAATTTAGCCTTATATATTTCTACCCATACCTATTAATATGCTTTGAAGACTCTTGATGACGGGAATTAAAATCGAATGGGTATATATAGTTAACCAATATTTTAAGAATATTGTTTAAGAAATATATTTAAAAAATTGTATTGAAAATTTAAGTTAACTATTTTTCGAAAGTTTTAAATTTAATTTTTTTCAAGATAAAACTATTTTTTTAAAAAAACATTTTCCATTTCGCAAACTAATCAAGGTTGTTAATCATCATTAGCAGTGAAAACTGCTAGTAAATGCTTGGCTGTTTATCAAATTATACTAGCACTATTTGTTGATATTATTGATTCTCACAAATCCAATAATGGATTCTGTAGTAAATTGACTCATAAATATCGAAGACAAAACTTTCTGTTTGGTTTACGTAATGTTTTGTTGGTTATCTCACCGATAAGGATGAGATTATATATTAGCTTTCTAAACTTTTTTATTCTCATTATTCACTTCAAAATCATGATTGGTTGACAAAGGAAGGTAAATCTGTAATGTCAATATCACCTTGTAGTAAATGTGATTTAGAGAAAACATGCTTAGGCAAGTGAAGATGTAAAATAAATTAAGAGTCAATTGTGAAGAACTAAAAAAGTTGAATTCTCATACTTAGAGAAAACATATTAGTTTTGTTAGTTTTTACCTTCGTATTTGAGGTAGCTGGTGAAGTGGATGGAGGGATTTAAGTATCCCATAAAAAAATTTAGGGACTAAAAGTAAATTTCTTCATTTTGAAGGATTAAAATGTTTCATCTAAAAAATATAAAAGACAAAAATGGTATTTCGCTCTAATTTTTATAATACAGTATGACCTTTAATACAAAATACAAAAGCTGTAACATTTCACAACTTATAAAATTTGTAAAATGCTAACGAGTGTCTCTCCAAAGGCATTCATTAATAAACTAATAATAGATAAAAGTTGTTGAAAAATGTAATTTTTAATGTTTTCGAAAAGGTAATAAATATGAACTTAGAATTTTTTTTTATATCAAATAACCTTAACAAGTGTCCTAAAATTATATTTCTCTAAAATAATACTTGCACTTTTAAAAAAACAAAAAAGAAAGAAGTAATGCTATGTAAATGATTCAGGTGAACAATAAATGTACCTCGAAAGCTTTAATGAGAGAAAGACCAAGAATGGAAGGATTATTAGCTTGGATACCAGAGATGGCTTGAACTAGGCCAAGACTATGGAAATGGTCTCTCACGATGAGAGAAGCAAGAGAGTCATTAGTGGCCAAAAGTATTGGCCAAGTGAGTCTAACACAATTGAACCCCTTGGACTTGATTCCCTTGGAAATATCATCCAATGGTTTCTTGTTTAAGCCCTCAGCCAATAATGTTTCCAAATGAGACACCCAATTCACACATGCAAGCTTCATCCTATTCCCATCTTCCTTAACAATCCACCTTCCATTAGTGGAGAGTGGAAGAGCCTCCACTACCTTGATTTGATGTGTAGCATTGCTTAGAACTATTATTGTTATGAGAGGGAGAGTGGAGAAAATGGTGAAGACCAACGAGTAAGGAATGGAACACCTACCCATGCCTTGTTTCATTGACATGATCTATGGTCTTTCACACTCACGAGCATTTATATATGCCCGTGAACTATTTCAACTATATACATAGAGAAGAGTAATATATATACCTACATGCCACTTATCATATCTTGTGACATGACTAGTGGAGGTGACCTTTAATTAAAAGAAAATGAGCAAAAGATGATTATTAATTTTTTGTGCACACTAAGTTGTCCATCCAACAACCTTAAAGCGACTATTTGGCTTGACTGGTTAACAGTTATAGATACGAAATGAATAAAAAATATTATATTTATTTTTAATAAAATAATGAATCACATAGCCAAGTGAATTAACCTAGTGCAAACTGGTTGACCGCATAGGGTCTTCAGGGTCAAAATCTCGAATCCAAGTGAGACAATAATTTCTAGGAAGGATCTACGTTGAGGCAAAGACTCACATAGTTCCCAGATCCGAGATAGATTAGTTTGACCACAAAAAATGTGAAACCCAAACACCACATGGTTTCGACAAAAAAAATAATAACATATATCTGATATGAATAAAAAAGTGTTATATTAAAATAATGTACATAAAATATTAAATAATTTCTTATTATATTATCGAAACATAAATAATAATATCTACTATTCTTATATTATTATAAAATAGAAACATTGTACAACACAAATAAAGGTTGGTAAGGGATCTGTTGCTGCTTAAACAAGTAGTTGGGGGTTCGATCCCGACTCTTGCGAATATAAGATGTCTCGCTGGGAGACTAGCCCTCGAAAGAGCTCGACAATATCGAAATGATTACTCACCCAGTTGCGTGGATGGATGCTTTAAAAAAAACACATTGCCAAAACAATCATTTGTAAATAGTGAATTTTTAGCCTATCAATGCGGCAAAAACAATTGTAAATAAATAGTGGATCGGATTTCTAGTCTATCCACATGTTAAAGAATTTTTTTTCTTTAATGACGTCCAGGATTGAACCCGGAACCTCCAACTTTCAAACCTTAAAACTTGGTATAAAACCATGTGAACTACATATAATACCCACAATTTTCAGCATTTTAACAAATTAATTTTGGAGAATTTCTGATTGGACAGTTATTTTTAAATTCGTTATTTGATTTAAATTACGAATGGAAGAAATTATGTGGAATTTATTTTTATAATGGTGGATTATTTTATTTTGATTTGAGTTTTGAAGGAATTATTATTTATTGATTTATTTGATTACGTAACTTTGAAAATTCATAACTTTCGATCTGTAAATCCAAATTTGACGAATTTATAGTCAAAAGGATCGTATTAAAATGTAGAATTTATTTTGGTATTGTTTGGGATTTATCTTGCTGCACACGAAATTTTTATTATTTTAAGGAATATTATAATATTTTATTTTAGTAAGTTAAATTATTACCGTATTGGAAAAATATTATTTTCTACTGTCAAGAGGTGTTGCACGGTTTTGAGCATTTATTTGCAATTTGAATTTTAAATTTGTGAGACATCCAATTATGAGTACACAAGACCCTAAGGTAACTCAATTAAACACATGCACTCTATCTATAATTAATACCTAGCCACCCTATATGTTCCCTATAGGAGACATACAATTAATTACCCTATCCTAACTAAATTTTGGGCCAATGCATGTAAGTGATCTTTATCCCTTTGTCTAATTAATTAAATACCCAACCTAAACCTACCTACACTTAATTAATTATTTATCTTACACATGCAATAAAATTACAAAGTCCAACCCTACCCTAGAATGATGTTGGAGCCGTGGGGGAGTATATGACATGGGGGAGACCCTTGACTTCTTTGTACCCCAATTTTAATTAATACACTCCACCTAGACTTTTCCTATAAATACCCTATCACACCCCCCCCTCCACCACCCACTTCATTTGTTGATCTTGCTTCATAAACATAAGAACAAAAAAAAAAGTAGAGAGAAGCTAGTGAGAGGGGGAGAGGCCGAGAGCATGGAGGAAGGGAGCGGAAGAGGATTTTAGCTTTTCCATCTTGTTTTCATCATCCCAACTAGGTATCCATCTTCATTTCCATTTCTTACTCTTCCTTGTTCATATTTATTTTTCGGTTTTATGAACTTTTAACTATAAGTTATTAATTTGTTTATGCATGTGTACTTTTATGATAAAGCTTTAATTTTTAGTTATTTTCATGCTTGAATCAAAGATTGAAAAACGAAAAATGGACATGCATCAAATCATATGAGTCCCACGGTTTTGTCATTTTGAAAACCCATACGATTTTTTTTTATTTTCAATTTGGAATAAGGAAATAAAGAAGGATTTTTGTTGATCTTGAAGTATATGAGTTGGTGTTTTAAGAAATTTTTGATTTTTCCTCCTTAGCCATTCGGCCAAGAAAAAAGAACAAAGGAAACAAGTTTTATTTTTAATGCATGTCATATTTTTGTGTTTTTTTTATGATTTTTAAGCCCTAAATTATAAAGATTTAAGCTTTGAGTTGAAAAATGAACATGCAACCATGTTCTAGGGTGCCACGGTTTTGATCCCATTTGTATCCCTATGGTTTTTGTTTTACTTTGAGGATTTGTTTTAAGCTTGGAATGGAAAGATGAGAACTTGGTTTCAATGATTTTAGAGTAAATGTTAATATTGTAAAAATTCCCCATTTTAGTTGTGCATGTTTCGGCCAAGAGGAGAAATAAAGGGAAATGATTTTTGTTTTTCATGCATGTTGGTTTTCCATGTTTCTTAATGATTTTTAAGCTCTAATATGTAAATTTTTGAGCTTTAAGGTTTAAAATGGATTTGTTTTGTGTTTTAGATCCATACGGTTTTATTGGGATTTTTACTTAACTGTTTTGATTTTTGTGTTGACAAATAGTGAAGGATTAAGCTTTGATTTTTATTGATTATGAAACATGTGTTTATGTGTTGTTTTATGTCATAGAAATTCCTCATTTTCTTCTTGTGTAATTTGGCCATATCAAGAAATAAGGGAAAATAAATTGATTTTTGGTGTTTGATTGATTTTAAGCTTTGATCTTTAATTTTTAAGTGCATGCATGTGAGGATCTAAGTTTAAAATGAACAAAATGGACATGCATGAATTATTTTTGAAATCCATATGGTTTTTCCTATTGGTTTTTGGTCTAGATGATTTTTGTTTTGATGCTTTGAGTTATGTTTAAAAAGGAAGGAATGAAAAATAGATTTTTGTGTATGTTTGGTGTGTTGATTGAATTGTGCAAAAATCCCTAAAATTTTCTATGTATAATTCGGTCAAGGCAAGCAAATAAAGAAAATGATGTGATTTGGTTATGCATGTTGTGTTTAAGTTAAAAATAGATTGTTTTCATGCTTATAATTCGGTTCTTAAAAGGAAAAATAATTGATGAGTTGATTTTTGTGTTGATTGTGTATATATATGTGTGTGTGTGCGCGCGCGCGAACGGTATTATATGAGAAAATGATTAAGTGTAGAAATTTGTTTGTGCTCTTTGATTAATTGGTTAAGTGTTTTTGGTCTAAGCCCAAAGGAAAGTGATAAATTGATTTGGTTTGAGTTTGTTTTTTAAAAAGGAGTTAAGTAAGACAATGCATGAAAATGAATTTAGTTGGTTTGAAAGGTGATTGTTTTCATGTACTAATTTTGTTGGCTGAAAATTTGTGATTTGATGTATGATAATAAGTGTTTGAAGTAGGAAATAAAGTCATTATATTTAAGGGTTGCATATGCGAGAAAGGTGTATGAAATGTCAATTTGATAATATGCTGAATTTTGATTATATTGTTTTAGCTTGCGTGAATTTTTGATAAATGATCGTTGTGCTAACCCGATTGCATTGAAAAGTTGATATGTGGTTCTTGACATGATTTAAATGAGTTCTGGAAAATTTGAATGGATTTGGAATTTTTTTGGTATTTTAAATGAATTTTTGTTTGATAATGAAAGTTTAAGAAAATTTGTGTTTTCAATGGCAAAGGGTTTGAATGAAAAATGTTTCCTCAAGTTCAATGACCATGAAACTTGGTCATTGTTTTAGTGATGCTAACTGTAGCGTCTCTGAATTTTTATGTGATTCTTGGGATTGGTTTGTTAAGTGTATTGAATTCATTTTGGTAAAAACGATTTCGGAAAAATAAGCTTTTCGGATTGAAGATGAATAGAATTTTTGAACTTAACCTATTTCAAATGACTTGAAATTTTTATGGTAGCTTCTTAAACATGTCTTGAAGTTCTCTGTAAAATTTTAAGAGATTTGGAGTTGATTTGATAATTTTTCTAAGGGCGAAACAGTGAACGGATTGGTTCAGATTTTTCAGACTTAGTGACAGAATTAATTGAAAAAGTATGACTTAAACAACTCCAAATAATCTGAAATTTTTATGAGATGTTATTGACTGTATGAGGAAGGTTTGTACCAATTTTCATGCAATTCAAATTTTATTTACTATTTTTAATTATGGCATTTTAGCCAGTGCCGTTGAGATTTGTATGAAAAATCTGATTTGAAACCTAAGCTAGGATTGTTCAAATGACTTGAAAATTTTATGTGTTGAACCTTGATATATGTATATGTGTCCTGAAAATTTTGAGATTTAAATGAATGGATTTGAGTTATTTTTTAGTTGTGTCTTTCTTGCTTTTCCCGTAATCAAACTAATGGCCTACTTGATACTTTTTGAACATGTGTGAACTTTTGTGCATTTCTGTGACATGGCTGAACTGTATATGGAAATATCTTGGTGTGTTTAAATGAATATGGTGTGGATTTGTATTTAGGCTATGTGAGAATAAATTGTAAGCTAATTAGTTTAAGTGTTGTGTTTGGTTTTGTACTATTCTTTGAAATGAAATGATTTTTGAAAAGGTTTGTTTAATTGAAAAATGATGAGTGTTGCGTTTCTTTTAAGTCTTAAAATATGCTCGCAAGTGCACGAATCGTACCGAAGTACAGTTGAACAAGAACGAGGTCGATCCCACATAGACTTAGAGTAAAATTAAGATATTTGTTAAATAAAATTCTAATGTTGTAAAAAAAAAGTTGAATGTGAAGGAGAGTATGAGAATAAAGATAAGCAAATAAACTTGTTTGAATGAATGATAAATGACTAAGGTTCAGAATCCATCAAGACTAATTATAACAATAATTATGTCAATTATTTTACCCAATTAAATTACGCATGAACATCTGCGGCTAAGCTAGTATTCATGGAAAATATATCAATAAAGCTCTTAAAACAAATAATATTCGAAAGGAGGATTATTCACCAAATTAATAACAGTCATTAAATAAACAACTGTATCCCTAACATGAAATTACAATTTTTATTCAACAATTATTATTAACACTTAGATAATATAAAATAATTTCAAAGCATGAGAAAAGCATGACTAAACTCATCTAAGGCTCAATTATTTTAAATAAGGGAGTAAATAAAACCAAATTAACAATTATCAATAAATCTGTAACATGGATAAAAATTAATTGACATAGTATTGCTAAAAAATTAATCAGGACTTCATCATCCCTTTAGTACAGGGAGTTTAGTAACTCATAGAAAAGAATTATAAAATAAATATATGTGTTTCTTTTCTTTTCTCTGGTCCTCCTTTCCGAAATGCTCCTCCGCAACCTATTTATACTGAAAGAATGCTTGTTATATTCCTAAAATTCAGACTAAATTTTGTTTTGCAATAGGTTGTTTGTTACTAAACTTAGTAACAAGTTCTTTTATGGCCTTTGACATTCTTGTAACAACTTGCTGTTTACTTTGAAAACAAACAAACGCGGAGAGAACACGTCAATGCAAGTTTAATTCGTAACAACCCCTAATTTTGTTTTGCTCCTCTTCTTCCGCAACCCTTTCGTTTTTCCTTCTTTTCCTCTTCTTTATGTTCATTTACTTCTTTTCTTTTTCTTTTGTTTATTTACCTGAAAAATAGATAATTTAATTAGAACAATTAAGTAAATAAATTTATGTGTGTGTAAATATATATATATATATACCTGTGGTAGACCGACCCTCGGTCGACCCTAAAACACCCTTGGCCGACCATAATACTCATTGGCCGACCAGAATACTCATTCTGTCAGGTCACGCATCTTTGGGCCGAGCGCATGCCATAGGACCCACCCTAGCGAATCTGGACCGAGCACAGAGACCTCTTCCCTTAGAATCCAAGCTAAGGGCGCGTGAGCCTAGCTCGCTAATCAGATAAGACTAACCGCTGACAGGATAAGGATGACTGACTCATCCCTTATCCTATAAAGGGACACGTCAGCCCTACTGGACCTCCGTACAGGCCCATAGGGTACAACACCGCTCCCCCTATAAATAGCTGTCTCCAGCCAGGGGCTCAGGTACGTTCTCTCTCCCTAATTGCACAACGACACACACAGTGATTAGGGAAACCCTAGTTGTCCCAACTGGACCTCTAGTATACCTAGATATCATATACTAACTTCAGTCTATCCGCTAGTTCTTGGGTCCCGCTATACCTTAGAACTAGGGGAGCATCTGATACACCGTGTCCCTGACACGACATTTGGCGCCGTCTGTGGGGATCCATAAACTGCTATTCCCACCCCAAAATGGTAGAGACGCGAGGAAACGCCGCATCGCGTGGCGCAAACCGCCAAGCAGGGCGAAACCGTCAGAGTTTGCAAGAAGGCAGTGGCGACAACGACAGAGATCTCGAAGGGAGAAACCCTCCACATCCCAGCATGCCATCAGTAAGACAAATTCCAGCCCGGAGCCACCACTCCATTCCAGCTCGCACGCATAGTGGTCCTTACACCGTCCATTCCAGGCAAACAAACTCCCAAAACCTAAACCCTCTTAACCCCAATCTTGCACAAAACCATGGATCAGGCCGATCCATCGACGCCCGTGTTTCTGGAGGTGATAGGGATCACTCCCGGGGTCAAAGGGAGAGCCAGTTGGAAGAAATCATTAAGCAACAAGCTAAGATCCTAGAACAGCAGGGAAAGGCCATCGCCGACCTCCAACAGCTCCATATGCAAGCGGTGGCCGGAGGGGCGTTAGCAACAACCCCAACAACTCAGCTGATCCCCCACCCAACCACCACTCTACCTCCACCACCCCCCATAAACCCAATCCTAGAGGACACATATGAAACCGACCACACTGCTCACCCGGGCCATCCCTTCACTCCGAGAATCATGGCATACGAGACACCCTCAGCCTTTCTCGGCCCAACGAGTGTTTCCAAGTATAACGGGTTAACCGACCCTTTGGAGCATATCTTGTCTTTTGAAGGAGCTATGAACTTTTACGACGGTGGAGACATGATGAAATGCAGAGCTTTTTCCATGACTCTACAACCACCCGTCTTAAGGTGGTACTCAGCCTTGCCCAGGAACTCTATTAACTCCTGGGCAGAAATGAAGAGAGTTTTTCTGAACAGGTACACTGCTAGTTGCGTCCAGCCGAAGTCCGACCATGCACTAGCAGGCGTTATGCAGCAGCCCGAAGAGCCTTTACGGGAATATCTCTCACGCTTCCATTCGGAGGCAGGGACCGTTCCTAACTTAGAACCAAGCTTTGCAGTCTTTCTCTTCACTCAGGGTCTCCGAAACGGAGATTTCAAAAACTCACTTGTGGGCAAACCGCCGAGGGATATGGCGGAGCTAAGACATCGTTCTACTAAGTTCATAAACTTAGAAGAATTCAGCAAATGGCAAAAAAACAGAGACAGAGGCGAGCGGGGAGAGCCATCCTCCCAGGGGAGATCAAGAAAAGACGAGAGAAGAGATGACAGAAGGGATGACCGAAGGGAGGATCAAAGGAGGGGACCCCGAGGGGAGAGGAGATTTGGACCTCCCCGAGGGAAATTTGAGCAATACACCCCTTTCACAGTTCCAAGCAGCCAAATTCTGCAGGAAACAATGCAGACTGACCTCCGAGCAATAGAAAGACCACCCCCCTTGAAGAGAAGTCAGTGACAAGATCGCTCCAAATTTTGCTCGTATCATGGTGGGTATGGGCACACGACAGATGAATGCACTTGGCTTAGGGATGTGATCGAGCAGTTAATTAGGGACGGCAAGTTACAGCAGTATGTCAGGGAAGCACTTGACCGACATACTCGAAGAAGAACTCCATCCCCAGACAGGAATGGCCGGTCGTCAACCAGTCAGGCCGATCAAAACACCAACCAACAACAACCAACCAATCAGCAGCGAGTGGCCATGGTAGAGGTTGCCACGACGGATCAATCCCCGCAAAACCTGCGAGTCAACACCATTGCTGGAGGTTTTGCGGGAGGAGGAGAGAAACGGTCCGACAGAAAGAAATATATCAATCAAGTCCTTGCAGTTCACAACCATCCAATCCGAAAGAGAGCCACAAAAAGTATTCCCATTTGCTTTTCTGATGATGATCTTGAAGGGGTGATCCCGGGTCATAACGACCCTATGGTCATCACTGCTTTGATCGGTAACTACGAGGTTGCCAGGGTATTCGTCGATCAGGGTAGCTCGGCAGATATCATGTTCCTGAACCTTTTTGAAGCACTAAAATTAAAAACCTCGGACCTGACCCCTTTCGAGGGAAAGCTGATCAGCTTTACTGGAGATGCAGTGGTTCCCAAAGGACACATCCAGCTGCCAGTGACCCTTGGGAACCACCCCTCGGCAAGAACCGAGATTATCAAGTTCCTTGTCGTCGATTGCCCTTCGGCATACAATGCCATCCTTGGCAGGACATGCTTGCAGGCCTTCGGCGCGGTCGTTTCAACTGTCCATCTGACTATGAAGTTTGAAGGTACTGACAGGACTGTAGTTACCATCCGAGCCGAGCAGGAGAAGGCTCGACTGTGTTACAATGCCAGTTTGGCAAAGATCAAGATTCCAGAACAAATTCAGCCAAAGTTAAGTTTGAACAAGGGAAGTGTACTCTTGACGGACCTAGATGTTAGGTCCGATTTGGATGATTCAAGACCCACCCCTAAAGGAGAGTGGGAGTTCATTGTTTTAGATGAAAAACTGCCAGACAGAAGAGTGAAACTAGGAACCAACCTTCCAGAAGAAATACGAGCAGAAATGCTCGAGCTTTTAAAGAAGAATAAAGATCTTTTCGCTTAGACCTCGGCAGACATGCCGGGGATTGATCCGAACTTGATCTGTCATCGGCTCAGCGTTCATCCGACCGCCAAACCGGTCGCCCAAAAGAAGAGAAGGGTTGGCACCGAAAAGGCGGCAGTGATAGAGGAAAAGGTATCCGAGCTCCTTTCCGCCGGGTTCATAAGGGAGGTTAGCTACTCGGAATGGCTCTCCAACACCGTTCTGGTCAAGAAATCGAATGGGAAGTGGCGCATGTGCGTCGACTATACCGATTTGAACAAAGCATGCCCAAAGGACCAGTACCCCCTCCCCATCATCGACAAATTAGTGGACAACTCATCTGGCTACCAACTCCTATCTTTCATGGATGCATACTCAGGATATAATCAAATCCCGATGTACCCTCCTGATCAGGAGAAAACGGCCTTCATCTGAAAGGGCAACTTACTGCTACACGGTAATGCCTTTCGGGTTGAAAAACGCTGGCGCAACCTACCAGCGTATGATGAACAAGGTCTTCTCGGGAATGATCGGACCTACTCTTGAGGTGTACATTGATGATATGATAGCTAAGAGTAAGAAGAAGGAGGACCATCCTCGGGACCTCGTGGCTATTTTGGGTAGAATCAGAAAATTTAACATGCGCCTGAACCCCGATAAGTGTACCTTTGGGGTCCCAGCCGGGGCCTTTTTAGGTTTCATGCTCTCGGAGAGGGGGATCGAGGCCAACCCGGAGAAATGTCAAGCTATTCTGAACATGCACAGCCCATCTAGTGTCAAAGAAGTTCAAAGGCTAACTGGTCGGATGGCAGCCCTCTCCAGATTCCTCCCTCAAGTAGCCAAGAAAGCTTTACCATGGTACTAGTTACTCAGAAAAAACAAGAACTTCCATTGGAACGACTCTTGCGAACAAGCGTTTACAGAGCTCAAGCAATGCCTCTCGGCCCCTCCCGTCCTCACCAGTCCTCGGGAAGGGGAAACTTTGTTTTTGTATTTGTCCGTAAGTGAAACATCTGTTAGCTCGGTCTTGGTCAGAGACGACTCAGGAACCGAGCGTCCCATCTACTTTGTCAGCAAGGCCCTCCAAGGGCCTGAGATAAGATATTCCAGAATTGAAAAACTCGCCTTTGCTTTGGTGGTTGCTGCTAGGAGACTCCGGCAGTACTTTCAGAACCACCCCATAGTACTCAGAACAACTCAGCCGATCAGGCAGGTCCTCAACCTACCAGACTTGGCTGGAAGGATGGTATCATGGTCTGTTGAACTATCAGAGTTCGACATCACCTACGAGCCAAGGAAAACTCTCAAGTCCCAGATTTTAGCAGATTTTGTTTCAGAGCTATCAGATTCTACTTATTCCAACCCCTCCCAACCATGGAAAATTTATGTTGATGGCTCCAGCCACAATAAGGGGGCAGGAGCAGGGATAATCCTTGAAAACGCAGCAGGCATTTGTGTGGAGTACTCCCTCAAGTTCGACTTCCCCACCTCGAACAACCAAGCAGAATATGAAGCGGTGATAGCCGGCTTGCGCATGGCCCATCAAATGGGGGCGTTAGAAATCGAAGTTTTCAGTGATTCCCAGCTAGTTGTATCTCAAGTCAAAGGTGAGTTCCAAGCCAAAGAACCAATCCTTCAGAGATATCTAGAACAAGTCAAAACTCTCACAGATCTTTTCCCCAAATTCTCTATCACCCACATCCCTAGGTCTTCTAACAGCCGTGCAGATATCCTGTCAAAGCTCGCCAGTACTAAAGGACCAGAGAACAACAAAACCCTAGTCCAAGAAACTGTTCACCAGCCGAGTGTTATCTTAGCTGTATCTTTAACCACCAGCTGGATGGACCCCATTAAGCAGTATCTCCAGTTCCAAATCCTACCTACCGACTCCTCTCAAGGAAAGAAGATAGTTAGACAAGCGGCTCAATACACCATGGTCGGCAACATTTTGTACAAACGGGGAATAGACTCCCCAATGCTAAGGTGTCTGGACCGAGCGGAAGCTGATCTGGTACTGGCCGAGGTTCATGAAGGAATCTCGAGCCACCATGTGGGTGCGAAGGCATTGGCTCGCAAAGTGCTCCGAGCGGGCTACTACTGGCCTACACTCCTCAGCGACGCCTCGGAACATGTTAAAAAATGCGATTCCTGTCAGCTTCATGGAAAAATTTTTCAACGCCCCCCAACGAAGCTACATTCCATGATCGCACCATGGCCCTTCTATCAGTGGGGCATGGACATCATAGGAAAATTCAAAACAGCTCCGGGGCAGCTAAAATTTGTGGTGGTCGCAGTTGATTATTTCACAAAGTGGATTGAGGCCGAGGCATTGGCTACAATCTCCTCCGCCAAAATTCAGAAGTTCTTTCTTAGACAAGTCATCACCCGTTTCGGTGTCCCACACACCCTGGTCACCGACAACGGTACCCAATTCACTGCTAAGGTTTTCCAGGAACTTGTCAACCACTTCCATATCACCCACCACTTCTCATCCGTCGAGCATCCGCAAACCAACGGGCAGGCTGAAGCTGCGAATAAAACCATCATTGACGGTTTGAAGAAAAGATTGTTGGATGCCGAGGGTTCATGGGCTGACCTCCTTCCCAAGGTATTATGGTCAATCAGAACGACCATACACATCTCAACAGGAGAAACCCTATTCCGACTGACCTACGGTTGTGAGGCTTTGTTACCTATTGAAACTCGGATCCCTACCTTTCGTATATCCGAGCGACCAATAGAAGTAAACGAAGATTTGTTAAAGGAAGAGCTAACTCTCAGCGAGGAAATCCGATCTCTAGCCTCGGACCGAGAGAAAAAAGCTAAGGAAAGGCAGTCCCGAGAGTACAACAAATGGGTGGTTCCGAGGAGTTTTGCTGTGGGAGATCTGGTCCTTAGACGAGCTGACATTGGACTGAAAAATTCAAGAGAAGGGAAGTTGGCTAGGAACTGGGAAGGTCCCTACCGAGTGATCTCGAAGACAGGCTCGGGGGCCTACAGACTCGAAACACTAACCAACCAACAGTTGAACAACTCCTGGAACGCCACCAAGCTCAAACCATACTATAGTTAAGTGGGAGCCACAACACCGTCTGCAAAGATGAAATTTTATCATTTAAAATTCCTGTCATTTATCTTCAGCATGCTCTTTGTTATCCCTTTTTGTATTTGACTCCTGTTTACAAACGGATCAAGGAAATTCAATGAAGTCTTTTTTTTATACTCTCGTTCAAATTATCTTTCATACTCTCTTACTGTTAACGTACTATCCATTTCCCCTCGGCTCGCCACCGAGGCGAACTTGGATGTTTATGCATGACCTTCTAACAAGGACATATAAACTAACAATTGCAAGTACTTTAATAAGATGCCCGGCCAAAAACTAAAAACAGTTTCGTAGTGCCGAGGACCGAGTATCCCACCTAGGCCATAGGTCGGAGATTCGAAATCTAAAACAACAGTTTATAACGAGATAAAACACAATACTAGATCATAAAGAACAGAATAAGATTCGCTTCTTACAAGAACAATATCGCAAAAGGAAATCCAAACAAGTTCAAATTACAAAATTACACAGCAAAATACAGCAAAATACATCTCCAGAGAGTTAATCCTCGTCTTCGGACAAGGCAATGGATGACCCATCAAAGTCTTCTTCACTTTGCTCCAACTCCAGGGGGTTCGGCAGGTTAGGTTCTGATAAATCCACTTCAGCATCATCACGATAATCGATCATCCGATCACCATCAACCCCATAATATGGGCTAGTCCCAAACACTCGGATTCCAGGGTTCAAGAGCATTAACTGTTTCACAACATTCACAAAAGAGTCGACAGCACCATGATCCCAGTTGAAGTGGTTCTTGCAAGCCAGTACCTTATGCTTCAAAGCCTTCCGACGAGTTTTGATTAGCTCCCTCTGAGCTTTGCCCAGTTCCCCTTGTAACCTAGTCACTTCCGCCTCCGAACTCGTCAAACGACCAGCAACACCTTCCAGCTCGTTAACCCTTTGACAAGCTTCAGTCAGCTTCGCCTGGGCCGCCTGCAGCAACCTTCCTTTCTCGGCATCCTTTCCAACCGTATCCTCAAGAGCCTTTAGAGCAGTCTCTCGAGCTCTCTCCGAAGCGTCAAATCTTCTTTGAAGCTCGGCGTTTGCCTCCGTTAGAGCTCGGAGATTTGCCTCACTTTCCTTCACTTGACTTAGCAGATTTTTAGTTTCAGCAGCAGCAGCTTTCCTCTTCTCTTTCTCAGCCGACGAGAGGGTGGCACTGATGTCTTCAGCATTTTTGCTTAAATGAAACATATAGCTGGCAGCCCTCAGCATGTTTCGGCCCAAAAGGTCACAATGGCACCTTAAGGTGCTTGCCGTCTGATCCGATAACCTTTTTTCATCGTTCGGCGTATAAACCAAGCCGATGAATTTCTCATTTAGCTTCCTAGCCCAAACACTCTCCTCGTCGGGGTCAGACATATCGAACCACAGATTGGTCCTTTGAAGGTCGGCAACCTTCGTCTTCACCACCTCCACAGCCTTGCCCTTGCCTTTATCCAACTTAGCCCTTTTGGCAAGAGGCACCCGATCCTCTTCATCCTCCATTTCTTCCACTTGCACCAACGGAATTCCAGTAGCTATTTCCCCCCCCCCTTAGTCGGTCCAGGACGAACAACCTGCACCACCTCGACCTCGGAGGGGCAAGTCTCGGCAACAGTCACCGAGCGAGTGGCTTCCGAGGACATGTCTCCACTTCGAGAACCAGTTGACCCAGCAGTCGCCTTTGCTTTAGCAAGCTCCTTTATACGAGCAACAGCTTTGTTTTCCTTAGCCATTTTTTCTGCAAAACCAAGAATCCAAGTGTTAAAAAAAATATATATATATATATATACCAAGCTCGGCTTTTATAAGCTCCTGGGGAAAAAGAATGATCTTCCTGACATCTACTGAACCATTCCGTCTAAGATAGGAAAAGAAAGTATCACAAGTGATCCTCTCGGCTACCGATAGCTCGGACTCATATTGATATTGGTAAAGTTTGGGGTTGCGGTTAAAAAAATCGGGCGACCAAGACAACGGAAACCGAGGCTGATCACCCTCCATAAACCAACAGTCCCCATTTCCGACGAATTGATACTTAAAGTATAAAGGCTTAAAAGTCTTCCATGAATCTGTGAATTTATCAAAGAGGGCATGTCCGTTGCGTGCTTTCAACGACACCCACAATCTCTGGCGCGACCCCTTCTCAAAGATGTTCACTTGCGGTATATACAACCATAGAAACGCTCGGAGCGAGCAAGTCAACTTTTGAGCTTCGCAAAACTTTTGAAAGGCTCGGATGAAGGCCCAACCGCTAGGATGTAGTTGAGTAGGAGCCAAGCGTAACCGACGCAACAGCTCTATTTCTATTTCAGTAAAGGGCAATTTCACCCCCAGCCGAATGACAACTTCTTCATACATGAAAAACTCTTTACGATCCGCGGCGATCGCCGTACACACTCGGTCGTTGGCTGCCGGTGAGCTTATTGCATAAGACGTCCCAGTTTTATCCGTGGGGCAGGGGAGTATGTGGGCTCGGATATGACTTAGATTACTGTTGACCAAAGCTGACGGGGTTCCGAGCACCTCCAAGTCAACCCAGTCATAATCTCCAGAGTTCGGAGGCACAGGGAACTCCTGAGGATGTGTGACGCACCTTCGAACCATACCTGGGGAAAGGGAATACTCGGCGTCAGAATCTATAAAATCAAAATTTTTAAACAACCTACCCCTAGGTTTATTAGTCCTATAGCCGAGCCTGCTACACCTTCCCCTAACCCTAACAGTTTTTCCCCAGAAGGGTTTCTCCCAGGAACGGTTCGAAGGGCGGCGGGATAGTTGGGCCTGCTCTTCCGCCACATGATACAACAGTTTCCTACTTTCCTCCTCCTCGGAATTCCGAGGGTAATCTACTGATAATGGTACTTCCGCCATCGGATCTACCATGCGATGGCGGAAAGGTGAGGGCAGGGAGTCCAGCACCTCCAGATCGGAAGATGAAGAAGAAGAAGAAGAGGAAGAATCCTCAAGATCACTCAAACCCAGAATCCTAGACCACTCCTCGTACTGGAGCCAATTGATACTCATAATGAAAACTAGCAAACACAGAAACAAAATATGCAACCAAAAACCCAGAACCTATGGAGAATACGGTTCAGCAGAGAAGAAAAGAAAAACGAAAAACAGGAACAGAAGAGGAAAAACAAAATACCTGAGAATTGAAGATGAGAACTAGCACGAACGAACTGGGGAATCAAGAACAGAAGAGTAATGGCGTAGAGAAATTATAATCCAAAAGCCAAGGAGACAAATTTCAGAGAGAAGAGGAATGTCAGAAGTCTGAGTTTGAAGGAAAGTATGAAAAAAGGAGGAAAGAAGAGTAGTTGAAGGGGTTGTTTCCCCCAACGTTTGAAAATTTGGGCCTAATCACAAAAGCCCAAAAGCCTACATCGCGCCACTAAAAGGCCACGTGGCGCACAACTAATGGAAAGAAGCATCTCGAAAACCCAAAAGGCAGCATGCACCATCACGACCCCTCTGACACAAGGCAGCACGTGTCATAAAAGGACATCCAAACGTCCTTTCAGTCAGTCAATGGGACAGCGAGGCAGGGTGAGCTGTCCTGAACTCATATTCCCCTGCCGAGCTTAACCCTCGGCACCTTGAAGGTCACATACGAAGAACTCTCAGCTTGGCTCAAGACTCAAAAAGTCTTACCGAGCTAGGGGGCTTATGTGGTAGACCGACCCTCGGTCGACCCTAAAACACCCTTGGCCGACCATAATACTCATTGGCCGACCAGAATACTCAATCTTCCAGGTCACGCATCTTTGGGCCGAGCGCATGCCATAGGACCCACCCTAGCGAATCTGGACCGAGCACAGGGACCTCTTCCCTTAGAGTCCAAGCTAAGGGCGCGTGAGCCTAGCTCGCTAATCAGATAAGACTAACCGCTGACAGGATAAGGATGACTGACTCATCCCTTATCCTATAAAGGGACACGTCAGCCCTACTGGACCTCCGTACAAGCCCATAGGGTACAACACCGCTCCCCCTATAAATAGCTGTCTCAAGCTAGGGGCTCAGGTACGTTCTCTCTCCCTAATTGCACAACGGCACACACAGTGATTAGGGAAACCCTAGTTGTCCCAACTGGACCTCTAGTATACCTAGATATCATATACTAACTTCAGTCTATCTGCTAGTTCTTGGGTCCCGCTATACCTTAGAACTAGGGGAGCATCTGATACACCGTGTCCCTGACACGACAATACCTAATGAATATACATATAATCAAAATATGCTTAATTAAAGAGATATATTAAGCAGCCTTCAATCTTTATTTCTAATTTATGATGATAATCACGTGTTTGATTAATATGCAAGGGCAATATAATTTTGTTTCCAATTTATTTTGTGAATAGCGGTGCAAAATTACTTATGATTTACCATAAACGTTTAATAAGTTGTCGATATATAGAAATTAATTAGGATTTGATATAAATTACTATAATTAACTATTTTAAGTTATAATAATGCCTATTTTATTATCAAATTATATGTAAAATTAGACTCTTATCACAACCCCCAATCAGCTTATTGCTAGTCTCTAGCAATATAAGCGATTTAAAATATAGGTTAGAAAAAATTTCAAATTAATTTCTCAATCATTCCAACTCAAGAATATTAGTCATATACCAAGACACAATACTTGATTCTTTTATCATCAAACTCAGTAAGAAAAGTAAATGCCACTAATCTCAATGATATTTGAAGAATGTACATGTCATGAGTCAATAGCTATGTCAAGCATTTCAAAGAACTAGCATGGTATATAATCAAAGGTCATACATGAGCAAAGATCAACATATCAGTCTTATTCAAATGTAAACATGCATATGTTGGTAGACTTCCTCTCTGATTTCTCTCTATTCGCTCAAGTGTTTGTAGGGACAATATTTTACTCCAATACTTATTATGAAAATGCATTATCATAAACTTGATTATACACCAAATCTCCATCATTTTAGAAATATGCACACATGAATCAAAAGGTCTTTATCAAGGTTGTAATGGGGCTCGGCTCAAGGTAGGATGAAATTGATAATTTAAGTTAAGATCCAAAAATCAATAGAGCATTGAGATTTAAACTAGGTAATCAAAACATTAAGGATCCAGAAGGTCCTTGAACATTACTTCTCATACTCCACTTTAATCGTCTTATTCTTGATACCTTGTGTTTGAAACTTTGATTTCATCATAATTGTATTTTACTCTTTTTTTTTCCGGTCCAACAAGAACCAGTTATTTTTATTGCTTTCCACTTTCCTTTTTCTTTTTTCTTTCTTTCTTTCTTTTTTTTGTTTGCATACAACCTTTACATTCCATAGTAGCATACCCACATTGATTGCATCATATATTTCTCGCAAAACCCATTAAATTCTTCTCAATGCTCTACTAGTCCTTAGACGGGTAAAATATAAGGATAAAATGATCAGGTTAGGGCTCATACATAAGGTTTAAGTGAAGAAAAAGGTAAAAGCTCAAATGGGTCAACTAAAGATTAAATTATATAAGGGTTGGCTATTTAGGCTAAGTAGGGTAACAATCCTAATTGCCTTTCTCATTTTCATGTATACATATATCAATCTGATATTGACATGGTTCAAAGCAAATTTAAGAATGCACAAACATATAAGTAAAATATCACTCATCAAATGAATTGAAGATTGACATGAATGTCTCAATCTATTTTAGGCTCAAAAGCTCACATGGCTAGATTTTGCCTACCAAACATACATGTAATACGTATTACATTGAAGTCCAACTATCAATGCTAATTAAAGCACATACGACAAATGATTTCATCCCTGCCTCTTTTTATGCTTTATTAGTCAAGATCATGATGATTCATACACTCTCTTATCCCATTGAAACGTGGCTATATATATATATATATAGTCTTTTTTTTTTGTAAAAATGAAGATAAAAAGGAATCAAAACTAATATCTTGAGGATATGACAAACATTTAGATGATACCACCCCCAATCAAAATCAAACATTGTCCGCAATGTTAAAATTCTATCCAAATTTACGAGATAATCACAATTAAGCTTTAATAATATTAATTGGGACAAATAAAGGATGATGGGTTAGGGTACATACCTGGAAGCTTGGACAATTTAGATGAGAATAAATGCGGATAACTACATATTGACAATTGTTAATAATGATTAAAAAAACAAATCTTTATTAATTTGTTTTTTATTTTGTGAGTGTCAACTCTAAACAACAAACATAAAACACATAAATCAACTTTGATAGACTGGATCGTCTTACAAAGTCTCATCTATCTCTGGATTCTTTAACTCGAGATATGGTTTCAAGCGTTGTCCGTTCACCTTAAATGTACTACCATCCTTGATATTTTCTAGCTCAACAGCACCATAGGGGTAGACAGTCTTCACAACAAATGGTCCAGACCACCTGGATCTTAATTTTCCTGGAAACAATTGTAAGCGAGAGTTGTACAAAATCACTTTTTGACCAGATTGGAAGGATTTTTTATGGATGTAAGTATCATGAACTTTCTTCATCCTATCCTTGTAAGATTTTGCACATTCATAAGCATTGTCACGAAGTTCTTCTAATAAATTGAGATTTAGTTTTCGTTGCTTACCCGCTTTATCCAACTCAAAATTAAGATGTTTAATTGCCCAATATGCTTGATGCTCTAATTCAACGGGGAGATGACATGCTTTACCATAAACAAGTCTATATGGAGACATCCCAATATGAGTCTTGAATGCAGTGCGATATGCCCATAACGCATCATCAAGGCGCAAGGACCAATCCTTCCTGGAGGGGTTTACTGTTTTTTCTAAAATCCTCTTAATTTCTCTATTAGAGACTTCAACTTGACCGCTGGTTTGTGGATGATAAGGGGTAGCAACCTTATGAGTAATTCCATATTTTTTCATTAAATTCTCGAATGGCCTATTACAGAAATGTTTACCCCCATCACTAATGATAGATCTTGGTGTTCCAAAACGAGAAAAAATATTTTCCTTCAAAAATTGAATTACTACTTTGTGATCATTGTTTCTACAAGCCTTAGCCTCGACCCATTTAGAAACATAGTCAACATCAACCAAGATATAAAGAACTTCAATATCAAATTCTTGTAACAGTAAAACCCACCTAATGAGTCTAGCTTTTGCATTGGCTTTAGAAAACAAATATTTTAATGCAGCATGATCTGAATATATCACTATTTTAGATCCAATAACATATGATCTGAATTTTTCTAAGGCAAACACAATGGCAAGTAATTCTTTTTCAGTGGTGGAATAGTTCAATTGGGCAGCATTCAAAGTTTTACTTGCATAACAAATCACATGTAGTAATTTATTTACCCTTTGCCCTAAAACAGCACCAATAGCAAAATCAGAAGCATCACACATGATTTCAAAAGGCAATGTCCAATCAGGCGGTTTAATAATAGGAGCGGAAGTTAATTCATGTTTCAATTTTTCGAAAGATTGCAAGCATGCATCATCAAAATTGAATGGAACGTCCTTACCAAGAAGATTACATAATGGTCTTGCTATTTTACTGAAATCTTTGATAAATCGCCTATAGAAACCCGCATGTCCTAGAAAAGATCTAATTTCTTTCACAGAAGAGGGAGGGGGAAGATTAGATATTAGATCAACTTTAGCTTTATCGACTTGAATTCCATCTTTAGAAATAACATGTCCAAGAACAATACCCCTTTTAACCATGAAATGACATTTTTCCCAATTAAGCACAAGATTCTTTTCTTTACACCTAGCCAAAACCAAAGCTAAGTGATGCAAACAATCCTCAAAAGTAGAACCAATGACAGAAAAATCATCCATGAACACTTCCAAAATTTTACCAACCATATCAGAGAAAATGCTAATCATGCATCTTTGGAAAGTAGAAGGTGCATTACATAACCCAAAAGGCATGCGACGATATGCAAAGGTACCAAATGGACAAGTAAAAGTGGTCTTATATTGATCTTCTAGTGCAATAGGAATTTGATTGTACCCTGAGTATCCATCCAAAAAACAATAATATGAATTGCCTGCAAGTCTTTCCAACATTTGGTCAATAAAAGGGAGAGGAAAATGATCCTTTTTAGTTGAAGCATTTAATTTTCTATAATCTATACACACCCTCCACCCTGTTTGAACTCTTGTTGGAACTAACTCATCAGCATCATTTTTAATCACAGTTACTCCAGACTTTTTAGGGACAACCTGCACAGGACTTACCCACTCACTATATGGTGTGGGATAGATAATCCCAACATCTAATAACTTCAAAACCTCTTTCCTAACCACTTCCTCCATGATAGGGTTCAAACGCCTTTGGGCCTCTCGAGAGGCCTTAGCGCCCTCTTCTAAGTGTATTCTATGCATCACAACTGAAGGGCTACTACATTTAATATCTGCCACTTACCACCCAATAGCTTCCTTATGTTTCTTTAAAACATTTAATAATTGATTCTCTTGTGAATCATTTAAATCAGAAGCTATAATAACTGGTAAAGTCTCATTTGAGCCTAAAAACACATATTTTAGAGACTCTGGCAAGGCCTTCATCTCCAACTTTGGTGGTTCAATAATAGATGGCAGTGGTGGGGATGAGGACAAGGTGATTGGTTTGAACTTTGGTTGCCATTTGTAAACATTCATTAATGGGACAGAATCTAATAACACATTTGTGTCCTGAATGATTGAATCAATATCAAATTCAACATTAAAATTGTTCAAACATGCCAACAGATTGGCATCAGAAGTAGAATGCATAAATGATTCATCTGATAGACAATCAATCAAATTCAATTCTTGTTCCTCATTATCACTTTCATCAATCATTTGTTTACTGATATGAAAAACATTTAGCTCAACAGTCATGTTCCCAAATGATAATTTCATCACACCATTCCTACAATTAATCAATGCATTTGAAGTAGCTAGGAACGGGCGACCTAAAATTATATGAATAGGGGGACAAGGATCACAAACAGGTTCAGTATCAAGAACAACGAAATCCACAGGAAAGTAGAAATTCTCAATTTTTACCAAGACATCCTGAACAACACCCCTAGGGAACTTAATGGATCTATCAGCTAATTGGAGAGTCATTCTCGTAGGCTTCAAGTCACCTAAACCTAATTTCAAATAAACAGAATAAGGCAATAAATTAACACTTGCACCTAAATCTAGTAAAGCTTTCTCAATATAATGATCACCAATTTTGCATGCAACAGTAGGTGATCCAGGGTCTTTATATTTAACAAGATATTTATTGAGAATTACTGAACTTACGTGTTCAGTCAAAAATGCTTTTTTCGGAACATTAGACTTCCTCTTTTGAGTGACTAAGTCTTTTAAAAATTTAGCATATGCAGGTACTTGTTTAATAACATCAAGAAAAGGCATGTTAATCGGTACTTGCTTAAAAATTTCTAAAATATCACCTGATTGTAGCGCAGCCTTAGGATTGACTAGTCTGTGAGGATAAGGAGCCTTAGGCAAATATTGCCTAATTTCAGGTTCTATAGCTTTAGGAGAAGATATATCAACTACTGGGGCCACTTTAACTTCATTTGAAGCACTCTTCTCCTCAGATTTATCATCTTTTTCCTTTTTGTTACCTCTTGAAGGGTCTCCAACATGATTGTCTATTTGTTTTCCTGACCTGAGGGTGGTGATGGATTGGACTTTCTCATGCTCCCCACTAGAGCTTAATGTTCCTTGAATTGCATACTGCCCCATGGGATTTGGTATGGGTTGACTTGGAAATGTGCCTCTCTCCCTTTCAGACATCTGAGTAGCCAACTGACCAACTTGAGTCTCTAACTTAGCAATGGAATTAGAGTGTACCTGGGTAACATTTCTCATTTCATGCAAAATTGCTTGATTGGAGTTTCTCATCTCTTGCATGAATTGACTAAGAGTGTCTTCCAATGCTGGTCGTTGCTGGGGCTGCTGGAATTGAGTGTGGCGTTCCATAATTTGACCACTTGAGCTACCTGCAAAATTATTTGGCTTCCAGGAAAAATTAGGGTGATTCCGAGCATTAGGATTATAATTATTTGAATATGTATTGCCAAACGATCTCCCTATTGCATTTCCCTCTTCAAGAGGACTATCGGTAATAGGTGGATAAGAAGGACATAGAGAACTGCCATGCATAATACTTCCACAAAAATCACATTTTTCCAGTTTGTCATGACTAGTCTTACTAACGCCCTTATTTAGTGACAAAGACTTAACTTCTTTTGTGAGAAAATCTAGTCTAGCTTTGATGTCAATCTCGTCACTAACCTCAAATAAAGATCCTCTTTTTGGTTGGTTTGATCTATCTTTACGATTAGTAAAATCCCATTGTTGAGAATTCTCTGATAAATCCTCAAAAAATTGGTAAGCCTCTGTTGAGTTCATATTAAAAAATCTACCATTTTTCATAGTTTCAACAAAGACCCTATTTGAATGTGTTAGACCATTGTAAAAATATTGTATAAGACGCCATTTTTCAAAACCATGGTGAGGGCACCTTGCAAGCAAATCTTTAAATCTTTCCCAACTTTCATAAAAATTTTCATCATCCGTTTGGCAAAAATCTGAAATTTCCCTTCTCAAAGAGTTTGTTTTGGACATGGGGAAAAATTTAGATAAAAACTTTTGACATAATGTTTCCCATTTTTTAATAGAATCAGAAGGTAAAGAGTTCAGCCAAACTTTTGCTTTATCCTTCAATGAGAAAGGAAAAAGAAGCAAATGTATAGATTCATCAGTAAGCTTTTCAAACTTGAATGTTCTACATATTTCCAAAAAATCTTTAACATGCAAGTATGGGTCTTCCCTGTCTAAACCATGAAAAATTGGAAGATTATTTAAAATATGATGCTTAATTTCAAAATGAGCAGCAATTATTTCAGGTAAAACAATGCACGAGGGAGGATTAATAGATATTGGACAGAATAACTCCCTGAGAGGTTTTTGTCCATCGTCTAGCGTAACCAATTCCATTTTCTCTTTTGGTTCTGTAACAACTTTCACTAATCTGTTCGTATGATTGCGAGTCCAACTTATCATGCACTGACAACACAATAATACATAAAGAAATAAAATTAAATCGTTAATTATGTTGTTCGGACAAAAGCTCGACACAAATAAAGTGGGCCAATGGCAAAATAAAGCACACTAAAGCACATGAATTTATATTGTTAACGTATAGCAAGGTCCACGTTCATGAGATACTTTTATAACAGCCAATAATTTCAAAAAAAATGGAAAAATCTTATTTAACAAAAATCTAATTTTAACAAACTAAGTCCCCGGCAACGGCGCCAAAAACTTGTTGCGTTTCTTTTAAGTCTTAAAATATGCTCGCAAGTGCACGAATCGTACCAAAGTACAGTTGAACAAGAACGAGGTCGATCCCACAGAGACTTAGAGTAAAATTAAGATATTTGTTAAATAAAATTCTAATGTTGTAAAAAAAAGTTGAATGTGAAGGAGAATATGAGAATAAAGATAAGCAAATAAACTTGTTTGAATGAATGGTAAATGACTAAGGTTCAGAATCCATCAAGACTAATTATAACAATAATTATGTCAATTATTTTACCCAATCAAATTACGCATGAACATCTGCGGCTAAGCTAGTATTCATGGAAAATATATCAATAAAGCTCTTAAAACAAATAATATTCGAAAGGAGGATTATTCACCAAATTAATAACAATCATTAAATAAACAACTGTATCCCTAACATGAAATTACAATTGTTATTCAACAATTATTATTAACACTTAGATAATATAAAATAATTTCAAAGCATGAGAAAAGCATGACTAAACTCATCTAAGGCTCAATTATATTAAATAAGCGAGTAAATAAAACCAAATTAACAATTATCAATAAATCTGTAACATGGATAAAAATTAATTGACATAGTATTGCTAAAAAATTAATCAGGACTTCATCATCCCCTTAGTACAGGGAGTTTAGTAACTCATAGAAAAGAATTATAAAATAAATATATGTGTTTCTTTTCTTTTCTCTGGTCCTCCTTTTCGAAATGCTCCTCCGCAACCTATTTATACTGAAAGAATGCTTGTTATATTCCTAAAATTCAGACTAAATTTTGTTTTGCAATAGGCTATTTGTTACTAAACTTAGTAACAAGTTCTTTTATGGCCTTTGACAATCTTGTAACAACTTGTTGTTTACTTTGAAAACAAACAAACGCGGAGAGAACACGTCAATGCAAGTTTAATTTGTAACAATCCCTAATTTTGTTTTGCTCCTCTTCTTCCGCAACTCTTTCGTTATTCCTTCTTTTCCTCTTCTTTATGTTCATTTACTTCTTTTCTTTTTCTTTTGTTTATTTACCTGAAAAATAGATAATTTAATTAGAACAATTAAGTAAATAAATTTATGTGTGTGTAAATATATATATATATATATATATATATATACCAAATGAATATACATATAATCAAAATATGCTTAATTAAAGAGATATATTAAGCAGTCTTCAATCTTTATTTCTAATTTATGATGATAATCACGTGTTTGATTAATATGCAAGGGCAATATAATTTTGTATCCAATTTATTTTGTGAATAGCGATGCAAAGTTACTTATGATTTACCATAAACGTTTAATAAGTTGTCGATATATAGAAATTAATTAGGATTTGATATAAATTACTATAATTAACTATTTTAAGTTATAATAATGCCTATTTTATTATCAAATTATATGTAAAATTAGACTCTTATCAATGAGTGTTTGGTTGCTGCCCTATTTTGTTGCATAGCGTTGTTTTTGAAAAAGCAAATTGTTTTACGTGTTATTTTTAAGCAAAGTGTTAAGGGGATTTAAAGTGTGATTTTACGGTGTTTTCTGATTTTTCCAAAAGTGCGATTTTGAGTTGTTCCTTCGCTGTCCAGCAAGTATTTGGTTTGATTTTTTATTTATAAAAATGTTTTCGATCGATTTAGAGTTGGTGTTTTCAAAGGTATTTGATTTATAGAAAAGTTGGATTGAAAAAGTGACGTCTTTCGATGTTTTCGGGTTTTGAGTAGTGGATGTCCATAACGGACCAGCAACTAAGGAATTGTTTTTAAAGTATTTTTTTAATTGTTTTAGAATGATTTCGAGATATTTAAATGTATTCAAAAGTTGGATTTGATTTGAGAAAGTAAAGGTTTCTTTTACGATTACCCTATAAGGATTTCAAACATGTTTTCAAAAGTGAGTGGATATTAAGTATGCATGTTGATTAGATGACCTTGTATTAATTATGTGACTTGTTTTAAGCAAAGGAATCGGCAGTCGGATGTTTAGAGCTGCTGTTAGTCAGGAGGACCCACATCGGTTTTTGACAAATATTTGCTGGAATTAAGGTGAGAGAGGGGCTTTCCCTAGACACCGTGGTATTTAGGTAAATATCAAGACGTTTCGTATCATCGCAAAGATCAGAACCTAGTGGTCTCTGGGTCAATAGTATCGTGGCAATCGTTTGCGCGTGTGGCCACGTATACGAAGGGGACTAAGACCACACATCCTCTTATGCATGATGATATTAATGTGAATATGCCATGATGATATGAATTGCTTTTATTAATTATGCATGATGAATATTTTATATATGATGATGATGTTAATGTTTGGAACCATGTGAGATGTATGAATGATTAATCCCTGATGGAAATTAAGTGAGGCAATGGAAATTATGAACAATAATGATGTTGATAAGAATGTGTGATAATGTGAAGTAAGCGATGAGAAGGAAAAGATTTTGAATAATATTATGATGTGTTGAGAAACTCTGGAAATCTTGGATATGGAAATGCAAGGAAAGAAATGATAAGACCCGTATGATCGGAATCCGATATGCGTATGTGATGAGCAGCGAAAGAACTAGCGTAATGTGTACCTGCTCGAGGAACTCTTCAAGGTGTACAATGTAACACCCCGATTTAGAAACTTCTAATTTATAAAAATATGGGTCAATTTTTTTTATTTGATTGATGACATGGACATGAGTCCTTCCTTTCAAACACATTCCCTTTTCAAAAATATTTGTTATGAAATTATACAATCATGTTCCACATCATCCATCGGGTTTCCAAACTGAGATGTTACCAACACTGTGCCTTGAAATTCCTTATTAATCATCATCCTATTATTTCAATTGTCCAGTCCAGAAAACATTATTACAAATACGGGAGTTACATGGTATCCAGCAGAATTATTAAAGTCCAATAACATACATGACTCATGATACATAATTAAAAATAAACCAACTACTGATCCTCATCACTGGATACTGCAGCATGCACTTCTTCCGGATCATACTCCCAAACATCCGCATCGGAGTACTCAATCGGGGTCGAGCCCTCACTGGGGTCCTCTTCAACCTCATCTGGGTCACTCTGGGGCACAGCCTCCAACTCATCCTCTTGAAGTTCTATTGGATCCAGGTCCTCGTAGACATCCACCTCTTCAGCTCCAGGGTCAATGCGTGCAGGTAGTGGTAACGGGTAGCCGCCATGATAGTCCGTTGGTCCTCCAGTCCGAAGATTCACTAAAGAGAAACGACATTCGCGAGGGTCAGAAGAATCTCCTCGAAGAGTATGCCCTGGGTTTTTGATGGTCACCTCTGAGCCACCTGTCCAATTCCAGCCTTGGCGATTCACCTCCCAGTTACCGTCGTGCTAAATCTCAAAAGTAAACTTGGCCAGGTCCATCATCTATTGGTCCGTCACAAGACCAAAAGAAACACCAAAACAAAAGAGAAACAGAGAGAGAGTCAGCTTTTCCGGGCGGATAAGCCGATTGTGTGGAATTACAGCAGGCAAACATATTAAGATAAACAATTAAATATCAACACATCAAGTACACTTTCATAATTCATTATTCTCCTTTATTGTTTCCCCTTTCACCATTTATTCTTATCAACATCTATCATCATCATTCTTCCTTTGTCGAACTTGACGATTCAAGCCACAATGCCAAATTCTTACTTTAGTCTTAGTTCCGACCCTTCTTCCTGCCCGAAGGCTCTCTTTCATACCACATACTTACATAATTCTCGTTTCACTTATCAAGGATTTATACTTGTATGTTTATACATTTTTCTTATTAAGTTTTATTGAAGCGCATCCATCTATGACAGGGTTTGAAGCTAAGTCATCGTGGAGTTGGGTTAGCATACATACATCTCCTCCAATTCATCCAAGCCTAGTCGGAAGCAAACGGGACGTACAGGAACCTTAACCCACGTAGGTGGAACAGCCGAGAAAATCCAACGACATATAATATTGTTGTCAGGACCACAACCGTACAGGCCGGTCACTATGACAATTAATATTTTACGCGATACCGCAAGGGCCCAAATCCATTCGACTGCCCGCCTCGTTCAGGTTCCCTCTCACCGCTTCGAATTTGATCAAGGGGGCGACAGTACTATTCTAGTATGCAGTGTGGAACATGCTACGATCCCTTGAGTATTAATTCCCAATCACATATAGACCCGTTCCACCTAAAATAGTACTCTAGGCTTCTTGACGTATCACTGTCATCACCCTTCCCTATCACAATCACACACCTGAGTATCCCCAGATAAACAGGGTATCTTCCTCTCCACTACTTCACACTCAACTCGCCGCGTTATAATTAATGTCTTTTAAATATTTTATCAATATTTTATTAATCCTAAGTTCGGCGAGTCACCCTTGTTCATCCCTTCGATGAACCTCGTCTTCTAATCGAATTTTTCGCATTAATGCTTCATTACCGTTACATGATCATCCAATCAGCTTAGCACCTCGAGAAGCTCCGCACTCAGCAACACTTCACGTCAATCTTTCACATCGAGGGTCCACAACCCGACACGGGTTACGATACCTCTTTCTCTGCTCCCTCGTATGCATCATTGATTTCCGCTCGCATTTCTCTTTATCATTTCTTTCATTATCCGCACATCATAACATCATTAAAATCTTTTCCTTTTTATCACTAATCCCGTCACATCACATTATTCTCATCAGCGTCTTTTATATTTTCATCATTTCCCTCCTTAACCGAACAAGGCAACATAATAATATAACATGATTACTTTTCAATTTCAGATAAAAGTTCAGCAGGCATAAAGCAGCATATCATCATCATATCTCATCATCATAAATAAATAACAGCATGTCATAAAATTATAACCAAAAAGGGATGTCTTAGTCCCGTGTATAAGTGGCCAAACACATACAATCAATTGCCACTATACGACCGACTCTTAGACCCCACGTTCCGACTTTTGAGATAGCCAGGAACAACTTAATATGTTACCTACACACCATTGTGTCTTAGGAAAGCTGCTCTCTCACCTTGACCGTCGATAAATTCCCAAAAGCTTTTTCTAAGGCGATCTTCTGACACGCGTCCACAGCTCACACCCTCCAATCCTCAAAATAGACATTACATATCAATAATATAATCTAATTCAAATATTTAAACCAAAGTTAAAAGTACTCTTTTGAAACTTAATTTGAAATCCTTTTGGTCAAAATCAAAACATGAATCTTTTTCTTCGAAATCATCCCAAAACTCTTTAGCACTTTAAATTCTTCAAATCATTATAGAGAAATTAGCTAAATCATTTTAAAATTAATAGGTTAGTGGTTGGTCCGTCTTGGACAGCAGCTCACCCGAACCCGAAAACTTCAATTACGCAATTTCGCTTTAGCTATAATTTAAAACACTTAAAACTCATCCTTTTAAATACTTGTAAAAATTTTATCAATTGAAAATACTTCAATTAAAAATTATGGACAGACACACTTAATTTTATAAAATCACCTTTCGAAATTCCGAAATCATCGTAAAATCATACGTTAACTCACAAAGCCTTTAAATATAAAATAAATACTTAAAACGATTCGTTTTCAACCCATAATACTTTAAATAAAACGAGGACAGCCATAACAAAGTTCCAATATCCAGAAATGATTTTAAAATTAAACATCTCAAACCAATTTAAAGTCAAAAGTCAATCATTCAATCAAACACTTAGCACATAACTATTTTAAATCAAACACATTACTTAAATCTTTTGCATTTTCATACACAACTCATTTTCCTTCACCTTCTTAGTCATGCAATTAATTTTATTCAAGTAGCCTTAGAGAATAGCAAAGTAATCATACCAATTTCATATATCCATGTTACCCCGAAACAAGTTTTTTTCTAATCCAATCAACACAACTAACATGCTCTAAATTAATTCAAATTAAGTCATATCAATAAACATAACGTTCCAATAAAAATATGTTTTTCACAGCCACTTATTCATTTGCACAGAACCAAAGCATAGAGACAAAATAATTAAAGTTTTACACATATCCCAAACTTTTAAATCAATTTCTACTACTTAGCATGCAAATCACTTAAATAAAACGCTAACCAAATTTCCACCTTTTTTTATTCACATCAAAACATTAATATAAAAATCCAGCCATGTCCACAAAATCACACCCTGCATTACGTTCATCAAAAAATCGAACACGTACTAAACCGAATACGGGAAATTCAAGGAAATAGAATTCCAAACATGAATCAAATCAACTCTTTTCAACTCCAAATTTTGCAATACTCTTAAAAATATATTAAAATATTTCAGATAAAATTTCCAAGTAATTTCCCTACCCAGAACCTAAGTTTCTATGCAATTTTTCTCAAAAATCCAAATCTGAACTCTTACAACCTGAAGCAAGTTTACATTTATTTAAAATAGAAAATCAAGTCCAATTATCATGAAATTTGACACAGGGCATCCTCATATAGTCAGGGATATGTCATAAATTTTTCAGATTATTTGGAGTTGTGGAAGTAATACTTTTTTGGTTAAATTTCCCTGAAGCTCTTAAATTTCTGGACCACATTTGCTCACTGTTTTGATTTAAATAAAATACTTATCTAATTCCAAATAATTTCAAATTTCATAGAGAGTATCCCTACATATGTAAGACCTTACCATAAAAATTTCAAGTCTATTGAAGTAGTATAAGTTCAAAATTCAGTTTGAGTTTACCACGAAAAGTTTGTTTTCCCGAAATCATTTTCTCAAAAACAACTCTTGAAAAATTAGTAAATAAATTTCAAAATTTATATAAAAATTCAGAGGCATCCAACATCGCCTCTTTGAAACAGTGACAAATTCTTAAGTTCATTAATCACATATAAGCACTTTTTATTCCAATAGTTTTCAAGTAAAAGTCCTAATTCCTAAACCCAGCCAAAATGCATTGATATATCAAGACAAGCTCAAATTAGTTTAAAATTACTAGAACAATTCCATAGGACAATTAGCATGACACAAAATAAGCTTTTCTTCGAAGGATTATGCAAAACCGAATAGTGCATTTCCAAATAAACCACAATTTACAACTTTTAAACACTTAAGTCCAATTAGTCATTTTCAATTACTTAAACTCCTCTTTATTTTTATTTTTTTTTATATAAAACAAAATTGTTTACTCTTCTTTTCCTTTAGGCCGAATGGCGCGCGCGCGCGCGCGCGCGCACACACACACAGATATATATCATATGTTGGAAACCAACAAGCGGGCTTAGCAATTACTAGAGGGGGGTGAATAGTAATATGGAAGCAACAGTGACTAATTTTCGGTGCAATTAAAAGATAATTGATCAAAAGCTTGTTTTTCTGAAACTGGGCAATTTACTCGAGTGAAATGAAGAACACTCGAGTGAAATTCAACGAAATACTCGAGTGAATTGTAAAACACTCGAGTGTTTTATGCAGAACAGAAAGGAGCAGTTTCAGAGAAATTTAGCAAAATGATTCAATGTCTTAAAGACTAATCCAGGGCAAATATAAATCAAAGTAGAGGGCAATTAAACTAAGTTAAAACAAGTTGAAAACAAGTTAATTGCAACCAATTGCTAGTAGAATTATAAAAGCCCCTTTCTAGAGAACTTAGGGTTCGGTTTTACTTGAAAACTAAGAAAGCTATAAAAGAGAGAGACAACACCAATTTTATCCTGGTTCACACTCAATATAGAGTGCTAATCCAGTCCCCCTAATCAACTTAGGAGTTTCTACTAGTAATCAAATTGTTAGAAATTACAAGGATAAATTGAGATTCCTCACTCAATCCTAACCCTTATCAAGAGTGTACTAAACTCTTGAAATTTCTACCCCAACTTGATTTGGTGATGAAGAGTCCCTTCTTCTTAAGCTCCTTGGAACCTCCAAGAGCCCACCAAGCTAAGAATCCTCTTAGTCTTTGTGCTTGAGAACCTCCCAAGGCTTGAGAACATGGATACCTCACCAAGTACTTGGATACCTCACCAAGATTTTCTAAACAAGCTAAAGTGTTTGAGTGTTTGAGAATTTTACAACAAATAATTCTCTTACAAATGAAGCACACTCTCTTAACTCACTAAGACAAATAATAAAGATGAATGCTTGGTTGAGTTTAGAGAGAGAAAATGATTTTAACACTTGAGAGAGAGAGAATCAATGATAGAATGTAAGCTTGTTGTATTGGATAATGGCCACTATTCAGAATATAAGTCCGGGGACAAAAGGGAAGGAAAAACCAAGTTATTCTCCCTTTTTGTCCTCTTCTAACGTTTAAAAAATTTGCTGTCAGACCTAAATCACTCGCGTCTTTTTGGAAACACTCGAGTGTTTTTTTTGGTCAACTCTGATAGTGTTGCCTTTTTACTTTATCCAACGGCTATATTACTGAAAATTCATAAATCACTCGAGTGAATTGGTCAATGTTGAAAAAATTAAGTTTTCTAACATTGTTTTCAATTCTCTTCTCAAGTCTGATTGGTTTTAATCTCAACCTTTCATGCATGAATATTATTTGACCTTATGTGAGAATAAAAATCTAAACTACCCACTCTCATAAATAAAATACATTAAGAATAAATGAGAATGAATAATTAAACTAAGCACTTGATCTTCTTTATTGTTGGGCTTGCATTCTTCAAATTAAGTCCATAATTTAATTACATTGTCATCATCAAAATTAATCCACCTTAATCGGAGATTTGATTTTACAATCTCCCCCTTTTTGATGATGACAAAATAATTAAACTTCTAGCACTTGAGAGCTCCCCCTTAATCTAGGAACCTTTTTAACCTGTACAATCCAGAAAATGCCAAGCACAACGTAATACAATAATAATCATAATCAAGTGCTCATTGGTATCAGAGTAAGAGCATATATCATCAGAGTGTAAACAAGAAAGCGGAAAAAAATATGCTCTTTTCTCTTTAAACTCCTTTCTCCCCCTTTTTGTCATGATAAAAAAACATTTTGGAAACAAAGGTGGAGAATGAAGGATACAAATAAGAAAACTTTCCCTTAAGAGTAAATAAGAATCAAAATATGACTATGAAGCAATATTGAAAAACCATGAAGGAACATGAAATCCATGAAGAAAACATGATTAATGCACAAACATCATTAATCCACCATACACAAACCATAAAACATGAGTTTGAAAATAGGTACATCCAACTCCGAACAAAATTAACAAAAGTCTCAAAATAACTAAATAAAGTCATAAAGCATAAAATCTAGTGCAAACGAACATCCACCCTTGGCTTTTTCCCTTTTCTTCTATTGTCCGAAGATGAAGCCATTTGCACTTATAAGTGAAAAACTAGAAGAAATTTTGAGAAATTGGGGTTTTGGGGAGTTAGGGTTTTGGAAAGGGAATGATGAATTTGATGGTCAAAAACTTGAATTTGATGTGAAATAGAAGTAGAAATGAGTTTAGAAGATGAAATAGAGTTGAAATATGAAAGAAATTTGAGTTTTTGGTGAGATTTGTGAAGATGTGAGAGAGTGAGCAGAGAAAACGCGAGTGAAGTGTGAGAGAATTTCGAGCAATCTGGAAAAATCGCAGCAGCATGAGACTATAACTGATGAATTCACTCGAGTGAATTTTAAAACACTCGCGTGTTTTTCAGAAAACCTGAAAAACACTCGCGTGTTGGCCGAAAGATGGATTTTCAGAAACCTGTAGTTCACTCGAGTGAAATGGGATTCACTCGAGTGTTGGCCGAAAATACTCGAGTCTTTTCAGAAAGACTCGCATATTTTCCATCAGACCTGCTCAAAAACTTTTCCAATTAAAACTGATTTAATTTTGAATTAAAATTACTCGAGTGATTTAAGAAACACTCGAGTGTTTTTATCAGTTATGCTGAAAATCACAGTTTTAAAACACAAAACACAAAATTCACCACATGTAATGAAAACAACAGATAGGAAACTTAATCACACACAATTAAAGACATAAATTCATAACATCTCAAGGTAATTTCAAACAAGTATCATCACACACTAAATTTAGACATACTTGGTGATTTTCAAATGGCACAAATCAATTAGTTTATACTTGACTCCTCTAAAATACCAAGTTCCCTTCTTATATGATAGAAGGTATCCCTTGGCAATGGTTTTGTAAAAATGTCCGCTAATTGATTTGTGGTACTTACAAATTCAATTGTGCAATCACCCTTTTTGAACATGATCCCTTAGGAAATGATGTCTAATTTCAATGTGTTTAGTTCTTGAGTGATATACCGGATTCTTAGTTAGATTGATGGCACTCGTGTTATCGCATTTTAATGGAACACTTTCTAATTTTAAACCAAAATCCGATAATTGTTGTTTCATCCACAAGAGTTGAGCACAACAACTACCGGCGGCGATATATTCCGCTTCGGCGGTGGAAAGAGCAACACAAGCTTGCTTTTTAGAAAACCATGACACTAATGAACTTCCCAATAAATGGCAAGTACCACTAGTGCTTTTGCGATCAAGCTTGCATCCCGCAAAGTCGGAATCCGAATAGCCAACTAAACTAAGACTCGCATCCCTAGGATACCATAATCCGGTGTTAATTGTTCCTTTAAGATATTTAAAAATATGTTTAACTGCGGATAGGTGTGATTCTTTAGGAGTTGCTTGAAAACGGGCACACATGCATACACTAAACATAATATCCGGTCTAGATGCGGTAAGATATAGAAGACTACCTATCATGCCCCTATATTTACTAACATCAACCTGTTTACCTATGTCATCCTTGTCTAGGTAGCATGTTGTGCTCATGGGAGTGTATGCTTCTTTGCATTTGTCCATTCCGAATTTTCCAAGGAGCTCCTTGCAATATTTTCCTTGATGCACAAAAATCCCCTCCTTGACTTGCTTGATTTGAAGTCCTAGGAAGAACTTGAGCTCCCCCATCATGGACATTTCAAATTCCTTTTTCATCAAATTAGAGAACTTTCTACACAAGGACACGTTAGTGGCACCAAAGATAATATCATCTACATATATTTGCACTAACAAAATGTCCTCTTTGGTTTTATAGATGAATAGTGTATTATCAAGCTTTCCCCTTTGAAAGCCATTTTCTAATAGAAAGGTACTTAATCGATCATACCAAGCTCTAGGAGCTTGTTTTAATCCATAAAGTGCCTTTTTCAACTTGTAAACATGGTTTGGAAACTCATGACTTTCAAAACCGGGTGGTTGCTTAACATACACTTCTTCATTTATGAAACCATTCAAGAAAGCACTCTTGACATCCATTTGATAAAGAGTAAAATTCATAATTGATTCAAAGGCAAGCAAGATTCGGATTGCCTCAAGATGTGCAACCGGAGCAAAGGTCTCATCATAATCAACACCTTCCTCTTGGTTGTATCCTTGGGCAACAAGTCTCGCTTTGTTTCTTATAATCAAACCGGATTCATCAAGTTTATTTCTATAAATCCATTTTAAACCAATTATGGTATGATCATCGGGTATAGGCACTAATTCCCAAACATCATTTCTAACAAATTGATTTAGCTCTTCTTGCATGGCCATAACCCAATGTTCATCCATAATTGCTTCCTTAATTGAATTTGGTTTGATTTGAGAAACAAAGGAAACAAAATGACAAATGTTTTGAATTGACCTACGAGTTAATACTCCCTTTGAAAGATCTCCTATGACATTGTCAATAGGGTGAGCTTTCACCATTTTCCAAGCCAGATCAAGTTCATCTTTGACTTCTCCTTCATCCTTTGATTTTTCCATCTCTTTGTCAACATTTGAAATCTCAAGTCCATCATCACTACCCTCACATAAAACACTATCTTCTTCGAAGACTCATTAAAAACAACATGAATTGATTCTTCAATAGTCATAGTTCGTTTATTATAAACTCTAAAAGCTTTACTATGAGAAGAGTAACCCAAAAATATTCCCTCATCCGATTTAGAATCAAATTTTCCAAGTTGATCTTTTCCATTGTTTAAAATGTACACTTTGCATCCAAAAACATGGAAATGGGATATATTGGGTTTTCTACCTTTGTAAAGCTCATAGGGGGTTTTCTTTATCATGGGCCTAATTAAAATTCTATTCATTACATAACAAGCCGTATTAACGGCATCGGCCCAAAAGTATTGAGGTACTCGAGAATCATTTAACATGGTTCTAGCAAGTTCCTCTAGCACCCTATTTTTCCTCTCAACAACTCCATTTTGTTGTGGAGTTCTAGGTGCCGAATATTGGTGCTCAATTCCATGCTTATCACAAAATCTATCAAATTTATAGTTTTCAAATTCACCTCCATGGTCGGTTCGAATAATAATCACTTTTTGATTTACTTGGTTTTGTGCAAGTTTAATGTGGCGTTTAAAAGACTTGTAGGTCTCACTCTTAGCACTTAAAAACAATGTCCATGTAAATCTTGTAAAATCATCAACAATCACCAAGGCATAGTAGTTGCCACCAAAGCTTTGTACTTGAGAGGGTCCAAACAAGTCCATGTGAAGCATTTCCAATGGTCTTGTTGTGGAGACATCATTTTTGGAACCAAAATGATTTTTAGTTTGTTTGCACTTCTTGCAAGGAGTGCAATCACCTTTAATTTGAAAATTGAGCTTTGGTAACCCAACTACTAAGTCTTTGGATTGAAGTTTCTTAAGTTGATTTACATTAATGTGAGCGGTCCTACGATGCCATAACCAAGTATCACTTTCTTTGCTAATTAAACATTTTGAAACTAAAGAAGTGATATTATTCAATTCAACTATGTAAGTGTTATTAGACCTTTTTCCAACAAATTTGATAGATTCATCTTTGACACTTTTTATGAGACAATGAGTAGATGTAAATAATACATGGTTACCAATATCACATAATTGACTAATGCTCAAAAGATTATGTTCTAATCCTTGAACATAAAGTATATTATCAATAACCAAGTTGGAAGAATTACCAATTTTACCTATACCAAGTATTTTACCTTTGTTGTTGTCCCCATATGTGACATATCCCTTTTCCTTAGGAGTAAGCTCAATGAAGTGTCGCTTATATCCCGTCATGTGCCTAGAACATCCACTATCAAGTATCCAAAGTTGCTTTCCGGTTCTAAGGCACACCTACAAGACACAATCATTTGCTCATTTTGGGTACCCAAATTATGTTGGGTCCCTTTTTGTTAGTCTTGGATGATTCTTCCTTCTTAATCCAAACATAAGTACCATTTTGAATTCCAAAAGATTTGATATGGCACTTATTGTTTGTATGTCCAAATTTTCCACAATAAAAGCAAGTTGGTTTCTTTGTAAAATCAATTTTTGAGAATGAACCAACCACTTTATTTTTCTTTTTCTTGTGGACATATCCTAGACCGGTTTTGTTTGAGTTGTGTCTAAGAGAACCAATTAACCGATCTAGGTTTTTATCACTTTTGTTAAAAGTGTTGAGTTTGATTTTCAAATCATTAACTTCTTTTTCAAGCACACAACACTTTTCACAATGAGTGATGGTATATAAGTGATTTGCATTCTCACAAACATGATTAGAGTTAGCAAGTTCCAAGGATGCATTTTGGAGTTTCAAATCATTAATAGATTTTTCTAATTCATTGATTTCCTTTTGATACTCCAAAAGCTTCTTTCCTTTTTCTTTGTTAACTTTAGCAAGTCTCTCAAATTGAGTTAACATTTCATTATATTCACTTAGCAAATCATCATAAGAAATAGTATGAGAGGAGGTGTAAGAATAATTATATGATACCTCATCCTCACTCTCATTGTCTTTTCTTTCACTACTTGAGGAGGCTTCATTGTCATCCTTGGCCATGAGGCATAACTTGGCTTCCTCATCATCCGAACTACTTGAGGATGACTTGGAATCCTTTTCCGGTTCATCCCAAACAATGTAAGCTCTTTTCCCCTTGCCATCTTGAGTCTTCCTCTCATTCTTTCTCAAGTAGGTGGGACATTCCATTTTTATGTGTCCTATCCCACCACACTCATGACATTTGACACTTTCGCTTGAGCTCTTGTTTCTTGGCTTGCTATCCTTGAATCTTTTGTCTTGAGGTCTCTTGTCCTTAGAGAATGATGAACTACCCTTTTTGCCTTTGAGGAATTTGTTGAACCTCTTGGCAAATAAGCCGATCTCTTCCTCATTTAGAGCATGATCGGAGCTTTCACTTGAAGATTCATCTTCATCCTCTTTTGACATTTTAGTTGAGGCTTTTAAAGAGATGCTCTTCTTTTTCTTGTCCGAATCTTCATTTAAGTGAAGTCTTGATAGTTCCATCTCATGTTCTTGGAGCTTTCCAAACAAGGTGGTCAAGTCCATAGATTTTACATCCTTAGCTTCCTTGATGGCGGTCACCTTAGGTTGCCATCTCCTATCAAGACATCTCAAGACTTTGTTAGTAGTTTCACCATCTCTAAATTCCTTTCCTAAGCCAATCAATTGGTTAACGATATGTGTGAACCTTGTTTGCATATCATTGATAGACTCATTAGGGAACATATGAAAGAGCTCATATTCATGAGTTAAAGCATTTAATCTTGAGTCTCTAACTTCACTAGTTCCCTCATGAGTAATTTGCAAGGTATCCCATATTTCTTTAGCCGATTGACATTGTGAAATCCTATGAAATTCATTTTTGGACAAAGCGGAGAAGATGATATTTTTAGCTTTTAAATCATATGAAACTTTCTTTTTATCATCTTCATTCCAACTTGTCCTAGGAATAACAATGGCTTCACCATTAATCACTCTTCTAGGAATATAAGGACCTTTTTCAATTGCATCCCAAATATCGGTGTCTATTGCTTCTACAAAGACTCTCATCCTAACCTTCCAATAAGAATAATCTTCACCATTGAAGAATGGAGGTCGGTTAAGAGACATAGACCCTTCTTATTGATTGCTAGAGCCCATTGTTTCCAAAAGGATCTTTTTCGAAAAAGCTTTTACGCTCGATCTTTCGACCGAGCTCTGATACCACTTGTTGGAAACCAACAAGCGGGCTTAGCAATTACTAGAGGGGGGGTGAATAGTAATATGGAAGCAACAGTGACTAATTTTCGGTGCAATTAAAAGATAATTGATCAAAAGCTTATTTTTCTGAAACTGGGCAATTTACTCGAGTGAAATGAAGAACACTCGAGTGAAATTCAACGAAATACTCGAGTGAATTGTAAAACACTCGAGTGTTTTATGCAGAACAGAAAGGAGCAGTTTCAGAGAAATTTAGCAAAATGATTCAATGTCTTAAAGACTAATCCAGGGCAAATATAAATCAAAGTAGAGGGCAATTAAACTAAGTTAAAACAAGTTGAAAACAAGTTAATTGCAACCAATTGCTACTAGAATTATAAAAGCCCCTTTCTAGAGAACTTAGGGTTCGGTTTTACTTGAAAACTAAGAAAGCTATAAAAGAGAGAGACAACACCAATTTTATCCTGGTTCACACTCAATATAGAGTGCTAATCCAGTCCCCCTAATCAACTTAGGAGTTTCTACTAGTAATCAAATTGTTAGAAATTACAAGGATAAAATGAGATTCCTCACTCAATCCTAACCCTTTTCAAGAGTGTACCAAACTCTTGAAATTTCTACCCCAACTTGATTTGGTGATGAAGAGTCCCTTCTTCTTAAGCTCCTTGGAACCTCCAAGAGCCCACCAAGCTAAGAATCCTCTTAGTCTTTGTGCTTGAGAACCTCCCAAGACTTGAGAACTTGGATACCTCACCAAGTACTTGGATACCTCACCAAGATTTTCTAAACAAGCTAAAGTGTTTGAGTGTTTGAGAATTTTACAACAAATAATTCTCTTACAAATGAAGCACACTCTCTTAACTCACTAAGACAAATAATAAAGATGAATGCTTGGTTGAGTTTAGAGAGAGAAAATGATTTTAACACTAGAGAGAGAGAGAATCAATGATAGAATGTAAGCTTGTTGTATTGGATAATGGCCACTATTCAGAATATAAGTCAGGGGACAAAAGGGAAGGAAAAACCAAGTTATTCTCCCTTTTTGTCCTCTTCTAACGTTTAAAAAATTTGCTGTCAGACCTAAATCACTCGATTCCTTTTGGAAACACTCGAGTGTTTTTTTGGTCAACTCTGATAGTGTTGCCTTTTTACTTTATCCAACGGCTATATTACTGAAAATTCATAAATCACTCGAGTGAATTGGTCAATGTTGAAAAAATTAAGTTTTTTAACATTGTTTTCAATTCTCTTCTCAAGTCTGATTGGTTTTAATCTCAACCTTTCATGCATGAATATTATTTGACCTTATGTGAGAATAAAAACCTAAACTACCCACTCTCATAAATAAAATACATTAAGAATAAATGAGAATGAATAATTAAACTAAGCACTTGATCTTCTTTATTGTTGGGCTTGCATTCTTCAAATTAAGTCCATAATTTAATTACATTGTCATCATCAAAATTAATCCATCTTAATCGGAGATTTGATTTTGTAACATCCCTCATTTTTATAAAAAGGATAAATAAATAAAATATTTATTTTAATAAATAAATTTCATAAATAAGAGTATTTTATGAAAGTAGTTTATTGGAAAATGAATTATCATTTAAGAAAATGAGATTTTAGTAAAATATCATGTAAAGATTGGACTATATCTCTTTCATTAACCGTTGGATCATCCTCAAATTTTTAGACAAGGTTTCTAATGATTTTATCTTGACATCCAACGGTGGAAATTGTATTTTGAGAAGTAAATCTTTTTATATGAATTTTTCAGCAAAACAGTGAATTTCTGAATTTTAGCAGTGGCTAACCGGTTAGAAAAACCAGTAACCGGTTAGTGCCTCTGCATCTGCATAAAATTAAAGCGGTTTGAGCTGGAAATCACGACGATTCTTCTTCCTCAAGCTTTCCCAGGACGCGTGGAACCCTAATGGAAGGTTAGGGACGCGTGTAGGGCTGAGGGAAGGATGGGTGTCCTTGGTTGATGACTCACCCTCTCCTTCACCTTCATTTTCTTGATCTATAAATAGGGTTCTTTGTTCCTGTGTTCTTGTTCAATTTCCCTTGTGTTTTCTGTACTGAAACTCTGCCAAAATTCATTCTCAAATCGTGCAAGTAACTTGCCTTGAGTTGCAGCACAATAAGTCTTGAATTAAGTGAGTAAGAGCTTGAATTTTCTTGGTGTTCTTGCGGAATCCTTGTGTGCAGTTGCTGCTATCCTTGGCTGCAATAGAAGCTGCTGTTCTAGGTGGTTTAGAACCAGTTAAGTGTTGTCCAAATTCGTGCAACTTACTCACCTTGGGTGGTTGTACATCAAGCTTGAGTTTTGTGAGAAAAGAGAGTGAAATCAAGGCCTTTCCGGTGTTGTTGTGGTTGCTGCTATGGTGGCTGTTGCTGTTTGGGGTTGTTTCCGACTCGGTCGGTGCTAAATCAAGGATGTAAGATTGGTGGTACGGTATGTCGGTGTGATCGGTTCACGTTTCGGTGTGTGTCGGTGCTGCCGGTGCTAGTTTCCTGATGCACTGGTGCTGTTTTCTGGTGCACGCCTCTGGTGCACTGGTGCTGGTCTGTGGTGCAACACTCTGGTGCATAGTGGTGCTGCTGATGCAAGCTCTGGTGCATGGTGGTGCTGCTGGTGCTAGTTCTCTGGTGCACCGGTGCTGTCTTCTGATGCACCTGGTGCAACGTTCCTGATGTACCGATGCTGGAGTCTGGTGCATGACTCTTGATGCACCGATGCTGAAATCTGGTGCATGTTCCTGATGCACCGATGTTGGAGTCTGGTGAGTTTGAGGCATGTTCCTGGTGCGGCCGGTGCTGGTGCTGTTGCGGCCGGTGCTGATGCTGGTGTAGCCGGAGCTGATTCTGGTGCTGGTCAGTGCACGAAGCTGCTGGTCGGTGCAAGTTTCTGATGCCTGACATTGCGTTTTACGTTGTGGCCGAACGAAACATGTTTAAACCTGTCCTAAATATCTAAGGTATGGGAGAAGTCGTTCATGTATAGTGAGGTGCATGCGGGATTGGAAACCATGTAGTACGGTGTGGCCGTTACATGAGACGGTTGGAACGGTGTGGCCGCCTCCGTAGAAATGACAAGGACCTAGAACTATTGGTGGACAATGGTTCAGGGATCATCCCCTTGTATCATTTTAGGATCGTGGTCGATGGGGTTCCAGTATAGAAAGGTGTGGCCGCTATACAGGTGGTGGAAACATCGAGCGCACGATTGCCTATCCCAGAGTGTTGCTTTCTGGAAGAGTTGATTATGGAGAAATGATTTGAGAGACGTTCATGCATTGCATGAAAGATTAATGGTTATAGTTTATATTGTTTAAGAAGACACTTGAGCATGCATTTATTATGTTGAAATGATATCTGTGATGATTGTGTTTGACCAATCATATAATCTGCTTAGGCGATATGACAAGTGACTGACTCCCATACTACCATGTCTGTGTGGTAGGTTCTCTCAAAGGACAGGACTGAAGCCAATCTCGTAGGAGCTAGAGTTCAATAAAAGTAACAGCCAGGATGATGTTTCGTCATCCGAATCCTTTTGCAGAAGGATCGAGTTGTGAAGACCAATGCTCTGGGTGTAAAAAGGGTTTTTGGGGTTTTGTATTATACATGCTTTACACTCAGAATATTTTGTAAAAGAAATATTACTCTTATGAAAAGTACTTTTGGTTTTCACACTCTTTATGGAAAAAGTTTTTGTTAACCCGTATTTTTTATGACTTAATATTTTGGGGTGTTACATTTATGGTATCAGAGCAATGGTTCCAACTCTCGGCTGTGGAGTATGGTCCTTCCCATACTCAATAAGTTGTGTAACTCTGACCCGAGTTTCTATGAGTGTAGACGTTCAATGCTGAACGGATATTACACTTATAGTCTGAGTTGAATAGAGTTGTATGTTCTTCTCTAGACCTTACCTTAACCTTAAGTCCATAGCGCAGGTCTACTATGGCAAGGAGAAATCGAAACCATACGAATGAAATTTTAGAAAGGATCACTACTGTGTTAGAGAATATGCATCAACATCAACAACAAGCAAATCAACCTCACCGATTCAATGCTAGACCTTCTGAATTTAGAGGACTGAAAGAGTTCCGAAATTGCAACCCCCCTCAGTTTGAAGGAGGACATAACCCGGAAGGAGCTCAGAAATTGTTACAAGAAATTCAGAAAATCTTTCGGTGTATGGGTTGTACAGATGCACAGGTGGTAACGTATGCCACTTATATGCTGAATGATAAAGCGGAAACTTGGTGGGACCACACAAAGCAGTTATTGGAAGCTGAGGATCAGCACATCACCTGGGAGGTATTTAAAGAAAATTTCTTAGAAAAATACTTCCCAGAGGATATAAGAAGAAAGAAAGAAGTTGAATTTTTGGAATTGAAGCAAGGAGAAATGGATGTTGGAGAATACGCTGCGAAGTTTGAAGAATTGATGAAATATTCTCCCTATTACCAGAATCATCCAGATGAAAGATCAAAGTGCGTAAAGTTCGAGAATGGACTACGCCCGGATCTGAAGCCAGGAATCAGTTATCAGTGAATAAGGAATTTCCCAATGTTAGTGAACATGTGTAGAATCTACGAAGATGATATGAAGGCAAAGGAAGTTTATGAAAAGAATGTTAGAATTCAGAAGAAGCGAAAGATTGAGGAAATGAGAGCTCAACTTGATAAGGAAGAAAGGGAATTAAGAGAATCAATCATGGGAAAGGAACAATATGAGGAACTGGAGCTGTAAGAATCGGGGTTAGGAAAACCTCAACAGAAGAATAATAATCAGAAAGGAAATGGGAAAGGAATCACTTATCCACCTCAATGTGGAAAGTGTGGGGCACATCACTTTGGATCAAGCTGTGATGTACCCAAGGGAATAGTATGCTTCAATTGCAGGAAGCTGGGGCACTATTCGCCAGATTGTCCGGAGAAGAAAAGCAAGAAAGGATCGGGTAGCAAGCGAGGCAAGCGAGGTAAACCCTTAGGTTGTCCTTTCTCCTAATCTGAGTTAACGTAGTCAGTTATTTCTTTCGATTACGTTAATTGAATCGTTCGATATTTTGAGGATCTAGATGTTACCTTTGACCCGAATTTCTGTGATCGAAACCTTTATCACAGTTGGATGTGATAAATATCTGTGGACACTACAGAAATAGAAAGATAAGTTAAGACTAGAGAGATTAATAACCACCGGGATAGGACAAATCTTTGTCTCCCCAACGGAAGTGTCTCTAGCGCTTGGCTATCTAGCTAAATCTGATGGTGACGAAAACCCTATCTTTAAGTTCATCTAACTTAAAGATATGTCGTATGACTTTTCTTGCGAAAGGTTATATCTGAAAGGAATGATTTTATTATTAATGGTGTGGATATTAGGACTGATCACCCTAATGTTTACAACTATTAAGGAATAAAGTCATATAAATGATTCGTCAATCGTGCTTGAGTGATCAGAGTGCGCAGCGGAAAAAGTATTTTCTAAAGTTTTATGCAAAATATTTTTATTTGGAAAATTGTTATTTAGAATTTTTCCATTTGAAAGGATTTGTTTAGAAGAATTTATCTGGAATATTTTCTATAAATATTTTGGAGATTGAAAATTTTGAGAAAAATATTACCAAAATTAATTTAGTGGGGGAGAATCCCAAAAACATTTTGATAAAGGTAAGATAAAAATTCTATTTTATGGAAATATTTTGGAAAGTGAAAATTTTAGAAAACGAATTTCGGGGACGAAATTCAATTTAGTGGGGGAGAGTGTAACATCCCTCATTTTTATAAAAAGGATAAATAAATAAAATATTTATTTTAATAAAGAAATTTCATAAATAAGAGTATTTTATGAAAGTAGTTTATTGGAAAATGAATTATCATTTAAGAAAATGAGATTTTAGTAAAATATCATGTAAAGATTGGACTATATCTCTTTCATTAACCGTTGGATCATCCTCAAACTTTTAGACAAGGTTTCTAATGATTTTATCTTGACATCCAACGGTGGAAATTGTATTTTGAGAAGTAAATCTTTTTATATGAATTTTTCAGCAAAACAGTGAATTTTTGAATTTTAGCAGTGGCTAACCGGTTAGAAAAACCAGTAACCGGTTAGTGTCTCTGCATCTGCATAAAATTAAGGCGATTTGAGCTGGAAATCACGACGATTCTTCTTCCTCAAGCTTTCCCAGGACGCGTGGAACCCTAATGGAAGGTCAGGGACGCGTGTAGGGCTGAGGGAAGGATGGGTGTCCTTGGTTGATGACTCACCCTCTCCTTCACCTTCATTTTCTTGATCTATAAATAGGGTTCTTTGTTCCTGTGTTCTTGTTCAATTTCCCTTGTGTTTTCTGTACTGAAACTCTGCCAAAATTCATTCTCAAATCGTGCAAGTAACTTGCCTTGAGTTGCAGCACAATAAGTCTTGAATTAAGTGAGTAAGAGCTTGAGTTTTCTTGGTGTTCTTGCGGAATCCTTGTGTGCAGTTGCTGCTATCCTTGGCTGCAATAGAAGCTGCTGTTCTAGGTGGTTTAGAACAAGTTAAGTGTTGTCCAAATTCGTGAACCTTACTCACCTTGGGTGGTTGTACATCAAGCTTGAGTTTTGTGAGAAAAGAGAGTGAAATCAAGGCCTTTCCGGTGTTGTTGTGGTTGCTGCTATGGTGGTTGTTGCTGGCTGCTGCTGTTTGGGGTTGTTTCCGACTCGGTCGGTGCTGAATCAAGGATGTAAGATTGGTGGTACGGTATGTCGGTGTGATCGGTGCACGTTTCGGTGTGTGTCGGTGCTGCCGGTGCTAGTTTCCTGATGCACTGGTGCTGTTTTCTGGTGCACGCCTTTGGTGCACTGGTGCTGGTCTGTGGTGCAACACTCTGGTGCATAGTGGTGCTGCTGATGCAAGCTCTGGTGCATGGTGGTGCTGCTGGTGCTAGTTCTCTGGTGCACCGGTGCTGTCTTCTGATGCACCTGGTGCAACGTTCCTGATGTACCGATGTTGGAGTCTGGTGCATGACTCTTGATGCACCGATGCTGAAATCTGGTGCATGTTCCTGATGCACCGATGTTGGAGTCTGGTGAGTCTGATGCATGTTCCTGGTGCGGCCGGTGCTGGTGCTGTTGCGGCCGGTGCTGATGCTGGTGTAGCCGGAGCTGATTCTGGTGCTGGTCGGTGCACGAAGCTGCTGGTCGGTGCAAGTTTCTGATGCCTGACGTTGCGTTTTACGTTGTGGCCGAACGAAACATGTTTAAACCTGTCCTAAATATCTAAGGTATGGGAGAAGTCGTTCATATTGCTAGGATTATAGATTGTGGAATTTGATGTGTGTATGCTATGTGATTTGGACCAAGACATGATTGCTGGACTTGGAGGTCCAGACAATCACTTGGTCACTTGATTCATAATCTGATTAAGGATCAAAATGAATTGATGAAATTAAGTGAAAGAAACTCATGAGCTTGGCTGTAAAATAATCGGTAAATTGAAGGAATTGCCTTTGGTTTGAAACTAAAATCATTCTTTGACTATATTAAGTTGATTATTGGATTTTGAGAAGAGTTGGTATAAGTTTAATTACAAGTGTATGTTATAGGATTGTGTTACATGAAAGGATTAAATTGATTAGAATGTTAGTACCATTGGTTTATGAATGGAACTTATTATAATTACATACATGTATGCACCTTAAGTTGTCTTAAGGAAAGAAATGAGTTTAGAGTTGGTTGGATTTGTAAAAGAAACCAGTTTACTCTCAAGTCCTGCATAATCTAACCGGTTAGTAAGTGACAGTAACCAGTTAGAACCTGAGAGGAATACTGAATCAAGTTTTTACTCAATAACCTGGAATTAATGAAGCAAGTCTAATATGTTTTTGGTTTATGGATTAAGGATGATATGAATTAGTATTTGTCTTTGTCTTGTGAATTGATTCCAAGACTTTGAGGTTATCTTAAATTTAAGTTACTAGGGTCATTGTTCCTTTGCTAACTTAATTATATCATTAGAGTCATAATCCAATGTTAATTTAACTAAATCATAGTAATGCCTTAAGTTGCTGAATGATGGATTATGTTATGGTTTGATAATGAGATTTTATTTTGCGGTTTATGTTGATGGACTAAGAACTTGCAAAGTAAGCCTTGATATGCTTAAGCCTCGTCATACACTAGAAGCATGTCTTAATTGCTGCATAAGGATTAGAAAGATAATAGCTTGAGATTGAAAGTGATTTAAGTTTAAGAATAAATGGTTTGCTCTCAGGTACTGTTGTCTCTAACCGGTTAGTGGGCTTTGTAACCGGTTAGGACCTGAGACAAAAGAATAATTAATTTGGTTTTCTTTCAATCCTTAAAGGTTTTACTTAACTATTGTTTTAGTTTCTCAATAAGTTAAGCATGATGTTAATAAGCCAAAAAGGATAAATCATTATTTATCTAATTTTCTAAGAATTATCTTTTAATTGGAATCTTGGTTCTGTTCTAATTAAATTGATAGTGTCTTCGTTGGCTTAACGTTGATGATGAGAAATGATTTATGATTGGTTATAAGGAGCTGACAAGGCAATTGATTAATTGGATAATCATGTCAGCTAAAAAAAAGGGTAAGTTCCGGATGAAGGACATTAGGTAGGAATTAATACCCCATGATAATAAGTGGAGAAGCCTAATGTCTCGATCTAAGGATCGTGTAATTGATAATAACTGATTGAGTTACTTGGTAATTAATGTTTTGGAGCATAAAAGGATAATGACTTAAGGAGTGTTAAGGACAATGCGAGCATGATGATGCCTGTTGATTATGAGGATCCAATCCAAATGCGATAGGGTTGTTGCTCCGATTTGGATAAGTTAGAGATAGATAAGTGGAATTGCTCCGATTCTCATATGTTGAGGTTAACTCCTTCGTGAAGTCATTATACGTAATGGGATCCGTATAGAACGGTGTGGCCGCTATACGAAGACATGTGGAATGGTGTGGCCGCCATATGTATGGTAAGTGTAATGGAATTCCGTATAGTACGGCGTGGCCGCTATACGAAGACATGTGGAACGGTGTGGCCGCCATATGTGTGGTAATTGTGATGGGATTCCGTATAGAACGGTGTGGCCGTTATACGAAGACATGTGGAACGGTGTGGCCGCCATATGTGTATGATTCCATATAGTACGGTGTGGCCGCTATATGAAGACATGGAACGGTGTGGCCGCCATGTGTATAATGTGATGATTAGTATGTTTTGTTATGCATCTCATGCATGGTGTACAGGGAATTGTAAACGAGTGAGGTGCATGCGGGATTGGAAACCATGTAGTACGGTGTGGCCGCTACATGAGACGGTTGGAACGGTGTGGCCGCCTCCGTAGAAATGACAAGGACCTATAACTATTGGTGGACAATGGTTCAGGGATCATCCCCTTGTATCATTTTAGGATCGTGGTCGATGGGGTTCCAGTATAGAAAGGTGTGGCCGCTATACAGGTGGTGGAAACATCGAGCGCACGATTGCCTATCCCAGAGTGTTGCTTTCTGGAAGAGTTGATTATGGAGAAATGATTTGAGAGACGTTCATGCATTGCATGAAAGATTAATGGTTATAGTTTATATTGTTTAAGAAGACACTTGAGCATGCATTTATTATGTTGAAATGATATCTGTGATGATTGTGTTTGACCAATCATATAATCTGCTTAGGCGATATGACAAGTGACTGACTCCCATACTACCATGTCTGTGTGGTAGGTTCTCTCAAAGGACAGGACTGAAGCCAATCTCGTAGGAGCTAGAGTTCAATAAAAGTAACAGCCAGGATGATGTTTCGTCATCCGAATCCTTTTGCAGAAGGATCGAGTTGTGAAGACCAATGCTCTGGGTGTAAAAAGGGTTTTTGGGGTTTTGTATTATACATGCTTTACACTCAGAATATTTTGTAAAAGAAATATTACTCTTATGAAAAGTACTTTTGGTTTTCACACTCTTTATGGAAAAAGTTTTTGTTAACCCGTATTTTTTATGACTTAATATTTTGGGGTGTTACATTTATGGTATCAGAGCAATGGTTCCAACTCTCGGCTGTGGAGTATGGTCCTTCCCATACTCAATAAGTTGTGTAACTCTGACCCGAGTTTCTATGAGTGTAGACGTTCAATGCTGAACGGATATTACACTTATAGTCTGAGTTGAATAGAGTTGTATGTTCTTCTCTAGACCTTACCTTAACCTTAAGTCCATAGCGCAGGTCTACTATGGCAAGGAGAAATCGAAACCATACGAATGAAATTTTAGAAAGGATCACTACTGTGTTAGAGAATATGCATCAACATCAACAACAAGCAAATCAACCTCACCGATTCAATGCTAGACCTTCTGAATTTAGAGGACTGAAAGAGTTCCGAAATTGCAACCCCCCTCAGTTTGAAGGAGGACATAACCCGGAAGGAGCTTAGAAATGGTTACAAGAAATTCAGAAAATCTTTCGGTGTATGGGTTGTACAGATGCACAGGTGGTAACGTATGCCACTTATATGCTGAATGATAAAGCGGAAACTTGGTGGGACCACACAAAGCAGTTATTGGAAGCTGAGGATCAGCACATCACCTGGGAGGTATTTAAAGAAAATTTCTTAGAAAAATACTTCCCAGAGGATATAAGAAGAAAGAAAGAAGTTGAATTTTTGGAATTGAAGCAAGGAGAAATGGATGTTGGAGAATACGCTGCGAAGTTTGAAGAATTGATGAAATATTCTCCCTATTACCAGAATCATCCAGATGAAAGATCAAAGTGCGTAAAGTTCGAGAATGGACTACGCCCGGATCTGAAGCCAGGAATCAGTTATCAGTGAATAAGGAATTTCCCAATGTTAGTGAACATGTGTAGAATCTACGAAGATGATATGAAGGCAAAGGAAGTTTATGAAAAGAATGTTAGAATTCAGAAGAAGCGAAAGATTGAGGAAATGAGAGCTCAACTTGATAAGGAAGAAAGGGAATTAAGAGAATCAATCATGGGAAAGGAACAATATGAGGAACTGGAGCTGTAAGAATCGGGGTTAGGAAAACCTCAACAGAAGAATAATAATCAGAAAGGAAATGGGAAAGGAATCACTTATCCACCTCAATGTGGAAAGTGTGGGGCACATCACTTTGGATCAAGCTGTGATGTACCCAAGGGAATAGTATGCTTCAATTGCAGGAAGCTGGGGCACTATTCGCCAGATTGTCCGGAGAAGAAAAGCAAGAAAGGATCGGGTAGCAAGCGAGGCAAGCGAGGTAAACCCTTAGGTTGTCCTTTCTCCTAATCTGAGTTAACGTAGTCAGCTATTTCTTTCGATTACGTTAATTGAATCGTTCGATATTTTGAGGATCTAGATGTTACCTTTGACCCGAATTTCTGTGATCGAAACCTTTATCACAGTTGGATGTGATAAATATCTGTGGACACTACAGAAATAGAAAGATAAGTTAAGACTAGAGAGATTAATAACCACCGGGATAGGACAAATCTTTGTCTCCCCAACGGAAGTGTCTCTAGCGCTTGGCTATCTAGCTAAATCTGATGGTGACGAAAACCCTATCTTTAAGTTCATCTAACTTAAAGATATGTCGTATGACTTTTCTTGCGAAAGGTTATATCTGAAAGGAATGATTTTATTATTAATGGTGTGGATATTAGGACTGATCACCCTAATGTTTACAACTATTAAGGAATAAAGTCATATAAATGATTCGTCAATCGTGCTTGAGTGATCAGAGTGCGCAGCGGAAAAAGTATTTTCTAAAGTTTTATGCAAAATATTTTTATTTGGAAAATTGTTATTTAGAATTTTTCCATTTGAAAGGATTTGTTTAGAAGAATTTATCTGGAATATTTTCTATAAATATTTTGGAGATTGAAAATTTTGAGAAAAATATTACCAAAATTAATTTAGTGGGGGAGAATCCCAAAAACATTTTGATAAAGGTAAGATAAAAATTCTATTTTATGGAAATATTTTGGAAAGTGAAAATTTTAGAAAACGAATTTCGGGGACGAAATTCAATTTAGTGGGGGAGAGTGTAACATCCCTCATTTTTATAAAAAGGATAAATAAATAAAATATTTATTTTAATAAAGAAATTTCATAAATAAGAGTATTTTATGAAAGTAGTTTATTGGAAAATGAATTATCATTTAAGAAAATGAGATTTTAGTAAAATATCATGTAAAGATTGGACTATATCTCTTTCATTAACCGTTGGATCATCCTCAAACTTTTAGACAAGGTTTCTAATGATTTTATCTTGACATCCAACGGTGGAAATTGTATTTTGAGAAGTAAATCTTTTTATATGAATTTTTCAGCAAAACAGTGAATTTTTGAATTTTAGCAGTGGCTAACCGGTTAGAAAAACCAGTAACCGGTTAGTGTCTCTGCATCTGCATAAAATTAAGGCGATTTGAGCTGGAAATCACGACGATTCTTCTTCCTCAAGCTTTCCCAGGACGCGTGGAACCCTAATGGAAGGTCAGGGACGCGTGTAGGGCTGAGGGAAGGATGGGTGTCCTTGGTTGATGACTCACCCTCTCCTTCACCTTCATTTTCTTGATCTATAAATAGGGTTCTTTGTTCCTGTGTTCTTGTTCAATTTCCCTTGTGTTTTCTGTACTGAAACTCTGCCAAAATTCATTCTCAAATCGTGCAAGTAACTTGCCTTGAGTTGCAGCACAATAAGTCTTGAATTAAGTGAGTAAGAGCTTGAGTTTTCTTGGTGTTCTTGCGGAATCCTTGTGTGCAGTTGCTGCTATCCTTGGCTGCAATAGAAGCTGCTGTTCTAGGTGGTTTAGAACAAGTTAAGTGTTGTCCAAATTCGTGAACCTTACTCACCTTGGGTGGTTGTACATCAAGCTTGAGTTTTGTGAGAAAAGAGAGTGAAATCAAGGCCTTTCCGGTGTTGTTGTGGTTGCTGCTATGGTGGTTGTTGCTGGCTGCTGCTGTTTGGGGTTGTTTCCGACTCGGTCGGTGCTGAATCAAGGATGTAAGATTGGTGGTACGGTATGTCGGTGTGATCGGTGCACGTTTCGGTGTGTGTCGGTGCTGCCGGTGCTAGTTTCCTGATGCACTGGTGCTGTTTTCTGGTGCACGCCTTTGGTGCACTGGTGCTGGTCTGTGGTGCAACACTCTGGTGCATAGTGGTGCTGCTGATGCAAGCTCTGGTGCATGGTGGTGCTGCTGGTGCTAGTTCTCTGGTGCACCGGTGCTGTCTTCTGATGCACCTGGTGCAACGTTCCTGATGTACCGATGTTGGAGTCTGGTGCATGACTCTTGATGCACCGATGCTGAAATCTGGTGCATGTTCCTGATGCACCGATGTTGGAGTCTGGTGAGTCTGATGCATGTTCCTGGTGCGGCCGGTGCTGGTGCTGTTGCGGCCGGTGCTGATGCTGGTGTAGCCGGAGCTGATTCTGGTGCTGGTCGGTGCACGAAGCTGCTGGTCGGTGCAAGTTTCTGATGCCTGACGTTGCGTTTTACGTTGTGGCCGAACGAAACATGTTTAAACCTGTCCTAAATATCTAAGGTATGGGAGAAGTCGTTCATATTGCTAGGATTATAGATTGTGGAATTTGATGTGTGTATGCTATGTGATTTGGACCAAGACATGATTGCTGGACTTGGAGGTCCAGACAATCACTTGGTCACTTGATTCATAATCTGATTAAGGATCAAAATGAATTGATGAAATTAAGTGAAAGAAACTCATGAGCTTGGCTGTAAAATAATCGGTAAATTGAAGGAATTGCCTTTGGTTTGAAACTAAAATCATTCTTTGACTATATTAAGTTGATTATTGGATTTTGAGAAGAGTTGGTATAAGTTTAATTACAAGTGTATGTTATAGGATTGTGTTACATGAAAGGATTAAATTGATTAGAATGTTAGTACCATTGGTTTATGAATGGAACTTATTATAATTACATACATGTATGCACCTTAAGTTGTCTTAAGGAAAGAAATGAGTTTAGAGTTGGTTGGATTTGTAAAAGAAACCAGTTTACTCTCAGGTCCTGCATAATCTAACCGGTTAGTAAGTGACAGTAACCGGTTAGAACCTGAGAGGAATACTGAATCAAGTTTTTACTCAATAACCTGGAATTAATGAAGCAAGTCTAATATGTTTTTGGTTTATGGATTAAGGATGATATGAATTAGTATTTGTCTTTGTCTTGTGAATTGATTCCAAGACTTTGAGGTTATCTTAAATTTAAGTTACTAGGGTCATTGTTCCTTTGCTAACTTAATTATATCATTAGAGTCATAATCCAATGTTAATTTAACTAAATCATAGTAATGCCTTAAGTTGCTGAATGATGGATTATGTTATGGTTTGATAATGAGATTTTATTTTGCGGTTTATGTTGATGGACTAAGAACTTGCAAAGTAAGCCTTGATATGCTTAAGCCTCGTCATACACTAGAAGCATGTCTTAATTGCTGCATAAGGATTAGAAAGATAATAGCTTGAGATTGAAAGTGATTTAAGTTTAAGAATAAATGGTTTGCTCTCAGGTACTGTTGTCTCTAACCGGTTAGTGGGCTTTGTAACCGGTTAGGACCTGAGACAAAAGAATAATTAATTTGGTTTTCTTTCAATCCTTAAAGGTTTTACTTAACTATTGTTTTAGTTTCTCAATAAGTTAAGCATGATGTTAATAAGCCAAAAAGGATAAATCATTATTTATCTAATTTTCTAAGAATTATCTTTTAATTGGAATTTTGGTTCTGTTCTAATTAAATTGATAGTGTCTTCGTTGGCTTAACGTTGATGATGAGAAATGATTTATGATTGGTTATAAGGAGCTGACAAGGCAATTGATTAATTGGATAATCATGTCAGCTAAAAAAAAGGGTAAGTTCCGGATGAAGGACATTAGGTAGGAATTAATACCCCATGATAATAAGTGGAGCAAGCCTAATGTCTCGATCTAAGGATCGTGTAATTGATAATAACTGATTGAGTTACTTGGTAATTAATGTTTTGGAGCATAAAAGGATAATGACTTAAGGAGTGTTAAGGACAATGCGAGCATGATGATGCCTGTTGATTATGAGGATCCAATCCAAATGCGATAGGGTTGTTGCTCCGATTTGGATAAGTTAGAGATAGATAAGTGGAATTGCTCCGATTCTCATATGTTGAGGTTAACTCCTTCGTGAAGTCATTATACGTAATGGGATCCGTATAGAACGGTGTGGCCGCTATACGAAGACATGTGGAACGGTGTGGCCGCCATATGTATGGTAAGTGTAATGGAATTCCGTATAGTACGGCGTGGCCGCTATACGAAGACATGTGGAACGGTGTGGCCGCCATATGTGTGGTAATTGTGATGGGATTCCGTATAGAACGGTGTGGCCGCTATACGAAGACATGTGGAACGGTGTGGCCGCCATATGTGTATGATTCCATATAGTACGGTGTGGCCGCTATATGAAGACATGGAACGGTGTGGCCGCCATGTGTATAATGTGATGATTAGTATGTTTTGTTATGCATCTCATGCATGGTGTACAGGGAATTGTAAACGAGTGAGGTGCATGCGGGATTGGAAACCATGTAGTACGGTGTGGCCGCTACATGAGACGGTTGGAACGGTGTGGCCGCCTCCGTAGAAATGACAAGGACCTAGAACTATTGGTGGACAATGGTTCAGGGATCATCCCCTTGTATCATTTTAGGATCGTGGTCGATGGGGTTCCAGTATAGAAAGGTGTGGCCGCTATACAGGTGGTGGAAACATCGAGCGCACGATTGCCTATCCCAGAGTGTTGCTTTCTGGAAGAGTTGATTATGGAGAAATGATTTGAGAGACGTTCATGCATTGCATGAAAGATTAATGGTTATAGTTTATATTGTTTAAGAAGACACTTGAGCATGCATTTATTATGTTGAAATGATATCTGTGATGATTGTGTTTGACCAATCATATAATCTGCTTAGGCGATATGACAAGTGACTGACTCCCATACTACCATGTCTGTGTGGTAGGTTCTCTCAAAGGACAGGACTGAAGCCAATCTCGTAGGAGCTAGAGTTCAATAAAAGTAACAGCCAGGATGATGTTTCGTCATCCGAATCCTTTTGCAGAAGGATCGAGTTGTGAAGACCAATGCTCTGGGTGTAAAAAGGGTTTTTGGGGTTTTGTATTATACATGCTTTACACTCAGAATATTTTGTAAAAGAAATATTACTCTTATGAAAAGTACTTTTGGTTTTCACACTCTTTATGGAAAAAGTTTTTGTTAACCTGTATTTTTTATGACTTAATATTTTGGAGCGTTACATTTATGGTATCAGAGCAATGGTTCCAACTCTCGGCTGTGGAGTATGGTCCTTCCCATACTCAATAAGTTGTGTAACTCTGACCCGAGTTTCTATGAGTGTAGACGTTCAATGCTGAACGGATATTACACTTATAGTCTGAGTTGAATAGAGTTGTATGTTCTTCTCTAGACCTTACCTTAACCTTAAGTCCATAGCGCAGGTCTACTATGGCAAGGAGAAATCGAAACCATACGAATAAATTTTAGAAAGGATCACTACTGTGTTAGAGAATATGCATCAACATCAACAACAAGCAAATCAACCTCACCGATTCAATGCTAGACCTTCTGAATTTAGAGGACTGAAAGAGTTCCGAAATTGCAACCCCCCTCAGTTTGAAGGAGGACATAACCCGGAAGGAGCTCAGAAATGGTTACAAGAAATTCAGAAAATCTTTCGGTGTATGGGTTGTACAGATGCACAGGTGGTAACGTATGCCACTTATATGCTGAATGATAAAGCGGAAACTTGGTGGGACCACACAAAGCAGTTATTGGAAGCTGAGGATCGGCACATCACCTGGGAGGTATTTAAAGAAAATTTCTTAGAAAAATACTTCCCAGAGGATATAAGAAGAAAGAAAGAAGTTGAATTTTTGGAATTGAAGCAAGGAGAAATGGATGTTGGAGAATACGCTGCGAAGTTTGAAGAATTGATGAAATATTCTCCCTATTACCAGAATCATCCAGATGAAAGATCAAAGTGCGTAAAGTTCGAGAATGGACTACGCCCGGATCTGAAGCCAGGAATCAGTTATCAGTGAATAAGGAATTTCCCAATGTTAGTGAACATGTGTAGAATCTACGAAGATGATATGAAGGCAAAGGAAGTTTATGAAAAGAATGTTAGAATTCAGAAGAAGCGAAAGATTGAGGAAATGAGAGCTCAACTTGATAAGGAAGAAAGGGAATTAAGAGAATCAATCACGGGAAAGGAACAATATGAGGAACTGGAGCTGTAAGAATCGGGGTTAGGAAAACCTCAACAGAAGAATAATAATCAGAAAGGAAATGGGAAAGGAATCACTTATCCACCTCAATGTGGAAAGTGTGGGGCACATCACTTTGGATCAAGCTGTGATGTACCCAAGGGAATAGTATGCTTCAATTGCAGGAAGCCGGGGCACTATTCGCCAGATTGTCCGGAGAAGAAAAGCAAGAAAGGATCGGGTAGCAAGCGAGGCAAGCGAGGTAAACCCTTAGGTTGTCCTTTCTCCTAATCTGAGTTAACGTAGTCAGCTATTTCTTTCGATTACGTTAATTGAATCGTTTGATATTTTGAGGATCTAGATGTTATCTTTGACCCGAATTTCTGTGATCGAAACCTTTATCACAGTTGGATGTGATAAATATCTGTGGACACTACAGAAATAGAAAGATAAGTTAAGATTAGAGAGATTAATAACCACCGGGATAGGACAAATCTTTGTCTCCCCAACGGAAGTGTCTCTAGCGCTTGGCTATCTAGCTAAATCTGATGGTGACGAAAACCCTATCTTTAAGTTCATCTAACTTAAAGATATGTCGTATGACTTTTCTTGCGAAAGGTTATATCTGAAAGGAATGATTTTATTATTAATGGTGTGGATATTAGGACTGATCACCTAATGTTTACAACTATTAAGGAATAAAGTCATATAAATGATTCGTCAATCGTGCTTGAGTGATCAGAGTGCGCAGCGGAAAAAGTATTTTCTAAAGTTTTATGCAAAATATTTTTATTTGGAAAATTGTTATTTAGAATTTTTCCATTTGAAAGGATTTGTTTAGAAGAATTTATCTGGAATATTTTCTATAAATATTTTGGAGATTGAAAATTTTGAGAAAAATATTACCAAAATTAATTTAGTGGGGGAGAATCCCAAAAACATTTTGATAAAGGTAAGATAAAAATTCTATTTTATGGAAATATTTTGGAAAGTGAAAATTTTAGAAAACGAATTTCGGGGACGAAATTCAATTTAGTGGGGGAGAGTGTAACATCCCTCATTTTTATAAAAAGGATAAATAAATAAAATATTTATTTTAATAAAGAAATTTCATAAATAAGAGTATTTTATGAAAGTAGTTTATTGGAAAATGAATTATCATTTAAGAAAATGAGATTTTAGTAAAATATCATGTAAAGATTGGACTATATCTCTTTCATTAACCGTTGGATCATCCTCAAACTTTTAGACAAGGTTTCTAATGATTTTATCTTGACATCCAACGGTGGAAATTGTATTTTGAGAAGTAAATCTTTTTATATGAATTTTTCAGCAAAACAGTGAATTTTTGAATTTTAGCAGTGGCTAACCGGTTAGAAAAACCAGTAACCGGTTAGTGTCTCTGCATCTGCATAAAATTAAGGCGATTTGAGCTGGAAATCACGACGATTCTTCTTCCTCAAGCTTTCCCAGGACGCGTGGAACCCTAATGGAAGGTCAGGGACGCGTGTAGGGCTGAGGGAAGGATGGGTGTCCTTGGTTGATGACTCACCCTCTCCTTCACCTTCATTTTCTTGATCTATAAATAGGGTTCTTTGTTCCTGTGTTCTTGTTCAATTTCCCTTGTGTTTTCTGTACTGAAACTCTGCCAAAATTCATTCTCAAATCGTGCAAGTAACTTGCCTTGAGTTGCAGCACAATAAGTCTTGAATTAAGTGAGTAAGAGCTTGAGTTTTCTTGGTGTTCTTGCGGAATCCTTGTGTGCAGTTGCTGCTATCCTTGGCTGCAATAGAAGCTGTTGTTCTAGGTGGTTTAGAACAAGTTAAGTGTTGTCCAAATTCGTGAACCTTACTCACCTTGGGTGGTTGTACATCAAGCTTGAGTTTTGTGAGAAAAGAGAGTGAAATCAAGGCCTTTCCGGTGTTGTTGTGGTTGCTGCTATGGTGGTTGTTGCTGGCTGCTGCTGTTTGGGGTTGTTTCCGACTCGGTCGGTGCTGAATCAAGGATGTAAGATTGGTGGTACGGTATGTCGGTGTGATCGGTGCACGTTTCGGTGTGTGTCGGTGCTGCCGGTGCTAGTTTCCTGATGCACTGGTGCTGTTTTCTGGTGCACGCCTCTGGTGCACTGGTGCTGGTCTGTGGTGCAACACTCTGGTGCATAGTGGTGCTGCTGATGCAAGCTCTGGTGCATGGTGGTGCTGCTGGTGCTAGTTCTCTGGTGCACCGGTGCTGTCTTCTGATGCACCTGGTGCAACGTTCCTGATGTACCGATGTTGGAGTCTGGTGCATGACTCTTGATGCACCGATGCTGAAATCTGGTGCATGTTCCTGATGCACCGATGTTGGAGTCTGGTGAGTCTGATGCATGTTCCTGGTGCGGCCGGTGCTGGTGCTGTTGCGGCCGGTGCTGATGCTGGTGTAGCCGGAGCTGATTCTGGTGCTGGTCGGTGCACGAAGCTGCTGGTCGGTGCAAGTTTCTGATGCCTGACGTTGCGTTTTACGTTGTGGCTGAACGAAACATGTTTAAACCTGTCCTAAATATCTAAGGTATGGGAGAAGTCGTTCATATTGCTAGGATTATAGATTGTGGAATTTGATGTGTGTATGCTATGTGATTTGGACCAAGACATGATTGCTGGACTTGGAGGTCCAGACAATCACTTGGTCACTTGATTCATAATCTGATTAAGGATCAAAATGAATTGATGAAATTAAGTGAAAGAAACTCATGAGCTTGGCTGTAAAATAATCGGTAAATTGAAGGAATTGCCTTTGGTTTGAAACTAAAATCATTCTTTGACTATATTAAGTTGATTATTGGATTTTGAGAAGAGTTGGTATAAGTTTAATTACAAGTGTATGTTATAGGATTGTGTTACATGAAAGGATTAAATTGATTAGAATGTTAGTACCATTGGTTTATGAATGGAACTTATTATAATTACATACATGTATGCACCTTAAGTTGTCTTAAGGAAAGAAATGAGTTTAGAGTTGGTTGGGTTTGTAAAAGAAACCAGTTTACTCTCAGGTCCTGCATAATCTAACCGGTTAGTAAGTGACAGTAACCGGTTAGAACCTGAGAGGAATACTGAATCAAGTTTTTACTCAATAACCTGGAATTAATGAAGCAAGTCTAATATGTTTTTGGTTTATGGATTAAGGATGATATGAATTAGTATTTGTCTTTGTCTTGTGAATTGATTCCAAGACTTTGAGGTTATCTTAAATTTAAGTTACTAGGGTCATTGTTCCTTTGCTAACTTAATTATATCATTAGAGTCATAATCCAATGTTAATTTAACTAAATCATAGTAATGCCTTAAGTTGCTGAATGATGGATTATGTTATGGTTTGATAATGAGATTTTATTTTGCGGTTTATGTTGATGGACTAAGAACTTGCAAAGTAAGCCTTGATATGCTTAAGCCTCGTCATACACTAGAAGCATGTCTTAATTGCTGCATAAGGATTAGAAAGATAATAACTTGAGATTGAAAGTGATTTAAGTTTAAGAATAAATGGTTTGCTCTCAGGTACTGTTGTCTCTAACCGGTTAGTGGGCTTTGTAACCGGTTAGGACCTGAGACAAAAGAATAATTAATTTGGTTTTCTTTCAATCCTTAAAGGTTTTACTTAACTATTGTTTTAGTTTCTCAATAAGTTAAGCATGATGTTAATAAGCCAAAAAGGATAAATCATTATTTATCTAATTTTCTAAGAATTATCTTTTAATTGGAATTTTGGTTCTGTTCTAATTAAATTGATAGTGTCTTCGTTGGCTTAACGTTGATGATGAGAAATGATTTATGATTGGTTATAAGGAGCTGACAAGGCAATTGATTAATTGGATAATCATGTCAGCTAAAAAAAAGGGTAAGTTCCGGATGAAGGACATTAGGTAGGAATTAATACCCCATGATAATAAGTGGAGCAAGCCTAATGTCTCGATCTAAAGATCGTGTAATTGATAATAACTGATTGAGTTACTTGGTAATTAATGTTTTGGAGCATAAAAGGATAATGACTTAAGGAGTGTTAAGGACAATGTGAGCATGATGATGCCTGTTGATTATGAGGATCCAATCCAAATGCGATAGGGTTGTTGCTCCGATTTGGATAAGTTAGAGATAGATAAGTGGAATTGCTCCGATTCTCATATGTTGAGGTTAACTCCTTCGTGAAGTCATTATACGTAATGGGATCCGTATAGAACGGTGTGGCCGCCATACGAAGACATGTGGAACGGTGTGGCCGCCATATGTATGGTAAGTGTAATGGAATTCCGTATAGTACGGCGTGGCCGCTATACGAAGACATGTGGAACGGTGTGGCCGCCATATGTGTGGTAATTGTGATGGGATTCCGTATAGAACGGTGTGGCCGCTATACGAAGACATGTGGAACGGTGTGGCCGCCATATGTGTATGATTCCATATAGTACGGTGTGGCCGCTATATGAAGACATGGAACGGTGTGGCCGCCATGTGTATAATGTGATGATTAGTATGTTTTGTTATGCATCTCATGCATGGTGTACAGGGAATTGTAAACGAGAATGTTCCTGATGTACCGATGCTGGAGTCTGGTGCATGACTCTTGATGCACCGATGCTGAAATCTGGTGCATGTTCCTGATGCACCGATGTTGGAGTCTGGTGAGTTTGAGGCATGTTCCTGGTGCGGCCGGTGCTGGTGCTGTTGCGGCCGGTGCTGATGCTGGTGTAGCCGGAGCTGATTCTGGTGCTGGTCGGTGCACGAAGCTGCTGGTCGGTGCAAGTTTCTGATGCCTGACATTGCGTTTTACGTTGTGGCCGAACGAAACATGTTTAAACCTGTCCTAAATATCTAAGGTATGGGAGAAGTCGTTCATGTATAGTGAGGTGCATGCGGGATTGGAAACCATGTAGTACGGTGTGGCCACTACATGAGACGGTCGGAACGGTGTGGCCGCCTCCGTAGAAATGACAAGGACCTAGAACTATTGGTGGACAATGGTTCAGGGATCATCCCCTTGTATCATTTTAGGATCGTGGTCGATGGGGTTCCAGTATAGAAAGGTGTGGCCGCTATACAGGTGGTGGAAACATCGAGCGCACGATTGCCTATCCCAGAGTGTTGCTTTCTGGAAGAGTTGATTATGGAGAAATGATTTGAGAGACGTTCATGCATTGCATGAAAGATTAATGGTTATAGTTTATATTGTTTAAGAAGACACTTGAGCATGCATTTATTATGTTGAAATGATATCTGTGATGATTGTGTTTGACCAATCATATAATCTGCTTAGGCGATATGACAAGTGACTGACTCCCATACTACCATGTCTGTGTGGTAGGTCCTCTCAAAGGACAGGACTGAAGCCAATCTCGTAGGAGCTAGAGTTCAATAAAAGTAACAGCCAGGATGATGTTTCGTCATCCGAATCCTTTTGCAGAAGGATCGAGTTGTGAAGACCAATGCTCTGGGTGTAAAAAGGGTTTTTGGGGTTTTTTATTATACATGCTTTACACTCAGCGTATTTTGTAAAAGAAATATTACTCTTATGAAAAGTACTTTTGGTTTTCACACTCTTTATGGAAAAAGTTTTTGTTAACCCGTATTTTTATGACCTAATATTTTGGGGTGTTACATTTATGGTATCAGAGCAATGGTTCCAACTCTCGGCTGTGGAGTATGGTCCTTCCCATACTCAATAAGTTGTGTAACTCTGACCCGAGTTTCTATGAGTGTAGACGTTCAATGCTGAACGGATATTACACTTATAGTCTGAGTTGAATAGAGTTGTATGTTCTTCTCTAGACCTTACCTTAACCTTAAGTCCATAGCGCAGGTCTACTATGGCAAGGAGAAATCGAAACCATACGAATGAAATTTTAGAAAGGATCACTACTGTGTTAGAGAATATGCATCAACATCAACAACAAGCAAATCAACCTCACCGATTCAATGCTAGACCTTCTAAATTTAGAGGACTGAAAGAGTTCCGAAATTGCAACCCCCCTCAGTTTGAAGGAGGACATAACCCGGAAGGAGCTCAGAAATGGTTACAAGAAATTCAGAAAATCTTTCGGTGTATGGGTTGTACAGATGCACAGGTGGTAACGTATGCCACTTATATGCTGAATGATAAAGCGGAAACTTGGTGGGACCACACAAAGCAGTTATTGGAAGCTGAGGATCGGCACATCACCTGGGAGGTATTTAAAGAAAATTTCTTAGAAAAATACTTCCCAGAGGATATAAGAAGAAAGAAAGAAGTTGAATTTTTGGAATTGAAGCAAGGAGAAATGGATGTTGGAGAATACGCTGCGAAGTTTGAAGAATTGATGAAATATTCTCCCTATTACCAGAATCATCCAGATGAAAGATCAAAGTGCGTAAAGTTCGAGAATGGACTACGCCCGGATCTGAAGCCAGGAATCAGTTATCAGTGAATAAGGAATTTCCCAATGTTAGTGAACATGTGTAGAATCTACGAAGATGATATGAAGGCAAAGGAAGTTTATGAAAAGAATGTTAGAATTCAGAAGAAGCGAAAGATTGAGGAAATGAGAGCTCAACTTGATAAGGAAGAAAGGGAATTAAGAGAATCAATCATGGGAAAGGAACAATATGAGGAACTGGAGCTGTAAGAATCGGGGTTAGGAAAACCTCAACAGAAGAATAATAATCAGAAAGGAAATGGGAAAGGAATCACTTATCCACCTCAATGTGGAAAGTGTGGGGCACATCACTTTGGATCAAGCTGTGATGTACCCAAGGGAATAGTATGCTTCAATTGCAGGAAGCCGGGGCACTATTCGCCAGATTGTCCGGAGAAGAAAAGCAAGAAAGGATCGGGTAGCAAGCGAGGCAAGCGAGGTAAACCCTTAGGTTGTCCTTTCTCCTAATCTGAGTTAACGTAGTCAGCTATTTCTTTCGATTACGTTAATTGAATCGTTCGATATTTTGAGGATCTAGATGTTATCTTTGACCCGAATTTCTGTGATCGAAACCTTTATCACAGTTGGATGTGATAAATATCTGTGGACACTACAGAAATAGAAAGATAAGTTAAGATTAGAGAGATTAATAACCACCGGGATAGGACAAATCTTTGTCTCCCCAACGGAAGTGTCTCTAGCGCTTGGCTATCTAGCTAAATCTGATGGTGACGAAAACCCTATCTTTAAGTTCATCTAACTTAAAGATATGTCGTATGACTTTTCTTGCGAAAGGTTATATCTGAAAGGAATGATTTTATTATTAATGGTGTGGATATTAGGACTGATCACCCTAATGTTTACAACTATTAAGGAATAAAGTCATATAAATGATTCGTCAATCGTGCTTGAGTGATCAGAGTGCGCAGCGGAAAAAGTATTTTCTAAAGTTTTATGCAAAATATTTTTATTTGGAAAATTGTTATTTAGAATTTTTCCATTTGAAAGGATTTGTTTAGAAGAATTTATCTGGAATATTTTCTATAAATATTTTGGAGATTGAAAATTTTGAGAAAAATATTACCAAAATTAATTTAGTGGGGGAAAATCCCAAAAACATTTTGATAAAGGTAAGATAAAAATTCTATTTTATGGAAATATTTTGGAAAGTGAAAATTTTAGAAAACGAATTTTGGGGACGAAATTCAATTTAGTGGGGGAGAGTGTAACATCCCTCATTTTTATAAAAAGGATAAATAAATAAAATATTTATTTTAATAAAGAAATTTCATAAATAAGAGTATTTTATGAAAGTAGTTTATTGGAAAATGAATTATCATTTAAGAAAATGAGATTTTAGTAAAATATCATGTAAAGATTGGACTATATCTCTTTCATTAACCGTTGGATCATCCTCAAATTTTTAGACAAGGTTTCTAATGATTTTATCTTGACATCCAACGGTGGAAATTGTATTTTGAGAAGTAAATCTTTTTATATGAATTTTTCAGCAAAACAGTGAATTTTTGAATTTTAGCAGTGGCTAACCGGTTAGAAAAACCAGTAACCGGTTAGTGTCTCTGCATCTGCATAAAATTAAGGCGATTTGAGCTGGAAATCACGACGATTCTTCTTCCTCAAGCTTTCCCAGGACGCGTGGAACCCTAATGGAAGGTCAGGGACGCGTGTAGGGCTGAGGGAAGGATGGGTGTCCTTGGTTGATGACTCACCCTCTCCTTCACCTTCATTTTCTTGATCTATAAATAGGGTTCTTTGTTCCTGTGTTCTTGTTCAATTTCCCTTGTGTTTTCTGTACTGAAACTCTGCCAAAATTCATTCTCAAATCGTGCAAGTAACTTGCCTTGAGTTGCAGCACAATAAGTCTTGAATTAAGTGAGTAAGAGCTTGAGTTTTCTTGGTGTTCTTGCGAAATCCTTGTGTGCAGTTGCTGCTATCCTTGGCTGCAATAGAAGCTGTTGTTCTAGGTGGTTTAGAACCAGTTAAGTGTTGTCCAAATTCGTGCAACTTACTCACCTTGGGTGGTTGTACATCAAGCTTGAGTTTTGTGAGAAAAGAGAGTGAAATCAAGGCCTTTCCGGTGTTGTTGTGGTTGCTGCTATGGTGGCTGTTGCTGGCTGCTGCTGTTTGGGGTTGTTTCCGACTCGGTCGGTGTTGAATCAAGGATGTAAGATTGGTGGTACGGTATGTCGGTGAGATCGGTGCACGTTTCGGTGCTGCCGGTGCTAGTTTCCTGATGCACTGGTGCTGTTTTATGGTGCACGCCTCTGGTGCACTGGTGCTGGTCTGTGGTGCAACACTCTGGTGCATAGTGGTGCTGCTGATGCAAGCTCTGGTGCATGGTGGTGCTGCTGGTGCTAGTTCTATGGTGCACCGGTGCTGTCTTCTGATGCACCTGGTGCAACGTTCCTGATGCACCGATGCTGGAGTCTGGTGCATGACTCTTGTTGCACCGATGCTGAAATCTGGTGCATGTTCCTGATGCACCGATGTTGGAGTCTGGTGAGTCTGATGCATGTTCCTGGTGCGGCCGGTGCTGATGCCGGTGTAGCCGGAGCTGATTCTGGTGCTGGTCGGTGCACGAAGCTGCTGGTCGGTGCAAGTTTCTGATGCCTGACGTTGCGTTTTACGTTGTGGCCGAACGAAACATGTTTAAACCTGTCCTAAATATCTAAGGTATGGGAGAAGTCGTTCATATTGCTAGGATTATAGATTGTGGAATTTGATGTGTGTATGCTATGTGATTTGGACCAAGACATGATTGCTGGACTTGGAGGTCCAGACAATCACTTGGTCACTTGATTCATAATCTGATTAAGGATCAAAATGAATTGATGAAATTAAGTGAAAGAAATTCATGAGCTTGGCTGTAAAATAATCGGTAAATTGAAGGAATTGCCTTTGGTTTGAAACTAAAATCATTCTTTGACTATATTAAGTTGATTATTGGATTTTGAGAAGAGTTGGTATAAGTTTAATTACAAGTGTATGTTATAGGATTGTGTTACATGAAAGGATTAAATTGATTAGAATGTTAATACCATCTGTTTATGAATGGAACTTATTATAATTACATACATGTATGCACCTTAAGTTGTCTTAAGGAAAGAAATGAGTTTAGAGTTGGTTGGATTTGTAAAAGAAACCAGTTTACTCTCAGGTCCTGCATAATCTAACCGGTTAGTAAGTGACAGTAACCGGTTAGAACCTGAGAGGAATACTGAATCAAGTTTTTACTCAATAACCTGGAATTAATGAAGCAAGTCTAATATGTTTTTGGTTTATGGATTAAGGATGATATGAATTAGTATTTGTCTTTGTCTTGTGAATTGATTCCAAGACTTTGAGGTTATCTTAAATTTAAGTTACTAGGGTCATTGTTCCTTTGCTAACTTAATTATATCATTAGAGTCATAATCCAATGTTAATTTAACTAAATCATAGTAATGCCTTAAGTTGCTGAATGATGGATTATGTTATGGTTTGATAATGAGATTTTATTTTGCGGTTTATGTTGATGGACTAAGAACTTGCAAAGTAAGCCTTGATATGCTTAAGCCTCGTCATACACTAGAAGCATGTCTTAATTGCTGCATAAGGATTAGAAAGATAATAACTTGAGATTGAAAGTGATTTAAGTTTAAGAATAAATGGTTTGCTCTCAGGTACTGTTGTCTCTAACCGGTTAGTGGGCTTTGTAACCGGTTAGGACCTGAGACAAAAGAATAATTAATTTGGTTTTCTTTCAATCCTTAAAGGTTTTACTTAACTATTGTTTTAGTTTCTCAATAAGTTAAGCATGATGTTAATAAGCCAAAAAGGATAAATCATTATTTATCTAATTTTCTAAGAATTATCTTTTAATTGGAATTTTGGTTCTGTTCTAATTAAATTGATAGTGTCTTCGTTGGCTTAACGTTGATGATGAGAAATGATTTATGATTGGTTATAAGGAGCTGACAAGGCAATTGATTAATTGGATAATCATGTCAGCTAAAAAAAAGGGTAAGTTCCGGATGAAGGACATTAGGTAGGAATTAATACCCCATGATAATAAGTGGAGCAAGCCTAATGTCTCGATCTAAGGATCGTGTAATTGATAATAACTGATTGAGTTACTTGGTAATTAATGTTTTGGAGCATAAAAGGATAATGACTTAAGGAGTGTTAAGGACAATGCGAGCATGATGATGCCTGTTGATTATGAGGGTCCAATCCAAATGCGATAGGGTTGTTGCTCCGATTTGGATAAGTTAGAGATAGATAAGTGGAATTGCTCCGATTCTCATATGTTGAGGTTAACTCCTTCGTGAAGTCATTATACGTAATGGGATCCGTATAGAACGGTGTGGCCGCTATACGGAGACATGTGGAACGGTGTGGCCGCCATATGTATGGTAAGTGTAATGGAATTCCGTATAGTACGGTGTGGCCGCTATACGAAGACATGTGGAACGGTGTGGTCGCCATATGTGTGGTAATTGTGATGGGATTCCGTATAGAACGGTGTGGCCGCTATACGAAGACATGTGGAACGGTGTGGCCGCCATATGTGTATGATTCCATATAGTACGGTGTGGCCGCTATATGAAGACATGGAACGGTGTGGCCGCCATGTGTATAATGTGATGATTAGTATGTTTTGTTATGCATCTCATGCATGGTGTACAGGGAATTGTAAACGAGTGAGGTGCATGCGGGATTGGAAACCATGTAGTACGGTGTGGCCGCTACATGAGATGGTTGGAACGGTGTGGCCGCCTCCGTAGAAATGACAAGGACCTAGAACTATTGGTGGACAATGGTTCAGGGATCATCCCCTTGTATCATTTTAGGATCGTGGTCGATGGGGTTCCAGTATAGAAAGGTGTGGCCGCTATACAGGTGGTGGAAACATCGAGCGCACGATTGCCTATCCCAGAGTGTTGCTTTCTGGAAGAGTTGATTATGGAGAAATGATTTGAGAGACGTTCATGCATTGCATGAAAGATTAATGGTTATAGTTTATATTGTTTAAGAAGACACTTGAGCATGCATTTATTATGTTGAAATGATATCTGTGATGATTGTGTTTGACCAATCATATAATCTGCTTAGGCGATATGACAAGTGACTGACTCCCATACTACCATGTCTATGTGGTAGGTTCTCTCAAAGGACAGGACTGAAGCCAATCTCGTAGGAGCTAGAGTTCAATAAAAGTAACAGCCAGGATGATGTTTCGTCATCCGAATCCTTTTGCAGAAGGATCGAGTTGTGAAGACCAATGCTCTGGGTGTAAAAAGGGTTTTTGGGGTTTTGTATTATACATGCTTTACACTCAGCGTATTTTGTAAAAGAAATATTACTCTTATGAAAAGTACTTTTGGTTTTCACACTCTTTATGGAAAAAGTTTTTGTTAACCCGTATTTTTATGACCTAATATTTTGGGGTGTTACAGATTTTACATTATAAACTTCATCTAACAAAATCATGCATTCATTTTCTTCATAAAATCAAAATTACATATAAGAAATTAGTAAAGCTTGTCAACTTATCAACATACATGTAGGATGAACTCATTTACTAAATTTCCATGCTCTAGCCGAATTCCTACTCACATGCAAGCACCGATACATAAACTTCTTATCAAAACAAGGTCATTTATTCCTTTTCCTCAACTTGGCCGAATATATATATATATATATATATATATATAAGCATACACGTTCTTTTGTCAAATAGCACACGCAGACACTTAGATATTTCACATACTTACACAAAATTTCACAACGAAACTTATTAAACTCACTTGCTTGTATAACTACTAAAACCGTATAGTCCCTAAACATCACAAATCAACAATAAATTTCATTTATTTATGCACTTTCATATTAGAACCCACAATTACACTAGAAGACCACAAAGGTTAACAAACCCCTAACATGCATCAAACCAAAATTCGTTTTTCTTGCATTTTCACATATAAACCAAAAATTCCACTAAATAAATAGCAATAATCTTCAATCAATCTCATGCAAGTAAAAACAAAGTTATCTTTCCCAATTTATAAACCCTAGTCGTGGCACCTCTAGGAAAATTTAGGATTTTTCAACACAAATTAAATCAACTAAAATCAACTCATATTTACTCATTCTAACCATATGTCACTTCAAAGAAATAAAACAAAAATCCTTTGGACCAACATAAAGCAAAAACCGTGGGCCTCCTACACACATATTAAATCAAAATTTCATTTTTCTTGAAATCAAACTTAGAAATCCAAAAATACATCAAATAATCATCACAAATCATGAATCAATTACATGCAAACTAAAACAAACTCATTTTCCCCAAAATAAAAACCTTAACCGTATGCTACATTGAGAAATCAAGAGAAATTTTGCAAATAAACTTGAAATAATCCAAGAACACCATATTTCAACCCATATTTTATCATAAAAATACAAATCAAAGTTCAAAAATTATTTAGACAAAGAGGGGCCAAAAACTGAATGCCTCTAACACACACATATTCAACCAAAATTTCATTTTATCAAGGAATCATTTTTTAGAAATAAAAAATATATCAAATAAATACTAATATTCATGGATCAATTACATGCAAAACAAAACAAAATTATTTGCCCCCAAATCAAACCCTAGCCGTGACATGCATAGGAAAATCAAAAGAAATTTTTGCAAATCAATAACAAATAACTCATGAACATCACATATCAACTCATCATTAAACATAAAAAAACTTGAATCAAAAATCAAAAATTATTTTATAACCAAAGGGACCAAAACCGTGAGCCTCAAATCATGGTGCATGTTCATTTTTTTTTATTTTAAACATAGAAAATCATGAGGAATAAGAAAAATCTACATGCATGAGCTGTTGAACATAAAACACAAAAATCCTTCATGAAACCCAAACAAAAAAGCAAAAACAAAGAAGAAGAAGAAGAAGAAGAAGAAGAAGAAGAAGAAGAAGAAGAAGAAGAAGAAGAAGAAGAAGAAGAAGAAGAAGAAGAAGAAGAAGAAGAAGAAGAAGAAGAAGAAGAAGAAGAAGAAGAAGAAGAAGAAGAAGAAGAAGAAGAAGAAGAAGAAGAAGAAGAAGAAGAAGAAGAAGAAGAAGAAGAAGAAGAAGAAGAAGAAGAAGAAGAAGAAGAAGAAGAAGAAGAAGAAGAAGAAGAAGAAGAAGAAGAAGAAGAAGAAGAAGAAGAAGAAGAAGAAGAAGAAGAAGAAGAAGAAGAAGAAGAAGAAGAAGAAGAAGAAGAAGAAGAAGAAGAAGAAGAAGATCAAAGATTAATACTTATCAGTTTTCTCCTCCCTCGCTTCCCCCTCTTCTCGGCCTCCACTCTCCTCTCTCCCTATCTTTTTATTTTTTATTTTTTGTTAGAATGAAGATGTAAGAACAAGAGCATGGGTGGGGGTAACGAAGGGGTATATATAGGAATTAATGGGGGTGGGGTGTGGTAATTAAAATAGGGGTTTAAAATTTAATTTGGATGGGAGAGTGTGTAAGAGATAGGTGACTACACTCCTTATTGACCGAAAATCTACCTTAGATAGGGTCATTAAATGCAAGTCTAAATTAGGGTGGTTTAAGAGATAAGTTGTATTAATTGGGTTGTCCTAGGAACTTGTATACTAATAAATGGATGTTTCCTAATTTAAAATTCAAAATTAAAATGCATAAAAATATATGCCCAAAACCGCGTAACCTCATTTAGACAGGAGAAAATAATATTTTTCCAATGCAGTATAGAATACTTAAAATCATAATTAAATTTTCTCATGAAATAAAACATTATAATTTCTCACAAAAAACAAAAATTCGTGGACTGTGAAAAAAAATTCCAAACAGTACAAAAATAAATTCTACATTTTATTACGATTGTTTTGACTGTAAATTTGTCATATTCCGATCTTCCAGTCAAAAGTTATGAATTTTCAAAGTTAAATAAATTAAGGAAATCAATAAATAGTTTTTTCTCCAAAACATAAAGTATTTCTACAAAATAAACTCTTTGAATCAATAAAACACAATAATCAAATATTTAATCCATTTAAAACAATTTCCTCCTTTCCACGTGTCCCAATAGCATTTTATCTAAATTTAAAAAGAATCGACCAATCAGAAATCTCCGAAAATTAATTTATTAAAATGGAGAAAATTGAGGGTGTTACATACGATTGACGTGACGTGTTTACCGGGTTGAGAAGCTCCCCGACGTGATAAATGATTATGACAACTTCGGAACACCGAGAAAGTGTTGAAGTGAAAGATGCGATTAGAGGTCGAGGTTCACCGAAGGGATGAACAAGGGTAACTCGTCTGAACTTAGGATTAAATAAAATATTAATAAGACATTAAAAGACATCGAATAACGCGGCGAGGTGAGTGTGAAGTAGTGGAGAGGAAGATACCCTGTTTATCTGCGGATACTCAGGTGAGTAATTGTGATAGGGGAGGGTGATGACGGTGAAACGTCAAGTAACCTAGAGTGCTTTTCTAGGAAGAACTAGTCTATAAGTGATCGGGGATTAATACCCAAGGGATCGTAGCGTGTTCTGCACCCGGAACTAGAAAAGTATTGTCGCTCCCTTGATCAACTTTGGAACAGTGAGAGGGAACCTGAACGAGGCGGACAGTCAATTGGTGTTGGGTCCTTGCGATGTCGCGTAAAATGATGATTTTCATGATGGCCGGCCTGTACGGTTGTGGCTTGACAAAGATATATGTTGTTGGATTTTCTCGGCTATTCGACCTACGTGGGTTAAGGTTCCTGTACTCCTGTTTGCTTCCGATTAGGCTTGGGAGGATTGGAGGAGATGTATGTGTGCTAACTAACTCCTCGATGACATTTCTTTAATCCCCCCTGTCATCGCTGGATGCTTTTTGATAAGACTTAATAAAGTAAGATGAAATTATTAAAAGATCTTTGGAATGAGAGATTAAAATACAGTGCGGATTGTTGAGAAAGGCAAGTGGAAAAGGTCAAGTGGCAAGAAAGTATGGATAAGACTAAGGGTGTGACGTTGTTATGGTTATGAGATGTGTTGTGGCATTGTGAAATAAGTAATGAAAGAGATGAATGTGAAGAGAGAGAGAATGACACAAATGAAAGTATCCTTGTGTAATGGTGATGATGTTGATAATAATGATGAGGTGAATTATGTTGTTTATTGTGTTATCTTATATATATCTGTTGTGTGCTTGTCTTAATATTGTGCCTATTGTAATTCCACCCGTCGACGAGAAATCGTTCGGGATCGCTCACTCTCTCTTCTACCCCATTTCTTCTGCTGGTATTCTATATCACGCAACGCAGATGACGTATAGCATCAGGATCATTGTGTGTCCATTGGACGATGGAAGCTGGGAGTTGACTCTAGTTGGCTGGAGATAGAGTGGACCCATCAGTGTGGAGGTCACTGATCCACTGTTCACGCTTGAGGGATTGGACATGCAGGACATGATGAGTAGGCTCGTGTTGACAGATCAAGAGTTCACGATGAATCCAACGTTTCTCGATGAAGATGAAGAAATATTTGAAGACGCAGAGGAGACGTATGAGTTGCCAGGAGTGCCCGATGTTGATGGTGTCCCATAGTATAGGTTTTTAATTATATTTTAAGTATGTAATGCACTATCTTGAGATGTACTTAAAAGGAATGACTCTACCCTGATGCAACTATTTTAAAGATGCAATATGTTTTGGAAAAATGTACTACTCTGATAAATGTAATGGGATTTGGAAGTACTATCCATAAAACAAGGTTATTTTGATGAATGAAATGTTTTATGAAAATGGAAGAAAGAGTTTCAAAGCGCGTAATGTGGGTAACATCTCGATTTGGAACTTGATGCGTGATGAGGGACATGAATGGTTTATTTTATAAGAACATGTTTTTATGAAAATGATCTCATGTCCATGTCACTAATGCTTTGAAAAAAAAATTCCAGATTTTTTACTAAATAATAATATATTCAGGTTGCTAAATTAGGGTGTTACACTATACATACTTCTTGAGAGTAAATATCTATCATCATGATGATTATTTCAATTTGTCAAATCATTATCTCCAATCAAGATATTATCTGCATGTGAGTTATTTGTTATTTATTTTTGGCAAATACAAATTAGATATATAAAGATTTACTATTTGCTATATATACATTTGAAAGTTTCATATCATCATTTTTTTGGTATTTCTATTTTATCTATTTTAATTTATTTTTCGCCGAAATTATTATGCTCACATCTTTCATTATGTTTTTTCTTCAATTTTTTGTTATTTTGATTTCATATTGATTTTTGTGAAATTAAAGAGAAGACCGCAACACATTAGTTAACCATGCAATTTTGATAGTTGATATGCTTTTCGTGAAAAATTAGATTAAAAATAAACTATATCAAATAAGAAATGTACGTAAAAATAATTTTATATGAGTTAGATGAACTTTTTTTTTTTAGAATTGAGATCTTCAATTTCATAAGAAAATTTAAATAAGAATGGTATTTCTTGCACGAGAGAGATATTATTTTTTTTATGTGCATTCTTTTTTATTTCTTTATGTTACAATTTCTTATTTTGGAAAATTCGTGAAATTTTGTGAAATGACAGAAAGAAGTATCCAGTTGGAACTTCCTGTCCTGTTACGAGGTATCCAGTTGGCCAGGTTTAGAGGTCTAGAGGTATTCATCACTTACAGTGTCAAACGGATTCTACGGAGGTTGTTAGATTGGTCAAGCACGAGTCTTCTTATTTTCATATTATGCTTATTATATTCACGAGATTAAGAAGCTGTTGTCTGAATTCGATTATGTGTCTCTTGTGCATACTCTTCGCGAAGGAAATTATGTGCTGACTGGTTTGCTAAGCATGGAGTCACTAATGCTATTTTATTTCAGCTTTGGGATGTTCCTCCCGCTGATGTTTCAACTATGATGCTTGCTGACAGGATGGGAATCCTTTTTGAAAGGAGTTAGCTTTTTTGCCTTTGTTTTCTTTTCTTTCTTTTTTTTTTTTGGTGAACAAAGGGGTTAAAGCCCAGAAAGAAGAAAATTACATTACACTAGCATTTCTTGGGAACGCAGTCCCAATATAGTCATAAAACAAAAAACTCTTAAGCTTGTCGTTAGGCTCCACCATGATGTTGCAGCCAAGGTTTTTATCTATGCTGAAGTTTGCGAGATAGTCAACACACCTATTTCCTTCAAGCATGGTATGAGTAAAAATCAGCCTCCAATCCCTTTTGATGATGTTGTAGATATTTCGCAAAAGAGGATTATTACCTCTATAATCTGAATTTGTCTCATCATTGTTGATAGTCTTGATGATGGACATAGAGTCGCATCCTTTATTCCAGGCGACTTGCAATCCCACAAGGATTCCCCATAATTCGGCAGTGTACGCAGTACAAATACCAATTTTATAATAAAATCCAAGACACCATTTGCCATCACTGTCTCTGAAGATTCCGCCACAACCAGCCAATCCCGGGTTGCCTTTTGAAGCTCCATCAATGTTCACTTTTATCCATCCTTCGTGGGGTTTCTTCCAAGCAATAAACTGATTCTCCATACTTCTAGAAAGATTTCTTCTGTCCCAGTTAGCAATTCCTTGAACCTGCATTAAAATAAAGGATTTTAGATTATGAGGATATAAAAAGCCCGAGTCGGCATTGTGCTTATTTCTCCACTCCCATAGGTAGTATAGAGAGCAAAGAAAAATAAGCCTCCAGTCTTCTCTATTATATTGACCCCATCCATAATCTATGTTCCTTCTAATCCAAGCTGACAGCTCCTCCCTGCAGAAGACATGAAGATCATTAGGGTTAAGGAAACATCTCCACAGCTCAAGGGCTTTAGTACAGTCCCTTAGAACATGAAGAGAGGTTTCCTCAACATTCCTGCAGTGTATACAGAAGGGAGTGCCGATACCCCATTTAAATTTCCTACTATTAGTGAGAAGTCTATCATGACCAGTTTTCCATAAATGAAATTTCCATCGTTCAATACAATTAGTTTTCCAAAGAACATCCCACTGGATATTTCCAACAGTAGGAGTTTCATTAGCTAAGAAGTTATAAGCATGCTTAATTGAAAAGGCACCATTGTTCGTGCCTCCCCATATAAGCTTATCTTCTCCCAGATCCTCATGAGGAGGGGGAATGCTGTAGAATTTATTGACAACACTTTCAGGCAAGGAATTTTTCAGCAAGTTGAAATCCCAATTGCCCTCAGTATCAACAAAATCTCTTACAAGAGTAACATCATTATCCAAGTTAATATGGCGGAGAGCATGTTCCTTTAGCACATAGTTGTTATCAAGCCATTTATCTTTCCAGAACCATGTCCCTTTGCCATCCCCAATGGAGTATTCTAATTTGTCTGTGATCTTTGGCCATAAATTTACCATTCTTTTCCAAAGGGTAGAATCATTGTTGTGAGCCACGGCTGCCTTTATCTTTAGTTGTACCAAAAAAAAATACTAAATAATAACATGTGGCATGAAAGCTTTATTTCATCTCATGATTTAAGAGATTTAGAATCATTCATTTTTACTTTAAATAGGCATGAACTATATGGCAATCACTAAATTATCCCAACACTTCTAATTTTAAAGAGTAACGAAGGTTCAATCGTCCTCAAATATGATCATTTATTCTGCGAGTGTACATTTGTATTTGCATTATAACATTTTATCTTAATAAAAATAAATAAAATTATGGAGCGACCTATAATTGTTCCAAAAGATTGCTAAAATTATATGAGTGTTATCAATCGGTTATGATATCTCATATTGGTCATGAAAATTTAACCGCCCCAAATACAATCTCATAATCATCATACTCACGTGGATCGTTCATAAAATAAAATTCTAAAAATTCTTCTTTGAAAAAAATTAGGATTTGTCATTGTTGCTCACGGATACCCATACATGACCGGACTAAGAACCAAAATCCTGTTTTGTGTTATGTATGTCTTCAATAAGTGTTGACCATTTCTTATCATCTCATAGTTGTTTAAGGATAATAAGTGTTGACCATTTCTTATCATCTCATAGTTGTTTAAGGATAAAGATTTTCATTTTCGTTGCATGTCTATTTAAAAAAGGCTCAATTATGTAATTTTAGGGTTGTTTTGTCATATACATTTATTCTTTATTTTCTCAATGTTTGATAAAAATATATCAAAAATACTTTCCTGATTATTAAAAAAAAACACTTTCCTCGTCACCTTGTAAAAGATTTACATTTTTTATAATTTATTTCTTTTTTATATACCTATTTTATTCTGAAACCAATAGTTAAAATGATTATTTTTTTAAAATCGTAAAAATTATCGAGATGAATTTTATTTTCATTAACAAGAATATGGTTTGATACATAAGGCAGGTATGGAAGCTCTGCCATTTTTTCTACCAGTATTCCCAAGAGCATTCTTAATACCAGGGAGCTTTTGAGATTAATCCGGAGCGAGCTGCGTGGTCAGCTGTCCCAACGGAATGTTTTCAATGGGAAATGAACCCGGAGCTACTAGCATCCTTGTTCCATTTCCAGGATTTCAGTTGGGATCTTACACCAACTGAACCTAGCTCTGTTGGTAATTTATTTTGATTTTGATATGATAAATAATAATATATAATAGAATTAATAATTAATAATTAATAATTAAAAATAAATGAGACAACAACAGAGATAGAGATAGAAGAGAAAAGTAGTGTACTACTTGATAACGGCGTAATCGGAGCATCCCTCTTCGGCTCTTCCTCATACACACTCAACTCCTTTTTCTCTCTCTCTCTCTCTCTCTCTCTTAAAGCGTCGTCGTTTCGATTGCCGAACAATGTAAGTTTTATAAATCTCATGAATTTCGATTGGTTCCTATTTGATGATGCTGCGTGTGTTTGATTTTGCAGGGGAGCTGTGAAATTGAAGATAGGTAGTGCAGAAAAAGTTAATGGCGTTGGTATTGATCCTGAACCAGATTGGAGCTTTCATGATCTTGTTGCTGAGCTTAATGCTCTCGACGCTAAGCTTACGTCACCCTCTCCTTTCCATAAAACCATGTACTACTTCACTCTCTCTCTCTCTCTCTCTCTCTCTATATATATATATATATATATATATATATATATATCTGTGTGTGTGTGTTTTTTTTTCTTGTATTATTAAATTGTTTTATGAGTACTATTGGATTTCACCCCCTCCAAAATTTGTAATTTGGACCAAGGTTTTAAATATGGGTTGTACTCGCAGTTTCAGAGTGTACCTAAATCTTGAGGATGTTATGGACAAATTCTGTCAATTGCGGTCGCCATGCGGCTTCGGCGTCTATAATGGTCATGTACTTGGATTTAAAACCTTGATTTGAACCCTTAGAATCAAGATAGTCCCTATTAGTGACCATGTGTCTGTAAAATAGGTTCTGGAAAGGATTAATTTGGCACGCATTTATAGCGTCTTGAGAACCAAGTTGGGACTTTCCATGATTTCTCATTTATAAGGGGTGCTAAATTGGATCGAGGGGCTTGTTTTTCTGGTTATTCACTCTATTTGAAACTAACGTGTCTTTGAAATATGTTCTCAAAAAGATTAATTTGGCTGCCATTTTTAAAAAGCCTTGAGAACCAAGTTGAGATTTTTCATGATTTCTCATTTCTTGGGTGCTAAATTGGATTGAGGGGTGTATTTTTCGGCTACTCGCTATTATTTTTTTATCAGCAAATACTCGAATTCTTCCTCGAGGAAAAATGCAACGTTAGTTTAGTCCTTGAGAAATGAAAAATCTCTACTTAATCCCCAAAAAGCTCAAATGTGTTTGAAAAGAGTCATTTTCAGGACAAATGTAGGAGCGCGTTAGTCCATAACAACTACTATTTTGACTGGCATATGAGATTCTTGGGGACCAAGTTGATATTTTTTAGTTTTTAAGGACTAAATTGAGGAACACCATTTTTCTCTAGCACAAATTTGGATATTTACTTTCTATTCTTTTATTTATGCATATTTGGAATGCACATGCTGGCAAATTGAATCATTAATTTTGATTGTACTCGTGTAGTTGGAAGAATGAAAAAATTGAGAGAGGTAAGCCTTTCATATTGCGTGCTGACGAGTATGAGATGGAAGATACAGAAAGCGAGGATGAGGATGAGAATGATAAAGCTTTAATTGTTTGCAATTCTGGCAAACGGTTCATTTGTGATGAGCTTTATCTGAGGTGCTTACTTATTCAATTCTAGCTTTCAGTTTTGAACTCTGCCATTTAAACAAGTTTTGGATCGTTATGTTTTCTTCATGTTGTTTCTTAATTACGTATGAGATTTCCCCATTGGGTGTTTTGAAAGTGATATTTGCACTCCCTTTGATGTTTCAGTGACAGTGATAACTCTGATGTTGTCTCTTCTTTAGAAGTGCAACCCTACCTCATGGAGGAAGTGGGAGCGGTAGAAGGTGCCTTGTTTGAGTTCGCACACGAACATCAGCTTAGGGTTAAGGTGAGTGATCATGTTGATGCAATATACATTACATGCTTGACTTGTTAGTTACAAATTGAATAACTTTTCATTATTGAACAAAATATAATGTATAGGAAAGTACTAAGTAAGCTCGTGGTTTGTTTGATATCTGTACAAAAGACTTGTTTCTATTTCTAATCTTCTAAATTGACAGGATGACATTAGGAATACGATCTCAGCATTGGAGACAGCTCTGGTGAATGAAAGTCAGAACTCCACCTCTTCCCTTCTTCGAGTTGAGAAATATAAAGAATCCAGACAGGAATTGGATAAAAAGTTGGACACTCAATATCAGCGCCGGATGTAAGATTGCTCCCCCTCTCATTTTTATTTTCATCTCTATGCAATATGTTGGTTTCCTTATCCTACATATATGTCTTTTCATACTCTAATGTCTCACTGTGCTTTATGAAAAATTGAGAACTTTAACTGTGGATAATTTGAAGGATATGATTTTTTTTACTGCATTATTTGTGGAAATCTACTATTAAATATCAATATTACTTTTTCCATTTGTTTGGGTAGACAAGATGTTTTTTTTTATGCCATTACAATATTACTTGTGAAAGGATATATGTTTCATTTGCTTGTGGGACGAGGACAAATGATGACATACATGCCATAAGAAAGGGGAAATGAGAAAGATTTTGAGTATTCTATGTGTTGCTTGATGCACATTATTTTTAACTGTGGCGTCTGATTTTATTTGATAGTTCATTTTTATGAATGTTGAACTTGAGTGCCCTTTGATTTTGATGCTATTTTCCATTTTATTAACTGAAACTTGACATGCATGTTATATATTATACTAGACCTCTATCCCCTCTTCCACGGGAAAAAATAATTTTTCTCTTTTCCTTTTATGCACCTTTTGTTAAATAGTTGCTTTTTTGAACTAGTTGAAAATGAATAAACTGATATTTGACATCTCTGAATTTTTGTAGTGCAGAAGAACTTGATAATCACTTGACAGCTGTTCAACGTGACCGTGAACTCAGATCACAAATAGAAGAAAGGAAAATAAGAAGTGATGCAGCTTATGAAGAGGCCAAGAGAAAGATTGCTTTGCAAGAGGAAAAGCAGCAGCAAGAAAAGGCTAAAGCAGAAGCAGAGGTACCGTACCTTTATCTTTTAGCAAATAAATTTATTGTTGCATTCGTTTGGACTGTGCCTATTTTTTGTCCTGGTACTAGCCCATTACCTGTTTATAATTTTATTACTTTTACTGAATTTTACATGTCCACTACAAGTCCACAATACGGGTCATGCTAGTTGAAGAGATAATGTTCTTGAAAATTTTCTCTAAAGAAGCTTCAGCCCAAATGGCTGTTCATTTATTATTTTTCAATTTTGTGGGTGCAGGCCAAACGTAGAGCTGAGGAAGCAAAACAAGCTGCATTGGAAACAGAGAGAAAAGCAGCAATGGAAGCTGAAAAAAGAGCAGCAGCAGAAGTTGAAAGAATGGCTGAAAAGGAAGCCAAAGAAGCTGCAGAGTGCCTAACGGATAATGCATCAAGATCATCCAATGCTGAAACCAAGGAATCTGGTATTGATTTTCTATTTTCATTTTCTTGCGCCTTTGGAATGTATCTCTCCAATGTCAGTTTCGTTGTTTACCTGTTTATCCGAATTTGATATGCAACCATGCAAGAATGCTTCTCCTTATTTTCTGACTATCATTTTGTTGTAAAATGTGTTTTTCTTCCCATATTTCTATGCTAGTGAAATTTGATGAAGCTATCTGTAAAAGCAACAAATCTGGTGTCATTCAAGAGTGAAAACATTTGAATCTTCTAGTCAACATATTGTTAATTAAAAAGGTTCCCTTTTGATAATACCCATATATTAGTGGGGGGTAAGGATTGGAAAAAGGTAATGTGAGAGGTAGTTGAGTTGTCAAGTAGTTATAGGCTTGAGTGGGAATACACTTGTATGGGAGGTTATAAAAGGTAAGGTTATGAATGTGGAGAAGGCAGTTAGGAATTTGTTGTGTTTTTCGGCTTTAGGCTGGGCAGAGAGTTCTTCGGCATCTCTGAAGGAGCATTGCTCCGGGGTTAGAAGGGTTTCTCCCTGTAATACATTTATATTTCAGAATTAATATACATAATTCCTCTTCTCTGATTTTGGGTTCTTAACACTTATTTCTTTAGATATTTATATATTTTTCTTGATTTGCTGTGGAAAAACATTGAGCCACTTTGTAAAGTTATAAGGTTTTGGTGTATTTAGTGTTAATTGATATGTGCATGCGGATGTATTCCCATGCATGTTTGGATCTGTTTATTGTTACTTGGTTTTAAGATGTTTTATCATCTGAGATTTTAACTGACCTGCATAATCATAGGTATTGTATATCGAGCTGCAACAAATGCTTTAAATCTAGAGCACGGGAGACTACAGAAACTGAAAGAGCTATGTGAAAGAAACCAAATGATTAGATCAAGTTCCAATCAGGTATTACTGAAAGTAGATATTGGAGATGTTTATCATAAAGCTATTAATTACTACCCTTCACGCAATTAGCAATACTAATAATTTGTTGATTTTGTATGTCGTATACGTTATCATATTTTAATTGAATATTGTCATTGGGTAATATAATGCAGGCTCAAATATGTTTGTAGTCCCTAGAAAAAGGGCTATTTCGATTGTGTTCCTCATAATTTTTTCCTGGTTTTGTGTCCTTGCATAGATGGAAAGTAATGATTATGGTTCTTGACATTAACTATCATTTGTTTTTAGCAAGTTTGATTTTTTGTCTTTAGTTCCTTCTGCCATATGTCATTTATGTGATAGTGTCTGTTTATAGTCGGTCAACCACGTCAACACTTAACAGAAGCAACTTAACTTAATGTTGGGGACCAAAAGTAGGTATTTCGAACTTTCTAGGATATAAAACCATTTTTTTAAGAGTACCAAAATCGTAATAGTCCTATAGGGACTAAAACATATTTAAGACTATAATGCACATCTTTCATGGTTTTTTAAGGCCTTAGTTCTTCACTGTTTTACATTGCAAGAAAGCTGCTTGTATCCATCTTCACTTTAAAGACCAACTTTCCCTGTAGCATACTCTGATTAAGATGTCATGACTTCTATGTTCGTGTCAACATCTGTTCAGGATTATACCCGCCATGAAAGTCATATTTCCCGGCTGATAAGGCAGATAAGGGGCATAAGAGACAACGTTAGGTGAAGTGAATTTTTTTAATTTCAATATTGCATAATGCTGTTTATCATTTTATTATTCATGAATGAGCTTTTGGATTTTTTTAGGGATAAAGTTTTATGTCCTCTATGTTTTTGTTTTGACCTGCCAAAAAAAAACATGCAATAATTCCCCCAAACCCCCCACCCACCCACACACTAAAAAATAGACAGTCCCAAATCCTTAAGCAGGACATCAGTTATGCGTGTATTCACTCTTTTTACCATTCTGCAGGTCAAAAGCAACTGATCTCACTAAACTTTTGAATGATTCTCAATGCCCTCAGTCAATCAGCATTGAGATATTTGCTAAAAAGGTAATTTCATATTATTGCCCATTCAATTGATATGGTTTCTTTCTGCTTTATCTGATATGGGTTCAGTAATCTATTGTAGATGTTATCCTTGTGTCAGTTGTTAGCACATGAAAGGTAACAAATAAAAGGTTTTGATAACCATAGCCCCAATTGCAATGTTTAAGGACCGCAAAAATATAAAGTTTTCCTTGAAAAGTGGTGTATTTAATATATTAGAAGTTCATGTTTGAAGTTTTTCAATGAAGACTTTGCAATCGTTACAAAATTAAATTATGATACTGAAGATGCATTATCTTTATGATATCATTTTTAGTTTTGATCAAATTTGAGAATGATTTTGGAACATTTTACTAGTAAATGAGTATCTGTAAAGTGAGGAATATGTTGCTTTTACCCTTTCTGAAAACTGACATTATGCCAATGGCGTATTTGGAAATATTTGTGATAAAAAATAACATATTGCTTAAATCCATGTAAGTTGTCTTCAGATTTTTAAAACGAGAAACAAACACTTGTGAGAAATTTTAGAGTTTGGGTCATTGTCTTTGATTGTTTAGTAAATGAAGTTGTTTGTGACAAAACACTTGACAGATTGTTTCATATTGCGAAAACCCTGGTAGTGCTCCCTTTGCAAGTGGCTACGTCGTTGTTCTCGTTACATCTCAGGTACAACATCTTTGATCTCTACTTCTCTAGCCTTTTGGATTATTTAGAGGGATGGTATATAATTAAGTTCAAGTAAAATTTTGCTTTTGCTTTTATGTTCAATTGTTTATCATTTGTGAGTCAGGTCCCACATGCAATGGATATTCTGCTAGCTGAGCTTCACAAGGCCTGCATGTACACCGTCCCAAAGCATTTGGTTTACAGGAAGGTAACTTGATAAAGCTGGAAACAGTATTGAGCCTTTTATTCTTCATTTGTAGTTTCCTAGCCACATTTACTCCCCAAACCCACTAGGTAGGAGCCTCGCTCACTGGGCTTCCTTTTATTCTTTTCATCTCACATTTTTGCCTTAGTGGTTTGAGTCCATTTAATCTATATGAGGAAGCATAATGGGGTTGCATAAACTGCTAAAATGTAGTAAATATTTGCTATAAAACATTTCTGATGCAACAATTACACATTTTCTCTAGTGCACTAATTCCCATAGGAAACATTATTTGCTTTGTTGGATGATAGATATATAAAAGAAAATATTTCTAATTCGTACCAGTGGCAATTCTTCGCTGCCATGATCATTTCAACTAAAATTTTATAATGTATCAATTATGGCTAGAACACAGTTATTTATTCTGATTATAGGTTTGCAAATGTTATAATTTGGAAAACGTGGGTACTTATGCTGTTGAATCTGGATTCTTAATTTTACCCTACTCAGGCTACTTTTCAATCAAAAGAGGCATACTTCAGAAGTATTGGTTACCGAGAAGACGATGGAAAGATGGAAAGTACAGAAGATTATTTAAAGCGGTTGGAATCATACATGAAGCTGTATGGTGCACTGGTTCAGGTTTGTCATGCCCGTCAAAAGTTTTTAACAGGATTTCAGGCTTATTTGGTTAAACAACTTAATTAAGCACTTATGCAATAAACTTCTTTGAAATAAGCTAAAAGGAGCTTTCTTTCGTAAGCTTATTGAAATAAGCTAAAAAGAGCTTATAGGAAGATCATAAATTATTTTCATAAGCTATTACTCAAATAAACTGCTACAAGTTCTTCCAAATGCCCCCTTCAAGGACCATATTTTGTGAACTACAGTTTCACTTTAGTTATCTAGCTGAGCAGTTATTGACCATGCTGTTTTTTCTAACAGACTGAAATTATGAATGTTCGAAATATACATGGCTTGCAAGAAGGCTGGGCATGGCTTGCTAGGTTCTTGAATGCTCTCCCAGCCAATCAATATACAGCGGTCTCATTAAATGCATTCTTGCAAGTAAGTGATGTTAGAATGTTGATGATGTGCTTTGATTGTTGTATATAGATCTGCCAAGGTTAACAAGTTCTAAGTTTTTTTCAGATGGCTGGATTTGCCCTCTTTAAAAGATATAAATCTCAATTTGCAAAGTTGCTGAAAATCATATCTGAGAACTTTTTAGTTGATCTGAAAGCACGGAATATACCAGAAATTACAAGGACCGTTGCGGAGATACAAGCATATATACATGATAAGAAGTTCCTTCAAGAGCCAGAAGGAAGGAGCCTGCAATCTAATTTGTTATCAACTCATGTAATTAATAATTACTGAGCATTGAATGGTTCTGTTGTATTTTTATTTATTATTTTGGAGGAGAAAGTTCAGGGAGAGGAAAAGGTTGTTCCCTTCCAACATAAGAGATACAAGAGAAGCGATGGCTTTCAATGTACTTGAAATATACTAGTTGAGGCAACTTCCATTGGCAAATTTTGTTGTATTTTAAGTGAAGGATAATGTATTATGTGTCATCCTTCTTTTCTTTTTCTTTTTTTTTTTAAACTCAAGGTGAGCGGCATTTCACTACACCATTATAAAACTTGTGATGTTGGATGAGAACAAATGTTTGTCGATAAAAAGCCAAATGAGAGTAATTTATTAGAGAGAAAGTTTAGTTAGCACCCACTTTAATTATTTGAGTTGATGATAATATATCATTATTAAGATTTGAGACTTTTGTGTCACATCTGTTCAATATCATACCCGCCAAGAAAGTCATATTTCTTGGTTGACAAGGAAAATTAGGGGGTAGAAGACAACGCACGTTAGGTGAGGTGAATGTTTTCATTTCAATAATGCATGTTGTTGTTTATCAATTGATCATTCTTGCACGAGCTTTTGGATTTTTTTTCAAGGGACAAAAAATTTTATGTCCTATATGTTTTTGTTTCAACACTTTAAGAAATGCTTCAACCTGCCAACCAAAAAATCATGCAAGAACATTTGTTTAGTATTGTATGTCCATAACTCTTGAACATTCTGTATATCAAAAGCAAGCGATCTCATTAAACTTTTGAAAAATCCTCAAATGTCCTCAATCTAATCAGCATTCAGATATGGTTTCCTTTAGATTTATTTGAGATTTTGACTGGAACAAGAGCTAGAAGGGAGGGGTAAGGTAGACACCCCTTGAGATAAGGAACCTTTTTGACGTCGACAGAAGGTCGTAAATGTCGTTTGCAATCTCAAACAACAAGTGTGCACGTGTTCGCTAAGCAAAAGGAGTGTGAGTGCAAGACAGAATACAAAATAAGGGAGGTCAATGTCGTCGTGGCAAACCTCAGCAGATACCGAGTGCAATTACGGAATCCGTGGAACACGAATGTAAGCACGAACCGGGATCCACTTGGGAGTTGGCCATGCAGAACTCAGATATGCTATACTGCAAGTGTCATCTATGATCTATGTACAATCTTCTCAAATTATATGGATTAAGTTTCTGGTGCAGAACTTGAACCGAACAACATTTGTACAAGCAATTTACTTCCAACACATGAGGCTGTCACAATCACAACATAAATTACATATCAACAATGGGGTCTTTCTATAAACAACTCTTCCCTACAGGGAAGATTACTTTTGCCTCAAAATTCCCAACGCTGTTTTTATGCACAAGTTTGTAATGACCAAGAAGCTCCATCACTTAAGATGCAGACCAACCCTGCACAATATGAATTATGTTATTCGTTGACTTATAGCAATCAATAGAATACTCGGTTTTTGATGATTATCAAACTTATATGACTAACCCTATTCTGGAAAGTAATGCAACTTACATTGAAAGCATGTCTGCAGAAAAGTTTACTAGAAAAGCCTTATTCTAGTCTGGATTCTGCTCCGGCAAATGGGGCATAATTCAAGGTCTTCCCCACATTCACAACAAGTCTGAAATGAGAGGGGAAAGAATATTTTAGTCCTTTTATACAGACTTGTAGGTCATATAATTGAATGAATAAACACTCAATCCTCGAAAGATTATGTTGTCTTCGAATTGGTACTTACAAGTGTTTTAAACTTTTAAGGACTTAATTGGTGGCAAAATTTTTTTCAAGTGCCTAACCAACAACATCATAATCTTTGGAAGATTGAATTGAGGGATTACTCTAATTTAATTTGTTACCTGATGTCCACAACCAAAGGCCATATCCTTCCCATTGGTGAGACAAATAGGGCACACCTGCAATTAAACATGTTATATCATATGTAAACCGAAAAAACTAAAAATGACACCAAAATGAACATGACTCATGAAATAAGCTAAGCCATGTGCCCGCCTAATATAAGCTGGAAAATATTGACTAGTACCCTGTTATCATATAAAGAACTTGATGGTTCTCTGTGACCTGCACCAGTATCCACAGGTGCGCTTTGCATAAAGCTGTTTGAACGAATAGATCTTCCAGTGTTGCTTGAAGAACTCCTACCGATACCATACAGTGGTGGGGGTAGAGCAACCCTATCTGGTGAATGTCCCCTCCTTTTACTACATGTACCAATAAGTCATGAGATTTTCAAATTAAATTATTTCACCAATAAAGCCATATCTAACAAGTTATTATTATTTTCATGATATTGATATGATGTTATTGCCCCAGTATGCCATGGTCGAGGGTTGCCATGTATTGAGAAGGTATCTCCATCAAAGCTGCAAGGGCAAACTCGGCCTCCTTCTAGTTGCGTCAGCATTCTTCGACATTATTTCAGTAAAATTCACAAACTACATCCAGCCACAAATCAAAATATCACATATCAGCATAATATGAAGAGTTAAATATGGCAAGTCAACAAGGCTAAGTGAATTACACCAAACCTGAAAATTGTCAAATGCTCGCGAAGGGATGTTATCATCAAATTCCTTCATCATATCCCACGGTCCATCTCCAACTCCAACCAAAACTATTGACAGTGGATACTCACTGCAATTTCATAAAGAATATAGGAATACATAATGGTATTCTCCTTCTCCACAAGAGAGAAAACTAAAAACTTACCTGGCCTTAACAATTGCATCTATTGTCTTCTGTTCCTGCGGACTTAAGTGACCATGCTGTGTGTCAACGCTTCTGGTCACCTATGGCAACATGCTGAGTATTAGTTATAGAGGCCTAATAAAGGTAAGAAACAAGGAATATCTACAGAGACTAATATCTTTCATAAAAAGAGTTGGGACATTTAGTTTTCTTATGGAACTGTACAATGAGCCTCAATAAATATTAGCACAATTAAATGAAACTCTTGTAGAAATGCAGTTTCTTTTTTTATGACAGGAAACTTAAGATTGCTGCAGAGTGCAGATTTGAAGTACTTAAAAAATGCACTTCTCTCTATGAAGTGAAAAGTTACCTGTCCATCAGCGATTATTAGCAAGACATGATATTGACCACCACTTTGCTCAACAATAGTCATACCCATTTCAATAATAGGGGCAAATGAAGTAGGTCCTGTCACATGAATGCAATGAGTAATAATGAGAATGATTCAATACTATATCTAAGATAATTGATGCGAGCTAACATACCTGCAAGTTTGAGGTGAGGAACGATTTCTCTGTATCGCGACAAAACTTCCTCAAACCCATTGCAGAACCTCTCATCTGAATGGAAGCTAAAAACATCTTGATCATGTGTTGACGCTGATTGGGGAAAAAAAAAGAAACACAATTAGGATTGCAATGTGGAAACTAAAACAACTTCATTGAAAAAGTATGTAGATTCATATCTGGCATTACCATCTCCAAATCCAAAACAAGGAATCAAGTTATCTTCATCGAAAACAGATAAAGTTTTGCCGATAATGGAGATTGCCTGTTCATAAGGATTATAGCCACTTCCAATGTGATGCAAGCTTTTTCTGTTGAATGACATCTTCCCTGATTTTCAAAGTGAAGTATATATATTTAGTAGTACAACTCAATAAAAAAGATTCGAACATGAAGCTACGAGCAAGAGATAAAACCTGTCCACTCATTGCTCTTTGTGAAATCAATTCCAACAATGAGATTAGAAGATTCCAGGCCAGCATTTGCTAGAGCAGCAGTAACCTGTATTCAATTACTTCATTAGATTAGAAGATTCTAGGGGAACCGAACTCCTACCCTCAGACCAATATATGTTGGTTTCTATGGCTTGAACTAAAAACCTTCCAAGGCAAAATACATGAATTTAGAACCCATTCCTTTTGCTGTGGAAAAATAAAATATTCGTAAAACAAAAAAAAACAGTAACATACCATGTTTATAATTGTTATTATATCACTACTATTACAAATAATTATGTGCTTAACTACTTCAGTTCTCACTGTAGCAAAGGCGGATAAGTGAGCTCTGATTTCAAGAAGAACAATTGACAACACCTCCTTTTGCCCAATTAGATGGAATAAATTGGTTCCCTTTCATTTTCTAAAGTTTCTTTTGTCCCTTTTGTGCTGATATTTGAACTTTATAGCAGTAAGAATACTAGCTTAAAGTCAATAATAAAAACAGTGCCTAAGGTTAAGACCACACATTATCAACCCCAACCCCAATACCCAAAAAACAAAAAAGGTCAATGATAATGACAGACAAAATAAAAAATCTGGTCATATATAAGCAAAATCCACAAAACACTATACACATGCAATGATCTAAATATCTAATTAGTAATTAATTACCTCATCCAGTGAACGGTAATTATCTGCAATTCTGGAATATCTCCTATCCAACTTCCTTCTTGGCTTGCCACCATAGTCATAAACTGGTGCTGATGCAGATACTGGACTTTGGTGAGAAGGGTATGGTGATTGTGGTGGTGGGTACCCACCACCATAACCATAGTTGTTGTTGTTGTTATAATCCCATGAAGATGAAGAAGCACCTGAACCATATGAATGAACATGCCTCCTACCACTACCACCACCATCAGATTCTCTTGAACTCTTCCCTCCCATGATTGTGTCTTTCAGAATAAATCCCACAAACAATAAAATGGCAACAAAAGCTGTCCAAGTCTCTAGCTGCAATTCCAATTTCTTAAACATTAATATGAACAACAGAAACACACACAAGTACAATGTTTATATATATAATATACAATGTAAGACTTGGTGAAAGGAACCAAAAGGTTGACTATCCACACAATTCAACAACAACAACAACAACAACAAAAACAACTTCTAGAAGCCATATAAAATTTCTGAGAAACTAAGTGATGCATACTACTATTCAATAATCCAAGGCTCAAGTGATAGTTACCTCTATGTTCATTGCTTCAACAAGAATTGCAAGTTAATAAAGATTTAAGGTAGAAGGTTGAAGGAACCCAGCAAGGTCAAGTCAACTAGTGAAAATAATTTCACCCCTTTCTTCCAGTACAAGATTATATATATTTATGTATAATAATAATAGCTCAACTACAAATTAAATAATTTTTATTGCACCTACTCTTTTTTTTACACCTAAAGGCTATACTCCTTTCTAATCAATTCGTAGATTAAGTTAGTTTTGTTTATAACAATAAATTTATTTTGTATACATACCATAACCAAACTTAAAATATTATACTTAAAAAAATTAATTATCTATAAATTGGACTGATTTTTAATTTGATGGGGGTTAAAAATTAAGATTATGTTTGGATTGATAGTGTTGGATGGAGTAAAGTGCAATGGGAAAGAATCTTTTGGCAGATTTCATTGTTTAAGACTAAGAAAGCATTTGACGTATTCGCAGTTCACATGTATTATGCAAACAAACAAGTAAGTTAAAAGTGAAGAGTGTACATTTTATTAAACTTTTTTTTTTTGAACTGGTTTTATTATACTTTTTAAAACATAAATATAATATCAGGTAGTAGTAGCCACGAAATGAACCTCTATTATTTTATTCAACAAGAAGTTGAACATTTGTTCGCATGGAGCCTTCTTAGTAGTACACGTAGGTACAAATATTGCGAAAAAAGCCACTTTTGACTAATGTAACGTCCCCACCATCGAAAACTCCCTGGAATTAACTCCTAACTCAGAAACTCACTGACCAATATATTTGTCCAATCTCATTTTTAAGCAAAATAATTAACTTAACACTTGTTAAGTAAATTTGTCGAACATATTTAATTTTATCAAATTCATATAAAAAAAATACTTTAATAAATTTACATTGAGAATAAAAAAAAAAATGACTCATTCACATTATAAGGATAGTTTATAAATGATTATATTGAGAATAGAAAATTAGTTAATTTTTACCTTATATCAATGGAATGTCTTTTTTTCTTACAAATGAGACTAGGAGGAATACTCGGGTAATGTTGGCCTAGCTTTCTCTCTCTCTCTTTTTTAATATGTCTTTTTTTAATTAAAGTAAAAATTAGGCAAATCATATATATTAGAAAAGAGAAAATGGGTAATGCACTGACAATATAAAGTTTTTTATACCATAGGTGCATCATTCATCATTCATTCGTTTATGGTTGTTGACTTTTAAATTAAAGTAATCCAAATGAATGATGGATGATAGACTGATGGTGTAAAAACTTTACACCGCCAATGCATACCCATTGATCTCATTAAAAAATTCTACTTAAAAAATGAGCTTAAATTTTATGTATAAACTAAGTAGAAGAAGCTTTCCTAGAAATTGTGAATAAGTGCCTCACTTGGTAGTATTTGACACGGAGCTCCTAAATAAAACCCACCATGTAATCGCAGCAACGTTAACTTCTTCCTTTTCTTTCATTTATTTTTTCCCCAACTTTATCGTAATACTAATATATAATACTCCATCCATTCCTAATAAAAAACTATCCATTCCTAATAAAAAACCTTTTGGTAAAATTTAAGAAGTTGGTTAAATTAATCTATAATATTAAAAATAGAATATTTAATATTTTTTTTTATAACAATCTTTATAAATATTGTTAGAAATCTAAGAAATGTTAAAAAAATATTGATGTTTATGGAAAAAAAAGTAATTACTAATTGTCATTAAAAAATTAATATAAAATCTTATTTTTAAGAACAAAATAAAATTCTCAAAATGATATTATATATATAACTATAATATAAGGCATATTGTCATTGTGCTCAATAATTACATACTCTCTCCGTTTCAATATATCTGTCACTTTAGAAATTTCACGCGGATTAAGAAAGTCATCTAATACTCTAATTTTTAAGATAAGAATAGGACAATTTTACTATATTATCCTTACATTACATTAATTATCACACATTTCAAATATTTCTTCTTTTTTTTTTACATGGGAGATCTGGGACTAGAACCCATGACCTGAGAGAGGGGAAAATCTTAAGTGTCCTTGCAGCCACCAACTGGATTGTCTTACGCGGACAAATGTTTCAAAACATTTAAAAGCAAGGTTAAAGTTAGAAAAAATTAATTGATGCACCGTCGAATTCCTAAAGCGACAAATAATTTGGAATAAGTTGAAAAATATTAAAACGACAAATAAATTGAACATACGGAGTACATAATTTTGTTTTCCCTTGCTTTCAATAATTAGTACTTACTTTCTAATTTTTACCTTCATTTTGTTACATTATTTTATTTTTTAATTTTAAAATTATCATTGATTGATGTTTTTCAATGAATGTTTATTAATCAATTTGGTCTCTCAAGATTTTTATCTTCATCAAGTTAGTTTATGAAAAATTGAAAAATATAAATTGGTCCGAGAAAATCTCAATTTCCGGTCAAATTAATCATATTTGAGATTAAACTAAGAATATGTTTTAGAACAAAAATTTTGGGGCAATTTTTAGGACAATTTTTTTAAATCCTCGAGAACAAAATAGTCATATACATACGAATATCTTCTAGGACCAACATTTAGTCTTTACTCTTAATAGTATAACTTATGATTTTGAATTTTCTTAAAAAAAGTTGTCTTTTATTTAAAAATAGATATTAATGATTAATAAAGAAAAAAAAATGGAATTTTTAAGTTGGAAAATATATGGAACCGTTTACTTTATACATGTTTCAATGAAGTGGTGAGAATGTTGTAACAAAGGTTCTGCTTTGCATCCCAAAATCACTAGTAGTTTTGATTAATAAAGTATCTTAGTTGAAATAAACGTTTGAGAATTAAAAGTAGAAAAACCATACTCTCAATAGTCAATACACTGAAAACTCAAACAAAATTACTATTGCAGTTCAAACATAAACTTCTTCGAGATATGAAGGGATGTATCGTCTAAGGAAAATACTAACAAATGTTTTAAAGATACTTGTTAAGAATCTGAATATGATTTAAAAGTTTTAGAATGCGTAATTTTTTGAGTTCCAAAAAAAAAATAAATAAAAAATTAAAACTTGTGATGTTTTCTCTACTTCTACATTTGTTAGCAAGACACATCATTGAATTACGATGAAAGTGCATGAAGAAGTAAGCAACATCAGTCTTGGGTCTAGCAGCAGACGTTGCAAACAGAACTTTTGCAAAACAAAACAAATGCAATTTTATCACTTGTCACATAAATTAAACCCGGCAATATCAAGGGCACTACTTACGTGTACTTAAGTTTTGGCTGGTTGCACAATAATATTCTAATAAACCAATAATTGTACAACAATATCTTAATAAATTAATGGTTACTTGACAAATTGGCTAATTTGATTCATTTAAGCTAATATAATAGTGACTTAGAGCAAACTTGACAACGACATGAACTTATTAAATAACTTGTCGAGCAATTATTGATTCATTAAAAAATTATTATACAATTATCCCAAATTTTTTCTCATGGTTGTGAAAACCCAACCGAACCAGACGGTCCGACCGAAAAACCGGTGAACCGGTGGAGATACCGGTCCGGAAGAAGCCAAGAACCGCCCTAAGAAAAAATCGGAGTTAAACCGGCCAAACTGGTAATGAACCGTCAAAACCAGTGGTTCACCGGTTTGCATTTTGGCAAAAAAAAAAAAAAAAAAAACTGGGCTGTTTGGCCTAGTGGTTCACTGGGCTGTTTTTATATTTTAAAAAAACATACTAAATCCTAAATTCCTGAGAGATTGAATCAGCTGGGCAAAAGGAGTAATACTGATGTATTACCTATTAATATTTTCTTTCTTCAATTTACTAAAGCTTCCGACCCGCGCTCTTTTTTGAGCAGCTCTTCCCAGCCGGACAACATTGTATATTTGATTTATTTTCTTTCTGAATGAACATTGTATACTGTATAGTACTTGTTAATTAATAATTAATAATATTTTCTTATTATGTTATTATATTGTTATATATATATATATATACGCACACACATGTGCGTACATTAAGACCGGTTAAACCACGATTTGATCTCGATCTAACAACTAAACCTTGAACCAGTACCTTGACCGGTTCAATAACCGGTCCAGTTTTCAAAACATTATTTCTTCTACATGATAAAAATATTCTAATGCCAATTAACATAACAAAAATTCTCACAAATCAAAAACTACTAATCAATCACTTCTTATAAGTATCTCTTTTTGGGACGTCTATCAACATTCATGACGTTGAGCCCTTGACTAGAGAATTTGTTTACTTTATGTCTACTAGTGTGCCGCCCGTGCCTGTCGTTCCGCATTCTCATTTTCGTGTTTTTGTCGTAAGAGTTGTTTATAGTAAAATGATGTATTGAAAAATCGATCTTTTTGAATGTTATTTATTTGTTAAAGATGTTCATTTTCGTGTAAATTGCTATCATTGAGTGTATGAATTCTTAGTTGTGATGTTCAAGAATATGGATCCATAAATTTCAACAACATTATACATGCAATGTTAGTTTGTTATTTTCCGATTTAATTTTTCTTAAATTTAATATGTTTGTCTAGATGCATGACGTAGTAGAGTTTGCATAACTTGAAACGGAATAACAAAATAACATTGCATGTATATTAAATTTAATATGTTTGTCTAGATGCACGACATGCATTATCGTATGATGATATTTTTTTCCACTTTTATGTTTGTCTAGTGAGTATCATATTGGTATTCACCGGATGATATACTTATAGGCAAATGCTAGCGTGTCGACAGACACTCCATTGTCGTGTTTTTTCGTAAAGAGTTGTTTGCCATAAAATAATATTTATTTGTAAATCAACATTCTTATCGTCATGTTTTATGGTAAAGTTTAAAATATTCATTGGAGATCTTTAGTACTTATATAAAACTACTTTATGCCTTACTTATTATGTGAAAAACCGAATTTTGTATTAATGAAACTATCAACACATTTTATGTTATTATTGAAAAATAACACTACAAATACTTACAAAACAACTAACTTTTGTCGTGCATCTAAATTCCTTTCTAAAAAAAGAAAAACAAATCAAATCAAATACATTTATGGGGTCATCCCATGTTCTATATCTAATTTCTCTATTATATAAAACATGTTAAACACTGATATAAGAAAGTGAAGAAACAAAAAAAAATAAGAGATATCAGTAATAACAATTGTAACAACAATTATTTACCTTTAATTTGTGGGTCGTCCCAATAAAGTATTTGTTCTATTTCTCTTATCCGCATTCGTGTTTTTGGCATAAATAGTTGTTTGTTTTAATTCGGTATATATATTTGTAAATCAGCATTCTTATCATCATGTTATTAAAGATGAAATTTTCCGTGTAAATTAACCTTTTTTGATGCATTATTAGTGTGTCGACATGCGCTCATGCCTGTCGATCCGCATTCCTATAATATTGTAGTGTTTTTGGTGTAAAGAGTTCTTTGTTTTAATTGTATTTTTTGGGTGCATTATTAGTTGACATTTTCTATGATATGGATATACCTAATTTCAATATAATTATTCATCATTGTTATTTTGTTAATGATATCATTTTTTTTTACTAAATATTATTTTTGTTAAACATCATTGTTATGTTATGTTTCTAATTATTAAATAAATTAATGTTAAAATTAATTAAATAAGGTGTAATATCATAAAAGTGAGTATAACTATGGCTAAAGCAATAGGGATATGAGATGTTAAATTCTTGAATCATAAAAACACATTAACGGGTGCATAACATAATATTAAAGCAACTGCTTTTAAGCTATATATAACTATGAATATGTTAATGCATTCCCAACCAACCCAAAAAATACTGTATTTGTAAACAAAAATTAATAAAAAAAAATACTATGAATTGTTTGCAAAAGTTTTTATTGTAATTAATTTTCTACCATTGCAATGCCTTAAGCCCCTTATAAGGAAGACAAAAAATAAGAACGGAAAAGAGAATAAGCATGCATGAATTGGAGAAGAGGAAAAAGAAGAAAAGAGAAAACAATTTTTTTAGTCAGAGATCAATTTTTCATAAATCAAAGTTCCAAGCAACTATGAGAGATTGAATCAAATATATATCAAAAATCAAATATTTGCTGAAACATATGATTAATTAATTATAGTTAGTTAGTAACTTTTTTCCCCTTGTGGTTGATTGGCACATGTTTGTATCTAAGCAAAAATTAATCTTTGAGAATTGCATAATTGGTAAGGAATCTGAGATTTGGTGGTGAAGACAATTCATGTATTTCTGTTTTCAACCCATACAAATCAAATAAAAAAAAGAAGTGGGTATATTTTAAAACTACTACTTATTTAAGGGTGAGATAAAAGACCCTTCCATGTATGTTTATACTCTTGCAATAATCATGACTACAATAAATATTTCCAGGTTTCACGTCGCATCTATCTCTACGCATTATTAAACTATCCGAATGCACTGAATAGATAATTCAAATTATCAACAAAATACAGTAATGAAAAGTATAAAAAATATGTACGTATAAATAAATACTTATTAGAAGACTAAAACTCTCTTTTTTTTAAATACCTTGAGAAAAAAGGAGAACTCCAACAGCAATTGCGTAGATGAATTTCGACATAGCCATTTGACTTTTTCATATTAATCTTTGAATTCATATTAATGGTTGGATTATATGAATGCGGATTATATGAATGCGGATGGATATAGTAATCTCAAAGAGTCAAAGTGTGGTTGGATTATATGAAAGCGCAACAGTGCATCAATAAATTACCTGCTGAAAAACAAAAGAAAACAGACAACATAGACGTAGCCAGTAGCCATGAGCCCATGAGATCCCTCTCACTTCCAAGCCACTAAAGCAAGAAGAGAAGTACGCCGAATCTCACCGACATCATTTTTTAGTAATAGATAGATTTATCCTTATCTACCATAGTTTCTTCCAAATTTAATACTCCCTCCTAAATATAAGACCCTTTTGACACTTTTGTTTTATTCCTATTTATAAGACCCTTTACCAATTTTCAATGAGCATTAATTACTTTTTTCCACAAACATCCTTATTTATTTAACACTTTTTAGATTCCCAATAATATTAATAAGGGTAGTTTTGAAAATACATCTCAAAAGTTCACATTTCCAATACAATTAACTAAATTATTTCACTCTCTTAATGGACGTGAAATCTTCCAAAGGGGTCTTATAAATAGAAACGGAGGGAGTAATTTAAAGATTACTATTCCATTATACATTGCAACGTGAAAATAAAGAAGGAAAAAATTCAATATTCAATGTGCGTGCATAAGCCATAGTAGTTGATATAAGAAATATTAAAACCAGAACTGAAGTTGCATAAAACCAAAACACCAAAACTGTAGAAGTATTAATGAAAAGTGTTAAAACTATGTAATTTATAAAATAGAAACTGATAATAATAATAAAAGCAAAAGTATTAATCCAAAAAAAATGTCAAACGAAAGAAAAGAAAGGAAGCCCCACTAAATTCCAAAACACAAATATCTAGAACTACTAAAATCTCATTCTCAAGTATATATTATACAGTAAAAGGGGCCAACCTGCAATGTTCATGTTTTACCAAGGCCCATCTCATTCGGGATGAGGCACTGGCCACCCCTTCTGAGAATAAAAGAAAAACTAAGGAAGAAAAGTAAGGCAACCACACTAAATTCCTATTAAATAGTTTTTCATTGTGGCACTGTGGATAACATCTTTAAATCTCACAAATATTTATAGTTGAATCTGCCGATGTTGATATTATTCATGATAACTTTTTCTTTCTTTCTTTTTTCTCGATAAATATTATTCGTCGTACGTAACTCTCACTCTCTCTAAATCATTCCAGAACTAAGCAATTTATTTTTTATTTTTTTTAATGGAGTCACTAGATAAATTTTTTTACATGTTTGTAAAGATAAAAGATAAAAAATAATTTGATTTGTTGCAAGAGAAGCATGGAATATTCATTAATCATTAATTATTTTTCGCTATTTATATAAACTAAGATCATATTGAATAAGGATTTTAAAAAAAAAATCATAGTAATAATACTTTTCAACTTATAAACGTAAAAGATAAATATAAATATAAACAAAAATTTTCTTTTCAATTGTGAATTGTGATAAATAAATTGGAAATGGTTGATTTACCACTTCTCCATCTATCATCTATCAATGCAAGTCTACATGTAGGCTTTAATTATTACTTGCCTGTAATAGTTGTAGTACTCGATATGAGTTTTAACCCAGCTTAGAAATGTTACAACTTCTTAAATCGATATCTTTAAATGACTTGTAAAATGATATATTGTAAAATCGGTCTTTATGAGTTGTTTATAATAAAATAATATATTGCAAAATCGATAATTATATGATTGTCATGTTATGTTATAAGTAGGAGCGACAGGGTTTGCGCCACTTGCATAATTAGAAACACTCTTCATCCTATTAAATTCATATTAAAATGAAAATATTAATGATGAATAAGTAGATCATAATAGAATGAGAGCGTTCAACCACATAAGGAATCATAAAAACAAATTATGAAACAGGTACTTTAGTAAAACGTGAAATTAATTTGGGAAACTAACAATTTTGTGTAACCTACATGTGAAGAATTGAGAACATAAATAAAATAGTTATAATGGACTGCAAAATGAGTAAACATAATGATCTTAATATCCCATGAAAAATAAGAGATAGGCCCAAGATTCAATTAAACATTTGCAAGTGAACATGTCATAGAGTGCAGTAAAATAATTTAGACTTCTAAAACAATAAAAAAGACATACATTTTAATATAACCCAACTCAGGCTTAGATTGATAATTAATGAAAAAGAAATATATAAAACAGTGTCAATGACATAACTAAATAGAGTAAAGTAATGAATGAAAATAAAGTTAAATAAAGTTAGTTGGAAAAAGAGAAGAACTTTTATTTGTAATAAGAGATCACATAAAATTTCAGAAAAGAATGAACCATCAAATGTTACATTATTTCATTAGCAGTTTTTATACTATTCCTTGAGTTCCTTATTCATCCATAGGCAAAAGAATAGACCAATGAAAATAACATACATAGCTAATCAACATAAATTGAAAATTAAAAATAAGATTAAAGAAAATTATTTGAAAAAGATAAAAACTTTTATATATTTATAATTTATAATATATAAAAAATCCTATATAGAATTTCATTAAGAAATTTGATAAAGAATGAACCATCAATTGATTTTTAACGAGGACAATTCTTTATTTTTAAATTAAAAAGAAAAGAAAAGTACTTAATATTGTTCATTCTTTGTACGAACTTGAGAGGTTCCTTATGCAACTCATTAAAGTCCTTCTTCATCCATAACCTTTACACAATATGTAAACATGCATAAAGAGAATTGAATAATCCTATCAAAGAGACAAATCATTATTACCTATATACATAATAAATTGCTTTTATGTTGTTTACATAATTTTTTTTAATCTACTTTGAAAACTATTTAACATAGTGTTTTTATTATATGTTTCCAAGTTGCAAGGTCCCAATTAAAAGGTTTATTTAAAGTTGATTGAATCAAAATTACTATACCACATGAGCAAGAGCATAAAGATGGAAATTAAACGTCATAAAGAGCCATTTAGTTTTTTTTTTTAAAAAAAAAACCACGCAATTAATAGCAGAAAAAACCATAGTTTCATAATGTGGAAAAGTTATAAATAAAAATGAAAACCTCATTTATATTTTGCAGCAACACAAGAAGTTCATGGGCAAAACTTGTACTAAGAAAGTGATAGAAATTGGCAAATGGATTTGTATGGAGTTTAATGCAATTTTGTTTTTTTAGTTTGAAGGAAGTTCCTCTCCCTTTAGAAACCATTGCAGTTATTTTTATTCAACTTTACTTTGCATGTTTTACTTTCTGCAACGTCTCAAATTAGTTTAAAAGAAGTATGAATGAATGTACAATTTTTTTTTCACGGATATCTGGCATCATTTTTTCCAAAAAATATATCAAATTCGATATTGTAAATTTACATGAGTAAAAATATAAAATGGGTAGAAGCTAATTTACGCCAATTACTGTTTAGTTAAAAAAAATCATATTTATGATTTTATAGCAATAGAATAATAGAATAATATTTGAAAAAATATGGCATACCTCCAAAAACCTCATTGATAGGATCATTATGTCATCCACCAAAAGTCTTAGGTACTTCCAAATGCAATGTCCCCATGACTAGGACTCTGACTTCAATATGTTTAGTTCACATGTTGCAACGCTCAATGACATTTACCAAGTTAAAAAGATACTAAAAGTAAAAACCAATAAAATGCAAACACACCAGACAAAAGCTTGTGCATGATATTCAATTGAAATCCCATTAACTGGCAACGTGTATATAAACGTAAATAAAATTGATGGAAAAAAAAAGATAAAAAGATAACGCATGCCAACAATAAAAATAGTATAGATAGTATAGATAAATGTAAAAGATATAGAAACATGTGAAGAAATTATTATCAATCAAATAGAAAACATATGCTGGTTACACCCCTTAAAAAAATCACCTCTACTAATGCCTTCTTTGCGTGCCAGAAACCAAATGCTTCCCTACGCTTCTCCTTAAGTTTGATTTCATAACACAACCTTTCACATATATATCTTCGATAGTGATTATCAATAGTGTTGATGAACTTCTTGAAGGCCCTAACAATGGAAAAATCATGAATCAAAGGGAACCACAAAGTAACAAACATGTTAGGGTATCAGCGCCACCCATCGTCACATACACAACAAAACATAATAATTATTAAATTTTTCTGGCAACGATACAGTAGTAATAAATAAATGTCATAGTGAAAGACATAATACGTTCCCATCATTTCAAAAACGGTGGCTGCTCTTGCAACGATTATTGGTAGCACCACCATGATTATCAAATTCTCTTGCCATTAACCGTTCTTGTTCGCTCTAATAATCGGTTTTCAGTTTTCGAAGTTATTGACCGAACATAGAATTATCTGGCTGGTAGAGGAAGCTGGTAACTACCGTGTCAATAGTAACTCTGAAATTTGGTGAATTAGACAATAAAGAATGTAGTTTATGAAATAAAGATTATGAAGAACAGTTTATGTAAAACAAAAGTAGAAAATTAAAAAGAACAGTAAAACAAAAGCCTCTTATTTGGATCCACTTGTGAAGTCCTCAAGAACTCGTCGCTCTTCTTCGATCTTGTTTTGACCACCATTAAATGATTATTCTTCACCAATGGTTCCACTTATCATGTTGGGCATTTTTTTTTCAAAGAAAGGTGAGAGGTCATTTATTGTTAACAGTAACTTGTGGGAGGCCATGTGTTTATATTGGAAATTTTATTTTTCACCAGAAAAACCACCCACTAAATAGGCTAGGAGTTGGAATTTAAGGGTATTATTGGAAAACCATTGGAGTTTAAGGGTATTATTGGAAAAACATAATTATGTAAAAAAGTTAGTTAAGAAACGGTTAAAAAACAGGGTTTGCTTTATATAATAGTATAGATAGTATAGATTTACTTTTCAAGTTCCCAGTGCGTATGCTTACAAGCTTCATTTGATGTATGTGTTAAACATTAGTCAAAGTTTTCATAATATCATTATGCATTTTAATTCGGATTGTTTCAGTGTCAACGATCTTAAAGGGCACATATTATTTGTCATAAGAGCAATACCACCATCAATTGATTGATAAGTTGTAAACCAATACCATTTTGGATCCATGTAGTAAGAGCAACTAGAATCAATAATCCAAGCACCACCAAAAGGAACTAGTTGATGCCGAGAAAACATTATTAGCATTTTCAGCCACACTAGCTGAGTAACTTGAACTAGCCTTATTCTTTTCTTTAAGTTTCAAACATTTTGCTTTCTAATGCCCTTATTTCTTGCAATATCTGCATCTTCCCTTGCACAGTCTAAATTTAGATCTAGACTTGCCTCTTTTGAAAATACTCGAACCAACTTCCCTTGATCTCCTTCTAGCAAACAAGTTCGCTGCAAAATCATCATGTCAATCATTATCGTACTCCATCTTCTCACGATTCAAAAGTGATGATTTAACATCATTAATATTAAGGCTTTCACGCCCATATATGAGTGTTTCTCGAAAATGCTTATATGAGGGAGGTATGGAACAAATAGCAACATTGCCTATTGCTCACTTGAAAATGACTCATCCATTTATCAACTCCATAGCTAATAAAGTGAACTTAGAAATATGTGATTTAATGGATGTCCCTTCATTCACTCGAAGTGTGTACTGTGTACAAACATTGCAACACACATAGACGATTAACAACCGTCCTTCTCATGTATGTATAAGGACTCCAATTTGGTCCACAAAGACTCCGTTATTTTCTTCCATATAACTTCTTACAAAACATTACTTGTAATGGATAATTGAATATTCGACATTGCTTTTGCATCTATATCAACCCACTCAAAATCCTTCACTATGTTGGGCTTCTTAGTTCTTTCCTTTCCCACAAAGTGATACCTTTTAATTTTTGTTAGGTCAAAACAACCATCGTGCGAACCTTCCACATCCTAAAGTTGATGTGCCCATCAAATTGTTGAATATCAAATTATATTCACAATATTTTTGAATACACAAATTCTCATAACGATATAACCGCTCTAAAACTAGTTTATTATAAATAAGCTGAATTTATAGGCTACAATGGTTTTCTATTAACTATTCAGAACGTATTGGAGACAAACAACTCTGTCTCTCTCTACCATCATTTGTTTCTTAAAAATAGAATTTGTCTTTCTATAAAAATATAACAGAATGAAAGCCACACATTAATAATTAATTTTACATATATGCTTACACACCTTTCTTGCACATATATACTCCTCTATAATGCTTAAACATAACTGTTCTAATTATATGATTATACATTCTAAAAAAAGAAAATACAATATATGATTATACATTCTAAAAAAAGAAAATACAATCGTATCAAATTACAATCAATCTTGCATAAACAAATTATCTCCTTACATATTTATATTTATGATTTCTCCTCACCAATACATACAAAGCATTAATCATACATATGCAATAAGCCAAGCAAAGGAATGCCAAAGTGGTCACTCCCATTTGCACATAATTTGATGAGTGTGTCTAAAATCATGAGTTAAAACCAAAGTCCCATCCATTCTCTTCAAAACAAAACTTTCTACAAGGACATAACATCCAAAATTTTCCCACCTCTTAGTCCCCTCAAACTTCTCTTCTCTTCCCAACCTTACTTTCCTTTCATTCTCAACCATCCAACCACCTCTTTCTTGCTCCCATTTCATTCTCTCAACAACAGCCAAACTCAACCCTACACTAACCTCTCCTCGTACACTATCTAAACTCTTAAACCACACCACCCTATTCACACCATTTCCTTCATCCCAAATTGCTTCCTTCCCACTAATCATTGCTACTTCTGTTTTAACATAAACATCAATAAACACTATATTTCCTTCACTCTTAATACTATTATTTTTCTTTGAGAACATCTTTTCCCACCTTTGCTCAAGTGTCATTTCATAAAACACTGATCTTTTCATTTGGTCCTTCACTTTCACACCTTCCATCACAAACATGAAAGGACAATACCACTTCCCAATTATCACTGATTCAGAGTGATCATTAGACAATGAAAAATTAAAAGGCGGTAATTGATCGTGCAAGGAACAATTTAGGCCTAAAGCTTCATCCAAATGATAATGGTGAGGAGTAGTGGCACAAATTGACCAAGTTTTTCTTCTTAAAAATAAAGGAGGAAAGCCATCTGGAGTAATTGACTTGGCATAGAAACCACAACAATTCTTGTGTATCTCAAATTGTTGATATTCATTAAAAGGATCCAAAGGCCTTGGCTTAACATCTTTGATGCAATTGCAGAAGAAACAATTTCTCATGTCATCTTCCTGTGAACTTGTGCTTGCTTCCCTGCATATCAATCCAATACAATGCAGTAATCAATGATGACTTACCATGATTCTAAGTGAGGTTACATTTGTGACTATTAAAGTTGTACAAAAATGTGGCAAATGCAATCATAATTGTGATCGCAATGCAATTACAAAGATTTCTAAAACTACAATATTGCAGTCGTAAATGCGATAAAACTATACTTTGAGCTACCAAAAATAATTCGTTAGCGAGCAACTTGTAATAATTGATTATAGTTATTGAAAATTTATAAGATTTAGAATTATGAAAAATTATGGATCTTAATTTGTATTAACAAGTTTATCATCTTTGAGGACTCAGATTTTTCGGCGTTGAGATTTTAATGAAAATTTTGAACAAGAAATTTTAAAATTACAATAAAAAAGTAGTATTGACTAGGGGTGTTCAAAACCGAACCGGACCAATTATAAACCGCAGAACCGGATCGAAAAACCGAAAAAAACCGCTTGTACTGGTTTTTTATTGGGGTGATTTTCTGTAAACCAATCGGTTCGGTTCGGTTTTTGATTTCAGTTGAAAAATCGAACCGGTCCAAACCGAACCGATCCTTTATTATGTGAAAATGGAACGCACCGTTTTACTCTTTAGCAATAGCAGATGTGTTTTTAGGTTTTTCCCCTCACTCTCTCAGACCCTACCTTCTCTCTCAAACCCTACCTTCTCTCTCAATTTCTCATCTAACGCCACCTCTCTTCTCTACCACCGGCCGTCGCTGCCTCTCCTCTACGGCTCTACCGCCGCTCCCTCACTAGTCACTACCCTCAAACCTTTCGCCATCATCATCATCTCACGAGTCCATCAACACTCAAGCATGCAGAACCCATCAACACTCAAGCAGATGCCGTCGCCGTCGCCGCTTCCTCAAGGCCTAAGGCCTCAACCAGGACCAGTCGCCGTCGTCGCTCCTCCCTTCAAGACCCGACGCTGGAAATCCTTCAATGGAGGTATGATTTCTATTTTCTACAGCTTATGGTTTTCATTAATTAGATAAAAATCCACATCAAGCTATAGCAAAATAGAACGTATTCATCTTACTTTGTTACTATTTATTTTTAAATGTTACTATTTTTGGCTTTAGTGTTACTGTGTTAGTGTGTTACCATTTTAATTGTTACTGTTAAGTGTTAAGTAGTGTGTTACCATTTTATTCAGGGGATGATGCAGGTAAAATAGAAAGAAAATAAATAGAACTCGTTTAATATTATTTTTGATTTACGGATTTATTTTTGCCTATTTGGTTCTGATTCATGGTGTTTTGCAGGCCGAAAATAATCAAACTAATGAGAATGTAGTTTCAAATGTTGATTCCAACAAGTCTTCCACTGAACTAGTCAAGGAGGGTCAAAATAATGTGAGCGAAGAGGAAGCTTCCTAGGCTGTCAAGAAAAGGAAAATTGGTTCCAAGGCCAATGATTCCACTACCGAAAATGAAGTTAAATCTTCTAGACAAAGATCTTGGACTTGGGATCATTTTACAAAGAATAATGATAAATCAAATCCTAGAGCCTGCTGTAATTGGTGTGGGAAAAGCTATCACATAAAAATGGTACTAAAAATCTTTCTAACCATTTAGAACAACAGTGTAAGAAGTTTCCTAGGGAACATTTTGATGCTACTCAAAAAACTCTTTCTCTTCAACCATTAAAAAAGGAAGAAGGGAAAGGAGCAACTAGTTCTCTTGTTGGTATCGGCTTTGATGCGGATACTTGTAGAAAAGCTCTAGCTAGGATGATAATTGTAGACGAGCTACCTTTTAAGTTTGTTGAGGGGGAGGGATTTCGCTACTTCGTGAGTATTGTGCAGCCTAGACTCTCAATTCCGAGTAGGATCACAATTGCTAGGGAATGTTGGGGCCTTTACACTGCTGAGAAACATAAAGTGAAAAGCATATTTTCGCAATCCAGCCAAGGCGTGTGCCTAACTACAGATTGTTGGACTTCGGTTCAAAATTTGAATTACCTTTGTCTTACTGCGCATTTTATTGATAATGATTGGAAGTTGCATAAACAGATTCTTAATTTTTGTCCAATTAAGGATCACAAAGGAGAGACAATAGGTAAAAAAATTGAAAAATGTCTAGAGAGTTGGTTGATAGGTAGAGTTTTTACCATCACAGTTGACAATGCTTCCTCAAATGATGTTGCTACTGCTTATTTAAAAGATAGAATGGAGGATTGGAATTCACATCCCTTAAGAGGAGAGCATATGCATGTGAGGTGTGCACACATATCATGAATCTCGTGGTTGGTGATGGGTTGAAAGATTTGCATGAGTCAATCAACAAAATTAGGAGTGCGGTTAGACATGTTCGTGCATCTCCGAGTCGAATGGATAGGTTTAAAAAATATTGCAAGGAAGCTAGAGTACAAGACGAGTCAAGTGTGCAATTGGATGTTCCCACTAGGTGGAACTTCACTTTTATTATGCTTGAAAGTGCACTGAAGTTTCAGAAGGGTTTTAAGAGAATGGGTGAGAAAAATAATGAATTTAAAAGTATGCATGGTATGATCCCAAGGAGTGTTGATTGGGAAAATGCTAAATGCTTTGTTAAATTTCTGAAAATATTTTATGATATCACCAAGAAGATGTCGAGTTCAACTTACGTGACTTCTTCTCTTTATTTCAATGAGCATTGTGTGATCATGCTGACATTGGACAAATGGATTGCAAGTCATGACCCATTACTTAGTACTATGGCTATAAAAATGAAAGCAAAGTATGTTAAGTATTAGGGGAATATTGAAAAGATGAATGTCATGATCTTTATTGCTATCATACTTGATCCTCAAAACAAGTTTTATTTTGTTAAGTGGGGTTTGGAGAAGATTCATGATAGGCACGACGCAAAATTTTTAATTGAAAAGATAAAGAGCACATTATATGGAATGTATGAAAGGTACAAGTTTTTCCGTGGTGAAGGTGAAGTAAATTCTGGACAGCATTCCCATGAAATGGCAAACTTTGATCCTGATGCAAATGCTGAAATTTCAATTGCTATGGAGTTTGAGAAGGACATGAGTTTTAATGAGACAATGAGTAAAAATGAAGTAGATTTGTATCTCATGGAGGCTAGAGAGAAAAAAAGTCCTACTTTTGACATCTTGAATTGGTGGAAGGTAAATTCCACCAAATATCCTATACTTGCTCAAATAGCTAGGGATGTGTTGGCCATGCTTGTGTCTAAAGTTGCTTCAGAGTCTGCTTTTAGTACAGGAGGTAGAGTCCTTAATTGTCATAGGAGCTCTCTTTCACTGAAGACAGTTGAAGCCTTGGTTTGCTCACAAAATTGGTTTCGTTCCGCCTCAGTTGCAACGGATGTTGAAGAGCTCTTGGAGGACTTGGAAAAACTTGAGAAAGGTATTTGCTTCTGTATATTATCAGCTATTTTTTTTTTTCAGTTTATAAATGTTGTATCTCATTCAATTTTTTTAGACCTTGAGCCAACTCCACAACTAAATGAAGATGATTGCAGTTCAGAATCTAATTAGTTTTGTAGTTGCAGCCTTCATTGTTGGTATGATGGACATGAAGGCAAATGCATTATTCTTATTCAATTTTTTGGTTGTTTTTTTAGGTGTGCATGCAGTTGCAAATTATGATGGACATAAAGACAAATGCATTATTGTTATGAAATATCTTGGGCTATTAGACTTTATTTTGAATAGTCATTTGTTAGTGTATCACTAAATTTCTCATTGTTATGAATTTTATTGTCAAGAGTTGCATGGCTGAAACTTGAAATGTTTATTGTTTAGGTAGCTAATTCTCTTAAATTCAGTAGTTGTATGTGACTATGTGCACTTATGCAGTGAATTTTATGTGGCTGAATTTTATGTGCAATGAATTTTATATTGCTGAATTCAAAACAGGGAGGCTGAATTTTATGTGCAATGAATTATATTGCTTTATTCAAAACAGGGAAAAAACAGTGGCTGAATTTTATGTGCATTGTGCAGTGAATTATTCTCATCACTTTACAGTGATGCATAATATGTATCAAAACATAGGAAAAAAATGAAATTTGAAACCGAACCAAACCAGACCGAAACCGCAAGGTTTTATTTGGATTGGATTCAATTGGATTTGTTAATAAAATGGACCGATCCAAACCGAACCGCATGTATATTTTGTTATCGGATTGGATGATATTTTACCTCAAAACCGAACCGATCCGCGAACACCCCTACATGAAGCACTTAGACATCCCTTCTTTACTATGGACCGTTACCAAAAATTAAGGTCGAATCTATCGATTTACAATGTCACGTGATTGGATCAGTGGCGTCAATTACTACATAAGACTCCATGTTTGTGTTGTGTATTATTAGCTATAGTGAACTCAAGTGTATGTAATGGTGCATTCTCTAGGCGTTGGCTTTTGTTTCTTGGATTAGTGAAAAGTATAGAGGGTTTATTTCCCCCTCTCGATATGCCTAGTATTTGTAGATAAAAATTCATTGTCCAGAGAGAATCTTTCTCCATCTCCAATTTTGTATTGTGAAAATGTAAATTATAAGCATTTCACTATTGATGCATAAAATCTTGCTTTGACTGGCTAGCATGTGTATGTTATGATCGAGGAGATATTGAACTTGCAAGTAATCACTTTGGTCATTAGCAAGATGTAGCACATAATATTTGATGTTGAGTTGACAATAATGTGTTTGGTGATGATCTTCTTCACGTTGATTAAGCCAATAATGGAATAAGCTGAAGGTGCAATGGGAACAACAATAATTCATGTAAATACATCTAAAACGATAACAACCAAGTCTTTATTTTATTAGGTAAGGTTGGCTACATGTATCAAACAATGTCATAAAGGTTTATCATATATCATGTTTTTTGATAAAGTATTTATCTCCATATCTTTCTTAATTGTTTCGCTTGTAGTTTTTTTTTTTTTTGCCTTCCTCTTTCTCTAGCATTTGAAGTAACATCTATTTGATCGACCTCCAAATTGGAGCTTCTACATGATCTTTTTAACATATGCTCAAATTACTTAAGATAAGATTTAACCATCTTTTTTACAATAGGTGTAACTCCAATTCTTTCTCAAATAGACTCATTACTAATCCAATTTTATTTGATGTGCTCACTCATCTAGTGCAATATCCTCATCTTTGCTACATAAAGTTTATTCTCTTGTTGGCATTTTGCGCCCAACATTCGATCCCATGCAACAGCGCTAGCCTTATAGTAGTGTGGTAGAACTTACCTTACTTTAAGTTTGAATAACACCTTTCTATTACATAACACACACAAAGCTAGGGATGTAAGTGGGTCAAAACCGTCCCACAAACCCGATAAACCTGAACCAACCTGACCTATATTTGGTGGGTTGGGCCAATTTAACGGGTTGAGTTGGTTCTTTTAGCAACCCAATTAAGTTTGGGTAGGGTCATGAGTTTGTTTTTTTAAAAACCAATTAACCCAATCCAACCCGCTAATCCAAATTTATTTTAATATTTATTTATTTATTTATTTATGCATATTATGCTTAAGCTTTAATTACTGTACACTAGAAAAAACTAAGTTACGACTTATTACTTACTACTTAAACCTTCCACCTTGAAACAATTATATGAAATATAAAGATCTAAGTGCCAACAATTCCTTTTCCATATCTTACAGGAGTGTGTACTGCTTTTATTTATTATGTGTTTCAACAATTTAGTTCATGACTTGATACTAGAGATTTTTTTTTTTGTCTATACTATTTGGCCAGTACCACATATGTCCCTAAGAGCACCTTTAATATCAAGGAACCTAAAGACTAATCCTGCCTCTACCAGCGGGCTGTGTTAATCGGGAATCGAACCTGAGACTTCTTAGTCTCAGGCCCCATTCTCAAGTTCTCAAGTTGGCAGGATCGCACTACTTGAGCCAACCCCGTTGATAATACTAGAGAATTTTATTTTAATGTTTTTGGACAATTTGATTTTGGTTCATGACTTACCGTTAAATTATGTAGTTATGTTGTTTATGGATAATATTTAATTATTTATTTATATGATTTGTGTTGTATTTTCAATTTTTTTTAATTTTTCAGAAATGAGAACAAATAGACTTAATCACCCAAACCAAACCAATCCGAACTATAAAGTAATTAGAAGGGCTTGGGTTCGTTCGGTTTTGACACTCAAATATAAAGTAATTCAACTCAACCCAACCTAATCTATTTTGGGTGGGTCAGACACTTAACCTCATAAAAAATCATCCCAACCCAACCCAACCCATTAGGAGTACATCCCTGCCCAAAGTGCTCCTCCATTTCATTCTCCTGGTTTGAATCCAATGATTTACTTCTCCTTCTATTTCTGCATCATGCTAAATGATAAAAAAACGTGAATCACATTAGTCCCTAACACTAATGATTGTTAGTAGTCCTTAACGTGGACTAACAGAATGACAAAATCGACGTCGTTTTGGCCAAAAAAATAAACAAAGTTGGTTGACTATTGATCAAATTAGTCTCTACGATTATTGGCCCCAGTCAAATTAATCTCTAACTTTGTGGATCACTAATACCAAATACTAACGTAACTCATTTTTATTATGACAAGTAGGGGTGTTCAAATCCAAACCAATAAAAAAAAAAACCACAAACCTATCAAAAAACCGAAACTGCAATGAAACCAAATTTGTTTGGATGCTTTTGGATTGATTATTGAAATACCGGTTGGTTTTTGGTTTTAGTTTTAAAAACCGATTCGGACCGTATTGGACCGCTAGTTATAAAGAAATACACGAAAATACACTGGTTTAGACTTAATAACTTAATATGTATATGCACACTGCACATATGGACAATGTTATCTTAGTTTGTGCTAATTAGAATATCAACAACGATAGTTGCCTTCATGCATATATGTTTATGACTTGTAGCAAAAAAATAAATGTTTATGACCAAATAATTAATTTTTATAAAAATTATATAAAAGTTTTTAAACTAAAATAGGACTGAATCAAACCAAAACCGCATGTTTTATTTTGGATTTGACAGTATTGGATTTTATCATTTTATAATTTTATAATATAATACTCCATCTGCTCCTATATATAGGTCACCTTCTAGAAGAAATCTTTGGTCCTATATATAAGTCACTTTATATTTCCTATGCATCATTAATTGTTTTTTCTCTTTTTTGCCCTTATTAAATGTTTTGACTAACTATGTTTTTTTTTCTATTCATTAATGAATGTGAACTTTCCAAGAAAGTGGAGGGGATAAAATTGTAATGTTACAATATATTCTCATAAAATTCACAAAACTAACTACTTTCCTTAGTCCGGGGAATACGGTTAAGTATGCCCTATATATAGGACCGGAGGGAGTAATAATAATAATAATAATAATAATAATAATATACTAATTATATAATAATAATAATAATAATAATAATAATAATAATCTATACTATTCTATAAAGGAAACACACTTTTTTAACTAATAACTAAAAAGGTAGTTGGCGTAAATTAGCTTATACCTATTTTACCCTTTTACTTATCTTAATTTACACAATGACCTTGCAACTATTTGTACCATTCTTCTTCCACATTATGCAACAAGTTGGAAAAAAGGGTAAAAATGAACAATCATAATATGTAACTAACAAATGCAGTTTCTCCTACTGACAACCACGGCAGTTTACAAGCAAATAAAAATCAAAACCACCCTAAAACTACAACTAGATAAAATTTTGCAGTTCCATAAACAACTCAATCTCTCCCTTAAAAAAACTGCTTCAACAACTACAGCATCAACTTTAGTTTCCATGAGACGTGTGAATTCCTCTGTTTAAAAACTGCAGCATCAAGTACAGTAGTTTCTACTATCTAATTTCTGACTCTGTAATTTCTTTGTATGAAAATGAAAATTACAAAACTCCCTCCTATACGTTTTTTGCTTTTTATCTGTTTTTTTTGTTGAAAAGTATGTGTGGCACTTGCGGCAGCGCCATGTTGTTGCTTATTTCTCAGCGCCATGTTGTTGCTTATTTCTCTCTATTTTTATGTGTGTTTATTTCTCATGTTACTATTAAAATTAGATCTGATCAGTTTGTTTTTGCAGTAGTGTCCTGTTGTTGTTTATTGACTTTTGTTGTGCTTATTTCACTTGGTTTTTTTCCCTTATTTCTCATGTTTTTTTTATTACTATCTATTTGTATTAGATTTGGTTTACAATTTTTAATAGTTTTCTTTATTCTGGGTTTATGAACTACTATCACTTATATATATTATAAGTGATTCTTTTAACCTTTTGTTATATTCAGATTGTAATGGATCGAACAAAAAAAGTCAGAGTTGATTACCTTATCAAATCATAAATTTTTCGGATCTTCGCAACAATCACAAATAGAGAAGGCTACTGCCGTTATATAAGGCTAAGTTGCTTCTAGCTTTATGCCATGCAGCAGATTATGCGTCAACCCCATAATCAGCCCATTCTGATTTATGCTCCCTCAAGAAACAAGCAAGCAAAGCATGAGGAACATTCTGCAGAGTACCATTTTAAAGAGATAAACATAATTAAATTAAAGGTATGTCTTCCCCTTCCAAATACTCTATTTTATTGTTTTTTATTAAATTACATTTTTTTATAATTCTTTTTCTTAATTTTTTTTAAGTGAGTAAGCACATATGGGCTTCCCGCAAAATTTTTATCATTCTTATCCACACATATGGCTCCTCCTGGAATTTTTATAACATTTGGATTATATTTATCACCAAATTTTGATATTTGCCACTTTGTTGTTCATGTGATTCAGACCAATTTTTTATTCATCTTTGTAACAGAGTGTAACACGGAAGAACCATCCTGCAACACAACCATCGAGCAGGAAATCCATGATTGGAATTCAAGAGAAAGAGAGCGCGGATCATTCTTCCTAAAATAGTTACTTACATTCAATTTCCTTATCTTGCTTTGCAGAGGAAAATGTGAGCCGGTAAATTGGAACCGCAATGGAACAAGGCGGAACTGGAGAGGTGTTATGTAGCATATAGGAAGTATGGGAATAACAGACGAAGGTGCATTTCTGTTTCTTGGTATTTTCTCCCATCATCTTCCATGTTCATTGGAAATTTGGTGGCAGTTGTACTTGCTCTTTTTGCTTCCTTTGATTATTATCTTGACTTAAACGTAGTTATTTATTAAAATTTATTAAGATTATTCACCATTCATAAAATGAATTTTCAGATTGTTGAAGTTGAAACATATCAGTAGAAACGTTGAAGGTTTTTTACAATATGATCAAGGTACATATTACTACAGTACTTGAGTCTGTAGCTATATAGTATCTTGAGCCTTATCAATATGCACCCGCCTTTAATTTCTGAAATTCAGCGTTGTTTTTGATTGTGTTCATTTTTTTCCTCATCTTATTTGGCTAATTATATGATTGATACTTCGCTTATTTGTACCTCTTTCACTCTTCTTTAGTGATTTTATCAACTCTATTTGCTTATTAATGTGAGAGATGGGGATGGGCACAAATGAAGATTTGGGAACTCATAACTTTTATTTACTGCTTAGAAACTTATTCTCTCTTATAATATAATTATTTCAATTTGTATAGTTGTGTCAAGTAGAACTTAAGTGGTGCATATCTAATTGGCTTCTATGCTGTGAATTATTTATGTTCTCAATTTTTCATATGTAGGTTGCACAAAATTGTTAGTTTTCCAAATTAATTTCATGTTTTACTAAAGTACCTGGTTCAAAATTTGTTTTTATGATTCCTTATGTGATTGAACGTTCTCATTCCATTATGATCTACTTCCTCATCATTAATATTTTCATTTTAATTTTAATTTAATAGGGTGTAGAGTGTTTCTAATTATGCACGTGGGGCAAACCCTCTCCCTCCTACGTATTGATATTTAAGGATGTATGAAGGTGGTGTCTCAATGGATTCTTTCTAGATTCTAGATGTACATAATGCCACAATTTCTTACAAAAGAATGCATGACAAAATTTGGCCTACATTTAGAAACCATGGTTAAAGTTGAAGGTCTATATGCCAACAAGCTATTGGTTACCCCAAGACCTGATGACACAAAGCAGCATGAGATGATATAACAATGATAGGAATAAGTTTATGTAGCATTGACTTCTATGTGTATATTTTGAAAATCTAATATTGAAATTGAAACTTGGTTTTTAATAGACTCCAACAATTTAGTAGTTGTGACCCACATATGGATTTCTATGGTAATAACAGAAAAATGTGGGTGAAAGAGTAAAAAGAATGTAAAATAACAACAAAACAATGCATGAATAATTCCATTGAAATTATGTGGTTCCATATTATAGAACTTCACAAGTAAGAATGAACACAATTAATAAATTCTAACTTCACAAAATTGAACATCTTTAATATATAAGATGACATTCATAATTACCAATTTTACAATATATTATTTTACTATAAACAACTCTTTACGACAAAAACATGACAATGAGATGCATGTCGAGACGCTAGGGTTTGATAGATGGTTAACGCTAAATTTTACTACGTCAAGTTATGAAAACTCTATTACGTCATACATCTAGACAAACACATTAAATAACATTCATAAAGACCGATTTTTCAAAATAACCTTTTACTATAAACAACTCTTTACGACAAAAACATGACAATGGCAATGCGGGACGACAGACACGGACACGCTAGTAATAATAATAATAATAATAATAATAATAAAACTCCCCTCGCTCAAAAGTCAAAAGCCAAAAACACAAAACCCATTCGCCGCTCTCCGCGACGCTCGTCCCCGCGCCGCCATTTCCAATCCGAGGGTGAGTTGTTACTCTGTTAATTCTCTCTTTGCATTCTATAATAATGCTTTCCCTTCTTTGTTCGTTTTCTGTTATTTTCTCTACAACTAGTTACTTTTTTTTTTTTTGCTAAACCCACCACCTTCATTTGAGTCAATAGTCCTTGTTTAGTGTTTCTCTCATACCTAGCTTTTCTTCGAATTCATTATTTTATTATCTCATGTTGGTGTTGCCATATACTCCCTCTTTCGTTTCATTTCATATGATGTTCATGGAGTTTCTGTCTTATGTATCGTATATATTATTCTTTTACAAAATCCAATACCATGTTTTTCAGTTTACCAACTTAGTCCTTGAAAATGTGTAAATACCAACTTGGTCCCTCAAAATGTATTGATGTATCAATTTGGTTCCTCAAGATTATCAGAAATACTAATATTTGGTTCCTAAAATATGAAAATCTTGAGGAACCACCTTGGTACGTTAAAAAAAATAAATTGGGGGACCAAGTTGGTCTAATGGTATTTACACATTTTTGGGACTAGATTGGTACACTGAAAAAAATCCGGGACGAAGTTGGTACTTCACTTTTAATGTTATTTATTACCCTCTCTTTTTCACTTCCTATATCTTTTTTCTTTCTTCAACAAAAAGTCGAAATATCCCAAATTCTCACTTCATTTAACCATTTTTTAAAACTTGTGTATAATTTTAAAATATTAAAATACACAACTTATGGAACGGAAGGAGTATTGAATTTTGTTTGGGTGCCGGGGATTTTCTTTCTCAAACATACATATTGGTGTGGTGTGTTTATCTGTTTGGTTAAATTACTCATTTGCTTATTTACCTTATTTTTCGCTTTTAAATATGTCCCTCATGTTTCTTTTCATTGCCAATTTGTTTCCCGTTTCACTGTTCATCCTACGTAGATCAATATGATATGTCCACGTGTCATTTCTCTCTTTCCAATGATGGAAATGTGGACCAATATAATAGTGACATGTAGAATAAATAGTGACTAGTGACATAGGGACCAACTTGATTGCGAAAAGAAACGTGATAGACCAATATGATACCAAAAAAACGCGAGAGATCAATTTGATGGTGAAAAATAAGGTAAGGGATCAAATGAGCAGTTTAACCTATATGTTTTGTTACATATGTTATGTTCTTGTGTAAGAAAAATGTGTGTTGTTCATTATGGATGTAATTTTTTTTTTTTCTAATTGTTTGCATTATCTGATGTTGGTGTACTACTACCACCATTACAACAACACTTTCTGATCATTAGGGTTTCTCAAAATCTTCACAATCAACCAACAATGGGTAAAGCCAAAAAAGGTCCCAAATTTGCAGTCATGAAGAAGATGATCACCTCCAAAGCCATCAAAAGGCAATCTTTTTTTTTTTTTTCATTTGGGTCTTCCTTAAATGTTAAATTTTTTCAGCTTTTCTATTTCTTAAAGGTAATCTATATATATGCATTGTGTTGTTCGAATTCAGCTACAAAGAAGAGGTTTTGAATCCAAATAAGAAGGACCTTCTCAAGGAAAAGCTACCTAGAAATGTGTATGCCACTTTATCTCTCCTCGTTCCTTGTAAATATATGAATTTTGATCTCCATTTTTTAATTTTGAATCTTTGTTTTTTACTTAGGCCAAGTCATTCTTCAGCGCTTTTCTTTCAGTATAACACTGCTTTGGGACCCCCTTACCATGTTTTGGTGGATACCAACTTCATCAATTTCTCCATTCAGAATAAAGTGAGTACTTTGTTTTTTACTTTGCCTTTAATTTCCTTGCCCATTTTTTTATGAGTAATGATACATCAACCTACAAATCAGATTCATCACACAAGAAAGTGACATGTGTCACTTGTGGACCAATCATCAGTAAGCAAAGTACCACTTTGTGGCACATATCGTTTTCCTTGTGGTGTAGGTTGATATATAATTTTAATTTTTAATTTTTCGTTTTTCAAAATCAATTTCATTGTGGTCATATTTGATGCCCTCTTTTTTAATAACTAAACGTTATTATATTGGTTATACTTATATACCATGTCTATGTGTGTAGTTTTACCAAATTGAGTATATTTTGCCATTCAAATATTGATGCATCAGTTATAGAGGGAAGGAGGGCCTAGGATTCAATGTTGTAATGAGAGATAATTAAGAATATTTTTAGCAGCTGCAACAGCCATTCAAAAACATGTTCATAGAGCCAAAAATTGCAGAAACTCTTTGCCTTGGGTAGGCTATCGAGTTGGCAATTTATTTAGCCCTTTACAAAAGCAGAACTCTAAGTCTGTTTGCCAACCTCTCTGTCATGGTTCAACCCAACCCACAATCTCTCACATACTTTCAAGAGTTGATTTTGGACTGTTTAGAACTTGCTAGTTGCTTCTCATTTTGTTCTGTTGGATATATGTAAGAGGAGAAGGAAATAAAGTAGCTGACAACTTATCTAAGTTAGCTCATACAGTAGGAAATTATGTATGGATAGAGGACTATACACCTTGATTTCCCTTTGCTATATCTTGATGCAACGTCTTTTAACGTTTTTTCTGATTAATGAAATTGGATCCCTCCTCAACAAAGCAAAAAAATTACAAGGTGCTAATATTTTTGTCATAATGTGCTCATAATATGTTGTATATAATTCTTTTGAGCATTTTGCCGAAGCATTTGAATAATTAATCAAATACTGACCCTCTGTAACAATTTAGAATACTAAAAAGCAGTTTAGTGATTTTGGATCTTAAATTAACTTGTATAAATTTTATCGTTTTCTTCTGGTGCTTCTTTGTTTTTGGCTCACACTATTCCTTGTCTTTGTGGATGTAGTTGGATCTGGAGAAAGGAATGATGGACTGCTTATATGCAAAATGTGAGTTTGAGGTATTTGTTTCCTTGTCTAAATTTATGAATTTAGCCTGTTAGTAGGACTGTTGGTGGGCTGAGACAACAGTTAGTTAGAAGCGTTGAGGGGTAGGTAAATAGAGGGAAGAGGGTAGAAGAGAGACACCAAGAATTGTTACTGTTGTGTGTAATAACAGAGCAAAGCCTCAGTTGGCAAAGGCCTTTGTAAAGGGGGAAACCCTTGGAGTAGTTTTTCTCTCCTTGTGTTGTTCATTTTAATTAATTTTAATCAATAAAGAATTGTTTTATTCCACTTTTTCATCACTTTTGGGTTCCTAACACTTTTTTACTGATATTTTGGATTTTCAGGCACCCCTTGTATCACAGACTGTGTGATGGCAGAATTAGAGAAGTTGGGTCAGAAATATCGTGTGGCTCTAAGGTAGATGTTATGTCTTGTGCTTTGATATTATTGGTCTATTCGAGAATTTTGTACACTTGTGATCTGCATGTAAAAAATCAGGGTTGCATTTGGATGTGTGCTTGTTTCTTTCCTTTTGCTAGTGTTTATCTTCAGTTTGTGCTTTATTAATCAAATTTAAGGTTCGCCACGCATAATTCGATAAATATCATGATAGGTACTTAAAGACTTGTAGTGAACTTTGATAGGAGCTTCTCTTGATGAAATAATACGTTCATTATCACATTTTGTTGAAAAATAGACATATCTATGATATACATGGATTAAATCACAAAGGGTAAAACAGCTCTCTTTAAATGTAAAGGGATAGAGGGTGAACTAAGTCCAGAGACTCTCCTAAACAAATATCATAGCTGTTTGCTGCCATCCTATTTTTCCATACTTCTGTTCTTGGTCTGAAAAGGAAGATATTATGTTATCCATTTATTTGGATTTCAGTTTCTTGGTGTATTGATTTATCCTTGTTATACATTGAAGGATTGCAAAGGATCCCCGATTTGAGAGAATACTCTGTACTCATAAAGGGACATATGCTGATGATTGCCTTGTTGAGAGAGTTACTCAGGTGTGATTTACTTTTAAGTATCTGTTTAAATGTTCTTGCCATAGTCATAAAGGATCAATTTAATTTTTGAGATAAATTTATGGTTTCCGCACCAGATCAATTATATTGAGATGTTTATTGGAGTTAATTTTTCTCTCACATCTTTTGCTGTAATTTTAAACTTTGAAATTTGAAGCCAAGTATTTCTCATGTTTGAATTCATTGTTTAGTTAATGAATAAGATTGATTGAGTATTGCATTTGCAGAGTATATTAAATTAACAGTTTTATTTAAAACAAAAAATAACTGATCTTGCACATGTGCTGCTTGTTTCATTGTTCCCCCCTTCCAATTTACTTAAATGATTTCATTTTGAGCAGCATAAGTGCTATATTGTTGCAACATGTGATCGAGACTTGAAGAGAAGGATTCGGAAGGTAAAGTCATTGGTCATTCCTCTGTCTAATATTGTTTTAGTATTGGTGACATGAATGCAAGATACACGAACTGGGTTTCCTTTTTGCAGATTCCTGGGGTGCCAATAATGTATATCACCAAACACAGGTACTCAATTGAGCGCTTGCCTGAGGCCACCATCGGTGGAGGTAAATACTCTGTATTATCTATAATATTCCTTTGCTATGAAGGTTTGTTGACTACTTATGAAACATATTTGTAGCTAACCACTAATTTAGAATTTGAGCTTATTTTGTTACTTTTTTGGGCAAGCCAAACCTTCTATAGCTCCTTCGATAAACAAGATATGCAAAGTTTCATTAAGTTTGGCTCATAGAGTCACAAACCACTTTGTTTTAACATATACTACTACAATTGTTCATGCCACCTGCATAGACAAACTGTGTGAGTTTGTTATTGTACATAACCCTGTTCAATACAATCCTCCTTTAGAGGGTGCTTAGAAGTTAGAAGGGCTAAAAGAGAGCTTTCTTGAGCTTATGAGAACATCTTGTGTAAATGAACTTATGAAAATAGTGTATGAGCTTTCTATAAGCTTTTTTTGCCTTATTTCAACAAGCTTATTCCAAAAAGTAACCCCTTTTAAGCTTATTTAAAAATGAAAAGAAAATAACATATTGAATAAGTCCTTAGTGATAGACAAAATTCCTAGCCTAGCACATCTATAATGGCAAAGTTTCAGCTCATTTTAGTTTAATACCAATTTTGTATTTGCTTCTTGGTTCTTGCACTAGTCAGTTCAGTTTACTGATCCTCTCAAATGAAATGTAATTTTTCTAGTAGTTGATAATCAAGTGTCTGGTTACCTGATCATGACTTGAAATGAATCATTCGTCTTATGTTCTTATAACCAGGCTGTTATATTCTAATATTTCCTTACCTTTGTTTTTTTTAAGTGTTTTCTTTATTATTTTTCTATTATTAGTATTAGTTTTGTTGGAACACAAGTGGATCCTAACACACGTGGTTTCTTAATGCAGCACCAAGAATTTGATGGAGACACCAAGACTGGTGAAGCTATAGCCTATATGTATAAGGATGAGAGGTGTTTGCTTAAACACTTTGGCAAGAAGGAACTCTTTCGGTGGTTGTTGGAACCATAAAGTTCCCTCTTGTGACTATGTAGTTTTGGGTTTTATCAAATTTTGTTCCCTTGTGTTATGTCTTACTATTGAATCAAGTTGAACCTTGTAGTTGGAGGACCTAAATTAAATGGTCATCAGTCCTCAAACCCCATTTTTAGTCCCCAAACCCCAATTTTTTTCCGATGGAGTTCTGTCGGAATATTTTCTGATACTCCCGAGTCGGAAAATGTATTTTCCGACTTTAAAATGAATTTTTTTAATAAGAGAGTAACCGGAAAAATGCATTTTTTCGACTCGAGGGTATTGGAAAATATTCCGACAGAATCCTATCGAAAAAAAATGGGATTTGAGGACTAAAAGCGGGGTTTGAGGATTGATGACCAAATTAAATTGCTATAGCCTATAGCTGCTACATGCTCTTAAATTACTAACTATTAAAATTTCGTGGACACGAATTCTAGTCATGTCCTTAGGTTGCCAATAGTTAAACCTTTTCCACATCAATTTGTTTCATGGTTATCATTACTCCCTTTAACTCCCTTTGTTTTTATCTTGTTTCATATGTTATACTTTTAGAAATCCAATTTTCATTTATATTTAGTATTTTTATTTATCACATCTTATTTTTCATCATCTTCCCATCTCTCTTATATATAGTCTTTATATATTTATTATTACTCTATTCAATTTTAAATGGAGGTGATTTAGTTAAAATATACTCCCTCCGGTCATATTTATAAGACCCTTTTGGGGTTTTTCACTCCCACCAAGGAGAGTGGATAAATTTGTTAATGACATTGGAAATGTGAAAATTTGATATACTTTTTCAAAACTACCCCTATAATTATTATTGGAACTCTAAAAAGTGTTGACTTTATAGGGGTGTTAGTGGAAAGAATAAACTCCAATGAAAAAAGTAATAAGAAAATATTCTTATGGAACTATAATTTATACTTAAATCATGCTTATATATCATATCACTAAATGGTCTCAAAAACCTGTCATAATATTAATCCTTGTTGGTTTTTTTTGTCCGAATTCCTTGCGGAACCACCGGTATCCCCAAAAGTACCCTTAATATTAGGAACCCTTGAGACTAATCCGGAGCGAGCTGTGTGACTGATTCTCCCAGCGGGATGTTAATCGAACACGGGGTTACTAGCACCTGTATTCTATCCTCAAGATTTCAGTTGGGGCCTTACACCAACTGAACCAAACCCCGTTGGTAATCCTTGTTGGTTTAAATGACAAGGAGCTTATTTCTCTCCAAAGGTCTCAAATTGAAACTTTACTAATAAAAATAAATAAATTTCGGAAGAGTTTTAATCATAATTTTTTTTTTGTGAACAATGGGTTTTTTTTTACTCGACTTGAATTAATCAAGTTTGCTATGGTTTGAGCATAGATAAAACTATAATAGTCTCCTATAAGAAAAAACAAACATTTTGTAATAAATTGCTTTTTTTTTTTTATGAAAGGCTTATTTATATATTAAAAGTTGGGAGTGTTTTGATTTTGGTCCCTAGAAGTTTTTTTGACCTTGACTCATCCTTAATTATTTTGAAAATTTGGTTTTAGTCTTTGTTGTTAAGAAAAATCCGTTAATTACTGACGTGGCTAACGGAACGTCACATCAACATACACGTGTGCAAGTATGAATGTCATGGTAAGATGACGTGGATGATCCGGACCCGCAGAAGCAAAAAGGTCATAGCCCAATCCACAAACACATTTTGGTTGGGCCTTGGCCCTTTTGCTCCTCCGAGTCCGGATCATTTACGTCATCCGATATGCAATACTTGCACACGTTGATATGACATTTCGTTAACTACAACAGGAATTAAGGAATTTTTCCTAATGACAATGACTAAAACCAAATTTTTAAAACAATTAAGGATGAGTTGGACTAAACCATAAATAAACCTTTATGAAATAACATTACCTTTTTAATTACAGTATATGTTATATTCAAGATTAATTCTATTACATTTATATACATTATTACCCATCCATGCATCTATAGTTCCTTGCTTACTAACGAGGTTTGTTTGGTATATGTACAAATGTAAAAAAATAGTATTGGCGTCATGTAATTATAAGGATTAAGGACTAAGGAGGCTTAGTTGGACAGGTCTTCTTCCTGGAAAGTCACGAAATTGGCTTTTTCAAGCATCGCCACCCTTTTTTGACCCTTTTGCTATTTTAATTTCTTTTAGTGTACTCTATTTTGTCTCTTCCTATTATAGTAATATACTATATTCTTTCTTTTAACATAAAAATTCCAAGCTACAACCCTTCCTCCTTTGACCACAACAGAAATGGCAGGATCTTTTACATGTTCCCCTTTTCTGAAATTTTCATTGTTAGTAAATTTATACAATGGAATTTGTCTACATAGTAAGGAAGACTAAATTACAAGATTGAAATTTTCATTCTTCTATGACCGAGCTGACAAAATGTCGCTATTAAGGCCTGAATAATAAATAGGGACGGAATTAGGAACTATAGGAGGGAGAGGGGTCCTAGATCCGACTGAATTTATTAAATATATTTGATTTTTCTTTTTTAAATTTTGTATTTGAAGTGAGAAAATAAAAGGGTATGTCCACCCTTCATTGGAATTTGCATAAGAATCTTAATTCAATGAATGATATGATCCTAAATATAATATCACTTTCTCATTATCGAACCATACTCACTTTAATATGTAAGATCAAATATGTCCTTTAGGAGACACTTAAAGATTAAGTTCAAACCCATATTTAGTCAATTTTTTCGATAATTATATTTATGTTGAAATTTATTTTTTTCTATAAAAAATGATATAGATATATAAAGGTCTTGAAAATTATATTCTAAACATGTACCTATAGATACATAATAAAAGCTCTTTAATAAAAATCTAGACATATAATTTCCGGACCTAAGCATTCATATTATTAGGATTTTACTCATAGAAAGACACACAAGTCATTTAAGTACACCATAGGAATTTGTTTAGCCGTTGTCATGAAAACATTTTCGTTTTAACAATAAACTACCAGTGAACTAGTTTATATTGTTGAGTTTTTGTATATACATAAAGATTTCATACTGCTTGACTGTACTATATTTTGTTTGAAGGATACGTGACTGCACTAATTAATGTAGAGGAAAACAGTGGAGAGTAGCAACTTGATTGAGAATGTAGCTTTCATTTGACTAAAAAGAGTAGAGTTGTAGAAACTTCAGAATGTAGAGACGATGGACATACCCATCATAGCTAACTTATGGAGACTGCTAAGAGAAGCCAAGAGGGTGCATTGGAAAATTTGTGAACCTCGTCTTGTTTTTCAACTATTTGCCATATAAGATAAGATCTTTTTTTTTTTAAATTTTTATAAGAAGATAAGATCGATCTTTATCATAGAAATATAATATAGTGCCTAGTTATCATTTTGCCCCTTGAATAATTCGTTTATTTATTATAGATTTTACTACTTCAAATTCTATGGGAAATGTGCTTGGACTACGCATTATTCACCCACCCCGTCAAACGCTTCCTTGCTACCAATTTGATGGTTCTACATTGAAAGTCTTGAGTGTATGTTACACTAACAAGTAATAATAGCAATGAAATTAATTGGACTAAAAAAATGAAATGCACAACAATACACGGGTGAACAAAGTAAAAAGCGAATCTAAAAATGACTACTCGAATCTTGTATCCATTATTATTAACATGCTATTTCACATTCCTGAGATTTTCATCAAAGGTTGAAAGCAACATTTTCTTATATTAATTAAAGCTGAAAAAAAAAATTAAACTCACAATTCATAAAAAGCATGGTTTTTTAAAAAACTTTACCTTAATTTTCTTTTATATACAGTCCTATATATGTCATTAAAACTACAAATTTGCCACTATAATAGTCACGAAAAAGACCACCATAGAGAGTGGCACTTTGTCACGTTCTCTCGTGGGTCCAAATTTTTTAGCATGTTTTCTATAATTTTACATATATTATATTAAAATGATGATTTAAAAGTCTTTAATAAATGATGTATAACTAAGAATTACTCATTAACAAACTCTTTGATCTATCTATTAGTACTTTTTGTGGGGTCCAAGGAACCAAACTAAAACTATTTTATTTTTTTGTTGAACGAACCTAACTACAACTATTGAACCAAGCACAATCATCCTCTTTACTGTTTTCTATTGAGTACTAGTTATGAACAAGATTGTAGTGGTGAAAGTGTAATTGCATATTTGCATTGGAAAATGGTCTTAGATATGTCCCTATTTGTTATTCTTTCATTGAATGACGGCTTCTAGATCAGCTTCTATAACATGTTACTTATGTGCTGTAATCAGTATGCTGACATATTCTTCTTTGAATTTTCCAATCCCCTTCAATTTTATCAAACATTTAATGTATATGTTTATGTACCAAAGAATGAGTCAGAGTCAGAGTCACAGACATAGTCAAGTGTTCTAGGTGGGAACGTGAAACACAAGAGGGTAGACTCAAATCTGCAAATACCTACCATTTACCTCACTTTTCAACATAATAACATTCTGTTTATTTATTACTATTTGTGTCACTCTTTGTATTGATAATATGTGAAATCAGAGATCAAATTGATATTTTTTTAATATAAGGAACTAAATTAATCGATAATTTCAATCTCAAGACCAAATTAATATATTATTTAAAAAAATGTTATTTGATAAAAAAAAAATTAGTTATCGCGTATAACATGTGATCTTGACCAATAACAACATTGAGGTCAAGTAATTATGAGCTTCCTTTTCCAAGTACTATCATGGTATTGTCGAAACCATGCAATCTCGGGTCATGCAATAATTTCTCCTTCAGGAACCAGGGCCTGTTAACTAACCCCTATTAATTTCATTTTTTATCTCTCTAAGCAGAAAAAAGTTCAATAATAACTTGATGGGTGTGTATCAAGTTTAAGTCTTTTTCATTGGATAGCATACCCTTTTTGGAGATAATGTTAAGGGAAGAAGAGGTGAAGAAGGACATGCCCTCTGATCATGATGGCACTATTGCTCCTCTTAGAAGAACCTATTCTCGTTCAGTCTCTTGGACTGATCGTTCTCCCAATAATATCCACCACCACAAGCCACAAACAAATATTAGTAAACCAAGATCATCATTGTTGCCACCCCTTCAGCCTCTCTCAATCAATAAGCCTTGTGTTGAAGAATGGCCTAGTGCAGGTTGTGATGATCTTGGAGTTTGGCCTCTTCCACAAACTCCAAGAGGGTCCATAACAACCTATGATTCAAGCCAACACAACAAAGATTTTCAGTTCAAGAGGGACAAGTTAGCCTTCTTTGATAAAGAGTGTTCAAGAATTGCTGAGCATATATACTTAGGGAGTGAGACAGTGGCTAAGAACCATGAACTTTTGAGACAGAAAGGGATCACCCATGTGCTTAATTGTGTTGGTTTTGTTTGTCCTGAGTATTTCAAGAGTGACTTTGTGTATAAGACACTTTGGTTGCAAGATAGTCCAACAGAAGATATTACAAGTATTCTGTATGATGTGTTTGATTACTTTGAGGATGTTAGAGAGCACGGTGGGCGAGTCCTTGTTCATTGCTGTCAAGGGGTTTCAAGATCATCCTCTCTTGTGATTGCTTATCTCATGTGGAGGAAGGGACAAAGCTTTGAAGATGCTTTTCAGTTTGTGAAGAATGCAAGGGGGGTGACTAATCCAAACATGGGTTTTGCATGTCAACTTCTTCAGTGTCAGAAAAGGGTTCATGCTATGCCTGCAAGTCCAAGCTCAATGATTAGGATGTTTCGGATGGCGCCTCACTCCCCCTATGACCCTCTCCATTTGGTTCCGAAAATGGTGAACCAAGTAAGTGCACAAGCACTTGATTCTAGAGGGGCATTCATTGTTCATGTTCCTTCTGCTATTTACGTTTGGATTGGAAAATATTGTAACCCGGTGATGTCATGCAATGCAAGGGCAGCAGCGTTTCAGGTCATCCGTTACGAGAGGGTAAAGGGTCCAATTCTGAGCATCCACGAAGGCGAAGAACCACCTGAATTCTGGATCGCTCTTTCCTGCACAGAAGAGGCCAAGAAGGAAGAACATTCCGAAAGGGAAAGCATGGAGATTGGTGATGCAACTGATACGGAGATTGGTCCAAAGAAAATTGTTGCATATGATTTGGATTTCGAGATTTTTCACAAGGCAATTGCTGGTGGGGTTGTTCCACCTTTTTCTGTATGTGATGCTGAATCAGAAACTTGCCTTCCTGCTAGAGAACATGGTTGGGGAAGATTGAGGCAGAAGTTTGCTAGTGGTGGCATGAAAGGATTGTTAACATCCTCCAAATGGAACTATGATGTAACATCATTCAATGATCAATATGGTATGATTATGGAAGAAGAAAACCAAAATTCTGTAGCAGATCCTTTGTCACCATCGTCAAATCATCCCTGCGGTTCGCTGGATTCCTTTGATTGCTCTCCAAGTAATAACTTACACTTCTCTGCCCCTAGTGTTGCTTCATCACTGCCACCATCAACACCTTCAACCTTAAGCTCAGAATACACCAGTTCATTTATGTTTTCGCCTTCCTCTGCCAATTGGTCCGACTTGTCATTTGTGTATTCTCGGCAGCCATCACCTTCTGGCCACGAATCCAATGAACTCTTTTATGTTAAAGAAACATCTTTCTCAGAGAATCCCTCTATACTTCTCAAAGAAGCTATCTCTTCACCTGGAGAGGCATTTTTGGCTAGTCACACCTTGGAAGGGGAAAACACCTATTTGCCATTGAAAAAATCTTCCATGTCCATTGCAGAGCGCAGAGGGAGCAATCCACCACCTCACATGCTGCTATCACTGGTGAATGAATCCCCTAATGTCCACAAGAACCTGGTAAGATCACATTCCTTTCCTTTGCCTAACTTAGATGGATGATGGATGATTGTTACAACTTACAAACAATAATACAATATGACCTTGTGAAAATAGCTTTTATCAGATGCTGATACCATTAGTTTACGTGTTCGGCAGCATTGTGAGATAAATGACAAAAAGGTTCACAATACATTGTTATGTAAAATGCTATCATGACTGAACTTGAAGTAGAGGATAAACTAATGGAATGACAACAAGAGTTTGTTTCAACATGTCTAACCATGGATTACTTGCAGGTCATGCATTAGTAGTTGTTTTTCTGTTTCCGTATCTAAATCCTATAGATGTTGGCTATACGACTAGCCATCGAGCCAGGGTGGTGATTAACTAAAACCTCTTAGTATTCAAACAAACACCTAACCTTGCAAGTAAAATTCCTTCAAGACCCAATTCATTGTTACTGTGACCAACCACTTTTGAGTATACACTCCAACTTTGAGTACGCACTAATAGTTGTTATGTACTCACAAGTGATCAAATTTAAGTGACTACCGAGACAAGCTTTTTCTTCTTTTAAGTCTTTATTTGATTTTACTTGTTTAATTGAGCCAGCAATTCAGTAAGGAAGTATTTATAAAGGGGAGGTTAATGGTTAGCCATCACCTCATCAAGCCCCAGGATTAAAATTGCTGACTACAAATTATCTTTGTAGGAAAACACATCAGATATAAATAAAAATACTGTTGTACAATGTTAACATCATCCTTCATTAGTTATTCCTTTCATTAATAAACAAAATGAAGTTTAAAAAACCAAGGTTTCAAAATGAAGTTATAAAATTTTAGCAGCACTAAATGTATGGGAAAAATAGGATTTATCTGTAATCATAATTTTCGCTTTTTGGTTTTTAGGATGAAGAATAATCTGGTCTCAGCTTTTGTCTAGCAGTTGATTCCATTTTCTGCTTGGTTTTCAGGAGGGTTGCACCTGACAACATCCAAAAGATTGACTACAAGAATAAGCTTTCAAATATCCTTCCAAACTGTTATGAATCATGATGAAATCAGGACATGCTGCAAATATTCAGATGGTAATGTTGGTAATTTGTCCATATATACCAAAATACATAAATAATCTACCAAAGGGCACATAGCAGATATGGCCCTAGTGTAGGTTTGTTTACTTAAAGTCCATTTTGTGCTCTTAGACGTGCCATTGTCGGACCCAGCGCACTGCATCTCAAGGCTCTATGGGACCATGACCGCGAGTCTGAACTCACGTGACTCCAGCCATCATCCTGCGACAACTTGGCCTTCTTCGCTGCTAATGCCTCGTTAAGTTCATCCCACACATTTACTTCCCCATTATCTGTAAATTAATCAACACATTAGTTTATTGCATAAAGATGTTACCATATTTCTATACACCACATGCAGTACAAGAATCGTAAAAGTGTAAATTTTCCAGCAGACATTACCTTTAGCAGGGGTATGACCCTCCCTTTCTTGCTTGGAATTTCCCACTGTAGTTTGATCTCCCGAAAGTTTTTCATCAATGCGACCATTAGTTGCTTTTACTAGATTGACCCAAGCATCACTAGGAGCAATCGCAGCTGCTGAATCCGTGTTTCCATGATTAACCATTCGAATATCAGCAAGCGATAAATAATCTATCTGTAGAAGGAAAACATTTGATCATTTTCATGCAAATAAGAAGCAGCAGAACATGTTTTGTTAGAAAGACAAGTTTTCCGGACATTAATTTTCAGTTTTTTATGCTATGCCACATCATAATAAAGAATAAGATAAAATGAGATACATATGTGAATTGGCTCAGGATGCTCATTTCCACAAACAATGCGATATTTCTAGAGATTAGTTTTCTTGACAATTTATCAACTTATTGGATCAACAAAATCTCAGCACCTCTAATAGATTGTTAGCCATGCAGAACATATATCTCTAGTAAGCTTTAATGATTTATATTTAATTGTGCAGTTGATAGATAGGAACAGGTGGTTATTTTTATTTTAAAAAAAACTGCTTGATTAGATTCAAATCTATAAGTATCAAACTGTCAGTTTTTTTGGGTCTAGTGCACAAATTGCACCGCACATCACGATTAATGTTTGCTAAAGAATTTCCCCTACTATATATATATATATATATGGTCCAATGTAAAAACGAAGTGAAAAAAATCAAATGCAAGAACTTTACCTCTAAAGAACCATCTTCCCCATAAGGGGATGTATCAAACTGTTCAGAAGATTCATCCTCATCTATTTTCTTCTTAAAATCAAATGGATATTCAGAAAGTGGTTCCAGCTGAATCCTGTTTAATTTGGCATCATACTGTGATATCTTCCCAACCTGCAGACATGAACATGGTACACATTAAACTTCTGAAATGGAATTTTTGTACATAATGTAGTCCAAAGGCATATTTGAAATGTACTCTGAAAGAAGAAAGCTCTGGTGTCCAAGATTCTGACAGTTCAATCAATCGATATGCAATTACATCACCTTCCTGCATATATGAAGAAATGATTTAAACACCATAAAAGTACAATGCAACAAAATAAAAAGAGGAATTTAAATGGTATGCTAAAAAACAGTAGAAAAGACTCCTAACACGAAAATCAACTTCTTGGGTTCTTAGCAGGACAAGACCTTAGGCAAGCTATTATAAGGTGTAAGCTTATCAAAATCCACAGGGTTGGATGTGGGCTTCTGTTCAGCATGTTGAACAGTGGGAGACTCTTGGCTGGCATATTCATAGTCGTCCTGTTTACGGGATGAGATCCTCTCTTTACCCCATTTCTGGCCCTTTTTCTTGCTGGTAGTTCCATTCCACTGAAATGTTTCCTGAAACATCCAGATAACAATTAACAATTACACATCAATGAAATATTTAAATCATAAGGCAGTATATCTCCTGATACTACACCAAGGAGCTGAAACCTTGCCTACTGCATGGTTTTCACCTTGTTCCAAAACTGAAATGGAATTTACCATTTTTGCACCAAACTTCTTTGAAAAGCTAAAAGCATAGTAAGTTATACTACTTTGAAGCATTCTGAACCATTCAATGAGAATCAAGATATGGATAACATGAGCTGTTTAAAAGGAACCAAATTAACTGTTAAAATATTGATTGTAAGAAACAATTTGGAATTCCTCCAAAGTATCTCCTAAAAATAATCCTGAAGAGTTTCGTTGGCTACCTCCCACCTCTCTCCATTACCCATGAGGCCATGACACACCAAGGAAAGGAACTGAGAGTAAAGAAAAGGCCATTTTGGAATATTTGTACTCTTAAGTAATGACATGTCAATTCTAACTGGAAATTCTTTATCCTCGACCAAACCCTATAATCTAGAAAATCCAAATAAAAATAAACAAAGAAAGTTCAAATGCAAAAGTTTTGTACAATATGATGTTATGCAAGATTAACAACATTCATCACATATTTGATATTAACAGTTTCTTATGCTAAGTAAAACACAGCCAAAATAGTAAGCCTTGTTGATTGAGAAAAATCGAACAAACCACTGGAAACTGATTCTGTGGTACTTCCTGATCTGCATCAAATAGACCATGAACGTATGTCAGATCATGAAAGTATTTTTGAAGCAAAACAAATACAAGGCTACTTCATAACTCTTCATAGAATAGAGAGGGCATTGAAACCTTTTCTAAGGGGTTGAAAGCGAATATGCCCTGGCCTAATTTCCACAGGAACAATGTCATCCTCTGCTTCACTTTCTTCATCAACTTGTTGATTTACATCAGAAACTATGAAATTATTATCTTTGACAGATAATCCAAGGTCACCTTTTCCAATCACATCAGAAACTGCGCATTTATTATCTTTGATAGGTAACTGTAGGCCACCTTTCTCGATCACTGAACTAGGATGGAGCTGAAAATTGGGAGAAAAGAAGAATGAATAACTGCATTTGCAAATAGTAAGCTTAGACATGTGACCTCCATGTAAAGCGATCTACGACTATAACCATTGCATGTTGTGAACTAGGCATCATACTAACCTGACTATAAGTCTATAACTCAACTAGTCAACAACACCTTATACAGCAACAAAATTCCCAGTCATAGGTGGCATAGAGACCAACCCAATTTTTTATTATCTCCATATAAAAGGAAAATAACATCTGAAGTAACATTACAAAACACATTACCTTGTCATTCTCCTGCTGCAATTTTAGTTCCCTCAGCCATTTTCTCTTCGCTTTCTTCCGTCGAGCACTTCTGCTAGGCATCTGCCAAAAAAATAAAACAAGAGTGACGAGTAAAATCTGATCCCCCTCCAAGATCAAGCTACAGTACAGTTGCTTGCACTAAATATGAAAGGCATGCTGTTTTTATTATTTCAGAAATATTTTATTTCACAACTATTAATCTAGGTAATATAATGCCAATTAAATCTTTGGTGGCATCAAATCCTATCAAAATTATCATAAATAGAAATTAATCACATGTGAAGACCCGTCATAACAAAATTTCAGTTTAGCATTTTTGGGGAAGGGATGGGGACAAAAGATAACAAAAGGCAGGAGAACCAACTACCAGGAGTAATTATTTACTTGGCTCGAAGAAATTATATGTTTGACTCCCTAAATTATCCTGGCGGGGTGTTGATGACCGCAAATAATCAAGCTTAAGTTGAAAACATTCTCCATGTGTTTACTAATTAGACTTGGCAATTTTGTAATTTAAGTCAAAAATCAAAATGTGGAAGGGTTATCATGACAATGTGAAAATGTGTCAGTCTTATTTGGTTAAGTGAAAGCAAGAATTATATTTGTGTTTGAAACATTAAAAATAAATCATTACCTTTTTAGTTTCAGATCCACCATCATCTTGAGGCTGAAGGGACCTATACAACATATTCAAGGAAATTAAGAGGAGAAAAGGTATTCAATACTTTCAACATAATAATTTCTTATTGAAAGCATAATGGAAACTGAGTAGTGGTAAGGGATTTAAAATAGGATGATAATAATAAGTCCAATAGGAGAAATCCAGGAATCAAATAATTTATGCATGACAACCAAATACATATCCTTTACTACTTCACCAAACAATTTATGAACACCAAAAATTGTCCATGAAATTCTTACAGCTAATTGTCTTGCCCAAAAGTGGCCAAATATACATTGCAATGCACAATTAGAAAAGAAAGTAAACACCACTTAACTATTATATAAATGATAAATGTAATGAAAATGCACCTTGTTTCGTCACCCTTAGACCCACTGGACTTGTTACTCTTTTTACGATCAAGGTTCCTAGACTTCTTTGGTTTACTAGATAATTTAGATGACTCGTCATTGTTCTTCTTGACAATACTTTGGTGATCAATACAGCCTTCAAAGCTTCCATTTTCCTCCTCCTCAGGAATGACTGCCAACTTTTCAGTAGAAGACAACTTAATCTTCTTATTACTGGATAGAAAAAGAATAAAATCATGTTAACACCCAAACAATGTTTACATACTCTAATAATTGTTTTAAAAGTATTATTTTAAAAAAATAAATAAATAAATAAATTCTGTAGATAATTGTACACCTGTGAATAAAAATTAAAAGAAGAGCAGAATGAATAATGCCCAACTTATCTTTCCAAACAGAGAGATTTGCCAAAAATATCTTAGAAGAACACCCTCACAAAGTTACTTCAACAAAATTAGATTCTAAAACACTCAGAATATAAAAATATTGCATTAATAATGCCGAAACTGATAAAAATATGTATGCTTGCTTGCACCAATAACACTTCATAGGTTTGAGCAAACAAACCTAGGGCTCTTGGACTTCTTTGATGCTTTTCTTTTCTTTGAGTTTGCACTGGATTCCACATAAATTGCATCATCTTCTTCAAGTTGGTCATTGTCATCCTCTTGGCTCTTGCGTTTCGTTGATGCTTTTCTTTTCTTTGAGTTTGCATTAGATTCCACACATACGGCATCTTCTTCAAGTTGGTCATTCTCATCCTCTTGCAACACCGGTTTACATCCTCCATCCTCCCCTTGAAACCCCTCAATTGCAAGAAGTTTAGTATCCTCTATAGATTGCTCATCAAGTGCAGATGGCAGCATTGCAGGTTTATCCTTAGTTGAAATGCTTCCTTTTCTTTTCACACTGTCATATACATATATATAAATACATTAAGAGTCAACTATACATTGAGAACTACATAGAATGTGGGTGTATGATTCAACCATAAAACTCACCACACAATGTCTTTATCCTTCAAAATACAAGTTGACTCGAAAGGTGGTAAAACAAACCCATCCATCTGCATTTAAAAAAAAATAAAAAACAGAATAACAATCAGCAAAATAAGATATCTTTGTTTCAATCTGATACATGCGGAAATCACATTGGACTACAATTAATCTGAGTCAAACGGGAAGAACCATTTAAGGGGGCAAAGCTCTAACAACACCTTTTTTTCCCATTTTCAACAATTGAACCTAAGACCTTACTTATCGGCACATCCTTGGTATCCAAAAATCACATTAGACTTTAACTATTTCGATTCACCCATGACCCATTTATTGGGGAGGGGGCCTCAACTCTTTTGGCACCTATTTTTCCATTTGGACATCGCTTGAACACAGGACCTTGCTAAAGGAGAATTGGACCCTTAGTATCCGAAAATCATATTGGACTCCAACTATTTCAAGTCAAACAAAGTAGTCATATTTAAGGGGGGAAAAGCTCTGTTGGGAACCATTTTTTGTGTTGACAACACTCGAACACGATACCTTGCTAAAGGGGAGCCATATAGCCAGTATGCAGAAATCACATTTGACTCCTACTAATTCAAGTCAAACCGATGAGAACTTATTAGATGGTCTGGGACCGTGGTCATCACAACCATCCATTATCTATAAAATAGATAATGGATGGCAGCGATGCATTTTGGACCAATAGTCCCACACCACCAAACAATTTCTCCCATTTAAGGGGTAAATCTCTCTTCGCGCCTACTTTTATCCATTTACAACACTTGAACACAACACATTGGTTAATTCTCGGTATTCATAAATCGCATTGGACTCAACAAACTCAAGTCAAACCAGTTCAACTTTTCTTTTTTCTTTTTTTTTTTTTTTTGCTCTAGCAGCAGGTGTCCTCCTCTAGAAACAATCCTGCTCTAACCGGGAACATCCACATTATAGCGGAGCTATCTCTCTCAGCAGTGGAATCATGCATGCATGCATACCTAAACAAGGTTTTAAATTTGAGTCCGCGACGGCTACATAAACCAATATGTCAAGATTTAGGTACACTCCGAAATCGTATCGCGTCCGCTATCGGGGTCGCATTTGTTTGAAATTGTCCATAACATTGGTCCGCGATCGCTATTTAAAACCTTGCCTGTGATACCTATTTAAGAGGGCTAAAAGTTAAAACTCTCTCTGCGCCTAATTTGTCACATTTACAAGCATAAAAAAAAAAGTAAAATCAACAAATTAAGATTTAATAAAAGCGATTATTTATAAATTAATTTAAAATAAAAAAATAAGGAAAAAGGGAAAAGGGAAAATGCGGTGAAATGAAAGAATGGATTTTACGGAGAGGATGATGCCGTTGGGACAAGTGCGATGGAGTTTGAAAGTGGAGTGAAGGTGAGAGGAGAGATGAGAGACGGTGGTGTGTTGTTTCGGATTCAGAAGAAGCCAACAACGATTCAAACCTTCTCTCTTCTTTGACCTGCTCAGCATGTAATCCTCCTCGAATACCACTCGGAGCCGAACCACCGTCTCCGTCTCCGTCTCCGCCGCCGCTGACGTCATCGCTTTTACGGTGGCAGAGTCTTAAACCCTCGCTAAGCCTGGAAGCGACGATGATGAGAAAGAGACACTCACACTCTGCTCTGCTTCAACTAAAGGAAAATGAAAAATTTCTACTCCCTTCATTTTGTAAGAAAGAATAACATGTCATATTAGTTCCTAACTTTATCGAAATAATAATTTAGTCCTGAGATTTCGTTTTAATTCACATACGTCCTTATCTTTATCTCATTTCAAAGCAAATACATCCTGTGATAGTGACGGTAGATACTAACTTGATCGACGTTCTCCTATCTCAAGGACTAAATTGCTATTTCGATAAAATCAGGGACTAACTGATGCTTACAAGTTAGGGATTAATTTTGTTTTGTGTGATTTTTTTTAAGTGTAATGTATATATCAATTTGTTGAATTATTTCTAAGTGCTAAATTAATTTTTTGAAGTCATTACTTTAAAAGAAAAAGATTTATGAATAGAAAAAATAGTGTAATCAAACCTAAATACAACGACCCACTTTATAATTATAATCAAAAGTTAACGGGTATTGTGAATTGAAATGATTTAAAAATAGATATATAATATCATAAAAATTTTAGAATCAGATTGCAAAGCTGTGGTGAATGTTATTAACAAGGCTAAATTACTCATTTGGTTCCTTACCTTATTTTTCAATTTCAAATTGATCCCTTACTTTTTTTGGTTTCATATTGGTCTCTTATGTTTCTTTTTACTGTCAAATTGGTCCCAAAATCACTATTTATCCTACGTGTCAATATTATATCGGTCCACGTGAAAAGAGAAAGTGACACGTGTCCATAACATATTGGTCCACATAGGATGAACAGTGATTTTGGGACGAAATTGACAGCGAAAAGAAACATAAGAGACCAATATGAAACCAAAAAAAAGATAAGGGACCAATTTGAAATTGAAAAATAATGTAAAGGAACAAATGAGTAATTTAGCCTATTAATAATGGTGCTGAAGATTTATCGAAGCTTGGAGGTATTTTAAAAGTAATCAAAGACTTAGCTTCGTATTTTCAAAATTGCAAATTTTCCTTTGTTTCTAAAAAATGAAATAATTCATATTAAGTAACATGATAAAATGAAAAAAATGAAGATTTTCAACTCCCTTCATTTCTTAAATTTTGCTTTTGTTTATGTTGGTTTGAGGATTAGTTTTGTTTTGTCTGATATTTTTTAGAGGATAATATTGGTTTAAATATCAAAATGGTTCTAGTATTTATTGATACTTTTGAAATTCGTGTATGTAAAAATAATAGTTTTGGTTTATGTATCTTCGAGGTATAGAGATCATCGAAGTGGGTAGGGATCAAACCCCTGACATCATGCTTAATGAACCCAACTATCTATCAACTATGCTGCTGCAATTTGTTGATAACCAATTTTAAATAAGTCAATATTTACCAAGAATATTGTGATATTTAAACCCAAAATATTTTCACCTGCATGGCCATGTGGAGGACTGTGTCATATGACGGTCATGCCCTCATGAGATAAACATAATTCCAAAAACATACATACCGTCCCTGAAGCAAAGAAAACGAAGAATTGCACAAAGCCACAAACACCACAACTGGATCTAAATTCCCATACTTTTTCACTTCACAATCACACTCATGTGAAAAAAAAATAAAAAAAAATACATTGCTCGCTTCTCTTCTTCCTCTGCAGTACTAGTTAGGTGCAATTATTACTAATGGCGGAGTTGAGGCACTCCACGTCATCACTTGGCGTTCGAGCCTCTTCTTCTCCGATGAAGCGCGACGCACCTGATTCCTCCCCTCTCATTCCCGATAACAATAACAGCAATCCCACCTCCCCTCGCGATGCCGAACACGATCGCCACTCTTCCAAAGATCGTGACCGTCCATTTCTTCACTACCTCTGCTCCTTCTTCAACGACGATCCTAGGGTTCCTCCTCACTCCTCAAGGATCTCTCTATTCCTCACTTTTCTTCTTCTCTTCCTCGGATTCATCTCCATTTTCGCTATCTTCAACAAATTGGTCACTCCCTCTCTCTCTCTCTCTCTCTCTCATTTGCATGCTATTCAAATTGGAAAATGATGTTTGTTATTACTATTACTATTTCATTATTATTATTCCTTTTCTCTCAATTCCAATAATTTAATTGTTTGTTATCGTAGTGTTGAGCTTTTTAACGGATCGTGAAATCAGGTGCACCATAAATGACAGTAAATAAACACAAAAAAATAAAATAAAATTGATTAGTTATATTTGGTTTTAAGCTGCTGCATGTGGCAGAGATTCAGATGTTATATCGGATGAGTGGACAGACTAGGGCTAGATAGGATTAGGAAATAATGCGTTAGAGAGGTCCCTATGAGTCAGCTCAGTTGGGAGAGCTGCGCGAAGAAGCAAGGTCGCTTCATATTTGTTGTTGCTGTGCCATGTTAAGGTTCAATCTCAAAACCAATTGGTAATGAGAGAAGTAGCCCAACAGGTATTTAAATCATGCCATATATTATGAGGCAGGCGATGTGGGACTTCCAACGCCATGTCATATACGTATCGTTTCCTGTGTCGGACGCATATCCATTTTAGACACTTCTAACTATTTGCTTTGACATTTTATATTTCTTTTGCTTTATCTCTGTATCGTGTCCGTGCTCCCTTGGCTGGGGGAGATTAAGTGTCAGGTTCGGAATTCAATGCCAGGAGATTGCACTTTTTCCCCCTCCAAGAAAAGAAAAAGAAAAAAAAGTGTTTTCTTATCAAAAACTAATTGGTTATAGAGAAAGTCGAGTTTCTACCTATTGTAGAAAAGTGGGTCGAATCTTGTTGTAGGTGGTTTGAACATGTGCGGTGAAGACCTCCGTTTAGGAGGGTAGGAGTAGATCAGGAGCCTAATAGTTAGAAGCTTTGAAGCACGGGTATTCCAAAAATGGTGACATACCTGTACCGGGTACTAGGTACCTGGTGTTGGTATGCGTGGGAATGTTCCGGACACGTACCAAACTATAGACATGATTTATGATTCGACATAATAATGTTGTTTGATTCATGTAGCCGACATCAGGTAGTGTGAAAAGGTTTGGTTGTTGTTGTTGTGGTAGTTATATCTGCTTTTAATCCCGAACAAGTCTTTTAGTGAGGTGAGCTGGTTGTAAGCATAATGTGAGTTACAATAACGATGCACTACACCCTTACTTGTTCCCTTTGTATAAGAGAGAGACTTCACTTTAAAGGAGTATTTTCCTGTAATTATACCTTTCTCAAATGAATGCATAATCCTTTCGGTAACTGACAATTTCAATTGTATATTTTCCATTAAATAGCTTCTCTTACTATTTTCTTCACGCAACATCACAGTAAACTCTAAATCAAGGTAAGTTGTGAGTTAGATATTAAGATATACACTAGACATAATCAAAATAATGATCCACTACACCCTTACATGTTCACTTTACAAAATGTAGACTTCACTTTACAGGAGCTTTTCCTTTAATCATACCTTTGTCAAATGAATGCATAATTCTTTCAGCAATTGACAGCTTCAATTGTATTTTTTTTTTCTTTCACTAATTAGCTTATCTTATTATTTCATTCTCATAATTTAAAAGATATATGACAGATTTAAAATTATCAACAGAAAACAGTGATGAGAGTTAGATATTAAGATAAACACTACACATAATTAATGTTTCTTTTGTTACAGGTCAAACTCATTATTAATGTAGTTTTGCAGAAGCTAAATATGCATGGAGTTTAATGTGTCTATATAACTATTCCCCTTTGGATCTGTTACTATTGACTCATGAGTAGCTGCACTAGTATTGTATAACCTTTTTAACATTTTATCTTATTGCCTTTTTTTTACTAGTTCTCATTATTGATTTCGGCTTTAATTTATTGTAGAATGCTCCTTACTTGTGTAAAAAAGATGGGATTGTTCTTCACTGCCCACAAGTATGATATGGTGGATCATTATTTTGGTGACTTGCTTCCTCGTTATATACTGTTCAATATTGTTTTTGCCCTCATTATTCATACAGTAAGTGTGGTATAATTCTTAGGTGAAAGAATCTCCATCACTTTGGGAAAATCCTCATTCATCCACGACATCTTGGAAGCCTTGTGCTGAGCGTCGGGATGGTGTTATAACAGGTTTCCTTTGGCTTTTACATCCCTTAATATATTTTTATATTTTCCATCTCACCAGTACTGTGAGCCATTCTAAAATGGGGCTTATGAAATAATTTGACAAGAACATCTCAAGTCAGAACTTGGGACAATTTAGCATATTTTGCATTTTCTGGTGTCATCAACAAACTGCAGTTGTAACATATTTTAGTCACCCCTCTCTCCCTTAGGTAACAAAAAATAGAGTAACCTTCGCAAAATCTTTGTATTTGAAACTTGTAACATGGAAGTTCTGAATATCTGTACTCAATGTGTGGTCAGCAGATAGTTTTTTTTGTTTTTCGTAATGTAGTACTCTCTATTTTTCTCATATATGTGTTTCTGTGGATGAATTATATACATGTTAGTGCTGTATCTGTTTTTCTAGTCTGACTGCTATTATTGATGGTACTTCTATACCTCCGTGTAGAGCTTCCTCCTGAAAATGAAACAAATGGCTATATATTCATCCATGCTGAAGGTGGTCTAAATCAGCAAAGGATTGCGGTACGAATTTAGTCTTTTCAATTGTGATAGACTCTAGTCTGTACTGTTATCCTTTTCTGAGTATCTGAATTCAACTTGTATTTTGCATTTTAATGTTCACTTGTTTTCTTTTGCGTTACTATTGTTCTCTGGTAACTTTAGTTGGAGAATTGTGTATAACTGTTATCGAATAGGTGAACTTAATGTGCTCCAAACACTTGTCTGGTATAATCTGAAAGGAAGAAAACAATTATCTAAGGACAACATTTATTTGCATGCTTTTGCTTTTTTATGGTTCACCATTTAGATATAATAGATTGAAGAAATTGATAATATCAATTCAAGATATTGATGCCCGTGTAATATTTTCATGGAGCCCCCTCCTCATTCTTATTCTTATCTGGAATGAGCGTGTTGTCTCTACAGTGTACTGTTTCCAATTTGATGCACTAGCAAAATAATGTTGCACTTAATGCATGATGTTGATTTTACTGTCTTGTATATTGAAATGGGCTATAAGATATGACTAAGCACAATTTAATATAATTATTATATAATATTTGCCTGTCAATTGTTTACATCAGTTCATACTTCTATATGCAGATATGTAATGCAGTAGCAGTGGCAAAAATATTGAATGCCACTCTTATACTGCCTGTATTGAAGCAGGACCAGATATGGAAAGACCAAACGTGAGATCTCTTGTCCAAAAGTTTTCTCATCTTGTTTGGGTAAATTTAATTGTCACTGCCATTTTGCTAAGCATATGTATGAAGTATCGTATCACTTCAGTATCATATTTCTTTAACACTAAAAGTCATTAGTTTTTTAATTACTGGTCACCCAGGTCCATTCTTCCATCACTGTGCTTGCTGTACATTTATCACTTTACATCAGTAAAAAAAATTGGGTCTTACCTGAGATTCCAATGTTGGTCCTCCTCACTGACCATGATGATACATTTCATGATTGCAGAAAGTTTGAAGATATTTTTGATGTGGATCACTTCATTGACTACCTGAAGTATGATGTCCGTATTGTCCGTGATATACCGGAATGGTTTACTGATAAAAACGAGCTATTTTCCAGTATAAGGTTTGATTGATTTCTGTGCTTTTGATTTGAGTATGTAATCCCAAGTTCCTATAAGCGATGGATAAATATATCTTAATTTATTTTTTGAAAAAGAAAGGAATAATATGTCAAGAACCAGTGTTCTGTTGATTTTCTGTTTCGTCTGTTGACTTATTGACGTAAGGTTTGGTTGAAGTTCTGGGTTTTAGGACCAAATAGCATGATAATTATGAGTTTCAATTACTTGTTCATTAAGTATATCCTAAATTGATGATGATTTAGGAAAGGGAGAGGAGGGGGTAGTAATTATGCATGGATAGAGAAGACACAAACTAAATTTCCTGTCTATTTCATTATCTTTAATACTTTATTACCTCGTATATGTTTCTCTTGGTTTTACCAATGATGTCAACCTAGACCAATTATGAGAATTGGTGTCAGATATTTGATGCCTGCAGTTTGGTTGCAACTGGCTTGACTAACTAATCAAAAATGTGTTTTTTCTTTCAGACGGACCGTAAAAAACATTCCAAAATATGCACCTGCACAATTTTACATCGACAATGTTCTGCCCCGGGTCAAGGAGAAGAAGATTATGGCTCTAAAACCTTTTGTTGATAGGCTGGGGTAGGCCAATGGTTATATATGTAATAGAGACACTAGACACCACTATTTTATACGTACTTGATGTCATTGTTCTTGTTTCAGATATGACAATGTTCCTCCAGAAATCAACAAGTTGAGATGTAGGGTTAATTATCATGCTCTGAAATTTCTTCCTGATATAGAGCAGATGGCTGATTCACTAGCATCAAGGATGAGAAACCGAACCGGCAATTCAAATCCTTATATGTATGTCACATCTGTGATCAAGATCTTGTGGTATATGAATTTTGTTGCATTTTTCCGGTGTCAGTGATTTAACAGTTTTAACATAAACAGGGCACTGCATCTTAGATTTGAGAAAGGAATGGTGGGCCTATCATTCTGTGATTTTGTTGGGACAAGAGAGGAGAAAGCTAAAATGGCAGAGTACAGAAAAAAGGAATGGCCTCGACGGTATAAGGTGCCATACTATTTTTTTTAATATGAAAAACCAAAATGAGCAATAAAAACCTTCTAGTGGAGCATTTTGGTCACTTTATCTTTGTTGAAAATGCAGAATGGTTCCCACCTATGGCAGTTGGCTCTGCAGAAGCGAAAGGAAGGGCGATGTCCTCTAGAGCCTGGAGAAGTGGCCGTTATTCTTCGGGCTATGGGCTATCCAAAAGAAACTCAAATTTACGTGGCTTCTGGACAAGTGTATGGCGGACAGAACCGGATGGCTCCACTGAGGAATATGTTCCCTAATTTGGTAAAACCTCTCCACTACAACCTGAACAATTTAATTTAGTTGTTTAAAAGAAAAAAATGAGCATGTTGCTTCCTTGATGTTTTAAAGATTTTAAAACTTTGTTTTTCTTTCTTTTTAATGTAAACCATACACATTCATCATGTAGTGAATCAAGTGAAGTCATCATGATATCGGATTCTAATGTCACTTTGTATAAATTTATTTATCCATTATAACTGAGTTAGTATATTACAGTTAAGGTAAGCAACTTAATTAAACGCTTATTGAATAAACATTTTCGAGATAAGCTAAAAAGAGCTTATTTTCATAAGCATATCCAGATAAGCAAATAAGAACTTTTGGGCAGGTCATAAACTATTCTCATAAGTTGTTCTTGTGAGTCCAAATAATTTGTCTCTTTGGAACACCCCTTTATTCCTCTCATCCTCTGTAACCTCTCATGAATAACTTTGATTCTTTTACGATGTGATTATTCTTTTCCACTTTTTGTAACAGGTTACAAAGGAGGAGTTGGCAACTAAAGAGGAGTTGGATGGTTTCAGAAAGCATGTGACAAGTCTTGCCGCTCTAGACTTCCTAGTGTGCCTGAAATCGGATGTATTCGTGATGACACATGGCGGGAACTTTGCTAAGCTTATCATTGGGGCACGTAGATACATGGGTCACCGTCAAAAATCAATTAAACCTGACAAAGGATTAATGTCCAAGTCTTTCGGGGATCCATACATGGGTTGGGCTTCTTTTGTAGAAGATGTTGTTGTTACTCACCAGACACGGACAGGATTGCCAGAAGAGACTTTCCCTAATTATGACCTCTGGGAGAACCCTTTGACTCCTTGCATGTGTAAAGCCTGATTGCAGCAATTTTATTGATTCTCTACACCGGGACTTGAGACTCAAGATTTATTTCCAAGAAATATGCCATAGTTATGAGTTCCATCCACATTCCACATGGTAATCTTCTGAATCTGGGCTGTGGTTAATGCACCATTTGAGGTGGGAAGAACAGTTAATAGAATTTTGGAGCAGAGATGATAGCCTCTTCCCCATCTAACATGTAGCACAACCATACCCCCTTTGTCCAGGTTGTCCTCGTCCGCAAAGAAATTGATTTTTTTGTATTAAGAAAATTGTGTAAATCACTAATGAATATGCGTGTTGCTAGGTTTTTTCTGTGGTTTAGGAGTTTTGCTACATATCCTCTATGTTCTACCAAAAAATATTAAGAACAAATATTCAGTCCATTTGTAAAGTGAAGTGATGCACTTTTAGTTTTTATGTCTGAGCCTGGTATTCATATGGCTCAGTCCATAATAAGCCCTTGGGGCAGATACATCTGTTGGTGTTCTTGTCTCCCCGAACATGTGGGTGGTTTGTGGTGGCCGGAGTTGCACCGGCGTACCTCAGTTTGGCTGCACTTGCAGCCAACTGCAAAAGAGTAGCTGCATTACTGGTTTAACACTGAAGAGGTATTGAGTGTCTCTAGATGTTTGGATACGAGGTATAGAAACTTATTAGACAACTAAATAGTTCTAAATTTATTTTATAATGGTAGTTAGGAAAACACCACTTGCAAAAGTTGAAGTCTTTCTAATATGCTCAGATGATGTTGATTCGGCGATGAAAAATATAGGAAACGAACAATGGTTTGCTCCGGGAAAAAAAACAAGCAGGGGACACTGCAGTTTGCAGCCGGTGGAGGCCGTTTAATAAAGATAACGTGATGGTGCATATATCTCAGCAGACTCATATACAACATATAATAATGTTTTCATTGAATGGACTTTTCTATTCTATGTAACATATGCAGGATATATAAATTTTAATAAACGAGTCTTTATATAAAAATGATATATAACCAAAGATATATATATATATATATATATATATATATATATAAAGTAATACATTTTGCAAACTATGTTATCACAATATCTTTTTCATTTACAATATGTTTTTCTTTCTTCAATAATAATAATAATTACATGAGAACATTATAGTTGAAATATCTCAAATTCTTGCATTATTTGTGCAAAAGTTTAACTAATGAAACTGAAGGAGTATAATTTTGTGGATAAAATAAAATATGATCTTGTTAATCACTGCCCCAAAGGTAATAATTAACGAATAAAAAAAAAAAGAAAGCATGTATTGAAAACCTAAGTCCAATAGCTCTTGAAGCTTAAATTCATTATTTTTCAAGTTAAAATCACTTCTTTTACTTTATTAAACAATGTCCCAAAATGACTTGTTACCATTTTTAATTTAAAGCAAATGCTAACAAGTGTCATTGATAGATTTGTTAAGAAGTCAAACATAGTAAAAACTAAAAACTCATGAAAAATGTAATTTTTTGTATTTTCGAGACACGAAAAAATACACACTTATCATTATTTTTCCAATATTGGTATCCTAAACAAATGTCAAAAGGTCTAAGGACACTTATTAATAATACCTTAATTTAATTTAATGAATGGTGAATGATAGACTGATAGTGTAATAAACTTTACACCGTCAGTGCATATCATTAATCTATTTTGTTTATACATTCAACAGTGCAATTATTAACTAATAAAATAAGTAATGAAGATTGATTAGGATTGGTATTTAACTTAGTTGAACTGAACTGAACTGAACTGAACTAGTCAGTCTTGGGAAAAGCCGCACCAACATCACCATGAAGTGTTTCTCCTTATCTTCCATCGTCCCTCTCTGCCTTCTCCTCTGTCTTTGTTTTCAAAGGTATGTTTGCATGGAGTCTTATTATTATTATTATTATTATTATTATTATTATTCTATTCCTATCATTTAGTTGATTGCATGTTTCCTTATTGTACACTCTCCACATCAGAACTTAATTAGTAAATTCCACAGCTTATTTGATCCTTGCTGGTTAATTTGGACTGTTGAATCCAACACACTTAAAATTCTGTTATGTTTCTTAAAGGGATAATTTTCTGAGTTGCTTTACAAATTTTATGTATAGTATTTCTTCTTTGATGATGACTGCATAATAATAGCTGCTTTGAATATGGTTTATGGTTATGTCATACATGATGTATCTATTAACTCTTAACTTTTAGAATCAGTATTAAATTTCAGTTTGGCCTTGGGTCCTTTTCTTAGATGAAGTCAACCCCACGAAAGAATGCACACTTAGATTATTTTTTGTATTTTCGAGACATGAACACTTAAATTGCTAGCATATATGTTGATTTTGATGAATATGATTTTTAATCTTTGAAAATAAGATTTATAAGCAAACTTCAATTTTGTCCAAACTAACTGAAGAAAATATTAAGGAATCATGATTACGTACTTCCTAATTTGTTCAATCATATCCATGTGCAACCAAGGGATGCCTAATTATGGCACTTGTTTTGTTATTTGTGAGATACTATTAGATATATGGTCATGCTAACCGATGCTGTAAGGGCATTGGTTAAAGAAACAAAATAAAAGACTTTTTATTAAAAAATACGACATTTGAATTTTTCAAGTGTTGAATGCATCACTTTCCTATGCAAACTTTCTATTCTTGAATCCTCTGCATTTCCCTTGAGCAAGAAGAGATAAATGTAACACAATATATCTGAGTTTATTATCATTTCAGTGTGTCATCTCAAAATGTATCTGGTAGTGATCTACAACAAGCTAGCATCCCACCAAGAGGTTGGAATTCCTATGATTCCTTTAGTTGGACAATTTCAGAAAATGAATTCTTGCAGAGTGCAGAAATAGTTTCTCAGAAACTCCTCAATCATGGATACGAGGTATTGTTACGTGGAGGAACCATAGCTTATGGATGAGTATGAATATGTTAGTTGTACTTTCATTAATTATAAACTTGATGATATCTTTCCTTCAATACCCTTGTAGTATGTTGTGGTGGATTACCTCTGGTATAGAAAGAAAGTCCCAGGTGCTTCTCATTATTCTCTCGGATACGATGTGATTGATGAATGGGGGAGGATGGTTCCGGATCCTGGAAGGTGGCCTTCTACCAAAGATGGTAAAGGGTTCACTGAAATAGCTAATAAAGTACATAGCATGGGTTTGAAGTTTGGGATTCATGTAATGAGAGGGATAAGCACACAAGCCGTCAATGCAAACACCCCTATCCTAGATATAACAAAGGTATTATTGCCTTGTATTTCTGATATCACATGATCATTTCTTTCTTGCTTTTCTTTTTCAAAACCCAAAAAATGATTGTAATGGATGCCTTGTCCAATACTTTATGTAAATTCTAAGCATAATAAAACATTACAAGCAAGATATGGAGTTACTTTTTTACACTAATTCTCAGTCTTATTTTTTGGTTGACCTTTTGAATACGTCCTCTTTAATTTCTTAGGGTGGTGCTTATGAAGAATCTGGTCGAGTGTGGCATGCAAAAGACATAGCAATCCCAGAAAGGGCTTGTGCGTGGATGCCTAACAGTTTCATGAGTGTAAATACAAACTTAGGAGCTGGGAAAGCTTTTTTGAGATCCCTTTATGAGCAGTATGCTGCATGGGGTGTTGATTTTGGTAAATTGGCTGCTAATTTATTATCTGCTTATTATGCACTATCACAATTCATGGGGTGTTGATTTTGGTGACAATCATGAAGGTTTTAAAAAATTTATTGCATCAGCTTCTTAAAGTTGGATAAGTGAGGCATTTTTTTTTTACTTTTCTTTTTGATACATCATTTATACTGTTTGTTTTATCGACATTATTTTTTAAAATTTACGAGATCGAGTCGGTATTATATTGTTCTCATAAACCTCAATTAATGTTCTTATCGTTAGAGCTTCTATTTCCACAGAGTTATGATAAAATTGACTTGACCAACTTCTATAGGGCCACACTTATAAATTTAGTCAACTAAAGGTGATATTTTCAGCCATTCTAGAAATGAGTACATCTTAAAGCATAGATTTATTGTTAAATTCTTGTCTTAACTAAGGGGTTATGCCGTCCAAAAAAAGCTACAGAAATTGCTCAATGGACTTTAAACTGTCGTAACCAGTTCTGCCTTTCTTTGGAAACAGTTTTGATAGATTTTCTACTTTCCTTGCAGTAAAACACGATTGTGTATTTGGTGATGACTTGGATCTAAATGAAATAAGCTACGTATCAGAGGTATTCCGCAGTTTCCTTTCTCCCTTTTTCCTCCCATCCTTCTCACTCTTTCTCATATGAACACTGATAATAATTTGGCAAATTCATTGATAACAGCTTCTCAGAGAGTTTGATCGCCCCATTGTATATTCTTTGTCTCCCGGGACCAGTGTGACACCAGCCATGGCCAAGGACGTCAGCGGACTGGTAAACCTCTATCGTGTAACAGCAGATGACTGGGATAATTGGGGGGATGTCAAAGCTCATTTTGATGTATCAAGGTGATCAAATTGTTGTGTTTTAGAGTTTTAGTTAAAAATATATTGGCAACACCCTTCAGATTACCTTGCAATTATGTTGCTTCTTAAACTATGATATGTTATTTGCCACTTATTTCATCACTGTAGTATATAAGTTTAGTTCTTTTAATTCTGAATCAGGGATTTTTCAACTGCTAATTTGATAGGAGCAAAAGGTTTAAAGGGGAGTTCCTGGCCTGATTTGGACATGCTGCCATTTGGATGGCTAACTGATCCATGTAATAAGGCTTGGCTGCTACCTTCTCTCTTTTAGTTATAAAAACCATCCTCATTCTTTTATGTATTTGTAGGCCCGATTAATTCAATTATTCATTTTTCGTTTCTCTATCCTCAATTTTGTATCCACTTTTACAATTTTATGTACATACCTCTTTGTGCGAAACCACGATCTTTTGGCAGTGTGAAGCATTTTCGACATGATATATTATTGTATTAACTTAGGATGTTGCTGGTTCACTGATTCTTTTTTATTACAAAACTCAAAAACTGTTTACAATCTTATATCATAGATATTTGCCACAAGCTGTTTAAATTTAGACTCATCACAACATGGGATCTTGAAACTGCTTTTTCTCCTATCTTTTGTAGCTTCAAATGAAGGTCCACATAGGAATAGCAAACTCAATCTAGAAGAGAAAAAGACACAGGTATTCATAAAAGCACAACTGATTTGCTTTCCCATATATTCATGAATTAAATTTAATGTGTGTGAACATGCATTATGAATAGATTCTTAATGAATTGTATTCTTATCTCACAGATGACTCTGTGGTCTATGGCAAGGTCTCCACTTATGTATGGGGGAGATATGCGGAATATTGATCGTGCCACATACGATCTTATTACGAATCCTACCCTTCTGGAGATTAATTCTTTTAGCACAAATAATATGCAGGCATGTGAGCCATCTAACTTCAATTTGTTGTTTGTGTGCCCGCGCACGCATTTTGTCAAATTAGCATTTCATCACTTTTACTGCATTGACAGTTTCCTTATATCACAAGCCTGAAGAGTGAAGAACCTTTTTGGTGGCCATTGAGAAGATTCTTCAAAGAAGTGCAATCATCATATACGCATTCATTAAGTCTCACTAGCTGCGCCGAGCCAAAGGCAGGTGGTTGGACTAATGATAAGCTTGACCAGCATGCTGAAAGAATCTGTTGGAAAAGGAGTTTAAGAAACATGAATCTTGACCCTTTCTGTGTACTGAAGAGAGAAATTCTCTTCACATTGTAATCATTCTTTATCTATCTCTTTTCCATTTGCCTCTTTGATTTGATTAATTCTTGCTTGCTGTTGTTAACATAAATTGTTATATCGATGCTGATGCAGAGATCAGGAAACTATGTTTCAAAAGGATCATCGAGGGAAACATCATTTAATTGCAACCGATAGAGGGAAATCTTGCTTGGATGCTTCTCCAAGAAGAAAACTTACTTCTGATGAGTTCATGAGAGGGTCATTTTCTCCATGCAGATGGGATTCAAATCAGGTATATTGTTGTGCTCCTTATTTTATCTGTACAAGAGTGACATGTAGCTCTTAGTTTTAATGCTATAGTGTAAGCATCTTATAATTCAAAGATAATCTTGTCTGTGCATACCGCTACATCTATCCCTATCTAGACATCGCATACCTTCGCCAATTTTATTGTAAGATTAAACTTTAGATTTGAGTTTATTAATAATATTTGTGGATCCTATTGGAAGTTAAATTATGCAATTGTTCACAGATGTGGCAGCTGAACTCTAATGGGACCCTAGCGAATAGTTATTCAGGCCTATGTGCAACAATAAAGGTTGTCAAAGGTGCGAAATTTTGTAAAAATATGCATCGATAAAATTCCTCTCCCGGGAATTTCTAAAAGGATTATGATTCATGCTGCTTGTTGAGGTTATCTGGTTTTTTTTTTTTTAATTTAATTATTATTTATTAATCATAATCAAGTTGGTCATTCACGCAGTTCCTATCAATGCTGGTGGTTTTCGCTCTTGGATTGCAACAGGAAGAAATGGTATGTTGCTACAAACAACATTAAGGAGAGAACTAGAGAGTTTGCTTGTTTTTTTTCTGCATCTTCAAAGTTCATAACACCAAGACAGAAATTGACTGATCCTCGGCATTGATGCACTTTTGAATAAAATTGAATTAGTATAATGACATATTTTTCAGAAGACATAATCAGAGGACATATCCTTTGTCCAGTGCAGCTCCTTATGTAATAATTGTTTAGCTAAGCTAGCTACTCAAAGTTCTTAACCGTCAAAATTTTCATGTGTAATCTCTTAAAAAATCTCAAACTCTTTAACAAGACCTTCCTAAGTTAAGTGTTGTGCTGTTTCCCGCAGCTCTGCCAACTGAGCTGACTTTTGAGAACCAAATTTATACTGTCTATCTTATATCGAGTGCTTTATGTCTTATGTAGGAGAAATTTATGTAGCTTTCTTCAATCTAAGTGAAGAGAAAACTGTGATATATGCGCAGACATCGGACCTGGCTAAGGTTCTTCCGGACAGGGACTTCAATTCCTGTAAAGGCAGTGAAGTGTGGAGCGGAGATGACATAGCAATAACACCGGGGACGCTATCAAAGGCAGTGGAAAAGCACGGAAGTGCACTATTTGTTCTCAATTGCAACTAGGTGTGGTCTCATATTAAGAAAATGAAAAGAAAAATGGCATCTGAGATGAGCCTTATCGCGTGTTTGGGATAGAATGAGATGGAAATTAAGGTTTCATTGTTAGAGAGATTTTCTGCAAAGTCAGGTGAAATCAATGGATTGGAAACATTTCTTACCTTTCATTCCTTTCCCTACAAACAATGGAAAGATGACCCTACTTTTGTTCCTTCCCTTCACTTTCCTTTCCATTCAATTATTTTTCATCATTTCATTGTATCCTCTCTGAATTCCAAAACATACCAGTAATTACATCATTATTATATTTCTTTATCTAATATCTCAAAGTAACAAAGGAACAAGATGGCATAGATTATGCACCCCTTGGTTGCACTTGGATATGATTGAACAAATTAGGAATCAACCTTTAGCACTAGGATATTTTCTTCAGTTAGTTTGGGCAAAAATGAAGTTTGCTTATAAGATTTCAAATCAATTCCCACACATATACACTCCAAATTGATGCTTATCCATAACAATCCAAAGCCACATTCATCATAATCAACAAAAAATACTGGAATAATCCATACTAATCAACAATTGAAGGAGTTGAATTCACCACAGTAAAGGACCTAATGAGATTGAAGAAGACTGATTTTAAAAGTTATCAAGCTTACCACTTACCATAGATATTATGATATAGTATATCATTAACCATAAACCATATTCAAAGCAGCTTTGATCATGCAGTCATCATAAACCATTGTAAAGCAACACAAAAAGATAACCTTTTAAGAACAGCACAGAATTTTATGCATAAAAGATTCAATTGATCAAACTAACCAGAAAGGATTAGATAAGCAGGAATTTACTGATAAAGCTGAGGAGATTAAAAGAAATGAATTCTTGGTAAAATTATTTTCAGTAGGTTTGTAGGAATGACTAAAAATTATTCTCTCCGGTCCTATTTATAAGACCCGTTTGGGGTTTTTCACTCTCACCAAGGAGAGTGGATAAATTTGTTAGTGGCATTGAAAATGTGAAAATTTGTTATACTTTTTCAAAACTACCCCTATAATTATTATTGGAACGCTAAAAAGTGTTGACTTTATAGGGATGTTAGTGGTAAGAAGTAATTAAATGCTATTGAAATTTGAAAAGGGGTCTTATAATTAGGACCAAAATAAAAACCTCAAAAGAGTCTTATAAATAAGACCGGAGGGAGTAACATAGTTAATTAAGTTAGTGAGTTAGTGTTCCTTGTGACCTCAAATATAAGCCAATAAAAACATTCAATTATTGGTCTTAAATATAAGTAAAACTTAATTATCATTATTGTTAATTGATATCTATTAATGTAAGGAACTAAATTGATGGATCATGCGCAATATTAGAGATTAAATTGACATCTTTGTAATATCAATAACCAAAATGATGGAATATATCAATCTCATGCAACTTTGAGAGCCATATTAACAAGGGTTTTACTATTTATCGTAAGAGCAATTTTTTTTCTATATTAATTTTACACTCTTGAATTGCTTATGCATTGCTCTAAGAGCAATGAAATGAATAACCAAAATATATTTTAAAACAATGATTGCGCTTTCAAAATTAAGCAGCATGGATACACAATAATGAAGTGAAGTAAGCATATTGCACCGGTACTCTATTTTAGGGCTCGTATCTGCACCGAGTACGTGTCAGGTGCGGATACGCGTTGGGTACATACCCAACTATTAAAAACAAAATCATATTGGATACGTAAATGGGCCAAATGAATACATACGTAATGTGGTGCGACCCAACCAATTTTTGGGTCCAAAATCGAATTTAACCTAATATCCTTGTTCATTCTTCCTCTTCTGTCTTCTTCGATCATTTTCTCTTCTTCTTCACTTCTTCCACGAGCCAGCGACTGTGATAGCCATCGCGACAGCCACCGCCAGCCCTCCAGAAGGTTAGTTTTGTGCTTCATCCTTATTATTGACTCTTCATCCTTGCTCTCCCCTTGCTACTCTTTGCTGTTAGTGTTGTGTAATTCTCTTAAGTTTTTTTTATAATATGCTATGCATTTATTTTGCTTTAATTTTTCTGCAATTTTGCTATATTTTGTTATATAATTTATATATATTATAGTAACGTATCCGTACTCTAGTTTTTAAGAAAATGTCGTACCCCGTACCTGTGCAACATAGCTCACTAGTATTTTAATTTTTCACAGGATGTGCCTATGTTATTAGCCTTGTATTTCAGTGCTTTTCTTACCTGGTAGTGTTATGAGGATATTAAGAAGATACATGCTTGATCCTGAGTATGCATGAGTTCATTGCGTGACAAAGCACGGTTAGCGATGAGCATGTATTGCATTGGAAGGAATTTCGTCACAGCTTCTTCCCCTTTACCTCCTGTTCATCTTCCGGCACCAAAGTATGCTATCTATCATTGAACATAGTCATATTTACCCTTAGATTTTTAATTTAATTAGGATGCTGTTGGTTTCCTTTCCTTTGGATTCTCTTATGTTTCAAGTAAAATCTTATGTGCTTATATATACCTTCCAAAATGTTACTTGGTGTATTGGGTGCAGGGAAGCTCATTTTTGGTATATCTTACCTGATGAGATAAAGAGTGCAAACCTATTAAACCGATATATAGAAATTTTATCACCACATGAGAAAGAAAATGTATTTCGTATGAGTGGGGAACAGCTAAAGAAAAGAGAACTCCTATCTCGTGCATTGGTTCGCACTACTTTAGCACGATGTAAGTTTTATTATTCCGATACTGACTTTCTTAGTTTTTCTTCCCTTTTCACTTAATGGACATATAGCCTTCATCTTTCATGCACAGTTATTTGTGTAGAAATATCTGCGATAATTACATCTGTAACCTATATATTGTTCCTTCTTCGCTTCATTTGGTTTTGATTCTTTTATATTGAAATAAAGATCATACATCTAACCAGCTTTGTTTACTGCTAGACCAGACAAATTGTCAGATTGATCCAGGATCCTTAAAGTTTAGGAAGAATAATTATGGGAAGCCTGAGGTATTTATTTGATTGCTAATTTATTACCTGCAACTTACGTTTGATTGCTCTTTCTTCTTGCTTAATTGATACTTTATAAATTATTCATTGATTACTCTTTTACTCAAGGTTTTTAGTCACATATTTGCATAGGTGGACTGGCATTACGCTGATGATTGGAGCCTACCACCATTGCATTTTAATATCTCACACACTTCTTCTTTGATAGCTTGTGGAGTAACTGTGGGCTCTGCTGTATGTATTCAGTTACATAGGTTTTCAATTATTTCTTTGTTAAAACGTATCATTTATTCTCTTCTAGTTTATGACTTTTGTTTTCTTCTTATTGTCATTTATCCTGTTGAAGGCCGTTTGGTCTTTGAACTAATTTAACTTACTGTTCTCATTGTAGATTGGTATTGATGTGGAAGAGAAACAAAGGAGATTGAAGAATGATATTTTAGCTTTTGCACGGAGATACTTTTCTCCCCATGAAATTGAAATGCTGACTCACATTGCAAATCCTGAACTTCAGCGCCTGGAGTTTATAAAATTATGGACTCTGAAGGTTAGTAAGAGTAGTGAATGTTATTGCTGTTGGGTTGCACGTTTACTACCTAATTAAGAGTCAGGTGCGAAATATTTATCGCTTCAAACAGTTATCTTGAGAAAATTTGAATATTGCCTTTTTAGTTAGCTTCATATCATGTCATTTTCTTTTTCATTGAATTTTTATTTAAATATTGTTTTTGTTTTGAAATTGTAAGTGACGGAGTACCAACAAGTTAAGAAGTTCTATCTTATATTATTGGCTTTGAAGACATCGGTAATACATTACCCTCTTATTGTGACACTGGACCTGTTAAACTACTCACGTGAAAAACATTTTTCATTAATTGATGCTCTAGTAATAGATGTGATTTAATTATTTAAACTTTTTCTTGATGGGTAAATATGCACATTTATAAAACGTTTTTCAAAAGTATCAACATGCTTCATTCCTTTTTTAGTAAGTGCCTAGTTGTTGGCATTTATTTTTTTCAGTTTTATAAATTAATGTGAAAATTATTTGGAATATATTGCAGTATACAGTCAAATATAGTGTAGTATGCACAACTTTTTGTTGAAGATAGAACATCAATCTATCTTTTGCTATTATGCATCTTGTCACTTATTTAGTGTTTTCCCATTTATAGGAGGCATATGTAAAAGCAACAGGGAAGGGCTTCTCAGCATCACCTTTCAAGACTTTTACCATTCGATCAAGAGATCATATGAAAGGATGCAAGCATCTTCCACCTCATATGATTTCTAAGGTATGACTTCCTATTGCAGAGTTTTTTCGAGATATAGAGAGCTCTTAATTTGAGATATTATATGTTCGTGTGCTAGTTCTTCTTCCTGAGTCAATTGCTGTTACATGGTCATATGCTAAAATATACTGGCTAATATTTCAGGCAGGATTTGAAATATAGCATAAAAATCCTTTGCTTTAGTGGCAACATATTAAATGTTGGTATATGAATCATTGGTTTTCTCTGCCTTGAGCATTTTTTTCGCTAACAGGCACGAGAAATTACTGTTGAGGCTTTTGATGATGACCTGAAGATTCTCTCGGACAATTGGCAATTTGCACTTCTGGAGTTGGCCGGTTCTCATTATGCTGCCGTTTGTATAGAACAGGACAACATTAATGGAGGTAGTAAGTTGTCTTTTTGTTTTACCAGTAACATTAAGCTGCATGAACGCTGCCTGCTCAACATTACTTTCACAACTGCACACATGGCTGCAACTATTTGTTACAGACTTACAGCACTTAGTGCAGCCATAGCTATAGTGGTGGCCATTTGTATCTCCACCAACAACTGTGTGACTAACATTATAGGAGCAAGTATTATGAGTTTGAGAATATAACATAATGCCTCATGTTTGTTGTTTTTAGGTAAAGGGAGCATTCCGATTAACCTGACGTTACGGAGAACAATCCCATTTGTTGAAGATGAATGCATTTCTGGTAGTGACACTGCTGTAGTGATTGGTGGCTCGGCTAGACTGTTAATGTGTGATTAGTGATTATGTAATGAAATGGAAGTTTTAGCAATATTTTACATTTTGCCTGCCTTTATCATTTTGCGCGGCACAATCATGCTCAATAGAAAATGGAAAGAATTTGATTATCTAACATGCATTAATGGAAACACATCTCTTTCTGTTAGACAGGAAGGGATTGAAATTGTCATATATTGACAATTGAATGACTAAGTTCGCCAAATTAACAAAATTGAGAAACCAAAAATGCAATTAATGTAGCAGTTGAAAGCAAAATTGCCCGACAAAATTGAAAGCAAAAATAAGGTAGCAACCAGCAATTTATATTGTGTGGGGTGTATGATTACACAATAGGGATATTATTAAATCAAATGCATCATGAATTATTTTGCTTTGCTGCTCCATTTTTGTGATCGATGTTGTTGATTCTTTCTTGATAATTAGAAGTTCAGAATCTAGTAGCATCTAATACTTACCTACACTTTTGGTTTCTATAGAATCCTTTGAGCTTTGCCAATAATTTCAAGGATTTAATCGTCTTTTTCATTGGGTGGTGTGGTATATGAAATTTTGGTTTAAAAATATATCGAAAGCAAAAAATAATAAAGTTTCTATCGGTAAAAGAAAAAATATAATGGTTTTAAAAAGATGTAGGCCAACAATGAGATTTAATACGGTTAATAGATAACTAGTTTGTTTTAAAGATTATGTTAGAAGTTCAATTCCAAAATTTTGATGGTAAGAACAAAACACGCTCCGATCTTAGTCATAAAAGAAATTAAGAGTGAATTTCCATACCTCATTTTCAAACATGCACATCCTACTTTTTTTGTTTTTTTTTTAGAATTACTCTTGTTTAGAATTACTCTTGGATTGTGATCTAGGTTCATAAATTGCTCTAAAATGATGTATATTATAAAAATATATTTTGCTTATTAAGCATTGGACTTTTTTATTGACAAATATGTTGTCACTAAGATTCGAACCTTGGTTTCAAGGTTTTACATCCCACAATTTTACCGAGTCGGTTCTTAAAGATATGTTTTCTCTTTCTTATTGTGTTAGCTGTTTTATAAGCTAATAAGCTAATTTGTAAATTGATATATCATTATTTTTTGTGTTGAAAAAAATTAGATATGGGGTTTAAGGTAAGATCAAATAACACACAAAGGGATTTGAAATGACAACTTTAATTTGTTCTTTTTTTATCATAAAAAAGGTCACATGATATTAAAAATTAAAAATCATGAGAAATTCATATATGATATTATGGATCCAATTCTCACATTATTATTTTGGAATGAACTTTGGTAAATCATCATCTCAGCTTGAGTGCTAATCTCACAATTAGTCTCGATTGTTGAAACTTTAGGGTTGTGATGAACATACTACCTCATTTCAAGCGAAAATTTGCTCAAAGTTTAAAGTTTAAAAAGTTAGTTAGTTTTTTTTTTTTGGGTATAATCAAAGTAATTTTTTTAAAGGTGAAGCCTGACTTGTCCAAATGCCATAACTAGTCTTCTACCACCGGGTCTCTTCTTTTCTACTATCATTTTTCATGTATTAATTTTAAAGAAAACGCTAAAAAGTGCATTTAAGGCATTTATTAAGAAATTAAAAGTGGTTAAAAATAATAGGAAAATATACTTTTTAAAATTCTCGAGAGAATAAATAACTTGGACTTATAAATTTTTTTCACTTTTGAAATCATTAACAAGTAGCAAGACCCTAATTTTAATCATATGATTTCCACGCGTTTTTCTTTCTTGATTTGACTTTTTTTTAGGCCTCAAGCATCTGAATACTGAATATTTCAGCACACGCCAGAATTCACAGGTCAAGGTAATATGGTTTGAAAACTTTTTCTTATTTAGTACTATGTGACTATTTTAATCTTGGCCAATAATTCCATACCCCTTAATTTTGGAAGGGTACCATACCCTCTCATAGTTACCAACAGAAATAGTCGTCACAAACATAAAACGGTTATAGTTCCTAACAGAAAAACCTGTCACTAATAGAAAAATCCAAATAATAATGAAAAGAAGGAGTGAATCCGAAATTGAATATCTAAAAAGATTGTTAAGAAAAGTAAATACAGAAATACCATGGCAACAAAAAATTATAGAAGAATTAATTTTATTAAAAAAATTCTATAAGGTTGAATTCAGCTGATTCTCAAGAAATAAATCAGTTAATCAAACATGCTCGAGAGCAAAAAGAAATAGCAAAAGAATTAAGAGAAAACATAACTAAAAAACCTAGTTATGGATTTTAAATAATTATGAATGAAGCAAGGATTTCGGAAAAATTAGAACTGATAATAAAAATACTAAAAGAGATGCAAGAAAAAGAAAAATGCAGAGAGGAGAAACAAATAATAATTCCTTCAAATAAAGGAAAAATAAATTTATTTGATAAACCACCTTTAAGATGATGGAAAATTTATCAGACAAAATACAAGAAGAGATGGATAATTTAGGTAGACTTATGGCTACACTAAACCTTAATGATGAAACAAAAGAATTAGTATACGATTATGACTCAGAAGACTTAGAAAGCAATCCATACGAAGAAGAGCCATACGAACAGCCAAATTTCGTAAAAACCGAAGGAGAAGCCTCAAGAAAAAGAGATACAGAATCTTGTCCGCATTTTAGTGAACCATTCACACACTTGGGGAGCAAAATTCAGAAAAAAACCTGAAAAATATACACCTACAATAGATATGAATGATAAGGAGAATATTTTAGACTTAGACCGCAAAATAGAACAAGAAGAAACCTTAAAAACCTGGTACCAAAAAGTGATTATTATGCTAGCTCTACAGGAAGAACTAAGAAACCTTGATAGAAAAAACCAATGGAATTTTGTTCTATATAAAACTAGAGGAATAGTATCCAATTTTTTACAAGAAATACCTCAAGAAGAAGTTAATAAAAAATTAGAAGAAAATAGAGAAGTAAAAGTAATAGATCTCGTTTACAATATATTAGTTGAAGAATTTATTGGAAAAAAGACAGATAGTCCAGAAAGTAAAACACTAGAAATAAATAGAGCTATTTGGCACCTTAAAAACCTAAGAATCTGTAACATGTGTTATTTAGAAAATTTTATATGCGAATATAAAAAATATTATTATAAAATAGAAAAAAGGTCTAAGAGATAGCTTAGGATTAAATGACCTTTTCTTTAATAAATTACTTCTAGCAGTAAATGAAAAAGTAAAAAACTTATTCGAAGAACAAATAAAATTAGGACAATCTAGCAAATACATTAGGAGGAAGAATAACAGTACTACATCAGTGGATACAGGAAGAATGTGCACAAAAGAAAGCAAGATGACAAGCACAAATAGGGTTATGTTGTGATAGATTTATAGATAAAATAGGAGATTATGGAAGTAACGAAGAAAACTAAATTTTCACAAACAAAGAAAATCAAACAAAAGCAAATATAAGAAATCAAATAATAAAAAAAATTCTTTAGAAATAAAAATAAATATAAAAAGGATAAAAACTATTGCCCATCTAAGAAGAAAACATCATGCAGATGTTGGATATGTGACGAAGAAGGACATTACGCAAATAAATGTCCACAAAAAGGAAAAGATAAGAATAAGTTAGAAACGTTAAGAATTGCATACAATCTAGGATATGAACCTATAAAAGATTCAGAAATAGAATCTGACGATAGTCTCCTAGAATTTTATAGCTCTAGTGAAAATGAGCAAAATTTTGAAGAATGGTAATCCAAACGCAACCTTTATAAAGGTTAAAATAGAAGGAAAAAAAATACTTAGCATACGTTGACACATGAGCGACGTTATGCTTTGCAAGAAAAAACATTTCAAAAAATTGGAGGAAATTAAAAAAACCAAAAAATATAATAGTAGCTGATAAATCTGTACATGAAATATGGTTTTTTTTAGAAAACCAAGAAATAAAAATAGAAGATCATATTTTTCAAGCAAAAACAATATATCTTCATGATTCAGGATTAGATTTAATTATGGGAAATAATTTCCTAAAATTATATGAACCTTTTATTCAAAGAAAAAATAATATTAGCCTACATTGGTGAGATTTAGTTTCAAAGAAAACTATCAAAGAGGTAAAAACAAAAATCATTACAAAGAATGAAATACTAAAAATAATGGCAAATAAAATTCACTCTCTTCTAGATTAACTTTATTTCAATTCACTAAATATAGGAATAGAAAAAGCATTAGAAAAAGTTTGTAGTGATCATCCTTTGATCCTACAAAAAATACAAATAAAGAATTAATTGTTATAAAATTAAAAGATCCTTCACAAGAGGTAAATGTTCCCAACAGAATCCCATATTCTGTGAGGGACATCGAAGAATTCAAAAGAGAATGTAAGGAACTGCTTGATAAAGAATTAATAAGAGAAAGCTCGAGTCCACACTCAGCACCTGCTTTCTATGTTGAAAATCATAATGAAATAAAAAAAGGAAAAAGAATGGTTATTAATTATAAAAAATTAAATAATGCAGCAATTGGTGATTCTTATAAGTTACCAAGAAAGGACTATATTTTAGAAAAAATTAAAGGATGTAATTGGTTTTCATCTTTAGATGCAAAATCAGGATATTACCAGGTTATCAGAAGAAACAAAACCGTTAACCGCATTCTTATGTCCACCTCAAAAACATTATGAATGGAACTTCTTACCCTTTGGTCTAAAACAGGCACCATCAATATACCGATGGTTTATGGATAGATCCCTTGAAGGATTAGAACATATCTGTTTAGCATATATTGATGATATCATTATCTTCACTAAAGGAGAGAAACAAAATCATATTGATGCATGTTTTTTAGTACTTAGAAGAATACAAGAGAAAGGAATTGTGATTTCAAAAAAGAAGTCAAATCTTTTACGACAAGAAATAGAATACCTTGGTTTAAAAATTGGAAATGAAGGAAAGATAAATCTCTCACCGCATGTGGCTGAAGAGATACGTGCTTTCCCTGATAAATTAGAAGATCGAAAACAAATTCAAAGATTCTTAGGATGTTTGAATTATGTTTCAGATCAAGGATTTTTCAAAAATCTTTCGTTGGAACGAAAAATATTACAAAAAAGATCTCTGAAAAAATTCCATGGGAATGGAAAGACTCAGATACATAAATAGTACAAACTATTAAAGAAAAAACAAAGTTTTTGCCAGAACTCTATAATCCTACCGAAAAAGATTTTTTGATTATATAAACTGATGCATATGGGCTGGTTGTATGACAGCTATTCCTAAAGGGCTATTCCTAAAGGGAAAAAGCTTCTACAATTGGACGAATACAGAAATCGAATTGCTAACCTCGAAGAGGAAAGCCAAAAGAACACTATCCATACGGGCATTGTTACGCCTAGTAAGGATAGTCTCCATATGGAGAAATTAGAAAAAAAGCTATGTCGATATGTATCGGGCACCTTTACAGATGCTGAAACACGATACACCATAGCAGAAAAAGAAACATTGGCATGTTTGAGAACTCTTGAAAAGTGGAAGGTTGAACTTCTACCAACAAGATTTGAATTAAGAACTGACAGTCACTACGTAATAGGTTTCTGGAGATATAAACTCCAAGAGGATTTTAGAACAAGAAGACTAATTAGGTGGCAGGTAAAATTGCATCAATTTAATCCTTATGTAAAATACATAAAATCAGAAAAGAAAAAAAAAACAGTTTTGCAGATACGCTAACGAGAGAATGGAAAGCATTGTAAAGCAATTGCAGAACTAACTTAAACAAAAAGAAGAACGAATTTTCAAAGCAGAAGAAACAATCAAAACTCTCAAGCAGGAGAGGGGGGAGATAGTTACAGAAATTCAAACACTCACAGGTAAAAGTATTTACTTAGAAGAAGAAAAAGACGAAAAGAAAGATGACCCAAAAAAGTCCTTGGTCACAAAAGAAAAAGACAATGAAATCATCTTAAAAAAGTAAGATGATAGACAAAAATATTATGTAATATTTGAAGGACCATTTAAAGGTCTATATACTAATTGGGGCATAGTTAATTCCCATACAAAAGGAAAAAATTATGCTTAGAAAAGTTATGATACAAAAGAAGAAGCTGAAAAAGAATTAAGTTCAGCCTACAAGGCTATTACAGAAGCTAAAAATATAATTAAAGAAAAATTCGAAGGAATTGTCTTTAAAAAAAATCAGAGCTCCATCAAAAATGTTGAGCAGCTCACCAGAATGACTTCTCCACTAAGTCATGAAAACCAGCAAAAAAAGTGGAGGTTAGCTACAGAATATTCCCAAGAAATGACTATGAAATGTTTCTATCCAAAGAAACGAAACATAGGTCCAAAAGTAAATATCCTACCTCGAGCAGAAAAAGAATTGGTTTTTGATTTCTATCAAACCGGTATGATTGATACATTATATCTCAAGGTTGAGCCAGGAAGGGAGTTCCCGGAAATTCAATTCTTTCCCCAGAAATTCAAAAACATTGTTAAATCCTTCAATAATAGATTAGCCAAAGGAAAAGAAATCTACTTAAATTTTATTTCATCATATCCCAAGCTAAATGATGAAGGAGAAGTCCAGTTAGAAGCAAAGCATTTGATAAAAATTGAACAGTCCAATGGTGACTATAGCCAAATGGATGTCATGGAGAAAGAGACCTCGATTAACTTTCATCCAAGAATCCATAATAGGTGTCTATTTCGGATACTTTAATGTACTCCTTACAAAAAAAGGAATTCTCACAAGAGGACCAAGACGAGGTTATAAATTTTGAGAAGCCCATTCTCACAATATCTGGGCCTCTAGAAAAATTTGACGAAGAAATCCAACAAGGAATCTGCAACAAAATGACCTAGCTCAAAACCCACACATGCAAATGGTGTGAAGTGCAGAAGACTCTCGAAGACTTGAGCCCAACAGAAGACTAAAAGAGTTGTTGGCAAAACGCCAAAAATGTAATAATTGTAGTAATAAGATGGGGACCACTATGAGTCACCCACAACTAATAAAGTATGAACCTTATCCATGGTAAAGACAGATGTCAATAAGTGGCTGAGAAGGCTTACGTACTAGCTTACGTACTCATCCAGCCTAGAGTCTTTATATAATGGAGAGCTGAGGCTCCTTTGTCCTCAGAGGTTGTTTATGTTTTAAAAATAACAAAGTGTGTTTGTATAAACACTCTCAAAGTCCTTGAGGTAATACTCTGGAGGGACATTTCAGCAGAAAGTTTCAATAGAGCCAGAACGTTCAGGTATATTCTTTACCTATCTATTATCATGTTTTTGCTTTTAAAGAAATTAGAAGAACAAAAAAGATGGCTAGAAAACCATATTAAAGAATCTAGAAATGAAATAAATTGTATAGAAATAATATGGGAAGAGCATAGATTAAAAATGATCAAATTATTAATAAAAGAGCTATCCGTATAGATCATGGAACATCAAATTATAGAACAACAAGAGAATCAACATGGATATTATTTTGACACAATTTTTTATAAGAAAATAGAGAAAGAAGACTTTACTCTGAAAGAAAATGATAATTTCAAAAATAACATTATCTCAAATCTAAGAAATATATTATCTAGAAAAAATATTTTAAAATATGGAATGATGATAGGAGAACTTCCGTTTCCTGTTGAAAAAATAGAAGGAGATATTATGATTTCGGTAATCAATAGAGCTCAAACAGAAAGAAGAATTAGATATATTAAGGAAGAGGATAGACCTAAGATTCAATATATTCATATATCTGCCATTCAAATAATTTTGAAAAGTACATATATGAAGGGAATTAAGTCACCAATGAATTTAGAACTATTAGATAATAGGTTCATAGGCAGAAATGATTCGATAATTGCAAAAGAAAAATGTAATCTAAAGAAAGGAAAGGTCAAATTTGACATTAATCTTCAGATTGGACTTTCATTAAAAGACAAAGATTTTGATAAATCTATAGTATTTCATTATGAGTTACTTAGAAGAAATTTTGTGAAAGAAGAAAATTCTCTTTTCACAATTTGTTATAAGGTTAATTATGCTTTAAGCAATAGCCATCATAGTACTGAATTTAAGGGAAAAGATTTGATTTACATAAATGAATTATTTACTCCTTTAATTCAATTAGAAACACAGAAGTTTCAAAAGTATGAAGCTGGGAAGATATTTTTACCTTCCTACAACAACAATAAATTAGATAAAACAGAATCTAATCTTCAAGAGATAAATAAAAGACTTTTAGAAATTGAACAGAAGTTATGAAATATATAAAATTACTAATAAAATCTAAAAAGCAAATAGTAGAAAGAATAGAATTATATGAGATATATGATTTAAATGATTTGGAGTATCTAGATTATATGAAAGAAGTTTATGGAAGGCTAATCGAAAGGATAAAGAATATTGTCGCATAGTATAAGCTTATCAGCACAAAAACATCAAACATAGCACTATTGGTTAAGAATCTAGAAGGATAAGATAAGGCTAGACCCACCATCTAGTAGCATAACCTCATGCCTAGTTTAACTTGGCAACAAATTTATAAGAAAAACTAAGAATACTAAAAGAGACAGAAACAACAATACATCATTTGATAAATTTTGTTGAATAAGAATATAACAAAAATTTAGAAAATCATGAAATAAGAAATATATTTAATAGATTAAATACAAGATATATTGTCCGCGTAAGACAGCCCAGTTGGTGGCTGCAGGGACACTTAGGATTTCCCCCTCCCCCGGGTAATGGAAAAGAAAAGTAATTAAACTTTGCTTAAGAACTGTTCACAAAAATCTTGTTATTTTAATTTGCAGATGTGAAGATGAGGAAACTGGGTCGCTTGCCAAGTCCACCTCCTCCACCTGCTAGAGCCACTTCGCATGGCCCAGTGCCGGTGCCACAATTACCTCATTAGTTGTAGAAGTAGAACTCATGTACCATAATATTTAAATGTTACTCTATGCTAAAGTGAGTTTGTCTCTGCATTGAGACAGTAAGCAAATAAATTGAACTGAATTTTTGTTAATGAAATGGGTTGTGATCCTTGCTCTTGATTGAAATTTAAGATGTAAACAATTACACAAATCGTTGACTCATACAACAATTAGATGAAATGCGTAGGTTGGAGTTAAGCTGAGGCAAGCACCTCATATCTACTTATATTTGTGGAAGAAACAAATTAAAGGAAATTCTATTCAAACCTGTTTTTCTAATTGCACCCTTTTTTATGTAAAATTTCAAAATTGCCCTTACGTCAATTTTTATTTTTATTTTTTCATTTTTATTGTATATTCGAAAAGACTATCCAAAAGTACAATTTCTTACGGGTAATGACTCTGTCTCACACTCACACCAAAAAGACTTACAATAGAAGACTTGAAACCTAGTGAGAACAGAGCATGGGGAAAGAATAGTGATAGAATCAAAGTAACCAGTTGACTCAGTCTCGCAGGAGATCAAGCCTATGAATTAAAGTTGGCAAAGTTATAACAAAAATCACATTGTGTAATACAAATAAATGAATTGTTAGTTCCCTATTAAGTAAAATTGTTTTGGAGTCCAAAAATATTCTGTCAAATGAAGTGTCTAAAAAAATATGGATACCTTGTAGGGGTGAGCGTGGGACGGGTTGTAACGGGTTGGGCTTGGCTGTCACCCGACCGTAAAATTTGATCGGGCCAATTTTTAAACCCGTACTTGTCCCTAAACCCGAATAAACCCGAACATATGTGGGTCTAATTGAGAAAGAAAAAAATGAGGACGGGTCCGGGTTGGACCCGGGACAATAATCACAAACCTAAAATAAGATAAAACTTAGACCGAAAATCTTTAACTTACATACTTAACACCAATGTGCACTATGGCTAAGGACATTGACAGGAGAATGCAACAAAATGACCCAGGAAATGAAAACAAAACTGAGACTAGTTAACAATGCATGATATTGGCATTAAGAAACAAATTGGACACGCAAAGATAAATGATTATTAGCAAATGAGGTTTACATGAAAGAGCTGTTGGCACTAGTTTTGGAATCCAACAACTTAAAGCACAAGATGCAGAACCACAAGATGCCGTCACCCGACCGTAAAATTTGATCGGGCCAATTTTTAAACCCGTACTTGTCCCTAAACCCGAATAAACCCGAACATATGTGGGTCTAATTGAGAAAGAAAAAAATGAGGATGGGTCCGGGTTGGACCCGGGACAATAATCACAAACCTAAAATAAGATAAAACTTAGACCGAAAATCTTTAACTTACATACTTAACACCAATGTGCACTATGGCTAAGGACATTGACAGGAGAATGCAACAAAATGACCCAGGAAATGAAAACAAAACTGAGACTAGTTAACAATGCATGATATTGGCATTAAGAAACAAATTGGACACGCAAAGATAAATGATTATTAGCAAATGAGGTTTACATGAAAGAGCTGTTGGCACTAGTTTTGGAATCCAACAACTTAAAGCACAAGATGCAGAACCAAAAATTACTTAGCTTGAAGGGCTCATTTATTTTTAGACAGTTGCATAAAATAAGTTATAGCTAAATTACAATCCATAATAAACATTTATTACATTATATATAAGATTATAACAACGTACATTATTTTTTGTTCCCACCTTAGTTGGGGTATTTGATACTACTTTATAATGTTCCTTAGAGTACTCAATCAATAGTCAATACCATAACCTAAAGTATTAGTCTAAATTATATACTAAAAAAAGGGATTATGTATGGTACCTGAGCGGCTGAGCCTGCTAGTGTGGCTTAGAAGCCTTCCTTGTGATTCCTCAGACTTTGGAACTTCATACAAAAGTGGGAGGATCAGAAGGACATGATAAATTCCTTTTCCTTATGTCTGCAACTATGACCTGAAAAATTGGCTTTCCATGTACATATAAAAAGTCTTCACTGCAAAGAAAGCTATGACACTGAGAGCCATACGAATAGTGATTATAAGACCTGCAGCACCCCAACTAACATTGTCTTGAAGTTCCATATAACAAACTAAGTCTATTGTGACAAAGCACTTGTTTTGTACACAAGAAGTACTCCCAAACCTAGAAGACCAAATAGAGTTACAGATTACCAATTGGCATGCATAAGCTTGTCCTTATTAATCTGCATAAAATATTGAATTGAATTCAACCAAAACATAATAAGAACACCAATTAAAATAATCAAGATGAATTCAACCATACTGATCTTTCTGCACACAGTAAAATTGCACCAAAAAAACAGCCAAAAGAACCATAGTGCAACAGCAAAATGAAAAAGTCCCTTAAGATAAAATACTAAAAACAAATGCAATTGAATACTGAATCTGCATACAAATTGATTACTGAAATTCTACACAAATGTCTCATCACAAACATCAGCATTCATTAGCAGTTAGCACTATATATAATTTATAAGTGCATTGTCTTACATGACATATTCCAAGTCAAGTCAGGCATCTATAGACCAAAAATATATTAACTTTGTAAGCCTTTCTAACAAACTATACATCCAAAAATTGAATAAATATCCTAGCATGATCCCAATCCCTCTCAGTAGGTGGACCATATTTCCTTTTCTCTTTGTCATCTTTACCAAACCAATTTCGGAAATCTGATTCTAGATCATAAAGCCTATCAAATGCCTTCTCATACTTCTCGGCATGTTCCAACATAAGGTAAGTAGAATTCCACTTAGTTGGAACATCCAAGCACACAAGGCAACGGAAAAGAAAATGAAAATGAAAATGAAAATGAAAAAGAAAGTTTGGTTGATGTTCTTTTGCACTTGCAACGGAATGCCAGCCTAGAGATCCCTCTCACACTCAACAACATCAAAGTTGTGATATTGGGCAGTTCGAGTTAATTACATAATTCTTCCCATTCTTAATTATGTTCCCTTTTTTATTTAAAGACTTCATTTTATTTAACCTGTTACAAAATAATGCAATCATAATATGCATTGTGTTATGATGCTATTTAGGACCAGTTCACCGCTGGGACTGATACTTCAGCAGCAGCCATAGAGTGGGCAATGTCCGAGTTAATGAAAAACATGAGAGCGAGAGTAAAGGTCCAAGCTGAAATAAGAGAAGCTTTTAGGGGAAAGAAAACAATCAAGGAGAGTGATCTAAGTGAACTTAGGTACTTCAAGTTAATGATCAAAGAAACAATGAGGTTACACCCACCAGTTCCTTTGTTGTTCCCAAGAGAATGCAGGGAACCATGCAAGATAGGCAGATAAGAAATACCTATAAAAACTAAAGTGATATGAAATACCTACAAAAACTTAAGTGCCAAAATGTATGTCACCAAAGTACTGCTATTAGGAAGATGAATTAAAAGGTAAATATGAAGAGGCTTAAATCGTACATGTAAGGCTGTTGAAAATAACACACTTGATGATGACCACAAATAAAGAAATAAATAGAAACAATCTTCGAGAAAAATATCCGAAAAATAAGAATAAAACAAGTATATATTTCATACAGAAATCCACAGAACCAAGCATCAAACATGGATTTTGAAATGAATTTGACAGCAACCTCCAGCCCCTCGAGTCTGCTAATCTTTCCCTTGGCATAGCAAGTATGCCTGAAATGGTCATGCCCAGTCTCTTCCCCAAGCTCATAATGAATCTCAAACAGTTTGCAAATCTAAATTGACAGCAACACAAAGGTTCTTCTCACTATATATCCAAATGTCATGCTTGTGCTTCAGCAGTTTTGGCAAGGACTTAATAGTTAGATTGATCAAACACATAAAAGAAATGTCTTTGGATAAACAAACACTTAAAATATGAATTTGACATGAGCTAGCTCTATCAGTTCATGGAATAAGGACATTAGTGGACATTGATGAGTAAGGGAATGTTTGATAACAAATTCATAATAAGTAAACAAAGTAACAAACATCAAGCTGGCGCACTGTGCTGAAAATAATCTGATCAAAAACAGTCTTGTTCTTCTACCAAGGCTCACTTAACTAAAGTCTAAATCCATAAAAGTAATTATAATATAAAGTATTGCTGAAAAGCTTTAGCGACAAATAACAGAAACTTGATCAGTATAACTTCGCTTGTTATGAAAGCCTCAACCAAATGGCTCGTTATGTTTCAATACTTTGAAAGGTTGGATGACTACACTAATCATGTGAGTCAGCTACACCGGACCCAATGAAAATACCATAAGAATCATATAAAGGCTTAAAAAAACAAGCAGAGAGATAAGCCGAAACAAGGAAGTTTGCAGCAAATCTTTAAATGTCTTATGTCAACTGATCTGAAAATATCAAGCAACAAGTAACTAACACCACATCATACTCATGGTGACTGAGCAAATCCTTAAAATATGAAGTAAATCGATTGCACAAATGTACGGATATGGATGGTCATGCCAAGACTCAAAAAATAACCATTATCGATAGAAGATATAGGCAAACTTAGCAAATGTATAACTAAATCAAAAGTTAAGTGATGGTAATCCTATTGCCATGTTCATCTTCATTTTGAAGTGTAACTATAAAAGAAACAAGCATAATCAACTAGTTATACAAATTTAACATGATTTAATGTGTAACAAAAAAGCATCTACCTTAATAAATTACAATAGCCCTCTAGCTATCATTTCATGGAGAACCTTCTTAGCATCATCATTCTTATGTTTTTTTAGTAGTGCTCGAATAATTATTTCAAAAGTTACAGCATTAGGGGCGCAACTATTCTCTTTCATTTTTGACAGCAAAGCCAATGCATCATCAATTAAACCCTCAATACAATGGCCATTGATCATTGCATTGCACATCACGACATTTGGGTGGTAGCCTTTGATTAAAAAATGATGAAAAACCTTTTTTGCAGTGTTAAGCCTACCAGCTTTGCATAATCCATCAATAAGTATAGTGTATGTGTTCACATTCGGCTGAATACCCTGGTCTTCAATTTTCATGAGCAATTCATGTGCCTTGTCAAGCTGCTGATTTTTGCATAAAGCGTCCAACAAGGTATTGTAAGTGATTATATTAGCGGGTTGATCTCTGTCTTGCATCTCTTCATAAAGCTTCCAAGCATGAGAGATTCTCCCTGATTTGCACAAGCCATCAATAAGAGAATTGTACGTTACAGTATCAGGGGTCATATTTTTGTGATGCATTTCTTTGAAGAGATTCATGGCTTCATCAACCATTTTACTCTTGCAAAATCCATTAACCATGATATTATAGCTCCGAACATTAGGGGAGACTCCCCTTAGGATCATAGCATTGAATACAAATTTTGCCTTGCTCGCTTCATTAACCAAGCAATACCCATCCATTAAAGAATTATAAGTAACGACATCAGGCTTCATGCCTTCTTTTATCATCACAGCTAAAACATTGGTAGCTTCTTGGACCTTTCCTTCTTTACATAATGCATCAACCAATGTATTGAATGTAATAACATCAGGGTTAATGTTTTTCAATACCATTTCACTTAACAAATCAATTGCTTCCCGCAACTGACCCACAATACCCAGACCATAGATTAGACTATTGTAAGTGACTACATCAGGAAAAATCCCCCTACTCACCATCTCAGAATACAAATCATGCGCCTCAGTTATAAGCTTATCTTTGCATAAGCTATCAATGATTGTGCTATACATTACGACATCAGCTTTGACCACTTTCCCTTCAATCTTTCGCAACAATTGCAAGGCGGCTTTAGTCTCTGCTATTTTACATAAGCCATTGATCAAAGTCGCATAAGTGTGAGCATCTAACCGATATCCAAGTGCTGCCACAGTGTCATGAAAGTGTAGCGCTTTCTTAACATCACCATTAAGACAGAGACCCTTCATCAGTGTTGTTAAGGTTACATTATTAGGTTGATAACCCAATTTGAGAATCTTGGACAATACAGAGAAAGCAAGAGGCATATGACCAAGATGACAGTAGCAATTGATCAAGATGCTCAAAGTAACAATGTCAGGCATAATTCCTCCTTGAAGCTCCAATTGTTTGAAAAGGGAAACAGCAGTGGGGTAATGCTTCAACTTAACAAGGGATGATAAAATCTTAGTGAATTCAATGATGGATGGGGGATTATTATTATTATCATGCATAGAAGATAGCAGGTGATTGAAAGAGTGAACAAGATTGAAATGGTTTTGGGGGGGAAGAAGAGAAGAAGGAGAGAAGAGCCTAACAACAATAAAAAGGGATGGATTGAAAGATAAAGAATGAAACTTTGGGAATGAAAAGGAGGAGGAAGCATACCTAAAGAGAGCCATTGTTGGAATCAGCATCGCCTAGAGTGAGAGTGAGAGTGAGGGAAAGAGAGGTGAAATTGAATTGCTAGGGTTGTTATTATAGACAAGAACAAGAATCACATGCATGTGCCAGTGCCACCAAAATCTTGGTTTATGTAGGTAGTGGAAAAATATTAATGATTATAGAGAGAGAAAGAGTATAATGGAAAAAAACATAATTAATGTATTGGAAATCTAAGTAATTATTAAATTTTTTAAAGGGTGTGTTTTGTTTGAAATATGACAAATAAATAAGAACGAAGGGAGTATTTAGCAATTTATGTAATACTCCCTCCGTCCCTAAATATAAAGCCTCTATGGGGAATTTCACGTTCATTAAGAAAGTAGAATAATTTAGTTAATTGTATAGGAAATGTGAACTTTTGATATGTAATTTCAAAATTATCCCTATTAATATTATTGAGAATCTAAAAAGTGTTAAATAAATAGGGGTGTTTGTGGAAAAAAGTGATTAATATCATTGAAAATTGATATGGGGCTTTATAAATAGGGACAAAATAAAAGTGTCAAGATGATTTTATATTTAGAGACGAAGGTAGTAATTCGGTGTAAGTATTTAATCATACTTGGTAGTTTAAAATTTTTACACCCTAAACCAATTGCATTTTTTAAATAATGATAGTGAATCAAACTTTAATATTAATTGATGAAATTTATTTTAACTTTAAAAAAAATAATTGTAGTAAATTGAATTTAAAAAAATATTTTCATAACGAAAATAAAGCAAGTTAATGAGTTTTTCAATTATAATAGTGGAAACCAACGTGGGTTGTCTCCATTAGTGTAAAGCCTCCTTCTGAGATCCTAGGAATAGGATACGGATGTTAACAATCATCGTGTTCGATTCTTAATAAAAACACCTCGCTGAAAGAGGTAGTCATAAATCTCGCACAAAATTAGTTTCAGGAATACCCATTAGTAGTGGTGAAACCCTGGAAACACGTGCTTAGTGAGTCATAGACAAAAAAAAATTAATAGCAGAACCAACGAGAAGTTAATCAAGTGATGTAAAATCTCATTGGATTCCTAGATATATTATACTAAGCCAAAAATTTAATTCTTTTTTTGGTGAAAAAAATTTAATTCTTAAAAGCAACATTTGTTAGGAGATTCGATCACGTAAGATTGATGCATGAGCCACACATCTCGAAAGATACTAGTTAGTATTTGCTCATAAAATGATTGCTAATTTATTACCTGCAACTTACGTTTGATTGCTCTTTCTTTTTGCTTAATTTATATAAACTGTTCATTGATTACTCCCTCTGGCTCTGCTGTATGTATTCAGTTACATAGGTTTTCAATTATCTCTTATTGTGACACTGGACCGGTTAAACTACTCACGTGGAAAACATTTTTCATTAATTGATGCTCTCGTAATAAATGTGACTTAATTATTAAAACTCTTTTTTGATGGGTAAATATACACATTTATAAAATGTTTTTCAAAAGTATCAACATGCTTCATTCCTTTTTTAGTAAGTGCCTAGTTGTTGGCATTTATTTTTTTTTAGTTTTATAAATTAATGTGAAAATTATTTGGAATATATTGCAGTATACAGTCAACACTATAGTGCAGTATCACAACTTTTTGTTGAAGATAGAACATCAATCTATCTTTTGCTATTCTGCATCTTGTCACTTATTTAGTGTTTTCCCATTTATAGGAGGCTTATGTAAAAGCAACAGGGAAGGGCTTCTTACTTCACCTTTCAAGACTTTTACCATTCGATTAAGAGATCATATGAAAGGATGCAAGCATCTTCCACCTCATATGATTTCTAAGGTATGACTTCCTATTGCAGAGTTTTTTGGAGATATAGAGAGCTCATAATTTGAGATATTATATGTTCGTGTGCTAGTTCTTCTTCCTGAGTCAATTGTGTAACCAAGTGCTACTAACTGAATTATAAGGCAATAAGAATGACAGAAAAGAAAACTTAAAACACAATAATATGGAAAGAGTGCACTTCAGTGAGATCTATGCGGGATCACTGGAAACACTCAATTCATTAGTAATACTGGAATTCACTATAGGTTCAGTACAAGAGAATAGAAAAGGAAAGTATAGAACAAAGGGGAAACACAACAATGAAGGGTGACCCCAAAAGAGAGAGAGAGAATCATCCAATCATTGCCTGATTCCTTTTTGCTACCCAATTCCCCTACATATCATTTCCACCCCAGTTGTACCCTGCCATACGTGTGTTAGGTTGCTTTTTGCGTATATTCCCATTCCTCCTCTCAGGCTCTGCCACATCAGCCTGTGCAATAACAGAATTGTTGCTCACTCCCACGTGCATTTCCTCAATGAACTCAGGACCATTTTGCCCTCCAGTATTTACTATTGTTACAATACCTCCCCCATCGATTTCAACCTTGTCCTCAAGGTTGCAATTAGGATAATTCTTGAAGAATTCTGCCTTATTTTCCCATGTAGCTTCAACATCAGTTAAGCCTTCCCACTGAACCAGTAATTGTGGAATTTTCATGTTTCCCTTGATCAGCTCTCTTGCCCTTAGTATCTAACTGGTTGTAGAACTGGTCCTGTTGCGGTGGTAGTGAGAGGTAGATGAATATAAGGTGTATCAGTGAGTCCTTTATACTCCTTTAGTTGGGAAATGTGAAAAACTGGATGTATCTTGGCATGTGGAGGGAGTAGAAGTTTGTATGCTACCTCACCTATTAGCTCACAAATTGGAAAGGGTCCAAAATACCTCATCCCCAATTTCTGATTCTTTCTGAGAGCCAAAGAATGCTGTCTATAAGGCTGCAACTTGACTAGCACAAGATCACCAATTTTGAAAACTTTGTGAAGTCTTTTAATATCAGCATATTTTTTCATCTTAGCTTGGGCTTTAAGCAAGTTCTCCTTGAGTTGAGTAATTAGCTGCTCTCTCTGAGTTAATTGTTCCTGAACTGTTGGTGGATCTGTGGGACTGTGATTGTATCTAAGCAGTGGTGGGGGATCCTTGCCATATACAACTTTGAAAGGGCTTGTCTGCATACTGCCATGATGAGCTGTATTGTACCAATACTCAGCCCATGGTAAAAACTTAGTCCAACCCTTAGGATTTTCTGCTGTGAAACACCTAAGGTACATTTCCAGACATTTATTTAGAGCCTCAAACTGTTCATCCGATTGAGGATGGTAAGCAGATGAAAATTTGAGAGTTGTTCCACTCAGCTTGAGCAAATGTCTCCAGAAATTGCTTGTAAACACTTTGTCTCTGTCAGACACAATGGATTTTGGAAATCCATGAAGTTTAACAACTGTCCTGGTAAAAGTTTTTGCAACTTTTTTGCTGTCAAAGTCTGCTTTTAAAGGGGCAAAATGTGCATACTTTGATAATCTATCAATGATGACCATAATCACAGTGTAACTTTCTGAACTTGGAAGACCAGTTATAAAATCCATTGCAATATCCTCCCATATCTGTTCAGGTATTGACAATGGTTGTAGTAAGCCAGAAGGTAAGGTATTATCAGTCTTGGCTTGTTGACAAACCAAACACTGCTGTACAAATTCTGTCACATCTTGTAGCATCCCTGGCCAATAAAATTGATCCTTGATTCTAGTCCAAGTTCTGTGTATTCCAGAATGACCACCCATAGGAGAGGAGTGAAATTCTTTTAGAATTGTTTTGATCATCTGTTGCTGCTTAGGAACTCTTAGCTTTCCTTTCCAGAAAACCAAGCCATTAGTGCATGAATAGTGAGGATCCTTGAGGTTGTTGGCTGTATGAGCTTCTAAAATGCCTTGTATTTCTGTGTCAGTTGCCATTGCTTCTCTTAACTGTTGAATAAAATCAGTAGAAATTTCAGACCAGTGCATGAAATATGATCTGGACAGAGAATCATCTGCTACATTTTCCTTGCCTGACTTGTACTCAATTGTGAAATCATAGCCCAAGAACTTGTGTAACCAAGCTTGTTGCTCTGGTGTTTGGAGTGTCTGATCAGTTAAACTTTTAAGACTTCTCTGATCAGTCTTTATGATAAATTTAGGCCCCAATAAGTAGTGTCTGAATTTGGCAATAGCTTCTGTTATTGCATAAAACTCCCTTGTATATGCTGATTGTTTCTGTAGCCTAGGGGATAATTTTTTTTTGAAAAATAAGCAATTGGATGGCTAGCTTGGCTTAAAACTGCTCCAATCCCTGTACCAGATGCATATGTTTCTAATATGAATGGCTTAGTGAAATCAGGCAGAGCTAAGACTGGTGCAACTGTTAAGGCATGCTTCAATTTCTGAAAGGCAGCAGTAGCTTTCTCATTCCATTGAAAACAATCCTTTTTTAGAAGATCAGTTAAGGGGCTTGCCAATGTAGTATACCCTTTCACAAATCTTCTATAGTAACCTGAGAGTCCCAAGAATCCTCTTAGCTGTTTCAAATTAGTAGGAGTTGGCCATTTGATGATTGCTTCAATTTTGCCAGTTTCCATAGCTACTCCAGAACCGGTAATTGTATGTCCTAAATAGTCAATCTGAGATAAACCAAAAGAGCATTTGGACATCTTTGCATAGAGCTCATGATTTGCTAATAGTTGTAGAACTTGCTGCACATGCACCAAGTGTGATTGCCAAGAAGAACTGTAAATCAATATATCATCAAAAAATACCAATACTGATTTTCTGAGTAATTCCTTGAAAATATCATCCATGAGGCTCTGAAAGGTTGCTGGAGCATTTGTCAACCCAAAGGGCATCACCAACCATTCATAATGGCCTTGGTGTGTCCTAAATGTTGTTTTAAATCTGTCTGCAGGGTTTAACAATATCTGGTGGTAGCCAGATCTCAAATCCAACTTAGAAAAATACTGAGCACCATATAATTCATCCAAAAGTTCTTCAACTGCAGGAATAGGGAAACTGTCTTTCACAGTTATGGCATTAAGGGCTCTGTAATCAGTACAAAATCTCCAAGAGCCATCTTTCTTTTTGACTAAAATTATAGGTGAGGAAAAAGGGCTTGAGCTAGGAACAATTATTCCCTCATCTAACATTTCTTTAATCATAATCTCTATCTGTTCTTTCTGGCTGTGGGGATATTTATATGGTCTGACTTTCACTGGGCTACTACCAGGAATTAAGGGTATTTTATGGTCTTGGGATCTAGGTGGGGGAAGTCCATTAGGTTTGGAAAAAATTGCTCTGTACTGGTATAACAGTAATGTCAATTCTGGTTCTATATCCTCTGGTATGTCCTGCCATTGATCCTGAGTTGAGTACTCAGAAACCATTTGAATGGTGTACAATTCAGCAATTGAATGAGTAGCTTGCATTCTTTTCAAATGATTAAACTGAGCCTGCTCTACTTGTTTATGAGTATCACCAGAAAGTGTAATCAGTTTTTTATCTTTGTAAAACTTAATAGTTAGAGCACTATAATCAGCTATATGTGGTCCTATGGTAGCTAACCAAGCAGCACCTAGGACTAAATCAGCACCACAAATTGGTAAGAGATAGACAGGTAACTTCAGAATTTGTCCTTGTACCTGGACAGTCAAGTCTCTAACCATACCTTCAGTTGTGAGTGTATTTCCATTTCCTACCAAAACCTGAAATCCAGTAGCTGTTTCCATTGGTAATTTGAGATGGTGAGCTAGCCTAGGTTGGAGGAAATTGTCACTGCTTCCACTGCCTAAGAGTATTTGTATCACTTTGCCATTGATAGTGCCAGTGAACTTCATTGTTCCCACACCAGTAGATCCAGTTAAAGCATTCAATGACAGATGGTGAATGAGGTCATCATTGGTATCTTCCTCATGAATCTCTTGGTCCTGTAGTTGTTCTTCTTCAGTTTCCCATTGCATTAGAAGGTATTGTTTGTTAGGACATCTATGGTTTGGGGTAAATTTGTCATCACAAGTGAAACATAAGCCTTTCTCTCTTCTGGTTTGCATTTCTGCAGGGGTCATTCTTCTCACATTTGTGGGTCTTGTGGTTATAGGGGTTGTTTTTGGTTAGGGGTTTGAAGGATAGGTTGATGGGAAGGATTTGTGTATGATTGTGGGTTATAATTGGTGGTTTGTCTTAGTGTGTTAGGTGTTTGGTTTCTGGGTTTATAGGTGTACTTCTCCTCAAACAATCTTGCAAGGGAAACTGCTTTAAGTAAAGAGTTTGGGGCTTGTGCAATTACCTCACGCTTGATATCCATTTTTAACCCACTGATGAAGCAATCCAGTAATGCTTCTGCACTCACACCATAAATTCTGTTTGCCAGGGCTGTGAATTCAGTGTAGTAGTCATTCACAGAACTGTGTTGAGTAAGCTTGAAGAGAGCTGATCTTGGAGACTCAAAGGGAGATGGGCCAAACTCCAATTCCAAAGATCTGGTGAGTGTATTCCAAGAAAAAAAGGGGTTGTTGCGTTGCATCATCTGGAACCATGGTATCACAGCTTTTTCGAAATGAACTGAGGCAATCATGATTCTCTGTTCATCAGGTATGTTGTAATACTCAAAAAATTGCTCCGCCTTAAATATCCATTGCAGCACCTCAGATCCGTCAAACTTGGGAAAATCGAGCTTGGCACTTCGCACATGGAATGGTGATGATGGCTGTTTTGAGTTCTGATCTCCATCAGGGAGGCGAGCTTCCAATCTTTCGATGGCAGCTCTTAATTCATTGATTTCTGATGAACGATCTCGATCTCGTTTTTCCATAAAGTCTAGAATTCGCTGAAGCTCAGGTGAAGATTTAGTATCCTCCATGATGAAGTTATGAAAGCACCAAATGTAACCAAGTGCTACTAACTGAATTATAAGGCAATAAGAATGACAGAAAAGAAAACTTAAAACGCAATAATATGGAAAGAGTGCACTTCAGTGAGATCTATGCGGGATCACCGGAAACACTCAATTCATTAGTAATATTGGAATTCACTATAGGTTCAGTACAAGAGAATAAAAAAGGAAAGTACAGAACAAAGGGGAAACACAGCAATGAAGGGTGAGCCCAAAAGAGAGAGAGAATCATCCAATCATTGCCTGATTCCTTTTTGCTACCCAATTCCCCTACATTTCATTTCCACCCCCAGCTGTACCCTGCCATACATGTGTTAGGTTGCTTTTTGCGTATATTCTCATTCCTCCTCTCAGGCTCTGCCACGTCAGCCTGTGCAATAACAGAATTGTTGCTCACTCCCACGTGCATTTCCTCAATGAACTCGGGACCATTTCGCCCCATTTCGCCCTCCAGTATTTACTATTGTTACAAATTGCTGTTACATGGTCATATGCTAAAATATACTGGCTAATATTTCAGGCAGGATTTGAAATATAGCATAAAAATCCTTTGCTTTAGTGGCAACATTTAAATGTTGGTATATGAATCATTGGTTTTCTCTGCCTTGAGCATTTTTTTTTGGCTCACAGGCACGAGAAATTACTGTTGAGGCTTTTGGTGATGACCTGAAGATTCTCTCTGACAATTGGCAATTTGCACTTCTGGAGTTGGCCGGTTCTCATAATGCTGCCATTTGTATAGAACAGGACAACATTAATGGAGGTAGTAAGTTGTCTTTTTGTTTTACCAGTAACATTAAGCTGCATGAACACTACCTGCTCAACATTACTTTCACAACTGCACACATGGCTGCAACTATTTGTTACAGCACTTGGTGCAGCCATAGCTATAGTGGTGGCCATTTGTATCTCCATCAACAACTGTGTGAGTAACATTATAGGAGCAAGTATTATGAGTTTGAGAATATCCCATAATGTCTCATGTTTGTGTTTTTTTTTTTTTACATGAGAGGTCCGGGACTAGAACCCATGATCTGGGGAAGGGGAAATTCTAAGTGTCTCTGCAGCCACCAACTGGGCTGTCTTACGCGGACTATGTTTGTTGTTTTTAGGTAAAGGGAGCATTCCAATGAACCTGACGTTACGGAGAACAATCCCATTTGTTGAAGATGAATGTATTTCTGGTAGTGACACTGCTGTAGTGATTGGTGGCTCGGCTAGACTGTTAATGTGTGATTAGTGATTATGTAATGAAATGGAAGTTTTAGCAATATTTTACATTTTGCCTGCTTTTATCATTTTGCGCGATACATTCATGCTCTCAATAGAAAATGGAAAGAATTCGATTATCTAACATGCATCAATGGAAACACATCTCTTTCTGTTAGAAAGGAAGGGATTGAAATTGTCATATATTGATAATTGAATGACTAAATTTGCCAAATTAAAAGTAGGGGGACGAAATTCGCCAAATTAACAAAATTGAGAAACCAAAAATGCAATTAATGTAGCAGTTGAAAGCAAAATTGCCAGACAAAATTGAAAGCAAGAATAATGTAGCAACCAACAATTTATATTGTGTGGGGTGTATGATTACACAATAGGGATATTACTAAATCAAATGCATCATGAATTCTTTTGCTTTGCTGCTCCATTTTTGTGATCATGCTGCTGATTCTTTCTTGATAATTAGAAGTTCAAAATCTAGTGGCATCTAATACTTAGCTACAGTTTTGGTTTCCGTAGAATCCTTTGAGGCTTTGCCAATTTCAATGATTTAACCGTCTTTTTCATGGGTGGTGTGCTATATGAAATTTTGGTTTAAAAATATATCGAAAGCAAAAAATAATCATAAAATTAAAAGTTTCTATCGGTAAAAGAAAAAATATAATGATTTTAAAAAGATGTATGCCAACAATGAGATTTAATACGGTTAATAGAAAACTAGATTGTTTTAAAGATTATGTTAGAAGTTCAAATTCAAAATTTTGATGGTAAGAACAAAACTCACACCGATCTCAGTCATAAAAGAAATTAAGAGTGGATTTCCATACCCTATTTTCAAACATACACATCCTACTTGTTTTTTTTTTTAGAATTACTCTTGGATTGTGATCTAGGTTTATAAATTGCTCAAAAATGATATATATTATAAAAATATATTTTGCTTATTAAGCATTGGACTTTTTTATTGACAAATATGTTGTCACTAAGATTTGAACCTTGGTTTCAAGGTTTTACATCCCACAATTTTACCGAGTCGGTTCTTAAAGATATTTTTTCACTTTCTGATTGTGTTAGCTGTTTTATAAGCTAATAAGCTAATTTGTAAATTGATATATCATTATTTTTTGTGTTGAAAAAAATTAGACATGGGGTTTAAGGTAAGATCAAATAACACACAAAGGGATTTGAAATGACAGCTTTAATTTGTTCTTTTTTATCATAAAAAAAGTCACATGATATTAAAAAATAAAAATCATGAGAGATTCATATATGATATTATGGATCCAATTCTCACATTATCATTTTGGAATGAACTTTGCTAAACCATCATCTCAGCTCGAGTGCTAATCTCACAATTAGCCTGACTTGTCCAAATGCCATAGCTAATCTTCTACTATTGGGTCTCTTCTTTTCTACTATCATTTTTCATGTATTAATTTTAAAGAAAATGCTATAAAGTGCATTTAAGGCATTTATTAAGAAATTAAAAGTGGTTAAAAATAATATGAAAATGTACTTTTTAAAATTCTCGAGAGAATATAATTTGGACTTATAAATTTTTTCCACTTTTGAAATCATTAACAAGTAGCAACCCTAATTTTAATCATATGATTTCCACGCGTTTTTCTTTCTTGATTTGACTTTTTTTTAGACCTGAGGCATCTTAATACTAAATATTTTAGCACTTGCCAGAATTCACAGGTGAAGGTAATATGGTTTGAAAACTTTTTCTTATTTAGTACTATGTGACTTTATTTTAATCTTGGCCAATAATTCCATACCCCTTAATTTTGAAAGGGTACCATACCCTCCCATAGTTACCAATAGAAATAGTCGTCACAAACATAAAACGGCTATAGTTCCTAACAGAAAAACCTGTCACTAATAGAAAAATTCAAATAATAATGAAAAGAAGGAGTAAATCCGAAATTGAATATCTAAAAAGATTGTTAAGAAAAGTAAATACAGAAATATCATGGCAACAAAAAACTATAGAAGAATTAATTTTATTAAAAAAATTCTATAAGGTTGAATTCAGCTAATTCTCAAGAAATAAATCAGTTAATCAAACATGCTTGAGAGCAAAAAGCAATAACAAAAGAATTAAGAGAAAACATAACTAAAAAACCTAGTTATGGATTTTAAATAATTATGAATGAAGCAAGGATTTCGGAAAAATTAGAACTGATAATAAAAATACTAAAAGAGATGCAAGAAAAAGAAAAATGCAGAGAGGAGAATCGAATAATTATTCCTTCAAATAAAGGAAAATTAAATTTATTTGATAAACAACCTTTAAGATGATACAATATTTATCAGACAAAATACAAGAATAGATGGATAATTGAGGTAGACTTATGGCTACACTAAACCTTAATGATGAAACAGAAGAATTAGTATACGATTATGACTCAGAAGACTTAGAAAGCAATCCATACGAAGAAGAGCCATACGAACAGCCAAATTTCGTAAAAACAGAAGAAGGAGAAGCAAAATCTTTTAGTGAACCATTCACACACTTTTGGGGAACAAAAATCAGAAAAATACCTGAAAAATATACACCTACAATAGATATGAATGATAAGGAGAATATTTTAGACTTAGACTGCAAAATAGAACAAGAAGAAACCTTAAAAACATGGTACCAAGAAGTGAGTATTATGTTAGCTCTACAGGAAGAACTAAGAAACCTTGATAGAAAAAACCAATGGAATTTTGTTCTATATAAAACTAGAGGAATAGTATCCAATTTTTTACAAGAAATACCTCAAGAAGAAATTAATAAAAATTAGAAGAAAATAGAGAAGTAAAAGTAATAGATCTCGTTTACAATATATTAGTTGAAGAATATATTGAAAAAAAGACAGATAGTCCAGAAAGTAAAACACTAGAAACAAATAGAGCTATTTGGCACCTTACAGACCTAAGAATCAGTAACATGTATTATTTAGAAAATTTTATGTGTGAATATAAAAAATATTATTATAAAATAGAAAAAAGGTCTAAGAGATAGCTTAGGATGAAATGACCTTTTCTTTAATAAATTACCTCTAGCAGTAAATGAAAAAGTAAAAAACTTATTCCAAGAACAAATAAAATTAGGACAATCTAGCAATACATTAGGAGGAAGAATAACAGTACTACATTAGTGGGTACAGGAAGAATGTGCACAAAAGAAAGCAAGACGACAAGTACAAATAGGGTTATGTTGTGATAGATTTATAGATAAAATAGGAGATTATGGATGTAACCCCGCTCCAAGAAGAAAACGAAATTTTCACAAACAAAGAAAATCAAACAAAAGTAAATATAAGAAATCAAATAATAAAAAACAATTCTTTAGAAATAAAAATAAATATAAAAAGGATAAAAACTATTGCCCATCTAAGAAGAAAACATCATGCAGATGTTGGATATGTGACGAAAAAGGACATTACGCAAATAAATGTCCACAAATTAAAGGAAAAGATAAGAATAAGTTAGAAACGTTAAGAATTGCATACAATCTAGGATATGAACCTATAAAAGATTCAGAAATAGAATCTGACGATAGTCTCCTAGAATTTTACAGCTCTAGTGAAAATGAGCAAAATTTTGAAGAATGGTAATCCAAACGCAACCTTTATAAAGGTTAAAATAGAAGAAAAAAATTACTTAGCATACGTTGACACAGGAGCGACGTTATGCTTTGCAAGAAAAAACATTTCAAAAAATTGGAGGAAATTAAAAAAAACCAAAAAATATAATAGTAGCTGATAAATCTGTACATGAAATATGATTTTTTCTAGAAAACCAAGAAATAAGAATAGAAGGTCATATTTTCCAAGCAAAACAATATATCTTCATGATTCAGGATTAGATTTAATTATGGGAAATAATTTCCTAAAATTATATGAACCTTTTATTCAAAGAAAAAAATAATATTAGCCTATATTGGTGGGATTTAGTTTCAAAGAAAACTAACAAAAATGTAAAAACAAAAATCATTACAAAGAATGAAATACTAAAATATGGCAAATAAAATTCACTCTATTCTAGATGAACTTTATTTCTATTCACTAAATATAAGAATAGAAAAAGCATTAGAAAAAGTTTGTAGTGATCATCCTTTCGATCCTAAAAAAATACAAATAAAGAATTAATTGTTATAAAATTAAAAGATCCTTCACAAGAGGTAAATGTTCCCAACAGAATCCCATATTTTGTAAGGGATATCGAAGAATTCAAAAAAGAATGTAAGGAACTACTTGATAAAAAATTAACAAGAGAAAACTCGAGTCCACACTCAGCACATGCTTTCTATGTTGAAAATCATAATGAAATAAAAACAGGAAAAATAAGGATGGTTATTAATTATAAAAAATTAAATAATGCAACAATGGATGATTCTTATAAGTTACCAAGAAAGGACTATATTTTAGAAAAAAAATTAAAGGATGCAATTGGTTTTCATCTTTAGATGCAATATCAGGATACTACCAGTTAAGGTTATCAATAGAAGAAACAAAACCGTTAACCGCATTCTCGTGTCCACCTCAAAAACATTATGAAGGGAACGTTGAATGGAACGTCTTACCCTTTGGTCTAAAACAGACACCATCAATATACCAAAGGTTTATGGATAGATCCCTTGAAGGATTAGAACATATCTGTTTAGCATATATTGATGATATCATTATCTTCACCAAAGGAGAGAAACAAAATCATATTGATGCATGTTTTTTAGTACTTAGAAGAATCCAAGAGAAAGGAATTGTGATTTCAAAAAAGAAGTCAAATCTTTTACAACAAGAAATAGAATACCTTGGTTTAAAAATTGGAAATGGAGGAAAGATAAATCTCTCACCGCATGTGGCTGAAAAGATATGTGCTTTCCCTGATAAATTAGAAGATCGAAAACAAATTCAAAGATTCTTAGGATGTTTGAATTATGTTTCAGATCAAGGATTTTTCAAAAATCTTTCGTTGGAACGAAAAATATTACAGAAAAAGATCTCTGAAAAAATTCCATGAGAATGGAAAGACTCAGATACAAAAATAGTACAAACTATTAAAGAAAAAACAAAGTTTTTGCCAGGACTCTATAATCCTACCGAAAAAGATTTTTTGATTATAGAAACTGACACATCAGAACACGTATGGGCTGGTTGTATGACAATTATTCCTAAAGGGAAAAAGCTTCTACAATAACACGAAAACGAAAATAGAATTGCTAACCTCGAAGAGGAAAGCCAAAAAAACACTATCCATACATGCATTGTTACGCCTAGTAAGGATAGTCTCCATACGGAGAAATTAGAAAGAAAACTATGTCGATATGTATCGGGCACCTTTACAGATGCTGAAACACGATACACATAGCAGAAAAAGAAACATTGGCATGTTTGAGAACTCTTGAAAAGTGGAAGGTTGAACTTCTACCAACAAGATTTGAATTAAGAACTAACAGTCAGTAGGGAACAGGTTTCTGGAGATATAAACTCCAAGAGAATTTTAGAAAAGGAAGACTAATTAGGTGGCAGCTAAAATTGCATCAGTTTAATCCTTATGTAAAATACATAAAATCAGAAGAAAAAAAAACAGTTTTGCATATACGCTAACGAGAGAATGGAAAGCATTGTAAAACAATTGGAGAACCAACTTAAACAAAAAGAAGAACAAATTTTCAAAGCAGAAGAAACAATCAAAAACTCTCAAGCAGGAGAGGGGGGAGATAGTTACAGCAATTAAAACTCTCACAGGTAAAAGTTTTTACTCAGAAGAAGAAAAAGACGAAAAGAAAGATGACCCAAAAAAGTCCTTGGTCACAAAAGAAGAAGACAATGAAATCATCTCAAAAAGTTAGATGATAGACAGAAATATTATGTAATATTGGAAGGACCATTCAAATGTCTATATACTAATTGGGGCATAGTTAATTCCCATACAAAAGGAAAATATTATGCTTACAAAAGTTATGATACAAAAGAAGAAGCTGAAAAAGAATTAAGTTCAGCCTACAAGGCTATTACAGAAGCTAAAAATATAACTAAAGAAAAATTCAAAGGATCTGTCTTTAAAAGAAATCAGAGCTCCATCAAAAATATTGAGCAGCTAGCTCACCAGAATGGCTTCTCCACTAAATCATGAAAAGCAGCAAAGAGTGTGGAGGTTAGCTACAGAATATTCCCAAGAAATGACTATGGAATGTTTCTATCCAAAGAAACGAAACATAGGTCCAAAAGTAAATATCCTACCTCGAGCAGATAAAGAATCGGTTTTTGATTTCTATCAAACCGGTATATAAAAATTCGAATACTTTAATGTACTCCATAAAAAAAAGGAATTCTCACAAGAGGACCAAGACAAGGTTATAAATTTTGAGAAGCCCATTCTCACAATATTTGGGCCTCTAGAAAAATTAGACGAAGAAATCCAACAAGGAATTTGCAACAGAATGACCCAGCTCAAAACCCACACATATAAATGGTGTGAAGAGCAGAAGACTCTCGAAGACTTAAGCCCAACAGAAGACTAAAAGAGCTGTCGACAGAAAACGCCAAAAATGTAATAATTGTAGTAATAAGATGGGGACCATTATGAGTCACCCACAACTAATAAAGTAGGAACCTTATCCATGGTAAATACAGATGTCAATAAGTGGCTGAGAAGGCTTACGTACTCATCCAGCCTAGAGTCTCTATATAATGGAGAGCTGAAACTCCTTTGTCCTCAGAGGTTGTTTATGTTTTAAAAATAACAAAGTGTGTTTATATAAACACTCTCAAAGTCCTTGAGGTAATACTCTGGAGGGACTTGTCCTTGAGGTAATACTCTGGAGGGACATTTCAGTAGAAAGTTTCAATAGAACCAGAACGTTCAGGTATATTCTTTACCTATCTATTATCATTTTTTTTTTGGTAAATAAAAAAATTTATTAATACCAACTTGCAAAGTTCAGCACATACAAAAAACCTCAATGCCACCTTCTAGGAAGGGTTCATTATGAAACTAAAACCAAACAGACCCTTACTAGCAAATAAAAAATTAAAAAAAAAAGGAACCAACTAAGTTAGAGCCACAAGTCTTTGTACTAGCACCCAATTCATGCACCTGTCCAATTTCTCAGTCTTGAACCTTATCCGCTGAGCCAGTTCACGAAGCACCACTATGCACCTAGCTTCTGGAGTGCTCTTCCTCGCCTGAAATCGTCTTCGTCCTCTCTCCAACCAGATTTCGTATGTAGCCACCGCAAGCACAGCAATCGCCACCTTCCTGTAAGTCTTCTCTTTGATTCCAAAACTCACCCTTTTAATCAATTTGTTACTGTCATACGAATCAATTTGCATGCATAACCAATTAGCCATTAGATTAAGAAGATCCTTGCTCCACTGACACTGGAAAAATAGGTGCTCCTTAGTTTCTTGTTCCTTTTCACATAACAAGCAGATTGACGAACTTAGATCTAGGAACTTCCCCAGCCGAGCACATGTATTGAGCCTATTAAGCAACATTAGCCATACAATAAAGCAATGTTTAGGAACAGAAAATGAATTCCACGCCACTCTATAGTACTTGAACCTCTGAAGATCCCCACAAAGGAATCTGTATCCCAGCTGAATTGAATACTCACCAGTCAACCACCTCCCATTCACTACCCCAGGAGCCAACCTATCTCTGACTTTGAGCAACTGCTTATAGTGCCATCCTTGATCCTGACGAGGTTGAGCCTCCCAAATGCTCTCATTCCTCAAATATATTTGATTAACCCATTTGACCCATAAAATATCCTCCTTATCAGCAATATGTCATAGTTGCTTACCAAGAGCAGCTTGGTTCCAAAGAAAAGAGTTCTTGAAGCCCAGCCCCCCAAACCTCTTTTCCTTACAAACCTGCTCCCAACCTACATTCCCAGCATGCTTGTCTCCCCAAAGGAACTTCCTACACACCTGCTCAACACCCTTTAGAACTGCCTTAGGAATAATGAAGACAGACGCCCAGTATGAATGCAAAGTAAGTAGAACAGAATTAATCAAGACACACCTATCTTGATAAGATAAGTTTCTAGTTTTCCAACTGTTCACACGAGCAGAGACTTTATCAATCAGCACCTTACAAGTGGCTATAGACCATTTCTTAGCAGAAATGGGAAAGCCCAAATATCTAAAAGGAAAAACTCCCTCTTGAAAACCTGTGCAATCCACAATCTGCCTCCTATGAGGCTCCTTCACCCCCGCTAGGTACACCTGAGACTTGTCCTGATTTGCCTGCAAACCAGAATTACAAGCAAACTCCTTCAAAGCCCCCATAATGACTCCCACACTCTTAGGATGCCCCTTACAGAAAGCCATAAGATCATCAGCAAAAATTAGATTAACAAGCTTAAGATTCCTACACAAGGGGTGAAATCTGAAACCCTGTTCAGCAGTAGCAGCCATCAATCTTCTTGACAACCCTTCCATAGCAATAACAAATAACAGAGGAGAAATAGGATCTCCTTGCCTGATACCACCCTGACTTCTAAAGTTGTGAGAATGTTGACCATTGATCACAATTCTAAAAGTCACAGTAGATATACACACCATAATCCAATTAACAAACTTTGTAGGAAACTTCAAGGCCTCTAGCATCTCCCTCAGATAGCTCCAGCTCAAAGTGTCATAAGCCTTACTAAGGTCAATTTTTAGTAAGCACCTAGCTAACACATTCCTCCTTCTATACAATCTCATGAGATCCTGAACAATAAGCACATTATGGACAATACTCCTCCCCTTTACAAAAGCTGTCTGGTTATTATTTATAATCTTAGGAAGAACATCTCTAATTCTGATGCACATCAACTTAGATATACACTTATATAACACATTACAGCAAGCTATTGGCCTGTAATCCTTAGTTGAAGTAGCATTCTCACACTTAGGTATCATTACTAAGTCTGTATGATTCAAAGCTTTGAGTAATTTTCCTGAATGGAAAAATTCCTCAACAGCCAAACAGCACTCATCCCCAATCACCTCCCAGGCAGCCTGAAAGAACCCTGAGCCAAACCCATCTGGGCCAGGGGATTTGTCCTTGTCAATAGACCACATAGCTTGTTTAATTTCCTCCCTGGAGAAATGTTTTATAAGTGCTAATTGCTCCTCCACACTCAACACTGGCCCATACTTAGACACACAGTCCTCCAGAGACCAAAACACCTCCTTCCTGCCATATAGCCTAGCATAGTGCCTCACAAATTCCTCCATGATGTCCTGCTGATTCTGGATACACACCCCTTCATCAGTAGTTATGCTAAGGATACGATTCTTGTACTGTCTGGACCTAATAACATTATGAAAATAGGAAGTGTTCTGATCACCCTCCTGAATCCATCTATCCTTTGCCTTCTGTCTAAGAATTGAGATAGAGTTATTCAAAGCTCTCAAGTATTTGAAGTACTTCTTCTTCTCCTGCTGATGAAGGACAGGATCCTGAGGCCTCAAAGTAATCTCTGATTGGATAAAATCCAATTCCCTTCTAAGCACCTGCTCCTGCCTTACTGAGTCCACATACTCCTTATCATTCAATTGCTTTAAAGGCTGCTGCATCATCTTCAATTTCTCCATAATTCTGAACTGAGCATGACCATCAATATCTCTCTCCCAACACTCCTTAACAATTCTGTTGAAATCTTTGTCCTGAGCACAAACATTAAAGAACTTGAATCCCCTCTTTGCCTGCACAGACCCTTCTACACATGTAATCAAAATAGGGGAGTGGTCTGAAATACTATTATTCAAAAAGTGAGAGTATACAGAAGGCCAAGTGAGAATCCACTCTTCATTAACCATACTCCTGTCTAGCTTACTATAAATTCTGTCACCATCAGATTGTCTATTGCACCAAATAAACTTGCAGCCATTAAACTTCATATCCTGCAACCTACAAAATTGCATGCAGTCTCTAAACTCAGACATAGCCTCCCAATCTAACTGATTACCTCCCAGTTTCTCAGAGGGACCCAAACAACAGTTAAAATCCCCTGAAATAAGCCAAGGCATATTAACTGTAGAGTGAATCCTTCTAAGGTCCTCCCATAATTCTCTTCTCACAATATGATCATTTGCACCATACACAAAAGTTGCACACCACTGCACAGAGCTTCTAGGCAAGGAAATAAGACAGTGTAACATTTGACTGGAACTTTCAAGCACAAGGACCTTGAACATATCAGGCTTCCAAAGGACACAAATTCTCCCCACTGGATGATGCTCAATGTTTGAAACATAGTGCCATCCAGGAGCAAACTTATTTAGAGTAGCACAAATAGACTGAGCTCTATGTTTATTTTCCAAAATACTCAACAAACCAACATTATTCACACAACAAAGAGATTTAACCTCTCTTTGTTTTTGAGGGTTATTGAACCCTCTCACATTCCAAATTAAGATATTATCCATTGGCCTTAGAGGCCAAATCTTTAATCACCACACCCTTATTCATACCTTGTCTCATTTGAGCTTTACTTCTTGTTAATACTGGAATCCAAGTCTCTGCATTCTCAGAGTCTGAAGCATCCATAACTAGAATGCCTTTTCCTTTATCTTGAGCCTTAGCACCCTCTTTAGGAGCCGCAAAACTCTCTGGAACAGATTCTTCAACAAATGAAGTCTTACTACTCTCACCATTTGCTTGGGCCACAACATTCTCCACAGCCTTTTCATCATTAGCCCTTAAGCAATCATCAATCTTTTCAACTTCCTCCCTAGAAGGTTTCTTCTTCTCCACCCACTTTTGAGTAATATTACTCCTGCACATCTTAGAGTCATGACCATACTTTGAGCATTTTGCACAAAGTACTGGTTTCCACTCATAAGTCACCCTCTGATTGACCACATTCCCCTTCTCATCCTCAAAGAAAATCTCCTCAGGTAAAGTATTAAGATTCACCTCAATCAGGATCCTTGCATAATTCAATCTGTTTCTCTCCTTGGTCACCTTATCCACCATTATTGGAGTACCCACCAAGCTAGCAATTTTGCTCAAAGCTGTTTGGCTCCAAAATTTAGGGCTAAGATTAGGTAGTTGAATCCAAACTGGAAATCTATCCAGATGATCCTTAACACCTGTCCTCCCAGTCCAAAAAAGAAGGACAAAAAAAAGAAATTAGTAGAACAAAAAAGAAGGCTAGAAAACCATACTAAAGAATCTAGAAATGAAATAAATTGTATAGAAATAATATGGAAAGAGCATATATTAAAAATGATCGAATTATTAATAAAAGAGCTATCTGTATAGATCATGGAACATCAAATTATAGAACAACAAGAGAATCAACATGGATATTATTTTGACACAATTTTTGATAAGAAAATAGAGAAAGAAGACTTTACTCTGAAAGAAAATGATAATTTCAAAAATAACATTATCTCAAATCTAAGAAATATATTATCTAGAAAAAATATTTTAAAATATGGAATGATGATAGGAGAACTTCCGGTTCTGTTGAAAAACAGAAGGAGATATTATGATTTCGGTAATCAATAGAGCTCAAATAGAAAGAAGAATTAGATCTATTAAGGAAGAGGATAGACCTAAGATTCAATATATTCATATATCTACCATTCAAATAATTTTGAAAAATACATATATGAAGGGAATTGAGTCACCAATGAATTTAGAACAATTAGATAATAGGTTCATAGGTAGAAATGATTCGATAATTGCAAAAGGAAAATGTAATCTAAAGAAAGGAAAGGTCAAATTTGACATTAATCTTTAGATTGGACTTTCATTAAAAGACAAAGATCTTGATAAATCTATAGTATTTCATTATGAGTTACTTAGAAGAAATTTTATGAAAGAAGAAAATTCTCCTTTTACAATTTGTTATAAGGTTAATTATGCTTTAAGCAATAGCCATCATAGTACTGAATTTAAGGGAAAAGATTTGATTTATATAAATGAATTATTTACTCCTTTAATTCAATTAAAAACACAAAAGTTTCAAAAGTATGAAGCTGGGAAGATATTTTTACCTTCCTACAACAACAATAAATTAGATAAAACAGAATCTAAAAGACTTTTAGAAATTGAACAGAAGTTATGAAATATATAAAATTACTAATAAAATCTAAAATGCAAATAGTAGAAAGAATAGAATTATATGAGATATATGATTTAAATGATTTGGAGTATCTAGATTATATGAAAGAAGTTTATGGAAGGCTAACTAAAAGGATAAAGAATATTGTTGCGTAGTATAAGCTTATCAGCACAAAAACATCAAACATAGCACTATTGGTTAAGAATCTAGAAGGATAAGATAAGGCTAGACCCACCATCTAGTAGCATAACCTCATGCCTAGTTTAACTTGGCAACAAATTTATAAAGAAAACTAAGAATACTAAAAGAGACAGAAACAACAATACATCATTTGATAAATCTACTATACTTATATAAAAAGATCCCTTTTCGAGGCACCACGTTTGTCCGCTTAAGGAATATTTGCATCAGAGCGTTTGTAGGTAAATAACATTATTTCTAATCAAAATTATAATTTGAAATTAAATAAATTATCTATATGTGAAATTATTATCCTCAATTTGAAATCATTATCCTCAGTTTGTTAAAAAAAATAATCATTATCCTCCAAAAGATAAACCCAAAAAGATGAGGCTTCTATTCAAATTTATTTAATCTTATCTGCATGTGAAATCATTATCCTTAATTTTACAAGTTTTCAAAATCATTATATATAGTACGTAATATGCATTGGATGACTCCTCAACAATATTTTAACATTTATGCGAAGTAAATAATGCTCAACCAATTTTTTTTTTAGTAATTGATTCTTCAATTGCGGGCAGTTGACAATAGAATGCATCAAAATCTAATATTGCATTAATTGTTTCAGGGTGACTATCATAAACTACTAAGGAAAATGACTATTTATTGTTATCTGCGCCAATGACCTCTTTAATCACGCAGACAGTGGAAGATGGCGTGTGACGGTGGCCGATATATTCAATCCCACTGTTTCATTTTCTTCTAGAAAATCATGAAATAAGAAATATATTTAATAGATTAAATACAAGATATATTCTTTTAATAGATTATGTAATGGAAAAGAAAAGTAATTAATTTGCCAATTCCACCTCCTCCACCTGCTAGAGCCACTTCGCATGGCCCAGTGCCGGTGCCACAATTACCTCATTAGTTGTAGAAGTAGAACTCGTGTACCATAATATTTAAATGTTACTCTATGCTAAAGTGAGTTTGTCTCTGCATTGAGACAGTAAGCAAATAAATTGAACTGAATTTTTGTTAATGAAATGGGTTGTGATCCTTGCTCTTGATTGAAATTTAAGATGTACACAATTACACAAATCGTTGACTCATACAACAATTAGATGAAATGCGTAGGTTGGAGTTAAACTAAGGCAAGCACCTCATATCTACTTATATTTGAAGAAGAAACAAATTATAGGGAAATTCTATTCAAACTTGTTTTTCTAATTGCACCCTTTTTATGTAAAATTTCAAAATTTCCCTTACGTCAATTCTTATTTTTATTTTTTCATTTTTATTGTATATTCGAAAAGACTATTCAAAAGTACAATTTCTTACGGATAATGACTCTGTCTCACACTCACACCAAAAAGACTTACAATAAAAGACTTGAAACCTAGTGAGAACAGAACATGGGAAAGAATAGTGATAGAATCAAAGTAACCGGTTGACTCAGTCTCGCAGGAGATCAAGCCTATGAATTAAAGTTGGCAAAGTTATAACAAAAATCACATTGTGTAATACAAATAAATGAATTGTTAGTTCCCTATTAAGTAAAATTGTTTTGGAGTCCAAAAATATTCTGTCAAATGAAGTGTCTAAAAAAATATGGATACCTTGTAAGGGTGAGCGTGGGACGGGTTGTGACGGGTTGGGCTTGACCGTCACCCGACCGTAAAATTTGACCGGGTCAATTTTTAAACCCGCACCCGTCCCTAAACCCGAATAAACCCGAACATATGTGGGTTTAATTGAGAAAGAAAAAAATGAGGAAGGGTCCGGGTTGGACCCGGGACAATAATCACAAACCTAAAATAGGATAAAACTTACACCGAAAATCTTTAACTTACATACTTAACACCAATCTGCACTGTGGCTAAGGACATTGACAGGAGAATGCAACAAAATGACCCAGGAAATGAAAACAAAACTGAGACTAGTTAACAATGCATGATATTGGCATTAAGAAACAAATTGGACACGCGAAGATAAATGATTATTAGCAAATGAGGTTTACATGAAAGAGCTGTTGGCACTAGTTTTGGAATCCAACAACTTAAAGCACAAGATGCAGAACCACAAATTACTTAGCTTGAAGGGCTCATTTATTTTTAGACAGTTCCATAAAATAAGTTATAGCTAAATTACAATCCATAATAAACATTTATTACATTATATATAAGATTATAACAACGTACATTATTTTTTGTTCCCACCTTAGTTGGGGTATTTGATGCTACTTTATAATGTTCCTTAGAGTACTCAATCAATAGTCAATACCAAAACCTAAAGTATTAGTCTAAATCATATATTAAAAAAAATGGATTATGTATGGTACCTGAGCCTGCTAGTGTGGCTTAGAAGCCTTCCTTGTGATTCCTCAGACTTTGGGACTTCATACAAAAGTGGGAGGATCAGAAGGACATGATAAATTCCTTTTCCTTATGGCTGCAACTATGACCTGAAAAATTGGCTTTCCATGTACATATAAAAAGTCTTCACTGCAAAGAAAACTATGACACTGAGAGCCATACGAATAGTGATTATAAGACCTGCAGCACCCCAACTAACATTGTCTTGAAGTTCCATATAACAAACTAAGTCTATTGTGACAAAGCACTTGTTTTGTACACAAGAAGTACTCCCAAACCTAGAAGACCAAATAGAGTTACAGATTACCAATTGGCATGCATAAGCTTGTCCTTAGTAATCTGCATAAAATATTGAATTGAATTCAACCAAAACATAATAAGAACACCAATTAAAATAATCAAGATGAATTCAACCATACTGATCTGCACACAGTAAAATTGCACCAAAAAAACAGCCAAAAGAACCATAGTGCAACAGCAAAATGAAAAAGGCCCTTAAGATAAAATACTAAAAACAAATGCAATTGAATACTGAATCTGCATAGAAATTGATTACTGAAATTCTACAAAAATGTCTCATCACAAACATCAGCATTCATTAGCAGTTAGCACTATATAGTATAATTTATAAGTGCATTGTCTTACATGACATATTCCAAGTCAAGTCAAGCTTCTATAGACCAAAAATATATTAACTTTGTAAGCCTTTCTAACAAACTATACATCCAAAAAAGTATCATATAAACCCATTATCATGCACAAAAAGAATTGCATTTACTCCCCACCAAAAAGCTATTCATAATAGTTTCCCATATACAAAAAAGAAATCTAGCCAAGGCTGCCTATCAATCAATAATCATGGCTGCCGATTCATCGTTTGTTCCTTGTGAGTCAAGAATCTTAGCAGAAACATCTGCAAAAAAAAAAAAAAAAAAAAACAAATTCAATATGCATGAAATAATGTACTTTGAAGCCAACAGTAAACTTAATAGTAAAGTATTAGTAAACTCACCACCAATAATCTTCTCGGTGCGATCAAATTGATCAAAATCTTTTTCATCAAACTTGAGGCCAGTAGGATTTAGCCAATTTTGAGTGCATATGAGAGCTTCAACCATTTTAGGAGACAAAGAGCTGCGGAAGACATCAAGCACACGTCCACTGGTACTTAAACACGACTCGAATGCAACAGTAGAAACCGGAATTGCAAATACATCACGAGCCATGATTGAAAGGATCCTATATTTTGAAGAGTTTGTCTTCCACCATGCCAATATGTCAAAGTCCTCACCCCCTTCAATAGTATCCTTTGCCAAATATCTCTCAATATCATTTCTTTCTGAATTGGTTTTGGCCCTCTTTTGTTTTTTCCAAGCTTGCTCCCTATCTTGCACCACATCTTGGACTTTTGACCCTTTAACACTCTCCACCAATGCTGTGTTGTTAGAGGTCTCTTTAAACGAAGTGGTATCTTGCACCACATCTTGCACCACATGTGCATAAAATTTGTACAAGTTATCCAATGTCTCTTTAACCAAAGTAAGCATTTTGGCTGCCAAGAGTTCACTGCATGTATCCTCTATACTCCAAGTGACATAATCAAGTTTGTATCGAGGATCCAAGACATTCCCAACAAACAACATAGGGTTAATCTTTTTGACATTTCCAAAATACTTATTATACTTTGCTAACATAGAAAGAGACAAAGAACCCTAAAAGTTCAGATTCATCATGAATCCATTCTTTCAAAGTAGCTTGTATTGATGCAACTTCACTGTAGCATTTGTTTGATGTAACATGCAAAGAACTAGAGAATTGCAAAGTCATTTTATAAAATATTGCCAAAAATTGAATAAATATCCTAGCATGATTCCAATCCCTCTCAGTAGGTGGACCATATTTCCTTTTCTCTTTGTCATCTTTACCAAACCAATTTCGGAAATCTGATTCTAGATCATAAAGCCTATCAAATGCCTTCTCATACTTCTCGGCATGTTCCAACATAAGGTAAGTAGAATTCCACCTAGTTGGAACATCCAAGCACACAAGGCAACGGAAAAGAAAATGAAAATGAACATGAAAAAGAAAGTTTGGTTGATGTTCTTTTGCGCGTGCAACGGAATGCCAGCCTTGAGATCCCTCTCACACTCAACAACATCAAAGCTGTGATATTGGGCAGTTCGAGTTAATTACATAATTCTTCCCATTCTTAATTATGTTCCCTTTTTTATTTAAAGACTTCATTTTATTTAGCCTGCTACAAAATAATGCAATCATAATATGCATTGTGTTATGATGCTATTTAGGACATGTTCACTGCTGGGACTGATACTTCAGCAGCAGCCATAGAGTGGGCAATGTCCGAGTTAATGAAAAACACGAGAGCGAGAGTAAAGGTCCAAGCTGAAATAAGAGAAGCTTTTCGGGGAAAGAAAACAATCAAGGAGAGTGATCTAAGTGAACTTAGGTACTTCAAGTTAAGGATCAAAGAAACAATGAGGTTACACCCACCAGTTCCTTTGTTGCTCCCAAGAGAATGCAGGGAACCATGCAAGATAGGCAGATAAGAAATACCTATAAAAACTGAAGTGATATGAAATACCTACAAAAACTTAAGTGCCAAAATGTATGTCACCAAAGTACTGCTATTAGGAAGATGAATTAAAAGGTAAATATGAAGAGGCTTAAATCGTACATGTAAGGCTGTTGAAAATAACACACTTGATGATGACCTCAAATAAAGAAATAAATAGAAACAATCTTCGAGAAAAATATCTGAAAAATAAGAATAAAACAAGTAAAATATTTCATACAGAAATCCACAGAACCAAGCATCAAACATGGATTTTGAAATGAATTTGACAGCAACCTCCAGCCCCTCGAGTCTGCTCATCTTTCCCTTGGCATAGCAAGTATGCCTGAAATGGCCACGCCCTGTCTCTTCCCCAAGCTCTTAATGAATCTCAAACAGTTTGCAAATCTAAATTGACAGCAAGACAAAGGTTCTTCTCACTATATATCCAAATGTCATGCTTGTGCTTCAGCAGTTTTGGCAAGGACTTAATAGTTAGATTGATCAAACACATAAAAGAAATGTCTTTGGATAAGCAAACACTTAAAATATGAATTTGACATGAGCTAGCTCTATCAGTTCATGGAAGAAGGACATTAGTGGACATTGATGAGTAAGGGAATGTTTGATAAGAAATTCATAATAAGTAAACAAAGTAACAAACATCAAGCTGGCGCACTGTGCTGAAAATAATCAGATCAAAAACAGTCTTGTTCTTCTACCAAGGCTCTCTTAACTAAAGTCTAAATCCATGAAAGTAATTCTAATATAAAGTATTGCTGAAAAGCTTTAGCGACAAAATACCATAAACTTGATCAGTATAACTTCTCTTGTTATGAAAGCCTCAACCAAATGGCACATTATGTTTCAATACTTTGAAAGGTTAGATGATTACACTAATCATGTGAGTCAGTTACACCGGACCCAATGAAAATACCATAAGAATCATATAAAGGCTTAAAAAAACAAGCAGAGAGATAAGCCGAAACACGGAAGTTTGCAGCAAATCTTTAAATGTCTTAGGTCAACTGATCTGAAAATATCAAGCAACAAGTAACTAACACCACATCATACTCATGGTGACTGAGCAAATCCTTAAAATATGAAGTAAATCGATTGCACAAATGTACGGATAAGGATGGTCATGCCAAGACTAAAAAAATAACCATTATCGATAGAAGATATAGGCAAACTTAGAAAACGTATAACTAAATCAAAAGTTAAGTGATGGTAATCCTATTGCCCTGTTCATCTTCATTTTGAAGTGTAACTATAAAAGAAACAAGCATAATCGACTAGTTATACAAATTTAACATGATTTAATGTGTAACAAAAAAGCATCTACCTTAATAAATTACAATAGCCCTCTAGCTATCATTTCATGGAGAACCTTCTCTGCATCATCATTCTAATTTTTTCTAGCATTTAGCTGATATCTAAGCGCTGCCACAGTGTCATGAAAGTGCAGCTCTTTCTTAACATCACCATTAAGACAGAGACCCTTCATCAGTGTTGTTAAGGTTACAGTATCAGGTTGAAAACCCAATTTGAGAATCTTGGACAATACAGAGAAAGCAAGAGGCATATGACCAAGATGACAGTAGCAATTGATCAAGATGCTCAAAGTAACAATGTCAGGCATAATTCCTCCTTGAAGATCGAATTGTTTAAAAAGGGAAACAGCAGTGGGGTAATGCTTCAACTTAACAAGGGATGATAAAATCTTAGTGAATTCAATGATGGATGGGGGATTATTATTATTATGCATAGAAGATAGCAAGTGATTGAAAGAGTGAACAAGATTGAAATGGTTTTGGGGGAGAAGAGAAGAAGAAGAGGGAGAGAAGAGCCTAACAACAATAAAAAGGAGGAGGAAGCATACCTAAAACTAAAAGGCCAAAAATAAAGAAATGAAAAAGGTACTTGATTTTTGAAATATATTCACGATGGCGAGAATTATTAATTTACTGAAGAGACTTACTATTGCATGATGATTACTAAGTTTTGGGTGATATGTAATTGCATCACTTGTGTGAAGAGTGCACAATTAGCAAATCATTTGATGTGTAACCATAACAACTGGTCATTTATAATATAACGTACTGCAAGTGATTAATGAATGATATGTATTGAAGTTGATATAAATTTTGCTTTGAGCCTCTTATAAGATTGAGTCTCATTGATGAATGGACGAACAGAGAATTTTACTTCCGTCCTGTATATGCTCATCAATGAATTTGCAATTTAAGAACTAATTTCATTTCAATTAACAACTTTAAATTCACTCCATCTGTCTAAAGCTCTGTTAAAATGTGGGAACCATTAATTACAGCTATTTAAAATGGAGTTACTCTTGTCCTTTGCCATCACTGGCGTAAGCACCTTCATACTGTATATATAAATAAAACCACAAGTGCATAAATAAAACCACCGTAAGCACCTTTGCCACATTGATTGCATAAATAAAACCACAAGTGCATTACTTGAGATTGTGTATATAGAAAACTTGTCATCAATATTGACTATTTCAAAAGCACATAATGTGCACTACACAAAAAAACCTGTCCATAAAATACTCAATTCACCAGATCATGTGCTATTAAAAATATATCAAAAGCAAATACAATTGTGCATTACAAAAAGCTTGTCATAATATATTGTCTTGGAAAGCCTTCAAATGTTATGGTTGTTTGCTGTTAAAGTTGATACTTGGCTGGATTGTGTTTGAGCAGGTTGTGCTTGGCCTTCTTGTGCTTGTGGTTCTTTTGTTTTTGCCTTTTCTTTTTTAGAATGATGCACCTGTTGCCCTTTTGACCCTGTCATTAGTCTACAAAGAATAATAAAGGACATGTATTATAACATCTACTGATGACAAATTATGACAGTAAAATTACGACATTATAAAATCATTACATACCTTATTACCACCCTTCGGTATGACCCTATCAACGGCACTGCGGCAGTCTTACCCTTGCAAGAAGTCTTGTTGTGGCCTAAAGTACCACGTTCTGAACACCTGGTTGTTTTATTTTGCTTGGGCAATTTGTAAGGGTTCCTAGGTTCATCATTTGTCTTTCTTCTCTGTGTTTTTGGCCTTCCAGGTTCCGAGTCCAATGTTGGCCACAATTTTGGGCCATTAAAAGGCAGTATTTTTTTTTTTTTAAATGATACAAGGCAGTATTATATGTGAATAAGTACTTAAAATGTTTCTTTGCTGAAAGTAAGCAAAAGTGTCATAAAAGTATTATATATTGTTAAAAATTAATATATAAAAGTAAGAAGCCACAAACTTGCCAGTAGTAAGAAGCCACAAAGTCCACCGGCCTATTGTTATTGTGCCACATACTCATGTCACAGCATGGCAGCAAGGTGCCCCACTTAATTCCCACCTCCTACACGAGCATTTCTTCTCGCTTAAATTGACTTTATATTTGTCTTGGTCTCTTCTCACTTCAAAAAGTGCAAAAGCCTCGTTACCAGCCCAGTGTGGTGTCCACCCATCAGCAGCTCTTTTGATCTTCTCAAGATTCTTTTGTATCATTGCAGATGTAGAACTTCATAATTAACTCTCTCTGACTTACAATCCTATTGCAGATGTAGAACTTCAAGCCTTCCAGCAGGTTTATTATCAGCTTGTCCCGATACTCTAAAATAGCTCGATTAAACGCCTCACACATATTATTGACCTGTAGGTCACATTGAGTATGTGCTATAATGAGATCTCGACCATTGCTCGGGCTTCACTTCTACCATTTCCTTCCATGCTTGTTCATTTTGTTTTTTAAAATCTCCCATTGCTGTCTCCCATTCTTCCTTTGTGTTTGCCCGCACAGCCTTCCATAATAACTCTTTCATATCAGCACCGGGGTATTTCTTTCTCTAATTTCCATAGAGATGCTTAACACACAATCTGTGCTCAATAGATTCATCAATTGCAGACAGTGTAGGAACCAACCCCTGAATTTAAAAATAAAAAAATCTTCAATTAGTAGACAATACAACAAATTCAGAGATTAGTAACTTGTAAGAAAACATAAAATTACCTTTTGTTGGTCTGATATAAAGGACCATTTTTTGTGCTCAATACCATCAAGATCTTGGATCAATAAATCAACAAACCATGCCCACGCATCCTTGGTTTCAGCTTCCACAACGGCATAAGCTATAGGGAACATTTGGTTGTTCCCGTCCTTTCCTCCTGCAGCAAGCAATTGTCCCCCATAAAACCCTTTCATAAAAAAATCATCTAATCCAATCAAAGGCCTGCAAGTGGTCACAAACGCAACCTTACAAGCTTGAAAGCAAACATAAAATCCTTCAAAAATTGGACTTGAATCACCAACCGCAAACTTCGCTATCACAGTACTTCCCGGGTTGCTCCTTCTTAGTTCCTCTGCATAACTCCTTAAACGAGTATATTGATCTGCTAAGGATCCTTCTATCATCTCGATTGCCTTCCTCTTAGCCCTATAAACTTGATATTTTGATAGGTAAACACCCCATTGCAACTTTGCTTCCTCAATCAATGCTTTTGTTTTCAGATTTGGTGAATGTCTCAAAAGAGACATGAACTTTCTTGCAAGCTAGTCTATTTTTATCATTTTTGTCAAAGTGTATACGTGACTTCTTTTGACTCAATGCATACTGCTTCACTGCCTGCTTCACAATTAACGCTGTAGTAAATGTGAGTCCTAGCTGAAATTTAACTCCGTTACTAGCTTCTATCATCTTGGGGGACCAAAAACTGCATTAAAGCCAAAAAAAAAATGCAGAGATATGCCGAAACAAGGAAGTTTGCAGCAAATGTTTACATGTCTTAGGTCAACTGATCTGAAAATATCAAGCAACAAGTAACTAACACCACATCATACTAATGGTTGCTAAAGTACCAAACCATACAGAAAGTCAGAAACGATTGACACCCTCATCATATTCATAGTCTAATGACACCCACATCATATTCATAACTCAATAAATATCCGTAAGTCCAGTAGAAATTTAAAATCTGAGTCTTCTAGATAACTCTCATTCCTTGTATCTCTTTTGTTCACTCTTTTCCTAATTAAATTTTAGATGATTACTATGACACAGATTACAAGTATAATTACCAAAAAATTAAACAATAGCCTTCCAAAATGCTCCAATTAGTTATTAAGCATCGATGCCCTTAAGGAAAATATCAGCAAAACACCTAAGAAAGCTCAGATGATGCAGTCAACTACGCTTGTGTTTTTAACTTTTTCAGTTTCTGTAAAAAGACCACAAGAAATATATAGGAAAAAAATTCTCTAACTCTACTTTCTATAATTTTGGGTAAAACAATCTGAAGAATAATAATATCAATTTCAACTTGGTTCATTATACGAAACACAAACAATCAGAGTGACTGAGCAAATCCTTAAAATATGAAGTAAATCGATTGCACAAATGTACGGATAAGGATGGTCATGCCAAGACTCAAAAAATAACCATTATCGATAGAAGATAATAGATAAACATAACAAATGTATAACTAAAACAAAAGTTAAGTGATGATAATCCCATTGTCCTGTTCATCTTCATTTTGAAGTGTAACTATAAAAGGAACAAGCATGATCGACTAGTTATACAAATTTATCATGATTTAATGTGTAACAAAAAAGTATCTAACTTTACAAATTACAATAGCCCTCTAGTTATCATTTCATGGAGAACCTTCTTTGCATCATCATTCTTATTTTTTTCTAGCAGTGCTCGAATAATTATTTCAAAAGTTACACCATCAGGGGCGCAACTATTCTCTTCCATTTTTGAAAGCAAGGCCAATGCATCATCAAATAAGCCCTCAATACAAAGGCCATTGATCATTGCAGTGCACATCACGACATTTGGGTGGTAGCCTTTGATTAAAAAATGACGAAAAACCTCTTTTGCAGTGTTAAGCCTACCAACTTTGCATAATCCATGAATAAGTATAGTGTATGTGTACACATCCGGCTGGATACCCTGGTCTTCAATTTTCATGAGCAATTCATGGGCCTTGTCAAGCTGCTGATTTTTGCATAAAGCATCTAACAAGGTACTGTAAGTGATTATATCAGCAGCTTGATCTCCGTCTTGCATCTCATCGACAAGTTCCCAAGCACAAGAGATTCTCCCTGATTTGCACAAGCCATCAATAAGAGAATTGTACGTTACTGTATCAGGGGTCATATTTTTGTGATGCATTTCTTTGAAGAGATTCATGGCTTCATCAACCATTTTACTCTTGCAAAATCCATTAATCATGATACTATAACTATGAACATCGGGACCCACTCCCCTTAGGATCATAGTATTGAATACAAATTTTGCCTTGCTCACTTCATTAACCAAGCAATACCCATCCATTAAAGAATTATAAGTAATGACATTTGGTTTCACACCATTTTTTATCATCACAGCTAACACGTTGGTAGATTCTTTGACCTTTCCTTCCTTACATAGTGCATCAACCATTGTACTAAAGGTGACGACATTCGGGCTGATGTTTTTCAATACCATTTCACTTAACAAATCAATTGCTTCCTGCAACCTACCCCCAATGCCCAAACCATATATTAAAGCATTGTAAGTGACAACATCAGGAGAGATTCCCTTGACAACCATTTCAGAATACAAATCATGCCCCTCAGTTATTAGCTTATCTTTAGACAGGCTATCAATGATAGTGTTGTACATTACGACATCAGCTTTGACCACTTTCCCTTCAATCTTTCGCAACAATTGCAAGGCGGCTTTAGTCTCTGCTATTTTACATAGGCCATTGATCAAAGTCCCATAAGTGTGAGCATTTAGCTGATATCCAAGCGCTACCACAGTGTCATGAAAGTGCAGCGCTTTCTTAACATCACCATTAAGACAGAGACCCTTCATCAGTGTTGTTAAGGTTACAGTATTAGGGTGATAACCCAATCTGAGAATCTTGGACAATACAGAGAAAGCAAGAGGCATATGACCAAGATGACAGTAGCAATTGATCAAGATGCTCAAAGTAACAATGTCAGGCATAATTCCTCCTTGAAGATCCAATTGTTTAAAAAGGGAAACAGCAGTGGGGTAATGCTTCAACTTAACAAGGGATGATAAAATCTTAGTGAATTCAATGATGGATGGGGGATTATTATTATAATGCATAGAAGATAGCAAGTGATTGAAAGAGTGAACAAGATTGAAATGGTTATGGGGGAGAAGAGAAGAATGAGAGAAGAGCCTAATAAATGGATTGAGAGGTAAAGAATGAAACTTTGGGAATGAAAAGGAGGAGGAAGCATACCTAAAGAGAACCATTGTTGGAATCAAGCCCCTTCAGCATCGCCTAGAGTGAGAGTGAGGGAAAGAGATGTGAAGAAGGGGAAATGAAACTTTATCACAGTGCCACCAAAAACGTGTGACCACGCAGAAAAGAGATTTGGTGTGTTGCTAATGCATTTCAATTAGTACAATATTTTACTGCTATATATTTAGCAATTTATGTAATACTAGTTAGTATTTGCTGATAAAATAGGGATAACTTAACGAGCTGTTGGTGCAGTGGTGCCAGGGGCTGCACTTGGTAGGGCGGACCACGGTTCGATCCCCCGCAACAACGTTGGGAGAGGAATAAAACCTTAACCCCGGGACCCCCCTCGAACTGGATTAATCGGCACAGTGGGCCGGATACCGGGGTGTAGGGGTGGGAATGAGCCAGGCCGGCTCATGGGGGCCTATGGCTCGGCTCATATAAGGCCTGACTCGGCTCGGCTCGTTTAATAAAAAGGTCAGGTTTAAGCTTTTCGAAAAGCCTAAATATCTAAATAAGTCAGGCCCGAGCTTTATAAAAAGCCTATTAAGCTCATTGGGCCGGCCTATTTAATTTTTTAAATATTAATATATTATATTTTATTAGTGATTTGAATCAAAAGTAAAATTTTAATATATTCTATATAATATTATAATTAAAAATAAAAATATAATTCATTTCCCTCTTTATTAAAGTTAATCCTAACATATAAAAAACAAATCCTAATAATTTCACTCCCTCACATCAACAAATCCTAATACTTCTGTTGATATATAGTTTGAGTTTTGATGTTGTTTACTGTTCGTTTTATTATATTTCTTTCACATAATTTGAGAGTATAAGGCACTTCTATGTTTGTACTTAAATGTAAGAATTTTATTGAATAATAGGCTTTTAAGCGAGCTTATGGGTCAGACCAAGTTTTGAAATAGGCCGAGCTTAGGCTTCAAATTTAGCCTATGACGAGCTCATAGACAGGTTTGGGCCTTGAATTTGGAACACAGGCCAGGCTTGTTTTTGTTAAGGTCTGGCTCGGCCTGGCTCATTCCCATCCCTACCAGGGTGCAAACCAAAAAAAAAAAAAAAAATAGGGATAACTTTGCCTAACACACAATATATATATATATATATATATATATATATATATATATATGGGAGAGATCGGTTCACACCCTTATAATTTGAATTAAGTTATACTTGATCACAATTGTTGATTCTACTTTCATCTAATCGTCTAAAATGTAGAATTTATTGTTCTCCTATTTTTTCTCCTTTTCATTTTTTTTGTATTTTTTTTCTCTCTCAATATTATCTTTTTTTTATCACTTAAAAAAATCTTTTCCATTTGAAAAATGATCTTTTGTTTTTTTATCACTTAAAAAAAAACTTTTGCATTCGAAAAATGATCTTTGAAAATTAATTTTTGAAAATTCAATTTGAAAATTAACATAAGACCAGTGGAGAAAATTGCACATCTACAAGTCTACTACTTCACTGTTAAGAACTATCTTGCAATATTTCTGAAAAAATTGCAACATGGAACAACACGAAGAACAAATTTTCAACCAACGTTTATTTATTGTCGAACAAGTTATCAAAATCATTTTTTAAATTCAATGTATAACTAATTTGGGCCAATTTTTTTTCATTTGAAAAAAAAATTACTGCCACTGTTATTTGCATAATGAAAATTTAAAATTAAAAAAAAAACAAATTTTAAGTACTCTGAGTCATGGTTTTACTTTTCAGTTCTTTCTACAATGGTTTTACTTAGTCATGTTCCCATATGTAGCATTCACCGAAACATTAGCATAGGAATTTTATTTTATTTTTTTTAAATTAGACTACAATCGATAGGTGGCCACTAATTGATTACAGGGTTTAATGCTAAAAAAATTTGCTGCAATTTTGAGAGTTTATGATCTAATGCACGAATGATACAGTGAATGAGTGTGAGGGAGAGAGATAGTGAAGGTGAGAAAATTTAAGAGAAAGAAAATTAAATTAAAAAGATACAAAATAAAAATATGACAAAGAGAAAGAACAAATTTTCAACCAATGTTTACATATTGTTGAACAAGTTATTAAGATCATTTTTTAAATTCAATGTATAACATAATTTGGGCCAATCTTTTTCATTTGGAAAAAAATTACTACCACTGCCATTTGCATAATGAAAATTTTAAAAAAAAAAAAATTTAAGTACTCTGAGCTATGATTTTACTTTTCAGATCTTTCTCCAATGGTTTTACATTTTACTTATTTATGTTCACATATGTAACATTCACTAAAACATTAGCATAGGAATTTTATTTATTTTTTTTTTAAAATTAGACTATAATCGGTAGGTGCCCACTAACTGATTACAGGGTTTTATGCTGAAAAAATTGGCTGCACTTTTGAGAGTTCATGATTTAATGCACAAATGAATGATATAGTGAGTGAGTGTGAGGGAAAGAGATAGTGAAGGAGGTGAGAGAATTTAAGAGAAAGAAAATTAAATTAAAAAGATACATAATAAAAATATGATAGAAAGTTTTTTTTAAAAAAAAAAGGAAAGGAAAAAAATTAGGAAAGACAATATTTAACCTAAACCATTGGATCAATGTAAAATTAATGGTTAGGATTGAGTATAACTTAACTCAAATTACAATGATATAAACCGATCCCTCCTCATATATATATCGCCCCCCACAACTAAACATTTTTGAATCCGTCACTAGAAATAACTTGTTAAACATGAACCACACGTAACCTCAAAATTTGTCCTCATTGTTTCTCCTAAAACTTTCACAAGAATAAAATGAGAAGCTAAAAAGATAAGGAATCGACATACAATTTATCTAGCATACCAAACAAATTATTTCAACAGAAAGTAGATGCTTAACAAATTAAAAGTGCTGCTGTTTCTAAACTTGATCTACATAAAATACAAATTCACAAGAAAATGGGATTAAAAAAAAATAATAAAATACATAAAAATATGATTTATAATACATAATATTTTAATAATATGCAAAATGTAATGTGAGTAGGGTGTGGATCCATTCAAGGACCATAGGTTGGTTCTTGGGGTTGGAGCAAGCTTGTAGTTGGATTGCTTATGATATGGAAAAGTGTGAAATAATATAAAAAATGCGTTTGGTACCACATAAGAACCAAAGGTTAGAGATGCTCTTACAAATTCCAGCTAGTTTTGGTTTTTGAAATTCTACCTTTTGACCTTGAAAGTTGTAAAGGGGTAATGAACTTGACTTCAAGCTACAATGACAGATTGATTATTCAAGTGGCATTTGAACCTGACTATAAGAATGATTAGGAAAATATACACTTTCTCGTAGGTGATTCAGATAATATACGCTTTCTCATTATAACATTATAACAGAATTGCAGATAAAAAAGTTGACATGCTAACATTTGATAACTTGATATATTGAAACAAAAAATCCAAATCATGAACACATCAACAAAAAAGATTAGTGCATGATAAATTATTCTAGTTGGTAAACCCGTGCTTCTCATGAGTGTTTTAGTTGGCAAGCTCCCTGAGCATTGTAACCAAATAAAGTTGGCACCCAGCCCCTGTAGAATCCTTTAACTCCTTGCTCCCTCAGTAAAAATCCAAACCCCGATGAGATGCTCTTGTACTTTTGAGGGTCAATCTGTAAATAACAGCAAATATTAACTTGTATGCAAGATTTCATCCTTCCTAGTTATTCACCTGACGTGATTTTAAAAATATATAAACAGATTGCAACTAAAAACCTCCTTTTCACGTTGGTTGATTAATTAAAAAAAGAAATAAACAGATTGATTATCACGATTGCAGTTAAAAACCTCATTTTCTTACACAAAACAATCATATTGATCCAGTAAGTGAAATAAGACCAAAAGAGTAGAGAGGGGGAAGGAAATGTTCCTTTTAAGAACCAAATTCATCAATGTAGTGAAGCATCATTCAGCAAGTTTACAAAAGAATGTGAAGTATGACAGTAGAATTGAAAAATCAAAAACTTCTCTTAATCAAGTTGAATCTACTTAAAGCAGAGCATTGATAATGTAAAAGGTGGAGAGTCAAAATAATCATGATCCCACATTTCACTATTCATTTCAAACAGATTTCAAAGCAAAATGCATATAATATGATAGACAATTAGACACATCACGTTATACATTGTTATACATTGTATCTCAGTTGTATGTGCCCTATATTTTTTAAGATCCTACATCCGTAGTATACATTATATCTTTGTTGGTGTCATTTAATGGAATAAATAGATAGTAGATTAGCATTAGAAGTTAATGATCTATTATAGGATCAAAGGGAGTCCATGTATTGGTATTGAATGAAGCTGAAGCACTGAAGCAAATTTTGATGTATTTCATGAACAAAGCACAAAAAAATTCAAACCATGTAAAGATCATTTAAGAGATTGCAAAACAAAATTCTATTTACCTTATCATCTGACTGATAGGTACTTGAGCCTGGTGTGACATGCTTCAAGGGAGTTTCTGCCAAGTTGAAGTGATTTTTTATGAGCTTCCACAGCTTTCATATATGCACCAATTGAAGATAATGCCAACCCCTGTAACATGCAATGTATGCTCAGAGAAACAATGAAGAAAAATTTCCATGCAAAAGACCAGAAAAATGACATCAAGAGTTCATAATTAATGAGGCTTCGTATGTTAAGGCTTAAAAGACCAACCAAACATGTGTAGGTTGAGTTGTAATCCCTATCCGATTGCACACAAGTAGAAAGATCTTCAACTGCTGCATCAAAGTCTTCAAACTTGAAATTGAGAATTCCGGCATTCAAATTCACAAAAAAAGATATCTTTAGTATTTATGAGAGTTCATGCCAGTTAAGACTTAAGAGAGTTGGAAGAACAACAGGACTCTCAAGTTCTGATTTATGATTCAGATTTAAGAAGAGGAGAGACCAATCAATAAAACAACATCATTTAACCTTTCAGATAAAAGAAAAAATAATTCTCAAAATATCACCTGCTCAACCATCTTGTGCTTGAGAACTTTCTCTTTGTCAAGAATTTTGAGAGCCACAAGCTCCCTTGTCTAAGAGTTCCTAGCAAACTTCACTTTTGCATCTCACCAATTGTCCTCTCTACCTCATATTTACCAACTCGGCGCATAATCTCAGGCTGAGTCATCCTCTTTGCCTGTTGCAGCAAATTCTCTGCAATGGCAGCCTCTTGCATAGCCTCAATTGCTGCCATTTGTGCTGAATCTGTGCTTCATGGCTTCCTACCACAGAAGAACAACATAAAATAAGAATATAACATCGCAGGACTTCTACTCTGAACAACAGGGGTAATAAGAATATAACATCACAGGTCTTTTATTGTTGATATCTTGGTAAAGTTCAGAAGAGCTAATTTACAGGTCTCACAAAGTGATCACTCCTATTTTAGAATATAACATCGCAGGACTTCTACTCTGAACAACAGGGGTAATAAGAATATAACATCACAGGTCTTTTATTGTTGATATCTTGGTAAAGTTCAGAAGAGCTAATTTACAGGTCTCACAAAGTGATCACTCCTATTTTAGACTCCAAGGCATAGGCTGATATCTTCGTAAAGTTCAGAAGAGCTTGTTGTCTCTAATAAGCATTTCTATGGCTAATATTGCCATAACAATTAACTCAGCAGTCCCCCATTCAACTTAGTGCAAAACCATCAAAATTATAAATAATTGTCACAACTTAGGTCAGGCAGACAGTTAAAAGACTTTAAGAAAAAAATGCCAACACAACATACAAACAACTAAGGTAAGAACAATAACATATAAATGTTTCAGACACTTTCAAAGAGGATAAGGAAAAGTAATTAGCATTACACTGTTATGAAGTGAATGCAAATCCATTTTCACATGCTCCTGTCCAAGTTCAAAGATGGTTATTAGCAAAAAACAAAATTCTCATTACTGTTAATATATCACCAATTCATTATTGGAATAGAAGTTTGTGAACACAATTACAATCATTCATTCAAGTTTTATGTCTAGTTATATATCAAATATTTTAGTCATATTTCTTCGGTAGGATTTGAAGCAGCATTAGTCCCTCACATCTGGGTAATTAGACGGCAAAATAGCTTTGAAAATCCATCTTGCTCCTTTAAAGCAATTGCTTTCTTTATGAAAAAAAAAAGTCCATGTGAACTTGCACAAATTGGAAACCAAATTGGCAAAGTGTGCTCAACAAATAGATACTCTCTGCCTTTCTTTTGAACATTAGGTCATCGCGTTAAGTTGCAAAAAACAAATACCTCCATTAGTCCAAATTCTACTATCAATGCATAATTAACTAATAGCATGACAATTATTAACCAATTCCATTTTTTAATATAGAAATCAATGATGCAAGTTTACAACAACATTATCAATTGATAAAATAAAATTATTCAACATCAATTACCACAATACATATCAGATATTAAAGAAAATGGAAATACTCCAAACCTTTTTGTTGCCTCAAACCCCCATCAAATCTAAAAAGAAGCGGTTCAACTTTGATTGCAAATAGACCGTCAAGCATTAGCCTCAAAGAGGATGGTGGTGGTGGCCTCCGCGAGAGTTTGCGGAGTGGGTGGTGGTGGTGGCCTCCGCGATTCCCGGCGGCTAACACACAGCTTGGAGTTAAAAAAAGCCAACCACCACCTCACAGCTTGGAGCTTCAGACATCCACCATACATTTGTGAAATAGCATATGCACTGTGAAATAGCATAAGAACAACAAAACCCCAAGAGAGAGATTAAGAAGAAAACTAACCAGAAATCAATAAAACACCAAAACAAAAGATTAAAGGAAAATTACTAAGTTTGGATGAGCATCAGTCAAAATCAAATGAACAACATTTTCAAAGATTGATATAAATAAAGTTTCAGCTTGTAACTGTTCCCCTTTGCTTAGCACCATTTGTTACTTGCCAGTAGTTGTGTTTATGAATACAGACAGAAAATGATGCTATCATTCCCTTGTCACTCTGCAGTGATTTATACATTACTTAGGTTACCAAATGCAGGAGCCAGGAAGTATGAAACATTTGGCCTCTGTAGGAACCATAGAGCTTCAAGGCATTAACATATACACTTACAGGATCAGCCCATTTTGCAGAGATGGCTTCAGCAATTTGCCTTCTGTGTTCTAGGGTCTTGGGTGCTCTTCTGTTACCTAGTTTCCCTTGGCACTTTTTCCCTTTTTTTGACAATCGCCAACCACTCCAGCTTCAGCTGTTCATTCAAGGTTTCATGGGAATTCCATTGCAGCTCCTCCTGACCAAAATAGCCTTGGCTAGAAGCTTCTACAATTAAATTTTGCCACTCAAGACAGCAAGTTTCCTGAACCACCTTCTTTTCACGCCTCCTTATGCATCTCAATTTCACACCAGTACCTATTCTCCGTCTTGTTTCAGTACTGAACAATCAATAAAAAAGGCTAAGACCAATAAAACTCTTTAGGTAAAAGAAGTAGTAAACTTAAAAGGGAGCATCTGTTAGTAAGTGAGTAACAAACAGCAATAGGAAGGGAAAGGCATTCACTAACGTTTGTGGATGCCAAACTTTAGCCAACTTCATTCTGATCTGCATAAATTTATTAAGAAATTAACTAAGCTGAAATTGAAAACGCATGATCACCATTCAATAACTATATTATGTATAGCTAATTAGTTATAGATTGGGTCACCAGAAATCCCATTAAAAATCACTACAACTAAGAAACTGCAGTGACACCAGAGACAAATGGGACATGCTAAAATTCAAGGAGATTTTTCTATTTAGAGTCATTCATTAAAGCACAAAAAGTACAATCAGCTCCTCAATAATCTAAAAATCTGGCAAGTGACTTTACATTGTATATTTCATATCAAATTAAATTAAACTGGATGTTGTAAACTTAATATGAACATTTTCTGCAGCAAAGACATAAAAGTATTCTTAAATAACATCACCTTAGGATTCTGCATTGCAAGCTTTGTTCTTTCCCTGATTTTCCGCAAAGTTTCTGCTCAAACAAAGAATAGAGCTAATGTTACAGCACAATAAAATAAAGACTGAAATCACTGGAAAGTGAAGCAAAGGAGAAAGATGAAGTATTTAGTTACTATCAGTGTGCTTTCTAACTTTGTTCTATGCTATTTGTCCTTTATTAGCTTTTGAAATCCTCATTCTTCTCAACTGCTCCCTTTCACCGACTTCTTCAGATGCTTCATTAGAAGATTCACGCAGACCCTCTGGTGGATCAGACTTGGAACCCCTGCATCTCACATGTATTGCAAATCATCAATTTTCAAGCCAATGTGCAAAAGTAAAAAGAGGAAAAAATAATTGAAAATCAGCAGAGCTACAAAGTATGTGACTACGATAGGGAACTGAACACAAGGAATGACATCAAAGTCAACATATATAAGAACTAAATGGCAAGGAAAGGAAGTAAAACTAAGTCTGAAGGTATTTATTTAAACAAACCATAAGAAGGTGTAAGTTTAAAACATACCACAGGAAGAATCTTTAATAAGGACCAGTAGAAGTTGAAAATTAATATTATTTTATGAAATAATAAGATTTCAGAATCTCTACTTCAACCAACATTATTAATAGTAAAAAGAGCATTATCATAAGAAAAGCTTAGAAGGTTTATGAAACTTTTGAAAGTTATAGAGCCACATTGATATACTCACTTTGTCAAGTCAATATGTCTCAAGAAATTACATACCTTTGAATCAACTCAATTGACGACCTTCCAAGATTGAAATTAAAAAATAATTACAGAGGATATCATATTTAAAGTGAAAGACCATATCATGACCAATACCGAGGACTCAAAAGCATGATAGCATAAAATCGTGGAGCATCACACAAGTAGGAGATAAACTGAAGCAGAAAAAATAAACTGAGATTCTGGATTCATTAGTGGGCATCCTTTACTATAGCTTGTATCGTTTTGAGGGAATAATATAAATTTAGCTCCTGCTGTACTGTGCATACAGACGCATGGTTTTCACCCAAACTTATGCTTCTCTTTTCCTCTATCTCAAAATGGTTTTTAAAGCCTAAAACAAATGCAACACTAATAACACAAACAACATAAAAATATTTACATTATCACAGAGAATCAATTGAAATAACTGTATAATTCAAGAATCCATCTGATAACCATTACATTAAAACTAAGCAAGTAATGTTATAATTTCTTGTGTGGTACAATGAAAAAATTTGGAATGCCATAACAGGAAAATTATGCCAATTCCCAACCCTTATAAAATTTTAGCTATATTATCCTTCTTCAAATTGAAATCTCATCATAAAAGATTAGTAAGACCGAGTCCTCAACAAATAAGATAATGAGCAAGAAAAGTTTGAAAATTGATTTTATGAAAATTGAGAAACTATCTTTCCTAGCTTCCGAAGATGAGCTCTGATCACCCCCCTCCCCCCCACACACACACACACATTAATATATATATATATATATAAATCCAGCATAACATAGTTGTAATTTATAATTTACATATGTTATACATTAAATATCACATTTCTTTATAGTATTTTAAAATCACTTTTTCATTATCTTAAATAAAGAGGGCCCAAATTTAGAATGAAAGTAAAAATAAAAAATTAAACAACAAAATCACCTGTGACAGCAGAGCAAGAATAGATATGGATGGTTGTAGCTCCTCCTCCCTTCCCACATTTCTTTCTTATTACTCTCTACTCGACCAAATCCTGCAGCTAAGAATCAACAAAACTAAAATCTCTCAAAATTCAAACCAAAGTAAAAATAAAAATAATATATGTTCATACATACATAGATAAAATGATCCAGATTTTGTTTAAGTGGAATCAAGACAATCAACGAAATTGAGGAAAGATTTGGCTAGCTGACATAAATTGAATCTTGTACTCTTGTACTATATAAAATAGCAAAAGAAAGAAAGGATCACTGATGTCTCAAACTCGTTTGCAATATGAAAACACAACCATGTCTCAAACGATGCATTGCATAACAAAATCATTCATATGTTGTGTCAAATGATATATGCTTCAGGCATTTGGACCCAAGGAACCAGTCCCAATCCAATTGAAAGTGACACTCCATAGATCTAATTATGCAATTAAATAACTTGTTAACAACCATAATATCTATAGAAATAAAGTTAACATGTTCAGAAGAAGACTCACCAACATGCCTGCTTGATAATGCTAATAGTGGTGTCAACCCAAACAATGAGCTCTGATTCTGATCCGCACCGAGTCATAAAGCAAATGTTAGAATTGAGATACACACAAAGCAGCATAACAATGTTAAAACTAAATCAAACAGAACGCAAGGTAATCGAAATCAATTGAAACCTAACCTCATATATTCAAACATCACAATCAAATATCAAGCATCATCATCATCGTCAAATAACATTTAAAGTATATATATTTATATTTATATATCAAGTATCATCATCAAAATCAAATAAGCAGCCTCATGATCAAATATATCTATATATCAGGTTTTTTTTTTTAAAAAAAAAGGAAAAATTAAAAAGAACAAAACGAAGTTAAGGAGTGAAGAAGAGAACAATAACATCATGCCATCATCATCATCATCAAATATCTGTAGCATCATCATTAAAATAGAACGAAGTTAAGGAGGAAAGGGGTCACGGGTCACCTTTTGGAACGGTGAACAGTGGCGGTGGCTCGATGACGGTGGCTGGACAAACGGCATGGTGGCTCATGCACTCTGAAAAATAAGAAAACCAAAACCCCAATAGAGAGATTAAGCAAAAAAAAATAAAAAACCAGACAACAATAAAAACACCAAAACAAAGATTAACTAAAAAAAATCAATCTCAGATTTCAATAATCAACAACAGAGTGGCGATGGAGAACATGGTGAGCCAATATGACCTCTGCAACCTTCAAAGTCTTGTCAATCTTCTCATGAGATTCCTAATAGAATGAAACCTAATCTGCAAACCCAAAAAACAAAAAAAGATCAAACATTTCAACAAATTTGTGAGTATCTGCACAATATTGGTTGCATCCCTTCCAAGCTCTCTCTCCCACTCACGGCGGAGGTGTGGAGGTGTGGTCCAGGTAGCGATTTGTGAGCAAGGTAGAGTGAGATGTGGTGGACCGGAGGATGCGAATGGGAGGGAGTGACGGCGGAGGAGAAAGAAGGAAGTGAGGAAGGTTCGATGAGACCATGGCGGTGGCTCGATGACGGTGGCTGGATAAACGGCATCGGCGGTTGAGGGCGAAGGACCATCCTCGCGATTCCACCGCACCGACTTCCATTCGCTTTCGAGATGGGATTGCGACGCGAGCAGAGGAAGAAGGATTATGGAGCAGAGGAAGAAGAAGCAGGAGGAAGAAGTGAGAATCAAAACGTGGTTTTGAGGAAGTTGCTATCTGCTCCATAGCATCTATCGCAGACCTACAGCCATAGCCCATAGGCAATGATGATAAAGACAATGATGATATGCTACAATAGGGAGAAGCATACAGCCATCATAGTAGAATGCCTACAAAATATGGTTAATACTTGTAAACGTAGCAAATGATTATATGGTGGAGTAGGGAGAGCCTACAGCCACAACCAATGATGGCTAAAATGATAATCAGGAGAAAGGACCACCAGAAGATCGAGTTGAAAACGAAGGTTACTTCCGTAAAATGGGGAGACAAAGAACCAGCTATCCTATGAAGCTATGCAAGCTAGAGAGTACCTGGCAATGGGGAGCTTGAGGCTCAGCAGCAAGGAGCAATCCGACGTGGAAATGAACAGTGGAAAAGTGCGTGCAAACCCACTTGTCTTTTGTATAATGTATAGATGTGAGTCCTAGCTGAAATTTAACTCTGTTACTAGCTTCTATCATCTTGGAGGACCAAAAACTGCATTAAAGCCAAAAAAAAAAATGCAGAGATATGCCGAAACAAGGAAGTTTGCAGCAAATGTTTACATGTCTTAGGTCAACTGATCTGAAAATATCAAGCTACAAGTAACTAACACCACATCATACTAATGGTTGCTAAAGTACCAAACCATACAGAAAGTCTGAAACGATTGACACCCTCATCATATTCATAGTCTAATGACACCCACATCATATTCATAACTCAATAAATATCCGTAAGTCCAGTAGAAATTTAAAATCTGAGTCTTCTAGATAACTCTCATTCCTTGTATCTCTTTTCTCCATTCATTTCCTAATTAAATTTTAGATGATTACTATGACACAGATTACAAGTATAATTACCAAAAAATTAAACAATAGCCTTCCAAAATGCTCCAATTAGTTATTATGCATCGATGCCCTTAAGGAAAATATCAGCAAAACACCTAAGAAAGCTCAGATGATGCAGTCAACTACACTTGTGTTTATAACTTTTTCAGTTTCTGTAAAAAGACCACAAGAAATATATAGGAAAAAAATTCTCTAACTCTACTTTCTATAATTTTGGGTAAAACAATCTGAATAATAATAATAATATCAATTTCAACTTGGTTCATTATACGAAACACAAACAATCAGAGTGATTGAGCAAATCCTTAAAATATGAAGTAAATCGATTGCACAAATGTACGGATAAGAATGGTCATGCCAAGACTCAAAAAATAACCATTATCGATAGAAGATAATAGATAAACATAACAAATGTATAACTAAAACAAAAGTTAATTGATGGTAATCCCATTGTCCTGTTCATCTTCATTTTGAAGTGTAACTATAAAAGGAACAAGCATGATCGACTAGTTATACAAATTTATCATGATTTAATGTGTATCAAAAAAGTATCTACCTTTACAAATTACAATAGCCCTCTAGTTATCATTTCATGGAGAACCTTCTTTGCATCATCGTTCTTATTTTTTTCTAGTAGTGCTCGAATAATTATTTCAAAAGTTACAGCATCAGGGGCGCAACTATTCTCTTCCATTTTTGAAAGCAAGGCCAATGCATCATCAAATAAGCCCTCAATACAAAGGCCATTGATCATTGCAGTGCACATCACGACATTTGGGTGGTAGCCTTTGATTAAAAAATGACGAAAAACCTCTTTTGCAGTGTTAAGCCTACCAACTTTGCATAATCCATGAATAAGTATAGTGTATGTGTACACATCCGGCTGGATACCCTGGTCTTCAATTTTCATGAGCAATTCATGGGCCTTGTCAAGCTGCTGATTTTTGCATAAAGCATCTAACAAGGTACTGTAAGTGATTATATCAGCAGCTTGATCTCCGTCTTGCATCTCATCGACAAGTTCCCAAGCACAAGAGATTCTCCCTGATTTGCACAAGCCATCAATAAGAGAATTGTACGTTACTGTATCAGGGGTTATATTTTTGTGATGCATTTCTTTGAAGAGATTCATGGCTTCATCAACCATTTTACTCTTGCAAAATCCATTAATCATGATACTATAACTATGAACATCGGGACCCACTCCCCTTAGGATCATAGTATTGAATACAAATTTTGCCTTGCTCACTTCATTAACCAAGCAATACCCATCCATTAAAGAATTATAAGTAATGACATTTGGTTTCACACCATTTTTTATCATCACAGCTAACACGTTGGTAGATTCTTTGACCTTTCCTTCCTTACATAGTGCATCAACCATTGTACTAAAGGTGACGACATTCGGGCTGATGTTTTTCAATACCATTTCACTTAACAAATCAATTGCTTCCTGCAACCTACCCCCAATGCCCAAACCATATATTAAAGCATTGTAAGTGACAACATCAGGAGAGATTCCCTTGACAACCATTTCAGAATACAAATCATGCGCCTCAGTTATTAGCTTATCTTTAGACAGGCTATCAATGATAGTGTTGTACATTACGACATCAGCTTTGACCACTTTCCCTTCAATCTTTCGCAACAATTGCAAGGCGGCTTTAGTCTCTGCTATTTTACATAGGCCATTGATCAAAGTCCCATAAGTGTGAGCATTTAGCTGATATCCAAGCGCTGCCACGGTGTCATGAAAGTGCAGCGCTTTCTTAACATCACCATTAAGACAGAGACCCTTCATCAGTGTTGTTAAGGTTACAGTATCAGGTTGAAAACCCAATTTGAGAATCTTGGACAATACAGAGAAAGCAAGAGGCATATGACCAAGATGACAGTAGCAATTGATCAAGATGCTCAAAGTAACAATGTTAGGCATAATTCCACCTTGAAGATCGAATTGTTTAAAAAGGGAAACAGCAGTGGGGTAATGCTTTAACTTAACAATAGATGATAAAATCTTATTGAATTCAATGATGGATGGGGGATTATTATTATAATGCATAGAAGATAGCAAGTGATTGAAAGAGTGAACAAGATTGAAATGGTTATGGGGGAGAAGAGAAGAATGAGAGAAGAGCCTAATAAATGGATTGAGAGGTAAAGAATGAAACTTTGGGAATGAGAAGGAGGAGGAAGCATACCTAAAGAGAGTCATTGTTGGAATCAGCCCCTTCAGCATCGCCGAGAGTGAGTGAGAGTGAGAGTGAGAGTGAGGGAAAGTGATGTGAAGAAGGGGAAATGGAATTGCTAGGGTTGTTATTATAGACAAGACCAAGAATCACAAAAACGTGTGATTTAGCAATTTATGTAATAATTCATTGTAAGTATTTATTCATACTTGGTAGTGTAAAATTTTTACACCCTAAACCAATTGCATTTTTTAAATAATTATAGTGAATTAAACTTTAATATTAATTGATGAAATTTATTTTAACTTTAAAAAAAATAATTGTAGTAAATTGAATTTAAAAAAATATTTTCATAACGAAAATAAAGCAAGTTAATGCGTTTTTCAATTATAATAGTGCAAACCAATGTGGGTTGTCTCCATTAGTGTAAAGTCTCCTTCTGAGATCCTAGGAATAGAATACGAATGTTAACAATCCTCGTGTTCGATTCTTAATAAAAACACCTCGCTGAAAGAAGTAGTCATAAATCTCGCACAAAATTAGTCTCAGGAATACCCATTAGTAGTGGTGAAACCCTGGAAACACGTGCTTAGTGAGTCATAGACAAAAAAAAAATTAATAGCAGAACCAACGAGAAGTTAATCAAGTGATGTAAAATCTCATTGGATTCCTAGATATATTATACTAAGGCAAAAATTTAATTCTTTTTTTTTTTGGTGAAAAAAATTTAATTCTTAAAAGCAACATTTGTTTGGAGATTCGGTCACGTAAAATTGATGTATGAGCCACGCCTCGAAAGATACTAGTTAGTATTTGCTCATAAAATGATTGCTAATTTATTACCTGCAACTTAAGTTTGATTGCTCTTTCTTTTTGCTTAATTGATATAAATTGTTCATTGATTACTCCCTCTGGTTCTATATATAGGGCATATTCTAAAAAAAATCTTTGTTCCTATATATACGACATTTTAAATTTCCTATATATGCATCATTAATTATTTTTTCTCTTTTTTGCCCTTATTAAATGCTTTGATTAACTATGTTTTTTATTATTCATTAATAGTTATAGCGGTGGCCATTTGTATCTCCACCAACAACTGTGTGAGTAACATTATAGGAGCAAGTATTATGAGTTTGAGAATATCCCATAATGCCTCATGTTTGTTGTTTTTAGGTAAAGGGAGCATTCCAATGAACCTGACGTTACGGAGAACAATCCCATTTGTTGAAGATGAATGCATTTCTGGTAGTGACACTGCTGTAGTGATTGGTGGCTCGGCTAGACTGTTAATGTGTGATTAGTGATTATGTAATGAAATGGAAGTTTTAGCAATATTTTACATTTTGCCTGCTTTTATCATTTTGCGCGGCACATTCATGCTCTCAATGGAAAATGGAAAGAATTCGATTATCTAACATGCATTAATGGAAACACATCTGTTTCTGTTAGACAGGAAGAGATTGAAATTGTCATATATTGACAATTGAATGACTAAAATCGCCAAATTAACAAAACTGAGACATCAAAAGTGCGATTAATGTAGCAGTTGAAAGCAAAATTGCTAGACAAAATTGAAAGCAAGAATAAGGTAGCAACCAGCAATTTATATTGTGTGGGATGTATGATTACACAATAGGGATATTATTAAATCAAATTGCATCATGAATTATTTTGCTTTGCTGCTCCATTTTTGTGATCGATGCTGCTGATTCTTTCGTGATATATAGAAGTTCAAAATCTAGTGGCATCTAATACTTAGCTACACTTTTGATTTCTGTAGAATAATCCTTTGAGCTTTGCCCATAATTTCAAGGATTTAACCGTCTTTTTCATTCGGTGGTGTGCTATATGAAATTTTGGTTTAAAAATATATCGAAAGCAAAAAATAATAAAGTTTCTATCGGTAAAAGAAAAAATATAATGGTTTTAAAAAGATGTAGGCCAACAATGAGATGTAATACGGTTAATAGATAACTAGATTGTTTTAAAGATTATGTTAGAAGTTCAATTCCAAAATTTTGATGGTAAGAACAAAACTCGCTGCGATCTCGGTCATAAAAGAAATTAAGAGTGGATTTTCATACCCCATTTTCAAACATGCACATCCTACTTTTTTTTTTAGAATTACTCTTGGATTGTGATCTAGGTTCATAAATTGCTCAAAAATGATATATATTATAAAAATATATTTTGCTTATTAAGCATTGGACTTTTTTATTGACAAATATGTTGTCACTAAGATTCGAACCTTGGTTTCAAGGTTTTACATCCCACAATTTTACCGAGTCGGTTCTTAAAGATATTTTTTCACTTTCTTATTGTGTTAGCTGTTTTATAAGCTAATTTGTAAATTGATATATCATTATTTTTTGTGTTGAAAAAAATTAGACATGGGGTTTAAATAGGAGATTATGGATGTGACCCAGCTCGAAGAAGAAAACGAAATTTTCGCAAACAAAGAAAATCAAACAAAAGCAAATATAAGAAATCAAATAATAAAAACCAATTCTTTAGAAATAAAAATAAATATAAAAAGGATAAAAACTATTGCCCATCTAAGAAGAAAACATCATGCAGATGTTGGATATGTGACGAAGAAGGACATTACGCAAATAAATGTCCACAAAAAGGAAAAGATAAGAATAAGTTAGAAACGTTAAGAATTGCATACAATCTTAGAATTTTACAGCTCTAGTGAAAATGAGCAAAATTTTGAAGAATGGTAATCCAAACGCAACCTTTATAAAGGTTAAAATAGAAGAAAAAATTACTTAGCATACGTTGACACAGGAGCGACGTTATGCTTAGCAAGAAAAGACATTTCAAAAAATTGGAGGAAATTAAAAAAACCAAAAGATATAATAGTAGCTGATAAATATGTACATGAAATATGGTTTTTTTCTAGAAAACCAAGAAATAAGAATAGAAGATCATATTTTTCAAGCAAAAACAATATATCTTCATGATTCAGGATTAGATTTAATTATGGGAAATAATTTCCTAAAATTATATGAACCTTTTATTCAAATAAAAAAATAATATTAGCCTACATTGGTGGGATTTAGTTTCAAAGAAAACTACCAAAGAGGTAAAAACAAAAATCATTACAAAGAATAAAATACTAAAAATAATGGCAAATAAAATTCACTCTATTCTAGATGAACTTTATTTCTATTCACTAAATATAGAAATAGAAAGAGCATTAGAAAAAGTTTGTAGTGATCATCCTTTGGATCCTACAAAAAATACAAATAAAAATTTATTGTTATAAAATTAAAACATCCTTCACAAGAGGTAAATGTTCCCAACAGAATCCCATATTCTGTAAGGGACATCGAAGAAGTCAAAAAAGAATGTAAGGAACTACTTGATAAAGAATTAATAAGAGAAAACTCGAGTCCACACTCAACACCTGTTTTCTATGTTGAAAATCATAATGAAATAAAAAGAGGAAAAAGAAGGATGGTTATTAATTATAAAAAATTAAATAATGCAATAATTGGTGATTCTTACAAGTTACCAAGAAAGGACTATATTTTAGAAAAAATTAAAGGATGTAATTGGTTTTCATCTTTAGATGCAAAATCAGGATACTACCTGTTAAGGTTATCAGAAGAAACAAAACCGTTAACCGCATTCTCATGTCCACCTCAAAAACATTATGAATGAAACGTCTTACCCTTTGGTCTAAAACAGGCACCATCAATATACCAAAGGTTTATGGATAGATCCCTTGAAGGATTAGAACATATCTGTTTAGCATATATTGATGAATCATTATCTTCATTAAAGGAGAGAAACAAAATCATATTGATGCATGCTTTTTAGTACTTAGAAGAATCCAAGAGAAAGGAATTGAGATTTCAAAAAAGAAGTCAAATCTTTTACGACAAGAAATAGAATACCTTGGTTTAAAAATTGGAAATGAAGGAAAGATAAATCTCTCACCGAATGTGGCTGAAAAGATACGTGCTTTCCCTGATAAATTAGAAGATCGAAAACAAATTCAAAGATTCTTAGGGTGTTTGAATTATGTTTCAGATCAAGGATCTTTCAAAAATCTTTCGTTGGAACGAAAAATATTACAGAAAAAGATCTCTGAAAAAATTCCATGGGAATGGAAAGACTCGGATACAAAAATAGTACAAACTATTAAAGAAAAAACAAAGTTTTTGCCAGAACTCTATAATCCTACCCGAAAAAGATTTTTTGATTATAGAAACTGACGCATCAGAACACGTATGGGCTGGTTGTATGACAGCTATTCTTAAAGGGAAAAAGCTTCTACAATTGGACGAATACGGAAATAGAATTGCTAACCTCGAAGAGGAAAGCCAAAAGAACACTATCCATACAGGCATTGTTACGCCTAGTAAGGATAGTCTCCATATGGAGAAATTAGAAAGAAAGCTATGTCGATATATATCGGGCACCTTTATAGATGCTGAAACACGATACACCATAGCAGAAAAAGAAACATTGGCATGTTTGAGAACTCTTGAAAAGTGGAAGGTTGAACTTCTACCAACAAGATTTGAATTAAGAACTGACAGATTTTAGAAAACGAAGACACAAATTTTAGAAAAAGAAGACTAATTAGGTGGCAGCTAAAATTGCATCAGTTTAATCCTTATGTAAAATACATAAAATCAGAAAAAAAAAAGTTTTGCAGATACGCTAACGAGAGAATGGAAAGCATTGTAAAGCAATTGCAGAACCAACTTAAACAAAAAGAAGAACAAATTTTCAAAGCAGGAGAAACAATCAAAACTCTCAAGCAGGAGAGGGGGGAGATAGTTACAACAATTCAAACCCTCACAGGTAAAAGTTTTTACTCAGAAGAAGAAAAAGACGAAAAGAAAGATGACCCAAAAAAGTCCTTGGTGACAAAAGAAAAAGACAATGAAATCATCTCAAAAAAGTCAGATGATAGACAGAAATATTATGTAATATTCGAAGGACCATTCAAAGGTCTATATACTAATTGGGGCATAGTTAGTTCCCATACAAAAGGAAAAAATTATGCTTACAAAAGTTATGATACAAATGAAGAAGTTGAAAAAGAATTAAGTTCAGCCTACAAGGCTATTACAGAAGCTAAAAATATAAATAAAGAAAGATTCGAAAGGAGCTGTCTTTGAAAGAAATCAGAGCTCCATCAAAAATATTGAGCAACTCACCAGAATGGCTTCTCCACTAAGTCATGAAAAGCAGCAAAAAATGTGGAGATTAGCTACAGAGTATTCCCAAGAAATGACTATGGAATGTTTCTATCCAAAGAAACGAAACATAGGTCCAAAAGTAAATATCCTACCTCAAGCAGATAAAGAATTGGTTTTTGATTTCTATCAAACCGGTATGATTGATACATTATATCTCAAGGTTGAGCCAGGAAGGGAGTTCCCGAAAATTCAATTCTTTCCCCATAAATTCAAAAACATGGTTAAATCCTTCAATAATAGATTTGCCAAAGGAAAAGAAATCTACTTAAATTTTATTTCATCATATCCCAAGCTAAATGAGGAAGGAGAAGTCCAGTTAGAAGCAATGTATTTGATAAAAATTGGACAGTCCAATGGTGACTAGCCAAATGGATGTCATGGAGAAAGAGACCTTGATTAACTTTCATATCCAATAATCCATAAGAGGTGTCTATTCCGGATGCCTTAGGCTTGGACATGAGATTAAAAATTTCAAGCTCATTTACAGAAATTCGAATACCTTAATGTACTCCTTACAAAAAAAGGAATTCTCACAAGAGGACCAAGATGAGGTTATAAATTTTGAGAAACTCATTCTCACAATATCGGGGCCTCTAGTAAAATTAGACAAAGAATCCAACAAGGAATCTGCAACAGAATGACCCAACTCAAAACCCACACATGTAAATGATGTGAAGAACAGAAGACTCTCGAAGACTTAAGCCCAACAGAAGACTAAAAGAGCTGTCGACAAAAAACGCCAAAAATGTAATAATTGTAGTAATAAGATGTGGACCACTACGAGTCACCCACAACTAATAAAGTATGAACCTTATCCATGGTAAAGACAAATGTCAATAAGTGGCTGAGAAGGCTTACGTACTAGCTTACGTACTCATCCAGCCTAGAGTCTCTATATAATGGAGAGCTGAGGCTCCTTTGTCCTCAGAGGTTGTTTATGTTTTAAAAATAACAAAGTGTGTTTGTATAAATACTCTCAAAGTCCTTGAGGCAATACTCTGGAGGGACATTTCGGCAGAAAGTTTCAATAGAACCAGAACGTTCAGGTATATTCTTTATCATGTTTTTGCTTTTAAAGAAATTAGTAGAATAAAAAAAAAGGCTAGAAAACCATATTAAAGAATCTAGAAATGAAATAAATTGTATAAAAATAATATGGGAAGAGCATAGATTAAAAATGATTGAATTATTAATAAAAGAGCTATCCGTATAGCTCATGGAACATCAAATTATAGAACAACAAGAGAATCAACATGGATATTATTTTGACACAATTTTTGATAAGAAAATAGAGAAAGAAGACTTTACTCTAAAAGAAAATGATAATTTCAAAAATAACATTATCTCAAATCTAAGAAATATATTATCTTGAAAAAATATTTTAAAATATGGAATGATGATAGGAGAACTTCCAGTTCCTGTTGAAAAAACAGAAGGAGATATTATGATTTCGGTAATCAATAGAGCTCAAATAGAAAGAAGAATTAGATCTATTAAGGAAAAGGATAAACCTAAGATTCAATATATTCATATATCTACCATTCAAATAATTTTGAAAAGTACATATATGAAGGAAATTAAGTCACCAATGAATTTAGAACTATTAGATAATAGGTTCATAGGTAGAAATGATTCGATAATTGCAAAAGGTAAATGTAATCTAAAGAAAGGAAAGGTCAAATTTGACATTAATCTTCAGATTGGACTTTCATTAAAAGACAAAGATCTTGATAAATCTATATTATTTCATTATGAGTCACTTAGAAAAAAATTTATGAAAGAAGAAAATTCTCCTTTTACAATTTGTGGTTAATTATGCTTTAAGCAATAGCCATCATAGTACTGAATTTAAGGGAAAAGATTTGATTTACATAAATGAATTATTTACTCCTTTAATTCAATTAGAAACACAGAAATTTCAAAAGTATGAAGCTGGGAAGATATTTTTACCTTCCTACAACAACAATAAATTAGATAAAACAGAATCTAATCTTCAAGAGATAAATAAAAGACTTTTAGAAATTAAACAGAAGTTATGAAATATATAAAATTACTAATAAAATCTAAAAAGCAAATAGTAGAAAGAATAGAATTATATGAGATATATGATTTAAATGATTTGGAGTATCTAGATTATATGAAAGAAGTTTATGGAAGGCTAACTGAAAGGATAAAGAATATTGTTGCGTAGTATAAGCTTATGAGCACAAAAACATCAAACATAGTACTATTGGTTAAGAATTTATAAGGATAAGATAAAGCTAGACCCACCATCTAGTAGTATAACCTCATGCCTAGTTTAACTTGGCAACAAATTTATAAAGAAAAACTAAGAATACTAAAAGAGACGGAAGCAACAATACATCATTTGATAAATTTTGTTGAATCATAATATAACAAAAATCTAGAAAATTATGAAATAAGAAATATATTTAATAGATTAAATACAAGATATATTCTTTTAAACGGAGAAATAGCAAGAACTTAAAGCATGTGAATTTTTATAGAAGCAATAAAAAATGAAGAATATAAATTAGCAGATCATAAAGAAGATTTGATTACAAGAGAAAAATTATCTAGAGATAATTTAGAAACAGTAAAAATAGCAATTTATGTAGAAGAAATTGGTTTTGAAGAATGACTAATTTCTGCATGTAGAAAAATCTGGTATCAGAGCTCGGAAACAAGTTCTAGGTAAAAAAAAAAAAAAAAATGCAGAGGGTTCCATACCCCCTATACATAAGAGGGCACCGAAGTAGCCACCATGAATCTTTCAAAACCAATTTTCAACATGAAATTTCATTGAAGCTTCAAACTAAAAAGTTTGACTTTCAGTAACCATAACATTATAAATTTCAATGAATTCAGTAGAGAGACTGGCAATTTGGGTTTCAATTTCAATTTTCAACGTTGAATATGGCTCGGATCCTAAGTCTCTCTTCAATCTCTCTACGCCCTATTACTCTGTTAATAATTATAGCTTTTGCTTTGATTATGCAATTATCTCCGGTTAATGCAGGTTTTTCTTAATTTGTTATTGAGACATTCAATCTTACACAAACATACGTGTATAGAAATATAGAAGCATATATATAATCATGATTACTATCCTAATGTTATACAGACATATATGCTTACGTAGTTATGTTATACAATATAATGTTAATTATGTAATGGAAAAGAAAAGTAATTAATTTGCCAAGTCCACCTCCTCCACATGCTAGAGCCACTTCGCATGGCCCAGTGCCGGTGCCACAATTACCTCATTAGTTGTAGAAGTAGAACTCATGTACCATAATATTTAAATGTTACTCTATGCTAAAGTGAGTTTGTCTCTGCATTGAGACAGTAAGCAAATAAATTGAACTGAATTTTTGTTAATGAAATGGGTTGTGACTTGCTCTTATTGAAATTTAAGATGTACACAATTACACAAATTGTGGACTCATTACAACAATTAAATGAATTGGGTAGGTTGGAGTTAAACTGAGGCAAGCACCTCATATCTACTTATATTTGTGGAAGAAACAAATTACAGGGAAATTCTATTCAAACTTGTTTTTCTAATTGCACCCTTTTTTATGTAAAATTTCAAAATTGCCCTACGTCAATTTTTATTTTTATTTTTTCATTGTATATTCGAAAAGACTATCCAAAAGTACAATTTCTTACGGATAATGACTCTGTCTCACACTAACACCAATAAGACTTACAGCAGAAGACTTGAAACCTACTGAGAACAGAGCATGGGGAAAGAATAGTGATAGAATACAAGTAACATTGGCAAAACGGGCAGGCGGACATGACCCGCACCTGCACTCGGCCCGCAAAAAATGCACATTTGAGCTTCCTAAGATGCACATTAGTAACTATCAATGAAGAGTTTATCAATTAACGCTACCCCTAGCTAATAAAAAAAATTAATTCTACCCCTTGTGCTTCTTAATACTATTCTTTGCTAATATTTAAAAAAAAAAATATCACTACCAAGGGACACAGACTAACATAATTGCAGTATCATCGGGATTCTCAACGCCAAAACAAAACTATTCCTCCTTTAGTAGACAAAACTAAATGAAATAAACAAAACAGGGAGCATTTATTAATAAATCAAAATCATGTGTTTGTTCTGTGTTGCTAACTTCAAATCCCACTTTAGTAGATTGGGAAATCAAATTTTCACAGATGCTTATGAAATCTACCAAGAATCAAATGCTTAAGAGCTGTTTATTCACTTCCTGAGTTTGTCCAGCTCCTCCTGCCAGAACATTTACTGAAAAAACAAAATCAGCATCCGATGCATGCTTACTCACACAAGTAAGCATAACCAAGTAATTAAATACATGAATTAAATCCTTTGTATGGACAATAAAGCCAACTCAGAAACAGAATGTAGTACATGCTCTAAATATTTAGCTGACGTTTCATGGCAAGATCCTCAGGAGTCAGGACTCAATAGGTTCCAAAAGATTCTGAGGTCATGTCCAGATACTGTGAGCAGCAGCTCTCCTCTCCTACATAATTAATTATTCAATTGAGCATTTTGGTAGAATAAACTATTCTATTTCAGAAAGTATTTAATACTGTCTAAAGCACTTTCTGGTTATCTGCCTAATATAACATCTAACTCTTTCTTTTTATAGGCGGGGATCATGTAACTGAATTCCTTGAAATCCCCGAACAATCCTTCAATTGAAACAAATATGATCAGTTAGTTTCAAAAATAAGAATATAATTCTTCAATACTTGCTCAATTCAGCAAATAAAGGAGGTAGTAGTACCTCATAAAGGCCATTAACCAGCAAAATTCTTTAAGAGAAACACTGCCACCAAAGACAATTCTTGAGCCAAGTATAGCACTACCACAAAATAAATGGATTCAAACATGAGCTAGTGATTCAATCATTTTAACAAACTAGTGTTTCCATCATTTGAACAAACAGCTCATGGACAAAAGTATTTGAATATAAAAATGATGGAAATCATATATGCTCTACCCTTTTGTACATCGAATATATTTCAGCACCTCTAAAAATTAGGGCAGTTATATGAAATTAGTATAGTTATGTGAAATTAGTGCAGTTAAATGAAATTGAAAGCAATTAAAGCTTAAATTGAGATGCAAATACAAACAAGGGTTAACAATAAACCTGAATCCGTGAGCAGGGGATGAACAAGAGTGGAGAACAAGAGAGATTTAACCTGAATCGAACCCTTGTGTTAACCAAAAACAAAAAAACTGTTAGGAAATTAAAAAAACAATAAACAGCTCCAAATCTTGCATTCTGCTCCTTGAATGTGCATGCCTTTGTTCAGTTGCTGCTTTCTTTTTGGCCATGTTATTCTGAATTGAAGCTTCAAGTTTCATAGCTCCCGTACAATGTTCTTCTTGCCTGCATAAAGGTGGGAGCAGTTAACATAACTGTCACGTGATTTAATTTGCTAAATAGATGTGAACAAAAGGTGTCATTCCCTCCATATATAAGTGTAGGTATAGCAATGGCTACCATTATAAGATAAAGTGGTCAGAAGATGTTGCAGATCATTCATTCATAAAGAGTATCTTTTGCGCTGAAAATTATATAAAGGAATATGAACTGCATAAACTCATGTTAATCAATCAAATTTAGAAAAATAAGACAAAAGCGCTAAATTTACCAAGTTCATATAGGACAATGGCACTGATTAGGTGCGTATTTTTGTCAGCATCGTTTGCAATTATTGCTGCTATTGTCCAACTTAAGTTGCAAAACCTCAATTTGATAATCACACATGATTACACTCTCACATGGTTAGCAATAATAAGGTCACAACATGCAATTTTGAATAGAAACAACTTTTGAAACATATTTATGAAACCATTCCACCTCCTTAAAATACCCTATAAATGACACTGTGTAAAGTAGAAATATAAAATGGGAGCCTTCTAAATAGACCCCTTTCCTCATATCTCTTCTGTTTATTCTTTTCAAAAAGTAAATTATAGATGATCACTATGACACATAAGACCCCAGGAAAATAACCTTAAGGAAAATATCAGCAACACACCATAGACATCTCAAATGATGCTACCATAGTACACATTTTTTTTTTAAAAAATTTCATCAGAATCAAAACATCACAAGGGTGAAGCTGGGGATGAAAATGGAAATGAAAAAGAAAGTTTGGTTGATGTTCTTTTGCGCTAGCAACGGAATGCCAGCCTTGAGATCCCTCTCACACTCAACAACATCAAAGCTGTGATATTGGGCAGTTCCAGTTAATTACATAATTCTTCCCATTCTTAATTATGTTCCCTTTTTTATTTAAAGACTTCATTTTATTTAACCTGCTACAAAATAATGCAATCATAATATGCATTGTGTTATGATGCTATTTAGGACATGTTCACCGCTGGGACTGATACTTCAGCAGCAGCCATAGAGTGGGCAATGTCCGAGTTAATGAAAAACACGAGAGCAAGAGTAAAGGTCCAAGCTGAAATAAGAGAAGCTTTTAGGGGAAAGAAAACAATCAAGGAGAGTGAACTAAGTGAACTTAAGGTACTTCAAGTCAATGATCAAAGAAACAATGAGGTTACACCCACCAGTTCCTTTGTTGCTCCCAAGTGAATGCAGGGAACCATGCAAGATAGGCAGATAAGAAATACCTATAAAAACTAAAGTGATATGAAATACCTACAAAAACTTAAGTGCCAAAATGTATGTCACCAAAGTACTGCTATTAGGAATTAAAAGGTAAATATGAAGAGGCTTAAATCGTACATGTAAGGCTGTTGAAAATAACACACTTGATGATGACCACAAATAAAGAAATAAATAGAAACAATCTTCGAGAAAAATATCCGAAAAATAAGAATAAAAGAAGTAATATATTTCATACAGAAATCCACAAAACCAAGCATCAAACATGTCCTTAAAATATCAAGCAACAAGGAAGTTTGCAGCAAATCTTTAAATGTCTTAGGTCAACTGATCTGAAAATATCGAGCAACAAGTAACTAACACCACATCATACTCATGGTGACTGAGCAAATCCTTAAAATATGAAGTAAATTGATTGCACAAATGTACGGATAAGGATGGTCATGCCAAGACTCAAAAAATAACCATTACGATAGAAGATATAGGCAAACTTAGCAAACGTATAACTAAATCAAAAGTTAAGTGATGGTAATCCTATTGCCATGTTCATCTTCATTTTGAAGTGTAACTATAAAAGAAACAAGCATAATCAACTAGTCATACAAATTTAACATGATTTAATGTGTAACAAAAAAGCATCTACCTTAATAAATTACAATAGCCCTCTAGCTATCATTTCATGGAGAACCTTCTTAGCATCATCATTCTTATTTTTTTCTAGTAGTGCTCGAATAATTATTTCAAAAGTTACAGCATTAGGGGCGCAACTATTCTCTTTCATTTTTGACAGCAAAGCCAATGCATCATCAAATAAACCCTCAATACAAAGGCCATTGATCACATTGCAGTGCACATCACGACATTTGGGTGGTAGCCTTTGATTAAAAAATGATGAAAAACCTCTTTTGCAGTGTTAAGCCTACCAGCTTTGCATAATCCATCAATAAGTATAGTGTATGTGTTCACATTCGGCTGAATACCCTGGTCTTCAATTTTCATGAGCAATTCATGTGCCTTGTCAAGCTGCTGATTTTTGCATAAAGCGTCCAACAAGGTATTGTAAGTGATTATATTAGCGGGTTGATCTCTGTCTTGCATCTCTTCATAAAGCTTCCAAGCATGAGAGATTCTCCCTGATTTGCACAAGCCATCAATAAGAGAATTGTACGTTACAGTATCAAGAGTCATATTTTTGTGATGCATTTCTTTGAAGAGATTCATGGCTTCATCAACCATTTTACTCTTGCAAAATCCATTAACCATGACATTATAGCTCCGAACATTAGGGGAGACTCCCCTTAGGATCATCGTATTGAATACAAATTTTGCCTTGCTCACTTCATTAACCAAGCAATACCCATCCATTAAAGAATTATAAGTAACAACATTAGGCTTCATGCCTTCTTTTATCATCACAGCTAAAACATTGGTAGCTTCTTGGACCTTTCCTTCTTTACATAATGCATCAACCAATGTATTGAATGTAATAACATCAGGGTTAATGTTTTTCAATATCATTTCACTTAACAAATCAATTGCTTCGTGCAACCTACCCCCAATGCCCAAACCATATATTAAAGCATTGTAAGTGACAACATTAGGAGAGATTCCCTTGACAACCATTTCAGAATACAAATTATGGGCCTCAGTTATTAGCTTATCTTTAGACAGGCTATCAATGATAGTGTTGTACATTACGACATCAGCTTTGACCACTTTCCCTTCAATCTTTCGCAACAATTGCAAGGCGGCTTTAGTCTCTGCTATTTTACATAGGCCATTGATCATAGTCCCATAAGTGTGAGCATTTAGCTGATATCCAAGTGCTGCCACAGTGTCGTGAAAGTGCAGCGCTTTCTTAACATCACCATTAAGACAGAGACCCTTCATCAGTGTTGTTAAGGTTACATTATTAGGTTGATAACCCAATTTGAGAATCTTGGACAATACAGAGAAAGCAAGAGGCATATGACCAAGATGACAGTAGCAATTGATCAAGATGCTCAAAGTAACAATGTCAGGCATAATTCCTCCTTGAAGCTCCAATTGTTTAAAAAGGGAAACAGCAGTGGGGTAATGCTTTAACTTAACAAGGGATGATAAAATCTAAGTGAATTCAATGATGGATGGGTAAGTTTTTTAAGTTCTTCTTCGTTGTAAGTTGTGGGGGTATAATTTATTTTAATTTTTTCTGGAATTATTAAAGTTTTATTTTCATGAATACTATTTCTTGTTGGTTCTAATAATCGAGAGTTAGTTATTCCTAAAGTTGCTTTAACTCTTTCTTCCATATGACTCTTGTCTACAACATATATTAATCCAACTTCGAAAAATAATTTATTAATTCCAATATTTTTATATTCTAAAAAATCTATACTGTGATGTGAATTACTTAGTGCAAAAGATACATTATAAGTTATACTAAAGATTTTATCACCTTCTCCCATTAGATCAGATCTATGAAATTAATGTCTTAAGGTGATAGAGGTATCAAAATTCTTTGTTTCGAAAGGTATTCCATAATTAGGGTAAACATTAAATTTTATTTTTCCATAAAAAAAGATTTTCATTTACTATTCCTATAATTTTAAGTTGATCGTGTTGAATTCTTTCATCAGTTACTATAATAGTAAGTGGTGAATGAATTCCTTCTTTGAAGGTGCTTTTTAGTAAAATCTGGATTGCTCCTACATGAATATATCCTAGTTTCTTTTTATCTTTATCACTTTAATTTTTGCTAAACAATTTTTTATATCATTTTTTGCTATCAATTGAATATTACTCCTTCCAGAGGTATTCCTTATATCTACTGTTTTTTTATAGAAGTTTTTCTTGGGAAGATAATATTGGATCTTTTTACAAAAGGTAAAGATAAGTATTTCTTTTGTCTCATGTTTTCGACTTCTTTTAAATCTATTTTTTCCTTTTGAATTTTATCAATTATTTTTCAAAAATAATTTGTTGTTCAAATAATCCATTTTCTTCGTATATATCTACTCCCTCTATTCCTTCTATCTTAGATTCCATTTTTAGAAGAGCTTGTAAGGTGATACCTTAAATCTTATTAAGATAATGTTTTGTTCTTGTCAAATAAAGATTATTTCATTTTTACTATTTCTAGAAAACCATTTCCTATCATTGATATACAAGATAGTATCTTAGTTATTCTACCTCCATGAACTCTTAACACATGGTATTGATAATTTATTTCTGGTAATGAAATCATATCTGATGGTGGTTATTAGATCTGAAAGGGTTCACTTTGCTTCCGCCTAATCATCATACTCTTGTTTGATTAAAGATTTTTGAGAAATATAATGAACAAGTTTTATTGATTGGAATAGAGTGTTTACGATGTTTTTACAAAGTAGTGGAGATAAGGTATTCTGAAAGATAGAGGTACTAGGAATTATGAGACTTAGATCATAGATGATCAACTCTTAGCAAAGACGATCGGTTTCAGAAGCTCTATAAAAACAATAAAATAAAATAAAATAGAAGGATTAATTTTAAATCTTAATCTTAATCTTAATAAATAAAATTTGAAAAAAAAATATTATGGAAAGTTTTGCCAAATGGCATGATTAGATATTGGAAACGTGAATATTTAAAATAATTTTTTAAAATTATCCTGTAATTATTGTTGGATTATAAAAAGCATTGACTTTTTTTAAGTTAAGTGGTTAAATTAGTTAATGATATTAGAAATGTGAATATTTTATAGTATGTTTTTTTAAAAACTACTCCTACGAATATTATTAAGAATCTAAAAAATGTTTAGTAAATAAGAGTGCTTATGAAAAAAAATTAATTAATTGTCATTAAAAATTGATATAGGATCTTCTATATAGAAACAAAAATTATCAAAAGGGTCTTATATTTAGACACAAATGTAGTAATTTCAAACTTATTAAAGAATTTAGTTGTGTGCATTTAATTTTTTTCAAATTCATAAAAAAATTGACTACTTTAGAAAATATGTATTGAGAATAAAACAAAAATTAAAATGTTCCTATTTTTTTAACCTAAATGTCCCTATTTAATCCTTATTAAAAATTAGTAGTATTTCATTTTGTATTTTCTTAATCTCAGGGTTAAGGATAAGAACTTATAAATGGATAAGTTTTATAAAAAATAAATATAAAGTGTTTAAATTCTTTCAAAACAAGACTTCCCAATAAAACCTATCCCCCTCTAAATTCTTATCTTCAGTCCTTTCCTAAGGACTGAGGTTAATAAAAAAAACCTTTAATTTTTATTAAGTAGTGTGTTCATTAATTAATATATAGAAGTATAAGGATTAGAAAGAGAATAAAAGTAGAATTAACAACGAGGAACAAAAGTAATTGAATGAAGGATTAAACTTGAAAAAAAATATATATGATTATGCATTGAAATTGTAAAAGGACAAAAGTTGTGAAATGAAAAAAACTAAAAGGCCAAAAATAAAGAAATGAAAAAAGAACTTGATTTTTGAAATATATTCATGATGGCGAGAATTATTAATTTACTAAAGAGACTTAGTATTGCATGATGATAACTAAGTTAAAAATTTGTATGAATGTTTTTCATAGATACCGCAAACTTCACTATCACAGTACTTCCCGGGTTGCTCCTTCTTAGTTCCTCTGCATAACTCCTTAAACGAGTATATTGATCTGCTAAGGATCCTTCTATCATCTCGATTGCCTTCCTCTTAGCCCTATAAACTTGATATTTTGATAGGTAAACACCCCATTGCAACTTTGCTTCCTCAATCAATGCTTTTGTTTTCAGATTTGGTGAATGTCTCAAAAGAGACATGAACTTTCTTGCAAGCTAGTCTATTTTTATCATTTTTGTCAAAGTGTATACGTGACTTCTTTTGACTCAATGCATACTGCTTCACTGCCTGCTTCACAATTAACGCTGTAGTAAATGTGAGTCCTAGCTGAAATTTAACTCCGTTACTAGCTTCTATCATCTTGGGGGACCAAAAACTGCATTAAAGCCAAAAAAAAAATGCAGAGATATGCCGAAACAAGGAAGTTTGCAGCAAATGTTTACATGTCTTAGGTCAACTGATCTGAAAATATCAAGCAACAAGTAACTAACACCACATCATACTAATGGTTGCTAAAGTACCAAACCATACAGAAAGTCAGAAACGATTGACACCCTCATCATATTCATAGTCTAATGACACCCACATCATATTCATAACTCAATAAATATCCGTAAGTCCAGTAGAAATTTAAAATCTGAGTCTTCTAGATAACTCTCATTCCTTGTATCTCTTTTGTTCACTCTTTTCCTAATTAAATTTTAGATGATCACTATGACACAGATTACAAGTATAATTACCAAAAAATTAAACAATAGCCTTCCAAAATGCTCCAATTAGTTATTAAGCATCGATGCCCTTAAGGAAAATATCAGCAAAACACCTAAGAAAGCTCAGATGATGCAGTCAACTACGCTTGTGTTTTTAACTTTTTCAGTTTCTGTAAAAAGACCACAAGAAATATATAGGAAAAAAATTCTCTAACTCTACTTTCTATAATTTTGGGTAAAACAATCTGAAGAATAATAATATCAATTTCAACTTGGTTCATTATACGAAACACAAACAATCAGAGTGACTGAGCAAATCCTTAAAATATGAAGTAAATCGATTGCACAAATGTACGGATAAGGATGGTCATGCCAAGACTCAAAAAATAACCATTATCGATAGAAGATAATAGATAAACATAACAAATGTATAACTAAAACAAAAGTTAATTGATGGTAATCCCATTGTCCTGTTCATCTTCATTTTGAAGTGTAACTATAAAAGGAACAAGCATGATCGACTAGTTATACAAATTTATCATGATTTAATGTGTAACAAAAAAGTATCTAACTTTACAAATTACAATAGCCCTCTAGTTATCATTTCATGGAGAACCTTCTTTGCATCATCGTTCTTATTTTTTTCTAGCAGTGCTCGAATAATTATTTCAAAAGTTACACCATCAAGGGCGCAACTATTCTCTTCCATTTTTGAAAGCAAGGCCAATGCATCATCAAATAAGCCCTCAATACAAAGGCCATTGATCATTGCGGTGCACATCACGACATTTGGGTGGTAGCCTTTGATTAAAAAATGACGAAAAACCTCTTTTGCAGTGTTAAGCCTACCAACCTTGCATAATCCATGAATAAGTATAGTGTATGTGTACACATCCGGCTGAATACCCTGGTCTTCAATTTTCATGAGCAATTCATGGGCCTTGTCAAGCTGCTGATTTATGCATAAAACATCTAACAAGGTATTGTAAGTGATTATATCAACAGCTTGATCTCCGTCTTGCATCTCATCGACAAGTTCCCAAGCACAAGAGATTCTCCCTGATTTGCACAAGCCATCAATAAGAGAATTGTACGTTACAGTATCAGGGGTCATATTTTTGTGATGCATTTCTTTGAAGAGATTCATGGCTTCATCAACCATTTTACTCTTGCAAAATCCATTAACCATGATATTATAGCTCCGAACATTAGGGGAGACTCCCCTTAGGATCATCGTATTGAATACAAATTTTGCCTTGCTCACTTCATTAACCAAGCAATACCCATCCATTAAAGAATTATAAGTAACAACATTAGGCTTCATGCCTTCTTTTATCATCACAGCTAAAACATTGGTAGCTTCTTGGACCTTTCCTTCTTTACATAATGCATCAACCAATGTATTGAATGTAATAACATTAGGGTTAATGTTTTTCAATACCATTTCACTTAACAAATCAATTGTTTCCCGCAACCTACCCCCAATGCCCAAACCATATATTAAAGCATTGTAAGTGACAACATCAGGAGAGATTCCCTTGACAACCATTTCAGAATACAAATTATGCGCCTCAGTTATTAGCTTATCTTTAGACAGGCTATCAATGATAGTGTTGTACATTACGACATCAGCTTTGACCACTTTCCCTTCAATCTTTCGCAACAATTGCAAGGCGGCTTTAGTCTCTGCTATTTTACATAGGCCATTGATCAAAGTCCCATAAGTGTGAGCATTTAGCTGATATCCAAGCGCTACCACAGTGTCATGAAAGTGCAGCGCTTTCTTAACATCACCATTAAGACAGAGACCCTTCATCAGTGTTGTTAAGGTTACAGTATTAGGGTGATAACCCAATCTGAGAATCTTGGACAATACAGAGAAAGCAAGAGGCATATGACCAAGATGACAGTAGCAATTGATCAAGATGCTCAAAGTAACAATGTCAGGCATAATTCCTCCTTGAAGATCGAATTGTTTAAAAAGGGAAACAGCAGTGGGGTAATGCTTCAACTTAACAAGGGATGATAAAATCTTAGTGAATTCAATGATGGATGGGGGATTATTATTATAATGCATAGAAGATAGCAAGTGATTGAAAGAGTGAACAAGATTGAAATGGTTATGGGGGAGAAGAGAAGAATGAGAGAAGAGCCTAATAAATGGATTGAGAGGTAAAGAATGAAACTTTGGGAATGAAAAGGAGGAGGAAGCATACCTAAAGAGAACCATTGTTGGAATCAAGCCCCTTCAGCATCGCCTAGAGTGAGAGTGAGGGAAAGAGATGTGAAGAAGGGGAAATGAAACTTTATCACAGTGCCACCAAAAACGTGTGACCACGCAGAAAAGAGATATTTAGCAATTTATGTAATACTAGTTAGTATTTGCTGATAAAATAGGGATAACTTTGCCTAACACACAAAATATATATATATATATATATATATATATATATATATATATATATATATGGGAGAGATCGGTTCACACCCTTATAATTTGAATTAAGTTATACTTGATCACAATTGTTGATTCTACTTTCATCTAATCGTCTAAAATGTAGAATTTATTGTTCTCCTATTTTTTCTCCTTTTCATTTTTTTGTATTTTCTTTCTCTCTCAATATTATCTTTTTTTTATCACTTAAAAAAATCTTTTCCATTTGAAAAATGATCTTTTGTTTTTTTATCACTTAAAAAAAACTTTTGCATTCGAAAAATGATCTTTGAAAATTAATTTTTGAAAATTCAATTTGAAAAATAACATAAGACCAGTGGAGAAAATTGCACATCTACAAGTCTACTACTTCACCGTTAAGAACTATCTTGCAATATTTCTGAAAAAATTGCAACATGGAACAACACGAAGAACAAATTTTCAACCAACGTTTATTTATTGTTGAACAAGTTATCAAAATCATTTTTTAAATTCAATGTATAACTAATTTGGGCCAATTTTTTTTCATTTGAAAAAAAAATTACTGCCACTGTTATTTGCATAATGAAAATTTAAAATAAAAAAAAAACAAATTTTAAGTACTCTGAGTCATGGTTTTACTTTTCAGTTCTTTCTACAATGGTTTTACTTAGTCATGTTCCCATATGTAGCATTCACCGAAACATTAGCATAGGAATTTTATTTTATTTTTTTTAAATTAGACTACAATTGATAGGTGGCCACTAATTGATTACAGGGTTTAATGCTAAAAAAAATTGCTGCAATTTTGAGAGTTTATGATCTAATGCACGAATGATACAGTGAATGAGTGTGAGGGAGAGAGATAGTGAAGGAGGTGAGAAAATTTAAGAGAAAGAAAATTAAATTAAAAAGATACAAAATAAAAATATGACAAAGAGAAAAAACAAATTTTCAACCAATGTTTACATATTGTTGAACAAGTTATTAAGATCATTTTTTAAATTCAATGTATAACATAATTTGGGCCAATCTTTTTCATTTGGAAAAAAATTACTACCACTGCCATTTGCATAATGAAAATTAAAAAAAAAAATATAAAATTTAAGTACTCTGAGCTATGATTTTACTTTTCAGATCTTTCTCCAATGGTTTTACATTTTACTTATTTATGTTCACATATGTAACATTCACTAAAACATTAGCATAGGAATTTTATTTATTTTTTTTTTTTAAATTAGACTATAATCGGTAGGTGCCCACTAACTGATTACAGGGTTTTATGCTGAAAAAATTGGCTGCACTTTTGAGAGTTCATGATTTAATGCACAAATGAATGATATAGTGAGTGAGTGTGAGGGAAAGAGATAGTGAAGGAGGTGAGAGAATTTAAGAGAAAGAAAATTAAATTAAAAAGATACAGAATAAAAATATGACAGAAAGTTTTTTTTTAAAAAAAAAGGAAAGGAAAAAAATTAGGAAAGACAATATTTAACCTAAACCATTGGATCAATGTAAAATTAATGGTTAGGATTGAGTATAACTTAACTCAAATTACAATGATATAAACCGATCCCTCCTCATATATATATCGCCCCCCACAACTAAACATTTTTGAATCCGTCACTAGAAATAACTTGTTAAACATGAACCACACATAACCTCAAAATTTGTCCTCATTGTTTCTCCTAAAACTTTCACAAGAATAAAATGAGAAGCTAAAAAGATAAGGAATCGACATACAATTTATCTAGCATACCAAACAAATTATTTCAACAGAAAGTAGATGCTTAACAAATTAAAAGTGCTGCTGTTTCTAAACTTGATCTGCATAAAATACAAATTCACAAGAAAATGGGATTAAAAAAAAAATAATAAAATACATAAAAATATGATTTATAATACATAATATTTTAATAATATGCAAAATGTAATGTGAGTAGGGTGTGGATCCATTCAAGGACCATAGGTTGGTTCTTGGGGTTGGAGCAAGCTTGTAGTTGGATTGCTTATGATATGGAAAAGTGTGAAATAATATAAAAAATGCGTTTGGTACCACATAAGAACCAAAGGTTAGAGATGCTCTTACAAATTCCAGCTAGTTTTGGTTTTTGAAATTCTACCTTTTGACCTTGAAAGTTGTAAAGGGGTAATGAACTTGACTTCAAGCTACAATGACAGATTGATTATTCAAGTGGCATTTGAACCTGACTATAAGAATGATTAGGAAAATATACACTTTCTCATAGGTGATTCAGATAATATACGCTTTCTCATTATAACATTATAACAGAATTGCAGATAAAAAAGTTGACATGCTAACATTTGATAACTTGATATATTGAAACAAAAAATCCAAATCATGAACACATCAACAAAAAAGATTAGTGCATGATAAATTATTCTAGTTGGTAAACCCGTGCTTCTCATGAGTGTTTTAGTTGGCAAGCTCCCTGAGCATTGTAACCAAATAAAGTTGGCACCCAGCCCCTGTAGAATCCTTTAACTCCTTGCTCCCTCAGTAAAAATCCAAACCCCGATGAGATGCTCTTGTACTTTTGAGGGTCAATCTGTAAATAACAGCAAATATTAACTTGTATGCAAGATTTCATCCTTCCTAGTTATTCACCTGACGTGATTTTAAAAATATATAAACAGATTGCAACTAAAAACCTCCTTTTCACGTTGGTTGATTAATTAAAAAAAGAAATAAACAGATTGATTATCACGATTGCAGTTAAAAACCTCATTTTCTTACACAAAACAATCATATTGATTCAGTAAGTGAAATAAGACCAAAAGAGTAGAGAGGGGGAAGGAAATGTTCCTTTTAAGAACCAAATTCATCAATGTAGTGAAGCATCATTCAGCAAGTTTACAAAAGAATGTGAAGTATGACAGTAGAATTGAAAAATCAAAAACTTCTCTTAATCAAGTTGAATCTACTTAAAGCAGAGCATTGATAATGTAAAAGGTGGAGAGTCAAAATAATCATGATCCCACATTTCACTATTCATTTCAAACAGATTTCAAAGCAAAATGCATATAATATGATAGACAATTAGACACATCACGTTATACATTGTTATACATTGTATCTCAGTTGTATGTGCCCTATATTTTTTAAGATCCTACATCCGTAGTATACATTATATCTTTGTTGGTGTCATTTAATGGAATAAATAGATAGTAGATTAGCATTAGAAGTTAATGATCTATTATAGGATCAAAGGGAGTCCATGTATTGGTATTGAATGAAGCTGAAGCACTGAAGCAAATTTTGATGTATTTCATGAACAAAGCACAAAAAAATTCAAACCATGTAAAGATCATTTAAGAGATTGCAAAACAAAATTCTATTTACCTTATCATCTGACTGATAGGTACTTGAGCCTGGTGTGACATGCTTCAAGGGAGTTTCTGCCAAGTTGAAGTGATTTTTTATGAGCTTCCACAGCTTTCATATATGCACCAATTGAAGATAATGCCAACCCCTGTAACATGCAATGTATGCTCAGAGAAACAATGAAGAAAAATTTCCATGCAAAAGACCAGAAAAATGACATCAAGAGTTCATAATTAATGAGGCTTCGTATGTTAAGGCTTAAAAGACCAACCAAACATGTGTAGGTTGAGTTGTAATCCCTATCCGATTGCACACAAGTAGAAAGATCTTCAACTGCTGCATCAAAGTCTTCAAACTTGAAATTGAGAATTCCGGCATTCAAATTCACAAAAAAAGATATCTTTAGTATTTATGAGAGTTCATGCCAGTTAAGACTTAAGAGAGTTGGAAGAACAACAGGACTCTCAAGTTCTGATTTATGATTCAGATTTAAGAAGAGGAGAGACCAATCAATAAAACAACATCATTTAACCTTTCAGATAAAAGAAAAAATAATTCTCAAAATATCACCTGCTCAACCATCTTGTGCTTGAGAACTTTCTCTTTGTCAAGAATTTTGAGAGCCACAAGCTCCCTTGTCTAAGAGTTCCTAGCAAACTTCACTTTTGCATCTCACCAATTGTCCTCTCTACCTCATATTTACCAACTCGGCGCATAATCTCAGGCTGAGTCATCCTCTTTGCCTGTTGCAGCAAATTCTCTGCAATGGCAGCCTCTTGCATAGCCTCAATTGCTGCCATTTGTGCTGAATCTGTGCTTCATGGCTTCCTACCACAGAAGAACAACATAAAATAAGAATATAACATCGCAGGACTTCTACTCTGAACAACAGGGGTAATAAGAATATAACATCACAGGTCTTTTATTGTTGATATCTTGGTAAAGTTCAGAAGAGCTAATTTACAGGTCTCACAAAGTGATCACTCCTATTTTAGAATATAACATCGCAGGACTTCTACTCTGAACAACAGGGGTAATAAGAATATAACATCACAGGTCTTTTATTGTTGATATCTTGGTAAAGTTCAGAAGAGCTAATTTACAGGTCTCACAAAGTGATCACTCCTATTTTAGACTCCAAGGCATAGGCTGATATCTTCGTAAAGTTCAGAAGAGCTTGTTGTCTCTAATAAGCATTTCTATGGCTAATATTGCCATAACAATTAACTCAGCAGTCCCCCATTCAACTTAGTGCAAAACCATCAAAATTATAAATAATTGTCACAACTTAGGTCAGGCAGACAGTTAAAAGACTTTAAGAAAAAAATGCCAACACAACATACAAACAACAAAGGTAAGAACAATAACATATAAATGTTTCAGACACTTTCAAAGAGGATAAGGAAAAGTAATTAGCATTACACTGTTATGAAGTGAATGCAAATCCATTTTCACATGCTCCTGTCCAAGTTCAAAGATGGTTATTAGCAAAAAACAAAATTCTCATTACTGTTAATATATCACCAATTCATTATTGGAATAGAAGTTTGTGAACACAATTACAATCATTCATTCAAGTTTTATGTCTAGTTATATATCAAATATTTTAGTCATATTTCTTCGGTAGGATTTGAAGCAGCATTAGTCCCTCACATTTGGGTAATTAGACGGCAAAATAGCTTTGAAAATCCATCTTGCTCCTTTAAAGCAATTGCTTTCTTTATGAAAAAAAAAAGTCCATGTGAACTTGCACAAATTGGAAACCAAATTGGCAAAGTGTGCTCAACAAAGAGATACTCTCTGCCTTTCTTTTGAACATTAGGTCATCGCGTTAAGTTGCAAAAAACAAATACCTCCATTAGTCCAAATTCTACTATCAATGCATAATTAACTAATAGCATGACAGTTATTAACCAATTCCATTTTTTAATATAGAAATCAATGATGCAAGTTTACAACAACATTATCAATTGATAAAATAAAATTATTCAACATCAATTAGCACAATACATATCAGATATTAAAGAAAATGGAAATACTCCAAACCTTTTTGTTGCCTCAAACCCCCATCAAATCTAAAAAGAAGCGGTTCAACTTTGATTGCAAATAGACCGTCAAGCATTAGCCTCAAAGAGGATGGTGGTGGTGGCCTCCGCGAGAGTTTGCGGAGTGGGTGGTGGTGGTGGCCTCCGCGATTCCCGGCGGCTAACACACAGCTTGGAGTTAAAAAAAGCCAACCACCACCTCACAGCTTGGAGCTTCAGACATCCACCATACATTTGTGAAATAGCATATGCACTGTGAAATAGCATAAGAACAACAAAACCCCAAGAGAGAGATTAAGAAGAAAACTAACCAGAAATCAATAAAACACCAAAACAAAAGATTAAAGGAAAATTACTAAGTTTGGATGAGCATCAGTCAAAATCAAATGAACAACATTTTCAAAGATTGATATAAATAAAGTTTCAGCTTGTAACTGTTCCCCTTTGCTTAGCACCATTTGTTACTTGCCAGTAGTTGTGTTTATGAATACAGACAGAAAATGATGCTATCATTCCCTTGTCACTCTGCAGTGATTTATACATTACTTAGGTTACCAAATGCAGGAGCCAGGAAGTATGAAACATTTGGCCTCTGTAGGAACCATAGAGCTTCAAGGCATTAACATATACACTTACAGGATCAGCCCATTTTGCAGAGATGGCTTCAGCAATTTGCCTTCTGTGTTCTAGGGTCTTGGGTGCTCTTCTGTTACCTAGTTTCCCTTGGCACTTTTTCCCTTTTTTTGACAATCGCCAACCACTCCAGCTTCAGCTGTTCATTCAAGGTTTCATGGGAATTCCATTGCAGCTCCTCCTGACCAAAATAGCCTTGGCTAGAAGCTTCTACAATTAAATTTTGCCACTCAAGACAGCAAGTTTCCTGAACCACCTTCTTTTCACGCCTCCTTATGCATCTCAATTTCACACCAGTACCTATTCTCCGTCTTGTTTCAGTACTGAACAATCAATAAAAAAGGCTAAGACCAATAAAACTCTTTAGGTAAAAGAAGTAGTAAACTTAAAAGGGAGCATCTGTTAGTAAGTGAGTAACAAACAGCAATAGGAAGGGAAAGGCATTCACTAACGTTTGTGGATGCCAAACTTTAGCCAACTTCATTCTGATCTGCATAAATTTATTAAGAAATTAACTAAGCTGAAATTGAAAACGCATGATCACCATTCAATGACTATATTATGTATAGCTAATTAGTTATAGATTGGGTCACCAGAAATCCCATTAAAAATCACTACAACTAAGAAACTGCAGTGACACCAGAGACAAATGGGACATGCTAAAATTCAAGGAGATTTTTCTATTTAGAGTCATTCATTAAAGCACAAAAAGTACAATCAGCTCCTCAATAATCTAAAAATCTGGCAAGTGACTTTACATTGTATATTTCATATCAAATTAAATTAAACTGGATGTTGTAAACTTAATATGAACATTTTCTGCAGCAAAGACATAAAAGTATTCTTAAATAACATCACCTTAGGATTCTGCATTGCAAGCTTTGTTCTTTCCCTGATTTTCCGCAAAGTTTCTGCTCAAACAAAGAATAGAGCTAATGTTACAGCACAATAAAATAAAGACTGAAATCACTGGAAAGTGAAGCAAAGGAGAAAGATGAAGTATTTAGTTACTATCAGTGTGCTTTCTAACTTTGTTCTATGCTATTTGTCCTTTATTAGCTTTTGAAATCCTCATTCTTCTCAACTGCTCCCTTTCACCGACTTCTTCAGATGCTTCATTAGAAGATTCACGCAGACCCTCTGGTGGATCAGACTTGGAACCCCTGCATCTCACATGTATTGCAAATCATCAATTTTCAAGCCAATGTGCAAAAGTAAAAAGAGGAAAAAATAATTGAAAATCAGCAGAGCTACAAAGTATGTGACTACGATAGGGAACTGAACACAAGGAATGACATCAAAGTCAACATATATAAGAACTAAATGGCAAGGAAAGGAAGTAAAACTAAGTCTGAAGGTATTTATTTAAACAAACCATAAGAAGGTGTAAGTTTAAAACATACCACAGGAAGAATCTTTAATAAGGACCAGTAGAAGTTGAAAATTAATATTATTTTATGAAATAATAAGATTTCAGAATCTCTACTTCAACCAACATTATTAATAGTAAAAAGAGCATTATCATAAGAAAAGCTTAGAAGGTTTATGAAACTTTTGAAAGTTATAGAGCCACATTGATATACTCACTTTGTCAAGTCAATATGTCTCAAGAAATTACATACCTTTGAATCAACTCAATTGACGACCTTCCAAGATTGAAATTAAAAAATAATTACAGAGGATATCATATTTAAAGTGAAAGACCATATCATGACCAATACCGAGGACTCAAGAGCATGATAGCATAAAATCGTGGAGCATCACACAAGTAGGAGATAAACTGAAGCAGAAAAAATAAACTGAGATTCTGGATTCATTAGTGGGCATCCTTTACTATAGCTTGTATCGTTTTGAGGGAATAATATAAATTTAGCTCCTGCTGTACTGTGCATACAGACGCATGGTTTTCACCCAAACTTATGCTTCTCTTTTCCTCTATCTCAAAATGGTTTTTAAAGCCTAAAACAAATGCAACACTAATAACACAAACAACATAAAAATATTTACATTATCACAGAGAATCAATTGAAATAACTGTATAATTCAAGAATCCATCTGATAACCATTACATTAAAACTAAGCAAGTAATGTTATAATTTCTTGTGTGGTACAATGAAAAAATTTGGAATGCCATAACAGGAAAATTATGCCAATTCCCAACCCTTATAAAATTTTAGCTATATTATCCTTCTTCAAATTGAAATCTCATCATAAAAGATTAGTAAGACCGAGTCCTCAACAAATAAGATAATGAGCAAGAAAAGTTTGAAAATTGATTTTATGAAAATTGAGAAACTATCTTTCCTAGCTTCCGAAGATGAGCTCTGATCACCCCCCCCCCCCCCCCACACACACACACATTAATATATATATATATATATATATATATATATAAATCCAGCATAACATAGTTGTAATTTATAATTTACATATGTTATACATTAAATATCACATTTCTTTATAGTATTTTAAAATCACTTTTTCATTATCTTAAATAAAGAGGGCCCAAATTTAGAATGAAAGTAAAAATAAAAAATTAAACAACAAAATCACCTGTGACAGCAGAGCAAGAATAGATATGGATGGTTGTAGCTCCTCCTCCCTTCCCACATTTCTTTCTTATTACTCTCTACTCGACCAAATCCTGCAGCTAAGAATCAACAAAACTAAAATCTCTCAAAATTCAAACCAAAGTAAAAATAAAAATAATATATGTTCATACATACATAGATAAAATGATCCAGATTTTGTTTAAGTGGAATCAAGACAATCAACGAAATTGAGGAAAGATTTGGCTAGCTGACATAAATTGAATCTTGTACTCTTGTACTATATAAAATAGCAAAAGAAAGAAAGGATCACTGATGTCTCAAACTCGTTTGCAATATGAAAACACAACCATGTCTCAAACGATGCATTGCATAACAAAATCATTCATATGTTGTGTCAAATGATATATGCTTCAGGCATTTGGACCCAAGGAACCAGTCCCAATCCAATTGAAAGTGACACTCCATAGATCTAATTATGCAATTAAATAACTTGTTAACAACCATAATATCTATAGAAATAAAGTTAACATGTTCAGAAGAAGACTCACCAACATGCCTGCTTGATAATGCTAATAGTGGTGTCAACCCAAACAATGAGCTCTGATTCTGATCCGCACCGAGTCATAAAGCAAATGTTAGAATTGAGATACACACAAAGCAGCATAACAATGTTAAAACTAAATCAAACAGAACGCAAGGTAATCGAAATCAATTGAAACCTAACCTCATATATTCAAACATCATCATCAAATATCAAGCATCATCATCATCGTCAAATAACATTTAAAGTATATATATTTATATTTATATATCAAGTATCATCATCAAAATCAAATAAGCAGCCTCATGATCAAATATATCTATATATCAGGGTTTTTTTTTTTTAAAAAAGGAAAAATTAAAAAGAACAAAACGAAGTTAAGGAGTGAAGAAGAGAACAATAACATCATGCCATCATCATCATCATCAAATATCTGTAGCATCATCATTAAAATAGAACGAAGTTAAGGAGGAAAGGGGTCACGGGTCACCTTTTGGAACGGTGAACAGTGGCGGTGGCTCGATGACGGTGGCTGGACAAACGGCATGGTGGCTCATGCACTCTGAAAAATAAGAAAACCAAAACCCCAATAGAGAGATTAAGCAAAAAAAAAATAAAAAACCAGACAACAATAAAAACACCAAAACAAAGATTAACTAAAAAAAATCAATCTCAGATTTCAATAATCAACAACAGAGTGGCGATGGAGAACATGGTGAGCCAATATGACCTCTGCAACCTTCAAAGTCTTGTCAATCTTCTCATGAGATTCCTAATAGAATGAAACCTAATCTGCAAACCCAAAAAACAAAAAAAGATCAAACATTTCAACAAATTTGTGAGTATCTGCACAATATTGGTTGCATCCCTTCCAAGCTCTCTCTCCCACTCACGGCGGAGGTGTGGAGGTGTGGTCCAGGTAGCGATTTGTGAGCAAGGTAGAGTGAGATGTGGTGGACCGGAGGATGCGAATGGGAGGGAGTGACGGCGGAGGAGAAAGAAGGAAGTGAGGAAGGTTCGATGAGACCATGGCGGTGGCTCGATGACGGTGGCTGGATAAACGGCATCGGCGGTTGATGGCGAAGGACCATCCTCGCGATTCCACCGCACCGACTTCCATTCGCTTTCGAGATGGGATTGCGACGCGAGCAGAGGAAGAAGGATTATGGAGCAGAGGAAGAAGAAGCAGGAGGAAGAAGTGAGAATCAAAACGTGGTTTTGAGGAAGTTGCTATCTGCTCCATAGCATCTATCGCAGACCTACAGCCATAGCCCATAGGCAATGATGATAAAGACAATGATGATATGCTACAATAGGGAGAAGCATACAGCCATCATAGTAGAATGCCTACAAAATATGGTTAATACTTGTAAACGTAGCAAATGATTATATGGTGGAGTAGGGAGAGCCTACAGCCACAACCAATGATGGCTAAAATGATAATCAGGAGAAAGGACCACCAGAAGATCGAGTTGAAAACGAAGGTTACTTCCGTAAAATGGGGAGACAAAGAACCAGCTATCCTATGAAGCTATGCAAGCTAGAGAGTACCTGGCAATGGGGAGCTTGAGGCTCAGCAGCAAGGAGCAATCCGACGTGGAAATGAACAGTGGAAAAGTGCGTGCAAACCCACTTGTCTTTTGTATAATGTATAGATGTGAGTCCTAGCTGAAATTTAACTCTGTTACTAGCTTCTATCATCTTGGAGGACCAAAAACTGCATTAAAGCCAAAAAAAAATGCAGAGATATGCCGAAACAAGGAAGTTTGCAGCAAATGTTTACATGTCTTAGGTCAACTGATCTGAAAATATCAAGCTACAAGTAACTAACACCACATCATACTAATGGTTGCTAAAGTACCAAACCATACAGAAAGTCTGAAACGATTGACACCCTCATCATATTCATAGTCTAATGACACCCACATCATATTCATAACTCAATAAATATCCGTAAGTCCAGTAGAAATTTAAAATCTGAGTCTTCTAGATAACTCTCATTCCTTGTATCTCTTTTCTCCATTCATTTCCTAATTAAATTTTAGATGATTACTATGACACAGATTACAAGTATAATTACCAAAAAATTAAACAATAGCCTTCCAAAATGCTCCAATTAGTTATTATGCATCGATGCCCTTAAGGAAAATATCAGCAAAACACCTAAGAAAGCTCAGATGATGCAGTCAACTACACTTGTGTTTATAACTTTTTCAGTTTCTGTAAAAAGACCACAAGAAATATATAGGAAAAAAATTCTCTAACTCTACTTTCTATAATTTTGGGTAAAACAATCTGAATAATAATAATAATATCAATTTCAACTTGGTTCATTATACGAAACACAAACAATCAGAGTGATTGAGCAAATCCTTAAAATATGAAGTAAATCGATTGCACAAATGTACGGATAAGAATGGTCATGCCAAGACTCAAAAAATAACCATTATCGATAGAAGATAATAGATAAACATAACAAATGTATAACTAAAACAAAAGTTAATTGATGGTAATCCCATTGTCCTGTTCATCTTCATTTTGAAGTGTAACTATAAAAGGAACAAGCATGATCGACTAGTTATACAAATTTATCATGATTTAATGTGTATCAAAAAAGTATCTACCTTTACAAATTACAATAGCCCTCTAGTTATCATTTCATGGAGAACCTTCTTTGCATCATCGTTCTTATTTTTTTCTAGTAGTGCTCGAATAATTATTTCAAAAGTTACAGCATCAGGGGCGCAACTATTCTCTTCCATTTTTGAAAGCAAGGCCAATGCATCATCAAATAAGCCCTCAATACAAAGGCCATTGATCATTGCAGTGCACATCACGACATTTGGGTGGTAGCCTTTGATTAAAAAATGACGAAAAACCTCTTTTGCAGTGTTAAGCCTACCAACTTTGCATAATCCATGAATAAGTATAGTGTATGTGTACACATCCGGCTGGATACCCTGGTCTTCAATTTTCATGAGCAATTCATGGGCCTTGTCAAGCTGCTGATTTTTGCATAAAGCATCTAACAAGGTACTGTAAGTGATTATATCAGCAGCTTGATCTCCGTCTTGCATCTCATCGACAAGTTCCCAAGCACAAGAGATTCTCCCTGATTTGCACAAGCCATCAATAAGAGAATTGTACGTTACTGTATCAGGGGTTATATTTTTGTGATGCATTTCTTTGAAGAGATTCATGGCTTCATCAACCATTTTACTCTTGCAAAATCCATTAATCATGATACTATAACTATGAACATCGGGACCCACTCCCCTTAGGATCATAGTATTGAATACAAATTTTGCCTTGCTCACTTCATTAACCAAGCAATACCCATCCATTAAAGAATTATAAGTAATGACATTTGGTTTCACACCATTTTTTATCATCACAGCTAACACGTTGGTAGATTCTTTGACCTTTCCTTCCTTACATAGTGCATCAACCAATGTACTAAAGGTGACGACATTCGGGCTGATGTTTTTCAATACCATTTCACTTAACAAATCAATTGCTTCCCGCAACCTACCCCCAATGCCTAGACCATATATTAGACTAGTGTAAGTGACTACATCAGGAAAAATCCCCCTACTCACCATCTCAGAATACAAATCATGCGCCTCAGTTATAAGCTTATCTTTGCATAAGCTATCAATGATTGTGCTATACATTACGACATTAGGTTTGACCACTCTGACTTCAATCTTTCGCAACAATTGCAAGGCAGCTTTAGTCTCTGCTATTTTACATAGGCCATTGATCAAAGTCCCATAAGTGTGAGCATTTAGCTGATATCCAAGCGCTGCCACGGTGTCATGAAAGTGCAGCGCTTTCTTAACATCACCATTAAGACAGAGACCCTTCATCAGTGTTGTTAAGGTTACAGTATCAGGTTGAAAACCCAATTTGAGAATCTTGGACAATACAGAGAAAGCAAGAGGCATATGACCAAGATGACAGTAGCAATTGATCAAGATGCTCAAAGTAACAATGTTAGGCATAATTCCACCTTGAAGATCGAATTGTTTGAAAAGGGAAACAGCAGTGGGGTAATGCTTCAACTTAACAAGGGATGATAAAATCTTAGTGAATTCAATGATGGATGGGGGATTATTATTATAATGCATAGAAGATAGCAAGTGATTGAAAGAGTGAACAAGATTGAAATGGTTATGGGGGAGAAGAGAAGAATGAGAGAAGAGCCTAATAAATGGATTGAGAGGTAAAGAATGAAACTTTGGGAATGAAAAGGAGGAGGAAGCATACCGAAACAGAGTCATTGTTGGAATCAAACCCTTCAGCATCACATGCATGTTCCACCAAAAGGTGTGATTTGCGATGGCAGGGAGATTTGGTGGGTGGCAAGACACATGCATTTTACCGCTATATATTTAGCAATTTATGTAATAATTCATTGTAAGTATTTAATCATACTTGGTAGTGTAAAATTTTTACACCCTAAACCAATTGCATTTTTTAAATAATGAGTGAATTAAACTCTAATATTAATTGATGAAATTTATTTTAACTTTAAAAAAAACAATAAAATAAAGCAAGTTAATGCATTATCAATTATAATAGTGAAAACCAATGTGGGTTGTCTCGATTAGTGTAAGGCTTTTTTTTCTGAGATCTTACGAATAGGACACGGGTGTTAATAATCCTCGTGTTTTATTCCTAATAAAAAAACACATCGCTGAAAGAGATAGCTATGAATCTCACACAAAATTAGTCTCACGAACACCCGTTAGTAGTGGTGAACCCCCGGAAACATGTGGACTTAGTGAGTGATGGACAAAAAAAATTTAATAACAGAACCAACGAGAAGTTGATCAAGTGATGTAAAATCCCATTGGATGCCTAGATATATTATACTAGGCCAAAGATTTAATTCTTAAGAGCAACGTTTGTTGTGAGATTCGGTCACATATAATTATTGTATGAGCCACGCATCTTGAAAGATACTAGTTAGTATTTGCTCATAAAATGAGCGATAACTTTGCCTAACACACAAAATATATATATATATATATATATATATATATATATATATATATATACACACACTATACACTATATATATATATGGGAGAGATCGGTTTACACCCTTGTAATTTGAGTTAAGTTACACTTGATCTCAATTGTTATTCTACTTTCATCTAATCATCTAAAATGTAGAATTTATTGCTTTCCTATTTTTTCTCCTTTTCATTTATTTATTATTATTATTTTTTTGTATTTTCTTTCTCTCTCAATATTATCCTTTTTTTTTATCTCTTAAAGAAAACCTTTTACATTTGAAAAATGATCTTTTGTTTTTTATCACTTAAAAAAATATTTTGCATTCGAAAAATTATCTTTGAAAATTAATTTTTGAAAAATAATATAAGACCAGTGGAGAAAATTGCACATGAGAAAATTGCACATCTACAAGTCTACTGCTTCACCGTTAAGAACTATCTTGCAATATCTCTGAAAAAAATTTGCAACACAGAGACAGCACGGAAAACAAATTTTCAACCAATGTTTACTTATTATTGAACAAGTTATAAAAATCATTTTTTAAATTCAATGTATAACATAATTAGGGCCAATTTTTTTCATTTGAAAAAAAAATTACTACCGTTGCCATTTGCATAATGAAAATTTAAAAAAAAAAAACAAATTTTAAGTACTCTGAGCCATGATTTTACTTTTCAAATTTTTCTACAATGATTTTACTTAGTCATGTTCTCATATGTAACATTCACCGAAACATTAGCATAGGAATTTTATTTTATTTTTTTAAAATTAGACTATAATCGATAGGTGCCCACTAACTGATTACATGGTTTAATGATGAAAAAATTGGCTGCACTTTTGAGAGTTCATAGATAGTGAAGGAGATGAGAGAATTTAACAGAAAGAAAATTAAATTAAAAAGATACAAAATAAAAATATGACAAAGAGAAAGAACAAATTTTCAACCAATGTTTACTTATTGTTGAACAAGTTATTAAGATCATTTTTTAAATTCAATGTATAACATAATTTGGGCCAATCTTTTTCATTTGAAAAAAAAGTACTACCACTGCCATTTGCATAATGAAAATTAAAAAAAAATATAAAATAAAAAATTTAAGTACTCTGAGCCATGATTTTACTCTTCAGATCTTTCTCCAATGGTTTTACTTATTCATGTTCACATATGTAACATTCACTGAAACATTAGCATAGGAATTTTATTTATTTTTTTAAATTAGACTATAATCGGTAAGTGCCCACTAACTGATTACAGGGTTTTATGCTGAAAAAATTGGCTGCACTTTTGAGAGTTCATGATTTAATGCAAGAATGATACAGTGAGTGAGTGTGAGGGAGAGAGATAGTGAAGGAGGTGAGAGAATTTAAGATAAAGAAAATTAAATTAAAAAGATACAGAATAAAAATATGACAAAGAGAAAGTTTAAAAAAAAAAAGGAAAGGAGAAAAATTAGGAAAGACAAAATATTTAACCTAAACCATTGGATCAATGTAAAATTGATGGTTAGGATTGAGTGTAACTTAACTCAAATTACACTTATATAAACCGATCCCTCCTCATATATATCGCCCCACAACTAAACATTTCTGGATGTGTCACCGGAAATAACTTGTTAAATATGAACCACACATAACCTCAAAATTTGTCCTCATTGTTTCTCCTAAAACTTTCACAAGAATAAAATGAGAAGCTAAAAAGATAAGGAATCGACATACAATTTATCTAGCATACCAAACAAATTATTTCAACAGAAAGTAGATGCTTAACAAATTAAAAGTGCTGCTGTTTCTGAACTTGATCTGCATAAAATACAAATTCACAGGAAAATGGGATCATGAACCTGCAATATACACCAGTTGAATTAAGTAAACATGTTTTTGTGGACTTCAGTTCAGTTCTTTGACACCAGACAAAAATGTACCATATCATGGACAAAAAATGCATAGCTTATATGGAATATTACCTTCCTTCTGATCCAGTGTTGATATTAATAAAAGTTGTTGTACAAGTTAAGTGCTCCATCTGCACATTTAGATGGAACAATGAAATCAACATTCTGCCATCAGGTATACAACACAATAGTAATTTCAATGCTATAGTTATTAACACTGTACAATTAGCAATAGAAATAACGTTGATGTTGTCTGGTAGTAAAAAGGTCACAAAATTAAAATATTGGAGAAGAAAAGAGGGTACAACGATGTCATTTTCAATTCCTACTCGGTTCCTTGTTTAAAAACACACTATTTCAGGTACTATTTTGATCCCAGCAACACCAAAATCTTAATAAGGCATATCAGAAACATATTTGCCATGGAAGATGGATAATAATCATATCATGGCGGCAACGGCATAATGTTTAAAAAAATCCAATAAACATATTAACTGAGCAAAATATGTCCCAGAAAATCTAAACCAGAAGAAACTAGCATTTTCTAAGCATTTAGGAAAATTCATCATTATAATTTAAATTTGATTGGAACTAAAGAAACTCACCATGTTTTATCAATTGTTCAGACCTCGAGCAATCATTTCTTAAAGCAGGTTCTCTTCGTTATCATTCTCTCCTTTTATATTGAAAAAGAAAGCCCACTGCTCGGCAAACCAAAACTTCATCAGAATTAAGAAGATGCTGAAAAATCTAATGCATTCTTCAGTCTTCCACCCTCTGAAGTCTGAACAAATCATCAACTAGTGAATGAGTGCCTAACAAAACAAATTTGTTTGTTGACAATGCGCATGCACAAAAATAAAGCAGTAACCTAGTTAAGATGCTGGCTTTTGCAAAAAGCATCCAACACTATACTTTATGATGTGTTTCATCAGCAAGCTCCCACGCATGCAAAATTCTCCCTAGATTTGCATAAGCCTGAACCATTTAGAAGAATAAGAGAACTATGAATTGCAGTATCAAGAATTCAATTGTTTTTACATGGAGCTTTGAAGAGATTTATGGCATCATTCACCCTTTTACCTTCACAAATGTCATTAATCAAGATGTTACAACTACATAGTTAAGGGGTCAAACCCCTTTCAAATGTTAGTTTAAACAATGCAATTGCTTAGTCAACATGTTGGATTTTTCCAAAAGCATCTAATAAAATATTGTAAGTGATAACATTAACCGTTGGCCCACTATCATGCATTGCATTGAAAATCTCCCATGCATTTGAGACTCTCCCGGATTTGCACAGGCCATCAATAAGAGAGTTATAAGTTACAGAATCCGGAACCAAATTTTTGCATTGCATTTCTTTGAAAAGGCCCATGGCTTCATCAATCCTCTTACTCCTGCAATGCCCATTAATCAAAATGTTATAACTCCAAACATTAGGAGTCAATCCCCTTTCAAACATCAGGTTGAATAATGCAATTGCCCGATCAATATGTTTGATTTTGCAAAAAGCATCTAACAAGATATTGAAAGTGATAACATTAGGAGGTGGACCACCATCAATAATTGCATTAAAAAGTTCTAACGCATAAGAGATTCTCCCAGATTTGCACAAACCATCAATAAGAGAACTATAAGTTATAATATTAGGAACCAAATTTGTGCATTGCATTTCATTGAAGAGACTCACAGCTTCATCAATCCTCTTGCTCTTGCAATACCCAATAATCAAAATGTTATAACTCCAAACATCATGCGCAATACCCCATTCAACAACTGTATCGAATAACTTTCGTGCCTCATCCACAGTACTGTGTAGGCAATGTCCGCTCATCAAAGTGTTGAAAGTAACAATGTCTGGTCGCTGGCCTCTTTCAACCATGGAATTACACATATCTTGAGCTTCTACAAGCATTCCTTTTTTACATAATGCATCTATCAATATATTGAAGGTATAAATACTTGGGTAAATTTTCTTATCAACCATTTCACACATCAACCAACCAACCTCTTCCCAAAGATCCATACTACAAAATCCACGAATTAAACCACTGTAAGTAAAAACATCAGGAGATATTCCCTGTACAACAATCTCAGAATATAAATCACGTGCCGGATTTACAAGCCCATCTTTGCATAAACCATCAATGATCATGTTATACATTACCACATTAGGCTTAACCCATTGCCCTTCCATCTTTCGCACCAATCCAATGGCATCTATTGTTCGTCCTATTTTACACAATCCATTGATCAAGGTCCCGTAACTAACTTCGTCCATCCGAAACCCTTGCACCACCATGCTTTCACAAAAGTCCATTCCTTTCGTAACATCACCATTAATACAAAACCCCTTTATCAACGTTGTGAACGTTATAGTATTCGGTTGATAACCCTTCTTCAAAATCAAGCCCAACACAGAGAAAGCAAAACCCATCTGACCCAAGTGGCAGTAACAATTGATCAAGATACTCAAAGTAATCAATGAAGGGGTGATTCCCTTAAACCCCATTTGTTTATAAAGTGAAATAGCAAGTGGGTAATGCTTTATCTTCACTATAGAACCTAAGATCATGTTGAATTGGACTACAGAGGGAAGAGGGTGTACGGTGATGAAGTGAGTGAATAAGGCCATGGCATCATGAATGGAATCAAACCCAGATATAAAGTTCTGATTTTTTGGTGATGTATGAGAAGAAAGCCTCGAAATTGATGGAGTGACAAAGACACAAAATTTAGGGATGATGCCATACCTTAACCTTAAAGAAGTTGTTATTGTTGTTAGAGCAGAGAACAACAACATTATAATATCTCGTCTTTCCAACGTTGGAGGACAAGGTTTTGGCTCTTCCACGCTTTCATTCAAATCTGTTCTTTCTTGCACTGATTACTTTTTTTTTTTTGCAACTCTGTTTTTGTGGTACAAAGAGAGCAACTCATAGAAGGTTGGTTCTCTATTCAATTGTACTGCCTACAAAGCAACACAAGAAATGTGAATTGCAAAACATGACTGATACAAAGTTACAGACTTGTTCAATGTCATAACATACCATCTCAAGGAATGCATAACAAGATAGGCATATCTACGTGATCTTTAAAATTTAAAAACCAATCTCTTTTTATTAAACATAGTAGTTCTCAAGGAAAACAGAAAAACACAACAAGCAGAACAGAAAAATAGAAAAACACATGCCACAAGGAATTTCAACAACAAGGAATTTCATAAGCCACATGATGTCCAATTTCAGCGTTTTTGAGAAGCTGAAAATTTCATAAGCCACATGTTAATCAGAGTATGTCTAAGAAAATCATGATACAAGCATATTTAGCAGGATCAATGTCCATTAATGCTTCAGCTACAATGGAATAATTGATAAATCCAATCTACAAAGGAAGACTTTAAAAACTATGCAACAAGTAGATTCAGAAAACCTAAAACAGAAAACATTAAAAATAAATATCAGAAAATTAAATTGAATTGTGTCATCAAGTTTTTCATGTATGGGCAATTTGGCACAAACATGTCTTTTCCTATCAGCCAGTTTCACTCCACCATCAATCCTACAAACTTCAAGGCCCTTCTCACCAAAATAATAATCCATTATATCTAACACTTTAGCCCATTGACTAAAGATCAGAACCTGATGGAAATTAACAAATGCAAGTGTTCATGAGTAACAGCATGGCAATAAAAAGGACAGTGGAAATACATAAACACAACACTAAAAGGAATATCTTGTGCTTCCGTGCTATAAGAATGAAAGAGGGAGACAGAGAGAGATATAGGGAGAGATGAACCACACACCATTTCTATCAATAAGTTTGTGATTGATCAAAATAAAATACTAAATTTTCCGATATGTACTCTCTCTCTCTCACAGAGGTTAAATTTTCTTACCATTTAGGAAGTTGAAATCTCAATGATTTATGTTGATTTCTAACATTAACAATAATAATAATAATACTTTATATAAAAAGATGAATGATGACAACACTCCCAAAGGATTACACATTTTAAAACTATGAAAAAGAATTCATTCAAAGAGTTTCACCTTTCATTCTCACTGTTTGAAACAGTTAAATTTCTGACGGGTTTAAGTTTCCATTCTAATACAGAATAAAGCCAAAATCATTTTTAAAAAATAGCCAAAAGAAAAAAGTCTCAGCAAGAGTGAACTCATCAAACTTCAAAGCAAGGGTAATTAATCCTAATCTACATATTAAAATTGGATCGGTAAAGCATGCAATCTTCAAACAATAATTTAACACCAAAAATTTTAATTAAGTAAAGAAATAGTAATAGAGTATGTAATAAGGAAACAGTCAAAGAATGAGCAGAACTGTGGTTGAGAAAGATCTGATAAAGAGTCAGTAGACCGTCTGGAGCTTCGAATTCAAAGAGAGAGAGAGTGAGGGACGGTGGCTGCGGAGAGAGAGAGAGAGAGAGAGAGCGAGGGAATTTGAAACCTAAGGGATTTGGAAACTCAAATTGGGGTTTTCTCACCCTACTTCCCTCTAAAACTTGGAGCTTTTTTTTCATACCAAACGACGGCGTTTGGCTTTTTTAAATTTTTTAGAGATGGTTTCACTCTAATTTTGAAATTATCCGTCTCTAAATTTTTTAATCGGATAATTAAAAGTTTTTGGCTAATTTCTTCTAATCAAAAATTTTGGTCTTAAATTCCGTCTGTAATAGAGACAGACTCTAAATCTGAAATTTTTAGTAGTGAAAAAAAACAATAAAAAATGCTTCCTCAAAAATACAGAATGACTTATGAATATGATTGAAAAGAGTAATACATACTAATAATTAATAGGGATTGTTTAACCTCAACCTTTAAGGCTGAGGATAAGAAGCCAAAATGTGTAAAAGTACATTGAAAAATTAAGTCCATTATCACCAAAGCATTAAATTTTTATTTTTTCAATATATACATGTTTTTTTTAGTCTCTTATCCGGGCTGAGGTTAAGAAATTCCTAATTAATATCTTAAAAAAAAATTCATTTCACATAAGAGATACTTGATCCAATAGATACCGAGGGTGTTTGGATCTTTTGAGGGTTTCGTTAATCCAACATTATGTGAAAATATAAGATTTAATAATACTAGTAATTTTACCCGTGCATCGCACGGGTTTAAATTTTTTTTTTTTCAAAAAAAAAATTTGATTATAGATTTTGGAAATATGTCTTTTTAAATAATAAGTTAGTATGAACTTTTTATAAAAATGATTTACATGTATTTAGAAATGAATAGTCATAATCATTAACCTTTGAATCTAGTTTCAGCTACCAACTTTTTCATTAATAAAAATTAACTAATAATGTATCAACTATGCGATTTCTAATTTTAATTAACAACATAATTTCTTATATTAAAAAAATCCAATTGATTTTTGTTTTATTTAATCCATCATTCCAAATGCATTTTGTTAGTAATTCGTTTTGCAAGTCCAAATGCAGTTATTTTTTTTACCATATATCATCATCATTATTATTATTACATCTGTCCCAAAATATAATACCTGTTTTCACACTTTTAATTAATTCGTGTTTATAAAATTCGAACTATCAAATTACTTGCTTGTATTAAAACTTCATAATTGTAAATAAGTATATTGTCTAAAGTATAAAATAACGCATCATTATTTTTCACAATTTAAATTGCAACATATTGTATAAATTTTTGGATTTTTTTAAATTTGAATCCATGACTGAGTAAATATTTGATTGTATTAAGCTAAATCATTATACCAAATTATAGCTCATCTTTAATACTTATATATCAGTTTTTTCCGTTGTACCCAAAATTTATTATTCATAATGATGCCATGTTTAAATGTTTAATACCAATTTGCATACATTATGACTTGTTTGTATTAGAATTTCTGAAATTACAACATTATATTCGTTTTTTTTTCTGGTTAATTATCATATGACGGATCGTTTAGGCATTATATATTTTTTATGTCAATATTTGATTCAAATTATTCCCTTTTGAAAAGATCATTAATAACCCGTGAAAATTGTAATAATATCGAAATGCAAATTGTATGTTTGCAGACAATTTTTATATTTATGCAAATTGTCATGAAAGTGCAGCGCTTTCTTAACATCACCATTAAGACAGAGACCCTTCATCAGTGTTGTTAAGGTTACATTATTAGGTTGATAACCCAATTTGAGAATCTTGGACAATACAGAGAAAGCAAGAGGCATATGACCAAGATGACAATAGCAATTGATCAAGATGCTCAAAGTAACAATGTCAGGCATAATTCCTCCTTGAAGCTCCAATTGTTTAAAAAGGGAAACAGCAGTGGGGTAATGCTTCAACTTAACAAGGGATGATAAAATCTTAGTGAATTCAATGATGGATGGGGGATTATTATTATAATGCATAGAAGATAGCAAGTGATTGAAAGAGTGAACAAGATTGAAATGGTTATGGGGGAGAAGAGAAGAATGAGAGAAGAGCCTAATAAATGGATTGAGAGGTAAAGAATGAAACTTTGGGAATGAAAAGGAGGAGGAAGCATACCTAAAGAGAACCATTGTTGGAATCAAGCCCCTTCAGCATCGCCTAGAGTGAGAGTGAGGGAAAGAGATGTGAAGAAGGGGAAATGAAACTTTATCACAGTGCCACCAAAAACGTGTGACCATGCAGAAAAGAGATTTGGTGTGTTGCTAATGCATTTCAATTAGTACAATATTTTACTGCTATATATTTAGCAATTTATGTAATACTAGTTAGTATTTGCTGATAAAATAGGGATAACTTAGCAACGAGCTGTTGGTGCAGTGGTGCCAAGGGCTGCACTTGGTAGGGCGGACCACGGTTCGATCCCCCGCAACAACGTTGGGAGAGGAATAAAACCTTAACCCCGGGACCCCCCTCGAACTGGATTAATCGGCACAGTGGGCCGGATACCGGGGTGTAGGGGTGGGAATGAGCCAGGCCGGCTCATGGGGGCCTATGGCTCGGCTCATATAAGGCCTGACTCGGCTCGGCTCGTTTAATAAAAAGGTCAGGTTTAAGCTTTTCGAAAAGCCTAAATATCTAAATAAGTCAGGCCCGAGCTTTATAAAAAGCCTATTAAGCTCATTGGGCCGGCCTATTTAATTTTTTAAATATTAATATATTATATTTTATTAGTGATTTAAATCAAAAGTAAAATTTTAATATATTCTATATAATATTATAATTAAAAATAAAAATATAATTCATTTCCCTCTTTATTAAAGTTAATCCTAACATATAAAAAACAAATCCTAATAATTTCACTCCCTCACATCAACAAATCCTAATACTTCTGTTGATATATAGTTTGAGTTTTGATTAGGGGTGTTCATGGATCGGTTCGGTTCGGTTTGGTTTTTGTGAAAAAAATCATCCGATCCAAAGATAAAAATTAACACCGGTTCGGTTCGATTCGTTTAGCTTAAGACATCCAATCCGATCCGATCCAAAAAAATACATTCGGTTTCGGTTCGGCTCGGCTCGGTTCATTCCTTTTTTTTTCAATATAAAAAATATATAGTATTCACATAATATGAAAATATATTCCCCACAAAAATTATTCAAAATAAACACGTTGTAGCACTTGTCTGTTTTGATCAGTGGAAGACTTTTTGTTGGTGTTGGATTCAACATTGACAGCACTTGTTCTCTCAGAACTTTGACTATCTTTTTCAGCCTTCATAATATTAATAAGTGCATAATCAGACATGGACAAAAAAAATACAAAATTAAGAGCAAAAACCTATAGCATACAAGGAAAATTAAATTTCGAAAAATAGAAACGGAATTAAAAACCTATAGCTGCACAAAATAAAAATTCTTATTCTTAAATTTCGAAAAATAGAAACTGAATTAAAAACTTATAGCTGCATAAAAAGAAAAATTCTCAACTGATTTGGTAGAAACTGAAAAATTCCTATTCTTAAAAACGAAATATAGAAACCGAAAAACGAAATATAGAAACCGAAACAAGTACCTCCATGATGATGAAAAATTGAGTGAAAACAGAGAAGTTGGGACTAGGGAGGATGCGTGAGAAATGCGAACCTGTGAGTGACTGAGGAATTAGATTAGAGGAACTGAGAAAGGAGTGGCGGCCGAAAGAGGTCTGAGGAACTGAGGAAGGAGCGGCGGAATTACTAGATTAGAGAGAGGAGGGAGGAGCGACGTAAAGAGAAGAAGAAGGAGTGGCTGTGAGAGAGGGATTAGGTTAGAGGAAGAGGAACTGAGGAAGTAGTGGGAAGTTAGGGTTGAAATTGGGCTTGGCCCATAACAGCTCAGAAAAACGCTAACAGACATTAAAGACCGGTTCGGTCCGGTTATGAAACTAAGAACCGAAAACCGAACCGAACCGGTCGGTTTTATAATCATTTCATCCAAATTGATCCATTTTTTTTCGGTTTTTTTTGGATTTCGGTTTTTTGGATCGGTTTTTCGGTTATCCAATGGATCGATTCGGTTCTGAACACCCCTAGTTTTGATTTTGTTTACTGTTCGTTTTATTATATTTCTTTCACATAATTTGAGAGTATAAGGCACTTCTATGTTTGTACTTAAATGTAAGAATTTTATTGAATAATAGGCTTTTAAGCGAGCTTATGGGTCAGACCAAGCTTTGAAATAGGCCGAGCTTAGGCTTCAAATTTAGCCTATGACGAGCTCATAGACAGGTTTGGGCCTTGAATTTGGAACACAGGCCAGGCTTGTTTTTGTTAAGGCCTGGCTCGGCCTGGCTCATTCCCATCCCTACCAGGGTGCAAACCAAAAAAAAAAAATAGGGATAACTTTGCCTAACACACAAATATATATATATATATATATATATATATATATATATGGGAGAGATCGGTTCACACCCTTATAATTTGAATTAAGTTATACTTGATCACAATTGTTGATTCTACTTTCATCTAATCGTCTAAAATGTAGAATTTATTGTTCTCCTATTTTTTCTCCTTTTCATTTTTTTTGTATTTTTTTTCTCTCTCAATATTATCTTTTTTTTATCACTTAAAAAAATCTTTTCCATTTGAAAAATGATCTTTTGTTTTTTTATCACTTAAAAAAAAACTTTTGCATTCGAAAAATGATCTTTGAAAATTAATTTTTGAAAATTCAATTTGAAAAATAACATAAGACCAGTGGAGAAAATTGCACATCTACAAGTCTACTACTTCACTGTTAAGAACTATCTTGCAATATTTTTGAAAAAATTGCAACATGGAACAACACGAAGAACAAATTTTCAACCAACGTTTATTTATTGTCGAACAAGTTATCAAAATCATTTTTTAAATTCAATGTATAACTAATTTGGGCCAATTTTTTTTCATTTGAAAAAAAAATTATTGCCACTGTTATTTGCATAATGAAAATTTAAAATTAAAAAAAAAACAAATTTTAAGTACTCTGAGTCATGGTTTTACTTTTCAGTTCTTTCTACAATGGTTTTACTTAGTCATGTTCCCATATGTAGCATTCACCGAAACATTAGCATAGGAATTTTATTTTATTTTTTTTAAATTAGACTACAATCGATAGGTGGCCACTAATTGATTACAGGGTTTAATGCTAAAAAAATTTGCTGCAATTTTGAGAGTTTATGATCTAATGCACGAATGATACAGTGAATGAGTGTGAGGGAGAGAGATAGTGAAGGTGAGAAAATTTAAGAGAAAGAAAATTAAATTAAAAAGATACAAAATAAAAATATGACAAAGAGAAAGAACAAATTTTCAACCAATGTTTACATATTGTTGAACAAGTTATTAAGATCATTTTTTAAATTCAATGTATAACATAATTTGGGCCAATCTTTTTCATTTGGAAAAAAATTACTACCACTGCCATTTGCATAATGAAAATTTAAAAAAAAAAAATTTAAGTACTCTGAGCTATGATTTTACTTTTCAGATCTTTCTCCAATGGTTTTACATTTTACTTATTTATGTTCACATATGTAACATTCACTAAAACATTAGCATAGGAATTTTATTTATTTTTTTTTTAAAATTAGACTATAATTGGTAGGTGCCCACTAACTGATTACAGGGTTTTATGCTGAAAAAATTGGCTGCACTTTTGAGAGTTCATGATTTAATGCACAAATGAATGATATAGTGAGTGAGTGTGAGGGAAAGAGATAGTGAAGGAGGTGAGAGAATTTAAGAGAAAGAAAATTAAATTAAAAAGATACATAATAAAAATATGACAGAAAGTTTTTTTAAAAAAAAAAGGAAAGGAAAAAAATTAGGAAAGACAATATTTAACCTAAACCATTGGATCAATGTAAAATTAATGGTTAGGATTGAGTATAACTTAACTCAAATTACAATGATATAAACCGATCCCTCCTCATATATATATCGCCCCCCACAACTAAACATTTTTGAATCCGTCACTAGAAATAACTTGTTAAACATGAACCACACATAACCTCAAAATTTGTCCTCATTGTTTCTCCTAAAACTTTCACAAGAATAAAATGAGAAGCTAAAAAGATAAGGAATCGACATACAATTTATCTAGCATACCAAACAAATTATTTCAACAGAAAGTAGATGCTTAACAAATTAAAAGTGCTGCTGTTTCTAAACTTGATCTGCATAAAATACAAATTCACAAGAAAATGAAAGTAAAGAGGGCCCAAATTTAGAATGAAAGTAAGAATAAAAAATTAAACAACAAAATCACCTGTGACAGCAGAGCAAGAATAGATATGGATGGTTGTAGCTCCTCCTCCCTTCCCACATTTCTTTCTTATTACTCTCTACTCGACCAAATCCTGCAGCTAAGAATCAACAAAACTAAAATCTCTCAAAATTCAAACCAAAGTAAAAATAAAAATAATATATGTTCATACATACATAGATAAAATGATCCAGATTTTGTTTAAGTGGAATCAAGACAATCAACGAAATTGAGGAAAGATTTGGCTAGCTGACATAAATTGAATCTTGTACTCTTGTACTATATAAAATAGCAAAAGAAAGAAAGGATCACTGATGTCTCAAACTCGTTTGCAATATGAAAACACAACCATGTCTCAAACGATGCATTGCATAACAAAATCATTCATATGTTGTGTCAAATGATATATGCTTCAGGCATTTGGACCCAAGGAACCAGTCCCAATCCAATTGAAAGTGACACTCCATAGATCTAATTATGCAATTAAATAACTTGTTAACAACCATAATATCTATAGAAATAAAGTTAACATGTTCAGAAGAAGACTCACCAACATGCCTGCTTGATAATGCTAATAGTGGTGTCAACCCAAACAATGATCTCTGATTCTGATCCGCACCGAGTCATAAAGCAAATGTTAGAATTGAGATACACACAAAGCAGCATAACAATGTTAAAACTAAATCAAACAGAACGCAAGGTAATCGAAATCAATTGAAACCTAACCTCATATATTCAAACATCATCATCAAATATCAAGCATCATCATCATCGTCAAATAACATTTAAAGTATATATATTTATATTTATATATCAAGTATCATCATCAAAATCATATAAGCAGCCTCATGATCAAATATATCTATATATCAGGGTTTTTTTTTTAAAAAAAAAGGAAAAATTAAAAAGAACAAAACGAAGTTAAGGAGTGAAGAAGAGAACAATAACATCATGCCATCATCATCATCATCAAATATCTGTAGCATCATCATTAAAATAGAACGAAGTTAAGGAGGAAAGGGGTCACGGGTCACCTTTTGGAACGGTGAACAGTGGCGGTGGCTCGATGACGGTGGCTGGACAAACGGCATGGTGGCTCATGCACTCTGAAAAATAAGAAAACCAAAACCCCAATAGAGAGATTAAGCAAAAAAAAAATAAAAAACCAGACAACAATAAAAACACCAAAACAAAGATTAACTAAAAAAAATCAATCTCAGATTTCAATAATCAACAACAGAGTGGCGATGGAGAACATGGTGAGCCAATATGACCTCTGCAACCTTCAAAGTCTTGTCAATCTTCTCATGAGATTCCTAATAGAATGAAACCTAATCTGCAAACCCAAAAAACAAAAAAAGATCAAACATTTCAACAAATTTGTGAGTATCTGCACAATATTGGTTGCATCCCTTCCAAGCTCTCTCTCCCACTCACGGCGGAGGTGTGGAGGTGTGGTCCAGGTAGCGATTTGTGAGCAAGGTAGAGTGAGATGTGGTGGACCGGAGGATGCGAATGGGAGGGAGTGACGGCGGAGGAGAAAGAAGGAAGTGAGGAAGGTTCGATGAGACCATGGCGGTGGCTCGATGACGGTGGCTGGATAAACGGCATCGGCGGTTGAGGGCGAAGGACCATCCTCTCGATTCCACCGCATCGACTTCCATTCGCTTTCGAGATGGGATTGCGACGCGAGCAGAGGAAGAAGGATTATGGAGCAGAGGAAGAAGAAGCAGGAGGAAGAAGTGAGAATCAAAACGTGGTTTTGAGGAAGTTGCTATCTGCTCCATAGCATCTATCGCAGACCTACAGCCATAGCCCATAGGCAATGATGATAAAGACAATGATGATATGCTACAATAGGGAGAAGCATACAGCCATCATAGTAGAATGCCTACAAAATATGGTTAATACTTGTAAACGTAGCAAATGATTATATGGTGGAGTAGGGAGAGCCTACAGCCACAACCAATGATGGCTAAAATGATAATCAGGAGAAAGGACCACCAGAAGATCAAGTTGAAAACGAAGGTTACTTCCGTAAAATGGGGAGACAAAGAACCAGCTATCCTATGAAGCTATGCAAGCTAGAGAGTACCTGGCAATGGGGAGCTTGAGGCTCAGCAGCAAGGAGCAATCCGACGTGGAAATGAACAGTGGAAAAGTGCGTGCAAACCCACTTGTCTTTTGTATAATGTATAGATGTGAGTCCTAGCTGAAATTTAACTCTGTTACTAGCTTCTATCATCTTGGAGGACCAAAAACTGCATTAAAGCCAAAAAAAAAATGCAGAGATATGCCGAAACAAGGAAGTTTGCAGCAAATGTTTACATGTCTTAGGTCAACTGATCTGAAAATATCAAGCTACAAGTAACTAACACCACATCATACTAATGGTTGCTAAAGTACCAAACCATACAGAAAGTCTGAAACGATTGACACCCTCATCATATTCATAGTCTAATGACACCCACATCATATTCATAACTCAATAAATATCCGTAAGTCCAGTAGAAATTTAAAATCTGAGTCTTCTAGATAACTCTCATTCCTTGTATCTCTTTTCTCCATTCATTTCCTAATTAAATTTTAGATGATTACTATGACACAGATTACAAGTATAATTACCAAAAAATTAAACAATAGCCTTCCAAAATGCTCCAATTAGTTATTATGCATCGATGCCCTTAAGGAAAATATCAGCAAAACACCTAAGAAAGCTCAGATGATGCAGTCAACTACACTTGTGTTTATAACTTTTTCAGTTTCTGTAAAAAGACCACAAGAAATATATAGGAAAAAAATTCTCTAACTCTACTTTCTATAATTTTGGGTAAAACAATCTGAATAATAATAATAATATCATTTTCAACTTGGTTCATTATACGAAACACAAACAATCAGAGTGATTGAGCAAATCCTTAAAATATGAAGTAAATCGATTGCACAAATGTACGGATAAGAATGGTCATGCCAAGACTCAAAAAATAACCATTATCGATAGAAGATAATAGATAAACATAACAAATGTATAACTAAAACAAAAGTTAATTGATGGTAATCCCATTGTCCTGTTCATCTTCATTTTGAAGTGTAACTATAAAAGGAACAAGCATGATCGACTAGTTATACAAATTTATCATGATTTAATGTGTATCAAAAAAGTATCTACCTTTACAAATTACAATAGCCCTCTAGTTATCATTTCATGGAGAACCTTCTTTGCATCATCGTTCTTATTTTTTTCTAGTAGTGCTCGAATAATTATTTCAAAAGTTACAGCATCAGGGGCGCAACTATTCTCTTCCATTTTTGAAAGCAAGGCCAATGCATCATCAAATAAGCCCTCAATACAAAGGCCATTGATCATTGCAGTGCACATCACGACATTTGGGTGGTAGCCTTTGATTAAAAAATGACGAAAAACCTCTTTTGCAGTGTTAAGCATACCAACTTTGCATAATCCATGAATAAGTATAGTGTATGTGTACACATCCGGCTGGATACCCTGGTCTTCAATTTTCATGAGCAATTCATGGGCCTTGTCAAGCTGCTGATTTTTGCATAAAGCATCTAACAAGGTACTGTAAGTGATTATATCAGCAGCTTGATCTCCGTCTTGCATCTCATCGACAAGTTCCCAAGCACAAGAGATTCTCCCTGATTTGCACAAGCCATCAATAAGAGAATTGTACGTTACTGTATCAGGGGTTATATTTTTGTGATGCATTTCTTTGAAGAGATTCATGGCTTCATCAACCATTTTACTCTTGCAAAATCCATTAATCATGATACTATAACTATGAACATCGGGACCCACTCCCCTTAGGATCATAGTATTGAATACAAATTTTGCCTTGCTCACTTCATTAACCAAGCAATACCCATCCATTAAAGAATTATAAGTAATGACATTTGGTTTCACACCATTTTTTATCATCACAGCTAACACGTTGGTAGATTCTTTGACCTTTCCTTCCTTACATAGTGCATCAACCATTGTACTAAAGGTGACGACATTCGGGCTGATGTTTTTCAATACCATTTCACTTAACAAATCAATTGCTTCCTGCAACCTACCCCCAATGCCCAAACCATATATTAAAGCATTGTAAGTGACAACGAGAAGTTGATCAAGTGATGTAAAATCCCATTGGATGCCTAGATATATTATACTAGGCCAAAGATTTAATTCTTAAGAGCAACGTTTCTTGTGAGATTCGGTCACATATAATTATTGTATGAGCCACGCATCTTGAAAGATACTAGTTAGTATTTGCTCATAAAATGAGCGATAACTTTGCCTAACACACGAAATATATATATATATATATATATATATATATATATATATATATATACACACTATACACTATATATATATATATATATGGGAGAGATCGGTTTACACCCTTGTAATTTGAGTTAAGTTACACTTGATCTCAATTGTTATTCTACTTTCATCTAATCATCTAAAATGTAGAATTTATTGCTTTCCTATTTTTTCTCCTTTTCATTTATTTATTATTATTATTATTTTGTATTTTCTTTCTCTCTCAATATTATCCTTTTTTTTATCTCTTAAAGAAAACCTTTTACATTTGAAAAATGATCTTTTGTTTTTTATCACTTAAAAAAATATTTTGCATTCGAAAAATTATCTTTGAAAATTAATTTTTGAAAAATAATATAAGACCAGTGGAGAAAATTGCACATGAGAAAATTGCACATCTACAAGTCTACTGCTTCACCGTTAAGAACTATCTTGCAATATCTCTGAAAAAAATTTGCAACACAGAGACAGCACGGAAAACAAATTTTCAACCAATGTTTACTTATTATTGAACAAGTTATAAAAATCATTTTTTAAATTCAATGTATAACATAATTAGGGCCAATTTTTTTCATTTGAAAAAAAAATTACTACCGTTGCCATTTGCATAATGAAAATTAAAAAAAAAAACAAATTTTAAGTACTCTGAGCCATGATTTTACTTTTCAAATTTTTCTACAATGGTTTTACTTAGTCATGTTCTCATATGTAACATTCACCGAAACATTAGCATAGGAATTTTATTTTATTTTTTTAAAATTAGACTATAATCGATAGGTGCCCACTAACTGATTACATGGTTTAATGATGAAAAAATTGGCTGCACTTTTGAGAGTTCATAGATAGTGAAGGAGATGATAGAATTTAACAGAAAGAAAATTAAATTAAAAAGATACAAAATAAAAATATGACAAAGAGAAAGAACAAATTTTCAACCAATGTTTACTTATTGTTGAACAAGTTATTAAGATCATTTTTTAAATTCAATGTATAACATAATTTGGGCCAATCTTTTTCATTTGAAATAAAAGTACTACCACTGCCATTTGCATAATGAAAATTAAAAAAAAATATAAAATAAAAAATTTAAGTACTCTGAGCCATGATTTTACTCTTCAGATCTTTCTCCGATGGTTTTACTTATTCATGTTCACATATGTAACATTCACTGAAACATTAGCATAGGAATTTTATTTATTTTTTTAAATTAGACTATAATCGGTAAGTGCCCACTAACTGATTACAGGGTTTTATGCTGAAAAAATTGGCTGCACTTTTGAGAGTTCATGATTTAATGCAAGAATGATACAGTGAGTGAGTGTGAGGGAGAGAGATAGTGAAGGAGGTGAGAGAATTTAAGATAAAGAAAATTAAATTAAAAAGATACAGAATAAAAATATGACAAAGAGAAAGTTTAAAAAAAAAAGGAAAGGAGAAAAATTAGGAAAGACAAAATATTTAACCTAAACCATTGGATCAATGTAAAATTGATGGTTAGGATTGAGTGTAACTTAACTCAAATTACACTTATATAAACCGATCCCTCCTCATATATATCGCCCCACAACTAAACATTTCTGGATGTGTCACCGGAAATAACTTGTTAAATATGAACCACACATAACCTCAAAATTTGTCCTCATTGTTTCTCCTAAAACTTTCACAAGAATAAAATGAGAAGCTAAAAAGATAAGGAATCGACATACAATTTATCTAGCATACCAAACAAATTATTTCAACAGAAAGTAGATGCTTAACAAATTAAAAGTGCTGCTGTTTCTGAACTTGATCTGCATAAAATACAAATTCACAGGAAAATGGGATCATGAACCTGCAATATACACCAGTTGAATTAAGTAAACATGTTTTTGTGGACTTCAGTTCAGTTCTTTGACACCAGACAAAAATGTACCATATCATGGACAAAAAATGCATAGCTTATATGGAATATTACCTTCCTTCTGATCCAGTGTTGATATTAATAAAAGTTGTTGTACAAGTTAAGTGCTCCATCTGCACATTTAGATGGAACAATGAAATCAACATTCTGCCATCAGGTATACAACACAATAGTAATTTCAATGCTATAGTTATTAACACTGTACAATTAGCAATAGAAATAACGTTGATGTTGTCTGGTAGTAAAAAGGTCACAAAATTAAAATATTGGAGAAGAAAAGAGGGTACAACGATGTCATTTTCAATTCCTACTCGGTTCCTTGTTTAAAAACACACTATTTCAGGTACTATTTTGATCCCAGCAACACCAAAATCTTAATAAGGCATATCAGAAACATATTTGCCATGGAAGATGGATAATAATCATATCATGGCGGCAACGGCATAATGTTTAAAAAAATCCAATAAACATATTAACTGAGCAAAATATGTCCCAGAAAATCTAAACCAGAAGAAACTAGCATTTTCTAAGCATTTAGGAAAATTCATCATTATAATTTAAATTTGATTGGAACTAAAGAAACTCACCATGTTTTATCAATTGTTCAGACCTCGAGCAATCATTTCTTAAAGCAGGTTCTCTTCGTTATCATTCTCTCCTTTTATATTGAAAAAGAAAGCCCACTGCTCGGCAAACCAAAACTTCATCAGAATTAAGAAGATGCTGAAAAATCTAATGCATTCTTCAGTCTTCCACCCTCTGAAGTCTGAACAAATCATCAACTAGTGAATGAGTGCCTAACAAAACAAATTTGTTTGTTGACAATGCGCATGCACAAAAATAAAGCAGTAACCTAGTTAAGATGCTGGCTTTTGCAAAAAGCATCCAACACTATACTTTATGATGTGTTTCATCAGCAAGCTCCCACGCATGCAAAATTCTCCCTAGATTTGCATAAGCCTGAACCATTTAGAAGAATAAGAGAACTATGAATTGCAGTATCAAGAATTCAATTGTTTTTACATGGAGCTTTGAAGAGATTTATGGCATCATTCACCCTTTTACCTTCACAAATGTCATTAATCAAGATGTTACAACTACATAGTTAAGGGGTCAAACCCCTTTCAAATGTTAGTTTAAACAATGCAATTGCTTAGTCAACATGTTGGATTTTTCCAAAAGCATCTAATAAAATATTGTAAGTGATAACATTAACCGTTGGCCCACTATCATGCATTGCATTGAAAATCTCCCATGCATTTGAGACTCTCCCGGATTTGCACAGGCCATCAATAAGAGAGTTATAAGTTACAGAATCCGGAACCAAATTTTTGCATTGCATTTCTTTGAAAAGGCCCATGGCTTCATCAATCCTCTTACTCCTGCAATGCCCATTAATCAAAATGTTATAACTCCAAACATTAGGAGTCAATCCCCTTTCAAACATCAGGTTGAATAATGCAATTGCCCGATCAATATGTTTGATTTTGCAAAAAGCATCTAACAAGATATTGAAAGTGATAACATTAGGAGGTGGACCACCATCAATAATTGCATTAAAAAGTTCTAACGCATAAGAGATTCTCCCAGATTTGCACAAACCATCAATAAGAGAACTATAAGTTATAATATTAGGAACCAAATTTGTGAATTGCATTTCATTGAAGAGACTCACAGCTTCATCAATCCTCTTGCTCTTGCAATACCCAATAATCAAAATGTTATAACTCCAAACATCATGCGCAATACCCCATTCAACAACTGTATCGAATAACTTTCGTGCCTCATCCACAGTACTGTGTAGGCAATGTCCGCTCATCAAAGTGTTGAAAGTAACAATGTCTGGTCGCTGGCCTCTTTCAACCATGGAATTACACATATCTTGAGCTTCTACAAGCATTCCTTTTTTACATAATGCATCTATCAATATATTGAAGGTATAAATACTTGGGTAAATTTTCTTATCAACCATTTCACACATCAACCAACCAACCTCTTCCCAAAGATCCATACTACAAAATCCACGAATTAAACCACTGTAAGTAAAAACATCAGGAGATATTCCCTGTACAACAATCTCAGAATATAAATCACGTGCCGGATTTACAAGCCCATCTTTGCATAAACCATCAATGATCATGTTATACATTACCACATTAGGCTTAACCCATTGCCCTTCCATCTTTCGCACCAATCCAATGGCATCTATTGTTCGTCCTATTTTACACAATCCATTGATCAAGGTCCCGTAACTAACTTCGTCCATCCGAAACCCTTGCACCACCATGCTTTCACAAAAGTCCATTCCTTTCGTAACATCACCATTAATACAAAACCCCTTTATCAACGTTGTGAACGTTATAGTATTCGGTTGATAACCCTTCTTCAAAATCAAGCCCAACACAGAGAAAGCAAAACCCATCTGACCCAAGTGGCAGTAACAATTGATCAAGATACTCAAAGTAATCAATGAAGGGGTGATTCCCTTAAACCCCATTTGTTTATAAAGTGAAATAGCAAGTGGGTAATGCTTTATCTTCACTATAGAACCTAAGATCATGTTGAATTGGACTACAGAGGGAAGAGGGTGTACGGTGATGAAGTGAGTGAATAAGGCCATGGCATCATGAATGGAATCAAACCCAGATATAAAGTTCTGATTTTTTGGTGATGTATGAGAAGAAAGCCTCGAAATTGATGGAGTGACAAAGACACAAAATTTAGGGATGATGCCATACCTTAACCTTAAAGAAGTTGTTATTGTTGTTAGAGCAGAGAACAACAACATTATAATATCTCGTCTTTCCAACGTTGGAGGACAAGGTTTTGGCTCTTCCACGCTTTCATTCAAATCTGTTCTTTCTTGCACTGATTACTTTTTTTTTTTTGCAACTCTGTTTTTGTGGTACAAAGAGAGCAACTCATAGAAGGTTGGTTCTCTATTCAATTGTACTGCCTACAAAGCAACACAAGAAATGTGAATTGCAAAACATGACTGATACAAAGTTACAGACTTGTTCAATGTCATAACATACCATCTCAAGGAATGCATAACAAGATAGGCATATCTATGTGATCTTTAAAATTTAAAAACCAATCTCTTTTTATTAAACATAGTAGTTCTCAAGGAAAACAGAAAAACACAACAAGCAGAACAGAAAAATAGAAAAACACATGCCACAAGGAATTTCAGCAACAAGGAATTTCATAAGCCACATGATGTCCAATTTCAGCGTTTTTGAGAAGCTGAAAATTTCATAAGCCACATGTTAATCAGAGTATGTCTAAGAAAATCATGATACAAGCATATTTAGCAGGATCAATGCCCATTAATGCTTCAGCTACAATGGAATAATTGATAAATCCAATCTACAAAGGAAGACTTTAAAAACTATGCAACAAGTAGATTCAGAAAACCTAAAACAGAAAACATTAAAAATAAATATCAGAAAATAAAATTGAATTGTGTTATCAAGTTTTTCATGTATGGGCAATTTGGCACAAACATGTCTTTTCCTATCAGCCAGTTTCACTCCACCATCAATCCTACAAACTTCAAGGCCCTTCTCACCAAAATAATAATCCATTATATCTAACACTTTAGCCCATTGACTAAAGATCAGAACCTGATGGAAATTAACAAATGCAAGTGTTCATGAGTAACAGCATGGCAATAAAAAGGACAGTGGAAATACATAAACACAACACTAAAAGGAATATCTTGTGCTTCCGTGCTATAAGAATGAAAGAGGGAGACAGAGAGAGATATAGGGAGAGATGAACCACACACCATTTCTATCAATAAGTTTGTGATTGATCAAAATAAAATACTAAATTTTCCGATATGTACTCTCTCTCTCTCACAGAGGTTAAATTTTCTTACCATTTAGGAAGTTGAAATCTCAATGATTTATGTTGATTTCTAACATTAACAATAATAATAATAATACTTTATATAAAAAGATGAATGATGACAACACTCCCAAAGGATTACACATTTTAAAACTATGAAAAAGAATTCATTCAAAGAGTTTCACCTTTCATTCTCACTGTTTGAAACAGTTAAATTTCTGACGGGTTTAAGTTTCCATTCTAATACAGAATAAAGCCAAAATCATTTTTAAAAAATAGCCAAAAGAAAAAAGTCTCAGCAAGAGTGAACTCATCAAACTTCAAAGCAAGGGTAATTAATCCTAATCTACATATTAAAATTGGATCGGTAAAGCATGCAATCTTCAAACAATAATTTAACACCAAAAATTTTAATTAAGTAAAGAAATAGTAATAGAGTATGTAATAAGGAAACAGTCAAAGAATGAGCAGAACTGTGGTTGAGAAAGATCTGATAAAGAGTCAGTAGACCGTCTGGAGCTTCGAATTCAAAGAGAGAGAGAGTGAGGGACGGTGGCTGCGGAGACCAAGAGAGAGAGAGAGCGAGGGAATTTGAAACCTAAGGGATTTGGAAACTCAAATTGGGGTTTTCTCACCCTACTTCCCTCTAAAACTTGGAGCTTTTTTTTTCATACCAAACGACGGCGTTTGGCTTTTTTAAATTTTTTAGAGATGGTTTCACTCTAATTTTGAAATTATCCGTCTCTAAATTTTTTAATCGGATAATTAAAAGTTTTTGGCTAATTTCTTCTAATCAAAAATTTTGGTCTTAAATTCCGTCTGTAATAGAGACAGACTCTAAATCTGAAATTTTTAGTAGTGAAAAAAAACAATAAAAAATGCTTCCTCAAAAATACAGAATGACTTATGAATATGATTGAAAAGAGTAATACATACTAATAATTAATAGGGATTGTTTAACCTCAACCTTTAAGGCTGAGGATAAGAAGCCAAAATGTGTAAAAGTACATTGAAAAATTAAGTCCATTATCACCAAAGCATTAAATTTTTATTTTTTCAATATATACATGTTTTTTTTAGTCTCTTATCCGGGCTGAGGTTAAGAAATTCCTAATTAATATCTTAAAAAAAAATTCATTTCACATAAGAGATACTTGATCCAATAGATACCGAGGGTGTTTGGATCTTTTGAGGGTTTCGTTAATCCAACATTATGTGAAAATATAAGATTTAATAATACTAGTAATTTTACCCGTGCATCGCACGGGTTTAAATTTTTTTTTTTCAAAAAAAAAATTTGATTATAGATTTTGGAAATATGTCTTTTTAAATAATAAGTTAGTATGAACTTTTTATAAAAATGATTTACATGTATTTAGAAATGAATAGTCATAATCATTAACCTTTGAATCTAGTTTCAGCTACCAACTTTTTCATTAATAAAAATTAACTAATAATGTATCAACTATGCGATTTCTAATTTTAATTAACAACATAATTTCTTATATTAAAAAAATCCAATTGATTTTTGTTTTATTTAATCCATCATTCCAAATGCATTTTGTTAGTAATTCGTTTTGCAAGTCCAAATGCAGTTATTTTTTTTACCATATATCATCATCATTATTATTATTACATCTGTCCCAAAATATAATACCTGTTTTCACACTTTTAATTAATTCGTGTTTATAAAATTCGAACTTTCAAATTACTTGCTTGTATTAAAACTTCATAATTGTAAATAAGTATATTGTCTAAACTATAAAATAACGCATCATTATTTTTCACAATTTAAATTGCAACATATTGTATAAATTTTTGGATTTTTTTTTAAATTTGAATCCATGACTGAGTAAATATTTGATTGTATTAAGCTAAATCATTATACCAAATTATAGCTCATCTTTAATACTTATATATCAGTTTTTTCCGTTGTACCCAAAATTTATTATTCATAATGATGCCATGTTTAAATGTTTAATACCAATTTGCATACATTATGACTTGTTTGTATTAGAATTTCTGAAATTACAACATTATATTCGTTTTTTTTTCTGGTTAATTATCATATGACGGATCGTTTAGGCATTATATATTTTTTATGTCAATATTTGATTCAAATTATTTCCTTTTGAAAAGATCATTAATAACCCGTGAAAATTGTAATAATATCGAAATGCAAATTGTATGTTTGCAGACAATTTTTATATTTATGCGTATTCCAAATTGTACTAATAAAAATTTACTAAAAATAACTTAAGATAAATATTTATTCCCGTGCGATGCACGGACAAACAAATTTGGAGGGAAAAGCAAGGATGAAGGAGGGAAAATGAAAATGACAAAAATATCCTCAACTTCTCCTATTTTATAATATAATATGTTGATAAGGCAAATGCTAACAGGTACCTTTAATGCATTTGTTAAGAAACCAAACATAGACCAACGGAGCTTGATTCAGTTGGTGTAAGGCCCCAACTGAAATCCTGGGAATGGGATAAGGGTGCTAGTAGCCCTGGACTCTTCCCACTAAAAACATCTTGCTGGAAGAGTCATCCAAATAGTTCCCTCCTGATTAGTCTCAAGGGCTCCTTAGTATTAAGGGTGCTCTTGGGGATACCAGTCGTTCCACAAGGAATTCAGACAAAAAAAAAATCAAACATAGTAAAAACTTATGAAAAAATGTGATATTTTGTATTCCTGAGACATGAAAAAATGTGCACCTATGATTGTTTTTCCAATATTAGAATCCTTAACAAATGCCCTAAATATAATTATATTTTTGCAAAATGTATACTCCAGCAAGAATGTTAACAAAATTAATCTCAAGAATGTTAAGAAATGTTCGCCATGTCAACTAGTACATTTTTTTTTTAAAGCAAAGGGGCAAAGGGCCAAAGAAAACAAAAGAGGAATTACATCATATAAATATCTCTAGGTAAGGTTGTCACAGAATAATCATGAAAACAAATTTTAGGTGTTTTCCTTTCATCTATTTTCTCAAATTTGGAAGAATTAATATATTTTTTTATTTTTTATTATGAGGTCACTAGATCTATATATATATATATATATATATATATATATATATATATACATGAGCCAGCAGCCTATTTTAGGAAATATGGCTTTTTTTGGCCCATGATCGGAGTGTCCACCGCCGACCGCAGTGACTAATCTCGCTGGCTTGTAGGCACCTCTAATGAAACAGTTCCATGATTCTAAGAAGACAGATCCCTATGATTATGGGATTGATCCTAAATACATAAACCTAATAATAGCAAGATACAAAATATAAAACTTCCTAAAATACACAAATATAGTCACGATTTTGACACTCCCCCTCAAGTTGGTGAATAGGTGTTTCCATTCCCAGTTCGGATATAATTCTTTCAAAATTAATGCAGTTCAGCTCCTTGGTGAGTACGTTTGCACATTCTGAGTGGATACACATGGTGTGCAAATCATGTCACTGTCTAGTTTTTCCTTGATAAAGTGTCTGTCAACCTCAATATGTTAGATTCTATCATATTGCACCGGGTTGTGGGCAATACTAATTGCATATTTATTGTCACAATATAATCTCATGGTGTAATTTTCCCCATTTTAATAAATTGATCTTTGAGAATTTCTGATTGGTCGATTCTTTTTTATTGTAAAATATTGTAAAAAATTGATTAATTGGTGGTAGTTTATATTTTGTTGTAAAATATTAGGAATATACGATAGGCTGTGAAACCCATTTATAAACGAAAAGTAAGTTCATTGGTAAAATGAAAAAAAATGATTGAGAATTTGAGATTTATAAAGTATAAAAACAAAGGGTTTAATACGTGTACACTGACACTGTAAAGTTTTTTATAGAGTCGGTGCATCATCCGCCAGCAATATGCATTACTTTTACTTATAGATCAACCAAAGCTAACCAATCAATGGTGGATAATACATTGAGACTGTAAAAAATCTTTACACTACCAGCGTATATATTATTTTCTCTAAAAAAAAAGTGAAAAAAAAGTGTGTAAGATTCATTTAATAACAAAATGTTCGTGGGTGATTTTTCTATGCTTCGGGTGGAGTTTTGTTAAGATGCTTCTTCGCCTGGTTTTTTTTTTTAATTTATTTTGTATTTTTAGTGTATTTGATAAATTAAAAATATGTTTTGAATTTTCTGTTTTATTTATATGTACATGTTTTTGTTATTTGGGTTTGATTTTATATATATATATGCTTTCTGATACAAGTAAAAAAAATATATTGAGTAAATTTGCATTAAAAATTGCTATATTTTAATAAATCTGTATTAGAAATCTGTATTAAAATATATTCTGAGTAAATCTACGTTAAAACAAAAACTAAAAAAAAATAATAAAAGCTACCCAGTGCATGATAAACCCGAGTAGCATAGAATTTTCCAATGTTAGTTTATTGATGAAGATGCTCTTAAATCCTGGGAATGAAACTTGGTGCTAATAGCGCAAAATTTGATTTTAAAAAATATTACATTCGTTTTTAAATATAAAACCATTTTGACATTTTTATTTTATTTTTATTTATAAGATTTATATCAATTTTTAATGACCATTAATTGTTTTTTTTTACAAACTCCCCTATTTATTTAATATTTTTTAGATTATTAATAATGGTAGTTTTCAAAATACATATCAAATGTTCACATTTTCAATACTATTAACTAAATTAACCAATTTTCTTAATATATGTAAAATTTCTCATGGAATCTTATATATGAGGGCATAGATTGTATATCTTGTTAAAAGAGGACCTTATCCATCTCAACCGGAATTAGTTTAAGAGACCTTTATTAGCTGTAGTGGATTTCTAAGACTTTATTTGAATTGATGGTATGTGGTTGAATGGAATGAGATGAAATTTCATTATTTGGATTGTTTAAATTAAGAAGGATTGGAATGGTACATGATGGAATAGATTTCATCCAATTTCATTCAAAACCTCCTTTTTTTGTTCCACCCAATTTTGGGTGTACTTTATGAACCATTTATTTAATTTCATTCCATCACAAAATACTCCAACAATGAAATGATAAACTAATATTTTTCATTTCTTTTCACCCTCACTCTATCTTATCCTACTCCATTTCGCTTCATTCAACGTTATATATACAAAGATAGACTAAAGATTCCAGTGGTTCGTCCAAGTCGCTGGACAAATTTTTTTTGAAAACAAAGCAGAGCACAAATGCTTGAACGTAGCAGAGCAGCTTATTATCATTTTGGCTTCTTATGGGTACGTAAGAGTGTACGTCATTAGTGAAATGGTAGGGCAAATGAGATTCAATGTATGATTAAGGTTAAGGTACGTAAGAGTTTACGTCACAATTTTTCTCAAACTCATAAGTCTTGACTCTTGACAAACTTAACTGACGGACTTAATTATTATAATTGACCAGAAAACTTTAAGAAGATATTTATGCACTTCTTCGGAAACAATAAATTATTCAACCTCTAAATTATAATTTGGTTTTACCAATTCACCAAATTAAAAAATTTAGTTAACAAATAATTACTATTATTCTCAAAATTATCGAAAAAAATAAAAAATTGTGAATATTTCATTTAATTATAAGTAATTCATATAGTACTACTAATTACTTGTACACAGAAATCTCATAAGTATTTTTCACCGTAATAAAGTAATTCATTGGTCTAGAGGTGAAAAAAAAATATTGTGAATGGAGAAGATTTATATTGGGAGACTCACCTACCATATATAGTCATAAACGCGATCCAGATTGGATCAAGTTATACACTTATACTTAAGTATGTAGTACTTGGAATACCAGATAAGCAAAAATAAAAAAAATAAAAAAAATATATGATGAATGAAAGTAGTATATATAATGAAAAAAATAGTTTAATTAAACATTGAGTTTCTAAAAAAACATAATATACTGGTGTAAGACAAAAATAGTATTAAAACATAACTTATTGAACTTGGAGAGTGTTTAATATTTATTTTTTTATTCAATACTCATTGGTTTCAAATATTAAAAAAAAAATACTTCTTTCGTTTCAATTTATCTATCATTTTAGAAGTTTTACATGGATTAAGAAAGTAATTTAATACTTCAATTTTCAAGAGAAGAATAAGACATCATTACTATATTATCTTTATACTACATTAATTATCACACATTTTACATATTTCAAAATACTTAAAAACAATGTTAAAATTATAAAAAAATTGATTAATACATTGCACTCTTGAATTTCTAAAGAGACAAATAATTTGAAACAAATTGATTGAAAATGTTAAAATGACAGATAAAATGGAACAAAGCGAGTAATATATGCTCAACAGATTAAAATATAAGAAAAATGAAACTACTTTTACACTATTAAATCAAAATACTATTAAACTTCTTTATTCATTTATTTAAAATTCAAATTTTAAAAAAGGATAATTTAGGAAATATTTCTTATTTTTTATTTGAAATCAAAAAAATTAAATGCACATAACCATCTTCAAATATTTTCTTTATTTTTTCTTATAATAGAGATATGAATAATACTGCAAGATACTCTTTCTGTCGAAAATAAGTTGATAAATTTTAAAAAATAAAAAAATAAGGAACATCTATTTAATACTTTGTCTAATAAAATCACATATTCTCACAAATGTAATTATTGCATTTAAAATTTTATTGTTGAAAAATAATTCATTTGCACTAAAAATCATTTTATATTAAAAATAGAAATTTCTAAAATATTTTATTTATTACTACCTTTTTTTTTTAAATGATTAAAACTCTAAAGCGATCCATAATATTTTTTGTGTGATCAAATTTGATCCCTTAAAAATAAAGTTTTAAAACAATTTTTGAAATTTTTGCTCAAGTGACAAAAATTTAAATCACCAAATAGTCTCAAGTTCTTTTTTTTTTTGAAAATTTTGAATTAACGTAGAGTCGCAACCGATCGTTGTTGTAAGTGTGCTCGATAAATAAAAAGCTTTATTAGGTTTTTCAAAGCCAATTGAAAAGATCGACCATTTTTTATTTGCATTAATTGAGTCCGAACACGTTAATCAAACTCCGTGCAAATTAGCTCATATCATACAAAAATTCGACCCGATCTTGTTTAAAAAGTGGCCAGTTATGCGTTCAGGTAGATGATATGTTCATGAATTATATCTACGCTTTTTGGACCCGACTCGACCTGAAGTGAGTCAACTTGTATCACCACCTCTAACTTTAACCGATCTAGTCCAAACTTATGGGGATTAAATTGTCCCATGAATTTTTTTTAAGGAACTAAGTTACCTCATGAAAAAAAAACTTTAGGAACTATTTGGTGACTCTATTTTTTTTGGGACCAAATTATCATGTGAACAAAATCTTCAAAGACTGTTTTGGGATTTTTTTTAGAAGACTAGATTTGACCCCTCAAAAACATCAAGAACCAGTTTGGACATTTAGTTGTTTCTAAAGATAAATTTTTGGGATGACCTTTGAAGCGGATTAATGAAGTTACAGAGTAGTTAAAGTGAGTTAATAATATTAAATTTGGTAATGATTAGGGATATTGTGATGTCCTAGACGGTGAGGACCTCCAAGGGTAGGAGAAGACCTCTGAAGGTGCCTCTGTCCAGGGTTGATATGTGATGTTTGGTGGGAGTCCTCAAGTGGCTAAGGGAAAGAGCCAGGAAGTAACCCTAATCACTGGTGTGTGAAGGTGACAATTAGGGTTAGAGGACGTACCTGAGCCCCATGTAGTACGGAGCTACTTATAGGGGGGAGTTGGTTGCCCTAATGGGCTTGCTTTAGGCCCAAGTAGGGTCAGCCTGTACTGAGCTAAGAGTGGATAGGCTGTCCTTGTGGATAAGGTAGTGAGCTGTCCTTGTGGATAAGGTAGTGAGCTGTCCTTGTGGATAAGGAAGGGAGACGTCACCATGTACTAGGTGTCGGACTTGGGAAGGTGTCGGACCTGGGAGGGTGTCGGACCTAGACGTCGGACCTGAGTGGGAACACGAGGTCGGCCTGTATCTGGCGTCTGTTCGGCCGTTGAGCATTGAGCTCGGCCAAGCGCTCAGAAGGCTTCCTGAAGGGTCCTCAGGACTTTGGCGAGGTAATCTAAGGACCTTCGGCTAGGCCGAGTCCACCACATAAGCCCCCCAGCTCGGTCAAGGCTATCTGAGCCTTGTTCCGAGGTTCTGGTTTAGGTCCTTTTCCCACATCCACCTCATACGGGCCGAGTTCACCACATAAGCCCCCCAGCTCGGTCAAGGCTATCTGAGCCTTGTTCCGAGGTTCTGGGGAGTTCGGACGATAAGTTGGATCCATCTGTCTTTGATGTCCTTTCGTTATGACAGAGCGGGTTTGACAGCTGTCTACTTGCCAGTACCGAAGTGACGTTTGCTTTTGCCGAATCTGACACGTGTCAGAAATCGCGGCCTACGAAGCGTCACCATCATTGTGACGTTGTTCGAGGTCCATAATTTCCGGTGTTGTGCGCCACGTGTCCTAGTATGAGTGGTTGTGCGCTGGGTTGGGCCTTTTGGGCTAGGCCCAAATTTCAAATTTGAGGGGGAAAACGGTTTCTCTTCCCCCTCTACCCCAAAAATCGCTTCTCCTCCTCAATCTATCGATCATTCTCTTTCTCTTTCTCCTACGGAAAAAAGAAAACCTTTCTTTTCTCTCCTTAGAAACATTTGTTCCCTCTTCGTATCAAATTTCCCATCGAACCCTATTCCTCTTCTCTGCCCATCGCCTTCTTCCTCTTCAGCAGTAACTCCTTCCCACTTTACCAGCTTCCAATTTCCTTCGCTCCCCTTCTATTCAAGGTACTGTTACACTCGCTTTTTCTCTCTTGTTTTTATTTCCTTCATCTCTCTGGCTTTTGCTTTTTTCTGTACTGCTTCATGATTTATACGGTGGGGGATTAGAATGTCTTGTTTCTGGTTTCTATTTTCATGGCGGTGGGGTTTTTCCCCTTAGGTCTTGTGGCTCTGATTTTGGGGAATAATGCTGGGGTTTGAGGTTTTTCTGGATTTGGGTGTTTTGGTTCTGTTCTGGGGGTCATTCCTGGGGTTTTGGCCTTCTTTGGGTTAGGCGTGTTTTGAGATTTTCGGAGAGTTTTTGATTCATGTTTTTTGTTTATTTTTCAGAGAACCAAAGGAGTGGATTGGGTTCAGTATGAGTAGGGAATGGTTTAGGAAATGGGCTGGGGTAGTCTCCCTGTCGTCTAACAGTAGTGATGAGGAGGACGGCTCTTCCTCCTCGTCCTGTTCCTCAACGGAGGTGGATGAGGCGCTCCGTCGCCAAAGGGAGTATAGACAGAAATACGAGAGGCGGGTTCTAGAGGCTGATCCTGTTGAGGTAGTTTATCCTCGGGATTGGGAGGAGAAGAGGGAGTGGATACGACAATACGCCTGGGCCGAGTTTGTTGACGGCAGGGAGCGTGCCGACTTCTAGAGGATGGAGAAAGAGGGAATGTACGAACGAGGGGTGCCTGTGGTAGAGGGGAGATGCTCGCCCCTCGGGACTACTTCGAGGGGGTTCTCTGGGGGGTTATTTTTCGTAACCCGTAAGACTAATACCGAGCTTCCCTGTTCTGCCACAAGTACCATGTCGCTCAGGAAGTGCGTCCGTCGACCTGAACTTTACCCCGCACCTTTCGATGCCGATCAGTATGAGTGGGTTGACGTGGAGCCCAAAGGAATTCAGTCCAGCCTTTGCTCCGAGGACAAGCTTACCGAAGTAAGGAGGGTCGTGCTGCCTTGCCCAGGGGACACCGCCGGAACTTCTTACGAAGTGCTCCCCTGTTCGGCCAATGACAGGATATGCAGCCGGACTGACAATAACTCTTTTTTCTTTTATGCCGACCTGATTCATAATCTTGGTGTGACCCTCCCATTCACCGACCTGGAGATGAGGGTCTTAAACGAGCTCGGACTAACTCCTTCCCAACTTCATCCCAATACTTGGTCATTTCTCCAAGCGTTCTAGAAGTACTGCAGAGCCAGACGTTTGGTATGCACAGTCCGATTATTTTTGTGGATGTACAACCCGTTCGTCAGCAATAAGGACGGGGTCACTGGTCGTCTTTGGGTGTCGGTCAAAGCCCGAGCTCATTGTGGGCTGTTCGGCATGTTCTCTGAGTCTTGGAAGCACTTTAAGCCGAGATTTTTTAAATATAAATACGTTGGAGTGGGGCTACCTTGGTTTCGGTCCGAGACGGGACCGAAGTTCCCTTTGGAGTGGACCTCCGAGTTCTTTAGTCGTCATTCCAGTACACCGCAGAGGTGGTCGGGTGTAACACTGGATGCCGACGAGTCTGTAACGGCTCACCAGTTTCAAACAGAATACCGCGCTCGGAAGTTCCAACTTGATGTTGGAGTTTTCATAAAATGTCTTGACGACGAAGTCTTGACGAAGATTGGTAGTTACTTTTGCTCTTGCACTTGTGCATTTTCTTTCAATTCTCTTATACTAATTAAATTTATTTATTATTTTTTTTACAGAAGAACATTGGTCCGAGATGTCTTCCAGGGCGCTGAAAGCTGCTTTTGAAGCTCGGAGGAAGAAGAAGACGGAGGTTCCTTCTGCTGACGCCGTGTCGTCCGAGGTTTCTGCTGATACGCTATCGGCTGACTCTGGTCCCCTCCATCCTACCCCTCCTACCGTTATTATTGCTCCTCCCCCCTCCTCGCCGAGTCCCAGCACCGAGGTAGCCCTTGTTGCGGGCGTGCCACCTCCAAGTACTGAAACTCAATCCAGGCTGCCAGCTACCCTTACCAAACCATCACTCAAAGACACTCTTGTCAAAATGTCGGGTGCGGAGTGGAAGAAAAAAGCGGAAGACATGGCTTGCCAATTGAAGAGAGCCACCACCATGTTTAATGTGCTGGCCGAGGTGGCTGATGATGTGGCGGACGGTGTTTCGCCTGCTAAGAAAAAAGCTCGGTCTGCTATGGCGGCCGAGGTGGAAGAACTGAAGAGTAGCCAAAGATCAGCTGAACAAAAGTTGTCTGAGGCTGAGGAGGAGCACCGCCGACAAATGGAAGAGCTCCGAAAAAGACATGAAGAAGATTTGGCCCAAGCCAAAGCAGATGCGAGGGAGGCTGGTCGGCAGGAGGGCCTTGCCGAGGTGGAAAGGGTTAGGAGTCTGCTGAAGAGGAGGGCTGCCCAAGCTCTTAAGCATAAGGCGGCGGCACGTGAGTCGGACTTCGACCTTGAAAGGGTGACCAGCAAGGTTTTCACCAGCGCGGTTGAGCAGATTCTTCATATGAATCAGGGACTCCGAATTCGGTACGTCGGCGCATCTGCCGGATATGGAGTGGAAAATGGGAGGATGGTTGACTACGACAGGGGTGGAGCCGAGGTTGATTTGGACCAGCCTGAGGAGAATCTGCCCAACCCTCTGGTTGAGAGGATGGATGAGGAGTTTGACCCGCGCTTGGTCGTCCTTTCTGACGTCGAGGATGATGCAGCGTAAGTCCCTTATGCTGGGCAGCTTATAATTTGTCTATGTTCTTTTATAACATGTTTGACAATGTGGGATTCTGTTTTGCTTATTGTACAACGTTTCTTTTTAATGCAAGCTTAGCGCAGTTTTGGCTTGTTGCGTGTTGTCGTATTTATGCAAGTTTTTACTCTAACTCGTTGCACATGTACTATGTCCGCGGTCGGAGTTATGCAAGCCTCTTCTTCCACTCGTTGCGTGAGCGCGAGTTTTTCTTAACCGACTTGTTGCATATTTATTCGTTCGACCTCGGGTCCGGAGCACGATTGATTAGGTGGCCGTTAGGAAGATTTTCAAGAAAGGATGCAAGTATTTGAAACTTGTTGCATGCTGGAATTTTTATGCAAGTTCTTGCTTTAACTTGTCGCATATATATGGCATCCGAGGTCGTTTTGGAAGTAAAACTATTTTTGAGAATACAAGTCGTTTGCCAACTTATTGTTTTCCGGCCTGATCGGACCTAAGAGAACTTGTACCCAATCATTGGTGTTTGAAATAGTATATTAATAGATCGGACGACTCAGTAAGTGTAGTAATCTTATAAGTGTTCCTCTGAATAAAGGTACTGTATATAAGTGCATACGGTAGGGAACTCGGATCTACTCACCTTAGCCGAGGTGGGTGCCCTCGGCCCCGATGTAAAAGAGAGTGCTGAGTGAAGCTATGTGAAAACATTTCACAGCAGTCTGTTCTTTATCGGGTGTCCCTTGTACACTGTGCATATGAGCCGATCTTATGTGGAAGACGTTGGCTGTGCATAGCGCCATGCAACATTTAGGTGGCTAGTGCTAAATGAGAAGCTAGTACGTACGTATATAAAACTGTTGCACTTGAGTATGAGCAAGTTTGTACTTTTCATTAATTGTAGTCATGAGTACATTGCTTTTCTTTTGAAAGATGAATATCTCACAATGGAAATTGAAAAACATGAATAGTATTTGAAGGAAACAAAAAATAAAAGGAAGTTGGACTTGAACTCCTTAGATGGGGATGTTGACGGCTGCCAAAATATCTGAGGTAAACCTATTTGAACAGGTTCTCAGTGTTTTGAAGTTTTTGGGAATCCTTGAGTTCGGTAATTACCCAGAGTATGTTTCTAGAACGCCTCTGTTGGGGCTTATCGATCTCGAGCTCAGTTCCCGCTTTTCTGGCCGTTAGGGCCGATGTCTGATCCTCGGGGCGCGAGGTGATCAGACTCAGAAGACCCGGGTTGCTTTGCTTTCTTGTCATGGTCGGCTGGCTTTTTCAACGCTATCCTCTTCGGACCAGGAGCGTCTTGTCGGATTTCCTTGTTATGGTACTCCGAGGTGAGCTGATAGGAAAGGCTGCCGAGATTGTTGGTAATGTTGAAAAGTGAGGGCATTTCCATCTTGAAGCACCCGAGCTTGGGGGTCTGAAAAGCTCGACTGAAGACATGGGCAAGAAGGTCACCTCGGCCCTCAACTCGGAGGTGTACCGAACGGAGGGCGGGGTTAGTGAGAACTAGATGAAAGAGAAAATTCTCCCCGTGCAGGGAGTAGGAGAGGACTGAAAGAGAGAAAAGATTTCCTTTGACTGCATTTTGGATTTTTCGGAGGGGTTTGTCATTCATGATAGCATCTTTACTTGGGGGAGAGGTGAAGGGGGGAATTATCACCCGCTCTTCCTGAAGAGAGGACATATGAATATCTCGCTCAGACTGGAATTCGGCCAATAAGACTCTTCCCTTGGATAGTGTCGGATCGGTGAACTCTTTTTGCTTCTTTTTTCCCTCCCGTAGGCTCGCATTGTAGTAGAGCCGGGCCTTCACTTGGTCAACTTTTACCGTAACAACCTTATCATCTGATCCGACAAACTTCATTGCCAAGTGCACTGTTGAGACTACTGCCCCAAAAGCTTGTAGGCAAGTTCGTCCCAGTATTACATTGTACGGGGAGTCGGAGTCAACTACCAGAAATTTGATGATCTCCGTTCGGGCCGAAGGCTGGTTGCCTAGGGTCACCGGGAGATGAATGGCTCCCAGGGGGCGGATTGCCTCACCTGTAAAGCTGGTGAGATTACCTTCAAATCTTACGAGGTCGGCAGACCTCAACTTCAAAGCTTGGAAAGTATGCAGAAAGAGAATGTCGGTTGAACTCCCTTGGTCAACGAAGACTCGGGCGACCTCAAAATTGCCAATTAACGCCGTAATCACCATAGGATCGTTGTGATCTGGGATGACGTTTTCCATATCCTGGTCGGAAAAGATAATGGGAACATTCCGAGAAGGCTTTTTGCAGACGGGTTTGTGATGAACTGCCAAAACCTGGTTGATGTATCTTTTCCTTCCCGCCCTCATCTCACCGCCGCTAGCGAAACCTCCCGAGATGGTTTCTACTCGGAAGTTTTCTGGCGACTTATCCAGGTCTTGAACCACGACCATGTTCACCCGTGATGGCTCCTCTTCCTTCTTCTCTGGGGATGGGTCGGCTTTAGCTTTTCCTTTATCATTATCCGGGTTGCGAGACCTTCTCCGACCTCGTCTTTCCACTGCCTCCCGGACATATTGCTGTAGCTTGCCTCTTCTTACCATATCCTCAATGACATCCCGGAGCCATGTGCATTGATCGGTATGGTGGCCGTACCCGTCGTGAAAATTGCAATATTTGGACTTGTCTCTGACATAGTTTTGATTTCTGAGAAAGGGGGGCGGGGTACACTCCTAAGTTCGGTCTGCATGGTCTCTCTCCAGACTTGAGACCGCGGGACCGTCAGGGGGTGTAAGAGTCATATTTGGTGATGTACGGACGTCGGCGGTCCTCTTGTTGAGAGCGACCTCGGTCTCCCTGATCTGCTCTTCCTTCTCTTTCATCCCTGTTGCCGCGAGGACGACCTCGGGGCAGGGCATTCTGCAAGGTGGCCTGAGCGTTTTCCAGCCTGCTCGACTGTCCCTTGCTGAATTCTTCAAGATTGATGTACTTGTTTGATCTCTGTCTCAGTTCGGCCATGTCCCTTGGTGGCTTTCCAATAAGTGAATCTTTGAAGCCTCCTTCGACCAATCCTTGGGTCAAAAGGAGGACAGCCACCTCGGGAGACAGATTTGGGACCGAACTGGACTCGTTGTGAAACCTGTGCAAGTATGCACGTAAGGATTCTTCTGACTTCTGCGTTACTGTCGCCAGCGTGTGGTACGATCTGGGTTACACACAACTAGCAATGTACCTGTTGAGGAAGACGCGCTTCATTTCTGCCCAGTTGTTGACAGAGTTTTTGGGAAGCGTTGAATACCACCGAAGGACTGGGGCCTGGAGGGTCATGGAGAAAGCTCGGCATTTGAGTCGATCTCCTCCTCCGTGAAAGTTCACGGCTCCCCTCGTAGGAAATGACATGTTCCTGAGGGTCTGTAAGGCCATTGTATCTGGGGATGTTATTGGGCCCTAGGTACCCAGGTGGTGGTTCATAGGCCATGACGGCAGGAGTGAAGGGATGCCCAAGGTGGGAATCATCCAGCTCAGGTTGTTGCTGGTCGGGGGGTGGTGTAAGTTGTGTGACAGTCGTGTGTGGTGTTGCAAAGGTTTGTGGAGTTAATGGAGGTTGTGGTGGAAGAGGTGGTGGAGGGGGTGGTAGAGGGAACTCGTTCGGGGCCGGAGCTTGAACAGCAGCTCGTTCAGCTAAACGTTGCATGGCAACTTGTTGGAGATCTGCAATAGCTTTACCTTGTTGCTCTACGATTCTCATCTGCTGTCTCATCAAGGATAAGAGTTCAGCATCCGGAGAGAGCGTAGACTGTCGAGAGTGGGAACGGTGTGTTGTACTGACTGAGTGAGCACGTTCGCCGCGGTGGCGGTGCTGTTCAGTGTTGGTTTCTCCGAGCTCAGAGCGTAGCTGCACGCGCCGACCTCCGCCAGGAAGCTGGGTTGGATTTGCGGTGTCTCCAGTGTGGATGGTGTAGGGTCCACTGTGGGTATGGGTGAATTCTGGTGGAGGAGGTGGCGGTGGAAACGGAGGTGCTGGCGGGGGAGGAGGTGGAGGTGGTGGTGGTGAGGACCTCGCTGCCCTATTAGCTTCCAGGTGCAGGCGCAGGTCCTCAGTCGACGACACCCTTCTTGGACGCCCCCTCCTCCTCCTCTGGATTGGCTGTTCTTCAGACATGGTAAAATCTTCTGGGTGGGGTTGAAGTTTATCTTCCCCACAGACGGCGCCAATGTGATGTCCTAGACGGTGAGGACCTCCAAGGGTAGGAGAAGACCTCTGAAGGTGCCTCTGTCCAGGGTTGATATGTGATGTTTGGTGGGAGTCCTCAAGTGGCTAAGGGAAAGAGCCAGGAAGTAACCCTAATCACTGGTGTGTGAAGGTGACAATTAGGGTTAGAGGACGTACCTGAGCCCCATGTAGTACGGAGCTACATATAGGGGGGAGCCGGTTGCCCTAATGGGCTTGCTTTAGGCCCAAGTAGGGCCAGCCTGTACTGAGCTAAGAGTGGATAGGCTGTCCTTGTGGATAAGGTAGTGAGCTGTCCTTGTGGATAAGGAAGGGAGACGTCACCATGTACTAGGTGTCGGACTTGGGAAGGTGTCGGACCTGGGAGGGTGTCGGACCTAGACGTCGGACCTGAGTGGGAACACGAGGTCGGCCTGTATCTGGCGTCTGTTCGGTCGTTGAGCATTGAGCTCGGCCAAGCGCTCAGAAGGCTTTCTGAAGGGTCCTCAGGACTTTGGCGAGGTAATCTAAGGACCTTCGGCTAGGCCGAGTCCACCACATATATATGTTCATATTTGTCTTTATTTATAATGGTACATCAATTTTATGAGATGGTTTAGTGAAAAAAGATAAAATGTTGCATTAAATGTTTGTTGTCTAAAATAAAATGTGAATGATATTTTAGAAAAAAAATAAACTAAAGCTATAAATAAAGTGAATATAAGGTGTTTATAAAAAGGAATAAAAAAAAAAATCCAAAACTACTGCTTTATTATAAGATAATTTTATCAAAAAAGCAAGAGTATAAGACATACTCTGCTTAGTAGAAAGTAGAGACAGATATTCCTTCCTATTTATAATAGATATTCCTTCCTATTTATAATTATAATTATAATATAAGAAAAAATATTTAAAATTGCGCTTATTAAGGAAGTTAATTGATTGTATTCAATTTTTTTTTAAATATTGTCGAACACTTAATTAGATTCATTTTGCATTAATCAACAAATCACAATTCAAAGTTTACAATTTTTAAATTTTTTATTTATTACTTTAACTCTAATTTGAGACAAATAATTTTGTCATCTTTTATCATTTTTATAGAACCGAAGAAATAATTAATTTTCTGTTATAGTACTTAAAAGAAATATTTATTTTTTTTAACTAGTGAAAATGAATGACCTGACGCAACCAAGGTAATAATAGTACACTGCTACACATCTGGCATGACATACTACCTGTGAAATATATAACCCTGTGAGGCCATGAACATTCTATTTTTCTTATCCTATGTATGAAATGTACTCTTCCGGTCATATTTGTAAAACTTTTGGGATTTTTATTTTGGTCCTATTTATAAGACTTTATTTTAATTTTTAATAGCATTTAAATACTTATTTTCACAAACACTCTTATTAAATAAACACTTTTTAAATTTCCAATAATAACTACATGGATAATTTTGAAAAAGTATAATCAAATTTTCACATTTCCAATGTCACTAACAACTTTAATCATTTTCCTTGGTGAAGTGAAAAACTCCAAAAGGGTCTTATAAATAGGACCGAAGGGAGTACTCCTTCCGGTTTCAATTATAAGCAACTAAAAACATCTCATTAGTGGTCTCAAATATAATCAAAATTTAACTACCTTTTCTATTTCCAATACAATAATTCCTAAAATATCTCAATAAAGTGGTTGTATCATTTAATTTTTGTTTCATTCCCAATACAGGTTTCCTAAAGCAGTCTATTTTTTTTATCATTTCAAGAAAATTAAATACACTCAACTGACTTCTTTAATAAGTGTGAAATTAGTTTTTTTGGCTTATAATTGAGACCGGAAGGAGTATATGATAAGAGGATAAAAATATTAAAATTTTAATATAAAATTAAATAATTAATTACTCCCTCCGTCTCTAAATATAAACTCTTTTGACACTTTTATTATGCCCCTATATATTTATAATACCCTTTACCAATTTTCAATGAGTATTAATTACTTTTTTCCACAAACTCCCCTACTCCATTTATTTAACACTATTTACATTCCCAATAATATTAATAGGTGTAATTTTGAAAATACATATCAAAAGTTCACATTTCCAATACAATTAACTAAATTATTTCACTTTCTTAATGGATGTAAAATCTCTCAAAGGATCCTATATTTAGGGACGGAGGGAATATTTTTTTTATTTATTAAATAGATTAATTTTTCTAAAAATATTTACTTTTTAAGATTTAATTAACATATGTACCTGATGGTGTATAAGTTAAAAAACCCTATAATAACAAAGTTTGATCGATCAAAAAATAATAGGAGTATATTTGAAAACACATTCTTTTGAAAGTTAAAAAACTATTGGAGCAAAATAATTTATATATACATATATATATATATATATATATATAATAGTTTTTCTATTCTGTGACCCAAAACATATGTTAAAGATATGTAAGGGAATAAAATTTCATAAGAAAATTAAAAGAATCATATATAAAGTATTAAAGAACTTATTTTTTAATGTAATTTAATTTTATGTTACTGAGCACATATTACAAAAGCTGTTTAGAAAAATGAAGGAAAAACATTTGTTTTAACTTCCTTAGATCATACTCCCTCTGGTCCTATTTATAAGACCATTTTGGGGTTTTACACTCCCATCAAGGAGAGTGAAAAAATTTGTTAGTGACATTGGAAATGTAAAAATTTGATATACTTTTTCAAAATTACCCCTATAATTATTATTGGAACTCTAAAAAATTTTGACTTTATAGGGGTGTTAGTGAAAAGAAGTAATTAAATGCTATTGAAAGTTGAAAAGGGATCTTATAAATAAGACCAAAATAAAAATCCCAAAAGAGTCTTATAAATAGGACTGGAGGGAGTATTTATATCAACAAACAGCCCGTTGATCATGTAGGAAGCAAGTTATATACTGTATCATTCTGTTATCTTTGCAAATATGCATAGGTTTAAATCATAAGAGAAACAGTCAACGTGGGTTGGTTAAGTGGTAACTTACTTAATCTCTTAACTAACTAATCTCAAGTTCGAGCCTTAGATATGAAGCAACCTCCGCTGGGATATTCTTACCGCTTAATGCAAGCTCAGTTAGATCGAAATGAATGAGTCGGATTCTGTGTAAACCGACCAGGTCCAGGTTAATGTAATATATATATATATATATATATATATATATATATATATATATAAGAGAAGTAATCATTGAGTGAGGTAGCCATCGGTCCCGCAAAGATTTGTCTTAAATCCTAACAACAAAGTGAGGTGAGCTTGGTTAAAAAAAATAAAAAAAATCATACTTATCAAGTATATATAATTTGAGGAATAAATTAGTTTGATGCTAATTTAGTGGGTGGGTGACCGGCGGCTATGGTAATGGTACGGTAATCTCCGCTCCGCTCCTCTCCTTATTATATAATCTCTTTCTTTATTTCTTCATTTCTTGTGAGTTCTGAGTTGTTAATTGTTATACTTCTCCCCTCACCAATCCACTCATCTCCTTCTTCACCCTTTCACAATTCTTTTCTTTCCTCTCTCTCTTATTAATTTTTTTAATTTTTTATTTTGAGGTAGTTTTCTTTCCTCTTATCTAAATTAAAAAAATAAATAAGTAAATAAATGGTGTCTTCAAGTGCCACCTTATTTACCTTGTCTCCATCATCTCCTTCATTTTCCAATAATTCTCTTTTCCCAAACGCAAAAAAAATCTCATTTTCTCCCAAACAATTCAAACTCACCAATACCAACAATAACAACAACAACAACAACAACAATCCAAGAAACCAATCCCTTCATATTCAACCCCTCTCCACATTGTGTTTTCAATCTCAAACTCATGAAAATAGCCACACACTTTCACCATCCCTTTTAACACCGTTGTTCGATGATGTTACCACCACAACTACAGCGGACAAACTCAAACACCTTTCTTTAGAATTCAACTCTCTCACGGAACCCATTGATAGAGTGAAAAGGCTATTACATTACGCGGCAATGTTGCCACCGTTGGATGATTCGGATCGGGTTCCGGAGAACCGGGTCGTGGGTTGCTCCACACAGGTGCGTATCGACACATACCCAACTTGCAGGTGATAGATAATAAATGATTGAATATGTAAAAATTATTTCTATGATTCGCTCTGCATGCCCTAGATGACTACTATCTTAATTATGCATAAACTCTAAGTATTAACCCTAAAAAAAACACTGTATTTCTATTATAAGAAAAAGCTACAAAAATCACATTATTAAAAAATTTAGTTAAGTGTATTTAATTTTCTTAAATTCATAAAAAGAAATATAGTTACTTTAGAAAATTGCATTAGGCATGAAACAAAAATTAAATGAAAATCAATACTTTTTAGAAATATTTTAGTAATAATTGTATTTTTTTTTTATATAAGACAAAAAGATTTATTAAAAAAATTACCGCGGACTGGAAAAGTAAAAGATACAAAGTAATAATTGTATTGAAAATAGAAAGTTAGTTAATTAGTTATTTCTTAGAGTTGAAATCAAGATAAATATATCTTGTTCTTTTATATTAGAAACCGAAGTGAGTAAGTATATATTAGAGGTTTAATCTTGTTGTTTGTATGGATAAAAACTATATACAAAGTGATTTATTAATTAGTTCAGCTGACAAAACTCTAATAAGACATAAAGTGTCAAAATTCGAGTTCAAATTCTGGTAACAATGCTTTATCCCTTTTTCATAAAAATAAAAAATATTTTGGATATATATAATGTACATACTCCACTCGGTTTGAAATATAAGACAAAAATATATTTTTCTTGATTTAAAATATAAACAAAAGTAACTAATGTTCTTAAATTTTATTTTATTCCCAATACTACTATCCGAAAACATCCGTAAAAAATTGTGACTTTATTTAATTTTTATTTCATTCCCAATGATACCTTTTTAGAATACCTTTTTTTTTTAAAATTTGATAAAATTAAATATAATTAACTAATCTCTTTAATAAATGTGAAAATATTTATTTTTGCTTATATTTCAAACCAGGTAAAGTATATATATTATAAATAGACATGCATATTGTATTAGTGCACATAAAAAATAATAAGAGTACATATATTAGTAGTATATAGGTGGATTAAGAAATATATCTAATATATTTTTTTAGTAAATCAATATATATTTTATGTTTTTTGCATTTTTATATTTCTATGTGGTGATTGATTATTTTCCCCACTTATTATTTCTTTTATTAACTAGATCAGATAAAGTTGTAAAAATAATAATTACCGTTGCATCAATTTTACATAATGACAATTATTTCAAAACAAATTACTTTACTTTGCTAAAATAACGATTATTTAAGATCAAAGGGAGCAACATGTTAGTAGTATAATTTTTTTGTTGTACTAAAAAAAATTTGTTTGTCAATCAGAGAATAATCTTTTTCAAAACTTAGATTTTATTAAAGTGAATTTTTTCTTCATCAACCCTCCTTCAAGAAACTCAAATATACTCCCTTCAATATTAAATATTTAAGGTAAATGCTATGGACACTTGTTAAGAAGTCAAAGATAATAAAAATACATAAAAAATATGATTTTATTTTTTTTTTTTTTAAATATGAAATAATGTCCACTCATGATCGATTTTCCAATAATAAAAACCTTAACAAGAGAGTTGTTAATCAGACCCAATTTTTTGGTTTACATGGGAGGTCTGGGACTATAACCCATGAGCTGGGGAAGGGGGAAATCATAAGTGTCCCTGCAGCTACCAAGTGGGTTGCCTTACGCGGACAACCAGACCCAATTCTTGATACTACGGTATAAGGAAATTTTTTTTATTACTGTAGTAATTTATCTTGGATCCGTGACTGTAGGTGTGGGTAGTCTCGGAGATGGACGAGGAAGGGAGGATGAGATTCAGAGCAGACAGTGATTCGGAGATATCGAAAGGATTCTGTTGGTGTTTGGTTTGGATGTTGGATGGAGCGGAACCAAAGGATGTGTTAATGGTGGAGAAGGAGGATTTGACTGACATGAACGTGGGGTTGAATGTTAAGGCACACTCTAGGGTTAACACGTGGCAAAACGTGTTGTTTGCCATGCAGAAAGCAACTAAGGATTTGGTCTTGGATATGCATGCCTCTTCAACGGCGTGTTATTAGTGCCTCAAATGCAAAATTTTCTAGTGTAAGATGATTTCTCACGATTTTTTTCTATATAAATGTGTTGACTATTTATTACACATTCATTTGTTTAATTTCATTTCTTAGTAAATTGAGAGTAGATACGTTCAAATTAATATATATATATATATATATATATATATATATATATATATATATATATTAAATGTCTTGTTAACAAATACTTAAAAAATATTAGAAGTGGTAAAATAATCATAAATTAATATTAATATATTTTTAACATTAAAAAAGAATTAATATGTTTTTTGAAAATTTTTAAAAAACACAATTTTTTTATAACAATTTATTATATTTAATTTTTTTAAACATATGTCTTAAAAACACGGGTTAAAATTAAAAAATTGAGAATAAATAAGACAAATGAAATGCCAGTAACCTTGTCTTATAATAATAGAATATGAGAATATACTCCCCTTGTCTTTCATATCCTTTTGAAAATTTTATATTGATATTATTTATAGGACATTATATCAATTTTCATTGACATTTAATTATTCATTTCCCGTAACGCCATACCCATAGTAGTTAGACTTTGCGAAATACAACTTTAGTCACCAAAAATTTTAAAGTTTACCTAATGTTTATATTTATAGATTAATATGACACACTTTAAAATTTATAAGGATTGAGTATGGAAAAGACTTTGTTGGTAGAGACAAAACTCATTTCAGTGATCTCTACGCCTCATAGAAGATTAGTTTTTGACTGTCGGCTGAAAGATATCCTCGATGTAAAAAAAATTTCTCATACTTTAACTAGGCTGTAAATTTATGCTGTAATCGCTCCATGTGGGCGTTAGGTTGTCTACCTTTCTTGAGGTATTTATTATTTACGGTTCATATATGTTTGTTTATTTTTTTTAGGGTTTGGTTAACCTCAGCTGTAGAGGTTAAAAAATAAAAAAAAAAGTATTGAAAACATATATTTAATAAGTTATAAGTCTTAAATGTTTAAGTTTTCAATGCAAAAATGTTTTATATTTTTTTTTAAATAAGCCAAAATATATTGAAGGGAGCACAATGGGTGCTCAAACCAAATACAAACAATGGACTCAAGTATTACATAACAACGGTGTCATGGAAGCTAGACAACTAAGCGGATCTATGCACCATTGGCAAAAAGGAATACCAGAAAGATTTACATTGGCACACAACCAACGCCGGGTCCTAACTTGAATTAAGTCCATTGTGTGTATGAAGTCAAAAGGCTTGGAATTAAAGAAAACCTCATTTCTTAGCAACCATAGAGACCAGACCGTCCCCATCCAGATAATTCTCCAGACCTTACTAAACTTGCGAGATCTAAGCAGAGTTGAGTGCTGTGCTAAATGCTCCTTGCACGAGCTAGGCAGAACAGAATATATCCCAAACCATGCATAAATTCCATTCCAAAGTGAAGATGCAAAATTACAGTGAAGGAACAAATGATCCACGCACTCTAAATGCTGGTTGCAGAAACAACAGAGCAGATTATCATCATTAGGCAAAATACCTTTATAGGATAAAACCTCCTTCGTCGGAACCTTACCAAGGATGAGCTTCCACACAAAACCAGAGACTTTGGATGGAACTAAAGTGAACCAGATTTTGCGGAACAAAAATTCGCCCATTGCCACTTGGGAAGAATGAATTACATCATAAGCCGAACTGCAAGAGTAGAAACCAGAACTGTGATGAATCCAAACCCAACTGTCACGAACATGCTGGCTAGGTGTGACCGGATCAATGAAGGCAAGGAAGGAAGATAACAGCTCACTTTCCCAACTGAACAACTCCCTACGCCAACCAACAGACCATAACCAAACATCATTAACCCAACTGCCATCATCCCCCACGGAGGAGAATTTGTTTACTGCCAGAGAAAATAAACGGGGCAAAAATGTTTTATATAGTCTCTTACTAAGGTTAAGAAAATCCATTTTTTTATTTACTATTAATTGACCTTTGAGTGAATTGAATATACATGTTGCCAATCCATAAGACAAAGTCTAATTTTACAAATGTTACGTTGACATAATTTCATACATTATATATAGTATATTCTGTGACCTTTATTTTTACTGAAGGGCATCCATTGCTAAGAATTTAAGTTACTGATTGTACAGGGAAGCGAAAGATCTATTTTGGGTCAAATTTGGAAGGATTATTTATAGTTTTGGTCCCTAAAAGTTCAGCGTGTTTTGATTTTAGTCCCTAAAAATTATTTTGATCGTGACTAGTCCTTGATTTTTCAAACATTTTGGTTTTGGTCTCATCTATTAGAAAAAATCAATTATTTGTTGACGTCATTAACGGAAACCCACATCAACAGCTACGTGATGTGATATAGCACTAAATAAGTATAGTGACATGAATGTTTCAGGTCCACAAATGCAAAATTCTGTCTATGAGACCATTTTGCGTATGAGACCATTTTGTGTTCATGAATCTGTATCATCCACGTCATATAGCTTATTTGGCGTTTCCTCGCACTATGTGACTGCTGATATGGTGTTCCGCTAACCACATAAGCAAATAATAGTTTTTTCATAATGGAGTGAATCAAAACCAAAATGTTTGAAAAATTAAGGATCAATCCCGGTCAAAATAACTTATAAGGACTAATAAAACCAAAACAAATTAAACTTTTAGAACCAAAAGCATAAATAAGCCAACTTGGAACGGTGATTTTATCATCTTGACGACTATAAGGTGTACAATGAAGACAGATTATTGCATATGAATTCCATCATTGATTTTAAACAAAAAGGCAAAAATAGATTTAAGCCATTAATTTAAAAATAATAGTGTTCCAAAAATTAGCTTAGCTAGAAATTATATCTAAGGACATAAAATGTGAATATATAAATTTAAATCCAGGCAATGTTTTGAGATGTTTGTGAAAGCTCTCATTTAGAATTTTAGATATCCATTAACGTGGGGACATAACAAAACATAATATGATAGAGTAGAAAGAAATGTGATACTTTTATTTGGCTTTTTTACTTAAGTAGAGTAGTTTTACAAATAATTTACGAAAAATGGATAGTTTTTAAACTATTTACATTAAAAGGGGCAGTCAACAAAACTATTTACGAAAATGGGGCAGTCAAAGTAAAAAAAAAAGTCAATTGCGTCATCTGAAATGACACAACCGAAATGTGTGTCACGCACCTATAGGTGCTCCAGATTCTGTTAGGATAAAAAAAAAGCAACCGACAACATCGCCATGTGGCACAACCAGGGGGTTGCGTCACTGCGGCTGACGCAAAGCTTCGCGTCAACCGCAGTGACGCAACCCCTGGTTGCTCCACGTGGCGCGACTGTCCCCCCTATGTCCTGTATGCACCTATTCCATTCCACCCTTCCTCTGCTCCCACATCCCAACCAACATAAATTCAACCTACCCCCAACCCCTATAATTACTACCCCCAACCTACTCAAGTACTCATTCCCCAACCCTAATAATACTACCTCCAACGGTTCTTTCCCAATCCCCAACGGATATACTTCCCCCAACCCCTATAAATTACTACTCCCAAGTACTCATTTCCCAACCCTAATAATACTACCCCCAACGGTTCTTTCCCAATCCCTAACGGATATACTTCCCCCAACCTCTATAAATTCCCCAACGGATATATTATTAGGGTTGGGGAATGAGTACTTGAGTAGGTTGGGGGTAGTAATTACAGGGGTTAGGGTAGGGTGGATTTATGTTGGTTGGGATGTGGGAGCAGAGGAATGGTGGAATGGAATGGGTGCATGCGGGACCGCAGGGGTGGGGGGACCAAGGGTTGCATCACTGCGGTTGACGCGAAGCTTTGCGTTTGCCGCAGTGACACAACCCCCTGGTTGTGCCACGTGGCGATGCTGTCAGTTGCTTTTTTTTTTTAATCCTAACAGAATCTGGAGCACCAATAGGTGCGCCACACGTAGCACTTTGGTTGTGTCATTTTAGATGACGCAATTGACTTTTTTTTTTTTAATTTTGATTGTCTCATTTTCGTAAATAGTTTTGTTGATTGCCCCATTTTCGTAAATAGTTTTGTTGACATCCCCTTTTAATGTAAATAGTTTAAATTTTTCTTCGTAAATTGTTTGTAAAACTACCACACTTAAGTAAAAAAGCCATTTTATTTGGTATATTAATCAAAATCTCTTCTTGTTTAACCTCATTTCGCATTCTAGTGTATTAAAAAAAATCATACATTATGTTTTATTGTGTCTCATTAAGATTCCTATATCAATTGATGATATCTATTTTTTAAAAAACAATCAAAATGTCATTAGAACTATGTATAAAAAGTACTTGAACCAAATACAAGAGACTTTACATACAAAAATCAAGAACATCCAGAGCATAGAGACCAAGAAATCACCATCAAGAGAATCATCCCAGCCTCCTTAAACCTCAAGTTAATAAATAAGGAGTTAGCAAACAGAAAGAGACTTTGGACAAAGTCCATAGAGCATTACTGAGACTCAAGCCAATTTAAGCAGGAAACCCATAGTGATCGAGAAAAAGGACAAGCTAAAAACAAGCAAGGAACGATTTCTTCATGCATGCATATTGCAAAAAACACATTAGATATTAAGATTCACCCCCTCTTTTTCTCAAGTTATCCTTTGTTGGCAGCCTTTTCAGAATCATTTGCCAAGCAAACACTCTTACTTTAAGATTAAAGGCACGTTTGCTTGCCAAACTAAAGGAAACAAATTTAAGATCCCGTCTCTAACAAATATTCCAAACCCAATTATTTTGTCCAAGGAAACAACGTAAGAGCAAGGAACAAGGATTTAAGGCTATCAACCCCAATCAAAGACTCCTCCCAGAAGGAAATTTTGTTACCACAACCAGGCTTCTTGGTCACACACAAAGAGAACCAGTCAATAGAACCGCCAATTCTACCATTGTAGCACATATCTTTTCACCATAAAGAGCTTTTAACAAAGCTTTTTCCATTGTGCGTAGACAGACTATCAGCTTCAAAAGAGCCATACCTTACCATACGGACCCCAATCCAAAGGGACTTGTAAGTTCCATTGAGAATGTTTTGATAATGACAAAAGGTTTTGAACAAGCTACTATGTGTTGATCAAGTACAAGCTCAACAAGCAAACAACAAACATCAAGTGATGAAAAGAGAACAAGTTCATGAAGACTTAGTTTGAGTTTAATTGTAATATCTTTTGCCTCATTAGCTTAAGTCTTTTATTTGATGAGTTTGGTTAGAGTATTTAGAGGGTAGTTAATCTCTATCAAAGTCATGATTATATCATAATTTGAGTCTTCACTTAACCTAAAATCAATAGGTGGCTTAAAGGTTTGAAAGAAAAGGTTTAGTTTTGAGAAAACAAGTTTCTAAGTGATTTTGCACTTGCTTAATCGATTAAGTATATGTTTAATCGATTAAGACATTTCAACTTATAGTGCTTAATCGATTAAGAGCTATAGAACTAGTTTTTAAAATACGTTTTTCACTTCTCAAAATCAGTTTTTCAGTGATACTAACTTTTGGGTATTCTATATAAACCTTTTCCTAACCTTTGTGAATCATTATTACAAATTAGAACACTTTCATATCAATTTTACAAAGAATCAAGCCACTCTATTCTCTCTCAATTTCAAAAGATCAAAGCTTTCTATTTTACATTTTTTGATCAAGAATCTTGGAATCTCTTATGTTGATATTGTCATAGCTATTGAAAGATATTCATAGGATTGTCATTGTGCTTTCATTTGAGTTGTAATCTTTGCAAGAGGCAAGCCATCTACAACAACAAAGAAGACTTGGTGTGTCGATTATCATCAAGCAAGTTCGTTCTTATTGAAGAAGAAGAAGTCTTGGTTGTGAATCAAGCAAAGTGAAGTCTTGTTGTGAGGTATCAACGAGCAACGTGAAGGCTTGTTGTGTGGATTATCAACAAGGGTAGATGTTAGATTAGAGGGAAAATCAATAGGATTGCAAGGCAAGGGTGTGGAGTATCTCTTGTAGGCTATCAAGAAGGAAGTCTTGAGAGGCATTTACTTGTAATTTGAGAACTCTAATTCCTCATAGTGAAGAATCTCTCTTGGTTGAAGAGGGGACTGGATGTAGCTTTCAAGCGGATGAAAGTGAACCAGGATAAATCTCTGTGCAGTATCTCTAAACCCTTAACTCTTTACATTCAAGTCAATTCATTGTGTTCTTGGTTGAAAACCTAGAAAAAGTGATTTTTCATAATTGATTGAATTGAATCTTTAATTGTGCAAATTGATTTGGGAAAATCATTTTCATAACCTAGGTAATCAATAAGAATATTGGTGTTAATCAATTTCGCTTTATCTCTGATCTTACGTGTTAATTGATTGATTTTCGTATTCGATTGAAAAGTGATTTTTCAGTTTTTAACTGTCATAATCGATTATTAATTGGTGCTTAATCGATTAAGTGAAGCCATAACCGATTAAGGGAATTTGATTAATCAGGTCTTAATCGATTAGATTTCAGTTTAATCGATTAAGTGCTGAAGTTTTGGCAAAAATCATTTGTTTTGATTGTTTCGATTTGTTTCGTTCGAAAATATTTCAAGGTTTCTTAAACACCTATTCAACCCCCCCTTCTAGGTGTTCTCCTAAGGTTCCTTAGTTGTTTCAACCACCAATTGCGGTTTCCTCAATTGGTATCAGAGCTCGGTCGAAAGACACGAGCATAAGAGCTTTTTCGTAAAGATCCTTAAGTAACCGCAATGGGTTCTACGAATCCCTTTGGTGGTGAAGGTGCTTCGATAAGTCGTCCTCCACTCTTTAATGGTGAGGGATACGCTTATTGGAAAGTTAGAATGAAAATCTTTATCCAAGCCATAGATAGGAAATTTGGAAAGCAATAGAAAAAGGTCCTCATATCCCCTCTAGTTTAGTTGAAGGTGTAGCACAATTAACCCCCGAGGATAAGTGGACGGATGATGATAGAAAGAAATTTCAATATGATTTTAAAGCAAAGAATATCATCACCTCCGCTTTATCTTATGATGAGTTCTTTAGAGTTTCTCAATGTGGTAGTGCTAAAGAGATGTGGGACACTTTACAAGTGACTCATGAAGGAACTAGTGAGGTTAGGAGAGCTAGATTGAATGTTTTAATGCGTGAATATGAATTGTTTCAAATGCTTCCAAATGAATCTATTAATGATATGCAAAAACGTTTTACTCATATTATTAACCATTTACTTGCTCTTGGTAACACTTTCTTACAAGGTGAACTTTCTAACAAAGTGTTGAGATGTTTAGACAGGAATTGGCAACCAAAAGTAACGGCTATTGTAGAATCTAAAAATTGGGATGCTATGGATCTTGCAACACTTTTCGGAAAGCTTCAAGAACATGAAATGGAGCTTGGACGTTTGAATATGCATGAAGAGTCGGATAAGAACAAAGGAAGAAAGGGACTTGCTCTTAAAGTCAATAGATCATATAAAAAGAAAGAGAGTTCCAATGATGATGATAGTGAAGATTCCGATTCGGATATTGATGAAAAAGAGATGAAACTTTTACTAAGGAATTTTGACAAGTTTCTAAGGAGAAAAGGAAGGTTGAACAAAGACAAAGGTAAAGAGAAGAATTCCCCACACTACAAGACCAAGACTACAAAAGAAGGTGTAGTTTGCCATGAATGTGGAAAATCCGGTCATCTCAAGTACTCATGCTCTAGATATCTCAAAAAGAAGGAGAAAGAAAAGAAGAATTCTAAACATAAAAGGGCATATATAGTTTGGGATGATGAAGAAGACAAGAAAAGCACATCAAATAGTTCTTCGGATGATGAAGAAGTTGCTAATTTTAACTTTCTTGTTCAAGTAGATGAAGAGGAAAGTTCAAATGATGAATCAAGTGAACAAAGCGAGGATAGCGATGTAAGTCATACTAAATCCGAAATTTCTTCTAAATATGAATTGTTATATAATGCTTATGAAGAAATGCATGGACAACTTGAAAAACTAGCTTTGAAAAATATTGAAAGAAAGAAGCTCATTTTGAAACATCAAAAAGAAATTTTAGAACTTTAAAAACAAGTTGATGAGCTTAATCTTGAAAATGAAACCCTTGATTTCATTTATGCTAGTTCTTCTTGTGATTGTGCTAGTAGATTGAATATTGTGGTTGATTGTGAGAATTGCAAGTTGCTTAAAGATGAAAATGCTATTTTGAAAAATAAGCTTGCAAGTTTCACAAGTGGTGACATTAGATTGCGTACATTGTTAAATTTTCAAAAAGGAAATTCAAACAAGTTTGGTTTGGGTTATACTAATACTAAGAGTAAATCTCATAGAAATGTTGTTGATTTCTCTAAAGTTGATTTTTCAAATACACCAACATGTTTCTATTGTGGTACTCATGGACATACTTCAAATGTGTGTTATATTAAAGTGCATGGTATACCTAAAGGAGATTTTGTTTGGGTTAAAAAGGGTGAGAGTCCCTTAACTAACAAAAATGGATCCAAAACCATTTGGATACCAAAAAGCAAAGCATGATTGTTTTGTAGGTATGATTGAAGAGCAAAAGGGCTTACAAGTATTATTCTTTGATTTGCATTCTTCAAATCTCAAGGGAAAGTCCTACAAATTGGTAACAATTGATATTGTTAGATATTGACAATTATAGTTCTCTCAATTGGTATTACTTTTCTAAAGTTCAATTGATATCATTGAGTGATCATTAGATGTTTATCATGCTATTGTTATTATTATGATATTTCTTTACATTGATATCTTACTTTGTTAAGTGATATTATGATCTTGTTAGTCTCAATTGGTATTATATTTCATTGTCATATTTCTTGCCAATTGGTATCACATTTCAAAGTATAGTTCTTGTGTATTTTAATTGGTATCAATGTTGTGAAGAAATGATCATTGATTTCTCTTATATATTACTTTTTGATAATGCCAAAAGGGGGAGAAATGGTTGTTTTGGGAGAAATGGTTGGTTGTTTTTGTTGTTTTTATATAGGTTGAGCAAAGTTGTTGAAGATAGGGGGAGAATCAAGCTTCTATCAATTGGATTTCAAATGTCAAAAGCATTTAGCAAGGGGGAGCAAGAGTCTCTTCAAGTGATCAAATGGTTCAAGTCTCAACAACTTCAAAGAACTTCAAACAACTTCAAAACATGTTTGTCATTTTCAAAAAGGGGGAGATTGTAAGTTCCATTGAGAATGTTTTGATAATGACAAAAGGTTTTGAACAAGCTACTTTGTGTTGATCAAGTATAAGCTCAACAAGCAAACAACAAACATCAAGTGATGAAGAGAGAACAAGCTCATGAAGACTTAGTTTGAGTTTAATTGTAATATCTTTTGCCTCATTAGCTTAAGTCTTTTATTTGATGAGTTTGGTTAGAGTATTTAGAGGGTAGTTAATCTCTATCAAAGTCATGATTATATCATAATTTGAGTTTTCACTTAACCTAAAATCAATAGGTGGCTTAAAGGTTTGAAAGAAAAGGTTTAGTTTTGAGAAAACAAGTTTCTAAGTGATTTTGCACTTGCTTAATCGATTAAGTATATGTTTAATCGATTAAGGCATTTCAACTTACAGTGCTTAATCGATTAAGCTGTGATTTAATCGATTAAGAGCTGTAGAACTGGTTTTTAAAATACGTTTTCACTTCTCAAAATCAGTTTTTTAGTGATACTAACTTTTGGGTATTCTATATAAACCTTTTCCTAACCTTTGTGAATCATTATTACAAATTAGAACACTTTCATATCAATTTTACAAAGAATCAAGCCACTCTATTCTCTCTCAATTTCAAAAGATCAAAGCTTTCTATTTTACATTTTTTGATCAAGAATCTTGGAATCTCTTATGTTGATATTGTCATAGCTATTGAAAGATATTCATAGGATTGTCATTGTGTTTTCATTTGAGTTGTAATCTTTGCAAGAGGCAAGCCATCTACAACAACAAAGAAGACTTGGTGTGTCGATTATCATCAAGCAAGTTCGTTCTTATTGAAGAAGAAGAAGTCTTGGTTGTGAATCAAGCAAAGTGAAGTCTTGTTGTGAGGTATCAACGAGCAACGTGAAGACTTGTTGTGTGGATTATCAACAAGGGTAGATGTTAGATTAGAGGGAAAATCAATAGGATTGCAAGGCAAGGGTGTGGAGTATCTCTTGTAGGCTATCAAGAAGGGAGTCTTGAGAGACATTTACTTGTAATTTGAGAACTCTAATTCCTCATAGTGAAGAATCTCTCTTGGTTGAAGAGGGGACTGGATGTAGCTTTCAAGCGGATGAAAGTGAACCAGGATAAATCTCTGTGCAGTATCTCTAAACCCTTAACTCTTTACATTCAAGTCAATTCATTGTGTTCTTGGTTGAAAACCTAGAAAAAGTGATTTTTCATAATTGATTGAATTGAATCTTTAATTGTGCAAATTGATTTGGAAAAATCATTTTCATAACCTAGGTAATCAATAAGAATATTGGTGTTAATCAATTCCGCTTTATCTCTGATCTTTCGTGTTAATTGATTGATTTTCGTATTCGATTGAAAAGTGATTTTTCAGTTTTTAACTGTCATAATTGATTATTAATTGGTGCTTAATCGATTAAGTGAAGCCATAATTGATTAAGGGAATTTGATTAATCAGGTCTTAATCGATTAGATTTTAGTTTAATCGATTAAGTGCTGAAGTTTTGGCAAAAATCATTTGTTTTGATTGTTTCGATTTGTTTCGTTCGAAAATCTTTCAAGGTTTCTTAAACACCTATTCAACCCCCCCTTCTAGGTGTTCTCCTAGGGTTCCTTAGTTGTTTCAACCACCAATTGCGGTTTCCTCATGATTACCCCCATGTAGCAAGCACCACTGCCACTTAGCCAAGAGAGTAAGATTAAAAAAAAAATGATATTCTTAACCCCCAAGTCTTCACCTACACATCAAATCCCAATTGACCCAAGCAATTTTCCTCTTATTCTCATCACCGCCCCGAAGGAAATTTCTTTGAATGCTCACAATTAGTTACCAAACCTTCTTAGGAATGCGGAAGAAAGATAGGAAATAAACATAAATACTATTCAACACAGGATTAAGGAGAGTAATCCTACCCCAAGGGAGAGATGCTTATCTTTCCAAGAGGAAAGTCTAGACCTAGAGAGTCCACCACAGGCTTCTAACAATTTTGATTCAGAGGAGAATCCCCAATAGGTAATCCTAGATACTTGAAAGGGAATGAGCCTTTACAACAGTTCAAGGTAGTAGAAGCCAAATGCATGGTTTGTTGCGGAATATTAATACCAAAGATACAACTCTTGAAAAAATTAAATTAACTTTGAGTCAAGAAATAAGTTCAAAGAACAAGATTTCCTATTTTTCTTTTTTTTTAAAATTTTTTTTAAAAAAAATAAAAAACAACACTTTTTCGATTTTTTAGGCTTTAACTGTGAACCAGACAAAATCGTTAGACCACTGATTTTTACGGCTTTTGACCAATTCGATTGGTTCAATTATGGTTCTTTACCAGAACGAATTTTTAGGTCTAAACAAGCCGACACCTGCACTGGTTCACGGATTTTTCGGCCTGAGTAGGCGATTCGGTCCAGTTTTCACAACCATGGTGGGTAGAACATACAAGGTGGATCTTGGTTTTATCGGTAAAATAGAATTATCCAACTTCATCTATTAAAGGTGGGTTTTTCTTTTATACTCTTACTGCTTTTATATATAAAAATCTTTTATGTTATGCCATTCAGATTAAAAAAAATGTGATTAATATGTTTATTTGACTTAAATTTGTGTATCTTTTTTCCTATTTGTGTACTTTTTCTATAATTGATTGCTCACTCATCATCTCTCTATCAATAAGTATATACACATTCTTAAACATGGATAGAATGGTAAAGACATTAATTAATGTTTAATTGGTTTTGTAGAAAGACTTATATTATGAAATATTTTTTTCCTGGAAAAACTTATATTTAGATACGAATGAAGTAGTGTTGTTGTAGGGAAAGGAAAGGTATGAGACATTGGAGGAGCCTGTGCTTCAATTAGACACAAGTATTCATACAATGCCGAAGATTTTATATACTCCCTTCACTTCTAAATGCAAGTTTCATTTGGAGAACAATACAAAATTAAGGAAGTTAGTCAATGTTGTTATTTGCATTGGACATGATAACATTTGATCTCTTTTTCCAAATTACCCTTATAATGATTGAGACTTTAAAAAATGTCATGTAAATATTGGTATTTGTCAAAAAGATAATTAATACAATTGGAAATCAAACGAATGTAAGAATATTTAGTGGTTTGTCATCCATGGTTGCTCCATTATTATCAAGAAAAAATACACAAAATTTTTCATCACTCCCTTAAAATGTTTTTCACTATCTAACACCTCCCAACTCCAAGCCTCCACATATCACAAATGATGCTCATAATTATGAAAAAGAGAGTGGGTTCTCCACTCTCAAAGTTTAAGGCATTGTGAGTATTAATAACACATTATTTGTCAACACCCAAGCTCTAAACTAGCCAGGTTTAGTTGTAAAGCAAAAAAGGCAACCCTTCATGTATGTCGTTCAAAATCTCATGAGCATTAAACAATGTATAGGTAACCATGGAGGGATCCAAGTAACCCATCTTTCTAGGCTAAGAGGTTGGAAAGAATATAGGAAGATCAAACCAAAGGTGAACACTACAAAAAAAAAACCCTTTATTGCAACAACATTTTGCAACGACATAAAAAAGTCGTTGCTAAAAACAGGTGTTTTGCAACGACTTAAAAATGTCGTTGCAGAAAACATGTGTTTTGCAACGACTTAAAATTTCAAATTGATATAGGCTCTAGACTAGTATATGCTTTCCTATGTGTAGAGAGTGGAGAGTATTGGATCTACTTTCATGATCCTTATTGTGAGCCTAAATTTGATTTGGAGAGTTAAGGTTCTAACTTTATCAATTTGCAGTTAAATGGTTTGGAGACCAATTAACTTTGTTACCATTGTTGCTTGAATTGTTCTCACTCCAAAAATTGTTAAGAGCATTAGATTTGATATGCTAAAAGCCTAAAACTTTACTGGAACTTTTTAGTAGAAAATTATACTAGCTAATTAGTGAATATAAAATGAGTCACGTTAGATTATAAAATGAAACGAATATTAGTGAATATAAAATGAAGTTTAAAATGAAGTATATCAGTTCTGTTTCCATTTAAAATTAGAGGCCTCAAATTGGGAATCTGAAAAATATGCTCACAATTTAAATTAAAATCAACAAGCATTATGAAGCATAAAATTGATGATATACCTTATAAAGCACCAAACATTGTTCACTTTATGTTCAATTCATTATTCACTTATGCAGGTTTTTTACTTAGCATTCATTTTTTTTAATTAGGATTTCTTTGATTCTTAGTCATACTCAATACGTTTGGTAGCTGAAAAACCCCATTGTGAAGCATAAAATTGATGATACTAGATTTGATAACCCCAATTTCTTAGTACCAAGAAATTGGGAAACTTTTTTCGCTTAATACCATATCTAGATAACTAGATTTGTAATGACTTTTGTCACGTCCCCTTGGTCTTCTAAGTAAGAGGTTACTTGCATGTATCTTATTTTAATGCTAATAATCATGGAGCACTTAGATAGTTTAGTGTCCTTTTGTCTTGAATTTAATACGGTATGCTTATATCATTTCTCCTTGTATTCTCATTTATTCAAATAGTTATTATACTCTTATTCATTTAGAACCCTTTAATATCCTTTCTCTCATATTTGTTTTGTTCTTTTGTTGGTTGCGGTTGCTCGCTGCTGATGGTGGTGGTGGTTCCTACTTTTTGCTATTGCTACTGCTGCTGCTGATTGATGTTGCTATTGGTGATTGTTTTGTTTTTTCAGTTGTATTGTCTTTAAGGGACAAGGTGAAGATTTGTTCATGGCTTCCTTTAGGTAGTTTGATGCTTTACTTAGTGGAGTCAAAGATGCCAACTCTTTGAGCAAAAAAGTCTGTCTTAACACAGAGTTTGATTAAAGAATTCATACTAGGCAGTTTCAAATAATTCAATTAGAACTTGTACAATGTGTTTCTCTATTATACTAGCATGTGTTCCCGCATGAGGTTTTAGAACCTTGTGCACTAGCTTTTGTATGATTGTTGTTATCAGTGTTGGCTGTTTTTTAGGAATGCCATGTTGATGACACCAATGATGCATTCATTTACTTAGCATTTTAATCAATTTGGATATATTTTCAATGCTTATTGTGCCATTTCGTGTTGAATTATTAATTGGCAATTTTTATTTGATTTGCAGTAAAATTATATTATTTATTTTGAATTTTAATCCTATTAAAAAACAAGAATTTGAAGGACAAAAAGGATTTATTAGGTTAAATGGATTTTTAATTTTTTTTATATAAACAAAGGCTTGAATTTTAATCCTATTAAAAAACAAGAATTTGAAGGACAAAAAGGATTTATAAGGTTAAATGGATTTTTAATTTTTTTTATATAAACAAAGGCTATAGCAACGACCTTTTCGTTGCAGAAGCCAAATGTGTTTTGCAACGACAATATTACTTGTACACAGCTCTGCCCGTCTGTTTAGCAACGACATCTCTTATGCAACGACCCGAGTCGTTGCTGAAAACCATTCTTTTTATCAACGAAGAAAGTCGTTGCCATACCCTTTTGCAACGCCTGTACCAGCAACGACAAAAGTCTTTGCAGAAAATATTTTTTGCAACGACTTTTGTCGTTGCAATAAAGGGTTTTTCTTGTAGTGGAAAGTTAAACAATTAACCATAGCCAAGTGGTGTGGTATCCAACTCTCATTAGTAAAAAACACATGGTTATGAGCCCTCCAACACCACCAAATGGTATTGAGAAACCATTATTATTTTTTATCTAGTAACTAAGTAGCGGACCAACTTTAAGCATCCTTGGTTTGAGTGCGAGAAAACCCATCACTTCCCATAAGCACTGAGAAAGAGAAGGCAATCCCACAAGCAATGAAAGATGATTTTCTCAATCATGGAAATCGTTGGAAGATTGAGGAAATAAAGCATACATCTTTGAGTTACAATGAGTTAGTGAACGACAAATTGTGAGTAAGAGAAAAAATAATGTTCTCTATAGTTTTTAGCTTTCAAAGACATCCTTAGATAATCAACCTAAGTGATGTACAAATCCTGGAGGTAGGCATCCAAAATAAAGATGTAGTCTACCCCGGAGTTAACTCTCAAATAATTATTTCATATGACCTCTTGTATGTTGAGAGGTGAGTCGTTTACAATTGCTATTGCATCAAGGACATCATTGTCTCAACACGTTGTAACTATATCATGGCATAGTTATGTCTCATGTCAGCCAATATCAACCTACATTTGCTTGTACCAATTGCAACATGATAATGATTGAGACATGATTTCAACTTCAATTTAATTTTTGGATTACATGATAAGGTCTATGTTTCTTGTTCTATGGTTTTAATTTACATTTCTATTTCCTCCTCTCCTTTTTCATCTCCCCCATTGTTCCTCTTTTTCTTTTTCTTTATCGATGCACTTGCACATGAGTGCGTACCACTGCATTTGATAATTGAAACAACATTTTGAAAGTGGTTAGAATGAATCATTTGTTAATAACGACTTATCCTGTAATTTACAACTAAAAGTATATATTTATCTTACTATTTCAAACCCAAGTAAAATGTACTTTAACACTCTAAAAATAAAGATTTATTGACATGTTGTCAGTCGCCAATTAATTAAAAAAATATGTCTTTTATTATATTATTCTAATCCGAAACTTAATCGAACATTGCACTTTCCTAGCTATAAAATGGAATCAATCAACTCTTGTTCTTTTCATAACCCTCGCCGCACAACAACAAAACTATTCTCTCTTTTCATCGATGGATTCTTATTCATCTCAAGAATATCATATCGGATATTAGAAAACTCAATTGTGAATAACATTCTTCTGCTCATATATCGAAAGCCATCAACTCTTGTTTTTTTTCCAAACCATCTCATCACACCTCACAAATCATTGTTGGTGATGTTATTATCCTGATTTACTATTGTTGTTGATGAATTAATATCCATATCCGAAATATTATAACAAGTATTGTCCTTAAAGTTTACAGGTATTCTTTACCCCTCTCCCTCATGTTTAGCAGTGAATTAACATGTTTCACCATCGAACTGTAATCGGATGCTAACAAGTAACAACACTCTACAACTTTTATGATCGTGTTTGTTGACTTCTCTTTACACATCGAGGTTAATTTCTCATTTTCTCCTTTTTATTTTCATTTGATTTGAATCTCTGTATTTATTATTGATATGTATTCTTCATTTTATGAATCAAAAGTCACAAATTCAAATTTAATTTTACTGTATGGTTGATTTATTAACTTTTTCATCGTCAATAATATTATTTTTTTACACTTTCAATAGCCACTTGAATTTAGATATTTTGAACAATACTTGAAATGTTATTGTTAGTTTTTTTTTTAAAGAAAAAAAATTGGGCAACAATATTACACTTTTTTGATTATTGATAATGACAATTCATCCATGAATTAAATTTATTGATAAGTATGCATGAATTCGTCCATGGATTGCATTTGGAGTTGGATCAAAGATATTCTTATTTCACACTTTGAGGCATCCCTGCTCTGATTCTCACTACAAGCAAATGATAAGGTATATATTTACTCACATTCATATTTTAATTTTTTTATTTTCATGAAATTTTAGGTGAAAAAAGACTCTCAATTTTAAAGTAAAGGCAAAATTGCTCACTTGTATTGAGTTTTTTTTTTTTTTTTTTTAAATTGGAATGGAATTTGATTACCATGATTCGAATTCAAGTCATGTTGTTATCATGAGTGGAAGCTTGATTAGGTAAGATTGCTTTTGTTTGCATCCACATTTTGATTTTGTTTCGATGGTAATATATATATATAATTTGGATTGTCTCAAATCTCAATTGTCAGCTAAGAAAAAAATAGCACAGTTTTTTTTTCTTAAATTGTTTCGTTAGTGGTTTAGTCCACTTATAAAAAATAAATTAAGAATATATATAAAAAAAAACTTATCAGTTCCAATATATTTTTTATACATTTATTAATCTTTTTTAAAAATAAAATAGAACAAAATAAACAATGTAAATATCATTACACTATGTAAATATAATAATAATAATAATAATAATAATTACTATTATTATTACTACTACATAAGTACAAGTAAATTGACTTGAAATATAATAAATAATTTTTAAATTCCAAATTATTAACCTTTTTCTGGGTAAGAGAAAAAATTCTTTACCAACGAGCAAAGTTCAGCAACAATACAAAAAAGGCCACAATCAATAATCTTGCCACATTCTAGGAATGATTCAAGATCTATGTCTAATCTTTAGGAAAGTTTGCCATATTCTATGATGAGGGGTTCAAACTAAACCCAAAGACACAAAAAGTGTAACAAATAAAGAAGCTAATAAAGCTCTTGTCTAATCCTAGCTACCAAGGAATAATTATTCCAATTTACATAACTTGGAAAACAAAAACAAATCCTACGAGCAACCTCTCTTCTAATTGAATTAACTAAAAACAAATTGCATACTCCTCGTGTCATTCATAAACGTTCTACCATTCCTCTCCGCTTAGATGTGATATAGTAATGTTGTAAACATGGTGAAAACTCATTTGCGCCTAGTCCTGTTTCGGATTGCTGATCGAATCCATCTTGTCCAATTATGATACCTGTAAGGCTACCTGTCAATTCCAATTCAAAGACAACAACATTCAAGGAGGCTACGGCTCCAATTGCATTAAAAAAAATAAATGATTCCTGAACTCAGCAGAAGTTAGACAAAGGCAACATACTGTGGTTAGGAATAAACATAAAACAAGATAATATCTATTCAGAGCTTGCAACTTGCCAAGGGTGGCAAGCCAAGCTATAAAATAATGTTTTTGGACATTCACACTATTCCAAACCATTCTATACAAGGGAAAAGGACCTTGCTGATTTTTAAGAAATTGATACCCACTCTTAATAGTATAAATACCATCATGAGTACCAATCCAACTGTCACCATGAAAACCTGCCTGAAGCTTGTCTCTGACCTTGAGAACCTGCTTCCAATGCCAACTTGCTCCCTGATTTGCATTACAATCAAAATTATTAACCTTAATTCAAAGCAACATCGAGGAAGAAAAATTTAAGGCTATGGTAATAATTTGTTTAAAATTCTTTTAAAACAATTGAAATACAAGCATAAAAAATATGTTAGAGTTAATAATCACTTTGGTATTTGAAAGATACACTGATAATTATTTTAATCCCCAAAAGATTTTTGACATCAATTTAGTCCTTCAAAGATCAAGATGGCATCACAAAGTGCAAAATTTTGATCCTCGAAAGATTCATATAACATCAAATAAGTCCCTAAAAGAACGAATGTGGTGTCATAGTAATCTTTAGGGAACTAAATTGATGTCGAAAATCCTTTGAGGATTAAATTGATGACCAGTGTATCTTTCGGGAATGAAAGTGACTATTTCCTCAAATATGTTACTACCTCCATCTCAAAAGGATGATAAAAAAATTATATATCAGAAACATTTTATTTGAGTGTAAATTTGTTTTGGGCTTTATTTAGACCCGTAGTTTACCAAAAAAAAAAAATGATATAAATTTACAAAATCTTTTATTCTAAATTTAAGATATAAGCATTAAGTTATTGGTGTGTGCCTCGTGATAATTTTTCGATTAGTTACACAAAATGAAATGTTATTTATTTATTTATTTTTTATTTTTCAAAATTTTGATTTATTATTAGGATAAAGTAGTAAAATATTTAATACTTTTATTTAGTATCCCATAAATAATTTAACCAATATTATTAACCTAAACTAATAACAATACAAATTTAATTTCTTATTATTATATTTTGGCTTAAATACCAAAATGGTCCCTATAATTGTTGCTCATTTTGAAATTGGTCCCTGTAAAATTTTTTCTTTGGTTTTGGTCCCTAACATTATTTATTGTTTTGGTTTTAGTCCCCCACATTTAAATCGGATGGAAATCGTTAACATGGCCTAACGGAATGGTGGTTAAGAGGCTGCTGCTGCTGTGAATGGTGGTTAAGAGGCCTAGGAATGATCACCCGTCTACACAACCTGCGCAATCATGTAGAAAGAGGGCTTTATCAATTGATCTAGCCCTCTTTCTACATGACTGTGCAGGTTGTGCAGATGGTTGCTCGTTCCCAGCAGCAACAACCTCTTGACCACCATTCCCAGTAGCAACAGTCTCTTGACCATCATTCTGGTAGGCCACGTCAGTGATTTCCATCCAATTTAAACATGAGGGACTAAAACCAAAACAATAAATAATGTCAGGGACCAAAACCAAAACTATAAATAATGTCAGGGACCAAAACCAAAGAAAATTTTTTATAGGGACTAATTTCAAAATGAGCAACAATTATATGGACCATTTTGATATTTAAGCCTTATATTTTTTTCCCCGGATCGATAAGATTAACAGTTTTGTATATTTTGGTAAAATATCCCTATTAGGTTAATATTGAGTAGATATTATCTATAAATAATATTTGAAAGAAGAGGAATTTTTAATTTTTTTTAATAAATTAAGTATATACATACATAAATAATTCTAATGATATATTAATAGTTCTAATTTCTTATGAGATTTTTATCCTTATTAGTTTGGACGTTTTCTATGAATTAAAATATATCCCTATTATAGATTAATATTTGTTAAAGATCATTTTGTGAAGAAAACTTGAAATAAAAGGATATTATTTGTAATTATTTTTTTAATAATTAAATCCCTTTATTGTAATTTTTATAAATATGTAAAATAAGAACACTTTAAGAATATTATTTAAAAAATTTAATCAATACATTTAAAATAATAAAAATATATTAATCAAATAAGAATAATATACCAGTGGAGGCTAGCAAGGGATCTGTTGCTACTTAAGCAAATGATTGGGGGTTCGATCCCCGACTTTTGCGAATGTAAGAGGTCTTGCTGGGAGATTAGCCCCCGAAAGGACCCAACAATGTCGAAAGGATTAATCACCTAGTTGCGCGAGTGAATATCTTTAAAAACAAAAAAAAAAAAGAATAATTTCTATTCAGTTACTAATCGGTTAAGGATATAAATCTATTTATAAAACTAAAAATTTCAATATTATTGATGTATTTCCATAAAATTATTTATGATTGAAATTTTATTATATATATATAAATACAAAATAATATCCTTTCATTTGAAATCTTCTTTATAAATGTTTTCTAAAAAAAGCATTTACATTATAAGATTAATTTTATTCCCAATTTATTACTCCCTCCGTCCCACAAGGATGGTTAAAAATGACTACATTTTTTTATCTCATACTATAGTTAAAATAATTAATGAATAGTTTAGAAATTGTAACTTTGAATTGTGATAGGTTAATCCATGCAAAATGTATTAAATTAGTTGTTTAATAATTGATTGATGTATTAGACAAACCATTAAATGCATGTCTCCTTAATTTTTTGATTTCTGAATTTTTTAACCATCTTTGTGGGATGGAGGGAGTATTAATTAATCTAATATTGAAAAAACTAATGAGACATATTTATTATAAAAGAAACTAACTCAAAAATTTCCTTTAATTCAATTTTTTTTATAAATAATATCTAAAAAATTATTAATCAAATAAAGATATTTTAACAAAATCTAATAGAGAAACAACTCAAATAAGAAATTAAAATTGTATGGGTTCGATGTTTAATGTGTACATCAAAATACTTTGTTGATACGAAATACAGATAAAACATAGCTAGTTAAGAAAATGCCTTTAAAAGGAAATACTCTGCTAATTATGGGTTCAATGACACCCTTTGTCTTATCAAAATGAATAAATTAAAGTTTAAAATTTTAAACATTCAATAGCTAATACGAATAGAGTAATCGGTTGTGCATTAATAATGTAAATATTTTTTTACACTCTTGACATATCATCCATCATTCATATGTTAGTGAATATAATAATGAATGATACGTAGATGGTGGAAAAAACTTGCATATCAATTAAACTTTACACATTAGGAATGAATAATGATGATATTGTTACAATTTTTTTACTTACACCCTCTTTTCTATCTCTTACTTCCTTTCATATCACATCATTTATTATATCTTTCTTCTTATACACATTCTACACATAGAAAGGAGAATCATTTTTCAACGGTACTAATATTTTTCATTCTTTTTTTTTTTTTTTAACCATGTCCATGAATATAGCTAGCTATGAAACTAATTCTTAGAGGGCGTTTGGTTAGAAAAAAGTTCTATATACATACAATCCCTTTATAAGGAATGAATCCTTTGAAATGGAAACGTAAATGGAGAGTGTCAAGTGATACAGTCAATCATTTCTTTCGTTGCATAATGTTTATAGATTTTTTGTCCTATGTTTCATATGTTATTAGTATTTTTTTACAAAACCCAATACATAATTAATACTTACTATTTTTTCTAACACACTCTTATTTATCACACTCCTTTTTTCATTTTTAATATCTTTCTCTCTCTTCAATAATGATTATATAGAAGCATTAAAGTTAAAATACCTCAAATTCTTATCTCATTTAACCATTTCTTAAAACTCGTACATAATCTTTAAAAAAAAAACTACTTATGAAAGGAAGAGAGTAGAGAATTGAGATTAACCATTTCTTAAAACTCGTACATAATCTTAAAAAAAAAAAACTACTTATGAAAGGAAGAGAGTAAGAGAGTAGAGAATTGAGATTAAATGCTAGGGATAATTTCGAAAAAAAATTATAGAGGAGTTTTATATTTAGAACCAAAATTTTTTTTAAAAAAATCCTATATACAAGGGTGGAAGGAGTATATATTAGAAATGCAAAAAAAAAATGATTTATATAAAAAATAGGGGATAGAAATCTTGAGAAGAGAGGGAAAGAAAAAAAAATCCATAAAAATTCAAAAGGTTCTTTCCCTTTGGCAGTGACTTGTGAAAGTTGATTTTGGTTTGAGGTAGCTATAAATACGATTCACATTGCATTGCATTACATTAAACTTGACATGCACCAATCATTTTCTTCCTTTAACATAGCTTTGTCCCTTCCCTTGTTTCTACCAATTAGCAACCAAATGGCCCCACAACCAACCGCTTCCAACGTCGTAAAACACCTTCCCTGCGACTCCGAGGGTGTCTGCATGTTGTGCAAGACCAAACCAACCCCTGTGGAGACTCTGCTATGCAACACATGTGTCACTCCATGGCACGTTTCTTGTCTCCCAGCTGGTGATGCTCCAACCACCTTGGTTGACGCAGAGGAATGGCAATGCCATGACTGCTCCACTGTGATCACCGAGCCACTCACTCATTATCATCACACCAATGCTGCTGTTGATGGTGGCGGCCTCGTCGCTGCGATTCGGGCAATTCAGTCGGATGCCACTCTCACTGATCAAGAGAAGGCCAAGAAACGTCAGGAATTGATGGATGGTTCATCCAGCAAGGCCTCTTCCGTGGCTGCGCCGATCGAAAAGGTGTTCGATATTTCTGATGAGAGCTTGAATTGCTCTATTTGCATGCAGCTACCAGAGAGACCAGTCACGGTTAGTGTATATATAATTGAATTGAATTGAATTGAATTTCAAATTTGAGCATTTTGATTTTATTACTCTCAATTGTAAATGCGTTTGTAGAATTGATTTCGAAATTTGACACTTTTGATCTGACTTAGCTTGTCTATCACTCTATTGTTGACGTGCGTGCGTGAGGAATCGATAGATTGCGAAATTTTAGGTTTTTGATTTGCTTATTTTGTCATTCTATTGTTAATATGTTTGTAGAATTGATTGCAAATTTTGAGCTTTTTGATTTGATTAGATTTGTCTTAATGTATTGTTAATGTGTTTGTATATTCTATTTCAAAATTTGATCATTTTAATTTGATTGTTTTGTTTCAGACTCCTTGTGGTCATAACTTTTGCTTGAAGTGTTTTCAAAAATGTTTTTCGAAGGGCAATAGAAAATGTGCTAATTGCCGTGCCACAATACTGCAAAACATGGTGAACAACCCTCGGATCAATTCGCAGCTTGCCATTGCCATCCGATTGGCAAAGATGGCAAGATCTGGATTTGCTGTTCCAAGGGATAATCTGCCCAAGGTCTATCATCCTATTAACAATGAAGACCGTCCAGACACAGCTTTCACCACAGAGAATGCTAAGAAGAATGGATTGGCAAATGCCTGCACTGGGAGGATCTTTGTTACTGTTCCCAAAGACCATTTTGGACCCATCCCTGCTGAGAATGACCCTACAAGGAATCGTGGTGTTCTGGTGGGAGATACATGGATGAGTAGGATTGAATGTACACAGTGGGGTGCTCATGTTCCCCATATTGCTGGCATTTGTGGCCAGGGTACTTATGGTGCTCAGTCTGTTGCCCTTTCTGGAGGGTATGTTGACGATGAGGACCACGGTGAGTGGTTCCTCTACACTGGCAGGTATTCCCTTTTCTTACCACCTTTAAGGGTTTTATATGATAGATGCATTGATTTTTTTTTTTTGTTAAACTTCTTGTGTTGATCTTTTCATGCAGTGGTGGAAAAGATCTCACTGGCAATAAACGCACTAACAAGAGCCACTCCTTCCATCAGGAATTTGTGGGCAAAAATGAGGCCCTAAGACTTAGTTGCCTAAAGGGCTATCCAGTGCGGGTTGTAAGGTGAGTTTATAACATCATTCACTACCATGGAGCATATAATCGAATGAATAACTCTATATTTATATTCTTAACTCATTTCCTATAAAATCCTCTTCATTTGAAGGAGAACTAGTCATTACTTATGACTTGCAGTAATATCAATGTTCCATTGTATCTTCTAGCCATGATTTAGAGACCGTTTATATTAATTCATTGTCCAGGATTCTGATCCTAGTTCCTTGGCTTAAATTGACTTACATATATGCCTGTATGTAATATCTATGAGACAGTGTGAAATACGTTTGTCTGCATTGAACAAGTACTATAATTTATAATGATGGGATCTTTGTGCTTTTGTATAAAAATTTTCCCTTGTTTTTGGTCAGGTCCTCCAAGGAGAAATGTTCCGCATATGCACCTAGTGAAGGGGTAAGATATGATGGAGTTTACAGAATTGAGAAATGCTGGCGCAAGATTGGAAAACAAGTAAGATATTTGTAATGATTATAGTAAAGACCATTTAATGACGCCTAAAATGTATTTTTACTAGACAGCTTTCTCTAAATTTATTCATAGAGTACCTTTTCTGTGATAGGGTTACAAGGTCTGCAGATATTTGTTCGTGAGATGCGACAATGACCCTGCCCCCTGGACAAGGTCAGTTTCTCACATCTACTTGTTTGTGTCTATCTTTTGTGTGATCATGACTTTTGAATTTATATTACAATGTTAATTTGTAGCGATGATTGCGGAGATCGCCCACGTTCCTTGCCTAAGATCAAAGAGCTGAAGGGTGCAATCGATATAACTGAAAGGAAGGAAGATCCATCATGGGATTATGATGTAAGTGATGTTGTCTGCTATTGAATTTTTCTCAGGTTTCTTTATATCTTAAAGCTTTCCTTATATCTGCTAATTTTTACCATTTTCATTGTATTTGAGAATCATAATTTGGGAAACTTCATTTCTCCATCAATAATAGCTTCAGTTTTCTGTTCTATAGTTTTTGAAAGTTTGTAATACATTTGATTAAATTTCAGGCAGAAAAGGGCTGCTGGTTGTGGAAGAGGCCTGCGCCGGAAAGTAGGAAAGCAGTAGGCAATGTAAGCCCTGTGGAAGGACCAATAAGAGTAGCAAAACGAAAAGGAAAAAGAGCATCTGGGAAAGAAAAGCTACTTAAAGGTATATGCTTCTCAGACTTGCTTTTCTACAGACGAATCTTAGCTTTTATTGCTTTAACTTAAATCATTGTTATTTGCTGCCATTGTGGTTACTAACGCAATAGCATTACATTTGTTACGGTGATATAATTTTGCCTCTTGTTTCATTGTTTTGCAGATTTTGGTTGCCAAATCTGTCGTGATGTGTTGACCAACCCTCTTACAACACCTTGTGCTCATAATTTCTGCAAAGCCTGTTTGGAGGGAGCATTTTCTGGCCAAAGTTATGTTAGACAAAGGGTTTGCCAAAATGGACGTTCTTTACGTGCACAGAAGAATATCATGAAATGCCCATCTTGCGAAAACGACATAGCCGAGTTTCTGCAGAACCCACAGGTTAGTAGCACAGATGTTTTCAACCAAGTTTTTGCTTCCACTCAATTTTGCAACAAAAAAAAGAAAAGGTTGCCTGGATACAATTTTGGTGACAGTTTTCAAGCAAAGTTTAATATAGCTTGAGTCAGTCTCAGAATTATAATTTTTAATTGCCTTCCTGTTCTTGGCTTTTGGTTTACATTGATTTTTGTCATGAGATTAACATTTTTTTTGTTATCAAGTTCTATATTCGATTATGGGCTAATTAAAATTCAATCTTTGTGCAGATTTCTTTTAGTAACATTCCTAATTACTTCAAAATGCTTATACCTTTGTTTATAAATATGGAATTTGAGCAAGGAAGAAACCAAGCCAGTTTAGTTTAGATTGTTGTTGTATTGATTCTATGTTAAGAACGTATAAGGTGACCTTCAATGTCATCACAATTACATTCAAAACACAATGCTCAAAAAGAGAATCTGATGACTAAAGGTTGATATGTATGTTATATAGTGCAAGTTTAATAATGAATTTGAGGCCTTAGACAGTGTAAATATATGTAGCAAATGGTATAATATTTACTAGAACACTTGTGAAATTGGGTTATATGCTTATATACAAACACAGAGACAGAGACAGCCCCCCGTGGTACGGGTTATGGGCCTTAATGTAATCTGTTTTATACTTTTATACTATATATGCTTGTACTCTGTAACCCTGATTAGCACAAGAAATAATACGGAACTATAGCTGCTCTATAGTTGCAGACGTAGGCATAATTGACCGAACTGCGTGACCAATTCTGTGTGTTCTCTCTCTTTCTCTTCTGTTTCTTTATACTTCTGTTACAACTAGACTAAATATAACCAAAATAATTGTGGTTGATGTGGCAGATTAACAGGCAAATGATGGATCTCATAGAAACGTTCAAGCGTGAGGCTGAAGAAATGGAGGAGGGGAACTCATCAGGGTCAAGTTCAAGTAACAAGAAGAATGTGGATCATGAGAATGGGGTTTCAAGTGAGAAAGGGTTACAGGAAAAGCAGACACAAAAGCGAAGGAAAGGTGCAAAAGGTGGAGCAGCAGTTGTGGTGAACAAAGAGGAGGAAGAAAATTGCGTGAGTGAGTGATTGTGCAATTAAAAGAAAGGCCTGCAGCAGCCACTGAGCTGACAAGCTTAGTGTCTATGTCTTGGATATATATATATATATATATAGATTACTGTATCAATCGTATGTCTTTTCTTTTTCTTTTAATATTTTTTATGAGCTTGGGAATTGATATTTGTTATTTGACTTATATGTTACTTTGGCTTGTGATGCAATTCATATATACTGGCATACTGCTTCATCTCTTCACCTTGGCTGGTATTTGGTGCATCCAATTTCTTAAAGCTAGCCACCTTCTATATTCACTCTATCTAGAATTACTGCTCGGGGTCGTGATTTCAGATTTTCAGGAGTCATGAGGGAAACACCTTTTCAAAGTGGTTTATTTCTTTACTCATTCTCAATTTGCACCCTTTTTATAAAATTCTAAGTGCAAATTTTAGATTTGCATAATGCATGAATGATGTCAACGATATTTTGGTTTGGGGACCAAAAATAAACAATATTTTACTAGCCTATTATGTTTTGTTTTGAGGTTTTATTATGTTATATGTATATCAAGAATTGACATCTAAATATATATTTATTATGTTATATGTACATCAAGAATTGACATCTAAATTACTAAATATATATTTGCTTGTCTATTTTAGACAAACAGATATATATCCAGATTAATAAACAAGTAGATGTACATCCAAATGTCAATTTTGGATGTACACATAACATAATTGTTTTCTTTTTTTTGGAGGGAAAATGGAATTTATTAGCTCAAAAGGTCAGCATAAGTTGCCTGAAGTACATGTGTTGGAGCATTCATACTCCAAAAACCATGAGGAAATTGAACAGCACTAACAGCAAGTAAATGTGCTGGATTGTTTAGATTTCTCTTAACATGTGCTATAGTAAACATATCAAAAAGCCTCAGCAGAGTGTTGCAGTCATGTAAAATTGTGACAATGCAGTGAGGGATGTGAGCCCCTTCCACAACTAAAGCTCTACGAAGCACCAAGGAATCTGTCTGACAAGCAATCTTCTCATAACCATTATCAATTGCCAGCTTTAATCCCATTCTCATAGCTAGCTCTTCAGCCACAAGCGGTTCATGCGTGGAGTCCAAAAGTTGGCACGCAGCAATATTCACAATTCCGTCACTGTCCCTCATGAGAACACCAAGACCCGTACCGCCATTAGCAGGACATGCTGCATTAGTATTCATAGCTATCCATCCTTCATTTGGTGGTTCCCAAGATGTTACATTTGAGCTTGTAGGTCCTCCCATAACATGTTCGTCATGCTTCAAGTTTGCATCAGTGAAGTCCTTCACCACGGAAAGTGCCATCATCATAACAGGAATTTGTTGAAAAGGCTTTTGATTGTATAAGAGATCATTGCGGCTCTTCCATATACTCCAACAAATTGCACAAATTATCTGCACCACTTCATCACTGTCCTGTATAATACTATGCTCCAGCCAACTGAGGAAATTCGTATGCGATCGTATACGGAGGCTTAGTGGCGAGGCAAACCAAAGCGGTTGGACTGCTTCACATAACAAGAATAGATGATCAAAGGTCTCTTCCTTCTTTTCACATAGAGGACATTCTCTTGGACTCTCAATTCCACTATGTGCGAGCTTGTTACGTAAAGGGAGTCCATCATTTAGCACTCGCCATATGAAGTTCTTAATCTTCATTTGGACCTTAATCTTCCAAAGCTTCCGCCACAACTTTGAATCCCTGGTGCATGAAGGTCCAGGAGATGATGCTGATTTCCTTTGATCAAGCCAGCAATATGCACTCTTCACGGTAATCTGTCCGTCTATGGTGTGTGGCCAAACCAAACGATCAGGACATGAGGACCAACACAAGGGAATGTTTTTAATTCTGTTTGACTCCTCCGCCATGAATAAGCTGTCAATTAGATTACCATCCCAGGAACATGTATGTTGCACAATGAGTGAATTCACTGTAGCATTTGCATACTGGCTAGGGGCTGAAGACAGAATCTTAGAGCAGCCAGGTGGAGGTAGCCAATTGTCCTCCCAGATCCTCACATTTGTTCCATTGCCAATACGCCAAAAACTTCCCTCTTTGACAACAAATCTACATTCCCATAAACTCTTCCATGTATAGCTAGGTGAGAACCCGAGAGGAGCATCAAGGATTGATGTTCTTGGAAAATACTTTCCTTTAAGAACACGTGTGAGAAGGAGATTTGGGTTTGAATTAATTCTCCACACATTCTTTGCTAAGATTGCTTGATTAAATAAAGACAAATTCCTGAATCCCAAGCCTCCCCTATGCTTTGGCTTGCACATTTTGTCCCAAGCAATCCAATGCACCCGCCTTTCATTTTCTGTATGACCCCACCAGAAATTTCTGATCATAACTTCAATTTCATTGCAAGTATTCAGTGGCAGTTTAAAACAGGACATAATTGAATGGCCTGGGCAATAGATTTGATGAGCACCTCCTTGCCTGCTCTAGATAAAACTTTCTCCTTCCATCCTTTGAGCTTCTTCCACACACGATCTTGCATCCCTGCAAAAATAATCTTCTTTGATTTTCCAATTACTGTTGGCAGTCCTAGATACTTGGAGTGAGAGTCCACTGTCTTTACACCCATCCGATCTCGGATCATTTGTTGAGTATCATCAAGTACATTTCGACTAAAAGAGACCTCTGATTTGTCCAAGTTAATCTTTTGACCAGAAGCTAATTGGTATTGTTCCAAAATAGACATAAGGAAAGAAGCTTCCTCCAAAGTGGCTCTGGAAAAAAGAAGACTATCATCTGCAAACAATAAATGCGAAATAACCGGGGCACTGCGGGCAATCTTTATACCATGAATCCTATTTTTAGTTACACCTTTTTGTAGCATACACGAGAGAACTTCAGTACATAAGACTAATGATATTACCTGGAAAGAGCATTGAAGTAAGGACATTTTGAAGAAAGCACCATTCAATCCTATCATAGGCCTTAGACATATCAAGCTTCAAAGCCATAACCCCTCTCTTTCCTTTTGTTTTTTTTTTTCATCCAGTGGAAACTCTCGAAGGCAATAAGAGCATTATCTGTTATGTGTCTGCCCGCTACAAAGGCACTTTGAGCTTCATCAATAAGATGAGGGAGAACCAATTTCAATCTATTGGCAATCGTCTTTGTTATAATCTTCATTGTAACATTACAAAGACTAATAGGGCGCATATCCTTGGGATTCGTTGGGCGCTTGACTTTTGGAATTAGTGTGATAAGTGTATCGTTTATCGCACTTGGATCAGCCCCATTATTTAGCACTGCCAGCACCCAACATGTCACATCATGCCCTATAATATGCCAATATTTCTGGAAAAAAATAGTTGGTAAACCATCAGAACCAAAGGCCTTTAGAGGGTGCATTTGCTGTATAGCATTAAAAACTTCAGCACTAGTAAAAGGCTTTTCCAGCAATGCAACCTTTTCAGGCTTTAATTTACGGCTAATAATAGCATCTAAATTTTGAACATGAGGAGGCATACTAGAGGAAAATAAAGAAATGTAAAATTTATCAAGTACCTCTGCAACATTGTTATGGCTAGATACCAAGTACCCATCCTCACATTTTATTTTTTTATGTTGTTAGTCTCCCTCCGTTGTGACGTTTTCCTATGAAAAAATTTTGAGTTCTTATTGATTGGGGTCTAATATGTGATGTTTTTGTACTTTTTTTTTGCCTCCCTTTTATATAGTATGTGGCTTGTTTCTTGAGTAAATTGGAATAAAACAATGGAATTTTGTCATTATAAGATTTCTGGAACCTTTTGATGTGTTTGGTTTATTTTTAGGTATTTAAGCTCTTAAAACAGTGATTTTTGCAAAGGAATGAAGAATGAGAGCTTGGTACTTGAATTGGGAAGAGAAAGAGGAAAAAATGAAGAAAAGTTGATTCTGGGCGCGCAAACTGCGAGAAAGTGACACTGTTCGCTGTTTTGATCATAACTTGAGCTACGCTTATCCAAACGAGGCGATCTATATATCATTTTAAAGCTAAGGAAAAGATCTACAACTTTACTTTGCCAAAAATAGCCTTGCTCAAATTCGTCCATCTTGGGGGTCAAAAACAGTGCCGAAGTTGCTGTCAGACACAAATACGGGATTCTAGAAGGATTTTAATGATAAATTCTATTTGTAGATAAGATTATTAAAGATTAGTTTATTTTAATAGGATCTTATCATATTATATTCAGATTTAGGATTAGTTTTATTCAAATAAAAATCTTATCACATTAGATTGAAAATTAGGTTAGTTTTATCTATATAATAATAGGATTAGGATTCATTCATAAGAGGAGAGACACTCATACAACTCCATAGAATAATAGTAGATTAGGATTTGAGACTTGGAGAAGGAACAAGGATTGGAGGTTTTTGTGAAGAACGCGGAGTTAGCTCAAGGATTCATGGTAATTATTTTTATCATGTTTATTGTGTTTTCTCTTGTAAGTATGAACTAATTCCATCTTTGGGATGTAGGAGTAGATGAATGGAACCTTTTTAATATTTCTAATAATAAATTAATCTTGTTTTCCGCTATTGAATTTTGTGTTTGATTGTTCTTATTTGTTTCTCATGAAAGAAGTTGTTTCATGACTTTTGAAAATCCTTTATGAATAAGCATATTAATTTAGGATTTAGTCATTGATAAAACAACTCAATTGCATAGGCACAGACATGTTTTCTATGAATTGGGTAATTTTATAAAAAGAGGTTTTGACTGAACTTAATGAAAGGGTTAGGTTTTAAGGCTCCCTTGAGACATCATTGGGAGATTAATCTCTAAAATATAGAAACATGCTAAGACATTAGATGTTATCTAATTTTGCAAAACCAATTCGGAATTCAAGGAAAATAAATTAATTTGTTATAGAATATTTAGGAACCTGCATCGAAACTACATCCCGCCTTTCCCCTTGTCAAAGAGTCATTTATTTTAATTTCTATTTTTATTTACAAATTCATAAATCCTTTGTCTCGTTCACTAAGTAATATTAATTAGGTGGAATTAATTAAATGGTCACTCCCTTGGGTACGATACTCGGACTTCATTGTCTATATTACTTGTACGATCTGGTACACTTGTCAGAATCCCAACAAGTTTTTGGCGCCGTTGCCGGGGAGTGATTTTGTTTTAATTAATTTTGGTACTAATTTAATTTTACTCAGTGTAACTTGGGTATATATTTTTATTTTTCTTTATTTTATTATTATGTAACATGGCTTATTCTCATGATGACATAGAATGCATCAATTTTATTTTGTCGGCACCTATTCCATCCTGTTTTGCACAAAATGTTTTTGATGAGATTAAAGTTTTTGATGGTCTTTTAGAGGAGGTGGTACAAAAATCTTCTTTTACGGAAGATCAAAGTGCTTCCTTTTCTAAACCCATAGAAAAAGAAAAAATTGTGCATGATGAGATTGAGGAAGTGAAACAAGATAAATTGAATAATGGGATGAGTCTAGGTGTTGAATTAGGGTCCACTTTGCATGATGAATTTTTTGCTCTTGCTAAATATATTGGATTGCATGAATATGTGGAACCCTCAAAAAAATTTCCTTCAATTTACCCCTTAATTTTTTATGACTTCCCTGATGCTCATGATGATGATAAGTCATTGTTCTCCTTTTCAGAGCCTGAAAAGGCAACCTTGCTAAGCCATGGAGTTTATACTTTCATAGACTCCATGCATGATGGAAATGACAAGCACCATGTGATGATGCTTGGAGTGAAAAATGCACCATTTGACCCGGGAGGGTTTGAAACTATTTTTAAACATTTGCTCCAACATCATCCGTGCATATTTCCATGGGATCCAGGAATAACTTATTATTGCTGTATAACATGGAAGTTGTGCTATAGGATTTGGGATCCTGGTGGGTTCTCTTTAGTTTTGTAGTAGTGTAGGATTTAAATTTTTAATTAGGAGATTGAATAAAGAGTTTAGAGTTTTCTATATGTAACTGCTAATGGGGTGCTTCTAGCACTATTTTTAGTTGTTCATGTGACACGAGTGAATAAGTTTGGGGGAGTCCTCCATGGTGCATCAAGAGAGAATGTTGTGCTACAAAGGGAAGTCTCTAACTCCTTTCTTTTGTTTTTAGTTTTTAATTTTTATTTTGTAGTTTAGTTAGTTTATTTTGCTTGAGGACAAGCCAACCTCTAAGTTTGGGGGAGTGGACAAAATAAATTTTTATGACTTGAATTGTTCTCCCATATTTGGTGTTGGTTTGTGTCTTGGGTAAAGATAGATGAATATTCTAGGATTAGGACTATTTTTTTTTATTATATATGTAAATACTTGATTTAGGATAATGACTCATTGATTGTATAACACTGTTTTGGATTGAGTTTTAAGTTTTGTTGAGAACTGGTTATTTTGATAAACTGTTTTGGAACAAGTTATTAGTGAACTGACTGTTTAACATGTGAGATATTTGAGCCTTTACACTTGACAAGGGTATGTGTTTTATATTGAATATTTATTTTGTGATTGAGACCCCTATTTCTTTCATGAGTGTGTTCACTTTGATTTTGTGTTCTAGAACTTGACCGGTGACCATTTTGAGATTGATAATTGTTTGTATGCATTAAGATGATTAAGGCACCCAGGATTATTTTTCTCGCCTTCAACAGATTTTTGATAAATATTATCCCTTAGTGACCCACTTTGAGCCTATTGATATATGATTTCTTTGGTACCCTTTTCATAAATGTTATATATTTTTGGTATCCTTTGAAATGTGAATGGTGCAATTGGGAATATGTTGATTCAAAAAGTGCTGATTTGAAAGTATTAATTGTGATCTCTATTTCTCTTCCAAAAAAAAAAGAAAAAATATAAGGAAAAAGAGAAGAGAATAGAGAGAATGAGAATGAAAAAAAATGAAGGGGAATTAAATTGGAGTTGATATTTATTATAAAACCAATGCTCCATTTATATATTAAAGGGATGTTGTTTGATTTCATATTTTTAGCCCTTTGTATAATCCTTTGTTTCTTTTATCTCATCTTTCATCTTTAGCCATGGTCTCGTTACAACCAAAATTAAGACCTTTTGATTTTTGCATGTATTCAATAATTTCAGTGGAGATATTGGTCTATGGTCAAGCATATGGTAACACATTGTCATTGGATGAACTTGAGTGAATTGTTATAACCCTTGATACACATGAGAGATATACACAGTGAGATTGAGAGAGTTCACTAGTTCCTGCTTCTTTTGGAGTTTGTTTCTTTAACCAGTTTTTTATGGAAGTTATTGCTTGTGAAGAAAAGTGTATGAATCATGAGTCTGAAGTCTTGGATTAGGTGTTTGCATATTAATTTAGAAAATGGTCCATGTTTTAGAATTTTTATTTTACTTTTGTCTGGGACATGCAAAATGCTAAGTTTGGGGGTGTGATTGGGGTCTAATATGTGATGTTTTTGTACTTTTTTTGCCTCCCTTTTACATAGTATGTGGCTTGTTTCTTGAGTAAATTGGAATAAAACAATGGAATTTTGTCATTATAAGATTTCTGGAACCTTTTGATGTGTTTGGTTTATTTTTAGGTATTTAAACTCTTAAAATAGTGATTTTTGCAAAGGAATGAAGAATGAGAGCTTGGTACTTGAATTGGGAAGAGAAAGAGGAAAAAATGAAGAAAAGTTGATTATGGGCGCGCAAAATGCGAGAAAGCGACATTGTTTGCTGTTTTGATCATAACTTGAGCTACGCTTATCCAAATGAGGCGATCTATATATCATTTTAAAGATAAGGAAAATATCTACAACTTTACTTTGCTAGAAATAGCCTTGCTCAAATTCGTCCATCTTGGGGGTCAAAAACAGTGCCGAAGTTGCTGTCAGACACAAATACGGGATTCTAGAAGGATTTTAATGATAAATTCTATTTGTAGATAAGATTCTTAAAGATTAGTTTATTTTAATAGGATCTTATCATATTATATTCAGATTTAGGATTAGTTTATTCAAATAAAAATCTTATCACATTAGATTGAAAATTAGGTTAGTTTTATCTATATAATAATAGGATTAGGATTCATTCAGAAGAGGAGAGACACTCATACAACTCCATAGAATAATAGTAGATTAGGATTTGAGACTTGGAGAAGGAACAAGGATTGGAGGTTTTTGTGAAGAACGCGGAGTTAGCTCAAGGATTCATGGTAATTATTTTTATCATGTTTATTGTGTTTTCTCTTGTAAGTATGAACTAATTCCATCTTTGGGATGTAGGAGTAGATGAATGGAACCTTTTTAATATTTCTAGTAATAAATTAATCTTGTTTTTCGCTATTGAATTTTGTGTTTGATTGTTCTTATTTGTTTCTCATGAAAGAAGCTGTTTCATGACTTTTGAAAATCCTTTATGAATAAGCATATGAATTTAGGATTTAGTCATTAATCAAGCAACTCAATTGCATAGGCACAGACATGTTTTCTATGAATTGGGTAATTTTATAAAAAGAGGTTTTGACTGAACTTAATGAAAGGGTTAGGTTTTAAGGCTCCTGTTATGGACCGGATCTACGAAAATACTTCACTAAACCGGTTTATCAGCTATCTAGGTCCCTTTAAGGGGTTTGAATATCATGAAACCGGATTACCAGATTTGCAGGGCTTATGCGGGCCCATATTCGTATTAAAGTCAGTTCCTCAAATGAGAAAGGCCCGTTAGTGGCCCAAATCCGTTCCTCCTCCAGATTGACAAAGAAGAGGACTTCTTGCTGACCAACTTAGGATTCCTTACCTCGTAAAATCGGTTAAACGGTTACTCCTTCGACAAGGCCATCTAATCTGAATGCCTTGGATTCCTATGCAGATGGTGAGCAACAACTCCTCCATAATATCCACTTAATTCTTGCTATTATTACCTGCCGTTAGCAGTTATGCAGCCGTACCCATTGATGAGGAGGGAAACTCAATGGTAAGGTTACCAGCTTATATAGGAGGGTGGAGGATAACCAGGTATGCATCCTTCAATCTCACACAAACACACACACCACCCCCCAAAATCACCGAAAACGACAATAGAGCCGGTATCCTGGAAATCAGGGTGCCTATCTGCAGTCTGAAAGTAAACAGTAGAATACTGGACACTTGACCGATTAGCTCAAGTACCAGACATTCTACAACAGAACATTGGCGACCACAGTGGGAGCGAGAAACCTATTCCCACCACTTTTGTGAACAAGATGGATAACCGGTCACAAGGAGAACGAATCGAACCCAGCCACCATAGTGTCGGAGATTTGAGAAACCGATTGAATGGAGGGAAAACTCCCACCCAGCAGAAAGATCTAAGGGAGCACCTGAGTGAAGGTAGGAGACGAATGGAAGAAGAACGGTCTAAGCATGATAGTCCCCCTCGTACTGATCAGGAAAAATCGCGGCAGAGGCAATCCTTTAAGGATGACAGCCCCCCGCATTCTGAACATGAGAGCAGAGGATCATCGGATGGACGTTCGCAAAGAAAGATGAACTTAGAAACAGAATTGGCGTGCCTCCGGAAGCGTTTGGATGCGCAAGATAAGTTGATGAAAGAGCTGAAAAAAGGAACGACATTCTCCACACCAGAAATGGAGGAGGACCTCATAAGGGATGAGGAACCGGAAGAAAGAGATCATCCATTTTCCGATCAGATTATGAACTTTCCGATGCCTGAGAATCTCAAGGCTCCAACTAATGTAGATTCTTACTTCGGAAATTCAGACCCTCAGGAGCACATAGACAGTTTCTTGGTAGCAATGTCCTGTCAGGGGGCTAAAGATGCGTATAAATGTCGCACTTTTCCCTTGACTCTGAAAAAGGCAGCATTGCGGTGGTACTCTAAATTAGAGCCCAACTCTATCAGGTGCTGGAAGGATTTGGCTGCAAAATTCCTGGGCCATTTCACTACCAGCAAGGCTCAGCCAAAATCCGAACATCACCTGTCGCAAATTAAGCAAGGAAAAGATGAGTCACTAAGGGATTTCCTAACCCGGTTCAATTCTGAATACTTGTCGATCAGTGACATTGAAGCATCCGTGGCCCTTCACTTGTTGATGAGAGCCCTGAAACCCGGTGAGTTTACTGATCATTTGGTCATGCACAGAATTAGAACCATGGATGAAGTGATGGAGAGAGCAGAAAAGTATATCAATTTAGAAGAATATCAAAAGGCCCAGGATAACTATGTCATTGGAGGAACAGGAAAGAAGAAGGAGGCGTTTTTTCCAAAGGGATCAGGAAAAGGTAATCGCGAAGGAGAAAGGACTGGAAGAGGAGATCCAAGGGGAAGGAAGCCAGAGAGCAGATATGATGAATACACGCCCTTGAACACCTCAAGGTATGAAATCCTTAGAGAGGTTATGAATGCAGAACTGATGGAAGTGGACAGACCTCCCCCGCTAAGAAGACCACCCACCAAGGAGAACCAGCGTAAAAGATGCAGTTGGCATGGTGGATATGGCCATACGGATGAGGAATGTGTCCAGCTTAGAGACGCATTGGAAACACTGATAAGAAGGGGGAAGCTGAAAAGGTATGTCCAGTCTCCTGGAGGATCATCTAACGAACGCAGCTCTGGAAGGAGAGCCAGAAGCCCAATAAGGAGGAGAACCAGGAGTCCCGTACGGAGGAGAACCCGATCACCAGCAAAAAGAGACAGAACTCCCAGGCATACCAGGCAGTCCCCCGACAAAAAAGAAGGTAACAGTGGTAATAGTAATGAAGATTTAGAACTAATCTCTACGATTGCAGGAGGATTTTCAGGTGAAAATGATTCTATAACGTCTCAAAAGCGACAACTGAAACTTGCAACAATGGTTGTCGCCTCCTCCAGCAGACAAAAAATGTCCCATCCTCCCATTATGTTCACTGAAGCAGACCTGGAGGGAGTCATTCCCCATCATAATGACCCACTGGTGATAACGGGAATAATTGATAGGTTCAAAGTTTGCAGAATGATGGTAGATCAAGGGAGTTCTTCCGACATCATGTTTTCCGAGCTCTTTGACCGTTTGAAGTTGAAGCCTCAGGATCTGCGTCCATGCCAAAAAGAATTAATTGGTTTCACTGGAGACACCATCAGACCAAGAGGGTATATTGACATCAGGCTGACATTGGGAACACCCCCTCGATGTCGGACTGAGAAGATATATTTTGCGGTGGTAGATTTCCCATCAGCATATAACGCGATTCTAGGGCGCCCCACCCTGAAAGCATTCCAGGCGGTCGCTTCCCCTCTTCACATGGCAATGAAGTTCCCAGGAGAGAAGGGTGCGGTTATTACAGTACGGGCGGATCAGATGCAGGCGAAAACCTGCTATATTGCTAGCTTGAAGGCCACTAAAGAGAATGTAAAGAAGCAGATGCAGATAAAGAAAGGCAAAGCCCCCGTTTCCTCTTCTAGTGTGATGATGGTAGATTTAGACATGAGGGAAGACATTAAAGAAGAACGTCTCAAGCCTGAAGGAGAGTTGGAAAAAGTTCAGATAGGTGAAACACCAGATCACTGGACGCAGGTAGGAAAAGATTTGCCAAAAGAAGAGAAGGAGAAGCTGGTTACTTTGTTAAGGGAGAACAAAGATCTGTTTGCATGGACAGCTGCTGACATGCCTGGTTTGGATCCGGAATTTATATGTCACCGTCTGTCTATAGATCCTACATTCAGACCAGTGGCTCAGCGCAGGAGGAAGATGGGTGCTGAACGACAGAAAGTCATCGCTTCAAGCGTGGAGGAGCTTTTACAAGCTGGATTCATTCGTGAAGTCCCCTACACTACATGGCTGGCAAATGTGGTCTTGGTGAAAAAAGCTAATGGAAAATGGCGCATGTGCGTCGATTATACAGATCTTAACAAGGCATGCCCCAAAGATACCTACCCACTTCCCAATATTGACAAACTTGTAGACAGCTCAGCTGGTTACCAGCTACTCTCCTTTCTAGACGCTTATTCTGGTTATAATCAAATTCCAATGTTTGAAGATGATCAGGATAAAACAGCTTTCATGACCGATAGGGCAGCCTATTGCTATACTGTAATGCCCTTCGGTTTGAAAAATGCAGGTGTCACTTACCAAAGAATGATGGACAAAGTTTTTGCTGGACTGATAGGTCCTACTTTGGAGGTTTACGTGGATGACATGATTGTCAAGTCCATGATACAGGAGAACCACAAACAAGATCTAGAAGCGGTCCTGGCCAAGGTACGTAAGCACAATATGCGGCTTAATCCACTAAAGTGTGCATTTGGTGTCACAGCAGGAAAGTTTTTAGGTTTTATGCTCACCAACAGAGGAATAGAGGCTAACCCAGAGAAATGCGAGGCAATCACTCGTATGAGGAGCCCAAGTTCAGTCAAAGAAGTTCAACAGCTTACAGGTCGTATTGCTGCATTAACAAGGTTCCTGTCCAAATCTGCTTACAAGTCGCTTCCCCTGTTCAAGTTACTAAAGAAGGATAAGGAGTTTAAGTGGTCTGGAGAATGTGAGGCTGCTTTCCAGGAGCTCAAGCATTACCTTTCAAACCCTCCAATCCTTAGTAAACCCGAATCAGGTGAAACACTGTATTTATATTTATCTGTTAATGATGAGGCTGTAAGTGCTGTGATGGTCAGGGAAACAAAAGAAGGACAAAAACCTGTATATTTCGTAAGCAAAGTATTACAGGAAGCTGAAAAGAGATATCAGAAGGTGGAGAAGATGACATTCGCATTAGTCGTCACTGCTAGACGTCTAAGGCAGTATTTCCAGTGTCACCCGGTGGTAGTACGAACTGATCAACCCATCCGGCAAATACTACAAAAGCCTGATTTGGCAGGTCGCATGATCGCTTGGTCAGTGGAACTTTCTGAATATGGGATCAACTATGAAGCGAGGACAGCTATAAATTCGCAAGTACTTGCAGATTTCGTAGCAGAGTTGACGCCGAAAGCAGACCCTAAAAGCTGGACTCTCTTTGTGGACGGATCTTCTAACCCCTCTGGAGGAGGAGCTGGAATCATTCTGGAGAATGCTCAAGGTATTTCCATTGAATACTCTCTTAGATTTGATTTTCAAACGTCTAATAACCAAGCCGAGTATGAGGCATGCCTTGCTGGCATGACTATGGCCAAAGATCTAGGAGCCCGCTCTATTCTCCTGTACAGTGACTCTCAACTGGTGATTTCCCAAATAAAAGGAAATTTTCAAGCAAAAGAGTCTCTGCTGCAGCAATACCTCATGAAATGCAAACAAATGGCAGAAACGTTTGAGGAAGCAGATTTTGAACACATTCCAAGGGAGCAGAATTCTCGTGCTGACATCTTATCGAAATTGGCAAGTACCAAAAAACCGGGGAATCACAGATCAGTGGTGCAACAAACTATATTTCACCCTAGTGCGACACTAGCAGTGGAAGATGAAGACTCGTGGGCCTCCCCTATTTTGGCATATTTGCTCCATGGCACGCTTCCAGCAGAAGAAGAGGCATCCAGAAAGGTACGGAGAATGGCCCCTCACTTTATCATTCAGGATGGATTGTTGTACAGAAGAGGGTTTTCCTCGCCCCTACTCCGATGCTTGTCCAGCAAAGAGGCAGAAGCAGCCATGAAAGAAATACATGAAGGGAGATGCAACCATCACCTAGGGGGAAGGAGTTTGGCAAGAAAAATCTTAAGAGCCGGATTTTACTGGCCAACGATACACCTGGATTCCATGAATCACGTCAAAAAATGTGACAAGTGTCAAAAGCATGCAGATGTCCACTTGGCCCCTCCGGAAGAGTTACACTCGATTGCTGCTCCATGGCCGTTTTATCAATGGGGAATGGACCTATTAGGCCCTTTTCCACAAGCTGCCGGTCAAGTGACGCACCTAATTGTAGCAGTAGATTATTTTACCAAGTGGATCGAAGCCAAGGCAGTGGCCACCACTACTTCAACCCAAATCCAGAAATTCCTGAGCAATCAGATAATTCCACGTTTTGGCATTCCTAAAGTAATTGTCACTGACAACGGCCGCCAGTTTATCAACGAAGCCTTTCAAAATTTCCTCCGTGAGTTGGGAATCAAACAAAGATTATCCTCTGTGGAACATCCACAGACCAATGGACAGGCAGAGGCGGCAAATAGGTGCATCTTAAGAGGTTTAAAAAGGAAGCTAGAAGACAGTAAAGGCAAGTGGGTGGAAATCATAGAGTCCATGCTGTGGTCATACAGAACCACCCCTCACTCTGCTACTGGAGAGACTCCTTTTAAATTAACCTATGGAAGTGAAGCTATGATCCCGTTAGAAATAGGATCTACCAACTTGAGGTCAAGATACTTTGACCCTGACACAAATGTAAAACTTCTGAGGGAGAATCTTGATCTTTTGCAGGAATCCAGGGAGATGGCCATTATTCGCATGGCAACAATCCAGCAACAATCAGCCAAGCAGTACAACTTAAAGGTTATCCGCCGTTCGTTCAAAGAAGGGGACCTGGTCCTAAGAAGGTTAGATGTGCATGGAAAAGAGCCAACACATGGGAAGTTAACTGCCAATTGGGAAGGTCCGTATCGGATCCGCGCAAAGACAGATAATGGAGCTTACTTTCTGGAAACAATAACTGGAAACAAGATCAAGAACCCGTGGAATGCGGCAAAACTCCGAATTTATTACAGTTAAAAATCCCCTAGAGTGGAGAAAGCGACTTTTAGGACATATTTCTTTGAATAAGGCTTATTAAGTCATTTCTTTTTCAATAAGGCCATTGTGCCATTGTTATTAGCAGAGTGAAGTCTTTCTCCTGTACAAGTTTTTCTTTGCATTAATCAAAAATTTCAGTTTGTAATAATTACTCTATCTTTCGTTTTTCAATTATTCAAGCACACTAAACCGGATTTTCAGTTTGGAAGTGCATTATGACCTTTCTACAATCCATGAAATGGGTTAACTACTCATATAACACATCAATTCGGTTTTATGATTTACTAGTGTTTTCTACGATCATAATTCAATTTAACATCCATGAATGGATTCAACAGTTCATTAAGCTGCAAATTAGTTTATTAGTTCGAACATCCAGTTACATGATCTGATTACGTCCACAAACTGGTTCAATTTCTTTGCATTAACAAATCGGTTTATTAGCTGATAACTATGAATATCCGGTTTTATGGATTAATCACGCCCACAGACTGCTTCATTTGCTTCACATCACAAATCGGGTTATCTAACAGAATGATCGGTTTCATGGTTTAATTATGCCACAAACCAAAAATCTTATAATTCCTAAACCGGTTTACCGGTTTTGAAAGGTATTCAATCGTATAAAGATCCAACTTAGAGTACACCACTTGTATGGCTAGCCACCTTACAAGGAGTGAAATGGGTTAGAAGATGTTTTAAAAATATTAGGCACCACCCATGTACTGATAGTAAGACTACTTTCGGATTCTATAAGAGTCTGATAAGGTTAAGAGAATTTCATTCGCTGGCTAGAATAGAAAGTTCTTAAAGTCTACTAAGTATGGATACAATTTGAAAACAAGACATTAGGGAACAAAAGCAAACTTTTTATTAATAAAAGCAGATTACAACTAGACTTGTTGGAAACAAAGGAAAAAGGTAATCAAAGACAACAAGTTAAAAAGCATAAAACAGATAAAGCAGTAATAAATCAGCAAACGAGCCCCTATGGAGTGGCCTCGTCATCATCATCATCGGCCTCTTCTCCTCCGGTTGCTAAGAAATCAGGACAACCAGGGTCAGCCAAATCCACAGGCACCCTACTTCCATCAGGAAGATAGCTATATAGCACCCTATCTTCAACACGATGAAGGTAATGCATCCCTTTGGCTGAAAAAGTAGGATTCAGAAAGTTAGCTTGATCGACAGCATTCATGAAGGAAGATTGAACTGAATCTATCCACTTCCCCTTGTACATGTCCCTTTCCGACTCCATGTCCCTCAATGCATCCCTCAAAGTGGTGAGAGCAGCGTTATGGGCTTCATTCATTTCAGTAATCTTGGAGTTCAACTTCCTAGTATATTCCTCCTCAGCTTGGGACAACTCCTGTTTGGCCTTGTTAAATTTGGCAGTCTCTGAAGCAAGTTGCTGAACCAATTCTGCTTCTCTTTTAACATGATCAGCTAGGTCTACAGCATCTTGTCCAACGAACAGGACCTTTTCAACGTTTTCGACAAGAAATTGGATAGTTGAGGCAGCCTTAACTTGTTCCCTTTTTAGGGATTTCAGTAGAGCAACAAATTCCCTTCTGCTCATATTGCCTAATTGTTGGGAAGTGGAATCAGTGAGAAGCATCCGATCAAAGCTCTCGGATAAATCATCAGGCCAAAGAGAAGAGCCTCCACCCTGTGGATTAGCCGAACTACCGGCTTCCGGATGGGAAGGACTGTCGTTTCTCCTTCGTTTGGGAGTACCAGCAGGACCAGTCCCCGTAACCTCCACAGCTGCTGATGAAGAAGGAGGTCGTGGAACAGTAGATTTGCTGACTCGGGGACGCAGATTGCGAGGAGCATTTCCAAGAGCGGCTGCAAGCGCTGCCAAATCGGAGGGAGAAGCCATTTCAGCTGCATAAAAATCGTGTCAGAAATGGGAAGAGAGGAAAAAACGCAGTACAAAATATTTCAAATTAATAAAGCAAAAAATCCTACCAAAAGTTGTTTGTAAACTGTCAGGGGAAGAGTCCACAATAGACTTTGTGCTTATGTGCCCAAAGCGATTAATGAAGGAAATAAGGAAAGAAACAGTGGACCTCTCTAAATCGGTTAACCGGTTTTCAGGAGTTGCAAATAGCTTAGCTGCAATAAGAGAATTACGAGGTGACCAGAAGAGAAGGAAATAAGGATTTCCCCCGTGATCAAACATGAAGGGCCAAACGTCCTGTGCTCCAGTTATTTTAAAATATGTGTCTTTAAAATTCTTCCACGTCTCAGAATAAGATTCAAACACCCTTCTTCCATTACGAGATTTAAGTGTGACCCAAGCCCATTTTCCCTTCACTTTGCTGGATTGGAAGGGGCCAAAAATGTAAAAAAAGACAGGAATTGTGCATTGAAGGTTAAAATGGTTGCAGAAAAGCTAAAAGGCTCTAAGATAGCACCAACCGTTCGGGTGAAGTTGAGAAGGTGCAATCTCTAAATGATTAAGAACTTGGTTTTCAAAATCGGTGAAAGGGATTCTTACCCCACATGCGTCAAACAAAACACAATACATAAAGAAAAAATTTTCATCAGTATCACCTATTGTACATATCCGGTCTTGGTTATTAGGTGCTTCCACAGCATAAAAGTTGGGAGTAAAACCGGGCCTTACCAAATTGGCGTGGAGGTGGTAAGAACGAAGTTTGGCCAAATCTACAAGTTTAGAAGGTCTACCTAAAGCATCTAAGTCTATCCTCTCATAACCAGAAACATCGTCCGGTATGACGAATTCCTCTGGATTGGTCTCTGATCTCTTGTTTCCCATTTGTGATTCCTGAGAAAGATAGGAAACATTAGGAGGAGGAGTTGGTTTGCTAACGACTTCAACAAAATAGTTTTTTATTACAAATTGTCTAGCTAGTTCGTCCAGCATAAATTTTTCAGGAGAACTAATGGAAGAACTTCCTAAATGCGAATAAGAAGAATTAATAGGAGGTATATTATTAGTTGTTGTATTGTTTGAAGAAGAAGATGAAGAAGAGGAAGAGCTTTCAATAGGATAAATGACAGAAAGAGGAAGATTATCCATTAGAAAAAAGCAAGGAAATACCTGAAGGAATAGGAGAAGCTGGAACTAAGGAGATGAGTAGAGGAAAGAAGTCACACGAATTTCCCAGAAGAAGAAAAGCAAAACACGTTTTTCAGAAGATAAGAGGAGTTGAACAAATTCTCTTGCTACTATTAGATTTCTCTTGCTGCTCTTGGTTTTCTAAGTTCTCAGGTGAAGAAGGTGTGAGTTTGAGATGAAACAAACCCCCTTATTTATAGTTGAACTCGAATTCCCATAGGCCAAGGGAAAGACTACAAGTATTAAGTCAGAATTCATGAGTTGATCAAAGGAATCTCTCCAAGTTCCTTGATAAATGGAAATGGTCAGTGAAAAGACTTCCTATTAATGATAAGAGATGCTTTATGTCAGTCTAAGAAGTTGAAAGGTAACATTAATTAATGGCCATTTATTGCCAAGGTCCTGATCAGTGGAAAGACTTCTCATTGATGATGGTAAAATTCGAATACTGCATGGCAAAAGAGTATATGAGATTCGAATTTCAAATTATGCCTAGGAAGAGTACGAATTTTGAATTCCAAAACACCTAGGAAGTGGGTAGGCACGACAGTCAAGAGAAAGATGCCCTTGGAAATAACCACTTAGGCACAGCAGACTAAGTGAAGTATCTTGGTCAAATCACTTTGACTCGTGGGAAGCTGTGCGCATGAAGAGGATTGATTTGACAAGAGTTATGATACTGAACCTAGGTAAGCAGCCACTTTGCTCCGGTAACCGGTTAACCGAATGATGAAGGCAGGATTTGAAGTCCTTCTCTGAAATCGGTAATTCGGTTTAAATGAGGGACAAACCGACTTCATGATGTATAAAAGAGGATTCAGTGAGTCCCTTGCAAATCGGTTGTTCAGGTTGAATGTGTGGATAATCCGGTTTCATGACGTATGAAAACCAAATTGTCGGTTTTTAGTCACCTCCAGCCGAAATAGCAGCATAGAAACCTTCAAAATTTTGGAGCCAAAGGAATGACATCGGAGATTCGAAATTCAAAAACTTGTGCCTGGGGAACATCACATGGCGCAGCAGTCAAGAAGAAAAGTCCTAAGTCATCATGTGGCTTTTGGGGGAACGTGTAAAGTTGAAGCTTTAACAGAGAAGTTTTTCAAGTTCGTTTGTTAAACCGGTTAACGGTTAGACTGATGTTTAAATGTTTCCAACCATAGTAAACCGGTAAACCGGCTAACCGGTGTGCCAGGATGACTTCTTTTTAGCTTGATAGCACAATCTAAAAGAAGATGTCTATCAAGACCTTCTTAAGTCCGGATTACCGGATCACAAGATGATCTAAACAAAGATTCAATCTCATTATCAAACCGGATTACCGGTCTAATCTATGCACGAGAGGTAGTTCATAATGATGTCTTTTAAGGGTCATGAAGATTGGAACACCGGTTAATCGGTTTACCGGTTTACCTTATTATGACAACTCAAGATATGGAGCGTCCAGTCCGTTAGACCACCTAACCGGCTTACCGGTTGGTTAGGGCAGTATTTTAGCTTTACGGATGAAAACTTTGAAACGACTACAACAATAAAACCAAGGTTCATAATTATAAACCATGGTCTGGGGGGCAACTGTTATGGACCGGATCTACGAAAATACTTCACTAAACCGGTTTATCGGCTATCTAGGTCCCTTTAAGGGGTTTGAATATCATGAAACCGGATTACCGGATTTGCAGGGCTTATGCGGGCCCATATTCGTATTAAAGTCAGTTCCTCAAATGAGAAAGGCCCGTTAGTGGCCCAAATCCGTTCCTCCTCCAGATTGACAAAGAAGAGGACTTCTTGCTGACCAACTTAGGATTCCTTACCTCGTAAAACCGGTTAAACGGTTACTCCTCCGACAAGGCCATCTAATCTGAATGCCTTGGATTCCTATGCAGATGGTGAGCAACAACTCCTCCATAATATCCACTTAATTCTTGCTATTATTACCTGCCGTTAGCATTTATGCAGCCGTACCCATTGATGAGGAGGGAAACTCAATGGTAAGGTTACCACCTTATATAGGAGGGTGGAGGATAACCAGGTATGCATCCTTCAATCTCACACAAACACACACACCACCCCCCAAAATCACCGAAAACGACAATAGAGCTGGTATCCTGGAAATCAGGGTGCCTATCTGCAGTCTAAAAGTAAACAGTAGAATACTGGACACTTGACCGATTAGCTCAAGTACCAGACATTCTACAACAGAACAGCTCCCTTGAGACATCATTGGGAGATTAATCTCTAAAATATAGAAACATGCTAAGACATTAGGTGTTATCTAATTTTGCAAAACCAATTCGGAATTCAAGGAAAATAAATTAATTTGTTATAGAATATTTAGGAACCTGCATAGAAACTACATCCCGCCTTTCCCCTTGCCAAAGAGTCATTTATTTTAATTTCTATTTTTATTTACAAATTCATAAATCCTTTGTCTCGTTCACTAAGTAATATTAATTAGGTGGAATTAATTAAACGGTCACTCCCTTGGGTACGATACTCGGACTTCATTGTCTATATTACTTGTACGATCTGGTACACTTGCCAGAATCCCAACACTTATCACCATGTTGAAGCTAAAGAGCTCTACTGCGTTGGTGCCACATAATTTCCTCTTCATGAAGCAAGACTGCATTGTTTTCTTACTACTTAAAAAATGGAGTTTTTTTACCCCATTTGTGAACTTGTGACTAAGAACACCTGATTTATTATTATTTTCAATTTTACCCTTTTAAAAAAAGCCTCCCCTTTCTCCCCTTTTCTCATTTCCCTCTTCCTTTCCTTGTTTCTAATTTACATGAAAACATCACCCTTGTTTCCCTCTCCATTATTCATGTTGTAGAGAATTACCTCGCCCCACCCTCCCCTTTCACTCTCCCTCTCCAACAAAAAATGCAAAGGAAAACAACAAAAATTAATAATTTAACACATTGGCCTTTCTTGGTATCCTATTTTTTCTAACGTTACGTTGTAGAATCCACTCCTTGCCTACTCTTTAATCCTTCCTTGCTACTTATATTCCTCCAAATATCAAGCTACAACTTGATTGTGAAGTGGTTTGGAACTTTGAGAAATTTTATTTATGGGGGGCTTCTATGGACTTTATGCAACAGAATAAAAGACAACAATGGCAATCAAGTATCAACTAACCAACCCTCTGTTTTGTCAACAATGGCAACCCCCCCCCTCCCCTCTTGCCAACAATGGCAACTCTCTATTGTCAACAATACCAGACAACTACTCCCCTCTGTTTTGTTTTACTTTGTTATTTTAAATATTTCTGAATGCTATATGTCGCCAGCTGTCGCGATCGTCCCGGAGGGCGCCGCGAAAAAGAGATAAAATGGAATGTGGCGAATTGATTTATTTAAAAATAGAAAGATTTATGGAGTCGCCACCAATTGCTTTATCCAAAATCAATGGAATGGTGCAATTGGACACCTAAAAGAGTGGTCTGCGTATCAGAGTTTAGATTCGGGGGTTGGTTACGAGTAGGGAAGGTATTAGCACCCTACCACGCCCGTTCAAAGAACGGTACCTATTTGATCTTTATTAAGTGCTTGATTAATTTGGTTTGGTCTTTCGTATATAAAAAAGTTTTTTTTTGTTATTTGTTTTATATGTCCCATTTTTATCACCATATTATCAAAAGTGATAAATGACTATGATAAAGAGACGGGTTGCTAAATAGCAATTTTTATATGGAATGAAATCAAATCCTTTAACATTTTTGTACAACAATGATGAATTTAAAATTCCTTTTTTGTCTAAGAATTATCTTAGAATTAAGATTTTATTGGCATCGTTTAAATCCCACCAGCACTTCTGGTAAGAATTTAAAAAATGATCCTCACCTCAAGAAAACCACAATTTTACTGACACTTCAGCAAATTGTGAATATTCCGTCGTCGGTCTAAATTCAAGTAATTTAATTCTAAACAAAATTATGATTTTCAAAATGGTTTGTTCTTGGGTATTTCATGTTCACCATTGTCATGACGGCTAAGGATAAATGAAATTATTCACACTGATTTTGATTATATAAAATATTGAATTAATAATTTATTTTTCTTTTCGATAATTAGATTCGGCCAATACTCATGGCTAAACTCTAATATCAAAAATGTGCCTCAAGATCATTAGGTAAAATTTTACGTAACCGTAACCACGGTCATTTCCTAATTTTTCTGTCGTCGGCAAAGTTTTTAAAATACTTTTAAATAAAAATGGGTTTCTGAATAATTCGAAGAATATAGGATTATGTTATTTTAAAAATTGGGACTCAAACCCAGCCATCACTCATGGCCGAATCTGATAATATGCCTCAAGACTATTAGATAGATTATACATAACCGCCACTCCAGTCATCTTTCAATTTTTCCGTCATCGGCTTTATTCATGTGCACATTCAATTAATAATTGTTTTGAACTTATTTTGGAATTAATATTTTATTGGCATCTTTTAAATCCCACCAGCACTACTGGTAAAAATTTAAAAGATGGTCCTCACCTCAAGAAAACCGCAATTTTACCGATACTTCAGCAAATCAGGGGTATTCCGTCGTCGGTCTTAATTCGCAAATAAATATTAAATTGTTAATTGTCTTGAAATTATTTTGGAATTAAGATTTTGTTGGCATCAATTTAAATCCCACCAGCACTCCTGGTAAAAATTTAAAAGATGGTCCTCACCTCAAGAAAACCGCAATTTTACCGATACTTCAGCGAATCGTGGGTATTCCGTCGTTGGTCTTAATTCGCAAAAAATTATATAAAGATCTTAAATAGCTAAATTGACCTCAAAATTGCAAACAGGAGATCCAAAAAAAAGCTGGGTATACTTAATTTTTTGACAATAAAATAAATAAATAAATAAAATTATATATAAAAAAAAATAAAGGAAGCCCCGGATAAAAAAACAGACCTCAAAATCAGATTCAAGAGGTCAAAAACCTTGGATGGGTATACTTGATTTTTTTCTTAAAAAAAATAAAAATAGATAAATAAATATGATGTCAGCATGACGTCATGCTGATGTCAGCATGGATATTTTAATCCCTGCCGACAGTCGCATGAGACCAACCATGATAATGTTAGCGACGGTTTATTGTGCCATAAACTACTTTCTCGACGGTTTCTGTTTTGCAGTATTAACAACAAGACTAACAACATATTGACGACAATTTTAATCGTCGCAAAGTGGTCAGAATCTAAAATTAATTCAATACACCGTTGTAGTTCACATGCTTGCAACTCAGCTATTTTGGACCTTCTGGATCCAATGGTGGAGTCAAAAATACCTAAAGATGTCTATAAGTTGATGAACCAGTGTTAACAAAATTGATTTTATTATGTCTTCACTTATTTATTTATTTTTAAATTTTAAATACTAACAATGATAATAATACTAACAGCCACAACAACACAAAAAAAAAATAAAAAAATATGACAACGAAAATAATAATGAAAATCACAATAATAGCAATAACAATAATACTAGTGATAAATAACATAACAGTAACAAAAAAAAACAAAAAAAAACAAAAAAAATTAAAAAGAAAATAAAATAAGTAAGCAACAACAATAATAATAACGATAATAATAATAACAAAAAAAACAGTAACAGTACTAATAACAATAACAAAATAATACTAATAAAACCATAAAAGTAATAGTAAACCTGTTCTTGGATCTTCAACACAGGAGCCAGAATATAACAAAATCAAGTCAACTATCTTCTTTATTTCACACTGATTATTTTTTTTTAAAACGAAAATACTCCTAAAAAAAAATTTCTCTCTTCTTAACTCTTACCCTCTCATACAAATTCTTCAGCCTTTCTCCTATGCTCTCTCTTTCTCTCTCCTTGTGTGTTTACGGAGCTGCTCCTTTTATAGACAATTTTTGAAGCATGAAAGTCCCTTATTGATGCATACCTTTCACATTTTGGTAGCCTTCCAACCAGTTTTCAACAAAAACAGTCTAGACTGGGAAGCCTATAGCCGTCTTTCTCTGAACTTGCATCTACGGAGAGAGACCAAAAAAGAACAAAGAGAGGAGAGGCAGAATAAATACGGGGTGATTTGTTTCTGACATGTAGGATTTGGTTGAAGAAAAAATGGAACCGGGGAAGAAATTTGGAACAGAGAGAAGAAAGAGATTGGAGAGAGAGAGAATAAGGAAAGAAGAAGAAAGTTGGAGTAGAAAGAGAGAGAGAGTGAGAAATGAAAAAGGAATGGACGGAGGAAGTGTGGAAGACTGGCAGAGGAGGGAGAAAAAGAAAGAGGGAGCGTGGCAGAGGAGGGAGATAAAGAGGGAAAGAATAATTGATGTAAAAATAGAAAGATACCGGTGAGTATTTGTGAAAAATAAAAGAGATAAAATTAAAGTTCATATTTTTTGTGAGAACATAAACTTCAAAAAATTTTGTATTGGGTTGAAATATTTGTTTTGTATCCCGGTGCATTAGATGCACTAGAATATTTTATTGAAAAAAAAAACTTTAACTTTTTGTAATTTTCTCAACCGGTGTCTGATTTGGACAAACTATATCATTGCAGAAATCTCTTTTTTCATAGATTTTGAATCTAAAAAAAAAATTGATTAAAAGGAAATTTTTAGAAAAAGTGTTTTTTTTCCAAAAGTGATTTTTTCGGAAAAAAAGGGTTAAAATTCAATTCTTCATATTATTTATTCTATTTTTTACTCGCCTTTATTTTTGCTTTTTTTCTTTTTTTTTTTATTTTCTTGATTTTTTTGATTTCGAAAAATGTGGACAAAATTGGGTGTCAACACTATAAATAGGGCACCCATTGTAAGCTTAAATAACTTGAAGTTTAAGAAAAATAACTCATTTTGAGTGTTCTCTCTTTGAGAGTACCCCATTTGCATTCTGTGCCATATTGGTTATCATAGCAAGGTTTCCAAAGCTTCCTACGCCCCTAGCTTTTGTTAGAGAGTTGTTTGTGAGTTTTCCCCATCGGAACCAATTCGGGTTACCTTCGAAAACTCACTTTCTAAGCCTTTTCGTCAAAAATCGACCTTGTAGAAGTGTTCGGAAGGTCCCAAAACCTTGGGATACGAATTCTCGCTCGCTGGAAACCGTCGCAGGCGCCTGAAAGTGCCCCCGATGAGAATCCCGCGCCACCCTCCTCATACACTAGCATTGCAGCTGACTGGAGGTTGAAGACAACAAGGTAATTATCTTGTTGCTCCTGCTCTTCAACAAAATTACAATTTTACCAGAACATTAAAATCACCTTTCTGTCATTCCTTTACAAATAATCACAAATTTGCCATTGGACTGGTAATTATCATTCTGCCTTTCCTTTCTTTAAAATCACAAAATTGCCACTGGTCATGTAATTACTTTTATGCCCTCAGTTTTATAAATAATTACCTAAATACCCATTACCTTCCAAATTACGGAAATACCCCTAGACACCCAAAAATTACCAGAATACCCCCTATCTTCCAAAATCACCAAAATACCCCTGACCCAAAACTTTCCAAAATACCCCTGAACACCAAAAAATTACCAAAATACCCTTGAACACCTAAAATTACCCAATTACCCCTAAAGCTCTAAAATTATCATTTTTCCTCACTTTTCCAAATAACTATTTTTCCATACCCATTGCCAAACATCACAAACATACAAAATGATACCAAGATCAATTGCCAATAAAAATGAAATTGTTAAGAAAACAAATCCAACTACTCCAAACTACCCTTGTAATTCAACAAATATGATTGGATGAACAAAGAAGACGATTGGATGCCAAGGTTAAATGTGTCAGCTGCCAAGAATATGGGCATATTGCATCCAACTGTCCAAATCAAAGAATCATCTTGATCATTGAAGAAAAAGATCATAAAGGATATGAAAAACAGCTGGAACCATGCCATAGTGAATTTAATGGACCAACAATGTTTGATGAAGTATTGACTCCCTCAGATCTAGAGAAGGAAGAAGAACTTGAGCCATATCATCGTGATTTCGATGGTCCACCAATGTTTGATGAAGAATTAACTCCCACAGATCAAGGAGAGAACATGTTAGTTAAACACAATCTTCACATAACAACCATGAGAGAAGAACTCCACAATCAATGCACCGCTCAAGAGAAAATTTGAACTGTCATTATTGATAGCGGATGTTTTGACTACACCATGGATAAATCAAGACCTCCAACCAATGATAATCCATATTATCCACATCCTTACAAACTACAATGGTTGAACCAAGATGAAGTTGGGTGTGATGTCATTCTGATGGACGTCTGCCACCTCCTTTTAGGACAACCATGGCAGTATGAGAGACGAGCCCAACATGATGGGTATGCTAACACATACTCCTTCACTAAGGATGGGATCCAAATCAAATTAGCTCCCCGACCATCGGGTAAATCCATCTACAACACAAAGAAAGCAGCTCCAAGGATTTTTCTCATCATCAAGAATCACATCAAGATATCTGAAGATGAGGTCAATCATTTGGAATTCTTAAATTTGGCTGAACAAAGATTCAAAGAATTTAAGAAACTTCGTGAACCAGTAAGAGCAAGGATTGAGAATAAAAATTCAAAATAAAAAGCTCTTAAACTCGAGGACGACTTTTCTCCAACCCCGAGAGAATGCAACAGAATAAAAGATAATAATGGCAGCCAAGTATCACTTCACCAACTCTCTGTTTTGTCAACAATGGCAACCCTGCCCCCTCTTGTCAACAATGGCAACCCTCTATTGTCAACAGTACCAGCCAACTACTCCCCTATGTTTTGTTTTACTTTGTTGTTTTAAATATTTCTGAATGCTATAAATAGAGCACCCATTGTAAGCTTAAATAAGTTGAAGTTTAAGAAAAATAACTCATTTTGAGTGTTCTCTCTTTGAGAATACCCCCTTTGCATTCTGTGCCACTTTAATTTGGGCCCCCACCACCTTTTCTTTTGGCCAAAACTGCCAGATATAATTGGTTATATCCTCCTCTAACCAATTATCGAACTGTTCAGTATCTAGAATGTTCCAGTTTATGCTACATAATAGATTATGTTGCCTCTATAACCAGTTATTAGGTGTTTCAGCATGAAAATCAGATGTTCAATTGCATTTTTCCTATTTTCAATTCTTTTTTTTTGTTTGAACCAAGGAGGGTGTCCTTCGGTCGATAGCCGAAGACTAATCCCTTTCGAGGCGGAGAGATCACCGAAGTGGGTACAACCTCTCCCAACAAAGCCTTTTTATACTCACGGCATGAGTCTATTTTCAATTCTTTTAATCCCTTTTATTAATACATAAGGAATTGAAAATATTGATATTTATAATTTATTTATTTTCCTTACCATTCAAGTAGTCAATTTTATTAATTGTTTTTATTTCTTAGCACTTAAGAAATCAATAAAATAATACACCAACAACAAAATTTACATTTTGTTTATTTTTGTAAAAAGTACATCATTACAACAATGAAAAAGGTTCAAAGATTTAGTGTTTAGTTGGTAAAAATCATCCTTTTTGCACAATAAAAATTCATTTTAACGCACGTACACAAACACATCAAAATAAAACACATAACACTCAAATATTTACATAAAACAATAAAATAAAAATAAATCATGCCATTCTTATCTTATAAAAATTTCGATCCTTTATTATTTTAGAAGAGAAAAATATTTGTTTTCACATGAACCACAAGAAAAGTTATTTCTCTCAAACTTTTACAATCAAATACATATCATAACAAAATAACCATAATCATAATCTTAAAATAAATTTAGAACTTTCCTTTTTTTTATAGAAATAGAAAAAGATGATGAACATAAAATAACAAAACCACATATTCATAACCATATCATACCATTTCACAAAAATCATTTCTTTCAACGTAAAACATATAGATATATTCTCTTTACTTCATAAAAATGAAAATAGTAAGAGAAGAATGAAAAATTTTAAGAAATACAATCTTCATAACATAAACATATAGAAGAACATATAAAGATAAGTACATGGTTACCTCTCTCCTTAGCCAACTCTTCCTCACACTCTTAAACCTTTCAAATAAAGAAAATCCTCTTATCTCCTCTCGTCTAGCCTTCCACGAATTTCTCTTGTTCTCTAAGGGGGGAGATTTTGTTTTTATCTTATTTGCTTAAGTTGTGAAAAAGGGATAAAGGGTTTGGAGATACCTATTTATAAGAGAACAAAAATTCCTAGACTTCGTACTATAGTAGGGGTGTGTATATGGGGGGTTCATGGGGTTCTTGGCCTTCTTTTTTTAGATGAATGTGACTAAAAGAGAATCCACATTCATACATAGGTTCAAGGGAATTTAGAATTGTTTCATTCAACAAAGGCATAATGAAGTAGGTTTGTTTTTCTTAGGAGGTTTTGATGGCATTCCATGAGTATTTGTGTTGACCATCAATACTAGTGCAAGTCTCCATGTGGTTTCAAAATTTGAAATTCTACATTCATCTAACATGGAAAGAAAATCTGAATACTCTCCCTCTCTTGCTCAAGTTGGAAGGCACACACACATCACACAAAGGGGAAAATAAATTTTTTTTATCACTTAAGACAAGCATTGAAACATATAACTCAAAGTTGGTCCAAAAATACAAAATACTAAAGTTTAGGAAATCATTTGCATAAATTAATTCTAAGAATAATAAAATCTGCATAAAATACAAAATTAAATGTTCATTCATAAAATAATATATTCTAAATTTTACTATGAACATTTTGACACCAAAATCACAAAATTTGGACTAACTATGAGAAAGTTATGAACTTATGAAAAATTCTATACACTTTCTCAAATTAGTAACATTAAACCATTCATAAAAATAAAATAAAATATATGGATGATGAAATCTCATTTTATGAAAGTCAATTTATGCAACTTAGATTTTTACTAAGCTCCTATACACTTATATAACAATGTTTTCCAAAACTATGCACATATATACATAAACCGTGATTTATAGATAAAATAATAATTAAATAAAAAAATTCAAATATATGCATAATGATAAAGTCCTAAAATTAAATAATTTAAGTATGGGAAAATTGTGGGTCTTACAATGTTAACAGCTCATTATGTTAACGACCTACATGCAAATGTTTTGAAGGTTCCAAGAGTCTACAACGGTTTAATTGTTTAATGGCCTACACCATCCTTGTTGTGGACCATATTTGACATCAAGTTACCGGTTAGCGAATTAGTGACCTATCACTAACCAACTGGTCAGAAGATCAGTAGCCCATTGTGGGACTCTTTGTTACTGGATGAACTGCCCATCATTGAACGTTTTAATATCAGACCTGATATAACCGATCAATCAGATCAATGAATATGATCTCGTCTAAACTGGGCATGTGGTAGCAGGTCCATCATCAACGAATTATAATGAATATCTTCCAAGGCCATTAATTTCACGCTTATTATTACCGTCGATTCGCTGAACCGTTGTAATGGTCACTAGATATCCATTAGTAGCGAAACATCGGGAGCCGCACTTTTATGAGGATGGATGCATATATAATATTTAAACGGTACCCCTACTCCACGCCTATATAACACGTAATGCAACAAGTATGGAACTCAACTTCTTACACATAAACACATACAAAAACACCCAAATTCATTGACTCAGCTAATTGAGTCCTCTAACTAAGGTCTTGTCACCATCATCATACATCAATAAGCTGGATTGACCGGTAGACGTGAGATAACATCCCACAACACTACCCTTATTTATTACAACTTCTTTTTTACTTCAAATATTTTTTTTCTCTTCAATAATGATTACATTGGGATATTATAGTCAAAATACTTCAAATTCTTACATCAATTAATTATTTCTTGAATCTCGTGCATATAGTCTTAAAATTAAACACATTCTATATGAAATGGAAGGAGTACTATTTTACACTTATGATACTAGTGAGTTAGAACATACTCCCTGCGTCTCTAAATATAGGACCCCTCTGGGGATTTCACGTCAATTAAGAAAGTGAAATAATTTAGTTAATTGTATTGGAAATGTGAACTTTTGATATGTATTTTCAAAATTACCCCTATTAATATTAATATTATTGGGAATCTAAAAAAGTGTTAAATAAATAAGAGTGTTAGTGGAAAAAAGTAATTAATGATCATTGAAAATTGGTAAAAAATCTTATAAATAAGGACAAAATAAAAGTCTCAAAAAGTCTTATATTTAGAAAAAGAGTGAGTATTTCTTATAAGAATATGGCGAAAATGTTTTTGTTTTTGGCATCCTGAAATCAAAAACAATTTACGTCTAATAGTGTTTTGATTTTTTATTTAAAAAATAAAAGCCAAAAATTTATTTATGGATAAAAAATTACTGTAAAACTGAAAATAAAATTGATAAAGAGCGAGTGCCTAGAGCCTTGCACCTCAAGATGCAAAGCATGAATTGGAAGTGTGAAAATTGAACCGACTAACGCATCGACTTTCGTCAGTGTATTTACTATATATGTCTGCCAACTTTTGGCGTCACATATTCTTTCGCATTCCCTAGTCATGTAACCCTCCCTCCTTTTCTTCTTCACTCACATTCTCTCTTTCTTCCCCCTTTCACACACTCAAAACTTAACACAAATGGATGCGAAGACGACGACGAATAATAAGCCGAGTCCATTCGGCAATGCGAGGCCGAGGGAGGTGGTTTTGGCGGAGAGGGGTTTGGATTGGAAGAAGCTTGATTTGGAGTATGAAGCTAAGAAGACAAGTAGCCGCAGCAATATTAATAGGCATATGAGTAATTCACATTCCAAGGCAGGGTTGGATACAAGGCCGAAAGTGGATGTGGATCCCTTGGGCGATGTGAAACCCGGGGAGGTTTTGCTTCAAAGGCAAGGTAAGGAGGATTGGTGGAAGATTGAGTTACACTTACATCACGATGATTCAACGCAGTTGGATCATCGTGGTCGTATTGCTCGTGATGGATCTCAAGTTAGCAGGGAAAGAGGATGGTTTCCAAGTCGTAATGACTTCTTGAATAGGCGGTAATAATTGCTTTGTCCTTTTTTTTTTCGCTCCATGTTGAAGCATGAGTTATTTTGTTTTTTTACCAAATTTTAATGTAAAGGGTTTTTATGCTATGAATGAACCGAAAAGTGTGCATCTTGGCACGAAGAAAAGCTTTTGCTTTAAAGAAGAGGCTTACAACAACGTGACATTCTAGTGAATGCATATGCTGCATGCTCTGAAATAGTTCACACAAGGGTTTAGAATTTGAAAGAGGTTACAAAAAATTCATTTGGGCTTACGGTAACAACTCATGAAAACTTACAAGTTAGTATTTTTAGCAATTTTCAATAAGCTTGTTTTAGCTTAATTCAAAATTGTTTATTGATTAAGTATGGTGCTTAATTAAGTTATTTATCCAAATATGCCCTAAATCATTCTAATTTGCATCCAGTTGATTACTAAGGTTGCTAAATTGGTGAAACCTGCATTATAGAACTGGATTTTCATGGTGCTGGAGCAAAAATGTGAAATCTGATTTGTGACAATTTATGGATTTCATTCCCCCTACACACTGAAATGTGTCACCGTATTTAAATCTTAGGCTGCAAATTAAAAACTTGATTTCTTCTTCCCATGTAATCTTTTGTTAAATTTTTAACTTATGTAGTTTTGCTTTTTGGGTTAGATAAATTTTGGAGAATGCTGGCATTTGCTTTATTATAAGTCTAAGTGAAGCGAGACATGGTGAAGAGCATATGCTGTTTTGTGTTGATTAGGAGTAATCACCTCCTGATGACTTGTGTCTAATAGTAGTACTAGTACTATTAAATTTATAGTAGTATATTGTGGAACTCGGGAATTGATGTATGTGATTATCATAGTCTTTCTTGTACTTTCTCCGGATCCGTTCTTGGATCAACAATGTATAACTGCCATTGTGATGTTTTTACTTTCAACAATCAACATATAACTAATGCTTCTCTCCAAGAAAGCTTGAACATTTCATTCTTGTGGCATTTCATTGATTGAAGCCACCCTCTTCAATGAAGCAAATGAGTTTTCCTTTGCTATGCTCTACCATCCTATCTTTAAATGTCAACTAGTATTGATTTTTCATTTTAGGCAATGTACCATGTACGGTGGTTCTGTTGTTTAATACGTATATTGTTTTGACAGAATATAATGATCCCTACAATGAATTAAATTTATTTTGGTGCATAGATATAAAACTAGAATTATCAACGGGAGCTTGGCTCAGGTGTTTGTTCCTGCCAATTAGGGAATAAGGCCTCATACTATGTTTCAGATTCGATTCCTGGTTAACACATCCTGGTGGGAGAGGCACAGGAATGCGATCTCGTGCAGGATTAGTCTCAGTTTCTTTAGTATTAAAGATACTTTTGAAGACACTCGTGAAATGTGATACTGACCAAAGAGTACAGAAAAAACTAGAATTAATGAGAAATATAAAAAATAATTGAATAATTGATTAAAATTGAGAAAAATATATATATAACTATACAATGAAATTGTAAAAAAAAAAAAGTTACAAAATAAAATAAAAGTTTTAAAGTTGAAAAATTAAGGAATGTTGGGAGTAATAACAATTCTACGCTTTGCTAAAAATTAATATTCTATGTATCTTATAATTCATGTTCATTAAGTCATTATACTTTGTTTCATAAATTAGTATGTACTTTTGGTAATTTAATGTTCATTGGAAATTTTTTTCAAGTATACCCTTATTTATCACATTTTTTTATCTCTTTAATATAATCTTCATACATATATTATTATTCTCTCTCTTATTGTTAAATGAGAGTAATTTAATCAAAATATATCACATTATTACATCGTTAATTCATTTCTTAACGTATTTGCAATTTCTAAGTTCAGATAACTTATGTGACGGAGTAAGTAATAAGGAGATGGCATGCTTAGTAATACTTCCTTCTTCTTTATTACTCCCTCCTTTCCTATTTAACTGTCTGTTTTTGGAGAAGTTTTTTGTTTCTTTTTATCTGTCCTTTTGATTATTTTAAGGTATAATATAATAAATGTTACTTTCCATGTATACCACTATTTAATAGGGTATTGGTTTTTGTAAGTGGTGGAAGATAAGTAATGATTATAGAAAGAGAAAGGGTACAGTGAGTAAAAACATAATTAATGTATTGAAAATCTAAGTAATGAATGTATTTCTTAAAGGATGTGTTTTGTTTGAAATAGGACAGATAAATAGGAACGGAAGAAGTATAAGGCATCATTTTGGTAGATTTCTTGTCCTTTTTATAAGTCGTTTTGGAATACTTAGGTAACATTAACGAGTTTATTACAAATACACACCTTATAATTTCATAGGGATTATAAGATAATAATTACAATAGAGAATAAATAAATAGGTAAATGCTAACAAGTGTCCTTAGTGCACTTGTTAAGAAACCAAAAAGAGTAAAAACTTATGAAAAAATGTAATTTTTTGTATTCCCAAGACATGAAAGAATGTGTAATTATGATTGTTTTTCCATTATTAGAAAGTAGAAACTTTAACAAATGCACTTGTTAGCAAGACCCAAATAAATAAAATTGTAAATGTTTAAATACACTTTGGAATGATAACGTAAGGAATTCAGGGAGTGGTTAGTAATGGGTCTGTTGAATAATGACTGGCAAAAATGTAAATCGACTCCGCTGGGGATCGAACCCAGAATCTCTGGTTCCGTAGACCAGCGCCTTATCCATTGGGCCACGGAGTCAAGTTGTCATTTGATTTAATTATACTGTAAATAATTATTACAATCTCTTTGGGCTTAAATATTTTGTACTAAGATGAAGCCGTTAATTTAAAGTCAACTTATGACTTGTGGCAATAAATATATCTTTTTATAATTTATTTATGATAAAGCTTTTTATAATCTATTATAAGTTGAATTCGTTTACATTTGAATATATGTTTGTTGAAATTTAGATTTTATGAAAATGAAAATTATGAAAAGTGAGACAATGTTGTTTCTATAAATTAATAATATATAATAGACTTAAATATTTCTTTGGTCTTTGAACTTTAGGGTCGTTTTATCATATACTCTCATTCTTTTTTTTTTCAATGTCCGATTCCCCGAAGTTACTTCTGGTTTGTCATATGCCTATATTATTTTCAATTCTACCCAAATTTTGCTAACATGTCTCACTAGATTCTTAGTCAGATGCAAGAAGCTAGTTACGTGATGCTACAAGGGTGAAGAAGACCTCTTTCTTCAATTTTTTTTTTAAACTAAAAATATAAAGAAAAAAAATACTACTTCCTTTAGTCCCTATTATAAAAAAAAACCGAAATCACACCTATTAAGAAAGTCAGTTGAATGTATTTAATTTTATCAAAATCATAAAAAATGTGACTACTTTTGGAAAGTTGAATTAGGAATGAAACAAAAATGAAATGAGATCACTACTTTCTAAAAACATATTGGGAATAATTGTATTAAGAATAAAAAATTAGTTAATTTTTTCTTATATTTAGGATCAAAATATGTATGCATCTTTTTCTTATAATAGGGAGGGGATGAAGTATGTTACTCCCTCCGTTTCATTGAGTTTGACTTTTTAGGCCTAAGCATACAGATTAAGAAAGTGTTGATTATTGTAAGTATTATGCATGATTTGTCCAAAATGTCCCTATTTAATCATTATTGAAAATTGTAGTAATAATTAATTTTTATTAGTAAATGTGTCCACTAATTAATGTATAGTGGTTTAGAGATAAGGAGATGATAAAAGTATAATTAATGAGGAATGAATGAAATGATTGAACGAGATTAAAATTGGAAAAAAAAATATGTTTATGTATTGAAAATGTAAAAAGCCAAACATTATGAAATAAGAAAAAAAAAACCTAAAAAACCAAACTCAATGAAACATATGGAGTATATATAGTTTTATGATTATGAATGAAGTCTATCCTATATAGTGTGTGGATAATGATGGATTGTTTTTAGTGTCATAGGATATAGTGTTGATATAATATATTTAAGGATCTTGCTTAGTGTTATTAAGGTTTTCTTTGTGGAAAAAAAAAATCACAAATTCTTATTTATTTTTCACTCAAAAATATTAAAAACTATATTTTTTAAAGGTTTTTTCTACCATTTTCAACTCTTTAATAAGTATTCTAATAACACTTGTTAGCAATTTTTTATATTTAATCAAAACAGTGTTATTTGTTGGCAAGTTATTTATTTATTCTTTTGTGTTGACAGGATGATATGCAATGAGAAATCATTTCTCTTTTGAACCATTTATCTAATTTTGTTATTTTTTTACACCAATCAGTACCCGGATCTAGTTTATCCGAAATTCGATTCATGCGGTTCGATTCAACTGAGCTCACACTAAACGGTAGGGGTCTCATAGCGGGGTTTGCTCCATACCAAGGCTCGAACTCGAGACCAAGACTCGAACTCTTTAATAAGTATCCTAATAACACTTGTTAGCATTTTTTATATTTAATCAAAAGAGTGTTATTTGTTGGCAAGTTATTTATTTATTCTTTTGTGTTGACAGGATGATATGCAATGAGAAATCATTTCTCTTTTGAACCATTTATCTAATTTTGTTATTTTTTTACACCAATCGGTACCCGGATCTAGTTTATCCGAAATTCGACTCTTCCGGTTCGATTCAACTGAGCTCGCACTAAACGGTAGGGGTCTAACGAGGTTTGCTCCATACCAAGGCTCGAACTCGAGACCAGTTGGTTAAGGGACCAAGTGAGCTACCACATGACCAACCCTATGTTGGTATCTAATTTTGTTATTTGAAATGCATATCCTTTAAAAAAAATGTTATTATTAATTTTCAATAAAAATTTTCCATTTTAAGTTTTTGATCATCATGTAATTCGTTAAAAGAATTTTATTCCCATTTTAAAAAATAAAAATCTGTACATATTTTTTTTTTAAAAAAATACTTATTTAAGATTTTAGTATCTAAATTTAGATGCTCTTTTTAACTTTCTATGTATATAAAAATTATTGCATATAAAAATCATTACACTTTTTTATGGTAGAACCGTAGAAGTCAAAATGACATTTCAACCATTATTAAAAAAAAAAGTTTATTTAAGTATTTAGTTCCTGAACTTAGGTGCTTTTTTGGAATTGGTCCTTAAATTTTTTTCGATGTTTTGAGTCCCTAAACTTTGCTCAACTTTTGGAAATAGTTTTTTCATCATTTAAGTGGTGATATGATATAGAATATGTCATGTGACCTTCGCCACATCGATAGGTTACGTGACAGATGATACCACATGAATTTTTTAAATTAATTTTTTTTTAAATTTATTACAAACAAATAAAAATTGCATTTTTTTAAAAGAAAATCGAATCTTTAAATAAACTTTTTAAAAAATATTTTTTTAATAAAAAATCATGTAGTGTTCCGTGGCTCTATATAACATGTCACTTGTCGATATTGATATTGTGAAAGTGATGTGACATGTCTATATCATCACGTAAGTGACTAAAACACCATTTTCAAAAATTAAACAAAGTTCAGGATCCAAAATATCGAAAAAAAGTTAAGGACCAATTCCAAAAAAACATCTAAGTTCAGGAACTAAAATGTTAAATTTTGAAAAAAAAAAAAAAAAAAAAGACATTTCACCTTTTTTTTTTCCTCACCTTAATTTTGTGAAAAAAAAAAAAAAAGAAGCCGTCTTTGGTACTGGGTGTTGTCAAGTCTGAGGATCTGTTTGGCAGTGTGCTATAAAACCCAAACATCATAGGGACGTTTCTCATTGGTCATTCATTCTCACTTACTTTATTATTGTCTGCCGTTATTTTCATCTTTTCTTCCACAAGTACTCGATCACCAACACCACCAAATTTAGCTCAACACTGTGGTGCCGTTTTTCTCAGCTCACCCAATTGAAATTTTTTTAAAAAGCTTCAATTTTTCTTCTCAGATCTTCATCTTGCTTCTTGGGTTATTCCTGGTAAGTTTCACTCTCAACAATTATTAATTTTTATTTCTTTTTTGAAGTTTCAGAGTTGAAAGTACAAATACTAGTACTCTATAATTGAATTTCTTAGTTATCATTTCGCTTAACTTTATTTCACTTTCATTTCTTTTTTCTGAAAGAGTGAAATAAAAAGATGATTTTTTTTTTTTAATATCATTGTTAAGCACATAAGCATAACTTAGAGAGCTTCAAGTTAGATTTTGAACTCGTATTGTAAATAGGGGTCAACGGAGAGCTTTTCTGGTCAAATTGATTTTGATGAATTAATCTAAGTTTGCTTATTGTTTATTTTGTGTAATTGGGCATGTTTAGATTTGCTTATTTTGCTTTTGGAAAAGCTTATGATCAACTTTCTCAAGAGAGAGCTTTTGCTTTGGAAAGCATTTTACCTTTCTTTTAATTGAAAACTATGTGGCGCGAAGGAAGCACGGATACGACACACGAATACAGAGATACAACAATAGAAATATAGTATGTTGTTATTAGAATATGTGGTTAGAGTGTCCGAAAGTATCTAATGCAGATACGTGTCCGTGTCAGAGAAAATATGGACATGTCACAACTATTATGAAGTATCTATGCTTCCTTGTGTAGTGCGGATACTTCAAAATGGCTGCCATGCCTGTATTCCTATCATATACTTTTATGCAGATACGTGTCCGTGTCAGAGAAAATATGGACATGTCACAACTATTATGAAGTATCTATGCTTCCTTGTGTAGTGCGGATACTTCAAAATGGCTGCCATGCCTGTATTCCTATCATATACTTTTATACTTTTTAGATGATTTTTGTCTGTGTATTTTGCAATTTTTTTCCATATGGACGTGTCTGTGTCCTATATCCGTATCAGTGCTTAGTAGAGTCTGCAAAATAAGATATTCCAGATTAGTCAGTTATATTTTATTTTACTTATTTCTCTTTTTCATTCTTTCTGTTTAGGTTAAATTACGTATTTGGTCTCTTACCTTATTTTTTAATTTCAAATTGGTCCCTTATGTTTTTGTATTATATTGATCTCTCATGTTTCTTTTTGCTGTCAAATTGGTCTCTAGGTCACTTGTTCATCCTACGTGTCAACATTATATTGGTCCACATCTGCAATGTTGGAGAGAGAAATGACTCCACATAGCATGAATAGTGATTTGGGGATCAAATTGATGGGGAAATGAAACGTGAGAGACCAATATGATACCAAAAAAAAAAAATATAAGGGATCAATTTGAAATTGAAAAAAAAAAAAGTAAAAGACAAAATACGTAGTTTAGCCTTCCATTTATTTGAATCTTCTACAGGTAGTTCCCTATACTTACTATGAATTATGAACATGTGGGCACTTACTAATTACAGATATGATAAGTAGGTGCATGATATCACTCGAAACAAGTCATCAATCTATGCAAAACACCAAGTTTGGTTGCTAAGTTATTTTTTTCCAATTAAATGAAACAAACTAATATTTCACTTCCTTTAAATCATGTTTTCCCTTACTTGAAGTGCTTTATCGAATTTGTGAAAGCTTGTAGTTAAAACATAATGATCACTTTAAGCTTGTTTTTTATCTTATGATTTAATCACTTTATTGCTTATAGTTATATTGCTATATAATGTATTATGTGTACTCATATCCTAAATTTTAGAAAATTTCCATACTATGTATCAATGTCCTGCCAATACAGGTACCCATGCTACATAGGTATAGAAATTGTTGCATTGTTTGTTTTTTGTTTTGTTTTTAATGTTGGGGGTAGTGAATTGGGGGCTCTTTTGTGAGTTGCTTACCTTCTCTAGTTATTTAGGGAGGTCACACATGCTTTCTGTGCTTATGGTTCATTTCACTAGTTGGCTTAACAAGGACTGCTAGCTAAATTTTGTTCTTTTGCTATTGTGTCTATGCAATTCTAGCATCATGCTCATAGGCCGTGCCGTTCACGCTTTCATAATTGTCGTTTGATATTTTGGAAAAGTAAATTTAACAGAATGTCATTATGATAAGTTGCTTTGCCATACATAGAAATAAATTAATCCGACTTGTGTATCTCACTGGCATATTGAGGATATTCTGAAATTGTATTCCAAATAATATAATCTTTTTCTCTCATAACATAATTATCGCCTTTGTTCTTTAAAAGTTGAATCCTTATCTGGTTCTATTTACTAATGTATTTTGTTCTTTCTTTTTTGTAGCTTCAGTAGGGTTTGCATTCTATCAACAAGCATCCCTGATTCATATTTGGAGAACACCTGCATACCTGCCATTGTTAAATGGTGAAGAATAGGTCCGGCATATAGTTTTATGAGCACAGTGTTAGAGAAGTTTCGAAATAAATGGGGACCATTATTCGCAGGTTTAATCATTAGAGATCTCTAACTTTGTATTCTTTTTTGTTGTGAGAAATTTTTGTATATGCTAGTTAATGACAGCATTTCCCTTCAAGTGACTTCTCCATTTCATTGGTTGCAGTTTTACTAGCAGAAAACCAAGTGAAATTATGAGGATTATTGTTACAACTTTTATTGGAGTAGTTTTTGGCTTTTTTTTAGGAGTCTCATTTCCCACATTGTCAATAACAAAGGTGCAAACCGAGTTTCTTATTTTTGAACCATGTGTTGGAGTAACTTTTTGCCAATAGTTTTATGTTATTGGCCTTAAATAGTGAAAATGCTAACAGTGCTTAAACAATTTGCAGTTGAATCTCCCATCTGGCCTGCTTCCCTCCATTGATCTCTCTTACATTGGAGACAGATATACTGGTAGCTATCCTTGGTCTTTTACGAAAAATAATAACAGAAGCTCACCACGGTATCGATTATCAAATGATACATCAAAGGTACACATTTTTTCCTGTCTTCATAATTAAAGTACATCTTAAATTTCTAGCTTTAAAGGGATTTTAGATAGTTCATAACTATGCATCTATGCCTGCTATGATCGAGAAGAAAAAAGATAATGGGCCTTCTGTTACTACAAGTTGCTGTTAATCCATTATTGTTCACATTTTACATATGCTTGTTCATTAATGCATTATTGGTAAAGGCTTCCAACAATGATTATGTGTTTTATAGTATTCGGAATTTAGCTATTTAGAGTCTGAATATTGATCACTCACTTGCTACTTATTTTCTTTGCAGATTTGGGTTCCATCAAATCCAAGAGGTGCAGAAAGATTACCTCCAGGCATTGTTGATGCTGAGTCAGACTTTTATTTGCGTAGATTGTGGGGTAAGCCCAGCGAGGTGTGTATCCTGAAACAGTTAGTGCTGAATGAGGCTAGAATATCCAAATGTCTTAAAAAACTACTATCTATTTTTCGTCCTTCCGTCTCTTGGGAGGATTGAAGCATAGAATGTATGTCTTGTTCATGCATGGATATGATGTAGCTAAATATTGATTAAGGCGCTGCTATTTAGTGTTAAAAGTTATACTCTAGTAAAAAAAAATTCTAAGAGAAGTTATCATCTGGTTAGAAATATTATTTGCTTACTTCTATGTATGAAACATGCTAAAAGATCCCAAGTTCAACATGAGAAAGATTTGGGGAAGAATAATGACAGAGGAAACTCAAGTAGACCGATCTTTTAATTTAGTTTGCATTTGCAGGATTTAACGACCAAGCCGAAGTACCTTGTAACCTTCACTGTTGGGTTAGATCAGAGAGATAATATTGATAAAGCTGTGAAAAAGGTCTTGATCCCTTTCTCTCTCTGGTTGCATATGCCTTGTTTATGTATCTTTTAGCTAAATATTTGCTTGAACAGTTTTCAGAAAACTTCACAATCCTTCTATTTCATTATGATGGCCGAACAACTGAATGGGAAGAGCTTGAATGGTCAAAGAAGGCTATTCATGTGAGTGCTCGCAAACAGACCAAATGGTAAGAAACTATTTGTGTTCATCACCTTTTGATGACAATTTTTCTTTGAGACATTTGCAGGTAATCGTGTTTGTTGCATCCTGAAATAAAAGTGATTTAGGGTGTGTTTGGTTAAACGACTTTATTAAGCAGTTCTTATTTTATAAGCTTTTCTGAAAGAAGCTAAAAATAACTTATTTATGTAAGCTTTCTCTGATAAGCTTATTAAATAAGCTGAAAAGAGCTTATAAGAAAGTCATAAGTTATATTCATATGTTGTTTTGATAAGCAGTTCACATGAGCCCAAACAAGTACTCTATAAGCTTTTCCAAACGCTCTCATATTCTTTCGATTTTCTATCATACCGACCATTTGAGTTTACCTCTCGTAGGTGGTACGCCAAGCGGTTTCTGCATCCTGACATTGTGGCACCATATGACTATATATTTATATGGGATGAAGACTTGGGGGTTGAGCATTTTGATGCAGAGGAGTGAGTAGTTGATATGCCAAGAAAATTTCTCTTCAAGGTTAAAGTGTTTCGTTTATATTCAAGTTTCGTATGTCCTTGTTATTTCAATTGCAGGTACCTAAAGCTGGTGAGGAAGCATGGCTTGGACATTTCACAGCCTGGTTTGGAGCCTAATAAAGGATTGGTATGGCAGATGACAAAAAGAAGAGGTGAAAGTGAAGTTCACAAGTAAGAATAATTTGAGTACTCCTTTTTTTTTTTTTTATGGTGCATGTTGTCATTTGAAACAATCGCATTAACTTGTTTATTCTCTTGGTTTTGTATTAGAGTAACCGAGGAGAAACCGGGCTGGTGCTCTGACCCTCACGTGCCTCCTTGTGCAGCGTAAGAAACTGTTGAAGTATTACTAGGTGGTTTTTGGAAAGCTTATGAGAATAGCTTTTTTCAATAAGCTTATCTAAGGAGTTTATGAAAATAGCTTATGGCATTCCTATAAGCTCTTATGTTTTTATATAAGCTTATCTGAGAAGCTTATGAAAATAAGTTCTTTTTATCTTATTTCAAAAAAGCTTATTGAATAAGCACTTAATTAAGGTTTTTACTCAAACACGCCCCTGCTATATTATCTGATATATTGTGCAGTCTCTAATTGTGTCATATGAATGCAGGTTTGTTGAGATTATGGCACCCGTGTTTTCACGAGATGCATGGCGCTGCGTGTGGCATATGATTCAGGTCGAACGGTTGATCCTAAACCTTATCGTTTTTATAAATGTCCATTCACTAATGTTACAAGGTTTCTTCTAAGCACTTGATAGATTTTGATTGTACAACTCTTGGCATTGCAGAATGACTTGGTCCATGGGTGGGGTCTTGATTTTGCACTGAGAAAATGTGTTGAGGTTAAACTCCATTCCGACTTTTTTTCCAAATCATCTAATCATATGACTATTTAATTTTATGGTGTTGCCTTACCACCATAGCTCTCAGAAGAGTCGCACACCAATGTAGCATTTGGCCTGTGGACAAAACAGAACACAATGTTCTGTTCTGTTCTCCATGGTTCCATCCTTTTAGTGGAACTAAAATATTTCCACTCTTCTAAACCCTTGTATCATTTTCTTTACATTAATGAATGCGCAAAACATATTACAGAACCCATATATTCTGTTTCATTTCATTCTAGCATGTCTACAAAATGCTATCCAAAGAATGTGTTTAAACTGTTATCCTCTTTATGTGATAAAGCCCGCACATGAGAAGATTGGAGTTGTTGATGCTCAGTGGATTGTTCACCAAGGTATTCCTTCACTAGGGAATCAGGTAATTTGTTTGCCACCATAATTATTCTTTGCACTTTGTATTTTCACTCAAAAATGAGGCCATAAAATGCTCACTAATTTTCCTGTTCCTTGTAGGGTGAAACAGCAGAAGTTGGGAAACCGCCACGGCATGGGGTATGTTATTCTCATGTTTCGTGTTTGTTTCATATTCTTGAAGCTTTATTACATTACATATTACTTTTGGTTGGTTAATTTCCTTATGACCATATGGCATTTTGGCTTCTACTATGCTTGCTGGTCTGAGTGGCAAGAAGCTTGGTTCCTTTAAGGTCTTGGGGTCGAATTTTGTGAAGTAAAAAATAGGTGCCAGAAGAGGTTTGCTCCCTTGAATTAATCTTATTGGCTCGACTTAGATTAATTTTGTGTTGAAGGTGATTTTCGGATATCAAAGGTCTCAAACAAAAATAAATGGCCTTTTGGGACTTGCATTCTCTAAAGCAAGAGATTCTCCCTAAAGTTAACTAGGATGATCAACTAAAGTGAGCTCCAGTGTAAAGTCATATAGTGAGGATGTACATACCTACTCCTAAAATGATTGAAATATCAATACACTTAAACTAATGCTATGCTTGGATCAGCGTTATATTTCCCCTATAATCACGTTTTGCTGAAGCAACTGTATGTTGCTTTTGCGTTTCAAACGCGTGTTGGGTCACTTTTACGACCATTCCAAACATGCTATAAATCATCGGTGATACAATTTCACTTTACATCCAAGCTCACTTAAGAAGAGTCTCATTAAATAGACTTTTGCCCGCGACTTTTGCCCGCTTTAGAGACAATTTTACTTCGGTGTTGTCACGTTTAAAATTAAACTAATCAATAAGCTACTAGCGAGGTGTAGTTCAACATATCGTTCTATCTTAACCGGAGGTTTCAGATTCGAGTCTTGCGTAAAATATTTGATGGTGAAAGTTTTGGTGCTCATAATGGTCTTTCGTAACCTCGAGCAGAATTGCCTCCCCCTATGCGCAAAGGATACAAATGGTTTAGAAAAGGAAAAAAAACTTGCCGTAGTCAACAAGCTATGTTGTAATGGATGATGTTGTTTTATACGGACTTTGGTGATGAAATATGTAACTATTGATTAATGTTTCCATCTTATTTTGTTGGTGCCAGGTAAAGGATAGGTGTAGAACGGAGTGGACGATGTTCCAAAATCGGTTGGCGTATGCAGAAAACGCGTATTACAAGTCCATGGGAATTGATATGTCTAATTCTACCTCTCCTTAGGTTGACACATTTTATATGTAACATCCATCACTTTAATGAAATTCAGTGGGAAACAAATTTAATTTATTTTTTTTTGCGGTTGTTAGTTTATTATTTATGATGGTTATTATATATATATACATATGGACATTTTAGCAATTACTACATCATCACAAGATATAGTAGCAACTCCTTTTCACAATTTCTAATCTTATCATCGCCTTTAAGCCATCACATGTTGCTCTAGTGAACTTTCTAGATTCCTTCTCTTGCGTTGCTGTGCCATCAGCGATTCTTTTTTGATTGGATTTTGTTTACATTACACCACACTTCAATGTACATTAAACAAGAACTACTCCATAACAGAAAGCAAACAACTACGACAAAGTTTGGAGACAATGAGTTTAGTTTTCCAAGTCATAAAGCTTGGTGCACGATTACTTCGACCACATCCTTTGGACTATTTTTCAGCAATTAATCCATTATCAAATATCCGGAAAAAAAAAATACTGTATCTACTATGACAACACATGTTTTTTCAAACCATAACTTCTCTTTCATGCAAAATACGATCGCCATGTCTATAGGTTGAGAAAGAGAAAACATTTTGGGTCTTGCTAATAAATGGCTTTAAGGCACTTGTTAAATTACTTGATATAGAAATAAAATCCAAAGTCCACATTCATTACTCTCTCGAAAACATAAAAAATCACATTTTCTAACGACATTTATCTATTATTAATTTTTCATTGGGCACTTGTTAGATTTTTTTATTATTATTATTATTTTTTTTTTTAGTTTGGTGTGTTGTGGTGTTCATCCATAACTTATTTGCTAGATATTGCCTATCACATCATTTTGTAAGTATTTCATTCAGTAGTCGACACGTATAAATGTATTTTTGGATATTGGTGCATTCATGATGTATGTGGGTCACATAATCATACATTCAATACTGTGATAAGGCTCTTCAAATCAAAATTTGTCTCTTAAAAATTAGGGATTTTGTTAATATGTGTGTTGTGTTATATAGATCCTTTTGGCATTTTTCATTGTCACCGAGGAAATTGATTAAATTTGTTAGTGACATTAGAAATGTGGAAATTTGATATACTTTTTCAAAATTACTCCTATAATTATTATAAGACTTTGGAAAAACTCATGTACATTGAAAAAAATTGTTAATTTTCTTAGTAGTATTTATATCATAAACAGTTGATATATTGTTTTAAAATACAAAATATAATTAATTATTGAAACTCTAAAAATTGTTGAGTAAATAAACATATGCATATAAAAAAAATTTAATTAAATATTATTAAAAATTGAGATAAAATCTTGTAAATAATAGTACCAAAATAAAGTTTAAAAAAACTTATTTTAAATATCGGGTGGAAGTATATAAAAAGAGTTTAATATATGTGCATTGATAGTGTAAAAGTTTTTTTTTTAATTTTTTTACATTTTTAGTGTATTATATGTTATTTATTTACATTATTTTTACTTACAAGTCCATTGTTGTTCATTTATGAATGGTTCATTTATAAATAATGAATGATTAGTTGAGAGTTTTACTAATTTCTCATATAATAATACTGTCTCTAGTCCTTATTATAAGCCCCGAAATGAGGTTTATAATAAAAGCTGAAGGGAGTATATATTGAATGAAGTATCTAAGTGGTAGCGAGGGGAATTGAACTAATCACTTGAAAAAAGAAACGTTTGATATTAATACTAGCACTTCAAAAAAGAAAAAAGATCAGATATTAATACTAGAACATGATGAGGGGAAAAATAGAATATACTCTATTTTGTGTTTTGTGTTTTGTCCATTTTGAAGGGTTTTTATATATATTTCATTATGCACCTTATGCATAGAATAGAAGAAGAACATTTTATTTTATTTTTTGCATTAAGTGTATTCTACAACTGATAGCCGAAGACTAATCCCCTCTGAGGCGTAGAGATCATCTAAGTGAGTTTTGCCTCTACCAACAAAGTCTTTTCCATACCCATGGCAAAGATCGAACCTCTAACATCATGGTTAAGGAATCAACTATATGCCAAGTGCCAACTGTGTTGGACCTTATTGGTAATGAACATAAATATTAAAATTCTATTGAAGAATTAAGTAATTATTTTTTAATTAATTAAATGTATCAGTTTTCAAAAAATATTTCATTTTTAAAGTTTGCACAGGTTAAAAAGACCTTATTTTAAAAATAGAGGATATAAACAACTAAAAAAAAGGATATTTTTATAGATATAAAAACATGTATTTTCATTAACAAGACTCATCATCACAGTTGTTAGATGATTGAGTTCCTTAAGTATGATGTCGTAGGTTCAATCACTATTGTGGGTCAAAAGGGATTATTTGGCTATAAGCCGGAGAATACTCTTGATGGAAAAAAAAAAACAGGTATTTTCCGATCACCAATCTCTTTAACAAATATTTAAGGTAGTTATATTTTCTAGAATTTGAAATTGAAATCACTAATTAAACTAGAACATCTTTCATCATTTGATTTATGGGCTTACTAGTAAAAAAAAGGTTTAATTATGTCATAAGTCCCTGAAGTTTAGGATACTTTTGCAAAATACCTCTATTCTGGGTTTGTCATATACCCCTACTACCAATTTTGGTCAATTTGCTGACATGTAACATCGGAATCCTGGTTAGACGTAGGAGGTTAGGCACGTGGTGCCCATGGGCAAAGATCATTTCTTTCTTTAAATTAAAAAAACTAAAAAACTTAATATTTTTATATTTTTAGTTAAATAAAAAATAAAAAAAATATTGAAGAGAGAGGTCGTCTTCGCCCGTATGACATCACGTAGGACCAGGATTCTGATATTACATGCCAGCAAAACTGGTCAGAATTGATAGTAGGGGTATATGACAAACCAAGAAGTAACTTCGGGAAGTCAAACATTGAAAAAATAAGAACAAGAGTATCTAACAAAAGTACCCCAAACTTCAGGGACTTGTGACATAATTAAGCCTAAAAAAATTTAAAAAATTGGATATTTTGAGCAAATTGAAAAAAGTGACTATCTGCTGGAGCCTGGAGGACAGTCTTGACAAAAAAAAAAATACTGGTACTTTCCAATCACCAACCTCTGTAACAAATATGTGATTCTTTAATAGTGCAAGGAAAAAATAGGTAAATTTCTTTAGTTTTTATTTGTAATTAATGAATTGTATTAATTCTTATTTTATTTGACTTCATAAGTTTTTACTGGGACAAAGAGAGTAAGATATTTTTGAAAATTTTATTTTAATCTTTATTTATAAAATTTTATTTCAATTTTCAATAACAACAAATTACTTCTTTTCACAAACACTATTGTTTATTCAATATTTTTTAGAGTTATAATAATTATAATTATACAAGTAATTTAAAAAAAAAGTAAAATATCAAATAATATAATGTGCTCCCTCCGTCCAATAATGTTTTTAAAAAATAAAAAAATTCATCTCAAATTGAAGTTGTAATAGTGAGTAAAAGAAAAATTAAAATTGGAGTATATTTATTTTATAATTGATCAAGGAAAAATGTACTCCCTCTATCCCATAAATTATGATCTTTTGGAGATTTCACACAGATTAGGAAATGAGTAAATGATGTAAGAATTTGGTATAATTTGACTAAATTACCCCATTTAATAAAAGAAGAGAGTAATAATAAATGTATGAAGATTATACTCCCTCCGGTCCTATTTATAAGACCCTTTTGAGGTTTGTTTCTGACCGCTTTGTGCGATAAGTAAATAATCAGTGCAAAGATAATGGGTTCGTAAGCTTAGTGAAGCATTTGGCTTTTATTACTTTGAAATGGGACTTGGGGAGAAAAATACAAGAGCGAGAAGTTCACACTTATGGTGTTTACGCAAAGTGAGGGAGTGTGCGCCTTCAGCTTTTCACACTCTCCTCTGTATTCTGAAACTCAAGCTTTTACAGAAGCTTCTATTCTCTCCTCTTTCTTACGCTCTCTTGGGATTTCAGTTGATTTGAATGGAGTCTTAGTCTCCCCTTCCCTCGGTTCAGATTGCCCTGTACGTTGGAAGAGATCTCTCTCTTATAAGATCTCTCTTGCTCATTGGTCTTTCCCTTCTCTTCACTTGGTCCACCGGTCTGTCCTCTTTTTCCTTCTTTGCAGCTGTTATCTTCAGAGACCGTTTTGTCTCCTTTACTTCTTTTAGCTTTGCCATTGATTGTTCACAGTGGGAGCTTTGCAAGGCTTCCCTTTTTCGTCTTTCCTCAAACGAGGGGCTGCATGACGTGAGCCAAGATGCTCTGGCTTCTCATGCACGTTCCTCATAGCCTGGGGAACCGGATTCTTTTGTTTGCACATGTACGCTTTCCCGGACCCTGTTTCCTGTTCGCTTTCACTTATCAAGGCTTTTTCCTCAAGTTTCCGTGATACCTGAGGCGTTCTGGGGGAGCTCGTCGTGTCCATTGGCATCGGCACGCCTTACTCCACTTATTAGCTGTGACGTCAGAATGTGACGCCTTGACGGCCGTCGCTTTGAGTGCGACGCCTCGGGTGGTTCCTGGTGTTCGTACGCCTTCTCTTGGTATTTTTATTTTGTTTGGTGATTTCGGGCCTCTTTATGTATTGGGCCTTGCGTTGTTGGGCTTCCAAATAGTGGGGTATCAACAATTGCCCCCTTTGCAGTGAAAAGGAAGGGATTTTCCTTTTTAGTGCAAACTTTGTTTTTGTTGCCCTGTCGCCTGTTCCTCTTTCCTTACTTGTTATTCCACGTGCCAGTTGAGGGATACCCATCAACTTCTTCGCACGTTCTCCCACTTCTTCTGAAGTTCAAAATTCCCTCCTCTCAACTCTTCAGTTCCTCTTTTTCCTCAACCACTCCCTTTCGTTCATTCCTTCAAAACTCCTTCTACTTCCTTGTTTCTTCTCAACTGCGAAGAACTTCTTCTAGAACTTCTTTCTTCGTTTAGATTCCTCTTCACTTTGAACCTCTTTCCTTGTCGCTGCCTTCTTTTCTCATGGGGAAGTCGAAATCTACTCCCGTTGTTGAAGTTGAGGATGATGTCTCTCTTGAGGAAACTGAGGAAGAAATTTCTCTCCCAAACCCCGTCACTTATTGCTTCATGCAGAGCCTTCCCTGCCCTCGTTCTTACCCCATAAACCCTGGTCACCGCCGCTGGGCGACGGGGGTGAAGGCGACGCTTCCCTTTGGCCCATTTCCCGAGTCCGGCGACTTGCTCAATGGTCCCCCTTCTAAAGCGATGGTGATTCCGGACGACGCCGCCAAGCTTATCTCTTCTCCTTCCTACCACAAGGACCATCGTGAACTGGGTCCTTCGCTGCTCCGTTCTTGCCTTCGTCGCGCAGAGTTTCCTTGGGTTGACTTGAACTTCAATATTCGCATAAGCGGGACCACTGGTTGGCAGGATTGGATCGACCAGGTGTTTGCGAGTGACCCTCCCTTCGTGGAAGTTCTCAAGAAGGTTGGAATAGCGGAAGCGATCAAGGTGTCCCCTCGCAAAAGGTGTTCCTATTTATAAGACCCTTTTGGGGTTTTTCACTCCCACCAAGGAGAGTGAATAAATTTGTTAGTGACATTGGAAATGTGAAAATTTGATGTACTTTTTCAAAACTACCTCTGTAATTATTATTGGAACTCTAAAAAGTGTTGACTTTATAGGGGTGTTTGTGGAAAGAAATAATTAAATGCTATTGAAAATTGAAAATGGTCTTATAAATAGGACCAAAACGAAAACCCCAAAAGGGTCTTATAAATAGGACCGGAGGGAGTATTGAAGAGAGATGAAGAAATAAGTGATGAAAAAGAGAATGCAATAAATAAGGGTATATTTGGAAAAAAGTGAGTCTTGGATTTCTAAATGATTATGACTTATGAGACCAAAAAAATCTTCAAAAGATCATAACTTTTGGGACGGAGGGAGTATTAAATTATTGCTTTAATTATTGGTTCAATTAATAGGCAATAAACCCTCCGGCTTATAATATAAGCAAATTTAACTATTTTTATACTTATTAAGAATGTTAGTTGATTGTATTTAATTCTCTCAAATTTATAAAAAAAAATAGTTATTTTAAGAAAATAGTATTGAGAATGAAACATAAATTAGAAGAGATAACAATTTTGTAGATAAGTACTCCCTCCGGTCCTATATATAGGACATATTCTAGAAGCAATCTTTGGTCCTATATATAAGACATTTTGTATTTTCTATGCATTATTTATTGTTTTTTCTCTTTTTTGCCCTTATTAAATGCATGTGTTTTTTGTTGTTCATTAATGAGAGTGAATTTTTCAAGAAAAGTTGAGAGAGTAAAATTGTAATGTTACAATATGTTATCATAGAACTCATAAAACTAACTACTTTTCTTGGTCCGAGGAATATGGTTAAGTATGTCCTATATATAGGACCGGAGGGAGTATATTTTAAGAAAGGATTTGTATGCTATACTCATCGATTGTGGATGAGTATAGATACTATTCCCCAATCCATGGTTGTGGTGTGCTAAGGACAATAGAGGGTGAGGATTAAAACGGGGTTACCTGGGAATATATTACTTCCCGGTAGCCCAGGCACACCAAATGTGTGTCCGTTAGGCCTTTTTTATTTATTTTTTAATTGGGGCCCTTTATCATTTGCTGTAGCACGTAGGTCCTAGTTTTAGGATGGCAATAGTGTATTTTATTTCTTCATCAAACTAACATAGTCTTTGTCTTATTTTTATTTTTTGAAATTAATATTAAAAATAAATCCGTGAAAAAAATATTAAAAATAAATTGAAATAAAAACAAAGTGTCATATTTTTTTTAATATGTAAGACTCGTTTAATAAAAAATTTTGTCCTATTTATTGTCAAATAATATTTAAGACTTATTTAAATTTCTAGTTCATAAAACTTATGTGCTCTTTTGAAATTGGTTATTGACAATTTTTTCGATGCTTAGGGTCCTTAAACTTTTCAATTTTTGGAAAATGGCTCTATCTTACTGAAGTAATGATATGACCGCTGAAATGTCACGCAACCTCCACCACATTGATAAATAACATGTAAGATGATGTCACGCGAATTTTTTAAATTAAAAAAAAATCAAATTTATTAAAAATAATTAAAGAAAATACTTTTTTAATGAAAGGATATGTGATGTTACAAGACACTATATAGCACTTCACTCTTTGATGTTGGAAAAAATGATGTGACATATTATTAGTCATATTGTAACTTAGTTTAAGAAGTAAATAAGGGTGTTTGTTAAAAATAAGTAATCAATGTCATTGGAAATGACAAATAGAGCTTATATTAAGAACTAAGTAAAACTGTTAAAAATGTGCTTATATTTAGGATCTGAATGAGTAATACTTACTTCCCTCGGTCTCATTTATAAGAAAAAAGACACTTCATTAATATAAACAAAAATTAACTAACTTTTTATTCTTAATACAATCATTCCTAAAATATCCTCATAATGTGGTTGAGTCATTTAATTTTTGTTTCATTTCTAATCTAAATGTACTAAAATAGTTTATTTATTTTTTTGTGAATTTGAGAAAATTAAATACTTCACATCCAACTAATTTTCTTAATAAGTGTGAAATTAGTTATTTTTGCTTAAAAATGAGATCAGAGAGAGTAATAAAGGAGTAATTATTACTCCCTCCGTTTGTCACTTTGAAAATTTCACACAGATCAAGAAAGTTATTTGTTGCTTCCATTTTCAAGAGAATTATTTGATACTTTTATCATAATATTCTTAAAATACATTAATTATCACTCATTTCACATATTTCAACACATTAAATGCAAGGTTAAAGCTGAAAAAAAATCAATTAATACACCCTCAAATTCCTAAAGCGACAAATAATTCGGAACAAGTTAAAAAGTCTAAAGTGATAGATAAAGGGAATAATAACATTTTTAATCATAAAACATTATTTAATAAAAAATATTACTCCCTCTGGGCCTATATATAAGCACATTTTGAAGAAACACCCTTGTTTAATCAACATTTTTTAGATTTCCAATAATAATTATAGGGGTACTTTTTAAAATGTATACCAAATATTTACATTTTTAATACAATTAACAATATTAACTAACTTTCTTAAAGAAAACGAAATTGGTCAAATGATACTTATATTATGGACCGGATGGAGTATTAATTATTTGTATAGACGGAGCACGGAGGAAGTACTATGCACGGAGTGTCCAATACTTAATGTTCAGGGCCATTATTATAAAAGGAGAGAAGAAAAAAAAAAGTAAAAAAGAAAAAACCGATGAATTGGAGCAAACCTGGAACAACAGGTGGACATCAATTAGTATATGTACTCATCCAGAAAGGATAAGTACAGTATAACGACCCTTTAAGAAATTAGCATTGAGAATGAAACAAAATTTAAGAAGATTAATTACTTTTGTTTATATTTTAAACCAAATGAAATGTGTTTTTTGTTGCTTATATTTCGAGCTGAATGAAGTGTATTAATATTTCACCCTTTTCATATAAAACGAGTTTTAAGGTTATGCACATATTTTAAGAAATGGTTAAATAATATTAGATTTTGGAGGATTTTGATTAGGAGTATAATATTTTCATGTAATCATGATAGAAGAGAGCGAAAGATATAGTATATGAAAGAAAGATCGTAATGTACTCCCTCCGTTATTATCTGCCCTTATTTGGAAGAGGTTTTTTTTTTCCTTTTTCTCTGTTCCTTTTATGATTTCAAGAGTGTAATAAATGTTATTTTTCATGTTTACTCATATTCAATAAGTATTGGTTTACATAAGTAATGGAGAAAACTGAATTATTATTGAAAGAGAAAGAGTATAATGGGAAAAAACATAACTAATGTATTGAAAAGCTAAGTCATGATTGAATTTCTTAAAGAGTGTGTTTTGTTTGAAATATCACAGATAAATAAGAACAAAAAGAGTAATAAATAAGGTATACTTGTGAAAAACAATATTAATTATGTATTGAATTTTGTTAAAACAATACTCCCTCTGTCCCTATATATAAGACCATCTTAGTAAATTTCATGTTCATTAAAAAAGTTGGTTAAATTAGTTAATTGTATTGGAAATGTGAATATTTGATATGAGTTTTCAAAATTACCTATATTAATAGTATTAAGAAACTAAAATGTGTTAAGTAAATATTTGAGGAAATAAGTAATTAATTGCCATTGAAATAAAATTGGTATATGTTCTTATAAATAGGGACAAGATAAAAATTTCAAGAGTGTCATATATATATATATATATATATATATATATATATATAAGAACTGAGATAATATACTATGAAGAAAAAGGAAAAAACTCTATGAACGTACATATACATATACATACATACATACATATATATATATATAACATAGAGAGTAATATTTTTTTCTTCTTATTATTTTAATTTTTCAAAATTTTATCTTTCATAAGATAAAAGAATATGAATGATAAAATTGTATTGGAGAACTAAATAATTACTCTTTCTGATTCTATATGTAAGACCCATTTAAAGAAAAAAACCTAATCTTCATTACAAAATTTATTCCAATTTTCAACAACATTTAAATACTTCTTTTCAAAAATATTTTTATTAAGTTAATATTTTTTTTATGCACATGATTTTTTTTCAAAATGGTATTATTATATTAAGTATCGAAAAGAGTGTTTCTGTATGGATAAAAATAAATTCTATCTTGAGTATATAAAAGATTTTGTTAAAAAAGGTTATATCCGGTTCAATAATTTCTTTATTTGGAAAAAAAATAATTTATGGTTGTGTGTTAAAGGACCTCTTGTTAACTAATAAAACTTAAAACAGTTGATAGATAGTCGAGTTTTATAAATATAATGGAAAAAGTTCGATTTTTATTATCGTGATATGGAAAAAACTTTATTGAAAAAGGTTATACCTATTTCGCTGATTTTTCGACTAGAAAGGAATTAATTTTTTATTGTCGGTCAAAAAACATCATTGGTTCACACAATAAAAAAAACCTCTTGTTAAAAAAATAGAAATAAAAATACTACTTCCTTCGTTCTACAAGTTAAGACTTACTAGTAGGGGTGTAAGTGATCCGGTCCGAGACCGCGAGATCGCTCGGACCGAACTGGATCTGACCGAAAAATGCAGTCTGGTCCGGTCTCACGGTCCGGTCCGGTCCCAAAAAGTTCAGACCATATTTGAATGGTCCGGTCCACGGTCTCAGATATTCTTAGACCGCTGGGACCGAACCGGACCGATAGAGTTAATAATTAAAAAAAAAAAAAACGTGGCCATCACCAAAACACCAAAAACAACGTGGCCCATTTTTCAAATATCATCATTGATATTAACCGTAAATATTAGAGTGTTTAACTTATACTCTTTGAAACAGGAGAAGAATACAAATATTTTTTTTTTTTTTTTGTGCAGATAGAGGAAAATTAAAGAATTGTCCACAGCTTGGTTATCAAAATTCAAATCAATTTTATCGTGTTCCTTATGTATAAAGTCTTGAGTTATGTTTAATTATGTATAGTGTCTTATAATTTGCCTTGATTTATTTGCAACACTTTAAATTTTAATTTTGATGGTCTAAATAGATCGGACCGAACCGTTGCGATTCGGTCTGGTCTTTATACATAAAATACATCGGGATCGAACCAGACCATGTTAATTTGATTGGTCCGATCTCTAATGTCAATCAAAGACCGGACCGGACCGGACCATTACACCCCTACTTACGAGGGTATAGGATTGATTGAATTTGAAAGCACTGTTACGTTTACACAAGCGACAAAGTTAAGACTTACGAGGGGACCCAGCCGGAAATCAAGAAACTTCGGATGCGGAAGCTGAAAGGTGAGCATGCATGCCACCAGTCACAACAGCTGTGGCCTCCGCGGACACGTGGCTTCCTCAAACTTACCCTTTTTGTGATGCTGTAACTGCCTCTTAATTTGGTTTCACTTTCAATCATGTGCTTACTAATACATGTGCCAACACGTGTTCATCCTGTCACCTGTTACTTACTCAATTTAACCAAACCATGGTTACAGTTTTCGTTGTTAGCTTAAGCTAGATTATGTGTGACCCTATGACTATCATGTATGAATAAAAGTTTTGTTAAATATAACCAAAAATAAGTTGCCTTTTATATATAGTGTTTATGGAGCTTCTCTTCCATGTTTTATATTTATTGTTATTTTAAAAACTCAATATATAATTAATGTTATTTTTTTAAATGTTATTTTTTTAAATGCATTTTTACTTATAATATTCTTTTTTTTACTTTAAATATCTTTCTTTCTATTCAATAATGATTATATAGGGACATTATAGTCAAAATACATCAAATTTTTACATCATTTAATTATTTCTTAAAATTTTTGCATAACCTTAAAACACAAAATATATATATAAATAAATGAAACGGATGGAGTAATATATATATTTATAGATAATATTCAATAGTTGATTTATAAGTAAATAACAAAGCCGATTATGTCTATATCAATAAGGCCATGTGGTTGATGTGGTTGGTCATGTATGATGTATATATATAGTGTAGTCACTGCTGTTGTCATTGTATTAAACTCTTCTCCTGCTAGCTCAATCAACAACTAGCAATTTAATTAACCTATATTTGAGTTTGAGTTTGAGAATTGAGATCATTAATCATCATGGGTCTCTCAAACTTCCCTAGTGCAGCTGATGGGGTACTCCCTGTGCTTGTGATAAACACAGTCCACTCAGTGGTTTTGTTAAAGGACATGTTCAGATTCATGCTCCAAGTAGTTGGTGGCACAACCTCAAACAATAATTCCTCTAATATGGAGGAAGAAGAGTACCAAAACTCATCATCAGATCATGAGATTTCTTCTTCTTCTTCAAGCAGAGAAAGAAGGGTGTCAATAACTCAGTACAAGTGCTTGTGTCACAACATGGTGATGATGGAGTGCTGCTGTGTGTGTCTTTGTAGGTTTGAAGCTAATGAGGAGGTGAGCGAGTTGCCTTGCAAGCATTTCTTCCATAGAGGCTGCTTAGAGAAATGGTTTGATAACAAACATAGCACATGCCCTTTGTGTCGCTCCATAGACTAGACAAAAAAATTATAGTATAATAGTTTCGTTTGTTTCATAAAGTGTGTCACATACAATTTTCTGTTTTAGATTTTCGATAATTGAGAATCTACCACATGTAGTTTTGACATATATATATATACTTTATGTGCTAGCTATAGTGTGAGTTGTGACACTCTTTATATTGGTAGAGAGCTAGTTGGCATAGTGAAAACTAATTTGTAATAGATGGTGTGTGGAGGTAGGACCATTCGGTACATCAGTTTGATTCTGAAATTTGTTTATACAGTAGTCTCTAATCTCTAATTAGAGAATAAACTGAGGGACCAGTCGATCTTTCAAGATCAAGTGATTTTTCAATTGTAGTGAAGTTGGTGATGAATTAGTTTATTTTGTATTCAAAACAACTTATAATTAGAATTTAATTTGAGTCTCAATTATTTACCCAACCAAAATTATTTCCTAACATGTAGTATCTATCTATTTGTACTAGGATTCTGATTCATGGATTTGTTTGTTAGAGAAATCAAAATAAGATCAGATCATTTCTTCTGTCTCGGTGCATCATCTTAGCCATTTTAATGTTCATTTTTCTAGATCCCTTTCTTTCAACGAACTCTCTCTATTTTTATGTAGTTTCAAGTTTGGAGCAACAATCTGGCAAAGTTCTCAAAACCTGCTTTTACTTTATTATTGTTATGTGCAATTGTGAATGGGTATTTCAAATCTCTTATACGCACTAATAATTCTGCTTAATTGCAAACTATTGTATACCTCCAACGAACTAGAACCGTCTACATAGGCTAAGTCCAATGGGCTAACCCATACAACTTGACATGAGCATGGTTGGGTGAGCATTAGTTCCTGGTCCTATTTTTTTAGTTCCTTGTTTTTTGACACATCTGATTCGTAAAAATGCATTATACGATTTTAAAATGCATTTTTTAATAAGAGGGTATTTTAAAAAAATACATTTTTTGACTAGGAGATGTCATAAAATATTCCGGTTAAACTCGATGGGATAAAAATGGGGTTGTGGATTAAAAAGTGGAGAAAGAGGATTAGTTCTACAGGAAAAAATAATTTTAATCCAAATTTTTTTGTCTTGTCTAGCCCAACTTGACAATTCGTTAGCTCGATATGCGTTGGGTCAATCCATTTGACTCGAACTTAATTTTTTTATATATTATATTATTTTTCTATTATATTGAATTGAGCAATAATAATAATAAAATTAAGATGAGATATATAGGTCCTTTATTTTTTATTTATTGTTTTCATAATTAATAATTACATCTTAATAAAAAATAATATTATAAAATTTTAATTTGATTATCTTTAAGAAAAGAAAAAAATAGTGGTTCATGAACCAGTCCAATCCCATTTGAAAACCAATGTCATGTAATGGGTTGGTTCAACCCGAACTAACAGCTCAACGAATATATTAATTGGTATTAGGCTTAATTAGGCTTAGAATTGGTATTATCAAGTTACGGCAGTTTAATATTAGTTGAAATGCACACTCTTGGATGGATAGTTGGATTTAAAGGAGGAGAGATTTATTAATGTAGATAAATTTATCTTTAAAATTTATGTTATATTTTTTGTTTTTTTTTTTAACTTTTCAATACACAATCTACGTACCCAAAAAAATAATAATAATACCCGGTTAAAAAAAAGATACTCCCTCTGGTCCTATATATAGGTCACATTCTAGAAAGTTTTCTTGATCCTAATTATAAGTCACTTTATATTTTCTATGCATCATTTATTGATTTTTCTTTTTTTTGCCCTTATTAAATGCTTTGACTATCTATGTGTTTTTTGTTGTTCATTAATGAGTGTGAATTTTCCAAGAAAAGTTAAGGGGGTAAAATTGTAATGTTACAATATATTCTCATAGAATTCATAAAACCAACCACTTTCCTTAATATGTGTAATTCGGTTAAGTATGCCCTATAATAAGGACCGGAGGGAGTATATTAGTAATTACTTGGTTTGTTTCGGTTCCTTTCTTTAAGGTCTCCTATTTCCAAACCAATTCAAATTACCCAAGTTTAATTGGTTAGGACTAATTTTTACCTGAAAGTCAAATAAATAAAAGAAACCATATATATATATATATATATATATATATATATTATAAAACTTAAAGGAAAATAAAGGTAAGGGAGAACCAAAATGCTTTGTAAATAATATAACATAATAATTGTAACGAGTGCTAACTGTAGCACATATTTAATACTACAATTAAAACATACTTCTTCCGGGCCTTATTATAAACCTCTTTTCTTTCTCACAAAAAATGTACTTATAATAAAGATTGGAGGGAGTGCTTCATAAGAGTGAGGCCTCGATGCTTTATTTAGGCTAAGATTAATATTGCATATTTGCATATAAATATGTTACCCGTATAGCCATAGCTAATAGCTATATTGCACCACCCTTCATAGATATGAGCCTGGCAAGTTCAATCCTTTTGCGCTCATTCTTAATAAACGAATCAGCTAGTTGGTCGACGCTCTCAAAACCATTGTGCTTCTTGGGTTTGAAAGTGGTCTCAATTTCTGGCACAGGGGAATTAGAGGCTTCTACTACTTTCACTTGTGCTACTTGCTCCTCATTGTTGTCGTTGGTTTTGAATGCAACATGACCCTTGTTATGGCGAGGACGATGATCGAACCGCTTGCGAAGCGCAGGCTGTGTTACTTCATGAACTTGGTAATCGTTGGAGGGGCACCACCCATAAATTCTAGAGTTTTGGTCTGCCATTTGATTATCTTGAGGGTGCTCTGCTTTAAGGTTTCTGAGGTTATGTACATGTTATTATGGCCTCATCTTTTGTATGTTTATTTATTCATTTTTCTTAGCTACTGTTTTCCTAAGTGAATATACTATGCCATCATCATCATCATTATTATTATTACCACTACTATTATTCTATAGTGATAAGGCTGAATCTAATACCTCTAACATTGAGCAGAAAGGAGAAGAAAAGTGAAGTAAGAGTGATGGATGCCAAGATGGGACATTATGGAATATCTGAAATTATTGGGCTAATATATGGAGGAGTGGCGAGGGAATTAAAGGATTCGATTGCCTCTACCACACAATTTGATTCATTTCACACTTTCAATTAGGTGATGGTTCATTAGAGTATCTCCAGCGACTTTTGAAAGCCGGTCGTTCGTTGCCTTAGGAACGTGTGTTGACGTTCATCACCGTTGGGAGAAAGCCAAGTCGTTCGTTTTCGTTTCCAAACAAACGTGCACTAGTTGCAATAAGTTAGTGGCACAGTAAGTAGAGAGAAACAATAATAAAAAACACATTATTCTCTCTCTTTTTTTTAATTTCAAATGTAACAAATTAAAAAATATCATATGTATTTTTCTTTTCACTTATATATATATATTATTCGGATTTATTTTTTTAATCTGTGCTCTCTGACAAAGACTAAATTTTTTTTTCTTGTTTTTAAATGTAGTCCATTCAAAAATAATCTATGTGTATTCTTTTTCACCGTTATGCACTAATTTTTATGATTTGGATTAATTTTTTTTTACTATGCTCTAAAAAAAACACCTCAAGTATCTAACTATAACTCGAGTACACAATTCTCCTCTTTGTTATCCATATAACTCAAGTAGCCTTATAACTCGAGTAGCCTTAGTAATAAATCTGTATACGTAGAAAAATATATTATGAATAAATACTTTTGTTATTTGATGGGGTTATATTTATAATAAAATATTAGGAGTGTGGGGTATGTAGTGGGATCTATTTATGAACGAAAAGTAGGTTCATAGGTGGAGTGAAAAAGTGGTTCACGTTCTTAGAGGTTCTTAAAGTATAAAAAGATGTGAAGAATAATAAAATAATGTGTGAGGTCCATTTAAGAACGGAAAAGTGGTTCACTGGTGAAGGTGCTCTTAAGGATCGTAGTCTAACTTAAATTTAAATTTAAAATGAGTAAGTAAAAATGTACTCCTATTTACCTCAATATTTTAACTTACTAAATACTTTATGGGAAGGTACATCCTACTCCATCATTCTAGAGAAAGTTGATGTCATGTAAAAGTGTGAATTGATATATTGATTCATTAGTGAACATAAGTATTAGTTCATATGTATTTTCATCGATGAAAATACACATTTTTTTTACTAAGAAACAAACACAATTATTGAGAAATCTATTATAAAAATAAGCCCCTAGCATATGAGAGAAAACATATGGAACACAAGTGACAATTTGTCAAAATCTTTCAGGATTCTTTTTTTGAAAGTGAGATTCTTATAATTGCTTGTTGAATATCTCTGAATTCTGGGATAAATCCTAGAGTTGATTTGGCAATACGACAAGGAGAATAACAAAAATAAAAGGAGTGACAAAGACATAATTTGAGGGCTCCTAGAAATTTGAGGTTGTGTGGAAAGGCATAATCCAAGGCTCGCAGAAGACTTAGCTTCCAAAAGAATTAGTCGAAGACTACATAAGTGCAAAACAAAGGTCACATTGAAAGCTACATTGGATGTTATGTCGAAGCTAAGACAGGCGCTGAAACGTATTAGTTAAGACTCCGTTGCATGTTTATCTTATATTTTTGAATATTTGAATATAAGGCGCGATGGAAATCCACGTGTCATTAGATTACGTAGGCAGTTATTTAAATTTTATCTTATAAATAGGTATTTAGTCGATATAAACAAGATCGGCACTTGGTCATTCCTAAATATCTTATGGAGCAGATTGATGAAAAATACCATGTAATTATAACATTCCCTTCTCATTTCAGATTCAATAAAACTTTTACATTACATTGCATTCTTTACATTTCAGTCATTTACATTCTGCATTTACATTTCTTGCACTTTATTTCAAAGCTTTTATTGCAATTCATTTACATTTCCTACTTTCATTAAAACACGAAAACAAAATTACCATGGAAACTTGTCAAGAGCCTTTATACACATATCATATAAACACAGTTCATTCGACAAACAAATCAAATTCTCCCGTTAAACAAATCCATGGTTCAATGATACCGGTTATGGATATGATAATCGGATAGATTTATGTTATATGTACAGTAAGGCAGAACAACTTTTCTTGCCTCTCTTTTCTACGCAAGGAAAAAGCAGGGAGGAAAGATGCAGTTTTAATGCGAGGTTCAGCCAATGTTACCAATGTTTTCATGCAGCAGAAAATATTTCTTATGTTTTAGAAAAATGATTGCAAGATAATTACAGTGAACCATAATCCGGTAAGATAAGTTTATTAAAAAAAGAAGGCTTAATCATATACCCTTATTTTTTTTTCGATATCTGACTTCCCGAAGTTACTTCCGGGTTTGTCATATATCCCTACTATCAATTTTGGCCAATTTTGCTTACATGTAACATCGGAATCCTAGTCAAACGCAGGAGGTTAGACACGTGGTGCCCCGTGGACGAAGATCATTTTTTTTCTTTAAATTAAAAACCTAAAAAACTTAATATTTTTATATTTTTAGTTAAATAAAAAAAGAAAAAAAAAAGGATTGAAGAAAGAGGTCGTTTTCGCCCATGTGACATCACGCGACACCACATTACCAATCTCACCAGGATTCCGATGTTACATGTTAGCAAGTCCCAGAAGTAACTTCGGGGAGTCAGACATCTAAAAAAGAATAAGGGTATCTGACAAAAGTACTTCAAACTTCAGACATTTGTGACATAATTAAGCCAAAAAAAAAAAATAAACTCCTAGACTTAAAAAATTGTTTCTCACTAACATTAGTACACCAAGTTAAATTGTGCATACTAAACCTAAAGGCTGAAAAATGACAGATACATTGATTTCACCCGTAGTCTTCTTATTAACCTTTTCTATATCAGAATCAGAAATATAGATATTGAGCCAAACATATTGGATAAAGAAGCATTACGGTTCCATATGTATGATATTATTATACCTTCATAATTGAGTTAAAACATAAAACAGATCACCACTATTATGGTTCAATTGGGGATCTTATTACATCAAGAAAACAAGAAAGCACACACAATTTTTATTAATGCCTTATTGATGAAGATACTTATTAGCATATTAGTCCATATATAGGACATTGCTACTAGTCACACATGTTGGAACTTATTATATGGAAAATGTTTGCTTGACATTCGTATTTGACATCATAGAGGGACATCTGCCTTTTTGGATAAAAAGTGGTGGGTAAAGAGAAACTGCACGACCCACCAGTTTTTGCCTGAAAAGACAAGTGTCCCGTATAAATGTCAAATACTGATGTTTATGTAACAGAGTTGGTAAATTAGACTCCCTTCGCTATCCACTCAGCCTTGTGATGACCACCATATCCATGAGGTTTCAAATTCATGTTCATGTTCATGTTCATGTGACCATATGGTTTGGCATAGAAACCATGATCTCCTCCACCATAGTTATGTCGCTCGTATCTCATTTCATCCACTGTCACTTTACCTGAGCCGTGATGCTCTTCGCTATATTCCTCGTACTCCTCGAAATCATAGCCACCATGGTGACCACCAGAATTGAACTTATTGACCCCATTTGAAAATTGATGTTGATGAGAGGAATTAAACCCACCACCTAGCTTATTATTTATGCCACCACCATATCCATGATTACCACCATAGCCATGGTGGCCATTATTATAATTATAAGGCTTGGTTTCATGACACATACCATGGTTTCCACCTAACTTATTATTGCCATGATGGTGAGAGTCCATGGCAAAATGACCACTACCACCACCAGCAGCAGCAGCAGCAGGCTTAATCATCATGTGCATGCCTGGGAATAGTTGCTGCTTGTGGTAGTTGTGATTGTTATGATCTGAGCTCCAATTAGATTCTTCATGGAACCCATAGCTCTGCTGTTGCTGAGCATGAGTATCCATCCACATGCCATCATCACCATAGCATTGCTGTTGTTGAAACCCAAGGCCCCTTCCCATGATAGATGTTGCTTGTTTAGTGATTACTTAATTTACACTATATGATTGGGTTGGGTGTTGAGTTTTTGTTGCATTGTTGGAGACCCTTATATAGGGAGTTTATAATAATATTTTATGAATATCACGGTTATTAAAATGTTTTGGATACTGTTTGCATAAAGTAGGCAATATTTAATTTCTAGGTCATTTTTTTTTTATCAATACAAGAGTAGGAGATCAAAAACATCCACTTACTTGTTTAAGTAAACAGTGATCAACACCATCTTAATAATATTCAATAGTTTATATGTATGTGATTTATAATAAGGGTTTTTTTACTTCGGTACCCTTTCAAAATAAAAGGGTTTTGGTACCCTCTCATATTTATCCAATCAAATTAGGACAACTGCAATAATATACTACCATGTGAAAAAAGTGTATAAGTTTAATAAAATTTGCAATCAAATCTGTGTGATCTTATTTGCAAGATTTTTTAACTAAATCAATTCACAACCACTCCCAAATCATGAACCTTAATATCTAAGTTTTTATTCATCTTGGGTCAGCAACCTCAACATCATGCCCCTGATATCAATTTTCTTGCTAGATAACGATGAAAAAAAAGAACACTTCACCGTATTTTTATTTTTCTGATTAGCTTAAAAAATTGTATTGCTGCAGTTGAGATATAATCTTCAGCACACAAGAACATATGTTTTCGTCTAAATTTAGCGTAGATTTTTTAGCACAAAAAATATATAAAAAGTGGAGAACATCTTAACATATAATTTTCAGTCTTTATTGAGTGCCAAGAATATCCCGATGTTTTTTGACATGGTAATATATTGTACTTATCATGATTTGATTGGAAAAATATGAGAGGGTACCAAAACCCTTTATTTTGAAAGGGTACCGAAGTAAAAGCTAATGTATGAGATTTTTTTAATTTAATTTAATTTCGTCATGTTGACGTGAATTTAGTTTGGTCGATCATGAGTGCAGTCTTAAATCATGGATGCAACTTTATTCTCAATTACAACGTTATATCCCACTTAGGTTTTTATTTTTATTAGGAAATTAAATGCTAACGGTCACTTGTTAAGATAACAATTATATATAAAAATTATTGGAAAGTGTGATTTTTTATGTTTTCGAAAGAGTGGTGAATGTGGACTTATGATTTTTTTTCCTTATGTAGTAACCTTAACAAATTCTCTAAGGACACTTGTTAGGAAGACTCTTTTTATTATTAATAATAATAATCAAGTTTCTTCTGGGATCGTGTTGATTTCAATGACTTTTGGATGAAGGAAGAAATTCGCCATTCTCAATTACAGTGAGATGCCATGAATTCTCTTCAATTTTGAGGTGAGATGCCATGATGCCTGGTTTTCTGCTATTTTTTTTGGGTGAACTTTTTTCTCCTAATATTTTGGATGTAAGAAAATGGTAATTTTCGTTTTGTAATATTATTTAGGTAGAACTATTGCATTTTAATTCTCTTCTTATCACCTTCAAACTTCAAAGTGACGGAGAAAATGATACTACTTTGGAAAAAAGAACCTTGTAAAATGCACTTTACTAGGAAAATGACTGCACCCACAAATAATAGAATTATTGCTTTTTAATTCTCTTCTCGTCATCCTTATAAAAAAAATATATTGCAAATCAGTGATATGAGGATATTGATTAATTAAGAAATTTATTAAGGAAAAACTTGTATTGTAAATCTAAATTAATTAATTCTTGATATTTTAAATTCAACATTTTTCAAGATAAAATTACCTTTTTTATTTTTTTAACCAATACCCTAAGGGTTCTAAGGGCCTTTAATATTTTCCTAAAAAAAAATAATATCTTCTCATTACTTCCAACTCTCCAAAGCAATGTTATTAGAGCTTAACCGCACATGAAGCCAAAAAAGATTTCGTACAGAATTCAACCACATTAACCGTTTAAGCCGAAAAGTTGAACTGATATTTGTTTTAATATATACATATATATTTAAAAAATAAAAAAAAAATACAATGCCAAAGCAAATGAATAACAAAAGAAAAGCAAATTCATGAATAGTTATGTGAGATGTAATTCTTGCTAAAAAATGGTATCATGGGCCATTGGGCCGTTCAAAACCAACCACTTTTTGGCTAATTTTCTAATAATTATTCAAGGGTACTAGTTCTCAAACCCCATAAATTAGTCCCAACCCCCATTTTTAAAACGAAAAGACAAAAATGTCCCTCTTCCTGATTTTTCCTCCAAACCGCAAACCTATTCAACTTTCCACCCCAAACCCCAAAATCCACACCCCTTCACCTTCCACTTTTCACCTTTCATCATCCACCTTCTTTGTAACACCCTAATATTTTTACCCTTAATTAATTGTGAACTTAAAATTTTCTTTTGAAAACTCTTAGTTAATTGCATTGTTTATAAAAATCTCCCTAAAATCATACGGAGTTTACTTTGTTTATTTGACTTTCCCAAAATTAAGCATTTCCTGAAAACCTGTTTTAACAGCGTTTATATATATCAGAAAAGCCAGCAGGGCCTAGTGCATTGGTGCAAGTGTACGTTCACATCAGTTCAGAAACTATTTACAAGTTTTGGTTTTGTTTAATTCCCAAAAGGTAATCCCTTCCCAAAAAGTAGAGATAGTCCTGGGCCAACCTGATTCTACATTTAAATTCCCAAAACAATATTTACATTTTTACAAAAGTGTTACATCACTTCCAAGGTACTTGGCCCAGGACATGATTCAAAACCTAGAGCTATAACCTACTCTCTCTGGAAGGGAGAATACTCCCGCTCGACCTGTAGTAGTGTAGGCTCAGTCTCGATACCTGTGTAAAAACAACAAGGAGGTGAACATTACACAATACTTAGAAAATAGTTTCTAAAGAGCTATAGTGTTAAACCAAGCCTACTATGTTTATACAATAATACAACATCACCTAACCACATTCATCATTCCTATTTATATTCGGACTCACTTTTTTTTTCTATCCCTTTTACTTTGTTTTTTCTCGTTAAGGCTATCGCACATGTCAGGCTTTTACACCCACTAGGAATATCCCACCCATTAGGAGATTTCCACCCAACAGGAATTTATCCACCCATTAGGACACACCCGTTAGGACTTTCAGACATTTACCAATCATTCACACATAATAAAAACAATTCATACAATCACACACAATTACAATTACATCCATATTAGAAATCTTTAAATCTTGTTAATTGCGCATAATGATCCGTGGGTACACCCTTCACCTAACGGGATTTTCCACCTAATGGGCATTTTCACCTGAAGGGCATTTCCACCTGAAGGGCCTTTCCACCTAATGGGCATTTCCACCTAGGGGTTTTTCAACCTAACAGTGCATTTCGCCTAATGGACGGTGTCACCCATACGGATCATTAGTCAACGCATTAATTGTCCAGGCCCCCATGGCCATGCTCATTTCCTTTTCATTAACTACTTATCATTTTTCTCTTTTTTTCGTCATCCACCACTTACATTATCCTCTATTACATACATTCAGTCTCCCAACTTATACTTATTATTAAACGCTCACTTCACTTATTAACACAAGCATTCATTCAATTATTACACATTTAACTTCTTAGATTTATGTTTCCCTCTTTATCCCAGATCATTAAATTATCCTTAGATTATTCTCAACATTCATTTATCATAATTACATCATGACCCAATTATCACATCACAACATATAATATCTACATAAGTTCACAACATAACAAATGAGTTCCTCTATGCTAGTATTATACTTAGTTCATTAATATCATTCACTACCCTAAGGTTCTTTAGCTTATATCTATATACATATACCCCTCTAATCTTAGCTACCACTATAATCACCCTAGAACCCACCCTCTAAATAAGGGTAACACCCCCCTCCTTACCTCAAAGTGATGAGAGATAAGGAAAACCTTGAGTGCTAGCTTATTCTTGTGCCTTAGCTCCTAGATCCTTAAACCCTTGAATCTCTAAGCCTCTTGATGTGCCTTGTCAAATGGAGATGATGAAGGAAGGAGTGAGCTTCCCTTACTAGATCTTGTGGATGAGGTATATGTGTGTTTAATTCTCCATAGGTGCAAAGCTTGGAAATTAATGAAGATAGAGAGAGAGGGGTTCGAAGCCTAAGAGGGACTAATGGGTGGTTTGTAACTTATTTTCATGATGAGAATATGATGGAGGTGTGATATTGATGATGAATATGATGATTTATGTGGTTTGGTCTTGGGGTGTGTATGGATGATGATGATTTGCTCTTGTTCCTTCAAGAGAGAAAATGAGGAAGATGAAGATGAAATGTGTGTTGTGTTGTGTTGGTGCCATGTATGTCTTTTACATGAAGTTACTGAAATGGGTGGTCAACAATTGGTGGCTTCTTGAGGAAGCCACAATTGTGTGGCTCAAATTGGCTCAAATTGATGCATTTCCGCACCAGATTTCGGACCGCGCGCCTGGGCGAGTGGCGGGACGCGCCTGGGCGAGTTTTCCACTGCTGGCTCATGCCAGCTGTTGTCCAGCGCGTCTGGGCGTGAGTCTGGAACGCCTGGGCGTGATCTTGTTGACTTTGCCTTGACCACTCCATAACTTCTTCGTTAACCGTCGCATCTTGCCCAAATTTTAACCCAAGCTTCTACATACATTCCACTTCATATCCAACGGTGGAATTTGTGTTTAAAATTGTAGATATTTTATTTCTAATTTCTTAATATAGGGTGTTTTCTAACACCGAAAACACCATTTTTAACATTCATTTGCTCTTCGTTAAATCTCCTAACCGATGCTAACACTTCTTAACTCCTTTATGACACTTAAAGCAAACCTAATCCATCACCTAAAATCATCTTATGTATTTATTCTAGCCTCTTCTTATGCTTTAGAAATAAATTTCTCTTATAATTAAAATCAGGATGTTACATTTTTACCTTTCCACCTTTCACCACCCCTAAAGGGGCGATCACACCTATTGCAAATGCAACCATTTTCTTTTTCTGTTTTTTCTTCGTAACTAAAGGTATTCCGACAAGTCAGTGTCAGAATACCTTCAATAACAAAAAAAAAATTATGTTTTAGTAAATTCTGATACTTCCGTGTCAGAATTTTATTATTATTCCGACACGGGCATGTCAGAATACCTTCAGTTACGAAAAAAAATATGTTTCAGTAAATTCTGATACCCCTTGTTAGAATTTTATTTTTCCGAGACTGGTTCGTCGAAAATTATTGAAACAGAGAAGCACGAACAATAAAATGAACACAATGAACATGAAGATGAGGGAGATTAACACATACTAAAGCAACGAAAAAGGACCTAAACCAACTAAAAATATGAAACCCTAACAAAAAAACAACCTGTTAGACCCCTACCGTATAAAAAACGAAAAAAACTTAACAAAAATGAAGAGAACCTAAGACCCACGAAGAGAGAAGAGAGGCAGACGTACCTAAGAGGCGGTGGCATGCGATGACATGCGGCGGTGAAGTTTGTGGGAGGGAGAGTGTGAGGTTTGGGAAATATTCAAAGAGAAGGAATAGAGGGAGTGTGGGGGTTTGAGGGGTATTAGTGGAAATAAAAAATAAAAAATGTTGGGGCCTGAGGGCTAATTTATGGGAGTTGAGGACTAATACTCTTGTTCAAAACCAAGCACTTTTATTTTCGTTGCTTTAACAACCATAATACAGAGACCCTCCAAATCCGATCATCAGTGTCTCCATCGCCTCTCCTCACCATGTCATGGCCAACCATCATACTCCATCCTCACCTTCTCCATTTTTCAAGAGTCAAACACCACAAAATCTCTCCACCATAATTCTCTCATCATCTTCGATCCTTTGCATATCTCTCTCCCTCTCTCACAGAGTCACAGTTCAGATTGCGATCTTGGCCCCTTCTCTCACTTGTTACAGTTTTTTCTATTTAATGGGTTAACCGGTACCGATTTCCCCGATTTTTTCTGGTTCAACCCGGGTTTTGAGGTTGATTGCTGGTTTTTTCAGGCTCAACTTCTGCTACGGTTTAGTCTAATAAAACAGGCCAGATGTATGAATGATTGACGGTTGGATCGGTCAGACCGTCCCATCCGGTCAGGCTTTAATAACACTGCTTCAAAGCAAAAGGAGAAAATAATTCTCTTTATAATAAAAAATTTGCCTTGTTACAAACGCTTTATTTGGAAAATGATTGCACCCATTCTAAGCCATGAAAAATATTATCTCAATTAAAATGATAAAATACATACTTCCTCCGTTCCTATATATATTACCCATTTGAGAGATTTCACATCTATTAAGAAAATTAATTAATTTAATTAATTGTATTGGAAATGTGAACTTTTGATATGTATTTTTAAAATTACCCATATTAATATTATTGAGAATCTAAAAAGTGTTAAATAAATAGGAGTGTTTGTGAAAAAAAAGTAATTAATGGTGATTGAAAATTGATATAGGGTCTTATAAATAGGGACAAAATAAAAATGTCAAAAATGTCTTATATTTAAGGACGAAAGTAGTAATAAACTTAAAGCGTTGTATTGGATGATCATGCTCAATTGTTGCTAAAAAAATTACGACTACATCTAATCTGAATACCAGTCAAGAAAAAGTAAATAAAACTAACTATTATCTTCTCAAAATATAAGCCAATTTTCCAACATATTCTACTGGCAGGAGATATATTACATTATGCAAATTCAAATATTTCATTTTCTCTATACACCAAAAAGAAAAGTATATTGTATTCGAAAGCATCAATATTCAATGGTGAGAATTGGGAGCTGGAAAAAGAAGAATCCGGTTCTCAATTTGTCTGTGTACAGAAAAGCTAAGCATCCCATTCGTTTATGATTTGTCAACCCTGATGGATTCACATGGGGCCGTATTCTCCACGCACAGAATTTAATATATATATATATATATATATATATATATATATATATATAATTTGTTTAAAATAATACAGACATTACCAAATTTGTGACAATCACACAAACATCTTTTTTAGTTTGAAAAATAATATATTGATTTACTTTATTTTGTAATTTTGCATTACACTCGCATCACCTATAACAAAAAATGATTTTTTTCAATTTTTTTTTTAACAAGTCAGGTTCTGGTATTTGTTAGGCATTAAAGCAAAAAATATATATCAGTCCTTTAATTTAACAAAAAAACTAATTAAAAAATAGTATATTTTACATTTAATTCCATAAATAACAATGATTGCATCCAATGTACTATATATTTGAAAATATTAAAAGGGTCTTTCTAACCTATGCACCAAGTGCATAGGTTAATCTTACCTTAAATAGAAATTTTCTGTTGAAAATTAAAACATTTAATGAATTAAAAATAATAAATATTTAGTTTTCCAATACAACTTTACTTTATATGTTATATTATCCTATGCACGAGATGCATAAGATAGAAAAACTCATATTAAAATTATATATTAACCATTAGTTCAATTTACGAGTCATGAAAAATAAATTAAAGATACCAAGAAAATTGATTAGTTTTATTAGTGATATTTGAAATGTCAACATTTGATATTTTTTTTTCAAAATTACCTTATGATTATTATTGAAACTCTAAAAAGAATGTTGAGTAAATAAAGATGTTTGTGGAAAAAAGAAATTAATTTTTATCGAAAATTTAGGGGATGCTCTGTATTTAATTAAAATTCATAAATAATCAATGACACTAAAATACAAAGAAACATACATAATCGTATCAAAGTTCTTTTATTCTCAAACATTGTATTTTGGTGTGATAATTGTATCGCTCCTAATTTTTAAATAGATTAAAAAAGCCAATTAGTGTGAGTAAAAGGATCAAACTAAAATTCATTCTCTAGTTTTATGAACATTTTTTGTGTCTTATTTATAAGGTTTCATAAAAAAATTTAATTTAAAAAGTATTAAATATTAATTTTCAATAACACTAAAATATTAAATAAAGTTCATTATGATCAAAGTTTTCAAAGAAAATCATATAAAAAACACAAGAAAAATTATAATTAATACTACAAAATAATAACCGAACAAAATAACAAACTTATAAAAAAATTACGTAAGGCATAATAAAATGAAATAGCAAAAAAGAACTATGGAAGGGAGAATTGACCCACAGACCTCCTAAATAAGATATGCTTTATATGCTAAGTAAAAACCACGAAGCCACACAAAAAATTATGATATTGATGAATACTATTAATATATCTATATACAAATATTTTTTCATGTATAATTTTTTTTGGGCCAGGTCAGTCAACCCTATTGATGCCCCTGCCCTGGGCCTACTTTTTAATTCCATCTCTTTTTCTTTGCACATATGTTGTGAAAAAAAAATTAGTTCTAATGATAAAATTAGTGTAAATGTGACTCAAATTACAATATAAGGGAGGTCAATGTCGGTTTTTAAATTAAAGGAGGGTGTCTGTGTTATTGTGACAAATCTCCAGACTGAGTGCAATTTTCCCAAATATCTAAAACTTAAGAAACAATGTTACAAAATATTTGTATTTATCCATTTAGTGGATGACTAATTCATATTTTGAGTTTATCTTGTTATATGTTTATTTTTAGTTGAAACTATTTCATATTAGGGTTTCACCTTTTCCTATAAATAAGACTTACATTATATTGAAACTTTATCCTTAGAAATGGAATGCATTTTCTTTCTTCTTCTTCTTCACTCAATCTTTCATTTTTTTTCTTTTTGCTCCCTCTGATTCTGATTAATTTCATAACACATTATCAACACAATTGTTCTAATTTATTAAAGGATGTTGAATCGAGTTATATTTTTATATTGTTAATAATAAATGCATTTCTTTCATTAGTTTTTTATAGTCCTTTTATATGATGGTTTGATCTCGAAATTGTTGAAAAAATGAGCGTTAAAGATGGTAATGTTATGGTAAAATCCATTGTCTCAAAAACAAGATTGCCCAATAGCCATAGTACAACTATAGTACAATACTTCCCTAACTCATGCACAAGACAAAAAATTTGGAAACTCACAAAGTTAGGTTGCTTAAATGAAGAAATAAAAGATAGAGAGGAGGAGAGCGTTTCTTGTTTGTATGTTTCCCGTGACCAACTTAGACTGTGCAATAATCCTTATATAGTCCAAGGCACAACTATTGTAACAACTAAAACATAATGAGCATAAATTACCATAAACCCTAGAAAACCGTTTTTGTCATTAAGAACAAAATTGCCAAACAAATATGTCAAAAGCTCTAAAAAAATCATTTTTTAGTAAGGATAAAAGGGTCAATTAAGCATGCCATTATTTTAATATCCCCCACGATGGCATACACGAAAGAAATAGGAATAAGAAGAACAACTTTAGATTTTTTATGCTTAAGTGTTAATATCCAAAGGATTTGATTTAATATATCGTGATGTGAGCCAATAAATATATCCTATAAAGTGGAGTTCCTTTGAAATTTACAGAATTTTATTAGTTGAGACCCCCACAACTCAATAACCTTAAACACTTAGGAGATTACGTGATGTAATTTTTAACAACAAACTATAATAACAATTTCTGTTATCAATTTTTAAGTTTAAGTATACCTTGGGTTGCATATGAGTGTCTTAGAAAGATTGCCCAAGTCTTTCCTAGAAGTTGGCTTAATACCTCTCACTCATTGAAACATATTCATCAAATGCGTCTCTTTAGTACCACCCAATTTAACGGGCAATATATCTTTAGTAACTTTAAACGGTAGATAAAATGATATAGGGAAATATGGAACCAAAATGCAACATAAAAAATTTAAAATCCTATTTCCCAAATAGGATCCACGCGAGAGATCATGATTTAAGTTAGAAAACCTTTACCACTTGAAGCGTTGATCATGAACACTCAATGTCAATTACGAGGGTAGCTACATAGTCGTGCCTCTATGTGGATATATCTACACGAACAGATTCCTAATTGAGATCACATTTCTTTTCCCAATGCTAGTGGAGAAGAGAGAACTTTTGTGTATTACTTTCTAATATGTTTGGCATGGCTAGGGTTAACGTTTTGTATCTCATACAAATAACCTAAGGCTGATACTATTATTTATAATAGTATTGGACCAGCGGGTTGGGTCATGCATAAACCAAATATAAACAAAAGACTTCCATATATCAGAATGATTGTGTCGTGCGTCACACGGTGATACTGTGCATTGCAAGGTCGTGTATATTATAAAAATAAAACTATTGTATTTTTACCAAATGAGATATCTCCAATTTATCTGCTCTTAGTATGTAACCTTATAGGTTCTTGTAAAGTTGGAAATAATGTTAAAATCTCATTTTAACTTTACAAGCAATGAGTGGTATTTAGCAACACATCATTGCTACCCAAGTGAGATGAATGTTTGTGATATGACATAACCTTACTATGACCAATGATCATGTATAAGTCTACCCCTTTTTTCAAATATCTTAGTTACACTCATGACCCATGTATAGCATAACCTATGATTTCTTAATCTCTGAGTAGTCTCGTCTAAATAAGTCTTGTCAATACCTCATACTGACATACTTGAGTATGGACATATGTTTCATCGTCTCACTCAATCAAAGGCCCCAGAGATATAACTCCTGTTATATAGGAGGGACAAATCTCATTCGTCATATATACTTGATCACAATGGTTATGATCACTCGATTAAAAATGACGTTTGAATGCGTGAAAGAACATAACTCCTCATATTTGGAACTGTAGTGACTTTTGGTCGAATGACCATGTACACCATTGTCACTATGAGAATCGCTTATGACGCTTACATGACGATCCATGAAGTGTTCTCATGGTGGATCAATCCATTACACAGTTTTTTCAATGTGTACCTATGCAAAGACTTGATATACAATATCCATGACTAGTGAGATAATGTCATCAGTCTACCACATACTAGTGTCGATGTATTATAGTTGTCCTTATTAACTATAATACTCGAGTAGGGATATTTTAAGGATAATTGTCAATCAATAAGATCTCCTTATAGTGTCATGTACTTGATATCCTTAAATTGTTGAACTTATTATCCTAAGGACTTTATTATATTTATTTAATTAAATAAATAATACATAAATATAATAAATGAAATGCCTCAATATTATTAATAGATAATAATCCATAAACATGAAATAAGTACAAGTAAAAAAAAATTTGATTACCTCTATGGCACACACACCAACAAGTGTGTCTCTATAGCACCGCCCAATTTAACGGGCTATGTAACATTTATTCCAAACTTTGTTAATAGGTACATCAAGTGCTAATTATCAAAGCACCACCCAAACACTAGAACTATGTATTTATTATATTAAGCATTATCACGTGCTATAGGGATGAGCATTTAATGCATTATATTAGAGTACTCATGTAGCTTTGTTTGGCCAATGGAAGGGTACCACATTTTTCTCCACTCAAGGCATAAGGCCCATCCCCCTTGATGAGTTCAGAACAACTTTCTCGGGCAGCCCCACTGGTTTAAGGTATTAGCTAAGTTCTTCTCACTTTTTACATAATCAAAAGTAATTACACCATTTTCTATCAGCTGCCTAAAATTACCATGTTTGACAAGGATGTGACTCCTCTTTCAATTGTAAGTCTTACTATTGGAAACTCCAATTTCTGCTTGAGAGAAACAACACAGCGAAATTGGTTTAGATCTCCTCCACAATGGTATATCTGCCATGAGATTTCTAAGTCACTCAAATTTTTGTCCTGCCAGCTCCAGAGCTATGAATTTAGATTCCATAGTTATGCATGCTATAAGAGTCTGTTTAGTTGAGTTCTACAATATAACTCCTCCACCTAAGGTAAAAACAAAACTACTAGTCAAACTCACCTCATCATTGTCAGATATTCAATTTGCAGTATTAAGTCAATAAGTCCAGTGCAATATTAAGACACACTTATGCAATCTACTCAGGATATATGCGATATTAAGTCTAGTGCAATTTATAAGAAACATTACGCTACCAATAATTCTAGCATATTCTGATTGAGAGACACTTATATCACTGGAATTTTTCTTCAAATGAAAACTAGGTTGATATGAAGTTCTAACCGACGTTAGATCTAAACAATTGAATTTCTTTAACACTTTTTCAAATAGTGAGATTGATTAAGAGAAAGCTCATTTTCATCTTCTCCTTGATATATCATTTCAAACTTTTAACTCAAAACCTTTTTGTTTCATTAATCACGTCTAAATGCATTCCAAAAATAAGCTTATCATCAACATACAAACATATTAAAACGCATTCAGAATCAAACATATTAGAATACATAAATATATCAGAAATATTAACTAAAAACCCACATTCCGTCAAAGTATTGTTAAACTTGTCATACCTTGGTTTTGGTGTTTACTTTAGGCCATACAAAAAAATTTTAAGCTTGCAAACCAATTGTTCATTTCCAAGTTATAAGACACAACCTTTAAGTTGTTCCATATAAATTTCTTCATTTAAATCATCATTTAAAAAGGTTGTTTTCACACCCATTTGATGTATAATCAGATTTTGTATGGTGGCCAAAGCAATTAAAGCACAAATAGTTGAAATTTATAGTAACCTCTAATAATCAAAATAACCTGTGAAAAGGTATCAAAATAATCTACACATTTCTTTTTAGTAAAACCTCTAATCATCAATCTTGTCTTAAAATTTTCTATGGAACCATCAGGTCTCATTTTTATTTTAAAGTTTCATTTACTATCAACAGGTTTATAAACCTTAGGTAACTCTACTAAATCCCATGTATGTTTACTCATGATTGATTCTATTTCACTTTTGATGGCATCTTTCCAGAAACTAAAGTCTATTGATTTTATTGCTTCAGCATATGTTTGGAGATCTTCTAAGATGTAAGCAAAAACAATTTATTTAGACATAAGATTCACATCAAAATTTTCAGTCAAGAAGACGCAAATAAAAGCAGGACCAAATCTAGTTTCAGTTCCTTGCCTTTTACTCCATCTAGGTTCATTAATCACTACATTTTTATCACTATTTTTTGCAATAGAAGCATGCAATGATGGAGATGCACTCAAGTCTAAAGATGCATCAAATAAGCCTAAGGAAGTAGAACAGACATCTAAAGAATTAAATTTTTGTTTATAAGGGAGAACATACCTTCAAAAAATTTAACCTCCCTAGATCTAATGATGGAGTTGTCACTAAGAGACATAATTTTGTAGGCAAAACTTTAAATACCATAACCATTAAAAACAACAATTATGATTTCAACACAAATGTTAATCCTTTTAAAATCAGGTAAATCAACTTTTGCCAAACAATCTCATGTTTTCAAAAATTTCAGATTTGTTACAAAGCTTTTCCACATTTCATAGGGTGTTTCACTTAACACTCTATGAGGTGCTGTATTTAAATATAGCATACTATTAAAACAGCTTCACCGTAAAAATTATCAAGCAAAGCTAGATGAAAGTAATATAGCATTCATCATATCTTTTAGAGTTCTATTCTTCTTTGAGCAGTGTCATTTTGTTTTGGGGTATATGGGCAGAGAATTCATGAATTATTCCATTTTAATCATAAAAATCTCTAAGACTATTTCTACAGTATTCTCCTCCTCTATCAGTTTCAAGCCTCTTAATTATTCGGTCTAACTGATTTTCCATATCTGCATTATTTTTCAGAAACATTGATTCAACCTCATCTTTTGATCTTAAAAGGTAGATTTTAGTATACCATGAGAGATCATCTACAATGGTTATAAAATATCTTTTTCTTCCTTTACTCTTCAAACTTTTAAAATATGCCAAATTAGAATGCACTAATTCTAAAGGTTTGGTTTGTCTAGAAGTTACAAAATTAAATGATTTCTTAAAGTATTTAGCCTCTACACATACTAAACATTCAGAATTTGTTCTTTTAGATAAAGTGGGCACTAACTCAATATTCAAACAACAAAACAACAATCAATACCAATTTGGTAGTCATATATTTAAGTTAATACCATCTATCCATCGAACAATAAAATTTTGTAAGGGTTGTAAAGCATAGCAATTGTAAACCTTATACAACCGAATAATTACTTTTTTTGGCTGAATCTCACAGGTCATTCATGTGCTATATATATATATATATATATATATATATATCAATTGTACCCTATAAAATCTACAAAGCTACTTTGAAATCGTAAAAATTAAGGCTATTTTAAATTGGTACTTAAGAGGATCCACAACAAAGTCTTAATGCCAGACTCATTAGACACTGACACATCAGCACTACATCATTATTCTGCTATAAAACTTAACTTAAAATTTTTCATATCTTCCACCACAACAGTTAAGACTCACCAGACTTATACATCCAGATTACATCATCATGTACTTTAAAACTCAATTTAATTTTAATAATGTTAATTACCTATTATATCTAAAAATAATCTCAAATATTTATTTATTACATCGGTATTTATAAATTTCTAAAAACTATATTTGCATTCAAATAATATTTAAAAATTAAAAATATTCAATTTTGTGTTTAAAAATGTGTCACAACCATTTTTATAATAAACAAAATGAATTGCAACAATAATTTAAATAGCTCTATGTTTTTTACATATCCATTTTTTTAAATGCTTTATTTTTTATATTTCCATATTTGAATAAATATATATTCAAATATATTTAATATATCCATTTATTTTTTCATAATAACACAATATATTTAAGAATACAAAACAAAAAATATATATTTAAGAATGTTATTATTTACAATTGAAAAATAATAATAATAATTATTTATTATGAATAGTTTATATATTATTATTTATTTATTATTTAGATGATATAAAGTAAATGAGAGAAACGACAAAAAAATAGGGTCCCATGAAGTCTTAAGTTGAGTCTCAGTTGAGTCTGTAAAGAAACTCAATTTAAGACTTTCCACAAGATTTTGAAGAATAACAGAGTTTTGAGAGAGTCTGGTAAAACATATGAGGTTAAGACTATTTACTAGACTCTCATTCTTAAGACTCTAACGTGGTTGCCCTAAGGCAAATTAAAGAAAAGACTATCAATTTTAATATTATAGTGGAGTCAAAAACTCAAAATATTATCTCGTTTATAAATCTTATCAATGAAGAAATAAGTGCAAACGAAATGTGTAGAAAATAGCCAAATAGATTAGGAAGATTATATTGCAAGGGTGACATTTGGTGACTTAAGAGGTTTTGGACCGAAGGGTAAAGAATCATAATAATGGGATACAAGTGTTCAACATAAATTTAAGGTGAAAAAGGAATGTTACAAATCCTGGTCTTTAGGTAAAAATACAGAGAGTTGAAAAAAATATAAGGCAACTAAGAAACTCTTCTCTTCCACGATCTAAACCCCCACCACGATCAACTCTTCACAAACTCTACTCTCCACCGTTCTCAGCCACCACGATCTCTCCCACAAACCCACCCCGTCGGTCCTCAGCCATCACTTTCAAACCCACTCTCTCCTCCGTCGGTCCCTAAACACTCCTTTACATCTCCGTCTTCAGCCCTTCACCTCCCTCAACCGTAGAACCATCACCGAAGTACCATTGTTGGGGGTTGGGATTTGCATTGGTTTTATTGTAGATTTGTCAGTGGTGCGGAACAAGGATCGATCCTCCAGAGTGGTTCTTTTTCTCTCCACAGGACCGCAAGTATCCAAATGGACATCAGTTGAACCGAGCAACAAATCATGGATATTGGAATGAAGAAGACTCTAGTTTTCTATACTGGTCGTGCTCCTAAAGGGAAGAGGACCAATTTGGTTATGCATGAGTACAAACCCACCTTAAAGGAGCTTGATGGTACCAATCCTGGACAGGTATATTCTCTTTTCCTAGTCATAAATTCTGTGCTTTTGGAGGTTTTATGTAGAAAACCCGATATCGGCTTATGTTATGAGTATTAAATAGAACATGCATCATCAACGAAGAGGTCTAGGTAAGAGTGGAAAACTAAATGTACAAATCACCCCATTGCGCATAAGGGTTACCAATATCAACAGCCAATCATGTTCGTTAACATCAGAAGGAATTTAATATTGTTGGTCCTATGGAGAGAGGAGCAGTTCAACAGATTCCTCTAGCGCCCCAAGGGACCTAGACACTAGGGGAACCTTTCTAATTTTAATTTCTTATTGTTAGGTAGTTCATCAATAACTCATACCTGATACATGTTAAATATATAGAATGATCTACATATTTTAGGACCAACACTTTCACAAGTCCATATCAGGAAATTGTTGATGCATATGGGTGAGCTTAATATTTATTGTGTTTAGTGGCAGCAACTCAAATACTTTAATGTCTTGAAGTGACATTTTGGAGTGTTTTCTAGTGCATCATTTTTCTTGATATTAGAAATTCATGGCGATACGCTATACATCCAGGCCTCTGTCAATGGAGTTATAAAAGTCTGATTAGTGTATGTAGAATTGTTAGAAAGGAATCAAAGGATGAACAGGCCTTTGTAGACAGAAAATGTCAGAGATCTGTCCCTTTCTCACCCTGTTTCTGTTTCTAAATGTGTTCACTAATCTTAAATTTGAATATTGTTCCAAGAGTATGTAATGATTTCCTTAGCAGTAGTTATTGGTATTTTAATAAATGGTGAGCCCTGTACGAAAGATAATATTTAAGTAACTCACATCACATTACATGATCTCATAAAGGGTAACAAAATTGGGGTGAATTGAAAGCAAGGAAATGGAGTTATCAGAAGGAGATTTGTGCCAATATTTTTATAATCCTTTAGCTTTTTATCAATAAATTTTAGTGGTGGAGTTATCAGAAGGAATGTAATTCCAAATTTATATTTTTCATTGCCAAAGAGTATGAACTGTAACTAAAAACACTGATATTTATCGAATTCCATTTTGATCTGAACACCTAAGTTGGCTTCATATAACTATACAAGTATTTTATTTTGCAAATTTGTTTCCTTAACAGACCCAATTCATGCTGGATCAGCTCTCTGACCTTCAACGCAAGGTATGTCAACAATTTTACATTCCTTTAAATTGTCACCTTTTGCTATCTTTGATTTGGGCTATTATACCATGCCTTTTGCTCATCAATTTTGTGTCACTTGTATAGGAGCACTTGCTAAGTGAGGCTAACAGGTCTCTGAGACAAAGGGTAAGAAACATCTCACTAATCTATATGCAATACTCCTAGTAAATAATCCCTCATATTAAGGATCATATAGTGGTATGTATAAGACATGACATACTATGTTGCTTTGTAAAAGTACGTCTTAGACTTTAATTTGTTGCTAAATAATACTATTTTTACTTATATTAAAAAAAAAAGGATCATAGTAACAATACATATAGCCAAACATATTCCTAGAAATGTTTTCCTATTCATTGCTCTTTTATAAACTAAGCTTATTTTATGGTACCTCAAATTAATACTCCTCCTAATTATTTTGCTTCTAATGTTCTTGATGATCTTGCTAACTTTTCAATTTGATAGAAATTATGTTTAAAGTTTTAGTTTTTTGTTTTTATAATATTTGGTGATTGACTGATTGGTGTATTGACTCCTTTCATTCTTAAATTGAAGCAATTATCTGCATCCATGTGGTAGTGTTTCTATTTTAGCATAGTGACTTGTACCTTCTACAAGTCTTGTACCTAGGCTGAGTGAGGCTGTAGTTGTTGTAGTAGCAGAACTTGGTGTGAGTTGAATCACACCTTGGGCACTTGAGTGCTTGGTCTTGTGGTGGCCTTAGCTTCCTTTGATCCATCATGGGCTTTACTGCAGATGGTGATGATGAAGAATGTATCAGGGACTCCTCCAGAATTGTGCACTGACATTTAACATAATTAATGCTACAATACATGTCTGGTGCTTTAATTTTTCCTTGTCCTAACCTAAATTGGCATTAGAACACTATATTTCAATATGCTAATTGGGGCTTTAAATAGATAACAGCAAACTATGAACTGCAGAAAATATTGTTAAAAAATTTAAGTTATATGAATTATTATATCCCATTCCTTCTCGTTTCCCTCCATATGTGACTATTTTCTATGATATTTTATTTATCGTAGTTCTGTTGATGGCAGCATACTTCTTGTTTAGAGTGGTCTCTAGATTTTGTCACAAATTCTTATTTGATTTCTAAATTTCAGAGAAATCTAATTTGGCTGAACATCTATATTGGAAGTTGCTTATTTCGCATTCACGGTTTTAGTAATGATAGAGATAGTTAGATACCTCAATTTATTGCCAAGCTCTGCCACTGTACTGGACTACAGATAGTAGATCTTATACTTCCCTGCTTCACCAATAAATTTTAGTTTTATCCAAAAATAAATGGAAGAATAATACTCACAAATTGTACAAGAATAATACTGACAAATTTTCATTATGCTAGAAAAACCAACTCTACAAAATAATGAAAGAAAATCATCTCTGCATCTAAAATTCCATGCCTGGTATAGATGGTTTATGTTTCAACTATGGGATTTTTGTTTTTTGAATAAGATATAACGATTAATTAGATACATATGAACATAATCTTCTGTAGACTTCTACCATCCTTTGCAGCATGTTCATCAACAACTCTGAATTGGTACAATGAGAGTCTAATAGTCCCAAATGGCTCATATGCTCTAACTGCCAGCAATTGCATCAAATGCTCTTGTGCACTAATTGATCTCAAGTAAGCTACTACATTGATTATTGTTACATCTATCCGTACACAAAATTTAGCATTTTATTTAAATTACCAAACTTTTGTCTACATATGAAAGTGGCTTGATAAAATAAGCTAAGATTTCTTACTCTCTTACTTTAACTAGGTTGCAATGTACTCCTTCTAGATTGGATGTGCCCTGCTATAATTTACATTGCAAAGGATCCAATCTTCTTATTGGAGATGAACATATAGATCATTCAAAAACTGGTTGCAATGTGAGCCAGTGTGTTTATCGCGGCCATAGGGGTGGCAAAATTTTGAGTAGGTAAGCAAAATTGAAAGCGCAGAATAATAGGATAAGAGACATGTAGACAAATGCAATTTGAAACCAGCATATGCTAAATTATTAATATTTCGTTCAGTCATACTATGGTTCCATTTGCCACTAAGAATAAGTTGTTACAATTTTTAAGCCTTCAATTTTTGTTGACCTTTCTTTGAGGTGATCTTTTTAACTAAAGATTTATGTTTTGATTTTCGCAGTATGATAAACTCCTCTTACCTACGGGCACAAAATCAATCCAGAGCTACTTCAAAGACCATAAAATGGATCCGGTTAAAGGTATTAGCAAAACTTCAAGCAAATATTTATAATTAAAATGTTTCAGAATTTCTTTTTTTTTAATTTTTGTTTTATAGTGCCCCTGCCAAGAAAACTCCATTGATTGCGGCTATTATGTCGTTTCAAATGCTTGAAATACACCGATAATATGTTTACTCGACTCAAGGAAGAGTGGGCTCGTTATGTCTTGAATATTATATAATTAGTAAGTTATGATAAATATGTTTTGTACTTGGATGATGCATGTTTTAGATATGAAGTCTCTCAAGCATTCTTGAAATGATATTTTTTTTCTTGATGGTTGAAAAGGATTGAATGAGATATTTGATAGTGTCTGTTGTGGAGTAGTTCAATTGAAATTTTTTTTACTGGTCATCATTTTATTTGAGAAATTGTTGGGTTTTGGCTTAGTATTTGATATGATACATGGCAATTGCTCGTGACAGGTCTGGTGATATTGCTTGTACCTACTGCTTATGCTTTTAACTTGATTTGATGCTTCATTTAGCTCTAGGTTTGTGACTTGTCCTTCTAGTTCTTTAATTTTACTTTAGGACACTTCATGCTTCTGATTGAAGGTTGAAACTTCTCTGTCTCTATCCCCGTGTCACTGGCTGCTCTACATGTTTCAGCTGCTGCTTTAGAACGGAAAGTTCCCCTAACTTGTTACAGCTTTAGTGTAAGGGCTCTTTTCCTATTATTTTGTTTGTTGTAGTAGTAATGTTTTAATTGTGCATGATTTCTTATTTTATCTTTGGTTTTAATAATATATACTTGTTTACTTGTGTTTTTCATATACGCAGAGACGAAGGAATATATGAAAGAAAGATTAAACAGGAGCTCACAAGATAAAAGGATGCAGTAGAATGAGCAATATATTTCACTTTTTGTTTATGCTATATATATAATAGTAGAATTGTTAGTTATCGTGTGACGAATTGGATAATATATGAGATGCTTTTGATATTTCAACTATTTTCATTAGTACTCTGCTTTTGATTTTGTCAAGGATGATGTATTAGAGATATTTACTAATTTTAATTAAAAACCCTTTCAATTATATTGCTTTAGTACTTCTTGTTATTGAATTAGATTTTTATTTAAATATTTTTTCTCAAATTTAATTAAATAATATATGCAATAGTAAGTTTATATATGAGGAAAAATAATTTTTAAAATAAAAAAAATAAATTTATAGCACTTCTTTAAACAAGTGCAGTAAAAAATAATTAAAATATGAAAAAAAATAATAAATAAAAAAATTAAAAATATATTTACAGCACTTCTCTAAGCAAGTGTTGTAGAATAGACCCACTAACTTAGTAATTTACAGCGCTCATTCAAGCAAGTGCTTTAGAAAAAACTCACATTTACAACACTTCTTCTTCTTGAAGCGCAGTAGTATGTGCTTCTTGGCAGCCCACATGCCAGCATATCACGGCGCTTCTGAAGCGCCTTTGTTTGTGTACCCTCTTTCTACTGCGCTCAAATTTAAAGCGCCCGATAAGCGCTGTAAATTAGCATTTTCAAGCGCTGTAAATTTGCATTTCTGGTGTAGTGAATGAAATGGAGGAATGCTTCCGGTGTGTTATGTGATAGAAATGTGACACTCAAACTTAAAGGGAGGTTTAAACCCCATTGTTATAAGGTCGACAATGATGTATGAGACTGAATGTTGGCCGTCAAAATGCCCACAAGAGAATAAACTTCATGTAGCAGAGATGAGGATGTTGTGGTTGTTAAGTGGGCACACTAAACAAGATCCGGTGAGGAATGAATGTATTCAAAAAAGAGCTGGGTTTGCACCTATTCTAGAAAAGATGGTTGAATCCCATCTTAGGTGATTTAGGCATGTGTGAAGGAGACCAGCAGAAGCCCTAATTCAGAAAGTAGATCAAACTGATGATACTCCATGTGCTAGAGGCAAAGGAAGGTCAAGAAAAAACACAAACGAAACAATTAAGAATGATATGAAGATAAATGTTTTGTCAATGGACATGATTTATGATAAATCTTTATGACATCATTTAATTCATGTAGTCGATCCCAAATAGTGAGATAAAGGTTTGGTTGTTGTTGTTTTTATTATTGTATGAGTTCAATGAATTTAGTAACCCATATTGCTTTTTAAAAAAACCCATTTAAATAACTAAAATTGCTTCGACTTGATATATCATGTTTTAAATTTAGTGCTTAATATAAAAATATCTTATAATACATGGTTAAAATAACTAAAATCAACATTGTTACATTTTTAAAAGAGATTAATCTCTGATTGTTGGTCAGAAAAAACCTTTACTCTTAAAAAAAAATGTCAAACACATTTTTTGTCTACTTATTATCAAAGCAGTTCACTTTTAATTGAGTAATACTAAGTTTATATGACCTAAGGCCAAGACTTAGCATTCCTCTCAAAGATGCTTGGCATGTAGGTTGACTTGAACATATTAGCAAGCAATGGAATTTGTAACCAAATGTACAAAATAAGTGGAACACATGCGAGCAGAGCAGCAGGAATAATAATCCATGTTTTGGCTTGAATCATGAGGAAAAGTGCTGCACAGAAGGCTATCATCATGGCTATTAAAGAGATGAACACAGTCAAAAGCCCTATGATAAGCCTAGTAGGTAATGATGTGAGGAAATCATCTTCTGCATAACGGGAAGTGAGAAGTGCCAGAAATATGAATAATGAAGTTGAGGAAGAAAAGAGTGACATTGCATCTGATATAATAAATATCATAAATAACTTCTTATCCAAAAAGGTCTTCTGTAAGAAGATTGGATAACCATTGTTTTGGTCATTGCCACCTGGAACTGTGAAAGCAGCAGCAAAGGTAATGGTAGCTACAAGAGCTGCTACCAAACTACATGAAGTGGCCGTTCCTTTCATCCATTTCTCACCTTGTTTTACCAAATCGTTATGATCACGTGTGAATACCTCTCTAGGTGTCATACCATATTTATTCAAAGATTTCCTCTTCATCGGTGGCATAATATTCTCCACTTCCTGCATACAAGTATAAATCAATGACATAATATATGTTAGGAATGGGGAACCTAGAGCAAAAGGATGATCTTAATTAATTGATTTAGTGAAGAATCATGTAAGTGGTTTTAACTCTACGTTTGATCCAAAAAATTATTCAAGCCTTTATTAATATTATTTTTTTTTTGAAAAAAAATATTATTATTATTATTATTCAATTTTAGACTTTTTTATCCACATAATACTGACACTTGAAATATTAACAATTTTCCCCATGAAAATATTCGACATAAGCAAACAAGAGATCTTATACATGGGTTCGCAACATTTTTCATCAATAATACTCATTAGAAATAAGTAGCCCAAAGCAAACAAAAGATCTTAACACATGTGTTAAGTGAAGAATCATATAAGTGAGTTTGATACAACATCTTAACTCGAATCTTAAAGTAATTAAAGTTTTGATTTAACGTAACCTTTTCTTAAGCAATTAAAGTATCAATACTTTTGGAGAAGGTTTATTTGAAATAATATACCTTGAACCATTGTAATTCCCTTTGCATTTGCAAAGCTGCCCCAGAGACTTTTTTAAGGTAAGAGGATGGAGCCAACATCCCTGCTAAATGTAGCATGTTATTGCCATCATTGTCCTCAAAGCTGAAAAATCTCTCCTTTTGGATAACCCCATGAATAAGATTAAAAACTTCGGCTTGACGGTATTTAATACTCAGATGGAAGATTGAACTCCCAGTTGATTTGTCTCTGGTCCATAAAAGGGAAAATTCAGCCTTTATTGCTTCAACTATTAAATCAGCATTCCCTTGTTGAGCAGCTATAATCAACGAATCACGAGCAATTTCAAGATCTTCTTTATTTGTGGGAGATATGGCATTACACGCAACACGTATAGTTTCAAGATAATGTTTATGCTTTGTTTCATGTGTATTCTTAATTCCTATTGTTTACAAATAAAGAATCAACTCAATTAGATGGAAAAATCATGTTTAACTAAAGCAATTATCATTTCTGTTTATTTTCATCAAAAGTATCACATTGAGATTCATTTTTCACTAAATATAGGACTTATAACATTGTCGATGTCTATGGTAGTTTCATTCTATCAACACTAACCCGATGGTAGCCCATTTTTCACTTCCTTACACGTACTATTTAGTATTTTAGCCTCAATCCAACTTAAGGTAGCCATCTTCGTAGCCCAACATCTCAATGAAAGCATAAGTTGTTATGACTTAAAATCATGAAAAGAACCCGACTAAAAGAGTATTCCATTAGATAGAAAAGACTCCTAATACTGCATTAAAAAAATGTGAGAATTCTAACATTGTCACCCTTTTATAAAAAATGATAACCACAATAGTTGACCAGATGGTAATCGTTTCTCCACTCACTTATCAACATTCAACCTATATGCCGGTAGCTCTCTTTATCGCTCAACCTCTCATTGGAAGCACCCAATTATTATGACTTAAGACCACGAGGAGATCCCAACTCAAAAAAAAGTCTATTAGCTTGGAAAAACTTATGATTTAAGTACCATATTGAATTTCCTTTTTCCTTTTTTGACGAGCCGACATCCACGAATGATGACCGACCCTGTATGACCTCTTTCTCCACTTACCTATTAGTATTCATTATTTTAACCTTAACGCAGTTTGTTTGTAGACCTCTCTGTAAACCCAACCTTTCAATGAAAGCACCAATTGTTATGATTTAAGAGACCATAAAAAGAGCCTTACTTAAAAGACTAGTCCAATAGGAGAGAGACTTTTATGGATTAAGTACCGCATTGATCTTCCTTTTTCACTTAATGCGAAGCTCATAACATTGAATCCCTCCCTCTATAAGGGTCAACATCTACGTTGGTTGATCCGATAGTATCGTTTTCTCCACTCATCTATCAACATTCAATATTTACAACCTTAATTCGATCAAGATCTATAGGCCTCTACATAACCCAATCTCTCGGTGAAATCACCAATATAGTTATGAGTTAAGACCATAAAAAAAGTCCAACCCAAAAGACTAATCCACTAGTGAAAAAACTTAATTGTTAAATAATCACATTTAATTTTGGGAACCGGGAACAATTACACCACAGTTTCAATAAATTTTCTTTTTTTAATTTCCTTAACAACTTGCCAAAGGCATACTTCTCAAATCAATTAAAAAGATCAAATAGTAACAATTGGCTTTCTTTTGAATCCATCAACTGAAAATTTAAAATGAAAAATAAAACAGCAATAAAAAAACTAGTTAGAAATAATGATAAAGGCAAAAGAAAGAGTAGTTGAACTAACTCACCAAGATTTGTACTTATCATGTGACAATTATCTATTGTATTCATCTTCGAAATGCTAACCGGTAATTCATTAGTCGACGATACAGGTTCTTGGAAGACATGGATCCCTTCATCAAAATTGAGTTCAGACTAATAAACATAAGATCGTCCAAGAAATAAAGAAAACTACATGTATCACGACTTTAAACCAATGAGCAAATTCATAGTAATGGTATATCAATTTACAAATCAATAAATATTATAAGATATACGTCACTTGTTAATAAATTATTAATAAATAAAGTATTTATTTGTAACACATATGTTATATTTTTTTTTGTGGTGCATGTAGACTAATTTATACGTTAATTTTGTAAGTTGATATATATATTTTCAATATAAATATTAACAATCGATAACCTTAGTATTACCCTATTTGTTTCATATGTATTATTATTTTAATCTTATACTTATGTTTCAAAAGTATTGCTCGTTTATGCATGATTTTTAAGGTTTAGTCAAACTTTTTTTTTTCCAACTCTACCATCATTTATTATTAATAATAATATTAATTCCATTTTTTATTCTATCCCTCGACTACATCATCATAAATAGGGGTTTTTTAAAATAAATATTTACTTCAATTATTGATTTTGTAATTTTGTATATCAACATTAAATAGCAATACATGTGAAATTGAGGGAGAATAGTATGATATATTATTCTAATAATATTAAATTTCAAAGTTTATTAATATCTTCGATTATCAAATTAAATAATATAAATTGATCACACCTTATTTATATGTTAATTATTACTCTTGCAATTGTCATTACTTTTTCTTTAAACGCTACAAAATCTACCTGCGGATCAAACTACATTATCTTGAAAGTAACATCACAATATTATTTTGCTTACTAAAAATTGATTAACAAGTAATATACGTTACTTTCTTGTAATGTAGGTTAATATTATAAGCTAATATATCATTACCAAACCGTTAAAAGTTCAAACAATCAATTAAAATTCTGGTACAAACTTTAACGTTAAACCTTTTTTTATTGACACAAGCATAAAAGAAATTTAAACATAAAAGTTACCGGATGTTGATTTAACAAGAAAATTAATAATAAAGTATTAATCAACATGAGATGAGAAGCGATCGTGAGGAAGCAAAGAAGGGTGGTTCGAAAGAGGGTGGGGAAGGTTGGACAACGTTGATAGGGAGGAGTTTCCATGATCGTAAGGGTGTAATCTAATATCTTTCTACTTCGTTCACTCTCCACGTTTTATGGAGGATGAAGAGATTAGGAAACATTTTCTTGAAGTGAGAAGATGTGGTGGAATTTTTTGTTTTGCCTAAATAGAATGCATTTAGTTGGACATTTGATTTCACAGTTTAAAAACGTAAGGAATGTGAACGAATTGGAGCGGAAATTGGACAACATATAACAGAGAGGAACGTTGGTGCACATAGGAGGTATAGCCGAAGTCATCAGCGTGGAAACCAAAGATCTCATGGAGTTTTTAGTTTTAGTAAAGGAGGTTTTTCCATGGACGAAGTGTTTCTTGGGTCAGGTATGGAAAATAGAGGACATTGACATATTACAGAGGTGCTTCCTAATTAAAGTTGTTTCTAATTAAACTCACTGAACCATTTCGTCTCAAACTTGTTTCTAATTAAAGTTGGTACTTCCTAGTTGCTGTAGCTAATTTACTTCATCCTTTTCCATTCCATTTTCGTGGTGAAATTCGTGGCCAGAGTGTCCCTGTTGCATCAGTTTTCAAGTTTCTGAGTTGGAGCTCTTTGAACTAAAACTCGTTCCAGCCACTTTTCTCATAAACCAATCATCTCTTTAGCTTCATCCAGGTATGGGAGAAGTTATCTAATTGCTAGAATCATAAATATTATGCTAAATCCATAGGAACCAATCAAGGTTGGTTGAGCAATATAACTTGAAATGGATTTTTGACTTAGAGGTCTTAAATTCTTAATAAATTGATTTGAATCATTTACTTATGTCCTAGTAGAGCTTACTGAATGGTTAGTTTAAGTTAAGACCAAGAAAATTAGAATTTGGTGTGTAACTTGGATTTTACACATAATGAGATTAGGACTTAGATTATGGTTGATTCAATGAAATAAATGTGTTAGACAAGTCAAGAATGTGCCTTAGGACTGATGTAGATGATTAGAAATGGATTAGGATTGATAACTTGCAGCCCCGTACCTTAAGAGCTGTAGTTTAATGTCTCTGTTGCTGTGGGAATCGATTACTAGAATCGATTCACATCTGCACAAAATGAACAAAAATAGCTTTTTATTATACCTTACCTTTATACACTAATTATAAATGGAATATAACTTAATTACACCTTGATTATAATTGATTCTGAGACTTGGTAATTATTTGAAGTATTTATTTATTTATTTTCACAAGAATTATAAATGTATTTGTATTAATGGACAAGATGGTTTTGTTTGAAGATAATGATGATGAGATAATGATCTCATGATGTCTATGGAATGATGATGATGAGATAATGGTGACGATGATGAGACTTTTGAGATTAAAAAGAATTATTAAATAAGATTGGAAATAAGACCTTTTTGCATACACATGCATAGATTGAGATATGCTCCAGTTTGTGAGGTTTTTATATACTAGTTATGCTGGGCGAAGGAAGCCAGTAAGTCGATTACGTTGAGTGAAGGAAGCTCGTAAGTTGTGAGTGCTGAGCGAAAGAAGCTCGTAAGTCCTATTTACCTCCAAACTGTGATGCCCCGAGATATTATTGAGTTTAACATGCATCATGCCACTAAAAATAAGAGTAATGTTTGAATTAAAATGGTTTGACATTTCTATTTGCATATTGTGTGTTATTTGTTTATATGTGATTGCTGAGGAGACTTTTGAGATTAAAAAGAATTATTAAATAAGATTGTAAATAAGACCTTTTTGCATATACATGCATAGATTGAGATATGCTCCAGTTTGTGAGGTTTTTATATACTAGTTACGCTGGGCGAAGGAAGCCTGTAAGTCGAATACGCTGAGCGAAGGAAGCTCGTAAGTCGTGAGTGTTGAGCGAAGGAAGCTCGTAAGTCCTATTTACCTCCAAACTGTGATGCCCCAGGATATTATTGAGTTTAGCATGCATCATGCCACCAATAATAAGATTAATGTTTGAATTAAAATGGTTTGACATTTATATTTGCATATTGCGTGTTATTTGTTTATAAGTGATTGTAAGTTTTTAGTCACTATTATTTATCATTCGTTTTAAAGTAATTATCTACGACTTACTCCCTACCTGCCCTTGTGTGTAGGTAATGATGTTGTTTTCCCTGATGAGAGGGATTAGTGCTGATGGCTTAATAGCCAATTTCCTTAAGGGAATATGGAATTGACTATTCAATACATATTTCCTTATTTTCCCTTTGGAGTTGGAACCATGCTCTGAGTTATAGTTGGCGATGTGATTTAATAACTCATAGTAATTTATTTGAATCATTGTTGTAGCATTTGGATAATTATGTGTTGTAATATTTATTTTTAATGTTATTTGTTTCCGCACTCTATTAATTAAGTTTAAACATTTCGCGAAAAATTAATTCCACTATTTTTAATAAGTAAAATAAATGGGTAGAAAGATGGGATGTTACATTTGTGGTATCAGAGCAATGATTCAAACTCTCGGCCTTTGGAATATGGCCTCACATGCTTTAAGCTGTGGTAACTCTAGATTGAGTTATAAGTATGTCTAGATTGAGTTAGTCATTTAGAACATACTTGTTTTGTAAATAAATATGTTTATTTATATAATTGTTATTTTTAATAAATAGCAATGGCCGCAAGAAGAAGTCAACAAGTGGGAAACTCCTAGACCACAAGGAGCAGTCAACAAGTGGATGAGTCCCTAGATCGCATCACTACCGTATTGGAGATCTTCACGAGCTAGCTGCCAGCAAGTTCTTCTGAGTTTAAGGGATTGGCTGATTTCAAAAAGTATAATCCTCCTAAGTTCAGTGGTGGATTCGACCCCGAGGCAGCACATCTATGGGTGCAAGAGTTGAAGAAAATCTTCCACTCGATCACGTGCACCGACAGTCAAAAGGTGGTGTATGCTGCTTATGTCCTGCAAGGAGAGGTTGAGAATTGGTGGAAGTATACCAAACAAATATTGGAGCATGAAAAGAAAGAAGTCACCTGGAAAGTCTTGGATAAGTTTTAAGAGAAGTATTTTCCTGAGGACATCCGCAACAAGAAAGAGGTTGAGTTCCTGGAATTGAAGCAAGGGAACATGTCTGTGGGAGAATATTCTGCAAAATTTGAGGAGCTGATGAAATACTCTCCCTACTACATTCTCAATCATAACAAGCACTCCAAGTGCGTTAAATTTGAGAATGGGCTACGCCCAAACGTTAAGCTGTTTGTGAGCAGTCAGTGCATCAGACATTTCCCGACTCTGGTGCATAGGAGTCGAATTGCTGAAGAGGATTTGAAGGCAAGAACAGCTTTTGAGAAACAACAGAGAAATCAGCAGAATTACGGTCCTCACCGTAACCAGGGAAGGAACAACAATCAGCACCGCAACAACCGCAACAAGGGTCGTTATAAGAATCAAGGGAGAAGGGATGACAAGAGACCATAAAACAGTAATGTGCCGAAGTGTGATAAGTGCCAAAAGTACCATGGTGGAGTCTGTTGGAACATTCAGCCGAAAACCTGTTTTAAATGTGGAAAGCAAGGTCACATTGCAACCTACTGCCGAGAAGGGAATGGAAATCATGGAGGTATGACCCAGAAACTAGTGGCAAGTGCTAAAGTATTTACCATGTCTAGAGCTGAGGCCGATCAGTCAGAAAACCTAGTGCAAGGTAATTGTCTTTTAAATAGTTTACCCTGTAGAATTCTTTTTGATTCTGGAGCCACCCACCCCTTTATTTCTTTTGAATGTGTAAACCGGTTAGGATTAAAAGTCTCAGATATACCATACAAATTTAAAAGTGTCAACCCCAACAAGTTCCCCTGTAACCACATCAAAAGCTTGTTTAGACTGTAAAATAACTATACAAGATAAAACCACCATAGTTAACCTGATATGTTTACCGTTATTCCAACTAGATGTAATACTAGGTATGGAATGGATGTCAAAACACCATGTAACCATAGATTGTCATAAGAAGTCTATCCTGTTTACCCAACCTGAACCAATAGAGACCACACCTGAGGGATACTTGTGTTTGTTTTCCACGGTGGTAAAAGAAGAAACCTAGTTAGAAACCATCCCTGTAAATAGTGAATACCTTGAGGTCTTTCCTGAAGAAGTACCTGGTCTACCCCCTCACCGAGAAGTTGAGCTCAGCATTAACCTTGTGCTTGGAACTGGTCCCATTTCGATAGCTCCTTATCGAATGACGCCATCAGAATTGGTCGAATTAAAGAATCAAGTTGAAGATTTGTTAGAGAAGCAGTTCATCCGACCAAGTGTCTCACCATGGGGTGCGCCTGTCCTGTTTGTGAAGAAGAATGATGGAAGTATGAGGATGTGTATTGATTACCGTTAGCTGAATAAAGTGACAATAAAGAACAAATATTCGTTGCCTAAAATTGATGATTTGATGGATCAAGTTCGTGGAACCGCAGTATTTTCAAAAATCGATATGAGGTCTGAGTATCATCAGATTCGAGTGAAGGAGGAGGATATACTAAAGACGGCTTTTCAATCTTGATATGTACACTATGAGTATTTGGTTATGCCTTTTGGTTTGACCAATGGCCTGACTGTATTCATGGATTATATGAACCGGATTTTTCGATCGTATTTGGATTCATTCGTGGTTGTTTTCATTGTTGACATCCTGATATATTTGAAGACTCCGGAGGAGCATGCCGAGCATCTCAGAATTGTGTTAAGTGTATTGAAGGAGAAGAAGCTCTATGCCAAGCTGTCCAAGTGTGATTTTTGGTTGAATGAATTGAATTTCCTTAGACATGTGATCTCAAAGGATGGTGTTGCTGTTGACCCTGCTAAAGTAGAAGCTGTGATGAAATGGGAGTGACCAACGACAATGACTGAAGTGAGAAGTTTTCTTGGTCTAGCTGGATACTATCGGAAGTTCATTGAGAACTTTTCGAAGATTTCTTTGCCTTTGACTCGTTTGACCCGAAAGGAGAATCCTTTTGTTTGGAATGGAAAATGTGAAGCGAGCTTTCAGGAGTTAAAAGACAGATTGACATCATCTCCGGTGTTAACTCTGCCTGATCCTCAAAAGAATTTCGATGTGTATTGTGATGCTTCCAAACAAGGTCTTGGATGTGTTCTGATGCAGGAAGGGAAGGTTGTAGCTTATGCATCAAGATAGTTGAAGGTTCATGAGGAGAATTATTCGACTCATGACTTGGAATTGGCAGCTATAGTGTTTGCCTTGAAGCTGTGGAGGCACTATTTGTATGGATCAGCGTTCCAAGTTTTCAGTGATCGCAAGAGTCTTCAGTATCTGTTCGATCAAAAGGAGTTAAATATGCGACAACGTCGATGGATGGAGTTTCTAAAGGACTATGACTTTGAGCTACACTACCACCCTGGAAAAACTAACGTGGTAGCAGATGCTTTGAGTCGAAAGACGTTGCATATGAGTACTCTGATGATAAAGGAAGTAGAACTGATTGAGTAGTTCAGAGATCTGAATTTATCGATGAATTTGGGACAAAAGGGCATCAGATTGGGAATGTTGCAAATTTCCAATGAGTTCTTAATGCAGATTAAGGAGATGCAAAAGGAGGATGTAGAATTGCAAGATAAGCTGAGTCTGAGCATGGAAGGAAAGGAACCAGAATTTTAAGTTGGACCCGATTGAGTTTTGAGGTTCAAGGATCGTGTTTGTGTTCCTGCTAACCAAGAGTTAAGAAGGACCATCTTGGACGAAGCCCATAAGAGTAAGATGAGTATGCATCCTGGAACTACAAAGATGTACCAAGACTTGAAGCAGATGTTTTGGTGGTCCAGTTTGAAGAATGATGTGGCAACTTATGTGACTTCTTGCCTTGTTTGTCAAAAGGCTAAGATTGAACATAAAAGGCCTGGTGGTGAACTTCAATCTTTGGATGTTCCTGAGTGGAAGTGGGATAGTATTGCTATGGACTTCGTATCTGGTTTTCCGAGAACTCAAGGAGGATATGAAGCTGTGTGAGTAATAGTGGATTGATTGACAAAATCGGCACACTTTATTCCAATCAATATGAAGTATTCCTTGGAAAAAATCACGCAACTTTATATAAAGGAGGTTGTTCGACTACATGGTATTCCGTCTAGCATCGTATCGGATCGTGACCCCTGGTTTTGTTCAAGGTTTTGGCAAAGTTTGCATCAAGCGATGGGAACGAAATTGAGGATGAATTCAGCTTATCACCCTCAAACGAATGGTCAGTCAGAAAGGATGATTCAGTCTCTTGAAGATCTGCTAAGGGCATGTGCTTTGAATTACAGTGAAAGTTGGAATCATTTGCTACCTTTAGTGGAATTCACGTACAACAACAGTTTTCATGCAAGCTTTGGAATGACACCCTTTGAAGCTCTGTATGAAAGGAAGTGTAGAACCCCGCTATGTTGGTTCCTAGTGGGGGAGAACACAATCATTGGCCCTGATGTTGTCCAAGAAACGACAAAAAAGATTAAGGTAATTCAAGAGAAGATGAAGGCTGCTCAAAGTCGACAAAAGAGTTATGCTGATCAAAGAAGGACAAAGTTGGAATTCCAAGAAGGAGAGCATGTGTTTCTTCGAGTTGTCCCAACAACTGGTGTAGGTCGTGTGATGAAGCCGAAAAAGTTGTCACCTAAGTTCATAGGCTCGTATCAGATTCTGAAGCGTGCTGATCCCGTTGCTTACCAGTTAGCCCTACCGCCATTTTTGTCGAATTGCACAACGTTTTTCATGTGTCCCAGCTGAGGAAGTATGTGCATGATCCTGCCTCTATTGTCCACATCGTACCCGATGTGATACCTTTGAGAGAGAACCTGACATTCGACACCGGCCCAATCCGAATTGAAGATAGGAAGATCAAGCAGCTGCGTGGAAAGGAGATTCCATTAGTGAAAGTTATTTGGGAGCGAGGTGGTGTTAGTGACATCATGTGGGAGCTTGAGAGTCAGATGAGAGTAGAATATCCGTTTTTGTTTGAATAAATGTATTGTATTTGAATTTCGGGGACGAAATTCCTATAAGTGGGGCAGATTGTAACACCCACTAGTTCATCCCATTATGAATTTATGAAATACAAGAATGAATTGATGAATATTTTTATATATGTGTTGGTAAATATTATTTAGAGACATGAATGCAATTAAAAATAAGTTTTAGAACCTCTTAGAAATGATTAGAACTAAGTGGAATTGAAATAGTTGAGAAAGGAAATGAATAGAATAATAGAAATTTGAATTTTTAAAGCATTTGTACATGTTTGAATCAATTTTTGAATCGATTATATGAATCGATTATAGTAATCAATTCAACTGTGTCTTACCTGCATACCTGTTCAGCACTAAAACGCACTTTGAGTTGGGAAATTCGATTCCCTTCACTTTCTAGCGATTCCCAGAGTTGCACAACGTGTGCCAACCTGTTTTGTTCCCTCTGAGGACTTTATTAATGCCTATAATTAAAGATTGGAATCATTCCTTCACTTTCCAACACAAATTCTTGAATATTCACTTTGTTTTTCTGGTGTGTACTTTGGAGCTTCGAATCTCCCTGCTCAATGAGCCAATCCGAGTGAAACCAAAACACATTTCGAGTTCTAATTCCCATCTTGAATTAGAACCAAGAGCCACTGAATTTGAGTCCATGTAGTTCACGTTATCCTTCTTCAAAATTGAGCTCTCAAAGTTGTGACAGTGCAGAAACCACCCTCGTGCCAACTTTCTTCAATTGGTTTGGTAAGCTCACTGAACCAATTCATCTCAAACTTGTTTCTAATTAAAGTTGGTACTTCCTAGTTGTTGTAGCAATTTAATTCATCCTTTTCCATTCCATTTTCGTGGTGAAATTCGTGGCTAAAGTGTCCCTGTTGCATCAATTTTCAAGTTTCTGAGTTGGAGCTCTTTGAACCAAAACTCGTTCCAGCCACTTTTCTCATCAACCAATCATCTCTTTAGCTTCATCCAGGTATGGGAGAAGTTATCCAATTGCTAGAATGATAAATATTATGCTAAATCCATAGGAACCAATCAAGGTTGGTTGGGAAATATAACTTGAAATGGATTTTTGACTTGGAGGTCTTAAATTATTAATAAACTTATTTGAATCATTTACTTATGTTCTAGTAGAGCTTACTGAATGGTTAGTTTAAGTTAAGACCAAGAAAATTAGAATTTGGTGTAACTTGGATTTTACACATAATGAGATTAGGACTTAGATTATGGTTGATTCAATGAAATAAATGTGTTAGACAGGTCTAGAATGTGCCTTAGGACTGATGTAGATGATTAGAAATGGATTAGGATTGATAACTTGCAGCCCTGTACCTTAAGAGCTGCTGTTTAATGTCTTTGTTGCTGTGGGAATCGATTACTAGAATCGATTCACATCTGCACAGAATGAACAAAAATAGCTTTTTATTATACCTTACCTTTATACACTAATTATAAATGGAATATAACTTAATTACACCTTGATTATAATTGATTCTAAGACTTGGTAATTATTTGAAGTATTTATTTATTTATTTTCACAAGAATTATAAAAGTATTTGTATTACTCCCTCCGGTCCTATATATAGGGCATACTTAACCGTATTCCCTGGACCAAGGAAAGTGGTTAGTTTTGTGAATTTTATGAGAATATATTGTAACATTACAATTTTACCCCTTCCACTTTACTTGGAAAGTTCACATTCATTAATGAATAACAAAAAAACATACTAGTTAGGCAAAGCATTTAATATGGGAAAAATAGAGAAAAAACAATTAATGATGCATAGGAAATATAAAATGTCCTATATATAGGACCAAATATTTCTTCTAGAAGGTGACCTATATATAGGACCAGAGGGAGTAATAGACAAGATGGTTTTGTTTGAAGATAAAATAAGAAGTTGATTAAATGGACTACATCATTTATGTGATTAAATGATGATGAGATAATGATCTCATGATGACGAGATAATGGTGACGATGATGAGACTTTTGAGATTTAAAAGAATTGTTAAATAAGATTGGAAATAAGACCTTTTTGCATACACATGCATAGATTGAGATATGCTCCAGTTTGTGAGGTTTTTATATACTAGTTACGCTGGGCGAAGGAAGTCTGTAAGTCGAATACGCTGAGCGAAGGAAGCTCGTAAGTCATGAGTGCTGAGCGAAGGAAGCTCGTAAGTCCTATTTACCTCCAAACTGTGATGCCCCGAGATATTATTGAGTTTGGCATGCATCATGCCACTAATAATAAGATTAATGTTTGAATTAAAATGGTTTGACATTTCTATTTGCCTATTCTGTGTTATTTGTTTATATGTGATTGTAAGTTTTTAGTCACTATTATTTATTATTCGTTTTAAAGTAATTAGCTATGACTTACTTCCTACCTGCCCATGTGTGTAGGTAATGATGCTGCTTTCCCTGATGAGAGGGATTAGTGCTGATGGCTTAATAGCCAATTTCCCTAATGGAATATGGAATTGACTATTCAATACATATTTCCTTATTTTCCCTTTGGAGTTGGAACCATGCTCTGGGTATAGTTGGTGATTTGATTTAATAACTCAGAGTAATTTATTTGAACAATTTTTGTAACATTTGGATTATTATGTGTTGTAATATTTATTTTTAATGTTATTTGCTTCCGCACTCTGTTAATTAAGTTGAAACATTTCGCGAAAAATTAATTCCACTATTTTTAATAAGTAAAATAAATGGGTAGAAAGATGAGATGTTACACGACTTGCCATTCTTTGCTTGAAAGCAAGAGACTCTTGATATTATTGTTTTTGGGTGAATTCTTCAATGGTCATATATGCCCAGCAACCATTGAATGGTCGTTTGACCACATTTAATCTCCATCGCACGATGTTGCCTACCAACAATTAATGGTCATTATTTACCCACATATAAAGTACATTGTCTGTTTTGTCCCTGCCTCCATTCTCTTTTCTCACCCCCCCCCTTCACTCCCAACAACTGCCAATCACCGGCCCGCCATCATCTCCTCCTACCGGCACCGCCCCTAACCACTCCCCCACCATCATATCCATTGTCGCCCTTCACCCTCCACCCACCACCTTCACCCAACAACTTCGACACCGCCGCCATCATCCCAACCACCCTACTGTCCACCACCAGCACCAACCACGCCCACAATCACCGACCTGCCACCATCACCGACACTACCGCCACAAGGGACCTTCATTCCGCTCCATCCCACCTCTCCAATCACCTGCACACCACCATCCTCTCAATTCTCCCTCAACCACCATATTCCATCTTCCCCTCTTTCGACACAATAGTGAACTAAAACACTTTTGTTTCTTAAGTTTTCTTTTCTTTTGGAATCATGCCCTTAATGTAAAGTAAATATCGGTGGTGTTTTTTTTTTTGCGCTAAGGACATCCTCCAGCAGATAGTCGAAGGCTAATCTCCTCCGAGGCGTAGAGATCACCAAAGTGGGCTTTGCCTCTACCAACAAAGCATTTTCCATGCCCACGGCAGGGATCGAACCCCTAACATCATGGTTAAGGAACTCAACTATTTGTCAATTGTGTTGAGTCTTGTTGGTTGTTAATTTCACTTTTAAGGACGAGAACAAGATATTAGATTAAATAATATAATATTAAAAAATTGAGTATATAATACTTTGAAAATAATGAACTTAGTTAAGAATTTACGAATTGTCTACTGTTTATATATATATATATTAAGCACGGGATAAAAGTTAAAGTGATACCTACATTCATATATCCACCGTTTGCACCATGGGGGCTGGCTTTCATTAAGAAAATTCAAAGGCGCAGTTGCTACTGTTTCCAGAAAAGTTTGTCCCCCTTGGACTTCAGGTGTCACTGCTAACCTTGGACAACCGTTCAGTAAATCCAAAGCCATATCTGTCATATTAGTTACACAAGTAAAAATGACAATATTATATTTAAATATTTTTTAATTTATAGGTAATAACACTCAATCACACATACTGTATTCAACCGCATTATTAAAGTTAACTCCATCACAATATTCATCAGCACCAGCCATCATCAACAACAACAAAATAGCAAGCAACAAGCAAGTTAGATTTATTGGTTAAGGTTTAGTAGTTAACCGGTTATAATACTTAGTTTGAGTATAAGTTAGAATTAAGTTAATCGATAACTGGTTATATTGTTATTACTCCCTCCGTTTCTATTCTTATTTATTAGGGTATTGGTTTTCCTAAGTAGTGGAGAAAAAGTAATAATTATGGAGAGAGAAAGGGTATAGTAAAAAAAACATAATTAATGAATTGAAAATCTAAATAATGATTTGTTGGGTATCAGAGTAATGGAAATAATATCACACAGCTAAAATATAGTTGAGAAAAATTAGGATCTGACACAGATATTTTACGTGGAAACCCTTTCGGGAGAAAACCACGGAGCAAGTATAGAAGGTTTTCACTAAGTGGGGAAATATTACAACCTCTCTCTAAATATTAGGAGAGAACAATAATACCCTATCTTATACCAGGAAAATACAATTATCTCTATATAAAAATATAGGAAAAATACTAAGAAAATACTACAAGTATTTTACACTGAAATGTATTTATTGTATATGTTTGGGACTAGAATGGGATTGAATTTTGGGATATTGAACTGAGGAGCTGAGCTCTCTATTTATAGAGAACCTCAGCCTTGAAGTTCCACCGGCCATGCATATGAATTTGAACAAAAGAGGCAAATTTCATTTTGCCTTTGCCTTGCTTTTATGCTGCCAGCTTATATGCCTTTCGGTGCAGCTTTGCTTGACAAAGTTCAAGCCTCCCTCTTTGACCATGCAAAGTCACAAAAGTGACTTTCTGCATGTCGGCAACAATATCCCACTTAGTCACTTTTGATGAGTTTTCAAAACCTTTCTTAACTTGTCAGTTCCATACTACTTACGTTTCCGATAGGCCATGTGAGGATCGACACCATATAAACTTATCAGTGTTGATTGGCTTCATCATCACATCTGCTAGGCTCTCTTTGGTATGGATCTTTTGCATATTCACACTCCCATCTTCTACAACTTCTCTGACAAAATGATATTCTACCCCTATGTGCTTTGTCCTTGAATGAAAGGCTGGATTCCTTGCAATGTGCAAGGCACTCTGACTGTCACAGTACACTGTAATCTTCTGTTGCTTGTGCCCGAGTTCTTCCAATAACCTTTGAATCCAAATAGCTTCCTTGCAAGCTTGGGTGGCTGCCATATATTCAGCTTCTGTAGTAGATAAAGCTACGACAGACTGTAATTTGGATAACCAACTAACCGCTCCTCCTGCAAGTGTGAACACATAGCCTATAGTAGATTTTCTTTTATCGAGATCACTTGCAAAATCTGAATCGACATAGCCCCTGATAGTAAACTCTGATCCTCCAAAACATAATGCAGCATCACAGGTTCCTTTGATGTATCTAAGGACCCTTTTAACAGCGTTCCAATGCTCTCTACCTAGATTCGCCATGTACCGACTGACCACCCCAATTGCTTGAGCAATATCTGGCCTCGTACAAATCATGGCATACATAAGGCTTCCCACCGCCGATGCATACGGTACTTGAGACATTTCCATCCTCTCCGCTTCATTGCTTGGAGACATACCTGAGGATAATTTATAATTGGTAGGAAGTGGGGTAGAGATTGGCTTACAGCCTTGCATGTTGAAGCGCCGCAAGACTTTCTTCAAATAATTCTTTTGATAAAGCCAAATCTTCCTATCTTTTCTGTCTCGGTGAATTTGCATCCCTAAAATCTTGTTTGCTGGTCCCAAGTCCTTCATATTGAACTCCCTAGCCAATTGTGCCTTCAATTCTTGGATTCAAACTTTGTTGGGGCCTACCACCAACATGTCATCCACATACAACAGCAAAATGATGAAATCATTTTTACCAAACCTCTTGTAGTACGTACAATGGTCTGAACTCAGTCTGTTGTATCTGAGGCTAATAATGAAGGAATCAAATCTCTTGTACCAACATCTGGGCGCCTGCTTTAGACCGTATAGAGATTTGGTCAACCTGCAAACCAAGTTTTCTTTTTCTTTCTCCTCAAAGCCTTCTGGTTGGAGCATATATATTTCTTCCTCAAGTTCTCCATGAAGAAAAGCAGTCTTTACATCCAACTGTTCAAGATGTAAATCGAATGTAGTGCACATTGCCAGGACTACTCTGATAGTGGTAAGTCTAACCACCGGAGAGAATATCTCATTAAAATCAATACCTTCTTTCTGAGCGTATCCTTTAACTACCAGTCTTGCAAGATATTGTTCCACCTGATCGTTACCATCTCGCTTGATCTTATAGACCCATTTGTTACCAATGGCATTCCGACCTTCTGGAAGTGTAACAAGCTCCCATGTTTTGTTTCTTTGTAAGGCCTCCATTTCTTCATGCATTGCTGCCATCCATAGAGAAGCATCTGAACTGTTCATAGCCTCCTGAAAGGTTGATGGTTCTCCTTCTTCTGTTAGAAGACAATATGCATCATGGTTTACCATAACAAAGTCTTTGTGCCAATGTGGTTTTCTCCTTAGACAATATGATTGTCTAACTTCTACATCATTGACGTCATCCGGTTCTTGTTCCTCGTGCTCTGGCTCAGATTCATAAGAATCATCTTCTCCAGATTTCTCATCTATCTGTACTGTAGTAGTCTCTTTAGTGCTGCTTTCATTTATCTGTTCACTTTGCAGATCATTTTCTGCAAATGTCACATCCCTGCTGATGACAACCTTGCGGGCAGTGGGATCCCACAGGCGATACCCCTTAACTCCATCATTATAGCCCAAAAATAGACATTTCCTAGATTTTGAATCTAGTTTGTCTCTTTCTTGGGAGTTGTACATCACGTACACAGGACATCCAAACACATGGAGGGAAGAGTAACTTGGTGGCTTGCCAGTCCACATCTCCATTGGTGTTTTCAGCTCAATTGTCGTTGATGGTGATCGATTTATCAGGTAGCATGCAGTTCTGACTGCTTCTTCCCAGAAAGCTTTGGCTAATCATGCAGTTCTCAGCATAGCTCTTGTTCTTTCTAGGAGAGTTATATTCATCCACTCTGCTACGCCATTTTGCTGTGGTGTGTGCGCAACTGTGAATTGCCTTTGAATGCCCACCTGCTTGCAAAATGCTATAAAATTGCCATCAACATATTCTCCTCCATTGTCTGTCCTCAAACACTTATTTCTTTAACCAGTTTCAAGCTCTATTTGTGCTTTGAATTCCTTGAATACTGGAAACACATCTGACTTCTTCTTGATTGGGTACACCCATAATCTCCTAGAGTAATCATCAATGAACGATACAAAATACTTTGCTCCTCCTAGGGATAATATCGGTGACTCCCACACATCAGAATGAATAAAGCCCAGTATGTGCTTATTTATGGCAGTTGATCTATCAAACTTCAATCTGTGCTGCTTGCTTATCACACAGTGCTCACAGAAAGGTAAACTTACTAATTTGAGCCCGGGTAAGAGATTTAGTTCTGCAAGGACTTTCAAGCCTCGTTCCGACATGTGGCCTAGTCTGCGATGCCACATCATCGTTGTTTCTTCTTGGCCTTTTGCTGCAACTGATGCATCTGCCTCTTGCAATGTGTCTCCCATAAGCATGTATAGATTAGCTGAGATCTTCTCTGCCTTCATCACCACAATCGCACCTCTCACAACTTTCAAGATCCCACCTTCAATATGGGTCTTGCACCCGAGGTCATCTAATTGTCCAATAGACAATAGATTCTTCTTCAAACCCTTCACATATCGTACCCCTTGAATTGTGCGAACAGTACTGATGAGCATTATATTTCCCATTATTCATAGCCTTATTTTGCTCTCATTGATGATTTTTGGTACCTACTTGACATTGTTTAGAATGATTTAGTATTTTAGACTTTATTAGACTATTATTTCGGATTTTAATTAATTTGGATTATTTAACCTAATTTAATCTATTATTATTTTCAGGTCATATTTGGCACAAGGGCTTTTTGGACATTTTGGGAGTGAAGATTTAATTTTGGAAGAGAAGATATATGATGAAGTGAAGATTGTAATCTATCTTTAGGATTATTTGAGATTTAGTTTATATTTTTTAAGATTTAGATTTTATCTATAGGATATTTTTAGATTTAATTTAGAGATTAGTTTTCCTTAGGATTTGGCCCATGATTTAGGCCCGTTTTGTGATTTAAAAAGCCAAATTCGTGTAGACCTAGCAGCCATCTATCATTCCACGTTTTTCCCAATCTCTCTTTTAGAGAAGGCTTAGTTTTTCTCTCCAAGCTTGTGGTGGCTGCTAGGGTTTCTCTCTCTTCCCTTTTCTACACATTTTTGACTTATTTCATCATGGAAGGCTAAACTCTTAGGTTAAATCCCTTTGGTAATGTATCACATACTCTTGAGGTTTTGTTCTTAATGCTATTTCGTTTTTATTCATTGTTTTCATGCTTACTGATATGTTATGGTTCGCTTAGTTACATTCTATAGAGATAATCCATGTGTATGAATGTTTAATTTATGCAAACTCGTAAAATCTCCATGCTTTGGCTTTTAATGCTTAATTAGAGGTTAGGGTTTTGGGGTGAGAATTGAATTTTCGCTTAGTATTTAGTTCTCATGAGTTGGACAGTGAAGAGGGAAGAAATTGATCTTTTGTCACCGATGATAGAGTTGTGAACGAGAGCCAAAGGGGTTTATCCGCTTTTCCTTATATGTTACTTCGTTTTTATTTAATTCTGTTTTGATTCTAGATTTCAACATTCAATACAACCCCCCCCCCCCCCCCCCGCCATGTTTTCTATGCATACTATGTGTTCGACCTTTTGCTCGTAAGATATTCCTTGGGAGACGACCTAGGAGTCACTTCCTAGTACTATATTTAAACTATTTTTATTTGTATCGGGTGCGACCTCGATCAAATTTGGCGTCGTTGCCGGGACTATCTGTTCTTGCCAAAGATCATTAGTAGTTAGTTAGTGTCGTAGTTAGTATCATAGTTATTATAGTGTGTTGTGTCTGATTTAGGATCTAGTAGTCAATTCTGATAACTGGTTGAAGTTGCACTGTTTGCTGTTTTGCTATTTTGTTGCAATTAGTGTATTTGATTGATTTTGTGGTTGCTAGTTCACATAGTTCTGGGTGGAATTTTTGCACGAAAATTTGTATCCACGCTACTTTTATCATATAAAAAGGTTTTGATGCACCACGGTCACTCAGAATTGCACTAGTTGTGAGTTCCAGAAAAATTTTCCATGTTTTAGCAGCACTTACTATAAACCGTGGCAACTTTTGACCCGTAACTCGGAATTTGACGAATTTTATATCAAATCGAAGGGAATTTTCTGAATAATCTGATTTTTACCACTTTGTCGTAAAAACCCTTCGTATGGATCCTGAAAAAGGCTTTTTACTATTTCTTTTTTATTTTACAAGTTTTATTTTCTTAATTTTTGGTCCCTGTCTTAATTGTTTGACTTGGTTCCTTTTTGAATTTTGTCCTCAAACTTTCTGTGATTGGTTTTCATGATTTTAGGGTGCTGAAAAAAAAATAAAGAAAAAAATTTTAAAAAATAAAATTTTTTTTGCCTATTTTGGTCATGCATGTCTGTTGATGGTGTTCTGTTTAGTGCATGACTAGGGGTAACCCAATCTACTTGCATCCCTACAACCCTGAAATTGATAGGACTTATCACAGATTAGTTAGACAAAATAGGAACCAGTCTATAGGTAGTGAGTCTGTTGAGTCTTTACATAGTGAGTCTGCTTCTTTTTCTTCTAATCCTATAAATTCTGATTCTTATTCTGTTTGTTCTGAAAATATGGCTCAACCTCCACCACGTGAGTGGACATTGAGGGAGTTGGCTGCACCTGATTTCACTATTGAAGATTTGTGCATCCAGTAAGTCTGGACTAATTCATTTGTTGTCCAAGTTTAATGGTCTTGCAGGTGAGGATCCTCATAAACATCTCAAGCAGTTCCACAATGTGTGTGCCACTATGAAACCCCATGATGTGCAAGAGGATCATGTTTGTCTCAAGGCATTCCCACACTCCCTAGAGGGGCTAGCCAAGGATTGGTTGTACGATCTGGCCCCTGGTTCTATCACAGGATGAGATGACCTGAAGAGGGCATTTTTGGAGAAATTCTTCCCTGCGTGCAGAACAACAGAAATCCGAAAGGATATATCAGGCATCAGGCAACAAAGTGGAGAAAGTCTATACGAGTATTGAGAGAGATTCAAGAGACTGTGTGCGAGCTGCCCCCACCATCAGATCTCAGAGCAGCTGCTTATTCAATATTTCTATGAAGGTCTCAACCTCATGGAGAGAAACATGATTGATGCTGCAAGTGGTGGTGCCCTAGGAGACATGACACCTTTAGAAGCCAGAGCCAAGATTGAGATGATGACTTCCAATTGTCAACAATTTTATGCAAGGGGCAACAACAATGCAATCGTAGTGAAAGGGGTGAATGATGTTGGCACAAGTTCTGGTAAGGTTGAGAAGCTTGAACAGAAGATAGACTCACTTACAACTTTGGTCACTCAATTGGCCATCAACCAGAAGAAGTTGTCTCTGTCTGCTAGATTATGTGGTATTTGCACATCCAGTGAACATAACACAGAAGCATGCCCTTCTTTGCAGCAACAACCAACGACTGGTGCTGACCAACCTGAGGCATATGCCGCCAACATCTTCAATAGTAGAAACCAGCAGCCACAGAACTTTGATCTCTCTACCAATAGATACAACCCTGGTTGGAGGAACCATCCCAACCTGAGATGGTCTGATCAGCAGCAACCTTCACAGGTTCAATTTCAAAACAATTCTAGACCACCATATGTACCTCCTCCAGTCCAGCAGCAGAGACAACAGCAGCAGCAAACAATAGGCTAATTCTGCACCACCAGCTCCTAGTACTGAGCAGCAGCCTTCATTGGAAGAGTTGATGAAGCAGATGACCATGCAAAATCTCCAATTCCAACAGGAAACTAGAGCATCCATTCAAAGACAAGAGGTCTCCATTCAATCTTTGACCAATCAGATGGGACAAATGGCAACAACCATCAACATTTTGCAATCTTAGAATTCCAACAAGTTGCCATCCCAAACAGTGATCAACCCAAACCAGAATGTGAGTGCCATCAGTCTAAGGTCAGGGAAGCAGATTGTCACACCCACACCAGAACCTGACCTCAACAAAGATGATCTAGTTCCATCCAAAAAGAAGAGCCAAATGGTCGAGGAGAGTGAGCACACAAATACCAGAAAATCCCATCCAGCTCACCCTTTCTCAAGCACAACACCTGCTGCTGCCCAACAATCACCCCCCATTCCTCTTCCTTTCCCACCAAGGGGGGTGACTCAAAGCAAGAAAATGGAAGAGATTGACAAAGAGATACTTGACACATTCAGGAAGGTGGAAGTCAAGATACCCTTTCTTGATGCAATCAAGCAGATTCCAAGGTATGCAAAGTTCTTGAAGGAGCTATGCACACACAAACGGAAGCTCAAGGGCAATGAGAGGATGAACATGGGAAGAAATGTCTCTGCTCTTATAGGTAAACCTATCCCTCATATTCCTGAAAAGTGTAAGGATCCTGGAACTTTCTCTGTACCTTGTATCATAGGTAATACTAAATTTGAGAATGTTTTGCTAGATTTAGAAGCATCTATTAATGTTATGCCTATGTCTGTTTTCAAGTCTCTTTCACTTGGACCTCTTCAACCTACGGGTGTGGTTATCCACTTGGCAAATAGATCTACTGCCTACCCCATAGGTTTGATAGAGGATGTCTTGGTTCGGGTTGAAGAGCTGATCTTCCCTGCTGTTTTTTACATACTTGATATGGAAGATGACTCCCCCCGTAATGTTGTTCCTATTATTTTGGGGAGGCCATTTTTAAAAACAGCCCGAACCAAGATTGATGTGCATGCAGGTACACTTTCCATGGAGTTTGATGGCAGTGTGATCCGATTCGACATTTTCCATGCTATGAAACATTTTCCAGAGGATCACTTTATTTTTCATGTTGACTTGCTTGATAATCTGATTGATGAGCATGTTCATGACTTTTTGCATGATTATGATTTGCCATCTTTCACTGACTCATTTACTTGTTCTCCATGTTCTGATTCTGAAATGTGCACTGCATGCATTGAAATTGACCAGTTTTTAAATTCTGCTACTGCATTTGTTGATTCATATGATATAGATTCAGATTGTGCTAACCCTAACCCCATTTCTGTTATGCATGAGTCTAATCCATTTGTTCAGGTGTAGGCGGCAGAATCCATTTCTGCTGCCCCTTTAGTTCCATCTGTGATGCAGGCACCTTTATTGGACCTGAAGCCCCTTCCTCCTCATCTCAAATATGCTTACTTGGAGGATGAGCAGAAACTTCCAGTCTCTACTTCCCTTTCTGTTGATCAAGAGAAGAAGCTGCAGGATGTGATTAGAGCAAACAAAAGGGCAATAGAATGGACTTTGGCAGACATATCTGGTATTAGCCCCTCCATGTGCATGCACCGGATTTTATTGAAGGATGGGGTGAAGCCAGTTAGACAACCCCAGAGACGGTTGAACCCCCAGATTCTTGATGTGGTGAAGAAAGAGGTCACCAAGTTGCTGCAAGCTGGTATCATCTACCCCATTTCAGACAGCACTTGGGTAAGCCCGGTTCAAGTAGTTCCCAAGAAGTCTGGGGTGACAGTTGTAAAAAATGAGAAGGATGAGCTGATTCCCACTAGAGTGCAGAACAGTTGGAGAGTCTACATTGACTATAGGAAGCTCAACCAGGCGACCCGCAAGGATCACTTTCCTCTTCCCTTCATTGATCAGATGTTGGAGCGTCTGGCAGGTAAATCTCACTTTTGCTTCTTAGATGGTTTCTCTGGTTATTTTCAAATCTGTATTGCACCAGAGGACCAACATAAGACCACATTTACCTGTCCTTTTGGTACATTTGCTTATAGGAAGATGCCTTTTGGCCTATGCAATGCTCCTAGCATTTTTCAAAGATGTATGATGAGTATCTTTAATGACTTACTTGAGCATTGCATAGAGGTCTTCATGGATGATTTTAGTGTATATGGCTCCTCTTTTGATGCATGTCTTGATAGTTTGTCTAAGGTGCTTAATAGGTGCATTGAGACTAACCTTGTCTTGAATTTTGAAAAATGTCACTTTATGGTAGAACAAGGCATAGTCTTAGGGCACATTATTTCGCATAAGGGCATAGAGGTTGACCCTGCTAAGCTGCATGTAATATCACATTTGGTAGGTTCATAAGTGCAAAACCAGTCTCGTCGTGAAGTCATGTGCCATGTTGCCCCTGAATCCAGTATCCATACATCAGGTAGCTGCTTTACGCCTTTAGAACTTATTGCTGCTTCGCTATACAGTATTTCTCCGTTATCTGAGGTACTTGCAACACATCCTTGAGAGGTTGCATCAGGAGACTTCTCCGTATTCTTCTTAATCCAACAATCTTTCTTCAAATGTCCTCTCTTGCCACAATTGTAGCATTTGAGGTTCTTCCTTCTCTGAGATTTTGATCTACCATGAGTTTGACTCCCACTGGAGCCACGTTCCGTTGATCTACCTCTCATCATCGTCAAAGCCTCTGCTTGGCTTGAACTCCCTGATCTGCCTTCCTTATTCTTGCGCCTGGATTCTTCTTCAAGAATGGCTCCGGCGACATCATCAAAGGATAGAGAGTTGGCAACATTATTGTTAGTAATGTTGATGATGAGTTGATCATACGAATCTGGTAAACTCTGGAGTAGAAGCTTTGCATGTTCATTATTGTTCAGATTGTTGATGTGATCCGTAACCGAAGTGGATTCACTTATTCGAAGAGTATAGAGCCTCCTCTTCAGAAATATTCTGTTGTGAAGTGATTTGACCTCATATAGTTTAATGAGGGTATCCCATATCTCCAGTGCAGTCTTCTTTTCTGCAATGCTTGACAACACTGAATCTGCCATTGCTAGATGCAGATTAGCAACAGCGTTGTCATCTATCTTCTGCCACTTTTCATCAGTTACCCCTGAGGGTCTGCCTTCAATTGCTGGTAAGCAATTGTCCTTCCTCAAAATTGACTTAATTTTCAATTTCCATAGGGAGAAATTACTCCCGTTTGAACTTCTCTAACTCATATTTTGCTGCCATAATTTTTTTCGACTGTATACGTGAATAGTACTATACACATGAATAGTACCATATACGTGAACAGTATTGTACGTATTCCCGTATACTAGAACAAATCCAGTATAGGTTTACAATTACTATAAAAGTATACTATATGTATGAATAGTAACAGTGAATAGTGCAGTGGAATATTAACTATTAACCTGTGGCTCTGATACCACTGTTGGGTATCAGAGTAATGGAAATAATATCACACAGCTAAAATAGAGTTGATAAAAATTAGGAACTGACACAAATATTTTACGTGGAAACCCTTTCGGGAGAAAACCACGGAGCAAATATAGAAGGTTTTCACTAAGTGGGGAAATATTACAACCTCTCTCTAAATATAAGGAGAGAACAATAATACCCTCTCTTATACTAGGAGAATACAATTCTATCTATATAAAAATATAGGAGAAATACTAAGAAAACACTACAAGTATTTTACACAGAAATGTATTTATTGTATGTGTTTGGGACTGGAGTGGGATTGAATTTTGGGATATTGAACTGAGGAGCTGAGGTCTCTATTTATAGAGAACCTCAGCCTTGAAGTTCCACCGGCCATGCATATGAATTTGAACAAAAGAGGCAAATTTCATTTTGCCTTTGCCTTGCTTTTATGCTGCCAGCTTATATGCCTTTCGGTGCAGCTTTGCTTGACAAAGTTTAAGCCTCCCTCTTTTACCGTTCAAAGTGACTTTACTGCATGTCGGCAACATGATTGCATTTCTTAAAGGGTGTGTTTTGTTTGAAATAGAACACATAAATTGTAATGGTGGGAGTAACCAATTAACTCAATTAGTTTAGCTCAATTGGTTAGTGTTCGCGCTGGCGAAAAGAGATTCGATGCGGGCGTGCCAGTTCGTCAATTCGGACGAACACGAGTCGAAAACGCTAGTGGAAATATCGAGCGATTGTGGGATTCGACTGGTTAAATGGTAATCTTGTGTCGTATCTTTTGGTCCTTTTGGGTTTTATCTTGGGCTTGGGAAATGTAAATCGATGAGTAAATAAATCGATAGAAAACGTAAAGGAAAAGCGGTAAATGCGGGAATGTAAATGCGAGAATTTAAAGATGCTGGAATGTAAAGTGCGGGATTTAAACGTGCTGGAAAGTAAAGGAAAACGATAGCATTGAAATTGCAAAGTGCTGAGAAATGTAAAGTGGTTATTACAATGGCATTTTCTCCGTCAATATGCTTGCGGTGAGATGTGTAGGATGATTACCAATGTGCCAACCCCGATTACAAATGCTTGTTTACATATTTATAGTCCTAAAAATTAACTACAATTACACTACGTTATTGGGCACGTTCTGCATAACTGCAACAACCACGTCCTAATTAAGTAACTACCCACTAAGTAACTACCCACGATGTAGTTTCTTCGTTCGTTCCTCATTTTCCACGTGTGTTCGGTAGTCCTCGAAAGTCCCTCTTTGACAAGCATCTTCCCACGAATGAAATCATGCAACTTAAACTCTTGGGATTTTTAACAAGTCTTTTGCCAGCTTTATCGAAGTGACATTCTCTTGCCTGTTGGGCTTCTAGGATCCCTGTCGACACCAAGCTCCTTCGACAAGGTGTCGGCCTTTAGTAAATTAATCCCACTAGTCGAAATTGGTGGCATGATTACTGACTTAGCCATGTTTTGGCCATCAACCTAGCCAGTGATCATGTTACAATCTCTCCTTCGGGATTATCTATCCTTAAAGGACTTTTTCATTTCCCTCGTTGAATGGAAAGATACCCAAAACTTTACCTGGGAAAAGGTTTCAACTTTGAGTCACGGAAGACTCCGAGGAACCACTTAAGCTAGTATTTCAGCTGGGGTGTGCCCTTCTATCCAGGTTTTTCATACCAGCTTGAAACACAAGAAGTGATCCCCATGTAATCTCATGTGTTTAATCTTTCACCATCAACGGGGAAAACTGGGAATTCGGAGTAAAGATGTTGAAATTGTTTTTCCCTCTTCCGAATCCCCTTAATCTCACATGTTTAATCTCCGAGACTCTTCTTCTTCATTCTTTCGAACAGCTTCTCTTCTTTCCAGAAATCATGAAGTTGGTCCATCATTTCTGCCATTTACACACTTTGGCCTTTTGAACGTTGGAAGTGACGTATTTATAGCCATGAAGAAGTGTATTAAATGCTGATGTGACCGTTTCCTCGTTCCCAACACATTATCATCTCTTGCGGTGACTCTGACCTCCTCGGTTTCCACGTTGAAGCCCCTTTGACACCGTCCTCATTATGACTCTTCCATTTGTCGACGTATGTTCATGTCCTTCGAAGTCACTTTTAGGCGATTTTGCCTAAGTACACTTCCGTCGACATCACTTATATCGTCAACCTTTCCCATTCTGTCGATGCACGTACACATCCTTCGAAGTCACTTTTAGACAACTCGTCTAAGTACACTTCCGTCAACATCACTTATGCGTTCGACATTTCATTTCTCTGTCGAAATTTGACTTCTAGTCAACAGTTAGACAGTTAAAATTAGTTATTTGTGGCAATAATTCTTTGTTGCTTGCTGTTTTGTTGGTGTTGTTGATGGCTGCTGTTGCTGATAAATATTCTGAAGTAACTTTAATGCACATTGTACGCATTCACAATTCCTACATTAATCTTTGTTGGAAAACTTGTAATGAAAACGAAAATTTTCGATGCCAAACTTTACTTGTATTTTTGTTCGGACAGCAGGTAATTACAAAATTTTTAAAACTTGTAATAATAAATAATACTCTTTTATCTTTGTTACTCCCTCCATCTCAGAACAATGCTAACTAATCGAAAAAGTCAAAAAATTATGGAGACATGCATATAATGGTTTGTTTAACACATCAATCAATTATCAAACATCTAATTTAATGCATTTTACATTTATCAACCAATCACAATTCACAGTTTACAATTTCTAAACTTTTCATTAATTACTTTAATTAACTTTAGCTTGAGACAAAATTTTTTACTAATTTTTACCATCCTTGTGGGACGAAGAGAGTATAAATTACTTGTAACTAAATTGCAAAAAAAAAAAAAGAAATTAAAGAAGTTTAGTTAATTTTTTGTTTTCTTAAAATGTATATATATATATATATATATAATTACAATTTTATTCTAATTTAATATTAAACTATTTCATAATTGATTAATTTGATCTCATAATCTATGGAATATTCTATAATGCAATTGATTTATTTTTAATAAATGACAAAAAAGTAACGAATTAAAGTATTTAATATTAACAAATTAAACAGGTAAGAAGAAAATAAAAATTTCATAAAAATTGTGAAATAATTTATAAAAAGGAAGACTGGAAGCTTTTAGAATGTGATTTTAATGAAAATTCAAAGTGAACCATGTAAAATGTTTTACATCAACAATGCAATAATATACTTAAAAATTCAAGAGGGGTTATATATGTTTAATGAAGCAAGAAATGTTTATTTAGTTTTATAATGCAATTTTACTTCTGATTTGGTGGACGAGATAAGAAAGACAATTGAATAGAATAATTTGTCTTATTTTAACATTGTCCGGATATTGGTGAGCCAACATGATAGCATAATGATTTTCTGATGGCATATTTTATCATTTTTGAATTAGAAAGAAGTATGATAAAATAATGCAATATAGGATAATTTTTCATTCTATGAAGTAATGAGCTGGATTAGAAATAAGGTAATACAATTTTTTCTCATACCTCATATATTAATATTATTGTCATGATCATCATTACACTACCATCATTATCATCGTCTCCTTATCAATGTCATCGTTATATTGTATTATCGTGTGAACCAAACACTACTACATACATAATAAAAGTTATAAGCTCGTATTATATCGTGTTGTCATGCTCTTTATCTTATTCTAATAAAAAAAAAAGCTTTTAATATATTTTGCTTATCTTATGCATAGATTAGAAAAGACATTATAAATAAATAGTTGCAAAGACTTACCAAACATCTGGAAATAATAACAGCGTATGAGAAGTGTAGCACCGAAACCACCATTTTCAGGTTTTAGTACGTGGAATGGGGTGATGCGGTAAAGATAGCGAGCCATCTCAGTGTTGCCACATTCCATAGCAAATGTAAGTGGAATCCACAGATTATTGTTAGCTATTGTGAGCAACTTGTCGTTCTTATAAATCAATAATTTTGCTATCTCGTTATTCTTTACGTCTGGAACAGCATGAAGCAGAGCAGTGGAACCATTTGTATTAGTCACTAGAACATCATCTTCTGACATTAATTCTAGTAGCCTTTTTACAATGTGGAAATGTCTGAACATAATTGCCATGTGAAGTGCTTTGTTACCATTAGACATGATAGATGCAGTTTTTGCTATAGGTTGGTCATAGAGGAACTTATTTACACTCTCCAAGTCCCCATCGCGCACAGCATTGTATAGTGGTCGATATTGCTCTGGAGTTGTGTTCACTGCATTATTTTTTCAAAAGATTAAACTTACAAAATTTGGTCTTTACTTCAAATTTCAAAAGACCCTCAAAAGTGAAATTCAATTTAAAATTCAAAAAAATTAATAGTCTTATAATATACGTCCTCCGTCCTATAAAGAATATGGTAATATGTTAAAAAGTAAAAAAAAAACATATTTTTAATATTTGGTCTAACAAATCAATTAAACATCAATCCAATAATATAATGCATTATTCATTCAATAGTCAATCACACACATGGTATATATATAATTTCCAAACATTTTCATTTATTTTGGGACACTTTTCTTTACACATGTTTATCTTTTTTTTTAGGATGAAGGGAGTAATTTAAGTGCAACTCAATTTGAATTTAAAAAAAATATATATATAAGAACCTAAATCCAGTTTTAGATTAGCTTAATTGATTCCAAATACTATATATATTTAATTTTGCAGGAGGGGGTGTAGATAGGGTGAGAATATATTAGGCTGACCTAAACATGACAACAAATTTGACATGTATTTCAAATTTAAGGTTTAAGTCTCGCATATTAATCAATCATAAGTCAAAACTTGAGGTCTAAACAAAGTGTACAAATAGAATTTCAATTTATATTGTTCAATTGACTTATATCAATAAATAAGTCGGTAGTGTTCTATTTGCCTTGACAACAGTCAAGCAGAGCCCATTCCTAACATTTTTAGGGCCTTACGCAAATTAAAAATAGGGGTCATATCTTATAGAAAAATAATTATGTAACTCAAGTGGATTGGCCTAGTGGAAACTAGGTGGACGTTTAGGGACTTCAAGGTCAAAGGCTCGAGTCCTAGTGAGACAACAACTCCTCGGGAGGATCCATACTCAAGCATAGTTCGCGGATCCGATGTGGATTAGTTGAGCCACAAAAAATGTGAAGCCCAGACACCATTTGGTTTCGACCAAAAAAAATAAAAATTAATTAAATTTTTTTTATATACATTACAACACAATAATATAATACATTAACGCGATTTAATTTATTTATAATTAAGAAATTTCATTAATCAAAACAAGCTTAAGTAGACATCATAGTAGATATTATTCTCTCCTATCATTTGCTTCAAGCAAGATTAAAAAAAACATAATACAACTTCAAACAATGTAAATTCCCATTTATTAAACTATGTCAAACCAGCCCTTACATAATTATCACTAACCCTCAATCATCTATATACTCCCGCGGCTTCTATTATAAAAAAAATAACAAACTTTACACTTATTAAAGAAATTAGTTGAATGTATTTAATTTTCTTAAATTCATAAAAAATAGTCATTTTAGGAAAGTTTCATTGAGAATAAAGCAAAAATTAAATGACACAATAACTTTATAGGAAAGTTAATTAACTTTTTCTTATACTCCCTCCGTCCCTAAATATAAGACCCTTTTGACATTTTTATTTTGTCCCTATTTATAAGACCCTTTACAAATTTTCAATGATCATTAATTACTTTTTTCCACAACCACTCCTATTTATTTACCACTTTTTAAATTCTCAATAATATTATAGGGGTAATTTTGAAAATACATATCAAAAGTTTGCATTTCCAATACAATTAACTAAATCATTCTACTTTCTTAATGGACGTGAAATCTTCAAAAGGGATCCTATATTTAGGAACGGATGGAGTATTTGTGATCAAAATAAGTATGTTCTTTTTTTCTTATACTCCCTTCGTCTCACAAGGATGGTAAAAATGACTAAATTTTTGTTCCAAACTATAATTAAAATAATAAATAAAAAATTTAGAAATTCTAAACCTTGAATTGTGTTTGGTTAATCCATGCAAAATGCATTAAATTATTTGTTTGATAATTGGTAGATGTGTTAGACAAACCGTTAAATGCATGTCTCCTTAATTTTTTAACTTTTGAATTTTTTAACCATCTTTATGAGATGGAGGGAGTATTGATATTGGAGAAAGTACTTATCATATACTCCTCATAACATTTTTTTTTTACTTAATTTTTTTATTCAAGTATATATAAAAAAAATTTTGGGAGTCTCAAAAATTTGGGGGTCCTAGGCGGACACCCTTCTGGCCATAGCTCAGGGACGGCTCCGCCGTCAAGCAATTGAGACATTTTTTTAAGATCTCCAATTTTCCACATGGCTCAAATAGATTGGGTTCAATCTCCAAAATAGATTGGATATTTTAACAAAAATGAAATAAAATTTAATTAGTTATATACTATATGTGTTCAGGTTCAAAATGTAATTTTCGCATAGGACTCCCATATCTTTAAACACAGCCATGAATAGGCATTAAACTATGCAGCATTTTAGATGTGAAAATATAAAATATAAATAATGAATTACACTCTTATCTACAAAATAAATAGATAAAAGTTTATCGTGGTAATAAGCTAAAAAAAAAGGAAAATGTAAAACCTGAATTTTGTGATGTTCTTTCTTGCTCAATGTTTGAATTGGATGGAAGTGATTGTACTTCAGCCATGACGAAACTAAAATTAGTGAGATATCCTGAGGAAAATAGCAATATATATGTATATCGATGGCATGACATTTCTTGTCTGGAGTGTTAAAGAATCTGACATGTCTGTATAGGAGCAAGCTTTACTTGCCTGAGAGGTAAAGAATGGTATCCTTTTCTTCAATATTTTAAAAACCGGAAGACCATTAAACAGATTAAGTTATTAGTTTATGGTTTATTTGCTCAATTGTGATTGAACCGTGATCAAGTTGCCAATTTTAGAAATAAAACTACTTTTGAGAATACAAGTCTTTTACCAACTTGTTGTATTTCGGCTTGATCGGACCTAAGAAAACTTGTACCCAATCATTGGTGTTTGAAATATTATATTAATAGATCAGACGACTCAGTAAGTGCAGTAATCTTATAAGTGTTCCTCTGAATAAAGGTACTGTATATAAGTGCATACAGTAGGGAGCTCGGATCTACCCACCTTAGCCGAGGTGGGTGTCCTCGGCCCCGATGTAAAAGAGAGTGTTGAGTGAAGCTATGTGAAAACATTTCACAGCAGTCTGTTCTTTATCGGGTGTCCCTTGTACACTGTGCATATGAGCCGATCTTATCTAGGAGACGTTGGCTGTGCATAGCGCCATGCAACATTTAGGTGGCTAGTGCTAAATGAGAAGCTAGTACGTACGTATATTAAACTGTTGCACTTGAGTATGAGCAAGTTTGTACTTTTCATTAGTTGTAGTTATGAGTACATTGCTTTTTCTTTTGAAAGGTGAATATCTCACAATGGAAATTAAAAAACATGAACATTAAATTGAAGGAAGCAAAAAATAAAAGGAAGTTGAATTTGAATTCCTCAGATGAGGATGCTGGTGACTGCCGAAATGTCTGAGGTAAACCTATTTGAAACAGGTTCTCAGTGTTGTGAAGTTTTGGGATTCCTTGAGCTCGGTAATTACCCAGAGTATGTTTCTAGAACGCCTCTGTTGGGGATTACCGATCTTGAGCTCATTTCCCGCTTTTCTGGCCGTTAGGGTCGACGTCTGATCCTCGGGGCGCGAGGTGATCAGACTCAGATGACCCGGGTTGCTTTGCTTTCTTGTCATGGTCGGCTGGCTCTTTCATCGCTATCTTCTTCGGACCAGGAGCATCTTGTCGGATTTCCTTGTGATGGTCCTCCGAGGTGAGCTGAAAGAAGAGGCTGCCGAGATTGTTGGTAATGTTGAAAAGTGAGGGCATTTCCCTCTTGAAGCACCCGAGCTTGGGGGTCTGAAAAGCTCGGCTGAAGACATGGGCAAGAAGTTCACCTCGGCCCTCAATTCGGAGATGTACCGAACGGAGGGCGGGGTTAGTGAGAGTTAGATGAAAGAGAAAATTCTCCCCGTGCAGGGGGTAGGAGAGGACTGAAAGAGAGAAGAGATTTCCTTTGACAGCATTTTGGATTTTTTGGAGGGGTTTGTCATTCACGATAGCATCTTTGTTTGGGGGAGAGGTGAAGGGGGGAATTATCACCCGCTCTTCACGAGGAGAGGACATATGAATATCTCGTTCAGACTGGACCTCGGCCAATAAGACTCTTCCCTTGGACATTGTCGGATCGATGAACTCTTTTTGCTTCTTTTTTCCCTCCCGTAGGCTCGCATTGTAGCAGAGCCGGGCCTTCACTTGGTCAGCTTTGACAGTAACAACTTTATCATCTGATCCGACGAACTTCATTGCCAAGTTCACAGTTGAGACCACTGCCCCAAAAGCTTGTAGACAAGTTCGTCCCAGTATTACATTGTACGGGGAGTCAGAGTCAACTACCAGAAATTTGATGATCTCCGTTCGGGCCGAAGGCTGGTTGCCTAGGGTCACCGGGAGATGAATGGCTCCCAGGGGGCGGATTGCCTCACCTGTGAAGCTGATGAGATTACCTTCAAATCCTACGAGGTCGGCAGACCTCAGCTTCAAGGCTTGGAAAGTATGCAGAAAGAGAATGTCGGCCGAGCTTCCTTGGTCAACGAAGACTCGGGCGACCTCAAAATTGCCAATTAACGCCGTAATCACCATAGGATCGTTGTGATCTGGGATGACGTTTTCCATATCTTGGTCGGAAAAGATAATGGGAACATTCCGAGAAGGCTTTTTGCAGACGGGTTTGTGACGAACTGCCAAAACCTGGTTGATGTATCTTTTCCTTCCCGCCCTCATCGCACCGCCGCCAGCGAAACCTCCCGAGATGGTTTCTACTCGGAAGTTCTCTGGCGACTTATCCAGGTCTTGAACTACGACCATGTTCACCAGCGATGGTTCCTCTTCCTTCTTCTCTGGGGACGGGTCGGCTTTAGCATTTCCTTTATCATTGTCCGGGCTGCGAGACCTTCTTCGGCCTCGTCTTTCCACTGCTTCCCGGACATATTGCTGCAGCTTGCCTCTTCTTACCATATCCTCAATGACATCCCGGAGCCAGGTGCATTGATCGGTATGGTGGTCGTACCCGTCATGAAAATTGCAGTATTTGGACTTGTCTCTGACATAGTTTTGATTTCTGAGAAAGGGGGGCGGGGTACACTCCTGAGTTCGGTCTGCATGGTCTCTCTCCAGACTTGAGACCGCGGGACCGTCAGGGGGGTGTAAGAGTCATATTTGGTGATGTATGGACGTCGGCGGTCCTCTTGTTGAGAGCGACCTCGGTCTCCCTGATCTGCTCTTCCTCCTCTTTCATCCCTGTTGCCGCGAGGACGACCTCGGGGCAGGGCATTCTGCGAGGTGGCTTGAGCGTTTTCCAGCCTGCTCGACTGTCCCTTGCTGAATTCTTCAAGATTGATGTATTTGTTTGATCTCTGTCTCAGTTCAGCCATGTCCCTTGGTGGCTTTCCAATAAGTGAATCTTTAAACCCTCCTTCGGCCAATCCCTGGGTCAAAAGGAGGACCGCCACCTCGGGAGACAGATTTGGGACCGAACTGGACTCGCTGTGAAACCTGTGCAAGTATGCACGTAAGGATTCTTCTGGTTTCTGGGTCACTGTCGCCAGCGTGTGGTCCGACCTGGGTTGCACACAGCTAGCAGTGTATCTGTTAAGGAAGACGTGCTTCATTTCTGCCCAATTGTTGACAGAATTTTTGGGAAGCGTTGAATACCACCGAAGGACTGGGGCCTGGAGGGTCATGGAGAAAGCTCGGCACTTGAGCCGATCTCCTCCTCCGTGAAAGTTCACAGCTCCCTCGTAAGAAAGGACATGTTCCTGAGGGTCTGTGAGGCTATTGTATCTGGGGATGTTACTGGGCCCGAGGTACCCAGGTGGTGGTTCATAGGCCATGACGGCTGGAGTGAAGGGATGCCCAGGGTGGGAATCATCCAACTCAGGTTGTTGCTGGTCGGGGGGTGGTGTAAGTTGTGTGACGGTCGTGTGTGGTGTTGCAAAGGTTTGTGGAGTTAACGGAGGTTGTGGTGGAAGAGGTGGTGGAGGGGGTGGTGGGGGGAACTCGTTTGGAGCTGGAGCTTGAACAGCAGCTCGTTCAGCTAATCGTTGCATGGCAACTTGTTGGAGATCTGCAATAGCTTTGCCTTGTTGCTCTACGATTCTCATCTGTTGTCTCATCAGGGATAAGAGTTCAGCGTCCCGAGAGAGCGTAGACTGTCGGGAGTGGGAACGGTGTGTTGTACTGACTGAGTGGGCACGTTCGCCGCGGTGGCGGTGCTGTTCAGTGTTGGTTTCTCCGAGCTCAGAGTGTAGCTGCACGCGTCGAGCTCCGCCCAGAAGCTGGGTTGGATTTGCGGTGTCTCCGGTGTGGATGGTGTAGGGTCCACTGTGGGTATGGGTGAATTCTGGTGGAGGAGGTGGCGGTGGAAACGGAGGTGATGGCGGGGGAGGAGGTGGAGGTGGTGGAGGGGGTGAGGACCTCGCTGCCCTATTAGCTTCCAGGTGCAAGCGCAGGTCCTCAGTCGATGGCACCCTTCTTGGACGCCCCCTCCTCCTCCTCTGGACTGGCTGTTCTTCAGACATCGTAGAATCTTCTGGGTGGGGTTGGAGTTTATCAGATCCCCACAGACGGCGCCAATGTGATGTCCTAGACGGCGAGGACCTCCAAGGGTAGAAGAAGACCTTCAAAGGTGCCTCTGTCTAGGGTTGATCTGTGATGTTTGGTGGGAGTCCTCAGGTGGCTAAGGGAGAAAGCCAGGGAGTAACCCTAATCACTGGTGTGTGAATATGGCCATTAGGGTTAGAGGACGTACCTGAGCCCCATGTAGTACGAAGCTACTTATAGGGGGGAGCTGGTTGCCTTAATGGGCTTGCTTTAGGCCCAAGTAGGGCCAGCCTGTACTGACCTATGAGTGGATAGGCTGTCCTTGCGGATAAGGTGATGAGCTGTCCTTGTGGATAAGGAAGGGAGACGTCATTATGTCCTAGGTGTCGGACTTGGGAAGGTGTCGGACTTGGGAGGGTGTCGGACCTAGACGTCGGACCTGAGTTGGAACACGAGGTCGACCCGTATCTGGCGTCTGTTCGGCCGTTGAGCATTGAGCTCGGCCAAGCGCTCAGAAGGCTTCCTGAAGGGTCCTTAGGTCTTTGGCGAGGAGTCTGAGGACCTCGGCTAGGCCGAGTCCACCACATATATATATATATATATATATATATATATATATATTTATTCACTTCACAGTTATATTTATTTGTCAGTCTATTTTTTTTAAATTTTTATTACGTTTCTTTTTGGTAAACACACTAATGTTATAGTATTATACACATCAATAATTAGAATATTTCTAGTATGCAACTTAATTTTGGATTGTTCTTATGCAATTTTATGCTGAACTAATGATACTTTGTTATTTAAAATGTAATTTTGACTTTATTAAACAACGACATGACAATAATATGTTAGGTGACAAAGTATCAATGATCCAAATAAAATTGTATAACAACAACCCAAAATTATGTTGAATAGAAGTAATTCCCCGATAACAAATTAAACTAAATCTGTTGCTATTCATACTGAAAACAGAACATGCCTAAATCTGATGCCCACTTTGGCTCCGTGTAAATCTGATTTTGATGTAGTTTTGTGTCTTTGACATTGTTTTTGATGACAAACTATTCATTCCAACACATTGCTTCTTCCCTTTGCTACTATTATTTTAAGTATAGTAAAGGAACAAATCAAAATTCTGATTCTTGCTTGGTAAATGTTTAGGATGCTATTTCCATCATTATCTATATAAGCATTTCTTAAATCCTTTTCTACTGTTTGTGATTAGGATTCACTACTAATCAGGGTTTTTTACTTTTTTATTTCTATCTTATTCTGCTATTTTTTTTTATAATCTGTTTTAGCACTTTAAATGTTCATTGGAGTTTTTCTATTAAAATTTATTTTGATTAAATGTTTAATTTTCATTTCAGAACCCTAAAGAACTTCCCCTTCTCACTGTCGTGCCACCTCCCTGCCTCACCAGCCGCTGGTTTAGCTAAGCTCGATTCAAAGGTAATTTTTCCTTCTTTTTTGTTCGTTTGCTGTGACTGTGAATGTTGTTTGTTAGTGTTCTGCTTTTGCTTTGCTAATCTATATTTGTTATTGCTCTCCCGCATTTCCATTCATCATTCATCAATGACTAAATTTGAGATCCTTATTTTATATCATTAAGAAGTCATTGTTCAATATTGTATTTAATAATAATTATGTTTAGATGTAACCTAATTCATGCATAATCTCTTGCTTCATACTATTTCTCTCCTTCATAATCTCTTGCTTTATACTATTTCTCTCCTTCTGAAGCATATCAATTATTTTACGCAACTTTTGAACTCAACTTGATCTTTACAACTCACATCCACCCTTTCTTTTTTCTTCCAATTGATGGTCTCTATATTCTACCATTTCCTTAGACACTGAGTCTAGTTATATTAATCTTCTAGCCACATCTGAAATCCATCCCTTAATCTTTTTTACATGATTAATTTACAGTGGTTACATATGGATCGTAGTTGTATAAGTGTTGATCGATTGAGTGATGAGTATGCTCGTGGAGTAGAAGAGTTTTTGGAATTTGCAAAAACCAATGATCGTGATAACAATGGGCTATTTCATTGCCCTTGTGTAAAGTGTGTCAATGTTGACCGTAGAACAATTAGGGAAATAAGAGATCATCTCATTTATCCTGGGTTTTGCAAGAGTTATACAAAGTGGATATGCCACGGTGATCCAATAGGCATGAAGAGTGAGTCTCAAAGTATGGAAATTGATGATGGAGTTGCGGAGGATCATCTGGAGGACATGATCCGTGATATTGGACCAGAGTCTTTCCACCGAGCACATGTGTATGAGAGTTTGTCCAATGATTTGACGACTCCTTTGTATCCGGGGTGCAATGATGATTTGACATTGTTGTCAACAGTGTTAAATTTGTTCAATTTTAAGGCAAGGAATGGGTGGACCGATAAAATTTTTACCGAATTGCTTAAGTTATTGAAAGACATGCTTCCAGAAGGTAATACCCTGCCTTACTGCAACTACGCGGCGAAGAAGATATTATGTCCAATGGGTATGGAGTATTAGAAAATTCATGCTTGCCCTAATGATTGCATATTGTATAGGAAAGAATATGAAGAGTTCCATGAGTGCCCCGTATATGGGAAATCACGCTACAAGGTGAAGGATGGTGATGATTCTAGTGTTGATGACGATAGCAAAAAAAGGCATACTGCTAAAGTGTTATGGTATCTTCCAATAATTCCAAGGTTCAAGCGATTGTTTGCTAATGAAATTGATGCGAAGAACATTAGATGGCATGCAGAAGAGAGGAAATGTGATGGAAAGATTCGTCATCCCGTCGATTCTTTGCAATGGAAAAGAATCGATTCTTTGTTTCCCCCACTTTAGTAGTGATCCAAGAAACCTTAGGCTTGCACTTGCTACAGACGAAGTGAATCCTTTTGGTAGCTTGAGTAGTCAGCATAGTACATGGTCTGTTCTTCTGATAATTTACAACCTCTCTCCTTTGTTGTGCATGAAGCGGAAATATATGATGTTGTCTATGTTGATTTTCAGACCAAAAGAACCCGGAAATGACATAGATGTTTATCTAACTCCCTTAGTTGAAGACTTAGTAATTTTGTGGGAAGAAGGTGTGGATGCATTTGATGGTTATCTATGATGCTCTTTTCGTGAATCTTTAATAGTTAAATAAAAATATAATATAAAGAATATGGACTTGTGTTATATATAAAAGATGGTAAATAAAAATTTCCAATTGAACAATAAAATTTAATATACTTAAGTTATAAGATGATTGTTTGTTGAGACGAAAAGGTTAAGAGTTGAGACTATATGTCGTGGTACACAAAATATGTTTTTCATAATAAGGTATTGTTATCTCAAACCCATAAGGTAATGTTCTTTTGAATCGAATCTTAAAATCAGAGTATGCGGAAATTAATTTAAATAGGAACCTTGAACTTATAAACATCAAACTACAAGATATATATATATATATATATATATATGAGAAGTAACAAAAGTACATCAAGTCAAAGTCCAGGTGGTGATAACAAAGATCCCAAAATACAAGTCCATAAAAGCTAAATAAAAAGATAGACCATCTCACTGAAATCTTTCAAAAATATATACAATATAAATACAGAGCCAAAATATGAAATCTCAGCGATGGTCTGATGATCCTCCTCCAAGCCATGATCCTCCTCCGGTCTCCAGCTGCTGCTCCACATGTCTCACATCCTAACTATCCATATCATGCATCGCCCGATGGATCCCCTACTCCCCACTGACTCCCAGTGGAATGCTCGATCGACTCTCCCTCACTCTCTGCATCCTCGGGGTCCTCCTCGATCTCATCCGACTAAGTCGGAACCCTACCACTGGGCACTGGGTCAGCTGATGGAGTCCCATGAATCGGACTAGGAACAGGAGTCTCCTCACGAATCACGCGAGAAGTAGAGGGATGGGATCGGGTAGCTGCTCTAAATCGAAAAGTATGAAAACGGCGAGCTGGTCAAGCTGGGGGTGGTCCATGGTAAGTATAAAAAGGTGGCACATGCAGGGTATAGATAATAGGGATGCGGAACCTACGTGGAAGGACACGAGCCAAAGGATTGGGGTGATAGAGGACCACCTCTACCTCCCCCTCGACGGTGTCTCTGTGCTCCTCGTAGTACCACACTCCACTAGGGAGTGGGCGAAACTCTATGCAGGCTAGATAACGAGCCATCACCTACAATGAGCATAAGGGGTAAGCAATATAGTTCACATAATCGAATAAGAATAATTAAATCAAGTAAACAATCACATATACCAAGTAGTCACGTAATATGCATAAACATATGAGCAAGCCAGTTTCATTTATAGTTAATCTCTTTAATTATATGGCATGATGCATGCTTACTATCTCTCAATTCCTGAGATTCTATCACTTTATGGACGTCCATCCAAACAACCCAAATACATTCTCATAACGTATATCGAACTTGATCGGAACGTGATACATAACGCCACTACCGGTGTGTGCGCGTCACGTCGCGAAGACGTAATAACCACATCAACAGCATCCCACAATACTGGCCACATTACCAAAATGTGTCATCGAGCAAGCCGCGCAAACATGTTTGGAACGTGGTACATAACGCCACTACCAAAGTATATGTCATGTCGCGAAGACGTAATAACCACATCAACAGCATTCCACAATGCTGCCACATTACCAAAATGTGTCATCAAGCAATTGCAAACAATTTGGTACTCCCAGAGTACCCTCCTCATGTTCCTCGAACATGACAAACGATATCCTATCGCCATATCACCATGTATGAATGCACATAAATATTCCATTTAAGATTATCCTTTAATCTCATTATGTGCAATAAGTAGTAAATTCATCAATGTAATTATCAATGTAATTGATCACATCATATCTTCTTTGGAACATGATTTATTCCTTATAAGTGTCATTAGGTTTTAAATAATTTTGCTATAGCTGAAAATGACATTTTTCAGCATTTTGACCAGAAAGACTCGAGTCTTTTCCAAAAGACTCGAGTAGTTCATCATTCTGTCCAGAATACTTGAGTGGTTCATATGAGACTCGAGTGGATCATAAGATTTCTGAAAAATTTATGTTTCAGATTTTCCAAAAATAGTCGAGTGGTTTATGAAATACTCAAGTCGTTCATCAACCCAGAATACTCGAGTGGTTCATGCAAGACTCGAGTAGTTCATCAGAAAAGTTCATTTGTTGCATCAGTCAATACTTGAGTCTCGACTCAGATACTCGAGTGTTGGTGCTATCAGACGCACTGGTGCATCAGGAAACACTCGAGTCTTGATTCAAATACTCGAGTCTTGAGTGACAGTAAACACTGAAAATTACATTTTAACTTACCATTTTCAATTCTAGCCAAATCTAATCAAAACCAATGATCAACAGAGTTATATTTATGCATAATAAACATGTTCCAACACAGAAATTACATCAAATTACAGTGCATCAAAACTGAGCATCGATTATGCATAAAAATAACATTTTGAGCAACTTAACATACCAAATTCTATTCCATACACTTTCAGCATAAAAATAACTTGCATACAGCACACATGCAACATAATAAACTTTCTCAAAACAAAGTTTCAACTCAGAGAGGCCTCCAAGCCTTAAACCTATTTTAATCTATGCCCATAGAGTCTCATGGTGACTCTGCACATATAATTCAACAAATTATCACCTTTACATCTAGGCCGTGAATCAACAAGAAATTTGCAGAGAAATTGACTGGAACTCCAAAACCCACAAAATCCTTTGCGTGCAGACAGAGTTGGACAGGGTACAAAGACCAGAGGATTTTATATGCTAAATCGTTTTAAAAATTGGGGAAATTGGTTAGGACTTATTCTCTGCAACATAAACTAAAGGTAGGAATAGATTTAAGGGTCATAGGGTTCATGAACTTACCAAAATCAAAGCTTGAAGTAAGCTCCAGAGTTCAGTTTTCAGACTTGACAGCAAAAACACCCTCTCTTTCGAGCTTCGATTCTTCCTCTACGTAGATTCTCAACTCACGATTTTTGTGTCTTTGTAAAGCTCGTGATGTGAGCTTTACAATGGTGTATAATTTGTGTATCAACTCTCAAGGACAAAAGAGAATCTAAGAAGAGAAGTTATGAACCCTAACACATGAGATTCTTAGAAATTTGGCAAAATGAAGTGGTTGATTCATCAACCAAGGTTTAAATAGATAGCTATCATGCTCATGCAGCTCGACACGAAGGCCATGAACGTGTTCTTGAGCTGTTTTCGTGTCAACTCGAGGGAATCGTTGAGTGATGACTCACCAAACGCACTAACTCGTGCAACACTGACCAGAATACTCGAGTCTTGGCTGAAAAATATTTATTATAATTCCTTTCCCTACAAAATCTTTCTAATATTGCTTCTAGGTCCTAAAACAGGGACTAATATGCAAAAACTCTATTCTTACATATTATTAAATATCAAAATGTTTTTCATACATTTTCTCTTAACATAAGCACACACATAAACATATATTTAATCAAAATTAAATATAAAGGAAATAATTATAAATAAAAGAAATAATTATGAATAAACTTTCATAATTAAAATTTTTATTAATCAGGGACTAAAAATTTGGGGTGTTGCAGTATCGGTGTGAAAATTTCAAGATGTGTGCCATGTTATTTTGTACCATAAATGACTTCCCAGCATATGGAAACTTAAGCGGATATAACGTCAAGGGGCATCGAGCATGCCCTATATGCGGAGAAGACACATGTTATCATCAACTTACTCATGGAAGGAAGACAGTTTAACTTGGGCATCGGAGATTTCTTAGGCATGATCACCCTTACCGTCGACTCAAAAAGCGTTTTAATGGAAAGACGGAGCATGAAAGTGCTCCTGAGCCTTTATGCGGAGAGCAAGTTTATGAAAAGGTTAAGGATATCAAAGTTATCTTTAGGAAGGGTAAAAAAAGGACGTATGAAAAAATGATATGGAAGAAGAACTCGATCTTGAACATGCTCCCTTATTGGCGTCGTCTTCTTGTGCAACATTGTATTGATTTCATGCACGTTGAAAAGAATGTGGGTGAAAGTCTAACCGGCACGTTCCTCGACATGAAGGGCAAGACAAAGGATAACTTGAACTCTCGACTAGATTTGCTTGCCATGGGTATTAGACACGAGTTAACTCCACAAGAAAGAGGTAAATGGACATATTTGCCCCCAACATGCTACACATTGTCAAAGAAAGAGAAAAAGAGTTTCTGTGGTTGTTTATATGGCACCAAAGTGCCACAAGGCTATTCTTCAAAAGTGAAAATCCTTGTCTCAATGGAAGATCTCAAATTAGTTGGCTTAAAGTCTCATGATTACCATGTGTTGATGCAACAATTACTACCAGTGGCTATTCGCGGCATTTTGCCTAAAGATGTGAGGCGCACCGTCACTAGGTTATGCTTCTTCTTCAATGCTTTATGCAACAAAGTCTTTGATCCGGAGGAATTGGATGAGTTAGAGAATGAAGGTGTTGTTATCTTGTGCCAATTGGAGATGTATTTTCCTCCTTCATTTTTTGACATCATGGTTCACTTGGTTGTTCATCTAGTGAGGGAGATTAGGTTCTGTGGCCCTGTTTACTTACGATGGATGTACCCTATTGAGTGATACATGAAAATCTTGAAAGGGTACGTTAAGAATCTATATCGTCCTGAAGCATCCATTGTTCAAAAATACATTGCTAAGGAAAGTATTGAGTTTTGTTTAGACTACTTGGGAAAAGCAAAACCTATAGGGCTTCAAGAGTCTCGTACGATGGAAGACATGAAGGTTTCAGAACACATGGTGTATGTGTTAAGAGCATGAGTCGAGAGGAAGTGCTAAAGGCACATTTCTACATCTTGAATAATAATGATGAGGTTCAACCTTACATAGTTACTCACAAAAGCATTATCAAGGATAACAACCCTTGAATGAATGAAAGGTGGTTATTAAAGGAGCATAATAAAACTTTCTTGAAGTGGTTTGAAGAACAAATTGGTAAAGACAATACTGTTTCTGATACATTAAAATGGCTAGCACGTGGGCCTAACTTTGATGTAATATGTTCGAGTGGATTTGATATCAACAATTATTCTTTCTATACAAAGTCCCTTGATGACAAGAGCACTGTTCAAAATAGAGGGGTTATGCTTTTTTATAATGTCATGCACTTCTCCAATGTAAATGATAAAAATCCTATCATGGAATCCACACCTTACTATGGAGTGATTGATGAGATTTGGGAAGTTGACTACAACAAATTTAGTGTGCCTGTTTTCAAACGTCAATGGGTTAACAAGAATGCGATACAGAAAGATGAGATGGGATTTACATTGGTTGACCTTAACAGGTTAGCTTACACGGATGAGCCTTTCATAATGGCATTCCAAGCAATTCAAGTGTTTATGTCAAGGATCCTTCTAATGAGCAATTGTTAGTTGTTCTCCAAGGGAGAAGCGTACTTGGTTGCGATGTTCTTAATTCAAAGCTTGATTCTCTTGAGACTCATCATTCAATATCTTCGAGAATACCAACTTTCAATGATGATCACGAAAATGAAATAGACACTATACATACCATTCGGGATGATCATCGTGGAGGAATTTGGGAGAACGGTCCTATTCCTAAATGATTTAAGGTCTAATTAGTTTTTATTTTGTCATATTTTCTTGAATATTTTGTTTTGTTGAATATTTTTGTTTGTTGTGTTTCTTAATGCTTATTTTGCTTCTTGTCTACAGGCTCATCGATGATACTAATTCTGCCCCCCACAAAAAAGGGTAGGGGCCCGACACGGTTGCCTGCATTGACCACCCCACGTCTTAGAGATCAAAAAGTCCCAATTGAATATTTTTAATCGATATTTGTCTATATATATATATTTTGAATTATTTGAATAAACTGTTATCTTTGTTGTGTAATGTAGCACACGTATGATGTTCCAAACAATGTAATTTTAAGAAAAAAATGCATTTCAAATGCTGGTGTTGCATGGAGAGCATTTGAGACAAATCTCACAAATGAATACATTTTTGGAGAAAAGAGTCACCTAAACCCTTGTGACAAGTATAAATTTATTGCTCCATATGTTTGAGATAAATTTGTTGAAAGTCGACATACACCTGAATTTTTGGTAAGTTATTATACTAACCATTATTATTTGTTATTGATTATTTATGTATTCATTTACTAATAAATAAAAATTATGTATTCTTTTACTAATAATAGGCAAAAAGGAAGAAAGCTAAGAGATTTCAGCGCTGAATATATACCCTCATGTAATGTCTCGTGGGGGATACAAATTGGAGAATGAGAAGATCATAGAAGATAAGATGAAAAGATTGAGACTTGAAGCAGAGACAAATCCTTCTATTGATCCTTATGCTCCCCCATCTCCACCACTACTCGGTGAGAAATGGAAGAAAGCTAAAGTACGAAAGACTGGAGAGTATGTAAATAAGGAAGCAAAAGTTGTTGCTGGCAAGATCGTACGTAAATAACTATATTTATTGATATATATATATATATATATATTGTGTGTGTGTATACTTATTATTGAATCACATATATATTGAACATGTTTACAAATTATTTATTGTAGGACTCTTTAAACTAAAGAAGTTCATCAGAGCTTGTTGGGAAGAATGATGTCCTTACTGCTGCATTAGGGCAACCGGAGCATTCTGGTCGTGTTCGTAGAACAAGAAAAGGTTTTGGTCACCGTCAATATTGGGGCACATCATCATCGTCATGCTGATCTGTCTCTAGCATTGAAAAAATGGTGGAGGCTGAGGTCAAAACTCGAGTGGAGGCTGAGGTCAAAGCTCGAATGGAGGCTGAGGTCAAAGTTATGAGAGAAGAAATGATGAGCCAACTCATGGGGCAAGTAGCCATAATAATGAAATCAAACAATTTGAGTTGCGATATTGAACCTCCTACAGCAAAGGATATTGAACCTATAGTCTTGAGCGGCAAAGGGAGTAATGCTCCAATAATAGAGATACCAGATGATGGTGATGACTTTGGTCTCAATGATCTACACAATCTATATGTTGAGGAGCCAAATCTCCATGTTGTAGCAAAGGGCAAGGTTTATGAATCAACAACCATACACAATATGCATATACCAGATAGATTTAAGAAAGCAGTGGTTGTTGAAGTGTTAGATGAGAATGCTAAAGTTCCTGAGGAGACTAAAGAAGTTAAAACAGTAGGACAAGCCCTCATAAAGCACTTCATATTGTGGCCAAGTCGACTCGTGAAGCATATCTCAGAAACGGTATATTATTAATTCATTCTTATTTATTCATAGTCATTCTTTTTATTATGTATATTATATTGCTCTTTTATTTTTTGATGTTTACGTATATTTTATTCCTTTCACTAATAATATACATATTATGTTGTTTGGGAAATTTTGCCCAAAAAACCAAGTCCATCTCAACAATTACCTCAAGAAGTTCCAATTTTAGTACGTGCATTTGCATTGATGTATAGATTGAAAGGGATTGAATCAACTATACAATTAATTTTGAAACCTGAGGTCATTGGTTTGGATTATGAAATGACCACTTGGATTGATGCCAAAATAATAGATTGGGTCTTTAAAGCTGAGGAGGTTGATATACCCGTGATACAAGCATGGATCGTGTAAGTTAATTAAAACTATTTTAGTTAACTACACTATTTTAATACTCAAACTATTAATGCTAACAGACAATTTTATTATATTTTAGGTATTTGCATCGCTTGTGTGTTGAAAAAGGTATAAATAAAGAGTATGGATTCATAGAACCTAACCTCATTGCAAATGGCAAATTCTCTAATGCTGAAATTCAAGTATACATTCAATCGAGGTTAATAAGTAAGACTCATAAATACTACGTTGCACCTTACCTTAGCCGGTGAGTATTAATTGTTTTTGTGATATTTATAATACGCTCCAATATGTTGTCCTTTGGATTATATTTAATATCGATAAGTTGATAATCATTATTTTCTCGTAGGGGCATTGGCAACTATTGGTCATTTGTCCGAGTGACAATGTCGTCGTCTTCTTGTGTTTATTGTGGTGGTCCTTGGACAAGTCTATTGCCGATATTATAGAAACATAAACCTTTAATTGTAATACAAATTGTTTTATGCAATTCTATCATTATCCAATCTTGCAGACAAAGTATACTTATATATTGTATTATTTTTCAAACAGAGCGATGACCGCATATCAGACACATGAAGAAGTGCACGCTTACCGGAGAAAGAAGCCTAAATGGATTAAACCCAAGGTATATAAACTTTCTTTGTTAATTTGATTAAATGGATTGTTTTAAATATGTGTGCTTGTAATGACCTTGCTGGCTGTTGACACTCAATTTTGTTCCCCCAAACAAAATAAAACTAAAAAATAAAAATGTTTTTTAAAAAAAAGATGAAAAATTAAAAAAATAAAAAATATTTTGAAAGTATTTTTTTTGTAAAAAATAAAAAAAAACGATAAATAAAAAATAAAATAAAAAAGATAAAGATAAAAATGTATTTTTTTAAAAGATTTGATTAGTTTTTGTGAGGATAAAGTTAAAAAAGTTTTTTTGGTTAAAATTTTTTTTTTTATGAAAGGATTATCATCAAATTCGTTTTTTGTTTTTTTAAAAAAAATTTGAGAGTTTATCTTTAACAAAGTTTGAAGGATTTGATTGAGGAATAAATCAGAGAATATTCTACTGGGCTTTCAAAGCCTGTTAAAAAAAACCCTAGTTTTCCTAACCTAATTTTTTCCTATAAATAGACCTCTCTTCCTCACTTTATAGAAGGAGAACAGAATTTTGTACACAATTTTGAAAACACAATTTTAAAGACACAGAATTTTTTTTTTAAGCAACTTGCTTTAGAAAAATATATAACCAACACGCGTTGGGAGACCCCTGCTCACAAAGTGGAGTTCCGTAGGGTCGGGTTAGATTTAGTTGGGCCGGCAAAGTGCGAAAGCCTAGACACCACATGCGAAAGAAAAAAAATGTATTTTGCTCTGTCATCAAGTATTCTTCCGCCTTCTGCCTTTACACTTTGTTTGGTTTGGGAGAAATTGGGAGAAGAGATTTTTGGGGAAGAGAAAATAAGAAGAAAACAATGATTTTCTCTTGTTTGATGTAGGAAAGAAAATGAGGAAGGAGAGAAAAAGGGACAGGACCCACCCAAAAAAATTTTCCTACCTAAAGAGCCGAGATTTTGAGAAGAAAACTGAGGAAAGGGTGCTGCTTCGGTACTGTCATGTACTCATATGCTTCGTTTCTTTTTTTTATTAAGGTCGTTTCATTTTTTATACACTATCAAATGCTCCGTTTCTTTTTTTTTTTCCGATGTTCTTATGCTTCGTTTCTTTTTTTTTTGTTTCGATGTTCGGCTTTTTTTTTTTCATTCACTAATGTTCTGCTTTGTTTCTTGTTCCAATGGTACAGTGGGCTTAACAGCGTTTTTTTTTTAAAGTTTTGATACAATTTTTTAATATATATTTTTAATCAAAATTTTTATTATGTAAAAAAGAATTTAAATAAGCAAAAAATATTTGGTTATGTTTGATTTTGAGAAAATATACATTTATTTTTTTATGTAAAACAATGGTATATTTGTCTTTGAACAAATTTATTGTTTTCTCTCTTCTCACTTTTCTTTCCAACCAAACAAAAGAAGAGAAAACTCAACTTTTCTCTTTCACATTTCTTCCCATTTTCTCTCGTACCAAACAACCACAAAATCTACTCATTTTCTCACCATAATCTCTCTTCCCTATTTCTCTTTTCTCTTTTTCTCTCTTTCCACTTTCTTTCCGGTAACCAAACAAAGCGTTAGTGTTCAGTTTTTGTTTTTTCGGTTTCTGTGCAACACAGTAACACTTCCTCCGTTCCGCTGCTACTATCTTTTATACAGGTACTTTTTCTTCTTTTATATTACTTTTTACAATTTCTTTTTTTTAATTAATAATTAATAAATAATTAAATAAAAATATTTAAAATGTAGTCTTTTATTATTGAGATTTAAATTATTAATTTTTTATGAATCCTTTTTGGTTGTTGAATAATAAATATTTTTGCATCAAAGTACAGATTTGATATTTAAATTCTAATTTTATCCTTAAATCAATGTATTTGTATTTTAGGATATGTTATGAATTTAATTGTTAAATTTAAATTAAATAATTTGGGATCATAAATTTTAATAATTAAATCTCATTTTTTTTTAAATTATTGCATATGCTTTGGCAAGCCGATTTTTCTCACTCATTCAGTGGAGGGATCTCTCGGGCTTTCCTCTTTGTATTCAACAACATGGTAAATACTTTTTATTGTGTTTTAAAATAAAATAGATCATTTTTTTTATAAAGTCTAATAAATTTAATTAATTAAGAATTCTAATGCGTTTTGGAAATTCACCTTTCCTTGGCTAAATGTTAAGGTCTTGTGCATATTTCCTCTCCGCATAAAATATATTTTAAAAAATATAATAACATTAAAAATTAATTTAGAACTACGTAGCCTTGATTCCTCATTTTATGAGGGTACGTAGGACCAAGGGCAACCTTGTCAGGCACAACAATAAAAAACAAATAATTTTGACAAACCAATTTATTTAGGTCTTTTAATTAAAATCAATCAAAGGTACCATTTTCAAATGGGCGAACAGGTGCTAATACCTTTCCCGGCTCGTAACCGACTCCCGAACTTGGAATCTATCTAGTTCGAGACCAATCTTTATCCTTTTTAATTATTAATTATTTTTTCCGCGTTTTTGTATCAAATGCGGTGGCGACTCCATATTGGGTCAATCGACCCCCACTCGTAGGCGAGGCCCCGAGGGCGACCCAAGACCCTGACCGCGACACTGGCCCTATGAATAATTGATACGAAGTGACTAAATAATGGTTGAAGGAATATATTTAACTTTGGTCAAATGAATTTGTCTGGCCCTGCTGGCTCTGTTAATAAGTTTATGACATATTTGCGCTTGTAATGGCCCTGTTGGTCCTGCAATGGTTAATATGATCGATTTGAATTTGTCATGTACATTGATAATTGTATTTCATTTTTCAAATGTTGTATGTAGTGTGCAAAACAATCTGGGTGCAAGGAATGAATGTGGATATTATGTCATGATACATATGCTTACTATTGTCACTGCAAAAATTAAGAATAATTGGAATGAGGTAATTGAATGACTATGTATGTGGAGTATATATGGAACGAAGTAATGATATATACTATACATATTATTTGTTTAATTTATATTAATGATTTTTCATTTTATTATATTTCAGGTATTTTCGCACAATCCGCCAGGTCCTCTATCAAAAAGAGGTCATTGATAATGTTCTGGAGCGTTGGGCATCTTTTATATATACTTGAACTAGATATCATTCAATGACATTTAGATAGTAATTAATGACATTATTGTTTGGAATTTATTGTGTTTTGTGTTGTCATCAACTCTTTATTTGTGTTGGTGACCCTTTAGCAATAGCAGTAGCACTGCTTCAAGTCCCTTGCTGCAGAAATTTTATTCCTTGGCTGAGATACCAAGCAATGTTGAGATAGATAGAGTAGTGTTTTAATGGAGTCATAGACAATTTTGTTGAACTCATGATAATGGACCCTTTTGGGAACTATATCTTAATTTGTGCAAGAGTTATTGAAAAATATATATCTTTAATTTGTGCAGTATTTAATTTTTGAAAAATGTAGGGTTGTCTGTTCTAAATAAAAAAAATTAAAAAAAAAAGCAAAAAAAATACCTACAATTTAGATCAATCAAGAAAAGGAACGATTTTGAAAGTTTGGACTTTCAAAATCGATCAGGGAAACAACCGATTTTAAAAATGGTACTTTTTTAAATCGGTCAGTGAATGTGACCGATTTTAAAACTCTCACTTTTAACATTGTGACTTTGCACATCACCTCAACAATCGATTTTAAAAGTCAAAAACAACCGATTTTAAAAGTGTTTTTTTCAGTCGTGGTGGCAACAATTCATCATTGTGCAGACACATGGCACGCTGATGTGGCAATCCGTTAGTCATGTCAACAATTAAAAGTACTTTATTAACGGCAGGGACCAAATCCAAAAATTTTAAACTTTTAAGGACTTTTACCGGTCAAAAAAAAGATAGGGAGTAAAATTAAACCAAAATTCGATCCACTTTCAGGGACCTTTTACTTTTAAAAAAAGACACGTGGCATGCTGATGTGGCACTCCATTAGCCACGTCATCAATTAACGGTGGATCCTTAACGGCAGGGACCAAAACCAAAAATTTAAATTTTTAAGGATCAAGACCGGTCAAATAAAAAGATAGGGACTAAAACCAAAACTCGGTCAACTTTCAAGACCAAAAACTTAAATAAGCATAATTTAATTAAATCTGAGTCAAGAATACATTATGCAACTACCAAATACAAATGTACCTTGATTACTCTCAACCAGTATTGGTAACACCTTTTTCTATCTCATACCATTTATTTTAAAAAAACATTTGTAAATAACATTACATTATTCTATTGGTCTATGTCGCAACCGTCCCGAAGGGCGCCGCGAAAAAAATAATTATTTATTTAATATTTAAATTAATTAAAGAGATTTGGAGTCGCCACCAATTGATTTATCCATAAAAAATGTAATGGTGCAATTGGACACCTAAAAAAATGGTTTGCATATCAGAGTTTGGATTAGGGGGTTGATTACGAGCAGGTAAGGTATTAGCACTCTACCACGTCCGTTCTAAGAACGGTTACCTATTTGGTCTATATTATTTGCTTGATTAATTTGGTTTGGTTTTCAATTATTAATATTAAAAAAAATGTTTATTATTTTTTTATTTTATATGTCCCATTTTTATCAGCATATTATCAAAGATGATAAGTGACTATGATAGAGAAATGGGTTGCCTAAATAGCAATTTTTCTGTGGAATAAAATCAAATCCTATAACATTTGGATATAACAATGGTGAATTTAAAATTCCTATTTTAGTAAAGATTTACAGCAATAAAAATTAGTTCTAAAATTATTTCAAAATGATTTGTTTACAAAATTTCCTTTTCAATATAAGATTGTGTTGCGGTAAAAAAAAATTCTAAACTTGTAAGCAAAATTATTATCTTTGAAATAATTATTTTTAATTGTTTATATTCACCATTGTTATAACGGTTAAGGATCAATGAATTTATTCACATTAATTCTAACACTAAAAAGAGATTTAACGAGAAATTTACTTTGATTTTTTTTGCCATTTAGATTTAGCCAACACTCATGGCCAACTCTAATATTAAAAATATGCCTCAAGATAATTAGGTAAAATTTACGGAACCGTAACCACGGTCTTTTCCTAATTTCTATCGTCGGCAACTTAAAGTATTACTTTTACTTTAAAATTCCAAACTTTTAATTTTTTAGAACCAAACCCAGCCAACACTCATGGCCAAATCCGATTGTAAAGAAATGCCTCAAGACTAATAGATAGACTTTTGTGTAACCGTCACTCCGGACATCTTCCAAATTTTCCGTCATCGGCAAAAATACTTTAATTAGCGTGGCATGTTAACAAAAGTTGAAACAGTAGGCAAATACTTTCATAATTAATTGATAACGCAAGAAAAGAACCTTTGTGATTTGATTGTCTTGTCATATACCACTTGATACAGTTTTAGGAATAAAAAAAACGAATTTAGTGAAAATAATCCTTGAATGAAAATTAATTTTTTTTTTACTAATTAGGATCTCGATGTGACATGTTAGCAAGACACGGGAAAAAAAATAGATCTATAACAAAACGATTCTAAAGTTCAAAAACTAAACATATAATTTAAAAAAAAAAAAGGCATAAAAAAATCAAACAAAAGCCAATACCACCATCCGTTCACTAGCCTAAGAAGATTCAATTAGCAACAAAAACAAATTGCATCTAGTAGTTTAATTCATTCACCTTGAAATTTTTGTTCCGAAACCTCCTATCAGAAACCTTCAAATTCCTAATCTCCAAACTATGAATTCTAGTAATCACTTTTCTTTGGATGATATGATCAAACAAACCGTGGAAAGACAGCAACTATGCGTTGGTCTACTTCATCTCATTCTGATAACCCATGATGCTTGCTTTATTTAACAGAACACACTTTGCTTTATTTAACAAAAACTTAAAAGATGTATGCTTTAATTTCTAATGTTTATATTCTAACAGGAGAACATTTCAAGTTAAATCAGTTGCTTTCCACTGTTCTTTATAATTATGTCGCGATGCATTTTCAATGACGTTTTATTGAGCAACGTACAGTACTATATTATTGAGCAACCTTTTTTTTTTTTAAGGAAAAGACTAAAGAGGATAGATTAAGTAATAAGTAGTATGATAGCAAATAAATTCAGGAAATGATAAAAAAGAAATTAAGTTGTTCTAATTCTAGTCCAAAAGGTAAATTTTCTTCAATATTCTCATTCATGGCGATGGAGAAACCAACTCCAGCATTAAAACTACAATCAGATGACTAAAAGTTAAAATTAGGGAAGCTGCAACTCATAGGCCACGGCGCCGATACGGCGGAGGACTCGATAAGGGCCATAAAACCGCCGTGAGAGCTTCATAGAGGAACGTGGTGTGATAGAACGCTGTCGGTATGGTTGGAGACGGAGAAGCACCCAGTCACCCTCCTCAAAGGTAATATCCTTCCTCCCTGAGTCAGCTTGTGATTTCATTCTCTGTTGTGCTCTTTTTAGATTTTCTTTTAGAACAGATATGAGTGATGTTCTTGTTTGTAAGGAATGCTCAACCATGGGGTTTGATGAAGAACCGGGGAAGTATTGTTTCAGCGACGGAGGAGAACGGCCGTAGAGGGCTTCAAAAGGAGAGATCCCCGTAGCGGAGTGGTGGCACGTGTTATACCAATATTCGGCCAGAGAGAGGTGTTTGAACCACTTGCGAGGAAGATCACTGGTGAAGCATCGGAGGTATTGCTGGAGGCATCTATTAACAACCTCCGTCTGTCCGTCGGACTATGGATGGTAGACACTGCTGAAACACGGGTTAGTACCCAATAACTGAAAAAGTTCTTTCCAAAACCTACTTACAAAGATTTTATCTCTGTCCGAAACAATAGATTTTGGGACCCCATGTAACTTAACTATTTCTGTGAGAAAACGAGATGCTAGGGATTCAGCACTGAACTTTGTTGGAAGAGCAATAAAATGAGCATACTTGGACAGGCGATCTACCACAACCCAAATAGTAGTGTGACCAAAAGAAAGGGGTAAGCCTGTTACAAAGTCCATTGAAATATCTTCCCAAACTCTTTCTGGAATTTTAAGTGGCTGTAGTAACTCAGGTTGTTTTGTTGGCAGGTATTTATTATACTGACAAAGGACACAGTGGCGCACAAATTGCTTGGCATCCTTGTAGAGTCCGGGCCAGTAACAAGAAGCAGCTAAACGAGCCACTGTTGGCTTCAGTCCTGAGTGTCACGTCATTGGAGAACTATGATGCTCACGAAGCAGTGTCTGTCGCAGATCATTAAAGTCAGGTATGAAAAGTCTTCCCTTGAAGTATAGAACACCGTGGGAAAATTGGAAATTTTGGTTTGTGTTATCTGAGCCACACTTTTTAACTAACTGTTGACCATCCGTTGTGAGGTAAAAATCACGAAGGTGATCAAAAAGGGATGGAACAAGAGTTGTTAAAGCACTGTACACCGGCTCATCATCAGAAAAACTACGAGAAAGAGCATCAGCCACTCGATTTGAGGTACCTGGTCTGTAGCTTATGTCAAAATCAAACCCAATTAATTTTGTTCCCCATTTTTGTTGTTCTGGCGTGTGGAATCCCTGTGTCATTAAATGTTTAAGACTTTGTTGATCTGTAAGAATACGGAATTTACGTCCAATGAGATATTGACGCCACTTTTTGACTGTCTCTGTAACAGCGAACATCTCACGGACATAGGCGGAGGAATGTTGCATTCTAATGGACATCTTTTTACTGAAAAAGGCCATAGGGTGAGAATTCTGTGAGAGAACAGCGCCTACAGCAACTGCGGAAGCATTAGTCTTGACCACAAAGGTTTGGTTGAAATCCGGAAGCTGGAGAACAGGGGTTTTTATCATTGCTTGTTGTAAATTTGTAAAGGCCACCTGAGCCTGCTCATGCCATGTAAATTTTTGTAGCTTAAGTAGATCGGTGAGAGGAGCGACGAGCGACGCGTAACCTTTAACAAACTTGCGATAAAATCCAGTAAGGCCTAGGAACCCACGAAGTGCTGTGAGAGAGCGTGGAGGAGGCCACGATAAGATCGCCTGAATCTTATCGGGATCGGGCTGCACGCCTGTTGTAGAAATAATGTGCCCGAGATAATTGACAGAACTCACCCCAAAGGAGCACTTAGACAACTTGGCAAAATAATGATTAGTAACCAATAGAGATAGAACAGTATCTAGGTGTAAAATATGATCCTCCAAACAACTACTGTAAACAAGTATATCATCAAAAAAAACTAAAACAAACCGACGTAGATACGGCCGAAGCATGTCATTCATTGCTGCCTGAAAGGTAGACGGGGCATTGGAGAGCCCAAATGGCATCACAAGAAATTCGTAATGGCCATCAAAAGTGCGAAATGCTGTTTTATGAGTGTCCTCGCTGTTGACACAAATCTGATGATAACCTGCACGCAAATCGATTTTTGAAAAAATAGTAGCCTTTCCCAACTCATCAAGTAATTCATCAATAGTAGGAATTGGAAAGTGATCCTTAATTGTAATGGAATTAAGAGCTCGATAATCCACACAGAATCGCCACGACCCATCTTTTTTTTTAACAAGTAAAACTGGGGAAGAAAATGGACTAGTACTAGGAACAACAATTCCTTCTTTAATCATATCCTGTAACATATTTTCCATCAGGTCCTTTTGAGAATGGGGGTAGTAATAGGGTTTAACATTAACAGGTGAGGCGTTAGCTTGGATAGGAATGCGATGGTCATGGGTACGTTTAGGGGGTAGGCCATGGCGTGTTGTAAAAACCGAGTTAAACTTGTCTAAAATGAACTGGATTTTTGGGTGGGGAATAGAGGTTGAAGGTAAAGTGGAAATAGTGGGTTTATTTTCATGGGATATGCATGTTATAGTGTGAAGGGATGCTATGCCATCAGTGTGGTACAAGCGAACCAGCTGGTGAAAGGTTGAGGGTTGTAGTGTCAATGAAGAATCTCCATTTAAAGTAATGGTGTCCTTTGCCCATGAGAAGGACATGGAGGGGATGGAGAAATCAGAAACAATAGGGCCAAGAGTGCTAAGCCATTCAATGGCCAAGACTACATCAGCACCCTTAATAGGCAATAAATAGAAGGGAATATGGAAAATGTGGTTTTGTAAGGAAATAGGGGTATTAGAGCAAAGGCCACTGCAATATATGTGGGCTTCATTCCCTACCATAACAGGGAATTGTGGGGTTGGTGTGATTGGGAGATGTAAAAATTGGGCAAGTCTAGGTTGGATTACATTATGTGAGCTACCTGTATCAACTAATACAGTTACGGGATGACCAAGAATGGAGGCTGTAAATCGTAAGGTGCGTGGGGATGGATTGCCTTCAAAGGCCTGCTCAGAAAGTTGGAAGTGAATCACTTCGTTTGGGCTGGTGTCACTATCAGGTGAGGGTGGATGGTCTATTTGTGGGTTGGGCTCCAATGAAATAAACATATCTTGGTCTGGTGTATGAGGGTCATCAGTAAGTAGAAGTAGAAATTGTTTAGGTTGGCAACGGTGGCCCGCTACGTATTTCTCATCACAATTATAACAGAGGCCTAAAGCCCTTCTTTCTTGCATCTGGGCTGATGTGACTCTTTTGACAGGTAATGTGTTCGGGGGTGGGTTAATGGTAGCCGTAGGTTTGGGAATGGGATTGGGGTTGTGTGGCATTTGGAGTGGAGTGTATCGTTTTGGTCTTGGATATGTAGGTTTAGAGTCCTTCAATTTAGCTTCTACCAATTTAGCTAATCCCAAAGCTTCAGACACATCTTTGGGCCTTAAAATTGATAATTCGCGCTGGATTTCAGGAATTAAACCAGAGACAAAGCAATTAAGTAGGATTTCTTGGCTAAGCCCCAAAACACGATTACTCAATTTCTCAAATTCTTGCTGAAATTCAGCAACTGTGCCCTTTTGGCGAAGTTTGAATAGTGCAGCCTGATGATTTTCATAACTTGAGGGCCCAAATCTCACCTCCAATTGTTTAGTGAAATTTTCCATCGTAGTGAGATGAGAGTTATGCACTAACCATTTGAACCAAGAAAGTGCTTCACCTTTCATATAAAATGAAACAATATGCAATCTATCATCAGGGGGCACCGTATACAATTGGAAAAATTGTTCAGCTTGAAAAAGCCAATCCAAGGGTTCAGATCCATCAAATTGATTTAATTGTAATTTAGGGGGTCTAGGTTGTGGCGGTGGGGAAGGTTGGAGAACAAAAGGGGGGCGATTGTGTGAAGGGTGTGGAAAAAAAATGGAGGGTAGGGTGGTGGGGTAAAAAAAGTAGCACCAGTAGGATAAAAAGGGGGTGTGTGTGGGGATGGTCCAGAGAAATTATGGGGTTGGGGAATAGGGCACGGTCTAGGGTTTTGAGTGTGAGAACTAGAGGGCTGTGTGTTACCTGGATCTGGTGGTTGTGGAGGAACGGTGGGTAAAGCAGCAAGCCTATCCGTGATGGAGCGGAGAGCCGTAGCAATGGCTTTGTGCCGTTCATCCTGCTGTTGCTGTTGTTCCTTCAATTTATCACAAAACATGTTAACCAGTGCTTCTTCATCAGAAGCAGAAGGGGAAGGCATGGTGAGTAGGAATGAAAGCACCAAATGATAACAAATAAATTCAGGAAATGATAAAAAAGAAATTAAGTTGTTCTAATTCTAGTCCAAAAGGTAAATTTTCTTCAATATTCTCATTCATGGCGATGGAGAAACCAACTCCAGCATTAAAACTACAATCAGATGACTAAAAGTTAAAATTAAATCAGGACCTTACAAGTGTCCAAAATCCTGAACATAAGACTATTCTAGAACCTTTACTCCTTAACAGGCTAATAAGTGCAGTGTGAGATAAAGCCTTCTAACCAATGAGGCCTTTTGGTATTTCTAATGGGCCTTGCTGTATCATAGTACTACATATGATCGATCAAATCCGGATGATAGTATCCAGTTGGAGTAAAAAAAAGAAAAAAAAAATAGGACAAAATCATAACTTTAGAACCATCAGAGAGACAAATTATACAAAATATCATCACATAATTAGCAAAAAAAAAAAGGTAATAATAAATACAAAAGAGAACCTAATCGTTGAATGCCGTCGCTACCGCCGCCGTGCACCGCAACAACCACCGCAAACCGCCGCTGCTGTTACTCTTCTCTTCTCTGTATTTTTCGTTTTTTCTCGGTGCTTTTTATTTCGTGTTCTCTATGATTATTTGAAGCCCTATTTATAGGAGTAGAACTTTTCAAAGAACAATATCAACCAAATCACTTGATTTTTGGTTCGAATCAAATAAAAAAAATCAATCTATGGTTATTAATTGATAACGTTGAGAGAAGGAGAAGAACATTTTAGGAGATGAAAATCAATAATTGATTGGAGATTGAGAAATATTTGGGAAGGTACGTTTTTTTATTTGAGAACAAAAGGAAGAAAAACAACGAAGCAGCAAGCCGCTGCTTGCTGCACGTTATTAGAATAAGTTAGGTTTAGGCATTATTAGGTTTAGGTTTTTAACATAGTTTGGGGCAAACGGCCCAAACCCCTTTCCTTTTTTTTAAAAAAAAAACAAACCTTTTTATTTTAAAACTTTTTTTTTAAACAAACCTTTTTATTTTCTATTTTAAAACTTCTTTTTTTTTTTAAAATAACCCAAAAAATAACTCAATACACAATAATAATACATTCAAACAAGCTTTTTTTATTATTTTTTCAATTATAAAAAAAATTTGAGAATAAAAAATTAATTAACCAAATTTTTTTTTTACCAAATAATATTTTTGACCCCGGACAAAATTGGGTGTCAACAGCCTAAAATCTTTGGCATGTCAGTCTCTATCTAATTTAGGAACTAAGACAATCACAGTCTTGTTAACCTGCCTAAGTAATTTCCCTGAATTAAAAAAATTCCAGGATAACATTACTCACCTCAAGTCCTACAATCTCTCAGGCTTACTTAAAAAATCCACAGCTGCCAAACTCATTTGGCCATTAATGCTGAACGTTGGCTCCTTCACCTCTTCTTTTGAGAAAGGCTTGATTCATGTCATTTGCTGATCCACATTTAGCTTGCCACCTTTGTCAAAAATCTCTACATCAACTTTCTATTTAAAAATAAAAAAAATATGGGGAAAACAAAATTTGTTTCTTAACACACCCTTTCATACTAATGCATCCATATATATAAAAAAAACTGCCAAAAAAAAAAGTCTTTCAACACACCCTTTCATACTAATTCACCCATATATTAAAAAAATGCAAAAATTGCAAATGGTGAATAAAAACCTTAACTCTTAACACTCTTTTATACTATTTCAACCTTAAAAAAAAAACACATGCTCTAAAAAACTGCATACACTTATATACAACTACATAATTTTATTAAACCAAACTCACATCAAAGTTGATTCGGGAAACGTTTTCAATGTGATATTCCGCATCGTGATTTGAATGAACAAAATTTGTAAAAGTCACAATATTTTATTTGCCAATTATGATTCATCTTTGTTCATTATCGAAAGTCGAGAGATGTCAAAATAGTTCATTTGTTACCTACTTACTTTCAAAAAAGCTAAAGGAATTTAAGCAATGAATCTATGCACTTATGTTTTTAAAGAAATAAAATTTATTCTCAGTAATAATGACCACAATTATTTTTACTAAGTGAAAACATTTACAAGTTGCCAATTCGGGGGTTACATATACCCTCTAAATACATATCATCTCAATATTTTTGCTCATTGTTATGATTTTTTCCAAATAAAAGGAACTCATCACAATAACATGCTCATATCAAATATACAAGATTGAATGAGTGTTGATAAATGTGCAATATCTCCCCTTAGGAAAATCTGATATGGGGAATCTGTAACATCCTAAGTTTTATTTTAAAAGAATTATTATTAAAAACCCAAAAAAAATAATTGGAATAATAGCTTAATGAATTTTGGGAGATAGGTAGGTAGTAACTATAAGTGCTATGGGTTGTATAGAAGGCATTCGTAGCATCGAGCCAAGCTAACTAAGCGAAATCGGCGTTTTAGATGTTAGAAATCGACCGAAAAGAGAAAATTAGGAATTAATTATAGGATGCTAAGAAAATAAATTCCACCGTTGGATGTGAAGTTTAAGGGATTAAGAAGCTTGTCTAAAATTTTGGACCCGATCCGACGGTTAACGAAAAATTTATGGCGAATCGAAGTTTGGAAATTCCGGTGCACGCCCAGGCGCACCAGGGTGCAATTGGTGCACCAACTCAGGAGGTTTTATGCCCAGGCGCACCAGTCCGTGCGCCCAGGCGCGCGCAAATCGCACCAGCCACGCACCAGCTCCATGTTGGCGCGCCAATTCCCTCCCCAACCAGCATCTGGCGCAGCAGCCATGCACCAGCTCGTGTGCTGGTGCTGTTCTCGCGCTCAGGCGCGCCAGACGTGCGCCCAGGCGCGCACGCACAATAGGCACCAGATCTGGTGCGTTGATCAGCAAACTTGGGGCCAAAGTTTGCATCTTGGCCACACGATGGTGGCTGACCGCAATGTTGATCATAAGGCAACAAAGTCACCTCATTCCTTCATACTTCATCTCCAACACAAAGCCATCACCTTCACCATTTCTCTCAACCCCAAGATCAAGATCCCATCACCCATTCATCATCAAACACTTGATTTTTGGGCACCTCACACCCAAAATCATCATAACCCCATCAAGCCTTGCACCATGGAAGTTGGTTGAAGTTGCAATCCCTCTCCTCCCTCCACCATACGTGTTTCTCCCTCCCTTCTCCTTCTTGGTTTTCAAATTATATCATCACTTGGAGTAAGTAAAGCTATATGGCATGATATTAATTTCCTTTCCAATTCTCTTTAGCTCATAGAGTTTGTATTTAAGTTCCTTAGGTTTTTCTTGCAATTCATGACTATGTAGGAAAACTCTATTTCATGCCTTCCAATCAAAACCAAGATAAGGGCAAGGATCAATCCTCTTGTGCTTTCCCAAATAGAATTGTTCATCAACACTTGATCATATCCTTGTTGAGGTGGCAAGCAAGGCTTAGAAAATTCAAGTTCCCAAGGTTTTGAGCTAGGGCACACAAAGGTTTTATTTACTTCTTGCTAATTTGAGGTAAGGAGTGGGTTACAGTGAGTATTACCTTACTCTGGGGTTTAGTTTACAATATGCATATAATGGGTACTAAGAGTTATGTGTTAGTTTAGGTTGTTATACTATAGGGTAGTTAATAACTAGAGCTATGACATAGGAAAAATAATTAGATGAAGATATGCTTTATTTTTAATATTGGTATATAAGCTTGTGACTTGGTGTTGTTTATAATTTAAGTGCTCATTTTGCTAAACGATTGAGTTATGATTTTATTTTAAAAACCAAGGCAAAGAATGGAAAGTAAGTGTGGATTAAATGATAATGGAAAGTGCAGTTGAATTAAGAATTGGTGCATTGGTAGACTAGGTGCCCCTGCCGGGTGTACCAAATTCCTAAGGGCCAAGTGCTCACCAGGCTAAATTCCCATTAGGTCCAAATGCCCTGTTAGGCATCAATGCACCAAGACTTAATTCACTGCCAAAATAAATGGAATAAAATGTGTTGAGAATGTGGAAAATGAAATGAATTCAAATAATTGTAATGTGTAATGATATGTGGAAATTATGATAGCATAGCTTGACAGGGTGAAGCCTTTTGGGTGAGAAAGTCCTGGTTGAGCGACAGACCCTTGGGTGTGCCAAATGCCTGGCAGGAGCGTTAAATTCCTAGTGATGCAAACCGGTTGTAACCGGGAGTGTTGGCCAGACGTGGTAAGACGTCATCGCGCTTGTAGGTGCGAGCGCAGTAAAGTCGTGACTAGAATACACTGAGAATGAAATGTGGATATAAAGTGTGAAATGAGAATAAAGGACTTTATGAAATAATGGATAAGAATGGAAAGAATAAATTGACTTGAGAAACCAATGAATTTTTGATGATGAGTCTTATTATGTTGTGATCGAAATGCTAAATGTGATCGAAATGCTAAATGTGATCGAAATGTTAAATGTGTTTGGCTTGGTATAGCATTATATCATAACTGGAAACTGCTTCCCCATTTTATGTGTAATACTCACTCCTTACTATTTCCACAGGTGCGGAGGCTGAGTTTGCACTTGATCAGGTCGAGCAGGAGTACTCTCCCTCACAGGGAGAGTAGGTTACTTATATATATGTAGGACATGGGAATGTCCTGGGCCCGATGATATGATGTGATCTATTTTTGTTGTACATATTGTATATAGCTTTTTTGGGGCCTAGGACGACTCCTTTGGGTAGGAGTCTTATTTTGGGAAAAGTACTATTTTCCACAACTTGTTTATATTTCCGCTAAACTCTGATGTTTCATACTCTGCTTTTCTATTGTGTGCACGATGTTGCACTAGCTGTGATATATGTATATAGCCCTGCTGGCTTCTGGAATTTGAAAATGTTTTTGTTTATCAGGTCGTAGGAAAAACCAGAATTTTGGAAAGTCCTAAAAACAAACGAAACTCCGTCCGTTTGACGGAAGATTTTATAAGTTTAAAAAAAAAATTTTAAATTCGCTATTTTTATTAAGGGTATTAAAGGGTAGTTAATTGTAGGTGTTACAGAATCAATCAACCATAGAAATAATATAGAGTCATGAATGTTATCTACAAGTATATAAACCAAATATTTGCTATTTAAATATTAAAATTTCAAGATTCTATCTCAATTATAAGTGAAAATGAATTGACTTCACTCCTCAATTGAAAGTTACTATACAACAATTAAAAAGAAGATAGTACAATATCATAAAGTTAAACGTTCAAAAATTCACTAAGAAAACCCTCAAGATAATTAAAAGAGGAAAAGAAAGAAAAAGATGCTAAGTCTATTTTAAGAGATTTTTTTTAATAAAGTATGCAAATACTATCATTAATTTCGTTTTATACATTCCAAATTTAGTGATAAGCTAATCTACCGTAAATAGTAAATATTTTCATGTTATTAAATATATGCAATCTTATCAACTGAGCTATGAGGATATTTGTAACCTTAACCCCGGGATCCCCTCGAACTGGATTAGTCGGCCCAGTGGGCCGGATACCAGGGTGCAAACCAAAAAATATATGCAATCTTATAACTACTTCATGATACATGATATCATTCTTTTAAATTAACACGAAACTCTTAATAATAATAATTATAATGTATATAAGAGATTAATTATCTTTGCATTGTAAAAGATAAAAACTAGTTGATTTATATATGTCATCTTCAGATCTGAAAATTCTTGAATCCGCCGTGTATTCTTAGACCTTTTAAGTATGTAAATAACTCTGAAGCATGGATACTCATATTTGGTTGTCGTACGCATAACGAGTATGTATCGGGTACAGGTACGGCTCCAAACAAAAAAAAATGAGTACTAATGAGTATGGTTGAGTACTTGAATGGGTACTTACGCATTTTGTGGGTACGGTTGAATATAATTTTTTTCCCAAACGATGCGTTTTATTCACAGGATAAGGGAAAACCCTTTTTATTAACTGTTACTTATATTTTTCATGTGCTATCAAAAGTTATATGTTTTCTTTTTCTTTGTTGTCTTGGAATAATAAATATTAGAGAATAAAGTATCTCCTCAATAACTTATCTCCTTAAGCCATTAAAATTGTGACATTTGTCCAATTTATATTTTTACTTTTCCAAAATTGGTCATCATATCCATTAATTTAGATAAAATTTAACAGCTGATATTGTTTAACCAACACAAGTCCCTGCAAATTTGAACTTGCATCCCCTTCCTTTTCTTCAGCACATCTTTGATGTTTTTAATCTATTTACTTTTTTTTTTTATAAAAATACAAAAATATCATAAAGGCAAAACAAAGGAAGAAAGTGATGCAACCTCCACTTCCAGAAAGACCTCTTCCTCTTCCATTAATTGAAAAAAGGAAATACCCACCACCGGGTCACCATCGTTGCCGCCCCTTTAGTCTCCACGCCGCTGGCAACCAATCGCCGCCAATCACCCGTAGTCACCCACCCACCACCAGACACGCCAGCCACCATACCCTTCACCGGCCATCGTCACTTCGCTTCCAACTCCACCATTGCCCCTTCAGCCTCCACCCGGACACCACGCACGGAGACGCTAGTCACCGTCACTTCCCAGTCGTTACTGTGGAGCCACGGTCACCTCCCCTTCGTCTCCACCTTCACATATTGTGCCTCTGTTTGTCTATTTATGATGGCAACGGTGGATGACAGTGGAGCCACAACGATGGTGGAGATGGTTGCACTATGCAGGCGCCCGGTGCAAGCAACAATGGATGACGACAACAGTGGATGACGGTGGGCGAGCGATGGTGGGCAAGCGGCGGACATTGTAACATTCCGAATTTTCGTCTGTATTATAAATTTGAAATTTATCAAATTAAATAATGAACCCTTAAAATTAATCTAAAAATATTCTACGGTGATTACAGGAGTATGTCTTATTTGCATATTTTAAAGTAGATTCATTACAACAATTATTCTATTTGAAAAATATACCTTCTATACTCTAATTTGCTTTTGACATAGTTAATACTGAACTTGTTTTAAGAACTTAAAGATCTTAAACTTTATGGTTTTATACATGTAATTATTTGGGGTTACATTTTATTATTAGTATTTCTCGGTATTTTAAATAAACAAAAAATAATAATAATAATAATAATAATATTATGCATTGTTATAAATAATAAAAATAATTATTAATAAGTATTGTTATAATTATAATTATGTTAAAAAAAATAAAAATAAAAATAAATATACAGTGGGGAGGGAATAGGGTTCGAAGAACCCATCTTCAACCTCCCCAAGTGCAGCCACACTTCCCCCATCTCCATTTCATTTCTTCTTGACGGCAAGCCATTCCCACCGCCCTTGGACCTTCTTCTTCCACCATTTCCTCTTCCCTCTCCACCCTATTTTTGCTTTCCTTCTCTCACACACCTTTGGCTCTCTCTCTCTCTTCCTCTCTCCTTTGCCCCTCTTTCTTGCTCCCTGCCATGGCCGCCGCTGCCAACCATGACCACCACACTCGCCACCGCCTTCAATAACCATCTTCAACGTAGCTCAATCCTCCTTCTTTCCATCTTCTTGATTTCGGATCTCAAGCTCCCTCTCTCTTGGCGGGCCGTGAATCAGATAGGGAACCGCCGCCGCCCCTTCCCGTGATTTCCTTCCTCTTCGGCCGCCACCAACCACCCAACTTTTGGCCACCAAACTCCCTCACAGCCACCGCCGCACTAAATCAACCGCCATCAACGTTAACGTCACCATCACCGGGATCGAAGATTGGGGTATAACTCTTTGCTTGGTGTTGTGCCGTGAATCGAACCGACGCCGGTCGGGTAAGCCGTAGTTGTCACTGTTGGGTTTGGACCTATTCGACGTGAGCCGGGTCAGATTGGCGAATTTGCTTGGAATCGGGATAAGCCGAAGCAGGATCTCCCCCGCTGAGCCGCAAATCAGATTCTATTGAAACCCAGAGGTAAGAGGGGACTCTTACCTGGCTTAGGGGATAAATTCTGGGATGTTGGTAGTGATGATTAAGTGTAGAAGAATACGTATATTAATGAGCCTTAGGGTAATTAGTAATAACAAAGAATAATAGTTTAGGGAAAAATAGAACCTCTCATTAATTAATTATAATTTTAAAGGCATGCTATGATTATTGGAAGTTAATGTTTAATGAATTATATGAGAATATGCAATTGTGAATATATGTGTTTATGATGATGTGTATGTGATATTGGTTATTAATGTGGAAGGAGAGTGAATATAAACTTAAAAATGATAGATTAATTATGAATTGAGTAAGTGTAAAAAGATAGCGAATGATTTGATAAAAGACTATTGAACTAAGACAACAAAATAATTAGGTATATGGGTGTGTTGGTGAGTGAAATCTAGGGTAGTTAATATAGACCTAAAGTAAAGTATGAAAACAAATGAAAGGAAAACCTAAATGGATACTTGTGATTGAATTGATATGGTGATTATGATGTATGCTCAAATGACAAATATGAAATTCTTGGAATGTACCTATGCTTGAATGATAAATGGGATATGTGTTGCATCGTATAATAATTAAGTGATAAAGGGAAGATTTTAAAGTATAAGTATGAGCCTGGGGAAAATTTAAATATATGCAAACTTGAAATTGGTATGCTAAGTGTATGTTGTGTGAGTTGGTTAGATTTATTAAAATGTATTGATAATTAGTAGATCAAGTTGACGTGAGGATTAATTTGAATGAAAGGGATTAATTTGAATGAAAGGGAGCGTGAGGTAGAATATGAAGGTATGTGATAATAATGATATGTGAAAAATGATTATGATAAGTGTGGTATGTGCGTAATGTGGTTATGAGTTCTTGAATGTTACTTGTGAATTATTGAAGGTGATAATTGTTATGTGTGTTTAAGTGATAAATGAGGTGCATGTTGTATTGTGCAAGTGAATATGTGAGGCTTAAGCTAAGTAATTTGGGAACTTGTAAAAGAATATGAGTAATTGTGTGTATCGTATGGTAAAGGTATGAACTGAATCACGAATAAATAAATGAAAGCAAAGAGTGGGGAATTGAGTTAAAAATGTTAGATAATTTATGTAAAGAGTGGAAAAGTAAGAAAACAAGTAATTGAAGAAAGCAGGATACAAAAACAAGTAAAGGAAAGAGAAAAGCATGAAAAATGAGAATATGGGTAGAATAAAAGAAAACTAAAGCGGATGGTGTCCAGTAGGACCCGTCGTCATTAAAAGACTGAGAGGTTGGTGTCCAATAGGACCCGTCGTCATCAAAAGATTAAATTGGTGGCTGGTGTCCAGTAGGACCCGTCGTCATTTAAAGATTAAATTGGTGGCTGGTGTCCAATAGGACCATGTCGTCATTAAAAGATTAAAGCGGCTGGTGTCCAATAGGACCATGTCGTCAATTTAAAAGATTAAAGCGACTTGTATCCAATAGGACCTGTCGTCATTGAAAGAGTAGAAGAATAAAGTAAGAAAGAATGAAAGAGATGAAAATAAAGTGTTAAAAGGAAAAGAGAAAGAAGAACACAAGAATGGAGAAAAAGATAATAAGAGTTGAATATTGAGAATTTAATGAAATGAGTGTTGTTGTGAATGTTATGATTGTTATAAGTTGGTTAGGCTTAGTTCATCACTATTTTATTGAGGGTTTATTTCTCCTAAGTTCTGCGTAATTGCTACCCCTTTTGCAGTTATTTTTTTACAGGTACAGAAGCGAGGTTTACATCGTCACGGGCCGAGCAGGATTCACTCTACCACGTGGAGTGTATTTATAATAGCTTGAGTGGACATAGATATCTATATTTTAATTAGTATTTTGGATTAACTACAATTTGCTAAGTAAGCCCTGGAACTTGTATTATTTTGTAAAACCGGGCTTTAGTTTTAAATGGTTGTATAATTTATAAGTTTTCTTGTTTAAATTAATCTGTCTGAACAGGTACAAAACAGGAAATTTTGGTAAAGTCCGAATTATAGAGGAAACTCAGCCGGATTTTTATCGAAATTTTCAAGTACCAATTTTCCTAAAACTCTAATTTAACTAAATAAATGTGAGAGTGTTACATTATGGTATCAAAGCAGTTTTTCCTCGGCCTTGGAGTTTGGACTCACAACTCCAATGGTTACTCATCAAGCGAGTGACTGAAATAGTCGTGTCTAACCCTATAGTAGCTAATTAAATATATGTAGGTACACACTTACCTGATTATGCGCTTTGTTAACTGTACATGTGCATTAACTTGTTTCTCCTTCAGAATTGGACAATATTTCTGGGAGACGAGCTCATGATGACAGGAAATTTTGGTAAAGTCCGAATTATAGAGGAAACTCTGCCGGATTTTTATCGAAATTTTCATGTATCAATTTTCCTAAAACTTTAATTTAACTAAATAAATGTGAGGGTGTTACAGACATGGCGGTAACGGCAACAAGATTCTAATCCTGTTTTCTTCAGCACGTTGGGTATATGTTCTCATTTCAATTGGTTTGGCTTTTTTTTTTTTAATTAAAATAACAATTAAAAAATAAAGACACATGGCAAGATTTAAGAGTTTTAAGGAGAGAAGCTATCTCCTAATAGGAGGTACATTATATTATTCCGTAAATATTATATTGTTTTAGAGCAATGAAAGTGGTTTGATGCTCATATCTTGTCTTGATTTTTTTGCATAATGAAATGCTTAAATTAGTTTAGAAATTCAAACTCTCTTGTTTTTTCCTTGGATTGATGTTTTTGATTTGTTATTAGTTGTTACAAAGCGCAAACATTACAGACTATGTGGTCATTATTGTAGAAAATTATTAATTCTTATGAATTTCAATTTGTTAATTTTATTTATATTTTTTCAATTTTTTATTTTATAAATTTATATATAATTATATTAATAATATATATATATATATATATATATATATATATAAACATATCCATATCCTAATTTTTTAGAAAATGTTGTATCCGTATATGTTACATATCATGCAACGCAGGTAAATAATGTAAGGGAATTACATGCAACCTAATTTTGGCTTTTTGCTATGCAATCTTATGTTGGACCAATGAAACTTTGCCACCTAACATGCAATTGTCAAGTCATTATTTAAAAAGTCAAAATTGCATGTTAGATGACAAAGTATCATTGATCTAACATAGAATTGTATAGCAACTATCCAAAATTAGGTTGCATACTATTTTTTTGGTTTGCACCCTGGTATCCGGCCCACTGGGCCGACTAATCCAGCTCGAGGGGGATTCCGGGATTAAGGTTTTATTCCTCTCCCAACGTTGTTGCGGGGGATCGAACCGTGGTTCGCCCTACCAAGTGCAGCCCCTGGCACCACTGCACCAACAGCTCGTTGGTAGATTGCATACTATAAATATTCATAATGTAATACTAAAATTCTTTGCAGTGGAGAATATGGTCCTTGTGAATCTTTCATGATCGACACACAATAAAGGAATGGGATGCTTTAATTTCCTATCCACAAACAAATAAGAATCGAATTTGTCTTTTTACTATACCTAGTCCCATCGCCATTGTGGGGTGGCATCATGTTATTGTTCCCAATTACCAGCATTGAATATTGAAGCCTTCAACTACAAAATGGAATATATCACTACACCCCAAAAAAATGGATTTTAATATAAAGTGATTCTCGTTAAAAATGCTACAGTAGCTTGAAGATAGCATCTTTTTGTGAGTTTAGTAAGAACCCAACTATTGAAGAATAATCTTTAAAAAATATAATGTTGTTAGATGGTTATAAATTTGAGGTAATTTTTTTTCTTTTTTGTCTTCAAATTAAACTTTCTTTAAATTTAATTCCTCTTATTCTGACAATTATTTTTTTTTGTAAAAATGGTTTTTTAATCCGTCAATTATAAAAAAAAAATCAAAAATATTATGATTGGTTAAAAAAATAATATATAAAATTGTTTAATTAAAAAAAGTTTTAAATAAATATATTTTAATTAATCACAACAAGTGTTGCATCTAGTGACACACTTTGAAGATCCGAACATCAAATGTTCTCCCTTGTTACATCATATACACTTCAGGGCAAGGTAAGCATGCATATAATCCAACTGTTTTATATATATGTCTTGTTATTTAAACTTGATAACATAGATTAAAAAATGATTATATGATATAAAAAATTAAGTATATTTTGATTAAAATATCATCACTTTATCATCAAATAATGATAAATAATAAATCTGTGAAAATTACTACCTTAGTTCTTATATATATTATATAAAATCATTTTGATAGATTTCACGTCTATTAAGAAAGTTGATTAATTTAGTTAATGATATCGAAAATGTGAATATTTGATATGTATATTCAAAATTACCTCTATTATAGTATTGACTATTGAGAATCTAAAAGTGATATGTAAATAGAGATGTTTGTGAAAAAAAAAGTAATTAATTATCATTAAAAATTGATATAAGATCTTATAGATAAGTAAAAAATTAAAATCCCAAAAAATCTTATATTCGAGAAGGAAGAAAGTATATTAAAACTTAAAAGTGAAGAAAATAATACAATAATAAAGAAGAGTACATGTAAAACGGACAGGGTACTGTATTACTAACAGCCTATATAAGCCCCTCAACTCAACAAAACATTACAACTCAACTCAATCTATGTATTATCACTTAACCTAGTTATCAGGCTTCCAATAAACAACATAAGAAGAAACCTTGGATTTCAACAGCAGGATGGCCGGGAGGATCAACAGAAAAAATGATTGGGATGGTTTACACACATCCACTCCGGTTCAGCAGTCATGGAAGATAAACAGGAAAAATGACTGGGATGATTTACGGACATCCACTCCGGTTCAGCAGTCATGGCAGATGAACAGAAAAAATGACTGGGATTATTTACAAGCATCCACTCCGGTTCAGGAGTCATGGCAGATCAACAGAAAAAATGAGCAGTCATGGCAGATGAACAGGAAAAATGACTGGGATGATTTACACACATCCACTCCGGTTAAGCAGTCATGGCAGATGAACAGAAGAAATGACTGGGATGATTTACACACATCCACTCCGGTTCAGCAGTCATGGCTGATCAACAGAGAAAATGCTTATCCGGGTTTATATCCGGATTTACCCACATCAACTCCGGTTCAGAAGAGGCAGCTGAACTACAGAAAAAATGGCTGGCCGATCTACAGACAAATGTGAAAGGCAGAATTTAAATACGTCCACTACAAATCAGCAGCGGCTGCAGTTAATAAGAAAGTTGCCTCTCATTTTCATAAATGAGAAATGAGAGCCCTAAACAAAGGAATTCTAATATATATATATAATAATTTCCAACGTCCTTTGGATTAATTCCTACGTATCTTCATCAGGCCCGGCCCTAAGGGAGGGTGGCAAGGGCGGCCGTCCTGGGCCCAAAAAATTTAGGGGTCTATAATTTTTTTTAATGGTACATTTATTTTTGAAAAAAAAAATTAATAATTGTAAGTTCTTTTTATCTTTTAACTATCAATGATTTTTAGCATAATATTTTAATTTGTTTTTTCATTTGCTCACTTAATTTAAAAATATATGAAATAATGAATTTTACTTTTGTAATCCAACATGGAAAATGTATTTTATTACCTCTTTACTAAATACTCACTCTGGTCCATATTATAAACACATTTTTGTGAGAGAGAAAGGGTGCTTATAATATGGACCGGAGGAAGTAACTTTTTATATTATTTCAAATCTTATTCTTTAATAATTAATTCTATTATTGATTGTTGTCATTGTTTTAATTGATTATTCGTATATATACTAAATTTTTAATTGATTTAATTTTAATAATTTTTATTTTTTTGAATTAGGGCTCCCAAATTTTTTTTCGCCCTAGGACCCAAATTAGATTAGGACCGGGCCTGATCTTCATCAATAATAATCAATAATAGCAAATAATAAAAGGTAATAAAATGTGCGCTTTCTTGTTTTCTTGATGTAACCAAATCCCCCCTATCGAAACTGTAATATATATGTAGTATATCGTTGTAAACTTTAGCTTAATTATGAAGCTGCAGTATGGAGCTGCCTAATTTTATTTTTTTTTCAATGAAGCTATGTTTTATAATGATGGTTATATTAAAATTGGTTCTGAGGATAAAAAATCAAAATAAACTAAATACCGGATGTGTGATTGTTTGCTCCCCAAACTCTTATCTAAATCTGAAATAGTTTAAATCAGGTTTTAATCCGTGCAAAGTATAGTGGAAGTATAGTGGAGTAATTTGTATAAGTATTAATAGTTTATTAGGTTACAAAAATATAGTATTTGATATCAAGTTAATTCAAAAGATTTTGTGAATTAATTAAATCTCACAAAAATCAAATTGACAATACATTAGTCCTTTCATCCATATAAATTTGTCAATAAAAAAAAACAAAAACAAAAATCCTTCATCTTTTTCAACTCCATCCTCATCGGACACTACCACAACCCCCCACCAACCGGTCGTCCTTTCTCTCTTAAACCAAACCAAAAACCCTCAATTTGTGTTAGTTTAGCTTTATTTGTGTTAATGAAATGAATAATTGTGAAGCAACTAAAATATGGAATATATTTATTTATTTATTTTTGAATCATTGTTTCCATGCACATGAGGAAGGTTTTTTTTTTTATGAGGATATTTTCTAGAAATTGTGCTATTCTGGACCTTCATCATTTTTATGGCAAGGTTGGTATAGCATTATTTCTCTTAAATTTTCCGAACTAAAATTGTTAATCGATGATGCCTTTTTAGGCCAAGATTGTTGCTGTTTCGAAAATGAGGAGATGGTTCCATTTTTTTTTTATTTTTTTTTTTGCTGCTAAAGGAACAATGAATATAGAACTTTGACTTGTGGATTATAAGATGAATTGTTGTAAATTGATTTTTGATATGTGAGGTTTGTGAGATTGAGGGTCTTCAATTCTTTGTTTTAAGAGAGAACTGAGAAGGGACGACTGGCTAGTGAGGAAGGGAGAGGGTGACGGCTGGTAACTAGGGAGGGCTATGGCTATGACGGCTGGTGGGGTGGGGTATGGTGGTGGTTGGTGAGGTTGTGGTTGAAAAAAATATGAAGGGTTTTTTTATTTGTTTTTTTTTAATATATATTAAATCTAAATTGTTAGATATATTTAACGATTAAAAATTTAGGGGATGGATAGTCCGATGGTTCCATGTGTATATGCGTTAGGAGAAATAGACAATGAGATTGCATCACGTGGCACTTAGCAGAGGGATTGACAAATTTATGGACGGATGGACTAATGTGATGTCAATTTGATTTATAGGTGATTTAATTGGTTCACAAAATCTTTCGTGACTAAGTTGGTGATAGGTGTATTTTTGAATGACCTAATAAATTGTTAACTCTTTGTACAATTGTATTTTTGGTTTGCACCCTGGTATCCGGCCCACTAGGCCGACTAATCCAGTTCGAGGGGGGTCCCGAGGTTAAGGTTTTATTCATCTCCCAACGTTATTGCGGGGGATCAAACCGTGGTTCATTCTACCAAGTGCAGCCCCTGGCACCACTGCACCAACAGCTCGTTGTACAATTGTATTTGATTTCATTATTAAATTTATTTTTTTTGTTAAATTGTATGTAAACTCATTTATTTTTATTTTAGTGTATGCATCATTAATTGCTACTCGGATTTAATTTTGGATTTGGTATCTGTAATGGGTTTATGTTTTGGATCTAGTCCTATAATGTATATAGTTTGATATATATTTTGGATTTATTTTCATATAATGTATATAGTTTTGGATTCTGTCTCTTTAACGTTGACACTTAACATCCTCTCGCGATTGACAACTAAGAAAAACGACTAAACTGTTACTTTAATTCTTTACTTTGTAAGGAGCTTTCCCTTTAGTCCCTGAATTTTCAATAATTCTTCTTTAGTCCCTCACTTTGAAAAAAGCTACTCATGTTAGTTCTTGTCAATTTTCTCCGTTCATAGATATTAACGTCTTACACACGTGGCCGTTAAATAACCTATACGACGTCTGGTTGTTATGCTGTTGTTGTGCTGTTGTCATAGATTCATCAGCCATTGTATTTTTTGCTGTTGTTACAACTTCAACGACTGTCTTATCTGCTTCTGCAGCTGCCTTAGTTGACTCTTCAGCAACTCTAGCCTCTTCTTCCTCCAATTTCAGCCTTTTGAATTCAATATCATGTCTAAGATGTTAACAACTACGTGTGTGTATATATTATTTAAAAGCCACGTGTGTTAGACGTTAACGTCTATGAACGTAGAAAGTTGTCAGGGACTAATGTGAGTAGCTTTTTTCAAAGTGAGGGACTAAAGAGGAATTATTGAAAACTAAGGGACTAAAGTGAAAGCTCCTTACTAAATGAGGGACTAAAGTGATAGTTTAGTTTAAGAAAAACCAAAACACTAAAAAAAACCATTTTCCTGAAACATGTTCAAAAATTGAACCATTTTTAAACATTTTGGTTCGATTTAAAAACAGTTAAGAACTATTTCAAGTTGAAAAAGTTGGTTTTGAATTTGGTTCAGGTTCTAGATCGAGCTGATTTTAATTCACTACAAATTCTTTTTTAACCGATTTGGATTTTTTTTTTTTTTAAAAAAAAAAACCTTTCAATTTGAACCTTATCTGATTCTAAAATTGGTTGTAAATATGAACCGGTTCTAGTTTTATTTGTAACTAGATTATGGATCATTTTCTTAAACCAAATGGTTCAAAAATAAAAAAGACTATATTGTTGAATCAAAGAGATTTTGATGAAGACAAATAGCTCGGTTCTCGGTCAAGGCTTTGATGAAGTCAATTGAATCAGCGCATGCTATGAAGCTCGACAAATGAACCAGTTCCGTGTGTTGATTTCGGTCTTTGATCAGCTCGGCAAATGCTCGACTACCTGTAGCAAGTCAGCAGTTCAGGTTCAAGCTCGGAATATGCTTGGATATAAGTATCAAGTTTGAAGCTCAAGAACAAGCTCGACAATTGCTTAGGTGCAAGTTCGGAAGACGTTCGGAATTTGCACAGTCGAACATGTTGCACAAGCCAAGATATCAAGGTCAAACAAAAGGCTTAGTTCGGAAGATGCTCAGAAGATGTTTGGAAGATGCTCAGCAGTTGCTCTGAAGAAATGTAGTTGAACCAGCAGCAAGTTCGAAGCTCAGATGCAAGATTGAAGTTGATCAGCTTGGCCTTGGTCAAGTCCGAAGTTAAGCTCGGCCTCCGAGTAAAATAGTAAAGTTCAGCTTGTCAGAAGTCTTTGTTCGAACGAGTAATATGTTATATCTTCAGCTCGGCAATACCATCAGTTCGGCCCTGTTGTGCAGTCAAGTAAAATCTTACATAATCAGCTCGACCGAAGTTGAGCACGGTTGACAAAGTTGAACTCAAGTTCAATGCAAAGCTCGGCCAAAGCTTAGCTCAGAGTCAAACTCAAGATAGTGTACAAAGCTCGGCCACAGCTCGGAAGTAAAAGGTCAAGCTCGAGCTCGGATCTCAACAATTCAGTACAAGCTCAAGTGAGAAGCTCGGCCAAAGCTCGAAGCCTTGATGCAGAAGTAAGATCAAATCATTTTCAGTGCAAGCATCATCAAGCTCGGATCTTCAGCCTGATTCAAACTCAGTTCTATCTTAGCTATCTACTACATAAGAAGTCAAGTCCCCAAGCTCGAACAGATGTCAAGCTTGGCAATACTGTTCATCGACTAAAACTTGAATTTCAAATTCAAAAAGGGATTGAATTTGGAAAGGACAATACGTGTCTTTGTACGTTGCTGTGAATTTAGAAGCATTTGGAATCATTCTTTGGAAAGGACATACGTGGATAAGAACGTTGCAATAAAATGGATAATATCTGGAATATCCGTTGCAAGGACAGTATGTCACAAAATATCTTTCCTCTTGTTGGGTGCTGAGTTCAGTATAAAAGGACCAGCTTTCCTTCTCCAGAAAAGTGAGACGAAGAACAAGAGAGAACAAGACACACAACAACAACAACAACATTTTTCTTAGAACACAGAGAAACAAAACTTTCACATTCGAAATCTAAGTTTCAATCTTCTCTGTGAAATCCCTACCTTAATCGATTACTCACCAGATACTCAAACTTTCAAAATCATATTCTGTTGAGTTTCGAGTTGGAGCCATACTCTTTCTTTCATCTTTGTAACCTGTTGAAATCAAGGTGTTCTTGAAGGTTTCAAGAAACTTCGGTGTTGTAAAGTGCTGAAGAGGTTCTTCAGCCATCAATTTATTTAGGGTAGAGTTCAAGGGTTTGGTACACTCTTGAAGGGAGGTTTAGAGAGGTTCTCTTGTAAATCCTTGTGTAACCATTTAAATTGATTTGAGTAAAAGCTCCCTAAAGGTTTTAGGGGGGACTGGACATAGCTCTCGAGTGGGTGAGAGTGAACCAGTATAAAATTTCCTGTGTCTTTTTCTTTACTGCTTTCTTCATTATCTGTTCGTTATTGTATTTGCATATTTCCGAGCATTTTAGTCGGCAAAACCGAACCTCTGTTCGTTTATTTGTGCTTGCTAAGTTCACTCTGCAAAAACCGGTCTCTGTGTGTAGCAGCTCGGATAATCTATTATCGGCTCAGACAATCGATTGTTCAGCATCTGCTCGGAAATAACTCGGCAATTTTCATAAAACCAGCAAGCATAAATTAACAACTTTCAATTAATCCAAAAAATTGGTACTATTGCTTCAAATTACTATTCACCTCCTCTAGTAGATTGTTAGGCCGCTTGTTGGTTTCCAATATATATTACTTGGTTTAGAAATAATAATAATGATGATAATAATAATAATAATAATTAGATATATCAAAATAATTGACAATTATGCGCAGTAAGTAATTAATTTAGGCAAACCAATTTAGAAAATGAAATAGGTCTATTTAAAAAATATCAATTGTTTAGGTCTAACTCTCTTTTTTAGGTGAAGTCGCCAACTGTCGCGGCTGGGGTCTTGGTTGCCCTCGGGACTTCGTCTACGAGTAGGGGTCGATTGACTCAATATGGAATCGCCACCACATTTTGTTGCCAAAACGCAGAATTATTAATTAAATAAAAAATTAGATAAAACATGGTCTTAAACCTGATAAATTCCGGATTTGAGAGTCAATTATAAATCTTGGAAGGTTCTTTACTTGATTGATTTTAATTAAAAGACTCAAATAAATGCTCTGCCTAAACTATTTGCTTTTTTATTTTTATGCAGGGCAAGGTTCTATGTACCCTCATAAAATGAGCATAAAATGAGGAATCAAAGCTACATAGTTCTAATTAAATCAATTTTTTTATTTTATTTTTCTAACAAAAGGTTTGATGCGAAGAAGAAAATGCATAAGATTTCAACATTTAAACAAGGAACAATCGGTTTTCAAAATGCATGCAGTTAATACTTAATTAATAAAACTTGTTTAATTTTCAAATAAAAAAAGGGTGCTTTCGTTTATTTTTAATGTAGTTCTAATTAAAATAATTATTTATTTTAAAAAAAGTTTGATGCGGAGAGGAAAATGCATAAGGCCTCGACATTTAGACGAGGAAAGATGGAATTTAAAAACACATGTTGGTAATACTTAATTAATAAAAAAAAATTCAATTTTTATTTAAAGAAAAAGGTGTTTTTACCTTTAACCTTCTTACAATTTATTTAACTTAGTTCTAGTTGATTTAATGTTTTTATTTTAAAAAAAGTTTGATGTTGAGAGGAAAATGCATAAGACCTCGACACTTAGATGAGGAAAGATGAATTTCCAAAACGTACGTTATCAATACTTAATTAATAAAAATCAATTTTTTTTTTAAAAAACATGTTACTATCCTTTCAATTTTTATAATTTATTTTAAAAAAGCGAATTATGTAGTACTTATTTTTGAGTGTGAAGAGGAAGTCTTAAAAATCCTATCACTAAATAAATTTGAGTGAGAAAAATCGACTTACCAAAACACAACCAACAAAATTGACCAAAATGTAATAGACTACAAAAAAGTGTAAGTTATGTGGGTAAAAGAAGTAACAAATTGGATAATAATGGATAGGGGTGTTCATGGTTTGGATATTTATAAAATTCAAACTGAACTTAAAACAATCCAAATAAATGGATTAGATTTCACGATGAACTGGACTACTTTGATAAAATGGATCCAAAATCGCTCAACACCGGTTTGGTTTTAGGGTTTTTATTTTGCCACCCCATGCTCTATGGTTGCCACCCCAAATATTAAAATAATATCCATCATGCCCTTTTAAAAAAACAAAATTTAACACGGGTCGTAAGGGGGAACTACGACCTATAGGTCGTAACACACCCTTACGACCCTTTTAAAAACTCAATTTTAATACAGGTCGTAAGCAGGTGTTACGACCTGTTGGTCGTAGCACCTGCTTACGACCACATATTTTAGAAAGGGTCGTAAGCATGTGCTACGACCAACAGATCGTAACACCTGCTTACGACCCGTATTAAAATTGTATTACGACCTGGTGGTCGTAGTGCCCCCTTACGACCCGTGTTAAATCCTTATTTTTTTCTTATATGAGTCCGTTCATACCTGAAATTGATACCTAAAATTGTTTTTACCAAATCTTATACTTCATCATACAAAAACGTTGGTTTTAATGGCTGCGGTTGAACCTGAATTCCAAGGTAATTTTCAAATTTCATTCATAGAGTTTAGTTAGGATTAATGTTTTCAATAATTTATTGTATCCTAATTGATGAATTATTATGGGTTGTTTGTTTATCTAATTTTAAAAAGAAATTTGTAAAATTTTTACCAGGTCGTAACCCAGTGTTACGACCAGTGTTTTATGTTGAAGTCGTAACACTGGCTTACGACCCGTGTTTTTTTTAGGGTCGTAACCATGTGTTACGACTTGTTTTTTTTTTTTTGTTTTTTTTAATTTTTTTTTATAATCCCTTTTTTTTTTATTATTATTATTATTAATTTTTGTTTATTTTAAATATCTAATATAACATTTTTTTATTAAAATCCTAATATTACATTTTTATTCTAATTTTATAATATAACTTCTTTTTATTCTAAAGTTCTAATATATAATTTTTTTATGCTAAATTTGTAATACAACCTTTTATGTTAATTTTAAATTCCTATAACACTTTTTTTTTAATTCTTTATTTTAAATTCCTAATGTAACATTGTTTTTTTATTTTAAATTCATAATGAAACATGTTTTTTTCATATTTTTTATTTTAAATTCCTTTTAACATGTTATTTTTAATTTTTTAATTTTAAATCCTAATATAACTTTTCTTTTCATTTAACAATATTATTGCAGACTATAGTGATGACTTTTCACATAAAAAGATTTTTGCAAGTAGAGACGAATTGATCCGTTGGGTTCAAGCTGTTGGAAAAGAACAAAAACATGTGATCGTTATATTTCGGTCAGACACAGGTGGAGGGACGTATAAGAGAAGACCTAGGGTGTTTTTGGCTTGCGAAAGAAGTGGAAAATATAGGAAAAGAACAAAAGGTGAGGTTATGTGTGTATCCAGTACTCGCAAGTCTGAATGCCCTTTCAGGATTAATGCTTGGGATCTTGGTAATGAAAAAGGTTAGATGCTTTTGGTCAAATGTGGCGTCCATAATCACAAACCATGTGAAAGCTTGGAGGGTCATTATGGTAGGCCAACCAAAGAGGAAAAGGAGTTAATCGATAACTTGACAAAGGCAGGGGTCAAACCGAAGGAAATTCTCATTAGTTTGAAAGAACGGAACAAGAACAACACTACTACTTTGAGACAAGTGTACAATCAACGTCAACGATTTAGAAAAAGTATCAGACATCCCAGGACCCAGATGCAGCATTTATTACACAGATTGACTTCTTCTGGATATGTGACAAAGTATGTAAAAGACGAAGAAAGTGATGTGGTCAAGGCCATTTTTTGGGCACATCCAAGTGGAATAACATTATTACATTCGTTCGGTATTGTTCTTGTTATGGATAGTACCTACAAAACAAATAGATACAGATATCCGCTTCTTGAGATCGTAGGTCAAACATCGACAGAGAAGACGTTCCATGTTGCCTTTTGTTATATGGAGGCTGAAAGGCTTCCTACTTCACATGGGCTCTAGAGCAGCTTCGCAACTTGATTGAAAGTGATGATGCCATGCCTCAGATCATAGTGACTGATAAAGAAGATGCTCTGATTTTGGCAGTCAGGAAGGTATTTCCAACCTCTACTCACTTGCTATGTAAGTTTCACATCTCAAAGAACGTGCAGTATAGAGTGAAGCAGAAGGTTTGTGAGACAAAAGATGAGACACCTATAATGGACGCTTGGAAAGCAGTCGTAGAATCTCGAGACTTGCAAGAGTATACAGATTATTTGAAAAAATTTAAGGATTTGTGTGGAATAATAATTTATGAGTACGTGGAACGTACTTACCTGCGACACAACAAGGAGAAATTTGTGGGTGTTTGGGTAAACCAATTGATGCATTTTGGTAATACCACAACTAATAGGTGAGTTAAAAAAACCCAAACATTTTTTTTATGTATATTTTAGTGATGTGTTTTTACCTATTGAGTTTTAAAATAATTGTGATAAACTTATTGTATATGTTTATTTTTTGTTTTATCAGGGTTGAGAGCGCTCATGCCACATTCAAGAGATTATTGAGAGATAGTCATGGGGATATGTGCACCAGCTTTGAGGCAATGGAGAACATGCTGGTATGTCAACATACAGATATTGAAGATTCTTTTGAAACTAGTATCACCAAGGTAGATCATCGTGTAAATAATAAAGGAGATGATTAATAACAAAGTTCTGTATGTTGACATTTTAGGACAATCCTATTATGACAAAGCATATAAAGCATTATATGTTGATGGATTAGGTGCTGTATCACAAGCAAAGTGGTTTGAGGTTCCAGACATGGGACATGCAGTTGCTAATTGTTACAATGTTGGGCTAGTGACTATTTCGTCAACAACAGGTGAATGTCAAACATTCTTTCCATACAGGACATCTTTGGAAACAAGTGAAAAAAGAATTTGGGTGATGGGAAATATGCATAAAACACATTGGGTACAGGTAACATTCAATTCTATATAATAGTTTATAAAGTATTTTAATTTGTGCGAATTACTAAGTTCACTTCAATTCACTTGCAGATTCATTGGAAAGAAGGTTCACCAATACCTCCAATATATGTAGGATGGTGGAGAAATGCAAGTACAGGAGTCCTTGCATGGGAATCTCATTTTCAAGAACGTCTTCAAATGTTCAAACCATTTTTGCCTGAGCCTCACATTGAAGAAGATGAGCCTATTAATCTAGACGAAGACGAAGAACACAAAGATCTAGACGAAGACGAAAAACACAAAGATCATAAGAAGAATAAGAAGAATTGAAGATGATCAATACTCCCTTACTATTTTTTTTCTCAGTTACTCTTTTTTATTTTTTTAATCCCTTACTCTATTTTAAATAATTTCCCTTAATAAATATGTTTTGCAATTTTTACCAAAATAATGATAATGGATTTTATCATAAAAATAAATGAAACGCATTTTAAAAATACTAGTCACATCCATATACAAACTAATTAAGATTTCCAAGATAACATTAAAATATCCAAAACTAAAAACTAAATCAATCCTATTGGCGTCTTGCACGACGTGACCGTCCACCCCTCTGGCTTGATTCTGCACCATCATGAGTCGATCCACCACCTCTGCGCCCTCTCCCACGTACCCTTAAGCCCTGAACATCACGCATGGCAGGGGTGCTAGCATACAATCTGATGTCATGATGTGCATCAGGGATGTATGCCTGATCCTGGTCTGCTATATCAACAAGTTGCATAATACGACGCATTCTCGATATTAATTCAATCTGCACACGAAAATAATTACAAATTATTACTAAAAAATAAATGGAAATTATTAAAAATATAAATTAAAATTATTAAATAACTTACATTAACAACTTGAAGATCATGATCCACCCTGGTCGATGTAGGATAAAGATAAGGGTGAGAGTAAGTGTGCACCCAGTCCAGATAATCCTCAGCGCACTCCTCGGGAAAGGTAGCAGGAATTCCACCAACCACATGAACGCCCCACTCAGCCCATCGCTCCTGAATCGCCTCAAACGAAGGATACTCGTGTGGTGGAGGTGGAATATGCTGGATATAGCCAAATTGCCGCTGGACTCGCTCCGGAAGGTACGGTCGTCTGATCTTCCCACATCTAATGTACCCGGAGAAGAGAGCAATCTCAGCAAATGGCCTGACTGCCCGATGATTAAGAAACGGTTGCCACACAACCTGATCAGCCGTAATGGTCTCCAGGTGCTGTCTGAAGGTAGCTTCTGCACCATTAGGGCTTTGGGGGAGCAACCACTTGAATATCCTTGGATGTACCTCATTATATTCATCTTTTGTTGTGCCAAATCCAAGTCCTGGAAAATATTCCAAGATCCAAGCCTGCGAATGAGTTGAGACATGTTATTAATAAGATAATTAGAATATAATGCTTAAAAAATTTATAAATAAAATAAGTTATATTATAAAACATGTTACCTGAAGAAGTGAAGTGAAACCGGCACACTGCGACTTCCCTTTCTTCGCAGCGTCAGCCAACCGGTCGTACAAATACGCCAACGCGCACGCACCCCATGCATACTGACTCATAGAATGCAGGTCCTCCAACGCATGCAGCCACTGAACTCCAGTGGAATTGACAGTCTTGTCAATAAAAAGCGTCGACCCAACAAGGTACAACAGATAGCACCTTGCAGCGTGCACATACCGATCTTCCTCGATGAACTGATCCAACCACCTGGTCAATGCCGAGAAAGAAACCGCACCACCTTTGGTGCGTTCCACCTCTTCAGTCGCCTCTTGGGTAGACACACCTAGAACCTCGTGCAACAGAACCACCGCCTCAGGCTTCGACGGTTTATCCCAAGGGATGAGATAGCCCGTCACAGGAATGTGGAGCAGGGACGAAACATCGTCCAGTGTCACCGTGATCTCGCCACAGGGTAGATGGAAGGTGCACGTGTCTTCGTAAAACCGCTCCACAAACGAGCTCAGTATGCGCCTATCCGTCATCGCATATGACGAATCGATCAGAGGCGCAAGCCCAGAACCTAGAACAAGTGTACGAACTTCTTCCGGTAACTGAGCTAATGGCCTCAACCCAAATATCCGGTTAAGAAACCGGTTCATAGGACCAGGATCCTGCAAATAGGAGATAATAATTAGTTATGCAATTTAATTTAAAAAAAATTACAAAGGCTATTACATTTAACTTAAATATTACTTACATTGCCCTTCCATATCTCCTTGGCCCTGTGGCCGCTGTAAGTAGTCAAAAGCGTCTCGTTTTGAGGATCGTCAACGTCGTCGTCTAATTCCGCTGCATTGACAACTGGATCGTTGTCCCCCACATTTAAATATGCGGCTGCTGCCGCCTCTGCCTCTGCAGCCTCTGCTGCCGCTGCCCGTGCTGCAGCACGTTCATCCATAAGACGCTTCCGATTTGATGCACTAGGGCGATGTCTCGCAGGAGGACGGGGAGGAGAGTCATCGCGGGATGCCATCTGAAAAGAAAAAACAAAGCAAAAAATATTGATTTTAAAATGTAAAGAAAATATTGTCATCTTAACAATAAAGTGAAGAAAGCAGGACTAAGATCAACACTTGACAAGCACTAAGCCACTAACGTTAATACTGAGTTACCAACTTACCCAGTTGAAATAAGCTAACCTACTATATTCTAGAAGATCCATGATCATGCAGAGGAAACATGTGGCTAGAGTAAATATGTCTTGATCTAAGATGAAAAAAACAGGTAAGATGCAATATCAATTATCAAGTCTTGCTCTAGAAGTAGTAACCAGTAAGTTATTAAATAATAGAAATAAATAAAATAATAAGAATGCAACAAAATAATAGTACAGTAAAGAACTTGAATCTTTAGAGAGAAAAAGAATGATAGCGCAGAATCTATTAATGTTGATGCTAGGAATAGTTTCACTTCTAAGTTTTAACCATGATAGATCTAATGGAGCAATCAGAACAGGTTGCACGTTTCACTTCTAATGGATCTAATCTGTACAATTAATATTTTTTAATTATTCCCACCAATCCACTAATCTACCCAGTTTGAATCCTATCTCTAGGAAACATTCCACTTTGTCCCCTCTTCCTAACTACATCATATTCATATCCTATTTTGTAATCACAAAAAGATTTAACAAGCCCCACCCTCTTTCTCAGAAAAAGAAAACCGGAAAAAAAAAAATAAAACTTCAACCCATTGTCCATGTACATGATCTCCCTGCCCTCAGCATACCATCACCATCAAGGCACTCTCTTAAAATTCAGCCATAAAACCACCTCAATTCTGGCTATCTTCATCAGCCACTTGACCACAGAAACAGAATGTTAACTGAAAGACCCACCTCTACGGATATTGTGATCAATAAGGGATTTTATCATTCATGAATAAATATTTCAGCCTTATTTACAGGAGGGAGAACGACTTCAAATTCAATAAGAATATTTACAAATAAAATTGACACAAGAGAACTCCCAAAGATAGGCATAGATTTTAAAATCTGATTAGTTAAGTGAAGAAATTAAAATTCCACATATACCTAAAAACAAATTACACATAAAATACAAAGAAGGAAAAGAAAAGTACCACGGCTAGAGAATCAGATTTGCGTTGCGACTTGGAGGAAGAGAGTGAGACTTGGGCAGCGATTCGAGTGAGAGTGAGAATGAAATCGACACTGTGAGATGGAGAAGACAAAGGTTGCGACTTGGAGGAAGAGAGTGAGACTTGGATCGCGAGTGAGAGTGAGAGTGAGAAAGAGAGATCGACACTGTGTGAGAAAGGGAGGTTTGTGAGAGTGAGAGACTTTTCGAGAAACTATATTTTCACACGGGTCGTAAGCATGTGTTACGACCTGCAGGTCGTAGCACCTGCTTACGACCAATTAAAAACACACTTTTTGAATTAGTCGTAAGCAGGTGTTACGACCTGCAGGTCAGGTGTTACGACCTGCAGGTCGTAACACATGCTTACGACCCGTGTGAAAATATGTAGTCGTAAGAAGGTGCTACGACCAATAGGTCGTAACACCTGCTTACGACCCGTATTAAAATTTTGTTTAAAAGGGTCGTAAGGGGGTGTTACGACCTGGTGGTCGTAGTGTCCCCTTACGACCCGTGTTAAATTTTTTTTTTTTTAAAGGGGCATGATGGGTATTATTTTAATATTTGGGGTGGCAACCATAGAGTATGGGGTGGCAAAATAAAAACCCTGGTTTTAATCCATATTTATTTTCGCAAAATTGGTTTAAGTTCAACCTTTGTTGATTCAATCTTCACTTTCACAGAGCCATTTTCGATAATGGACATGATCTATGCCAAGTAATCTTCACAAGAATCAAGAATCGAGATCAGTATTGGCAATTACGGTTCAGGTCCGCTGGCGCGTCCGTCTTGCCCACAAAAAATGCTGGCAGGGCATAGATTTTTCCCCCATTTTTCAATGCAGGTAGGGCATACCCGCCCTTTAAATTTACGGGCATTTTAGGGCGGCACGCGAGCTATTTAAAAAAAAATCTGTTTTAATTGACCCAACCAAATAGAACTGGCCCAAAACAAATTAGGGTAAAAACTCAAATTACTTCCCTTCATTCATAGCTGGCTTATGGTTTCTTTAGCACTATCGGTGGATCTCAGCCACTAGCCCAAAATTTTCAGTAGTGTTTTCATTTTTCATGGCCTATTTGATTATGGTTAGCAGGTAGCAGCAGGAGACAAATCAAATTATAAAAGCCATAAGCCTAAGCCCATAAAAAGGCCCTTCATTATGTTGAATTTATTAATTTTTCGTTTTTTTATAATTCTGAAAAAAAAAAATTGGGCCGCCTGCATGCCGCCCGCAAAAAACATGTGCGGGCAGGGCATGAATTTTCTGCCCTAAATCAAAAACAGGCCACCCATGCTCGCCCGCAAAATTCCCGGGCCAATGCGTGCCCGGCCCATGCCCGCCCTTTGGCCATAATTGCTAATGCTAATCGAGATCGTGTTTTCTGATTAAAGATGGTAGAGGTGGTCACTGGTGATGAGGAAAGCGAGGTTTTCACCGTTGCCAATGGTGACGAAAGAGATGAGGGTGGATGATGTGACGAAGGGTGAGGTCAGGGATGAACAACTTCAATGCACATACAACAACCATCGCAATCACCATCGTCACTTGCACAACCATCATCAGTCGTCACTTGCAAAATGGGAAGGGTGAGATACACGATTTTCATTATGAGAGACACTATTCAGATTTTTGCTGCCACAGCTAAAGAGGAATGAGAGTACGTTAAAGGCTTAATTATGTCACTAGTCCTTGAAGTTTGGGGTACTTTTGCCAAATACACTTATTCTATTTATTCAATGTTTGACTCCCCGAAGTTATTTCCGGGTTTATCATATACCACTACTATCAATTCTGGCCAATTTTGCTGATATGTAACATCGAAATTCTGGTCAAACGCAGGAGGTTGGTCTTGTGGTGCCGCGTGATGTCAGATGGGTGAAAACGACCTCTCTCTTCAATCTTGTTTTTCTTTTTTTTTATTTAACTAAAAATATAAAAATATTAAGTTTTTTAGTTTTTTAATTTAAAGAAGAAAAAAAAGATCTTCGCCCATGGGGCACCACGTGAGCGTCTGACCATGATTTCGATGTTACATGTCAGCAAAATTGGTCAGAATTGGTAGTAGGGATATATGACAAACCCAGAAGTAACTTCGGGAAGTCAGACATTGAAAAAATAAGAATAATGGTATCTGGCAAAAACACCACAAACTTCATGAACTTGTGACATAATTAAGCCTAGGTTAAATGTGAAAGTGTGAAACAAATTGAGCTGGATAATCCATTTATTTGGTTTGGATAAAAATGAATCTAGATAATATGGACTAGGCTAGATCCAGGTAGTAAAAAAAATGGATTTTTATTAGATTGGATTTAGTTTGGTTGATGGAATAGGTTCTTATGAACAACCCTAATAATGGACAGGTTGGAATGTAGATAAGTGATAAGATCCATAGATTTATTGGCTTAAGGTTTTGGAGCCATGATGTGATATCAAGTTCACTTATATGTTTCTTCATCATTTAGCCCATTATTTAAAATATAGTTAATCGTGTTTTTGGCCCCTGTAAATAAGATAAGTTTGGGGTTTAGTCCTTGTAAGTTCTTTTGCAAGATTTTAATCTTTGCAAAGTCCAAAATTTTGGAATTAGTCCCTGCATCTATCTTGTTTCGTTAAGCGTCAACTTGGCAGACAAAAGTCCACATCAAAATTGCCAAGTCGCATGCTACATGTATAGGTGTACTGACGTAGCCCTTGCTTTTCAAATATGTTGCAACAGGAAGCCAAGTCCAACTTTCCTTCTCTCACGCTAACTGCACACTAGCCTTAGTATTATCTATAGTTTGTTTTGTATTTTATTCTTTTACTTTTGTATTTATCTTCTCCTAGCTTTCTGATAAGGTTGTTGTAATCTTAAATACATATAGCCACCTCTGTACACTAATACGATTCAATTTCGAAAATATATCTAAGTATAATTCTCTTTATGGTATCAGACTTTTCTGCTTAACAGCATTATCGATCCTGCATCATGGCTCTTGCTACCTCTGCTGCCAAACCTCTTGTTGAATTCCCTACAGCCTCTACCCTTCCCATCAAACTTTCTGCATCCAACTACCCCACCTGGTTCAAGCAGATTACCAATCTTCTCATTGCCAATGATACAATTGGTTATGTCCGTGGAACTATTCCTTGTCCTCCTGCCACTGTCGGTACTGGAGATGACGTTGCTGCCAATCCTGCTCATTCCCATTGGGTTCGGCAGGACCATTACGTGTATCTTGCTCTCTTGGGTTCCTGTGGTCCTGATGCGCAGATTATCATGTCATCTGCACCCTCATCTGCTGATGAATGGCTGCGACTTTCCAAGGCCTATGCCAACTGTTCCCGGACTCGTGTGATGTCCTTGAAGGAGCGTCTTGCTTCTATCACCAAAGGTACTTTACCTGTCAGTGACTATCTGCGTTCTATTCGTTTTATTGCAGATGAATTGGCCTTAATTGGGCACCCTGTTGATGATCTTGATCTTGTTATTGCTACTCTTAATGGCCTCGGTCCATCCTTCTGTGAGTTCAATGCCTCTATCCGTTCTCGTGATTCACCATTGTCTTTTGACGAATTGTTTAATAAGTTAGTTGATTTTGAGATTTTCCTTCAGCGTGATGACCGCCATCAACAATCTCTCCCTCTCACTGCTAATTATGTTCACCGTTCATCTTCTTATGCTGGTCGTGGAAAAAGACCCAACCGTGACTTCTCTTCCACCACTAAGCTTGTCTCTGCTTCCAACTTTGCTCCACCACCCAATTCTCGGCGCTCTCATTCCACCTCAATTCCTACATGTCAGTATTGCAATCGTCGTGGCCATACTGCTAAAACCTGCTATCAGATTAATGGCTTTCCTAATCGTCCTACTGCAAACTCTGTTCATGTAACTGGCAACAATGAACCTTCCTGGTTACTTGACTCTGGTGCGTCTCATCATGTTACTCATGATCTCAACAATCTCTCTCTCCAATGACTACACTAGCTCTGATCAGCTAGTTGTTGCAAATGGTAAGGGTCTATCCATTAAACACTCTGGTTCCACTCATCTTTCTACATCTACTCATTCTCTTCATCTTTCCAACATTTTACATGTTCCTAGTGTTTCACATAATCTTATTTCTGTCTCACAATTATGCCAAACTAATAATGTGTCCATTGAATTTTTCCCTTGGCACTTTGAGGTCAAGGATCTTCAAACAGGGACGATTCTACTGCGCGGAAAGAATGAAGATAACATGTACACCTTGAGAGCATCCTCTTCACCACCACAAGCCCATCACACCCAAGTTCACCCATCCTTGCATTTGTGGCATCACCGTCTAGGTCACCCTGCCTCCCGCACTCTTCATCATACTCTCAAGACCAACAAGCTTTGTTTTTCCTCCTCTTCCCCGCCTCCCGCATGTTTAGACTGTATGCAAAATAAAAGTCATAAATTACCATTTTCCCAGTCTAGTTTGTCAAGTAATCATCCTTTAGGAATTATTTATTCTGATGTTTGGGGTCCTGCGTCTGTTTCATCAATAAATGGATTTCGCTATTATGTTATCTTCATTGATCTGTTTTCCAAATATGTCTGGTTATATCCTATGAAATACAAATCTGATGTCGCTACAATATTTCCAATTTTTAAATCTCTTGTTGAAAATCAATTAAATTCCAAAATTAAAACTCTTTACTCTGATAATGGTGGCGAATTCATTAAATTAAGGTCATTTCTCCAATATCATGGTATTACTCATCTCACCACTCCTTCCCATACCCCTGAACACAATGGTTTATCCGAACGCAAACATTGCCATCTTGTTGAAACCGCCAAGTGTCTTCTTCATCATGCTTCCTTACCCATTAAGTTTTGGTGTTATGCCCTTCAAACAGCGACTTATCTCATAAATCGTATGCCTACCCGTCGCCTTAATATGAAAACCCCTCTTCATGCTCTTTTTAACTGCGATCCTAATTACACTAAACTTCGCACCTTTGGCTGTCTCTGTTTTCCCTGGCTTGTTCCATACACTAACAACAAACTTCTTCCTAAGTCTCAACCCTGTGTATTCGTTGGTTATAGCCCTACCCAAAGTGCCTACTTATGTTACAATATTTCCTCCAACAAATTATATACCTCCCGTCATGTTCAATTTGTTGAAACAATTTTTCCATATGCAAATCAGCCCAATCTATTTCCTCCGTGCCTACTTCCCAAACCAGCCCACAATTTCCTCTTTCTATTGTTCATTCTCCTTCTGAGCCCATTAGGCCCGTTTCACTTGGCTCTATTACTCCATCCTCATCTTCTTGCCCTAACCGTGTCACACAGCATCTGCTCCCTCCTTCTGTGTCATCTCCCCTGTGTCCACATCCCTTGGTGCCGTCTCATGAGTGTTTGCCCTCTACTCCTCTACACACCGTCACAACCATGCCAATACCCTCTGAACCCGTCCCCAACTCCTCTCCCATTCCTGACCTTGTTACCCACTCGCCCACTGAACCCGTCACCCTCCTTCCATCATCACACGCCTTGCCACTTCCATCTCAACCCGCTGAAACCGTCACCACCCTCCCACCAGTCCACACCTCCCAACTCCCATCTGAACCTGTGACCTGTGACCTCTGACCCAACTCCACCCTCACCTGTAACCTCTGACCCAACTCCACCCTCACCCGTAACCCTCTCTCAAGATGTCTACACGGATGCTTCCTCTCTTGCCGCTGCAGTAGAACCGCCACCTCCGCTCGATGATGTTCATCCCTTACCTTCCCATCCCATGCTCACTCGGTCTAAAAATGGTATCTTTAAGCCCAAACGACTGTATCTGGTTTCCAAATTTCCACTCCCTGAACCGGTGGAACCAACATGCTTAACTCAGGCTCTCAAAAATCCACACTGGAAATCTGCCATGTCTGATGAATTTAATGCCCTTATTGCAAATGGTACCTGGATTTTAGTTCCCCGAAAGCCTGATTTTAATGTCATTGGAAACAAGTGGGTTTATCGTCTCAAACGGCATACCGATGGTTCTATTGCTCGGTACAAAGCACGGTTAGTTGCCAAGGGGTACCACCAACGTCCTGGTGTTGATTTCACTGACACATTTAGCCTTGTTGTGAAGCCTCAAACAATTAAATTGGTTCTGTGTATTGCACTTTCTCGTGGCTGGTCTCTTCGTCAAATGGATGTTAATAACGCCTTTCTTCATGGCACTATTAAGGAGGATTTGTACATGGCTCAGCCACCTGGCTTTATCCATCCTCAGTTTCCTAATCATGTCTGTAAACTTCAGAAGTCACTGTACGGCCTCAAACAAGCTCCGCGTGCTTGGTATACTGAACTTCGACAGTTCCTACTCAGCTATGGTTTCACTAATTCCAGGTCGGATACTTCTTTGTTTGTTTATCACCAACATGGCATTACATCATATTTCCTAGTCTATGTAGATGATTTATTGCTCACTGGTAATGATCAGCAATTCCTAGCCACTTTTCAACTGGCCTTAGCTGAGCGGTTTTCCTTAAAGGATCTTGGGCCTCCTAGTCATTTTCTGGGTGTTGAAATTATTCCAACCACAACAAGTTTATTTTTAACTCAGCATCACTACATTCGTGATCTTCTTCATTCCTCTAAAATGCATGATGCCAAGCCTGTTTCTACTCCTATGGCTACTACTTGTGATCTCTCAGCTCCCTCTGATGTTTCCTCATGTGATGTTACTGAATATCGTCGCATTGTTGGGTCTCTCCAATATTTGTCTACCACAAGACCTGATGTATCCTTTGCTGTTAATAAGCTGTCATAGTTCATGGCTGCTCCCTCTATACTTCATCTGCAGGCTGCTAAACGCGTTCTTCGGTATCTCAAAGGTACTATTGCTCATGGCCTTCATCTTTGTAGTGACTCCAATCTTCACTTAACTGCTTTCTGTGATGCTGATTGGGCGGGTGACACCGCTGATCGTCGCTCCACTGCTGCATACATTGTTTATTTGGGTCCCAATGCCATTTCCTGGTCTTGCAAGAAGCAAAAATCAGTCGCCAAATCATCTACTGAAGCTGAATATCGAACTATTGGCACTACTGCGGATGAATTACTCTTCCTCCAGCAACTACTTACTGAACTTCATTTCCCTCTTCTCAAGCACCCTACTGTTTACTCTGACAACATTGGTGCTACCTACCTCTGTGCTAATCCGGTCTTTCATTCTCGAATGAAACATTTGGCTATTGCCTACCACTTTGTCCGTGAGTTAGTCGCTAATAAAGAATTACAAGTACTCCACATCCCCTCCGATAATCAGCTTGCAGATCTTCTCACAAAACCACTGTCTACTCCGCGCCATACTTCTCTGACATCCAAGATTGGTGTTGTCTGTGCCTCCACCATCTTGAGGGAGCGTATAGGTGTACTGACGTAGCCCTTGCTTTTCAAATATGTTGCAACAGGAAGCCAAGTCCAACTTTCCTTCTCTCACGCTAACTGCACACTAGCCTTAGTATTATCTATAGTTTGTTTTGTATTTTATTCTTTTACTTTTGTATTTATCTTCTCCTAGCTTTCTGATAAGGTTGTTGTAATCTTAAATACATATAGCCACCTCTGTACACTAATACGATTCAATTTCGAAAATATATCTAAGTATATTCTCTTTAACATGTACCACATATGACGCGAATTTTTTTTTAAAAGTTTTTATGTAAATAAATACTGGGAAAATAAAAAAAAAATCGAAAATATGAAAAAAAAATCAAAAATGATACAAAAAAATATAGTTGCATTTTCCTATTATTTATCAAATATAAAATAAAATAAAATTTTTCGCATTCCGTTTTGAATTAGAGGCGTTAAAAATTATGAAGAGATTGTTAAAAAAATATGGCTTTTCCCATGTGAAATGATTAAAAATCCACATGTCATGTGGCAATGCGAATGTGTCATGTCAATACTTAATGAAAAAGATAAATAGAGAGACTAATTTCAAAACTTTAAAATATACAAAGATTAAAACTGTGAGAAAAACTTTCAGAAACTTAAACATAAAATTAACTCTATTTGCGAGCACAAAAACTTAATTGACCCTCTGAAATCTATACCATTCTAATGGTCTCTACAATTTCTAAGAGAAATATATTACTCCCTGACCGCAGCATCAACGTCAATGTTCTCAACCTTTCCACCCCAACCCAAGATGATAAACTATGTATAGTCAAAGCATGCCAATTAATGGTCGATGTATATGTTTCCTACCCTCGTCCATGTGTTGAAGGATGGTTGGCCTTCCTTAGGTTTTATCCTGATGACTTTGGCCATCTTTCTTCTTCACAAATTTCCTTTTTAAAAATTTCCTTTAAAATAAAAGTGATGAACGCTTGCAAGAGCTAGCTTTCTACAAACTCAGACATAAATCTTGGACTAATTCACCTCTATATTATATTTCTAAGACCAAACATTTTAACGAGAGCTTCTCACACAACGGAACTTTCACATGAAAAATTGACAAAATAAAAGCCTATAAGATATGCCTCATGTCAGTCCGTTAATTATTATTTAAATTTTCAATATATCAATACAATGTTTCATTCTTGAATATTTCAAAAAAAAATTTAAAAAAATTGTATCAATGCACAGTGCAAAGGTGCACTGTTTCGGTCTCTAAAATTGTATCATTCCTTTAAAATATCATTACTTAGAAATACCCCAGGTTCAAGCTACCAGAAGAGGGTCAGAAGTTTGACTTTAAGCTTGGACATGTTTTCAACAGTAAGAATTTGGTGAGAGCAGCAGTTAAGGAGTATGCTTTGGAGCGCAAAAAGAATGTAAGGTTTTCAAAGAATGACAGAAAAAGGGTGGTTGTGAAATGTGAACAAGGTTGTCCATTTTATTTGAGATTCTCAAGAACAAATACAAGTCAATGCTATCAGCTTGTGACTTGTGTTCCCACCCACACATGTTGTAGGACAGCCAAGAATAGACAAGCCAAGACAAAAGTGTTAGCAAGAAAGTTTATGCCTCTTCTTAGGCATACTCCAACTATGAAGACAAGGGCTTTATGTTCAGAGGCTAGGAAAAGATGGGATGTGCATCTGTCAAAGTTTCAAGGTTATAGGGCCAAAAGGAAGGCAATTGAGCTTATACAAGGTGGATTGGTAGATCAATACACAATTGAGCTTATGAATTGGTTTTAATTTTTTTTTCCTTCTTTGCCTTGTAGACAAACCCTGAAATGGAAAGACCAGGAGGGGAAACTGAATCACAAGCAAACTCCTCTCAGCCCACTCAACCTACTTAGCCCACTGAAGCAAACCCCTCTCAGCCCACTCAACCAACACAAACCCACACAACACAAATCCATCCCCAACTATCCCAAACATCAGTCTCTCTTTCCCAACCACCTCAAACCCAATCAGCACAAACCCAACAAGCCCTCACACAACTGTCCCAAACCCAATCTGCCATACCAACCGAGGCAAACAAAAAGAAGAGGGGAAGGCCACAAGGTTCAAGATCAGCTGCTAACAAAAAACAAAAGTGAAGGCTTGTGAAGACATATGATGTAATGGGTTTATGCAATTATTTTGATGTAATGGGTTTATGATGTAATGGACAAACACTGTTTTGGGTATATTATTCTGAATTGGTATGTAATAGGGTTAGTTTTGGTATGGCTGGATGCCATTGTTATTTTGCCATGGGTTGTTCCACTGTTATGCAGCCCTAAGTATGTACTGAATTTGCCCAAACCATGTTATGAAATACTTTCTTAATTTCAGGTTATGCAATGTGCACAAAGTTATATCTCTTAATTTATATTCTTATCTGTTTTTTTTTTGCTCTGTGAAAACATTACAAATGTGTACATTTTCAGTACATGTGTTTAATTTCAGCAGGGGAAATGACAAATTTATGTGAAGGTTATGTGAAAATTGCTCTGGCTTGTCTTGAACACAGGCTTAGTTTACTAATGTTATATGTTTTGCACTGATATATAACAGCAAAATGATGCAGAAATAACAAGTACAATATCATAATGTGGACAATTCATATAACACCAGAATGATGCAGAAATAACACTTCTCATTCATATTACTTGGTTACATAACAGGGTCACAATTTTTACTTACATAAACACTATCAGCTCAATACAACCATTTCCCTAACCCCTAACCATTAATATTATTACCAACAACATTACAATAAGCACCCAAGATACCTCCAAAACCCCCAGCATGTATTTCTCCCTCATCTTCAGAACACTAACTTCCTTCAGCAAAGACCTAATAACCTTCTTCTGTCTTTCATTCACCTCTTGGTCATGCCAAATGAAGAAATTGCAAGCTAGTTTCCTCTTCTCATAGTCATATCTGCCACACCCATAGAAACGCCTCCCAGAATTGTCAAATGAGTGTGAGGTGATCAGAGGAGCTCGAACCTTGCAGAAACATTCATGGTAATGCCTCTCCTGCGATGACAGAGAAGAAGAAGAACAAGAAGAAGCATAGGACCACTCCTTGCCGCCACCCATTGATGTCGATTTTGGAGAAGAACAAGAAGAAGAAGAAGCTTCGGTGATAACGAAGAAGAAGAAGCTGCGGATGTGGAAGCCAAGACAATTTAGGGTTCACTTTAGGAAATGAATCTGAGTAAAGAAGAAGAATTTACAACACTCACGTGGGTAGCATGTGCCTCGTAGGTTTAACTTTTTTTTTTAATTTTTTTTAATTTTTTAAATTTTATTTTAATTTTCGATTATTATTTTTTTAAAAAAATATTTATTACAACCCATTCTGATGCTGACACGTGTCCCTCCGTCAGCCACGTCAGCAGGGTTAACGGAATAGTTGACGGAGGGAGCAAAATTGCAACTTCTGAAAACGTGGGGACCAAAATCGCTAGATTAAAACTGGGGGGACCAAAATCGCTAATTTGTGATAATTGGGGGACCAAAAGTGCAATTAAGCCTAAATATTATTGTTAAAAAATCTTCTTTCAATCTTTATTATAGGTCACCTTCTAAAAGATTTTTTTTGTCCTAATCATAAGTCACTTTATATTTCCTATACATCATTTGTTGCTTTTTCTATTTTTTGTCTTTATTAGATGTTTTGATTATCTGTGTTTTTTTTGTTCATTGATGAGTGTGAATTTACACAAAAAAAAAATTATAAGGTAAAATTGTAATGTTACAATATATTCTCATAAAATTCATAAAACTAACTACTTTCCTTAATATGTGTAATTCATTTAAGTATGCCCTATGATAAAGATACAAGGAAGCAAATAAAAAAAACTATTGTATGAGAGCAAGGTGTTTTGACTATTTGTGTTTTTTTGTTGTTCATTGATGAGTGCGAATTTCTTTAAAAAAATGAGAGGGTAAAATTGTAATATTACAATGTATTCTCATAAAATTCATAAAACTAATTATTTTTCTTAGTATATGTAATTCAATTAAGTATGGAGAAAGTAAATAAAAACACTACTGTACGAGAGCAAGGTATCGGAACTCACAAATTATATTGTTGCAAGTTCTTCAATTACTTCCTCCATCCTTTAAAAAAAAAAAAATTAAAATTGATGTACCGGTGCTTGCACTCGGTACAGGTTAAAGGAAATACATGATTTCCAATTGTAAGGTATCAGTATGTTTTAGAAAAATTTTTTATTTAATAAAATCTACTTAGACTATCATAAATTTAATTTGATTTATTTTATTGCCAAATAAATTTAATTTGATTTATTTTAATGCAAAATTTTATTGTATTTTATTTTTTAGAACTATTTCATTTTAAATAACAAATATAATGATTGATATATATTATGTATTAAACCAATCACAGTATTAAAATAATATTATTATTAATTAATAATATAATAAAAAATTCAAACAACCTGTGAAATGCACGGGATAAAAACTAGTTGATGATACCATCAAGGCTAAACCTATCAACTTTAAAGAACTAGCTATTCTTTGTTGCAAATTATATGCTACAAAGTCATTTGAATCTTTGGTTGTTTCTGGTTCACACCTAGTCCTTGGTAGAAATGTACTCATTGGAGTCTTGATCAAGCATGCATATGTTTTGTTTTCAATTGTGTCATGTGGCAAAAATAAATTGGACACATCTATATATGTATGGTTTTGATTTGATCTGTTGCTGAAAAATTACACTGAATAGAACTTTAATATGTGGAAAACTTAAGTCAGCATTGGTTAGAGACCAAGCCAACAGATGAATCATATTTAGCATCAACAAGACTAGATAGATAAAATAAATTCATCTGCAACACAAAATTTCCCAAATGGGAAAAGGATAGGAACTTTAAACTACACAAAATAAAAAGAAACTTATGAGTTATGACCCAACCTTGTTCACTAAACAGCACTTTCCCACTTTCCCTTTGAATCAAGTAAAACTCTAAATTATTTACATAATTTCCCCTCCGAGATCAGAAAAATTGCCTGAACACAATGAATTCCTAAAGAATACCCCATTGGACAATGAAACACCGAAATTCACTGTTAAAACCACTTGAGGAATAACTCAAACTGCACAAAAAATCATGTGGTCTCTCTCAAGCAATTTCCAGGCAAGAGAAACTTGTACTTCTCTGCATTTTCAAGCAGATAAGCAGGAAGATGAACCGCGGAATAGGAATGCGGTATTGACCCCATTTTACCGATTATTTCCTTAAAGGTGTACTCCTCTGGTAGCATATCAAACAAATCATCCCCTTTACAAATTACACTTTGAATTCTTTTGGGATTTAAGTAATGAGAGAATCTAACTCTGTCGTAATGACTATAGGCTTTCATCTTGAATATGAAATCGCTGATTCGGCGGAAACAAAAGCTACAATGCCAACCAGAATCTGCCAATAACACATCAGACTGTCGATAATGCGCATACCTTGTCTTACCACTCTGATACCTGTGAACAGAAGCTCTCCAGCTGCTATCGTCCGCATGAAACTCGAAAGAATAGAGATAATTCCTCAGCTGAAGATGAAGTACTGAAGGTATTTCATCACACCACCTCAAGAGGTTAATAGTGTGAGCACTCGGTATCTCATCAACATCAGACATAATCAACAAATCATCGTCCATGATACCAGCTATCCTAAGGAGCTGATCCAACGCGACTCGCTGAAATGCTTCCTCAACGAACGGGTTTTCCCCTTTCTTAAATCTCCCACCAATCATACCATAAGTTAACCGATTCTCCACAAATTTGAACTGCTCCCTATTGGCTTTGAAAACCAAAGGCTTAGGCCTGGCAGTGAATGTGGAATTTGACTCGAGCAGAACAAACTGTGTTATGTAGGGATGCAATTCCCTCCAGCGCAAGTTAAGTATTTCCACCTCGTTACTGAACAACACAGCATCAAAAACACGCCTAGGGTACTCACGGATTCCCCAGCCGTGAAGTTTGCAAAGATTTTCCATCGAAACATTCTGGTTGTAGTAATGCGGGATGACATTGAAAGGCTTGGGTGGTCTTTCCCATAGCGGCCGCAGGAAGTATGTGATTTTCTGTCCATGTAAGTAGATTCCAAAGATGCACATTGGAACAACGGCAAAAAGGAATATCCATGTTTTCACATCCACACCTAGCAAAATGCAGCGGATTCTTGACATGCCTGATACTTGACTCGATTCCTACATAATTTAAAAATAAACATCTGAGTAATCATAATGAACAACAAGAAAATAAACTCGACAATGCAAGTACATTCAATCCTGCCATTAAATTAAACCTTAACTAACATCTAGTTTTTTCCTCTCCATTGATGTAATATTTTCAATTTATCATTTAACATGGTATCAGAAATTTCCACAATACCACGGTCAATTCTAATCATAAAGCCTAAAGCTGCATCATGATCAAGGACGTGGCAGAACTAGAATATTTTGAGAAGACTAAAGTACAATAATATTTTTATTCAGGAAACCAAGTTAAACAAAATTATAATCTCCTATTTTTCTTTACAAAAAATCATATGCTAAAAACAGCCCCTGCATTGACTTTATTTTTATGAAGAGATAAAATTAAGCAAACCTCCCCCTGTGTTGACTTTATTATTATTATTATTTTAAATATGATATATCAACTTATAAATCAGCTTACATAATAAAGAATGTGATATGTGTCCAAAGTAATACTTTGCGTATTAATAATTGTTTAACAAGTGACATGTGCCACTTTCTCCAAATGATATCTCATTAGTCATTACTCTAAACTAAAGTCAAGGCACGGGCAGGTTGGCTTAATCTTTGAAACTGCACAATCAGAATTCATCACGTTTTAAGAACTTTAGATTGAATCACAACATCAACAACCACCTAGCACGTTTCTAAATTACAGCTGTGATCGCAATAGTAGTTAAGTTTACTCGTTTACCACAATTACATATGCCTTTTTACCGCAATTCCAGATAAACATGGGAAATTGCGACCACGGCTGCAATTGCGGTTGCAGACCACAATTTAGAACCATGCTACCTAGTTCCAACACCGAGCACGGCCCCTCACAGTTATTGTGTGGTCCGGGACAACATCCACACAGTTGATTTCATTAAATATTTATATTTTTAATTAATTAATAATACATTCAAGGTGTGGATGTAACCGAGACCAGACAGTAATTCCTCCCCTCACAGAGGACATGCAATAAAAAAAATATGCAATGAAAGTTGCTAACGTGGGGAATCGATGATGATGACGAAGAACAAAAGGGGGGGCAAAAGAGTCAACTCAAATGCAGAATTGCCGCAAGTCCACGACCAACCATTATCTTCATTACTGCCTAACTCAAAAAAAAAATCAATATCTCAAACCAAACTAACAAATGCTATATTCAATTTCATTTTTTTCATTTTTTATTTTTTTTTCCCAGAATCATCAAAGCAAATTAAATAAAAAGGGTGCCGGTTTCCCCAAGTGACTCTTGTTGGTTTGGAACATGACTTCCAATCTTCAAGATGTTGGGTTCCAAACCGGCATGCAAGAAGAAACAAAATTAATTTTTTAAAAAGAGGGTAATTCAAATAGAAAACAAATGAAACTAGAAAGTTAACAATTAAAAAAATAATATTTTTATAATTTATCTAATACTATAACATAATAAAATAGTATTATACCTGGCCACAAACAGTGGAGCACAAATCATCGGACTTCTTAGGACAATGATGTCCACCACCATCCCCCATCATGCAACACATTTTTGTTTTTCTTTCTAGGTGCTTGCTTGTTGTTCAGAGGAAGGAATTTTGTTTCAGAGGGTAAAAATGAGAAAAACAAATAGAAATGGTTATTTGATTATGGTAGTGGTGTTGGGAGAGAAAACAGAGAGACACGATATATAGGAAGTACGGTTTTAAGGAATCGTGTGAATTGTGTGTTCAGCAGTTGAACTTTTGTGTTCCACTTCTTCCTTTTTTTCTTATAAAAGAGCAAAATGGTTGTGTTGTTGTTGTTGTTCTCAATGCTTAACTCAACGCCGAGCTTTTAACTAAAGTTAAGTACTTGTTCGTTGTTTCTATCATCACAACATCTGGCAATGCCAAATGGGAAACTTATTTATAAATTATCCAAACACTAAATGCTGACTTTTACGGGAAAGTACACACGCTTTCTCGGAAACTTAGGGGGTGTTCTCGTCATTTCGGTTTGTTTTTTTGGAAACCGGTAATATTGAAAATGCGAATATTTAATATATATTTTCAAAATAATTCTTATTAATATTACTAAGAATCCAAAAAATATTAAGTAAGTAAAAATATTTGTAAAGAAAATAATTAATATATCAAAATTGATATAAAATTTATTAATTAAAGATAAAATAAAAAGCTAAAAAATGTTTTTTTTTTAATTAATGAAGTACTATCTATCTTCTTCTCTGCAGTTTACTAAGTCAGTCACCACGCGGTCATCCATCATTTGATTGACAGACTGTTTCATAAGTAAACGCATTGATAGCTTAGTCTTTAAATTTGTTTTTTTTAAGAGCATGAATAGCTTAGTCTTAATATTACATCAATATTCATTGCTAGTTTTCAGTCCATGCATTGCACAGTATGCACGGGTCTTGTGTTTGCTGGGACTTAGTTAAGAGTTAATTGCGAATAATTTAGTATAATATTTGTTTATTTAATTAGTATAAATTTATTTTTACACCTAAAATAATTTATTGATATTTACATGAGATACTTTATAAAAATTTATGCTAATGTGAGATACTTATAGTTCAAATGTAATTTCAAAACATTATTCAACCCAAAAAAATGGAATCTAAGAAACATTAATCAATCCGGACAAATATATTTGAATATGAGACTATATATTAACTCTTTCTCCTTACCTTTTTGAATTTTGGTTTAAAACATCTTCATCACATATATCTTCTTTAGCTCCTTTTTTTATTAAGTTGTTGTCATTCACTACTAAAAAACCAAGATTTAGTCACCAAAATTTGTGACCGAAATGGAAACGGTCACAAATAGTGACCGATTTAGTGACCGGAAAGGAAACGGTCACAAATAGTGACCGATTTAGTGACCAATATTGAAAAAAAAAATATTTTGTGACCGAAATAGTGACTGAAATTTTCAGTCACTAAATCAGTCACCAACACGTTTTTTTTTTAAAAAAAGTACAATTTAGTGACTGAATAAATTCAGTCACTAAAATCAGTCACTAAGGGAACCAAATAATTGGTGAAAAGAACCGGGAAATATCCCGCTTTATTCGTGTATTATTTCACTTTTTCACTCTTTCACTTTATGCTCACCCTAGCAACCCTTGCTTGTAAGGCAACAAGGTCTTCTTCTTCAACTCCTCTGATGCAGCCGAAACCGTTCCTCGCCGCCGCCGCGAAACAGAACCGGAACTCTCTGTGGATCGGAAACTAGAGTTCCTGACATCCTCGTGGGTTGTCCCTTTGGACAGAACCGCATACTTTCACCTCCCTCTTTCAGCCACCGCCACCACCTCCCTCTTTCACGTCCACCGCCACCACCTCTCTCCTTCACCACCACCTCCCTCCTTCACGGCCACCTCCCTCTTTCACCACCACCGCCACCTCTCCATAAATCCCTAAATCCCTAAATCGTCGTCGTAAATTTTATCTTTCTCTCATCGTCATCGTCAATTTCTTGGCTCACGGCAACGGCGGCGTCGAGAACCCCCATCACCGTACGTCGAGAATCATCTCACTATGCTCCTCTTCTTGCTTTGCTGCCTCTGAAGCCTTCGATTTCATTCATTTCTTCGGTGAGTTCCTTTCTCACTCTCGGTCATAGCTGCTTCTTCTCATTTCTTCGATTTTGTTTTTTGTATTTTTTGTTTCATGTTTAATTGTTTTTGTTCATTTTGATGTTATGTGGTCTTATGAACAATGTGAGAATGACTACCTCATTGTCCACTGCTTCTGCAGTTTTTATCACGCCACTCTTATCATTGCTGCTCATTGGTAAGAGACTACATACCCGTAGATGTAAAAGGGATGGTGTTTAGCATTACCCAGATTGTGGTGGCACCTATTGTCGCTGGCCTGCTTCATAATCGGTAATACTACAGTTTCAAATAAGTTTGTTGCATTAGTGTTTCCTTAATTTCATATTTGTTTTTATGGCTTCTTTCTATGTATTTGTAATGCTATTAAACCATTTCTACCCTTACTATCAGTATTGGTGACAGCTCTTTGTGTTGGAGCACCACTCGATATTAACTTTTGCACATTGTTTCTACAGTTTCTTTCCTCGCATTTTGATGTTATGTTCATTTTCATTTATGCTTTTGATATTGTCTCTATAGAGTTAAATTACTTGTTTTTGTCTCTTTTTTTAGAGCTAAGTTCGGTTTTTTTTCTTTTTCTTTAAGTGGAGGGGGAAAGTAAGCCAAACAATAGCTTTCTAACCTTAAATAATACCAAAGGGAGGTATGATGTGAGTTTAGATTGATGATTAATAATTTTGATGCCATGATAGTGTAAGACAACTTGTTGTATATTGCAAATAGATTATGGAGTAAACTAAACTAATGTAGAATAAGAGTTTAGAAAAATGGTCTATGAGCCACTTGTACTTTTTACAAGAGATAATTTTATATAGTGGCGTTCTCAAAAACTTAAATTTGAGATTATTTGATTACCGTAACAATACCAATCGATCCGGTGGTATAGTTAAAAAAAATGATTTTGGGTAATAATCTAATAACAAAAACAAAAACACTGTATTTTCCGCAACTTAACCAAAAACACTGTATTTCCCATGTATGGTGCTAATGGATATTCTTCAGGAAAGTTTTCATTTGGAATTTAAAGGATTGCAAAAGCTAGTTAATGGATAACTTTTTGCTCCTAACTATTTTTTTAAAAATTCATATGGGCTCTTTGAAAGGAGTGGAGGATTTATGCTTTCGCTTGGATGATTGACAGGTACATGAATACCCTTGGTAATAAGAAAGGTGAACTTTTCGACATGGGTGGAGGAGTTGGTGAACCTACAGCTGAAGAAAATGTTCGAATGACATCAGGTAATATGTTCAATGGAAGTTATAACTGATACAAATGAGATGATGGCAGCACATTGGCATATAAGTTGAAATTAATTTTACTGTATATGTTTCTGTTGTAATCATTATCTGTCTAGAATTTGTGCTGTGTTTTTTTGTCTGCTAATTTTTTGGAATGGCATGCTTCAACTTTTCATATTTGTTGGTACATCCTACTTAGGACCAGGGGCGAGGAAAGATTGGATTGTTTGGTGGTGCTGTGTGGGAATAACTGTGCTTATTATGGAACTTATTAACAACGTTGCCAAGGCTCATGGTATGTTCTTGTTGCAATTAGTTTGTTCTTGACAAGATGCTATATTTTCCATGCTTATTATACTGTCTTGGTTTATGAAGGGAGACTGCCTTGGTTTACTTGCTCACATGAATCTTTCACATAAACCATAGAGTAATTTTTAATTTGAATTTCATCTGCATTTCATTCGGCTGTCATGGTTTCTGGTCCATTGCCTTTTGTTGTCTCCGTTCCTTGTTTGCAGCATTTAAAGAACAGTGGGTTTCTCCTGTTATTTTGGTTTTCTGCAGCTTTAGTATGCTGTGGGGGTGCAGGGTTACCTTCTGGTTCAGAGCAATAGTAGTTTGGGCTTTAATAGATTGTTTTTTGATTTAGTTCCTTGGGGAGCTGGTGTTGTTTGGCTTGTTCTTTGTTGTGTTCTTGTCATTGGATATTTTCTTTTTGGAAGTATATCTTATACTTCTAAGCTGCTTGGAATAAAACTAATTTTTATAGCCATGATCCGAAGCTATTTATTATTTTCATTATTTGTTTCCCATGCATTCTGTTGTTTGGTTTATGAGTTAATAGAAAACATTGAATAAGATCCCAAAGATGTTTATAAGGGAATGATGTCTTGCAAAATCTCAAGCCTTCTTGCATCAATTCTCATATTAGGTGTAAGGGTAGAATTTTTTTTAATTTGTTTGCTTCTCTCTTTCTAGTTCCTAATTTTGTATCTGTTGTGGAATTGTAGTTCAGTGATGGCTATTGTTACTTGCTTGGTTGGCTTGCACTATGGACATATTATTGTGCATTTTAAAGTAATCCTCACATTCTTCTTTTTTATTATCTTTTTTTCTTTATTATGTTATCAGTTTCATCTAAATTGTTTCTTTATTGCTTCTGTATACAGGACCACAGAGTTAGAATGCTATACTGGATGATCCCTTCATCTTGTCTTGTAGTTTGTGGTCTTACTTTGGACTTGTTTGGTAAGGCATTCAATTCTCTTTACCCTTTTTTTTCATGTGACCACTTTGCCACTAAGATTTCCATTCTTTCTTTGTGGATATTAACTTTGTTCTTCTTTTGTAGGAATGCATATAAATAAGGTTCTCTACTCATTCAGCTACACATGTGTCACTGCTGGTGCTGCAGGCATCCTCTTTGTTGGAACATACTTGATGGTTAGATATTTAATTCTCTCTTACGTCTCTCATCTACTTTTGCAACTTATAGCAGAGTTATTGATCTCAAGGTAGAAAGCACATACACGACATAGGACACAATATAGACACGAGTATATGAGAATTTTTAACATTACACAACACAACAATGTTTTAAGTTAAGTTACAATATTAATGCTAGATGAGCATAGAAGCATGAATGTCAAATCAAAAAAGTAAATCTAAGAAGTTATCAATTACATATAAGAGTGTCTGATACAATTGTGTTCGACATGGACACAATTGCTATTTTGAAATCTCTGTGCTTCATAGAGCTTTAGATACTTGTATTGGTTTCAAATGTGCATATTTTCCTTCTTTTCATTGCTATACAATTTTAATTCTTGTGGAATTTGCTAGCACATTTCTTTGAGAGTTTGCTTTTCTTTAGTTTTTTATGTTTTTTTTTCAGTTACCATCTCTAGTTTCATTTTATGATACAATGCAAAATGATTCATGCTGAATATGCATATAGTCATGAAGAACAAATAAAGCAAGAACTTGATTGGGAGATCAAAAAATCAAGTGCTTCCTTTTGGAGAAGTTTGTCATTCAATTGACATCTAGCGCCTAAGCACTTTTTTATGTTACTTAATTTTTTCCTTAATATCCCTATGTTGTCATTGTTGTGTTGCATTTTTTTTTAAAGTTATTAATTGCTTTAATTGTATTAGCATTGATTGTCTTGTTTCTTTTGTTTGATTGCAGGGTCAAAATCCATGAAGATGTTTTTTGTCTACCATCAAGTTAAATGTTTAGTTTGATATTTGGGCTTAGCTTGTTATGATTTAATAATTCTTAATAATAGTGATGATGATGGTGATGACCATATCCCTCCTACCCTTTAGTCATTACTAATTTGAATATTGAACCTTTTTTTTTTGGTATTTTTGATAACGCGTTGGTGTTTTTGTTTATGTTTACAACAATTTGTGTTTGGTTTAGAATTTCTGGATTATTATTAGGACATGGTTTATGTTATTAGTTGATAGATGCTGGACAACAATTAAATCTTATTTTATATTTTTATTTGTCGATAGTGTTTATTTTTCTAAATTTTGTGAAATATGTGTAGCCAATATATATTTTGAGAAATAGTGTTTATTTTTCTAATATATATTTTGCGATAAAAACAGGGATAAAAACAGTGATTAGTGATTAAAAAATTATGGTTACAAATTTTTTAAATAGTGACGTAACAAATCCGTCACTAACATAAAAAATCCGTCACTAATAGTGACTGAAAAACGTAACCGCAAAATATAGAAATCCGTCACTAATAGTGACTGAACACGCAGTCACAAAACTAAAAATTCCGTCACTACTTGTGACTGTGTAATTAGTGACGGATATTTCCGTCACTAAACTGAAAATTTCCGTCACTAAATTGGTCCGTTTTAATTTTGCCACCGCTTTAGCGACCGTTAATAATTAGTGACCGAATTATTCGGTCACTAACGTCATATTTTCCGTCACTAAATTGGTCTCCCTTTTGTTTGTAACTAATTTAGCGACGGAATATAATTTTTGTGACTGCAAATTTCGGTCATAAATTAGCGACGGAAAAATTTTCGGTCACTAATTTTTTTGTGACGCCACTTTTAGTGACCGCACCTATTCAGTCACTAATTCGGTCACTAACATGTTTAGTGACCGAAATTTGCTATTTAGTGACCGAAATTTGCTATTTAGTGACCGAAATTTGCGGTCACTAAAAATGAAATTTTTAGTAGTGATTGTCACTTGTAAAAGATAAAGTTTCTAGGAAAAAATAATCAAATGTAGACTAATGTTTAGTTTTCCTTTTTAACTAAATAACATTATAAGTGTGAGTGAAAATACAAAATTAATAGTGTATTTTTGACAATATAAATAATGCAACATATGATGTAAAATGCAATGAATGTATATTTAAAATAAGTATAGTAAATGAGTTACCTATAAGATCCAATGTATTGGGGGCAATGAAAGTAACTCCTCTTCCTTTTATTATTATTTTTTAAATATCTTCCTTTTATTTTGGTATTAAGAGAATTTGTAATTGAAGTAAGTATTCTCTCAACATTAAAGCCATACTATTTTCTCAACATTCTCTCTCACTTTTACAAAGATCAAAGTTCTTATTTTCATATCTTTGATCAAGAAACTTTTGGATCTCAACTTCTAATAGTTCATTGTTCTTGAAGGAGATTCAATAGGTTTATTTTGTTATTCATTGAGTTGTAATCTTTGCATTGAGACAAATCTTTCTACAACAAGAAGTCATGGTGTTGTTGTTCATCAAGCAAACAAAGAAGATTGTGGAAGTCTTGTTGTGAGGTATCAACAAGCAATTGTGAAGACTTAGTGTGGGGTATCATCAAGCAAGAGAAGAGGTAAGATTAGAGATTCAATAGGGTTGCAAGACAAGAGTGGGGTATCTCTTGGAGGCTATCAAGTGGGATATCTTGAGAGGCAATTGCTTGTAATTTGAGAACTCTAATTCCTTAGTGAAGAAATCTCTCTTGTGGAAGAGGGGACTGGATGTAGCTCTCGGTGGTTGAGAGTGAACCAGTATAAAATCTCTGTGCAGTATCTTTTTCCCTTATTTCTTTTAGTTTCTGCATTTTCATATTGTTCTTGATTGAAAACCTAGAAAAGATTGTTTTTCATATAATTGAATGAATTAGGTTTTAATAGTTCAAATTGATTTGGGGAAAACCTTTTTTTTCATAATCTAGGTAATCATTAGCAATCTTTGTGTTAATGAATTTCGCGCTATCTCTGATATTCTATGATATTTGATTATTTTCGATTTTGATTGAAAAGTGATTTTTCTATGTTCTACAATGATTAATCGATTAACTGGTGAATTAATCGATTCACCAAAATACACTTGTCAGGTGTTAATCGATTAATCTCTAGCCTAATCAATTAAGAGCTGAAATTTTTGTGAAAAATATTCGTTTTATTTGTTTCGATTTGTTTTGTTTGAAAATCTTTCAAGGTTTCTTGAACACCTATTCAACCCCCCTTCTAGGTGTTCTCCTAGTGTTCTTTAGTTCATACCTTCACCGATTGTAGTTCCTACAAAAACAAATGGTGTCGTTCGGTTAAGCAACGATCTTAAACACATAATAGATTATTTAAGAGAGAAAAGGTTTGCATAAAAAGAAAGAGAGAAGGAGAAGAAAATAGTGTTGTGGGAATGAAATGAAATGGGATTGTAACTTGTTATAACTGTAATAAGAGAACTTGATTTTCAAATTTTAAAATTGAAATTTTAAATTTGAAATTGGAATTGAAAAAATGACAGGTGGATGCGAGCTTTCATTGGGTTGGAAACGTACACCAACTTTTGATGAGAAAGCAAGATTTGAATAAGAATGAATGAGAGAGTTCCAATTGCACAGATTTTTATAATAAAAAGAAGGATTTTACTATAAAACTCATTACGGACTTTTTTATATCTTTTATCACAATAGTTATAAAACTCATGTATCAATAATATATTATTAACATGTTCTTTTATGATAAATTTTAATTGAATGATACTCCCTCCATTCTACATTTTTTTACCGTTTAGGTATGGACACACATATCAAAAAAAATGTTGATTACTATAAGTTTTGTTTAAAATATCTCTATTTAATTTTTATTAAAAACTGTAGTAGTATTTAATTTTTATTAGGAAGTACTCCCTCCGGCTCGAATTATAAGCAACAAAAAAACATACTACTCTTGGCTTAAAATATTAGCAAAACTAACTAACTTTATTAAATTTTGTTTCATTCCCAATGCCACTTTCCTAAAACATCTCTAGAAAATTGTAATCTTAATTAATTTTTGTTTCATTCCCAATACTACTTTCCAAAAATACCTCTATTTTTTTATAAATTTGAGAAAATTAAATACAATCAACTAACCTCCTTGATAAGCGTAAAAGTTGTTAGAATTGCTTATAATTCGAGCCGAAGGGAGTATGTCTATTAATTAATGTATACATAATGGTTTAGGGATGAGAGAGAGGATAAAAGAAGAATTAATGAGGAATAAGAGAAATAATTGAATGAGAGGTTAAAATTAGGGAAAAAAAATATATCTATGCATTGGAATTGTAAAAGGACAAAAGTTATGTAATGAAAAAACCTAAAAGACCAAAAGATTTGGAATGGACATATTATTAATTAGCGATTATTTCTAAAAATAATTTCTTTTTTTTTGCATATTTATAAATTTATAAAAATTATAATTCCATTCAAATAATATTTAAAAATTAAAATTGAATAGTAAAAGTTAAAATTTCAATAATTAAATTTACATAATAACACCTACTTAAAGTTATAAAGTGCATTAGAAATGAATAGTACAATGTAATTCAAATTTTTATAATATAATTAAAAATTTTAAATATCAAATTATATATCTATAATTATTTATTTATTATTAGGATCGGATGATATATGGTAAAAAGAAATACAGTACAAAAAATTATTAATTATTATTATTATTTATTTGTTATTATTACTAGATTGATGTAAAATAAAAAGATAAAAATTAAAAAAAAATGGACTCCACATAATTTGAAGAGATTAAAAAAATGAGTCTTTAAAATAAGATAATCATCAACTTAAAACTCAAATAGAATTTGAAGAATAATATAATTTTATAGAAAATTTGAGGCTAAAACTTTGTAAAAACTTTTCTTTTTAGACTCTATTGTGGATGATACATTAATGAAAGAACTAATCCATTTTAAAAATAAGGTTTTTTTAACATCAACCCTCGGGCTGAGAATAAGCACTCCAAAGTGGTTAGAAATTCTTGAAAATGATGCATATAATAAATCAAAGGACTTATATTTTTATTTTTTCAAGACATTTTAACCATTTTGGGTGCTTATCCTCAACCCTTAGGGCTGAGATTAAGAAAACCCTTAAAAATATAAGGTTGCCTCTCAATAGTCAATAGTTGTTACTTCTAAAAATGAAATCTATAGCCTTTGGTTTGATATTTGGAGATTCATCACGCCTTACACTACTAAACCAGTTCTTTAATTTACTGTTGACCACTTCATAAGTATTAGGGTTCAAGTTGACAAATTAACTTTAAAATTGGATATATATATATATATATATATATATATATATATATATAAAATTCATCTTAAAAGTATTGTTTCATCCGGTCCTTTATAATTTTTGTAGTTTCAAAATTATCCTCATGTTCATTATTTTCGGTTTTTATCACACAACTTTCTTTTCCATCTCTCATTTTATGCAACCATGCTTTTTTCTTTCACACTTCCAAACCGAAACCTTTATATGAAGTAAGATCAGTTCGGTGTCTTTTCATACTAGTGAATGCAAATTAATTTTAGATTATATTTTTGGAAAAATAATTAAAATATAACATTTTTTTTAGAAGTTGTAGATTATTTTTGGTAAGATTTTTTTTAAACTCATGTAATTTTCTTATTATACTCTTATCGCTGTAACACATTAATTATCTCTTTATCACTCCATAACCTTTTTTTTTGTAATTTACTCAGTAAAAATAATATTATTTACACTTTTCAAACAAAACATATTGATTTAAATTTATTTTTCAGCTAAAAAACTTATACATAAACAAATTATAATTTTAACAGGTTATAATCACAAATAAAAATAATCATAATCTAATTTTATCAACTATAAATTATTTTATTTTATTGATAAGACAAAAATCACTCCAATAATCTTTATAACTTAAAAATTGGTTTTCACTTTTCGACCAGATAATATGCTTGTTAAAAACAACAAAAAATAATGAGTGCATTTGTGCTTGATTTAATTAATATCTACGTACTGTTCACCAAAAAAAAATAATTAATATCTACGTACTTTCTTATTACAGTGGGTAGACTCTATCTAGTGCAGTTAAGCTGAATATTCTAAAAAGACTCGGTACTAAGGAAGGCGTGTCTGGTCCAAGTGGGCCTAAACGACCTCCGATAAGCCAATTACCATGGGACCGCTCAACCAGCAGAGGAACATGTATTGTGTACTAGTCATATACTTTCGTGCAGGAAAACAAAAGAAAAGGGAGAGAAATATAGTGAAGAAAGATTACGATGAGAAAATGACTAAATTTTATGGTTATTTAGTATATAAGAGAAAATGTGAAGAGATAAGAGAGAGAAAAATTAATTTTTTTTTTCATTTTATTTGATTGAAAAGAAAAATGAAAAGAGAAAAAACATTAAATATGTCAAAAGACAAATATATCTTTGATAAGTCTCAACAATAAATTAAAGAAGTGAGAAGAGAGATGACATTATTGTATATTTATTTGCTATTGTTTTTGCGTTTTCTCTTCTTTCTCTTTTTTTTTTTTTTTTTTTTTGGTGTACTCTTCTTTCTCTTTTCTAATTAGGAAAGAAAATATTTAACATATTCCTCATAGGAGCTGTAAATTATTTTTGATAAGATTGTTTTTTAAGACTCATATAATTTTCCTATTTTAAATCAAACCAGAGAAAATCAGGTTATCCAACTCCTTGATGTACCTTCCTTCGTGTTAGGAACGAGAAAGTCTTAAATTTCATATAAAAAATGTGGCAAAGGCTAACAAGTGCTTTTATAAGTTAACTACATACAATAAAAATTTATGGAAGAATATAATTTTTTTATTTATTTTTGAGACATTAAAAAATGGACATTTATAATTATTTTTCAAATACTAGAAATCTTAACAAATGCATTTGTTAACAAGTACCAATAAAATATTAGTACAATTGTTATTGAGATTCAAAACATACTCCATCTTATTTGTAATATAATAAAAAAACATATTTTTTTTATTTAAAATATGAAATTTTTTAGCCTCATTTCTTAGGATTGATGATAAAAAATCCAAAATAAAAAAGTTTTTTTTTTTAAAAAAAAAACTAAAGATATAAACTTTTTATTTTTTTTAATGCATCAACTCTCAAGGAAAACCATTTTTTTTTATACTTATTGTCAATAATCACAAAGATTGAGATTAATAGAACCCGTAAAAGTATAAGAAAAAGTTAACCAATTTTTTTTAAATTTTGTATGGTTTCCAATGTTACTTAAATAAAACATGTGTAGAGAATGATTATCTCATTAATTGTTTGTTTTATTCTTAATGCTATTTTTCTAAAACACCTTTATTTTTTGTTATATATTTAATAACAGTAATTTTATTTTTTTCTTATCAACATAATATAAAACAAGAGAAGTTGAGGTAAATATGATTTCCCTCCTAAAACATCTCTCACTTTCCCTCCTAATGATGTTTTCCCTTCTAAGCCTATCATTAAGTATGAGTTTTCTTATTTTGCATCTGAGCCGTCCAACAGATTGGGTTAAAATTGAATCTTAATCGTTCATTTAGAAGTTTCCTCTCTCCTTCCTTCTTCATTTTTTGTTCGGTTCCCCTCCCTCTTCGTTCAATTCCTCTCCGTCTCTCTTCCTGACTTGTCATTGTCCCTTCTATAAAAAAAACACACACACAAGGCTCCTCCATCCTTTCTTCTCTCATTTCTCATTCTCTCTTTCTCCCTCATTCTCGGTCGTCATTCTCTCTCTCCCTCTCTCAACCACACTCATCAAAGAAAATGGACTCTTCGGGTAGAGAGAAAAAGACGATGATGGGGAAGAAACCACACACCGATTATTATCATCATCATGTTGGGATTAAAATCAAAGGTATGAAGTTTTTATTTGTATCAAATAAAAGGAACAAATATCCGGTCTTGATTGAAAACGAGCACACATGCACTTGATTGAAAAGTGAGATTCTTTAGGATTTGATTGAAAACGAGCACACATGCAGACACTAAACATAATATCCGGTCTTGATGCAGTTAAGTATAGGAGACTACCTATCATTCCCCTATACTTACTTACATCGACCAGGGTACCCGATTCATCCTTGTCTAGGTAGCATGAGGTGCTCATGAGAGTGTATGCATCCTTGCACTTGTCCATTCCGAACTTCTTGAGGAGTTCCTTACAATATTTTTCTTGATGCACAAAGATCCCTCCTTCAACTTGCTTGATTTGTAAGCCTAGGAAGAACGTGAGTTCTCCCATCATTGACATTTCAAACTCACCTTTCATCAAATCTGAAAACTTCTTACATAAGGACATGTTAGTAGCACCGAATATTATATCATCAACAAATATTTGTACTAACAGGATGTCCTTTTTAGTTTTATAAATGAACAAAGTATTGTCAATCTTTCCTCTTTGAAAAGCCTTTTCTAAAAGAAAAGAACTCAAACATTCGTACCAAGCTCTAGGAGCTTGTTTTAAACCATAAAGAGCCTTTTTCAGTTTGTAAACATGGTTTGGAAATTTATAATCTTCAAAGTCGAGGGGTTGTTTAACATATACTTCTTCATTAATAAAACCATTTAAGAAGGCACTTTTAACTTCCATTTGAAATAAAGTGAATTTCATGATAGAAGCAAAAGCAAGTAAAGTTCGGATTGCTTCAAGGCGTGCAACCGGAGCATAGGTTTCGTCATAGTCGATACCTTTCTCTTGGTTGTATCCTTGAGCAACAAATCTTGCTTTGTTTCTTATAATTGCCCCTGATTCTTCAAGTTTGTTTCTAAAAATTCACTTTGTTCCGATTATAGGACGATCATCAGGCTTAGGAACCAAATCTTAAAGATCATTTCTAACAAATTGATTTAGTTCCTCTTGCATAGCAAGAAGCCGATGTTCATCCTCAACCGCTTTATTTATAGAATCAGGTTCAATTTGAGAAACAAAAGAGACATAATGACAAATGTTTTGAATTGATTTTCTAGTTAATACTCCCTTTGTTATATCACCTATGACATTGTCAATAGGATTATTTTCGACTGGTTTCCAAGCCGGTGGTAGTCCTTTCTCAACTTCTTGTTCTTCAGGAATTTGTTTTTCAGTATGCTTCTCACCTACAGTCTCAACTTCTCTTGCACTATTTTCACATTAAACAGTATCTTCTTTCGAAGACTCATTAAAAACCACATGAATAAATTCTTCAATAGTTAAAGTTCTTTTATTGAAAATTCTATAAGCTTTACTATGTGTAGCATAACCCAAAAATATTCCTTCATCAGCTTTGGAATCAAATTTTCCAAGATTATCTTTTCCATTATTTAAAACAAAAACTTGCATCCAAAAGCATGAAGATGAGATATATTTGTTTTTCTACATTTGTAAAGCTCATAAGGAGTTTTGTTTAAAATAGGCCTTATTAAAATTCGATTTAGAACATAGTTCACCGTATTGACAGCATCGGCCCAAAAATATTGTGGTACAAGAGAATCGTTTAGCATAGTTCTAGCTAAATCTTGAAGAACACGATTCTTTCGTTCAACAACTCCATTTTGTTCAGGAGTTCTTGGAGTTGAATATTGATGCTCAATACCAAACTTAGCACATAATTTATCAAATTTGTGGTTTTCAAACTCACCAACATGATCAATTCGGATAATAATAACCTTTTGATTAACTTGGTTTTGGACAAGTTTGATAAGATGTTTAAAATTTTTGTAGGTCTCACTTTTTGTAGTTAAAAATAAAGTCCAAGTAAATCTAGAGAAGTCGTCAACGATCACTAGGGCATTATAATAGTTACCACCAAAGCTTTTCACTTGAAAAGGTCCAAACAAGTCCATATGAAGCATTTCTAATGGTCTTGTTGTGGACATGACTTTCTTAGATCCAAAAGTATTTTTAGTTTGCTTGCACTTTTTACATGGAGTGCAAACACCTTCAATAGAAAAAATCAGCTTTGATAAACCAACTACTAAGTCCTTGGATTGAATTTTCTTCAATTGATTTACGTTAATGTGAGCGGTCCTACGATGCCATAATCAAGTGTCACTTTCTTTGCTAACTAAACAAGTAAATACCAAAGAAGTGATTTCATTTAAATCAACCAAATAGGTTTTGTCAGTCCTTTTTCTAACAAATTTGATAGATTCGTCTTTGTTACTCTTTATAAAGCAATGGGTAGAGGTAAATAAAACATGATTACCGATGTCACATAATTGACTTATGCTCAAAAGATTGTGTTCTAATCCTTGAACATATAAAACATCTTCGATAATCAAGTTGGAAGAATTACCTATTTTACCAATGTCGAGTATTTTGCCTTTGTTGTTATCTCCATATGTGACAAATCCTTTTTCCTTAGGAGTAAGCTCGATAAAGTGCAGCTTATCTCCCGTCATGTGCCTCGATCATCCGCTGTCCAAATACCAACGATCTTCTTTTGTTCGAAGGCACACCAACAACACAATGGTTACTTGTTCATTTCGGGTACCAAGTGGTCTTGGGTCCCTTAATGTTAGTATAGGGATCTTCTCCCTTAACAATCCAAACATATGAACCTTTGGCCACACCGTAACGCCTTATTTTACATTCATTCGGGGTGTGTCCATGAATGCCACAATAAAAGCATGTTGGCTTTTTAGAATGATTTGCATTTGAAAATGAGCCAACTTTTCTAAAGCTTTTCTTTTTGTCATTGGTGTAACCTAGACCGGTTTTGTTTGAATTGTCTCTTTGATTATCAAGTAATTTATTCAACATTCTATCACTTCTTGAGAAAGTTGGACTAGTATTTTTCAAATTTAAAATTTCCTTTTCATAATTAGTGCAACTTTTACATTTTTGATTTTTCAATGAGGTGATAGTTTGTTCTAAGGATTCATTGTTGTTTTTCAAATTTTCAATGCATTTTTTCTAAGTAAAGAACTTGCTCTTTTAATTTCAAAATAGACCTTTTTATTTCTACATTCAGTTTGGCAAGTTTCTTGAGCTCACTATGCATTTCAATATAAGCATTATATAAATTCTCATAATCAAATGATTCAGATTCAGTTTCAGAGTCAATATCGGAAGTTACCTCTTTTCCTTGCTCTTTGAAACTGAGGCTTGATGATGCTTCTTCATCAAATTTTCCCATTAAGCACATATTAGCTTCTTCATTGTCGGAGGAGCTTGAACTAGTTTCCTCACTGTCTTCGAGCGCATCCCACACAATATATGCCCTTTTCGATTTACAATCCTTACCTTTCTCCTTTTCATCATCATGTTTCTTTTCAGGGTAATGCAATTTGATATGTCCATATTTACCACATTCATGACATTTAATCTTATCTTTTGATTTGCTTTTGTGGTAATTATCTTTAAAGTCCTTGCTTTTAAATTTATTAAAATTGCCTTTCTTTTTTAAAAAAATTTCTGAAACTTTTGACTAATAGCCCAAATGTTTCATCATCCATGTCGGATTCACTATCAGTGCTAGAAGAATCATCATATACCTTAGTTGATTTAATGGTGGCCTTTAGTGATATTCCCTTCTTTTTGTCAAACTCTTCGTCCATGGTTCGACGTCCTAGCTCCATCTCATGCTCTTGAAGCTTAACAAAAAGTGTTGCTAAGTCCACGGTGTCTAAGTCTTTTGATTCCATAATGGCTGTGACCTTTGGTTGTCATTCCCTACTTAGACATCTCAACACTTTGTTAATAATTTCAAAATTCATAAAGGTTTTACCAAGAGAAATAAGATGAATTATAATATGAGTAAATCGTTTTTGCATGTCATTTACATATTCATTTGGAAGCATTCGAAATAACTCATATTCATGCATTAAGACATTTAATCTTGCACGTCTAACCTCACTAGTATCTTCATCAGTAAGTTGAAGAATATCCCACATTTGTTTAGTATTTTTACATTGAGATACTCTAAAAAATTCATCATAAGACAAAGCGGAAGTGATAATGTTTTTGGCCTTTAAATCATAAGATACTTTCTTTTTTTCACTATCATCCCAACTTGTCTTTGGAATTTCAACAACTTCCTCATTTATTTTCTTTTTAGGTACATAGGGACCATTTTTAATTGCATCCCAAATTTTGATATCAATAGCTTCAATAAATATTTTCATTCTAGCTTTCCAATAAGCATATCCTTCACCATTAAACAGTGGAGGATGGTTTATTGAAGAGCCTTCACCTCCAAAGGGATTGTTAGAGCCCATGGTTTCCTTTTAGGATCTTTTTCGAAAAAGTTTTTACACTCGATCTTTCGACCGATCTTTGATACCACTTGTTGGAAGCCAACAAGCGGCCTAACAATTTACTACAGGGGGTGTGAATAGTAAATGGAAGCTACGATACCAAACTTTTAAATATAATTGAAATTGATCTGAGATGAAACTGATTTTCAGCACAAAGAACAGGAGCTAATCAATTAGACTAAAGTCTTAATCGATTAATTCCTCTCTGCAACTATAATCTAATCAATTAGCTTAAGAGTCTAATCAATTAGACTGAAATCAAAGGCTGAAAAACGGGTTCTAAGCAGCAACTAAAACCACAAATTATTTGAGATACGAAGGCAAGCAAAAGACAACAGATAATGAATAAATATAACAGAGATAAGGAGACTAAGATTAAATGATTAAATGTTGATTTTACTTAAGCTTTAGAAACCCCTTTCAGTTACTTAGTTTGTTCAATTAATTGGTTGAGATTTAAATGATTAAAGCATAAAGAGAAAGAACATAACCAATTTTTATACTGGTTCACTCTCAAACCTTGAGAGCTACGTCCAGTCCTCCCTCAGAATCAAAAGATTTTCTATTAATCAAATTTGTTAGATACAAAGGGTGAAAAGTGAACCTCACAAATCTTAACCCAATCAAGAGTGTACCAAACTCTTGAATCTACCCCAAATTTGATTTCCGGTGATGAAGAACATCTTCTAAGCTTCCTTGAAACCTTCAGAAGCTCCACCGTGCGAAGAACCTCTCCGCCTTTGCTTAGAAACCTTCTAAGTCTCCAATGGATTAAGAACCTCTTAAGCACTCAAGCAAGCTCCTTGAAAACCTTTAAGAGCTTCTTGCAACAAGCTAGAACGAATTTGAAATATGAATTTGGAACTTACACACAAATCCTAACTCAATGTAATTTGAATGAAAAATAAGAACAATTGATTGAGATAGTAACACTTGAGAGAGTTTAAGCAAGAATGAAGTTGTGTATGCTTGTTTTGTGTTGAAACAAGGATGTGGAGACTCAATTTATAGGCAAGGAAATCAGAGGAGCCAAGGAGGAGCCTCTGTTCCACTTCCCTAAATTGCACCACGAATTCCTCCAATGTTTCTTACCTGTTTTATGCAAAAACGAGTTCTTTATTTTCAGTTCTGATGTCGATCTAATCGATTAGAAGAAGATTTAATCGATTAGGCTAATTGATTAGACAAGGACCTCTAATCGATTAAGCCATTGGCATTTTTGCAAACATGATTTTTCTTGATTTGTTTTCTTTAGTAGTTTTTATTTCTCTCAAGTGTTTATCACTTATTAACCTTAATCAATAATCCATATTAATTATTCTAAATTAGATAGTGGTTAATATCCTAATTCTACCACCCATACTCATAAAGATAATGAAATTAAAATTACAATTAGAATGAATTAAATAGACTAGGTTGCATCTTGGTTATTTGTTGTTGTTGATCTTCATGGAGGCATCATTAATGATTTGTTGTTCATCAAAACTAAGTTTATGGGAACCTTGTGATTTTACATAAAATGCATCTCAATCTCAACTTTCCACTCAAACCCCAACCCACTCAACCTTCCACCCCAAACCCAACACCCTAAAACCCCAAACCCCACACCCCTCCGCCTTTCTATCCAAGCAACGTAACATATCAAAAACCCCTCCACCTTCCATTTTCCACCTACCCCCACCCCCAAACCTCGTATAACTCTAAAAAAATTAAAGAAAGGTCATTCTAAAAGAAAGATCATTTCCTCTCACTCACATTCAATAGTATGTTTATTGAAGATTGTATACGTGTGTTCTTCTCTTTCTTTTTCTTTTTTATTTCGTAACTAAAGGTATTCCGACAAGTCAGCGTCAAAATTTTATTATTATTATTCTGACACAAGTATGTCGAAAATTTGACTTTAAAAATATGTTTTAGTAAATTCCAATACCCCATGTCGTAATTTGATTTTTCCAAGACTAGTTGGTCGGAATTTATGGAAATAGAGAATAACGAATAAAAGCACGAAGACGAAGACGATGAACACGAAGATAGCGATGAAAAAAGACCTAAAACTACTAAACATATGAAACCCTAATAAAAAAACTTATTAAAACCTATCCTAAAAAATTTAAAAAAAAAAAACCTGAGAATAGAAGAAGTAATACAGTGAGGGAAGGTACTTGCAAGGAAATGGGGCGGCGACGACCTCTATCTTCGGCGACTCAGTAAATGGAAGAGAGGGAGTAAAGTGGGGTTTGTGAAATTTTTGAATGAATGGAAGAGAGAAGTGGGGTTTATGATAAGGGTATAACTAGGATTAAAAAAAATTAGGGATTGGGGCTAAAAGTTGGGGTTTGAAGACTAAAACTCTTAAAATATTGAGTTCCCATATTTTCTTTCATTACGGGCCTTTGGGCTTTGGCCCCATTACTTACCCAAAAAAAAAAGAAATACTACTATTTCCGAAAATATTCTACGAGTTTTAGTCCTTAACCCCCAGTTATTAGTCCCTAGCCCCCAAAAATTTTTTAATCCGAAAAATACCTTTATACATTTCCCAAACCCCACTCTCTTTCCCTCTCGCACCAACCTCCCTTTCACTCTTTAACCCATACTCACTTCCACCCATCTCTCACTCAATCACCACTATTACTGTCGTCACCGCTTTCTGTTTCTCTTTTTTTTTTTCGTCACTGTAGTTATCCCGACGAACCGATGTATAAAGTTTTTCCTGACACGACGGTATCGGAAATAACTTACAATTAAGCAATATCTTCCTTCTCTCTCATACCTAACCCCATTACAACACTACTTCAATAAACAAATTCAAAACATTGTTTTTTTGGATTATAACCATGACTCTCCGTCATTGTTTTGTATTTTTTGAATATTCCGACATATCCGTGTTGGAAAAAATTCCGACACTGATTCGTCGGGTTAACTACAGTGACGAAAAAAAAGAAAAATAAAGCAAAGTTACCTTCAACATCTCTTCTATATTTGTTTCTTAGTTACTTTTCAACAAACTTTGGGGTTTGGATATGAGAGGTTTCTAAAGTTATTTGACAGGGAAGATTTGGGGTTTGAAGAGGAAGATGAGGAGGTTTGGGATTTGGGGTTTGAAATGGAATATGAGAAGGTTTGGGGTTTGAAGGGGAAGACGAGGAAATTTGAAGTTTGAAGGAAAGAATAAGGGAAAAGGTTTTTTTTCGTCATTTTACATTTAAAATGAGAGTTGGACATAAAATATGGGATTTGGGAACTATAACTGATATTCTACTACGAAGTACCAAACAAATAGACCACAGAAAATAGTATCACAGTAATACTAACTCGCTCAAGGGAAAGTCATCTTAGAAAATGTAGATATTTTTTTATTCCCTTCTATCTCTCTTATAAATCATATTCTAAATTTTTTATGACTTTTTTATAAATATTTTATATTTTTCAAAAAATATTTAATTTTCTTGCATTCATTTGGACTTGTTAAATTGTTGCATATTAATGAGAAATCTCGTTATTTTATCACTATCTTCGATTAATATCTTTAAAATTAATGATGGAAATTTTACAAATGCATCATTTTATGATACACATTTTCTATTATAAATTTTTTAGCATGTGTTTTTATCCTTATTTATAAATCACTTTTTAAAAGATTTTGTTATTCATTTATATAAGTCACTTTAGAATATAATCCATATGTAAGATCTTTTTGGGAAAATTCACATTCACAAAAAAAGTGTATTAGAGTTGTTACTGGTATTTTTTTTAAAAGTAATCCTATAATTATTATTGAGATTCTAAAAAATGTTGATTTAATGGGAGTGTTTTTGGAAAGAAATAATTAAATTTTATTGAAAATTGGAATAATATCCTATAAATAAGACCAAATTGTTTTCTTAAAATGATCTTACATATAAAATTGGAAGGAGTATTTGTATCATTAAATTTTTCATAATACTAAATACTATATCTCAAAAATAATACTAGAATGATAATTAATGTAAAAAAGAAACGAAATAATTAATAAAATTTTAGATTAGAGTATTTTTGAAATGTTGGTAATTCTTTTGATAATTTTAAAAATAGTAATTGTTTTTAATTATAATTTTTTAATATTAATAAATTAAAAAAAAAGACTTATAAATTTTTTTTAAGAAAATACCGGTAGTTCCACAAGGAATTCAGACAAAAAAAATAACAACCACGTCAAAGAGACCTAAGTTTAAAATGGTCTGACTCTTTATAGGTAACATGGTAGAGCAGCGATCATTTAAAATAAATAAATAAATAAATACTCCATCCGTTTTAATTTATACGTGGGTTTAGCCTTTTTAATTTGTTTTAAATTATTTGTTGCTCAAAAAGTTTGATGATATATTAATTAAGTTTTCCAACTTTAATATTGCTTTAAACATTTTGAAATATGATAAATGTATAATAAATAATGTAAGGTGATAATAATATAGTAAAATCGCTCTATTTTTTCTTAAAAATTAAGTATTAAATGATTTTTTTAATATGTATTTCTTTCGTCCCTTATTATAAGACCCCTTTGGATATTTTTAAGTCTATAGAGATTGATAAATTTTATACCAAAATTGATATCTTGTTCCAAAAATATACTTGTACCAATTATTAGAACATATTCTCTCTGCCCCACAAGGATGGTTAAAAAATTCAAAAGTTAAAATATTAAGGAGACATGCATTTAATGATTTGTCTAGCACATCAACCAATTATCAAACATCCAATTTAATGCATTTTGCATTAATCAACCAATCACAGTTTAAAGTTTACCATTTCTAAACTTTTCATTAATTATTTTAACTATAGTTTGAGATAAAAAATTTAGCCATTTTTTACCATCCTTACGTGACAGAGGAAGTAATAAATTTTTTGACTTTTCAATACTTACTTTAATTCTTACTTTACCTCCACAACTTACAACATTAAAACTACACGGTTAGCAAAATTTTTGCAATTTTCAATACAATTTTATTTATGTTTTCTCACTAAAATTTAGAGTGTTATGGTTAAATGTCAAGGGTGATTATGGAAAAATTTGAAAAAAATCTTATATTTAAGATCACATTTTTTTATTCGAAGGAGTCCGGGACGAGTATGAAACTCTTAAAATCTACTCCCTATGTCCCTTAATATAAGTCACTTTTATCTAATTCACACGGATTAAGAAAAATAATTATTATTCTCAAATTTATTAAAAAATAATTTGTTATTCCAAAATTATCCCTATTTAAAACTTTACAACTCTATTCATTACTCTCTTTATTGTAATTATTACTCTATCAACCCTATGCAATTATGAGCGGTATATTTAGAATAAACTCATTAATACTACATAGATATTCTAAAACGACTTATAAAAAGGACACCAATTCTACCAAAATGGTGCCCCGTAATAAGAAACGGAGAAAATAACACGAAAAATAAATTTCGGGAGTAATAAAAAGGAGGCCTTGACACGTGGCGGCCATGCCTTATTTCGTCGATGAACTTCCCGGCCAAGGGGTAAAAACCTAGACGACACCGTCCTTGTTTCCTCGTGTGGCAACGCTGGCACGATGTTGAGATTTGGGAGAAACAAAACACAAAGGAGAAACCCAATTGGGTGTGGGGTCCACACCAACTGGCAAATGGCAATGTATTCATTATGGGTCCCACGTCCGCTGTTTCTAACTGTCCCGTTTACTTTGATGTGGGACAAGGGTACCTAGTGAGCGGAGAACTTGCAGTTATGCTCCATTTGCATAAACTTCTTCGTATTTACTCACTTTTATTAGAAAAAATGAAAAATAAAAGCATAAATATTAAAAAAAGTTAGTAAGTGTATTTAAATTTTTCAAATTCATAGAAAAATCGATTATTTTAAGAAACTTACATTGAAATAAAACAAAAATTAAATGTTATAACAACTTTGTAGAAATATTTTAAAATGGTTGTATTGAAAATAGAAAGTTGATTAATTTTTGCGTATATTTAAGATCATCAATGTAATGTTTTTTTTCTTATAAATGATATAGGAAGGAATACATAAACTTCCTCCGTTTCTATTACTCTCTGTATGTTTCAAATTGTCCTTTTTTATTATTTTTTAAATAAATTTTATTTTCAAATTTTTATCTTTATTAAATAGGTCTTGATTTGTGTAAGTAGAAAAAAAATTAATGATTATAGAGAAAGAAAGAGTATAGTGACAAAACACACAATTATTATATTGAAAATTTAAATAATGATTAATTTTTTAAAGGGTACTATGTTTTATTTGAAATCAGATAAACGGGAACATGAGAAATAATAAAAAAAAACAAACTTCATATTTATTAAATTAACTAAGTGTATTTAACTTTATTAAATTCATAACAAATAATGTTACTTCAGAAAAATTGTATTAAAAATGAAATAAAAATTAAATAAGAGAAGTAATTTTTTAAAAATATTTTACAAATGATTGTATTAGAAATAAAAAGTTGGTTAATTTTTTATTGTATTTGAGATCAAGATAAATGTGTCTTTTTTTTTTATAGATCGGAGTAGTACTTTGTTTGAAGAAAAAGAAATTAACTTTATATTTATTAAAAAAGTTAATTAAATCCAATTAATTTTATCAAATTCATAAAAAAAAGTAAAAATTTTTTTAAAAAATTGAAGTAGGAATAGAACAAAAATTAAATGAGAATATTTTAGAATTAAGTAATTTTTTTTATATTAAAGATCAGGAGGAAGTATTTAAGATTTTCTTTATCTACTATCTATATATAAAAGGATCCCTTTTCGAGGCACCACGTTTGCCGGAGAAATTTTCGAGGCATCACGTTTGTCCCGTGAAGCTTTTCTCGCACCAGAGAGTTTGTAGGTAGATAATCATTATCTCTAATCAAAATTGCAATTTAAAATTAAATAAATTATTTAAATTTATTTGATTTTGTTGATAAATAACATTATCTCTAACCAAAATTACAATTTGAAATTAAATTAATTATTTAAATTTATATAATCATTATCTGTATGTGAAATCATTATCCTCAATTTGTTGAACAAATCATTATCCTCAACAAAAATATCTAAAAAAATATTTAAAAAAATCAATATATATATATATATATATATAATAGGCTCTCCCATTCAATTTTTAAAGTTCTATCTAATTCTAAGAATTCTCTTCTCCAAATTCTCTCTTTTATTTTTATTTTTTCCCTCATTCCTCTACTTAAAGCTCTTAATTTTGATTTTTGAGTGTTTGATAAATTATTTATTAGATGTGCATATTTTGTTATACTTTTAATTGACTTTTGTTTATTCCTCTACTCAGAGCTCTTAATATTGATTTTTGAGTGTTTAATGAATTACTTATTAGATGATGCATATTTTGTTATGCTTTTAATTGACTTTTGCTTAATGCTAATTTCAGGAAGAATGACAGCAATGAGTTATTTCAAACAAGAGCATGACATTGGTAAGTTGTTTTTTTTTTTAAATTTTGGTAAGTTGTTATACATACTTACTTTGATTATTCTTTGTTGAAAGAATATGCAAATAATTGATCCTTTTATCTTTTCAAAGAAGAGAAGGGCAAAGGCTCCTAGGATTAGGAAAAAATACCCTGATCGTATTCCGCTGAGAAATAATTTTGGTGAGTCTTTTGTCTGTTTGAAGAAACAATGTTTTTCGATTTATTTATGATTTTTTTTCCGTTTTTTTCATGAGATAAGATAAATGATGAAAAAGATCAAAATATTTAAATATGAATAATAATAATAATAAATGTGATAATTATATTAAAAAAATAATAATGGTAAAAAAAATATTAATTTATCCATCAAATAAATATAAGAAATTTATTATAATATTATCCAATAAAAAAATCAGAATGTATAATTTTGGTTTAATTATATATAATTTTTCATATTAGATGTGATAATTATATTTAAAATATGCTAAATTATCATGTCTTATGCAATAGAAAATATTTTGATTTATCTTTAAATCTACTCATAATACCATCAAACAAAAAAAAATATAAAAAAGTTTAATTTTCATTTCACTCTAATAATTAATCATAATATCATGATAAAATGTGTTAATTCATCGATAAACTAAATAAGGAATACATTAATTTAATACTCATCTATGCATAGACAAATATAATATTAAATATATAAAAAAAAGAGCCAACATTATATTCATAATAAAATGCAATGTGTTAACCAAGATAGTCAAAAATAACAATTTCAATATCGTCTTCATGTTTTATGAAATAGTGGATATTACAATTTATCCTTAAATTTTCTCATAATACCATTAAACAAAAAAGATCAAAATATTTAATTCTGATTTGTTTTTAATTATCATAATAAAGTTGATAATCATATAAAAATATTAATTTATCTATTAAATAAATAAGGAATATCTAATTCTGATTTACTTTTGATTCATCATAATAAAGTTAATAATCATGTAAAAAATGTTAATTTATCCATTGAATAAATAAGGAAAATCTCAGATAAAAAAATTTATTTTTTTTTATATAAGGAAGTACAAAATTTTTCAACAAGCTCATTTTTTATTGTTGTTTAATAATAATCTTTACTTTAAAATATTTAAATATTAATAATCCGTGCATTGCACAGGATAAAAATATAAAAAAGTTTAATTTTGATTTCACTATAATTAATAAAACATGCTAATTATCGATCAACTAAATAAGGAATATATTCATTTAATACTGATCTATCCATAAATAAATATAATATTAAAAAACGAACCGTCATTATCTTCCAATGAATTCATGAACAATGAAATAAGGGATATTATGATTTATGATTAATTATTCTCATAATACCATCAAACAAAAAAATCAAAATAATAATAATAATTTTTGATTTATAATAATAAAGTATATCAAATCATCCTTTTTTATAATTATTTTTGTTATTGTTTAATAATAATCTTTACTTTATAATGAAAATAATAATAATTTTTAATTTATAATATTTAATATAAAAAAATTTAATATCAACAACCCGTGCATTGCACGGGGTAAGAGCTATTTTTTTTATAAGTTTTTAACAATTTCAATAATATTGATGACTGCCTTTGTTCCCTATTACTCCCTCTGATATATTTCTTGTATTTGTTTTTCTTGTAGATTTTTTCTATTTATTTATCTCATTTAAAAATTCAAGAGTGTAATAAACATTATTTTTTATATTTATTTTAATTTAATAAAATATTAATTTTCATAAATAATAGAGGGAAATAATGATTACAAATAGGAAAAAAAAGTACTACCTCTTTTCCTAATTATAAGACCCTATTGATATTATTATTTTGATCCTATTTATAAGACCCTATACCTATTTTTAATGACCATTAATTACTTTTTTTTTCACAAATACCCCTATTTATTTAATATCTTTTAGATTCCTCATAATATTAATAGGAATAATTTTGAAAATACATATCAAAAATTCATATTTTAAATACAATTAATTAAATTAATCAACTGTTTTAATAAAGGTGAAATCTCCCAAATGGGTCTTTATCTGTGAGACGGAGGGAGTAATTACCCTTATATATAGGGACGGAGGGAGTAATTACTACAATTTTTAAAAGGTGTGTTTTTTTAATGAGACTAGATAATAGGAACAAATGAAGTATTTGTCTTTATTTGTGAGAAATTTTTTGTTTTGTTCCTATTATCTATCTCATTTAAAAGTTTAAGAGTATAATAAATGTTATTTTTCATATTTATCTCTATTTAATAAGATATTGATTTACATAAATAGTGAAAAAGATAATGATTATAGAGATAAAAAAGACTATGTTAGGAAAAGCATAATTAATTTAAAAATCAAAATAATCATTTTATTTTTTCAAATGATGTGTTTTTTTCTTTAATAAGGGAAACAAATAGGAACAAAATGAATAATTTTTTTACAAACAAATTGATTTATGCTACATTTTTCAAATTCTCAATAATAATTATAATTAATAATATTCTTACTCGTCTTATTTATAGTCATATTCTTTGATGTATTTATAAGTCACTAAGGGAGCTAATACTACCGGGCCAACACACCACGAGCTGCCCATCAATAATATAATAAAATATGAACTAATATTATACTATTGTTATGAAACATATGAAAATAAGGAAGAAGAGGAGAAGAGAGGAAACAATATATTGTGATGTATTCAGTGGACATTTTACATCATAGTTGAGTCCTATTTATAAGGAGATAGGAAACCCTAATATTAAGTGGTTTCAACTAAATATAAACACAATCCAATAAATAGTCATCCACTAATTAGATAGATATGAATTGTTTATAACACTCCCCCTTGGATGACTATTAAGAGAATATGTCTCTTTAAAAACATTCATATATAAGAAAAACCCTATAAGAAAAATTAGCGAAGAAAAAAAGAGTACACTATTCTTCTTACGCAATTGGATGCTGCCTCATTAAAAACCTTGTCAGGAAAACCCATCGGGAAAAAACCATGACTAAGGGAAAAAGAGTGCGGTGCGTATTTATATCTCCCCCTGATGCGAACAATTATCTCTGAGATATTACACTATTACCTTCGCAGCATAGGTTTCATGATTACCAAAATTTCATTAAATATTCCATTTGTAATTCAAAACAAAATTTTGTTCTTTCCAAATCCTTCATTTCAAATTCTTTCTTTAAGCAATTTACAACATTTGGAAGCTCTTCAGGAATTCTAATAATATTCAATTTATCATACTAAAATATGTGTTTAGCTTCATTCCAACATCTCACTACTAAAAATTGGACATTTCACATCTGTTATTTAAGACATTTCGCATCTGTTTTGTAACAGATGTCTATGTGAGAGATGTGGATAGTTATACTTTCCGCATCACTTTTAATAACAGATGCGAAATGTCAGAACTTTCTGCATCAGTTACATAACAGATGCGGAAAGTAGACATAACAGATGTGGAAAGTATACTTTTCGCATCACTTATTTTATAACAGATGCGAAAAGTTCAAATAACAGATGCGAAAAGTGTCACTTATTTTATAACAGATGTGAAAAGTTCAAATAACAGATGCGGAAAGTCTGACTTTTCGCATCTGTTACGCATAAATAACAGATGCGAAAAGTCTGAGTCAAACTTTCCGCATCTGTTATGTATAAATAACAGATGTGGAATGTTGAATTTTTTTTTTGCAATTTTTATAATTTATATCTAATGACCTGCATTCTTTGCTTTGACTACCAAAAATAAAATTTTAAAACAAATAAATCCAAAAGGCAAAAATATATATATATATATATATATATATATATATATATATTTAATAATTTCAATACAACTACAAATTCTATCAAAATTAATTCAATGCTACCCAAAATCTCATATATATCCACTAATTTCAGTACAACTACAAATTCAACAAAAACTAATTCAATATTTCTACCCAAATCAGATAGCTATCCAAGACTACAAACGCCACGACTCATATCTTGAATTGCTGAAAGCTGTGACAAACTATCCAAGAGTTGCAAATACTCAGATAGGACTTGAAATGCCTGCATAATAATCAATAGTAAAAATAAACATCTTAGAAGCTGGCTTATATCCAAAACCAAGGAACCAAAAATAGAACTTGATTAGTAAGTAGTCAGTAAGGCTACAATCTCCATGTTAAAACATAGATATTAACCTTGCAGTAAGAATGAAGAAGGGTTAAATTGCTATAAATGGGTCTAGGCAACAATTCAGTAAGCACAATCCTCACACTTAAAAACAACACAGAAACCATGCATATAATAATAATATATAGAAGCTCATAATGCTTGTGCTGTGTCCCACCACCACCAAAAGACGAGAAAAGCTCAAAGTCAAACAACAAACCAAGTTAGTACATTAGCCAAAGGATCAAAATCTTGGCAACATGTGAGATTTGTTTCAAAGAAATCATCAACTCAATTACTCATGTAACTATCAGAATTCAAAATAAGTATTTAAGTACATGTATTAGGTAACGTAGAACTAGGAAGGATAAATTAAGCATAAACTAGGAAATAACAACGCAAAGCCAAAATGTATCTTTATAGTGCAGACACACCCCGGCCGATATCTCCTCTTTTAAAGCGAACAATATACACATAAGCAACCTAAAAAATCACAACACATAATCTATCTAAAATAGCTAATCGAATGCATCTATCTATTAAATCCAACTATAAAAATATCTAAAATATAGAAATTGGATGAGGCTGAATCAAAATTGTTACCTCAAAAGTGAAGTAGAGATTTTCTCCTCTTTAAGCACACCACTGAAATAAAAAGTAGGAAAAATGTCAATTGATTATAGAAAAACCATAAGTTTAGGGAACCTCAAGTGTGTGTGATAGATACCTTTAGCAGTTCCTATGCTACTCAGTACTAGAAGAAACTCTGAACAGAAAACCTTTTTTTCTGGTAATCTCCTTGCTCTGCAATTTCCATCCGTTATTTTGATTATTTTGCTGTGAGTAAATTAGATATACTCCAATGTGCACTCTAAAAAATAAAATGTGTCATGTATCAGTTAAAGATTAAAATTCTATCAAAGTTTGGAATCAAATAAGATTACCTTCAATAATCAACAGAAACATGATAATGCAGTAACAGTTAGTAACAGAAATCAGAACAAATTAAGAGAGACAATGGTGATTGTAGAGGGAAAGCAACAGAAATCAGATCCAAACCAAAAAAAAATTAAGAGTTTCATTAATCAAAATCACAAAACAAATTTCAGGTTATCCTAACATATTTTTGATGGGCCGCATAACAGCACCTCCTCCAGTAGAAATAACGAGTCTATGCATACAACTTACACAATGCCTCAGTCTAAAATGGTACAACAAACAAGGAAAATTAGCGATGAATGTGATAACAGAACTAGAACTCTAGAAGAACAATAGAACAGTAATTGGGAGATGTCACAGTGACTTGTTAGCTTATATCATCATCAGATATTAAGCCATCTACTTTTATTAACATCAAATTCCAAAGCCTATTAATTGTAATAAGTATTTTACAAAAGAACCAAAGTTTTAGGCCAGCCTAGTTTTGCAACAAATAAACCATTACATCAAATGATCCACCACGTTGCTTGAAACCAAACCCACTATAGATTTCAAAAGAATAAATATATGTCTGTCATCAGGGCTAGGATTAGGATTAGGATTAGGATTAAGAATAAAACCTTATTTATTGGTGCCAGCTCTAATAGCTCCTTCAATGAAGTTATCATCCCATGAACACTAAGCTTTGGAATTGCCAGACCAAAATCAAGGTAAACCTGAAAGAAAAGACTGAGTTATCTGCCAGTGATGAACCAGAGATCCCAATTATCATATAATCATATTCATATCGAATAATAAGTCATTGAGTTATAGAATGTTTGCCTGGGAGTAAACAGATGCTAGATATGATGCTTCCCTTGAGAAAGGATAGGATGCATGTAAAAGAAGAAAACGACACTTGGAATATCTCTTGTCCTCAAGAACTGCACAAAGATAAAGAGGATTTGACAGTCGCAAATCCAATTTGTGCCCAAATCTAGTTGCAGAAAGGAAATTTAGCATATTATGTAAAAATTAAGAGGTACATAATCAAGAAGAAATAAAATTAAATTCTGGTGATTAGTCTCCTGACTACTGCAAATTGGAGAAGGAATGCAACTTTGACATTTATTAGAAGTGTCAACTTATAACTCCCATATTCAAGTTTTATATTCCATTTAGCCAATCTTCAACCAACAGACATTACGTACGAATTGAAAAGATCATCATTTGAAAATAGAGTTCTATAATTCCTTACCAACTGAAGTAGCTGCAGACTTAGCTGGAGGAGAAACAGCTTCAGATGCATCAGTTACCTTTTTCCACAACTCCAATGCACGATTCATAGTCTCCCTCACCACTTTAACCTGCAACAACAACACCACTCAAATCAACATTTAACACTATAGTTTTCATTTTATTTTATTTTTTTCTTTCTTCATTTTAATTTCAGTGTCATCATAACATAAGGGTTTGATAATAGCAATGAGATTTAGAAATTTTGTCATCTCAAATCATACAACATGTGCAGCAATGGACAAGACAGAAGCCTAAGCAATGGTCACGAAAATACAGTGAACTATGTGCAGGTGCAACTAACTGCTTCTCGGATCGGTTTGTGCCGTGAAGCATCAATTCACATATCACAAGTGTGAACCGATCATAACAATAACAATAAATAAAATAAACTAGATATTATTGCCAACAAAAAAAAAAGTTCCAGACTCTTAAGAGGTCTGGGTGTTGGTTTCTAGCTTTGCTCTGAGATCTTTTCTTAGTATCTTCCCTGCTGCAGACCTGGGAATTGCATGAATAAAGTACACTTTGTGTAGTCTTTTGTAAAACACTACCTGTTCACAACAAAACAGCATAAATACCAATCAATTAATTAAGAAGTTTTTAAAGATTAAAATTCTTCTAGAAATTGAAGGAAGCTAAGATATGAATAAATTATATATATATATATATATACCTGCTTAGCTATAAACTCCTTTACAACTTCTTCAGTTAGATCGAATCCATTTGACCTCACCACAAAAGCAACTGGAACTTCACCAGCAGCTATATCCTTTTGCCTGTTAAAATATTTGGTTCAATTGACAACATTATTAGTCCAAAATTATGATGAATTATATGTGTTAATATGTTAAGCAAAATTCAATCCTATAATGTGAGACCAATTTTAAAGTTGGTGAGGATTTATCCGCCATTAAATTATTAGATGTGGATAAATAATTGCTTGTTCACTTTAGAAACACTCTCATCACTAGCTTTAAATTAAAATATCTAAGTCATGATTTAAAAAGCTGTCAAGATTCAAAGACACTTACGGGACAACAGCTGGAGGGGTGGCTTACAAGAAGGTCTTCAAGTTCTGCAGGAGGCACCTAACAGAAGAAAACAATACATAAGATTGGTATTTGCCATTTTTTTGTCTACAAAACTTTATTGGGCGAGGAATTAGAATGTATAGAATTAATACCTGGAAGCCTTTAAATTTGATGAGTTCCAGTCATTATAACACATAGCTTTATGCTGTGACGCCAAATATTTCTGCCGCGGCCTTTCTCACCACCCAATCTTCGCTGATGAGGAACTGTATCAGGCACGACACCAATTCAATACAAAGGTAAATAACTATGTTGAGAACATCAGAGTCGCTAACTAGATACATTTATGTAAAAGATCTATAACAAGGCAGGTGAGAAAGAAAAGGAAGGGGCACACAATATTGAATCAGAATTGTCCATGGTATGCCTCGCATTATTTAATAAATTAATAAGTAAACCTAGAAAAATTAAAGAAGTCTCTCTTAGATTGATGAAGAATCAGAACCAAATGGAGATTAGTTAGTTGAACAAAAAACCTAGAAAAATTAATAAGTAAACAAAAAAAAAGGAGAGAGAGAGAAAACCTAGAAAAATGGAAGAAGAGGAGAGAAGGAGGCGGCGCCGACTTTGCCGTCGGAGGCGGTGGCGGCATTGCTGTAGGAGGCGGTGGCGGCTCAGCGAAGAAGACCAACGAAGCCGCGTGAGAAGACGAAGTGACGAACTCGATCGTGCCGCTGCTCGTGAGAAGAAGACGAAGTTGAAGGAGAACTCGAGGAGAAGACTCGTGAGAAGGCTCGTGAGAAGACGAAGTTGAAGAACCCGTGAGAAGAAGAAGGAGAACTGGAGGAGAAGACGAAGTTGGCGCAAGAATGAATTTTTTTGGCGCAGTAGGTTTTAGTCATTTTGTAAGGACATTTCGCATCATTTATTTACAACATGATGCGAAAAGTAAGAGACACAAGGACATTTCGCATCATTTATTTATAATATGATGCGAAAAGTAAGAGACACAAAGACATTTCGCATCAGTTACAAAAAAAAAAGATGCGAAATGTATAACTTATCACATCTGTTATACAAAACTGATGCGGAATGTATATATCTTGAATTTACTATATTTACAAGTTTGTCATCGCACTAAACATTTCGCATCATTTATCTAAAACCTGATGCGAAAAGTAGGAAAATAAGACATTTCGCATCAGTTATCAAATAATAGATGTGGAATGTTCAACAAATTATTACTTTTCACATCAGTTATAAAAAAAACCTGATGCGGAAAGTTTTCTATCTTAAACTTATTTACAAATTTGCCACCGTGTTTGGTTTTTACATCTGTTTTCTAAAACTGATGTTAATTAGGTGATGTAAAATTCATATTTTCTACTAGTGTCTTCCTGTGAATGAATAATAATATCTTGCTAATAAATTAATATCAGATGACATATTAAGTCACGTATGACATTTAACGATCTAATAGAGATTAACATATAAATTAGTTGTTATTTATCAAAGCAAATCACTTCAGAAGTTGTTTTCCCCAACTTGATAGGCACAAATTCAATTTACTAAATGCTCGACCTTCACGAATTAAAGTTGTTTTCCCCAACTAATTAAAGTGCATGTAATAATTAAATTGCAAAATGCAATAATTTTGAACTTATAGTTCAAACTCCAAGAGATTTTTAATAGACTCGAAGTTATAATTCTAGCAAACATAAAATGCATTATATGTTTGCAGCCATTATCATGGTTCATTCGAGAATGATATCATTATATCAATATGAGAAATTGCAGAAAAATTAAGGATATTGATATATACATGTATATATCTATTTAGATTTAGCTAATAATTTATGTTTTTTAGTTATATATTGTTTGACATATATCAATATGATGTTATGTCATGCAATCATGGATATGTTTATTGCAATTGTTTGAGAATACTTATATTATTATGGTTCATGTTATATGTTTATTTTAGTATTTATGTAGTTTTATTTTAATATTGTTTGAATTACCTAAAGTTAAAGGAGACATTTCAAAATGAAATACCTCGGCGTGAAGGTCGAGCATTTAGTAAATTGAATTTGTGTCTATCAAGTTGGGGAAAACAACTTCTGAAGTGATTTGTTTTGATAAATAACAACTAATTTATATGCTAATCTCTATTAGATCGTTAAATGTCATACGTGACTTAATATGTCATCTGATATTAATTTATTAGCAAGATATTATTATTCATTCACAGGAAGATGTTGGAATGAAACTAAACACATATTTTAGTATGATAAATTGAATATTATTAGAATTCCTGAAGAGCTTCCAAATATTGTAAATCGCTTAAAGAAAGAATTTGAAATAAAGGATTTGAAAAGAACAAAATTTTGTTTTGAATTACAAATGGAATATTTAATGAAATTTTGGTACATCATGAAACCTATGCTGCGAAGGTAATAGTGTAATATCTCAGAGATAATTGTTCGCATCAGGGGGAGATATAAATACGCACTGCACTCTTTTTCCCTTAGTCATGGTTTTTTCCCGATGGGTTTTCCTGGCAAGGTTTTTAATGAGGCAGCATCCAATTGCGTAAGAATTGTGTACTCTTTTTTTCTTCGATAATTTTTCTTATAGGGTTTTTCTTATGAATGTTTTTAAAGAGGCATATTCTCTTAATAGTCATCCAAGGGGGAGTGTTATAAACAATTCATATCTATCTAATTAGTGGATGACTATTTATTGGATTGTGTTTATATTTAGTTGAAACCACTTAATATTAGGGTTTCCTATCTCCTTATAAATAGGACTCAACTATGATGTAAAATGTACACTGAGTATATCACAATATATTGTTTCCTCTCTTCTTCTCTTCTTCCTTATTTTCATACGTTTCATAACAACTACATTTGTTAGTTATAAAATTTTCTGAATGCTTATTCAAATTTAAAAATAAAGGGGTAAGATAGCAAATTAGTTATATTATACATATCCAACCTATTTATAAACGGAATGAATTAAATTATATTTAGCTCAAGCTAAACTCATAATATTCAATGAATTGAATTTTAGCTCAATTTAATTTTGGTTTGGTCCAAGCACCATATTTTCCAAACTCATAAATAATAAAAAAAAAGCCTCAACTAATTTGTAGATGGTTCAATTCATTATGAACCCAATTGTGCTTGTGGTTGGAGTGTACGATGAACTTGTTGGGGTCGAAATAAATTTCGACGCGAGTGATAAATTCGATGAAAAAGTGGATGTGGTAAGAGTGCTAAGGTTTTTGAATTACCGATAGTCTAATATGTGCTAATGTCGAATCGATGGCTATTGACGAAGAAACGCCATAATGATGATTGAGAGTTTTGAGGAGTCCGAAAGTCAGTCCGTGGCTTTAATGGTGCAGTCACTTCATTGGACAAAATTGAGGTTCCATTAATGATAAAGTACACCTAACGACGTAGAAGCTTGATAATAAAAGGGGATAGGGTTCATCATAAAACCCACACTCATAAGCAACCAAAACATCATGGCTTTATACGGTTGTTGAATGAAACACTTATACGAGTTTTGGAAAGAAGTGGAGAAAGTTAGGGAAAAAGGACTCAGAGATTTGTAAACATGGGAGATAGATGTGGGAGGTTATGATATTTGCTTGGGGGAAGAAGTTCCAACGAAGTCCTTCTCTAGCATTCTTCTGCTTTTTTGTTGATAATCAGGAAATATATATGGGAGATTATGTTCTCTGGTCGAAACATAGTTTTGAATGGATGAAGCTGTGATTTCGAAGGGAGATCATATGAAAGTGTTGGGAAGCTCAAACAAGGCCAAATGGTGAACCTGAAACATGTTGGCAGTTAGTGGTTCCCATAGCATAAAGCTCTGGTAGAGCGATAACCAAAGTTTCAATGTATATTGAGTCAACAAGAAGTAGAAAACTTAACATGGGTAACCCTCTACTCTATGTTAGGAAGGTCCCTCGACAGGCTGGCACAGGAGTTGAAGGAAAATTATATGCCAGAAGATCCTTTCGCCAAGACATAGAGGAGATTGAAAAATAAAAGTTGAACTGAAGACATCATTTGAGGACTTTCAAGATTACGACGAAGTGAGGAAAAGCCCAAAAACTCACAAAAAACTTCCAACAAGGATATCGAAGCCAATGCCAGAGTTGATGACAAACTAACAGAAGTTACATTGCTGATCGTGCCGAAGGATAGAGTGTCAAAGGCCAAGCGGTAAGAAATGTAGTGGATAAGTTGGGCCTTTTAAATTTAAACATGGGGCATGATGGGTATCCACGTGTCAGCAGATTAAATAGGTAATTATTTGAATTGGGATTTCAATATTGATGTAAAATAGGTCGGCAATTGGTTATTGCTATATATCTCACCGAAGCAGATTGATGGAAAACACCATGTAATCTTCCTCTTTAATTTCAATTTCAATAAAATCTTTACATTTGTTCGTGATCTTTTACTTTTCGCACTTTTAAATTCTCGCATTTGCATTATGTTCATTGTTGCACATTTACTTCCAACATTTACATTTCCTGCATTTAATTCTTACGTTTCCCGCTTCATTTAAAGTCATTCATTTATCATTAATATCACTAAAAACAATATTACCAAAGAAACTTGTCAAAAACTCATTCTTCACAAACACATAACATGTAAACACATTTCCTTATTCGACAAGAAATCATAATTCACATCAAATAGTACTACATTTCAAAAGAAGATACCCTCTCCTATTTTTAATATAAGCTGTTTTTTTTAAATAAAATTTATAAACACTTTTTTCAAATAATCAACTAAATTAGTTAATCATTTTTAAAGCTGTATACTTATTTATTCATGAGGAAATGAATTGAAAAACTTTTTTTTATTTTATCTCTTCATAATACCAGTGCAAGAATAATTTTGAAAATATATATCAAACGTTTACAATTTCAATATAAATAACGCCCTATGACAATGACTAAGGTATTTATTTGAGATTAATGAGTTTATACTCATTTCATGTTTTACTTTAACATTTCTATTATATTCCATTTCAATTTTGAAATTCCAATTTTAACCATATTTCTTATCTCAAGTCCAACACTATCACTTCCTCCACCCTTAATCCTTATTTTGGTACCCCATTGAGCCACCACCTTCCTACTCTCCTCCCCATCCTCTTCTTCCATTCTCCATTCGGTATTGGATCCTCACCAAGATTTATTTTTGGCATGCATTGAATTTCTTGAAATTAAAGTAACCATAATAATACTAGTTTTTATTTTTGCCAAAACAACGAGGATGAAGAAAATATTGCTTGGAATCAGACTGATAATAATAGAAATAGAAAGTTGATTGAGTTAAGGAGTCGAAGTTAATAAGGGTGTGGAGCGGAGCAACTCCGCAACAATAAATAGAAGACATAAAAAAGAAAGAGCCAAATTGTCATTGAACAATGTTTTATAATAAATAATGACTCTCTTTTTCTAAAAAAAAATTGAGTACCAAAATCAATAATTCAAAATAAATACCTTAACTTTCGCCACATCTATTAATCAACTTTCTCAATTCTTATAATTTCTTCCCACAAAGAAAAAAGAAAGCTTATTCAATGAACCGTAGCTTTTTTTTTTTTTTTGCCTAACGTCTTTAGCAGACGAGGTCTTGGACAAGTTGACAAACTACTTCGAAGTATACAACCCAAAGAACAAGGAATAATAAATTTGGGCTCAACATCATCAGCAAACAACGATCCATTACAGAGTCAGAAAATTCAAAAAAGTGGCTTTAATTGATAGTGGCCCATACCATACAACTCGAGTCAACTTCATTTCCACTCTCTCATTATTTACATAAAATTTTAATGGGTCTAGCTAATTAGGTAGTAGGTACTTTCGTTTCTAAATATAAACTTTTGACATTTTTATTTTGTTTCTATTTATAAGACTCTATATTAATTTTTAATGACAATTAATTACTTCTTTCCATAAACATCCCTATTTATTCAATACTTTTTAGATTTCCAATATTATTAATAGGGATAATTTTGAAAATACATATCAAATATTTACATTTCCAATATCGTTAACTAAATTAACCTATTTTCTTAATGGACGTAAAATCTATTAAAAGGATCTTGTATAAAGGGACGAAGAAAGTATTTGTTAAGGTTTTTACAATAAGAAAAAATATCATAAATTCTTATTTATTTTTCTCTAGAAAATATCAAAAATTACATTTTTCGAAAACCTTATACTATATTTGACTCTTTAACATTAAAACATTTGTTAGTATGTAAACCAAAAAAAAAAAAAAAACATTTGTTAGTATGTATTTTCCATTTTCAAAAGATTAGAGGATACAAACCCAAGAAGTGTGTATATATCAGGGTCGGTCCTGACATTTTCAGGGCCCTAGGCGAAATAAAAATAAAAGCCCCCTTTTTATAAAAAATTTCGAATTTCAAGTAAATTGTCTATAGTATGAAATATTATTGATATCCACAAGTCTATGTCATTAAATGCAATCAACAAGATTACGTAGGCTATAAATATAATACCTTAATAGCATAATATTATAAAAAATAAATAAAAAAAATAACAAAATAGGTACCTAGAAGTAGACTATCCTTTATGATTTACCCAAATCCTAATGCTGAAATAAATAAGAAAAAACGTCAATTACCATGTAATGAGCGATCCTAATGTGATTTTACAAGTTTGCCTGCTAGTTTTCTTTTTTCCTTCTTTCACATCTTTTAGGCACTATCTTAGAAAACATAACAACAAAACTAGAAAATGATCAATAACACCTAATACTTGAGCATCGATTACAAATGGTATAATACAAAGCAAAAGGAACCTGTCAAAAGCAGACAAAGGAGATAAACAACTGCACAATCACAAAAAAAAATAAATTATTTTAGATAAAATACTACAATTGAAAAATTAATTTATGCTAATTTCTAATTTAAAAATATTTTTAATTATATATATATAGGTTTTAAAAAAAATTTTGGAGCCCCTGATTCTCTGGGCCCTGGGCCTAGGCCCCACTTGCCACCCTATAGGGCCGGCCCTGGTATATATATGTATAAAAGATTCATGGTACATTATTTGATAATTTTTTCTCGGCACCCATAAAAACAACTTTTATTATAAAATTGCTCACACTCTTAATATTTTACAATAAATTAAATTAACCACAAACAAATTATAATTTTATCACAAAAAATATAACTATATTTTAAAACACTGTTCTATTTTTCAACGTCTATTTTCTTTAAAATAACACTGTTTAAATACTTTAGTTATTATATTTTGGTTGAACAATGTATAACATAAACTCACTAATAGATACTATATTTGTTTTGGGAAAATATGGAGAATTTACATTAAAATAATACATAGAGTAAAAACATGATCTGAGGCGTGTCAGAGACATTGTCCTTAAAAATCTATTTGCGCACCGCGATGATTCCCCAGAATTCAGCAGACCCTTCTGACATAAGTCAGGAACAAAACTAACAGTATATTGACTAATGATATAACCCAGAATTCATAAAAATGGGGATTAAGAAACTTGAATAAGTGCACTAAATATAGTTATCTAGTGTACAAAGAAGAAATATGCAGTAAGTGTTTTTTCTCATCTTTCGGTGTTGTGGTACAGATCATGGAAGTTTAACTATTGTCTTCCTTTTGCCTCTATTGCCACGGTATGATGATGTGATGATTTATTGCGTTTATGATAACATTAACGCTTTTAAGGACATACATATTTAATTATGGGTCTTGCTTAGGACATTTGTTAAGGAAGGTTATTAGCAATAGTAAAACAATCACAGGTTAGCAATTAACATTCTCTCAAAAACCTCAAAAATCACATCTTTATATAACAATATACTAATTTTAGTTTCTTAACAAGTGCCCTAGTAATTTCCTTAAATTATTAAGAAATAAAAAAAGTAATTAATTAATACTCAAATAAAACAAGAGAAAATGGATAATGCAACGATAGTGTAAAGTTTTTTTCACCATCAATGCATCATCCATCATTCATATGTTTATGGTTGTTGACTTTTAAATTAAAGTAATACAAATGAATGTGGATGATGGACTGGTGGTGTAAAAAATTTTACACCGTCAGTGCATAGCCATTAATCTCATAAAACAATGGTGCAAATACGAATAATTTCTGTTTTTATTTATTAAATTGTATTAACTGTTATTTTATCCCACTTTTTTAATTTTTTTTACAAAATTATTTAGTAAATCATAACACATGCAACTTATTATATTAACATGAACTTCCTATCTATAAACGTACCAATACGAAATGAACTTCCTATCTATAAACGTACCAATACGAAATGAACTTCCTATCTTCCTTTTATTTAAAAACTACACGAAGTGCAAAGCAAAAGTAATAATTTCTTACTTAAATTAATTTGTTTTGTATGATGTATGTAAAAAAAAAACAGTCACTTGTAGTCAAGGTAACAAGTTGCTTAAAAACAACTGTTGATCACTTTATCCACTAAAATCCATGGTCACAGCATTTGGCATCACAGGTGGTGCCATAAAACTTGGCACCACATCAAATGTTAACTTGTTGATGTTACTGTTCATTTCAGTGAGTAAGTAATGAAGGTGAGAGAGGAACGCTTTTCTCGTGGTCCCAGGACCAGTGGTGGTACCTACAATTTGGCTCCCATGTGTGGGTATATTTTTAATTTTTCAGGCAGAAGGATCAAACTGCAATAAAGGTTTTAAAATAAAAAAACAAATGAAGCCCTATGTTTTTGAAACCTTCTGTGCTATTGATGCCCATCACTTTCAGAACATTGCCTTGCTGCGGCCCCTTATTAACAATCCTCTTAAGAAGAAATATGAAACTCTTGATTTATATAGTCAGTAGTCATTGACATTTAAGAGGTTTTAGTCCTATTTGTTACAGTATCATCTTCTCCTCCACTCTGTTTCCTGGTCACCCCTCTCTTCTCTCAGGCCCGGTACTAACCTATCTTGGGTCCTAGGGCAAAAATTTTTTTGGGCCCTACTAAAAAAATTTATTAAAATTAAATCAATTAAAACATTATATATTTATATATTTAATTAATTAAAACAATGATAACAATCAATAATAAAAATAGGTATTATATAAAATAGAGTTGAAATAAAATAAAAAAATTTATTAATTAAATAGGTAACTAAATTGTTTTCTTTGTATATAATATCATTTTGGTTGAATTCTCGTTCATTACTAAAGTTGGTTAATTTAGTTAATTGTATTGAAAATGTGAATATTTGATATGTTTTTTTTTTCCAAAACTATACTTATAAGTATTATTGAGAATCTAAAAATTGTTGAGAAAATATGGGTGTTTGTGGAAAAAAGTATCTAATTGTCATTGAAAATTTGTATTAGGTCTTATAAATAAGGACAAAATAAAATTCTCAAAATCGTGTTATATTTAGGGACAAAGGGAGTAAGTTATAAAAATAAAGTTCATAAATTAACCTATTTATAAATCTAGTGAGCAAATAAAAAAATAAATTAAAATATTATGCTAAATTATTAATAATTGAAAAATAAAAAATATGCAACTATTAATTTTTTTTAAGTATAAATACTATTAGAAAAATTTATGGGGCCCCTAAAATTTTTGGGCCCTGGACGGTGGCCCTCAATGCCCACCCCTAGGGCCGGGCCTGTCTTCTCTATTTCATATTTGAAATAAACTTGCAAGCAGAGCACAAAATAATTTCTCAGATCTATTATTATTATTATTATTATTATTATTATTATTATTATTATTATTATTATTATTATCATCTTTTGACCTCTCCGTCCATCGTGATTATGGGTGTTGTGTCAGGGTGATGTCAGATCAGCCATGGCTGGGATAGAGAAGGTGTAACGAAATAATAAGATAGCTTGATGATGTAATAGGGCGGAGGGCGGCGGCGGTATAACTGATATATTAAAGGATTTTCAAAACTGACTAGGTCTCATTTTTAAGAAAAAATAACTACTACACATTTATTAAGGAAGTTAGTTGCATGTTTTAATTTTCTCAAATTCATAAAAAAAAAAGACTATTTTAGTATATTTACATTGAGAATGAAGCAAAAATTAAATGTCTCAAAACCGCAGTGCCAGAATATTTTAAGAATGATTGTATTGATAATAAAAAGTTGGTTAATTTTTGCTTATATTAGTTGAGTGTATTTTTTGCTTATAAATGAGACCGATAAGAGTACTCTCTAAGTATTTAAATATAAGGTTTTCTTAACCCCAGCCCTTAAGCACCCCAAAGTAGTTAAAATGTCTTGAAAAAATAAAAACACAAGTCCTTTGATTTATTTGATGAATTATTTTCAAAAAATATTAATTACTTTGGGGTGCTTATCCTCAATCATATGGACTTTTACGTGGATTAAGAAAATTAGTTAATATTATTAGTGATTAGTGATATTGAAAATAGTACTACCTTCGTCCCTAATTATAAGGCCCTTTTGGGAGATTTCACGTCCATTAAGAAAGTGAAATAATTTAGTTAATTGTATTGGAAATGTGAACTTTTGATATGTATTTTCAAAATTACCCCTATTAATATTATTGAGAATCTAAAAAGTGTTAAATAAATAGGGGTGTTTGTGAAAAAAAATAATTAATGCTCATTGAAAATTGGTAAAAGGCCTTATAAATAGGGACAAAATAAAAGTATTAGGTTGGCCTTATAATTAGGGACGGAGGGAGTAATATTTAATATACTTTTTCAAAATTACCTATATAATTATTATTTGGAGTTTAAAAAGTATTGAATATATGAACATTTGATATGACAAATATATGACAAATATCACCGAATCTTTGTATAATACTCTCTCCATCTCTATATATACACCATCCAATTTAAATTATAAGAAAAAAAATAATTTTATGCTTATTAAGGATGTCAATTGATTATATTTAATTTTCTCAAATTTATAAAAAAAATATAGGTATTTTAGGAATGTAGCATTGAAAATTAAACAAAAATGAGATAAGATAACAATTTTTTATGAATGTTGGAAGAAAGTAGCATTAAGAATGAAACAAAATTTAAGAAAGTTAGTTAGTTTTGCTTATATTTTAAACTACGCCGTTTGCTAATTTTTTGTATTTTTCAATACAATTTTATTTATATCTTCTCACTAAAACTTAGAGAATTATGATTAAATGTCATGGGTAATTCTGGAAAAAATTAGAAGATGATCTTATATTTAGGACCAAATTTTTTTACTCAAAACGGTCCTATAATAAGGGACGAAAGAAGTATATTTCAAACTGGAGGGAGTAAGACTTAAGAAAATTGGTTAATTTAGTTAACGGTATTGAATATATGAACATTTTGATATGTATTTTCAAAATTACACCTATTAATATTATTGAGAATTTAAAACTATTAAATAAATAATGATGTTTGTGAAAAGAAATAATTATAATTATCATTAGAAATTAATATATGATCTTATAGAAACAAAATAAAAATCTCAAAATGATAATAAAGTAAACGAGGGAGTAGTTTTAAATATTTTGTCCACTAAAGCAAAGGACACCGTTTGGTGAAAAAACTACTGCAAAGTTAATTAAAAAAAAACCTACCGTAAATCACAATAAAAATTGGCAAATACGTTTTAAAAAAAAAAATAAAAATTGGCAAATACGATAAACGTATTTTTGACAATTACTCAAAGTAACCAGTAACCAACATGCTACCGTTGATTCGTTCAAAGACCAAAATCAACGTCCATAACAAACAGTATCACTAGTGGAGACATACTGTTAAGGACCACGTGAAACGTTCACGTGAGAGAGGGATTGAGGATTATTAGCGAAAGTTGGGATGTTCATAAAGATGGAAGAGTTAATAATGATTCAGAGATAGATGAATCTTATTAGAATTTGTTTGAGAAAGACATGGGTTGAAATTAAAAACCAATTCTGTTTCGATTGATTCTTCTTGAAGAAGAACAATGGGTACTGTTACCTAATTGTACCTTTTTTATTTAAGTTTTTATTAAAAAAATTAATTGACTTCACCAATGATTGAGTGACATGTGGCGATCAACAACGGAGGAGTAATAGAGGGACTAATGGTGCAACAATGGAAAACCAAATTCATCAAACACTAAAACTTGAGTAACCAAAACTACATTTAAGCCCAAATGTTAAATGTAAAATACAAAAAAAAAAAATAATTTATGTAACTATTGACTAAGTAAAATTAATTAATTTTTATTAATTTGTGCATTTTTTCCATAACATAAACAAGAAATTTGAAACGAGCTTGAAAGAGCATGTTTAGCCATTCATTATTTCATGAATGTTTGCAGAACCATGGAGGGTATATACGGTCATTGATTTGTGCAGAAATATGTGCACCAACGTTTTAAGCGACTGATTTGAGGTAACCGGATTTATAGGTATCAGATTTCAGAAAATGACCTTTGATATATTACAACAAGCAAATCAATGGGTAGAATAAAAATAATAAAGAGAGGATAAGTCCTCTATGTAAAAAGAGTGAACAAGTAGTATCTGAGATTGATCATTGACTTTGTAAGCACCAATCAATTTAGTTCTTGAGATTTCCGAAATTTCAAATTGGTCCCTGTGATAAGAACACGTCACTTATAATAGTTCCTGACATTGATGATCGTTAGTGGTGGTTCTTAACGTCCCATAACGGAATGGTCAAAACGACGTCATTGTAGAAAAAGACTGTTGAGTATCAATCAAATTAGTCCATGAAATTGTCGAAAACCATCAAATTAATTTATGAAATTGTCAAAAATAGTCAAATTAATCATCCTTGAAAAAAATTTATTTGCTTGAAACACAAATCACGTTTTTGATTTTGTTATTCGTGGATCATTTTACGGAACTTATTGATCACAATAATTATTTCCGTTTCTAATATATAGTCAATAATTGGTTGCCAAACAAGGACGAACGTAAATACATAGCAGTGACAACAATTGCCCTTATTATGTTTTGACAAAAAAAAAATTTAATATACATAATTCACACTAATGCCTCCAAAACGAGGCTTAAATTATAAGAGTTTTGGAATTCTCATCCCATACATTATCCACACACCCCAATTATAATGTGAAATTATATTTTTACCCTTTCCTCAATTTGAAACAAAAACTCACTTTCTCTCCAATCGTTTCATATTTTCCCTTTCTTCTCACCGGTTATTCTTCTTCTATGGTTCTTCTTCTTCTCACAATACTAACAGACCCATCACCCTCATTGCTTTTGCTTCACTCAGAGAAAAAAAAAAGAAAACAAACAATAAATTAATAAAAAAAAATAAAAAGAAAGACGCTTCACGAAGGGCCATCATCTTCCTTCAAAACAGATCTGGGTCGTCGCCGCTACTATTGGTGGCCTCAACCGTTATCGCTGCTATCGCCGATCGGAGCCAGGACCCGACGCTGTTGCAGTCGTCGCCGCTACGGTTGGTGTTGTTCGCGGTGGGAGCAAAACTCAAGTCTTCATCATCAATCTCTGGCTAAGTTCCATTGCCGCATCACCACTAGGAAATCGTCGAACCAAAGCTTGGCATAATAAATTTTCCGAGCAACCAGAGTCGAAAAAATATTATTCCGAGAGTCCTGAGTAGGAAATGTATTTTTCCGACTATGGTTGGTCGGAATCGTAACGTACAGTAAAAGAAAAAAAACGAACATACCTAGGAAGCAAGGAGCCAACACAAGAGAAATACACCGGGAGAAGCAACCCTTAAATTTGGTAAGGAGAAAATATGATAAGGAAAAGCAAAAAAAGTTTGATGGGAAGATGAAAAGTTGGAGGTTACGTAATGTTTTGAGAAAATAAGGATTTGATGAAAGTGTTGAAGTGTTGGAGGGAGTATATTCAGTGGGGTTTAGGAAGATGAAAGGGATGAGGTGTGAGGTTAATTTCATGGGGTGTGGGGATAACAATTAGGGTACAAAAACTGACATTTTTTTAATGAAGAATACAAATGTAATTTCACTATTTAAATTGGGGTGTGGGGATAATAGTTGGGGTAGGAATTCCAAAACTCGAGTTAAAAACAAAGGGCCATTAGGTATTGGCCCAAATTTCCTTCCTCGGCTCCTTGTTATCTAGTCCTAGTGCGAAACACTAAGAGTTGTATTTTTTGTCCCCATTGTCGAAATTTTGGCCCCCATTTCATAGTTTCATACTTTCATGGACAAAATTATCCTCATTGAATTTTAAATTTTCGTCTGCCAAGAGACGGAAATATTCCGTTCCCAATGAGACGGAAATATTCTGTGAATACATTGTGTTTTCCGTCTACCATGAGACGGAATACAGAGGTCACCAATGTCAAATGGTGCATATTATAAAAATAGATAACATAAACAGTGGCCAAACAGAAGTTCAAGTTCGACATATCCTTATTTCCCAACCAAGGTCTACATGCATGACCATAAAAACCATGGGTTTACTGTACAAAACACGAGTTTTATAACAGCTGGAGTTTGCATTCAGCAAAGTTTACAAGATCTCCTACAGTGTCACCCTCTTATACATTTTAGTGTGCGCTGCCCATAATTACATGCAAGTAACCAACAATCATTATGAGTGACATAAGTGAAACAACACCTGCCGGAAAGACCTTCCCCGAACTTGAACTTGAACTTGATCTCTGTGTTCTTCCATCTCATGGTAGACGAAAAACACAATACATACGAAATATTTCCGTCTAATTGTGAACGGAATATTTTCGTCTCTTGGCAGATGGAAATTTAAAAACTGAGGATAATTTTATTCATGAAAATACGAAATGGGGTCAAAATTTCAACAATTAGGACCAAAAAGTAAAACTCAAACACTAAAGGCGGTGATGCCGAGAAGACGACTATAGTTCCTTATTATATCCTGCTAGTGGCACAGTGCTACGCATCAAAAGTAATTTATTTTTGGTTTTCAAAATATCCATCAGTATAATTAGGTGACTAATTTTTTTCGATATTGTGGATCCTTTCGGGGGTAGTCTCTCGGTGAGGTTTCTTACATTCGCAAGAGCCGAAAATCGAATCCCCAACAACTTGCCTAAGTAACAACAAATCTCTTATCCACTAGGATCAAAAGTAATGCAACATAAATATTTAATAGGAAAAATTATTAGTTCAGTCTCATGTATGTTACAAATTAGTCATTTTAAGTTTTTTTTTTTAAAAAAACAAAATAAGTTTTGTAAATTGTTGTTGTCTAACAAATCAATTATTTTCATTTTTTTGTTAACTGACAAGTGGCAGCATAAATTTTTTTAAAAGAAAAAAATCATTAAATCATATTTTTAACACGTGACACCATTAGTTGAGTGACAGATGTCACTTAACAAAAATAAATTAATGGAAATGTCGAATTTGTTAGATGGTAACAACATACATGAATTTTTTCAAAAAAAAAAAAACTTAAAAAATTGATTTATAATCTAAAAATAATGTAACTTTAGTGACCAATCTAATAATGTTGCCTAAATAATACATCAAACGAGCAACAATAAAGCAGAGTGGTCGCATTTCAATGGGTGCTTCTTTTAACCCAAATCTCAACTTCATTTGTGATGTTCAATTTCAAATTTTCAACCTTAAATTTTTATTTTAGGTATAAATTTCTCAGTTTTCATTAATCTTAAATTCTTAATCATTATTCAGATTTTATTACTTTTTAATGCTTCACTTTAGTGATAGGTTAGACGAGGTATTTTGCTCTTTATAAAATTGGTATTTGGTGTTGATTATAAAATGAAGGGTTGAGTTCATTTTTTATTGTATATTGTTTCTTATTGCTTCGTATATATGATGGTTCATTATTGTGAACTAGACTTGTAGTAACTTTTAATATTGATTTTAGTGTCTAGCCTTCTAACAATGAAAAAAATAAAGAAAGACAACAGAGCAACCATCTCCTCCTCCTCCTTCTCCCCCTCCTACTACTCCTAGTCATATATAGTGAACTACATAAATGTAGAAATAGAACGAACATTTGGTTCATCTATAACTATGCCAAAAAAAAAAGATTTTTGGGATTTGATATGGAAAAGGTTAGCTTTCTAATTATCTTGGTTTAAGGATAAGTCTTTTAGATTATCGTCCACGTGACAAAGGTGAAATTAGGAGGTATTATCTACAAAGGGTCTTTGTCAACCAAAAGAGATTGATTTTCCAAAAAAAAAGGCGAAAGATGGAGAAAGATTCTAATTTGCTTCATTTCCAACTTGAATTATTCCATCAAGTGATTGATCGACAGCTTCAAGAGTTGAATAATCGGTTTACAAAAATAAATATTGAGTTGTTTCTTTGTGTAGCATATTTAAGTCCAAGAGATTCCTTTTTTGCATTGAAAAAGAAGAAGTTAATTCATTTGGTTTGGTTTAATCCTTTAGAGTTTTCTCCAATTGAACTTTTGGCACTTGATAGTCAACTTGAAAACTATTTCGTAGATGTGTGCTCTGATAGTGTGTTTTCGAAAATGGGGAATCACTGATCTTTCCATAAAGCTTGTGGAAATCTAAAAACATGTTTATCCATTAGTATATTTACTTTTACAATTAGCTTTCATACTACCTGTGGCAACGACAATAGTGGAAACAGCTCCATCTTCCACCATGGATATCATCAAGAGTCGGATATGAAATCGCATGGGAGATGAATGGTTGAATGATTATATTGCTTGGTTGCTTATAAATTTCAATATTGCAATACAAGTTCCTAAATTTTTAAGGCTTAATTATGTCACAAGTGTAAAGGATATGGGGAGATTGTACATGCTGAAGATTGCAAGTGCACATATGCATGATCAAGGAAATGATGATTTTGATGAAGACAAAGTTTTGATCAAATTCAACAAATGACAAAGAACAAAAGCAACTAGATGAAGAAGAGAGAGCAAGCTCAAGGAAACTCATATGTTATTAGTTTTTATTATTTGATTTGAGTTCTAGAGTTTGGGTAATTTTTAAGTTTGGGTAGTGAAATCTCAATCAAGTGCATGATTATATTAATCTTGAGTATTTCACTAATTAACCAAAATCAATATCTGGCTTAAAGGTTTATGTTATTTTGCTTTCAGGAACTAATCGATTAAGCAATGTGCTAATCGATTAGCTTGAGTAGCTAATCAATTAGCACAAGCAGTTCAGGTTTTTAAAACAGATTTTCAACTTCTCAAAATAAGTTTTATGTTTTTCAAAACTTATGGGTATTCTATATAAACCTTTCCTTACCCATTAGAAGTGAGTTACATTATTTTTACATCATTTTAGAAAAGATCAAGCCACACATTCTCTCTCACTTTTACAAAGATCAAAGCTCTATTTTCATATCTTTTAATCAAGAAGCTCTTGAATCTCAAGTTCTGATTGTTCATAGTTCTTGAAGGAGATTCAATTGGTTTTATTGTTTTCCATTGAGTTGTAATCATTGCAAGGAGGCAAGCTCAAATACAACAAGAAGAAGTCTTGGTGTGTCGATTATCATCAAGCAAACAAAGAAGAAGAAAAGTCTTGATGTGTCATCAAACAAATTGAAGAGTGGTGAGGTATCCACTTTTGGGAAGAGAAATCTAAGAGGTTCTTAGTCTTTAAGGATGTGCTTTCAAGTTTTGAGGTTATATTAGAGATTCAATATAGTTACAAGACAAGAGTGAGGTTATAACTTGGAGGCCATCAAGTTGGGTATCTTGAGAGGCATTTGCTTGTAATTTGAGAATTCTAATTCCTTAGCGAAGAAAATCACTCTTGTGATAGAGGGGATTGGATGTAGCTCTCAGTGGAGGAAAGTGAACCAGGATAAAATCTCTGTGCAGTATCTCTTTCCCTTAACTCTTTAATTTCTGCACTTGTGAATTGTTTTTGATTGAAAACCTAGAAAAGTTGATTTTCTAATAATTGAATGAATTAGGTTTTGTTATATCAAATTGATTTGGGGAAAACCTTTTTCATAATCTAGGTAATCATTAACAATCTTTGTGTTAATCAATTTCGCGCTATCTCTGATATTCCATGATATTTGATTGATTTTCGTTTTCGGTTGAAAAGTGATTTTTCTGTTCTGAACAGTGGCTAATCGATTAATTTGTGATCTGATCGATTAACCAATTTTGATCAATCAGGTGTTAATCGATTAGAGGGTGTGTTAATCGATTAGAATCTGAAGGTTTTGTGAAAATCATTTGTTTTGATCGTTTCGATTTTATACGTGCGAAAATCTTTCAAGGTTTCTTTAACACCTATTTAATCCCCCCTTCTAGGTGTTCTCTAGTGTTTTTTTAGTGTTCATACTTCACCCACTTGTATTTCCAACAACAAGCCCCTGAAGTTTGGGGTACTTTTTCGATGTTTGACTCCCCGAAGTTACTTTTGAGTTTATCATATATCCCTACTACCAATTCTGACTAATTTTGCTGACATGTAACATCAGAATCCTGGTCAGAGGGGTAGGAGGTGAAGTACCGTGGGCGAAACTATATTTTTTTTAAAAGCCTAAAAAACTTAATATTTTTATATTTTTAGTTAAATAAAAGAAGAAAAGAAAGGATTGAAGAGAGAGGTCATCTTCGCCCATGAGACATCACGCGACAACACATGCATGACCAACCTCTTGCGTCTAACTAGGATTCTGATATTACATGTCAGCAAACCCAGAATAGGGTATATGACAAATATGGCAAACCCAGAAGTAACTTCAGGGAGTCAGACATTAAAAAAAAAAAAAGAATAAGGGTATCTGCCTATCTGGCAAAAGTACCCCAAACTTCAGGGACTTGTGACATATTTAAGTCTATTTTTAACGTTATTGATTTATATATGTCGCCCTTATATTCGAAAATTCCTGGGTCCGCCTATGTTGCCAACAAAATGAAACTAGGTAAAACTAGTGATTTTGTCCTTGAAGTTATTTTTGGATTACAATTTTCTCTTTAAATTTTCTTTTTTTTTTTCAATTTGATCATATCCTTTCTAAGTTTTTCGTCTCTAACATGGAGTGACTCTCAATTTTCAACCAAATTCATAATTTTGAAAAAATCTTCAAAATGGATTCACCTCTTTATTTAATTTCTTCCATAAAAAAATTGAATTTTAAGACCCATTTAAAAAAAATTATTTTTATGATCAATTTGAAAAAAAAAATGGATGAAATTAAAATTTAAAATAATTTTAAAAAATCACTGGTATTATAATGAAATTTTCCTATTTCCTGCCATCATCATCAAATGCACTCGAATCAAACTAAATGCCCACGTCATTTTTCAATTTTTTAATAAGCAAAAGAATATGATTCCAACGTAAGGGGTCTATATAAGCATCATTGTACATATGAATCCTACTTTCTATGATGGGTTTGAATATAGAAACATAATCATGTGCTCATTAAACACCAAAACCAACATATAGCATTACAAATGAGTTGACTTCATGAGAATGTGAAACAACAATAACTCAAAAACAACAAATTACCATTGGCATCAACAATATCCGTCAAAGCATTATTATTAGGATCTCTATCTCCTTAAAAACCTTGATAGAAAAAAAAAAACCGTAGTGTAAAAAGTCCTAAATAAGAAAAAAAGTATAGCAAATATTAGTAAGCACAATTATCAGCAAACCACCTACAATTACAAAGATTAAATAATCCCTTTTAAATATTCCAAAGGGTTCAAACACCAACTAGCAAAATCAATATTAGACTCGCTAAAATTAAAACTTTAACCCACACCCAAGATTTAACTTTAAAATTATCAAAAAAAACCACCATATCAAAAATACCTTCTGGTTGAAAATCATGTATGTCATTCCTCTTAAGCCATAAGGACAAGTAGCCATCATCCATAAACCAAAAATATACCTGCATGTCTTTTTGCTCGGAAGAATAAAACTGATTTTCATGAAAACTTCAGAAGGAATATTAACAACTGGAGAGAGCAGAGTTACAGCCAAATGAAGAACCAGCTCCAAAAATTACTAATGACATGACAAAAGTGAAATAAGTGGATATCACCCTCCATGCCAACAAAACAAATGTGACATCTGTTTTCGGCATTCACCCCTCTGGACAAGAGATTATCGCAAGTAGATAACCTGTTCAGGAGCAATCGCAAGAAGGTAACATCATTTTTTATTTGGTATTATTCCTTTTTGTTAGATAGATATGCATATATTTTGGGCATCGACATGATATCACTCTCATTTTTTTTAGCTCCCCTTTTAACACCAAGTATAAAATTAAGATTTGCATAACATCAATTTTATAGACTAAGAATAAAAAGTTAAAAAATTGAAGAAAAAAAGAAAATAGTGTGTGCACCGTTAGTGTAAAATTTTTTTGCATTCTCAATATGTCATTCATTATTTATGAGTTAATAATGATTGATTTGTAAATAAAAATAATGTATCTGGATGATGGATAATGTACCGAGTGATTGTGTTAAAAATTTTGCATTATCACTATATATATATATATATATATATATATATATATTAATCTAGAAAAAAGTCACGAAGAACTAAATTTACTAACTCTTAAAGTATAAACTAACATTTAGTTTTTTTTAACTCTTTTATGCCCTACTTTTGGGTAGGTTGAGCTTAATTTTTTTTTTAATTATTGATAAATTTTTTTTTTGAAGAAATGATAAATTAATATTTACAAAGTAAATGTGTAATGTCGTAATATTGTTAGTTCCATGGTGAATGTTTTGATAATGACAAAGTGTTTTGAACAAGCTATCATGTGATGATCAAGTTCAAGTTCAACAAGCAACAACAAACATCAAGTGAAGAAGAGAGAACAAGCTCATGAAGACTTAAGTTTGAGTGTAATTGTTTTTTGTTTTATCTTTTGCCTCTCAAGCTTCATAGGTTTTTATTTGGGTAGATTGTTTAGAGGGTAATGAATCTCATTCATAAGTCATGATTTAATCATAATTTGAGTTTTTACTTAACCTAGAATCAATAGGTGGCTTAAAGGTTTTAAAGGAAAGGTTGGGTTTTGAGAAAACAAGTTTTAAACAAGTGCAGTATAGTTTTACTCGAGTATGAGTTGGTTTAATCGAGTACTACTCGAGTATGCTGCAATCTACTCGAGTAGATACTGCAGAACTGATTTTTAAAATACGATTTTTACTTCTCAAAATCAGTTTTCAAGTGCCATAACTTTTGGGTATTCTATAAAAACCTTTTCCTAACCTTTGTGATCATAACCTATCATTTTGATATTCATTTTACAAAGAATCAAGCCACTCTATTCTCTCTCAATTTCATAGATCAAAGCTTTTCTATTTTCATATTCTTTGATCAAGAACCTTTGAATCTCTTATGTTGATTTGTCATAGCTATTGATTGAGATTCATAGGATTGTTATTTGGTTTTCATTTGTGTTGTAATCTTTGCAATAAGGCAAGCCACTACAACAAACAAGAAGCCTTGGTGTGTCGATTATCATCAAGCAACGTTCATTGAAGAAGAAGAAGTCTTGGTTGTGAATCAAGCAAGGAGAAGCCTTGGTGTGTGGATTATCATCAAGCAATTGAAGACTTGTTGTGTCGATTATCAACAAGGGGTAGAGGTTAGATTAGAGAGAAGATCAATAGGATTACAAGGCAAGGGTGTCGGTTATCTCTTGTAGGCTAGCAAGAAGGAAGTCTTGTGAGGCAATCACTTGTAATTTGAGAACTCTAATTCCTCATAGTGAAGAATCTCTCTTGGTTGAAGAGGGGACTGGATGTAGCTTTCAAGCGGATGAAAGTGAACCAGGATAAATCACTGTGTCGTATCTCTAAACCCTTACTCTTTATATTCAAGTCATTTGATTGCGTTCTTGGTTGAAAACCTAGAAAGATTGATTTTCATAATTGATTGAATTGAATCTTTAATTGTTCAAATTGATAAAGGGAAAATCATTTTCATAACCTAGTTAATCAATAAGAATATAGGTGTTAATCATCTTCGTTGAATCTCTGATCTTTCATGTGAATTGATTGATTTTCGTATGCGAATGAAAACTTGATTTTTCTGGTTTCTGTCAGATATACTCGAGTAAACGAGTCTTTAATCGAGTACTACTCGAGTATTCTGAAATCTACTCGAGTAAACCTGAGAGTTTTTGGAAATATATTTTGTTTTGATTGTTTCGATTTGTTTCGTTCGAAAATCTTTCAAGGTAGCTTAGACACCTATTCAACCCCCCTTTCTAGGTGTATTCCTAGGGTTCCTTTGTCTCTCCAACCACCAATTGCGGTTTTCTCAATTGGTATCAGAGCTCGGTCGAAAGACACGAGCATAAGAGCTTTTTCGTAAAGATCCTAGTTAAGTAACCGCAATGGGTTCTACGAATCCCTTTGGTGGTGAAGGTTATTCAATAAATCGTCCTCCATTGTTTGCCGGAGAAGGCTATGCATATTGGAAAGTTAGAATGAAAATCTTTATCCAAGCCATAGATAGTGAAATTTGGAAAGTAGTTGAAAAAGGTCCTCATATCCCCTCTAGTTTAGTTGAAGGTGTAGAACAATTGATCCCCGAGGATAAGTGGAAGGATGATGATAGAAAGAAAGTTCAATATGATTATAAAGCAAAGAATATTATTACCTCCGCTTTATCCTATGACGAGTTCTTTAGAGTTTCTCAATGTTCTAGTGCTAAGGAAATGTGGGACACTTTACAAGTGACTCATGAAGGAACTAGTGAGGTTAGGAGAGCTAGATTGAATGCTTTAATGCGTGATCATGAATTGTTTCAAATGCTTCCAAATGAATCTATTAATGATATGCAAAAGCGTTTTACTCATATTATTAACCATTTATATTGAGAAAATGCCTAAGCATGGGTAGTTTTGATGATTACAAAGTGCAAGTGAAGGCAAAAGTCCACAACATTGAAGCTTAGACTCAAGTTAGTCAAAAAGGGATTCTTATAAACTTGTAATGTTAAATTTACTTTTCTTAGAGTTCCTTAGGTGTTTAATGGTTAAGTCTAAGTTAGAATGAAGCTAAATCATAATCTAAAGAAAAATAGTATGAATGCTAAGTTAAATCAAAAGTGGGTGATTTTCAAAAAAGTAAAAGAAAGTGTTTTTCAAAATGAAAATGAAAAGAAAGTGTTTTTTTTTCAAAATTAAAAGAAAGTGATTTTTCAAAAATAAAAATAAAAAATATTAAGAAAATATTTTTTTTTTAAAAATGTTTTTGAAGTCAAGAAAGTATTTTCAAATTAAAAAAAAAAAAAGTGTATCTGATCAAATGTATCTGGATACATCTGAAAGTATCCGGATACATTTGAAAAGTATCCGGATACATCTGAAAGTATCTGGATACTTCTTTAAAACAACAATCAAATTTTTGAAATCAAACACGATGTATCCGAATACTTTCAAAAGTATCCGGATACAAACAGTTAAAACTGTCATAAACATAGCCGTTTGCTGTCCTAACTGATATATATATGTTCCAAACGATTTCAAAACATGAGACAATGTTCTTACAACCTTCTAACACTTCTGAACTTTCTCCTAAACACGTTTTTACAGAATTCTCAAGTGTTCTTCATGAATCAATTGCATTTTCACATATGATCAAGAAAAACATTCAAGTGTTGCATTGAATTTTCACAAATACCCACTTTGATATACACTTGCATTCATTCTCATTGACCTAGATTTTGATTCAGTACTAAAAGTGTTCTTAAGTAAGTTGCTAATCCACACAAGAAAGATGCAAGTACCATTGATCTTCATTGGAGTTGTTCATCCACACAACGAGGTGTAAAGTGCCAACAACAAGACATTGACAAACGCAAATTGGTGAAAGGTTTTCATCAAGTATACTTGAAGGTTTCAAGTGGAATTGAAGAAGGTTTCTTCAAGCACAAGGTTCGCTGTGATTCGAGGAATTGTTTGCGAAGACACAAGTTCCAAAGAGGTTCTTTGGAGGGACTAGTCTAAGGGAAAGGTTTTCTCTTACACTACTTGTACTTACAATTCTTGTTCATAGTGAAGCTAATCTCCCATCTCAGAGAGGGAGGACTGGATTATCATTAGTGTTCGTTAACACACTAATGTGAACCAGGATAAAATCCTTGTGTTCGCTTCTCTTTCATTATCTCTTTACAATTCCGCGTGCTTAATTTTCATATATTTAAGTATATTCGTTTTATATGTTTTTACTCTGATTATTTTAAAGGCCTTAGTAAGCGATAAATTTTTAATTGGTGAAGATTCGTACTCTTCGCCTATTCACCTCCTTTATAGGGAATATTACTACCCGCTTGTTTTCCAACAAGTGGTATCAGAGCTCGGTCGGAAACGATCGAGCATAACTGCTTTTCCGTACGATCCTTAGTTTGGTAAACAATGGGTTCTAGTAATCCCTTCTATGGTGAAGGTTCTTCCATTAATCGGCCCCCTATGTTTTCGGGCGAAGGTTACACCTATTGGAAGGTTAGGATGAAAATCTTCATTGAAGCAATAGATGTAGAAATTTGGAATGCTATAGAAAATGGCCCTTTTGTACCACAACATAAGGTTAATGACTCTGTTATTGATAAGCCCAAGGGGAGTTGGAATGATGATGATAAGAAAAAAGTAAGTTATGATTTAAAAGGAAAAAATATCATTACATCTGCTCTCTCATATGACGAATTCTTTAGGGTATCTCAATGTACTAGTGCCAAACAGATGTGGGACACTTTACAAGTGACCCATGAAGGTACTAGTGAAGTCAAAAGGGCTAGACTAAACGCCCTCATGCATAAGTATGAATTATTTAGAATGTTTCCCAATGAACCAATTTCGAATATACAAAAACGGTTTACACATATTATAAATCATTTACTTGCTCTTGACAAAACTTTTATTGATGGTGAAATTATTAACAAAGTTTTGAGATGTTTAGACAGACAGTGGCAGCCAAAGGTTACAACAATAATGGAGTCAAAAGATCTAAGTGATATGAACCTAGCCACTTTGTTCGGAAAACTGCAAGAGCACGAAATGGAATTGGGAAGGCTAAAAATGCATGAAGATTCGGACATGTGCAAAAATGATAGGGTTTCATTCAAGATGCTGCAGACTCTTGAAGAGTTATCCAATGATGAAAATTCAGATTCCGATATCGACGATGAGGCCATGGAGCTTTTAGTTAATAAATTCAACAAGTTCCTTACCCGAAGAAATAAGAAATATCTAAAGGAAGGAACTTCTAGAAGAAAGTCTCCAAAGGACAAAATTCAATGTCACGAATGTGGTAATACGGGTCACATGAAATTTGAATGTGCTACATATCTCAAGAGAAAAGAGAATGACAAAAAGGCAAGCAAAGGATTCAAATCCAAGAAGGCTTACATTGTATGGGATTTGCCGGAAAATTCAGAGAAGCAAGATGCTAGCAGTTCAGATGAGGAGGAATTGGTTAATCACTTGTGCTTAATGGGAAAGTTTGATGAAGAAAATTCATCAAGCATAGAATCATCTGAGCCAATGAACTCCAAACGGGTAACATATTCTGACTCCGACTCTGATTCTGAAAATTCAACTTATAATGAACTATATGAATCTTATGTAGAAATGTATAAGGAATTAAGGAAGCTAGCTAAAATTAACATTGAAAGCAAGAGGATTATCTTGGAGTATGAGACTAAAATTTTAGAAATGCAAAAATTTATCGATGAACTTCAACTCCAAAATGAAACTCTTGATCTCATTTATTCAAATGCTTCTTGTGATTGTGAACTAAAAACTAATCCTATTACCGATTGTGAAAGTTGCAAGCATTTTGAAAAGGAAGTACACAATTTGAAAACTAAGCTTGCAAGCTTCACTAAAGGTGATATGCACTTAAGCAATTTAATTGCCAATCAAAGAGGAAATACAAATAAAACTGGTTTGGGATATCGAAAACCCAAAAACTGCAATTACAACAAGTTGGTATCATTTTCAAATGTCTATTACTCTAAAACACCAACTTGCCATTATTGTGGAATTTTTGGGCATACTTCAAATACTTGTAATATTAAACTTAAAGGTATTCCAAATGGTTCATTTGTATGGATTAAGAAAGGGTTTGATCCTAATGCTAATCAATTAGGTACCCAAGTTACCTAAAACATGCAAGGTATTTTTGGCTTAACATTAAGGGGGAGTGAGCTCAAATGTTAAGGGGGAGAAGGTTTATAATTTTCTTGCCTATTTATATAACTCTCTTTTTGATTATGCCAAAAGGGGGAGAAGGTATGTTGTTGACTTTTGCAGGTTGATTGAAGCTTCTTATTATTATCTAATTATCTAATGCACGTACATACTAAGGGGGAGCACAAATCAACAAAGTTTGTCATCATCAAAAAGGGTGAGATTGTTGAGAAAATGCCTAAGCATGGGTAGTTTTGATGATTACAAAGTGCAAGTGAAGGCAAAAGTCCACAACATTGAAGCTTAGACTCAAGTTGATTGAAGCTTCTTATTATTATCTAATTATCTAATGCACGTACATACTAAGGGGGAGCACAAATCAACAAAGTTTGTCATCATCAAAAAGGGGGAGATTGTTGAGAAAATGCCTAAGCATGGGTAGTTTTGATGATTACAAAGTGCAAGTGAAGGCAAAAGTCCACAACATTGAAGCTTAGACTCAAGTTAGTCAAAAAGGGTAGTCTTGATCATATGTGAAAATGCAATTGATTCATGAAGAACACTTGAGAATTCTGTAAAAACGTGTTTAGGAGAAAGTTCAGAAGTGTTAGAAGGTTGTAAGAACATTGTCTCATGTTTTGAAATCGTTTGGAACATATATATATCAGTTAGGACAGCAAACGGCTATGTTTATGACAGTTTTAACTGTTTGTATCCGGATACTTTTGAAAGTATTCGGATACATCGTGTTTGATTTCAAAAATTTGACTGTTGTTTTAAAGAAGTATCCAGATACTTTCAGATGTATCCGGATACTTTTCAAATGTATCCGGATACTTTCAGATGTATCCAGATACATTTGATCAGATACACTTTTTTTTTTAATTTGAAAATACTTTCTTGACTTCAAAAACATTTTTTTAAAAAAATATTTTCTTAATATTTTCTATTTTTATTTTTGAAAAATCACTTTCTTTTAATTTTGAAAAAAAAAACACTTTCTTTTCATTTTCATTTTGAAAAACACTTTCTTTTATTTTTTTGAAAATCACCCACTTTTGATTTAACTTAGCATTCATACTATTTTTCTTTAGATTATGATTTAGCTTCATTCTAACTTAGACTTAACCATTAAGCACCTAAGAAACTCTAAGAAAAGTAAATTTAACATTACAAGTTTATAAGAATCCCTTTTTGACTAACTTGAGTCTAAGCTTCAATGTTGTGGACTTTTGCCTTCACTTGCATTTTGTAATCATCAAAACTACCCATGCTTAGGCATTTTCTCAACAATCTCCCCCTTTTTGATGATGACAAACTTTGTTGATTTGTGCTCCCCCTTAGTATGTACGTGCATTAGATAATTAGATAATAATAAGAATCTTCAATCAACTTGAGTCTAAGCTTCAATGTTGTGGACTTTTGCCTTCACTTGCACTTTGTAATCATCAAAACTACCCATGCTTAGGCATTTTCTCAACAATCTCCCCCTTTTTGATGATGACAAACTTTGTTGATTTGTGCTCCCCCTTAGTATGTACGTGCATTAGATAATTAGATAATAATAAGAAGCTTCAATCAACCTGCGAAAGTCAACAACATACCTTCTCCCCCTTTTGAAAATAAAAGAAAGTGTTTTTCAAAATGAAAATGAAAAGAAAGTGTTTTTTTTTGAAGTCAAGAAAGTATTTTCAAATTAAAAAAAAAAAAGTGTATCTGATCAAATGTATCTGGATACATCTGAAAGTATCTGGATACTTCTTTAAAACAACAGTCAAATTTTTGAAATCAAACACGATGTATCCAAATACTTTCAAAAGTATCCGGATACAAACAGTTAAAACTGTCATAAACATAGCCGTTTGCTGTCCTAACTGATATATATATATGTTCCAAACGATTTCAAAACATGAGACAATGTTCTTACAACCTTCTAACACTTTTGAACTTTCTCCTAAACACGTTTTTACAGAATTCTCAAGTGTACATCATGAATCAATTGCATTTTCACATATGATCAAGAAGAACATTCAAGTGTTGCATTGAATTTTCACAAATACCCACTTTGATATACACTTGCATTCATTCTCATTGATCTAGATTTTGATTCAGTACTAAAAGTGTTCTTAAGTAAGTTGCTAATCCACACAAGAAAGGTGCAAGTACCATTGATCTTCATTGGAGTTGTTCATCCACACAACGAGGTGTAAAGTGCCAACAACAAGACATTGACAAACGCAAATTGGTGAAAGGTTTTCATCAAGTATACTTGAAGGTTTCAAGTGGAATTGAAGAAGGTTTCTTCAAGCACAAGGTTCGCTGTGATTCGAGGAATTGTTTGCGAAGACACAAGTTCCAAAGAGGTTCTTTGGAGGGACTAGTCTAAGGGAAAGGTTTTCTCTTACACTACTTGTACTTACAATTCTTGTTCATAGTGAAGCTAATCTCCCATCTCAGAGAGGGAGGACTGGATTAGCATTAGTGTTCGTTAACACACTAATGTGAACCAGGATAAAATCCTTGTGTTCGCTTCTCTTTCATTATCTCTTTACAATTCCGCGTGCTTAATTTTCATATATTTAAGTATATTCGTTTTATATGTTTTTACTCTGATTATTTTAAAGGCCTTAGTAAGCGATAAATTTTTAATTGGTGAAGATTCGTACTCTTCGCCTATTCACCTCCTTTATAGGGAATATTACTACCAGCTTGTTTTCCAACAATTTACTTGCTCTTGGTAAGACTTTCTTACAAGGTGAACATTCTAACAAAGTGTTGAGATGTTTAGACAGGAATTGGCAACCAAAAGTAACGGCTATTGTTGAATCTAAGAATTTGGATGCTATGGATCTAGCAACACTCTTCGGAAAGCTTCAAGAACATGAAATGGAGCTTGGACGATTAAGTATCAATGAAGAGTCGGATAAAACAAAAGAAAGAAAGGGACTTGCTCTTAAAGTCAAAAGTGGATACAAAAAGAAAGAAAGTTCCGATGATGATGATGATAGTGAAGATTCCGATTCCGATGTTGATGAAAAAGACTTGAAACTTCTACTAAGGAAGTTTGACAAGTTTCTAAGGAGAAAAGGAAGGTTGAACAAGGACAAAAGTAAAGAGAAGGATTCTCCACACTACAAGACCAAGACTACAAAAGATGGAGTAGTTTGCCATGAATGCGGAAAACCCGGACATCTCAAGTACTCATGCTCTAGGTATCTCAAGAAGAAGGAGAAAGACAAGAAAAATTCTAAATCTAAAAGAGCATACATAGTTTGGGATAGTGATGTAGAAGAGAAGAAAAGCACATCGAGTAGTTCTTCGGATGATGAAGAAGCCGCTTGTCTCAACTTGATAACTCTAGTAGATGAAGAACAAAGTTCAAATGATGAATCAAGTTATCAAAGCGAGGAAAGCAATGTAAGTCATACTAAATCCGAAATTTCTTCTAAATATGAATTGTTATATAATGCTTATGAAGAAATGCATGAACAACTTGAAAAACTAGCTTTGAAAAATATTGAAAGAAAGAAGCTCATTTTGAAACATCAAAAAGAGATTTTAGATCTTCAAAAACAAGTTGATGAGCTTAATCTTGAAAACGAAACTCTTGATCTTATATATGCTAGTTCTTCTTGTGATTGTGCTAGTAGAGTGAATATTGTGGTTGATTGTGAGAATTGCAAGTTGCTTAAAGATGAAAATGCTATTTTGAAAAATAAGCTTGCAAGTTTCACAAGTGGTGATATTAGATTGCGCACATTGTTAAATTTTCAAAGAGAAAATTCAAACAAGTTTGGTTTGGGTTATACTAATGCTAAGAGTAATTCTCATAGAAATGTTGTTGATTTTTCTAAGGTTGATTTTTCAAATGCACCAACATGTTTCTATTGTGGTACTCATGGACATACTTCAAATGTGTGTTATATTAAAGTGCATGGTATACCTAAAGGAGATTTTGTTTGGATGAAAAAGGGTGAAAGTCCCTACACTAACAAAAATGGATCCAAAACCATTTGGATACCAAAAAGCAAAGCATGATTGTTTTGTAGGTATGATTGAAGAGCAAAGAGAGCTTACAAGTGTTATTCATATTTGCATCTTCAATTGGTATCAAAAGAAGTCCTACAATATGGTACAAATGTTATGGTTAGATTGTGAACTTCATATGGTATCTTCTCAATTGGTATTACTTTTCTAAATGTTTAATTAAATATTTTGGTATCATTGAGTAGATTCATAGATGGTTATCATGATATAGTGACATGCTTTGGTTGTTATTAAAGAAATGTCACAATTGGTATCAAATATTTGTTGATATATGTACTTCTTTACAATTGATATCTTCTTTGTTAAGTGATATTATGATCTTTTTAGTTCTCAATTGGTATCATATTTCATTGTTATATTCTCTTGCCAATTGATATCACATTTCAAAGTATAGTTCTATTGTATTTGTTCATTTGGTATCAATGTTGTAAAGAAATGATCATTGATTTCTTACCTTGGCTTAGATGTTATATTTCAATTGGTATATATTACTTTTTGATAATGCCAAAGGGGGAGAAATATGATGTTTTGAATTGATTGGAATGTTTCTTAAAGGTGGAGAAATGATTGTTGGAGAAATAATATAATTTTTAGATGTTTGTTTGGAGAAAGGTTGTTTTTGTTGTTTTTATGTAGGTTGAGCAAAGTTGTTGAAGATAGGGGGAGAATCAAGCTTATCTCAATTGGATTCAAATGTCAAAAGCATTTATTGAGGGGGAGCAAGAGTCTCACCAAGTGATCAAATTGTTAAAGCATCAACAACTTCAAAGAACTTTTGAAGAACTTCAAAACATGGTTTGTCATTTTCAAAAAGGGGGAGATTGTTAGTTCCATGGTGAATGTTTTGATAATGACAAAGTGTTTTGAACAAGCTATCATGTGATGATCAAGTTCAAGTTCAACAAGCAACAACAAACATCAAGTGAAGAAGAGAGAACAAGCTCATGAAGACTTAAGTTTGAGTGTAATTGTTTTTTGTTTTATCTTTTGCCTCTCAAGCTTCATAGGTTTTTATTTGGGTAGATTGTTTAGAGGGTAATGAATCTCATTCATAAGTCATGATTTAATCATAATTTGAGTTTTTACTTAACCTAGAATCAATAGGTGGCTTAAAGGTTTTAAAGGAAAGGTTGGGTTTTGAGAAAACAAGTTTTAAACAAGTGCAGTATAGTTTTACTCGAGTATGAGTTGGTTTAATCGAGTACTACTCGAGTATGCTGCAATCTACTCGAGTAGATACTGCAGAACTGATTTTTAAAATACGATTTTTACTTCTCAAAATCAGTTTTCAAGTGCCATAACTTTTGGGTATTCTATAAAAACCTTTTCCTAACCTTTGTGATCATAACCTATCATTTTGATATTCATTTTACAAAGAATCAAGCCACTCTATTCTCTCTCAATTTCATAGATCAAAGCTTTTCTATTTTCATATTCTTTGATCAAGAACCTTTGAATCTCTTATGTTGATTTGTCATAGCTATTGATTGAGATTCATAGGATTGTTATTTGGTTTTCAATTGTGTTGTAATCTTTGCAATAAGGCAAGCCACTACAACAAACAAGAAGCCTTGGTGTGTCGATTATCATCAAGCAACGTTCATTGAAGAAGAAGAAGTCTTGGTTGTGAATCAAGCAAGGAGAAGCCTTGGTGTGTGTATTATCATCAAGCAATTGAAGACTTGTTGTGTCGATTATTAACAAGGGGTAGAGGTTAGATTAGAGAGAAGATCAATAGGATTACAAGGCAAGGGTGTCGGTTATCTCTTGTAGGCTAGCAAGAAGGAAGTCTTGTGAGGCAATCACTTGTAATTTGAGAACTCTAATTCCTCATAGTGAAGAATCTCTCTTTGTTGAAGAGGGGACTGGATGTAGCTTTCAAGCGGATGAAAGTGAACCAGGATAAATCACTGTGTCGTATCTCTAAACCCTTACTCTTTATATTCAAGTCATTTGATTGCGTTCTTGGTTGAAAACCTAGAAAGATTGATTTTCATAATTGATTGAATTGAATCTTTAATTGTTCAAATTGATAAAGGGAAAATCATTTTCATAACCTAGTTAATCAATAAGAATATAGGTGTTAATCATCTTCGTTGAATCTCTGATCTTTCATGTGAATTGATTGATTTTCGTATGCGAATGAAAACTTGATTTTTTTGGTTTCTGTCAGATATACTCGAGTAAACGAGTCTTTAATCGAGTACTACTCGAGTATTCTGAAATCTACTCGAGTAAACCTGAGAGTTTTTGGAAAAATATTTTGTTTTGATTGTTTCGATTTGTTTCGTTCGAAAATCTTTCAAGGTAGCTTAGACACCTATTCAACCCCCCTTTCTAGGTGTATTCCTAGGATTCCTTTGTCTCTCCAACCACCAATTGCGGTTTCTTCAAATATCATCTCCAAGAAAATAAATTAAAACTAACAATGCAACCTTGGAATTGGGGGTGGGAATTATATGAGGCAAGCCAACTCATGGGGTTTATGGCTCGACTCATGTAAAGCATGACTCTGTTTGACTACTTTAATAAAAAAGTTAGGCTTAAGCTTTTTAAAAAGCCTATATATGTAAATAAGTAGAGGTTAAACTTTTTAAAAAGTCTATTACGCTCATCAGGTCGGCTTTATTTAACTTTATTAATACTTATATATTATATTTTATTAATGATTTAAATTAAAAATGAAATTTTAATATATATATATATATAATAATATAGTTAAAAATGAAAATATAATTTGAGGCCCGAGGGCGTTTATGTTTTTATATGATTTTATTTTTGTTGTTATATAGTTTGAGTTTTGATGTTGTTTATATTTCGCTTTATCCTGTTTCTTTCATATAATTTGAGGACATGATACATTTTTATGTTTTTACTTAAATGTGAAAATTTTATTGAATAATTGACTTTTAATAAGCTATCTTTAAGGCCAGATCAGGCCTTGGAATAAGCCGAGCTTATGCTTAAAATATAGCCTATGATGAGCCTGTCTCATTCCCAACCATACTTAAATTAAGTCAAACTATTATTGATATTTTTTTTATAGGCAAAATGTTTTTGTTTTTGTTACTTCCAACTCTTACTTGATCATATGAACTACACTCACTTGTCTATTATTGATATCCCGATATTCACATGAATAGAAGATTTTATTTTTTTTAATTATAGAAGACTTTATTTTTAACTCAAGGTTAGCATAAAGCTTCTTATCTATCAATTAATCATGGAGCAACTCTTTAAAAGTTTAACATAAAGTGTTGTATAATTGATTATTGAGGTGCATCAAAATTTTAGAATAAAATGTTGTATTGGTTATTAACACGTGACCACCAAAATAATCCTTCAAATAAAAATGATTATTAAATAAATTCATAACTTTTTTTTTGGTAGATATAAATTCATAAAAATTTAAGTGACCTACAAGTGTATAAATGTTCGAAAAATTCTTATGACCATCAAATAATTTTGTAAAAGACGAATTTGATAGTCATTTAAACTTTAAGAAACTTGGTATTTTTTTTTATGACCAGATCTTGATGTTTGAAATAATTGATTTTTTTAAGAAACAAATAATTGATTTTTTCTAGCGGATGAGACCAAAACCAAAATGTTTGAAAAATTAAGGATTAGTTCCGATCAAAATAACTTTTACGAACTAAAACCAAAACACGCTGAACTTTTAGGGACCAAAACTATAAATAAGCCTATTTTTGTTATGCAACTTAATATTGGATGAACTACTACAAGTTGTTTGACAATTCATATATTATTACCATGCCACTCTTAAAAAAAATCAAAATTTCATTTTTTGCAATTTAATCAAATATAAAAATTAGATTGTTTCAATTTAATGCTTTGTATTTTTGTTTGACAACTCATATACAATATCAGTATGAAGTTTTTTATATTATCGATATATATAATTTTTTTATATTACTTTTACTTAAAATCAATAATCATAAATTCATAAATGACAAGAATATAAAAAAAAAATTTACCGGTACAAAACCTATTTTTTTACAAAGTATTATATTTTCATGTATTTACATGAACCTTGAAGATGGAAACTTGGCCAAAACAACAGAATTCTGAACTCTACCAGCAAATCGATCTGACTCACTTGCCCTGTGCCTTGTCACCATCTTCAACACCTTACCCTCTTCCCTATATACCCTCTCCTTCAATTCTCTTGTTGAATCCCACAATCTTTGTTCCTCTGCCATTTCTAACATCGACACCATCATCCTCTCTTTGCAATCCTCCAATCTCTTCATACAACAAACCAACTCCACCCCTTCTCCAAAACTCAATGAACCCACCCTCTCCCTAAACTCGTTGACTCTAACATACACCTCGGTCAACGCTACAACCCCATCATCTTCCACCAACCCTACAATCTCATCCACTAGTTTATTCTCCTTTGATGAAGAGTAGCTAGGTCTTCTCCCTATTCCCTCTACAAGCTCCAACAAAGAATCCATCTCACTCAACAAATCACCATTTGTTAGACCCGAAACTCTTTCTTGTGTTTCTTTAATTGTTGTTGTTGAGTACCGAGATTGGCCGCAGTCCGATTTGTACACATTCATCATATTTGATGATGATGTGGCATAACGTGAGTCTTCAGATGGATTCAAAGTCATCCACGTGGATCCATTGTCATCCATCTGACGACTCACGTGGATAATAAATTCGGATTCTTTGCTATCAGATTTGCACACATTCATCGTATTCATTGATGTGGTGTACACTGAGTCATCAAATAATTCAAAAGTTATCCGTCCAGATCCAAAATCATCCATCCGACGGTTCATGTCATCATCGACCGCAATGAATCCGGATTCTGAGGTTCCCATAAAGAACCCTAGGATTCTAGAAGTAGAAAGAAGTTGTTCCATGTGCTGAGCATACCATCTTACATAGGAAGAGAGTTCCCAAGATGTTGGAGTACTTTTGTCACGAAAATTGGACATGTTTAGGTAGTTCCTACCACCGGTGTAAGGGTACACGGAGAGTTGATCTTGGAAGATGAAAGTGCCGTGCTTGATGATGTGGTGGACGGTGATGAGGCACTTGAGAGCCACGGCGGAGTTACGGGTGGTTTGGAGGCGGTCCATGAGGAGATCGATGGCGGCGGAGGCGGTGGCGCGTGAACCATCACCGGAGGAGAGGAGGGTGGAGATGTGTTTGTGGGATGGTGGAGTGAAGGAGTCGTGGCTGGTGGCGCGGAGGAGGGAGAGGGTGGTGCGTTTTGAGAGGATGGCGGCTTTGCCTTGTGATGCCTTGTCCTTGATTATACCTATGAGCTCTTTGAGTTTCGTCATACAAAATACTTAGCCTCCCCTTCTCACTGTATCAAAACGCAAGATTAAGATAGAGACACGTACACGCCAAGAGACAAGTTAGAAAGCAAATGGTGGACTTTGTTCAAGTGCATTAGGGATCAAATATTCCTATCTTTTTTATAGTAATCTAGTTTCTTTGTCCTTTCATTCATATATATTTTACTATCTTAATTTCAACCTTTTAAACATACATTGTATGAGTAACACAATGATAAAGAAAGAGTGAGTACGTGTGTTCACAAATTCACCAAAAAAAATATGGAAAATGTTGAAATGAAATCCGTATTTGACATCTGGGTGTTACACCTGCCTTTCTGGATAAAAACTGGTGGATCCTGTAAGAAAGAAAAATTGCAGGATCCACCAGTTTTTGCTAAAAAGGACAAGTGTCTCATATAGATGTCAAATACAGATGTTTATGTAACAGAGTTGAAAAAATATTAATATGTCAAATCCAACATTTACTAAAGTCATATATATTCCTTGCTTTAGTTATGACTTTTGTGTGAATACTTCAATTATATTTTTAAGAAAGGCCATGTGTAACCAGACGATATGTAATAATGAATGAAATGGCAAAATGAATAACTCTCAATTAAGTTAACTCACGTTTGAAAAGTTAAAATGTACTGGGTTGGTAATAAAACACGGTACAATGAATTCATATGCCACTAATACGAATTTACCTACGCACGAAAGATATTTTTTTTTGTTCATAACAAAACCTACCCTCGAAAAAGCATTCTCCCTCTTTTCAATACTACTGTGACATGGCATATGCATTTGAAATGACGAATTTTTCTTATTCTAAAAACACTTGTATTTTAAGGAATTAAGGAAGAACAGAAAACTATTGACCATAGCGCAGTTTCTTCTCAATGAGCCTCAATTAATTAATTGTCCATGTGCTATTTAGTATCTTAACCAAAAAACCAGCTAGACCGGGGTCAGCTCTTCAAAATTTCGAACATTGTAGATACAATATAAAATAGTGAATAATGGTCACCTAATAAATTTGTGACAAATACTAATTTTTTTAATTTTTTTGAAAGGCAAAGGGTGACAAATACTAATAATCTAATGATCAACATAATCGACTGGCGACTGTAGAAAGCAACCATGTAGAGTGGACCCTTCGGAGTTGAGAGAAGGTTAAGTATTATATATATTTTTTCTTTGATATCATTTTGGCCGTCGTGGTAAGGTATATGGTACTTTTGATTTTATTCCCTAAAATAACCTATAAACTTGAATATTTTGATTTTAGTCCTTAATTGTAATAATTGGCATTGAGCTTTTGTTTTGAATTTGACCCCGTAATATGTGGATGATTTATATTTAATTTCTATCATATGTGGATGTTTTAAATTTGGTTTTCATTTTTTTGCGTGCGTGTTAAGGGTTTCCTTCATCCAACTTCTTTTTCATACTTATTATGACAGAAATAATCACTATCAACTAATTACATAATGAACCCAACTATACACTAATTCATTTGATGTACTATGTTTGAAGTTTCGTACTAAATATTTTTAAAATGTCCGTTAGTCCATTTTTTATCCTTGATTTTGTGTTCACCGACAAAAATATGATGATAAATTTTTTTTTTTTATAATTGTTTGACTTTTCGATGTGATCTTTACATAGAAGATTTTTTATATTCACAAGAATTGAAAATTGAATTCTCAACCATGTGCTTAAATAATACAATCTTACACCAACTATATCAATCTCAACTAATCTTCATTAGTCCATTTGTAAATCAACTACGATAGTTCATATAAATGAGATGTAAATGAATGTATATATATAGTACTATTGTAACCAGCGACGAACCTATAGTTCATATAAATGACATGTAAATGAATGTATAGTATTATTGTAACCAGCGACGAACCTATATACATAATAGATCAGAGTGGGCAATTCGCCTCACTAAGTTTTGACAAATTTTTATTGAGAAATGAAATTCTCACCCCAACTATTATCTCTACACCTCAATTTAAACAGTGAAATTTCATTATTACCCTTCATTAAATTTTCGACTCGGGACTTTCGAAATATTTTTTCGAGAGGTACCTCTCCGAAAAGTGAAGAATTTTCCAACAGGTGCCTCTCGAAATTTAAAAAATTAGCAAAAAAGAGAAAAAAAATGAAAAGGCCAAATCTTTTCACCATTTGCAGCTGTACCATCTATACAAGTTTAGCATAGACTGAATTTATGCAATACTACTCTCATCAGTTTTGGGTTTTGGAATGGCTATGGGCATCAACTATGCATATATCCAGTATGCCACTTGGCAACTTCAAGTCGCTCGCGATGATAATCCAGTATGAATAATTCCTTCAAAAGAGAAACAACTTCTTGGATTTTATCAATGATTCACACGGTTTATTATGAACCATGTGTTTGTCAATCAATACCATCTACTATGTGATATATGCAACTAAATAAATATCATCAAGTGTATATGCAACAAGCAATAGACGCAGAATGTTAGGAAGAGACAAATCTATTTTAGTGATAAGTTTTCTATGAAAGATAAGCTACAAAAATTCCACCTGGCTATTGCAGGCAATAAGTTTTTGTTTTGGCAACACTAGTGTTTGCCCATGTGACCATTTCTCTTTTCTGCTAAATTTTTCAAGAGGTACCTCTCGAAAAAATGTTCAAAATTCCGAAAGAAATCTCTCGGAAAAACACTTTAGAAAATATTCCGAGAGTCCCGTGTTGGAAAAAAATAAAGGGTATTTTTATCATTTTACTGTTCAAATGGGGTGTGGGGATAATATGTGGGGTGAGGAATCTAAATCTCATTTTTATTTTTAGTATATTATGGCTAAGTTAAAGAAAAGAAAAATTCGAGCCCATTAGGCACTAGCCCAAATTCGCTCCTACTCTCCTTGCTATTTGTCCTTGTGTGAAGCCGTGAAGGCAACTAGCCAACTACTGGAAGTTCATTTGCTGATATATGCTGCTAGATATGGTAGTACGCATCAAAAGCAACGTAGCATAAAACATCAAATGATCAAAAGTATCGCAGAGTCGTAGATCAAAGGGAGTTTTTCTTTTTTTTTTTCTTAAAAAAAAAAATCCAAATCCCATCTTTATTTGTGGTACTCAATTTCAAGTTTTCAACCCTAAATTTATATTTTAGTTATAAATCTCACTTTTCATTAATCTTAAATTCTCAATTATCATTCAAATTTTATTGTTTCTTATTGTTTCACTTCAGTGATAGGATAGGTTAGATAAATGGGGTATTTTGCTCTTTATAAAACTGAGGTTTGGTCTTATTTTGAAAAGCGAAGGATTGAATTCATTTTTTATTCTCGTGGTTTTGCATTACGTGGATAAGAAATGACAAGTTACATAACGCTTTCTTGGTCTTATTCAAAATACTACTGCCCTATCTTTAAAATCATCTTTACAAGTCAACATTCATGAAATATGGGTTAAACTTGTCAAGACTACAAGGACAAGGATACAATGAAGCGAGAATTATGCAAGGTGAATTCAATAGTTTCAAACACTTGATATTGAAAAAGAAAAGCTCTGCATAGCACTCTATATTCTTTGCTTTGCCCATCTACCCAATTGACTCTTGTTATAGTAGCCCAAAAAACCTATTGATATTGTATTTCTTTTGTTACATTTGCTAGTTTATCAAATAATATTGTTGTAGCTTCATGTAAGACTAGAAATATGCTTTGTGAAAGTCAAATTGCTAAGGTGAAAGAAGCATTGCAAATGGGAGAAATCTCTAGTGGGTGTGACTTGAATAAAGAAATTACAAACCATAGGATGGGGATATTAGATGGAGCTCACATTATTCTTACACTACTCTTGATCAACCTATTTTCTTGGTTCTTTTCTACTAATTACTATTGATGTGCTTGTTATTATGGAGGAAGATGCCTTAAGTTTAGAGTGACAAAGTGAAGCTCATAATTTGATGAGGTTTGTGCAATCTTTTAATTTTATATTCACATTGCATTTGATGAAAAATATTTTGGTAATTACTCATGAGTTGTCTCAAGCATTACAAAGATGTGATCAAGATATTGTAAATTCTATGAAATAAACACAATGGCGGAGCAGAGATTGTAAGCTATGAGGGATGACGATGTTTACTATTCTTTGCTCATCGAGTTTCATTATTCTGTAAAAAAACATGATGTTGTCATTCCAAATATGAATGATACCTTTGAAATACCTGAAAAATCAAGCACAAGATGGAGAAAGTTTCTAATTTTCATCATTTCCAAGTTGAATTATTCGATCTATCAAGTGATTGATTGACCAAGAAACATGTTTTTTTATCCATTGGTATATTTACTTTTACAATTAGCTTTGATACTACCTTGGCAATGACAATAGTTGAAAGAGCATTCTGCATGATCAAGAGTCAGATGCAAAATCGCATGGGAGATGAATGGTTGAATGATTGCTTGGTTACTTAATTATCTAGACAGAGATGTTTTTAATATGGTGAAAAATAAGAAAATCATTCAGAGTTACCAAAATATGAAATCTCGTAGACAAAAATTATGTAAATTTGTATGAATATTCCTTTATTTTGAAATTTCAATATTGCAACACAAGTTCCTATACATTTTTAATGTTATTGATTTACATATGTTATCCTTATATCCGAAATTAAAATTCCCGGATCTGTCCTGATTATAACACAAATCACATAGAGTTACTAGTTCTAGTTAAGCAATGTCGAAAGATATGAGCTGAACAATTCATAAAGCATTTGATATAGCCCACATGATCATATGTCAAATCTTAAGGTCTGAGAGTTGAAAGTCTCGATGGTTTATTTTCGTTTTCCCCTATCCCCATAAAAAAAGGTTTGCATATAAAAAAAATTCATAAAGCATTTTGATTTGTTAAATATTGATTGAACTCCTTTATTAAGTTCAATTAATTAATATATGTTTGATGTTAAGCTCGATAAGTTAATGACTTGCATAAGTACTCACATAAGAATTTGGTATACTTTGATTAGCTATAACCTAATTTATCTAATGGTCATCAAACCTAATCTATCTAATCCAATGGCTTAAAGATTATTTTCAACCTTTTCAAATAATAAACCCTAAATCCTTAAATCTAAAACCTCACATCCTATATACTTCATCCAAAAGTGAAGAAATTGCATCCACAGAAATCACAACCCCTAGCCTTTAATCACATATATTAAGACCCTCTTTCACATATTTGAATCGCTAATTCCCAAATTTCAAATAGGTTAGTCTTTCTTTCATTCTTTGATTGCTTTGGTTCTTAGCTGTGGATTTACTTCACTGGCTATTTACCCTCTTCAATGATAAGGTATATGATAGGTTGAGGAAGGGGCAAATTGGTTTGGCACCAAAAGCCCACGTGAAAACTTTTTTTTTACATGTGGCAAAAACAACGATGTTTTGGCCATCTTCGATGTTCACATGAGCAATTCGTAACGGTGCACTAACGACAATAAACGCCAGGGACTAACGTGACTTATGTTTTCCTATCTCAGAGAGCAAATTGCAATTTCGCAAGTCTCAGGGACGAACTTGATTAGTGCCTACAAAGTCAGGGATTAGTATGACGTATTATTCATTTTTTTTCATGGTTTTTCTATTCATTGGCTTAAGAGGAATATATAAGCAACTTAAATAGGAAAGCTAACCTACAAAATGATGTATCTAATACTTAGAGTTAATTTCTTTAATTTTCCAAGATTAACTTTGCACTTTAAGTAGAAGTGGCGATTTGTGCTACTTGATCGTGCTCATATCCGTCCAATTCAAGTTCGGGTTTTCATTGTGCCGTGGCAAAAAAAGAACGACTTAAAGTCGTACTGCAAAAATGTTCTTTATGCTCGCACCACACGTGTTTTGTGCTTTTGCGTGCCAGCCCGACAACCATTTAATCTTTCTTTTTATTATAAAACCTATCATAATGGAGCCTCCACAATGCTCCATTTTGAAATTCTGCATCCAAAGTAAAAGTTGAGAAACCTTCATCAATTAGAGTATCCACATGGCAGTGGTAGTTACCACTTTATTTTTCAAACACATGTGCACAAGGCATCTAGTTATCAAGTAAGTAACCAACTTTATCTTCAAAAACATTTTCTTCGTGCAATGTCTTCATGATGGGGAAATTTTTGTTCATTTTCAAAATAATATAGAGCAATTTTTTACACACTACAGTATCATCATCTTCTTCATTTCCATTGTCCATTTTTGTTCTTCTAAATGTGTAGCATTGTTTCAAAGTCTCACTGCTACTTAGGGCACCTTTCTTTGCCACCCAAAAAAGGGGTAAGTTGTAATTGTTTTTACTTTTTGAAGTGGTTTTTGACTTTTGTATATGTTGTGTGCAATTTTGTCTTCTTCTTCTATTCTTCTTTACTTTTTTTTTTCGTATTGTTCTTCTCTACTTTTTGGTTTTCCTCTTCCTTTATATATATATATATATAAATAATCTATAACTATTTATAATGCAAGAGAAAGTTTTGGTTTGCAAACCACGGTTAATGCATTAAAAAGTCTATAAATTAAAATTTAACCCAATTCTAATTTGTTTTAAATTAATCCTACTTCTAATAAAATCAGTTACTCAGGTACGTTAAATTAAAAAATGGCTGCCTCATTATAAATAAATAAAAAATTGTTGCCTTCTTTTTAATCCCTTATTCCCATTTGCAAGGGGTAGTTATTTTTTGGGTCCAAGAAGAAGAACAGAAAGAAAGAATTAGAACTAATACACGTATCTGTTAATGTTATGAAGGTTTTCAGAAGTAATTACCATATATTTTTTAAAACTTTCTTTGTTTCATTCGAATAAGTACAAACGCTTGGCAGTTTCAGTTTTTGTATTTTTTTATTCATTTTTTTTGGATTGTGGTTATTTTTGGAATTGGTAATTGTTGGAGTGTTATCTTCTCCTAATATCTTTTTTCATTTGATTGGTTGGTTCTATCTTTTATCCTTTTTTTTGGGACCTTTATCTTTTATCCTTTTCATTGTTATTTTATTCTTTAATTTTTATTGTTGTATTTATCTATAACATTTAGTTTATCAAGTTGTAGTCTACCACTCAATATATATTTGACGAATAACATACTTTACTCTAATGAAAATTAATTTCATTGCTCTATTTTTCTATAGTTTCAAAATTTATGTATGTGTATGATAAATAAAAAAAATTGAACAAAATGTTCACATTATGTATTTTTTTAAATGTTTGAATTGTATTTGTCAAATTAAAATAGAATGATAAATGTAGAAGATTGACACCATTATGTATTTTTTTAAAATGTTGGAATTGTATTTGTCAAATTAAAATAGAATGATAAATGTAGAAGATTGACATCATAAGACAACAAAAAATTGATACATTATATATTGTTAGTATGCTTTCATCAACTTGATTATTTGAATATTATCAAATAATTTTTTATCTACAAATTAGTTGATACTAATTCAATTCTAAAAGACTAACCAACAAACAAACATCTCATGCAATGCACGAGCTTAAAACTAGTATATATATATATATATATATATATATATATATATATATACACGCACACACACGTGCGTGCACACACACATATATATACACCTTTGATAATATCTGATAAGATAATGGATAGTATCATTGGTTATAAGTATCAAATGATATCACCGGTGATATATGTATCAGTATATAAGTAAATAAGCATTCTACAGTGTATGTGAATTAGTAGACCCTTTTTTTCCTTTCAGTTTCAGCAAATAAAACTTCAGTAAATTAAAAATAGGCTTAAATACCAAAATGCTTCGTGTAAATATTGATTTTTTTTTGAAATTGGCCCCCTGCAAAAAAAAAGGTTTTGGTCCCTACATTTACAAAACGTTTTGGTTTTGGACAATCATGTTAAATGTGGATGGAAAAAGCCGAAAATGTAATGTATTACATTCTATGACCAATTAAGGATAATATTCTTGCATTAATTTTCAAGGGTAAAAAGGCAACTTCCATTACATAAAAAAACCAATTCTAAAACCATGATAGTAGAGGGACCAAAACCTATCAAATCTAGTAACAGAGGAACCAAAACAAACTACCCATATAATTATAGGGACCAAAATTTAACAGGAGGGACCAAAAACAAAGTGTTTTATAAATGTAGGGATTTAAGCCTTAAAAATTAAATACATATCTTCTTAATTTTTTAACTTTTATAAATCTATACTATTATATAATGAAAACAGTGTTTTTAAATCGTTTGTACGTAAACTATTATATAAAGAAAACAGTGTTTTTAAACTATTTGTACGTAAATTTGTTATTTCCTATTATACCCTTTCTAATCTAAAAAATTACCACTTCTAAAATATAGTGAGGGGAAGGGAAGTTATAATAAGTAACTGTTTTGGAATAATAACTGCAGCAACAAAAAAATAGTTATAATAAGTAACTGTTCTAGAATAATAGTGTGATTACTGTATCTTATACGTAACACCACCATTTTCTCCTATTCTAGCAGGGGCTATGAAGGTTTTGGTTTAAGATATTTTTTCATTTTTTATTTGTTGTGTTCTTTCACCAAGTCTGATACAATAATATGAATAATCTTTCCTGAAAGTCTAATGAAACAAAGCCTGCTTTTACTTGCATAAATGATTTATGCTAACTCAATATTTAACAGATCTTTTTACAACGTCAACAGTGTACTTAACTATCTTGCTCTCTAATTTTGCAAAGGACCCTTAGCAAAATCATCAGTTAATTCTTCTACTCCAATGACATTGTGAGGGGTCTTAACAAAGAAGCCCTCAAAATCAATTTCTGGAAAGGTAGGTTCACATATTCCTTTTCTTCTTCCTATTCTTCTACTCCAATGAAGTGCTTGAAATTTAGTATGAAGTTTTCAACCAAACAAAAAAAAAGAAAAAGAAATTTAGTATGAAGTGTTTTTTGTAAATTAGAAATTGGAGTTTTGTCTATGTTGTAGTTCTTGAAATATAATATATATATATATATATATATATATTATATGGTGGTTTTTTTTTTTGTACTTGAACTATGAGACTTTTGCTATTGGGAAAAAAAAGAAGAAAAAAATGCAAAAGGGATTAAATCTACAACCTACCTCAGGTCATCTGGAGAAGCATTCCACTTCTGGAAAATTTGTACATCTATGAGGAAATTTGATAGGAAAGCCCGTCTCAATTGGACATCATAAAGAGGATTTACCTGCTGAACCAGTGCAGGTGGAAGTTCTTGCCAGTAGTTTGCTGCCCACACATACCATTGCAAAAGTTGATTTTCAGGTGCCATCACTTTTGTATAATTTGCATGCTCTTGCTTTGGATTTTCTTCATGGCGATGAACGAGATATCTCGCGGTTGTACATCAGTTCTTTTTGCGATTCAGATCTCTTGGATAATTTTATAAATTAATATATGTCATGCTTAATGAAAAAAAATCCAAAGAATTAATGATCATGGCATTTATAAATTAATATATGTCTTGCTTAATGATCTCTGAGTTATTTTGTATTATTGATTTTTAACTTTACTACCTTGGCGACGATAAATTTCTGTGTGAACTCGATTTAAATTTGTGCAAGATTTAATATATGTCATGCTTAATGCAGTAAGCTTATCAGTGTTGTTGTGCCTGAGACTAAATGAAATCTTAGCATCATTATGATTTCATACCTTTTATATATCATTCCATCATTATTAATGTAACCAATTAATTTTATTTTATCATTTTGGGAAGGTACTGTTAGATGAGTGTGATTGATATTTTCATCTTATCCTTTTGTGTCATCTTTTTATCATCTTATCTTTTTTTAATAAATATAAAAATTCAATACAAGAAAAATGCAAAAAAGAAATAGTAACTCCTGTTTTTATTCATTCAAAATATAAAAACGATGCTAAGAAAAATATTTCAATACAAGATAAACAGTGTATTTATCATTAAAAAAAAGATAAAGATATATTTGTTTGATCTATACCATAAACGATGAAAATAAATTTTTGAATACAAAGGAAAAGCAATTCAATTATAAATATAGGTACAATTCTGAAAGTAAATTGGTCAGGGAACAACATCAAGTGTTTCACTCTACGATCCGGTACATGCTTTCTTTCCAAACCAGGAGAAGCAACTCAATTATAAATATAGGTAGAACTCTGAACGTAAATTAGCCAGAAAACAACATCAAGTGTGGTGTCCGGTACATGCTTTCATTTCAAACATTTATTCTTAATGATTATTTTTAATTTGTAGTTTATTAATAGTTTGAAAATTAAATAACTTCGCATTCCTATTATTTTGCACAAAATAAAGTTTTCCCAATGTTGGAATTGCTTCGAGAGGAAGAAAATATAAAGTTCTTTTGTGGGTCAGAAAGACAAAATTAAAAAGAGGTTTGCATCGACCAATATAGACTGCTTTTAAGCTTTTAAGCAGAGCCACAAAGCTCAATTGACCCATAATCAAGCAACTCTTGAATCATCTGCTCTATGTGATCATCTTCAAGAACTGGTTGAAATTTTTGCTAGGAAACTTCAACTTGGCCTTCCACCCCATCAATGGCATTATTATTGCTAGGAACAAATAATGCATTGGACCTTTGTGAAGATGCTGCTCTTTTTGTGGTAGTTGTTTCTGCTTGGACATTTGAAGGGCCAATGTAGAACAACTCTATATTTTGTGTAAAAGAACTCTATATTGTGCACAATTAAATAACAAGTGCATTAATTTTTTTTAGTATTAATTTCCCAATGTTGGAATAGTTGATTTTTATATCATGATTTAGCACAATAATTTCCGCTAGGGCACTATACGTATCTAATTTTATTTAAGCATCAACAGTTTCTTTTATATATAGAACATTTTTTGGATTTTTTTATAAGTTATATGTTATTTATTTTTAATGTTAGTATTTTTCTTAATGTTACATAGTAACATGGATCATCAAGAGTCTAGGGAAGAACGTTTAGCAAGACAACGCGAATATGCAAGAGAAAGAAGGAGAAGAATGAGCCCAAAGCAGAGACAACAAGAATTAGCAAGACAGAGGAAATATGCCAGAGATAGAAGGCATAGGTATCTCCTTCTCAAGAAGAAAAATTTTACTTACATGTTCTGTTAAATCATGTCTGAGGACCAACTTGTTGGGAAGACCTACTTACAGTTAATGGCACACGATATCAAAAATTCAAGCAATCAGTTCAAAAGTAGGGTCTTCTAGAAAGTGATAACGGTATTCGAGATTGCTTAATAGAAGCATCCAATCTACGAGCGCCATTTTGATTAAGAAGATTGTTCGCTACTATATTAATTTTTTGTGAACCAACTGATGTAAGAAGCTTATGGGATGAGTTCCATATTTACATGGAAGAAGACTATGCTACATCAACCACTACCACTGCTGCATATAGAACCGATATGTTATTAACAGATTTGAATGACCTCCTCATTCAGCATGGGAAACAAACAACTGATTTTGATTTACCAGAACTAACATTGGGACCTATTCACGATAATATAGATCCCACTACAGCATTTTTGACTTTAGACCACACTTTTTTTTTCCTTTCAAAAAACCGTGGTCATATGACAAAATAGACCACGGTTTCACAAAAGTGGCCAATAATTTGTAAATTTTTCAATTTCCGTCATAACATTTAAAGTAACCGTGGCCTATTTCTTTAGGCTATGGTTTTCAAACCGTGGGAAGTTTAAAGGCCACGGTTTTTTAACAAATTATATTAGACCACAGTTATATATGTGTGGCTTACAATATTAACTTTTAAAGCGTGGCCAAAAGTGTTATATAGAGGACGGTTTTTATGACAATATATTATACCACGGTTTATTTTGTGTGGTTTATAATATTAACTTTAAAACCGTGGGCAAAAGTATTATATAGACCATAATTTTTAAAACAATATATTACACCACAGTTTATTTTGTGTGGTTTATAAATTTGATAAAAAAAACTGTGGCCTCAAATGAATTGAAAATTTAGCGGGATTAGTCCCAGCGTGCACTAAAATACTAAATGAAAAAAAAAAGCCAAAAACACAAAGGACCTTTGGTTTTTCACACTAAACAAATAGAAACAGCAACAGTCACGACCCAACAATGAAACACAAGTCTTCTTTCTCTCGAAGCTCACTCGTCTTTCTCTTTCTCTCCGAAGCTCACTCGCTGGACACCACTGTTCGACGACGGAAGGGCACAACAACAGTCTCTATTCGGCGGCGTCAATCGTCAATTTACTCCGGCGCTCTCCCCCTTTCAGCTCTAACAAACCCTATCCCGTCAATTGAGATTGGAGTCACTTTCTCTCTCTTTTATGAGGTATGCAACCAACAATATTTACTTATTTTGCTTCTTGTGGGTTCTCCAACAATATTACTTCCTTTATTCTTGTGTTTCTGCATGGCCTTAGTTTTTGGTTTTCGGTCTCTATTTTCAAGTGGTGTGGGGGATGTTTTGTTCTTCTTTCCTGCTTCTAGGTTGTTTGGCGGCTTTTTTGCTCCCTAAGAGTTGGTTTCTATTCTTGTTTGCTCTATTTTGGATTTTGCCACTGCATTGTATCTCTGTTCTTGGTGTGGGGGATGTTTGCTCTATTTTGGATTTTGCCTCTGCATTGAATTTTTGTTTTAACTCTGGGGTTGGGGAATTTTATTTACATTTAGTTTCTTCTAATTAATATTGGCAATTTGGGCCAATGCCCATGGGGCCCGCCCGCCCGCCCGCAAATTTTTGCGGGCAGGGCATTCATTTTGAGCCCAATTTTAAAAAAATGCCCGCCCGCCCTGCCCAATTTTTTTGTGGGCATTCTCGGGCGGGCATTGGGCCGCCCACGGGCCACCCAGCATTTAATTAAAAAAAATTCCAAAACCAAAAATAAAAAATCTAACCTGCTGCCAAATTTTTTTTAAAAAAAAAAAGAAAAAGAAATGGCCCAAACGGCCAAAACCAAAGAAAAGAAATTGCCAAAATGGCCAAAACCAAACCCAAATACAAAAGAAGTAACCCTAAAGTTGCTAAACTCCTAACTCCTATCCTAATTCCTAAGTCTTCAGAACAGCTCCAGCCTCTACTCCTTATTTATTTCTTGCGGCTGCGTGTTGCTCCTTGCTAGCTCGTCTGCGTCGTCCTCTAGTCACAGCTCCAGCTCCACTGACTGAGTCTCTCACACATGAAGCACCACTATATTTAGCTGCTTCACAGTCAACACGAACCGCACCAGCGCCCTCTCTCCTCTGTCGCAAGAACCAAACCGACCCCGTCAATACTGAAGAGCACGAAGCAATGGAGTTTAAGCCAGGACCAGGAACAACAAAGGTCAAGCTTCGAAGAAGAGGTATTTCCTTATTCTCCCACTTCTAATTATTTGGGACTTAGGGTTTTTTTTTGGGAATTTTTGCTAATTATAGATTTATTTCATTGACTGTTTTGTGATTGAGATTATTGCTAATTAGGGATTTATTTTAATGTTTGTTTTTTATTTGGAATTATTGCTAATTAGGGATTTATTTCATTGACTGTTTTGGGGATTATGGCTAATTATTTCAGATTTATGGCTTTTTTTTTGCTTTCATTGACTTTTTTTTTATGTGTTTGTTAATTGTTATTTATTTCAAATAGAACATGATGTTGATGTAGCTGAAGCTAATAACACTGTTAATGCACCTGGTAATGTGGTTAATGAGGATGACATTGTGATTGAGAACGAGAATCTTCATGAGGAGGAAGAAAATGAGGATGCAGATGAGAGCCCTGATGGGGGAGTTAACTCTAATGGAAAAAAGCCTAGAACAATAAAAGCTAAAGCTAAATGTTGGGAATATTTTACAGTGGTAGAGATTGTGGATAAAGCTAAAGGGTTGCAATTCAATTTATCTAGCAGGTGGTAATCATGGGACAAATTCTATGTGTCGTCACTTGTTGGATTGTAAGAAACATGAATGTAAAGATGTGGGTCAAATGTTGTTGGATGGGCAAGCAAAACTTAAGTCTCGCATGATTGATCAAATGGTATAACGTGAGATGTGTGCTTCCGCAATAATTGAGCATGATCTGCCATTCAACTTTGCTGAGTACAAAAGTGTTAGAGCTTGGCTGAAGTACTTAAATCCAGATTGGATTCCTATTTCTAGGAATACGGCAAAGGCTGATATATTAAAAGTTTACATGCGTGAGAAGCAGAAATTAAAGGAAACATTGGTTAGCATTCCTAATAGGATATGCCTAACTTTTGATTTGTGGATTGCTTGCACTACTGAGGGCTACATTTGTTTGACTGCTCATTATGTTGACTCAACTTGGAAGTTAAATAGAAAAATTCTCAACTTTTGTCACATGCTTCCTCCCCATTCTGGTTTAGAAATTTGTGCAATGTTATTAGAGTTTTTGAAAGATTGGAATATAGAAAAAAAGATTTTTTCTATTACTTTGGACAATGCGACATCTAATGACACGTTGGTGACAACATTGAAGCATAAACTTGATGAGAAAAATGGGTTGGTGGCTGGAGGTGAATTTTTTCATGTGCGTTGTTTTGCACACATTCTAAATTTGATAGTTCAAGATGGTTTGAAAGTGGCTAGCAATGCGTTTCACAAAATAAGAGATAGTGTGAAGTATGTGAAAGATTCAGATATTAGAAAGAAGAATTTCAAAAAATGCATTGAGGAAACGGGTGGCATTGATTGTTCGGTAGACTTGAAGCTTGATATGCCAGTTAGAATTCAACATATATTTTGCTTCGCACTGCTCTCAATTATAGGCGGGCATTTATTAATTTTCCATTGTATGATTCTGCTTATAAATATTGTCCATCCCCTCAAGAGTGGACAAGAGCAGAAATAATTTGTGAATTCTTGTTTCCATTTTTTGAGACTACTGAGTTGATCTCTGGCACTTCTTATCCTACAGCCAACTTGTATTTCATGCAAGTTTGGAAAATTCAACGTGTTATACTCAAAAGTTTAGAAGATGAAGATGAAGTCATAAGGGCCATGGGTGTGAAGATGATGGAAAAGTTTGCCAAATATTGGGATGACTATAGTGTTGTGCTTGCTATGGGGGCGGTTCTTGACCCGCGGATGAAATTGAATATGTTAAGATGTTGCTACAACGAGATTGATGTTTATACTGCATTTGAGAAGGTACTCCAAGTGAGCTCAAAGTTGAGTATGCTTTTTGAGAAGTATAAAAGTGCAACCGGAAATTCTTCTAACTCCAATGTTGAAATTTTTCAAGTTCAACCAACTCCATCTCTTTCTACAAGTTTGCCAACAGGATCAATATTTGGTACCAAAGGCCTATTTGATGTAAGTTTATTAATATTTATAATTTTATATGTATATTTATGTTTTTTAATAATTTGTTGTTCTTTATTTTAATTTGTATATTGCATTAATTGTGATTTGTGATAGGATTTATTCAAACATAATCAACAACTTATAAATGATACTGGAAAATCTGAACTGGATATTTACTTAGAAGAACCAATTTGGGATATTCGAGTTAATCAAGAGTTGGATGTCTTGAAGTGGTGGAAGGACAATGAGGCTCGTTTTCCTAATTTATCATCGATGGCTTGTGACTTGCTAAGCATCCCCATTACTACCGTTGCATTTGAATCTGCATTTAGCATTGGTGCACATGTCCTAAGCAAGTACAGGAGTCGCCTCTTGCCTAAAAATGTCCAGGCTTTGATTTGTACTCGCAATTGGTTGCACGGTTTTGGTGAAAATGGTAATTTCCTTATTTATTGCAAACTAACTTGTGAATTATTTTGAATCATAATTTACCAATACATTTGATTATTTTATTCTTTATGTAGATGAAGAAGACAGTGATATATGATTGTCAGATTGGGAATGAGGGCGAGAATTGTCTTGATTGGGAAGAAGCTTTTCTTATTTAGTTGTCTTGATGTGTATCAAACTTTTTACTTACTTTTTTGTCTCTGATTTTGTTTGGAGGATTATGTGGATCCATGTATCAAATTGTTTGTCTCTTTTGCGTCTTGATACTTGAATCTTGATGGTGAATTGGTGATTGGTCATACCCTGTTTAGTTGTTGGCCTCTTTATGATTATGGACTATGTTGTTACAGTTGCAGACTTGCAGGTGTTTAATTTCTTAATTTTTGCCATCTTGCAGACTTGCTGTTGCTGTTGGCCTCTTTTCTTTTTTTTTTTAAATTTTTTATTTTAAATGGGCCGCCCACAAGCCCGCCCTGCCCGCCCGCCAAAAACACGGGCATGCGCCCATGCCCGCCCGCCCGCCTAAATTGCCAATGCTACTTCTAATAGTAATACGCTGTGTTCATTTGGTTTGAAAATTGGATAAAACCTTCATCACTGCTTTTAGGAGATGCGTAAAGTGGATTGAGGATAGGTGAAACAAAACACATGTTTGCATTATGATGATACTGTTATATATATACTTATATGTCTGTAAAGTTTGTCTAAATATTATGATCTATTAATTTATTATTATTGCCGTAAATAATCAAAATTTAGTCCATTATTTGTGTTATCTTTTCTTGACTACTAAATTCAAGGGTTATTTACTATTGTGAGACCTGAAGTTTATTTGAAGCTTCTATTTTTTTATTCACTAAAATAAAAGAGGGAGAGAGAGACCTGAAAGTTGACAGATAAATTATGAGCGCCTACAAAAGCAAGGTTGTCAAACTCGCGAGTTTACGTAAACTCGTGAGGCCAAGGTAAACTCGACTCGTGAACTCGACTCGTAAACTCGTACGAGTTTACCTCGAGTCCACTTATTTTAAAATTAAACTATAGATAACTTTCATAGCTTCCATTTCATAGTTTTTACTCTAAAAATTAAACATAAATATTTAAATGTTGCTATAGCATATAAGAACCCAATAAATAATATTAGCAAACCAACTTAACAACAACCAAATATGATGGTTTTATGATTTAAGTGGTTAGTTAAGTAAAAATAGTGGTTATAGTGTTATTGTAGTGAAAATATCGTTCAAAGATTGATCAGTATCCTCTTTGTTAACCATTGGATTGTGCTCAAATTTTTATATACGCTTCCTAACTCGTTTATCTTGACATCCGACGGTGGAAATTTTGTTTTGAGAAGTAAAAGCTCAAGAAAATTCAAATATCCGTAAGACCACTACTGTTTACCCGAGTTTGCATGAGTTTACCCGAGTTTAGTGGGAAGCGAGTTTGCATGCGAGTTGACTCGATTCTATGGGTAGCATCGTAAACTCGTAACGTACGAGTTTACGAGTTAACTCGCGAGTTTGACAACCTTGTACAAAAGAATGATGAATTAAAATGGATATGATTACACAAGTGAGTGAGGGGATGCATAAAGGTAGAGAATATGTTTTGGCTAGTTTCTCTATACTGTTTCCTTGCCAAAACCAGATTGGTGTGGTTATTACTGATATGTGTACTGATATGTATTGTATCAGTTTGAAAATTCTCTTGTACTGTGTCTTGTGTGAATTTGGGTGTATAACTTGTACCCCTTATAACTTGGACTAATAGCTTTACGTAGTTTTCTATGGTAGAGCAAGTTATTGATTTATTGGACTAGTAGTTTTTGGTATTTTGGTATTGTTGATATATTATTTGCTTCAAAATCTTTAACTTGTAGTTTCTTATAAGTTATAACTACTACTGTAACTTTTTAATAACTACTACTATAACTTCAATAACTTTGCAATGTGTTATAACTGAATTGTAGTCTCTAACTGAATTGTTATAACTTAAATAACTTGTAGTCTCTAGCTGAATTGTTATAACTGCTACTATAACTTTGCAATGTGTTTTTGCTCACTTGAACTAACAGTGATAAATAATGGTCGAAGATGATTAAATGTCCATTTATTTTTGGTGTTCCACTTGAAGTTGTCTTAGACCCCAAACCTTTTCCCTCAGGACTTATTGCTTATTCCAACATCTAACCACAATATCTCTATATGCTTGCTGATCATGCCTAGTGTTCCCCAAGTTAGATAGCTATTTGAATGTTGGTATTTCTATTATGACTGAAATATTATGTTTTCTTTTCAGGCAACAACAAAAACGTTAAAAGATGAAAGCTCAAGACAAGGGAGATAAGAGTACTTCCGGTTCTGAACTATCTCCTATAAGATCAAGTGCTGAATTGTATAGGAAGTTTAAAATCAAGCCTGAGAAGATAGAGAAGAAGCTTGGAGAAACCAGGGCACGTCTAGCTGAAGTCGGAGGAGAAAGTAACAAGAAATATAAGCCACCATTTATGGTTTCACCCCAGCACAGTTCAAGTTATCTGATTTTGTAGTTAGTGGCCAAGCAAAAGTGGCTAAAAACAAAGAATCTAAACAAGGCCAACTGATTACTGACAGCACAGAGTCCTTAAAGATCCAAGATCCAAAAAACAGCCCATGGTGGCAAGGATAGAGTAGCATTCTATGAAAAGGGAAGCTGCTGGAAATGATAGTTCAATGGCAAAGAAACAACGTATAATAAAAGGGACAACAGCTGGAAGTGACAATTCAAGGACAAATCATCAACCCGTGAAAAGGAAAGCGGTGGAAGATAACAATTAAAGAGAAAATCAACAAAGCAAAAAAAGGATAGCAACCGAGAATGACAAATCAAGGGCAGGTCAGCAACATAAAAAAGTTGTAGCAGTTGAAAGTGATAATTCAAGAACAAATCAGCAGCCCATGAAAAGAGTAGTTGCTGAAGCTGATAGTTCAAGGACAAAGCAACAGCCCAAGAAAAGGGTTGTGACTGACATTGGCAATTTAAGTTTGAGGAAAAGTAAAAAAAAAGTCCCAATGTGCCCACCTGTGTTAATTGATGAGTTTCTTAAACAAAATGGAGTTTATGAAGAAGAGGAATTAGGTGATGAAAGCGAGCCTGAAGAACGTAATATCATGGAAGAATAAGCAAATGCGGACCAAGAGGAAGACACTGAATTAAATGGTAATATAATTGAAGGTAGCATTATTGTTTCTTTTAATGTATCTTTGCTTTTAAAACCCTATTTGCTTTTAAATTTTGGTTGGGACATTAGTGAGTAGTAGTGAAGAAGCATTGAATATGCCACTCGATGATATGCATGATTGAGAAACATGTTAGCATGAATCTATGCAATATTCATGTCTTGCACCAAACGAGAACATAGGTTAGAAATGAGAGCACAACGTACCACTTAGATAATTCCCAAATGGTAGTGTTAGAGTATGTTGTGTTGTAGAGCTAGATAATGTGTGTAGACAGTTATGATAGTGTATGGCAGATGCAATTCTAATTAGTATAAAAATTTAGTAGAAACTAGGTAGCCTTAGCTTCAAGATGCTCTATTATCTTCTAGACACTTGTAGAGAACAATTTAGATCTCTGATTCAGTTAATGACACTCACATCAGATCAGATTCATAATCTCACTCACACTCACTTACGTTCAGCTCAAATATAGTCCAAGACATTAATATACAGCTCAAATACATTCATAATCTCGCAATCTATTCTGGTTTTTGTCTATTTTCTATCTTCCCTTGAACTTTCTTATAGCTTTCTCATCTATTTCATCACCTATTTCACAGAAGCTACATTTTGCAGCTATTAACTATTATTGTAATTTCTTCTATGTGAGCTATTTTGTTATTTTATCTAACTTTATACGTTTTGTGTGACAATAGGGACAAGTAAAAAAAGAACTCGAGAACCAACTCGGTGTTTAAAGATGTTGGAAACCAACAAGAGGCCTAACAATCGAGTAGAGGGGGGGGGGGTGAATAGGAGATTGGAGCTAATATGGCAATTTTTCGATTTATTGAGAATTGATTGAATGTTGTTCACGGTTTTAAAAGAAATGCGGAGCTTCTTTCCGAGCAGACAAGGTTAATTGATTAACCAAATAGATAAACTGAATGGTTAATCAGTTAACCGAGCTGCTTCAAGTTAGAGCTGGTTTTTGAGACTTAACCTCGGAGAACAACACTCAAGGCCAAGCTATGATAAATAACGATTGGAACTTGATTGCATGAAATACTGCGGAAAAATAGTTAAGCACGGCAGCAGCAGATAAGCAGTAAAGAAAGAACACAAGAAATTTATGCTGGTTCACTCTCACCCTGAGAGCTAGTCCAGTCCCCTCTAAAAACCTTTTAGAGAGCTTTTACTAAAAATCGATTTTCTGGGTTACAAAGGATTTACAAGAGACTACCCCTCTAAACCTATCCAGTCAAACGAGTGTACCAAACTCGTGACAAACTACCCACAACAAATCGATGACCAAAGACCCCTCATTTATAGTCTCCTCTAATCTCCAGAAAACAGAGAGAGAGAGAAAGACATACGGAAATGTCATGGGGTTTCCAATGGTAACAATGACAGCAGAGCAGTGATGGTGACACTTCACCAACCTTTGATTTAACTCATTTTGAATTTCAAACTTGTCACAGCGTTGGAGTTAAAACCTAGAACTTCTACCCAGACTCAACGGTAATAAAATGTACGGAGCAGCTGAGTAGAGTCTGAAGGTTGAAGATGATGCATTGTTGAAGACGATGAATAGAGATTGCCGAGCCTTAAGCTTTGTTCGAGCTTTGGTGTTTCTGAGCTTAATCTGAGCGTAATAATCAGACAAATTGAGTGCAATCAATCTGATGTTGTGGCTATTCCAAGCTTAATCCGAGCGAATACCGAGCAAATCATCATCCGAGCTTACTATCTTGAAAAGAGGAAACGAGCTTGCAAACTTGAATGAACTTTTAGCCGTGATCAAGGGCCAAGCGCATACCGAGCTTGAGCTTCAAATGCTGACTCGTTGCAGGTAGCTTAGAATCCTAATTTTCCGAGCCTCTGCAGAGCCTTTGCCTTTGTCAGAACGCATACACAAAATTAAGTTTCCGAGCTTCTGCAAAGCTTTTGCCTTTAGCGAAATGCTTGCGCTGATAAGACTGATGGCTTAGTATAAGCCGAACTTATTTATTTGACATCATCAAAAGCTCTTTGGTTTTACAATCTCCCCCTTTTTGATGATGACAAATAATCTTTAAAAGTTTGTTGCATTGTGTTCTCTCCCCCTGACTGTATGCTCGTAAACTGATTAGACTCAGCACTGATCGGAATATGCTCGAAAATATACCACATGTTGCTATGAAAATGTACTGATCAGACCGTGTACACTTGTTGCTCAATAAAGCTTCCACTTGTTGAAATTATATGTAAAAAAAATGTGGAGCAGCTCGTTAAACACTCCCCCTGAATTCATGCTCGCAAAAACTGAACACCTGTATTTTAATCAAAAACAACAACAAACACCTTTCTCCCCCTTTTGGCATGATAAAAAAGGAGCCAAAGTTTAAGCATATGTGCCAAAAGAGAGGTAAAGAGAAAAAAATATCACTTGTTGAAATAAAAGGAATGAGGCTCTTGATGAAATCAAGGCTTGAAACTTAAAAACTTTTCTCCTCTTAAAGAATTGAAAAAGATAATGAAGGAAGAAAATTTTCATGACATGAACATCATCGTTCTCCCCCTTTAACAGTGAAAGCATGCTTCTCATCCGAGAAGTTAAAAGATAAAGGTGAGAATGACGAATAACACAATATGAAAGTTCAAATAAAAACATAAACCAACACCTTTCTCCCCTTTTTTAAGGAAAATGAAAGCATGCATCTCGAAAAGAGAAGATAATTTAAAGGAGAGGAAGAGGAGTTGGAGGATGTGAAATTTCAGGAAATTAAACAAATACACAATTGAATGAAACAGTCGAGATTATGAAGGTGATCAATCTTAAGTTATACTGAAAACCAAGCTCATGCCGAGCACATGCTGAACTCATCCATGATGCCGAGCTTACGTTGAGCACACACTGGATTCATCCAGAATGTCGAGCTCACGCCGAATTTTATAAAGAGTTTCCCTCGGCAAAGGTTTTTTAAACACGTCGGCTAATTGATTTTCAGTACTAACAAATTCAATGACACAGTCACCTTTTTGAACATGATCTCGTAGAAAATGATGCCTAATTTCAATGTGTTTTGTTCGAGAGTGATACACTGGATTCTTAGTCAAGTTGATTGCACTTGTATTGTCACATTTGATAGGAATGTGATCTAAAATTAAGCCAAAATCTGATAACTGTTGTTTCATCCAAAGAATTTGAGCACAACAATTACCAGCGGCAATGTATTCGGCTTCGGCTGTTGACAAGGCGGCACAAGCTTGCTTTTTAGAAAACCATGACACAAGGGCAGTGCCGAGCAAGTGGCAAGTTCCACTTGTGCTTTTTCGGTCAACCTTGCACCCAGCAAAATCCGAATCCGATTACCCAACCAAACTAAGATTGGCATCCCTAGGATACCGTAGACCAGTGTTCACAGTTCCTTTTAAATATTTAAAAATTCTTTTAACCGCCGAAAGATGAGATTCTTTGGGATTAGCTTGAAAGCGAGAACATAAACAAACACTGAACATGATATCAGGCCGAGATGCAGTCAAATATAGAAGACTTCCTATCATGCCTCTATATTTGCTTACATCCACAGCTTTACCTGACTCATCTTTGCCAAGATAGCTGGAAGTACTCATGGGAGTGGCAGCTTCTTTGCAATTTTCTAAGCCGAACTTCTTGAGGAGTTCCTTGCAATATTTTCCTAAATGCACAAATGTTCCTCCCTCAACTTGCTTTACTTGCAGCCCAAGGAAGAATGTGAGTTCTCCCATCATCGACATCTCGAATTCACCTTGCATTAATTCAGAGAACTTCTTGCAAAGAGACATGTTAGTAGCACAAAAAATTATATCATCAACATAAACTTGTACTAACAATATGTCCTTTTTGGATTTATAAATGAATAGAGTTGTGTCAACCTTCCCTCTTTCAAACCCTTGATCAAGTAGAAATGAGCTCAAACGATCATACCAAGCTCTTGGAGCTTGTTTCAAACCGTAAAGGGCCTTTTTCAGTTTATAAACATGGTTTGGATATTCAAAATTTTCAAATCCAGGAGGTTGTTTTACATAAACTTCTTCATTTATAAAACCATTCAAGAAGGCACTCTTTACATCCATTTGGTAAAGGGTGAAGTTCATAATAGATGCGAAAGCAAGCAAAATTCGGATTGCTTCAAGTCTAGCAACTGGAGCAAAGGTTTCATCATAATCGATACCTTCCTCTTGGTTGTAGCCTTGAGCAACTAATCTAGCTTTGTTTCTTATAATTAAGCCTAATTCATCTATTTTATTTCTGAAAATCCATTTCAAGCCGATTATCGTATGATCATTAGGCTGAGGAACTAATTCCCAGACATCATTTCTGATGAATTGATTCAGTTCCTCTTGCATGGCAATTGCCCAATGTTCATCTTCAATGGCTTGTTCAACTGAATTAGGTTCAATTTAAGAAACAAAGGAAGCAAAATTGCAAAAATTCTGAATAGACCGACGAGTTAAAACTCCCTTAGATAAGTCGCCCAGCACATTCTCTATTGGATGGTCCTTGACTCTCTTCCAAGCTGGATTTAGCTCGAGATGCTCTGCTTGGCTTGGAATGAGTTCGGACTGATCATTGTGAGTTTGGCTCGGACTGAGTTCAGTTTGTTCCTTGTTTGTTCTGCTCGGAACAAGCTCGTCCCTCTGAATTCTATCTTCAGCTGTTTCATCCTTTTGAGCTCTTTCAGTTGTTGTGCTCGGATCGTTTTCTGCCATAGGTTGATCCTCTCTATCTGCACAACTAACATTGTCTCTCCGAGGAGACTCATCAAATACTACATGTACGGACTCTTCCACAGTGGAGGTCCTTTTGTTAAAAACTCTAAATGCTTTACTATGAGTAGAATAACCCAAAAATATTCCTTCATCGGCTTTAGAATCAAATTTGCCGAGATGCTCTTTTCCATTATTTAAAATGAAGACTTTGCAACCAAATGCATGGAAATGAGAAATTTTTGGTTTTCTACCCTTGTAAAGTTCATATGGAGTTTTCTTTAAAATTGGTCTGATGAGGATGCGGTTCATTACATAGCAAGTTGTGTTTACCGCATCGGCCCAGAAATAATGTGGCAAATTGTATTCATTTAGCATGGTTCGGGCTAGCTCTTCAAGAACTCGGTTTTTCCGTTCCACAACTCCGTTTTGTTCGGGAGTCCGAGGAGCAGAAAACTGATGTTCTATGCCGAGCTTGGAACAAAACTTGTCAAATTTGTAGTTCTCGAACTCACCACCATGGTCTGTTCGGATTACAACTACTTTTTGGTTAGCTCGGTTCTGGAGTTGCTTGACAAGCTCTTTAAAATTTTCAAAAGTGTCACTTTTTGATTTTAAAAATAAAGTCCATGTAAATCTGGAAAAGTCATCTACAATTACTAAAGCATAAAGATTGTCACCAAAGCTTTTTACTTGTGATGGTCCAAACAAATCCATGTGTAACATTTCCAAGGGTCGAGTTGTTGAGACCATCAACTTAGATGAAAAATCATTTTTCTTTTTGGTTGGTTTGCACTTCTTGCAAGACGAGCAGACCCCCTCAATATTAAAATTCAGCTTTGGTAAACCAATCACTAAGTCTTTTGATTGAAGTTTCTTTAACTGATTTACATTTATATGAGCTGTCCTTCTATGCCATAACCATGTATCACTTTCTTTGCTAACCATGCAAGTGGTTACCAAAGAGGTGATTTCATTCAAATCAACCAAATAAGTGTTTTTATATCGTTTTCCAACAAATTTGACAGAGTTGTCCTCGTCACTTTTAATAATGCAATGGGTAGAGGTAAAAACAACATGGTTACCAGTATCACAGAGTTGGCTAATGCTTAAAAGATTGTGTTCTAGCCCTTTTACAAGTAAAACATTATTGATAACCAAGTTGGCAGAATTACTGACTTTACCTTCACCCAATATTTTACCTCGGTTGTTATCACCATAAGTGACGTAGCCCTTATCTGAATGTGAAAGTTCAGTGAATAGATTTTTGTCCCCCGTCATGTGCTTCGAGCAGCCACTATCAAGGTACCATCTGCTCTCTTTCGCTCGGAAGCACACCTGCATCACAAAAATATTACTTCTTTGATTCGGGTACCCAAATTGACTTGGGTCCCTGGGGGTTAGCAGTTGGATCTTTCCTTTTAACTACCCAAACAAAGGCACCCTTGGCTACACCATTTCGTCGGAATTTACATTCGTTGGGTGTATGACCATGAAGACCACAGTAGGAGCAGCTCGGCTTTTTCGAGTTTTTAAAGTTTGAGACATAGCCGAGTTTCCTTGCTAATTTCTTCTTGGTCTGAGTGTAGCCGAGCCCAGTTTTGTTTGAGTAGTTTCTTTGTTTGGCTAGAAGCCTATCAAACAAACCATCACTCTTGTTGACAATTGCACTTTTAAATTGAAGTTCAGAGATTTCTTTTTCATATTTAGTGCAGCAGTCAAGATTTTCATTTTTCAGTTGAGTGATAGTGTTTTCCAATGACTTGTTTCTGCTTTTTAGAATTTCAATTGAATTTTCCAACTCAAGAACTTGCTCTTTATAGTTTGAGAGATTCTGTTTCAGTTTAATAAAATTTTTAGCAAGTTTCTTAAATTCGGTTTGCATTTCAAGATAAGCAGAATACAATTCATCAGTGTCATTAAATTCAGATTCAGAGTCAGAATCAGATGTAGAGGTTACCTCAGTTCGGCTAGCTGAGGTTTCCTCGCTGTGTTTGCCCATTAAGCATTTGAAACTTGATCTTTGCTTGGTTGTGCCAAATGCCGAGCTCGATGAGTCTTCTTGATTGGTATTTCTGAGACTCGAACAAGCTTCCTCATCTTCACACTCCGAGCAAGAGTCATATACAGGGAGGTCTTGTTCATCTATTCTGAGTGATGAGCTCGATACTTCCTTTTCACAGTTCGAGCACGATTCTTGCTCGGAACTAGTTTGGCTCGGGCTTCTGAACACGGTTTCCCTTCCCATCAAGCACAGAATTGCTTTTTCTTCTTCATCGCATGAACTGGAGCTTGAGCTGGTGTTGTTGTTGGGTGCATCCCATACTATGTAAGCTCTCTTCTTCTTGTGGTCTTTGTTCTTCTTCATTTCTTCACCACCTTGCTTTTGTAATCTTGGACAGTAAGTTCTAATGTGACCCGTTTCACCACATTCATGGCATCTAACTCGGTCTTTTGAACTTGAGCCTTTGTGGTGAGTGCTTTTGGTATCTCTTGCTCTGTTTATGAAGTTCTTTTTGCCTTTGAAAAATTTGCTGAACTTCCTGACCATGAGACCAAAGTCTTCCTCATCAATGTCCGAGCTGGACTCATCTTCAGAGGATTCTTTGGTTGCCTTTATAGCAGCTTTGAGGGAGATTCCCTTCTTCTTCTTATCAGATTCTTCATGCATGGTTAGTTTGCCGAGATCCATCTCATGCTCTTGCAACTTTCCGAACAAAGTGGCTATGCTCATTGTGTCCAAATCTTTGGCTTCCATAATGGCAGTGAACTTAGGCTGCCATTCTCTGCTAAGACATCTAAGCACTTTGTTAGTTATTTCGGTATTTTGAAATGTTTTACCGAGAGCATTAAGATGGTTTATAATATGAGTAAACCGCTTCTGCAAATCATTTATATTTTCATTTGGCAGCATTCGGAATAACTCATATTCATGCATCAGAGTATTTAGCCTTGCTCGTCTGACGTCACTTGTCCCTTCATGTGTAAGTTGAAGAATATCCCACATTTCTTTTGCAGATTTGCAACTTGACACTCTAAAAAATTCATCATAGGACAAAGCTGAGGTGATGATATTTTTGGCTTTTAAATCGAAGGATGCTTTCCTTTTATCATCATCATCCCAACTTTCCCATGAGATTTCTACAACTTCATCATTAATTTTTCTTTTAGGGACAAATGGCCCGTTTTCAATAGATTTCCAAATTTCCATATATATGGCTTCAATGAAAACTTTCATTCGAGCTTTCCAGTAAGCATAACCCTCACCATTGAATAGTGGTGGTCTGTTTATGGAAGAGCCTTCACCTCCGAAGGGATTGTTAGTAGCCATTCGGTTTCCTCAAGGATCTTTTCGAAAAAGTTTTTACACTCGATCTTTCGACCGAGCTCTGATACCACTTGTTGGAAACCAACAAGAGGCCTAACAATCGAGTAGAGGGGGGTGAATAGGAGATTGGAGCTAATATGGCAATTTTTCGATTTATTGAGAATTGATTGAATGTTGTTCACGGTTTTAAAAGAAATGCCGAGCTTCTTTCCGAGCAGACAAGGTTAATTGATTAACCAAATAGATAAACTGAATGGTTAATCAGTTAACCGAGCTGCTTCAAGTTAGAGCTGGTTTTTTGAGACTTAACCTCGGAGAACAACACTCAAGGCCGAGCTATGATAAATAACGATTGAAACTTGATTGCATGAAATACTGCGGAAAAATAGTTAAGCACGGCAGCAGCAGATAAGCAGTAAAGAAAGAACACAAGAAATTTATCCTGGTTCACTCTCACCCTGAGAGCTAGTCCAGTCCTCTCTAAAAACCTTTTAGAGAGCTTTTACTAAAAATCGATTTTCTGGGTTACAAAGGATTTACAAGAGACTACCCCTCTAAACCTATCCAGTCAAACGAGTGTACCAAACTCGTGACAAACTACCCACAACAAATCGATGACCAAAGAACCTCTTTGGAACCTTTACAAACCAAGGAAGCTTTCTCGATTAGAGACCAGCTTCTCACACCAGCAAACACGATGAAGACGATAATGAAAGAGGATGGCTCCAATTCGAAACACTCTTCGAATGCGTTGAAAGATTGAGTATCAAGAGTGAGTCAATTCCAGAAGGATATCGCAGAGAAGAACTGATTCAAACTTAGAGTTAAGATTTGATAGATTTATCTCTCTAAGTTCGTATGAAAATCGAATGTTCTTCTTCTCTGTGAGTTTTTTATTTCTGCTCTGTTTTCGAAAGTAAAATGAAAGTTCAAGTTCAGAGAAAAATGGTTCAAAAATATGTGTTCAAAAAATCTTGTTTTTGTTACTGTTGAAGACCCCTCATTTATAGTCTCCTCTAATCTCCAGAAAACAGAGAGAGAGAGAGAAAGACGTACGGAAATGTCATGGGGTTTCCAACGGTAACAATGACAGCAGAGCAGTGATGGTGACACTTCACCAACCTTTGATTTAACTCATTTTGAATTTCAAACTTATCACAGCGTTGGAGTTAAAACCTAGAACTTCTACCCAGACTCAACGGTAATAAAATGTACGGAGCAGCTGAGTAGCTTCTGAAGGTTGAAGATGGTGCATTGTTGAAGACGATGAACAGAGATTGCCGAGCCTTGAGCTTTGTTCGAGCTTTGGTGTTTCTGAACTTAATCTGAGCGTAGTAATCAGACAAATTGAGTGCAATCAATATGATGTTGTGGCTATTCCAAGCATAATCCGAGCGAATACCGAGCAAATCATCATCCGAGCTTACTATCTTGAAAAGAGGAAACGAGCTTGCAAACTTGAATGAACTTTTAGCCGTGATCAAAGGCCAAGCGCATACCGAGCTTGAGCTTCAAATGCTGACTCGTTGCAGGTAGCTTAGAATCCTAATTTTCCGAGCCTCTGCCGAGCCTTTGCCTTTGTCGGAACGCATACACAAAATTAAGTTTCCGAGCTTCTGCAGAGCTTTTGCCTTTAGCGAAATGCTTGCGCTGATAAGACTGACGGCTTAGCATAAGCCGAACTTATTTATTTGACATCATCTAAAGCTCTTTGATTTTAAAAAAGATACATACAAGACCGACCCAAGATCGTGAAGATGTTATCTTAGACAGTGATGGAGAGCCAATTGGGCCCAATGATCGTATTGTATCTGATTTGAGTTTATTCCTCGGCACTATAGCTAGGAATGGTGATTTTTGTCCATTAATTTATACAAACTTTAAAGTTTTTCTTAAAACTCACAAGGAAGATATATGGTGCATCACTTCATTCTTCTACATCGACCAATATTTTTAATATCGAGAAGGTATAATTTGTGATCCATTTCTCTGTATATGGAAAAATGTTAGATTCTAGTTTCAAATATGTTACTATTCTTTGCTTTTGTTATTAGTCATAATGGTATTTTATATTTTCACACATGTAGGTTGGAGAGGAAGGTCATGTTCAAGATATTGATGATGAAGAATAATAATGAGAGGAATGTCAGATTTGGATTTTGAACCTTTTTTTTTACTTTGGGAGTAATCAGGATATGTTGTTTATGGTGTCAAGATTAGGAACTTTTAGAGTTTGTTTTGTTACTACCATTTGGTGTTTCATGTGAGGCTTGTATGCCTTTTTATTTTCTTGGTAGGGTTGGTTTGTTTTGTTAGGAATCTTGATTTTGATGAGGCCCTTAGCTACTCTATGCTATAGTACTGTGTTTGGATCTTGTGTTTTTTATTGTTCTTTTTATTTCATGTACTTTTGGTGTTGGGAATGAATTTCTTTTCTTATTTTTTTTTTTTTGCATTCTCATCACTAATATGTTCTAAAAAATTGTGGTTTGAGTATACATGACATTGTGTGCAATATTTGTTTAACTTTGTAAACGATAATTGTGACCTAAAAATAGTTAAAAGTCGTGCTTTAAAATTGTGAAAACTAGAAAACCATAACCTATAAGTAATTTTAAAAATGGTGGCTTAAAAATGGTACTCAAAGTTGTAAAAGCTATTTTTAAAATCGTGATATAAACTATAATCTAAAAATGGTTATGAAAACTGTGGTTTAGAAGTTCTTAAAACTGTAAAACATAAAAAACCGTGGTATAAATCGAAGCCCACAGGTAATAAAATGTGGTCTAAACGGTGTTAAGAAAAGCACGACTTAAAATAATTGTCAAAAATCGTGGTATGAAACCAAAGACCACAGGTAATAAAATGTGGCCTAAATTCTGTTAAGAAAACCGTGGTTTAAAAATTAAACCACATGCAAAAACCGTGGACTAAAGGGCGTAACACAAACCGTGGCTTAATTGTTAAACATAAAACCGTGGTTTAAAGAAAAAACCACATGTAAAAGACCGTGGACAAAAGGATGTAACAAAAACCGTGGCCTAATTGCTTAAGACAAAACCGTGGCTTATTACACACTTTCCGACCACAGTTTTTCTCAAACGTGGCCTAAAGTCTAAAAACCGTGGTCTATAAAAATAGCCCACGGCAGAAACTACTACGCATGGAAAACCGTGGTTTAAAGATTAGGCCACGGTTTTTAGGCTTCTTACCACGGTTTTTGGCCGTGGTCTAAGACCAAAAATGCTGTAGTGTCCACAGCTAATACGAGAAGAACAAGAGGTACAGATACCACATAATGATCTTAATGCAGTGGAAAACTTAAATGTTGATCAATTAAATGCTTTTAATGTTATCATGAGTGCTGTCGAAAATAGACAAGGTCAAGTTTTCTTTGTTGACGGGCCAGGCGGAACAGGCAAGACATTTCTCTATCACACTTTGATAGCTAGATTGAGAAGTACCGGAAATATTGTTCTGGCAACTGCCACCTCTGGAATAGCTGCAACATTGTTACCTAGTGGTCGTACGGCCCATTCTCGATTTAAAATCTCAATCAATGCAGAGCCTTCATCTGTTTGCAACATAAGTAAGCAATCTGATTTAGCAAAACTCATTAGACAAACAACAACGATCACTTGGGATAAAGCACCCATGGCTCACATGTATGCTTTTGAAACATTAGATCGCACACTCAAGGATATCCTGGATAATGATGCACCATTTGGGGAAAAAATCATGATCATGGGCGAGGATTTTCGCCAGGTATTACCTGTTGTCAAAAAAGGTAATAGGTCTGAAATGATTTCTGCATGTATTGTCAAGTCTCATTTATGGGCTTCCAACAAGGGTGTTGCATTTGCGACAAAGTATGCGTTCACTCAATGATCCTAACTTTTCCCAATGTCTTCTACGCATCGGCAATGGAATAGAACCTACAAAACTTGATGAGTTGGTGCAGATACCTAGACATATGACACTCTTATGGGAAGGAGAAAATTCCATTCAAAATCTTATTCAACACGTTTATCCGGATATAGAAAATCATGATGGGATGCATCATACATGGTCGCAAGAGCCATACTAAAACCAAGAAATGATTAAGTAGGAAAATTGAATAACATTGTCCTTAACAAATTTCCTGGAGAAAAGCGTATTTTGCTTTCATTTGACGAGGTTGAAGGCGATGCAAACAACTTATATTAGTAGGAATACTTAAACTCCAATGCACCAGGTGGTTTACCACCACATGCATTAAAGGTAAAAAGGGGTGCACCATTGATGTTGTTGAGAAACATAGATCCAAAAGCCGACCTTTGCAACGAAACAAGGTTACTATGCCGTGGAACTTATATGAACATGCTAGATGTAGAAATTCTGACAAGCCACCATGCTAGACAAAGATTTTTTTTCCAAGATTAAACTTAGGATAAATGACAATGCATGACTTCCATTTGTGCTTGTAAGAAAACAATTTCCTGTTATCATTAGCTTTGCACTTACCATAAATAAATCGCAAGGACAAACCATTTCAAATGTAGGAATATATTTACCACAACATGTGTTCAGCCATGGTCAGCTATACGTTTCTCTTTCAAGATGTATTTCTCAAGCAACCCCAAAGATTCTAATAAAAGAAGGAACAACTGAAGGGGAAGAAGGAGTTTACACAAAAAAAATGTTGTTTTCAAAGATATTTTGTTATATCGCATTCAACAATCATGAAGGTTTTACTCTTTTTTCAATTTACCACAAAATATATGAAATATATTTAAAATTTACATCATTTAAATTTTCCGTCTTTATCAATTAAAATTATTAATAGTTATTCTTCTTTTTTCCAATTATGAAGACATCGAATGGATGGATGGGTTGCGCATATAACTGTTTATCTATCTTTTTTCATTCCGACTTCATTGCATCTACGCTGCAATTTGTTTTTATTTCCTTATGTTTCTACACTATTTTAATTTATGAACTACTTTAGTTTTATGTATGTCTCATACTAAATAACTATGTCATTCAATGCTACATAATTAATTAGAAACTTCAAGTTCTTCGTTAATTTATTTTTTTCATCCAAAAATTCTTACAATAATATTGTTCTTATATACACTAATATTACAAACAACTCATAGTATGATAACAAGTTATGAAAAGGCAATTAGTCCCCAAACACCAAAATTATCCCCCAAACCCCATTTTAATTGTTAAATGTCTATTATACCCTTCTCCATTTAAAAAAAAAAGAAACAAACCCCAAACCCCAGCAACATCTTCACCTTCTTCCACCATGCAAACCCCAAACCCCAAACCCCAAGCAAAACCCCATAACCCCATATATCCCATAATTTTACAAACCCCATTCTCTCTCACCTTTTCAAAACCCTACCATATTCTACCTACAAACCACTTCATTTGGTTATCTATTCGTAAAGGAAGCTCTAGTGGGTTCTCTATTGGTGTTGTTGAAAGTAAAATCATCTCTTCTACGGTTTTTTTATTTTTTTTACATAACTGTTAAAATTCCGACTAATCAGTGTCGGAATTTTAGTAAATTCCGACACGGGTATTTTGGAATTTAATTTGAAAAAACCATATGTAAACGTCTCTCTCTGTAACCTTTTTTCGATATACTAAATTCAGAATTTAATTAAATTCCGAAATACATGTTTCAGAAAATCTTTAAATTCTGAAATATGTTTCTCGGAATTGTATACTTAAATAATTTGAAAAAACCATATGAAAACGTCTCTCTCTGTAACCTTTTTCCGATATACTAAATTCAGAATTTAATTGAATTCCGAAATACATGTTTCAGAAAATTGTTAAATTCTGAAATATGTTTCTCGGAATTGTATACTTAAATAATTTGAAAAAACCATATGAAAACGTCTCTCTCTGTAACCTTTTTCCGATATACTAAATTCAGAATTTAATTAAATTCCGACATACATGTTTCAGAAAAATTTTAAATTCTGAAATATGTTTTTCGGAATTGTCCAATTCTGAATAATGTGCTAATGTCATTGCAGCAAATGAGCAAAGCATCAAATTTCTACTATGTTGAAACCATGTTGCTACATCAAATTTCAAATTTCTACCTTAACTTAATCATTTTCAACAAAGTAAATTGACATTGAAAACTTAATTCATTGATTCAAATAATTCAGAATTCATTAATAGCTATACAAATAACCAAAACAAATAACAATTCCTATACTAAGAAGATGAATGCACTTGAGGTTGCGGTTCCGGTGCCGCTTGTGATGATGAACCAATTTTACTTTCAGCCTTCTTTTCCCTCCTGTACGATGCAGTCGGTGGTCGTCTCCCCTGCCGCATTTGTTCCTTTGATGCTTTAGATTGTTCTTCTGCTGCTGCAGCTCTACGTTGTTGTTCTTCTTGTTCTGCACGCACAGTTTCAGCCGTACGTTTCGTTCTAGCCATATCTGAAATTTCATCAAAATTAACAAAGGTGTAAGTTATAAATAAAAGCTATATTCAATCATTGATAGAGCAAAATTATGTTCTCATAATCTAAGCACCAAACCTCAAAAATATTAAACATAAAAATAACAAACAATTTCTAAAACAACACCATCATCATTTTCTGAAAACTTATGCTCGAAATTTTACTAATTTCCGATACCCCCGTGTCGGAATTTTACTAATTTCTGATACGGGGGTGTCGGAAAGTTGCAGAAAAAGCATGGCAGCACTACTTTAATGGCACGAAGGAAGACCAAAACCCTAAAAGAACAATAATGATAATAGAGACCAAAACTCTAAAAGAAAATAACACCGCACCTAAACCAAACCTAAACCCTAAATCAAATATACAAGACAATAACAAACAAGAACAAGCACAACTCGGTTGATGAAGAACAGGCACCCACAGCAGAATGGTGATGATGAAGAAGAACGAACATACCTTCTTGCGACGGCGATGGAGGCGGCGGCGGTAGAAGGGAAGTTGAACTGGTTGAATGAGGAGGGAGTACGTGAAACGTTTTTGGGATGGGGTTTGGGGAATTCAGAATTAGGAGGGATTATATGGGGGGTAGTTTAGGAATATTTTTAAAATATGGGATTTGGGGGATAATTTTGGTGTTTGGGGACTAATTGCCTTATGAAAACTTTTCTATGTCATGCATCTAGACAAACATTTTAATTTTAACTGAAATTAAATCGGAGAATAACATGATTACAATTCATATATAATTTCGTTGAAATTTATAGATTCATATTCTTGAACATGACAAACAAGAATGCTTATAGTAATTAAATTCAATTTACACAATAATGAGCATCTTTAACATATAAATAACATTCATAAAAATCGATTTTTAGATATATCATTATACTATAAACAACTCTTTACGACAAAAACACGACAATGAGAATGCGGGAGAACAGACACGGGAGTGTCAGTCATCACGCTAGTTTGTATAAAATAGAGAGAATAATATTTACATACAAAATTCACCATACGCAAGGAATCAAATGGAACAATATTCCAATTTCTACATATAAAACACAAATGTACAATCAAACCGGAAGAATATGCGACGGTTTTTTGTGTCCCCCGGTCTTGTAAAACGACATTCTAAGGGGTGTCCAACAAGTCGTTTCACCCCAATTACCACTAGAAACAAATGGTGGAGTCATGGATGACCATTGCTCTAAGTCGTTGTTGTTGTTAAACCTGAACCATGTTCTCTTTAAACTCCATGCACTTGGCAGCAAAACGACGTTGCTCTTGGCCAAACCTCGAACACTTTCATGGTTAACTAGAATTTGCTTCCTCACATGCTCAGGCAACCTTATAATAGTAAGTTTCATGTAAATCATTGACGATAAATAATGTCCTTTTTAAATTTTAGTACATTTTAATATAGGAAAGCTCTTAAGCACTCTAGTGGTTCAACTTAAGGAAGCCGGATTAAAAAAAGAAGAAGAAGGAAGCTAGTTAAATTGATATTCTAAGTTATCTTAATTTTTCCCGGTTCATCCCTTATTAAATTTATTTTATTTCAGATAGGTCATTTATATTATTCTCTAATTTCAAATTAACCCTTTAAGTTATATATTTTTTCAAATAAATCCTACTGGCTGTTTTACATAAGGAAAAACCCTTTAATTATGAGCTCATTTGCTCTAATGTCAAATTTTGTAAATATTGGTTAAAATTTTGATAGATTTGTAAATAAAATATCTTGTTTCTTTTATAAAAAGAAAACTATGTATGTTTGTAAAAAACAGAATAACAAAAAGTCGTACAGCAAAATTATAAAAAAAAAAAAACTTAAATGGATGGCCAACTCAGCTTTTATACATAAAGTACAAAGTGTTAAATAATTTCCCAAGAGTTAATGGATGTCCTTGAGATATATAAATATATATATAAAAAAAAATATAGGAATGCTTTCTTCACTAAACATTAAATTAAAAACAGAAAAAAAAAATTATATTGGTTGAAATGGAAAGAGTTTGAATCACTTGAGCATAAATTCTTGAGTTTCATCTTTGTAAAAATAAATATTATTAGGAGGAGTTCTCATTTAAGTACTTTTCTTATTCTTTGAGAATGCTATCATACCTAGTGGGAGGAGACTCTGTGGAAAAACAAAAATAAGTAATTTTTTTTAAAGAAAATATAAAACTATTTATACAAAAAAAATTTGATGGTGGAAATAAGTAACAGAACCAACCTTAAAGTGTGCCTATCTACCACTTGAACATTCCCTTGGGGTTCCACCAAAGAGTGACCCGTTGAATGAGACCTCATAAGCTTGTCCAACGTTATTGTTGATACACATGAAGTAGCTGTGTGCGTCAGAACAGTGATAGGTTCTTCAGCCATAACCATGCTGCTCTGTTCTTCCTCTTGATCCTCTGTTTCATGGCCCCTACCCGCTTCAGCTTCAGCTTCAGCCTCAGCCGTCATGGTTGGGTTGTTTTCGGTGTTGGATGTGAGCATTGGGGTGGCAATTGCAATGTTGGTGATATCAGACGTGAGCCTAGTGTTAGAAAAATTGGGTAGAAAGATAGAAATAATTAAGAATCACACATGTGACTTATGCAAAGAACAGAGTAAATTATGGTTAATTTTAGACTATTGATTTAATTATGCTAGGTAATTCATATTAAGGTTGTTTTTTTAATGGGCTATAATTAAAGTTGTTATCATCATGCTTATTTAAGCTTTATGTTTTCATTATAAACATCCCTTAATAAGTTTATAAGTTTAGGTAAGTTGGGTTTTAGTGGCTTACTAGGATTATGACAGATTTTTGGACTCAAAAAATGTTTACAGAGATATTTACATAATAATATCTCACATTAATAGAAATTGAACATAGGATCTCTCACAGCCCTAGACTCAATCCTCAGCGACTGAGTCAAGGGATATTGACATACTATTGACATATGTATGTTCATATGATAACCTTATTAGACAAATGCCAAGGATATTTATTAACAAACTATTAGAGGTGAATATTAGTTGGGTGGTAAGAGCACTTAATGCATTTGAGAATTTATAGGTTCAGTGTTTTAGTAAGAAAAAAAAATTATATTTTTTATTCCTTAATATCTATATACTAAGATTAAGTTTTTGTCCCATGTTCAGGGAAAGATATAAAAAAAGAAAAACTTAATTAAATATTTTTCTTTATTTGATTGGAAAGATATAAAAAAAAAACTTAATTAAATATTTTTCTTTGTTTGATTCACTTTGGTCCTTTATTATTATTATTATTTTTTATAATTTTGATCCTTTACTTTTTTAAAAAAAAAAAATCAGTTTAATTCTTCCATTAAAATAAAGTTAGATTTCACAAGAATATTCCTGAATATTCCTCTCCTTCCCCGGATTTTGGAAAATGTTGCCTACCATCGGAAAAAGTCTCATCTTCTTCCCCTCACACTCTTCTTCTTCTTTTCCTCTCACAAATCTATTTCTCCTTTTCTCTCACAAATACATTTCATCTTCCTCTCTCTTCTTTTTTCTTCCTCTTACATATCCATATCCTCTTCTTCCTTCTCCTCTTTCTTCTTCTTCCTCCTCCTCCTTCCTCTCACAAGTCAATTTCCTTTTCCTCTCTCTTCTTCTTTTTCTTCTTCCTCCTCTTTCTCTTCCTCATCCTCCTCATCTTCTTAAATGCATATCCGGAAGCAATTTCCAACGGTCGGTGACATTTTCTAGAATAAGGGAAGGAGAGGGAATATCCCGGAATATTTTGGTAAAATTTCACTTTATTTTGATGAGAGGAGTAAACTGAATTTATTTTTTAAAAAAATAAAAGACCAAAATTATTATAAAAAATAACAAAAAACAAACTTAAATTTTTTTCAAAAGACAAAATAAATTTTAAAAATAAGATAAAAGATCAAACTTTCCTACGCTTTGTTTTGTCTAGCATCAAACTTGAACATCCTTTCTTCTTTAAAAAGGAAAGGAAAATAACAAGAAAAAATTCTAACCCTTTTTACTTTTTCTAATATTATTTTTATACAAATATTGTCCCCGACCATTCAATAATGACCGGTTAATAGAAATTCTCAGGACAATATTATTTTATAATTAGAGATCAATGATTCCAAATACATATACTTCCTTTAATTTTATTTCTAAGTTATCTTTCATAAAAATTATTTTATCTTATTAATAAGTTATTTTGTACTTTCTATGAAGTATTTATTATTTTTTTATTTATTTTTTCATTAATGTAAAACAATGTGTAAAATTTAAAATTTGAAAAAAAAATGTAATTACCCTTCTTAATCCATATCATATGATTAAATATGTCCGACGTATATATATACTATTGTTCAAGTATTAAAGTAATAAAATTATAAATTTATTTAAAATTAATGATTTGAGTGTGTTTGGATCGAATCACATAAACCATACAATAATTTTGCTTCATGTAAAAACAATGGACTGATATATATATATATATATATATATATATATATATATATATATATATTTATGTATGTATGTATAGTATACTATATACAATACCTTGCTCGACAAACGGGACAGTTCATGTGAGAGAGTAACCACACATCGATGCAATGAGGGTGAAAAACGTGATGGCATTTTGGTAGCAACCGTATCTCATCATCGTCTTCAAACTCATTCAAGCACACCGCACACTCAAGTGCCCCTTTACCAATTTTGAGGTCCTTCACCATTGAATACATTAAAATAGGGCACTTATCGATGACGTGGCGGTTGAAGCCACCTCGGCATAGTTCAGCTGCGGCGGCGATGGGGTTGCGGTGGCGTTGGCGGTATTCGTCATAGGAGCAATGATGAAGGTACAGTGAAAAAATTCCCATGAAGGCTAAGGCAGAGAAGAAAGCAATCATCATGATACTCAATGAGGCCTTCACGTTCTCCTTGATGGTGAATTCAAAGGGAAGGTTTGGTTCTGTTATTTGAGCATTTGAGCAATGGAACATCATGGAAATGGCTAGGACAGTGAAGAAGAGCATGTTGGCACTTGTCATTTTTAAGGGTTTCTTGTTTTAGGTATGAAAAAGACTATTTCTTAGCTTGTTGAAAGAGATTAATTTTTGATGGTTCGAACAAGGGCACACCTGATAAAAGAAAGTGAATACATGAATAATTGTTTTTTTTTTCACTCACTTTTTATTTTATTTTTTTATCCACATTTTAAAAGAAAATCGTAAAGGGCCCAACGTAACATGTGTTTTTTTTTTTTATTAAAAAATTACTCTATCCGTCCATAAGTGAAGGAAATTAAAATTATGTATATAGATTAATAATTAAAGGATAAAAAAATTTTGGTATGTTTTAACCAAAATATCCTCAATAATTAAAAAAAAATAATTAATATATAAAAATTTTATTGAAGAAAAATGAAAAAATTGGTGATAAATAAAAATATAAATGAGTATAGAATTTTTAAAAATGAGAGAGGAGAAAATGGCATAAAAAAGAAACAAGGAAGTGCATTGTAGTAATTGACTATTGAACAAATAAAGTAAATGAGAGCAAGGAAATAAAACTTACTTGGATATATAATCAATATATCTTGCAAGATAATTTATATTTCATCACATCTCCAACCGAAATCTTTGAGGCACATAAAAAAATTGAAGGCATTGGAGATGTAATTAATATCTAGCTAGCATTAGAATGTAGTGTATATATAATTGAAGGCTTAGGCCAATAGCAAGTGAAGTGAGTGAGAAGAATTTAGGAAGGAAACTACCATTAATAGCTTGAGTATGTGGAGTGAACTATATATATTGAAGGCTTAGGTCACGGTGAAGTGAAATAAATGAAAAGAATTGAAAGAAGGAAAGGAGGAAGAAAGGGGTACTATACTACTATACTACCATAGAGGTTTAGGTGTAGGTTAAGTAGGTGCATGGTGGTGGCAGCATAAGGGAGAGCCACGAGGCAAGGTAACGATAGGTGGCGGCAGCATTTGCTGCTCCAAACACGTCAAATTGCGTTTTAGGTATGCTTTGTTGGTATTTGGGAGGGTTGGCTTTGATTTTTTCCAGCATTTGTGAAAGTGGGGTGTATTTTTGAGATTTTACATGCAAACAAACAAAACTCGCTCTCCATTATACCAAGAAAGATAAAAGCTTAAAGTTAGTAAGTAAACTTAACAATGTTGTTTTGAACTTTGAATAAGCTAAGGAACTGGTTAGTGAATTATTGACACGTATTTGGAGCATTCAGTAGATATTTTACTTTCATGTGATGTATGTTTGGATATATATATATATATATATATATATATATATATATATATATATATAAATCAAAATACGATATTTTAGATTGTTTATATATATATATATATATATATATATATATTGCTGGCAATTTTAAATTTTAATTGATTCTACTTCTATAACATGTATTATCTAGACATTTGTTTGAGTTTTTAATAATTCTGAAAAGTATAAACATATTTTCATCGAACGAGCAATTATTCTATCTCTTTGGTTTTTTCTTCATATGAGGTGAGTGCTCATATGCAAGGTTGAAAAGAGACAAAATTTTTAACAAACTGTGGGTGGCACTGACCCATTCCAGAATCCTCTTTCAAACAAAGATTTATCAAGATGAAGGAAATTGAGTAAACTCCCGATAAATAATAATACTCTTTTTTCTTCCATTCTATTTTACATTTTTTTTTGCATTTTTTATCACGTCACAAATTAAATATCATTCATCCTTTTCTATCATTTCTCTTATACTCAAAAAGTGATGTAAAACAAACATTTTTTAACTACATACCGTTTTCATTATCTTACTTATTTTCATCACTTTTATTCTTAAAATATTAAAATTACCCAATTGTCACTTGATTGACAATCATATCCATAATCAGTTCTTGATATTTTATTTGTGTTATATTTATTTTAAATTTTTTCAATGATTTACGTGAATAACTTTCGTATTTTATAAAATTTATTGTGTAATTTCAATAATGTAATAAAAGAAAGTCATGAACAGTGCAAAGGAAGTTGGAATGAGGGCGGTATGTAGTTACTTGAACAAATTTGATGACATAAAAGAAAAATAGTGATAAGTATTATATTCTTTCCGTCTCAAAAAAGTAATAATTTTTACTTTTTTAGAATTAACGTTTTAATTTTTTTTTAACAGAGAGAACATCAAATAATGAATAATGATATACAAATTAAAGTGCAATAATAGAGTTAATAAACCAGGCCAATAATTTTTTGATTTTTTTATAAGCAAAATTCAATAATAATGAGAATATAAAGGATATATTCAAACTATTACATTAAGAAATCAATAACTTACTAAAGATAAAGCTCTGTTCGGCAAAACTAGCTTCTAACTATGATCTTGTAACTTGTAACTATGAACTTCTAGCTGGTAGTTGTTAAGCTAGCTAGGAGTTGTAAGCTTATAGCTGTTTAGTTGATTATTTGAAATAGTGATGTTCAGCAAAACTACCTTTTGAAGTAGTTAAAAGTTATTAAATGACCAAAAAAGACATACAACATTTTATTATTTTAAATTTTTCAAATTTTTTTCTTTATTTATTAAATAGATAGTTAATTAATTAATTGATCAATAAAATATAAAAATTATTAAATTATAATTAATTAAATTCATTTTTTTCTTAATTTATTAATTATGTAGTTAGTTAATTAATTATAACAAAATTATTAAATTATAATTAATAATTAATTAAAGGGTAGCAAAATAATTTTAAATTTTGTTTGAGGATATAATTGGTATATGAATTATTAAAAGCTAGTTTAGTTTCTTGAAAGCTCTTTAAAATCTACGAGCTCTTTTTAATTTGTGTTCACTGAACGGGGTTAGTAGCTTATTGGTTAAATCTAAAAGCTCCTAACTAACTAAAAAACTCTTAGCTACCCTTGCCTAACAGAACCAAAATCAACCAACTATGTTGATAAATTTTAAAAATGTCATACATCAATAAAAAAATAAATATTATTTAATCTATTCAGGTAAGAGAACTAAGACCAAATTTAACTTTGATAGAATATAATCAATCAAAACTCAATATATCAATATCCTCATTATTAAACCAGGCTAATATAATTGCAAGTAATGATGTTTTGTTTGTATAGAAAAATTGATTGGAGTTGAGAAATCAATTTTTAAAAGTCGAGAGTAGAAGTATAAGTTAACTTATTTAATTAAAGAGAAAATGGATAATGCATTGATAATGTATGCAAAGATTTTACATTATCAATGCATCATCTATCATTCATCCGTTAATGATTGTTAACTTTTAGATTAAACTAATACAAATGAATGTAAATGATGAACCAATGCTGTAAAAAACTTTACATCATCATAGCATATCCGTTAATATCTATTAGTTATAACACATAAAGTCATTTCAATCGATGTCTCAAATAAAAGTTTTTGAATTGAAATTTTTCTGAAATTCCCTTTAATCAAATAGGGTTTTTTATATTTTTTTTAACAAACCCCTTTAGCGACTTACAATCCCTTTTCAAAGAAGAGATGAAAAGGAAACAAAAGAGAGGGTTACTTTAATGGATTTATTAATATGAATATCTCATTTTTTTTTATAAACAAAGATATATTGGACGATCCAGGTATAAAGGGTATTTAAACCTAAGAAAATTACATAACAAAAATATAATTATTGATGTATGATTTAGGACTCATACACCAACTTAAAAAAAAAAAATTGTCTACTCTACCAATTAAAACTTTTTTTTTTATATAATTACCAATTAAAACTTTAAACCAATCCCACAATCTCACATTGATAACATCTAAAAGAGCATTTCTATCGTGATTGCCATATACAAAATTAATAATGTTTCGGTTAGTCCATACTGACGACAATATGATTGTCAAAATCATAATTAATATAAGGGTATTGCTTTGCCACCTTAAAAAGTTGCAATATTTTGATACTATATTCATGTGAATTAATAAAAAAAATGATAAACGTCATGTCAATTCCACATCATTTTTATATTTAAATAATAAATATTTTTTTATTAAAAAAGACAAATGTCTTTATTAATCAAACATTATTTTTTAATTTTTGTTCAATCTAATTTTTCAACTATTATGCAGTGGCAGTAGCATCAACAAAGGAAGTCTCTTGCGGGCTTTTCTTCCTTTCCAACTTTGATGGCGCGGCGGCAGCACCCGCCTCTTCGATTCTCATCCACCACCACTGTATCCTCTTCGTGTTGACAGACGACCAAAAAAAATACTCAGTAACCATTATTGATTTCATGATTGAATACGGCTATGTGGATAAAAGAAATAAATCCCTAATTAATTTCTTCACATATTTGATTGTTCTTTTGATACTGTTTTATTTGCCAATTGATTGTACTTTGTTCTTTACTGAAATTATCGAACAGGAAAACGCGACTTCTTCTTGACCCTTGTCTTCCGAAGTTTCCAATTAATTGTACTAGTATATTTTTGAGACAAATGGGAGGGGTCAATTCGTTGCTGCTACAGCTTTAATGAGTACGCAAACTTACAATTCGAATACAAGGTAGGGAAATGGGAGGGGTGTAAGCAAGAGGAGAGAGTTAAATTGTAATTAAAATTTTTTTAACCTAAAATTAAAAAATATAATGATGTGGCAAACTAAAAGAGATGTGGATATTTTATCGGGTTACATATATAAGGTATCAAAACTTTACAAGTTTGACATGTTTGTTAGAAATTGCCTTAATACAGTATAATACTATATTATATAAAATAAAATAAAATAAAAAACCACAATGATATATGCTTGCCATTTTAATTAATTAATTCAATAAAAATTAAAAACCCAATTTTAAAGAATAGTACGAGAGAAGCCAAAGGAGAAATGATGGGGGCGCCCAACTTGCTAAATGATGAAGTCATGAAACTGTTCCTAAGGAAATGAAAAAAGAAAAAAGGACTGGGTGAAGTCAGCAAACTCTAGATCTCTAGAGCTTTGGTGATGATATTAATGACGAATGTGGTTATGAATAAGAAGACGTTGCAAATAAGGAGGTAGTCATTATTTTAATACATGCTGATGCAAGAAAAAAATAATTGAAGTTGTTTGCAAATTTTGGTCCCTATGTACTTTCAAGACAGGAAGTGTGAAGCTAGCTAGCCACTTGGTTTGGCCGGACAGCAAGAAGGTATGAAGCGAGCCACTTGGTGCATTTGCATGAAGAGTTTAATGTCCACCTGTTTTTTTCAGGTGGACTCATCCACTTGTTTTTTGGATGGCTATAAATTGCTTATAATCATCAACGGTTCATATTGAATACCGGTTACCAGTGGACTAGGTCAAGGCAGTGGACAAGATCTTGTGGAAGTAGTTGTATTTATAATATATATGCCACCAATCATATGCTTGTATCAAAATTTTTTTGAGCCTTTTTTTGCCCAATAGTTATATTTATTTCTTCTGGGCCATAATAATCATCTAATTGGCCTTTTAGTATTTAATTATTTATTTAATTATTTTGCATACATGATATTTATTTCTTATCCGTTTGGTTTGTGAAAATATTTTGTATTTTCATTTTCTAAAAATATTTTCCATTTTCCATTTTCATGTTTTTTTTGGATGAACCAGGGTATCCACCCGCGCAACTGGGTGACTAATCTCTCGCACCACGGTCGGGCCCTTTCGGGAGCGATGCTCCCAGTAAGACATTATCATGTTTTTGAAAACATGTTTGATTTATTATTTTGTATTTTCATGTTTGATTTATTATTTTTGTTCATATACTTTGTTGTCTAATACTAATAATATTGAGTTAGTATATCATGAAGTACTATTAATGATATTGGTATTAAAAATATAACTTTTTCCGGTCATATTTTCAAGTGACAGTCCAACAAAATAGACAAACAAATTTATTTGTAGTCCTACTTGTAAGTGCCTTTAAAAAAATAACTGGTTGTATTTGTAATACTTTTTTAATAAGAAATATTTCCTTGATTTCAAATATAAGCAAATAAAAATATTTTATTGGTGGTCTCAAATATAAGTAAAATTTAACTAACTTTTTATTTTCAATACAGTCATTCCTAAAATATCTCAATAAAATTATTGTATCATTTAATTTTTGTTTTATTCTCAATACTTAGTTTTTTTTTCCTTCTTATATTTGAGACTGGAGAAAGCAATATTTGTAATATATACTTATATTGTGCAGTATTAAAAACAAAAAAGTAAAGAGAGATTAAAACATAAAACATGAAAAAAAAAATTATTTGTGTATTGTAAAAATAAAAGGTGACAGCAGAGAGGGACGAAGCTTGTTGGTTGGAGCTATCAGCTATGGTTTTTGGACTTTTGATCCTTGGTTGGTTCGAAGCCAGCATGATAGAGAAAGAGGAAGAGTAAATTCATTTTCTCACTGCTTAAATATTGTATCTATTACTTTAGGGTATTTACAATTTTACCAGTTTAAAAAACCCCTTTCAATGGGTCAATAATAAAGTGGATGGATTCACCTAAAAAAACGGGTGGACATTAAAACTCTTCCATTTGCATGGCTAGTTGGCACGATAATGAGTAGTGACCACACTAGATAACATTTTTTGTTTTGGCAAATCAGCTACCGTTAGTTTTTATCCTCATTAATCATTATGTTATGTATGACCACACTAGGCCTAAAATTTCCTCTTTATGATCATTGCACTTCTTAGTTGAGTTCTTATATTCTTACAATTCTTATGCGAGCACATATTTACCAGGAAATAATGTTATTTTGGAGATTTAAATCTAATATTTCAATTTTAAATAAAATTATAAAAAATAATAAGAAAAATGAATTGAAAGCTCCATCATTCTTTTCCTAAAATAATAAGTATTGAATTTTTTGGATATTAAATGTAAATGTTCAATTAAATTTTACTGTATATTATATATATATATATATATATATATATATATATATATATTATAATGTCAGTACCCGGCATGAATACGGGTACGAGATACAATAATTTTTAAATAATGAAGTCTCATGGTTTCATTCCACTTCGTTTTAATTCCACTATTTTTCATCAATTCAAACATAACTTTAAGATAAAGAATGTGTAAGCCAATACAAATCAAAATAAATAAATAAATGTACATAATAACTCTGGTATATGAATTAACATCTATTAATAGAGATGGTGAATATTTTAGAATGAGAAGTTAATACACAAAATTGACTGATATGTGGGAATGAGATATTGACTATGTGATTTGAAGATTTAGTATCATAGTGTGACTAAGATGAAAAAACGAAAAGAAATCCTTAAATTTCCCATCCAAAATTACGCAATTCCGTATTAAAAGAAGGAAGTTACTATCATGCAATTCAAAATTGGATGATTGCTATGCAACCTTTTCTTAAACCTAGTTAAAATTATGTTCTTGCAATATAGTCCAACATAAAAAGTAAATTAAAAATTTAGTTCTTTGTACCTATAGACAAATTATAACTTTTAATTTTTTAAAAAAATTAAAAGTAGTTAAAATTAGTCACTTGTGTAAAAAGGCTTAATCCAAGTGACTAAATTTAAAATTAAAAGTTATAATTTGTCTATAGGTACAAAGGACTAAATTTTTAATTTACTTTTTATGTTGGACTAAATTGCAAAAAACTAATTTTAACTAATTCAAATAATGACATGGCATAGGTGACAACTTCTTATTGGTTTAAAAAAAGGTTGCATAGCAACCATCCAATTTTAGATTGCATGATAGAAATACCTTAAAAGAAATACCCAAATTAAAATTAAATTACTATAATAAATGAGAATGAGTATTCTATGTGTGCCGGTACCGAGTACAAGTATTTAACATGCACTTGTACTCAAGACAAAGTACCCAATACACATGCATCATAAGTATAATTACTCAAATTTTATCATGGTTAGTTTAACGAAATGAGTATTAGGCTATTTAGAACATGTGATCCTATTCAAGATTTCTCGATGTTGGTATTAGAAAACAAGCAAAGAAGAGAGAAAATAGATGTTGGTATTAGAAAACAAGCAAAGAAGAGAGAAAATAGAAAATGAGTTTTGTATATTCTAGATATTCAAAATGGTTACAATGCAAAATGATATATATACTAACAAGAGAAAATACAGTAGTCCTATACATATATACTATATATTCTAAGATCCCTCCTTAAATTCAGGTGGGTGGAGAAGAAGCCAACTTGAGTTCGGAAAGTAAAGTATACAAGTGTCCAAGATGAGAAGTTTTGATATACTAGTCAACCGGTAGTGATAGAGATGAGGTGAAGAGTACCAAGAACAACTTGTTTTTTTTTATAAGAAAAAATTTATTAAGATATAACATAGACCAAAGGGGCGAGTATGAGTGATACTACCAAACCCCACGCCAACAAATACAGAAACAGGCTTAGACTTTGAAATAAGACAAACAAAAACCAAAAATTACAATACCAGCATAATAATAAAGCAAAACCAAAAATGAAGAGCAAACAACTACAATACCCCAACATCACCCCCCACAAACAATTCATAACCACCATTCTGAGAGGTGCAATAGAGAGAGCATCATTCAAATTCACGTTAGGCCAATAGACAGGTACTCCATCAAGAAAAACATCTTACAGTTAAAAAAATTCATGCTCTGCATAACTGAATAGATTCACAAGGGTTGAGAAACCATTCATATAATGATGCAGTCATTTTCAGACACTTTCCTTTAATCCTGAACTAGAACCGGACTTTTATACGATCAAGCACCTCATCAAACAAAACAACTTCTTCCCCGAAAACCGACTGATTCCTCCACAACCAAATATGTCAAATTACAGTGAGCCAAATTACAAACCAAAATACTTGAATTTTCCTACCTTTTAACATCTGCAAATGATGTTGAAAATGTATAACACCATCCCGCCGTAGAACTGAATCAAAACCGAACAACCTATAGATCCGTTGCCACAAGTTGTAAGCCACCCTGCATGAAAAGAACAAGTGTGATTTGGATTCATCTTCTTCCATACATAGATAACAAGTGACTTGGTTTCCCTGAAACTTCACTCCTCTTTTTATCAAATTGGTCTTCGTTGGGACTTTATCCATCAAGACCCTTCATCCAAATGTTGTTGTCTTTAATGGAGCCTTTGTCTTCCACAATGATTTGAAAAAATTATGTGCATTCTGCTGTCTCATGGTCAAAACCCTGTATGCAGATTTGATAGAGTACTTTCCGTCTGCTTCCGCAATCCAAAACCAGCTATCAACTTTATCCTGTTTCAAGCTAACAGATGCTATGGAAACAAGAAGTTGATCAAAAATTGATTTTTCCCAATAAAAAAACTCCCTTCTCCAATGAAACAACCATTTCCACGAACCGTTAACCCACTCCCCATGATTTAAAATCTTCACTAATTTTGTGCCAGATCAGGAATATAGTCTAGAAAACAATTCACATAAAGGTTTATTTCCTAACCACACATCCTCCCAGAATAAAGTATCCCCTCCATTTCCAACCTTTTTTTTACAGAGATTTGATTTTAACCAATTATTTTCTCCACCTAAGTCCTTCTGTAAAAACACAATGTCCTTCCACCATAACGACACCCTTAAACTCCCTACCATGTCTATCCCTTGCCCATTAAAATTCCTAAAGTTCCCATATTTTGACTCAAGGACCCAAACCCAAAGTTTATCACTTTCGGTTAAGATCCTCCACCACCATTTACCAATTAAGGCTTTATTGAAAAAACTAAGATGTTTTACACCTAACCCCCTTGATTCTTTATCAGAACAGATTTTCTCCCAACTAACCCAAGCTATTTTTATTTTTGGCTAAATTACTCATTTGGTCCCATACCTTATTTTTCAATTTCAAATTGGTCCATTACCTTTCTTATGTTTCATATTGGTCCCTTATGTTTCTTTTCGTTGCTAATTTGGTCCCAAAATCACTGTTCATCCTATGTGGAGCAATATGTTATGGACACGTGTCACTTTCTCTCTCCACGTGGACCAATATAATATTGACACGTAGGATGAACAGTGATTTTGGGACCAAATTGACAGCGAAAAAAACATAAGGGACCAATATGAAACCAAAAAAAGGTAAGGGACCAATTTGAAATTGAAAAATAAGGTAAGGGACCAAATGAGTAATTTAGCCTTTATTTTTTCCTCACAACCCCCCCCCCCCAATAAATTTCTTTGAATTGAAATTAACTTACTTACCACACACTTCGGAGCTCTGTAGAAGGAGAACAGATAAATCGGCAGGGCATTCAAAATAGAGTTTAGTATCACCACACAACCACCAAAGGACAAGTATCTGGACTTCCAAGAAGCGATCCTGTTCTTCATCAACTCTATCAACCGCTTCCAATGCACACTTTTTCTATGGTTGATACCAATCGGAATACCAAGGTAAGTTAAAGGCCACTCCCCTATGCAATGTAACACCCTCACAATTATATAGCTTAATTACTTATATTTAGTTTGAGATTAATTAGATCTTGAAAATTTCTAAGAAAAATTCGGCAGAGTTTCCTCTGTTTGTCGGACTTTCCCAAAAATTACACTTTATAAACCTGTCAAATCTGAGTAAATTAAAACTTAGACTCAAGTATTAAATACAGCCCGAATATCTAAGTGCCCAAATTCAACAATAATACAAGTTATTGGTGATTTGGGTCCAATATATGATGTTTTGAGCATGAATTAGACTCCCTTTTACTATGTATTTGACTTGTTTCTCTTGTAAATTTAGGACTTTTTGTATAGTTTTTAGGAAGTTAGGTAATTTCGAATCCTTTGAACGTTTTGATCCGTTTTGTGTATGTTTCAGGTACTTTTGGAGCTTAATTGAAGAAAATAATTATGGAGCCTGAAGAGAGGATGAAAGGATCTTGAAAATGGCGCGAGAACGGAGCAAAACGGAGTCGGAAGCAGGTCCACACGCCCAAGCACCTAAGCCTGCATGCCCAGGCGTGGGCACCCCGCTGATGCACACCAGACCAAACCCGTGCACCCAAGTGTGAGGTCCTGGGCACCCAGGCGCGCGAGCGACACAGAAGCCCAATTGGGCTGGTTTCTGATCAGATTTGCTTCCTATCAATTGGGATTAGTTTTAGACTTTAAATATAGGTTTTTCCTTTAGGTTAGGTAGACTTTTCAGAGCCAAATAAGAGATTAGAATAAAATTAGGATTAGAGAAGAGAGGCTGTTATGCAATTGAGAGCAAGGAGGCAAGGCACAAGGATTGAAGATCAACATTGATGGAGACATCCACTTGATGATTGAAGATCTCTTGGGGGTAATCTGATTATTGTCTATAATTATTAGTTTTTCCCATTCCTTGTATTTATTCTCTCAATATTTATAATTGAACCTCTTGTTAGGAATAGGGTGGATTTGTATGGATCTTAATTTGGCTGTTTATTTATGAATTAATGTTTTCCCTTTCAAATCAATTGCTTGGTTGTGTTTTAATTACAATTCATAGAATTGATCACTTTATGTTTTGCTTTGGTAATCTGAACCTTAATTGGAAAATTAGGATTAAGATTAGGCCTTTCAACCAAACAATATAATTATTCAATTCGTAGGATTACTTTTGGGTAATTGTATAACTCTTATAAATTAGGACTCACTTAAGGGATTAAGGGGTAAGAAACATAAAAGGCATGAGAGATCTAGCTTTTATTGTTTTTGGAGTTTTTGGTTTATTGGAAAACAGATTTTCATAATTAATAACCTGATCCTACAATGAAACCAAGTTCCTAACTTTTTCCATATTTGCTTCTAAATCCTTTTTAGTTTCTGAATTGTTTCATTCCTTTAATTCTACATTCTTATCTCTTAAACTCTAAACCAATACAAGTTATACATAGTAATCGCAATTAGGTGAAAGAAATTAGAAACAATTTGCAATCCCCAAGTGAAACGATAATTTTACTTACTCTTTATTACTTGTGTGATCGGTACACTTGCCGAATTGCCAACAATTGGCTACGAAATTAAGTTATAATAATTACACCCTTTAATTCTAGTTCTCTCAATTCTTTAATTTACACTCCACGGTGTGGAGTGTACTCCTTCTCGGTCATGACTCGTGTAAGCTCCTTTTGTACATGTAATAAAAATAACAAGAAGGGTAGCATTACACAAAACTTAGGAAGATAGTGTCTAAATAAGTATAAGAATAAGCTAAGCACAAACATTAAGTAAAACACAATCGCAGTTCCTAAACCTTCATCCCATTATCTCATTTTCCATTTATTTTCTTATTCACTTCTAATTCTCTTTATCATGTACGTCTTCCCAGTTGTGGGATACCTAGTACATTACCCTTTGTCCTGCACGTCTTCTCAATTCAAAGATACCTAGTACAGTTCTATTCGTGTTGTACGTCTCCTCAATTAAGAGGTACCTGGTACAACTCCTTTTTACGGTGTATGTCTCCTAAATTAATAGGTACCTGATACAGCCGTTCACCGTATTTACGGTGTATGTCTCCTAAATTAATAGGTACCTGATACAATCGTTCACCCTATTTACGGAGCATGTCTCCTAAATTAATAGGTACCTGTAGTGTCTAAGACACTGTGTACAAGGTATACCCCTAGCTCAAAGGTATGGAAGGACCTGAGAGTTAGAGGATGATCTGGTGTTACTGTGTGATTTCTTAGGTATGCTAGATGTCCAGTTAGGGCAACTAGGGTTTCCCTAATCACTGGTGTATGCAAATGTGCGATTAGGGAGTGAGAGAACGTACCTGAACCCCTTGCTAGAGACAGCTATTTATAGGGGTGGCATTGTACCTTGTGGGCCTGTACGGAAGTCCAGCAAGGCAGCTAACGTGTCTCATTTAGGATAGGGGATGAGTAATTCATCCTTATCCTGTATTGGGGGTTCTTATCCCTGTGGCAAGTTAGGCTCACGCGCCCCTAGCTCGGACTCATAAGGGACGAAGCCCCCCTACGGTCGGTCCAAGGTCGCTAGGGTGGGTCCTAGAACAAGCGCTCGGCCTGGGTAGGCGTGGACTGATAGATAGATCAATCTGTTCGGCCGAGTATTGTAAGGGTAGGACCGAGGGTCGGTCTACCACAGTACCTAATACAACCGTTACATTATTTCCTTCTTAGTATACTCTTTTCTTTTCTTTTCTTTGTTTGACTTATTTTCTTATCCTGCTATTCCTTTTACTGTTATCTTTCAAATTTTATTTCTCCTGCATGTCTTCCCTTTTCGGGGATACCTGGTGCAGTCGAACCCTATTTCTTTTTATCACTTTCTTCTAAATCTCCTATCGCTACTTTGCTTCCTATACTTCTCATTTAATCTCCTTTCACTCGTTCTAATTAAGTAACTTTCTCTATCCTCATTTCTTCTCTTCTTACCTTGCCCCATCAATGATATTTCTATTACTTATGTTAAGCTCAAGTTATATTCCATTAGATTCCTTGACTCTAGATTTCCTTTACTCTACCTTAATTATTTTAGCAACCCTAAGGAGAATATTATAATTTAACATCTAGTTCATTACTATCATCTGATGCCCGAATTTCTAACTACCCTAAGGTTATGTTTTATTTCATTTGTGCACCTACTTAATTATTTTTCTATTCCAGTTGATTTATCGATTTCTATTTATCTCTTAATCTAACTTAAGTGTCCCTAATTCATTTCCTAACTATTCATTCATTTCGTTTTCTTAATTACTTCTAATTTCCCCCGTTTGCTATTCCTTTCCCAAACCATCCTAATTAGCTTATTATCACATTATTAAGTTTTTCCTTCCAAGCTTTTATTTATTAGTATTACTAACCTAGCATGTCTAACAATTAGTTCACACTTTCCCGTTACCAACTATTTTCAATTAGATACATACATCCTATTCCAACACAAATGATCATGCACATACGCCTATTATTTCTATTTCATAAACACAAATAGAACACATACACACAGATAACAACACAACTATATTCATGCATCATCTTAGTGGACTTTATCATCCAATCAAGTCCCTACATCACTAGTGTCTAATTAAAGGCCCTACCCTAGGGTTTATTCCTATCCATTCCTATCTACCCTTAACCATCCCTATACATCATCCAGAACCTACTCCCTAAGCAGAGGTAACACCACCATTCTTACCTCCTTGATGAGAGAGGGAGCAACCAATGCCCTAGCTTTCCCTTCACTTTGCAAACCTTAACAAGCCCCAAGGAGATGTGTGGTATGATGGAAGTGAGCTTCTTTCACTTGCTCTTGATGATGTGGTATGCACATGAGTGAGTCTCCATGATTATGGAACTTTGAAAATCAATGGAGGTTATGAGGGATGGGGTCACAATTTTGAGGGGAAGTAAAGGGGTGTGATTTTTAACTTATATTCTTGCGTAGGATTTTATGGTGGTGATGAAGATGGTGTTCTTGGTTTAGGATCCATGAGTATGATAATATTTGTTCTTGGATGGAGATGATGAAGGATGAAGGAGAAGAGATGGAAGTGTTGTATTGTGTTTTTCTTTTGTTTTTATGAGTTACTTGCATGGGGGGTTGGTTTTTGTGGTGGAGATTTAGTGGCTTGGTGAGAAAGCCAAAAATGAGTGGTGGAGAGGGTTTGGTTCGTTTTTATTTTTTTCCTTGGTCTGATCGTAATACTTGTAGGGCTGGTGCGCCATTCTGGTGCACCTGGCGCGCCAATTCTTTTTCCCCCCTTTTGCCCAGAATACTCGAGTCTTTCATAAAAGACTTGAGTGTTGCCTGAGAGCAATTTTTCCACTGATCGATTTTCTGATACAAGACTCGAGTCTTTTCACCAAGACTCGAGTATTGGCTTACAGTTTCACTTGGTGCACTTCAAAATGCCATCGCTTCTTTCGATTGCTACCGCTTCGTTCTCCGTCGGATCGTGCTCAAATTTTAGAACTCGCTTTCCCATACCCTAATCTTCTTATCCAACGGTGGGATTTTCGTTCGGAGTTGTATATCTTTTATTCTAAATTTTTCCCCAATGCTCTATGTCTTAAATTCTAAGGCAACTACTCTAAATCACCAATTCTAACTTAGTTTTTTATCATTCTCTTCACCCTAAGCCTATTACCATATTAATTAGACTTAGGATTAAATTAGGGATGTTACATGCAACATCTCAAAGCTTCCGCAATTATTTGACATTGAGAATCTTCAATATTAACAGAATACAAGCTGTTTTTGCCAAAATTTATCCTCAAACCTAAGCATAACTCAAACATCCTTAGCACACATTTAAGAGCCACGATATTTTGTAGTGTCCCTTCACCCACAATTACTGCATCATCAGCATATTGAAGGATGCTAATGACGATATAAGAGTTTCCAAACCTGTATGGTTTAAAATGCCCTCTCTCCACTGCCTTAAGGATTAAACCATTAAGGCCCTCAGTCACTATTAAAAACAGAAATGGCGAAAGCGAGTCCCCTTGACGTAGCCCTTTCTCCAGCTTGAATTCCTTTGAAGGATTGCCATTAACCAAGATCGACATTGAGGCTGACTGCAAACACTCCTCGATCCATTCACACCATTTCACACAAAACCCCATCCACCTTAGCATATCCAGTAGGAACTCCCAAGAAATGGAGTGGTAAGCTTTTTGAAAATCAATTTTTAATAGCAAGCAATTTTTACCTCTTCTTTTTGCTTCATCTGTTGTCTCATTGAGAACCACAACCCCATCTAAAATGTTTCTATCTTTGAGGAACGCTGATTGATACTCGGATATGACCTTGTGCACTACTAACTTCAACCTGTAAGCCAAGATTTTGGAGATTATTTTGTAAATGGCCCCAATCAGTGATATAGGCCTATACTTCTCAATCTTAATTGGGTTTTCCTTCTTCGGGATAAGACATGCAAAAGAAGGATTCACCCCCTTTACTATTCGGCCATTTATATGGAACTCTTCAACCATTTTAACAATATCACCCTTGATCACATGCCAGAACTCCTTAATGAATTTGAAATTAAATCCATCGGGTTTTGGAATTTTTGAACTTCCACAATCCCATACTGCACTTTTGATTTCCTCCTCTGAAAATTCAGCCACCAAAGCCGAATTATCTAAGCCATCAACCGATTTGAACTCAACTCCTCCCAGCACTGGTCGTTCCAATCTACTTCTGAAAAGTTCTTCTTAAAAAACTGCATGATGCCTTCTTTAGTTTCTTGAACATCCTCCAGCATTTTTCCTTCAACTAAGACTCCTTGAATGTTAAGTCTTCTTCTGTTTGATCTAATACTTGCATGAAAATATTTGGTATTAGAATCACTCTCCTGTACCCATTTTGATCTAGATTTTTGGAAATCTAAATTGTTTTTCATTATTGTAGCTTTCCAAAAATCAGACCAAGCTGCTGTTCTTTGTAAGATTTGCTCCTCATCCAGCATTCCGTCCTCACCTTTCAGATCCAGCAGATTTATTTTGTCTGAAGCCTCCATTATACGTTTGTTTATGTTCCCGAAGCAGTTTTTATTCCACTCCCGCAAGGTTTCTTTCAGTATCTTCATTTTTTCCTTCGACACATACATACTCCACCCAGATACTTTTGTTTCTTGCCAACATTTTTTCCACCACCTTGGCAAAACTGCCATCCAAGAACCACACATCAATCACCCTAAAAGGCTTAGGTCCCCAATCTAGATTCCTATCTTCCAATAAAATTGGACAGTGATCAGAAATGTTTCTGCTCAAGCCCTTCTGAATCAATCCTGGCCACTCCTCCAACCACTGATCAGAAACCAGAAACCGATGTAATCTACACATAGATTGGCCATTCTTTGAGTAACATGTGAATTTCCGACCAATCAAGGGCAAATCAATAAGTTCCATTTCAAGTAGGAACTTATTAAAATCACTTAACTCTCTCCTCCTACCACCTAAAGATCTCCCCCTTCTCTCTTCTTGAACCAAAATAGCATTAAAATCCCCCGTTAAACACCAGAGATTCCCAGACATACTTCTTTTCCAGTTAATTAGTTCCTCCCATAAACCTGCTCTATCATTATCCTGACATGGTTCATAAACATTCACAACAGTACACAGAACATTATTTTCACCCCACCAACCCTCAACTCCAATAAAAGAGGATCCTACTTCATACCTGTTTAGTTTGAAGGATGATCTCCTCCACAGGCAAAGAATACCGCCTGAATTGCCCACTACTGGTTTAGCCAACCAATCGAAATCAGAACCATCATACCATAAGCTGTTGCACACTCTTTAATCAACTTTCTCTGATTTTGTTTCTTGAAAATAAGCAAAATCAACCTGTGAATTTCTTAATAACTTGTAAATCCCTTTCCTCTTCGCTACTCCCCCTAGACCTCGAACATTCAGAGTGATAATCTTCATTTTAACACCACCTGAAACCCCCTCTACGACACACTACACTCAGCTTCTTGTGAATTCTTCTCCTTTTGAACTATTATGATACCCATGTCCTTTAATTCCATTTCTGTAAGCCTCCTTATCACCACCTCATCTCCTTCAGTGCTTAGGACGCCCATATCTTTCCCTATTGCCCAGATCTTTTTTGAATCTTCAACTAGGTCCCCGGTAATTAGCTCAAATTGCACAGGCCTTTCTGTTGTAGGACAAGAACAACTTGTTGACGAGTGACATGAAAATTAATCTCAATATGTTTGGTATGCTCATGGAAGACATCATTGTGAGTAATCTGAATGGCACTACGATTGTCACGATAAAGAGTCGTGAGAGACTATTAGCGGAAACCAAGATTATCTAGGAGCCGGTGAAGCTAGAGTATCTCAGTGGTGGTATCAGCCATGGCTTGGTATTCTGCCTCAGTGCTAAAGTGAGAAATAAGATTATGTCTCTTACTACACCAAGAAATGAGTAAGTCACTAAGAAAGATATAAAATCCAATAACAGAGTAGCGATCAATGGAATCACCACCCTAATCAGCATCTGAGAAGACCAGAAGTGTCAATGGAGAACTAGTTGAAAAATTGAGACCATGAAAGAGTAACCTTGATATATCGAATGATACGAAGAACAACCACATAGCGAGTGGTGCGAGGTGTGGACATGAACTAGCTAACAAGGTGGACAACATATGCGAGATCAAGTTGAGTAACAATGAGATAAACTAAGCTCCCAACTAATTGTCGATAAAGTGCAGGGTCATCAAGATAAGTGCCATCTAATGAAGTGAAGCAAACATTGGGCTAAAGAGGTGTGAAAACTGTTTTATAATACGTGAGTCCTGCTCTGTAAATAAGATCATATGCATATTTAGAGTGAGAGAGGAACAACCCATCATGTGATGAGGAAACGATCTCAATTCCTAGAAAATAACTAAGAGGACCAAGGTCTTTTAGCTCAAAATGATGAATCAAGAATTGTTTGAGCTCAAAGATACCAGCAGAATCCTCACCTGTAATAATCATGTCATCAACATTTAAAAGAAGTAGAATAGTACCATGAGGTGTCCAGCGGAGAAAGAGTGCATGCATGGTCATAAGGATTGGAAGAGAACCCAAGTTAGCAATAGTGTCATGAAACTTGGTAAACCAAGACTTAGAAGCTTGCTTTATGATAGCCCGCAAGTGCACGGGTTATGTCAAGTAGTATAAAAAATATCGTATCCATAGAGACTTTGTTGAGTACCAACAAATTATAAGTCTAATTATCTAAACCGATATTAGTGATAAAATAAAATAATACAGAATAAACGATTGATTGATTGAATATTGAAATAAAATATAAATTGAATCTTTTAAGGATTAATTTCATCAAATATTAGTATTGACAATCAAATAATGATATATCTCTTATCAAATCAGATTTATTTTGAATGTGAATTATCCTATTATAGATTACTAGTTTCTTTCATAATTTAATAACGTATTTGACATGAATAACTTCTACTTTCGTGATAATTATAACATGACAAGCCCATTAAGGTTTCTGATATTCATTGAACTCTCTCAAAGATTAGAACTACTTTCGTGATTCAAAACCTCAAGTTTAATTATGTATGCAAGACATTGGCGTTCACCTTTCAGTTTTTCACTTAACATATATGATCATGCAATAATGAGATCCAACTAACACAGTTACATTCATTAAGAGAAACATAAGTAAATCTAAAATAATCAAATATTAACGAAAGAAAATAATCAAAGTATCATGTCAATGTCTCCATATGGGTTAATCATAATCCCTAGAAACGGGAAACTACTGAGACATAATCATGATACAAGATAAATATAAGGAATAAGACATTTTGTTTTTAGAATATCATTTCATTCTTCAATGTGATCCGTAAAGCAATTCCAAGAGGTACATTTCGAAAGTATATTTTCAACCCCCCTAAATATTTATTTCGGGCTTAGCAGTCAGAATTGTAACCAGTGGAGGCTGACACAAGTGGAAGGGGCTTGTGTCCCTTAAGCATGTGGTCGCAGGTTCGAGTCGTTCCCAAGGTGCATGTGAATGGAGCAAATCTTACTGATTGCGCGAATGGATACCCTGGTTCATCCAAAAAAAGAATTGTAATTCAACACCAGTGACTCAGAACATAATTCCGACCATGGTTTGTCAAAAAAAATATATTAAATTAAAACTCATAATATCTGTCCATCCGATGGGCCAAAATCCTTATCCTGGGCCTGCATGAGATTTGGGTTCATGGCATCAAATACAGCATATCAGGAACCGATCCACCCGAATTTCTTCCCAAATCCCAATCAACTTAGATGGATTACATTACAAGTTGACAACTCAATACTACTAATAACAACAAAAACATATCTCAACACACCCAAGTGTATTGATTTTGATTACAGCTTAGCTTGTAATATCAAAGGAATTAGGAAAACACCAAATAAGGGTGGAGTCAGATAAAAGTAGCACTAGCACCTCATTAAATTGAGAGATTCACAGACAATTTCATTACCCAATCTTTAGTCTAATCATCTAGGCTGTACTGTCTCATGTCGCTTATGATTGGGACTTTTATGCATAACTGTAATTGTCTTTTATTTATTATTTAATTTTAAATAAACATTATTTTGAAATATGACATGTTTTTCTCCCCAAAATCTTCAACTAAAATCGACAAAAGTGCACAACGAGTGGCATAGAGACCCAGACAGTGAGTGAGTCGGCACACCTTGATTTGTCTCGGCCACATGCTAAAATAGACTATAAAAAGCAAATCATGCTTTGGATTAATTTGCCTAAGGTGACAAAACTCCGTGTCCAATTATGTCCATAGCTAATACCCCAAAAGCAAAATCAAAGTACATATTATCTCGAATACTTGTTGTTTGAATGGCAAGAAACTTGTTTTACTTTAAGGATGTATGTTTTCGATTGATTTTGAGTTTTTTGGAAATGAAAAGATAGGTATTAAAAGAATTTCATATTCTTAAATGAATTTGTTGGTAAAAACAAATCAGAAATTGGTACTCTAGTCTCTATTGACTTGACTTTTGGAGAATCTTACATCCATTTTTCGAATAAAAAAGAAATGAAAACTCTCACTAGTCTCAAAATGTGAGAAAATCATTAATCGACGCGGATACATCTTTGAGATTAGCCACACTCCTACATTATATGTGTATATATAATGTCTTATGGTGGAGGCATCATAAGTTAAAAAGAATATCTGAAGTAAATATCCCGTGCAACTTAAGAAGGTGAGCAAAGTTTTCTACTTTAATTTGATGTCTAAGCTAGTGTTTTTATGTATCAATAAAGTCTTAAATATATATATATATATATATATATATAAAATAAAAATTTAAAAACATCTGAGTAAGAAAACACTATTGAGAATTAACGATTTGTGTGTTCAATCTCCCACGCCCTTGATATATGCCATTTTATCCTATTTACTTGAATTGGTCCAAGTCTAAAGTGATTTTAAATGTTAAGGGTCAAAGACCAAAAATTCCACGTTATCAAGACACAATTTATAATAGCTATTATTCACTTAAGAGCGGCTTATATTTTTTTTATTTATTAATTTAATATTTATTTAAAAAGTATAAATTAAATTTATTTACATGCAAAGTTTTTGTTGATGGGAGAAAAATTGAGTAGTTGACAAGGGATCCAACCTGTTTATCGTACGTAGTTTATGTCTTGCAACTCTACTTTTTTTTTTTTTCTAAGCAAAAGGAATTTATTAAATAAACACAAGGGGTGCTTTGCCCTTATGCACCAATGGATTACATCCGGTCAAAAATAATCACAAAACAACTCTACTAACTGAATTTTATTAAGGATAAATTATAAACTTTATTTTTTTTTAACGATTATAAAATTTATGAGCAATGGTATAGGCTTACAAATCAATCTATAATTAAGCCTATACCATAAGAAAGTGACATGTGTCACTTGTTAACCAATCGATAGTACGCAAATTACCACTTTGTAATACATGTCAATTTTTTTTACTAGCTATAAACTTATTTTTTTTAGGTCGATGCTTTTTGCATGCCCACGGTATCCTAGGGATCCACCACTACTTATGGAGGTTCCTAAGACTAATCCGCTTCGAGGTCATAAGGGTGTCTCTCGCAACCGGGTGTTTTTCCTGGGAATCGAACCCGAGGCTACTAGCACCAAGATCCCATTCCTAGGATCTCAGTTGGTTTCAAAATACCAACTAAGCCAACTCCCGTTGTAAGTCGATTTTGTAGGCTTATCTATCATTTTTAAAACTTTATTGATTGGGCATATTGTATAGACGAGGGATCTGTTTACATCAAGTCAAATTACACCGACTCCTACATCGCTAATAACTCGTACACCAAGTCAAATTTAATCGAATCAACCGTTAGATTGAAAGTTACTATCCTGTAGATAGTTTGTATCAAATTTCACAAAAATCCAAAATCATTTAGTACTTCATTTTTATACATTAAAATTTAAAAAATAATTGTCTTAAAAGTATATGAAAATGGAGTTATTTGAATATATATTCAACGATGTTTAAATTTTCTCAAATTTGATACAAATGATATGGATGATATATAGTTAACTAATTAACGAATGGATTAGTGAAATTCACTTTGTGTAAAAAGTTATGAGTAATGTAAGAGTTGGTGTAATTTAATTTGGTGTAAACGGATTTCTCCTCATATATATTCCTCATATATATATATATATATATATATATATATATATATATATATATATATAGGATAAATCCGTTTACACCAAGTTAAATTACATTAACTTTTACACCGCTTACAACTTTTTATACATTGTGAATTTCATTAATCCATCCATTGATTAATGACTACTTCCTCCGGTTCTATTTATAAGACCCTTTTGGTATTTTTATTTTGGTCCTATTTATAAGACTGTACCCCTTTTCAATTTTCAATAAAATTTAATTATTTCTTTCCACAAACACCTCTATTAAGTCAACACTTTTTAGAGTTTCAACAATAATTATATGGGTAGTTTTGAAAAAGTATCAAATTTTTACATTTTCAATGTTACTACCAAATTTAACCACTTTCCTTGATGGCAGTGAAAAACCTTAAAAAGGTCTTATAAATAGGAGCGGACGGAGGATATGTCATCTAGTTCATTTGTGTCAAATTTGAGAAAATTTTATTAAATAATGTATATTCAAATAGCTTCATTTTCATATACTTTTAAGGCATAATATATTCCGTTAGTTTTGGCATATATAAACGAAGTACTAAATGATTTTGGATTTTTGTGAAATTTAACATTGATGATCTATAAGATAGGAATTTTCAATCCAACGATTGATTCAATTAAATTTGACGTGATGTAAAAGTTACGAACGGTGTAAGAGTTGGTGTAATTTATTATTAATCATATTACATATTATCATTTAAGATTGTTAATTAAGTTGTTTAAAAAAATTGCCATCAAACCGCACATCTAATAAAAGAGATGGGGCAAGAATGAAAGCATTTATTCCCCGTGTAGTCTTTCAGTAATGAAAAGACGCGTGGGAAAGGAAAGCAGAGGACAAGAGTGGAGTGACCAGGCTAGAAAGGTATATAACACCAACAAAATATTTTTGGCTTCCACTCACTTCACTTGGCCCCCAAAGTTCCCCTCACATGCTATTTATAAAAACAAGACAATGATATAAGATTGTGTGCTCGTTTTTGGGTCTACTATACTTTTAAGTCCCACACAAACATTTCTTTTCTTTTCTTTTGGGGTAGTAGGGTATTGTAAATGAAAAAAATAAAAGCGTAAACAGTTACTGGAGAACCATACATGTAAACTGTTGTGCATAAAGATACTTATATCTAGTAGTTGTTGAACAGTTGTATATTTGGAGTCTTATGTTCCAAAATCTAATAGGCTCTAATGATTAGATGATGGTGGATTGGTGGATTATGACTTATTGTGGTACGGAAATCTCCACCCCAAAATTTCTGCTCTCAATGGCATAAAACAACCATAGATTAAAAAAAGATACCCCAATTATTTGCATATAATTCTGGGCTAGGTGGTTGCTACATCGTGCTTAACATACTTGTGTCCACAAACGAAAAGAAACCCAAAAAAAATATCAAAAAGGGTGTGAATCCTTGGCTCAGACCTAACATATTTTAGATTTTAGTTAAGACAGAAAAGAAAAGGATCCAAAATTTATCAAAAGTTTCTTTACATTTAAAATAAATCAATAAAAACATATAAGGTATTTATATTTGACCTCCAAAATAGCAACAATTATAATAATCAATAATAAAATTAGTTATGACAATTCCCGTGAGTTGCTTGTTGTTTAATGCTTTAATTTGGTTTTCAAGTTACGTGTAATTACGGGGACAAAATTTGTTGTCTCATTTTGAATGTTATTCATTTTCATTGATTGATTATTCACTTAATAATTAATAATTATTATAAAAAATTAAATTAATTTATCAATGAGAATGATTGATATATTGTATAACACACATAAAGCAAGTGAAATAACAAATATTATATTTAGCTTCCAGGTTCAAAATTAGCATGATGCATTCAAAATAATATAATAAAATTAGTCATAAAACAAAGTTAAACATAAAATAAAACTTTAAAAAAATTAAATATAGATAATAAATTAATTTTTTTTCCCTTTCTATAATCAGTCCTTGATAATAGCATACCTTACAACCCTGGCAATACCCCTCCCAGTTCAGTATCTTAGACCTCCTGCTGTATTGTTGGGTCGAATTTAAGATTATGTTTTGGGTTTTTGCATTTCGTTTCAATACTTCACATTTCTTTAGAATGCACACTTTTTGAGCCAAAAAAAAAGTATGAGTAATAGACTTTTTTGACTTAAATCAAAGTAATAGTTTTTTGCATAAGATGATAATATATTTTTATTGACATATTCATATAAGAAAGCAGGGCAAAGAGGCTTCGTGTCAAAATCTAGAGAGATATATAGGTTGCATTAGATTAAACATTTTAATTAGTGGCCCAAAAACTATTAATAAGCATCTTCAAACTAATCAATAATATTAGATTTCGGTGGAACTAGGGACCATGCATGCTATGAGGTCAGACATTCAATATAAAAAGAAAAAGAAAAAAGAAGAACCTGAATTATTGTTATCATCATTATCTACACTATATAAACTGTCCCTAATGCAAGAGCCAAGAGGTGCAACAATCAAGAAACAAATTAAAACCTCATACACATACAAAAAATATTAATTATAGGCACCAAAAAAAATATCACTATGGCATACACTACCACAATTGGTGCTAGAAGCATAACCACTGGCGTCACAACTGTGGATTGCCAGAAACAAGTTAGGTCATGGAGGCTTCTACGTTCTCTCATGGAACTTCTAATCCCTACATGCAATTGCATCATCATAGAAGAAGATGAATTACAAGTAGACACCAAATCACAAAAGTGCATTCAAAACAACAACAAGTGTAGCCCACAACCACTCATGTCTTCTAGTTCTTCCACAATCACTGGCACTATGTTTGGATATAGAAAGGGAAAGGTAAGTTTTTGTATTCAATCAAACAAAAAATCCACCAACCCAATTCTCCTTCTAGAACTAGCAGTCCCTACAAGCATTTTAGCTAAGGAAATGAGAGGAGGGACACTTAGAATAGTGCTAGAGAGTGGCACTGGAAGCACCCCTTCTTGTAACAATAATACCAACCTTTTTTCCACACCTCTTTGGACCATGTATTGCAATGGAAGGAAAGTAGGGTATGCTGTTAAAAGAAGGCCTTCAAATGCTGATTTTGAAGCACTAAGTTTGATGAGAAGTGTTGATGTTGGAACTGGTGTTATAAATAATAATAATAATGGTGAAGGGCTTCATCAAGAGGATGAGCTTATGTACCTTAGAGCCAATTTTCAAAGGGTTCGTGGCTCTTCTAAGTCCAATTGTGAATCTTTCCATTTGATTGATCCTGAAGGAAGCATTGGTCAGGAGCTTAGTATTTTCTTTTTTCAGTCAAGATGATCATGATGACCTTGTTTAATTTAATAGTTTTTCAAAGTTGTTGTTTCAACTTTGAACTTATACCCCTTTTTGAGCTGTGCCTATTTAATGGTCAAACAGCTTTAATATGATGTTATTTTTAATTTCTTTTATCTTGGTTGTGTTTGACACAAGACCAGGCTGTGACAATTTGGAGAGAGAATGTTAAAAGCTTAGTACTTTAGTAGGCTTTTTTTTTCTCCTCTCTTCTAAGTTCAAACAGAAATTATGAACTGTCTTTCTACTTTACAATAATGCTTTAATTCCGTTTTGTAATGTTTTTGGTCGGAATATAAATAAAGAGGATTTCATATTTATTAGTAATCATGCGATTATATTCTACGTAGTATTCAATATTCTGATTATAATAACTGAATTATATTTTTCTAATCTATGTACCATTTGTATATTGGATAAACTAACTTGAAAAATTACTATAAGTTTTTGAGAGGAAACATATATGTAACTAGCTCTTACCCCGTGCAATGCACGGGTTGTTGATATTAAAAATTTTTATATTAAATATTTTAAATTAAAGATTATTATAATTTTCATTATAAAGTAAAGATTATTATTAAACAATAACAAAAATAATTATACAAAAAGGATTATTCAATATACTTTATTATGATAAATCAAAATCAAATCAGAATTAAACATTTTGATTTTTTTAATGGTATGATGAGAATAATTAATGATAAATCATAATATCCCATATTTCATTGGACATGAATTCATTGGAAGATAATGACGGTTCGTTTTTTAATATTATATTTATTTATGTATAGAATAATATTAAATTAATGAATTCCTTATTTAGTTGATCGATAATTAGCATGTTTTATTAATTAGAGTGAAATCAAAATTAAACTTTTTTATTTTTATCCTGTGCAATGCACGGATTATTAATATTTAAATATTTTAAAGTAAATATTATTATTAAACAACAATAAAAAATGAGTTTGTTGAAAAATTTTGTACTTCCTTATATAAATAAAAAATAACACTTTTTCTCTGAGATTTTCCTTATTTATTCAATAGATAAGTTAAAATTTTTAACATGATTATTAACTTTATTATGATGAATCAAAAGTAAATCAGAATTAGATCTTCCTTACTTATTTAATAGATAAATTAATATTTTTATATGATTATCAACTTTATTATGATAATTAAAAACAAATCAGAATTAAATATTTTGATCTTTTTTGTTTAATGGTATTATGAAAAAATTTAAGGATAAATTGGAATATCCACTATTTCATAGAACATGAAGACGACATTGAAATTGTTATTTTTGACTATCTTGGTTAACACATTGCATTTTATTAGGAATATAATGATGACTCTTTTTTTATATATTTAATATTATATTTGTCGTATAGATGAATATTAAATTAATGTATTCCTTATTTAGTTGATTGATGAATTAACACATTTTATCATGATATTATGATTAATTATTACAGTGAAATGAAAATTAAACTTTTTTATATTTTTTGTTTGATGGTATTATGAGTAGATTTAAAGATAAATCAAAATATTTCTATTGCATGAGACATGATAATTTAGCATCTCTTAAATATAATTATCACATCTAATATGAAAAATTATATATAATTATACCAAAATTATACATTCTGATTCTTTTTATTGGATAATATTATAAGATAATTATTATATTTATTTGATGGATAAATTAATATTTTTTTGCCATTATTATTTTTTTAATATAATTATTAAAGTTATTATTATTCATATTTAAATTTAAATATGTTGATCTTTTTCATCATTTATCTTATCTCATCACAAAAACGGAAAAAAATCATAAATAAATTGAAAATCATTGTTTCATCAAACGGGCAAAAGACTCACCAAAATTATTTCTCACCGGAGTACAATCAAGGTATTTCTTCCTAATCCTAGGAATCTTTGCCCCTTTTTTTTTAAAAGAGAAAAGGATCAATTGTTTGCATATTCTTTCAACAAAGAATAATCAAAGTAAATATGTATAACAACTTACCAAAATTTAAAAAAAAAAAAAAAACCTTACCAAAGTCATACTCTTGTTTGAAGTAACTCATCGGTGTCATTCTTCCTGAAATTAGCATTAAACAAAAGTCAAATAAAAGTATAACAAAATATGCATCATTTAATAAGTAATTCATCAAACACTCAAAAATCAAAATTAAGATATCTAAGTAGAGGAATAAACAAAAGTCAATTAAAAGTATAACAAAATATGCATAATCTAATAAGTAATACATCAAACACTCAAAAATCAAAATTAAGAGCTTTAAGTATAGGAATGAGGGAAAAAATAAAAATAAAAGAGAGAATTTGGATAAGAGAATTCTTAGAATTAGATAGAACTTTAAAAATTGAATTGGAGAGCCTATTATATATATATATATATATATATATATAGTGATTTTTTAAATATTTTTGTTGAGAATAATGATTTGTTCAACAAAGTGAGGATAAGGATTTCACATACAGATAATGATTATATAAATTTAAATAATTAATTTAATTTCAAATTTTAATTTTGGTTAGAGATAATGTTATTTACCTACAAACGCTCTGGTGCGAATATTCCTTAAGTGGACAAATGTGGTCCCTCGAAAAGGGATCTTTTTATATAAGTATAATAGATGAGTAAAAAAATGATGTCTTATCATTCTAATTCAACTTTATGTTTTATTTATTTGTTTATTTTTTGTGAACTCAACTTTATATTTTATATTTGATTATCTTAGGCACAAATGCATAGTTTAGAAAAACCATTAATAATTTTAATTTACTCATATACTATATGTACAAGACAGCTCATAATATTCTTTTTAATTATTAGTTATTGATGCTATATATTAATCAAGCAATCTTAAAGACATTGTACCATTGTACATAAGGCTTAATCAATTCATAATTAAATCAAAATGCGAGAGACATGGAGGAGGGAACCAAATTATGATACAGTGATGGTTAATCTATGTCGATCTTCATATTAGTTATTGAGAGAAAAGTGAGTGAGACATTATTTTCAAGAAGATGTTCAAGATGGGTATATAATGGCATGGGTTGTTTAAGAATTATCTTGTCGCTTGATTCTAATCAAGATGACACCGATGTTGGACGCTATCTATATCGATTGTTCAATAGTGCCATAATTTTTGTAATCTTTTTCATGGCAAAAATAAAAAACGTATAGGCATAATGATATGGTGTGCAGTGCTGTGGGTTATCTAGCTAAAGAGAAATGCGAAGATCTTTAAGGAAGAAGCTGTACAACAAATGGAATTGATGGAATGAGTGAAATTCAACACTTGGCAATGAATTATTGTTATGGATTATCATATTCTATATTCTCTATAAGTGATTGGCGTTTAAACCCGATTTGTTCCCTGCTGTGACTACTCTATAATTATAATGTGTAATTTTTTTTGGTGTTGAGCACTTCATGTGCTTTTCTCCAAAAAGTAAAGTTGGGGTTATATGGTCCTTGCTGGGCTCTTTTTCCCATATTTGATTTTTACTTTGGGTTTTTCTTACATGATTTTTAAGGAGGTAGGGACCCTATCAAGTGGTTTTTTGGTGGTGGATGTTTTTGTATTGTATGGTAGGTGGATGTAAGGGAATGTATATTGTATGACTTATAACTATCAAATGTCCGTCACAATAAGGTGATGGTGAATTATGTATTGGTTGATGTGGTGCAACTTTGAGCATATGATTGTGTATCTGGTGGCAAACTCTTCATAAAAAATGGGATCATTTTTGCGTACTATGATGCTTGGTTGCCCATTGTTTACTTAATGAAATTTTTTTTTGCTGTAAAAAAAATGATACCCTTAGCTTTAATAAAACGACTTATTTTAGCCCATAACTCTTTGGGCATTGTTAGATATATCATTTCAAATTTCAACAAGATATCGGTCCAATAGTATAAAATTTCCTTGTATCTCCGAGAATTGAACTAATCAAAAGTCAATAGACAGATCTATCATTTCAAATTTCAACAAGATATTAGTCATTTAATATAAAATCTTGTTAGCGCTATGAACAATTTGTATTTATCTAATAAGTGGATGACTTTATCATAGTTTGAGTTTATTCCTATTTTATGTTTATCTTTAGTTGAAACAAATTCATGATAAGGGTTTCATAGTCATTTAATATAAAATCCTGTTAGGGCTATGAACAATTTGTATTTATCTAATAAGTGGATGACTTTATCATAGTTTGAGTTTATTCCTATTTTATGTTTATCTTTAGTTGAAACAAATTCATGATAAGGGTTTCATTTTTTCCTATAAAATAGGACTCATATGTATTATAAACTTGGCTCTAAGAAGTGAAATACAATTTCTCCCTACTTCTCTTTTCTCCATCAATCTCTCATGTCTTCTTATTTTCATTAATTCATAACACGTTATCAGCACGAGCGTTCTTTGCTCCAAAAGGTGTGTTGAAACTAATACATCAAAGGGTATTGAAGTAAGGTAAACTTTAATACTATTAATGTTTTATTTATTTATTTATTTTTATTCTTTTGATATATTATATATTGATCCCAAGTATCAATATTATATGGACATCAACATTTGATAAGAAATGCAAGTTTTTGGGAATTAGATAATTTATCATGTTCATTAAAAAAAGAAAGAGGTTCATGAAGAACTTTTAAAAAAAAAAAAGAAAATGCAAACAAAAGCAGATTTTATAGTTCTGAAAGAAAAAAAAAAGGAAGAAACTCATAAAACCTTTCGCAGTGGACAGGTTGAAAATGACAATGGTAGTGCATTTGGCTATCAGAAATAGCATTATGTGTTCCAAAGACGTACTGGAATTGCTAAACAATAGAAATCTTTCGCAATGGTCGCTTATACACTTTGGCGAAAATAAAACCTAAGAGTTGTAGGAATTTAAAAAAAAAAAAAAACAGTACCAAAATATTGAAACAAACTCCAATTTTGGTATACCTTTTGCTTTATAAAGTTTGATTGCTGGCAGTGATGGAGACTCTGATTCAACTCAATACAAATCCAACTGTGAGGCTGTTTCTAAATTGAAACGACAAATAAATGAATACGACAATAATGAGAAAACGAATATGTGCAATAAATAATGGGTCCTAAATAAGGCAGAAGTAATTTATAACTCTGCAGTCGTCATCGTGGTACATATACATATACATATTATGTTTGCATTTCAAACTAATGCCAAGCAGTTGGCATATTGGTAGCAACAATCACTGCACTATGGCAAGTCATGGGTTCAATAGTGACCCTTGCATTCCATTTTATATATTTTCCAAAGAATGATTAAAAAAAATAAAATAGCAAAATTTGTCTGGGATGGAATTTGAACCCAACCATTTGGGTTGATTGTCTTATTGAACTAATAAAATTTTTATTAAAAAAAATTGTTGTTTTGACTTAGTGTCGTACTCGGGATCCCACGGGCCATTTCAATCGCACCAGTCACTGGGTTATTGTACCTTTATTGATGAAATCAATATGTGATACTCCCTTCGTCCCTAAATATAAAGCCACTTTTGGGGATTTCAGGTCTATTAGGAAAGTGAAATAATTTAGTTAATTGTATTGAAAATGTGAACTTTTGATATGTAATTTCAAAATTACCCCTATTAATATTATTGGGAATCTAAAAAGTGTTAAATAAATAGGGGTGTTTGTGGAAAAAAGTAATTAATAATCATTGAAAATTGGTATGGGGCTTTATAAATAGGGACAAAATAAAAGTGTCAAGAGCGCTTTATATTTAGGGACGGAGAGAGTATCATTTTATTAAATTGGATAATTTCACTATTATATCAATAAGTTTTAATTTTAATACAAATATTTATTTGGTAGTGATAATTATTATTTGATGTATCAAGGATATTTCTAATGTGCCATAAATTATTAGTTTTAAATGTTAGCACGTTTATTTTTATGATGCAAAGACAGTCAAACAATCCCAGCTGGGAGACCCCTACCGCTTAGTGCGAGCTCAGTTGGGTCGGACCGGATGAGTCGGATTTTGGGTAAACCAGATCCGGGTACCCGTTGGTATACAACACAAAAAAAAAAAAAAAAGACAGTCAAACAAGTATGATTTTACTTTTAAAAAAATAATTTTCTTTATTTTGCCTTATATATTTAATTGTGTTTCTTGTCAATTATTATTGAACTTTATGTTGAAACATGAATCTTTATTTGATATAATTTTTTGTTATTGTTCCCTAATGATCTCCCTATGAGTTGTTTTGAAAGTTATATAAGGAAGATTATGCTTCATCAAGTTGACTTGTATCTTATGTCGGCTTCTATTTTCTTGGCTCTACACACATGTTGAGTAGTATATTTTCCGAGGTTAGTTACAAAATTTTTATAGCTATTGTCATATTAAGAATATGCATAAGTGGAGAAATTTATCCTAAATGAGTACATGTATGTGTCTTGTCGTTTTGTTTTTCAATATAGAATTATAAGAATGCGATAATCTCACAACATGAAATTTATGTGTTTCTTTATTGGAATGTTTTAAAAATATTAGTGATGAAAAATTCTTATATTTTTCTATTGAAAATGATTACTTACATTATGATAAAGAAAAGAATTTTCCAATATAATTATGGATATACTTGTGCAGTTGTTTATACTATCGAGTGACGTCAATATACTTGTGTGAATATAATATTATTGAATGGTATTGATTACATATGTTTTTTGGAGATATTTGATGCTCGTTAGTTTTAACAAGTAAAAACTATGCATGATCTCATATGATCTTGTTTTGAATTCTATTTTCAAAATAAATATTTTTGTGATATTTCCAAAAATTACATCTCCACTTAAATATACTATTTGAAAAGTATAAAAAAATAATAATTTAATAACATGTGTTAGATATATAAATTGGCTATTGAAAATATGTATTTCTTTTGTGAGAAATTTATTAATTTTTTTCATTGTCATTGTTGAAATAATTAGATTGGAATGTACGAATCACATAAATAATTGATCACATGTATACATAATATATTTTTATAACAAAAAGTTTATGGATATAAAAAAATTTTAAAATAGCATATTGTAATTTTTTTTTATTGGGGTTAACAATGTGTTATTATGTAGTGGATCACGAATAAATATACCAAAGGTATATGTAAAATTTTATTTTCAAAATAGTTTAGTATATTTTATCAAAATTAATTGTTCCAATATTTATTTTAGTGAACTTGAGGACAAGGAGTGTTAGTGCATTATCTTTTAATCTTTTATACAAGTATGTCTATATAATATACTCAATTAAAAAAATAAAAAAAAAATCAAAACATAGTTTATGATGTAACCTTTTCATACTTACTTGTTTTACATTAATTTGCAATATTAACTTTAATAGAGTATTTTTATGGTGGAACTAGTTTATTCGAAATGTTCCACAAAATGTTTCTTTCATACTCTACTAGTTATACAAAAAAAATTTCTATTTAGTATTGCTAGAAGCTGTTGTTAACACTATATTTGTGTACGATGATAATTTAGAGCTATAAAAGAGTTGTTATCCAGAGGTACGGTATTGGAAAATTTTTCAGTTTACACGTATATAGTACAATTGAAATACCTCATATCGTAAAACCAAAAGTTTATAAACTAGAAGTTTATAAATTATAATTTTTTTTGGCTTGACTGGTTAGACCATCCCGGATCAACTATAGGATGCGAAAAAGAAAAAAATAAATAATTAAAACTTATGATGTTATCCAAAGAAGAATCCGAAATTTCTTCAATCTGATTATCTCAATGTGCTAATAATTGTTCCTAAAGAAAGTTTATTCGGCCATCACCATAAAATTTGGATTGAATCTGGAATGAATACAATGTGATATTTATGTGTCATTACTTCCATCATGAGGATCATTTAGGTATTTTATATTTTTAATTGATGCATCAACTGGATGGTCACATAATTCTTCATTGGCAATTCGCAACCAGAAGTTTGCGAGATTACTTATGCAATTGTATCATCCAAAATTTAGTTATTAATTATTGTATGATTATTGTCATTACTAATTGGGAACATGTATGACACTGATTCGCATCTAGCCATTAAAATTATCATGAGTTTCCCCTTTTACATATGATTTTTGGTCAGAAACCTAATATTTCTCATCTAAGAACTTTTGGATGTGCAGTATATTTTCCACCACAATGCACTAAAATGGGACCTCAAAGAAGGTTGGGAATATATGTTGGATATGAATCTTCATCCATGATAAAATAACTCAAACCAACAACAAGAGAGTCATTCATGGATCGATTTTCGATCATCGTTTTGATGAATTTGTTTTCCCAACATTAGGGGGAGAAAATAAGCAGTTGGAAAAAGAAATTATTTGGAAAGAGTTATCGTTATATTATCTTGATCCTCGAACAAAACAATTTGAACTTAAGTTCAAAAGATAATTCATTTTCAAAATTTAGATAACCAATTGTCAGACGTATTTACTGACCTAAAAAAAGTGACTAAGTCACGTATTCCAGCTGCTAATGCTCTAATGAAATTGATGTCCCTCTTGGACAAATTAAAATTGCAAATGAGTATGAGACACGCTTGAAGCGTGTCACATCTATCGGTTCCAAAATTTTAAAAAAAATTAATTACAAAAATCCTCGAAAAAGAAAGGAGTAAAGAAATAAGATGGTCAATTCGAGGATGTAGAGACTCTTGAAGAGTCCTTAGACATAATTAATAGTTCAGTTCAAGACGAAACTCAGGTACCTGAAAAGTGTGAAAACAAAGAGATCTCAAAAAATTATGTCATGACTGAAATACAATGAAACCGAAATGAAGTCAATGTTGACGATGCTTTTACATATGATATAGCGCTTAAATTATATAAAATGAGGATCATGCATCAAATTCTATTAAGGAATATAGACAAAGAAATGATTAACCAAAATGGAAAGACACAATTGAGGCATAATTTAATTCGCTTGAAAAGCGACAACTATTTGGACCTATAGTCCGTACACCTAAAGGTGTAAAGCCAGATGAATACAAATGTGTTTTTGTACATAAGCAAAATTGTAAAGAAGAAATTATGAGATATAAAGCAAGATTGATTGCCCAAAGAAGTTCACAAAGATCTGGCATTGATTGTGAGGAATAATACTTCCCTATGGTGGATGCAAGTATTTTTTGATACTTGATTAGTCTAGCAATATATAAAGGATTCAATTTGTGTCAAATGATGTTATAGCAGATTTTTATGGCTAACTTGATTAATAACATATATATGAATACCCCTTAACGATTCAATATGCTCGAAGCATATGCTTGAACCATTTAATATGGTTAAAACATATCCATGGATAATTAAAATGTTTGAAGCATAAAGTATAAAATGACGACATGTGCTCTTTAATTAGTTAAATTGCAAACTGCAATAATTTTGAACCTATAGTTCAAACTCCAAGAGATTTTTAATAGACTCGAAGTTTTAATTCTAGCAAACATAAAATGCATTATATGTTTGTAGCCATTATCATGGTTCATTCGAGAATGATATCATTATATTAATATGAGAAATTGCAGAAGAATTAAGGATATTGATACATACATGTATATATCTATTTATGTTTAGCTAATAATTTATGTTTTTTTAGTTATACATTGTTTGATTTATATATATGATATCATGTCATGCAATTTATACTTTTTGTGTTTTTCTTTTATTTTAGTATCTATATATTATTATTTCAATATTGTTTGAATTACCTAAAGTTAAAGGAAACATTTCAAAATGAAATACCTCTACCTGAGGATTTAACATTTAGCAAATTGAATTTGTGCCTATCAAGTTGGGGAAAACAACTCTTAAAGTGATTTGCTTTGATAAATAACAAGTAATTTATATGTTAATCTCTGTTTGATTATTAAATGTCGTACGTGACTTAATATGTCATCTGATATTAATTTATTAGCAAAATATTGTTATTCATTCACAGGAAGATGTTGGAATGAAGCTAAGCACACATTTTAGTATGTTAAATTGAATAAAAGTCTTTATGTTTTGAAGTAAATTGAGATGTGGTATAATCGTATAAGTGAATATTTAATCAACGAAGGATATAAAATGGTCGAATTTGTCCATGTATTTTTATGAAAAGATGTGGCAATAAATTTGTTATAATTGATGTTTACGTTGATGATTTGAATATTGTTGGAATTTCTGAAGAGATTCCAAAGGTTAAAAATTGCTTAAAAAGAGTTTGAAATGAAGGATTTGGAAAGAACAAAATTTTGTCTTGAATTACAAATGGAATATTTAATGAGATTTTGGTATATCTTGAAACTTATGCTGCAAAAGTAATGGTGTAATATCTCAGAGATAATTGTTCGCATCAGGGGGAGAAATAAATACGCACTGCACTCTTTTTCCCTTAGTCACGGTTTTTTCCCGATGGGTTTTCCTGACAAGGTTTTTAATGAGTCAGCATCCTATTACGTAAGAAGAATTGTGTACTCTTTCTCCTTCGCTCATTTTTCTCATAGGGCTTTTCTTAGGAAGGTTTTTAAAGAGGCATGTTCTCTTAATAGTCATCCAAGGGGGAGTGTTATGAACAATTTGTATTTATCTAATAAGTGGATGACTCTATCATAGTTTGAGTTTATCCCTACTTTATGTTTATCTTTAGTTGAAACAAATTCATGATAAGGGTTTCATTTTTTCCTATAAAATAGCACTCAAAAGTATTGTAAACTTGGCTCTAAGAAGTGAAATACAATTTCTCCCTACTTCTCTTTTCTCCCTCAATCTCTTATGTCTTCTTATTTTTATTAACTCATAACATTTAGATCTTTTTCAAGAATTATACTAAATCAAAAGTCAAAGGTTCGATTCTTAAAATCAATTCAAAATGTTTATCCACCTTAAGAAAATGAAAGTATTTCCTAACTAGCCGCGATAACTTTTTGCATTGTGCACAATGCACTTGATACTTCAAGGCATGCTAAATGATAGGAGGGAAGTTGTTTGAATCGCATCAAAATATGATGTTGAATGTAATTTTTCTTTAAGTACTAAAGTCATACCCTACCTAATTGTTATAGCTTTTAATCGACCTTACAATTTAGGGATCATAAAAAATGTATTTATACAAAAATTTGATATAAAAGGTTAGTGTAGTGTTATTGAAACCTAAGTGAATCAACCAAATGGACTTTAGTTTGATCATCTTCAATGGACGATTATACAGCTAAAACCTGCCGAAAAAATGGCCAACTCCTCCAATATGAACTAGGTCGGTCTATATATGTTCGGGGAGGATGATTTGGAAGGTTGATTAGTTGACTTGGAGTGACGTGCATGCTGATTGAACTATTCGACTAGGACTGACCTTGACTTACCCCCAGGTGGGGTCCCTGCGCTTTCTTTGACGCTCAAGTCAGAGGAGTGTATAAATCATGATTGAGTACAAAGCATAATGCAATAATATTAAACAGTGATAGTGAAGGAGAGTAAAGAGAGTAGAGAGTATTTTTGACTTACTGTAGAAAGTGAAACAGATGAATAGTGATTTTTGACTTACTGTTCCTTTGAAGAGGAGGAGGTATTTATAGGCGCATTGGGTGAGGCCTTGGGCTTGGGCCAGTGTTAATGGTCGTGTCAACCTCGGATGAGTGAGCTTCCATGTCAAGCGGGGGAAAGGACACTTAAAGTGACTGATGGACAGGAAAACAACGAAATCTTGCAAGTGATGGCCAATTGACCTTAGCCAACCGCCCTTGATTATACGATCGATCAACCTTCATGTCTCAATCGGCCATTATGCCACGTGACGTGTTGACGTGATCGGCCTCTCTATGTCCAATCAGTCATCCTAACGTGTTAGCCCGATCGTCCTCTTCAAAGTCCAATCGACCATCATGCAATGTGGATGCTAAGTTGGTGATTAGGATAGAGGGTGAGGAAAATGAGAAACCACCTCAAAACATTTGCCCCCAGGCCGGGAGGTCGGTCTAATAGTCGTGGATGGCTTACGGTCTAAGAGTAAGGAGAACAGGAAGTGTATCGACACTAGTGAGGAGAATAGGAAGTTCATCCCTTTTGGCTGCTTGGATACATGTAACGAGAACAGGAAGTGTGTTGACACTAGTAGCTTAGTTACTAGCCGGTGGTGAGCTTGGAGTCGACTAACCTTTTGGATTGGCCTATTAGGCATAGTCTTGATATTCGCAAAAGACGGTATGTTAGGCATAGCCCGATCTTATGATTGGCTCAAACCTATTTGCTGAGTGAGCTTGCAAGATTTGTCATGAACCTTTAGGGTGGCCTAAGTCTATGGGATAGGCTAAGAACATTTAGGGCTGCGAGATCGACCACAAACCTTTGGGGTCGGCTAAGACTGGGAGATCAGCCATAAATCTTTGGGATCGGCCTAAGACTGCTAGATCGACCATAAGCCTGCAAGATTTGGCCACAAACCTTTGGGGTCGGACTAAGTTTATGGGATAGGCTACAAACCTTTGCGGTCGGCCACTAGGCTTTTCACCACATGTCAGCTAAGCATTTGTCTTGAAGGGCATGGGGCCTTAGGTTCAAAAACTAGATCATTAATTTTTTGCCCCACTATTGAATTTTTTACTCCCGTTTATTCGTGAAAAAGAACAAAAATATTCTTAATGTTAAATAATTTTCGACTTTAGGATGTCAGAAATTAAAAAAATATACTTCCAACATACTCATATTGGAAACATATTCTGACTCACGAGTGTGGGAAGTGCAAATTTTTGCACTTTTGACACTGGAGAGTGGAAAATGAATCTTTCATAAAAACATGGTTGGTACTCATGAATCCTTAAAGATACTTAGTACTCTGTCCGTTCCTATTTATAAGACCATTTTTGGGAGATTTCACGTCCATTAGGAATGTGGAATAATTTAGTTAATTGTATTGGAAATGTGAACTTTTGATATGTATTTTCAAAATTACCCCTATTAATATTATTGGGAATCTAAAAAGTGTTAAATAAATAGGGGCGTTTTTGGAAAAAATAATTAATGCTCATTGAAAATTGGTAAAGGATCTTATAAATAGGGACAAAATAAAAATGTCAAAAGGATCTTATATTTAGAGAACGGGGGAGTAATATTAATCGTCGTTGCATTCAAATTAAACCAAATGCAATTTTAAGTTTAATGTCTCCTGTTGCATAATCTAAATACCTACCTTGCCTTGTCAAACAGTCATGACCTATGACTCGTGAGGGAGCAGAAACATATTATGAAAAATAGGAAAGAACAAAGAACAAGCACTATAGCTAAATTGTAAGCAAAACTGAAACTAGAATGGCCATGAACCGTCCTTCGATTGAACTCACGGTGAAAATGATGCTCATCTTTTCTGTTCACGGTGTTCTTCATTTACCACCACATCATAGACTTCTACCGACCAACCCACGTTGGTTAAACATTGCCCATTCACCAATAGTAAAGAAATTAGTTAATCCTTATTTGTGAGAAAGGAGATGAGATATGCATCAACCAACATGTACCAATCATGTTTTTACGAAGTTTTGACTTCCTATCCTTCAATATTGGAAGTATAAAAATTATCACTTTTGAAATTGTTGAGTCGAAACTTTTTTTTTTATATGGATACGTCGAAAATTTATTTTATTTTAAATTTTTTGACATTCTAAAATCGAAAACTATTTAATAATGCTAAAAGTATTTTGATTTTTTTTTCACGAATAAATGGAAACAAAACATTTCAAGGGAAAAAAAAAATCAAAACTCAATATTAAAACTCCTGAATTGAGTCCTAAATGACATGGTATCCATATCATACATTTCGTCAGCCCAATTTAACAAATCAACAAAGCCCAAATGGTTTTCGAGTAAAATTGAGCTGCCTATTTAATTAAGATTGATCTATAAAAGATTGGTTTTCGAATAATTTTGATATCTCTAATCTCTTCCTTATTTGTAGTTGAATTTAATGTAGTATCCTAATGGGTACAAGGACGTAAGGATGTAATGGATCAAATTGGGTTGGTTTTTGAGAAGGTTAAGTATACCTGATTCAATCAAAATAGATTGGGTTGATGAATTGCTCTATATTTAAGTGTCGAAACCGAATAAATCCAAAACGTAGAAATTCAGGTTTAGTTGGTTTTTTTTTGGGTTTGTACTCTTTGGGTAGTACCACAGGTATCCCCAATAGCATCCTTAATATTAGGGAATCCTTGAGACTAATCATGCACGAGGTCGCGTCTCATGCCTCTCCCAGCAGAATGTTTTATCCGGGAATCGAACCCGAGTCTACTAGTCTCAGGCCCCTTTCCCACATTCTCAAGTGGTTAGATCGCACCACTTGAACCAACCCCCGTTGATCGGGTTGAGTTGGTTTGGGTGATTGGGTCTATGTATCCTCATTTCCAAAATTTAAGAAATAAATACAAAAATAAAATTATCACGAACAACACAACTACAAAATTTAGGATTAAGTCATGAACTACAATCAAATTGTCCATAAGCAGTCATATAAAATCTTCTAGTATCATACATTAAATTATTGAAACACATGATAAATAAAAGTAGTCCACCCTCCAACAAGATATGAAAAAAGAATTGTTAGCCCTTGGGTTTTTCATATTTCTTATGATTGTTTCAAGGTGGAAGGTTTAAGTAGTAAATACTAAGTACTAACTTAATTCTTTTTTGAGCATATAATAGCTAAGGCCTATGCATAACATGCATTAATAAATTAATATACTCCCTCTGTCTCATAAAGTTAGTAAAAAACATAGAAAATTTATGTACCAAATTAAAGTTAAAATAGTAAATAAAAAAATTAAAATTGCGGTGTATATTCTACGATTGGTTAATTAAGGAAACATGCATTAAATACTTGCTTTGGTAATTGGTTGATTTGGGGGACAATGCATTAAAAGCATGTTCCCTTATTTTTGTTGAATTTTCAAAAATTTACTAATTTTTGGGACGGAAGGAGTAAATAAAATAAATTTGAGTCAACGGATTGGTTAGGATTTGGTTGATTGGTTTTTAAAAGAATAAACTCACGATCCAACCCATACTTGATTGGGTTGCTAAAAAATCCACCAAACCCATTAAACCGACCCAGTCAAGCATTAGGTTGGTTCGGATTTAGCGGATTCGCGGATAAAACGATACTAAACTATCAAACATTCATTGCATACTAATTTTACAATAAATATTTAAAAATGAGTTTTCTTAAAGACTACTAAGGATAAGAATCGATGAGTGGATATATTATCTTGAAAAAAATAAAAATATTTGACTTTTTATTTATTAAATTCATCATTCTTTGTGAAACATATCCATTTATAGGTATTTATATATTTCCAATCTGAAGTTAAAAAAATCTTGTAAAAAAATAACGGGAAGCTAACCAAATGCACAATTCAATGAGAGTACAATGTCTAAAAAACATGGATAAGACCCAAATGGGTTTGGCATAGTGGAAGAATGCTAGGACCATAAGGATATTGAAAACCCATAAGATCATAAGGTCATAGGCTTGAATCATTATGGAAAAAATCCTTGGAGAGGCACCCAGGGACGGAGCTTTTAAGGAGCAGGTGGGAGCTCCTGCTCCCCCTCAATTGTCGAAAACTTTAATACATGTACATTATATTATCATCTTCTAGTGTCACTTGCTTTTGTGTTGTAGTGGTTTGTCAGTTGGCCTTTGGAATCGAACCCCCACTCTTTCGGTCATTCTAGTCATACCTTACCAACAAGCCAACAAAATTCTTATACCAAATATAATCAAATTTTATATCTAAACATTAAAACTTTTGTGCACCCCCTAAATTTTCTATCAAGCTCAGCCATGTTCCTCCAGATATCGGGACTTTGAAGCCAAGAGACAACTCAATTCATTGAGCTGCGAAACGTGAAATATGAGTACTTTGGATTTAAACTACATGAAATGCTCTCCTCTTGTAAGGCCTTTATGATGTGCCGTCACTTTGACAAGATATAAACATGGATAGAATATAATTCCCTCGTTTTTTTAGTTGAGATGCTTTGAATGTCAAACTTACTCCCAAGTTTTATTTGCATTAAATGCTACTATATGAAAATTATGAAATCAACGTCATGCAGAAATTTTGCCTGTTTCTTGTTTAGAGTAAGTGCATATTCTATATCATTGCACTCTACAATTAATGGTAAAGTAAACAACAGTAAATGGAAAGAAGTAGTTGCATCAAATATGGCCCGAGACTTGGTAAAAGTTGATTCACAAAAAGAGAAGAGAAAACCAAGTCCATGCCAAGAATAAAATTCTTAAACTGTTAAACTTATGTTTGCTGGATGAGTTACCTGCATGAATAAACAGATGCATTAAAAAAATTTAAATATCATAAATGTATATGAAGTAATTAATTTACCACCAAATCTATTTTATTTACCTAATTGAATATAATTGTTCCTAATGTTCCATTCAAAATCCCAGTGCTTCTGGTCATTTTTCAGTGTCCAATAAGACCATCCAAAGGAAGCTGCATTATAGACTTCTAACTGTGCCCTTCCAAAGTCTTGATATTCTTTTTGGGATCCGCTTGTCACATTCCACTCATTTACCCACTCTCCTGAAATCATTCCACTTTCAAGTTATGGTCACCTTGTAAATGTTATAAACTTATAATGACTTTGCCAAAGAAATGAAAGGTATCTGAGCTTGAAAGCATGGATAGGACACGACACAGGACATAGAGATATGACAAATTTTAAAAATTGTTTGACACAACACGACTATGATATAAGATATAAAATTAATATATGATTAACATTAATGCACAAATCTTAAAGTAAAAGAAAAGAATAATGCTTTAAAGACATGAGTATTTGTCAACATATTAATAAGCTAGCGTCTAACTATTGTGACATTTCATCAATAACCCTATGAGTATTAAAAAATAATCATAAAAAGTTGTATAGTATAGTTAAAAGTGTCAAAAAGTATCTCATATAGACACACATATGTGAGACACGAAACATAATGACTATTTTGAACTGTCTTATCATAGCATCCAAGTTGAAACAATGCTCATTTATACATACAAGGCTTTTCAAAGTGGAAGTTTATAAATGACAAGCATCTAATGCTCCTAAAACTAAAGTTAATTAGAGTTGTCTTACCAATAAAAACAAGTGGGCCATTTGAATTGTTCAATGCCTTGAGTTGACCTTCCCTGCTATTGTATATGTACTGTATATTATCCCAAACACTCTTATTAACAAAATATGTATCAAAGAGGTTGTAGAAATGCAAATCCAAAACTAAGTTGTGAGATCCTATGTTGGCCTGATAAAGTTCCAAAGGATCTGCAGCGCCGATTCTTTGGCAGATTATTACGTAAACTGACGACGAGTATTTACGAACAATTTGGTAGCCCTGCTTATAGTATGAAGTTAAAGTATCTAATGAAACTGTGCCAGCTGATGGTTCATTTAAAAGCTCAATTCCTAGCAATGCAGGATGTCTTGCATATCTGCAAATGAGAATCACTGTTCTGTAAGCACATGGCTTAATAAACCATTTGCTTAACCACAAAAAAATTGCCTCTTCCAAGTATGAAGCAATATTAGGAAGGAAAAATAAACAATGATATGTTCTTAAAACATTATGATATGATGAATTTTATAACAATTACTTTTAACTCAAGAAAATATAGAAGAGGGAAATAATTACAAAACATAATGCTATCAATTAGGACACCATTTGTATAACAAATTCAGGGTTTGAATGCAAAAAAAAACAAAAAAAAAAAAATGCTTCTCTTACTGAAAAATAGTTATTTGGTTCAAGGTATGAGTAATTGAGTAGAAAGAATTCAATATATTTACTGATCCTGACAAGAAGTGTATTAAGCAGATAAAGTTAGGACGACTGTGAAATATTATCATGCAACCAGTATTCAATTTCTAGAACAATGTCTCAAAATATATTCTCAATTTTGCACAATTGAAACATACCTAGAAACTAAAAATTCAATAACATCCAATGATTGTGAAATGTAATCTGAAGAAGTGGGCCAGCCAGTAAATCCATCTCTGCTTGCACTATGCTCCATCCCATTTTGGGAACCAGGAGCAGCATGAAGGTCAATTATGCATTTTATATCATATTCTCTGCAACATAACATTAATAGTTAGGCATATTTTCAGAAGGAAAAGCAAAGTTCCAATTATGCTAAAATTCTTAAGATATTCAGTGAAAGTAGAACCTACTGTGCCCATGAAAATGCATTATCTAGAGCTTCAAGGCTTCCTCCAATAAATGGACCTGGAGGATCAGGATCAAAAGCAATCCACCATCCAACTGGTATCCTCACAGTATTTATTCCATGTTTGTATAGAAATTGGAAATCCTCTAAGGTGATAAAGCTATTTCTATGTCTCTGCAGTTACAGAAAGCTGAACGATAAATAGGGAACATAATCTCCTATTTTACTTTGCTTGTATGTTTTAGCTTTCACTGATAGAAAATATATTGGCATAAAGAAAAGATACAGAAAATAGTTGCAAGATATGTTTTTACCCTAAGAACATCTTTCGCGCGATCGTACCCGTATCCATTTGCTAGCTGGTAATCTCCATGCAAGTTATTTGCTACAATTGTCATTTCAAATGTGGCAGAATTATTATCCCATCCCGGTGCACCTGGATAGTCTGCCGTAAGCTGACCATCTGTTGTAGCCTATAAATATTGCAGTATGCTCAAACATGTGATTATGTTAATCTGTTATAAGTTTAATGTTAAACAGTCAAATAATTTCATTAGCCATCTTAAAGATCCTTCAATATAGTATTGGTAAAAAGAAAAAGAAAAAGAAAACGAAATGTTGATAAATGACCCATGATAAAAAACACATATTATGGTGCTCAAAACACAATCATTATACTTTCTTTGTTTTATTAGTCTTTTTATTTTAACATAATGACAAGAGAGTGCTGTGAAAATACAGCAACATGATTATTTTACATGCAGCCAGATTAGCAAAAGGATGAATACCTGCACATAGGCCCCATCCTTTTTCTTTATGTGAACCCTATTTTCATGGTTCCTCTCAATTTCATATGTCTCTGATGTTGAAGATGAATTTGCTGTTGCGGAGACAGAGCAGCCTTTACCTTCACATGTAAGAAATTGGCCTTCTGTGGTACGGAATTGAAATTCTGATTCGGATATTCTCCATAACTGCAGCAGAAAAAAAAGGGTAATGTTTTTAATAAAACTTCCATTTTGATGATTCCATCATTATGTTTGAAGTCCTACTGAACTACGGGTGCTTACAATATTTGTTCAATTATGCATGAAAGAAGACAGCAATTGTTAGTGTTCAAGATACAATAGCATATGAGAAATTTATTTATTTATAAAAAAAAATGGGAGATTCCAACCCAGAATTAATGTCCTGTATTACCATATTAGAACTGAATTAGAGCATAAAAGAAACTTTTCAATCAATCAAGAAAATTAAGACTGCAATTCCGATTTCTTCCAAAGCAACTATCATCATAGTACCTAGGATAAACAACTGTGTTACCAGTATTGCATCCTAAAAGTAGCTGAAAATGAAAATAAATAGGACTCCCTCCATCCCTAAATATAAGACTCTTTTGAAATTTTTATTTTGGTCCTATTTATAAGACCCTGTACTTAATCACCACCCTGGACCTGGAGAATAGGGTGAGCAATTACTTGAACCAACAAAAAAAAAAGATATAGAATTTCTCTTCTATGACAAGGATTTTTAGCTGTTTTGAATCAGAAGAATTAAGCTCTAATTCCCCTTTCTTTCATCTAAAAGATTCATCTTTGTTGCTTTGTGTTCAGGTCAACAAAAGCATTACTCATCAAATCAACATTGTCTTGGATGGTTCCAAAATTGTTAATGTTTTAGTGTTTCTTCAGAGTAAGCCACATTAATTTCAATAGGTCACCTTTCAAAAGTCAGCAATGCCAGAAAATTATTCAAGTTCACAGACTTAAAAAGCTTGTTCATTCTGCAACTTTCTAATTTAAAACAATCAAATATGGCTTCAGAAGTAATTTTAATGTGAATGTTGGAATATGACATGATAATAACAAGTAACAACCATATCTTGTCTATCCGAAATATATTATCAACTCAGATGAGCACAGATAAAACCAGAAGGATTAACTGACATTTAATTATCACTATGGAAAAATAGATGCATGCTACCACACAACAATGAATAGAAAAATATAACCAAGAGGAACAGAATTGAAATCTTACCCTAAAGGTTTCCCATGAAGATGGCACATCCCTATCAACAGTGACATTCATTCCTCCTCCATTCTCTGCAGACACATACTTCTGCAATGTCACAGACTTAAACTGCACCTGTGTCCCATCCTACATTTCTCAATGTCAACATGCAGTATTGCAGTTCAATAATTAAAAATTCCATAAGAATCAATCAAGTAAGTTAACCAAAAAATGAGGTAACAAAATAAAAAGTATCTCACAAGCATATCTCCATTGGCAATGCCATCAAACAATGAAGGCTTGATCCAACCTTCAATAACCAACCACCCTCCTAAGTTCACTCCTCTAACTTTAGAATCTCCATGTAACCCCTCCACTTGAAAAAAGAGGCCATTCAACACAATAAAGAAGTAAGATATTGTGTTCATAACATTATCTATAACATTATCTATGGAGAATAAATACTATCTTATAAGGCAACAAACTTTGAAGTTAAAATAATTTACCTTACCTGAATATACACCAGAAGTGATGAGATAACAGCACAGTAAGAATGCACATGACCATCTAGTAAAAAAAAGTCCCATCAAGGAATGTATGTAGGTTTTTTTTTTTTTTTTCAAAAGCACCCAGAAAGCATAAATGCAGAAGAATCCATCATAGGAAAACAAGCAAAGTGAAAGAACCAATTATGTAGGAGAGAGAATTCAAAGGAAAAGCACCAAAAGTCCCTTCCTTATCACTAAGTTGATACCAAATTCAACTTCGTGTGCAAACATAAGACAATGTTTTTGGGTTTTGGGATTGCTTCTCTCAATTCTTTAATTTATTGGTTTAAATATGTTTTTGTCTTTGAAAATGTAGTAATTTTTGTTTTCCGTACTTATATATTGACTTTTTGGTTTTGAAACTTCGATTTTTCAAAATTTTGTTTTTGGTTTTATTAATGATGCGGTAATAACATAATTGATCATGTTAGAGATAAATATGACACGTGTCACATATTAATGGTAGTCATTTCATCTTTTGGAATTAAAGACAAAATTCAAAAAAATAGAATGATCAAAATAAATAAAAAATTACAATAATTGAAATGAAAAATCACTATAATTTTCGAGAATCAAAAACATATTTTAACTATGTTAACAAAATAGGGCTTCAATATGTTTTCCTCCCAATTTTTTTGGGACAATTATTAAATGTTACGTAAGGTTGGCTTTAGTCACCTTATACCACCACGGGTGCTACCAATTGATGAAGCAGTCAATTATATTGTTAACATATCATTACTTAGCTAACGACATTTGGAATTTGTAAAAAATAAAATTAAAACTCAAATAACCTTGAGGGACCAAGATAATAATTAAACCAAAAAAAATAAAAATAAAAATACACTATATGTTCAAGTTGTGTTGAAAAGTGAAAACCAAAGGGTCGAAGAAAAGCACAACCGTTGCAGAGATGGAGAGGGGAAAATGAAAAGGGTACAAAAAGTGTTAACATGATGCCATTTGCTAGGTGAAAAAGGAAACTTTGCTTGGAGATGCTTCTACTAATTATTTTAATTTAATAGTTAATCAATTATTTAGTTCTATATTGTATGTCATTATTTATTTATTTTTATTTTTATTTTTATTTTTTTTGAAATGATATTGTATGTCATTAACTCATTATCATACGTTGGACTTGGAGGAGAAAAAAAGTAACAGAATTAGGATAGTCGGTGAAAAAGGTACATAGTTCGAAAGGAAATGTGACATGCTTGGTTGTTTTGCTTTGTTTTATTTGAGTATTTGTCTTATCTCAACTCAACACCTTATCAACATCTTCAATGGTGTGGTGGATTGAGCACCCTCTTATTAATTACTGTTGGCTGCAACAATCTTCTTTTTTCTTTGGGGTAGTCATCATGCAAATACCCGAAGCTGAAGTTGAAGGTGAATGGAGGAAGGAGGCTACTGTGGCATTTGAATGCAGAGTGAAAAAAGGAATTTGAGAACCAATTTGACTGAGATTTGTATTGAAAAACGGTTAAGGTTACATTCCAGTAACATATATCATGAGGTAGGCGATGTGGAACTTCCAACGCGTCCCCTCCAACGAAACCTGATTCATTCCATTTCAAAATTAATTAACAATGAGTGAAATAACCCAACAAATATTTAAACTATACCATTTATTATGAGATAGGTAATATGAGACTTCCAACTTAAACTAAAAGATTTGTGATTTATCACTTTGTTCCGGGCCAAAGCCCACTATCGGTAGGGCATAACTCTTGCTCAACATGACCAATATGCTGGAGCAGTCAAAAAGTGTTGAGAAATACATGATTAAATCTCCTCTTCCATGTGCTCCAAGATAAGTTAATTAAATAAATAATATTTGCAGATAAATGTATTATTGAGAAAGTTATAAGAAAAAACCTGCTAAGTAATATATATATATATATATATATATATATATTAATATTATATATTAACTACACCACATGAAACCAAAATTAATTTGGAGGTCAAATCTAATGGTTTTGGATTAAATTAAAAATTATTATTTGAATGCTGATACTGAAAATAAAAACCACTTAAGAAAAAAGATGATTAATTTTTTTAAAAGAAAAGAATTTATTAAGATACTACATCAGTTCATTGTAAGTTGTAACGCAACAACGCATAAAGCACAAAATTTTCTTTCTGCAGAAAAGGCATAAACCCGATTTTAATAGAAAAATATAAGGTCCTACCGGGAGTCGAACCCAGGTCGCTGGATTCAAAGTCCAGAGTGCTAACCACTACACCATAGAACCAATTCGCTAACCCAATCATGATATAATTTTATTGATATTGGCTTATATAACTTTTTAGGTGTCAATTTTATATGTCCTTGAATTTATTTTATTTTATTTTAATGTTTTGGATTCTTGAATTTTTCACAAAGTTTTAAAATTGATTATTTTACAACTTAAGTAATGATATAAATCAACGACATATCATGTCATCTTCGTTACATCGATATATGACATGTTATTTAATGTTACGTGGCACCACATGTTTTTTTTTTAATTAAAAATATCAATTCTTTTAAAAATAATTAACAGGTTAGATTTTCTTTATTAAAAAATGCAATTTTTTAAAAAATAATTAAAATTAGGATTTACTTAATCAACTTTTTAAATAAAGCAAATATGTATTGAAAAACTATATTCACTGTTCTTGAAGTATTAAATTTTTTATTATTTTAATACAAAATTATTCTTTTAAGATAATTATCTTTATTCCTAAAGTTTTGGAGAATAAGAAAATTTTTAAAATTAAAATAAGTATGATTGTTCCTACATATGTTTATATATATATATATATATATATATATATATATAAACATATGTAGGAACAATCATACATATATATATTATTTTTTTGGAAATTATGATAAATTATATTTCAGTTATTGTTTTTTAGGCTCTTGCACATAAATTAAGAAATTAGTAAATGATATAAGAATTTGATATGTTTCGACTATATTACCCTCAATTAATAATAGAAGAGAGAGTAATAATAAATATATGAATATTATATTGAAGAGAGATGAAGATTACCCTAATTGTTTCACCTAGTGTGTGAGGATGCTTATGGGATTACTTTCCCTTGACTAGTGTAATTTGTTTTGGTTGTGTTCAGACTTTTAGCCTTGTTGATTATATATATATATATATATATATATATATATATATATATATATATGGTGAAAAAGAAAAATATAAACGGATATTGGCCTAATAGTAATCTTTAAATACTGTTTGATCAATCGCTGAAAAAAAAAAAAAAAAAAAAAAAAAAGCTGAAACAGTTATTGGCTTTAGGGGGAAGAATAAGACTTGCCGCTTCTGAATCTGAAGGAGTCTCACTTTTGGCAAGCAGGCAGTGCTTGTCCTGTTCTGAGTTTCAGTTTTTTATATATTCATTCATAACTTTCATCAGCAAAATAGTAAGTACTTAATATATTAGAAGTATAGTCAGAGAATCAAAACAGGAATGTTGTACTTCACAGAACTGATGAAAAGCTGCTGAGGCCTGAGTGTATCAATTTACTTCTTCCGGTTCTACTTTTTAAAGTAAAAAAATTTGCAGCATATTTGGACAACAATACTTTCATCCATGGTTGTCAAAAACTAGTGTTAATACTTAAAAACTTACGAATCTACGAATCTACCTATGGAAAACGAGTTGAAACTAATGGAAACTCGGAGTGATGTGACTCGGGTAGACTCGGGTGGATACTGGTACACTCTTGTAAACTCGCGAGTTTAAGGCCGAGTTAGCGAGTTAGCATTCTTGAGCCCTAAACGTCCAATCCTACATCGTTTTTCAATTTTTTTCAAATAAAAATCTTCTAGGTCATTTTTACAATATTTGTTACGCTTTTGGGGTAAAAAAAACCTTTAAATTAGTTTTATCTTCTCCTTCTCATTCAAAAACTTCTTCAATCTTCAATTCTTCTCCTTCTGCCGCAAACACGCCCGCCCAACCCACACCCCATGCCCCACGCTTTTCTAACTTTCTCCCTTTATTTGGTAATTGTTTACTTACTTTCTCCCTTTATTCCTTTATTTTATTTTTTCCTGTTTTCTTCTTCGTTAAGTTGGTATGATAATATGATGAATGCTTGATTATGAGCTATGACCTTTATGAAAAGATGAGTAGCTTTATAGAAATCATTTTAAGTTTTCACTTTTAAGAAAAAATGCATTCTCTGCTTTTAAATTTTCGGTGTTACTTTTTTAGTGTTGTTCTTAAATCAGAACTCATTTACTTTGTCAGTATTTTTAAGTGTTACTTTGACTAAAGAGAACTTGCTTAGAAATTGATAATTAATTTTCATTTTTTTTTTGTGAAACATTATTATGTTAGTTTGAAATTAAAATTACACCGGATATGTTATCTTATTATGTTTTGAATTTGAAGTTCGAATATTGATGGATAAATTAACTTATATTACTTATTAGTATCAAGGAATAATATTTTACCATATTTTGTTATTACATTAAGTTTGAAATTATGAATATTGATTATTAATAAGTCACAGGTCATTACAATATAGATGTAAATTTTTTTAGGTAAACTCGTACGAGTTTGCGAAACGAGTTTACAACTCGAGTTTACCTAGGCAAAACGAGTCTACGTAGACTCTCGAATTTGACAACCATGCTTTCATCGATCATTATTATATACTTTAAGGTGGGGAAAAGATCAGCACCTATCAAGCATCATCAATGACTACTAGGTGGAAGGTTAAAGTCAATAAGGGTATAATAGGCCATTTCACTTCACTCCCTTATTAGTCTCAACCATTGTTTTTTTAATTAATAAATCCAATGGTTATAAACAACAAGTGCATCAAATAAGAAACGTAAATGATGCATTGAAAAATCACCCTTGTTATTCACATTGTAAATTGTGTTTATGCACTTTTCACTAACCAATTAATTTACAATCAATTTTTTTATTTCAATTTTTCCTCAAAAATGACCTTCAAACACATTTTAACATTTAAAAAAAAAAAATCTTAAACTTAGCCATTAGGAATTGAGGATAACAGACCAAAAAAAACACTTTTACATTTAAAAACTGAATATAAATACTAAAAGAAATAATGAACTTAATTATGTTTTCCAATAATTTTTTTTATTTTTTAATTTCTTATCTTCAACCTTAAATACTAAAGTTAAGTGGACTCAATAAAATGAAAATAAATTTGTGCTGAAATTGGTAACTATATTTTTTTAATGTACATGAATATATAAATAAACTAAATTTTTAATATAAACTTATTTTTCAAAGATAAATTATAGTAGCATTACTAGATGCGCATTAAAAACAAAAAAAAACTATAAAATGTTTAGTTGGATCAACATCTCTTGGTGCAACTCAATACACTTCAAGTAGTTAAGTTAAGTGTGTGTTTGTTGTAACTAGTATAATTAGATTATGATTATTTTTATCTATGATTATAATTTGGTAAGATTATAATCTGTTTACGTTTTTGGGTCTCTTAGCTGAAAAATGAATTTAAGCTAATATGTTTTGTTTGGATAATGTAAAGAAGATTATTTTTACTGAGTAAATTACAAAAAAGGGTATGAAGTGATAAGGGGTAGTTAATGTGTTGAAGTGATAAGAATAAAATAGGAAAATTACATGAGTCTAAAAAATAATCTTAATAAAAATAATTTACAGCTTCTATGAGAAATATGTTAGATTTTGATTCTTTTTCTAATAATATAATAAAAAATTATAATATGGATGGATAAACAAACACATTATATTATTATTATTATTATTTTTTAAAAATAAGCTAAAAACACAATTCTAAGCAAAAGCAAATACTGTACCACATAAATTGAATAGGCATAAAATGTGAGACTCTTCGAAAGTACACCATTTTTCCTTCCTAAAAAAATTGTTTGTCTTTCGTAAAGCACATCATGATTAGTGCGTGAATAAACAATTAAGAGTCTAATTCATGTCCATAGATATGTATAGTGGCAGTAGCATGCATTAGTTTAATAATAATACGAGCTATGAATCTTCCTCCAAGGCGTGGCAAGTATTAATTTAATCTTAATTGGACAAAAACCAAACTCACAAGCAACGAATTTCCCTAACCCGTTCAAATGAAAAGCAAACTTACACAACAATTCAATTCCAAATTACGATAGTAACTGTCTCTTCATCACGCTATCCCCTCTTAGAATTCAATACTCCTACTCCACCACCTACTTCCCAAACCAACCACTTGTTCCTTCCACGCTTCTTCTAACTGCATATGTATTTTCCAAATATTCTTCACTTTTTTACCATTAAGAAACTCACCCCCTAACTGCTACCTTCACTAACTTCATCATCAATTTCATCGTCACAATCACAAAAAAAAAGATTGGATTTTGAATTGATGGGGGGCCAAAAAAAGAAGGATATTAGTCATAGAGCAAGGAACCAAGTCATGGGTATCAGTGTCACAACTTCTCACAAGCCTGCAGGGTTAGACCTTATGCAAAACTGTGATCTTCCGCCGCCGTCCAAGGTTTTCATGGGACCAGATAAGGCTCTCTTGTTGTCCATGAATAATAGGGTCTGTAACATTGCAGGTAAGGAAGAACAGGGCGGAAAGTCAAGTATTAATGGAATTGAGCACGGCGATGATGATGATGATGATGGAGATAAAATGGAGCTTCTCAAGGCGCTGCAAGCGTCTCAAACTCGTGCCAGAGAGGCGGAAAAGAAGGCTGCGGCGTTGAGGAAAGAAAGGGACATTCTTTCCGTGGCTTTGATGGAGGAGGCGATGCACTTGTTCGCTCATCGCCAACGGGTTAGGTTTCTTGAGCTTCAAGTTTCAAACTCGCAATCCTTATGGCTGCAGCAGCAGCAGCAGAAAAAACAAGCAGTGTCTTGTTGCTGTGCCGGAGCAACAGAGGGAGCATTAGAATCATCCAAGGAAGATGATGGCAATGGCGAAGAGAGATCAAGTGTCACATGGGTTATGGCTTTGGTTTTTTCATTGGGAATCGGAGTGACAACTGCATTTGCTTGCAGATACTTAATGTGAAATTGTGAATAGCCCTGTTACCATTGAATTTGCTTTGCTACAAGGATAATCATCTGCATATCCTAATTTTTGCTTTTATTATTACATTTATATTTATATATACACTCGGTAACAAGTTAATTACAACACATTGTGATAAACAAACTTAAGTTATTCTCTCCTCCTCTACATTTACTACACCTCTATGATATTCTTGCTTTTGTTTGCAACGGGAAAGCCATTTTCACAACCTTAGTGAATTTACTTAAGAGCAAAATGAAATAAGAAATGCATAACCAGAAAGGCAAAATTATACACAAACTTGGAGGCGGAAATTTACTGTACAAAATCAATATATACATTAGTTAAGGTGAGCTCTACACATTACCCAGTAATCAACGTCTATGTACATAACATATACCAGTAAGAATAAAATCCGCATATACTATTATCTCAGTTAACTAATACATAAATGGCTATTTATATGATGGCCACGTGTATATTTCTTAAATGGTTGTAACAGTCCTCACTGCTTCCAAAAAAGTCCAAGCAAACCCAGCATACATGATTTCCACACTTGCACTCAATGTGGTTGCAGCCATCAACCTTCTCGATTGTAAACCCACAAACGGGGCAACACTTAACATGTTCTTTCCCCTTGCACCACTCCTTCAGAGATGCATCAGGATCTTTCTTGAATTCTCGATATTTCTCACATGAAACGTCTGGATGACACTCTAAGTGGCACCTGGTACAAGTCTCCAAATAACATACCCCACAAACAAATGGCTCACCAGGTGCGCCGGGATCGGCGACACGATAAATTGACGGGCAGTCAGGAGATGGACAAAACCTGTAAGTTCCCCCACTAGAAGCCACAAAAGCTCCCATAGAAGCCTTGAAAAGTTCCTCCAACTTTTCCGGTACTAAGATATTTTTCAAAGATGGAAGAGGAATGGGATCTCCACAGCCACTGTGAGCACAACATATCGGGAAACTACCTTGGTTTCGAATAGCAGATTCACATTGCTCCACCAGACATGACTCACAGAACAAATGACCGCAGCCGTCAAGACGGAATCCCTCTTCAACCTCACACAAGCAGATTGGGCAACTGGGTCCAGTGTTCAGTTTCTCAACCAAAGGATAACATGAACGTGCAGTCTCGAAAATTATTTCCTGCACTCTTGGTTTCAGCTCCTTGTTACCACTAAGATAGATAACCTGGTGGCGTGTGTTGAGTGTAAAATCTGCCTCTGGTACCCTCTCTTTTAATCCGCGGAGATCTGGCCCAAAATTCTTAACCACTTGCTTCATTAGGTCAGGAGGTAGATCTCTTCCTGTCAGATGGATTTCGAAAAGCTTCCTTTCATGGAGATAGATTAGGGATTGAATTAGCTTCTGCTCAGCAACAGCGACCTTGTCTGGGGAACCAAATGCCCGAATAATCAGGTTGTACTTGTCGAGAAAAATGTAAGTTCCTGTCTCTTCCTGTACTGAGTTTTTAAGACTAAAGCCATCTTTGGTCAACATGAGCTGTACAACTGTAGGGGTGAGGTTGTCATCTTCTATGGTTTTACCTCTTGCTAGTTCTTCCAGAGGTCTCCTAACTTCTGCCACTGTCATCGTGGCATTGGCATTTATTCTCACCCTGTGAGAACCATTAGCAATCCTATCTTGGATCAACTCAAGACCTTAATCAAGAAAATTACTGGTTGTCAGTGGTCAAACTTTAATAAGAAAATATATAATAAAAGGTATTCCAACAAACCATGAATGGGTTCATTTATAACAAAAATTAAAAACATCTTAAAAATTTAAAGGAACTCAGAAACATGGTAAATTTGTCAGTAAAAGGCTTAGCATTTAGAAAATCGAAGCATAGAAAGCATCGGCAAAAGAAAAGGAATAAAATGATAACATACCCTTCACATTTTTGAAGCTTGCAATTACTTTCTCCAGTTCTGTCTTGATAGCAGCATACACCGGTATAGGAAATGTCAAGGAGCTATGAAACATCCGCTCACACTTTATCTTCTGCCATGAAAGACATCCAGGCAACACTTTTCCTTCAATTTGCTCCAAAGCTTTTGCTGCCTCAAAATGCAATCTTCCATCAAAAGTGATCAAAGCTCTCATGAATGTATCCCTTGGATCAGGTGGGAACACCTGAACTCTGCAAGAACTAATGTGTGGATTGATCTTGGGCATAAAGGGGGAAATTTCTTTTAGAAGTGCCTCTTCACAGGCACTGCATGGTGGATTTCCAATGCCATCTCCTCTGATCAAGAAAAAATCAAGAATCCTTCTACTTGTAGCAGCTTTTAGTTCATCTAAAATTTCAGTTTCTGAGAGCTCTTTGTCAATCCCACCTATTGCAATACAATCATCTTGCTTTTTGCTAGCTTCACATCGAACATACCTCCCTCCTATTGCAAGGCTATAGAAATCTCCCAACATGAAATTGAGATCATTTAAGTCACATTTCACAATGGCAAACCCCTTGCTAGGTCTGCGAGGCCAACTAATTTTTGCTCTAACAGCAGGAAACGAAAATGTTTTATCTCCTCCCACAGCTGTTTGTGCAGGAACAACTTTCAAGGGGGAGCCACAAAACTCCTCTCCATCTAAATCAGCAGCTCTTTTGGCAGCATCAGGGGAAAGAAATGTTAACTTGCCCCACTTTTCTCTATCTTCAACATCCTTTGCCATGCCTGTGAATCTTTGCACTGCACATATACTACCAGAGGAATTCTGAAAATACATTATGAGCTCCTTGTCATCAATTGCATTTATGTTTGGGAGACACACCTCAACACTCAAGAAACGCTTCTCAAGTTCCACATGCTTTATCTCACCACCAGACCCAAACAAAGCAACAGAAGGTGAGAAACCATAATATAAACATTTTTCCACACATTCAGTACGAAGCATCTTTTTCTCATATTCTAAAGCATCATTAACCAACCCAAGGACTGTTTCCATATTATGTGAAGTGGCATATAACTGAATGACATTCTGGTCAACACCGACTTCAATGAAGATACGTTCATCCATGCAAGCTTTCCGTATCTGAGATACCAGACCAAGCAAACTACTGTTGGCCTTCCCACAAAATCTCTTGAGAAGAATAGATCCCAAATCAGTCAACCTCCTCATTTGCAACTTCCGCTTTTCCATCTTGGATACATCAAAGGGGGGAGGAGGGGACAGGTCTTTCAATGAGTCAGAGTCAAATGCACTTACGCAGACCAGATATTGATTAGAAATTGAAAGAAGCTCACCAAATACTACCCAATCAGGTTTCTGAGAAAATACACGCAATGAACACGATGGATGTAGCTGAACAAGTTGCCCAGTTTGCGCCACTTCATAACCAAGTTGATCGCATCCTGAGTACATGGCTACATTCTCGGCAAGAGAAGACAGTATAACCTTTTTCAGATTCTTATCATAATCAGAGGGCATATAAGGGTCCCACTGCCAGTAACTTGAAGTAACAAGGCAAAGGTCACGCTCAAGACTAGATTGTAGCTCAAAAATGGTGTCTTGGCATCTCCTCATTGATTTGGCATTGATGCTGTTTTCCCAACACCATTTGTTCTTCCTGTCTCGAGGCAAAGCTTCCCATTCCTTGTATACAGAGAGTAGAGTAAAGAGGTCACCATCACAATGGCAAAATTGCACTTTGTGACAGTCAGATCTTTGCTTATCATCTTCATTACCAACTCTGCAAAATATGGTACTGACATTGGGCATCAAAGCAGCAAGGACAACGCCTTCTCTACCTAAACCAAGACGAGAACAGCCAAGAATGAGTTTACCAAGCCTAGGTTCGACCCCCATTCTTACCAAGCACCTGCCATCATTTGTTAATTCATGAACATTTTTGTTCAGTGTGACAGCTCCTAACTGAATTAGATTCCTGATCGCCATCTCAATAGAACTAGGACTTGGAGCATCCACAAAATCAAATTCCTGAACATTTTTCACTCCTAAAGCAAGGATCCTCAAAACTGCTACACCAAGATGAACCCGTCGAATCTCAGGTTCTTGAGTTGGTTCCAAAGACTGATAATCAGCTTCAGAGTACAGTCTATAGCACCTACCAGGCTCAGTTCTCCCAGCACGACCAGCCCGTTGAAGAGCAGAACTCTGGCTGATTCTTCCAACCTTAAGTACATTCATCCCACTGCTAGGATCAAATCGACAGTCTTTAGCAAAGCCAGAGTCTATCACATACTTAACACCAGGAATTGTAATTGACGTCTCTGCAAGATTTGTTGCAAATATCACTTTTCTTTTTCCAGGGTAGGTCTGGAAAACATGAAATTGTTCTTCAGGAAAAAGTTTTCCATGTAAGGGCAAAGCAACTGCAGAGGGATCTCTAAACTTTTCACAGGCCCACTCTACTTCTACTTGTGAGGTCAGAAAGGCAAGGATAGTTCCCTCTTTCTCCGTTCTGTGAATCTCAATCACCATTCGGACAACATCATAAACATATGAGGCAATAACAGCAGAACCAGTATGTCCGGTGTTGTCAGAAGGAACATATCTCACATCCACTGGGAAGTTTCTCCCAAGCACATGAAAAATTCCACAGCCATAAAAATAATCAGATAGCTGCTTTGCATCAGCTGTAGCAGACATAATGATAAGCCGCATGTCAACCCTCCGACAGAGTAAATTCTTGACCAATGCCAACAGTAAATCAGTGTTTAAGCTCCGTTCATGAGCCTCATCAATTACGATGCACGAGACCCCTAACAGATTCTTATTATCCATGTAGTGCTGCAATAAATAGTTGTCTGTCATGAATGTGATTCTGGAATCAAACCGCTGTGAGGATGAAAACGTAGAATAATACATGATTGAATTGTCTCCATAACAGCCACTGCTTTCTTCCTGGACCCTTTGAGACAACGATCTGGCAGCAATTTTACGAGGTTGAGTGCATACAATGGACTCATTAGAACCAATACCTGAATCAGCTAGAAACTGTACCAATTGTGTACTCTTTCCAGAACCAGTCTCTCCAATTAATACCATTATCTGTACAAACAAACACTAGTCAGAAAAACACCCAAAAAAGGATATCTAATGGGAAACAATTTTGTAGTAACCATGGCAATTAAAAAGTAGTTTTTGTGCATGAACATCACAAAAAGTTGACAATAGATGCACAAAGTTGCAAACTTCAAAAGCAAAACTTAATAAAGAGCCTAAAAAAAATATTAAATTTTGTGGGAATTTGACAAGTATCCATCTCTCTATATCAGTCCAAAATTCATCATAATCTTTCACAATAGATTTTCTTTGTCACGCCCTCAATATTCGGGAGTCAATTTGGACCCAAGTAGAGCCAGAAGGCCCATTTAGGGGGGGCAACTCAGCACCTAATTTTCTACATTTTGTACCAAATCCTGTCCTACTCCGTCTTATAGGTCAAGAAAATAACATTTATAGTTAATTTAAATACTCAAAACTTAATAAACTTGATCAATAGTATATTTTGATTAGAAGCCACTCTGAACATTAAAAAAAAATAAAAATCCTCCTCATCTAAAAACTAGAAAGTTCACATGTTCAAAATTTGTCTGTAATATTTCGATTACAAGTCACTCCGAACACACAAAAAAACCCTATTAATCCAAAATACAAACTATCAAAATCAGTCTACAACATTATGATTCAAAACACAAACATAAATTAGAAAAGTCACAAATTATATACCTGATGAGAATGAACTTGCTGAATAATTTCACTCCTAAAAGCGTAAATCGGCAACCCTTGTTCAAGTCTCCGCCTTTCCCTCATAATAATGCAATGAACCCTCTTCCAATCCAACCTTCCCTTCTCAAACTTAAACACATCAACATTATCACTATTCTCATTCTGATCCTCCACTACCTTATCATCATCAACATCAACATCATCATTCTCTTCCACCTCGAAATTCTTCACCAAACACTCCATCGCCCTGCGAAACTCCCTTATCCTCTTCTCAATCAATCTCTTCTCACGATCAAGCCCTCTCTTCTTCTCAATTCCCTCATTACAAACCGGAATCGGAGCCGGCTTACTCAGAGACTTCACAACACTGTCAATCTCCTTCGATAACCGTTCGATCTCGGCTTTCAATCGATTCACCTCTTTCCCTTCCATCAAGCACTTCACATGGTAGGAAAATAGGGTTTTCATTCGGTTCTCGAGTTCGTCCATGTCGGAGGGAACATGAACGTAGCTTTTCAGCTCCGGCGTGAAATCGTGCGTCTCGTCAAGGCGAGTCCGCCAGAGGTAAACCACCGCGTCGAGCGCATCGCACCACTGCCGGAAATTGAGCACGGCGGCGGCGCCGTCGAACGAGAGTTTCTCCGGTTTGGCCCAGAGTTCGGAGATCAGTGATGCGGCTTCGTCGCGGCGGAAGGAGCGGCGGCCGGGGCGGAGGGTGATGACGAAATTGGGGCCCGGCGGAGGGTGGAATCCGGGCTTCCAGTGGTAGCAGGAGTGGTGAGCGGGGCGGGGGGTGAAGCCACCGTGAAAACCACTGCGATGTGGTGGTGCGTGGTGGCGCGTGGTGGCGGCGTTACTGGGTGGGTTGAATTTCTTCATAGCGAAAACGAAAGAGTGAGTGGCTTTGGTGTGTGTTTTTCTTTTTCTTTTTCTTTTATTTTTATTTTTTTTCTCTGATACTGTAAGTGTCAGAAAATCTCGCTATCTCTATTCTCTCACTCACTCTCTCTCTCTCTTATTTTCTTTCTCTCTCTAGGTTAGTTGAGTGCTCAGATTTTGAGTCTGCAGCATGCCTCTCGCTCGCTATTTATCTTGCTCTAACCCATGTATATCTTGTGGTGGGATTTAGGTTTTTTTCTTTTTTTAATATGGATAATTTTTTTTTTCAAAATTTTTTTTTAGAAGATTGATAAGATATCTTACAATGGGTAGAGATAAAGAGGAGATGCAGATGAATGTGTACTCTAAGCGATTTGATGAAGGTCGCAAAAAATTTGGTTTAAATTTTATTTTTTTTTCAAAGCCCGATTTAGTAACTCAAATTTTTTTTATTTAGTAAAAATTTGGGAATTTTTTTTTCCATATTGGTGACATGAGTATGAATTCATGTTGTAAAACATTTCTTTTTCAAATACATATCCCTTATTAAATAAATCATTCATGTCCCACGTCACATGTCAAGTTCCACATCGAGATGTCACCAACACCGCGCTTTGAAACTCAACTTATCATAATCATACATCATCAAGATATTATTTCAGACGTCAAGTTTGAAAACATTATTATCAATACGGGATTACATGATATCCGAGCAAAGTTATCGGAATCTACCTTATCATACCAAAAAGTAAAGATGGCTAATGACTCTCATTGGTGAAAATTGATGTCGGCGTCTCCTCTGAAGATAATCATTTACTCACGTCCCTCCTCGTTCGTAGATCCACCATCTAATTGGTCGGCAAAGGACCGATAAAAAAATACAACCAAGAGACAGATAGAGAGTCAGTTTTTCCAGGCAGATAAGTCGATAGTGTGGGATTACAGCAGACAATATATCAAGGTAAAATAACACAACAAACACATTGAGTATATACATACACATTTCAATTTATCATTCCAATTATGGACAAGTGTCCTATTTTATGTGGTACTCATGGATTTGTTGTACTTGATTTATGGACAAGTGTCCTATCTTATTAACTAAGTTATTCATAAAGAACTTATAAGTTCAAAAGTATCTCAATCTATCCAAGTTATCTCAAAATGATTTTGAAATACTTAATGAATAATTACTTCTTCTACCGAACTCAGTTTCAAATATACGACTTAAATTTGAGTACCATGTCAAAGGCATTAAGAAGGAAATTTTTATATTCCAATTTTCCAACGTTGACAAGAAGGAAATTTTTATAGGACAAGTTTAATAGTTTAAATTAACTACTTTTCTATATAAAGTGGGGTGAATAAATAAAGGGCCTTACAGGTAGTGTGCTTTGTACAATTTTTTGAGATTTTTCTCACACCATTTAACTTGTTCCATTGAAAGAGATGCAATGTAATGTAAGCGTTTGCACTTATACATCGGTGACTCATACTTAGTTGCATTGACAAGATTTTGCCTTAATTTAGTAATTTTTCATCAAAAGTGATAAATGAATAACATTTAATAAAACTAATTCCTCAGATTCAAACGTTATCGCTTATGGTAAAGGCAAACTAAATGCAAAATTATTTCCTAATATTGCACCAAAAATAATATAAAACTTATCTTAACTCAATCCCTAAACGCATGTAGTTGGTAGAATCTTTTTTCCTTGATAAAATTCTTTTTCTTCTAATTTCTTGATCGTTGGATTTTCTCGTGATCACAAAATTTATTAATTGTTTGATTTTGTTTTAATAACTCTTCTTTTATTTTCTTTTGTCATAATCTTTATTGTATTCTGCAATAAACATTTCACATGTATGTATTCTGCAATAATCTTTATTGTATTAGACATATACTTTCTTTGACTTCTAGTGGTGGTTGGTGGTGTGCTTAGTACTGTTCTTAAAAATCTTTCTCACACCATGTAACTTGTTCCATCGTGTTTAATTGAAAAAATGATTTTTTTTGGAAATTAAGTGTTTTCACATTGGATGTACGTGGGTTTCGACGAGTTTTTGCGGTCACCAAGTGTTTGCGGGGTTTTCGTCCGACGCCTGCCGAACTGACGGTTATGTGTGGGGTGTGGGTAACGACAGGTTAAATGGTAATCTTGTGAAAGGAACTTGACCGTATTTTTGGTATTTTTGTGTATTTGGACTCGAGTTGAGCGAAGGCAAATGCGAGTAAACTTAAAACCGGCACCAAGAACACGATGCGGCGGGAAATCAAGAGTGCAGTAAAGTAAATGGCTTGGAATCGTAAAGGAAAGCGATTAAATTGTGCGGTAAAGTAAATTGCAGGTAATGAAAAGTGCATGAAAACGTAAAGATTGCATCGAAATTAAATGGGTGGAAGGTTGAGGTTCTTTACAATGGTGTTTCTCTGTTTGTCTGCTCTGGTGAGACGTTTAGGATTTTAGCCTGATGTGTTAACCTAGCAACCGACCCCGATTACAAACTAAGGACTTCCTATTTATAGGAATCCGAAAACTATTTACAAACCTACTCGCACGTTCTGCACAACCGCAGAACCCACGTTTTTGATAACTACCCACTACGCTATCCCCCACGATGTAACTGCCCACGTCGTGGTTTGGGCTTAGTGGATGCTTCTGTCGACTCGTGGTGACATCTTTGCTGAAAACCGCTTCGACTGGCATCTTCCTTCGACTGCAACCTTTGACTCTTGTCTAAGTCTCTTTGTTGCTTGAAGTATTGACGTTATTGTGCTCCAGCCTCTTGGTTTTGAGATGTCGTCCGACATCGAGCTCCTTTCGACAGACGGGGCTATCGCTGAAATAGGCGTTCGACCCGCTGTCGGCCTTAGACGCATTCGATCGATATTGGTGACATGTAATTCAACTAAACACTGTTTCACCAGCATTCAATCAAAAACATGCCCCCAACACTTCTAATAGAATGTCGTCAAAGGACTTTTTTCCTTTAACTCTTTAATAGGAAAGGCAGTCTTGGTCGATCCTAGCAGGACACAAACCTTGACCTATGGGATTACAGAGATCTTTCCAATGGTTATTTATCAAGTTAAACGTTTCCTCCAATTTGGAGTCCTTAACATTAACCCAAAACACCGAAAATGTAATCTATGTAATCCCACATGTTTATCCTTTCACTATTCAAGAGGATAAAGGTGGTGTTCGGGGAAGACATTCCTTCATTTCCTTGTCCTCACCCAAACACCTTAATCCCACATGTTTATCCTTTGGTGCACTCGTGTTTATGTGGAATGTGAATCGCTTCTCCTCTTTCCAGAAATCATGCAGGCATTCTTTAAGTTTCTCCATTGTAACTCGTGGCTTTTCTTGGTGAAAACTGAGGATTTTATAGCCACAAGTAGCATTAAATGCCTCCATAATTACTTTGTCGTTCCCAATGCTGATTAGACGTTTCTGTCTCCTCTTTTCTTGTGTCACCACTCTTTCGACACAGACCTCTTGTTTCCACCTCTTGTTTCCACCTCTTCCTTTTGTCGACACACGTTCACGTCCGTTGAGATCACTTTTAAGTCATGCCACTTAAGTACACCTCCCTCGACATCACTTATGTTGTCGACACAATATCCTTTTGTCGAAATCTTCCCTATGTCGAACTGTACGTACACCTCCTTCGAAGTCACTTTTAAACAAAAACGCTTAATTACACTTCCGTCGACGTCACTTATACATCCGACATCACAACCTTTTGTCGATTTCGATTTCCCGTTAACAGAGGCCCCCCAAGTTTTGGTGTGCGACGCGTCTTTTCGGAGGACACCAAAAGTTGTATCTTTTCGAAATGTCCTTTCATCATTAGGATTCTGAAACGGCGAGTTTATCTTTTTGAACTGACGCTTTCTATTGGACCATTGTGTTGGTCTTACACGTCTTTTCACTTCTTATTTAAACTTGATCGCTAACCATTATCCCCCTTTTTACCTTTTCTTGTTTACTACTGCATCCTCTCTTTCTGACTTGAAAACCCTCTTTTCGAAACCCTAAATTCAACATGGCAATCCAAGGCGTTCATGATCCCGAAATTGATTTGGAAGTTCCATACCACGAACGTAGTTTGATCATTCTAGCGACTTCCTTCATCCCTGCCGATGGTGTACCTGTTAACCCTTCTCCTGCTTTTCTGGGCCCTTTAATGACTGTAGTAGAGTCTCGTGATCCTGTTATGAGTGCCAACTTTCCACTCTCCCATCCTGATGTGCTTCGTCCCGTGGCTACGCTCAATCTCGTTTACACTTGCCACTTCGACGAAGAACATTTTCGTAGAGTTCTTAGGAATGTGAAGCCGTTCCCCAAGTTTATCGAGTGGTATGATAGGCTTCGGCCTCACAAGAGAGAATCTTGGAAAAGGGCCTGTTTTGAAGACCTTATTATTCTGACAACCTGCAATCTTCATTACGACGATGGACTTTTTGGCGTTGCATGCTATTTCTGGTGTCGTCGAACTAATTGCTTCCACTTCCGATACGGCATGATGACTCCTACCCTTTTTGATGTTGCTGCTTTGACTAGCCTCCGTCCCGATGGAGAACTTTTGACTGTTGAAAGCAAACCCAACGACATTGTACAAATTAGTGATGGGTCTTTTGCTTTCAGCAATTACGTCGAGGCGCGCCTGGATGATTATAGGGATAGTCCAACTGTTAGTAATGAGGAACATGTCGAGTTTCTCACAGTGTGGCTAAGTGCTTTCGTCTTCTGCACCAAATCTCGACAGGTGAACAAATCTCTAGTGCCCTTAGCCACGATCCTGCATGAAGAAAGGCAAGTGGCTCTCAGCCAACTTCTCTTGGCGAAATTGTATTCGATAATAAGCCATGTTTCTGACACCATTCGACTTCACAAGCAACAAGTAACCAATGTCGGAGGTCCTACTTGGCTTTTGCATCTGTGGCTGAATGCCATTCTGAAACGTCATATGATGCCAACCCACAATAGTATTTGTTCTTTCCGGTTCAACTATGGCTGTTTGGCAGCGAATTATGAAGTTCCTGTGCTGTCATCGCGTACCAACACCTTTCTTCATTTCATGAAGATTTTTGCCAACATTACCATGTCATCTGAAGACATCGACTTTTCTCCCTTAGTTGAAAGAGCTGTTGGCCCCGACTGGTTTCGTCTTCCTTATCCAGGCTCCAATGCTGCAGCAAGACAACTGAATGATGCTATTTGGGGACATTACTTAAGTCAAAGGGTTTTATTTGGTGGCTTGCCCGACTCTACTGCCTACGAAGAAAAAGAAATTTTTCTTCATTACCCCAACTGTGTGTCGAGGCAATTTGGTCTTTGTCAAGGCTTGGCAGCCCCCATGCTCGCGTCGGTATCCCAAGAATTCCACCATGGTCAATTAATGGACTTCAAGTCTTCTTGGAAAACCATGTTGTATCGGTTTGTGTCGAAGAACCTTGCTTCTCTTAGCCGTTTCAATCTTGTCGGCTTTACCCCCTGCTTTTTGGCTAGTCCAAATTTTGTGCGTTGGTGGGAACTGTACTTCAACACATACCATGTCGCTTATGACATTATTGTCGACAGGATGAGTGCAAGGACTCCATCAGATGTAGCATCCGACAAAACTGGTAAGAGTACTTAGTCATTTTTGTCTTTTATCCCTTTTCTCCTTTCGGCTTTCTCATTTGTTGTCTTCTCTGTAGTGGCCAAACCGAACCTTATTGATTACTCTGCGGCAATAAAGGCCAATGCCTCAAAGAAAAAAGGCGGTGACCCTTCATCGCCCAAGAAACAAAAGAAACGGCGCCACCACAATCCTATTGATGATTTTGTCGGATCCAAGAGAGCACACAAGGAACAAACTGATCGACCATCAAACAAGTCTCACGCCGATCCTGAAAGAACAGATAGTTCCCTGGTTCGTCCCCTTTCCAAAAAGTTCCAAGTATCCACCGCTTCATCTGCTCCTCCGATTCGTCCTTCTTCACATCCTTCATCCAAAACTCCATCACAATCGCGTCCAAAGGCCACAGGTGTCGTCATCAGAGAGCCGTCTCCCCATGTTGCTACTCAAAGAACACATGGTGATGAGGCTGATCTGTTTGTTGACGTTTCCCATCATGACCCCCATGCTGGTGAATTCCTTCCAACTCCAACACTTAATCCATTCATGGAAGAGGATTTAGTCGAAGATACCAGCATCCAGCTGCAAAGGCGTCCTGCTCGTCGATATGTGGTTCTTGATGAGTTTTCTTCAGATGAACATCATGGCGACGTCGCATTTGATCAAACTGACCGGCTGCATTCTATTGAGGCTTCCATGCAACGGTGTCTTGATGACACTTCTTCTTCAGCCGCAATTGAAGCTGTTGTTCAAGGCTCCAACCAAGTCGTTGTCGACACTGAGCCTCTTGACATAGATTCTCACGTAGTGGAATCTCCTGTTGCTGTCGTGGACCCTGAGACAACGACTGCATGTGGCCCTTCCTTTGAGGTATTTGCAAATTTACTCATTCACCCTTTGTGCAGCATTAAAAGATCTTTACCAACCTTGTTTTATTTTCCTTTAGATTCCCAGCGACTTAGCCCAAGTTGAAGGTTTTGACGGCAGCTTGTCAGTTCTTGCTTCATCTAATCTTGTTGCTGCCGCTCCTGTTGAGATTCCTTCTTGCACACCTCCAACTATTGTCATGGCTCCTTCGGTTCAGATTTCCTCTTCTACTGCTTTTGTTGCTCTTCGGGAATTAATGGCCAAAGCACGATCTGTTGAAGCGGCCATGACTTCTCCTTTGAGAGAGGCGGAACCGGTTGCGGATCAGTTGATGGTGACTCTGAAGAACGTCTGATGTCGGCCTTTTGATCAATTGCTGGATGATTCTTCTACTCTTGAGATCTTGTCCTCCACCATCACTTCACTTTTGCAACACCTTACTTCGGCAGATGTAGAATCCAAATTGAACGAGTTGCAGCGATTTGTGAATAATTGGACTACTGAAAGTCCAAATATTTTGAATGACATCAAATTCTATGAAGATGTCAAAGCAAATCAAAGCAAAATGGAGATCGAATTCATGGATTCAGAACGGGAGGACGCCGATTGTTCTTCCAAGGTTGATACCACACTTCGACAACTGGAAGAGAATGGAGCTAAGATTCGAGAACTGAAGGAAGAATTAGCGCGTCGGGAACAAGATCAACTGGACCTGACCCAATACTTGGAATCCGTCAAAACCAACCGTCAAGAACTGGCTGCCAAAGTTAATGCTTTGGTGGCGCCTTATCAGCAGATCACGGATGCTTTGGGTACTTCTCTTCAAGGATATAGGGCTGGAATCCGACGCAGGGATGCTTTCGCCATGGAATGGCGTTCCTTTGGCAATCTTTTTGGATGAATTTGTTTTTCCTTTGTTGTATTTGCTTCTTGTATTTTGTTTCCTTCTGTATGGATTCCGCAATTCTTGAATTAATGCATTTTCACTTCTGTCATTGTCAGCTTATATTTTTTCAGATATTTGTCGTTAATTGCTTTAATCTTTTTCCCTGTTTCGACATCGATTAACTCGTACGCATTGCCCGAGTAAGCCCTTAATACTTTAAATGGTCCTTCCCACTTTGGTGACCACTTGCCGTATTCATTCGAACGCTTGTCGATGGGTAAGATTACTTTCCATACTAATTCATCCGGTAAGAACGACTTAAATTTAACTTTGGCATCGTAATATCTAGCAATCTTCTCCTTCTGTCGCATGATATTTTCTAATGCCAACAGTCTTTCATCGTGCACCTCGTTTAACTCGTCGAACATGGCATTCCAATAGTCATTCGTAGGCATTTCATGTTGCCTCTGAAATCGTATTGATTCCAAATTGATTTCGACTGGTAACATGGCCTCGTGGCCATATGTTAGCATATAGGGAGTTGTACCCGTTGCTTCATTTGGGGAATTCCAAATTGCCCACAACGCTGGAGTAAGTGCTTCGTGCCATTTTCGTGGTTTGCTTTTAATTTGTTTCTTGATGATGTTAATAATCCACTTGTTGGCTGCTTCCGCTTGTCCATTGGCCTGTGCATAGTAAGGTGTCGAAGTCAGTAACTTGATTCTTCTTGATGCCAAATAACCCTTCAATTTGCTTCCCAAGAAAATAGATGCTTGATCTGTAGTAATGGTCTCGGGAATCCCAAATCGACAAACGATATGGTCTTCAATAAATTCAATTACTTCCTCTTGTTTAACCTTCACCAAAGGTATAGCTTCTACCCATTTGGTAAAATAGTCAACACCCACCAATATTCTTGAATGGCCTTTAGAAGAATGAGGGACAATTTCTCCAATTACATCTAGTGCCCATACTCTAAAAGGCCAAGGCTTGATAATCGAGTGCAATTCTCCTGCTGGGACGTTTTGAATGTAGCCATGTTTTTGGCATTCTTCACACGACTTCGCAAAATTCATGCAATCGGATATTAATGTAGGCCAAAAGACTCTTTGTCTCCTGAGTATCCATTTCATCTTCTCTCCTGCCTGGTGTGCTCCACATATTCCTTCATGGACTTCCGCCAAGGCTATGAAAGCGTCTTCCTTGTCGAGGCATACCTCCAAATTGTCGTCGACTAATTTGTGATACAAGTCACCTCCTAGTAACGTGAACTTGATCGCTTTCAATTTCAACTTTCGTTCGACATCGAGGGAGGGATTCGCCAAATAATCTGCTATGGGTTTCCTCCAATCATCTTCGGATGCTAGTGCGTTCACCATTATTTCTCTCTCATGAGGGGGGTATAACAGTTCTTCGATCTGTGTTGCTTTATCCAAATCCCTCTTTGATATACGGTATCTAGATGCAATTTGGGCCAAATGGTTGGCCTTTTGATTATGACACTTGTATACATGTTCTACTGAAATATCGTCAAATTGGCGCATCATCTTTCGTGCCATATTACGATATTTGGCCAACTTTGGATTTAAACACTTGTATTCGTCAACCAGTTGCTTAATAACTAACTGAGAATCTCCTTTGATAGCCACATTTTTGGATTTTAAGAAGATTAATATTTCAAGGCCAATTAAAATAGCCTCGTACTCAGCTTCATTATTTGAACATTGATATTTAAGGTTGAACATAAATTCCGTAGGAATCCCTTCGGGGGATATGAGTAATATTCCAACTCCTGCCCCTTTCTTATGTGATGATCCATCAAAATACATCACCCAAGGCCTTAAGCCGACAAAATTTACAGATAAAGCCATGTCTAGACACGGGTTATTGCCAAAAAGTCGGCTACCACTTGGCCTTTGACGGATTTTAATGGCACATATTGAAGTGAAAATTCAGTTAACGCTAATGTCCATTTACCAATCCTGCCATGTATGATTGGCTTGGATAACATGTACTTAATAACGTCAGACTTCGACAAAACCAAAACATGAAAACTTTTCATATAATGTTTAAGCTTTGTACAAGAGAAATAGAGTGCTAAACATAATTTTTCTATTGCACTATACCGTGTTTCGGCATCATTCAACACTCTACTCAAATAAAATACAGCCCTTTCTACACCATTTTCATTTTCTTGAGCTAACATACTTCCTATAGTGTAATCAGAGGCTGATATATACAATTTTAAAGGAAAACCTGGCTGAGGCGGCATCATGACTGGTGGTGTTGATAAATATGTCTTCAAATCATCGAACGTCGCTTGTTGTTCCGGTTCCCATTTAAAATCTTCTTCCCGCTTCAACTTTACGAGCGGTGCAAAGGCTCTAGTTCTCCCCGACAGATTTGATATGAACCTTCTCAAATAATTCACCTTGCCAAGGAATGACTGGACCTCTTTTTTATTGTTGGAGGAGATGCTTCTATGATTTCTTTGGCCTTATTCTTGTCGACCTCAATGCCGTTTCTGTGGACGAGAAATCCCAAAAACTGACCAGCAGTGACTCCAAAGGTGCATTTGATTGGATTCATCCTTAGTTTGTGCTTCCTCATTCTAGCGAATGCCTTTTCCAGGCTTTCTAAATGCTCCTCTTGAGTATCTGACTTGATCACCACGTCATCGATGTATACCTCCAAGAACTTGCCAATCATATCGTGAAAAATCAGGTTCATTGCTCTTTGATATGTTGCTCCTGCATTCTTGAGTCCAAACGGCATCATTACCCATTCAAAGGTTCCTATTGCTCCTGGACATCTGAACGTCGTCTTCGACACGTCTCCTTCAGCGATAAAAATCTGATTGTAACCTGAAAAAGCATCCAACAAACTCATTACCTTATGGCAAGATGCTGAATCCACCAGCATGTCAGCTATCGGCATTGGGTATTCGTCTTTTGGTGTGGCACTATTTAGATCCCTAAAATCAACACATAGTCGCATTTTCTCGTTCTTCTTCACCACAGGGACTATATTTGCCATCCATTCGACTTACCTTGCCGTTCTGATGAACTTAGCTTTCAGAAGTCTTTCGATCTCATCTTTAATTTTGAGAACTACATCAGGTGCGAACCGTCGAACTGCTTGTTTGATTGACTTGTGATCGGGCCGTAAAGTCAGCCTATGTTCAACTAACTCTCTGTCGAGTCCTGGCATGTCCTCGTACTCCCAAGCAAAGCAATCTTGGTTCTTCTTAATGAGATCAACGAGCTTCTGTCGGAATTCCTCCTTTAACAACGCACTTACATAAATTGGTTTCGGCTTTTCAGCCGTTCCCAAATTGACTTCATCTCTGGGATCCTCACTGATGAATCAAACTTCCTCATCTGTCCACCCTCTCTCGAATCCCAAAGGACTATCGTCTACGATACAATCCTGGAATGCACCTGTCTGAATAGTGCATTGCATTCTGTCAGCCACGTAGGCCGACAGTCTTTTTAACTGTCGATCAACCATTGATGCTGGTCGAAGGCCGCTGCTCAACGGCCTTGTCCATTTCGACAATTGCGATCCCATAGTTTTCCATTAAGTATTTATCTACTATGGGTTTTTGGAAGTTTTCCGCATCAAGTCGGATCGGCTTAATGCTGGGATTGTAAACTTTGAAGTCTATATGCATCTATTGCATATAGCACGGGCTATCATCTGCTGGAATCACCTCCACCTTATTTTCCTGATTCCACAGAACTAGCTTCTGATGGGCTGTTGACGGCACGGCCCCCACAGTATGGATCCAATCCCTTCCTAGCAGCAGATTGTAACTAGCCTTGGATGGGACTACCACAAACAAAGTATCTCTAACGACTGATCCCACCTCGACTTTCAGCATCGTCACACCATGTGATTGAGCAATTTTTCCAGTTAAACTGTAACACCTAAGTTTATTTACCCTTTTTATACCCTTAATTAAAAATAGCGACTTGAAAATTTCTTTTTTAACTTATGAATTGATTAGGAAAAACTCTTAGTTACTTTTAATTCATAAGAAAATCTCCCGTCAAACGGACGGAGTTTCGTTTGTTTTTAGGACTTTTCCCAAAATTCCTGTTCTCCTGCAATCTGATAAATAACACATTTTCAAATAGCAAAGCCAGCAGGGCTATTCACATATATAACAGTTTGTGCAACTTCGTGCACGCATCAGAAAAGCCAGTTTAAGACATCAGAGTTAAAAGCATCAGAGTTAGCGGAATATAAACAAGTTAGGAAAACAGTTTTTCCCCAAAATAGACCCCTTTCCCAAAAGGAGTCGTCCTGGGCCCCTAAAAGCTATTTACATTTATACGCAACAAAAAAAATGATTCACATCATCGGGCCCAGGACATTCCCATGTCCTACATGACTAAAGGTAACCTACTCTCCCTGGGAGGGAGAGTACTCCTGCTCGGCCTGATCTTGTGCAAACTCTTCCTTAGTACCTGTGGAGATAGTAAGGAGTGAGTATTACACATAAAATGGGGAGGCAGTTTCCAATTAAGACATAATGCGACACTAAGCCATACACAAATAACAATTCAATCACAACATAATAAGAGTCAATGTATCACAATTCATTTTCAAGTATTCATTATTTTCTCAAATCGATTTTTATTTAACATTTTCTTAAGTCTTTCGTTCCAATTTTAATCATATTCATATTTTTTACTATCTGTCCCTGGTCACGACCTACTGTGTCTGCACTTCTGTGCACTCACGACTTACTGCGTCCGGGTGTGTTTCTCAATCCCCTGGTCACGACCTACTGCGTTCGCACCACCGCGCGATAACGACTTACTGCGTCCGGGTATGTTTCTCAAATCCCCTGGTCACGACCTACTGCGTTCGCACCACCGCGCGATAACGACTTACTGCGTCCGGGTGTGTTTCTCAATCCTCTGGTCACGACCTACTGCGTTCGCACCACCGCGCGATAACGACTTACTGCGTCCGGGTGTGTTTCTCAATCCCCTGGTCACGATTATATATTATAACTTAATTAGCACAATTTAACATAATATCACAACTCAAATCATTAAACAACATAAGCATCATCAACATCACCAAATAACAAAATGAAACATATCAATATCCAATAATTTCCCTAAGTTATAAATTCTAATTTGACAATTATTCTCTATCATATCAACCTAAACTACACAAAAATCTTAGTACCCATTATATGCATATTGTAAACTAAACCCCAGAGTAAGGTAATACTCACTATAACCCACTCCTTACCTTAAATTAGCAAAGAGTAAATAGAACCTTAGTGAGCCCTAGCTCAAAACCTTGGAAACTTTGAACTTCCTAAGTCTAGCTTGCCACCTCAATAAGGAAATGATGAAGTGATCCTTGTCTTTGCCTTGGTTTGAGTTGGAAGGCATAAAGCAAAGCTCCTACATGACCATGGATGCAAGAACCCTAAGGGTTTTAGAACAAAATTCATGAACTAAGGAGAGTTTGAATGAAAAGAAAAATAACTCATGGCATGAAGCTTACTTACCCCAATCAATGGTGGAAATTTGAAAACCAAGAAGAGAAGGGAGGGAGTAACTCGTGTGAGCCAAGGAGGAAGAGGAATGAACTTCAAACAAAATCCATGGAGCAAGCTTGATGAGTTTTGGTTGATTTTGGGTTGAGGTGCCCAAGAATCAAATGTGTATGGTGGATTGATGATGGAAATGTGATGGAGATGGAGAGAAATTGATGAAGTTGATGGAGTTGTTGGGGTGATGAAAGGTGGTGGAGTGTTTTTGTTTTTGGTGCTTCAATATTTGCCTTGGGTGCTGAGGAATCGTGTGGCTGTGGCTCATTACTTAGCCACCAAGTTCAGATCCGACGCACCAGATCTGATCTGAGGTGCGTCGCTTGCCTGGGCGCATGCTAGGCTCGCCTGGGCGGATTCTGGCACCAGCTGGTGCTTCTGGCACACCTGGTGCGTGGGGTGGAGAGCCTTGGCGCGCCAAAACGCGATTTCTGGTGCGCTGGTGTGGTGTCGCGCTCGCCTGGGCGCACGGTTGGCTGGCCTGGGCGGTTTTTCCCCTGGCTTGGTGCACCATGAACAGTGCACCCGCCTGGGCGCATGGCTGGTGCGCCTGGGCGAGAATCAGGGTTTTCAACCTTCGATTCACCGTAACTTCTTCGTTAACCGTCGGATCGGGTCCAAATTTTTAGACATGCTTCTTCACCCCATAAACTTCACATCCAACGGTGGAATTTATTTTCTTAGCATCCTATAATAAATTTCTAATTTTCTCTTTTCGGTCGATTTCTAACATCTAAAACGCCGATTTAACTCCCGATTTCGCTTATTTGACTTTGCCCAAGGCCACAACTGCCTTCTATACAACCCCTAGGACTTATAATCACCACTCACCTATCTACCAAAATTCATTAAGTCGTTATTCCAATTTTTTTAAGGTTTTTAATTAATAATTTCATTTAAATCAAAGTATAGGATGTTACAATTCTCCCCCACTTACTGGAATTTCGTCCCCGAAATTCCATTCTGTCCCTCAATTGGAGAACCACCCCACTGATAAAACTTTAGCCTACGGTTTGGATTTTCCTCCCGTTTAGTTCGTCTAATTCTCGACTCACGTTTACTTAGACAAAACCCAAGTTGGATTGCTAAGTTGCTCCCCCACTTGGAATTAACATACTATATTATCTCGATACCCGAAGGTAAGAGACCGATTATATCAGCTTTTGATCGTCTCCCATGGAACTTCCGACGAAGAACGCAAGGATTAAACGATGACAATTACTGAATCCATAGAATTTCACGAAGAATTTATGTTGCTATTTTAGGGAGACAGAATAAGATCATGTAATCCACAGACTTTTGCAGAATACAACGGATCATGGCTAGAACTCTACTCGTCCATAAGGAACGAGCCGAGTAGATAAAACGGGGACTCCAGGGATATTGAATATTCCAGGATGAGAATTAAGGGTAAGTCGCAAATTCGCTCTTCTTAGTCGGCTGGAAGGAGGCAATCTTTGATTACGACGTAAAAGCCACTACTCTATAATTGCATCGGACCAAATAGAATAAGAAGAAGGAGATCCACTTTTACTAATCGAATCATTAGTCAAAGTTTCACAGAAATAGTAATGGAGCATTCAAATGATGATTGGGTAATCATGATCCAAGGTGGGCATATATATATATACTTGAAATTTAGGTGTTTCGTTGTTCACTAAGCTAACTCTATAGAGTTATAAACCAAGTCTTGATGCTTGTTAATGACCAAACTTTCACCTACTTTGAATCGAACCTTCAAGGATGCTTGAATAAATTCGGTATAGACTAAGAGTGTCTATGGAATCTGACTCTTATGCCACTTTTAGGAGTCACAACACGCTTAAGATTTACATCACTCCTACGATTGAAGGCCAAACGGTGTTTTACCACTTGTGGTTGGTCAATCGTTAAAATTGTTCAGTCTCGATGTGGAGACTTCACAAATTTATTAAGATTTGTTCTCATGACAGAGGGTCATCTAGGAATCTTGGTAAGATTCCTAGTAAGTTCTGGATTACCCATATTCGGTTCGGTCTCTATGATAGTTAGAGTTAGTTCATGTAAGGTTTTGCTTAACTCGTTCTATGATTCTAGTATGCACTAATACTATTCTACAATCAGGAAAAACAACCTAAGGTTCTCCTTCCTTCCATTTTGTTCTAGGTCAAATTCTAGATTTTACAACAAGTTTTGGGAAAGGTATTTTCCGGTCAGCTGATTTTCTTACAAGGGATTTACTTCTTGGAAGCCACTGCTTCGGCTGTCTCGATTTCACTTAAAAGGTTGTGATGACAGTATCCATTAATAGATGCGAAGATTGAGGTGATCAATCCCAATCTCACGTCTATTAATAGTACATCACTGTTAAATGGTTGTTGACAATGTTATCATTTAACAAATGCAAGGATTAGAGTGATCAGTTCTAACCTCACACTCCATTAGATAATAACATTATCGCAGTTCTTGCTTAAGCGTTTTAACTAATGCCTTACACTTATAAGCTCTTTCTAAGGTCAGATTTGTTTTGGTATATCACTAAATTTTTCAGAACGAGACCTAAATCAGGAATGCAATCCAAGGAATGTAGTTATCAAAACGACGCCGAAGAAAATCACTTCCTACAATACCTAAGGGCATTGGTTGATTGATTTTCGTTCGCTTAGGCCCAACATTAACTTATTTTGAACTATTGGCCAGCCATTTAAAATAGATAGAGGGAGTATACTTCGTATGGTTTTACTAAAAGCTTAACAAGGGTAGAAACTTACAGCTCCTAAGATGTTCATAATTTTATAGGGCGACTAGGGAAAATTTGCAAGAATACTCAATTTCCTAATTCCAACAACAACTACAAAAGATCGCAACATACAAGACGTACCCCTCGGAATATGCTGACTTCCAGGTGCCTGCTGCTGCTGTAACATAACTGCTTCCTCCCGTACACCCTTCAGGGGACAATTTGCAACGAAATGCCCCGGTTGCCCACATTGAAAACAACGCCCTTTCATACTTTTTCTCAGCACCTTCCAACATTCGCCCCCATGAAACTTCCCACAATGGACACAAGTAGACTTGGGAAACTGAGGGGTTACCATCAGCCTTGCTTTCTTTGAAGTAACCCTCTCGATCTCAGGTTTAGAATGAACCTTTGATTTCCCTGTGGCACCTTTCGACCTCGCCATACCTTTATCCCAAACGCTGGCCCAATGTACTAGCTGAGCAAAGTTGTCCTTGGGTACCTTTCCAAGAACTGCTCTGAGATCTCCACGGAGTCCTGCAAGGAACTTGATGCATTTGATTTCTTCATTCACACCCTTATAGCTGGTAGCATAGCGAATCAGGTCCTCAAATTTCCCTACATATTCATCAACACTCATGTTCTCTTGTCTCAAGCATTGGAAAGCACGTTCCTTTTCCTTTCGGACATCTTCGAAAAGATACTTTCCCCGAAACCTTTCCTTGAATGCGTCCCATGTCACTTTTTGTTCATTGGTCTCCATACACTTTTGAACCTGCTCCCACCACTGCTCTGCATCTCCAACGAGTGCATATTGAACCAGAAGGACTTTCTGTTCCTCAGGCGGCGATATATCGTGGAGAATTTCTTCTATCTCCCGAAGCCACTTCCGAGTTACATTCGGATTATAGCCACCCTCGAACTTAGGGGGACCATGCCACTTGAATTCAGACAACCAATGAATTTCAGCTGGGGAGGGATCCTGAATTGCCTGAGACGACTGGTTAAGTGAAGCTATGGTTGTCACAACCGTAGCCACCAATTCAGCTTGTCTTTGATTGATTTGGACCAAACTCTCTATGATTGCAGCGATCCTATCATCGTCACTGCGCCTGCTTGCCATAACTTCTAATCCCTGAAAAATGACAAGTTAATACATATATTATTTAGTAGTAATAACTACTCTATCTTATTACTCTAATTTAGTCACTTATTTACTCATATCGGTTACTCGCTTGGTGAGTAACCACTTGGAGATGTGAGTCCACACTCCAAAGGCCGAGGGAAACTGCTCTGATACCATAAAATGTAACACCTAAGTTTATTTACCCTTTTTATACCCTTAATTAAAAATAGCGACTTGAAAATTTCTTTTTTAACTTATGAATTGATTAGGAAAAACTCTTAGTTACTTTTAATTCATAAGAAAATCTCCCGTCAAACGGACGAAGTTTCGTTTGTTTTTAATACTTTTCCCAAAATTCCTGTTCTCCTGCAATCTGATAAATAACACATTTTCAAATAGCAAAGCCAGCAGGGCTATTCACATATATAACAGTTTGTGCAACTTCGTGCACGCATCAGAAAAGCCAGTTTAAGACATCAGAGTTAAAAGCATCAAAGTTAGCGGAATATAAACAAGTTAGGAAAACAGTTTTTCCCCAAAATAGACCCCTTTCCCAATAGGAGTCGTCCTGGGCCCCTAAAAGCTATTTACATTTATACGCAACAAAAAAAAATGATTCACATCATCGGGCCCAGGACATTCCCATGTCCTACATGACTAAAGGTAACCTACTCTCTCTGGGAGGAAGAGTACTCCTGCTCGGCCTGATCTTGTGCAAACTCTTCCTCAGTACCTGTGAAGATAGTAAGGAGTGAGTATTACACATAAAATGGGGAGGCAGTTTCCAATTAAGACATAATGCGACACTAAGCCATATACAAATAACAATTCAATCACAACATAATAAGAGTCAATGTATCACAATTCATTTTCAAGTATTCATTATTTTCTCAAATTGATTTTTATTTAACATTTTCTTAAGTCTTTTGTTCCATGTATTTTAATCATATTCATATTTTTTACTATCTGTCCCTGGTCACGACCTACTGCGTCTGCACTCCTGTACACTCACGACTTACTGCGTCCGGGTGTGTTTCTCAATCCCCTGGTCACGACCTACTGCGTTCGCACCACCGCGCGATAACGACTTACTGCGTCCGGGTATGTTTCTCAAATCCCCTGGTCACGACCTACTGCGTTCGCACCACCGCGCGATAACGACTTACTGCGTCCGGGTGTGTTTCTCAATCCCCTGGTCACGATTATATATTATAACTTAATTAGCACAATTCAACATAATATCACAACTCAAATCATTAAACAACATAAGCATCATCAACATCACCAAATAACAAAATGAAACATATCAACATCCAATAATTTCCCTAAGTTATAAATTCTAATTTGACAATTATTCTCTATCATATCAACCTAAACTACACAAAAATCTTAGTACCCATTATATGCATATTGTAAACTAAACCCCAGAGTAAGGTAATACTCACTATAACCCACTCCTTACCTTAAATTAGCAAAGAGTAAATAGAACCTTAGTGAGCCCTAGCTCAAAACCTTGGAAACTTTGAACTTCCTAAGTCTAGCTTGCCACCTCAATAAGGAAATGATGAAGTGATCCTTGTCTTTGCCTTGGTTTGAGTTGGAAGGCATAAAGCAAAGCTCCTACATGACCATGGATGCAAGAACCCTAAGGGTTTTAGAACAAAATTCATGAACTAAGGAGAGTTTGAATGAAAAGAAAAATAACTCATGGCATGAAGCTTACTTACCCCAATCAATGGTGGAAATTTGAAAACCAAGAAGAGAAGGGAGGGAGTAACTCGTGTGAGCCAAGGAGGAAGAGGAATGAACTTCAAACAAAATCCATGGAGCAAGCTTGATGAGTTTTGGTTGATTTTGGGTTGAGGTGCCCAAGAATCAAATGTGTATGGTGGATTGATGATGGAAATGTGATGGAGATGGAGAGAACTTGATGAAGTTGATGGAGTTGTTGGGGTGATGAAAGGTGGTGGAGTGTTTTTGTTTTTGGTGCTTCAATATTTGCCTTGGGTGCTGAGGAATCGTGTGGCTGTGGCTCATTACTTAGCCACCAAGTTCAGATCCGACGCACCAAATCTGATCTGAGGTGCGTCGCTCGCCTGGGCGCATGCTAGGCTCGCCTGGGCGGATTCTGGCACCAGCTAGTGCTTCTGGCGCACCTGGTGCGTGGGGTGGAGGGCCTTGGCGCGCCAAAACGCGATTTCTGGTGCGCTGGTGTGGTGTCGCGCTCGCCTGGGCGGTTTTTCCCCTGGCTTGGTGCACCATGAACAGTGCACCCGCCTGGGCGCATGGCTGGTGCGCCTAGGCGAGAATCAGGGTTTTCAACCTTCGATTCACCGTAACTTCTTCGTTAACCGTCGGATCGGGTCCAAATTTTTAGACATGCTTCTTCACCCCATAAACTTCACATCCAACGGTGGAATTTATTTTCTTAGCATCCTATAATAAATTTCCAATTTTCTCTTTTCGGTCGATTTCTAACATCTAAAACGCCGATTTAACTCCCGATTTCGCTTATTTGACTTTGCCCAAGGCCACAACTGCCTTCTATACAACCCCTAGGACTTATAATCACCACTCACCTATCTACCAAAATTCATTAAGTCGTTATTCCAATTTTTTTAAGGTTTTTAATTAATAGTTTCATTTAAATCAAAGTTTAGGATGTTACATAAACCAACCACAACTACGTTTGTCGGAATTAAGTCCGACTCCGCTTTTCCCATCCTTTTGAACACATTCCAAGGCAAAACATTAACGGCGGCCCCTCCATCTACCAATACTCGATTTAGGGGCTTCCCGTCAACAATGGCCTTAATATGTAAAGGCCTTAGGTGTTCTCTTTTACTCTCCTCCAATGGTTCAAATTGAGCAATGTGACCAATGTCAACTTCCAAATGAAGTTAATCTAAAAGGAAAAGACATTCGGGAAGGCCTGGTACTTCATCACTGAGATATGAATCGTCAGAATCATCACTCATATTCCCTTCTTCATGTGCATGGTCTCCAGGCATGTCGAAAGGCAAACCAACATTGTTAATTGAGAGACTTCCAATCTTCCTACTTTGAGCATCTATCATGTCTTGATCATTGACAATGATATCCAAGCTATCTTCAGAGTCCCCCTCATATGATTCACTCATCTGATTCGATCCTTCGGACTTCCTTACCCACTTCTGCTTCAGTTTGCCTCTTTGTCGGTTTTGAACCGTTTTCGGCTTTATACTTGCAACGAGACACCCTTGATCATTTGAGGGTAATTCGTCAATATTGACTCCTTCAGCCTCTGCCTTCCGGATTCTCTGAAGCCTCCTTTTCTGAGTACGTGTCAAACCGTGATAAATCGACCCAGATGTCGATTCTGACTGTGCCTTCTTCTGAAAGACTCGATCGTATGCACCTGGCCTTGAAGGATGTCCTCCATAAATCCTTCGACTAGACAAAGGTCTTCGAGATTCTCGAGCCAATTCCCGTCGGATGTTTTCTCGTTCCTGGACCCTGGCTAGTATCTTCTTTCTCAAATCTTCTCTTTTGGATCCTCTTCCTTTCTGTGTTGCAGTCTTTCGGTCATAGACCACTTGGCATCTTGGACAGATTTGAACATCGCCATTTCGCTTCCTCCTACAGAAATGTCGGAGTGATTCTCCGTCTTCAGGAAACACTTCGGCGTCATAAGCCAATGAAAGAGTGCTAACAGAAAATACTCCTTGGGCCTCGACTTCATTGACCTTCTTTTGGAAAGGATCAGTGTCGATCTTCATATCCTTTGCTACGAACTTCAGTTTTCCCTTGTCAATTCCCTGCTGAATTAAGTCCCTGAAAGCAAAGCAACCATTGGTATCATGAGTGAAATTGTTATGATATTTTCAATACTTTCTGCATCTTAATTCTTCTTTTTTCAACAACTTATGACCTTCTGGCAATTTAATTTGTTTATCCTTTAACAACGATTCGAAAACTTGTTTAGTTTTGGAAACGTCGAAAGTGTATGTTTTCTTATACAAATTTTCGCTAACGGGTTTAGACGGTCGTAAGGCAGAACATGAATAAGGTTTTTCATTTCCTAATTCTATCACGTTAACCTCTGAACCACCGTCGCAAGATTCCCCGTCAGAAGGTTGAGAATCGACGTAATGGATGTGTTCCCTTTTTGGAACTTTAAGATCTTTCCCTTTTATTTTTTTCGTTTCTTAGATTTTCAATCTGCCGAACGCAAGCGGCTAACTGTGCCAAATCTAACAAATGTTGGGTAACTAATTTCTTACGGATATGATATTCTAAAGGCGACACAGCCATCTTAACCACTTCCGGTTCAGGAATTGGAGTAAAACATCTATTCCTCATTTGCCTGAAGCGTACCAAGTAGTCATCGATCGGCTCTCCAGTGCATCTTTTCACACTTAACAAATCTGTCAAGGCAACTCTCAATTCGCCTCTATAGAATTGTTCGTGAAAAGCCCTTTCTAATTGGGTCCAAGCGTGAATAGAATTTGATCGCAAAGTTGAGAACCAAGAAAAAGCATTTCTTGTCAAAGAACTAGGGAATAGCCGCATTCTGATAGCTTCATCAGCGGCCAAATCACCCAATTCAATAGTGTAGCGAGTGATGTGTTCGACTGTAGATTCTCCCGCTTCACCGGCAAACTTCGACAATTTCGGTATCTTTGTTCCTCTTGGGATTTCTGTTAACTGTACCCATTCTGGAAAGGGTGAATTGAAACCTGGCTGATTAGCCATGCCAACATTGAACCCGATCCGACTTAGTGCTTGTTCAACTATTCTGTTGACATCATCCGGTTCGACTCGCGTTTCTCTTCCCTGTCGAAGCAAGTGTCGAGCCAAATTTTGCCTTGCTAGTGCCGCCTGAAGGTCTTCCCCTCTCTGCATGAATGCGACTTGCGTCGGATTCTGAACAGGTTGAGGTGCTTCAACATTTGGGTGGAAGACTACTTGTTGATTCTCTGGCAACACATTACCTGCACTAAAAGTTGGGTTAGTATGAACATGATCCCACGTCGTAGGGACTCTACTATCTTGTTGTGGTGACGACATCTGAGCAGTATGTCGCATTTCTTGGCCATTAGGGTAACCTTGTACCAAAATTGGCCTTGGTAGATTTCTATCTACGGGTGGAGTATTGACGGACTCGCTATGCTCATTGTCGTCGACACCTAAGACTTGATTTAATCTTTTCATGTATTGGGCAATTTTCCCACAAGTCTCATTTGTCACCAACATTGCTGGGTTGATAACCGAACCCAACTGAGCCGTCAATTGATCAACCAATTGCACATTAGCCTCTTCGATTTGCTGACGGATATGTGTAACGAGATTGATAGGCATGTATCTTGAACCGTTACTCGTACCAGCCATATCCTTAGCAGAACGCATGAAAGCCATGTTAGTGGCCCCCGTCGTCGCATTTGTGCTGCCTACTGAACTACTCAAAGGCCATGTCAACGTTGATCCTGGGACAAAACCAGGTGGCAAACCGTAGGGAGGGACTTGACCCCCGCTATTGGAACTGCTACCAAAAGTAAATCCACTGGTGAGGTTTCCCCCATTTGGGCCATTATTTGGCCGTTGAATTGTGGTTACGACAGTTGATTCCACGGCGGAACCGCTACCTCCGGTCATTTGAGGAGCACTTGTCGAAACACTAGGCGTAATAATTTCTGAAATAACGGTGGTCTGTTGACCACCTTGACTTGTAACAACCATTGACGATGAAGGTGGCAAAGTTATGCCACTTCTCAAACGCATGCAAACAAGCACAAGTTACTCTGAACCTGTCCCACTGGGCGTGCCAATTTTGTTTGCGGGGTTTTCGTCCGACGCCTGCCGAACTGACGGTTATGTGTGGGGTGTGGGTAACGACAGGTTAAATGGTAATCTTGTGAAAGGAACTTGACCGTATTTTTGGTATTTTTGTGTATTTGGACTCGAGTTGAGCGAAGGCAAATGCGAGTAAACTTAAAATCGGCACCAAGAACACGATGCGGCGGGAAATCAAGAGTGCAGTAAAGTCAATGGCTTGGAATCGTAAAGGAAAGCGATTAAATTGTGCGGTAAAGTAAATTGCAGGTAATGAAAAGTGCATGAAAACGTAAAGATTGCATCGAAATTAAACGGGTGGAAGATTGAGGTTCTTTACAATGGCGTTTCTCCGTTTGTCTGCTCTGGTGAGACGTTTAGGATTTTAGCCTGATGTGTTAACCTAGCAACCGACCCCGATTACAAACTAAGGACTTCCTATTTATAGGAATCCGAAAACTATTTACAAACCTACTCGCACGTTCTGCACAACCGCAGAACCCACGTTTTTTATAACTACCCACTACGCTATCCCCCACGATGTAATTGCCCACGTCGTGGTTTGGGCTTAATGGATGCTTCTGTCGACTCGTGGTGACATCTTTGCTGAAAACCGCTTCGGTTGACATCTTCCTTCGACTGCAACCTTTGACTCTTGTCTAAGTCTCTTTGTTGCTTGAAATATTGACGTTATTGTGCTCCAGCCTCTTGGTTTTGAGATGTCGTCCGACATCGAGCTCCTTTCGACAGACGGGGCTATCGCTGAAATAGGCGTTCGACCCGCTGTCGGCCTTAGACGCATTCGATCGATATTGGTGACATGTAATTCAACTAAACACTGTTTCACCAACATTCAATCAAAAACATGCCCCCGACACTTCTAATAGAATGTCGTCAAAGGACTTTTTTCCTTTAACTCTTTAATAGGAAAGGCAGTCTTGGTCGATCCTAGCAGGACACAAACCTTGACCTATGGGATTACAGAGATCTTTCCAATGGTTATTTATCAAGTTAAACGTTTCCTCCAATTTGGAGTCCTTAACATTAACCCAAAACACCGGAAATGTAATCTATGTAATCCCACATGTTTATCCTTTCACTATTCAAGAGGATAAAGGTGGTGTTCGGGGAAGACATTCCTTCATTTCCTTGTTCTCACCCAAACACCTTAATCTCACATGTTTATCCTTTGGTGCACTCGTGTTTATGTGGAATGTGAATCGCTTCTCCTCTTTCCAGAAATCATGAAGGCATTCTTTAAGTTTCTCCATTGTAACTCGTGGCTTTTCTTGGTGAAAACTGAGGATTTTATAGCCACAAGTAACATTAAATGCCTCCATAATTACTTTGCCGTTCCCAATGCTGATTAGACGTTTCTGTCTCTTCTTTTCTTGTGTCACCACTCTTTCGACACAGACCTCTTGTTTCCACCTCTTCCTTTTGTCGACACACGTTCACGTCCGTTGAGATCACTTTTAAGTCATGCCACTTAAGTACACCTCCCTCGACATCACTTATGTTGTCGACACAATATCCTTTTGTCGAAATCTTCACTGTGTCGAACTGTACGTACACCTCCTTCGAAGTCACTTTTAAACAAAAACGCTTAAGTACACTTCCGTCGATGTCACTTATACATCCGACATCACAACCTTTTGTCGATTTCGATTTCCCGTTAACACCAAGTAAAGCAAACCAGTGTTTGAAAAGAGAAAAAGGGGAAAAAAGGCTGAAAGCGGTAAATGAAATGTAAAGTGCAGTGAAGTAAAAGGACATGAAAAATAAAGTACATAAATCTTAAAGTGCAAGACACTTAAAGTGCCGAAAGATAAAAGATTGGAAGATGGTAAATTTTATTGAAAATAAAAGAGAAGTTACATGGTGTTTTTCGATAACCAAATCGTTAAGATGTTAGGAATAACCCAGTTTAAACCTTAATTACGTTGAGAATTCTCCTATTTATAAACAAAGAATAAATAACTCCCTATATAATTTATTAACAAATGGATTACTATTATTCTTCACATTTGAAATTCAAAATAAAAACTAATAAGTGTCTCTCCTAACATTAAGTCTTCGACGCTGAATTTAGTGCATGACTTTGACATTTAGCTTTGACAACATTCTTCATTACATCATTGACTACAAGATTTTTCCTTCCTCTTCCCGCCTGAAGGGCAATACTCCATCACAATTTTTTTATCTTTGATCAAGTCTCGAATTAAATGATATTTGATGTCAACATGCTTGCTACGTAAATGAAAGACTGGATTTTTTGACAAAGAGTAATTTTTGATTTACTATCAAAAAAAATCTTTGTTGGACTATCTTTTTGATGTTGTTATTCACCCAATAATCTCCATAACCAAACTGCTTGAGTAGCACAATTTGTTACAGCAATGTACTCTGCCCTTACCACTTCGGTCGGGAGCCTCACATATCTCAACAAACTCTGGCATGAGTAGTTCCCTTTCAATTGAAACTTTTCGGCTTCCTAGCCTATATCGTTTCTTTGGGGGAATACTCATCTTAGAAAATTTATTAAGATAGAGAGGGCCGTAGAATGGATCACTTGTCTGATGGTTTCTGATACACAAGATCCTCATAAGAGGCGAGTGTAGAGCATACTCCATCTCTGAGAAGGATTCATACTTGTATCATGATTTGAGCTTTAAGGAAGAACTTAAAACTTTTAGCTAGAATTCATATTTTAGAACACACCAAAGTTTATTGATTTCAATCTGAGGATTACAACAAGGAAGGGTCTCTATATATAGAGCCCGAAGAGATAAGCCACTACACAAAGCCGGATTTCAAACCTCATAAGTCCGGACTACAAACCAAAAGAAAATAATTCAGTACAATTATTACATAAAAGAGATTCCTTGCTAGGCATACTTTAATAAGGCTGACAATCACATGACTGACAGCAAAGAGACATGGTCCACTAGTTTTTGTCGCTTAGGCAATCACGGAGTTGGCAAATTGTAATTCTTCCATGACTCAGAACTAATGGACCCATACATTCGGTTCCACCATGGTGTGTCGTCTTCCTTTTCTTTCAACAAGTCTTCCATCAGTTCTTCATTAGGGTCTTGTGAATCTATCATCATGTCTTCTGGTGGTGTTAGCCCTGTAGGAGCTTCTGAAGAGTTCATTTGTGGACCTACTCCACTGGATGTTTCTGGACAATTGTTCAAAGAACATAAATATTTAAATAGAATTTTATCGACATCTTTTAATAGGGGATAGGTGTCAACAGTGTCCCAAATTTCTGCATGTCCCTCTGAGAAGAGATTAGAGGTTGACGGGGGTTGTGAACATGTCCTGTTGATGATAAAGATGGTTTTGATCTTGCCAAGAGCTCTGGCTGGAAACTTAGTGGTCTCAACATATAACTGGGCACGCCACCAATCTAAAGTAGAAAACCAATTCAGAATAACCCAAAAAGGATGAGTATGATTTTCAGGAGTGGTTAAGAATTCATATGCAGTCTGGGTATCTAGGATCAGGGCAACTTTATATAGAACAGTCAAACACCAAACATACCATAAGAGTTCTTTGGAAAGATCAAGATGCTTTGATGGTTTAAGGTGAATGAGGTTTTTGAAGATATAGTTTGGATGAAACAGCGGTTCTTCATCTGTGGTGTGAGTGTATGGTAAGGCTTTGTGGAGAAAGTAAAAAACATGGCTTTGGGCATATTCCTTTACTTGACCTGGTGTGGAGGACACCGAGATTCCAGGTGGAAGGAAATTTGCATCAGAGGATGGATCATTGGAACTTCCTGCCATGAAGATGAAAGGTATGGTGGAAGTATTTGTAATCATGTGGACTGACTTGGATGGTCTTGATAAGAAATCAGGGATAAGATTGTCTCTTCCTTTGACATGCCTTACTGTGAGGTCATATCTATCAAACCATGCTTTTAACCTGAGAACCTGGGGATCAGGAGGCATCCTGTTCTTGAATTCTAAGATTTTTGGGAAAGCAGAGTTATCCATCCATACTTCAAAGAAGTAAGGTCTTAGATGAAAGTCAAACTTTTGAATTCCATACTTGACAGTGAGGGCTTCTTTGTAAGTTGTATGGTAATGTTTTTCAGACTCTTTGAATTGTCCACTAGCATGTCCGCAATAGTGGTTTTTCCCTTGATCTTGTTCTATAAGAATTGCACCCCAGTGGTCATCGCTGGCATCAGTTTGAAGGATTCTCTTCCCTTCCCCTGGGATCTTCAAGGCCGGTGGACTTTGAGCAAACTCCTTTAGATGTCTAATTGCATCAGTTTGAATTCTTCCCCAAGGAGGCGCGTCCTTTTTGAGCATTCTGGAGAGAGGGCTGGTCCACTTGGAAATATGAGGAATAAAGTCTCTGATATAATTTACTATTCCAAGGAATTGTTGAATTTGTTTTCTGCTAAGGTTCTCATTTGGGAAATTTACCAACTGTTCTGCAATATGTGGTTGGGGTTGATATCTTCCTTGGGAGCACCTCATACCTAAAAAATCTATCTCAGGTTGTCCAAGATAAATCTTCTTTTCAGTTAGCATAATGCCATGCTTATCTGCAATGGAGAAGAAATCTTCAAGGAGACATTCGTGCTCTTCTGGGGTGAATGAGAAAAGCAATATATCATCAATGTAGATGAATGCTCGGCCCAAGATAGGTTGGAAGATCCTGGTTATAGCCTTCTGGAATAAGGATGGAGCTATTTTGAGTCCAAAAGGCATGACAGTCCATTGGTAATGGGCCGTTGGTATGCAAAAGGCTGTTTTGGGCCGATCTGCTGGTTCAATTCCCAGTTGCCAAAACCCAGATTTCAGATCAAACTTTGAAAAGATTTTTGCATCTTTGATAAGAGTGATTAATGCTGTTGATTTTGGAATTGGGAATTTGTCATCTTTAAGGAAGTAGTTCAGTGGCCGATAATCAATTACCAATCTCTTCTTGCCTCGAACCTTTTCTGCTCTTCCATCAACATAAAAAGCCTGGCAGGCCCATTCAGAACTAGTGGGCTCAATAAGGCCAAGCTCTAGCAACTGAGAGCATTCCTTTCTGGCTTCTTGTAATGCAGATGGAGTCATGCCTGGGTGTGTGGCCTTTGTTGGATTAATATCTTCATTCAGTTTGAAAGGCAACTGAACAAAAAAGTCCTTGTTTTTCCAGAGGGGATTTGGGTGCTTAAATTATCCATGGCTATCAGCACAGAGAGTTGCTAACTTCATCTTGATGTCCAGAAATCTTGGCGGAGCATCGTTTAGTGCCAACAGGTCTCCTTCTATAGCAAATAAATTCTGAACCTTTGTGTAAGGTTGGAAGGATCTCTTGAACTTCAGTCCCCTGGGAAGAATCTGTAAATTCTTTGCTTTCACATAAACATCCATGTCGATGAGAATATCCTTATCAGGAAGGTGGCTACCTATCACTTTTGCCCATACGGTACAGGTGGAGAAGAACCTGATTCCTATCGGATGTATGCTTATCAGTTCAGTTTTGAAAACCTTTCCATCAGCTGCATGGAAATACTGAGTGTGAGGCTTCCAATCTTCCGGAGGAAGTACTCGGGGATTCATTATTGAGTAAGCAGCTCCTGTGTCCATATATGCTATTGCCCTTTTTGGATGGGCATATTTACTTGAAAGGATTTGGACAGGAAAGTTTGGTTTTGGCGGGATTGGTTGAACGCTGTTGATCTCCTGAAGAGGAGTTATTGGAAAAACTGGGAAGATATCTTCTTCTTCATCTGAAGATGTTGAGATAAGGCTTGAGTCTGATTCTTGTAGAGCAAAAGCAGTGTTTTCATCTGCTTCGCTTTGTTCTGAGAATATGGATTCAACATCACCTTCAAGGGGTCCAAGATAATGAATCATCTTGGCTGCCTTAGCAGACTTACTTGGACATTCTTTGGCGTAATGACCTTTCTTTCCACAGATAAAACAGCGTTGCCCTTTTGACTTTCCTTTGTGACTTTTTCTTCTGAAGAATTTGACATTCCTCCTTTTATTTTTGCTCTTGGAGAAAACTTCAACATTCTTCTTGTGATTTTTCTTTTTCATCTTGCAGTCACAGTGCTTGTCTTTACATTTCATTTCTAAATATGATTTTTTGCAGGGCTGCTTGAATTTTGCTTTTTGATTAATAACATCTGTAAACAGCTGATGTTGTCTGCAAAATTTTTCATGGGCTTCAAGAGTGCACTGATGAATTTCTCCTAGTGAGCAGGTGGACACTTCTTTCTGTAAGTTGGCCAAGGCCATCTTAGAAACTTCTGGTTGTAATTCTTGAGGAAGGGAGGCCACATAAGTATGCTTGAGACTAGGATCATTGAATCCATTGAGAAGATAGAACCTTTGTAACATTCTCTTATAATGCCGGTTTAGATCCTTAATCTTCAGTGAGCAACATTTCATATCAAAGTACTCTTGCCTTAACCTTTGTTCATGAATCGAGACATTTCCGATGAACTCAGCATGGAGATGTCCAATGAATTCTGACACATCTCTGGATCTGAGAAGTTGGTCTTGATTCACCGCTCCTAGGGTGATGTACCATTCTTTCATGACGCCCGTCATCCTAGAACAAAATTCTTCAAGGATCTTATAAGAATCAGCTGATGGACTTAGAAACTTGGTGTCAAGCCATGCCTTGAAGTCTAACAATCTTTTTCTCCATTTGTCAGGGGGGATGTCATCAAAAGTAAAGAAGGGTCCTCCATTCCCCTTTTTGTTGGGCCGGAGAGAATTTCCTTGGTCTCCTTCCATGCTCTCAGGAGGAGATTCATACTGATAATCTCCTTCGTCATCTCGATCCACCATCAAAATTCGGGAAACATCGACAAATCCTTTTTCTGAGTTTTGTTCGGAAAATTCCAAAGTGGAATTTGTATCTTCTGAGGATTGCGAAAAGCTAGAGATATCAGATGTGTCTGACGTCTCTCCTTGTGCACCGGATGCTATAAAAGCTTCTGCTTGGAAGATTACTCCTTTGCCATGAGACTTAGGAGTAGGTGGTTTCGTCTTTTCTTCTTCCTTTTCTGAAGATGAAGAGGCAATCCTTTGGGTTTTTTGCTTTCTTGGGCGGATAGCAGGTTTTGAAGATGACTGAGGAGCCATATGTGTCAAAGGTCTTTGAGAAAAGATGGGAGATACTCTCGAAATATTGTGAGAGACTAACCCTGGAGTTTCTTTGAAGATAGGGCTAGTATAAACTGGAGGTTTAGTGGGAGACAAAGAAGGACTCCATCGGGAACGAACGCCTGGGCTTTGATTTGCAGAGGCCCTGGATTGAGCTAGATCCTCCATATGCTTTATTTCTTCTTTTAGGCGTGTCAGTTCTCTTTCCTTTTGGACAAATTCATCTCCCCAAGTCCGGCTTTCAAGAAATTCTTGTAATTGCAACTCTATTTGTGCTATCTTCTTTTTATTTTTTTCATAGAGTTTTTGGAGAGTTGATGATAAATATTGGAGCTTCTGATTATTTACCCCAATTTCATCTGTAATCTTGTCCATTTTGGCATCAATTTTTTGTAGGATTGCATTCTGTGCTTTGCTATTTTCTGTATGCCAGTTGAGTACTTCTTCTGCTTGGCTCAAAGGTTTGTATTTTCCATCTGATTGAATTTCTGTGCTCTGAACAAAAGGCTTTGATGCTCTGCTTCCAGAAGGATCTACAGTTCTTTCCAAAGGAGGAAAATCTGAGGGCGAGAACATCATGCAAGGAACTGGAGTGAATTCTATTGTAGAGATCTTCAGGGGCTTGCATCCTCTGTAAGAATCTTTAGGAGACCAGCTGATTAAGTTGGGATCATCTGGAGGATGAGGGCTCAACAATCCTTCCTTTTCCAGTATAGCTAGAGCTTCATGGTATATAGGCAAAGCAGGCTGTTTCTTGTGGATTCCTATCCAAGGGCCATTATCTGGATCCGATCTCCTCTGAGGGGGAGGAGATGGTTTGCATCTGGCATTTCTTCCTTTTCTGGGAGTTTCTTCTTCTCCATCAGAGTCCCAGAAATGGGAGTATTTACATTCACAGTCAGGATGACACATACTTGGGTCTATATCCCAAATAAAATGTCCATCTATCCTATCTGTAAAGACTGGGCTTGCATCAGATTTGAAGCTATGAACAGGGATATCCTCTTCACTGGATATTGGCGTGATCATCATCGAATGAAAGATAGTAGGTGTACTGCTTGGTTCTCCCTCAGGCTTCTTGAAATGGGTTCTGACCAATCCGTCAGTGGATCTTCTGAAGGTGGCTTCAAAAGACTGGATGGGTTTCTGTTCCTGATGCAACTTTTCATAGGAGGTAACCCATTCTAAAGGGATGAGTTTCTTTAATTCTTCTCTAGGAATTCTCCTCGGGATCTGCACTATAGAAGGATGTTCTTCTTCATTATTGGCCATGACGAATAGGGCATCATCGTGACAAGTTGGCAGAGGTAAATCTATAGAATGATTCTGGAGCCTATAGATTATTTGGTGGTGGAGGGTGGCTGCAAGGGCTTCAGAGACTTGATCTGCACCTGTAATCTGAACTTGAACTTTTAGCCTCTTTGGTAAGGTTGGATCTTTTAGGCTAACATTGTAGTTGGGGAAGATGGTGAGAACCACACTTCCAGCATCAAGGGTGGTTAAAACAGTTCCAATAACAACATTTTCATAGTGGAGGAAGCTGGAGTCTAGGAGGGCTATTCTGGCGGTGACAGGAAGGTCTTTTCTCCCATGTAGGGAAAGGATCAGTCTTATTGCTCCGAAATGAAGGGTACTGTATCCTTCTGTTCTCCAGTGGTTGATTAAGGGCTTGAGTATTTCAAGATCGACATATTGCTCCTGAGAAGTGGCCGCAAGGCTGCATTGGTCCAATCGGGAAGATTGGATATATTCTTTCACATCTGGTCTTTTAGTAGTAATCAGGTTTCTTATGGTGTTCAGAACAGATCTTTTTCTTCTGAAAATATTATAAGGGCTCAAGAGGGGAGGAACAGTGTTTGTAATCTGAGCATCCTCAGGGACATAAGAGTACTCTATCAAGTTCTCTATTTTTGAGGATATAGTTTTTGTACAAGAAGAGGGCAAGGATAGGGATGAGCTTAGTAGAACAGGGTGCGTATTTGTTGGAGTAAGTGTTTTGGATTCCATGTGTAGGAGGGTGTCTTCCTTACTCACTCTTATCATAATACTCATATGATCCTCCCTTTTTACCCGGGGGTAAGATGTTTCTTGGAGGACCAAGTGTTGATACCCAATTTTGTCCCCCAAAAGAAAATAAATTTTAAAATATGAAATACAAAAAGAAGTTTTTTTTTAAAAAAAGGGATAAAAAATAATAATAACGAAAAAATAAATTTTTTTTGGTAAAAATATAATATAGGGAGTGATAAAAGATAAAGTATATAATTAAAAAAAAATAAGATTTTTAAAAGATTTGGTTAATTTTTGTGAAGATAAAGATAAAATGTTTTCTTGTTAAAAAGATTTGGCTTTTTTAAAAAAGAATTAATAAATGAAAGGATTATCATCAATTTTTTTATTTAAAAAAATTGAAAGTTGATATTTAATAAAATTTAAAAAAATTGATTAAAGAATAAATAAGAGAATATTCTGATAAACTCTTAAAACCTGTTAAAAAACTTAAATAAAGCTCTCTCCCTCACCTCAAAAACAATATTTTTAAGAGGCAAATTTATTTTTTAAAAAAATTATAGCCAAATTAAAACAAAAGAATTTGCTCCGTCGGTTTCCGTGGTCACTGGTCAGTACTCCTCCTGCCATCCGATCTCATTCATATTTCTCGATTTTCGTGCCAAAATACTCCCTCCGTTGAGTCTCCTACGGGCCATTGTTGGTACAGGTTTGCTTTCATTTTTTTTCTTGCAGTTTTTTCTTTTAATAAATAATCAAATATTAATAAAACAAAAAGTAGTCTTTTCTGTTCAGATTTTAATTATTAATTTTTTTAACAATCCTTTTTTTTTATTGCTGAATAGTAATTATTTTGCTTTTAAGTTTAGATTTGATTTTTGAATCCTAATCTTATCCTTAAATTCATATATTTGTTTTTTTTTTGTACTTATGTATTCAATTATTGAATCTAAATTAAATAATTATGATCTTATTTTTTAATAGTTAAAAATAATTTTTAATTAAATTGGATAAGGTTTGGAAAGTTGATTTGTCTCGCCCAAATCATTGAGTGGTGGGATATGATCTTTCGAGCTTTCCTCTTTGCATTGTATTCAAAATAAATATATAAATCATATTTATTTTAAATAAAATAGAAAAAAACATTTTTTAAAATAAAAATTAAATAAATTTTATTAATTAAGTACTATTCATGTGCATTTTGGAAATCCACCTTTCTTTGGTTAAATGTTGAGGTTTTGTGCATATTTCCTCTCCGCACCAAACATTTTTTAAAAATATATAAAAAAATTAAAAATTAATTTAGAACTACATAATATGATTCCTCATATTCATATTATGATTATGATGATACCTAGAACTAGCGGGAACCTTGTGCACAACAATGAAAAAACAAATAATTTTTGGTAAAACAATTATTTAGGTCCTTTAATTAAAATCAATCAAAAATACCATTTTTAAATAAGCGAACGAGTGCAAATACCTTTCTCGTAATTGACTCCCGAGCTTGGAATCTATCTGGTTCGAAATCAGATATTATCTGTTTTAATTAATTATTAATTATTAATTATTAATTATTAATTATTCCGCGCTTTTACAGCAAAATATGATGACGACTTTGTATTGGGTTAACCAACCCCAATCAATTAAAGGATGATTATTAGTTTTACAGTTTCATTACTTATACATATAAGTTCATAACTTGCATTATTAATAGCATCAAGTTCGTGTATAACTTTTAAATCAACTTTAGTTTAAATATTAGATGTCTGCATATTAAACTCCAACTTTAAAAAATATGTTTTCTTATTTTCTCTTTAGTCAAATACTTGTCATCTTTAACACTATAGAGTCAAGCATATTCCACAACCATGAATCATAACAATAATAAGAACTTAAGTGCAGCTAGAGTAGTAATGTCATAGATGAATTATTATTAAAAAAAAAATGTCTTAGATGAACAATGGCGATCCAAATTCAATCTTTTGCCATTAAAATTTTGGTTTTTCCATAAATTATACACGAGAGGAGTCCCATTTTTTTTTTACCACTACCAACCTTTTGATTTAATTTTTCTTTCTTTTATAATTTCCAAATAATATTGAATTACGTTGTAGTAATCATCAATCCATCAATTGCCCTAATAGAAGGCTAGATTATTTTTTTATATAATCCATGCACATAAAAAAATTAGATCTGTTAGTTTTAGTTCTCATAATTATGCAAATGTTTTCAGAAAATTCTTCACTGACCCAAGTTCTAGAACAAGTAAATTGTTTATTCTCATTCCTTTAGTTTTTTAAGAGTTCCAGGAATCAAAGAAAAAATATGTACAAAGTGGCAACTTGATGAGATAATATTGGAACATGATGTAGTACTTGAGTCCTGCAAAGAGAATGCAGTAAATAACGCAATGCTCAAACAATAATTTTTTTTTTTTTTGGTGATCTCAAACAATAATTTTAAAATCATTAAAGAATATACTACTAATGAAATCGAAATTATAATCCGTAATGACATGAAGCAATCTTCAAAAATCATATTCAACAAAAGCATCTAATAAAAAGAAAACACCAACAGTTACTACTTATAAGCTGGACATTATATACATACGCATCTAATAATCTAACACTAAAGCCCAACATGTAAACAATGTATGATTATGCTAGTGCCTAGTAGTTTTACTTCACTTCAAGTTAACTTACTTAAATATCAAGTGTTACCCTCATCTTCACTGTGTAAAATATATAGCAACATGAGCCACCAGGTATAGATATCAACAAAAGCAACCAACTTTTAATTTGGACTAAAGAACACCACTTTCTCCTAATCACAAATATTGCATACCTAAATGAAAACAAAAAATGAAACAAATCCCCAAAAAATAAGCACTTGTGCAATATTTTGCAAGGTAATCAAAAAGGTTAACATAATAGTCTGAAAAAAGTTAGTAATTTAATTTATGAAAAGAAAGATAACCAAAACTCCAAGGTAACATAATAGATAAAGGTGATTACTTAGAGCAAGTGATTGATACTTGTATAATAATTGTATATTTATTTGTATATCTGCAATGAAGAGCTTCTTGCACTAAAAAAAATAAAATTTAAAGGACACAAAACCAAATATCAAAGGACACAAAACCAATCAAATGATGCTCATCAACGAAGGCAAGCTTGGAACAACAGAAAGGCAACTTGGAACCAATCAGAGAAGTAAATATAATTTTACTCTTATGCCTATAATTTAAATAAAAAACAAATATAGTTACCAAAGATTGATAGTGGTTTAATAGGAAATCGCCATCAAATTACTAAATTAAATAACAAAATTAAAATAATTTAAACATAAGATTAATCTAATGATGCCATTCGACGATACTTTTCCCAATTCTTTCTTCAAATTTTAAATATTAAAATAAGATTAAAATTAAGATTAACTTTATTTATGAAAACATAATTATTCTTAAATGCTTATCCTCAATCCTCAAGAATGAAATTAACAAAATTTATTCTTTTATATCGAATTTTTTTTACAATTTCCTTAACTTATCAATGCATAATAGTTTTCCACGTATCCCTCTTCGTCCTTTTCTCAATTTATAAGTTTATTGTAACATCATAAAATGAATATTTTATAGTAGAATATTTATATAGAGAGGTATAATATTATATGTTTAATTTAAAAATTAAGCCGGGACAAATTTTTTTTTTTTTAAGATAAGGTGCTTTTATTTTAAATTTTAACAAAATCTACTCACTCATATTAGTAAATATGTAAAAATTGAATCAATTGAGGTGTTTCAAAAAAAAAATTAATTGTGAAGATTAAAAAAAAATAAAGGTGATTACTTAGAGCAAGTGATTGATACTTATACAACAATTGTATATTTATTTGCATATCTGCAATGAAGAGTTTCTTGCACTAAAAAAAAAAAAAGAATTTAAAGGACACAAAACCAAATACCAAAGGAGACAAAATCAGCCAAAGGACACTAGCGCATCAACAAAGGCAAGTTTGGAACAACACAAAGGCAGCTTGGAACCTATCAGAGAAGTAAATATAATTTCTCTTATGCCCATAATTTAAATAAAAAACAAATATAGTTACCAAAGATTGATAGTGGTTTAATAGGAAATCACCATCAAATTAAATAACAAAATTAAAATAATTTAAACATAAGATTAATCTATGATTCCATTTGACAATTGTAACACTCCTTGTATATCATCTTACTTTATAAGAAAAGTAATAAGTTTATGAATACTTGGACTTGTTATCGTTGGAAAAAGATTTGAAAATAAGAATTTTCCCTCACCTTGAAAATTCCTTTTCACAAACACTTGATTAATAATGAGGTTGACTAACAAAATCAGAGTTTGCGGAAACATAGTAAAATCATTATATTATACCCCCAAAATATATCAAGTGTAACAAGTCCATTAATACCAAATAAGTATAATTATGAAACTGAATTTCCTCTTATGATACCTTTTTCCAAAATATGTATCATATAAATTCTATTAAAATAGAAATGTTATAGAGCTGGTCACTGGTCCTTTGTCCAAACATCCTTCTGGTCGGATCTTCGATAACTGCACAACGGGTTCCCAACCCACACTTTCTACACTCTGCATGCACCTAAGAGACATCTCCCTTTACAGATTCTTGTGCAAGCTAGATGCACGATCAACACCTAATAAGAGCATGGGGGTTAGCTATACATATTCGCATAATCAAATGAGAATAAAACTAACATCCACAAGTCAACATGTAGCAAATCACGATGCATAATCATATGAGCACACCCGGTTAATCATAATAATTCTTTCAATGCAGGTGGCATGATGCATGATTTCCTTCCACAACTGAGGCCTCTAAAAGTCCATATTGGACGTCCATCCAATACATCCTTGTGTTCCCGGAACACCGACATTCGTTCCCAGAACGTAATGCCGAACCATACTTGGATAATACGCATCACTCCGAAAGTGTGCACCACGTTCCCAGAACGTGTAGCAAACCATACTTGGAATAATAAGCACCACTCCCAGAGTGTGCACCACGTTCCCGGAACGCATACGTTCCCAGAACGCATAAAAACCAAGTCCCGGACACTGGCCACATATCCATAATGTGTCATCAAGTAGGTTGTTTATCAATGTGTTCCCAGAACACTAACATACGTTCCCAGAACGTATAAAACCAGGTCCCAGACACTGACCACATATCTATAATGTGTCATCAAGTAGGTTATAATTTGGTACTCCCGGAGTACCCTCCTCATATTCCCAGAATATGATAAACGTTCCTACCAACCCATCTTTCATTCTATATGCTTGAATGCACAATCATTAAGGTTGGTTTTTATCTTTTATTCTATTATTATACCAATGTGTTCCCAGAACACTCACATACGTTCCCAGAACGTATCGCAAACCATACTTGGAATAAAATCAAGCACCACTCCCAGAGTGTGCATCACGTTCCCAGAACGTGTCCAAGAAACCATGTCCCAGACAATGGCCACATCCCCAGAATGTGTCATCAAGTTGGTTGCATCAGTTTAGTACTCCTAGAGTACAGGGTCGTGTACCCCGAACATCACAAACAATCCTTGCCAACCTATTTCATCACCTTTCTCTATGCATGCATTGCATACATAATTACTAAGGTTGGTCCTTCTATTGATTTCACAATTATGACTTAGAAAAACACAACTTCTGAATGATATCTTGAGGTATGGCTTTACTCATAAAATTCACTTTTGAATTTAAATTTAACATATGCTCATAAACCTGGATTGAGAGAATATAATTCTTACTCAAAAACTTAACTTTTATTTTTAAGTTTTCAGGTACTAACCGGTTACGTCATCACCTAACCGGTTAGAATTACACACCTGATTGTAAAACCACTAATTTTTAAAGAATCTTTTCTTGAATACTCTACTCAATCCATCACAAGGTTCTAGCATAACAGAATATCTCAAGTTCAACACATAATATCATTCAAAAGATCTAAGTCATAATCCCATTTCACTTATGCATAATTTCCTCTTGAAGTTATCATTTGATGTTAAGGTATTAACTCCCAATTTTCAATCTGAATTATTACAATAAAATCAACTTCATTTCAGATTGAATTCCAGTGAAATTAGGGTCTAGATTTGAGTAACATTGATAAGACCACAGAACTGATTTCAGAAACTTATTTTCTTTGACAATTTTACAGTGTCTAACCGGTTACAATTATCGAGTAACCGGTTAGACTGTGCAGTCAGCACACTGAAATATGAGGTTTTGCAAACCATTCTTTTCATTACTCAAATCTAACCAATTTCAACATTCAAAAGAGTTCATATACCTTAAGTAAACATGTTTAATCGCAGAAACACATTCACCTTGCATGCATTCAATTTAGATACTCAAATTGCACATAATTGCACATATTTCACAACTTAATGCATCAATTCACATAATATCCAATTAAGTCATGAAATCAACATCAACATAGCTTGCATGCATCCAGATAACATTGCTCAAAACAACAATTGAGCTCAAATTGGCCTCCAAGCCATTTAACCATTTCAACTTATGCCCTTTGAGTCTCTTGGTGACTCATCCTATATTCTACCACAATTTATTCTCATTCTAGCAAATAGTAAGCTTCCCCCTTACCTTAGGTTCGTGCTTGATCAAAAACATTGCAGAGAGAAAGACTCCAACATAGATCTCCATTAAATCCACTATATGCAGATAGAGTTGGACAGGGTACCAAAACCAGGGAAATTGACATGCAAAACCCAATTAAGAATTGGGTAAAATAGTCAAATTGAGTTCTCTACAACATGCACTAGAGGTAGGAATAGATTTGAAACCAAAAGGGTTTGTGTGCTTACCAAAATCGAGCTTCAAAGTCAGCTCCAGAAATCAGAAGCTGAGGTTTGACAGCATCAACACCTCAACTTGGCAAGCTTCGTTCTCTTGATTCAGGGACTCTCAACTCACAAACTGTATATCAATACAAAGCCCTTGATTCAAGCTTTGTAATGGTGTATCACTCATGTTCTAAATCTCAGAAACGAAGGAGAATTTCAGAGACGAATCTCAGAACCCTAAAAACAGAGTTTCAACACTTCAATTAGAAAATCAACCCAAATTCATCAACAATTCGGGTTTATATAGAGATTTCAGGATTGCATGCAATGCGACACGCGTATCCCACCAAGTATGAAGGCTGATTCGTGGCAAATTTCTGGGTTTTGGCTTGATTACTCATCAAACGCACTAATCCCAAATTCTGAGTTCATCGTGTAACCGGTTACACAGTCCTTCTAACCGGTTACATACTGATAAAATTCAAAAATTAATAATTTAATTACTCTTTCTTCAAAAACCTTTTTAATATTGCAATTAGGTCCCAACCCAAGGGCTAAATTACAATATTCATATTTTTGTACAAAATAACCATATAAAAATATATCCTATATTTTTATACATAAAAACACCTTATGTACAAAAACTAAAACCTTTAAAACTATTATAAATCAATTATAAATTAATCGTTATAATTAATTTCTTGGTTATTTGGGAGACGAAAATTAGGGGTGTTACAACAATACTTTGCCCACTTCTTTCTTCAAATTTTAAATATTAAATATGATTAAAATTAAGATTAACTTTATTCATGAAAACATAATTATTCTTAAATGCTTATCCTCAATCCTCAAAAATGAAATTAATAAAATTTATTCTTTTATATGAATTTTTTTTTTTACAATTTCCTTAACTTATCAATGCATAATTAGTTTTCCATGTGTCCCTCTTCTTCCTTTTCCCAATTCATAACTTTATTTTTTTTTTGGTTGCCCACCCGGTTCCCTAAGTACTACCTAGGTACATCCGGATCCGACCCGGGTCGCGTGCCTGACTATGGCAGGTGAGTCTCCCAACATGAATTTTCTGCATTCACAAGGACTCGAACTCAAGACCTTGCTTAAGCGAGACCGAGCCGCTTACCACTCGTCTCAACCCATGTTGGTCCAATTCATAACTTTATTGTAACATCATAAAATGAATATTGTATAATAGGATATTTATATAGGAAGGTATAATATAAGAGAATATGTTTAATTTAAAAATTAAGTCGGGCCAATTTTTTTTTTTTTTTTTTTTTAAGATGAGGTGCTTTTATTTCAAATTTTAACAAAATCTACTCACTCAGATTAGTAAATATGTAAAAATTGAATCAATTGAGGTGTTTCAAAATAAATTTAATTGGCGGGAAGATTAAAAAAAACTAAATCATAAGTTTTGATAAATGTTGAGCAGCTTATTATAGGTATTGGCAATGCATAAAGACACAAATAACTACTCCCTCCGTGCCTATTTATAAGTCACTTTTTTTAAGGTTTCTTTGTCCCTAAATATAAGTCATTTCACAACATCTAGGCAACATTAAATAATCTATACCAAACATACCCCTAATAATTCTACCTATATTCCACATTCCAAGAGACCTTTTTACTTTTCTCATAATAATAATTATATCAATCTAGATTGGATTTAATTTCATATAGAGGTAGTTTTAGAAGTTTAACATATTTTTTTTTATAACTTTGAGAATAATAACAACCTCTAACTACTTTTCTTAATATGTGTGAATTGGTTAAAAGTGCTCTATATTTAGGGACGGATGAAGTATTTATTATTTGCATTGAAACTTGAAAATAAGGATTCAAGCACATAATTACTATAATTAAAGAAATTTTTCAAAAGATTTCAAATGATAGAGTTGATTAGTAAGCGTTACTTGGCAAAAAATTCCACAAATATGCCTTCAAAGATTAAGATTGTTATTCATTATTTAACATATATAATTAAATCACATATTTAATTAAAACACACTTCGCTAAGAGACATAGAAACACAACATCATACATTAGTCTTAAGTTCCTTGATATTAAATGTACAATCGAAAACACCTGTGATAATTGTCAACCAAATAGTACAAACAAAAAAAAGAAAATTGGATAGAATCAATGCCCTCTCCTCATACCACTCATGCTGCCTTGTGCCTTCAGCCGCATCCAACATAAGATTCACGCAACAACGGGAAAAACCGTAAGAGTGCCTCTGTCTACTTTGATGCTTCACTTAAAGGTGGAGATACGAGCCTCGGGATGGTGGTCAATAGGTCATGGACTCTGATGGAAGCAGCTTCATGACAGCAGCCACCAAACTATGCGATGAATCCATTGATGCCAAAGTAGCTGATTTGGATGCAAATGCACTACATTAGACCATTTAGCTTCTTGTAAAACAATCTTTTTTTCGTCTTATACTTGACTTGACGGTAAAGTATATTTTTTTCTTCAAAAAATTATATCTTTTCATCTTACACTTGATAAAAGGGTATATATTTTTTTTTTCACATAAGCTTGAGTAAAAAAAATTAAAATATTGACATTTTTTAATTATTAAAAATATAAAAAAAGGGCCAAAAATTCAACATAACCAAAAAATCAAAATCCAATCTTACTGTCTCACGCTTGTCCAAAGCTGAAGCAATAAAAACACAAATATCCCACCTACTTCCATGAGATTGTACGAATGAATTACTAATTTGCTTCCTCATTTTACCGTGAATTAATTTGCTTCCTCATTCTACCGTTTTTCGATAAGTGCGTGTTTGGTATAGTTTGCAAAATAAAATTGTGATTATTTTTTCTTGTTAAAATTATAATTTGTTTATGTTTGTGTATGTTAACTGAAAAATAAATTTAAACTAATTTGTTTTGTTTGGATAGTGTAAAAAAAATTATTTTTACCAAATAAATCACAAGAAAGGGTATGATGTGACTAGTGGATATAGTTAATGTGTTGAAATTATAAGGGTAAAATAGAAAAATTACATGGGTCTAAAAAAATAACCGACAAAAAATAATCTTCAGCTACTAAAAACAAGCTTCTAAATTTTGATTATTTTTTTATAATAATTTTAATTATTTTAAAAAAATATAAGTTAAGATTATAACATGTATTTGAAACAAACTCTACCAAATCAGGCTGATTGCCTAGCTAAGGCTGCATTCAATGAGGCTTGATGCTTTGCCCACGTTTGTGGCAGAACACTTTGTACAAGTTTCTCCACCTTCTTACTGCAAGTATCTACCTTTAAATAAAAACAAAAGTGGATAATTGATGTTAGTTAATTTCAAGAATTTTTTATAGAAAAATTATAGGTATCGCATTAGTATATTTTTACACTTTTTTATTTGCATCAGATTTTTTTAATGAGAAATTGAAATTATTTTAATGAGGATAACTCCATAAAAAAAAATATCTTATAGTAGTAAAAAGTATAAAAATAATTTATAAGTAAGACTAATAAAATATTTTAGAATGATTTAAACATAAATTTAAAAGATCATCTATTTATTTAATACTCTCTCCGTTTTATGAGAAGTGTATTTTAAGGTTATGCACGAATTTTAAGAAATAATTGAATGATATAAAAATATAGGGTATTTCGACTATATAACCCTATATAATTATTATTGAATAAAGAGAAAGATACTGAAAGTAAAAAAAGAGGATGTGATAAATAAGAATGTATTAGGAAAAATAAAATTAATTATATATTAGATTTTTTAAAATCACAATATACATTTTTTTCATGACCGGAGTGTCCACCGCCGATCGCAGTGACTAATCCCCTCGCTGGTTTGTAGACACCTCTAATGGGTGGGACAACTGGCCCCGAGATTTAACGCTGCTGCATGCACAAGGCAGGCAGGATTCAAACACCTGACTTTGCTTAAGCTTGGATCAATCCCTAACACTAGACCATACGTTCGAGTTAATCACAATATATATAAAAACATAGGAGAAAAACTTGATGAACACAGTTGGTGCCGGGAACTAATTTAAATTTCAGCTATGCGTTCATACGAAAAAGCAGGAACCAAGAGTGTTTCCTTCTTTCTTTCTTTCTTTTTCTTTTGTGATTTGTTCGTTTCTTCCGTTTGAGAAATCCACCGACCCTCCTCCTCACAATGCACAGAAGAGTGAAGAATCAAGAGGATCTAAAGGAAATTCTGGAAAAAGAAACTGAGAAGCTAGGAGAGCTGGACCAAAGATCTATGCATGCTATTAACGAAGCAGCGACGAAGCCCAAGATACAATATGTTCCACCTGATTTAAAAGGCAAGTCATTTGAAAAATATTACACTCCCCAAATCATTTCATTCGGTCTATTATTTGATTCTAATTACTTAAGTCAGTCAAGTGTGTCCCGGGATACAACGACAGATCAATATAAGATTATGTGGACTGCAATGTACCTTAAAAAAAATAACAAAAGGTTCGATGATACATTTAAAAGAATATATGATCACATCGATGATTTGAGAAAGTCATTTGCTGAGGAATACACTTATAATGATGAAAAGTTAACTTGTTTGTTGATGTTGGATGGATGTTCAATACTTGGGACATATCTTTTAACAAAAATGTTATTCCTACATCTGTATTGAACTTTTTTGGTAAAAAGTGGTGGGTCTTATAAAACTGCAGGACCCACCAGTTTTTGCTTAAAAAAGCAGGTGTCCCGTATAAATGTCAAATATGGATGTTTGAATAACAGAGTTGAATGATGATATATATATGCCAGAAAAATTTCTCAAGCTTGGCGTTGACCAACTAATACGTGTGCATGAAGATATGCTCATGTTGGAAAACCAAATTCCCTTCCAAGTTCTCAAGTTAATATGCAATGACGAAGACCACCTAAAGATATGCTTAGAAAAGTTGATAATTAGTCATGGTTTAAATGTTAGAAGAAGGGAGCATCTGCTCACTCTGACGGTGCAGCTGAACATGGATATTGCAAGAATACTTGGGGAACAGCAAGCGCAAGAAGACCCAATCCACCTGCTTGATTATCTGCACAAAAGCATCTTCACTCGAAGAAATACATATAATGTCGCTGATTCATTACCAATTCAAAGGGAAAAGGGGAGATTTCTGCATCTCAGAAAATATAGGATTGGGAGCATAAGAGAGCTAAAGGAAGCAGGTACTCGAGTGAAAAAACATACTACTCCTGAGACCTTCTCCCACCCGACCTTCGACTTTGACAGTGGAATACTATACCTTCCTGAGCTAATTGTAGATGGTTCAACAGCTGTTATTTTGATGAACCTGGTAGCATATGAGAGGTGCCCTGACCATGAAAATGACTTCTCGGTCAGCTCATACATAGTTTTTATGAGCTCTCTCATTGAGCAAACAGAGGATGTAAAGGAGCTTAGATCTGTTGGTGTAATCATTAACGAACTCGCTAGCGATAAAGAGGTGGTAGATCTCTTCAATAACATGGACTCTTTGCTTGTGCCGGAGACATATAGATATGCTAAAATTAGAGACGCAATCCAAATACATATTATGTCGAATCGTAGTAAGATCAAAATGCTGGGTTGGACGGTAGAGGCTTATAATACTTTCTTGCGGTCACCTTGGACAATCATTGCCTTGTTCGCCGGCACACGGTCTTACACTCACATTTATCCAGACCTGGTTTGCTATCTACCCCAAGAATTAAGTAGTTCATGACATTCAGGTGAGTGCATCAGTTTATTCAAAAAGCAATCAAGAGCTAAATTTCTCTGCTAGATTACTTGAATTTTGGTTATTGAATTTGCTTGAACTTATTTCAGTGATTCGTGATTCAACAACTGTTTTAAAAATTCTGTTTATAAATGCTACATTTTTTCGGTGGGTTTTCTTTAATCACTTGTAAATTTATATCTTTAAACTGATCAATTGAAAGATTATAAAAACTAAATTCCTCATGGCACCTAGAGTTGTATGCTATATTTTTCCCCTAAGTTTCTTATGAGAATTTCCATTGGTCATAAAAACATAAAAGAAAAAAAAAAATGAAAAGGGAAAGGGAAAGAGAAAGAAACAAATGCGGGTAAAAGCATGATTTCCTTATATATGTCGCAGAATGCATGTCAGGCTCTCTTGCTACATCAAATGTCATGATCATTTGATTTTTTTTCAATTATCTATTGAGATTATTACTTGACAAATGACAATGTTTTTCATTATGAGATCATAAGGCTTCTTTAGCTGGAAAAATCTAAGATAATGGATTGCTGAAGTGGAAGATACTAATGTTAATCACTACATTACTTAAGACTTAACTATGTTTAGCAGAAACCCTATTTGAACCATTGTTGATGAAATACTAAATTCTTAAGCATAAATATCATAGGCTTCTTCGATTGTACTATGTACCTGGCCTATCGATAAAAAAATTAAAAATTAAAATAAAATTCAGGGCATGGCTTTGGATCAAAGGGAAGATGCAATAAGAATACATCATGTCTATATATGAATTGATCTCACATTGCTGCTAAAATGCAGGTGTGCTGAAGCAGTATTATGGATAATAAAGCTTTTTCGTTTCTGTTTTGGTTGACTTATCTGTAGCAATAATTCTTGGCATTCATAAGCTAAGGGCAGATATTGTTGTCATAATAGTGAGAGCTTGTTTGATGGTTTGTTCTGGAACTTGCTGTCATCTAGAGCTATGGTTGAAATACATTTTCAATGGTCTTTTGTTATTTAATTTGCTACTAGTTTGTATGGCTAGATGAGCCTTAATTTTTTGACACCCCTAGTTAATTAGTTGACCTTTTTTTTTTTTTTTTAAAAGACACTAATAACCTTCTTTTTCCTTTTCTTCTATACTTAACAATATGGTACCATCTTCAAATCATCAGCATCAAGACTCCAGGACTCAAAATCATCTAGACCAGCTCCTGAAATTTCATTCCCTTCCTCCCGGATCTTGCATCATTGTACTCTTACATTGACCCCTCAGATCTCAAAGCCCTTCTTTCAATTAAAAACACACTCACCGAACTCTCACCAACGTCACCATTCTTCTCAACATGGAACCTCACCGCACGAGATCCCTGCTCCTCCTTCTCTGGCGTCACATGCTCCCTCCACCGCGTCACCATTCTCTCACTCGGCACCTACTCATTCAAACTCGCCGGCTCACTCCCCACCACCCTCTCCGCCCTCACCGAGTTAACTCAACTCATCCTCTCCCCAGGTATAGTCACCGGTTTAGATTCTTCCCTTCCTCCCTCTTAGCGCGCTGAAGCCACAGCGTGGAGACCTTTTTTTTAAGGCTCGCTGAAGCCACAGCGTGGAGATTAAGGCTCACTGAAGCCACAGCGTGGAGGAAAAAAGCTAGCTGGAAAGATGCTTGTTCATGAAATTTTGGTGACATGCAGGGGAAATTTTGCCAGTAGCCGTCTCTCTGCTGATACCATAGAAATTTTCGCCCACACCACCTGTAACATTTGATTATCAGAACTGCTTACTAGGAAAAACAGAGTATCGGATATTACTGATAATTACATGTGCTAATGTGCTATTGCTACTACTACTATAGAACAAGTAGTTGAACTTAAAAATACATTTAGAAAGTTTTGGGGAAAAAGCACCAAGTAATTAAAAAAAGAAATATTGCTGAAGCATTTCAAAGTAAATTGCATGAGTCAAAGTAGACAGAATTTGCTAACTTACAAGGTTATGCGAGTGGCGTAAACAAAAACACTATAATCCTAAATCTCATTTCTAGTCAAGAAGAAGGAAAGTAAAATTGAGTATTTAAGATATCATTATCGATGCAAAATCTGGCCTCTCAGATGCCCAGGCTGCTGTAAAGCTCAATTGAACATCATAGGGGATGCTCATAAGAGCTTATGGAGAATTTAGCAGGGCTTATGAGAACAGCTTATTTGCATAAGCTTGTAAAAATAGCTTATAACCTTGCTATAAGCTCCATTTAGCTTATTTGTATTCATTTATGTTGTGGTTGCTTAGTGGAAGAAAGTAATTAACTTCTGTGGAAGTTACTTCTAATTTAGATTACCTTTTAATTTTTTTTAAGAGAGGGATATTTTGGGATTATTGGAAGTTAGTAAGGTTATTATGGAATTTTTACATAAAAAGGGGTCAACTAATTAACTGTGGGAGTAAAAAAAACTAGAACCCAATTATTATTATGTGTGTTTATAATGTATCAGCCTATTAATGGGATTGCTGTAATTCTCGTAACCAGCTCTTGGGTGTCGGTGGATATTATCATGTTGTACTTTAATTTTTAATTAAAAAATATTTTTATTCATTTTTTGCTTTACTTCGGTACCCTCTAAAAAATAGAGGGTTTCTTTCCCTTTTGACGTGGCCCAATAGAAATTAGTCACGTATTGTTTTGTCATGTTAGCTGGACATATTTTTAATTTATAAATTTTACAATTAGATTCCTAAAATATTTATTTAAAAATATTATTTTTATTCTTAATATAATTTATCCAAAATACCCTCATTTTAATATAATTTTCATTTACCCAAAATACCATTATTTCAGTATTATTTTTCATCTACCCAAAATACCCTCATTATAATATTATTTTTCATTTACTCACAATACCCTCATTTTAACATTATTTCCATTTATCCATAATACTCTCCTTTTACTATTATTTTTTAGGCTAAACCGATCATTTGGTCCGTTACCATATTTTTTTATTTCAACTTGGTCCCTTACCTTTATTTGGTATCAATTTGGTCCCTTAAATTTCAAATCGTTAACATTGTTAGTCCCAACCGTTAGTCTTCTTTGTTGATTCGAAATCGTCTTCCTTCTACTCGATCATGGTGAATAACTAAGCTCCAACACACGTTTTTGTCTCTTCGATTTGTGCCCTAACAGAGGAAACATTTCCTTCCAAAAGGCTGTGAATGGGTTTTTGAAACACTCTCCATCCCTCCCTTGAGAAGACTTAGAGAAGAATGTGAAACGTAGGTTACAAAACGACATCGTTTTGGGCCACATACTATGTTGACACAGAGAGGGACATATGTTTACAACCACTCAAACTCAGTTGAAAGCACCAATACCAGACCAGGTATTATCAAACTAGCAATAGAAGGCATAAGAATTTAGGAAAGCAAGTCGGATATGCATGCGGACAAAGCTGAATCAGCTTGTTCATGGACGGGAAAGGAAGGATGAAAGTAGCGCACTTGAGAGTGCGTGTAAAATTAATAACTACATAGGATTAAAATTGACAGTGTTAACAACAATTGACGGTTGGGACTAACGATGTTAATGATTTGAAAAGTAAAGGACCAAATTGATACCAAATAAAGGTAAGGGACCAAATTGAAATAAAAAAATAAGGCAAGAGACCAAATGAGCAATAGTTTAACCTATTTTTTATCTTTCCAAAATATATCATCATTTTAATATTATTTTTCATATACCCAAAATACCCACATTTTAATATTATTTTTCACCTACTCAAAATACCCCTATTTCAATATTATTTTTCATCTACCCAAAATACCCTCATTTGAATATTATTTTTAATCTACCTAAAATACCATCATTTCAATATTATTTTTCATCTACCCAAAATACCCTCATTTCAATATTATTTTTCATCAACCGAAAATACCGTCATTATAATATTATTTTTCATTTACCCATAATACCCTCATTTTCATATTATTATTCATCATTTCAATATTATTTTTTATCTACCCAAAATGCTCTCATTTCAATATTATTTTTCACACCAAAAATACCCTAATTTCAATATTATTTTTATCTACCCAAGATACCTCATTTTGAATATTAATTTTTCATATACCCGAAATACCCTCATTTCAATATTATTTTTCATCTACCCAAATTAAAATACTTTCATTTCAATGTTATTTTTCATCTACAATCAAAGTCATGATTCTTCCATTTCATTTTAACAATCATCAATTGTGTGCACCAAGCCTCAGTGTAGCTGTGTTTCTTCCCTTTTCTGGTGGGTAGGCCTCGGTTTCGTTTTCTTTTTTATTCCAACTAAGAAATCGATTCCAATTTTTTGTTTTTGCTAGACTCTTACTTGAGAAGATCTCAGTTGGCTCCTTCAATTCTATACTTTTTAGAATTTAAATTGTGGGTAATTTTTATTTTATACCATGGTTTTTTGGTAATGTATGAAAAATAAAAACAACAAAGAAACCAGCCCCTAAGGTCTTAAGAACTGAATCCCCAAAGCATCAGCCAACAACAAGCTGCTTAACTCAGGAGGTGCAGTTAGATAAATAGCAATATCACTAAGAGAACTAGCTGCTCCTAACTTTGCCAAATAATCAGCGCATGAGTTGCCCTCTCTCAAAGTGTGATTAAGAGAGACCTCCCAATCCTTGTTCAACATATCTCTAATAGCCAAAATAATGGACCAGTAGTGATGATAAGAATGCACTCCTGCTTTGACAAGGGCTAAAGCATCCAAAGAGTCTGTCATGCAAACCACCTTACGATAACCATTGTTCCAAGCCAATTGCAATCCATGAAGAAGTGCTAACAACTCTGCATGAAGGATATTTGACTGCCCAATGAAACCTGCAAAACCAACACACCATTGTCCAACATGGTCTCGAATGAGGCCACCGAAGCCAGCCTTCCCGGGGTTACCCAAAACGCTACCATCAACATTAAGAGCAAAAGAACCTTGAGGGGGACGATTCCAGCTAACCCAAGTATCTGCAGTAATGACGTGAGCTTCAGGTGAAAGACAAGTATTTATGTCTCGAACCAGCTGCTGCACCTTGCTTGTTAGAGCACACAAATGAAGCTTCTCATTGCTAAAACAGAAAACGTTACGGTTGCGCCAAGACCACCACAAAGTTGCTAAGAACACACTGCTATGACCATTGATCCTAGCCTTATTTTTGACACTTTGATGCTGAAAAAAACCATGGTTATTGAATCCCATAGCATGCCACAAAGGAATTGAATGGGAACAGTCTCTCAAACAGTGGAGCGCGGTTTCTTCAGCAAGATTACAACGCGTGCAGACTGGAGAAGCATATAAACCTCTTTTCGCTCGAACTACATTCGTTGGTAATGAATTGTGGGAAAGTTGCCATATGAAAAACTTGATATTCTCGGGACACTTAAGTTTCCAAATCCAACTCCAATCCCCATTAGAGGGTATAGTATGAACCTCTCTCATGAGCCAAGCATAACCATCTTTAACTGAGTACTGCCCATTTAAATGATTTGCCCAAACATATTGATCAACTCCATTCGGATGCAACTTAAGATCTTTTGCAATAACGGCGGCTTCCAAGCTTGTAGGGAGAGCAGTCCATAAACCATTGAGGTGCCATGTGTTATCATAAAAAACATCCTGAAGTCGAATGTCAATGTCATGAATATCAACATAATTCACCCAACCAGCAATAGGACCAGAGCTAAGCCAAGAGTCAAACCAAAAGGAGACATCCCCTTTACCAATATTTAACGTGTAACCATCTTTAAACAACCCAGCAGCTTTAGTTATAGCTCTCCAAACAGACGACCCAGGACATTTTTGACACGTAAGAATATTACCCTGCTTGATATACTTATTGGATAACATTTGAACCCATAGCTTTTGATGAGAATGAAGCATGTTCCAAACCAATTTGCCTAAAAGTGCCACATTAGAATCTCAAGTAATTCTCACACCCAGCCCATCATGAGTCTTTTTCTTTGTAATCTTCTCCCAACCCACCCAATGCATACCTTGTTGACTGTTAGTGCCCCAAATAAAATTGCGAATAGTGGTGTCGATCCTTGTACAGATTGACTGAGGAAGCCACATAGTTTGCATGTAATACGTAGGTATGGAGGAAAGAACCGAATTTGCTAAGGTGAGCCTACCCGGCTTGTTCAATAAATTTAGCTTCCAAGAGGCGAGTCTACTCTTCATGTTGTCAATAATAAAATTAAAGTCTTCCTTTCTCACCCTTCCATGAAACATAGGGAAACCAAGATATTTACCAATGTCAGAACATAAGCGGATAGAAGAGAGGGAAGTGAGTTGCTGCTTCTTAGAGTTAGGAACCCCCTTAGAGCAAAAAGCTCTAGACTTAGTCACATTCACATTAAGACCCGAGGCACGACTAAAATTCTCAAAGATGGAAGTAATAAGTCTAACCTGGGATTTTTTCGCTTTAGCAAAGAGGAGGACATCATCAGCAAACATGAGATGGGAGATACAAGGGCCATCCTTAGACACTTTGATGGGCATCCATTTTTTCTTATGAACTTCATCAGAAATAGCTAGAGATAGTTTCTCCATGCATATAAGGAACAGATAAGGAGAGAGAGGGTCGCCTTGCCTGAGACCCCTTGAAGGAGAAAAATTAGGAAGCCTGTTTCCATTCCAAAGAACAGATAAAGTGGAAGATGTGACACAATGCATGATGAGTTGATCTGTGATACTAGGAAAGCCAAACTCATGGAGACAAGATCGCAGGAAACTCCAGTCCACATTATCATAAGCTTTTTCAAGATCGATCTTAATTGCAATGTCTCCATTTTTCTTTTTAGATTTCTGCATACCATGAATAATTTCCTGTAAAATAATCGCATTATCAACAGTACCACGCCCTGGAAGAAAACTGCTGTGTAGGGGGCCAATCAAATTATCAAGCAAAGGGCGAAGCCTATTAACAAGGACCTTCGTTATGAGCTTGTACACTACATTGCAAAGGCTAATAGGTCTGAAATCTTTAAAATTAGTAGGGCAATCAACCTTCGGAATAAGAGCAATAAGAGTTTCAGCCAGATTTGGATCGAAAGAGCCATTCATAAAAGCCTCTCGAATTAGCCTCCATATATCATCTCCAACTATGTGCCAATACTGTGACACCCGGGCTGATGAGGGCGGGGAGTGATCGCCGGTGCAAGAGGCACGGACAAGGAGTGGCTCCTGGCAGGCTTCTAAGGGAGGGGTACATGGATGAACCGACACACCGGAATGAGAGGGTGATCCTGAGACTGTGTAGGTATGGGACTACATAGTACAGGAAGGCTTAAATGAATTGATTGGTACTACCCATATCAACAAGATGCATCTTCTTTTCGGTAGCCCATCACATAAGAACTCCATGGTTAAGCGTGCTTGACTTGGGGTAATTCTGGGATGGGTGACCTCTTGGGAAGTTTTCCCGGGAAGTGTGCGAGTGAGGACAAAGCACGCTGAAAAGACTCGTGTTGGTATGTGGGGATACTCGCAATCCATTTGCCTGCCAGGGATGTTACAAATACTGTTTGAAAAAAATAACTTGAAAGCCATCGGGGCCAGGGGCTTTATAAGGACTCATAGCATTGAGTGCTGCAGAAACTTCCTCCTTAGAAACAGGTTGCGTCAGAATGGTAGCATCACTAGCATCTAGAGTTGGTATGTTGGGTGTACTAAAACTTGGCCGTGGTTGACCTGTACTCGAACTAAAGAGCTTGACAAAATAACTTTGAGCTTCTTTCTTGAGGATCTCATTATCTGAACAAGCAATACCATTAGGAAGAGTTAAAGTATGAATCTTATTCCTTCTCCTTCTAATAATCGCCTGAGTATGAAAGAACTTAGTATTTTTGTTACCAAACTTCACCCATTTCTCACGCGATTTCTGATACCAATGAATCTCCTCCTGTAAAAGGATTTGATCATATTCAACCTGTAGATTGCGCTGAAGGGTAATAAGAGAGTTGGAGTCATCGTACTCTAGGGATTTCTGAATACCTTTGAGTCTAGCTTCAATGTTTCTTTTTCGCCAAAAAATATTTCCGAAAACATTTTTGTTAAAAATAATAGAATCATGTTTTACCTTGTCCAAGGCTCGAGGAACAAAGAAGGGGATAGTTTTCCATGCCTGTTTGACAACATCAGGATAATCTTTATGCGCAATCCAAGAAGCTTCGAACCGGAAAGGTCTCACTCCTTTGGAGTTGGTCATACCACCACAGTGAAGCATAATTGGATTATGGTCAGAGTGCAGTCTACAAGTATTTTCAATCACGGCTTCAGGAAAAGCAATACGCCAATCACTGTCGGCAATACCTCTATCCAATTTCCTATAGACATTTTTGTTACCTCTACAGTTTTTGTGCCAAGTATACTTGCCGCCAATGAAATGCAGGTCCCCTAGACCACAAATTCCCATCATTCTTGCAAAATCTTCAGCCCTGGAGAAGATAAAAGTGCCTCCATTTTGTTCAGCAGGTGATAGGATTTCATTAAAATCGCCTAAGAGCATCCATGGCTTAGTGATTGAGCATCCATGGTTTAATGTGTAATTATTATTATTTAATTTTTTAAAATTGTCGATCTGGGTTAATCAATTTTGTATACATCTTATAACGGTGTTTATTGTGTTTGCCATTCTTTCACCCCAAATATTTGATTAAAAAAATTATGATTTTGGTTCATTTTCAGGCTCAGTCCTAACCTATTTCGGGTCCTAGGGCGGAAAAAAGAATTTGGGGCCCCTAATTCATTAAAAAAAATAAAAAAAATCAATTAAAAATGTGGTATATATACATATAATCAATTAAAACAATGACATCAACCAATAATAAAACTAATTATTAAAAAAATAAGATTTGAAATAAAATAAAAAGTTATCAAGTAAAGAGCAAATGAAAAAGACAAATTGAAGTTTTATGCTAAAAATCATTGATGATTAAGAGACAAAAAAAAACTTGCAACTATTAATATATTTTTTTTAAAAAAATAAATATACTATTAAAAAAAATATGGGCCCCTGATTTTTTGGCCCCAGGGCGATCGCCCTCGCCGCCCTCCCTCAGGGCCGGCCCTGTTCATTTTTATACTCCCTGTGATCGTGTTTGTTGTGTTTGCCATTCTTTAGTGATTCATTTTGTGGAAGATTTTGGTTCATTTGATTCAAGCTAGAAGAGTTGAACCAAAATATTCATGAACCGAAACTGGATTGATTTCGAGTTAAAATAATGAAGTGCATCCAAAAGGAGTCGAGTTTCAAGTCAAAACAGTGCCTATATTTTAACAATTGTAATTGAGTAAACTGTCACTTTGGTCCCTGAATTTACACAACACTTTCACTTTAGTCCCTGAAATTAGCAAAAATGCTTTTAGGTCCCTGACTTTGTAAAAAGTCATTCACATTAGTCCTTGCCTCTAATCACCGTCAACAAACGTTAACAGAGTGATAATGTGGCTGACTGGGGGCCTTAAACGACGTCGTTTTTGCGTCTCGTGCACTTATAACAGAGTAAACTGTCACATTAGTTCCATTAGCTGCACCAGTGCCATGTTCAGTTGCACCAGTCCCATGTTCAGCTGCATCATTGTCATGTTTTGAAGTGTGTATATTTTGAAGTGTTCAGCTTCAAAACATGAGACTGGTGCAGCTGGACATGACTCTGATGCAGCTGATAGAACTAAAGGGACAATTATTTACTCCATTATAAGTGTCATGAGGACGCAAAAACGATGTCGTTTAAGGCTCCTAGTCAGCCACGTCATCACTCCGTTAACGTTCGTTGACGGAGGTTAGGGGCAGAGACTAACTTGAATGAATTTTTACAAAGTCAGAGACTTAAGAGCATTTTTGTTAATTTCAGGGACTAAAGTGAAAGTGCTGTGTAAATTCAGGGACCAAAGTGACAATTTACTCGATTGTAATTTAACCTATCCAGGGTCTATACCATGATGAAGATTACGTATCAACATTTTCAATGTTCTAAAGTTTGATTATGTATAACTGAAATTGACTTCTTCTTTTCCATGTGAGTAAATAATTGTCACCGATTCTCAAAAATCTGGAAAATCGTTTTCATGAGTTTTGAATTTGTTTCCTTCATTATATATTTGTTTCTGCCATTTATATTCTAAAAAGAATAATGAAAATGCAAATGGGGTTCGTAAACTTAGTGAAATCAAGGTCTCATTTCATTAAATATTGGAGAGAAGTACAGGAGAAGGGGGGTGCTTGTTACAAGAGGTATGTTTACAGTGGGTTTATACAAGGAAAATGGGACTTTTTAGGACGCCTTTCACTTATCACCGTCAAGCTCTCGCTACTGTTTTCTCTCCTTTGATTCGTTGTAGTTTGCTCTGATTCTTGTTGGTAAGAATTAGTTCTGATTGGCTTATGCTTGGCGTGTCCTTGCCTTGTATCATGACCTCCTTTTATGGTTGACTTATGACTTGGCTTTCACGTTCTTTCTCTTCTTGGTCTGGTGGTTATTGTACCGCTCTTCCCTCTTGTCCACTGGTTGTTCCCATTGTTGCCTTCAGCATGGAGGTTAAGCAGCTCTCCATCTTTGTTGTTGATTGAAATAGCACAATTTCCATTTATGGTGTATTTGAATGACAAGGTTGATTGAGTGTTGGGCCCAAGGATGGAAGCTTGTTGAAGAAGGATTTTGCCCTGGGACTCCACGATTTTGGGTTGATGCTATATGGAGAGGACACTCTTGGGGGAGGGACGCCTTTTCTATTCTGGTTATGGTGTGTTGTGGACTCTTGGCCGCCGTATTGGGCCTTGTCATTGGACTTCATCTGACTTTCTTTCTTTTATTTTACTCAATGTATCAAGGCCCAAGTTTGTTATTTTCCAATCCCAAACAATATCCTTGCTTAATTTCATCAACAATGCAATTGTCTTTAGATTATTAAAATACAGGATTAAACTCAACTTTTAAAAATATTGTAGATATGAATAGTAATCTGAGTCTTGAAGTTGTTTGTCCTACTCGTTTGTGCCACTGTTCATAAGGATCCTTATGAACAGTACCCTTGCTTGCACGTGACTATGGGAAACTTATGTTTCAGTTACTGTAGCTTCGGCTACTGTAGCCATGAATAGTATATGAATGTTGAAGGTTTTATATCTTATTCTAGATGTCCACTTTTGAATGAACAGTGCTTAGGAACAATAGCTGAGTTAAGGCATGTGACAACTGAAGAATTGACTCTATACCCAAGCTTCTCATAGAAGCTTGCTACGTGTGCTAAGGATCTGAAACAATAAATGAAAAATGTAAAGAAAATTTGAAAACCTTGAAATTCAAACAGCCCGCCCAAGCTGATTTCAAAATGAAAGTTATATCAACAAATCTTCTTTCTCTCTAATTACACTTCTATCTCTCTTTTCTCTCAAGCTTCAGACAGAAGCCCATTGAAACACAAGATGCTAGCATTATGCATATTCAGAATTTCAACTTTTGTTTCCCTCCACCTTCAAAATTTCAAAACTTTGTTTTACACCTCTATACCCAAAAACAAAAACAAAGATATCACTTCAATCTTTGTTTTGCATCTTTCTTCCTCTCAATCTGTCTTCCTCTTCCCAGATGGCATCTTCTTCTCAAGCCTCACCAATAACCTCACCAATAACCTTAGATGGCTTCTTCTTCTGTTCCCGACTATTGTATGAGTAATGAAATTTTTCCCCATTTTCTTCTCTTTATCTGTAAATAGGAGTATGTATGAGGCAATGATTTAAACAATAGGATAAAAATACTATTTTTGTCTTCAATTTGGCAACGGCTACAGCCTGAAATACATATGCTCCTTATTGCTACATTCAGTCTAAATTAAGCAGTAGTGTGAATCTCAACAATGCAGTAAGAAGATTACTCTGTGAAAGCTCAATAAGTTGTAAATGGTAACAAAGTGTGAAATCTTTGAAATAGTGTTTATAATTTTTTTTTAAAAAAACATACTTTAAAGGTTACTAACTTGCCTGATATTTTTTTTTTATAATTTTATAAGGATTTAGGTACTGTGCAGGAAGAATCCTCAAATAAATGGGTAAAAAGTAGGAAGTTATCTCTTCTTCTTCTTCTTTTTTTTTTGTTAACTACAACAATAACTTCAATTGTTTCTCATTTTCAAATCTGATCCTAAATTTTGGTGACATTCCTATTCAAAATTGACCATTTATATGCTATTCATTACTATTTATACTAACAAACACATTTTTTATTTGAGCATGAAATTTGGTTGGGGATTGGATGCAGCTAGAATTCGAGATAATAAAACATAGGTAGTATTGTGTGTGGCAATTTGGCTTCTGTTATTTTTTATATCATATATGATTATGTTTTCAGGGGTTTGTTCTTTCTTTAGACCTTTATTGTCTGTTGGATAACGAATATATAGAACATTTAATAGTCTCTACTGTTTGTATGTGAATTTTTCTAAAATATAATACACTCTGCCAAAACTGAAAAAGGAAAAGTATTAGTTAGTCCTCAAATAGTTGACTATATCAATTTGCTAAAGTTATAATGTTTATGAGAAGAAATAGCAATTTTTGTTACAAGAAAATAATTTGCTTTCATGAGAAGAAATCATGTAAATAATATTTATATATGCATAAATAGTGATTGCTTTCAAAAGGAAACCATGACAAGAATGATCAATTGTTAATACTAAAGGGTGTTATTAGGCAATAAAGAAAAGGGTGTGCTCACCAATTTTTACTTAAACTCCATTATCCAATACCTAGCTTCCCATATCCTGTACAAAACCAGCAAATTTTAAGCCAATATTATTTTGTGAATTATGAAACATATGAAGAAAATATATAAGAACAATAAAGATATTTACTAAACAGGAAGACTAAAAAATAAATGTGAAGTGGTATATGAAGATTTGCACTAGAGTTTTGACTATTTGTGAGGTATGGATTATAAGATTTGCACTTGATAAGTCTTAACGGTTGTGAACACAACAGTATTTTCGCAAGCATGGGTAACCTCATTGCAAACTGTAGAAAAGTGCCTCTGAGAATTACTACGAAACTAATCTATAGACTTAAATAAAAAAAACAAATTATATGTTCAATGCATTAACTGTTAATTTCAAATGATAAACAACAGTAAATAAAAAATAGGCAGAGATTGTAAAATTAATGACAAAAGATGTAAAGGAAAGGAGGAGTTCGGACACTTACAATGTATTTTTTTTATTATCAAGGGGCTAACGCCCAAGGGAAAGATTAAACATTACGAGGGAATGAAAGCCCGTAAGCATCCTCACAAACAAGAGGAAAAACATCTGAAGGACAAGAAGGAAAATACATACAATCTAAAGACCCTATATGGCCCTTATTAGCCATAAAGTCAGCACATCTATTTGCTTCCCTGTAAACATGGCTAAAAGAGACAATCCCCAGCAAATCCAAAAGGCTTCTAATTTCCCTAACAAGATAATAACAATGATGCCTAACTGAACAATGCCTACTAACAAGAGAAATAACAGCCCTTGAATCCATTTCCACTTTGCAACTTCAATTGTTTTGCAATTCTTAGACCCCATAGTAAGCCCCAAATCTCAGCCTTTGTTGAAGAACAACTACCCAGCTTACAATGAAAACCATAGAAATAACGACCACTAGAATCCCGAAAAATACCTCCACAAGCTGCATCACCAGAGTTTGATCGAAAAGACCCATCCACATTTAATTTCATCACTCCATCCTTAGGAGGTCGCCAGGATATGTGCATTTCCTCATTGGCCAGCAAAGAACTAGAATTTAAGCAACAAGATTCTTTTACAAAACGAGTAAGAGAAAAGGCCTGCAGAAGAATATCACTCATCTTAGCTCGAACACAATTAAAAATCAAGTCATTTCTGGCTTTCCAAATGAGGGACAACATTACACCAAATAAAGTCTTCTAATCTGGAACTCCAGCAGCACCAAATGAATCATCTGTCAGGTTAGATAAAAGCCAATTACTAGTCCCCATCATAAAAAACTTTGCCCAAGCTTGATCAGACACAACAACAAACCACAAATCTTTAACTTCATCACAATCTCTAAGCACATGCATCATTGATTCTGATGTTTGATGACATCTAGGACAGGTATCATAACGCACCATATTCTTACGTTTCCTTTCTTCATTTGTAAAGAGGCGTTCATGACTGACTTTCCAAAGAAAGGAACGAATACGCTGAGGACCAGGCCATTGCCAAACCAGATTAAAAAGATCATTATTACCACCTTGCGAGCTATGATGGTTCTGGAGAACTTCAAGAGCAGAAGACATAGAAAATTCTCCATTTGATTCCCTTGACCAAGCTATAGTATCAGCATCTGACGTAGTTGAAGGAGGCATAACATTCATCAAAATAGATTTGATATCCTGAGGAATATGGTTATTGATAATCTCCCAACGCCAAGCACCATCAGCTATAAAATTAGCTACAGTGAAGTGATGTCCCCACAATGGAGAAGATATCTCAGAATGATGAATAAGAGCAGGCAAGCCCGGAAGCCAAGCGTCAAGCCAGAAGCGAATTCTTCTTCCATCACCAAGCACCCAGTGAATGTTATCATACATTTTAGCACAGGCAGCAGACAAACCTCTCCATGTCGAAGTTGCAGAACCTTTCAATGCAGGTGTTATTCTGAAAATATCACCTACTTTGTATTTAGCAATTAAGGCCCCTGCCCATATAGAATCAGGATTTGAAACAAGCCTCCAAGCTAGCTTCATCATATAACCCTCATTAACAAATCGTACCTTTTGGAAACCAAGGCCTCCTTCCTTCTTCGGTGTACAAATCCTTTCCCATGAAATGAGGTGACATCGTCTCTGTTCGTTTGAGCTTCCCCAAATACAATTCCGACACAACTTTTCAATATCATCACAAACCGAAACAGGAATTGGAGAGGATTGCATTATGTAAGCTGGAATGCTCATTATACAAGCTTGAGCTAAAGTCACCCTACCTGCAAAAGAAAGAGTTTTCATCTTCCAACCAGACAGCTTTTTCTTAATTTTATTAATAAGAAAAGTATAATCAGATGAAATACACCATGAGGATTTTATAGGGACACCAAGGTAAGTCCCAAACTCAGCAGTGATCTTGACGCCCATAGAATTACTAATGACTGCAGCATTATTTTTACTAGTATTTGCAGAGAGAAAAAGCGAGGATTTATGATAATTAATCATGTGACCTGAAATATCACAAAAATTTTGTATCACTGCCTTAATTTTCTCAGCTTGCATAACAGATGCCTCTGCAACAAGAATTAAGTCATCTGCAAACATGACCTGGGAAATTTTAGGACCATTCCTTCCCACAGTAAAAGGCTTCCACTCATTCCTATCCACACTATCCTTTATAAGATGAGCCAAACAATCCATACATAAAACAAAGATGTACAGTGAAAGAGGATCACCTTGCCTTAACCCTCGAGCAGGCCAAAACTGTTGAGAATGCTCCCCATTCCAATTAACACACATTGATGGAGTAGAAATACAAGCCATAATAAGATTAATCAAATGAGAAGGCAAGCTAGTTTTTATAAGAGTATCCTCAATAAAGCTCCATCTTAACCAATTGTACCCTTAGCAAGATCAAGTTTGACTGTCATACCCTTTTTTGCCAAACACTTTATTGAAAGAGTGAATAATTTCCTGGAGGAGAATAATATTATCAATTCCCTGTTTGCCAGGAATAAAACTGCATTGAGTTTCTGAAACCAACCGATCCATTAAAGGCCGAATTTTGTTTGCAATGATCTTGGTAATAACTTTGTAAATAACGTTACAAAGAGAAATGGGCCGAAAATCAGAAATTATGCTAGGAGAGCTAACCTTAGGAATGAGAGTGATAAGGGTTTGGTTAACATCCTTGACAGTCAAAGGATTAGCAAAAACAACTTTAACATACTGGAACATAGAAGCATGAATCACCTCCTATTGGGATTTGAAGAATAAAGCATGTAAACCATCTAATCCAGGAGCCTTATGATTTCCCATACTAAACAGGGCCTCTTTCATCTCATGCAACGATACATCATGATCAATTTGCGCAAAGTCATCATTGGATAGGGTTGGAAAACAAGAGATTGTATCCAAAGTACCTGCGTTTGGGCAGCCATCAGTATAAAAATTGACAAAATAATCACTTACCATATTTTTGAGTACTGCAGTCTCAAAATTCCATTCATTCTGATAATTTAAAAGAGCCTCCACTCTATTTCTTCTATGTCTGGCAATGGTTGATTGATGAAAGAATCTAGTGTTATGATCACCAAGAGCTAGTTTATTCACTCTTGCATGATGATACCAGTAAGCCTTCTCCTGCTGAAGAATCAGATTATATTCATTCCACAAATCCCTCTTAAGCTCAAGGAGATAAGGATTTAAAAACACAACCAGATGATGATGAATTCCATCCAATCTATTAATAATTCTCCTCTTCCTGTTAAAAATATTACCGAAAACATTTTTATTCCAAATAGAGATTGTTGCTGTAAAACGAGCCAAATTCACAGACCAAGAATCCAAAATGAGCCAAGATTTCTTAACTTGGTTTTGAAAATCTGGATGGGTCATCCAAGGAGATAGGAATTTAAAATACCCCTTCCTCCTAGAGAAATGACTTGAAGTACATAACCATAGGGTCGTGTGATCTGATGAAGGCAAAGGCACATTGATGAGAGAATAATTAGGAAAAAGGTCTCTCCAATGAACATTTGCAACAACTCTATCAAGCCTCTTTTGAAGATTACCCCTCTGCCAAGTAAAAGGAGAGCCTTTATACCCAATATCAGACACATCACAATCTTCCAGACAAGCATAGAATTTAGAACTAGCAATTGCATTTAAAACTGCTCCTCCAACCTTTTCATGATTATAAAGAGCTTGGTTAAAATCACCAGCTAAACACCAGAGCTCACTAATGTCTTCACTGAGAGCTCTCAACTCATCCCACAGAATATACCTCATAGACTCATGAGGGCTGGCATAGATAATTGTAAAGAGCCAAGAGGAAGAGTTAGATTTGCATCTCATATGAACATAGTACTTCGAAGAGCTGATAGCTTGGATATCAATTTCAGAATCATCCCAAAGACACCAAATTCCGCCCGAAAATCCAACTGCATCTACATAGAAACTATTGGAGAAATCTAATTTTTGAATGACATCCGTGGCTCTACTACCACTTATTCGCGGTTCCAACAAAGCCAAAAAATTAACATGGTGCAATCTTTTACAATCTTTAATAATGCCAGGGAAATTTTTACCCCCAGCACCTCTACAATTCCAAATAAGAGCATTCATAAGGAAACTATAAAGAAGAAGATAAACAATACCCATAATCTAGGTACTAAGCATTCTGTGAGGTAGGCTTCTCACTTCGTGAATCCACTGAACAATGTTGTTCCTTCGCTGCCTCTTTACTAACCTCTTCAGCAGATGTAATATCAGAAGGCTTTTTCGATGAACCCTTGTTTACCCCAAAAATCCTGGAGATAAAGGCTAGCTCCTCTTCAGATTTCGGATAAACATTGGCACTCCACACTTCATCATCAGCGCATTTCCTAGCTTGGAATTCATTCCAAAGAGACTCTTGTTTCTGATTAATCATCCTCAAAATTTCTTGTTCACGTTCCTTCATAGCATTAGAAGCAGCTGGATTAGCAACTGGATTTGTGAGACTCCCTGTTTGAGTAGGCACCGTACGAGATATGTGCACAGATGACTGGTTCGATTTGGGAACAGCGATACTCCCTGTCGGTGTGGACACTGATTGAGAATTCTGCACCGAAGAGGTTTGATTCGGTTTTGGCTTCTGGGGCTTCTGGCCCAATGCTTTTGCAGGCTTTAAAGCATTTTGCTTTTGATTCTTTTTCCCTGAATTTCAGATAATAACCTCCGTGATTTTTCAGTGTGACCATCCTCCACGTGCGTTTCCCTCTGCAGCACTTGAAATCTATTAGATTTAGTACCAATCATATCAGTATTATTCCCTCCCTTGTGCATGCGATTTTTACGACGTTGAAAAAGTTGCACCAACATCCATGGGCCAAACTCACTATCATCATTATCCTTAACGGATTCCACCTGATTCTTCGCTCCTTGAATTTCGGGATTATGTTTCTCAACATCCTCCATTACCGTTGAGTCCGAACCAGTGTTTTCCACCATTGGAGAAGCTTCTGTATTCGCCGCCGTTTCAAGCTTAGCCTCAGGACAATGGTCCTTCCTATGACCAAACCTGCCACAGTGGAAACAAATCATATGTAGGCCTTCATATTCAAGCCTAAAGACCTCACCCATGGCCTCAATCGTAGGTACAAGTTTTTTTCGCAAATCCACCTCTACACATATACGTGCAAATTTTGCTCTAGAATGAATTGACGTATGTTTGTCAATTTTAAGCATTATCCCTATGCGATTACTAGCACGCCATAAAAACTTAGGATTGGTTAATTCAACCGGAAGCTTAGGAATACGCACCCAAACAACAATCCTTCTAATCTCATGCTCCTCTGGCTTAAATAAAGGATGCCATCTCTGAACTTGAATGTAGTGATCAGCAAATTTCCATGGCCCTTCAAAAAGAGCGTGATTATAATCACCTTCATCAATGAATCGGACTAGGAAAAAACTCTCACTAAGATCCATGACTTTGATTTCTCCTCTTAAAGCCCACAACTTCTGAAGTTTAGTCGTCATGAATCTAAAAGCCACTTTCCTCCCCACCAGATTAACAATGAGGGCTTTTTTCCAGGGTCTACACCACTCTTCATACTCTTCTAAAGAGACATCAATTACTAGCTTGATTTTGAATTCATCACTAGAATCTATCACTTTCTCATCATCCTCCAGATTTGGGCATAGGTCTTCCTTGACCATTTGTATTATTTCTTTAAGGCTCGGTTTGTAGCCTTCTGTTTCCATCACAACCTCACAGTATGATGGTTTTGGTCTACTCATATCAGAGCTTTGCTCTTTCCCCTCTTGATCATTCATCACTACTTCAACCGTTGCATCATCAGAACTAGTCTTCACTTTCTTATTGCTACGAGCTTTTTGATCATCCTCCTACGAAGAGGGTTTCTCATGAAGCTCTGCTAGGGTTTCCATCTGTTGATTGAATATTAATACATTTATTTTAATAACTTTAAAGATGCAACAGTGATAAGAGTTCGACGTGTTATGGTTTTAGTCCCTAAAAGTTATTTTGACCGTGACTGGTCCTTAATTTTTCAAACATTTTGGTTTTGGTCGCATCTGTTAGAAAAAATCAATTATTTGTTGACGTGGTTAGCGGAAACCCACACCAACAGCTGCGTGGAGTGAGATAACACCAAATAAGTATTGTGACATGGATGATTCAGGTCCATAAACGCAAAATTCTGCGTATGGGACCATTTTGTGTCCATGGATTTGTATCATCCACGTCATATCACTTATTTGGCGTCTCCTCACACTACGTGATTGCTGATATGGTGTTCCGCTAGCCACATAAGCAAATAACAATTTTTTCATAATGGAGTGAATCAAAACCAAAATGTTTGAAAAATTAAGGACCAGTCCCGGTCAAAATAACTTAAGGGACTAAAACCAAAACACGCAGAACTTTTAGGGACCAAAAGCATAAATAAGCCTTTTATATGTGTTTTATCTAAAATTTTCCTATTTAATCCTTATTGAAATTGATAATAGTATTTAATTTTTAATTAGGAAGTGTTACCATTAATTAATGTATAATGGTTTAGAAATGAGAGAAATAATTGAATGAATGGTTCAAATTGAATAAAGAATTATGTTTATACATTGAAATTGTAAAGCGACAAAAGCCATGAAATGAAAAAAAAGCCTAAAAGGTCAACAAACAAACTCTGAAGAGAACTCATATACTATATAAATGCCTAAAAAAGTTTATTAACAACCAATTTTATTTTGGAATTGTCTTTGAAGAGAAAAGATTTTATTTTCACAAACAAACTATTAAACTTTGAACAAATTAAATTTTTTACGAAACTTTTTAATTATATCGCACCTTATTACTAACATGTGTTTCTTATCCCATTTAAATATATAATACCACCATTAGGAAAATATTTTAGATTTAGAATATGAGGTGATGGTTGAAAAATTTTGTATTGTAAATCACATAATTACATTCAAAATCCATCATATTTCTAACATAAGGATTAACTAGATATAGATATACATAGAGAAAAGAAAGAAACAAACTTCATGATAGTGATGTAGATGCACATCTGAAGCACCCTCGCTTGGAATTCCTTCTCTTTGAGATATAGTTTCCCTTCTTGCTCTTCTTCCTCTCTCTTCTCTGAGCTTTTGGATATTTTCGTATGTCTAGAATGCCTCTTTTGGAGTTTGCCTTGAGTTTAAATAAATAAAGCAGCCCAAAGAACACAAATATCGCACAAAAAACCAATATATCTTATGCTTACCCATGGCGCATGATTACTAGCGCCTGGGCGCCATTTAATTTTTGCACTTGGTGCTTAAGACTCAGAGCGCCACCCCAAAATTATGCTAGGCACGCAGGCACCTAGAAACCTGCGCCTCAGGGCAATTCTTTGTTATTTCACCCCCAATTGCGCTGAGGCACCCCTGATTGCATTTATTAGGCTTTTTCTACATCTTTTAAGCATTCTTCATGGCTCCATTCATCTTTGGGTGCTTCCCTGTCAATAATCCTTCAATTCAAGCTCCAAAGCACGTGAAATTATGACAAAATGATTCATTATGTGATGAAATTTATTATGCAAAACTTAAAAACCATTAGAAACAAATGTTGGAATTGGCAAGTGTCGCCAAAGAAAAAGGGGGGGGGGGGGGGAGGGAGCAAGTGAATTAATTGGTTGTTTATAAAATCATTGTCAAATTATCAAATTAAATCGTTTTCGAATAATTCAGATAATATTTGCAGCGGAAAACAATACAACGTTGAAAGCGATTAATAACGATAGTATTGATAATAATAATTAGAATTACATGCGGAAACAATTAAATGAATAAGTTTTAAAATGGGTTACCACACCCTTACAATGACTTTGATAAACGTGAATAAACTTTAACAAGAGAAGTACTCTCAATAGTGCAAAGTATACAAACTAAAGCTCTAATGACAAATGCAATATTTTACTTAAGGGGTATGCACACTCTTAGAGTTAGGCTACCATAATTGTGAGGGAGAGACTTCCTAGGATTGAGGATGTATACACACTCAAGTAATATGTACACTCTAGTCATAAAAAAAAAGTGATAATAAAGGGTAGCTTTGAATGATGGTGATTATGACATTGATAATGTTTTTGGACAATTAACAAAAATAAATATATTGTTAGCAACTTTTTAAAATGTTGGTGACGAAAATTAAATCAAACAAAACTATCATTTTGTCCTCAACATGATAAGGTGGTTTCGTTTTCGTTCCAGAGATTTTAAAAATTCCTCTTTAATTCTTGATATTGTAAAACGCTACTCACCTTAGTTCCATGTGAGTCATTCGCAATTGTCTGAAGGATGTAACTAAAATAGATTTAGTAATATCAATTATCAAATTAAATTAAATGCTTATAAGTTATGGATTAAACTGAAAGAGGAATTGGATGTTTATAAGTTAGGAACTAATATGAGTATCATTTTACAATCTTAAGGATTAAAGAGAAATTTTAAAAATCTCAAAAATAAAAATAAAACCACTTTATAATATCAAGGACCAAAATAACGGTTTTGTAAAAATAAAATAAAAATAATTGGCACAATATAAAATTTATAGTCATTTTGGTTCTCGAAAGTTGCATTGGTCATCAATTTAGTCTTCATAAGATTTTTGATATCAATTTAGTTCCTCAAAAATTAATATAACACCACATTGGTCCTCTTAGACTTATTTGATACTCATATAAATCTTTCGGGAACCAAAATTTACACTTCGTGATATCATTTAGATATTTAAAAAACTAAATTAATGCAAATAATTTTTTGGAATTAAATTGATGATTTGGTGGTTCAAAATCACTACTCCCTCCGTCCCTAATTATAAGGTCCTCTTAACACTTTTATTTTGTCTTTATTTATAAGGCCCTTTACCAATTTTCAATGAGCATTTATTATTTTTTTCCACAAACACCCCAATTTATTTAACACTTTTTAAATTCCCAATAATATTAATAGAAGTAATTTTGAAAATATATATCAAAAGTTCATATTTCCAATACAATTAACTAAATTATTCCAATTTTTTAATGAACGTTTAATTTCCCAATAACCTTATAATTAGGGATGAATGTAATATTAAGTATGTCAAATTTCAACGCGGAAAATGGATGTCTCATTTCGGACATTCAAATAACAGGTGGAATTATTCAGGTATCCGTGAGAACGGAGAAGACAGAATAAAAGACTAGTATAATAACCAACGTGCGTCTAGTGGCAATTCACTAGGTTCCTTAACCATTAGGTCTCGAGTTCGACATTCATAAGAATGAAGAGGCACATGTTGGAAGATCCCTGCCTACAAAGTGGAGTTCCGTAAGATGATGATGAATTTAGTTGGACCATCAAAGTTCGAAAGCGCAGACACCGCGAAAGAAAAAAGAAAAAACTAGTATAATAAGATAAGATTATGTTATGTTATGTTGGTTCCCTCTCTGCCAATCTTGTTAATATGATGGTGACGTGTGCCTGTGGTGGTGCTGCTGCAGCCCTCGTCTCTTCCTCCTCCTCCTCCTCTCTTGTCCCTTTCACCAAATCCACCGTTACCATTACCACCATTAGCTGCACATCACTTCCCACCATCCCTCCTCCTTCTAATCCCCATCCTTCTAAAACATCATCATCATCATCATCATCATCGGGTCTAAGAAGAAGGACATGGACACGTCATCAAAGAAGTCATCATCCTCCTGCTCACTGGGACCACTCGGTGGACATGGAGGAGCTGTTATCCGCAATGAGCCAAACAGAGAACGAGCAAGAACTCTACGCTCTCTTGTCCCCTTACAGCGCCAGGCAGCTCTCCATCCGCTTCATGGTCTCTCTCCTCTCTCGCGAGCCCGATTGGCAACGCTCCCTCGCCATCCTTGATTGGATCAATCACATTGCTCGCTATTCCCCTCCTTCCCTCTTCGCTTTCAACGTTGTTCTCCGCAACCTTCTCAGGGCCAAGCAGTTTCATCTCGCACACGGCCTGTTCGACGAAATGCGCCTTCAACATGCTCTCTCCCCTGATAGGTACTTTACTTTACTAAGTCGGCTAAACTACGAAAATGCTCCCTTATCTTATTTTTCAATTTCAAATTGGTCCCTTACGGTTTTAATGGTATCATGTTGGTCTCTCAATTTGGTCCCTGAATCACTATTTATGCAATGTGGACCAATTAGATACGCACACGTGTCATTTCTCTCTCCAACATTGCAAAAATGGACCGATATTGACACGTAAGATGAATAGTGACTTAGGGACCAATTTGATATCAAAAAGAAACATAGGGATCAATATGAAACCAAAAAAAGTAAGGGACCAATTTGAAATTGAAAAATAAGGTAAAAGATCAAATACGTTATTTAGCCTTATCTTTTCTAGTTTCCTCTTATGTTTATCTTTCTTTCAAAAATTTCTAATAGGGTCCCTCACTTTTTTTATTGTGAATTTGGTCCTTCCTCTTATATTTATCTTTCTTTCAAAAATTTCTAATAGGGTCCCTCACTTTTTTTTATTGTGAATTTGGTCCTTGAATCAATGTTTATGCCACGTGCACCAATAAGATTCATACACATGTCATTTCTCTCTCCAAAATTACAAATTTGGACCAATACCATATTGACACGTAAGATGAACAGTAACTTAGGGACCAATTTGATAGCAAAAAGAAACATGAGGGATCAATATGAAACCAAAAAAACGTAAGGGACCAATTTGAAATTGAAAAATAAGGTAAAGGATCAAATACGTAATTTAGCCTTATCTTTTCTAGTTTCCTCTTATGTTTATCGATCTTTCTTTCAAAAATTTCTAATAGGGTCCGTCCCTTCCCCTCCCTTATAGGTACACTTATTCCACCCTAATTACTTATTTTGGCAAACACGGCTTGTTTGATTCTTCTCTGTTTTGGCTCCAGCAGATGGAGCAAGACAATGTTCCTGGTGACCTCGTCTTGTATAGTAATTTGATTGAGCTTTCGCGAAAGTTGGGTGACTATTCTAAGGCCATTTCCATCTTCACGAGATTGAAAACCTCCGGCATTACTCCTGACCTTGTCGCTTATAACTCCATGATTAATGTGTTTGGTAAAGCCAAGCTCTTCCGCGAGGCCCGTCTTCTTCTCCAGGAGATGAGGGAACATGGTGTTCAACCAGACACCGTAAGCTACTCCACGCTTCTCACCATGTATGTTGAGAATCATAAGTTTGTTGAAGCGCTCTCTGTTTTCTCCGAAATGAACCAAGGAGACTGCGCGCTCGATCTTACCACTTGTAATATCATGATTGATGTTTATGGCCAGCTGGACATGGCCAAGGAAGCTGACCGCCTGTTTTGGAGCATGAGGAAAATCGGGATCGAGCCGAGCGTGGTTAGTTACAATACCCTCTTGAGGGTCTATGGAGAGGCCGAGCTGTTCGGTGAAGCCATCCAGCTGTTTCGTTTGATGCAGAAGAAGGACATACAACAGAATGTTGTCACCTACAACACCATGATTAAGATTTATGGCAAGTCTCTTGAGCATGAGAAGGCAACAAATCTTATTCAAGAAATGCAGAATAGAGGTATTGAACCGAATTCCATCACTTATTCGACAATTATATCAATATGGGAGAAGGCAGGGAAACTGGACAGGGCGGCCATGTTGTTCCAAAAGTTAAGGAGTTCTGGAGTTGAAATTGATCAGGTCCTTTACCAGACAATGATTATAGCATATGAGAGGGCAGGTTTAGTCGGTCATGCTAAGCGTTTACTTCATGAGCTAAGGCGACCGGACAACATTCCCAGGGAAACTGCAATAACGATTCTTGCTAGAGCGGGCAGAATTGAAGAGGCTACATGGGTGTTCAGACAGGCTTTCGATGCTGGAGAGGTAAAAGATATATCTGTCTTCGGGTGCATGATTGACCTTTTCTCAAGGAACAAAAAGTATGCAAATGTTGTTGAAGTGTTTGAGAAGATGAGAGAGGTGGGATATTTTCCTGATTCTAATGTTATCGCTCTCGTGTTGAATGCTTTCGGAAAGCTGCGTGAATTTGAGAAAGCAGATGCTTTATATGGACAGATGCATGAAGAAGGGTGTGTTTTTCCGGATGAAGTTCATTTCCAGATGTTAAGTCTGTATGGGGCCAGAAAGGATTTTGCAAAGGTAGAGTCTTTGTTTGAGAAGCTGGATTCCAATCCCAATATCAACAAGAAGGAGTTGCATCTTGTTGTTGCCAGCATTTATGAAAGAGCAGATAGACTTAATGACTCTTCCCGAATCATGAACAGAATGAATCATAAAGCAATCAAAAATCATGACCATGCTTAGAAATTAGAAGTATGCATCTGACTTTCGTTCATTAATTTGTATCTTTGATGAACATTCTTTGCACATTCTGTATTCAGAAAACCACCATCATATTCATATTATCACCTATGTATATATATATGATATTGGGCAACAACACATTATGCCTAACATCACCCTCGGTGATTAATCATTAGTTATGAATCCAGGGTTTATAAGCACTCTTCATTCTAACCATGTCCTTATGAAAAGGAAAGGAAAATGAACCCCTATTGCTTCTTCATTACCGAAAGTTGATCACATGTAACTGAAAACAATGAATAATATCATGGCTTGTGCTTTGTGGTGTTTCTCTTGGAAAATCAATACTGTATCACCGAACTCAGAAGATCTCAACATATGTTACCAATGTTTCCTAGTTCAAATTTTTGTTATTTGTGAGTAAGATTCATTGGCTTTGAGTCATACCGCTTGCCGTGTTAGCTTAATTGTGGTGTGGAGCTGAGCTTATGCCTATTATAGTTTGTGACATGCATGATGTGTATTTTTTAGAGTAGACTCCATACGTGCAAAAAGTAGTACTGTAGTAAATAAGCACATGTTGCCATTCCAACCTTTTTCAGTAGTACTGTACTACATGTCTCATACTAGGGAAAACGAAAATGCAAGTTTGCATCCAGTTAATTTCCCAATTTTAATTTGGTAGCTATATGCAATACATTACATTTTTAATTTTGTCCCAATATATGACGCACATTTTTATTTCGATTCTTATGTGCCACATACATTTTTAATTTAGTCATCATATATGCAAAGCTTTTTGTTATTTTTTTTTTTTAAAAAAAAACTCAAACAGAGTTATGTACAAAATTTAGTTTTTAAATTAAATAATGCCTATCAAATACTCTTTCCGCCTAAATTGAATTAATCTACAATTTATAAAGGACCAAGTTGAATTATGTATGTATGTTTTATGGACCAAAATGAATGATTTTAAAAATATTGATGACACTTAACGTAACACACCAACCAAATTAACTTTGTTACTTAATCTCAATTGACGGAGGGACTAAAGTGATTAACGTGAGACGTGAAACGTGAAACACTCTCAGAGATTAAACGTGTATTTATGATATCTGAGGGACGAAAATGTTCGATGATGACACTCTTAGGAACCAAAATGACTAATAACTCGTTTATTTTTTAGAAATTCTAATTTAAAATATTATAAAACCTAGCTCTCACCCCGTGCAATGCACGGGTTATTGATAATTTAGTTTTTTATATTAAATATTTTAAAGTAAAAATTGTTTTTATTTTAAAGTAAAGATTATTATTACACAACAATAAAAAAAAATTATACAAAAAGGCAAATATATACTTAAATCAAACACTACACTTAAAAAAAATAATTTAAATGAGTTTGTTGAGAAATATTATACTTTCTTGTATAAATAAAAAGTGACACTTTTTATCTGATATCTTCCTTATTTATTTAATAGATAAATTAACATTTTTATTTGATTATCAACTTTATTTTAAAGAATCAAAAGTAAATCATATTTAAATATTTTCATCTTTTTTGTTTGGTGGTATTATAAGTAAATTTAAGGATAAATTAGAATATTTCGTATTTCATAGGACATGAAGACGACATTGAACTTGACTGTCTTTATTAATTAACACATTGCATTTTATAAGGAATATAATGAATGCTCTTTTTTTTTATATTTTTAATATTATATTTGTTTATGTATAGATGAGTATTAAATTAATGTATTTCTTATTTAGTTGATCGATGAAGTAACATTTTTTATATATCATTATTACGTTTATCATGATATTATGATAAATAGGAGTGGAATCAAAATTAAATTTTTTTTTTATGTTTTTTGTTTGATGGTATTATGAGTACATTTAAGGATAAATCAAAATATTTCCTATTTCATGAAACATGATAATTTAGTATTTTTTAATATAAATTATCATCTTTTAATATGTTTATCGCATTTTTTATTATTATTATTATTCATATTTAAATAATTTGATATTTTTCATCATTTATCTTATCTCAAATTAATCATAAGATTTGATTCAAAAAAATCTTTATCCTAATTGTTCTAATCGTCTTGAATTATTTTTTTTTTCAATTTTTGAAATGTATGTACCTTTGTTTTTAACCTGTTACAGTTTTTTTTGTAGAGATTATAACAACTAAAGTATTTATCCATTGCAAACTTTTTACAAAATGATAATCATTATATTTAATCATATATCCATATTAATTGTAATATTTGAAAAAATCTATACTTTATTGGTATTTAATTTGTTTTACTTTTTAAAAAAATATTGGAATATTCTCAATTTCGATATTGCAACCTATACCGATTTATGATCTCTCTATGGATTATGTGGAAATTTCTAGATGAGACATGCAAATTCTTTTTCTTCTTATATGTTTTATAAGTATTGAATCTATCTCCTTTTTGTAATTTGTGGATAACATCAAAAAATTTTATTCCCGAATATCCTAACCAAATAATCCCTAAGTTTTTTTTTATAGATTAATCCTCAGTTTTTTAATATAACACTTTTTATATTAATTATTATTTTTTTCATAATTATTGTGATAAAAAAACAAATAAATTTATCTCCATAAAACATTTAGATAAAGTGATTACAGAAAAAGTAGGAAGAGATTTAGATTGAATTTAGCTGTTTTTATCTTTGGGTCTGTAGTTTGTATCTTGTTTTTTTTTTAAATGTTGTTGTTATCTTTTAATATACATTTAGATAATGTTGTTTTTTTTAATGTTGTTGTTGTTCATCTAGTTCATTGCCTTATGTTATCATTATCGTGTTATTTCTCTTTAGCATGTGACAGAAACACTGGTTGAACGTTATTTTCATAAAATGAATTTGGTTACTTGCACTGTTTTACTGAATCGAGTATTATATGATTATTGAAGGGAGTTTGTTTACCCAAAATCAAAGATAGAGCCATGCTAAGGAGGAAATATTTATATTTTTGGGTCTGTAGTTTGTATCATGTTTTTTTTAATGTTGTTGTTATCTTTTAATATATTATGAGACTTATTTATAGGATTTTAATTTTAATTTAATTATTAAATATAATTAATGATGATATTTTAATGTTGTTGAAAGAATGATGTGAAAAATTTGAATAATCTATTTAACTTAATTTTTTTCAGGTACTAAATTGTCGTGAAAGCAAGATTTTCAAATATTATTTTTAAAATAAGGAATTATGTTTTGAGGACGATAATATTTAACAATGTAACAATACTTACCTTTTTCTTATATATTTAGATTATAAGTATACCTTATAAACAAATAAAAATCCAAACAAAGGTGTACATACTTGGGGTTACTACCATAGTGACTTTCTTCAAATTCTCAATATCTGAATCTACCTTCATAGAACTGAAATATTCTACCATTCCTTCACGGTATGAAATCTCAAAGTTACAACTCTCCCTACAACGGTTCAAGAAAGATAATTCTTTCTCATGTGTAAACCATGACAAAGATGCCACCCTTGCCAGAACCTCTACCACCAACTCTTTTGGAAGAGCTTTGATGGTAGAAGAAGAAGACTTCTCCTTCTTCATATTATTTCTTCCTTTCTTCACTCCAAAATCACCCATGCTTTTGAAAAGAAACTTTGATTGTATTTGTTTAGAATCTTGAGATTAGGATTGAGAATATGAATATTGAATAAGAATATGAATATAAAATAAGAAATAAATAATTAGGAACATAAAATACGAAATAATAAAATTAGAGAATTCTTGGAAGTAGAGAGATCTAAAGGTGAAATAAAGGTAAAGAATGAAGGTGAGATCATGTTATATATAATGATTTTTTTTCAAATATTTTTTTTAGGATAATGATTACTTCTTTTTTCAACAAACTGGGGATAATGATTTCACATACATATAATACTCAAGCATCATCTCTTTGTATTTATCGATCTTTTTGAGGATAATGATTTTTTTAACAAAATGAGGATAATGATTCAACATATTCCACATATAGATAATTTATTTAATTTTAAATATTAATTTTGGACAGATAATTTATTTATTTGAAATTATAATTTTGATTAAAGACGATATTATCTACCTACAAATGCTCTGGTGCGAATATTCCTTAAGCGAACAAACGTGGTGCCTCGAAAATTTCTCCGACAAACGTGGAGCCTCGAAAAGGGATGTTTTTATATAAGTATAGTAGATAAATAACTTTTTTGAAGAAATTTGCTATCTGTCAATGAGTTAGCGAAATACCACATCAGCAATCACTTGATGTGAAATAATACCAAATAGATAATATGACGTGAATGATACAAAGTAGGAAAAATAGGAATAATAGACATGATTTTTGAGAAACATATCAACCAATATATCCTCCTACTCTTAATTCTTGATCATGATCCAAACTTGAAACTTTTAAACCAGGAAGAAGAAGAATAAGAAGTGGAATATGAAGAGAAATGGTAAAATCCCACATATCACCTTTGCCACCAGCCACCTCTTTCCCCACCCACCAGCACTCTTTTCTTGACCACTTGAATATGAGCTTGAGCTTGATCCCTTCTCAGCATTACCTGTGTGAGGCATTTAATTTGCTTTAGCCTTTAAGTTTCAACTTACCTAAGGTTATACTCTCTCGGCCCCTAAATATAAGACCCTTTTGACATTTTTATTTTGTCACCCTTTACCAATTTTCAATGAGCATTAATTACTTTTTTTCCAAAAACACCCATATTTATTTAACACTTTTACTCACAGTTATTTCTACTTTTATATTATTCTCTCTCATTCTTGAACTGTTGTACATTAATTAAGGGATACACTTCCTAATAAAAATTAAATATTATTACAATTTTCAATAAGAATTAAATAAGAACATTTTAGATAAAACACATACTATAAAACTTATTAGTAATAATCAACACTTTCTTAATATATGTGCTCAAACCTAAAAGACCAAAAAATATATAATGGAAGGAGTGCATTGTTGATTTGTTCCAATCTCTCTATACTCAGTTGCCTTACCTTTCAATTTGATTGGTGAAGAAATATATATATATATTCAAAATGAGGAAAATATCAATTTAGTTTTCAATATTATCATCATCTTTCATTTTGGTTATTGTAAAATATCAATTTAGTGCTTGCTTAGCATACCGATAGTCAACTTGGTTCGATCAAATTGACTGATTTTGAGAATCTCAAAAACCAAGTTAGAGTTTTACTTTATTCAAACTATATCAAATAACTTACTAATTTTATAATGTGTTGAACAATCAGACTAGCAAGGGACAAATCATATTAAACAAAGCAGAGGATTCATCAGAAGTAATGCAACAACAAAAGTTTAATTACCACTGGAAACTGACGAGCTGGAACTACTGTTTGTTTTTGTAGATTTTCCAAACCCCTCAAAAACCTTTGCTTCTGGAGATCTAGGTGCCAAATGCAAAAGGTCTGAAATATATAACCAATAAATTAAAAATCAGCCCATCGAATTGACAAAGCAAATCAGAGAAATATAGTCTTAAATATAACAATCATATCTATTAATTAATGATGTTTATTTTCAAATCTAAGGTTACATGAATACGTAGATACATATATGTTTAGGGTTTTGCAAACAAGTGTTTTTTTGGTACTCGTTAAGGATACTAAAAATGAAAAAAATTCATAAGTCCAAATTATTTATTTTTTCGAGAGTCCAAAAAAATTGCATCTTCTTATAACTTTTAATTACATTTAATCTCTTAACAAATGTTTTAATTAAGACCACTCTTAACTCTTTAGCATTATTCATATATATATATATATATATATATATATATATATTTATATGTAGATAAATATATACCTACGCACTGAGATATGTTAGCGGGTGCATGGCAAGCAGATGGTAGTTGAACAGCAAGAGTGGCATTGATCTTGAAACCAAGGTTAGGGTCATCACGATCTTTGATGAGGATGCATAAGCATTTCTTGCTAGTGTCAAGCACAACTTTGAGGCCACTGCAGCAATCAATGGTTGGGGTTTTGGCTTCACCACCAACATAAGGAAGACAATTAGCTAGACCAACTAGTTTGTCACCACATTCATCTCTGTCTTTGTTTAAATCTGAGCTTGCAAAACCAGCCAATAATAGTAGCACTAGTAGTATGGAACAAGTGGAGAATAATGATTCTATTGATGGTGAACCCATTATTATTGTTGGTTTCTAATAAGAAATTAAACAAAACGAAAGAGGAGTTGTTGTGAGGTGAGATGAAGGGAATATGATGATTGAAATAGTAGTGTGTGTGTAATATCACTACTCTCTATTTTATATATAGTTTTATGCTTTGCTTAGCTTTGCTTGTGAGCCCTGAGTCCTGACTTTATTCACTAAGATAGAATTAATAATTTTTTCACATACATGTGATTCTTACTAGTCTTACTGGGGTCTACCATATCACATGTGAACGAATGTTGTCTGATCTCTATATGACTATATCCTATGGTCCCATTAGGTTTATGTGTTTTATTATTATTATTATTCTTTTTGGTAATTATGTGCGCTTTATTATTTTTTACGCCAATTTTTAAAGATCTTGTATAGTTTGATGTTATTTGAAACATTTTATCTTAATAATAATTTTGAATCACTCTGTATTTCTAATAATAATTTTGTTGGGTTTAAAGGCCAGTTTGTTAAGGCCTTAATAGAAATTCTTCATACGTATTTTTGAGAAAAGTGATTTATATACAAAATAAGAACTTATATGCATAGCAAGTTTGGTTTTTGGATGCAAAATCTATTCTGACTCAAAATCACGTACGTTGAAGCAAAAGCAACTACTCCCTCCGGTCTTTATTATAAGACATATTTAACCGAATTACACATACCAATGAAAGTGATTGGTTTTATGAATTCTATGAGAATATATTGTAACATTACAATTTTACCCCCTTAACTTTTCTTGGAAAATTCATACTCATTAATGAACAACAAAAAAACACATAGATAGTCAAAACAATAAGGGCAAAAAAGAGAAAAATCAATAAATGATGCATAGAAAACATAAAGTGACTTATAATTAGGACCAAGAAAAATTTATAGAATGTGACCTATATATAGGATCGGAGGGAGTATTAGTAAGTTGGCTATAGCCTACCACTCTAAAGATGCATCCGAAATAATTCAATTTTTTTTTCTATTTCATTAATTTGATTTATATATAAATTGACAGCCCGTGATAAATTCGAATTATTTTATTTTTTCTAATCCGTGATTATTGTGGATCTTGCCCGTGATTACTCATATTATTTGATTATGGTTAAGTCGGACCCACAAAAAACCTGACTCTAATGGGACACATGGAAACATTTTTCTACTGTATTATTCCCTTCCTTCCATAATTTTTAGTTTTAACATTTTCTTTTTTTTTAGTTTACATGGGAGGTCTGGGACTAGAACCCATGACCTGGGGAGGGGGAAATCCTAAGTGTCCCTGCAGTCACCAACCGGGCTGTCTTACGCAGACGTTTTAACATTTTCTTTTTATTTCATATCTTTTGTAGTTTTAGCTTTTTAAAGTATAATAATTTTTTTCTTAATTTTAATCTTCATTCAATTATTTTTATCACTCCTTGTTAATTATACTTTTTTTCACTCTCTCATTTCTAAACTATCATACATTAATTAATAAATACAATTTTTAATAAAAATTAAATGTAATTACAATTTTTAATACAGATTAAATAAAAATATTTTAGATAAAATAAATATAAAATTTACAATATTCAATATATCTTTAATATAAGTAAAACAACCTTAACTACCGTAAATATGGAATAGAGGGAGTATACTTGGGGTTAGCACTTAACGAGTCAGGACCTGAGAGTCCATAGCCATAAATTCAATTTCCACTTCGGATTTAGTGAATCATCCCTCCAGCTCAATTCATCATTTCGTACTCCCTCCGTCTTTAATTATAAAGCACTCTTGACACTTTTATTTTGTCCCTATTTATAAAGCCATTTACAATTTTCAATGAGCATTAATTACTTTTTTCCACAAACACCCCTATTTATTTAACACTTTTTAGATTCTCAATAATATTAATATGGGTAATTTTAAAAATACATATCAAAAGTTCACATTTCCAATACAATTAACTAAATTATTTCACTTTCTTAATGGACGTGAAATCTCCCAAGAGGGCTTTATAATTAGGGACGGAGGGAGTATTATCCTAGTCAAGGTTTGTTTGGGTGCTTTTTTATAGTAGTACTGAACATACCAAAAACTTAATCCCCAGACTAATAATGAAACAAAAGGGAACATTAATCGGTACTTAAAAGGATGTACAACGATAATTTTGCACTACTACCTTTTATGAATGCTAAAGAATGCCTTTAACGTATTGGTTAAGAAAAAAATAGCTTTATTTTAAAAAAAAAATGTTAGAATTTAAAATATCGAGAACTAATAAACTTATATTTTTAATATAAATTTTTCTTAATATATTTCTTAAACAATACCTTAAAAACATTGGTTAACAAGATAAGGGAAAAAATATTTTTTCTTGTTAAATGTCTTCCGAGAAAACGAAGGTAACCTTATTTTACAATTGTATCCTTATTATGTGATTAGTTAATGAAGAGATAATGAATAAGAAATTAGTAATCCCTCTGTCTCTATGTACAAGATCTTTTTCGTAAATTTGTCGTTTATTAAGATAGTTGATTTATTTAGTTAATTGTATTAAAAATATGAATATTTGATATGTATTTTCAAAATTATCCTTATTAATTGTATTGAAAATCTAAGAAACGTTAAGTAAATAGAGATGTTTGTGGAAAAAGTATTTAATTTTCATTCAAAATTAGTATATGATCTTATAAATAAAAACAAGTAGCCAAGTATCACGGAGAGATTGGAAAGTGAAGTAGATAAAAAAACTTAAATTCATCTCGACTAGACATATTAATTACGTCTATTAATTTATACTATGTTACACCTTTTAAAAACATACTCCCTCCGTCCTTAATTATAAGATCCATTTGACACTTTTATTTTGTCCCTATTTATAAGACTCCATATTAATTTTCAATGATCATTAATTACCTTTTTTCACAAACACCCCTATTTATTTAACACTTTTTAGATTCTCAATAATATTAATAAGAGTAATTTTGAAAATAAACATCAAAAGTTCACATTTCCAATACAAATAACTAAATTAATCAACTTTCTTAATGGACGCGAAATTTCCTAAATGGACCTTATAATTAGGGAGAAGAGAGTAAAAAATATTAAAAGTCATGAGTTTAACATGTAAAAAATTGTTGAATCTGATTTTTTATTTTTAAGTATTTTTAACCTATGTATCACATACATATAACAAATAAATTTGAAAAAATAAATTTTTATGGGAAAATGTTATACTTGATGAATTAAAAAGTGATGTTTTAATTTTTCAATACAAATTTAGTTATTAAAATTTTTATTTTAAACCTTATGCATGATTGAATAGGTTAGAAAAAAAAACATTTTATTTTTATATTCTTTTCTTAGAATACTGGTAAGCTGAGCAGGTTTGGTCCGGGTATTTGCTAGTAGGTCCTAGGGCGAGAAAATAAACATGGCCCCCAGAATTAACAAAATATTAATATGAAATAATTTTTATTACCCCATATTGTGTGTTTGCCACTCCGCTATAGTCATCATGTTCACCTGGTTATGAATCAGGTCACGACCTTTTAAAAAAATTATTTACAAGGTTGTGACCATACTCACTGGCAAACCGTAGAAAATTGGTCGTGAGTTGGGTCACAACTTGGTGGAGTGACATAAGTTCATAATGGGGTGGTATAATTTATTCTCGTATTAATTAAAAAAAATAGTGTATTTATATAAAATTCTAAAACAACAATAATCACATCCAATGTGTATCTGACATGATTATAATTATTAATCATTACTTTAACTGACGAGTCATTAAAAATAAATTAAAGATATCAAGAATCTTGATTAGTTGTATTGAAAATGTCAACATTTGATATTTTTTTTCCTCAAAATTATCCCTATAATTATTATTGGGATTCCAAAAGATGCGGAATAAATAGAGATGTTGGTGGTAAATAAAACAATTTAGAACTTGGAAAAAAAATAGTAAAGAAAGCTCAAGTCGGCCATTGAAAAGAATTTAAGAACTTTTTTTGGGTCTTATTTGCAAGGTTTATATAAATTATGGGTTTTGAAAAAAAAAAAGATACCAAATATTTATTTCCAATTGCACTAACAATATTAATAAAAGAGAAAATAGATGGTGCACCGATATTGTAAAGGTTTTTTTACACCTTCAGTGCATTATCCACCATTTATGTGTTTATGGTAATTGACTTTTATATAAAAATAATACAAATGAATGATAAATAATGGTGTATAAAAAAATTATATCGGCAGTACATACCAATTAATGTGTTAAATAGAAAATCCTTAAAATTTTACTCAATTTCTTTATTATACTCAATTTTTTCAAAGAAAATCATTTAAAAAAGAAAGGATTTTTTTTTTTGAAAATGAAAGGAATTATACTTATGTTACAAAATATAATAACTAAACAATTTTTTTTTAGAGAAGCTTAGTTCGAATTCTAATATGTTAAATAGTCCAAAATTGAAGAAGGAGAGAATCGACCATCTAACCTCATACTCAAAATATGTTTGACATGGTATGTGAAAATCACTATTTATAAGTATTAATATATGTATATAATAATATTATGCTTTATGAAAACAAATATTTGAGTTTTCTCTCATTTTGTTTGATTAAAAAAAAGTGAGAAGAGAGAAATAGTAAATGTATCAATAGACAAATATGTTCTTAGTAGATCCCACTAATACATGAGAGAAATGAGAAGAGAGAAAATAATAAATGTGTCAAGAAAAAAATATATTCTTGGTAGCTAGCTCCCACCAACAAATGATAGAAGTGAGAAAAAAGAGGGCATTATTGTATTTTTGTCATTGTTATTGTGTTTTCTCTCCATTCTTTCTTCTAATTAGGGGAGAAAATAGTTTTGGGTATATCCCACCAATTTTCTCTATCCTTTCATTTTATCTTCTAAACCAAATAAGAGAAAATCCTTATTTTTCTCCATTCTTTCTTCCCTTAAAATCTCTTCTTCCAAAATACCTCAAACCAAACAAAGCCTAGGGACACTTGTTAGTTAGAACCATATGTTGGAAGTCCCACATCGTCTACCTCATAATATATGGCATGGTTTAAATACCTGTTTGGCTACTCCTCTCATTGCCAATTGGTTTTGAGATGGAACCTTAACATCATAAACAAATAAAAGTTCGGTGAAGGTTTCAAGGAACTCGACTTGTAATTCCTGCCAGTATACAATCTGTTGTGTCTCTCTTCTTTACCGCTTTCTGTTTTTGACCGAGCATTTTTAATTGGCTTTGTTTAACTCGTGTTTACTTGAATACTGCTTGTTGCAAACCGCTGCAAATCTGATCTTTGTGTGGCGCAACTCGAATAATTGGTGGTTGGATTAGATAACCGATTATCAGATTATGCTCGGCCCAAAGTCAGCTATTTTATTTTTAACAGCAAGCATTATCCGATCGATTTCAGTTTTTCTCGAAAAAATTGGTACTATCGCTTCCAACTACTATTCACTCCCCGCTCTAGTAGATTGTTAGGCCGCTTGTTGGTTTCCTACACTTCTTCGGTGAAATTTCTAGCCAAAACATCATATTTTTTCAACAAGGTTCTGGTTTTATTCTTTTGGCTTTTTCTATATCCTTTTTCTTCCTCCATGATTACCTCTCACCATCACATTATTCCACCTTTATTTCTCTTCATTTCCAACATCATTTTCTTCTTTTTCTTTTTCCTTTCCACCTTTTTTTTCCTTTCTTCCCCACCACTACCACCAACCATCAATATCCACCTCAATTTATATCTATAAAATTGTCTTGATCACCTTTCAAAACTTACATATATGCCTAATTTCTCCTCTAATAATCCCAAATAAAAACCCAATTTTGAAACCCTATAAATTTGTTAGAGAAATGAACCAAAAGACCAACCATGCTAACAAAAGTAAATTTAAGGGACCACTTTCGAACGACAAATAACTTGTAACAAAGAAAAGGTTTTGCAAAAAATAAAAAATGGAAATGAAGTAGCACATACTTGTAATAAAGAGGTACAATGAAGGTTCCTCAAATAAAAGCATACTTAATTATCAATGCACATTGCTGCTTTGTATACGCGATTCCTTAAACTATAGATTTATAGCATGTTTGGTTAGAAATTTGAAAATCAATTTAGGCCCCAAAATCAAGTTGGAATAGAAACAACTGTTAATAATGTTGGCATTCCAAAATTGATTTTGGGCTAACTCACCGCAGAACCAAACATGCACTTAGATATCACGGCCACATGGGCCTGCCAAATTGAGATAGGTTGCTGTTTAATGTTATTCTAGCGACTAAAAACAGTATTAGTAATCAAAACAAGCTTAATAAATGCAACAAAAATGACGTGAAAAACCCTGCATGAAATGGAGAAAGTGACAATTTCTGAAAAAGACTCATGTAAGTCATTCCCTAATTGAGCCTGGCCTGAAGAATACAATGTGATTTTATAACCATGCCTATTAGTAAACTATGAAATTAGCATCACGGGTGTCTGCCAATAACTAAATTCCCAACTTAAAATCTCCACTTGTTGTGAAAGTGAGACAGCGTACATTGTTCAGTTAACTTCTGCTAGTGTTTATGTAACTGTAGCCCTATCCAATTTCCTCATTTTCAAGGATTACCTTTGTGCTGGGGAGGTACAACAGAAGTGGGTGAAAAGGGATCATAAATCTGGTCCGCAGGATATGGCGGCTTACCAGAAGCCATGGAGTGATTGCTGCCAAACTTCTGATTCATAGGCCATGGCCTCTGAGCAGGATAATTATGATGAGTGTGCAAGCTTCTTGGGACACCAGGACTGGGCAAATTGGGCATTTGTGGTGCAGAAACGAAGTTACCCATTCGTGGGGCTGGAGATCTCAGTGCAGGTTGACCAGCGTATGGGAATGCAGTGTGTCGCGGTGGAAATGAAGCAGAACCTAATCTTCCTGCAAAGGGAACAGACGAAACATGACTTTGCATTTGATCCACCTGGTTGGGGACTTGTGACCTTGGAAACCCAAATGGCAGTGGCCGTGGACCAGAAGGAGGCTCTTGTATCACACCCTGACTAGCAGCTTGACTGTTTGGTCTTGAAACGATTTGAAAGTCAGCATTCTGCCGATGCGATTGAAAAGTAAAATTTCCAGAAGTTGAAGCCAACAAGGCGAGTGGTTTTACATTGGTGTGATAAGGAGCAACTCCAGAAACAGAATTAAGTGTTCCTGGTTGCTGAGGTGTTGGAAGAGAAGGGGAGACTCCAGGTGAAGGAAATGAAACGGGTCCAGATGAATGAGAAGGTTGTGGAGGCATCGGAGAAGCGGATGGTCGTGGCATCATCGACACATTAGACTGTGGTAACTTAAATGCAACATCTGGCTGTTGATGTAGAGAAAGAGGTCTTGTAGGGGTCAATGACTGGTTAGGCATTGGTGCTGGTGATATAGCTTGAGGAAGCAAAGGAGATGATGTGTGGAGTTGTCCTCTTGGTGAAGCATTTGTTGGAGCTGACAAATTCTGTACAGGTATCATAGATGGGTTTCTGGGTGGCCCAATGTGACCCAAAGAACTTGCCTGAGTCATATTTGCATGCTGTTGGGCCTGTCTCGGCGGCGGTGCTTGCATAGAAACATGTTGACTTGGAAAAATCGGGAGGAATCCAGGTTGAGCACCAAAAGCTGAAGCCATGCTTGCAGGATTCAATGTTTGAGATGGAAAATTGGGCGTTCTAGCAAAACCTGATGGATATGAAGTGTCGATATTGCCAGAAGAATCAAATGCAGGGTTATGAGATGGAACCGCCGAAAAACCTGGACCAGAGTATTTTAAGTGATATCCATGCATTTGTGAAACAGCTACTGATTGTCCCACAGCCTGGTTTTCCAGAGACACAGAAACTGCATGAGAAGGGGGGCCGTCATGGCTTTGGCTCAGAACATTAGTGCCATCTCTGGAAAATGATACAGCAGGTGCGGAACCGGCAGCTAAATTCCCCTGAATAGAAGAAATCAAATGTTATAAGAACAATCAAAATAACATCATACAACAAAGATATTTTAGCCAGGTATAAATCACGAACCTTGTCATAATTCATAAAATGACAAAACTCACAGTTACAGAGGTGATTAGTAGTTCAATGATGGAAACTGCTGCATCCACTTTATCAAAACTATCAGCTGATACGTTTACATGCATCTCTTCATAACTGCACTTGTTATTGGCTCTTGGTTTAATTTCACCCTGAAATGAATTTCAAACAGAAAGCCAAATGCAAATAATTATAGTTTTATAATGACAAAATCAAGTTGAAGACACTTAACATTATTATTTAGGAATTTACTTTCTCTCCTGTGTCTGCTTTGGTGCCATAAAGTTTTATCTTGGCACCAGTTTCCTGACATGCATATAGCAAAGAAAAATCATAAGAAATGAAAAGAATTTAACTTAGAATCTCAATTAGCAGATAGAGGTTGCACACTGCTGATCATGAGACAAAGATTAGACACCAACACAATGGTCTTACCTTTTCTAGTCGCTTTTGATTATTACCTTCAGACCCATATATTAGACCAACAAAATTGTACCCAGGATATTCTTGAACCTGTAGAGATGGTATTGCATATAAGAGCTTTCGTTATATTCCAAAACTTTAGGTTTAGATAACTTAATGATATATTTTCTTTAAGAAAAAAAAAAGTGACATAACATTCTTAAAATTTAAGTACAACAAAGGGTTGCCAATATTTATCATTACAATATCAGAAGAGATTGAGTCATACATTCTATCCCTGTAGAGAAATCACAATTAATAATACAAAAATATTGTAATCTAGGCTAGGTTATAGTGAGACCCAGTTAAGCTCAATTCACTGAAGCGTCTTGTACTAGAACTTGGTTTTCAGTTCTTTCTAAAGGCTAAACAATAAGAGGACCGACAGCACGAGTATTCAGGAAAGCAGCCTCGCAAAATGGATGAGAAGATCATTTATTTAACGATAGCACATATTCACCAAATGAGTTTTTCCAGGAGTTTTCCTAGCTGGACATGTAAAGAGATTTGAGATCGGGCAGCTATTCTGCAAGCTAACATTAATTGTTGTATTTGTCTTCTGTTTAGGCTACCGTATATTCTTGTAAGGGGAAAATGCATTAACCTCACCTGAGCATTGGCTTAATAACATTCAGCACTTATCTTGTTTCAAACCGTAACACTTACCTTACATTCAAATGTCACTACACTAACCTCCCCTAGAAGGGAGATGACTGTAATTATAGTGACTTCCACTGAGGGAAGGTGAATGTAGCGTTTGAAACAGGAGCAGTGACGAGTGTAATTCAGATATACCTCAGCAGAGGTTGGTGTAATTTCCCCTTAATTAACAATTTAACAACAAAATTTTAATTGTAAATAATTAGGTCTAGCTGAGTTTCAGAATCAATACTTACAGGTAAAGGAACACTGGCCTCCTTCAACAATGGTCTGAAACCAGGTGGAGGCTTGTAACTAGGATCCAATTTTAGTATTTCTCCTGAATATGGAATAAGCAGCCTATAAGAGTTATAGTTAAAGTTGAGAGGAAGAAAACGAAAAGATATACTTCATTGAAGACTAACCTATTGCTTCCCGCTTTTCAAGTTCGAGCATTTCTGACTTCTTCGATCGAAATGTCAACATCAGTAGTTTAAATAAAAATATACTCCTAGCATCTAAAAAAATACTCACAACTAATATATACAGGTTGAAAGGAACAGTGTCAATTCTAGTTAACCTTGCTGTTGATTTGAGGGCCAGAGTTGCTTTCATCTGATTCTAACTGCTTTGTGATTTGATCCACCCGAATCTTCAATATGTGCAAAGAGAATAGAGACATGAGTAAAATATTGGGTTCACAATGTATATAAGAATATGCAATGCCATAAATCAAATACTCGCTCCGTTCCTATTTATCTGTCCTGTTCCTATTTATCTGTCATGTTTCAAACAAAACACATCCTTTAAGAAATGCAATCATTACTTAAATTTTTCAATACATTAATTATGTTTTTCTCACTGTACCCTTTCTCTATCCATAATCACTACCTTTTCTCCATTACTTACAAAACCAACATCAAAAATAACTTGAAATCATCAAAGAGAGATAAAAAGAAACAAAAAAACTTCTTGAAAAGAAGACAATTAAATAGGAACGGAGGGAGTATGACATACCTTCAAAGCTAAAGCCTTTGCCCTGATAACATGTGGATCGAGAGTGAGATCAGGTGCCCATTTAGTTTTCCTAAGAGATAGTTGATTGGTTGTGATGTGTTGTTGTTTTGGTGGGAAAACGGGAACAAGGGAGCCAGATAATTTGTTTTTAGGAATGACAAATCCAGATTTGGCAGCAGCAGCAAATATAGAGGAGATCTTTTGGCCACTGGTAGAAGAAGAAGCAGCAGCTCCAGACATGTTGTGAGATTGAATTGAATTGAAATACTAGCAGAGAATGCAACTGCAACAGCAACAGCAACAACAGATTGTGGTTGAAAGAAAATAACAAACACTTAACACATAATAATAGAGGGGGCGAGGAGTGACATAAAACAAAGAAAGCAAATGAGGGATTGAATGTTAGGATCGGAAATAAACGAACCTCGCTGAAGGGGTTTATTTATTTATTTATTTATTTTTTTTCAAAATCTTTTATATCTCCATGCCTCCAAAGTCCAAATAAATACAATTACTCACAAACTCATCTTACTTTTTTTTTTTTTAAAAAAAAATATCAAGTGTACCCTTCGGCTGATAGTCGAAGACTAATTTCTTTTAAGGCGTAGAGATCATTTAAGTGAGTTTTGCCTTTACCAACAAAGTTTTTTCATACTCGCAACATAGATCAAACCTCTGACATCATGGTTAAGCAACTCAACTATCTGTCCAAACTCATTTTACCTTACATTAATAATTCTCCTCTGATAAAAATGATAAAAATTATAAAAGTCAAAAGATTAAAAAGACATAAAAAAAGACATATATTTAATAATTTATTTAACACATTAATTAATTATCAAATAATTAATTTAATATATTTTGCATTGATTAATCTATCACAATTTAAAATTTGCAATTTCTAAGTTTTCACATTAGTTACTTAATTTTAGTTTGGAACAAAATTTTTTTTGACATTTTTTATCACAAAGGGAGTATCACACATTTAATCATACTCTATTAGTTATGATTCTCAAGCTAGATTCTCCTAAGTTTGTTAATGAGTTTAGACCTATTGCTTGCTGAAATAGTTTATATAAATGCATTTCTAAACTCTTGTGCAACAGATTGAGCATGGTGCTTCCTGTCTTGGTTCAAGGCAATCAAGGTGCTTTTGTGAAAGATAGATGCATTCTACACAATATCTTGATTACTCAAGATTTGATAAGGCTCTATGGAAGGAGAAGAATTTCCCCTAGATGCATGATGAAAATTGACCTTAAGAAAGCACATGATACCCTTGATTGGGATTTTATTGAAGAAATGTTGAATGCTCTCAAATTTCCCACCCAATTCACTAACTGGTTGATGACATGTATTACTTCTGTTTCATTCAGTATTGTGCTAAATGGAAGGAAAGGGCCTACATTCAGAGCCTCTAGAGGAATTAGACAGGGTGACCCTGTCTCCCCTTTAATTTTTGTTTTGGCTATGGAAATCTTGACTAGATCCTTTCAGACTGCTGCTAGGGACAGGAATTTTAGGTTCCATCCTATGTGCAATGAATTAAGGATCATCAATGTTGCTTTTGTTGATGACCTTATGGTCTTTTGTAAAGCACATCCAGCCGGTATTAGGATTATCTACAGTGCTTTTAAACAATTTTCAAACTGGTATGGATTGGAGGCAAATCAGGAGAATTCCTCTTTATTCATGGCTGGCATTCCCTTGGACACTAAACAGGATCTCCTTGCTATGACTGGTTTCAAACTTGGTAGTTTCCCTTGCAAGTATCTTGGTGTTCCCCTTATGACCAAGAAATGGAATAGAGGTTCTTGTCAGTCAGTTGTTCAGAGAATTACTGTTAGGCTTCATATATGGAAGACCAGAAATCTGTCCTACCAGGGAAGACTTTGTTTGATAAACTTTGTGCTAATGAATTTTCATGTGTATTGGGCAACTTGTTACATCTTGCCTAAATTTGTCATTAAGGACATTGATAAGTGTTGCAGAGGTTTTTTGTGGGGCACAAATGAGCAAGGTAATTACAAAGCCGATGTGGCTTGGGACAAAGTGTGCAGGCCTAGGAAGTTTGGTGGACTTAATGTGAAAAACAATGAGCTTAGGAACTTTGCAGCTTTGGGAAAGTAAGTCTGGTTTATTACATCAAAAAAGGATTGCTTGTGGGTAAAGTGGATTCATTCCACCTACATAAAAGAACAGAATTTCTGGAATTGCACTGCATCAAATGATCAAAATTGGCATTGGAAACAACTCCTGGAAGTTAGAGATAAATTCAGAACTGGATTCCAAGAGGATAACTGGACTGCAAGCTCTAATGGTGAATATAACATCAGTTCAAGATATAGATTTCTTTCTGGAAATCATGCTCTTTTTCCCGTACATGGCATCATTTGGAATACAGTTAGTGTTCCAAAACATAGATTTATTCTCGTTTCTTCTCGGTGGCTGCGCAGCCGTCACCGCCGCCGTCATGGCAAAAAAACGAGGGCGCCCTAGCAAGCAAACCCCTTCTTCTTCTACTCCTAAACAAGAACCTTTTGTGACCGCGTCTGATGCAATTTCGATAAACTTTTCTCTTCTCAATGACCAGATTCTTAACCTAGAGGGCTTAGATAGCTTGGACAGCAAGCAAGTGAATAACATGTTAAAAAACCTCGATGCGATCAAGGAAAAACTGCATGGGAAGCATCCTGCTAGTCCAGAAGTTGAAGTGGTGAAAGAAACATAGCTTGATCAAGGTAATCCTGGTGATGTCAATAGGGTTACTGAGGCTGTAAGGAAACCTTCAATATGGACAACTTTGATATATCGAAGCTGCGAAATGCAGGGGGAAAACTAGAGTTCCATGAGCCCTTGATGAAAGAAGGCACTGCTATTGGAAAAATAGATCAAGAGGACATTCAAGATGAGATTAAATACTGGGAGTCAGCCTTAACTTGCTACATTTTGGGTGCTAAACCCCCATATCAGGTTTTTAATGGTTTCATTCGACGCATATGGGGTAAACATGGTATTGACAAAGTATCGATGAATTCTGATGGGACTGTGGTGGTCAGGTTCAATTCGGTTGAGGCAAGGAATACAGTACTTGAGATAGGAATATTTCATTTTGATGGTAAGCCAGTAATTCTGGCTCCGTGGCATGGTAAATTTATCTCAAAGGGCAAACCTTACAGAGTTCCTATTTGGGTGCAACTGAAGGACCTGGATATAAAATTTTGGGGATCCAAATCCCTGAGCAAGATTGCGAGCCTCATTGGTCATCCAATCATGGTAGATAAAATGACCCAGGACAGAGAAAGAATTAACTTCGCAAGGGTGTTAGTAGAAGTAGACCCGAATGTGCTGCCTGATGAAATATTTTTTGAGGATGAGTTTGAGCATGTAATCACACAATCAGTTACCTATGAATGGAAGCCTTTTTTCTGTGAACAATGCAACATGTTTGGTCATGACAAAAAAATGTGCAGGAGAGGAACTAAAAAGGTTTGGGTTGTGAAAAAACAACCAACTCAGGAAGAAATTCTGAACATTCATGAAGAGGCCAAGGCTAAGGAGATTGAGGAAGCCTATGAAGAGTGTTCTACCCCTAAAAACAAACATGATGCAGAAACAGAGGTGCAGGAAAAGTCTAAGCAGACTAATCCTGAGGCAGATAACAATGATGATGAGCACAATGGAAGTCCATGGCAGAGGGTCACAACAAGGCATAGAGCTAGAGGGAAAGGTAATTCACCAAGCAATCTGGGTAAACCTGATCATGGATAGTATTGGTGCATGGAACATTAGGGGAGCTAATCACCCTAAAAAGCAACAAGAGATTAGCAATTTATGCAGGATGAATAATTTAAGTTTTTTTGGTGTTTTGGAAAATAAACTTAAAAGTTCTAATTTTAATGAAATAAAGGATCGAGTAGCTCCTGGTTGGGGTACCTTTCTGGATGTGAACAGTAGCTCTAGAGGTAGAATTTGGCTGCTGTGGAAGCCTGATTTATATGATGCTAATATTGTATCATATGACTCTCAGTTTGTGCATTGTGCAATTAAGGAAAAAAGGCTGAACAAAGAATTTGAGGTAACTGTTGTTTATGCTTCCAATAATCCTCAAACTAGAATTGTGCTTTGGAATTCTCTGATTGCTATCAGTTCAACTATGTCCAAGCCTTGGTTAGTTATGGGTGATTTTAACACATTCCTTGATCCTCAAGAAAAGGTAGGAGGGAATGAAGTTGATCTGAATGATCTCAATGACTTCAGGAATTGTGTACAGCAATGTCAACTATCTGATATGAAGTATTGTGGTAATCTGTTGACCTGGGATAACAAGAAAATGAATGGTGATAGAGTTTTCTGCAAGCTTGATAGAATAATGGTTAATGAAGCTTGGATACAGGAATGGCCAGATGCTCAGACTGACTTCTTGCAGTGTGGAATCTCTGATCACGGCCCTATGGTTGTCAAATGGAGTCTAAGCACTGCAAGGAACAGATGCAGTTTTAAATACTTCAACATGTGGTCTGCTGATGTCAAATTTAAGGATATCGTTCAAAATGCTTGGAATGCTGAGGTGGAAGGATTTCAAATGTTTAAATTCACAAGCAAACTTAAACTTGTTAAAAAGGTGCTTATGCAGTTAAATAGAGAAAGGTTCAGTGAAATTGATAAAAGGGAATTAGCTTTGATAAGTCAACTGGAGGAGGCTCAAAGCAATCTTCAGCAGGATCCTACTAATGTAGTCTTGCAGCAAATTGAAAGAGACCTGTACCATGAGTATAAGGATACATATCAGAAAGCCTTATCCCTTATGAAGCAAAAGGCTAAAGAAAAATGGATCCAAGAGGGGGATCAGAATACTGCTTACTTTCACAAATCTATCAAGAAGAGAATGTACAGGAATAGAATTCTGAAAGTTGCTGATATGAATGGTAACAACTGCACTGAATCTTCTACCATCCACCAGGCCTTTGAGGAGTACTATTTGGACTTGTTCAATGGTGATCAGAAAACTTGGTCTGTCTCTCAAGAGGAAATGAATATGGGCAGTATGCTGTCTGTTGAGCAGCAAATCAGGCTTCTGAAACCAGTCACTAATGCAGAGATCAAGGATTGCATTTTTTCAATTCATAAAGATAGTAGTCCTGGACCAGATGGATTTGGTTCAGGCTTCTATCAGGATGCTTGGGAAATTATTGGCTCAGACTGCTACATGGCAGTGAAAGAATTCTTTGCTTCTAAAAAGCTGCTAAAAGAGGTAAATGCCACTAATTTAGTCCTGATTCCTAAGTCTGACTGTACAAATAATGTGATGGACTATAGGCCTATTGCTTGTTGCAACACCTTATATAAATGCATCTCCAAGATTTTGTGTAATAGGCTGAATGAGGTGCTGCCAAGTCTTGTAAATGTAAATCAGACTGCCTTTGTTAAAGGCAGAAGTATTATGCACAATATTTTGATAACTCAAGACCTTTTAAGGTTATATAGGAGGAAGCAGGTGTCTCCTAGATGTTTACTAAAAATAGACATCAAGAAGGCATATGACATGCTGGACTGGAATTTCATCCTTAATATGCTGCATCAATTCAGATTTCCTTCCAAATTTATTGACTGGATTATGTGCTGTATTAAAAATGTCACTTTTTCTCTGAGTATAAATTGTGCTAGATGTGGCAAAATCACAGCCAACAGAGGCATAAGACAAGGAGATCCTATGTCTCCTTTGCTCTTTGTCTTGGTGATGGAGGTTCTCAACAGGAAACTGAAATTTGCAACAACTGATCCAACATTTAGATATCATCCTCATTGCAAAGATTCTGGGCTGGTCAGTCTTGCATTTGCTGATGACTTGATGATCTTTTCCAAAGGGAAAAAGAAGAGTGTAGAACTAATGTATGATGCTTTTAAGCAGTTTTCAGATTCATCAGGCTTATATGCTACTGTGCAGAAATCTCATATCTATCTGGCTGGTGTAAAAGATTGTGAGAAAAGTGATCTATTGCACCTGACTGGTTTTACTCACGGTACCTATCCTTTTAAGTATCTTGGTCTTCCAATATCTCACAAAAAATGGTCCACTGGTTCTTGTCAGATTATGGTTGATAAAATTACTGCTAGGATTAATACTTGGACATCAAGGCATTTATCGTATCAAGCAAGAGTTCAATTGATCAATGCTGTTCTGCTTTCCTTACATTCATACTGGGCTTCTATTTTTATGATTCCAAAAGCTGTAATCAGAGGCATTGAAAGGAAGTGTCGTGAGTTTCTGTGGGGCAATAGCAATGCTCAGGTTGCCTGGAATCAGATCTGCAAGAGTAAGAAACATGGTGGTCTAGGTTTAAAGAACTCCTGGATATGGAATTTAGCAGCTCTTGGTAAACAGTGTTGGCAGATCATTAACAAGGAGGACTCCTTGTGGATTAGGTGGATCAATTCTGTTTATTTAAAAGATCAAGACTTTTGGACTTATGAATTTAAAGCATATGATGGTTGGCATTGGAAGCAATTGCTAAAACTGAGGGATAAACTGGTTTCAGGTTACTGTAGCAACACTTGGAGAGGGTGCAGCTCTGGAATTTATAATATAAAATCTGGATATAACTGGCTTCTTGGACAACATGACACTTTTCCTTTGCACAAATTCATTTGGAATCATGCAGCAGTTCAAAATCAATGTTTCATTGCTTGGCTAATGGCTCATGATCGACTAAAGACAAAGGATAGAGTTGCCAACTATGCTATAATTGATCAAACTTGTGTTCTTTGCAACTCAAGTTTGGAATCAGTGAAGCATCTATTCTTTGAATGCCCTTGGGCTGCATAATTGGTGCATTTAATTTGCAATTGGCTGTGTCTGGATCACTAATATACAAGCTCCACTAATTGGACACACTGGATTAGGTTTGCCTTTTCGAATAACAAGATTAGAAGACAAATGATTCAGGCTTGCTATGCTGCTTTGATCTACAATATTTGGAGGGAGAGGAACCGGCGGTGCTTTAATAATAAGGAGTTACTTGTTTCACAAGTTTTTCGGGATTTAAAAAGGGATATAGCCATTAGATTTAGATTTGTGTTTGATTTCAATAAAATTACTAATAGAACTCTTGTAAATAGGCTGAACTTGGAACTTTAATTTCCTCAATTGGAAGTATGAACCCTTCATAGAAGGTGACATATTTTAATTGAGTGGTGGTGTATACCTAAGAATGAACCCTTCCTAGAAGGTGGCATTCCTGGGTATTTGGCCTTGCTTTGTATGATATTTTGCCTAGTTGGTAATGAATTCTTTCTTTTACAAAAAAAAAAAAACATAGATTTATTTTCTGGTTACTGGTTCATGGCCGAATTCAAACCCTTGACAGAATGATTTGGATATCAACACCAAACCATTGTTGTCTAGGTGTTGCAGATCAGGAAACTAAGGAGCATGTGTTCTTTAATTGTGTGTGGAGCAAGCAATTATTGATTTTGTGCAGTGACTGGATGAGAATTGATCAAGTCAGGTTTAAGTTCAATAACTGGACTAGATGGATCAATCATGCTTTTAAAGATAAGAATATAAGAGCCATTGTTGCAGCTGTATGGGCAGCAGTTATCTATCAGATTTGGAAGGAAAGGAACATGAGGACTTTTACTGATTCAAGTAGATCAATAGACAACATTTTTCAGATTATCAAGAGGGAAGTGGCTTTTAGAATTGATCATTGTATTCCTCATTTTAGACTTTGTTTGAATAAGGCAATTGTCCATAGGATTTGTTTAGAGCTTAATCATTCTTAAGCCTTTTAGATCTCTTGAACCCTTCATAGAAGGTGGCATGAGTCTAATTGGTTGGATTACTTTTGTTGCATTGACCCCTTCCTAGAAGGTGGCAAGGAACAAAGTAATGCATTTTCATCGTATGAGTTGTTTTTCTTGCTCTGTGGTAATAAGATTATTTCTTCTACCAAAAAAACAATGATAAAGGCAACAATAAAATTAAAAATAAATGCTTAAATACTTTTTGGCAAAACTATAAGATTGATCCCTTTAGTTATTTTTAAGTTATAAACCAGTCATTTAAGTCTTTTTTTTCTTTTCAAATAAGTCTGGTAAGTTATTGACATCCAATAAATTTTGGCTGTTTGCTTTCTTATGGGTTTGTTTTATTGGTTTTGGAAGCTGTTATGTGATGTTTTGTTAGTCTTATATGAGTCGGTTTGTTTCTTGTTGCTTAATCTCAAATAGGCATAAGAATATGAGGTAATCTTAATGTCACTATGAATTGTGTGAATTCCTCAAAGTTAGTTTAAGATTACCTTTGATCATCTAGAATTGATCCCCTTGTTAGTGAAGGTGATCAAATTATAGTGGACAAAGGTTTGTGTGGTTTTAAAATTTTGTCATCCTCAATTTCCATTTTCCAATGTCTTTACTTTTCTTTATTTGTCTCTTATCATGTTGCATCACAATTACGCATAGGAAATGGAGGAAATCCTAATGTGACTAGGAATTATGTAAGTTCCTCAAAGATGGTTCAAGATTATCTTCGATCAACTAGAACTCTTAATCACGGTAGTGTAGGTGATCATAAGAACAAAGGTAAAATGGTTTTTCAGATCTTGTCATGCTCAATTACCTTTTTCCAATGTCTTTACTTTTCTTTATATGTCCCTAATCTTATTTCATCTCAATTAGGCATATATGGAGGTAATCCTAGAGTGACTAGGAATTGTGCTGAGTTTTTCGAAGTTGGTTCAAAATTAACTTAGAGCATCTAGAATTGATCCTCATCAAGGTTGTCAAACTCATGAGTTTACTTAAACTTGTGGAATTAGGGTAAACTCGACTCATAAACTCGTACGAGTTTACTTATTTTAAAACTAATATGTACACAACATTCATAACATCCATAAAAATGCACCTTATAAAGGTTAAGAGTGAGTAACCAAGGATTGAGCATAATCGATGGTTGAGAGTTGAATCTTTACAGACAAAAAGATGATTGATACTTGAGAGATGAAGGGAGACTCGGTAGAGAGAAATAAATGATTGAGGAAAACGAGAGATTTGAGTAAGGTGTAAACGAATTTTGAGAAATTAAGCCAAAACGACATCGTATTGGAGTTGAATTTCTATTTCTTGAGCCAATTGGGCGAGTTATTTCTATTTCTGGGCCAATGGGCATGACTTACAAGTTTATACGAGTTTGCCTGAGTTTACTCAATTCCGAGTTTTGGATCGATTTAACTTGATTCTATGGTCTAAACTCGTAAACTCGTACGATGCTACGAGTAACTCGTGAATTTGACTACTATAATCCTCATCACGGTGAAGGTGATCATATGCCGGTGGATAAACGCAAAACATTTTTCTTTATTTTGTCTTTTTTATTTTCCTTTCTATTCTATAAATCTTCCTTATATGTCACTATTCTTATTCTATAATCTCAAGCAGGCATTCGAGATGGAGGTAATCTCCAATCTACTAGAGTTGATCTTCACCATGTTAAAAATAGTGGTATGAGAGAAACCGGGAATGGTGGAAGAAGTGCAAAGTCCATGATTTCAATTCAAGATATTCCACAATGCAATGAGGGTATATAGTGAATAATGAGTTTATATTTGGCTATAAAACATCTATTTCTTTGTTTATTTCTCCTCTTTTTTTACTAGTCAATATAATATGTGGATATGGTATGTAAAAGGAAATGATTGAGCAAGCTAGATGGGAAAGTTGCTATGGCACTAGACGTTGATGAACCTTTCATCAAACGTCCAATAAAAGAACATGTAAACCCTACAAGAAATGTTGGACATGAGTGCCAAAATAAGGCTACAAGAGCAAGTGGTCATGGTTTCGCACACTTTACTATTAATGGAAGTAATATTGAAGGTAAAACAGTTTTCTATAGACTCTCGTTCCTTTTATCTTATTATCTTAACCAATTTTCTAGGCTAATTAAATAAATGTCAAGTGAATTGTTAAGAAATATAGGATTCTTCCCAATACTTGGTAGCCTTGGATATTTATTACAAGTGCGCTTATTTTATTCTAACATTTTAGCTTAGTCATTGACTCTTTGTTATGCCATTGAACTTATTCCATTTTGATGCTACTTTTTAACTTGATATTAGCTTCAAGTAAAAAAAAAAGCCAAGGGCAAAAGGGAAAATACAGAAGCTATGTAGTTGATATAAAAATCAAAGGGAAAGGATCAAAATGGAAAATCACTATTCCCCAAGACATTGACCGAGAAATCGGTGAGAATGCTCGACATTTGGTGAACAAGTGTGGTTGTGTAGTGAGGACAAAAGATCCATTTAATGTTCGAAGTTACAGGTATTTTTTGCTACAGGTGATATTGTGCAGAAAGATATTAAGGTAAAATTATGACATTGAGTATCTTTATCCTAATCAAAGTTAGTTTTTGGCAAATCTGAATATTTCTAGCTATTATTTCATTCATTTAAGAAAAATTTACCATCGAAAAAGTTGGTTGTTATGAAAGATGCATGCCTTTGTTATTGATACCGTGCAACGGCGGTATAGGATATGAAAAACTCGTTCGCATGATTATTATAGAGAACGAATTCCGATGAAGAACATTTGAAAAATCATGACATTGAGTATCTTTATCTTAATCAAAGTTAGTTTTTTGAAAATCTAACTATTTATTGATTTTCCATTCATTATTTTAGAAAAAATTTACCATTGCAAAAGGTGGTTTTTATGAAAGATGCATGCCTTTGTTGCTAATACTATGCAATGGCTGTATGGGATATGGAAAACTCCTTTTGATTTACGTCAAGATCAATGGGAGTATTGTGTGAATCATTATAGGTCTCATGAATTCAAGGTCATTTCTTTATACAACTCATTTAATTAAGATTTTACAATCCATGTTTCACCCTCACTTTTTTCCATTTTTTCCCTGTAAAACTTATCTTATCAAAGACACTTGTACAACTTCTCTCTTTTCCTTTATTTTAAATTTTGGGTCAAAAAACTCATGTCATCCATTCTTTTTTTTTTCTTTCAATTTTTATGTAGAAAACAAGTGAGAGGAACTCCAAAAATCGCCTATCTAAAATATGGAAATTTGTCCTTTGCTGAATTTGAGTATAGGCTGGTAAGTAAGATTGAATTAGTTAAAATTACCATTTTGTATGTTATTTAATTTAGACTTAAAATGTTTGAAATTGTAGTGTCTCTAAATATGGAAATGTCCTTGATCTTTTATGACCCTTAGACCAGTGCTTAATGGCCCTTGGGATCAGTGAAGAATCAAGAAATTAATGTAGATAGTGTATGGAAATATCTGAATATTCAATTGGGATACCCAGGGTCTCCCTTGTTAACAAAGTGTGTGTATAGTGTCAACTTAGGGATGAGAGAACTTACCTGAACCCTAGGCAGTATTATGCCTTTTTATAGGGGTGTACGGATATGGGCTTAGATTGGAGACCTTTTAGGGTTTCCATGATGACGTCAGGCTCTGTGGAAAATATCTGAAAAATATCTGGTTTCCTTCTAGAACCTGGACAGCTCAGTATGTACCTTTCTCAAGTCTAGACCGTTAAGGGATATGCGGAATGGGTGACACGTGATCTGTACAGAAAGCCGAGTTGTGGGTGGCTCGTCCGTTCCTCGAAGGTCGATCGAGGGTCTTCCCTGGGGGAAAGGCTTGAGGTATAAGGTCGGCCGGTAGGACCGTGTATACGGATGTCAACTCGTTGCAGTCGGTTTATTGGCTAGTCAGGATGCCTTTGACTGTCTTCATGAGCACCGGCTCGTTATCGTCAGGTAGGGGGAGTAGGGCGGCATAGAGTTGCCTGATCCCTAAATGTTATCCTTTGGTCGGTCTTTTCAGGCCTTTTACTTGGTTAACCCTATAGAAACTGTAAAAATGTTAGGTTATGCATAACAAAGGTGTGAAATCGCGTGCTGATGCAATTTGGCTTGCTAAGCATACGAATGAGAATGATGATGGATAGTTGAAGTGAGCTGATTCGAAGCATTCAAATAAAAACATCTATATAACCATGATTATATGACCAATCATATACGACATTTCGAATTTTATCGGCAATCGTTTTTTACATGTATGTTTTTTTGGGTAAAAGTAACATACAACAATTCATATATTTTACATTAATTATATATGTTATAACTTATATTTTTGAATGTTATAATGAAATAGGATGAATTAAAAGAAGTGATCACCACAAATGGTGGTACTATGACACAAGAAGAGGTGTTCCTAGAAATTTTGAAGGTTGGGTCGGGATATTTTCGTGGGAAAGGGACACCATTGCGGTGGTTACCTCCACAAAAATCACAACTAAGTTGTAATTCATTTGAACCAGAAGGGGTATACTTATAGAGGCACCTACTTGGACTTTGCCCATTTGTCTAGTAAGTGCAGTTATCTGTTGTTGTATTTCCTTGTTTTGAGAAAACACAGATTGAACATCTTGCACTTAAAGCTCATTTCTTTTCTTTATTGTCATCTCAATGGAAGCATGGTTGCTATTATTATCCATCTTGTCAATTAACTGCCTTGCCTCTATAGGAATTCTGTTTTCTAGAGACCCATTCGCTGCTGCATCGATCATGCCATTGTTGGACATTTTTAAACCATGATAGAGCAATTTGATTTGCATCAAATCCAGCATAGAATGCGTAGGATATCTCCTCAGCAATTCCCTATATCTCTCCCAAGTTTCATGCAAGGATTCACCATCTAGCTGAACAAATGCATTGATTTCTTATCTCAATATTGCTTGCTTTGCAGGAGGGAAGTGCTTATCAATGAACTTCCTGACACGATCATCGGATGTCGTGATACTCCCTTGAGGTTGAGCTAAGAGTCAATGCTTTGCTTTGTCTTCAAGAGATAGAAGGAATAATCTTAGCCGGGTAGCTTCATCAGTTGTGCCTTGGATTTTGAAGAAATCTAGGATCCTCAGAAAATTGGTGTTGTGGTCATTTGGATCCTATGCGGACTTCCACTAAACTGGTTCTGCTGGATTAAGTTGATGTAAGAAGGTTTGATTTCAAAGTTTTGTGTTGTCACCGTCAGCTGAACTATGCTAGTAGTGCACGTGTTCGAATTGAAGATAGCATAGTCCGAAAGCGTCATTTCTTGCCCTTCCTCCATCATTCTCCTTGCTTTCTTAATCTTCTTGTTGTGTGTTTAATTTCAGGATCGAACAACAAATCTCCTGGATTAATTGTACCACCCAAGTGCATAAACCAAAGAAGCCAAAAGAAGGGTTAGTTAACAAATAAAATAAGAGTTAATAGTCACACAAGTCCTCGAAAGATACCTGTGGAATCAATTAGGTCCCTGAAAGATTTGTGGAATCTCTTAAACTCTCCAAAGATCAATTTGGCGTCACGTTAGTCCCCCCATCCAATTTCGTTAGGAGGGACATAACGAAATCCTACATGGCACGTTAAATTCTTTGTTGGTCATAATGCCATGTTGGACTGTTAAGAAGGTGCCACATTTAGGCTAACAAAGCATTTAACGTGCCACGTAGGATTCCATTAGATCCCTCATAGGAGGACTAACGTTACGCCAAATCGATCTTTGGGGGGGTTTAACAGATTCCACAAATATTACAGGGACCTAACTAATTCTAAAATGATATTTGGGGGATTTAAGAGATTCCACAAATCTTTTAGGGACCTAACTGATTCCACGAGTGTCTTTCGGGAACCTATGTGACTATTAACTCATAAAATAAAAATTAAATTATACACAAGTATCCACACAATTTTCACAAGTAACCAAAGATAAGTACCACTAAAATGCCAAAATAAAACTAATCCCTGGTAACGGCGCCAAAAACTTGTAGGATCACCAACAAGTATACCGGGTCGTACAAGTAATATAGTGATAAAAAAAGGGTGTTGTACCCATAGGGATTGATTTGATTGGAGCAATTCTCACCTTATCATAGTTGAACTTAGTGAAAAGTGATTAAAAGTTTTAAATTGATTTTGAGTTCTCAAAAGCATAAAAAATAAGAATTCATTCACAACCAAGTTGTAAATCACAAGTTCATACCAATTCCACCATATTCCTAATACGAAATTAACTATACATAGTAAAAGATGAAAAGAATAAGGGAAGAATAGACCAAAGAGTGGATATCCTCTCTAGAATATATTCCTTTGAGGATGGGAATCCCTTCTTGGTATTTCTCCACTTTTTTCTCTTTGCTCTATTTGGGTTCCACATCTAGGAATGATTGTCAAAGGCTTGCAATTGGGTTTTTAATCAGTCAATCACCCAAGAGTCAGAAAATTTGCACAAAATGTTGAAAATATCTTACTGTCATGCCGAGATGCATAAATTTGCGTGCCTGGGCACAAGCAATGATTTCTTCCTATGCCTCGGTGCATGTTTTCACCCACCTCGGCACCAAACTCTCTGATTGCTCTTGTTTCATTTCAGAATTGCGCCTAAGCATGACATTTTACAAGCCCAGGCGCCCTTAGGGGCCAAAAATAGGATTTTTCATATTCTTTTATATTACTTGCAAGGTTTCATCCTTCGGTAGATGCTTCTTTCTGAATAATCCTTTAATCAAATACCACTAAGCACTTGAAATTATGGCCAATAGAATCCATTAAGTAACGAAGTTTATTTACAAACCTAAACAACTAAAAGATAAAAATAAATTAAAAAACAAGCAAAAACTAAGATAATGGTGGTAAAAACCAATGAAATAAGTCCTAAATTGCACTATCAACATTAGCCACAATCCTTTCATGAAACTTCCGTTAACTCATGTGAGCGTTTTTCATTTAAAGTTAATGGTTGGGACCAAAACCAATTTCTTTTTCGTAGGGACAAATTTAAAATCATATTTAAGCCTTATAGTTATGTATTTAAGTTAAAATATTATAAAAATTATACCTTGCATTTATTATAATCAATGACAATTTTTAATGTATAAAGCTTTAATATCCTCGTATAAAAACCTAGTATCACATTTTAAGGCTGGCAATAAACAAAACCAACTTCAAATTATTTCAAGACTTAAACTAAGAATTAGCTCAAAGATCCTGATTCATAATTTAAATGAGTTGAATTTGAGGACAAATTTAGTTTTTTTTTTTAAAAATTAATGTATTAAACATGGTTCAAAAATAGTTTGATTCACTTGGCCCGTAAAGCGACTAAATATATATGAGGTTATTCGGCTAATTTCACGTATATTAACAATTTAATTAAATTAATAAAGTATTTAAAACTGTGGAACCCTAATTCTCCGTTCCTCATGACTCAGTCTTCATTGCCCCTCTGCGCTTCACCTTCACTTCTCATCTCCATCTCAACGCACCTTCACTAGTCACCCCTAAGTAATTTTGTCGCTAGCCCACAACACCTTCCCTCTCATCTCTTCTATCGTTATTCAAATCTTCAACACCCGTTGAAGATATTGTTGCCATCCTAGAATCGCCCTCCTTGCCTGACCCGGCTTCCCTTACGACTCAACTTGCCATCCTTTTTTCCCTTTTCCTTCATTTCAAGTGAACAAGAGCCTTGTGCTACTTTTGAAAGACAAAATCAAGCACCACCTGTCCTTGCGTCTGAAATCTCTTGGCCAAGGGATATTCCAAAATCATTATCAAAATCATGATTCTTCCCTTCCATTTCAACAATCACCGATTGTGCAACAAAAACCTCAAGGTAGTTTTGTTTCATCCATTTTTTTGCTAGGTATGCCTTATTTCCCTTTTTTTAGATTCCAAATCACACAAATCAATTAATTTTTTTTAATTTATACTAGAAAATCACTCGAGGTTGTCTTTGTTGGCTTCTTCATATCAGTGCTTTTTAGAATTTAAATTGTAAGTTATTTTTATTTTATGTCATTATTGTTTGATGTATGATTTTTTTTTGAAAAATTAAGGTGTGGGTTAGTCATTATTACACACTCAGTGATGGTGTTTGTTTTGTTTGCAATTCTTTCACCCCAAATATTTGGTTCAATAAAGAATGTTTCCAATTCTTTGTACATTTGTCATTCTTTGGTGATATAGTTTGTGGAAGATTTTTGTTCATTTGATTCAAGCTAACAAGATGAACCAAAGTTTTCACAAACTCAACCCGAATTGAGTTTGAGCTAATAAAATAGTTTGCATCTATATGAAGTTGAGTTTCGAGTCGAAACAATGCTTATTAAGATAAATTAAGCTATACTAGAATCAAATAGACTTGACTCATTTCTCATTTTTTTTGGTGTACACCAACCGGTACCCGAATCTGGTTTACCCAGAATCTGACTCATCCGGTCCGACCCAACTAAGCTCGCACTAAGCGGTAGGGGTCTCCCAGCGGGGGTTGCTCCATACCCAAGGCTCGAACTCGAGACCAGTTGGTTAAGGGACCAAGTGAGCTACCACTTGATCAACCCCATGTTGGTCTTATTTCTCATTTACAACCCCTTATAATATACCATGTAGAACTTTGTGTTAATTCTTTCTATGGAGACGGAATCCTTATTCCTATTATTGTATACGATAAATAGTAGATAAAATTTTAGAGTTTTACTACTTTAGCTGGATACAACCATGTCTTTGCCAACCACTATGAACAAATGAGCATCAACATGTCCATTTTATTTTTTCATTTGTTTTCAACAAAACTTGTTAATTTTATTGTTGATTCATTTATGTGTCAGGTGTGAACAAGATAAAACCATGGAGATATTAGCCTCGAATAAGAAGCAGATGATCGCTCTCCATGATGAGCCTGATATTATCAGCAAATTGCCTGACAGTATCATTGGGTATATATTGTCTTATCTCCCTACTAAATATGCAGTGCGTACTAGTGTGTTGTCTAAAGAGTGGGAGTCCAAATGGACCCATATTACCAATTTGAGTATTGAAGATGCTATGTCTGAACAGACAAGGGAGAATAGACAACGCTTTGTAAACTTCGTGAACAGAGTACTCCAAAATCTTTCAAGTAAAAAGATTCATACTTTCAATTTACACCTTTCAAGATTATTTTCAAGAAAGGAGAACCAATGTTATTCTCTTCCAGAGTGGATCTTGTCTACCTTAAATTTGGAAGTCGAAAATCTTTGTGTTGAGTATATAACAAACAAGCGTTATAATCTTTCAATTTCTCTTCTTCCTTGCACTTCTCTAGTGCATTTGGAGCTTAACATATATTGCAATCTCATTCTCTATTCCTCAAATTGTTTTAGAAACTTGAAAATCATGAAGCTTTCCAAAATTCGATTTGTTGGAGATCGCTTATCCAATCAAGATGTGGTTCTTAACTTCCCTGCTCTCAAATTATTTTATGCTAAGTACTGCAGCTGGTCGAATGTTAAGAGTATCATTGTTGAAGCACCATTATTGGAGAAAGTTTCATTAGTTTTCCAATCCGAGGATAACAATGAACCATGGAGTCCTACATTCAAAGTTCTCTCCATGAACCTCAAAACATTTTATTATATTGGCAATCTTGTTGAGGATATTATTTTGTCAAATCCCTTTTCTGTTATTCATGCATGGGTTAATGTTAATAGAAGTGCGAAAGCTTGCAAGTTTCTGCAACAGTTTCGAGGAGTCAGTTTTTTGAAACTAAGTTCAACTACAATTCAGGTATGGTTGCTTATTTCGCTTTCCTCTTGCACATGGTTAAACTTGGATCTAGCCAATGCCATATAAAGTAAACAATTGTTATTTGATCTATCCAGGGTCTAAGGCGTGATGAAGTTTACGCATCAACACTTCCAATGTTTCAAAGTTTGATTCATCTAGCACTGGAATTGAGTTCTTCTTTTCCCTATGAAGATGTTTTGATGAACTTACTGGACAAGACACCGATTCTAAAGAATCTGGAAATCGCTTTTGTGAGTTTTGAATTCTTTTCCTTCGTTACATATCCTTGCTAAATATTATTGTGAAGAACAATGCACTTATAAATATTGACATATATTTCTTGTATGTGTAGGACTTTGATAGATCCGATAAAAATATTGTAATGCCAAAGAACTTGCCTTATTGTTTTCTGTCTAGTCTCAAGGATGCCACAATTAGCACCTACAATTGTTGTGCCAATAGCCTATCTTTAACCAAATACATTTTAGAGCACACAAAAGTGATGGAGAAGCTCACCATAAAAGTGCCAGTGTCAAAGAAGGGACAAGTTAGAAAAGAGCTACAAATTCCAAATGCATTGAATCCCACAATCTTACAAGTTGAGAAAATTGCCAAGTATCAGCTCGCTTGTTATCTTTATAGCTTTCATTTTCCTTTAATAATTTAATGTTTATATTGTAGTCATGTTCAAACTTATGTTCATATCGTTGTAATGAAGGATTTGAGATTACAAACTTTTATATTCATAAGCAGTTTTTCTTTCTTTACTATTCTTTTTTATATGTAGATGTTTTTTTTCTTTTTCGGAGAAAGCGTAGTCACTAAGCCGAGTTTAAACACAAATTCTACCACTTTTTGTTGTGTAACTCAATTACTCGAGATGGTTCTCGGAGTTTGAACTTATTTATTTACTATTCAACATCCTTAGGACTTGCATACTTTTGTTTACATAAACCGTAAATTTAGTGCACATTTAACTCTTATATAAAATGTAAATATTTAAAAAAAGTTATTAATAATCATTTTTTTTGGATTTTATTTCTTTGACAATCGATAAATTTTTTACGATACTCGATCTCCTTTGGTAATCCAATAAGGGTGTCTAGATTCATTACACCTTATCACTAACATTTGTTTCTTATCCCATGATAAACCATAAAACCACAATTAGGAAAATATTTTTAAAGTTATTAATAATGCCATTGTTGGACATTTTTAAACCATGATAGAGCAATTTGATTTGCATCAAATCCAGCATAGAATGCGTAGGATATCTCCTCAGCAATTCCCTATATCTCTCCCAAGTTTCATGCAAGGATTCACCATCTAGCTGAACAAATGCATTGATTTCTTATCTCAATATTGCTTGCTTTGCAGGAGGGAAGTGCTTATCAGTGAACTTCCTGACACGATCATCCGATGTCGTGATACTCCCTTGAGGTTGAGCTAAGTGTCAATGCTTTGCTTTGTCTTCAAGAGATAGAAGGAATAATCTTAGCCGGGTAGCTTCATCAGTTGTGCCTTGGATTTTGAAGAAATCTAGGATCCTCAGAAAATTGGTGTTGTGGTCATTTGGATCCTATGCAGACTTCCACTAAACTAGATCTGCTGGATTAAGTTGATGTAAGTAGGTTTGATTTCAAAGTTTTGTGTTGTCACCGTCAGCTGAACTATGCTAGTAGTGCACGTGTTCGAATTGATGATAGCATAGTCCGCAAGCGTCATTTCTTGCCCTTCCTCCATCATTCTCCTTGCTTTCTTAATCTTCTTGTTGTGTGTTTAATTTCAGGATCGAACAACAAATCTCCTAGATTAATTGTACCACCCAAGTGCATAAACCAAAGAAGCCAAAACAAGGGTTAGTTAACAAATAAAATAAGAGTTAATAGTCACATAAGTCCTCGAAAGATACCTGTGGAATCAATTAGGTCCCTGAAAGATTTGTGGAATCTCTTAAACTCTCCAAAGATCAATTTGACGTCACGTTAGTCCCCCCATCCAATTTCGTTAGGAGGGACCTAACGAAATCCTACGTGGCACGTTAAATTCGTTGTTGGTCATAAAGCCATGTTGGACTGTTAAGAAGGTGCGATTCCATTAGATCGCTCATAGGAGGACTAACGTTATGCCAAATCGATCTTTGGGGGGGGGGGGGGTTTAACATATTCCACAAATATTTCAGGGACCTAATTGATTCTAAAATGATATTTGGGGGATTTAAGAGATTCCACAAATCTTTTAGGACCTAACTGATTCCACGAGTGTCTTTCGGGAACCTATGTGACTATTAACTCATAAAATAAAAATTAAATTATACACAAGTATCCACACAATTTTCACAAGTAACCACAAATAAGTACCACTAAAATGCCAAAATAAAACTAATCCCTGGTAACGGCGCCAAAAACTTGTAGGATCACCAACAAGTATACCGGGTCGTACAAGTAATATAGTGATAAAAAAAAGGGTGTTGTACCCATAGGGATTGATTTGATTGGAGCAATTCTCACCTTATCATAGTTGAACTTAGTGAAAAGTGATTAAAAGTTTTAAATTGATTTTGAGTTCTCAAAAGCATAAAAAATAAGAATTCATTCACAACCAAGTTGTAAATCACAAGTTCATACCAATTCCACCATATTCCTAATATGAGATTAACTATACATAGTAAAAGATGAAAAGAATAAGGGAAGAATAGACCAAAGAGTGGATTTCCTCTCTAGAATATATTCCTTTGAGGATGAGAATCCCTTCTTGGTATTTCTCCACTTTTTTCTCTTTGCTCTATTTGGGTTCCACATCTAGGAATGATTGTCAAAGGCTTGCAATTGGGTTTTTAATCAGTCAGTCACCCAAGAGTCAGAAAATTTGCACAAAATGTTGAAAATATCTTACTGTCATGCCGAGATGCGTAAATTTGCATGCCTGGGCGCAAGCAATGATTTCTTCCTATGCCTCGGTGCATGTTTTCACCCACCTCGGCACCAAACTCTCTGATTGCTCTTGTTTCATTTCAGAATTGCGCCTAAGCATGACATTTTACAAGCCCAGGCGCCCTTAGGGGCCAAAAATAGGATTTTTCATATTCTTTTATATTACTTGCAAGGTTTCATCCTTCGGTAGATGCTTCTTTCTGAATAATCCTTTAATCAAATACCACTAAGCACTTGAAATTATGGCCAATAGAATCCATTAAGTAACGAAGTTTATTTACAAACCTAAACAACTAAAAGATAAAAATAAATTAAAAAACAAGCAAAAACTAAGATAATGGTGGTAAAAACCAATGAAATAAGTCCTAAATTGCACTATCAACATTAGCCACAATCCTTTCATGCGACTTCCGTTAACTCATGTGAGCGTTTTTCATTTAAAGTTAATGGTTGGGACCAAAACCAATTTCTTTTTCGTAGGGACAAATTTAAAATCATATTTAAGCCTTATAGTTATTTATTTAAGTTAAAATATTATAAAAATTATACCTTGCATTTATTATAATCAATGACAATTTTTAATGTATAAAGCTTTAATATCCTCGTATAAAAACCTAGTATCACATTTTAAGGCTGGCAATAAACAAAACCAACTTCAAATTATTTCAAGACTTAAACTAATAATTAGCTCAAAGATCCTGATTCATAATTTAAATGAGTTGAATTTGAGGACAAATTTAGTTTTTTTTTTAAAATAAATGTATTAAACATGGTTCAAAAATAGTTTGATTCACTTGGCCCGTAAAGCGACTAAATATATATGAGGTTATTCGGCTAATTTCACGTATATTAACAATTTTATTATATTAATAAAGTATTTAAAACTGTGGAACCCTAATTCTCCGTTCCTCATGACTCAGTCTTCATTGCCCCTCTGCGCTTCACCTTCACTTCTCATCTCCATCTCAACGCACCTTCACTAGTCACCCCTAAGTAATTTTGTCGCTAGCCCACAACACCTTCCCTCTCATCTCTTCTATCATTATTCAAATCTTCAACACCCGTTGAAGATATTGTTGCCATCCTAGAATCGCCCTCCTTGCCTGACCCGACTTCCCTTACGACTCAACTTGCCATCCTTTTTTCCTTTTTCCTTCATTTCAAGTGAACAAGAGCCTTGTGCTACTTTTGAAAGACAAAATCAAGCACCACCTGTCCTTGCGTCTGAAATCTCCTGGCCAAGGGATATTCCAAAATCATTATCAAAATCGTGATTCTTCCCTTCCATTTCAACAATCACCGATTGTGCAACAAAAACCTCAAGGTATTTGTGTTTCATCCACTTTTTTGCTAGGTATGCCTTATTTCCCTTTTTTTTAGATTCCAGATCACACAAATCAATTAATTTTTTTTAATTTATACTAGAAAATCACTCGAGGCTGTCTTTGTTGGCTTCTTCATATCAGTGCTTTTTAGAATTTAAATTGTAAGTTATTTTTATTTTATGTCATTATTGTTTGATGTATGATTTTTTTTTTGAAAAATTAAGGTGTGGGTTAGTCATTATTACACACTCAGTGATGGTGTTTGTTTTGTTTGCAATTCTTTCACCCCAAATATTTGGTTAAATAAAGAATGTTTCCAATTCTTTGTACATTTGTCATTCTTTGGTGATATAGTTTGTGGAAGATTTTTGTTCATTTGATTCAAGCTAACAAGATGAACCAAAGTTTTCACAAACTCAACCCGAATTGAGTTTGAGCTAATAAAATAGTTTGCATCTATATGAAGTTGAGTTTCGAGTCGAAACAATGCTTATTAAGATAAATTAAGCTATACTAGAATCAAATAGACTTGACTCATTTCTCATTTTCTTTGGTGTACACCAACCGGTACCCGAATCTGGTTTACCCAGAATCCGACTCATCCGGTCCGACCCAACTAAGCTCGCACTAAGCGGTAGGGGTCTCCCAGCGGGGGTTGCTCCATACCCAAGGCTCGAACTCGAGACCAGTTGGTTAAGGACCAAGTGAGCTACCACTTGATCAACCCCATGTTGGTCTCATTTCTCATTTACAACCCCCTATAATATACCATGTAGAACTTTGTGTTAATTCTTTTTATGGAGACGGAATCCTTATTCCTATTATTGTATACGATAAATAGTAGATAAAATTTTAGAGTTTTACTACTTTAGCTGGATACAACCATGTCTTTGCCAACCACTATGAACAAATGAGCATCAACATGTCCATTTTATTTTTTCATTTGTTTTCAACAAAACTTGTTAATTTTATTGTTGATTCATTTATGTGTCAGGTGTGGACAAGATAAAACCATGGAGATATTAGCCTCGAATAAGAAGCAGATGATCGCTCTCCATGATGAGCCTGATATTATCAGCAAATTGCCTGACAGTATCATTGGGTATATATTGTCTTATCTCCCTACTAAATATGCAGTGCGTACTAGTGTGTTGTCTAAAGAGTGGGAGTCCAAATGGACCCATATTACCAATTTGAGTATTGAAGATGCTATGTCTGAACAGACAAGGGAGAATAGACAACGCTTTGTAAACTTCGTGAACAGAGTACTCCAAAATCTTTCAAGTAAAAAGATTCATACTTTCAATTTACACCTTTCAAGATTATTTTCAAGAAAGGAGAACCAATGTTATTCTCTTCCAGAGTGGATCTTGTCTACCTTAAATTTGGAAGTCGAAAATCTTTGTGTTGAGTATATAACAAACAAGCGTTATAATCTTTCAATTTCTCTTCTTCCTTGCACTTCTCTAGTGCATTTGGAGCTTAACATATATTGCAATCTCATTCTCTATTCCTCAAATTGTTTTAGAAACTTGAAAATCATGAAGCTTTCCAAAATTCGATTTGTTGGAGATCGCTTATCCAATCAAGATGTGGTTCTTAACTTCCCTGCTCTCAAATTATTTTATGCTAAGTACTGCAGCTGGTCGAATGTTAAGAGTATCATTATTGAAGCACCATTATTGGAGAAAGTTTCATTAGTTTTCCAATCCGAGGATAACAATGAACCATGGAGTCCTACATTCAAAGTTCTCTCCATGAACCTCAAAACATTTTATTATATTGGCAATCTTGTTGAGGATATTATTTTGTCAAATCCCTTTTCTGTTGTTCATGCATGGGTTAATGTTAATAGAAGTGCGAAAGCTTGCAAGTTTCTGCAACAGTTTTGAGGAGTCAGTTTTTTGAAACTAAGTTCAACTACAATTCAGGTATGGTTGCTTATTTCGCTTTCCTCTTGCACATGGTTAAACTTGGATCTAGCCAATGCCATATAAAGTAAACAATTGTTATTTGATCTATCCAGGGTCTAAGGCGTGATGAAGTTTACGCATCAGCACTTCCAATGTTTCAAAGTTTGATTCATCTAACACTGGAATTGAGTTCTTCTTTTCCGTATGAAGATGTTTTGATGAACTTACTGGACAAGACACCGATTCTAAAGAATCTGGAAATCGCTTTTGTGAGTTTTGAATTCTTTTCCTTCGTTACATATCCTTGCTAAATATTATTGTGAAGAACAATGCACTTATAAATATTGACATATTTTTCTTGTATGTGTAGGACTTTGATAGATCCGATAAAAATATTGTAATGCCAAAGAACTTGCCTTATTGTTTTCTGTCTAGTCTCAAGGATGTCACAATTAGCACCTACAATTGTTGTGCCAATAGCCTATCTTTAACCAAATACATTTTAGAGCACACAAAAGTGATGGAGAAGCTCACCATAAAAGTGCCATGTCAAAGAAGGGACAAGTTAGAAAAGAGCTACAAATTCCAAATGCATTGAATCCCACAATCTTACAAGTTGAGAAAATTGCCAAGTATCAGCTCGCTTGTTATCTTTATAGCTTTCATTTTCCTTTAATAATTTAATGTTTATATTGTAGTCATGTTCAAACTTCTGTTCATATCGTTGTAATGAAGGATTTGAGATTACAAACTTTTATATTCATAAGCAGTTTTTCTTCCTTTACTATTCTTTTTTATATGTAGATGTTTTTTTTCTTTTTCGGAGAAAGCGTAGTCACTAAGCCGAGTTTAAACACAAATTCTACCACTTTTTATTGTGTAACTCTATTACTCGAGATGGTTCTCGGAGTTTGAACTTATTTATTTACTATTCAACATCCTTAGGACTTGCATACTTTTGTTTACATAAACCGTAAATTTAGTGCACATTTAACTCTTATATAAAATGTAAATATTTAAAAAAAGTTATTAATAATCATTTTTTTTTGGATTTTATTTCTTTGACAATCGATAAATTTTTTACGATACTCGATCTCCTTTGCTAATCCAATAAGGGTGTCTAGATTCATTACACCTTATCACTAACATTTGTTTCTTATCCCATGATAAACCATAAAACCACAATTAGGAAAATATTTTTAAAGTTATTAATAATGCCATTGTTGGACATTTTTAAACCATGATAGAGCAATTTGATTTGCATCAAATCCAGCATAGAATGCGTAGGATATCTCCTCAGCAATTCCCTATATCTCTCCCAAGTTTCATGCAAGGATTCACCATCTAGATGAACAAATGCATTGATTTCTTATCTCAATATTGCTTGCTTTGCAGGAGGGAAGTGCTTATCAATGAACTTCCTGACACGATCATCCGATGTCGTGATACTCCCTTGAGGTTGAGCTAAGAGTCAATGCTTTGCTTTGTCTTCAAGAGATAGGAGGAATAATCTTAGCCGGGTAGCTTCATCAGTTGTGCCTTGGATTTTGAAGAAATCTAGGATCCTCAGAAAATTGGTGTTGTGGTCATTTGGATCCTATGCAGACTTCCACTAAACTGGTTCTGCTGGATTAAGTTGATGTAAGTAGGTTTGATTTCAAAGTTTTGTGTTGTCACCGTCAGCTGAACTATGCTAGTAGTGCACGTGTTCGAATTGATGATAACATAGTCCGCAAGCGTCATTTCTTGCCCTTCCTCCATCATTCTCCTTGCTTTCTTAATCTTCTTGTTGTGTGTTTAATTTCAGGATCGAACAACAAATCTCCTAGATTAATTGTACCACCCAAGTGCATAAACCAAAGAAGCCAAAACAAGGGTTAGTTAACAAATAAAATAAGAGTTAATAGTCACATAAGTCCTCGAAAGATACCTGTGGAATCAATTAGGTCCCTGAAAGATTTGTGGAATCTCTTAAGCTCTCCAAAGATCAATTTGACGTCACGTTAGTCCCCCCATCCAATTTCATTAGGAGGGACCTAACGAAATCCTATGTGGCACGTTAAATTCGTTGTTGGTCATAAAGCCATATTGGACTGTTAAGAAGGTGCCACATTTAGGCTAACAAAGCATTTAACGTGGCACGTAGGATTCCATTAGATCCCTCATAGGAGGACTAACGTTACGCCAAATCAATCTTTGGGGGGGGGGGGGGTTTAACATATTCCACAAATATTTCAGGGACCTAATTGATTCTAAAATGATATTTGGGGGATTTAAGAGATTCCACAAATCTTTTAGGACCTAACTGATTCCACGAGTGTCTTTCGGGAACCTATGTGACTATTAACTCATAAAATAAAAATTAAATTATACACAAGTGTCCACACAATTTTCACAAGTAACCACAAATAAGTACCACTAAAATGCCAAAATAAAACTAATCCCTGGTAACGGCGCCAAAAACTTGTAGGATCACCAACAAGTATACCGAGTCGTACAAGTAATATAGTGATAAAAAAAGGGTGTTGTACCCATAGGGATTGATTTGATTGGAGCAATTCTCACCTTATCATAGTTGAACTTAGTGAAAAGTGATTAAAAGTTTTAAATTGATTTTGAGTTCTCAAAAGCATAAAAAATAAGAATTCATTCACAACCAAGTTGTAAATCACAAGTTCATACCAATTCCACCATATTCCTAATATGAGATTAACTATACATAGTAAAAGATGAAAAGAATAAGGGAAGAATAGACCAAAGAGTGGATTTCCTCTCTAGAATATATTCCTTTGATGATGGGAATCCCTTCTTGGTATTTCTCCACTTTTTTCTCTTTGCTCTATTTGGGTTCCACATCTAGGAATGATTGTCAAAGGCTTGCAATTGGGTTTTTAATCAGTCAGTCACCCAAGAGTCAGAAAATTTGCACAAAATGTTGAAAATATCTTACTGTCATGTCGAGATGCGTAAATTTGCATGCCTGGGCGCAAGCAATGATTTCTTCCTATGCCTCGGTGCATGTTTTCACCCACCTCGGCACCAAACTCTCTGATTGCTCTTGTTTCATTTCAGAATTGCGCCTAAGCATGACATTTTACAAGCCCAGGCGCCCTTAGGGGCCAAAAATAGGATTTTTCATATTCTTTTATATTACTTGCAAGGTTTCATCCTTCGGTAGATGCTTCTTTCTGAATAATCCTTTAATCAAATACCACTAAGCACTTGAAATTATGGCCAATAGAATCCATTAAGTAACGAAGTTTATTTACAAACCTAAACAACTAAAAGATAAAAATAAATTAAAAAACAAGCAAAAACTAAGATAATGGTGGTAAAAACCAATGAAATAAGTCCTAAATTGCACTATCAACATTAGCCACAATCCTTTCATGCGACTTCCGTTAACTCATGTGAGCGTTTTTCATTTAAAGTTAATGGTTGGGACCAAAACCAATTTCTTTTTCGTAGGGACAAATTTAAAATCATATTTAAGCCTTATAGTTATTTATTTAAGTTAAAATATTATAAAAATTATACCTTGCATTTATTATAATCAATGACAATTTTTAATGTATAAAGCTTTAATATCCTCGTATAAAAACCTAGTATCACATGTTAAGGCTGGCAATAAACAAAACCAACTTCAAATTATTTCAAGACTTAAACTAATAATTAGCTCAAAGATCCTGATTCATAATTTAAATGAGTTGAATTTGAGGACAAATTTAGTTTTTTTTTTAAAAATAAATGTATTAAACATGGTTCAAAAATAGTTTGATTCACTTGGCCCGTAAAGCGACTAAATATATATGAGGTTATTCGGTTAATTTCACGTATATTAACAATTTTATTAAATTAATAAAGTATTTAAAACTGTGGAACCCTAATTCTCCGTTCCTCATGACTCAGTCTTCATTGCCCCTCTGCGCTTCACCTTCACTTCTCATCTCCATCTCAACGCACCTTCACTAGTCACCCCTAAGTAATTTTGTCGCTAGCCCACAACACCTTCCCTCTCATCTCTTCTATCGTTATTCAAATCTTCAACACCCGTTGAAGATATTGTTGCCATCCTAGAATCGCCCTCCTTGCCTGACCCGGCTTCCCTTACGACTCAACTTGCCATCCTTTTTTCCTTTTTCCTTCATTTCAAGTGAACAAGAGCCTTGTGCTACTTTTGAAAGACAAAATCAAGCACCACCCGTCCTTGTGTCTGAAATCTCTTGGCCAAGGGATATTCCAAAATCATTATCAAAATCGTGATTCTTCCCTTCCATTTCAACAATCACCGATTGTGCAACAAAAACCTCAAGGTAGTTGTGTTTCATCCATTTTTTTGCTAGGTATGCCTTATTTCCTTTTTTTTTAGATTCCAGATCACACAAATCAATTAATTTTTTTTAATTTATACTAGAAAATCACTCGAGGCTGTCTTTGTTGGCTTCTTCATATCGGTGCTTTTTAGAATTTAAATTGTAAGTTATTTTTATTTTATGTCATTATTGTTTGATGTATGATTTTTTTTTTGAAAAATTAAGGTGTGGGTTAGTCATTATTACACACTCAGTGATGGTGTTTGTTTTGTTTGCAATTCTTTCACCCCAAATATTTGGTTAAATAAAGAATGTTTCCAAATCTTTGTACATTTGTCATTCTTTGGTGATATAGTTTGTGGAAGATTTTTGTTCATTTGATTCAAGCTAACAAGATGAACCAAAGTTTTCACAAACTCAACCCGAATTGAGTGTGAGCTAATAAAATAGTTTGCATCTATATGAAGTTGAGTTTCGAGTCGAAACAATGCTTATTAAGATAAATTAAGCTATACTAGAATCAAATAGACTTGACTCATTTCTCATTTTTTTTGGTGTACACCAACCGGTACCCGAATCTGGTTTACCCAGAATCCGACTCATCCGGTCCGACCCAACTAAGCTCGCACTAAGCGGTAGGGGTCTCCCAGCGGGGGTTGCTCCATACCCAAGGCTCGAACTCGAGACCAGTTGGTTAAGGGACCAAGTGAGCTACCACTTGATCAACCCCATGTTGGTCTCATTTCTCATTTACAACCCGTTATAATATACCATGTAGAACTTTGTGTTAATTCTTTCTATGGAGACGGAATCCTTATTCCTATTATTGTATACGATAAATAGTAGATAAAATTTTAGAGTTTTACTACTTTAGCTGGATACAACCATGTCTTTGCCAACCACTATGAACAAATGAGCATCAACATGTCCATTTTATTTTTTCATTTGTTTTCAACAAAACTTGTTAATTTTATTGTTGATTCATTTATGTGTCAGGTGTGGACAAGATAAAACCATGGAGATATTAGCCTCGAATAAGAAGCAGATGATCGCTCTCCATGATGAGCCTGATATTATCAGCAAATTGCCTGACAGTATCATTGGGTATATATTGTCTTATCTCCCTACTAAATATGCAGTGCGTACTAGTGTGTTGTCTAAAGAGTGGGAGTCCAAATGGACCCATATTACCAATTTGAGTATTGAAGATGCTATGTCTGAACAGACAAGGGAGAATAGACAACGCTTTGTAAACTTCGTGAACAGAGTACTCCAAAATCTTTCAAGTAAAAAGATTCATACTTTCAATTTACACCTTTCAAGATTATTTTCAAGAAAGGAGAACCAATGTTATTCTCTTCCAGAGTGGATCTTGTCTACCTTAAATTTGGAAGTCGAAAATCTTTGTGTTGAGTATATAACAAACAAGCGTTATAATCTTTCAATTTCTCTTCTTCCTTGCACTTCTCTAGTGCATTTGGAGCTTAACATATATTGCAATCTCATTCTCTATTCCTCAAATTGTTTTAGAAACTTGAAAATCATGAAGCTTTCCAAAATTCGATTTGTTGGAGATCGCTTATCCAATCAAGATGTGGTTCTTAACTTCCCTGCTCTCAAATTATTTTATGCTAAGTACTGCAGCTGGTCGAATGTTAAGAGTATCATTATTGAAGCACCATTATTGGAGAAAGTTTCATTAGTTTTCCAATCCGAGGATAACAATGAACCATGGAGTCCTACATTCAAAGTTCTCTCCATGAACCTCAAAACATTTTATTATATTGGCAATCTTGTTGAGGATATTATTTTGTCAAATCCCTTTTCTGTTGTTCATGCATGGGTTAATGTTAATAGAAGTGCGAAAGCTTGCAAGTTTCTGCAACAGTTTCGAGGAGTCAGTTTTTTGAAACTAAGTTCAACTACAATTCAGGTATGGTTGCTTATTTCGCTTTCCTCTTGCACATGGTTAAACTTGGATCTAGCCAATGCCATATAAAGTAAACAATTGTTATTTGATCTATCCAGGGTCTAAGGCGTGATGAAGTTTACGCATCAACACTTCCAATGTTTCAAAGTTTGATTCATCTAGCACTGGAATTGAGTTCTTCTTTTCCGTATGAAGATGTTTTGATGAACTTACTGGACAAGACACCGATTCTAAAGAATCTGGAAATCGCTTTTGTGAGTTTTGAATTCTTTTCCTTCGTTACATATCCTTGCTAAATATTATTGTGAAGAACAATGCACTTATAAATATTGACATATTTTTCTTGTATGTGTAGGACTTTGATAGACCCGATAAAAATATTGTAATGCCAAAGAACTTGCCTTATTGTTTTCTGTCTAGTCTCAAGGATGCCACAATTAGCACCTACAATTGTTGTGCCAATAGCCTATCTTTAACCAAATACATTTTAGAGCACACAAAAGTGATGGAGAAGCTCACCATAAAAGTGCCAGTGTCAAAGAAGGGACAAGTTAGAAAAGAGCTACAAATTCCAAATGCATTGAATCCCACAATCTTACAAGTTGAGAAAATTGCCAAGTATCAGCTCGCTTGTTATCTTTATAGCTTTCATTTTCCTTTAATAATTTAATGTTTATATTGTAGTCATGTTCAAACTTATGTTCATATCGTTGTAATGAAGGATTTGAGATTACAAACTTTTATATTCATAAGCAGTTTTTCTTTCTTTACTATTCTTTTTTATATGTAGATGTTTTTTTTTCTTTTTCGGAGAAAGCGTAGTCACTAAGCCGAGTTTAAACACAAATTCTACCACTTTTTATTGTGTAACTCTATTACTCGAGATGGTTCTCGGAGTTTGAACTTATTTATTTACTATTCAACATCCTTAGGACTTGCATACTTTTGTTTACATAAACCGTAAATTTAGTGCACATTTAACTCTTATATAAAATGTAAATATTTAAAAAAAGTTACTAATAATCATTTTTTTTGGATTTTATTTCTTTGACAATCGATAAATTTTTTACGATACTCGATCTCCTTTGCTAATCCAATAAGGGTGTCTAGATTCATTACACCTTATCACTAACATTTGTTTCTTATCCCATGATAAACCATAAAACCACAATTAGGAAAATATTTTTAAAGTTATTAATAATGCCATTGTTGGACATTTTTAAACCATGATAGAGCAATTTGATTTGCATCAAATCCAGCATAGAATGCGTAGGATATCTCCCCAGCAATTCCCTATATCTCTCCCAAGTTTCATGCAAGGATTCACCATCTAGCTGAACAAATGCATTGATTTCTTATCTCAATATTGCTTGCTTTTCAGGAGGGAAGTGCTTATCAATGAACTTCCTGACACGATCATCCGATGCCGTGATACTCCCTTGAGGTTGAGCTAAGAGTCAATGCTTTGCTTTGTCTTCAAGAGATAGAAGGAATAATCTTAGCCGGGTAGCTTCATCAGTTGTGCCTTGGATTTTGAAGAAATCTAGGATCCTCAGAAAATTGGTGTTGTGGTCATTTGGATCCTTTGCAGACTTCCACTAAACTGGTTCTGCTGGATTAAGTTGATGTAAGTAGGTTTGATTTCAAAGTTTTGTGTTGTCACCGTCAGCTGAACTATGCTAGTACGTAGTGCACGTGTTCAAATTGATGATAGCATAGTCCGCAAGCGTCATTTCTTGCCCTTCCTACATCATTCTCCTTGCTTTCTTAATCTTCTTGTTGTGTGTTTAATTTCAGGATCGAACAACAAATCTCCTAGATTAATTGTACCACCCAAGTGCATAAACCAAAGAAGCCAAAACAAGGGTTAGTTAACAAATAAAATAAGAGTTAATAGTCACATAAGTCCTCGAAAGATACCTGTGAAATCAATTAGGTCCCTGAAAGATTTGTGGAATCTCTTAAACTCTCCAAAGATCAATTTGACGTCACGTTAGTCCCCCCATCCAATTTCGTTAGGAGGGACCTAACGAAATCCTACGTGGCACGTTAAATTCGTTGTTGGTCATAAAGCCATGTTGGACTGTTAAGAAGGTGCCACATTTAGGCTAACAAAGCATTTAACGTGCCACGTAAGATTCCATTAGATCCCTCATAGGAGGACTAACGTTACGCCAAATCGATCTTTGGGGGGGTTTAACAGATTCCACAAATATTTCAGGGACCTAATTGATTCTAAAATGATATTTGGGGGATTTAAGAGATTCCACAAATCTTTTAGGACCTAACTGATTCCACGAGTGTCTTTCGGGAACCTATGTGACTATTAACTCATAAAATAAAAATTAAATTATACACAAGTATCCACACAATTTTCACAAGTAACCACAAATAAGTACCACTAAAATGCCAAAATAAAACTAATCCCTGGTAACGACGCCAAAAACTTGTAGGATCACCAACAAGTATACCGGGTCGTACAAGTAATATAGTGATAAAAAAAAGGGTGTTGTACCCATAGGGATTGATTTGATTGGAGCAATTCTCACCTTATCATAGTTGAACTTAGTGAAAAGTGATTAAAAGTTTTAAATTGATTTTGAGTTCTCAAAAGCATAAAAAATAAGAATTCATTCACAACCAAGTTGTAAATCACAAGTTCATACCAATTCCATCATATTCCTAATATGAGATTAACTATACATAGTAAAAGATGAAAAGAAAAAGGGAAGAATAGACCAAAGAGTGGATTTCCTCTCTAAAATATATTCCTTTGAGGATGGGAATCCCTTCTTGGTATTTCTCCACTTTTTTCTATTTGCTCTATTTGGGTTCCACATCTAGGAATGATTGTCAAAGGCTTGCAATTGGGTTTTTAATCAGTCAGTCACCCAAGAGTCAGAAAATTTGCACGAAATGTTGAAAATATCTTACTGTCATGCCGAGATGCGTAAATTTGCGTGCCTGGGCGCAAGCAATGATTTCTTCCTATGCCTCGGTGCATGTTTTCACCCACCTCGGCACCAAACTCTCTGATTGCTCTTAATTCATTTCAGAATTATTGCGCCAAAGAACTTGCCTTATTGTTTTCTGTCTAGTCTCAAGGATGTCACAATTAGCACCTACAATTGTTGTGCCAATAGCCTATCTTTAACCAAATACATTTTAGAGCACACAAAAGTGATGGAGAAGCTCACCATAAAAGTGCCAGTGTCAAAGAAGGGACAAGTTAGAAAAGAGCTACAAATTCCAAATGCATTGAATCCCACAATCTTACAAGTTGAGAAAATTGCCAAGTATCAGCTCGCTTGTTATCTTTATAGCTTTCATTTTCCTTTAATAATTTAATGTTTATATTGTAGTCATGTTCAAACTTATGTTCATATCGTTGTAATGAAGGATTTGAGATTACAAACTTTTATATTCATAAGCAGTTTTTCTTTCTTTACTATTCTTTTTTATATGTAGATGTTTTTTTTTCTTTTTCGGAGAAAGCGTAGTCACTAAGCCGAGTTTAAACACAAATTCTACCACTTTTTATTGTGTAACTCTATTACTCGAGATGGTTCTCGGAGTTTGAACTTATTTATTTACTATTCAACATCCTTAGGACTTGCATACTTTTGTTTACATAAACCGTAAATTTAGTGCACATTTAACTCTTATATAAAATGTAAATATTTAAAAAAAGTTATTAATAATCATTTTTTTTGGATTTTATTTCTTTGATAATCGATAAATTTTTTACGATACTCGATCTCCTTTGCTAATCCAATAAGGGTGTCTAGATTCATTACACCTTATCACTAACATTTGTTTCTTATCCCATGATAAACCATAAAACCACAATTAGGAAAATATTTTTAAAGTTATTAATAATGCCATTGTTGGACATTTTTAAACCATGATAGAGCAATTTGATTTGCATCAAATCCAGCATAGAATGCGTAGGATATCTCCTCAGCAATTCCCTATATCTCTCCCAAGTTTCATGCAAGGATTCACCATCTAGCTGAACAAATGCATTGATTTCTTATCTCAATATTGCTTGCTTTGCAGGAGGGAAGTGCTTATCAATGAACTTCCTGACACGATCATCCGATGCCGTGATACTCCCTTGAGGTTGAGCTAAGAGTCAATGCTTTGCTTTGTCTTCAAGAGATAGAAGGAATAATCTTAGCCGGGTAGCTTCATCAGTTGTGCCTTGGATTTTGAAGAAATCTAGGATCCTCAGAAAATTGGTGTTGTGGTCATTTGGATCCCATGCAGACTTCCACTAAACTGGTTCTGTAACACCCCGCAAATTCCTCGTACTAAATTAAAAATACTAAAGAAAATTTATCTTGAGTAGAGCATTTTTGAAAGAATATTTTCTAAAATAAATTTCTTAATTCACATTTTCAAAGTGGAAAATGAATGTAAAGAATTGATTCCAATGAAATAATGTGATGAGTTTTAAAGTGGGGATTTGAGAAATGATTATATGCGGGACATTTTTATACCTTAAAGAAAATGTAATTTCTAAACAAGAATATTTTTATAAGAAAGAGATTGTTATCAAAATATATGTGTTGATTGATATGTGTGTTGATGTGATTATATGTTTTACGGTAAAAATAATCAAGAAATAAAAATATAAGGCATGAATGTATGTCTAGACATGTGCGTGCAACGTGGAATGTATGTATGTGTAATATGTGGTGCATGAATGTGTGAATTTATATGTGTGCCGTGTGAACATGATGCCCTACAAGTAATTAATTTTGTGTGCATACTTAGGTTGGTGTTGAGTGCATGCATCATCCCATGAATTTATGCTATGTATGGTTGTAATGAAATGCACATGAATCATTGTGTATATAATAATGTATGAGCATGTATATGTATGGTACGTGTATGTGTAGGTATGAATGGCATGACCCTATGTGTGTGTGTGTGTGAATGCAACGTGTGTGTGTGCATGGGGGTGTGCATGTGGCGCAAGGAGGTGTGAGTGTGTGGGTACATATATGATGCAATTTTTGACTTCTTGCACTCTAAGTTAGTAGACTTGTAGGATTAGTTTAGTATAAAGCTTGGTTAAGAGTTGACCAACCAATAGGACCAAGGATTAAATCTAATTTCACTCTATTTGTCTCATGGCTTGGTCTTAAGCCATGCAACTTTTTGTAAAGCCAAATTTGCCCCTTAAGCAACTCTTTTGGCCGAATTGTTCCAAGGGCAAGAAAGGGATTACTTAAGTGCCTTTTTATGCCCTTAACCGTAGCACTCCTATCCATTTCCTTCACAACTTCATTTTCCAAACCAACACACACTTTCTAAGAGTAACATCAAACTCTTAGAGAAACATAGAGAAAGGGGGTGGAACCGTGAGCTTTAAGAGGAGAAGGGAGAAGAAGATCAAGCCCAAAGCCTTAGGATCCTCGAAGATTAAGTGAAGAAGGTTGAAGATCTTCCCTATTTCTTTAGTGTATTCGAAGATCCTAGGAAGTTCTAAGTAGTTCTTAATTTTTCAAGCTTTGTAAGGTTATTTGTTGTTGCATGTCTAATTTCTTTGTAGGTCTATGTTTGTATGTAATAGTTTAGCTTTGATCTTGAGTTTTCAAGAGCCACACAAACTTGTAAAACCTTAAACCAATGGACTCTTCTATTCGACCATGTATAGCAAAATTAGGTTATGATGATTTCTATGTTGATTTGAGTTCATGCATGTTAGTTTGATGTTTGTTAAAAATGATCCAAATGATTTGAATGCCTTGATTTTAACTTTGAATTTTTCTAAGCTTTGACCTTTGGTTTTCTTTTCAAAAAAAAATCTTTGATCATTGTTTTAATCTTGAAAAAGGTGTGATTCTTGCCTTGAATTTCCATGGCTTTGATTTATAAGTCTTGCATGTAATTCTTTTACTCAAAAAGTTTTGTCTCTTGACTTGCATGTCACGGTTTTGATGAGAGGACAAAGAAAAACAACTTTTGTGAGATGATTTTTCTTTGATCTAAGTTTATGTATGTTTGGGAGTTAAAGATTTAAGTTTCTCTCTTGATTTTGTTGATGAACTTTTTGGACAAGTCTAAAAAGTCAAGGAATCATGGTTTGTTTTTCATAAAAGCTCATGCATGTGATTTTCTTTGATTTACATGATTTTAAAAGTGCATACAAAGAAAATGTGTTTGGATGACAAGAATAGGTCACGGTTTTGAGAGAAGGAGAAGTGATATTTCTATAAAATCATGTGTTTGAAATACATGTTTTTTTTTTTAATTTAGTATTTTAAGGGTTTTTGCATGATGAAAAGTGCATCAAAGACTCTATTTTTCCTCTAATGGTGATTCGGCCTGTGCTAGGTTAAATAGGCTAGATTCTTTTTACATGAGATTGACCCATAGAAACAATTATGTTTTATGACCTTGTTTTAAGAAAATCTATTTGAATTGTGTTGTTTTGTTCAATTCGGTTTTTCATAAAAGAAAAGACACAAGTGTAATTGATTAATTCCAAAAGTGATTTCATGACTTGATTTGTAAAAGCTAGGAACATGCATTGGTTTTGAATAAAAGATTTTATTTTCCTCATAGACCTCTCGGTTTTCACAATGAGAACAAGGAAACAAGTTCTTGAGAGTTATCTTTGCACTGATCCATGTTCTATGTGCATGTAAGATAAAGATTTGAAAATAAAACTTTGATTGATAAAGAGGTACATTCGGTCCAAGTCTAGGATTAGGGCATCATGATTCGTTTTCATGCATGTTGGTTTCTTTTGATTTAAGAATCTCAATTTTCTTTGACTTCTTGCATGTCAATCAATGATGTTTGTGATGTTGTGATTTTGAGTGATGGTCACGGTTTGGGCCTTAACTTTGAGTTAAATTTTCTTGAACGTATGAGTGTTCATGTCATGAAACTATATGTTGACTTGTGAAACTATTATTTGAAGTGATAATTTTTAAAAGGCTAATGAGGCATACGGTTTTAATAGGAGTAAGTATAGGGAAAATGAGAATTGGTCTAAGTGTTCGGGTTGTAGGAAAATGAAGGTGTTTATAGAATAACCAAATGTTTAAATTGTTATTAAAAAGTGATTTTGTGAAGTGTTCCTTTGCTGTCCGGAATTTATTTAAGGCTGTTTCTTAAATATAACAATGTGTTCAGATGATTTAAAGTATGGTTTTCAAGTGTTAGTTAATTTAAGAAAAACCCGGATTGAAACCGAGAGATTTTTCGGTGTTTTCAAACGAGTTTTAGGGGCTGCCCAAATCGGGCCAGCAACCAAACCAAATGACTTAAACCATTTTATTAAATGTTTTCAAAAGGTTTTAAAATATTTAAAATGTTGGAAATATGAGAATTACTCTAATAACACAATAGTATTTTAAGTCTTTCGATTAAGAACAGAAAATGTCACGGATTAAGAAAAGACTTTCATAATACAATTAGTAACGCAAGCGTATTTTATTTAGTACGAGGAATCTTAAAGACAAGGGATTGGGGCAGCCGGCGACAGAAAGGATTCGGAGCAACGGTACGCATTGTGTTGTTGGATCCCAGGTGAGAGAGAAGCTATCCTAAGACACTATGGTGTTTAGGTGATTTATTAGGACGTCCCGTATCATCTCAAAGGTCGGGACTAAGTGGTTGGAGTCAGTAGTATAAGTGGCAATTGTTTGATTGTGTGGCCACTTATATGAATGTGACAAAGACCACATCATTATTGTTTGATGTTTGTGTTAATAGTATGCTTTTATTTAATTATGTTTGATAATGCTTATTAAGCGTGACGAGTAAAATATTGATGGACGTTTGCTCCGTCCTGAATGAGAAATGGAAGTGAAAGGAGTGAGTAGATAAGTAATGAGATTGAAAGGAAATGCAAAGAGACAAGAATAAGGATAAGAGAAGAGAAAGAAATAAAGAATTGAGATTGGGAACAGATGAATGATGATGTTGAGAACGAGCCAGAGCTGGGAGAAGAGATGTGGAAGTGGATATGAGATATGATACCTCATTACGTTTTTGGGAAGAAGCTTAGTGTTGAGTTGAGTTTGCTCCTCCACTAACACTCACCCAAAAATGTGATTTCGAAAAGGAATTTTGAAAAAGGGATTTTCCAAAGGAGCTTTCTGAATAAATCTTTTGAAAGAAATTATGAAAATGTGTTTTGATGAAAAGTGAGACTGATTTGAGAAAAGATTTTGGAAATAAGATGGTTGTGGGAAATGGAGAATGTTGAGAAAGCCTGAGAAATGAGATAGAGTTGTTGATGTGATCCCAGCTCTGTGCTATGTGAGATTGGATGAGTGAAAGTTTGTGCCAAGATAGTGGTCGGGACTCACTGAAGGGATGCACTAAGGGTGAGCCGGCCAATAGGTTAATTAAATAAAATACTTTAAAAGACATTAATAGCGAATACGGTGAGGTATGCGAGTGCGAAGTAGTGGAGAGGAAGGTACCCCGGATATCAGGGATATTCGGGTTGATGAATGCATTAGGGTAGGCTCGGGCGGTAAAACGTCACGTTGCCTTGAGTACTATTCTGGGCGGAATGAATCCCACATGTGGCGTACTAACGTGGTAGGGACTGGGTCTAATGCCGTGGTAAGTTCCGCACCAGGGACCGGAATAGTGCTGTCACCCCTATGGCAGTTCAGGAACAGTAGAGAGGGACTGGAGTGGGGCATCTTGTTTGCCATTGCGAGGCAGTGTGCCATGATTATTCGAGGCTGAGTCCTCCTGGTCTGGGACCATTTGTGTTGACAGCTGTCGAGCCCGCACGGTAAAGGTCCTGTACTCCTGTTTGCTTCCGACTAGGTGGTTGGTTGGCCGAGGAGATGTAGGCTTGAAACGAGAGTGCTAACTACGAAAGAAACGCGTACCTCGATGATCCTTTAACTCCCCTGATCATCGGTGGTTATAAATGAATAAAACATCATGAGAAAAGATTCATAAGAGGAGAGTTTGAGAAGTGTAATGATGAGAAAAAGACTGAGAATGGAAATGTGAGAGGGATATTGAGTTCTATAAGAAGGGATGAGGAATAATAGTGGAGAATTGAGAAGGAGCAATAATGAATAATAATAAGACAACAATAAGTAAAGCTAGTAATGATAATAATGAGAAGAATATGCTTGATTATTGTGTGCCTGTGTGTTGTATTATATGTTTGTGTGGTCCTATTATTTTGCCTATTGTAATCCCACGCCGTCGACGATTCGTCGTCCGGATCGCTTACTCTCTCCTGTTCGTTGTTATATTGGGGCTGCTGATGTCGCAACGGGCAGACGGATCATCACGTGGAGATCATCACTCTAAACGAAGAGGAGCAGGAACTTAGTATGGTGACTTCACATTCGAGGATGAAGAAGGGGTGCAAGAAGAAAAGGGAGCTTCGTCCAGTCGTCTTCATCAGAGTGACGCAGCGGAAGCGATAGTAGTGAATTCTAGTTAGGCTATGATTCGTGTTTTGAGTCAAGGATTACCAAGCAATGTGCCACTTATGTAATGCAGCAAAATTTAAATTCTGTTTTGGAAAGCGCTTTACTTTAGAGGGGAGGTCGATGTGAACTTTTGAAATTAGTGATGACTATTATTGTTTTTGGAAGTTAAATCCTTTTATGAAGAGGAAAGTTTTATGAAATGAACTGATCTAGTAACAACTCGATTTTCAGTGAAAGGACTTTTAAAATACAACAATGATTTCTCAACAATGTGTTTACAAAAAAAAAATCTGGCCTCAATTTTTACAACTTTAAGTAAATATTTTGGTTTACGAAAATCGGGCTGTTACAGGTTCTGCTGGATTAAGTTGATGTAAGTAGGTTTGATTTCAAAGTTTTGTGTTGTCACCGTCAGCTGAACTTAGAGCTGTCAAAATGGGTCGGGCCAGCCGGGCCGGGCCAAAAAGCCCGAAAAATCATAGGGCTCAGGCTCCTTAATATAGCTTATTTATTCAAACCGGGCTATTTAGCCCGGCCCGATTCGGGTTCGGGTTCGGGCCGGGTAAACCCGACCGGGTTCGGGCCGGCCCGACGGCCCAGAAAAAAAGAAAAAAATTCACATTTTTTTTAAAAATTTTATATGTGTAAAAAAACACTTATAATAAAATTCCCTTAATTTTTATCAATATTCACATATCAAAAATGCACCTGAACAAATCAAAGCACAACATTAATTGTCCTATATGAGTTATACATACATTTTAATTTATGTAAGAATAGAAAATCAAATATATCCTCTAAAAAATGTGGAAAAGAATAAAACACTTATTATTGTTTAAAAAGATATGTGTAAAAAATAAAGGAAGTTTATTCATTAATTTTTTTGAAAAATAAATATAATTTTTTTGAAGTGGTTGAATTGTAAAAAAAAAAGGTGATGCGGGCCGGCCCGCACCCGGCCCGAAGCCCGCTTAGGGCGGGTTTGGGTTTGATACTAAGGTACTTAATTTATAACCGGGCTTTTTGGCCCGAGCCCGGTGTGGTCCGAACCCGAAGCGGGTCGGCTCGAACCCGGCCCGCAGGCCCGTTTTGACAGCTCTAGCTGAACTATGCTAGTAGTGCACGTGTTCGAATTGATGATAACATAGTCCGCAAGCGTCATTTCTTGCCCTTCCTCCATCATTCTCCTTGCTTTCTTAATCTTCTTGTTGTGTGTTTAATTTCAGGATCGAACAACAAATCTCCTAGATTAATTGTACCACCCAAGTGCATAAACCAAAGAAGCCAAAACAAGGGTTAGTTAACAAATAAAATAAGAGTTAATAGTCACATAAGTCCTCGAAAGATACCTGTGGAATCAATTAGGTCCCTAAAAGATTTGTGGAATCTCTTAAACTCTCCAAAGATCAATTTGACGTCACGTTAGTCCCCCCATCCAATTTCGTTAGGAGGGACCTAACGAAATCCTACGTGGCACGTTAAATTCGTTGTTGGTCATAAAGCCATGTTGGACTGTTAAGAATGTGCCACATTTAGGCTAACAAAGCATTTAACGTGCCACGTAGGATTCCATTAGATCCCTCATAGGAGGACTAACGTTACGCCAAATCGATCTTTGGGGGGTTTAACATATTCCATAAATATTTCAGGGACCTAATTGATTCTAAAATGATATTTGGGGGATTTAAGAGATTCCACAAATCTTTTAGGACCTAACTGATTCCACGAGTGTCTTTCGGGAACCTATGTGACTATTAACTCATAAAATAAAAATTAAATTATACACAAGTATCCACACAATTTTCACAAGTAACCACAAATAAGTACCACTAAAATGCCAAAATAAAACTAATCCCTGGTAACGGCGCCAAAAACTTGTAGGATCACCAACAAGTATACCGGGTCGTACAAGTAATATAGTGATAAAAAAAGGGTGTTGTACCCATAGGGATTGATTTGATTGGAGCAATTCCTCACCTTATCATAGTTGAACTTAGTGAAAAGTGATTAAAAGTTTTAAATTGATTTTGAGTTCTCAAAAGCATAAAAAATAAGAATTCATTCACAACCAAGTTGTAAATCACAAGTTCATACCAATTCCACCATATTCCTAATATGAGATTAACTATACATAGTAAAAGATGAAAAGAATAAGGGAAGAATAGACCAAAGAGTGGATTTCCTCTCTAGAATATATTCCTTTGAGGATGGGAATCCCTTCTTGGTATTTCTCCACTTTTTTCTCTTTGCTCTATTTGGGTTCCACATCTAGGAATGATTGTCAAAGGCTTGCAATTGGGTTTTTAATCAGTCAGTCACCCAAGAGTCAGAAAATTTGCACAAAATGTTGAAAATATCTTACTGTCATGCCGAGATGCGTAAATTTGCATGCCTGGGCGCAAGCAATGATTTCTTCCTATGCCTCGGTGCATGTTTTCACCCACCTCGGCACCAAACTCTCTGATTGCTCTTGTTTCATTTCAGAATTGCGCCTAAGCATGACATTTTACAAGCCCAGGCGCCCTTAGGGGCCAAAAATAGGATTTTTCATATTCTTTTATATTACTTGCAAGGTTTCATCCTTCGGTAGATGTTTCTTTCTGAATAATCCTTTAATCAAATACCACCAAGCACTTGAAATTATGGCCAATAGAATCCATTAAGTAACGAAGTTTATTTACAAACCTAAACAACTAAAAGATAAAAATAAATTAAAAAACAAGCAAAAACTAAGATAATGGTGGTAAAAACCAATGAAATAAGTCCTAAATTGCACTATCAACATTAGCCACAATCCTTTCATGCGACTTCCGTTAACTCATGTGAGCGTTTTTCATTTAAAGTTAATGGTTGGGACCAAAACCAATTTCTTTTTCGTAGGGACAAATTTAAAATCATATTTAAGCCTTATAGTTATTTATTTAAGTTAAAATATTATAAAAATTATACCTTGCATTTATTATAATCAATGACAATTTTTAATGTATAAAGCTTTAATATCCTCGTATAAAAACCTAGTATCACATTTTAAGGCTGGCAATAAACAAAACCAACTTCAAATTATTTCAAGACTTAAACTAATAATTAGCTCAAAGATCCTGATTCATAATTTAAATGAGTTGAATTTGAGGACAAATTTAGTTTTTTTTTTTAAAATAAATGTATTAAACATGGTTCAAAAATAGTTTGATTCACTTGGCCCGTAAAGCGACTAAATATATATGAGGTTATTCGGCTAATTTCACGTATATTAACAATTTTATTAAATTAATAAAGTATTTAAAACTGTGGAACCCAAATTCTCCGTTCCTCATGACTCAGTCTTCATTGCCCCTCTGCGCTTCACCTTCACTTCTCATCTCCATCTCAACGCACCTTCACTAGTCACCCCTAAGTAATTTTGTCGCTAGCCCACAACACCTTCCCTCTCATCTCTTCTATCGTTATTCAAATCTTCAACACCCGTTGAAGATATTGTTGCCATCCTAGAATCGCCCTCCTTGCCTGACCCGACTTCCCTTACGACTCAACTTGCCATCCTTTTTTCCCTTTTCCTTCATTTCAAGTGAACAAGAGCCTTGTGCTACTTTTGAAAGACAAAATCAAGCACCACCTGTCCTTGCGTCTGAAATCTCTTGGCCAAGGGATATTCCAAAATCATTATCAAAATTGTGATTCTTCCCTTCCATTTCAACAATCACCGAATGTGCAACAAAAACCTCAAGGTAGTTGTGTTTCATCCATTTTTTTGCTAGGTATGCCTTATTTCCCTTTTTTTTAGATTCCAAATCACACAAATCAATTAATTTTTTTATATACTAGAAAATCACTCGAGGCTGTCTTTGTTGGCTTCTTCATATCAGTGCTTTTTAGAATTTAAATTGTAAGTTATTTTTATTTTATGTCATTATTGTTTGATGTATGATTTTTTTTTGAAAAATTAAGGTGTGGGTTAGTCATTATTACACACTCAGTGATGGTGTTTGTTTTGTTTGCAATTCTTTCACCCCAAATATTTGGTTAAATAAAGAATGTTTCCAATTCTTTGTACATTTGTCATTCTTTGGTGATATAGTTTGTGGAAGATTTTTGTTCATTTGATTCAAGCTAACAAGATGAACCAAAGTTTTCACAAACTCAACCCGAATTGAGTTTGAGCTAATAAAATAGTTTGCATCTATATGAAGTTGAGTTTCGAGTCGAAACAATGCTTATTAAGATAAATTAAGCTATACTAGAATCAAATAGACTTGACTCATTTCTCATTTTCTTTGGTGTACACCAACCGGTACCCGAATCTGGTTTACCCAGAATCCGATTCATCCGGTCCGACCCAACTAAGCTCGCACTAAGCGGTAGGGGTCTCCCAGCGGGGGTTGCTCCATACCCAAGGCTCGAACTCGAGACCAGTTGGTTAAGGACCAAGTGAGCTACCACTTGATCAACCCCATGTTGGTCTCATTTCTCATTTACAACCCCCTATAATATACCATGTAGAACTTTGTGTTAATTCTTTTTATGGAGACGGAATCCTTATTCCTATTATTGTATACGATAAATAGTAGATAAAATTTTAGAGTTTTACTACTTTAGCTGGATACAACCATGTCTTTGCCAACCACTATGAACAAATGAGCATCAACATGTCCATTTTATTTTTTCATTTGTTTTCAACAAAACTTGTTAATTTTATTGTTGATTCATTTATGTGTCAGGTGTGGACAAGATAAAACCATGGAGATATTAGCCTCGAATAAGAAGCAGATGATCGCTCTCCATGATGAGCCTGATATTATCAGCAAATTGCCTGACAGTATCATTGGGTATATATTGTCTTATCTCCCTACTAAATATGCAGTGCGTACTAGTGTGTTGTCTAAAGAGTGGGAGTCCAAATGGACCCATATTACCAATTTGAGTATTGAAGATGCTATGTCTGAACAGACAAGGGAGAATATACAACGCTTTGTAAACTTCGTGAACAGAGTACTCCAAAATCTTTCAAGTAAAAAGATTCATACTTTCAATTTACACCTTTCAAGATTATTTTCAAGAAAGGAGAACCAATGTTATTCTCTTCCAGAGTGGATCTTGTCTACCTTAAATTTGGAAGTCGAAAATCTTTGTGTTGAGTATATAACAAACAAGCGTTATAATCTTTCAATTTCTCTTCTTCCTTGCACTTCTCTAGTGCATTTGGAGCTTAACATATATTGCAATCTCATTCTCTATTCCTCAAATTGTTTTAGAAACTTGAAAATCATGAAGCTTTCCAAAATTCAATTTGTTGGAGATCGCTTATCCAATCAAGATGTGGTTCTTAACTTCCCTGCTTTCAAGTTATTTTATGCTAAGTACTGCAGCTGGTCGAATGTTAAGAGTATCATTATTGAAGCACCATTATTGGAGAAAGTTTCATTAGTTTTCCAATCCGAGGATAACAATGAACCATGGAGTCCTACATTCAAAGTTCTCTCCATGAACCTCAAAACATTTTATTATATTGGCAATCTTGTTGAGGATATTATTTTGTCAAATCCCTTTTCTGTTGTTCATGCATGGGTTAATGTTAATAGAAGTGCGAAAGCTTGCAAGTTTCTGCAACAGTTTCGAGGAGTCAGTTTTTTGAAACTAAGTTCAACTACAATTCAGGTATGGTTGCTTATTTCGCTTTCCTCTTGCACATGGTTAAACTTGGATCTAGCCAATGCCATATAAAGTAAACAATTGTTATTTGATCTATCCACGGTCTAAGGCGTGATGAAGTTTACGCATCAACACTTCCAATGTTTCAAAGTTTGATTCATCTAGCACTGGAATTGAGTTCTTCTTTTCCGTATGAAGATGTTTTGATGAACTTACTGGACAAGACACCGATTCTAAAGAATCTGGAAATCGCTTTTGTGAGTTTTGAATTCTTTTCCTTCGTTACATATCCTTGCTAAATATTATTGTGAAGAACAATGCACTTATAAATATTGACATATTTTTCTTGTATGTGTAGGACTTTGATAGATCCGATAAAAATATTGTAATGCCAAAGAACTTGCCTTATTGTTTTCTGTCCAGTCTCAAGAATGTCACAATTAGCACCTACAATTGTTGTGCCAATAGCCTATCTTTAACCAAATACATTTTAGAGCACAGAAAAGTGATGTAGAAACTCACCATAAAAGTGGCAATGTCAAAGAAGGGACAAGTTAGAAAAGAGCTACAAATTCCAAATGCATTGAATCCCACAATCTTACAAGTTGAGAAAATTGCCAAGTATCAGCTCGCTTGTTATCTTTATAGCTTTCATTTTCCTTTAATAATTTAATGTTTGTATTGTAATCATGTTCAAACTTATGTTCATATCGTTGTAATGAAGGATTTGAGATTACGAACTTTTATATTCATAAGCAGTTTTTCTTTCTTTACTATTCTTTTTTATATGTAGATGTTTTTTTTCTTTTTCGGAGAAAGCGTAGTCACTAAGCTGAGTTTAAACACAAATTCTACAACTTTTTATTGTGTAACTCTATTACTCGAGATGGTTCTCGGAGTTTGAACTTATTTATTTACTATTTGTTGATACTCCACTATTTGGAAGCCTAACACCACGAGGCCGAATGCATAAGGAGGCCCAAAGTCACCAAACAGAAACAAAACACCAAGAGAAAGCGTACAAGCACCAGGAACTGCCCAAGGCGTCACGCCTAGAGCGACGGTCGTCAAGGCGTCACATTCTGACTCCACGGCCAACAAGGAAGGCAAGACACGCTGATGTCAATAAGCACAACGAGCCTTCCCGGAGCGCCTCGAGCGTTACAGAAGCTTGGGGAGAAAGTTATGATGAATGGAGGCGAAAAGGAAACAAAAACTGACAAGGGCGTGCATGTGCAGACAAAGGGGGTTTCGGTTCCCCAGATCATGAAGAACGTACGTAAGAAGCCAGAGCATCTTGGCTTACATCATGCAGCCCCTTCTTTGAGGAAAGTCGAGAAAGGAAAGCCTTGCAAACCTCCCTCTGTGAGCAATCAATGACAAAGCTCAAAGAGGTAAAGGGGACAAAATGGGTTCTGAAGAGAACATCCACAAAGAAGGAAAAAGGAAACAGACCAGTAGACCAAGTGAAGAAAAGGCAAAGACCAATAGGCAAAGAGGACCCTATAAGAGGAAGACTTCTTCCAACGTACAGGGCATCGGAACAACAGGGGAAGAGAGACTAAAGACTCAATTCAAACCAACTGAAATTCCAAGAGAGAGTGTAAGAGAGAGGATAGAATAGAAGCTTCTGTTGAACCCCAGGTTTCAGAACATAGAAGGGAGTGTAAAAGTCGAAGGCGCACACCTCTCCTCTGTAAAAAAAACACCACAAGTGTGGAACTCTCATTCTTGTATTTGTCTCCCTGAATCCCCATTTCAAAGTAATAAAAGCCGAAAGCTTCATTAAGTTTACGAACCCATTATCTTTGCACTGATTATTTACTTATCGCACAAAGCGGTCAGAAACAATTGGCGACTCCACTGGGGAAGCTATGGCTTCCAATCACGAAGGAAAAAGGGCTCATGTTGTGCAACAAGCACCTACAGGAGACGCTGCCCCAAAGGTGGTGCCTGTGATCACCGTTCAAAACCCGGCGACCAGTCACGCAAGTCGTGGGACGGGACAAGGCTCAAGGAGGTTGAGCTTCAGCCCAGCCAACCAAGGAAGCGATAATACTCGTTCTCCCTCAGACATTCCAGAGGATGACCAAGAGCCTCAAGAAGAAGAGCCCAGCAGCGAAAAGGAAACGCTGAGTCACATCAAAATCCCCCACATAGAGGGCGACTCCAATACCCAAGTTGTGATATCGGCTGCGCTACTCAACTCGCTGGTAGCAAACCAAGGCGCACTGTCTGAAATAGTGGCGGGATATAAAGCCCAGTCTGCCAAAGCGAAAGAAGAGATGGAGGCCCTAAGCGCAAGGCTGAGGGAAGAAGAGGAGGCGCGCAGGGAGGCAGAGTTGGAAAAGGCGAGAGCGAAATCAGAGGAGGAGTTTCAGCACGAGACAAGTGGAAGGAGAGAAAGCACAGAGGACGCCCTGGTCACACAAGCAGAGCTGAAGCGCATCCTACAGGCGCACAAGGAGGGACAAAACATGGTAATAAATCTAAACCCTCCTTTTACCGCTGATGTAGCTGCCTATCGCTACTCGCAAGGGTATGCGCCTCCAACGTTCCGAAAGTTTGATGGAACCGGGAGTGCGCGTGAACACTTGATGACATATGTGGATGATCTCGGAGTATACAGTGCAGACCACTGTTTAAGGCTGAGGGAGTTCTCAAAGTCCCTAGTTGGGCGCGCCTTCACTTGGTATTCCAAGTTGCGCCCAGCGTCAGTCCGAACTTGGGAAGAAATGACTATAGAGTTCTGTAACAAGTTCTTGGAAGAAGAAGGTGCCATTCATATCATGGACCTTGGTCGTGTAAGGCAGCGAGTAGGGGAGAGTCTGACCGCCTTCATCAAGAGATACAGGGACAGAGCGCTGCATTGCAAAGAGACTCTCCCTGAAGCAGACCTAGTCTATGGGTGCATTAAAAGCATTGAAGATGGCTCGCAAATATTCCTAGCGCTTAGTAAGATCACTACTTTCTCTGAGTTGCTTGGAAGAGCAATGGATGTTACCGAGGCCATGAAGAAACAGGGAAAAAGAACCAAAGACCAAATCGCCTTTGACGTGAACGCCGTGGATGACAAGAGGAGGAAAAGCTACAGAGCCATGCCGCCCCCCAGGAACTATGAAAGGAAGGAGCCCCCACCGAAGCTCCCAATCTCTAAGGAACTTACTTATCAGTTGGTGGAGGAATTGCTGAAAGAAGGCATTCTCACTAAAAGGGCGACAAGACCCCCTCTGACACGTGAGGAGTATGATAACCCAGAATATTGCATTCTACACAGACAAAAGAGTCATGGCACTATGGACTGCTACGTCATTAGAGGCGTGTTTCAAAAGCAGTACGCGGCTGGAAAAATATTGTTGCCAGAAGGTGAAGGCGAAGAAAGCCTAAGCGACCATCCTTTGCCTAGGCACAATGTGAATGTTATTCTCTCCCACGGCGACAACTTGTTGGAAGAGATCGAAGAAGAAGAGTTGGTGGAAAATGAACTAAGAAGGGGGCTCGTGAAGACCAGAGGGTTCAAAGCTCTATTCGACCAGCTAAGGTTGGGAGCCGATGTCAGAGAAGAAGCAGCACACGCTCTGGCTGATGTAATAGTCAGGAAAGGGGCAAACACCAGCGCCGCCTACGCACCAGCGGCCAGGGTAGCCAGGGCGCACGCCTCAGCGGTAATGTTCAGAGAGCTACAGCGAGCACACCTAGGCTTTTGTCACAACAGGCCGCTGTTTGTGGAGGCAACCGTCGAAGGCGTACATGTCCGGCGCGCCCTCGTGGACAACGGATCAGGGGTAAACATCATTCCAACCCATATATTCGTGAAGCTGGGAGTTGCTAAAGAAAGGCTCAAGAAAGCGGAAGCAACACTGGGAACCTTCAACGGAGGAACAGTCACGGCACGGGCATGCGTAGTGCTCGACTTGGAGGTAGGGCCCATAAAAACCCTGAACACTTTTCACATTGTTGATGGAGAGCCTAGTTATCATATCTTGCTGGGACGCCCCTGGATTCATCTGCATGGGTGTGTTCCTTCCACATTACACCAATGTGTGAAATCAATGTATAAAGGACAGGATATTGAGATCCCAGCAACAAAGGCGCCGTTCGACGCCTCGGAGTTACACTTAATCGATGCTACGGTGTTTGATGAACTGGCTCCCCCTGGGACCAACAAGATTGGACGAGAGCCCAAGATCCCAATCAGGGGAAAGGAGAAAATGAAGGAACCAGAAAGAAGACAGTCGGTGTTCAAGAGACTTCGCTTGCCAGAGGAAGAAGAAAGCACGCAGCAGCGAATGACCAAACCAAGATACAAATTGCAAAAGCAACGCCTTCCTGGAGGAGGGGCCAGGTGGGCCATCCTCTAGGAATTCGCGGGGCCAGTCAAGCCGAAACTAAGTGACTTGGCTAGCCCCACACTCATGGGCATCATAAAAGGGGAAGCATGGTTTGCTTCGACAGAGGAGGTTATGCACGCCCAGCAAAATGAGAATGAAGCCAATGGTCCAGAAGGTTTGGAAGAAGTCAATGTAGGGGGAGAAGGCGAACACATGCCTCTCTTCATTGCCTCTTCACTTACCCCGTCTGAAAAGGCGGACTTGGTCGCCTTGCTGAAAGAGTTCAGAGAATTGTTCGCCTGGAGCTACGAAGAAATGCCAGGCCTTAGCGCGAAGCTAGTCACTCATAACTTGGCTGTCAAAGCTGATACGGTACCTGTAAAGCAACACCCCAGAAAGTTTAGCCCTGAGATCGAGAAAGCGATAAAAGACGAAGTAGAGAAACTACTGGAGGCGCGTTTCATTAAGCCTATACAACACCCCGTTTGGTTGGCCAACATAGTCCCCATGAAGAAAAAGAATGGCCAAATTAGATGCTGCGTGGATTTCAGAGATTTGAACAAGGCGTGCCCCAAGGATGATTTCCCATTGCCACACATAGACTGCATGGTGGATGCGACTGCCATGCACGAACGCTTTTCCTTTATGGATGGTTTCAGCGGCTACAATCAAATAAAAATGGCAGAGGGCGACAAAGAGAAAACCGCTTTCAGAACCCCAGTAGGAAACTTCTACTACTTGGTGGTGCCGTTCGGTCTCAAAAACGCCGGAGCGACATACCAAAGAGCAATGACAGCAATCTTTCATGACATGATGCACGACATAGTAGAAGACTATGTTGATGACATAGTGGTCAAATCAAGGAAGAAGGAACAACACTTGACACATCTAAGAGTTGTCTTCCCCAGATGCAAGAAGTACAAACTCAGAATGAACCCGCTCAAGTGTAAATTCGGGGTCTCATCCGGTGAGTTCCTGGGGTTCAGAGTCCATAAGGAAGGCGTCTCAGCAGATGAGAGGAAGGTCAAGGCGGTCAGAGAAATGAAGGCGCCCCGCAACAAGAAAGAATTGCAGCAAATGATGGGGAAACTGGGTTACATCCGAAGATTCATACCAGCCATGGGGGAATTGTTAGGCCCTATGAGGAAACTTCTCAAGGGTAAGGAAATTTTCAAGTGGGAAAAGGAGCATCAAGACGCTTTTGATAATGTAAAAAAGGCTTTGGCGACGCCACTAGTGATGATTCCGCCTCAAAGGGGGGTGCCACTCAGAGTATATCTGGCCACTACCCAAACGGCGATCAGTGGACTTTTCGCGCAAGAAGTTGAAGGTTCAGAGCGCCCCGTAGCTTACTGGAGCAGAATGTTAAAGGAGGTAGAGTCCAGATATTCCAGTCAAGAAAGACAATGCCTCGCTCTGGTGTACGCCGCCCAGAAGTATCGTCACTACTTTCAGGCACACGCCATTCATGTGATGACTAAAGCTGAGGGAATCAAGTACTTGTTGCAAGGCGCTGTTCTAATAGGGCGAGTAAGCAAGTGGGCGCTCACACTGACAGAATACGAAATAACCTTGATGACACCCACGACGCTCAAAAGCCAGGCCTTGGCCGATCTGATGGCCATCTGTGCAAATCAAGAAGAAGAGGGGGCGATAGAGCTTGTCAACATATGCGAAGAGCCCGAAGTGTGAACTTTGATGTTTGACGATTCGCCCTCGGCACCCAAGGGTGGAGCGGGAGTCACTTTGACAAATGGAAAGGGATAGGAGCTAGCCTTCACCTTCCAACTGGAGTTCCAGTGCACTAACAACGAAGCAGAGTATGAGGCTCTCCTCCTGGGACTCGATGTGGCTGAGGAAATCGGGGTTCAGAGACTCATTGTGAAAGGGGATTCCAACTTGGTGGTAAAACAGCTGAAAGGAGAATATGGAGTGAAAGAAATGTCTTTGGCGTTATGCAGAGAGAGAGCACATCGAGCGTTGGCAAAATTCAAGTTAGAATCTCTCGAGCATGTGCCACGGGCTGAAAACAGGAAAGCTGACGCCCTTGTAACTCTGGGGAGCAAAGCAGGCATAGCAGAAGGCGAACACCTGGTACATTTTAGGAAGGCGTACCAACCCAAGATCCAAAGGGATGCGCAAGGAGATCAGGCAAGGAAAGATTGGAGGGTCCCGATCATGTGGGAGCTCCACAGCAAAGCATTAACAAAGGCGTCCAGAGACTTCTGCCTTTTGAAGGGGGCATTGTACAAGAGAAGCGCGGAGGGGTTGCTCATGAAATGCGTCGCGGAGGAAGAAGGGGAGCAGAAGATGGCAAGCCTTCACGACAGCATATGCGGGCAGGTTGGCCCTGGCCTGTACAGGAGAATGCAAAGGTTGGGAGTGTACTGGCCAGACATGAAGGCGCGTTGTGATTCGTATCAGAAGGCGTGCAGTCGATACCAGGAAGCCAAAGAAGAGCTGGAGGATCCATCTGGTGGATGAAGATTGGGCTAAGCCAATTCAAACGTACTTGGAAAACGGTGCTTTATCGGAAAATCACATGGAAACGGAAAGGATCAGAAAGAGGTCAGAACACTACTTCATTGAGAAAGGCGAGTTATTCAAAAGGAGTTTCACTGGAGAGGCTCTCAGGTGCATTGGGAGAGAGGAACGAAACAAAGTCACGGAGGAGGTCCACGGAGGATCTTGTGGAAGGAACCAAGGGGGTAGATCGCTCTGGAGCGAGCTGTTGAAAATCGGCTATTGTTGGCCCAATATGAAAGGCGACGCCCTCGATTTCGTGCGAAAGTGTGAACAATGCCAGAAGCACGATAACAGAATCCACACACCCTCTCTCTCTATGAAAGGCCTCAGCTCGCCCTACCCTTTCCACACTTGGTCAATGGACTTTATTGGTCCAATTGACCCGCCTTCTAAAGGGAAAAGGTGGATTCTGGGGGCAACAGAACATTCCACCAAATGGGTTGAAGCAGCAACATTCAAGAAAGGCGACGCCGACGCCACCGCGCAGTTCATCAAAGAGCACATTATCTGTCGCTTTGGGCTACCCAGGAGGATAGTATCTGACAATGGCACTCACTTCATCAATAAGAAAGTAGAGCAAGTATTGGAAGAATACGGGATCACACATCACAGATCCACCCCCTACTACCCACAGTCCAATGGCCAAGCTGAATCCACAAACAAAACATTGATCAAAATCTTGGCCAAGACGGTGGAGGATGCACATACGGCCTGGAGCGAATACTTGCCACTCGCTCTTTGGGCGTATCGCGTGACTAGACACAGTGCAACAAAAGCAACGCCTTTCTCCCTAGTGTATGGGGCGGATGCGACACTACCAGCAGAAGTGGCGGTCCCCTCAGCAAGGATGATTGCGCAGAATGAAGGCGGGCCAGAAGAGTAGATACTGTCCCTGGAAGGCACCAGAGACAAGGCGCACGAGGAATTTCTCAAACACCAAAGGCGTATAATGCTGTCATATGAGAAGATGGTAAGGCCAAGAATGTTTGCCGAAGGCGAGCTCGTGCTGAAGGCGACGGACGCGGTCATGAGGAACCTGCACACGAGCAAATGGATGCCAAAATGGGAAGGACCCTACATTGTGCAAGAGGCACATCCTAATGGGTATTGTTTCTTACTTGAACCAGACACTCAAAGGAAAATAGGGCCTTTAAATTTCAAGTATGTTAAGAAATATTATGCCTAGCTCACTGTATGATATAACGAAAAAGCAGCAGTCTTTGCTTTCTGTTGAAATCTAGGAAGTAACTCGTTTTGTATGTCCTTAACTAATGAATGAAAATCCGAAGACATTCCCTCATGAACTATCTCCTTTAGAAATATGTTAATATAAAGTATGCATGCTGAAAGTGAACACAATTCAAACAAATAAGCAATGGGATGACACACATACATCGGCTTAAAAAAAAACAAACAACAACGCTCTCAAAGTAAAGAGCCAAAATGCCAAACGCGAGGTCTAACACTGAAAAGAAAGAAAAGTATGAAAATTGAAAACAGAGTGTTGGGCCGCACCGCGGGCACAAGCGCCTTATCGCGGTACCCGGATAGACCTCCTGAAAAAATTTCCGGGACAGACGCGGGCGAAGTACGCCATATCGCGAGACTAGAAAAGGTCCCGGGAAACAAGGGCACTAGTCTTAAACGCGGGCGGAAAAAATCTGTAAACGAGGTTGGCTAACGTAAGATCCAAGGCGATCCGTTAGTTCATGAAGCCCAAAAGCGGCGAACTGAAAAGTCCAAAGTGACAATCAAAAAGAGAAAGCCCAAGGTGGCGAAATCTTCAAGGCGTGCCCAATGCGCACGTTGAAGAAAAATTTGGCACCGATGACACGAGGGGCCACTGTTCAAAAAAAAATGTGCCCAATGTGCACCTTGAAGAAAAATCTGGCACCGATGACATGAGGGGCCACTGTTCAAAAAAAAAATGTGCCCAATGTGCACCTTGAGGAAAATTTGGCACCAATGACATGAGGGGCCACTGGATTTGCTGAAGAAATCAAAAGCGTTAAAAGCACGCTAAAAAAAAGGGAGAAAGAGAGAAAAACAAGAGAAAAGGAAGAGGTGTACGCTGTCAAATGCTCGATGAAAAAATTGAGGTCAAGGAAAGCGTGTTGGAAGAGTAGCGAATACGAGCAGTACCAAATAAACGCGAATACATCATGCAAGTTACAAGAGTGTAAAGCGACAAAGTCAACAACGACATACAAGAATCGAAAAGCATAAGACCTGCGTACAAGTCTAGGGAACAAAGCAAACGGAAACGCAGGAGCAGAATTAAAATGATCATTGTCAAAGTAATGACGAACGCCCGAGGCAAGGTCTAAAGCTCGAAGAGCATGCAAAAGAGGCCATGACAAACGGCTACAACCACAACTTCAAAATTCAGCAAATAAATCTCAAAATACAGAGCAGCAAGTCACAATATAACAACAACCATCAGACATTAAACAGAGTATTCAAGCTAATGAGTTTGCAAGCTTCTTCATAAGAGCGCTCCTGGGCAACTAAATCGTTGAGTTCTTTGTCAACATTCTCCAAATCAGCAGTCACTTGTGCAAGTTGGGCTGAAAGCTCTTTTGAACGAACGACCAAAGTGGTGCGACGCTCTTGCAAGGTGCGCTTGGTTTCAGCCAAGCTAGTAGCATCAAAAGGGGGGCGCAGCTTCTCCAATTTAGCAATCGCCTCATCGAGCCAAACACCAGAGTAGTGCTGAATCTTCAAAGAATGAAGGCAATCCAGAAGCTCAACCTTATCTTCCCACGGCAATGCATCAACATCAACAGAGCTCACTAAGCCCAGCATTTGTACCATGGTGCGCGCAACGGACTCTCTGAAAAAATGCGGAAACGAAGCACTTGGCGGCACCAAGTCAGGATGAGCAAGGAGGAATGATTCGATCATAGATTGTTCCTCCACATCAAGAGAACCGCGCGACTTAGCAGAAAATGCAGCTGCAAGACAACAAAAAGAAAACAACAACAAAAGCAAACATAGCAAAGATAAATGAGGAAAAACAGGAGTATTCGCAAATCCAATAAAAATATGAACACATAGCGAAGGAAACCCAACTTGATGAATAATTAAAAGAACACTCACAAACCGAAGAGGAGGCAGGGGACGTTGCAACCTGAGCAACCTTGACAGGGGCAAGCCGAACGGAAGGAATCTCACTAACGGGGCGTCCCTCGAAAGAATTCGCAGCATCTTTTGAAACTTTAGCAGAGCCTGGGGTGAAGACGGTGTCGCCCTCATTAACAACATGTTCCTCGGATGGAATTTCGGCAACAACATCAACTTGGCTTTCCTTGGGGGCAGGGGTGTCCACCACCTCAACATCCAAGCTATCAAAAACAATATCGACAGGAATGCCCTCACCTATGACAATATCGGAAACATTTGCAGCAGCAGCACTCGTAGCAATATTTGAAGAAACATCAGCAGGAACGTTCTTGGAAGCAATAGGAACGCTCTTTGGGACCTCGATAGGGGGCAAAGAAAAATCACCAACAGCAACAATTTCCAAACCAGAACCAACATCACCAGCAGGTTCGGAAGCAACATCAGAATGAATAGAAGCACTAACGGCGACAGCCTCCAAAGCGGAAACGGCTGACAAAGGTTGTATACACAAAGGGCCGCTAATCCGACCAAAAGGCACATGAGTGGCGAATCCAGTGGGTGCAGCGCCTCCACTAGCGGTTGGTTGACGGCGAAAATCCGAAGCATCTACACGATCAAACGGTGGAATTGTCGGAGAACCGACAGAGACGCTGATAGGAGTCGGAAGGCTCTCAGAAGCCTGAGGCGAAGGCGAAGCCGAACCATATCCACCAGAACCACCTGCAGAAAAAACAAGCAAATAGAATAACGGAAAATGAAAATGTGCATTAGTACTAAAAACCCGAAAAATGCAACTATAGTAAAGGGTAGAAAGGCCGAAAGGAAAAGAAAGGAGCCACGGCGAAGGAGAAAATGGGAAACAAGAGGCGGAACCTAAGGGGTGTTCCTCATCATCATCGCCGCTCTCACCCTCGGAGGAATCACCATCTCCTTTTGAGGTGTCGTAATAAGCCAAGAGAGCGTCGCCCGACTGATCTTCATTGTCGCTCTCAGCTTCAATCAAATCAACGCGAGTAGGAGAAACGGGGGCAGGAGGAGTATTGTGAAGCTGCAAGCGAGAAGACCGTCGAGAAGGCACAACTGCAACAGCCTTTTTCCCTTTCCGAGAGGATGCAGCATTCTTACCCTCGCCTTGAGAAGAAGATTTAGGAGCAGAAGGAGCTGGAGAAGAAGCCTGTTTCTTACCTCGTTTGGATATTACAACAGCAGAGGGTGAAGATGTGGTGGCTTTACGCTTGCGCACGGAGGAAACCGTCTCAGCTGAAAACAAACAAAGCAAAGTATGAAAACAGAGCCAAATGGAGGGAACAATAATCAATAAAACAAGCGAGACCGGTAAAGAGACTACCTTTTCCTTTCTTCACAGAAGTGGAGTAATAAGGGTCATTGCATACGATGGATAAAAGAGCAGGGATGGTACGCTTCGGGGTGGACTCAAAACTCTGAAGATGTTGTAAAATATCCTTATGGGATGTCACCCAACTACGAAGAACGCCTCCGACATGAAGGGGAGGAATGTAAACCAGAGGAGCACTTGAGACATCAGGATCAGCATCAAAAAGAACAAAGGGAATGGTCTCATGCAAGGAAACTTGATCAAGCAAAAGAACACACGAGGGCTGATCGCGCCCAAATTGCCTCGCAACACGATCAGGGCGATATACAAAAGGCCACAAAGCCCCTCCATTGGCACTCTTATTGTCCAAAGGAACGAAGCCAGGGAGGCAGCGGGCTGTCAGAATCAGTTTCCACAGGTCATACATACCCTCGGTGTAATTCTGGACATCGTTTCTGGAGGTAAGACGCTCCTCGATATACAAAGGATGCAGAGGGTCACATCCTTTCCAAATGTGGTCCAAATAAGGGTGAAAGACAAACTGCTCTTCTAAATCAATGACAGCTACCAAAGGCTCTCTGGGACAACCTTTAGTCCAACACCAGGAGCGAGGCTCAGGGTCGGCGGCGTCATCAGAAGGGGTCAGCCTAATCGGACCATACTCCGGAAAGCGCTCAAACAAAAAGTATTGCAAGAAAGCCAAATCAGCAAAAGAATTGATAGGGAAACGACCATGAGAAATCCGCATTTGTTCAGAAACTTGGTCGAGGCGAGCATACAAGCCACCCAAATAAAATGAAGAAAGGGGAAGGCGCGTTCCCTCAGCCAGAAGACAAGCTAGCAGGAAGACACAAGGACTAACAGACTCCCATGGAGGACCCGGAAACACATACCTGCTTAACCAGAAAGCAACGAAAGCAGCACGACGAAGTCTTTGATCCTTCACAGGACCGGGATGAAATTTGCCATCATGAAGGTCGCCGTAAAAATACCGAACCCAGCTGGCAAACGTGTACTTGAGCGAGGAGCGCTGGCTTGCTTTCTGCTCTCTGGGAACCAAATTCCCTGTACCTCTGACCTTCTGAGAAGAAGAACCCTCAGCAAGCGAAGCGCGCCTCTGTTGGAGCAACTCATGGGAATGTTTGGCGCTAGCAATAGAAGCCGCCTTCAATTCCAGGGCCAAATCAGAAAGGCTCTCATCCACTTTTGTTATATCGAGATCAACGCTCCCGAAAGAAGGAAGCTTCAATAGGAAAACCACGTCCTCCAGCGTGGGAGTGAACTCACCCCAGGACGTCAGAAAGGTGTGTGTCGAAGAACACCAGCGCTGGATCAAAGCGAACAAATCATCTGACCTACGATTAGCGCCAATGCGAGGGGACACCTTGATCGCTTCCGCTATCCCAACTTTCTTAAGAACCTCCACGAAGGGAGGGTCACTAACAAACACCTGATTGATCCAATCCTGCCAGCCGGTGGTTCCGCCAATACGAACGTTGAAGTTCAGGTCCACCCAAGGAAACTCTGCACGGCGAAGGCGAGAACGAAGCAACAAGGGACCCAGTTCGCGGTGGTCCTTGTGGTAAGAAGGAGAAGAGATGAGCTTGGCAGTGTCATCAGGAATCACCATTGCTTTAGTAGGAGGACCGTTGAGTAGGTCACCAGACTCGGGGAACGGGCCAAAAGGAAGTGTCGCCTTCACCCCCGTCGCCCAGCGACGGTGACCAGGGTTTATGGGGTAAGAACGAGGGCAAGGGAGATTCTGCATGAAGCAATAAGTAATGGGGTTCGGGAGAGAGATTTCTTCCTCACTTTCTTCAAGAGAGACGTCATCCTCGATTTCGACAATGGGAGTAGATTTCGACTTCCCCATGATTGAAGGCAGGTAGCAACGAGAAAAGGGGTTCGAGGTGAGAAGAAACCTAAACAAGGAAAGAAGCTCTGAGAGAAGTTCTTTACAGTTGGAAAGAAATAAGGAGGTGGAGGGAGTTTTGAAGTGATGAACGAAAAGGAGTGGTTGAGGAAAAAGAGGAACTGAAGAGTTGAGAGGAGGGAGTTTTGAACTACAGGAGGGAATGAGAGAACGTGCAAGTAACTGGCGAGTATCCCTCAGCTGTCACGTGGAATGAAAAATAGGGAAAGAGGAACAGGTGACAGGGCAACGAGTGCAGGATTTGCACTAAAAAGGAAATCCATTTCCTTTTCACTGCAAAGGGGGCAATTGTTGATACCCCACTATTTGGAAGCCCAACACCACGAGGCCCAATGCATAAGGAGGCCCAAAGTCACCAAACAGAAACAAAACACCAAGAGAAAGTGTACAAGCACCAGGAACTACCCAAGGCTTCACGCCCAGAGCGACGGTCGTCAAGGCGTCACATTCTGACGCCACGGCCAACAAGGAAGGCAAGACACGCTGATGTCAATAAGCACAACGAGCCCTCCCGAAGCGCCTCGAGCGTTACAGAAGCTTGGGGAGAAAGTTATGATGAATGGAGGCGAACAGGAAACAAAAACTGACGAGGGCGTGCATGTGCAGACAAAGGGGGTTTCGGTTCCCCAGATCATGAAGAACGTACGTAAGAAGCCAGAGCATCTTGGCTTACATCATGCAGCCCCTTCTTTGAGGAAAGTCGAGAAAGGAAAGCCTTGCAAACCTCCCTCTGTGAGCAATCAATGACAAATCTCAAAGAGGTAAAGGGGACAAAATGGATTCTGAAGAGAACAACCACAAAGAAGGAAAAAGGAAACAGACCAGTAGACCAAGGGAAGAAAAGGCAAAGACCAATAGGCAAAGTGGACCCTATAAGAGGAAGACTTCTTCCAACGTACAGGGCATCAGAACAACAGGGGAAGAGAGACTAAAGACTCAATTCAAACCAACTGAAATTCCAAGAGAGAGTGTAAGAGAGAGGATAGAATAGAAGCTTATGTTGAACCCCAGGTTTCAGAACATAGAAGGGAGTGTAAAAGTCGAAGGCGCACACCTCTCCTCTGTAAAAAAAACACCACAAGTGTGGAACTCTCATTCTTGTATTTGTCTCCCTGAATCCCCATTTCAAAGTAATAAAAGTCGAAAACTTCATTAAGTTTACGAACCCATTATCTTTGCACTGATTATTTACTTATCGCACAAAGCGGTCAGAAACACTATTCAACATCCTTAGGACTTGCATACTTTTGTTTACATAAACCGTAAATGTAGTGCACATTTAACTCTTATATAAAATGTAAATATTTAAAAAAAGTTATTAATAATCATTTTTTTTTATTTTATTTCTTTGACAATCGATAAATTTTTTACGATACTCGCTCGATCTCCTTTGCTAATCCAATAAGGGTGTCTAGATTCATTACACCTTATCACTAACATTTGTTTCTTATCCCATGATAAACCATAAAACCACAATTAGGAAAATATTTTTGACTGAGTATATGCGGAATGAATAAAAAATTTTGTAGTTGATTTAATTGAAAATTGCTTGATGGATTATAAAAGATTAAAATTTACTTTTGGTCTTGTAACTTTATTTAAAATTTTGAGTTGATTATCTATACAAAGTGTGTTTGTACGTTTTGGATTTTTTTTTCTGAAAATAAATGTTTTTTAATGATCCTTGCAAAAACGATTTTAGGCAAAACTATTTTAGGCAAAATCGGAATTTGCGGCTCCTAGCAAAAACTTTTGTAGAAGAATAGAACCCAATAATTATTTACTTGACAAAATTATTCCTTCCAATTTTCAAAATGACCACGTACGAATGTCATAAGTTTCTTCAACCTTTCTCTTTTTCTCCCGTATCATTCTCTTTTTTTTTGGTACAGCTCCCGTATCATTCTCTTTAATTTATAAGCATTAATTGATTTCTTCCATTTTCTTCAAAAATTCTAGCTTTCTAGTATGCATTATTTTAAATCTTCATTTCTTCCAATTTTCACCAAGATACAAATTTAAGAAGAAATTATACAAAAAATTTCCCGTGGTTTAATTTTTTAAACTGCTCCACCGGCATACAAATTTCATCATGTGATCAAACTTTGAAGCTTTTTTTTTTTAAAAAAAAAAACAATGAAATAGAATTTTATAATTATGATTGATTATTTCTTTAGAAGTCATATCAAATATTCATATTTTGCTATGTCTCTTATTGTAATTGTATAGGAGTTAATTGTTTTTAAATATTATATGCCAATAATTTAAAATCATTTTTCAAAAGTCTAACCGTTTTTATAACTCAGCCAAACACAACATAATTTTTTATTGGCTTATTTAACATTTTAGTCCCTGAACGTAGGTGGTGTGTTGGAATTGGTTCTTAAACTTTTTTTCCGATGCTTTGGATCCCTGAACTTTGTTTAATTTTTGGAAATGATGCCTTTGTCGCTTAAGTGATAATATAGCCCACGACATGTCACGTCACTTTCACAATATCGACGAGTAACATGTTATGTAGAGCCACGAGACACTACATGTTTTTTTTTATCAAAAAATAATTTCTTTTAAAATTTATCAAAAAATTCTTTTTTTGTGTACACCAAGGGTATCCCCCAGCCGATAGCCGAAGACTAATCCCCTCCGAGGCGTAGAGATCACCGAAGTGAGTTTTGCCTCTACCAACAAAGCCTTTTCCATGCCCACGGCAGGGATCGAACCCCTGACATCATGCTTAAGGAACCACAAAACTACAATTTTTAATTACTTTTAATAAATTTGATTTTTTTTTAATTTAAAAAAATCACGTGGCATCATCTAGCACGTTACCTATCAATGTGGTGAAGGTGACATGGCATATTCTCGGTCATATCAACACTTAAGTGATGAATGGACCATTTCCAAAATTTGAGCAAAGTTTAGGGACTCAAAGCATTGAAAAAAAGTTTAAGTACCAATTCCAAAAGAGTACCTAAGTTTAGGGACTAAAAACTTAAATAAACCTTTTTTATTTGATCTAATTAGTTTTTGTCAAAATCATTTTTGCTTTTATTTTGAAACATAAACAAGCGAGCCCATAAGAAATTGTTCTATTCAATCTTCAATGCTAGGTTATAAAATTGATCCATGCGAGTAGGTTTGGTAGTGATTTTTCGTAAGCCCTAGGCAAGGTAAAAAATGAGCCGAGTGCCCTGAACTTATATATATATATATAAACTATATAAGAAACTTTTACACCAAAATTAAACTGTAAAAATATTAATTTACCTTTGTTAATTGGGTATGATATATGACCTTAAATCGCCTTGTTAGAAGTGTTATACATATCCAATAACTGTTGGTTCAATTGGTAAGGGTTCAGTCCGGGGTTGTGAGAGATTCTGGGTTCGAATCGTACTTGATATGAGGATGGTGTTAGTGGGTAATATGTAAGTACCTCTGTAAAGGCTCTTTGAGTTTGGAGGCTTGTCCTGGCCGGGTGAGTCCCAGGAGCCCAACTCACCTAAACTTGTGTTCATTAAAAAAAGGTGTTACACCTGGAACGTCTCGCACGCTACTAGGTTCAACCGTTCCTCAGGGACCTCAGATTACACATAGAGGTTCCTCATCCCTAATAAGCAGATGCTACACCCTCAAGGAATATAACGCGAATGATAGAATGGCGAATATATCAAATATATCATAATAGCGGAGAAACGTTTAATAGCAATTGAAATATTCGCTGAAAAAATAAGCGTAATGTGAAAATAAAGAGAGTAAGGGAAGAGAGATTGTAAACCAGATTTTTATACTGGTTCAACAGCCCTAGTGAGTCCTACCACCGATGGGTTCCAAAGAGGCCTACATTCAGTCCCTTGGCAACGTGTCGCAGTATATGTTGTTATTACGTAAATTGAAATTCGACCCCAATTATACCCGGAGCCTCGCACACTACTAGGTTCAACCGTTTCTTTAGGGACCTCAAATAACACAGAGGTTCCTCATCCCTAATAACCAGAGGATGCTACACCCTCAACTCTAGGGAGCCACTCCCTACAACCACAACAAATACAATATGATGATATCAATAACAACAAATAATATCAATCTCAACAGTGCAGACAAACAATTTGAAGGTCTGTAATGACAATAGTAATATGCGCTAGGATTTAGGCCAAACTCAAAATTCTAGAAAGATGGAGAAGAAGAGAAAAGAGCGTTTTGAGTGTTAGGATTAGGGGAAGGAGTAGTGTGTTATATGATTTTGAAATTCAAAAGAATATGTAATGTGAAAACCAAATCAATCATCCAGCAATAGACTCAACCGAAAACCAATCAGCATCCAAACCAAATCAGGAAACAATTTTGATTGATTCTAAACTGAATTTCAAAATAATTTAAAAAGTAATCAATTACTTGGTCAAAGTAATTGATTATTTAAATTCAAGTAATTGATTACAACAATTCAAGTAATCGATTCGCTTCTCTTTGGCATTTGTATGATACAACTAAAATAATCAATTATTTGGACCAATAATCAATTACTTTGTCCCAAGTAATCGATTACAGCCTTTCAAGTAATCGATTCTAGAGTCTCTATCACTTTGTATGATGAAACATTTCTAATCGATTATTTGAACAAGTAGTCAATTAATTTGACCAAAAAGTAATCGATTAGTTAGGATCCAAAACTCGATTACGAGCTCTCTAGTTTTGTATGATGCCGCAGAAGTAATCATTTCCTCTAACTTAAATATGTAAAAATTGAATTTCAGAACCAGGAAACATAGCCATAGGTTTTTTAAAAGTATTTTCACATGATCAACATGAAAAACCATTTTTTTTAAAATACTTTTAGTTTTAGAATACTCTTTCTTCAAGTCCTTTAAGGCTTTAAGTAAGACCTAAATTAGAACTGCATGATTAGGTTTACCTTACATGAATTTCTAAGAATATGAGGAGAATTCTACTTAGAAAGATATTGCTTGACACTTGCTTAATTCCATGATTAATCTTGACTTGTTTGAGTCTTGTTTAATTTTGTTTGTAATCATCAAAACTTTGGCAAACTTGAATCTTTAAATCCATGGAATGTTTGACTTCTAACACTCCCCTTTTTATGACGACAAACGCATTCTACAAAACAAGTGTTAAGCAACGCAATATGCATATATATATATATATATATTATACCCCAACAATTTTCTTTCAGGAATATCAAGTAACAACATGCAGGTTTTCAAAAATATTTTTGCACACAATACAATTCTTTTCCCCTGAATAGATGCATAAAAATATAGAATATAAACAGTTTAAACCAGAATCTTCTCCCCCTTTGACAACATAAAAAAAGGAGAGGATACTACACCAAGCAGAAGGACCTACATATTCTCCTCCTGCATCTAACATCTCAATGCCCACATTAGTAATAGATATAGCAATAAAAATAAATGGACAATGGCATATACAAGCAATCACTCAATGCAAGATGCAATAGTTAAGCCGAGTTCTCTTCTAATAAAAAGAGAAATTTTTCTTAGGAAGTGGTTTTTTAAAAATATCGGCTAATTGTTTAGTTGTATTCACATACTCAATCACGTAGTTACCATTTTGAATATGATCACGAATAAAATGGTGACGAATCTCAATGTGTTTGGTGCCTTAATATTGCACTGGGTTTTGGTTAAATTAATTGCATTAGTGTTATCACATTTAATAGGAAAGTGATCTAGACTAACCCCATAGTCCATGAGTTGCTGCTTAATCCATAAGATTTGTGCGTAGCAGCTATCCGCAGTAGCATATTCGGCCTCAGTCATAGATAGAGCTACACTAGTTCGTTTCTTACTAGCCCTCGACACTAATGAATTACCTAATAAATGACACGTGCCACTGGTGGTTTTCCTATCAACTTTGCACGCAGCAAAGTCAGAATCAGAATACTCACCAAAGCTTCAAGTGGAGCCTTTGGGATACCATAAACCCATATCAGTTGTGTCAGACAAATATTTCATTATTCTTTTGACAACAACCAAGTGTGATTTCCTTTGGATTCGCTTGGAATCGTGCATACAAACAAACACTAAACATAATATCTGACCTACTTGTCGGTAAGATAAAGAAGAGAACCTATTATACCTCGATAACGTGTAACTGCAGTAGGTTTAACTTCCTCATCCTTATCAAGATAGCTCGTAGTGACCATTGGTGTTGCAACTGCTTTGGCCTTGTCCATGCCAAATCTTTTCAATAACTCTTCGCAGTAGTTGGTTTGATTCACAAATATTTCATCCTTTGCTTGTTTGATTTGAAGTCCCAGGAAGAGGTTGAGCTCACCCATCATAGATAACTCGAACTCTTCCTGCATTATACTCGAAAATTCCTTGCAAAGACATTCATTAATAGCACCGAAAATAATATCATCTACAAAAATCTGGACTAAAAGAATGTGCATACTTGTCTAACTCTAATTGAATGACATGATCACATGAAATTGGTATCTATGGACTTGTTCCCAGTTAAATCCAGTTTAAACGTTCTGGTGAAAATTAAAGATTACCACAAGTGCATAACACAAATATTTTTATTTAAAAGGGGGTGTCTAAGGTAGAGTGCTCTATAAAGTCTATGCTGATTATCAATCCTTGCTCTCTGAATTAAAAATGGAGTACTATGCTTTTGAGTCCAAGTCTAGCAAGTATATTGAGAACCAATCACAATACAAGGCAATAGAGACAGAGAGCAAAAGTGCACCAGATTCACAGTCACATTAATGCAGGTATTATCTAGGTTAGCATCAATAATAAATTGATAATCACTGTGTTATCACTTATTGTTTGATCACCAGAAGCTGTGAGAATCTGTGTATCTTCCTGCAATTATATTATAAATCATTCACAATCAAATTGTTGACAAAGAATTACAGGAATTGCCAATAAATATGGCATAGGAGCAAACTTTGGGTTACCTTAATCCAACACACATAAAAAACATTAAAATAGATAGCAAGGCAGACAAAATATACCGAATTACTACCAAGACATCCGATTGAATTGCATGAAACAAAAATCATATTCTGGGGCGGACACGGATCAAATAACGTTATGCTTAGAGTATAATGTTCTCACAAATTCTTACTCTTATTGAATAAGAATATCCAATAACCTTGAACAAATTATAACATTGGCAGTGATAGACACCACAACAACCGCAGAAACCCCTAAAGAGTTAGGGAATCATTGATAGTCACAAGCCAAGCTGAAACAAAAGAAATTCTAATAATGCAGAAGAGAAATTAAAAATCAATTTCCAAGCTGAAATTTAGAACAAATGCCAAACCCTGATGCACATTTTCAAGTTTCAATAATAAAGACACAAACTCATATTGCTTGATTGGAAATTAAATATATATATATATATATATATATATATATATATATATATATATATATAAAGCATGAACACTTTCAGCATTAAATTGAAATTGAAATGAAAAAGGGATTAAGGCTCATGAGTTACCTGCCAAGAGAGAAATATGCAACTCCGGGGTCATAACTCGAACGATGGTGGTGGAGCTTCATGTGTGGTGGGGAGAGCTGTTGCTTTCTTTGGGTGTGGGCGTTTTTTTTTTTTTAATTTAAGGTTTTAGTCCCTGAACTTATGTGCTCTTTTGGAATTGGTTTTTAAACTTTTTTCGATACTTTGGGTCCCTGAGCTTTGCTCAAATTTTGGAAATGGTTCTCTCGCTACATAAATGATGATATAGCTGTCGACATGCCATGTCACTGTCACAATATTGACGAGGGATGTGTTATGTAGCGTCACGTAACACTACATGATTTTTTTAAAAAGAAATTATTTCTTTTAAAAATTATTAAAAGATTCGATTTTCTTTAAAGAAACAATTTTTAATAAATTTGAATTTTTTTAAATTTAAAAAATTCACGTGGCATCATCTAGAACAAATGATGTTCCAAGGACACCACTTCTCTTCGGACATCTTCTGGAAAGTACTTTCCCAGAAAGTGGGCCTTGAACATGTCCCAAGTAATCGCCTGATTGGTCGCCTCCAAACATCTTTGCACTCGTTCCCACCAATACTCTGCTTAATCAGTCAGCATGTACTGCGCTAGCATTACGGTTAGCTCAGCAGGTGACGCCATGGTGTGTAGGATCTTTTCAATCTCTTTGAGTCATCGCTGAGCCCCGTCAGGATTATACCTGTGACGACCCGACTTTCTATTCTAAATAAAATACTTATATTAAAAAAATACGACCATTTTTTTTTCTTTTATCATAAGTCAAGTCATCATCCATTTCAATTCATGCGGAAAAACATTCAACACCTCATGAAAGAAAACATCAACTTTATATTTCTTCTTGAGGTAGAAAACACATATTCATTACATCAAAAGTTAATAACATTAATCTTAACTTAGATACTCTAGGTCATTACATTATATTACATATATTACAACAAAACTTATAACAACCTAGAGCAACAGGTTCGAAACTCAAAACATAACATAAGTAAGAGAAACCTGATGAGTCGCACTATCCACATTCCGACATCCAGAATTCAACTCAATCATCAGTTCCCCACTGACTTCCAATTGAGTTGTCCATGAAATCATCATCAGCCACCGGATCGGCATCCTCCACCGGATCCTCATCCTCCATCGGATCCTCCTCCTCCTCTTCCTCCTCATGTGCCGGATCGGATGGCACATAAATTGGAGTCCGAGATCGGGCTCTAGTGGAAGGACGAGAGGGAGCAAGAACAATGCATCCTTTCGGGTATCCATTTCAAACCTATATTTTCATCGAACTGGAGCATATCCATATCCCATGCATCACGATTGATTGGGAATTAGCCTTCATAGCATTTTCATGCTACGGAATCCAAATCATCATAGCACCTTCAGGGCTATGGCAACACAGCTCATTCAATGCTGCGGAATACGTCTAACCTATGCTAGATTCCACAATCTAAATCGGAGCTACTCCATGCATGACAATGCCACAATGAGAGTTTCAGTTCCTTTCTTTTCTTTTCGTTATTCTCATCAGCATCTCATTTCATTAGTTTTTTTCTCTTTAGCTAGTGCTGGTGCATTCAAAAAGGACCATCAGAGGCATAGCCATTTCGGGATGGGTTTACTTGCTTTAAACTTGTGATTTCAGAAAATCCATCAGCGGTCCAACCACTTTGTGATGGTTTTAGGAATAGCATAATTATTTATTTAATAATCCGTCGGGGCCTAGCCTCCTATTGGCGGATATTTATTGCAACGACCCCATTGGGACTCCCTTAGAAAATATCAACCAAGTGAATAAAAATTTCACTGGGACGTTAGGGATAATGTCAACCAGATGGGTGTACGCACTTCCGTTGGGACTCCTGTGGGTAAATAATCAACCACTGAATAGAATTCCAGTAGGACACCTCCAGGATAATTATCGACCAACGGGATTAGGTTTTTAAGCATAAAAAGAAATATTTAGAGTTTAGTAATTTAAGGGTTTAGAGAGTTAATCTTTAATTGAAATTGTAGAAAAATAAAGGTTTTCCGAAAAATTCTTTGAATTACTCGAGTAGTTCTTGACTACTCGAGTGTTCATGTAAAATTACTCGAGTTCTTAAGAAATACTCGAGTTTTCTTCCAATTTTTCAGAATACTCGAGTCTTCCTTAAATTACTCGAGTGTTTTTGCTGCAACAACACCAGTTTTTGCACTTTTCAATATCAATTCGAACTCCTTGCTTTATATCTCCATTCCTATGCAAAACAGCAACTTGGACTCATAAAGTAAACATGTTAGAACACTTAAGCATCACTGAAACAACCTAACAATAACATTAATTCACAGATTGCATCAAAACTTGCAAATATCCAATTTCAAATATGAAATCCATTTCCACTTGGTTTTAATTTCGAAACACATTACAGTGAGCTTGGTTAGGTTCATTTAAACTTGTTTGAGTCATAAAACCTTGAGCCTCTGACCTCCAAGTCAGAATCCCAATTCAAATTTCATCCCTCTTTTGAACCTTAATGGTTCCTACATTTCTAGCTTGAAATTACTCATTCTAGTATTTTGATAACTCCTCCCTTACCTTAGAGAAGCTAAAGAAAGGATAGATTGAACCAAAAAGAGGTTGAATCAAAACTTGATTCTGGAATGGTGCAGAACTGGTTGCACTTGGCTGACTTTGGCCACAAATTTCACAACGAATAAGACATGAAAAAGAACGAAACAAGTTAGTTTCAGAAACTAGGAAATGCTAACTTTAAATGGAAACAAGTTTGAAACCGAAAGGGTTCCTGGATTTACCAAACGGATTCAAGGAAGATGAGTACTTGATGCTGGAAGTTGCTCTGTTTTCACAGCTTCAAGACCTCAACTTTGGTTGTCTATAACTCGATCTACAGGAGGCTATTTGAAGTGATTTCAAGTTCTAATTCAAGAGTGGAATCAGAACTTCAGTTTGTGTTTAGGTTTCAAAGGAAAAGGATGAGAATTGAGAGAGAACGAAGGGATCAATGTGAGCTCCACAAAACAGAGGAATTTTGCTAACAATTCGGGTTTTCAAGAGATTTGAGAGTGTTTGGGATTCATTGATCACTTATTTATAGGCTAGGATTACCCTCCTTCGAAGTAAGGTCCAGCTCTGTGCTTGCAACCTCAAGAAAACGCGTTTTGGTGCGAAATTCAAATGAAAACCGACTTATACACTTAACCAGACTGCTCGAATTACTCGAGTCTTTTCCCCAATACTCGAGTACTTTTCAGAAATTTAAAGATCACTCGAGTCTTTCCTGAAAGACTCGAGTCTTTCGACAAAAATTCAAATTTTTCAAGCAATTATTGATTATACTCGAGTCCTTCCCAAAACACTCGAGTTTAATAACCTAATTTTAGAAAATTATTTATTTTATTCAATATACTAACATTATTATTTAAATACTTGATATTTATTTATTTATTCAAAATACAGGGTCTTACAATACCCCCCTTCAAACTTGGGTGGTCCGTTCTTTCGGAATCGTGCCAACCAATCAATCGCTGCTGGAGCTGAGGGTCGGGGATTTAGTGCTGCTACTACTGCTGCTATATTCTGCGCTTAATTTTGTTGCATTTGCGCTAGATGCTCGGCCTGATTCTGCTGTATCTGAATCAAATTTTCCAGGATGACAGCCATTCTGTCGTCTTCGACACGTCTCCTAGCCATGACAACTAAGTCCTGGAGAAGATACAAATTAATACTTGCCTTGCAATTAATTGCATAATAATCCTATTTGTCTAACTCAGACAGTTGACTATTCACATTGGTTACTCGCTTGGTGAGTAACCACTGGAGTTGTGAGTCCACACTCCAAAGGCCGAGAGAAACTACTCTGATACCATAAATGTAACACCCTCACTTTATTTAGTTAAATTTGAGTTTTATTAAAAATTCGTGTTTGAAAATTTCTTTTAAACTTAATTACTTTTAAAAGATTCTACGAAAATCCGGCAGAGTTTCCTCTATTTTTCGGACTTCCCAAAAAATTTCTTCTTTAAAACCTGTCAATCCATAAATATTTAAAAACACAAAACCCAATAGTTTAATAGTCAGATCAGATCCTAACGCCCAGTTAATACAAGTCTTAGGGCATATAACTATTTCATAGTCTACTTTACAAAATAACGGTCCACTCAAATAAATATACATTCCACGTAGTGGAACGTAGTCCTGCTCGGTCTGACCCATGTAAGCTCCGCTTTTGTACCTGCAAAATATAGCAAGAAGGGTAGCATTACACAGAACTTAAAAAGTTAAATTCTATAAGAGACATAGTAATAAACTAAGCCTACACTATTATTAACATACGTTATACATAAATATCCCTCTAATTATTTCTACTAGTTCTTCACTTATTCTCACATTCTTTTAATTCTTAATTCTCTTTTCATTTTCCCACATTTCATTTCGCTTTTAGTCCACTATTCATTTATATCACATTTCTCTTTTCATTCTTTCATTTCCATTCTTATTCCTTTTATTGTCGACACGCCTCGACAGGCTCGCGCCGATTTATTCTTTTAATGCCGACACGCCTCGACAGGCTCGCATCGGTCTTCCATCATTTATTATCGACACGCCTCGACAGGCTCGCGCTGCTGTGTTCTTTTAATACCGACACGCCTCGACAGGCTCGCATCGGTCTTCTTTTATCTTTTATTATCGACACGCCTCGACAGGCTCGCGCCGATTTATTCTTTTAATGCCAACACGCCTCGACAGGCTCGCATCGGTCTTCTTTTACCTTTCTTTCTTTTTCTTTTTCTTTTTCTTCTTCTCTTCCTTTTTCTTTTTCTTATTCATATATCTTTTCTATTCTTTTGGATTTTCAGTACTTATTCTCTTTTCTCTCATTTCTTTCCTTAGTGACTTATTATCATATTCTTTATTTTCTTATTCTTTAGCATTTCACTTTACTAATTATTCTCAGTTTTAACTAACTTTACCTGATTTGGTTATATACGCTGTAACTTAGTTCACGCTACTAGCTATGGGTTCTTTCTTTGCTTACTCTATCTCATAGTATTACTTAACTTTTTATTATTATTCCATTAACTCCATTTTATTTAACTTCCCTATTAACGTCCTCTCTCCGTTTTATTATCCTTTTACTAATTCTCTTACCGATTTCCTATTTTCTTTTCAAACTAATTCATTATTTTGTGTCTATTTACCTCATCGGCTTTCACGTATTTATTATTACATATTCTAATCCCTCTTTTACCTCACTTTACTCTTCGAGTACTATTATACTTATTATCTTTTAGTTCATTAATTCTACCCTCTCTTTGCCTATTCCGTTTACCCCTTGTTCTTTTACTCCCCCGTTTAGTTGATTTCCCCTTAACTATTCCACTTGGTTTTATTTTACGTTTTTCTACATTTTTATTCTACATTAACCATCTTAATATCCTAAATACACTCGTTCATTCCAGACCTTATCCTAAGCACGTATATTTTATTCCCTAAGGTGTGTTTTCCATTAACAATTCAAATATTTCATTTATTTCAGCGGAAACTACCCTAAGGTTCATTAACATATTTCCTAATTACCCTATTCTTAGTCACCACTATAACATCCTAGAATTTACTCTATAAGTAAAGGTAACGCAACCCGTCTTACCTCGGTTGACGAAAGTAAAGAGATAACCTCAACTCCGGGGAGGGAGCGGCGATCCGTGAAGCTTTAGTGACCCGGGGTGATGAACGGGTCGACGACGGCGAGAACGATCACGGGCTGGACCAGACAAGAGCTTCGAGCTTCGGGGCACCCGACACAATCCCGGCACGATCATGGGTTGGTAACGGCGCCGGTGAGATCCGTGGAGAGATAAAGAGCTCGTGGATGAGAGAGGAAAGAAATGAGGGAGAAGCTGTGGCTATGGTGTTGGGTTGTGGTGGCGGTGGTCCAAGGCGGTGGCGGTTCGACCGACAAGAGAGAGAAAAGAGGGAGATCAAAGAGAGGGAAGAGAGGGAGAGAGAGAAAGCTCGGCCAAAGGGGAAAGAGAGAGAGTAAGGGGTTTATGATGCTGGCGGCGAGCAGTAGGTCGTAATGGTGTGATCGGCGGCCACGGTGGCGGCGGCTCCGGTGGAGGGAGAGGAAGAGAGGGAGAAAGAGAGCAAGGAGGGAGAAAGAGCAAAGAGAGAGGAGAGAGAGTGGGTCGTGGGGGAAGGAGGAAGGACCACGACAGCGGCAGCTTGGGGCGGCTCCGGGAGTGGTTGAAGGTAGGGGTGGTGGAGGAAGGAGGGAGAGAGAAGATCGATGTTGAAGAAGGAGGGGGAGGGAATTGGGTTTCGACCCTCCCCAAAACACGACTTTAAAACAGATGCGCGCCTGAGCGCGGCCCTCCGCGCTTGAGCGCGAGTGTCACTTTGGCTCAGGTTTGATGCAAGTCGCGCGCCTGGGCGCAAGGCTGGCGCGCTTGAGCGCGAGACGATTGACTTTGGGTTGACCGTGTTATAACTTCTTCGTTAACCGTCGGATCTTGCCCAAATTTGGAGACAAGATTCCTAAGACACTTATCTCCATATCCAACTGTGGAATTCGTGTTTAGAGATGTAGATATTTTATTTTGAATTTCCTAATTTAGGGTGTTTATAACACCGAAAACATCGACTTTTAACACTCGTTTCATCTTCTTTAAATTTCTTTTCCAATGCCAATGCTCCTTGATTCCTTTATGGCACTCCGAGAATTCCTAATCCATCACTTTTAATCCCTTTTAGGATAATCCTTACTTCCAAATCTTATTATTATTCTAATTATTATTAGAATTAAAATTCGGGATGTTACATATTACATAAATCTAAATTGTATTTAATTTTGTATATGGGTAATTTTGAAAGTTTGACATATTTTTGATAACTTTGAGACTAATAACTATCTCTAAACATTTTTCTTAATAGATGTAAATTTGTTAGAATTGTCTTATAAATAGGGACAAAAAGAATATAAGGGTAGAAAAATCCAAACCACCCCAAATTAACGCAAGACTCAGTTCGATAATTAGCTCAATTAAATAAGTTGAACTTGAGGATAAAATTTAGTTTGCTAAATAAAAGTATTAAACTTGGTACAAATATAGTTCGATTTGTGAAGTGAATCAATATATTAATAATTTTATTAAATTAATAAAGTATTTAAAATTTTCAGTTGCACCTTAATCCTCCAGCCCCTCTTGACCTAAATCTCCTTTGTCTAGTTGTCACTCATCTTCACTCCACATTTCCATCTATTTGCACCGACACTAGTCACCACTACGTCATTTTGTCATTTTGTCGCCAGCCCACGACATCTTTCCTATCATGCATCTTTTGTATCGTCATCTAAATATTCATGAGCCTTGAAGTTATCGTTGCCCATCATAGAATCGCCATCCACGCCTGTTCTTGCTTCCCTTACCATCCTTTATTCCTTTTTCTGTATTTAAGGTAAACAGAGAGACTTTTGCTACTTTTGAAAGACAAATCACGCACCACATGTCCTAGCTTCTTAAATCTTTCACCGTAAGGCTTATTTTTCCTAAAAATCACTATCAAAGTCGTGATTCTTCCCTTCCATTCCAACAATCACCAATTGTGTGTACCAAGCCTCAAGGTAGTTGTAATTCATTCTTCCATTTTCTACCAGGTAGACCTTCTTTCATTTTCTTTTAGATTCCAAATCAGAAAACGATTATGATTCTTTAATTCTGCTAGAACCTCACTTGACATGATTTCCAATGGCTTCTTCTGTTCTATACTTTTTAAAATTTAATTCATGAGTAATTTTTATTTTATTCCATGTAGTTGATTGTGAGATTTAAAATTGTCGATGTCGTTTAGTCATTTTTATAGACCTTATGATGTTGCTTACATTGTTTATTCCACCCCCTCCTCTAATTTTATTAAAGATGAATACATGTTGTTAACTTTACTGATTCAATTAGTGGAAAATTTTGGTTCATTTGATTCAAGCTAATGAGATGAACCAAATAGTTCATGAACTCACCCGAAACGAGTTTCAGTTAAAAAAAATACTTTGTCTCCAAATAAAGTCGAGTTTCAAGTTGAACTAATGCTTATCAACTTGAGTTAATCAAGACTAGATTTAAATTGACTTGACTCATATGTCATTTCCAACCCTTATCTTATACCAATTAATTATTTGTCAAGTTGAGTTAATCAAGACTAGGTTTAAATTGACTTAACTCATATGTCATTTCCAAACCTTATCTCTTATACCAATTAATTATTTGTTTTAAATCTAAGTATTTACACATTTTATCGTCTATGATAAACAGAAGATAAACTTTTATATTTTCACTTTAGTTGGATATAAGCATGACCTTGCCAACAACAATGAACAAAAGAGCATCACCATGTCTACATAACACTTATCTTTTTGCATTTATTTTCAACAAAACCTATTAGTTTTATTATTGATATATTTATGTGTCAGGTGTGGACAAGATACAACCATGGAGATATTTGCCTCAAACAAAAAGCAAAGGATCATTTTCCATGATGAGCCTGATATTATCAGCAATGTGCCTGATTGTATCATTGGTCATATATTGTCTTATCTCCCTACTAAAGATGCAGTGCGTACCATTATATTGTCTAAAACATGGGAATCGAAATGGACTCATATTACCAATCTGAATATTGATGATGTTCTAATATCAGAAAGGACAAGGGAGAATAGGGAGCGCTTTATCAATTTCGTGAACAGAGTATTCCAAAACCTTTCAAGTAAAAGAATTCATACTTTCACTTTGAATCTTTCAAGGTTATTTACAAGAAAGGAGAACCCATGTTATTTTCTTCCTGAGTGGATAAATTCTGCCTTAGAATTGGAAGTCCAAAATCTTTGTGTTGAGTATATAACAAACAAACGTTATAATCTTTCAATTTCCCTTCTTCCTAGCACCTCTTTGGTTCATTTGGATCTCAATGTATATTGCAACATCATTCTCTCTTCCTCCAACTATTTTAGAAACCTGAAAGTTTTGAAGCTTTGCAAAATTCGATTTGTTGGGGATCACTTATCCAATCAAGAAGATATGGTTCTTAATTTCCCTGTTCTCGAATTACTTTATGTTAAGGATTGTAGTTGGTTGAATGTTAAGAATATCATTATTGAAGCACCAGTACTGGAAAAAATGACATTACTTTTCGAAATTGAGTATAACATTGAACCATGGAGTCCTACATTCAAAGTTTTGTCCATTCGACTTCATACATTTTGTTATAGTGGCAATCTTGTCGGGGATATCATTTTATCAAATCCCTTGTCTATTGTTCAAGCATGGATTAACGTTACTCGAAGTGTGAAGGCATGTAAGTTCCTGCAACAGTTTCGAGAAGTCAATTTTTTGAAACTAAGCTCAAGCACAATTCAGGTATGATTGCTTATTTCACTTTCCTTCTTCACATGGTTAAATTTGAATCTAGCCATCCAATGCCATATAAAGTTAAACAAGTCTGATTAAATCTATCCAGGGTTTATGCCGTGATAAAGATTACGCATCGACACTTCCAATGTTTCAAAGTTTGATTCATCTAGAACTGGAATTGAGTTCTTCTTTCCTCTATGAGAAAATTTTGTTGAACTTACTTAGCAAGTCACCGATTCTCAAGAACCTTGAAATCCTTTTTGTGAGTTTTGAATCCTTTTCCTTCATTATATATCCCTTCCAAAATTAAATGTTTCATCAACAGTGAATTGTATATATAAATATTGACTATTTTGTGCATGTGCAGGACAAGCATGAATCGGACAAAAATCTTTTAACATCAAAGAACTTGCCTCATTGTTTTCTGTCTAGTCTTAAGGATGTCACTATTAGAGCATATTATTGGTGTGCCAATAACCTTTCTTTAACCAAATATATTTTGGAAAATACAGAAGTGCTGGAGAAGCTCATCTTAAAAGTGCCATTGACAAAGAAAAGACAAGTTAAAAAAGAGCTGCAAATTCCAAATGTGTCGAATTCAACAATCTTACAAGTTGAGAAAATGACCCAGAATGAGCTCGCTTCTTGTCTTTACTACTTTCATTATCCTTTATAAATTAAATGTTTGAATCTTAATTAATCAGTCATGTTCAAACTTATGTTAATAGTGTTGTGCTGAAGGATTTGGGATAGTAAAATATTTATTTTATAATTGTAAGAGGTTTTCCATTTCAATCTTAAAAGATTCGATATCTAGTATTTGTGTCTCTTTATTGTTCAACATCCTTAACAATTGCATACTTTTGTGTACATAAATTACAAATTTATGACATATTCAACTCATATATGTATAATATTTAAGTGTCTAAAAAGGTTATTAACAATCAATTTTGTTTTAAATTTTATTTAACTTAAAAAAATAAATAAATATTGCCTTCTAATTTTATTTTCCCAAACAAACTCTTAAACTCTAAAAATTTTTTAATGGGATTCTTATGTCTCTAACCCAATAAGGGTGTTTAGATTCATTGCACCTTATTTCTGACAAGGCCCGGCCCTGGGCAAGGCACTTGAGGGCAACTACCTAGGGCCCAAAAAATTTTAGGAGCTCATAAATTTTTTAAATATATACTCACTTTTACTTTTGTAAAAAAATTAATAATTACACATTTTTATTATTTTTCAACTAGCGTGTCGACCTATCGCCCCGCATTCCCATTGTCGTGTTTTTGTCGTAAAGAGTTGTTTATAGTTAAATGATATATTGAAAAATCGGTCTTTATGAATGTTATTTATATGTTAAAGAAGTTCATTTTCGTGTAAATTGTTATTGTTAACTCTATGCATTCTTAGTTGTCATTTTCCAGAGTATGAATCCATAAATTTCAACGAAATTATACATGTATTGTTATTTTGTTATTCTCCGATTTAATTTCCCCTAAACGTTAATTTTCTCGACCCGCATTCTCATTGTCGTGTATTTGTTGTAAATTTAAGAAAGGAGTTGAAAAAATTTATTAAGATTAAAAAACCAAAATAATGATTTTATCAATGTAGAAAATTATTTATAGCATTTATATAGGTTCTTTATTATCAAATTTTCGATTAGATTGAAACAAATTTCAGAACTTGACTTATGTTAGACAAAAATATCGGACATTGAATTTGGAGTACAAATCATACTTATTTTTGTCAAGATTATGTTTGATCCAGCTCATTCTCATCCCTTTAAATTTAACATATTACTCAATATGGAAATATTAAACTTAGCCTAAATGGGAGGCACCTACATATAGTCCTAGCATCTCGCTTGTGCCTGTCGGTCCACATTCCCATTGTTGTTTTTTAGTCGTAAATAATAAAACTAGTGTGTTGACTGTCACCCCGCATTCCTATGGTTTTTTTTGTCGTAAAAAGTTGTTTATAGTAAAATTATATATTGAAAAATTGGTCTTTATGAATGTTATTTATATGTTAAAGATGTTCATTTTCGTGTAAATTGTTATTAATAACTGTATGCATTCTTATTTGTCATGCTCCAAAATATGGATCCATCAATTTCAACGAAACTATACATGCATTGGTATTTGTTATTCTCCAATTTAATTTCCCTTAAATTTAATAAATTTGTATAGTGCATGACGTGGTAGAGTTTCCACATAACTTGTTATCATATTTTCATTTGTTTGTTTTATTTGTGTATATAGAGGAAATACATAACTAACAAATAATATTTCAATTAAATTCCTTTCTTGTTAGAGCGACACCGGTTCTTAGCAATGTTCATAATCTTGCACTGAAGTTTGGTATTACTTCCTCTTTTTATGCCTTTTTATATATTCCTATCTTCTAATTCATTTTTTTAATAAATTGTTTTTGTCTCAAATTTTGATACTAAATAATATGCTAAAAAACCTCACATAACATCGCCCAACAATAATTATCTTTTATCCCATAAAAAACACAAATATATCACAATCACTAAAAAAATTGCCCTTTTTTTTTAAAAAAAAATTGAATAAGATAATAATAAGAAGGAAATTAACTAACAAATAATAAACAAAATTGTTTACAATTTAAAAAAAAAATTGAAACAGACAATAATAAGAAGAAATAATTAAAAAAAATTGAAGCGGATAAATTACTTTGCAACAGTTCATTATCTTTTGTTTACTTTTTTTTAGCCTTTTTTTAAGCCACCATAATATTATTTTTTTAATACCAAATATGTAGTTATCTTTGTATATAGTTTTATCTATAGTTGATTTGATAGATTATTGGATTTTTTTAAAACTATTTTTTATTTTTATCGCTAATAAAATGTAACAACCAAAATATATCGTTGTCTTGTTTTTTTAAACTATATATATATATATATATATATACATACATACATACATACATACATACATACATACACCTTTTCTAATATTAAGACACCATCATAGGCATTCTTTGTTTATAATAAATTGACGTAAATGTATTTTATTTTTATTGTAAAGAGTTGTTTATTATTGTAAAATGATATATTCATAAATCAGTATTTATGAATTCTATGTTATATGTTAAAGATGAAAATGCTTGTGTAAATTGAATTTATTAACTGTATGCTTGTTCCACAATATGAACCATGTAACAGCCCGATTTTCGTGAGCCAAAAATATTTACTTTTATTTATCAAAGTTACAAAAATTGAGGCCAGGTTTTTTTTTTTTTTTTTAACATTGTTGAAGTGTTGAAATTTTCTTTAAGTTCTTCCATTCACTTTTCCGAAAACCGAGTTGTTACTAAAATCTTTCTTTTCATAAAAAGACTTGTTTTCAAATCATCATGGTATTTCCACCAAAGACCACATTGTTTGTTCTTCCAAAATAGAGTATTCCACAATACAAAGTTAAAACTTGGTTAGTTACATAATTGGCACATAGCTTGGTAATCCTTGACTCAAAAACACAATTTACAAACTTAACCTAAACACTCTACTTTCGCTTCCTTCTGATGAAGACATTCGGATGGAAATCTCCTCTCTTCTTGTGCCCTCTCTTCACTTCGAAAATGAAATCGTCTCCATCGCTGCTCTGTGGTTGTCATTCAGCTCCATCTAGAGATATGATCTCCACGCGGCACTCCATCTTCCCGTTGAGACATCAGCATGCACCGATATGCCAACGAACAGGAGAGAGTAAGCGATTCGAACGACGCATCGTCGACGGTGTGGGATTACGATAGGCAAGATAATAGGACCAAACAAACACACAATACAATATGCAAGCACACAACAACCAAACAGAATATTGACATCATCATCATTATTATCTTACATTATTAGCATTATTGTTATCCTTTCTCATTTCTTCTTTACTTTCACATCCTATGAACATTCTTTCCCTTTCTCATTCATTTCCATTTCACCACTGTTTTCTATTTTCCTCCATTCTTATCAATTCATAACCTCTGTTGAATGGGGGATGTTAAAATACCATCAAAGTATTCATTTCAATCTCGGCGATCACTCACGTCTACATCTCCTCGGTCATCCACCCAACCTAGTCGGAAGCAAACAGGAGTACAGGACCTTTACCACGCGGGCACGACAGCTGTCACAACACATAAATGGTCCCAGACCAGGAGGATCTTGTCCTCAAATCATTTCAATAATAACAAGGCTCACTGTCCACGCAGTGGCAAAACACAATGCCCCGTTCTAGTCCCTCTCACTGTTCTCGATTTGCAATCTAGGGGGCGACAGTATGTTTCTAGTGGGCCCGCAGAACTTGCCACGGCATTAGACCCAGTCCCCACCACGTTAGTGCGCCACATGTGGAGTTCGTTCTGCCTAGAAACATACTCTAGACTTCTTGACGTTTCACCGTCATCGTCCTCCCCTAATGCAATCTCATCCTAAGTATTCGCAGATACTTATCGTTTCTTCCTCTCCACTACTTCGCACTCTCATACCTCACCGCGCATATCTTTTAAGTCTTTTAATCTTTTTAATTTAATCCTAAGGTCGGCCCATCCTTCGTGCAACCCTTCAATGAGTCCCGACCACTAACATTGCACAATCTTTTTCTTACATAGCACAGAGCTGGGATCATATCACAATTTCCAATCTCATTTCTCCAACTTTCTCAACATACTCCATTTCTCACGACCATCTCTTTTCTCAAAACATTTTCCACAACTTTCTCAAAAACCATTTGATAAACTTTTACAAAACCTCACTTCATAAACAGTTTCATAAAACTCCCTTTTATAAATTTTCTCAAAATTCTAGTTTCACAATTGCTCAATTCTCTTTTCAAGACCTTCTGTAAAATCTCCTTTCACAACTTTCACAAAATTTTCCTTTCAAAAACTTTTCTGAAAATACTTTTTATAATATTCCTCAAAACCTCTTTTCAAAAACATTTTCAAAAGAATTTCTTTGCACAAATCCTTTTCTAAAAACTTCCTTTCACCATTCTCCACAAGATCTCTTTTCAAAAACCTTTTCAAAATTTCAACTTTGCTGAGCGCTAGTGGAGGAGCAAGCTCAACTCAACACTAGTCCCAGACTGAAGCCCAAAAACAAGGAGCCTAGCTCCACTCGATTCACCTTTCCTTCACATATTCAACATCACTTTTCCCAGCCCTGGCTCGTTCTCAACATCAACACTTGTTCTTTCCCCATCTCAAATCTTTTATTTCTTTCTATTCTCTCTCATATCTTTCATCATTGTGTCTTTCATTTTCATTTTCTCATTCAGGACGTAACAGACGTCCATCAGCCGTTTACTTATCAGAATCATCAGCGATAAACATTATTAAACATAATTAAATAAAAGCATAATATCAACACACAACATCACACAAGAGCATTGTGGTCTTTGTCACCTTCGTATAAGTGGCCACACAATCAAACAATTGCCACTTATACTACTGACTCTAACCACTTAGCTCCGATCTTTGAGATGATACGGAACGTCCTAATATATCACCTAACTACCACGGTGTCTTAGGAAAGCTTCTCTCTCACCTGAGGTCCAGCAATTTAATGCGCACCGTCAACTCGGATCCTTTGTGCTGCCGGCTGCCCTAATCCCTCGTCTTTAAGGTTATTCCTCGTACTAAAGAAAACACGCTCTCGTTATAAACTTGTCTTTTGAAAATATTTTCCATAACTTAGACATGTCCCATTCCTCGTATTAAATAAAACATTCTTTGTTTTAAACGACTCTCTTAAAAAAACCAATGTTTGAAAACTCAAATCTTGTACAGTCACGAATACAATGCAACGAGTTCAAATAAATTAAACCAAACTCATCCCAAAATCAACTAGTTTCAAAGTCAATTACACATTCACCTATTTTTCAAACATCAATTATCATATAAGCAACAAGCAACACTTCACCAAGTATATAACCAATTAAACCAGCATCAGGACAATGATACACTCACACAAAACACTCAAGCATATACGTATTGAACCAAGATATAAATTATCTTCTTTAAACAATTGTTTCCTTCCAAAATTATTGTGCGAAATTATTTTTATGCAACTAAATTCCCTAGACTCATTTAAACTATGTGGCCGAATGCAGTCAAGGGAAAACAAATTAAGAATCATAATTCAAAACACATAGATCGATCTGGTTTATTTTAAACACTCAATTTCCACTTTCTTTTTCATGAAACAAGGTTATTTACTCTTCCCTTAACTCCTAACCGATTACACACACATACATCTAATTAAATACCAAACTTTTATCTAATTTATTTAGGTCCTTTATTTTTAATTTAAACCAAATAGAATTTAAATATTCTCAATACAATTTCTAAACACATTAATTTAACAAAATTTTTAAGACATACTCATTACTCTAAGTCAATTCATAAGAAAAAGGAATCCTAGTCTACTTATCAACCTAGGCCGAATCTCATCATGGTTGAAACAAGGTTTTTGAGTTCATTTTCCTACATGCAAAACACAAGGTTCTTAAGTCACATGAATTAACATGCATGTGTCCCCTTTTATAAAAACAAACATGATTTCCTAACCCTAGGTCTTGACCGAATTATATAGTCTAGGATCTAGTGTTTATTAGTTCATTTACTTCTTAAAATTCAAGATCCAAGTATAAATAATACATGCAAGTACACAAAGCACTTAGATCAATCATCAAATCAACATACAACACCCAAGATCTTTAGATCTCACATTTCTTTAGCAAATCACCTCTTAAAATCATCATAGTCCACGGTTTTAAGGAAGAAAATCCAACACACAAAGAGGTACACTTTTAAACTTTACAAAAATCCCCAAAACTTTTTAGATCTTTAAGAAAACTTTAAGATCTTTCATGAAAACCTTAATCAAGTTATAGAGTCCGTTGATTAGAAGTTTATAAGACACTTTTAATCTTAAAAGTCCAAGATCAACATAAACAAAACTTAGAAAATTAACATGCAAAGAAAAGAAGAAGAAAAATTACAAGATCAAAAGAAAAATCTAACTATTACATTTTCCTTCACTTTCATCCGAAATACCCACCAAGGAAAAGGGTTGGTCTCCTAGCTTTTTAGGTCTTTGGCTTGGTTCCTCCTTCTTCTTTCTCCTCACTCACGACCCTCTCTCTTCTTTTTGTGTATGTGTTGAGAGCTTAATGTTTATTCTCAACAAAGTGTGTTTGGAAAGATGAAGGAAATGAAAGAAATGAAAGAAAATGAATGAGGATAGACTATGGATGGCGACTTATGTAGATAAAAGCAAGGACTTGAGATTTTCCTCTTTTGTCCTCAAAAGAATTCGGCTATGGTGCAAGTGGGAGGGGTAGTTTTGGCAACTCAAAGAGTTGCATGGGTGGAGGTTATCAAAATTAAGGAGGCATGGTGGAGGAAATCAAGGAACTAGGTTTTCTAAGTTTAGTTACCCCTTGGTTAATAGTTAGGACTTAGTTGCTAGTTTAGTTCCTCATGGCTCTAACTTAGTCTCTAAGCTTCTTATTCCTAAAATACATGAAATCATGGCATGCACATCCACACACACACACGTATCACACACATGGGCTCACTTATACGTTACACACATATACCACACACACATTCATGCATTTATCATCATATACTCTTCAATAATCAAATTTCACATGGTCCTAGGCATACATACATATATACAAAACCGAACATACATATGCATATATTCGTATAAAGTAAATTATTCATTCATATAAATCACAATAACACCCAAAAATATCAAACACATATTTTAAAAAATCAAATCACCATTTCATTAAATAATTTCTTAAGGAAGAATTCAATATTTCTTTAGAAGAATTTCAGTCATATAATCATTTCCAAAAATCAACTTTAAAACCATAACATTGTTTCTTGAAAAGTCATTCTTTAAAATCATTTACCACTTTTAAAAACGTGATTTAGAAAATTTATTTAAGAAAATATTCTTTCAAAAGCACTTTTCTCAAAGTAAACTTCTTTAGTATTTTAAATTAATACGAGGAATTTGCGGGGTGTTACAAACCACGTAATTTAAATGAAACTGATTCATACATTGTTATTTTGTTAATTGCATTTTCATTTTTTTTATGTTACAATCTTGTTTTGTTAATTGCATTTTCAATCTTTTTATTCAATTATAAAATCTCGATCCACATATATTCCTATTTTTCGAGAGTTTTTTTTAGAAGGTATTGGAGCATGTAGAATATGTCCAGTTTGGTATTGTTGCATACTACAACTTGCTAATCATTGGATATGCACAATTAACAATGAGTAAACTTAATGAATATATATGATACATAATGGACTACAAAATAAGTAAACTTAATGATCTTAACGTTATGTTTAAAATAGGATCAAAGAAGGCTCGAGATTAAATTATACTTTTGCAAATGGCCATGTTATCCCTATAAAGAGTGTAATGAGATAATTTAGATTTCTAGAACAATAAAAATGACATACATTTTCATATACCTCAACCGCACTTAAATTGATAATTTAAGAATTAAACATATATATATATATATATATATATAAAACAACGACAATGACACAACTAAATAGATAGAGTAATGTAATAATGGAAATAAAGTTAAATAAGATTATTTGGAGAAGAGAAAAACTTTTATTTCCAATAGACCACATAAAACTTCAAAAAAAATTAATCATGAAATATTTTATTATCAGTACTAATTTGCGGGTCTCTTATGTTATTCCTTGAGTTCCTTTTCTATCCACAACTAAAAAATAAACCAATAAAAATGATATACTTAACTAATTAGTGCAAATTAACAATGGGAGATAAAATTATTTGGAAAAGAGAAAAACTTTTATCTATAACTATTAATAAAGGAAGAGTATGTTTAGTGTCCTCCATTCTTAATAAAAAATACCCAATAATAAAAAAAAACCAAAAATTACTTAACCACCCCGTTTAAAAACCTTCGGCTTTGAGGGTGGTTTTTTTCCTTTAAAATTTTAATCTTCAATGGGTTGTTTGGCTCTTATGGTTGTTTTTTTTTCTTTTAAATATCAACTTGCTGTTGTAAAATATAATTATTTGTTAGTTGTTATTTATTTATTTTTATTTCAAAAAGCATTTATTCAATTTAATTTTGTATCTTAAAAAAGTACAGTACTTCTTATTTGTTTTACAAAGCAGTTTTATTTAGTACTTTAAATTTACTTTCAATATGTCGTATTACAGTTTGAATTTAAGGGTTGCACTGGTTGGAAAAATTAAACTCAACTTAAAAGAAGTTTCAACTGTAACATCCTAAAATTTAATATCCAATTTAATTAGAATAATTTTGATTGAAAATAATGGAAATCCTAGAAATAGGTTGAGACTTAAAGCATAGGATAAAACCTTAGCAAAGAACACGAGAGTTCGAGTATAACTGACCAGACCTCGTTCCGACCAAATTCTCTCTTAGCCGACCAACTAGCGATGTGCAGGGTCACAGACCCAAATTAGCCGAGCATTACACCTTATTGTCTTATTCCGAGCGGGTGCTCCCAAGATCCCAAGTGCCGAGATCCTATCACGCCCAGCTAGAGCCAAGCGCTTACGCTCGAACAAACAACTTGCGCATCGTTATCTACGCCAGACGTACAAATGTCTCTTTCAATCGCTGTTCGTCCCTTTCAAATCACAGTTGTCCTTTTCAAATCACTACTGGTGGCTTCCTCAAGAAGCCAATAAATCCTAGCCACTTGTTCCCAAAGCTTCTCAAAGAAGCCTCTCTCTAGGAGCACATGATCTTCTCTCAAGGGAAAATAAAAACAGAACCACGTCCAACACACTAACAAACGTGATACTCCTCTTCTTCATCTTCTTAATTTTTCTCCTTAGGGCACTAGTGATAAAACCACTCTTTCTCACCTCACTTACAGACTCTACTCTCTTAACATTCACTAAACTTCAACCACTAGCTTCCAAGAACCAAAGACCATTCCCTCCGCTTTCTCTTGAGCTTCGAGTTCTCCTCAGCATTTCTAAGGCCCCGTTAAGGCGTCACCAAAGATTAAAGGGACCACGGTTTAAGGAGTTCAAACGCGAAGAACAAGACTCAAACTCATAGAGCATCCTTATCTCTCATGGTTTTGAGGTAAGGAGTGAGTGTTACCTTAGCTTAGGTTTGGGTTTCTAGTGTGATCGTAGTGAGTACTAAGAATGGGTGTTAGATTAGGATATTGAGCTGTAGGATAGTGGATATAGAATATTAATGGAGAACGAAGATTAATAAAAAGAAACCAGTAAAGATAAGGTGAAATATGTGTATGTTAAAATCATAGTGGTTGTGTAAATGTGTGTAAAATGTGATAACTGTTTATTTATGTTTGGTACTGTTCGATTTGCATGTGAGCCAACCATAGGTGGCCGAGATGGGGGAAAGGGTGTAAAGTACTGGATAATAAATTTAATAAGGAATAATAGCTAAAGAACAGAAATTTTAACAAGAAGACAAGTGAAATGGTAAAAAGGGAAATGAGCCGAGAGAATCCAAGAGTGAATGAGAAAGAAATGAAAATGAATAAAGTAAAGGATTAAAAAGAAATGTGGATATGTGGTGTATCCGAGCGCCATAAGTCGCACATGTGTGTTGTGTGCAATAAGTCGCGTGATGAGAACTTGTGGTTCGGCCAGGTCTTGTAAGTCATTTGTCCGGGCGTTGTAAGTCGCGCATGTGTGTTGTGTGCATCACAAGAGGGACTGTTTGCTTAGACCGCGAATCTGTGGTGTGATCCAGGTCTTGTAAGACATTTGTCCGGGCGCTGTAAGTCGTGCATGTGTGTTGTGTGCAATAAGCCGCATGAGGGACTGTTTGCCTAGACCGCGCTTGGGGCGCTGTAAGACGCATAGAGGGTTATGCGCAATGATGGACACACATTTTATCCAAAAGATATGTGAAATATGAATGAAAAATTGAAAAGTGAAATGAAAAGAGGAAAGAAGGTTGATCAAAGAAAATGCAAGACATGATAAAAGAATAAAAGTGAGAATGGTCGGAAATGGGTGAATAAAAATGAAAGGTAAAAGATTCAAGAGAGAATAGATATGAGCCGAGAAAAATGATGATAATTGTGAATGTTGCATGTTTTGGGACTGTGTATATGATTATATGTATAATTGCCTAACTGTGTTTGACTTGGTAGGTCGGTATGTCATATTAGAAATTGCTTACTTAAGTTCTGTGTAACGCTCACCTCCTTACCATTTTTTTCAGGTACCGAGTCCGAGCAAGCACTGTCCCCAACCGAGCAGGTTCACTCTCCCTCACAGGGAGAGTAGGTTTTTTTAGTCGAACACTGGTCCATGTTCTCGGTCCTCTAGACGAGTAAAACACTGATGTTTTGTTTACTTTGTTTATGTAAAAATTAACGTTCCTAGACTATACTGTTGTGCACTTCGGTGCTTTATGTAAACATGTATTCTGGTTGGCACTTAGAAAACTATGAATGCAAATGAGGTTATTAAGTTAATCGAAGAAAAATTTTCAAGTCCTAAAATTAATTGAGGGTAAGATTTAATTAGGATGTTACATCAACCGTTTGGCAAATTCAAACCAATAGACACATTGTTTCGGTCTTTATTGTTATATAACAACTACTACTGCATGAAGAGGGATATATATTGTAACACCCCAAAATTTTAATCCCTTATTAATGAAATGTTAATTATAAAAATTATTATAATTAATTATTTCTATTTTAATCTTTGATTAAAATCTGTGTTTATGTTATTAGTGAATGTGTGAACTTAATTTGGTAATTATATTTATGCATAAATATATAATTTGCATATTAGTCCCTGTTTTGGGACCTATAAGTAATTATAGGAAAGGTTTTGGAGGGAAAGAAAATAAAATATATATTTTTCAAAAAACTGACCAAAGTACTCGAGTATTTCTGAGAATACTCGAGTATTCTGGTCAGAGTTGCACGAGTTAGTGCGTTTTGGTGAGTCACCACCAACGATTCTCACCGTTTGACACGAAATCACCCTCCAACCACGTTCCCAGTCGTCGTGTCGACATGCATGAGCCTTCAACCACTCTATATAATCCAATTGAACCCGAATTGAGAGGCATTTGGCCAATTTGTTGAAGGTTTGCATGTGTTTAGGGTTCCTGGGTTCTTCACTTCGATTCTCTTTCCTTGAGTTGAATTAAGTTCCAAACTATACACCAATACAAAGCTCACATCACGAGCTTTGTATAGACACCGAAATCGTGAGTTGAGATTGTGTGAGTTGGGAGATTTGGACCTCGAAAGTGAAGCTTGGTTGCTGTCAAACCATCTCTGGAGCTTACTTTGATTCCCAATTTTGGTAAGCTCACGCATTCTATGAGTCTAAAACTTGTTTCTTTAGTTAGTTGGTGTTGCATAGAGTCTAGAGAAACTAATTTCCCCAATTCTTATTGTTGTTTTATGTGTCAACCAATTCGATTTTGGTGCTCTGGTCAAACTGTTCTGCATGTTGGTGCTTGAAGTCGTTTTTGGTGTTGGAGAGCTTTTTCTTGTGAATCTTCTGTTGGTACACGTCTGAGAGGTAAGGGGAAAGCTTTCTATTCACTAGATAGAGTTTAAATTGCATGAATTTGATTAGAGAGCCACCAAGAGGCTCTAAGGGCTTAGATTGAATAGGGAAATTGGCTTGGAGACCAACTTGTGCTCTAAAGTTGTTTTGAGCAAGTCCCATATGATGCATGCAAACTATTTTGAACTTAAATTCACAAGTTTATTGAGTATATTGCAATTTAGTATGTTGAGTTGTGAATTTTCAAGTTTATGCATAATCTTGTGAATCTCTGTAAATTCTGTAATTTGATGTGTTCTAAGTGCTCGAACATGTTTAATATATGGTATATGAACTCTGTTAATCATTGGATTGAATTAGAAATGGTTAGAATTGAAAATGGTATGTAAAAACCAAGTTTTCAGTCTATTCTGTCTGATAATACTCGAGTAGATGGCTCGATACTCGAGTATTTCGTGATGCACCAGTATGTCTTTTTGCACCACGACTCGAGTATTAGGTTTAGGACTCGAGTATTAACAGATGCAACAAGAATGATTACTGATGAACCACACGAGTAATGCATGAACTACTCGAGTATTCTGGGTTGATGAACGACTCGAGTATTTCATGAACTACTCGAGTATTTTTAGAAAAAAACTGAAACTTGACTTTCTGAAAAAGTAAGAACGACTCGAGTAAAATTATGGACTACTCGAGTAAAACTAGAAACTGAAGAACTACTCGAGTATTATAAAGAATACTCGAGTATTTTAGCCAGAAACTTAAAAATACCATTTTTAATTCTGGATCATTCTGTTAATACTTAAATGATAATAATCCAAGTGATCTAAGACTTAAAAGAAATTGATTGATGATGGTATGAAATTATTGAATTAATAATTTGAGATATTATTAATTGAGATATACCAATCAATTCTTTTAAGTTAAGAAATTGCATTCATTCTGGAGTTCGGATGTTAGATCGATATTCATGTTTGGGTAACATGAGGAGGGCCTCTGGGAGTGCCAACTGACGGCTTGCTTGATGACACGTTATGGTTGATGACGTGGCCAGCGAAAGTTAGATGCTGATGATATGGTTATTCCGTTGAGACGACGGGACGTTGCTCGAGGAGCACGTTATGTACCATTTCCAAGCTTGTCGTGTACATTCTTGGTGAATGTACGAATGTTGTACACCTAGGAGTACAACGCACTATTGAGTGCTGATATGAAGTAAAGGATGGACGTCAGAGAGTGACATAGATTGATGGAGATAGGATTGAGAGCTAGACTCATACATCATGCCACTCATTTAACCTAAAGTTGATGAATAAAATAAGTATGAGCATCTTACTTGCATTAAATACTTGCTAAGTGCTAAATGTGGTTGTTGATTATTGCTGCATAGTTATATATTCATATTGTGCATTTATTTATGCTCTATTTATTATGTGTATAGAGTTGCTTATCCCTGTGCCCTTGTAGGTGATGTCACGTTACATCGCTTGCATCGAGATCCGACCACTTCCTAGTGGCATATGGATCTACGAGGATCACCGAGCGGTATTTGAGGGTGAGGTAGAGGTTACCTTCTACCACCCCAACCCGCTGATCCGGTTTCGTCCTCGTAGGTTTAGGATCCCCATCATATACACTATGCACGTACCACCCTTTTACACTTACCATGGACCACCTCCCACACGACCAGCTCGCTCATATCACAGTTTTCGCTTTCGACCTACCCGCTCACACCCTTTTTCTTCTAGAGTCGTCCGCGAGGAGACTCCCCCATCTGATCCTAGGAGCCCTGTTAGGGTCTCGCCATCACCTGACCCTGTACCCAGTGGTAGGGTACCCACTCCTTCGGATGAGATAGAGGAGGACCTTGTGGAGGACGAGAGCAGAGGCGAGCCTGTCATTCACTCTACCGGGAGTCAGTGGAGGGACGATGATCCCTAGGTATGTGCATAAGGTAGATGATGAGGATCAGGGATCCGGTGTGATGGATGTTGTGGAGGAGATGATACTGCTGCTGATGATGTTGGATGATGACTACTGCTGTTACTTCTTGGAGACTTCTACTACTACTACTGCTGCTACCAATGCTATGAGACCAGCTTTAGAGTTTTATATTTTGATATGTATATATTGTGGATATTCCTTTTGAAAACTCTTGAGTTATGGTCTATTTTTGATGTATATATATATGCATAGCCTTATGGACTTGTACTGGGATATGGAGATCTTTACCTCTGGACTATGTATTACGTACCTTTTGCTATATATAAAAATCTATGTTTATATTATGGTTTATTACATACTCCTGCTATTTCCGCTTACTCTGATATTGATTTAAAAGGAATTCGGCTATGACATTTTAAAATGGTATCAGTTATTTAAATGAACGACTGGATGGCATTACTTAGGTTCCATTACATGAAATGTAATATATTCTATTTTCAAAAGAGAATGCTATCTACGATTTGCGAAACTAGTTCTTGAGTAAATCAAAGGTCGAATTCAGTTTTAAAGTAATCCATAAATTATTCTCCAAATATCCTATCTTTTAGTTTGTGCACCCGCCTCTATAGAAAATGAAAAAGAAAATTTAAGTCCTGTATTTTCTAATACTAAACAAGTCCATATAATTACGAGTAATATTTTATTTATTACTCTGATTTCTAGTATTGTATTTGAGGGTGTCACACTGAGTGGTATCAGATCAAAAGTCAGATCCTGTAGTAGTTGAAGTAGTTCCAGAAAGGTAGTCATCAACATCAAGCAGGTATCCACAGGGCATATTTATGGTTTTGAATGCTAGTATCTTGCTTGTTTTGAGCACTAGATACAATTGAATGTTTTGTTTGAGGTTATGGTTATAGCCTTAGTATAGGTGGTGTGATAAATGTTTCTTTAGTTCATCATATGTGACCATAAGTCCATAGCACAGGTCTATTATGGCAACTAGAAACCAAAATCATACTAACGCGATGTTAGAGAGAATTACCGCGGTGCTGGAGTCTATGCAGCAACAGCAATCTCAGCAACCACCGCAACCGGTTAATCCACCTCATCAGTGTAATGTGGGTAATACCGAGGCTAAGAGTTTGGCGGATTTTAGGAGTTGTAATCCACCCAAGTTTGAAGGAGGATTTAAACCTGAGGAGGCTAATAAGTGGATTCATACCATGGATAAAATCTTCAGAACATTGGATCGCACGGAAGCTCAGAAGGTGGCGTATGCAGTCTATATGTTGGAAGATGAGGCTGAAAACTGGTAGAATCATAAGATTCAGCTCCTGCATTATAAAGGAAGGGATGTTAATTGGGGTGTATTTATGGAGAAGTTTCTCAATAAATACTTCCCTGAGGATTTGAGGAGAAAGAAGGAAGTGGAATTCTTGCAGCTGAAGCAAGGAGACATGAGTGTGGGTGAGTACGCAGCCAAGTTCGAGGAATTGATGAAGTACTCCCCATATTACCAGAACAATCCAGATGAAAGAAGTAAGTGTATCAAGTTTGAAGAAGGCTTAAGGCCTAAACTGAAATCTATTTTCAGTTATCAACGGATTCAGAGCTTTCCTGCACTAGTAGACATGTGTAGGATGTATGAGGATGACAAGAAGGCAGAAGGATTGCAAGCATCAGAGAGGAAAGATAGCCAGAATTATGGACCTCAGAGGCACAAGGGTTTCAACAATCGAGGCAAAGGACCATATGAACGCCGAGGGAAAGGCAAAGGAAAAGTTGGAGGTAGTGATGGAAGAAATTTCCGGAGTGAGGCTCCCTATTGTGACAAGTGAAAGCGTCGCCATCATGGCCGTTTTTGTTGGACGACAAGTGGCTGCTTCAATTGTGGAAAACCGGGACACTTTGCGAAGGACTGCAAGGAACTGGCCAAGACCAATTCAAGAGGGACAGCTGACAAGCCCGTGGTTCAAGGAAGGGTTTTCACGCTTAGTGGTGTGGAGGCAAGCCAATCCTCTGATCTTGTGCAAGGTAATTACCTGCTAAATGGTCAGCTCTATAATGTGTTGTTTGATTCTGGTGCAACGCATTCATTTGTTTCATATGAATTGTAAATCGTTTGAGTTTACCCATATCTGAGCTATCATACACTCTTAAAGTAGAAACCCCTACTAATGCTCCTGTAGTTGTTTCTAGAGCATGTCTTAACTGTTGTATAGAAGTGTTAGGACAAACCTCTAGGGTAGATTTGATCTGTTTACCCTTATCGCAATTGGATGTGATCTTGGGAATGGATTGGTTAAACCGAAACCAAGTGATCATTGATTGTGATAGAAAAATAGTGATATATAGAAACCCAAAACCTTCAGGCTATATGTGTCTGTTCAACACTGAAGTGGAGGAGAATGGCCCAAGGATTGAAGAGATCTCCGTTGTCAGAGATTTTCCTGAGGTATTCGCTGACGAGATATCGGGTTTACCACCAAAGAGAGAGATTGAATTAGGGATTGATTTGATTCCGGGAGCTGGTCCCATTTCTATCGCTCCTTATAGAATGGCACCACTGGAGATGGCTGAGATGAAGAAACAGATTGAAGAGTTGTTGCAAAAGCAGATGATCCGACCAAGTGTATCGCCTTGGGGTGCTCCGGTTTTGTTCGTCAAAAAGAAAGATGGTAGTGTGAGGATGTGTATCGACTATCGGCAGTTGAATAAGGTCACAATCAAGAACAAGTATCCTTTACCAAGGATAGATGACCTTATGGATCAAGTTCGTGGGGCTTCAGTATTTTCCAAGATTGATCTGAGATCGGGGTATCATCAGATCAGGATTAGAGAAGAGGATATCTCTAAGACTGCATTTCGATCCCGATACGGGCATTATGAGTATGTTGTGATGCCGTTCGGATTGACTAATGCACCAGCTATTTTCATGGACTACATGAATCGAATCTTTAGACCCTAGTTAGATTCATTCGTGGTTGTGTTCATTGACGATATCCTTATTTATTCCAAGAGTCCGGAGGAACATGCTGAACACTTGAGAATAGTGTTGAATGTCCTAAAGGAGAAGCAATTGTACGCCAAACTTGCAAAGTGTGAGTTGTGGTTGGAGGAAGTTAAATTTTTAGGACATGTAATCTCAAACAAGGGGATAGCGGTTGATCCGGCGAAAGTAGGTTCTGTTTTACAATGGGAACAACCGAAGTTGGCACGGAAGTGAGAAGTTTTCTTGGTTTGGCTGGCTACTATAGAAGATTTATAGAAGGTTTCTCGAAGATTGCATTACCATTGACGAAGCTAACTCGGAAATACCAACCATTTATATGGGATGAGAAGTGTGAAAGGAGTTTCCGAGAGTTGAAGGAAAGATTGACATCATCTCCTGTGTTGATTTTGCCTGATCCACAGAAGAATTTTGACGTGTGCTGTGATGCATCGAAACAAGGACTTGGGAGTGTTTTGATGCAAGATGGAAAGGTAGTCGCTTATGCCTCAAGACAACAAAAAGTTCAGGAGCAGAACTAACAATATATTATATAATGATATAACTCAAAATAGAAGATAGATGAGTATTTAGAACTTGAAAATGAACTGTGTAGAAGATTTTCAATGTGCACAAAAGGATGAATTGAATTTTGCATTGAGTCCTAGTTCTCTTTTCTTATTGTTATATATATCCCTCTTCATGCAGTAGTAGTTGTTATATAACAATAAAGACCGAAACAATGTGTCTATTGGTTTTGAATTTGCCAAATGGTTGAAATTTCTTTTCAGTTGAGTTTAATTTTTTCAACCAGTGCAGCCCTTAAATTCAAACTGTAATACGACATATTGAAAGTAAATTTAAAGTACTAAATAAAACTGCTTTGTAAAACAAATAAGAAGTACTGAACTTTTTTAAGAAACAAAATTAAATTAAATAAATGTTTTTTGAAATAAAAATAAATAAATAACAACTAACATATAATTATATTTTACAACAGTCCCCCACTTATTTCATAAAACATTTGGAAAAAATTTGGCGAAAAATTATTCTGGGTTAATATCACGGATGTAACGCATCGTTCCTGGTGCTTTCTGGGCTATGAACCAAGACTAGACCAATAGAATTTAACATACGGTGCATTGGTGGGGTTGAGTTCTATGAACCAATGACACTCTGATGTAAGTAGGGATCCTACCAGTCACACTACAACCAACAATTCTTGCTGTTATTGTAGAATCAAAGAGCTTTTGATGATGTCAAATATATAAGCTCGGCTTGTGCTTAACGTAAGTCTTATCAGTTCCACTAAAGGTACAAGCTTTGCAGAAGCTCGGAAACTCAGTTTTGCGTATGCGTTCCGCCTAAGGCAATGGCTATTAAGAGGCTCGGAATGATAGGATTCCAAGCTATCTGCAACAAGTCAGCTTTTGAAGCTAAAGCTCGGCATGGGCTCGGCTCTTGATCAAAGCTAAGTTCATCCAAGTTTGCAGGCTCGTTTTCTCATCTCAAGGCAGTAAGCTCGGATGATGATTTGCTTGGTACTCGCTCGGATTAAGCTTGGAACAGCCACCATCAGAAAGAGAAAACAAGCTCGGGTTGGTCTCACTCAACTTGTCTGATTGCCACGCTCAGTTCAAGCTCAGTAATACCAAGATCGAACAAAGCGCAAAGCTCGGCAATCACTGTTCATCGTCTACAACAATGCGTCGTCTTCAACCTTCGGACTCTGCTCAGCTGTTCCGTACTTTTTATTTCCGTTGAGTCTGGGTAGAAGTCCTAGGTTTAGCTCCTATGCTCTGACAAGTTTGAAATTCAAAATGAGTTAAACCAAAGGTTGGTGAAACGTCACCATCACTGCTCTGCTGTCATTGTTACCGTTGGAAACCCCATGACTTTTCCGTACGACTTTCTCTCTCTCTTTCTCTGGTCTCTGGACATCAGAAGAGATTATAAATAGGGGTCTTCAACAGTAACAAGATATAGAGATCTTTTGAACAATTTTTGTTGCAACACACTTTCATTGAAAAACAGAGCAGAATCAAAATCTCACAGAAAAGAAAAAGTGCTTTTGAATTTTCATAAGAACTTAGAGATTCAAAACTTTCAAATCCAAACTCTAAGTTCAACAAAATTCTTTTCTGTGATACCCTTCACAAAAATCGACTCACTCTTGAACTTAATACTGTCATACTCATTCGAAGAGTGTTTCGTACTGGAGCCAGACTATCTCATAATCTTTTTCATTGTGTCTGCTGTAGTGGAAAGCTGTTCTCTGATCGAGAAAGCCTTTCCGTGGTGAAAAGGTTCCAAAGAGGTTCTTTGGTCATCAGTTTGTCGTGGGTAGGCTGTCACGAGTTTGGTAAACTCGGTTGACTGGATAGGTCTAGAGGGGTGGCTCTTGTAAATCCTTTTGTAACCCAGAAAATCGATTTTTAGTGAAAGCTCTCTAAAAGGTTTTTAGAGGGGACTGGACTAGCTCTCGGGGTGAGAGTGAACCAGGATAAATCTGTGGTGTTAAGTTTTATTTCTTTACTGCTTTTTATTGCTCGGCTTGCTCGACTGGTTATCCGCTGGCTTAATCATCAAGCTTTTAATTTACTCTGTGATTGCTCGGTTTTTTAAGTGTTTCTCGGAAAACCTAGCCTTGAAGCAATTGTGTTAATCGATTAACTAGTTTATTCATCTGGTTAATAAATTAACATTGGTTGCTAGGTAGCTCGGTTAATCAATTAACCTTACTGTTTATCTGTTTGGTTAATCAATTAACCGTGACTGCTCGGATAGACTTTGAATTTTAGTCAAAACCAAGAACAACCACTTAAACTATTTTCAAGAAATCGAAAAATTGCCATATCACAATCAATCTCCTATTCACCCCCCCTCTACTCGATTGTTAGGCCTCTTGTTGGTTTCCAACAGTTATCACCGATTTGCGCTCTTACAACCATGCGCGTGCCTGAGTGTTCATAAGAGCTCTAGAAATAGTGCCACCAATTTCATAGGTGTTGTAACACCCCGTGTAACCCTGCCCTTTTGACTCACTTCTACAAGTCCCAAATCAAGGAATCATTTTAACCTAATCGATTTAAGAAATGATTTAAAAGAGATTTAATTTCATGATGAATTTTATGCATTGCGATTTAATTTACTTGTGTTGTAATTTGGTGTGCTTGATTGTTTGAGGTTTTAATTGGAATTTCGTTTTAATTGATTTATATGCTTTTATGGAAAAGTATTTTCTAAATTTCAAGGAATCAAAGTCCAATCACCTCTAGAAACCCTAATCGATGAGTGAAACCCTAATCGAGCTCTTAATCTTTGATTAAGTGCTTAATCACTCTCTTAAACCCTAAACCCTTTTGGTTAGTGAACTGATCCAAAAATTAGATTTTCTTAAACCCATGATTAAGTTTTTTTTATTAGCACCTTAATCCTTGATTGAGCCCTAATTACTAAGGATTAGTGAACTAAACCTAGATTAATTGACCTAATCCTACCCTAATCATGATTAGAACCCTAATTAAGTACCCTAAACCTAATTAGTCAATCTAACCTACCCTGAACCTACCTTGGCCGAATTTTAGATGCATGGCTTGGCCACCAAGCTCACTTGCATGATTGCCAAGTAGCATGCCCTTTTTGGTCAAACCATGACATCACCACCATGACATAAGCATGACCTAAAGGAAGGAAGAAAAAGTGAAGAAAAGGAAAGGAAGAGGAAGGTGGCCGTGGGAGCCTTGAAGCAAAACTTGGCCTCCAAGTTTATGACTTAATCCCTAAGTATTGCAAATATACCCCCCATGCAAACCCTTAGTAGCAAATAATAAAAATAGAGAAAGATAAAAGAGAGGGACCAAACCGTGTGAGAGAGTGAGCAAATTCATTTCCATTTCTCATTCTTGTTTCTTCACCATTTCTTTCTTTCTCTCAACAAACTACAATACCAACACCACCCAAAACCGTGAGGGAGAAAGAGTAATTCAAACACAAACACTTTCCTTGTTTTCATTTCCTTCCAAGACCAAACACATAACACTAAGAGCACCATCAAGCTCTTAGTGAGAAAGTGAGAAAGAGAAAGAAGAGAGAGTGGCCGAATCTAGTGAGGAGGAGAACCAAGCTTTGAACTCTTCTTGATCTAAGCTAGATCAAGCTAAACTAGTGAAGAGGAGGAGGAGAATCCATGGACCTTAGGAAGAGAACATGAAACCGTGAGGAGAGGAGAGAGATCAAAGACTTTGGACTTGAATCCTTGAAAATTTTAATTAAGTAAGAAATTGTTTCATGATCTAAAAGTTTTAAAATCTTCTTCTTTGATTCTTATTCTCTTTCATTCTTTCTTCTAAAACTTTGATTTTTGTTTAAAAAAAAAGTGTTGATGCATGTTTGTTTTAGATCTAATGATTTCCTCCACATGCATGTTGATATTTGAACTCGATCTTGAAGTTTTGTTAAGGAAACGTTTTCTCTTATAATCTTGAGTTTTCTTCTTGATTTCTTAAAAGAATTTGATGTTGAAGTTTTAATACGAAGATCTTTGAAAATGATTGATTTCCTTGGTGATTTTTCTTGTGATGTTCACGGTTTACATTTGATTTTCTAGGTTAGAGATTTTGATGTTGAAACTTGCTATGTGCATGTGATCATCTTGAGATTCTAAGCATGGATTGGAAGTTTGAAACTCTAAGAAAATTCTTTTTAAGGAAATCATGAATTGGTCACGGTTTTGTTAATTATTTGAATATGAGTTTGATTTTCTTTTGATTGATCTCTTGCATGGGATAATCTTGAGATGTAATGATGTTTTGAATGAAAATAAATTATAGGATTTACTATGATAGTCACGGTCTAGACTTGATATTTAGGTTAGGAGTTTTAATGTTGTGTTTAGGTTATGTGCATGTGTTTTTCCATGAACTTTGAGTTGATTTTTGTATGTTGAATGTAAAATCCAATTTGTTTAAGGGACCTATGTATGTCACGGTCTCACGTAGAAAATGCATGCTAGGATTATGCTTTTGTTTGCTTGATGAATTATGTGAACTTGTTATTGAATTTAGAGTTGTTTTAAGTCTTGGATTCTTGAAAAAGTTTTTGAGGAAAACCTACTTAAGGTCACGGTTTAGACCTTAATTTTTAAGTTGAATTTTATTAATTAAATATGTGTTAATGTCATGGAATTATATGTTGATTTGTGAAGATTGTTCTTTGAGAAAATGAGTTCTTAAAACAACCCTTGAAGCGTACGGTTTTGACATAGCTTTGCATGATGAGATTATGTTTTACTATGATGGAATTAATTAAGTAAAAGACAAATGAAAATGTGATTAAGTGTATGTGTGATGCATGACTTGAATTGTGTATGCTTAAGTGTTTGATTTCCTCATTTGACTTGGGCTATATGTGTGGATAAGTTGTGAACATGTTTATGCGCAACTTGAATGGTTTGTGATTGTGAAATGTTTGGAATGAATGAATGTTTGTTTGATTTGTTTAACTTGAGTACCTTGCTGCCCTCACGAAGGTTTAAGTGTTTGAACTTGATAAATTATTGATATAAGTGTTTATTTGATTGTTTCAAGATGCTTGATTTATCTATGTGTTTGAATTGGTTTTCAACCATGGAAAATGAATTTAGAACTTGGGACATGATGCTGTCCAGAATTTTGTGGACTATGTTTTTTATTTAAAAATGTTTTAAAAGTGTTTTCAAGATGTTTTAAAGTTGAGTTTTTATGGATATTCGATCTAGGTCAAAATTGGTTTTGAAAAGTGCGATTTTTCGGTGTTTTTGGATTTGAACTCAAAGCTGTCCAAGAGGGACCAGCAAAGAGACTTCTTAATTAAAAAAATTTAATTGATTATTTTCTCATGATTTTAAAGTATAGGAGCTAGTGTTTGATTTTGGACAAGTTTGATTGAGAGAATTGATGTGTCGGTTTTAAAATAAAGACAATGTCTGGATTCTCTTAAGTTGTTTTGAGAATAATTTAAGAACAATATTAAAATAAAACTTAATACTCATATATATTTACCTTCTGGGACTTGGAAGAAGTTGGATCCGGGCAGACGGGGAAGGAAGCCTACCACTCGGAGCTTGTAGATTCGGTAACCGCGAATCCAGGTGAGAGAGAAGTCTTCCCTAAGATACTGTGGTAGCTAGGTGACTTATTAGGACGTCCCGGATCATCTCAAAGGTCGGGAATAAGTGGTTGAAGTCAGTAGTATAAGTGACAATTGTTTGATTGTGTGGCCACTTATATGAATGTGACAAAAACCACACTATTATTGTGTGATGTAGTATGTGATAGCATGTTTGTTTATTTATCTATTTAAGTTATTTATGATGCTTATTGTATGCTGAATGACTGTTGGACATGGTCATGTCCTTAAAAAGAAATGAAAATAAATTGAAGGTGATGGAATAGCAAGAAAGGAATAACGATGAAAGATAAGAGATTGAGTGGGAAAGAGAGATAAGAGTTGTCCAGAAAGGAAATTAAAAGTGAGAATGAGAACGAGCCAGAGCTGGGGAATGTGATATGATTGTGAGACGAGAATTGGACTGAGTTGAGCTGAGATCCTCTGTTCTTGGTTTTAGTCTGGGAGCTAGTGTCGAGCTGGGCTTGCTCCTCCACTAGCGCCCAACACAAAGATTTTTGAAAAAGAGCTTTGAAAATAGATTTTTCGAACAGATTTGTAAAAGAAAAATTTTGTAAAGAGTGGAGAAAAGAAACGTTTTCGAAAAGGTTTTTGAAGTGGGATTTTTAAAGAAGTGTGAAACAATACTTTTGAAGAAATTCTTTGAAATGTTGTTTTTAAGGAAGGGCTGGGAAGACAATGTTTTGGAAATAAAGTTTTAAGAGAGCTTTTGGAAATGAAAGTCTTTGAGAGATTTTTGGAAAGAGTGTTTGTAAAATGTTTGAGAAATAAGGTTTCGGGAAGTTGTGGGATTATATTTGAGAAGGATGGCAAAAAATGAAGATTCAGAGGAAACAATGAGGGTGTGATTGAGTTTGAAAAATGAGATGTGATTAAGTTGAGGAACTCCCAGCTCTGAGCTATGTGCGATTTTGAAAGTGCAAAGATAGTGGTCGGGACTCACTGAAGGGATGCACGAAGGGTGAGTCGACCAATAGGTTAATTAAACAAAATACCTTAAAAGACATTAACAACGAATACGGTGAGGTATGAGAGTGCAAAGTAGTGGAGAGGAAGGTACCCCGGATATCAGGGATATTCGGGTTGATGAATGCATTAGGGTAGGCTCAGGCGGTAAAACGTCACGTTGCCTTGAGTACTATTCTGGGCGGAATGAACCCCACATGTGGCGTACTAACGTGGTAGGGACTGGGTCTAATGCCGTGGTAAGTTCCGCACCCGGGACCGGAATAGTGCTGTCACCCCTATGGCAGTTCAGGAACAATGAGAGGGACTGGAGTGGGGCAATTGCTTGCCACTGCGAGGCAGTGTGCCATGTTATTATGTATTGAGGCTGGGCCTCCTGGTCTGGGACCATTTGTGATTGACAGCTATCGTGCCCGCACGGTAAAGGTCCTGTACTCCTGTTTGCTTCCGACTAGGTGGTTGGTTGGCCGAGGAGATGTAGGCTTGTAATGTGAGTGCTAACTACGAAGGAAACGCGTACCTCGATGATTCTTTAACTCCCATAATCATCGATGGTTCTAATTCAATAAAACACTATAAGAAAAAGATTGGTATATATAAAGAGTGAATGTTGAGAAGTGTGGAAAGTAAAAAGAGGTTGAGAATGGAAACATTGAAAATATATTATGCCCCATGAGTGGGGGAGGGAAGGAACAAAAGTGGAGAGCTAGGAAGAAATTAATAATGGATAGAATGAAATGGTATAATAATAATATGTTTGCCTGTAGTTTTGTATGTGTTGTGTGTTATTGGTGTGTGTCCTATTATTTTACCTACCGTAATTCCACACCGTCGACGCTACGCGTCGGGGATGCTTACTCTCTCCTGTTCGTTGTTCTATTGGTGCTGCTGATATCGCAACGGGCAGACGGAGCATCACAGGAAGATCACCACTCCAAATAAATCGGAGCTGGAGCTTAACGACAGAAGTGACTTCACTTCGAAGATAAAAAAGAGACTCAAGAGGAAGGGGAAATTTCATCCGATGGTCTTCATCCGAGTAGCGTAGCGGAAGCTGCAGTAGGAAATTTAGTTTGAATTATGTACAGTGTTTTGAGTCAAGGATTACCAAACAATGTACCATTTATGTACACGGCTAGACTTAAATCCTGTTTTGAGAGGTGACCTATCTTGAAAGAAAGATCAATGTAAACTTTTGAAAATCCGTTAAGAGTTCTAACGTTCTCGAAACTAAATAATTTAAGAAGAGGATAGTTTTATGAAATGGACTGTTTTAGGAACAACTCGGTTTTCGAAATAGAGCGTTGAAGGACATCGATAATTTTTCAAGAGACGTTTTCAAACCCTTCAACAAAAAAAAATGGCCTCAGTTTGCAACATTAAGAAATAAAGGTCAGTTGTTTTGGTTTTCAAAAATCGGGCTGTTACAGGAGTGGCTCCACTCCACACTTATATAGGTGATTTCATCAAGTGTATGCCGCACTTCATACACCTACATAAAGGATATGAATTTCATTAAGAGCTTTTAAACTCACCCTCTCTTGAATGCAGTATAGCAGAACTCTACACCATAGGAAGAGAAAAATTAATAGTGCTAGCAGTATTAACAAGTGACTTGTTATTACCCATATGAACCTTATTCATGGGCTCTCCAATCACAAAGGTTGGGTTCCCATCACCGTGCGTTAATGTCAGGTTGGCTTAAATATAAGTCACATTCCTCTCGATGTTTCTTGTTTCAACCTTTTTCCTAATGGCTTTGTCAGAGGATCGGCCAACTTCACTTCTGACTTCACATAATCAATGGAAATTACTCCATTTCTCAACAGTTGTTTTATCACATCATGTCTCAATCGAATATGCCTATTCTTACCATTGAAACTTTATTCTTTGCTATAGCTATTGCCGCTTGACAATCACAATGCATAGACACCGGAGGAGTTGGTTTAACTCCTAATGGAATACTTGCTAAGAAGTTTTTCAACCACTTAGCTTCATTACCAGCCAAATCTAGAGCTATAAACTCTGACTCCATTGTTGATCTAGCAATAATATTTTGCTTGGTTGATCTCCAACTAACTGCACCACCTCCAAGAGCGAATACATAACCACTAGTGGATTTTATCTCATCTGAATCTGATATCCAGTTAGCATCGCTGTATCCTTCAAGTACAATGGGAAATCCACTATATCGGATACCATAATTCATGGTTCCTCTCAAATATCTCATAAGTCTGTTTTTTGCATCCCAATGTTCCTTGTAACATCCCAAATTTAATTCCTAGTATAATTGATGATGGGTCAAGCCTAAAGTGAAGGAAGTAATGATATGGAGTTGAAACTAGTGGTTTGAAGGCTTGATTTAGGATTAATAACATAGGATATTAGGAAATTCAAAATAAAAGATTTACAACTCTAAACACAAATTCCACCGTTGGATGTGAAGTAGGATATGTGGGGAAGCATGTGTCAAAATTTGAGGAAGATCCAACGGTTAACGAAGAAGTTATGGCCGTTCAAAGTCGGGGTGCTGAAAATCCTGCAACTTAATCGATTAAGCTGCAGCTTAATCGATTAAGACCTGAAGGGGGGGGGGGGGGGATTTAATCGAGTAATACTCGATTAAATGCTGTAGATGCAGAAAATAATAAAGTGCAGCACACGTTCTTTCTCTTCCAAATTTGAACCTCACTCTTTCTCTCCCCTAGGGTTCCATTCTCCATCATCAAATCCACCAAGAGCAAGTGGGATTTCTTCATTCCGTCAACAAATCTCTTCCTTCTTCACTTAAAGTAAGTGTTTAATGCCATGGATTTCCTCTTTTCTTTCTCTAAATTCGTTTTCCCTTTCTCTCTCCTCCATCCATGGTGGTTTTTGATTCTTAAGTCATGGAAGCTCCACTTTTCTTGAGTTTTGGCATGACTCATTACATGAATGTTAATCTTTTCTTGCTATGGCTATTATATTAGGTTCCTCCCTCTTCCTTTGGACTCTAACTCAATTGGTGGCAAGGCTTTCAAGTGTAGAGCAAGCAAAATCACCTTATCTCCAAGTGTTTGAGGTAAGGGAGTGGATATAGTGAGCTTTGCCTTGTTCTAGGGAGTAGGCTCTAGTTAGTATATAATGCTTGTTAGGGTTATATGTTAGGGGAGAAAATTAGATTATAAATCCCTATGTTATTGAATATGAAATTCTAATTAATTAAATATGCATGATGAATGGATGATAAGACTAGGAAAAGGAAACCCAATAATATAGGAATGAATTAATGGATAAATGAAATTTGGTTAATGATTATATTGAAGTACATGAGGAATTGGGTAATGTGATAACGAAGCGGATAACGAAGCGGACATAAATGATTTCTATGATTAATGTCTTTATTTGTAAAGTTGTGAATTAAATGATAATTAATTGTTGTAGCTAATATATGTATGTGTTGGGGAATAAATTGATATAGGAAGAAAGGGAATGGAAACGATTAAATGTGATGAATGTGTGTATTTGTATTTAATTGCTAAATGAGTTTAAATGTTAAGTATTATTAATTGTGAACAAAGGTCATGGCTTATTAATGGAACTTGTGAATATGGGAAATGGAAGTAAAAGGATTATGTTTAATAAAAAGTAAGAGATGATTTTAATATGTGGTGTTAAAGCGAAAATGTGAGACAGTGAAATATGTAAATTGAAATGAAGTGTAATATAAATGTTGTACTATGAATGAGAATGCTATTGGATATGATTGTGATAACCGAGAAAGGAAATGAATAAGGAAAAATGGATGTTGAACTGAATAATGGGAATGGATGGTAAAAAGAATAATGGATATGGAATTGATGGAATGAGTATGGTGTGCAATATGTGAATATATGCTTATTTGCTAATTGTGTTTGACCTAGTGGGTTGTTATGTCTAGTTAGAAACTGCTTTCTATTTCATGTGCAATGCTCACTCCCTTACAGTTTCAGGTACGGAGATTGAGTTGGCACAGCCCCCGGCCGAGCAGGAGTACTTTCCCTCACAGGGAGAGTAGGGTGTATGGGTTTTAGATCGTAGCATGGATCGAAGCCTCTCATATTATTTTGATGTAAATTTAATATACATATTTTGAATGAGGCGTAGGATGTTTTGTTTTGCTAAAGTTATAACTTTCGGTTTTAACACTCAAACTTAGTATTTTTCCGCTATTACTCTGATATATTTGGAGCCCGTTGGGCCTTGTTATGATTTAGAAATATAATCTGAAGCTCTGCTGGCTATTAGTTGTTTATTTTAAATTGATTATCACAGGTTAAATTTGGGATTAGTCCGAAAAACAAACAAAACTCCGTCCGTTTGACGGTTGATTTTAATGTAATAAAAATGAATTTTCAAGTCCGTATTTTAATATAAGGGGAATTAAGGGTAATTAATCATAGGGTGTTACATTATGGTATCAGAGCAGTTTCCCTCGGCTTTTGGAGTATGAACTCACTACTCCTATGGTTACTCACCTTGCGAGTAACCCAAGTACTTAGTTTAGTGTCTAAGTGAAGTTATAGGATATTAGTAGTTTAATTTAATTATTCTATCATTAACTGGTTTCCCTTCCATGACTCAACAGTATGGCAGGGAGACGGGCTAATAATGATAGGATTGCTGCAATTCTCGAAACTCTGGTTCAATTGCAGCAGAACCAAGCCCAAGTTCAGCAGCAACAAGCTGATAATCTTGCAAACCTGCAGCAGAATCAAGCCCAGAACATTGCTGTAGCTGCAGCAGCACTTCACCCTCCTCCACCACCACCAGTGGAGATTGATTGGATGGGTCGCTTTAGAAAAAGCGATCGGCCGAAGTTTGAAGGGGGTTACAATCCCGATGGAGCTCAAAGGTGGCTCCAGGAGATGGAGAAGGTGTTTCGCTCACTGCAGCCACCAGGTGACCAGTATATGTGATTAGTGGAGTATGTTCTGATGGGTGAGGCGGAACATTGGTGGGACCAACAGAGGAGAGGTTTGGAAGCCACTCATGAGCTTATTTCATGGGTTCTTTTCAAGGTCCGTTTTCTGGGAAAGTACTTCCCGGAAAATGTAAGGAGGGAGAAGGAAGTGGCTTTTCTTGAGCTGAAGCAAGGGAGCCTCAGTGTTGGAGAATATGCAGCCCAGTTTGAGGATCTCATTCGTTATTCTGGCAGCTATCGGGATGCAGATGAACGCACTAAGTGTATCAAGTTTAAGGCTGGTCTCAATCCCAAGATCAAAACTGTCTTTGTCTATCAGGGAGTCTCTAATCTCTCTCAACTAGTGAACATGACCAGTGCTTATGAAGATTCTCTCAAGCAGGAACAAGCAGAGGAGCGAAGCAGGGCATCTTAGAAATTGTCTGGTCCTACTAGGGGCAAGGGACCGATTCAGAAGTCTGGTCCATATTCTCATTCTGGGGTCACGTTTCCCAGGGAATCCGGACCAACAGTGAATGCTTATGGTCCAATACCGACTTGTCAGCACTGCGGCATGATGCATAGGGGAGTGTGCTGGACATTGGGTCGAAAGGAGGGGTTATGCTTTCACTGTGGACAACCCGGACATTTTGCTTCAAATTGTCCTAAGAACACAATGAAGAAGGAGATTAATGCTACTAAGGCACAGAGGGCCCGTGGTGGTCCATCATTGCAGAAGGGAAAATTGTTTACCGTCAAGGGTGACGAGGTGGACCCAGCTGACATGGCCGCAGGTAACTAATGTTTGCCAAGTCCATGCGTAGTGTTTCTAAGTTCAATTGATGTGGAGTTAGTTTTCTCCTTAGTTATCTAAATAGTGAGTTATTAATGTCTTAAGGTAGAATTGCTTAAAAACATGTTGGAAACCTGCCTCTCCAAATACAATCCTGTTCTTATAGATAACATATGAAAGACCTTAGAAAGAATTCTTAAGTTTGAGAATTCTAGTACCAAGCGACCAATACTATGTTGTGATGTTGTTATTTGATGTAATGTGAGGTTAGAACTGATCACTCAAATCCTTGCATTTGTTAAACGATGACATCATTGACAGAACCTGGCAGTGATGTGTTGTTGGTAGACGTGAGGTTGGGATTGATCACCTCAATTCTTGCATCTATCAATAAATGCTATCATTGTAACCTTTTAAAGTGAAAGTAGACAACCAAAGTAGTGACTTCCAAGGAAAGAATTCTTGTAAGAGAAGCCAACCTAACCCAGAAACATTCGTTCAAAAGCTTCTTATAGAGATAGGGAGTAGATAGAAAATAGTTCCAAAGAAAGGAAGTCTTGGTGTATGCTACTTGTTCCAAAGTAGTATAGCTAAGTGCTAAACCCTTGGATGAGTTAAGAAAACTCTCCAGAAATTATTCTTAACCATCCTATCAACTAAACCAATCATTGAGCAATTTGGCAATTGCTTTGAATCTTTTCCCGTTTCTTAGATAACCATTCATAAGAAATAGCCAGTTGTGCCAAATTTGTAAAATCCCTGCGTTAAAACCAAACAATCTTGATAATTGACCTAGCCAATGGAAAGTTGTCGTACCCTTCACCTTTGGTAGTTGGGTAAATCTTGGAACTAATGTGGACTTTTTCCTTCCTATTCTTTTTAATCGATTCATGGAAGAAGTTGATTGTGGAGCATTTAGTAGGGATTGTGCCTGCTCTAATCAACTTAGCCTTTGGTGTAATTCTTATTCAGGAATGCCTGTGTTTTTGAAAAGCTTTAAATCCTATCGGTGCTAGTCGAATCATTGTGAGAAGACAAACTCTAAGGTGTTCTATCCTACAAAAATCTTCGCATGGCATGATCCCAGGGTATCTATTCTGGGAAAGATTCTAAAACTATTCCGGGAATGTTAAATATTTCCAGTTTTCCCGTATCTAGCTAGTGAAACATCTGCCCTGCAACTATCCGAAGGACGATCGGAAGCGGATTCACCCGATCCCACATCCTTTAGCATAGCGGTAATTGGGTAAGTCGAAGCCAAGTGGGGGAGCACTTCCTACCCTAATTTAAATTCTGTCTAGGTAAAGACAAATCGAAAGAGTGGCAGAAAAAACCAAAGGGAATTAAAGGTAAGAATTGCAAGTCCTATCACCGGGGTGATTCTCCATTTACTAAACTTAACGGAATTTCAGGGACGAAATTCCAATAAGTGGGGGAGAATTGTAACATCCCAAATTTAATTCCTAGTATAATTGATGATGGGTCAAGCCTAAAGTGAAGGAAGTAATGATATGGAGTTGAAACTAGTGGTTTGAAGGCTTGATTTAGGATTAATAACATAGGATATTAGGAAATTCAAAATAAAAGATTTACAACTCTAAACACAAATTCCACCGTTGGATGTGAAGTAGGATATGTGGGGAATCATGTGTCAAAATTTGAGGAAGATCCAACGGTTAACGAAGAAGTTATGGCCGTTCAAAGTCGGGGTGCTGAAAATCCTGCAACTTAATTGATTAAGCTGCAGCTTAATCGATTAAGACTTGAAGGGGGGGGGGGGGAATTTAATCGAGTAATACTCGATTAAATGCTATAGATGCAGAAAATAATAAAGTGCAGCACACGTTCTTTCTCTTCCAAATTCGAACCTCACTCTTTCTCTCCCCTAGGGTTCCATTCTCCATCATCAAATCCACCAAGAGCAAGTGGGATTTCTTCATTCCGTCAACAAATCTCTTCCTTCTTCACTTAAAGTAAGTGTTTAATGCCATGGATTTCCTCTTTTCTTTCTCTAAATTCGTTTTCCCTTTCTCTCTCCTCCATCCATGGTGGTTTTTGATTCTTAAGTCATGGAAGCTCCACTTTTCTTGAGTTTTGGCATGACTCATTACATGAATGTTAATCTTTTCTTGCTATGGCTATTATATTAGGTTCCTCCCTCTTCCTTTGGACTCTAACTCAATTGGTGGCAAGGCTTTCAAGTGTAGAGCAAGCAAAATCACCTTATCTCCAAGTGTTTGAGGTAAGGGAGTGGATATAGTGAGCTTTGCCTTGTTCTAGGGAGTAGGCTCTAGTTAGTATATAATGCTTGTTAGGGTTATATATTAGGGGAGAAAATTAGATTATAAATCCCTATGTTATTGAATATGAAATTCTAATTAATTAAATATGCATGATGAATGGATGATAAGACTAGGAAAAGGAAACCCAATAATATAGGAATGAATTAATGGATAAATGAAATTTGGTTAATGATTATATTGAAGTACATGAGGAATTGGGTAATGTGATAACGAAGCGGACATAAATGATTTCTATGATTAATGTCTTTATTTGTAAAGTTGTGAATTAAATGATAATTAATTGTTGTAGCTAATATATGTATGTGTTGGGGAATAAATTGATATAGGAAGAAAGGGAATGGAAACAATTAAATGTGATGAATGTGTGTATTTGTATTTAATTGCTAAATGAGTTTAAATGTTAAGTATTATTAATTGTGAACAAAGGTCATGGCTTATTAATGGAACTTGTGAATATGGGAAATGGAAGTAAAAGGATTATGTTTAATAAAAAGTAAGAGATGATTTTAATATGTGGTGTTAAAGCGAAAATGTGAGACGGTGAAATATGTAAATTGAAATGAAGTGTAATATAAATGTTGGACTATGAATGAGAATGCTATTGGATATGATTGTGATAACTGAGAAAGGAAATGAATAAGGTAATTACATGAAGGATTAGGTGTTGAATGTGTGTTGTTGAACTTACATGTGATATATTTGTTTACGTGAGAATATGAAAGTATGTTTTGGCCTCTGATGTAAGGTAAGGAATAGGGAAATGAAATTAAGTGCGTTGGCCTCTGATTTGAGGTGACGATAAATGGAAAGTGGTGATTATGCTGACCTCTGATATGAGGGGCACAAATTGAATTAAAGGAATTTGAAGTGTTGACCTCTGACCTAAGGGACACAAGAGGGAATGAAGGTTTTTGAGTGTTGACCTCTGACCTGAGGGACACGATATTAATTAAAAGGAATGAGTGTTGACCTCTGACCTGAGGGACACCGGGTTAAATAATGAGTTGGGTGTTGACCTCTGACCTGAGGGACACTGGATGGAATATGCATTGGTGTGTTGACCTCTGACCTGAGAGACACACCGTGAATTAAGGGATTGAAGTGTTGACCTCTGACCTGAGGGACACAGAATGGATTATAATGAATGGGTGTTGACCTCTGACCTGAGGGACACATAATTTAAATAAGGAACGGAATGAGAGCCTCTGTTTTGAGGTGATAAGTGTGTTGTATGAAACTGTGCATTGACCTCTGACTTGAGGTGATGTACTATAATGAAATGAGTATGTGAAATGAATAAAAAGAAAAGGAAATGAATGTTGATTGGATGTGGAAATGAATAAGGAAAAATGGATGTTGAACTGAATAATGGGAATGGATGGTAAAAAGAATAATGGATATGGAATTGATGGAATGAGTATGGTGTGCAATATGTGAATATATGCTTATTTGCTAATTGTGTTTGACCTAGTGGGTTGTTATGTCTAGTTAGAAACGGCTTTCTATTTCATGTGCAATGCTCACTCCCTTACAGTTTCAGGTACGGAGATTGAGTTGGCACAGCCCCCGGCCGAGCAGGAGTACTTTCCCTCACAGGGAGAGTAGGGTGTATGGGTTTTGGATCGTAGCATGGATCGAAGTCTCTCATATTATTTTGATGTAAATTTAATATACATATTTTGAATGAGGCGTAGGATGTTTTGTTTTGCTAAAGTTATAACTTTCGGTTTTAACACTCAAACTTAGTATTTTTCCGCTATTACTCTGATATATTTGGAGCCCGTTGGGTCTTGTTATGATTTAGAAATATAATCTGAAGCCCTGCTGACTATTAGTTGTTTATTTTAAATTGATTATCACAGGTTAAATTTGGGATTAGTCCGAAAAACAAACAAAACTCCGTCCGTTTGACGGTTGATTTTAATGTAATAAAAATGAATTTTCAAGTCCGTATTTTAATATAAGGGGAATTAAGGGTAATTAATCATAGGGTGTTACATTCCTCATTTGGATTATGAGTGTATCTACTTAACCTACCCACAACATATGCTATGCCAGGCCTAGAAAAGTTCATCAAATGTAACAGACTTCCTATAATTTGTGCATACTTAGTTTGGGCTACATGATCAACTTTGTGTTTCTTTAATTGAGTGTTAGCATCATAAGGGGTACTCACTACACTATCCTCAAAATGATCAAACTTTCTAAGAAGCTTTTCAACGTAATGTTCTTGTGATATCATTATGCTATCACCTTCCCTTATAATTTTAACACCTAAAATCACACTTGCTTCACCCATGTCTTTCATATCAAATTTAGATGCTAAAAATTGTTTAGTATCATATACAACATCATTGCAAGTGCCAAAAATAAGCATATCATCCACATATAAACAAATAATCACACATTCATCATTTACTAGTTTAACATACACACATCTATCCACTTCAATAGAATAAAAACCAAAACTAGTAAGAGTATGAACAAAATTTTTCATGCCAATGTTTTGGTGCTTGTTTTAAACCATACTAGCGTGCCGACAAGCACTCCCGTGCCTGTCGTCCCGCATTCCTATTATCATATTTTTGTAGTAAATTATGATTATCTTATTAAAACTTATACTTTCTAGATTCTTATCTCAACCCTAAGAGATAAGGTTTAAAAAACTAATCATAACCACTACAATTATGGTTATTTTCTTTTTTTTTAAACAATATTTACCAATTAAACTTATCCTGTTTATATAAGGGATGATGTTAAAAAAATCAAATATAATTACCAAAGTTATGGTTATTTTGTTCCTAAAAACTATATTATCTTTTAATTTTTTACATATTCTTTTGAAAACAAATTTACCCTTATTTTTTTATGAAATTTATGATTATCTTATGTTTTTATAACAACCATGTAATTATTTTTTTATATAGTTTGTTAATAGAACAACGATATCATTATTTTGTATATATATTTTTTTCAACAACTTTATCAATATTTTTTATACGTTCTTTTTTAAGTATGCAATTTTGCACAACATAAAGACCTACAAATTAAATTAAAATACAAAGAATGTTTTATATATTAGATAATAATGAGCAAAGTAAGAGAAGAGATTGCAATGAAAAAGAAGAAGAACAGCAAAGAAGAAGAACAACATATATCAACCTTAAATATTAAGGTAATAAATAAAAAATCCAATAACTTCTTCTTCTCTCTCTGACTTCAGTTTCCTCACTGCAAAACAAAACAAAGCAAAACACGGTAGCCTCCTTTCAAGGGCGGAAAATTTTCTTTCATTATTTTTTTATTTATAAAATATAACAACTTCTGAAAGGCACACCCTTTTATTATTGCTCTAATATTGTTCTTTTTTCATTGACTTGAGAGGTCACTTGTGCAATTCTTTGAGTTTCTTTTTTTCATTTATAGCATTGAAAAAATATACCTTAACCTGCAAAAAAAAATAATAATACAAAAAAGTTTATCAAAAACAAAAAAAAAATAAGTGGAAAAAAAAATTTATTTCCCCAAAAAAAATTTATCTTATGTTTACATTTACGCTTGATAAGATCAGTTTCAAAAATTAAACAGAAAAAAGAGCAGAGAATAATGAAAAGAAGAAGTAGAGCATAGAATGCATGATGGATCAAATGAGAGAAGGAGAAAAATGAAACACACCCATGATGTCTAAAACGTTAATGTTTACATTTACGCTTGGTAAGATCAATTTCAAAAATTAAACAGAAAAAAGAGCAGAGAATGATTAAAAGAAGAAGTACCGCAGAGAATGATGGATCAAATGAGAGAAGATGAAAAATGAAACACACCCATGATGTCTAAAACGTTAAAGCACACGTAATAGTAGTAAAAAAAATAGTAGTAAAAAATGAAAAGAAAGAGAGGATCAGCATGTCATGGGATTGTGTTGGAGAGAGTGAGGGAGATAGAGACAAACTATATGTACTCAGGCTTTTGAAGCTTGCTTTTCTTTTGCCTTTTGGATCTTCAAGACCTTTTTGACAATCTTTTGCTCTTCAACTAAGAAGGCTCGAATAATCCTACAGATACAGAGATAAAATTAAGACAGGCACTCAATCAATTTACACGATGAAAAGTGTGAAAATTAGAGATCAGGCAACAAAAAAGTTGATCAGAACAAACCTTTCTCGGAAAGCACTTCGAGATAAAACTCCACCATATGCACGATTCACAGTCCTGCGGTTTCGTGGCAACCTGGATCTCTTTTTTCTCTTCTCTCTCTTTACCTTCTTTGTTTTTTTGAATGTGAGGAGGATTCTGAAACTACTCTTTTTTGTTTTTAATTTTTGAAACTGCTCTTGGTAGTTTTATAATCATGCAGGACAATGTTGATTTAGTTAAAAAGTGTGTTTTCTTTATATAATAGTATAGATATGGTTATTGTAGTGCCAATTTCTGGTGGCATGACAGTTTTTAAAATAGGCGATTTACGTTGAGAAATAGCCTAACACTACAGTATATTGTTTCAAGTTTCACGTCAGTTTTTAACAGATAGGCGGGGCAGTTTTTTTACTTGTAAGTTACAAAATTGTTTATTTAAAATTGTTCATATTGAGGATAAAATTGGAATAACAAAATTATGTACACTTTTTTAGGTAATTTAGTTAAAAACAGTTAAAAAAAACTATTTTTTTTATAATAGTAATAGATAATATATTGCAAAATCGATAATTATGATTGTAATGTTATATGTTACAGGTAGGAGCGACAGGGTTTGCCCCACTTGCATAATTAAAAACACTCTTCATCCTATTAAATTCAAATTAAAATGAAAATATTAATGATGAATAAGTAGATCATAATAGAATGAGATCGTTCAACCACATAAGGAATCATAAAAACAAATTTTGAAACAGATATTTTTTTAGTAAAACGTAAGATTAATTTGGGAAACTAACAATTTTGTGCAACCTACATGTGAAGAATTAAGAACATAAATAAAATAGTTATAATGTACTGAGTAAAAGTAATGATCTTAATATCCTGCGAAAAATAAGAAATAGGCCCGAGATTCAATTAAACATTTGCAAGTGATTATGTCATCCTCAAAAAGAGTACAATAAAATAATTTAGACTTCTAAAATAACAAAAATGACATAATTTTAATATAACACAACTCAGGCTTATATTGATAATTTAAGAAAAATAAATATATAAAACAATGTAAATGACATCACTAAATAGAGTAAAGTAAAGAATGAAAATAAAGTTAAATAAAGTTATTTGGAAAAAGAGAAGAACTTTTATTTGTAAGAGTTCACATAGAATTTCAGAAAAGAATGAACCATCAAATGTTTCATTATTTTATTAGCAGTACTGACTTGAGGGACTTGAGGGTCTCTTATACTATTCCTTGAGTTCCTTATTCATCCATAGACAAAAAAATAGACCAATAAAAATAACATACATAACTAATCAACATAAATCGAAAATTAGAAATAACATTAAAAAATTATTTGGAAAATATAAGAACTTTTATATATTTATAAGACTTAATTATGTCAGAAGTCCCTGAAGTTTGGAGTACTTTTGTCAGATACCCTTATTCTTATTTTTTCAATCTCTGACTCCCCAAAGTTACTTCTGGGTTTGTCATATATCCATACTACCAATTCTGAACAATTTTGCTGACATGTAACATCGAAATCTTGGTCAGACGCAAGAGTTTAGGCACGTGGTGCCCCGTGGGCGAAAATATTTTTTTCTTTAAATTAAAAAACTAAAGAAATTAATATATTTATATTTTTAGTTAAATAAAAAAAAGAAAAGAAAGATTGAAGAGAGAAGTCGTTTTCACCTGTGTGACATCACGCGACACCACATGACCTACCTCCTGTGTCTGACCAGGATTCTGATGTTACATATTAGCAAAATTGGCAAGAATTGATAGTAAGGGTATATGACAAACCCAGAAGTTGTTGAATCAATGGTTTTGATGAAGACAAATGAACAAGCTCGGTTTGATGAAGACAAATATATCATGTGCTCGGTTCTCGGCCAAGGTTTGATGAAGCCAAATGAATCAGCTATGAAGTATCCTGGAAATCAAATCAAGCTCGGTATGTTGATCAGCTCGGTATGAAGTCGGAGAAAATCAGTATCAGTTCAGGCGTACTCAGAAGTGATCAATCTGAGCTATCGCTCAAAGCAGACTCAGTCAGCCGAGAAGATTAATCACTCAAGTTTCCAAGCTCGGTGAAGTTGTCAAGCTCGAACTTTCGTCAAACTCGGCAACACTGTTCATCAAGAAGATTAATCACTCAAGTTCCCAAGCTCGGTGAAGTTGTCAAGCTCGAACTTTCGTCAAGCTCGGCAACACTGTTAATCAAGAAGATTAATCACTCAAGACCCCAAGTTCGGTGAAGTTGTCAAGCTTGAACTTTCGTCAAGCTCGGCAACACTTTTCACCTCAAAGCATCTCAGCTTAAGCTCAGGCATGTTCGGAGAGATGTCAAGCTCGAACCAGTTGTCACACTCGGCATCACATCAGATCAGCTCAGATCAGATCTATCACTCAAGTCCCCAAGCTCGGCTTAAGGAAGTCGGTCGAAATATTAGCTCGATCAGCTCAGATCAAATCTTTCACTCAAGTCCTCAAGATTGGAGAGATGTCAAGCTCGAACTCGTTGTTAAGCTCGGCATCACTATTTATCTTCTTCATCCTTCAGCAGTACGCCGCATGCACCACTTCGTCTCTGTACTGACATTATAGTACTGTGCGTGGCTGTAACACCCCAAATTTTCATCCCCTGACGTAATGAAAATTTTGATTATGAAAGGATATTTCATAATTATTTTTCTTTAATCATAATTATTTACTTCATAATTAATTTAGATTAATTATGTGTTAGTGTTGGTACTCATATGAGGTGGAAAAATATTTTGCTAAAAATATCATATATAAAAATAAAGTTTTTACATATTAATCCCTGAAGGAGGACCTAGAAGCAATATTAGGAAGGTCTTGGAGGGAAGGGCATTAAAATAAATATTTTTGAAAATTTGGCAAAAATACTCGAGTATTCCTAGAATCACTCGAGTAATCGAGTCAGTGGAGAACTCGTGAGTGCGTTTGATGAGTCAACACTCGACGATTCTCTTTCGTTGACACGAAAACACCTCAGGGACACGTTAATGAGCATCGTGGCGAGCTACATGATCACTAGAAGTGTGTATTTAAGCTCTTGGTTGAAGAAAGTGGAGGATTTTGGTTGAATTTCCCTGGAGATAGCAACTTAGGGTTTCCAATTTCGTGCTTTGATTACTCGAACTTTGCTGATAGTTAGATTGAGTGTGATACACCATTGTGAAGCTCACGTTTCGAGCTTCACAAAGACATAAGATTCGTGAGTTGAGGGGCTGTGTGGAAGAAGAATCAAGGATCGAAAGAAGAGGGATAGTTGCTGCCAAACCAAGTTCTTGAGGTCTGGAGCTTACTTGGAGCTAGGATTTTGGATTTTTGGGGTTTAGCATTTCCAGCCAATTTCTCTGCAAACTCTGTGTTGGTTCACGACCTAGAGGTAAGGGTGAAGCTATTAATTCACTAGAATAAGTTTAAATCATGTGAATTTAGGTTAAGAGTCAACAAAAGACTCTATGGGCATAGTTGGAAATAGGATCAAGGCTTGGAGGCCTCTCTGTGTTCAAATTTTGTGTTGGACAAGTTTATTATGTTACATGCAAGCTGTACCATAGTTATTCTCTTGCTAAATGTGCCTAGAATTGGATTTGGTATATTGAGTTGTGGAAAAATGGACTTTATGCATAATTGATGCTATTCTGTGATTCAGTGTAATATGTTGTTAATTTTATATTGGAACGTGTTTAATATGTGTAATGTAAGCTCTGTTGATCCTTGGTTTTAACTGGAATTGGCAATAATTGGAAATGGTATGTTAAAACGCAATTTACAATGTTATCTGTCTGAAAACACTCGAGTATTGGGGATGATACTCGAGTGTTTCGACCAAATTTGGAATATGGATTTCTGGAAAATGAAGAACACTCGAGTACTCATGAAGAACACTCGAGTATTTTGATAAATCTGAGGAACACTCGAGTATTCATGAAGAACACTCGAGTATTTTGATGAAACCTGAAAATGAATTTCTGGAAAACGAAGAACACTCGAGTATTCATGAATCACTCGAGTACTTTTGAAAAAGTATGATTCACTCGAGTCCAGGAAAGTTCACTCGAGTCTTTTGTCCAGGGACAGAAAAGTAATTTTCTTTTTAGCATACCTAAAGTAATTTCAATTGAATCAACTATGCTTATGGGGAAAATATCATGTTCCAATAAAAGAATGGGAGGATTATTAACAACATTGTAATTCACTGATGGAATAATATTGGTGGCACATAATAAGATTATTGGTTAATCTTAATGGACAAATTGTATGTGCATACATGCATGGAGAAAGGAAAAGGACAATTAATTCGGTGGTAACTGGCTCGATGACACATTTTGATAATGTGGGCAGCATTGTGGGATGCTGTTACATCTTGGTGACGTTGTGTGCACACTATCCGAGCAGTTTCACAATACATGTTGGTCATGTATACGAATTACTGGATTGAAAGTTCAATAAACGATGGAAATGGGGAGCATGCATCATGACACATAAATAATGGAATTATTATAAATGAATCATGCTTGCTCATTTGTCTATGCATCTGAATACTTGGTACTTTTGAATGTTACTTGCTCTATTTACTCTTATTCGATTATGTGAATTATATTGCTTACCCCTTATGCCCATTATAGGTGATGGCTCGCTATCTAGCTTGCATAGAGTTGCGCCCACTCCCTAGTGGAGTGTGGTACTACGAGGACCATAGAGCCACGTTTGAGGGTGAGGTAGAGGTGACTCTATATCACCCTAACCCTTTGGCTCGTGTCCGTCCTTGTAGGTTCCGCATCCCCATTATCTATACCTTGCATGTACCCCCTTTTTATACTTATCATGGACCACTCCCGACTCGACCAGCTCGTCGGTTTCATTCCTTTCGTTTTAGAGCTGCTACTAGATCTCACCCCTCTGCTTCCCGAGTGTTTCGTGAGGAGACTCCTATACCTAGTCCGATGAGTCCGGTTCATGGGACTCCTTCGGCTGACCCAGTGCCCAGTGGTAGGGCACCCACTCAGTCGGACGAGGTTGAGGAGGATCCTGAGGAGGCTGAGAGCGAGGGCGAGCCAGTCGAGCACTCCACTGGGAGCCAGTGGGGAGTTGGGGATCCACCAGGTGATGCATAGTATATATGATTGGGATGAGGGACATGTGGAGCAGCTGCTGGAGACTCTGGAGACTTATGCTATGGAGGAGGATCATCGGACCACTACTGGGATTTTATATTTTGCTCTATACATATACTGTATATATTTTTGAGAGATCTCAGTGAGGTGGTCTTTTCTTTTAGTTTCATGTTACGGACTTGTATTTTGTAAACTCTGCTACCCCACCCCTACTTTGACCTTGACACATGTTGGTACTTTTATGTGATCATATGGTTATATATATATATATATATATATATATATATATATATATCTTGATATAAATGACTTAGAATGTGGATTATCAAATCAAGGTCACTATTTTATACAAATTCCGCTTACTCTGATAATCATGTGGCTTGATTCTAATGATAAATATTTTATGATGATTTGGGAAGTTTTAATAATTGAAAAATGAAAACCCAACTCATTCTATCACAAGTTATTTTCATCTATTGTATAGTAAAGAAAGAGTTTTCATTACTTCTCCAACGAACGCAAGTCCATATGTATATTATACAATAGAGACTATATTTTGGATTAGAGAAGAGAGTGTCACACTTTTATGGTATCAGAGCATAATGGTCCTGATTCTTGATCCTCTCAAGCATAACCTGCCAGAAGATGCTACAGCTGGGTAAAGTTTCTTAGCTATTTGATTTATTTCATATAGCTTAGTTCTATTAATGTTTGTTTAGAATAGAACTAGATAGATTTTGATGGTTTAGACAGATCTTTAACGACCTAGGTCCATAATGCAGGCTCACTATGGCATCGCGTTATAGAAATCATACGAACGATCTGTTGGAAAGGATCACTGCGGTGTTAGAGAGTATGCAGCAGAATCAACATCAGCAACATCAACCTCTGCCTGTTAATCCACCTCCAGTGAGTGTAGCAGCTACGGAGGCCAAAACTTTGTCGGATTTCAGGAGCTGTAATCCCTCGAAGTTTACTGGTGGGTTTAGGCCGGAAGAAGCTAATAAGTGGATCTTGGAAATGGACAAGATCTTTAGAACTTTGGAATACTCCGATGCGCAGAAAATAGTTTATGCTGTTTTCATGCTGGAAGGCGAAGCGGAACATTGGTGGAATCATACTGCCCAGTTACTGGCTCATGAAGAAAGAGAAGTAACTTGGGAAGTATTCATGAAGGAATTTCTCAAGAAATATTTTCCTGATGACTTAAGGAGAAAGAAAGAGGTGGAGTTTCTACAACTCAAACAAGGCAGCATCAGTGTGGGCGAATATGCTGCGAAATTTGAAGAATTGATGAAATACTCTCCTTACTATCAGATGAATCCTGATGAAAGAAGTAAGTGTATCAAGTATGAAGGAGGACTGAGACCTGAATTAAAGTTAGTGTTCAGTTATCAAAAGATTCAAAGTTTTCCTATGCTGGTTGATATGTGTAGAATGTAAGAGGATGATAAAAAGGCGGAAATAGTCCAGATGGTGGAAGGAAAGAATGAGCATCAGGGATATGGACCGCAGAGGCGGAAGGGGCATGACCACCGTCACAAAGGTCCTTATTTCCATAAGAATCGTGGAAAGGGAAAGATGTCTGGTGATCGAAACACCTCTTACAATAATGCTCCTTATTGTGAGAAGTGAAAGCGTCATCACTTCGGAAGATTCTGTTGGTCTCACAGTGGATGTTTTAACTGCGGGAAACCTGGTCATTTTTCTCGCGATTGCAAAGAACCACCTAAGAACACTCCAAGAGGATCTGTGGACAAGCCAGTGACCCAAGGTCGAGTTTTCACCCTTAGTGGTGCTGAAGCAAATCAGACTCCGGGACTCGTGCAAGGTACTTATTTTCTCAATGACCAACCTTGTAGAATTTTATTCGATTCAGGAGCCACTCATTCATTTGTTTCCTTTGAATGTGTGAATCGTTTGAAATTGTCTGTGTCTGAATCACCTTATTGTCTTAGGGTAGAAACCCCTACTAATTCTCCCGTGATCGCTTCAAAGGTGTGCCTTAATTGTAGAATTAAGGTATTAGACCGAGTCTCCCAATTAGATTTGATATGCTTACCTTTGTCCCTATTGGATGTGATTTTGGGCATGGACTGGATGATTAGTAACCATGTGGTTATTGACTGTGATAAGAAGGCAATTTTATTCAAGGAATCGATCCCAGAGAAGTATCTCTGCTTTGTCTCTGCTGTTGAACCGGAGGAAGGAAAAAAGTCTGTGAAGGAGATTCCGATTGTTCGAGATTTTCCTGAAGTATTTCCTGAGGAAATGCCGGGATTACCACCCAAGAGGGAGATTGAGTTTGGAATCGAGTTGATTCCAGGAACTGGTCCCATTTCTATTGCTCCTTATAGAATGGCACCACCCGAGATGGTCGAATTGAAGAAACAGATAGAGGAGCTGCTGCAGAAACAGCTTATTAGACCAAGTGTATCTCCATGGGGCGCTCCGGTGTTGTTTGTCAAGAAGAAGGATGGAAGCCTTAGAATGTGTGTAGATTATAGACAGTTGAATAAGGTGACCATAAAGAACAAGTATCCTTTGCCAAGGATTGATGATCTCATGGATCAAGTAAGAGGAGCTTCAGTGTTTTCCAAGATTGATCTGAGATCTGGGTATCATCAGATCAGAATCAAGGAGGAAGATATCCATAAGACTGCATTTCGATCTCGATACGGACATTATGAGTATGTTGTAATGCCGTTCGGATTGACAAATGCACCAGCCATTTTTATGGACTATATGAATCGGATTTTTAGACCATATCTGGATTCATTCGTGGTAGTTTTCATTGATGATATCCTGATATATTCTAAAAATCCGGAAGAGCATGTCGAACATCTTCGGATAAGACTGAATATTTAGAAGGAGAAGCAACTTTACGCCAAAATCTCTAAGTGTGAGTTTTGGTTGAAGGAAGTTCAGTTTTTGGGGCATGTGATTTCGGAAGGTGGCATAGCAGTTGACCCAGCTAAAGTTGAATCGGTTCTGCAGTGGGTTCAACCGAAGACAGTCACTGAAGTTCGAAGTTTCTTAGGACTGGTTGGTTATTATAGAAGATTCATTGAGGGATTTTCAAAGATCGCACTACCCCTCACCAAGCTGACTCGGAAGGATCAACCATTTATATGGGATGAGAAGTGTGAGAAGAGTTTTCTGATGCTTAAGGAAAGGTTAACATCTTCGCCAGTGTTAATCTTACCTGACCCTCACAAGGAGTATGAAGTGTACTGTGATGCATCAGGACAAGGGCTTGGGAGTGTACTAATGCAAGAAGGAAAGGTCGTGGCGTATGCATCTCGTCAATTGAAAGTTCACGAGGTGAATTATCCCACACATGATTTGGAACTCGCTGCAATAGTTTTTGCACTGAAAATATGGAGGCATTATCTCTATGGTACTACATTCCGAGTGTTTAGTGACCATAAGAGTTTGAAGTATTTGTTTGATCAGAAGGAGTTAAATATGAGGCAGCGTCGGTGGATGGAATTTTTAAAGGACTACGACTTTGAGCTTCATTACCATCCCGGTAAGGCTAATGTTGTAGCAGACGCTTTGAGCCGTAAAGCGATTTATGCAAGTTCCATGATGATTAAAGAGACAGCTTTGATTGAAGAATTTCGGGATTTAAGTTTAGTGATGCAAGTGGAACCAAGCCATATTAAGATGGGTATGTTGCAAATTTCTAGTGAACTCTTGGTTCGAATTCGAGAATTGCAACATGAAGATGAAGAATTAATAGAAAAGAGGAAGTTGATGAGAGAAGGAAAAGAGCCAAATTTCTCAGAAGGGTCGGATGGAATTCTTCGTTTCAAAACGAGAATTTGCATACCGAAGAACTCGAAGATTAGAAGATTAATTTTGGATGAGGCACATAAGAGTCAGATAAGCATTCACCCGGGATCGACAAAGATGTACCGGGATTTGAAAGGCATGTTTTGGTGGTCGGGCCTTAAGAAGGACGTTGCGGATTATTTAGCGTCATGTTTCATCTGTCAAAAAGTTAAGGTGGAACATCAGAAACCGGGAGGAATGTTGCAACCCCTGGATATTCCACGTTGGAAGTGGGATAATATTTGCATGGATTTTGTGACTGGATTGCCAAAGACAGTTGCAAACCATGATGCAATATGGGTAATTGTGGACCTTCTTACTAAGTCGGTGCACTTCATTCCGGTGAATATGCGCTATTCTTTGGAAAAGCTTACCCAACTTTATATCCGAGAAGTGGTACGATTGCATGGAGTGCCATCCAGTATTATTTCTGATCGTGATCCGAGGTTCATGTCTAGATTTTGGTCAAGCCTGCATCAAGCTCTGGGGACTAGGCTTAGGATGAGTTCAGCATATCACCCCCAGACAGATGGGCAGACCGAAAGGACCATTCAAACTTTGGAAGACATTTCGCGAGCTTGTGTGTTGGAAGAACGAGGAAGTTGGGATCAGATTCTACCACTCGCAGAATTCACATACAACAATGGATATCATGCAAGTATCGGTATGGCACCGTTCGAGGTGTTGTATGGAAGAAAGTGCCAAACCCCGCTATGTTGGTTTCAAGTGGGGGAGAATTTACATCTTGGTCTGGATGTGGTGCAACAGACAACTGAAAAGATCAGAATGATTCAAGAAAAGATCAGGGCTGCTAATAGTCGTCAGAAAAGTTATGCTGATCGGAGAAGAAGACCTTTAGAGTTTGCAGAAGGCGACCATGTGTTTCTCAGGATTATACCGCTGAAGGGTGTGAGTAGAGCGTTGAAACCTCAGTAGCTTTCACCGAAGTTTATAGGTCCCTACCAAATCCTTAAGCGAGTAGGACCGGTAGCTTATCAAATAGCTCTCCCACCATCTTTAGCCAACCTGCACAATATTTTTCATGTGTCTCAATTGAAAAAGTTCGTGCATGATCCAACCACGATTCTTCAGATTCGTCCGGATGACTTAACCCTACGAGAAAACCAAACCTTTAAGGTTGGCCCAGTTAAAATTGAAGATAGAAGGACCAAACAGCTTAGAGGAAAGGAGATCCCGTTAGTCAAAGTCGTGTGGCAAAGTGGAAATGTGTATGAAACGACTTGGGAATTAGAGGATAGAATGTGTAAGGATTATCCTGAGTTATTTATGTAAGCTGAATTTCGGGGACGAAATTCCTGTTAAGTGGGGGAGTAGTGTAACACCCCAAATTTTCATCCCCTGATGTAATGAAAATTTTGATTATGAAAGGATATTTCATAATTATTTTTCTTTAATCATAATTATTTACTTCATAATTAATTTAGATTAATTATGTGTTAGTGTTGGTACTCATATGAGGTGGAAAAATATTTTGCTAAAAATATCATATATAAAAATAAAGTTTTTACATATTAATCCTTGAAGGAGGACCTAGAAGCAATATTAGGAAGGTCTTGGAGGGAAGGGCATTAAAATAAATATTTTTGAAAATTTGGCAAAAATACTCGAGTATTCCTGGAATCACTCGAGTAATCGAGTCACTGGAGAACTCGTGAGTGCGTTTGATGAGTCAACACTCGACGATTCTCTTTCGTTGACACGAAAACACCTCAGGGACACGTTAATGAGCATCGTGGCGAGCTGCATGATCACTAGAAGTGTGTATTTAAGCTCTTGGTTGAAGAAAGTGGAGGATTTTGGTTGAATTTCCCTGGAGATAGCAACTTAGGGTTTCCAATTTCGTGCTTTGATTACTCGAACGTTGCTGAGAGTTAGATTGAGTGTGATACACCATTGTGAAGCTCATGTTTCGAGCTTCACAAAGATATAAGATTCGTGAGTTGAGGGGCTGTGTGGAAGAAGAATCAAGGATCGAAAGAAGATGGATAGTTGCTGCCAAACCAAGTTCTTGAGGTCTGGAGCTTACTTGGAGCTAGGATTTTGGATTTTTGGAGTTTAGCATTTCCATCCAATTTCTCTGCAAACTCTGTGTTGGTTCACGACCTAGAGGTAAGGGTAAAGCTATTAATTCACTAGAATAAGTTTAAATCATGTGAATTTAGGTTAAGAGTCAACAAAAGACTTTATGGGCATAGTTGGAAATAGGATCAAGGCTTGGAGGTCTCTCTGTGTTCAAATTTTGTGTTGGACAAGTTTATTATGTTACATGCAAGCTGTACCATAGTTATTCTCTTGCTAAATGTGCCTAGAATTGGATTTGGTATATTGAGTTGTGGAAAAATGGACTTTATGCATAATTGATGCTATTCTGTGATTCAGTGTAATATGTTGTTAATTCTATATTGGAACGTGTTTAATATGTGTAATGTAAGCTCTGTTGATCCTTGGTTTTAACTGGAATTGGCTATAATTGGAAATGGTATGTTAAATCGCAATTTACAGTGTTATCTGTCTGAAAACACTCGAGTATTGGGGATGATACTCGAGTGTTTCGACCAAATTTGGAATATGGATTTCTGGAAAATGAAGAACACTCGAGTATTTTGATAAATCTGAGGAACACTCGAGTATTCATGAAGGACACTCGAGTATTTTGATGAAACCTGAAAATGAATTTCTGGAAAACGAAGAACACTCGAGTATTCATGAATCACTCGAGTACTTTTGAAAAAGTATGATTCACTCGAGTCCAGGAAAGTTCACTCGAGTCTTTTGTCCAGGGACAGAAAAGTAATTTTATTTTTAGCATACCTAAAGTAATTTCAATTGAATCAACTATGCTTATGGGGAAAATATCATGTTCCAATAAAAGAATGGGAGGATTATTAACAACATTGTAATTCACTGATGGAATAATATTGGTGGCACATAATAAGATTATTGGTTAATCTTAATGGACAAATTGTATGTGCATACATGCATGGAGAAAGGAAAAGGACAATTAATTCGGTGGTAACTGGCTCGATGACACATTTTGGTAATGTGGGCAGCATTGTGGGATGTTGTTACATCTTGGTGACGTTGTGTGCACACTATCCGAGCAGTTTCACAATACATGTTGGTCATGTATACGAATTACTGGATTGAAAGTTCAATAAACGATGGAAATGGGGAGCATGCATCATGACACATAAATAATGGAATTATTATAAATGAATCATGCTTGCTCATTTGTCTATGCATCTGAATACTTGGTACTTGTGAATGTTACTTGCTCTATTTACTCTTATTCGATTATGTGAATTATATTGCTTACCCCTTATGCCCATTATAGGTGATGGCTCGCTATCTAGCTTGCATAGAGTTGCGCCCACTCCCTAGTGGAGTGTGGTACTACGAGGACCATAGAGCCACGTTTGAGGGTGAGGTAGAGGTGACTCTATATCACCCTAACCCTTTGGCTCGTGTCCGTCCTCGTAGGTTCCGCATCCCCATTATCTATACCTTGCATGTACCCCCTTTTTATACTTATCATGGACCACTCCCGACTCGACCAGCTCGTCGGTTTTGCTACTAGATCTCACCCCTCTGCTTCCCGAGTGATTCGTGAGGAGACTCCTATACCTAGTCCGATGAGTCCGGTTCATGGGACTCCTTCGGCTGACCCAGTGCCCAGTGGTAGGGCACCCACTCAGTCGGACGAGGTTGAGGAGGATCCTGAGGAGGCTGAGAGCGAGGGCGAGCCAGTCGAGCACTCCACTGGGAGCCAGTGGGGAGTTGGGGATCCACCAGGTGATGCATAGTATATATGATTGGGATGAGGGACATGTGGAGCAGCTGCTGGAGACTCTGGAGACTTATGCTATGGAGGAGGATCATCGGACCACTGCTGGGATTTTATACTTTGCTCTATACATATACTGTATATATTTTTGAGAGATCTCAGTGAGGTGGTCTTTTCTTTTAGTTTCATGTTATGGACTTGTATTTTGTAAACTCTGCTACCCCTACTTTGATCTTGACACATGTTGGTACTTTTATGTGATCATATGGTTATATATATATATATATATATATATATATATCTTGATATAAATGACTTAGAATGTGGATTATCAAATCAAGGTCACTATTTTATACAAATTCCGCTTACTCTGATAATCATGTGGCTTGATTCTAATGATAAAGATTTTATGATGATTTGGGAAGTTTTAATAATTGAAAAATGAAAACCCAACTCATTCTATCACAAGTTATTTTCATCTATTGTATAGTAAAGAAAGAGTTTTCATTACTTCTCCAACGAACGCAAGTCCATATGTATATTATGTAATAGAGACTATATTTTGGATTAGAGAAGAGAGTGTCACAGTGGCTGGCAATTTTATCCTTATCTCAACAACACCCATCTGTCACCATCCTTAATATTTCAAAATTGAAATTCAAATCAGCAATGCAAGAGAGACAAATTCAGAACGTTACAAAGAAGTGGAAACGGCTGGACAAAGGACAAACGTATCTCTGTACAGTGCATAAATTGTCTAGTATATCTGTTGCAAAGGACATACGTCTCCCAAGATATTTTCCACTCCTATCTCATGCGTGATGATATCACTATAAAAAGAGTGTCTTATGTTCTCAAAACAGAAGCAGAGAAGAGCTCAACACAATTTTCATATTCTCTCTGATAAACACAGAAGCAAAATGCAGAAAAGAGAATGATAAGAGTTAGAGAGTAAAACTGTTATATTCAGAACCTAAGCCTCAAATCGTTCTCTACAAAAATCCTTTCTCAAACTTTTAACCGAAAACTGTAACACCCCAAAATTTTAATCCCCGATTAATGAAATGTTAATTATAAAATTAATTATAATTAATGATTTCTATATTAATCCTTGATTAAAATCTGTATTTATGAAGTTAGAAAATGTGTGTGAATTTATTAATAAATATAATTATGCATAAAATAAGTATTTTGCATGTTAGTCCCTGGGTTAGGACCTAGAAGCAATTATAGGAAAGGTTTTGGAGGGAAAATAAATAAAATAATTATTTTTCAAAAACTGGGCAAATTACTCGAGTATTTTCTGGAATACTCGAGTATTCTGGACAGAGTTGCACGAGTTAGTGCGTTTGGTGAGTCACCACCAACGATTTCGTGCCGTTGACACGAAATCACCACCATTCCACGTTCATGGCCGTCGTGTCAGCTTGCATGAACGTCCTCACTGTCTATAAAAGCCAATCAACATCGAATTATGGAGGTATTTGGTCAAATTTGAGTTAGTTGTTGAAGTTAGGGTTCCTGAGTTCTTCACTTTGATTCTCCTTATCTGTTCTGATTCAAACCACAAATCATACACCAATACAAAGCTCACATCACGAGCTTTGAATAGATACCAAATTTGTGAGCTAAGAGTGAGTGTGGTAGAAGAATCAAGGCTTGGAAGTGGAAGCTGTTTCTGTCAAGTCTTTGTCTGGAGCTCACTTTGATTCCAATTTCTGGTAAGCTCACGAGTCATTTGAGTTTCAATTCGATTCCTTTAGTTAGTATGTGTTGCATAGAGTCTAGAAAAACTAAATTCCCCAATTCTTATCTCTGTTCATGTGTGAACCAATTCAATCTTGGTGCTGAACTCAAAACTGTCTTGCATGTGGTGCTCAAAGTGGTTTTTGGTGTTGGAGAGCTTTTTCTTTGGAATCTTCTGTTGGTACACGTCTGAGAGGTAAGGGGAAGTTGTTTTATACACTAGATAGAGTTTGAATTCCATTATTTTCATTAGAGAGCCACCAAGAGGCTCTAAGGGCTTAGATTTAATAGGAACTTTGGTTTTGAGACCAATTCATGCTCTATGAATGTTTTGAGCAAGTTTCACATGATGCATGCAAGCTGTACTGAGCACTATTTCATGAGTTTGTTGATTATTTTGCAATTTGAGGTGTTAAGTTGTGAAAATATATATTTTATGCATGATCTCATGATTCTCTGTCAAATCTGTCATTTGATATGAACTGAGAGTTATAACATGTTTAATATATGATATATGAACTCTGTTGATCATTGGATTGGACTAAAAATGATTAGAATTGAAAATGGTATGTTAAAACAAAGTTTCCAGTCTGTTCTGTGATGAAAGACTCGAGTACTTGGCTTAATACTCGTGTAAAATTTTGGAAAAATAGTGTATTTGGTGTTGAAACACTCGAGTATCGGGCCCAGGACTCGAGTAATATCTGACTCATGGGGATCTCTTAAGGCAAACAACTCTAGTAATGCAGGGGTCACTCGAGTGTTATGGAATTGATGAAGGACACTCGAGTAACTCATGAATCACTCGAGTACTTTTATGAATCTGAAACCCAAATCCCCAGAAAGACATGAACACTCGAGTATTCTGAGGAACACTCGAGTAATCTGGAAATAAGTGAAGAACACTCGAGTAGTCTGAATAACACTCGAGTAATTCACCCAGAATAATTAAAATATCATTTTTAATTCTGAATCATTGATTAATACTTAAGTGAAAATAATCCAAGTGATCAAAGACTTAAAAGGAACTTGATTGATGATATGATAAAGTTTTCATTGGAATGAGGAGACGCTGCTCGGGTGGCACGTTGGGTATTATTAACAAGAAAAACATCAATCAATTCCTTTAAGCAAAGAAATGATGCATTCATTTTGGAGTTCGGATGGTAGGTCGTTGATCATGTTTTGGTAACATGTGGAGGGCCTCTGGGAGTGCCAATTACGCTTGCTTGATGACACGTTGACAACGTGGTCGGCTTAGTGGATGCCGATATGGTTATACCATTTGGATGACGGTCCGTTTGGATGACGGGATGTGCTCGGGTGGCACGGATTCCAAGCTTGGCGTGTACATTCTTGGTGAATGTACGAAATGTTGTATACCTAGGAATACAACGCACGGTTGAGTGCTGGGTTGTCAAGGATGGACGTCAGAGAGTGACATATATTGATGGAGATAGGCTTGAGAGCTAAATTCATGCATCATGCCACTCATTTAAACTAAGTGTAATAAATGAAACAAGTATGAGCATCCTACTTGCATCCTATTTCTGCTAAGTGCTAAATGTGTTTGTTGCTTATTGTTGCATGTTTATACCTTTATGTTAATCATGTATTTCTGCTCTATTGATTATGTGTATAGAAATGTTTACCCCTATGCCCTTGTAGGTGATGTCTCGATACATCGCTTGCATCGAGATCCGGCCACTTCCTTGTGGCACATGGATCTATGAGGACCATCGCGCGGTATTCGAGGGAGAGGTAGAGATTACCTTCTACCACCCGAACCCGCTGATTCGATTTCTTCCTCGTAGATTTAGGATTCCCATCATATACACTATGCACGTACCCCCGTTTTACACATATCATGGACCACCTCCCACATGGCCAGCTCGCTCTTATCACAGTTTTCGTTTCAGACCTACCCGCTCACACCCTTTTTCCTCGAGAGTCGTCCGCGAGGATACTCCCCCTTCTGATCCGAGGAGTCCAGTCAGGGTCACACCATCTCCTGACCCCGTACCCAGTGGTAGGGTACACTCTCCATCGGATGAGATCGAGGAGGATCCCGTGGAGGATGAGAGCGGAGGCGAACCTGTCGTTCATTCCACCAGGAGTTAGTGGAGGGATGATGATCCCTAGGTACGTGCATAGGGTGTATGATGAGGATCAGGGGATCCGGTGTGGGGATGTTGTGGAGGAGATTCTGCTGCTGCTGATGATGATGATGATGTTTTCTTTTTGCTACCTGGAGACTGCTACTACCATCACTACTACTACTGATGCTGCCAGATCTGTGTGACCACCTCTGGAGTTCATATTTTGTTATGTATATATTTTGTAGATATACCTTTGAGTACTCTAGGGTCATGGTTTTATTTTGGACATAGGTCTATATGGACTTGTATATGGATTTGGAGACTTATGCTGGGACTATGTATCACTTGACTCTTTTCATATATATATATATATATATATAATCTATGTTTAGACTACTATTGGTTACATAGTCCTACAATTTCCGCTTACTATGATTTAACCTATTTAAAGAATTCGGCTACAAAGGAATTAAATGGTAACAGTTTTACTAACGAAAGAAAAGATGGCATCGCTTACTTTCTAATGAATAAATACGATTTCAATACGAATGCTATCCAGTTTGTGAAAAGGTTTTAGAGAATGCCGAATTCAACACAATTGTTTGAAATGATATAGAAATTATTCTCCAAGAATTCCATGTTTGGATTTGTGCACCCGTCTAAGAAAAGAAAATTTTATTTCCACATTTTCTTATATAATCACAAGCCCATATAATTTATCAAGTAATACTTAACTATTGTAATATTTACTTGGTCTGGGAAAAGGGTGTCACAAAAACTTTTTTGTTCATCAAACTTTCAGATTCAAACACATTTGAGTTTCGGGTTGGAGCCATCTCATTCATTCAATCTGTTCTTCAAGTCTTGAGGTGTTCTCAAGCAAGTGAAAGTCTTGGAAGGTTTCCAAGCTCGTCTAAGAGGTTCTTGGCGATTGAAGTCTTAGGAGGTCCCTGAGCAAAAATTCAAGGAGGTTCTTTGGTGAAAATCCTTGAAGGTTTCAAGACTTGTTAAAGTCCGAAGAGGTTCTTCGGCGTTTGTGTCATTTTAGGTAGAAGCCAAGAGTTTGGTACTCTCTTGGTGGGTTAATTGATCCCATGTAATCTCTATCTATTTGATTTTATTAAAAGCTCCTTAAAGGTTTTAAGGGAGACTGGACGTAGCTCACCGTGGTTGTAACTGAACCAGTATAAATCTAGGTGTCTCATTTTCTCTTTACTGCTTTCAGTTTTTATTCCGAGCATTTAGTCGGCTTTGTTTAACTTGTATTTTGTGCTCGGATAGTTCTAGCAAATTTCCGCTGCAAACCTGATCTTTGAGTGGCGCAGCTCGGATAATCGGTGGTCGGTCTAGATAACCGATTATCAGATACTGCTCGGCCCAAAGTCAGTCTTTCATTTTAAAACTACTAGCATTATCCGACCGATATCAATCACAAAGCAAAAAATTGGTATTATTGCTTCTAACTACTATTCACCACCCCCCTAGTAGATTGTTAGGTCGCTTGCTGGGTTTCCAACAGAAGTAACTTCAAGGAGTCAGAAATTGAAAAAAATAAGAATAAGGGTATCTGGAAAAAGTACCCCAAACTTCAGGGACTTGTGACATAATTAAGCCTATTTATAATTTATAATTTATAATAGACTTTTTTAACTTCCAGGTCCTTAAACTTAGGGGGTATTTGGATTTAGTCCCCGTTCTTTTTTTTGTTGGATCAGGTCCCTTAACTTTTTATTATTTTGTCAAAGGTCCCTCCGTTATCTTTTAGGCAACTCCGTTAGTCAGCAACTGTTAACTGGAAGTTGAAATTGACAAAAGGGCAAGAATGTCGAATGTATAAGTGACGTCGACGGAAGTGTACTTAAACATTTTTGTTTAAACGTGACTTCGAAGGAAGTGAACGTATAACCCGACAATGGGTAGATTTCGACAAAAGGATATGCGTCGACAACATAAGTGATGTCGAAGGAGGTGTACTTAAGTCTCATGACTTAAAAGTGACTTCGAAGGACGTGTTGTGTCGAAGGAATGTTGGCGCAAGAAAAGAGGAAGTCAGAGCCATCATGTCAACATTGGGAACGGAAGAGTAATTATGAAGGCATTTAATGCTCCTTGTGGCTATAAAATCCCCATTTCTGACGACCAGAAAAGCCACGACATAATATGGGAAAATATAAGGAATGCCTCCATGAATTCTGGAAAGAAGAAAAAAGATTCAAATTCCACATAAGCATGAGTTCATAAAAGATTAAACATGTGGGATTAAGGTGTTCGGGTGTTGAAAAGAAAATGAGGGGATCTTCACCCCGAATACCTCCTTTATCCTCATGAATAGTGAAAGACTAAACATGCGGGATTACATAGGACCTATTTCTGATGCATCAGGTCAATGCAAGAAACTCCGAGTTGGAGGAAGCGTTGAACGTGATAAATAAGCATTGGAAAAGCCTTTGTAATCCCATAGGCCAAGGTTTGTTCCCTGCAAGGGTCGACTACGGCCGTCTTTCCTATTAAAGAGGTAAAGGAAAAAAGACCTCTAACGGCATTCTAATAGAAGCATCAGAGGCAAGTCTTTTGATTGAATGCTGGTGAAACAGCAATTAGTTAAAATACATGTCACCGATATCAATCGAATGCGTCTGAGGCCGACAGCAGGCCCGAAATCCATTTCGACAGAAGGCCTGTTCGTCGAAAGGAACTTGATGTCGGTTGGCATCCCAGAACCGAGAGGCAGGAGCACAACAACGCCAATGCTTCGAGCAACAAAGAGACTTAGACAAGAGTCAAATGGTTGCAGTCGAAGAAGAGTGTTGGTCGAAGGGATCTCAGCAAAGATGTCACCACGAAGTCCGACAGAAGTATCCACTAAGCCCAAACCACGATGTGGGCAGTTACATCGTGGGGGATAGCGTAGTGGGTAGTTTTTAGATCGTGGGTTCTGCAGTTATGTAGAACGTGCGATTTTTCTTTGTAATTAGTTTCCGGATTCCTATGTCTATAAATAGGAAGTCCTTAGGTTGTAATCGGGGTCGGTTGCTAGGTTGACACACATAGGCCAAAATCCTAGACGTCTCACCAGAGCAGACAAATGGAGAAACGCCATTGTAAAGAACCTCAACCTTCCACCCATTTTAAATTTCAATGCAATCTTTACTTTTCCTTGCACCTTTTAATTATCTGCAATTTACTTTACTGCAAATTTCAATTGCTTTCATTTCAATTCCAAGTCATTTACTTTACTGCAAGTTTTAATCTCGTCGCATCGTGTTATTGGTGTCGGTTTCAATTTTCAATCGCATTCTTAACGCTTTCCAGCCCCAAATATCAAAAAACACCAAAAAGTACGGTCAAGTTCCTTTGCAAGATTACCACATAACCTGTCGTTACCCACACCCCTTCCATCACCGTCAGTTCGGCAGGCGTCGGACGAAAAACCCACAAACAAATTGGCACGCCCAGTGGGACAGGTTCAGAGTAACTTGTATTTATTTGTATGCGTTTGAGAAGTGGCATAACTTTGTCATCTTCATCTTCAATGGTTGTTACAAGTCAAAGTGGTCAACAAACCACTGTCATTTCAGAGATTTTACACCTGTCGTTTCGACAAGTGCTCCTCAAATGACCGGAGGAAGCGGTTCCGCCGTGGAATCAACTGTCGTGACTGCAATTCAACGGCCAAATAATGGCCCGAATGGAGGTAGCCTCACTAGTGGGTTTACTTTTGGTAGTAATTCGAATACTGGAGGACAAATTCCTCCTTATGGTTTGCCACCTGGTTTCGTTCCAGGGTCGACTTTAACGTGGCCTCTGAGTAGTTCAATTGGCAGTGCTAATACGACCACGGGGGCCACTAACATGGCCTTTATGCGTTTTGCCACGGATATGGCTGGCACAAGTAACGGTTCGAGATACATGTCTATCAATCCTGTCACACATATCCGTCAACAAATCAAAGAGGCCAACATTCAATTGGTTGACCAATTGACGACTCAATTAAGTTCAGTAATCAACCCAGCAATGTTGGTGACAAATGAGACTTGTGGGAAAATTGCTCAATACATGAAAAGATTAAACCAAGTCTTAGGAGTCGATGATAATGAACACAACGAGTTCGTCAATACTCCACCTGTAGATAGAAGTTTACAAAGGCCAATCTTGGTACAAAGCTACCCTGATGGTCAAGATGCACGACATGCCGCTCGAGTCTCGTCACCAAAGCAGGACAGTAGAGTTGCGACTTCATGGGATCATGTTCGTACTAACCCAACTTTTAGTGCAGGTAATGTGATGCCGAAAAACCCTCAAGTGGTGTTCCACCCGGGTGTCGAGGTACCTCAACATGTTCAAAATCCGGCGCAAGTTGCATTCATGCAAAGAGGAGAAGATCTTCAAGCAGCACTAGCAAGGCAGAATTTGGCTAGGCATTTACTCCGACAAGGAAGAGAAACACGGGTCGAGCCGGATGATGTAAACCGTATAGTCGAACAAGCGTTGAGTCGGATTGGGTTCAATGTTGGCATGGCTAACCAGCCAGGCTTTAATTCACCCTTTCCGGAATGGGTACAACTAGCAGAAATCCCGAGGGGGACAAAAATGCCGAAGTTGTCAAAGTTCGCCGGAGAAGCAGGCGAATCTACTGTCGAACATATCACTCATTGAATTGGGTGATTTAGCCGCTGATGAGGTAATCAAAATGCGGTTATTCCCTAGTTCTTTAACAAGAAATGCTTTTTCGTGGTTCTCAACATTACGATCCAATTCTATCCATGCTTGGACCCAGTTGGAAAGATCTTTCCACGAACAATTCTATAGAGGCGAATTGAGAGTTGCCTTGACGGACTTGTTAAGTGTGAAAAGGTTTGTTGGGGAGCCTATCGATGATTATTTATCGCGTTTCAGACAAATGAGGAGTAGATGTTTTACTCTGATTCCTGAACCGGAAGTAGTTAAGATGGCTGTAACCGGTTTAGAATATCACATTCGGAAGAAGTGAGTTACCCAACATTTGTTGGACTTGACTCAATTAGCCGCTTGCGTATGGCAGATTGAGAATCTAAGAGATGAAAAAACGAAAGGGAGAGATCCCAAAGCTCCCAAGAGAGAACGGATTCACTATGTCGATTCTCAGCCTTCTGACGGGGAGGCATTCGATGATGGTTCGGAGGTGAACGTAATAGAGTTAGGAAACGAAAAACCTTACACATGTTCCGCCTTGAAACTGTCTAAACTCGTTAATGAAAATTTGTATAAGAAAACGTACACTTTCGACATTTCTAAAACTGAACAAGTTTTTGATACGTTGTTAAAGGATAAACAAATTAGATTGCCGGAAGGCCATAAGCTGTTGAAAAAAGAAGAACTGAAAGGAAGAAAGTATTGCAAATATCATAATAATTGCACTCATAATACCAATGATTACTTTGCTTTCAGGGGCTTAATTCAACAAGGAATCGACAAAGGGAAGCTGAAATTTTTGGAAAAGGACATAAAGATCGACACTGACCCATTCCAGAAAGAAGTCAATGAGGTCGAGTCTCAAGGGGTGTTTTCTATCAGTACCTTATCGCTGGCGTATGATGCAAAAGTGTTTCCAGAAGTTGGAGAGTCATTCCGACATTTCTGTAAAAGGAAGCAACTTGGAGACCTCCAAATTTGTCCAAGATGTCAAGTGGTCTACGATGGAAAGACTGCGACACAAAAGGAGAAGGAGTCCTAAAGGGAGGATTTGAGAAAGAAGATAAGAGTCAGGATCCAGGAAAGGGAACACATCCGACGAGAGACGTCCCGAGAGGCCCGTCGGCCTTTATCCAGTCAAAGAATTTATGGAGGACGTTCCTCAAGGTTAACTGTGCATGATCGACTCATGCAGAGGAGGCAGCAATCGGGGTCGACATCTGGATCGATCTATGAAGGACTGACCCGGACTCAGAAAAGAAGGTTCCAGAGAACACGAAAGGCAGAGGCTGAAGAAGTTAATAACGACGAGTTACCCAGGAATGATCAAGGATGCTTAGTCGCAACCATGAAGCCGAAAATGGCTAAAGGTCGACAAGGAATCAAACAAAAGCATAAATGGGTGAAGAAGTCTGAAGGGTCCAATCAGATGAGCGAGTCGTATGAAGGAGACTCTGAAGACAGTTTGGATATCATCGTCAATGATCAAGACATGATAGATGCCCAAAGTAAGAAAATTAACAGCCTCTCGATCAATAATGTTGGCTTGCCTTTTGACATGCCAGGTGACCATGCACAAGAAGAAGGAAATGAAAGTGACGGATCCGACGATTCGTATTTGAGTGACGAGGTGCCAGGTCTCCCTAAATGCCTTTTCCTTTTGGATAGGCTCCATTTGGAAGTTGATATCGGACATATTGCTCAGTTCAAACCACTGGAAGAAAGTAAGAGAGAACACTTGAGGCCTTTGCATATCAAGGCCATTGTTGACGGCAAACCTCTTAACAGGGTGTTGGTGGATGGAGGGGCAGCCGTCAACGTCTTGCCATGGAATGTGTTTAAAAGAATGGGAAAAGCAAAGTCAGATTTGATACCGACAAATGTGGTTGTAGTCGGTTTCACAGGGAAAATTGCTCAATCACACGGTGTAACGATGTTGAAAGTCGAGGTGGGATCATTCGTAAGGGATACTTTATTTGTTGTGGTTCCATCCAAGGCTAGCTATAACCTGCTGCTAGGCAGGGATTGGATTCATGCTGTAGGGGTCGTTCCTTCAACGGCCCATCAGAAGCTGGTTCTATGGAATCAGGAAAACAAGGTGGAAGTCATTGCTGCCGATGATAGTCCATGTTATATGCAGCAAATGCACGTAGACTTCAAAGTTTACAATCCAAGCATCAAGCCGATTCGACTTGATGCCAAACATTTTCAGAAGCCCATAGTGGACAAGTGTTTGATGGAGAACTATGGGATCTCGATTGTCGAAATGGACAAGGTCGTCGAGCAGCGGCCTTCGACCAGTGCTGATGGTTGATCGACAGCTAGAAAGACTGTCGGCCTATGTGGCCGACAGGATGCAATGCACCATACAGACAGGTGCATTCCAGGATTGCATTGCAGATGACAGCCCTTTGGGATTCGAAAAAGGGTGGACGGATGAAGAATCTCGATTCATCAGCGAGGATCCCAGAGATGAAGTAAATTTGGGAACGGCTGAGAAGCCGAAACCCATTTACATGAGTTCGTTGCTGAAGGAGGAATTCCGACAAAAGCTCATTGATCTCATCAGAAAGAACAAAGACTGTTTTGCTTGGGAATACGAAGATATGCCAGGACTCGACAGAGAATTGGTCGAACACAGGCTGACTTTACGGCCTGATCATAAACCAATCAAACAGGCAGTTCGACGTTTCGCACCTGATGTAGTCCTTAAGATCAAAGAAGAAATAGAAAGGCTGCTGAAAGCGAAGTTTATCAGAATGGCGAGGTATGTTGAATGGATGGCAAATATAGTACCTGTTGTAAAGAAGAATGGGAAAATGCGACTTTGTGTCGATTTCAGGGATCTAAATAGTGCCACACCAAAAGACGAATATCCTATGCCGATAGCCGATATGTTGGTAGATTCAGCGTCTTGTCATGAGGTAATGAGCTTATTAGATGCTTTTTCAGGATACAATCAGATTTTTATTGTTGAAGGCGACGTGTCGAAGACTGCGTTCAGATGTCCGGGTGCAATAGGAACTTTTGAATGGGTGATGATGCCGTTTGGACTCAAGAACGCGGGAGCCACGTATCAAAGGGCAATGAATTTGATTTTTCACGACATGATTGGCAAGTTCTTGGAGGTGTAGATTGACGACGTGGTGATCAAGTCAAAGACCCAAGAAGAGTATTTGGAGAGCCTGGAAAAGGCGTTTAACAGAATGAGGAAGCACAATCTAAAGATGAATCCAATCAAATGCACTTTTGGAGTCACCGCTGGCCAATTTTTGGGATTTGTTGTTCACAGAAACGACATTAAAGTCGACAAGAACAAAGCCAAAGCGATCATAGAAGCATCTCCTCCGACCAACAAGAAAGAGGTTCAGTCGTTTCTTGGTAAGGTGAATTATCTGAGAAGATTCATATCAAACTTGTCAGGAAGAACCAGAGCCTTTGCACCTCTTGTGAAGTTAAAACAAGAAGAAGATTTTAATTGGGGACCGGAACAACAAGCGGCTTTTGACGATTTGAAGTTATATCTATCAACACCACCAGTAATGATGCCGCCTCAGCCAGGTTTTCCTTTAAATTTGTATATATCAGCTTCTGATTACACCATAGGTAGCATGTTAGCTCAAGAAAATGAAAATGGTGTAGAGAGAGCTATATTTTTTTAAGTAGAGTGTTGAATGATGCCGAAACACGGTATAGTGCTATAGAGAAATTATGTTTAGCACTCTATTTTTCTTGTACAAAGCTTAAACATTATATGAAAAGTTTTCATGTTTTAGTTTTGTTGAAGTCTGACGTTATTAAATACATGTTATCCAAGCCAATTATTCATGGTAGGATTGGCAAGTGGACATTAGCGTTAACTGAATTTTCACTTCAATATGTACCATTAAAAGCCGTTAAAGGCCAAGTAATAGCCGACTTTTTGGTAGATCATCCGTGCGTAGACATGGCTTTATCAGTTGGTTTTGTCGGCTTAAGGCCTTGGACGATGTATTTTGATGGATCGTCGCATAAAAGAGGGCGGGAGTCGGAATCTTGCTCATATCCCCTGACGGAATCCCTACGGAATTTATGTTTAACCATAAATACCAATGCTCAAATAATGAAGCTGAGTATGAGGTCATCTTAATTGGCCTCAAAATGTTAATTTTCTTAAAGGCTAAAAACGTGGCCATAAAAGGAGATTCTCAGTTAGTTATTAAGTAATTGGTTAAGGAGTATAAATGTTTAAGTCCAAAGTTGGCCAAATATTGCAATATGGCGCATAAAATGATGTGCCAATTTGACGATGTTTCGGTTGAACACGTATACCGGTGTCATAATCAAAAGGCCAATCACTTGGCCCAAATTGCATCTAGATACCGTATATCAAGAAAGGTCTTGAACAATGCGACTCGGATTGAAGAATTATTATATCCCCCTCGCGAGAGAGAAGTGATGGTGAATGCATTGGCATCCAGCGACGATTGGAGAAAACCCATAGCCGATTACTTGGCGAATCCGTCTTCTAATGTCGAGCGAAAATTGAAGTTAAAAGCTACCAAGTTTACGATACTAGGAGGTGATTTGTATCATAAATCAGTCGATGGTAACTTGGAGGTATGTCTCGACAAGGAAGATGCTTTCATAGCCTTGGCAGAGATTCATGAAGGGATATGTGGAGCGCATCAAGCCGGAGAAAAGATGAAATGGATCCTCCGAAGACAAAGAGTTTTTTGGCCTACTTTAATATCGGATTGCATGAACTTTGCGAGATCATGTGAAGAATGCCAAAAACATGGCTACATTCAGAATGTTCCAGCAGGCAAGTTGCACTCAATTAGAGGATGGGCACTCGATGTTATTGGAGAAATTGTGCCAAATTCTTCAAAAGGCCATTCAAGGATCTTGGTAGGTGTTGATTATTTTACCAAATGGGTGGAGGCGATACCTTTGGTAAAGGTCGAACAAGAGCAAGTGATTGATTTTATTGAAGACCATATTGTCTGTCGATTTGGGATCCCAGAGACGATAACTACTGATCAAGCATCTATTTTCTTGGGAAGCAAATTGAAGGGATATTTGGCATCAAGAAGAATCAAGTTATTGACTTCAACACCTTATTATGCGCAGGCCAATGGACAAGCAGAAGCAGCCAACAAGTGGATTATCAATATTATCAAGAAACAAATTAAAGGGAAACCACGAAATTGGCATGAGGCTTTGACACCTGCATTATGGGCTATCCGAAACACTCCGAACGAAGCAACAGGCACGACTCCTTATATGTTAACATATGGCCATGAGGCCATGTTACCAGTCGAAATAAACTTGGAATCAATACGATTTCAAAGGCAACATGAAATGCCTGCGAATGATTATTGGAATTCCATGTTCGACGAATTGAACGAGGTGCACGACGAAAGGCTTTTGGCGTTGGAAAATATTATGCGACAAAAGGAAAGAATTGCTAGATATTATGACGCCAGAGTTAAATTCAAGTCGTTTTTACCGGGTGAATTAGTATGGAAAGTAATCTTACCCATCGACAAGCGTTCCAATGAATATGGAAAATGGTCACCAAAATGGGAAGGACCATTTCGAGTATTAAGGGCTTTTTCGGGTAACGCATACGAATTAGTCGAAGTCGAATTAGGGAAGAAGATTAAAGCAATTAACGGCAAGTATTTGAAAAGATATAAGCCAACAATGACGGAAGTAAACATGCATTGAATCAAATTGCAAATCCATACGACAGAATCAAAGTACAGAAAACAAATAATACAACAAAGAAAAACAAAGGTTCATCCGAAAAAATTACTAAAAGAACGCCATTCCCTGGCGAAAGCATCTCGACGTCGGAGCCCAGCCCTGTATTCTTGAAAATGTGTAGTCAGAGCATTCGTAATCTGCTGATAAGGAGCCACCAAGGCAGCAACTTTGGCAGCCAATTCCTGTCGAGTGGTCTTGGTAGCTTCCATATACTGGGTCATCTCCAATTGATCCTTCTCCCGACGGGCCAGCTCGTGTTTCAATTCTTGAATCTTGGCCCCATTCTCTTCCAAGCGCTGGAGTGTTTCATTGACCTTAGAAGAACAATCTGCGTCTTCTCGTTCGGAATCCATAACTTCGACCTCCAATTTGTTTTGGTTTGCTTTGACATCTTCATAAACTTCGATGTCTTTCAAGATCTTTGGACCTTCAGTGGTCCAATTGTTCACAAACCGTTGCAGGCTAGTCAATTTGGATTCGACATCTTCTGGAACAGGATGCTGCAAGAGTGAATTGATAGTAGAAGACAAGAGTACAACAGTTGCAGAATCGGCCAACAGCTGATTGAAAGGCCGACAACAGATGTTCTTCAAGGTTACCATCATCTGATCTACGACAGATTCGGTGTCCCTTAAAGGGGAATTCATGGCTTCTTCAATAGAGCGTGCTTTAGCCATTAATTCCCGAAGGGTAGAGAAGGCAGTGGAATGGGAAACATGAATTGAAGGAGCCATGGTGCTGGATGGAGGATTGCAAGAAGGAATTTCAATAGAAGGAACGGCGGCAGAATTGGATGAGCAAGGAATTGATAAACTGCCATCAAAACCTTCAAGTTGGACTGAGTTGTTGGGGATCTAGAAAAAAAAACAAGAAAAGAAATTTGGTAAGGTCACTTTAATGCTGCATTAAGGGCGAATAGGTAAATTTGTAAGTACCTCAAACGAAGGGCCACATACGTTAGTGGTCTCAGGTCCCACGACAGCAACAGGGGAGTCCACAACTTGAGTGTCAAGAGGCTGGTTGTCGACAACATCTCGATTAGAGTCTTGAACGACAACTTCAACTGCAGCCGACGATGAAGTATCATCAAGGCATCTCTGCATGGAAGCCTCAATAGTGTTCAGCCTGTCGACTTGTTCCAGAGAAACTTCAGCATGAGGGTCATCAGAAGACAAGTCATCCATAATCACTTGCCGTCGAACAGGGCGTCTTTGCAAATGAAAGCTGGTGTCTTCGACGATGTCTTCTTCGTTAAATGGGTTAAGTGCTGGAGTCGGAAGGAATTCGCCTGCATGAGGGTCATGATGAGAAACATCGACAAACAGATTGGCCGCATCACCATGTGTTCTTTGAGTAGTAGCATGGGGAGACAGCTCCCTAATGACGATTCCCTTGGCTTTTGGGCGAGGATACGGTTGAGTTTTGGACGAAGGATCCACAAAAGGATGAACAGGAGGAGCCGACGTGGCAGTATATACTTGAAGTTTCTTTGAAAGGAGATGCACCAAAGAGCTATCAGTCCTTTCAGGGTCAACTTGAGGTTTACTCGACGGATGCTCCGTTCGTCCCTTGTGTTGTTTTTTGGCTTCGACGAAATCATCAATGGCATTTGAGTGGCGCCGTTTTTTAGATTTCTTGGGTGATGAAGGGTCACCACCTTTCTTCTTCGACTCATTGGCCTTAATTTCCGCAGAATAGTCAATAAGGTTCGGCTTGGCCACTGCAAAGAAAACGACAAATCAGAAAACAGGAAGGAAAAGAAGTCTAAAATACGAAAAGTGAAGTATTTGTACCAGATTTGTCGGCCGCCACATCTGTCGGAGTCCTAGCACTCATCCTTTCAACAATAGTATCATAATCCACGTGGTACGTGTTGAAGTAAGATTCCCACCAACGCACAAAATTCGGACTAGCCAAGAAACAAGGAGTGAAGCCGACAAGATTGAAACGGCTGGTGGAGGCAAGGTTCTTCGACACGAACCTATTCAACACAGTTTTCCAGGAGGATTTATAGTCCATCAATTGGCCATGGTGGAATTCATGTGATACGGATGAAAGCATAGGAGCAGGCAACCCTTGACAAAGTCCAAACTGCCTCGACACACAGTTGGGATAATGCAAAAAGACTTCTTTTTCTTCATAGGCAGATGAGTCGGGCAAACCACCGAACAAAATCCTTTGACTTAAATAATGTCCCCAAAGGACATCATTCAATTGCCTCTCTTCAGTATTGGAACCAGGAAAAGGAAGACGAAACCAATCAGGTCCTAGAGCTCTATCAGCAAAAGGGGAAAAATCAATGTCCTCTGATGACATGGAGATGTTGGTGAAAATCTTCATAAAATGAAGAAAACTAATGGTGCGAGACGAAAGTGTAGGAACATCATAGTTCGCCATCAAGCAACCATAGTTGAACCGGAAACGACAAACAATATCATGGGTGGAAACTAAATGACGTTTCAGAATGGCATTCAGCCACAAATGCAGAAGCCAAGTGGGGCCTCCGACATTAGTCACCAGTTGTTTGTTGAGTCTAATAGTGTCGGAGACATGGCTTATCGTTGAATACAGCTTCGCCAAAAGGAGTTGACTCAAGGCCACTTTTCTTTCTTCATGCAAAATTGTGGCCAAGGGTACCAAGGATTTGTTGATCTGTCGGGACTTGGTGCAAAAGGCGAAAGCACTGAGCCAAACCGTCAAAAACTCAACATGTTCTTTGTCACTAACTGTCGGGTTATCCTTATAAACATCCCATCGTGACTCAACATAGTTGGTAAAGGCATAGGACCCACCACTAATAGGCACAACGTCGTTAGGTTTGCTCTCCACAGTCAAGAGTTCTCCGTCAGGACGAAGACTAGTCAAAGCGGCAACGTCGAAAAGCGTGGGAGTCATCATGCCGTAACGGAAGTGGAAACATTTGGTTCGGCGACACCAGAAATAACATGCAGCGCCGAAGAGTCCATCGTCGTAGCGCAAACCGGAAGTTGTCAAAATAAGAAGGTCTTCAAAACCGGCCCTCCTCCACGATTTTTTCTTGTGAGGCCATAACCTTTCAAGCCACTCCATAAACCTAGAGAATGGTTTTACATTTCGTAAAACCCTGCGAGAATATTCTTTGTCAAAATGACAAGTGTATATGGGGTTGAGAGTGGCTACAGGACGAATTTCATTAGGATTGGAAAGGGGAAAGTTGGCACTCATAACAGGGTCTTGAGCCTCCGATGGAGTCATTAAGGGGCCCAAGAAAGCAGGAGAAGGGTTGACGGGTTCACCATCAGTAGGAATGAAAGAAGTTACGGGAATGATCAAACTACGCTCGTGGTATGGGACATTCAAATTGATTTTAGGGTCAAGAACTCCTTGAAGAGCCATGTTTAACAAAGGGTTTTGAGAAGAAAAAAGGGGTTTAGGTCAAAGAATAGAAGGATGCAGTGGCAAGCCAGAAAAGATAAAAGGGGGATAATGATAAGCGATCAAGTTTAAATAAGAAGTGAAAAGACGTGTGAGACCAACGCAATGGTCCAATGAGAAACGTCAGTTCGAAAAGATAAACTCGTCGTTCCAGAGTCCTAATGATGAAAGGACAGTTTGAAAAGATACAACTTTTGGCATCCTCCGAAGAGATGCATCGAATACCAAAACTTGGGGGGCCTCTGTTAACCGGAAGTTGAAATCGACAAAAGGGCAAGAATGTCGGATGTATAAGTGACGTCGACGGAAGTGTACTTAAACATTTTTGTTTAAAAGTGACTTCGAAGGAAGTGAACGTACAACCCGACAATGGGTAGATTTCGACAAAAGGGTATGCGTCGACAACATAAGTGATGTCGAAGGAGGTGTACTTAAGTCTCATGACTTAAAAGTGACTTCGAAGGAAGTGTACGTGTGTCGACGGAAGGAAGAGGTGGAAACAAGAGGTCTGTGTCGAAGGAATGTTGGCGCAAGAAAAGAGGAAGTCAGATCCATCATGTCAACATTGGGAACGGAAGAGTAATTATGAAGGCATTTAATGCTCCTTGTGGCTATAAAATCCCCATTTCTGACGACCAGAAAAGCCATGAGATAATATGGGAAAATATAAGGAATGCCTCCATGAATTCTGGAAAGAAGAAAAATATTCAAATTCCACATAAGCATGGTTCATAAAAGACTAAACATGTGGGATTAAGGTGTTCGGGTGTTGAAAAGAAAATGAGGGGATCTTCACCCCGAATACCTCCTTTATCCTCATGAATAGTGAAAGACTAAACATGCGGTAATACATAGGACCCATTTCTGATGCATCGGGTCAATGCAAGAAACTCCGAGTTGGAGGAAGCGTTGAACCTGATAAATAAGCATTGGAAAAGCCTTTGTAATCCCATAGGCCAAGGTTTGTGCCCTGCTAGGGTTGACTACGGCCATCTTTCCTATTAAAGAGGTAAAGGAAAAAAGACCTCTGACGGCATTCTACTAGAAGCATCAGAGGCATGTCTTTTGATTGAATGCTGGTGAAACAGCAATTAGTTAAATTACATGTCACCGATATCAATCGAATGCGTTTGAGGCCGACAGCAGGCCCGAATTCCATTTCGACAGAAGGCCTGTTTGTCGAAAGGAACTTGATGTCGGTTGGCATCCCAGAACCAAGAGGCAGGAGCACAACAACGCCAATGCTTCGAGCAACAAAGAGACTTAGACAAGAGTCAAATGGTTGCAGTCGAAGAAGAGTGTTGGTCGAAGGGATCTCAGCAAAGATGTCACCACGGAGTTCGACAGAAGTATCCACTAAGCCCAAACCACGACGTGGGCAGTTACATCGTGGGGGATAGCGTAGTGGGTAGTTTTTAGATCGTGGGTTCTGCAGTTATGCAGAACGTGCGAATTTGCTTTGTAATTAGTTTTAGGATTCCTATGTCTATAAATAGGAATTCCTTAGGTTGTAATCAGGGTCGGTTGCTAGGTTGACACACATGGGCCAAAATCCTAGACGTCTCACCAGAGCAGACAAACGGAGAAACGCCATTGTAAAGAACCTCAGCCTTCCACCCATTTTAAATTTCAATGCAATCTTTACTTTTCCTTGCACCTTTTAATTATCTGCAATTTACTTTACTGCAAATTTCAATTGCTTTCCTTTCAATTCCAAGTCATTTACTTTACTGCAAGTTTTAATCTCGCCGCATCGTGTTCTTGGTGTCGGTTTCAATTTTCAATCGCATTCTTAACGCTTTCCAGCCCCAAATATCAAAAAACACCAAAAAGTACGGTCAAGTTCCTTTGCAAGATTACCACATAACCTGTCGTTACCCACACCCCTTCCATCACCTTCAGTTCGGCAGGCGTCGGACGAAAAACCCACAAACAGCAGCTGACATGTTATTCCCTCACCCAATGGGTGCTTGACAAGTGGCACCAGGTGAGTTTTTTTTAAAAACAATATTTTAAAAAACTAAAAATTAAAAAGAAGGATGGAGATAGTAGTAGTAGTACAAAGCGAGATAGTTGCAGTGACCGTGATTGATTAACCGTGGAGCATGGTCGGAATCTTGACTCCGACGATGAGGAGACGGAGGCTCTGCGACGGGAGAGGGATAGGGACGAAGTGGAAGAGGACGAGGTCGGAGGAAGGCTGGCCGAAAATTCGGAACGCGGCTTCGGAGGGTGCGAAGAGTGGCGGAGGGAGAGTGGCTTCGGAGGCACCTCGTGCTACTACTACGCTACTCAATCCATTGCCTGCTATCACAGCCAATACCACCACCTCCAATTATCTCACCAAACAACAATTCTCGGACACTTGACCACTACTCTCCCTATGTATTACTACTGCTACTATCTCCATCCTTCTTTTTAATTTTTAATTTTTTAAAATATTGTTTAAAAAAAACTCACCTAGTGCCACGTGTCAAGCATCCATTGGCTGAGGGAATAACACATCAGATGCTGACTAACGAAGTTGCCTAAAAGATAACAGAGGGACCTTTGACAAAATAATAAAAAGTTAAGGACCCGATCCAACAAAAAAAAGAACGGGGACTAAATCCAAATATCCCCTAAGTTTAAGGACCTGAAAGTTAAAAAAGCATAAAATCCCATATAGAACTTTATTAAGAAATTTAGTAAAGAATGAAGCACCAATTGATTTTTAACGGGGACAATTTTTTAAAATTAAAAAGATTAAAAGAAAAGTACTTGATATTGTTCACTTTTTTCAAACTTGAAAGCTTTCTTATGCAACTCGTTGAAGTTCTTCTTCATCCATAAACTTTTACACAATATGTAAACCTACATAAAAAGAATTAAATAATCCTATCAAAGAGACAAATCATTATTGCCTATACATAATAAATTGCTTTAATGTTGTTTGCATATTTTATTTTTAATATACTTTGAAAACTATTTAACATAGTGTTTTCATTATATGTTTCCAAGGTCCCAATTAAAAGGTTTATTTAAAGTTGATTGTATCAAAATTACTGATATCGCATGAGAAAGAGCCTAAAGATGAAAATTAAGAATAAAGAGCCATTTAGTTTTTTTTTTTTAAACCACAATTCATAGCATAAAAACCATAGTTTCAGAACGTGGAAAAGTAATTATAAATAAAAATGAAAACTTCATTTGTATTTTGCAGCAACTCAAGAAGTTCGTGGGAAAAACTTGAATCAAGAAAGTGATAGAAATTGGCAAATAGATTTGTATGCAGTTTAATGCAATTTTGTTTTTTTAGTTTGAAGGAAATTCTCCTCCCTTTAGAAATCGTTGCAGTTATTTTTATTCAATTCTATCTTTGTGATAAGTGCTCAATTAATGTAATACTAGCGTGCCGACAGGCACCCCGCATTCTCATTGTCGTAAAGAGTTGTTTATAGTGATTTCATATATTGATAAATCGTATTTATGAATTTTATTTATATGTTATAGATGTTAATTTTCGTGTAAATTGTTATTATTAACTGTATGCATTCTTAGTAGTCATGTTTAAGAATATGAATCCATAAATTTCAATAAAATTATATATTCATTGTTATTTTCTTATTATTACCTTGTTATCATATTTAGAATTGTTTGTAATATTAGTGTATATAAAATACGGTATTATTAGAGTTTTTGGATGAAAAACATAATTAACGAAGAACTTGGAGTTTTAAAATAATATTGCAGCATTAAACGATAAATTTATTTTGCATGAGGCATATCAAAAGCTAAAGTAGTTCATAAATTAAAATAGTGTAGAAACATAAGGAAATAATTGTATTTTGCAATGTAGATACAATGAAATCAGAATGACAAAAGATATCCAAACAGTTGTATGCGCATTCCATCGATCCATTCGATGTCTGACTCTGAAAAACTGGAAAATTGAATAATATATTATATTAATTGATAAAGATGGAAAATTTAAATGAAGTTAAGTTTAAATATATTTCACCAACGATGTGGTAAATTGAAAAAACTACAGCACCTTCCACCCTTTTTTTATAACTAACTTCTACTCCCTCCGGTCCTATTTATAAGACCTTTTTGGGGTTTTTATTTTGGTCTTATTTATAAGACCCTTTTTCAATTTTCAATAACATTTAATTACTTCCTTCCACTAACATCCCCATAAAGTCAACACTTTTTAGAGTTCCAATAATAATTATGGGGTAGTTTTGAAAAAGTATATCAAAATTTCACATTTCCAGTGCCACACTAACAAATTTATCCACTCTCCTTGGTGGGAGTGAAAAACCTCAAAAGGGTCTTATAAATAGGACCGGAGGGAGTATATCGGGAATATAGTGAAAGCTACTTTATCAAGGTTTTTAGTTTGAGTTTTGTTGCAATCAATGACAAACCTCTCTTGCCTACCCTTCCCCACCCTCTTTGCCTACACTCAAATTTGCTTGCAAACTTTTATAAGTTATATACCTTTTCAACAAACCTATGCAGTAAGAACACAATTGATTAAAACAGAACAACATAAAGTTTTATAGGCCATGACAAATACAGAAGAGCTTAATAGATTGAACTTATTTTAATCCTAGAAAATTCACATAACTAAAAGTAACGCAATTCAAAAATTACCAATTACATAAACAAAACCCCATAATAGAAATTCACATAACCAAAAATCACAAAAATCAAGCAGATAAAATATGCACTTACAATGTTATGCTTCATTTTAACTTTTGATTTTGCAGCATTCTTAACTTTTTTAAAATGGTAATAATACTTGAATTTAGAGAATGACTAAAGAAGCTTAAAAGAAATGTTTCTAAATCTATTTGAGTGAACATATTAAGTCTCTTTAGAATATCCCATGCATATATTTATTTTTACAGGGAATAGAAATACTATGTACAGATTGAGCAACTGCTACACACAAAAGAACATCCAAGCTTGCCAAAATCCTTAGCCTGAAATTTTGATAGCCGAGTCATATAAAAACAAAAGGAAGAGATGTATGGATTAGGAAATTGGCATTGATAGAAAAAAGAAAATGACCAGCATCACTCCTTGTCATACCCAAGGCTTATATAGTAGATAGATTGGCACTGCTGGTAAGAGATAGAACTAAGAAATTATAACATAACATTATTATATGAGAGTAGTTTTAAAACCAAGGTAGCAAAACTTAAGAAAAAAATTGGTACAACAATTCAATAGGTACAACATGGCTTAAATGACAAATAATGGTCCTGATAACATAAGAATTAAGACTTTCTTAGACCATGACCTAGACATAAAAAAGAAATAGATAATTTCAAACACAGATACAGTGTTGTACACTTTATTTCTCATTCAATAGGAGCACCATGAAGTTCTTAACAGAAGTACAGAATATGCTACTGTAGTTGTTTTATAGAGAATACATTACAATATAATAGGGAATCAGAGCATCTAAGCTGCAAACCAACAATGATTAGTTCATGAAGCAGACGGAATATAATAGTGTTTGGAATACTTATGGCTTCTTAATATATTCGAGCCAATTTAATTAATAAAATTAAAGTTATTCAAACCAAACACATAAGAAAGCCAGAGAAGAACAATAAGGATACATTCCAGAGATATCAAAAGCAATAAATGAAAAAATAATTAAAAAAATGAATACAACATAGATGAAAGTGAAAGAATTTGTAATGAAATATATGCAATACATGCCAAGACGACGGCAACAGAAAATGCTCATGACCTTTCACCTTCTTGGCGACATATAGCCACCGCAAGAGCTGACACTGTAGCAAAATGTGTAACATCCCAAATTTTTATTTCAGCATAATAGGAAATTATACCAAGTATTTAGGAAGAATTTCCAAGATTTGAGGAAGGTTTTGGGTATCAATCCAAACCTAAATGAGTAATGAACCTAAGGAAATGAATTGGAGTTAGAAAATCATCAAAATATAACTTTTCACTGAAGTAATCGATTACTCTGCATGGCAGTAATCGATTACCAGGCCTCAGGTTAAGTTACACAAAATGTTGCGGCAATTTAATCGATTACAAGGGTACGGTAATCGATTACTTTGAGTAAGTAATCGATTACATTCAGGGGGTTAATCGATTACTAAGTCTCTGATGAAGGTACCGAGAAAGGTTGCATCACATAGGTAATCGATTACTTTGTGTGAGTAATTGATTACTCACTGGAAAAGTCAGAAAAAAAAATAACGCGTGGCAGCCACTCATTCGTGGCTTAGTGGATAAGAATGCATCCACAGCCACACAAAACGCTTTGGGCTTGTTGATAAGAGATAAGAAGGGGAAAAGCAAACAAACAACATCATAATCCCTCTCTCTTCTCCCTCTCCACTACGTCTTCTTCCTCCTTCTCCATAGGGTTCCATTTCTCTTCCAAATCAACCCAAAATCAAGAGGCTCCTCTCATATCCATCATCAAATCCTTCCTTTCCTCACTCCAAGTAAGAATATAAGCCTTTGATTTACTCACCTCTCTCTTTCCCTCTCTCATACACAAATTTCCTCTCTCTCCTCCAAGGTTCCATATCTCCATCATCAAGGTGCAAGAAGCAAGGAGATTAAGCACTAGTATCATCAACCATCACCTTTCTAATCTTCAAAGTAAGTAAATTAGTTTGAGAAATCAACTTCTATTTCTCTCTCTCTCTCAAATTCGTCCTCTTCTTTCTCTCTCTTCCATCCATGGAGGTCTCAAGCTTTAACTCATGAAAATCTGTTTGTTTCATGAACATAATCAAGGATTATGGCTTTTGTTATAGGTCTCTTCATTCTCCCTGTGATTAGAGAACTTCGGTGGTAAAAACTCAAGCTTAGGGCAAGCTAAATCTCCATATCTCTAAGAGTTGAGGTAAGGAGGTTTGTGTTGCCATATTCTAGGGGGTAGATTTTATTATGTATATATTGGGTCACTAAGAGTTATGTGTTAGTTAGGATTGAGAACCCTAGGATAGCTAATGTTGTATAAGAACATTTAAATGTGTTGCTTTGTGCCTAAATATGATGATTGATATTTGATTTGTGTGGTTTGGCATTTCACTAATTATGTTGAACCCTAGAATTATATGAGGATTAATGATTATGTTACTTTGAAATGGAAATGGTTGGCTTGTTGGATTTGCTGGAATAATTGGAATTCAAAAATATAATGAGGTGGTGAAATTGATAAATTAATGAAAATGATTACAAAATGAATTAAGGAAATTTATACTGATATTAGAAAGTGATGATTTGATAAAAAGGTATGCAAAGGGAAAACAATCCAAAAATGACAATAAAATATTAATGATATACTTTGGATTGTGTGACCCAGATCTTGTAAGACGTTGTCCTTAGGAGACTGTACGCATAGATCGCGTAAGTCGCACATAGTGCGCTGCTGTAAGTCGTTGTCCTTAGGAGACTGTAAGCAATGATGGGCACACATTCTAGTTGCGTGTGATTCCAGATCTTGTAAGACGTTGTCCTTAGGAGACTGTACGCTTAGATCGCGTAAGTCGCACATAGTGCGCTGCTGTAAGTCGTTATCCTTAGGAGACTGTACGCAGTTATGGACACACACACCATATATTATTAAAGGTATACTTGGATTGTGCGATTCCAGATCTTGTAAGACGTTGTCCTTAGGAGACTGTACGCTTAGATCGCGTAAGTCGCACTTAGTGCGCTGCTGTAAGTCGTTGTCCTTAGGAGACTGTACGCAATGATGAACGCACATTCTGATTGTGGAAATCCAGGTCTTGTAAGTCGTTGTCCTTAGGAGACTGTACGCTTAGATCGCGTAAGTCGCACTTAGTGCGCTGCTGTAAGTCGTTGTCCTTAGGAGACTGTACGCAGTTATGGATCCACATTATATTTTTTTTTAAAAACTATATATATATATACACACATTTAAAAGAGAACTTAATGAATGTAAAAAGAGGAAATAAAAACATGAAAATACAATGACGTGAGATTATAATGTAATAATTTGTATAACCTAAAATTGTATGAAGGAATGAGCTGAGAATTAATATTAAAAGTTAGTTGGTTTGTTATGAAAATAATTGAATTGAATGGGAGTGTTTGATTGGATTATATGCATTATATGGTTGGTTGTGTTTGGCTTGGTGGTTCAGTATAGTATAATAGAAACTGCTTTCCTATTTTATTGTGTAATCTCACCTCCTTACCATTTTTCAGGTACTGAGCTGGAGCATACACTAGAATTGGCCGAGCAGGATTACTCTCCCTCACAGGGAGAGTAGGGTTTATGTGGGATTAGTACATATTTTTGGGACCTAAGCCTCCTATGTTTTTAATGTATATGTTTTGTGTATACCTTTTTGAATGAGGCTTAGGATGACTTTATTTTGTTAAGCTTTAAAACTTGGATTTATATTATTCAAGCTTTTTATTTCTGCTGTTACTCTGATTACTTGATGCACTTATATATGTAGAGCCCATTGGGCCTTGACATGATTCATATATCTGGAATGAAGCCCTGCTGGCTACTGGTTGTCATTTGATAATGTTTTCACAGGTTAAATTTTGGATTAGTCCGAAAAACAAACAAAACTCCGTCCGTTTGACGGGTGATTTTACTAATTAAAAAGGAATTTTTAAGTGCGCATTTTTAATTATGGGGTATTTAAGGGTAATAAATCCTAGGTGTTACAAAATGTGATAAAGGCATTCCACCAAAATCAAGCAACCTTTTAGAATCCCATCTCTTTTCCTTATACCTGAGTATCTAGTAAAAAGGATTTGGAAAAAGATTAAGGTCATATTTCCAAACTCACTTGGATATGTACTACGAATAGTTCAGTATTTTAGAGACAAATGCAATATTAGATATTTAAAACACCCTGAACGATTGATTGCAGTATTGCTCTCACGTGCCATAATGCTCAGTTTAAGATGTCAGTAATAAGCTCACGTGCTTTCATTAGGATTTTTAATCTTTTAGAATTTAGAGTTCATCATACATTAGAAAATAGAAAAAGCCACATATAAGAAAGATAAATGACCAGCAATTTCAAATTTTCAATCAAATCATAGTTGTTTTTTTTCCAATAATGTTATAAAAAACACTGCTTTAACAATTCCTAAGCATAACAACTAAGAGATATTTTTCCCCCCGAAAATAATCAAAAGGAATAACTGAAATAAGAAAAAAACTTAAAAGGGGCCATTGGTAAAAGGAATATTAACTCCAAAAATTGAACTTTTTCCATTCTACTGATTTAACAGAGTTGTGATAATGAAAAGCCATGTTTTAATATAAAAAAAATGGACATCGAAATACTTTGTTTGAAAGCAAAAAATTCAATCTTTGAAGAGAAGCAAAGAATAAGAATTACCCGATGAAAGAGGTGTGAATGAGAACTGAGAATCAACCACAACCTCATCAGAGATTCGTAGCCACCAACACACCAACGCTCATGACCGTCGCCAGCCACCATCGTCATCAAATTCGCGTGCACCAACGCCCATGACCACGACCATCGCCAGCCACCGCCACCATCGAACCAGCAACGATCTTCCACCTATTCTACGATTTGGGTTTGCCTCCCTTCCTAATTGTGCTTCTGGAATGAAAAGATTATACAAATAGACATGTGCACTAACCCTTATTTTAGTATTATGTTGCAACCTCTCTTGTTCAGACTGATAAGATTAAAAGTTTCACCAAAATCAGTAGAAAATAAATAAATGAAAAGAAAAAGAGAAAAATAAAGAGTTTATTCAGAGGGGAAAAAGAAAAGGAACCTGAGCAGTTAGTGGATAAAGAAAAAGCACAACGGAAACGGGCTTTGGAACCATTTCGAGAAGTTGTTCATCTAAGCCATAAACATCACAACACTCTGCTTCGTCCTGTTGAAGCCCGAGCCCTATAGGAACCATGCAGCCGTCAGACCACAGACTTCCCAGTGCCGTGGGGTGTGTTTCCAGAGAGAGTGCAGATGTAGATGTCGTCGTTGGAGAGGGAGGGGTAGACGGTGAGGGTGACGCACCGGGAAAGAGGAGGTTTGTGGTGGTGGTGTTAGGGGTTTTATCTTCTTGTGAGAAATGAGGGTAGGTTCAAATGGGGTTTGGAAACTCCTTTTATCCACCTCTCTATTTATCAACGTGAGAAATGAGAAATAGGGTTTGGTTATTTGTTGAGTATTTGTTATAGAAACTGCCATAATCGGTTGTTGATGCAGTTTCTGTACACTGAGCTTTTGAAACTGCCATAATCAGTTGACAAATAGATGAGATTCTGATTGTGCCCACAGAACAATTTTTTCCAAGTTAATGTACTTTAATGTACACAGCAGTTATAAACTTATAATAGTATAGCTGAGGGCAAAATCGGAAAAGCCAAATTATGTACAGTTTTAGTAGTTATTTTAGTTGTTAAGCAGTTAAAAAATAGAGTTTTTTTATATAATAGTATAGATTCTATTGGCTTTACTCCTCAAAAGCTTGAATTATTGTATAACATTGTCAAGAATTCTATCTAAAATTGTCTCATAAGCAAACACTAACCCAAAAATAAAAATAAATGATTTTTAACTCTTTTTCAATAAATGAAAGGTGTAAAGACTTCAAGCGCAAGTCAAAGCGGGGAGTAGGTACGAGCGTGTGCCGAGACAAACCCATGCTGACCCATGTTGTGCCAGGTTGTGTCACGCTGTGACAGTTCAAAATGCTAGCGCGCGCTGGAGCACGACCAAGTGCCGTGGCGTCACCAGAATTTTAAAAACAACAAGTTGACTTGGCCCATACCTTGATTTTTCCTATAAAAGGACACACCTTCCCCTCCTTGTTGAGGACACCAGATCTCCTAGAGGAATTGCTCTTGGAATACACATTCTCCACTATATTTTCTTCTCATTTCTATGCATCATTCTTAGATTGAGAAATTCTTGAGAGTTTTGTGAGTTTTTATTGAGTGCAAAATCAAGAAAGTGAAAGCTTTCAAGATAGGTGATCTTGAGCTAAGGATTGAAGTCAAGTTCTTAAGCTTGAGGTCTTCACGCTTGTAATTCTTCTTTAACTCTCTTGTATTAATCTTTCTTTGACAATGTTTATGATTTGTAATAAAATTATAGCCGAGTAAACCCCCTTATTCCAAGGATGCGGTATTAACCCAATAAAATGTAAATAATGTTATTTTGATTTCTATATACTTCTGTTATGGTTAAATACTGAATGAATGGTTGATAATAGTTTGAAGAAAGGTAAGCCTCCTAACTTTCATTAGTTTGAGGACGCTAAAGACCTTCCTAACTATTCTCATTTCAACGGAATGGTAAGCCTCCCAACTTTTATAAGTTCGAGGATGGTAAAAACCTCCTAATTCATCAGTATTTAGCTTTATTTATTTATGATTCAGTTATATTATACTTAATGCCTAAAATTATTGACAACAATGTTAAAAGATAAAAGATGTTAAAATGAAGAACCGAAAGGAGAACTTTAACATCTGAACTATATAACTGAACTTAAGGACTATAACATGAGAATAGTTTTAATCCTTAAGAGGAATCAATGAACAATCATAAAACTTAATGTGTTTAATATGTTATAATTATCACGGAAGTAGATGTTCTACATATTAAATACGTTATTTGACTTCGAGATAAGCTAATATCTAACTTTCGATTGTTCATATTCTAAATAAATAAAACATAACAAAAGGAATGAATCATTATTACTTATTTGCATTTATTGTAGCCAAAATCAAATCCTTGTAAATTCCATCCATAAATCACAACTCAATTTATATTAATTGCTTTTGACAATATTCCTTTCTACTCTTGGACTTCTTAACCGGTTTGGATAATCAAATCTACAATTTGTTAGTATTCAATTACAAAATCCATGTGGATACGTAACTTTTTATACTATAACTTGACCATTCTCGTACACTTGCGAGAGGCCATCACTTTGCATGCTTTACTTTCTACAACCTCTCAAATTAGTTTAAAAGAAGTATGAATGAATGTACATTTAAACCTTTTTTTTTCACAGATATCTGGCATCATTTTTTCCAAAAAATATATCGAATTAGATATTGTAAATTTTCCAAAAAATATCTCAAATTAGATATTGTAAATTTACATGAGTGAAAAGATAAAATGGGTAGAGGCTAATTTATGCCAATTACTATTTAGTTAAAAAAAATCATATTTATGATTTTATAGCAATAGAATAATAGAATAATATTTGAAAAAATATGACATACCTCCAAAAATCTCATTGATAGGATCATTATGCCCTCCACCAAAAGTCTTAGGCACTTCCAAATGCAATGTCCCCACGGCTAGGACTCCGATTTCAATATGTTTAGTTCACATGTTGCAACGCTCAATGACATTTATCAAGTTAAAAAGATACTAAAAATAAAAACCAATAAAATGCAAACACGCCGGACGAAAGCTTCTAAATGTTATGAATATAAATTTGTGGATGTCCATCTTCTCCTTTTCTTCCTAAGATTCCCTAACTTCCTTTCCTCCTAGGATTCCCTAGCTAGTATGTTACAAATTCATTTGTACTTATTTGCATTCATCATCATCATTCACTAATATGAGCTACATTGTAATTGGCATGTGTTATATTGTGATGCCTATAAATAGGCTATCACTCTTTGTATTTAGGTTGAAGGAATATATACAATTTTTCTCTTGCTTCCTCTAACTCTCTCAATCTTCATCCTTTCTAGATATATATTATTGAGTTAAGTTTTATAACACGTTATCAGCACGAGGCTCTAACCAATTGAGAAAGCATCTACAATTGTTATCATCCAAGTTTTCGGGAAGAAGGTATAATTCTAGAATCTTATTCATATTCAAATTAAGCGATGTAGCATGAGTTTTTTTCGCAATTTCTATACTTCTTGATTATTACTATTTTCATCATTTATCGTTTATTGCCCTATGTTAATACAATATATCTGCTAAAACTAAACCATCTCCTTAGCATTTTTTTCCCTTCGTGATGAAGGTTACATGATGTTCTTGCCATAAACTAATGAAATGTAACAAATCGTTTTTTTTTATGAATAACCATTATAGTGATTTATTTATGTTTATATTTACACTACGTATTATTTCCTTGAATATATTTTGAATGTTGTAACGTTAAATATTTTTATTATCATTATTTCTATTCTAAATTTATGTCCTAACTTGTTCTATTTTTCATGATAGTATTAATCATGTCAAATCTTGTGAAACTTGAGTTTGTAACACTTGACATTACTGGGAAAAATTATTTGTCTTGGGTGTTGGATGCTGAAATTCATTTAGAAGCTAATGACCTTGGAGACATTATCAAAGAAGAGAACAAAACATCTAACCAAGATAAGGCCAAGGCCATGATATTTCTTCTCCATCACCTCCATGAGGGGTTAAAATCTGAGTACCTTACGGTCAAGGACCCACTTATTCTTTGGAACAATTTAAAAGAAAGGTATGATCATCAGAAAACTGTTATTCTTCCAAAGGCTCGTTATGATTGGACGCACTTGCGTTTGAAAGATTTTAAAACTGTGAGTGATTATAACTCTGCAATGTTTAGAATTACATCCCAATTGAAACTGTGTGGAGAAAAAGTCACTGATTTTGATATGTCAGAAAAAACTTACTTCATTTTCCATGCAAATAATATGGTCTTGCAGCAACAATACCGTGAAAAAGTTTTCAAGAAATACTCCGAATTAGTTTCTTGTCTCCTGGTAGCTGAACTAAATAATGAGCTTCTGATGAGAAATCATGAGACTCACACCACTGGCAGTGTCCCATTCCATGAAGTGAATGTGGCTAGACACGATTACCACACTCGTGGTCGTGGTCTTGGTCATGGTCGTGGACATGAATATAATAGACATGGTCATGGGGGTAATTCAAAGATCACACCACATGGGTAGTGGTAATCCAAAGCACACTTCTCCTCACTTGAAGTGGAAAAATAATGAAAAGATTGAAAAAGGCAAAGTTGGGCAAATTAACAAAAATGATGAAATATGCTATCGCTGTGGTGGCCAAGGTCATTGGCATCGTCTTTGTCATACACCAAAGCATCTTGCAGATCTTTACCAAGAATCACTTAAAAATAAAGGAAAAAAATAGAAACCAATTTTTGTGAAGATGGTGAGCCTGATTATGGCCAAATGGATGTAACTTATCTTGATGTTGTGGATTTCTTTGCTGACCCTGATGAAAAAATTGATCACCTGATTGGTGATGGAAATGTCCAAATATAAGCTTATAGTGAAGAACTTTTATGTAATGGTGGTTTTTTTTTCTTTATGTCGTTGAATTTTATATTTGGAGTGTTTTTTTCTCATGTAAATAAGGCTTTTATATTGAGTGTTTTTCCTTTGAATAGTGTTATTGTCAATTTTTTGTTGCTAATAAAATAAAAATGTTTTGGGATATATTATTACAATTCAAATTTTTTCTTTCTTTCATAATAGCATTTCTCGTATTAACTATCTAAATATTTGTTATTTTTCTAATGAAGAATGAGTAATTTTTTGGTTAGCACCACCATTAATAATGGAGACATCTGCTTAGTGGGCAGTGCAACAACTCATACTATACTTAAAAATGAAAAGTATTTTACTAATTTAATTAGAATGAAGGAAAATGTGTTGGGTTTGGCCTCAAAATCTCGAGAGGGGGTCGAATTGAGTTTTATTAATTTATTGCAAAATCCCTTACAAATTAAAAAATTGTTTTGCGTTGGAGAGATTAGACGTTTGAGAAGGAGAGCGAAATCGATTTATAGAAAATTAAGAGTATCGCAGAAACGTAAATAAATGAAAGTGCTGAAAATAAAAGTGATAGGGATAGAAAAGCTTCCGCCGTAAATTTTATACTGGTTCGACCTTCCCGTCGAAAGGCCTAGTCCAGTCCCCAAGCGACCCACTTGAGAGTTCTATAACCAGCAATTGAGCCACACCCAATTACAACCGAGAGCACCCCGCACACTACTAGGAACCATCCGTTCGCTAGGGGCCTCAATATCATACAGCAGGGTTCCTCACCCTACGAACGCCTCAACGTTTAACTATGGGATTCACTACCTAACCACTAAGGTTCAGTACAAATAGATGAGAGTGATTACAACAAGTATAACGTGTTCTCAAAACACAGATACTACAATCAAAGCTCTATGATGATGAAGTTTTTCTTTTCGAAGCTAAAGGCCAACAAGAGATTTTAGAGTTCTTCCAAAAATATGATCGTGATGTTCAGAGAGAAAAGTAGGAGAAGAAGAATAACGTGAATTCAAAAAAAATGTCAGAGTGATTCTTCTAAAAATAGAATGTTGGAGTGATATTTAAAAAATAAAACTTTTATAAATCAAAAAGATTTAAACCAACAAATCAAAATCAATTTTAAATCAAAATAAAATAAAATATGATTTTGTAATAAGTTTTAAAATCAAAAACAAATCAAAATGATTTAAGAAATAAAACAAAGATTTGATTCTTAAAACAAATAAGGAAATAATTCAAACTTAAAATCAAATTCGAATTTTTGAAAATAAATCAGAATCATTTATATAAAAACAAATCTGGAAATAAATCAAAGTGAATCTGACACGTTTTCAATAAAACTTGAAGTAATCGATTACTTCAAGGAGGTAATCAATTATCCCTTCAAAAATATAAACTTTTAAATTCTTTTGAAAAACTAGTAATCGATTAGAACAAGAATATTTAATCGATTACTTCACCCATGTTCAATATGTGATGCAACTCATATAATCAATTACCACTAATCAAATAATCGATTACTGAGCCTCTGGTTTGCATATGATGCAACATCATGTAATCGATTACTACAAGACATGTAATCGATTACTTTGTCTCAGGAAAATGTATGATGCAACAATTATAATCGATTACTTGATCCAGGTAATCGATTACTCTCATACAGAAAGTAATGGATTATCCAAGTTCACTTAATCGATTACACACTCTCTGGTTTTTCTATGATGCAACAAAGTTAATCGATTACTCCTTCTTGCATTTGTAAAAAATAGATTTTCATAAGATAAAAATATCTAGAGTTTTGTTTCATCAATCATTTACACAGAAACTAAGTTATAAAACCAGATTTTCATGAAAACACTTTTTCTTCTCCTTTAAATGAAAAACTTATTGGCCTTTTAACTCATTAAGAAGAAGAAAACTTCATTACTTTACAATATGTCCTAAGGAAAAAAAGGCTTCTAGACTTATATTTTGCTTGAATCTTCAACTTGAACTTGAAGGGACTTGTGAGCTTGAATCTTGAGTTTGTTATCATCAAAACATTAACTTGAATTCTGCTTGAAGTCCATGAGAGATCTTGGTGCTTGACTTTCAACACTAGCTTGACTTCCAACACACCCCCTTTTTGATGTTGACAAACTTCTATTCTGATCTATTCTCGAATATCTGCATCACAAGTGTTATACAAGCAAAAATATATATACAATTGAAAATAACCTTCCCTAGAAAAATATTTCAAAAAAATTGAATACACAATATCATCTCATATTGTCATCAGAATATTTCTCCCCCTTTTGTCCTCATCAAAAAGAGTAGATGACTCCCCCTGAAACACTGAGTAAACACATTAATAATAACAAGGGAGATAATAAAGAATCACATATTCAAAACAGGTGAGAGGCAGAAGTTAGACCAATTTCTCTACAAATAAAAAAGAAATTTTCTTTAGGAAGCGGTTTCGTAAAGATATCAGCTAACTACCGCGAAGTATCTACATACCCAATAACACAATCACCCTTTTGAATATGATCACGTGTAAAATGGTGACGAATCTCTATGTGCTTAGTGCGAGAATGTTGCACAGGGTTTTTGGTAATACTAATTGCACTAGTGTTATCACATTTTATGGGAATGTGATCTAGACTTACACCAAAGTCTAGGAGTTGCTGTTTTAACCATAAGATTTGTGCACAACAGCTACCCGCAGCGACATATTCAGCCTCGGTTGTGGATAGGGCTACACCCGACTGTTTCTTGCTAACCCATGACACTAATGAATTTCCTAGGAGGTGACAAGTGTCGCTTGTGCTTTTCCTATCTACTTTGCACCCAGCAAAATCAGAATCGGAATACCCAAAAAGGTTACAAGAGGAACCTTTGGGGTACCATAAACCCATATCAGTTGTGCCAGAAAGATATTTCATAATTCTTTTGATCGCAACCATGTGCATTTCTTTTGGATTCGCCTGAAAGCGTGCACATATATACATACGCTAAACATGATATCCGGCCTACTTGTCATTAAATATAAAAGGGATCCGATCATACCTCGATACTTTGTGATTTCAACGGATTTACCTTCTTCATTTTTGTCCAGATAACATGACGTACTCATAGGTGTTGCTACTGCCTTGGCCTTATCCATGCCGAATCTTTTCAACAGTTCCTTGCAGTATTTTGTTTGGCTAATAAAGATTACATCCTTTGCTTGTTTGATTTGCAATCCTAGAAAGAAGTTCAGCTCGCCCATCATAGACATCTCGAACTCTTCCTGCATTATATTCGAAAAATCCTTGCAAAGGGTTTCATTAGTAGCACCGAAAATAATATCATCTACATAAATTTGAACTAAAAGAATGTCCTTTCCTTTCTTTTTGATAAAAAGTGTGTTGTCAACCTTCCCTCTTTAAAAATAATTTTCAAGTAAAAATTTGCTCAATCGCTCATACCATGCTCTAGGAGCTCGTTTGAGTCCATAAAGAGCCTTTTTCAGTTTAAAAACATAATCAAGGTGTTCAAAATTTTCAAAACCGGGAGGTTGACTAACATACACTTCTTCATTAATAAAACCATTAAGAAAGGCACTCTTTACATCCATTTGATATAATTTAAAATCTAAAATACATGCAAAAGCTAAAAGCAACCTAATGGCTTCCAACCTAGCAACAGGGGCAAAAGCTTCCTCATAATCTATCCTCTCTTCCTGGTTGTAACCTTGTGCAACTAGCCTAGCTTTGTTTCGAACAATTAAACCAGCCTCATCAAGTTTGTTTTTATAAATCCATTTAGTTTCAGTAATCGGATGAGAATCAGGCCTAGGAACAAGTTCCCAAACCTGGTTTCTTTCAGACTGGTTTAATTCTTCTTGCATAGCTAGAAGCCAATGTTCATCAACTGAAGCCTCGGAAATATTCTTTGACTCCACTTGAGAAATAAAAGCAAAATAATTGCACAGATTGCTAAGAGAATTACGAGTACTTACACCTTTTGAGATATCACCTATAATTTGGTCAATTGGATGATGTCGTGATGTTCTCCATTCCTTAGGAAAATCTGAATTAAGCTCCATGGACTGTTCTTGATTTTTACCCTCAACTGATTCATTTGACTTTTCGTTGCATTTGGATTGATCCTTTTCTTTAGCATTTAGTTCATCATCCTCATCAATGTATAAGTCTCCAAGAATACTTGAAATGTCATTAACAGATACCTTTCCCAGCTTTCTGGGATCGAATTCATTAAATAATACATGAATAGATTCTTCAATAGTATTACGAGATTTATTGTAAATTCTATAAGCTTTGCTCGATACAGAATATCCAAGAAATATGCCCTCATCAGCTCTAGCGCCACAACTTCCTAGATTGTCTCTACCATTATTATGCACAAAACATTTACATCCAAAGACTTTCAAATGGGAAATATTAGGTTTTCTCCCCTTGTACAGCTCATGGGTGGTTTTCTTTAAAATAGGTCGTATCAAAACACGGTTCATAACATAACAAGTTGTACTCACTGCATTGGCCCAAAAATATGCAGGCAAGTTCATGTCATTAAGCATTGTTCTCGAAAGCTCTTTTAATGAACGATTTTTCCTCTCCACAACCCCGTTTTGTTCCGGAGTTCTTGGAGCTGAAAAATAATGCTTAATGCCATGTTTTTCACAAAAGTTTTCAAAAAGTTGATTTTCAAATTCTCCACCATGATCAGTCTTAATGGATGCAATTCTCAAATGCATTTGGTTTTGAACAACCTTAGCTAGCTTTTTAAATTCATGGAATGCATCATTTTTATGAGTAATGAATAATGTCCATGTATACCTAGAATAGTCATCCACAATAACCAGACAATAATAGTTGCCACCAAAGCTTTTTGTTTGACAAGGTCTAAAAAGATCCATATGTAAAAGTTCCAAGGGCCTTTGAGTTGAAACAAGATTTTTAGATGGAAAAGATGCCCTTGTGAGTTTTGATTTTGAACACGGATCACATTTTTCAGAAATAGAAAAATTTTGCTTTGGCAAACCAACTACTAAGTTTTTAGAAGAAATTTTGTTCAAATGATTCATGTGGATGTGACCTATTCTACGATGCCATAGCCAAGACTCATCCTCTTTACTTAATAAACATTTAGCATCATTTGAGGGAATTGACTTAAAATCAATTACATATACATTGTTTATCCTGCGAGCAATTAGCGTTATAAGATTGTCAATTTTACCCTCAATAATACATCTATCAGAATCAAATATAACCCTATTGCCCTTATCACATAACTGACTAATACTTAGCAAGTTATGCTTTAGGCCCTCAACATGTAAAACATTTTCTATGCAAGGGTTAGGAGGAGTACCTATTTTACCCACTCCGAGAATTCTTCCTTGGTTATCTCCGAAAGTCACATGTCCTTGGTCCTTTGGAACGAGATGTGAAAATTTAGATTTGTCTCCCGTCATATGTTTTGAACATCTACTGTCCAAGTACCACCACGATTTCCTTTCTTCCGGAGTAACCTACAAGAATAAGATTCAAATTTTCTTTTTAGGTACCCGTATCGTTTTGGGTCCTTGAGCGTTAGTGTAGCCATAGTTTGCATCATGCCACCTTTTAGTTTCATTGTTCTTTTTAACGAACTTCACTTTTCGGTGTACGCACTCATGTGCACCATGGCCTTTTCTACCACAAATATGACATATAATCAAAGATTTCTTATGAGAGCTTGCGGGGACAAAAATGGTACTTAATTGTTTTTTATGCATGCCGGGTTGATATCCTAAACCAGCTCTATTAAAGAAACATTTTTGTCTCCCTAGCATTAAATTTAAAGTATTTCTACCTTTCGTAAATTTTGCAAGCGTTTCTTTTAAATCTTCTACTGCTTTTACTAAATCTTTGCAAAACTTACAAGAAGAAGAACTAGCTTTAAATTTAATTTCATTACTTGAGGTGTTTGAGGATTTACTTAAGGTTGTGTTCAGCTCTTTGTTTTTGGTTTTCAAAATTTCATTTTCCTTTTCAAGATCAGAATTCTTTTGTAAAATAAGAGCTGATTTTTTCTTTTCTAAACTCACCAATAAGGATAACCTCATTGATTCCTCATGTAATTCCTCAAACGCCTCTTGTAATTCCTCATAAGAAGTTCCAAGTTCAGAATTTACCTCATCTCCATGTGCCATCAAGCATAAGTTCGTTATTTCCTCTTGTTCGTCTGAATCCTCGTCCGAACTTCCTTCGTTGTCTAGCCACGCCAAGTATGCTTGCTTTCCTTTCCTTGGGTTGGAGGTGCTTCTTATTGAATTTTCTTTCTTTTTCAACTGGTAGCACTCTGCTCTGATGTGATCGGGCTTGCCACATTCATGACATGTAATGGCCGATCCTCCACCTTTGTTGTTGTCTCTTCTATTTTGGGAGTTGAAGTTGCTCTTCTTTCTCAGAAACTTCCTTAACTTTTTAACCAGAAGTCCCATGTGTTCATCATTGATGAGTTCTTTGTTCGAGTCACTTTCAGTTGCTGGTGCTTCAGCCTTGAATGCCAGACTTTTCACCTTTTTGCTTTCCTCTTCGTGTTGTGAGAATCTTTTCAATTCACTTTCATGCTCTTGTAGCTTTCCGAAGAGAGTTGCCAGCAACATAGTTGAAAGATTTCGTGACTCTACAATTGCCGTCACTTTGGGTTGTCATTCTCTTCCCAAGCATCTTAAAACTTTGTTGATAAGATCCTCATTTGTGAATTTCTTCCCCAATGTTGTTAATTAGTTGACAATCATTGTGAAGCACTTTTGGATCTCCTGTATCGATTCTCCATCCTTCATTCTGAACAATTCATATTCTCCCATCAGAGTGTTGATTCTTGACCTTTTCACTTCATTGGAACCTTCATGCGTGACTTCTAACGTATCCCACATTTGATTCGCCGTCTCACATGTAGATATCCTGAAAAAATCATTATAGCTCAAAGCAGATGTTATAGTATTTTTCGCTTTCAAATCGTACTGGACTCTACGTTCCTCCTCTTCCGTCCACTCAGCCATAGGCTTTTCGAAGGTGTTACCATTAACTACATGGGTAGGAACATAGGGACCATTTACGACCGCATCCCAAACCTTTAATCCAACTCCTTGAATAAAAATTTTCATTTGGGCTTTCCAATACGCATAACCTACCCCATCAAACATGGGAGGACGATTAATAGAACTCCCTTCACCACCAAACAGAGAGTTTGAAGTCATACTCTTGAGTCGATTAAGTCTTAACACAAGAGACTAGCTCTGATGCCAATTGTTGGGTTTGGCCTCAAAATCTCGAGAGGGGGGGTAAATCGAGTTTTATTAATTTATTGCAAAATCCCTTACAAATTAAAAATTTGTTTCGCGTTGGAGAGTTAGACGTTTGAGAAGGAGAGCGAAATCGATTTATAGAAAATTAAGAGTAGCGCGGAAACGTAAATAAATGAAAGTGCTGAAAATAAAAGAGATAGGGATAGAAAAGCTTGCACCGGAAATTTTATATTGGTTCAGCCTTCCCGTCGAAAGGCCTAGTCCAGTCCCCAAGCGACCCGCTTGAGAGTTCTATAACCAGCAATTGAGCCGCACCCAATTACAACCGAGAGCAACCCGCACACTACAAGGAACCTCCGTTCGCTAGGGGGCTCAAAATCACACAGCAAGGTTACTCACCCTACGAACGCCTCAACGTTCAACTATGGGATTCACTCCCTAACCACTAAGATTCATTACAAATAGATGAGAGTGATTACAACAAGTATAACGTATTCTCAAAACACAGATACTACAATCAAAGCTCTATGATAATGAAGTTTTTCTTTTTGAAGCTAAAGGCCAACAAGAGATTTTAGAGTTCTTCCAAAAATATGATCGTGATGTTCAGAGAGAAAAGTAGGAGAAGAAGAATAACGTGAATTCAGAAAAATGTCAGAGTGATTCTTCTAAAAATAGAATGTTGGAGTGATATTTAAAAAATAAAACTTTTATAAATCAAAAAGATTTAAACCAACAAATCAAAATCAATTTTAAATCAAAATAAAATAAAATATGATTATGTAATAAGTTTTAAAATAAAAAACAAATCTGTAAGATCCATGAAGAATGTTTTGATAAATGCCAAAAGGTTTTGAACAAGCTTAAATGTGTTGATCAAGTTCAAGCTCAACAAGCAACAACAAACATCAAGTGAAGAAGAGAGAGCCAACTCATGAAGACTTAGTTTGGTAGTTTGTGTTTTAATGTTTTATCTTTTGCCTCACAAGTCTTTTAGTTTATGAGTTTGGGTAGAGTCTCTTAGAGGGTAGTGAATCTCTATCATAGTCATGATTATATCATATTTTGAGTATTCACTTTGCCTAAAATCAATAGGTGGCTTAAAGGTTTGAAAGAAAAGGTTTAGTTTTTGAGAAAACAAGTTTTTAAGTGTTTTTTGAACTGACTACTCGATTAGCCACTTGATTACTCGAGTAGAATTTTTGTGCCTTGCGCAATTACTCGATTAAGGGGCTGATTACTCGATTAGAATTTTGAAGCCTTGCGTAAATACTCGAGTAGTAACTCAGAATACTCGAGTAGTGAACAGTTATTACACTTGTTACTCGAGTAATGACTTGGCTACTCGAGTAACACGAGCTGTAACTGTTTTTAAATGAGTTTTTCACTTCTCAAAAGCATTTCTAACCATTCCTAACTTTTGGGTATTCTATATAAACCTATTTCTAACCTTTGTGATCATATTCCATCATTTTGATATTCATTTTACAAAGAATCAAGCCACTCTATTCTCTCTCACTTTCTCAAGATCAAAGTTCTCATTTTTACATTCTTTGATCAAGAACCTTGAATCTCTCATGTTGATATTTTCATAGCTTTTGAAAGAGATTCATAGGATTGTTATTTTGTTTTCATTTGAGTTGTAATCATTGCAAAGAAGGCAAACACTCTACAACAAAGGAAGTCTTGAAGAATTTATTCATCAAGCAAAGTTATTTGGAAGCCTTGGTGTGGCATATCATCAAGCACTTGGAAGTCTTGTAGTGAAGCAAGCAAGTGGAAGTCTTTGAAGAATCTCAAAGCATTGGAAGTCTTGTTGTGGGGTATCGGCAAGCAAAAGAGAAGAGGTTAGATTAGATATCAATAGGGTTACAAGGCAAGGGTGTGGTATCTCTTGTAGGCTAGCAAGAAGGGAGTCTTGTGAGGCATTTACTTGTAAATTGAGAAACTCTAATTCCTCATAGTGAAGAATCTCTCTTGGTTGAAGAGGGGACTGGAGTAGCTTTCAAGTGGATGAAAGTGAACCAGGATAAATCACTGTGTCGTATCTCTAAACTCTCTACTCTTTACAATTCTTGTTATTAATTGTGTTCTTGGTTGAAAACCTAGAAAAAGTGATTTTTCATAATTGATTGAGTTGAATCTTAATTGTGCAAAATTGATTTGGGGAAAATCATTTTCATAACCTAGGTAATCAATAAGAATATTGGTGTTATTCAATTCCGCTTAATCTCTGATCATATGTGTTAATTGATTGATTTTCGTATTTGATTGAAAAGTAATTTTTCAATGTACAGAGGCATTAATCGATTAGTTCATGTCATTAATCGATTAAGGCTAAATAATTTTCAAGAAAATCATTTGTTTTAATCGTTTTGATTTGTTTCTTTCGAAAATCTTTCAAGGTTTCTCTAACACCTATTCAACCCCCCCTTCTAGGTGTTCTCCTAGTGTTTCCTAGTTGTTTCAACCACCGATTGTAGGTTCTAACAATTGGTATCAGAGTTCGGTCGAAAGATACGAGCATAGAGCTTTTTCGTTAAGATCCTTGAGGAAACTACAATGGGATTCGTACCCTTTGGTGGTGAAGGTGCTTCAATTAGCCGCCCTCCTATGTTTGGTGGAGAGGGTTATGCTTATTGGAAAATTAGGATGAGAATCTTTATAGAAGCCATAGATGTGAACATTTGGGAAGCCATTGAAAATGGTCCTTATATTCCCTCAAAAGAAGTAGAAGGTGTTCTTACACTAACTCCCAAAGATAAGTGGACCGATGATGATAAAAGGAAAATTCAATATGATTTAAAAGCTAAGAATATCATCACCTCCGCTCTATCTTATGATGAGTTCTTTAGAGTCTCCCAATGTTGTAATGCCAAAGAAATGTGGGACACCTTGCAAGTCACACATGAAGGCACTAGTGAAGTTAGGTGTGCTAGATTAAATTCTTTGATGCATGAATATGAATTGTTTCGTATGTTGCCTAATGAATCTATATGTTTTATGCAAAAACGTTTTACTCATATTGTTAATCATCTCATTGCTCTTGGTAAAACTTTCTTGAATTGTGAACTTGTTAACAAAGTTTTAAGATGTCTAAGTAGGGAATGGCAACCTAAGGTTACCGCAATTGTTGAATCAAAGGACTTGGACACCATGGACTTAGCAACACTTTTCGGAAAGCTACAAGAACATGAAATGGAGCTTGAACGTTTGCATATACATGAAGAGTCGGATAAGTACAAAGAGAGAAAAGGAATTTCTCTTAAAGCTAAAAGGTCATATAAAAAGGAAGAGAGTTCCGATGATGATGATGATAATGAAGATACCGATTCGGACATTGATGAAGAGGAGATGAAGCTTCTACTAAGAAAGTTCAATAAGATTCTAAGGAGAAAAGGAAGGTTGAACAAGAACAAAAGTAAAGAGAAGGATTCCCCACACTACAAGACAAAGACTTCAAAAGAAGGTGTAGTTTGCCATGAATGTGGAAAGCCCGGTCATCTCAAGTACTCATGCTCTAAGTATCTTAAGAAGAAGGAGAAAGAAAAGAAAACTAAAAGGGCATACATAGTTTGGAATAGTGATGATGAAGATGACAAGAAAAGCACATTGAATAGTTCTTCGGATGATGAAGATGCCGCTTGTCTCAACTTGATAGCTCTAGTAAATGAAGAGGAAAGTTCAAATGATGAATCAAGTGAACAAAGCAAGGATAGCGATGTAAGTCTTACTAAATCCGAAATTTCTTCCAAATATGAAGTGTTATATAATGCTTATGAAGAAATGCATGAACAATTTAAGAAACTAGCTTTGAAAAACATTGAAAGGAAGAAGCTCATTTTGAAACATCAACAAGAGATTTTAGAACTTCAAAAACAAGTTGATGAGCTTAATCTTCAAAATGAAACTCTTGATCTTATATATGCTAGTTCTTCTTGTGATTGTGCTAGTAGATTGAATATTGTGGTTGATTGTGAGGATTGCAAGTTGCTTAAAGATGAAAATGTTATTTTGAAAAATAAGCTTGCAAGTTTCACAAATGGTGATATTAGATTGCGCACATTGTTAAATTTTCAAAGAGAAAATTCAAACAAGTTTGGTTTGGGTTATACTAATGCTAAGAGTAAATCTCATAGAAATGTTGTTGATTTTTCTAAAGTTGATTTTTCAAATGCACCAACATGTTTCTATTGTGGTACTCATGGACATACTTCAAATGTTTGTTATATTAAAGTGCATGGTATACCTAAAGGAGATTTTGTTTGGATGAAAAAGGGTGAGAGTCCCTACACTAACAAAAATGGATCCAAAACCATTTGGATACCAAAAAGCAAAGCATGATTGTTTTTTGTAGGTATGATTGAAGAGCAAAAGGGCTTTCATGTGTTATTCATTCATTTGCTTCTTCAATTGGTATTAAGGAGAAAATCCTACAAATTGGTAACATTTGATATTATACAATTGGTATTTTCAATTTGATATTGTTGGATATTGCTCATAGTTCTCTCAATTGGTATTATTTCTCTTTATGTGATATTGTTTATACTATTGAGAAAATACTATTGGTATCAAATTCTTACAATTGTTTTACAATTGGTATCATGCTATTGGTATACAATTTGTTATAATTGATATCATTGAGTAATCATTAGATGATTATCATGCTTTGGTTGTTATATCTTATTAATCTCTCTATTTTGGCTTAGATATTATATTTCAATTGGTATATATTTCTTTTTTATAATGCCAAAGGGGAGAAATATGATGTTTTGAAAAAGGGGAGAAATATTATGTTTTGATCATTTTTGGAGAAATGAAATGGTATGTTTTGGAGAAAGGTTTGTTTTGTTGTTTTTATGTAGGTTGAGCAAAGTTGTTGGAGATAGGGGGAGAATCAAGCTTAACTCAATTGGATTTCAAATGTCAAAAGCATTTATTGAGGGGGAGCAAGAGTCTCACCAAGTGATCAAATGGTTCAAGCATCAACAACTTCAATGAACTTCACAACTTCAAAACATGTTTGTCATTTTCAAAAAGGGGGAGATTGTAACATCCATGAAGAATGTTTTGATAAATGCCAAAAGGTTTTGAACAAGCTTAAATGTGTTGATCAAGTTCAAGCTCAACAAGCAACAACAAACATCAAGTGAAGAAGAGAGAGCCAACTCATGAAGACTTAGTTTGGTAGTTTGTGTTTTAATGTTTTATCTTTTGCCTCACAAGTCTTTTAGTTTATGAGTTTGGGTAGAGTCTCTTAGAGGGTAGTGAATCTCTATCATAGTCATGATTATATCATATTTTGAGTATTCACTTTGCCTAAAATCAATAGGTGGCTTAAAGGTTTGAAAGAAAAGGTTTAGTTTTTGAGAAAACAAGTTTTTAAGTGTTTTTTGAACTGACTACTCGATTAGCCACTTGATTACTCGAGTAGAATTTTTGTGCCTTGCGCAATTACTCGATTAAGGGGCTGATTACTCGATTAGAATTTTGAAGCCTTGCGTAAATACTCGAGTAGTAACTCAGAATACTCGAGTAGTGAACACTTATTACACTTGTTACTCGAGTAATGACTTGGCTACTCGAGTAACACGAGCTGTAACTGTTTTTAAATGAGTTTTTCACTTCTCAAAAGCATTTCTAACCATTCCTAACTTTTGGGTATTCTATATAAACCTATTTCTAACCTTTGTGATCATATTCCATCATTTTGATATTCATTTTACAAAGAATCAAGCCACTCTATTCTCTCTCACTTTCTCAAGATCAAAGTTCTCATTTTTACATTCTTTGATCAAGAACCTTGAATCTCTCATGTTGATATTTTCATAGCTTTTGAAAGAGATTCATAGGATTGTTATTTTGTTTTCATTTGAGTTGTAATCATTGCAAAGAAGGCAAACACTCTACAACAAAGGAAGTCTTGAAGAAGTTATTCATCAAGCAAAGTTATTTGGAAGCCTTGGTGTGGCATATCATCAAGCACTTGGAAGTCTTGTAGTGAAGCAAGCAAGTGGAAGTCTTTGAAGAATCTCAAAGAATTGGAAGTCTTGTTGTGGGGTATCGGCAAGCAAAAGAGAAGAGGTTAGATTAGATATCAATAGGGTTACAAGGCAAGGGTGTGGTATCTCTTGTAGGCTAGCAAGAAGGGAGTCTTGTGAGGCATTTACTTGTAATTTGAGAAACTCTAATTCCTCATAGTGAAGAATCTCTCTTGGTTGAAGAGGGGACTGGAGTAGCTTTCAAGTGGATGAAAGTGAACCAGGATAAATCACTGTGTCGTATCTCTAAACTCTCTACTCTTTACAATTCTTGTTATTAATTGTGTTCTTGGTTGAAAACCTAGAAAAAGTGATTTTTCATAATTGATTGAGTTGAATCTTAATTGTGCAAAATTGATTTGGGGAAAATCATTTTCATAACCTAGGTAATCAATAAGAATATTGGTGTTATTCAATTCCGCTTAATCTCTGATCATATGTGTTAATTGATTGATTTTCGTATTTGATTGAAAAGTAATTTTTCAATGTACAGAGGCATTAATCGATTAGTTCATGTCATTAATCGATTAAGGCTAAAGAATTTTCAAGAAAATCATTTGTTTTAATCGTTTTGATTTGTTTCTTTCGAAAATCTTTCAAGGTTTCTCTAACACCTATTCAACCCCCCCTTCTAGGTGTTCTCCTAGTGTTTCCTAGTTGTTTCAACCACCGATTGTAGGTTCTAACAAAATCAAAATGATTTAAAAAATAAAACAAAGATTTGATTCTTAAAACAAATAAGGAAATAATTCAAACTTAAAATCAAATTCGAATTTTTGAAAATAAATCAGAATCATTTATATAAAAACAAATCTAAAAATAAATCAAAGTGATTCTGACACGTTTTTCAATAAAACTAGAAGTAATCGATTACTTCAGGGAGGTAATCGATTATCCCTTCAAAAATAGAAACTTTTAAATTCTTTTGAAAAACTAGTAATCGATTAGAACAAGAATATTTAATCGATTACTTCACCCCTGTTCATTATATGATGCAACTCATATAATCGATTACTGAGCCTCTGGTTTGCATATGATGCAACATCATGTAATCGATTACTACAAGACATGTAATCGATTACTTTGTCTCAGGAAAATGTATGATGCAACAATTATAATCGATTACTTGATCCAGGTAATCGATTACTCTCATACAGAAAGTAATGGATTATCCAAGTTCACTTAATCGATTACACACTCTTTGGTTTTTCTATGATGCAACAAAGTTAATCGATTACTTTAGGCAGTTAATCGATTACTCCTTCTTGCCTTTGTAAAAAATAGATTTTCATAAGATAAAAATATCCAGAGTTTTGTTTCATCAATCATTTACACAGAAACTAAGTTATAAAACCAGATTTTCATGAAAACACTTTTTCTTCTCCTTTAAATGAAAAACTCATTGGCCTTTTAACTCATTAAGAACAAGAAAACTTCATTACCTTACAATATGTCCTAAGGAAAAAAGGCTTCTAGACTTATATTTTGCTTGAATCTTCAACTTGAACTTGAAAGGACTTGTGAGCTTGAATCTTGAGTTTGTTATCATCAAAACATTAACTTGAATTCTGCTTGAAGTCCATGAGAGAGCTTGGTGCTTGACTTCCAACACTAGCTTGACTTCCAACAAAATGTTCATAGAATATCAGGCACTACAAATATGATTGAAGGCTCTGGAAGAGCCAATTTATTATTGCCTGGAGGAACGAAGTTTATAATAGATAATACTTTGTTGTCTACTAAATCAAAAAGGAACCTGTTAAGTTTTAAAAGATATACATCACAATGGATTTCATATTGAGACAATGAATAAAGACAATAATGAATATCTTTATATCACATCAATTGTCTCCGGCAAAAAAAAATATATTAGAAAAATTGTCTTCTTTGTCTTCTGGTTTGTACTATACACGTATTAGTACAATTGAAGCATATGTTATAGTAAACCAGAATCTCACTAATCAAAAGAGAAACTTTATAATTTGGCATGACAAGTTAGGCCATCCCGGGTCAATAATGATGAGAAGAATTATACAAAACTCAAATGGTCATACTTTGAAGAATCAAAAGATTCTTCTACCTAATGAGTTCTCATGTGCTGCATGCTTTAAAGGAAAGTTAATCATTAGACCATCACCAACAAAAGTTGAGAATGAATCTCCTTATTTTCTTGAACGTATTCAAGGAGATATATGTGGGCCGATTACTCCTACATGTGGACCATTTAGATATTTTATGGTATTAATAGATGCATCTACTAGATGGTCCCATGTATGCTTATTATCCTCTCGAAATATGGCATTTGCGAGACTGCTTGCTCAAATAATTCGACTACGAGCACAATTTCCAAATAATATGATTAATACAATTCACCTCGACAATGCCGGAGAATTTACATCCCAGGCATTTTATGATTATTGCATGTCAATTGGGATAAAAGTTGAACATCCAATAGCCCATATTCATACACAAAATGGTCTAGTTGAATCTCTTATTAAGCGATTACAATTAATTGCAAGGCCCTTACTTATGAAATCCAAATTATCATCTTCCGCTTGGGGCCATGCAATATTCCATGCTGCAGCACTTATTCGATTAAGGCCAACTGCTTATAATAAATACTCCCCATTACAAATTGTGATTGGTCAGCAACCAGATATAACTTATCTAAGAATTTTTGGTTGTGGGATATATGTCCCAATAGCTCCACCAAAACGCACAAAGATGGGTCCCCAAAGGAGGTTGGGAATTTATGTTGGTTTTGAGTCTTCATCAATTATTAAATATCTTGAACCATTAACATGAGATTTATTCACAGCAAGATTTGTTGACTGCCAATTTCATGAGACTATGTTCCCAGCATTAGGGGGAGAAAAACAAAAGCTGGAAAATCAAGATATAACATGGGTTACACCATCCATGTCCCATTTTGATCCTCGTACACGACAATGTGAATTTGAAGTTCAGAAAATTATCCATTTGCAACAAATTACAAATAAATTACCTGATGCATTTGTAGATGCAAAGAAGGTTACAAAATCTTATATTCCAGCAGCAAATGCTCCTGCTAGAATTGAAATTCCCTTGGAAGAATCAAACTCTAATTTACCTCTAAAGCATGGTCGACCACTCGGTTCCAAAGATAAAAATCCAAAGAAGAAAAGGAAGCTTAATAAGAAAGTTGGCATGAATAATGTTTTCAATTCTCCAAATGAGAAAATGGAAGATGACCAAGTAGAGAACATAAATAAGCAAACTACCACAGAAGTGGTTCAGGTACCTGAAAATGTTGAAAATGATGAGATCTCTATAAATATGTCTCTACTGGAAAAAGGTGGAACCGAAGTGAAATTATTATTGATGAATATTTTGCTTATGCAATAGCAATTGACATTATAAATGAAGAAGAGGATCAAGAACCAAAATCAATTGAACAATGTCAAAAACAAAGAGATGATTGGCCAAAATGGAGAGAAGCAATTCAAGAAGAATTAAATTCTCTCGAGAAACGTCAAGTGTTTGGACCTGTAGTCCAAACGCCTTCAAGCATACAACTAGTAGGCTACAAATGGGTTTTTGTGAGAAAACGTAATGAGAAAAATGAGGTAGTGAGATATAAAGCTAGACTTGTAGCACAAGATTTTATACAAAAACCAGGAGTTGATTTTGATGAGACTTATTCTCCTGTAGTGGATGCAATTACTTTCAGATTTTTACTTAGATTGGCAGTCCTTGAAGGACTCCAAATGCGTCTTATGGACGTTGTGGCAGCTTACTTGTATGGATCACTTGATAGTGATGTATATATGAAAGTCCCTGAAGGACTAAAAATACCTGAAGCATGTACCATGAAGCAAAGGGGAATGTATTCCTTAAAATTGAAAAGGCCCTTATATGGCCTAAAGCAATCTGGTAGAATGTGGTATAATCGTTTGAAGGAATATCTTCTAAAAGAAGGATATCAAAATGATCTCATTAGTCCAGGTGTATTCATCAAGAGATCTAAAACTGGGTTTGCTATAGTTGTTGTTTATGTTGATGATATGAATATCATTGGCACTGCTGAAGAACTTGATAGTACAGCAACATATTTAAAAAAGGAATTTGAAATGAAAGATCTTGGAAAAACCAAATATTGCCTCGGCCTGCAAATTGAGCATTGAAAAAATGGGATTTTTATTCATCAATCCAATTATATAGAAAAGGTTTTGAAAAGATTTTATATGGACAAAGCTCATCCATTGAGCTCACCAATGGTAGTTCGATCTCTTGACATAAAGAGGGACTGTTTTCGTCCTAAAGAAAATAATGAAGAAATGCTTGGTCCAGAAATATATACCATATTTAAGTGTGATTGGTGCGGTTGGTGCGTTAATGTATCTAGCAAATAATACACGACCTGATATAGCATTTTCTGTAAATTTGCTAGCAAGACATAGTTCTGCCCCAACAAGAAGGCATTGGAATGGTATTAAATATATCCTTCATTATCTTCGAGGAACAACTGACATGGGATTATTATATGTGAAAAACCCAATGTCCAAATTAATTGGATACTCAGATGCTGGATATTTGTCAGACCCACACAAAGCAAGGTCACAAACAGGGTATTTGTTTACATATGGTGGAACTGCTATTTCTTGGCGCTCAACGAAACAAAACTTAGTAGCAACATCATCAAATCATGCTGAAATCATAGCACTTTATGAGGCGAGCAGAGAATGTGTATGGCTAAGATCGATTATTCAACACGTTCAACAGTCAAGCAGTCTCAAGACGATCAAAAGGAGCCCAATAGTGATATATGAAGATAATACGGCATGTATTGCTCAAATAAAGGAAGGTTACATTAAAGGAGATAAAACCACGCACATATCTCCAAAGTTTTTTTCCACACATGAACTTCAAAAGAATGGTGATATAGATGTCCATCAGATTCGTTTAAGTGAAAATCTAGCATATCTTTTCACAAAATCATTACCAACTAAAACTTTTGAGAAGCTAGTGCACAAGATTGCACTTCATCGACTTAGAGATTTGTCTACATGAGGGGGAAAAATTAATACGCACTGCACTCTTTTTCCCTTCGTCACGGTTTTTATCCCTTTTGGGTTTTTCCTGACAAGGTTTTTAATGAGGCGGATTTTTCAAAGCATATAAGATATAAAATAGTGTACTCTTTTTCCTTCACAAGTTTTTTTCCCACTGGGTTTTGACTTGTAAGGTTTTGATGAGGCACATTTTCCAAAGTATGGACATCCAAGGGGGAGTGTTATGAATATAAATTTGTGGATGTCCATCTTCTCCTTTTCTTCCTAAGATTCCCTAACTTCCTTTCCTCCTAGGATTCCCTAGCTAGTATGTTACAAATTCATTTGTACTTATTTGCATTCATCATCATCATCATTCACTAATATGAGTTACATTGTAATTGGCATGTGTTATTTTGTGATGCCTATAGATAGGCTATCACTCTTTGTATTTAGGTTGAAGGGATGTATACAATTTTTCTCTTGCTTCCTCTTACTCTCTCAATCTTCATCCTTTCTAGATATATATTATTGAGTTAAGTTTTATAACACTGAACAATTATAATTGTGCAGTTATTAAGATTTTGTGATATGAATTTTGTTGATATTTGGATTGCCCAACGTGCTACAGTTATTGTTTCAAAAGTGTCAACGTGTTCATGGTGCAGTTATTAGGATATAGAAAGGGAGTTAATTATTAGGATTAATAAAAGGGTCTGAGGAAGTTCCTTTAGTAACCATTCATGTGTGATATTAGGATAATTGTGTTTTATGAAAAGGGTATTTTGGACATAGCAAAATTACGTACATTTGAACTGTTTTTTTTAGTTTGGTTAGTTAAAAAACAGTTTTTTTATATATAATAGTATAGATAGTATAGATTATGAACGGTTCTTAACATAATATCTCAATTTGGTTTTTTCATTTATTCATTTGATCATGAAATTTAAATACGTGAATTAATGAATTTTATTTTTACAACCCAATATAAAAGGAGTTTTTATTACCTATTTAATTAATAATTTTTTATTTTATTTCACCTCTATTTTATTTAACAACTATTTTTATTATTAATTATAGTCATTGTTTTAATTAATTATATCTATAAATATTACATGCTTTAATCGATTTATCTATAACTATATATAAAACGAGAGTTGTTTTTATGCCCACCATCATAAAGACAAAAACTAATATTTTTTTAACAAAGTAAATATGCATAGAATAACAGCACATCTTCTTTAATAAAAATTTGTACATAGATTTGAAAAAAAAAATTACAAACTTTTCACGGTTTTAAAATTTCTCATAATGGTTGTAAAATTGGCCACAATGTTTCTATAATCTTGTCATTAATTGGTTATTAGGGGTAACCCGAAAAGTCTCCACATTGAACACTATTTCTTCCGAATATCAAAATAGTATCTAAATAGTTAAAAGTATTTGAGAAAATTTTTATTGAATTAATAATATACTTTTTTTAAGCAATATATAAACACATAAATAAATCGATACATAATCATTCATGAAAAAATAGGAATGTGAGTGGATAATTGACATGCTAATTTTTGATAAATTTTTTTATGAATTAGGGCCCCGCCCCTAGGACCCAAAATAGACTAGGACCAAACTGTTCCTGACATGTTTTTTTTTTAATATATATTTACTGCTGACATGTGTTTCTTAATTAATTCCACAAGAAATATAAGTTACTCAATTAGGAAAAGATATTTGATTGAGAATATATGAATAATAATACAAGTTCGTATACAGATTTATTAAAATGTGTAAATTTTGAATACAGTTTTACTCAGTACAGTTTTTTAAGAACACAGAGTAAAAGAAAAAAATAAATCCAAATTATAAAAATCACTTCATATCGGTAAAAATGTATTATTATTCTGAATATCTTAAAGTCATTGACACACAAAGATCTCAGTCTTCCCATGAAAATTAAATGAAATGCACCCTTTTCATGCAACCTCGTTTTGTTTTCCATCTTTGAGATTCAAAACCTACTCCAAGATGTTTCTATTTGCAAAGGACACGTCAGAATGTTCGTGGACCATATTGGAACTCAGTAATCTATATTTTCACCTGGAACTTCAAAATCTACTTTCTCTTTTCATCATTGGTTGAGATTGGTCTTCTTGCTTCATTTTTTTTATATGAAATAATTGTTTCCTTTTTCCCTCTCTTTCACTCCTTTTTCATTTCTTTTCAAGGCTGCTTCCAAATTTCAATCTTTATATATAGAACTAAATTCATTTGATCCTATTTTAAGAATATGATATTCAAGTTTATCTCGGTTGGTCCAAGTCCGCGTAAGACAGCCCAGTTGGTGGCTGTAGGGACACTTAGGATTTCCCCCTCCCCAGGTCATGGGTTCTAGTCTCAGACCTCCCATATAAAAAAAAAATCTCGGTTGGTCCAAGTACCAATTTCTAGTCATCTTTCGTTGATGAATCTAAAACAACGCGAGAGAGCACCCTTCAACCAATATGACAACTAGAACCACGAGACGTATTGAGGATGTCATGACTTATGCACATGAGAAGTAGCCAGAGCCGTTTCACCCATGGTTGTCAAAAACTAGTGTTAATACTTAAAAACTTACGAATCTACGAATCTACCTATGGAAAACGAGTTGAAACTAATGGAAACTCGGAGTGATGTGACTCGGGTAGACTCGGGTGGATACTGGTACACTCTTGTAAACTCGCGAGTTTAAGGCCGAGTTAGCGAGTTAGCATTCTTGAGCCCTAAACGTCCAATCCTACATCGTTTTTCAATTTTTTTCAAATAAAAATCTTCTAGGTCATTTTTACAATATTTGTTACGCTTTTGGGGTAAAAAAAACCTTTAAATTAGTTTTATCTTCTCCTTCTCATTCAAAAACTTCTTCAATCTTCAATTCTTCTCCTTCTGCCGCAAACACGCCCGCCCAACCCACACCCCATGCCCCACGCTTTTCTAACTTTCTCCCTTTATTTGGTAATTGTTTACTTACTTTCTCCCTTTATTCCTTTATTTTATTTTTTCCTGTTTTCTTCTTCGTTAAGTTGGTATGATAATATGATGAATGCTTGATTATGAGCTATGACCTTTATGAAAAGATGAGTAGCTTTATAGAAATCATTTTAAGTTTTCACTTTTAAGAAAAAATGCATTCTCTGCTTTTAAATTTTCGGTGTTACTTTTTTAGTGTTGTTCTTAAATCAGAACTCATTTACTTTGTCAGTATTTTTAAGTGTTACTTTGACTAAAGAGAACTTGCTTAGAAATTGATAATTAATTTTCATTTTTTTTTTGTGAAACATTATTATGTTAGTTTGAAATTAAAATTACACCGGATATGTTATCTTATTATGTTTTGAATTTGAAGTTCGAATATTGATGGATAAATTAACTTATATTACTTATTAGTATCAACGAATAATATTTTACCATATTTTGTTATTACATTAAGTTTGAAATTATGAATATTGATTATTAATAAGTCACAGGTCATTACAATATAGATGTAAATTTTTTTAGGTAAACTCGTACGAGTTTGCGAAACGAGTTTACAACTCGAGTTTACCTAGGCAAAACGAGTCTACGTAGACTCTCGAATTTGACAACCATGGTTTCACCAATGTGCGGGCATATGCGAACCGTTTCCCAATTTTTAAGGGCTCCAAATTTTTTAATCCTTTATATTAGACTTTATTATCCTTCTAAATATATTACTCCTCTGGTCCCTAATATAAGCACCATTTGACCAGTTTCACTTCTTTTAAGAAAATTAGTTAATATTGTTAGTGGTATTGAAAATGTAAATATTTGGTATACTTTTTCAAAAGTACCCTTATAATTATTATTGGAAATCTAAAAAGTGTTGACTAAATAGGGGTGTTTGTGGAAAAGAAGTAATTAATGCTATTGGAAATTGGAAATGAGGCTTATATTAAGGAAAAAAAAAGTCTTCAAAATGTGCTTATATATAGGACCGGAGGGAGTAACAAATATTTATGTTATGGAAAACACCTCAAGCTTTTTATGCTCATTGTGGTTGTCATAGTCTTAATTTGCCATTACGTGACATGGATGATACTTATGGTAAAGCATTTTGGTGTCATACACTGTTCCCACATATCAACACGGGTCTTTTCAGCATATTTTGTCCTTACTCGCACGTTTCTCGAGAAAATTTTCCAGAAGGTCACCCATCCCAGAATTACTCCAAGTCAAGCACGCTTAACCATGGAGTTCTTAAGTGATGGACTACCGAAAAGAAGATGCATCTGCTTGTTGATATGGGTAGTACCAATCAATTCATTTAAGTCTTCCTGTACTATGTAGTCTCATTCCTACACAGTCTTAGGATCACCCTCTCATTCCGGTGTGTCAGTTCATTCATGTACCCCTCCCTTAGAAGTCTGTCAGGAGCCGCTCCTTGTCCGTGTCTCTTACACCGGCGATCACTCCCCGCTCTCAATAGCCCAGGTTTTACAGATGTCATATTTTGAAAGATATTATAAAAAAAAAATTGATCTTTAAATCATTATTAGTCACTTGTCGAGTCTCAAATTTCGTAAATTCATGAAGCTCTACTTTAAGTAGCAAAAAAGTGATAATGATTCTAAAATTAGAAGTGCAACAAAGTCCTTATCCAAAAATGAGCTTGGTGATTTTGAGTTCTTGTTTGCACTAGTGATTTGGTTTGAAATATTATATGCTATTAATTTGATTAGCAAGCACTTGCGGTCAAAGGATATGCTTATTTATTTTTGGTTTCCTGTTTCCTGTTTAGTTCTACAAAATTGCTTTCTTTAGAGGATATAAATCTCAAATCTTATTGTGACTATTTAGAAATATAATTAGGCACAATAATGAATATGATGTAGATGAAAATGAATTATATGTGGATTAGCGTCAATAGCAATTTATAATGATATCTTAAAAAAAAAAAAATTTATTGCAAGGATTTAATTGATGATTTTGCTTAAAAAAATAAAAGGGCACTTTTCAAGTGAAAATTTAGATTTAATTATGAGGGTGAATTGAAATTTTACACAATGATTAAATTTATATGAAAAATAATTTTTTTTGAATTATTTTATCGTTTTTGTATTTTTGAAAAATGTCTCGTTATACATGGATCCCGAAATGTTCAAAACGGTCCTAAAAATTACCCAACTAAAAAAGAGTAGTTTATTAAGTAGAAAAGTCATATATCTTCTACATTGAACTTACTTTTCACTCATTGTTTATCTCGTAAACGACACCATATATACATGATATAGTGGACATTGTTTGCTTAAAATGACATCGGATTAAATTGGAGCATTGGTAATATGATAGATGTATGTCTATAAAAGTGAATGAATAAATTTATACTTAAGTAAATATTTTATTTTCACATGTCAAGGTAACAAGGATATTCTCCAACCGACAGTCAAAGATTAATCTCTTCTTAAGTATAGAGATCACCGAAATGAGTTTTGCCTCTACCAATAAAATCATTTCCATAATCAAATTACCATATTGAACAGTGAGTTTAATTAATAATAATAACAATAATTAATTGAAGAACATATTAATTTCAATAAGATTGATATTTCTATCAAACCAAATTATATGCTACACTACCGCCATATATAAAGTTGCATTAAAAAATAAAGGCTAAACTACTCATTTGGCCCTTTACCTTATTTTTTGATTTCAATTTGGTCTCTTACGTTTTAAATCGTAAGGGACCAAATTAAAATTTAAAAAAAATAAGATAAAAGACCAAATGAGCAGTTTAGCCAAAAATAAACTAACAACTTTATTCTCAACATATTAAACCAATTTATACCTAAACAATATAATTTATATGATCTATATGTGATGTTGCAAATTAACATCTAAGAAGTTTGATAAAGGCTTGTGTGACATACTGCGGAAACGGAAGGGATATGTGCGCATAAACTCAAAGAGATTTAGTTCCTAGCCCCCAGGTATTAGCCCCAAACCCCAATTTTTTAAAATATACCTAAACTACCCTTCTCCATATACTTCCTCCTAATTTCCCCAAACCCCACACACGTTCAACTCTTCAACTCCCTCCTTCAATTCCATACTTCAACTCCCTCCTTCATTCCGATATACTCCCTCCTTGTCGCCGCCACCAGCCTGCCGCCGCCACCAGCCCGCCGTCGTTCGGTTTCATTCAGGTACTGTGACATTGTTCTTCATCTTCTTCTTCTCTGTTTCATTTAGGTCTTCTTTTTCTCAAACGTTTTTTGGGTTGGATAGGTTGTATGCTTTGTGTTGTGATTTAGGTTTTGTTTTGGTATGGTTTAGATTTCATGGGTTTTAGGGTTTTGTTCGTTTTTCTTGTTGCAATCTTACTTTACGCCATTAACGTACCTGGAGATCGTTTTTTCTGCAATTTTCCGACACGGGTGTGTCGGAAAATATTAAAATTCTGATAGTAGTTTATCAGAAAAATAACATGGGTTGTTTTAGAAATTGTTTGTTATTTTTTGGTGTTTTAGAAATTGTTTGTTATTTTTATGTTTAATATTTTCGAGGTATGGTGCTTAGATTATGAGAACATAATTTTGCTCTATCAATGATTGAATATAGCTTTTATTTATAACTTACACCTTTGTTAAATTTGATGAAATTTTCAGATATGGCTAGAACGAAACGTACGGCTGAAACCGTGCGTGCAGAACAAGAAGAACAACAACGTAGAGAAGCAGCAGCAGAAGAACAATCTAAAGCATCAGGGGAACAATTGCGGCATGGGAGACGACCACCGACTGCATCGTACAGGAGGGAAAAGAATGTTCAAAGTAAAATTGGTTCATCATCACAAGTGGCACCTGATCCGCAATCTCAACCCACTGATATGGAAGCGGAACCGCAAGCACCGGAACCGCAAGCACTGGAATTGCAACCTCAACCACCCACTGATATGGAGGCATCACATACATCACCGCCCGCATCACATCAATCACATCCACCACCATCACCCATTCAAGCCACAACTGCTTCTTCAAACCCGAATGCATCACATGCTGAGTCAAGGTCCAGTCAAGAAGGTGAAGATGATGGTGATGATAATGGAAGTGGTGAAGAAGGGCAAGGAGGTGATGAAGATGGCCAAGGAAATGGTGAAGACGAGGATCCCAGCTCCCAAGAAGAAGAGGAGCAAGAGGAGCAAGACGAGGAAGACAAGCAAGAGGAGCAAGACGAGCAAGAGGAGGAAGAGGTGCAAGAGGAGATTCCTGATCCACAATCCATGACTTTGATCCGATCATATGCAAACCATGTGGCGCGTGATATATGGCAAGGCATTGTAAGTATATACCTTTCATATATGGCAATGCTATGATTTCATTGAGTAATAATATATTAGTTAATATGTGTTTTCCAATTTTTTTCAGGAACGTGGTGTTCTTGGCAGAGGTACGAACAGAAAGTGGGGTTTGCCACTCGTGTCTGAGTTGCCAGAGGCGCTTCGTGTTATAATTAGAGCATCGGGGCTTAGACGTCTTGTTAATGCTTCATATGAGCAGATTGACAAGAAATTGTTGTCTGCCTTTGCTGAGCGTTGGTACCCAGACACCAACACATTTCACCTTCCTGTTGGTGAGATGACAGTCACGCTAGACGACGTGTCAGCTATTCTTCACATTCCTGTTACCGGTCGACTACTCCCATGGAAGAAGCCAAATGCAAATGATGGTGCTTTGCTTATGACTGAGCATCTAGGCATTGACGCCGCTACTGCTGCTGCTGAGACGAGAAAAAATAAGGGAGGAGCCATTCGATTCAGCATTCTCGAAGATTGGTTCCAGACCCACCTTGCTAATGGGAGATTTGACCTAGCTGCTCGTTGTTACTTGCTTACATTGGTCGGCTCAACATTGTTCATTGACAAGAGCATGACGTATGTTGGAATGCAGTACGTCCTCGCATTACAGGATCTGAACACTGTCCATGAATGGGCTTGGGGAGCAAGTGCACTTGCACATTTGAATGGCGAGCTTGGAAATATCAGCAAGAAAAAAACGAAGCAGTTAGGAGGGTACATGACTTTGCTTCAGGTATTGTTTTAAATAGTTTTAGTATTAATGTCATGTAAATTATATATGTGCTTCATGATAATGACATTGCTTTTTTGTTATGTTTGAAAATAGGCGTGGATCAAGGAGCACTTCCCTGAGATTGGTTGCTCGATTCCAAGGGATTCTTATTCAGAGGGTATGCCAAGGGTGTGGAAGTGGGACCAGAGCGTAGGTGCTGGAAGTTTGGAGGGCAACTACCGGCAACATCTTGAGATCCTGCGAATTGAGAAAGTCAAATGGCAGCCCTACGACCCAGAACACCGCCAGTACCGAGCATTTGAAGAAATTACCTTTTATTCTGGTTGGCTCAGATGTGGCAAAGATAAGGTCGCATATCTACCTGAGCGTGTCCTTTGATAATTTGGATACGTGCAAGGTATACCTCGTGCACCACCGTCTTCGAGCCCTTCACTCGATATCATTTCTGAAGAATTTCTTAATTGGGAAGAGCACATTATTCAAGAACAAGACAGAGGTGTTGTTGTGAGGTTCCCTGGCGAGGTGGAGAGTCGATATTTTGATTGGTTACATCGATATTGTCACCCTTATCTTTTGCGATCATCTGTGAGGGTCCAGAACCACGAACTTCAAAATGTAAGTTGAGAGTACATTAGTTTAAATATAATACTTAGCAATATGGGATACTAAGTTATAATTTTTTTTACAGGTTCGATATCAGGATAGATTGGTGCGAATTGAAGAATTGATCCAACCACATAGGTCGTCATTACCTGATAATGTGTACGAGGAGGTCATTGCATTATGCATCAGATCGATTAATGAAGATGTTCCTCGTATGCAAGCCAGAGGAAGACAAGGGAGGCGTGTTCGTGGAAGAAGAAATTGAGAAGAAATTTGGATTTGTAATAGCATTTGTAGTAGGTTCTAAACTTATTAGTATAGGATCAATGTTGGTTGCTTTTTGAACTTCTTAGTATATGGCTTATATGCAGCTATTAATGAATTCTGTGATGTTTCGATCTTCTTGTTTGGATTTTGTGTAGCTATCAATGAACTAAGTTTTCAATGATTTTGTGTAGCTATTAATGATTTTCCGAGATATATAATTCAGAATTTAAGTAAATTCTGAAATATGTATATCGGAAAACGGTTTAATAATTGAGTTAAGATAAATTCCGAAACACATGTTTCAGAATTTAAAATTTTTCCGAAACATGTCTATCGGAAATAAATTAAATTCTGAATTTACTGTTTCGGAAAAGTCACACAGTGAGATACGTTTTCATGTGCATTTTTTGTATAATCTAAGTACAAATTCCGAAACACATGTTTCAGAATTTAAAATTTTTCCGAAACATGTCTATCGGAAATAAATTAAATTCTTAATTTACTGTTTCGGAAAAGTCACACAGTGAGATACGTTTTCATGTGGATTTTTTGTATAATCTAAGTACAAATTCCGAAACACATGTTTCAGAATTCATAAATTTTCCGAAACATGTATATCGGAAATAAATTAAATTCTGAATTTACTGTTTCGGAAAAGTCACACAGTGAGATACGTTTTCATGTGGATTTTTTGTATAATCTAAGTACAAATTCCAAAACACATGTTTCAGAATTCATAAATTTTCCGAAACATGTATATCGGAAATAAATTAAATTCTGAATTTACTGTTTCGAAAAAGTCACACAGTGAGATACGTTTTCAATTCTGAATTTAGTGTTTGGTAATCATTTCAATTTAAATATTCCGACAATAAACAATTTTCCATAACTTTTCAAAACTAGAACGAAAATAAACAATTTTCCAAAAAAAAGGCTCAACAGAGTACTTAATATCCAAAAACACAGCAGAATCCAAACATCAAAAAATAGAGGCTGATTATAAGTTTTGTTTGCAGCTAGATGAATCTATTCATCATCTAAATTAACGACATCCCCCTCCGTATAAGGCTCTGGTAGTAGAGGCGTGTACAAAATTAAGCGGTCAGAAATAACTGCTTCCCATGCTGCAGCTCCCCCACTAAAATGTGGTCGCCAAAGTTGGTATACTGGAGGTAACGGTGCTCCACCCTTCAAATGCACCTGTGAACGAATAATTAGGATTTTAAAAATAATTAGGATTTTAAAAATACAATGTGATAATTAGGATTGTAATGAACATAATAATTTACCTGCACAAAATGATCCCTATTAGCATTGCGGCCAATCGCCCATATTTGGGGTTTGGCAGGGGGTGCTGTGTAATATGGAAGAAATGTGATACATTCACCGGTAGTGTGACTCGGAATTGAAACAAGGACAACATTGTATCTTGATGCAATCATGCATCCCATATCCGGCATCACTGACCATTTGTCTGGTCCAACAAAGCCTGATGATACATGAAGGCTTTTCAACACAGCATCAAACTTCTGGACTCCCTCCAAAAGCGAAGTATATAGCTGGCGATGATTTTTCATTTCATTTATCAAGTCCAAGCGTATAAAAGCATGGTTCTCCTCTATGTTGTGCCGATGCATTGAAATTACGCGAAAACCACAATTACCATCGCCGCTTACATCTTTCACCGACTCAATATAAGGCTCCAAATCAGGATGGGGCACAAACCCAGAAGTAGACCGAGTACGCTTTGTAGCTTGAGGTTGTGACGTCGGAGACTTATCAACTTTTTTTGATGATCTTTTCTTTTTCAAAGTTTGGAAAGGTTGGGAACCTTCTCTCAGTTGTTCCCTTAAAGATTCGTGCAACATTGTATCTTGATGCTCAAAATATGAAGGATCGCGCTTAGTTGATTTTTCTTTCTCAATCTTGCATCCTTTCGTCGAAATTGGTACCTTCGGTGGTTGTAATGTTGTCGAATCCGGCTTCACCACTTCCCGGAATTTTTGAAGAAGCTTGTTCCTTCCCTCTTCGTCGACAGCATCAAAAAGCATGTTAAACTCTTCCCATACTTGATCTTTAGCATGACAAGCGGACTTCTCACTCCCCTGCTTCTCTCTCCATTCCTCATTAATCTTCACTTTCGAAGACAGAGTCTGCCAGAATGGATGAACTGTAGTAAGAGGAATGGGTTGTCCCAGTCGTTGGTATTTTGCAATCTCGCAACGACAGGGCAACCCGTGCGTGGTTTTCAACCTACAATCACAAGCAGGTGCACTATCATCCTTTTTATCAATCCCCTTGGCCTCCGTGTATATAATTGACAATGCCACTCGTGAGATCTTGTAGTGCAAATCCTTGTACAGCGGTGTCCTGACCCTATTCTCCACGCGGGTCTTGCTATCTTCAAACGATGCAGTTATGGCTGTGTGCTGAGAAAGCAACAAACGCTGGATACATTCAAAACATGTAGCTATATCCCCTTTGTTGTCAGCTAACGACCTCTTGAACAGAGCATGGGCAGTTTCAACCCTGTTACAATGATTGTTACATTAATATGACATAAATACACACAAGTAAATAAATCTTACAAATTAGATATAATTATACCTGTTTGTGGTTGTGTTACCAATATGCATATGCTGGTCAACCCAAGCATCTACGAATCTCTCTCTTCTCGGATTAAGGTATGTGTCCTTAACGTAATCCACAAGTTCAGCACTATCATCCCCACATCTCGCTACAAAAATATCAACACTGTCTGCATAATTTTCAATGAACTTACAATGAAGCACATTTTCGAATCCCTCCATTACCAAAGATACCTTGTCCAAGTCTTGATAGTGTTTTGTGCATCTTGCCCTAACGTTACACTTAATATGGAACTGACACAATAAATGTGTTGTAGAAGGAAACACATGTTCCAATGCTCCAACCAAAGCACCATCCATGTCGGTAACTATCACTTTTGGATAATACATAGGATTTGGCAACAAATTTCTCAACTTCTCTAGTGCCAAAATGTAGGTTTCTCTGGTCTCATTAGAGGTGAAACAAAACGCAACAGTAAATGTCTTCCAAGTTGAAGTTTGCCCAACAATCTCAATCAAAGGCATTTTGTACTTGTTGGTCTTATTCGTACTGTCTATGCACAATACAATGTTGAAGTTGCGCAACAATTGTATAGAAGTAGGATGTGCAAAGAATAGATGCTCCAACTCATTTGTTCCATCAACTACAGTATGCCAAGTATCATAACCACCATCCGTCAATAACTTCATAAGATGTTGCATCTCAGTTCTAGGTAGCCTAACATTTCTTCTGTAACGCTTACGCTCATTGTAAACATGGCGAATAGTAGACACATTTTTAGGAAAACGGTCCTTCAAAGTTTTCATTGTCCTATTGGTCGTCGATCCACTCTTTGTTAAGTCAACAACTAGAGCTTTTTCTTCTTTGCTAAGAGTTCCAGCAACAGCATGGCCAACAAGGGAATCGTACGGATGATGGTTGTGCTTCCCGCATTTCACTTCTAATGTCCAATCTTGGCTCCCTTTTACTATTGGCTTGGAGTAAATCCTAAAGGGACAATTGCATTTTTTTGATCCGGTTATATTTATCCCTTTTGATCTTTTGTCAGGCTTGAACACACCACTCTTCTCACATGCAAACACAACCCTCTCTCTTTCCCCGGCATCGGACCTATCAATCTTCAATAAAAATCCTTGTTCTACTCCAACATCTTTAACAAAAGCCACGACTTCCTCACGAGATGCAAAAGGACGATCATGATGGAAGGCATAACCATAGTCCGGAAAGCCGACAGCTTCTACTAGAAGATTGTCCATATTGTTCTCTTCAATCTCTCCCTCCTTGTGCTCCATCAAAACTGAAATATTAATGACAAAACATAATCTATCAAGATTTAATGTTATAAATATTAGAATAAATATTAGACAAAGAAGCTGGGTAGTGTAACAACAAAAAAATAAAATTCCGAAAGTTAGTTGTCGGAAAATTTTTTCTCAATCTTAAAAAATTCCGACATACCCGTGTCGGAATCTTATAAAATTCCGAGTCTGGCCTATCGGAATTCTTTAACAGTACGGAAAAAAAACAAACGTATATACGTTGCTTACCTTCAACAACACGTCCACAACGTCGTATGCACCTTCTTCTGAGCGTCAATGATGAAAAAGTGGAAGCTTTTAGAGAAAAAAAGTGATAAAGATGAAGGCTTTGGAGAATGAGAGAGATTGTAGTAGAGGAACATGAAGAGTTTATGGGTATTATGGAAGTTTCTTGGTTATGAAGGTGAAAGGTTGATGGGGTTTGGGTTTTACATAAATTAGGAATGGGGTTTGTGGCTAATGGGGTTTGGGAACTAAGTTTTGGAGGGAAATTATTAAGTAAGGGCATTTCAGTATTTTCACTATTAAATTGGGGTTTGGGGCTAATACCTGGGGGATGGGAACTAAATCTCAAACTCAAATTAACATCATCAAACAAATATGGGCCGTTACAAAGGTCTATGGAGTTAGCATGACTGGCCACAAAGGTGTCGTGGTCTACCAACACGTCGAAACCTGCATGAGTGTTAGTTCCTAAACCCCATTGTTTAGCCCCCAGCCCCCAAAATTTTTTTAATCCCAAAATTACCCTTGTACATTTCCCAAACCCCAATTCTTCTCCTTACACCACCGCCAAAAAACCAATCCAACAACCACATCCTTCACCGGCGAGCACCACTGCCCACCCACCTCTTCGGTCCCCACCCACCTCCTTCTTCTCCTTCTCCATCCACCACTGCCACTTCCCCCCTCACGTGATCTACAACAGGTCCCACTCCTTCGTTGGCCCCTCCCCTCGCCTCCCTCCCAATTCCCTCTACCCTCTCCCCGAAGAACCCGCTTCCGACTCTGACGAGCACCACCACCACCATAAACGATTCTAACGTCGGATCCACCATGAAACAAGACCCTTCCCATCACCACTGCCAAAACCAAGCCAACAACCCGCAAAACTCCTCCACCGGTGTCACCACCACCACCAACCTAAACGACTCCGACGAAAGTATGGGGTTGGCGGTTTGAGAGGTGGGACGATGGATTGAAGACTGTGGAGGGTTGGGGTCGCGGTTAGGAAGGTGGCTGGTTGTGTTTGGGTGCTGTTGGAACTGAGTGGCATGGCTGTTTTTGTTTGGGCGGTGATTATGTTTGGCGTGGCTGTTGGAACGGTTGTGGCGGCTGGGTTTTGTGGGGAGGGGCGGTTGCAGAGGGTTGGTGATTGCAGAGGGTGTGGCAAAGAAGGTTAGGGAAGAAGAGACTTTGGGATTGGGAGAGAAGAAGAAGAAGAATAAAAGGTTTTTTTGTCATTTTACATTTAAAATGGGGGTTGGGACTAAACTATGGGGTTTGAGAACTAATACTCAACCTGCATTATGGAAAATTGATCCATAAGGTCATATTTGGAGCCAATGAATTTTCATTTAATCTGTGAGGACTTGAAGATAGATTCATATTTCTTCATAGAATGTCATGCTACAAGTCATGAGATCCGGGCACTATGTTGCACCAATATGGGTACGGCACCGGATACGGGTACAATACCGGATACTGGGTACGGCATTTTCTAAAAAACTAGGGTACAGGTACGACAATATAAATTCAAATTTAATAAATAAATATATATAAACAAGGTGCAAATAAACGATTTTTGTATTGAAATAGCATGAGTATCGTAAAATTAGAGGTTGATACTTAAAATAAGTCAAGATATATGGTCAAAAGATTAATTATAAAATTAAAATATAAATTTTAAGACAAAAATTACATTGTTGGGACGATCCACACCTAAAATATACTTTAACATACCAGTTACAAGTACCCTGAGTACGGTACGTGTACCGGTACCCAAGGTGTACCGGGTACGAGTACGTCACCAGTTTAGGAGTACCCATGTTTCATAATCCGGGCATGAGCATTTGTTTTCCAAAAGTCTCTAAGCTTGGCCTTTATGCTTCAAAAAATGAGATTAGGGTGGGATTGTGTATAATAACGGCAGTGATTATGGGATAAGTGGGTAGGACGGTAGCATGGTGGTCGACACTGAAAAAGAAATAAAGGGTTGAAATAAAATAAATTTGCCATTCTATGTTTTTTATTTTTCAATCTCAACCTTTCGTCTCTTTATTAATATAAATCTATGGTGAAAACATTAGGAACCATGAGACTAAAATGCTCAAAAGGAAACATCATAGAATCACCCTTGAAGAATATATCCATTAAGTATCAGATGACCATTGATTATGTCTTTCAGCTATAGATTTGTTTGATGTGGTGAGGATAAAGTTGTTAATGGATTTTTGGCAAAAGTTCTTGTACTCCTTTAAGTGATTGTTTTTTGGCTTAATTATGTCACAAGTCCCTAAGATTTGATAACGATAAACTCTCAAAATCATACTTAGGGCATCCACAACTGAGAGTTTAGTAGAGACTAGAGAGTCTTAAGTTGAGTCTGTAAAATTAGAGACTCAACTTAAGACCCTGTGGGGCCCAATTTGTTTATCCTTTCTTTCTTTTTACTTTATAATACCCTAATAAACAAATAATAATAAATAAATATTATTAGCAATAAATAAATAATAACAACAATAAAATAATAATAAATAATAATAATAATAATAATATTTTTTAAATAATAAAAAATAATATACTTAAACATATGGTTTTTTCTCTTTTATTCTTAAATATATTGTCTTTTATTCTTTTATTTTTTTTCACTTTATAATACCCTAATAATAAATAAATAAATAATAACAATAAATAAATAATAAAAAAATTAATTAATAATAAATAAATAACAATAATAATTAAAATAATTTTAATATTTTTTAAATAATAAAAAATAATATACTTAATTATATGTTTTTTTTATCTTTTATTCTTGAATATATTATCTTGTTAAGGAAAAATAAATATTTTATATTCAAATAAATAAATTAATAATTTCAAATAAAGAACGGTTGAAATAACGTTCTATCGCATTATTCAGTATTATGTTTTATTTTTTTATGCACTTTATAATTTTTAGTAAGTAAAATTAACTTCAATTATTATAATGTTAACTTTTATTCAATTTTAATATTTAAATATTATTTGGGATTAGTTTTATAAATTGTTCGTAATTTATATTATTGAAATTATATTAAAAAGTATTATTAAAATGAAATTGTGTCTAAAAGTACATGATGATGATGATGTAATGCTGATGCATGAGTTTGGTGAGTTTGGTGTTAAAACTCTGTTGTGGTGGAAGATATGAAAAGTCTGAAGTTGAGTTTTATAGAAAAATGATAATGTAATGTTGACGTGTCATAATCTATTAAGTTTGATATTAAGACTCTGTTGTGAATGCCTTTAGAATCTAGTTATTTGCAAACTATGTTGATAATAGTGTATTAAAATTGAACTCTTAAAGAAAAACTCATTATTAAACACGCTTAAATATTATAAAACCATGTGATTCTAAAATTGCCGGAATAAGAATTCATGTTTGAATGCAATGAATATATATATATATATATATATATATATATATATATGAAAAATGATTATCCTATATTTCATTTTAAGATATAGAAAGTATAAATTAAGAGAAGAAATATATGAAGAAAAGAGGAAAAAATAGTTAATAATGTGATTAAAAAAATATAAAAAAAAGTGTAAGATCGAATATATATAAATGTCGCACAAATTATATTGATCACGTAAGATTGCTTGGCTTGTAAGTGCACCAACGTCACATATATGCGCATCAAATAGCTCAGACTGCGGTCGGCTCGTGCAGGTTCATACTTCATAGAAATAATTTCCACGCAATTTTGTGCTATTATTCGATTTATTACCAGTGAATAAACAATTTCATAAGTTATGGAATTGACCAAGTGGTGGAGTCATTTATGATATATATGTGTGGTACGTGGCAAGTTTGAATTGTTACTTGTCAATTTTCAGTACAAGTTGCAAGACTTTTTCATGTGAATGACTTAGTCTTGAATAATGGCCGGGATAAATATATTACTGTTAACTAAACATAAAAACTTGGTAATTATATTGACTAATTAATTTAATAACTTTGAAATATATATATTGACTAATTAACTTTATTAATTTACCTGATTGCTGTATTATCTTACTCTTCTTTTTTCCCCCTCTTATTTCTTTGTAATTCTTATTGGGGAAAATGTACTTTCAAAGAGTTGTTCAACTATTCAATGACTTTAATTTAACTTGCAAGTTGCAACGAAGCACTTGTGTATACGGAGAGCAATCCCAATATCTCAATAAAAACAATTTTTATGATTTTATTATTTTTTTCTTTATACATAGTAACATAGTATATTAATATCTCTATTATCTTTTTGTCTCTCTCTTCCCTAAAATTCTGATGCAAAAAAAACAACGGAGTGGCATTTTTGAACACATAATGCACATGTTCTTCACATGTTCTTTTCTGCCATAAAAAAAATATAAGGTACCTGTAAAATGAAACTAATAAGGATTTGAATTTTGGAGTTGTGCATTTAAGAGAGCTTCACCATCAAAAAGTCCTGAGGATCAGTCCCATAATTATAATTTTGCTTATGATCATAACAGCAAAAGAAATAGAAAACAATTAAGTAATAATAAAGATCATGAAGAACACTTCCAATCATTTATCATAGATTTAAGTTTTGTTTGCTCGTCACCTTCTGTTACAGATTGCATGATATAATATTCATATAATAAAAAATCTATTAGATGGATTTAGTTGAACGCAATCATAGAATAAGAGTCTCGTTGCTATCCACACACATATCATAATAATAATAATAATAAATATTATTATTACTTATTATTATTATTATTATTATTATTATTATTATTATTATTATTGATTAAAATATTTTCTCAATATTAATATTATACTCGATCCATCCCAAAATGTTGATAAAAAATATTAGAAAAATTATTCTGAATTGAAGTTAAAGAAATAAATAAATAAATAAATTGGAATTGTATATCATATTTGATGATTGTTCAACTAAAAAAACGTATATTAAATATTTACTGTAATAATTGATTTATTTGAGAAATAATACATTAAAAATATTCCCTTATTTTAGTTAATTTTTCAAAATTTACTACTCCCTCCGGTCCTATTTATAAGACCTTTTTTAGGTTTTTATTTTGGTCTTCATTTCAATTTTCAATAACATTTAGTTAGTTCTTTCCACAAACATCCCTATATAATATTAACTTTACACTTTTTAGAGTTCCAATAATAATTATAGGGGTAGTTTTGAAAAAGTATATCAAATTTTTACATTTCCAATGCCACTAAAAAATTTAATCATTTTTCTTGGTGGAAATGAAAAACCTCAAAAGAGTCTAATAAATAAGATTAAAGGAAATAACACTTTTTTGAGAATATAAATTAAGTACAGCGTAATTACTGCCTTACAATAAAATTAGGGCAAAGCAGGAACCTTGGAGGGTTGACCATACAGCTCGCACTCTTATCCATTCAATCTTTGAATTCAATGTATAAACAATCAAAACTGTTATTTGTACTGCATCATCTGTTTCTCAGTAGTATAAGTTTTTTTTAGGGTTTACTTAACCTCAATCCTTAAGATTAAGGACTGAGTATAAGAAACTTAAAAATGATAAAGTGGCATTGGGAAATGAAGTTCATTATCACCTAAGTATTAAATCTTTAATTTTTCAATGTAAAAATGCTATTTTAAGTCTCTTATAGGGCTGCGGTTAAGAAATTTTTTTTTTAAGATTATGATATATATGTTTGTTTGCATTCAATTTATGTATTTTTTTATTTTTTATTTTTTTATATTTTATTTTTCATCTATCATTTCTCTATCATTAAGTTGCATTAATTAATCTTATATAAAAACTTATGAAATCTTTTTTTTCTAGAAAAACTTGTATTCAGTCTCAGGGGGAGTACAAGAGGAGCATCTGGTAGTACATATATAATAACAGTGTTGAATAAGCAATATAATTTTGTTATTTAGCCAATATATTTGCACAAAGTTTAAGATAACAATTGACAATTATATTTTTTTTACTATATCTTAATATTTATTGAAACATGCATAAGTTAAATGTTCAATGGATAACTAATGCGTGTTGATCCAAGTGGAATGAACTTAAATATTTAAGCATAATGTTAATTCCGATCTCTAAATTCATTTACATGTAAAATAAATATTATCGGAAGGGGTTTCCCCTTGATCACTTAGCAATATTCTAAGAGATGGGCCTAAAAATACTCTTGAAAAAAAGTGTTCCCAGATAGTATTAACTAAAATCGTAGTAAAAAAAACAAGTGGTGATTAATAATAACCATTATTGTTTTTTGGTGTATGATTGAGAGATTAGAATTTGTATTCTAAAATGTTGCATTGTGTTCAATACATTAAAAAAAATTAAAAGTTGTAATTTTCAACTACAAAAAAAAATTCTGTGTTCTGAAATTCTTTGGGCAAAATTGCATTGATTAGGGAAGACCAAGTAAAACATTTCTCATATATATATATATATATATATATATAAACTATAGAGCACACGAGGAGGTATAGTGTCCAAGGGAGCAAATAAATCAGCATGAATCATATGCAGTGGTCAGAGTTAGCATTAGCAGGAGGAGGATGCAAGGATCACCCAAATGATAATAAACTACCAGGTGTTTGCTCATTTTGCTTGAGAGACAAACTCTCACAACTCTACAACCACAACAACAACAACAACAACAACAACAACCTTGTTGATTCTCTTAGTTCTTCTACTTCTTCCCCTGCTTCTCCTCAAGCTCAACAACAACAACAACAACAACAACAACCCTACTCTCCTGCTCCCAATGATGCCTCTCCATATCATGCCACTCCAGCTTATCACCGACGCCTTCACCGGAATGCTTCTCATGCAACAAATTCTGTTTCTTGCATGATAAACTTTAATTATGAGTTAAACTTGAAGAAGAGCAAGTCTCTTGCGTTTGCTTCAAGAAACAGAATTATTAGAGGGGGAGATAGTGTTAGTAGTGGAGGCCGGACGGGTAGAAAGAAAGATGGGTTTTGGTCTAAGGTGATCAAGTTGACTAAGAAGGATTCAAAGGAAGCCAGCTCCATGAATTCCAGGATCGGAAGGGAAGGAAGAGCTTAAGTTTTATTGCAAAGATTATTCTCATATATTACTTATTGTACCATTTTTTTTTTTATATTTGGTGTTGATATATAAAATCATGGTTAATCATATGTATTGAATTGTTAACAGGTTACTCCGTAAACGTAAATGTATCCGTCAAACAATCTGTTAACCATGTAATACATGTGATGCCACAAATTTAGATATGATTGAGCAGGAATAATATAATACAAGGGGTTTATTTTCTTTTTCCTAGGGTGTTGATAAATTGTATAGCTGTATCATAATTGAGCGAGATTTCTTCCATTGTGGCTCAGCAGTTTGAGGAATTTCAAAGTCTTTCTTCAGATTTCACTTTCTTCAAGATAAATAGGAATAATTTTTGCATTCTTACTTCTCCCTTTTTGCTTCAAAGCAAAGAACATATGTAATCATGCTAGTGCTGTAGAAGTGTTCCAAGCAAACCCAAGACTTACTCGTAAATTAGCCTTCATATCCTCATACGATTATATGAATGTGACATGTCTCATAAAATATTACTTTTCTTGATCAATTAATAGATGATACATGTCACTTTTATTTGAGTAAAAAACTTCGTAGTCTAATTGTATAAAATGATAAATCATTACTATTTTTAATTTAGAATATCATCTCGTTCCCAGGCCAAGTCTTAAATCTCCTTTGTGTTAAAGAAAATGGTAGCTTGAATAATTCATTTGAATTTTTTTTTTCAATAAATTAAAGAAAATAAACAAGGTGCTTTTATGCTGAGAAAAATTAAAAAGGAGTTAATTTGCGAACGAAACATAGGTATTCAACTAAAAATTGCAATTTGATATGATTGATCGTCGGTGCAATGAAATTATGAATTCACGCCAGGCAAAACATCAGTAAGGCTTTCTACTGGTACAATGTGAAGAATTATTTTTCTAAGAATTAGCTAGCTATTGTATTTGATATTGATTAGTAAGGTATAGGAATTTCTTTGTAGCATATCATCTTTCCATCTTTAGGCTGTATTGGGGGGTGATCAAGTACACTTTTTTTTTTCTAAGCACAAAATTTAAGATTTTCCCATTACTGTACATGATAAAATGGACCTGCACATTCCCATATTCCCAATGCTAGAACAATTGCAAGTTCTTGTCAAATGATGGATATCATCTAAAACGACCATAAGTATTGACCTCTATCTCAATCCTCCTCATTGTAAATAACTTGTTCTGAAGAAGGCCGTTTAAGTCTTTGAAATATTTCATCAAGGGACTCGGAAGAGGAAGCAGGAGAGATCTTATTTTCCTGCATTTGCCGTATGGGTAAAAACTTTTTGGCCCCAACGTTGGCCTTGAAATTCTGAAAGCCGTTCTTCACGTTTTGCCACGTAGAAGCAAAGCCTGAAGGTGGCAATCCAGGTGTGTTACTAGAACTGGTATTGCCTTCATCGAGCATGGCATTTTTCTCTGCTGGTCTACTCTGCTCTCTAATGGCAGCATACTTGTTGCTGATGGCTTCCCTGCTTGAACCATGTCTGCTTGTCTCTTCCTTCAAAGGTTTAGGCCTAATTCCATTTGTTTCTTCAGTAATTAAACTAGAACTTGTCTTCATTTCAACACCGTTTCTCTCCTGAACAAATATAAGCTGTATGATGAGTATGTATGACCAAAACAAAGAAGACAAATGTCACATACAACAGCTGTCCAAATGAAAGGTTAAATAATTTAGTTTTGATGCATTTCAATTTAAAAGTTTTTTACACTATCATCCAATCATATACTTGCCATCATATCATTAAAAATATGATTCAAGAAGTACCTCGAAAGTCTCAAATATTGTAAGATAAGATTGGTTGATGGTGTAAAAGATTTTACACTGACATTGCATCAAAGTTAAACTGGAGTTTGAATTGGATAAGTTATACGTCAAACTAAAAAAGTGAGGCAACATTGCTTCCACAATTTTGGAGGTATATAAATAAAGTGAGATAACATTGCTTCATGATTTTGGAGGTATATCTACATACCATAAGACTATTGCCCGATTCAATATCAACACCATTGAAATTCCTAGCAAGTGGAACAACTTGCTCCCCTACTTTGTGTCCTTGTTCAAGCCAAGACCGCTCTGGAAATAATACAAAATCGATAATCAAGCATAAGTATCATAAAGTCGGTATTTAATAATTCAGCCATGATATGTATTCAGTAACTTGAACTGAAGTTTTAGCAATAAAATTCTTCACTACATACCTTTTTGTAAAATAATTACTCCAGATGGATCAAAACCATCCATATCTTCAGCTTCAGTTTTGAAAATATATCTCTTCCAGCTTCCCAGAAAATCAAAGACTCTGTCAAAGAAGTTGCTTGCAACCAAGATGGTGTATATAACCATGATAAGTGGATAGATTTTGTTAAACTTATCCCCAAAGAAAGGGACAGCATTGTCAATGTTCCCCATTCGCTGCAATCATAGCAACATAATGAGCCAAATTATTAAAGGAATCACTAAGAAGGAAAGGAAGCATACAAGTTTTGATGCAGAAGTTCAGATAATTTAGTAGGGTTGCTAGCTTAGTCTAGCAGTAATGCAAAAAATTATCATAAAACAAGGCTTAAATGCATTTTTTGTCCCTCAACTTTTGCTCGTGTGCAAAGTTCATCCCCCAACTTTTTTGGGTGGTTTGGGTCTTCAAACTTGTTTGGTTATGCAATGTTAGTCCCTCTATCGTGTAAGCTTTTTAGTTAGTTTTTGGATGGAAACTTGATGGACTGTGACTAACGTGGCATAACCGAAAAAAGTTTGAAGAGCAAAAGTGGCCAAAATAAGTAAGACAAACTTCGCACGAGAGCAAAAGTTCAGACGAAAAGTGCATTAAAGCTAAAAACAAAATTATAAAAAGTGTGTAAAACTAAATACAAGACAACAAAACGATTAGACACTTTGAAAAATAAGTTCTTTTATCTAGGGCAATTAAAGAACGAGTAATATGTCAGATTGGTTCCTGACTTTGTAGGCATCAATAAATTTAGTCCCGAGATTTTCGAACTTTCAAATTAGTCACTGAGATAGGAAAATGTGAATCACATTAGTCTCTGACGTTAATGGTTATCAGTGGTCCCTAACGTGGACTAACGAAATGGCCAAAACAATATTGTTTTGGCCAAAAGAAAAAACAAGGATCATTGACAATCGGTCAAATTAGTTCTTGAGATTGTGGGCACCGGTCAAATTAGTCAATGACTTTGTGGACCACTAAGAGCAGGGACTAATGTCACTTATGTTTTGTTATCTCGGGGACTAATTTGTAATTTTGATAATCGTAAGGACTAATTTGACTGGTGTCCACAAAGTCAACTAATCTGACTATTTACTCATTAAAAAAACCAAAGAAAAAGTTTATTGCAATATATCACTTTCTTACAAATTACAATATGTGATGTACTCAACCCCAATCATTATGGCCATGAAACTACATTTCAAGGATTATTAGGAAGTGAAAAGAAGTATCACGGTAGACAGCAATAACCAGTGCCCGCCATTTTGTTAGATTAGGCTAGAAAAATAACATCTTCAAGAGAGTTGACAATCAAGGATAAAGAAGAAATACCTGTTCAAATATAGTTGTTTTATGAGGACCAAGGCGAATGAGATTGAGAAAGTTGTATGAGATAGGGGGAGCATAACGAGCAACCATTCTGGCAACAATGATAGAATATCACTGGTACACTCAACAGCAAAGGGAATTCAAGAAACAAAAATAATGATAAACTTACGAGCATATCATAAGCAAGTTAACTGAGCTGGTCTGTCTGGGTGTCAATGAGTAAAACATCAACATTCCAATTTTGAACAAGGAATAGTATGTGCAGATGCACATATACACGAGAGGAATAAAAGCTAGCACCTGAGAAAGAAACAGACGATAACTGGTTTCATGCAACCTTTCAAAGATCAATGCGAGAAAAAAGACAAAATAATGCATCATTTTAGTTAAATGATTTCAAAATTCTAGAATGAAATATTCATCAGACTTTCTTTTGAAAGGATGAAAACATATTTTAAATGTCTCAATATCCAAAGAAAATCTTGAAACCCTAACGAATATGTCTACCTGCACAAGCACCTCCTGTGTTCCAACACATTTAATAAGAATGGAGAAAAGTGATAGATCAACACTAGGCAGAAGGGTGGCCTCTGCTAAAAGAATTGCAACAGATATGATTCCGAGTATGACAGCCAAGCCTTTCTCAACTTGTTTCCTTAAAATGCATCGCCAGAAAAATTCTGCAAAGAACACCATTTATTCAGAACCCCAAGGCCAATACCTCACCAAAATATCTTCATATGATTAAATAACTCAACATAAGATGTAGCAATAATCCTAAATGAAAAAGGCAATACAGAAGTCAGATGAAATTCAAGAAACTTTTAAGCCAAAAGCAATGGATATGTATGAGCAAATTACATTGCCTTCCCATCAGATTTATAATTCTCCCATTTCAAAAGCTAGGGATTATGTACCACACAGAAAAAAAAATGTAATATAGAATTGCAATTAGGAAGTAGGATTTAAAATAGTCAATGCTATTCCAAATGCTGGAAGGAAATATTCAACGAAGTTAAGAACACATGGGTTAATAACACTCATAATTACCTAAAGTATCAAACAGGGATCCCAACTTGCCGGTCCGATCTGGTCTAATGCTCGAATTAAATTCCCTGAAATTATTGCGTAAAAAATAATTTAATGAAATCTGTAAGAACCTGTAATATATTAAAGAAGGATATTGAAATGGGGCAAAACAACAGCGAAATAAGGATCAAACCATCCAGTTGAGTTGCGCCGTTCATAATTCTTTATAGTATCTTCCAATTCAAGGGCTTCCAGTACATAAGTCATATACTCACTGCAAAAGCAACAATATTAAATGAAGCTTGGCCATGGTTGAAGGAAAATTCTAACCAACCTTAGTTGTAAGGAAGTGAGAGAATAATCAAGCTTCCAAATACAGTCACCATACATCAATCATTTCATAAGTGGCAAGAAGGAATCTCTTTCCCATTAGATAACATCATTCAGCCAGATTTTACATGGTCTTTAAAGTTAGTTGAATCTAGGAAGCAAAGTTGAAACTCTTCTCAGTCCAAGTAAAACCAAAGGATTGAAATTAATGAGCATAACTATTAACCCAGCAATTATAAGATTCATCGGTACGTATTACTAAAAAGTAATATGTGTGGGCCATGCTCATAAAAAGCGATTAGATTGTCACAAATATAATAAATAAGTTGTAGGCATTATACCAATAATACAAAGAACAAAATTAAATAAAAATAGGTTTAACAGATGTTTATTCTCAATGTAATAATATAACAGTTTAATTTACCACAACAGCTGTCCGGGATTCAGGGACATCTTTTCAAGCAAATAACAATACTAGAAGACCAAATTGATCATTTGCTTACCTTTTATATCTGTAATACTCGTCACGAGCTCCCCGAAGATGACGCCTTAGCGTTGCCATTGACTTCTCATCGGTATCATAATCCATATCATTTTCCCCTAATCGACCACCTTGCGGTTTGAAGGATGGGTCTTCCCTAAACTGATAATTTGAAGGTTAGATCTAAAATAAGCAAACAGTTCATGTTTTGATCCTTAATCCAATAATGTAAGCTCAATACCATTTGAGTTAGCATATCATCAATGACATTCATGTAAGGTCTTAAAGGATCACGCTTGGACATCTGCTTGGATGTTGCTTGAGCTACCTATAGAGATAAACAATAATCAAGTTCCATGAAACTTTTTTTCTTTTGAAGTGTAATGATACATTTAGAGTATATTCAATGGTAAAAGTAAAATAATAACATTTTGCGACAACTTGAACGAACCACTTACAACAATAGCATTTGAAAGTTCTTGGTGAGCTTCATCAAGTTTGACAGCCATTTGGGCAATTTTATGGGAAAGAACTTTCTGGCGGGTGGTCCAGTCAGCATTTTGCCAAATGCTTTTAGGAATTTCACTTAAACCAAATCCAAGAAGAAATGCACCAGTAACAAGTCCAAAGGTATTGGAGCAAGCCATGGCAAATCCCAAAAGACTTCCACTCCTGTTTATAGAAATATCAACCAGCTAGGACTCATTCCACAAAAGTTGGTATGGCTTCACAGTAAACTAAAACATAAACAGACATGCAAAAATAAAAAAGCCTTACTGCATGCTAACTAGTCAACCAGGACGACCATGTCGAAAAATAGACAAATAATTGGGCAGAGAAAGGCATTTATGTGACCATCACATAAAAAATCAAAAAAGCTATTGATTATTGAATAATTGTACTTTATGTACAATTTAACCAGTAATTTCCTCCAAATTTCCTCACAGTTTTCAGCATGTGATTTATCTATATTATCTACATTATTATAAAAATTACATCTGGCTAAGATGTTATATTGAGTTATCTTGAAATGTTAGCCTATGGGAGTAAATGAACAGATGTCGAAAGACTAAGTTAGATTAAATCTGGAACTTTAGAATGAAAAACTTCAGCAGATAGAGTATGTATAACAGAAGCCCCTTAAAAAGAGGTTTACAGAGAGAGGGAGAGAGAGTTTGAGTCTATACAGGCTCAAATTTCACAAATGCTCCAGGCAATTTTACAGATGCAGCAGCACAGATGACAATATAAATAACCATGAAAAATTAGCTCTCATGTGAGTGCTTTTGAGGAAACCATAGAGTAAGAAAGTGAAAACAAGAATGGTTTTGTTTTTACTTTTTACCATAAGTAAAAAAAAATATATATATATATGTAACTCTACACAGCAATAACTTGGATGAAACATCACATTACAGAAAGGCAAAAAAGCTCAAACCAACATAAAGAAATAGGGTTAGGAGGATGAGAACCAACCAGGTCTTGTGCATCATAATGAGAAGAATAAGTCCAAAAAGACCAATGGATCCCACAATTAGATAGAAGACCAAGTTAACATGCACGCTAGTCTTCAATCTTTCTGATACAGTGAAATCCCCAGCATCTTCAAAACCCTGAATAAGGGGCACCACGGCCCTGCTTAGAATAAATAATTAAAATATGAGGAAATTTTCATCATTGATCTGTTAATGCCATTTAAATGTTTTCCTTGCAATAATCATGCTTAGTATGCAGTCAAACATATGAGAAGACCCCCACAAAGCAACTTAGTATTATGGCCCATAATAACTATATCATGTTGTGTTATTCATTTTCACTTCCAATTCCAATACAGATAAAAGTCTGTTCCAAAGTCGAAAACTGTTAACATGCACACATACCATAAGTATTACAAGGAAACTGAATACTAGCTGTATCAAAAGACAGCTCCAACCAAAAGAAAATAATATTAATATAATCAAATGTGCGTTGATGAAGAAAATATGCAATCACATTTAATAGTTATTTTGGTATAATCCCATTGCATATCAGAAACATGACAAAGTACTTAGAGCACTGACTCAAAAAAAGGACCATGGAGGAATAATCAGGCAATGAGAGCAAACCAACAATCACATGATAAAGATAAACCAATCAAACTCAAAATAAAATAAAATAAACTAACTTTGGACAATTAAGCAAGGCACAGACTCCAAAATAGGGCTGCCTTTCTAAACAACACAACTCCTTTGAAGTACACAAGAGGATGCGAAAGGGATGCAAACATTTTATAATAAAAACATTACATGAAGCATACCAAGTAAGCAAAAACGTACTCCAATAAGACCAGCTCCAAAAGAAAGAAATGCCTCCATTCTCATGGTTTGATGATATTGTCTGTATAAGTCATAGAAACCAAAATTAACCACAATTCTCTTCACCATTTAACATTGTGAAGTTCACAAAAATGTTCCTTTCAAAGTGGGGAAAATGAATCAAGGATTAGACCAAAGAACCTTCGAATCATAGAAGATAGTAAGTAAAGAGGCAATAACAACTGTTTTTAATTGACACAACGATAACTATGGAATAAAAACTCATACAGCTATCTTATCCACAGAATGGATGTAGCGTCTTGAAACACTATCTCTTTAGCAAAGTTAATCATCCATTGCTTGTACATGTAAATGTTTCTTTCTTCCAGTTTCTAATTTAAAATCTGGCTGTTCAAGAATTCTCCATATCCAAGTCCTTTGGGAAAATTGAGGCTTCTTCTGAAGTGAGAAACTTTGTTTCGACAGTTTTACTTTATAATCTAGGTGAAATCATACTAACATCCCTTGTTTGACTTAACTACACTCAGTATCCCTCTACTTTTAAAAGCTATACTGACCTATACTTAGGGGAGGTTAGTGCAACTTCAATCACCACCCCTTCAGGTACAGTAAGGGTAATGATAACATAAAATCTCAAAAGAAGTTGATGTAATTTCTAAAGCAAGAGAAGCAAAAAGAGCAATTAAGCTACTCAGGGTTGATCAGTGTAAATTCCCCTATAATAATCAATGCAATTAATTCATTTGCTCTTACATATGATTACTTCCAACTTTTATGAATCGTCTCAACATATACAAAGCTCGTGTATAATCTATGCACCACTCTCTCTTTCATGACAAATGGGGAAAAAAACAGACATAATCAAATAACTAGAGGAAATGAAATCACTTGGAACTCCGACTAATCCAGAGTCGAGCCAAAAAAAAAAAACTCATTTATAGGGTGACTGACAAAGCCCTAGCAGAACCTATTTCCTCTATTCACGATACTCAACCTGTGACGCTAATACAATAATTTAAAGTAAAACCGAGCTCATAGTCACTCGAACCAATAGATGTTGGCCTTGTGTCCTTACACTAACCACACAGCCAACTCAACATTGTTTCTCTAGCCATGTAATAATGTCTAACTCCGGCATCAGGAGCTTCAAATCCCGAAAAACGAAATATCAGCCTACAAAATCAACCTTCAAATTAGCCTAGACCACAAGTGACAAGTGTCACTGACAATCGGTTAACAAGTACTAACATACATGTGTCACTCACTCTCATGGTGTAGGCTTATTCGTAAGTACGCCAGATATATCATTACACTTTATCTATCTTCTAGATAGGCAACAAATTATAATAGCAAAAAATAGTACTGTAATTGATAACGTACGGCCCAAATGTCAGCGGGGACGAGGATGATGATGGAGACGGAGCAGAACCAAGTGTATCCGACGGTGAAGAGAACGTAACGAGGGACGTGTGGGCCCGCGAAGTACCTGAGAGTCGAAATCACCATCCCCGTCGTAAGAGGCAGCGAGATCAGATAAAAAACCCACATCTCTATCGGATCGAAGAGAATGAATAAAATTAGATCCGATCAGTTTTCTCTTTTCACTTGCAGTAGCGTGCTGCTGTTGTTGCTTATTGGGTTTTGTTGTGTGGTGCGCGCCACACGTCCCTTCAAAAGGGAGCCAAGACACCCACCGGGTGCCCTTTGTTTGTTTAATCGGTTAAATTCTTTTTTTTTTTACTGTGTTGGAAGGAAAGGAAGAGGAGAGGTTGAGCTAAACACAAACAAGAGAGAGGAAAGGAAGAGGGTTATGTTGATTTGTAAGAGAGAGCGTCGGCGCCACCGTATTGGACTCCGGCAAAGATTTCCACCTTGGATTTGCTTATGCAGCCTTCAAGTGGTTAACAAAAAAAAAAAAAAAAGTGCTGTACTCCTTCCTGGCTCCTGCTACGCGAAATAACAAGTAACTGAACAGTAAGTTTTTCATTTACAGTACATTTTCAATGTTTTAAGTACTCGACAATTCTACCATTTTTATTTTTTTTTTAATTTTTTATAACGGTTTTGTACCGAAGGACAATAATTTATGAGAGTTACTGCTATCTAAATTTGGATGGTTGTTATACAACCTTTGTTAGATTAATAAGAATTTGTCATTTAGTATATGTATAACATGTCATTGCTTAAAGTAGAATATTGAGAATGTGAAGAAGAAGAATGAGCAGTTCTAATAAAATTGAAACAACTTTAATTTTTTTTTAAATAATGTTTTTGAAAATTTAAAGTTATAATTTGTGTAAAGGTACAATGGACTAAATTAAAATAATCTAGTTTTTATGTTGGAACTTGGAATAGATTGCAAAAATCAATTTTGACTACTTTAAGCAATAACATAGAATACATGCATTAGTTAGCAAATTCTTATTAGTCTAGCAAAAGGTTGCACAGCAACCATCCAAATTTAAATTGCATGTTAGAAATGTTCATAATTTATTATCCTCTTTCTAATTTAAGAGAAAAATAACAATAAATGTCTTTTAGAAAATACAAAGTAATCTATAAATAGGTATAAAAGGATAATTCTTCCAAAAAAACAACTTATAAATAAAATTTTGGAAAAGTAATTTACAAATCCCAAAGAAATTTTTACTTGTTTGAGTTCATGATCACAAAAATAATATTCCCTCCATCTTAAAAAGATGGTAACATTTGAAATGTAAAAAAAAAAAAAGTAACATGTTATTAATAGTACTTTATTTAACAAACCAATCAATCATCAACCAATAATTTATTCATTATTCATTGATTAGTCAATTATATATCATAGTATACAATTTCTCGGCATTTTCATATATTATCAAAGCTTCATTTTGGAAACTTTTTTTAAAACTTTTTTACCTTCTTTTTGATAAGGGAGTATGAATATAACATTAACCTATAAATTAGTTAACATTAAAAAAAATTGTGATACATGTGACATGTCACTTATTAACTAATTATAATCAAAGTATTTTACTTTGTGACACGTATGTCACTTTCTCAATGGTAAAAATTGAAATATCAATTTTTTTAAAAAAAATTAAAAACCACACTTCAAAATAAAATTTCTTTGGTTAGACAGGGGTTTAATATTTCGGTCTGGTTCGATCTTTAAAGCATATTATAGGTCGGATATGTCAAATTAGAAAGGTCTAATCTAATTTGGTCTAATTGTTTTCCACAAACAAAGATTGAACTAAATTGGACCAAACATAAATGATCTATTCGAACCAATCGAATGATCTACTCAAATCAATTTGTTGGTCAACAAACAAAAATAGTTGTTATAGTTGCATCTCGGTTACTCGGAAATATTTCTTTTAGGGTGGCGGTATTTTTCATGACACAACCATTGTCTACTCTTTTTTCAAAAATTTAAAAGTAAGAATATAGTTAATTTGATGACTCTCCTTTTCAACAAAATCACACTACCTCACCTCACCAAAATCGAGCCATTAGATGAAACGAACTACAAGCGCTAGGCTCAAAAACTAACCATCTTCTTCGAGAAATTGAAGGCTGGTTTTTTTTTCTAACCACTGACCCTCCCCCCCCCCCCCCAATTGTTCCTACGACAGAACTTCTAGCCACGACAAAGGTAGCACAAGTGCTAAAGAATTACAAAAAATACAACAAATGGATACACGATAACCTGCTGAACAACATGTCCAACAATCTCTTCAACTTGTTCATGACTAACAAATAAGTCAAGTCGATATGAGAGATCCTAGAGAAAAAAATATGGAGCTAATGATATGTAAAGTTTAATAATTCTTTTTTGGAATTAAATAAAGGTATGAAGAGTTATCAGTTAATACTTCTGATACATGTGTGTATTCTAAGAAGTTTGATTCTAATACGTTTTAATTTTCTTATATGTGTATGATATGTTGATTTTTGGAAATCATTTAGATGTGATAAATGAAACAAAAAAGTTTTTGTGTTCAAAGTTTGAGGTGAAAGATTTAGGAGAAGCTTATGTGATTTTAGGAATAATAATTATTAGAACTGAAAATGGACTTTCGCTAAATCAATCTCACTATGTTGAAAAGGTGTTAAAGAAATTCAATAGTTTTGATGTTATGTCCATTAGAACTCCATATGATCCTAGTTTTCACTTGAAGAAAAATTCTAGTGATATAAGTGTGTCTCAATTTGAATATGTTAGAATTATTGGTAGTGTAATGTTTCTTATGAATTGCACTAGACCTGATATTGCATATGTTGTGAGTATATTGAGTCGTTACACTCATAATCCTAGTAAGATCATTGGATTGCCTTACAATGTCATTTAAAATATTTAAAAAGAACTACTTATTGGAGTTTGCATTTTACTAAATTTCCTGTTGTTTTAGAAGGTTATTGTGGGTCAAACGGGATATCTAACAATGATGAGGTGAGTTAAACAAGTGGTTTTGTTTTTTTTCCTTCAAGCAGCAACTAGAGTTGCCAATAATATTTATAATGGAAAGAGGAGATACATCCGTGTCAAACATGGTGGTGTTAGACAGCAAATAGGAAATTGTGTAATTTCTCTTGATTATGTAAAAAGTAAAAAGAATTTAGCTAACCCCTTAACTAAGGGCTACCCAAAAAAGTTGTTTTTGACTCATCGAGGGGGGTGGGCCTTAAGGCTTGAGAGGAGGAAAAAGTGGTGGATACCCGTTTTAATGGTCAAACGAAGCCACGTGAGTACTCTTATGCATTACATGTTCATTCCTATGGTGTTTTTATGGTAATGCTTGTTGTGATAATTACATAGCCCATTGTGTTTGGGTGGTGCTTTGACAGTTAGCATTTGATGTACATATTAATAAAATATGGAATAAAAGTTACATATCTTGTTAATTAAGGTGGTACTATAGAGACGCATCTGATGTACCTATTAAAGTTATTAAAGATATATCGCCCATTAAATTGGGTGGTGCTATAGATACACACTTGATATATTTGTTTTAGTGAGTGAGAAATATTTAGCCAACTTTTATGACAAACTTGGGTCAATCTTTCTAAGACACTCATGTGCAACCCAATGAATACTTAGGCTTAAAAACTGATAACAAAATTGCTGCTATAGTTTGTTGTTAAAAATTACATCACGAATTCTCACAAGTGTTCAAGGTTATTGCATATTGTGAGAGTCTCAACTGATAAAATTCTGCAAAGTTTAAGGGAACTTAACTTTACAAAATACAATTGTTGTTTCACATCACTAGCGTTAATTCAAACCCTATAGATATTACATTCAAGAATAAAAAACTTAAGGTTGCTCGTTCTTTACCCTTCTCTTCCTGTGACTGTCATCAGTAGGATATTGTTGGAAGTAATAGCATTCCCAAAAAAAAAATCTTAGTCCCACATTGCTCAATGTTTGTTAAACTTAGCCTTTATATTTCATTTGTTCTACACCCTTGCAAATATATCTTATTGAGTTTTAGTAGTTGACCAGTTAGGCTCAATACACACGGGCCCTTCGGCCCTTGTCATTCGTTCGGGTGCAGAGTGTACGGTGTGGGACAGGTATAGAGTGTACGGGTCCTCATTTTGGAAAGCCACTTTACTAACGTTTTTTTAGTTTTGAGTTTTAGAATTCTCACCTTCCAAAGTATCCTCACACCCCATTTTAATGTATGAAATGACAATAATACCCTTTATTAAAAAAATGTTAGATCTTAAACCAAGAAACTATCCTTATACACATAAACTATTCACACACCACATCTTTTCCCTCCAAAGCATTCCTTATTCACCGATGAAAACTTCAACCCACCATTAGTGAGTTGTAGGTTGATTGTTTTTAAGGCATGTTGTAGCAAACTCTTGCTGAATTTTAATGTAAGGTCCAATGCTGAACATAATTATTTGTCCACCTACGTATCACAGTAAACCAAAATAGTGATCATCAGCTCAATGCTCATTGAGTCAAGAGTTGATAAAGCTTCATAAATAAAGAAATGTCAGTCTAAAATCATAGATTGAATCTATAATCTCAATAATTACTAAGCATCATGTTTCCTACGTGATATTGATAAATGTTTCTCATATTAATTATTTTTTTGGAAAAATTTCAAGAGGTCCCTCTCAAAAAAACATTTCAGAGAAAAAAAGTAATTTTTTGAGAATTCCGTGTTGGGAAATAATTTTTTTCGACATTGATTCGTCAGAAATGTTATGAACAGTGCAAAAAAAAAGCACCAAATTGACAAAACAAATTTTAAACACCGAAATAAATTTGTAGGAAGATGAAAGGTTGTGGTTGTGGATATATTTTTAGTGCCTTTATGAAATAAGCACATGGAATGGGGTTAATTAGTGTATAGGTTCAACATGAGGAGAAAGATGAAAGGGTTAGGGTTTCTTTGGAGGGAAGATATGGGGTGTGGGGACAGTTTCTGATATTCAAAATCTAACATTTTTTTTAAATACAGGGTATTATTGTCGTTTCACACATTAAAATGGCTTGGTGGGAATAGTTTGGAGGTGAGAATTCTAAAACTCTTTAGTTTTCCTCATGTTTTTAATTCAGAGTTGTTGCAATTTTAATGGCCCATTATTTAGCCATTTTTAAACAACCTTTTATTTTATTTTATGGGCCATTATTTTCTACATGTTGGAGTGCTAAATAGGGATGGGCAAAATACCCATGCCCGCGGGTACTCGCAAAAATACTCGCAACGGGTACCCGCACTATTCCCTTGCGGGTGGGTACGGGTATTGTGATACCCGCCCCGCGGGTACCCGCATATATAAAATAATATTTTTTATTACTTTGAGAATATATAAATTTTATTTTATTTATAATTCATATTGAATTTTAATGATAAAATTATAATGATAAACATTTATCATGTGTATAATAATTTATCTTATAATTATTTTTATGTATAATAATTATTACAAAATATATAATTATATAATAAAAGTTTAAAACCCGTGGCTACCCGCGGATACCCGTTACCCGCACTAATACCCGTGAATACCCGCGGGTAGGGGCATGGGTATGCACTACCCGTGCCCGTGGGTACCCATGCCCATCCCTAGTGCTAAATGCTTGGCTATAAATTGCCACTATTGTATTAGCTGAGACATAGAATGAAAAGTGTAACACCTCAAAATTTTAATCCCCGATTAATAAAATGTTAATTATAAAAATTAATTATAATTAATGATTTCTATTTTAATCCTTGATTAAAATATGTGTTTATGTAGTTAGAAAATGTGTGTGGATTTATTTAATAAATATAATTATGCATGAATTAGATATTTTGCATATTAGTCCCTGGGGTTGGGACCTAGAAGCAATTATAGGAAAGATTTTGGAGGGAAAGTAAATAAAATAATTATTTTTCAAAAACTGGTCAAAACACTCGAGTTTTTCTGGAAAGACTCGAGTATTCTGGTCAGAGTTGCTCAACGTTAGTGCGTTTTGATGAGTCAGCACCGAGTTACCGTCGCCTTGACACGAAAACACCCTCCACAACACGTCCCTGTATGCGTGTCGACGTGCATGGACATGCTCCTTGGCTATATAAACCAATTGGACTCAGATTGAGAGCCATTTTGCCAAATTGAAGAAGAGTTAGTGTGTTAGGGTTCTGGAATCGTTTCATTCGATTCTTCCTCTGTGTGCTGATCTGAGTGACAAATTATACACCAATACAAAGCTCACATCACGAGCTTTGTATAGACACCAAAATCGTGAGGTTTGAGTGAGTGTGGTGGAAGAATTGGAGCTTGGAAGTGGAGCTGTTCTTTGTCAAACCCTTCTCTGGAGCTTACTTGGAGCTTTGATTTTGGTAAGCTCCCGTGTTCATTGAGTCTCAATTCGATTTCTCTAGTTAGTATGTATTGCATAGAGTCTAGAAAATCTAATTTCCCCAATTGTTATCTCTGTCTTCCATGTAAACCAATTCAATTTTGGTGATGCACTCAAAACTGTCTTGCATGTGGTATTCAAAGGCATTTCTGGTGTTGGAGGGCTTTTTCTTTGGAATTCTCTGTTGGTATACGTCTGAGAGGTAAGGGGAAGTAATTTTATGCACTAGATAGAGTTTAAATTCCATGATTTTCATTAGAGAACCACCAAGGGGCTCTAAGGGCTTAGATTGAATAGGAACTTTGGTTTGGAGACCAACTCATGCTCTATGATTGTGTTGAGCAAGTTCTATATCATGCATGCAAACTGTAATGAGCATTCTTTCACAAATTTGTTGAGTATTTTACAAATTGAAGTGTTAAGTTGTGAAATTATGTGTTTTATGCATAATCTTGTGATTCTCTGTCAAACCTGTAATTTGATATGTGATAAGTGTTGTAACATGTTCAACATATGATATATGAACTGTTTTGATCATTGGTTTGGGTTAGAAATGTTTAGAAATGAAAATGGTATGTAAAAACCAAGTTTTCAGTATGTTCTGTCTGATAATACTCGAGTAGATGGCTCGATACTCGAGTATTTCGTGATGCACCAGTGTGGATTTTGGCGCACGACTTGAGTATCTGGCTTGAGAATCGAGTATTACCAGATGCAACAAGAGTCAAGTTTGATGAACGACTCGAGTAATGCATGAACTACTCGAGTATTCTGGGTTGATGAACGACTCAAGTATCTCATGAACTACTCGAGTATTTTATTGAAAATCTGAAACTTAACTTTCTGAAAGGGGATGAACGACTCGAGTATAATGATGAACTACTCAAGTAAAACTGGAAACTAATGAACTACTCGAGTATTGGGAGGAATACTCGAGTATTTTAGCCAAAAACTTAAAAATACCATTTTCAATTCTAAGTCATATTGCTAACACATAAATAACAATAATCCCAGTGATCTAAGACTTAAAGGAATCTGATTGATGATATGATGAGTTTTTCGTTTGAATGACGAGACGTTGCTCGGGTGGCACGTCAAGTATTATTAACAAGGAAAACATCAATCAATCCCTTTAGGCAAAGACTGATGAATTCATTTTGGGAGTTTGGATGGTAGGTCGTTTATCATGTTTTGGTAACATGTGGAGGGCCTCTGGGAGTGCCAAATAACGCTTGCTTGATGACACGTTGATGACGTGGTCAGCTTAGTGGATGCCGATATGGATATACCGTTTGGATGACGGTCCGTTTGGATGACGGGATGTGCTCGGGTGGCACGGATTCCAAGTTTGTCGTGTACATTCTTGGTGAATGTACGAATGTTGTATACCTGGGAATACAACGCACTGGTGAGTGCTGGGTTGTCAGGGATGGACGTCAGAGAGTGACATAGATTGATGAAGTTAGGTTTGAGAGCTAGATTCATACATCATGCCACTCATTTATATTAATTGTGATAAATGAACAAGTATGAGCATCTTATTTGCATCCTATTCCTGCTAAATGCTAAATGTGATTGTTTATCATTGTTGCATATCCACACATTCATATTGTACATATTTATACTCTGTTGATTATGTGTATAGAATTGCTTACCCCTATGCCCTTGTAGGTGATGTCTCGCTACATCGCTCGCATCGAGATCCGGCCACTTCCTAGTGGCACATGGATCTATGAGGACCATCGCCGGTGTTCGAGGGAGAGGTAGAGATTACCTTCTACCACCCGAACCCGTTGATTCGATTTCGTTCTCATAGATTTAGGATTCTCATCATATACACTATGCACGTACCCCCGTTTTACACATACCATGGACCACCTCCCACACGACCAGCTCGCTCTTATCACAGTTTTCGTTTCAGACCTACCCGCTCACACCCTTTTTCTTCTAGAGTCGTCCGCGAGGAGACTCCCCCTTCTGATCCGAGAAGCCCAGTCAGGGTCACACCATCTCCTGACCCTGTACCCAGTGGTAGGGTACACTCTCCCTCGGATGAGATCGAGGAGGATCCGGTGGAGGACGAGAGCGGAGGCGAGCCTGTCGTACATTCTACTGGGAGTGATTGGAGGGATGATGATCCCTAGGTATGTGCATATGGTACATGATGAGGATCAGGGGATCCGGTGTGGGGATGCCGTGGAGGAGATACTACTGCTGCTGCTGATGATGATGACGTTGTTACCTTTTGCTACTTGGAGATTGCTACTACTCTCACTACTACTACTGATGCTGCCAGATCTATGTGACCACCTTTAGAGTCTATATTTTGAGATGTATATATATATTGTAGATATACTTTTGAGTACTCTAGGATTATGGTCTTATTTTGGACATAGATCTTATGGACTTGTATATGGACCTTGGAGACTTATGATGGGACTATGTATATCTTGACTCTTTTCAGTTATATATATATGACCTATGTTTATATTTCTATTAGCTACATAGTCTCATAACTTCCGCTACTCTGATAAAGGTTATATGAAAGAACTCGTTTATGTTATTTGAAAATAGTATTAATTCCGTGAAAGAAATGAATGGATAAGCATCATCTACCTTTACTAACTCAACACGTTTTCGAAGGCACTGATGCTATCTGTATTTAAGAAAATCATACCATATATCTTCTCCAAGAGTTCAATCTTTTGGTTTGTGCACCCGCTTTAAAAGAGAAATTTTTATTCTCATAATTTCTATTCAATAACAAGTCCATATGTTTTTCTAGTAATACGTAATTATGTTAGTATTTACTTGTATTGGAAAAAGGGTGTCACAAAAATCACCATTCTCTTTGCCTTTGTTTGGTCAAACAACTTATTTTTTGAATATCCAAGTTCCCTACCTTAATGCATGAGTTAAAAAGTTGTTGTGCTAACTTTATAAGTAAGAATTGGTTGATATAGTTGCACATCGACCATTTGAAAATCTTGCTTTTAAAATAATAGTAATATTTTTCACGATACAACTATTATCAATTTTTTTTCCTTTTTCAACAAACCATTCGTAGAAGTTTATCAATTATAAAACATTAAACGTGAGGAATGATGTTCCAATATCTTTATTTCTCTATGGCGGGCTGGTGGCTTAGCTTCAACTACCAGTCTCATAACCTTTTTGTATTGCAATTTTATCACACAACCGGAAAATGGGTCTAAATTTATTCCGATTCAATGAAACTAGAAAGATTCTGGTTTGGTATTACCAGAAATTTTAACTAACTTAAGGGTATTTTGGTTCACCAAAATTTAAAATGGTGGCCAAAAAATCATATGCGGGGATTAAAAAGCAATTTCCTTTTTTTTTTCCGCTTAGAATGGGGTAGGAGCAAAGGAGAGGAAGGAAAGAGGGGTGAATTAAGTATTTTAATTGAAGGGTAATTTCGGTATTTTAGTTACAAAGTGGGTGTCTAAATACTAAATACCCTCAATTTTTTATCCACCAAGCCTCAAACGTGGGCTAAAATATTTTTTCTTTAAAACTTATCAATTGGAGCAACTAGAGCTGTCAAAATGGGTCGGGCCAGCCGGGCCGGGCCAAAAAGCCCGAAAAATCTTAGGGTTCGGGCTCCTTAATATGGCCTATTTATTCAACCCGGGCTATTTAGCCCGGCCCGGTTCGGGCTCGGGCTTGGGCCGGGTTTCGGGTTCGGGCCGACCCGGTGGCCCAGAAAAAAAGAAAAAAAGTACATTTTTTTTAATTTTATATGTGTAAAAAAACACTTATAATAAAATTCCTTTAATTTTTATCAATATTAACATATCAAAAATGCACCTGAACAAATCAAAGCACAACATTAAAAATGCACCAGTACTTCCAACCAAATGACGAGGCCTTCGGTCATACTGCATTTAAATATGGATCTTTTGAAGAATCACTGGTGGTTGATTAAGAAGTCGTGCAAATTAAAAGCTGCTGCTACATTTTTGTTGGGTTCCTGTTCTAATTCCAGGGGTACCGTACCGTATCAGAATTGTATTTCTTTAATTACTATCTTGCTACATACTGATATATTTTGTTCAAAGCTTAACAGGGTGGATAAACATATACTATCTTTTAAAAGGGATTTGGTAGGTTAAGACATTAAGTGATAGAGATATTAGCAAACTTTGAAGTATGTCTTACATTTTTTTATTCTTTAATAAATTTTTCTTGTATTAAAAAAATATATAAGTATGTTATGAAAAACAAAGTTATTTTGTTTTTAATTAATTTGAGTTTAATTTGTTTTTAATTTATGTAAGAATAGAAAAATCAAATATATCCTCTAAAAAATGTGTAAAAGAATAAAACACTTATTATTGTTTAAAAAAATATGTGTAAAAAATAAAGGAAGTTTATTCATTAATTTTTTTGAAAAATAAATATAATTTTTTTTGAAGTGGTTGAATTGTAAAAAAAAAAAAGTGATGCGGGCCAGCCCGAAGCCTGCTTAGGGCGGGTTTGGGTTTGATGCTAGGGTACTTAATTTATAACCGGGCTTTTTGGCCCGAGCCCGGTTTGGCCCGAACCCAAAGCGGGCTGGCCCAAACCCGGCCCGCAGGCCCGTTTTGACAGCTCTAGGAGCAACCAATAGGGAACGAGCAATTAGACATGATGATCCGTGTGACTTGCCCCAAAATCTTATCTCAACCGTTTATTCAAACTGAGAAAACACAACTTAACACTTTAAACGCCGTCGGATTACTGACTGAAGAAACACACGGATAGTGCTTTATAACCGTCCGATCACTCACACCAACACTTTATATAAAGCTCCTCACCTCTTTACGTTTCAAAACTTTAGATTCTTCAATTTAGCTCGCGAGTTTTCAGAGAGAAGAAAATAACCAAATCCCTTCGAGGTTTGTCTTCTTCCCCTTCTCAGCTTTAGAAAAATTAGGGTTTCTGTTTTTATTCGTTTTCTTCTTTCGTTCTTTCGAAATTGGAATGTCCTTAGATTAGTTGAAACTGTTTAATTTTGCTTTTCAAAGATTTGAATTATGACGCCTTAGTTTCAATATTTAAATCTTAGTTTTCTAGGGTTTCGTTTCCTGAATCGTTCATTCGAAGCTATGGTTTATTTTTGTTTTCGTTTCGGTAATTGTTGATGTATGTTTCGAATTACATTGAATGAATCATGCGTTAGGTAGAGACAACAATTGAATTGAGGTTCTGTGATTGAGTGGGTATTCAGTTCCTTTCTTCTGTTATCATTTGCTTATACGTGATTTTATGATTCAATGATTCTGATTCTGTGATTTCTTTTCAATTCCCGTGGAGATTTTTGTTCCCCAACCATATTATTTTCAGTTATTGTTTTCTAAGGTTTCATTATTTTCAATTACTCTATAATTCAATTGGGTCATGCATAATTATTGTGTTAATTGTGTCTTATGCATAAATATGTGAGTTATCAAGCACGATTCTTTGTTCATATAATTGTATTTAGCAATTAGTTGTTATATTCAAGGAGATTATATTTTTCTGATAATTTTCTGAAGCTTATTTTTGGTGTTATGGTAATAGATGGCCCGTACAAAGCAAACTGCTCGTAAGTCAACTGGTGGAAAGGCTCCTAGGAAGCAGCTTGCTACCAAGGTCTGTTTCTGAAATCACAAGAATTAATTCTGGTTAATGAGTGTTTCTGTGTTTCAATATTTGGATTAAATTTTTTGTTGTGTTTCTTTTGCTATCATCAGGCTGCACGTAAGTCTGCACCAACCACTGGTGGAGTGAAGAAGCCTCACCGTTATCGTCCTGGAACTGTTGCTCTTCGGTGAGTCTTGTAATTAAAGTTTACCATTGCTAGCGACTCGTATTCATATATTTCTGTGGCTGGTTTCTAATTGTCTGCTTGGTAATGTAAACAGTGAGATTAGGAAATACCAGAAGAGTACTGAGCTGCTGATCAGGAAGCTCCCTTTCCAGAGGTTGGTTCGTGAAATTGCTCAGGATTTCAAGGTATTGTGTTAGTTAGCATTGTTATTTGATGTTTATTGCTGTTGTTGTATTATTTATGAACATAACTAATATTGGTGGATTGGTTTTGTGGTTGCAGACTGATCTGCGTTTCCAGAGCCATGCCGTGCTTGCATTGCAAGAAGCCGCAGAGGCATACCTTGTTGGTCTCTTTGAAGACACCAACTTGTGTGCCATCCATGCCAAGCGTGTCACTATCATGCCTAAGGATATCCAGCTGGCAAGGAGGATTCGCGGTGAGCGTGCTTGAGGTGGTGCAAGCATGTGAAGTTCTGAAGATATGGTTGGCTGCTGATAGTGTTTTGTTATTTAGAGTTCTTTTATTGAATCAATAGACTCTTAGGTCCTAGTTGTTTCTGTTGGTCAAGTTAATGATGATAGGTAAATACTGTTAAGGATTTGTGGAGTTCTGTTTTCAGAATTTGCACACATTGATATTGTTAGTTGTTTTTTGGGGTATGCAGCCAGTTGGAATTGTAATGGACAATCTTTAGTTGCCATCTATGTTATAAGTGTAGTTAGCTTATTGTGTTTGCTTCTTTTAATTACTATCTTGATTTATTCTGGTATTTTAATTACTACCTTGCTTCTTTTAATTGCTTCTTTAGATGCCTAGTTTTAAAAAAAATTTGCGAACTTCCACAATGCTATAGTTTTTCGTTTGAATCAAGATTGCTCCGGTTAGATTTTGGTTTCAAATGCCCCTTACGAGTTGGAAAGTCTTATGTTTGTTCTCATTTGTCATCATTGTTGAGCAACTGAGTCCCCCGTGCAGCCTTGGGAACAAGGTTGGGAAATGCATGTGGATGATGATAGATAAGTGGATTGCCCAAATCACTTTCCAGCAAGCTTGCTATTTGGTATTTTCGGTATGTGAATGAGCTTAGTAGTACTCCTATGTATGTTGGGTTACGGTTTCAATGCTTTTTGTTGATTGCGTTTGAGGGGAAATAATTTGATTTGTTTGGTTCAAGGTGTTTCACTAAAGTAACGTGAAAGATTTGTGCGTTATAATCACGAAAGAGCTAATTACTCCCTTCGGTCCTATTTATAAGATCCTTTTGGGGTTTTTCATTCCTATAAAGGAGTGTGGATAAATTTGTTAGTGACATTAGAAATGCGAAAATTTGATATACTTTTTCAAAACTACCCTTATAATTATTATTGGAACTCTAAAAAGTATTGACTTTATAAGGGGTGTTAGTGGAAAGAAGTAATTAAATTTTATTGAAAATTGAAAAGTGGTCTTATAAATAGGATCAAAATAAAAACCTCAGGGGTCCTATAAATAAGACCAGAGGGAGTAAATTAATGGCATAATTACACTTTTGGTTCTTCAAAAAAAAATTTTATGAATAAAAGTGTAAGTGAGTTGGGCTCAGGGGTTTAGTAGGGTCAGGAATACTTATTGATTAGTCATTAACATCATCTTCATGTTGATAGAATTTGAACATGGGATTATTCATAACCTTATATTCAAACTTTTTAATTTTCAAATTGCGGTGAATATAGTCCTAAATTCAATGTGATGATGTTGATGCGACTAATGTTGAGACATGAGTCACATTCATAGATGAATTCGTACAATTAGCATATAACCACATATTTATCAGTTCCTTTCAGTTTTAACTCATGAATAACTTGGTTTCAGTTCAGCCTCAAGTTCATTTATTATCACTAAGTTGGATTTCATGCCATTTCTTTATGATCACTTATTATGTTGTCTTCCAAGACAACTAACCAAGTGTGATTGTCCATTCTTGTGTCCCTAAGCTTTGATAAAGTTTGACTACACTTTAAGCCCTTAACTTGTTTATTCTAGTCTCAAGAATAACTCATTCCTTACCTGGAATTCCAAAGAAAAGCAAGGGAATAGAGGTTGGGGTTGTTTTTCATGATTCTGGGAAACAACACAAGAACAATTTTGGTGCAACTTTAGCATCAGTATTCATCACGATTTGGCCATCAAAATACAAAAGATTAATTAGACTCAAAACTAGGTTGAGACCTTTAATCAGAACTAAAAATATAGACAATTGGTGGACTGGTCTTACCAAAGTTGGCACACTGAAATTTTTGGCCCTGTTATTGTAAAGTTGGCACACTGAAATTTTTGGTTGCTGATTTCATGATCAGGACAACTTTTTGGTAACTTTGGCATCAAAGTTCATTATGATCGTTCAATGAAAATATAGGAGATCAATCAGTATCAAATCTGTGTCATCTATACTATATATAAATCCACATGGGATTAACCCATAAGTATACACAAATCCCGCCTAAACCACCTAAACACATATTAATGACGTTATTATCATCACAAATTTTACTGCCGACAAGTATTAGTGGAATTTAAACAGTCAACCAACAACAGGCCCAAAACATTTATTTGGCCCATTAACTACACATTTTCAGCTAAGTGCAGAAAACGAAAAAGTCACTTGCTGTCTGCTCCCCCTTCTACTCATTTCTGTGCAAGATTTTTCAGGCATTATTGTTGCTTTGGTTAATAGAATTGAGTAACGTTAGTTTCACAAAGGCACCCTTATTTGCAGCTTGAAGAATCCGAAGGACATGGAAGAAGTGCATGAAGGTAAGTTGCATGTTCCCTATTTCTCTCACTTTTTTATTTTTCCATCCATGTTTAAAATCCATATCTTCGTGTTGTTGTTTTTGGAAGATTGGTTCTTAATTTTCTGTGTTGATGGCTTCTAAAACGCATGCCACTGTTTCAGGGAGTAGCGGCAATGAAAATTTTCAAGAGAATACATGCGTTTCAGCTTTGACTTCTAAATCAGGTACTTCAACATCATTGAGGAGGTTGCAACCTGGTCGAACTATTTTGAGCTCAAAATTGACATTCAGTGAAACACGTTTGACAAACGAAAACACTTTTGGGATAGAAAATTGTGCGAATCTATCAGGTATTGTTCTAATTGATTTGGTTTGTCATTTTTGCATTGATACTTCAGTGGACAGCATTGACAATGATGAGCTTACGCCTTTTTTTGCAGGACATAGCTTTGTTAAATCAATTGGAAGCCAGAGTGCACTATCTGATCTTACAAATACGATTAATGCAAGTCAGAAAAGATTGAAAAGTATATTTCAAAATAATGGTGATGATCGCATTATAAGGTTTCTTTCAAGGGATTTTGAGGAGATCAGTGTTATTCCATCTTCTTTAAATAATGCAGGTATATCCATATATCATAATGAAAGTACAAACTATCCATCAACTTTTTCAAATAACAGTTGATTAAAAATTGGTAAGAAATGTTATTTTTAATATAATTGCAGGGTGTTCTTCCAAGGGAAAACGAACTTGTGGTTCACAAGTTCAAGGTATAGTTAGTGCACATTCTAAACATAGAAGGTTAGAAGAAGAGCAGCTCATTAATAAAAATGGTATGATTCTTCTCAAATTTTTGCAATGTTATGTGTTATATGTTATCTGTTATTTCAATAGTAATTGCATTTTTTTTAAGAATTTTTTTTGTCATTTAATGCAGACATATTTCACTGGAATGAAGAAAATAAGGCTTCTTTTGAACGAGATAGTTTTGGTAAAGAATCGTGTTCATCGAGAATAAATACGATTTCAAGTAACAGAGAATATTGGTACATCAAGTTAGTATAGTTCACTGGTTTTGCAATTCTAATGATGATTAATCCAGTCTAATTGATTAAGTAACTTTGCAATTGGTGCATTGCAGGTTTACTTCATTGTAGTCAACAAAATAGTCATTTAAAATATTTAGAAAGAACTACTTATTGGAGTTTGCATTTTACTAAATTTCCTGTTGTGTTAGAAGGTTATTGTGATGCAAACGGGATATTTGACAATGATGAGGTGAGTTAAACAAGTGGTTTTGTTTTTTTTCCTTCAAGCAGCAACTAGAGTTGCCAATAATAACATTTATAATGGAAAGAGGAGATACATCCGTGTCAGACATGGTGGTGTTAGACAACAAATAGGAAATTGTGTAATTTCTCTTGATTATGTAAAAAGTAAAAAAATTTTAGCTAACCCCTTAACTAAGGGGCTACCCAAGAAAGTTGTTTTTGACTCATCGAGGGGGGTGGGCCTTAAGGCTTGAGAGGAGGAAAAGTGGTGGATACCCGTTTTAATGGTCAAACGAATCCACGTGAGTACTCTTATGCATTACATGTTCATTCCTATGGCGTTTTTATGGTAATGCTTGTTGTGATAATTACATACCCCATTGTGTTTGGGTGGTGCTTTGACAGTTAGCATTTGATGTACATATTAATAAAATATGGAATAAAAGTTACATATCTTGTTAATTCAGGTGGTACTATAGAGACGCATCTGATGTACCTATTAAAGTTTTTAAAGATATATCGCCCATTAAATTGGGTGGTGCTATAGATACACACTTGATATATTTGTTTCAGTGAGTGAGAAATATTAGCCAACTTCTATGACAAACTTGGGTCAATCTTTCTAAGACACTCATGTGCAACCCAATGTATACTTAGGCTTAAAAACTAATAACAAAATTGCTGCTATAGTTTGTTGTTAAAAATTACATCGCGAATTCTCACAAGTGTTCAAGGTTATTGCGTATTGTGAGAGTCTCAAATGATAAAATTCTGCAAAGTTTAAGGGAACTTAACTTTACAAAATACAATTGTCGTTTCACGTCACTATGCGTTAATTCAAACCCTATAGATATTGCATTCAAGAATAAAAAACTTAAGGTTGCTCGTTCTTTACCCTTCTCTTCCTGTGACTGTCATTAGTAAGAGATTGTTGGAAGTAATAGCATTCCCAAAAAAAAATAATCTTAGTCCCACATTGCTCAATGTTTGTTAAACTTAGCCTTTATATTTCATTTGTTCTACACACTTGCAAATATCTTATTGAGTTTTAGTAGTTGACCAGTTAGGCTCAATACACACGGGCCCTTGTCATTCGTTCGGGTGTAGAGTGTACGGTGTGGGACAGGTATAGAGTGTACGGGTCCTCTTTTTGGAAAGCCACTTTACTAACGTTTTTTTAGTTTTGAATTTTAGAATTCCCATCTCCCAAAGTATCCTCACATCCCATTTTAATGTATGAAATGACAATAATACCCTTTATTAAAAAAATGTTAGATCTTAAACCAAGAAACTGTCCTTATACCCATAAACTATTCACACACCACATCTCTTCCCTCCAAAGCATTCCTTATCCACCGATGAAAACTTTAACCCACCATTAGTGAGTTGTAGGTTGATTGTTTTTTAAACAGTCAACCAGCAACAGGCCCAAAACATTTATTTGGCCCATTAACTACACATTTTCGAGCTAAGTGCAGAAAACGAAAAAGTCACTTGCTGTCTGCTCCCCCTTCTACTCATTTCTGTGCAAGATTTTTCAGGCATTATTGTTGCTTTGGTTAATAGAATTGAGTAACGTTAGTTTCACAAAGGCACCCTTATTTGCAGCTTGAAGAATCCGAAGGACATGGAAGAAGTGCATGAAGGTAAGTTGCATGTTCCCTATTTCTCTCACTTTTTTTATTTTTCCATACATGTTTAAAATCCATATCTTCGTGTTGTTGTTTTTGGAAGATTGGTTCTTAATTTTCTGTGTTGATGGCTTCTAAAACGCATGCCACTGTTTCAGGGAGTAGCGGCAATGAAAATTTTCAAGAGAATACATGCGTTTCAGCTTTGACTTCTAAATCAGGTACTTCAACATCATTGAGGAGGTTGCAACCTGGTCGAACTATTTTGAGCTCAAAATTGACATTCAGTGAAACACGTTTGACAAACGAAAACACTTTTGGGATAGAAAATTGTGCGAATCTATCAGGTATTGTTCTAATTGATTTGGTTTGTCATTTTTGCATTGATACTTCAGTGGACAGCATTGACAATGATGAGCTTACGCCTTTTTTTTGCAGGACATAGCTTTGTTAAATCAATTGGAAGCCAGAGTGCACTATCTGATCTTACAAATATGATTAATGCAAGTCGGAAAAGATTGAAAAGTATATTTCAAAATAATGGTGATGATCGCATCATAAGGTTTCTTTCAAGGGATTTTGAGGAGAGCAGTGTTATTCCATCTTCTTTAAATAATGAAGGTATATCCATATCATAATGAAAGTACAAACTATCCATCAACTTTTTCAAATAACAGTTGATTAAAAATTGGTAAGAAATGTTATTTTTAATATAATTGCAGGGTGCTCTTCCAAGGGAAAACGAACTTGTGGTTCACAAGTTCAAGGTATAGTTAGTGCACATTCTAAACATAGAAGGTTAGAAGAAGAGCAGCTCATTAATAAAAATGGTATGATTCTTCTCAAATTTTTGCAATGTTATGTGTTATATGTTATCTGTTATTTCAATAGTAATTGCATTTTCTTTTAAGAATTTTTTTTTGTCATTTAATGCAGACATATTTCACTGGAATGAAGAAAATAAGGCTTCTTTTGAACGAGATAGTTTTGGTAAAGAATCGTGTTCATCAAGAATAAATACGATTTCAAGTAACAAAGAGAATATTGGTACATCAAGTTAGTATAGTTCACTGGTTTTGCAATTCTAATGATGATTAATCCAGTCTAATTGATTAAGTAACTTTACAATTGGTGCATTGCAGGTTTACTTCATTGTAGTCAACAAAATAGTGAAAAAATCAGTGGAGCATTTAGAACGAATAATGGTCATGTTGATCCTCAATCTCCCACATCAACTCTTTAAAAAAATACATCAGTTGTTCTTCGAAATATTGATAAACCTGGTCTGCAATCTGTAAATGTTCAATTCTCTATTTCTTTTACTATATTTCACTGCTAATTCTCACACTCTGTAAGAAATGTTATTTTTAATATAATTGCAGGGTGCTCTTCCAATGGAAAACGAACTTGTGGTTCACAAGTTCAAGGTACAGTTAGTGCACATTCTAAACATAAAAGGTTGGAAGAAGAGCAGCTCATTAATAAAAATGGTATGATTATTTCAGAATTTTTGCAATGTTATGTGTTATATGTTATCTGTTATTTCAATAGTAATTGCATTTTATTTTAAGAATTTTTTTGGTGTCATTTAATGCAGACATATTTCACTGGAATGAAGAAAATAAGGCTTCTTTTGAACGAGATAGTTTTGGTAAAGAATTGTGTTCATCAAGAATAAATACGATTTCAAGTAACAAAGAGAATATTGGTACATCAAGTTAGTATAGTTCACTGGTTTTGCAATTCTAATGATGATTAATCCAGTATAATTGATTAAGTAACTTTACAATTGGTGCATTGCAGGCTTACTTCATTGTAGTCAACAAAATAGTGAAAAAATCAGTGGAGCATTTGGAACGAATAATGGTCATGTTGATCCTCAACCTCCCACATCAACTCTTTCAAAATATACATCAGTTGGTCTTCGAAATATTGATATTCCTGGTCTGCAATCTGTAAATGTTCAATTCTCTAATTCTTTTACTATAGTTCACTGCTAATTCTCACACTCTATAATGCCAGAGTCCTCATCAAGTAGAAAAAGGGGGTCTTCTCACAAAGATAACCACTTAAAGTTAGGGGTTGAACCTATTTCTGACTCGGGTAAGATCATGATTAGTCTATAAATAATCTTGGGTTCTCATATTTATACATAATGTACATTGATTAATAAAATTGTTACATGTGAAGGTCTTCCATCTGGATCAAACAGAAAAAGGAGAAGGCGAAGAGTGCCAGTTGCATCTGAAAATGAGAGAGTTCTGAACAACGATAATCATCAATTAGTAGTTAGAACTCAAACATTTCTGCCAGGTATTATTTCTCCTATAATTTCTGGCCAGCATTATTTTCATTGGTTTCAATGCAAATGGTACTGGAAAAGGGACATTTTAACCGACACTCTTAAATCTTAAAATTACAGATGATGTGCATGAGAGGACTATGGACATGACTGAAATTTTTGACTTTAGTTTGGATGAATTTAAGTATGATGATTGTGGTGACCCTCAGTTTGAATGTAATTATTGTGGTGCTAAATTTTGGATACGTGAGCGAATAGTTGGATCAAGTTTGCGATCTCCTATATACACACTTTGCTGTTCAAAAGGAAAAATTCAACTTGCATTGATGACAAGCCCTCCACCTTATTTACAGTCACTGATGTTTAATGGTGACAATAGTGAAGGGAAGCATTTTCAAGAAAATATAAGAGCCTATAATTTGATGTTTTCTTTCACATCCATGGGAGGAAAGGTTGACAAATCAGTAAATGATGGTACTGGACGATTTGTTTATAGACTGTCTGGACAAAATCATCACCGTATAGGAAGTCTTCTACCTGCACACGATCAAAATCCCAAATTTGCACAACTTTATATTTATGATACTGCAAATGAAGTGAATAATCGCATGAATGCTTTAAGGTAATTATCTCAATGTTAATTTACACCAGTGACTGTTTTTATTATTTTCTTTTTTTTTTTGCAATTTTCGTTTATATTTTGAATTCATAATTATCTGATGCAAATATTTTGCAGTTCCAGTGGACAATGTTGCACTTCTACTCTTAATCCTGATATTATCAGAAATCTCAAAGAAATGTTTGATTTGTATAATCCCATTTGCAAAGTATTTAGAATGGCTCGGGATCGACTTGATAATGAACCAGTCTTGGATTTGAAGATGAGGTTGATTAGTAGGAGAAACAGAGATAGCAGAGTCTATAATCTACCAACTGTAGATGAGGTTGCAGCATTAGTGGTTGGCGATGTAAATGTTGATAATGAGGAAAGGGATATAATTGTTCAAACACAAGCAGGGTATTTAAAAAGAATTCATGAGCTGCATCATCTTTATTTACCTTTACATTACCCCATATGTTTTGCCAGAGGTGAAGATGGATTCCGCGAAGGTATACCACATAGTGAAATTTCAGATCCAAACAGCAGGAAACAAGGGACAGTAACACTTAGAGAATGTTTTGCATTCAGATTTCAAGATCGAGATATAGAACCGTCAATTATTCTATTTGCAAGAAGACTTTTCCAACAATTAGTTTTTGATGCTTACACTATGATTGAAAGTTGGAGAATGACATTTTTTTTACGCAACAAGAGAAGCTTAGTTCTGAAGTATACAATCGTATACACGATGCTGTGTTTGAAGGTGAAAGAAGAGGTTGTGCTTTAGGGAAAAGAATTATACTACCATCAAGCTATGTGGGTGGTGCCAGATACATGGTGCAAAACTATCAAGATGCAATGGCGATTTGTAGATGGTGTGGCTTCCCTGATATCTTCTTGACATTCACATGCAATCCTAAGTGGCCGGAGATTTTAAGGTATTTAGAACCTAAAGGCTTAAAGGTGGAGGACAGACCAGATATAGTTGTGAGAGTATTTAAAATGAAACTTAAAGAATTGATGAATGATTTGCATTCTGGAAAAATCTTTGGTCATGTTAAAGCAGGTATATATTGATTACATATAAATCTTTTACACGTTTAATTTATCCAATTATTTCGTGCACTGAATAACTTCATTTATTATAATCATTGCAGCTGTGTATAATACTATTGAGTTCCAGAAGTGAGGCCTTCCTCATGCTCATTTTGATATTTCTTACAGAAGATTGCAAGCACCCACTTCCTGAAGATATAGATAAGATAATTAGTGCTGAAATACCAGATCCGGTTGCACATCCAGAATTGCATGAAGCTGTTAAGGAATTTATGATTCATGGTCCATGCGGTGCAGCAAATAGAGCATCACCATGCATGGTTGACGGTTCGTGTACAAAGTTTTACCCGAAAAGTTTTGAGCCATTCACAAGAGTAAATGAAGATGGCTATCCAGTATATAGAAGAAGAGATAATGGTGTAGTTATTGAAAAAGGTGGTTTCATGCTTGATAACAGATGGCATGTGCCATATAATCCTAAGCTTCTCTTGAAGTATCGATCACACTTAAATGTTGAATGGTGCAACCAAGGTACAAGTGTGAAGTATTTGTTCAAATACATTAGTAAAGGAAATGATCGTGTAACTGCCGCACTATATCAACAAACTGCTTCAGACTCTGGTCAAGTAGTTGATGAGATTAAAGCATATTACGATTGCAGATATATATCTCCCTGTGAAGCTATGTGGCGCATTTTCAAATTTGACATTAACTATAGGAAGCCAGCTGTAGAAAGATTAAAATTCCATTTACCCAATGAGCAACCGGTGATATATGGAGATGAAGATGACTTAGAAAATGTAGTGCATGCTAAGAAGAATCAGTCATCAATGTTCCTTGCATGGTTAGAAGCTAATAGCATATATCCTGATGCGAAAAATTTGACATATATTCAGTTTCCAACAAAATTTGTTTACACTGATTCTCCTCCAAATTGGCATCCAAGAAAAAGAGGATTTACAATTGGAAGGTTGACATTTGTTCCACCAAGTGCAGGTGAACTTTTTTACCTTAGTATTCTTCTGCATAGAGTTAAGGGTCCAGAAATCTATGAAGATATACGTACAGTTGATGGAGTTATATATGATACTGTTAGAGATGCTTGCTATAAATTAGGATTACTTGATGATGACAACGAGTTTATTAAAGCTATAGAAGAAGCGTCTCATTGGGGTTCGGGAAACCAGCTAAGATCATTATTTGTCTCAGTGCTTCTTTCAAACACCATTCAAAAACCAGAAAGAGTGTGGGAGCAATCATGGAGATATCTATGTGAAGACATAGTATTTATTATCAGAAGGGAATTTGGTAGACCAGGTAATACTCAATTTACAATGTCAAGCTCAATTTGAATTTGAAATTTTAATTCCTCAAATTTTATATTTCTCTGTTGCTTTTAACGTTTTGCATTTGATGATTAATAAGAATATCATAAGCTGCTGCAAATGACAACAATGACATTTACCGATGATCAAATTCGCGCAAAGGGATTATTCGAGATTCAAAATCAGTTGTCAAGAGCGGGTAAATCATTAAGTGATTTCCCAAATATGCCAATCCCTGAATACAGTGCTTCTGCAACTATGGCAAACACATTAATTGCAGAACAACTTGATTTTGATAGAGTAATTCTTGCAAATGAATTTGAGACTCTTTTACAATCAATGACAAGTGAACAGAAAAATGCTTTTGATGAAATTATTGGAACAGTTGATTCAAAAAAGGGTAATGTCTGCTTTGAGTTCTTTATGATAATAGTATGCCAACACTGAATATTAATAGTAGTTTATTAATCATTAATCTTATTTAAAATTAAATGATTTTTTATTTCAGGTGGTTTCTTTTTCTTGAATGGATACGATGGCACTGGAAAGACATTTTTATGGCGTGCTTTAACTGCTAAATTGAGATCTCGAGGTGAGATTGTGCTTTGTGTTGCTTCAAGTGGTATGCAGCCACTTTGCTTCCAGTTGCAAGGAATGCACATTCTAGATTTAGCATTCCGATAAGTGTCAATGAAGAATCCACCTGTAACATTAAACAATCATGCATGCAAGCCGAATTACTGAAAAGAACAAGCCTTATAATCTGGGATGAAGCACCAATGGTGGACAAGAAATGCTTTGAAGCTTTGGATAGGACATTAAAAGATATTCTAAGGGCAATGTTTCTGATGAAGAACTAAGACCTTTTGGTGGTATTTGCATTGTACTGGGAGGTGATTTTTGTCAAATACTGCCCGTTGTTCCCCGCGGAAGTCTTTCAGACATTGTTTTTGCAACTATCAATTCTTATCATTTATGGAAACATTGTCATATGTTGAAACTAACCAAAAACATGAGACTTCAAAGTTGTTCAACTGAGATTAATGCTAATGATATTAGGGAATTTTCAGAATGGATGCTGAAATTGGGCAATGGAAAGTTAGCAGAGCCTAATGATGGAGAGGTTGATATTGATATTCCAGATGATATGCTGATTCTTGACTTTGAGGACCCAATGCAAGCTTTGTTTGATCATACGTATCCAGACTTTGAACAAAACTTCAACAATCCATAATATTTGAAAGACAGAGCAATATTGGCACCTACACTTGAGATAGTACACCAAGTCAATGAATTTGTGTTGCACAAAATCCCTGGTGAAGAAAAGGTATATTTAAGTTCTGATAGTGTTTGCACTCATGGTGACAATTTTGATGTTTCTGCACAATACATTACTTCTGCTTTGTTGAATGAAATGAAAATTTCAGGATTGCCCAACCATGTTCTAAAGTTAAAGCTTGGCATTCCTATAATGCTGTTGAGAAATATAGATCAATCAAAGGGATTATGCAGTGGTACAAGGTTAATTGTTACACAATTAAGTCATCATGTAATTGGTGCAAAGGTGATTTCAGGTGGAAGTTTGGGAGAGACTGTATTCATCAGTAGAATGAATATGACCCCTTCTGATTCAAAAATTCCGTTTCGATTTCAACGAAGGCAATTGCCAATTGTTGTTTGCTATTCCATGACAATTAACAAAAGTCAAGGTCAATCACTTTCAAATGTGACAGTGTATTTGCCAAAATCTGTGTTTACTCATGGCCAACTCTATGTTGTTGTCTCCAGAGTTAAATCAAAGAAAGGTCTCAAATTTCTAATCACGGATAAAGATGGAGCTCCTTCAAAGACTACGAAAATTGTGGTGTATAAGGAAATATTTGATAATATATCGTAACACCAGCAAAAAGCATGATGAGTTGCAGGTTTGTATACGTCTTTCAAAGTATTTAGACCTCTGTGATGTTTTGGTAACAGTTTTATTATTATCATATTTGAGTATTACCTGGTAAAATTAGTTTGGAGCATTTGATCATGTATTCTTATTTTCTACATGCAGATATCAGAAAGTGAAGAAGAATATTGAAGAAGATGTCCTTCTTTCTCTTTTTTAAATTTACAGAAAGTAATATAAGTTTCTATTTAATCACATATGCAAATACATTATAAGTGTATTTTATCTAATCGGTACAGAAAGGCTTACTAATTGTCCTAAGACTTACTATTAATTCCAGGCCTAAATTACATTTGGTAAACCTTTGGTTCATGTTTAGTATTGTGTTTTAAATCATGTGTCTTTATTTTTATAGACCATGTCATTTGCAGGTCTCATGAATCGTGACAGGTTGACAGAAAATTGGGTTACATATTAAAAGTGCCAAATTGTTCTAAGTGCGTCATGAAGATTATAATAATACTGACAATAAAATTAAAAAAAACTATTACAAAACTAAAAAGAAAAGAATATTTTGCAGTGTAATTTTTCTATCTTTCTATATTTAAACATACAAAAGTTTCTAAGTACTGAGAGTGCATAGAATTTTTTACACTCCCAATTTGTTTAGAATATATGAAATTATTTAATTTAATAATTAATTATAATTTTTTAATTTTTCAATTGAAAAAAATTGATAATTTCTTTTAACTAAACACAAAATAATTGTTTTGCACTTCCCTTCAATTTTAGGGACGTATGAACTTTTTAGATGGCTGTTGCCTATAACTTTTCATGTAATAGAATTGAAACAAATTGGATAATTTCATTGTTATCTTAATCTTAAGTTAAATAAAAAAACTTGATAATTTAATAATTACATTCATTTCTTTTAAAAAAACACAAAATAAATTGAAGGGAGTAATTAATTTGAATATATCAAAAAATTAAAAGAATATGTCGATTGCACGATCTTCAATATTGAAATGAGATGCACTTCCTGTTGTCTTATTTATAAAATCCTTTTAGAGTTTTTCATTTGCACCAAAAAATTAAGAAATAAATTTGTGAAATGGCATTATAAATGTGAAAAGTTGGGATATTTTTTCAAAATATTTGTTTGTCACCAAGGACGTATGAACTTAATGATTTTAAATAACTGAAAGGAAAAAACTATTACAAAACTAAAAGGAAAAGAATATTTTGCAGTGTAATTTTTCTATCTTTCTATATTTAAACATATAATAGTTTCTAAGTACAGAGAGTGCATGGAATTTTTTACACTCCCAATTTGTTTAGAATATGTGAAATTATTTAATTTAATAATTAATTATAATTTTTTTAATTTTTCAATTGAAAAAATTGATAATTTCTTTTAACTAAACACAAAATAATTGTTTTGCACTTCCCTTCAATTTTAGGGACGTATGAACTTTTTAGATGGCTGTTGCCTATAACTTTTCATGCAATAGAATTGAAACAAATTGGATAATTTCATTTTTATCTTAATCTTAAGTTAAATAAAAAAAAACTTGATAATTTAATAATTACATTCATTTCTTTTAAAAAAACACAAAATAAATTGAAGGGAGTAATTAATTTGAATATATCAAAAAATTAAAAGAATATATCGATTGCACGATCTTCAATATTGAAATGAGATGTATTTCCTGTTGTCTTATTTATAAAATCCTTTTGGAGTTTTTCATTTGCACCAAAAAAATTAAGAAATGAATTTGTGAAATGGCATTATAAATGTGAAAAGTTGGGATACTTTTTCAAAATATTTGTTTGTCACCAAGGACGTATGAACTTTATGATTTTAAATAACTGAAAGGAAAATATATTTTTGCCCTAAACTTTTTCACCGTTTCTATAGATATAAATATATAAGAGAGAAAAGGACAAAATATTTAAATTCATTTTACAACCCACTTCATATCAACAGGGACGTATGAACTTTTTAGATGGCTGTTGAGTATAACTTGGCATGCAATAGAATTTACTCAAAATTGATAATTTTAGTGTTATCTTAATTAAAAAAAAAGATAACACTAATAATTACTTTGATTTCTTTTTAAAAAATAACAAAATAAATGTAGGGAGTAATTAATTTGAATTTATATATAGTACACTCTACAATATGGAAATGAGATAACTTCTTCCGGTTTTATATATAAAATCCTTTTCGAGTTTTTCACATCCATAGAAGAAAGTTAAGAAATTTGTTCAATTTTTCTACATGTGAAAAGTTTCTATAATTTTTATAAAGTACCCCTATAACTATTATTATAACTCTAAAAAGTGTTAAATTAATAAGTGTTTTTGTTGAAAAACGATGTTAAATGTGATTGAAAATTAAAAAAAAGTCATATAAATAAAAATACATAAAACGTCTTATAAATTGTAACAGATGAACTATTTAAATTCATGTTACATTGCACTTCATATCAATTTAAAAATAGTCTGTTAATTTTTTTGAAATTTAAATTGAACGGATTAATTATCTTGAATTTATCAATATCCAGTAAATTAAAAGAATATGCTATGGCACGGTCTACAATATGGTAATGAGATGTACTTAATCCAGCCCTATTTTGTTTTTTTTTAATTTATGCCAAAAAAAAAAGTGGATAAATTTGTTTATGGCATTGTAAATGTGAAAATTTGTTATACTTTTTCAGAACTACTCCTATAATTATAATTATTATTTATATGACTTTTTGTGGAAAAAAGTAAAAGGACCAAAATAAGACCAAAATAAAAGTCCCAAAAGGATATTATAAGTAGGACCAAAGAAAGTATTTAAATTCACGTTACATTGCACATCATATCTTTTGGCTATTGAAAAGTTACATCCAAAAGGTTCACTGCCGAAGTTAATGACTCCCTTCCCATGGTTTGGCATTTCAACGTTCGTGTATTAATTATAAAAAAAGAAAAATAATAATAACTTAGACGATGAGTGAAAAAGTATGACTCTTCAGTTGAAAGGACGTTCCCCTGCCAAACGATTCCATCTACCTTATATATACACTATCACTTCTATAAACACTCAACACCATCATAACTCTTTGCCTGGGAAAGACGTCTTACAGTAAGCGCTATGTACGTTTTTTTCTGAATCATCTCTTCTACTATTCTTTTATTTTGTATTATTATTAATCAAGTCCTTGCTCCTGCAATTGCTTCTTCCACGAATCAATATATACACATATATACTAACTTCTTGCTTATTTCAGATTCACCATGGCTCAACCAAACAATGTCAACTCTTTGCCTGAGTTATATCGACAGATTGTCATAAATGACACCGAGAAGGTATATGTTTTAACAATTTATCTTTTTATTTTGTACAAATACGTTCCTGGCAATGAGATATTAACGTTGGAAATTTTATACAAAAAACAAAATAACGCAGAGAGTTTTCGATATTGACAAACAATGGATCGAGCATTTTTCTGGAGAAGCTGGTGGATATTGGATATGCCACCTTCCTGATGCAGATGTCATACGCCTCAACATTTGTTATGCTGCAAAACAAATTGTCAAAGGATGAAGCATTATTCAAAACAGATATGGTTTGATTGATGGTCAAGAAGTACACTTCTGTTATGTCGGAGGAGAAAGATTTCGAGTTGAAATTTCTCAATGGGATGGCCTCATCAGACCTGACTCGCCATTATACCGTTACAAAAGTGATGATGAGGTTGAAATAGAGGAAATTGAGGAGATAGAGTCTGAAGAAGAAGACTATTTTGGCGATGACGAAGTTGAATGGTCTGAAGATGAAGATGAAGATGATGAAGGAAACGACGATGACCAAGTTGAGGAAGATGAAGTTTTGGCAGAAGAAGATCCCATCAACAACAATGAAAACAATGGCCAGGAGTGAATGTCTTTTAGTTTCAGTATTATGTTTTTATGTTTCGTTGCTTAAGTACTTTTTATGTTTTTATCTTTAAGTTGTTTTGAACTTATGATGTTGTTTCATATTCTACTCTACTCTGTTTTAATTGCAGACTATATTATCGTTATTTGAACCTTGGTTTTATATAAAGTTTGAATATTGAGATCATATTATTATATTGTTTATCACTTCCTTTACTAATAGTTTTATGAATTTTTATAATCATCATTAATTTAAACTGAGATATTGGCTTAAGTTATTTTAGATCAATTCTTTTCTAATGTCTTATTATAAGAGTTGAAGTTTTGCTCTTTCAGAAAATTAAGATGTTGCTTTACTGAATAAGGAAATGAGAATAATAATGAAGATAAGAATCAAAAAATTATTTTCTTTACCATAAAAAAATTAAAAATTTATTTTGAATGAAAATATCTATAGTTTTGTATGTATAGGACAAAATAACACGTTATATTTTATATTTCATAATCAACTTAATAAATATTAATAATAAAGAAAAAATATATACCGAACCGTCAATTTAAGTTATTTATCCTAATCCCTATCCTAATCAATATTATCCAAATAAGTTTTGGAGTTCCATATTTTTAATCCATATATTAAATCTTATAAAGATATAACGTGTATAAGTTTAAAGAAAGTACTCCTTCTCGTCCATATTGTTAGTCCATTTAAACAATTTTTACACTATTTAAGAAAGTAAGTTTGTATATTAGTGACATTGGAAATGTAAAATATTTGGTATGCATTTTCAAAAACATTCCCTATAATTATTATTGTGAATATAAAAAATCATAAGTAGGGGTATTTGTGGAAAAAAAAAGTAAACCTTTATTGTGAACTTGGAAACGGGGTTAATATTATGAACCAAAAAATAAAACGAAAAAAGGGTGCTTATGGATCGGTGGGAGTAATAAATATAAAAGTAGAAAAAAATGATAATAACAACAATATTATTGATAATATTGATCTAACATTTTTTTCATCATTTTAAAATATGCAACTTTAATCCAATATTTAATCAAGATTTAATAATAGTTATAATATTTATTTAACAATTTATTCATATCTAAAGCATTTAGGTTTTCCTTTTGTTCATCCTTTTTAAATGTACAAGTTAAATACAATATTTGATTATACCTTTTCCATATTTATTATACTTGAAAACTTAAACATCGCACGTATAACCAACGAGCTGTTGGTGCAGTGGTGCCAGGGGCTGCACTTGGTAGGGTGAATCACGGTTCGATCCCCCGCAACAACGTTGGGAGAGGAATAAAACCTTAACCCCGGGACCCCCCTCGAACTAGATTAGTCGGCCCAGTGGACCAGATACCAGGGTGCAAACCAAAAAAAAATCGCGTATAACAATAAGTGTAAAAGACAGCTTTACATTGAAGAATTCTAAGAGACCCACTATAGAAATTGGTCTTTTTAAATGTTTGTTTATTCTAAATACATTGGAACTCAATTTTAATGTACCGATTTTTAATTTAGATTTTTTACTCCGAGATGAGCAATCATAATAATGATTAATTAATGCTACTTTTTGCTATCCAACTTTTCACTACACAACATTTTCAAGCCATTGAAAAAATAAACCAAAGTTGAAGCATATAACTTTGGACTTCACAACAATAAATGATATCGTTGTTCATCGGTTGGTTTTTAACTACTCCAAATAGTAATTGTTTTGTTTTTTTCGAAGACATGCAATCATCTGTGAAGAATTAGTGTTGCCTTATCCTATCAAACTTTTCAATACACAAGATTTTTAGGCCATTGAAAATCTAAACATCACTGTGTCAGATAAATTTGGACTTTACAGTAATAAATTGCCTTACATTTTCACTAATTATCTAAACCACTAACCACTAACCACTGAAGAAGCTTCATACGGATAGAAGTGTATATATATATCACACTACCTAAACACATTGTGCAACGAAAAGTTTACAAGGCTGAAGAAAGGCTTCAAACTCTACCTCCATATCACAAATTGCATGTTGAAAAGGTATGGAATCTGGTTTTAAAATTTAATTTAACTTGCAAATTCAACCATTCTTATCGAATAGTTACATTCTTTGACTTTAAATTCAAAATATGAATTCCATTTATTCAAATTTATATTGAACTAAATGCAATTGTTACAACTTTAATATTTTTAAATATTGTTAAAGTGGTCATTTTAAAAATAAATTTGATTTTTTTAAATGGATATTCAAAATAGTTTAATCATTATTTTTCACTGTTTTTTTGTGCTTAAAAAATCCCATATTTTAACTTGAAATTACTATTTTTGATATGTAGATAATGACAGGACTTAGAATGAAAGACTTAATGACCGGAAGAGAAACAAGGGAGTTCCATGGTCGTGTGAATAGAGTATGGAAAGTGATGCAACGAGAGAATATTCTCAGATACATGTAGATTATTATACTAGACAATGAGGTTATTATATTCATTCGCTATTTTAATTTCAAGAATCCAAAGAATCGATTTAACCATATGATGAAATTAACTATTTTATGTTTCAAATGAAGGCTGAAAAAGTACCATGCTACATCAATTCACAGGACTCAATTAATAAGCTTCAAAATGGCTTATTGAAGGAAAATGTATTAAGATTTCGAAATTTATAGTTGAAAATAATGATGGGCCATACAAAGCTACAAAAAGCTCTTTCAGACTGAAATTTACATATGGTACTAAAATTGAATGGAGTGAAGAGAATTTACCTCACTATGGATTTAAGTTTGAGCGTTATGAAAACATCCTAAGGCCGGCAATATCGCATTCTCTAAAATCCGACGCTCTTATAGGTAAATATCTTTATATTTTTTGTTATTTTACGAATTTCTAACTTATTACTAATTACTAATTACTAATTATTGTAAAGACATTCTTTCTTTATATTCTTTGTATCATAATAATACCACAATCATTCTTCAGATGTTATTGGTATTGTCACTGAACACAACCCATTAGACATATACCAAAAGGACGGAAAACAAGGGAAAAGACTTGTTTTCCATATGTCAGATTCAAGGTTATTTTCTCAACATAAATACTTTAATAATAACTCTGTAGCATAAGTTATTATGTCTTTATCTGTTACAATGTATAAAATTGAAGAAATAACACTATTAAGGTGTGTCTTTTCGATGATCATGCTGAAAAGATGAATGAGTTTATCATGGATGATACACACCCAAATATTGTTGTCATGGAATATGCTAAAATAAACGACTGGCATGGTATTCTTCTTTTCTATCTGAATTTTGTAAATAAATATCACATAATGCATAAGTAATTTAATAACAAAGTAAAAGATACTCCAACTATATTCTGCAAAATTTAGGAAACATTTCAATCAACACATCGTGGACAACAACTAGAATTCAGTTAAATCCAAATCTGGCTGAGGTTCAGGAATTTCATAACCTGTAAGGATTCACAACTCTTTTCCTTTTTTTTCTAATACAAAATCTATCTGTACTAAACAATTTTTCCTATTGCATATTATTTATAGATAACATCATTTCATATATTACAGTGTAAACCAGAATTATCAACCTCCAATTCTCACCCAAGCTTCCTCACAGTACACAAGTGACAATCAAAATGAAATTGTGCTTTCCATAACAGATCAAAACATAAGAAAAACTATTCGGGAAATAAAAAATTGCACCAAGGTAATACTAAACGATTTGTATTATTCTTATTCTTATTAAGTTTAGTATTATTATTAGTCATTACACATTATTCATTAATTATTCATTAATAATTAAGACTCCAAGGACTGATAAGACAGTATTTTAATACTATTTAAGGGTGGGAAGTATGCTACCATTGGAAAAATAAGCTACATCATAGAGGATAATAGTTGGCATTACAACTCATATGGAGTCTGTAAGAACTTACTGAAGGAAAAGATTAAACGTAAGTAATTATCGTTTATTTTTTACATTTACAATGGAAATCACAATTAAATGTACAACTATTTAAATACTTTTGTATTTTCTATTTGCATTACTGATTACTGATTTCTATACCACATATAAAAGCTGGAGAAGAAACAACATACTTCTTTTGTGGAAGTGAAGAATGCCAAAAAGAACCAGAAGTCATTATTCCCAGGTATGACTAAGGCATTTAATACTAAGCCATTTACTTATAGAAATAATAATTCTGTTAGTATTAAAATTATAATGTTAAGATATATTATGATATAGGATATTGAGAAAAAGATGGACTCTAATCCTCTGCTAGGGTTTGTTAAAGATATTGAGAAAAACAATGAAGGATCATCTGTTCAAGAGGATGATCAAAAGAAAAGAAGCACAAAAAAAGTCAAAAGAGATGAGGCTGAAGGCTTGGAAACAGACGGAATGCACACTGAAAATGATCAAAGCCAGAGGGTAGAGAATGATAACAGCATAATTTCATACAGAGACTCGCTTATGAAGGATGCTGATTTCGCTGGGAACCATGATTTCATTGTTAGTGATGAAGAACTACCGGAGAACAAGTGGTACAAGGATACTGAGGAGGACAATAATGACACTGTTAAGGATTTCAACCCATGTCCTACCATTGAAGTCTCTGAGAAAGAATATGAAGAATGGTGCAAGCCCCTAAGGAACTCGCTGATTGTCAACCTGTTGGGAAAAAGAGTAAGTCCCAGGATTATGGAGAATAAACTAATTAGAGAATGGAGCAGAAATGGTCCTATTAAAATCATTGACATGCCACATGATCATTACTTGGTTCAATTTTCGTCGGAAGAAGACTATAAGCATGCTCTCTTTGAAGGACCTTGGAAATTGGCTGATCATTATCTTATTGTTCAAAGATGGAGACCTTTGTTCATGCCAGGGGAAAATGATGTCAAGAAGATAGCAGTTTGGATAAGAATTCCTAAGCTTCCTCAAGAGTTATACAACCCCACTTTTCTTAGAAGGGTTGGTAGGAAAATTGGTACAATGCTAAAAATAGACCAATTAACCTCCATCCACTCTAAAGGAAAATTTGCCCGCATTTGTGTGGAGATTGATTTACGTAAGAGCCTAATACCAAAAATCAATGTCATGGGACTTGAAATTCATCTTGAATATGAGGGACTTCATCAGATATGTTTTGGTTGTGGTATGTATGGTCACAAGTTAGAGCAATGTGGTGTAACGATGTCAAAAAACGTGAGCCCGGTTCATGACGACGGCAACCGCGAAATCCCTCCTGCAGATGCCAATGGTGGTGCGTCTCAGCCACCCACAGTGACGGTTATGGAAACGATTGATGAGAATCGTGACAATGCTAAGAATCAGGGAACCAATCCTAAAATTGGAAAGGAGGAAATACGGAAAGATAATATTCTATCAGAGAATCACTTCGGTCCTTGGATGATGGTCAAAAGGCCTAATAGAAGGAAAGATTCCACAAGAAATAAAATCTCCATGAATGTTGCAACGGCCTCCTTGGCTTATGAAAGTACTAAGAGTGTTGAACCTAATATGATGAAGAGCAGATTTGCGGCGTTGGATACTGATAATGAAGAAATGAATTCTTCTAATGATAAAGCAACTAATGGGGCACGTGAAATAACTAATGAGGACTACAACAACAACTTGAGCAAAACGGGCCTAAATTCTAAGGGTAAGCATGTGGCCCAAAAACTTGAAAGAGTTAGAAACTCTTTAGGAGGAAAAAATCCTCAACAAAAAGGAACTAAGCCCAATGTATGGCAGCCCAATAACAAAAAAATATCCTTCTCAAATCTGATTGTGGACAAGAACTCTACAGGTGTAGAAAGGGTTACCGTGAAAAGAAATAATGAGATCAACACAGAAGCTTCCAATAGTGATATGAGTAAAGCAAGTCGTGGTGACACTAAGGCACAAGATGAAGAAAATCGAAGAAGAATGAAGATTTTTCAACAGACACACAATTACAAAGGAGACGCTCTCATGACTCAAGTTATTCTCCCTGCAGCTGAAGTCATTGAAGCCGTTGAACAAAGGAAAAAATCTAACAACTTGGTTCCATCTAGAAATGAACCCCCTGACCGCGGCAGTCCCAAAAATATGGCTGATTGTGAAGAAACTTGCATCACGATGGAGATGGACTCAAGTGACAAGGTCGAACCAAATGGTTCAGGTATTATTGTTCCTAGCCTTCAAGGCCCCCCTCTCCCAAATTCCCAATGATTGTGATTTCCTGGAATGTTAGAGGAGCTGTGAGAAAAGAGTTTAGACGTTTCTTCCGTAGTATGGTTATGGAGCAGAGACCAGATGTTGTGATTATTCAAGAACCGAGATGTAGTGGTGACCGTGCAAAGTGGATCATCAAGAAGTTGGGATTCCGTAATTCTATTGTTAATGATGCGGTTGGATACTCAGGAGGTATTTGGATTCTGTGGAACAACAACAATATCTCTATTCAAGCTATCCGGAATGAAAAACAGATTATTCATGTTGCTATCCAAGAAGATAATTATAGAAAATGGTTCCTCTCTGCTATATATGCTAGCCCCCGTGAAACAGAGAGGACCCATCTTTGGAACATCATTACTGATATTGAGCATAATATTGATGGGGAATGGCTTCTTATTGGGGACTTTAATGAAATATCTAGCCCGAATGAGAAGAAAGGTTGTGCGCCCATAGATCACACAAAATGCTTAAGCTTTGCCAACAGGATCAATTCTTGCAATCTAGTTGATATTGGTCAATCCGGAGGACAATTTACATGGAGGGGCTCTTCGAGAAATGGTCTAGACCGGGTTTTTAAAAGGCTTGATCGCGGTCTATGCAATATCCAATGGCGCCTCAGGTTTCCGAATTCCCTGCTAAAAATCCTTCCCCGGGTACACTCTGATCATCACCCTCTTTGTCTTTTTACTAATTCTAATAGCTTTAACTGTGGTCTTAGACCTTTTAGGTTTCAAGCCATGTGGTTAGATCATAAAGACTTTGATAATTTCATGTTAAATAATTGGAGGAAAGATGTTATTCTTATAGATGCTATTGATAATATTGTACCGAAACTGAAAGATTGGAACACTAATATTTTTGGTAATGTCTTTAAACGTAAAAAGAAATTGCTGGCCAGAATTAAAGGAATACAATTGTCAAACCAGTATTACACTAACAATTTTCTGCAGCAACTTGAGATTGAGCTTAAACAGGAACTTGATGAAACTCTCAAACAGGAGGAAATCATATGGTTCCAGAAATCCAGAAAAGAATGGATTGATGGAGGAGACAGAAACACCAGATATTATCACTCAAGAACCATCACAAGAAGGAGAAAGAACAAAATACATGCCCTTATGGACAGCAATGAGAATTGGTGTTATGAAGCTGATACGATTCAACAGTTGGTAAAAGATTTTTTTGTTAATCTTTATAATGATCCTACTCCCAACCGTGAGCCTATACTCTGCAGTATTTCTTATCCTAAAAGTGAGCTTAATTTATCTTCCATTGGTGATGTTACTTCAAAGGAAGAAATTAAGAATGCTATTTTTTCTATGGGTTCTTTCAAAGCTCCGGGGGAAGATGGGCTTCCCAGTATTTTTTACAAACATAATTGGTCTTTGCTTGAAAAGAACTTTGTGGACTTCATTCAATATGCTTGGAATCATCATGAAGCTATCCGAGCTATAAACACTACTCTCTTGGTTCTTATTCCCAAGGCTGACCCGCCGGAAAAAGCCTCCCAGTTTCGCCCTATTGCTCTCTGCAATGTTATTTACAAGTGCATTACCAAAATTCTGGCTAATAGGATCAAACCTTTTTTAAGCAGTTGGATCTCTCCTTATCAAGCAGGTTTCATTCCGGGAAGAAATATTCAAGATAATATCATAATAGCCCAAGAGCTTACTCACTCCATGAAGCATATGAGAGCAAGAACTGGATATATGTCGATCAAAATTGATTTGGAAAAGGCCTACGACAGTATATCTTGGAAGTTTATCAAAGACTGCCTGTTAGACTTGGAGCTTCCTATTGAATTCATAAACTTAGTTTATACCTGCATCACTACTACTTCTTACAAATTGCTTTGGAATGGCACCAAAGGAGATGCTTTCCTTCCTACAAGGGGAATTAGACAGGGAGACCCCCTCTCTCCCTTCCTCTTTGTTATATGCATTGACAAATTAAGCCATATGATTGAAGAGGAAGTCTCTAATAGCAGCTGGAAACCTATAAAAGCAGGAAATCATGGGCCGTTGATTTCTCACTTAATGTTTGCTGATGATCTCCTAATATTCGCTGAAGCCTCTATGGAGCAGTATAACATTATTATGAATTGCTTTGATAAGTTTAATGCTAGTTCTGGCCTTAAAATTAATTATTCTAAAACTAGTATATTTTTTTCTAATAATGTTGATCCAGATGTTTGTGCAGATATAACCACCCACAGCGGATTCAAATGGAACAAAGGCCTTGGCTCTTACCTAGGATCCATTGATAAGGGGAGTAGAAGAAAAAAAGAGGATTTTAAACCTCTCTTGGAAAAGCTAAACAATAAGCTAGCTGGATGGAAATCTAATTGTCTTTCTATTGCAAGGAGAACTGTTCTTGCTAAATATGTTCTTAGTGCTATTTCTAACCATACTATGCAACACTCTGTTCTTCCTATTTCTATTTGCAGAGAGATTGACAAAGCTCAAAGAAACTTTGTTTGGGGAAGCTCTCGTGATGAAAGAAAGGCACACCTTCTTAGCTGGGACAACTTATGCCTGCCTAAGTCTCATGGAGGCCTAGGTTTTCGCAGGACCTCTGTTATGAATGATGCTTTCATTATGAAATTATGTTGGGGAATGATTACCAAACCAAATGATCTATGGGTGAAAGTCTTAAAAGGGAAGTATGCTAGAGGACGTGATTTACTAAATTCTGCTGTTGCTTCCAATTCTGATTCAGCCATTTGGAAACGCATGGTGCAAGTTTGGCCTTCTTTGACAGGAAACCTTGAATACATGGTAGGGAATGGTAGAGGGACCTGGTTTTGGAGAGATAAATGGTTAGGTAACAACGTCTCTCTTCAAAACTTTCTCAACCAACCCTTAGATCTTTCCCAAGATTTAACTCTTGTTAAAGACATGGTTAATGACTTTGGTGAGTGGAAATTAGAATACCTTGAAAATATGATTCAGCCTCATATCCTAAATATTATGAGAACAATTCCCGCGCCTCATAATGAGCTGGATGATGACAAAATAGCCTGGAGTGGGTCACTTCATGGAGAATTTACTGTAAAACAGGCATACATGACCCTTTCTAATGAAATCCCTACAATTACCATCCTCCCGTGGGAGGACATATGGAAAACTAAATGCCCTGAGAAATGGAAATATCACCTGTGGAAAATTGGGCATGACAGGCTTTTAACCAACAGCAGAAAATCCAAATGGGGAATTAGCATAGCTGACTGTCCCAACTGCAGGGATGTGGAGGAGACTACCCTTCATGCTATTCGGGACTGCTATAAAGCCTGACAAATTTGGTCTCTATTCCTTGTAGCTGCGGACTATCAGGACTTCTTCTCTTCGGACCTTCACACTTGGTGTCGTAACAATATCATTTCAGGCAAAGGGAAGTATCACACTAATGATTGGAAAATTATCTTTCTATGTATTTTATACTTCCTGTGGCTTTGGCGTAATAAAGCTATTCATGAGTCTAATTTCCAAATTCCTTATGAAGCTAAGAAATTTATTCTTTCGCAGGTCCAAGGTATCCTTCCACAAAGCAGCATTCAGCATAGAAGAAATGTGGAAACAACTTTCATTCGCTGGAAGAAGCCCCCGGAAGGTTGGATCAAGCTCAACACAGATGGTGCATCCAAAGGGAATCCTGGTACAGCAGGATGTGGAGGAATTTTCAGAGACAACAATGGTAGATGGATATGCGGCTTTTACAAAAAGATTGGAATCACTACCGCTTTTAACGCCGAGCTATGGGGAATCTTTATTGGCCTTGATGTAGCCTTAAATAAAGGTTTCACCAATTTAATAGTGGAATGTGACTCCCTCACCATAGTCCAACATCTAAACAATGAAGCTGTTGCTGATCAGTACAAAAGAAGAAATAGCCTCTTTCATCACATCATGAGATTAAGGAAGAACAATTGGAGAATCAACTTTGTACACACGAATCGTGAAGGAAACTCTTGTGCGGACTTCTTAGCTAACTTCAGTTTGAACAAAAACTTGGATCGCTGTATTCTTGAAGAGCCTGTTAATGGATTAAGGCCCCTGCTATTCCATGATTACGCTGGGACAGCCTATCCTAGAGACATTAGTTTGATGTAATTTTCTTTTTTTTTCGGGCGTTTGCCCCCTTTTGTTTACCAAAAAAAAAATAATTCTGTTAGTATTGGCATTCAACTCTAAGGCATTTACTTACACAAATAATAAAATTTAATATGTAGGTACAAAATTCAATTGATGGTTTCAGATTCAGAAGATGAGGCCTGCTTTATTCTATTTAACAATATTGCATTCAAATATTTTCATAGAACAACTGCTGAATTGTTGAAGGAACTTGAGCAGGTTTTATTTTAAGTATTTGCAACATCAATATACATAAACTTAATCAAATTTTAAAAGGCCTAATTCAAATGTTTTATTGTTTCAGATTGGTGACATATATGGCTTCCCACTTGTCCTATATACACTTTGTGAAAAAGAATTTGCATTTTTAATAGATGTAAATGAGGAATATAATGTGCTTAGAGGGAAGAACTCTTACACAATTGTGCAAATGTTTGATGATGAGTATATATTAAATGCCTTCCATGGAAAGAAAGGAGACAGTGAGGTATAAAACTATGTAGAAAAGCATTCAACTATATGTTTTTAAGTAAAAAATTTACAAATTCCAAACTAATCATGCGACAATTTCCTTACTTATTTAAATTCAATAATGCAGGTAGATCAGGCATCTCCAAATTCTGTTACACATGAAAATATGGTGGACAAGACACAGTGCAACAATTCTATTGCTGTAATGAACTTACTGAATTTAAAAAAAATAATTTTTCACAACTTAATTTAACTGAATTGATATTTTCTGTTCAGGAAATTGCATCAGTTTCATCAAAAAACAAACTCGATCAATTCAATACCCCAGATTCAAGTTCTCATAAGGGAAAAAAAGTAGTTACAGATAATGAAATTGATATACTTGGTATATCTCAATTGCAAACCCCTCAGCTTTCTTCAACCAAAGTACCAAAGCGATTCAAAGCAGACAAATTGGATTGATGGCATGTACTTTGGTAATTAATCCATACACATTCTATACCAAACAACTTTAATTTTTATTGACTCACTTTACTACATGGATATTTGTTTATAATATGCAAAATGGCTTATTTAAGTTTTTGGTCCCCGAAAGTTGACCGTGTTTTGGTTTTAGTCCCTATATTTTTATTTGACCGGTCCTAGTCCTTAAAAGTTCAAAAAAAAATTGATTTTGGTCCCTGCCATTAAATTTTGCCGTTAATGCTGACGTGGCAAACGGAATTTAAAAAAAATAATTAAAAAATTAATTAAATTTATAAAAAAAAAATTATATAAGTTTTTGGTCCCCGAAAGTTGACCGTGTTTTGGTTTTAGTCCCTATCTTTTTATTTGACCGGTCCTAGTCCTTAAAAGTTAAAAAAAAAATTGGTTTTGGTCCCTGTCGTTAAATTTTGCCATTAATACTGACGTGACAAACGGAATTTTAAAAAAAATAATAAAATAAATAATCAAACTTATAAAAAAAATTAAAAAATTAACCCCCCCGCCCAAAAAAACACGTACCCAACCCAACCCACCCTCCCCTCTTCCTCTCTATCTCCCCCATGAAACCCGTACCCAACCCAACCCCACCCTACCCACTCTCCCCCATGAAACCCCACCACCACCCATCCCCTCCCCTCTTCCTCTCTCTTTCTCCACCGCCAATCTGCCGCCACCGCCTATATTATTATTTGCTATCAGAATAAACCGTTCTCCACCGTCAATTCCATAAATTTAGATTAAGAATACAAATCAATAATGAAAAGAAATGATAAAATCCCAAAAAAAAAAAAGAATCAATTCCAAATCGGAGATGCACCGTGGAGATCCACTGTTCTCCACCGTCAATTCCAGAAATACATCATATAATCCCAAATCGGAGATGCAGAAGCTTGCATGTGTCGATCGGAGCTTTATAAGGGCGTGATTTGCGAGGGAAGAGACATCACTTTGTGAGCTTGCATGTGTCGATTGTAAATGAAGGAAGAGGCCTTGATGAGGGAAGAAGAGAGGGAAGAGGCAATGAGAGGGAAAACGTGAGTGAGAGAGATGAGGCCGTGAGACCTTGGTGATGGGTGAGAGAGACGCGATTTTGCCTTGAGAGAGGGAAGAGCAGTGGCATGAGGGAGGGAGAGAGACGCGATTTGTGTTATTGAGAGAGGGAAGGGCGGTGGCGTGATGGAGGGCGTGAGGGAGGGAGAGAGCCAAGTGATTAAGGGGCAAAGAGAGAGGAAGTGGGTGGGGTGGGGTGGGGTTGGGTTGGGTACGGGTTTTGGGGTTTTTTTAAAATTTTTTTTTATAAATTTAATTTTTTTTTAAAATTCTATTTGCCACGTTAGTATGAACGGCAAAATTTAACGGCAGAGACCAAAACCAAATTTTTTTGAACTTTTAAGGACTAGGACTGATCAAATAAAAAGACAGGGACTAAAACCAAAACACGATCAACTTTCGGGGACCAAAAACTTAAATAATTTTTTTAAAGTTTTTTTATTTGTTTTGTTTAAATTTAATTATTTTTTTATTATTATTTTTTTAAATTCCGTTTGCCACGTCAGCATTAACGGCAAAATTTAACGGCAGGGACCAAAACCAAATTTTTTTGAACTTTTAAGGACTAGGACCGGTCAAATAAAAAGATAGGGACTAAAACCAAAACACGGTCAACTTTCGGGAACCAAAAACTTAAATAAGCCATGCAAAATTGATGAATCTTATAATATTTTTTACAGATTCAATGATTTAGACTAAGGATTGCCTGGCATATATGATGAAGGATTAATCTGACAATGCAAGTGTTATTACTTTTTGAAATATTTGGTGTTTTTAATGTCATTTCATACATTGTTCCTATTTGGTACACTACCTAGAAGTACTTAAATTATGCTTTCATCCATTGTTCCTATTTGGTACATTACCTAGAAGTACTTAAATTATGCTTTTTGAATTTGCTGTCTATTAAAGTAGTTGCTCTTTCGCAATTAAAAGTAGATTTTGTTATATTCTTATGCTAAAAAGTACCATCAGACTTTTTTCTATTTACAAAACTTATGCAAATATTAAACTTGAAACTATAATACATTATATTTTAGTCAAATCTAACACTTGGTCTTTCAAAGTTAAGATTAATAACTATTAAAGATATTGCAACTTCCAAACATTTACAATTCAAAATGGAATGCCCTAAAAACCCTCAACATTAGTAATCAAAATTTGATGATTATCATTGATCTACTTTAAATACCCACAGTAGGTTCGCATTTTTGTACCTTAATATATATATATATATATATATATATATTCTAAAAACTAAAAGCTAAACTTCTTACTTTGAAACAGCAACCAGTCATTCTTCATCATCGATCTCTTTCATAAAAATGACTTTATCCCTTATACGCAAATTTTTTTTTCTTCACAAAGTCATACCAACCCTCACCAAAACAGCAGTAGTTGTTCCGTTGAAAGTTCCATTTGATATATCACTTTTCAGCATCACTGCCTTCCTCTTTAACATTGACAAAGGGCTGGCCAACTTTCAGATATTTTTCTCGAACACTTGCAGGAATCGGCTACATTTAAGAAAGAAAATTTTACATATTATTCTTAAGAAATTAATTTATCATAAAAAGGTGAAGCAATTTTTGTGAAAAGTTCAAATACTCATAATTTCGAAAAGTCATTTATAATCATAATGCTTGCTTACCAAAGTCTGTTTCTTTCTTAGTTTGCCACTGGTAACAGTAGTTGAAAACAACTGAATATTGACACGCTCTCCTCCAGAAGGAAATTGTTCATGAGAATCCTCTAAAAAATCATCATCCTGCAAAATAAATATGAATACCACAACACTTGACATTTAAATTTTTAAAAAACATACGAATGAAATATGACATTACATACCTCAGATCTTGAAACATAACCATCACAAAAATAATCAAAGATGACTCTGCTTGAACCTACAGGTGTAAGGTCAAGAATTTCTCTCTTTTGTCTCTCAATTGGATCAACCTTTCTAACTCTTGCACAGGGAGAGTTTGAATTTGGATATGAAATCACCTCAACCTCTTCATCCGAACTTAAAACAATCGCATCACCATAACTACATAATATTTAGGGATTTCAAAATTATTCAGCATAATATACCTCATAGTATAAAAAAAACAACATGCATCAAGGAAAGGTTTATTTAGAGACTCGACAAAAAGGAACCCTATTTCATAAATTAAATGAACGTTTTAAGCAATGAGCTGAACAAGTTATAAGAAAGTTCAGTATTTTCATATGCATATTCAAAATAAAGAAATTGGGTTGCAAGACTTACAATGACATTGTAACCAAACTTCAGTGTGACTTTTGAAGAGAAGCAGAACAAAATTGGCAAAGCAGCAGGTACACTCCCATTTGAGCGACGGCGCAAACGTATATGGAAGTGGTCCTAGGGGGGAATTGCTTTTTGGCCCCCATGTTTGACTTTTTGGCTCCCATTTCAAATTTCAGTGGACCAAAATACCCTTAAGGATGTTAACAATTCCGGTATTACTAAACCGGAATATTTTCGGTATTACCAAACCGGAATAAATTTAAACCCCTTTCCGGTATCGTTGAACCGGAATATTTCCGGTAAAGAAGAACCGGAAGAAAAAATAGAATTCCACGAAGCAGGTTCTTGTTTTTCCTTCATACTATCAAACAACATTCCAGCTCCATCAAGATCACAACACCTTGCATACACAGTAATAAGTGCATTAGAAACAAATACAGCTGCACCATATCCAAATTTGAAAGCCACACAATGAGTTTCTTCCCCCAAGCGGTGCTTGTTAAGAACACCACATGCTTTAAGCACAAGAGGAAAAGTATAAGCATCTAGTGACACTCCAAGAACTTTCATTTCCTTATATAACTCCAACTCTCCAACATAGTTTCCATTAGACACACACGCACCAATCATAGCGTTCCAAGTAAAAATAGTTCTGTCAGGCATTCTATCAAACACTTTATGTGCATCAAGAAACGACCCACATTTCCCATGCGTATGCACAAGTTTGGCACCAAGAAACACCGAACAATCCAAAGCACAAGCTTTAACCAAAAGGGCATGCAATTGTTGCCCTTGTAGTAAAGCTTTCTCATTTGCAGAGAGGTCAAGAAGAACAGCACATGCCTCTTCAAGGTTTCGGAAGCAATTTATTTATTCCGGTACTATAGAACCGGAAACAATATTCCGGTTCAGAAAAACCGGAAATAATGTTTAATTTTTTTTCGTCTCTGCAGTACCGAAATGTTTTTTTCGGTACTGTAGAACCGAAAATGTTAACACGCTGAGGGTATTTTGGTCAATGCAAATTATAAATGGGGGCCAAAAAGTGGGAAGTGGGGGCCAAAAAGCAATTTCCGTCCTAGGGTTGGGATAAGTAAATTTGCTAGAATTGGGCCTCTGTAAATAAAATTGGCAAGGCCCAAAAAATGTGTATTTTTATTATTAATATAATAAATACAATAAAACAAAATATGCATAATGTATACTATATATGATATTTAGTAATGATATATAATTGAAAAAAGAGTTTAATATCTGTACACTGACAGTGTAAAATTTTTTGCTTTGTCAATGCATCAACCGCCATCAATATGCATTACTTTTACTTATAAGTCAACCAAAGTTAACCAATCAACGGTGGATAAACCAATATGCATTATTATTTCCTCTTAAAAAAGTAGGTTAAACTAATACTAATACTAATATTAATAATAATAATTTTCATAATAATGAAAATTAATTTTAAAAATATAGATATTAAGTTTTGGTCCGCTTAAGACAGCCCAGTTGGTGGCTGCAGGGACATTTAGGATTTCCCCTCCCCAGGTCATGGGTTCTAGTCCCAGACCTCCCATGTAAACCAAAAAAAAAAAAAAAACAAATGATGATTAAACTATTTAAATTAATCTCAATTGAATTAAAATATTGTCATAAAATTGGGGATTTATCTTTTGGTATTAAAAAATTCAGATGAACATTTAAATTTTAAATAAATTATGACTATATCAATTAACCGTATTCTAACGTCTTTCACGGGCTTACTTACTAGTGAATAATAGAATCAGAGTCAAGAATGAGAACTTATAAGGCACTAGGCTTACCACACTATCATAACAAAGTGGACTCACTGGGATTTCCGGTTTCTGATTCTAGGATCAGGATGACTGTTTAACATAACAACCTTGGCCTTAAGGTTTAGCATGCTCGTGCAATGAAAACACATGAGACCGATTAGTATCAAGCCTATGCTATGAATACTAGACTAGAATCATAAATGAGAGCTTATAAATATAAGGGGCTGTGCTTACCACATGAAGAGACTCAAGTGGTGTCAATGAACTTTCTGCTTGCTGAGACTGGTTTTTCAGCAAAGCTTCAACAACTTTTCAAGCAAAGATTTGGGGCACACAACTTTATATGTTAGAAATGTTTCACAAAATTGAAATTAAACCCATCCAGCCCCAGACTTTTGTCCCCATCACAACTAGACACCACCTCTTCAAACTCACCAATAGAAAAATTTTCGGTTAACAGAGAATTCAAATGCTCACTAATCTGAGGAAAATTCATAACGTCAAAAGTAGGCCTCAGAGCAAAATGATTAGAGTAGTGGTCCTCAAAGTGAGAAACAACAAGGGACTGAATCACATCGACTTCATCAAGCCAACCGTGACCATCCCATAAGACATTAATTGTATTTTTCTTCCTTCTAATAGACAAAGAAGCATGGCAAAATTTTGAATTCGAATCACCCTCCTTTTTTTTTTTGATAAGCAAATCACCCTCCTTAAGCCAAGATATTCTAGACTTTTGCTTGATAACTCTTTCTTTATTGCGCCTAATACACACCAAGGACCAACTGAAGACCCTATTTTTAGAGAAGATAACTCAACCCAGAGACTTCTTTTTAAATCAAGAGAACAAGGCAAATTTGATTTTTTGTTCAAGTAGAGAAAGATGTAGCTCGCTGCGCAGCCACCATTCTTGATAGGATTGCAAACGGATTCTGACCCAAGGAAGCAGTGGTGGTTTTTTTGCGATTCCATTTTTGGCTCAGTCACCTTTTGTGCAGAGAATGCATGAAGCATGAGGTCTTCGGACATTTTAATTTTTCCACGTGACTATCAACGAAGTCATTCACTTGGGAACCCAATTTGGAATCAGACACGCGAGAAGTAACGTGATTGGGTAGTAGACAATCAGTTTGAGTACGCGAGGAATCTAAACAAACAGGAGCCTGGCCATATATCATCAAGGATTTCGCTAACAAGTGCACTTCGATAACGACACACTTGTTATTAGAAGCGATAAAACAATCATAACTTAATATTAATCATTTTCTCAAAAATTCCAAAAATCACATTTTTCTATAACAATATACTCCCTCCAATTCTTATTATAAGTCCCTTTTTGTAAGAGAGAAAATGACTTATATTAGCATTTTCCTGAAATTAAATACATAGAGTGACCCTTATCATTCAAATCTCCTAATTTTCCACTAATATATTTTGAAAGAATCAAATATATATCACTTTTTTTTTTTAATAGTATTGACTTATTTATAGGTTATTTTATAGGTTTATTTATTATAACTCTTTTATACTCCGTAATATGGCTTGCTAGACCTAAGGTTATTTGGCCCCAATCCATACAGCTCTATATGTCCAAGCAAATATTTCTCCTAGTTAGATTGATTATTACTCTTTCATGAAGATAAGAATCAAGGTTAAAGTATGACACGACATCGCAGCCAACGCGATGAATTGTAGAGACCAATTGTGGGACAACAGTTTTAGCAGAGCAATGCGTTAGTTCCCGATCTCATCAAAATCAAGAGACCAATTATTTAAAAGAAAAAATCAAATCTCTAATTTACGTGTTCCCTCTGTTTCAATTTATGTGTGATGTGTCGTTTTAGCATTTTTAATTTATTTATAAAAATTTGAAAATACATTAATTAATTCTTTTTTAACTTTAAACATTGTTTTTTAATGTTTTGAAATATGTGAAAAATGATATAATGTAGTTTGAAAATAATATAATAAAATTACCTTATTTTCTCTTAAAAATTAAAATAATAAATGACTTTCTTAATAATCCACGTAAAATTCATAAAGCAACAAATAAATTTCAAAGGAAAGAATAGATACTCCCTCCATTCTTTCTTTTTATGGAGATTTTTTTTTCTTTTTTACAAGTCCTTTTTAAAATTTAAAGATTATTTTTACATATACGACATTCTGGTATTTAACCACAAATCAAATTTGAAATATCAGAAAACGATTTTCTAAAACGAACAAAAGCAAAAAGAGAAAAACCCTAACTTTGAGAAAACAATCAACGCAATGAAACCCTAGAAAGCATTACCAGAATACTTAAGAACGATCAGAATAAAATGGCTAAACTAACATTAGATGGCAACAAAAAGTTGTCCCATACAATTCCTGAGTGACTGCAAACCCCAAAATAAAAACAATAACCAATGTCAAATTCCAAAACAGAACTTCACAAATCCTTAGCCATCAAACTAACTATACTATTGTTTCAATTAAAGTACTCCAAATAACAAAACACTATTAGCAGCAGCCACCCAAATCATCAGAACTTCACATGCCAGCACCTCCTCAAGCACGCTCACCACGAATCCTCCTTGCCAACTGGATATCCTTAGGCATGATAGTGACACGCTTGGCATGGATGGCACACAAGTTGGTGTCTTCAAAGAGACCAACAAGGTATGCCTCTGCGGCTTCTTGCAATGCAAGCACAGCATGGCTCTGGAAACGCAGATCAGTCTGCAACCACAAAACCAATCCACCAATATTAGTTATGTTCATTAATAATACAACAACAGAAATAAACATCGAATAACAATGCTAACTAACACAATACCTTGAAATCCTGAGCAATTTCACGAACCAACCTCTGGAAAGGGAGTTTCCTGATCAGCAGCTCAGTACTCTTCTGGTATTTCCTAATCTCACTGTTTACATTACAAAGTAGACAATCAGAAACCAGCCACAAAAATAAATGAACACATGTAACTAGCAATTGTAAACTTAAATTACAAGACTCACCGAAGAGCAACAGTTCCAGGACGATAACGGTGAGGCTTCTTCACTCCACCAGTGGTTGGTGCAGACTTTCGTGCAGCCTGATGATAGCAAAAGAAACACAACAAACAATTTAATCCAAATATTAAAAATACAGAAACACTCATTAACCAGAATTAATTCCTGTGATTTCGGAAAGAGACCTTGGTAGCAAGCTGCTTCCTAGGAGCCTTTCCACCAGTTGACTTACGAGCAGTTTGCTTTGTACGGGCCATCTATTACCATAACACCAAAACATTAAACTTCAGTTTCAGAAAAATACATTAATACAATAACTACATTCATAAACCCTAGAAAACACAATTGAGCCCAAAAAACATAATTCAAAAGCAAAATATGAATAAGAGTCTTCTATTAGAAGCAGAATCATAGGAATCGAATCACAATATCAAAATCAAAATCAAAATCAAAGAACTTAGATCAATTCAATCATTGTAAGTACTATCTACCTAAGCAAGACTCACTCAAAGTAATTCGAAACATAAACCACAAATCAAATTTGAAATATCAGAAAACGATTTTCTAAAACGAACAAAAGCAAAAAGAGAAAAACCCTAACTTTGAGAAAACAATCAAAGCAATGAAACCCTAGAAAGCTATCAATTAAATTAGTAAAAATCAAAAATTAAAACAATCAAACAATAATCTAACTTTTTACTGTAGAAAATGGATTAAATTAAAAACCCTAACTTTTTCTAAAGCTCAGATAAAATCTAACCTCGAAGGATTGTGTTCTCTTCTCTCTCTCTCTCTCTCTCTCTCTCTCTCTCTCTCTCTCTTTGAAACTCGTGAGCTGAATTGAAGAATCTAAAGTTCTGAACAGTTAGAATATATATATAGCGTGTTCGTTTGATTGATCGGACGGGTAAAAGGTACTGCCCGTGTGTTTTTTTCCGTTGGGGATCGAACGGTATGAGGAGGGGTAAGATGTGTTTTCTCAATTTGAATAAACGGCTTAGATGCCGTTTGGGAAAGAACCCACGGATCGTTAAGTCTAATTGCTCCCTCCCCATTGGTTGCTACAATTGACAAATTAGTTAAACACATTTGGAAGCTAGATGGGAGTTTATGCATTACGGAATCCTTTTCTCTTTGGGCCTCAACAGCCCATATAAATTGAGCTCTAGATTTTGAATCTTGTGTTTTTTATCTAAAATTCTTATGGATGGGAAATCAGGATTATTCGATTAAGAAGGGTACAGATTCTTGCTTGGTGATCAAATTAATTTTCCTATGTACAGATTGGTTTGGAATTCGGCTCCTATCCAAAAACATTGCTTTATTATGTGGTTAACTATGTTCAATAGGCTCAGGACCAAAGATATCATGGCTTCTTATATTCACCTTGATCCAGCTTGTGTGTTATGTCAGAATGCCTTGGAAAGTAGGGGCCACTTATTTTTTGTGTGTCCTTGGAGTCGTGCTCTTCTGGATATGATGTGCAATTGGCGTTGTTTGGTTTGTCAACACTATCGGTTTGACCAGTAGTGTCGTTGGCTTCAATATGGTTTTAAGTGCAAGACGAGGAAGCGAGTAGTGTATGCTGCCATGGCTGCGGTTGTGTATCACACTTGGTTGTAGCGGAACAGAAGATTATTCAAGCACCAATACCAACGGCCGGACCAAGTCTTTATTATCTTGAAAAAGGAATTTGCTTTGAGGATAACTCTTCATTTTGAAAATTTTAGGGGTTGGTCTAATAGGACCTTAGTTGATAGAATTATTTATGAAATAGAATAGTGTTTTTATAGTTTTCTGGATTTTTCCCTTCTTCTACTCCTGTGAACCCTTCCTAGAAGGTGACATGGGTAGTAGAAGTTGGTTTGGTGTAAAATTTTGTTAGTTGGTAATAAATTTTTATTTTTTACCAAAAAAAAAATTAAAATTCTCATTTTTAATATGAAAAGTACAAAATATCCTTTATTAAAAAATTGTTAGATTTTGAATCCCAAAAATTATTTCCAAATCTCTTTTTTTTAAAAAAAAAAACATCCAAAATTATATATTTTCATTATTTTTTTTAATCTAATCCTAAACACATCACCAGCACCACCAAACTAATGTTCATGGTTCTTCTCTCCAGCAACAACGGCAGCGACGACCCTCACTCCAGCACCCCAGCAATGGCGCTGACCCTAATCTCGGACAGCAGCAATGACAATATCAGCTAAGGTGGGAGGAGGGATGATTGAGGGGGCGATTATGGAGTTCTAGGGATGAGTTTGGTGGTGGTGGAGGGGGGTTGTTTTGGGTGGCATTGGCTAAAGAATGTTGAGTAAAGAAGAAAGTAGAAGAAAGAAAGAGAGGGGGGAGGGGTGGTTGGCTGTTAAGAAGGAAGAAGAGAGTGAGGGTTATTTTTAGAATTAAAAAAAAATAGGGTTTATGGTTAAAGCACAGAGTTTAAATTCTAAAACTCTTGACTTTTTTGTTGTTGTTTCTAGGCAAGAAATAATGGGCTAAAAACTTTTAGAGTATCTAGAAATGAGAAAGGCTTAATTATGTCACAAGTCCTTAAAGTTTTGGGCACTTTTGTCAAATACCCTTATTCTTTATTTTTCTATGTCTGACTCCTCGAAGTTACTTCTGGATTTGTCATATACCCTTATTATTAATTCTGACCAATTTTGCTGACATGTAATATCAGAATCCAAGCCAGACGCAGGAGGTTGGTCATGTGGTGGCGCGTGATGTCACACAGGGCGAAAACGACCTCTCTCTTCAATCCTTTTTTTTTAATTTAACTAAAAATATAAAAATATTACATTTTTTTTAGTTTTTTTAATTAAAAAAAAGGATCTTCGCCCACGAGATACCATGTGTCTAACCTTTTGCGTCTGATCACGATTCCGATGTTACATGTCAGCAAAATTGGCTAGAATTGGTAGTAGGGGTATATGACAAACCTAGAAGTAACTTCGAGGAGTCAGACATCGAAAAAAAAAGAATAAGGGTATCTGGCAGAAGTACCCCAAACTTCGGGGATTTGTGACATAATTAAGCCAATGAGAAATTATGAAAGAGAGTTTTGTGTATACCAATAAAGTTTTCTCATACACACTATAACAAAACTTAAAATTTTTGTTAAAGTCTAGATTGATTTTTTTTGGAATATTTTTGATTGTATAAATAGTAAGATAAAATTTATTCATGGGATTTGAATCCTAAGAATTATCATTTTGATCATTTTTAAAAATTTTGGATAGTGATTATTTATTCTTGTTTTCAATAAGATTTTGATTGCATGTATGTTGGGTGTATAATTCATTTATGAGGTCAACTTCCTCTAAAAAAAACAATTACTTCAATAGAAATTACTTTAATAATTATGGTTTTTAAGAAAGTTAATCACTAGTGTGTTTAACTCGCTTCAACAAATAACTATATTTTTATAAAAAGTTCAAAAAAGTATGGCTTTCTTTTCTGATAATAACATGTGGGAGACCAAGATACATTTCAATATTTATATTTTGATTCATATTGATAAAAAATTGTGATAAGAATTAATATATATATATATATATATATATATATATATATATATTAAGTAAATCTATTGTAAAAAAAAGGAGTAGAGAAGAAATTCACTTGCAATCATTGTGCTAGAAATGATGAATAAGGAACAACAATAACAATGGATTGTATATTTGAAATGTGTTCTCCAACTACTTGAAATGGATCGTGTACTTGTTGTAGGTTATAAATGGCCCCTAGGATTTATTTAAGCAATTCATATATTTTTAGCCAGCAATTTTGAGAATCTCACTTTCAAAAAAGAACCTTCATGATTTAGAGAGAAACTCTTGTGTCTTGTTCTATATATTCACTCATATGTCAAGGGAATTCTATTTATAATAAATTTTTCAATGGTTGTATCTTTCAATTAATGAAATGTGTATATTCATTGATAAAAGACATGCTTGTCTACTCATGAATAATATTTTTATTCACTAATAAATCAATACATCAAGTTACACTTCCACTTGACAACTTTGCAAACTAACACCAACACCCATCAACTTTAACAAACAAATTTGTTTGGTGCATCGTACGAATAAAAAGCATGCATTTTATTTCAAGAATATCACTTGATTAAACCAAAGGAATATGCAATTTTTCCTCTTATTTTTCACATTTTCTCTCTTTATTATACTTCGTAGTAGCTCCAACTACTAACAAGGGCTGGCTCAAATCATGTATCTGGATTATGTTGAGTACCTTGGAATGGGACTTGAGAGTTAACAAGTTTGATTTTTAGATAAAACATTTTACCGAGAAGACACTAAACACGACCTACACAAAATTAGTCTAATGAATCCTAACTAATAGTGGTGGATTTATGGAATACCCAGGTTCAATAATGATTTTTTTTTTTAAAAAAAAATAGTAGCCTCTTCTTGATAAATTAGTTAAGATAATCAGAGTGAGTTAATTTATTTAAAAAATTGATAATCAAAATAAGAAATTATAACTTTTCACCGATAATAAAGAGCAATAATACCAGCGGAGGCTGGCAGAAGTGGAAGGGGCTTGTGTCCCTTAAGCATGTGGTCGCGGATTCGAGTCGTTCCCAAGGCGCATGTGAATGGAGCAAGCCTTACTGGGAGCATCGCCCCCGAAAGGGCCCAACCGTGGTGCGAGGAATTAGTCACACAGTTGCGCGGGTGGATACCCTGGTTCATCCAAATAAAGAGCAATAATCTCTTTGGTCCTAAATATAAGATTTTTATGGAAATTAAGAAATTAATGAAAAATAAGAGAAAGATAAGAAGACATGAGAGAGAAAGGGGGAAAAGAGAAGAAGTAAGGATTTGCATTATACTTCTTGCTGTGGAATTTACATCACCGGTGAATATTATCTATAGAAAAATATGAAACCCTAACAGAGATAGTCATTCACTAAATAAGTAATTACAAATTGTTTATAACATAAACTTGTTTTTGGTCTTTTTGTAAGATCTCATTTTAATTTTTAATAGTATTTAATTATTTTTTCCACAAATATCCATATTAAATCAATATTTTCTAAAATCTCAATAATAACTATAAAAATAATTTTTTAAAAATATATTAAATATTTACATTTCCAATATAAAAAAATTAATTCATTTCTTTATGGATATAAATTTAAATTAAAAAAATACAATTAGCAATGAACGGAGTACATAAAATGGACGGCATGTGCTGTCCTTTTCTTACAGGCACGTATACATATATATTTTCCTATAAATCATCATTGCATTTCGTAACTATGAATAATTGTTACAAAAAGAGATCAATAAAGTTGTGTAATCTCGAGTATCATTGTTGTATTTCATTAACCAACTATATATTATTATTGCAAGTGTGACTTTTTTTTTATTATTATTCCCTCGTCCCTAAATATAAGTTTATTTTGGTGGAATTTACGTTCATTAAAAAGTTGATTAATTTAGTTCATGGTAATGAAAATATGAACACTAAGGCTTTGTTTGATTGTAAAGAAAATGAGAAGAGAGAAACAGGAAAGAGAGAAGTAGGGAAAAAAGATTATGGTAAGAAAATGAGTAGATTTTGTGGTTATTTGGTATGAGAGAAAATGTGAAGAAATATAGGAGAAATAAAAGTTGAGTTTTTTTTTCTTTTTGTTTGGTTTGAGAGAAAAGTGAGAAGAAAGAAAATAATAAATTGTCAAAGGACAATTATACCATTATTTAATATAATAAAAATAAATTTATTTGTCAAAAGATAAGGGCATTTTTGTATATTACTTAAAAGTAGTGGCATTGGTAAATGTGCTACCAATTTCTCTCCATTCCATGATCCGTTAATTTCACTCCATTATTCCCTTGCTTATGCAGGAGAGAAAAGTTTTTTGAGTGGGTCCCACCATTTTTTTCTCATCTCTCCATTTTCTCTCTTCAACCAAATTCTTTCTATTTTCTCTCTTCTCAAACTCTCTTCCCTCAAAATCACTCAAACCAAACAGACTCTTAATTTGATATAATTTTTTCAAAATCATCCATTGGGCTTTTAAAATGGCTTAAATACTAAAATGATCCTTATAAAATTGACCCCTTTAAAATTGGTCTTTGCAAACAAAAAAAAAGTTTTGATCTGTGCAATTACAAAACGTTTTGGTTTTGGTCCCTCATATTAAATGTGGATGAAAAACACAAGAAACGTAATGTATTCTTGCATTAATTCTCAAGGGTACAAAATCAAATTCTATTACACAAGAGAATCAATTCAAAAACCAAGACAATAGATGAATTAAAACCAATCAAAACTAATAATAGATGGACCAAAACAAACTATCAACATAATTATAGAGACCAAAATTTAACAGGAGGGACCAAAACCTAAATGTTTTGTAAATACAAGGACCAAAACCAATTATTTTTTACAGGGACCAATTTCAAAGAAGTCAATATTTACAGGGACTATTTTGGTATTTAAGCCTTCTAAACCAATTGAGTAAATATAGGTAATTGTGGATACAAATACTCCCTTCATTCCAAATCTTTTGGCCTTTTAGACATTTTTTTCATTCTATAACTTTTGTCCTTTTGCAATTCTAATGCAAAAACATATTTTTTCTCCAATTTTAACAATTCATTCAATTATTTATCTTATTCCTCATTAATTCTACTTTTTTTCCTTTCTCTTATCTCTAAATCCCTATATATTAATTAATGGTCACACTTCCTAATAAAAATTAAATATTACTACAATTTTCAATAAGGATTAGATATGAACATTTAAGACAAAATACATATAAAACTTACTATAATCAACATTTTCTTAATATGTATGGTCAAACCTAAAAGGCCAAAAGATTTGAAAGGAATAGAGTAATTAATTGTCATTACAAATTGGTATAAAGTCTTATTTTTGAATATGATCAAAATAAAATTGTCAAAAGTGAATTATATTTAGGGATGAAAAGAGCGAGTAGTTATATTGTGAGACTCAAATACTTCAAGAGAAAATAATTAGTGCTTCGATAATGAAAATGTTTTTTTCCCACTTTAAGTGCATCATATTTCATTCATGTGTTAATACCTAATAAGTATTTTTGTTAGGCAAAATTAAGATTCCTTAATAATGAGCTGTCTTTGTTGTAATGCACTTTAATCGATGAATGAGTTGTCTCTGTGATAATACACTTTAACCGATGAATGAGTTGTCTCAGTTGAAATGCGCTTTGATTGATAAATGAGTTGTCTCTGTGGTAACGCACTTTAATCGATGAATGAGTTGTCACAGTTGAAATGCGCTTTGATTGATAAATGAGTTGTCTCTGTTGTAACGCGCTTTAATCGATGAAGGAGCTGTCTCAGTTGAAACTAGTTGTCTAAGTTGAAACGCGCTTTAATCAATATGAATGAGTTGTCGTAGTTGAAACGCGCTTTTCTCCCTTTATCAACCCATCATCTTTATTTATTTCTCTTCAATTTCTCACATTCTTTCTATGGATTTTTTCTCAAATCATATACAAAAAAATAAATTTAGATTTAAAAGTAAATTTCATAATCTCTTCCACCTTTTGCCTCACCATTCACCTTCCTTAAATTTGTAGGCATCAATAACACGAAATAGAGGTGGTGCTGGTTGGTGACACAAAAGACGTCAATGGACTCAATGGTTTCTCGAATTTGTTGAAGGGCAAGATGAAGAGTAATGGCAGGCAGTGAGTTTGTGATGATGACTAATCTAGGGATTGACTACTAGGTGATATGAGTTTGATAAGGTGGTGCAATAGTGGTTGGGTAAATATTGGGATTGACTATTAGTTGTCGGATTAATATTAGGATTCCTCATCCCCAATATCAATCCAACCACCATTGTACCACTACATCAAAATCGTACAACCTAATTAATCATTTGATCAACCGTCATCACCCATTGGCTACAAACCACTCTTCACCTTCCCATCAACAGATCCAAGCCACCATTAAAACAAGATAACAAAGGGTTACAATATGTAAAGGAAAAAAAGTATGTCACAACAGAGACAACACATTCCTCCATTTTTACGAATCTTATTAGGTATCAAGTAGCATTATTCATTTTAGATTTATGTTATTATTATGCCTTTTTTCTTGAAATGTTTTATAACTTTTCTTTCTTAAAATTTTCATTAACTTTGCAAGCACACTTGGGCCAGAGCTATTCAAGCACGCTTTTTTTTTCGTTCTTCTTTCTTCTTCTTCTTTCATTTTTTTTAAATGCAGCCAATTCTTTTTTATTTTTTTAAATGCAGCCAATTCTTTTTTTATTTTTTAAAGGGTAAGGGGTATAGTTATTTTCAATAGAAAAATAAGTCATAGATTGAAGTACAATACAAAATAAAGTTTTACAACATTTTTATATTCCTTAGGTGAAACACTACAAATTATCACACCATTTAAAATTACAAAATTTCAGGGGAAATTTTTTGCTACTTTCCAATTGCATTTCAAAATTCAGATATAATTCTAGCAGGCCAATATGGACAGTATCCTTAAAAAAAACATTACATAGTCAGATAGACATATCCAATACATAATTTGCTTATTTAAATGATACTAAGTTTGTTTCTTTATAGTTATGGTTTAAAGATGTACCGCATAAATTAAAAAGTATATTTTATGAGTTTTTGTAGTAAATTAACATTTGTTTTATCTATTTTGTTATTTATCTCTTTATAGTAACTAGTTATTTTTTCTTCACTTATTATCTCTCCTATTAATTATATGGATAAAGTTTAAAAAATAGTAATAAAAGTTGCATTGAATTTTTAAAATAGTAATTAAGATATAAAAATAAGAACAAAACTTTTTCTTAAAATATCAGTTATTTAAAAACAAAGATAGTGATAATGAGAAGCATTTTTTTCTTCAAGGGTTCCATGGTTCTTTTCCTTAGTGTATGCTTAGATACAAGATAGAAGGATCCCTATGAAGGTTTGTGCTAAAGCGAGTTACAACAGACTGTGATTTGGAGAAATGATTTTAACTCAAATTGATGTGGTTCCAAACATACACTTAATCCAATAATTTTGAGAAAAAGATTGAGGGTTTTGAAAAAAATGACTTTTTTTCCTTTTTTGACACGCTATGCACTTTGAGATTACATTGAAATTCAATTACTAAGCTTTCTTGAATGCATAAGATAATCAAGCTGAGAAAATTTCCGTAAAGGCATTTTCTTGAGATGGGAATATTTAATGGTACGAAACGAGAAGAGGAAGTAATTATTTTTTTTCTCCTTATTTATCCGTTGCATGAAGTAGAGCCAAATTCATTTTTCACCAAACCATATTTTTTTAATGGATTTCTTAACATATTTTATTATCCCTCTTTATATAGGCCATTTTAATCAATGTTACAAAGACATTGGATAAGGAAACCAACTATTAAAAAACTTATATTGAAACAACCATTTGAACTTTTAAAATATCAAATATGTCATTATTTAATTTAAGTTTTTTATTTTTTTAATCTTTAACCAATATCCTTAAGGGTACAAGATAACAGTTTTCTTCAAAAACAAAAAACAAAAAAAAACTTTGCCTCTTTTTCATAGTTAATGTTCTTCCGAGTTCTAATGATACATACAAAGCAACAATTGATTCTATACCTGCAAAAAATTAAAAAAAAAAAAAAAAAACTCATGAAATGCAGGGAAGTTTGGATTATTTCCTTCATGAGTTAGTCTTTTCTTCTCAATCGTTATATTATAAGTCCTACCCGTTGAAGTGAAAAGCTCCGAGATTATTATATTCTTTAGGTAAAAAATTACCAATCACCCCACAAATAACATCAAATGCCCAGAAAATATTTAGCTAGCTAGGAAAAACCAAGTTGCATTAATTCAGACATGTTTTTGAACTAACATATACATCATCATTGCATTTCAAAATTCAGATATAATAACAATATGGATAGTGTTCTGAAATAACAATTCCATTTCCATACAGACAAATATCAGATGCATAATTTTCCTATTAAACTGACAACATTAGCCAACTTTCACAAGGTATTCTATAGTTCATTTCCTTAATCCAATGACTATGGTGATCAACAAGAATAAATGAGGGCTCAACATATTGGAGATTCATTTAAAATTCTAATGACTCACGGTATAAAAAACAGCAAGCTAAAGTATTTCTGATTGTAACACCCCTGTTTGGAACTTAAAATTTTCATAAAAATTTGAACCAATTTTTTTTAAAACATTAATAATAAAATATTTTCAACCTACAGTTTATTTCAAAATATTTTCATTATTAGTTATCATGATTTAAACTTGATTCATAAGATGACCATGATACAATTTTATTTTTTGAAATCGAGTTGTTACTTACACAAGTCATCATTCAGCATTCATTAAAAATTTGTTGATAGTTGTAATTGCGGAAAAACATAATTTTCATTCATTGAGATAAATAGAACATATTTAGATGTTAGATCAAGTGTGCATGTGCATGTGGAGATTGTTAGATCTTTTATGCAAGTACATGGTTTTGATAATGGCAATATTTTGAACAAGCTCAAGTTGTTGGAGAAGCTCACCAAAGAACAACAAGCAACAATGATGAAGAGAGAGAGCAAGCTTTTAGATTCAATATGCGTATTGATTGTAATATATTTTATTTTGAGTCTTAGAGTTTGGGTTGAGTTATTAGAGATTTAGAGGGTAGTGAATCTCTATCAAGTGCATGATCATATTATAATTTGAGTATTTCACTTAACCTAAATCAATAGGTGGCTTAAACATTCTTAAGAAAATGTTTAGTTTTGAGAAAACAAGTTTTTAATTGACTTTTACAGTGGTTAATTGATTAAATGGAAGGTTAATCGATTAATAGGAAATTTAAATCAGGTCTTAATCGATTAGCATATTTGCTTAATCGATTAGCTGTTGTTCAACAGTGGTTAATCGATTAACCTGATGCCTTAATCGATTAACACGTGCAGAACAACTTTTTAAAACAACTTTTCACATTGCAAATTCAGTTTTAAGTTTTCTAAACTTTTGGGTATTCTATATAAACCTTTTCCTAATCATTGTGATTAACTAACTTCATTTTCATATCATTTTTTTAAAAGATCAAAACCACACTATTCTCTCAACATTCTCTCTCACTTTTACAAAGATCAAAGTTCTCATTTTCATATTATTTGATCAAGAAACTTTTGAATCTCAAGTTTGATAGTTCTTAGTTCTTGAAGGAGATTCGATAGGTTTATCATGTTTTTCTTAGTGTTGTAATCATTGCAAGAAGGCAAGCTCAAATACAACAAAGAAGAAGTCTTAGTGGTGTTCATCAAGCAAATTGATTTGGAAGTCTTGTTGTGTTAACAAGCATCTTGAAGTCTTGTTGTGAGGAATCAACAAGCAAGTGGAAGACTTGATGTGGGGTTATCATCAAGCAAGAGAAGAGAGGTTAGATTAGAAGTTCAAGAGGGTTGCAAGACAAGAGTGGGGTATCTCTTGGAGGCTATCAAGTGGGGTATCTTGAGAGACAATCGCTTGTAATTTGAGAACTCTAATTCCTTATTGAAGAAACTCTCTCTATTGTGATAGAGGGGACTAGATGTAGCTCTCGGTGATTGAGAGTGAGCCGGTATAAATCTATGAGCAAGCTTCTCTTCCCTTAACTCTTTAACTTTTGTTATTTCATATTGTTCTTGATTGAGAACCTAGAAAAAATTGATTTTCTAATAATTGAATGAAATAGGTTTTAATAGTTCTAATTGATTTGGGGAAAACCTTTTTCATAATCTAGGTAATCATTAGATTTTGAAACGATTCAAAGCAAGTTATAAAACTGCAAAAACATATAACCATGTCATCACTCATGAAATGATTTAAAGATTGACACGAATGTTTCAATCTATTATTGGCTCAAAACTCACATGGCTAGATTTCATCTACCAAACATGAATGAACTACTTTGAAATCCAACTGTCAATATATAATGCTAATTTAAGCACATGAAACAAATTATTTCATATTTCATTCATGCAATTTTTTATACTTAATCGGTTCAAGACCATGACACATACACTCTCTTATTCCATTGATTTTTTTATTAGGATGGTAGAAAGAAAATTTCACACAAGAGTAGTATATTGATGATATGACTTATATTCATGTGATACCCACCCCTAATCAAAATCCAACATTGTCCTCATTATTAAAAACGCAATCCAAATTAATGGAATAATCACCATAAAACTTCATAATAATTATTGGGTCAAGTCAAGAGTAATGAGTGAGATCACATACCTGAAATATGAACAACTCAGATGAGAAGAAATGAGGATAAATACACATTGACAATTGTTAGCAATGACAAAAATAACAAAAAAAAAAGTAAACTATATATTTTTTTTTAATTTTTTTGTGTGTTGACACTATGTACATCCCTATAAAAAAAAGGCACAAAACTCTAGGAGACACTTAAGCTGACTCAAAACAACAAAACAAGAAAACTTACCTCAATTTTGGTAAACTGGATCATTTACCAAAGACTCATCTATCTCTGGATTCTTCAACTTAAGAAATGGCTTTAAATGTTGTCCGTTCATCTTAAAAGTACTATCGTCCTAGAGATTTCTATCTCAACAGTGTTATGATGGTAGACATTCTTCACAACAAAAGGACCAACCCACCTATATCTCAATTTACCTGGAAACAAGTGTAAGCGAGAGTTGTACAAAAACACTTTTTTGACTAGATTGGAAGGATTCCTTATAGATGTAACTATCATGAACTCTCTTCGTCCTATCCTTATAAGACTTTGCACACTCATAAGCATCATCACAAAGTTCTTCCAATAAATTTAGATTCGTTAATACTTTTTTCTATTAACCTTATCTACCTCAAAATTAAGATGCTTGATAGCCCAATATACTCTATGCTCTAACTAAACAGAGAAATGGCATGCTTTACCATAAACAAGTTATATGGAGACATTTCAATAGGTGTCTTATATGTAGTGCGGTATACCCACAATGCATCATCGAAACACAAAGACCAATCATTCCTATGGGGGTTTACAGATTTCTCTAAACTTCTCTTAATCACCCTGCTTGACACTTCAACTTGACCACTGGTTTTTGGGTTATAAGAAGTGACAATCTTATGAGTAACACCATATTTTTTCATTAAAATCTCAAATGGCCTATTACAAAAATGTTTACCCTCATCACTAATGATAGCCCGTGGTGTACTAAAACGAGTACAAATATTTTCTTTAAAAAATTGGACTACTATTTTAAGGCCATTGATTCTACAAGCCTTAGCTTCAACCCACATAGAAACATATTCAACCCCAACCAAGATATAATGATAACCAAAAGAGTTAGTAAATGGTCTCATAAAGTCTATGCTCCAAATATTAAAGATATCAGCAGTTGAAATAGGAGTTAGGGGTATCATATTTTCTTACCAATGCTTTTCCAATTTTTGGCATCTTTCATAAGCAATACAATAGGCATGACAATCATGAAATATAGTATGTAGGTCAGTAAAAACTACATTGAAAAAGTTTTGCAGCCAGTTTTCTTAAGTATTAAAATATGCTTGCAAGTGCACGAATAGTATCGAAGTACAGTTGAGCAAGAACGAGGTCGTTCCCACGTAGACTTAGTGTAAACTTTAGGTGTTGTTAAATAAAATTCTAATCAAGTCAAAAATATTAGTGTGTGAATGTATGTGGTAAAAATAAAAGATAATCAAATAACAAATTACAATAAAGTAAGCAAATAAATTGGGTTTGAATGAGATGAAAAAATGGTTAAGGTTTAGAATCCACCAAGACTAATTATAACAATAACTATATATGCCAATTATTTAACCCAATTAAATTACTCATAAATATATAGCGGCTAAGCACATGTTCACGGAAATTAAAATATATCAACAAAGCTTTCTCTAACACTATATTCGAAAGTATAATTTATTTACCAAATTAATAATAACTTTCAAATCATCAATTGTATCCCTCACGTGAAATCACTACTTATATCCAACAATTACTATCAACACTCAAATAATGTAAAATAATTCAAAGAATGAGAAAAACATTACTGTAACTCCTCTAAGGTTTGATTACATTAATTGAGTGAGTATATAAATCAATAATCAATAAATCTATAACATGGGTAAAAATACATTAACCTAGCATTGCTAAAATAATTAAAGTTTCCTCATCCCCTTAGTACTAGGAGTTTAGCTGAACATAGAAGAAAAATGTATAATAGAAATATCTAATCTCTTTGTTTATATTCTCTCCACTCGATACTATCTCTCTTAGCTATGGGCCTCAAACCTCGAGAGGGGGATTAATCGAGTTTTATTAATTTTATTAAAAATTTCTAATAATATGAATAGAAAAATAAAAATAGATTGATGAATTAGATTATGCAATAATTTTTATTAAGACATAAAATTTAGCACGTTGTAGAAACAATAGTTAACAACAAAAATAATTGTAGCAATAAGTAAAGAGATAAGAAATAGAGAAAAATGCAAACCAATGTTTTTTTTATCCTGGTTTGGCCTTCCTAGCGAGTCCCACGTTCAGGTTCCGGAAAGCCTTACGTCCAAGCCCTCAGCAACATGCTTCGAATTTGTTGTATTTATCAATTGAAATTTCAAACTCCAATACAATCCCAGAGTGTCCCGCAAACTACTTGGATTCGACCTTTCATAAGGGACCTCGAATACACACAACAGAATGCATCACCTTATTAAAACGAAGGTGTCACACCTTCTTTTACTAGGGATGTCTATCCTTAACCACGAAGAGATACCTTTGAAAAATAGTATAAAGTAGTACACAATTGATAAAGCAAGCACTCTGAATAGTTCAATCAAATATACTAGTTGAAGAACTATTACACTAGTATAGCTATTGTACAAATATCATCTTTTTTTCTGGATTGTTGGATTTGGAATGGTAGAGGGATTGAATTATCGGTTAAACACAATTATCATTGGGCCCTTGCTTGTGAGGCAATGAATGATTTGATCTTACCATAACCGAATTTGTTCCCTTTTATTTGGAAAACGAAAATTGCTATTAAAGTGAGAGAACTTTTGTTTGGCATATGATTATAAATAGATTAACAACAAAAAGATGACTTGCTGAAAAAAGGAATGTGCTTTATGTAATATGCATGCATGAAGAATCTGTTCCTCACCTATTCTTACTCTGTGGTTTTTTTTGTGATGTTTGGATTTTATGCTTTGATTGGCTTGAGTCTAATATTGCCCCATGGACTCTGTGCAAGATCTCTTCGTGTATGTAAGATCTCTCTTTATTTTATTAAGCATCAAGGATGCTGCTGGCTTGATACTTTAGTTGGTAATTTTTTGGTCCTTATGGCTTATCGCAACAACATTATTTTCAATGGCGTTTATTGTGATCTTGCAGCTACCGTAAATCTTATCAAACTTCGTTCTTGGGATTGGTTTTGTAATCTTTTAGGTAGCAGAGTTTCCTATGCGGATTGGTGCATGAGCCCTAAATATTGCATCAATTCCTGCTTCTTCTCTGCTCGTTGACTATGTAATCTCTTGTTGTGGTGTGTTGGTGGGTGTGCTCTCTTGGATTTGCTACACCTTTTTTTCCTAGTTTAGAATTTTTCCACTTTTTTTTTATCAAGGTTTTTAAGACAGTAAGGATCCTAGTAATGCCTTGCTAGGTAGTATTGGAGCCATTAACTTTTTGTTGCCTTAGAGTTGTATCTATTGTTTCACATTTTTGTGAATCAGACTAATGTGTAATGCTCTTTGTTGGTTTTGGTCTATTTTGAGCACATGATTGTGTAACTCATGTTCAAATCCTTCATAAAATGTGTGGTTCATGTGTACTATGATGTTTAAATAGATCCTTTGTGTTAATAAAAAATTTGGGTTTTTTTAACCTCAGCCCTAAGGGCTGAGGATAAGAGTCTAAAAGTGGATGTATTTCATTGGGAAGTGTTGTATTGGTAGAATAAAAAGACTTTGTATTTATTTTTTCAATGAAATACATCCACTTTTAAGCTCTTATAAAAAAAAAAGATTGAATATAAATATTTTAATATTTATTTTTTTTAAATAGATCACTTTCTTTGCCTCAAGGCATAAAATATATTAGGATCAGACTCAATTATAACCCGGTGATACGAATCAAACATGCATTAATAGGTTGGTTTGGTTGGGATTGGAAAAAATAATCAAACTAAATCCATCCAACTAAACATGATGTATTTGGAATTTATTTTACTCCAAATGTGACCAAACCAACAAGTTAACACCTTACAAATATATTTTCATATAATCGTGCATTGATTATTCAACCGGTTGAGGGCTGCAATTAAAGAAGATTAATGTTTTTTGTTTATTAATTTATTTATTTTTTGACATGTTCCCTACTTTCATGTCTTAACAATTAAGTACAAAATGGTTGGTTCGACGTATATTCCGTCAAAAAACTGGCCTACAACTAATTCAGAAGCTTCCTCTCGTCTTCATTAAGAACACAAACAACAAACCCACTTGGCTTACCAAAACCAATGTTGAATTTAGTGGTTTCCTATGAAAAAAACCGTCATCGTAGGACTTTTCTAAAATATGCTACTATCGTTGCGGTTTTCTAGTGTTATTAAGTTATTGTTCTTATTTCTCATGTTCTAATAATAGGATAAGTTTCCAAAATGATGATTTATCAATGATTAAAACAATTCACCTATGTTATTCTTCATTTCTAATTTCTCCTGAAGGACAATCTTGTGATTCTAGTCTTGGTCTCCCATCCTTTCCTTGTTTTGTGAACCTAACGCTGCTGTTTCAGAATATTGTTTCATGCACTCAATTCATTTAGCAACACCACCATCAAGTAAGTTCCCAAGTATATCAATATATCCAAGTTTCTTTTTTCTTCAATTGTTTGTGATTGCAATCCGGGTTTTAAATCAAGGTTTGTGACCATAATTGAATTCACAATGTTGAGATTGTAGTAATTTTTGACTCTGCAACTTGATCACTATGGTACTTATGGTAGCATTTTTGTGCAATAAAATTGTCACACAATTTGACTGTAACTGCAATCACAATTTAAAACCTTTACTGCAATTACGATGGATTTTGTAGAAGATTGTGTTTTTCTTTAAATGATGTTTATTTTGACTTGTTCTAATATAGGTTGTGATTGATAAGTTTGGCAAGTTTTCGAAGATGCAACAACAATATCGTGCGGAGGAATACGATGAGAAGCTGAATCAAATGAAGGAGCAGATGAGAATAGTTGAGGAAGAAAAAGGTAGAGCCTTCAATGAGCTCAAAGAAATGAAGAAGGTTGCTGAGGAGGCTAATGTCATGGTTGATCAAGTATTAGCTACAAAGAGGAATATTTCAGAGCCACCACCAATTTCAAATACAAGAGACCAAATGGTGATTCAAGAAAACAATGAAAGCCAAAAAGGGCTGGAACTCCAATTGCCAGAGAAAGATGTTGTATTGAACAATTTGAAGAAAGAGATGGATAGTTTCAAATCATCTGAGGCTAATGCAATGGCTATGCTTTCTGACTATAAAAGGAAAGTCCAAGAGTTGGAGGCTGAGCTTGACAAAAGAAAAGAATCAGAAGCCAATTTGTTTGACACATTGGTGATGCAAACAAAACAACTTGAGCAAAGTAAGATGTGTCTTGAAGAGTCAAAGCTTGAGATTGGTAACCTTGAAGAAAAACTAAAGGCACTTCAAAACATGAAAAATCATGATGAATCCAAAACTATCATTGAGGATGATATTTCCTCAATGGAAATTGAAAAGGGAATGAAAAATGATGCTGAAATAACACAAAGGAAGTTGAGTAATGGAACTCAAGAAGGAGGTGAGGACTTGGCTGTGGGGGCTAAAGCTTTGCTTGAAGAATTGAACTTACTTAAAAATGAATTGAAGTCAGCAACTGTGGCAGAAGAGAATAGCAAAAAAGCTATGGATGATTTAGCTTTTGCATTGAAAGAAGTAGCTACAGAAGCTAATCAGGTGAAAGCACAATTGACCTTAAGCCAATTGGAACTGGAGCACACAAAAGGCGATGCTGAACGTTGGAGAGCAATGTTAAGTAGCACTGAGGAGAGGTACAAAGAGCTTCTAGATGTAACCAAAAAAGAAGCTGAAAGGTTCAAGAACACTGCTGAGAGGTTGAGAATGGAAGCTGAAGAATCACTTGTGGCATGGAGTGGAAAAGAAACCGAGTTTGTGAATTGTATTAGAAGAGCTGAAGAGGACAGGTTGAACACACAAAAAGAAACAGCTACAGTAGTTGATATGCTAAGAGAAGCTGAGAAAAAGATTAAGGTTTCAAAGGATGAGAATCAAAAGCTGAGGGATATAATGAAACAAGCATTAAATGAAGCCAATGTGGCTAAAGAAGCTGCAGAGATTGCTAAGGCTGAAAATGCAAGATTACAAGATAGCCTCACATTGCTTGTGCAGGAGAATGAAATGCTAAAGATACATGAAGCTGCATCATTTGAGAACATCAAAGAGTTGAAGAGGTTGCTATCAGAATCATCAATGAAAGAGTTCAAACATGAAGATAATGAGAAGTTTTCAACAACAAAGGATGGTAGTAGTAAAGAGGATAAGGAATCAGGAAAGAAAGCAAAGGTACATCATCATAATAACTCAGCAGATAAGGAGCATAGAGATTCTAAGAATCCGAGCAAAACTTTTAGCCAAAATATAAAGGAGATGATATCACCTCATAAAGATAATCATAAACAGCAGCAGCAACACAAGGCGGTGAACGAAGAATCCAATGGCAAAGAAATAGAAGTTGATACATTAAGGGGTTCAATATTTGATGAAGTGGATTCATCAGATTCAGAATCACAGCATGATGTGGAGATAGGAATTGCTGATGATTTTGATCATTCAGATGAATCACACTTTGATGAATCTGATAGTGACAGGAACTCAAGAAAAAGGAGAGCTCTGCTGAGAAGATTTGGAGATCTTATAAGGAGAAGAGGCAATCATTATCACCATAGAAAGGATTCATCCAATGAAGAACACTTGCAACAAGTTACAAACATAGCACAAGTCTCCAAATAAGGATTCATACCTCGGATAGATTGTTGTGTTTATACATATTTTTATAATCTTGGTTTTTCATTTGCTTAGATATAGTTCAAATATTCAATTATATATATGCGAGTGTTATGATACTCGCATTTTTCCTTCTATCTCCTGTTTATGTTTCTTCTACTCTATGAAGAGTGGCCTCTATTTAGTTATCAAGATTCAAGTAAATTGTAGAACATCCTTGTATATGGTTAAGCACCCTTTGTACTTTGTAATCCAAGTTTTTTGCTTATAGAAAAAACAAAAGAGTATATTATAGAACATTTTACATTACTTAAGCGTACACGCAAAGTGTTTAAATCAAGATTCAAGTAAATTGTAGAACATCCTTGTATATGGTTAAACACCCCTTGTACTTTGTAATCCAAGTTTTTTGCTTATAAAAAAAACAAAAGAGTATATTATAGAACATTTTACATTACCTAAGCGTACACACAAAAGTGTTTAAATCAAGATTCAAGTAAACTGTAGAACATCCTTGTATATGGTTAAGCACCCCTTGTACTTTGTAATCCAAGTTTTTTGCTTATAGAAAAAACAAAAGAGTATATTATAGAACATTTTACATTACTTAAGCGTACACGCAAAGTGTTTAAATCAAGATTCAAGTAAATTGTAAAACATCCTTGTATATGGTTAAGCACCCCTTGTACTTTGTAATCCAAGTTTTTTGCTTATAGAAAAAACAAAAGAGTATATTATAGAACATTTTACATTACTTAAGCGTACACACAAAGTGTTTAAATGACAGGATTATGCGCAAGGTTCATCATATATTTATGCTTATTGTCACTTACAATGTGTGTGTCTATATATATAGATAGAAAGATAAAGATAGACGCTCTAATCATACAAATAATATTATCAACAAAAAGAAAAATACTCTAATCATTCAATTGCTTCTTGGAATAATGTGTGCAGCTAAATGCATAGAATGCCTCCTGTTTTGTCAGATAAATTCTCAGAAATTTCGGTGGATTAAGTCTTGAGCTTGACCAAAAACTTTTAATTAAAAACTATTCTCATATGCATACTATACGCAAGCACCTCTTCTTTGCAATTTACCAGCATATTTATCTCTTCAATACGTGTAGCGTGTCAAAGGAAGGAAAGAAAAGTACTTGATATTATACATTTATACTTTTGTGAACTAAAAAGTCTTGAAGCTTAGCTTGAATGCACACAGGGACCATTGTCATTATTTTTCTTGAAGTTTTGTTATATGAACTTTCATTCCGATAGTATGATACTGATAATGATATGTGGACAATGCCACAATCACTTTTCGAATAGTTTTTGATGTTATATAGAATACAGTATTCACACATATATATAATATCAAAAGAAGGGTTAAACCTTTAAAAAAAAAGTGAAATTTGTAATTTTAATCTTACATCTAAGATTAATAACTAGTATATTTTAGGTAAAAATAAGATAAATTTAAAAAGGCTTATTTAACATTTTAGTCCCTGAACTTATGTGCTCTTTTGTAATTGATTCTTAAACTTTTTTTCCGATGCTTTGGGTCCCTGAACTTTGTTTAATTTTTGGAAATGATCATTTCGTCACTTAAGTGATGACATAGTCAACGACATATCACGTCACTTTCATAATATCGACGAGTGACGTGTTATGTAGAACTATGAGACACTACATGATTTTTTTTATTAAAAAAATAATTTCTTTTACAATTTATTAAAAGATTCGTTTCTCTTTAAAAAATATAATTTTGAATTATTTTTAATAAATTTAATTTTTTTAATTTAAAAAAAATCACGTGGCATCATTTGACACGTTACTTATCGATGTGACGAAGGTAATGTGGCATATCCTCGATCATATCACCACTTAAGTGATGAAAGGACCATTTCCAAAATTTGAGCAAAGTTTAGGGACTTAAAGCATCGCAAAAGAGTTTAAGAACCAATTCCAAAAAAACACCTAAATTCAGGGACTAAAAATTTAAATAAGCCATTAAAAAAATTGTAAAACCCTTATTTTTTATATCTAGAATAATCGTTATTGAAAAAGAGTGAACAATCTGGAAATGATTAAAATAAATTCAAAGTCACTGTCACGGACCCGCTTGAAAGGAGATTTCAATTTGATATTGAAAATTGGCCAATAAAAATACAATGGGCAAGCGCTGTATTTCTTTTATAACCTACACATGGATTACAAGAAGGAATTACACGGATAAAATTAAAGGCCACCTGATTACTAAGAGATTAGAATAGATATGGTTGCTAAGAATTGGTTTTTACACCAAAAAAGAATTGGTTTTTGCAACCAGAAACAACACATGAAAGGGACCGACATAAAATTGGGACAATTATAAATAGAGAATTATAAAGAGGGGTCGTTATTATTTTATTTTTGGTTATTCTTATCTTCTCCTTTTCGTGTTTATTTTGGTTTTTCATGGTTCAAATTTTTTTTAAAATTTTTAGGTTTTAATTTGGTCCTTTATTTTTAAAAATGTCAATTTAATCCTTTATATTTTTAACGTTGGTCAATTTCACCCTTCCACAATAACAATATTAAATTTTTATCATAATATACTAATTTTGTCTAAGATTCCTTCTTTCAATCGATATATGCATTTTCTTGACGAGATATGTATTTTTCAATATGTTTGATACTTTTATTGGTAAAATGTTAATATTGTTTCACTTTTTTGAGCTAAAATTTTATCCATATTTTTGTCTTTCTTATTTTAAAATTGAAAAACTGGGCTACAAAAATGCAGATTCTGATCAGAAAAAGGAAATTTCAATAAAATCAATATATTATAGCAGGTGAAATTCTAAGATTGTCATGATACAAGGATAAAATTAACATATGTTAGAAATATAAATGACTAAATTGATTGTTTTTAAAAATAAAAGACCAAATTAAAATATAAAAATAAGATAAATTAAAAGACCAAGAGACTATTTAAGACTTTTTTTTTATATATGTTGGATTATTTTCGATTCAATTATTTTTAGGAAAATGCTAACAAGTGTTTTAAGAGCATTTGTTAAATAATTGAAAGTGATAAAAAACTTTTGGAAAATATAATTTTCGAAGTTTCCCAAAAAAAAAAAAATAGGACTTGTGGTATTTTTTCAAGAAAACCTTAATTTAGATAATCTGCACTTACTAAAAAATTAATACTCAATAATGTATGTATGTAGCTCACGTGAATACAATCAATTTCTTATATTTTTTTTTACAGCAACCGATACCGGGTCTGGTTTGTTCAGAATTAAACTCATTTGATTCAATCCAACTGAGCTCACATTAAACGGTAGAGATCTTCCAGCGGGAATTGCTCCACACAAGACTCGAACTCGAGACAAGTTAGTTAAGGGATCAAGTGATAACAACCACGTTTGTAATTTTTTATATTATTTATATACATTTACCAACCACAACTTTCGCATTTTTTTTAATGACCGTCGTCCTACACATATAGAAAGGACGTAGTACTAGTCTAGATTTATATATTGTATATAAACATAATATATAAGCGGCTAACATAGGAAAAATCTGAGCAAATTACCGGATACTTCCTGTTGTTTCTTAATTGTAAATCAATCAATTTTTTTTGAAGAATAAATAAATCAATCAATTGAAACACAATTAAGTGCATGTTTGGTTGCGGTGAGTTAGTCCAAAATCAATTTTACTATTTTAGAATATCAACACTACTAACAATTGATTATATTCCAACATGATTTTGGGCGGAATAACCAAACATGCTCTAAGTTTCATATTCATTCTATTTTTTTAAAGCATCATCACGTGGATTCAATTCCCGTTAACTGATATGCATGTAACTCACTCCCGTAATCTATTGTCAACTATTGGTTAGAGATAATAATCTAAAATTAAAAACGTTTTGACATTGGTGTGGGTACAAGGCTTTTTTTTTTTTTTTTTGAAGGAGTGGGTACAAGGAATTATCAAGTGAATTGGAATTATTGATTTCAAATACATCATTATTATTATTATCATTTATTATTATTGTTATTATTTTTATATTTTAATTAAAAATTAAAAATTTAATATTTATTCATGTGTGTTGATTGAGTTAGTGTAAAACCTTTTTTTGAAATCTTAAGAATAAAATATAGCTGTTAGTAATCTAATATTTGATTTCTAATAAAAATAGAAAAATGATTTAGAGACCTACAAACCTAAAAATTTATAGATAAAATTATAACACTTGTTATTTTCAAGTTAAAAGAATTAAAATAAAAGAATTTAAATGACAAATGTCAAGATCTAATATGTAAGCTTATAAGTAAATTTTTTATGTACATCTTTGTTCATAAAAATAATTTGTTTTCGAGTGACATCCACAAACCTCACACAAAATTAACATTAATCTTGGGAACCTTTATATAAGACATTAAAAAAAGAATTAAAAAAAAAAAACTTTTCAAGAATAGCATGTGATTCGCATTTTTTTTCTAGGATCCTCTATCCTGACAAAAGTTATCAACGTGTCTAGTGGATGTATAATTGTCCCATATCTTGCCACTATGAAGAACCACATCTTGACGCGTTTACCCTCTTCCCTAACCTAAAGAATAATCCCTTCGGTTTTATTTATAGGTACATTCTAAAAGAATTCTTTGATCCTATTGATAAATTATTTTACATTTTTTAAGAAGCATTTATTGTTATTTTCTCTTATTTATCCTTTGTCCATTAATATGAAATAATACATTATGAAATTCTCAATACAAGATAAAAGGATAAAATTGTAATGTTAAAATATTTTTTTAAAGTTTGAATAAACTTAAATACCTTCCTTGATCCATGTAATATGGATAGTATGCCCTATAAATAGGATGAGAAGAGTAATATATAATATAATAATATGCTATAAATATCCCACGTTCAATTGGATTGGGTTATATTCCCCTTCTTGTTGCTGCCAACAGAATTGCCTAAAACCTTAACTAACCCCATTCACACACTTTTCATTTCAGAACTTAGGGAAAAACAATGACATCTTCGGTGTTTGAGGATGGGTCTGAAGAGGGCAAGCACGAGTCCTCTAATTTGATTACAGAGAACATGAATCTGACGGCTACAAACCTTTCACTTCCTACTGATACTTTCCTCAGAGCTGCAATTTCCCTCAAGGACCAGGCATGTGTTAAAACTTCATTTTCCCATTTCTTGTTTAGATGTCTGCTCTTATTTGCATTTAGAATAGGAGCGTTATTATTTGATCAAAATTGATTTTGTGAAAAAAGACAGTATTAGACGTCCATATAAGCATAATTGGGCGGCTAAGCTGTTTATAGAGAAATACTAATCATTATCATTATGTTACAGTTAATTTTGGATGGATAAAAATAAGCATAATTTTTTTACTATATTTTCAGTCTTTCAGTATTTGAAAATACTAAGGCTTTGTTTGGTTGCACGAGAGAAAATGAGAATAGAGAAAATGAGAAAAAAGAAAATGAGAAGAGAGATTATGAAGAGAAAATGAGTAGATTTTGTGGTTGTTTGGTTAAAGGAGAGAAAATGGGAAGAAATATGAGGGAGAGAAAAGTTGTTTTATTAAGTGGAAGAGAAAAGTGAGAAAAGAAAAACCAATAAATTTATTAAAAGACAAATATACACTCATTTTACGTAAAAAATAAATATATAAATTTATTTCTTAATATAAAAAATAATCAAATATTTATTCTTTGCTTTAATTTTTTTATATAATAAAAATCCTAATAAAATATTTATATAAAAAATTGTATCAAAATAAATTAAAAAAAAAAACAACTAACAGTACATTAAACAGTAGAAGTATTACGTTACTCAAAAAAAAAAAAATAGAAGGAATGACTGAATGAGCAAATAAACAAGCACCGCCAGCACGCCATCTAATGTTCCCCCAAAATCTTGTTGCCTCCAACGGAGAGAAAATTTTTTTTGTGGGATCTAGCTTTTTTTTTCTCTCCTGTACCAAACAGGAGAAAACTTAGTTTTCCTCTCAATTTTTTTCCTCTCAAATTCTCTTCTCCTCAAATTTACCCCAACCAAACAGAGTTTAAGTGCTACAGTACTATAGTATTTGAAAATCTTACTACTTGGTTTCTAGTGTTGGCAATTCGGGCGGGCATTGCCCATGCCCATCAAAAGCCCGTTTTTTTGTGGGCATGCCCGTCTGTCCATTATAATATTTTGGGCTTAAAATTCATGGGCGGCCCATCTAAATAAATTTTTTTTTTAAAAAAATCATATATATATTTTTTTGGAACATAAAAAAAGAATCATATATTCTATCTTCAAAATTCATAAAATGTAGACTAAGATTGCACAATAAATAAATGTTCGCACTCAAAATTCATAAAAACATAATAATAAAGTTTGGTACCCGACAAAAGATGTAGGGCAACTCCTAATTGTGCAGCTCCTAATTTTTATTTTTAAAAAAAACCAAATAATGGGCGACCGCCCGCCCAATGATGCCCGACAAAGAAAATGGGCATGGCAAGCGGGACCCATTCAAAAATTGGGCTAAAAGATGATGTCCTGCCCACAAAAAATATAGGGCGGGCGGGCGGAACCCATGAGCATCCGCCCTAATTGCCAGCACTATTTGTTTCAATTACACTGATTTTTTTCTTCAATTAGTCTGACTTAAGCCTCGTAAGACACAGTGTTCGTCTTTTCAATTCATTAGGCTCAAACTTGGGAGTAAAAACACTTAAAATTATGGAAATTAATCTCTTTACCAAAAAAAATAGGAAATTAATCTCTTAACGTGAGGACCGATTGATTAATTATTAGGCTTTAACATTAACCTTAACAATGTTTTTGATTTTTAATAAGTTTTTTACATTATCGGTGCATCATCCACTATCAATAGTATTTATTACTTTTATTTATAAATTAATCATGGTTAATCAATCAATGGTGGATAATATATTGACATGTAAAAATCTTTACACTGTTAATGCATACATTATTTTCATATATATATATATATATATATATATATATATATATATATGTGGTTTAGCTAGTATTTTTCCGAGGGCAGTTTTTCATACACGTGATTCAAGCACAGATTTTTTCTAAAAGGAAAGTAGATATGCTAAACACCTACAGAACATAAGTACTAGTATTATGAGGAATTATTTCAAAGGTCAATAATAATTTAACTTTACACATAGGAAAATAAATTTAAAAAAAAAATGACTTGATAAATATTTTTAATAGTTATTAAATGAGTAATTAGTTATTTTGGTTCCTGAGAGTGTCAATATCGATCATTTTAGTTCTTCAGAGATCATAAATACACGTTTAGTTCCTGATAATGTCTCATGTCCGTCATTTTAGTCTCTCCATTAACTAGGGTTAAATAACGGAGTTAATTTTTTCGTCATTCATTTTGGTCCCTGAAACATACACATAATTAATTTTGATCCTTTTTAAATTGACAATTAATTCAATTTAATCCCTGAAAAATATATACATAATTCAATTTGTCTTTTTTAAATTGTCAATCAATTCAATTTAATCACTCATTTTTCTATTTCATCCATTTCATTTTTTTTTGTCTTTTATGTTTTTTTTTTCTTATTTCATATTGTTTGATCTTTTATTATTCCAATGCATAAACAAATTTTTCTTTCCAACTCTAACCCTTATTTCAATACTCATTAGTAATTCCACTTTTATTATGTCTCTTATCTCAAAACCACTATATATTAATCAAATTAAATACTACTACAATTTTCAATAAGGAATAAATAGAGACATTTTAGACAAAATGCACATAAACTTACAATTATTAATACTTTATTAATATATGTACTCAAGCCTAAAAAATGAAACGGATAGACTAGAAAACTAACAACTCAACATTATGAGATATAACATTAATTAAAACCTGTATGTATGTAATATTTGAGTGAGAACATATTCACAAAACTAATCTAAAAAATAACAATGTACAAAATATCTCTAAATTTAGTATTCATTTCTTCATTTTGATGCTTCAAATATCTCTTGAAAATTAGTAAAAGATTAGTTATGTGAATAGGTGTTACTCAAATATTATGTACATACAGGTTTTAATGTTATACCACATAATTTTGAGTTGTTTGTTTTCTAAAAAAATGAGGGATTAAATTGAATTAATTGACAATTTACAAAGGACCAAATTGAATATGTAGGGATATTTTAGGGATTAAATTGAATTAATTGGTAATTTAAAGAGAATCAAATTAAATTATGTATGCATGTTTCAGAGACCAAAATGAACAAAAATATTAACTCCATTACTTAACCTCAGTTGACGGAGGGACTAAAATGATTAACGTGAAACTCTCTTAGGGATTAAACGTATATTTATTATATCTGAAAAACTAAAATGACCGATGGTCACACTCTTATTAGGAATCAAAATGACTAATTAGTCGTTATTAAATTATGATTGACTTAGATATATATAAATGAGATGTGGATCAGATCAAGTAATAAAACATTAATATAAGTACTTAAACATTAAGATTGAAAAATGATAAACATTTACAAATCAACCTACACCATAACATATGACATTTTTGTGATATAAATTGATTTAGAGGTTGATTTATCATTGCTATTATCAATTCAAAGTCTAATATGACGTGTACATCAGGTGGTGGAAGTAACTTGGAACCGGAGAGAAGTGGTTGATCCAACGGTGTACACAGGTCTTCTGGGAACCGCTTTCACTTGCTTGAGGTCGTACGAGGTCACTGGTAACCAAAAGGACTTGCTGCTATGCGCAGATATTGTTGACACGTGCGCCACTGTTGCACGTGCTTCCCTTAGGTACTTTCCTTACTTTGGGTTGGTTTAACGTTACTCTGTCAGATTCCTTGATTCCTCCTATAATAGAATATTAGGATGCACAATCCTATGTTCTAAATAATTTTAATATTAACCTCGAGGGTGTGGTTCAGTGGTAGGGATTGATCCACACTTAAACAAGGTCAGGTGTTCGAATCCTGCCTTGTGCATGCAGCATCGTTAAATCTTGGGGCCAGCTGTCCCACCCATTAAAGGTGCCTACAAGCCAGCCAGGAGATTAGTCACTCCGGTCATAGAAAAAAAAATTAATATTTAAGTATAGTTATTTATATTTTAATCGTATATTTATTTTTCCATATATTTTAGATTTGATAGATTTTTTTGGGTGTGACAAATCTGAGTACGAAGAATGTGCACCATGAATTTTTGTATACTATCAGGTTTATTAAGACGGGAAAACTGTCCTTATCTGATCGGTTCACGTGTTTTAGGATGGATTTATACTTTGTGACATATGTTATTTTTTTTTTTTTAAACTGTGATGTATGTTACTATTTTTTAATCATATCACATGGATCAAGGAGAGTAGTCAGTTTTTTTTTAATTTTAAAAATATATTTTAATATTACAATTTTACCTTTTTAACTTATATTGAAAATTTTATAATATTTTATTTTACATTAATGAACAAAAAACAAATAAGAAAAATAACAATAAATGTCTCTTAGAAAATGAAAAGTGATTTATAAATAGGATCAGACAATATTTTTGGAATGCGACCTGTAGATAGGATTGGAGGGAGTAATTTATAAGTTGATATTCCCTTCAATCTTATATGTAAGACTTTTTAAAATTTTTCTTTTTTTTCGAGGAAGTAAATCAAATTTGTTAGTGATATCAAAAATATGAAAATATGATATATTTTTTCAAAATTAACTCTATAAATATATTTATGACTTTAAAAAATCTTTAATAAATAAAGATCTTTATAAAAAAAATAATTAAATTTTATTGAAAATTGAAATGAAGTCTTATAAATAAAAACAAAATAAAAATTCCAGAAAAATCTTACATATAGGATTTCTTGAAATTACTATTTTCTTTGATTTCTTACATATAGGATTACTATCATTACTTAAAATTACTATTTTCTTTGATTTCTTGGATTGTTAGAATTTCATAGTCTTTGCAACAATTATATTCTTAGTTCAAATTACAATCCCCCTTTTTTTTGCAATTAATTAATAACCCTCCTTTTTTTTTGGCAATTAATTATAATCCTCTCCTTAAAAGTGGCTTCAATTATTTTAAAGTTATGAGGTTCCCTTTCTACATTTATCAACGATTTTTTTGTTGGTTTGGGGCATTGCATGTCCTTTTCTTCAGCTGCTTCGTCTTAATACTTGATGCAGGCACGTGACATTTTTGTGTGGTAGAGGAGGCGTATATGCGCTTGGTGCTGTCGTTGCTAATTACAATGGGGACCGTCTAAAGCGTGACCTGTTTTTGAGTCAATTCATTGAGGTAATGTTTAAGACTTAAGATAGAACATGATAACACCACCAATTTTATTATGAGGGCGAGATATTTGGAAGATAAAGAAACCAACAAATAAACCACATGGCCTCATTTTGGCTCTTCATCCATATACATACTCGAGTACTTTTATATTCGATTTAAGAATGAAATAGAAATCCTCTTAATATATTTTTTTCGGTGCAACTCTTAATATTTATAAGAAAATAATTTTTTTAAGGTGCAGGAGGTGTAGGGAATCCTCTTAATATATATTTTTTTTCGGTGCAACTCTTAATATTTATAAGAAAATAATTTTTTTTAAGGTGCAGGAGATGTAGGGAATAGAATTGTGTTTATAACTCTTTATATATGAGAAAGATAATGTATAGGGAATAGAATTGTGTTTATAACTCTTTATATACGAGAAAGATAATGTATAAATAAAAATGTGAGAAAAAAAAATTGTAAAAATATAACAGTATTTATAACTCAAAATTAGCTCTCAGTTGCTTGACTAAGATACATGAAGTGTGAATTCCAAGAACTATTTTTTTTCTTGCTAATGTTAAATAAAATATTCGATCTAATTATAATAGAAGAATCTAACCCAATATTGATCTAGTAATAGAAAAAATACTACTCCCTCGATTCTTATTTATCTGTCCTATTTCAAACAAAAAACATCCTTTAAAAAATGCAATCATTATTTAGATTTTCAATACATTAATTATGTTTTTATCATGAGAGGATAGAGCGTGATTACACTAATCACTTGAGGGTTAATAGAGCACGAATACCCGGGAAAACAAATTAGAAGAATTTAACATTACTCAAAGAAAAATAAATGTTTCAAAATGATATTCCTACACTAGAATTTTTTCACCTTTTTTACTTTATTTTTTCTTAAATTTTAATAGGTCATGTGGTGTAGGAATAATAACACGATTGAAAAAATCTTATTTGGAAAAAGAGACAACCTTCAAATTGATTAGAATCTTTAGATCAGGCCAGGCAAATGGATGAGGAAGCAGGGCCTACAATAGGATAATGCTTTCATTTGTAAATTGCATGGCATCATGGTTCAAAAATCTGAGCAATCAGCATATTCATTCATTAATTAAAAATTGGCACAGAATGAGTTCTAAAGCAATTGCACTAATTAATTCACATTTTATCATGGAATTGATTCCTAGGTGGCAAAAGAGAGAGCATTACCTGTTGGACCAGAGGAAGGTGGATTTGGAATGTCATATGATCTTCTATATGGTAGAGCTGGATTCTTATGGGGAGCATTATTCATAAACAAGTACTTAGGAGAAGATACTATTTCAAACGATATTCTATTGCCTATAATCGATGCTGTATTGGCTGGTGGTAGAGCAGGAGCATCTGATATTAAGGAATGTCCATTGATGTATAGATGGCATGGAACTAGGTACTTGGGTGCAGCAAATGGCCTAGCCGGAATCCTTCATGTGCTACTTCATTTTCCACTTTATAATGAGGATGCTGAGGATGTCAAGGGAACTTTGAGATATTTGATGAGTAAAAGGTTCCCTCATAGTGGAAACTACCCCTCAAGTGAAGGGAATCCAAGGGATAAGTTAGTGCAGTGGAGCCATGGTGCAACTGGCTTGGCTATCACCTTGTCCAAAGCAGCACAGGTAAACTACTACATATCCAAACATACATATTCAGTCTTGCAAACATAATTTAAGATAAGGAATTTTATAATTTGTTATTAACTTTTAATTTTAATGAATTTATGTTTTAGTGAATTTAAAAAATAATAAAAATCTTTTCGATAAATTGTATAACGCAGCATAGGTTTTTTCAATTAGCGGTTCAATTACCAATAAATACCAATGAGGTTTGGTTCAGTTGGTGTAAGGTCCTAACTGAAATCCTGGGAATGGGACAAGCGTGCTAGTAGCCCTGGGTTCGATTCCCAATAAAAACATTCCGCTAAAAGAGCGAGTCACGCAGCTCGCTCTGGAAGAGCCAGTCACGCAGCTCGCTCCGGATTAGTCTCAAGGGCTCCCTGGTAATAAGGGTGCTCTTGGGGATACCGGTGATTCCGCAAGGAATTCAGACAAAAAAAATTACCAACAAATGTTGGTTAGTCCAATTTCTCCTTCTAGAAAGTACGAGGAGAATGTTTGCATTTTCATTACACATGTTGCATAACTTATGCTTCCGCATATAACTGAAAATAATGCTTGAGAACGAAATTGATTTTAATTAAACTTGGCATTGTATATTTTCAGGTTTTTCCAGGTGAGAGAGATCTTAGAGAAGCAGCAATAGAAGCAGGGGAAGTAGTGTGGAAGAGTGGATTGGTGAAGAAAGTGGGACTAGCTGATGGTGTATCTGGAAATGCCTATGCCTTCCTTTCCCTTTTCAAACTAACTAAAGAGAGTATATATGAAGAGAGAGCAAAAGCATTCTCTTGTTTCTTGTATGATAATGCAACAACAACTCTGGCTGAAGAGGTTAGTGGTAATGCATATTCTCTTTTCCAAGGACTGGCTGGAACTGCATGCCTCTGGTTTGATTTGCTTGCACCCCACAACTCTAGGTTTCCTGGCTATGAATTATAGATCATTATGTGTGTGTGTATATATATATATATATATATATAACAAACTGGTGTTGTGATTCTGTTGCTATGTATTTGGATGATAATGATAATGCGTGTTGACGAAAGTCCCAAGTATAATATACTATTGAACATTGCAGAATTTTTTCCTAATCTCTGGATACTCCACTCTCGATCATTTAGAAAAGAAATGATGTACCAAGAAAAAAATAGAAAAAAAATTCTGCTTTCAGTTTTCTGTTTACTTTTTAGATAAGAAAATATGGAGACGTGCTTTGAAGTTTAATTTTCATAAATTAGGTATGGTTTTGTAAGTTTATTTTCAGTGACCATTCCTAAATCATAGTAGACACCCTATGCAATAAGAAAAAAATCTCCGAAAAGTATGAACCCTCTGCTAGGATTTATTCTCAGTAAACGTGAACGGGAAGAGTCCTCCGTATAGGGGGAAGACTTGAAGGCTAGGAGCATCAAAAAAGTCAAGATGGATTCTCCTTTTGAGGAAGATGCCATGCTAACAGAGGGAATGAAGGATGATTCGACAGATGTAGGAAATTTTCACCGCCATACATCGTATAAGGACTCTTTACTTGGATCCGTGGGACGAACAGATCAAAATGAGATCCTTCTAAGTGATGATGAACTGCCAGAAAATCGTTGGTATAAGGAGGATAATCTCGAGGGGGAGGATGAAGAGAAGAGCTTTGATCCATGTCCGACCATTGAAGTGACCAAAGAAGAATATGACGAATGGTGTAATCTATGGAGAGGCTCTCTAATTGTTAATTTATTTGGAAAAAGAATAAGTCCAAAAATTACGGAAAATAAGTTGGTCAGAGATCGGAGTAGGAATGGTCCTATCAAAATTATTGACATGCCTCATGATCATTATCTAGTTCAATTCTCGTCAGAGGAGTACTACAAATATGCCCTCTTTAAAGGGCCTTGGAAACTGGCTAATCACTATCTTATTGTCCAACCATGGCGACCAATGTTCATGTCAGGAGTGAATGCAATCCAAAAAATTGCGGTCTGGGTTAGAATACCAAAGTTGCCGCAAAAGCTGTACAATCCTACTTTTCTTAAAAGAGTTGGAAGGAAAATTGGGACAATGCTGAAAATAGACCAATTAACGTTGTAACATCCCGAAAATTTAATTCTAATAATAATTATAATAATAATTATAATAATAATTAGAATCGGAAGTAAGAATTATCCTAAAAGGGATTTAAAATGATGAATTAGGAATTCTCGGAGTGTCATAAAGGGATCAAAAAGTGCTGGCACCGGAAGAGAGATTTAAAGAAGACTAGACGAGTGTTAAAAGTCGGTGTTTTCGGTGTTTTAAACACCCTAAATTAGGAAATTCAAAATAAAAGATCTACATCTCTAAACACGAATTCCACCGTTGGATATGAATGTAAGGATCCTAGAAAGCTTGTCTCCAAATTTGGACAAGATCGGATGGTTAACGAAAAAATTATAGCAAGGTCAACCAAAAAGTCAACCGTCTCGCGCTCAAGCGTGAGAGCCTCGCACCCAGGCGCGCGCTGACATCAGATATGAGCAATAGTACGCACTCGCGCTCAAGTGCGGGTCACGGCGCTCAAGCGCCGATCTGGTTTAAGGTCGTGTTGCAGGAGGGTCAAACCCCATTTCTTTCCCTCCCTCTTCCATTAACTCTGGTTCTCTTTCTCCCTCCCTCCTCCACATCCTCCACCGCCGCCGCCACCTTGGCCTCCTCTCCCTCTCCCTCAACCCGCCTCCCTCTCTCTCTCTCTCTCTCTTTCTCCCTCTCTTTCTTTCTCTCTTCTTCCTTTCCCTCTCTCTCACCTTGATCTCTCTTTTCCTCTCTCTTTGAAGATGATCCACCATCGGAAACCACCGACGCCGGTCACCCTGTGAGCTGCGACCAAGACCACGCCTCTACCTCCTTGGGTCACCGGTGTTTGCTACGGATCCGGATGTAACCGCCGCCGTTCTCTCTAACGACGAGCAACACCGACGCCGTTATCGTCGCCGAGCCACAACCCAGGTTCCTTTTTAAAAGCCCGAGGTAAGACGGGTTGTGTTACCTTTACTTAGAAAGTAAATTCTAGGATGCTATAGTGGTAGCTAAGAATGGGGTAATTAAAAAGTATGCTAATGAACCTTAGGGTAGTCTCTGCTGATATAAACGAAGTAAATAAATTTGTTAATAGAAATCATACCTTAGGGAATAAAATATATATACTTAGAATAAGGTTAGGGACGAATGAGTGTATTTAGAATATTAATTCGGTCAACACTGGATGAAAATATAAGAAAGTATAGAATATAACCAAAGGGAAAAGTTAGGAAAAACTAATTAAGCGTGAGTGTAAAAGTATATAGAATAATTGAATAGGCAGGAAGAGTAGAATAAATAAACTAAAAGTGAGATAAAAGAGGAATTTAAATGCGAAGACAATAGGCGTGTGCGGAGTAGAAATAGTTGAGAGTTGTGGGGATCAGAAAAATAGAGGCGAACTAATAAACTAAAATTCAAATATAAATAGGGAACTGGTAAAATGAAATTAGCAAAAAGATAATAAGACGAGAGAGAGGTCGATATCAGGGAAGTTAAATAAAATGGCATAATAAAATAGGGAAACTAAGTTGAATTAATATGATAGTTAAATAAAATGGAGTTAATGAAATAAGAATAATAAGTTAAGTAATATTATGAGCTAATAGAGTAGTTAAATAAACGGGAGTTAATGTAATAGAAACAATAAATTATGTAATAGTATGAGATAAAGGAAACAAAGAAATAACTAAGAATTAATAACGAGAAATAAAATATAATATGCATAACCAAGTTAAGTAGAGTGGGATAAACGCGAGAGTAATTAGCAATAAGAAAAAGAATAAAGTAGAAAATGTAGAAAAATGTGATAAGTCAAATGAAAATGTAAATTTAAAAGATTGAGATAGACATAAAAGAATTATTTAAATTATAATAAGAAAAAGATAAATAATGTAAAAAGAAAAGTAAACGGCTGATAGTCTATTGGACTCAGTCCTAATAAAAGGTAACGACTGATGGTCTTTTGGACTCAGTCATAATAAAGGACAACGACTGATGGTCTTTTGGACTCAGTCATATAAAGGAAAACGACTGATGGTCTTTTGGACTCAGTCATAATAAAGGAAATACGACTGATGGTCTTTCGGACTCAGTCATAATAAAAGGTAACGGCTGATGGTCTTTTGGGATCAGTCATAATAAAGATAAGGGGCTGATGGTCTGTTGGACTCAGTCATAAGGAAAAAGGAAAAGATAAAGAAAAAAAAAGGAAGAGAAGAAGAAAAAGAAAAGAAAAGAGAATGTAGAAATAATTAGAGAATTAAGAATGGAAGTAAATGAATGAATGAGGTAAATTGAATAACGAATTAAGAATTAAAAGAAATTAATAGCGGACCAAAAAGTGTTATGAAATGCGAGAACTGTTAGAGAATTTAAAAATCAAAAGAATGTAAGAATAAGTAGGAAATAGAAGAGATTAATTAAAGGAATAACGTATGCTAATATTTGTGCAAGCTTAGTTTATTACTATGTCTTCTTTAGGATTTATCTTTTTAAGTTTTGTGTAATGCTACCCCTCTTGCTATATTTTGCAGGTATTAAGGTGGAGCTTACATGGGACATGGCCGAGCAGGGTTTTCATTCCACTACGTGGATTGTATATTTATTATTATGAGTGGACAATTAGTTTGGTAATTTTAGAATATGTAATAGACGTGTGCCCTGAAGCTTATACTAATCGGGCGTTAGGTTTTGATCTGGCTGTAGAACTATTATGTTTTATGTTTTAAATATTTCTGGACTGACAGGTTTAAAAGAGAAAATTTTGGGAAGTCCGAAAAACAGAGGAAACTCTGCCGGATTTTCGTAAAATCTTTTAAAAGTAATTAGGCTTAAAAATGAATTTTCTAGCACCAATTTTAATAAAACGTAAAATTAATTAATAAAAGTGAGGTTGTTACAAACGTTTATTCACTCAAAAGGAAAATTTGCTCGCATCTGCGTAGAGATCGACCTGCGACGTAGCCTTGTGCCCAAAGTTCATGTTCTTGGAATGGAAATACATTTAGAGTATGAAGGACCGCACTAAATCTGCTTTGGTTGTGGGAAATAGGGGTGTAAGTGGTCTGGTCCGAGACCGCGAGACCAGTCGGATCGGACCGAAAATGCAGTCTGGTCCGGTCTCACGGTCCGGTCTGGTCCCAAAATATTCAGACCGTTCTTAAACGGTCCGGTCCACGGTCCCAGATATTCTTAGACCACTGGGATCGGACCGGATCGATAGGTTAATAATTAAAAAAAAAGTAAAAAACCTACATATATTACCCTCATCTAAAGACTAAGTCACTCACACTCTCACACATCCGCCGCCCCTTACTCCTCTTACAGTTCTCACTTCTTTGACTTTCTCACAGTCTCACACTTTCGCCGCCCATTACTCCTCCGCCGGTCCCTTCTCCTTCTCCGTCGCCTAGATCCACCAGCCCAAAGTTCGAGCTCGAGCCGTCGCCTCCCATCTACGTCGCAGTCCCTTCTCCGTCGCCTCCGCCGTTCGCCCATCTCCGTCGGCCGTCGCTTCACCCTTCTCCTTCCCTTCGACTCTTCTCTAGTCTATTTTTGAAACACCCTGTATATATTTAAATTCAACAATTTATCAAACAAACTATTAATTTTCATAAAGATCCAAGAAAGAAATTAAAGGTTCCATTGTCTTACAGTAGCTATTGAACGGTTGCAAAAATAGCTATTTTTTAGGGTTTTAATCTTGCCTTCGGCTGCTATTGATGTCTGCTGCTATATTGCTTCTGGCTTCTGCTGCTATTTTTTTAGGGTTTTTTAATCTTGCTTCTGCTGCTGTATTCTTGCTCTTCTTGTATGGTTTTTTCATTTTTTTCTTTATTATTTTGTTCCACAGGTTTTTTATTTATTTTTTATTTTTTGGTCTAAATAGACCGGACCGGACCGTTCATGAGCGGTCCGGTCCAGTCCGGTCTTTACATATAGAAAACGTCCGGACCGGACCGGACCGGACCACATTAATTTAAACGGTCTGGTCCCTAAAGTCCACGAAAGACCGGACTGGACCGGACCATTACACCCCTAGTGGGAAATATGGTCACAGGTTAGTACATTTTGTGGTTGTTGTTGTCAATAACGATATGCCGAGTAGCACGACGGAAACGACGTTGAATGAAGCGGTTAAAGGACGTAGAATGAAGCGGTTAAAGGACATAGTTATGGAAAGAAATCAAATCACGGTGTCAATAGCAGGAGATCCGCAAGGCATAATAACAAATAAAAATGGTAATGATTTGGTGGAGAGTCACTTTGGGCCATGGATGTTGGTGAAGAGGCCAATGAGAAGGAAAGAAAGGATTGTGAATAATATTAATGGAAAAAAATTGGCTCCTTTAATGGGTACATACAGGAACCGCAACTTTGGGTTAGATGGGAGCAAATCTCGTTTTTGAAATTTTGGAAAGTGAAGAGGACATGGAATTTAATACTGAGAAAGAAAGCATTGAAGGTGGTCAACATGAGCAGAGTCAAGTGTTGAAATGGTCCCTACCCAGAAATCTAAACTGATCATGCATAGTCATAGAGTGGATAAGATTTGAAATGCTCTGGGTGGTAAAAATCCACAATCTAAAAGTGGGAAAACTAATATGGGCCTAGCTATTGGAAAGAAGGGTCAAGGCCCAAACAAGAATACTAAGGAGTCCAGTAATAATAACTTGGAAAAGTATCTAGATTCTTTGAAGGGCGAGTCTTCCACGGCGAGGCATCAACAACAAAATAAACAAGGGAGTAACGAAATTGCAAAAAAGAAAGAAGAAGAGGTTCTTAGAAGAATGAAATCTTATCATCTAGAAAATAAAAGCTTCACAGATACGTTTTCAACTCATGTCTTCCTTCCTAGTCAAGAAGTTATTGATTTTGCTCATAGGAAAGGGAGGGATGTTGAGAACCGAATTTCCCCTCCAAAACCACCAGACCCCGTTGGTGTTAATTACATGAAGGTATGCGGTGAGGAGAATGGGAACGAGATGATGAATGCTTACAGGGATAACGAAGATGTGCATGTCTTGGCACAGGGAAGCAACTTGAGTAATGGGTCTCAGACCAACCTTCAATCCTCTTCTCAATGATGAACATCATGTGCTGGAATTGTAGAGGAACAGGTAGTAAAAGCTTTCCAGGTCTTCTCATTGATCTTTGTCATTCGAAAGGTATTCATCTATTTATCTTGCTTGAGACGCATGCGAATGGTATCAAAGCTATTAAACTCATGCGTAGGATAGGCTTTGGGGGGTGTGAATTTGTGGAAAATAATGGTCATGCTGGTGGTATATGGTGCATTTGGGATAAGAATTATTGGACCGTTGAGGTAATTTCCAAGTCTTTCCAATTTATGCATATGAAGGTTTCTTGGCAAAACCAACAACCCTGGATGCTTACAGTCGTATATGGTAGCCCACAAGTGCAGCGTCGGAGAACTCTGTGGTGTGATTTATTATCTATGCCTCGAAGTATTCATGGTAGCTGGTGTCTTATGGGAGACTTTAATACTACTATTTATGATTTTGAAAGCAAAGGGGAACGAGGAGCAAGATTGATAACTGATGGAATCAAATTCAGTGAAGTTATTAGAGATTGTCACTTTGTTGATGCGGGGTTTAATGGCCCACAATTTACATGGCAGTGTGGTACTCTTTACAAACGGCTAGATAGGGTTCTCTTCAATATGGATTGACGGATTAGATTTGAGTATATGACTGTTGCTCACCTCCCAAAGTTCAAATCCGATCACAATCCCCTGTGGTTAAATTTTCATTAGGATATGGGTTACAATAGAGCTCGTCGGCCTTTCAGGTTCATAGCTCCATGGTTGACACATAGCGACTTTGATAGAGTTGTTCGGGATAATTGAAACACGAGTACTAGCTGGAATGGAAATATTAATAACTTGCAGTGCACTCTCAAAAATTGGAATGAGCAGGTTTTTGGGAACATTTTCAGGAAAAAAAGGGACTTAATGAGGCGTTTGGATGGTATTAACAGAAGTCTTACCCAAGGTGCTAATCGCTTCCTTGAGAATCTTCAAATGGAACTTTGGCAAGAATATGACAAGGTCTTAACGCAAGAGGAGATCCTATGGTTCCAGAAATCTAGATGCAAGTGGCTGAAATTTGGGGATCAAACACTAAATTCTTTCATGGAACTACCATTGTGAGGAGAAAACGTAATCGCATTGAGAGCTTATAGGACGATCAAGGCAATTGGATTTTGGATGCCAATCATCTTGAAGATTATGCAAGAAACTACTTCTGTGAGATATATGCTAATAATGATGTTCCTGTTGACTATTGCTTACATGGTGCATTTCCTACTCTCCTTGATTATCAAATTTTATTTTTGAATAATGAGGTTAATGTTACTGAAATAAAGAAAGTGATCTTTGATATGGGTGCTTTCAAAGCACCTGGCAAAAATGGCTTTCAAGCTTTATTTTATCAAAGTCAATGGAATGTTGTTGGAACTTCTCTCTGTGATCTTGTCAAAAGTTGTTTCAGGTACCCCCGAGAGAATAAAAGATATTAATGAGACTCTGATTACTCTTATACCTAAGGTTAATGACCTGTCCAGTATTAAACAGTTTCAGCCTATTAGTCTTTGTAATGTTTCTTATAAAACGATTACAAAGATTATAGCTTCTAGTTTAAAAGGTATTATGGATCATATTGTGAGCCCTATGCAATTTAGTTTTGTACCTGGGAGACAGGATCTGATAATATTATTATAACCCAAGAAGTTATCCATACGATACGGAGCCTTAAAGATAAAAGAGGTATTATGGCTATAAAAATTGATATGGAAAAAGCTTATGATAGGATCAAATGGGATTTTGTTATAGATACTTTAAAGGACCCGCTAATCTTATCCAAGTCATTTGGTATTGTATATCCGCACCTTCAATGAGTCTTATTTGGAACGGGGAGGTGTTGGAATCCTTTGAACCAGGTAAAAAGATTAGGCAAGGGGATCCTTTATCCCCTTACTTGTTTGTCCTTTGTATGGAAAGGCTCTCCCAATGTGGCTACAAATAATGGGTTTTGGAAACCGATACAACTCTCTAGAGGTGGTCCTAAACTTTCCCATTTAGCCTTCTGGATGATTTGATTTTATTTGCGGAGGTTAGCATGGACCAAGTGGAATGTATCTCTACTTGTTTAGATCTTTTTTGTGAAAGCTCTGGAGGGAAAATTAATAAGGAAAAAACCCGTATCTATTTTTCTAAGAATGTGAATAATAATGTTAGGAATGAGATCAGTGAGGCCTTTGGATTTTAGCGTACTAATGATCTTGGTAAGTACTTAGGGGTTCCCCTATTTCATAAAAGAGTCTCTAAGGAGACTTTTCAGTATGTGATGGACAAGGCTGCACAAAGGCTTTAGTGCGTGGAAAAGTAGGACTCTTTCTTTTGCGGTTAGGTTAATCCTTACTCAATCTGTCCTTGGAGCTTTGCCATCTTATGTTATGCAAACTTCCACTCTCCCGAAGAAGGTTTGTGATAGCCTTGATAAGATCAGTAGATCCTTCCTTTGGGGTGAGAGAGATAATAATAGGAAAATCCACCTTGTCAAGTGGAATAAGGTTTGTACCCCTAAAGCTAATGGAGGTTTAGGTCTTAGACAATCTAGCTTGTTAAATAAATCATATATGATGAAAATGGGTTGGAATCTGATGGTGGATAAAGATTTGTTATAGGCTCAAGTGGTTAGACACAAATATAGATGCGGTGTTGACATGATACCCTGTGTTAACAAGAGAAAATCAAGTTCAAATATGTGGAAAGGGGTTTGCAAAAGTTGGAATGTTGTCCAACAAAACATGATATGGAGAATTGGTGATGGTAACAAGATTCGATTTTGGAAAGATTGCTGGGTTCCGGATATTGGTAACTTGAGAAGCTTTGTTGTGTGTCCTCTAAATGACTTGGATGAGGATAAAAGGCTTAAGGATTTCACACTTCCAAATGGAAATTGGGATGTCTCTCTTTTAGCAGGTATGCTTCCTTTCAATGTCATTAATAAAATCATTGCACTAAAATCTCCTTCTCTTGCTGAGGATCATATTGCGTGGAGTTTGACAAATGACGGCTGGTTCAGCATTAGATCTGCTTATAATCACTTGGCCGATATTGAAGAAAGTGAAGAGAAGCGAATCTTCAAGCTGCTATGGAAGTGGGAGGGACCTCAAAGGGTTAGAACCATGCTTTGGAAAGTGGCAAATGATGCATTACTAACTAATGATTTTAGACGAAGAAGGCACCTGACGCAATTTGGATTATGTCAAGTTTGTGGTAACAATGAAGAAACCACTTTACATGCTTTGAGGGACTGTACATATGTCTGGTCTATATGGGAAATATTTATTAATATGAATGTTTGGCCTCAATTTCGCATCATGGAAGCTGAGCAATGGTTGGTGGCATGCTTAACAACGAATATGGGACATTATTCAAAGAAACACTTGTCTATTATGTTTGGCATTGTGATTGATGAAATATGGACTCAACGAAACAAATTTATCTTTGAGAGCTCATTATTTGATGTTTCAGGATATGTTCATAGAATTAAATGCAAGGTGGACATGATCCTTACATCCATAACAAAAGAGAATCCTATTAATGCTAGTATGACGAATTCTAGAGGTAATGCAATTCGTTGGTTACCTCCTCCTGACCGTTGGTACAAAATAAATTCTGATGGTTCCTTTTACACTCAGTCAAGTATTGCTGCTTGTGGTGGTATTATGCGTGATGAGAATGGTTGTTTTATGGTTGCCTATTCAGCGTATTTGGGTAGTTGCAGCATAATGCATGCAGAATTGTGGGGGATACTGTATGGGGCTCGCTTGGCTGTCCAAAGAGGGCTAAATAATTTAGTTTTTGAAGCGGATTCTAAGAGTGCTATACAGTTTTTAGCTACAGGTTGCCTTCCTCTTCATCCCTGTGCTCCCCTTGTTAATGAGATTAAAGCGTGCCTGACAGGGAAGAATGTCGCGTTCATTCACATTTTTCGCGAAGCTAATATGGTAGCGGATGCTCTTGCTAATCATGGGCATAAGTTAGATGTTAAATTTAAAGTGTTTGATGTAATTCCTGAATTTATTTTACTCCCTCTGTTTGCTGATTCTTCAGCAACTTGCTTCTACAGAGGTTTTTAGTTTGTGTTTGTTTTTGGGTTGTTAGCCCCGTTGCTCATAAAAAAAAAGGTATGGTTTTGTAAGGGAAGATCCTATGACCTTTTAATAATTGTTTTTGCTTTAATATATCTCTTGTACCTAAAATAAATGGGAAAAGTCAAATGAGACTAAAACTTGAGCAATGACTAGGTTTGTTCGTAACATTTTCGTTAGTTGCGAATAAAAAATTGAGCTCCTTAATTTATGAAAAAAAAATGTTATATTATAAAAAAAAAAACAGTATGTTATATAATTTACATTTCTAGAACTATTTTGCAACATCCTTTAAAAAGGAAAAAAATAGGGAATATGAATGTAAGTAGACCCTTTTTTTTATTAACTTGATCAATATAATCATCTAATTTTTAATTTGTGGTTAATTGTCTTTTTATTCAATTGTCAACTTGAGCTGGCAAAAAAACTCAATCTAATAGGATTAGCTTAAATAGCTTTGATATATAAGCGGATTTAGACTCTTAAAATTAAACTCGAATAGATCACGATCATTTTTAGACCAATTTATAAAGCCAGAATTCGTCCAGCATTTGAGTCGTCCACTAATATCACTGAAAATGGTCCAAGTTAATTTAAAAAATACCCGAAATCAATTAGATATTTTTTCTCTAAATTTCATCCATATCTTTTTGTGTAGTAAGCTTGGCAATGTTTTTGTGAAGACAAAAGTTGAAGACAAACAACAACAACAACAATACTCAAAAGCATCATTTAATAGGACTTTTTTTTAAGTTTATTTACTATTCGTAATTTCTTAGGATGTTTGTTTGGGTAGAGTCTCGGGTGGATAGTGAATCTCAATAAATTAATTTTGAATAATCATGAATTGAATCATTATATAATCAATTTTTTGAAAATGATGCATATGATTTTATAAATACTTTAAAACAAGTGCATGCATCATACTTTGACTTCAGAATGAGTTTAGAACATATGTTTTTATATATAAGTCAAGTTACATTTGATAAAGTTCATTATTGACAAGATAACACTGTAGTAACTGGTTACCCTAAAGCCATAACCTGTTATCGACCTATTAATTGCCAACACTTAAAGTTTAAAAAACGATAACTGGGTTACCAAGATCAAGTAACTAATTATCAGCTTGTAAATTTTCCAAGAATCGGTTTTAAAAATCCGATAATTGGTTAACAAGAACCTGTAACTGGTTGAACTGCCAGATTTAGGCCAAAATCAGGTTGTTAATCAAACTAACTCTTTGATCGACTTGACATATAAAAACCTATTGAGAAAGTGTTTCATTGATATCCGAAAGAAATATTTCATAATTTCAAATACTCAGAAACCCTAAGCCATTATTTTCCAAGAAGAATCAAGATAATTTTCATATTCATTCTTCTCATTCATTCTTAATCTCTATTATCATAATTGTTCAAAGTTTATTATTGAGATTCAAGATTCAAGTGTTGTTCATAGAGTTGTTTACTACAAATTAGGTGGTCATCTAAAGGCAACACAAATTGTAAATTAAAATATTGATGTGTGAAATATCACCAATAGGTAAAGGGAAAATCTAGGAAGTGAGGTATCTTTCTAGTTTGGTGATTCACAAATTAAAGGTTTTAAGGAAGATTGTGAGAGGTGTACAACAAGAGTGAGGGATCTTTTGAGAGGCTTCGCAAGTGAGGTATCTTGGAAGCGTGTTTGTACACAACAATTTTCTAAAAGCATAGTGAAGCAAATCTCCTTATCGGGAATGGCCCAAATGTAGCTCTCAGTAGTTGGAGGGTGAACTAGGATATATCATTGTGTCGTATCTTCTATCCCTTCTCTTCTTTACGCTTTTGATTGTTCATATATCTTGTGATTCTTTAATTGTGTTAAAATTGTGTGAATCTTCTTTGATAATTGAATATGTGTTTAGAAAGTTTTATTAGTGTCTCAATAATCATTTAGTTGATTATGTAATTAGTTGAAATTAATTGTGATTCAAGAAACGATTTTCTTAAAAGATTTGCTCTCAGGTAATTGGTTCGGTTAATCAGTTAACTGGTTAAGGCAATCATTTTTATTTTTTTTAAATGAAGGCAACCCGTTTTTTGTGTGTAAATTCTGATTATCTAACCAATTAAGTAACCAGTTAGATTCACACTAACTTTCATGTTTGAGCCGAATCAAAAACTGCAAAAAGTAACCACTACACCTATCCATTTTCCCTTAGGTGTGAATAGAGCCTTTGGTATCTAACAATTTTTACTGTTAAATCAACTTATTCTTGGCTTGTTGATCACCCAATGCAAAAGTGGCTTCCTCATCAACCTAATATTTTTCCTATTATTTGAAAAGCTAAGGTAACTCGCAAGGTGAGAACTTTCACTGAGCAAACGTTTCTAAATAAGCTACCTATAAAATATAATCTTGTGAAAAGAGGTGTTAATATTTACATGCACTATGGGTTTTGTAATGATAATGATGAATCTTTTCACCATTTGTTTTTAAAATTGTGCCTTGTCCTGTGGCATATGGAAAAAGGTGCTTCAGTGGCCTCAAGTGCAGGACTTCTTGAGCGATTTCTTTCAGGGTTTTTGACCATTTAATCTCCAACTTTAACACCTCATCTATTAAGGATGTGGGTGTTATGTTTTGGATGGTGATATCTTGGTTGTTATCGCAACTAGTTCATTTTTAATAATCATCTTTGTGACCATGTGTTTTATTGGATTTAATCAAAGTTCGGTCATGAGACTGGTTTTCTTTTTTTATTGGTAGGAAGGTTTCTTCTGCGAGTTGGTATATGAGTTCTAAAACATGTATTAACTCTGATGTTATTTTGATGTAAGCTAAGGAACTTTTTTATCTCGTTTGGGACCATTAAACCCGCTTTTAATACAATTTTGATTAAAAAAAGTTTTCCACCTATTTATTTATTCTTTCTATCTTTTATATTATATCTTTCGATTCTTCTCTCTTTTCAGCTTTTTTTATATCTAATTTGCTGCTGAGGTGTTGTTTGAAAGTGCTTATAAAGATATTAGAGTTTGTTGAAAGAGCTTATTTGAATTTATGAGAACAACTTATTATAAGACAAAACTGTTTCTTTGGTCCTTTAAGTTATTTATTTATTTCAATGTTTTTCAAGTTTTTTGTTCGAAAGTGGTATTTTAAGTTTACTTCCGTTAGCATAGTTGGCCCTTCGGTCAAATTTTTCGTTTCCGATCATCTTCTCCGACGAGATTCAGGCCACTGCCATTTTTCCGACGTGGCTCCCAACCTACCACCCTTCCCCTTCCTCTCTTATTTCCCTCCCTCATCCCTCCTTCTCTCACGTACCTTTTTCTCTCTTTCATGACATCTTCCATTTTCAACTACAACCTAGCAACAAAATCAAATCCTAGTCCCTTCCTCCTCACGTTGTTCATAAAAAAAAATGGCATGAAAATGGAAGATACCATGAGAAATAGAAAGTTCTAAATGGGAGAAGGGAGGAAAAGGAAGAAGAGAGAAAGAGGAAGGGTGGGAGCCACGCCAGAAAAAATGACAGTGGTCGGAATCTCGTTGAAGAAGATGATGGGAGATGAAAAAGACAAAAAAATTAGTGGAAGAACTAAACGTGCTAACGGAAGTAAACTTGAGAGAATCACTTTCGAAAAAAAAAACTTAAGGGATCATTTTGAAACAAATAAATAACTTAAAATACTAAAGAAGCAGTTTTGTCCTTATTATATTGAAAGCTCATGAGAATAGCCTATGGATTGTGTATAAGTTATTTTTAGTCTATTTCAATAGATTTGTCGAAGAAGCTAGTGGAAATAAGTTATTTTCTAACTTATTTCAAAATGTTTATTGAATAAGTTCTTAATTAAGTTGTTTATCCAAATGCATCTTTAGGCTGAAAGACTTAGGAGAATAGTCTGTGAAAATAGTTTATGACCTTCCTATAAGTTTTTCTTACCTCATTTCAATTGATTTGTTGAATAAGCTTATTGAAATACTCATTCCATTTCATATTTTTTGACCTTTTAGGTTTGCGATCACATATTAAGAAAATGTTGATTATTGTAAGTTTTATATTTGTTTTTCCCTATTTAATTATTATTGAAAATTGTAATAGTATTTAATTTTTATTAGGAAATGTATCCATTAATTAGTGTATAACAATTTAAGGATGAAAGAGAAGACAAAAGTATAATTAATAAAGAGTAAAAGAAATGATTGAATGAAAAATTAAAATTAAAAAAAAACAAAAACATGATTATGCATTGCAATTATAAAAGAACAAAAGTTATGGAATGAATAAAAAAAGCCTAAAAAATCAAAAAAAATATGGAATATAATGGAGGGGGTAAGTTAATTTCTAGCTTATTTTGAAATGCTTATTGAATAAGTGCTTGATTAAGTTCTTTACCTAAATTTATCCTTACATCAAAGCAATCAGTAGAATAGTTTATGGAAACAGCTTATTGCCTCTCTAGGTTATTTTTAGCTTGTTTCGTTAGGGCTATCGAAGAAGCTTATTAAAAAAGAATTTAGCTCATTTCAGAAAGACTTGTTAGGTAAGTATTTAATTAAAAGTTTTAGTTGAACACGCCCCATAAGAAATGAAACATAGAGGGTATAAATCAAGGTTGTCAGAACCAAACCGGAGATCAAGCCGGAAGAAGCTTCGTATAGGGTTTAACCGTATTAACCGGTTAAGCTGGATGGTTAGACCGGTATTTATATATATAATTAAAAAATTAAAAAATACACTACAAAATCTACATATTACAAAAATAATAATTTTATAAACTTTATATAAATATTAAAAATATAATATAATACTGGAGAATAAATAGACATTCCATGGGAACAAAATCCAAAAAAAACTAACATAGAACAAATAGACATTCCACCGGATACTAATAAAAACCCTTAAAAAATACAGAACACATTCTCAAAATTACATGAAAAAACAATTCCTACCGCTTAAAAGAAAAACATAACCACACAACCTTCATATAAAAGTATAAAACCAACTCATATGCCTTCAATAGAGTGAAGACCCACTTTGGTCCCTGTCGATTTTGCACAATACCAATTTGATCCCTGACAATTCATAATATCACATTTAGTCCTTCAAAATAAAATATTTCATACCAATTTTGTCCCTAACCTTTTTTCCATATCAATTTCGTCCCTCAATATTTTCTTCCATACCAACTTGGTCCCTCAATTTTAAGGATCAAATTGGTACATCTGAAAATCTTGAGGGACTAAATTGACATGAAAAAAGTTGAGGGATCAAATTGGTATGGAAATTTTTTTTGAGGGACTAAATGTGGTATTATGAATTGTCAGGGACTAAATTGGTACTGTGCAAAATCGACAAGGACCAAAATGGGTCTTCACGCCCTTCAATATATGAAAATGCAAAACATTATTGAAGCAAAACGAAAAACCTTACTGATCTAACTTCTGAGGCTGCAGCAGGCAATAGTGAGGCGAGGCTACCGCGAGGACGACGAGGAGGTGGCGGCGAGGGCGTGGCGGCTCAGCGGTGAGGCGACGGCGACGGCGTGGTGGCGGCGGCAAGGGCCACTTCTCCCGTTCTCACTTCTCCTCTGTTCTCTTTTCTATTTCTTTTTTTCGTTTCACAGCCAAATGCACAAACGAAGCAGCGTACTGCTACTGCCTTTTAGTTTTAGGTTTTTTTTTTCTTAAATCAACTTTGGTTGAACCGGGTCCGTTTTTCCCGGTTCAACCCGGTTCAACAGATTTGCCCACCGGGTTTTTCCGGTTTCAAATTAGAAACGGTTTAGCCAGAACCCAAAACCGTTATTGCCACCGGTTGACGGTCCGACCGCCCGGTTCGGTCCGGGTTTAATAACACTGGTATAAATACAAAATTTAAAAAAAAATATAGGACATGACATAACTATGCTACAAAATGTAAAATTAATTTGAGATTAACAAAAAAGCCCAAATAAAAAAAAGGGAAAAGACTTATATTTTAAGAATCAGTGTGAAACTCTGTGAGTTATTGTAGCATAGATGAAAATATTTTACTAAATGATATAGAATTAATAAGGAATGCAATGAAGAGAAAGTTGGGGTATGTTTTTTTGTTTATGAGGTATCCACTGACGTGAGCAAGATGACTAATCCTTCGAGTAGTGTTCGATCCTTTCGAGGATGGCTAACTAAAATTTTTTACATTCGCAAGAGTTGAGATCAAACCCCCAATAATCATTTGTTTAAGTGACACAATCCACCAACTGTGTCAATCTCAGTTGATAGAAAGTTGGGGTATGTAAATATCATTTAGGCTTAATTATGTCATAAGTCCCTGAAATTGGGGTACTTTTGCCATATACCCTTATTTTTTTTATGTCTGATTCCCCGAAGTTACTTCTGAATTTGTTATATACCCATATTACCAATTCTGACCAATTTTGCTGACATGTAATATCGGAATCCTGGTCAGAGGGTCAGAAGGTTAGGCACCTGGTGCCCCGTGGGCTTAGATCCTTTTTTTTTAATTAAAAAACTAAAAAACTTAATATTTTTATATTTTTAGTTAAATAAAAAAAGAAAAGAAAAGATTAAAGAGATAGGTCGTCTTCGCCCATATGACATCACGCGGCACCACATGACTAATCTCCTGCGTCTGATTAGGATTCTGATGTTACATGTCAGCAAAATTGGCCAGAATTGGTAATATGAGTATATGACAAACCCAGAAGTAATTTCAGGGAGTCAGACATTGAGAAAAAAAAAGAATAAGGGTATCTGTCAAAAGTACCCCAAACTTCAGGGACTTGTGACATAATTAAGCATATCATTTATTCCATCTGGTTTGTAATATAAGATAAAATATATATATTTGTCTTGCTTTAAAATATAAGAAAAAATTAACATTTTCAAACTTTATTTCATTCTCCATGTTACTTCCATAAAACATTTCTAAAAAATGGTTATCTCATTTTAACGTTTGTTTAATTTCATTCCTAATACTACTTTCCTAAAATATCTCTTTCTTTTTTTTTATAAATTTGACAAAACTAAATACAATTAACTAACCTCATGAATAAATTTAACAATAAATACTAATAATAAAAAATAAGTAAATAAGTAATAATAAATAAAAAATATATAAATACATCTTTTTATAACCAAATACGGAAGCATTAATAAAACTAAAAGAATTTGATTTAAGTTATATTCATTTTTTTAAGCATTTTTTTTACGCATCTTAATTTATATTATTTGATTCTTAAGTTTCTCTCTAAATACTTACTACTTTAATTCAATAATTTGTGTGCACCGTTGATCAAAATGTAGTTTGTTCAAAATTTTGATCTAGGTGTAACCATTGTGCGGTTACCCGGCAAAGTAAATAATGCTCAATCAGTTTTTCTTTTTAATGATTGATTCTTCAATTGCGGACGGTTGACAATAGAGTGCATCAAAATCTAATATTGCATTAATTGTTTCAGGGTGACTATCATAAACTACTAAGGAAGATGACTATTTATTGTTATATGCACCAATGGCCTCTTTAATTACGCAGACAGTGGAAGATGTCGTGTGACAGTGGCCGATATACCCAATCCTACTGTTTCATTTTCTTGATAGATTCAATTTTTAATTGAAGAAGACTTCATTTATAATAATAGGATTTGATTTATTATATTGCGACAATATAATAATAGGAGTTGATTTTTTTCTATAATATATTTTGTCTATTGTAATAGATAAAAATCATCCTATATAAAAATAGGATTTGATTTTATGTTTGATGTAAATATTTTTTTGTTTTTGGTTTTTTATTGTGACAAGAGAATTAAAACTATTAATAACAAACCAAATGTATTCATCCTATATAATAATAGGATTTGATTTTCCTTCTATAATATATTTTGTCTATTGTAATAGATAAAAATCATCCTATATAAAAATAGGATTTAATTTTATGTTTGATGTAAATATTTTTTGTTTTTTGTTTTTTAGTGTGACAAGAAAATTAAAACTATTAATAACAAACCAAATTATTTAACAATATTATCTTTCTATTTTTTTTCCTTTTATGATATGGATCATTAGTCTGAGATCAATTGATAATTTTAAAAATAAATTGCGAAAAAAAAAATAAAAATTATGTTGATAAACTAAATTTATGCTTAGTCACTCACACCGCTAATAAAATTTATATTCTCCATATTTATAAAGGTAAGATAATGGTTGGCATATGTATGCATTTTTTAATATTAAGATATGAGAAGTATTAAACAATAAAAAAAGAAAAAAAAATAAAGATCAAGATCCAATAAAATAAAGATAATCATAAAAAATAATAAAAATATTTAGCTTGAGATAAAGTTTTTTAGAATTCAATCTTATTATTGACTTGAGATAAGATAATTGATTAAAAAGATAAAAATATTTAATTATGATTGATAATAACAAATGTGATAATCATATTTAAAAAAAAATTACTTCATCCATCACATAAATATAAAAGATCATGTTCAATTTTGATTTAATATTTATTTATCATAATAAATTTGATAATCGTATATAAAAATGTCAATTTATCCATAAAATAAATAAAGAATATCTCATATAAAAGTGTTACATTTTTTATTCATATGATGAAGTACAAAATTTATCAATAAGATCATTTAGATTAATTTTTTAAATTATAGGGTTTGATTTGAACTCTTACCTTTTTGTATAATTATTTTTTTTGTTGTTTAATAATAATCTTTACTTAATAATAAAAATAATAATAATTTTTGATTTAAATTATTTAATATAAAAAATTAAAATATAAATAACCCGTGCATTGCACGGGGTAAGCTAGTTATATAAAATATTGATAAGTTTTATGAGTTTAATAAATTTTAACAGTTATGATGAAAAATATTAAGTATCAAAATCTTATTAATATAATATTAATAGTCTAATATTAATACTTTATTGTAAATGCCTTTGGAAATTTAGGAATCACAATTAATTATAATAATTTTTATTACGATTATGATTTTCCATTTATTGTTAACAAGTAATATTATATCATATAAAATTTTAAATTGTTGACTTTGTTTTTTATTGTAATTGTTGACTTTGTTATTTAAACATCAATGGATAGTTAAAATCTTTATCTTATCAAATTTTGCAAACTTTAATGGACTTTGATATATTCCTCCGATCTCAAATATAACTAAATAAAAATATTTTATTAGTGATCTCAAATTAATCAGTCTTTAAACTAAACTAATATATTTGACTAAAATTTTATGAGTCTTTAAATTAAACTAACATATTTGACTAAAATTATAATTTAATTATTAATTTTTTAGATATTTTAATTTTTTTTTACGTTTATTAGTATATTATTTAAATCATAATGTATTTCATGTCGAAAAAGGGAATCAAAATAAAAGCAATCATAAGTAATTTGTAACTGCTATAAATTAATCATCAATAAAAAGTTATAAAACTCAATAATAATAACATGTGTCATAATAATAAATATTTGAATAATATAACTTAATAGGAATAAACACCTAAGTTAATAAGAATAAAGTTTTGTAACCACCACCCAAATTAATAATTAATAAATTCAATTTAAAATAAATATTTTCGAAATAATAAAATAATACTTTTACAACATTTCACATATGATTTGCGTTTAATTTAATGAAGCTAAGATAATTTAGAAAAATAATTGAAAATAACTTGACGGATTACCCACGGGTTCTTCTGAACTCGAGAGATATAGAGTTGAGTTTTACTTTTTTATCCATGTTCTCCTTAACCCATATTTGTACCTATCTTGATTCTCATGCAGAGTTAGGATTGGTAAAACCCGTTCCAAACCCGATTTATTGTCATGTCTAATATCAAATTGTGCAGATTTTTATGAATAGTAATTAAGTAATTAACTTTTTTTAAATAGTAATTAACTTTAATTAAAATAGTATTTGTTTTTTATTTCCTTTCGTAAATGTTCCACTTTCATATTTTACTGTACCTGTTATATATTTTTAATTCCCAGGCTCCCAGCTTATATCCTAATAAACATATTGATTCTTTCCTTGTTTCCCCTTTCGTCTTTCACCGGCTCTTAATTCTCTATCTTAATCGACATGTAAAAAATTTACACCTTCCTCGATACCCAAAAGCATAACATAGCATAAAGACATTAGAGTTTTCTAAATTTTTTTGAGTAAAAGCAGCAAGAACAATGGATGGTAGACTAATTCAACTTCATATAATGTTTTATTTAATTTCCATCGATTCAATCATCCTTAATGATTCTTAAATTACAAGTTGGCATGTGAGGATCACGTACAACAGCAGGTTTTACCACCACTTAGGTTACCTTTGCCTGGATTCCCACCACCTCCATGTCCACGCCCTGGTTCGATAAGGATGCATTTACCCGGTGTCCCACATTGACTAGTACAACCATTATCATCGGCACAAGGTCCAATACATAGAGCGAATTGATCTACAATCCATATATATGTAGTTCATATTATCACCATGAAATAATAAAGAAAATTACTATGAAGAAAATTGCACATAGGTAAAAACTATAGTAATATAAAATCTATTATTTGATATTTGTTCACTTACCACCGCTACCATGGGAGAATGAGAGAACAACAATTAAGATTGCAAAGATAAATTTAAGAGGAGTCATAGAATCAAGAGGGCGAGTCATTTGTATATTGCTTTTGACACTTTCAATATGTAATATTCAACAAGCTTGATAGGTTTATATAATGTGTCCGAGGAATGTTAGGGAGGGTTGGGTTTGTAAAGTTTATCAAGGATATGATAGATCTTACGAATTTAAAAGTATCCACATAGATTACGGATATCCGCCATCAATTTTTTTCACATCGATGGCAAGATTAAAGTCACAATCTAATAAATTATAAGATAATTCTTTATAAATTATATCAACTTTTGTTTTTAATTTTTAATTTTTTTAATTTTTAATTTAATGTAATATAAAATTTTTTTAGTATATATCAATATACAAACCACTATATATCCATATATCATTGCCAATAAAAAAATCTACTTCATTTGTCCCATTATCTTGATAAGAAAAATCAAAATACTTTCCAAAATTAAGGTGAAAATAATAAAAAATAATAATAATTATATTTATAATTAAGGAAAGACAAATTCTATTATTAGAAAATAATATTTGATTCATTGTTAATAAAATCAAAATTAAAATTAAAGATAATGATAATATAATATATAATATTCATTTGTAATTAATGCACAACATTAATTATTATTTTCGTTAATTTTTTTGATTTTTTTAATCAAAATAATGAAAGGAACGGAATATTATATACTCCCTTCGTCCATATGTATAAGATCTTTTTGGATGAAAATTTTTGGTCATAAATATAAATTTTTTTATATTTTTTCCAAAATTACCTCTAGCATTTATTTGTAGTTTTCTAATTTTTAGTGAAAAGATATAATTTAAAATTATCAATTTTAATATAAAATTTATTTCAATACATAATTAGTATAAAGGATAATTTTGGAACAATAAACTAAAATTTTTTGATTCCAATGTAAAATTTGATTATGAATACTCGGGGTGAGAACGAATAGGATAAACCCCAATGTCTCTTCTCCATATTGCCCTTATTATCAATTCTCATATTCCCAAAAAAAAGTACCAAATAACATTTATCAAATCTCATATTCCCATAAAAAGAAATACCAAATAACCATTTTTTATTTTGTCAGCTTATTATTTTTTATTCTCCGGTATCCAAGTTGCCAACATCCCTATTATTGGTGTTATAGTGCAGAAGATAAATTAATCAAAGAGAAAATAATATATACATTGATATTTTAAAGTTTATATATATATATATATATATATATATATAATATCAGCAAATTATTTATCAATGATGAATTATTGATTATTGACTTGCAAGTAAAAATTATGAGATTAATGGGTGTATCCTGTCGCTGTAACGTTTTTTACACAATCAGTCTATCATCCATCATTCATTTGAATTAATTTTATTTGAAAGTCAACGATAATAAACACATAAATGGTGAATAATACACTGATTGTGTAAAAAAAGAAAAACCTTTGCACTGTCTGTACACCATTTATTTTCTCAAAAAATTTATATATGAATTATAAATAATGTATCGATAATATAAAAACTTTATATTGTCAGTCCACATATATTATAATCTTTATCAAATGTAGTCATGCTTATCTCTTTTTTTTTTTTTAATAATAAACTGGGCCAAAGCCCAAAGCAAAAGAAACTACACAATCATTGTGGGGAGATTTACCCCATAGGTATCCTCACAAATCAGAGGAAAGACAGATAAGAGAGGGGAATCAAGGAAAGAGTAGCCAAACGGAATATCATGACAAAGATTTTCCAAGGCATCAACACAACGATTAGCTTCCCTATAAATGTGCTTCAGGTGGACAATCCATTCTCTTTCAAGGAGAGTCTAAATTTAACGAAGCAAAGCAGCACAATGATGAGTTGCAGTGCACCCATTCTGAACAAGAGAGATCGAAGTTTGAGAATTCATTTCCACCATAATACGCTCAACCCCTAAGTCCTTCACCCAAAGAAGACCACACAGTTCAGCTTTGACCGAAGAAGAAACACCAAGATTATAATAGAATTGTAACACCCTATTTATAATTACCCTTAATTACCCAATAGTAAAAAGATGAACTTAAAAATTTCTTTTTAAAACATTTTTAAATTAAAATAATCTCCGTGAAAACGAACGGAGTTTCCTTTGTTTCATTAACGTTTCCAAAATAAAGTTTTCCTGTAACCTGTTATAAACAAAATATTCTTTTCATGCGGAAAGCCAACAAGGCCAAAAATGTCATTATGCATGAAACGCATTCACATTAAGGTTAATTACATCAGAGATAGTGTAACATCCCTAATTTTATTCCAAGCCTAATTTGTGATTTAATAGATTATTAATGTAGGGAATGGGTAGATTAATTATTTAAAGAATTTTGGGAGAAAGGCGACTAGTAATTATAAGTACTAGGGGTTTTATAGGAGGCATTTGTAGCAACGGGCAAAATTATCTAAGCGAAATCGGGGGTTAAATCGGCGTTTTAAATGTTAGATATCGACCGAAAAGGGAAAATTAGGAATAAAATATCCATAGCTTTAAACCCAATTTCCACCGTTGGATGTGAAGTTTAGGATTTTAGGAAGCTTGTCTCAAAATTTGAACAAGATCCAACAGTTATCGAAAAAGTTATGGCGATTTGAAGTCGGGACCCCCCAGGGCACGCCCAGGCGCACCGGGGCATCAGTTGGTGCGCAAACCAGGAGGTTCTGCGCCCAGGCGCGCCATGACCCGCGCCCAGGCGCGCGGGGCTGCATCTGACGCGGAAATTTGGTGCGTGTGGCACCTCTTGAGCCACACATTTTGGCTTTCTTATGAAGCCAACCCCTACTTCTTAAAAACCTCTTCTTTCACGCCTTAACCCAAATGAAGGAAGCACCAAACCCTCATCCTCCTCTTTCCCTTGCTTCCACCGTGCCTCTCTCACTCACCAAGGACCCAAGCACCATCACCACATTTCTTCTTCCTTCAACCATCAAGCAACACCATAGTCCTAGCTCCAAGTCATGGCAAAGAGTATGAACTTCTTTTCCTCTTCCCACCATTGGCGCACACCCTTCCTTCCTCCTTGGGCATCATCGCCTCTTCTCTCTCTCTCCATCAACCATAAAACCAAGTTCTCACCCTTAACCATGGCACCCAAGCTCTAATCTTTTCCATTTGATTTTCCATTGAGTTCAAGCACCAAGGACCTTCATTCCTCTCTCCATGGTTTCGTTCTTCTCAAGCAAAAATAGAAGGAAATGGGCCACCGACATACCGACGTTCACCGACACCGACCGAAACCGACTCGGTCTTGCCCTCGGTCACTAAAAATGCTTCTAGGATCACCGCCCCGTCACGTCGGCGAGCTTCGACGTTAATCGGTGCGGAGTGTGGAGCCACGGGTCAAGGTTTTCTCTTTAGATTGTCGGTTGAGGTAAGAGGGGTTTGTGTTACCTTTCCTAAGGATATAGATTCTAGGTTGTTGTAATGATGACTAGGGGTAGATAATTAATTAAAAGAATAAACCTTAGGATATTTAAAGTGTATGAAATGAACCTTAGGGGTAATTAGTATGTTAATGGTTAATTATATATTAATTAAATGATTTTGTTAAATTCTCTTTTGTTAATATTAAAGCAGGAAGTGAAGAACCCTAGGGAGTTGACTTAATTTTATAGTACTCTGAGACATACCTGAGTATGTCGACTGTTTTGTTTACCAACCGTGGATAGTTATTTGCCGTTGATGTATGTTCATATTTTGCTTGGTTGGTTTATTTGTAAAACAAATAATGGACTAAGTGTTAACGTAGGCAAGCCTTATAGAAAGGGATAAGCAAGGAGGAAAGGATGGGAAATTATGAGTGAGTAATTGAAGATTGGACTAAGGATAAATAGCTTGGGAAAAAGGAAATGATGTTTATTATTAAATGAGTCATAAATTAGAGTATGGTGATTGAGCGACAAGGAACCTTAACGGATGTTGTGCTTGATTCAATTTGTTAAGTGCGAATGTGACCATAATAGTTATTTGATGATATGTGTTATTGAGATGATGTTTGTGTTTGAACATTCATGTGAATTGTCGATGTTTATGAATTAAGTGCTTATTATGTTAAACGAATGAGATATGATTTTATTTAAAAACCAAGGCAAAGAATGGAAATCAAGTGTGAATTAAATGATAATGGAAAGTGCAGTTGAATTGAGTATCGGTGCATTGACAGACTAGGTGCCCCTGCTGGGTGTACCAAATTCCCAAGGGCCAAGTGCTCACCAGGCTAAATTCCCATTAGGTCCAAATGCCCTGTTAGGCGTCAATGCACCACGACTTAATTCACTACCGGAATAAAAGAAATAGAATGTGTTGGAAATATGAAAAAGAGAATGAAACCCCATAATTGGAATGTACAGTGGTACATGGAAATTATGGTAGCATGAAACCCCATAATTGGAATGTACAGTGGTACATGGAAATTATGGTAGCATAGCTTGACAGGGTGAAGCCTTTTGGGTGAGAAAGTCCTTGTTGAGCGAGAGACCCTTGGGTGTGCCAAATGCCTGGCAGGAGCGTTAAATTCCTAGTGATGCAAACCGGTTGTAACCGGGAGTGTTGTACAGACGTGGTAAGACGTGATCGCGCATTGGGCGCGAACGTAGTAAAGACGTGACTGGGACACACTGAAAGTGAGAAATGTGAATTTAATGAATGAAAAGAGAATGAAAAGGTTTTATGAAAATAATGATATATGTACGTGAGTTGGTCAATTCATGAGTTTGGAATTTGGAATGTGGGAATGCTAATACAAGTGAAAGTGAAAAGTAATTTAAGGTTGAATGTGGAAATGCTAGGAAAGTGGTGGGTACATAGAACTTATTTCATCGAAAATGAGCCGGTACGTAATTACCGAAAAAGAATATAAGGTTAACAGATAATTTTTACTGTAATAGAGCCTAGTTTGTCAGCTATGCTTCTTAGAAGCTATTTTCCTTAGTACTGTGTAATGCTACCCTTCTTGCTATATTTTTACAGGTACCGAAGGAGCATACACGTGTCTCGCCGAGCAGGACTACATTCCACCACGTGGAGTGTATATAGTATTTAGCAACCATCTGTCGGTCATGGGTTATTTTTGGGAATTTTATTGTGTTGCATTTACTTTGTATTTTGAGAAACTAAGAGTTTGAGAAAATGTTTGTATATCCATGGAAATAATGTTCTAAGTGGACTGAATAATATTTTGGGTCCTGCTGGTCTCTGATGTATTTAAATCCACTTCGGATAAACTTTACAGGTTAAAGTAATATTTTGGAAATGCCTTACAAACAAAGAAAACTCCGTCCGATTTCACGGAGAAGTTTTATAAATGAACAACAGGATTATGAGTTTTCGTATGAATTTAAACTAATCAAATGGTTTTCAACAAGAAATTTTCAAGTCCCTATTTTAATATTATGGGTAATTATTATAGGTGTTACATTTATGGTATCAGAGCAGTTTTTCCTCGGTCCGAAGGGAGTAACTCATTACTCCTGTAGTTACTCATCAAGCGAGTAACTTGAAATAGAAATAGAACTGCTTTCTGATTTAGTGAGTGTCATTACTAGTATGGTAATAGAAATAGTTACGAAGTCTAGTGTGGTAAGTACTCTAGATTTTCTTAGGCTAGACTGAGCTAATGAGGGGTGCGTTTAGCATCTGGCGATTTCTTTCGAGAAGCATGGTAAGCAATTGAAAATCTTTTCTAAGTTCTTTTATGTATGTTAAAATCACCATGCTAAACCTGAAAATCTTGTGGAAATCAATGAGTCATATTTAGAAGTGGATGAACGACGAGACTAAGGAAAGCAATACCCCAACGGGCAAGAGCACTAGATTGCTACCCCACCGGGAGGAAGCGATCTTTAGTTTCGCGCCAAGTAAGCCAATTCTAAATGTGATGCACCAAACAAGATTTCAACGTTTTGAAACTAATAGGTTGAGGAAATTCAAACTTAAGTGAGACGAGAATGGTCTTATCATCGATATGATGTGTAATTGAGCCTGATCACCTCAAGTATACATCTATTGGGAGATATCATCATCCTGTCCTTAAGTTTCGGCGAGTAGTTTGGGAATTTAGTGAGATCCCAAATTTAGGAGGATTAGAGGTCTTTGTCATAGGTTTCCGTATGCGTAAATATTTTGGAATTAGAGTTGCGCAACGGAAGTGTAGGAAGTATTGTCTTGTCTTAAGATAAGAGGAGCAACTAGTTTAGGAGTCCTAGTTAGCTATGATAGATTTCTAGGATTTATGTGTTTAGAAATGAATTTAGGAAACCCTAAGATAGTACATAGTGATTGTCCTAAGTTTAGACGAATAGATGCTTGAAATTTTAGGTAGTGCATAGAGTTAGCATAAATGCTTGTATTGAATTAATGTGATGCTATGTATTGTTTTGTGTTTGCCTAATTGTGAGATTGTGAATCTCGATAATAGTTGTTATTGTTTGGACATGTGAGTGTTGAAAACTGTTTTAAGCATAAAACCGTTCGAAAACTCCTTTACAAAATGGTGTTGCTATCAACAGGTCGTTTAGTTCCCAAGCATCATAATTTTAAAAGTCAGGAACCATTCGACTCTTAAGTGTGATAGTAACCCCAATGAATTTTCATGTTTTGAAATTGAATTCAAAAAAATGAATATCACTGTTTTAACAGAATTTAGTGCTAAGTCGTATCGCGAAATTTGGAAAAAGTTGATTAATAAACCAAGGATTCCTAAGTAATCAAGTGGCGAACTAATTCATTCTTTTAATCAATCCCCATGCTGATTAAATAGGAACCCTTCTATGTGACTTTACTCAATTCGGAATGAAGCTTAGTTGTCAAACCCAAAGTCAAAGGGGAATGTGACTATTTTGATTGTTTGAGAAGTATTAAAATAAAATTTCTAGTAAACCACATACCCCCTTTCTCATTGAGTTTGCTAATCTTGAAAAAGCATATACACCTTCACCTAAATTTCCTGAAGTTAGATGGTGGAAATCCTTTAAAAAAAATAAAATAATATATATATGCTTTGCTTTATAAAATTTGTTTTTGGAATTTCATCCTAGTTATTTGTCATGAACGTGTCAAGGTTTAAAAGTGTAAAATAAATTTTCCTGATTTAATCTTTTCCTAAGAATTTTACGTAAAAAAAAATCAAAATGGTTTTCCATCAAGAAAGGAACTTGATTTTTCAAGAATAATGAACCTATCGACACACCATCACATCAATATTGTTGATGTGCTACCTTGATTTATGCATATATAAATTCCTTCCTTATATGATAAGCAAAATTTCTAAACATCGGTGAACGCATACATGTTTTACGGCATATCCTTTTGATTTTATTAATGCATAAATGCACAAACGAATTTCCCGAACGCTATTCTGATTTACATAAAGATACACATATTTTGGATGTATGGGATTTTATTTATTGAATTTTGGAACCATACAAAGTGATTGATTTTATCGAAGTTTTATCTTGGTATGCATAACTTGAATGTGTGAACAAATCATGGGAAACCATGCAAATTTTCAAACTCTTCTTGGATTGCATTTGAAATGTGTGCAGCTTACTTAAGATGTGTGCATAGATTTAGACCCGAGTTCTAGGGCTGATTCAGGGAGATCAGGATTAGATTGGAATCAGGTAGAGGTTGCCAAGTTAGTGTTTGCAATTATGCGCTGATATGAAATGTTGGTGTGCATATTTGAATTCTGATTGTTATGTATGTGCTAACTGCTTATTTGTCAATGAGTGTGATTGCTTAGGACTTAAGAATAGTGCCTAAGTTATAGATCACTAGGTAGGTTGTGATTAGATCTCTGTTAATGCTGCCGTTTAGATCGAGTGTAGATATAGTTTTGGGTTGATTTGAATGCGGAAGTTATTGAGTGATAGTGCTATTTGTAAATCGGACAATGACCCTATCGTTGATGGATATGAGATTAGACTAATACCCCTAATCTTATGTTTATTGATGATTGATGTCATCTGAGGACTATAAATGGCACAAGACCAATCAAGCCTAGAATTTAAGAACCAATTTGATTAGCACCTTTTCCAGATGTTTAAAGTAAAATGTCTGGGAAAAACCCAGTTGACCTTAGAAGCCATCTCCAATCTAATGGAGAAAATTGCTCTCGATTTTAGAAACCTTAGGTTTATTAAAAGTCTTTTTATTAGAACTCTTGCAGTGTTTGATCGACATCGGAGTAAACCTCAAGAACCTTAGAGCATTTTGCTTCTAGTCTAACCAAACTAAACCACGATTTGTATTCTTCTTTGGATGCATGAGTCCGGTGGCATACTTAAGCAAGGTAGTATGCCGATTCAAAGTGGGGGAGTAGGACCTAGTGCAGTGTGCATTGTAGTTTAGAAAACCCTTTGTTGGGATGGTTCTCCATTTGAAGGAATTTGACGAAATTTCGGGGACGAAATTCTAATAAGTGGAGGAGAATTGTAACATCCCTAATTTTATTCCAAGCCTAATTAGTGATTTAATAGATTATTAATGTAGGGAATGGGTAGATTAATTATTTAAAGAATTTTGGGAGCAAGGCGACTAGTAATTATAAGTACCAGGGGTTTTATAGGAGGCATTTGTAGCAACGGGCAAAATTATCTAAGCGAAATCGGGGGTTAAATCGGCGTTTTAAATGTTAGATATCGACCGAACAGGGAAAATTAGGAATAAAATATCCATAGCTTTAAACCCAATTTTCACCGTTGGATGTGAAGTTTAGGATTTTAGGAAGCTAGTCTCAAAATTTGAACAAGATCCAACGGTTATCGAAAAAGTTATGGCGATTTGAAGTCGGGACCCCCCAGGGCACGCCCAGGCGCACCGGGGCATCAGTTGGTGCGCAAACCAGGAGGTTCTGCGCCCAGGCGCGCCATGACCCGCGCCCAGGCGCACGGAGCTGCATCTAACACGAAAATTTGGTGCGTGTGGCACCTCTTAAGCCACACATTTTGGCTTTCTTATGAAGCCAACCCCTACTTCTTAAAAACCTCTTCTTTCACGCCTTAACCCAAATGAAGGAAGCACCAAACCCTCATCCTCCTCTTTCCCTTGCTTCCACCGTGCCTCTCTCACTCACCAAGGACCCAAGCACCATCACCACATTTCTTCTTCCTTCAACCATCAAGCAACACCATAGTCCTAGATCCAAGTCATGGCAAAGAGTATGAACTTCTTTTCCTCTTCCCACCATTGGCGCACACCCTTCCTTCCTCCTTGGGCATCATCGCCTCTTCTCTCTCTCTCCATCAACCATAAAACCAAGCTCTCACCCTTAACCATGGCACCCAAGCTCTAATCTTTTCCATTTGATTTTCCATGGAGTTCAAGCACCAAGGACCTTCATTCCTCTCTCCATGGTTTCGTTCTTCTCAAGCAAAAATAGAAGGAAATGGGCCACCGACATACCGACGTTCACCGGCACCAACCGAAACCGACTCGGTCTTGCCCTCGTTCACTAAAAATGCTTCTAGGATCACTGCCCCGTCACGTCGGCGAGCTTCGGCGTTAATCGGTGCGGAGTGTGGAGCCACGGGTCAAGGTTTTCTCTTTGGATTGTCGGTTGAGGTAAGAGGGGTTTGTGTTATCTTTCCTAAGGATATAGATTCTAGGTTGTTGTAATGATGACTAGGGGTAGATAATTAATTAAAAGAATAAACCTTAGGATATTTAAAGTGCATGAAATGAACCTTAGGGGTAATTAGTATGTTAATGGTTAATTTTATATTAATTAAATGATTTTGTTAAATTTTCTTTTGTTAATATTAAAGCAGGAAGTGAAGAACCCTAGGGAGTTGGCATACCTGAGTATGTCGACTGTTTTGTTTACCAACTGTGGATAGTTATTTGCCGTTGATGTATGTTCATATTTTGCTTGGTTGGGTTATTTGTAAAACAAATAATGGACTAAGTGTTAACGTAGGCAAGCCTTATAGAAATGGATAAGTAAGGAGGAGGAAAATTATGAGTGTGTAATTGAAGATTTGACTAAGGATAAATAGCTTGGGAAAAAGGAAATGATGTTTATTATTAAATGAGTCATAAATTAGAGTATGGTGATTGAGCGACAAGGAACCTTAACGGATGTTGTGCTTGATTCAATTTGTTAAGTGCGAATGTGACCATAATAGTTATTTGATGATATGTGTTATTGAGATGATGTTTGTGTTTGAACATTCATGTGAATTGTCGATGTTTATGAATTAAGTGCTTATTTTGTTAAACGAATGAGATATGATTTTATTTAAAAACTAAGGCAAAGAATGGAAATCAAGTGTGAATTAAATGATAATGGAAAGTGCAGTTGAATTGAGTATCGGTGCATTGAAAGTGAAAAGTAATTTAAGGTTGTATGTGGAATTTCTAGGAAAATGGTGAGTACATAGAACTTATTTCATCGAAAATGAGCCGGTACGTAATTACCTGAAAAAGAATATAATGTTAACAAATAATTTATACTGTAATAGGGCCTAGTTTGTCAGCTATGCTTCTTAGAAGCTATTTTCCTTAGTACTGTGTAATACTACCCTTCTTGCTATATTTTTACAGGTACCGAAGGAGCATACACGTGCCTCGCCGAGCAGGACTACATTCCACCACGTGGAGTGTATATAGTATTTAGCGACCATCTGTCGGTCATGGGTTATTTTTGGGAATTTTATTGTGTTGCATTTACTTTGTATTTTGAGAAACTAAGAGTTTGAGAAAATGTTTGTATATCCATGGAAATAATGTTCTAAGTGGACTGAATAATATTTTGGGCCCTGCTGGTCTCTGATGTATTTAAATCCACTTCGGATAAACTTTACAGGTTAAAGTAATATTTTGGAAATGCCTTACAAACAAAGAAAACTCCGTCCGATTTCATGGAGAAGTTTTATAAATGAACAACAGGATTATGAGTTTTCATATGAATTTAAACTAATCAAATGGTTTTCAACAAGAAATTTTCAAGTCCCTATTTTAATATTATGGGTAATTATTATAGGTGTTACAGATAGCAGCAAATATAATCAAGTTATGGAATAATTGTTTAAGTTTTCCCAATAATATACTTCCTACCCATAGGAAGTGGTCCTGGACCAACCCCAAAAATAAACATTTACTATTTATACAAGTATCAAGACAATATCATCATAAATCCAAAAGATCCAGGACACTACACATGACCCAACTAATATAACTTACTCTCCCTGTGAGGGAGAGCACTCCTGTTCGGTCGGGGGTTGTGCAAACTCAATCTCAGTACCTGTGTAAAAATAGTTAGGAGGTGAGCATTACACATGAAATAGAAAAGCAGTTTCTAACTATACATAATAACCTACTAAGTCAAACACAATAAATCAAATAGCTCACACATTATCATTCAACATTCCAATCATGCTCAATCACACTCAAACATTTACATTAGTTCACTTCACCTATTTAATTGACTCTTAACCATTTCATTATTCTTTCTTTCCTTTCTTACATTCCTTTCCTTTCTTTTTTTTCTTTGCATCACTAGGATTTGATTTCACCTTCTAGGTCGTTTGGCACACCCATTAGGGACTTTGCACCTATCAGGACTTTTACACTCATTAGGCATCATCCATTAGGCAAATGCTTATTACTTCACTCATACGTAACTCATTTACTTCTATATTTGATTCATTTCCTATAATTCTTGTTTACATTTACATCTTTTTTATCTAGCTCCGAATTGATCCATTGGGTACACCGATGCCTAACGGGTCGCTTGAACCTAATAGGTCATTTTGACCTAACAGGTCATTTGGCACTCCTAGCAGGGGCACCTAGTATCAATGTCAACCAAGGATCAATTCGGTTGTACTCTCTTTAACCTTAACTCTTAATTCTTTCCCTTACTGGTTACTTATTCTTCAAGGCACACTCAATTAAGCAATATTCACACATCACACAAACATTTATCCTAACTCTTATTCTTCTTATTATTTATCCATTTCATTTCTAATTACTTATATTCAATTTGCAATCATTCCCCTAAACCATTCCACCATTCAATCACATATTCATAATAAACAACAAATATTCACAATTAGCATTGGCAAAATGGGACTTGGCCCGCGGGCCCAGGGCACAAGTTTTTGTAAAAATAATTTAATCATGCCCGTCCGGCCCGTTATTTTTCTTGGGCAGGCGGGCTGCCCGCGGGCTTGAATATTAAAAATAAAAAAAAAGAAAATCCCCTTAGTATCAACATGGTTTGCGGGCAACCGCCCGCACTTTTTTTTTTGAAAAAAATTGTACTAAAATAAAGAAAAAATATTAATTAATTATTTTTTTTAAACGCGGGCCGCCCGCGCTTGCACCTAGGGCTGGCAAGGCCTGAAAATTAGGCCTTTTGCGGGCAGAGTGCGGGCGCGGGCCTTGCCCGCCCGCCCTCCCGTTTTGCCAATGCTATTCACAATTATTCACAAGCATCAATTAGGGTTCATTTCATTTGTTTGTATAGTCATAATATTATCATCATTCACTATCCTATGGTTCATATCACAAAAACTAAAGCACACATTCTTAACAAATCACTATATACTAACTAGAAACCCTTTCCTAGGTCATGGTAACACCCACTCCTTACCTCAAACGTGAGGAGAGATAAGGAAACCTTTAGAACCCTAACTTTTCCTTTGTGCCCTAGCTCCTTAGAATGTTACTCCTTTAAGTCCCCTTTTTGAACCTCAACCAAGAAGCTACCAAATGTGTTGCGAGATGAAGGAAGAAGGCTTGATTCCACTAACTATTAGAGTAGAGAAAACATGAGTGTGGTCCTCAAGATGGGGAATTCGAATTTTCTAAGAGAAAGGGGAAAGATGTAATTTACCTTGTGTGTGAGAGAGAGGAAATGAGCTTGAGTTCACTTGCTCATAAGGTGAAGGAAGGTTGAGTGGTTGTGGCTCTCCATGAGGTGTGTAGTTCGAAATTCAAGAGAGAAGGGAAGAGAGAGAATGACGTGGGGATGATGGTAGTTGTGGGGTGATGGGGCTTGATCTTGTGCTCATGAACTTAGGGCTTGAGAGTTGATGGTGAAGATGAAAGAGATGATCATGGTGTTCATAGTTTCATGAGTTCTTGGTGAGGATGGTGGTTGTAACACCCCAAAATTTTAATCCCGGATTAATGAAAATAAAATTGCAAGGTTTATTTATAATTAATTTCTTTTACTTTAATCCCTGATTTATTATGTGTTTTATGAATGCAATTTTTGTATGAGAATACATGAATATAAATTTAATAAGTTATTTTATGAGAAATAGGAATTTTGCATATTAGTCCCTATTTTAAGACCTAAAAGTAATATTAGAAAAGGCTTTGGAGGGAAATTCAATAAAATATAAATTTTTGAAAATTTCAATCATGGTAATCGATTACCACGATTCGGTGCGTTTGATGAGTCAACTCCCAAATTTTACATGGTTAACACGAAATCAGCCCAGAGACACGTTCAAGAACATGTGTCGACCTGTATGAATTCTTTAATTTGCTATAAAATCCAGCTTGTGTTGAATCAAGCTTCATTTTTGCCAAAGTTCATCCTGAGTTGCATGTAAAAGTCAGATTAGGGTTCCTGAATTCACCCTTTCAATACTCCCTGATCTTTGAGAGTTAAACCACAAATCACACACCATTGTAAAGCTTACATCCTAAGCTTCACAAAGATACTAAAATCATGAGCTGAGAGTGAGTGTGCGAGGATAATCGAAGTCTGCAAGTTGAGGTCCCAATTCTGCAGAAGCAGAAATCTGATTTCTTGGAGCTTACTTTAGGAGTTGATTATGGTAAGCTCATGAACCCATTTGATTCCAAACATGATTCATTCTCTTGTTCTTTCTGCAGAGATCAAACCCTAACCATTTTCCCCAATTTGTTTGCATGTTTAACTTGTCAAAAATGCTGGTCTTGAACCCCTGTCTGTCATGGTGTTGCATGTACTGTTAGGAAGTGGTTTTTGTGGAATTCGTGGTTGAAAGCTATTTTTCTGTCAAATCTCTGTTAGAGCATATTTGTGTGTTAAGGGGAAAGCTTAACCTACACTAGTTTGATATTAAAGAGCATGGTTTTAATTAGAAGAGCCATCAAGAGGCTCTAAGGGCTTAGTTGATAATAGACTTTTGGTTTGGAGACCAATACATGCTCTAAAACTGATTTGAGCAAGTCATAATTGATGCATGCAAGCTAATTAGAACCTGGAACCATGTATTAATTGAGTAATTTGAGTTTTGGTATGTTGAGTTGTTGAATTTCAAGGTTTTATGCATAATTATGTGGAAATGTGCAATCGCTATGGCTTGATGTAATTTCAGTACTTGAGCATGTCCAGAATATGTTATATGACCTCTGTGAATACTTGGTTTTAGTTAAATTCAGTTAGAAATGAAAATGGTATATTAAAACCCAATTTTCAGTGCATCTGATGTCATGGTAATCGATTACCACGATTTGATAATCGATTATTAGACCATGTCTGATACAGATCATTAAAAATAAACGTAGTAATCGATTACCAAATCCTGATAATCAATCACCAGTGCAGAAAGTACTTAAAAATGTCATTTTTATTTCTGAACTATTATTTTTACATATAAATAAATATCATGGAATGCATATGGGACTTAAACATGCCTGATTAGGTGTTTTAGTTATTTTCTTGATAATGTTCTTGAAATATGATTAATTACTTGGATATATGGTTGAATAATATCAAGTAATTTAAATATCAATCAATGAAAATTATTGTAATGCATACATGCATGGAGTTGGTGATTAGATCGAATTATCATGGTTATTTGGTATAACCTGAGGAGGGCCTCTGGGAGTGCCAAACACGTTCTGCTTGATGACACATTTATTTGTCATAAATGGAAATGTGGCCAGTGTAGAGATACCGATGATGTGATTGTTACGTTGGTGCGTGACGTCTGCGAGGATGTGGCGTTTTGAATCACTTCCAAGCTTGAGCGTAATACATTTCCAAGGAATTGTATTGAATTGTACCCCGCAAAGGTGCCGAGTACACAAATTGTACATGAAGTTATAAGGTGGCCGTCCCGGAGAATGGGAACTAGTTTCTATGGAAGATAGGACTGATGATAGAACAATCATACATCATGCCATACATAAATAATTAAATGTTATTTGATTAATAACCTGAGTGTGAGCATATTATGTGCATTCCTCTTTGTCATTGATTTATACTTGTACAATGACTTGTGAATGATTACATGATAATTTCATAGTTGATATGCATATAAAATGTTAAACCTTTACTCTCTTTCGATTATGTGTATGTTATTGCTTACCCCTGTGCCCTTATAGTATAAGTAGTGCGGATCCTGAACCTAATATGCACTTGTTATGGACCATATGGACATGGATGATTGGATGCTACTCTGGTGACTTGGACTACTACTTCTATGATTACTGCTACAACTGGATCAGCTCTGGAGCCTTTATCTCTGAATTGTATACGTTAGCCCTATTTTTGGAAACTCTAGAGCATAGATCTCTATTTTTTATATATCTCTGTTTTATATATGGACTTGTTTTCTGGACTCTGTTCTTCAGATTACTTGGACTATGTATTCACCTTACTTTTGACTATATATATATATATATACATATAAATATATATTGTGTTCATAACTATTAATCATAGTCCAATAATTTTCCGCTTACTTTGATATTATTTCAAAAAGATTCGGCTGTGCCATTTCCAAAGAACAATAATGTATACCTTTGAGAAGATAAGAGATGGCTTCCTCATTAGTTGTATAGCAAAATTATATGGAGTACTTTAATGAAAAGAGAGTGTTATCTCATCCTTTATTTTATAAATACCTAAGTTACATTTTATTGACGCCAAAGAACACCGAATTTAATGTTTAATCGACATGTATATTATTTTTCCGAGACCCAGAGGTTTTGTAATAATGCACACCCTACCTATTAGAAACTTAAAGGAAATAAAGTATAAAACGAAAAGTTTTTATTTCCTATGAGTTCTAATACATTACCAAGTCCATAATAATTCCGAGTTGGGTTCATTCAATTAATTATTTCTTATTTACTCGAGTTATACGAAAAGGGTGTTGCAGTGGTTATGTTCTTGTTCTTGGGTTGATTATGAAGAGGGAATTATGTTCTTATTTTGATTTGGTGTTGGTTGATGGAGATGATTCCTCTTGAGTTTCTAGGGTTTGTTGATGATGGAAGTTGATGGTGAAGATGATGTTCTTTGTTCTTGGTTCATGAAGAAATGAGGAGAAGAATGAAGCTTGGTAGTTTAATGGAGATCTAGTGATGTTCTTGCCTTGGTTTGATGTTGGTGAGGGTTGAGGTGCTTGGTCTTAAGAGGAGAAGAAGAAGAAGAGAATGGGTGTGTTTGCATCATGAAGGGAAATGAATGAATGGTGTAGTGTATTTGTTTTATTTTTGTTGAAGAGAGTGTTTGTATGGAAAGAAAATGTGTGGCTATCATGAAAAGCTTCTCCAAGAAGCTTGGTGAGTGTGTGGTGGAGAATAGAAGCTTCTCCAAGAAGCTTGGCTTGTATGGTCCTCATAAATCTATTTTTTTTTTGCCAGACCATGAGGTAATCGATTACCTTCACAAATAATCGATTATCTCATGAATTTTGTTTCATTTTTTCCATTCCAGAGAGAAGGTAATCGATTACCTTCAAAAGTAATCGATTACCTTGCCTGATTTTCATCTCTTGCACTTCAAAATGCCATAACTTCTTCGTTAACCGTCGGACCTTGCTCAAATTTGAAAGCAAGCCTTCTAAGACCCTTATCTTCACATCCAACGCTGGAATTTGTGTTTAAAGTTGTAAATCTTTTATTTATAATTTCCTAATATAGGATGTTTATAATACCGAAAACACCGTTTCTAACGCTCTTTTGTTCATCTTTAAATCTCCTATCCGACGCCAATGCTTCTTAACTCCTTTATGGCACTCAAAGGACTCATAATTACATCATCTTAAACCTCCTTTAGCATAATTATCCTTTGAGGGTGATGAGTGAAGTGTTGTTGGTGTGTTTTGCTTTGTTCTTGTTTATTTACACATGTGTTTGAAACATGTGGCTCACATGGAAAGCTTCCTTTAGAAGCTTGGTGCTGGTTGAGAAGAGAAGCTTAATCAAGAAGCTTTGAATTTTTGACTTTTGATCAACCTATTTTTTTTATAAGAGCACGTGTGGTAATCGATTACCACCCTAGGTAATCGGTTACATCCCTTATTTCACAATTAATTGGCTCCTCACAGAAGCTAGGTAATCGATTACCCACCCAAATGTAATCGATTATCTCCCAAAAATCAAATTCTAGGGTTTCTCACAGGAGGTCAGTAATCAATTACTTTCCTCAAGGTAATCGATTACTTCCCTTAATTCAATTTTAGTACTTTTTACAAAAAGATTGTAATCGATTATCACCCCAAGGTAATCGATTACATCAACAAATTTTCATGTATTGATGGTTTTTAACTCAAGGCATTCTCCTTAACTCCTACAAGTATTTTGACCATGATTATCTCATTTAACCCTAGCTTACTCTTACGATTTCCATTAGATTGACTTAGATTTATTCTAATTAAGTTTGGAAATAAAATTCGGGATGTTACAAGAATCCCTTAATAAATCTGCCCGTCTCGTCACGAATGATACCACCACACGCCGCCTTTAGCGAATGGTGCCGAACAGAACCATCCACATTTAGCGTAAACCAGTTATCCGGTGGAGATTTCCAACCAATAAGAACTTCGTGCTTCAAATATGGCGAGTTCTTCTCACGATCATTCGCTTTTACCACCATCGAAGCATAACCCGTACATTGGTGAAGAAGAGACAAAGTCGTTTCACTATGGTTTTCGAAGATCCTTGAGTTTCTATTACGCCAGATAAACCAAGCAGCAACGCCAAAGAAAATATCCCACGGCTTATCAAACATCACAACAAACTTCTGACTGAGATTAGCACAAATCCAATCACCCAAGCACATGGAAAAGAACGAATCCCAGCAGCTAACATGGACAAAGCGCTTCCAGAACTCGGTGCTTCTACCACAATCTCGCAGAATATGCAGAATCGTCTCTAGACAATTATTACAATATGTACAAATATCATTAATACTCATGCCTTTTCTGTGCCATTCAAAATTTGTTAAGAGTTTCCCATGGCCCACTTTCCATAAGAAGGTACGAATGCGCCGTGGACCAACCCAAGCCAAAATTTTATCAAAGCGATCCTGGCTTGCCATCCCCTGATTGCTTCTCGCGAGGAGGTCATGCTTATCTCTTACGATCATAGTGTGTCATTATTATTATTACTATGAATTGGGTCAACACCATTATTGATATATATTAACTTATCTATATATATACAATTTTCCACTACACCTAAACAATTAATGCTCCCATTTAAAACTTATGATATATTTTTTTAAGAATTAAATATTAAATTTAAATTAAGCTTAACCTTAATAAATATATTTAGTTCCTAAAAGAATAAGCATAATTTACATATCTATCTACTATACTTGTATAAAAAGATCCCTTTTCGAGGTACCACGTTTGTCCGCTTAAGGAATACTCGCACTAGAGCGTTTGTAGGTAAATAACATTATTTCTAATCAAAATTATTATTGAAAATTAAATAAATTATTTATATGTGAAATCATTATCCTCATTTTGTTAAAAAAAAATAATCATTATCCTCCAAAAGATAAACCCAAAAAGATAAGGCTTCTATTTAAATTTATTTAATCTTATCTGCATGTGAAATCATTATCCTTAATTTTACAAGTTTTCAAAATCATTATATATAATACGCAATATGCATTGGATGACTCCCCAACAATATTTTAGCATTTATGCAAATTGGAATTGGCTCACAAACTTATAGATATTCGGGTAAACAACAATCTCACAATTATATTTGTCTTCAATTTTTGTATTTTTTTCGTCGTTAAGTTTTTTTAATTCTAATAATTCGCTCTCATCTTAATTTATATTATTTGATTCTTAAGTTTCTCTCTAAATACTTACTTTAATTCAACAATTTGTTTCCGTAGGTTGTTCAAAATTATGATCTGGGTGTAACCATTGTGCGGTTACTCTGCAAAGTAAATAACGCTCAACCAGTTTTTTTTTGTAGTGATTGATTCTTCAATTGCGGACGGTTGACAATAGAGTGCATCAAAATCTAATATTGCATTAATTGTTTCAGGGTGACTATCATAAACTACTAAGAAAGATGACTATTTATTGTTATTTGCACCAATAGTCTCTTTAATCACGCAGATAGGGGAAGATGGCGTGTGACAGTGGCCGATATACTCAATCCTACTGTTTCATTTTTTTGATAGATTCAAGTTTTAATTTAAGAAGACTTCATTTATAATAATAGGGTTTGATTTATTATATTGCGGCAATATAATAATAGGAGTTGATTTTTTTTCTATAATATATTTTGTCTATTGTAATAGATAAAAATATCCTATATAAAAATAGGATTTGATTTTATGTTTGGTGTAAAAAAATTTTTTGTTTTTGGTTTTTATTTGTGACAAGAGAATTAAAACTATTAATAACAAACCAAATGTAATCATCCTATATAAAAATAGGATTTGATTTTCCTTCTATAATATATTTTGTCTATTGTAATAGATAAAAATTATCCTATATAAAAATAGGATTTGATTTTATGCCTGATGTAAATATTTTTGTTTTTTGTTTTTTATTGTGACAAGAAAATTAAAACTATTAATAACAAACCAAATTTTTTTAACAATATTATCTTTATATTTTTTCCTTTTATGATATGGATCATTAGTTTGAGATCAATTAATAATTTTAAAAATCAATTGCAAAAAAAACTAAAAATTATGTTGATAAACTAAACTTCTGCTTAGTCACTCGCACCACTACTAAAATTTATATTCTCCATATTTATAAAGGTAAGATAGTGGTTGACATATGCCTGCATTTTTTAATATTAAGATATGTGAAGTATTAAAAAAAAGAAAATAAAAATTAAGATCCAATGGAATTGAGATAAGAGCAATGCTATATGACAACAAAAAAAATAAAAATCAAGATGGAACAACATTCACGGGGTAGTGGTGAATGAAATGAATAGTTGCATATAATAAAAAACCACTGTGCGTGCACGAAAATGTAATTCGTACCAAATAGTATTTTCCTAAAAATAATCATAAAAAATAATAAAAATATTTAACTTGAGATAAGATAAAGATTTTTAGGATTCAATCTTATTATTGACTTGAGATAAGATATAATTGATTAAAAAGATAAAAATATTTAATTAAGATTAATAACAACAAATATGATAATCATATTTAAAAAAATACTAATTGTACAAAAAAAATTACTCCATCCTCACGTAAAATAAATAAGGAATATCTCATATAAAAGTGTTACATTTTTATATTCATATGATGAAGTACAAAATTTATCAACAAAATCATTTAGATTAATTTTTTAAATTATATGGTTTGGTTTGAACTCTTATCTTTTGTATAATTATTTTTTGTTGTTGTTCATTAATAATCTTTAATTTATAATAAAAATAATAATAATGTTTAATTTAAAATATTTAATATAAAAAATTAAAATATCGATAATTTGTACATGGGATAAGAGCTAGTATATAGATAATTCTTTTCAACTCAACTACACAATTACATGATTATTTTAAACGTCAATCAATCTCTTTCATCCTCCTTATTCAAAGCGTGATCTCTTCTCCCTTAGCATAACTATCCAGGATTTTCTCCTTATTTGAAGCATGTAAGTGTAGCTAGCACCTCCTTTCCTATCTTTCTTTGATACTTTATTTATTACTCCCTCCAGTCCTATTTATAAGTCACATTCTAGAAAGAATCTTTGGTCCTATTTATAAGTCACTTTGTATTTTCTAGGAGACATTTATTGCTATTTTCTCTTATTTGCCCTTTGCCCATTAATGTAAAGTAATACATTGTGAAATTCCCAATGCAAGTTAAGAGGGTAAGATTGTAATATTGAAATATTTTTTTAAAGTTTCAAGAAACCTAACTACCCTTCTTGGTCCAAGTGATATGGTTAAGTATGCCCTATAAATAGCATCAGAAGGAGTATATTATATCATCGATATATATTATTATCAATTAGTGAACGTACAGATCCCATCGCACAGCTTGAAGGTATTAAATATTAATTGTATAGACATTCGGAATTATTTATGGAGCAGAACTATGATAGTTGGGCGGAGCTTATTCCTGAATTATTGAATGAGATTGCAAAGTGGTTTTATTGTTATAATGATTATGCTCACTTCCGTGCCGTCTGCAAACATTGGAATACGGGGTTACCAGTTATTCCAAACCACTATCCATATCCATGGTTATTTATTCCTCCTGAAAATGAAAATGATGATATGATTCGTGCTGCAGAGCGGATGAAGGTCCATCACATAATATTGAGTTTGTCTATGCATTCTACTTTTTTACTCCGTTCTTTTTTATTCAAATACCCCTTGATCACAACCTTGCTGAAAGGGATGCCTTTGCCTGCGGACGGTGTTAAGACATTTGAACTTTCATCCAAAGCCAAATCCAAATATAAGCTAGACTAAAGAAGCTATGGTTAAGAATAGAGGAGGTGCCAAAGCAATGCTTAAGAAGAACTTGGAAGTTGGAGGATGATGATTGCATATATGTTATTAATTGTATCAGCCTATCAGGGTTAGTTGCCATGAGTTTTTATTTCCCTTGTTTTATACTCAATCATTATTATAAATTGCTTAGCAAATAGCAATTTCCCAAATGATGTTAAGATTAAAAATAGGATTCCTAGTATGCAGGGAACAAAGGACGGACAAAAAATCTTAGTAAAATTTCATTTATTTTTAGAATCTTTTGTTACAACAGTTATGCCTCTTTTTAGTGAACCCAAATGCCTGTCTACAAGCAGAACACTGAGACTGCTCAGCGCCAGATACCCATTTATGAAGGCATATGGCTGCAGAGTAGTTCGAAACACATGCAATATATTTCACATGTTTATCCTTCAACGCTACAACCAAAGTTGGTGTTTTTCGATCCTCGACATCTCCATGACCCAATCTCCCATTTGCACCCTTCCCCCATGTATAGTAATCTCAATCATTATACTCAATCATTATTATTTGTTTTATATGGCCATTCTCAATCATCTTTCTTATCGCATACCATCGTATTGACATTTAGCTTTTATCCTTGCGTGCACGGGTTATTGATATTTTAATTTTTTTATTAAATATTTTAAATTAAACATTATTATTATTTTTATTATAAAGTAAAGATTATTATTAAACAATAACAAAAACTAACTATATAAAAAGGTAGGAGATCAAACTAAACCTGACACTTAAAAAAAATTAATGTAAATGGTCTTAATGATAAATTTTGTACTTCCTCATATGAATAAAAATGTAGCACTTTTTATCTCGTATATTCCTTATTTATCTTACGCATAAATTGACATTTTTATATATGATTATCAACTTTATTATGATAAATCAAAATTAAATCAGAAATAAACATTCTGATTTTTTTGTTTGATGATATTATGAGATAAATCTTATATTTATGTGAGGGATGGAGTAGTGTTTTTTTACAATTAGTTTTTTTTTAATATGATTATCAAATTTATTCTTATTAATTAATGAAATATTTTTATCTTTTTCATCGATTATCTTATCTCAATTTAATAATAAGATTGAATCCTAAAAATCTTTATTCTTATTGTTCTAATCATTTTTATTTAAATTTTTTCTGCAAAGATAATATCATCTATTAGCGAACAATTGGATATTTGTCATTGAAGTTTAGGAATAGAAGAATAGGCGCATGAGGAAGACTATTTTTCTGGAACTCAACAATATAAACAAAAATTAATATAAAAATCAACAACAACATACCATAGAAAAGATTTAATAATATAAATCTTAGTAGCGGTGTGAGTGATTAAACATAAATTTAGTTTACCAACACTACAAGAAATTTGCCATATACCTACAGTTAAAATCCGTTGGTAAAACACAAATAACCGTAGGTATAGCACAAAAAACTTATACCAACGGCGAGTTGGTTCCGTCGTGTTTAAGTCGCTATACCTACGGTTTTTCTCTATCGCTATAGTTTATAGCTACGGAATTGGAATTTGTCGGTAAAAGGTTAAACTCTATACCTTCGGTTCTCCGTCCATAGCTACAAGTTTTAGTGACGAATTATATTTTTTTGTACCTACGGTTTTTCCCCATCACTATAGGTTTATGTTACAGTGGTATTGTGTGTTAGTAAAAGATTGGACTTGTACCTTCGGTTTTTTGTTACATCACTGTAGGTTTTAGCAATGACACTAAAACCTATTGGTATACCGATATTGATAACAATATGCAATAAAATAAATTTGTACAACCAAAAATATCAATAACATTAAAAATTAAAATAAAGTCTTACACCAGCCACACCTTGAACCTATTCGAATACACCTCAGTGAAGTGTTTGCTTCAGAATGTAACATTATACAAAATAATTAACTTACACCAAAAAGAATTGTCTGATACAATGATCTCATGCATAGCTCTGTAGCTTTCTTCGTTAATAAATTAACTACACAACAAACCTTAAATTAAATGGCAATTGTGGATAGCTCTTTCAACCAACTCATATCTTGTGCCACAGTTGTAACTTGTAATGACTTGTTCAACCAAAATGCTCATGCCAAAACCATATGAACTCCAAGAATCTGATACAGAAAGATAATAGCAGCTTAATCCAAGCTTGTATTTCCAACTTGTTTTCAGTGCTTAATCTGTTGATGTGGTATTTTCACCAACAACCCAGTACTGCTTGACAGCAATTAGTATCTTCTCAGGAACAAGAGGAATATCTTCTGGTCGCAAAATCCGGTCCATCTCAAGAAGAATATCTTCTGCATTAAATCTGCATTTAATTATCATACACATGCTTCAGTCACAAGAATGAACATTGAACACAACTTCTGAAAAAGGAAAGAGACATAACTAAAACTAAGTGTTTCAGCTAATGGCAAGTTAAATCCACATAACATGTTACAAGCTCCATACTCCAAGCTCCATACTCCAGGGAGCTACTCAAACCTAAACTCATCATGAGACATGCTTAGATGCCAAAAAGCCCATTAAACAGGAAGAAAATTTACTTCTAAAAAACTTCATTAAACAAAAAATAGACATAAAAGCTGATACAAAGGACTCTTACTATAACATACATGTTATTACCACAATTGGCAGAGCATCACAAGATATCCAAAAAAGACAGACAAACTTAACAAAATTAATGGGGAAAATATGAAAACCTGTTTTGCAGCTTGTTTTAGTTTAAATCTAAAACATCTCCTCTCATTCCTCCTCCTCCTCATTAATGCCAATATGATTATCAGCATCAACTTCGAAGAAATCGTTATCATCATCAACTGCTGTCCTAACCAAATCATTGCCATTTTGAGCAGCTTCATTGGTAACATGCATTGGTTGCTCATGGATTTCTTCAATTACATTTGATTCTTCATCACCCATATCATAAATATCTCTAACCTTTGCATTCAAAACAACAGGCCAATCCTTGTTTCTATCATCATATATGTAAAATACCTTTTTCGCTTGTGATGCAAAAACAAAGGGGTCATCACAAATATCTTTCCCAGTATGTTTCAAGTGGTTAAAATTCACCATGGTCATCCCAAACTTATCTTTTTTAACACCTTTCTTGATATCAACCCAATCGCATTTGAATAACACAACCTCGTATTTTCCGGAATAATCCATCTTGAATATATCAGTTAAAGTGCCATAGTAATTAATTTCATCCTTTGTGGTCTTGGTCTTTACAACTACTCCACTGTTTTGTGTTTTCAAGAACCTCTCTCTCGACCTTGTGTGGAACCTAGAGCCATTAATCACATAACCAGTGTATCTCCTTACAACCTCAGATGGACCACGAGCTAACCATCTAAGTTCATCAGTAACCTGAGGGCTCCCTTGTTCATCCAAGCGCTTAATCTACCATATTTCAAGAATACATTTCAGTAACAAACATTAAAACAAATCACTAACTTAAAAAAAAAAATAAGTGCTTACCCTTTGTTGAAACCAGTCACTAAATTTTTTACAATCTTAAGAACAAATAACTGAATGTTTTGCCCCCGTGTTGCACTTTTCTTTTGATAACCATGTCAGCTGCTAATAGAATGTATGAACCTGCTAGTAGTTTTTAGATGCTTGTTTTTTAAGTTGTAAATTCCATTTGCAGCTGCTTCTGCTTTTGATTTCTTTTGTAGCTCACAAATTAAAGAGAATGATTGTCCTTATTCTATAATGCTTTTGTGTAAAGAATCTACACACTATTGAAGTTAGAGGAGAGAAAAGCTAAGGAGATAAAATGTGAAATCTGAAACTGAATTCTATATTCCATAAACTAAGTTTGCTCATTAACTTGTAAACTTATGAGAACAGCTAGACAACAGTAATAGCTGGCAAGTGGCAACTATAACTGACTATAACTTCCTGTTAACAACTGAAATCATGTTAGCCTATAGCAGGGTGTAGGGAGTGCACACCAGGCGCCAGGGAATTAGCTTATCCTAATTCTATTCTCAAGCTATTAACACGTTTACTCTAATTACCGGAGTTATGCTAGCCTATAGGGTGTAGGTGCAGGAATTTAGCTATCCTGATTCTAGTCTCAAAATATGCTAACATGTGTACTCTAATAATTTGCAAATTAACTTGCCAAGTACGCTACAGTTTGGTAGCATGGCATGAGAAAATGTGACCAATTGAATATTTTCCCATTCTGAAATTGAGCACCATTCGGTAATGTAACTCAAGAACCAGGCACACAGAGCAGAGCTACAGAGAAGGTTTTCATTGGAGTGTAATACAAGAACATAATTAATGTTTGAAAGAATAGGCAAGGCTTGTAGTGTAATGCAAAATGGTGAAACCTAATAAAAAAAGGCTAAAAGTTCATCGATTCATATATGCTTCTAAGTAACTACTTTATTTTCTTAGAAAAGGTGGTCCATGACTTGATGAGGAAATTAAGTAGGCTAAAGTTAGAGGCTAAGCAATCTCTATTAAATTTAAACTTGAGAGTTGAGATCAAATAAATTCCAAAAAAAGACGACTTGGTGAAGTGGTGCTTCTTACCCTTTGTTGAAACCAGTCACTAAATTTTTGACTATGTTGTTTATCAAGTTCAACTTGTGATAATCGTCGCGGTCGTGCCTGTCTCTTAAGACGTCCAATGTGTTCTCTGCAAATAATTACAAAAATTATAAAGCTGATATTTTTATAACTAGGGTGAAAACAAAACATGACTAATGTCTTACTGTATAAATGAAGCAACTGGATCATAGTTAGACAACACATATCTATGAGCTTGTGCTAACTCTTTCTTATCAAGCTTAGTTCTTCTCACTCTCTTTCGCTTCCTTAATGTGAACTTTTGTTGTTTCTTCCTTCCTAGTGGTCTCCCAATAGGATGTAAAAAGGTAGTATCATTTATCAAAGTGGAATCAGCATCATCATCATTTCTGCTAGGTCTATTGAACCTAGTTTCCACCCCAGATAGATATTGCGAACAAAAGGTCAAACACTCATTGGCCAAATAACCTTCAGCAATTGATCCTTCTGGATGTGCTCTATTACGTACAAATGACTTGAGAGTGAGAAGAAACCTGAAATAAAAATTAATTTTAGACATCCATGTATGTTTCTTAAAAAAATTTTAACTATACTTTATGTTAAAAAAAACGTACCTTTCAATGGGATACATCCATCGATATTGTACCGGTCCTGCAACTTTGGCCTCATATGCCAAATGGATCACTAAATGCATCATAACAGTAAAAAAGGATGGAGGGAAAATCATTTCTAGTTGACAAAGTGTTATAGCTATCTTGGATTCCAATTGCTCTAGATTCCAAGTCTTCTAGGAGCATCTCTAAACTCTTGTGTTCCATCAAAAGCTCTATTATTCAGCCTCCACTTGTGGTTAGGCGGTAACCATCGACGATGGCACATGTAGCAAAATTTTCCACCATGATTTAACCATTGGGAGGCAGTTTCATAACCACAACATGGACAGGCATATTGACCTTTAGTACTCCATCCGGATAGGTTAGCATATGCTGGAAAGTCATTGATGGTCCACATAACAGCAGCATGAAGTTGAAAAGACTCCTTCTTGTAGGCATCAAAGGTTTCTATTCCATTATTCCATAAATCTAGCAATTCTTCTATTAATGGTTGCAGATAAACATCAATGTTATTTCCCGGACCTTTAGGACCTGGAATGAGTAATGACAACATGAAAAAGGATTGTTTCATGCACATCCAAGGAGGCAGATTATAAGGAATTAGCATGACGGGCCAAGTGCTATGAGTAATACTCATAGTCTTAAAAGGATTGAACCCATCAGAAGCCAATCCTAGTCGAACATTACGAGGATCAGATGCAAATTCTGGATATCGAGAGTCAAATTCCTTCCAAGCAAGTGAATCAGCTGGATGCCTAAGAGAACCATCATTTAATCTACCCTCATGGTGCCATACCATTGATTCGGCTGTTTTGGACGACATGAACAACCTTTGTAGCCTTGGTTTCAAAGGAAACCATCGAAGGATCTTTGCTGGTATTTTTTTTTGCTTTTTAGAAGCCTCAACTCCATTAGCTTGTATATCTTCATTTGTTGTCTTCCACCTTGATGTACCACACTTTGGACATTTTTCTTCATTGATGTACTCATGCCTATACAATATACAATCATTAGGACAAGCATGAATCTTCTCATATCCCAAGCCTAACCCTGAAATCATTTTTTTCGTTTCATAATAGGACTTTGGTAAAATATTTCCTTCCGGTAGAGCATCTCTTAGTAAATCCAATAGCATAGAAAATGACTTATCACTCCACCCATGAAGACACTTTAAATGATACAAATGTACCACAAAAGATAGCTTGCTATACTTACAATTTGGGTAAAGCATTTGCTCATTCTCTTTCACCAATTGAGAAAACTTATCACTATTTTCTCTTGCTTCTGGATTCCTTTCACCATCATCATAAAATGGCTCTTCTAGGGGATGCATTGCAAAAACATCATGAATTAAATTCTGCATGTCATGCTCCATTTCTGTATGTTGTTCAACTGTAGTAGTCGGAGCTACAGGCTTCTCGCTGTGAAATATCCATTGCCTATAACCTCTAAGAAATCCACGACGTGGATCAGTTAGGTGTTCATAGACACTTGAGCGGCCTCGTGATTTACAGTTTGCACATGTTGTACAAGGACACAAGATTTTTCCATTAACTTGTGAATTTTGAAAAGCAAATTCAAGAAATTTATTAACTCCTTCAATATATTTTGCACTTTGTTTCGTTGGATCATGCATCCAATCTCTACACTCCATTTGAAAAAAATTAACTGAAACAAAAAATTATTTAATCAAAACACATTATTATTTTGTCCCTTTTCATACATTTTATCAATACATTTTATTAATAAAACATTGTTATATTGACAGGCATATTGACACTGACATTTCTTGTGAGTCAATGGGCCAACACATAAACCTACTCAGATGTTTTTTCCACGCTGAAGAAGAGGAAATTTTTTTATGTATATCTCAACACAAACAACTCCTAACAACATAAACAGCGGAAAAAAGCAATCCCAAATTTCTTCAAGGGGAAAAATTTGAACTTAGTAGTCATAAGACTTATTTTGCTCTTTAAATGAACTTAGTAGCTATTTTAGTAGAAGAAATAAATTATCTAAACGAAAAGAGAAACATTTATACCAGATTAAAGTGCTCGGAACAGGGGAAAAAAATAACAGAAACATAAATAATTAGATAATTGATGCAGCCCATGTAAATTTCTTAAAACACAAGACAACAGCTATTTAAAGGGTTGCAAATTGTTCTTAATTTAATTATCTATAATGAACCTCAACTTAACGTACCACAAAAATTAATATTATTACAACGAATTTCAAATGCTAATAGCTAGTTTTACATTTCCACTTGTAAAGTTAATTCTGGAATCAGCTTCGAAGTCGATTTAGCCATATCTGACTAATACAAGCAAAGAGGAAATTTCAAGTTGGTATATGGCAACCCCCTCCACCTCAAAACTAAACAAACACTGATCACCCTAAACATCTGTTTACTGCTATGAGCATTGCAAATTTGTATTCACATTCAACCAATCATAGTTTTAGTTTTTCACTACACAAAAATATCATTAGTTAATTGTGAGTGTGAATTGGTAACTGAGACTTGAGAGTATCAATAGCCACACCCAAGACATTAAATGTGGGGATATGAACTTTTTTTTGTAATGTTTGAAAGATATAATAATTTTCAGAAATGAGATTCTCCTAATTGGGTTGACACATGTTGTATGGGTTTCACAAGAGTATCAGGTCTAAACACAGTTGGAATGCCAAAACATGTATCAGACAAATTATAAAAAGTGTAAGTGACCAAAGAGAACAAACAGAGTTTATAGCAAAAATCCCAGTTCTGTTATGGTATTCTTATGTATGACGATGTGTTGATCAAAAGTAACCATTTCAATGCAAGTCCAATCAAGTAAACCAAACTAAAATAAAGAGAGGTAAACAAAGAAGAAATCACTCGAATTAAGCTTTAATTAAAAATCAAAATGGTAATAATCACCTTCAAGAAGCAGCCCCTCCTATTTTCCCCAATGTCAAAGTAGAAAATCTGAAACAAAATAAAAAAGAGCGATTAACCAAAGAACAAGGAAATTAGAAACACGAATTAGCTAAAGAGATGAGAGCTATAATGGTAGAGGGAGAGAGTGAAAGAGAAGGGGAATCAGTGAGTGAGAAGAGAAGTGGGAGGGAGGGAGACTGACCATTGAGGTTTCTACGGGACAAGGAGAGAAGTGCTTTGGAGGGAGAGTGAATTTCTACCCGGGTTTTTTTTTTTAATTAAAAGAACCCTTACCCGTGTGATGCACGGGGTGGTCAATTAACAGGATTATTTTTTTTTAGAATATCAAATTGGTTTACAAATAATAAGATAATTAATATATTAATATAAAAAATATATTTGTTATGTATGATAAAAAAAATATCTTTGTATAATCCTCCAATTAATTTTAATCTATTTTGCATTTTAAGTCTCATTGTGATGATCAAAACATATAGTGATAGGTTTACCAAAAAAAAAACATATAGTGCTAGGAATATATAACTGTAGGTATATGACATTTATACCTACGAATGTAAAAGTAAAACAATTGGTATAGTAACAATGCTTGTTAAGTGTCGGTATATAAAATCTATATCCACGGTTTTGCGCCAATAACTATAGGGTATACTTACAGAAAATAAGATTCATAAGTATAGCATGACTATACCCATAGATTTCAATCCGTCACTAATACATATAGTAACAAAGTTGAACTTCTGTAGATATATTTAATCTATACCCACAGTGAACATAACATTTGTAAGTATAACATATCTATACCTACGAATTTTCCATTTGTTGCTAAAACTATCTGTTGGTATATGGCAAATTTCTTGTAGTGCAATGTAATTTTTAGTTTTTTCGCAATTGATATTTAAAATTATTAATTGTTCTCGGACTAATGGTCCATATCATATGAGAACAAAAATAGAAATATAATATTGTTAAAAACATTTGGTTTGTTATTAATAGTTTTAATTTTCTTGTCAAATAAAAAATATATATTTACATCAAGCATAAAATCAAATCCTTTTTTTTTTTTGGTATACACCAACCTATTAAATCCTATTTTTATATAGGATGGTTTTTATATATTACAATAGACAAAATATATTATAGAAGGAAAATCAAATCCTATTATTATATAGGATGATTACATTTGGTTTATTATTAATAGTTTTAATTCTCTTGTCACAATAAAAAACAAAAAACAAAAAAAAAATATTTACATCAAGCATAAAATCAAATCCTATTTTTATATAGGATGATTTTTATCTATTACAATAGACAAAATATATTATAGAAGAAAAATAAAATCTTATTATTATATCGTCGCAGTCATAAATAAAGTCTTCTTAAATTAAAGCTTAAATCTCTCAAGAAGATGAAACGGTAGGACTCAGTATATCGGCCACCGTCACATGTCATCTTCCGCTCTTTGCGTGATTAAAGATACCATTGTGCATATAACAATAAATAATCATTTTCCTTAATAGTTTATTATAATCACCCTAAAACAATGCAATATTCTATTGTCACTGGCAATTGAAGAATTAGTCATTATAAAAAACAAAATGGTTGAGCATTATTTACTTTGTCAGGATGAACTTCTCCACCTGTCTTTCTTCATTCCCTAACATCACAATTAGTTACACCCAGATCAAAATTTTGAACAAACCACATTTTAATCAATGATACACACAAATTGCTGAATTAAAGTAAGTAAGTAATTAGAGAGAAACTTAAGAATCAAATAATATAAATTAAAATGAGTAAGATTTATTAGAATTAGAAAAAAATTAATGAAGAAAAAATAAATAAAAAAATTGAAGGCGAATATAATTGTGAGATTGTTGTTTACCTGAATATCCATAAATTTGTAAGCCAATTCACATAAATGCTAAAATATTATTGAGGAGCCATCAAATGCATATTGCGTATTATATATAATGATTTGAAAAACTTGTCAAACTAAGGATAATGATTTAACAGATAAGATTAAATAAATTTTAAATCTAAGAATAATGATTTCACAGATAAGATTAAATAAATTTTAAATCTAAGGATAATGATTTCACAGATAAGATTAAATAAATTTTGAAACTAAGGATAATTTTCGACAACTAAGGATAATTATTTCACATATAGATAATGATTTGTTAGAAACGTTGGAAACGGAGGAAGTGGCCTAACAATCTACTAGAGGGGGTGAATAGTAGTTGAAAACAATAATACCAATTTTTCGCGATGTGATTGAGATCGGTCTGATAATGCTAGTTGTTAAAATGAAAATCTTGACTTTGGGCTTAGCAATATCTGATAATTGGTTATCTAGACCGACCACCGATTATCCGAGCTGCGCCACTCAAAGATCAAGTTTGCAGCGGAAATTTACTAGCACTATCTGAGCTTATAAAACGAGTTAAACTAGTCGACTAAATGCTCGGAATATAAATGAAAGCAGTAAAGTAGAATGAGACACCGAGATTTATACTGATTCACCCACCAACACGGTGAGCTACGTCCAGTCCCCCTTAAAACCTTTAAGGAGATTTTAATAAAATCAAATATATAGAGATTACACGGGATCAATTAACCCACCAAGAGAGTACCAAACTCTTGGCTTCTACCTATAATGATACAAATGTCGAACAACATGTCGGACTTAACAGCCTTGAAACCTTCAAGACACCTTGAAACCTTCAAGGATTTTCACCAAGGAACCTCCTTGGATTTTTTCTCAGGAACCTCCTAAGACTTCAATCGTCATGAACCTCTTGAACGAGCTTGGAAACCTTCCAAGACTTTCACTGCTTGAGAACACCTCAAAACTTGAAGAATGATTGAATGAAGATGATGGCTCCAACCCGAAACTCAAGTGTGTTTGATATGAAAGTTTGATAAACAAAAGAGTTTTCGGTTTGTGTTTGAGAAAGGTTTTTGCAAAGAACGAATATGAAAGTTTTGGCTCTTGTGTTCTCAAAGAATGATTTCAAATTTCTGCACTTGTTCCTTTTGTTTCTCTGTCTGTTGTGTTATATTTCTGAAGAAGATGACCCATCCTTTTATAATGATCTCAACATGCATAAGGTATGAGAGAGTGGAAAAATATGTATGTCCTTTGCAAAGGATATACTCGACATTTTCTACACTTGATCAGAGATGTTTGTCCTTTGTTGAGTTGTTTCCACTTATTTGTAACGTTCTAAATTTGTCTCTCTTGCATTGCTGATTTGATTTTCAATTTTGAAATCTTAAGGATAGTGACATATGGGTACTGAGAGATAAGGACAAAATTGCCAGCTATGCACACTACTATAATTCCAGAGACGAAGAGGTGCATGCGGCTTGCTGCAGAAGGTTGAAGAAGATAAATAGTGATGCCGAGCTCGTCAATGAGTTCGAGCTTGACATCTCTCCGAGCTTGGTAACTTGAGTTATTATTCTTCATTGTGTTGACCGAGCTGACTTCCTCAAACCGAGCTTGGGAACTTGAGTGATTATACTTCACTGAGCTAACTGAGCTGATCGTTAGGCCAACTTCTTCAATCTGAGCTTAGGGACTTTGAGTGATAGTTCTGATCTGAGCTGAGCTGATCTGATGTGATGCCAAGCTTGACAACTTGTTCGAGCTTGACATCTTTCTGAACACGTTTGAACTTAAGCTGCATTGAGGTGAACAGTGTTGTCGAGCTTAACGAAAGTCCGAGCTTGACAACTTCACCGAGCTTGGTGACTTGAGTAATTATTCTTCTTGATGAGCAATGTTGTCGAGCTCAACGAAAGTTCGAGCTTGACAGCTCACCGAGCTTCATGACTTGAGTGAGTATCGTAATCTTCTTGATGAACAGTGTTGCCGAGCTCGACGAAAGTCCGAGCTTGACAGCGTCACCGAGCTTCAGGACTTGAGTGAGTAATCTTCTTGATGAACAGTGTTGTCGAGCTCGACATCGTCACCAAGCTTTAAGCCGAGCTTGGGAACTTTGCACTTGGCATCTGTTCTTGGCACCTGTTCTTGGCATCTGTTCGAGCTTGAGCCGAGCTTGATGATTGTTCACATTTGATATTTGTTTGAGTTTTGAGCCGAGCTTAACGATAGCTGAGCTTCTTCTCGGGTGACCGAGTCTGCTTTGAATGATAGAGTTGCCGAGCTTGACGTCGGCTAACTGAGCCTGCTTTGAGCGAACAATGTGTCGAGCTTGACGTCGGTTGATTGAGCCTGCTTTGAGCAAACAATATGCCGAGCTTGATGTCGGCTGACTGAATTTGCTTTGAAGTGTTTCCGAGCTTGACGTCGGCTTACTGAGTCTGCTTTGAGCGAAAGCTCGGATTGATCACTTCCGAGTACGCCTTAGCTGAAACTGATTTTCTCTGACTTCATGTCGAGCAGATTCATACCGAGTTGATTCATTTGTCTTCATTAAAACTCTTGACCGAGAACCGAGCTTGTTCATTTGTCTTCATCAAAACCTTTGATTCAACAATCTCCCCCTTTTTGATGATGACAAATACTTGTTGATTTTGTGATGATCTTGATCGGTTCTCCTGAACATATGCTCGAAGATCACTCCCCTGAGCATCAGCTGTCTCCTTTCTCCCCCTTTAATGTATGCTCGAAAATCTGAAGCTTTCTTCCTATCAAACAGCATTGTTCCTTTCTCTTTCCTCCCAGATTTTGTACATTTGAAACAACAAAAACAACAACGATCTTTCTCCCCCTTTTGGCATGATCAAAAAGGAGCCGAAGAATTAAGCACAATGCCAAAAGAGTAGTAGGTAACATAATTCGAGAATAAAACCGAGAGCAAGCAAGTAGAGAAATACCACTAGTTGGAAACAAGTTGTACCAATTGTTGAAAAAAAAGATATATATATATATATATATATATATATATATATATAGTCTTGCTTTTACTCCCCCTAAAACAGATAGTATACTCGGAAATGCAACCTTGCTCCCCCAGAAAAGAAAAATGAAAGAAAATACACGAGGGAAGTGCTCAAGCCGAGCAAGTGTACATTGACATAAGACATTGGTTTTGGGTGATTGGAGAACACTGACCGACCATTAGCTTATACTTGATTCATCTAGTATGTTGAGTTCCCTTCGAATATAAAAATGTGTTTCTCTCGGCAAGGGTTTTGTAAAAATGTCGGCTAATTGATTTTTAGTGCTTACAAATTCAATAATACAATCACCTTTTTGAACATGATCACGTAAAAAATGATGTCTTATTTCAATGTGTTTTGTCCGAGAATGATACACAGGATTCTTAGTGAGGTTGATTGCACTTGTATTGTCACATTTGATAGGAATGTGATCCAATGTCAAGCCGAAGTCCGACAGTTGTTGTTTCATCCAAAGGATTTGAGCACAACAACTACCGGTTACAATGTACTCGGCTTCTGCGGTGGAAAGAGAAACACAAGTTTGCTTTTTTAGAAAACCATGACACTAGAGAACTTCCCAAAAGATGACAAGTTCCACTAGTACTTTTTCGGTCAAGCTTGCATCCCGCAAAATCCGAATCGGAATATCTGACCAAACTAAGACTAGTATCACTCGGATAAAACAAACCAGTGTTCTCAGTTCCTTTTAAATATTTAAAAATTCGTTTTACATCTGATAAATGTGATTCTTTCAGATCAGCTTGAAACCGAGCGCACATGCAGACACTGAACATGATGTCGGGCCGAGATGCAGTTAAATATAGAAGACTTCCTATCATCCCTCTATATTTACTTACTTCGACCGACTTACCTGACTCATCCTTGTCGAGGTAGCAGGAGGTACTCATCGGTGTTGCTGCATTTTTGCAATTATCCATGCCGAACTTCCTCAGGAGCTCTTTGCAGTATTTTCCTTGACGCACAAAGATGCCTCCTTCGGCTTGCTTATCTTGAAGACCGAGGAAGAATGTGAGTTTTCCCATCATCGACATCTCGAATTCACCTTTCATTAGTGCTGAGAATTTCTACACAATGACACATTAGTAGCACCAAAAATTATATCATCAACATAAATTTGTACTAATAAAATGTCCTTGTTGGATTTTAAAATGAATAAAGTAGTATCAACCTTCCCCCTTTCAAAGCCTTGTTCTAAAAGAAAAGAACTCAGCCGATCATACCAAGCTCTTGGAGCTTGTTTCAGACCGTACAGAGCCTTTTTAAGTTTGTAAACATGATTTGGAAATTCATGGCTTTCAAAACCAGGAGGTTGTTTCACATACACTTCTTCATTTATAAATCCATTTAAGAAAGCACTCTTGACATCCATTTGGTACAGTGTGAATTTCAAGAAAGATGCAAAAGCAAGTAATATTCGGATTGCTTCAAGCCGAGCAACCGAAGCAAAGGTCTCGTCATAATCGATCTCTTCCTCTTGGTTGTAGCCTTGAGCAACTAACCTCGCTTTGTTTCTTATAATTACCCCTGATTCGTCCAATTTATTTCTGAAAATCCATTTTGTGTCGATTATAGAATGATCATCGAGTCGAGGAACTAATTCCCAAACATCATTTCTGATGAATTGGTTCAGCTCATCTTGCATGGCAATGGCCCAAATGTTCATCTTCAATCGCTTTACTAACAAAATCAGGTTCAATTTGAGAAACAAAAGAGACGAAATTGCAAAAAATTTGAATTGACCGACGAGTTAGAACTCCCTTAAATATATCTCTGAGCACATTCTCAATCGGATGGTTCTTGTTCGTTTTCCAAGCAGGAGGGAGGTCGTCCCTCCGAGCTTTGATTACAGGGTCGTCTTGCCGAGCTTCAAGTCTCAATCCAAAACTCCCGTAATGCCCAAACCCCAGCCCAAACCCGTTTACCAAATAAGAAACCGACCCGTCATATTGACCCGGAATCCGCTCCTAATTGTGAAGGAGCAACTTAACCACCACCATGCATAGTCCATAGCATCAAAGAATGGGAGGAAGAAGGAGGGGTCGAACTCAGAGAAAGCATTTCGAAGAGGAAAACTCAGAGAATGCATGGAAGCGTCCAAAATCAGATGATGAACCTTCTCCCAATCCCAATGTTTCTCGATTCGATATTCAGAACCCTGCTTTTGATGAATATTACAAGGAGCAAGGGATCGTGGCGTTTGAAGAATGGGATGCGTTTGTGAAAGTTCTTAGAACTCCGTTGCCCTCTGCTTTTAGAATCAATTCCACGTATTCACTCATTCATTCATTTCTATCTCTATCTATCGATTCTTCTGAGGTTTTGTTTGAAAGTGCTTATAAAGATATTAGAGTTTGTTGGAAGAGCTTATTTTGGATGTGTGAGAATAGCTTATTATAATCAAAGCTTATGAATTTTCTATGAGTTATTTTTAGTTTATTTCAATTGATTTGTTGAAGAAGCTTGTGGAAATAAGTTATTTTCTACCTTATTTTGAAATGTTTATTAGATAAGTGTTTTAATTAAGCTGTTTACCCAAACGCGCCCTTAGGCCGAAGGACATGACATAACTATGCTACAAAATGTAAAATTAATTTGAGATTAACATAAAAGCACAAATAATAGGATCAAAATAGAGAAAAAAATATTTTAAGAGTTAGTGTGACAATGTGACATGTGAGTCATTGTAGCAAAGATGAAAATGTTGTTAGATGAGTGGATAACAGTAGATAAGATGGATTAAGAAGGAATGCATTGGAGAGAAAGTAAGGGTAGTACCTAAGTAGAAAAGAGTTGTTTAGGCATATGTGGAGAAGAGTTGCACCGGTCCTAGTAAAGAGTTTTTAGATCAGATTAGGGTATGCTGATTGCAATAGAAAGAGGAAGACCGATTTTTTTTAGGCAAAACCATTAAGGATTTAGCTATCAATGGTTTGTCTATAGACACAATTTACCATAGAGAATTGTAGTCTGTTTAGTACATGTTGCGGACCCATCTAGTGGGAGAAGGTTTGATTGCTATTGTTATTGTTTGTTGTTGTAGTTAGTCACTGTAAACACAATAAGATGCTAACATATATGTAATCATTGTTGCATTTCCATCTATAATGGTATGCAAATTTAAAATTCAAAGTAAATATTTGATATTGTAGAAGTATCCGACAGAAGTAGGACTGCATACATCTATCCTCCCTAGAGGCCCAAACCCCACTAGGTGGGTGCCTCGTGCACTGGGCTGCCCTTTTTTAATTAGTATCCGAAGTGTACTTGTCTGTGGACATGGCAATTATTTCAAAGCATCTGTGCTTCATAGCTGTTCAGTGATTAAGGATTAATTTCAATTCCTTGTTGATATGAGCCCTTTTGAGTTGGACTCATTCATAGAATTGATGTTACAGTCTAGCTCAGTTTCTTTTTCTTTTCTTTTTTTTTTTTTTTTGTGATTACAGTAGCCAGTTTTGTACAGATATTCGGTCCCAACTTGAGAATGATTTTTTGCATTCTCTTCAGTCTGAGGTAAGACAACATTTACAATGCTACTATAATCATGTCACTACTTGCTACTGTTGGTTTTGTGTTTAACGTCTCTGTATTTTGGTTCTGCATTGATACATATAGGTTGCTGAAGGGGTTGATATGGATCCTATTAGACCTTTGCCATGGTATCCTGAGAATTTTGCATGGCAATCAAACTTTTCACGCATGCAGCTTAGGAAGAATCAAACACTCGCGAGGTAGTTAAATTCTGATATATGTGTGTTACTTGGCGCATGGCCTGAAAAGGACTTTGGTGTTAAATATGTAGTTCTGACTGTGCAACAGTATATGGGTGCTTTATGTCGTATTGTGTGGTTCTTTTGTTAAAAAAATTAATAAAAAAAAAAAAAAAAAAGATGGTCATGTTTATGACTCTTGCAGGACCAGCTGGTCGCATTTAATTATGTGATTGCCTTTATTTGTATCAGAAGGCAAGATACTGTGGAACAATCAACTGAAATTTTTATGAGTATATCAGTATGTTAGTGCTTATAACTAATATGTTAATTCCTGCTTCTCATCTATTTTAATCTCTCAGGTTTCATGAGTTTTTAAAGCTACAAAATGAAATTGGAAATATTACTAGACAGGAAGCTGTCAGCATGGTGGGCCAGATTACATACTGTCCGTCACTCTGCATGATCATACAAAATGATTTACTTTTATTTCAGAAACCTTAGTGGTTTAGTGCATGTTGTTTACTTTAGGGATTTGCCTTTCAAGAATTTAACTTATGTTTGTTTGCAACACAGGTTCCTACTTTACTCTTGGATGTACATTCAGATCATTTTGTACTTGATAGTAAGCAACTTATGATGCAATGAAGTATTTTTGTCATTTTACCAGCTCGTCCTATTTTCTTTATTTGGAATGCAAATTTTAGTGTTTTTAACTATTTTTATCTTACCCTGGCTCTGTTCAGTGTGTGCTGCACCTGGTTCAAAAACATTCCAATTGCTTGAGATTATACACAAAACAACTGAAGCAGGATCACTTCCTGATGGAATGGTTTGAGTCCATTTCTCTATTTCTTTGGTGACATCTTATTTGATTTTCCAAACTAAATAATTTTCTTATGATTATCTGTCCACTGTCCTAATCAAGCTTCATATTCTTAATTTATTAATTACTCTTTTTTCCTTCTAATAAACAGGTTATAGCAAATGATCTAGATATTCAAAGATGTAATCTTCTCATCCATCAAACAAAAAGAATGTGCACAGCCAACCTAATTGTCACTAATCACGAGGCTCAGCACTTCCCAGGATGTCATTTAAACAGGAATTACAATGTGATGGAGCCAGATCAACATAATGGCCAACTGTTATTTGATCGTGTTCTTTGTGATGTCCCATGCAGTGGAGATGGTACCCTTCGTAAGGCACCGGATCTCTGGAGGAAATGGTAACTTTTTGTTTTGTTTTGTTTTCCTTTTCTTTTATTTTCCCTTCAACCACCTTTTTCTTTCTATTGCTTAAGACTGATTTTGCTTGTATGCAGGAACACGGGAACGGGAAATGGGCTTCATAACCTACAAGTTCTGATTGCTATGCAAGGTGTGTTTTGATTGTTACCTACCTATTTTTAGGGCGTACACATTTTTAGGTTTGTTTTGATATTTCCTTTTATGATGTGATTGATGCATGGCAAATAAGGTGGGGCAATCATTTTTATGTTTTAGTTTACTGGATATGGAATTGCACTATGCTGATAAAAAGGCCATCTGTGAGTAAAACGAAAATACACTCTTATTTTCTCAATTATGAATTTATGATATCTAGGGTAAATTGAAAATATGTTTTAAGTTAGTTTATTAGGTAGGGAAGTTGTATTGATGAAGAAAGCCGTTCTTTACAACATGGAATCATTTCATATTTTCTTAGTTTGAACTTACTGCCACTTGTTGCCTTGACTCTAAATTTTTAAAGATGGTACCTGGATCAAACTACTGCTCTTTATTTTTATTGTCTTAGATGAGTGTATATGAACTAGGGTTAATGAGACTTGGATTGTAAGATGATTTTGCCTAACTCAGTCACTATTTTGATTTTCTCAGGCTTATCTTTACTTAAAGTTGATGGAAGAATGGTTTATTCAACTTGCTCAATGAATCCTATTGAGAATGAAGCCGTGGTTGCAGAGGTAATGAGCATTGAATCCTCTGTATCCGTGTATTTATCATTTATGCAAGCCATGCTATCCACTCTGTCCACTATTAGGTACTCAACAAGAAAAAAGATAGAATTTAGTAATATTGATAGAAATCACCCTCAACTACACTGAATTCTCTAGTTATTCCAGAGACCTAGAACTTTTGCTTCCCTTTTCTTTCCAATACAAAAGATGCTAATTTTACATTCTCTACCTCTGGTTTTTTATTTTTTATTGTGAGGTTCTCTACCTCTATTTATAATATGCTAAACTAATCAACTAACTCTAATAGCTTTACTAACCAGGCCTAATTAACAGAAAGCTGGCCCGCTAGGGCCCACTGGGGTTTGTTACTAACAGACCAGCATGAGAACTGAGAAGCTCTACTAACAGAATTGGTGTCCCACCCATTTGCCTGCATGCCTCCTTACTCCTAATAACTAGATGCCATAATGAGGAAGGCTAAAAAGGAAAATGCTACAACCACTTACCTGCCAAAGAATTTTCTTGGATACCAAATTACCAAGACCTACCCTCCTCCCTTTTGGCCTACAACAAATCTACCAACTACCAAGGTGGTCTCTCTCTCTAGTAGAATTTCTCAACCCAGACCAAAGGAAATTCCTCACTACCCTATTTTATGAGCCACACGACTAACAACATTGAGTACGAGTGATGTGAGAATCTGTGTGATATGGTTTAGGAATGTTTATATTTTATCTCCATATTTAGTGTAGTGATTTGTAATTATTTTATAATTTGTACAAATCCCCTAAATCAAGGGATTACAGCCTAGGTCAAGGAGACATCTTTTGTTTCCTAAATTAGTGCTAAGACCTCTGTATATAATCTAGATGGTTGTTCAATGAATAGTAATTCAAACCCTAATTTACTACATGGCATCAGAGCAGTTCTGATCAGGGGCTGCCTCTGCTTTCCGCTGACACCGTAAATTACCCCTTCCAGAATTAGGTTGGCCTTCATTGCCAACAATTCTAGACCTGCCCTTCTATTTCAGATAGGCCTTCATTGCCGATCTCTGTCCTCTACCAGTGGCACTATTGGTCTATAATTTTCAGACCTTAATATGTCAAACAAAGACGGGGAGGAGGAAGTATTGGACATGGTCAAAGAAACAGGAGATACACAATCTCAACAACCAGGAGAAATGCAGAATATCCATTCTGCATATAGGTTGAATGGAAAGAATTACCTGAAGTGGTCCCAACTTGTTCGTACAGTGCTTAAAGGAAAGGGGAAGCTGAGTCACCTAACAGGTATTGGACCTAAACAGGGAGATCCTAAGTTTGACGCATGGGACCAAGAAGACTCTGTAATTATGGCTTGGCTATGGAATGCAATGATACCAGAAATTAGTGACACTTGCATGTTTCTCAACACTGCAAAGGAGATTTGGGATGCTGTGGAGCAGACCTATTCCAAAGCCAAAGATGCAGCCCAAGTATATGAAGTAAAGGTGAAAACAGTTGCAGCAAAACAGGGGAACAAAACTGTTACTGAATATGCCAATCAATTGAAGTCTCTATGGTTGGAGCTGGATCATTATCGAGTGATAAAAACTAAATGCCCTGATGATGCAACTATACTGAAGGAGTTTATTGAGCAAGACAGAGTCTATGACTTCCTCGTTGGCCTAAATTCTGATTTTGATCAAGTTAGAATTCAAATTTTAGGGAGGAAAAAACTTCCTTGTTTCAATGAGGTGGTTGCTATTGTACGAGGTGAAGAGAGCAGAAGGACTTTGATGTTGGATACCCCAATTATTGATAGTTCAGCCTTAGTGGCTGAACATATGAAAGGTGGTCCACCAACTGAGTCAAAGAAGAATGATGGATTGTGGTGCACCTATTGCAACAAGCCACGTCACACCCGTGAGAATTGCTGGAAACGGAATGGAAAGCCTCCTAGTCGTGAATGGGGAAAAAAGGGGGGACCTTCAAGGAAAAATGGACAAGCTCATGTTGCAGTTGCTGGAACAAATGAAGAGAAAAAGCTTGTTTCCAGCAGTTTTGATCAAGAGGAGATAGAAAAGTTGAGGTCTTTTCTCAGCAGCATGGAAAAACCAACAGGTACTTGTACTTTGGCGTATTCAGGTAAGCTTCAATTTTCTTTTGGATTAAATGTCTCAGAGAAACCTTCTACCCTATTCTGGATACTAGATTCAGGAGCCACAGACCACATGACACCTTTATCCCAACACTTCTCCACATATTCACCTTGTCCTAGCAATAAGAAAATTGCTACAGCAGATGGTACTCTTGTTACTGTAGCTGGTATTGGAAACATCCAAATAAACTCATCAATAACCTTAAAAAATGTTCTCCATGTCCCAAAATTATCCACCAACCTTGTCTCTGTACAAAAACTTACAGAAGATTTATCTTGTAATGTTATTTTTCACCGTAGTCACTGTGTATTTCAGGACAAGGATTCGAGGAAGACGATTGGACATGCTAGAGAATGGAATGGCCTTTATTACCTTGAAGAACCAAATCTGTCTACCATGGTTAAGAACAATTTTCCCCACTCCCTTATATCTGAGTCTATGTTATCCAATAAGGAGAAGATTTTTCTTTATCATTGTAGGTTAGGACATCCTTCTTTTAGGTCTATAAAAATTCTATTTCCCTCACTTTTTACAAAATTAGATGTTGAGAGTCTTCATTGTGATGTGTGTGAGCTTGCTAAACACAAGCGTGTACCCTTCCCAATAAGTAATAAAAGAAGCACATTTCCTTTTTATCTTGTTCATACAGATGTATGGGGTCCCTCTACTATTCCAAATGTGTCCGGTGCTCGATGGTTTGTAACCTTCATTGATGATTGTACCCGGGTTACTTGGATTTTCTTACTCAAACATAAGTCTGAAGTAAGCACTGTTTTCCCAAATTTTTTCTCCATGGTTAAAAACCAGTTTGGTGTGAAAATCAAAAGACTTAGGTCCGATAATGCCAAGGACTATTTTAATCAAGTCGTTACTCCCTTCTGTCAAAGAGAGGGAATAATCCACGAGTCTTCTTGTGTCAAAACACCACAACAGAATGGTATTGCGGAGAGGAAAAATGGGCACCTTTTAAACCAAACCCGGGCACTGTTGTTCCAGAAAAATGTTCCAAAATATTTTTGGGGAGAAGCTGTTTTGACAGCAACTCATCTTGTCAATAGATTACCCTCTAGGGTCTTAGGATTAAAAAGCCCAATGGATGTGCTTTCTTGTTTTTACCCGAATCTTTCCACTACAAACAATCTTAAACCTAGGATATTTGGGTGTGTATCTTTCGTTCATATCCACAGTCAAGACAGGGGAAAACTTGATCCTAGAGCTCTAAGATGTGTTTTTGTTGGGTATTCTTCAACTCAAAAAGGATATAAATGTTATCACCCTCCATCCAAAAAGTTCTTTGTGTCACATGATGTAACCTTCAATGAGCAAGAAGCCTATTTCACTCAACCTTATCTTCGGGGGGAGAATCCTAGGGAAGATAAGGAAATAGATCTGAGGTTACCTGACCTACCTAACTTTTTAGTTGCGACAGAACCTGAGTTAAACACCCTTGTGTCTCCACCTTCTTTTGAAACTGACCCCAAGTCAAATGAGGCCACTCTTCCAAATGAAACAGAACCTGAACCTAATGGGAGATTTGGAAAGGTGTACACCAAAAGGTCAAAGGTCATTCCAGAATCTATACAAGTCCAAGAGTCCAACTCACTTTCTTCAAATGAGGTAATTCCTAATTTCCCAACTTCACAGGGTGAAGAAGAAACCAAAATTATTGAAGATAATGCAGACCTCCCAATTGCCATTAGAAAAGGAACTAGAAAATGCACCAAGCAGCCTTTATACCCTCTCTCAAATTAGAAAATGCACCAAGCAGCCTTTATACCCTCTCTCAAATTATCTATCATTTAATAATTTTTCACCAACCCATAGAACTTTCCTCGTGAACCTAAACACTACCTCCATACCCACTACCTTATCTGAGGCATTGTCTGATAGAAAATGGAAGCTAGCAATGGATGTAGAAATGGAGGCCCTAGAGAAGAATAAAACTTGGGAATTAGTTACTTTACCAGCAGGAAAAAGGCCAGTTGGATGCAAGTGGGTGTATACAATAAAATACAAAGCTGACGGGTCAATCGAGAGATACAAGGCAAGGCTAGTTGCCAAAGGGTTCACTCAAACCTATGGGATCGATTATTCAGAAACCTTTGCTCCGGTTGCTAAAATGAATACTGTCAGGGTGATCTTATCTCTTGCTGCCAATTTTGGTTGGGAATTGCAGCAATTCGATGTGAAGAATGCTTTCTTACATGGGGAGCTCAAGGAGGAAATTTATATGAAAGTGCCTCCAGGATATGGTGAGAATGTGGCTACCAGCACAGTATGTAAGCTAAAAAAGACCTTGTATGGGCTGAAACAGTCTCCTCGGGCTTGGTTTGGAAGGTTTAGTAAAGTTATGACAGCCTTGGGATACAAACAAAGTCAAGGAGATCATACATTGTTCATTAAACATTCTGCGTCAGGGGGAGTAACAGTGTTGTTAGTGTATGTGGACGACATTATACTGACTGGAGATAATAGGAGAGAACAACAGGTCTTGAGTCAATCTTTGGCCAAGGAATTTGAGATCAAAGCCTTGGAAAAACTGAAATATTTCTTGGGCATCGAAGTGGCACACTCCAGAAAAGGGATCTTCATATCCCAACAAAAGTACATCACTGATTTGCTGAAGGAAACAGGCAAAACAGCGTGTAAACCAGCAAGTACTCCCTTGGACCCTAGCCTAAAACTGGGGAACGCGGAAGAAGATGCTACAGTGAATAAGGAGATGTATCAGCGTCTGGTAGGAAGACTCATTTACTTGTCCTACACCAGGCCGGATATTGCCTATGCCGTAAGCTTAATTAGTCAATTTATGCACAGCCCAAGAGAATTTCATCTACAGGCTGCTCATAGAGTTTTGCGGTATCTCAAGGGGACTCCAGGAAGAGGAATATTGTTCAAACAGAATGGGAATATGACACTTGAAGCCTACACTGATTCTGACTATGCAGGATCAATTGTTGACAGGAGATCAACTACCGGGTATTGCACTTTCCTTGGAGGGAATCTTGTGACATGGAGAAGCAAAAAACAAGATGTAGTGTCACGTTCTAGTGCTGAAGCAGAATTTCGAGCTATGGCAAGAGGCATAGCTGAACTGCTTTGGCTTAAAATTATTTTACAAGATTTAAAGATCAAGTGGGAAGGACCTATGAAGCTCTACTGCAATAACAAATCAGCAATCAGCATAGCTCATAACCCGGTTCAGCATGATCGGACAAAGCACATTGAAGTAGATAGGCATTTCATCAAGGAGAAACTTGACAGTGGTTTGATATGTACTCCATATGTGCCCACAGAAGGACAACTTGCAGATATTCTCACCAAAGGATTGAGCAGCTTAGCTTTTGAGAGAGTCATATCCAAGCTGGGAATGGAAAACACCTATTCACCAGCTTGAGGGGGAGTGTGAGAATCTGTGTGATATGGTTTAGGAATGTTTATATTTTATCTCCATATTTAGTGTAGTGATTTGTAATTATTTTATAATTTGTACAAATCCCCTAAATCAAGGGATTACAGCCTAGGTCAAGGAGACATCTTTTGTTTCCTAAATTAGTGCTAAGACCTCTGTATATAATCTAGATGGTTGTTCAATGAATAGTAATTCAAACCCTAATTTACTACAAGTGATATGACCACACAGAAAAAAGGTTACCCTTCCAACAATCTAACTGCTTTGGAAGTCTTACAAACGACAGGATCATAGAAGGACAAGGCATGAGGGTTACCTCCCAAATTCATGCCGAGATAAGTGAGAGGCCATTGAAGAGATTGATAGCTGTTTTTGTTTTATACAGTGAGGAGGTGGTCTCTATTCATTCATTTTCTTTTTCCTACTTTGCTAATCCTTACCAGGTTTTAAGGAGGTGTGGAGGATCTGTTGAACTTGTTGATGTCTCTAGTGAGCTTCCCCAACTTATTCGCCGGCCAGGTCTTAAGAGATGGAAGGTTTGTACTTTATATTATCATTTATTTCATTGGGTTGTCTGAATTTTAAAGTTAATACATGTGATGTCAAGAAATAGATGTCTTGATTGGCTTACACATGACAAAATTGAGCATGTATGGCATTCTGGATTTTTGGAATAGATATTGCCCCTCTATACTTGTGAATGAACTATTTCAATTTTCTTGCATGTGTCAACTGGAAGAGTTTTAAAGGAAAGTTGTGTGAGTGGTGCTGTGTTTTTTTTACTAATCTGGAGATGGATTGGACTGTTAATTTTCTTTATTGGTTTATTTTTTTTTTGATAGGCCTTTATGGCGTCATTTGATCCATGTAGCCGACCCCACCTAGTGGGACAAAGGCTTAGTTGTTGTTGTTGTTTATTTTTTAAACCTGTCTTTGTTAACTCTTTCTAATTGCCCACTTGGACATCAATAAAGTTATTTCCATGTTCATCTTCATGTCAAGTCATTGAGTTTCAAGCTTTCTGAACTGAAAATTCTTTTGTTCATCCCACTTGAACATGCATTTCCAGCAGAAATTGTTGTGAGTGATTATGCTCATATCCTCAAATGTACTAGCACGGAAGGGTTTAAGTTTGTTATGCAACACTTCTGAATGTGTAATTTGGAATTGCAGGTATCTGACAAAGGTTTGTGGTTTGCCTCTTGCAAAGGAGTTCCCAAGTCTCGAAGAACTGTAGTTCTTCCCAGCATGTTCCCAACTGGCGGAAGCTATCAGGATGTTGTTGACAGTAATTGTAATATAGACATCAGAGATAATCTTACTGATGATGGTAATGGAAATTCTGAAGAAGTTATTCAAGCGGTGGAGAACCATGTGATGCATGAGTTTTCGGAGGGGGTTTCTGATTTCCCACTAGAGCATTGTATGAGGTTAGTGCCTCATGATCAGAACACTGGAGCTTTCTTTATTGCCGTATTGCATAAAGTTTCTCCTCTGCCAGGTAATTTCTTATATCACTTCGGCTGTTTCTATATCTCTCAACTTGATAAAGATAGTCAAGTAATTCTGATGAACTTGGGAAGTAACTCCTCTTCCATGCAGTCACTTTTATCTTTAGTTTTTACCCTGTTTATGTATATTCTGACACAGGCAAAGCTTTGCTTGACACAACAGATTTGCAATTGTTTCATCTTTTGCAGCAATTCAGGTAAAACCTAGAAAAGAAGTTGATGATCAACTTGTAGAACCCGCCAACAAGAGCAATGTGGATGAACAAGTATTGCAGATTCATCCATCCAAACATACACATGAAGAGGTTTTGGATGCAGCTGCAGAGGCTAATATAAAAGACAATGAACCCTATACAGCAGACTTGGAAGTTAGCCCTGTTACACGTGAAGAAGGGGAATCCAAGGAAGCCCAAGAACCCCACAATGTAGGAAACAAAGCAACCACTCCAGGCAGAAAAAAGTTGCAGATTCAAGGCAAATGGAGAGGCATTGACCCTGTTGTCTTCTTCAAAGATGAAGTAATTATTGACAGTGTAAAGGCATTTTATGGTATCGATGAGAAGTTTCCGTTCGATGGTCATCTTGTATCAAGAAACACTGATACAAGCCATGTGAAAAGAATTTATTATGTCTCCAAGTCAGTGAAGGATGTCCTTGAGTTGAACTTCTCAGTCGAGCAGCAACTTAAAATTACTTCCACTGGCCTGAAGATTTTTGTAAGTATAATTTCTTCTCAAATAACTTCTGCAGGCTCCTTAGTTTACAGAAAAGTAAAACCAATGCAGTAGAGAGAATAATAAGTAACCTTTAAAGGCAAAGGCAGGCAAGAAATTATCACATGCTACGTCATAGATCTCCATCATCAAATATAAATAGGTGACTTAAAATTTATGTAAGTTAGTTCAAAATTAATGATGGAGATTCTTCCAGGAATGCAGAGGCCTGTGCTGCATGAGTACGGGTACGGTACTGGTACCCGGTACAGGTACGTGTATGGGGTACGACATTTTTAAAAAAGTTAGGGTACGGGTACGTTCTTATATATATTTATTTTATTAATATAATTATATATAAGTTTAAAAAATAGAAAATTGCAAAAATAAAAATACAATCAACAAGTTGAAATTTATAGGAATTAATAATTTCCTACCACACAGTCTATAATGTTTGCACTATGCCTACAACAACAAAGCCTTTGTCCCACTAGGTGGGGTCGGCTACATGGATCAAACGACGCCATAAAGGCCTACATAAATCATGTCTTTTGATGAGGCATTGATTGGCATATCCTTCTTAATTGTTTCGCCTATAGTTTTTCTAGGTCTTCCTCTTCCTCTAGCCCTTGTAGTACCCTCCATTTGGTCTACCCTCCTAACCGGGGCTTCCACCGGTCTCCTCCACACATGCCCAAACCACCTAAGACGAGATTCAACCATTTTTTCAACAATAGGAGCAACCCCGACTTTTTCTCGAATATACTCATTTCTAATCCGATCTTGTCTGGTATGCCCACTCATCCACCGCAGCATCCTCATCTCTGCAACATGAAGTTTATTCTCTTGTGTACCCTTTGCCGCCCAACACTCTGTCCCATATAACATCGCCGGTCTTACAGCAGTGCGGTAGAACCTTCCTTTAAGTTTAAGTGGTACCTTCTTATCACATAACACGCCCGAGGCACTCCTCCATTTCATCCACCCTGCTTGAATCCTATGATTTACATCCCCTTCTATTTCTGCATCCTGCTGTAAGATAGAACCAAGATACTTAAACTTCGGGACTTGTGCTAAGACATGCTCTTCAACCTTCACCTCTCGAGTAAGGCCTATGTGCCTCTTACTAAAATTACACTCCATATACTCTGTCTTGCTTCGACTTATCCGGAATCTAGACCCTTCTAAAGCTTGTCTCCACATTTCAATCTTCCCATTTATTTCCTCTCTAGTATCCCCAATAAGAACAATATCATCCGCAAAGAGCATACATTTGGGCACTGGTTCTTGGACATGTTCCGTAAGCACTATGTAACAATTAATAAAAAATCAAAAACATCAAAAAATAACACAAAATAGGGAAAAAAGCGGTGCATAATAAAAAAAAAAAAGTGGTTGAATTCCTAAACTAGTTTGAACACTTGGTGTGCAAAAAAAATCAAAACAAAATATAAGCATTAAACCACTTTTCATTGTTGATTTAAATCAAGATAGTATTCATTATTTCATCACAACAAAGAAAAAGAAAATAGAGAAATATTTATAGAACATGAAAAACAGAAGTACCAGTTAATAAGAGAACAAAATAGAGAAAGGGGAAACAAAGACAGGAGAGAGAGTTTAGAGGGAGGCACCAAACTGATGAAGGAGAGAAAGCATAATGACGGGTACCGAGAGAGGTGGAGGGGGTCAAGTACAACGAGCGGTGGAGGGCGTTAAGCATAGTGAGGGATGAAGGGGATCAAGTAAACGAGAGGAGAAAGAGATTTCATATTTGAGAGTATTTTTTCGGATTAAAATGAAAGAGGGTGAGAAGATAATTGAAAAATATTGAAAAATCCTTTATCCTTGTGAACAAAACATATAAAAAGTTATGTTCAGTCGTACCCACATGGAGGGTACGTCTGGTGGATACGTACTCATTCAAGCATTCAACTAGCCAATTTTTTTTTTTTTTGTTTGGGTACACACCCGATATGTATCCAGGTGTACCAAGTACGTGTACCTGGTACGTGTACGGCAGCCAGATCGGAGTACCCATGCTTAAGAGGCAGAGGCTTATTGAGGTAAATGGAGTAGATCTAGCCATCTAGGTAAGGAAATAAATTAAGGAAATAAATTTGGCTGTGTTTGATTAGCAAAGTATAATGCATAAACATTTGAATTCTTTTGATATTGAAGAAGTTAGTGACCATGACTTTGGGTGCTGAATTAATAATTTCTATTTCTGGTTTCCTGGAATCAATTTGAAATACATGTCGAATTTTACAGGACAAGAATCATGTCAGCTACTATACTGTGATTTCATTTAAACATGATAATTGGTATGGATTTTATTGTAATAACATCTATAGTTCTCTTAGAACTTCCATAAAAACATAAGGCTTAATTATGTTACAAGTCCCTGAAGTTTTTGAGGTACTTTTGTCAGATACCCTTATTCTTTTTTTTTTTTCAATGTCTGACTCCCTGAAGTTACTTCTGGGTTTGTCATATACCTCTATTACCAATTCTGGTCATTTTTGATGACATGTAACATCAGAATCCTAGTCAGACATAGGAGGTTGGTATGTGGTGCCGCGTGATATCACATGGGCGAAGACGGCATCTCTCTTCAATCATTTCATTTCTTTTTTTATTTAACTAAAAATATAAAAATATTAAGTTTTTTAGTTTTTTAATTTAAAAAAAAAAAAAAAGGATTTTCGTCCATGGGCACCAAGTGCCTAACCTCCTGCCCCTCTGACCAGGATTCTGATGTTACATGTTAGCAAAATTGGCCAGAATTGATAGTAGGGGTATATGACAAACTCAGAAGTAACTTCGAGGAGTCAGACATCGCAAAAAAAAAAGAATAAGGGTATCTAGCAAAAGTACCCCAAACTTCATGGACTTGTGTTATAATTAAGCCAAAACATTATTACATCTGCAATGAAAAATGTATTTATTTGTTTGTCCTAGACATAAGTGAGAAATGAGCTCTTTGATTAATTTCACGTGAATAATGGAGTGAAATATACTTGCCTTTATAATCATCATACAGGAAAGACAAACATCACTGGCAGGTAGCTCTGCATCATGTGCTTTCCGGATATCATCTGAAGGATTGCCCCTTGTTCTCCCTCACATCACCAAACAGATTCTATGTGCATCTTCCATAGACTTCAAGCATCTTCTGCAGTATAGATCTGTAAAATTCGCAGATTTTGTTGATGCCGGCTTTGGTGAGAGAGCAGCAAACTTAATGCCAGGCTGTTGTGTCATAGTTTTGGGCGAAGGTATCTATCACCATGATGTGGACAGCACATGGTTTTAAATTGTGGTTCTGGCCATGTATGCAGTCATGTTGCATTACCGTTATTGCAGAAAGTCGTGGAAAAATGTGGTCAATGTAGCCTCAGTTGCGATCACAGTGTGGTCACTGAGACTATCAAAATCTCGTGATGTTGCAGACACCATTTTGGTTGTGAACCACAATTTAAAACATCGAAACAGGTTAAATATGCTCATTGATTTGCCCGTTTATGTGTCCTCCTTTTCTGCAGGGAACAAAGCCGCTACAAAGCCCGTCCAAGTGGATAAATCAACAATAGCCATTGGATGCTGGAAGGGTAGGGCGAGTTTAACCATGATGGTTACCGAATTGGACTGCCAGGAACTACTTGAAAGGTTCTTAATGCGCCTAGACACAGAAAAAGGCTCCTGCATCCATGAGAGCAAACCGTCTAACAACGTTGGAGATCATCAAGAACAGGACTCGAGCAGTAAAAATGTTGCTACTGAGTGTTAGAAGTGAGTAGGATATTCATTACTCTAACACTTTGTGTAACCTAACTAAATTTGTACATGTTAGTCATAGCCCTCATTTTTATGAGCTTTTATGTTGCATCGTTTTTGTAATGTTAAATCTAGTGTCAAGTGTGAATGTCCTATCACAAGTTTAGGTTATTGATGTATTCCTTACAAATAACTCACCAACAATGGACCCCAAAATTTAGACCTCCGCAAAAAATTAATGCAATATGCTACTACTATTATCAGTTGTGCCAATTGTTATTGGTTTTATCATGTTCTTTAGTACGAAGTTGCCTGGCTTTGGCCAGTTATGATATTAAATTTAATTCTCTATTTGGAAGAGGGTGGAACATGGTCAAGGTTCTGAATTCCTTCATCAAAAGTCAAAAGAGAGCTTGAAATCCCTTGTCTTGTATATGCCTTTTCGAAAAATATCAACCCAGTATTTGCCTTCAGCTTATTTCAGGATCTAATTGCAGATACAAATTTGGATTTTGAAAAGCAAAATGATTTCCGGGAAGAATGAAGTTTGATGAAAGGTCTCAGCAGCAGTACGATCACCACCACCCAATCTTCCTCCTTCCACCTGTGCGGCTGGGCCATTTGAAAAATTTTATTAACAGCCATAACTTTGTTATTCATATCCGGTGTTTTATCATTTTTGCATCGCCCTTCCAAAAACACCTAGATCCTTTTCTTTTGGCTCCTTTTCTTTTGGTCAATGCTTTAGGGGTCACCTTCATCAGACCCTAACTAGTTCTTTCTTTTCTTGTTTTTGTTTGCTTTCTTGTTAACCCGAAAAATCATTCATGGTTACCATGAGTACTCAATAAATAGATCACACGAGGAAGATCACATGGCTGTGAGAAAGCCACTAACCGCAAAACGAGAATAAAATGTTAAGTGTGTGTAGCCCACATGGTCATATACCAATACTTAAGGCTTGAGAGTTAGAAGTTTCAGGTTCGATCCTGGGAACCACCATTTGATGGATTTAAATCTCCTTCCCTTATCCCCGTAAAAATAAAATAAAAAAAAATCAAAAATACTTTGCCTATAGGAAAAAAAAAAAAAAAAAAAGAATCACATGTTGAAGGAGTGGAAAATTCAACAAATCTAAAAGCAAAAAATGAAACTAGAAACAGCCTACATGAATACAAAGAATATATCTAAAATGAAACTAGAAACAGCCTACACGAGTACAAAGAATATAGCTAAACAGACAACATCCATATGATTAAATGGATGACCCATCCGTCCTTAATAAATAGTAAAAACATGTGGATTCAACATCCATCCTTTATAACGAACAAAGCATCCGTTGTTAAGAAGTAAATTTTTGACTAAGAGTAAAATGTTTATAGGTGTTAGTAGGGGTATTTTAGGAAATACAGTGCAAAAATTATAAAATATCGGGTGGAAGTAACAAAGCTAGGAGTGTTAATAAAATTAACCTTGCATAATTAAAAACAGTGAATTGCCGTGGTGTACATCTTGGAATCCAGATACAAGAGATTTCACAATTATTACAGTATTTTTATGTTATTTTTTTAATATAAAAAGTGATTCTTTTGGCACCCGCCTTTTTATTTTCTAAGCCCCTTATTTCTAGGAATAGCTTTTTGGAAGACAATTAATACGTCCCGGATAAGCTTCCAAGGAAATGGAAGGGTTTAGAAAATAAAAAGGGAGGCACCCATTTCTCTCACAAACTCACTTGGGTTAGCTAAATTGGTTAAAATTTACACACTAGTGAATTGAGCCAATCCAACCAGATTCACTTTTAAAACCAGCTTATTGTAGACCAACTCGAGCAAACCGATTTAACCTGTTTTGAGAGCTCTAAATAATAACTATATCCGGGACAAGACATTTTACATCAGCCTGTCTCTAATCAGCAAATCAAGCAAAACAAATATTGAATGATGTAGATATACAACGGAAATGTGCGCCAAACCATTAAAAATCGGTTATAGGAATATAGAACCATGCAATCTAGTAAATTGAAACCAATAATAAATAAAATCAAGATGAGCAACACAGGTTACTCTTAGTAGGGATTACTTGAGCAGGACCAGGAATAACAATCTTCTTTCTGGACAGAGATGCAGGGTTGCCATTTCCTTGAGTTTCATCAGCAGCTAGGTTCTTCTTGTTGACAATGTTGAAGATTTCGGTCAAAACAGTCGTGAATGCTGTATCAACATTGGTTGCTTCCAGCGCCGAGGTCTCCAAGAAAAACAAGCCTTCTTTCTCAGCAAATTCTTTCGCATCCTCTGTAGGTACTGCACGCTGGTCCTCAAGATCACTTTTGTTTCCTATAAGAATGATGACTATATTCTTGTCAGCATGGTTACGCAGTTCTTCTAACCATCGTGGTATGTGATCAAAGGTTTGACGTTTTGTGATGTCATAAACCAACATTGCCCCAACAGCACCCCTGTAGTATGCACTTGTAACTGCTCTATATCTGTATAATAAACCACTGATATATGTAAGTTAACCCATTGCCACCATGATGATATATAATCATAAAAAATCTTGACTAAAATGTGAAGATTGAAGAAGCATAGACTCAATCCAAAGTACATACCCATTCCATGTATAGTTTAACCAGAAAATGAAACAATATTTCAAATCAAATGACATGCCTCAAGTCCTAAACATGTATACCAAATGACTTAACCCTAAACTCAAATGAAGAAGCACCATGCAGAAAAGATACCAAAACAAAATTGCCAATTTTCGTAAACATCTACTAGTGACCAATCTCCAACTGATTTTTTTTTATAAGAACCAATCTCCAACTGATTGAGCTAATAGACAGTGATAATTTAAATTTTAAATTTGTTGCAATAGGCCAATAGTTACAACATTCTTCAAGTGCAAACCTTTTGTATAGGTTGCCAATACCCACCCCCTTCCAAGATGAATCTCAAGATTAAACTCAATGATTATGATTATATTAAAATTCCATGGGAATCATGAATCATCTCTAAGGATAATAAAAGGCTAATGAAATACTTGCACAAACATTGTGCATCCAAGTTAGGTGCTCAAGACCAGAAAATTATTGATCATAAATTAATGGTCAAGTATAAAAGAATTACATTTGGGATAATTAATAAAAACGGCAAGCCAGTGCACGAGGCTTCCACCTGGTGGGGTCCGGGAATAGTATATGTAAGCAGCCATACCTTCACAAGCGAGGCGGTTGTTTCCAAGATTTAAACTTGTGACCTCCACGCAACAACCTCCATTCAGGCAAGAATTTTCCTTGTAGATAACTTTAGGTAATTATCAAAAGTCCTACTACGATACCATCTAAATTGGGAAAACTCTAAAGATTGTTTACTAATCGGTGAAGTTCTAATGTGCCTAATAAAGAGGCAAGCATACTGTAGGACGAGACAACATATAATTGAACTTGAGAATACTAATCTACATCCAGTACTAGACGAAGGTCAATGAATGACGTGACATTAACTTAATTTTTTTATGGTGTGTCAATATTTAAAATACACAATAGTGGCAAGTTCCATCACATGGCCAGTTATTAATACTGGACCAAACAATTAGAATTCTTGTAATGCGTTTCGTCATTATACAAAACGACAAAATCCATTACACGTGATTCTAGTTGTTTGATCATGTATTAATAATTGACCATGTGATGGAACTCACCCTACTATGTATTTTACATATTGCCACATCACTTGTCGATCCTCGCACACTGTTATACATAATTACCTTAATCCCTAGTAATTAGTTGTATGCTAGATTGACAAGTAGCACGCTTGCTCATTTATGCTATTCATTAAGACTGCATGAAAACACTCGATTATCTCAAGGAAAATGGCTAGAGAAAAAAGGTGTCAGGCTAGGCATTCAGCTTAGGGTTTCATTTTGACCTCTTGTAGTAGTTATCAGTCAAACTATTTCAATGATGTGCCTACGTAAAAGTTAATTGGCAGGGTAAAAAAGTAAAAAACATTTTGAAATGGATCAAGATTAAACTCTCAAGTTAACACATTATTCCTTTTCCTTCCAGCCATATTCCATACCCAAACAATTGAAAGCTAGACCTGATTTATTATCAAAAAAAAAAAAAGCTAGACCTGATTTGACCACTTACTACTACTATCGAATAATGAAGTCGCCACTGCTTGATACCGTGGAACTGAATTGCCATAACACTCAACCAAAAGAGGTTTCAGCAGGGCATGATGAGTAAAGAAACTTGCAGTGTGTATGGAACTGCATTAAATTGCCTTGGAATCACGCCGGAAACATGAAAGCTACACAAAGCAGCTTCAGCCCAAACTCATGTCTGGCCCTTGGGCAACGTGAACCCAAACATACCAATAGGAAACACGGATAAGAAACAAGGACACGATACTATAATCTACATTCTGCATGTATTTAATTATTGTAACATTCTTATCTATATATATAAACCCTCACTGCATAACTATAACATCTCATCTTTACTCAAACTAAACAGTCGTTCGGCACGAACAGAGCAAAAAGGAATAAATCAGTTAACTGCCTTAACGAAAATAACCGAAAACAAAGTCTAATTCAAAGACATAGTAAGCAACAAATTATATAAGTTCAACGTCAACAGAAATTTAAAAAAAAAAAAAAAAAACTAGGTTTAGAGAAAGAAAAGAGTATGAGAAAAGAAGAAGGGAAGAGGGTGAAGAAGAGAACCGTTCTTGGCCAGCAGTGTCCCAGATCTGAGCCTTAACACTCTTATGATCAATAACCAAAGTGCGAGTCTGAAACTCAACACCAATAGTAGCCTTCGAATCTAAACTGAACTCGTTCCTCGCAAACCGAGCAAGTATCTGAGACTTCCCAACCGCTGAGTCACCTATCAAAACCACCTTGAACACGTAGTCTATCTTCTGGTTCGCATCTCCACCTCCGTACCCTGCCATTTTCTTCTCTCTTTCTTTCTTTCAAACTTTTTCTACGGTATCTGTTTTTGTTTTGAATTACTACTACTGCTATTGTTGTTATGTTTTGATTTGAATCTGCTTTGATTTTTTTTTTTTAAAAAAAAGTGGTGACAGGTGGCGGAGGGTGATTGGGGGATGGTGTTGATGTGTGTGAATGTGTTGGGCAGTGAAGAAGTGTTTCTGTCGTCGCATGCGGATGTCTTCTGTCGACTTATTGCTTCTGTTGACGGCAAAGTTAATAGTACGCATAATTGTCAACTCACTGCTACCAGCACTTAGCAATTTTTTTTATCGGCCTCTGTGTCACGCTAACAAGTAGTATAAAAATCAGGTTTAAATAGCTCACCCAAAAAAAGAAAAAAAAAGTTTAAATATATATTATTGGTTTTTATTAAGACTATTTTCGTCCATCACTTTAAAAAGAGTTTTCACATTTTTCAATAATTTCTTTTTAACATCTCTGAAAAAAAGTTATCCACGTTATTCCCTGATAACGTTTTCTGTTCATGAACGTTAACATGTCTGTTAACTTATGATATCGTGTTTCATTTTAATCATGTTTGTGGTGAAATATGTTTGATGTGTGTCGATCGTGATGTGATTACATGATGAGTGGTAATAATAGGTTACGTGATAATCTTGTTGTTTTTGTGTTTTTCTTTCATTTCATTGTTTTTTGGGCTTTTTTGTAATAAAATAAGAATGAAAGTAAATTGTAGACACTAAATGACGATTATGAACGGAATAACATAAAGTGTTTTGAAAATAAGAGGAAAATTGGAAATGATAAGGGAAAGTAAAGGAAATGTAAAGGACTTGGGCATTAAATGCATAATAGATCAAAAGACTTTGCAAGCAAACAAGAAATGTAAAGGTTTCATTAAATGCAAAGGAAAGTGAAAGTCAGGTTATTATAAAGGCATTTTCTCCGTCAATTTGCTTCAGTGAGATGTATAGGATAATTACCAATATGTCAACCCCAATTACAAAGTTTGAGCACCTATTTATAGGCCTACGAAATAACTACCTTAAAGTTACCCCATTTGGCAAGTTGTGAATAACTACCACTACCACATCTTAAATAACTACCCCATTTGACAACCCCACTACTCGTGGTTCCAACTACTGCATGCGGCTTTATCGACTGGCGTCATTGCCTCCTTGGTAAGCATCTTCTGACAACTGAAAATGTTGGATACGTCCTTACCACGATTTTTAAGTCTTTGTGTCAGCTCTTTTGAAACCCAACATCTTCGACGGAAATCTGCATATCCATGTCTTAGGCCTTTGGGACGTCTTTCGATACCCTGCTTCTTTGACACTACGCAAGACACGGTGTTGTACCCCTTCATCAATTCCAAAAATTTCCTCTCTCTCATTGGCTACATGATCATTGGTCCTAACTACGTCTTGTCGGTCAAGTTGACCAGAGGACCTGCTTGGCATTCCTTCAAGGAAACTTAGCTTGAGGGGTCTTTTCTTTTCCCTCTTTAAATGGTGAAAATTTCCAAAGCTTTAACCTTTTGGCGGTTCCAACTCAGGACCATGAGGACTCATCTACATTCACCAAGGCTTATGTATCAAGCCAAAGGTATTCTTCCATTGAGGCATCTTACCTTGGCTCGAAACATAAGAAGGAGTATGACGTAATCTCTCATGTTTAATCTTTCACCTTTAAAGAGGAAAGATGGGGCTTCTGGGCAAAGGGTTTGTCATTATTTCTTTCTACACCCAAAATCTCCTTAATCTCACATGTTTAATCTTTTTGGGAATAGCCCTTCTTGCTTATCTTGAACATCTTCTCTTCTTTCAAGAAATCTTGCCATCGTTTCAACATTTTGCTCATTTCTCTTTTGATGTTCTTGATGTTCTCCACTATTCCAAGCGTGATCTATTTATAGCCAATTGACCCTCATTTATTACTGATGTGATAGACTTCATGTTCCCAATGAAACATCACCGACATTTACTACAACTCTGACTGTCCAAGCATTCCTCGTTTTTGACGTAAAGTCCCTCGACACCGACCCTTACATGTGTTTGCCTTCATTTTCGACACACATACATGTCCTTTGAAATCACTTTTACACATATTTGTATAAGTTCATTTTATTGCTGTCACTTATGATGTCAACACTTCCCCTCTTTGTCGAAATTGACATGGAATCTTTTTGGGAATAGTGCGGGTATCCGTTACGGGTATTTTTTGCGGGTACGTGCGGGCAAGGGTATTTTGCTCATCCCTACTTCTCACTTTTCTATTCAACCAAATAAAGGATGAGAAAACTCTACTTTCTCCCTTCTCATTTTCTTCCATTTTTCTCTCATACCAAACAAAGCAAAAATTTATTCATTTTCTTGCCTATTTTTCTCTCTCTCTCTCTCCAACTTCTCTCTTTCTTGTTTCTCTCTTCCCATTCTCTTTTGTGAAACCAAATAAAGCATACAAGTTTTTGGCCAAAATGTATTGTGTAACTCACTAATGTGATTCCTTCATTAAAATCATAGAATAATTTAGTCGACGATCCTATTAGGACGAATATTTTTATTTTTATTTTTGTGATAGGAAAATAAATTTCATTAAGAGGGAGTACAAGTTGTACCCAAAATTTAAAGCAAAGTTTATATTACAACCTTGAACAAAGATAGGGATTTTGACCAACAAGGCCAGCACATTTGGCAGATAGTTGGGTTACTTAACCATGATGTCAAGGTTCGAAGCCTGGTTAGCAGGATCGCGAGATTTCTCGCAAGATCGTACGATTGTACGAACCAGAGCCAAACGCGATTCGTTGCCGATGTGGTGGAATCGCTGTGCTGAGCGTAGGATCGGTGAGATCGTGCGATCTCCACGTCCATGGTGAAGCCAATTCACATCTCAGGTTTTGGACCGAGACACCGGTTGACCCGACCCGCGTCGATTAAAAAGCTCCCAAAAATATAGGTTTCCCTCTATACACAGAAGTAAACCTCATATGTGCTCAAATCTTAACTCTTCATGCTCCGTATTCCATATCTCTGCAAGGAGCCACCGTCGTCGTTCGTCCAGCCATCGCCACAGCCACAACCACAGTCATCCCTTTCATTTGTCGTTCAAAAATTTAATCTCAAGCCATCGTTCTGTTCTCTTGCCACCGTTCTTGCACCCTTGCCATTGGTTGATAATTGATGACGATGCACTTCGTCGCTCTGTTTTGTTCTATGTCTTCTCATTAACTATGTTATTATTATTAATTTGTTTATTGTTTAATTTAACTTCCCATTTTGTATGAATGCACACTAAAAAATTACATTAGGAAATAACACAACTATTAATATGATAACTAGAATAAAATTTATTTTTAAATAAATTATATTTTCAATTCATTGTGGGTTGTAGGTGTTCTTCATGGTGTAAGGAAGTGAATAGGTGGGTGATGTGCTATAACCAAACTATGTTAATTTTATTGGAACATTTATCCCGTGCATGTAATTACATTAATTAAATGACTAAATTGTCACTTTAGTCCCTCATTTTGTAAGGAGTTTTCATTTTAGTCCCTGATTTTTCAGTAATTCCTTTTTAGTCCCTCGCTTTGAAAAAAGTTACCCACCTTAGTCTCTGGCAACGTTTTCCGTTTATAGACGTTAATGTCGTCGTTAATTTATAATATCGTATTTCATTTTAGTCCCTAACTTAAAATTTTTAATTCACTTTAGTCCCTCACTATATCGTGTTTCATTTTAGTCCCTAACTTAAAATTTTTAATTTACTTTAGTCCCTCACTATAATAACAATGATGTTTCTTTTGTTTTTCTCTTGTAGTGTGACTACCATAAAAAAAATTATTGTTCTTCTTACTATTTTGTAAACATACTTTATAGTTTATATAAGCACCAACTCCAAGCTTTGATTCAAAAATATTCTATTGAGTTTTGTGTTTAAGAGTCATAACCAAAATGTTGTAAACTCCCCCAATTTGTTTAGCACGATATTCAAACGTCATACCATATCCTTGTGATAATGTAGATCCACTAGTTGTCCTCAAAAATTCCTCCACATGCTTAGGAAAAAGAGCAGCTCCTGATAGCAAGATACAAACTCGTCCACCTAGTGCTTGTTTTGTCTGTCAATACAAATAATGTTTTAGTTTTGAAACCAAACTATTTGAAAATTTCATAAGTGTAAAGTGGATATGGAATACATTGTTAAACACAAGGGTGCTGCTTTGCGTTAAAGAGTTTATATGAAGACCCTTCATATATCTTAACTTGTTGTCCGTAGGATTCCAGTTAGTTCACACATGGATAGATAACTAAAACACTAAAAAGCTTATAAAAAAAACTAAAACATTAAAGAGTTTAGAGGAAAACATACGAGTTATATGGATAATGAAATAATGTACTCTAAAGTGCTCCTCCGAAAGAAACTTTGCTATTGATACCTTCAGGTGCAAAGCTTGGAGTCAATGCTTATATAAAGTATAAAGTTAGTTTAAAGAATAGCAAGAAGAACAATCAATTTTTTATGGTAGTCACACTACAAGAAAAAAGCGAAAGAAACATCATCGTTATTATAGTGAGGGACTAAAGTGAATTAAAATTTTTAAGTTAGTGACTAAAATGAAACACGATATAGTGAGGGACTAAAGTGAATTAAAAATTTTAAGTTAGGGACTAAAATGAAATATGATATTATAAATTAACGGCTACATTAACGTCTATAAACGGAAAACGTTGTCAAGGACTAACGTGAGTAACTTTTTTCAACGTGAGGGACTAAAAAGGAATTATTGAAAAATCAGGGACTAAAATAAAAGCTCTTTACAAAGTGAGGGACTAGAATGATAGTTTAGTCATAATTAAATCCTTTCTTTTATTCTTGATTTTTGTTTGGTTCTGTGCATGTTCCAGGAAAAGTATAAAATGGGGGATCTGGAGATTGACGGAGATTGTAGATATTCTCATTTGAGGTGAGTGTTTTTCAGTGTAGTGTTTTCTTTTTGGTGGCACTCACATACCAAAGATGGTATGAATACCGAGCTTCCTTTGTATCAAAGTTAGTTGAGTAATAATAGATTTCAGTCTCTCATTCTACTGTGCATTTACTATCTCATTGTAGTGTCATTTTGGTATTTGGTTCTTCTTTGCATTTGGTAAATAATGTTGTTTATCAGTATGCAATATCATGCAATCACAGTCCCAGGTTGGTCCCTAGAATAGGGAATAAGGATTTCTGATTTGGCTACTCTCCCTGCATCTTTATCTTCCACCTTTTTGCATTTAGCTTAACTCTTTTCTGTTTTAACCACCTTTTTCTCTCATTCTGCTGTGCATTTACTATCTCATTGTAGTGTCATTTTGGTATTTGGTTCTTCTCTGCATTTGGTAAATAATGTTGTTTATCAGTACGCAATATCATGCAATCGCAGTCCCGGGTTGGTCCCTAGAATAGGGAACAAGGATTTCTAATTTGACTACTCTCCCTACATCTTTATCTTCCTCCTTTTTTCATTTAGCTTAACTCTTTTAAGTTTTAACCACCTTTTTTCTGCTTTGACATTGATGCCAACGATATCTTGAATGTCTCTGCTAAGGACAAAACCATCACCATCACCATCACCACTTGCTAGAAGAACAAGATCACCATCACCAATGACAAGAGTAGGCTCTCAAAGGATGATATTGAGAAGATGGTTCATGAGGCTGAGAAATACAAATATGAGGATGAATAGCACAAAAAAAAGGTCGAAACCAAGAATGCAGTGGAAAACTATGCATGCAACTCTATCATTGCTAATTGCTAAATGTACCAGGGTGATGCTGGTCCTGATGTTGGTGGCGCAGCTGATTATGATGATGCTCCTTCTGGTGGAAGCGATGCAGGACCAAAGATTGAGGAAGTTGACTAAGTGTAGTTCATTTTTTCCTGATCTATGATTTATTGTTTTCATGCATTTTTTGTTGGATTTAATTCACTACTAGAAAAAAGGCTTTTATTATCGGAGCTTTAAATTCGGTCGCTTTAAAGTCGATTTAAAAGAAAATGCGGTGGCATTTTAGTAAATAAAATGAACTTTTAATATCAATCGTAATTTTGAGCGATTTAGAAAGTATTTTTTAATAGTGTTGACCGATTTAAAAAAAAAAGACTTTTAAACTTGGCTCTTTAGTGACTGAGGCGTTTTAGTGATTGAGTTAAAAAGTCATTCCCTAAGGCTCTATTTGGATTGATGGAATGTAATGGAGTGGATGAGAGTGGAATGGTATTTAAACAAATTCCATTGTTTGGATTGATATATTTATAATGAAGTGGAGGGGAACTTGGTGAAATTGATTCCATCCAATTCCATCAAAACCTTCACTTTTTCATCCCTCCCAAATTCGGGTGTATGTGATGAAACCAAACAATAGAGCATTACTTTTGTCGCATCCCACTGCACTTACTTCACTCCATCCTATCTTATTCCATTCCATTTCATCCTCCATAGGGTTTGTTTGGATTGATGGTATTGAATGGAGTGGGATGAGGTGAAATGGAAACTAAGCTCATAATGGAGTGGAATGGATGATAATGGTACATGTTCCATCCAATACCACCAAAAACATCATTTTTTCATTTCCCAAAATTGGGGTGTATCTGATGGAATCTATTTTTGTTCTGTTCCATCATAAAATAACCAAATAATGAAATGGTAATTTTATACTATTCCATTCCATTCCACCTCACCCCATTCCATTTCATTTGATTCCGCTCTATTTATTATTATATATCCAAAAATTGCGATAGTGTATCCAAAGATAACCTAAATCAAACAAAGTTAAAATGTTGTTTCCCTATTTTCTTCGATCTTCTTCGTTTCACTCCGCCGCCAGTCTCCTCTCCGGTTCGTCTCCTTCGTTCCCTCTCACCGCCGCGCTGCTGGTCTTCTTCGCCATCTCTTTCACTCCGCCGCCGCCGCCTCCTAGGTTTGTCTCTCTCCTCCTTTTCTTCTTCGTCGCGCTGCTGCTCTCCTTTCTGTCTCTCATCTTCGTTCTCTCCTCCCCAATCGTAGAGTCTCTCCTCCCCAAGGTTTGTCGTCATCGTGTGTTGCCGCCGCCATTGAGACCCTCATTCGTCGTCGTTGTTGCCGAATCCGCCAAGCTCTGTGCCAAGGTACTAACCCTTGTCTGCTTTAGCCTTTCCTCAATGTATGTACTAACCCTCAATGTTAAAAAATCAAATATTTTGGTTGCACCGAAATATAACATCATACTTCGTTATTATTTGTTCACGCAGCAAATGCTACCTAATGCTCAAGAACCTTAGCTTAGGTGACACCAAGTTCATTTGGGACTACTTCATCTTGGGATCGAACCCAACTGAATCTGCTTTTGTGTTCAGAGTTTTTTTAAATTGCAGTTCTTGTTGTTGCAATGCAGCCTAATGCAATTGGTGACCGGAGTATGATATATATGGTCGCATTGGCCGATGCAACCAAGATGTTGCGGCTGCATTAGTTGATGTGGTTTTTTCCCCTATTTAAACCCCCTTGCCTCCACTTTAGCCTACTTTTCCTGCACCACCTACTTTGAGAAAACAAAGTTCTAGGGATCTATATATTCTTAGTATGTTTAAGAATATAACATATGTGTAGTGAGCTTGCAATTACAGTAAGCTTCTCCATGCAATATACATGATGTAGAAGTTATTAGTGATTACAAGCTTGTTGCTGACTTCAGTCGTGACTGTAATACTAAATTAATGAAATATGTTAGATTGTTAGTAACCTTCTAAGCCTAGCAAACTTTTGTAATCTTTCTTGTCTTGTTGCCATTATCCTCGTTGATTTGTATTTGTTATGCTAATGCTTTTTCACAATTCAGAAGTAGGTAATTGGCATTTTAGGGACCATATATATCTGTTCTTATGCCTTAAATGATAAATTCTTTCCTTGGTTTTTCTATGTTTTCTTCTTTAGATCCACAAGTATAATGCTCTTTTATGACATTTTCACTGATTGCAGGACATGTTTTGCAGTTTCTTCAGCATAGTAGGGTATACCTGCTAAATCAAGCACAATCTTCTTCAAATGTATGTATCAACTGAAGTTATTCATCATGTGATTGATAGATGCCTCATTTTGATATAGGGACCCATCCAATGGTTTCTTTTGTTATGCTCAGGGCTATAGTACACATTTTTTTCTGTGGCATCTTTCCTATGGATTACTACAATCGCTTTTACTCTTCATTGTACTGTTGTAAAACACAAAGCAGATGTTGAGGATTTGGAGGCCATGTTCCACTTGTATGTATGGGGTATGCATTTATGGCTGAATAGGTTGATTTTATATGTCCTAACTTTGAAAAATGAGTTACTTTGAAATAATCTTCACCTCCTGTTGTTTTTCAATCGCTTTGAAAATGAGTTCCTAGAGCAATATCATGCATACCCCATACATCCGCCCTTTTCCTTTCAGTGCCAACACTCTCGCTCTTTTCCTTTCCTCCGTCACTCACTAATCACCGTGCGCCTCCTTCCCTCATCCGTCACTCTCAAATCTCACTTTCTCTAAGATCATTCTTCCTTTCTTTGAGTTTCCTGGTGAGTTGCTTAACCCTAATTTCTTTCATCTCTCACTTCGTTTTTCAGTTCATAATTTGTGTAGCATTTGCCATTGTTGTCCATTGGTGTTTCACAATGAGCATTCGATGTTGTGTTTTATTGTTAAATTTGAACGAACGTGGCAATTGTGTTTTAGCTTCTTCATTAAGTCGAGTTCATATATCTCTGGTTGCTTTATTTAACTTGTCATTTGTTAATCATGCCTCTGGTTGCTTTATTTTCAGATGGACGCGGATCTAGGACTAATACAATTTGGAAGATTCAATTACGTGAAGGGTGCAAAAGAGGTAAAGATTATTTCCCATTTGTTCTAGTGGCATAGGTAATTGTAATTAGCTTTTGTCTAGTGGAATGATTATTTTCTTTATACTAGCGTATCGGCAGGTACCGTGCCTGTCGATCCGTATTCCAATTATCGTGTTTTTGTCGTAAAGAATATTTTACAATAGAATGATATATTGCAAAATTGATAGTTATGAATATCATGTTACCTATAGTTGAGTTTATGTATTATTATTGTAAAAAGGGAAAAAAATAGTCCAAATCCAATTAAGGGGCTTCCTTAACTTAAGTATCAATCCTTAATTTGCGTTTCCTTATAAACATAGATTCCTTGTAAAAAGGTCACTATTATAATAGTAAGATGTAGGGGCTTTGTATTCATTTCATGAATTTGTTAAGACATGTGGCATAGCTTTTTCGCTATCGAGACCCTTGCGAGAGATCTTGTAATATCTGAAGTTCTTGTTGGTTTGTGTGAGCGAGTTTAATTTTGTCTTTACTGCATAGCACCGCACCCATATCTTTGAGTTTAATTTTGTCTTTAATTTTGGAACAATCTACATACCCTTACATCAGATTATTGATTATTGTTGCAAATGACAATATATTTTTCTTTGTGCCATTTCATCAAACCAATCAAATACAAAAAAGATAAGAAAGAAAATAAACTCATTATCACGCTCTAATTTGTAATTTCAACTCTGCAATCAAGTCAAAAAAATAAAATAGACACCATATATAATATTAAATTTCAAGAACTACATCAGAAACAAAACTCACAATCTCACTTTAATTTCTAATTTCGACTCTGCAATGAAATAGTAGAAAAAAAGCACTTCATACTAAATTTCAAGTACTTCATTGGAGTAGAAGAATAGGAATAACAAAAGGAATATGCAAACCTACCTTTCCAGACACTGATTTTGAGGGCTTCTTTTTTGAGACCCCTCACATAGTTGCCAAGGTACCTTTGCAAAAGGTAACCTACCTGATCCTCTAGCATCGCGTTGGAGTGGTCATCATGCCGTTTTCGAACCGAGAGCCGCCACCTACACTGCATGGACGACCTTTGGTCGAACTCCCTCTGTTTGAATTTGTTTGTTTGTGGATTTCTATACAGAGGAATGAGGTTTTGTTATTTGATGAATGAAGGTTATAACTAGCTTTTATCGTTTTAAAAATTCTTATCTCAAGTAGGATTTGATAGCATTTTTATCCTGCAATTCATGGGATGGGGACTTGCTAAAATTAATTAAAGCCATATTGTTAGCACTGTTGTTGTGGATTCTTTTACAATTGTTGGAATTTTGTTGTTGGAGAACCCAAAAATTTGCGTACTGTGAATCGTTTGAAGTTCAATGAAACATGGTTTCAGATAATAAATGCAAACACAACACACTGGAGATTTTTGAGGGAAAGAAAAAGGATGAAATTTTACATCAATTCTTAGATCTTATGTTATGTTGATTCCATTTATGGAATATTCGATGCACACAAAACTGCCCAATGTTCTTAGTGGACAACTCTATATAGAGGAAGAAGAGTGGGTCGGTCATCGAGTGCACCTCATGTTCGAGCATGGACGGAAGCTGAAAGATATTATTGAGGAAGGATGAGCTAATGGAGAGGGACTAGACACATGTCCAATATCCTTTAGGAACTGATATCAGGGTTGAGACAATTGCACTCGCTCTCACTCACCATGGGGATTTGGGCAATCCCGAGTATTTGGTTGTAACTGATTATAGGCAGGAATCCTTATTAGGATGGAGTGCATATTGATGATATAGAGAGATAAGAAATTCTTGAAGAAAATACTAGAAGCTTATTACTGGATGAGAGAAGATTTTTGCAAGTTTTTGAAACAATACATGGATGAAAGTTCACTGAATATGGACCCTGAATTTGGGTGCAAACTTGTGGATGAGCACCCAATATGGATGGATGCGGAATAAAAGCTTACTTGCTAGCCACAATGTATAGACACCTAAATAACATTTTTGATGCTCGATGAACATTTAAGTTTCGAACCAGAGCACACAGATAGGACATGTAAATCGACCATTTTAGGGATGCCAGGATCACATTGGGAGCATGTTTATAACTCAAGTTACTATGGCAAGACAGCCAAACACTTTTTCCGTTGTATAAGAAACGCAATAGAACATTTGTCAGAAAGTGAAGATGGAAATAATAGGTACACATTTGTCAGAAAGTGAAGAAGCCGTAAGTGCTTTGGAACTGTATAACATGATCGAGCCAACTTGGCGTGGCTTATTAGCCAAAGTTTTTTTTTCTAAAACTAAAGAGGCTATTAGAAATTAAGGATGAGGAATTGAAGGAACTGAGAATAAAGGAGGAGAAAGCAACTCAGAGATTAAAATAAGAAGAGAAATTAAAGGAAGAAAAAGAGACAGCAAGGAGAGTCAAGCAGGAGCAACAAATGAAACAAGATGCAGTATTGGACCAACATGACCAACATGACATGGATTAACAAGCATTAAAGGAAGAGGCAGCAAGGAGAGCCAAGCAGGAGAAACAAATGACAGAAAAAAAGGTAGAGTGAGTCAGAAGAGGCAGAGAGTAAGGTTTGGAAGCTTTGGAAAAGGAAAGATGGAAAGAAAAAGAGGGGCAAGAAGAAAAGGGTAAATCATTGCTTCTTTCCTCCCTTCTTTACCCCTTTCTTATTGTCCCGCTTTTTCCTTCCACCTTTCCTTTTCCAAACCTTCCTAGCCTCACTTTCAGCCTTCGCTTCCTCTTTTGCTTGGTATTCCATGTCCTTTTGGTCCAATATTTGTTGCTCCTCCTTGGCTCTCCTTGCTACGCCTTCCTCTTCCTTTAATTTCTCTCTGAGCGGTCGGTTGCATTCTCCTTCTCTAATCTCTGTTCCTACTTTGCATATAGCCAGTGTAGTTTTAGTACAAATATTTTGGCCAGGAAACCAGGCCAAGCTGCCTCTGTCATGTTATATAGTTCCACATGTTCATTTTCACTTACATTCCTCGTATGACGGAAAAATTCTCCAGCTGTTGGGCCATGGAAACCTAAACTATAAATAAATTTGTTTCCAAAATGCTCCTGACATCCAGTCAAGGGTCATAATTCATTACCTATTTGTGGCACCCAAACGCAGGGTCAAGGTATAGTTCACTTTCCTTCACATATTATTTCAAAAGCCGGTGGAAGTCTTCTCTCATCCAGTAATAACCTTCTGATGTACTCTTTAAGCATCTCTTATCATTTTCTATCCCATTTGTGTTGCACTCCATATGTTGCATTCCTGCAACATTCTCTGTCCCATAATCGGTCACAACTAATGATTCATGATTGCGTAAATCACCATGGGTAAGTGGGAGCAAGTGCAATTGTCTCAACCCAGATATCACTTTTTTCATTATGATATGGATAAGTATGCCCTATAAATAGGACCAGAGGGATTACTATTCTATTTACATCTCCTATTCTATTTTCCCTTCAGTAACGTTATTCCCTTCCATTTGCGAGAATCAACTTTGTGCGCTCTCTCTCTTTTAGCTCTCTCTTATATTTTCCATTCAGTAACTTCGTTCTGTTCTTTCTGTTCTCTAATCATTCTCAATTCGATTTTAAGCTTTGTTTTCTCTTTCAACATTGAACATCGATCGCCATTATCAATGAAGCTTCCTTCTACATTCTTAATTTGAGCTTTTAGGGTTTCGAGCTTCCATTTTGGTAATCGATATCAATTTCATCTAGATTATAACTCTCTCATTTGTTATTCATCTATTCGCTTTTTGATATGCTTGAGATTATTATAATCACTTTAGTTTGCTCCCTCATTCAGTTTAAAGCTCACTGATACAATTGAATTTGCTTTGTTTTCTCTTTCCTCAGTGAGCTTCGTTTGCCATTCTCGATTCCAGCTTCTAGGTTTTCAATCTCGCCTTTTAGGTAATTGATCTTGATTTCGTGTTTGTTATTCATTTAGATTCAATTTAATTGATTCTAGGTTTATTACTACTGATTCTGTGTGAGATTATTATAATCCCTTAATTTTGGTCCCTAATTAGATAGAATAATTTGTATTAGGTGTTTGATTTGATGCTTTACTTTTACATGCTTGTGGTAGTTTTGTTTTCCTGTCTTCTAACTTTCCATTCTTTGCTTCATTCTTTTGCAGTAGAATCATGTCTCAATTAGAGTTTTGGTTTTTATTATTATTATCCCTTTCACCGTCCTTTATTTCATATTGTGTGTCAATTGATCCTCTTCCCGATCATTGTTTTAACTTTTAACCATTTGTTTTCGTATTGTGATAGTCTCCATTGTTCGGTTTCGTTTCCGTCATGCAGATTACTGCACTACATGCTTTCTAGAAATAGAGAAAGTGGCGAAGGAGTGGCTGTAGAAGAAGACACCCACACCGCCACCACAAATGCAGGTTCCGCTTCTACTGCTCCGTCAGCTTCCTTTGTTGTGAAGAATCAGATTGGTTACTTTGCTGGGAGCTCACATTCTGGCTCTGATACTGTTGAATCAGCTGTGAGCGAGGATGGAAACGGGAGTTTTGGCAGTGGCTGTAACAGCGACAACAACAACAGTAGCATCGGGAACTTGATCGAAGAAGGAGCATCGTCGGATATGGCTGAAATTGATGAGGATCTGCTCAGTCGTCAACTCACGTACGGTGTATGGTCGTGAGACCATGAGGAGGCTCTTTACTTCTAATGTACTTATTTCCAGGATGCGGGATCTCAGTGTCGATATTGGTAATGGCTCTTTGAACACTCTTTTAACTGTTTTGCCATGTATTAATGTTATTTAATTAGATGTGGCATGTTACATTTTGATCTGCTTTTGAAAATGGTTATATATCTGGTGATGGTCATGGTTGATAGCGGTTAAATTTTAGGGTTTATATAAGTTCGCAAGGTTTATGGATCATGCACATGTTCAAATGCTAAATAGGTTTGGTAAAAGTTTCATGCTCAAATGCTAAGTTGTAAGTAAAATTTGTTGAGAATGATTACTAGTTGCTAATCGATCAGTTTTAAGGGGTTTTTGTTGTTATATATTTGGGCAATCTTCCTGGATGTCCTTTCTTATAACCTATTCAATTTAAATTGATTAATTAAGAGAGTTAATATATACATAATGGGATTTGAACCATTTTTTTTTCTTTTCAGGCTTGAGTTTTTAAATAATTTGGGAATGTAGTTTAAAAATATATGATGGCTTGGTAATGTTTTGTATTCTAATGAAGTGTATTACCTACAGTGAAGAACCTCATTCTTGCTGGTGTCAAATCTTTGACTATGCACGACGAAAAGAATGTGGAATTATAGGTTTTGTCCAATAAGAACCAGGCAGTGGCTTCTGATAGTAAATTGCAGGAACTAAACAATGTAGTCTTGTACAGAGCCTGACAACTAAGCTGGCAAACAAATAACTTTCTAATTTTCAAGTATTGTCTATCCTGCTTTCTAATATCTTTTTACATGATTTTTTTGGGTTTAAATGCTTTGCATCTATATATATTAAACTTGAGTTTAATATAATATCACTCGAGTAATATGTCAGATTAGTTCCTGACTTTGTAAGCGTTGGTCAAGTTAGTCCCTGACTTTATCGAAATAGCAATTTAGTCCCTGAGATTTCATTTTAATTCACATACGTCCCTATCATTATCCCCATTTTAAAGCAAATACATCCCTGCGATAGTGACGACAGGGACTAACTTGATCGACGTTCTCCTATCTCAGGGACTAAATTGCTATTTCGATAAAGTCAGGGACTAACTTGACCGACGCTTACAAAGTCAGTGACTAATCTGACATATTACCCAATATCACTCCCATCATTTTCAAACCCCAATGCGTCCTATCAACTCTTTAGCACCTTGTTACCCATTTGTACTAGCCATCATATTTCTGATTAAGTATTACGATTTTTTTCCATAAAGTGTTCCTAATTCAATATTGCCATCTCTTTCAGCAATGTGTTAAAGGTATGCAGGATTCCCAGGAATAACATGTATGCTCTGCTGCAACCTCAACTTGATGTCCTCCTTTTTGAAATAGTTTTGCCCCTTATGTGCTTCAATGATAATGATCAAAAGCTTTGGGTTGAAGATCCACATGAATGTGAAAGAAAGGCCATGGTATTGGTGTGTACATGTGGAAAAAATTATTTTAACGAATTATCTTGGTATTGCTGATGGCTTCTCATTTCTTTGTTACAGGCATTATTGAAGATTTGTATAGTCCTAGGCCAGACTGCTGGCATGGATTTTGTGAGTGAGGAATGTTATATAGTTTCTTTGTGGATTGTATGGTATGGTACTTAAACTTGTTACTTGATCTTTCAAACTAAGAATTTTCTTATGAATTGATAGAATTTTGCTCAGCATATTTAATTTGTGATTGGGATAGTCATTGACTTATAAGGATCATTTATCATGATGTGCAATGTAAGGTTCAATTTGGATTAGTTTTTGGATAAGAATTAATTTATTTATGAGAACAAACTTAATTCCAGTAGTCTATTTCAAGTTTTCTATTGCAAATTTAGTGTTTGATTTTTTTTGTTTATTATACTGCGATTATGTTTTGCTACTGCTATTGTTAGTTTTCAATTGCTATTAATTTGCTACTACTATTATACTATTTTTAGATTTCTACTGCTGTTAGTTTGCTACTGCAATTATATTGTTGTTAGTTTTATCTTGCTATTGTGTTTTGCTACTGCTATTGTTAGTCTAATTAATCAAACCTTATTGCAAGTTTTTTACTGTTATTGCTATTGTTATATGTTTTTGTTATTGTTAGTGTAATTAATCATGCCTTATTGCATGTTTTCTACTATTATTGCTATTGTTATATGTTTCACTTAAAATATTTCATAGAGTTTCATACTAGTATAGAAAGACACATATTAAAGATAAACTGTATACATGGATCAATCTCATATTCATTTTTCTGTCTAAGTTATATATATTTTTCATTTAAGGCATGTATTTCGTTTGAGGTATGCATGGTGATAGACAGCCGAATGTGACATAAAAGGCCATATTTCGTATTTGATGTTACTTCATTGCTGATTCTTAATGTTGGTGTTCCATCATCAAAGGTCAGCAATAGAGGATTTGTCTTAGCTTGACTGTTCTATATTGAAACCAAGTTCCAATTTCCTTTTGCCTACCCAAAAAATAAGTTCCAATTTCCTTTTCTCTGAGTGATGAGATTTATGCTTCAATTATCATTGGCTTTTAAAGATAAGTTCCAATTTCCTTTTGGTTTGTTGTGGTCTGTATCTGATGACTATTGATTATCATTCTGTTCTGAAAACTAAATGAATAAGATAGATAATGCTATGAGAGCACATAACCATGTTTCCACTTTAGAATTTAATTATCCAATACTAATACTTTTAAAGAATGTTTCAGGACTCATTTGATGCTAAAATGCAAGATAAATATGGACAAGACTCTTCCACATATCCTGTGGTTATTAGAGAGGTTTAGGTAGAAATGTCAAGTCCACAAGCACCATTGCAAGTTGGTGGAGTAGTAGGGGAACATCCTGGGGATGATATTGGAATGATTAGTTCAATACTGTTTGCATTGGATTGAAGTATTTAACTTGCTTTGAATATGTAAACTTGGTTTGTGTAGGATTGAAGATCTTTAGCAAATAACTTGTTTTGTAAACAGTATTGGTATTAATGCAATTATGATACTTGGTTGCTTTGTTTCATCTATTTATGATTGCTTTTTTTTTATGTTTTTTTAGATATTGTATACTGGTTTGAAATAAATATAATTTGTATTTATGGATAAATTGAATAGTTAGTGTAAAAATTAGCTACCAAATAGCTTTGGAATTGCTATAGAGCATCAATAGAAATGAGCTGTAGATTAGCTATGGAATAGCTTTGGATTGCATGGTTTCTAGTAATACAATGGATATGAAGTAGCTAGGTAATAGCTACAAAATTTAGCTATTAATTTACTTTGAAAATAGCCATGAAAAGTTTCTAGCCATTTAGCTATGGAATTAATGAATTTTATTAGCAAAATATAGCTATGGATTTAGATATGGATTACGTTGAAATTTTAAAATCAACTACAGATTAGCTACTAAATTATTCTATAGCAAATCAATTAGGAGATATTGGCTATGAAACATTTTGCAACGAATTCATATCTTATTCCATAGCTTAAGTGTTTAGCTATGGATTAACTATGAAAAATTCCACATCTAATCAAGTTTTAGATATGGATTACGTTGAAATTTTAAAATCAACTACAGATTAGCTACTAAATTATTCTATAGCAAATCAATTAGGAGATATTGGCTATGAAACATTTTGCAACGAATTCATATCTTATTCCATAGCTTAAGTGTTTAGCTGCAAATTAGCTATGGATTAACTATGAAAAATTCCACATCTAATCAAGTTTTTCTTGTAGTGTATACCATGTAACAAAATAGAAGAGAATACACTTAAGCCCTATCTGGTAGAATTAAAGAGTTTATCCCAAATACACCACTCATAATTACATATGAGTGATAGGGTAATAATTAAATTTGAGAAAAAAGTAAATAAAGTTGTAAAGTTTTAAATAGGGGTAATTTTAAAATGACATAAACATATTTTTTTACTAAATTTAAAACTAATAATTATTTTTCTTAATCTGCACGAATTGGAAAAAAAAAACTTATAATTAGATACGAAGCGAGCAAATGTTCCTTGTGGTGGATATGTTCCATGTGGCTAGTGTTGGCAAAACGGGCAGGCGGGCCCGCCCGCCCTCACGCTCGGCCCGCAAAAAATGCGGGCGGGCATTAGGGTTTAATTTTCAGGCACTGCCCGCTCTAGTGCGGGCGCGGGCGGCCCGCAGGCGGCCAGCGTTTTAAAAAAAATAATTAATATTTTTTCTTTATTTTAGTAAATTTTTTTTTAAAAAAAAAAGTGCGGGCGGGCGGACCCAAACTATGTTGATACTAAGGTGATTTTCTTTTTTTTATTTTTAATAATCAAGCCCACGGCCCACGAAAAATAACGAGGCGGGCATACATGATTTAATTATTTTTACAAAAACTTGTGCCCTGCCCACAAAAAAATTGTGGGCAGACGAGCGGAGCCCGCGGGCCAAGGCCCATTTTGCCAATACTTCATGTGGCTTATGAATAGCCACGCAGCAGGTTCCATGTGCATGTATATGGTACCTACCTTTTTTTTTAACTACCTAGTACTTAGTACCTTCCTTTCTCGGAAAAAGATCACCTGTCCCAGAGTGTGTTCCAAACCCTGTACCAATTACACACATCTTTAAAAACTGAAAATTAACTTCCCAACTTGCATGGCATTTTTGTAATAATTGATGAAATATGATTGGCTGGAGACAGGAAAATTGGGGACAGGGGATCTCCATTCCTTATAATTAGATATGATTTCATACGAAGGGAGCATATGTTCCTTGTGGCAAATATGTCCCCTGTGGCTTATGAATAGCCACGCATAGGTTCCTACCTACCTTTTTTAATCATGAATTAATATTCTCCGGTTACACAGGTTGGGACGTTATACTTTCTAGTTTGAAATATAAAAAAAAAATATTTTTATTGGTTTAAAATATAAATAAAAATAACTAATATTTTTTATTTTTGTTTCATTTTTAATACTATTTTTTCAAAACATATTTAGAAAACTATTATATCATTTAATTTTTGTTTTATTCTCAATATTACTTTTCTAAAATACCTTTATTTTTGATAAATTTAAGAAAACGAAATACAATAAACTAACTTTCTTACCAACGAGGTGTGACACACCTGGCTCGGGACTTTGTCCTCGATCCGTAAGGACACGGACGGTATGAGCATGTCGCTCCTTCGCGAGTGGTTGTTCTCCTCCGGACAGTTTGCAGACTATGACCTGAAGGTGGAGTTGCCCATCAGAGTCATCAATGTGCGACAATGACGATGAGATTTCCCTCGTAAACAAAAAAAATTTTTTAATAAACGTAATTTTAGTTTTTTTTTCCTTATATTCTAACCGGAGGGAGTATGTTGCAACAATGTCACTTGTGACTAGTGGGTTAGAGGACTCATCGATGTGCGACAATGACGATGAGATTTTTGTTATATCTTTGGGAATCCATATTCATCATTTTCCCACTATAAGAATTATTGAGTTGTTTGTAAGATAAGTTTTTCAGTCCACTCTTTTTAAAGTGGGGATCTATCTACTCTTTCTTATCTTTTATGTTAGCCATTGATTTTCTTGTGTAGGTGTATAATGGCCATTTTTAAATTGATTTTCAATTTGTTACCATCATTGTAAGATGGAGGGAGTACATAATTTGATTAGGTATATCATGTAACAAAATAGAAGAGAATACAATTAAGCCCTCTGATGTTTTTATAAATAATACTCCTTCCGTCTCTTATTATAAGATATCATTTTGAGAGATTTCTTATCTCTTTTTTATAAGTTGTTTGGGAATATCTAGATAGCATTAAAGAGTTTATTCCAAATACACCACTCATAATTACATATGAGTGATATGATAATAATTACAATAGAGAAAAAAATGAATAAAATTGTAAAATTTTAAATAGGTGTAATTTTGAAATGACAACAACATATTTTTTTACTAAATTTAAAATTAATAATTATTTTTCTTAATCTGCGTGAATTGGAAAAAAAAAAAAAATTGATTTATAATTAGATATGGTTCCTTGTGGCAAATATGTTCCCTCTGGCTTATGAATAGCCACGCAAAGGTTCCTACCTAATACCTACCTTTCTTAATCATGAATTAATATGCTCAGCCACGCTGCCCACGCACAGGTTCCTACCTAGTCCCTACCTTTTTTGGTCCATGAATTAATATGCTCCGGTTACCCGGTTCGGACGCTACACTTTTTAGTTTGAAATATAAAAAAAAATTATTTTTATTGGTTTAAAATATAAATAAAAATAACTAATATTTTTTATTTTTGTTTCATTTTTAATACTATTTTCTCAAAATATATTTAGAAAATTATTATATCATTTAATTTTTGTTTTATTCTCAATATTACTTTTCTAAAATACCTTTATTTTTGATAAATTTAAGAAAACTAAATACAATAAACTAACTTTCTTACCAACGAGGTGTGACACACCTGGCTCGGGATTTTGTCCTCGGCCCGTAAGGACACGAGCGGTATGAGCATGTCGCTCTTTCGGGAGTGGTTGTTCTCCTTCGGACAGTTTGCAGGCTATGACCTGAAAGCGGAGTTGCCCATCAGAGTCATCAATGTGCGACAATGACGATGAGATTTCCCTCGTAAAAAAAAAAAACTAACTTTCTTAATAAACGTAATTTTAGTTTTTTTTCTTATATTATAACCGGTGGGAGTATGTTGCAACAATGTCACTTGTGACTAGTGGGTTAGAGGACTCATCGAAAGCACATCTTTTGTCTCATAATGTGTCATCTCATGTGTCATTTATTTTCATTAGTAAAAAAAATAAATTTTGAATTAAATATATGTTAACTTAATATTTTTTATCGATAAAAATGAATAACATATGAAGTGACACAAATTGTGAGATACTCCCTCCGTTCTTTTTTATCTGTCATTTTTTGAGAGATTTTTTGTTTCTTTTTATCTGTCGTATTGAGGATTTCAAGAGTGTAATAAACGTTATTTTTCATGTTTGTCCCTATTTAATATGTCTTGGTTTATGTAAGTAGTGGAGAAAAATTAATGATTATAGAAAGAGAAAGGGTATAGTGGGACAAAACATAATTCATGTATTAGAAATCTGAGTAATTATTAGATTTCTTAAAGGGTGTGTTTTGTTCAAAATATGACAGATAAATAGGAACCGAGAGAATAAAAGATATTGATTCCCACCTCAGCAACCCATACAAATTTATTATGGCCGTAGATGTTGTTGATGATGATAATCTTACATGTCCATCACAAACAATAGTGTTATGTAAATATCCAAATTTAGCATCAATATTTAACATATATTTCTTTAGAAAATTAAGAAGATACGAGGAATATGATAATTTGGAATGACTCTTTTTATTTTCTAAAAATATGCGTTGAATATTGATGTTGAATTTGAATATTTACAAAACATTATTACCATCACAAAATATTGGAAGCACGTGTCTAACTAACTTTCCTCCTTTTATATATCCCATACATTACATACCCTTCTCATCCCCTTTCCATAAATGGCTAAGAATTGTAGCTCTACTTTGTATCCCTACTTCTATTGGATTAGAAACAACAAGTCCAAGGCACCAGAAGCAGCATTTTCACTAAGTCAATACTTCACGTTCCTTCTCTTTTTCTTACTTCTACTTTTCATAGGGCCAAGCAAACCCATAAAGGATTATGATGATGATGAGCCAAAGATCCTCATTTATGGAACTACAACATCTCACCCAAGTAATGGCTCATTGCCCTCCCTTTCTCGTCCCATCTCCATCGATCCAAATCTAACCAATTGTGTTCCGATCAAGCCATCTTTTGGAAATCCAACTATCATCAATTGTTGCCCCCCAGTTTCCCATAACATCATAGACTTCGAGTTCCCAGTGAATCCCAAAATCAAGGTGAGACCGGCTGCACATTTGGTTAACGTTACCTATATCCAAAACTACAAAGAAGCGGTTCGTCGCATGAAAGCCCTTCCACCTGACGATCCACGTAATTTCTACCAACAAGCCAACATCCATTGCACTTATTGTGATGGTGCATATCAACAAGCTGGGTTCCCTAATCTTGATTTTCAAATCCATGAATCGTGGCTCTTCTTTCCCTTCCATCGTTGGTACATCTATTTTTATGAGAGAATCTTGGCGAGCTTGATCGTAGATCTTGACCCTAACTTTGCTATCCCGTTTTGGAATTGGGACTCCCCCGATGGCATGCAAATCCCTGCCTATTATCATATTGATCCCAAATCGCCACTTTACGACTCTCTTCGTAATGTAAATCATCTACCACCAGCGCTTATTAACCTTGACTATGAATATGGCAGGAAAGACCAAAACAAACCCGAAACCAACCTCCAAATCGTGTACCGAAGCGTAGTGTCAACTGCAAAGACTCCTTCTCTTTTCTTCGGTGCTGCTTATCGTGCAGGAGATAAAAGTTTTCCCGGAGGTGGCAGTGTAGAGATGGTCCTTCATGGTGCGGTTCATCAATGGACCGGGGAGGGTAAAAATTATGGTGAGGATATGGGAACCTTTTATTCCGCAGCAAGAGATCCGATTTTCTATTCACACCATGCTAATATTGATAGATTATGGACAATATGGAAAACACTTGGTGGAAAAAGAAAAGATATTACAGATTCGGATTGGTTAGAATCTGGATTTCTTTTCTATGATGAGAATAAGAACCTTGTTCGTGTGAAGGTGAAGGATTGCCTTGATACTACAAAGCTTGGATATGTTTATCAAGATGTTGATGTTCAATGGTTAAACGCTAAGCCTACATCACAAAGTAGTGGTAGGTTGCCCTTGGTTTTTGATTCTAGTGTTGGTGTTGGTGCAGAGCATGCTGCAGGCACTTTTAAAGAAACCAAATTTCCCTTGGTTTTGGATTCAAGTGTGAGAACGATTGTGACGAGGCCTAGGAAGAGCAGGCGTAATAAAGAGAAGGAAGAAGATGAGGAGGTGTTGGTGATAGAAGGGATTGAATTTGAGAGAGATTTGGCAGTGAAGTTTGATGTATATATCAATGATGAAGATGATGTGCAGGGTGGACCAACCAAGACCGAGTTTGCAGGAAGCTTTATACAAATGCCTTATAAGCACAAGCACAAGCAAAGCAAGATGAAAACTAATTTGAGGCTTGGGATAACAGAGTTGTTGGAGGATTTGGATGCTGAAGATTATAATGCTATCTTGGTGACTTTGGTTCCCAAGTTTGGGAAAGGGAATGTTACCATTGGAGGCATCAAAGTAGAGTTTTACAAGTGATGAGGTCAGAAAGGTTAAATTAAAGAATATTTTAGCCGCAATCAGAAAGGAGGTTACTCGATTAGTTTTTGTTTTCCAAATCATGTAATTTGGAATAATGTTTCCTTGGTAATTGGTATATAGGATCAGGGAGGAACTTTAGTTTATTTATTGCTTTTGACGGGAATGGCTCAAATGCATGGAAATATGAAACATGCATCGGTGCATGTGATAATTTTATTTTTGCTTTTTAAATTTTTTTAATATAGATTTACTCAGAATATTTTTTAACACAAGTTCGTATACAGATTTATCAGAATATGTAAGTGATTTTTATAATTTGGATTTATTTTTTTTCTTTACTCTGTGTTCTTAAAAAACTGTACTGAGTAAAATTGTATTCAAAATTTACATATTCTGATAAATCTGTATACGAACTTGTGTTAAAAAATATTCTGAATAAATCTGCACGGATGCATGTTTCATATTTCCATACATTTGAGCAATTTCCGCTTTTGACTTTGGTCCTTGGGTTTAGTTTGAATCCTTCATAGAAAGTGGCAAACTTTTTAAAGGATTAGGCATAGTATTTGATCTTGAATCCTTCCTAGAAGGTGACAAGGTTAGTGATTATGGCCTTTATTATTGTTTTTTGAATTTTGTTTGTTGGTAATAAATTTTATATTTTACCGAAAAAGAATATTTTAGCCAAACAATTAAAATCTGTATGAATGCTTGGCAACCCCTAATAATAAATCAAGGGCATTACTTCGGTATCCTCCGAAAATAAAGGTTTTATTGTACCCTTTTGACGTGGTCCAGTAGAAATTACTCACGTGTTTTTTTTGCCACATCATCTGGCCATATTTTTAATTTATAAATTTTATAATTAGGTCCCTAAAATATTTATTTAAAAATATTATTTTTATCCTTAATGTAATTTACCCAAAATACCATCATTTTAATATTATTTTTGATCTATCCAAAATACCCTCATTTTAATATCATTTTTCATCTACCCAAATTTTAATTTTATATTTCATCTATCTAAAATACCCTTATTTTAATACTATTTGTATTTAACCAAAAAAAATCTTAATAATTTAACTTCAACAACCATTAAGTTAGCGATGTAACGAGTTATATTGGATCGGTTTAGGAAGAGGTTAAACACTCAAACCAATCAAAATAGATTGGGTTGGTTTGAACTTCGAAAGAGTTTTTCTATGGGATTGGGTGGAGGACAAGAGAAAAGTTAATTAGGTGAGATGGTCACAAGTGTGTAACCAAGAATAAGAAGGAGAAATAGATGTATGTCGTAGACTTACACTTTGTTAGGTATAACAGAAAATGGGTGGAAACGGGAGAAGAGATTTTAGAGAGAAATCTCGCTCCATTTTCTCTTTTTTTGTTCAAGAGATAAAATGGACAGAAGAGAAAAATAAGTATGAGACTCACAAAAAAAATTTTCTCTCCAAAAGTGAAAAGAGAATAAAGAGAAAAAAAATAACTTTCATGCTCTTGACAAATATACCCCTCTCATACTTGTCTCACAATATTTGTTACAATTTTTTTTCACTCATATTCCTTAACTATTTTTTCTAGCATAATATCTTTAGTATTGTTTTTTTAAAGTTGTTAGCCAACATTTTAATCGGTTGAAAAAAAAAAACATAATATTCTAATAGTATACATTTTATTTTAAAACACAAATTATATATATAAAAAATTATATGAAACGAAAACATTAATTTAATCATGTTCTAAGTCTTATAGGACAATAAAATTATTAATTTAACATGTTTAATGATAGAAAATTTCAATACTTTTTTATTATATATTGGGGTATATTTGTCTTTGAACAACTTTTTTAATTTTTATCTTCTCTCTTTTTTATTCAAACAAAGGAAGAGAAAACTTAATTTTTCTCTCTTCTCATTCTTTACCTTTTTTCTCTCAAACCAAATAACAAAATCTACTCATTTTCTTACCTTTTTCTTTCTCTCCCCTATTTCTCGATCTCTTCGTATTTTCTCTTATACAATCAAACAAAACCTTAAAATCTTTTATTGCAGCAATGACTAAAATATGATGATCGAGAGAGCAATAATTGAGAGAGTCTTTATCGTGTAGAGTCCTTTGGTCAAAGTACGAGGAAGTTATCAACATATTATAAAATAGGAGAAGTTGAGGGTAATCTTATTGCTAATCTTACTTTCCCTCCTAATTTCCCTTCTAATCTCAGTCATCCAATTGCAAGTAAATCACATCTGTCCATATACATTCAAGCAAAAATCTTTTCATTTTCTTTCATTCATTCTTTTTTTGTCTGTTATAGTATGATAGTCTATTTTATTTTTATTTTTTGCAAAAGAAAAAAAGATACAAAACTTGATACACCCAAGAAATGGAACCAATGATTCCAAATTATCTCTGAGGTGTTTTTCTTTTCAATCGTCCTAGGCATCTTCTTAAAGGTCTTCTTGGTCTTCCTTTTAATCACATGGCCGTTAGGAACACAAAGTTATTACACACTTTTTATTGAATTAAAACAACAAACTAAGATTATGAGGATACTCTCATAATCCTAATATTCCATATTGATAATAACAAGAGATATGACTCACTCGTGCTAATATCAATTACCATAACAAGATATACAACACACCCTTGTTCAAGGCATTGAAGACCAAATGGATATTAAGATAGTGAAACTAAACTCACAACCAATCCTAATTCACACACAAACATGAAACATAAACTAAGAAAACAAAATAGAAAACATGGAGGAGACAAAAATGATCTAAAGAAGTGAGGAGGAGGCACAATCTCAGGATGAGATTGATCAAGGCCACCATAAAGGCATCACACCTTTGTTTAGGCCACGGTCCAATCACTGGACCTTGGGGCAGAGCCCCCTCTCTCTATAAAACAAGAGACTTTAAAAAAAAATTATTTTTATTAATGATTCAAACGTCTGTTACATGAAGGTCCTAGGCTCCTATTTATAGAGAGGAATGGCGTGGCACAGCCAAACTCAAGCCATCTTTATCCTCTCAATTCATTCCTAATTAATGAGCCATTAATTCCTCTTAATACAAACTATAACCCCCACTTTAATTTGTAACCCCCCATTAATACAAATGTAACCTCCATCATTAATACATGCATTAAGAATTGTAACCTCCCAATTATGACATGAATTTAATAAACTATAACCGCTCATTAAATGAAACAGTTACAAACTAATGATTGTGATGATGAGTGATGGTTATAATCTTCATGAAGGCATTCCAAGTTTCATCCTTCCCTTGTAGGCGTGTGCTTCTTCTTCTTTAGACTTGGCCGAATTTGCCTTTAACTCCATGAAATATTTTTTAAAATGAAGGGTTAATGGCCTTCTCTTGTGTCAATTCGAGGACTCTTCAATTGTTTGCACAATGATGAGATTTGGATTAAGAGACCTCAAGCCAGGTTCCATCATTCCCTCCCTCTTCAAAAGGATTCGTCCTCGAATCTAGACAAACCTTCAAGAAAGAGCTTCACCCTAGGGCTGAGCTTTGATACCACTTTGATACACCCAAGAAATGGAACCAATGATTCCAAATTATCTCTGAGGTGTTTTTCTTTTCGATCGTCCTAGGCATCTTCTTAAAGGTCTTCTTGGTCTTCCTTTTAATCACATGGTCGTGAGGAGCACAAAGTTATTACACACTTTTTATTGAATTAAAACAACAAACTAAGATTATGAGGATACTCTCATAATCCTAATATTCCATATTGATAATAACAAGAGATATGACTCACTCGTGCTAATATCAATTACCATAACAAGAGATACAACACACCCTTGTTCAAGGCATTGGAGACCAAATGGATATTAAGATAGTGAAACTAAACTCACAACCAATCCTAATTCACACACAAACATGAAACATAAACTAAGAAAACAAAATAGAAAACATGGAGGAGACAAAAATGATCTAAAGAAGTGAGGAGGAGCCACGATCTCAGGATGAGATTGATAATTCTCAAGGCCACCATAAAGGCATCACACCTTTGTTTAGGCCACGGTCCAATCACTAGACCTTGGGGCAGAGCCCCTTCTCTCTATAACACAAGAGACTTTCAAAACAAATTATTTTTATTAATGATTCAAACGTCTGTTACATGAAGGTCCTAGGCTCCTATTTATAGAGATGAATGGCGTGGGACAAAGCCAAACTCAAGCCATCTTTATCCTCTCAATTCATTCCTAATTAATGAGCCATTAATTCCTCTTAATACAAACTATAACCCCCACTTTAATTTGTAACCCCCATTAATACAAATGTAACATCCATCATTAATACATGCGTTAAGAATTGTAACCTCCCAATTATGACATGAATTTAATAAACTATAACCGCCCATTAAATGAAACAGTTACAAACTAATGATTGTAATGATGAGTGATGGTTACAATCTTCATGAAGGCATTCCAAGTTTCATCCTTCCCTTGTAGGCGTGTGCTTCTTCTTCTTTAGACATGGCCGAATTTGCCTTTAACTCCATGAAAGATTTTTGCAAATGAAGGGTTAATGACCTTCTCTTGTGTTAATTCGAGGACACTTCAATTGTTTGCTCAATGATGGAATTTGGATTGAGAGACCTCAAGCCAGGGTCCATCAGTTTTTAAGCTGTTAATAAGAGTGTAGGGCTTAGTTTATTGCTATGCTTCGTAGAAGCTATTTTCCTAAGTTTTGTGTAATGTTGCCCTTCTTGCTATATTTTTACAGGTACAGAAGCGGAGCGTACACAAGTCATGGTCGAACAGGAGTACATTCCACTACGTGGAGTGTAGTTAGTTAGTTGGGTGACCGTTTTTATGGTCAAGGGTTTCATTTTGAGCTTTATGTTGTATATTTGTATTATTATATCGTGAAAGCCAAGTCATTCAGGGAAACTGGCTTATATTTTTGGAAATGTTGTAATGAATGAATTGAACTATATTTTGGCGCTGCTAGCCTACTGCTGATTATACAAAAGTTTTATACAGGTTGTGCTAGAAATGAATATTTTGGGAATGACCCTAAAACAAAGTAAACTCCGTTCGTTTGCTCGGAGATTTTTAAAATTTAATCAAGTTTAAAATGGAAATTTTCAAGTCACTATTTTAATATCACGGGTAATTATGGGCAATAAGTTAAGGTGTTACAGTGGTTGCGAGCATTGTGGATTCCACTGTATGTAGGGAGGTGTTTGCTTGTGTTTTCCCTTAGAGATCGAGGCTTGTTAGAAGCACGGTTTAGAATGAGTCGACCAATCATAGGTTAATGAAACTAAAAACCTTTATGGTAAAAGGCTTAAAAGATTTAAAATGCTTAAAAGACTAAAAATGCTTAAAAGACTTTAAAAGCTTTAATCCTTCCTAATCTGCGTTGAGAGAGAAGTAGTGGAGAGGAAAGATACCGAATACTCGGAGGTTGGTGCATCCCTTCGAGTGGTGATTGCGATAGGGGAGGGCAAGGACGGTGATACGTCAAGAAGCCTTGAGCGCTTCCCTAGGCGAGACAACGTTACAATGATCAAGGTCACCTGCTGGACATTGGTCGAAACAAGGACTGCACGATCAATTAGGGATAGAGCTGTCGCCCCTTGAGCAAATCGAAGATGGTGAGAGGGAATCCGAATTGATGCTAGAGGTCATTGTTTTTGTCTATTGACCAACAGAGTGTGGTCCACTATTTGTTTCTTTTGCTGGCCAACAGAGCGTGGTTTCAGCTGGTACGTACCCTTTGACTATCGATGCCTGCGTGGTTAGGATTCCTGTGCGTCTCATCTGCTTTCCGACTTAGGCAGTGGTTGGATATTTGAAGAGGAGATGTATCGTGTGTGCTAACTTATTCCCTGTACCTCAATGATTTCCCTCCCTAAATCATTGATGGTTATGTTCCAATTAAGATGAGATAAATGCAAAGTTATGTCCAATGAAACTCTTTTGGTAATAAAGTGGAATTATGATTAAAGCAATAATATGACATTATGAATTGAGAAGTTATGAAATGATCATGATGATGCTTATAATGATGATGAGATATGGCATTGTTCACTATCTGCTTTATCTACTTAATGATTGTATATGTATGTTTGAATCCTAATGAGATCCCTTAGAGTAAGTCCATGCCATCGACGATTAATTCGTTCGGATCGCTTACTCTCTCTGCTTTCCCTTTTATGTGGGCATTGGGAACGATGTCCACAGATGGCAGATGAGGACGTTTTGCCGCATAGAAGTTTCGAACAGTGGAATAGGGCATTTGGGTTATTTTGGGCATTGGTAAGTGAAACAGACTGGATGGCTGAGGAAGGACCGACATATGTTGAGACTAGAGATCTGGAGCGGATCGTTAGTGGGAGCTCGACCCAGCTGCGGCACCAGTAGTGGAGAACAGCGACGACGAGAAGTCTTATGTTCATCTTAGGTCTTGGTAGTTAAATGAAGTCGGTCTGCTCTGATAAGACTTATGTAACCTTGGGTTTTGACATGGATCTTTTATTCATTATAATCATGATACCTTGAACTTTCGCTATAATAAATGCCGTGATTTTTATAAAACAGTTTGACATTGGCAAAAGTAAATTTTGAATCATAATAGTAGTTGGTCATGCTTTCTTAATCATGCTCTTTATCAGTTAAGCAATAAAATTTTTAAGAGATAATCAAATGTTTTCTGCAAATAATCATTAGAGAAAATAATAGTTTAAGAAAAGGAGTTTTGGAATGTGTGATGGTAATGTCTCAGTTTGGAATTGAATAACATTACGAATATTTTTAAAACTAAGTTATTTCAAAAGATAAGTAATGTGTATTTTATAAAGTTAATCCTGTTTCAAAATAAACTAAAACGAAATGCTTTAAAAAAAATGGCGCAGATTTTTGGCTAAACTTCTATGTCCAAATCGGGGTGTTACACTGAAAGGAACTAGTATTCTACATTAGGATAATTCACCTTCAAAGTAAATCTAATTTAATAAGAGATATATCTTTAATTGATTGTCAGTGTGTAAGATCCATGAAGAATGTTTTGATAAATGCCAAAAGGTTTTGAACAAGCTACAAAAGGTTTTGAACAAGCTTAAATGTGTTGATCAAGTTCAAGCTCAACAAGCAACAACAAACATCAAGTGAAGAAGAGAGAGCCAACTCATGAAGACTTAGTTTGGTAGTTTATGTTTTATGTTTTATCTTTCGCCTCACAAGTCTTTTAGTTTATGAGTTTGGGTAGAGTTATTAGAGGGTAGTGAATCTCTTTTGAATGCATGATTATATCATATTTTGAGTATTCACTTTGCCTAAAATCAATAGGTGGCTTAAAGGTTTGAAAGAAAAGGTTTAGTTTTTGAGAAAACAAGTTTTAAATGATTATTTCTTACTTTACTCGAGTAAATCTTTTCTCACTCGAGTAAAATTTATGGAGTTTTCGTATTACTCTATTAAGGGGCTGATTACTCGAGTAGAATTATTCAGCCTTGCGTAAATACTCGAGTAGTAACTCAAATACTCGAGTAGTGAACAAATTTTACACTTGTTACTCGAGTAAACAGGGTCTGTAACTGTTTTAAATACGTTTTTCACTTCTCAAAAGCTATTCTAAGTTGCTTCAACTTTTGAGTATTCTATATAAACCTTTTCCTAATCATTTCTATCAACAAGAATCATTTTGATACACAATTTTACAAAGAATCAAAGCCACACTATTCTCTCTCACTCTCTCAAGATCAAAGCTCTCATTTTCATATTCTTTGATCAAGAACCTTGAATCTCTCATATTGATCTTTTCATAACTTTTGAAAGAGATTCATAGGATTGTTATTTTGTTTTCTTTTGAGTTGTAATCATTGCAAGAGGCAAACATTCTACAACATTGGAAGCCTTGATTTTGTGAATCAAGCAAAGTTATTTGGAAGCCTTGGTGAGGCATTTTATCAAGCACTTGGAAGCCTTGTTGAAGAACAAGCAATTGGAAGTCTTGTGAGTGAAGCAAGCAATTGGAAGTCTTGTGAGTGAAGCAAGCACTTGGAAGCCTTGTTGAAGAACAAGCAATTGGAAGTCTTGTGAGTGAAGCAAGCAATTGGAAGACTTGTTGTGGGGTATCGGCAAGCAAGAGAAGAGGTTAGATTAGATATCAATAGGGTTACAAGGCAAGGGTGTGATATCCTTTGTAGGCTAGCAAGAAGGAAGTCTTGTGAGGCATTTACTTGTAATTTGAGAAACTCTAATTCCTCATAGTGAAGAATCTCTCTTGGTTGAAGAGGGGACTGGATGTAGCTTTCAAGTGGATGAAAGTGAACCAAGATAAATCACTGTGTCGTATCTCTAAACTCTTAACTCTTTAAATTCAAGTCTTTAATTGTGTTCTTGATTGAAAACCTAGAAAAAGTGATTTTTCTATATTTGATTGAATTGAATCTTTATTGTGCAAAATTAATAAAGGGAAAATCATTTTCATAACCTAGGTGAATTAATAAGAATATTGGTGTTGATTGTTTCCGCTTAATCTCTGATATAATATTTGTTAATTGATTGATTTTCATTGGTTTTAATCGTTTAGATTTGTTTCTTGCGAAAATCTTTCAAGGTATCTTGTACACCTATTCAACCCCCCTTCCAGGTGTTCTCCTAGTGTTCCTAGTTGTTTCACCCACCGAGTGTAGTTTTTCCAACACAATGTTGATATGTGGTGAAACTAATCCTTGGAAGGTTTAATTATTATCTTATCGCATATCTTTAGATTTATTTTATTTTATTTTATATTTTAATCCAATCTTTTATTTTATTTTTTCATATCTCTAATAGATTCGTTTAGCTAATCTATACTTGTAATTTGTCGGTAATTAACAACAAAATCATTGTGGAGACGATATCTTTTTATACTACTACTTGACATAACCCGTGCGCTTGCGGGGGGCGTATCAACATTGGAAAATCTTCCTCTTATGTCATGTTTTCTTATGTGCCCTTCTTTTCTTGTTTTTGATACACCTTTTCTAAAAGATTTAGTTTTTGACCTTGCCATCAAATTTTTAATTCGCATTATTTTTCAAAAATTTCAACAATACCCTTACTGATGATTTCCCCCAATCATTCCATCTCCTTCTTCTTTCTCACCTAGTTCCCTTTTCGCCTTTCACATTTTAATTTGTTCAACTATGCCAATACCAAGGTGCACTCTCATCTTCCTTTCTATCTTTGTTTAGGGTTAGTGCTTTGGATTTTTCTCTGACTACGTTTCTTTTCATCTAGGGTTAGTGTTTTGCATTAGGTTCGAGATCCCGACTTCATATTAACTTAATTCATTCATTTCGATGATCCAATATTGAAAGGGGTCCATTTAATATATAACCCTATTATTTAATATCAATTCTGGCATAGTGGTTAGAATGAAGAAATTAAAAACTCCTGGCATTATGTAATCGAAATTGGAATACTTTTTTTTGTAAGTTCTGATAACCTAACATTGTAATATTCTTCTTTTTTTTCTTTTAAAGAGTGATGCTGTATGTACAAAGCACTTAAGAAATGAATTCGATTATTTTAAACCAACAAATAAAAAAAGTATAGAATAGTCAATGACAAGAAGGAGAAAGTGAACATTGTTTACACTTATTGGAAATGGGAGGGACTAGTTTGCGGTGATTTCATGCCCAACTTTTTTATCTTCATCAAACGCATTTGTCCTAAACTTCTTTTTTTTTATCCACTCACTCTAAATTTATTTGTAAACTATCGTAAGGATAACTAAAAACTAAGTATGGGCAGTTATATTCTTCCTCCTCCTTTGTCTCTTCAATTCATGGAGTTTCTACCTCGGCAACTAATCGGAGTAGTCATCGCAGACGATAATAAGAGAATATTAACGTGGAAGGGAAGAGTGAGCAAGATGGACAAGGTGAGCTCATAGATGTTAGCCACGGACCAATTTTATTTAAGTCTTTTACATTAGGTTTGAGATCCCAATGTCAGATTAACATAATTTCTTCATTTCAATGATCCAATATCCAAATGGGTTCATTTAATATAAAAAAAAACCCTTTATTTAATATCAATTCTGACATGATGGTCAGAATGGAGAAATTAAAAAATTTTAACACTGTGTAATTGGAATTGGATTTTTAAGGATTCCTATTCATAACTTTTATAACTGAAATAATTAATTTTTGACTGATATTAATTAGAATACTTTTTTTGAAAGTTCGAAGAACCTGACGTTGAAGCATTTTCTTTAATAATAATCAAAAATATTGTCCAACACTAGGTAGTCAAATGTGGAACCCAAAAAACACTAAAAACAAAGATTGCAACCCCCATTTACACAGAACCTGAGAAAGACAACTAAAAGAAAAAAACCCACAAAGGATGAAAGAGAGGTACCTGATGAAGCTAGTCTTGAATGTTGTAAACAATGACGAAAAAGAGATAGATCCAAGTACTGAGAAAGACAAAGGTCGAACTGATGAGAAAGTCAGAGTTAGGGGAGAAGAGAAAACATGAGAGAGAGAGAGAGAGAGAGAGAAGTTGAAATGGGAAAGGAAACGTCTCTCTATGTATTAATCTTTGTCATCCTTTCCCGCTTCAGAGTCACTTGAGAGGCACGAGCTTTTCCAATACCACGTAGGAGAGATAAGGTTGTGTTGATGTGGCCTCTGTTAGGCCATGTCGGCTATTTCCATCCAATTTAAACGTGGTGGACTAAAACCAAAACAATGAATAATGTCATGGACCAAAACCAAAGAAATTTTTTTATAAGGACCAATTTAAAAATGTGCAACAATTATAGGGACCATTTTGGTATTTTAGTCTTTTTTTTATAACAAAGTCTCTTGAAGTTCACTTTTTAAGTTATGTAAAATACTTAAATCATGTTCAGTAAGCAAAATGATGAGATAGTCTAGTCAACTATCACTATGTAATAACCTTATATTTAAATTTTAGATATTATTTTAACTATATGACAAATAAAAAAAGTTTGATGATAAAGTACTCATTATATCATATCAATTTTTGTTATTTTTGCCTAAAGAATAAATTCATATTTTTATAAATTTTATACTCATATTTTTGTCTCGGGTCAACCTGACTTGTCCAAATTTAGGCTCGTCCTTACCTGTGCCTTCATAATTAGGGACAGATCGGGTTCAAAATTGACCCGATCAACATTTAGGGATGAGGGAGAGACAAGCCTCTTCCATCCCTATCCGTCCTATACTCACCCCTAGTGCCAGGGGATCTTTAGTTGTGGCAATCTCGTTTGATTTTCCTTCCAATAATTTTTTTCTTGAGTATCCACTAACTCTAGTACAATGACTAATCTTTTTGGTTAATTGATCATTTTTTTCTCATGATAATCCTCCTAGGTGAAGTTTTTTTTTTTTTTTTTACATTCATAATAGAAGAGCTGGATATTAAACCCTAATTGCTTACTTAAATAATACAATCTTACCAACAAAGCCCAACACAGTTGGTAGATAGCTGGGTTCCTTAAGCATGATGTCAGAGGTTCGATCCCTACCGTGGGCATGGAAAAGGCTTTGTTGGTAGAGGCAAAACCCACTTCGGTAATCTCTACACCTCGAAGGGGATTAGTCTTTGGCTGTCGACTACGGGATACCCTTGATGTACACCAAAAAAAATAATACAATCTTACATCAATTGGGACGGCTTCAACGATAATTTTTCCTTACATTATGAAAGACATGTTCATGTGTTTTTTATTTTCTTTTTTTTTTTATTTTAATATTTATACAGCGCACGTTAAACTTTAGGTGATAGAAAACTAGGTGTATGGTGTGCTTATGGTGCATCCTTTTTTGTTTATTTTAATGGAGAAAAGATATTTGATCAACCGCAAACAAAGATACATTATTGTTTATAAAGAAAGAAGCCAAAACATTGGGCATAACATCAAGCCATCACGTGTTTTAGTTATCTAGAGCATAAGGAGAGGAAAATATCAGCAATCTTGTTATTATTTCTTGGCGCAAATTCAAGTTCTAGCTTTGTGAAGTCCTTAAACATCTCTATACAATCGTGCACCGTCGCTACAAAATACTAAAAAGTTGGAGCTTTTATCCTTCCATTCCAAGCTTGAACCAAAGTTTGACAATTAGAGATGACTTTGGCATGATAGATTCCAATAGCTCGTAAAGTACAGCAACACCATTTAGCAATTAAATAATGACATTATTGATCTACTTTAACGATTTTATTTCATTTCTTAAAACAACACCATTTACTGGTAAAACAACGATGTTAGAGAATACTTAATGCCCAAAACGCCTTTGAAATATTTTGCCAAGAATTTTGTTCGCCTGTTTTGAATTTTAGCCACTTCAAATCAACTAAATCTTTACATCCCAGATAGGATTAGTCTTCCGCCTTTAGCTAGAGAATATCCTTGATATACAAAAATATACTAATGAGCAAAGAATAAAGCACACTCCCAAATGCAGCAAGTACAAACAATACTGGTAATAGTATTAGCAAAGTTTAATTGCTGCATCCTTAATATTGCAACAAGCAGGGAAAATCATTTTCAATATATTACTAAATTATAAATGAGTATATATGATTAATTTTTGTCTTAAAGCATCAAATCTAAGAAAATAAAGGTAGCATACATGATACACCTGAGGTATAAATTATAATTCCTACAAAAAGCATACAAGTTCCAATGAAGAAAAAAGATCCCTGGTTTCTTCTGCAACTCATATCCACCTGTGTCTAATAAGAACTAATAACCTACATCCACCAACACATGCTGGCAAGTTCTCCTCAGTGTCATGGCGATGAATGAAGCATCATGAAAAAGAGAATAATATCTATAGGGGTCAAAAATAATACATATAAAAAACATACATGTTACCTCAAAATATCATCTCTTAGTGGTGGCAGTTTTGCCTTTGCTTAAATCAGAAAGTTCCTCAATAAGTTTTCTCTCATCACTGCTCAATCTTTTAGGGATTTCAACTTGCACACGAACCAATTGATCACCCCTCATATTGCTTTTATTCAGCAGAGGAACACCCTTCCTAGCCATAACAAGTGTCGAGCCCGGTTGCGTCCCAGGAGGGATTTTTAAATCCACCATGCCATCTACAGTAGGAACCTTAATAGTAGTCCCCAAGATTGCATCGATATAAGACACCTTACAGGTGTATAAGATGTTGGTGTCATCGCGCTTAAGGACAGGATCAGGGATAACATCAAGGACAACAAAGAGGTCGCCTGGAGGACCACCACGCTTTCCAGCATTACCTTCATTTCGGACCCTTAATCGGCTACCAGAATCCACTCCAGCTGGAACCTTCAGACTTATACGCTTTGTTTTCCTCACTCGACCCTCCCCGGAACATGTATTGCAAGGTGTTGAGGTTTCTCCGGTCCCATTGCAGGAAGAGCAGGTCATAGTTTGCTGAAAGATACCCAGCGGAGTCCTTGTTTGCGAGACAACGCGACCTTGACCACCACAAGTGCTACATCTGGATGACTTAGTCCCTGGTTTAGCTCCTGAACCGTTACATGTTCCACAGCTTTCCAATCGCCTAATCTCTATCTCCTTTTCCACTCCAAAAACAGCTTCTTTGAAGTTCAAAACAAGACTGTAATACTCATCTTCACCTTCAAGTGCTCCATTCCAAGAACCTCTGGAGTTCATGCCACCATTCATGCCCTCGAACAATGTCTCAAACAGATCAAAAGGATTGTTGAAATCCTGACATCAAAGAGATAATCCTTCTTTGAGAAACAGGAATATATATATATATATATATATATATGTGTGTGTGTGTGTGTGTGTGTGTTCAACAATAACAAATAAAGCCTTTTCTCATTAGGTGAGGTTGGCTACAAGAACCAAACAAACGGTACTATTGTGTTTTTATCATAAACCAGTCATAAAAAAAAAACAGGAATATGTGAAAACAAAATGAAATTGTCCATCATTGTCAGAGGCAACTTACCCCCATGCCCCCCATTCCTGCACCTTTAAGCCCAGCGTCTCCATATCTATCATATATTGATCGCTTCTCATCATCTGATAAGACCTATAAAAGAATTTGAATTACTGAAGACCGGTTACAATTACAAATAAACAAGGGCCATCTGCATTGAATAATCTGTAGTTTTACCTCATATGCATTGCTTATATCCTTAAACTTCTGTTCCGCACCAGGTTCTCTGCAGCACAAAGTTAATACACACATTAGTTCAACAATATGCAACAAAAATCAATTGATTCTGATGACGTGAGAAGATTATACAACTAGTAAAACTAACATGCGAAAGGGTAAAAAAATATTTGATTTAATAAGTAGAAAAGGTAGTTATGAAAATTTAATTTTAGACTGGACAAGATATAAGCATTGTGATCAATAAGACATCCACACCAAGTTATCAACAGAAATAGAGAAATAAAATATTTAAAAATTAGAAAAGAGAAATAGAGGGAGGAACAAGGCAAAAAGGGTATTAGAAAGTAGGTGATGTTCAATACAGAGTAGGAAAAAAAATACTCACTTGTTCACGTCTGGATGATATTCCCGGGCAAGCTTCCGATACGCTGAAATGTCAAAAGTTGAAAATCTTGATCTTGTAATGATACAAGAAGTAATTAACCCTCAAAAAATATGCATAATCAAGTATATCATATGCAGGATCTGGTTAATAATAATTTCTTAATCACAACCATCTATTATTAGCCAAAACTTTTGATGCTTGCTTCCCATCCACCAATTACATTACAGAGAAAGGAAATGAAATAAAAGATTTAGCCTCAATTTCTTGAGCGTTGGGTGGAAAGTTCCGTAAAGGATCTTATACAGTTATACCAGAGTTCTAGTTGATGCTATTCTTTTAGTCTATGCAAAAGCTTCACTGCAACATACAATAACAAAGAGCAACCAAGGTGTCGACAGAGGTGGGACTAATGTATAACTTTCAATGTTTACTTTCAAAAGCTAACTCCCACGAACTTTTTGGGTATTAACTATTAAGAGAAATAAATGGTCATTAGAAAAATAAGCTCACAAGTCTTAGCAACAAGCATTAGCTCCTTTTATATAAATCTCAATATTTACACATGTGATTGATTGATACCGTTACGTTAGTTCCTTCCCTAGGCTTTGGCAGAGTTCTTTGACGAGTCTAAGTTTACGATTCACTTTTCGGTATTTATCTTGTATGCTATACAAACATTTTAGGCGCTCCTATTTGAGTAGTCTTCAAAATTTCCTTGGCTAAATGTACAAGATTTATGTAAAAGGGGATAATCATTTAGTAGTAAATGTGGTGATTGATTTTCCTTTACAAAGAGAACTGCCATGCTAAAAAACGTCATTTATGAAATAAGTCAACAACTAATCAGGAATAAAAAAAAAATACATTTGAGCACATCAATCGCTAATAATGGAGGTATCAATTGTATGATCATATTAGTTATAAAAGGAAGGCAGCATCATTGTTAATGTTAGAATTGCACGATTCACGATTTGTTTTGCATATCAGGTGGTGAATCGCAGATGGCTATGAATCATGCATGCACCACATGTATCAATGTGTTTCTGTATCACAGATACGATTTGAACAATTCTACAATTCAATGGCTTAATAAAAAGAACTAAGTGAGTGAGAGGACACTCATGAAGACAGTTTCATGCAAAAGCAGTCACTCTCTCGTAGCTCTCGTGGTGCAAATGTTCATGCAGTCACTTTGTTTCTGATCTTGTGGTAGTTCGTGCAATCAATTGCTCCTAAGTCTAAGAAGTATATCACATATATTTAAGCTTTTATTGATGCGTTCCTAAATTGTATGATACATTACGACTGAAAATTTGAAAATTGAACAAATAATTCTCAATACAAATCAGGATTCAACAATGACGAGAAGCAGTAAGGACCTCAGAAACATACCACTCTTAATTTCAGATTTGCTAGCATTTTTTGACACTCCAAGGACAGAATAGTAATCCTGCAGATTTGCACATAATGGATATTCAGTCTAACATATTGCACTTTCATGAGAATCATACAGCTTAAAGTAAGAGGAATGCTTTCATAAGACAGAATTGCCCAGGAAAATCAAGGAAATCATTGTTGCTTAGAAATGCACAAGTAAATCGAACTTACTGCATCTGCTCTAACTATCAACGTCGACCCCCTCCGACGATGCAAAGTTTGAGATGAACCCATGTCGAATAGTGCACATGAGGAATCCGGAGAAAAAAAGCTTGAACTTGGGGAGGCCAGAAAGCTTACCCTGCTTGTTACACTGCAAGGAAGACAACTTAAGTAATCTATTGAAATAAGATGCTACGGAAAAATATTACTCCATAGTTAATGACAGACAGGCAGCATAAAACAGCCCCTAGTTGCTAAGAATCTGAGTCTATCGCAAACAATAAAACCACCATGGCTGAATATTAAGTAGCTTTTGGTAGACATGACAAAACACAACGGTACGATCCATGTAAGGTTATGCAACGTGTTACGTGAGCTTTACGAATAGAACAAAATAGAACACGAGATTAAAAATATAACATTTTTAATTCCACTAAAAGAAGCGGAACAAAAGTGCAAAGAAAACAGAACAAAACAATCATGTTCCATCCCATCTTGTTCCGCCCACGTGTCAAATGCTACCATAGAATGGTAAAATCACAATTTATACCAACTAAGCAACGGGTAACAATATGCAAGAACATAAGAATTAACCTCAGAGACACTGTTAAAATTGCAATAAAGTGTGCCTGGGAAATATTTAAAAATAGGATAGGACTCACCTGTGGCTGGAACCGGACGACGCAACCCTACCCACTATACTTGATTTGGCTAAAATCTGAGGACGAATTCCCCATTGAGTAGTAGCAAATGTGCTACCTAAAGGTGTAAGAGCCATCTAATATATCTACACCAAAAGAAAAATTTGTAATTAATAATCAATAAAATAAACTGCAAAACATATAAGCCTAAACATAATAAGAAAATGTTTGAACAAATATACTAAAAGATTTTTTAAAAAAAAGTTGGAAATGAATTACAAACTAGTCAAATTCAATATGTGAATAATGAATGGTACCAAAACAATAAGATAATTAAAAAAAAAAGTTTCTTTTTCTTTTTGGGAGTTAATGAATAGAAATGGAAAAGAAATGGGAAACCTGAAGGGTTGGTAATAAGGGTAGAGGCTGCAATGGCAGGGGAGTGTATGTAGCAGAGAAGAGAAGAGAAGAGAGAGTGAGAGAAAAGGAAGAGAAGGGATAGTGTTGTGTGAAACAAGTTGAAGGTGTTGTTGCTCTGTAATTTGATTAGAGCTTATTGGATTGAAAATGAAGCTGGTGGTCGAGTTTTGTTTAAAACACACTTGCTTAGTTGCATAGATACGATACAATACAATACATCTAGTTCGTGCCTTCTAGAACCAACCCTAGTGCTATTGGCTATTGCTAAGCATTACAGTAGTACTAAAATTAAGAGTAACGATAGGTAACTTCCTGATTCGATATCTAGATACTATAAAATTTGACTAAAGAGATAAATGTATGTGCACCGATCGTATAAAGTCTTTTACATCATCATTCATTATTTATTTGTATTATTTTTATTTGAAAGTCAACTACCATAAACACATGAATGATGAATGATGCATTAATATGTAAAAAAAATCTTTATATTGTTGGTGCACCATCTATTTTCTCTTTGACCTATCTTATATGATGAGATAATCAAAATGCATATTTCTTGTCCGGTTCTTGTTATAAGAAAAAGGGTGGACACATATTTTAGTCTCCAATGTAAGAAAAAATTAATTAATTTTTTATTTCTAATACAATTATTTATAAAATGTTTTTTTTGGAAGTAGTGATCTTATTTAATTTTTGTTTTATTCTCAGTACAACTTTTCAAAAGTAGTCATATTTTTTTTTAATTTTGAGAAAATTAAATACATTCAACAAATTTCTTAATAAATGTAATTTCGGTTATTTTTACTTATAATAGGGACCGAATAAAGAATAAGATAATCCAGACAATAGATGTAGATGTCAAATCTGAATGTTGAAATAACATTAGTATAAAAATAATGATATAGGTCACAAAGGGAATGTAATTTAACCTAAGAATAATATATAAAGAATTTAAATGATTAAAGTTAAAGATAATGTTGAAAAATTATAAAATTGATTCTTAATGTACTCCTTCCGTACCATATATAAGACTCTCTTGACAGATTTCACGTTCATTAAGAAAGTTGGTTAATTTAGTTAAGTGTAATGGAAATGTGAATATTTCATACGTATTTTCAAAATTACCCCTATTAATAGTATTGAGAATCTAAAAAGTGTAAAGTAAATAGGGGTGTTTGTTGAAAGAAATAATTAATTGGTATATGATCTTATAAATATGTACAAAATAAAAGTGTCAAAATAGTCTTATATAAGGACGGAAATAATATTAAATATTTTATTTTTTAAATGCACATTACACTTTTATTTGTTTAAACATTGCTCCCAAAATAATAAACATAAAAATCCTTTAAAAAAAAGACTTAATTACATTTTTGTCCTTTATCTTATTTTCAAGATTCACTTTGGTCTTTTATTATTTTTTTGAATAATTTTGATCTTTTACTTTTTTTTAAAAAAAAAAAGTTTCAGTTTGGTCCTTCCTCAAAATAAAGTTAAATTTCAACAAAATATTCTAAAACAATCCTCCCCTCCATGGATTTTGGAAAATGCTGCCGAATTCTGGTGAGAAAAATGTTGTTGAAAGAGGAAGATGAGGAGGAGAAAGAAGAAGAAGAGAGGGGAAGAGGAATGAGCGAGACTGAAATCCGAAAAAGAAGAAGGAGGAAGAAGAACGAAGAAAAAGAGAAAGGAAGAGGAGGAAGAGAGAGGAAGAGGAATGAGGGAGGAGGAGGAAGAAGAAGAGAGAGGTGAAACCCAAAGAAGGAGGAGGGGAGAGGAAGAAGAAGAGAGAGACTGCAACCCAACAATATTTTTTCGACCTGAAACCAGCGTCATTTTCTAGAATATGAGGAGAGGAGGAAATAGTATATTATGGTGAAATCTAACTTTATTTTAACATAATGATTAAACTGGATCTTTAAAAAAAATAGAAGACTAAAATTATTCAAAATAATAATAAAGGACCAAAGTAAATCTTGAAAATAAGATAAATGATCAAAAATGTAATTAAGCTTAAAAAAGTGACATAGGTACTATTGATTTCACTTGAAATCTTTACCCAATTTTTCACTTTATAAAAAATATACTTTTAAACAGGCGTATATAAGACTAAAACACTTGTGAATGCAGAAAATTCATGTTGAGAGACTCACCTGCCATAGCCAGGCACGCGACCCAAATCGGATCCGAATGTACCTAGATAGTACTTAGGGAACTGGGTGGACAACAAATATATATATATAAGACTAAGACACATACTTTTGCCTCCTTTAAATAGATCTTCCAAACTCAAAAAATTGTAATGAGATGCGAATTTAAGATGGGAGGAAATGAAATATGTTATGCTTTGTGTCACTTAAGGTGCAAAACTTATTATTGATTTTAAAAAAAATCATAAACCGTTAATTTTTCAATTAAATTTATCATGTTTTATTCAATTACAAAACTTTTGGATAACTCAAACACAAAGCGAGGAACAACATATAAGAATTTTAATAAAATATATTATTGAATTTGTATTATTGTATTGAATTTTATTGATGATAATAGAGGATAAAGCGTTCGCGTAAGACAACCCAGTTGGTGACTGCAAGGACACTTAAGATTTCCCCCTCCCCAGGTCATGGGTTTTAATCCCAGACCTCCCATGTAAACCCAAAAAAAAAAATAAAGGATAAAGCTATTCATCAGGCCTAGCCCAGGGGCAGAAAAAAACATTGTTTTGGTGCTGCACAATTTCATTAATGGTTTAAAAAAATAATATTGACACCCACAACTCACAATAACTTCCATCGCCGCCACAAACGCCTCCCCCACGAGCCAGCAACCCACCTTTGCAACAGCCTCTGTCCCTCTTCGCCCTTCTCTTTACTGCATCTTCCGCCATTGCCAACCCACCCTCCGACCGCCACTAGTTCTCCTTCCCCCAACCCCTCTGTGTCACGCCAAACCTCACCCCTGCAACCCCCAGGAACAAAACCTACCCTGTAGACGGAGGCCCATTGAGGTTTCTTCTTGGAGCAATATAATCCATGCAGATCTTGTTTCCCGGTGGTTATGGGGTTTGGGGTGGTGGAGGACAAGGAAGAAGATGAAAGGTGGGTATGGGGTTTGGGATTTAGAGGGAAAAAAAAAGAAAAGGGTATTTTAATTATTTTGTATTTAAAATGGGGGTTGGGGCTAAAAAGTGGGGATTGAGGACTAACACTCCAGAACAATAAGGGCAACCGCCATGGGCCCATGTCTTTTAGGGGTCCAAAAAAATTTTATTTATATATACATATATTTATATTTATATATTTATAAAGTTAACCATATAATTTGCTTGAATCCCATGGTTCGAACCCCACTAATGGCAGGTTTTTTTTTATAATTATTTATTATTTGTTATTCTTTTTTTTTTAATTATTTATTATGTGTTATTCTTTTTATTTTATTCAAATTGAATGCACTTTTTTTAATATAATGGGAACCATGGGAAAATAATTTTTTTCAAATTGACTTATATTCGCCACCGTCGACGTATGCAAACGGAATCGCTACCGACGAAGCCACCAACACCGGCCACCGCCACCGCCACGGTTCAAGGATATAAGGGTATATGTTCAATTGGTGATGTCTCATGCAACAATTATATCATAAACTAGTTTAATTTTTTATGTTTATTTTTTTAATTTGTGTTAAAATTTTATACAATTATACTGCTTTTGTTATGCATGCCCCGATCAAGGTTTTAAGTTGTTGTCTGCAACGACAATTGTGGCGTCGATATGGCAGTTTTGATAGTTTCTGTGATCACTGTCGTCGATATGGCAGTTTTGATAGTTTCGATATAGCGTCGATATTAGTATTAAGCAACGACACTGTCGTGGGCTAAGAGATTGAATCTTTTTTTAATATTTTTTTTATAACCATAACTATAAGAAATTCGTGTTAGATCTGATAACACATTAACCCATGAGTATTACATAGAGACACATGTGTAATCTATACTATATAAATCCCGAAAGGTCAAGCCTAGGCGGGAAAAGCCAAAAAATATTTTATCCGTGGGCCCCATTAGTACTTAGTAGTCAAATCAAATATTATTATTATATTAAAATAGGAGAAACTTAAGTCTCTCCAATTCCCGCTCATTTCATAGATTGAAGGAAGAATTCCTATAAACTAGTATGTAGACCCGTCCTCAGGACGGATCATAATGAAAAGTATGTAATAATAAGGTATAAAAAGATAATTGTCAAAATGTTGTAAGTAAAAATTGTTGATAAAAAAATAATGAGTAAAAATTGTTAGGAAAAAAAGTAGTGTCTATAAAAATAGTGTATAGGAAAAAATGTAAGTCTTTTTTAGATATTTTTTTCTTTAATATAAGTTTCATTTTCAAATTTCAATAACATTAACTATTTCTTTTTCACAGAAACTCATATTTAATTAATATTTTTTAAAGCTTCAATAATAATAGTACATGTAGTTTTAAAAAAGTACGTGCTTGTTTCTAAATAATTGTCAGTTTAGCAAAATAAATTTTTTTCTAAATAATTGTCATTCTACAAAATCGAGGCAATATTAATTGTTACTTTTACAACTTTACCCTAATATAATTAAGGATTTTCTTAACTGCTGAGGATAAGAAATAAAAAAAAGTGCATTTTTATAGAGAAACTAAATATTTAATGATTTAAGTGATAGTGAACTTAGTTTTTCTAGGTTTATTTTCTATTTTTAGCTTCTTAGAGTTGAGGTTAAGCAAACCCTATAATTAATAGATGAAATAATAAATAAAAAAGTATCAATTAATATAGAGAGATAAATGACAAAAATAATAAAGCAAATATTAATTTAATACAAACAGACACATTAAATATATTTTTTAATTCATACGCTATATAACATTAAACTATAATTATTTAGATATGAAGGGAATACACCAAGTATTTACATTTATAACGACACTAACAATATTAATCAATTAGTTAAAAAAAAGTTATCAATCAATTTTTTAAAGGACTTGTTTTTAGTAATAAAAAAAAAAAAACTTAATCCGTGTAAGACAGCTCAGTTGGTGGCTGCACCCGTAGCCAAGTGTGGTCTGAAAGACCGAAAGTGTGTCTTACGAGTGATTCTTCAAATTTAATTAAATAAATTTATATACCAATCTTCATAATAACCGACCTTAGCTCAGTTGGTAGAGCGGAGGACTGTAGTGGGAATTCCCGGCTGGTATCCTTAGGTCGCTGGTTCGAATCCGGCAGGTCGGAGTTTTAGTTTTTCTTTTTCTTATAAACGTTACTTACCAGCCTGTTTATCTTTTTCTGAGCTAACGTTAGACCTATTTAACTAAGGAAACAAACACAGTAGCAACATTTGCATTACACAGTAAGAACTAAGAAGTGTTCCATTATGGTGAGGGGATAAGCATCACAGCAAGCATGACCTCCCTGTTCTCATCTGTATTTTTTTGAATTTGGTAGAATACCTCCCGGTTCTTCATTCTATCATTTTTCCCATGGTAGAATCAATTTTACTAACTACACTTGTCTATATTACACTCCCTCCGTTCTTACTTATCTGTCATATTTCAAACAAAATATATCATTTAAGAAATTTAATCATTACTCAAATTTCCAATATATTAATTATGTTTTTTTTTCCATTATACCATTTTTCTCTCTATAATCATTAATTTTTCTCCACCACTTACGTAAATCAAGACATATTAAACAGTGGCAAACATGAAAAATAGTTTTTATTACATTCTTGAAATCCTCAGTACGACAGATAAAAAAAATAAAAAATTTCTCAAAAAAACAACAGACAATAACAAGCGGAGTGAGTATATATCAAATTTTCTAACAGAATCGAAGTACTTTGAGAGGATCAAATCAAGTTTATGAGTTCTCCCAAGGTCATTAGCTTTATTTCCATTTTCCAACTCCCAACAGCAGCCTATAACGAATAGGGATGTAGCATTGATAATTACATAATTCCAACTCTACCAAATTTCTCAATGCCTGTTCTTCACGATTTCTAATGCAGATTCTAAATCAAACTATATTGAATGCAATCAATCCTTTAATAATTAAAAAAAAAAACTTTGCCAATAAAAAAATAAGGCTTAATTATGTCATAAGTTCTTGAAGTTTGGGGTACTTTTGTTAGATACCCTTATTTTTTTTTTCAATGTCTGACTCCCCGAAATTACTTCTGAGTTTGTCATATACCCCTATATGAATTCTGACCAATTTTGCTGACATGTAACATCAGAATCCTGATAAGATGCAGGAGATTAAGCACCTGGTGCCCCGTGGTCGAAGATTCTTTTTTTAAAAAAATTTAAAAAACTAAAAAACTTAATATTTTTTATATTTTTAGTTAAATAAAAAAAAGAGAAAAAAGAATTGAAGAGAGAGATCGTCTTCGCCCGTGTGACATCACTCGATATCACATGACCAACCTCCTGCGTTTGATCAGGATTCCGATGTTACATATCGGCAAAATTGGCCAGAATTGGTAGTAGGAGTATATGACAAACTCAGAAGTAACTTCGGGGAGTCAGACATTGGAAAAAAAAAAGGAATAAGAGTATCTGAAAAAAGTACCTCAAACTTCAGGAACTTGTAACATAATTAAGCCAAAAAATAATCTTATTTTCATGATTAATTTTCAATTTTCTAAGGCTTATTTGCATAATTGATCCTTTATCTTATTTATTAGATTCACTTTGGTCCTTTATCTTTTTTTTTTGCAATTTACTGGTCCTTTATTTATTTTTAAGATTCAGTTTGGTCCTTCCGTTAAAATAAAGTTAAATGAGAAGGAATATTCCAAGAATATTCCCCCTTCTAGGCTTAATTGCATAATTGGTCCTTTATCTTATTTATTAGATTCACTTTGATCATTTATCTTAATATTCAAGGAGTATTCCCTCTTCTTCTTCTTCCTCTTCCTCTGCTCTCTCCTTACAACAGCGACAACCACCATGGGCCAACGCCACCGCCCAGGACACCGTCGCCGCCATTTTTAGAAATTAATCGGAGTTGTTGAAGCGTTTTGCACGTGTTTTCACACGTTTTCCAGTAGGTTCAGAGGAGGAGACCATTGTTGATAACCAAGATTTTAGAAAAGGGACCCTAGAATTCGGATTTTGAGGAAAAAAGAACGAAAAACACGAATTTGTTTGAGGAATAATGAAAATAAAGCTTAAAAATTGTGAAAAATTGAAGAATGTTGAAGAAATTTGAAGAAATTTGATGATTTTCGAGGGAAGAGGGTGTGAGCCTATGGTGGCTGTCGCCGCTGTAAGGAGAGAGCAGAGGAAGAGGAAGAAGAAGAGGGAATATTCTTGGAATATTAAGATAAAGTACCAAAGTGAATCTAATAAATAATATAAAGGACCAATTATGCAATTAAGCCTAGAAGGGGGAATATTCTTGAAATATTCCTTCCCATTTAACTTTATTTTAACAGAAGGACCAAACTGAATCTTTTAAAAAAAATAAAGGACTGGTAAATTGCAAAAAAAAGATAAAGGACCAAAGTGAATTTAATAAATAAGATAAAAGACCAATTATGCAATTAAGCCTTTTTCTAATTCATTTTCCTAACAATTTGCTTTCTGCTAGCTACTAATAAACAAAAGGTACTCTTATTAACGATCAAACAACTTTGTTTGTGGATAATCCAATTGCGGAAAAAATAAGGAAAATACTAATAAGTGTTATAAGGGCATTTGTTAAGGAGTTAAATGTAGTACCGGAAAGTTTTTGGAAAGTGGAATTTTCGATAAAAAAGTAGCTTCCTAAATATCTTGGTTACTCCTATCACCAACGGAAAAATCCAAGTTACCCTTCCACTCTCAATTCAATGCATGCAATTTTTTTTTTCAAAATCTTTATTTTACAACACTTTATTTTTCTAGTCCTTTAAGTTCCAACCCTTTATTTTCTTGTTAAACCTTTAATTTTTAGTCATTTACATTTTCAAGTCTTTTGCATTTTTCGCATTATTATCTTACCAATTACTACCAATTAAAAAAAAAACAAGATTACCATAGATACTTGTCCAAACTTGTAACATCCCGAATTTTAATCCCAATAATAATTAGAATAATAATAAGATTAGGAAATGATAATTATGCTAAAGAAGGTTTAAGGAGATGGAATTAAGACTCATTTGAGTGTCATAAAGGAGTTACGAAGCGTTGGCATCGGATAAGAGATTTTAAGGTGAACAAAAGAGCGTTAGAAATAGTGTTTTTGGTGTTTTAAACACCCTATCTTAGGAAATTAGAAATAAAATATCTACAACTTTAAACACAAATTTCACCTTTGGATATGAATAAAATGGTCTTAGGGAGCTTACCTCCAAATTTGAGCAAGATCTAACGATTAATGAATGAGATATGACATTTTGAAAATGCAAGGGATGAACATCTGGCAAGGTAATCGATTACTTTTGAAGGTAATCGATTACCTCCTCTTTGGATGGAAAAAATAAAATGGAATTCATGGGATAATCGTTTACTTTTGAAGGTAATCGATTACCACCTCGTCAGAGTTGAAAAAAATAAGACTTGGAGACCACACAAAGATGGCTTCTCCAAGAAGCCATTAATTTGTGACCACAAACTCATTTCTTTCTTGCAAAGAAAAGAAAAACATAAGGCAACACAACATAACAACAACATATCTTCTTCTTCATTCATCATCTCCTTCATTCTCTCTTCATGAAGTCATGAGTAAACATCATCATCACCATGAACCCTAGAAAATCAAGCACCATATTCATCAAGAACATCATCTTCTTCATCACGATCAAACCCTAAGTAAGAAAATAAGTGCAATATCACCCTTCTCCCTCCCTCTAAAAATTCGTCCTTCCTCCTTCTCCATTTCTCTTAAAGTTTTCAACTCCATAGCCATGGAGAACTTCACATGCCTTCTGAAGAACAAGTAGAATTAAGCCTCTCTCCCTTTCTCCTCTCTTGAAGTTCGAACAACACCACACATGGAGAGCCTTTGAGATCAAGCCTTCATCCTTCTCCTCACTTTCCATTGGCTAGAGTTCACACACACTTGGTACTTGTTGGGTTGAAGCTCTAAAGGGGTGCTATTCTAAGGAGCTAGGGCAAAGCTTAAAGACTTAAATTTGTGAAGTTTCCTTACCTCTCTCCACAATTGAGGTAAGGAGTGGGTGTTACCCTATCTTAGGGTTGGGTTTCTCATATGTTCATAATGATTTACTAAGGTTGGGTGTTAGTTTAGGATATTGTACATAGGGTAGTTGATATAATTAGTAAATAGAGTATAAGAATTAAGGAAATGAGATAGTTATGATAATTGTGATAACATGTGTAATTGTGATACTTGGTGTTATGTTGTTTGTTGATATGAATATTTGCATGATGATTATTTGATTATAAAGATATAGAAAATTATCAAGGAAATGGTTAAGTGGATAGATTTTAGAAATGTATAAATGAGTTAAGGAACATTGTATAGGTTAGGTATGATGAGTATGAAATGATAAATAATTAAACAAATCAAAGAGAGAATTGTAAATTAAGGATTAAAGGAATGTGCAGCTGAATTGAGCATTGGTACATTGATACACTAGGTGCCCTGCTAGGTGTACCAAATGCCTGTCAGGCCAAATGTCCATTAGGTCCAAATGCCCATTAGGCGTCAATATACCCAATGGTTCAATTCGGTGCTCAATAAAAGACGTTAAAATGTGAAATAGAACTAGAAAGAATGAAATCAACCAATAAACGGAATAAGGAAAAGAATGAGTGAAGTGATAAGCATAGCTTAATGGGTGATGCCTAATGGGTGCCAAAGTCCTGATTGGGTGTAAAGTCCCAATAGGGTGTTCCAAATGCCTAGCAGGTGCAATCAAATTCTAGTGGTGCATTAATATTGGGTACTCACACAATACCCTAAAAGTTATGATAAAACTGGTAGTAAAAGGCATAGGAAAGTTATTTATCTGTTGTTCGTGTATGAACATGATATGAATGAAAATGTGACCATGTGAATTAGCTGAATTATGAGTGAAGTTATTTATTTTGATGTAAATATGTAAATATATCTTTTGGGTGAGCCCAGGACAACTCCTTTAAGGGTAAGGAGTCTTTTGGGAAAATACTATTTCCAAAACTTGTTTATATCGCTACTAAACTCTGATTTTAATATGTTGATGTTGTGATGTGTGCTGAGATGAATTAAGTTATGATATTTGCTGATTTAAGCTCTGCTGGCTTTTGGAAAATATGTATAACGTTTTTATCAGGTTTGCAGGAAAAACTAATTTTTGGAAAGCCAGGAAAACAAAGGAAACTCCGTCCGTTTTACGGAAAATTTTTATAAGTTAAAAAGGAATTTTAATTTCACTATTTTATTAAATGAGGTATTTTAAGGGTAGTTTAATGTAGGGTGTTATATTTTTGGTATCAGAGCAATTTCTCCTCGGTCATGGAGTTGTGAGTTACTCCAGTGGTTACTCACCAAGCGAGTAACCGATATGTATAGTTAAGTGTCTAGATTAGAGTAATAAGATATAATTGTTATTGCTTACTAGTACATGTATTAACTTGTCATTTTTCCCAGGACTAGAAATTATGGCAAGTAGGCGCAGTGACGATGATAGGATCGCTGCAATCTTAGAGAGCTTAGTTCAGATCAATCGAAGTCAAGCTGAGACAGTGGCTGCAGCTGTATCAGCCGTGGTAGCACTTAATCAGCCGCCACAAGCATCTCAAAACCCCTCTTTTGCTGAGATTAACTGGTTGGCTGAGTTCAGGTGGCATGGCTCCCCTAAGTTCGAGGCTGGTTATAACCTGGATGGAACTCGGAAGTGGCTTCAGGAGACAGAAGGGATTCTTCGCGATATGTCACCACCCGAGTAGAAGGTTCTTTTGGCTCAACATACGCTCGTTGGGGAAGCAGAACAATGGTGGGAGCAGGTGGCGTCCTATCAGAAAGACCGCCGAAGTCTTGGCAGAAAGCAAACAAAGAAGCCACATCGTGGGGTAGTTACGTAGTGGGCAGTTATTTAGAACGTGGCCACTGCGGTTCTGCAGAACATGCCCAATAGGATAGTTTGAAGCTAGTCAATTCCCAGGGCTGTAAATAGGTAATCATTTGCTTGTAATCGGGGTTGGCACATTGGTAATCATCCTACACATCTCACCAAAGCATATTGACGGAGAAAATGCCTTTGTTACACTACTAAAAAAACACTTTTAAAATCAGTCGTTTTGGACTTTTAAAATCGGTCGCTGAGGTTATGTGCAAAACAGTGATGTTAAAAGTGTCACTTTTAAAATCGGTCGTATGACCGAGTTAAAAAGATCTTTTAAAATCAGTCAATGTATTACCGAGTTAAAAAGTGCCACTTTTAAAATCGGTCGTTAAACGACCGAGTTAAAAAGTCAAATTTTTAAAATCGGTCACTATTGTTAACCGAGTTAAAAATCTCTTTTTTAACTCAGTCGTTATCTATGACCGTCTCATTTTTAAAATCGGTTGCTGTATGACCGAGTTAAAAAGTTAAATTTTTAAAATCGGTCACTATTGTTAACCAACTTAAATACTTTTTAACTCAGTCGTTATCCATGACCGAGTTTGAAAGTCTCATTTTTAAAATCGGTCACTATCATTGACCAAGTTAAAAAGTCTTTTTAAAATCGGTCACAAGGGATGACCGATCTTAATTGTATTTTTTTTTTAATTTTTAAAACACTTTTGAACAGACAACCCTGCTTTTTTCAAAATATATTTATAGATAAATAAATAAAACACAAACAGAAAAACATAATTGAAACAAAAATAAATATATATTTTTCAATAACTTCTGCACAAAATATATAGTTCCCAAAAGGGTAACACTATTCTATCTCAACATTGCTTGGAGCAGTGTCTCACCCAAGGAATAAATTTCTGCGGCAAGGGGCTGAAAATAGTGTTGCTGCTATTACTAAAGGGTCACCACCACACCACAAATTGAGAACACAACACAATATATTCTTAACAATAATGTCATTAATTACTATCTAAATGTCATTTATTGTTATTTAGTTCAAGCATAAAGGATGCCCAACACTCCAGAACACTTTCAATGACTTCTTTTGCTAGCGAACCTGGCGGATTGTGCAAAAATGACTGAAATATAATAAAATGAAAAATCATTAATATAAATTAAACAAATAAGATGTATAGTATATCTCATTACTTCGTTTCATATATACTCAACATGCATAGTCATTCAATTACCTCATTCCATCTACCCTTAATTTTTGCAGTGACAATGGTAAGCATATGTACCATGACATAAAATTCACATTCCTTGCTCCCAAGTTGTTTTACACACTACATGCAACATTTGTATAATTAAATACAATTATCAATAATGTACATGAAAAATTCAAATCGATCATATTAACTCATGCAGGACCAACAGAGTCATTACAAGTGCACATATGTCATAAACGTATTAATAGGGCCAGCAGAGCTAGACAAATTCCTTTGACCAAAGTTAAATATATTCTCCAACATTTATTTAGTCACTTCGTATCAATTATTCACAGGGCCAGCAAGGTCATTACAAGCACACATGTCATAATCCATTCCATTTAATCAAATTAACAAAGAAATTAAAGTTATTATACCTTGGGTTTAATCCATGTAATCTTCTTTCTCTTGTGAGAGGGCACTCCTTCACATGTGGGATATGCAATCATCGCCCTGTTTGAAAATAACCACAATATATAAGTATACATTGTATACAAGATTGGATAATGATAGAATTGCATAAAACAATTTGTATTACAAATAAAGGCTTACGTTTGTAAAATATCGGAGATAGAATTGTCCAAGGGCCACCACATTGAACAAAAGTGCACGACGACATTGTTACTCGGACAAATGACAATGAGTTGCCAATGCCCGCTACAAGAAAATAATGATTATCAACTGATCGATATTAAATATAATCCAAAGGACAACATATTGGAGCATATTATAAATATCACAAAAACAATTAATACTCACCCACTAATGTAAGGTGCTAGCTAGTATTTATGAGTCTTACTGGTTAACTTCGATTGAATGTATACTCAAATATCTTTATCCGAGGATTTGCCCTTTGCAATGAGGTTAGGTTCTATGAATGCATACTCTTTTTTTATACCTTTTTCGACACACAAATGATGCAAATACCTAAAATTGTCTTTTAGCATTAATAATTTGAGTATTAAAATAGTGTAGTTAACTAAAATAGTTTTAATTAACTTACACGATCCATGCTTGTATGATTGGTATATCAACCTCTTAAGCTTTAATTACCAAATATATTATGTTGGCATCAATCCAAGTGGTGATTTCAAAATCCAAACCAATGACCTCAGGTTTCAAACATAATATATTCTAATTTTGATCTAGTCCCTTTCAATTTATACATTAGTGCAAATGCACGTACTAAGACTGGAAGTTCTTGAGGTAATTGTTGAGATGGACTTGGTTTTTTGGGCAATATTACCTAAACAACATAATATATATATTATTAGTGAAAGGAATAAAAGATACATGATTATGAATAAATAAGAATAAATAATTAATAATATACCGTTTCTGAGTTTTGTTCACGAGTCGACTTGGCCACAATATGAAGTGCTTGAGGGCTTGTCCTTCTGTTTAACTTCTTCAGTCTCCTCTAGCACTTTAGCATTCTCATCTAACGCTTCAACAACCACTACTTTCTTAAATCTCTCTGGTATAGGAATATTGTGTATGGTTGTTGATTCATAAACCTTGCCCTTTGCTACAACATGGACATATGGCTCCTCAACATATAGATTGTATAGATCATTGGGATCAAAGTCATCAGCATCATCTGGTATCTCTATTATTGGAGCATTACACCCTTTGCCGCTCAAGACTTTAGGTTCAATATCCTTTGTTGTAGGGGGTTCAATATCGCAACTCAAATTGTTTGATTTCATCATTATGACTACTTGCCCCATGAGTTGGCTCATCATTTCTTCTCTCATAACTTTGACCTCAGCTTCCACTCGAGCTTTGACCTGAGCCTCCACCATTTTTTCCATGCTAGAGAAAGATCGACATGATGATGATGTGCCCCAATATTCACGATGACCAATACCTTTTCCTGCTGTACGAACACGACCAGAATGCTCTGGTCGCCCTAATGCAACAGTAAGAACATCATTCTCCCCAACAAGCTCTTCTGGACCACTTTGTCTTAAAGAATTCTACAATAAATAATTTGTAAATATAGTTATAAATATGTATATATATATATATATATATATATATTTATATATATGAACATTGTTGGAAGTCAAGCTTTTCCAAGGACGTAAAGAGTTATGCTAGAAGACTTCTAGAAGATTGTTTTGATGATAACAAACAAGGTCTAACAAGGTCAAATCTTGGATTTATTTTCTAAATCTATTTTATTTGTTTTAATTTTAAAATTTATTTAATTCTATTTTATTTTAATTCTGAAATCTTTTTGATTTATTGTTGATTTCAAAAACTTAATCTTATTTATTTGATTTTCCTAATTAGTTTTGACTAATCCTATTTTTGTATTCTCTGATAAAAAAAAATTCACGTTCTTCTTCTTCTTCTTCTCCTTGAACAAGTTCTTCATCGTTCATATTTTTCTTGAAGAGAAAAACATTATTTTGGCCTACATACTTGTGATCTAACTTCATTGCTATAGAACTATATTGTTGTATCCGTGTTATTCAGAACACAACAAATTGTATCACTCACATCTTATTGTATTCAATCCATAGTGGTAGGGAGTGGATCCCAATTGTATCACTCAAACCATTGTATTCAGGTACCCACCTACTATGTAGGGTTGCACCAAAAAACCAACGCCCCAAATTTAAAGTTCAGCTAAAATTCTTGTAGCTATTACATTGTTGCAACAAGAATTTAAATCAGAAAAAAAAACACAGTGAAATGTCTGTCATATGTCATGAATGTGGCAAGCCCGGTCGCATTAGAGCGGATTGCATTCAATATCTGAAGAAGAAGGAAAGCTCCGAAAGAAATGCATCAAGCTCAAGGAAAGGGAGACAAACATACATTGCATGGCTGGACAATGAGGAGAGCTCGGATGATTATTCAGACGAGCAAAACGAAATGGCCAACCTTTGTCTCATGGCACATGGAAAAGAGGTAATTTCTGAACTTGATAGTGAACCTTCTTATAGTGAATTACAAGAGGCATTTGAGGAATTACACGAGGAATCAATGAGGTTATCCTTATTGGTTGCTTTAGAAAAGAAAAATCCAGCTTTACTTTTACAAAAGAATCAAGAACTTTCTAAAGAAAATGAAGTTTTGAAAAATAAAAATAAAGAGCTGAATTCTACTTTGAAAAATTTCTCAAACACCTCTAGTAATGAAATCAAAATTAAGGTTAGTTCATCTTCTTGTAAGTTTTGCAAGGATTTAGTAAAAGAAAATGAAGATTTAAAAGAAACACTTACAAAATTTACAAAAGGAAGAAATACCTTAAATTTGATGCTAGGGAGACAAAAATGTTTTTTCAATAGAGCAGGTTTAGGCTATCAACCTGGTAGACATCAAAAGAAATTAAGTACCATTTTTGTCCCTGCTAGCTCCTATAAGAAGCCTCTTATTATTTTTCATTATTGTGGTAAAAAGGGTCATGGTGCACATGAGTGCAAACACCGAAAAGTGAAGTTCATTAAAAAGAACGATGACATTATAAGGTGGCACAAAGGGCACTATGGAACCGGTAACTCACCAGAACCCAAGAAGATATGGGTACCTAAAAAGAAAACCTGAATTTGTTTTGTAGGTCATTCCGGAGGACAAGAAGTTTTGCTGGTTCTTGGATAATGGATGCTTTAAACACATGACTGGAGACAAATCCAAATTCTCATATCTCACTCCCAAGGACCAAGGACACGTGACCTTCGGTGACAACAACAAAGGAAGGATACTTGGCATTGGCAAAGTAGGTATTCTTAGAAATCTATATCTTGATGAGGATCATGAACCATCCTTGGAAGAAAAGCTGGAATCCCAAAGAAATGAAAAGTCAAATGAAATCAATGAGGAGCAAGTGCAACCTCAAGGAGATTCAAATGAACATAATTCGGACTTACCCAAGGAATGGAAGACATCACAACATCATTCGATCGATCAAGTAACAGGTGATATCTCAAAAGGTGTAAGTACTCGAAACTCTATTAGTAACCTATGTAACCATATGGCCTTCGTTTCTCAAGTGGAGCCTAAGGATATTTCTGAGGCTTCAGTTGATGAACATTGGCTGCTAGCTATGCAAGAAGAATTAAACCAGTTCGAAAGAAACCAGGTTTGGGAACTCGTTCCTAGACTTGATTCTCATCAAATTATTGGAACAAAATGGATTTTTAAAAACAAACTTGATGAGTCTGGTATAATTTATTCGAAACAAAGCTAGATTGGTTGCACAAGGCTACAACCAACAAGAGGGGATAGATTGTGATGAAAGTTTGTCCCTGTTGCTAGGTTGGAAGTTATTAGGTTGCTATTAGCCTTTGCATGCGCTTTAAATTTTAAATTATATCAAATGGATGTAAAGAGTGTCTTTCTAAATGGTTTTATAAACGAAGAAGTGTATGTTAGCCAACCTCCTAGTTTTGAAAATTTTGAGCATCCTGATTATGTTTATAAATTGAAAAAGGTTCTTTATGGTCTCACACAAGCTTCTAGAGCATGGTATGAGCGATTGAGCAAATTTTTATTAGAAAAGGATTTTGAAAGGGGGAAGGTTGACAACACACTTTTTACTAAAAAGAAAGGAAAGGACATTCTTTTAGTTCAAATTTATGTTGATGATATTATTTTCGGTGCTACTAATAAAACCCTTTGCAAGGAATTTTCAAGTGTAATGCAGGATGAATTCAAAATGTTTATGATGGGCTTAATTTCTTCCTTGGATTACAAATCAAACAAGCAAAGGATGAATTTTTCATTAGCCAAACAAAATACTACAAAGAACTATTGAAAAGATTTGGCATGGACAAGGCCAAGGCAGTCGCAACACCAATGAACACCACATGCTACTTAGACAAAGATGAAGGAGGTAAACCTGTTGAACTTACAAAGTATAGAGGTATGATCTGTTCCGTTATTTATTTAACAGCAAATAGGCCGAATATCATATTTAGTGTATGCATGTGTGCACGTTTTCAAGCGAATCCAAAAGAAACGCACTTGGTTGCTATCAAAAGGATAATGAAATACTTATCTGGCACAACCGATATGGGTTTATGGTATCCCAAAGGTTCCACTTGTAACCTTGTTGGGTATTCTGATTCTGATTTTGCTGCGTGTAAAATAGATAGGAAAAGCACGAGCGGCACTTGCCATCTTTTTGGCATTTCTTTAGTCTCATGGGCTAGTAAGAAGCAGTCTAGTGTAGCTCTATCTACAGCTGAGGCTGAATATGTCATTGCGGGTAGCTGTTGTGCACAAATCTTTTGGTTAAAACAGCAACTCCTAGACTTTGGTGTAATTCTAGATCACATTCTCATTAAATGTGATAACACTAGTGCAATTAACATTACTAAAAACCCAGTGCAACATTCACACACAAAGCACATAGAGATTCGTCATCATTTTATTTGTAATCATATAGCTAAAGGTGATTGCGTGATTGAATATGTGGACACCACTAGGCAGTTAGTTGATATCTTCACGAAACCGCTTCCGAAAGAAAGCTTCTTTTATATTCGTGGAGAACTTGGCTTAACTTGCGTATCACTTGTTGAGTGATTGCATGACATGCATATTTATTCCCTTGTTATTATTAATGTATCTATTCAGTGTTACAGGGGGAGTAAATATGAACTGTTTATCTTCCCTCCAATTTTTTTATGTTGACAAAAGAGGGAGAAGAATTTTGAACCATCGTTGCTTATATATGTGAACATATATTTGTATTAACCATTTATGCAGGGGAAGCTTATTATGTGTTTCTACATTATTCCCTGTTAATTCAATTTAATTTCCTAGTTGGGTATATTGCTATTGGTTTATATTGCTATATATTTTCTTGCTTAACGCTTGTGATGTAAATAGTCAGAAAGTGTTTGTCATCATAAAAAATGGGGAGTGTTGAAAGTCAAGCTTTCCCAAGGACGTAAAGAGTTATGCTAGAAGACTTCTAGAAGATTATTTTGATGATAACAAACAAGGTCTAACAATCAAGCTCTATCAAGCTCACGGCTCAAGTTCAAGCAAATAGAGTATTTAAGTTGGAAACTTTGCCCATAGGAACAATTGTAAGGTAATGAAGTTTTTATTACAAGTGTATAATGGCCAAAATAAGTTTACGTTAAGGAGAAGAAATGAATGTTTTTGAAATCGTTTTAAGTTAGATTTTCCGCTAAAAGTGTTTTTGAAAACCTATGGTTACATACTCTGCTTTAGAAAATCAATTTTATGAAAATAAGCAGAAGTAGTCGATTACCTCTCCTGGATAATCGATTACTATGTTTATGAGTTGTGACCTGGGGTTTTTAATTAGAAATAACCGATTACCTTATTTTATAATCGATTACCTTTCTCACAGGAAGCAGATAATCGATTACCTTGTTTTAAATAATCGAAAACAAGGTAATCAATTACTTTCTTAAAAATGAATTTCAATGTTTTCACATAAAAGGGATAATCGATTACCTTGGATAAGTAATTGTTGATTACTTTTAAGTTTTATTGATATTCGTGTCAGAATCAATCTTAAATGTTTCTAGATTTGTTTTTACATAATTGATTCTAATTTATTTTCAAAATTCGAATTTAAATATATTTTTGAATTATTTCCTTATTTGTTTTTAAAATCAAATCTTGGATTTATTTTCTAAATCTATTTTATTTGTTTTTGATTTTAAAATATATTTTATTCTAATTCTGAAATCTTTTTGATTTAGTGTTGATTTCAAAAACTTAATCTAATTTATTTGATTTTCCTAATTAATTTTGACTATCCTATTTTTTTATTCTCTGATAAAAAAAATTCACGTTCTTCTTCTTCTTCTTCTTCTCCTTGAACAAGTTCTTCATCGTTCATATTTTTCTTGAAGAGAAAAACATTATTTTGGCCTACATACTTGTGATCTAACTTCATTGCTATAGAACTATATTGTTGTATCCGTGTTATTCAGAACACATCAAATTGTATCACTCACATCTTATTGTATTCAAACCATAGTGATAGGGAGTGGATCCCTTAGTTGAACGTGAAACACGTTCTTAGGGTGAGGAACCCTTGTGTGATTTTGAGGTCCCTAGCGAACAGAGGTTCCTAGTAGTGTGGGGGGCGCTCTTGGTTATAATTGAGTGCGGCTCAATTTAAAGGTTATAAAAAGCTCAAGCGGGTCGCTTGGGGACTGGACGTAGGTCTTTCGCTGGAAAGACTGAACTAGTATAAAACTGGTTTGTGTGTTCCTCTTCCCTTATCTCTTTATTTTCCGCACTATTTTGTTTAAATTGTTTCTGCGCTACTCTATTTTACTTTTATACCTATATCTTCGTCTTCACGCTCAAAAGTTTAATCTCTCCATAAAACAATTTTTCTATCGTTCGAGTAATTTCCAATAAAATTAATAAAACTCGATTCACCCCCTAACATATATATCAATAAATATATTTATTTACGTATGATCTTTCCAGCAACAACTTTCGTTTCCTTATTTACATGCTCTCCAGTCTTTCGTACTCTCGCTTTCTTCCATTTCTCACCGCGTGGTGGTGGAGATGGGGGAGCATCAGGATCAATAGAAGGATCTGTCTCTACTTGAAGTCGAATTCTTTTCATTTTATCTTCCATGATCTTCTCAGTCGCCAATTTGTATCCCCACGAGACATTACATGTAGGAATAAATTCAGCGCTGTAATCTCTTGAGCTTTCTTTCTTTTTGCATGTTATTAGTGAAAGAATACATAATGTTTATTTATTAGTAAATGAATACATAAATAAAATTTAATTTGATCATAATCATTAACAAATAATACTAGTTAGTATAATAACTTACCAAAAATTCAGGTGTATGTCGACTTTCAACAAATTTTTTCCAATATTCCGGAGCAATATATTTATACTTGTCACAAGGGTTTAGGTGACTTTTTTTTTCCAAAAATGTATTCATTTGTGAGTTTTGTCTTGAATTGTCTCCATGCAACACCAGCATTTGAAATGCTCTTTTTTTCCTTCTTAAAATTGCATTGTTTGGAACATCATAGGTGATCTATATTTCACAACGATTCTTTTCATCACATTTCCTCTCTTCTGCATGCCATCTAATGTTCTTCGCATCAATTTCATTATTAAACAATCGCTTGAACCTTAGAATTATTGGAAGATACCATAACACTTTAGCAGGAGGCCTTTTTTTTGCTCTCGTCATCAACACTAGAATCATCACCATCCTTCACCTTGTAGAGTGATTTCCCACATACGGGGCACTCATGAAACTCTTCATATTCCTTCCTATACAATATGCAATCATTAGGGCAAGCATGAATTTTCTGATACTCCATACCCATTGGACATAATATCTTCTTCGCCGCGTAGTTGCAGTCAGGCAGGGTATTACTTTCTGGATGCATGTCTTTCAATAACTTAAGCAATTCGGTAAAACTTTTATCAGTCCACCTATTCCTTGCCTTCAAATTGAAAAAATTTAACACTGTTGACAACAATGTCAAATCATCATTGCACCCCGGATACAAAGGCATCGTCAAATCATCGGACAAACTCTCATACACATGTGCTCGGTGGAAAGACTCTGGTCCAATGTCACGGATCATGTCCTCCAGATGATTCTCCGCAACTCCATCATCAACTTCCACACTTTGAGACTCACTCTTCATACCTATTGGATCACTGTGCCATATCCACTTTGTATAACTCTTGCAAAACCCAGGATAAATGAGATGATCTCTTATTTCCCTAATTGTTCTCCGGTCAACATTGACACACTTTACACAAGGACAATGAAATAACCCATTATTATCACGATCATTGTTTTTTGAAAATTCCAAAAACTCTTCCACTCCCCGAGCATACTCATTACTCAATCGATCATCATTTATCCAACTACGATCCATATAAAACCACTGTAAATTAATCATTTAAAAAAAATTTAAGGGATGGATTTCATAAGTGGCTAGAAGATTAATATAACCAAACTCACTGTCTAATGAAATGGTAGAATATAAAGACCTTGGAAGAAAAAAGAAAGGGTGGATGTGAGTTGTAAAGCCTCACTTTCAGCCACCTCTGCCTCTCTTTCTTGGTGTTCCATGTGTTGGTCCAATACTACATCTTCCATTTGTTGCTCCTCTTTGGCTCTCCTTGCTATATCTTCCTCTTTTTCAACCTTTTCTGCCTCTTCTGCTTGGTATTCCATGTCTGGTCTAATATTTGTTGCTCCTCCTTGGCTCTCCTTGCTACGTCTTCCTCTTCCTTAATTTCTCTATTCTCAAGCTCTGAGCGGTTGCATTCTCCTTATCTAATATCTGTTCCTCCTTTGCATGTAGCCAATGTAGTTTTAGTACAACAATTTTGGTCGGGAAACCAGGCCAAGCTACCTCTATCATGTTACAGAGTTTCACATGTTCATTCTCACTTATTGAAAGATGTTCAATTACATTCCTTATCTAACTGAAAAATTGTCTAGATGTTGGGCCATGGAAACCTAAACTATAAATTTGTTTCCAAAATGCTCCTGACATCCAGTCAAGGGTCACAATCGAAGACATACTTGTGTGCTTTGGTATGAGGAAGCCATCGAAAATGGGTTCATTATTTAGTTATTTAGGTGGCTTTACATGTTTTGGTATCCGCATTCTGAGTTTCGCTGCGCAACCTTAGATATATGTTTCAATTTTTTCTAAATACTATTATGCAAGTGAAAGTTATTGAATTGATGGCATCAATAATTAATGTGCAAGTGAAAAATACATAATAGGTTGATAAATATATAGATAGATAGATTTTTTTATTAAATAACGAATAAAACTGTATTATTTGTGCATGGGTAAAAATATTAGCAACAAAAAAATATTAGTAATATATACTTCATCCAATATTTAATATAAGTATCCTACGCGTGATATTAATGATAGATAATAAGAGTACAAGGGAGTACAATATTAAAATATAACATATGTCTGAATGTTATACTTTATCTACGTAGTTGTCAAGAATATTAGGTATTTTGAATTCGGTAAGTAAGTAGGTCAAGCACTAAAGCAGAATATAGATCTCTAGCTTTGGCTTGTACAGAACTTATGTGGATCAAGTCTCTCTTCACTGAACTTCATGTGCCCTATAAAGTTCCAGTTATTTTTTGTGATAATCTGAGTACTGTGGCACTAGCTCACAGTCCTGTTCTACATTCTAAAACAAAGCACATTGCTCTTGATCTCTTTCTTGTTCATGAACAAGTTCAAGAGAAGTTTCTAGCTGTTCAACATCTATCCTCTGAGTTTCAAGTTGCAGACATCCTGGCTAAGCCATTGTCTACAAGTAGCTTTGAAGATCTTAGAAGAAGAAAGCTCAGAATATTAGACAGGGCAGACATTCAACCAGCCCTTGGTTTGAGAGGGGTATAATAGAGTACAGTGAAGAAGTAGTGAACTTCGGTTCACTGTTAGACTTAGTTAGTACAGAAGTTGTCAGAGTTAGTTATTTGTAGTTAGTTAAGCCAGCTGTCAAGTTAGTTACAACCAGCTAAGGAAAGCATCTTCTAGATCCTTCCTCTCTTTTCTATAAATAGAAATCAAATGTAATTTCCTCTAAGACTTGAATAACAGAATTTCATGTTTTCAGTTTTCTTTCTCTTTCTCTCTTCTCTCTCTAAACTACTGCATAGTTTACTTTTCTTATATATTTTGAATTCATTGATTACTTTAGAAATGGTATTAATATTTTAATCTCATCCCCTTCTTGTATCTCATCCAAAAAATCATCTGTACGTATGATATTACGCGCGGAAAGGTAGAAATATTCTTTGTTTTTTTTTTGTATTTGCACTACTTCTCATGCCAGTTCATTTTATTGTAATATCTGTTCCTCCTTTGGATGTAGCCAATGTAGTTTTAGTACAATAATTTTGGTTAGGAAACTAGGCCAAGCTGTCTCTCTCATGTTATAGAGTTCCACATGTTCATTTTCACTTAATGAAAGTTGTTCAATTACATTCCTTATGTAACTGAAAAATTCTCTTACTTGATGGGTCATAGAAACCTAAACTATAAATTTGTTTCCAAAATGCTCATGACATCCAGTCAAGGGTCATAATCGAATACCTACTTGTGTGCTTTGGTAGGAAGTTTACATGTTTTACGAGGAAACCATCGAAAATGGGGTTCGTTATTTAGTTATTTAGGCGCCTTTACATGTTTTGGTATCTGCATTATGAGTTTCACTGCAAACTTAGATGATGTACTGCCACACTATATGTTTTAACTTATTTTTAAATACTATTATGCAAGTGAAGTTATTGAATTGATGACATTAATTATTAATGTGCAAGTGAAAAATACATAATATGTTGATAAATATATAGATAGATAGATTTTTTTATTAAATAACGAATAAAATTGTATTATTTGTGCATGGGTAAAAATATTAGCAACAAAAAAATATTAGTAATATATACTTCATCCAATATTTTTATACAAGCATCTTACGTGTAATGTTAATTGATAGATAATAAGAGTACAAGGGAGTACAACTTACGTGTAATGTTAATTGATAGATAATAAGAGTACAAGGGAGTACAATATTAAAATATAACATATGTCTGAATGCTATACTTTGTCTACGTAGTTGTCAACAATAGTAGGTATTTTGAATGCATTGATCACTTTAGAAATGGTCTTAACATTTTAATCTCGTCCAAAACATTTTGCACGTATCATAATACGCGCAGAACATTTTGCACGTATCATAATACGCGCAGGTAGGGATATGAAGATAAAATATTTTTTATTCTTTTTGTATTTTCACTACTTCTCATGTACCAGTTCATTTATTGTAACTGATGTTGTTCATCAAATTCAAGTTTCATTTTTGATAGATCATCTTCAAAATGAAGAAACAATAATGGTAAGTTTTTCTGCATTAAGTAAAAAAATATTTGGTTTATTCAATATGATGTTTTTGGATCAGGGTTACGCAATTTATGAGCTGTCGGCTTTTTTATTTTATGGAGCGTACTCTCCATGAAATAGGAAAACATGGATGAACAGACATAAACTCACTTCACCTTAATAAGGAAGATATGCAATAAAGGTTCTTGAACATATGTGTGAAATACTGTAACAGCTTTTGGAGAGGCATTTGTATTCACAATATGAGCCTCGTGTATGTTCAACTCTATCCTTTAATTTGACTGTGCTCAATGACAACAACATGTAATTAATTATAAATAAGTACTGAATTACATCTTTCACATACTTTAAAATACATTTGAATATTATATATTCCATTATTGCCAAATCTTTCGAGTTCCTTAAAATTGTGTATATATTATATGTTCCATTATTCCTAATTTTTTTAATTTTATTTCCTAAGTCCTTGCAATTTCTTAAAGTTGTGTAGTACCATTACACCTAGTTTTTTTGTAATGTTTATATGTTTATCATGACATAATTTGTGTCTTTGCTAATTGTAAAATGATAAGATGACATTAGTTGGTTTCATATTATCTAGGTTGTGACTTGTTTAGAATTATAATTTACATAATGTCCGATATGTAACGAAGAACATCCACAATAATGATAATCATGTTGTTTTGTTTTTCTTGTAATGACCGTAGTCCTTGAAACTATTTTACAGGATGTGGATAAAAGTTCATAGGTCGAGCATCGATGTAAAAACTCAAATGAATCATTGAAAAATCTTCCTCGGAGAATCTCCCTTTTATGTCCTATTTTGTTAGAGTGTTTTATGACTTGTTTGGGTTATAATTTACCTAATGTCCAATGTGCAATTAAGAGCATCCACAATAATCATAATTTTGTTGTTCTTCTTGTAATAATTGTAGTCCTTAAATTTTTTTGCCGATGTAGATAGAAGTTTATTTATGAAGCATCCATTTAAAATCTCAAATAGAACATTGGAAAATCTTTCTCTTATGTCATGTTTTCTTATGTGCCCTTCTTTTCTTGTTTTTGATGCACTTTTTCTAAAAGATTTAGTTTTTGACCTTGCCATCAAATTTTTAATTCGCATTATTTTTCAAAAATTTCAACAATACCCTTTTGATTTCCCCCATCATTCAATATCCTTCTTCTTTCTCGCCTAGTTCCCTTTTCACCTTTCACCTTTTAATTTGTTCAATTACACCAATACCAAGGTGCACTCCCATCTTCCTTTCTATCTTTGTTTAGGGTTAGTGCTTTGCATTTTTCTCTGACTACGTTTCTTTTCACCTAGGGTTAGTGTTTTGCATTAGGTTCGAGATCCCGACTTCATATTAACATAATTCATTCATTTTGATGATCCAATATTGAAAGGGGTTCATTTAATATATAACCGTATTATTTAATATCAATTCCGACATACTGGTTATAATGAATAAATTAAAAACTGCTGGTATTGTGTAGTCGAAATTGGAATACTTTTTTTTGCAAGTTCTGATAACCTGACAATGAAATATTTTTCCTTTTTTTTTAAAGAGCGATGCTATATGGTACAAATCTCTTAAGAAATGAATTCGATAATTTTAAACCAACAAATAAAAAAAGTTTGGAATAGTCAATGACAAGAGGGAGAAAGGGAATAACAAATCACAACTTGTTTTTTATACATTGTTTACACTTATTGGAAATGGGAGGGACTAGTTTGCGGTGATTTCATGCCCAATTTTTCGATCTTCGTCAAACGCATTTGTCCTATACTTCTTTTTTTTACCCACTCACTCTAAATTCATTTGTAAACTATCGTAAGACTAACTGAAAACTAAGTATGGGCAGTTATACTCTTCCTCCTTCTATGTCTCTTCAATTCATGGAGTTTCTACCTCGACAACTAATTGGAGTAGTCATCGCAGACGATAATAAGAGAATATTAAGGTGGAAGGGAAGTGTGAGCAAGATAGACAAGGTGAGCTCATAGATGTTAGTCTTGAACCAATTTTATTTCAGTCTTTTACATTAGGTTTGAGATCCCGATGTCGGATTAACATAATTTCTTCATTTCAATGATATCCAAATGGGTTTATTTAATATAAAAAACCCTTTATTTAATATCAATTCTGACATGATGGTTAGAATGGAGAAATTAAAAATTTTCAACACTGTGTAATTGGAATTGGATTTTTCACGATTTCTATTCATAACTTTTATAACTGAAATAATTAATTTTTGACTGGTATTAATTAGAATATGTTTTTTTGAAAGTTCGAAGAACATGACGATGAAGAATTTTCTTTTATAATAATCAAAAATATTGTCCAACACTAGGTAGTCGAATGTGGAACCCAAAAAACACTAAAAACAAAGATTGCAACCCCCATTTACACAGAACCAGAGAGAGACAACTAAAAGAAAAAACCCCACAAAGGATGAAAGAGAGGTACCTGATGAAACTAGTCTTGAATGTTGTAAACAATGACGAAAAAGAGATAAATCCAAGTACTGAGAAAGACAAAGTTCAAACTGGTGAGAAAGTGAGAGTTAGGGGAAAAGAGAAAACCTGAGAGAGAGGGGAAAGAAAGAGAGATAGAGAAGTTGAAATGGGAAAGGAAGCGTCTCTCTATGTATTAATCTTGGTCATCCTTTCCCGCTTCAGAGTGACTTGAGAGGCACGAGCTTTTCCAATACCATGTAGGAGAGAAAAGGTTGTGTTGATGTGGCCTCTATTAGGCTATGTCAGCGATTTCCATCCAATTTAAACGTGGTGGACTAAAACCAAAACAATAAATAATGTTAGAGACCAAAACCAAAGAAATTTTTTTATAAGGACCAATTTCAAAATGAGTAATAATTATAGGGACCATTTTGGTATTTAAGCCTTTTTCTTTTTTGATAACAAAGTCTCTTGAAGTTCACTTTTTAAGTTATGTAAAATGCTTAAATCACGTTCAGTAAGCATAATGATGAGATAGTTTAGTCAACTATCATTATGTAATTACCTTATATTTAAATTTTAGATATCATTTTAACTATATGACAAATAAAAGAAATTTGATGATAAAGTACTCATTGTATCATATCAATTTTTGTTATTTTTGCCTCAAGAATAAATTCATATTTTTATAAATTTTATACTCATATTTTTGTCTCGGGTTAACAAGACCTGTCCAAATTTAGGCTCGTCCTTACCGTGTCCCTTCATAATTAGGGATAGATCGGGTTCAAAATGACCCGATCAACATTTAGGGATGAGGGAGAGACAGGCCTCTTCCGTCCTATGCTCAATCTTTAGCTGCGGCGATCTCGTTTGATTTTCCTTCCAATAATTTTTTTCTTGAGTATCCACTAACTCGAGTACAATGATTAATCTTTTTGGCTAATTGATCATCTTTTTCTCATGATAATCCTCCTAAGCGAAGTTTTTTTTTACATTCATAATAGAAGAGCTAAATATTAAACCCTAGTTGCTTACTTAAATAATACAATCTTACACCAATTGCGTGGGCTTCAACAATAATTTTTCCTTACATTATGAAAGACATGTTCATGTGTTTTTTTTTAATATTTATACAGCGCCCGTTAAACTTTAGGTGATAGACAACTAGGTGTATGATGTGTGCTTATGGTGCATACGTTTTTTTTCTTTTAATGGAGAAAAGATATTGATCAACTGCAAACAGAGATACATTATTGTTTATAAAGAAAGAAGCCAAAACATTAGGCATAACATCAAGCCATCATGTGTTTTAGATATCTAGAGCATAATGAGATGAAAATATCAGCAATCTTGTTATTATTTCTTAGCGCAAATTCAAGTTCTAGCTTTATGAAGTCCTTAAACATCTCAATACAATCGTGCGCCGTCGCTACAAAATACTAAAAAGTTGGAGCTTTTATCCTTCCATTCCAAGCTTGAACCAAAGTTTGACAATTAGAGATGACTTTGGCATGATAGATTCCAATAGCTCGTAAAGTACAACAACACCGTTTAGCAATTAAACAATGACATTATTGATCTACTTTAACGAAATTATTTCATTTCTTAAAACAACAACAGTAACTGGTAAAACAACGATGTTAGAGAATACTTAATGCCCAAAACGCCATTGAAATATTTTGCTAAGAATTTTGTTCGCCTGTTTTGAATTTTAGCCACTTCAAATCAACTAAATCTTTACATACCAGAGAGGATTAGTCTTCCGCCTTTAGCTAGAGAATATCCTTGATATACAAAAATATACTAATGAGCAAAGAATAAAGCACCCTCCCAAATGCAGCAAGTATAAACGATAGTGGTATTAGTATTAGCAAAGTTTAACTGCGGCATCCTTAATATTGCAACAAGCAGGGAAAATCATTTTCAATTTATTATTAAATTATAAATGAGTATATATGATTCATTTTTGTCTTAAAGCATCAAATCTAAAATAAAGGTAGTACATGATACACCTGAGGTATAAATTATAATTCCTACAAAAAGCATACAAGTTCCAATGAAGAAAAAAGATCCCTAGTTTCTTCTTCAATTCATATCCACATGTGTCTAATAAGAACTAATAACCTACATCCACCAACACATGCTGGCAAGTTCTCCTCAGTGTCATGGCCAAGAATGAAGCATCATGAAAAGGAGAATAATATCTATAGGGGTCAAAAATAATACATATAAAAAATATAATGTTACCTCAAAATATCATCTCTTACTGGTGGCAGTTTTGCCTTTGCTTAAATCAGAAAGTTCCTCAATAAGTTTTCTCTCATCACTGTTGGGATTCTGGCAAGTGTACCAGATCGTACAAGTAATAAAGTGATAAATAGAGTATCGTTCCCAACGAGGACTGAAATTGATTCTAACAATTCTCACCTATTTGTAGTTACTAAATGAAAATTAAATTGGAATTCAATTGATTGAGTAATTATTGATTTAAATAAATTAAAATAAATAAATAAAACGATTCTTGAACAATGGGAAAAAGCGGGACGTAGTTTCGATGAAGGTTCCTAAAACGTTTGGCAATGAATTAATTTGTTTTCCTAAATTCTGAATTTGTTTTGCAAAAGTAGGAAACACCTAATGTCTTAGAACGTTTCCGAATTTTAGAGATTAATCTCCCAATGATGTCTCAAGGAAGCCTTAAAACCTAACCCTTAATTAAGTTCAATCAAAACTTGTAGAAATTATTCAATTCATAAGAAATATGCCTATCCCTATGCAATTGAACTGTTTGATTATTGGGCATAATCCTAAATTAATATGTCTATTAAATTAGGATTCCTAAGTCATTAACTGCGCACATTCATGAACAACAATAAAAATATAATCAAACACAGAATTTATAATGGAAAAACAAAATCAATTCATTACATAAACATTAACAAGGTTCCATGTTCATCTACTCCTACATCCCAAAGAAGGATTTAGTTCATAATTGGGAGAAGAAAAGCAATAAAAGTGATAAAGAGTGACATAATTACCACTAATCCTTGCCTCTGATCTCCGTTCTTCACCAAAATCAATGCAAAAACTCAATTCCAAGTGTTCTCCAATTCTCAAATCCTAATCTACTATTATTCTCTGGAGTTGTATGAGTGTCTCTCCTCTTTTTGAATAAATCCTAATCCTATTATTATATAGATAAAAACTAACCTAATTTTCAATCTAATGTGATAAGATTTTTATTTGAATAAAACTAATCCTATATCTGAATATAATATGATAAGATCCTATTAAAATAAACTAATCTTTAAGAATCTTATCTACAAATAGAATTTATCATTAAAATCCTTCTAGAATCCCGTATTTGTGTCTGACAGCAACTTCGGCACTGATTTTGACCCCCAATATGGACGAATATGAGAGAGGCTATTTCTGGCAAAGTTGTAGATCTTTTTCTTAGCTTTAAAATGATATATAGATCGTATCATTTGGATAATCGTAGCTCAAGTTATGATCAAAACAGTGAACAGTGTCACTTTTTCGCATTTTGCGCGCCCAAGCGTGAAGCTCCTGTGCCTGGGCGTGAATCTGTCTGAAAAAATCAACCAAATACACCTCATTATTGGCCACTTGACCCCAGCCCGCGCCTGGGCACTGTTATGGACCGAATAGCCAGAACCGGTATGCTGAATCCGGATACCGGTTTGAAGCCACAAGAGGCCCAATAAGTTAAGGCCATGATACCGGTCCTGAAGCCCAAACAAGTGGAATCCGGATACCGGATTGAGGCTGGACAGGCTCCATGGATCGGGTACCGGATTGAGGCCAGGAAAGGCACATCAATCCGGATCCGTATACCGGATTGAGGCCAGAAAGGCCCGGTAAGCCAGATTTCGGATGGAGGTCAGGAAGGGTACATTAAGCCGGATCCGGATACCGGATGGAGTTGAAAAGGATCACCCGAACCGGAACGGCACACGAAGCAGTATCCTAAGAGGATCTAGGGACCAGATTCAGATATGATCCTGAGGGTCGACTTCCATACCGTTATACCGGTACGAATTCGGACACGTGCACTAAAGAGCCTGAAGGGATCTCATTATCTCCACCAGCATAGGATTCCATACGCTTTAATACCAGTCATCATATCAAAGTCGTTTGGGAGGAACTTTACCCGCCACAATATTACCTGGTAAGTTAGCAGGTATGGACTAACTTATCTCACACAAACACACACACCACCCCCCAAAACTGAGAACGACAAGAGAGTGTGTATCTTGGTATTCAAGGTGCTCATTTCACGTCTGACATCAAAAGTGGGATTGCTGGATTCTTAGCCGAATTGTCTAAGCACTGTAATCCTACGACAGAACAGGCGCCACGGTCAACTTTTCTTCATTTTTTTCTCTTTTTCTTCCCAATTCAAGTATCAAGTTCTCCTTCTTCATTCCTTTGCACAAATCACTGTTTTAAGAGCTTAAATACCTGAAAACAAACCAAACACATCAAAATGTTCCAGAAATCTTATAATGACAAAATTCCATTGTTTTATTCCAATTTAATCAAGAAACAAGCCACTTACTATGTAAAAGGGAGTCAAAAAAAGTACAAAAACATCACATATTACACCCCAATCACACCCCCAAACTTAGCATTTTGCATGTCCCAGGCAAAAGTAAAACAAAAATTCAGAGCCTAAGATTCTCCCCTCCCAAGGTATAGCAACCTAACCATAAATTCCAACTCACCTACCCAAGATACCTTTCTTCACTAGCAAATCACCTCAATGAAAACTAGTTGAAAAACATACTCAAAGTGAGCAAAAGATTAGTGACCACACCACCTCTCAACATCTCTCATGTGTATGGGTAATAATTATCAATTCACTCAAGTTCAAACAATGAAAGCATGTTACCATAAGCTTGACTATAGACCTACATCTCCACTGAATTTATTGAAAACATGCACAAATCATAAGGTCTTTATTTGGTTGTAACGGGGCCATGGCTAAAAGTGTCAAGTGTGATAAAGAATAAAAGGATAAACAAAGGGCTTAATCAATGAAATCACAACACTTCCCTTTTAAATTATGAAATGAGCAATACGGTAATTACACAATCACAACTCAATTCACTTGATTTTTCCTTTTCTTTCTTTTTATTTTTCTATTTCTATTCTCTTCTTCTTTTCAAATTTTTTTAAGCACATTTGTTGCTCTTTTTTTCTTCTTTTTTTTAGAAGAAAAATAGAAACATCAAATTTTCAGCACTTACACTTTCACCAATTTCTAACATCCCTCTTAATTTCTCATTCACCATTTCAAAGGTACTTCACAAGAATAATTCAATTTATGTAGGGTACCATGGAAAATCATTATATCTCATCAGGCTCAAATTGGGCAACTAAGGGATCATTATGTCTCAAAAATTTGTTGAAGACCACAAAAACACAAACCTAAGTGCCTTAATCATGTTCATGCATGCAATCAATTGTCAATTTTGAAAAGGTCACAAGTCAAGTTCTAGAACAAACAATCAAAGCGAACAACAATCATGAAAGAAATAGGAGTTTCATCACAATATTCATTAAACATTACTCCTTCAAGTGTATAGGCTTAAAATCTCACTGGTTAAGATCAATTCACTAATCAATCATTCACAACAAGTTTTCCAAACAACTACTTTCCAAAAAATTTCAAAGCTAAATCCAATTAGTATATGGGTAAAACAAGTCGGAAATCACAATCAAGCATTTATACCTATCAAAGGGACAAATCTAACACCTAGAATTAGTGCCTACTCATGCCAGGACACAAACCAACACAAAGCCAGGGGAGAAATCAAGTTAAAAAAAAATTTATTTTGTTACCCTCCCCCAAACTTAGAATGTGGCTTGTCCTCAAGCAACAAATCTATCCTAAACTACAAAATAAAAATTAAAAAATAAAAACAAAAGCAAGGAGTTAGAGACTTCCCTTTGTATCACAGCATTCTCTCTTGATGCACCATGGAGGAGACTCCCCCAAACTTATTCTCCTGTGTCACATGAACAACTAAAAATAGTGTTGGTTTTGGCCTCAAAATCTCGAGAGGGGGGTGAATCGAGTTTTATTATGTATTGAAAAAAATTGTAACAAATAAAAAATTGATTTGAGATGGAGAGATTAAACGTTCGAAACGGATCGCGAAATCGATAGAAAAATAATAAACGAGTAGCGCGGAAACGTAAAAATTTAAATATGCGGAAAGTAAAAGAGATAGGGATAGAAAAGCTTGCACCGGTGAATTTTATACTGGTTCAGCCTTCCCGTCGAAAGGCCTAGTCCAGTCCCCAAGCGACCTGCCTGAGAGTTCTTATACCAAGCAATAGAGCTGCACCCTATTACAACCAAGAGCACCCCGCACACTACTAGGAACCTCCGTTCGCTTGGGGCCTCAATCACACAGCAGGGTTCCTCGCACTACGACGTATCACACGTCCACTAAGGGATTCTCTCCCTAACCACTAAGGTTTAGAACGATTATAATGATAGTGATTACAATAGCTTTTTGTGTTCTCACAACACGGATACAACAATATGCTCTATGATAGTGAAGTAGAAGTTTCTCTTAGAGTTTACTCAGCCAATATAAGTTTTGCTCTTCGAAAAATATGAACGATGAAAAGCAGATGACTTGAGAAGAAGAAGAAGAAGAGAGAAACGTGAATGAATGAATAATAAAATGTCTGATCGTGAAAAACTATTTTCAATGTTGGAGTGATCTTTATTTAAAAAGGAAAACGATTTTGAATCAACAAAGATTTTAATAAATAAAACAAAATCAAAATAGAATAAAGTAGGATTTGAAATAAGTTTTAAAATCAAAATGATTTCCGAAATAAAATAAAGATTTGATTCTTAAAACCAAAAAGGAAATAATTCAAAATTAAAATCATTTTCAATTTGGTAAAATATATCAGAATCTTTTATATAAAAACAAATCAGGAAATAATAAAAATGATTCTGACACGTTTTTCAATAAAACATGAAGTAATCGATTACTTTCTGAAGGTAATCGATTATTCCTTCAAAAATAGAAATTCTTAAATACATTTGAAAAACCATGTAATCGATTAGGCTAATAATAGTTAATCGATTACACCACTCCTGTTCATTGTATGATGCAACTCATAATAATCGATTACACTAGGGAGTTAATCGATTACTGAGCCTCTGGTTTGCATATGATGCAACATCATGTAATCGATTACTATAGACCTTGTAATCGATTACTAAGCCTCTGAAAAATATATGATGCAACAATTATAATTGATTACTTGACTAATGTAATCGATTACTTCCATAAGAAAGTAACTGATTAACAAGATTCAGTTAATCGGTTACAGCCTCTCTGATTTTTCTATGATGCAACAAAGTTAATCGATTACTTTATGAGATAATCGATTACTCTCATTGCAAACATACAAATATACAGAGTTTTGTAACATCAAGTATTTCACTAAGGTTAAATGCAGAAAAAAACACTTTTATATGCAAAAACACGTTTTTCTTCTTCTCTCCTAAAATGAAAAACTTTATTGGCTTTGTAACTTTTAAGGAAACAAAAACTTCATTACCTTACATTCGATCTAAGGAGAAGGTTTCTATTCTTAAGCTTGCTTGAGTCTTCAATCTTGAGACTTGCACTTGTGAGCTTGAACTTGAGTTGGCTTGTTATCATCAAAACACATACTTGAATAAAACTTGAAGTCCATAGAGAGTTTGAAGCATGTCTTCCAACCAGCTTGACTTCCAACACTCCCCCTTTTTGATGATGACAAACAACCATTCTGATACGCTCTTTTTATCTGCATCACAAGTGTTATACAAGCAGTATATACATATAAAATACTAAAACCTTCCTTAGAACACAAAATACAGGAAATATAATATATCAAATTCTTCTCCCCCTGTATAGATGCTTATATTTGTGCATCATTCAGAGTATCTCCCCTTGAATGTCTTAGTCATGTATATCAGAATATCTCTCCCCCTTTTGTAATCATAAAAAAGATGTGCTATCTCCCCCTAAAACACTAAGAAGATGCATCAATAAAAACAAGAGAGATATATAGACTCACATACTCAAAAGAGGTGAGATGCAGAAGTTAAACCAATTTCTCTACGAATAAAAAAGAAATTTTCTTTTGGAAGCGGTTTCGTAAAGATATCAGCCAACTGCCGCGAAGTATCAACATACTCAATAATGCAATCACCCTTTTGAATATGATCACGAATAAAATGATGTCGAATCTCTATATGCTTCGTGCGAGAATGTTGCACTGGGTTTTTGGTGATACTAATAGCACTGGTATTATCACATTTAATGGGAATGTGATCTAGACTTACACCGAAGTCTAGAAGTTGCTGTTTCAGCCACAAAATCTGTGCGCAACAACTACCTGCGGCGACATATTCAGCCTCAGCTGTAGATAGGGCCACACTAGACTGTTTCTTGCTAGCCCATGATACCAATGAATTGCCAAGAAGATGACAAGTGCCGCTAGTGCTTTTTCTATCTACTTTGCAAACAGCAAAGTCAGAATCAGAATACCCAACAAGATTACAAGATGAACCTTTGGGGTACCACAAACCCATATCAGTTTTTCCAGACAGATATTTCATTATACGCTTGGCAGCAACCATGTGCGTTTCTTTTGGACTCGACTGGAACCGGGCACAAAGACACACACTAAACATTATATCCGGCCTACTTGCCGTTAAATAGAGAAGGGATCCGATAATACCTCGATACTTTGTAATTTCTACGGATTTACCTCCTTCGTCTTTGTCCAAGTAATAGGATGTGCTTATTGGTGTTGCTACTGCCTTGGCCTTATCCATGCCAAATCTTTTCAGTAATTCTTTGCAGTATTTTGTTTGACTAATGAAGATTCCATCCTTCGCTTGCTTTATTTGTAATCCCAGGAAAAAGTTCAGTTCGCCCATCATAGACATTTCGAACTCTTCCTGCATCATACTAGAAAATTCTTTGCAAAGGATTTCATTAGTAGCACCGAAAATAATGTCATCAACATAAATTTGAACTAAAAGAATGTCCTTTCCTTTCTTTTTGATAAAAAGTGTGTTATCAACCTTCCCTCTTTGAAAGTTATTTTCCAATAAAAATTTGCTAAGACGGTCGTACCACGCTCTAGGAGCTTGTTTCAAACCGTACAAAGCCTTTTTCAATTTATAAACATAATCTGGGTGTTCATAACTTTCAAAGCCAGGAGGTTGAGACACATAAACTTCTTCATTTATAAAACCATTAAGAAAAGCACTCTTTACGTCCATTTGATATAATTTAAAGTCTAAAATGCATGCAAAAGCTAAAAGCAGTCTAATGGCTTCCAACCTAGCAACAGGGGCAAATGTTTCCTCATAATCTATCCCCTCTTCCTGGTTGTAACCTTGTGCAACTAGCCTAGATTTGTTTCGAACAATTAAACCAGCCTCATCAAGTTTATTTTTATAAATCCACTTGGTTCCAATAATCGGATGAGACTTAGGCCTAGGAACGAGTTCCCACACCTGATTTCTTTCGAACTGGTTTAATTCCTCTTGCATTGCCAAAAACCAATGCTCATCAAGCATAGCCTCAGAATAATTCTTTGGTTCTACTTGAGAAACAAATGCAAAGAAGTTACACAGATTGCTAATAGAATTGCGAGTACTTACACCTTTTGAAATGTCTCCGATGATCTGATCAATAGGATGGTGCCTCGATGTTCTCCATTCCTTAGGCAATTCAGTGTTGAGTTTCATTGATTGTTCTTGAGTTTTCTCCTCAACTGTTTCATCTGATTTTCCATTGCTTTCGGAATGCTCCTTTCCTTTTGCATTCGGCTCCTCATCCTCATCGATGAATAAATCTCCAAGAATACCTGAAATGTTATTAACAGATACCTTTCCCAACCTTCTGGGATCGGATTCGTCAAAAGATACATGAATAGATTCTTCAATAGTATTACGAGATTTATTGTAAATCCTATATGCTTTGCTCGAAGCAGAATATCCAAGGAAAATGCCCTCATCAGCTCTAGCCTCAAAACTTCCTAGATTTTCTATACCATTATTATGCACATAACATTTACATCCAAAATCTCGAAAATGGGAAATATTTGGTTTTCTCCCCTTGTACAGCTCATAGGGGGTTTTCTTTAAAATATGCCTAATTAAAACACGGTTCATAACATAACAAGTTGTACTTACTGCATCGGCCCAAAAGTATGCAGGCAAATTCATGTCATTAAGCATTGTTCTTGAAAGCTCTTTTAATGAACGATTTTTCCTCTCCACAACCCCATTTTGCTCAAGAGTTCTTGGAGTGGAAAAATAATGCTTAACTCCATGTTTTTCGCAAAACTTTTCAAAAAGATGATTTTCAAATTCTCCACCATGATCAATTTTAATGGATGTAATGCTTAAATGCAATTGGTTTTGAATAATCTTGGCTAGCTTTTTAAATTTATGAAATGCATCATTTTTATGAGTAATAAAAAGCGTCCACGTATACCTAGAATAGTCATCCACAATAACTAAACAATAATAGTTGCCACCAAAGCTTTTCGTTTGCCAAGGTCCAAAAAGATCCATATGTAAAAGTTCCAAGGGCCTTTGAGTTGAAACAAGGTTTTTAGAAGGAAAATTTGCCCTTGTGAGTTTTGATTTAGAACAAGGATCACATTTTTCAGAAAAAGAAAAATTTTGCTTTGGCAAACCAACTACTAAGTTTTTAGAAGAAATTTTATTTAAATGAGCCATGTGGATGTGACCTATTCTACGATGCCATAGCCACGATTCATCCTCTTTGGATAATAAACATTTCGTATCATTTGAGGGAATTGAATCAAAATCAATAACATAAACATTGTTTATCCTGCGAGCAATTAGCTTAATAAGATTATCAATTTTTCCCTCGATAATACATCTATCAGAATCAAATATAACCCTATTGTCCTTATCACACAATTGACTAATACTTAGCAGATTGTGTTTTAGGCCCTCAACATGTAAAACATTTTCAATGCAAGGGTTAGGAGATGTACCAATTTTACCGATTCCGAGTATCTTTCCTTGATTGTTATCTCCGAAAGTCACATGTCCTTGGTCCTTAGGCACGAGATGCGAAAATTTAGATTTATCTCCTGTCATATGTTTTGAGCATCCGCTGTCCAAGTACCACCACGACTTCTTTTCTTCCGGAGTAACGTACAAACAAAGATTTCAAGGTTTCTTTTTAGGTACCCATATCTTTTTGGGTCCTTGAGCGTTAGTATAGCCATAGTTTAAATCATGCCACCTTCTAGTTTCATTGTTCGGTTTAACGAACTTCACTTTTCGGTGTATGCATTCATGTGCACCATGACCCTTTTTACCACAAATATGACAAATAATAAGAGGTTTCTTATGATTACTAGCAGGGACAAAAATGGTACTTAATTTCTTTTGATGTCTACCGGGTTGATATCCTAAATCCGCTCTATTGAAGAAACATTTTTGTCTCCCCAACATTAAATTTAAAGTATTTCTACCTTTTGTAAATTTAGCAAGGGTTTCTTTTAAATCTTCAACTTCTTTAACCAAGTCCTTGCAGAATTTACAAGAAGAAGAACTAGCTTTGAATTTAATGTCATTACTCGAAGTGTTTGAAGAACTTTTCAAAGTCAAATTCAGCTCCTTATTTTGATTTTTCAAAAATTCATTTTCTTTACTAAGTTCTTTATTTCTTTCTAAAAAAGAAGCTGAATTTTTCTTTTCTAGAGAAAGCAATAAGGATAACCTCATCGATTCCTCATGCAATTCTTCAAATGCTTCTTGTAATTCATCATAAGGAAAGTTTAGTTCAATGGTTACCTCCTTTTCATGATCCATCAAGCATATGTTGGCGGTTTCCTCTTGTTCGTTTGAATCTTCATCCAAACTTTCTTCATTGTCCAGCCATGCCAAGTATGCTTGCTTTCCCTTCTTTGAACTTGAGGTGCCTTTTTCTGAATTCTCTTTCTTTTTTAACTGGTAGCAGTCTGCTCTAATGTGACCAGGCTTGCCACATTCATGACATGTGATGGTTGAGCCTCCACTCTTGTTGTTGTCTCTTCTGTTGAAATTCTTATTTCTCAGAAATTTCCCGAACTTTTTCACCAATAGACCCATATGTTCATCATTCAATAATTCTTTGTCCGAGTCACTTTCAGCAGCAGTTGCTTCAGCCTTGAATGCCAAACTTTTAACTTTCTTGTTTTCTTCTTCATGCTGAGCCAACCTTTTTAGTTCGCTTTCATGCTCTTGTAACTTCCCAAAGAGAGTTGCGAGCGTCATAGTTGATAGATTTCTTGATTCAGCAATCGCCGTCACTTTGGGTTGCCATTCTCTTCCCAAACACCTTAGGACTTTGTTTATGAGATCCTCATTGGTGAATTTCTTCCCCAATGTCGTCAGTTGATTTACAATCATTGTGAATCGTTTTTGGATCTCTTGAATCGATTCTCCATCTTTCATTCTGAATAGCTCATATTCACCAGTCAACGTGTTGATTCTCGACCTCTTTACTTCAGTTGTACCTTCATGCGTGACTTCCAGCGTATCCCACATCTGTTGTGCTGTCTCGCATGTTGATATCCTGAAAAACTCATCATAGCTCAAAGCAGATGTTATAATATTTTTCGCTTTCAAGTCGTACTGGACTCTACATTCCTCCTCCTCCGTCCATTCAGCCATAGGCTTATCGACGGTGTTACCATTAACCACATGGGTAGGAACATAGGGACCATTTACAACAGCATCCCAAACTTTTAATCCAACTCCTTGAATAAAAATTTTCATACGGGCTTTCCAATACGCGTACCCTACCCCATCAAACATGGGAGGACGGTTAATAGAACTCCCTTCACCTCCAAACAGAGAGTTTGGAGCCATACTCTTGAGACTGTTAAGTCTTAACACAAGAGACTAGCTATGATGCCAATTGTTGGTTTTGGCCTCAAAATCTCGAGAGGGGGGGGGGGGGGTGAATCGAGTTTTATTATGTATTGAAAAAAATTGTAACAAATAAAAAATTGATTTGAGATGGAGAGATTAAACGTTCGAAACGGATTGCGAAATCGATAGAAAAATAATAAACGAGTAGCGCGGAAACGTAAAAATTTAAATATGCGGAAAGTAAAAGAGATAGGGATAGAAAAGCTTGCACCAGTGAATTTTATACTGGTTCAGCCTTCCCGTCGAAAGGCCTAGTCCAGTCCCCAAGCGACCCGCCTGAGAGTTCTTATACCAAGCAATAGAGTCGCACCCTATTACAACCAAGAGCACCCCGCACACTACTAGGAACCTCCGTTCGCTAGGGGACTCAATCACACAGCAGGGTTCCTCGCCCTACGATGTATCACACGTCCACTAAGGGATTCTCTCCCTAACCACTAAGGTTTAGAACGATTATAATGATAGTGATTACAATAGCTTTTTGTGTTCTCACAACACGGATACAACAATATGATCTATGATAGTGAAGTAGAAGTTTCTCTTAGAGTTTACTCAGCCAATATAAGTTTTGCTCTTCGAAAAATATGAACGATGAAAAGCAGAAGACTTGAGAAGAAGAAGAAGAGAGAAACGTGAATGAATGAATAATAAAATGTCTGATCGTGAAAAACTATTTTTCAATGTTGGAGTGATCTTTATTTAAAAAGGAAAACGATTTTGAATCAACAAAGATTTTAATAAATAAAACAAAATCAAAATAGAATAAAGTAGGATTTGAAATAAGTTTTAAAATCAAAATAAAATCAAAACGATTTCCGAAATAAAATAAAGATTTGATTCTTAAAACCAAAAAGGAAATAATTCAAAATTAAAATCATTTTCGAATTTTGTAAAATATATCAGAATCTTTTATATAAAAACAAATCAGGAAATAATAAAAATGATTCTGACACGTTTTTCAATAAAACATGAAGTAATCGATTACTTTCTGAAGGTAATCGATTATTCCTTCAAAAATAGAAATTCTTAAATACATTTGAAAAACCATGTAATCGATTAGGCTAATAATAGTTAATCGATTACACCACTCCTGTTCATTGTATGATGCAACTCATAATAATCGATTACACTAGGGAGTTAATCGATTACTGAGCCTCTGGTTTGCATATGATGCAACATCATGTAATCGATTACTACAGAGCTTGTAATCGATTACTAAGCCTCTGAAAAATATATGATGCAACAATTGTAATCGATTACTTGACTAATGTAATCGATTACTTCCATAAGAAAGTAACTGATTAACAAGATTCAGTTAATCGATTACAACCTCTCTGATTTTTCTATGATGTAACAAAGTTAATCGATTACTTTATGAGATAATCGATTACTCTCATTGCAAACATACAAATATACAGAGTTTTGTAACATCAAGTATTTCACTAAGGTTAAATGCAGAAAAAAAACACTTTTATATGCAAAAACACGTTTTTCTTCTTCTCTCCTAAAATGAAAAACTTTATTGGCTTTGTAACTTTTAAGGAAACAAAAACTTCATTACCTTACATTCGATCTAAGGAGAAGGTTTCTATTCTTAAGCTTGCTTGAGTCTTCAATCTTGAGACTTGCACTTGTGAGCTTGAACTTGAGTTGGCTTGTTATCATCAAAACACATACTTGAATAAAACTTGAAGTCCATAGAGAGTTTGAAGCATGTCTTCCAACCAGCTTGACTTCCAACACTCCCCCTTTTTGATGATGACAAACAACCATTCTGATATGCTCTTTATTATCTGCATCACAAGTGTTATACAAGCAGTATATACATATAAAATACTAAAACCTTCCTTAGAAAACTATAATAATAAAAGAAATAGAAGATTTTTGTACCACCTCCTCTAAAAGACCATCAAAAACTTTAATCTCATCAAAAACATTTTGTGCAAAACAGGATGGAATAGGTGACGACAAAATAAATTTGATAAATTCTATGTCATCATGAGAATAAGCCATGTCACATAATAATAATAATAATAATAATAATAATAATAATAAAAGAAATAAAAATATATACCCAAGTTACACTAAGTAAAATTAAATTAGTATCGAAATTAATTAAAACAAAATCAGTCCCCGGCAACGGCGCCAAAAACTTGTTGGGATTCTGGCAAGTGTACCAGATCGTACAAGTAATAAAGTGATAAATAGAGTATCGTTCCCAACGAGGACTGAAATTGATTGTAACAATTCTCACCTATTCGTAGTTATTAAATGAAAATTAAATTGGAATTCAATTGATTGAGTAATTGTTGATTTAAATAAATTAAAATAAATAAATAAAACGATTCTTGAACAATGGGAAAAAGCGAGACGTAGTTTCGATGAAGGTTCCTAAAACGTTTGGCAATGAATTAATTTGTTTTTCTAAATTCTGAATTTGTTTTGCAAAAGTAGGAAACGTCTAATGTCTTAGAACGTTTCCGAATTTTAGAGATTAATCTCCCAATGATGTCTCAAGGAAGCCTTAAAACCTAACCCTTAATTAAGTTTAATCAAATCTTGTAGAAATTATTCAATTCATAAGAAATATGTCTATCCCTATGCAATTGAACTGTTTGATTATTGGGCATAATCCTAAATTAATATGTCTATTAAATTAGGATTCCTAAGTCATGAACTGCGCACATTCATGAACAACAATAAAAATATAATCAAACACAAAATTTATAATGGAAAAACAAAATCAATTCATTACATAAACATTAACAAGGTTCCATGTTCATCTACTCTTACCTCCCAAAGAAGGATTTAGTTCATAATTGGGAGAAGAAAAGCAATAAAAGTGATAAAGAGTGACATAATTACCACTAATCCTTGCCTCTAATCTCCGTTCTTCACCAAAATCAATGCAAAAACTCAATTCCAAGTGTTCTCCAATTCTCAAATCCTAATCTACTATTATTCTCTGGAGTTGTATGAGTGTCTCTCCTCTTTTTGAATAAATCCTAATCCTATTATTATATAGATAAAAACTAACCTAATTTTCAATCTAATGTGATAAGATTTTTATTTGAATAAAACTAATCCTAAATCTGAATATAATATGATAAGATCCTATTAAAATAAACTAATCTTTAAGAATCTTATCTACAAATAGAATTTATCATTAAAATCCTTCTAGAATCCTGTATTTGTGTCTGACAGCAACTTCGGCACTGATTTTAACCCCCAAGATGGACGAATTTGAGAAAGGCTATTTCTGGCAAAGTTGTAGATCTTTTTTTTAGATTTAAAATTATATATAGATTGCCTCATTTGGATAAGCGTAGCTCAAGTTATGATCAAAACAGTGAACAGTGTCACTTTTTCGCATTTTGCGCGCCTGGGCGTGAAGCTCCTGCGCCTGGGCGTGAATTTGTCTGAAAAAATCAACCAAATGCACCTCATTATTGGCCACTTGACCCCAGCTCGCGCCTGGGCGCCACGGTCAACTTTTCTTCATTTTTTTCTCTTTTTCTTCCCAATTCAAGTATCAAGTTCTCCTTCTTCATTCCTTTGCACAAATCACTGTTTTAAGAGCTTAAATACCTGAAAACAAACCAAACACATCAAAATGTTCCAGAAATCTTATAATGACAAAATTCCATTGTTTTATTCCAATTTACTCAAGAAACAAGCCACTTACTATGTAAAAGGGAGTCAAAAAAAGTACAAAAACATCACATATTACACCCCAATCAATCACTGCTCAATCTTTTAGGGATTTCAACTTGCACACGAACCAATTGATCACCCCTCATATTGCTTTTATTCAGCAGAGGAACACCCTTCCTAGTTGTTTCGGATAGAATAATTATTTTTGGGCTTCATTCCATTAAAGAAAGAATAAACAAAATTAAGAGAAGGCCCAAGAGAGTGCAGGCCCAAAGTCTAGAAGGAAGCCCTTCCATATGACCAGATCAGGATGAGAAAGGCGTCCCTCCCCCAGAGCGTCCCCTCCAGGCAGTAAAAGTAAAGGAACGTGAAGTCCCAAGGAGAGTCTTCTCCAACAAGATTTTCCACTCTTGGTCCCAACGCTTAATCAGAGAAGTCACTCAACATGCCATTAGTGGAAATTGTGCTATTCCAATCAACAACAAAAGTGGAATTACTTGTAATCCTTGCTGAAGGCAACAGTAAAAGGAAGTAACCAGTGGACAAGCAGGAAAACGTTATAGCAACCACCAGTCCAAGATGAGGAAGAACGAGGAAGCGTCCTCAGATCAGAGCATCCTCAACCCACAACATCCCTCTGAAGCTGAACAAAGTCCTGAGAAATCACCCCTCCTTGGGCCCAACGCTCAATAAGCCATGTCAATCAGAATGCTATAAATGGGAAAGATGCCATTTCACTCAAGTGCCAAATGTAGTATGCTGAGGGAAGAAGATGCCATTCCACTCAAGAGGAAAAAGACACTGTTCATCTCCCCTACCAAGGCTAAAGGAAGCAACAACCAGTAGGCAATGAAGGGAGTATCACAATACCCATCAGACAAGGAGAAGGCCAAACTTGAAGGCCAAGACATAAGACCTCTATATAAGGATCACAACTCATAACTAAAGGGAAGCCAACACAAGCAAGGGCAAGAAAAACACAAATCCACTATACTTAGAGAATCACGACGATACAACCAGAGGGAAACCTTAGGGAGTTTTGGGAAGAAAACAGAGAGCGTCCTAGAAAATATTTAGTCATTATGTATTTTATCATCTGATAATCACACTCCCATTACTCCTTGTACTTCTCTCTCAGTAAATCAATAAAAGAAGCCTTGATTTCGCTAAGTCTACGAACCCATCTCTTTTATTTTTCATTCCTGTTATTTTCTTTGCAAAATACAATAAATTCTTGGCAGAAACACTAGCCATAACAAGTGTCGAGCCCGATTGCGTCCCAGGAGGGATTTTTAAATCCACCATGCCATCTACAGTAGGAACCTTAATAGTAGTCCCCAAGATTGCATCGATATAAGACACCTTACAGGTGTATAAGATGTTGGTGTCATCGCGCTTAAGGACAGGATCAGGGATAACTTCAAGGACAACAAAGAGATTGCCTGGAGGACCACCACGCTTTCCAGCGTTACCTTCATTTCGGACCCTTAACCGGCTACCAGAATCCACTCCAGCTGGAACCTTCAGACTTATCCGCTTTGTTTTCCTCACTCGACCCTTCCCGGAACATGTATTGCAAGGTGTTGAGGTTTCTCCGGTCCCATTGCAGGAAGAGCATGTCATAGTTTGCTGAAAGATACAAAGGGGAGTCCTTGTTTGCGAGACAACGCGACCTTGACCACCACAAGTGCCACATCTGGATGACCTAGTCCCTGGTTTAACTCCTGAACCGTTACATGTTCCACAGCTTTCCAATCGCCTAATCTCCATCTCCTTTTCCACTCCAAAGACTGTAATACTCATCTTCACCTTCAAGTGCTCCATTCCAAGAACCTCTAGAGTTCATGCCACCATTCATGCCCTCGAACAATGTCTCAAACAGATCAAAAGGATTGTTGAAATCCTGACATCAAAGAGATAATCCTTCTTTGAGAAACAGGAATATATATGTTCAACAATAACAAATAAAGCCTTTTCTCATTAGGTGAGGTTGGCTACAAGAACCAAACAAACGATACTATTGTGTTTTTATCATAAACCAGTCATAAAAAAACAGGAATATGTGAAAACAAAATGAAATTGTCCATCATTGTCAGAGGCAACTTACCCCCATGCCCCCCATGCCTGCACCTTTAAGCCCAGCGTCTCCATATCTATCATATATTGATCGCTTCTCATCATCTGATAAGACCTATAAAAGAATTTAAACTACTGAAGACCGGTTACAATTACAAATAAACAAGGGTCATCTGCGTTGAATAATCTGTAGTTTTACCTCATGCATTGCTTATATCCTTAACCTTCTGTTCCGCACCAGGTTCTCTGGAGCACAATGTTAAAACACACAATAGTTCAACAATATGCAACAAAAATCAATTGATTCTGATAACGTGAGAAGATTATACATCTAGTAAAACTAACATGCGAAAGGGTAAAGAAAATATTTGACTTAATAAGTAGATAAGGTAGTTATGAAAATTTAATTTTAGATTGGACAAGATATAAGCATTGTGATCAAAGAAGACATCCAAGTTATCAACAGAAATAGAGAAATAAAATATTTAAAAATTAGAAAAGAGAAATAGAGGGAGGAACAAGGCAAAAAGGGTATTAGAAAGTAGGTGATGTTCGATACAGAATAGGAAAAAAAAATACTCACTTGTTCACGTCTGGATGATACTCCCGGGCAAGCTTCCGATACGCTTGCTTGCTTCCCATCCACCAATTACAATACAGAGAAAGGAAATGAAATAAAAGATTTAGCCTCAATTTCTTGAGCGTTGGGTGGAAAGTTCCGTAAAGGATCTTATACAGTTATACCAGAGTTCTAGTTGATGCTATTATTTTAGTCTATGCAAAAGCTTCACTGCAACATACAATAACAAAGAGCAACCAAGGTGTTGACAGAGGTGGGACTTGTGATGTCCTAGACGGTGAGGACCTCCAAGGGTAGGAGAAGACCTTCGAAGGGGCCTCTGTCTAGGGTTGATATGTGATGTTTGGTGGGAGTCCTCAAGTGGCTAAGGAAGAGAGCCAGGGGAGTAACCCTAATCACTGGTGTGTGAGGGTGACAATTAGGGTTAGAGGACGTACCTGAGCCCCATGTAGTACGGAGCTACTTATAGGGGGAGCTGGTTTCCCTAATGGGCTTGCTTTAGGCCCAAGTAGGGCCAGCCTGTACTGAGCTATGAGTGGATAGGCTGTCCTTGCGGATAAGGTGGTGAGCTGTCCTTGTGGATAAGGTGGTGAGCTGTCCTTGTGGATAAGAAGGGGGATGTCATTGTGTCCTAGGTGTCGGACTTGGGAAGGTGTCGGACTTAGACGTCGGACCTGAGTTGGAGTACGAGGTCGGCCTGTATCTGGCGTCTGTTCGGCCGTTGAGCATTGAGCTCGGCCAAGCGCTCAGAAGGCTTCCCGAAGGGTCCTCAGGTCTTTGGCGAGGAGTCTGAGGACCTCGGCTAAGCCGAGTCCACCACATAAGCCCCCCAGCTCGGTCAAGGGTACCTGAGCCTTGTTCCGAGGTTCTGGCTTAGGTCCTTTTCCCAAATCCACCTCATAAGGGCCGAGTTCACCACATAAGCCCCCCAGCTCGGTCAAGGCTATCTGAGCCTTGTTCCGAGGTTCTAGGGAGTTCGGACGATAAACTACCGATAAGTTGGATCCAGCTGTCTCTGACGTCCTTTCATTATGACGGAGCGGGTTTGACAGCTGTCTACTTGCCAGTACCGAGGTGACGTTCGCTTTTACCGGATCTGACACGTGTCAGTAATCACGACCTACGAAGCGTCACCATCATTGTGACGTTGCTCGAGGTCCATAATTTCCGCTGTTGTGCGCCACGTGTCTTAATATGTGTGGCTGTATGCTGGGTTGGGCTTTTTGGGCTAGTCCCAGACTTCAAATTTGAGGGGGAAAACGGTTTCTCTTCCCCCTCTACCCCAGAAAACCACTTCTCCTTCTTACTCTATCACTCATTCTCTCTCTCAACCCTATTGCCTTTTCTCTCTCTACCAGATACTCCCTCTTCGAAACCGCTCTTCTCCCGTTTGAAATCGCATCATTTCCGGCTTCTTTCTTTTTTTGTTGCCTTTTCTTCTCTCTCAACCTCCAACAGTGAATATTGTTTGATCTTGCAAGCTCTCTCTTCGAATTTTATATTCACCAGGTATGCTTACTTTCCCCTTTCTTCAACTTTGATACTGGCATTTCCTCTTTCTTTACGGCTTCCTGATTTGCATGGTGGGGGATTAGGATTTCTGGTTTTTGGTTTATATTTTCATGGTGGTGGGGTTCTTACCTTGGGTTTTGTGGGTCTGATTTTGAGGAATAGTGTTGGGGTTTGGGATTTTTCTACATTCGGGTGTTTTGATTTTGGGGTTCATTCCTGGGGTTTGGCCTTCTTTGGGTCAGGCGTGTTTTGAGACTTTTGGAGAGTTTTTGATTCATGTTTTTTGTTTATTTTTCAGAAAACCACAGGAGTAGATTGGGTTCAGTATGAGTAGGGAATGGTTTAGGAAATGGGCTGGGGTAGTTTCCCTGTCATCTAGCAGCGGTGAGGAGGAGGACGGCTCTTCCTCCTCGTCTTGTTCCTCTATGGAGGTAGACGAGGCGTTCCGTCGCCAAAGGGAGTATAGGCAAAAGTACGAGAGGCGGGTTCTGGAGGTTGATCCCGTTAAGGTAATCTATCCTCGGGACAGGGAGGAGAAGAGAGAGTGGATACGACAGTACGCCTGGGCCGAGTTTGTTGACGGCAGGGAGCGTGCCGACTTCGAGAGAATGGAGAAGGAGGGAATGTACGAACGAGGGGTACCTGTGGTAGAGGGGAGATGCTCGCCCCTCGGAACTACTTCGAGGGGGTTCTCTGGGGGGTTATTTTTTGTAACCCGTAAGACTAATACCGAGCTCTCCTGTTCTTCCACAGGTACCATGCCGCTCAGGAAGTGCGTCAGTCGACCTGAACTTTACCCTGCGCCTTTCGATGCCGATCAATACGAATGGGTTGACGTGGAGCCCAAAGGGGTCCAGTCCAACCTTTGTTCCGAGGACAAGCTTGCCGAGCTAAGGAGGGTCGTGCTGCCTTGACCAGGGGACGCCACCGGGACCTCTTACGAAGTGCTCCCCTGTTCGGCAAATGACAAGATATGCAGCCGGACTGACAATAATTCCTTTTTCTTTTATGCCGATCTGATTCACAATCTCGGCGTGACCCTTCCATTCACCGACCTGGAAATGAGGGTCTTAAACGAGATCGGTCTAGCTCCTTCCCAACTTCATCCCAATACCTGGTCGTTTCTCCGAGCATTCCAAAAGTACTACGGAGCCAGGAATTTAGTATGCACTGTTCAACTGTTTTTGTGGATGTATAACCCATTCGTCAGCAATAAGGACGGGGTAACTGGTCGTCTTTGGGTGTCGGCCAAAGCCCGAGCTCACTGTGGGCTGTTCGGCATGTTTTCCGAATCTTGGAAACAATTTAAACCAAGATTTTTTAAATACAAGTATGTTGGAGCGGGGGTACCTTGGTTTCGGTCCAAGACGGGACCGAAGTTCCCTTTAGAGTGGACCTCCGAGTTCTTTAGCCGCCATACCAGCACGCCGCAAAGGTGGTCGAGTGTAACATTGGACGCCGACGAGTCCGTAACGACCCACCATTTTCAAATAGAATATCGTGCTCGGAAATTCCAACTTGATGTTGGAGTTTTCATAAAGTGTCCAGGCAATGAAGTCTTGACGAAAATTGGTAGTTACTTTTGCTCTTACACTTGTACATTTTCTTTCAATTCTCTTGTACTAATCTTTTTTTTTTTTTGCAGAAGAACATTGGTCGGAGATGTCTTCCAGAGCTTTGAAAGCTGCTTTAGAAGCTCGGAGGAAGAAGAAGTCTGAGGCTCCTTCTGCTGATGCCGTGTCGTCCGAGGTTTCCACTGGTACGCTCTCGGCCGACTCTGGTCCGCTCCATCCTATCCCGCCTGCCGTTATCATTGCCCCTCCTCCTCCTACCTCGCCAAGTCCCAGTACCGAGGTAGCCATTGTTGCGGATACGCCGCCCTCAAGCACTGGAACTCAACAGAGGCTGCCAACCACTCTTGCCAAACCTTCATTGAGAGATAATCTTGTCAAGATGTCGTGTGCGGAGTGGAAGAAAAAAGCCGAAGAGATGGATTGCCAATTAAAAAGGGCCACCACCATGTTTAACGTGCTGGCCGAAGTGGCTGATGATGTGGCGGACGGTGTTTCGCCTGCTAAGAAAAAAGCTCGGTCGGCTATGGCGGCCGAGGTGGAAGAACTGAAGAGTGGCAAAAGGTCAGCCGAGCAAAAGTTATCTGAGGCTGAGGAGGAGCACCACCGACAAATGGAGGAGCTTCAAAAAAGACATGAAGAAGTTTTGGCTCAAGCCAAAGCAGATGCGAAGGAGGCTGGTCGGCAGGAGGGCCTTGCCGAGGTGGAAAGGATTAGGAATTTGCTGAAGAAGAGGGCTGCCCAAGCTCTTAAGCATAAGGTGGCAGCACATGAGTCGGACTTCGACCTTGAAAGGGTGGCAAGCAAGGTTTTCACCAGTGCGGTTGAGCAGATTCTTCATATGAACCAAGGGCTCCGAATTCGGTACGTCGGCGCATCTGCCAGATTCGGAGTGGAAAATGGAAAGATGGTTGATTATGACAGGGGAGGAGCCGAGGTTGACCTGGACCAGCCTGAGGAGAATCTGCCCAACCCTTTGGTTGAGAGGATGGATGAGGAGTTCGACCCACACTCGGTCGTCCTTTCTGACGTCGAGGATGAGGCAGCGTAAGTCCCTTATGCTGGGCAGCTTATGATTTGTATATGTTCTTTTATGACATGTTTGACAATGTGGGATTGTATTTTGCTTTGATTTTTGTACGACGTTTCTTTTTAATTCCAGTTCCTGCAGTTTTGGCCTGTTGCATGTTGTTATATTTATGCAATTTTTTACTCTAACTCGTTGCACATGTACTATGTCCGAGGTCGGAGTTATGCAAGCTTTTTCTTTAGCAATTTGTTGCATGTTTATTCGTTCGACCTCGGATCTGGACCACGATTGATTAGGTGGTTACCAGAAAGATTTTCAAGAAAGGATGCAAGTATTTGAGACTTGTCGCATATTGTAACTTTTATGCAAGTTCTTATTTTAACTTGTCGCATACACACTGCGTCTGAGGTCTTTTCTACGTAGAACTGCTTTTGAGAATACAAGTCCCTAACCGACTTGTTGTATTTCGACCTGGTCGGATAAAACTTGTACCCAAAACCTTGGTGTTTAAAATATCATATTAATAACTCGGACAAACTCGGATGACTCAGTGAGTGTAGTAATCTTATAAGTTTTCCTCTGAATAAAGGTACTGTATATAAGTGCATACGGTAGGGAACACGGTACCCACCTTAGCCGAGGTGGGTGTCCTCGGCCCCGATGTAAAAGAGAGTGCTGAGTGAAGCTATGTGAAAACATTTCACAGCAGTCTGTTCTTTATCGGGTGTCCCTTGTACACTGTGCATATGAGCCGATCTTATCTAGAAGACGTTGGCTGTGCATAGCGCCATGCAACATTTAGGTGGCTAGTGCTAAATGAGAAGTTAGTACGTACGTATATAAAACTGTTGCACTTGAGTATGAGCAAGTTTGTACTTTTCATTAATTGTAGTCATGAGTACATTGTTTTTTCTTTTGAAAGGTGAATATCTCACAATGGAAATTGAAAAACATGAACAGTGTTTGAAGGAAACGAAAAATAAAAGGAAGTTGAACTTGAATTCCTCAGAGGAGGGTGCTGATGGTTGCCAAAATATCTGAGGTAAACCTATTTGAACAGGTTCTCAATGTTTTGAAGTTTTGGGAATCCTTGAGTTCGTTAATTACCCAGAGTATGTTTCTAGAACGCCTCTGTTGGGGCTTACCGATCTCGAGCTCATTTTCCGCTTTTCTGGCCGTTAGGGCCGATGTCTGATCCTCGGGGCGCGAGGTGATCAGACTTGGATGACCCGGGTTGCTTTGCTTTCTTGTCATAGTTGGCTGGCTCTTTCATCGCTATCTTCTTCGGACCAGGAGCGTCTTGTCGGATTTCCTTGTGATGGTCCTCCGGGGTGACCTGATAAAAGAGGCTGCCGAGATTGTTGTTAATGTTGAAAAGTGAGGGCATTTCCATCTTGAAGCACCCGAGCTTGGGGATCTGAAAAGCTCGGTTGAAGACATGGGCAAGAAGTTTACCTCGGCCCTCAATTCGGAGATGTACCGAACGGAGGGCGGGGTTACTGACAGTTAGATGAAAGAGAAAATTCTCCCCGTGCGGGGGGTAGGAGAGGACTGAAAGAGAGAAGAGATTTCCTTTGACTGCACTTTGGATTTTTTGGAGGAGTTTGTCATTCATGATAGCATCTTGGCTTGGGGGAGAGGTGAAGGAGGGAATTACCACCCGCTCTTCATGAGGGGTGGACATATGGATATTTCGTTCGGACTAAACCTCGACCAATAAGACTCTTCCCTTGGATAGTGTCGGATTGATGAACTCTTTTTGCTTCTTCTTTCCCTCCCGTAGGCTCGCATTGTAACAGAGTCGGGCTTTCACTTGGTCAGCTTTGACCGTAACAACCTTATCATCTGATCCGACGAACTTCATTGCCAAGTGCACTATTGAGACCACTGCCCCAAAATCTTGTAGGCAGGTTCGTCCCAATATTACATTATACGGGGAGTCAGAGTCAACTACCATAAATTTGATGATCTCCGTTCGGGCCGAAGGCTGGTTGCCTAGGGTCACCGGGAGATGAATGGCTCCCAGGGGGCGGATTGCCTCACCTGTGAAGCTGATGAGATTCCCTTCAAACCCTACGAGGTCGGCAGACCTCAGCTTCAAAGCTTGGAAAGTATGCAGAAAGAGGATGTCGGCCGAGCTTCCTTGGTCAACGAAGACTCGGGCGACCTCAAAATTGCCAATTAACGCCGTTATCACCATAGGATCGTTGTGATCTGGGATGACGTTTTCCATATCTTGGTCGGAAAAAATAATAGGCACATTCCGAGATGGTTTTTTGCCAACGGGTTTGTGATGGACAGCGAGAACTTGGTTGATGTACCTTTTCCTCTCCGCCCTCCTTTTTCCGCCACCAGCGAAGCCTCCCGAGATGGTTTCTACTCGGAAGTTCTCTGGCGACTTGTCCAGGTCTTGAACTACGACCATGTTCACCCGCGATGGTTCCTCTTCCTTCTTCTCTGGGGACGGGTCGGCTTTAGCTTTCCCTTTATCATTGTCCGGGCTGCGAGACCTTCTTCGGCCTCGTCTTTCCACTGCTTCCCGGACGTATTGCTGCAGCTTGCCTCTTCTTACCATATCCTCAATGACATCCCGGAGCCAGGTGCATTGATCGGTATGGTGGTCGTACCCGTCATGGAAATTGCAGTATTTGGATTTGTCCCTGACATAGTTTTGATTTCTGAGTAAGGGGGGCGAGGTACACTCCTGAGTTCGGTCTGCATGGTCTCTCTCCAGGCTTGAGACCTTGGGACCGTCAGGGGGGTGTAAGAATCATATTTGGTGATGTATGGACGCCGGCGGTCCTCTTGTTGGCCGACGTGAGAGCGGCCTCGGTCTCCCTAATCTGCTCTTCCTCCTCTTTCATCCCTGTTGCCGCGAGGACGACCTCGGTGCAGGGCATTCTGCGAGGCGGTTTGAGCGTTTTCCATCCTACTTGACTGTCCTTTGTTGAATTCTTCAAGATTGATGTATTTGTTTGATCTCTGTCTCAGCTCTGCCATGTCCCTTGGTGGCTTTCCAATAAGTGAATCTTTGAACCCTCCTTCGGCCGATCCTTGGGTCAAAAGGAGGACCGCCACCTCGGGAGACAGATTTGGGACCGAACTGGACTCGTTGTGAAACCTGTGCAAGTATGCACGTAAGGATTCTTCTGGCTTCTGGGTCACTGTCGCTAGCGTGTGGTCCGACCTGGGTTGCACACAGCTAGCAGTGTATCTGTTAAGGAAGACCCGCTTCATTTCTGCCCAGTTGTTGACAGAATTCTTGGGAAGTGTTGAGTACCATCGGAGGACAGGGGCCTGGAGGGTCATAGAGAAAGCTCGGCACTTGAGCCGATCTCCTCCGCCATGAAAGTTCACAGCTCCCTCATAAGAAAGGACATGTTCCTGAGGGTCCGTGAGGCCATTGTATCTAGGGATATTGCTGGGCCCGAGGTACCCAGGTGGTGGTTCATAAGCCATGACAGCTGGTGTGAACGGATGCCCAGGGTGGGAATCATCTGAATCAGGTTGTTGTTGGTCGGGAGGTGGTGTAAGTTGTGTGACGGTCGTGTGTGGTGTTGCAAAGGTTTGTGGAGTTAACGGAGGTTGTGGTGGAAGAGGTGGTGGGGGGTGGTGGGGGGAACTCATTTGGGGCCGGAGCTTGAACAACAACTCGTTTGGCTAAGCGTTGCATGGCGACTTGTTGGAGATCAGCAATAGCTTTACCTTGCTGCTCCACGATTCTCATCTGTTGTCTCATCAGAGATAAGAGTTCAGCATCTCGAGAGAGCGTAGACTGTCGAGAGTGGGAACGGTGTGTTGTACTGACTGAGTGGGCACGTTCGCCGCGGTGGCGGTGCTGTTCAGTGTTGGTTTCTCCGAGCTCAGAGCGTAGCTGCACGCGCCGACCTCCGCCAAGAAGCTGGGTTGGATTTGTAGTGTATCCAGTGTGGATGGTATAAGGTCCACTGTGGGTATGGGTGAATTCTGGTGGTGGAGGTGGCGGGGGAGGAGGTAGAGGTGGTGGAGGGGGTGGCGGTGAGGACCTCGCTGCCCTGTTGGCTTCGAGATGCAGGCGCAGGTCCTCAGTTGACGACACCCTCCTTGGACGCCCCCTCCTTCTCCTCTGGACTGGCTGTTCTTCAGACATGGTAGAATCTTCTGGGTGGGGGTGAAGTTTATCTCTCCCCACAGACGGCGCCAATGTGATGTCCTAGACGGTGAGGACCTCCAAGGGTAGGAGAAGACCTTCGAAGGGGCCTCTGTCTAGGGTTGATATGTGATGTTTGGTGGGAGTCCTCAAGTGGCTAAGGAAGAGAGCCAGGGGAGTAACCCTAATCACTGGTGTGTGAGGGTGACAATTAGGGTTAGAGGACGTACCTGAGCCCCATGTAGTACGGAGCTACTTATAGGGGGGAGCTGGTTGCCCTAATGGGCTTGCTTTAGGCCCAAGTAGGGCCAGCCTGTACTGAGCTATGAGTGGATAGGCTGTCCTTGCGGATAAGGTGGTGAGCTGTACTTGTGGATAAGGTGGTGAGCTGTCCTTGTGGATAAGAAGGGGGACGTCATCGTGTCCTAGGTGTCGGACTTGGGAAGGTGTCGGACTTAGACGTCGGACCTGAGTTGGAGTACGAGGTCGGCCTGTATCTGGCGTCTGTTCGGCCGTTGAGCATTGAGCTCGGCCAAGCGCTCAGAAGGCTTCCCGAAGGGTCCTCAGGTCTTTGGCGAGGAGTCTGAGGACCTCGGCTAAGCCGAGTCCACCACAGGACTAATGTATAACTTTCAATGTTTACTTTCAAAAGCTAACTCCCACGAACTTTTCGGGTATTAACTACTAAGAGAAATAAATGGTCATTAGAAAAATAAGCTCACAAGTCTTAGCAACAAGCATTAGCTCCTTTTATAAATCTCGATATTTACATATTTGATTGATTGATACCGTCACGTTAGTTCCTTCCCTAGGCTTTGGCAGAGTTCTTTGATGAGTCTAAGTTTACAATTCACTTTTCGGTATTTATCTTGTATGCTATACAAACATTTTAGGCGCTCCTATTTGAGTAGTCTTCAAAATGTCCTTGGCTAAATGTACAAGATTTATGTAAAAGGGGATGATCATTTAATAGTAAATGTGGTGATTGATTTTCCTTTACAAAGAGAACTGTCATCCTAAAAAACGTCATTTATGAAATAAGTCAACAATTAATCAGGAATTAAAAAAAATACATTTGAGCACATCAATCGGTAATAATGGAGGTATGAATTGTATGATCATATTAGTTATAAAAGGAAGGCAGCATCATTGTTAATGTTAGAATTGCACGATTCACGATTTGTTTTGCATGTCAGGTGGTGAATCGCAGATGGCTATGAATCATGCATGCACCACATGTATCAATGTGTTTCTGTATCACAGATACGATTTGAACAATTCTACAATTCAATGGCTTAATAAAAAGAACTAAGTGAGTGAGAGGACACTCATGAAGACAGTCTCATTCAAAAGCAGTCACTCTCTCATACCTCTCGTGGTGCAAATGTTCATGCAGTCACTTTGTTTCTGATCTTGTGGTAGTTCGTGCAATCAATTGCTCCTAAGTCTAAGAAGTATGATATATTTAAGCTTTTATTGATGAGTTCCTAAATTGTATGATACATTACGACTGAAAAATTGAAAATTGAACAAATAATTCTCAATACAAATCAGGATTCAACAATGACGAGAAGCAGTAAGGACCTCAGAAACATACCACTCTTAATTTCAGATTTGCTAGCATTTTTTGACACTCCAAGGCCAGAATAGTAATCCTGCAGATTTGCACATAATGGATATTCAGTCTAACATATTGCACTTTCATGAGAATCATACAACTTAAAGTAAGAGGAATGCTTTCATAGGACAGAATTGCCCAGGAAAATCAAGGAAATCATTGTTGCTTAGAAATGCACAAGTAAATCGAACTTACTGCATCTGCTCTAACTATCAACGTCGACCCCCTCCGATGATGCAAAGTTTGAGATGAACCCATGTCGAATAGTGCACGTGAGGAATCCGGAGAAAAAAAGCTTGAACTCGGGGAGGCCATAAAGCTTACCCTGCTTGCAACACTGCAAGGAAGACAACTTAAGTAATCTATTGAAATAAGACGCTACGGAAAAATATTACTCCATAGTTAATGACAGACAGGCAGTATAAAGCAGCCCCTAGTTGCTAAGAATCTGAGTCTATCGCAAACAATAAAACCATCATGGCTGAATATTAAGTAGCTTTTGGTAGACATGACAAAACACAAAGGTATCCATATAAGGTTCTGCAACGTGTTACGTGAGCTTTACGAATAGAACAAAATAGAACACGAGATTAAAAATATAACATTTATAATTCCACTAAAAGAAGCGGAACAAAAGTGCAAAGAAAACATAAAAAACAATCATGTTCCATCCCATCTTGTTCCGCCCACGTGTCAAACGCTACCATAGAATGGTAAAATCACAATTTATACCAACTAAGCAAAGGGTTACAATATGCAAGAACATAAGAATTAACCTCAGAGATACTGTTAAAATTGCAATAAAGTGTGCCTGGGAAATATTTAAAAATAGGATAGGACTCACCTGTGGCTGGAACCGGACGACGCAACCCTACCCACCATACTTGATTTCGCCAAAATCTGAGGACGAATTCCCCATTGAGTAGTAGCAAATGTGTAACAACCATCTCATATATCTACACCAAAAAAAATTGTAATTAATGATCAATAAAATAAACTGCAAAACATATAAGCCTAAACATAATAAGAAAATGTTTGAACAAATATACTAAAAGATTTAATAAAAAAGTTGGAAATGAATTACAAACTAGTCAAATTCAATATGTGAATAATGAATGGTACCAAAACAATAAGATAATTTAAAAAAAAAGTTTCTTTTTCTTTTTGAGAGTTGATGAATAGAAATGGAAAAGAAAAGAGAAACCTGAAGGGTTGGTGAAAGGTGTCACAAGAAGAGAGAAAAGAATAATTCAGAAAAAAGGAAGAAATAAGAATAACAGACGCGGAGATTTAAAGAATTGGTTGTATTTTTGCTTGTGTCTCCCCAAGCATAAGGTGGTATTTATATAACAACATCATGCATGCATGCAACGTGAAATACAAAATGAATATAAAGTAGTTATGTACCCTATGACATAACCGTATCATGCATATTATGTAAAAATAGCGGTCACGTGTTTACTTGGTCACATAGTCTTTAAGATAGGAAGGTTTGTTTCTAAGTCTCTGTGCCCTCTCTTCATTGACAACAACATCATGTTGTCCATCTGGTGCATTAACAACATCCTGCTGGTTAACAACATCCTGCTGGTTAACAACATCCTCTTGGTCATCTTGTGCTGGCGCATTGTTCCTAACATCTCCTCCCTGTTCGAGAAGCACCTTGTCCTCAAGGTGAAATTGGAATTGAATTTGAGATCAAGGTTCCCAACTAGCCTCTTCTAAGGGTAATCCCCACCACTGGATGAGTACGATTTGTTGAGGGTTGACTGGATCAGTTGACATCTTCCAATCCAATATAGCGGCAGGGGTTAGTACCGGTTGGTTGTCTTTGATCTCCGGAGGAAGACTTAGTGGAGTCGGAGAGGGGGAAGAACCAACGTGAGGGCGGAGGAGGCTTACATGGAAGACATTGTGAATCTTAGTTGATGGTGGAAGGTCCAACTTGTAGGCAACCTCTCCAATTTTCTCAAGGATTTGAAAAGGGACAAAGAACCGCTTCTGTAGCTTACCAAGATATTGGCCAGTGACAGTAGTTTGACGACGAGGGCGGAGTCGCACGTAGACCCAATCGCCGATGGAAAATTGGAGGTCACGACGGTTAGTACCTGCCTAGTGCTTTTTTTGTATCACGTCCCTGGCAGAAACTTCAAATTGAGTTGCTGCATTGGGGGAGTCAGTATCCAAGAGGTGGGGAATGTTCGGAGGAGGGTGACCGAACATGATCTCGAAAGGAGTGAAACCAGTGGAAGTGTTCTTAGTTGTGTTGAAACACCATTCATCCCAAGGTAGAAGCTTGCCTCATAGGGAGGGACGATGGTGAACGAAGCATCGGAGGTACTGTTGTAGTACCTTATTTGCTACCTCAGTCTGCCCGTCGGTTTGAGGATGGTATGCAGTAGACATGCGCAACTTCGTGCCACTTAATCGGAACAATTCCTTCCAAAACTGACTTAAAAATATGGGGTCGCGGTCAGAAATTAGGCTACGTGGAAGGTCGTGTGTTGAATCACCGGCAAGTATACCGAATCAACAAGTAATATAGTCAGTAAGACCAGTTATCGTCCCCGAGGGATTGCAAATTGTTCAATTAATTCTCACCAAAGAGTAGTTAAAAGCAAAATCTATAGGTTTGTAACTAATTAATTAACATTAAGTTGAAATAAAATAAAAACAAAAATTAAATAAAAATAGAAATTAAATACAAGTTGTGAGCAATTTAAGAAAATGAGTTAGGAACATGGTTTCATTGTAGGCGTTGTTTATTTATCATGAATATCTGTTTTTCCATAAATCAAGAACAAATTCCGAAGGTAGTAAATACTAGATCTCTCTTGTGCAATTACTGTATATTATTCAATTTGATAACCCTTAATCCCTTAAGTGATTAAACCATTGAATAACCTTTATTAAAAACAGAGGAATTTATAACAAGTTTTATAATTACACAAAAGTATCCCTACGAGTTGAATAATTATATTGTTTGATTGAAGGCTTATTCTAATTCCTAATCTCCCAATTGAAGAATTAGAGATCCAAAACATATATTAGCTACTTCCATGCATAACAGTGAAAATACAATCAAACACTTGATTTAGAAACGGAAAAACATCAATTCATGAAATCAATAAACTAATCCATACAAATTCACCAATTCCTAACACGAGGGTTTTAGTTATATATTGAGAAAATAAGAACAAAAACGATAGAAGAGTAATCCATAATCATAGACAATTAGGATTACCGCGAAGAGATCTTCAATCTCCCAATCTTCAATCTTCTTCTCCTCTAAAGCTCTCCAAAATCATGTAATCTCCCTCTTTAAAAGCTGCTAACCTAGTTTCTAAGCTTAGAATAAATATATAATTACAAAACCTAAGAAAATCCCTCAAAAACGCTTCAGAAATTGGCCCAACTGGGCCTGGACATGGTGCGCGCTCAAAAACGCCAAGTGCTGATGCTGGTGCACAACGTGGTGAGCGCCTGGGCGTCCCAGCCCAGGCGCCTAGGCGTGTGTCACCTAGTCCGACTCCGTTTCGCTCCGTTCTTGTGCCATTTTCAAGGTCCTTTCGCCCTCTTTCCAGCTCCATATTTATTTTCTTCGATTAAGCTCCAAAAGTACCTGAAACATACCCAAAACGGATCAAAACGTTCAAGGGATTCTAAATTAATAACAAAATCCTAAAACTAATAAAAACATCTTAAATTTACAAGAGAAACAAGCCAAATCCATAGTAAAAAAGAGTCTAAATCATGCTCAAAACATTATATATTAGACCCAAATCACTCCCCCAAACTTAGCATTTTGCATGTCCCAGGCAAAAGTAAAATAAAAATTCTAAAACACAAGACTACCCTCTAAATCAAAATATACACACCTAGTCTAGAACGACTCACAAACTTAAACACATCTTTTCACAAGCTACTCATACAATCAAAACTTGGTTAAAGAAACAAACCCAATAAGAACTCAGGACTAGTGAACACTCTCACCCTCTCAGTGTATATCTCTCATGTGTATCATTGAGGATGTGATATGAAGTCAGATGAATTAGAGAGGATGTGATTTGCTTTTTTAGTTTGTCCCAAACTTCTCAAAGAAGTTTCATTGAGGAAAATACGAAATTACCCTTCTGTTTTGGCTCTCAATAGTTTGGCTCTTGAGAAAGTTAATAACACATCATTAATAATGGACTTAGGAGGGAAATACATCATTAGGAAGGAAAATGGATGGTGTTTTATGAGGAAAATCTTTTTTACCCTCATACTTCTTCTATTCTATATTATGTTGATGATAACGATACTAACAATATTAATCAGTTAGTTTAAAAAAAAAAAAAGACAATATTAATCAATTTTTTAAAGGACTTGTCTTTAGTAATTAAAAAAAAAACAAACAAACAAACTTATTTATAGCATATAGGACTATAGGGAGTACAACTTTATTTTCTGGGAGCATTATATATAGCACGTAGCCAAGTGTGGTCTGAAAGACTGAAAGTGTGTCTTGCCAGTGATTCTTCAAATTTAATTAAATAAATTTATATACCAATCTTCACAATAACCGACCTTAGCTCAGTTGGTAGAGCGGAGGACTGTAGTGGGAATTCCCGGCTGATATCCTTAGGTCGCTGGTTCGAATCCGGCAGGTCGGATTTTTTCTTTTGTTTTTTCTTATAAACGTTACTTACCAGCCTGTTTATCTTTTTCTCAGCCAACGTTAATTTGCATTACACAGTAAGAACTAAGAAGTGTTCCATTATGGTGAGGGGATAAGCAGCACAGCAAGCATGACCTCCCTGTTCTCATCCGTATTTTTTTGAATTTGGTCGAATACCTCCTGGGGTTGCTCCTATTGTTGAAAAAATGGTTGAATCTCGTCTTAGGTGGTTTGGGCATGTGTGGAGGAGACCGGTGGAAGCCCCGGTTAGGAGGGTAGACCAAATGGAGGGTACTACAAGGGCTAGAGGAAGAGGAAGACCTAGAAAAACTATAGGCGAAACAATTGATAAGGATATGGCAATCAATGTCTTATCAAAAGACATGATTTATGATAGGCCTTTATGGCGTCGTTTGATCCATGTAGCCGACCCCACCTAGTGGGACAAAGGCTTAGTTGTTGTTGTTGTTGGTAGAATACCTCCCTGTTCTTCGTCCTCTCATTTTTCCCATCTTAGAATATAATCAATTTTACTAACTACACTTGGTCTATATTATACTTCCTCTGGTCCTATTCGTAAAACTAACCACTTTCCTTGATCCGGAGAATACGATTAAGTATATCCTACATATAGGACCGGAGAGAGTATATATCAAATTTTCTAAGAGAATCCAAGTACTTTTAGAGGATGAAATCAAGTTTATGAGCTCTCCCAAGGTCATTAGCTATATTTCCATTTTCCAACTCCCAACTACAGCCTATCACGAATAGGGAAGTAACATTGATAATTACATAATTCCAACTCTGCCTAATTTCTCACTGCCCGTTCTTCACGATTTCTGATGTAGATTCTAAATCAAACTACATTGAATGCAATCAATCCTTTAATAATTAAAAAAAAAAAACTTTACCAATAAAAAAATAATCTTATTTTCATGAATAATTTTCAATTTTTCTAATTCATTTTCCTAACAATTTGCTTTGTGCTAGCTACTTGTAAACAAAAGATACTCTTATTAACGATCAAACAACTTTGTTTGTGGATAATCTAATTGCAGAAAAAATAAGGAAAATACTAATAAGTGTCATAAAGGGCATTTGTTAAGGAGTTAAAAGTAGTACGAGAAAGTTTTTGGAAAGTGGAATTTTCGAAAAAAAGTAGCTTCCTAAATATCTTGGTTACTCCTATCATCAACGGAAAAATCCAAGTTACCCTTCCACTTTCAATTCAATGCATGCAATTTTTTTTTTTGTCCAAGTCTTTATTTAACAACACTTTATTTTTCTAGTCCTTTAAATTTCAACCCTTTATTTTCATGTTAAACCTTTAATTTTTAGTCATTTACATTTTCAAGTCTTTTGCATTTTTCGCATTATTATCTTACCAATTACAACCAATTAAAAAAAAAAACAAGATTACCATAGATACTTGTCCAAACCCACTAACTTACATACATCATTAATTAATAGAGCATATGTTAAAACTATCTAAAAGAGTAAATTTTCATTAAAAAACTAAAAATATCATATCTCAATATATTTCCTCCGATCTTGTTTTTAAGCAAAAAAAAACTATTTTCACATATATTAAGAAAGTTAGTTGAGTGCATTTAATTTTTTCAAATTCATATAAAAATTGACTACTTTAGGAAACTTGATTAAGAATGAAACAAAAATTAAATTTTACAACCACTTTGTAGGGATATTTTAAGAATGGTTGTATTAAGAATAAAAAGTTGGTTAATTTTTGCTTATATTTAAGACCATCAATGTAATTTTTTCCTTATAAATGAAACTGGAAGGAGTATTAAATAATTCATTTTCTTATAACTTTACTATTTGAAGTATCTCAGTATATACTCCTTCCGGTCCAATATATGACCTTTTTGAGTTTTATTTGGGTCTTATTTATAAGACCTTATTTTAATTGTCAGTGGAGTAACATTTAATTATTTTTTTCACAAACGATCCTATTAACTCAACCTTTTTTAGATTCATAGGGGTATTTTTGAAAAATTATATTAAATTTTCACATTTCTAATATCACTAACAAATTTAACTACTTTCTTTGATGAAAGAGAAAAATTTCAAAAGGATCTTAAAGATAGAATCGGAGGCATATTATAAAGCACATAAAAAAATTATAAAAAAAAAACTTATAAAATAAAGTTGGTGTTACCCAGTGCTATGGGTGAGCAGGACGCGGATCAACCTGGTGATCCGAACCAGACTCGGTTGTTTCGGGTTGGGTTAGACTAGGTGTTCGGATCTCGGTTGTTTCGGGTTGGGTTAGACTAGGTCTCATGTGTCAAAAGGGGATAGATCCGATCAAAATAAAGCTACCCAACACCGAGTACAAGACGGGTTCGGGTCTGACTCAAGGTCACCGACGTGACCCAGCCCGATACATGTAAACATGTTTTTTTTTAAATGATGTAAACATGTTAGTAGTATTTTAGTTTTATATTATGTATTTATACAATACATTATATACAAAACGTAGTCATTTCAAACTTAGCCATTTAATTACTTTTTATTTATTTATTAAGTGACACTTTATTACTTAACTTTATTATCGAAAGTCCTATTTTCTTATCCTTGTTGTAGGATATTATATAAATGCCATTTTGTAAGCAATATTTCCCTATTTTAATTATTTTTGGTATTAGCAAGTGAAAACTTGAATCTAAATTTAGCATTTTTTTTAAAGTCAAAACTTAGCATCTTGTAAGGACTTGCTTTACTTTAATCCCACTTTTTTGCTTGTGACTCTTGTCCCGGACCCAACCTCATCTTGTCCTACCTTATTTAGGCCCAAATATATTCAGGTTTTTTTCGAGTTTAGGAACAAATACATGTTTAAAAATTGACCCTGTTAAAATTTACGGGTCGATTGTCTGTCGAGTCAAACCTACCACAACCCACGCCACGCTCACCCTTACCTAGAGTTGTCAATTCGGATTGGCCCGGCCTGACCAGCCCATTTGGGTCATTGATTTTTCCGACTGACCCAACTTTATATTAAGCCAGTCAATTCACTGGCCTAGCCTAGCCCATTATTTTTTCGGGTTGGGCTGCATGACCCAAAAAATTTTCCTTTTTCAATAAAAAATAACTAATCATAACCAAATTAAAATTTAATAGTATTGGAAATAAAACATTAACTAAATTTTTCTTATACTTGAGATTAAGGTAAATATAATTTTTTTCCTTATATCATATTCTGACCGTACCATTTTATATGTCATTTTAACGTTTTAATTTATTCCAAATTATTTTTTGCTTTAAGAATTCAAGGATATATTAATTAATCTTTTCTAACTTTAATTTTGTATTTAACATATTAAAATATGTTAAATAAATAATTATTAACATAATGTGAAAATATTATAATAAACTTATCTAAAAATATCTTAAAATTTAAACCATTAAATAACTTATTTTCCTTATTCGTATAAAACTCGTAAAACTTCAAATAAATTGCAACGAATGGAATAAACTGAATGGAGCAAGTGAACTACGTAATCTCTAAAAAAAAAAAAAAAGATATCCAAACTGTCTATTGTGTCAGTACTCCAGTTCCAATCAAATCTTCGAAGCATGATCACAGTACACAGAGCGAAAGACACCGGCCAATATTAGTGCGCGGTGTTTCTTCTCATAAAGTTCTATGGTGTAACTCTTCCACCGTTTCTAAATACTCATAATTACTACTAGGTGAAGGCTAAGTTACACCGGATTTTGTTTTGGTGGATACACGCACCATTCTTATTTACCTGTCATAACAGGTATAACAGGTTATACATTATTTATTATTGTAATTTTTTATTTTTTGAAATGATGATTCATTATTCATTATTGTAATCTTTAAAGATTTTAGGAGCTTTTACTTTTTTTTTAATTGTTAAATTATTTTTTTACTTACATCATAAATTTAAAAAATAATAATTTTTTTACTGATTTTTTTTATTAAAATACACGATAATTTAATGAAATTGGGATTTATAATTTTTTTTTAAAATAAATAATTATAAAAAAACTTATAACATAAATATTTAAAAAATATAATATGAGAAAGATGATTTTTCGGTTGACATAAATTAACATAGTATTACATATTATTGTAAAAAAATTATCCTTATGTGTTTTGTAGAAATATGTTAATTATAAAAATTTATGATTTTTTAAAAATAAATAATTATAAAAACAAATAACATAGATAATTTAAAAAATAGGATAATATAAGAAAGGTCATTTTTCAGTTGGAACAAATTAACATAATATAACATATTATTGTAGACAAAAATACCCTTATATGTTTTGTACAAATATGTTAATTATAAAAATTTATAATTTTTAAAAATAAATAATTATTAAAAAAACTTATAGCATAGATAATTAAAAATGAAATATACAGAAGATGATTTTTCGGTTTGAACAAATTAACATAGTATAGCATATTACTATAGACAAAAATGGCCTTATGTAATTTGTATAAATATGTTAATTATAAAAATTTATAATTTTATAAAAATAAAAATTTTAAAAAAAGCTTATATCATAGATGATTAAAAAATGTAATACGATAAAAGTGATTTTTCAGTTGGAACAAATCAACACATTGTAACATTTTTTTTTTTTAAAAAAATACCTTTATGTCTTTTTGTAGAAATATATTTACCCATTAATAACATTATTCATAAATATTTATATTCAAATATTAAAGTTAATTAAGAAAATTATATATAATGCATTGAAAATTGTATGTTGTAGATTTACGATCACATCTAACAATTATGATTTTTGATATGGATGACGATAAAACCCACATCCACGGTATCTGTTCGAAATCGATCCGAATTTGATGAGTGAAACCTGCTCTAATTTGGTTTGGGGAAACGAAACTAAAATTTGCTTTAAAAAGATTGGGGGGGGGGGGGGGGAGAGCGAGCCTGGGATTGTAAGTGCTTGCCCCGCCTCCGCTCCCAAACCCACACTAAAATAAAAATTAAAAATTTTCATTATAATAATAGTTAAATGATGAAGTTAAACTAACATATTTGTCAAAAATCATGATTTAATTCGCAATATTTTAGATATTTTTAAAATTTGACGTTTATTATTATGTTTTATTTGAATTGTGATGTATGTTATATATGATTTTTGTTTAATACAATAAAATATAATTTTAAAAAATAATTGGATGGATTACCAGCGGGTTTCTCCAAACTCGATGGGATGCGTTTAGGTTTCACCTTTTCATACCTGCTCTACTTAAACCCGCACCCAAATCAGTCATGCTCTTAATGGTTGCGACATTGGTATTGGCAAAATCCGCCCCAAACGTGACCCATTGACGTGCATGCCTAATTTTGGAATGTTGAGTCTTCACATAAGTTCACATTAGGAGTCATAGTCTATTAAATTAATCTGTCATGTGAATGATACATGGATCGTCATTTAAGTGCGTGTTTGATATAGCTGAAAAATTATATTATGATTATTTTCATTTGTAACTATAATCTATTAAGCTTATAACATGTTAAAATTATAATTTGTTTACATTTAGATATGTTATCTGAAAATGAATTTAAGCTAATCTATTTTATTTAGATAGTGTAAAGAAGATTATTTTTACGAGTAAATTAAAAAATGGGTATGAAGTTAGTTATTGCTATTCGAGTGATAAGGGTAGAATAAAAAAATTACACATATCTCAAAAAATAATATTATAAAAAATAATTTACAAAACCTATGAAGTAGATGTCGAATTTTGATTATCTTTTCAAGAACTTATTCTAAAATTACTTTTTTAGTGTAGGTTTAATAATTTAATACACTGAAAATAAAAAAATAAATCATACGACACACAATGACAAAATAACCTTGGTATAGGTAAATTATTTAATTTACACCCTCAAAAATCAAGATAATCCTAGTTAATTGATTTACATTCCTTATGTTAGAGATACTTCAATAAAAAAAAATTAATTGATTTACACTTTCATAAATTAATATTTCAGATAAAATTTAGTGAAATTAGAATTTATGATTTTTTTTAAATAAATCATTTTAAAAACTTGTAGCATAGATGATAATTAAAAAATAATAATATATAGATAATTTTATTTATTACTTATTAATAAAATATTTTAAATGCAAACAATATTTAAGTTCATTAATGAGGTTTATATTTGGAAATTCATTAGGTTGATACATGTTACTTACCCAACATGTTACATGTAAACCCAATCATTAAATTATTAACACATGGTATACTTAAACGCCAAATATATTTGGTGTTTTTTTAGCCAAAACCTTACTACTAAACAGTGGATTACTGGATTTATTTTTCTCTATGTTTATAAATTTTTATCTTAATTTTTAATAATGTTAATTATTTTCTTAAAAATATTTTTATTTATTTAACATTCTTTAGAATTACAATAATAATTATAAAGGTGATTTTAAGAAAATATATTAAATTTAATTAACTTTTTTAATTTATAGAAGTATTTAAAAACTGAGGGAGTAGTAGACACAGCACACGTTAATTAATGATTAAAAACCACTAATCTATTAGGGATCCAGTAGTAAATTGAAGGAAAATGTTAATCAATATTTGTAAATTAAAGTATTGTTTAAGTAAGTAAAAGTGGTTATTTTGCATTAGAAATATTACGTTTAACATATCAAAAATTGTTAATTTTAATTTTCAATACTTGTTTATCCATTTTATATTTCTTAACAAGTGTCCTTAAGACACTTATTAACAACACCCTAAATAAAAAAGGGTTTTTAATATATATTTTAGCTCACACATTAATAAACATATTGGATAAATAAGCATTAAAAATTAAAATATTTATAACATTATGTTCATTAATTACATTAATTCCTTCCCGATACATTTTCATAAAGTAGTTTATAAGAGTATTTCTTAATATGTATTCCTTCTATCCTATTATCTTGATAAAAAAATTCAAAAATTTTGTCTCAAAATTAAAATAAAAATAATAAATAAATTTTTTAAAGATTGTGTATTAATATATTCATGATTGGATAAGTAAGAAAAAACACAGTTAATTACCAAAAATAATATTACGATCTATAGTAATTTTTAATGTCTTAGTATTACCTTCAATTCTTTAAATATTTATTAATTAAAAATTAGTGTAACATTTATTAATTGTAATGATACGAAAGTTTGTATAATACTCATTTAGTTCCAATTAATACACATCCGAATTCCTAAAGCGACAAATAATTTGGAATAAATTTAAAATAAACTAAAATGATGGATAAAATGCAGGAAAGGGATATCAATTTGCAATTAATGAGTAAAATATATTTGTATTAAATATATTATCTGACACATATTAAAAAATTATTTATATATATATATAAATGAAAATAATAACAATAGTATATAATATATAATATAATAATGATAAAAAGAACATAGTATACTATAATAATAAATATAAATAAAAAAAAAAAAAACACTTTTTCCATGGGTACTCGAAACTGAAACAAGGGAAAATGAGGATAGGGACAAAACATTCTGTTTCGGTTGCAGTTTCAGTTTTGCTGTCTTAGCACATAAGTTTCGGCCTTTGGAACAGTTGCTCACTCAGTTCTGTCTGTCATTTTTGTTTATTCAGCTTCTGCTCCTTCAGCTTTCAATCTTTATCTCTCAACTGGTACACATCTTTTCTTCACTTCCACCCATCACTTCCTCTTTCACCGATAGTTTTCTTTCATTTGCAAATAATAATCATAAAAAAGAAACTAACTTCAGGCCTTCAAGTAAATGTACTTTCCCTTTCTTTCTCTTTTGCAGCAACTCTTTTGATGATTAGAGGGAAGAGACTTTTCTTCTGCATGATACCATTTTTGGGTTTTGTGTGTGTTTTCTTTTTTTTTTTGTTGATTAATTGTATTAGGTAGTACTCCATGAAGTTTGTTTTTTTGTTTTTTTTTTCTTTTTTTCTATTCATGGCAAAGGTAGTATCTCATCTCTTGTCTAGAACAATGGTTGAGTGATTACGTTCTCTTTTTTTTTTTTTTAACCTATTTTTGTACTTTATTTTACTTTATCTTTTTTTGTCGAAGGGATTTTTCCATGCATAATCTTGCTACTGAATTATGCCAAACTGAAATGAAATTTACTATAGATACTGAATTGATAAGCTCATTTTCTTCCTCTTTACCACAATGTCATTTTAAGTTTTATGATAAACTTGTAATGCAGCTTTTGTTAAATCATCGTTAAATATATTTATTGATGTTTGCATACTTATTTAAAATAAGGGTAATTAGTTGCATTCAAGTATACGATCATTATCATTTTCATTTAATCAATTTTTTCGGAAGGATGATTTGCAAAAATTAATTAAATTCATATTGTTTTTACTATTACTGCTGCTGTTGTAACATTTGCATTAATGGATACACATTACTATAAGACAATATATGAGGCTTAATATTTCCTTATATAGGTTGAAATGATTAATCAATAAATACCTCATATCACATTGAAGTTCTTTTCATATAAATAAATACCTCCTCATAGTTTAATGGTTTGATTATTCTGCACTCCAGAGATGAGTATTGCTCACAAGCTAATTGATTTTCAATATTTCTTGAACATTGTGTCAGAGGTTGAGGTCAGTGGAAATGGAGTTCATAATTGCCCTCTTGCTGTTGGCTAACGTATGCTCTTTCGTGCTGCCTGACTCTGATGCAGAAGGTAGAGTCATTTGTTTTTACTAGCACTCAACTTCTAAGCATGTAGGCAATTTAAAATTTAGCTTCGGTTTTGGTGTCCTTCAATTCCATTCTCTCCCTAAGGATCTGTTAAAGATATAATATGTGTAAGCTCAATTGGAATCATAGTCTTAGCTCTAATAGGTTTATAATGTTCATTTTCTTTTCAGTTGATGCTTTATTTACATTGAAGCTATCGCTGAATGCTTCAGCCGACCAACTTCCTCATTGGAACAAGAATCAAGTGAATCCTTGTACTTGGTCCAATGTTGAGTGTGATCACAATAACAGTGTTACTAAAGTGTAAGATATTCTTAATGTGAATCTCTATTTGTTTTCTTCAAAATATTTTATCTGCAGAAGTTGTTGACACTTGACAGCCATCATTGTTAACTGAAATTTTTTTTCTGCACTTCTATAGCTTGAATTTCTCATGCATTATAATTGTATGAATTACTTTATTATGTTATTGCAGTTCACTAGCATATATGGGATTCACAGGAACCTTGACGCCGAAAATAGGAGTTTTAAATAATCTTGATTCTCTGTAAGTATTTATAATATGAAATATCCACAATATCCTGGTCAAATTCAAGGGGAGAAGTTTTGCAGTGCCTCTTCCCTTTCTTTAATTTGTTATTTTTCTTCCTTTTCATGATTTAGATCTCAATCTCATTGGTGAGTTGCATTTTAGTGTTATGATATGAATCCATAAACACATTTATGTGTTGTTTATGCATCTGTTGTATTTGGTTTCTACTGCTTTCCAGTTATTAATTACAGAAAGGGGATCACGAAGGATGTCTATCATCTACAGTCCTTCGGTCTCTCTGTGTCTAAATTATATATGCTCACACACGCGCACACACATGGGTATATGCATAGTTTGGTTATTTTTGAAAAATCATTTGATGCTCTATTAGAATCCAATTGCAAGGTATGGGATTGATTCCCACATTGGAAGCATGAGATTCAGTTATAGGGTTTATGTTGCCTTGGGCTCTTCAACCACAATCCACAATAGCTAGTTTTTGTGTTGTGGGTCTCCCAAGGTTCACATCAATCGGTATCATAACTTTCCACCATGTCTCTCAGCTGCAAATGAGCAGCGCAAATTGGATGCTGACATTTTAGTGTACTAACAAGACTACTCAAAGGGCTTGTGCACAGCCAGCCCCTGCATGGGTGCCAGAGGAGTGAAGCATGGTAGGATGTTAGGTTCCAAATATAATGTATGTATGTGACTTGAGTCCCACATAGAAAGTTTGGGATTTATGTGACATCGGCTCTCTAACCACAACTGCTAGCTTTTGTGGTGTGGTTCTCCCAAGATTTGGATCTTGATCTAAGTCTCCCATTTTTCATAAATTCATTCTTAATTCATATTTTTCATACTTATTTTTCCCTGCACGGGCCAGCTGGTGCTCATTGCTCAATTTGGTATTTGTAAGATAGTTCACATTTTTTGGTTTCATTAAATGTTTTCGGGCCCCCTTTTTTTAAAACAAATTATTTACTTTAAACCTAGCAAGTATGATTTTAAAGTGTAATCATTGGTGCATGCTTCACATTTATCACACAGTACTTTGCAAGGAAATAGCATCACAGGTAACATACCAAAAGAATTCGGACACCTTACAAGCTTGAAAAGATTGGATTTGGAAAACAACAGATTAACCGGTGAAATACCATCTTCCCTCGGTAATCTTAAAAAGCTTCAATTCTTGTAAGTATGGTAATCTGTTTCTAAGGTTTTACAGATGTATAATGAGTCTTAGCATTTGTTTTCATTGTGTTATGTTTAAACGTGTCTATTTTTGGTCTTGCTACCAGAACATTGAGTCAAAACCATCTCACTGGGACTATTCCTGAATCACTAGCCAGTCTCCCAGACTTGAACAATGTGTATGAAAAATATTCTCCGATGCAGACATAAGTTTTCTTCTTATTGCTTTCTAAGCATATTTCATTATCATCCTATTATCTGAGTCATTCAAATTTCTCTTTTGCAGTCAGTTTGATTCAAATAATCTTAGTGGTGAGATTCCGGAGCAGTTATTCAAAGTTCCAAAATACAAGTACGTATGGTAACATAGTATTTAATTGAACATTTAAAGCAATGTTTAAAGATGATTTTCTATCCCTGACCTGAGGACCATTCGTGAAGCATTTGACAGTAGCCACACATATCCAAAAGAACCTAAATATGTAACTTCATTCTACAATTATTGTTACTAACATAATCAAATAATAATGTATGGTTCATTTAGTGTTTTAGAATCCATGTGATGTTTTCCCTTGTTAGTAAGTAGTAGAAAAACATCTTACTTTAATCTTTTAATGTTCCAATTTTGCTTCATTGTGTTCCTTTTTGCAGTTTCACTGGAAATAAGTTAGAATGTGGTCTGACTCATCAGTACCTTTGCGAATCTGATAATTCAGATCCAGGTTACTTGATTGAGATATTTTGTTAATCCTGTTATGCTTTGTAATGTGTTTTACCTAGTCCATCTCCCTTGGCTACTGGCCACAAGCTGACAACTTATTTTCCTTTATTTGGCAGGTTCACCACATGAAACGAAAATTGGCCTTGTAGTTGGAATGGTTGTATGTATAGTTGCTATTCTTTTTCTTGGTGGTCTGCTGTTCTTCTGTTACAAACGCTACAACAAAGAAGAATTTGTAGATGTAGCAGGTTTGAGTTCCTTTTCTAGTCTGTGCAATGTTCTTGAATCTTGTGTGCGGCTTCTCTTAAGTGATGCATTGAAATGGATGTCAATATTTGTCCTAGCTAAATTTGTTATCCCGGGTAATCCTACCTGCATGTTCTGTTTTAAGATGACCAATGCTTTAAACTCACTATTTAATATAATATAAGCTATTATTGCCCACTTTATAGATTGATTTATGAAACTTTGCTCATTATGTACCACCAATTTATTGGAATAGCATATGGCTTCAGTACAAATTTTCCATTTCATGGAATATGCTTAATTGATGTGGTGTCAAATTTATTAATTATGTTATGTTCTTTTAATGTCTTGCACTTTTGAATTGCCAATGTGATTTAGTACCGACTACGAACTAAAATAAACCCATTCCGTTGCTTTATACCTTCTATGTTCAATAAAGGCAATGCTTTTAATTGTGAAACTTTTTTGGAATAATGTAATAAATTTTTTTACTTTAAGAAGTAGAAGTTTTAGAAAACAAAAAAGAGAAGTCCACCTGGGCGAGTATAAGGTAGCCTTAAAAGCTGATTTACTTTTTTTTTTTTTTTTTTAAAGCAAGTGAAAAGAAAATTCAGGAAATTATGAAACTTGGAATGCATAGTGTAATGGCATTATTATAATTAAGCTTCATATGTACTATCTAATTAGCATTTTTTGAATTAGCTCTTGCATACCATCTGTTCTAATGTTTTCTTTTTTCTTGTATCTTTAGGGGAAGCCGATCCACGAATTTCATTTGGTCAATTGCAAAGATTTGCATGGAGAGAACTACAGATAGCTACGGACAACTTCAGTGAGAAAAATGTTTTGGGAAAGGGAGGCTTTGGAAAGGTTTATAAAGGTCTTTTAGCTGATGGCACAAAAGTTGCTGTCAAAAGGATGACAGATTATCTTAGTCCTGGGGGAAATGCAGCTTTCCAGCGTGAAGTTGAGATGATTAGCGTAGCTATTCATAGGAACCTGTTACGGCTGATTGGGTTTTGTACCACTCCAACTGAACGCCTCTTAGTTTATCCCTTCATGCAGAACTTAAGTGTTGCCTACCGTCTACGAGGTATTTAGTTACAATGCAAATAAAGAGCAATACTTGTTTTCTAATTTCACATTTGATTTGATATAAAGTTCGACTGTTATTATTTAGTTTATAACTAGGATTGGAGGGGTATGTATGACTCATTCACATAGTTGAATAATCCTAAAATACTATATCAAAGATTTAATCTGACATTTTTGCAAACTTACTACATTACAAGCTTTGTCCAAAACTTCACAGTTCCTTTATTATATATATTATTATAATCATCATACAGACATTGGGGAATAAAACAAGAATGTGAAAAATTAAGATGGCTTGTATTGCGTAACTATTACTGTCATCATGCAGTCCTGCACATTTTTTAATATTCAGCTTTATGCAGTTTGAATTGTTTTTACATCCTGGGATACTGAAGTCACGTTGATTTTTAACAATCTAAGCATTGTGAATCTTGTGTCCTTATATCTATATACTCTTTTTAGTTTGCTTGTAAGTTTGGTGGTATCTTCTCCTGTGATATTTGACACTAGAGTACTGATGCAGAACTCAAACGTGGGGAACCTGTTTTGGATTGGTCTACAAGAAAACGAGTGGCTCTGGGAACTGCCCGTGGCCTAGAATATCTTCATGAGCAGTGCAATCCAAAGATTATTCACCGCGACGTGAAAGCAGCTAATATATTGCTAGATGAAGATTTCGAGGCAGTCGTTGGTGATTTTGGTTTGGTGAAGTTAGTTGATGTTCGAAAGACTAACGTGACAACTCAAGTTCGTGGGACAATGGGCCATATAGCTCCCGAATACTTGTCCACCGGAAAATCTTCAGAAAAGACAGATGTTTTCAGTTACGGGATCATGCTTTTGGAGCTTGTTACAGGTCAACGTGCAATTGACTTTTCGCGTTTGGAAGAGGCAGATGATGTGTTACTGCTTGATCATGTGAGTCAACCTCATCTTAGTACCATAGCCTCCTTGTTTGCTCCTCTCCTTTAAGTGCCTTTGTGGTAGTGTCTTATTATTTGTGTGAACATGCTTGGAACTTGTGCATGCATCTTTGGTGCTTATCATGTTTTTAACTCATGGTTTTCAATTTTGAAGAATACATGCTTTGCCTATGGACTATTTACCTTTAGCATAAGGTGATCTTATAAGGTGATCTTATTTTTGTGAAGAGATGCTTTTGCTTTCTTGATGCTTGTGCTTGTTATCTTCAAACATAGAGAACAATACTTTCATAAACTTGGTACACTGAAGTTAATTGAGTTTCTGTCATAATTATTGGCATGTCTGTAATTTGTTGGAATATGCTCATTATGCAAAAAAAAAAAACAAAAAAAAAAAACAACCCTCTCTCATTTTTTGTACTTAATTAGTTACTGATTTTGCTATATTTTGTGCTTTATAGGTTACGAAACTCAAACGGGAGAACAAGCTAGAAACTGTTATTGACTGTAACCTTGATAAGAATTACGACATGGAAGAGGTCGAACTCGTTGTACAAGTGGCACTGCTTTGCACACAAGAGTCGCCAGAGGATCGTCCAGCAATGTCAGAGGTCGTAAGAATGCTAGACGGAGAAGGGTGGGAAGATTGGAGGAACGTGGAGATCACTCTAAGGCAAGATCACGAGAGACTTCTTGGAAGAGCGGGTCGGGGAGATGATTCAGTTCATAACCAAGAACCAATGGAGTTGTCTGGTGGAAGATGAAAAGATATCCATAAATAGAATCTTGTTGAGACATAGTCACATAGACATTCTGTTCTTAGAATTAGTGCTGCTAGTTTAGCTATGTTCTTTGGATTTGCTACTGCTAAATGAAATCTCAGCCTTTTAAAACATTTTCTTTTCTTTTTATAGTCTAAAAAGGAAACCAAAAATTAATTGCAGCAAATCAGAATCACCTCTTGCTGAAGTGCTAAGAGGTATTTGCGTTCTTCTTGAACTCATGTATATAATTTGGTCTATAAGCCATTAACAGAATGCAGAATGCCTGATACTTTTCACCTGTATGAAAATTTATTTTTTTTTTTTTCCTTTTACTATTTAAGCCACCTTTTTAATTATTACATAAATGTGAGACATCATTTGCTTGGTGCCCTCACTGGAATAGTTCATTGTCCCGCAACAGTGGCCATCCCATGGGTTAACTTATATGTCATGCTTAGCTCTTGTTTGGATAAATAACTTATTGAAGCACTTATGACATGATATATATGAGAGCTTATGATATATTTAAGTGCTTCAGATTAAATAACATGTTTGCTTTTTGATGGACATTATAGAAAGCAATTATACGACTGAAGCATTTGAATGCATCACTACTTAAGCACTTAGTTCATAAGATGACCTTATATTTTCGCATGAGCTAATTTTATAAGCTTTCCAAAATGCTTTCATAAAAACATATTATAAAATAAGCTCAAATAAACTTCAGTTAAGCCTAGGCATTCATTGTTACTGCCAGTCTGCCACAAACTAACTGAATACACTTTTATTGCACTTCACATCTTTGACATGAAATAGCTTGTCTTCATGATTCGAAGCTGCCACGGCTTTTGCCCATTCCCGAAGCTTAGCTTTCATCCACTCTACATCCCCACGAAGGATTCCACTACCCTCAACCTGAAGGTAAAGAGGAGGGTGCCGAGGGCAAAGGGGATTCAAGTACTCTTCTAAGTTAGTGATGATGGCACATTCCTTGTAATCCATGCCCAATAGACATATTGCTTCCTAGGATGAATGATGATCGATGATATGTTGTTTGTAAATTGTTGTTGAGGTAGCAACGAGCATTATTTCATTTATATACCAAAACAAGCAAGACTGTTCATGGTTTTAGTCTAGGCAACTACCACAAATAAACCTATTCACAGGTATTGCATGGGTAAAGTTTAAATCTTTTATGCTGCATGTGATCTTTTCCCTTTCTTTTTTTTTTCCTTTTTTTTTTCTTTTTCCCTTTAGGAGTTTGGATGAGTATCCTTTTCCCGTCTCCCTCCAATCATACATTCATACTTCATCAAATGTTACAAAAATGCCATTACTTCATCCAATGTTACAAAAATGTCATTGGAAATTTGGAGCCCGTTAGATTGTGTTTTGGTTTTTTTGTTTTCGAAACTATTTTGTAATGTTGTTTTTAAGAATTGTTTTTCAGAATAAAAAAACAAAAAATTCTGTTTGGTAATACTATTTTGAAAACAGTTTTAAAAACTAAAGAACAAAAACACTCGTTTGGTAAATATGTTCTGAAAACATGTTTTTAAAACAAAAAAACAGAAAATTCATTTGGTTTGTAATTATTTTTTGGCTTAATTATGTCACAGGTCCCTGAAGTTTGGGGTACATTTGTCAGATACCCTTATACTTTTTTTTCAATGTCTGACTACCCGAAGTTACTTTTGGGTTGGTCATATACCCCTACTATCGATTCTCGGAAATTTTGATGACATGTAACATCAGAATTTTGGTCGGACGCAGGAGGTTGGTCATGTGGTGTCGTGTGATGTTACACAATCGAAGACGACCTCTATCTTCAATTCTTTTTTTTTTCTTTTTTTATTTAACTAAAAATATAAAAATATTAAGTTTTTTAGTGTTTTAAATTAAAAAAACAAAAGATTTTCGCTCACAGGGCACCAGGTGCTTAACCTCCTGCGTCTGATAGGATTCCGATGTTACATGTCGGCAAAATTGGCCAGAATCAGTAGTAGGGGTATATGACAAACCCAGAAGTAACTTCGGGGAGTCAAACATTAAAAAAAGTATAAGGGTATCTGACAAAAGTACCCCAAACTTCAGGGACCTGTGACATAATTAAGCCTTTTTTTTTTTCAAATCTCATTTTATACTTTCTTTGATAATGTTAAAGAACCTAAAGACATGTACATGTTTATTAATCAAAATAATATAAAATCATGTTCAACATATTGAGTTTCTAAGAAAATCACGCTATTTTCTATAAGCAAAAATTCACTTCACTTATAAAAATAACCAAATAACTACTTGATAATGTCACTTGAGTTCCTAACCAACTATTACAATTATACCATATAAACAATTTAGGTACAAACTTAAAGTTAAAACAAGTACGATTATATGAATAATAGGAGTCCAATTTAATAAGCTAAATTGCAAAATTGCTATGTGCTACCCACATCCTATTTGCAATACGATCACGACATTCTGCCATTCTTGTTGCACCATCATTAGATAATCTTGACAAGTTGTCAATGCTTGAACTTGGTACCTCTATGCGAGAAGCTTCCCTCATAGTCTCTAATTGTGCAAGATCCATATCTTATATTTCAAGCAAAGAGGTTGATCAAAATTAACTTCTTTAAAATAAATTAAAACACCCTCATCAACAATTTTCTATAAAGCAATTCTTCATGCATTTCTGTATAAATCTCATTCAATACAAAGTGCCCATGTCATCTTTTTAAATTCAAATCACAAATTAGCACAGATTAAAATCAAACCTAACCAGATTATCAAAAATTAAAAATTCCAACAACATTCAAATGAGTTAACCTAACCAAAAATGGTAAAGTACCTCAAAGAAGAAGAGGGAACAGAGAGTGAGAAAGAGGAGCAACATTCAAAGCCATAGTAACGAAAGCGAGAGGGAGGAGAAGCGGCACAAGTGATAGAGAGTGAGAAAGAGAAGCAACGACACAAGCAGCAACGTGAGTGAGATAGAGAGGAACAGAGCGCAACAAGTGAGAGAGAGGAGAAGCGGCACAAGTGATAAAACGCAGAATGTATTAGGTTTTTCATTAAAACATCAAAATAATTACATTAATGTCATTAATGAAAACAGGTTGTTCTCCGTGTATTTTTTTGTTCTCAAAACTAATGGGCCAAAACAAAATAAAAACACATGAAGCCTGCTCTGATTTTTTTTGTTTTTAGAAAAAAAAATAAAATTTGTTTTCAGAACAGCTTTCATCAAAATAGGCATACCAAACAGATTTTTTTTGTTTTTTAAATCTTGAGAACAAAAAAACTGTTTCTGAAACAGTAATCAAACAGGTCCTTAATTTTCATTTTTTAAAAATTTGTGTAGTGGATAAAGTTTTTGGAACAGACCAGGAAGAGTGATTTTTATCCTTTAAAGCGTAAAGTTTGCTGGACCAAGGTATATGTGAACGATCCAACATTATGGCTGACCGTGATACAATAATTGGCTAATTAATTGGATCTCTACTACTAATTCATTCTAAAAACTAGCAGGAGCATTATGTGAGAGTGAAAGTGAAAAAATGGCCATAAAAATATTTAGAAGATTAATGTGAAAAATCCATTCAAAAAAAAAATTGTGAAAAAGTTTTTGTAATTTTAATAGGAAATCCTACTAAAGATTCTGCTACTAGATAAAGCAAGTATTGAAAGGAAAAAGAAATGCATCTTTAATTATTTTGAAAATATTAAAATATCAAAAATAATTTATAGGCCTACAAAATTAACATGCACCATAGATAAAATGACATGTATCCTAAATACTAGTTTGCTTAATATTAATTACAGTACTTAACAACTAATAAGTGTCCAATATCTAGTGGGGTACCTACTCATGGCTTAACGAAGGCTAATTGCCCTTACTAAGTATTACTCCCTCTAGTCTTCAATATATGTAAGATAATTTTGAAAAAAATTATATCCTGCAGAAAAGTAGGCTAATTTTATTAATAATATTTGAAATATAAACATTTAATTGAAATAAGGTATTACAAATAGAATAGAAAAAATTTAAAAAAATCTTACATTTATTAAAACTTGAATATATATATATATATATATATATATATAGAGAGAGAGAGAGAGGAGGGATCCGTTTACACCAAGTTAAGTTACATCAATTCTTACACCACTCATAACTCTTACATCAAGTCAAATTTAATAGAATGAACCATTGGATTGAAAGTTTCTATCTTGGAGATCGTCTATATCAAATTTTATAAAAATCCAAAATCATTTAGTACTTCAATTATATACGTTAAAATTAACGAAATATATGTCTTAAAAATATATGAAAATGGAGCTATTTGAATGTATATTCAATGATGTTCAAATTTTCTCAAATTTGACACAAATGATCTAGATGACATATAATTATTATTCAACGGATGTATTAGTGAAATTCACGTTATATAAAAAGTTATGAATGATGTAAGAATTGGTGTAACTTAACTTGGTGTAAACGGTCCCTCCTCATATATATATATATACATACAGTATATATTTAAAATACTGTAAAAGTTTATGTGCTTGAAACTCATAAAAGTTAACAAAGGGAGGACGTTTATTTGAAGAGAGATAAGTACATCAAAAGCTACCGCTCAAATTTCAAAGCAGAGCTAGAGGGGTAGGTCCAATTTGGAGGGATTTTGGGACAACTTTCTTCATCTTCTATTAAAGACAATTTCAATCAAACTCTCAAATTCATCATTATACATTGTAATTTGAACTTGCCCAAATTTCAACTCAGAGGCAATTTGAACTTTGAAGAAAGCTGTTTTTATCAAAATCCCAACTTCATTTATGCTGCTCAATTTTAAATTTTCAATCTTAAATTTTTATTTAAGGCAAAAAATTTTCATCAGTCATTTATCCTAATCATTTTTCAGTTTTTATTGTTTGCAATTGCTTCACTTTAAGATAAGTTAGGTGGGATACAATCAAAAATGAGTGAAAATCCTCTACTAGGGTTTGTGTCCGAAAGTGAGAACAAAAATGAGAAATCTTCTGTTCAAGAAGATGATCAAAAGGAAAGATCCAATAAGAAAGTCAAGGTGGGTGTATCATCTACAGTGACAACTTTTCATGGGGAGGTTAATACTCCTAACGTATGCATGGAAGGAGGTAGTGCGTTTTCGTACAAAAACTCTTTACTTAAAATGGTGGGTGATGGGCCTGATACTCTCCCTATTTCTGATGATGATGAGGATCTGCCAGAGAATTGCTGGTATAAGGATGATCACTGTAAGGATTCTACAAATGTTGTTTTTGATCCATGCCCTACGATTGAGGTGTCAAAGGATGAGTATGATGAATGGTGTCGTCCATGGCAGTCATCTTTGATTGTCAACCTTTTTGGGAAGCGGGTTAGTCCTCGTGTCATGGAGAATAAACTGAGACGGGATTGGACGAAACATGGTACGATAAAAATCATTGAAATGCCGAATGATCATTTCTTGGTCCAATTTACGGCAGAGGAGGATTATAACCATGCGTTGTATGAAGGCCCTTGGAAACTAGCAGATCATTACCTGATAGTCCAACGCTGGCGTCCGTTCTTTATGGCTGGTGAGAGTCCGGTGACGAAGGTTGCTGTTTGGGTAAGAATTCCTAGGATTCCTATGGAGTTATATAATAAGAAGTTTCTTTATAGAGTTGGCAGTAAGATTGGCAAAATGTTGAAGATTGATAATCTGACTTCTATCCATTCTAAGGGAAAGTTTGCTAGAATTTGTGTGGAAATTGATCTCCTCAAAAGTTTAGTCCCGAAGGTAAAAGTTCTTGGCGTTGAGATTAATCTTGAGTATGAAGGCCTGCATCTCATATGTTTTTGCTGTGGTAAGTATGGTCATAGGAAGGAGCAGTGTAGTGTGCAACAGATCCAAAGTGGAGTCAACAGTGGTAGTAGTGTTACTATTGCTCCCCCTGCTAAGGATACTCGCGCTGAGAGTGTTGTTGACGGCATGGAGATGGAAGTCGGTGGTGGCGACGGTGGTGGGAAGCTAACCGTTGGTGCAGAGTCCAGTGCTCTCGTGCTAAGGGAGGAAAGGAATGATGTCACGGATCCGAAGGAGAACAATCAGCAGTATACCAATCAATTTGGCCCCTGGATGATGGACAAAAAACCATTAAGAAGGAAAGAAAAGATTGTGGGCAAAATTTCAACACGTGAAAATTTGGAGGCAGTTAATGAGAAATCCAAATTTGTGGGCATGGATCAGCATGGATTGCGCTTTAATACTCTGGTTGTGGATGAAGATATTGATGGTATTAATGATGAAAGCGGGATGGCTTCTGGAGGGAGTGGCTATGATGATGTGGGACCTAGTGTCAAAGAAAAGAATGTTGAATTTAAAGAGGTCAAAGTCAGAAATAGGCTTGGTGGAAAAAATAGCCAAGTTAAAGGTGGCAAAGTAGGAGGTAGTAAGCCCAAAGAAAAAGTTCAAAAGGAGACTCCTAAGTCTGGGCCTGTTTCTCAAAGTGTGAAGGATCTAAGTGTTTCTGTTGGGCCCAGTGACCCCAAAGTAAGCAAGGCCCATGATAAAGAGATCCTTCATCATATGAGGATCCTGCAGAAGTCTAATTCTGGCTTCTTGGATTCGATGTCAGTACACACTATTCTTCCCAGCAATGAAACTCTCGAGTGGGTACACCAGAGGCGTCTTGCTAGGCAGGATTTTGACCAGCCACCTAAACCTCCTGATCCTAAAGATGCGAAGACTGATTGTGAAGAGGCCGAATTGGAAGATGCGGTACCGATGGTGATTGAATGCATCGTAGTGGATGATGCTACAGGGAACGGCGGTGTTTTAAACACCAACCTCAACAAGGTGTTATGATGAATATCCTCGGATGGAACTGTAGAGGTGCTGAAGGCAAAAGCCTTCCTGGTCTTTTAAAGGACTTGAAAGGTTTGAATAACCTATCTTTTATAGTTCTTATGGAAACTCATTGTAGTGGAGAAAGAGCCAAAAATATTGTGAGAAAGATTGGCTTTGATGGCCAAGCAATTGTTGATGCTAGAGGGCATGCTGGGGGAATCTGGTGTCTTTGGGATTCTTCCTTATGGTCGGTCCAAGAATTAGAAAGGGACTTTCAATTTATCCACTTGAGGGTCAGATTTAAAAATGAGGATCCTTGGCTTCTTACTGCAGTTTATGGGAGCCCGCATGTGCAAATAAGAAGGAGTTTATGGAGGAATATAAGGAACCTAGCTTCGCAATATCATGAGGCTTGGTGTCTTTTGGGAGACTTTAATGCTATTATGTTTGATCATGAAAGCAAGGGAGCTAGAGGTACTTCTACTGATAATCTCACCTTCCAGAATGTTATGCATGAATGTCAGTTGATTGATGGGGGTTTTGTTGGTCCGAATTTCACTTGGCAGCGGAATGGTGTGTATAAAAGGTTAGATAGGGTGTTGTTTAATATGGATTGGAGAGTCAGGTTTCCTCATATGACGGTTCATCACTTACCACAGTTCAAGTCAGATCATAATCCGTTATGGCTAAATTTTGCTGAAGATCACAACATCAACCGTGGTAGACGTCTTTTCAGGTTTTTGGTTTCTTGGTTGACTCATGAGGATCTGCCTCGGGTGGTTAAGGATCATTGGGACAGTTCTACATCTTGGCAGGACAGAGTGGAAAATATAAAGTTGGCTCTCTTAGATTGGAATCAGAATGTTTTTGGGAACATCTTCAAGAGGAAAAGGGAACTGATGCGTCGGCTTAATGGTATTACTCATGCTTTGGCGAATGGTCCGAATCCTTATCTTGAGAGGCTTCAAAGGAATTTATGGTGTGAGTATGACCAAGTGCTTGTTCAAGAAGAGGTTCTTTGGTTTCAGAAGTCAAGATGTAAATGGATGAAGTTTGGTGACCGAAATACTCGCTTTTTTCATGTAACTACTGTTATTAGACGCAAAAGGAACAGAATTGAAAGTCTTTTGGATGAGGATGGGAATTGGATTGAAGATCCGGTTCAACTTGAGGACTATGCTCAAAGTTTCTTTTGTAATTTCTATTTGGACAACGAGGTGGCAGATGTTGTCTTCATAATGCTTTTCCTAGACTTACTGATGATCAGATCAGGTTACTGCAGGCGGATGTGTCTAGTTTGGAAGTGCAAAGGGCGATCTTTTCTATGGGAGCTTATAAAGCGCCTAGAAAGGATGGCTTCCAGCCGCTTTTCTATCAATCGCAATGGGGTACGGTTGGCTCTTCGTCGTGCTCTCTAGTTAAAGAGAGTTTCCAGAATCCGTCGAAGATCAAAGAGATTAATGAGACTCTTATTACTCTTATCCCGAAGATTGATGAAGTTTCATCCTTAAAACATTTGAGGCCAATCAGTCTGTGTAATGTGTCTTATAAAACTATTACGAAGATTGTGGCTTCGAGGTTGAAAGAAATTATGGACCATATTGTGGGACCTACACAATGCAGTTTTGTTCCTGGCAGGCAAGGGTGTGATAACATTATAATCACTCAGGAGGTCATCCACTCAATGATGAGGCGTAAAGGGCGGAAAGGGTTTATGGCAATTAAAGTGGATATGGAAAAAGCCTATGATCGTATCAAATGGGATTTTATTATGGATACACTCAAGGATATTGGAATCCCAGTTAAACTAATCCAAATTATTTGGTACTGTATTTCTTCTTCTCAGATGAGCCTTATTTGGAATGGCGATGTTCTGGATTCTTTCAAACCTGAGAAAGGTATTCGGCAAGGTGATCCGATATCCCCATATCTTTTTGTTCTTTGTATGGAGAGGTTGTCTCAGCTAATTAAGGTGGCTACTGAAAATGATTTCTGGAAACCTTTTCAACTAGCTAGAGGAGGCCCGAAGCTGTCCCATCTTGCTTTTGCGGATGATTTAATCCTCTTTGCTGAAGTTGGTATGGATCAGGTTGACTGCATATCTACTTGCCTCGATCTGTTTTGTGAGAGCTCTGGAAGCCGTGTTAATAAGGATAAAACTCGTATCTTCTTTTCTAGGAATGTGAACGCAAATGTGAGACAGGAAATTAGTGAGGCTTTGGGTTTCCAACGGACTGATGACCTAGGGAAGTACTTGGGGATCCCTCTGTTTCACAAAAGAGTCTCAAGGAATACCTTTGGTTATGTAATGGAGAAAGCATCTCAGAGACTTAGTCTTTGGAAGTCTAGGACGATGTCTTTTGCTGGTAGATTGACGCTTACTAAATCGGTTTTGAGTGCCCTCCCGTCTTATATTATGCAAACTACTTTACTTCCCCGACAGCTTTGTGATGCGTTGGATAAGAATTGTCGCAATTTTATTTGGGGAGATGTTGGTGATCAAAAGAAACTCCACTTGCTTGCTTGGGATAAAGTCTGCATGCCAAAAGGACAAGGTGGGCTTGGAATCAGGAAATCTCGTCAGCTCAACTCGGCCTTCATGATGAAGTTGGGATGGGGGTTGATTCATGATAAGGATGCTCTTTGGGCCCAGGTCCTTCGTTCTAAGTATGGTTGCGGTAATAATATCATGCCTCAGGTTAAGCAGAAGCGTGGTGTTTCAAATGTTTGGAAGGGAATCAGTTCGTCATGGAATGATGTTAACCAGAATATTATATGGAGAATTGGGGATGGTCAAAAGATTCGTTTCTGGTGTGATGATTGGGTCCCTAAGACTGGTTTGCTGCTAGATAATGCCTTATGTACTTTGAATGAGTTTGAGCTTGAGAAAAAAGTCTACGAGTTTGTCCTCAGTAATGGTGCCTGGAATGTGTCTTTATTAAGAAGCTGCTTGCCTAATCCTATAGTTGACGCCATCATGGGAATTGTCCCGCCTGCGCTGGATGGAAGTGTTGATTCTGTTGCTTGGTGTCACTCGAATGATGGTAAGTTTAGTATTTGCTCTGCTTATAACTTTTTAACTGGAAATTTGCCTGGTTCTGTTTCGCAGGTTTTTAAACTTGTTTGGAGCTGGACGGGACCGGAACGGATTCGGTGCTTGCTATGGAAAATAGCTGCTGATGTGCTGCCGACAAATTTTTTCAGAAGGAAGAGACACCTTACTGATGATGCTTTCTGCCCTCTCTGTGGCCTTGAAGAGGAGACAACTTTACATGCCATGAGAGATTGTGAAGAGACTCAGCGGCTATGGAGGCTTATTGTTTCTAGTGGACTGGATCCTCTTTTCTTTTCCATGGATCTAGAACAATGGTTAATATGGAACTTGAAGAATAGTTTGGGTGGTTTTGATAAAAAGGAGTGGAGAGTCATTTTTGGATGCATGCTTGACCTCCTTTGGATGAGAAGGAACAAGAAAGTGTTCGAAAATGTCCCTCTGGACTCGTTTTCTTTTATGCGAATGGTTTGGGGAAAAATTAGAGCTGTGTTGCAGTCTCTACAGAAAACTGATTTTGTTTCTGTTGAGGTGAATAATGAGCGTGGTGCTGATATTAAATGGGTTCCGCCACCACGGCTATGGGTGAAACTTAATACTGATGGGTCTTGGCAGAATGGAGGTGCTGCGTGTGGTGGTCTAATTCGAGACGAAGATGGGAATTGCTTACTGGTGTTTGCAGCAAGGTTGGGATCATGCTCTATTATGCAAGCTGAGCTTTGGGGTATCTTGATTGGAATGCGTTTACTGATTGGCCGTGGGTACCAGAACTTTATAGTGGAAGCTGACTCTAAAAGTGCTATCAATTTTATTCTGATGGGATGCAGTCCTACTCACCCTTGTGCAGTTTTTGTTCGAAAAATTAAAGACTTGGCCCAGGGATGTGAGGCGTGCTTTAGACATATATACCGGGAGGCAAATGTTCCTGCAGATTTGCTCTCTAAATATGGGCACAATGTTTCACAGGATGTGGAGGTTTTTAATACTGCTCCAGCTATTATTAGTTTGGCTTTGTTAGCTGATAGGAGTAATACTAGTTTTAGTAGAGGTTTTTAGTCTGTTGTTTTCTTTTCTGGGCTTCTAAGCCCCTTTGTGTCATAAAAAAAAAAGTTAGGTGGGATACATTGTTTTTTTTTTATATATAAAATTGATGTTATTCTTGTAATGATGGAGTTACTTTCATTTTTGAATAATTTACTTATTAATATCATGGTTCATTGTGGTAAGTTTTATATTGATTTTAGTGTCCAAACAATAATTATGAAATTATGTATGAATGTTGCTTTATTTTGAAATTTTAATATTGCAATACAAATTCTTATCATAAAATTTTGGTATATGATTCAAAGGTTAAGTACAACTTCGTAATGAATATTTTTTTTATAAAAATATATATTATATTTTTAATGTTTTTGATTTATATATGTCGCCTTCACATCCAAAAATTCCTAGTTACGTCCTTGCACATATCAGTTCCTAATAGTATATACTTATAGATCTATATATCATTAGTCTAAAAATATTCAAAACTTTGTTTATGTATGAGATTACTGTATGAAATACTATTTTAGATTTTTATTATAATAAAAAGTAATAGAAATCACACTTGTTAAAAAAGTTAGTTGCGCATTTAATTTTTTCAAATTTATAAAGTTATAAAAAATGTAGGTACTTTAAAAACAATTGCATTAGAAAAAAAAAACAAAAATGAAATTAAATTACTATTCCCTCCAGTTCTTATTATAAGCACCTTTTTTTGTGAGAAAGAAAGGAGACTTATAATAAAGATCGGAGGGAGTGCTTATTATAAATATCTTAAAAATAATTATATTGATAATATAAAATTAGCTAAATTCTTGTTATATTAAAAATCGGAGAGAGTCTATATCTAATGCCTACCTCAATCGGCAATAGAAATGCAATAACATGTGATAAAAACCGTGAACATCACGAACAGTCCTTCAATTCAGTTCCAAATTTTAAACGTGGCCAATTTCGAAAGGAACATCGTCATGCGCTCAGTATTCCGTGACGAAGGTGCTTCTACATGCATTGGTTTTGGTGCTCCTTACTCTTTTTTTTTTTTTTAAATAAATATAATATATTAAAAAAATATGTTTTGGATTTTCTGTGTTTTTTTTATGTGCATATTTTTTTTATTTATATTTGAATTTTTTATTATATGTTTCATGACACATAAAAAAATTATATTGAATAAATCTGTATTACAAATTGACATATTTTAATAAATCTGCATTATAAATATGTATTAAAAAATATTCCGAGTAAATCTAAAAAGAATTTAAAAAAATAAAAATGCCGGGAGCATCTTATGTGCCAGGAGCATTATATAATTTCCCATAATTTTCAAAAAGGAACACTGGAACTTCAATGTAGAACTTTCCCATCCGGCGAAGCTACTTCGCCACTTCTGGTATGCTTTGTGGGGTCTTTAGTTAAATTTTACCGTCATTAATTTTTATTTTTTTTTGGGGTTTTACTTTGGTAACATATGAAAATAAAGAGTTGTTGTATCTTTTTTTACGTGGCCTACTAAAAATAGTTACCTGTCTTTTTTTGCCACGTTAGCTAGGCATATTTTTAAGGCTTACTTATGTCACAAATCCTTGAAATTTGGAATACTTTTGTGTATTTTGGTAGCATGTAACATCCATCAGAATCCTAGTAAGACGCAAGAGGTGTGGTACCACGGCACGTGTGCCGCGTGGGCGAATATCCTGTATTTATTTTTTATTTTTTAATAAATTAAAAAACTAAAAAACTTAATATTTTTAAAGTTTTAGTTAAAGAAAAAAGAAAAAAAAATTATTGAAGAGAGGGATCATCTTCGTCCGTGTGACATTACGCAACATCATATGACCAACCTCCTTCGTCTGACTATGATTCTAACAAAATTGACCATAATTGATAATAGGGGTATATAATAAACTCAGAAGTAACTTCAGGGAGTCGAACATTAAAAAAAACTTATGGGACTTGTGACATAATTAAGTCTATTATTAATTTATAAGTTTTGCAATTAGGTCCCTAAGATATCTATGTAAAAATATTATTTTTATGCATGTAATTTACCCAAAGTACCTCATTTTAATTTTTTTATAGGCAAAGTATTTTTTATTTTTTATTTTTTTACTGGAATAGGGGGGAGATTTAAATTCACCAAATGGTAACACCGAGGATCGAACCCGGAACTTTTAACTCTCAAGCCTCATTTTAATATTATTATTTTATCATCTACCCAAAATGACTTCTTTTTAATATTATTTTTCATCTACCCCAAATACTCTCGTTTAAATAAAGGTCAGATGCATGAAAAAATTCACACACCCTTCGTTTAATTTAGGTACCAGTATAATAAATTAAGATAGTTGTTTTTGAATGAGTAAAACACCAAACACAAAATTAAATATCAATTAGAAGAGTTTCTACTTTGATTTTCACTTTGATCCTAAAATCATAACTAGGTCGTTTTTATCAGATCTTGTAACCAAAGAAATAAAATATAACTCCCCCTAATATTTCCAACCCTTCAATTTTATTTTATTTTTTGCTAATTAATATAACTCATGATATTTAATCAGAAAAATAAAATAGACATTCCATTGATCTCTAGGAATAAGCATCAAATAATAAAAATAGATGAAATGAGATTCATCATAAATAGTAACTAAATATCTAAGAAATTGAAGAATTATGATGGAAAAGTTGAGAGGCTGGTTACCTTGAAACCATATGTTTCCACCGAAATTGGGATAAGGAGGAGTGATTTCATAGAGAGAAAAAGAAGTTGTTGCAATGGAGTGGCGTTAGTGATTTTTCGGGGTAAACAGAGTGGTTGGGAGATGTATCATATTTATTTTTGTTGCAAAAGTTAATGAATATCTAATTACAAATTCTAGGAGAAGCAAAAATATACTCCCTCCGTCCCTTAATATAAGACATCATTATGGTAGAATTGGTGTCCCTTTTTATAAGTCGTTTTAGAATATCTAGGTAATATTAAAGAGTTTATTCCAAATACACTCCTCATAATTGCATAGGGGTGATAGGATAATAATTACAATAGAGAGAGAAATGAATAAAATTGTAAAGTTTTAAATAGGGGTAACCTTGGAATGACAACATATTTTTTTGATAAATTTGAGAGTAATAATTATTTTTCTTAATCTACGTGAATTAGGTAGAAGTGACTTATGTTAAGGGACAGAATAAGTATTTCAAATCAGATGAGAAAGGTACTAGGAAATCTGAACTAGATGCAATTTCTCTTGAAATCTTGAATGGAATAAACTATTCTAAACTACCACCATATAAATTAACATTGAAAGAAGGAGTTCTCGTCATGTTATTGAAGAATGTGGACCAATCAAATAGTCTGTGTAACGGAACTAGGATGCAAATAAGAATAGTGAGAAATCTTGTACTTCAATGTCTCATCCTAACCCGAAATAAAGTCGGTGAATAGTTTTTATACTTAGAATGACAATGGTTTCAAGCAATGAAACACTCCTAATTAAGTTTCGAAGAAGAGAGTTTCTAGTAGTTCTATCATTCGCTGTGACAATAACAAGTCCCAATGCCAAATGCTATATAAAGTTGGTTTGTATCTACCAAGGCCAATTTTCACTTATGAACAATTATATGTGACACTAAGAGTCATATGTAAAGCATGATTGAGAATATTCTTAGAAAATCATGAATATATCGTTGAGAATTGCATTATCAATGTAGCTTTTTGGTGTACACCAAGAGTATCCTCTAAATGACAACTTCAGACTAATACCCTTCGAGGCGTAGAGATCACCGAAGTGAGTTTTGCCTCTACCAACAAAGCATTTTCCATACCCATGGCAGAGATCGAACTATCAATGTAGTTTATCAATAAAATTTTGCAAATGTAAATGAAATTGATTCAATTTAATTATTGACAATTCTCATAAAAATAAAATTATGCAGTTCATTTAAAATTGTCTATTGAATATTTTAGTTTAAAATATTTATTATGTGTAATGGGATGTTATCGAATATATTTGTTCATTCCCTGCATCGCATGAACAATCTAAACTAATAGGAAGTATAAAGAGAAGAAGTAATATAAAAGAAGAAATAAATAATTTATGGTGTAATTTGAAAGGAAAAAAAATAGTATAAATAAAAGTTTAAGTAAAAAGTTGTTTAAATATAAATAAATGTTTTTTTATTAATTGAGCCATAGTTCAAAATAAACTTAATTTCCCCTACCTTGTTCCCGTAACAAAAAATTTGTCTTAAAAAAATGTGAAAGTTATTTTATACTGTAATATATATTTATCTCTCCCCCTCTCTCTTTCTCTATCTAACTATATATATATATATATATATATATATATATATATATATATATATAATAAACACAAAACAGTAACAGTAAATAAATCTCTTTTTTAAGACGAAAGAGAGAGATGAATATTAGGGGTGTAAGTGGTCCGGTCCCGGACCGCGAGACCGGTCAGATCGGACCGGACCAGACCAAAAAATACGGTCCGGTCTGATCTCGCGGTCTGGTCCGGTCTGAAAATATCTGGACCGATCTACCATTGGTCCGGTCCGCGGTCTGGAAAATTTTTGGACCGCCAAGACCGGACCGGACCGATAGCTGAAATATATATATATATAAAAAAAATAAAAATAAAAAACTCACACAACCTAAATTATTGTATGCTGTCCAGTGGGAAAAAAGGATGGAAATATTATGTTTGATGCTTAAAAGCCTAAATTATTGTATGCTGTCCAGGATATCCAGTGGGAAAAAAAAAGAAGAAGAAAAAAACAGGTTTTTTATTTTTTTTATTATTGTGGTCTAAATAGACCGGACCGGACCGGACCGGACCGTTCGGACCGGTCCGGTCTTTACAGATGAATAACGTCAGGACCGGACCGGACCAGACCACACTAATTTAAACGGTCCGGTCCCTGAAGTCCATGAAAGACCGGACCGGACCGGACCGTTACACCCCTAATGAATATGATTGATGGCAATTTGACATCTTTATGATCACACATCTCATGTGAAAAATAATAAACAGCACAGAGCAAAAGAAAGTGTCTTCTTCTGCATTAATAAGATATATTAACACCCGTTTCATTATTACTTGCATCTAGTTTTTACAATTTTTGGATATTTATTTATCAATATTACTCTTGTATTAATACTACTTACACTCATATATCTAATACTCACACCTCAATCCTATTCCTAAAAACCTTCAATCATCAGTATTCATAGCCATCACCTTCAACTTCTCATCCTCAACGCATATAATCATCTTCAACCTCTCATCTTTCTCATTCAATTTCATAAAAATTAATTAATGTCCCACAAAAAATAATAAATACATAGAATTAATTTTGTGAATAAGGTTTAGTTTGATTCTTTTAAAAAATATCGTTGAATCAAAGAGATTTTGATGAAGACAAATAAATCATGAGATATGTTCTCGGCCAAGGTTTTGATAAAGACAAATTTATCAGCTCGGTATGCTATGAAGTATCTCGGATCTCGGCCAAGTTAATCAAATCAGCTCAGTGTGTTGATCTCTGATCTCGGCCATCGACGGAGACAAATGGATCCGATCACTGTGATGTCGAAGTCAAAATTCCTAGATGCGCTTGGTGTTCACGCTCGAAAGGCTAAAGATCGGATTGTTGTGTTGATGAAGTCGAAGCAGCTCAGGCGTGCTTGGAAGTGATCAATCCGAGCTCTCGCTCTCAGTGCAAAGCAGTCGGCGAAAGATCAGCTCGGCCAACTAAGATCAGATACGCCATTCAAGTCCCCAAGCTCGAACAAATGCCAAGCTCGAACAGATGTCAAGCTCGGCAATACTGTTCATCTTCTTCAACAATCAGCAGTACGGCGCCACTAGCATCTCTTCATTTTTGTATTGGCTTTACCGTACTGAGTGTGGCTGGTGTAACACCCCAATTTGGACATAGAATTTTCACTAAAAATTTGCGCCATTTTTTTTTTATACATTATCTAAGTCGATTCGGTTGAATTCTTTTACCAAAAAGATCTTCATAAATACAATTTAATTTATTTGGTTTACAAAAATGTTTTGGTACTTAGACTTGCGTCATAAAATTCTATTCCCAAAAAGAGATGTTAACATCCAACACATTTCCAAAAACTCATTTTCTCAATGTCATATTTAGTCGATGGTTAACTTGCGGAAAAATAGTTTAATTACTTTATGAACATGATATATAACAAAGAAACTTCTTTTATTTCATTTAAATTAATCCATATTACAACTGGGGTTACATTCGGGATAGAGTAATCATGTCCTACCCATCCAAAGATGGAATACAAAATAAGACTATCCCATACTACTAGTCTTCATCAATCTTCCGCTACACTGTCTGAAATATTCCTTGATTGCTGCTTTTGCTTCCTCCTCATATATACGTCATCTCGTGATCCTCTTCCGACTTGAGCAACCGCTACTCGAGATAGTACATGATCTGTCATCTGTGAACATTGTTACCCAATGTCCACAGGAAAGGGAAATAGAGAGAGTAAGCACTTCCGAACGATATGATCGTCGACGGCGCGGGCTTACAATAGGGGAATATTAAGATCATGCAAGCATATCATAGCGTACATCATTATTATCATTACCTTATTCCATTTAATACCATAAAGTCCTTTCCAAAAAGGGTATACCTCATAACTGTTATAATTAATTATCTTTAAGCTCTAAGTTTTATTATCGTAACCACCGGAAATTTGTGAAGGGGTCCACCACTGAGGCTCAAGGGTTTGGTAGCACACACGTTACATCTCCTCCATCATTCCAACCACATCCTAGTTCGGAAAGCAGATGGGACGCACAGGAACCCTAACCATGCTGGCATCGAATGTCGAAGGGTACGCACCAAAAGTATCCAACAACCGAAGTAAAATCATTTCATCAATACAGTTCCAAAAATACAGCGACATCTAGCCCCATTCGGGTTCCCTCTCACCATCTAAGATTTGCTCAAGGGGGCGACAGCGCTATCTCTAGTTGATCGTGCAGTTCTTCGCTACGACGTTGCCTACCACCGAAAGGTAAGTTCTTGTAGTCTTGTCCCGCCTAGAGAAGCACTCGAGGCTTCTTGACGTTCAACGTCCTTGCCCTCCCCTATCGCAATCACCACTTGAAAGTACACCAGCCTCCAAGTATTCGGTATCTTTCCTCTCCACTACTTCACTCTCAACGCGTAGGTTTAGGAGAGGGGTTCCTAAGTCTTTTAAGTCTTTTAAGTCTTTTCTTAAACCTAAGTTTTGGTCGACCCATTCTAAGCCTTGCTTCTAACGGGCCTCGACCTCTAAGGGAAACATCAAACATCCTTCTACAGTACAGTGGATTCCACAAGACTTAGACCACGGCACAGTCATCCACGTGGCCAGTCACTTAAAGGGGATATTTAGTAAAGTTATTTTGTGCCGATTGCACCATCACTGTACACTAATATCGCTTTCGCAATTCCACATTATTCTTTAACCAGTCTTATATTTCATAATAATATTTCCAAGATATGCCAAATCCTTCTCATAGAACGACCGGTCGATAAACACAAAGAACTCTTTTTATAGGAACCACCGAACATTAATTTTTCTTTCCATAAGATAAACCGTTATTTCCAAAATATAATATACAATACAAAAATATACAACATGGCATAAATAATTAGCAACTGACATACAATAAATATCGAGGAATCGTGTTTTTCGTATAAACGGCAGGGATACACACTCAATTGCCGTTTTACTACTCGACCGATAGATTCCTAGTTCCGACTTTTGAGATGATACGGAACGTCCTAATATTACCCTACATGCCACTATGTCTTAAGAAGGCTTCTCTCTCACCTTGAGTTGAAGCTACAATTTAGTGTCCTCCTGAGTTGAAGTCACGTCACCCGAATCCGAACAATTTGAAAGTCTTTACCAAATAATATTTACAAATAATTCCATAAATAACTACTCAGCTCCAATTAAGCAAACCACAAGATACATATCCTTAACAACAATTTTCTTTATCACTTTTAGGAAATCCAAAAGACTTGAACCAAAAACTTCCAATACTTAAAATAAATCATACTTTACAAAATCAAAACCTTTAAAACGTCAATGGAAATTTTTAGAACTAATTATTAAATCAAAAGAGATTATTAACTCAAAAACGATAACAACAGCTACCACTCCAGGATTAACATAAGCCATTTAAAACAAATAACTTAAACCTGATGCAACCTTTTTAATCATTTGGACAGCCAAGAAACACATTTTTAAAATCAATACAAACACTTAACACATCAACAATCATTCTAAATTATGAACTCATTCACTTATCAAGTCAAAACAAGTTCTATTTTAAATATCATGCAACTATATAAAAAATCTTCCCTGGACAGCAGCAGGAAATAAAGTTGCATTACTTCACAGTTACCCAAAAATTCATTCTTTTCAATTTCCTACTAAAAGGTTCACCTCCAAATTCTAAAAATGAAATTAAGCTTAAGAAAATAATATTTTTCCATACTTATTCAATTATGGGCAGCACTTAAATTATTTCAATCCACTTTAAATCCTATAGACATACTACTAAGGTCAATATAAAACAAATCTGGACAGCCACTCAAACAAATTGCACTTACTCACAATTTTCATCAAATTAAAGTTCTAACCTCTATTTTCAAAGAACTAAGAATTATAACTCAAAATACTTATAACTTACAGAAATAGTTACATATAGATTATTTAGAGAAGTATAGTATCAATCAGACAACAATATTCACAGCATGCATTTACTTATCTAGTGAAGTACTATAACTTGCCTAAAGACTCTAAACATTATATTTTTACATCAGGATACAACCCACTTCTTATTTACTAAATTCAAACAATATGATAACCATACCCAAACATACACACATACATTAAAATCATTTTTATAATTACTTAAATCAATTTATCAAATTTAGACAGTATACAATACAAACTCAAAATCACTTTTACCAGACATTCCACATACAAGCACCAGTAAGACAACAATTTAGTAAACAACTAGAACATTAAGGCATACATTTACAAAGTCACTTTTATATTTCCTTTTTAACTCTATCTATAAAAAGTCTTAGCATAAAATTCACATATTGATTTAATCTAAAACAATTTCTATCATTGATGCAACTAATTTAGAATTTTGGACAGCATACATATTCTAACTTAAAAATTCATTTTCTCTTAAACAGAAAATCGAAAACACATGCCGTTTCTTCCTAAATTCTTATTACAACTTCTACTATAATAAAATGACTAAATTAAAACAAAATAAAATAGTTGCATCTGCTGTATAGCCACAGAAAAGTTGCATCAATTCAATTAAGGTTCAAGCAAACAATCCAAAACAATTCAGATACAATTCCTACTTATGCTACAACTTTAAAAATACTAATATATTTAAAATAAAATATCACTTTTTCATGCATCCTAAATTTCTAGACAGCAACTAAATATTTTCATAAGATCAAGCAATTAATCAAAACACTGATTTCTATTGATTTCTATATCATATTTGCACATACAAACAAGGTATCACTAACATTCTCCAAAAATAGTCTTTTGGGATCTTAAATAAATAAATTTTTCAGATTTTAAAAATAAATTCCTAGAATAAAAATGAAACTTTCAAAATTAGTCTTTTCCATATAAACATATAATATATTCTATAAACATACTAAAGCAATCATCAAATCAATTAGAAAAATTCAATAAAATTTAATTTCTTTTCCTAACAAAATTTCGACTAGCATGTATATAAAATTAGAAAAATATTTTCATTTCCTAAAGCATCCTTATAATATAATTACATCATTACATATACTAAGAACAATACAAGAGATCAAATTCTTAGCAAAATATAAAATAAACTTCTTTTTAGAAAATAATTCTTTTTTTTTTCCAGCAAATAACATTTACAAATATATAAATCACATACTCATATAATTAATCAAAAGAATACATGTTCTTATAGGTTTATAACAACTACCATATTTCCTATTCCTTTTAAACAATCAAATATAATTTAACTACCAATCATACAACAAATAAATTACAAAAATTATTTAAAATATCATCATAGACCTTACGGTCCAAAATAATTTTTTTTTTCCAGAAAATTTATTTTTTATTTATTCAATTACTCATTGTTCTTAAACTTAAATCCAGACAGCAGAAAATCCAATAAAATCAGATAGTAACAACTACATAAAAATAAATTTCATGACATATGATTCCATATACTTTATTTGCATCAAAATTTTCCAGAATATTATTTTATTTCTAAAAATCATTTTTAATTCCTTTCATCAGTTTCATTTCTTTCTTTAAGAAATTACTTATTCTTTTGAAGATTAACCAAAACTCAAGCACACATGAAATACAACATATAATATCATCTAATCATATATATACATACATATATGTCACACGCCCAAAATAAAGAAAATAAAATAAAAAATCCTTTTTAATTCCTTTTTAAATTTTCTATTCCCTTTATAAATCAACAATACAAATACACATACCAAAACACACAAATAAATCTTCAATCTTTTTACTATACATACCACGGTTCATACATATATACAGATACCAGAGATTAAAATTTTTCTATTTATCATTTACTCATTGATTATTATTTCTTAATACAAAGACATAAAACAATGAAAAGAAGAATACCAAATTATTTAATCTTACAAACTTTTTTCCAAAATTCATATGTTCTAAGAAACAAAATAAACCCAGAAAAATAAATTAATCAATCTCATCAGAATATTTAGTCATCTTAAGAATTTTAAGAAAAGGGGAGATAAATCCCTTTAAACACTCTTTTTGGTGTCCCTTTTCTCATTCTCATTTCATATGACTTAAGAACAATTTCATATATTCAAAAGTAACTTAAAAATGAAAATAAAAATTTAGAACTTAGCTATAGAAGAAATTGAGAAGGCTTAAACAAAAATATAAGCAAAATAACTTAAAAATAGCTTAATCAAATAAGTGATTTTGGGTTACCTCTACTCCTTAAGCCTTTTAGAAAACTTCAAGCAACCAAGCAAATTCTCCTTCCTCCCTCCTAGCTTACACGTCCCTCTCTCTCTTTTTCTCTCTTAGAATTTTATTTTTTTTCTCATGTAAAACTATCAAGTGTTAGTGTGTGAAAGATGTGGAACTAAGGCTCTCTATTTATAGGTGTTTGGAGATGCATTTCCCTTCATTTTCAGACCTAAATTTCGTGCCCCCTTCATCAAGCTTCATTCAAAAATTTTCAAACACTACTTGGAACATGAACTAGCATTAAATGGGATTTTGTTGATTCCTAAAGCATTTTAATTCATGGATTATTCTCACAAACTTCAGAACTATTCTTCCCCTCTTTCCACACTAATTTTGGACTGTGCATAATATTAGAAATAGGAGAGAAAAATTCTCATTGGTTCATTGTGGAGGTGCCTACATAATTACCCAATCACTTAATTATTTAAAATTAGATTTTCTACCTACTGTACAAAAATTTTCGCAAACAGTAAAATAAAAATTTTATTTTTACATATTAAGATTCTACATTTCAATATGATCATTTTCATAAAAAGTTTGTAATTTTTGGACCTACGGTTTGAAAGTTATGAATTTTTGAAGTCCTAAGGTCATTTCCTTCAAAAATACACTTTCTAAGCTTTCAAATAATTTAAAAATAATAAAAATACGAAAATACACTTAATTTGAATAATAGTACCCTATACAACTTCAGAAATGTATTTTCATTTTCCAAAATAAAATATTCTTTAGTCAAAAGGTTATTAAATGCATTAAAACCATACTTTGATTCTTAAAACTCAAAAATTCGTTCACTACTGTAGCAGTGATAAAATTTCGAAAACTCAAAAATAAAAATCAAAGCTTTACATTTTCATAATCTAGATTTCGATACGATCGTTTTGACATATCATTTGTAATTTTTCGACGTACGGTTGAAGAGATATGGATTTCTAAAGATAGGATACTCTAATCCATCAAAAATCATTTCATCTTTTAAAATCATTTAAATCAAATACTTTACCTTAAAAATATTTCATTTAAATAGGCTAGGGAAAACATTGGTATATAATATATATACCTATACATGTTACGTGTATACATATATATTTTCATATATATATATTTTTTATATAAACCCAGGTATCAAAATCAAGCATAATTTCCTAATTTTAATTATAAAATCACAAATAAATTGGGTAAAATTGTGGGTCTCACAGCTGGCGACTTTGTTTTTATCTCAAAGCGCCTATCTGTCGCCAAGTTTGAATATCAAATTGGATTTTTAAATCAACAGTGAAAAGGGACAGATTGGAACGTTGCTGTAACTTGGAAAATATCTGGGTATATTTGTTGAAAGGACAAGACGTGTCCCAAGATATTTTATCCTTTTTCGTACCTCCTGTGTGCTGGAAATTAGTATAAAAGGCGTGGCTTTTCTTCTCCAAAAATAGAGAACAGAGTAGAACATCATACACACATACAGTGAAGCAAAAAGAGAAAGAAGAAAAGAAAAAAACGCAGAATCAGAGAACGATAAAGAGCTAGAGAGAGAAACTGTTGCATCTTTGAAAAACAAGCTCAAATCGATTCTCTGCACATCCTTTCTTAACCGTTACTCATATGTTCTTCAAATTTTCAGAATCATACTCATTTGAGTTTCGGGTTGGAGCCATAATTATTTATTCATTCAATCTATGCTGTAAACAAGTCTTGAGAGGTTCTCAAGCAGTGGAAGTCTTGGAAGGTTTCCAAGCACAAGTCGAAGAGGATCTTCGCCCGGTGGAGCTACTTGAAGGTTTCAAGGAGGCTTGGAAGAGGTTCTGCCTACGGAAATCAAATTGGGGTAGAATCCAAGAGTTTGGTACTCTCTTGGAAGGGATAGGTTGAGTGAGGTTCATTCAATAATCCTTTGTAATTCTAACAATTTGATTTTGATAAAAGGCTCCCCAAAAGGTATTAGGGGGGACTGGACGTAGCTCACAAGGTTTATGAGTGAACCAGTATAAAAATCTCGCTGTCTCTTTATCTTCTTTACCGCTTTCAGCTTATATTCCGAGCACTTGTAATCATTTAGTTTAACTTCTGTTTGCTCGAATATTGCTTGCTGCAATCCGCTACAAAACTGAACTTTGTGTGTGCAGCTCGGATAATCGGTGGTCGGCTTAGATAACCGATTATCAGATTCTGCTCGGCCCAAAGTCAGCCTTTTTATTTTTAACCGCAAGCATTATATGACCGAATTCAATTTTATCCGAAAAATTGGTACTATCGCTTCCAACTACTATTCACCCCCCTCTAGCTAGTAGATTGCTAGGCCGCTTGTTGGTTTCCAACAAATATGATGGGAGACCCAAAACAAAAAAGATGATCAGGTGTCAATAAAATATCCCTAAGGATTTTAGGTTGTTAATAACGTTAATAAGAGGAGAAGATAAACTACAACTATTAAAACCTATTTTTCATATTTTAAAAAGTTGAATAAATTTATTTGGCTTATTTATGGCTTTGGTCCCTAAAAGTTCAGCGTGTTTTGGTTTTAGTCCCTAAAAGTTATTTTGACTGTGACTGATCCTTAATTTTTCAAACATTTTGGTTTTTGTCCCATCTATTAAAAAAAATCAATTATTTGTTGACGTGGTTAATGGAAACTCACACCAACAGCTACGTGGTGTGAGATAGCCCTAAATAAATATTGTGACATGGATGATTCAGGTCCATAAACGCAAAATTCTGTGTATGAGACCATTTTGCGTATGGGACCATTTTGTGTCCATGGATCTGTATCATCCACATCATATCAATTATTTGACGTATTCTCACACTATGTGACTGCTGATATGGTGTTTCGCTAGCCACATCAGCAAATAATAGTTTTTTCATAATGGAGTGGATCAAAACCAAAATGTTTGAAAAATTAAGGACCAGTCGCTGTCAAAATAACTTATATGGACTAAAACCAAAACACGCTGAACTTTTAGAGTTCAAAAGCATAAATAAGCCAATTTATTTTATTCTAAAAATGTGTTCAAAACTAAATTTAAGTCCCTTTAATCAAACATGTTTATTTCAACAATATAGTTTAAAAAAAAACTATTCCATCTCTCCCATAAGTTATATCTTTTTAGCTATTTTGTTTTGTCCTATAAGTATGTTCTTTTAGAAACTCAATATCATTTATACTTCTTTTTCCATGCATATCCCTACTTATTATATCATCTTTTTCATCATCCATCTTTTCATCTCTCTTCAATATAATCTTCATACATTTATTATTACTCTCTCCCCCATTATTAAGTGAGGGAATTTTAGTCTAAATATATCAAATTCTTACATCATTTACTCATTTTTTAATCTACGTAAAATTTTTATAAAAAGACTTTTCTACTTATTTAGTTGTTGGTTAAAATTAGGAAAAAAAAATTGATTATATACTGGAAGACGAGTCACTTGACCCAAGGTATCCTTGAACCCGTCACCTCTTGTATTGGATCTGCCCCTAATGTGTCTTTCTTTTCCCTTTTGTATCAATCATGATTCTGATTCAAGCATCTTAATGCAACTTTTTTAAAGTAGCTCTATTTTTTTTATGAATTTTAAAAAATTAAATGAAATCAACTAAAATTTTTAATAAGTATAATATTAGTTTTTTTTAATATAAATTATAGAAATTGGAGTAGTATTTCATAACCTCTCATATGATAGGGGATATGATGGGGCTAACAAACTAAAGCAATACACTGAGGAAAAACATTAATACGTCAAACCTTTTCTGCTACAAACGTCAAATGACATGAGGCACGTTTCCAATATCCTAATAAAACAAACAATAAATTTCACGTACAATATTTATCGTTAAGTTGCATATATTGATGGAACCTTAATAACTACTTAAATTTTATATTTCGTATTTGGCGAAACTATGTTGTCTAGACTCCATGGCCCAATGGATAAGGCGCTGGTCTACGGAACCAGAGATTCTGGGTTCGATCCCCAGTGGAGTCGTTTATATAATTTTCATTTTGCACGTTTTAGTATACTAATATTAATAGGAATATTTTATTGACACCTGATCATCTTTTATTTACACCCAAATTTTTTACAATATTTATACTATATTTTCAAAATTACCCCTACCTCCAAAATTAATTTTTTTTTCAGACTTTTTTACTTAAGTGGGGTAATTTTACAAACAATTTACAAAAAAAGGGTAGTTTAAAAACTATTTACGTAGGACCGGGCAGTCAACGAAACTATTTACGTAAATGGGGCAGTCAAAGTCAAAATCCAAGGTCAAATGCGTCATCCGGGTTGACGCAACCCAAAAGTGCCACGTGTCAGCTCCCCATTCGGCCTCCAGATTCCATTAGGATAAAAAAGTATAAAAAAAAAACAACCGACAGCTCTGCCACGTGGCGCAACCAGGGGGTTGCGTCACTGCGGCTGACGCAACCAAACGCGTCAACCGCAGTGACGCAACCCTCTGGTTGCGCCACGTGGCAGCGCGGTCCTCCCCGTTCCGGCCCATGCGTCTGTCCCAATCTACACGTTTTAAACCCACCTACAACCTACCCAATCCCCTTCTCCCCATTAATTACCTTCTCATATGAGTAATAGATTATGAACCCCAACTAATATCCCCAAACCCCAACTTTAGAAGTGAAAATACTATAATGCCCTAATTAAAAAAATTCTAAATTACAAACCCCAATTTTCAACCCCAAACCCCAAACCCCTTTTTTGCAATATGCATGAGTGGCCCAACCCAATAAGCAACAGAAGAAGTACATGGAGGAGCTGAAATCTGCCATGGAGGAGCACATGGAGCTTACGGCATATCTTGTCAGAAACTCACCTCTTCGCCTAGCTTACAGAAAATTCTCTTTCTGTTCATGTTGGTGATTATGTTGCTATTAAGATGCGTTTTTTTTTCACGGGACGAAGCTTTTCCGACTGTCCAGTGTCGGAAAAATAGTTTCCGACTCGGGACTCTCGGAATTTACATTAATTTTCCGACCCAGCAGTCTTGGAAACTATAATTTGAATTAACTTTGGATAATTATGATTAATTTTTCCGATACCTAGCTCTCGAAATTTTCAGTTTTTCCGAGACCCCGAAGTCGGAAAACTGAAATTTCGAGACTGGTTAGTCGGAAACTCAACACGGAAACGAGCCAGTTCTGTTTGTAGTTTAACTATGTCTTGAACACGCTTTTATCACTACATATGGTACCGAGATGAAGATCTGGGAACATGAAAAGTGTTGGAAGAGAAGTTACTTGTGTTATGTGTTGAGAAGCAAGTATTATAAGAGAAGTTATAGATGAAGAAGGATGTGACTGCTGCCATCTTTGCTCCTCTCCATTTTTGACATGAAGAAGGATGAAGATCTATGTCTTGAAGTTGGGGAGAAGAAGAGGGTGGAAATGGAGTTTTAATAATACTTTGGGGTACTTTAGTAATTTTATATCTAAAATTGGGGTTTGGGGATAGGATATGAGGTTTGTAATCTAACACTCTTCTCATATTATAAGAGCATCTCCACCCGTGAACGGGTTTTTCGTTCTTAAATGGACCTCACATATTATTTTATTATTCTTCACATCTTTCCATACTGCTAAGAACTTCAACCATATTTTCACTCCACCCATGAACCTACTTTTCGTTCATAAATGGGTCTCATTACATACTCCACACTCCTAATATTTTATTATAAATATAACCACCATCAACTAACCAAATTTAAAAAAAAAATGAAAAAAATTACCTAAATTTGTTCCACCAAAATACATTAAAAATAAGATAAAAATACATTAAAAATAAGATTAAAAATTATGAAAAACAAAAAAATACATAAAATACTCCCTCACCTCATAACTCTCTCCTTAACCACACGTACTCTCCCTCACCAGTCACCACATTGACATAACTCACTCACTCAGCCACACATCAAACTATCAAAGTATCCTCACCACAGATTACCCAAAAAAAAAAAAAAGTACCCTCACCACAAAACTCAGCCTCCTTCTCCGTCCCTCACACTTCTTCTCTCCTCCTCTGTCTCCAGGTGTAACATCCCAAACTTAATTCCTAGTATAATTGATGATGGGTCAAGCTTAGAGTGAAGGAAATAATGATATTGAGTAAAGATAGTGGATTGAAGGCTTGTTTTAGGATTAATAACATAGGATCTTGAGAAATTTAAAATAAAAGATTTACAACTCGAAACACAAATTTCACCGTTGGATATGAAGATAAGAGCCTTAGGAAGGTTGTCACCAAATTTGAGCAAGATCCAACGGTTAACGAAAAGTTAAGGCTGTTCGAATGCGAAGGTTGCTGTCAGATTTCAGCAGTGGATATCGATGTGATGATTGTGCATATCGATGTTGGACATCGATATCCATAGGTGGATATCGATATCCACGACTTGCAGAACCAGTTTTTAAGTTATTTGGCAGGGTTCATTTGGGGGAAAAATCAAATAATCACTCGATCTCTTTTAAGAAAAGCTAGGGTTCTTCATTTCCCAACCTCAAACCTCTTGATTCTGTATCAAATCGCCTCTTCCCTTCATCAAATCAAGAGTTCTACTTCTCTCCATCATCAACATCACTCATTTTCTCTCTCCCCTAGGGTTCCATTCTCCATCATCAAATCCACCAAGAACAAGTGGGATTTCTCCATTCCATCAACAAATCTCTTCCTTCTTCACTCCAAGTAAATGTTTAATGCCATGGATTCCTTCTTTCTCCCTCTAATTCGAGTTCTCTTTCTCTCTCCTCCACCCATGGTGGTTTTTGATTCTAAGCCATGGAAGCTCCACTTTTCTTGAGATTTGGCATGACCTATGACATGAATGCTAATCTTCTCTTTTTATGGCACTTGTGCTAGGTTCCTCACTTTTCTTTTGGGTCATCACTCAATTGGTGGCAAGACTCTCAAGCTTAAAGCAAGTGTAACCGCCTTATCTCTAAGTGTTGAGGTAAGGAGTGGGTATTAGTGAGTATTACCATACTCTGGGGAATAGTTTATAGTATGTATATAATGCTTGCTAAGAGTTAGGTGTTAGTATAAGGATTAGGAAACCTAAGTTAGAAAATAATGGTAATATTAGAAACGAACTTAGTGTAACTCTATGATGGGGAATAGGAAATATAATTTGATTAGGCAAACCAATAAATTGAACTAGCTAAATGCATGATCTTGCTACTATATGTTATTATAGGTGCTACTTGGGAATAATTGTTAAGTGCTAATGTGTAGGATATTCTAGGTGCTTATCTGAGTTGTTGCTAATTGTTATATATATTTGGTGTATTCTTGATAATTATTGTGAACTGTTCATTTGCTGCTCTAAGTGTTTAAGTGTTGTGAATTGTAATTGTGTTTATTTACTAGATGGTTTATATGAGATTATTAGGAATGATGTGTTTGCTATTGTATATTGATATTTGTTGCTTGTTATGATTGTTTGGAAGTGGTGAGTATGTTGGCCTTTGACCTGAGGTGACATACTTTGTAAATATGGTAAGTATGTGGGCCTTTGACCTTAGGTGACATATTTACCATGTGTGTATAGAGTGGGTATGTTGGCCTTTGACCTGAGGTGACATACTTTGTGAATATGGTAAGTATGTGGGCCTTTGACCTGAGGTGACATACTTATCATGTGTGTATAGGGTGAGTATGTTGGCCTTTGACCTGAGGTGACATACTTTGTAAACTGGGGATGTATGTGGGCCTTTGACCTGAGGTGACATACATCGTAAATGAAAATTGGAAAATTAAGGAAATGAAAAGGATAGGAAGAAAGGAATGAAGAATGAAAATGGAAAAAAAAAATACAAGAAACATAAGATAGGAAGGTTTGTAGAAGGATATAACAAGATAATTTGGGATTGTATTAGAAGTGTACTAGTAATAATAGGACAACAGGGTATGTAAAACGAGTTAAAGAGTTAGGTAATTAATGGGTAAAAAGGAAACTGAAGTAGGAGCATAGGTGGATTAGTCGGATAGGTAAAATGAACTATAACTTAGGAAAAATAATGGAATCAAAATATTGATGCATGTTGGTATGAATGTGGCTGTTGTGAAATTGATTGAACTATGTGGTAATTGTGTGTGACTTGGTCGGTTATTATGTCATATTGGAAACTGCTTTTCCCATTTTATGTGTAATGCTCACTCCTTACTATTTCCACAGGTACTGCGATTGAGCTAGCACAGCCCCCGGCCGAGCAGGTTCGCTCTCCCTCACAGGGAGAGTAAGTCATATTAGTTGAGTCGTGTGTCTCGTCCTGACTACTTTTGGGATTTTTGTATATGATGATGATTAGGTGTATGTACTGAAAAACATCATTTTGGGGTATAGTCAGGACCCCTCCTTGTGGGAAGGGAGTAATTTTGGAGAATTTCATGGAATTTAAATAACTGCTAAAACTTGTATTAGTTTATAATTTTCCGCCGCACTGAAACTCTGATATAAATGATTTAATATATAATTTGGCCTTGATGGCTTTCTGATTTCACTTGAATTATTAAATTAACAGGTTTACAGGAAAAGAACTCATTTTTGAAATGTCCATATTACAAAGCAAACTCTGTCCGTTTTGACAGAGATTTTCATAAGTTAAAATGGTATTAATCAGAAAAATTTAAATTCACTATTTTATTATGGGTATTTAAGGGTAATTATTTAGGGTGTTACACCAGGCGCTCCTCCTCCGTCCTGTATCCTTTCTCTCCTCCTCCGTCCCTTCCACAACTCAATCTCCACATTCGCTGCTCTCCTTGAGTCATCGATGGCTGCATGCAATTAGGACCAAAATCGGATCTGATCACCAGTTAACCAAATCGGTGGCTATTTTGATTCTATATTGACTTTGATGTGTATTTTTTTTTAAGATCTGCCTTTTTGTTGTTTGATTTTATTTAATTTTTTTTTCTCCTTTTCATATTGTAATTTGTTTTGAGGGATCGGTGTTGTGTTGTTGTTGCGTTTATTGTCCTCATCTGGATCTCATTTGTGTTCAATTCTTTGTTCTCAACAAAATATAGCCGTTGGTTTCCATGATTTTTCATTATTGTTCTGTGTTGTTGATAATCTTCTCTCTCCTTCCTTCTATTTTTTTAATTAAAATATTCACCCTCTTCAGCACATGAACTCGTTACCTAACTAGTGGATAGTAGCGAAAAGTGGACGAACGTAGATAGCCTCCACCGGTGATGAACCTTTACGAACCTTCATAAAGGAATGAACGAACGGAAATTTTAACCGTTGGAGATGCTCTAACTTCCACCAACTCCCTATAAATTACTATTTACAACACCCTCTTTCCATACTTCTCTTCCATACACCAAATTATTTACTCCTTCTCTTCCCCTCTTCCCCACGGTGGTTTATACTTTTCTTCCCCACTATTACAATTTCTTCTCTTCCCCACTCATCAAATTTACACACACATAATTTTTCTTCCGGTTTGAAAAATAAGCAAAAAAAAAGCGAGGAACTTCTTTTCTTTTCGGTCATCCTTCTACATAATTTTTTTTATACTCTTCCAGGTAAATTTTAATATTTTGTGAATATTTTTTTTATTTATGCACTTGTAGATAAAAAGTGATATTATTTGATTAGCTATTAGCATAAATTTATTAATTTTATGTTGAGCTATCAGTTAGATTGTAAAATTTTTTTAGTTTAGTTACATTTTATATTTTTTTATGTATTAGTTAGATTATAAATTTTTTTAGTAATCAGATTTTTTTGTTTTTTATGTTTAGCAATCAGATTTTTTATTTTTTATGTTCAGCTATTATTAGTAGTTAGATTTTAAATTTTTATTAGTTAGATATTTTATGTTTAGGTATTAGTTAGAATTTTTATTTATTTATTACTTAGATTTTTAATGTTTAGGTAAGACTTAGATTTTAATTTTTTTTTATATTTTAAAATTTATTTACGAAATTATTTTATTTATTTTTATATTAATGTGTACATCTTTATTTTATTTTTTGCACAATATTTATTATTATTATTTAGGTATTATCAAGCTCTAATTTTTTTATTTTTAATTTAATTTATTACTTTAATGCATTTAGTGGTCAGAATTTTTGACTTTTTTATTAGTTATATTTTTTATGTTTAGCAATTAGTTAGATTTTAAATTTTATTTTAGTTATATTTTTTATTTTTTATGTCTAGCTATTAGTTAGATTATAAATTTTTTTAGTAATCAGATTTTTTTGTTTTTTATGTTTAGCTATCAGATTTTTTATTTTTTATGTTTAGCTATTATTAGTAGTTAGATTTTAAATTTTTATTAGTTAGATATTTTATGTTTAGGTATTAGTTAGAATTTTTATTTATTTATTACTTAGATTTTTAATGTTTAGGTAAGACTTAGATTTTAATTTTTTTTATATTTTAAAATTTATTTACGAAATTATTTTATTTATTTATATATTAATGTGCACATCTTTATTTTATTTTTTGCACAATATTTATTATTATTATTTAGGTATTATCAAGCACTAATTTTTTTATTTTTAATTTAATTTATTATTTTAATGCATTTAGTGGACAGAATTTTTGACTTTTTTATTAGTTATATTTTTTATGTTTAGCAATTAGTTAGATTTTAAATTTTATTTTAGTTATATTTTTTATTTTTTATGTTTAGCTATTAGTTAGATTATAAATTTTTTTATTAGTTTAGTTAGATTTTTTATGTTTAGCTAAACCTTAAATTTTTTTTATTAGTTTAGTTAGATTTTTTTTTAACGTTAAGCTATTAGTTAGATTTTAAATTTCTTTTGTTAGATTTATATTTTTTTGTTTATCTATTTGTTAGATTTTAAATTTTTATTAGTTTAGGTATTATTAAGATTTAGAGCGTTATTTTTATTAGTTAGAATTTTTTTTATTTTTATTTGTTTAATTACGAAATTTGTTTATTTATGTTATTTACTAGTTTGAATTGTTATTAATTATTTACATTATTGTTTATATAGGTACAAATGGCAGGACGTGTGCTTAATCCTGGTCCTGAGGACGATTCAGTCTTATTTTTACAAGATAAACATGTGTTCTCAGCACGTATGAAACGGTCGCCCGGATCGTATTTTACGCTGTCGACGTGCACAGCAATTTCATGCTGGAATTGCTGATATTCATCCAGCTTTGGTAGAGAATTTAAAGCGTAGTGGATTTTATTGGGTTGCAGAGATGATGTTATTTCATGTTGATCATAGGTTAATTTCTGCATTAGTCGAGCGATGGAGGCCTGAAACTCACACGTTTCACATGTCTTTCGGAGAATGCACTATCACGTTAGAGGATGTTGATGTTTTGCTCGGTATCTCAGTGGAAGGAAGAGCTGTGATTGGTAGTACATCTAGTGATTGGCCAACACTTGTGGAGCATCTACTAGGAATGCGTCCACCAGAAGATGCTTTGAGTGACAGTGAACTGAAAATGGCATGGCTGGAGGCAAATTTTGGCCACTTTCCAGAGGGTCATGAGCATAATGAGTATACCAAGCTAATTTATGCACGTGCATTCATATTAAGATTACTTGGAGGTGTTATGTTCGCAAATCACTCAGGAACTTTTGTGCAATTGAGGTTTCTTTGTCTCTTAGAAGACCTCGACGAAGCAAGAAATTATAGTTGGGGATTGGATGTGTTGTGCTTTCTATATCGTGAGTTATGTCAAGCCACCAACTACGCTCGAAAAGATATTTGTGGTTTTCTTCCACTCATACAATTATGGGCTTGGGACAGATTTCCTTCTATCGCCCCGGTATTAAGAACAATAAACGAAGATGAGTCTGTTCGACAAAATAACACAGCATATGGTACACGGTAAATACATGTCAATTCTTATTATTATTATGTTTATTATCATCATCATCATTATTTTTGTTGTTGTTATTAATATTTCATTTTTTTCTGGTTTTTGATATTATAGGTGGGTGCATGGTCAGAATTATAGCAGACCTTCCCATCCCTTGAGTTGGTACAGGGGGAAATTTGATCAATTTATGGAAAATGATGTGCGTATATTTATTTTTATTCTCTCAACCCTCATTTCTCGTATTAGGCTCGTAACTGTTGTTGTTAATCTGAAAATGATATTTATTTGTAGATTGTGTGGGAGCCATACTCGGCACTTGACTTGGATACCTTACCACATTTGGTGTTACAAAACAAAGATGCTTGGAGATCTCTATGTCCACTCATATGTTACAATATTGTTAAGTGGCATCAACCAGATCGAGTCATGCGTCAATTTGGCATGCATCAACACATTCCTCTTCAACCATCCCAGCCAGAAGATTTGCATCAGTTGACCCTCAGAGGAAAACAAAATATTAATTGGGAAAATCGCTTGCAAGATATAATTAACAAGTGGAATAACAGGAATAAAAAAATTCAGTATAGCGAGCAACAAAATGTCCCTTTGGGAAGACAATCCGAATATATGATGTGGTATTTGCGTATTACAAGACGTTGGATGACAGAGTATGGTGCTAGTCAAGGCCACGTGGTAATCTTAATTAAAATATTATATTTATTTCGTATTAGAATAATCACATTATATTCAAATATTATATTTATTGCATATGTCCTTTCAACAAAGTATTCAACCAATTGATTATACATCCATTTCACCAGTGATGTAATTGGTAAACTACGAGCATCCTTTAAAAGCTTGTTGACACATTCTGACAAGTTTGTTGTCATGTGTCCATATCTTCGCTCATTTTCATCACAAGCTAGTAGCCATTGCTCTTTTGGTATGTCGTCGACCCATTTTTTTATTTCTTCACTTTTGCTACGGAGTCTGTTTAACTTCCTTTCCATGGTAAATTGGTCAGTAGCATAACCTGTATCGCTTACACAAATGTGATATGATACAATACAAGATTAAAAAATAAATAAATTAATCCTGATATACTGTCAATAAAGAATAATGGGTACCTGCACTCTTCAATAAGTGCTTCAATTTCTCATTCTTGAATTTGGTATTGAAGTTGCTTCCTATATGCCTTATGCAAAACTTGTGATACCCCCATGGAGCCTGCCAACCGAGAGCTTCATTACGAACAGCTGATAATATACTCCGATGGCGGTCAGAAATCAAACACAAACCCTGCTTATTGGTAACATGCTCACGTATGTGTGCTAAAAACCATTCCCAAGCAGACGCCGTCTCCCCTTCGACAATCGCAAATGCAAGCGGTAACACTTGATCGTTTCCGTCCTGGCTTGTTGCAATCAAAAGCACACCGCGATACTTTCCATACAAATGAGTGCCATCCACTTGAATAATTGGCTTGCAATAGTCAAAGGCATCACGACATTGCTTGTATGTCCAGAATAGTCTTTCAAATATCCGAAATGATGCAAATTCTCCGGATCCGAGATAAGCATCTCTTTCCAGAATATGATAATAAGCACCAGGAGCATAAAGAAGCATGTTCTCCATCCAAGCCGGTAACATAGCGTAAGAAAAATCCCAATCTCCATGAAATTTTTCGATTGCCTTTTGTTTTGCTAGCCAAGCTTTTCGATATGATATTCGAAAATTATATTGAGTGTTGATTATTGCTTGGATAGCCTTGATAGGAGTAGATGGTGCCGCACAAATCAAATCTGAAACGTTTTTAATTTAAAAAAATAATTTCAAAATGTCATCAATCATATCAAAACAGGAACGTTTTTAAATGTCTTACCATGAATAAACAATGCTATAACGTTAGAGTCCAACTTTTTGTGATCTTGTGACAACAATGTGTTCACACAAGTGTGTGGGCCGCCCCACGTCTTCGCTACCCATTCGTCCTCGTTTTTGGGTAAAATAGCTCTCATTTTCCACTGACAACCATCTGCATGTTTTGGGCATTTCAAATAGATTTTCGTCGGTTTCGATTCAACAGTGGTATAACTTTGATGAGTCTTCATCGAATACTGCTTTATAGCCAATAAAATTGCTTCTTTGCTATTGAATTTTAGACCAACATAAAATCCATCACCCCCCTGGAAAGAAGATTCTGATACATCAAGCCCTCTACCATCAAATTCTTGATCTGGATGGTCCCAATTAATGTAACTAGAATGAGGAGTATGCAGTGGGAATGGACCATAATCTAGATCTGTAATCAAAACCAAAAATAAAATAATATTAGAAAATTTTAATTACTTACTAACCAAATAATATTAAAATAAATATTATCTTTATAACCACAAACCGGCAATTTCAGGGTTTGGACATCCTTGAAAATTTGGCATAACTGGTGTCGACTGTGAAGGAAAAGAAATACTAATTGCTCATTCCTCTTCGGAGTCAGACGAATTCACATATGTAAATTGAGCCTCATCTTCATCTTCTGTGATATCGTCATCCATATCTCGACGCCGCTCTTCATCATCACTCTCTGAAGAATTATTCTCCATTTCATTTGCTCTTGTTTTTGTCAGGGTAGTGGAACTACCCGTAACGTCTAATTCAACATATATATCAATGACTCTCATATTCGACCCCTCAAAATAATCAATGACACAATGTATGTCACTATCATCATAGATCACATATTCAACATATTTGCTCGAATTTTCTTGCACTAAAAGTCTGCTTATGAACTTCGAAATGTATTGATTTTGTCCAAGCCTAATTTTTTCGCTTATATTCATCTTTAACTGCTCATAAGTGATACCACGTTGAATTTGTATCTCTTTTTTTCTCCTTCAAACGTTGTGCCTTCGGGTCCTTCGTAATATCTCCCATTATAATAAATGAAAACCAAGATTTTACCCATACCTGTTCTACATGTAAAAAATTAATAATTATTGCGAAATATTTAAATAATAAATAAATAACTAAAATAATAAACTAAAATATTGCAATAGCTTAATATAAAAAAAACATGTAAAATCACAAATTTAGAAAAAATAAATTAAATTTATTAAAAAAATATTAAATATTACATAAACTACACATATATATAGAGGAATTACACATATATAAAAATAAATAAAAGCACAAAATTATAAAAAACATGAAATAAAAAATAAAATATTACCTTAAATAATGAACTAAAATATTACCTTAAACACAAATAACTATAAAAATATAACTAATCTAACTAATAAATATATAAAAAATCTAACTAATAAATAAATAAACCTAACTCCAACTATAAAAAAAAAATATAACTTCTAAATAGATAAAAATCTAACTAATAAAAAATTTAACTCCAACTAATAAAAATAACGCTATAAATCTTACTAATACATAGAACCTAAACATAAGAGAATAGAACTAATAAATAAATAAATAAATAAAAAATATATCAAATACATAAACAAAATAATTCTAACTAATAAAACTTTTCTAAATCTTACTAATAACTAAACTAATAAAAATATAACTTCTAAATAGATAAAAAAAAATCTAAGTAATAAAAAATTCAAAGTCAAGTAATATATATATGAAAAACATAAAAAATACCTAACATAAAAAATAAATTCTACTAGTAAAAAAATTGAAAATCTAACTACAACATAACAGAACCTAAACATAAAGGGAATAGAACTAATAAATAAATAAAAAATATAACAAATACCTAAACAAAATAATTCTAACTAATAAAACTTTTCTAAATCTTACTAATAACTAAACTAATAAAAATATCACTTTAAAAAAGATATAAAGTCTAACTAATAAAAAAAATCTAATCTCAAATAATAAATAAATAAAAAATCTAGCTAATAATTTCTGTGTATTAATGCGATAAAAAACATAACAAAATAAAATAAGATTACAACTAATTATATATCCAAGTACATATAACTAAAAAATTTAAAATTCGAAGAATCTAAAAACTTACCTCAAGACTCTGTGATACAGTGCTAAGAAATAAGGTTGATTGTAGGAATATAATTGAATGAAAGAGAGATTATAAATTTTTACAAGGAGGTAGTATGGAAATGGATGCAAATTTATAGGAGGAGGTTCGGTTACTTATGCAAAACGCAGGCTAGGGGAGGGGAGACCGCGCTGCCACGTGGCGCAACCAGAGGGTTGCGTCACTGCGGTTGACGCGTTTGGTTGCGTCAGCCGCAGTGACGCAACCCCGTGGTAATTGCGCCACGTGGCAGAGTTGTCGGTTGCTTTTTTTTTTATCCTAATGGAATCTGGAGGCCGAATGGGGAGCTGACACGTGACACTTTTGGGTTGTGTCAACCCGGATGACGCGTTTGACCTTGGATTTTGACTTTGACTGCCCCATTTACGTAAATAATTTCGTTGAATGCCCGGTCCTATGTAAATAGTTTTTAAATTACCCCTTTTTTGTAAATTGTTTGTAAAATTACCCCACTTAAGTAAAAAAACCTTTTTTTCATCATATCTTCAACACTTTCTCACATCCATATTGACATAGGTACTCTCCAAAACTTTTTTTCCTAAACCATCCAAAACCTCTGTATCCACTACATTTTCGAACCTCATACCCACCAATCATCAAATAAAGAAGAATGTTGCAACCATTATTAAAAGGACTTATGGATACAAATGATAGCATCCTCATGTGAGAGTAAATCATAAAAGCTAGTCTCCCAAAATTAATTATTATTGCGTACCGATACAAGTTTGTTCCTTAATTTCACTTTAAAAGTGCACACTAGGTAACTAATGACCATATCAATTTCTATCAACAACAAATCTTATACTCCCTCCGTCCCTATTTATAAGATACTTTTAGAAGATTTCACGTCCATTAAGAAAGTGGAAAAATTTAGTTGATTGTATTGGAAATGTGAACTTTTGATATGTATTTTCAAAATTACCCCTATTAATAGTATTGAGAATCTAAAAAGTATTAAATAAATAGGGGTGTTTGTGGAAAAAAAGTAATTAATGCTCATTAAAAATTGGTGGAGTATCTTATAAATAGGGACAAAATGAAAATGTCAAAAGTATCTTATAAATAGGGACGGAGGTAGTAATTACCACAACCGGTCATTCATTGTTTTTTCATTTTATTTCACTGTAATTCTACTTTTCCTTCCAAAATTTAATCTAATATGCAACCTCTCTCTACGATTATACATTCTTTAATATATGTGCTGTTGTGTTTATCTTTGATTAGTAGTTTAGATTTGGGAAGGAAAAGAAAATGGATATGAGCAATGGAGTGCGGGAAAGAATAACTGAATTTCCATTGGGAGTGAGCAATAAATTCAAGTATATTAGCAATGCAGTGGAGATATTTTTGTCAGTATGGCACAAAAATTGTAAACTAACCGGGTGTAAATAGGGTGTTAATAAAATTTTTCAAACCCTTATCACTTCTCCGCTCTTGTTGTTAACACATTATTATTATTATTATTATTATTATTATTATTATTATTATTATTACAAGAAAAAACCACCCCATGTTCAAAGATAAACTAAAACTTGAATAGAATACTATTATAATTAATTAATTTAAGTAATGCAAATAAAGTCATCACTAAATTGAATAAGCAATTCCCAGAGTTATGTTTGCTCACACATTCTTTCTGCCAATCTCCACAATAACAATTAAAAAGTGGCACGAATATGTAATAAGAATGTGGTCACCGGCACCACAGGCACCAAACAGAGACCTGGGCTCAATTCCTCTTCGTCATCTGCTGGGTTACTATACAAAGGAATGGGGGTTAGGTTATTTGGTGAGGAATGGTTATAGAAGCTAAAAAGCATATAGGAGAGAGTTGTTGTAATTTGCATGCAGAGAAATTATGGAGGCAAAAATTGGATAGTAGAAACTGCAATACAGAGGAACTATTATACAGTTTATGCTGCAGTTTTTTTCAGAGGAATTCACACGTCTTATAGGTGTTGTTGTAGCGTCTTCATAGAGAGTTACTTTTGCAACTGCTATGTTTAGCTGTAAATTGGTGAATTCTCAATTTAACCCTTTATAGTGATTAGAATAATTTCAAACTATTCTGTGGCAGGTTTTGTAAATTAGAGTAAGTAGTGGGGTATTTTGGTCATAAAAAAGTAGACAAACTATGGTAGTTAACAAAACATAGTTTGCTTTATTATAATTATAATAAAAGCTTATTATTATTGTTGTTGTTATTGTTGTTCTTTCTTTCTTTCTTTATTATAGTAGTGGAGATTATGGTACTATATGATAATATCCATGAAGGAGGTTGTTGGTAATAACGATAGAAAATGTCAATAATAAGGAATGAAGATGATTATAATATAATGACAAAAAGTGTAATGTGATGAATAGTATTTGCAATTAGGGCTAATGCACGGGCATAGGCCGCGCCCGCAAGTGCCTGCAATTTTTACGGGCGGACATAGGTAACCCGTTTTGACTTTAGGGCCATGAATCCACGCCCAACCCACCCACATTTTTTGCGTGCGGGCATACGGGCTGCCCATTTTTTATTTGAAAATTAAAAAAAAAAAGATCAATGTCAGCAGCAACCAGTTTTCTAATCAAGTTTCATCCATCATCATTGCATTACGTAGGTGAATCTACAAGCACTGAATGGATATAACAGGCAGCACCCAACAGTCTACCACCGCAACCACCGAGCAGTCTTTCTCCTCTACCGGCGGCAAGCAGCAATCAACGGCGCAACACAAGGAAAGAATGAAAGTGGACACCGAGAGTTGAGAATGAAAGAGGAAGAGCGTGTACGCATATGGAGAATTGAAGTAGTCCAGCGATGAGCCAGCAGTATTTGGGACATTTGAGTCCTAGTGGGAAGCAAGTTGCCCTAATCAGGGATTTGGCATTTGGGCCTTTGTTCATTTTTATGAATTTTTTTTTTAAGTAATTGCCCGTAGGCCGCCTATTGCTCGCCCAAAAATGATCGCAATTTTTACGGGCGGGAAGGCCCAGCCCTAATTGAAATTAGGGCTAAAAAATCAAGCCCTACCCGCAATTTTTACGGGCAGACTGGGCGAGCCCGCGGACCCAGGCCTTAATTGCCAATACTAGTGATGAAGATGGTAATAGTGACATCTTATAGTGATAATGTTATTAAATTTGGGAACGATTCTATAATTTGGAAACTAAAGCCCTGTTCAGGGTGGTTGCAAGTTGTTAGTTTTTGGTTTTAAAATCATATTTTTGAAACAAAACCTGTTCGGCTTAATGGGCCCAATTGTAGTTTTTAACATATTTTCAAAACAAATTTATCCAATTTTATAAAATATGAAAAATAGGTTTTGAGATAATAGTTGTGGTTTTTCTCTTCCCCTACTTTATTAATAAGGTAAAACCATTGTCACTTCTCCAGTCATCTTGAATGAGAATAAGCCATTCCATCATCATCATCATCATCAAGTGTTCTTCGTGCTAAAAAAAATAACAAATCAGTTTTACTTACGCCCAAAACAATACCAAAACCTATTTTTCAAAATTTATCAGTTCTTTTACATTTTTTCTAGGATGTGATTGTATATTTGTGAATTGCGATAGATGATTTGGTTAGGTCGGTATATTGAAGGGAACGCTGGACAAAGTGAAAGGTTCATCAACGAAGTAGAGAGACATGGATAACACTTGTTTTTAAAAAATCATCATCGAGGCCTTATGCAGCATGAGAGTTTCCAAATAGTGTTAAAGTGTGCACTTTCTATCATTACAAAAAGCTCTTAGACACTATAGGCACAAGGGGAGCATGATTTCCCGGGTAGGGATGGCATTGGAAACCCGTCCATAAATTACTGGACCCGAATCCGCGCGGGTGCCCGCTGCATAATGGGTATGCGGGTCTTGGGTACCCAAACGAGTTTTGCAGGTGCCATTAGCAATTTTTTTAAAGAAAAAATTATTTTTTAAATTAATTTCTATGTTTTTTTTTATAGTTCCTTAATACATCATTACACTCTACTTAATATTAATCCCTACCACCATTAAACACTCGCAGACATCAAAGAAATTATCCCGATAAACATAAACATACTAAAATTATATATATATATATATAATGCATATATGAAAATATGGACGGGTACGGGTACCCACAGGTTTGAATATCTCAGACCCGGAGCCAGACCCGTTCAAAGGGGTAACCAGACGGGTATATTCTTTGGATCCACGGGTCTCTTTCCTTTTTGGCTCAGGGGTGAAAGACCCCATTTTGGTGAATGAGCCTCTCACGTAGGAAGGCTCATGGACATGACTGGCCACTGTTACCTAACACCTGCTTCTCAAGTCTGTGAAGCAGTCTCCTTCGAGCCTCACGCCCAGCTCAGGAGCACGCCCATCGAAATCCTGCCAAGCCACGCTCTCCCTGAAAGTTCCCATCTGAGCCTTCCTTTTGGTCCACCACGTCATCCCTTCGTGAATGTGGCCTTATGGAGGGAAGCTCAGTCTTCTTCTTGCAATGTGCCATAATTGGCCTCCATGCTTGCTAGCCCAAATTTGCTAATTTGAAAAAGGTTCTGTAACAACTGGTATAAAAAAAAATGTAGTTAGACTAAAGTAGGCCAAATACACCAATTTTAGTTGGTTAATGGTGCATGAAGTTTGATTTCTTTCAAATAAGTATTCAAGTTTGATTTATACGAATGAAAAAAGAAGTTAGAAAAGTTTTTAAATATGTTTTTTTGGTTTCAAAATTTAGTGATTTTTTATTCTAGTTCTTATGAAAATTTTTGGCTGATTTTGGATCTTAAATGATTTAAATTTTAGTTTTAATATTTAAGTAAGTTGGGTGATTCTCGCATGTGACACATGTTTTAATAATTAATGACATAATAAATTGTGGTATTTACGTATTATACACATGACCTAAATTGAAATTTAGGAATATGTAAGAAACAAAACTAATGAAAACAAATTTTACATCTCTTTTATTTTATTTGTTCTTTTTACATTACATTACTGATCTATATTTTTTTACATCACGTTATCTTTCTAATTTTCTTATGTCTTTTTTTTCTTTACATTTCTTATACCTCGTTTTGAGATACAAGTGTATCATTTTTCTTTCTTAATATAGTGTAAACATATACTACATCCGTCCCACAAGGATGGTTAAAAAATTCAAAAGTAAAAAAATAAAGAAACATGTATTTAATAATTTGTCGAACACATTAACCAATTATTAAACAATTAATTTAATGCATTTTGCATGGATCAACCAATCACAATTCAAAATTTACAATTTCTAAACTTTTCATTAATTATTTTAACTATAATTTGGAACAAAAAATTTAGTCATTTTTCACCATCCTTGTAAGATGGACGGAGTATAAGATGAGGAGTGATTTGTTTACATCGAGTTTAGTTACAAGAACTCTTACGTCGCTCACAACTCCTACACTAACTCAAATTTAATCGAATAAATCATTAGATTGGAGGTTTGTACATTGTAGATTGTTTATATCAAATTTCACGTAAATTCAAAATAATTTAGTACTTTATTTATATATGTCAAAAGTATATAAAAATGAGTTATTTGAATATATATTAAATGAGGATTAAATTTTCTCAAACACAAATCATCTACTGTATAAAAAATTACAAATAATATAACGGTTGATGTAATAATTTAGTAAACGGATTTCTTGATAATGGTGTTATGTTTAGCATCCTAGAGTTTGTTTATTCCGTAAGCAACCATGTCATATGATGATACGTGATCCCTACATACATCATTCCTCAGCAAACATTTGAGTGAAATAAAGCCCGTGAGCATCAAGAATATTAGACCCTATGTTCAAAATTTTAAACGTGGACAATTTGAAAATAGCATCGTGCACAAGTTACTGAATGCGCAGTATTCCATGGTTCAAAAGGAGAGCAATGCATGATAACCATCGACCATTCCGTTTGATCTATTATATACATGAATGACAACATAATTTTGTATTGAAGTTATCTATTTTGCTTAGACTGAAATTCAAATTGATCCTTGAATTATTATTAGAGAGTTACTACCATGCAATCTAAAATTGGATGGTTGCTATGCAACCTTTTCTTAAATCAATAAGAAGTTGTCACCTATGCCATGTCATTATTTAAAGTAGTTAAAATTAGTTTTTTGCAATTTAGTTCAACATAAAAAATAAATTAAAAATTTAGTCTTTTGTACCTATAGACAAATTATAACTTTTAATTTTAAAAAATATTATAAAAAAAATTAAAGTTGTTTGTATTAGGATGAGAACTGCCCCTTCTTCTTCATCTTGTATTAGGATGAGAATTGCCCCTTCTTCTTCATCTTCTTCACGTTGCTGCAAACAACTTTAATTTTTTTTTAATAATGTTGTTTAAAATTAAAAGTTATAATTTGTCTATAGGTACAAAAGATTAATTTTTAATTTACTTTTTATGTTGGACTAAATTGCAAAAAACTAATTTTAACTACTTCAAATAACGACATGACATATGTGACAACTTCTTATCGGTTTAAGTAAAGGTTGCATAGCAACCATCCAATTTTGGATTGCATGATAGAAAAATTCTTCTTATTATTATTTTTTTGCTAAATTTAGTCTTTAAAATTATTTTGATGGGATAAATTGATAACAAAATTTTGATGTATAGGGATCCAATTATCATACGATTTTTTTTAAGAGACTAAATTGTATAAAAAAAATTAAAAATTATTTGACTATTTTATTTATATCGGTAACTAAATCATTTCATGAAAAAAAATACTTTATTTTTCTAAAAGACCAATCTGAGCATGTATTCAGTCTTGTGCTAAAAAGTAAAAACCAATCAATCAGTACATTGTTTAATGTAGCCTCTAATAATAATATATTTAAGTAAAGAATGCTTGCTTTGTAAGGTTTGCTAGTAACATTTTTCTCTTAACAGACATGTATTCAACTAGGTGATTACAAAATAAATTTATTTTTGATAACTATTGTTAACAATCCAGTTAAGAGGCTGATGAGTTAGAGTTGTTGGTAAAAACCTAAATTCATTAAATGACTTGTAACATTACATTTCGGTGAGGAAAAGATTGTCATTGAATGAAATTGACAATACAAAAATTTGAAAACGGCTTGCGTTAGTGCCTCGTAACACAAACTTATAATTTTTAGAAAGCTATTTAAAATAAATTTTTATTAACCAATTTTCAAAAAGGACATAATCATATTAAAAAATTACAATTTCCTTTTATTTTATTTTCACCAAACAACACTACAATATTTCTTACTAAGTCAATCAACAATGCATAGTTTATCATATTGGTAAGTTATCAGTTAGAGTTGCCAAATAATTAGCTAAGCTCAATGTTATTGTTAACACTTAACTACTCTCACATAAATTAAGCTCATTCTTTTTTAAATTTATTTTCCTCTTTTAAAGGAAGTGTAAGTAATCAGGACGTTACAATGCAGGACTTTACACAGCCAAGGAGATAAAGATAATTAGGAACAAATCAGATTCAATAGTAAAGAAAATATATATATTTTTACGGAAGGCTAAGTGTATACTAAAGTTTATATATAGCTAGTCTCTTATCAATATCCAACTAAATGCAACAAATGATGGGTTATTATATTATTTGCTGAATAATAGAATGGACGTTACAAAGAATGAATCAGAATCACATCAATGGTGAAAAGAAAATTAAGTTTCTCGTTTTCTTAAATGGTTATCCATTATAAGAGCTATCTCTGAAGCTCTAATATTGGCTTTCATCTCATTGTTTGAAGCAACAGCTTTAGCCCATTCTCGCATCTTCATTTTCATCCATTCCTCCCCAAGCTCAAACCTCAAACTTCGTTCATTCTTCTTAGTCGCCTTAGCCATTGCAAAATCTCCAACAGACATTGCTTATACACCAATACTAATTTAAAAAAAATGCTTGCCAACGTTGTACTTCGTGTTTATTAGACTTAGAGAAATTGTCAAATGATTTGTGTTGATATAAAAACATTGAGGTTAGATTATACTATTTATAGTGTTACACCTTGTTCAATTCATTTTAGGCTGCTGCGAAAAAGATGAAGGGGTTCACGGGCTTATCATGTAGTAACATATATAAAAGTAAAAAGTCACTCATTACGAATATAGCCTTTGGTCTTAATTCAGCTCAAAGACTATGACCGCACGAACCTTAAATTTGAGGGACAAATATATGGAAGAATTTTCTTACCACAAGCAGTAGCGTTAATGAATTTCTAATTACACATTCATACATGGTACATACAAGACCAATGCAAGAATAATTCACCCTTTACTGCATATATAATTTTTTTACATCAATTTAGTCCCCCAAAAATCAATATGACACTATATTGGTTTTTTTAGGGACTTATTTGATGATAATCATATAAATCTTTTGGGGACCAAAATTTACACTACTTGATGTCATGTTGATCTTTGAGAGTCTAAATTGATATAAAAAATCTTTCAAAGGACTAAATTGATGACTAATATATCTTTCGGATACCAAAAATATTAACTCTAAATTAATGTTGTGTATAACCAAATCAAAACTATAATTTATAAGCAAAGTTCTTGATGTATGTCAACTCTTATTATAAATATATAAGGTTTGCTGGTCTGTGTCCTAGAAGCACATACATATATATTTAGTATAGGCTTATTTATGTCTTTAGTCCTTGAAAGTTCAGCGTGTTTTAGTTTTAGTCCCTAGAAGTTATTTTGACCGGGACTAGTCCTTAAATTTTCAAACATTTTGGTTTTGGTCCCCTCCGTTAGTAAAAATCTATTATTTGTTTGTGTAACTAGCGGAACATTACATCAGCAGTCCATATGGTCTGAACTAACGCCAAATAGGTGATATAATGTGGATGATATAGATCCACAGACACAAAATGGTCCGACACGCAAAATGGTCTCGTACGCAAAATTTTGAGTTCATAAGCCTAAATCATCCATGTTACATCATCTATTTGGCGCTACCTCACACCGGTGGCAGCTGGTATGAATTTTCATTAACCATGTCAGCAAATAACTGATTTTTTGTAATGGAAGGGACCAAAACCAAAATGTTTGAAAAATTAAGGACTAGTCCCGGTCAAAATAACTTCTAGGGACTAAAACCAAAACAGGTTGAACTTTTAAGGACCAAAACCATAAATAAGCCTTTAGTATATGTTATATAGGAAATATTTTTGGAAAAACATAAAATAATACTCTCTCTGATCCTATATATAGGACATAATTAACCGTATTTCCTGATCAAGGAAGTTAGTTAAAATTGGTTTTTTATCTTGATTTTAGAAAAGAAAAAAAAAGTCATTACATTTACATTTTTACCCTTCCTTATAAAAATTGTTATAAAACATCTTCATTTTCCAAAATGTCTAAAGTGAACAAAAATTAAATATTTTGCCTCCAAAGTGTTCAATCGTGAGAGAGAAAAACACATTTTTGGGTAGTGTAGTGCAACATTAACACTCAGTGCCATGTGTAGATATGAGGTGGGGAATTGGGGTGGTGTAATTACCTTTTATCAGGAGCAGTTTTGATTAAAACAATATATGTTTCTTAAAGAAATATAAAATGACTTATATATAGGATCAAAGATTTTTTTCTAAAAGATACTATACATATAGGACCAGAGGGAGTATATCCTAAGGTATTAGACAAACCAATTACCTGTGCAAGTTAATTTTTTCAAGTACTCCCTCCTTTTCATAAGTAGTGTTTTTCAAGGTTATATACGAGTTTTAAAAAATGATTAAATGATGTAAGAATATGAGATATTTTGACTCTAATGCCTCTATATAATCATTATTGAAAAAAGAGGTAGATATTGAAAATGAAAAAAAAAGTGTGATAAATAGGGATGTATTGAGAAAAATAACATTAATTATGTATTGAGTTTTGTAAAAAAATAATAGTACATATAAAATATGAGACAAAAACTCCATGAACCCTGCGCAACTTTTGGTTTCAGCAAAATTTCAATTGTGAAGATGTTGAATTCTTGGTAAGTTTCCTGAGCTCAACTCGACCGAGATACTGGGCGTAGTGGGAAAATAAATGTCAAGCACGGAGATTGATGTTTTTTATTACTTCCTCCCATAATTCAAGTCTTTTTATCTTTTTATCTTGTCTCATAATTTATGTTCTTTTAGAAATTTAATACTTATTTATATTTTTTTTTTCAATCATATCCCTATTTATTATATCATTTTTTTTACCACTCATCTCTCTATCTCTTTTCAATATAATCTTCATACATTTATTATTATTCTCTCTCCTATTATTAAATGAAGGGTATTTTAGTCTAAACATATCAAATTCTTACATCATTTATTCATTTCTTAATCTTCGCAAAATATCTAAAAAGACTTGAATTATGGGACGAATGAGTAAAAAAAACGCATTTTTTGATGGGAATTAAATATCCTCCTAAATGTGGTTAGAAGATGATCAATTAATTTAATAAAAAAAATTCAAAATCAAAATTCTTTAAATGACATTAATATACCCTCATCTTTTATTATAGGATTATTTTGGATATTTTTACTTCCAATAAAATTGATATGTTGTTCAAAAAATACGCTTTTATCCATTATTAAAACATAAGTATTTTTTTACTTTTTAATACTTACTTTAATTCTTACTTTACCTCCACCACCTACAACATTAAAATTACACGGTTCGCAAAATTTTTGCACTTTCCGATACAATTTTATTTATGTCTCCTCACGAAAACTTAGAGTATTATGATTAAACGTTAAGAGTAATTTTGGAAAAAATTTGAAGATGGTCTTTTATTTAGGATCAAATTTTTTTACTCAAATGGATTCTATAATAAGGGACAAATGGAGTATTGTACTTCATCAATCTCATTATCTTGGTAAAAGTCAAAATACTCACATAAATAAGAGAATATTTTTTTTTTGATATAATGCACGATTCTATTTTCAAAATAAAATATAATACATGATTCATTCATTAATTACAAATTTCTATCACACAAATTTCCACGTTATTTTTACAATTTTTAAGATTTTTCAATTGTTAAGGTTACTACATATGGAAAAAAATCATAAGTCCACATTCACCACTCTCTCGAAAACATAAAAAATCACACTTTCCAATAATTTTTATCTATATTTACTCTCTTAACAAGTGCCCTTGTTAGCATTTTCCTTTCAATATTTATTTTTTAGATTTTTAATATAATATATAATTTTAAGATTTTTTATTAATTATTTTTACTTTAATTGGGACAAAAAAAACTATTGCCTTCGTCCCTAAATATAAGACCTTTTGATACTTTTATTTTGCCCTTGTTTATAAGACCTTATACCAATTTCCAATGACCATTAATTACTTTTTTTCACAAACACCCCTATTTATTTAACACTTTTTATATTCCCAATAATATTAATGGGGTAATTTTGAAAATATATATGAAAAGTTCACATTCCAATATAATTAACTAATTAATCAACTTTCTTAATGAAACCGCAGTGACTAATCTCCTCGCTGGCTTGTAGGCACCTCTAATGGGTGGGACAGCTGGGCAGGCACAAGGCAGGATTCGAACACCTGACCTTGCTTAAGCGTGGATTACCACTGAACCACACGCTCGGGGTTACATATCTTTATCATTTAAAATATGTAAAACTTATCATCAACATATTATAGAATTATAGAATAGGAGAAGTTGAGGGGTAATCATGATTTCCCTCTTTTTTCTTATTGTCAATTATACTTTCCCTCTTAATATTTCTTCTAATCTTAGCCATCCAATTGCAAATTGTATTTTTAATCTGAGTCATCATATTTTATAAGATTAAATCAATGTTCATTTTGTATGTGTTGAAAGCCAGCTTTGCTATCACCGAACTTATCTTAGAAGTCAGTCTTTTCATCTCCTTTCATTCATTCATTCATTCTCTCCATCTGCCCAGAAGCCTTCTTCCTTTCTTCTTTCTAATTTTCATTTCTCATTCTCGACTCTTCCTCTCTCTCTCTCTCTCATTCTCTTTTCATTCTCACCCTCTTTCTTCTTCCTTTTCCATTCCTCGCTTTCTTTCTTTCAAACCCCAAAAAAGTAAAACGACTGAGGATTTGAGGGATGGTTTCCACCTTAATTTAAGCCTTTCCTTTGTTTGTGCAGATCGAAAATGCTTGCTGGGAGCTCTGCTATTCTGAGCACGAAATCGGTGTTAGCCTTTCCTTCATTTTAATCCAATTTCGTGTTTTTTTTTGTGGTTGTAATTTGTTATGATTTTTTTGTATTATTTTTGACATGTTTTCATATTTGAGATTTGAATTAGGATTTTTTGTCTGAGTAGGGTTTTGATTATGTGGTTGTTGCTTTTTTCACCTAATCTTGTCTTATTTGGGTGGCTATTGTATGAATTGTTTTCAAGTTCCTTATTTGAGTTCTACTATTCTGGATAAATGGTACACAGTGAATGGCTTTTATTGGTACTGCTTCCTTAACATCTTCATGATTTCATTAAAATGGTTTTGAAAATTTATGCTTATATAGCTTGACTCGACAATAGAAGTTGTTTTCTATTTTGGATATAAGGAGAAGCTTCAAGGAAGAGCCTGCAATTTTGGTATATTTCTTAAAAGGTAGCCTTAAATATCTGCTCAGTTTGTTGTATCAAATTTGTTAAGCTTTAACAATTCAAGTATCAAACTTCTTTTATATATAGATTTGTTTCTATGAATGACAAGATGTAAAATTATCCTTTTTTTTAGTGTTTACTCTCTTCGTTTCACAATGTTTGGCCTTTTAGCCTTTTTTTTCTTGTTTCACAATGTTTCGCCTTTTACATTTTCAATACACAAACATATTTTTTTTCCAATATTAACCTTTCATTCAATAATTTCTCTTACTCCTCATTAATTCTATTTTTATCATCTCTCTCATCTCTAAACCACTATACATTAATTAATGGACACACTTACTAATAAAAATTAAATACTATTACAATTTTCAATAAGGATTAAATAGGGGCATTTTAGACAAACTATACATAATACTTACAATAATTAACACTTTTTTAATGTGTGTGCCCAGACCTAAAAGGCCAAACATTATGAAACGGAGGGAGTATCATATTCTACCTTCTTTAACATATGTAAGAAACAAATGCAAATGCAAAGTAAGTATTTTTACTTACTATTATCTTTTGTTTCCCTTCTCTGTTTTTATTTTTACTGTTGTTTTGTCACAAGGGGAATTGGTTTGGTTGGATATCATATGATTTCAAATCTGAATTGTTTTAGTCATCTAAATTAAGTATGTTATATTTTGGTTGTACTCCCACCAGTGCAGGAAATTCGAGTCTTGATGCTCCACTTTGTCCTAACCAATATATCAAACATGAACTGGATGCTCAGATATCTGAACAATGTTTTTCCCTCGGGAGATATTGTTGAGGAAGCTAAAAAGCAACTATGGCTAGCAGGGCCCCTTATTGCAGTTAGTTTGCTGCTATATAGCTTACAAATGATATCTATCATGTTTGTTGGACATCTTGGGAAACTAGCTCTTTCAGGTGCTTCCTTGGGCAACTCCTTTGCCTCAGTCATTGGTTATTACAGTGTTTTGGTAAGCTAGTTTTGTTCATTTTCTATACATATCATACTTGCCTTAATAGTATTAGTAGGGGATAAATCCAAGTGTAAAAGAAACCTGATCAAAATTTGTGGCATGGTGAATGGCTTTGTTTCATGAATGGCTATTATATGGTTTGGCTAAACACTTAAATGGTTTTAGTTTTATCAATTGTAGTAGTTGCTAGAGATTACCATTCACTAAAAGAATTTCTTTGGCTACTGGAGGTATACATGTCTGATTTATTGTTCATTTAAGTTTCTGATTTTATTTTATTGTCTTGGCTCTATTTTATTGTAATAGGTATAATTGACATTCTTTTATTCCTCAAGCTTAGAGCTTAAGACCTTAAGTGCCGAATCTTCTACTCTTTTTTTTTAGGGCTAGCTGGGAAAGGAGTATGATTTATGCAGCAAAGGCCAAAGAAGTTAGCATGGATGATGATGGTTAGTATCATAATATTCTTTCTGCAGGAAGTATAGGTTCATTATAAACTATATATGCGGTTATATAGTTGTTTTCTATTGTTTTTGTATTGGTGGTGGAATTTAGTAAAGCTACTATATGGTTTGACTGGGTGCTTTAAGGGACTGATGGGGGGATTGTTTTTTATATGTTTTGCTTTGACATTCTTCTATTCCTTATTGCTTTGCTTTTTTTTTTTATATGCACATAAGGTGTTTGAGAAATGGCCAAAGCGAAATTTGTTCCCTCTCTTTAGGCATGGATTAGTAGGCACATATTTAAATTTGGTTTGGTTAAATACTTGCTTTCTTACTTATGTGATTCTATCTTTACAATTATACATCCATATATTCTTAATGCCTTTCATTTGTCACACACTCATGTGATTTTAGTAGGCACATATTTAAATATGGTTTGGTTAAATACTTGCTTTCTTACTTATGTGATTCTATCTTTACAATTATACATCCATATATTCTTAATGCCTTTCATTTGTCACACACTCATGTGATTCTATTTGTGACTGCAAAGGATAGGACATATCACTGTTACGGTTGTGCATATTGCTAATGCCTAAGGTTTAATTGCTTATTTGTGATTCTATCATTGTTGTTAGATTCTAATTGCTTATTCTATGATCTGATTTCTATTACTGTTTGTTATGTGTACTAAGTTGAACTGATTTTTATTGGATTGCATTTACATGTAAGGATAATGGTATGTGATGCATGATTGTTTTCTTCAGTGGCATCTTCCTTCCAGTGACTTAATTTTCTTATGCTATTTTGATGTAGGAGAATGGGCATCACACATATGGAAGAGATTTGGCAAATAACTGAATTTTACAACAATATTGTAGTCTAAATGCATGCTAAAAATATGCAACAAGTTAACTTTCAAATTAAAACATTGGTCCACCCTTTCTTGCTTTTTCAAGGTACCTTGAACTTCATAAAATTTGAATTACGAAACACGCTTTCTGATTTTGATAAAGAATGTGAATAAGCTTGGTTTTTAACTTGAATGATTGCTAAATGGAGTTTTTGAAAAATTTTATAAGAATTTTATATTTTTGCAGGCTGTTATCAGCCTTCATCATTAAAGGTGAATGTTATTGGTGCAAGTTTATTTAGTTTTTACAGACTAATGGAACAATCATGTTTGGGCTTGAGTTGGGACAATACTCAACCATGTGCTAAATGAAGCTACTGCATCCATACATAATGACTCATGGTCGTACCATGTATAAAGGTGTGTGGCTGATAATGTTTCTTAGTTATCATATAGTGGAATAGATTGAACACTCGTGGACATTATTTCGTGTTCTGGCTGATAATTTAGATTTTTTTTAACAAAAAAACAGTTTTTATCGCGTGCACATTCTTAAATCAGATCTTACTAAAAGCAAATACCTGCATACACATCTAATCTTTAGTTGTAGGTGTTTACACAACTTTTTGAAATGTTCATCTTTATTATAGTTAGTCACTGGTACACTAACCAGAGGAATGTGAAGGACTAGCTGAGTTTTGGTTTTCATTCCAGGAAATAAAGACAAAGGATGTGATGTACAACGTAGGGAGCTGATCCTTATATGACATAAGAGAAATAGGTGGATTACTGAGTTTTGCTTTCAATCAGGAATCCCTTGAAACAATGCAATTTTCTTGCTTAAATTTTTTCGATGATCTAAAAGGAACTTATTGTGAGACTTAGTTTTTATTGTCCAAATGTTCATGTATTAAATTTTGCTATTGTTACTGATGTATTAAATACTTTTGTTATTGAATTAAATTTTGCAGTACATTGCAAGATAATGTGTGCTAACATATAGTGCAATCATCCTATTTTGTGAAATTTTCCGAGAATTTGGTTGTGTTTGGTGTTGGATGAAATTTTACCATCATTTCTTTGCAGGTTTTAAATATGTATGATACTGAGACTTTGGTCAATAGATGTCATCTAAAATTCTAAATTTTTCTTTGTGTTAAATGGAAGGTGAAAATTTTTCCTTTTTTTTAGACTTTGTGTTAAATCCTTGATGCACGAAGGAAAGAAATGCTAAAATTGATTTGATATTTCGGTAGATAAATTTTTTTTCTTAAACCTATCAAGTAATGTTTATCAATTACTCTTTTATGAAAAATATTATAAATAGATAATTTTAACTATTTTTATTTAATCAGATATGATAGTAAAGAATAAATCTTAACTTATTAAGTCAATTTTTAATTTGCCAATTGTACACCCCTGTACGTTGCACGGGCGAAATTACTAGTAGTAAAAAACCGAAACTTAATGTAAGAGCCATCCAAAGGATTTTTTTAAAAGTATTTAAAATATTGGATTAATTGTATTTAAACCTATATATAGTATTAAAACATAAATTATAAGAATAGCATACATTTTCTGAGGAAACCGCAATTGGTGGTTGAAACAACTAAGGAACCTTAGGAGAACACGTAGAAGGGGGGGTTGAATAGGTGTTTAAGAAACCTTGAAAGATTTTCGAAAGAAATAAATCAAAACAATCAAAACGAATGATTTTTGCAAAATCTACAGCATTTAATCGATTAACAAAATCCTTTAATCGATTAACCTGCAATTTAATCGATTAACACCAGAAAGCACAAAACATTTAATCGATTAAATCTATCAGAAAACTGAAAAATCACTTTTCAATCGCATACGAAAATCAATCAATTCACACGTAAGATCAGAGATTAAGCGGAAACAATTAACACCTATATTCTTATTGATTACCTAGGTTATGAAAATGATTTTCCCCAAGTTAATTTGAACAATAAAGATTCAATTCAATCAATTATGAAAATCACTCTTTTCTAGGTTTTCAAGCAAGAACACAATGAATTGACTTGAATGTAAAGAGTAAGGGTTTAGAGATACGACACAGTGATTTATCCTGGTTCACTTTCATCCACTTGAAAGCTACATCCAGTCTCCTCTTCAACCAAGAGAGATTCTTCACTATGAGGAATTAGAGTTCTCAAATTACAAGTAAATGCCTCTCAAGACTCCCTTCTTGATAGCCTACAAGAGATACTCCACACCCTTGCCTTGTAATCCTATTGATCTTCTCTCTAATCTAACCTCTACCCCTTGTTGATAATCCACACAACAAGTCTTCACTTTGCTTGATGATAATCCACACACCAAGGCTTCTCTTTGCTTGATTCACAACCAAGACTTCACTTCAATTTCTTGAACTTTGCTTGATGATAATCGACACACCAAGTCTTCTTGTTTGTTGTAGATGGCTTGCTTCTTGCAAAGATTACAACACAATTGAAAACCAAATAACAATCCTATGAATCTCAATCAATAGCTATGACAAATCAACATAAGAGATTCAAAGGTTCTTGATCAAAGAATATGAAAATAGAAAGCTGTGATCTTTGAAATTGAGAGAGAATAGAGTGGCTTGATTCTTTGTAAAATTGATTATGAAAATGATTCTAGATGATCACAATAATTGGGAAAGGTTTATATAGAATACCCAAAAGTTGTAGCACTTGAAAACTGATTTTGAGAAGTGAAAAACGTATTTTAAAAAACCAGTTCAGCAGTATTTAATCGATGAAATTTCAGCTTAATCGATTAATACTCGATTAAATTTTGACTTAATCGATTAAATCCACACTGCACATGTTAAAAACTTGTTTTCTCAAAACTAAACCTTTCCTTTCAAACCTTTAAGCCACCTATTGATTTTAGGTTAAGTGAAAACTCAAATTATGATTTAATCATGACTATGATAGAGATTCACTACCCTCTATATAATCTACCCAAATAAAAAACATAAGAAGCTTGAGAGGCAAAAGATAAAACAATTACAATTACACTCAAACTAAGTCTTCATGAGCTTGCTTTCTCTCTTCTTCATTTGATGTTTGTTGTTGCTTGTTGAACTTGAACTTGATCAACACATGATAGCTTGTTCAAAACACTTTTGTCATTATCAAAACATTCATCATAGAACTTACAATCTCCCCCTTTTTGAAAATGACAAACATGTTTTGAAGTTGTAATAAGTTCTTTGAAATTGTTGATGCTTGAACCATTTGATCACTTAGAGAATCTCGAATCTCTTGCTCCCCCTTTCTAAATGCTTTTGACATTTGAAATTCACTTGATAGAAGCTTGATTCTCCCCCTATCTTCAACAATTTTGCTCAACCTACATAAAAACAACAAAACAACCTTTCTCCAAACAAACATTTAAAACATTTCTCCAAAATATCATTTCTTCAAAACACACTATTTCTCCCCCTTTGGCATTATCAAAAAGTAATATATACCAATTGAAATATAAGATCTAAGCCAAAATAAGAAATAGAATGATCATTTCTTCACAACATTGATACCAATTGAAGATATAACAAGTATTATACTTTGAAATGTGATACCAATTGGCAAGAAAATATAACAATGAATTAAGATACCAATTGAAATACTAAGAAGTCATAATACCAATTAAGACTAAGTAGATCATCATATCACTTAACAAAGTAAGATATCAATGTAAAGAAATAACAACAATAGCATGATACCAATTGAACTTTAGAAAAGTAATACCAATTGAGGATAATTCAATTATACCAATTGAGAAGACTAAACAATTGTAAATATTCAACAATATCATTTTACCACTTTGTAGGTCATTCACTTGAGATGCAAATGTAATATCAATTGAAGATGCAAATGTAATAATAACACTTGTAAGCCCTTTTCTCTTCAATCATACCTACAAAACAATCATGCTTTGCTTTTTGGTATCCAAATGGTTTTGGATCCATTTTTGTTAGTGTAGGGACTTTCACCCTTTTTCACCCAAACAAAATCTCCTTTAGGTATACCATGCACTTTAACATAACACACATTTGAAGTATGTCCATGAGTACCACAATAGAAACATGTTGGTGCATTTGAGAAATCAACTTTAGAAAAATCAACAACATTTCTATGAGAATTACTCTTAGCATTAGTATAACCCAAACCAAACTTGTTTGAATTTTCTCTTTGAAAATTTAACAATGTGCGCAATCTAATGTCACCATTTGTGAAACTTGCAAGCTTATTTTTCAAAGTAACATTTTTATCTTTAAGCAACTTGCAATTCTCACAATCAACCACAATATTCAATCTACTAGCACAATCACAAGAAGAACTAGCATATATAAGATCAAGAGTTTCATTTTGAAGATTAAGCTCATCAACTTGTTTTTGAAGTTCTAAAATCTCTTTTTAATGTTTCAAAATGAGCTTCTTTCTTTCAATGTTTTTCAAAGCTAGTTTTTCAAGTTGTTCATGCATTTCTTCATAACATTTGTATAACAATTCATATTTAGAAGAAATTTTGGATTTAGTATGACTTACATTGCTATCCTCGCTTTGTTCACTTGATTCATCATTTGAACTTTCCTCTTCATTTACTAGAGATATCAAGTTGAGACAAGCGGCTTCTTTATCATCCGAAGAACTAGTAGATGTGCTTTTCTTCTCATCTTCATCACTATCCCAAACTATGTATGCCCTTTTAGGTTTTGAACTTTTCTTTTCTTTTTCCTTCTTCTTAAGATACCTAGAGCACGAATACTTGAGATGACCGGGTTTTCCACATTCATGGCAAACTACACATTCTTTTGATGTCTTGGTCTTGTAGTGTGGGGAATCCTTCTCTTTACCTTTGTCTTTGTTCAACCTTCCTTTTCTCCTTAGAAACTTGTCAAACTTCCTTAGCAAAAGTTTCATGTCTTTTTCATCAACATCCGAATCGGAATCTTCACTATCATCATCATCGGAACTCTCTTTCTTCTTGTATGCACTTTTGACTTTAAGAGCAAGTCCCTTTCTTCCATTGTTCTTATCCGACTCTTCATTGATACTCAAACGTCCAAGCTCCATTTCATGTTCTTGAAGCTTTCCGAAAAGTGTTGCTAGATCCATAGCATCCAAATTCTTAGATTCAACAATAGCCGTTACTTTTGGTTGCCAATTCCTGTCTAAACATCTCAACACTTTGTTAGAAAGTTCACCTTGTAAGAAAGTCTTACCAAGAGCAAGTAAATGGTTAATAATATGAGTAAAACGCTTTTGCATATCACTAATAGATTCATTTGGAAGCATTTGAAACAATTCATAATCACGCATTAAAGCATTCAATCTAGCTCTCCTAACCTCACTAGTTCCTTCATGAGTCACTTGTAAAGTGTCCCACATTTCCTTAGCACTAGCACATTGAGAAACTCTAAAGAACTCATCATAAGATAAAGTGGAGGTAATGATATTCTTTGCTTTATAATCATATTGAAATTTATTCTATCATCATCCTTCCACTTATCCTCGGGGATTAAATGTACTACGCCTTCAACTAAACTAGAGGGGATATGAGGACCTTTTTCAACTACTTTCCAAATTTCACTATCTATGGCTTGGATAAAGATTTTCATTCTAACTTTCCAATAAGCATATCCCTCACCATTAAAGAGTGGATGACGACTTATCGAAGCACCTTCACCACCAAAGGGATTCGTGGAACCCATTGCTATTTTCTTAAAGGATCTTTACGAAAAAGCTCTTATGCTCGTGTCTTTCGACCGAGCTCTGATACCAATTGAGGAAACCGCAATTGGTGGTTGAAACAACTAAGGAACCCTAGGAGAACACCTAGAAAGGGGGGTTGAATAGGTGTTTAAGAAACCTTGAAAGATTTTCGAAAGAAATAAATCGAAACAATCAAAACGAATGATTTTTGCAAAATCTACAGCATTTAATCGATTAACAAAATCCTTTAATCGATTAACCTGCAATTTAATCGATTAACACCAGAAAGCACAAAACATTTAATAGATTAAATCTATCAGAAAACTGAAAAATCACTTTTCAATAACATACGAAAATCAATCAATTCACACATAAGATCAGAGATTAAGCGGAAACAATTAACACCTATATTCTTATTGATTACCTAGGTTATGAAAATGATTTTCCCCAAGTTAATTTGAACAATAAAGATTCAATTCAATCAATTATGAAAATCACTCTTTTCTAGGTTTTCAAGCAAGAACGCAATGAATTGACTTGAATGTAAAGAGTAAGGGTTTAGAGATACGACACAGTGATTTATCCTGGTTCACTTTCATCCACTTGAAAGCTACATCCAGTCCCCTCTTCAACCAAGAGAGATTCTTCACTATGAGGAATTAGAGTTCTCAAATTACAAGTAAATGCCTCTCAAGACTCCCTTCTTGATAGCCTACAAGAGATACTCCACACCCTTGCCTTGTAATCCTATTGATCTTCTCTCTAATCTAACCTCTACCCCTTGTTGATAATCCACACAACAAGTCTTCACTTTGCTTGATGATAATCCACACACCAAGGCTTCTCTTTGCTTGATTCACAACCAAGACTTCACTTCAATTTCTTGAACTTTGCTTGATGATAATCGACACACCAAGTCTTCTTGTTTGTTGTAGATGGCTTGCCTCTTGCAAAGATTACAACACAATTGAAAACCAAATAACAATCCTATGAATCTCAATCAATAGCTATGACAAATCAACATAAGAGATTCAAAGGTTCTTGATCAAAGAATATGAAATAGAAAGCTTTGATCTTTGAAATTGAGAGAGAATAGAGTGGCTTGATTCTTTGTAAAATTGATTATGAAAATGATTCTAGATGATCACAATAATTGGGAAAAGGTTTATATAGAATACCCAAAAGTTGTAGCACTTGAAAACTGATTTTGAGAAGTGAAAAACGTATTTTAAAAAACCAGTTCAGCAGTATTTAATCGATTAAATTTCAGCTTAATCGATTAATACTCGATTAAATTTTGACTTAATCGATTAAATCCACACTGCACATGTTAAAAACTTGTTTTCTCAAAACTAAACCTTTCCTTTCAAACCTTTAAGCCACCTATTGATTTTAGGTTAAGTGAAAACTCAAATTATGATTTAATCATGACTATGATAGAGATTCACTACCCTCTATATAATCTACCCAAATAAAAAACATAAGAAGCTTGAGAGGCAAAAGATAAAACAATTACAATTACACTCAAACTAAGTCTTCATGAGCTTGCTTTCTCTCTTCTTCATTTGATGTTTGTTGTTGCTTGTTGAACTTGAACTTGATCAACACATGATAGCTTGCTCAAAACACTTTTGTCATTATCAAAACATTCATCATGGAACTTACATTTTCAATCAAAATAATAATAATAAAAAAAAGAACGGCATAGATTTCTATATCTATATAAGAATAAAAATAATGTAAAAGTTAAAAGAATTGTATAAAATATATTATTGTATATTATATTTATTTCTTAAATAAAATATATTAAAGGAATGCTAAAAGAAAACATTTAAAATATAACCTTCAAATGATTTATTTCATTAGTGTAACTTTCAAATGAGATTTTAATTGAGTTAAATACCCTTTTTCGTTCATGTTAACGCTTCATATGTAACAATATCGTCAAGCAAACAAATAAGAAGAAGCCTTGATGTGTGGTATCATCTATCAAGCAATTGAAAAAGTCTATGTGGTAAGGGATCCACTAGCAAAGAGAGGTTAGATTAGAGATTCAATAGGGTTACAAGACAAGAGTGGGGTTATCTCTTGGAGGCTATCAAGTGGGGTATCTTGAGAGGCATTTGCTTGTAATTTGAGAACTCTTATTCCTAGTGAAGAAAATCTCTCTTGTGAAAGAGGGAACAAGATGTAGCTCTCAGTGGAGGAGAGTGAACCAGTATAAAATCTCTGTGCAGTATCTCTTTCCCTTGATTGTACTCTTTAATTTCTGCACTTCTTAATTGTTCATGATTGAAAACCTAGAAAAGTTGATTTCTAATAACTAAATGAATTAGGTTTTGTTATATCAAATTGATTTGGGGAAAAGCTTTTCATAATCTAGGCAATCATTAACAATCTTTGTGTTAATCAATTCCACGTTATCTTTGTGATTCTATGCTATTTGATTGATTTTTGTTTTCGGTTGAAAAGTGATTTTTCTGGTTTGCAACTGCTCTTAATCGATTGCTTGTTACTCTAATCGATTAACCAAGTTCATGCTCTCAGATGTTAATCGATTAATGTAGCTGCTAATCGATTAGACCCTGCTTGTTTTGTGAAAATCATTTGTTTTTATCGTTTCGATTTGTTTCTTGCGAAAATCTTTCAAGGTTTCTTTAACACCTATTCAACCCCCCTTCTAGGTGTTTCTAGTGTGTTCATTAGAGTTCATATCATCACAGCTTGTATTCCTACAATCTATGTATTTTCTACTATGTATCTATTTATAATATATATACACACACATCTATTTTTCACTCCAAATTTAACTATAATAAGTACTTTAATCTCTATAGCCGTAATGAAATATTTACAAAATATGTTGTATTTGATAAATCCAGAAGGCACATATCAATGAAGGAAGACGAATATACGTTTTCGATCTTTACAATATCAAGAGGCAATTAATTCCATTAAAGTATATTTTAGTATGCAATGTATCTTTGCGTGAAATGAGAAGCGATAAGTGGTGCCTGTGAATAGAGTAGAAGTTAGAATATACAATAATATAGAGATTAGAGAAGTATGAACAGAGATAGAATTCACCAGGATAATTTGGGAATGCTAAAATAGAATTTGGTAGGAATTAATGGGAGAATAAAAAAAGATATTGTATTATAAAAAACAATAAATGAGTATTGATTAATTAAGAAATTTTTAATGATTTGATAATCTTATTAATTGTTTAGGGCTGAGTATATCAAAACCCTTTTTTTTTAATATATAGCTTCAGCTTGAACTCCATTTGTTACAGGTAAGTAACTTTCTTCTACCTAATATTTCAACATTTTTTGCTCACATTATTTGTGATATGTTTTTTTTTTTGGTTTACATGGGAGGTCTGGGACTAGAACCCATGACCTGAGGGAGGGGGAAATCCTAAGTGTCCTTGCAGCCACCAACTGGGCTGTCTTACGTGGACTATTTGTGAAATGTTTTCATTGGAAAGCTTTTGTTTTAACACATAATTAGATAATATTATTGCCATTTTTAAAATTGTTTTTGTATTTTCTCATATTTTTTTCAATATTGAGTTTTGGATTAATATTCAGATAAAACATGCAAAGTTAACGTGGATATCACTCTCATTCGAAACTTTTACCATGCAATTGTTTGCTCAATTCTACGTTGCATTCTACTTTTAATCACATATATTTTAATGTTTTGTAGAAAAGAATTTTAACATATTGAGGCTGAGAAAAATATTTCAAGGTAAAAACAATATATGATGCTATAAAAAGTGTCAATGTCGTATCTAATTGAAGATGACTACAATAAATTCAAATTTTAATCTTAATATACAATCTCATGTATTTACAATCTCCTTTAAAAGAAAATAAATTATAAAAAAGTTGAATTGTTTTGAGAAAAAGATTGACTATGACATTTATATTTTTTTTTTTGGTGTTTATGATAATTGGAATATCACTATATGAGAGGATAGCCTCATAATTTTTCAAATTTTTCTTTGAGCCACTCTTACTCATATAAGTAGCGGTCACATTCAAATTTCACAAACTCATGTAATTGCTTTATGGTTTTAGTGTTTGATTAATGATGTTAATTGTTAGGACTGATAATAAAAGATTAAAAAATAGAATAAATAAATAAATAAAAAAGTCTAAAAAATATCTAAAGTGTAATACCCCTAATTTTCGTTTCCCAAATAATAATAAATTAATTATAATAATAGTATTATAATTAATTCTTAAGTTATTTGGAATGTTTTAATTTTTGTACATCATGTGTTGGGAATATAAAAATGTGGGATATATTTTTATATGGATATCTTGTACAAAAATATAAGTTTTGCAATTTAGTCCTTGGGTTGGGACTAAATTGTAATATTAGAAAGGTTATTAGAGGGAAAGTGAATAAAATATGAATTTTTGAAATTTCCCTGAATTTACCCGGTTAGCCATGCCCGATAACCGGTTAGACGATGAACTCAGAAATTGGGTTAGTGCGTTTTGATGAGTAATCACTTGATTAACCCTTAAATTGCCACGAATCCCATTCAATCCTCAGTGGAATCAACGTGTCTTGATGCATGGCACTTTGATTTGTCTATAAATAGCCTTCCTTGCTCAGATTAAACTCCATTTTTGCTCTTGAATTGTTGAAGCTCTGTTACTAGGGTTCTTGAATCTGTCCCTGCAATTCTCTTTTGTTCTTGAGAGTTGGAGTGTGAGTGATACATTATTGCAAAGTTTGAATCAAGGGCTTTGTATAGACACAAAAATTGTGAGTTGAGAGTCCCTGGGCAAGGAGAACGAGACCTACAAAGTTAGAGATTCAAGTCTGTCAAGTTGAGTTTCTGGTTTCTGGAGCTTACTTCAAGCTTCAATTTGGGTAAGCACATGCACTCTCTGAGTCTCAAAATTGTTCTATTCTTTAGTGCATGTTGCATAGAGCAAAGTCTTGCTGGAAATAGGGATCATAATACGCAGCGGAACTAGAAATAGGGATCAGAATACGCAGTGGAAAAAAAAAAAGAAATACCCTATTTCCAGAACGGGATCCATGCGAGAGAGCATGATTCCAGATAGAAAAACGTTTACCTCTTGATGCGAAGAGGAAAACAAAGCTTTTCAGATCGTCCACAAACAATCTGCGTCAATCACGAGCGCAACAAGGTAGTCGCACCTCTATTGGTATCCACACGAACAGGTTCCCAATTGGAGTCACGTCTCTCTTCTCAGTGCTAGCGGAGAAGAGAGAGATTCAGTGTATCACTCACTCTCTTATATGGATGGCTAGGGTTGTCATTCTGTGTTTCACACGTACCAAACCTTAAGGCTGATACTATTATTTATAATAGTGTTAGACAAATGGGCTGGGCTTGGCAGCACATATCAGAATGCGTCGCACGGTCATACTGTGCATCGCACGGACGTAAATTTTATAAAAATACAACTATTGTATTTTTATCAAATGTGATATCTCCAGTATATCTGTTCTTAGTGTGTGACCTTATAGGTTCCTGTAACGTTGGCAGTGAAGTTAAAATCTCTTTTTAAGTTTACAAGCAATGAGCGGTATCTAGCAACACGTCATTGCTACCCAAGTGACATGAATGTCTGTGATCTGACATAACCTTAGTGTGACCAATGATCATGTGTAAATTTAATCCCTTTGTCCAAATATCTTAGTTACACTCATGGCATGGAAGGTGTCACCCATGTATAGTGTAACCTATGGTTTCTTGATCCCTGAGTAGACGCGTCTAAACAAATCTCGTCAATATCTCATATTGACTGTCTTGAGTATGGCCATACATTTCACCGTCTCACTCAGTTAAGGACCCCAGAGATATAATTACTATTAACAAGGAAGGACAAATCTCATCTACGTCGCTCACATCCCTGTACATGATTTGTCATATACCCGACTACAACCGTTATGATCACCTGGTTAAAGATGACGTTTGATTGCGTGAAAGCACATAACTTCTCATGTTGGGAACCGTAGCGACTTCAGGTCGAAGGACCATGTACACCATTGTCACTATGAGAACCGCTTATGACACTCACTTAATAACCCATATAGCATTCTCATGGCGAGTCAATCCAGTACACAATTTTCTCAACGTGTACTTACATGTAGACTTGATATCCCATATCCATGACCGGTGAGATACAGTCATCAGTCTGTCACATACCAGTCTCGATGTATTATAGTTGTCCTTATTAACTGTAATACTCGACTAGGGAATCTTTACGAATAATTGTCAATCAATAAGATCTCACTATCAAGTCATGTACTTGATATTCTTATGACATTGAACTTATTATCCTAAGGACTTTATTACATCTATTTTAATTAAACAATTAAAGCATAAATATAATAAATCAAATGCCTCAATATTATTAATAGTAATAATCCATAAACATGAAATAAGTACAAGTAAAAGAGAAAATACAATTGCCACTAGGGCACTCTCCAACAAGTCTAACCATTTTCCCCAATTTGTATTCCATTTGCATGTGTTAAAATCTCTGATTTTTGGACCATGTTGAACATTGTTGGTTGAGAGTAGGAGTTGTTGGTTCTGTGGATTTCTTGCACGAACCTGTGATATTGCTCATCAAACACGACCTTGAGGTAAGGGAGAAGTTTACCTTATACTAGAATGAGATTGAAATTTGTTAAATATAGGATGAGTCATCAAGAGACTCAAAAGGGCATAGGTTGAATTGGTTAAGTGGCTTGGAGGCCAATCTGAGCTCAAATACTGATATGAGCAACTTTACTTGAATGCATGCAAGCTATTTTGATGCTGGTTTCATGACTTGTTTGAGTTATGTGCATATTGGTATGCTAAGTTATGAAATATGTGATTTTGTGCATTTTTATGTATGAGAATTGCATGCACAATGATTTGAGGTATTTTCATTGATGAACATGTTTATATTAAGGTATTAAGTCTCTGTAAAAGACTGTTTGGGGTTAGAATTGAGTAGAAATGAAAATGGTATTGTAAAACACCAATTTCAGTGTTTCTGCTGCATAATCTAACGGGTTAGAGTCTGACAGCAAAAATGAATTTTAGAGAAATTTTTGTAAGTGGATCCATACCATTTCTAGTCATATCTTTTAGCTCAAAATCAAGGAAAAATTACCCAAGTTAATTTATGAAATTTTATTTAATGAATTGGGTTAATTTGTTTATAATACCTTAAAGGTTCCATTGAAAGTACAAAAAGGAATTTGTGACAAGCTATTTTTCTTGAGATGAAAAATATTGATATATAGTCATAATAATTTTTGGATTAATTATGAGGAATAATTAATGTCCAACCCCAATTGGTATATGCATTGTGTGCATCCATTCGTGGAGAATGTGGATGTTTAGGGTTGCCGAAATTGTTATGTTCTGGGAACATAGCAACAGTACTATGGGAGTGTTCAATTGTTGTGTTTTGCTTGATGACATATTCTGGAGATGAATGTGGTCAGTTTTAGGACATTGTTGATGTGGTTGTAATATCTTCGCGATGTGACACTCACTCTGGGAGTGACGTTATGTACCACAGTGATTCATTACGCCTTCGCGACGTGACGTATACTCTGGGAGGAACGTTAAGGTAATCACTACCAATCAATTCCGCCATACGTTCTGTTAACGTATTATTACTGTTCTGGGAACACATGGATGTATTGGAGGCCTCGATTATTGAGATAGAAATCATGATCATACCACCTGCATTGATCGGAGTAATTATACGAAGTAAAAACTGGCGTGATACATATGGTTATGCATTTCTCTCTGTTTATGATTAATTGTGAATCTTATATTTCAGTCTCATTTGATTATATATATGCGTATTGCTTACTTCAGTGCCCTTGTTAGGTGATGGTCCGATACCTTGCCTGCATCGAGATCCGACCCATCCCTAGTGGCATATGGACGTTTGAGGAGCATCAAACCACATTTGAGGGGGAGGTAAAAGTCACACTCTATCACCCTAACCCCTTAGCTCATGTGCGACCTCGTAGGTTTAAGATTACCATCATATATACTATGCATGTACCCCCGTTTTATACTTACCGTGGACCACCCCTAGCTCGACGAGTTCGTAGGTTTCATAATTTTTATTTTCGTGCTGCCACTCGTTCTCATCCCTCAGCTTCGAGGATTGTTACTAAGGAGACTCCTTCTCCTAGTCTGACAGGTTAAGGTAGAGCTGCTCCAGTGCAGTCCCTACACCCAGTGGTAGGGCCTCTACTCCGTCGGACGAGGATGAGAGCGAGGAGGAGGAGCCAGTCGAGCCTGTTTCTGGTGTTCGTAGGGTGTGGATGATTCCTAGGTCAGGGCATAGTATAGATGGTAGGGATCCTAGGCTAGGGATGTAGCTTCAGTGGATTATGGATGGAGCTTCTGAGGACCAGTTGACCTGCTCTGGGGCATCTATTTTTTACTTGTTTTTATATTGTACATAAATTTGAGATGCCTTTGAGCTAAGGTCTTTTATGATGTACTTTTTATCACTCTTATGGACTTAGGCTTTGGATTTTGTATGATAATGTACCTAACTACCTGCTGATGATGATGTACTACCTTTATGATTTATATATATATATATATATATATATATATAAAAGATGTTTTATCACAAATGATTCAAGGGTACTCATTTTATTTTGCGCACTTTGATTTTAAGTAAAAAGGGATTCGTCAACTGTTACTACTTTGCTAACGCTAAATATTTCGAGATAACAATTAATAATAAATAAAAGCTGAGTGATATCTCTTTAATACTTGAAAAGATGTTGTTTCGAATTATGTTTCGCAAATTGATCTCTTAAACTATTGTTGAGCTGAATTCAATTTATTTATATAAAGACAAGGTATAATATTTAAGGTACAAATCCAAGTCTCTTTTGAATCAAAGTAGTCGAAAATTTTATTCGTATTATTTTTCTATTTAAGTCCATAAGATACATTTTCTAAACGCTTTATTTTGTATAAATAAAGTATTTAAGTTTTTGGGGCGTCGATATAAAGTTTTAAGATAACAAAAAAAAAAAGATAAAAACAAACAGTATTAACATATTTAAAACTTTAATAAGCTTGAACAATTTTGATAAAAAAAATTCAACTGATAATATTGAAACTTGAAAATATACATTAAATCTGTGCAACGCACGGGCTTGATAATTAATCGTGGTAGTATTTGAATTTGAACCCAAAGTATAGGAGTTATACAATAGGTTTAATAAATTTGCAAATCCAATCAAAACAAGAAATTAACGTGTGTAGTACCAATTGTCTTCCGTCTCGTGGGAGACGGAAAAGAGTATTACGAAAAATATTTATTTTTTTTTCCGTGTTTTCTTTTACGGAAAATATTTCCGTGACTTTAATGATGGAAATTAAAATATCTGTGAGGTTATTTTTATTCTTGCAATTATAAAATGGGGACAAAAAATTCAACAATGGGAGCCAAAACTCAATCCTAAAAAAAAGTATTACACGGTCAATTCATGTAAATTGTTGGGCTGATCCTTGCAACAACCCTAGTAAGGAAAACTTTGCAAAATCTGAAAAACGTTTTCAGCAATTGAATCAAAACTATAATTAACACTAAGCATATTCAAATAGCAAGATAAAAATTGATTTTAAACCAATTGAATTGAAAATTAGATTTTCATAAACGATTAAGAAAAGCACTTTTTTCTAAAACCTAATTGTATGATTAAAGAGATAAAGTTTAGAAAGATTCACACAAGGAGTTTTATACTAGTTCACTCTCACCAACTGAAAGCTACATCTAGTCCACCCTTTCGAATTTCAGGTCATTTGATATAAGAATCAAAAGAAATCACAATGATTAGTGATACAATCTCACGTGCGTCAAAACCCTTTTGACCACCTCTCTTGAGATCCTAAACCTTGGTTAAATCCCTAATCCAATCTTCTTTTTCTTCTTCTCCTCTGATTGAAACCTTCAATCTCTCTTGAGTATCTTGATTATCACTTGAAACCTTCAAGAAATAAACCACACAACTTGAAACCGTCAAGTGTTGATGTAGATTCTTGAATTGAATGTGTTGATTTATAAGTTTCACTTGATTTGCAGAATATCAACTAGTTTCAGCTCTAAATCCACAGCTAGAATCTCAATTTGACTTGTAAAGAATATAGCACAATTGAGATTTTCATTTAATCACTTTTGAAAAGAGTATGTGAGAGTTTTCTTGTAATTCACATGAAAATTGACAAAGAATGTGTGAAAATATTTGTTCTCTAGAGTGTTTTTGTGTTTCTCAAAGATAATGAATATGAATAATGAAGGATCCTTTGGTTTTGTATAATAAAATTGTTTTATGTTTTATTATTAACTGATTTCAACCGGTTGGAAAAGGTTCTAACAAGTTAAATCGTGCTTTGCAACAAAACTGATGTAAAACCAACTGATACAGTTTTAATCGGTTGAAAACTCCCTTAACCGGTTAGAACATGTCAGTTCTGAATAAAAAGAAAGGTAATAAATACCTTCAAATATATACTCATTTATCTTTAATAAACAAAATTCATACACATTCTTTTAATGCATAATAGGTTTTTAGAAATACTTTTCAAAGTATGCATTAATTTAAAAACACTCTCTTTTGTTAGAAAAATCTCAATATATGCAAAAATTAACTTTTAAACCAAATTGAGATTTAAACAAACCTATCAGACTCTACGCACTCTTAATGTTTAGACTCAAAATAAAAAGCTAATAATAAACTATTACAAACTTAATTATTACAAGCCTAAATACACAAGAATGAATAGAATAAAAAGTCTTCTCAAATATAAAGCCTTTGTTTTCTTCAATTGTTCATTCTCTTCATCAAAACTCGTAAAGGGTCTCAAATAAATTTTATTTTTATGTTTACGTCTCTTCCTTTACGGAAAATATTTCCGTGGCTTCAAAGATGGAAATTACAATATATCAGTGAGGTTATTTTTATCCCTAAAATTATAGAATGGGGACAAAAAATTCAACAATGGGGTCAAAAATTAATACTAAAAAAATGTATTACTAGGTCAATTCATGTTAATTGTTCGGCTGGGCTGATCCTTGCAACAGCCCTAGCTAGGCCCATCCCAATGGAGTCTAGTGAACTTATCCAATGGGAAATTGCTTTTTGTCCCATGACTGACTTTTTGGCCCCCATTTTAAATTTTCATGGACCAAAATACCATTAATAGTCTTAACATTTCCGGTTCTATGAAATCAAAAAAGTCTTTCCGATTTTAATGAACCGGAAAAGAAATCCCGATTTTCCTGAACCGGAAAACTTCCGGTATAATTAAACCGAAATACTTCCGGTATAGCACAACCGGAACTATGTAAAAGTGATATTTCAATATAGCCCTCCCTGTTTGTAGAGAGCAAGAGGGTAATATGTTTAACACTTAGAATAAACTTTCACGAAAATTAAGAAAATTAATTAATATTATTAATCACATTAGAAATGATAATATTCAATATACTTTTTCAAAAATTATTATTATAATTATCATTTAACTCTAAAAAAGTGTTTATTAAATAATGATATTTGTGAAAAAAAAATTAATTAATGTCTTAAAAATTAAAATAAATATTTATATTTAAAAAAAGAAAAACTATTATTAAAAAAAAAATAAAACTTACCGTCTAACATTTACATTTTGAGACACAGGAAGAGGAGCAGTAGATAAGAAAAAAGAGAAGAGAGTAAATCTAAAGTGACATAGACGGTGACGACGTAACAAAGAAGGCGTTAGATTCATGTGCGTGTAGGGCTGGAAGGATAATAGACAGATAGAGAGAGAAACACGAAAACAAACATTGTTTAACGCTTTTCGGTTATTCGGGCCCAGGAGCCATTGTTGTTGGGATTTGGCTTCTCTGACTTTATGGAGGGAACTGCTCCCTGTTTTTCCTTGACTCTGGACCGTTGGATTAATCTAATGGTCCAAAACATTAATTAAAATTAAAAAAAAATAAGACAAACAGTTTTGTATCCTTTCCTTCTTCAACATCTACCGTTCTTTCTCAGTATCCCCCTTCTCTTTCTCCTTCTTACTTGAGGCTCTTCCCTCCCTCTTTTCTCACCCTCTTCACAAAGCCACCATCACCCAGGGACGTAGCTTTTAAAGAGTAGGTGGGAGCTCTTGCACCCCCTCAAATTTAATAAATGTTCAATACCTATATATATATATATATATATATATATATATATATATATATTAATAGCACATAATATAGGTGTAGTGGTATTTTGCTTTTTACCTTACTTGAAGGTCTTTGGCTCGATTCCTCCCATCTTCAATTTCCACCTTATTTTTAGTATTTTATTTTTCTGCCAAAAAAGGTAAAAAATTAGTGTCACGAGAGTGGTTGACAGGGTGATAGAGATGGCTGTGGATAAAGGAAGAGGTGGTGGGTTTGGTGTGGCTGAAGTTGAGGGTGTTTATGCAATGGCACAGTGCTGGAACAATGTAGGGAGTGAAGGGTGTAGAGAGTGCTTGAGGAAAGGTGGGAAGGAGGTGAAAGGTTGCTTGCCGAAGAAGGAAGGGAGAGCCTTGAATGCTGGCTGTTATTTGAGATATTCAACTGAGAAGTTCTACGGTGAACAAGGTGCAGCAGCTGAAGAAGGTGGTAGAAATTAGAGTAATTGATTCTCACTTTCCGAGTTTTGGTCCAATGCTTAGTGTTTTCTGTGTGCATTTCATGGTATGCCCATTTTTCAATTCTGTCACCTCTTATACCTGTCCAGTACTCCAGTTGGTTTTGTTGGAAGTGACGCGATTGTCCTCACTCCGTGCTTACGTCTTTTTAACTCCATTGTATTACTACTATCTTTCTGCTACTTTGGTATTACTCTCTTACTTAGTGTGACTGATCAAACCGTGCATTTGGTTGGACAGGGTTGCAGGGATTACATCGTGGACGTAAAATATATCAGCCGGTCATTGAGGTATAGCAGAATTTTCAGGGCAGAGGATAAAGGAATAAAAATTCTAACTTTTATTACTACTTATTTTTCTAATGTTTGCCTTTATAAATAACTGTTTTGGGATAAGCTTATAAATTCATAATTTATGCTATTTTAGTTTGTGATTTCCTTTACTAACTAATGGAAAAATTTAACAATTTGCGTAGTTTAGCTGTGCAGGAGTTTCTATATTTTCAAAGGGCTATAATTTTTGGATTGAACCTTAGAAACTTAAGAGAAATAAACTAAGGAATTGCTGAATAATTCGGGCCAGAATATATAAATAGTTAAGGGAAGGAATAACTAAAGGAAAAAAGGAGTTTGCAAGGGAAGTAAAGAAACTTGGTACTATCAAGCATCCAAGTTTGGTTTCTATTCAGGGTTACTACCTAGGACCAAAGCTGCATGAGAGACTGATTATATCAAATTACATGAATGCATAATCTATGGACATTTATCTCCATGGTAAGGTTCTTGCAGCATGAGATCTAGGCTTTTTTGGTTTTTATACTTTTGGTATTCCTGGGCATGAAATGTTATCAACCCCATATAATTTGATTTCTCTAGCTTGGAACATATGAAGCTCTTTCAGGATTTGGATAATTTGTTAAGATACCAAGTTTACTAAATTACTAGGAGGATTAAGATTAAAAAAAAAAAGTTAAGTTTGGACATTAAGATTGAAATAGATATTTTATTTGATTCTTAAGCATGATCCAAACTTTTCATGGCAAATATATCATTACTCAGTAGTGACTTAGTGTTCACTGCCCCTACTGGCTGGGTGCATCACTGATTTAACTTGGTCTTCTCTGTTGCAGCTACCCATAGACGACATGATGCAGTTGTTATTGCTATGCTTTGTTCAGCTCCTATAAGTGGATCATTAGATTCAGGGTACTCTGGTGGATCAGTGATCAAGCTAAATCAAGCTAGGTGGATCAGTGATTGCAGCTACCCATAGACGACATGATTGGTTGATAGAGTAGAGGGCAACCGAAATCAAGCCAATACAAGGTTGGATCAGTGATCACTACCAGAAAAATATATCTCCAGGAACCCTTTTGATGAAGGCAATGCTTGTTCTAAAAACTTTGCAGCCCCTATAAAGTATTGTTCTTCTGCTCAGCAAGGTTTGGAGCAGCAAGTGAATAGTATCACTAGCATTAGTAGTTTGCTACATTATGGGGATTCACACTTTCCAAACCATTCCCTGAGTCCTGGTTCTCTGATGATTTGAGGTTAATTGTCCAAACCCTGCTCTTGAAAAGTTGTGTGTCTAATCTTATGTATCTCTAATTGTTGTGAATGCATACTAATTTAGCTTTTATGCTGTTGCATCATGATTGAATTCTTGTGGTAGGATTTCTTAAAGCTAGATAAGTTTTTTTATTTTGTACTCTCCGTGAAATGCGTGTATGTTTTGGTTCATTCATGCCCAATTCAAACAAAATTGGATTTCAATCCATTTTTCCTCAATAAAGCAATTCAAAATTTTGAGTTTTTGCTTAAAAATTGAATGCTTCACTGTATGCTTTTTTATGGAGCATTGTGCTTCAAATAATTAAAAAAAATTAAAAAGGGGAACTGTGATTATCAAGCATTAAATGAAATGATCTAACAAATTATATATTGCTTAAGCATTAATTTTCTCAATTGTATAAAATAACTATTACTGTAAAATAAAATAAAACTTTTATTTATTGTAAAATAATATTTTCAACTTATGTCGTATAACGTATTATTTGAATAAAATAACTACAGTATAAAGATGTAAGATCTAATGTGTTAGGATTTTTGAGTTCAAACTATGAGGTTTGCACTATATTTTCTAATTAAAAAAAATAAGATTTGCTTAACCTCAACCCTTATGGTGGAGAATAAGAAGCTAAAAATAGGAAAGAAGTTTAGAAAAATTAAATTTATTATCACTTGAATTATCGAATGTTTAGTTTTTTATAAAAATGTATTTTTTTTAAACCTCTTATCCTCAGCCTTGGATAAGAAAATCCTTAAAAAAATAAAAGTAATAAGATTGAATAAACCTCATCAACCCTTCAGTTTCCATCACCCCTTCCTTCCACTTTCTTTCTTCACATAACCACAAACCTCAGCAACCCTTCTCTCTCCTAGCCCCTGTTCTCATCGCCCCTTCACCCATCTAACCACCACCACAACACATCACCCCTCTCAGCCGCACCAACCTTCTCCCCATCGCCGGACCACCTCCTCCCTCACCCCTAACAGTCCCCACCCACCCTTCTCCAACCCCTTTCCAAAGCCACCACCTCCTTCCCCTTCCACCCCCTCTTGTCGTTAAAGGTGGGGTTTTGATTGAGGGTGATTTTTGTTGAAGAAGGGAAAAGACGATGTCATAATTTAGACGGTTAGATTAATTCGACGGTCCAGACTCAAGGAAAAACAGGGAGCAGTTCCCTCCATAAAGTCAGAGAAGCCGAATCCTTCTTTATCGGTACATAAGCTGGGAAGGGCCCAGGAGCCATTGTTGTTGTTATTCCATTTGTTGTCATCATAATTTCGCTGGGGCCTTCCTCATCTTCTTGAGCAGTAGTTTCCATGTCTTCAAATTCTGACTTGAGTGAGAGATTTAATGAAGGATGTGGTTTAGTATTAGAAGGTTGTGAGTTCTCACGAGGTGTAAGAAGTACTCGTTCTTCTCTTACTGAAGGTGGATTTGAAAAAAGCAATTTCCATCCAATGAAGGGAAGGGTTTTGATTGATGCAACTTCTCAAACCCTAGGTAGCACAAGCGAGGACATGGAGAATGGCAGCAACGGCAGCAACAGAGGAAGAAACAGGAAGACTAAAGGACGAAGTTGGAGAAAGAAACAAAAGAACAAGAGAGGGGAGGAGGAGAGAAAGGTGAGGCCAAGAATTCTGTTTCTTGATATCAATAGGAATCTTGTTGGCATCGATCTGGATGGTGATTATGTTTATGATCGTGCTGCCGCCGCAGCACCGCCACTTGTACCGATTTGTTGCCGTCTGAATCTAGAAGAGGACCAATTTCCCATCGGTATGCGGCACATCAAGACCAAATCCGAGGGCAAAGAGGATCAAGTGTATTTGGTGGGCGGTGCAATTTATGACCTCAGCCGCAGAGATGATTGGATTGACCCCGTGCGTCAACCTGGATGGGTTAACTATTCCGACAAAGTCTACATGTTCGACCACGGCAAAATCCGCACCCTGATCAGTTCCCATCATGACAATGGCATCAACATCTCTGCCAAAGATGTCCTTATTCCTTTACCCAATACCCTCAAGGGCCCTAAATTTCCATTGGTGGCTAATCTTAACGGTACCTTTTATTTTATGAATGTCTTTATGAATTACAATATCGAGAGATTTATCCCCTGTTTTAAACCCCAAGCTCCGTTCGAACGTTTTGATCCAATCACCTCTTCTTTTCATGAAGAGCCTTTTCCTTTTGCCTACAATGCTGAATGCAACAGCAGCAGCCTAAGCCTTGACATGAATGACTTTCCTGTTGTGTCTCATTTTTGCATGGACAACAAGTTGATTTTGGTATGCCGGGATCGTGCACTTCGTATCTTCGATGCTGATGCTAAACCCCCTTCCCCTCGATGGACAGTTTCCCATAAGCTTTACAATGTTTTCCAGCGTTCTTTTGCTTTAAGACACGAAGGTCCTACATTGGATACATTCTCTCATACAGGACTATGGTGGATATCCGATTTCTACCTTCCTAGTAGTTTATCTCGTTTCCAGTCGTTGGGGGTTATGCTTGCCATTCGACTTGTGCCGTACGACGGTTATGTTGGGAGCATGTCATATTGCTATGATTGCACTCTTCAACTCCATGCTTATGCAATGTCCAAAAAAAACTATCAACTTCATTTTTATCAAAAACTTGATGACGTATTCTCTGACCTCCTACCTCTTCCTACTTCTACTACTTTGAATTTGTTAACTCGAAACCACCACTTTCTGGATCTTGGTAAAGGAGGCGATGAAGGCCTAAGAAGAATATGTGTAATCTTGACTATTGATGGCTTGGCCAATGGCATTGCATATCTCTTCGTTTCCGTTTTCGACTTGCGAATGAAGCCAGGGCCTTACCCAAAGCAGGAGAAGAACTATTCTTATTATCATTTTTCTGATGATGATGATGATGGTGGCGATGGCGATGGCGATGGCGAGGAGACCGATGAGGAGGAGTATGAGGGTGATGGTTCTTGGCCATTTGTAGATGAGTTCTTAGAGGTTGTCTATGTCAAAAAGCGAGTCTTTAGATTGAACCAATCCATCAAAGAGGAACTCAACCCTATGAATTCGTTCATAGCATATGACAGACCTCCACTCGATGCCACCACCTCTTTCATCTTGCCCTCGCTGGGACTGCCCATCTTTCACTCTACTTAGATGAAGCCTCTGAATCCAGATCGAAGATACTCTTTTAGGAGCGACTTAGGCCCAGAGGATCTATCTCATCTTACCATACGCGCCCAGTGGATAAGATATATTGCTGCGTAATGACCGTACCCTTATATGTACATCTTAACTGAACAAGTACTATAACTAAGAGAGTCGCCTGTGTTCAGACAGAGGTGATGCCTTCATTCTATAGGTATTGTTTTCTAATCTTTGCACAATTTAATATCTGCTGCTTGATGGCTATGAAATTCATACTGTGCTTCTTCTTTCGTGTGTTCTACATTTTAAATTTGCTTGTAACTGGTTCAGCTAATGCTGTTAGTAATGAGACTTATCGTGTTCTAAGAAGTGGGGAATGAGTTCGGATTCAACATAGGACACCTTTAAATTGTTGCAGAGTCAATTCTCAGAAGCATGTTTTCTTTTGTGTTCGAAAGGTTTACTTTCATTGTGCTTTAGAAGCAGGGGCTTTGTGTTAGGCTCCAAGGCTCCCAACTAATTAGTCCAACTGAATGTGACTGGTGCATTTGAGAGGAAACCAATTGTTGTGATATAGGGAGACATAGAGTGAGTGATGAGGGTGAGAGACTCACAAGAGAGAGACGAGGTTGGGAAAGGTTATGAACAAGAGGTGAGAATGAGGGGGAGACCCACAGGTCTTTCATATTACTCCAGTATAGTGTCATATTAGATATGTTAATCTTACAATATCAATGTGACGATCTGGATGAATTGGGTCTCAGTTCAAGGAATCTCTTAATATGTAAAGACTATGAATCAGCTCAAACTTTGAGCAATCTGGTGGTCTTGAAGCCTCACTAGTTTTGGTTTAGCAATGGTATGTGAGATTTTTTTTTGTGATTATGATATTACTGCAGCTTGAAACTTGACATCAAAATTGTATTGCAGGGGGCTGGAGCTATGTCATGACAAAAATACTTTTGGTCTTTCTGCTGCAAGCTGTTTTCTCTTATATGGACAACTCTATAATCTGTACTTAGTTTGGGCACCGAGTCACTTATTAGGTACCTGCCAGTGTTAGATATTCATGTTCTGAATGGTTCTAACATTGTCATTATCTCGTATTCCCTTGAACACTTCTATGGGTAAATTGTGTATCTTTTGTTGATTTTCTTTAAGCGGAGCCTCTTCAATGAACCTTTTTAGTTTTATCTTGTGATGCCCATCTACTTGACTAAAAGTTGATTGGACATTTGTGGTTAAGATAGATTACAAGCTACGGGTCTGTTGTCTATATTGCAATATTGAGTCCGTATTTAATTTCGTGCGTATATTGCTATGGAAGAGTTTTTATATATTTTTCCAACTTCCTCTCACATCTTCATTTACGCATCATTTTTTTTCTTGGATCCTCTCTTCCAATTAGCAGGGGCAATGTTGCATAAACATTAAAAATTGCAAAAGCGGAATCGTTTATCTCAATTCCATCGTGGATCAGATCAAAATAAAGTACATGCAATCGTGCTTATCGATGATCAGATTTCCTCAGCAGATCCTGATCAATGTAACTTCTGCCAAGTAACAACAAATACAAGTAAAACTACAAATTTCTTGTAATTTAAGACCCAACACTTTATAAAAATCCCAAGGTTCTCCAAAATTTTACTATCATGCTAGTGTCCCAGCAATTGGATTCTGGAAGCAGACAACATAGCCACATCAGTGCATTGAAGCTAACACAAAGAAACTCAAGCTTACAAATAAGCACGGAATTATGCTGGCAACAACATAATCTCTAAGAGCTGCTCCTCCTGTTTCCAGAATTCTTATTTGATAAAAAAAGAAACAATATTAATGGTTATCAATAAATATCAAATGTTTGTGTGCTGAGAAAGAATGTACTGCATGTCTGTATCTATAAATCACAATCACATAATGACCCCGCACCAAATGAGGCAAATTCAAAATACTTATCAAAATCCCTATTGAAGTGAAAAAAGAACAACTAATATGAGTATCTGATCCTAATTCTCTAATTTTACCATCATAAACAGTTTTATTTTTTTTTAAAAAAAATAAATAAATATACAGATAGAGCCTTACTTGTGAGGAAGTAACAAATGTAATTCCCATATCCTTCGCAAGCCCATATAGGTGTTCTTCAACATCAACACTTGTTGCACTGTCATTTTATTTTTTAAAGACAGCATTATAACAAGGTCAATAAAAAAAAAAAAAAACTATTCCACAAGAGAAAAAGGCATAGGTAACAATACATACTTGGTGCACTCGTCGAGGATGCCAAACTTAGGCTCATGGAAGAACAAGCGTGCCTTACAGAATGAAAGACAAACATTAAATCATAACAAGAGAAATATTATAAACAGATTAAAAAGTGTTCCTCTAAATTGGAACTGACAGGTTTAAGGCCTATAATATATTAATGGAGGTATTAGTATAAAAAAGCAGCTGAGTTAAACCCACTCAAGTAGATTCACATAAACTCTTTCTCAAATATTATCTAATTCAATCAATCTTCTCAAGATGGTATCTGAGTTGTGTAGGTCCAGCTTTTTCTCAAAGTCCCGTTTGGTTCTGCCAGCAGGTCTAGCAGACTCTTCAACAACAACAAAAAGAGTCTCATCTGGTGTTCTCAAGATCAGCAACAATAATTGTTCAGGATCTTCAAACTAAGGACTTGGGCAGATTAAGATATTTTATTAGGACTGAAGTAGCACAGTCAAAGGGTGGCATTACTATCTCCAAAAGAAAGCATGCTCTCGACATTTAAGAAATTGAGCTGCTAGGTTGTAAACCATATCAAAGACAGAGGTATCAAAGAGTGGTTGAGAAGTTAAACCATATCACTATGACCAGCCCAAATACACCCATTCATGTTAGTATTTTCAGTCAGTATCTAAACTCTCCATGTACTTGTCATTGGGATGTAACAGTTCAAATCTTGATATATGTCAAGGGTTCTCACAGAAAAGGTTTGATATTTGAAAATAGGAGCCACGCAGATATTGTTGCTTATGTCAATGCTGATTAGATCCACATAGTGAATCCAACCTTCCATAGACCCTGTGCATAGCATAAGCTTTAAACTTTATAGCACCAGGTTGCCATTTATGCTAATGCTGATAAGACACGTTCTCATAGTGATAGAAGGTAAATATCTGGAATTGTGTTCTTGTTGAGGGAAACCTTGTCTCTTGGAAGCGTACGAAGCACGATATAGTTTCTGGGTCAAGTGTCCAACGGAATATTGAGGTATGACTCTTTCTACATGCAAACTCATGATTAATACATCTTCAGGGATTGAAGTTACGTGAGATAGGATCAATGAAAGCAGTTTTGCATATGCTTCCAATCTGGTCTTTCAGGAACAAAAAAAAATTAGAGGTTGGTAGTTATTTCATCAAAGAAAAAATTGTTAAAGGCAGGTTCAATACAGGTTTTGCATGCTCCAATGATTGATTGGAAGACATCTTAGCTAAGTCCCTTCGAGGTCCTCAAATTCATTAAATTTGCAACAAGCTTGGAGCATTTGATCTTTATGCTCCAGCTCGAGGGGAGTGTTGGAAATAACAACCAGCATTGGAATCATTAGTAGTGTTGGAAATAACAATCAGCATTGGAACCATTAAAATTAATGTTACTTATGAAGTAGAAGAGTTAAATGCACTAAAGGAAATAGTAAAAATCAGTATATATTTTTCTTGTAAATAGGACGTATTCGTTGATCTTTCTTTGTATTAAATATCAAGCAGCAGAATGTTTAAAGTCGCTCAAGTCTTCACAAAACTCTTTTGAACCTGTCCTTTAATTTTCTCTGTCCATCTTCAAGTACTATAAAATTTACTGAGCTACAAAATTATTTCAAGAAAACGATAGTACAATGATACTTGATCACGATGTATCAAGTAATGACTAAGTATTTTAGCACAAATGCAAAACATGCTTACAATGTTAAGAAAGTAGGGGAAGGAGAAGAACTAATGAATGATTCATATCCAAATAACTACCTTGTAAAATGCATTGTTTCTCAGGTAGTATTTGAGTAGATGTTGCGTCAAACGAATCAGGTAGTATTTGAGTAGATGTTGCGTCAAACGAATCCGCCACCCAAGGGCCAGCCTGGCTGTCAAGTGTCTGAAGAAAAAGATATAATTTATTACTCAAATTTGCTGCTTGAAAGGCTTGTAATATCCAATTCACTCTTTTGCCCCCATTTAAATGCTTTAAACTATCTATTTGACTTTCTCATGTTTTCTTTATATTTATAAATATATATATATATATACACACAGAAACACACATACATATAGTATCATCTAATTTTCAATAAACAAAGATATAAATTTCTTTCTGGTATAATGAAAAATTCAGCAGCAGTTACATGTAAATATATAGCATTATCAGTTCCAGATAAAAGTTAGAAGAATCCAGATGGATTTGTACCATTACCTTATAGAAGGTGCAATAAAAGAAGAAGCGGCACTTTGGAGAACACTTAAACCAATTAACCGAAAGAAAGAAGCTTTATCCTGCTCCAAAACAAGCCTTACAGTGGTACCTGAGAAAATAAATTCTCTTTTAACATTATCCGCATAATAGACATTCAGAGCAATGAAAAGTAAAAGCTGAGAGCATACCATTCAGTGATGCAATACGATCAGAGACCCATGTTCTTGAAACAACAAGAAAAGCAACAGCAAGCAGTTGTGCACCTTGTTTATCAAGTACGGTGGGTACCGGAAAGCCAGCGGTGCAATCAGAAAGATGCACCTAAAATATATTGTAGCTGTAGATTAACTGAAGTACATACATTGCACATCCTTTTATAAGAATGGCTGGATCATAGTAAGATATCAAGGAGATAGTGCATAAACATCCATGTATTTATTTGAATTCAGTTCATCACGCTAGATTTACGAGATTGGAAATGCATCACTTTAAAAGATAAGCTTAATGAAGAGAAGATTATAATTGCAGTGGTGCGTTTGCAGAGACAAGTACAATTGCAACGATTTCCCCACAAACCTAAGCCTGAGCAAAACCTGCTGCAAGTTAGCCAACCTAAAACCAACACCACTATCAATGACCAGCATAAAAGAACTGTAGGATGCAGGGGTTAACTCGAGTACATTAAAATGATCAAAGATATGTTGATAACTTGATATTGATGCCTGGGATTCTAATAACCATAGCCAAACATCAGTACCTAAGATTTTTGTGAATAATAAACACAAAAGCATCTAGATTAACCAATATCATAGAAGTTATCCAACTACACACATGCAAAGTAAAAAACCTTTTAAAAAAAATCTACAGAAGTTACTCATCAATACTTTGCACATGGCAGCCACCCTCAATGGCAATACCCTTGTATTGCCATGGATTTGGGGAACAACAGATGCTGGAGTACTACGATTCGTTGATGGAGATGATGATATCACCTCTGCAATATACGACTGTGCCTTTGAATTTGAGAATGCAGAATCCTGGGGTAACAGTGTAGAATTCTTCATAATCAATCTAAACAAATGAACAATGAAGGCATAGCAAAAACCAAAATCAGAAAATAACTAAACCTTTGTTCATAGCAAATGCTCGTTGAACTGCCTTGGCATCACTCTGTCGCTTTGTCTCCGATGCCTTCATTGTATCAACCCCCATTTCAGTAGAAGTGTCCTCCCTGGTGTTTAAATCTGAATCTTGTAAACAAAAACATAACCTAAAGTAGAACGACGATTAAAAGTACAATGAAGTTCCAACCTTCTATAATGAACACTCCATCCTCCTTCACCATCTAAGGATAAAACCACATCATGGAATGCAACTAATGCTGGACGATGAGAGATGGTAATGCATGATGTTCCCATAGCTCGAACTTTAGCGCAAAACCGTTCTTCCAAATCAGTAGTGACAGCACTTGTGCACTCATCAAGAATTGCAAATTTAGGCTTATGATAGAAAAGTCTAGCCATGCCCAACCTCTGCTGCTCACGAAGGGTTCCTACAGCGGTGCATGGTCTTTGTGGCACATAGAAAATCTCCTTATTAAGATTAGAGCCAATGCCAGGTTTCACAATATGTCCAGATATCATTGGCCAAAGACCACCTAGAACCCGGAAAAGCAAGCTCTTTCCACTGCCATTTGGACCTTCATCCAAAGAATCATCAATAACATGCCAAAAAACTAACCATCAGAAATAATACTTCACAATGGCTTTTAAAAGCAAGAGAAACGGAAAGCAAAAAACATCTACTTTCAAGCTTGATTCAACCAAGACAAGAAAAGAAAAAAGAAAAAGGAAGGACCACCAAAAAAGAGTTCAGATGGCTACCAGTAATCAAAAGATTAGATCCTGGCTCAACCCTAAGGGTCAGATCATCCACCAAGACATTACCAGTGGGGGTCACAACCTGAAGTGGGGTCCATCATCAATATTAAAACATGAGGAACACAAATACAGTGATAATCAGTTGAGTAGGTTTCACTTACCTTGACTCCAGAAAACTCAATGTAGTTAGCTTCACTTATGCAATTTCTACTTCCTTTTCTTTGTAGTGAACGATTCTCATCCACCAAGCTTAACTCCCTTGATACAGACACTAACTCATAAATGCGATCAGCGTACCCGCTGTAGTACCATACAGATAGCCATTAACTCATGAATCGCACGAGGCATGCCTGGTGACCAACCAAATCCTCTAATATCAACTTCTAAAAATAACAGAAACGGAAGATCAAATATACCTGAGACGATTGAGCTTTCTTGCACTGATAGAAAGTGTTCCTAGAGATTGAAATAGGGAAATTATGACACTGGTATGATATCTTAGATTGCTTAACATCTCTGCTCGTCCTAAAGTTGAACTATCAGGCTTTAGATGGCCAGAAAAGAAAGGTTCGATGATCAAAATAACAGCAACAGTAGCGCCAAGGTATTTCAATAAAAAGTCTTGAATCATGCCAAACCACCAATGATCATGAATCACAATATTCATGTGCCCAACCAAGGACTTAAACTTCTGTTGAATATGAGATTCTTCTCCTCTCTCCACTGTAATATGCTATGCTTTCTGAGTGAGTCCTTAATCGTGAGTGAAGCTGTCGATACTCTCCTTCCAATTGCTGCTCTCTTGACATGAGTTTCCCAAACGAGGGAGAGAAGTTTCTGATCGCAGTCCCAGCTCCAAGTACATAGGCCTGAAAATGACGGGAAGAGTAGATTGAGAAGACAACACTGATTTTAACATCATATCTAAGTCAAAAATAGCCTCCATCCATCAAAAAATACTAAAAAAGTATCAATAGCAGCTGCTAAGGAGAAATCTATGAAACAGTAAAGTCCAATTACATAGTTACCAATATCCAGAAGACATATTTCGGGCTAGCATATGAACACAGCCGCCAAGTGTATAGAAGTCCATCAGTTACTGCTGTCAGATCATCCTGTACAACTTCGCTCAACTCCGAACAGAATTTTGGCACATCACTGGCAATTCTTTGCTCTGGATTAGTTATCCGACCATCAACATGTGATATTTTGTAATACACCATGTTCTGAAAGCAAAATAAATGATAAACATAAATCCAAAGTATAAACTAAATTGAGTATAACAAAACTCTTTAGTCTTTACTCAGCCAATTAAGACTACTATTCACACACAATCAAAATATAACTGCTGGCATTGTACAGTTGGAATTTAAAAGAACTTATTGGATATTGGATAGTTACTCATCCTTGTAGAGAAGGTAGAATAGTTATTCAAAGAAACTGTATAGATTTCTTTTTGTGGCACAGCTGAGGTAACTTCTACTTATGCAAGAAGATATAGAAAAGCATCTAGAATGGTCGTCAACTGGACCAGCTCAAGACCCTAAGGGATTGTTCGCTAGTTTGTTTGGGTAATCGAGGGAAGGGGGAGGTTTTGGGAACCCTGAAATACACTTGTGAGAGGGATCTCGAGCCTTTTCGTTCTTCCCTTCATTCTCCTACAAAAACCAACTCGCAAACATAGCCTAAAGCTAATCCATAAAATGACCAGTCGAAACATCAAGTAGTTTATCCTTCTTTAAATTTATTTATTGACAAGCTCAAATTCCTTAACATCAACTACTCTCCATATTCTTTAAGCAGTAGATGGCAGCAATAGACCTTACAGCGCAACAAGTAAATTCTGAAAATATAGCAAAGTGAACTTTCAAGCATCGCAAATAGAGAAGAAAATAGACTTGGCATATAAACGTGTCAAAAACAATGGAAGAAATAGGGGGAAGGATGAAAGCTGACAACTAAATTCGGACACTTCATACGACTTTAGGAGCTAGGATTATAAGTTCATCAATGGTTAAACAAAAACAACCTAAAATAAATATAAGCATTCTCAAGCGATTCAACAATTTATACCTCAAAATATAGTGGGAATGAATAGGCTTTGTCAGTATTTTTCTAAAACTCAGACTCAAAGTCCCAGTTATGTACTTTGATGTAGAATGAATGGTTGATAAGAGGAAGCACAAAAGAATGTTTTCTGAAATTAACCGAAAAAACAATGGTACGCGTCGAAGCAAAGCAGCTCGAAATAGGAAGCCTTGCACTTTTGCTAGCCTGTTGCTCAAAGCAGTTCGCAGCAATACATGAAATTATAAATGTCATTGATCTTAACACTTTATAATTTATTTCTTGGACGATCAACCAATAAATTTCCTTGTCTTGTAGATTCTGATATTCATTTTCTGTTTGCACTCAAAACTAACATGTATCTTGTGGTTTTGACTTTTGACATTCAAATAACAATGGTCCCTCTTTATTTTCCTCTTCAATTTCATTTACTTGCACAACCGTGTCTGTTCAGTATGTCCTAAGCACTCAGATCCCTACAGGTAGGCAACAGCAAAATGCATTCTACTGCAGTCTGAGCAAACTTATATGTCTATATAAGCATACACAAAAGTAAATCCAAACCATATTTATATTTATAATCAGAACCAGGAACTTGCTCTTATCCTAAATCCCTAATAAGATAGTAAGTATACTGTCTACTATACAAGTATTCTGTCTTTATTTCCAGACCATGTAGTGAACACCAGGTATAGGCAAAAGTAAGGAACTTTGGACTTCTGTTATGCCACAAGTCATAACATTCAAAGCATTCTTTTAAGCTTGTGGCACAACAGAAGCCCATAGTTCACAGCATTCAACAAAGATCCTTGGTGAGAGTACCTCTAATCCAGTATATCCAAGTTTTCCAACTCTAAGTCATATCTTCCACTCTAACCTGGATATCCCCCAAAGACAACTTTATTCCACTCTTTCAATTTTCTTTATGCTCCTTTAATTTTGTCATGATTTTTTATTTTTTTTTATGAAAAAAGGAATATTATTAGAAGAGAAGGGAAAATATTACAAGAATAGGATAAGAAATCCTCAGAAGAACAAAAGAAAAACCTAAAACCTATGCAAAGGGCATGCCAATCTCTCTGGAAATCAGCCATATGAACATCACTAAAATAACCTGTGGGATTTGCGCGAGAGTGAAGTCAAAAAGGTAGCCCTATATTAGACATAATCTAGGGACGAAAATGGGACATTGAAAATTCTATTATTCCTTTTCAACCAAATACACTAAGGGACTGCAAAAACAGAGCAATGCCATAGAATTTTGCCATCTTTACGAGTGACAAAACCTCTGAACCTTTGGCATGAATTTATAACCTTCACAAACACCAACAGCGGTTGAGCTCCACACTTCATTAATAAAAGGGAGAAAAAGAATGTTGGTGAGCCTTATATTTTCTAACCTCACGGTGTAATCCCAGTTCCCAATTTCCCTTTCCAACTAGTTTAAATAAAATCCCAGCATATGTACAAAACATAAGAGTCCTGTTCCTCCGGATGATGAGTACAATCAAGAGAATCATATCTGCCAACTCAAGGTGTGCATAACAACAGACTCCACATTTATCCCAAAAATGATGACATGTATAACAAACTATTTGATTTTTAAATATTTTTGATATGAATAGTGAGTATACATAATATGTTTGCAGGTGGCAACGAAAGGCTCCACAACAGAAAAAAAATGATTCTAATCTCACTTATGAATTGATGGAGTTAAATACCATGATGAATACTTGAATACAATCAATACATATTAAATTATTGCTCATTCAACATCAAAATATTGAAGGCAAACACAACGCATAATCATTCAAAACAGCATCAGCTTACCACTATGCCAACTAAAGCTAAAAGGTCCCTTGCACCTAATTGGCCCATCTCAGATAGAAGAATTGCAGAAAGGAGTTGAAGTGACTTCAAAGCCCCTTTCTTTTCTTTATTTTTTGGTTCAGCAGCACCCTTAACAACCTCATCCTTTGTGACTTCTTTATTGTTGTTGTGCCCATTGCAATGGCCTAATAAATCATGTTTATTAACTCTGAACCTTGATTGCATATACGCAGCTGCTCCACCAGCAGCTAATACACCAGTTGCAAGCAGTAAAGTTTTCCTATCATTAACCACAAGGAGAAAGCACCAGCACTTAGCAATCAGCATTACAGTATAAAAGCATAATGGTTCAACAAACTAATTTTATTTATTAATACCAGTCAGCAATCAGAATAAGGTGTATCGCGATTTAAAAAAAAAATTTAATTAAAAAAAAAACCTATTGCTAATAGAAGGAAACTTGGCCATTATGATTGTTAGATGCTGTACTGGTTATGTACTGATCATTAATTGTAGTTTAGTGTAGGCTTTAGCTTAGTCACAAGCTTAACTTAATGAATTGGCTCCTACTATAAATTGTAAGGATTGCCTCTCCTGTAACTAACTCATTTTCATAACAGAAATTTCTGTTTTCTGTTTTCTCTCTCTCTCTCTCTGTTCAATTCTCTCTCACACTTCTCTCATTCTCACAATGATCAAAGTGGAAAAAACATTTCTTAGATAAGTGTATAATGCAAATGTTAGAATTAAGAATAATTCAACATGACAAGTAAAATCAACACATTGCACTTAAAAAGAAGCAGGACCACTGAGTGCGAAATTTTAAGATCAAATACAAAACTTTGAACCAAACCAATGCTTCTGCCAAGGCAGGGTTTGTCTCTTTTGCTGGACCCAAATTAAGGGTATGTATCACACTGCAAATCGTACCTGAGGAATGCAACTTCGTGTGGTCCAAATTCTAACAGCAATTATTGATAATTACCACTAGTTTCTTATTGAAATATAGCATAAAAATCCTTTGCTTTAGTGGCAACATATTAAATGTTGGTATATGAATAATTGGTTTTCTCTGCCTTGAGCATTTTTTTCCGCTCACAGGCACGAGAAATTACTGTTGAGGCTTTTGATGATGACCTGATGATTCTCTCGGACAATTGGCAATTTGCACTTCTGGAGTTGGCCGGTTCTCATTATGCTGCCGTTTGTATAGAACAGGACAACATTAATGGAGGTAGTAAGTTGTCTTTTTGTTTTACCAGTAACATTAAGTTGCATGAACGCTGCCTGCTCAACATTACTTTCACAACTGCACACATAGCTGCAACTATTTGTTACAGCACTTAGTGCAGCCATAGCTATAGTGGTGGCCATTTGTATCTCCACCAACAACTGTGTGAGTAACATTATAGGAGCAAGTATTATGAGTTTGAGAATATCCCATAATGCCTCATGTTTGTTGTTTTTAGGTAAAGGGAGCATTCCAATGAACATGACGTTACAGAGAACAATCCCATTTGTTGAAGATGAATGCATTTCTGGTAGTGACATTGCTGTAGTGATTGGTGGCTCGGCTAGACTGTTAATGTGTGATTAGTGATTATGTAATGAAATAGAAGTTTTAGCAATATTTTACATTTTGCCTGCCTTTATCATTTTGCTCGGCACATTCATGCTCTCAATAGAAAATGGAAAGAATTCGATTTATCTAACATGCATTAATGGAAACACTTCTCTTTGTGTTAGATAGGAAGGGATTGAAATTGTCATTTATTGACAATTGCATAACTAAATTCGCAAAATTAACAAAATTGAGAAACCAAAAGTGCAATTAATGTAGCAGTTGAAAGCAAAATTGCCGGACAAAATTGAAAGCAAGAATAATGTAGCAACCAACAATTTATATTGTGTGGGGTGTATGATTACACAATAGGGATATTATTAAATCAAATGTTATCATGAATTCTTTTGCTTTGCTGCTCTATTTTTGTGATCGATGCTGCTGATTCTTTCTTGATAATTAGAAGTTCAAAATCTAGTGGCATCTAATACTTTGCTACACTTTTGGTTTTTTTAGAATCCTTTGAGCTTTACCAATTTCAAGGATTTAACCGTCTTTTTCATCGGGTAGTGTGCTATATGAAATTTTGGTTTAAAAATATATCGAAAGCAAAAAAATAATCATAAAATTAAAAGTTTCTATCGGTAAAAGAAAAAATATAATGATTTTAAAAAGATGTAGGCCAACAATGAGATTTAATACGGTTAATAGATAACTAGATTGTTTTAAAGATTATGTTAGAAGTTCAATTCCAAAATTTTGATGGTAAGAACAAAACTCGCTCCGATCTTAGTCATACAACAAAATTTGGATTTTCATACCCCATTTTCAAACATGCACATCCTACTTGATTTTTTTTTTTAGAATTACTCTTTTTTTTTTTGTATAAGAAAATATCTATAACCACAAGCAAAAATTTAATACACATCTAAAGGCCATCTAGAGGATCTTGCCACCTTCTAGGAAGGGTTCAAAAACCAAAAGATGCCAAAAAAAAAACTAATTTAGTTCAGCATTAATTCTACTAACAAGGATCACATTATTCCAGCTAGAAAAAGAAGGAAAGCAAAAATTAATTCTCAATGCTAGATCCTTTTTAATCCTGGCCACAAGATGAGAAGATGAAGAGTGTTTATTACCAAACACCCTTTGGTTCCGTTCTGACCACACATAGTAGATAATGGCTGCAAACAAAGCAAAAAGGCATTGCCGACGCTTCTTCTCCTTGAATGCATGAGAGATCCAGCAATTCCACCTGAAAAATCGATGAGGCCATGAATCCAAACCTATCCACCCGCACAAATCATCAAGCACCATACGACTCCATCGACACTCGAAGAACAAATGCTCATGGGTTTCATCCTCAAGACCACACAGAGCACACGTTAGCTGAGGTAAGCATAATCTATCCTTCGTCTTCAATCTTTTTAGAATTACTCTTGGATTGTGATAAAGGTTCATAAATTGCTCAAAAGTGATATATATTATAAAAATATATTTTGCTTATTAAGCATTGGAATTTTTTATTGACAAATATGTTGTCACTAAGATTCGAACCTTGGCTTCAAGGTTTTACATCCCACAATTTTACCAACTGAGTCGATTTTTAAAGATATTTTTTCACTTTCTTATTATGTTAGTTGTTTTATAAACTAATAAGCTAATTTGTAAATTGATATATCATTATTTTTTGCGTTGAAAAAATTAGACATGGGATTTAAGGTAAGATCAAATAACACACAAAGGGATTTGAAATGACAGCTTTAATTTGTTCTTTTTTTATCATAAAAAAAGTCACATGATATTAAAAAATAAAAATCATGAGAGATTCATATATGATGTTATGGATCCAATTCTCACATTATCACTTTGGAATGAACTTTGCTAAACCATCATCTCAGCTCGAGTGCTAATCTCACAATTAGTCTCGATTGTTGAAACTCCAGGGTTGTGATGGACATACTACCTCATTTCAAGCGAAAATTTGTTCAAAGTTTAAAGTTTAAACAGCTAGTGTTTTTTTTTTTTTGGTATAATCAAAGTAATTTTTTTAAGGTGAAGCCTGACTTGTCCAAATGTCATAGCTAATCTTCTATTACCGGGTCTCTTCTTTTCTTCTATCATTTTTCATGTATTAATTATAAAGAAAATGCTAAAAAGTACATTTAAGGCATTTATTAAGAAATTAAAAGTGGTTAAAAATTATAGGAAAATGTACTTTTTAAAATTCTCGAGAGAATAAATAACTTCGACTTATAAATTTTTTCCACTTTTGAAATCATTAACAAGTAGCAAGACCCTAATTTTAATCATATGATTTCCACACGTTTTTCTTTCTTGATTTGACTTTTCTTTTAGGCCTCAGGCATCTGAGTACTAAATATTTCAACACCTGCCAGAATTCACACGTCAAGGTAATATGGTTAGAAAACTTTTTCTTATTTAGTATTATTGGACTTTATTTTAATCTTTCAAAACCAATTTTCAACATGAAATTTCATTGAAGCTTCAAACTAAAAAGTTTGACTTTCAGTCACCATAACATTATAAATTTCAATGAATTCAGTAGAGAGATTGGCAATTTGGGTTTTAATTTCAATTTTCAACATTGAATATGGCTCGGATCCTAAGTCTTTCTTCAATCTCTCTACGCCCTGTTATTCTGTTAATAATTATAGCTTTTGCTTTGATTATGCAGTTGTCTCCGGTTAATGAAGGTTTTTCTTAATTTGTTATTGAGACATTCAATCTTACACAAACATGCATGTATAGAGTCCGCGTAAGACAGCCCGGTTGGTGGCTGCAGGGACACTTAGGATTTCCCTCTCCCCCAGGTCATGGGTTCTAGTTCCAGACCTCCCATGTAAACAAAAAAAAAAAAACATGCATGTATAGAAATATAGAAGCATATATATATAACTAGCTCTTCCCCCGTGCAATGCACGGGTTATTGATATTTTAATTTTTTTATATTAAATATTTTAAATTAAATTTTATTATTATTTTTATTATAAAGTAAAGATTATTATTAAACAACAAAAAAAAATAATTATACAAAAATGTAGTAGTTCAAACCAAACCCTATACTTTTAAAAATTAATCTAAATTATCTAATTGATAAATTTTGTACTTACTTTTTATATGAGATATTTCTTATTTATTTTATGGATAAATTGATATTTTTATATATGATTATTAAATTTATTATGATAAATAAATATTAAATCTGAATTAAACATGATCTTTTTTATATTTATGTGATGGATGGAGTAGTTTCTTTTTTGTATAATTAATATTTTTTTTAAATATGATTATCACATTTGTTATTATTAATGATAATTGAAAATTTTCATCTTTTTAATCAATTATCTTATATCAAGTTAATAATAAGATTGAATCCTAAAAATCTTTATCTTTTCTCCAGCTAAATATTTTTATTATTTTTTATGATTATCTTTATCTTATTGGATCTTAATCTTTATTTTTTATTTTCTTTTTTTTTAACACTTCTCATCATATCTTCATATTAAAAAAATGAAGACATATGTCAACAACAAAGATGAACCCTTAGTTTATTTTTTTAAAATAAGCCTAATCTCTATATACCTAAACAATAGTGAGATAACATAAGAATATGGTAGAAAAATAAAGTTTTATTGGAATTTATATATATAATCACATTTCTACATAATAAGTAGTAATACCTATCTTACCTTTATAAATATGGAGAATATAAATCTCAGTAGCGGTGTGAGTGACTAAACTTAAATTTAGTTTATCAACATAATTTTTAGTTTTTTTTACAATTTATTTTTAAAATTATTAATTGATGTCAAACTAATGGTCCATATCATATGAGGAAAAAAATAGAAAGATAATATTGTTAAAAAATTTGGTTTTTTATTAATAGTTTTAATTTTCTTGTTACAATAAAAAACAAAAAAAAAAATATTTACATCAAGCATAAAATCCAATCCTATTTTTATATAGGATGATTTTTATCTATTACAATTGACAAAATATACTATAGAAGGAAAATTAAAATCCTATTATTATATAGGATGATTACATTTGGTTTGTTATTAATAATTTTAATTCTCTTGTCACAATAAAAAACCAAAAAAAAAATATTTACATCAAACATAAAATCAAATCCTATTTTTATATAAGATGATTTTTATCTATTACAATAGACAAAATATATTATAGAAAAAATTTAGTCAATATAATAAATCAAATCCTATTATTATAAATGAAGTCTTCTTAAATTAAACTTAATTAAATCTATCAAGAAAATGAAATGGTAGGATTGGGTATATTGGCCACCGTCACACATCATCTTCTACTATCTGCGTGATTAAAGAAACCATTGGTGCAGATAACAATAAATAATCATCTTCCTTCATAGTTTATGATAGTCACCCTTAAACAATTAATGCAATATTAGATTTTGATGCATTATATTGTCACCCGCAATTGAAGAATTAATCACTAATAAAAACTGGTTGAATATTATTTACTTTGCCGGGTAAGCCCACAATTGGTTACACCCTAATCAAAATTTTAAACAAACTACATTTTGATCAATGGTGCACACAAATTCTTGAATTAAAGTATGTATTTAGTGAGAAACTTAAGAATCAAATAATATAAATTAAAATGAAGTGAATTATTATTAGAATTAAAAAAACTTAACGACCAAAAAATACAAAAAATGAAGGCAAATATAATTGTGAGATTGTTGTTTACCTGAATATCCATCAATTTTTGAGCCAATTCCAATTCGCTTAAATGCTAAAATATTGTTGAGGAGTCATCCAATACATATTGCGTAATATATATATATATATATATATATAATGATTTGGTAAACTGTAAAAAAAATTAAGGATAATGACTTCACATGTAGATAAGATTAAATAAATTCGAATAAAAGTCTTATCTCTTTGGGTTTATATTTTTGAGGATAATGATTTTTTTTAACAAAATGAGGATAATGATTTCACACTGAGGATAATAATTTCACATATAGATAATTTATTTAATTTCAAATTATAATTTTGATTAGAGATATTGTTATTTACCTACAAATGCTCTGTCGCGGGTATTCTTTAAGCGGACAAACGTGGTGCCTCGAAAAAGGATCTTTTTATATAAGTATAGTAGATTAAACCAAAATTATACATTCTGATTTTTTTATTAGATAATATTATAAGATATTTCATATATTTATTTGATGGATAAATTAATATTTTTTTATCATTATTATTTTTAAATATAATTATCACATTTATTATTATTATTATTATTATTATTATTATTATTCATATTTAAATATTTTGATCTTTTTCATCGTTTATCTTATCTCATGACAAAAACGGAAAAAAAATCATAAATAAATCGAAAAACATTGTTTCTTCAAATAGGCAAAAGAGTCACCAAAATTATTTCTCATCGGAATATGATCATGATATTTCTTCTTAATTCTAGAAGCCTTAGCCCTTCTCTTCTTTGAATAGAGAAAAAGATCAATTATTTGCATATTCTTTGTTGAAAGAATAATCAAAGTAAGTATATGTAACAACTTACCAAAATTTCAAAAAAAAAAAAAAACTTGCCAAGGTCATGCTCTTGTTTGAAGTAACTCATTGATGTCATTCTTCCTGAAATTAGCATTAAGCAAAAATCAATTAAAAGTATAACAAAATATGCATAATCTAATAAGTAATTCATGAAACACTCAAAAATCAAAATTAAAAGCTCTAAGTAGAGGAATAAGCAAAAGCCAACTATAAGTATAACAAAATATGCATTATCTAATAAGTAATTCATCAAACACTCAAAATTAAAATTAAGAGCTTTAAATAGAGGAATGAGGAAAAAATAAAAATAAAAGAAAGAATTTGGGGAAGAGAATTCTTTGAATTAGATAGAATTTTAAAAATTGAATGGGAGAGCCTATTATATATATATATATAGTGATTATTTTAATATTTTTTAAATATTTTTGTTGAGTATAATGATTTGTTCAACAAATTAAGGATAATGATTTCACATACAGCTAATGATTATATAAATTTAAATAATTAATTTAATTTCAAATTGTAATTTTGGTTTAGAGATAATGTTATTTACCTACAAAAATATAATGATTAAATAAATTTAAATAATTTATTTAATTTTAAATTGTAATTTTGATTAGAGATAATGATTATCTACCTACAAATTCTCTTGTGCGAGGAAAGTTTCAAGGGACAAACGTGGCGCCTCGAAAATTTCTCTGGCAAATGTGGTGTCTCGAAAAAGGATCCTTTTATATATAGACAATAGATCATGATCACTATTCTAAGTTTCGGACATACATGCTTATGTAGTTATGTTATACAATGTTAATTCTGTAATGGAAAAGAAAAGTAATTAAACTTTGCTTAAGAACTGTTCACAAAAATCTTGTGATTTTAATTTGCAGATGTGAAGATGAGGAAACTGGGTGGCTTGCCAAGTCCACCTCCTCCACCTGCTAGAGCCACTTCGCATGGCCCAGTGTCGGTGCCACAATTATTTCATTAGTTGTAGAAGTAGAACTCATGTGGGTGCTTTTAACGTGAGACGGTGGGAACGTATATCTACCTGTGACCATAGGTCATAACTGACCTGAGTTGCAAACTTTACAAGTAATATTTTCAATAAGAAAATGACAAGTTTGCCCTCCTAATCAAAAATGATTCGAGCTACTCCCTGCCTTCATCTCTTTCCACTATCTCAAGTGCAATGAGTCTCTCTCCTCCTGTGATGAAGATCTGAGCATAGTAAACCGACTTCCTTGTATGTTCTTCTCCCTCCATCGAACCAGATCGGGCGGCAGCAGATCCAGCTTCGCAATTTTAGTGTCCAGCTCGAGTTTGAGTTCTCCTTTTCCCTCTTCATTCCCTGATACGCGAGGCCCACCGCTGCGGAGGTTAGTAGTTTGCATTTCACCCCTTGTTGTGTGGCTTTGATCTCTTTGAATGGCAAACTAACCCGAATAGATGTTTGGTATCATGTTTGCTGCCATATTTAATTTTCAACCTCTGTTAGGTGATATTTCTTAAACAAGTAGTATTAAGTTAGTGACCTTGATGCCTTGAAATATAGTTTTGAAGTTTTAGGGTTCGTGTTCTTGAAATTTCTTACTCTAGCTTGATTCTCTTCAGATATTCAGCACCAGATTTCTCTTGAATTTTCTACAAAAGGTTTCTGAAAATGCTTACGCATTATGCAATCATATCATTTCATTTATTTTGATGTCCATTTGATGCCAACTAAAAGTTACTTTGAAAAAGAAAATCCTTCATAGATGTTTTTGGAAACTTGTAATCCATCACCCCTTCCCCTTTCTTTGTTCAAATTGATATATTAAAGAGTATTTTATTTGTTAAGAGTGAATGTGGAAACGCTTGAGCAGTTATGCTGAATGGTATTTTTTTCCTTCTAAAAGTTACTATTTTGCTTCTATTGTAGACTCTAAAAGGTGCTTGTGACAAGTTTGATCTTACTTTTTACCCCCGATATAAGAAAGAGTGTGGTGATTACTTTTTCATTAAGGTATAATTCTACAGCTCCTCCTTTTTCATAGTGTAACTTTTTAGTGCAGTATTTGGCTATAGTCTTAGGCATTTTCTCATAATAGTGATGATTACTATTATGAGGATTGCGTGTCTCTTATGTTGCCTCTTTATTATTCTACATTCAGCATCGAGGTGAAAGGAGAGGGGTTGGAGGATTAGTTTTTGATGATCTGAGTAGTGATAGATATGATAACGAGATGCTCCTTTCCTTTGTTACTGGTAGGTAATTTGTTTATGTATAAATGACTGCTTACTACAAAGATTTTTAGTTCTTTTTTATTTCATGCTTGCCTAAACCATGGTTACTTGCAGAATGTGCAAAATGTATTACTCCTGCTTATATGTCCATCATAGAGAAAAGGAAGAATTTACCCTTCACATATCAGAACAGAGCATGGCAACAATTGCGGAGGGGACGATTTGTGGAATTCAATTTGGTACACTCTTTACCATTACTCTAATACCAAAAATGTATTGTTCTTTGTGATGTCAATAATACCAAAAATGAGTCCTCAGGTGACTTAGGGAGAAAGTCAAGAAGTAACCCTAATCACTGGTGTGTGAGGGTGATAATTAGGGTTAGAGGACGTACCTGAGCCCCATGTAGTACAGAGCTACTTATAGGGGGGAGCTGGTTGCCCTAATGGGCTTGCTTGAGGACCAAGTAGGGCCAGTCTGTAGTGAGCTATGAGTGGATGAGCTGTCCTTGTGGATAAGGCAAGACACGTCATCTTGTCCTTGGTATCGGACTCTGAGGGAGGTGTCGGACTCTGGGAGGTGTCAGACAAGCAGGTCGGACCTTGATGGGAGCCTGAGGTCGGCCCGTGTCTGATGTCTGTTCGGTCGTTGAGCTTTGAGCTCGGCCAAGCCTGAGGTCGGCCCGTGTCTGAGTCCTCAGGTGGCTTAGGGAGAAAGTCAAGAAGTAACCCTAATCACTGGTGTGTGAGGGTGATAATTAGGTTTAGAGGACGTACCTGAGCCCCATGTAGTACGGAGCTACTTATAGGGGGAGCTGGTTGCCCTAATGGGCTTGCTTGAGGACCAAGTAGGGCCAGCCTGTAGTGAGCTATGAGTGGATGAGCTGTCCTTGTGGATAAGGCAAGACACGTCATCCTGTCCTTGGTATCGGACTCTGAGGGAGGTGTCGGACTCTGGGAGGTGTCAGACAAGCAGGTTGGACCTTGATGGGAGCCTGAGGTCGGCCCGTGTCTGATGTCTGTTCGGCCGTTGAGCTTTGAGCTCGGCCAAGCATACAGAGGGCTTCCTGAAAGGCCCTCAGGTCTGTGGTGAGGGTTGCATGGAGCTCGGCTAGGCCGAGCCCACCACATACTTTACTTTTTCACATCAGGTTGAAATTCATCTTATTAGAAAAAAATCATTTCAGGTATGTCCTAATAGAACAACTTATGGATTGAATACTAGAGGAAGGAATTACTGAAGGGAGAATCGAGAGGATTCTTTCTTCTCTGCCACTGACTGCTCGATGGGAATATAGTCATGTATGATTTTGGCTTTTTTTTTTCAAGGAATTGTAAACACATTGACTATTAGATGCGTATAATTAATTTTCTAGTATTTCTGAAGTTGCTGCTGTGATGGTGGTATCTTCCCTGAGGAGGGAAGCGAAGAACGGAAACTCTTGGATGTGTGCATCAAACCGAAGGAATGGGCCTAAATAATAGATAGATGTCTTCTTATGCGTACTGATGATTTTGTCATGAATTTGAATACTGACTGGTGTTTTAGAAACATTGATATTTAGCTTATTTAGTATTTAGAAACATTGATATTTAGCTTATTTAAGACATGTTTGGTTACTGATAATAGAATTTATGCTCCCAAAATCACGTTGATTGAGTTTTCTTTAAATAACTGGAATTAACCACGATTTACTATACTTCCTTTATCCCAATATCTTGGTAAAAAAAATTATAAAAAATCTTAAACAATGTATATTGTATCAATGACTAATAATTAATTAAGGAAAACATATCTAATTAAATTTTTTAGAGCCAATATTGTAATATGTATTAATTGTAATGATAACAATTTTTTTTTTTTAAATTTATTTTGCTATCAATATTAAAATCATGCATTGTATTAAACAAATACTATCTTATTTTTATTCACTTGTTTAACTTTTATCAAGACAATGAGACGGAGGGAGTATTTTACTTTTTTTCAATATTTTTTTACCTTACAAAATGTTACGTGCTATTTAATTTAATTGCACTATATTAACAATTACTACGGTATCAATTTAATATGCTGATGAATTTAAGTTTAAAAAGTTTATTAACAAACTAAAATTAAATTATTGATGATAATGTATCATTTATTCTTATTACTTCATACAAATTTTTTTGTTCTGAAAAGGGTTTGTTTTATTTGGATTGTGTTATTTTAGTGAACCCTCTGGCTAAAAGAAAGAGTTTTAAATTTTGGTCCCCACTATTGAAATTTTGGTTCCCATTTCATATTTTTAAGGATAAAAATATCCTTTTATATGTTATTTTTTCAGTCCTTAATGAGACGAAAAATTTTCATCTATCCCTTGAAGAAAATTTTCATCTATCTAGAGACGGAAAAATTCCGTCCTTGGGCACACGGAAGAACCCATCGTGTATAGAAAATCTTGCATTTCACAACTATTGTTCCGAATATGATATTGGTCAATAATATGCGTATTGATAATGTTTATTCAATTCTGGTTAGACTTATGAAGATACTGAAAGGGCAAGAATCCAACTATTGAGGACAAAGACATCTCTTCTTACCTTGTACCCACTCATGTGCAACGGTGCAAGCCATAAGTCATAGATAAGAACAAATGCAAATAGAACATTATATATAATGGGAATTGATTTTCTCACCATCTTAGTTGGGTTTTTGACCCCCTTACATAAAATTTTTCCAAAATTACTCCTTTCTCATAATAATAATAAAAAAAAACAAAACCAAACCAAACCTGCAGCATGTTATGTAACCTCCTCCTCCCCTCCCAAAACCTTTTCACCTTCTTCTACTCTTTCTTCTTTCATAAGCTTCTCCTCCATTCAATCTCATTATTCATCTTTTTTTTCATCATCCTTATTCAACCTTCTCATTCATCATTATCCTCATTGTTCTTCAGCAATGTTATCTTGTCCTCTTAACAGTACCCTTTCATCTTCTTCACCACCTTCTTCCTCCATCAACTCACTAATACCCTCTATCATTCACTCCCACTCATAAACTAATATTTGATCATTCAACTTATTTGTGTTCCTTACGTCTTCAACAGAGTGTACAAGGTTACGTGGGTGCGAAGGTACTAAATTTCTACTTGTTTTTACGTTTTGCAGTTTTTTTTTATGTACAGCCTTACGCCCACATAGTGGCGTAAGGCATGAACCCTACGCTTTGACTGTAACGTATGAGGAAATAATTTTTACTTACGTCACAGTCGAAGCGTAGCGATTTGAATATATTTAAATAATAGTCATATGTTAGGGTGCTTATAATATGGACCGGAGGGAGTACTTTTCTTAATCTGTGTGATTTAGATAAAAATGACTTATATTAAGAGACAGAGATTAGTATAAATAAAATGATGTGGATCTTCATAAAGTTGTGTCATTGTTGATACTTTCAAAGCTATCCGATAGGCATATACCATGACTTTCCTCGCCCACCATCTATTTATAGTGACTTTCCTAAAATATCTCTAAAAAATTATTAGTATTTTATTTAATTTTTGTTTCATTCTCAATATTATTTTCCTAAAATACCTCTATTTTTTATAAATTTGAGAAAATTAAATACAATCAACTAATCTCCTTGATAAGCGTAAAAGTAGTTAGATTTGCTTATAATTCGAGCTGGAGGGAGTAATTATTATTGGAACTATAATAATTAATATCCTGACTAGTCTGGGAGTGCTCAATTGTTGTGTTTTGCTTGATGACACATTCTGGAGATGAATGTGGCCAGTGTTGGGACATTGTTGATGTGGTAGTAACATCTTTGCGATGTGACTCTCACTTTGGGAGTGACGTATACTCTGGGAGGAATATTAAGGTAATCACTACCAAGCAATTTCGCCATACGTTCTGGGAACGTATTATTAGTGTTCTGGGAACACATGGATGTATTGGAGGCATCGATTATTGAGATAAAAATCATGCATCATACCACCTGCATTGATCGGAGTAATTATACAAAGTAAAAATTGGTGTGATACATATGGCCATGCATTTCCATCTGTTTATTATTAATTGTGAATGTTATATTTCAGTCTCATTTGATTATGTATATGCGTATTGATTACTCCCGTCCCTTGTTAGGTGATGGCCTGATACCTTGCCTGCATCGAGATCCGACCCATCCCTAGTTGCATATGGACGTTTAAGGGGCATCGAGCCACATTTGAGGGGGAGGTAGAGGTCACACTCTATCACCCTAACCCCTTAGCTCGTGTGCGACCTCGTAGGTATAGGACTCCCATCATATATACTATGCACGAACCCCCGTTTTATACTTACCGTGGAATACCCCCGGCTCGACCAGTTCGTAGGTTTCATAGTTTTCATTTTCGTGTTGCCACTCGTTCTCATCCCTCAACTTCGAGGATTGTTACTAAGGAGACTCCTTCTCCTAGTCCGACAAGTTCAGGTAGAGCTGCTCCAGTTGCAATCCCTACACCCAGTGGTAGGGCCTCTACTTCGTCGGACGAGGATGAGAGTGAGGAGGAGGAGCCAATCGAGCCTGTTACTGGTGTTCGTAGGGGTGCGGTTGATTCCTAGGTCCGAGCATAGTATAGATGGTAGGGATATCCTAGACTAGGGATATAGCTTCAATGGATTATGGATGGAGCTTCTGAGGACCAGTTGACCTGCTCTGGGGCGTCTATTTTTGACTTGTACTTATATTGTACATATTTTTGAGTTGCCTTTGAGCTGAGGTCTTTTATGAGGTTTTTTTTTACTTAAGTGGGGTAATTTTACAAACATTTTACGTAAATAGGGTAGTTTTGAAACTATTTACACAAAATGGGGCAGTCAATAAAACTATTTACAAAAATGGGGTAATCAAAGTCAAAATTATGCCAGTCAAACAAGTCATCCGATATGACTTAATCCAAGTGACACGTGTGACGTTGCTATTGGATGTCCAAATTTTCGTCTGACGCAACCGCTTTTTTTTTTAAACTTTTTATTCAGATAAAATTTGGACATCCAATAGCAACTTGACACGTGTCACCTGGATTAAGTCATTTCGGATTACTTGTTTGACTTGCATAATTTAGGCTTTAACTGCCCCATTTTTGTAAATAGTTTTGTTGACTGTCCCACTTTGTGTAAATAGTTTCAAAACAATTGAGCACTCCCAGACTCTCTCTCTTCCTCTGCCACCGGTTCCATTGTCTCCATTCTCATATTGCGGAGTTGTTTATTTATCTATTATCTATTTATTTATTTTATTTAAATACTAGAGAATTACACCCCGTGCACCACACGGGTATAAATGCTAGTAGTGAACATCAAAGAGGTTGCTGGTAGTTACTTCAGTTTTTTTTTCTTTGCAAGTTACTTCTATTATTATAGGAATATTATTATAGATAGTATAGATGTTGTAGGGTGGTCTCACGTGCTGCTTTGTCACTGCATACAAGATCTTCCCTCAGTGAAGTGACCTGGTACTAAATGGAACCGGCTAATATTATGCCTTACAATGCAGGTTTAACACGTTCCCAAAGAGATATACCATAACTTTTGGGATTTATCCATGTTTGTCTTTAAGTATTTCTCGGCGAATCATAGATAAAACATGTTATTTTTTTTTCTTCTTCAACTTGTTGCTTGGAACCATTCATGATTTGATACATGTTACACTTCACAATTGTACATTTTTGCACATTCGTTTGTGTTCTACTGTTGTAATTCCCTTCTTAATGAACATAACATAGGTAAGTAATCAACGAGTAGCGTCATCACAAAATCCTTGGAATTTTTATTATTTTCCAATTTGTTGCTATTTTCCGTTGATTCATTAGTTTCGTATTTTAATTGTGGTATTCCTTTAACTATGATACTTTCCTTTAAATTTTTTTTTTTGTATTTGTAACAAGTTTGGTGTATATGGTTTGATATATGCTCCAGCTTGAGTTTGAGTATTAGATTTAGCACATGTTAAACATGTAATTGTCATGTGCGGTCAACTGCTATTGTTAATGATTGGTTGATTTTTTGCTATAATAATTGGCAAACCGATAGGATGTTATGTATGTGCGTTTATTCCCGTTATGTGCATGTTAATTTGTTTTTTAAAGTAGTTTCCTATACTAATAGGATATTTCTTTAATTCCAATTCATATCCATTTGCGAAAGAATTGATTCACATTCCATAGATGTCCTATTTTATATCGTGATTTTATTTTTATTCACATTGGACTATTTGTTCTTGTTCTTATGCCTCTTTCGATTCTTGCTTTGGGGCAGCCTCTAATTTTGTATTGGTTGGCTTAATTCTTTCATCCAGTATATATCTTGGCTCAGCGTTTTGTTGTTCTTTTGATATTTTCATTCAATCGTTGATTCAATTTGATCACAAGGGGTTGAGATAAATTTTTTTTATCAATCAGTTAGAGCCCAAACAATGACTAGTTTGCTCCTTTTTTTGCTTGTATTATGGCAGAGGGAGGAATGGTTTTTGGCTCAGTTCCCTTTACTTTTGCAGGGTGGAGGGGATGGCTACCTCCACTGAAATTGCATCCATAAATTCTACTATCTTCGTCCCTATATATAGGACCCTCTTCATAATTTTTACGTTCACCAAGGAAAATAAATTTTACATAGGAATTGAAAAGTTTTAGTATATTGTTCCAAAAATACCCTTTATGCTAATTATGCATTGTAATAAATTTTGCATTGAAATTGGTAGTTTCAATTTATGTCTTTCCACTAAAAACTAGAGAACTACAATTAACTGCTTGGGGTAATTTTGGAAAAAAAAATGTAAAAAGGTCTTATATTTAGGACCAAATTTTTTTACCCCAAACAGTCCTATATATAGGGATGGAGGGAGTAATTCCCATTTGTAAATTGATAATGATGGAAAACCCTTCGTTCAAAATTTGGAGTGCAATAAAGTCGTAGGATGTTGTTGCCTAAGTAGTGAGTTGATTGATTTTTTTGCTTGCTTGTTGGATGCTTAAATGAAATCGTACGTATGGCTTGAAACTATGAATGGTTTGATTCAACAAGTCAAGGAATTGGTCGGCATGTTTTGTTCCGTGATTTGCCGTGAAATACTTAAGACAAGCTTCAGATCTTCCAAAACTTATGGTATACCTCGTTTAGAGCATGTTAAACCTACAACGTTAGGCTTGATACTTGATTTTTGCCGGTTCCATCTTGTACCAGGCTGCTCTACTATGGGTAATTCCAACTTTCATGTGATTGTTTTTACATTTCTTTAGGAGGTTATAAATTTAATTCCTTCTCTCATTTACTTTTGAAGATGTGTTGCTTGTTATCTATAGTCAATAATTGACTTTTACTTCAACGGATTCTAAATGCATTTGGTAACATGATATTCTTTTGATTTTAGAAGCAGAAATGCTAAAAAATTATGGCATAATTTATTTGAAGCAGTGTTTGGATCTGATTGCTACTGTTATAGGAACCAACTTTTGATGAACAGTTTATCCAGGTGGATACAGACAAGTTATTTGAGTTGACATGTGCTGCTGACATCCTTCAATCGAAGCCTTTGTTTGACCCGTGCTCCCAAGTTATATTGTTCCCTCCCTAAGAAGCTTTCCCAGCCCAGGTGTCATTTGGGATAGAGTTATGATTTTGGCTTTCCTTGGTGTTGTTGCCATGGTCTCTTTAAAGGGTTATATTTATTAGACATGCAGAGAAATTGGCGAGCATCTTAGGTTTTTGCTCTGTTTGTTGTGACCTTTTGAGGATGTATTGTCCTCCATTTTTGTACTGTTCCCTCCTTTATTAATATCCTTTTTTCATAAAGAAGATAAGAAAACAAAACTGTTTTTGAGGATATGTGTATGAGGTGTCTTTATTCTTCTAGCTTATGTGGCCATCACTTGATCTCATCTTTGCATTTTGTTTTAAGAAATAATATGTGTCTCACTGTATATCTTTTTATAAATTTTACGAGTCAAATCCTCTTCTTCAATGCCATTATAGCAATTTTGACATTGCCTCAGACTCCCTTGTCATTGTGCATTGGATATATTTGCCTGCACTGGTCTTGATCAGAGATAGTGTGCATCATTGGCAGGTAACTTAATTTTTAGGATGAGTAGCTAGAAGTTGAACTGTGATTTTTGAAGATGGCAGCTTCAGCTTTACTACTGTTTATTTCTCTGTTGAACATTTAGAATTTTGAAATAGGTGCCTAACAGGGAGGGGAGCGGGCTAAATACAATCTAAAAAATAGAAACATGATGACCAAAAAAATCTTGGTTAAAGAATAATATGCTCAGCTACCTTGATCTTACAAGCCTTGTATTGTTTCAGGATATCTTACAAAACAATTCTTCCCTACCACATCTTCCTTATTTATGTACTTGCATATCTCTCTTTTTCATGTTATGTAATATGATCATGAATGCTTCATGCTGTACTCACATGCTATGTTTATTTGGGTCATGCTAACCAATAATTGATGCCCCAAGGAATACAATAATAGAAAAATTGCAGTGAAAATCTAAATCAACTAGTTTACGATATTGTACGTTTATCATTTTTGAAGATAAAATTACTTTTTTACTATTTATCATTATGAAGACATTTGATAGCATTTTCTTATATATAATCATTGGTTACATGATCATGATTATTGTTTTTCACATACATTTATACTCACCTCAAAATTTACATCAACCAAGATTAGTTAACTTGAGGACAATGCTGATTCATGCATTTCTAGAAATGACCTCTTTATGTAAAGAACAATAACAACAGTTATAACATCATTATGCCATAGCCCGTAGAGAAGAGGAGTGTATGTATCTCTAGGGCTAAATACATTTACTATGTAAAACATCATGCACCTATCTCAGTTGCAAGAAATTATGGTTCAAGACCTTATACATCAAATTGGAATTACATGCCTACACTCTATTGATCAAATCAAAACTTAAATAACCTTCTTCCATTGGTTCTTCTCTTTGTGGCCAGAGTAATACTGCTTAAAAACTTTTGGAAGATAAATAGGCAACAGGAATCCAAATAAATTGAAACACCAGAATGCCATATTAGCCACTGCAAACACTCTCCCAACATAGATCCTCCTATCAGAACCATTGTGCTCTTCGTTAACCTTGTAGATCTCATTCTTAAGCCAATCCATAAGAGTGAAAATCCTTGAGTTATAAAAGATAGGCACAAAAGCTCTTATTGGTGCTTAGAACCTATCTGAGAATGCAACTCCTTCCATGAAAACTTGACTAGCCAATAGAAAAACATGGGATGCTGCTGCTTTGATCCCTTCCTTATCACCCTCAAGTATACCTTATGAGATATATGCTATTGGTGCATAGAGTCCAATGATGGCACCCATGAATACATAGAGGCCAAGAACCTTGTTTTGAGGGTTGAAAATGGGTGGCTCCTTTGAAGAAGGGTGGAGAGGTGGGAAAGCCACCTTTGATATGAAGAACAAGTAAATGAAGGAGAAGACCACAAAAGCAATGTCTTCAAAGCTGACCATGCCACTGGCAGATAAGACTATTACCACAGCAAGACAATTGAGCTGGCGGAATGAGAGGAAACTAGCTTTTTTTGGTGTCACTTTATTATTGAGACTTTCTTTTCACACCCCCCGTTTTTCTCCCCACCCCCCATTTTTTACGCCTCACATGAGCCGGAAGTGCTTTTTTTCACCCTTTCCACCTCTTGATAGGCGGAAAACCCAATAAATTTACACTTCCGCCTCATGTGAGGCGGAAAAAATGGGGGGTGGGGAGAAAAATGGGGGGTGTGAAAAGAAAGTCTCTTATTATTTTCATGTATGATTTTGAAGTTTGTTGCTTTATGCAAAATGTAAGAGACAATTTAAAGAAACATGGGGTGACACATTTGTAAAATGAACTTTTTTGTGCACTTTTGGAGGAAAAAGATCCAAGCATAAACATTCTTTTTGTAGAACATCAATACAATTTGATGAGTCTTCGTTGTAAAAAGGTCCTTCTAGTTCTTGATGATATTGATAACTTGAGGATACTGTTCAGTTTGTGTGGAAGGCTTGATTGGTTTGGAAAAAGGAGTAGAGTGATTGTGACAAGCAGAGACAAACAAGTACTAACTAACTTAGCTCATGATATATGAGGTTATGGCATTGGAATGTGGATATTCTCTTCAATTTTTCAGTTTACAAACCTTCAAGGAAATTCAAGATATATTGAAACTGAGTTATGATGGACTAGATGGAGAAGAAAGAGATATTTTTCTGTATCTAGCATGCTTTTTTTATAGAATATGGTGAAGACATCTTTATACTTCATCGTTGTGTGGCTACTCAGTGGAAGTTGGCTTAACAAAACTGTGACAAAGCTCTTCTTTCCATTCATGGTAGTCTTCGTTGGTACAACTGGACAATGCATGACTTGATAAGAGAAATGGGTAAAGAAATTGTTTGCGGAGAATCTAATGATCCCAGTAAGCTCAGTCATTTGTGGGATCCACATGATGTTTATCAAATACTTGAAAATGCCACTGTAAGAAAGTCAAATTCGATATTTGTTATTTACTTATGAAGTTGTTTTACTATTTGAACTACATTTTTGGTAATAATGATTTCTGAACGATATTTGCTTCTCAATGCTAGGGGACCAGAGCCATTCAAAGCCTAAGACTACTTATGGGAAGTGGAGGTATGGAGCTGTGCTTGAATCCTATTGCCTTTGATGGCATGCCAAATTTGAAATTTCTAAAACTCCACGATTTAAAATCACAAAAAATAAAAACTATTGCTCCTAAAAACTTTGATATCAATGCCAAATGGCTTAAGGCTTCTTGAGTAGAGAGGATGCCCGCAAAAATCCTTGGGTTCATCACCTTGAGCTGAGAATCTTGTTGAACTTAACCTTTGTTATAGCTACTTGGAGAGACTCTGGGATGGGGTGCAGGTATGCATGTTTTTCTTTATCTCTTATATGCCAATGATGCACAACTATTTTATATCTTTAACAAGACCGGAAATTAGATTTCTCTCCATATTTTACAAAAATATAATGGTTTAATATTAGGTTTGCAAATAAAGTTGCCTGGGAATATGAGACAACTTGTGTTGCACTTCGAATTTCAGGATGTACTGTTTTTGAAATAGTTGGACTATAGGAAGTAAGAGATTTACATTAATATATATGATATGAAGAAATGCAATATTGAAAAGTAACAAACTAAGTAATATAGAAGCACTTTTTTTTAAACATCATATTGCGTAGCCTGATGGATATTTGATGTCTCATTTTCTTTGATGTAAAAATAATACTAGTTTACTGCAGAACCTTGTCAAATTAAGAAAGATTTTGCTTTCTAAGTGCAAGCATTTAACAGAACTCCCTGACTTCTCCAAAGCCGTAAATATCGAATGTGTTGATCTCTTCTACTGTACTCGTTTGTTAGCTCTTCGTCCATCAATCTTATCCCTCCAAAATCTTGCCGAACTACAATTGAAAGGGTGCAATAACTTGAAGAGTCTTCAGAGTGGCCATCAGTTTAAATCTCTCAAATATATAAATGCAAGGGGCTGTACAAGTCTGAAAGAGTTTTCAGTAACGTCGGAGAATATGAAAGGGTTGGATTTGGCGATGACAAGCATGGCGATATTGCATTCATTAGATTTTCTTATCAACAAACATGAATATTGGAATTGTGGGTTCTCCAAAACTCTTCCACATAACTCTTCCACATAACTTCTTCCAGGAGATGAGGAAGTTGTCTTCGAATTTATTTGATCTGCATTACTTCCTCAAATCTTTAAATTATCTTGATCTAATAGGAAGCAATATCGAGAGCTTTCCTGCAAGCATCATCCAGCTTTCCATGCTCACACATCTGTTTTTAAATAGTTGCGAGAGGCTTTGGTGTATATCACCGCTTCCACCTAGCATTGTTTATTTAGAGGCTAAGTATTGTGTATCTCTAGGAGTTTCTCTTTCTAGTTTCTACAGTTGACTCTCTCTGGCATTCTCATGGTCTATTTTTATTCTTTAACTGTCCTAGATTGAATCAACAATCATTTAAAATTATCATGTCATTTGCCCATGTCAAGACTAATGGAGTAGCATATATCCGTCACTTGCAGCCAAATGACGGGTCAGGACCTGTTCCCAATGTTTCTGTTTGCTTACCCGGAAGCAAAGCACCTGCAGATAGATACGACTACAAGACAACCACAAAACTCACCCAGTTTCTGGTTGCAGATAGTTTCGACTACTAGACATGGAACTACTTCCTCCAATGAAGAAATTGAAGACCGAGATTGAACCATCCACTTATATTTATTACTTGGTAAGAAATCCCCTGCTTTTCATTTCATATATTTCTCCCCGCCCTTGATTATAGTACTATGTTGTAATTTATTATTGTACTTGGATATTTGGTGAATAGCATTTAGGTTACAAAACAAAAACATAAAATATAAATCCCTTCAATTTTGGGAATTCCTTAGGTTTCTCATATGTAGCCAGCTAACCTCCAACCTCCCCAACCATCTGCAAGTGATAGAAATTTCAAAAGATTAAATATAACATCCCGTATACACATAGCAGATTCTAGTGAAGCTATTTGGTGGCCTGTAAAATACTCCCTCTATTCTTATTTATATGTCTCATTTAGGAAAATTGTTTTTATTTATTTGTCCATGTTTAACCCTGTTCAATAGGGTATTAATTTACGTAAGTAGTGGAGAGAAAGAAGGTACTCCCTTACTAAAAGAGTTACTATGTACATGCCTTATTGCCTTTACTTCTAATTGATGCTAATCCCGCTAATAATGGTTATTGTAGACCCTTACTGCCTTTGTTTAATGGTTCAAGCATATGGTAAACTGCTGTGTTGTATGTATGTAATTGGATTGGTGGGGCTTATTGCTTTTGTTTAATTTCCTTTTTCTGTTTCTCCATTCCCTGCTGCATATTATCCATTCATCAAGATTTTACTGCTTATCTATCACAAGAATTCTTCTTATTGCTATGGCATTCACTAGAGGATTGGTTATTTAGTTTACATCTCTTCGGCGCCCTGCCGCATAAAGAATTGGTCCATCTGTTGCTTACTATGGCTTGTTTTCTTGTATTATGTGGTTTCTGACTTTGCTAGGTTTAGTTGTTGGCCTGTTTCCTGGATAAGTTGCTTTCTGCCTTGGTGAATTGTTATCGTTGCTTCCTTGTGGACCTGCTGACTTTGCTGCCTTGTTTAGTTGCTGTTGTGTTGCTGCCATAGCTGGCTTGTTTTAAATGGTAATTTTGGTGGGTAGAAATGATGCCTCACTTCAAGTTGAAATGAACTATTAATTTTACCCGATATACACAAGCAGGTTTAAAAAAGTTGAATGGCTTGTTTTTTACAGCAACACCAGCAACACCATAATTTATTGATGCAATAAAATTTCAGCCGGTAATCCAACTTAATAGGTTGTGATGAATGAAAAATAAAACAGAGGTTTGAATTTCTTGGCAGACACTTGACAACCACATACACAACACCAAAGTTTGACGTTTGAATTTCTTCATTGAACCGAAAAAGTCCAAAGCTGCTGCCTTATTAGTATTACTCATTACTTATAAGCTATACAGAACAAAGGGAAATAATTTATAACAGGCCATAACGAAAAAGAAGGAACATACACGTCATTTTATCAACACATATTTCTTCATCTCAGGAATGCTTACTTCTTGCACTGTACGATTTTCTGAATTTGTCTTCTGATTTTATGGGGTTTCCAAACACGAAGTATTTGTCTTGTCTTGCTTCTGAACTTCAAAGAAAGGTTTCTTATCCTAAGCTTGCTAGTAATTTTGGTGATCACATGAGTAGAATATGGACATGGAAACAACAAATGCTCATCTGTCTCAAGGGAGTTCCCACATAACAATCTATCAGTATCACTTAAATTGATATTCATTCTCTGCAGTCTAGATTTAGTTCACAGTCTTCTCTGCATTGCAACCCTACTGATAAATGCATGCTTTGGCAGTTCCATCTATTCCAAACAACAGTGCATAAAGGTATTCTAGCATGAGTATGTAGAAACCATCTATAACCTGAAGTAATGCTATAATTCCCATCTTTAGAGTGAAATCATTTACAATCCTGAAAATCAGTCATCCTTCTACTCCTCAACTTGATCAACTCTCTCATATGCCACGAGGCATTAGTCTGGCACTCATAATGCCAGATATTTACCCCATTAAGATAATAACCATGGATCCATTTAATCCACAGGTTATCATTTTTTTTGTCAAGGGACCAATTTTGTCTGGCAAGAGCAATCTTATTCCAAGTCATAATATTCTTAATGCCTAATCCACCTCTAGATTTATCTTGAAAAACATCATCCCAATTGATCAAACTAATATGTCTTCCTGAGCTTCCTTTATTCCAAACAAAACTTCTACATTGTCTTTCAATCTGTCTTACAATGCTTTGAGGCATAATATACACCATAAGCTTGGTAAGAATGAAAAGACATCAAAATTGAGTTAATAAGTTAAGCTTCCTTGCACAGCTTAAATGTCTAGTTGTCCAACACTTCAACCTATCAACAATCTTATCAATAAGGGATTTGCAGTCCATTTGGGTCCACTTATTGGGAGAAAAGGGAATTATTAATGATGTTGATGATTTAAGGAAATTATTAAATTTAAATGGAATGTTTAATTGCCTTGGAGAAGGTAGTAGAGTGATTTTGACAAGTAGAGACAAGCAAGTACTCATGAACAGAGTTGATGATATATATGAGGTCAAGACATTGAACATTGAAGATTCTCTTCAACTTTTCAGTTTGCATTACTTCAAGGAAAATTATCAAAGAGCAGAGTGGATGGATTTATCAGATGTAGTTAATTATGCACAAGGAATTCCATTAGCTATAGAAGTTCTAGGTTCATCTTTTCATGGCAAAGAAAAGGGAGCTTGGGAAAGCCAACTAAAAAAGCTGAAAAAAAATGCCTCTTCCTGAAATTCAAAATTTTCTGAGATGGAGTTATGATGGACTAGATCGAGAAGAGCAAGATATTTTTCTATATCTTGCATGTTTTTTCAGTTCTCATGTGTATAAAGATATCTTTCTGCAGTGCTAGTGGGAAATGGACAATGCATGACTTGATAAGAGAAATGTGTAAAGAAATTGTTTGCGGAGAACATAGAGATCCTGGAAAGCGTCGTCATATAAGGGATCCACGTGATGTGTATGAAATACTTGAGAACGTCATGGTAAGATAGGCTAATAGTAAAATTTGTCATTTACATTTGAAATAGTTATACTCCTTAAACTTTTCTTTTTTGTGGTTATGATTTATGGACAATATTTGCTTCTCAATTCTAGGGGACTGGAGCCATTCAAAGCTTAACACTGGATATGAGAAGTGAAAGCAAGGAGTTGTGCTTGAATCCTATAGCCTTCAGTAAGATGTTCAATTTGAAATTTCTAAAACTCGACGCATATGATCCTAATTCAAATAAAACAAAAATGTTGCCTCTGAAGACTCGGTATCAATGCCAAAAGGCCTAAGGCTTCTTGAGTGGTGGGGATGCCCACTAAAATCCTTGGACTCATCATTTTGTGCAGAGAATCTTGTTGAGCTTGACTTTTCTTATAGCAAATTGAAGAAACTTTGGGAAGGGGTGCAGGTACATAAGTTTTTATTGATTTCATTGATATATTTATATATTGTGTGTTAGGTCATCTATACATACTATCACTTACAACATCATAAAACTTTAATTGTTGCACAACCTTGTCAAAATGAAAGAGATTTCTCTTGTAGGGTGTGATCAACTAAAGGAGCTCCCTGACTTCTCCAAGGCTTTAAGTGTTAACCGTGTTACTCTCGAACACTGTACTAGCTTGTTTGAACTTCATCCATCAATTTTTTCCCTTCATAATCTTAGGTTTCTGCTTATGTTTGGGCGCGAAAACTTGAAGATTCTTCATAGTGACCTTCAATTAAATTCTCTCAAATGTATTGGTGCTGCATACTGCACAAATCTGGAAGCGTTTTCAGTAATGTCAGAGAGTATGGCGGAGTTGGATTTAAAGAATACAAGCATTGTGGAATTGCATTCACTAGGACCGCCTCTCAACAAACTGGAATCTTTGAATTATGGGTTTTGGAAAAGTCTTCCACACAACCTTCTTCAAGTTATGAATCTTTGGGACTTAAGAAAATTAACTTTGGATTTCTTCGATCCATGCTACTTCCTCAAATCATTAAACACTCTTTATCTTAATGGAAGCAATATCAAGAGCTTGCTTACAAGCATCAAAAACCTTTCAATGTTCAAAGGACTGTGGTTATCTTATTGCAAGAGTCTTCAATATATTCCACCACTTCCACCAAGCGTTTATATGCTAGACTCTAGGGGCTGCTTTTATCTCTAGAAGGAGTTTCAGTTTCAACACTAGACTGCAATTGGCATTCTAAAGCTAATCTTTCATTCTGGAATTGTTGCAAATTAAATCAACAAGCACTCAACACTATCATGTCATTTGCCCATCTCAAGATTAATGGAGCTGCATATACCCAACACCTACAACCAAATGATGATAAATCGCAAAGAAAGAGAAACATTGTTAGTGTTTGTTTACCGGGAAGCAAAGTACCTGTAGACAGATACAACTACAGGACAGCAACAGAATGCACTATGTCAATTCAACTTTCAAACCTGTCACTTTTGTGTAGTCTTTGCGCTATGCGAATATATATCTTGCCAGGACGTTTCCACAAAATTTACTTGCTATCTCATAACAAGTGATGGTCAAGAGGATATTTTCACAGCACATTCCTTTGTTCCTATCCATGTTGTGCAAGAGGATATCCGTCATAATTCTGATCATGTGTTTCTCTGGCATCAACAAGAGTTTCTGAAGGTCTTAATGGACAAAATTAAAGAAAGATGCACAGACAACCAGGGTACAACAACATATGATCCAAAGCTTACATTTGCTATGACTCCTGGAAAGAGTATAAAAGTAAAAGAATGGGGAGTGCGCCCCATATATTCCTCAGACCTTTTCAGTTTTAGTGTTCCATTGGCAGTAGAGACTAAAACTAAAAGAAAGAGGGACAGTGAGGAATTACTAGATATGAAACCACTTTCTCCAACAAAGAAATTGAAGACTCAATCTAGCAGAAAAGACATGAGTTTCCATCAGCGTAACATGTAAGAAGTTAGTTCCTTCTTCTTTTCTATCTCTCGTTTCAATGATTTCAGATAATTATTTTTCTGCTCTTAATTTTGCCAATTAGTATTGTATTTCCTGATTTGGTACATAGCATTTATGCTGGACTTACTAAAACAAACAAAAATAACACATGCATCTTGTTTATAAATGTAATGATAGACGACAAGATCTCGAACAATAATAAAAAGAGAAAGAAAAAGGTCAATAAAACTGTGGAAGGAGTAAGGCCAATGGTAAAAGTAGGGGGTTTTAGATCTAATCCAGTTGAATAAAAAACTACCATTAAAAACAAAAACTAACGCAATAAAATTGAAAGTCGATCAAAACTATTAGAGTATAGTGTAAATAGTAAATATTAGTTAGTTAGATAGACAGCTGTCAGCTTAGCTGACAGCACATCTTCTTAACTTAATGTATTGGACTCTTCTATAAATAGAATGAGTACCACATTATTGTAACTAACTCATTTCAGATTCAATAATAGAATCCTATTCAGAAACTCTTCTCCCTCTACATTTCTATCATGGTATCACACGCTTCTTCACACCAGAGAAGCATGGCAATCGCGATTCACCAATTTCTTCCTCTTCTCAGCTGCGATTCTCAATTCTGAAGATCGCACTTCAGGTTCTTCTCACCTGCGATCTTCACTCTGAAATCGCATTCTTCTTCTCATCTGCGATCTTCTTTCTGAAATTGCATCCTTCATTCTTCTCAGTTGCGATTCTCTTTTCTATAATCGCATCTCATTTTTCACTTTTCTTCTCCCTTGCGATTTCAATTCTCAAATCGCAAAATTAGGGTTTCTTCTCCTTGCGCTTTCACAATTCTGAAATCGCACCTCTGTTCTCTTCTTCTTTGTACTTGCGATTGCTTTCATTCACTTCTCACTAGTGCTGTCTATCTTATAAATAGACTTCCTAGTACTTCTGTTCAGGGCAAGGTTCCTTATACTCTCTTGTTCAACACCACTCCTGACTATTCTTTCTTAAGGGTTTTTGGCTGTTCCTGCTACCCACATCTTAGACCTTATAACAAAAATAAACTTCAGCCAAGGTCTACTCAGTGTACCTTCTTAGGCTATTCCTCTAGTCATAAAGGGTATCAGTGTCTTTCACCTACTGGGAGAGTACATGTGTCTAGGGATGTTGTTTTTGATGAAACCAAATTCCCTTTTCAGCAAAGTACAAGTACCACTGAAATTGTTAAAACTCCAGACTCAATTCCTCCTCTCACTGTTCTAAAACAAGTACCTTCTTCAATCAGCACAGAACAAGTTTCTGAGTCTGATCCTTCTTCTTCTCATCTCTCTTCTTCTACAAATTCTACTTCTCTGCCTCACACTGCTTCTTCTACTATAATTCTTTCTTCCTCTGATTCTAGTCCTATTCAGCAACCTATAAATACTCATCCTATGCTTACTAGATCTAAGGCTGGTTCCAATACTGTACACAGAGCTCTTGTCGCTAGTTCTGACTCTACATCAGCATCCATTGGTCCTATTACTGTTCCAAAGTCAGCCAAGGTTGCACTTACTATACCTGCCTGGAAATTGGCTATGGAAGATGAGTATAATGCTCTCATTAGGAATAACACTTGGGATATTGTTACTCTACCTAAAGGGAAAGTTTCTATTGGTTATAGATGGATCTACCGAATTAAAGAAAATCCAGATGGGACTATCAATAAACTTAAGGCAAGAGTTGTGGCAAAAAGTTATCATCAAAGGAAAGATTTTGATTATAAAGAAACTTTTTCTCCTGTTGTTAAACCTGTGACTATCAGAACTATTCTCACTTTAGCTCTTACTCACAAATGGGATGTTCAACAAATTGATGTTAACAATGCCTTTCTTAATGGCATTCTTGAGGAAGAGGTATACATGGAACAACCAGAGGGTTTTCAGATAGGGGATAAGTCTAAGGTTTGCAAGCTGAATAAGGCCATTTATGGTCTTAAACAAGCACCTAGGGCCTGGTTTGATAAGCTGGCTGGTACTTTGATCAGTTTGGGTTTCAGGAAATGCAGGTGTGATCATTCCCTTTTCATTCAAACTACCTCATCTCACAGAATTTATGTTCTGTGTTATGTTGATGACATCATCATTACTGGTACCTCATCCTCTCTCATTCAGACTCTCATCTCAAATCTGAATCTTGCCTTTGCCTTGAAGGATCTAGGTTCCTTAGATTATTTTCTAGGAATAGAGATTAAAAGGCTGGAATCAGGGAATTTTCTTCTCTCTCAGTCAAAGTACATCAAAGATCTGCTTGAAAGGTCTCATCTCACTGACATGAAAAGTCAACCTTCTCCTATGGTTGGGAATTTGAAACTCACTAAGCAGGGTAGTAATTTTCTGGCTGATCCTTCTCTCTATAGGTCTTTGGCTGGTGCCTTACAATATGTTACAACAACAAGACCTGAAATATGCTACTTTGTTAATAAGCTTTGTCAGTTTTTATCTCAGCCTCTTGAAGAACATTGGAAAGCTCTCAAACGTGTTCTCAGGTATCTTAGTGGCACTATTGATCATGGCCTTCTTCTTAAACCTACTTCTGCTCATACACCTCTCAGCTTGTATGCCTATTGTGATGCTGATTGGGCATCAGATCCAGATGATAGAAAATCAACATCAGGATTTGCTGTTTATCTTGGTTCCAATCTTATTTCATGGTGGTCTAAGAAGCAAGAGTGGGTGGCTAGATCTACAGCTGAAGCAGAGTACAGGAGTTTGGCAAACACTGCTGGTGAACTCATGTGGGTTCAGAGTTTGCTTCATGAGTTAGGTTTTAACTCACATGTTCCAGTTGTCTATTGTGATAACTTGAGCACAGTTATGCTCACTAAAAATCCTGTTCTTCACTCAAGAACAAAGCATATTGAGCTTGATCTTTTTTGGGTCAGAGAAAAGGTTCTCAACAAGAAGATCATAGTGGAACATATTCCTGGTGAGCAACAAATTGCAGACATCCTAACAAAGCCTCTATCTACTGCTAGATTCAGTCTGCTCAAGGGAAAATTAAATATCATCAGTGAATCTCAAGTTCTATCTCAAAAGCCTTCTTTACTTGGTTACTGTCCCATTCCTTCGTTCCAGAACATCATACACCAGGAAGCATCTTCTAGTTCCAAGCCTATCATTCCTTCTGGATAGTCTAGTTTCAAGGGGGAGTAATAGATAAATGCTGTATAGGTGGTTTGGTTTCTGGGGGGACTATTAGAGTATAGTGTAAATAGTAAATATTAGTTAGTTAGATAGACAGCTGTCAGCTTAGCTGACAGCACATCTTCTTAACTTAATGTATTGGACTCTTCTATAAATAGAATGAGTACCACATTATTGTAACTAACTCATTTCAGATTCAATAATAGAATCCTATTCAGAAACTCTTCTCTCTCTACATTTCTATCAAAAACCGAAATTACTTTTTTTTTATTACAAAGGAGGTACCTGGGACTAGAACCCAGGACCTGGGGGCCTAAGCTACCTATGTGTCCCTGCAGCTACCAACTGAGCTGACTTACGCGGACAAAACCGAAATTACTTTAATTGATTTGGCGGATTGAATTTTTAAGAACCACCACTTAACTTCACTTCCTCCCCTTTACATGATCATTGAGCTTACTCCCACCATGTGTTGCTGTTGACCTTACCATGTCTGGACTCTGGACTTGTGACATACCTTTATTTCAACTATGTAGATGCAGGTCCTACTAATAATGCTGATTGCTGCCTTCTATTAATGGTTCATGAACAAATGGTGAATTGGTGTGTTGTCATGTTTGTGTGTGAATAAAAGTACGCGTAACTGGATTGCCGGAGCTTATTGCCTTTGCTTAAATTCCATTTTCATGTCTCTCCATTCCTTGCTGCATATTATCCATTCATAAAGATTTATGTCTTGAGGCTTACCATATTCCAAAAATTTTGTTTGTTTTATGGCATTTACATTTAAGACCTCTTGTCTGTGACAAGGAATTGGTTATTTAGTTTATATCAGTTCACGCCATAAAAAATATGTTCATTTGTTGCTAACTTCGGTTTATTTGTTTTATTATATTGGTTGCTGACTTTGCCACGTGAAAATGTTCCCCACTTTCCTTGATGTTAATTACCGTTTTGATGAGTTTCTGCCTTTGGATTTGCTTGCTGCATTTTCCAAGTTTCTGACTATGTGGCATTGTTGAGTCGCTGTGATTCCTGCCTTGTTGAGTCGCTATGATTCCTTGCTTGTAAAACGCCATTTGGAAATTGGAAGGACAAAAATAATATTGTACTGCTACTTGAATGAACTTTTAATTTTGCCTGAATTTTGAATATGCTGTTGTATGGGGTTTGTTTGACAATATGGTGAATAATACGAACAATAATAGGTTATGTCGCCACTTTGATGAAAAATGGTATAAGGGTTTTTAGCTTTAGCTTATGTCAAATACATGATTTTAACCTGTAAGTCGTCAACAAAAAAGGCTCGGGTGAGCAGTTTTTGTCACAGTAATTATCTTTTTGTTAGGGGCATTTTTTGTATTAGCCTGAGAAGTAAGTAACTCCACTTTTATTTACTTAAATTGGTAGAAGTCATTTTACTTTTTATTCTCATTTGGGTGACACATGTGTGGACCTAAGGGAATATTTTAGTTTTTGTCCTTTTATGGGTGGTAGTTTTGGGATCATGTGCTGAGTCCCTTTATAGCAGCAAAAGCAATACTGAAAAGGAATAATGAATTGATCATCATTTCCTTCCCTGTTTTTCTTTATTTCTCTTTCTCTCTCAATTCTTGTCACTTTTCCAACGGAGGGAATCAATAGAACTTTCCTTCCCTGTACTGTGACTCAGGTTGATCGGTACATTTAGTACCCTTGGACCTACCTGTCCCAATTGGTATCAAAGCTATTTGATTCTGGAAGGTATCAATGGCTGAAGGCACACGTATGCAAGCTCAGATTCAAGAGATAGAGCGTAATCTCACAAAGAAAATTAATGAAAACAATGCAGAGATGCAGACCAAGCTTGATGAGCTTACCTCTTTCATGTCAGAGATGAAAACCATGATGCATGCCCAGAAACAGAGTTCATTGGGAGAGAACTCCAATGATCATGGCAGCAAGTGTCGTAGATCTCAGGTGGAAGATGATGGGGACCCTGGGAGCCAAACCAAGAACAGGAACTACCAAAATCAGCTATACTCTACAAGGATCTCGAAGGTGGAGTTTCCAAGGTTCAATGGAACTAACTTGAAGGTGTGGTTGTACAAGTGTGAGCAGTTCTTTGCCTTAGACCAAACCCCACCAGAGTCCAAGGTTAGGTTGGCCTCAATGCATTTGGATGATGCTGCCTTGCAGTGGCACTTGAATTATATGAGATCCAACTTTGAGATATACCCAGGATGGCCTTAGTACATCAGTGATATTACTTTGCGTTTTGGGGAGGTTTATGAAGATCCCCTCTCGAGTTTGATTCAGATTAAGCAGGTTGGAAGAGTTCAGGAGTATATTGAAGCCTTTGAGTTAGCCGTCACTCAGGTAAACCTACCCCATGAACATATTCTCAGTATATTTTTAGCTGGCCTTGAACATCAAACCCAAATGCATGTCAGAATGTTTAGACCTAATACCTTAGCCCAAGCTGAAAACCTTGCTAGACTACATGAAGCAGGAAAACCTAATCTTACCACTACCAAGACATACCCCAAATACACCTACTCTCCAACCCCAGATACAGCTCTTAACCCACATAAACACACCATTGACCTAAACCAAACACAATACCCAGCCACTCAAAGAACACAGGTGCACAACCAACTCAATTCTCCACCAAAATACGCCCCAAACCCAAACACTAAACCAATCCTAACCAAACCTCCTAGATCCCTGAATGCTAATGAGATGGCTGAGAGAAGAGCAAAAGGACTATGTATGTTCTGTGATGAAGTATTTACTCCTGGACACCATCTTAAGCATAGAAAAACTCAGTTGTTTGTGATGGAAATGGAGGATGATGACTTACCTGAGGTCTCGGTGGAGCCTGTTAAGGGAGATGTGGGAGGGGGTATTCTGGATGAGGTCATAGAAAGCTCTCCCCTCTTGTCCATGAATGCACTGTCAGGGGTAGCTACTTATCAAACCATGAGAGTTAATGGTTTATATGATAAAAAGCTGATCCATATACTGATTGACAGTGGTAGCACACACAACTTCCTTGACCTTGAATTGGCAAAAAAATTAGGTTGTAGGATGGAATCTGTTCCAGCAATGACAGTCACGGTGGCAAACGGTACCAGGCTGGATGTGCAGTATATGTGTAAGGGATTTACATGGCAGTTGCAACAAAATAAGTTTGTGGCAGATGTAATGATCCTTCCTTTGGGCTGCTGTGATTTGGTCTTAGGAGTGCAGTGGCTAACCACTCTAGGACCTATTGTATGGGACTTTCAAAAGCTCCAAATGGAGTTTAGTGTGGGTGGAAAAAGGTGTGTTCTGAGGGGAGCAAAAACCCCTAGCATTAAGCTCATTAACAACAAAACATTCCAGCAAGCCGTGGAAAAAGGAGCACAAGTATGTCTCATTAGCCTACACCAAAAGCATGATGAGGGTATTAAGGCTAGCTGCAATTTACATATCACAACAGAAACAGGTCTGCCTCAGCCTGACAGCATTACTAGTTTAATTCAAGAGTATGCTGATGTGTTTGCCTCCCCTTCACACTTGCCTCCTCAGAGAATGGCCTTTGATCACAAAATACCCATCAAAGAGGGTTCCTTACCCATCAATCAGAGACCTTACAGGTACTCTATTGTGCAGAAAGATGTCATAGATAAGTTGATAGGTGAGATGATGGATCAAGGTATAATACAGCATAGTAACAGTCCTTATGCCTCCCCTGCTGTACTTGTTAAGAAAAAAGATGGCTCTTGGAGACTATGTGTTGATTACAGAAGCTTAAACAATCAAACTGTCAAGGACAGGTTCCCTATTCCCCTTATCGAAGATTTAATGGATGAGTTAGGGGGTTCCACTATCTACTCCAAATTGGATTTAAGATCAGGGTATCACCAGTTGAGAATGGCAGAGGGGGATGAGTACAAAACGGCCTTCAAGACTCATTCAGGACACTATGAGTATCTAGTTATGCCATTTGGCTTAACTAATGCTCCTGCCTCTTTCCAATCCTTAATGAATGCTGTATTCCAACCATACCTTAGAAGATTTGTCATTATCTTCTTTGATGACATATTAGTCTACAGCCACAATTTGCAGGAGCACCTGCACCATCTCAGGCTTGTATTTCAGTTACTCAGGAACCATCAATTATTTCTTAAGGAACAAAAATGTACTTTTGCTGCAACCAAAATTGAATACTTGGGCCATTTTATTTCAGCAGCAGGTATAGCCACGGATCCTGACAAGCTGCGGGCAGTGACTGATTGGCCCTTACCCAAAAATCTGAAGCAACTGAGGGGTTTTTTGGGCTTAGCAGGATATTATAGGAGGTTTGTCAAGCATTTTGGGCAAATTGCTAGACCTCTCACTGACATGCTCAAAAAAGATAACTTTGTTTGGAGTGAATTAGCAAGGGAGTCTTTTTTGCAGCTGAAGCAAGCATTAGTCTCTGCTCCTGTGTTGTCTATGCCAGACTTTTCTAAACCTTTTGTTGTTGAAACAGATGCTTCAGGATCTGGGATTGGGGCTGTTCTCATGCAAGATCAACACCCTATAGCCTTCATCAGCAAAGCTTTGGGGCCTAGGCAACAGGCCTTGGCAGTCTATGAAAGAGAGCTGCTGGCAGTTATATTTGCAGTGCAGAAGTGGGGGGCTTACTTATCCCATGCTCCTTTTATAATTAAAGCAGACCAAAAGAGTTTGAAACACTTATTGGAACAGAGACTCAACACCCCTTTCCAGCAGACGTGGGTGGCAAAACTCATGGGTTTTGATTTTGAAATCCAGTACAAAGAGGGCAAGTTGAACACAGCAGCAGATGCTTTGTCCAGAAGACCTGGGGCTGAACTACTCTCAATTTTACTTAACAATGTGGAAGAGGATTTCTTGACTACAATTAAGAACACATGGGAGACAGATCCTAAGGTGGCAGCAATTATCAGAGACAAAAAGGAAAATCCTGCACCGCATCCTAAGTTTACTTGGCACAGACAAGAACTTAGAAGGAAAGGTAAACTAGTGGTTGGTAATGTTGAAGAAGTTAAATTGCAGATCCTCAAATGGCTTCATGACTCTCCAGTAGGGGGTCATTCTGGAAGAGATGTCACTGCAGCTAGGATCAAGTCTATCTTCTATTGGACCGACATGAACAAAGATATCCAGCGGTATGTAAGGGGTTGTGACATTTGCCAAAGGTGTAAACCTGACCAAGATGCTTCTCCTGGGTTCTTACAGCCTCTTCCAATTCCTAATAGAGTTTGGGAAGATATTAGCATGGATTTCATTGAAGGGCTACCTCCTTCCCTTGGCAACAAGGTTATTATGGTGGTTGTAGACAGACTTAGCAAGAGTGCTCATTTCTTAGCCTTGTCTCACCCTTATACTGCCTTAGATGTTGCTGGATTGTTTATGGATAATGTATTTAAGCTGCATGGATTGCCAAACTCCATCACAAGTGATCGAGATCCAATATTTATTAGCCAAGTTTGGGATGAGTTCTTCAAGTTGCAAGGAGTAGCTTTGAACAAATCCACTGCCTATCATCCTCAATCGGATGGGCAAACTGAGGTTGTCAACAAATGTTTGGAGACTTATCTCAGATGTATGTGCTCTACCAAGCCATCAAAGTGGTGCAAATGGCTTCCCCTAGCAGAATGATGGTATAACACCAACTTCCATACATCTATCAAAGCCACTCCTTATGAGATTCTCTATGGCCAATCACCACCAATTCACCTTCCTTACCTACCTGGTGAATCTACAGTGGCACTTGTTGACAGAGATCTATCAAAGAGGGAAGCTATGATTAAGGTTTTGCGTTTCCATTTACTGAGGGCTCAAAACAGAATGTCACAGCAAGCAGATAAACGCAGATCTGACAGAGAGTTTGGTATAGGAGACTTTGTCTACTTGAAGCTGCATCCTTATAGGCAAATTACTATCAGTAAGACAAGGTTCAATAAACTGCACCCAAAATTCTATGGTCCTTTCCAAATCATTGATAAGATTGGGAAGGTTGCTTACAAATTGAACCTACCACCTGACACCGGAATACATGATGTCTTTCATGTTTCTCAGTTAAAGAAATGTTACAATCCTACTGTTGTTCCTATGGTTCAAATTCCAACATTTGAGGCCTCTGCTCATTTTAAAAAGATTCCTGAACAGATATTGGAGAGGAAGATGGTTAAAAGAGGAAACATAGCTGCCACAAAGGTTCTTGTTAAGTGGCAGGGTTTACCAACTGAAGCAGCAACTTGGGAGTTTCACCATGATTTACTGCATAAATTCCCCAATTTCCATCCTTGAGGACAAGGAAGATCTTCCGGAGGGGGTATTGTCACAGTAATTATCTTTTTGTTAGGGGCATTTTTTGTATTAGCCTGAGAAGTAAGTAACTCCACTTTTATTTACTTAAATTGGTAGAAGTCATTTTACTTTTTATTCTCATTTGGGTGACACATGTGTGGACCTAAGGGAATATTTTAGTTTTTGTCCTTTTATGGGTGGTAGTTTTGGGATCATGTGCTGAGTCCCTTTATAGCAGCAAAAGCAATACTGAAAAGGAATAATGAATTGATCATCATTTCCTTCCCTGTTTTTCTTTATTTCTCTTTCTCTCTCAATTCTTGTCACTTTTCCAACGGAGGGAATCAATAGAACTTTCCTTCCCTGTACTGTGACTCAGGTTGATCGGTACATTTAGTGTCCTTGGACCTACCTGTCCCAGTTTTCATGCCAATTCGATCAAAACACTACTTTCAACCTTCTCAGCTCCCAGCTTTCATAACATTCTTTCATGCCATTCTTCTCCTCCTTCAACTCAGTCTCACCTTAGTTTCAGCCATGGCATCGTCTCAGCCTTAGGTACCATTATCCTAGCCATCACCATCTCAATTATATTGTATTTGGTTTTTAGCTATATCATTGATTTTGCGCTATACTTTTTGTTCGATTTAAATTGGATTTGAGTGGTTTTTAATTTTGTGAATTTTTCTATTTTTGTTGTTTCTACATATAACATTGTACAATGATCAAGCTGATATCATGAAGCTTAAGGGTAATCAATTATTCCATTTTTCTTTTCAAAAGGTTTGGGCCCTCTCAAATACTTAGGGATTGAGGTTGCTAAAGTACACTTACATAATGGAAGAAACAAATTAGTTGAATTGCCGACTTAGTGAGCCAATGGATCCCCATGTCAATATAGTGTTGGGTCAAGGGCAGCGTAGATATATTTATCTTGTTGGCAAACATAACTACATTACTACAACTATATTGGACATTACTATTACTGTAAGTGTGTTAACACAAGCCAATTTCTGTAGGCTCCTTGTGATAGTCATTAGAGTGGTATAATTTGTATTCTTAGATTGTCAAGATTGCACCAGGTTACTTAATGAAAATACAGGCAGGTTCAAGGTTTTTGCTATTCTAATGCTAATTGATCGGATTCATTATTTAATATAAGATCAACTTCATTGTAATGTGTCTTTGCTATAAACATAATCTCATAGAGGAGTAAGACACAAAACACTAGTGAACTACTGAACTTACATGATGAAACCAAATGCATAACAACTTTAATTGGGAGACGATAAGAAAATGAAGTTGATTTGTGATGACCAAGCTGCATTCCATAGTACTTCTAATCTAGTTTTTCATGGAAGGACCAAACACATAGATTGACAGTCATGTTATAAGAGAAAAGACTATTTTAGGTGAGATGACTAGTGGTTTTGTCAATTCCAATGACCATATAGCTAATATATTCACTAAACCCCTTAGAGGCCTAAGGTTGATTGTGTTTGTAACAAGTTTGGTGCATATCATTATGACAAAGTTGCTCCACTTTGCTGGTGAGTTTTAGATATAGCCCATGTTAAATTAAATATGTAATTATAAGTAGTCAACTATTGTTATTACTGATTAGCCGATTATTAGCTGTAATAGATAGGAATGACACGATTTCACTATCATGTGATTATTCCCTCAAGGTATTGTACACTATATATGTGTGTGTGAGTGTAAGATTGACAGCACGAGCAGAGAGAGGAGACAGCAAAGAACGAACAGAAACGGAGAAACCGAGGGTGAGAGAGAAGAACGAAAAAGGGGAAGGAGTTTCATGCCAATAGGTTTCTATATTTTTAATTTGTTTTCTGTAATTTAATTTCTTTATTTATTTTAAATTTGTATATGGACTATAACTACTTGATGACTCTAAAACTATTTGTGTGTAGGGATGGCAACGGGGCGGGGAACACTCGGGGAGACCTTTCCCATTCCTCATCCTCGGGTCTCATTTGCCCCCCATCCCCATTCCCCATGTCGGGGGTTGATTAACCCCCATCCCCATTCCTCATCACCCCACGGGTCCCCACAGGGAACCTAACTTCAACTTGACCTGTTATATAATTCACAACGTCGAATAGCATTTTTAAACTTGTACACTACAGAAAAATAATCGTTAAAATTCAAGAGATTCAATTTAAAAAAATCGTTAAAATAATCGTTAATAATAATAAGAGTGAAGGGACACTTTGGTTCCTCAAGTTTTTCGATAGGGACACTTTAGTCCTTCAAGAAATTTAATTCATTTTTAGTTCCCAAAGTTTTCCAAAAGTACCAATTTAGTCTCTGTCCTATTTCCGCTAGCCACTTCGTTGAGGGACTAAATTGGTATTTTTGGAAAACACGAAGGACTAAATTGGTACTTTTGGAAAACATGGAGGACTAAAAATGAATTAAATTTCTTGAGGGACTAAAGTGTCCCTGTCGAAAAACTTGAGGGATCAAAGTGTCCCTTCACTCTAATAATAATTATAATTATAATTATAATAATATATGTGAAGTTACCAAAAAATCTATTTTTTAACTATATAAAGCCTAAATATTTAAGGACATATAACTAAAATTGTCGGGGACGGGGGAACCAATCCCATTCCCCGCCCCAAAATCTGTTCGGGGGAAAAATCCCCCTATCCCCGCTCCCGCTGGGGAAAAATCTCCAAACTCGGGTCCCCAAACGGGGCTTTCCCCGCTGGGATCCCCATCTGCAGTCTCCCATTGCCAAGTCTCCCATTGCCATCCCTATTTGTGTGATTTTATTATTGTGGTGAGCAATGGATCTTGTAATGTAATTGGGTTATGTGTGTGACTTGATTATTGTGATGAGTTTCATATGGGAAGCTTTTGATTCTAGCATACCTTTATGAGATTCTGTTTAAAGTTTAATTTTGTGCTTTTAAAGGTGTAAGTTGTTGCTGCTTGTGTTCTTAATAGATTGCAATTTGGTTTAATAGCCTATGCAAATTGATATGATAGCAAAGTTATATACATAGGTGTGGTCGTATATATGCCATAATGAGAAAATTTGAAAAAATTGTCCATGGAGATTGATTTAAGGTTTCAGCCAAAATTATGGCAATATATATGGTGTTGCTTTACCCTTACTGTTTTAGTTTCTTTAATGATTGGCACCATTATATTTGTTTATGTGTTGTAAATAAATGGACTAAAAACTGAGGACCTTTTCTTTTCACACCTCCCATTTTTCTCCCCATCCCCCATTTTTTCGGCCTCACATGAAGTGGTATTGGTTTTTCCGCTTCTCAAGAGGCGGAAAGGGTGAAAAAAGCACTTCCGCCTCACATGAGGCGGAAAAAATGGGGGGTGGAAAAAAAAAATGGGGGTGTGAAAAGAAAAGGTCAAAACTGAGTACATTGAGTATTTTGTACTACTAAAAAATATATGTGTAGCTTGATTCTTCAATTATTTAACCCCATTGCATACGCAAGAATTCAAAATAGTAGGCATTGATGCGAGCCCTTCATATCTTTGCGCCTATTTTGCATGTTACTATTGTGATTTTTTTTTTTAAATTCTTGAAAGTTAGCGATCAAAGTCATAACAAACGTCTTGATGGTTTTTGTTATCTATACACATATACATACATACATAATATATATATATATATATATATATATATATATATATATATATATATATATAGACTTTTCACTTATTCCAAGTCAATGAGTAAGGGAGTATTAGAACTTCTTAAAACTAATATCTCAATTTCCCTTTTCCCTCTATAATGATTATGAGTATGACGGGTTCGAGCAGCACGGCGACGGGTACCGGTACCGTATCCATACTCATGCAGCACGGCGACGGGTTCAAGCAGCAAGCGAACGACAGCTGACAATAGAGATAGAGAGAGGAGGCAGAGATGGTGCTTCGAGAGATAGAGAGGAGGCAGAGAGGGTTTGCTTCAAAACTCAACCCTATGATAAGATTAAGATGTCTGAGGCTGAGAATAAAAAAAATTAAAAAAAATTAAATTTTTCAATTTTAGTGGTGTTGTGCCGTACCCAATTGGTGGGTACCGTACCCACTGCGTACCCCAGCGTACCCAAATATGTACCCAAGTTTTTTTTTATTTTTTCTTGTTCGGGTACATACCGGCGTACCCAAGCCGTACCCGTACCCAAAAAGTACCCGGTACGTGTACGGCTCCTAAAACGATGTACTCATGCTTCATAGGTATTTTTCTTTTAAATTAAGATCAACAATGGAATATCCATAATTAGCCGAAGTTCTGGTAATGTTATGCCTTTTTTTAGGTGAGAATACTTTTTAGATTTAGCCAAGAGTTTTGACGAGGTCTATAAGATACCAATAAAATCTTAATTTGAAATTCAAATACTCCTTCTTATCCGTATTATAACAAAAAAAATTACTAAAATCAATTTGTAGATATTCTTATTGATTCCATCTTAAAGTATTACGATAACAATATCAATTAAACATATCCATGATTGATTCCGTTTTAAAATATCGCCATAGCATATCAATTAAAAATATTCTTAATTAATTTCGTTTTAAAATATTGCAATAATATATTAATTTATAATATTCTCGAATTAAATTGAAAGATGACCGAAGTGGCGGTTACGTAGACTTTATTCAATATTCTTGAGGTGTATCTTTGTTATTAGATTTGGCCATGAGTGTTGGTTGGGTCGGCTAAAATTAAAATAATAGACATACATATTTTGGACTAGCTCTCACCCCGTGCAATGCACGGGTTATTGATAATTTAATTTTTTATATTAAATATTTTAAAGTAAAAATTGTTTTTATTTTAAAGTAAAGATTATTATTACACAACAATAAAAAAAATTATACAAAAAGGCAGATACTTAAATCAAACACTACACTTAAAAAAAATAATTTAAATGAGTTTGTTGAGAAATATTGTACTTTCTTGTATAAATAAAAAGTAATACTTTTTATCTGATATCTTCCTTATTTATTTAGTAATAGATAAATTAACATTTTTATATGATTATCAACTTTATTTTAAAAAATCAAAATTAAATCATATTTAAATATTTTCATCCTTTTTGTTTGGTGGTATTATAAGTAAATTTAAGGATAAATTAGAATATTTCGTATTTTATAGGACATGAAGACGGCATTGAACTTGTTATTCTTGACTGTCTTGATTAATTAACACATTACATTTTATAAGGAATATAATGACTTCTCTTTTATTATATTTTTAATATTATTATATTTGTTTATTTATAGATGAATATTAAATTAATGTATTTCTTATTTAGTTGATCGATGAAGTAACATTTTTTATATATCATTATTACATTTATTATGATATTATGATTAATTGGAGTGGAATCAAAATTAAACTTTTTTTTAATGTTTTTTGTTTGATGGTATTATGAGTATATTTGAGGATAAATCAAAATATTCATGAGACATGATAATTTAGTATTTTTTTAAATATAAATTATCATCTTTTTAATATGATTATCACATTTATTATTATTATTATTATTATTATTATTATTCATATTTAAATATTTTGATATTTTTCATCGTTTATCTTATCTCAAATTAATCATAAGATTTGGTCCTAACAAATCTTTATCCTAATTGTTCTAATCATCTTGAATTTTTTTTTCAATTTTTAAAATGTATGTACCTTTGTTTTTAATATGTTATGTAGAGATTATAACAACTAAAGTATTTATCCATTGCAAACTTTTTACAAAATGATAATCATTATATTTAATCATATATCTATATTATTTGTAATGTTTGAAAAATCTATACTTTATTAGTATTTAATTTGTTTTACTTTTAAAAAAAATATTGGAATATTCTCAATTTTGATATTGCAACCTATACACATTTATGATCTCTCCATGGATTACGTGGAAATTTCTAGATGAGACATGCAAATTCTTTTTCTTCTTATATGTTTTATAAGTATTGAATCTATCTCTTTTTTGTAATTTGTAGATGGCATCAAAAAAATTTATTCCTGAATATCCTAACCAAATAATCCCTAAGTTTTTTTATAGATTAATCCCTCAATTTTTTAATATAAAACTTTTTATATTAATTATTATTTTTTTCATAATTATTGTGATAAAAAAATAAATTTATCTCGATAATACAGTTAGATAAAGTGATTACAGAAAAAGTAGGAAGAGATTTAGATTGAATTTAGCTATTTTTATCTTTGGGTCTGTAGTTTATATCTTGTTTTTTTTAATGTTGTTGTTATTTTTTAATATACATTTGATAATGATTTTAATTTTAATTTAATTATGAAATAGAATTAATGATGATATTTTAATGTTGTTGGAATGATTGTTCTTTCTCATTTGTAAACCATGACAAAGGAACCAAATCAAATTTTTCCATGGATGCATGTTGGTACACATAATTATCCTCTGATATGAAGAAAATCTTTGCAAGTTAGTTATTTAACTCTTTTGGAAGAGCTTTGATTGTAGAAGAAGAAGAAGAAGTCTTCTCCTTCTTCATATTATTTCTTCCTTTCTTCACTCCAAAATCACTCATGCTCCTGAAAAGAAATTTGATTGTATTTGTTTGCTCCTGAAAAGAAACTTATTGTTATTTGTTTAGAATCCTGAGATTAGGATTGAGAATATGAATATTGAATAAGAATATGAATATAAAATAAGAAATAAATAATTAGGAACATAAAATACGAAATAATAATAAAATTAAAGAATTCTTGGAAGTAGGGAGATCTGAAGGAGAAACAAAGGTAAATAATGAAGGTGAGATCATGTTATATATAGTGATTTTTTTTTCAAATATTTTTTTTAGGATAATGATTACTTCTTTTTTCAACAAACTGAGGATAATAATTTCACATACTGGTCAAGCATCATCTGTTTGTATTTATCGATCTTTTTGAGGATAATGATTTTTTTAAACAAAATGAGGATAACGATTCAACATATTCCACATATAGATAATTTATTTATTTTAAATTATAATTTTGATTAAAGACGATATTATCTACCTACAAATGCTCATGTGCGAATATTCCTTAAGCGAATAAACGTGGTGCCTCAAAAATTTCTCTGACAAACGTGGTGCCTCGAAAAGGGATGTTTTTATATAAATAATATAGTAGATTATTTAAAAATAAGTTTTTTTTATAATAAAAATATTTTTTTTTGGTATAAGAAAAAATTCTATTTACCACATGAAAATTCAAAATCTACACAGAAAAACCCTTAGAAGGATCTTGCCACCTTCTAGGAAGGGTTCAAGATACAACTAATGCCAAAAAATGATTTACAATTCAACTAAAATCCTATTAACTAACACTTTATTAGTCCAAGAGCTAAAATTAGGAGAGCAATTCCTAATCCTCCATGCTATTTCACGCTTTAAAATTCTCATCACATGGTGCTGATTTCTCCTCCTATCTGCAAAAATCCTATGGTTTCTTTCGATCCAAGGATGATAAATAACGCCAGCAGCAAAAATAGCAAACACACACTGCCTTCTTTTTTTGTCACTGAATGCATGCTTAATCCATCTCGTCCAATTCATATACTTGTACGGCGAGGTATCAAGACAAAGCCATAAACACATCTGATCAAGGAAATTCCTAGTCCAGACACATTCAAAAAACAAGTGATCTCTAGATTCCATTGCATTATTGCACATAACACAATGGGCCTGTTGCACATACAACCGATCTCTAGTTTTCAGTTTACCATATGAACCGTAAGTCAGGCAATAAATCTATGCTTAGGAACCGATAATGAGTTCCAGACAAATTTGCTTAACTGGAAAGTAGGAAGCTGACCCAAAAGGAATCTATAACCACTTTTGATTGTATAATGACCAGTAGAAACAGCAGACCCATGGTTATTCACAAAACCAGCCTTCAATTTGTTTTTTACCTTGACAATCTGCTTCCAATGCCAACTGTCCCAAGGTTTAATTTCAAAGTCCCATATCTCCTAATTTTTCAAGTAGATGAAACTGATCCACTTAACCCACAAAGTATCTTTCTTCAATCCAATATGCCATATCTGCTTGCCTATTGCAGCATAATTCCACAACACAGTATTATGAAAGTTCAGACCACCATGAGTTTTCGGCTTGCAGACCTCATGCCACGCATAATAAAAATATTTTACTTTGCCGGAGATAGACTAGTTGGGAAAAGACCATGGTTATGGTTACGTAATTTTACCTAACGCTCTTGAGACATATTTTTTATATTAGATTTAGCCAGGAATGCTGGCTAGATCTAATTAACAAAAATTAAAATAAATTATTTATTAAATTATTTCAATCTAAATTAATAAAATAAGTGTGAATAAATTTTTTTATTCCTAACCATTGTGACTATAATGAACGTAAAAATTTTATTTTTTTGAAAATCATTTCAAAGTTAACGTTTTATTTGAAATTAATTTAGGATTTATCTTCTACTATGATTCTTGAAGGATTCATATCTTCTTCTTTGATTCCTGAAGCTGATAAATAGGAACTCTTGGAATCGTTAGCTACAAAGGTGTGATTAATTGAAGGAAGCAAATCATATGGGTTGAAAAATACTATTGAGTATTGACATGTGCCTGGTCCCAGACTTGATGGTACCCCTTGACTTCAAGGTGCCAAATTTTGAGAAGTACCAATGTTTGACTTGCCCTGATCATCATCTGACCATGTATAGAAGAAAGATGACCAACTATGCCAAGGATAACCAAATGATGATTCACTTTTTCCAGGACAATCTTATAGGGGCTACATCTAATTGGTATGAGATTGGAAATGAGCAAAGATCAAAACCTTCGATTACTTAAAAGAGGCCTTTGTTAAGCAGTATAGATTCAATTTGGACATTGCACTAACCCGAACTCAACTACAAAATATGTTTAAGAATAACAATGAAAGCTTTCGAGAATACGCTTTGAGATGGAGGGCAATAGTAGCTCAAGTGGATCCCCCACTTCTTTGAAAAGGAGATGATCACCATGTTTCTAGACACATTGCAAAATCCTTACTACTCTTCAATGTTTGGACAATTTTCTGTTAATTTTGGAGTTTTAATGACAATCAACGAAAGGATTGAAGGAGGATTGAGAATTGGAAAGATTTAAGATGGACAAGAAGGATCCTCTAGCAGTCAAAGACCGTGATTCGTAAAAAAAAAAAAAGAAAGAAAGAAGGTGAAGGCAATGTTGTGATGACCAGAAATTCAAATATTCTTGAGGTTACATAGACTCTATCCAATATTCTTGGAACATATCTTTATTATTAGATTTGGCCATGAGTATTGGCTGCAGGGTCTGCCAAAACTAAAATAATAGACATACTTATTTTGGACTATTTAAAAATACTTTTTTTTAATAAAAATATTTTACTTTGTCGATGATAGTAAAGTTAGGAAAAGACCGTGGTTACAGTTACGTAATTTTACCTTATGCATGCTCTTGAGACATATTTTTTATATTAGATTTAGCCAGGAATGTTGTTTGGATCTAATTACAAAAAAAAATTAAAATAAAGTATTTATTACATTATTTTAATCTAAATGAAAAAAATAAGTGTGAATAAATTTGTTTATCACTAACCGTTGTGACTATGGTGAACGTAAAGATTTTATTCTTTTAAAAATCATTTCAAAGTTAATCATTTTATTTGAAATTAAACTCTTGTTATTATTGCAAACTATTTTAATAAGAAGAGAATTTTAAATTCACCATTGTCGCATCTAAAATGTTATAGGATTTAAATTTATTCCATTGAAAAATTGCTATTTGGCAACACATTCTATATCATAGTCGGTTATCATATTTTTTTATAATATATATGATGATAAAATGGGATATATTACCAACGGGGTTTGGTTCAATTGGTGTAAGGCCCCAACTGAAATTTTGGGAATGGGACAAGGGTGCTAGTAGTCCCGGGTTCGATTCCCACTAAAAACATCCTGCTGGGAGAGCCAGTCATGCAGCTCGCTCCGGATTAGTCTCAAGGGCTCCCTGGTACTAAGGGTGCTCTTGGGGATACCGGTGATGGTTCCGCAAAGAATTCGGACCCAAAAAAAAAATAAAATGGGATATATTAAAATATAAATAAATAAAAACACATTTCCGAAAAAATAATAGAAAACAAAACAATTAAGCAAATAAATAATTTAGACCAAATAGGTAACCGTTCTTAGCACGGATGTGGTAGGGTATTAATACCTTCCATATCCGTAATCAACCCTCGAGCTTAAACTCTGTCACGTAGACCATTTTGTTTAGGGTGTCCAATTGCATCATTCCCTTTTTTATGGATGAAGCAATTGGTGGTGACTCCAAATCTTTCTATCAATATAAATAATAAAAATAAATTAAATTTTTTTTCACGGCGCCCTTCGAGACAGTCGCAACATTTACTGTTGTTTTTTGTTAGTAAATTAGCTCCTATTTATTTCTTTAATTACGCTTCAAATTGATTTGTAAAAAAATAGAATGAATAATGCACAAAACGAATTAAAAAAGAAAATATTTTTTTTCCTATTTTAAATTTTTAAAAGAACTATATATAATGAATTTCGTAAGGCAATTTTCTAGGCAAAAATCTAGTAGCCAAAGAGTGAGTATTGGAGGATACATTTCACTCGATGTGGTCACGCAACACTGAACCCTAGCTTTCTTATTCATTAAAGCCTTGGTAATTACACACCGAGCTCACCGAGCTCTCAAGCAATAGGGTGTTAGGGAACCCTAAGGTGTGCTATTTCATATCCTAATTTTATTTTTCATCAATTTTGGAAAATTTATTATTGTTGTTTTCACCCATTTCAATTCTTGGTTTGGGCCAATTTGTTATTTTGTATTGATCGGTTCAACTATATCATCTGATATCTCTTGTGGCTCAACTTTTCGATGTTATTTTAATGTTCGCACTTCACTTTTGTTTCATTTTGATCACAAGTGGTAGAGATAATAAGTAAGTTTTGATCTATCATCTATCAGATTTACTGAATAAACGATGACTAGTTTGCTCCCCCTTTTGATTGTATTCTGTAGAGTTGTCACATGGAAATCAATCTTTTTTGCTTACTTCCATTTACTTTTTTTTGGTGGTGGGGATGGTTGCATCCATTGAAACTGCATCTATAAATTCTAATTTCATATTATAAATTGATTAATTCAAATTTAGAATACGGTAGTAAAGTCATGATTTGTTGTTACCTAAGCAGGTAGGTTGTTGATTTTTTTGCTTGCGTGTGGCATGCTCAGATGAAATCATCCATATATATGGCTTTAGACTGTGGATGGTCTCATTCAACAAGTAGAGGAAGAGGTTGCCATGTTTTGTCCAGTGATTCGCCGGGAAATACATAACAATCGCATGGGCTTTTCCAAAACTCGTGCTATATCTCTTCCCAACCATGTTAAATTTGCAACTTATAAATTAATATTTGACTATTGCCGGTTCCATTTAGTATCGGGTCACTCTAGTAAGGTATGGGGTAATTCCAACTTTATTGTGATTGTTTTAACATTTTTTGGGGGGCTATAAATTTGATTCCTTTTTTTCTTATATTCAAAGATGTGGTGCTTGTTAAGTATAGTAAAGCAAATAGTAAATATTTGAGTTTTTCTTGAACCAACTTAGAATGTATTTGGGAACATGATTATCTTTTGCTTTTAGAAGCAGAGATACTAAAAAAGTAGAATGATTTATATATTAGTGTTTGGATTTGATTGCTACTATTGCAGGAGCACAAAACTTTTGATGAAAATTTTTATTCGGATGGATTTTAAGAGATTATGTGAGTTGTCTATTGCTGCTGAAAGCCTCGAATTGAAGCGTTTGATTGACTTGTGCGACCAAGCAATTAATCGGATTTTAGAAGAAAAAACTTCTAAGCATACAAGAAAAATCTTTGGTTCGTCCGATATCTTCACAGAGGTATGTGATGTTAGCAAGAAGCGACCTTTAATCGTGCAAATATGTTTCTTGATTCATATTTATCTTTGACAGGTAGAAATTGATGGTAGTTCTTTCCTATTTTGTTTCATTCTGATTAGTGTAGATTGTGGTATTAAATAAGTCTTATATTTAAGCAACTGTCACGCAGTGTTGTAATCACAATAAAATGTTACACATGTTTCAGAATGTTGAGCTAGTGGGGGATAGTAAGGATGAGCACACAATTGATGATCTTCTCTCATTTATTAATGATGAAGATAGAGGTAAGTCATTGTCTTCGTTTCTTAATTTTCATTTATCATTATGTTTATAGATGAATTTATTATCTTTTCTTTGTTTTTCGATAACAATATGGATTTCTTGTCTTACACTTCAAGAAAAGCAGTTCACTTCTCAGCTTTTTATTCTTATGTTCGAGTTTTCTTTTGACAATATTCTTCCCTTCGAGCTAATAACATGTGACTTTGCTTCCTCAACGAGCTAATCAACTTTGAAATTTTTTTGCTATAAACTTTATTTGGACATCATAAATGAGGAGGAGTTAGTATTTATTAAGTCTTATTTTGGCTTAGAAATTTTTATTAAAGTTTCCAACATTATTGCTAGTTTTATTTGGTTTTGGTGATATGTAGTCTATTTGAATATTTACCTATAGTACTTCATTCGCATTACTGGTAAATAGAAGTTGTATTGTTTCCCCCTTTTCAATTTTGTTTGATAGGGTGGTAAGCAGGTTCGTCGTGTCTTTTGCAATTCATGATTATATTGTAAAATTGGATAGCTAAATTTTTTACATTTGAGAAAAGTCATAACTACCAATGCTATTTGTAATTTACTATTATTGTCGTCGTTGTTGTTTAGATGTCTGGATTTACTTGTTTTTAATTGTCTGAGTGTGAATGTTGACTTCTTGGTATTATTTCATCAATATACACTTCATTTATTCTATCATAATGTAGAGGGAACTAGTAGAGCATCAAAAAATAAAAAGAAGAATAGGAGAAAGAAAGGTCGTGCAAAGGGCTCCTCCAAAACTGCAAATGACAACTTGAATGAGGTTAGAAGTCAATCACTCCCTTTCTTTACTTAGTCTGATTTGAAAACAAAAGTGGATGGTTCTGACACTAATTACAAAGACTCTTTAGACAAGAAGAGTCTTAAAATAAAGTGGTGCAATCAATCAACTAATAAAGAAAAGTACTCACTTCGTCCTTGATACTGGCTAACATAATACACTTAACTAGAGAGTAAGCGATCTCACCTTAAAGGTATCTTTGTTTTCTCCTCGTCTTATAGGAAGATCAAAAAATAGAGTTCCGTCACTTGCTTAGTTTGAGACTTTGGAGAGCATTGGGTCTATTCTCTGGAATTGCATGACTTTCTTCTCATTTAATTAAGAAAGTTTGGCACTCGTAAGGAAACAATATTCTACAACAATGTTCCGCCTTCAAAGTTCTTTGGGGTTTATGGTTTGAAAGGAATACTAGAATTTTCAAAGGTATCTTTTCAAGCCTATGTTTCAGTTGGGTAGAGTTATGATCTTAGCATCTCTTTGGACTTCCGCCTCAGTCTCTTTTTGAGAGCTATCTTTATAAGACATGACACAAAGGGATTGGCAAGCTTTATTAAATGTTTCAGCATCTTATGTTTTTAGTCTCTTTGTTGTAAACTTTTGATGAGGAGTTGTTATCCTCCATTTTTGTGCAGTTCTCTTCTTTCTTAATGATTTGTTTTTATAAAAAAAAAAAAAAAAAACAAATTGAGGGCCATCACCTAATCAAAACTTCAATTTTTTTTTTGTTTTAAGAAATAGAATGTCTTTTATTGTATATCTTTTTCATATATTTTAGGTGTCAAATCCTCTTTTTCCTGAATGTCATAATGACAATTTTGATATTGCCTCGGACTCCTCTCCAAGCAAACACTCAAGGATGCAAGATCTTTCTGCTATCAAGATTTCGCCAAATTTTGACTTTAAGGATGATGATCTTGATGATGATTTAGATCCTGAATTGAAGGAGAAACTTGACAGGTTAGACATAGATGTATTCTACTTCTCTCCCCCCCCCTCTCTCTCTCTCTCTATATATATATATATATATATATATATATATAGGCAAAACCATTGGTCCCTCAAGTTTTTTTGTTTGAAAGTGGTCCCTCAAATTTACTTCTATTAACATGGTTGGTCCTTCTGTTAATTTTTTCGTCTCCTGTCATCTTCTCCATTGGTTTTTCCGGACAACACCATTTTATCCGTTGATGAAGCTCTATTTTTTTCTTTTTATTTGCTCATTCTTCGCCAACAAATGTTTAGATTAGACTACCAACCTCTCCACCACATCTAGAAGGTGGTGTGATGAGATTTGTGGGGTTAGAGATAAAAGATATTGGTCGGAAAAAATGGAGTTTAGCCGAAGAAGATGACCGTAGATGGAAAATTTGACAAAAGGACCAACCATGCTAACTGATGTAAACTTAAGGGACAACTTTCAAACAAAAGAAAAAACTTGAGGGACCACTTTGAAGCAAATAAATAACTTAGGGGATCAAAGAAACAATTTTACCTATATATATATATATATTGGAGGTTATTATACTTGTTTGGTTGGACTAGAAACATTTATTTTAAAAGAAAGAGTAATTGATCAGATTGGTCCCTGACTTTATAAGCACCGGTCAAGTTAGTCCCTGACTTTATCGAAATAGCAATTTAGTCCCGAGGTAGGAGAACGTCTATCAAATTAGTTCCTGCCGTCACTATTGTAGGGATGTATTTGCTTTAAAATGGGATAAAGACAGGGATGTATGTCAATTAAAATGTTATCTCATGGATTAAATTGCTATTTCAATAAAGTCAGGGACTAACTTGACCGACGCCTACAAAGTCAGAGATCAATCTGACCAATTACTCTAAAAGAAAGCTTATTAACTCAACTTTTAGGAGAAGCTAAATTTTACAAAAATTTTATACATACAATGTTTATGGATAATCACTTTTTTAAATTCTAGTCAAATGGGTTGTAAGTTAGTTTACTAATCTACTTAAAATTATTAATATTATTAATTTTGTGAGAAGGCTTGTTTTACATAATTGGAATGGGTTTGATTTCTGCTGCAATTTTACATATATTAGTTCATTTGTTTACTTTAGAAGAATGATTTAATCATTTTAACCAACTATATTCCAATGTACTTCGCCTCCACCTCACCCCTGACCTTATATACCTTACAAACGAATCATTTACTCAATCCTTCCCTTCGTCCTGCCGACTCATACACAGTCGAAACTTCCTCTAGATTACATCTATTTTTCTTTCTTACATGCATACACCATATCTATTTTACGAGTTTACCTACCTTACGGCTCCTATCATGCACATTTTCACAAATGTTGGTGCTCTTAAGTCTTAAGTAATCCTTTATCAGATAGTGGCTTTTGGGGTACTAATATAAATGCTATTTCAAATGAAGAAAAACAAATATATTTATATTTATATATCTATAGTAATTTTGGCTATGGGGTTCTAAGTTGTAGTATGTTGGTGGTTATGTTTTATCATTCGCAATGTTTGTGCTCGTCTTTTATTAGATTTTTGTTTTATGTATAGAACTTATACATTGCCTTTACATTTTAGCATAGTGACTTTGTTTGGAGTATGCTTTGATTTTACCTTATTAGTTAATTTTTGAGTTATGTATTTTTATTTTTATTTGGTGAACAAAACTGTGGAGGGGGAACTTCACAGTCCCGGCACCTGGAGCAACATGGGTGGGGTGCCTCCCCAAGGGATGTTCTCCACAAGGATTTGAGCTAGCCTCTGACCTTATGGTCTTATGGGTTCTCAATATCCTTATGATCCTAGCATGCTTCCACTATAGGCCAAGCCCATTTGGGTATTTTGAGTTATGTATTTTGTTTCCTTTATTATGTTCTTTTGATTTATTTTGTGTCTATTCATGCAGAGAAATTGAAGATTTTGAACGAATATTGAACACAAAGTGGTTTGACAGGGTGCAGGAAGTTTTATCTTTGGGCCGAGGCAGTGTACTTATCCAGTCCTACCAATGGTAATGTATGTGTTTACACACTTCAATACAAGTATGTTCTTTACATCTTTTTGTTAGCTTCTTCATATGTTTTTTTTTAACTCTACTTGCTGCCTTTTGTCACAATCAAAAGCATTTCAAAGCAAAGTGGTGTTCATGTTGTTGATTATTCTAATTGGTTAACTTATAATAGTGAAACGTTGGGTTGGGGGGGTGAGGTGTTGTAACTAAGGTTTCTACTTTTTAACCATATATGCTCATAAATCCCTTGCCAATGTGCATTGGATATATTTACATGCATGTGTTTTGATTAGAGATAACGTCTATCATTTGTAGGTAACTAAATTTTCAGGATGAGCATAAGTTGAAGTGTGATTTGGGAAAATGACATCTTTAGTTTTATTGTTGTCTTATGTATGTATCTTAAATTGCAAACAAGTCTTTATGGAAACAACATGATAATAAATTGAAGGCTTTAGTGTTATGAAAAGTGGTATTAGAGCTAAGCCATGACTAGTGGGAAGAACCCATAGACTGGTGTTTTGGATTATTATATTCTTTTGGTAATTCTATATAATTATTATTGGATTATGTTTGAACTTTTAATATCAAGGCTTGTGCTATTTGGATATCTTATCAACTTAAGCATGATACTTATTGAATTATATATTATTTTTTTTGGGTTATTTTTTATAATTATGAACCTCTTTTTTAAACTAATAGTGTTTATAAAAATCATTTAAGTTGGAAGTTGTAATTTGTTAATAAAAAACATTATTATTGGGCAACCTCGTAACCTTTAACCTGCCATTTTTGTGTTGATTTGGTTCATATTTGCCATTTAATACGATTGATTAATTCAAATCAATTCAATTTAATTTGTTCGAACTTCTTTTTCTTAATTCACTCAACTTAACCCAACTCGATTACATACTAAGTTACACACTATGTTGATGAGACAAAATTTTTTTTTAAAAAAATATTACGAGAAACAAAGTATTTTAATATTTGCATAAATCAACAAATATCGTTTTTCTTCTTTTCTAAGAATAATAATATGGATTTAAAATGTGCTTTCAAACATTAAAGTTAAACCCGATTCATAGATGATTGAATTATTTTAAACATGCCTGGAGTTTATTACCATGTGTACAATAATGACCTTAATTATGTGAGTCAATTAGGCAAAATTCACTTAAGCAAAACAATACATATGCTCCCTTAAATTCAGAGTTTTAATTTTTGGCCTCATAATGTAATTTTTGGCTTATATTTTTTTAGTATATTTTAAAAGGTTTGCTTAACCTCAGCCCATAAACTAAAAATAGTAAAGAAACTTAGAAAAACTAAATTCACTATCATTTGAAAATCATTTAATTAGCTCCTCATAACCACTTCAGATATTATTAATATTTGAAATTCACTTCATAACTTCCAAAATTGTGAGATTATTATTCATACCACAACTTTCATTGTCTTTCTTTGAATTTTATTCTAAAACCATCTCAAACATGGTTTTAAAGATCAGGCATGTTAGTCCATTGCATTGTGGAAGGGTTCCCTGTAAGACCTGGGCTAACGAGGGTGGGAGTGATCGCCGGTGCAAGAGGCACAGACAAGGAGCGGCTCCTGGCAGGCTTCTAAGGGAGAGGTACATGAATGAACCGACACATCGGAATGAGATGGTGTTCCTGAGACTGTGTAGGTGTGGTACTACATAGTATAAGAAAGCTTAAATGAATTAATTGGTACTACTCATATTAACAAGATGCATCTTCTTTTCGGTAGCCCATTACTTAAGGAACTTCATAGTTAAGCGTGCTTGACTTGGAGTTACTTGGAGTAATTTTGGGATGGGTGACCTTCTGGGAAGTTTTGCGGAGAAGCATGCGAGTGAGGACAAGGCACGATGAAAAGACCCATGTTGGTATGTGGGGACGGTTGCAATCCATTTGACTGTCAGGAATGTTACATCCCTATAGCCAAGAAAAATGTTTTCCAACCATTTAGGAACATATTGAATTCATTCATTAAATCCCTTTTTTATTCTAAGATGGCTTTAAAATTGTTTTCCTTTTTGGTTTCCTTCTCACAACATATTAAATGTACCATAAACATCTTCTTCCCCTTTCTATGCAATGTAGGTGACATCCATGTGGTATTGTGTTGTATCCAAAGTCATAGTTACTATTCTCAAATCCCCCTTTGGTAGCTATCACTCATCCTGTTTAATTCTTTTAGAAAAGTCATTCATAAGAGTTCCCTTTTCACCACGAATCTCAATAATTTCACATCCTTGGAAACCAAAAAAGGAGAATGAAAAAAAAATCTTTTGAGATGATTTCAAAATAAAATTCAGAGAAAAAAATTAGTTTATTGTCTATTCTTAACCTCCCACTTTTTTGAATTTTTTTAAATAAAATAAAAATTAGAGAAAATGGAGAATGCACCGACAGTATAAAGGTTTTTTTTACACCATCAGCGTATTATCCACTCTTCATCCGTGTATGGTCGTTGACTTTCATATTAAAATAATACAAACGAATAGTGGATGATAATGGACTGATAGTGTAAAAAAGTTTACACCATCCATTAGGGCATACCCATTAATCTCTTAGTTTATATCATTTTATGATCAATAAATGTATCACAATGTGTCATGTAACAGAATCAAACGTATGGTTAGTCGGGCTTTGAAATTATCGCTATTATTATTATTCAGTTTAGTTTTTTTTCTTTTTTTTTTTTAATTTTAAGTGATCGCTTCCAAACTGTCACCATAAATATTCATTTTTTTTCTATGTTTTCAGCATTGGTTTTAAACCATTTCAACAAGTTCATGCAAATGTGTGTGTGTGTGTGTGTGTATATATATTTTGTAGCGTTTTTAAGATTGCAACGTCTATGTTCCTAGATTTTATTTTATTTATTTTTAGAAGAGGAACAATATAAAATCAAATTTTAAATGATGGGAGTGTCTAGCATAAATGAATAAATAAATATGTGGCTTGACCCAAAGATAAAGAAAATAGAGGGGAACATAATTCCTTGCTTGAGTGTGTGTATCTATATCTCTCTCTCTCTATATATATATATATATATTGACGATTGAGAGTCTAATGTGTTTGATGAAATTTTATGATAAGTAGTAAGTAATAAATGCTTGAAAAGAGAAGTGTGAATGAGTACTTGGTTGCTAAACCTCTTACGAGAATGAACATATGAAATTATAATCTATGTACATAATTCATAACATATTAGTATGCTTGACATGTGGGGGTTGGAAGTACAATATGTGTGAGGAATGATAATCCTACTAACCCAAAGAAAAAGTTGGTCTAAGGAAATGATATTAGTGCTGCAATTATTCTTCAAACTCGTGTTATTTCTAATGTGAAACAATAAGTTGAAATTTTTGGATCTACATCCTTTAATTTTGGGAGATGAACTACGATATTTTATGTATTGATATGCCTGCCTGGATTTTAGATTTTGATGTGACCAAATGTGTGTGGTCACCATTATAAATAAATAAAATGTTGTTGCATCCTAAATTTGAAATGGGATGAATTATGATTTTCTATAAAATGATGAATGAACTTTAATTTCAAATAAGACCATAATTAGTCGTGTGTTCACCATTTGTTAGACGGTAACAATTTACCAGTCTTATTTGAAAGAAAAAAAAACTTAAAGGAATGATTTGTAACTAAAAATAATTTAAGAGACCAATTTAATATTTTTACCTATTAATTACTTATGTGAGTTAAGAAATAGACAATCCCTACAAAATATAAACTATATACAAAATTTTATGATAATACCATTATAAAAAAATATGAAATAAAAAAACAGAAGAATATCTGATGTAAGTTTTCATAAATATTCTTTGAGTTTTCATATCCCAAAAACGTAGAATGATTTTCTCATTTGCAATACTATCAAAAATATATTTTTTAATATAACTAATCAAGAAATTATTCAACCATTCACTCTCACGTACGATTTCATATTTGATTTTTATATTCATTATAGAAAAAGTTTTTTCAACCGTTGTGATTCATCGTTAATGTCAAAACTAACAAACTAACTCTACTAGCTTGTATATATACCACTAGATATACAATATTCATTTAGGAGGTGTTTGTTTTTGTTTAAAATTGTGATTTTACCTTATTTTTCAAAAATAATCATAATCTAATATGTTTGTTTGCCAATATAGATTATAACTTTATATTATATTCATGAAAAAATAATTAAAATCTAACATCTTCCACATAAGTGGGCGTTTGGTATAGCTGGTAGGATGAAATTATGATTATTTTTTCTGCAATTATAATTTATTTATGTTTGGGTATCTTAACTGAAAAATGAATTTAACCTGCACTTTTGTTTAGATAATGTAAAGAATTTTTTTTTTGCTAAGTAAATTACCAAAAAGGATATGGAGTGATAATGGGGTAATTAATGTGTTGGAGTGATAAGGGTAAAATAGGAAAATTACATGGGCTAAAAAAATAATCTTACAAAAACTATTCTCCAATTGCTATAAGGGAGTTTTTAGATTTTGATTATTTTTTCAAAAATATAATCTAAAATTATAATCTGACTTGACAAAAAAACACATTAGATTATGATTATATTTGAAAAAAAAAAAGCAAAAACTACAATCTGTAAAAAGAACATGTTATATTGTAGATTACTTTTGGTAAGATTATTTTTTTAGACTCATGCAATTTTTCTATTCTACCCTTATCACTCCAGCACATTAACTACTCCCTTATCACTCCATACCATTTTTTTTAATTTACTCAATAAAAATAATCTTCTTTACACTATCTAAATAAAAAAAAATTAGCTTAAATTCATTTTTCAAGAAAAAAACCCAAACATAAACAGATTATAATTTTAATAGATTATAATCACAAATAAAAATAATCATAATCTTATTTTACCAACTATACCAAACATATACTTAATCTTCACAAACTTTAAAGAAAGATCAATAATTCTTTCTTATTACAACTAAAAGACATAGAATAATTATTATAAAGAATAAGTTGTTTATTTTTGGGTCAAAAATTTAGTTGTATAAGTGTACTTTTAAAAAATTTAAAAAATAAAAAAAGATTGTGGCCTGTGGGGCTATTATTGCCCCACTCACTATGCAACAAGTGGGTCCATACCTTATCACATGTGTGTTGCATCTGCTTAACTGCTTAAGTTTGACATTCTTGTACTGTTTCCTTTTCTTGTATTTGTTTTTTTTTAATCTTTTTCTTTTATTTGTTATTTTGAGAGTTTAAAAGTGTAATAAATATTATTTTTTATATTATATCTTTATTTATAGGTTTTGATTTATGTAAATAATAAAAAAAATTAATGATTATAGAGAAAAAAGTTATAGTGGATAAAAACATAATTAATGTATGGAAAATCTAATCAAAGATTATATATATTTCTTGAGGGATGTGTTTTGTTTGAAATAAGACAGATAAACAAGAACGTAGTAAATAACTGTTTGGGAAAATCTATTATATATGGTGATTAAATAAAGCGCATTATTTTCATGTAATCAAAATTTGGATGACAGACTATGAAATCATTAATAAACCAATCATGAATGACATATCATTTAATGAAGTCATGTTATCACTATCACATCAGCTATTATATTCAAAATTGAATGATTTGTCACCAAACTAATAATTTAGAAAAATGGTTGATAGATCTACAAAATCAAGTTATAAATTAACCTATACAACATAAAAAGCTACATGTGTAATTTGCTTCCTATTGATTGGTTAACAAGTGACACATGTCATATTTTTATGGTGTAGATTGTTTTGTAGGTTAATTTATCATTGCTCATTAATTTATTATTAAATTGTTATATAATTCAAATTTTGGTTATATTCATAATTAAATTTCGATTTACTCAAGCAAAAGAAAATGAAACAAATAAATAAATATAATCTATTCAACCAAAAACTTAACCAAAAAAAATCAGATTGATTTAAATACAAAATAATGAATCAATACATCAAACTTACAATTTTTAAACTTCACCACATATCAAATATTGAATTACTCATAAAACTCCTAATCAAAGAAAAGAAAGGAAAAAAAATAAAAATAAAACGAGTGTTAGATTTTTGTGGTGTACACCAATCCGTACCCAGATCTGGTTTACCCAGAATCCGACTCATTCGGTCAGACCCAACTGAGCTCGCATAAAGCGGTATGGGTCTCCTAGCGGAGGATGCTCCATACCCAAGCTTGAACTCGAAACCGGTTGGTTTAGGGACCAAGTGAGCTACCACTTGACCAACCTCACGTTGGAAAACGAGTGTTAGATTTAAAGCAAAAATTTTAATTAATTATTATTATTTATAGGAAACAAAATTGAGCGGTTTTCACTACTAGCCACCATTGCATGGTTTTGGCCGCTAACAACGCTTTCTCCGCCACCAAACAAAACCAAACCAAACCAAAGAGCTTCTCACCTTCTTCTCTCTTCTCTCTCTCTCTCTAATACTTATCCTCTTTCTCATTCTTCCTTATCCCTCTTTTCTCTCATCATCCCTTCTAATTCTAACTCATGCCATGCATTTTTTCCGCAACCATAAAAACAACCGCCCCTCCCCCTCGCAACCGCCGCTCCAGCTCATCGGAGTTGCAGCACCACCACCACTACATGCCACCACCGGCAGAAGCACCGAACTCATTCCGCTCCCTCTCCTCCTGCAACCGCTCCTTCGCCTCCGCCACCTCCACCTCCTCGCAGCAGCTGGTGCAGCGCTCCGTGTCTGCGAGGTTCACGCGCCAGAACACCTCCACGCGCGGGGAGGTGCTGCTGAACGACGTCGTAGGGAACGGTATATCGGGGAGTCTGTATAAGTGGGTTAACTATGGACGAGGGTGGCGACCACGGTGGTTTGTTCTGCATGATGGTGTTCTTTCTTATTATAAGATTCATGGGCCTCATAAGCTTGTGCTTAACCGTGAAGTTGAGAATGGATTCAAGGTTATCGGAGATGAGTCGCGCCGCCGTATTGCTAGCCAACGTCATGTTCTGTCCCGCCACCGTGAGCCCATCAGCGAAATCCACCGCCTCATGGTTTTTTCCTCTTACTTAAAATATATAATTCTCCTTTATTATTTTTATGATTTATTAATATCATTATTATTATTATTAATTTATTATTACTATTTTTATTTTGTTAAGTTGGAGGTGTAACAGAAAACGGTAGACGCACTTTTAGAAAAGAATCAAGGAATTATTAATCAACTACTATTTTTTTTCCTCTATCTTTTTCTTCTTTCTTACGTCAAACGAATGTTGGTCACTTCATTGTACTATATAATTTTAGTTGTACATAAAACATAATAAAAGATATAATAAAATCTAATATCACACTTCATTCCATCAATTTATTTTCATGGATTGATATATATGTTTCGTGATTAATATGATTTATGCTTGTCCTTTGCGTCATTATGAAAATGCTTGGTTGGAAGAGGTTGTATCTACTTCACTTATCTCTTCACTTCGAAAAGGATTAGTTTTTGGCTTTCGGTCGGAGAAAACCCTTATTCACATAAAAAAAGGAAGCCTATTATGTATGCATATATATATATATATTGTTGAGTCCGATTTTGCTCAATAATGATATTATATAATTATTTCTATTGGTTCAAATGTAAAGAGCTTGAATTTTGAATATGAGATACCTAGGTTAATCTCTAAATTATATGTAAAAAATTGAGAAATTTTCGCTTTGTTTGACTGTTCCCAAGTGGCAATAAGAGGCTGCAAGCAGATTAAGGAAAACTGAAAAAGTCATGCAAGAACAATTCACGTGACTTTATATGCCATCAAATCCCAATCTCTGACGCGATATTTAGGAAAATCACAAAAGTTACATAAGTAAAACAGGAAGAATTCACGCAATTTTATATATAAATTATCCGCGAGCTCGGACATGTTTATAGGAAAAGTAGTCCTCGATAAAATCAAGATAGATGTTATCACACTCTAAAGATTAGTCCAAGTGTATGTCTCATAGAAACACAGCTGTCTCCACTAAGTTTATTAATTTTTTTTAATTTTATATTAGCTAATAGTGCCAAATAGGGCATCGGAGCAAAGTGTGACACGGGGCCAACGCGACAAAAATCGAAATCACGTCGCAATTCTCTGGAGCGGCCTTGTGGCTGTTTTTCTACGAGAATCGCGCCGTTTTTGCGGTAGTAGCGCTTGCGACAGTGTCTGTGACAAGTATAAAGGGGAAAACCCGAAAATTACCCCAACCCAAACAACTGTAAAATGCATATTTAAATTGTCCTTTTCGATTCTTTCATCCTATCCCCCTAAACCCTAATTTTTTAAATGTTTATTAGCCTATCATATATGCAAAGTATTGGGCCTATAGGCCCATTAGTCACAACTCAGTGACTCATGCATAAAACAAGAAGTACCTTGCCTTATGAAATAGAATTCAATTGAGTGAATATGATAACTATTTTAATATAATATACTAATTTTTATCACTTATGTTGTTATTGAGTTATTATTTTAATTTTGTGTATTTTTACTTTTTGGCATATATATATATATATATAGAGAGAGAGTATATGTTTTTAATTTGGTGTATTTTGGTATCTTTGAGAATTTACATGTACATGATCTAAATTATTTGAATTAATTTTTCTTTGGCCATAGCAATCATCCCGCTGCCCGCTATCCTGCTGTACCATTTTTCGGGTTGGCCGCTACACGACTACACTCCACTATCCAATTAACAACCCAGTTTTATACTGTATGTTCACACCTGATGTTTGATCATGTTACTTGAGCTAGCAATATTCTTTGCCCCAAGTAGTTTTGAACTTTTGATTTAGTTTGAGTACCCAGTTATACTGACTTTAGTAATTAATATATTTTTTATCAAAATAAAATGTGCATTGATCATACACTTAAGTCTTGAGCATTGATGGCTTTATAGTTGTTTTTTTAAACATTGATCAATCATGAAAATTATTGTTTCATGCAAACCTTGTGCAGGTTTGTTCCATAAGAGAGAACAAGTCAGACGAGAAGAGGTTTTCTATATACACAGGCACAAAGAAGAGGCTGCATTTGAGAGAAGAGAGCAGGTAGGACAGGGCAACATGGATGGATGCAATGATGGCGGTAAAGGACATGTATCCTCGTTTGTCCAATGCAGAGATTATGGCTCCGGTCGTGTCGGTGGTGATTTCAACAGACAAGTTGAGGCAACGGTTCTTACAAGAGGGTGTTCTCAATTGTTGTGTTTTGCTTGATGACACATTCTGGAGATGAATATGGCCAGTGTTGGGACATTGTTGATGTGGTAGTAACATCTTTGCGATGTGACTCTCACTTTGGGAGTGACGTATACTCTGGGAGGAACATTAAGGTAATCACTACCAAGCAATTCCGCCATACGTTCTGGGAACGTATTATTAGTGTTCTGGGAACACATGGATGTATTGGAGGCCTCGATTGTTGAGATAGAAATCATGCATCATACCACCTGCATTGATCGGAGTAATTATACAAAGTAAAAATTGGTGTGATACATATGGCTATGCATTTCCATCTGTTTATTATTAATTGTGAATGTTATATTTCAGTCTCATTTGATTATGTATATGAGTATTGATTACTCCCGTCCCTTGTTAGGTGATGGTCTGATACCTTGCCTGCATCGAGATCCGACCCATCCCTAGTCGCATATGGACGTTTGAGGAGCATCGAGCCACATTTGAGGGGGAGGTAGAGGTCACACTCTATCACCCTAACCCCTTAGCTCGTGTGCGACCCCGTAGGTATAGGACTCCCATCATATATACTATGCACGAACCCCCGTTTTATACTTACCGTGGACCACCCCCGGCTCGACCAGTTCGTAGGTTTCATAGTTTTCATTTTCGTGTTGCCACTCGTTCTCATCCCTCAACTTCGAGGATTGTTACTAAGGAGACTCCTTCTCCTAGTCCGACAAGTTCAGGTAGAGCTGCTCCAGCTGCAGTCCCTACACCCAGTGGTAGGGCCTCTACTCCGTCGGACAAGGATGAGAGTGAGGAGGAGGAGCCAATCGAGCCTGTTTCTGGTGTTCGTAGGGATGCGGTTGATTCCTAGGTCCGAGTATAGTATAGATGGTAGGGATATCCTGGGCTAGGGATATAGCTTCAATGGATTATGGATGGAGCTTCTGAGGACCAGTTGACCTGCTCTGGGGCGTCTATTTTTGACTTGTACTTATATTGTACATATTTTTGAGATGCCTTTGAGCTGAGGTCTTTTATGAGGTTTCTTTTTACTTAAGTGGGGTAATTTTACAAACATTTTACGTAAATAGGGTAGTTTTGAAACTATTTACACAAAATGGGGCAGTCAACAAAACTATTTACAAAAATGGGGTAATCAAAGTCAAAATTATGCAAGTCAAACCAGTCATCCGAAATGACTTAATCCAAGTGACACGTGTGAAATTGCTATTGGATGTCCAAATTTTCGTCTGACGCAACCGCTTTTTTTTAAACTTTTTATTCAGATAAAATTTGGACATCCAATAGCAACTTGACACGTGTCACCTGGATTAAGTCATTTCGGATGACTTGTTTGACTTGCATAATTTTGACTTTGACTGCCCCATTTTTGTAAATAGTTTTGTTGACTGCCCCACTTTGTGTAAATAGTTTCGAAACTACCCTATTTACGTAAATTGTTTGTAAAATTATCCCACTTAAGTAAAAAAAGCCCTTTTATGATGTACTTTTTATCACTCTTATGGACTTAGACTTTGGATTTTGTATCACTACTGATGTATCTGACTACCTGTTGATGATGATGTACTACCTTTATGATATATATATATATATATATATATATATGTATGTATGTAAGATGTTTTATCACAAATGCCGTGACTTCAAAGATGGAAATTAAAATATCAGTGAGGTTATTTTTATCCCTGCACTTATAAAATGGGGACCAAAAATTCAACAATGGGAGCCAAAACTCAATCCTAAAAAAATGTATTACTCAGTCAATTCATGTAAATTCTTGGGCTGGGCTGATCCTTGCAATAGCCCTAGCAAGGAAAACTTTGCAAAATCTGAAAAACGTTTTCAGCAATTGAATCAAAACTATAATTAACACTAAACAGAATCAAATAGCTAGATAAAAATTGATTTTAAACCAATTGAATTGAAAATTAAATTTTCATAAACGATTAGAAAAAACACTTTTTCTACAACCTAATTGTGTGATTAAAGAGATAAAGTTTAGAAAGATTCATACAAGGAGTTTTATACTAGTTCACTCTCACCAACCGAGAGCTACATAAAGTAGTCCACCCTTTCGGATTTCGGGTCATTTGATATAAGAATCAAAAGAAATCACAATGATTAGTGATACAATCTCACGTGCGTCAAAACCCTTTTGACCACCTCTCTTGAGATCCTAAACCTTAGTTAAATCCCTAATCCAATCTTCTTTTTCTTCTTCTCCTCTGATTGAAACCTTCAATCTCTCTTGAGTATCTTGATTATCACTTGAAACCTTCAAGAAATAAACCACACAACTTGAAACCGTCAAGTGTTGATGTAGATTCTTGAATTGAATGTGTTGATTTATAAGTTGCACTTGATTTGCAGAATATCAACTAGTTTCAGCTCTGAATCCACAGCTAGAAATCTCAATTTGACTTGTAAAGAATATAGCACAATTGAGATTTTCACTTAATCACTTTTGAAAAGAGTATGTGAGAGTTTTCTTGTAATTCACATGAAAATTGGCAAAGAATGTGTGAAATTATTCGTTCTCTAGAGTGTTTTTGTGTTTCTCAAAGATAATGAATATGAATAATGAAGGATCCTTTGGTTTTGTATAATAAAACTGTTTTCTGATTTATTATTAACTGATTTCAACCGGTTGGAAAAGGTTCTAACAAGTTAAATCGTGCTTTGCAACAAAACTGATGTAAAACCAACTGATACAATTTTAACCGGTTGAAAACTCCCTTAACCGGTTAGAACATGTCAGTTCTGAATAAAAAAGAAAGGTAATAAATACCTTCAAATATATGCTCATTTATCTTTAATAAACAAAATTCATACACATTCTTTTAATGCATAATAGGTTTTTAGAAATACTTTTCAAAGTATGCATTAATTTAAAAACACTCTCTTTTGTTAGAAAAATCTCAAAAGTTAACTTTTAAACCAAATTGAGATTTAAACAAACCTATCAGACTCTACGCACTCTTAATGTTTAGACTCAAAATAAAAAGCTAATAATAAACTATTACAAACTTAATTATTACAAGCCTAAATACACAAGAATGAATAGAATAAAAAGTCTTCTCAAATATAAAGCCTTTGTTTTCTTCAAGTGTTAATTCTCTTCATCAAAACTCGTAAAGGGTCTCAAATAATTTTTTTTTTCTGTTTACGTCTCTTCCTTTACGGAAAATATTTCCGTGGCTTCAAAAATGGAAATTACAATATACCAGTGAGGTTATTTTTGTCCCTAAAATTATAGAATGGGGACAAAAAATTCAACAATGGGATTAAAAATTAATACTAAAAAAATGTATTACTAGGTCAATTCATGTTAATTGTTCGACTGGGCTGATCCTTGCAACAACCCTAGCTAGGCCCATCCCAATGGAGTCTAGTGAACTTATCCAATGGGAAACTGCTTTTTGTCCCATGACTGACTTTTTGGCCCCCATTTTAAATTTTCATGGACCAAAATATCATTAATAGTGTTAACATTTCCGGTTCTATGAAATCAAAAAAGTCTTTCCGATTTTACTGAACCGGAAAAGAAATCCCAATTTTCCTGAACCGGAAAACTTCTGGTATAATTAAACCGGAATACTTCCGATACAGCACAACCGGAACTATGTAAAAGTGATATTTCAATATAGCCCTCCTGTTTATAGAGAGCAAAATGCCAAGGAGGGTAATCTTTTACACTAACATTGTGAAGTTTTGCCAACTACTGTTCATTCATTTCCACGTCATGGTGCATGCTAACATACGCTTTTTCTTTAACGCACATTGGTGTATACATCCCGTTGACTATTTACCTTTTTTTACGCACTTTGCAAAAGTTTGCTGTTTGCCTTTTTTCCACTGTTCTGCCCCGCCTTTTTCGGTCGCTGTTTAATGTACAGTTTATCTAACATTGAGCTTTCACATATTTCATATTAGCTGAAAAGTGTTTTCCCTCAAATGTCCCAATTCGAAATTGTTTGGCTGCACTTGGAATTGGAGTTTTCCAACAGCATTTGGCCAACTACCCACTCTATCTCTGTTCCTCCCTCACTTCCTTCTTTCTCCTCCGCCGCCTCTCCCTCCTATTTCCATCCTCCACCTCCGGTCAACCACATCACACTCTCCCTTCCTGACAAATCGCTATCTAGACCACACCTATTTGTGTGAGAGATGTCTTGAGACCAAGCTGAGCGTCTTTAATGGCAACCACATAACCACCGTGCCCACCGTCGATGACCACGGCATCGTTTTCATCAGATATAGATCTAGAAGCAAATCCCCTAACAGATAGCGTGTACCTGGTACCCTGCGATGACACAAGCAAGTAATCCTTTCGTCCCACCAAGTTCGCCATCGCCATCCCGTTGTTGATTGAAAACGGAGATTGAATTATTTTTTTTTAATTTAATCTTTGTTTTGTTCTTTTAGTGATGGCTTTTTTTTTTCCCGGTTAATCTCTCTATTGAGTTTTTGGTTTTCTTCTGCTATTTTATGTACATGATTCAATTTATGTCAACTAGCCAAATCTTTCCTCAACTTCGTTGATTGTCTTGATTTCATTTATACTAAACTTGGATCATTTTATCTATATATGTATGACCGCATATTATTTTTATTTTTAATTTGGTTTCGTTGATTGTTAGCTGCAGCATTTGGTTGAGTGGAGAGTAATATGAAAGAAAGGTTGGAAGGGAGGAGGAGCTACAACCAACCATACCTATTCTTGCTCAATTGTCACAGGTGAGTTGAAATTTGGTTTTTGTCAGTTGCCTACTATATGTATGGGAAAATGCTTGACCCAATTTTGATTTATGAATTTATATTGCCTAATTCAATACATTTTTATAGTATGGTTGATGTTGGTGATATATTATTTTGATTTGTTTGTCATTGATGCTGATGATTAATTTGTTATGAGATGCTTATCATAATTAACATACGTTGATTTTTTTACAGAGTAGCTTTATCATTGACTTTGTGGTTTAAGATATTCCATTTAAGTAGACCTGCCCATAAAAATTGAAAATTTACATGTTTTCCTCGATGCTTCGTCAGGAATTAACTTTTCGTTTGTGCTTGAGTTCCTTTTGTGCTTACTAGAAGTTTTTCTAATATTCTTGACTGATTTGAGATGCTTATGTGCTAATTATCTATGTGAACTAAATCATTACTTTTGCGGGAAATGGATTGTTCCCATGTTTTGGTGTGCTCACGACAACCACTGATTCCTGCATCGAATCTTGAAAATCCTTCAAATGTAGCAGCTCCAAATGCAAATTGGTTCATCTCTATGTTTATTAAAAAGGGGAAAAGAGCTATTGAGCTAGATATTCTTATTTACGCTGAAAACAAGAGTAATAAATTATTTATAAGCAAACTCATTTCACATTGACACTTATGCGAACATATGCACTTTCATGTAGATAGGCTCATGGAGGCCTCCCCCTCTTTGCCACTTATATTATTCTTTTGGAGCTTCATTTTCACAATGTCATTTTTTGAGAACTTTTTACGATGTAGCATTGGTAAAACTGTTGAGTTTGTTTTTACTTTCTATATGTTAGTTTGGATCAATTACTAACTTAGTAGCATAGCCGTGTAATCAATAACCGTGTTGGTGAGTTGTGGTGAATTGGTGATATAAAAAGATAACCCACCCCTCACTCTACTCAATCTTCAATCTGTTGTTGAATGTGAAACCCTAATCAAACTGCGCTGTGAGTAAGAGGAAAAAAATTGGTTTTGAGAAAGGGACTGGGAAAGTTAAGTGGTTCAATGATCAGCAAGGGTGGGTGTTTAATTCTCTTTCTCATTTCATCCTCTCATATTGTAAGTTCCATGATGAATGTTTTGATAATGACAAAGTGTTTTGAACAAGCTACAAATGTTTTGATCAAGTTCAAGCTCAACAAGCAACAACAAACATCAAATGAAGAAGAGAGAAAGCAAGCTCATGAAGACTTAGTTTGAGTGTAATTGTAATTGTTTTATCTTTTGCCTCTCAAGCTTCTTAGGTCTTTTATTTGGGTAGATTATTTAAAGGGTAGTGAATCTCTTTCATAAGTCATGATTAAATCATAATTTGAGTTTTCACTTAACCTAGAATCAATAGGTGGCTTAGAGGTTTGAAAGGAAAGGTTTAGTTTTGAGAAAACAAGTTTCTAACATGTGCAGTGTGGATTTAATCGATTAAGTCATAATTTAATCGATTAATACTCGATTAAGCTGAAATTTAATCGATTAAATACTGCAGATCTGGTTTTTTAAAATACGATTTTCACTTCTCAAAATCAGTTTTCAAGTGCTACAACTTTTGGGTATTCTATATAAACCTATTCCTAACCTTTGTGATCAATATACATCATTTTCATAATCAATTTTACAAAGAATCAAGCCACTCTATTCTCTCTCAATTCCAAAGATCAAAAGCTTTCTATTTTACATTCTTTGATTAAGAACCTTTGAATCTCTTATTGTGAATTGTCATAGCTATTGATTGAGATTCATAGGATTGTTATTGTGCTTTCAATTGTGTTGTAATCTTTGCAAAAGGCAAGCCATCTACAACAACAAAGAAGACTTGGTGTGTCGTTTATCATCAAGCAAGTTCATTCAAGCAATTGAAGAAGAAGAAAGTCTTGGTTGTGAATCAAGCAAAGTGAAGACTTGGTGTGTGGATTATCATCAAGCAAGTGAAGACTTGTTGTGTGGATTATCAACAAGGGGTAGAGGTTAGATTAGAGAGAAGATCAATAGGATTACAAGGCAAGAGTGTGGAGTATCTCTTGTAGGCTAGCAAGAAGGGAGTCTTGTGAGGCACTTACTTGTAATTTGAGAACTCTAATTCCTCATAGTGAATAATCTCTCTTGGTTGAAGAGGGGACTGGATGTAGCTTTCAAGCGGATGAAAGTGAACCAGGATAAATCACTGTGTCGTATCTCTAAACCCTTAACTCTTTACATTCTTGTTATTCATTGTGTTCTTGGTTGAAAACCTAGAGAAAGATTGATTTTCATAATTGATTGAATTAAATATTTATTGTTCAAATTAACTTGGGGAAAATCATTTTCATAACCTAGGTAATCAATAAGAATATAGGTGTTAATTGTTTTCGCTGAATCTCTGATCTTACGTGTTGATTGATTGATTTTCGTATGCGATTGAAAAAGTGATTTTTCAGTTTCTGATAGATTTAATCGATTAAGCACATTCTTAATCGATTAAGGACTTTTGAACTTTCAGGCTTAATCGATTAAACATCAGAATAATCGATTAAGACAGTACAAATTTGCAAAAATCATTTGTTTTGACTGTTTTGATTTGTTTCGTTCTAAAATCTTTCAAGGTTTCTTTTACACCTATTCAACCCCCCCTTCTAGGTGTTCTTCTAGGGTTCCTTAGTTGTTTCAACCACCAATTGCGGTTTCCTCACATATAATTCTCTTTCCTCTACACTCACTCTTTCTAATTTTTGTTTCATTTTACTATTTTCTTATTGTGATTCTTTTTCTAATTACATTTTTTTTTGTGTTTTTGATTTCTCAGGAAGTCTCATATCTGTTCCATCCTTTGTTCAATGTCCCAAATTTTCATTTTAATTTCAAACAGTGGAGGAGCCTCATCCAGTAAAGGTGATATTGTGACTTTAATCCTTTTGGCTGGACTATACTTTGTTTCAATGTTATTAGAATTTGAATTTTACCCTTTTTGTAATTCACCCAACCTTCCATTCCATGGATTGCCTGAAATCATGCAACCTAAGTGGTAGAAAATTGATATATGAAATTTAAGATAATTTTATGAAGAAAGAACCAGTAGCAATGTATATATTCAATTTATTGTTTAGGAATTTTCTATTTTTCTGCAAAATCTGATTTTCTTTCCATTATGCTATGCAAAATCTAATTTTCTTTCCATGGATTATTGAATGTGATCAAGGCTTATAATTTATACCTCCTCATGGCTGGGAATGGCTGAAAATTCATGGGTATCATGAAATGGAAGATTGATGAAAGGAGAGTAATATGAATTTTACATTTGTTTTGCATTTTTGGTTTTTTTTTTACATTTTTGTTTGCATTTTTTAAAGGTTTTATGATCCTTTAGCATTAGAGAGGAACCGTATTGGTTTTTGGATACTTACTAGCTATCACTAACCATATCCCTTATTCTAAAAGCTTATCCTTCGAGACTAATTAAAAGCTTCTCTAAGTTTTGTAATCTGATCTAGAATGTCTCAAAAGATGACATACTTGGCTCTGTATTTTAATTTTCTATATAAGCCTGGGATTGGCTATGTAGTAAACTAATTGGTTTTGATCTTTTTCTGCATTGATGTTGGACTGAGAACCAATTATGCTTAAATTCTGCCATATAGGTTGTTGAGCTGCCTGCATCGTACCAAAGCGGAGGAAAGATTGGATTGTTTTGGTTGTCTGACGTGGGAAAACTGTGATTATTGTGGAACTTATTAACAATGTTGCAATGGTCCATGGTATGTTCTTGCTGCAAATAATTAGTTCTTGCGAAGATGTTATTTTCCATGCCTATACTATGTGCTAATTGGTGCCATTGCTCATGTTGTTTCTCTATGTTTGGTGGTGTTGGAGAACGAACTCGTGAGGGCAGTTACTTATACAATGAAATGATTGGAAGTGGTGTCTTTAAGCTAGGTGATAAGCTGGTGAGCAGAATAAGATCTATGCTATGCATATTTTAACATTCTTCCTTAACATATTCAGTTTTCAAGTTTGGCTATTTTGGTTGTTTCATGGAATCAAAGTGAGAGCTGAGGATGTTTCAACATGAAGCAGAAATTTCTGCATTTCTGCATTTCTTTGCTTTGTTTCCATATGCTTATATTCTTTGCTTTTTCTGCATTTGTGCGTGAGGAATTGTTAACTTATTGAATCTTAGAATGGGAAAAATTGAGGGTACCAGGTTAACATGACTCGTGCAGTTATGCACAATATTATGCAAAATATGCAATTAGAAATTTAATGTTTTGCATTTTTTGATAAGGATAGCAGTGGGCGAGTACAATAATAGTTTTGTAGTGATAGCTATGATGCAATTTTTTTAATTACCATTTGTTCGTTTCTTTATTTTTTTGTTGACAACTAGGTTATTAACATAAAGTGTAATTTCCTACGGATGTAAGGTAACCACGTAACTCATTTTTTGTTATTTCACATTATGTTCCTATTTTTTTAAAGTGTGATCTTCACGTTCATTGCTTTTACTTTGTTAGAATGTTATATGTTTTATCTCAGTTTTCGTTAGGGTATAGAAGTTTGTTATCTTTTCTGTTCCTGATTGTTATCTGTGTTGAGTTCTTCTTCTTCATCTTTTTTAATTTAATCTTTGTTTTGGTGTTTTATGGATTTCTGGTTTTTTTTTCTGCTTAATCTCTCTCACTTGGGGTGTTGGTGTTCTTCTAACGCTCAGATTTCATGTCTATCTGCTCCCATTTTTCAGAATTGGCTTGCAACTTCAATGTCAATAAGTTGATTTGAGGTACAACCTTAACTATTCCATTCCATGTTTTTGTTAATTTCATCGACCTTCTCATTATCAACTTGATGTCCCTCTTTAGAGTTTTATTGCAGTGTTTATGTATTTTTAGAAGTGAAACACATTATTAGATTCAAAAACATAGTTTCATGAGCATTAGAGAGCAAAATATTTTTTGATTTGTGTATTGGAATTTATGTTAGTTATTTAGTATTAATAAACCTTTGATGTCAAAGGTGTTTTAGACATGGATCTGTGTCTGGTTTACTTGAAAGTTTCATGGCAATCTGCACTGAATCTTATGTTACATATAAAGTTATTTCTTTTTATAGGGATCATATGATATCATCCTGTTACATATAAAGTATTGGGATTGTGCCAAGGCAGATTATTTTGGATGTTGTAGAATGAATCCTAGCTAGGCACTGGGTTGGCTTCTGTTATTTCACTGAGACTTAATACAGGCATGCTCATGCTTGTGCACCTTCTTCAAGGTAACTATAATTATATGGGTGGTGGCTAATGAGCTTATTGTTTTTAAATTACTTATGAGTATCTTTGATCTTGGGCATATAATAGGTTTGAAAACCTTTTTCCCAGTGAAAATGAGCTTTTGAACCAGGGAAGTCCCTAATACACTGTCCTTTGAAGCATGGTGGACAAGACTTTTCGAGCTTGATGTCTTTTTTTTCATGCTTTCATGAAGATATTAATGATTACTATAACAGATCACACTTATATAAGCTGCCACTGCGTATGCTGATGTGTCATCGTTGAGTTGTTGTGGCAAGATTAGTTATAGCTTTTATGATTGAGATTTTGAAGTATGGTCATTGATTCAGTTATGGTAACTGTCTATCTCACACTTGGTTATAAAAAAAATTCACATAGCACGTTGCTCATAACGAATATACATCGTACTTAATAAGAATCCAAGTTGATATTTAGATCATTTGAGTTTTTTCCACTTAAGAACCTTTACAAATTTATGAGAGTAGTAGTTAAAATTTTGAATTTCTTGGTTAAGACAACATTCTCCACCTGTGAATCAGTACTTACTTCCCTTCATGTTTTGTCATTGGTGACATTTGAAGTTCATTGGTATAGGACATTACTCTTATTGAACTTGCTGTGATTGTTACTTCTTGATCTACTATATGTTCTACTTGCTCTGATTTTTTCCTAAAGGCAAGGCAAGAAAGAACTGACTAGGACCGATGTACTATATGTTCTACTTGTTGTTGTGCTTCATTTGTTGTTTTGTTTCAATTCAATATTTGTGCAGGTGCCCTCGATAGCACTTCAGTTATTTTGCATGTTTTGGGTGTTGGCTTTTAGTTTATTTGGGTTATTAGAACAGGCATGTGGATGATAATGTTACTTTTAGAATTAGATTTTGGTGTTCTGGTTCATGGCGAGTTTGTTGTAATCATGTGGTGGTGTTGATTTGTTCTCAAATGACATTAGGGTAACTTCTGCATTTGGTCAAACAGTAATTTAGCTTTTGAGACTTCATATATGTGTATTTGTGTGTAAGAGAGTAAATGTTATCACCGGTTTTCCTATAAAGCCACTAGCAGTCTAGCTAATTACTTGACATTACCATCAAGGATCATAAAAGGAAGCATCATATATAGCTGATTTTTGTTTCATGAGGTTTTGGCTTTTGCAGGTTCATGTGAAATTGATTTTTTCCTGATGGCTTTAAGCTCAACTAGAGATGGGCATTATAGAACCAAATATAAGCATTGTGATTGAGAAAAGCAAGTGTTTATAACATATTGCAGAAGCTGCATCGTGTGATTCCACCAGTTCTCAGCTTCATCCTCTAACATATAGGTTGCATAAGCCACTTTTTGAGCATCTGAACACTCCAACGTTCTTAGGATCTTGTCCATGGTGTGAATCCACTTGTTGGCTTCTTCCGGCTTAAATCCTCCTTCAAATTTTGGTGGATTACAGCTCCTAAAATCAGCCAGAGTCTTCGCCTCAGTATTACCCATATTACACTGATGAGGCGGGTTAGCCGGTTGAGAGGGTTGCTGAGACTGTCGTTGCATAGCTTCCAACACCGTGGTGATTCGTTCCAACATCGTATTAGTGTGATTTTGGTTTCTAGTTGCCATATTAGACCTGCGCTATGGACTTATGGTCACATATGTTGAACTAAAGAAACTTCCATTACACTACCTATACTAAGGCTCTATCTTAAACTTATTAAATCTACAATCAATTGCGTCTTGTACTCAAAGAGACAAGATACAAACAAATCAAGGGTATTTAAACCTCAACAAACAAAATAATAACATTCGAAGTAATGTAATTGCCTTGCAGATACCTGCTTGATGTTGATGGCTACCTTTCTGAACTACTTCCACTACTACAGGATCTGACTTTTGCTCTGATACCACTCAGTGTGACACCCTTCCAATTGTCCCAAATATAATATAGTGATTATGCTTTTATATCGGATAATATATGGACTTGCGAGTGTTAAGAAAATAGGTAAATAAAATTTTCTTTTAAAGCGGGTGCACGAATCGTCACTTGAAAGTCTTGGAGAACAGAGTCTATATTATCTCAAAATCATTGTATCGAGTTCGGCGATTTCTAAAACCTTTTCGCAAATAGAGTAACATTCGATCTTTTAGAAAATATCTTTGTATCAAGTAGCTTAAGCTACCCTTGCTTTGTACGATAGAACTGATACCATTTATAGCCGAGCTCTTAAGCAAATTAAATCAGAGTAAGCGGAAATTACTGGACTATGCAACTGATAGAATATAAACATAGGTTTTCATAGATATAGAGAGTCATAAGTACATATCCCATGAGTAAAGTCTCCAAGTTTCAAAATATACAAGTCCATCATCAGATCTATATAACAGTGTAACTACAAGCCCTAGAGTGCTCCAAAAGTATATCTACAATATATATACATAACAAAATATATAACTCTAGGGATAGTCACATAGATCTGGCAGCATCAGATGGAGTAGTAGCAGCAGTAGTCTCCCAACAGTAAAAGTAGTAGTAAGATAGTAGCAACATCATCATCACAACAGCAGCAGCAAATCTCCTCCACAGCCTCCACACATCGGATCCTCCGACCCACATCATACACCATATGCATGTACCTAGGGATCATCGTCCCTCCAGTCACTCCCAGTAGAATGCACGACAGGCTCGCCCCCACTCTCGTCCTCCACCGGATCCTCCTCGATCTCATCCGAGGGAGAGTGTACCCTACCACTGGGTACCGGGTCAGGTGATGGTGAAACCCTGACTGGGCTCCTCGGATCAGATAGGGGAGTCTCCTCGCGGACGACTCTCGAAGAAAAAGGGTGAGAGCGGGTAGGTCGAAAACGAAAACTATGGTAAGAGCGAGCTGGTCGCGTGGGAGGTGGTCCATGGTAAGTGTAAAACGGGGGTACATGCATAGTGTATATGATGGGAATCCTAAACCTACGAGGACGGAATCGTATCAGCGGGTTCGGGTGGTAGAAGGTAATCTCTACCTCTCCCTCGAACACCGCGCGATGGTCCTCATAGATCCATATGCCACTAGGAAGTGGCCGGATCTCGATGCAAGCAATGTAGCGAGACATCACCTACAAGGGCATAGGGGTAAGCAATTCTATACACATAATCAATAGAGAATAAATTATGCAACATAAATATGTAACATGCATCAATTAATATCAATCACACTTAACACTTAGCAAGTAGGATATGCACATAGGATGTTCACACTTAATTTAATCATAACAGTTTATTTGAATGAATGGCATGATGCATGACTTTAGCTCTCAAGCCTATCTCCATCATAATACTATGTCACTCTCTGACGTCCATCCCTGACAACCCAACACTCAACAGTGCGTTGTATTCCTAGGTATACAACCATTCGTACATTCACCTAGAATGTACACGACAAGCTTGGTATCCATGCCACCCGAGCATATCCCGTCATCCAAACGGATCATCATCCAAACGATATATCCATATCGGCATCCACTAAGCCGACCACGTCAACAACGTGTCATCAAGCAAGCGTATTGGCACTCCCAGAGGCCCTCCACATGTTTAACAAACATGAAATACGTCCTATCATCCAAACTCCAGAATGAATGCAATTTAGCTTTTAGACTTAAGGGAAGTTGATTAATACTTTATAGGCCACCTAGGCTTATTTTCTTTATCAAAAAGGACCGTCACCAAACGATCTTTTTGTATTAATCAATTTCTCTAAGTCTTGATCCCTTGGACTATTATTAATAATTCCTTAATTTAATAAGTTAGAATTGAAAATGGTGTTTTCAGGTTCTGAACAATTTACTCGAGTAAACTTCAGGACACTCGAGTGTTCCTCAACTTTTCCAGATTACTCGAGTATTCTTAAGACTACTCGAGTGTTCATGACTTTCTGAGGATTTGGGTTTTCAATTCAACAATTTACTCGAGTAGTTCATGGGTTACTCGAGTGTTCTTGAACATTTCCAGAATACTCGAGTGGCCTTGAATGACTCGAGTGTTTGACCTAAACTTGTCCTCAGGTCATGCTCGATACTCGAGTACCAGACAAAATACTCGAGTGTTCTTGTTCATTTTACATTGTTTTGAAAGCATTTTACTCGAGTACCCTGCCTTTTACTCGAGTGTTTCGTAGCAGATAACACTGGAACCTGGTTTTAACATAACATTTTCATTTCTACTTAATTCTAGTCCATTCCAGGGATCCACAGAGTTCATACAACATAATTTGAACATGTTACAACATTCATTTCATATCAAAACACAGATTTGACAGAGAATTCAGTAATCATGCATTAAAACACCTTTTCACAACTCAATACCTCAATTCGCAGAATAAGCTCAATACTCATGAATTAAAGTTCATTTAAGCTTGCATGCATGATATATAACTTGCTCAACACAGTTTTAGAGCATGGATTGGTCTCCAAACCAAAGTTCCTATTCAATCTAAGCCCTTAGAGCCTCTTGGTGGCTCTCTAACACAATTCATGGAATTTAAACTCTATCTAGTGAATATAATTACTTCCCCTTACCTCTCAGATGTTTTCCAAACAAGGATTGACACGAAAAAGGCTCCAAAATCCTCAGACCAACTTCAAATGCCACATGCAGAGCATTTTGAGTACCACACCAAAATGGAATTGGTTTGTACATGAAACAGAGAATTAAATCGGGGAAAATTAGATTTCTAAACTCTATGCAACATAATCTAACTAAGGAAACCGAAATTGAGACTCAAGGGTTCATGAGCTTACCAGAAATCAAGATCAAAGTAAGCTCCAGAACAGAATTTGACCAAGAACAGCTTCACTTCAACTCCTTGAATCCTCCAACACACTCACTCAATCCTCACGATTTTTGGTGTTTATATAAAGCTCAAGATGTAAGCTTTATATTCGTGTATGATTTGTGTTTCAATTTAACTCTGAGAAGGAGAATCGAAGAGAGAAAATCCGGAACCCTAACTTCAACAACAACAACAAGAATGAGCAAAATTCTTCACCAAGGATCGTTGATGAGTTTAAATAGAGCTAGAGGAAGCTCATGCACGTCAACACGAAGGCATTGAGCTGTTGATGACGGAGTAATCGTGTCAACGGAGGGGAATCGTTGGCTGTGACTCATCAAATGCACTAACTCGTGCAGTTTGACCCATAATACTCGAGTATTCTGAATAATACTCGAGTATTTTGCCCAGATTTTGAAAAATAATTATTTTATTTACTTTCCCTCCAAAACCTTTCCTATAATTGCTTCTAGGTCCCAACCCAGGGACTAATATGCAAAATACTCATTTTATGCATTTAAATTATTTATTAAATAATTTCACACACCTAAGCTAGTCACATGAACACATATTTTAATCAAGGATTAATATAGAAACTATTAATTATAATTAAATTATAATTAACATTTCATTAATCGGGGATTAAAATTTTGGGGTGTTACACTACTCCCCCACTTACAAGGAATTTCGTCCCTGAAATTCAACTCATACAAACAAGTCAGGATAATCCTGACGCATCTTATCCTCTAATTCCCAATATGCTTCTATCACATCTCCACACCCCCAGACGACTTTGACCAAACTAATGTCCTTCCCTCTAAGCTGCTTGATTCTTCGATCTTCAATACGAACTGGCACAGCTTTGAAGGTTAGGTTCTTATGAATTTCTAAGTCATCAGGTTGGATGCTAAGAACAATGGTGGGGTCATGGACATATTTCTTCAATTGAGACACATGGAATACATTATGGAGGTTAGCTAATGACGAAGGCAAAGCTAATTGATAGGCTACTGGGCCGATTCTTTTGAGAATTTGATAGGGACCAATAAACTTAGGTGATAGTTTCTGAGTTTTCAAGGCTCTACTAACACCTTTGGTTGGTACTATTCTAATGAACACATGGTCTCCTTCAGCAAACTCTAAGGGTTTTCTTCTTCTATCAGCATAGCTTTTCTGCCTACTCTGAGCTGCCCTCATCTTCTCTTGTATCATCTTGATCTGCTCCGTGGTCTCTTGCACAACATCTGGTCCAATCAGAGAACTCTCCCCCACTTGAAACCAGCATAACGGCGTCTGACACTTTCTCCCATACAAAGCTTCAAATGGTGCCATTCCAATACTCGTGTGGTAGCTGTTGTTGTAAGTGAACTCCACGAGTGGCAACATTTGTTCCCAATTCCCTTGTCCTTCCAAAGCACAGGCTCGTAGAATGTCCTCCAATGACTGAATAGTCCTTTCCGTTTGGCCATCAGTCTGAGGATGGTATGCAGAACTTAGCTTCAATCTTGAACCCAAGGCTCTATGCAGATCTTCCCAAAACTTCGATGTAAACCTCGGATCGCGATCAGACACAATGCTTGATGGTACTCCGTGCAGACGAACAACTTCCTTGATGTACAACTGAGTGAGCTTTTCCAATGAGTAGCGCATATTCACGAGAATGAAATGAGCTGACTTAGTCAAACGATCCACGATCACCCAAATTGCATCATGGCCAGTAGATGTCTTTGGCAATCCCGACACAAAATCCATCGAGATGCTATCCCATTTCCACAACGGGATCTCTAAAGGAAGTAACTCTCCTCCTGGCCTTTGATGTTCCACCTTGGCCTTTTGACATACCAAACAACATGCCACATATTCAGCTACATCTCTCTTCAAACCAGGCCACCAAAATAGCTTCTTTAAGTCCTGGTACATTTTAGTAGCTCCCGGATGCATACTCATCTTACTCTTATGCGCTTCATCCAAAATCATCCTTCTTACTTCCAAATCATTAGGCACACAAATCCTCGTTTTAAAGCGAAGGATTTCATCCTTCCCTTCTTGAAATTCCAACTCCTTACCTTCTTTCCTCAACTTCCTCTTTTCCATGAGTTTCCCATCCTTGTGTTGCAATTCCCGTATCCTTTGCAGAAACTCGTTAGCAATCTGCAGCATCCCCAACTTGATACTTGTTGGCTCCACTTGCATCGTCAGACTCAAATCTTGAAACTCCTCTATCAGTGCAGCTTCTCTGACCATCATCGCACTGATGTGCATTGCCTTTCTACTCAATGCATCCGCCACAACGTTTGCCTTCCCAGGATGATAATGGAGCTCAAACTCATAATCCTTCAAAAACTCCATCCATTGACGCTGCCTCATATTCAACTCCTTTTGATCAAAGAGGTACTTTAAACTCTTATGGTCACTGAACACCCGGAACGTAGTGCCATAGAGATAGTGCCTCCAAATTTTTAAGGCAAACACCACAGCTGCCAACTCCAGATCGTGAGTTGGATAGTTCATCTCATGAACTTTTAGCTGTCTCGAGGCGTAGGCGACAACTTGCCCCTCTTGCATCAAAACACACCCAAGACCTTGTTTCGACGCGTCACAATACACATCAAAACTCTTCTGTGTATCGGGCAACACCAATACAGGAGACGATGTCAACCTTTCCTTCAACTCTTGAAAACTACTTTCACATTTCTCATCCCACAGAAATGGTTGATCTTTCCTAGTCAACTTCGTCAAAGGAAGTGCAATCTTCGAGAAACCTTCGATGAACCTTCTATAATACCCAGCCAAACCAAGAAAACTTCTCACCTCCGTGACCGACTTTGGTTGCTCCCATTGCAAAACCGAACTCACTTTCGTCGGATCAACGACTATTCCTTTGTCCGAAATCACATGCCCCAAAAACTTGACCTCCCTCAGCCAGAACTCACACTTTGTAAGTTTGGCGTACAATTGTTTATCCTTCAAGATGCTCAACACTATCCTCAAGTGTTCAGCATGCTCCTCCGGGCTCTTGGAGTAAATGAGAATATCATCGATGAACACAACCACGAATGAATCTAAATAAGGTCTGAAGATTCGATTCATGTAGTCCATGAAAATGGCTGGTGCATTAGTCAATCCGAATGGCATTACGACATATTCATAATGTCTGTATCGAGATCGAAATGCAGTCTTAGAGATATCCTCTTCTCTAATTCTGATTTGATGATACCCCGACCTCAAATCAATCTTGGAAAATATTGAAGCCCCACATACTTGATCCATAAGGTCATCTATCCGTGGCAACGGATACTTGTTCTTGATGGTGACCTTATTCAACTGCCGGTAGTCGATGCACATCCTCATGCTACCATCTTTCTTCTTGACGAACAAGACAGGAGCACCCCAAGGTGACACGCTTGGTCGAATCATCTGTTTCTGCAGCAACTCTTCAATCTGCTTCTTCATTTCCGCCATTTCCAGTGGTTCCATTCTATAGGGAGCGATAGAAATGGGACCAGCTCCCGGAACTAAGTCAATACCAAATTCAATTTCTCTTCTTGGTGGCAGACCAGGGATCTCATCAGCAAAAACTTCCGGGAAATCTCTAACAACAGGGATCTCTTCCATCCTTGGACCATTCTCCTCCACCTCAGTGTTGAATAGGCACATGTAACCAGAGGGTTTTGGGTTTCTATAGGTCACGAGTTTTCTATCACAATCAATAACCACTTGGTTTTGACTTAACCAGTCCATTCCCAAGATCACATCCAATTGTGCTAAGGGTAAGCAGATCAAATCTACTTTAGAGGTTTGTCCTAACACTTCTATACAACAGTTAAGACAGGCTCTAGAAACAACTACGGGAGCATTTGTAGGGGTTTCTACTTGCAAAACATAAGGCATTTCAGACATCATCAAGCCTAACCGGTTTACACATTCATACGAAACGAATGAATGCGTTGCACCGGAGTCAAACAAAACATGGCAAAACTGACCATTAAGCAAGTATTTACCTTGCACCAGATCAGAAGATCGATTCGCTTCCACACCGCTAAGGGTGAAGACCCTTCCTTGAGCCACGGGTCTATCAGCAGTTCCTCTTGAGTTGTCCTTGGCTGGTTCCTTGCAATCTCTTGCGAAATGCCCCGGCTTTCCACAATTAAAACATCCACTTGTCCCCCAACACACACGACCATAGTGGTTGCGCTTGCACTTGTCACAGAATGGAGCCTCGCTCCGATAATTCCTTCCCTCAGAACCACCAACCTTGCCCTTGCCTTTCCCTCTGCGATCATATGGACCTTTGCCTCGATTGTTGAAACCCTTACGCCTTTGAGATCCATAGCCTTGATTGTCCTTCTTTTCCGAGACTTGCACCTCCTCGGCCTTTGTATCATCTTCATACATCCTACACATGTCCACGAGTGCAGGAAAACTTTGAATCCGCTGGTAGCTAAAAATTGACTTCAACTTTGGCCTCAAACCTCCTTCAAACTTAATGCACTTGCTCCTCTCATCTGGATTGTTCTGATAGTATGGAGAGTACTTCATCAGCTCTTCAAACTTTGCCGCGTACTCACCCACACTCATGTTACCTTGCTTCAGCTGCAAGAATTCCACTTCCTTTTTCCTTCTTAGATCCTCAGGAAAATATTTATGAAGAAATTTTTCCATGAATACTCCCCAGCTTACATCTCTTCCTTCATATTGCAGAAGCTGCATCGTGTGATTCCACCAGTTCTCAGCTTCATCCTCTAACATATAGGTTGCATAAGCCACTTTTTGAGCATCCGAACACTCCAACGTTCTTAGGATCTTGTCCATGGTGTGAATCCACTTGTTGGCTTCTTCCGGCTTAAATCCTCCTTCAAATTTTAGTGGATTACAGCTCCTAAAATCAGCCAGAGTCTTCGCCTCAGTATTACCCATATTACACTGATGAGGCGGGTTAGCCGGTTGAGAGGGTTGCTGAGACTGTCGTTGCATAGCTTCCAACACCGTGGTGATTCATTCCAACATCGTATTAGTGTGATTTTGGTTTCTAGTTGCCATATTAGACCTGCGCTATGGACTTATGGTCACATATGTTGAACTAAAGAAACTTCCATTACACTACCTATACTAAGGCTCTATCTTAAACTTATTAAATCTACAATCAATTGCGTCTTGTACTCAAAGAGACAAGATACAAACAAATCAAGGGTATTTAAACCTCAACAAACAAAATAATAACATTCGAAGTAATGTAATTGCCTTGCAGATACCTACTTGATGTTGATGGCTACCTTTCTGAACTACTTCCACTACTACAGGATCTGACTTTTGCTCTGATACCACTCAGTGTGACACCCTTCCAATTGTCCCAAATATAATATAGTGATTATGCTTTTATATCGGATAATATATGGACTTGCGAGTGTTAAGAAAATAGGTAAATAAAATTTTCTTTTAAAGCGGGTGCACGAATCGTCACTTGAAAGTCTTGGAGAACAGAGTCTATATTATCTCAAAATCATTGTATCGAGTTCGGCGATTTCTAAAACCTTTTCGCAAATAGAGTAACATTCGATCTTTTAGAAAATATCTTTGTATCAAGTAGCTTAAGCTACCCTTGCTTTGTACGATAGAACTGATACCATTTATAGCCGAGCTCTTAAGCAAATTAAATCAGAGTAAGCGGAAATTACTGAACTATGCAACTGATAGAATATAAACATAGGTTTTCATAGATATAGAGAGTCATAAGTACATATCCCATGAGTAAAGTCTCCAAGTTTCAAAATATACAAGTCCATCATCAGATCTATATAACAGTGTAACTACAAGCCCTAGAGTGCTCCAAAAGTATATCTACAATATATATACATAACAAAATATATAACTCTAGGGATAGTCACATAGATCTGGCAGCATCAGATGGAGTAGTAGCAACAGTAGTCTCCCAACAGTAAAAGTAGTAGTAAGATAGTAGCAACATCATCATCACAGCAGCAGCAGCAAATCTCCTCCACAGCCTCCACACATCGGATCCTCCGACCCACATCATACACCATATACATGTACCTAGGGATCATCGTCCCTCCAGTCACTCCCAGTAGAATGCACGACAGGCTCGCCCCCACTCTCGTCCTCCACCGGATCCTCCTCGATCTCATCCGAGGGAGAGTGTACCCTACCACTGGGTACCGGGTCAGGTGATGGTGAAACCCTGACTGGGCTCCTCGGATCAGATAGGGGAGTCTCCTCGCGGACGACTCTCGAAGAAAAAGGGTGAGAGCGGGTAGGTCGAAAACGAAAACTATGGTAAGAGCGAGCTGGTCGCGTGGGAGGTGGTCCATGGTAAGTGTAAAACGGGGGTACATGCATAGTGTATATGATGGGAATCCTAAACCTACGAGGACGGAATCGTATCAGCGGGTTCGGGTGGTAGAAGGTAATCTCTACCTCTCCCTCGAACACCGCGCGATGGTCCTCATAGATCCATATGCCACTAGGAAGTGGCCGGATCTCGATGCAAGCAATGTAGCGAGACATCACCTACAAGGGCATAGGGGTAAGCAATTCTATACACATAATCAATAGAGAATAAATTATGCAACATAAATATGTAACATGCATCAATTAATATCAATCACACTTAACACTTAGCAAGTAGGATATGCACATAGGATGTTCACACTTAATTCAATCATAACAGTTTATTTGAATGAATGGCATGATGCATGACTTTAGCTCTCAAGCCTATCTCCATCATAATACTATGTCACTCTCTGACGTCCATCCCTGACAACCCAGCACTCAACAGTGCGTTGTATTCCTAGGTATACAACCATTCGTACATTCACCTAGAATGTACACGACAAGCTTGGTATCCATGCCACCCGAGCATATCCCGTCATCCAAACGGATCGTCATCCAAACGATATATCCATATCGGCATCCACTAAGCCGACCACGTCAACAACGTGTCATCAAGCAAGCGTATTGGCACTCCCAGAGGCCCTCCACATGTTTAACAAACATGAAATACGTCCTACCATCCAAACTCCAGAATGAATGCAATTTAGCTTTTAGACTTAAGGGAAGTTGATTAATACTTTACAGGCCACCTAGGCTTATTTTCTTTATCAAAAAGGACCGTCACCAAACGATCTTTTTGTATTAATCAATTTCTCTAAGTCTTGATCCCTTGGACTATTATTAATAATTCCTTAATTTAATAAGTTAGAATTGAAAATGGTGTTTTCAGGTTCTGAACAATTTACTCGAGTAAACTTCAGGACACTCGAGTGTTCCTCAACTTTTCCAGATTACTCGAGTATTCTTAAGACTACTCGAGTGTTCATGACTTTCTGAGGATTTGGGTTTTCAATTCAACAATTTACTCGAGTAGTTCATGGGTTACTCGAGTGTTCTTGAACATTTCCAGAATACTCGAGTGGCCTTGAATGACTCGAGTGTTTGACCTAAACTTGTCCTCAGGTCATGCTCGATACTCGAGTACCAGACAAAATACTCGAGTGTTCTTGTTCATTTTACATTGTTTTGAAAGCATTTTACTCGAGTACCCTGCCTTTTACTCGAGTGTTTCGTAGCAGATAACACTGGAACCTGGTTTTAACATAACATTTTCATTTCTACTTAATTCTAGTCCATTCCAGGGATCCACAGAGTTCATACAACATAATTTGAACATGTTACAACATTCATTTCATATCAAAACACAGATTTGACAGAGAATTCAGTAATCATGCATTAAAACACCTTTTCACAACTCAATACCTCAATTCGCAGAATAAGCTCAATACTCATGAATTAAAGTTCATTTAAGCTTGCATGCATGATATATAACTTGCTCAACACAGTTTTAGAGCATGGATTGGTCTCCAAACCAAAGTTCCTATTCAATCTAAGCCCTTAGAGCCTCTTGGTGGCTCTCTAACACAATTCATGGAATTTAAACTCTATCTAGTGAATATAATTACTTCCCCTTACCTCTCAGATGTTTTCCAAACAAGGATTGACACGAAAAAGGCTCCAAAATCCTCAGACCAACTTCAAATGCCACATGCAGATCATTTTGAGTACCACACCAAAATGGAATTGGTTTGTACATGAAACAGAGAATTAAATCGGGGAAAATTAGATTTCTAAACTCTATGCAACATAATCTAACTAAGGAAACCGAAATTGAGACTCAGGGGTTCATGAGCTTACCGAAATTGAATAATACTCGAGTATTTTGCCCAGATTTTGAAAAATAATTATTTTATTTACTTTCCCTCCAAAACCTTTCCTATAATTGCTTCTAGGTCCCAACCCAGGGACTAATATCCAAAATACTCATTTTATGCATTTAAATTATTTATTAAATAATTTCACACACCTAAGCTAGTCACATGAACACATATTTTAATCAAGGATTAATATAGAAACTATTAATTATAATTAAATTATAATTAACATTTCATTAATCGGGGATTAAAATTTTGGGGTGTTACAGGAGGACCTCAAGGAAGGTAAGAAGGGGATTTTATCGATTGATGCAGATATCTTTGAGGTTACTCCATCTTTCCATTCGGTGGAGGTGAAAAAATCCGATGGAGATACATTGGAATATCAGAAAATATGGAATGAGGAAATGAGTCCGACTCTTCAGGATCAATTGTTTGGGTTTGGCAAGGTGACCAACAAGAGCAATCGCAACAGTCAGAGCAACAGCAACAGACACATGACCAGTAGAAAGAACAGCCACAGTCATAATTGATTCTCACTTTCCGAGTTTTGGTCCAATGCTTAGTGTTTTCTGTGTGCATTTCATGGTATGCCCATTTTTCAATTCTGTCACCTCTTATATCTGTCCAGTACTCCAGTTGGTTTTGTTGGAAGTGACGCGATTGTCCTCACTCCGTGCTTACGTCTTTTTAACTCCATTGTATTACTGCTATCTTTCTGCTACTTTGGTATTACTCTCTTACTTAGTGTGACTGATCAAACCGTGCATTTGGTTGGACAGGGTTGCAGGGATTACATCGTGGACGTAAAATATATCAGCCGGTCATTGAGGTATAGCAGAATTTTCAGGGCAGAGGATAAAGGAATAAAAATTCTAACTTTTATTACTACTTATTTTTCTATTGTTTGCCTTTATAAATAATTGTTTTGGGATAAGCTTATAAATTCATAATTTATGCTATTTTACTTTGTGATTTCCTTTACTAACTAATGGAAACATTTAACAATTTGCGTAGTTTGGCAGTGCAGGAGTTTCTATATTTTCAAAGGGCTATAATTTTTGGATTGAACCTTAGAAACTTAAGAGAAGTAAACTAAGGAATTGCTGAATAATTCGGGGCAGACTATATAAATGGTTAAGGGAAGGAATAACTAAAGGAAAAAAGGTGTTTGCAAGGGAAGTAAAGAAACTTGGTACTATCAAGCATCCAAGTTTGGTTTCTATTCAGGGTTACTACCTGGGACCAAAGCTGCATGAGAGACTGATTATATCAAATTACATGAATGCATAATCTATGGACATTTATCTCCATGGTAAGGTTCTTGCAGCATGAGATCTAGGCTTTTTTGGTTTTTATACTTTTGGTATTCCTGGGCATGAAATGTTATCAACCCCATATAATTTGATTTCTCTAGCTTGGAACATATGAAGCTCTTTCAGGATTTGGATAATTTGTTAAGATACCAAGTTTACTAAATTACTAGGAGGATTAAGATTAAAAAAAAAGTTAAGTTTGGACATTAAGATTGAAATAGATATTTTATTTGATTCTTAAGCATGATCCAAACTTTTCATGGCAAATATATCATTACTCAGTAGTGACTTAGTGTTCACTGCCCCTACTGGCTGGGTGCATCACTGATTTAACTTGGTCTTCTCTGTTGCAGCTACCCATAGACGACATGATGCAGTTGTTATTGCTATGCTTTGTTCAGCTCCTGTAAGTGGATCATTAGATTCAGGGTACTCTGGTGGATCAGTGATCAAGCTAAATCAAGCTAGGTGGATCAGTGATTGCAGCTACCCATAGACGACATGATTGGTTGATAGAGTAGAGGGCAACCGAAATCAAGCCAATACAAGGTTGGATCAGTGATCACTACCAGAAAAATATATCTCCAGGAACCCTTTTGATGAAGGCAATGCTTGTTCTAAGAACTTTGCAGCCCCTATAAAGTATTGTTCTTCTGCTCAGCAAGGTTTGGAGCAGCAAGTGAATAGTATCACTAGCATTAGTAGTTTGCTACATTGTGGGGATTTACAGTTTCCAAACCTTTCCCTGAGTCCTGGTTCTCTGATGATTTGAGGTTAATTGTCCAAACCCTGCTCTTGAAAAGTTGTTGTGTTTCTAATCTTATGTATCTCTAATTGTTGTGAATGCATACTAATTTAGCTTTTATGCTGTTGCATCATGATTGAATTCTTGTGGTAGGATTTCTTAAAGCTAGATAAGTTTTTTTATTTTGTACTCTCCGTGAAATGCGTGTATGTTTTGGTTCATTCATGCCCAATTCAAACAAAATTGGATTTCAATCCATTTTTCCTCAATAAAGCAATTCAAAATTTTGAGTTTTTGCTTAAAAATTCAATGCTTCACTGTATGCTTTTTTATGGAGCATTGTGCTTCAAATAATTAAAAAAAATTAAAAAGGGGAACTGTGATTATCAAGCATTAAATGAAATGATCTAACAAATTATATATTGCTTAAGCATTAATTTTCTCAATTGTATAAAATAACTATTACTGTAAAATAAAATAAAACTTTTATTTATTGTAAAATAATATTTTCAACTTATGTCGTATAACATATTATTTGAATAAAATAACTACAGTATAAAGATGTAAGATCTAATGTGTTAGGATTTTTGAGTTCAAACTATGAGGTTTGCACTATATTTTCTAATTAAAAAAAATAAGATTTGCTTAACCTCAACCCTTATGGTGGAGAATAAGAAGCTAAAAATAGGAAAGAAGTTTAGAAAAATTAAATTTATTATCACTTGAATTATCGAATGTTTAGTTTTTTATAAAAATGTATTTTTTTTAAACCTCTTATCCTCAGCCTTAGATAAGAAAATCCTTAAAAAAGTAAAAGTAATAAGATTGAATAAACCTCAGCAACCCTTCCACTTTCTTTCTTCACATAACCACAAACCTCAGCAACCCTTCTCTCTCCTAGCCCCTGTTCTCATCGCCCCTTCACCCATCTAACCACCACCACAACACATCACCCCTCTCAGCCGCACCAACCTTCTCCCCATCGCCGGACCACCTCCTCCCTCACCCCTAACAGTCCCCACCCACCCTTCTCCAACCCCTTTCCAAAGCCACCACCTCCTTCCCCTTCCACCCCCTCTTGTCGTTAAAGGTGGGGTTTTGATTGAGGGTGATTTTTGTTGAAGAAGGGAAAAGACGATGTCATAATTTAGACGGTTAGATTAATTCGACGGTCCAGACTCAAGGAAAAACAGGGAGCAGTTCCCTCCATAAAGTCAGAGAAGCCGAATCCTTCTTTATCGGTACATAAGCTGGGAAGGGCCCAGGAGCCATTGTTGTTGTTATTCCATTTGTTGTCATCATAATTTCGCTGGGGCCTTCCTCATCTTCTTGAGCAGTAGTTTCCATGTCTTCAAATTCTGACTTGAGTGAGAGATTTAATGAAGGATGTGGTTTAGTATTAGAAGGTTGTGAGTTCTCACGAGGTGTAAGAAGTACTCGTTCTTCTCTTACTGAAGGTGGATTTGAAAAAAGCAATTTCCATCCAATGAAGGGAAGGGTTTTGATTGATGCAACTTCTCAAACCTAGGTAGCACAAGCGAGGACATGGAGAATGGCAGCAACGGCAGCAACAGAGGAAGAAACAGGAAGACTAAAGGACGAAGTTGGAGAAAGAAACAAAAGAACAAGAGAGGGGAGGAGGAGAGAAAGGTGAGGCCAAAGAATTCTGTTTCTTGAGATCAATAGGAATCTTGTTGGCATCGATCTGGATGGTGATTATGTTTATGATCGTGCTGCCGCCGCAGCACCGCCACTTGTACCGATTTGTTGCCGTCTGAATCTAGAAGAGGACCAATTTCCCATCGGTATGCGGCACATCAAGATCAAATTCGAGGGCAAAGAGGATAAGTGTATTTGGTGGGCGGTGCAATTTATGACCTCAGCCGCAGAGATGATTGGATTGACCCCGTGCGTCAACCTGGATGGGTTAACTATTCCGACAAAGTCTACATGTTCGACCACGGCAAAATCCGCACCCTGATCAGTTCCCATCATGACAATGGCATCAACATCTCTGCCAAAGATGTCCTTATTCCTTTACCCAATACCCTCAAGGGCCCTAAATTTCCATTGGTGGCTAATCTTAACGGTACCTTTTACTTTATGAATGTCTTTGTGAATTACAATATCGAGAGATTTATCCCCTGTTTTAAACCCCAAGCTCCGTTCGAACGTTTTGATCCAATCACCTCTTCTTTTCATGAAGAGCCTTTTCCTTTTGCCTACAATGCTGAATGCAACAGCAGCAGCCTAAGCCTTGACATGAATGACTTTCCTGTTGTGTCTCATTTTTGCATGGACAACAAGTTGATTTTGGTATGCCGGGATCGTGCACTTCGTATCTTCGATGCTGATGCTAAACCCCCTTCCCCTCGATGGACAGTTTCCCATAAGCTTTACAATGTTTTCCAGCGTTCTTTTGCTTTAAGACACGAAGGTCCTACATTGGATACATTCTCTCATACAGGACTATGGTGGATATCCGATTTCTACTTTCCTAGTAGTTTATCTCGTTTCCAGTCGTTGGGGGTTATGCTTGCCATTCGACTTGTGCCGTACGACGTTTATGTTGGGAGCATGTCATATTGCTATGATTGCACTCTTCAACTCCATGCTTATGCAATGTCCAAAAAAAACTATCAACTTCATTTTTATCAAAAACTTGATGACGTATTCTCTGACCTCCTACCTCTTCCTACTTCTACTACTTTGAATTTGTTAACTCGAAACCACCACTTTCTGGATCTTGGTAAAGGAGGCGATGAAGGCCTAAGAAGAATATGTGTAATCTTGACTATTGATGGCTTGGCCAATGGCATTGCGTATCTCTTCGTTTCCATTTTCGACTTGCGAATGAAGCCAGGGCCTTACCCAAAGCAGGAGAAGAACTATTCTTATTATCATTTTTCTGATGATGATGATGATGATGATGATGATGATGATGATGATGGCGGCGATGGCGATGGCGAGGAGACCGATGAGGAGGAGTATGAGGGTGATGGTTCTTGGCCATTTGTAGATGAGTTCTTAGAGGTTGTCTATGTCAAAAAGCGAGTCTTTAGATTGAACCAATCCATCAAAGAGGAACTAAACCCTATGAATTCGTTCATAGCATATGACAGACCTCCACTCGATGCCTTCATTCTATAGGTATTGTTTTCTAATCTTTGCACAATTTAATATCTGCTGCTTGATGGCTATGAAATTCATACTGTGCTTCTTCTTTTGTGTGTTCTACATTTTAAATTTGCTTGTAACTAGTCCAGCTAATGCTGTTAGTAATGAGACTTATCGTGTTCTAAGAAGTGGGGAATGAGTTCGGGATTCAACATAGGACACCTTTAAATTGTTGCAGAGTCAATTCTCAGAAGCATGTTTTCTTTTGTGTTCGAAAGGTTTGCTTTCATTGTGCTTTAGAAGCAGGGGCTTTGTGTTAGGCTCCAAGCCTCCCAACTAATTAGTCCAACTGAATGTGACTGGTGCATTTGAGAGGAAACCAATTGTTGTGATATAGGGAGACATAGAGTGAGTGATGAGGGTGAGAGACTCACAAGAGAGAGACGAGGTTGGGAAAGGTTATGAACAAGAGGTGAGAATGAGGGGGAGACCCACAGGTCTTTCATATTACTCCAGTATAGTGTCATATTAGATATGTTAATCTTACAATATCAATGTGACGATCTGGATGAATTGGGTCTCAGTTCAAGGAATCTCTTAATATGTAAAGACTATGAATCAGCTCAAACTTTGAGCAATCTGGTGGTCTTGAAGCCTCACTAGTTTTGGTTTAGCAATGGTATGTGAGATTTTTTTTTGTGATTATGATATTACTGCAGCTTGAAACTTGACATCAAAATTGTATTGCAGGGGGCTGGAGCTATGTCATGACAAAAATACTTTTGGTCTTTCTGCTGCAAGCTGTTTTCTCTTATATGGACAACTCTATAATCTGTACTTAGTTTGGGCACCGAGTCACTTATTATATTACAGTATAATTAGGTACCTGCCAGTGTTATAGATATTCATGTTCTGAATGGTTCTAACATTGTCATTATCTCGTATTCCCTTGAACACTTCTATGGGTAAATTGTGTATCTTTTGTTGATTTTCTTTAAGCGGAGCCTCTTCAATGAACCTTTTTAGTTTCTTTTAGTTTTATCTTGTGATGCCCATCTACTTGACTAAAAGTTGATTGGACATTTGTGGTTAAGATAGATTACAAGCTACGGGCCTGTTGTCTATATTGCAATATTGAGTCCGTTTTTAATTTCGTGCGTATATTGCTATGTACTTGAAGTATATTCATCATAAATTCTCTTGTAAGGCTGTTCACAAAAACCAAAAGAACCAAAGCATTTGATAAACTGAACCAAACCATAATCAAATGAACCATTTTTTGAAAACCGGCTTTTATATCCGAACCACATTTTAATTTAAATTTGGTTTGGATTTTATATCTGAACCATAACCTAATGCACCGGAACCAAAAATTATAAACCATTCCTAGATAACAACTGAAGAAAGTTAAAAAAAAAAAAAACAACTGAAGAAAAAAAAAGATTTATTTCATTTTTATATTCACAAAATATGAGTAATATTGTAATCAATTAGCTAATCATTATCTTTTTTAATATGTTATAGAACAAATTGTATCGCCTATTGTTATTGAACAGTACCCGAATAATTGGATGGGAATAAACCTTAATTGTTATAATTGATAATACTTTATTACTTTCTAAAGCTAATAATATATTAAAAATACTGTTATAATTGATATTAACTTCTAAAGCTAAATTAAATAAATCAAAGATTACCTAATCAATTTTATTATTATTATTTTTTTTTATGAAAAAGACAACTAAACATGACACGAACTGTAGCATACAACCCCAAACATTTTTATTAAACATGGCATTATGTAATCAACACTCACAACTAACTAATCATGTTAAAACTTTGCATCAAATATGCACAAATCTTTTTTTCTTCAATATGGAAGGACGAAAATGTTCATTGCAAAAGAACATATCTAGGAATACATTGTTTTTTTTTTTTAATGAAGGAATACATTATTGAAAGGTGAAACTTCAAGGAAAAAAAAACGGAATGACTCCCGAAGAAATGAGAACCTGAGGAAAAAATATAATTTTTTAATTTTTCAAGATAATTAATAACATAACATATAATTACGTCACCCATTACATATCTATTTATAATAAGTTTTAGATTTTTTTTATAAGACTAACTCTTCTTTGTTAAATAATATGTAAATTTATTCCTATAAAAATAGGTTTTAGTAGGTCCGCACTTATAGTTTAGTGTTGTATTCCATCAACGCATTATTCATAATTCATTTATATTACTTTTATTTAAAACTTAATAACCATTAATATATATGATGAATGATACGTAAATGATACTCCCCCAATCCCATAATTCAAGTCTTTTTAGACATTTCACGGAGATTAAGAAATGAGTAAATGATGTAAGAAATTGATATGCTTAGACTAAAATACACCTCATTTAATAATAGGAGAGATGATGATGATAATAATAATAATAATAATAATAATAATAATAATAATAATAATAATAATAATAATAAATGTATGAAAATCATATTGAAGAAAGATAGAGAGATGAGTGGTGAAAAAAATGATATAATAAATAGGGGTATGCTTGAAAAAGAAGTATAAATAAGTATTGGATTTTTAAAAGAACATGAATTATGGGACAAAATAAAAAGACTTGAATTATGAGAGTGGGACGGAGGCCGGAGGGAGTATACAAAATATTTACACAGCCACAATGTCATATAAAAATCATCCAATGAACTTAATATTAGTAATACTTAATAAATTATAATATACTCCCTCTGGTCCTATATATAAGCCCATTTTGAAGACCTTTTTTTTGGTACTTAATATAAGCATCATCTCCAATTTCCAATAGCATTAATTACTTCTTTTCCACAAACACCCCTATTTACTCAACACTTTTTAGATTTCCAATAATAATTATAGGGGTACTTTTGAAAAAGTATACCAAATATTTACATTTTCAATACCACTAACAATATTAACTAACTTTCTTAAAGGGAGTTAAATTGGTCAAATGGTGCTTATATTATGAACCAGAGGGAGTACCAGTTATATCGATATTATTAAGTACTGATATAGTGTAATCGAAATCGTTAATGTTTTTTAGTTTAAATCATAGTCCTGTTCGAGCCGATTAATGAGTTATTATAGTAAATTTCATATCTTTCATTTTTGATTTTCAGTCTATATGATTTCTATTTATGAAAATATTAACATATACTCTCTGTTGTCTTTATTACAAGCCCTTTTTCTCTCTCACAAAAATGGTGTTTATAATAAGGATAGGAGGGAGTAATATTAAATTTATTGAATTAAAATATTCAAATCAAGAGGATTACATGAGAGTGGATCCTCTCCGATACTGGAGAGGACAGTCATGCTGTAAGATCATGACACTTGGCAAATTATAATATTTGTAGATGAGTTCTTAGAGGTTGTCTATGTCAAAAAGCAGTCTTTAAATTGAACCAATCCATCAAAGAAGAACGCAACCCTATGAATTTGTTCATAGCATATGACAGACCTCCACTCGATGCCTTCATTCTATAGGTATTGTTTTCTAATCTTTGCAAAATTTAATATATGCTGCTTGATGGCTATGAAATTCATACTGTGCTTCTTCTTTTGTGCGTTCTACATTTTAAATTTGATTGTGTGGTGGACTAAGCCTCAGGCCGAGATCACAGGGCACAAGACCCTATCCGACCGAGATCGTAATACGCCCACAACACTAATGTCAGACCGAGATCGATGTCTTTCGGCGAACAGGCACAATCGAGACGGGTTGAGCTTGCTCCCTCAACTCGACCTGAATATCAAATACTCAAGCCGATAAGGACAGGATAAAGACTAACCAACTTATCCAACCATATCCTCTTACGACTCATAACGGGCTGGCCCTGCTGGGCCTCAGCTTAGCTGGCCCATTAGGGCACCCAGCCATCCCTATAAGTAGTACAGTGCTACATGGGGCTCAGGTACGTCTTCTAACCCTAAGTTCACACAACACACACTTTGTGATTAGGGCAACCCAGGTAATCCTACTGAATACCTGAGAGAACTCACTGAATCACTCATAAACCCTAGATTGAGCCACCCCACTAGGTCTTTCCCTGTGACCTTAGTGACTGCTCCAGTCTAGAACACTTCATTGGCGCCGTCTGTGGGGAATGAATAAATTACCAATCCCACCAAAACCTACCATGGCTGATGCAACAGAAACCAAGTCTCACGTAGAGGGAGGGGTCACCCTCGCAGGGTGGTGGCGGCACAACAACAACTAGAGGATTTGCGCCTCCACCTTCAGGCGATCAGGGTAGCACAACCACAACCAACACCAATCCCTATACCACCACCATCGCCACCACCACCAACACACACCCACAGTGGCCCTTACACTGTGGTTTCAGGAGAATCTTCACACCAAAACAGGCAGGAAAGCCGAAATCCTCATCATCACGAGCGCGCTCGACGTCCAGCCTCGCGTTCTCTCCGTGGAGAAAATTCCTCTCAACAAAATCGCCGCCACAGGGATCACGGGCACTCCGTTGACCCCTCCCACCGATCTCATCGCACGAATACGTCACCACGACGTCGTGATGATGAGATCCTGGCCATGATGCGGCAACAGATCAGGATCATGGAACGGCAAGGCCAAGCCATTGCCGATCTACAACACGGGACCATAGAGCGCGTGGCTGAACAAGCACCGGTAGTGGCTCCGGTGCGAAACGACCCTCCTCAACATCACCGAAACATTGAGCCCCAAAGAGTTGAAACAGACTCTCTTCCCCGACCTCCCCCATTAAACCCCGACCAAGAACCCGAACAGGAGCACCCTGGCCACCCCTTCACTCCTTACATCATGGCTTACGAAACACCTCAAGGTTACCTCGGACCAAGTAATATTCCGAGGTACAACGGTCTCACTGATCCGAATGATCATATCCTCTCTTTCGAAGGAGTCATGAACTTCTATGGGGGAGGAGACAAGATGAAGTGTAGGGCATTCTCCATGACTCTCCAAGCACCGGTTCTACGATGATATTCTTCACTCCCACGGAATTCTATCAACTCATGGGCCGAGATGAAAAGGGTTTTCCTCAACAGATACACCGCCAGTTGCGTTCAGCCAAAATCGGACCACACTCTGGCCACGGTGACACAAAATCCTGACGAAACCCTAAGAGACTACCTTAATCGGTTCCATCACGAATCAAGTTCTATTGCAAACCTCGAACCAGGTGTAGCCGTCCTACTCTTTACTCAAGGGCTTGCCCCCGGTGATTTCCGTAAAGCTCTTATCGGGAAACCGCCTTGCGATATGGCCGAGTTACAACAACGGTCTAACAAATTCATTAATCTTGAGGAGTTTGACAAAGGTCAATCCAGCAGACTGCCTCGTAATCAAGGCGATCCCGTACAGGAGGACCGCCGAACTCCTCGGGGTCGTCCTCGGAAAGATGAATGAGAAGGACGACGTCTACCACCCCCACCCTACAAATATAATTCTTACACTCCGCTGAATGCATCGAGATCACAGATTTGGAGAGAAACCATGCAGACGGAGCTCGGGCATGTCAGCAGGCCCCCATACCTAAGAAACCAAAAAAATGTGAACAGAAACAAGTACTGTGACTTTCATGAAGGGTATGGGCACAATACTGATAAGTGTACCTGGCTCCAAGATGTTATAGAAGAGATGATTCGCAAAGGTAAGCTTCAGCGGTACATAAGGGAGGCAATTGAGAAAAGGTCACAAAGTCCTGACAGGGGGAAAAGAAGGAGAAACTCTACTCTTGAAAAAAGAGTGGAGAATCAACAGCAGGTGAACATCGTCGCTGTCGACGAGTTGGACAAATCGCCAAAAAACATCAGGATTCGGTCTATCTCGGGAGGTTTCGTAGGGGGCGGGGAGCGCAGATCCGAAAGAAAAAGGTATGTCAATCAGGTTTTAGCTATCCATCAAGTCCCATACAGAAAAGACCATCTCGGAACATCCCCATCAGCTTTACTAATCAGGATATGGAAGGGGTCATTCCTGACACAATGACCCGATGGTAATTTCGGCCAGGATTAGCAACTTCGATGTCGCCCGAGTTTTTGTAGATCAAGGAAGTTCGGCCGACATTCTTTTTCTCCATGCTTTCTCAAGAATGAGATTGCGTCAGGAAGACTTGGAACAGTTTGAGAGCAATCTAATCGGTTTCACGGGCGATGCAATACGACCTCTCGGCGTCATCAAATTGCCAATGACCCTGGGTGGTCAGCCTACTGCGAGAACGGAGATAATCAAATTCTTGGTCGTGGATTGCCCATTAGCCTACAATGCCATCCTGGGGAGGACCTGCCTCCAAGCTTTTGGAGCAATGGTGTCTATTGTTCACCTTGCCATGAAGTTTGTGGGTTCGGATGACACGGTAATCACAGTGAAGGCCTAGCAGGGAGAAGCACGTCTGTGCTATAATGCTAGCCTCGACAAAGTGAAAAAGGAGAAGGAAGAAAAGATCCCCAAAACGCCAATGGCTAAAGGAGGGATCCTCCTAGCCGAACTTGATGTCAGAGCCGAGCAGGATGACTTTAGGCCGCTGCCTCAGGGAAGGTGGGAGTCCGTACCCATGGATCCAACAGATGCTTCGAGAACGGTCAAAATCGGTTCCGACCTCCCACCTTCGATCCGTGCCGAAGCGTCCAACTGCTCCAACGCAACAAAGATTTGTTCGCTTGGACTTCAGCGGATATGCCTGGGATTGACCCGAACTTCATCTGTCACAAGCTCAATGTCGATCCGAAGGCCAAACCGGTGGAGCAAAAAAAGCGCAGAGTTGGGGCCGAGAAGTCTAGAACGATCCAGGGTAAGGTGTCTAAATTACTGGAAGCTGGGTTTATCAGGGACGTTTTCTATTCTGAATGGTTGTCAAACATTGTGCTAGTTAAAAAGTCAAATGGTAAGTGACACATGTGTGTCGATTACACCGACCTGAATAAAGCTTGCCCAAAGGACCAGTATCTGTTGGAAGTCAAGCTAGTTGGAAGACATGCTTCAAACTCTCTATGGACTTCAAGTTTAATTCAAGAAAGTGTTTTGATGATAACAAGCCAACTCAAGTTCAAACTCACAAGTGCAAGTGTCATTCATATTCAAGATTGAAAGACTCAAGCAAGACATAGATTAGAAACCTTCTCCTTAGATCAAATTGTAAGGTAATGGAGTTTTTATTTCTTTAAGAGTTACAAAAGCCAATAAGTTTTTCATTTTAAGAGAGAATAAGAAAAACGTGTTTTTGCATGAAAAAGTGTTTTCTGCATTTAACCTTAGTGAAAATACTTGATGTTACAAAACTCTGTATATTTGTATGTTTGCAAGAGAGAGTAATCGATTATCTTCTCAAGTAATCGATTAACTTTGTTGCATCATAGAAAAATCAGAGAGGTTGTAATCGATTAAATGAAACTTGTTAATCAATTACTTTCTTATGGGAGTAATCGATTACCTGGATCAAGTAATTATATATATAGATATACATATATATATATATATTTAATAACCTCAATAAAATATAAAAGAAATAATAATAGTAGGAAAAAGGGGGCATGTTGATTGGGAGCGGGAGATTCAATTAACCGAGATTCCGAAGCTGTTATAATTGTTGCATCATATATTTTTCAGAGGCTTAGTAATCGATTACAAGCTCTGTAGTATTCGATTACATGATGTTGCATCATATGCATATCATAGGCTCAGTAATCGATTAATTGGTCAAGTGTAATCGATTATAATGAGTTGCATCATACATTGAACAGGAGTGGTGTAATCGATTAACTATTCTTGGTATAATCGATTACATGGTTTTCAAATGAATTTAAGAATTTCTATTTTTGAAGGAATAATCGATTACCTTCAGAAAGTAATCGATTACTTCATGTTTTATTGAAAAACGTGTCAGAATCATTTTGATTATTTCCTGATTTGTTTTTATATAAAAGATTCTGATTTATTTTATAAAATTTGAAAATGATTTTAAATTTGAATTATTTCCTTTTTGGTTTTAAGAATCAAATCTTTATTTTATTTTGTAAATCATTTTGATTTAGTTTTGATTTTAAAACTTATTTCAAATCCTATTTTATTTTATTTTGATTTTGTTTTACTTATTCAAAATCCTTTTTGATTCAAAAAAACGTTTTCTATTTTAAAAACAAAATCACTCCAACATTCAGTGAACACATATCATTCATTCATTCATTCATCTTTTTCTGAGCTGCACGTTTTCTCTCTTCTTCTTCTTCTCAAGTCTTCTGCTTTTCACGTTCATATTTTTGAAGAACAAAAATCCTTGTTGGCTGAGTAACTTCTAGAGAAACAACTCTTCATTATCATAGAGCTTATTGTAGAATCTGTGTTTTGAGAACACATTATACTTATTGTAATCACTCTCATTGAAGTGTTCTAAACCTTAGTGGTAGGGAGAGAATCCCATAGTTGAACGTTGAGGCGTTCGTAGGGTGAGGAACCCTGCTGTGTGATTGAGGCCCCTAGCGAACGGAGGTTCCTAGTAGTGTGCGGGGTGCTCTTGGTTGTAATAGGGTGCGACTCTATTGCTTGGTATAAGAACTCTCAGGCGGGTCGCTTGGGGACTGGACTAGGCCTTTCGACGGGAAGGCTGAACCAGTATAAAATTCACCGGTGCAAGCTTTTCTAACCCTATCTCTTTTAATTTCCGCATATTTCATTTTTTTTACGTTTCCGCGCTACTCGTTTATTATTATCTATCGTTTATTCGCGATCCCTTTCAAACGCTTAATCTCTCCATCTCAAATCAATTTTTTAATTCGTAACGATTTTTACAATACATTAATAAAACTCGATTCACCCCCCTCTCGAGATTTTGAGGCCAAAACCAACAGTATCCATTGCCGATAATCGACAAGCTAGAAGACAATTCGGCAGGGTACCAACTTCTCTCTTTTATGGACACGTACTCGGGTTATAATCAGATACCGATGTACCCCCCAGACCAGGAGAAAACAACCTTTATTACCGAAAAGGCGACATACTGCTACACAGTCATGCCTTTCGGTTTAAAGAACGCTGATGCGACATATCAGAGAATGATGAACAGAGTTTTTGAGGGGCTCATTGGTTCGATTATGGAATTCTACATTGATGATATGATCGCGAAAAGCAGGCTTAGAGAGAGTCATGTCGGAGATCTCTAAATGATTTTGGCCCGAATAAGGATGTACAATATGAGGTTGAATCCAGAGAAATGCACTTTCGGGGTCCCTGCAAGAGCTTTCCTTGGATTCATGTTGATTGAGCGCGGAATTGAGGCCAACCCAAAAAAGTGTAGGGCCATCCTCGACATGAAGAGCCCGAAAGATATGAAGGAGGTCCAACAGTTAACAGGTCGTTTGGCTGCACTCTCTCGGTTCCTCCCTTAGGCTGCTAAAAAGGCTCTCCCTTGGTACCAACTTCTAAAGAAAAATATTGAATTTAATTCGGATGAAAAATGCGTAGTTGCTTTCTCAGCCTTGAAGGAATACTTGGCTTCCCCCCCCCAGTTCTATCTAGTCCTTAAGCGGGGGAAAAACTCTTCTTGTATCTCTCGGTAGGTGAACTGGCCATCAGTTCGACACTAGTTAGGGAGGAGTCCAAACTCGAGCTCCCGATCTACTTCATTAGTCGAGCTTTGCAAGGTCCGGAGCTCAGGTATTCAAAAATCGAGAAATGCGCTTTCTGTTTGGTTCTGGCTGCTAGACGACTCCGGTAGTATTTCCAGGGTCACCCAATTGAAGTAAGAACTGCTCAGCCTATCAGACAAATTTTGCAGAAACCTGACTTGGCTGGGAGGATGATGGCCCGGTCGGTGGAGCTTTCTGAGTTTGACATCTCCTTCGAGCCAAGAAGGGCGATTAAGTCTCAGGCCTTGGCTGATTTTGTTTCCAAGTTCGCCGAGCCTGTCGGAAGCTTGAACTCGACTTCTTGGGTAATTTATGTGGATGGCTCTAGTAACAAGAAAGGGGCAGGAGCAGGAGTAATATTGGAAAACTCAGAGGGTGTCGGCATTGAGTACTCCCTCAAATTTGAATTCACCACTTCGAATAATCAGGCCGGGTATGAAGCCATGCTCGCAGGTTTTCGAATGGCAAATGAGTTAGGAGTAGAAGAAGTTCAGATTTTTAGTGATTCGCAGTTGGTCGTTTCACAGATTTCAGGACAGTATCAGGCAAAGGAACCTATTCTTCAGAAATATCTTGAAAAGGTCAAAGATTTGGCATTAGGCTTTTCCCGGTTCTCGATCTCCCACATCCCAAGGTGTTCCAATGAAAGGGCTGACATCCTCTTAAAGTTAGCAAGCACTAAAGGAGCTGGAAACAACAAGAGTGTCATTCAGGAGGAGGTCTCGGGGCCTAGTATCATTTTAGCCATCTCGCTTTCGCCTGACTGGATGACTCCCATCAAATCCTTTTCGCAGCACGACACCATTCCGACAGACCAAGCACAAGCCAAAAAACTAGTCAAGAAAACAGCTCATTATGTGATGGTCGAAAACATATTATATAGAAGAGGCACTGCTTCATCGCTACTGCGCTGCTTGACTCTAGACGAGGCCGAGATGGTTTTGAACGAGGTCCACGGCGGCATTGCTAGCCACCACATGGGTGGGAAGTCCTTGGCAAGGAATATACCCAGAGCTGGGTACTATTGGCCGACTTTGATGGCCGACTCCATTGATCACGTCCGCCGATTCACCCAATGTCAGCATTACAGTGATCTATTCCACAGACCCCCGGAAGAATTGCACTCACTAGCCTCACCATGACCCTTCTACCAATGTGGCATGGACATCATTGGTAAATTTCCGACAGCACCTGGACAGCTCAAATTTGTGGTGGTTGTTGTGGACTATTTTACTAAATGGATAGAGGCCGAAGCCCTGGCCACAATCTCTTCAGCATAAGTCCAGAAGTTCTTTATCAAAAATTTCATTGCCCGCTTCGGGGTTCCCCACTCGATTATCACCGATAACGGGACCCAATTCACGGCGGATAGCTTCCAAGCCCTAGCTGAGGACCTCCACATCTCTCATCGTTTTTCCTCGGTCGAACACCCGCAGACAAACTGGCAGGCCGAGTCCGTCGACAAAGCTATCATCGAGGGACTGAAGAAAAAGCTGTTGAAAGCAAAGGGGGCGTGGGCCGAGTTACTTCCTGAGATCCTCTGGTCACTGAGAACGACCGTACAGGCCACGACAGGAGAGACTCCGTTCAGGCTCACGTACGGATGCGATGTCGTGATCCCTATTGAGCATAAAATTCCAACTTTCCGTATGCTGGGGAGACGTCGCTGAAGGAAGAGCTGATCTTGAGTGAAGAGATCCGAGACAAAGCTTCCGACAGAGAAAGGAAAGCGAAAGAGTGACAAGCCAAGCAGTACAACAAGGCAGTAAGCCCAAGATCTTTCGAAGTCGGCGACCTCGTCCTGCGTAGAGATGACATTGGTCTGAAGAATGCCCGTGATGGGAAGTTTGCGCGGAATTGGGAAGGACCGTACAGGGTTGTATCCAAGACAGGCTCGGGAGCCTATAAACTGGAAACCCTCGGTGACGCCGAACTCAATAATAGTTGGAATGCGATGAAACTTAGGACTTACATCAGCTAACCAGCAGCAGATCAATGAGAATCGTCATCGCCCCTTTATTTTCTTTTTCTTATTTTTCACCATGTTTAGGGAACTCCTAGTTTTGATTTCCAATTATTTCTTTTCTTCCAATAAATAGTTTTGCATGCAAATGTACTAACAATATTTTTTTCATAATAAACAGTACAACTTGCAGTTTCAGTTATGAAAGTTACTTATATCTTAAACATGCGACATGTACATGCCTTTCCATTTTAGACTAGCCACCTAAATGGGACTGTGCGATTTATATACAGCACCTCTTTTCAAAGGACCGCTTATAAATTTTTCTAAGGTACAGGGAGCACCCAACTCTACAGGCCCACCCTCCGGGAGCCTAGCACAGTTAGGGGTCGAGGTCCACACCTTGGCTCAGGTGCATGGACCGAGTTCTCCTATCACATTAGACAATAAACTCGTCGGAAAACGAAAAGAAAATATGATGAGCGTCACTTCGACTTTTTTCACAAGATAAACAGAATATGCAACAAGTGGATAGTAATAAAAGTCTTGCATAAATTAAGAGTGACATAAAGTTATACATGTCCACCAGGAAAATGATAAACGCAACAAAGGAGTAACAAAAGCTGCCCAGCATAAGGGACTTACGCTTAATCTTCGATGTCGGAAAGAACAACAGTACGAGGGTCAAACTCGACTTCCTCCTTCTCGGCCAAGGGGTCAGGAAGGTCATCACGAGTAAGATCCACCTCGATGAAGTTGTTCGAGCAGTCCACTAACTTACTGTCACTCACCCCAAATTCCGAGCTGGCGCCGACAACCTGAAGGCGATAATCCTTGTTAATGAATAACATCTGCTCAATTGCATTCGCAAAAAGAAGATCTCCCGATTTCTCCAAGTCGAAGATGGTCTTTGCGGCAGCTGTTTTGTGCTTCAGTGCCTGAGAAGCCCTCTTCTTCAGCATGTTCCTAACTTTCTCTACCTCAGCCTGACCATCCGCAGTCACCTTAGCCAGGACCTCCTCATGATTTTTGCTCAGCTCCTCCATCCGACGCTTCGCCTCGGCTAGCGCCTTCTTGGTCGTCTCCGCTTCTCGCCGAGCCCCCGCAAGATCATTTTCCAACTCGGCCAACCTTCCCAAGTCAGTCCTAATCCTGGACGAGAAACCGGACTCCGCGTCGTCCGAGCAACCCGCAATAGCGGTCAACAGACTTGCCGAGCGATGAAGATGCTCGGCCAAATCTTCTGCCGTCTTCTTCCAATCGGCAGCAGTCATCTTACTTAAGTCCATCATTTCGATGGAAGAGATCGACCGAGTTACAACCGACTTAGAGGGGACCCTGTTTTCGTCAGGAGGAGCAGGATCAACGAGCTGAACCTCAGGTTCTTCCGTGGACGCCTTAGTTCCTGGGGTCGGGAGGACGATCACATTGGGAATAGATGGAGGAGGAGTGATTTCAGATACTTCAGCCCTTTTTCTCTTCCTCAATGTTGCAGCCATCGGCATGTTCGCTGCCTTGTTCGACATATCTTCCTCAGTAGTTTCTGTGTCCTCGGAAGTTGTTACACAAACGAAACTTAATTTTGGCTTTACCCTTCTCCTTTTTTGCTCGAGCTCGGCGGTGTCGGCAGCTTCGACCTCCCTCCAGTAATTCACTAAAACATCCAAAAGCACAATGAGAATCGTCTAAAAAAAAAAGAAGAAGGGGGTATATATAGATGAGCATATATTATTTTTATGAGAGTTTACCAATTTCTGCAGCTACTAACTCGTCGGCACAGTTTATTATACGCCGAATATCAAGTTGAACTTGTTTCTTTGCTCGAAACTCATCAAAGAAATGTTTCGCCGTTAATTTCTCGTCTGGCATAAAAGGATCCGAGGTCCAGTTCCGAGGTGTGGCATGTTGGGTGAAAAATTCCTCGGTCCAGCAATGTGGGAATCTCGGACCATTCTCGGTCCGAAACCACGGCCGACCATCTCCAACGTATTGATACTTAAAAAACTTTGGCTTGAAATTTTTCCAAGACTCTGAAAATTTGGCAAAAAAGCCGTAGTATGACCGACTCTTCACTGAGACCCAGAGCTTACCAGATTTACCGGTTTCCTTCACGGTAACATGAGGATTAAAGAGCCAAAAAAAGACCTTAACTGTGCAAACCAAAGCCTTTGCTCGGCAATATCTTTGAAAGGCTCTCAGGAAAGCCCAAGAGTTGTGATGCAATTGAGTGGGAGCTAAACCAAGAATGTTTAGAACCTGAGTTTCCATCTCGGTGAAGGGCAAACGGGCGCCGAGAGTGGTGATCATGTCCTCATATACATAGAAGGTGTTCCCATTTGTACGCGAACACACTCTGTCATCCTCCGAGCACGGCGTCACCCTGTACGAGGTCCCGGCATCATCCTCGGGGCAGGGTAACAAGAACTGTCTGACAGAGCTGACACTTTGCTCTGTCTGCATCTTTGATCGTGTCCCAAGCACCTCACGATCCACCCATGGATATAGGTGAGCATCCGACGGTGCTGGGTAAGATTCAGGGTTCGCCACCACTTTCCGAGGAGCCATGTCACCTTAAGAAGAAGAGGGGAGCTCGACATTAAATTTACGGGTAATAAAAATTAAACCCCCGAGCCGTGGTGCCAAGTGGTGAGCACCTCCCCCCTTCCAACCTCAGCCCTTCCCCCCAAAACCTTTTTTGTTCTTCACTCCTCACCATTTTCTCATAATCTGCCTTCTCCTCTGCGGCCCTACTCTCGGCCTCAACATACATCCTAATATGCCCTCTCTCCTATTAATAGGCATCAATGGGAATGACATCCTCCATTGCAGCCTCGTATTTTCTCAGGTAAATACGGCAAGGCCGCGGGAAAGGGATAATCTCAATAGAGGCAGAAGAGGAATGAGAGGAGGAAGAAGAACCACTATCGTTGTCATCATCCTCACTACTAGTACTAAGATTGACTATCCCACACCATTTTTTTGTACCAGGCATCACTCATAATTGATCAGAGCGCTTAAAAAACCCACAGAATGCAGGAAACGAAAAATAGAAGAAAACGAAGAAGACTGTAATAGAGGGGACTCAGTCGTGTACCTGCAGTAATGGGGAAATTGCAGTGAGAAGACTTGCAGTGAAGAGAGAATCGTGGAAGCAGATAATGATGAACAGCAGAGTCAGGGGTGGTTTTAACTCACATGCAGATTGTAGAAACGAATTGAGGAAGAAAGAGAGCAAGGGAAAGATGAAACAGTTTTGGGAGAAATTGAAACATTATGGAGAATGCGTAAAGAGAAGAAAAAGAAGGGAAGAGAGAGAAGAGAGCAAACTTCCCTCTCGTTTTTAATTAATGGGCCTGGCCCAAAACCCCCAACCCATAAAGAAGCCAACCAAAAACAGGAACGTGTCCCAAGGATAACAGGCTGGCGTATCTCAAGCAGCGCAAACAATAAAGGCTGAGCGTTGGCTTGGGGAAAGACTGACACGTGTTAAGGATCTGGAAAGCAAACATCAGTCAGAGCAGGTGAAAGGACAGGCATCAACTCTGCTCAGTCAAACGAAAGGACAACACGGTCGTTGGACCTAGCTGTCACCCACTCCGACGTATCCTTCTCCACCGAACTCGTTGTAAGACTTGCATAGTCTTACCGAGCTGGGGGGCTTATGTGGTGGACTAAGCCTCGGGCCGAGATCACAGGGCACAAGACCCTATCCGACCGAGATTGTAATACGCCCACATCACTAATGTTAGACCGAGATCGATGTATCTCGGCGAACAGGCACAATCGAGACAGGTTGAGCTTGCTCCCTCAACTCGACCCGAATATCAAATACTCAAGCCGATAAGGACAGGATAAAGACTAACCAACTTATCCAACCAATCCTCTTACGGCTCATAACGGGCTGGCCCTGCTGGGCCTCAGCTTAGCTGGCCCATTAGGGCACCCAGCCACCCTTATAAGTAGTACAGTGCTACATGGGGCTCAGGTACGTCTTTTAACCCTAAGTTCACACAACACACACTTTGTGATTAGGTCAACCCAGGTAATCCTACTGAATACCTGAGAGAACTCACTGAATCACTCATAAACCCTAGATTGAGCCACCCCACTAGGTCTTTCCCTGTGACCTTAGTGACTGCTCCAGTCTAGAACCACTTCAGATTGTAACTAGTCCAGCTAATGTTGTCAGTAATGAGACTAATCATGTTCTAGGAAATGGGAGAATGAGTTTGGATTCAACAGACGACACCTTGGAATTGGTGCAGGGTCATTTCTTAGAAGCATGTTTTCTTTTGTGTTTGAAAGGTTTGCTTACATTGCCCTTTAGAAGCAGGGGCTTTCTGTTAGGTTCCAAGCCTAATTGAGAGTTTGTAACTAATGAGTAACTGATATGTGCATTAACTGCATATTTTACGCCCAGGTGCTATGATAGTGTGATGGAACACAACAGTGAATTGGTTCTTTTGAATTAAGCCATCTTTATAAATAATTTTATCATTTTAATTTCTTAGTCTCTTTGATTATCTGTTTAACCACTGGTTGTTTAAGTTATTCCATCAATCAACCTGCAATTGCTGCTACTTGCTTACATTTGGCATATTGAAAAATTTAATGTTACCACTTACTAGTGCTAGCAAGGTGTAAAGTTACTACTCAAATCAATGGATTCTTTTCATTTACCCTACAAATGGCACCTATGTTGTTGCTCATTCCAAAATAGCTCCCTGATTTCTCAATATGGCAATGACACAGATGATTAATAAGATGTCATGGTAATTACCAAAACAAGAAGACGCTTGTCATAGTATAGTCGTCTTTTGACTCCTTTCTAATGTTCACTGGACTGTAGCTTCACTTATTCTTGCTACTTAATGTTTTCTTATGTCATTTTATGGGATAGTTATTCCTACTGGTAGTAATACACTTTCATTTCCACTCATTTTCCCTTTATTACACTAAAATAGATTAGTAATTTATTCTGCCCCTATTTTCAATTGTTTATAAATTAGGATATAGGCTCAACTTTCATTCAATTTGCCTAAGAGGGAAATTAGTCATAATAATTATGGCTAAACAAGAAGAAATTTTCTGTTATGTATTCAATATAGCAATTCATCCTTCGAAGTAACGCCTTTCTTTGGTAGATTGATGTTGATTAAAAAAAACCACGAACTTCAAGAGTTCGATAATTTCTTTAACAATGGAGCTGAGTAATTGAAGGGAAAAACAATTAATGAGCTTCACTGTTGTTGATTTATGCACTAAAATATGCAGGGAATGATGAGAAATAATGGTATGGTTTGCTTTAGAAGCAGGGGATTTGGTAACTAATTAGTCCAACTGAATGGGACTGGTGCATTTGAGAGGAAACCAATTGTGAGATAGGTAGAGGCACAAAGTGACTGATGAGGGTGAGAGATTCACAAGAACAAGACGAGGTTGGGAAAGGTTATACTTGAGAAGTGAGTATAAGGGAGAGACATGTCTTTCGTGTTATTCCAAGAGTGTCATATTAGCAATGTTAGCCTTTTAATTTTTTTATTTATTTTTTGACAGGCTTGGAATCTCTTAATATGTCAAGAATATGAATCAACTCAGACTTTGAGCAATCAGGTCTTGAAGCCTCCTCAGATTTTTAGTGATGATCTACAACAGCTTGAAACCTGACATCAAAATTGTATAATGATGATCTACTGCAGCTTGAAACCTGACATCAAAATTGCAAGGGCTGGAATTATGGAATTATGTCATGACAAAAGTAGTTTTTGTCTTTCTGGTTCCCTAGACTATCATCCATATGTTCCCTTTTTCAATCCCTGCTCCCAGCTTTGGCTAAATCATTTGTGCATGATGGAATCTTCTTGCCCTCCAATCAGCATAAGACAGCTGTCCAATTTGTTAACTAATTTTGCCTCATTGCTTTCTTCTTCTGTTGTGACCCATGGGTCACTCTTGGCACATTATCACGCACTGGTCTTTTTCTCCAAGCCTTCGTCTGGTTGTGGCCCATGAGTCACTCTTGGCCCATTATCGGTCTTTTTTCTCCAAGCACCTCTTATATATATAGGAAATTGCTTTTTGGCCCCCAAGACTGACTTTTTGGCCCCTATTTCAAATTTTCATGGACCAAAATACCCTTAACAGTGTTAACATTTCCGGTTTTATGAAACCGGAAAAACCTTTCCGGTTTTGCTGAACCGAAATCAATTTAAACATTATTCCGGTTTTGTTAAACCGAAAATTGGATTATAGATTTCCGGTACTACTGAACCGGAAAAAAGGTACTTAGAACAAAACAAAGAGTACCAGAGGTTCATGCCAAAATGGAGTGTTCCTTGTTTGGAAACTTGAACCAGAGGTGGCGCATGGGAGGGCATAGATTGTTGAAGAGGCGTGTTTGTAGAAAGCAGAGAGTAATAAATCAGATTGGATCGTTGCCATTATTGAAATAAAAAAAAAGAAAAAAAAAAACTGAAAAACAGCGTTGTTACTTTAGATTCCTTCTTCGAAGGCTTTTTGCTTTTTGGTGCTAAAAAAAATGGAATTGTAATAATTTTCAAAGAGGTGCGGTGGTGAGGAAAATGGAAATACAGTATATATTTTAAAATATAGTTTTGGCATGAACCACTTCATGCTACTTGGACTTCAAGAATCTACCAAAAGATGATGATGAGATTGCGTTTTGTTCTAAGTACTTTTTTTCCGGTTCAGTACTACAAAGTCAGAATCCAATTTTCGGTTCAACAAAACTGGAATAGTGCTTAAATTGATTTCGGTTCAACAAAACCGGAAAGGCTTTTCCGGCTTCATAAAACCGAAAATGTTAACACTGTTAAGGGTATTTTGGTCCACGAACATTTGAAATGGGGGCCAAAAAGCAATTTCCCTATCACTTGTGTAAAGGGGCCAAGGGCCTATCACTGGGTAATTCATGCTTAGTTTTTGCAATGTACATGGAAGTTATATAATATTCATGTTTTGAATGGTTTTAACATTATCATTAGCCAGTATTCCTTTAAACACTTCTCTGTTGTGTGGCTTTTCTTGGTTGTGTTAGAGCTTCAACTGCTATTGTTATAATGATTATACAAGTGACCGACCGCAATCTTGATAAAAATTACGACATTGAAGATGTTAAAATGATTATACGAGTCTTACAACTTTGGTTATGTTTGTTATTTCCATCTAGTTGAAATACATTAAGCCAAAACCCCCAACCCACACCATCTTGTTGATTTGGATTTGCTGCATACTGCAGTCATATTCAATGAGGGAATATTGTGATATTTTTCTCATGTTCTTTAACATCCCCCCATTTTTTATTTTTTTTATTTTTTGTTTGGTTTTCTTTAATAAATAGTTGACTGAGATAGATAATTTCATTTCATGTTACACCCTCTTCCCACTCTCGGAATGTCCAAGTTGTTGTCACTAGTTACGACTTCCATTATAGTATATTAGTAGCAATTAGCATTGCTCCTTAGTGTTAGCTATATCAATATTTTCACTTGATCTTAGGCATTCATTGTTTCTGCCACAAACTATTAGCTAAATACACTTTTATTGCATTTCACATTTTTGGCTTGAAATAAACTTGTCTTCTTGCTCAGAAGCCATGGCTTTCGTCCATTTTCGAAGCTTGGCTATTTCATTATTTTCAATCAGAAGGTACAGAGGCGGGTGCTGTAGGCAAAGTTGATTCAAGTACTATTCTAAAGTGATGGCACGTTCTTTGCAAATTGCAATCCTAGCCTGCTATTGCCATAGCTTCAATAGTGGTATTGCTTCGTAAGATCAACAATGACGATTGATGAATGATGATAAAAGTGTGTTGAGGTAGCAGCTGCAAGAGCATTTCATTTATCTAAGATGAGGTTGTAATTTGTAAAATTAGAGTACTAGTATGAAAAAAAAATGTAGTTAGACTAAAGTAGTGCAAGTATACCAATTTTAGTTGGTTAATGGTGTATGAAGTTTGATTCCTTTTTCAAATAAGTACTCAAGTTTGATTTATATGAATGAAAATATAAGTTAGAAAAGTTTTTAAATATGTTTTTGGTTTCAAAATTTAGTGATTTTTAATTCTAGTTCCTATAATTTTTTTTTTCTGATTTTGATCCTTAAATGATTCAAAATTTTGGTTTTAATATTTTGTGAGTTGGGTGACTTACGCAAACACCTGTTCTAATAATTAATGACATAGTAAATTGTGGTGTTTACAACTAAAGTCCAAATTTTGGAATATGAAAGAACCAAAACTAATGAAAAAAAATTTACGTCTCATTTTTTAATTTTTTTCATTTTACAATAAAATATTAATCTATATTTTTTTACATCACATTATATTTCTTATCTTCTCATATCTTTCTCTTCTTTACATTTCTTATACCTTGTTTTTAAAAGTTTAAGAAAAATGAGCTATTTGAATATATATTAAATAAGGTTTAAATATTTTCAAATTTGAAACAAATAATGTAAATAATATATAATTACTAATTAACAGATAAATTAATGAAATTCACATTATATAAAAAATTACAAATAATGTTACAGTTTATATATATCAACTGTTACATTATTTGTAATTTAGTACACGGATTTCTTGATAGGGTGTAAATGTGTAATGTATGTTTAGCACCTGGAGTTTGTTTATTCCGTCAGCAACCACGTCATATGATGATACGTGATTCCTACATACATCATTCCTCAGCATCTTCAACTGCATGCAAGAACATGTGAGTGAAATAAAGCCCGTGATCATCAAGAATATTAGACCCTCTGCTCAAATTTTAAACATGGACAATTTGAAAATAGCATCGTGCAGTGCACAAGCTACTAAATGCGCAGTATTCCATGGTTCAAAAGGAGAGCAATGGTTTAATTAAAAAAAAAAAGGAGAGCAATGATAAACATTGACCATTCTATTTGACCTACTATATACATGAATGACAACATAATTTTGTATTGAAGTTATCTATTTTGCTTAGACTAAAATTCAAATTGATCCTTGAATTATATTTATTTTCTAAATTTAGTCTTTAAAATTTTTTTATGGGATAAATTGATCACAAAATTTTTATGTTTAGGGATCGAATTATCATACAATTTTTTTAAGAGACTATATTATCTCAAAAAAGAAATTGACTATTTTATTTTTTTCAGTAACCAAATCATTTCATGAAAAAAATACTTTATTTTTCCAAAAAACCCATCTGAGTATTCAGTCTTGTACTCTTGTGTGCTAAAAAGTGCTCCCTCCGTTCCACTTTATATGTAGTTTTAGAATTTTTAACTTCTTCCTAATTATTTGTCGCTTTAGGAATTTGAGAGTGTATTAATTAATTTTTTTCAACTTTAACCTTGTTTTAAACATTTTGAAATATGTAAAATCTATGATAATTAATGTAGTATGAAGAAAATATAGTAAAATTAATTTTTTTTTTTAAATTGAAATATTAAATAACTTTATTAATCCGTGTGAAACTCCCGGTGTGACATATTAATTGGAGGAAGAAAATAAAAGCCAATCCGTACATTGTTTAACGTAGTCTCTAATAATAATAATATAATTTAAGTAAGGAATGCATGCTTGCTTTATAAGGTTTGCTAGTACTGACATTTTTCTCTTAACAGACATGTACCCAACTAAGCGATCACAACAAAATTTTCTTTTGATAATTATCGTTAGCGATCCGTTAAGAAGCTGAGTTAGAGTTGTTTGTAAAAACCTAAATTCATCATTAAATGACTTGTAACATTACATTTCAATGAGTAAAAGATTGTCAATGAATGAAAAATTGACAATACAAAAATTTGAAAATGGCTTGTGTTAGTGGCTCCCAACATAAACTTATAATTTTTAGAAAACTATTTGAAATAAATTTTGAATAACTACCAATTTTCACCAAACAACTCTACAAAATTTCTTACTAAGTCAATCAACTATATATGCATAGTTCATCATATTGATAAGTTAAAAGTTAGAGTTGCCAAATAATTAGCTAAGCTCAATGTAATTGTTAACTACTCCCACATAAATTAAGCTCATTCTTTTTTAAATTTATTTTCCTCTTTGAAAGGAAGTGTAAATAATCAGGATGTTACAATGCAAGGACATTACACAGCCAAGGAGATAAAGATAATTAGGAACAAATCAGATTCAATAGTAAAGAAAATATATATATATATATATATATATATATATATATATATTTTGTGAAAAAATATATTTTTTATTACAGAAAGCTAAGTGTATACTAAAGTTAATATATAGCTAGTCTCTTATCAATATCCAACTAAATGCAACAAATGATGGGATATATATTACTTGCTGAATAAAAGAATAATGGACGTTACTCCCTCTGTTTCACAATGTTTGGTCTTTTAGGTCTAGGCACACAGATTAAGAAAGTGTTAATTATTGTAAATATTATGTATAGTTTGTCTAAAATACCCCTATTTAATCCTTATTGAAAATTATAATAGTATTTAATTTTTATTAGTAAGTGTGTCCATTAATTAATGTATAGTGATTTAGAGATAAGAGAGATGATAAAAGTAGAATTAATGAGGAGTAAGAGAAATGATTGAATGAAAGGTTAATATTGGAAAAAAAATATGTTTGTGTATTGAAAATGTAAAAGGCCAAACATTGTGAAACAAGAAAAAAAATCTAAAAGGCCAAACATTGTGAAACAGAGGGAGTACAAAGAATGAATCAGAATCACATCAATGATGAAAAGAAAATTAAGTTCCTCGTTTTCTTAAATGGTTATCCATTATAAGAGCTATCTCTGAAGCTTTAAGTTTGACTTTCATCTCATTGTTTGAAACAACAGCTTTAGCCCATTCTCGCATCTTCATTTTCATCCACTCCTCCCCAAGCTCAAACCTCAAACTTTGTTCATTCTTCTTAATCGGCTCAGCCATTGCAAAATCTCCAACAGACATTGCTTATACACCAATACTAATTTTAAAAAAATGCTTGCCAACGTTGTACTTCGGGTTTATTAGACTTACAGGTGTCAAATGATTTGTGTTGATATAAAAACATTGAGGTTAGTTTACTATTTATAGTGTTACACCTTGTTCAATTCATTTTAGGCTGCTGCGAAAAGGATGAAGGGGTTCACGGGCTTATCATGTAGTAACATATATAAACGTAAAAAGTCACTCATTATGAATATAGCCTTTGGTCTTAATTCAGCTCAAAGACTATGACCGCACGAACCTTAAATTTGAGGGACAAATATATGGAAGAATTTTCTTACCCCAAGCAGTAGCGTTAATGGATTTCTAATTAAAGATTCATACATGGTATATACAAGATCAAGAATAATTCACCCTTTACAGGATACATAATATTTTTTTACATGAAGGATGAAACTTCTTTAAAAAGAAACTCTAATTTAACTTTTTTGATTTCCTTATAAATTAATGGAGTTTATCATCACTTTCGTCCTCGAAAGGTATATTGGTTCTCATCAATTTAGTTCTCAAAATTTTTTTTACATCAATTTAGTCCCTCAAAGATCAATATGACACCACATTGATCCTTTTAAGGACTTATTTGATGACAACCATATGAATCTTTTGGGAATCAAAATTTATACTACTTAATGTCATGTTGATCTTTGAGATTCTAAATTGATGTAAAGAATCTTTTAAAGAACTAAATTGATGTGTAATATAAACTATTAACTCTAAATTAATGTATTGTATAACTGTATAAGCGAATCAAAACTATCATTTATAAGCAAAGCTCTTGATGTATGTCAACTCTTATTATAAAGATATAAGGTTTGCTAATGTGTGTCCTAGAAGGACATATTTTTTTCTTTTTGGTGTACATCAAAGGTATCCTTCAGCCGACAATCGAAGACTAATCCTTTTCGAGGCGTAGAGATCACCGAAGTGAGTTTTGCCTCTACCAACAAAGCCTTTCCATACCCACGACAAGGATCGAACCCCTGACATCATGGTTAAGGAATCTAACTATCTACCAACTGATGTGCTGGGCCTCGTTAATGTGTCCTAGAAGCACATATTTAGTATACGTTTTTCTTTTTTTTTTGAAATGACATATTTAGTATACGTTAGATAGGAAATATTTATGGAAAAACTTAATATAATATATCCTAAGGTATTAGACAAACCAATTACCTATGCAAGTTAATTTTTTCAAGTACTATTATTATTAGAATGTACTCCCTCCGGCTTGAAATATAAGCAACAAAAATCACATTTCATTTGGTTTATAATATAAGCAAAAGTAATTCATCTTCTTTAATTTTATTTAATTCCCAATGCAAATTTCCTAAAACATTCCTAGAAAATTGTTATTTTATCTAATTTTTGTTTTATTTCCAATGCAACTTTCCTAAAATACCTCTATTTAAATATAATCAATTAACCTCCTTAATAAGTACTCTCTCCGGCCTATATATAGGGTATACTTAACCGTATTCCCCGGACCAAGGAAAGTGGTTAGTTTTGTGAATTTTATGAGAATATATTGTAACATTACAATTTTACCTCATCCACTTTACTTGGAAAGTTCACATTCATTACAATTTTTTATATAATGCATGATTTTATTTTCAAAATAAAATATAATACACGATTCATTTATTAATAAAAATTTCTACCACACAAATTTCCATATTATTTTTACAATTTTTCAGATTATTCAATAATTATTTTTAAGATTTCTAATATAATATATAAACTTTAATATTTTCATTAATTATTTTTACTTTAATTTGTGACAAAAAAAATTACATTTTTTTATCAAGATAATGGGACGGACGGAGTATAAGTTTTGCTAGCACTTGTTAAGCTTTTTAAAAATGAAAAAATTATCATAAGTTCCACTTTTTTCTTTTCTCAGAACCTAAAACAAATACAAATTTCAATACTTTTAAACTGTATTTAGTCTTTTAACAAATGTCATTAAGACACTTGTTAGCATTTTTCATATTATATTTTGATGAATAAAAGATGTCATTTAATAAAAAATAAAAAAATATTCTACCTAAAATAAAGAATAAAGGCCCAACAAAAATTACTTGTTTTTCCGAGAACTCAGTTTTATCTCTCTATGATATGGTAGCCTTTATCCTTTATTTTAGGTAGAGTATTTTTTATTTTTCATTAAATGACATCTTTTACTCATCAAAATATAATATTAATGTCATTTAAAGAATTTAGGTTTTGAAGTTCTCTCCATTCCATATTATCTGTAGTTTTAGGTAATGCGCTTAAATTAAGCAAATTATTAAATATTACAAATTTCCAGAGGAATATAAGGTAATTTTACAATTGTAACCCCAACCCAAACTACATCTCACATATTTCATATTTTGAAAATATCAAAAAACAAGAATATAGATGAAAAAAATAATTAATGCACTCTCAAGTTTTTAAAGCGATAAATAATACTCCTTCCGGTCCTATTTATAAGACCATTTTGGGGTTTTTCACTCTGTTGATACCCCACTATTTGGAAGTCCAACATCACAAGGCCCAATTCGTAGGAAGGCCCGAAATCACCAAACAAAAATAAAAACACCAAAGACACCAGGAGAAAGCGCACGAGCATCAGGAACTACCCAAGGCGTTACGCCCGGAGCAACGGTCATCAAAGGCGTCACATCCTGACGTCACGGCCAACAAGGAAGGCAAGGCGGGCTGATGTCAATAAGCACAGCGAGCCCCCCGAGCGCCGCGAGCGTTACAGAAGCTTGGGGAGAAAGTTATGATGAACAAGGGCGTACAGACAAGGAGACTCGGTTCCCCAGATTGTGAAGAACGTATATGAGAAGCCAGAGCATCTTGGCTTACATCATGTAGCCCCTTCTTTGAGGAAAGTGGAGAAAGGAAAGCCTTGCAAACCTCCCACTATGAGCAATCAATGGCAAAGCTCAAAGAGGTAAAGGGACAAAACGGGTTCTGAAGAGAACAGCCACAAAGAAGGAAAAGGGAAATGGACCAGTGGACCAAGTGAAGAAAAGGCAAAGACCAAAGGGTAAAGAGGACCCTATAAGAGGGAGACCTCTCCCAACGTACAGGGCATCTCAGAACGAGGGAAGGGAGACTAAGACTCCATTCAAATCAACTGAAAACCCCAAGAAAATGTAAGAGAGAGCATAGAATAGAAACTTCAGTTGAAGCCTAAGTTTCAGAACATAGAGGAGAGTGTGAGAAGCCGAAGGCGCACACCCCCCCTCACCCTGTAAAAAATCACCACTATTGTGGAACCCTCGCTCTTGTATTTGTCTCCTTGAATCCCCATTTCAAAGTAATAAAAGCCAAAAGCTTCATTAAGTTTACGAACTCATTATCTTTTCACTGATTATACTTATCGCACAAAGCGGTCCGAAACAATTGGCGACTCCACTGGGGAAGCTATGGCTTCCAATCACGAGGGAAAAGGGGCTCATGTTGTGCAACAAGTATCTGCGGGAGACGTTGCCCCAAAGGTGGTGCCTGTGATCACCGTTCAAAACCAAGCAACCAGTCACGCAAGTCGTGGGACGGGACAAGGCTCCAGAAGGTTGAGTTTCAGCCCAGCCAACCAAGGAAGCGATAATACTTGCTCTCCCTTAGACACTCCAGAGGATGACCAAGAGCCTCAAGAAGAAGAGCCCAGCAGCGAAAAGGAAACGCTGAGCCACATTAAAATCCCCCACATAGAAGGCGACCCCAACACTCAAGTCGTGATATCGGCTGCACTGCTCAACTCTCTAGTAGCGAACCAAGGCGCGCTATCTGAAATAGTGGCGAAATACAAAGCCCAGTCTGCCAAAGCAAAGGAAGAAAAGGAGGCCCTGAGCGCAAGGCTGAGGGAAGAAGAGGGGGCGCGCAGGGAGGCAGAGTTGGCAAAGGCGAGAGCGAAATCAGAGGAGGAGTTTCAGCACGAGACAAGTGGAAGGAGAAAAAGCACAGAAGACGCTCTAGTCACACAAGCAGAGTTGAAGCGCATCCTACAGGCGCACAAGGAAGGACAAAATATGGTAATAAATCTAAACCCTCATTTTACTGCTGATGTAGCCGCCTATCGCTACCCACAGGGGTATGCGCCTCCAACGTTCCGAAAGTTTGACGGAACCGGGAGCGCGCGTGAGCACTTGATGACATATGTGGATGATCTTGGAGTATACAGTGCAGACCACTGTTTAAGGCTGAGGGAATTCTCAAAGTCCCTAGTTGGGCGCGCCTTCACTTGGTACTCCAAGTTGCGCCCAGCGTTAGTCCGGACTTGGGAAGAAATGACTATAGAGTTCTGTAACAAGTTCTTGGAAGAAGAAGGTGCTATCCATATCATGGACCTTGGTCGTGTAAGACAGCGAGTAGGGGAGAGCCTGACCGCCTTCATCAAAAGATACAGGGACAGAGCGCTACATTGCAAAGAGACTCTCCCTGAAGCAGACCTAGTTTATGGGTGCATTAAGAGCATTGAAGATGGCTCGCAAATATTCCTGGCGCTTAGTAAGATCACTACTTTCTCTAAGTTGCTTGGAAGAGCGATGGATGTTATCGAGGCCATGAAGAAACAAGGAAAAAGAACCAAAGACCAAATCGCCTTTGACGTGAACGCCGTGGATGACAAGAGGAGGAAGAGCTACAGAGCCATGCCGCCTCCCAGGAGCTATGAAAGGAAGGAGCCCCCGCCAAAGCTCCCAATCTCTAAGGAACTTACTTATCAGTTGGTGGAGGAATGGCTGAAAGAGGCCATTCTCACTAAAAGGGCGACAAGACCCCCTCTGACACGTGAGGAGTATGATAACCCAGAATATTGCATTCTACACAGGCAAAAGAGTCATGGTACTATGGACTGCTACGTCATTAGAGGCGTGTTTCAAAAGCAGTACGCGGCCGGAAAGATATTGTTGCCGGAGGGTGAAGGCGAAGAAAGCCTAGGCGACCACCCTTTGCCTAGACACAATGTGAATGTTATCCTCTCCCATGGCGACAACTTGTTAGAGGAGATCGAAGAGGAAGAACTGGTGGAAAATGAACTGAGAAGGGGACTTGTGAAGACCAGAGGGTTCAGAGCCCTATTTGATCAACTAAGGTTGGGAGCTGATGTCAGAGAAGAAGCAGCACATGCTCTGGCTGATGTGATAGTCAGGAAAGGGGCGAACACCAGTGCCGCCTACGCACCAGCAGCCAGAGTAGCCAGGGCGCACGCCTCGGCAGTAATGTTCAGGGAGCCGCAACGAGCACACCCAGGCTTTTGTCACAACAGGCCGCTGTTTGTGGAGGCGACTGTCGAAGACGTACATGTCCGGCGCGCCCTCGTGGACAACGGGTCGGGAGTAAACATCATTGCAACCCACATATTCGTGAAACTAGGAGTTGCTAAAGAAAGGCTCAAGAAAGCGGAAGCAACACTGGGAACCTTCAACGGAGGAACAGTCACGGCAAGGGCATGCGTAGTGCTCAACTTGGAGGTAGGACCCATAAAAACTCTGAACACTTTTCACATTGTCGATGGAGAGCCTAGTTATAATATCCTACTGGGATGCCCCTGGATCCATCTGCATGGGTGTGTTCCCTCTACAATGCACCAATGTGTGAAGTCAATGTACAAAGGACAAGACATTGAGATCCCAGCAACGAAGGCGCCCTTTGACGCTTCGGAGCTACACTTAATTGATGCCACGGTGTTCGATGAACTGGCTCCCCCCCGGGACTAACAGAATTGGAAGAGAGTCCAAGATCCTAATCAGGGGAAAGGAGAAAATGAAGGAACCAGAAAAGAGGCAGTCGGTGTTCAAGAGACTCCGCTTGCCAGAAGAAGAAGAAAGCGCACAACAGCGAGTAACCAAACCAAGATACAAGCTGCAAAAGCAACGCCTTCCTGGAGGAGGGGCCAGATGGGCCATCCTCTAGGAACTCGCGGGGCCAGCCAAGCCGAAGCTGAGCGACTTGGCTAGCCCCATACTCATGGGCGTCATAAAAGGGGGAGCGTGGTTTGCTTCGACGGAGGAGGTTATGCACGCCCAACAAGAAGGGAATGAAGCCAATGGTCTAGAAGGTTTGGAAGAAGTCAATGTAGGGGGAGAAGGCGAGCACATGCCTCTCTTCATTGCCTCTTCACTTACCCCGTCTGAAAAGGCGGACTTGGTCGCCTTGCTAAAAGAATTCAGAGAGGTGTTCGCCTGGAGTTATGAAGAGATGCCAGGACTTAGCCCCAAGCTAGTCACTCATAACTTGGCTGTCAAAGCCGATGCAGTACCTGTAAAGCAACACCCCAGAAGGTTTAGCCCTGAGATTGAGAAAGCAATAAAAGACGAAGTAGAGAAATTATTGGAGGCGCACTTCATCAAGCCTATACAACACCCCACTTGGTTGGCCAACATAGTCCCCGTGAAGAAAAAGAATGGCCAGATTAGGTGTTGTGTGGATTTCAGAGATTTAAACAAGGCGTGCCCCAAGGATGATTTCCCGCTGCCACACATAGACTGCATGGTGGATGCCACTGCCATGCACGAGCGCTTTTCCTTCATGGATGGTTTCAGCGTCTACAATCAAATAAAAATGGGAGAGGGCGACGAAGAGAAAACCGCTTTCAGAACCCCAGTGTGAAACTTGGCGATGCCGTTCGGTCTCAAAAATGCCGGAGCGACATACCAGAGGGCAATGACAGCAATCTTCCACGACATGATGCACGACATAGTAGAAGACTATGTTGATGGCATAGTGGTCAAATCGAGGAAGAAGGAGCAACACTTGACGCATCTAAGGGCTGTCTTTTTCAGATGCAAGAAGTACACGCTCAGGATGAACCCACTCAAATGCAAGTTCGGGGTCTCCTCCGGTGAGTTCCTGGGGTTTAGAGTCCATAAGGAAGGCGTCTCAGCCAATGAAAGGAAAGTCAAGGCAGTCAGGGAAATGAAGGCGCCCCGCAACAAGAAAGAATTGCAGCAAATGATGGGGAAATTGGGTTATATCCGTAGATTCATACCCGCCATGGGGGAATTGTTAGGCCCTATGAGGAAACTTCTCAAGGGTAAGGAAATTTTCAAGTGGGAAAAAGAGCATCAAGACGCCTTTGATAGAGTAAAAAAGGCTTTAGCGACACCACCAGTGATGATTCCACCTCAAAAGGGGGTGCCACCCAGAATATATCTGGCCACTACCCAAACGGCGCTCAGCGGACTTTTCGCACAAGAAGTTGAAGGTTCAGAGCGCCCCGTAGCTTACTGGAGCAGAATGCTAAAAGAGGTAGAGTCCAGATATTCCAGTAAAGAAAGACAATGCCTCGCTCTGGTGTACGCCGCCCAGAAGTATCATCACTACTTTCAAGCACACGCCATTCATGTGATGACTAAAGCTGAGGGAATCAAGTACCTGTTGCAAGGCGCTGTCCTGACAGGACGAATAAGCAAGTGGGCGCTCACGCTGACAGAATACGAAATAACCTTGGTAACGCCCACAGCACTAAAAAGCCAGGCCTTGGCCGATCTGATGGCCATCTGTGCAAATCAAGAAGAAGAGGGAGCAATAGAGCCTGTCAACATGTGCGAAGAGCCCGAAGTGTGGACTTTGATGTTTGACGGTTCGCCCTCAGCACCCAAGGGTGGAGCAGGAGTCACTCTGACAAACGAGAAGGGAGAGGAGCTAGCTTTCGCTTTCCAACTGGAATTCCAGTGCACTAATAACGAAGCAGAATATGAGGCTCTCCTCCTCGGACTTGACGTGGCTGAAGAAATCAGAGTTCAAAGACTCATTGTAAAAGGGGATTCCAACCTGGTGATGAAACAGCTGAAAGGGGAATATGGAGTGAAAGAAATGTCCTTGGCGCTATGCAGAGAGAGAGCACATCAGGCGTTGGCAAAATTCAAGTTAGAATCTCTCGAGCATGTGCCACGGGCTGAAAACAGGAAAGTTGACGCTCTTGCAACTTTGGGGAGCAAAGCAGGCATAGCAGAAGGCGAACACCTGGTACATTTTAGAAAGGCGTACCAACCCAAAATCCAAAGGGATGTACAAGGAGATCAAGCAAGGAAAGATTGGAGGGTCCCAATCATGTGGGAGCTCCACAGCAAAGCATTGACAAAGGCGTCCAGAGACTTCTGCCTTCTAAAGGGGGCATTATATAAGAGAAGTACAGAGGGGTTGCTCATGAAATGCGTCGCGGAGGAGGAAGGGGAACAGAAAATGGCAAGCCTTCACGACAGCATATGCGGGCAGGTTGGCCCTGGCCTGTACAGGAGAATGCAAAGGTTGGGGGTGTACTGGCCAGACATGAAGGCGCGTTGTGATTTGTTTCAGAAGGCGTGCAGTCGATGCCAGGAAGCCAAAGAAGAACTGGAGGTCCATCTGGTGGACGAAGATTGGGCTAAGCCAATTCAAACATACTTGGAAAGCGGTGCCTTGCCGGAGAATCACATGGAAGCGGAGAGGATCAAGAAGAAGTCAGAATACTATTTCATTGAGAAGGGCGAGTTATTCAAAAGAAGTTTCACTGGAGAGGCTCTCAGATGCATTGGAAGAGAAGAACGAAACAAAGTCATGGAGGAGGTCCACGGAGGATCCTGTGGAAGGCATCAAGGGGGTAGAGCGCTCTGGAGCGAACTGTTGAAAATCGGTTATTATTGGACAAATATGAAAGGCGACGCCCTCAATTTTGTGCGCAAGTGTGAACAATGCCAGAGGCACGATAACAGAATCCATGCACCCTCTCTCTCTATGAAAGGCCTCAGCTCGCCCTACCCTTTCCACACGTGGTCAATGGACTTTATTGGTCCAATTGACCCGCCTTCTAAAGGGAAGAGGTGGATCCTGGGGGCAACAGAACATTCCACCAAGTGGGTTGAAGCAGCAGCATTCAAGAAAGGCGACGCCGACGCCACCGCGCAATTCATCAAAGAGCACATTATCTGCCGTTTTGGGCTACCCAGAAGGATAGTACCTGACAATGACACTCACTTCATCAATAAGAAAGTGGAGCAAGTATTGGAAGAATATGGGATCACACATCACAAGTCTACCCCCTACTACCCATAGTCCAATGGCCAAGTTGAATCCACAAACAAAACATTGATCAAAATCTTGGCCAAGACGGTGGAGGATGCGCCTACGGCCTGGAGCGAGTACTTGCCACTCGCTCTTTGGGCGTATCGCGTGACTAAGCACAATGCAACAAAAGCGACGCCTTTCTCCCTAGTGTATGGGGCGGAGGCGACACTACCAGCAGAAGTGGTGGTCCCCTCAGCAAGGATGATCGCTCAGAATGAAGGTGGGCCAGAAGAGCGGATGCTGTCCCTGGAAGGCGCCAGAGACAAGGCGCACGAGGAATTGCTCAAACACCAAAGGCGCATAATGCTGTCATATGAGAAGATGGTGAGGCCGAGGATGTTTGCCGAAGGCGAGCTCGTGCTGAAGGCGACGGACGCGGTCATGAGGAACCTACACACGAGCAAATGGATGCCAAAATGGGAGGGACCCTACATTGTGCAAGAGGCACATCCTAATGGGTATTGTTTCTTACTTGAACCAGACACTCAAAGGAAAATAGGGCCTTTAAATTTCAAATATGTTAAGAAATATTATGCCTAGCTCACTGTATGATATAACGAAAGAGCAACAATATTTACTTTTTGTTGAAATCTAGGAAGTGACTTATTTTGTATGCCCCTAACTAGTGAATGAAAATCTGAAGACATTCCCTCATGAACTCTCTCCTTTAGAAATATGTTATAAAATATGCATGCTGAAAGTGAACGCGACTCAAATGAATAAGCAATAGGATGACACGCATACATTGGCTTTTAAAAAAAAAACAAACAAACAACAATGCTCTCAAAGTAAAGAGCCAAAATGCCAAACGCGAGGTCCAACACTGAAAAGAAAGAAAGGTGAACCCACATGGAAGACTGAAAATAAAGTGTTGGGCCGTACCGCGGGCACAAGCGCCTTATCGCGGTACCCGGATAGACCTCCTGAAAAAATTTCCGGGACAGACGCGGGCGAAGTACGCCATATCGCGAGACTAGAAAAGGTCCCGGGAAACAAGGGCGCTAGTCTTAAACGCGGGCGGAAAAAATTTGTAAAAGAGGTTGGCTAACGTAAGATCCAAGGCAATCCGTTAGTTCATGGAGCCCAAAAGCGGCGAAGTGAAAAGTCCAAAGTGACAACCAAAAAGAGAAAGCCCAAAGTGGCAAAATCTTTAAGGCGTGCCCAATGCGCACGCTGAAGAAAATTTGGCACCGATGACATGAGGGGCCACTGTTCAAAAAAAAAAAAGAAATGTGCCCAGTGTGCACCTTGAAGAAAATTTGGCACCGATGACATGAGGGACCACTGTTCAAAAAAAAAAAAGAAATGTGCCCAATGCGCACCTTGAAGAAAATCTGGCACCAGTGACATGAGGGGCCACCGGATTTGCTGAAAAAATCGAAAGCGTTAAAAGCACGCTAAAAAAAAGAAGAGAAAAACAAGGGAAAAGAAGAAGTGTACGCTGTCAAATGCTCGATGAAAAACATTGAGGTCAAGGAAAGCGTGCTGGAGGGGTAGCAAATACAAGCAGTACCAAATAAACGCAAAAACCTCATGCAAGTCACAAGAGTGCAAAGCGACAAAGTCAACAAAAGCATACAAGAATCGAAAAGCATAGGACCTACGTACAAGTCCAAGGAACAAAGCAAATGAAGACGCAGAAGCAGAATTAAAATGACCATTGTCAAAGTAATAACAAACACCCAAAGCAAAGCCTAAAGCTCGAAGAGCACGCAAAAGAAGCCATTACAAACGGCTGCAACCACAACCTCAAAGTTCAACAAATAAATCCCAAAATACAAGTTCAGAGCAGCAAGTCACAATACAACAACAACTGTCAGACATTAAACAGAGTATTCAGGTTGATGAGTTTGCAAACTTCTTCATAGGAGCGCTCTTGGGCAACCAAATCATTGAGTTCTTTGTCAACATTCTCCAAATCAGCAGTCACCTGTGCAAGTTGGGCTGAAAGCTCCTTTGAACGAACGACCAAGGTGGTACGACGCTCCTGCAAAGTGCGCTTGGTTTCAGCCAAGCCAGTAGCATCGAAAGGGGGGCGCAGCTTCTCTAATTTAGCAATCGCCTCATCAAGCCAAACACCAGAGTAGTGCTGAATCTTCAAAGAATGAAGGCAATCCAGAAGCTCAATCTTATCTTCCCACGGCAATGCATCAACATCAACAGAGCTCACTAAGCCCAGCATTTGTACCAAGGTGCGCGCAACAGACTCTCTGAAAAAACGTGGAAACGAAGCACTTGGCGGCACCAAGTCAGGATGAGCAAGGAGGAATGATTCAATCATAGATTGTTCCTCCGCATCAAGAGAACCGCGCGACTTAGCAGAAAATGCAGCTGCAAGACAACAAAAAGAAAACAACAACAAAAGCAAACATATCGGAGATAAATGAGACAAGCAGGAGTATTCACAAATCCAATAAAAAACATGAACATATAGAAAAGGAAACCCAACTTGATGAATGATTAGAAGAACACTCACAAACCGAAGAGGAGGCCGGGGACGCTGCAACCTGAGCAACTTTGACAGGGGCAAGCCGAACGGAAGGAATCGCACTAACGGGGCGCCCCTCGGAAGAATTCGCAGCATCTTTTGAAATTTCAGCCACGTTAGCAGAGCCTGAGGTGAAGTCGGTGTCGCCCTCATTAACAACATGTTCCTCATATGGAACTTCGGCAGCAACATCAACTTGGCTTTCCTTAGGGGCAGGGGTATCCACCACCTCAACATCCAAGCTATCAAAAACAGTATCAACAGGAATGCCCTCACCTATGACAATATCGGAAACATTTGCAGCAGCAGCACTTGCAGCAATATTTGAAGAAACACCAGCAGGAACGTCCTTGGAAGCAATAAGAACGCTCTTTGGGACCTTAATAGGGGGCAAAGAAAAATCACCAACAGCAACGATTTCCAGGCCAGAACCAACATTATCAGCAGGTTTGGAAGCAACATCAGAATGAATAGGAACATCAACGGCGACAACCTCCAAAGCGGAAATGGCTGACAAAGGTTGTACACACAAAGGGCTGCTAATCCGACCAAAAGGCACATGAGTGGCAAATCCGGTGGGTGCAGCGCCTCCACTGGCAGTTGGTTGACGGCGGAAGTCCGAAGCATCCACGAGATCAAACGGCGGAATTGTTGGAGAACCGACAGAGACGCTAATGGGAGTCGAAAGACTCTCGGAAGCCTGAGGCGAAGGCGAAGCCGAACCGCATCCGCCAGAACCACCTGCAATGAAACAAACAAATAGAATAACGGAAAATGAAAATGTGCATTAGTACTGAAAACCCGAAAAATGCAACTATAGTAAAGGGCAGAAAGGCCGAAAGGAAAAGAAAGGAGCCACAGCGAAGGAGAAAATGGGAAGCGAGAGGCGGAACCTAAGGAGTGTGCCTCATCAGCATCGTCGCTCTCACCTTCGGAGGAATCACCATCCCCTTTTGAAGTGTCATAATAAGCCAAGAGAGCGTCGCTCGACTGATCTTCATTGTCACTATCGGCTTCGACCAAATCAACACGAGTAGGAGAAACAGGAGCAGGAGGAGTATTGTGAAGCTGCAAGCGAGAAGACCGTCGAGAAGGCACAGCTGCAACAGCCTTCTTCCCTTTCTGAGAGGGTGCAGCCTTCTTACCCCCGCTTTGAGAAGAAGATTTAGGAGCAGAAGGGGCTGGAGAAGAAGCCTGTTTCTTACCTCGTTTGGATATTACAACAGCAGAGGGCGAAGATGCGGTGGCTTTACGCTTGCGCACAGAAGAAACCGCCTCAGCTGAAACAAATAAGGCAAAGTATGAAAACGGGGCCAAATGGATGAAACAGTAATCAATAAAAAAAGCGAGACCAGTAAAGAGACTACCTTTTCCTTTCTTCACAGAGGTGGAATAATAAGGATCATTACACACAATAGACAAAAGAGCAGGGATGGTACGCTTCAGAGTAGCTTCAAAACTCTGGAGATGCTGTAAAATGTCCTTATGGGATGTTACCCAACTACGCAGAATGCCTCCGACATGAAGGGGAGGAATATAAACCAAAGGAGCACTCGAAACATCAGGATCGGCATCAAAAAGAACAAATGGGATAGTTTCATGCAGGGAGACTTGATCAATCAAAAGGACACACGGGGGCTGATCGCGCCCGAATTGCCTTGCAACGCGATCAGGGCGATATATAAAAGGCCACAAAGCACCGCCATTGGCACTCTTATTATCCAGAGGAACGAAACCGGGAAGACAACGAGCAGTCAGAATCAGCTTCCACAGGTCATACATACCCTCAGTATAATTTTGAGTACCGTTCCTGGAAGTGAGACGCTCCTCAATATACAAGGGGTGCAAAGGGTCACACCCTTTCCAAATGTGGTCCAAATAAGGGCGGAAGACGAACTGCTCCTCTAGATCAATAACAGCAACCAAAGGCTCTCTAGGGCAGCCTTTGGTCCAACACCAGGCGCGAGGCTCAGGGTCGGAGGCGTCATCAGAAGGGGCCAGCCTAACTGGACCATATTCCGGAAAGCGCTCAAATAAAAAGTATTGCAGGAAAGCCAAATCAGCAAAAGAATTGATGGGAAAACGACCGTGAGAAATTCGCATCTGTTCAGAAACTTGATCGAGGCGAGCATACAAGCCACCCAAATAAAATGAAGAAAGGGGAAGACGCGTTCCCTCAGCTAAAAGACAGGCAAGCAAGAAGACACAAGGACTAACGGACTCCCATGGAGGACCCGGAAACACATACCTGCTCAACCAGAAAGCAACGAAAGCAGCACGACGAAGCCTTTGGTCCTTCACAGGACCAGTGTAACACCCTATATAATAATTACCCTTAATTACCCCAAAAATTAGGATTTAAATTTTCTTTTTAAAAAGGAATATGATGAATTACCAAAATAATGTTTACTTTCATTAATAACAAAAACATCAGAGTTAATAAAGCGGAAGACTTACTACATCCATTACATAGAGTAAAAATTTAAGTACATTCAATCCGCCCTTTCAAAATACAAAACATTGTTTTTAGCTCGGCCCAACTGGCCGAGACCCAACCAAATTCTGCTACTCTAAATAACTTGCTCTCCCTGTGAGGGAGAGTGAACCTGCTCGGCCGGGGACTGCGTTTGCTCGGGCTCAGTACCTGAAAAATTGGTAAGGAGGTGAGCATTACACAGAACTTAAATAAGCAGTTTCTAAAATGACATACCGAACTACCAAGCCAAACACAAGTAGTCAATTAGCATATATATAGCAAGTAGTCAAACCCTATATCACATGCATACTATCTCATTTAGCTCGGTTTACATTATATGAACTCATCTAGCTCGGCTCTCATCACGCTGTCTCATCTAGCTCGGCTCACATCATTATCCACTTACTCTATTACCTACTAGTTATACCTCGGTTCCCATTCTCTTACCTCGGATTACCATCTCTATCTCGGATTCATTACTCACTATTCCATTTTCACATAGTTTACAATCTTTTACTCTTCTCGGATGCATACACCCAGTGCATGTCTTACACCATTTAAAGTCGGATATCGGAGTGTCATCCATAACTGCGAGTACCCAGTACCCGTCTTACAGCTGCACATACCCGGTATGCGTCTTACGCGATCAATGCACGCACCCAGTACGCGTCTTCTATGACCAGGAGCACTACCGCCGATCATTCCATGGAGTTAAGGAGAGTCCATAACTGCGAGCACCCAGTACTCGTCTTACAGCGGCACATCTCGGTGGCTTACGCGATCAATGCACGCACCCAGTACGTGTCTACTATGACCGGGACCACATCCCACCGATTCCGTTCTCGGAACCCTGTGTGAATCATAACTGCGAGTACCCTGTACCCGTCTTACAGCTGCACATACCCAGTATGCGTCTGACGCGATCAATGCACGCACCCAGTACGCGTCTTCTATGACCCGATCACACAGCCATTTCTCCTTTATTCCTCTTATCCTTTTAACCATTTATTTTAGCTCAGCCTCTCTCGGCTCAGCACATTAAATTATTCCTCTTTACATTAATCTCATTATTTACTTAGCTCGGCCTCTCTCGGCTCAACCTCTCTACTCATCTCATTAATCATCTCTCTAGCTCGGCCTCTCTCTCGGCTCTTCCCTTTAAGCATCTCCTCATACCATTATCTTCTCTCGTTATCAAACTTATTACTCTATCTCTCCTACTATCCATATTCACCATTTCCTCATACCCATTCTCAATATCACTCAGCTCGGTCCAGTTCGGCCACAGATACAAATAACAAATATCAAAGCTCAAACATTTATGCACAAAGTTCATGAACGTTTATACAACATCAGCAATCAGAATAAAGCACTAAACCAATCCATCATATATATATATATATATATATCAACATATAGCATATAACAATATTCCGTATTCACCTAACATACATGTTTCTAGTTCATTTATTAGTTCCCTTTACACTTTTTACCTTTCCTTTCTCACATTAACCTAGATCCATTCCCTAATCTAACACCCACTCTTAGTACCCTTTATGAACACCCTAGAAACCCAAACTCAAGTAGAGGTAACACTCACTCCTTACCTCAAACCGTGTGAGATAAGAGTTGAGGGTTTGGGAATGGTTTTCTTGATGCTAGATCTTGGAGCTTCACACCCTTGAGTCCGTTTTCCTCCAAGCGGTCACGGGTTCCTTCAAGCTGCACACGACTCCACCAGCCACACACGAACTCTACAACAATCCAGGGACTTCAAAATGGAAGGGAAGATGGCGGAAGGAGAGTTCTCCGGTTGGGAAAAGAGAGGGAAATGTTCGTGAGTGAGAAGAGAGAAAGAAAGTGTTGGGGTTTTGTTTGCTGGATCTTTGAGAGAAAGAGAGAAAGATTTTCGAAGGAGAGAAAGGGAGTAAGAATGCAAAGTGTGTTATGGGATGTTTGGGCTCTCTTTTATTCATTTAGGGGAAATATTTGTGTGGTTAGGATTTAGTGGCTTCTTGGGGAAGCTAAATCGTATGGCCAGGATTCATTGGCTTCTTGAGGAAGCCATGAATAGTACATTGAAAGGGACATAAAGTAGTGATAATGACATAAAGTGGATGCTGGTACAACGTACGGACGACACAAAAACCAAAGGGTCAACAGCTCAACATGAGCTGGCACGAAGGAGCTAGATTGTGTCGGATAGTGTACGTCGGCTAAGACATGTCAGCTCGGTTTGTAGGAACAACAGTAGTCCGAGCCTCCATCTCGGATGATACTGTGAGGTGCGCTTAGGTCGGCTAATCCGAACTGGACAACGGGTTTCGCGTTTGGTCCCCTTTCAGCTCGGTTCATATGCACACAATCTTATCTAGCTCGGCCGAGGCCTTAATCTCACATTCTAGGTCGGCCTATGCTCATACTACCCTTCTAACCTTGTACAATTTCTAAGGCTTAATCCTATCCTTAAATAGATATTTATGTACTAAAATTATATTATTTTAACATTAATTTTCGGGATGTTACAACCAGGATGAAATTTTCCATCATGAAGGTCGCCGTAAAAATACCGCACCCAACTAGCAAAAGTATACTTGAGCGAGGAGCGTTGACTTGCTTTCTGTTCTTTGGGGACCAAATTCCCTGTACCCCTGACCTTCTGAGAGGAAGAACCTTCAGCGAGCGAAGCGCGTCGCTGTTGAAGCAACTCATGGGAATGTTTGGCACTGGCAATAGAAGCCGCTTTCAGTTCCAAAGCTAGATCAGAAAGGCTTTCATCGACCTTTGTCACGTCAAGATCGACGCTTCCAAAGGAAGGAAGCTTCAGTATGACAACCACGTCCTCCAACGTGGGAGTAAACTCACCCCAGGATGTCAGGAAGGTATGGGTTGAAGAGCACCAGCGTTGAATCAAGGCGAACAAATCATCTGGTCTTCGATTGGCGCCAATCCGAGGAGACACTTTGATTGCTTCAGCTATTCCAACCTTCTTAAGGACCTCCACGAAGGGAGGGTCACTTGCAAACACCTGGTTGATCCAGTCTTGCCAACCAGTAGTCCCACCAATACGGACATTGAAGTTCAGGTCCACCCAAGGAAACTCCGCACGGCGAAGGCGAGAACGGAGCAATGAAGGACCTAGCTCACGGTGGTCCTTGTGGTAAGAAGGAGAAGAGATGAGCTTGGCAGTGGCATCCGGAATCACCATTGCTTTAGTAGGAGGACTGTTGAGTAGGTCACCGGATTCAGGGAATGGGCCAAAAGGAAGTGTCGCCTTCACCACCGTCACCCAGTGGCAGTGACCAGGGTTTATGGGATAAGAACGAGGGCAAGGAAGGCCTTGCATGAAGCAATAAGTAATAGGGTTTGGGAGAGAGATTTCCTCCTCAGTCTCTTCAAGAGAAACGTCATCCTCGACTTCAACAGCGGGAGTTGATTTCGACTTCCCCATGATTGAAGGCAGGCAGCAGCGAGGAAAGGGGTTCAAGGTAAGAAGAAACCTGAACAAGGAAAGAAGCTCTGAGAGAAGTTCTTTACTGTTGGAAAGAAATAAAGAGGTGGAGGGAGCGTTGAAAGGATGAACGAAAAGGAGTGGTTGAGAAAAAGAGGAACTGAAGAGTTGGAAGGAGGGAGTTTTAAACTGCAGAAGGAAGTGGGAGAACATGCGAGTAACCGATGGGTACCCCTTAGTTGGCACGTGGAATGAAAAATAAGGAAAGAGGAACAGGTGACAGGGCAAGGAAAGCAGGATTTGCACTAAAAAGGAAAATCCCTTCCTTTTCACTGCAAAGGGGGCAATTGTTGATACCCCACTATTTGGAAGCCCAACATCACAAGGCCCAATTCGTAGGAAGGCCCCAAATCACCAAACAAAAATAAAAACACCAAAGACACCAGGAGAAAGCGCACGAGCATCAGGAACTACCCAAGGCGTTACGCCCGGAGCAACGGTCATCAAAGGCGTCACATACTGACGTCACGGCCAACAAGGAAGGCAAGGCGGGCTGATGTCAATAAGCACAGCGAGCCCCCCGAGCGCCCCGAGCGTTACAGAAGCTTGGGGAGAAAGTTATGATGAACGAGGGCATATAGACAAGGAGACTCGGTTCCCCAGATTGTTAAGAACATACATGAGAAGCCAAAGCATCTTGGCTTACATCATGTAGCCCCTTCTTTGAGGAAAGTGGAGAAAGGAAAGCCTTGCAAACCTCCCACTGTGAGCAATCAATGGCAAAGCTCAAAGAGGTAAAGGGACAAAATGGGTTCTGAAGAGAACAGCCACAAACAAGGAAAAGGGAAATGGACCAGTGGACCAAGTGAAGAAAAGGCAAAGACCAAAGGGTAAAGAGGACCCTATAAGAGGGAGACCTCTCCCAACGTACAGGGCATCTCAGAACGAGGGAAGGGAGACTAAGACTCCATTCAAATCAACTGAAAACCCCAAGAAAATGCAAGAGAGAGCATAGAATAGAAACTTCAGTTGAAGCCTAAGTTTCAGAACATAGAAGAGAGTGTGAGAAGCCGAAGGCGCACACCCCCCCTCACCCTGTAAAAAATCACCACTATTGTGGAACCCTCGCTCTTGTATTTGTCTCCTTGAATCCCCATTTCAAAGTAATAAAAGCCAAAAGCTTCATTAAGTTTACGAATCCATTATCTTTTCACTGATTATACTTATCGCACAAAGCGGTCGGAAACACACTCACACCGAGAAAAGTGGATAAATTTGTTAGTGACATTAGAAATGTGAAAATTTGATATACTTTTTCAAAACTATCCCTATAATTATTATTGGAACTCTAAAAAGTATTGACTTAATAGGGGTATTTGTGGAAAGTAGTGAGTAAATGTTATTGAAGATTGAAAGAATGTCTTATAAATAGGACCAAAATAAAAACCCAAAATAAAATATGTTATAAATAAGACCAGAGAAAGTATGAAATCTATAAATTAAAAAGTACCGAAGCGACAAATAAAATAAAATGGTGAGAGTAGAAAATAGAAAATAACTTGAGCTCTCAACACAAGCTCGTAGCTTTTGAAAAATATTGTTTTTTATTATCGGTAAATTAAAGAAAATTTTATTACTACTATTAAAGTAAAAAGGTTAGTCAACACCCGCACATAAAGTTTATATTTTATATTGATTTAAATATTCAAGTGGATTTCCTTTCAAAAAAAATTATTCAAGAGAATTTACCAACTTCTCGTAAAAAGAAAAACGAGCTCCTTCAAATTTAGCTCTTATATATTATAGATCATGTTTTAATGTTCATTGTCACCACCATGGCAATTATATCTTGTTTGCAGGTATTCGCAGGTAATATTCATAATGGGTCGGTTTGGGTTTACAAATTTAAATTTGTTTAGGAATGAAAACGAGTATTTTAAGACTTGTTATTAAATTGGGACTAGTTTGGGTAAGGTGGTACCCAGACTCATGGATACCCGGACCTGTTATTAGTTAAATTACAAAGATAATCTATATATATACACACACACACACACATAGTGTATTATTGTGTGTTTCGGATTTTTTTTTAGCATATCACTCATTTTTATCTTCTTTTTGTTTAGTATCCCTCTTTTACTCTATACATTATCTCTATCTAACATCCATTAATATTCATAAATTCACTCATAACGAATATCCACAAATCCGTTGAGAATCTCAGGACGAGCACAATGGATACCTGTACAGATCTTGATCCAAATATACACCAACAAGACAAATCCGAATAATGTGGTACCCAAATCCACCTAGACCCATTGTCATCTCTAATCCCTGCCCACATCTATCAGCTTTTGCTCAAAGAATATTTTGTTTCTAGTGCTCCACATAGTTCATCATATCTCAAACCAAGTTGTGTTCTATGCTTCAACTCCTTTCTTGCTATTTTGCACGACTCCATAATAACTTAAAAAGTAGGCTTATTTATGGTTTTTGTCCCTAAAAGTTCAGTGTGTTTTGGTTTTAGTCCCTAAAAGTTTGTTTAGGATCTGAAAAATATTATTGGGCTTTAATATGTTATTAAAATAAAAAGAAAAGAAATAAAGTGAAGCCCAACGTTAAGGCCCAAATGGTGACCAAGGCCCCATGATGCATCAGATACCAAGATAAGAAAGGCGTCCTCCCCCAGAGCGTCTCAACAGTGTTACCAATGGAGAAAACACGTTCCAACCAAAAACACAACAAATCTTGTTACAGTAACGTGTTTCCCCAAGGAAATGAAGACCAGAAGCTTCCTCTACAAGTATCTACAACCTGGAGCCAACCACCCCCATCAAGCATGTCACTCAAGAGTACCATTTATGGAAAAGATGCTATTTTATTCAATACCAAAAATAGTGAACTGATTGGAAAGATGCTATTTCACTCAAAGCTAAAAGGTACTGTTCATATCTCTGGCCAAGGATGAAGGAAGAAGCAACCAGTGGACAAAGAGGAGAAGCAGTACAGTGACCACTAGACCAAAAGGAGAAGAACGTGGAGACCAAGTTATTGGCCAACTATAAAAGGAGAGTATGATACAAGGCAAAGGCAATTCAAGGGAGGAGAATAGAACCCAATCAAATGCAAGGCTAAGGAAAGCCAACTCTATCAGAACCAAAGAGAGAATAAACCAAAAGGGAGGAAAAACATTGATACTGTAAACACTGTAACGTAGCATGGAGGAAGACAAGAGAAGAGCGTCCTACCAAAATTCATCATTTCTTGTCCAAACACAATCTAAATCAAGCAAATACAAACCCAGCATATTCAGAAAACTACAACGATACAACCAGAGAGAATTCTTAGGGAGTTTGGGAAGAAGAACGTGAGAGCGCCCTAGAAAAACATAATCACTGTACATGTTGTTATCTGATAACTGCACTTCCCTACCTCCTTCACACTCCTCTCCAGTATTCAATGAAGGAAAGCATCAGTTAGCAAAGTCCATACACACCAAGAAATTCCAGAACAAACTACAACGACCCAGCCTGAAGAGAAAGCATAAGAGAGAGCAAAAGGGGATAATCTTCACTGTTATTGTGTTCGGACTAATCCTCGTCGCCTTCGTGCAGGGGTGACGCTTAGGCAAGGATAGCCCGCTTCGGGAACTCCGCAGAGTGGCTTGGCTTGGAAGGCTTTTAGACGAGAAGTCTTCCCACAAGGCGTGTCAAGCCTTGGAAAGGGAAGGCGTCCCTGTTTTCATGGAGAAACGAATCTGGAAGGAACTAGCTTGTTAATGATGAGGACGCTCTCGAGTAACACGCCCAGGCCCCCTGGCCAACCTGTCTGGATCTTCTAAGACATGCAGTAAAGGTAAGTCACAGCTCCATCATGAGCTGGGCGTCCTCATCATCACTTTCAAGGTTCCTTCCTCATCCAGTTCATCACCCCTCCCAAGGAACCAGGGACGCTCTCGTCTGTTCACCGCTCCAAAGCGCCCTCCGGGGAGTTCTCAATATTTCCTTCATTTTTATTGTATTGAAGCCATTGATTTCACTAAGTTTACGAACCCATCTCTTTTATTTTGCATTCCTGTTATTTTCCTTGCAAAATACAATAAATTCCTGGCAGAAACAAAGTTATTTTGACCGAAACTAGTCCTTAATTTTTCAAATATTTTGTTTTTGATCCACTCCATTATGCAAAATCTCCAACAGACATTGCTTATACACCAATACTAATTAATAAAAAAAATGCTTGCCAACGTTGTATTTCGTGTTTATTAGACTTAGAGAAATTGTCAAATGATTTGTGTTGATATAAAAACATTGAGGTTAGATTATACTATTTATAGTGTTACACCTTGTTCAATTCATTTTAGGCTGCTGCCAAAAAGATGAAGGGGTTCACGGGCTTATCATGTAGCTAGTAAAAAGTAAAAAGTCACTCATTACGAATATAGCCTTTGGTCTTAAGGAAGTGGTTAACATACGTACTGGTCATTGGTTTGGACCAGTACGAACCGTTAAAAACCGGATGCACACAGTTTTATTATTATTAAATAGATAAAGACTTGCTATATTTACTGTTTAGTACCTCAGCTCTTTTATTATTTCTTTTACAACTTTACCACTTGACAAATAGTAGTTTATTTTTTAAATATCTTTATATGATCAACTGTTAAGAGTTAAGACCACGTTATCCATCCATGGCGACATGCTCACCCAGGGAGGGCCTTCATGGCCACCATCAGGCTCCAAAAACACTGCTACCAGTTATATATGTTATAAGCTAAGTACATACAACTCTCAACTTAGTCCAATTTACTATCATGCCTATTATTTATATGCTGGTATGCCTTTACATGAATTTGATTATGATAGATATATATGTCATGATGAAAGAAAATATGTACTATATCAGTTACTATATGTGCAGTAAAAAAAAATAAATAAAAATAAAATAAAAATATAGTTACAGCATGTGTATACTCCTTATCTTGCTAGCTTTAGAATGCCTTTTCTTTTCCTTTGATGAATTATGCATCATGTACTGTGTGTGCAATGTATATCAGTTACTGTGTGTATGTAGTTATGAAAAAATTTACAGTATGTGTATATTCATTTTCTTGCTAACTTTTGTATGTATCCATGATAAATTTGGTTTGATAACTCTAATATGATAACATGATTTAAGCAGATGTAATTACCTTGTCCTAAATAGCAACATTATCCAACATTGAGATGAATGGTTTAATATGCATGACTGTATGTTACAGTGATTTGGTTTTCTTGTGTATAAATTCATGAATGATTTCGCTCTCACAAAAAAAAAATAATTGATTAAAAAAAACAATAATTAGATGGCTCTGTACATATGAATGCTTTCTGTGTATGCCATAAATCTAGAATTAGTCTATCATGCAAGTAGTCAATATTGCCATAAACTTTGTTAACTATTCTTAACTCAACCATTGCTTTGTGTTTTTTTAAAAAAAAAACTATTCTTTTTCATGATTCCAACATGCAAACACAGAGTTTCATGTTATAAGCTGCATAGATGCTTAGAGAGCATGATTTTGAAAAAATGTTATATGAAAACAAGATCTTGGCAATTTTATGATGCATGATTGATTTTGTATATAATTGGAGAAAACTAACAAAACGGGCATGCCTAGCATGAAAATATCTGAAGAATGAAACTTGTTTATGTAGGAACAAGAAGTGACCTCTTTCTAAAATTTGAGAAGCCCTTGGTACGCTCTCAAGCCATGATATGCCAAGTTTTGCTAAGACGCTAAATGTCATGGGAGGACCGCTTCCTCCACCGAGAACAAGAAGCATCTGATCTATCCAGAATAGAAAAGCGCTCTCACCCAGTGAGAAGGCAATCAAAAGGTGAAAAGTCAGAAACCGAATAATGAAACAAAAGACAAAGTTTCAAGAGAAGTAAACACAAACAGAAAGATCAGTGACAATCAAGCAAACAAAAACCAAGCAAAGAGAAAAGATGAAATCATACTAGAAGACGACGCCCTGCCCAGAATCATCCGTCTAAAGGCGTCCTCAGTTCAGTCCCAAAGACGACGCCCTACCCAGAATCATCCGTCTAAAGGCGTCCTCAGTTCAGTCCCAAAGACGACGCCCTGCCCAGAATCATCCGTCTAAAGGCGTCCTCAATTCAGTCACAAAACGACACCCTGCCCAAAATCAGCAATTCAAAGGCATCCTCAGTTTAGTCCCAAGGGCGACTACTTGCCCACTATCATGCGGTCTGAAGGTGTTCCCCCAGTTCAGTCTCAAAGGGAAGAAAAGGAGAAGAAAATGTGCAAGTCCAAGAGCGACTTCTGAAGGCACACCATTGCCAAAGGCGCACCATGTTCAAATTCAACAGGATCAGTTAACCAAAGGCGCACCCTCGTCGGGAGCGTCCCTGTTTAGCTTCAATATACAAAATCAGTCAACCAAAGGTGCACCCCCGTCGAAAGCGCCCCTGAGCAGTTTCAAATACATCGTTCAGATTAAACAGAATCGGTCAACCGAAGGTGCACCCTCGTCAAAAGCGCCCCCTATTCAATTTCAAATACACCGTTCAGTCCAACCCAATCAATTAACTAAAGACGCACCCATGCATAAGGCGCATCCCTATAGAAGGCGCATTGAAAAAAAAAAGTGTGTTGAATCTAGGAATCCTGGAGAAAATGCAAAACAGAAAGACAAAAATTCTGAGAGCAAATTATATCAGAAGTTGAAAACAAAGGCTGACAATGAATCCGAACTAGAAAGAGGAAGGCTACCTCAAAGCAAAAGCGTGCCAGAGATGACAAGCCAGAAAGTTAAAGCAAAATCAATGCAGAGATCTGAGCGTAACAGCAAAACAAGATGCAGAGCTCATACTTCCTCTTACAATGAAGAAAACACACAGTGATCAAATGCAATAGCAAGCACATGCACAAAAGCAGACATGACAAAACTCAAAGGCAGATAAAACAAAAGACGCTTCCCCAACCAGAAAACAAAGGCGGACCTGAAAGGTGGCTATGATCACGTTTGAAAAAGACAGACGTAGAAATCAATTGAAATATCAAAAGGCGTACATGCAATACGAAGGGTGAAACACAAGTACAAAGATCCAGGAAAATATGTTGCTCAAAAACGCACTTAAATGCATAGACGAAACACTAAATCTAGTGTAAGAGCAAGTTGCAAGACAAAAGCTGGCCTAAAAGCATGCAAGAGATTGAAGCAGATACTGTCCAGAAATATGACAAAACCAAGGCGTACTCAGTTTGCTTGATGATTGAACAAACGGCCACGCTAAATTCAAGAATTCATCCCAGTCCACTATTATAAGCAAGCCAAAGCATCTTGACATAATTAAAACGAAGAAGTCTGTAGTAATGATGAACTCTTGAAGCAAGGCGCACCTGGGTATATTCTTACATCAAACTAGATGATGAAAAGGCGAGCTTAAACACAAAGTCAAGGAGACAAGCAGTATAGAAATCCAAGTGTTTGCAAACTGATAATGGCAAGAAAAGCAGCAAAAAGAAAGAAAAGTAGCACCAATGACAAGAGGTGCTACCAAAAAAAAGAGATGGGAAGATGGGAAGATGATGATAAAATTGAGTGAAAGTACCAAAGACTTGCACAAGTAGCTCCCTGATAAAGCGCCCAGTTATTTGCGCTTTGAAAAAATTGCACCCTGATATGCGCAAGAGCGCCCTGATATGTGCAAAAAACTTAAGTTGCACCCTGATATGTGCGAAAGCACCCTGATATGTGCAACCTAAGTATAAATCAAGAAATTGCACCCTGATATGCGCAAGAGCGCCCTGATATGTGCAAAAAACTTAAGTTGCACCCTGATATGTGCGAAAGCACCCTGATATGTGCAACCTAAGTATAAATCAAGAAATTGCACCCTGATATGTGCGAAAGCACCCTGATATGTGCAACCTGAATATAAATCAAGAAATTGCACCCTGATATGTGCGAAAGCACCCTGATATGTGCAATCTAAGTATAAATAAAAAAACCGCACCCTGATATGTGCACCCTGTGCACCCTGATATGTGCGAAGCCCCCAGTTATTTGCGCTCTAAAAAGAATAAAAATTGCACCCTGATTTGTGCTCCGATAAGCGCCCTGATTTGCGCTCTGAAACTACACCATGTTTTGTGCAACCTGAAAAGCGCCCTGAAAACTGCACCCTGTTTTGTGCATCCTGATAAGCACCCTGATTTGTGCTCAGAAAAACGTTCATATTTGCACTCTGTTTATGCCAAAAGCTGCACCTAGACTGAATATTGCAAATACTCAACAGCAAAATCCCAAAGTATCAAAGAATTGCAAAACTCACAAGAAGTCAGCCTCCAGTAAAGGGAAAAGGTTACAGTCAGATTGACGGAAAAGCACATTCACTGTCATGCAAAAGAAAGCAAGCCTTACAAAGGGGCTAGAAGATATCCAAAAATACACAAGAACCGCAAGCAACAAGCAAAAGCTGCAAGAATCACAAGTGTACAATTCAGAATGTAAAAGAAGAGAAGAAGGAAAAAGAAAAGGAAAAGAAGAAGAAAAAGAAAAAAGAAGAGAAGCATTTAACAAAGAAGTACACAAACAAGTAATCTTGAAGCTCCAAAGGAGATTCTATTCAAAGGAATCCCATTCAAAGAAGCAAGAAAACCATATAGCATGACAAAGACTTCAAGTCAAACGAAGGTCATTCCTCAAAAAGTCAAGTTACAGCATGATAGAAGCAGAGAAGGCAAAGCCATTCCTCCAAAGGCTAAGTCAATATAGCAAATACAAGGGTCCTATAAATCCAGTAAAAGGAACAGTGGAGCAATAAAATACAAAGGTCCCAGACTGATGAAGCAAAAGCAAAAAGCAAAGTGTTTTAGACAGACGCAACAACTAAATCTTGAACAAAGTGCCCAAAGAAGAAGCCTTGCAGCATAAGATTCTTGTTGAGCGTCCAGTTCAACATCCACACTTGACAAGTCAGTAGTAACTTTGGACAATCTCGCAGACAAGTCATTAATCAGATTTCCTAGCTCAGCACGACGCTCTACCAAATGTTTCTTATTTACTGCCAAAGCCTCTACATCTAAACTTGTCAAGTCGGCAGCAAGGATGCATGATGCTCCGCCAAGTCTTTTTGCTACCAAAGCATTGGCATCAAAAGTACCACCCTGACCTTCCATTTGCTTGAGGATGCCCTCGATTCAGGAACCTGAATACTGGTGAAGCCTCAGCAATTGCAGAAATCAAGTAAAGAGGACTTCTGTTCCCAAAAGAAAGCATCAATATCATGAGCAGTGGAGAGTTTTGAGCACCTTCAACATAATGATCAAGCAACCACAAAATGGCAGCATCAAAGTGGCAGAACACAAAAATACCAGTATGTCACAAGCTGTGAAAAACAACAATAACGCAGAAAAGAGAGATTGCATGATTCGAGTCTTGAAAGGTGGATCAACAACGACATGGAATAAAGCCAAGTCTAACGAAAGGTGAAATAGCAGAATGCCAAAACAGTGATGCAATCAAAATACAACAGCGTGCTTGAGACAGCACAATTACCAAATCTTGAAGAAGGCGTCCTGTGATGAACAATTATCAAATCTTGAAGAAGGCGTCCTGTGATGAAGTTCTGCAGACATCCTCAGATGCATTAGATGACAAACCGCAATAACAAGCAATACATCAAAGCTTGTACAGTATGAAAACGATCCAATTCAAGAGCATAATCCAAGGTTTCCAAAGGCAGAATTATCAAAACGACATGGTGAAAAGTACATATTTCAGCATCAGAGCAGCATAGCACAAAGTGCAGAAAAGTGAAGTTCAAGTCAGTACTATCAAAGCAAGTAACCGAAATTTCCAAGAGTCAAGTATACTAAAGCGGCACAAAACTCAGCGACCACAAAGGCGCACAAGTTTTTAATAGAGGTATCAGTGCCTTCAGCAGTAGACATAACATGACAAAAGCAACAAGCGTAAGATCAGTAACAAAGTAATTCTTTCAAGCTCGGTCATGAGTGCCACCCAAGGCACGCTGCAAGACAAGAAAAGTTTCCTCTATTTTAGTCACCGTCCGCCTTCATGATAATTGAGGGATGCTGACTCTCTCTTCAGGCAATACAGATTATCAAGCCAATAATCAAAACACAATTATACCTCCCAAGTTGGTCACTCTATTCATTCAACAGAGAAGGTGTTCAACGCAGAGGAAAATACTGAAAAATCTGAAGATTCAGAAGGCACAAAGTACAGATAGTTGAGTTTGAGTATGGAACTCAAGCATAAAGAAACAGACAGCAAAGAAGTTTCAGAAAACAAATCAAGAATTCGAAGTACAAAGAAGCAAAGTCCACCAAGTCATTGATCAGTATGCAAGGTAGCACAATCCAAAGGCGAGGTTGCACATGCAATAGAAAGAAGAGCCCGCTTCCCTTACAAATTCACAGAAAGAAGATCAAATTGAATGAGAAGCAAGTGAAAAGACAAGATTCAGTTCACAAGGGGGCTGACCCCTCATATCATATGTATATGCAGAAAGCAACCATGCACCACCAAGGGCGCCTTCATGGTGTCTGAGCTGACAAAAGTTCAATAGTGGTACGAAGCTTGAAGCGTCTCCAAAGTCCACATCTTGATGTGCAAATACCCACAAAAGAAAGAAATGCAAAAACAAAGCAAAGCAATAGCCTAGAGAATCTTAAAATACACTCACTAAAGGCGACATGGCACGACAGTAGATGACGCTCAACAAAGGCCAAAAGGGGTGAATCTATTCTGTAAGCATGAATCAATCTCCAAGAGGTACAACAAAAACGAAGGCGGCTTTGACGAAGATAGTCCTACCCAAGGTGGCCCTATCGAAGGCAAAAGGCAAGAGCATCGCCAAGACCAAGTAGTCAATGATGGCGCTATTGATGGCCAAACATACAAGTAAAGAAGCTTACAAAATCACAAGCAAAGAAAAGCAAAGAAGGCGCATTAGGACGCCCTCAAGGAATGAAAAGCATAATCAGATACTCACATGCAGCGAAATCATAAGAAGCAGTTATAGTTTCCGACGCCTTTCAAGCCAAATGGAATCAGAAACGAGTATCAAAAGCAAATCACAAAGCGCAGTAATGTTCCTAAGCAAAATGAAACAGATACTAGAAGACTCTGTCCATTCAAAAAAATCAAAGTGAATCCAGTCCAGTAGTCAGCGAGCGCAATCCAAGTGATACATGAGTACCAACGAGCTGGTAACAAGTTTTAATCACAGAAGCATTCACTCATGAGCACTCATGACATTCATTCACGCATAACACTCGTGACATTCATTCATGCATGACATTCATGGCATTCATTCACGCATAACACTCATGATATCCATACATGCATAAAAGCATACAAGAGCTCGAGTATCAGGAGACAGCACAAAACTAGGGGGCTTGCCCTTCCAGAAGAAATCTATCTCCAAGATGAATTCAAAAACACCTTGGGAAGTTTCTGTTTGCTCTCAAAATGTATTCTGAAATATGAAAACACATTTATCTGCTAACGAGTTTTGTGCAGAATTAATAGTCACAGGAAATGAAGTTGTCAAAATCAACCCCGACAGAAAAGCAAGAAGTACAGTCACCTTCCAGGAAGTTTTGCATCAAAGAGAAAAAACTTTTCTCTTTCATGCAAAAGGGGGCTATTGTTTAGGATCGGAAAAATATTATTGGGCTTTAATATGTTATTAAAATAAAAAGAAAAGAAATAAAGTGAAGCCCAACGTTAAGGCCCAAATGGTGACCAAGGCCCCATGATGCATCAGATACCAAGATAAGAAAGGCGTCCTCCCCCAGAGCGTCTCAGCAGTGTTACCAATGGAGAAAACACGTTCCAACCAAAAACACAACAAATCTTGTTACAGTAACGTGTTTCCCCAAGGAAATGAAGACCAGAAGCTTCCTCTACAAGTATCTACAACCTGGAGCCAACCACCCCCATCAAGCATGTCACTCAAGAGTACCATTTATGGAAAAGATGCTATTTTATTCAATACCAAAAATAGTGAACTGATTGGAAAGATGCTATTTCACTCAAAGCTAAAAGGTACTGTTCATATCTCTGGCCAAGGATGAAGGAAGAAGCAACCAGTGGACAAAGAGGAGAAGTAGTACAGTGACCACTAGACCAAAAGGAGAAGAACGTGGAGACCAAGTTATTGGCCAACTATAAAAGGAGAGTATGATACAAGGCAAAGGCAATTCAAGGGAGGAGAATAGAACCCAATCAAATGCAAGGCTAAGGAAAGCCAACTCTACCAGAACCAAAGAGAGAATAAACCAAAAGGGAGGAAAAACATTGATACTGTAAACACTGTAACGTAGCATGGAGGAAGACAAGAGAAGAGCGTCCTACCAAAATTCATCATTTCTTGTCCAAACACAATCTAAAGCAAGCAAATACAAACCCAGCATATTCAGAAAACTACAACGATACAACCAGAGAGAATTCTTAGGGAGTTTGGGAAGAAGAACGTGAGAGCGTCCTAGAAAAACATAATCACTGTACATGTTGTTATCTGATAACTGCACTTCCCTACCTCCTTCACACTCCTCTCCAGTATTCAATGAAGGAAAGCATCAGTTAGCAAAGTCCATACACACCAAGAAATTCCAGAACAAACTACAACGACCCAGCCTGAAGAGAAAGCATAAGAGAGAGCAAAAGGGGATAATCTTCACTGTTATTGTGTTCGGACTAATCCTCGTCGCCTTCGTGCAGGGGTGACGCTTAGGCAAGGATAGCCCGCTTCGGGAACTCCGCAGAGTGGCTTGGCTTGGAAGGCTTTTAGACGAGAAGTCTTCCCACAAGGCGTGTCAAGCCTTGGAAAGGGAAGGCGTCCCTGTTTTCATGGAGAAACGAATCTGGAAGGAACTAGCTTGTTAATGATGAGGACACTCTCGAGTAACACGCCCAGGCCCCCTGGCCAACCTGTCTGGATCTTCTAAGACATGCAGTAAAGGTAAGTCACAGCTCCATCATGAGCTGGGCGTCCTCATCATCACTTTCAAGGTTCCTTCCTCATCCAGTTCATCACCCCTCCCAAGGAACCAGGGACGCTCTCGTCTGTTCACCGCTCCAAAGCGCCCTCCGGGGAGTTCTCAATATATTCTTCATTTTTATTGTATTGAAGCCATTGATTTCTCTAAGTTTACGAACCCATCTCTTTTATTTTGCATTCCTGTTATTTTCCTTGCAAAATACAATAAATTCCTGGCAGAAACAAAGTTATTTTGACCGAAACTAGTCCTTAATTTTTCAAATATTTTGGTTTTGATCCACTCCATTATGCAAAATCTCCAACAGACATTGCTTATACACCAATACTAATTAATAAAAAAAAAATGCTTGCCAATGTTGTATTTCGTGTTTATTAGACTTAGAGAAATTGTCAAATGATTTGTGTTGATATAAAAACATTGAGGTTAGATTATACTATTTATAGTGTTACACCTTGTTCAATTCATTTTAGGCTGCTGCCAAAAAGATGAAGGGGTTCACGGGCTTATCATGTAGCTAGTAAAAAGTAAAAAGTCACTCATTACGAATATAGCCTTTGGTCTTAAGGAAGTGGTTAACATACGTACTGGTCATTGGTTTGGACCAGTACGAACCGTTAAAAACCGGGTGCACACAGTTTTATTATTATTAAATAGATAAAGACTTGCTATATTTACTGTTTAGTACCTCAGCTCTTTTATTATTTCTTTTACAACTTTACCACTTGACAAATAGTAGTTTATTTTTTAAATATCTTTATATGATCAACTGTTAAGAGTTAAGACCACGTCATCCATCCATGGCGACATGCTCATCCATCCATCCATGGCCACCATCAGGCTCCAAAAATTTTAAGGTCCCATTTATTTTTTTAGTAGTATTTTTATTTTAAAAAAATTAATAATTCCATATTTTTTTTGTCTATCTTGAAATTCACATTTCCAAATTGAAGCTCCTATTGATGCTACAGGGAACTCAAGCCTAAATGTAAGCAACAAAATTCACATTCCCTTATTTTATTTAAATTAAATAAATTTTTTACAGCTCATACACTAACATTTGCTATACCAGGAAATACAATCAATGTCAAGCAAAAATGATCCACAAGGTTTCATTACCCCTGATATGAGTTTAAAGAAGAAGAAAAATATCATCACAGATTCAGAACAGGATATGCTTGGATTGAGTGAAATGCCTACCCCAAAATTCTCTTCAACAAAAACTGGTTCAAGAATTAAGCAAGAAAAAAATTAGTTTACTATCTCATCAATGGTAGCAATTTTATAGTTTCATATTCATACATATATATCATAACAATTCACATTTCCAGATTTAATTTCCATTGACTTTGATTGACAAGAATTAAACAAAAGCATTGCATTAAACTGATATATCCATAATCCATTCAACAAGTATTTATGACTTTATTGTTTATACTATTGGAATGAAATTTGCTTCTCCTTTTACAATGTGAAATTGCAGGATATCAAAAGAAGACTTTTTGCTGTTGAAGATGAAGAGTAGCAGAAAAAACACAAACAATTCTATATTCTTCATTGTATAATTATTAAGTTGTAATTACTTAAAATTATCCTGTGGACATGTACTTGTGCTTTTTAACTTTGGCATCCATATCACTAAACTCACAACCCATGCACACGTAGTCCATATTAGCATATTATTATCGTTCTTCTTCAAAGTCTAATGGATGCATTTAAGGATACATTAGTTGTGATTTTGATTTACTTCATTTCTAAATTCTACCACTTTCCATGTGGACTTCATAGATTTAGGGAATTCTTTTTATGCTTAACACCTTTTGAAATATGACTATGTTTACCATGTTTAATTCTTAGTAGTTTCATCATTTCTTCTAAACATTCGCTTTAACTTTTTCAATTGAACTTTTGGTTTCTATAGTTTTACACACACACACAAAAAAAAAAAAAAAACTACATTATTCATACTAAATTTTCTTATAAGAATTCAACAATAATTTAACATAGCCTTTTTAAAAGTAATTACCTATTTCGTATTTCTCCCGTGCATTGCACGGGCTTGGGAACTAGTTTATTTTTTAAATATCTTTATATGATCAACTGTTAAGAGTTAAGACCACGTCATCCATCCATGGCGACATGCTCGGCCAGGGAGGGCCTTGATGGCCACCATCAGGCTCCAAAAATTTTAAGGTCCCATTTATTTTTTTAGTAGTATTTTTATTTTAAAAAAAATTAATAATTCCATATTTTTTTTGTCTATCTTGATTTATTTTTTTCATTTGTTTAGTTGACTTATAAACAGGTGATTTACAGGAACAACATAATTTAAAGATTTTTTTTCCATCCAGTTCCCAAGTGCTATTTAGGTATATTCGGATCTGATCTGGATCGCGTGTCTGGCTATAATAGGTGACTCTCCCAATGTAACACCCTATATAATAATTACCCTTAAAACCCAAAATTTAGGATTTAAAATTTCTTTTAAAACGAATATGATAATTGTCAACGTAATATTTCCTTTCATTAATACGAAAACATCAGAGTTCTAAAGCGGAAGACTTTAATTCGAACAAAGCATAAAAAGTTCAGTAACAGATACACCGAGTTCATATTCAAAATGCAAGTTCAATAAAAGTTTAGCTCGGTCAACTGGCCGAGGCCCATCTAGGCAATCCGAAACCAAAAATACAAAAGAGTGTTTTAGCTCGGCCCAACTGGCCGAGACCCAACAAATTCTCCGACTCTATATAACTTACTCTCCCTGTGAGGGAGAGTGAACCTGCTCGGCCGGGGACTGCGTCTGTTCGGGCTCAGTACCTGAAAAATGGTAAGGAGGTGAGCATTACACAGAACTTAAATAAGCAGTTTCTAACATGCCATACCAAACTACTAAGCCAAACACAAGTAGTCAATTAGCACATAAATAACAAGTAATCAAACCATATATCACATGTATACATCATCATTCAACTCGGTTCACATCATACAATCTCATTTAGCTCGGTTCACATGCATACAATCTCAAATAGCTCGGCTTACATCATTATCCAGTTTATCAATTACCTATTAGTTATACCTCGGCACAACCTACTATTTCCCCTTATACCCTTTCCTTACTTCTTACACTCAGCTTCTCGGTCACTATTCTCTTACCTCGGTAAACTATCTCTATCTCGGATTCATCACTCATTATTCCACTTTTCATAGCTTAAAATCTTTTACTCTTCTCGGATGCATACACCCAATGCATGTCTTACACCATTTAAGGTCGGATGTCGGAGTGTCCATAACTGCGAGTACCCAGTACCCGTCTTACAGCTGCGCATACCCTGTATGCGTCTGACGCGATCAATGCACGCACCCAGTACGCGTCTTCTATGACCAGGTGTAACACCCTATATAATAATTACCCTAAAACTCGGAAGTTAGGATTTAAAATTTCTTTTAAAGCAAATATGATAATTGCCAAAATAATATTTCTTTTCATTAATATCAAAACATCAGAGTTAATAAAGCGGAAGATTTAAGTGCATCAAATACATAAAGTATAAGTTTAGCTACATTCAGTTCGGCCAATCAAAAATATAAAACATTGTTTTTAGCTCGGCCCAACTGGGCAAACCGAAGTCAAAATATACAAAAGGTAGTTTTAACTCGGCCCAACTGGCCGAGACCCAACAAATTCTCCTACTCTAAATAACTTACTCTCCCTGTGAGGGAGAGTGATCCTGCTCGGCCGGGGACTGCGTCTGCTCGGACTCAGTACCTGAAAAATGGTAAGGAGGTGAGCATTACATAGAACTTAAATAAGCAGTTTCTAAAATGGCATACCGAACTACCAAGACAAACACAAGTAGCCAAGAAGCATATAAATAACAAGTAATCAAACCCATATAACACATGCATATATCTTCATTAGCTCAGTTCGCATACACACAATCTCATTTAGCTCGGCTCACATCCTACCATCTCATCTAGCTCGGCTCACATCCTACCATCTTATCACCTACTAGCTATACCTTGGTTCACATTCTCTTACCTCGGATTACCGCCTCTACCTCGAACTCATTACACATTATTCCATTTTCACATAGTTTACAATCTTTTACTCTTCTCGGATGCATACACCCAGTGCATGTCTTACACCATTTAAGGTCGGATATCGGAGTGTCATCCATAATTGCGAGTACCCAGTACCCGTCTTACAGCTGCACATACCCGGTATGCGTCTGACACGATCAATGCACGCACCCAGTACGCGTCTTCTATGACCAGGAGCACCACCGCCGATCATTCTATGGAGTTAAGGAGAGCCCATAACTGCGAGCACCCAGTACTCGTCTTACAGCGGCGCACCTCGGCGACTTACGCGATCAATGCACGCACCCAATACGCGTCTGCTATGACCAGGACCACATCCCACCGGTTCCGTTCTCGGAACCCTGTGTGAATCATAACTGCGAGTACCCAGTACCCGTCTTACAGCTGCAAATACCCAGTATGTGTCTGACGAGATCAATGCACGCACCCGGTACGCGTCTGCTATGACCCGATCACACAGCCATTTCTCTTTAATTCCTCTTATCCTTTTTAACCATTTTAGTTCGGCCTACCTCGGCTCAACCTCTTAAGTCTTTTAACCGTTATTTAGCTCGGCCTCTCTCGGCTCACCCTTTAACTGTTTCCTTATTCCATTATCTTTTCTCACTATCAGACTTATTACTCTATCTCTCCTACTATCCATATTCACCATTTTCTCAACCCATTCGCAACCTCTCCCAGCTCGGCCCAGCTCAGCCACAGATATGAATAACAATTATCAAAGATCATAAACATTTATACACAAGGTTCATAAACACTTATACAACAACAACAATAAGAATAAAAGAATTCAACCAATCCATCATGTAAACACCAACATATAGCATAAAATAATATTCCTCCCTACTTCAAACTCATGTTTCTAGTTCATTTATTAATTCCCTTTACCCCTTTTACCTTTCCTTTCTCATATTATCCTAGATCCATTCCCTAATCTAACACCCACTCTTAGTACCCTTTATGAACACCCTAGAAACCGAAACTCAAGTAGAGGTAACACTCACTCATTACCTCAAACCGTGAGAGATAAGAGTTGAGAGTTTGAGAATGGCTTCCTTGACCTTGATCTTGTGAGTTTCACACCCCTTGAATCCTTTCCTCCAAGCTGCCACGAGCTCCACCAGGCTGCACACAAGCTCCACGGCGGTCCAGGGACTCTAGAACGGAAGAGAGAAGACGGCGGAGGGAGGGTTCTCCGGTTGGGGAAAAGAGGGAGGAAGAAGGTGGGTTGGGACTTTGCTGGAACTTGAGAGAAGGAAATGAGAGAGAGAGAGATTTTGAAGGAGAGAAAGAGAGTGAAAATGCAAAGTGTTGAGTGTTGAGTGTTTGGGGTTCTTTTATTCATTTAGGGAAAACATTTGTATGGCTAGGATTCATTGGCTTCTTGGGGAAGCTAGAATGTATGGCCACGATTCATTGGCTTCTTGAGGAAGCCATGAATAGTACATTGAAAGGGACATAAAGCAATGATAGAGACATAAAGTGAATGATAGTACATAAAGTGAATGACAAGGACAGTGTACGGATGGTACGGTTCCCAAAGGGCTACAGCTCAACATGAGCTGGCACAGAGGAGCTAGGACGTGTCGGCTTAGGGTACATCGGCTCGGCATTTAGGAACAGCAGTAGTCCGAGCTTCCTTCTCGGATAGGAATGCGAGTTGAGCTGAGGTCGGCTAGTTCGGCTTGACAACAGGTTCCGTGTCTATGGTCCTACACCTACATTCTAGGTCGGCCCGTGCTTCCTATTACCTCATTACCCTTATACAATTTCTAAGGCTTAACCCTATCCTTAAATAAATATTTACTTATATTTAAATTAATTGTATTATATTATTATTAATATTTCAGGACGTTACATTTCTCTCCCACTTACAGAAATTTCGTCCTCGAAATTTAGTCGGTATTGAACAGTTGCGAATATGACTGCTTCATCTTCTCCTCGAGTTCCCAAGTAGCTTCCTCCACATCTTTCCGATTCCAGACGACTTTGACCAATGAGATTTCCTTTCCTCTGAGTCGTCTGACCTGTTTGTCTTCAACTCGGACTGGTAGGACTTCGAAGGTCAGATTGTCTCTTAGCGGCAGCTCGTCCACTACTATCACATGTGAGGGGTCATGAATGTACCTCCGAAGTTGCAAGACATGGAAAACATCATGGAGCTTAGACAAGTGCGGAGGTAGAGCAATTCTGTAAGCTACTGGTCCGACCTTCTCCGATATCTGGTATGGTCCGACAAACCTAGGGGTCAACTTATTCGATTTGATAGCTCGGCCAATCCCAGTTACAGGGGACATACATGATCCCCCTCGATGAAGTTCAAGGGTTTCCTTCTCTTATCGGCATAACTCTTCTGTCGGTCTTGTGCTGCTTTCATCTTTCCTTGTATCATTCGGATCTTCTCGGTTGTCTCATGCACAATATCAGGACCAATCAACAAGTTTTCTCCTATCTGGAACCAGCATAACGGTGTCCGACATTTCCGACCATACAATGCTTCGAAAGGAGCCATTCCGATACTTGAATGGAAACTGTTGTTGTAGGTGAATTCGATCAATGGCAATAGTGTTTCCCAGCTTTCCGACTGTTCAAGCACATATGTTCTCAGTAGGTCCTCAAGAGTCTGAATGGTGCGCTCGGACTGTCCATCTGTCTGAGGATGATAAGCAGTGCTAAACCTTAGCTTTGTACCCATAGCTTGCTGCAAGCTCTGCCAGAACCGAGATAAAAAGCGGGGATCACGGTCCGACACAATACTGCTCGGAACACCATGGAGTCTGACAATATCCTTTATGTACAATTGCGTCAGCTTCTCCAAGCTGTACTTCATGCTGATCGGCAGGAAATGAGCACACTTTGTAAGTCGGTCCACCACAACCCAAATGGCTTCCTGCCCTGATCTTGTCCTTGGTAGACCTGATACAAAATCCATCGAAATGTTGTCCCACTTCCAGTGAGGGATCTCCAAGGATTTGAGCAATCCCCCCGGTTTCTGATGCTCGATCATGGCTTTCTGACATGTCAAACATCGAGACACATAATCGGCCACATCGGTCTTCAGCTTCAGCCACCAAAACAACCTCTTCAGATCCTGGTACATCTTTGTGGCACCTGGATGAAGACTCATCTTCGTCTTGTGGGCTTCTTCCATCAACTCTCTTCGGACTTCAAAGTCCATGGGGATGCAAACTCTGCCTCGAAATCGTACGAGACCATCAGGTCCTTTAGTGAAGTCGGGCTCATCCTTGTCTCCGGCTCTTTCTAATAGCTTCTGGAGTTCTAGGTCGGAAGCCTGTCTTTCCTTGATGAAACCCACAAAATCATTGGTTACTTGCAGCATTTCCAAGACAACACTGTTTTCCTTTTTCTGTATGCCGAGGTTAAGATCACTGAACTCCTGCATCAACTGCATCTCTCGGACCATCATGTTGCTCAAATGAAGACTCTTCCTGCTCAGTGCGTCGGCCACCACGTTGGCTTTTCCAGGGTGATAGTGCAAGTTGAAATCGTAATCTTTCAAGAATTCCACCCATCTGCGCTGCCTCATGTTCAGTTCTTTCTGGTCGAACAGGTAGCCGAGACTCTTGTGGGCACTGAACACTTCAAACTTAGTGCCATACAGGTAATGTCTCCAAATCTTAAGGGCGAACACCACTGCTGCCAATTCGAGATCATGCGTGGGGTAGTTCTGCTCGTGTTGCCGAAGTTGCCGATAGGCATAAGCCACCATTTTTCCCTGCTGCATCAACACACAGCCGAGACCCTGCTTCGAGGCGTCACAAAATACGTCAAAGGCTTTGGTCGGATCGGGCAAGATCAACACGGGCGAGCTCGTCAACCTTTTCTTTAGCTCTTGAAAGCTCTTCTCACACACCTCGGACCATTGGTACGGGGCATCCTTTCTGGTTAACGACGTCAACGGTAGTGCCAGCTTAGAAAATCCTTCAATGAATCTTCTGTAGTACCCTGCAAGCCCGAGGAAACTCCTGATCTCAGTTACCGAGTTGGGTCTCTCCCACTTAAGCACAACTTCCACCTTGGAAGGATCAACTGCTACACCTTGCTCGGATATCACATGTCCAAGGAAATGAACCTCGTTGAGCCAAAAGCTGCACTTAGAGAGCTTAGCGTAGAGATTCTTATCCTTCAAAACCTGCAACACCGTTCTCAAATGCTGCTCGTGTTCGCTCGGATTCCGAGAGTAGATGAGGATGTCGTCGATGAAGACTATCACAAACGAGTCCAGATAGGGTCGGAAAATCCTATTCATGTAGTCCATGAAGACGGAAGGAGCGTTGGTAAGTCCGAAGGGCATAACCACATACTCAAAATGTTCATACCTTGTTCGGAAGGCTGTCTTCGGAATGTCTTCTTCTCGGACTCGGATCTGGTGGTATCCCGATCGGAGGTCTATCTTTGAGAACACCGACGCTCCCTTGAGTTGGTCCAATAATTCGTCAATCCGAGGGAGGGGATATTTGTTCTTCATCGTTACCGCGTTGAGCTTCCGATAGTCAGTGCACATTCTGAGGCTACCATCTTTCTTTCTAACAAATAAAATCGGGGCTCCCCAAGGTGAGACGCTTGGTCGGATTAACTTCTTGGCCAAAAGTTCTTCTAGCTGCTTCTTAAGCTCTTCTAGCTCGGGAGGTGCCATTCTGTACGGAGCAATTGAGATCGGGCCAGTTCCCGGAAGAAGGTCTATACTGAACTCTACTTCCCTGTTCGGTGGTAAGCCAGGCATTTCGTCCGAGAAAACCTCTGGAAATTCTCCGAACACAGGAATTTGGTCTAAGGTTGGTTCCTCTGTTATCTCTAACTTCGCAACAGAAGGGCCACTAAAGATTACGGTCTTTTCTCAGCAATCGAGCAAGACATGGTGTTGAGACATCCAGTCCATGCCAAGGATAATATCTAGCTTGGTTAAGGGTAGACAAATCAAATTGACTTTAAATTCTCTGCCTAATACTTGGATAGGACATTCTAGACACATTTTAGAGGTGATTACAGAAGAATTGGTTGGGGTAGAAATGGATAGTTTGTAAGGCATTTCTGCTGGGGATAGTTTTAGTCTGTTCATACAGTCAAGGGAAATAAAAGAATGTGTGGCTCCACAATCAAATAACACAGCACATGTAATGCTGTCTACTTGACAAGTACCTCGGATCAGCTCGTCAGCATCAGTCACCTCTTCACCATCCATGGTATAAACTTTGCCCCTCTGCATTGGTTGGTTGACACCGGTCTGTTGAGCCTTGGTTACATTGACCTCTTCCTTCACAATATTCTCGGTACACCGAGCTGCAAAATGACCAGGCTTGCCACATCGGAAACAGGATCCCCTTGCTCTGGTCGAATCCAGACTCCAGCATTCACCCCTGTGTTGTCTCCCGCAATGTTGGCATATTGGATAAGGGCCGGGAACAACCACCATCTGACCATCGCTCCTCGGAGCTGTTGACATCCTGGAGTTCGAATTCACATAAGGAGCAGATCTCGGAGCAATTCCTTTTCCCCTGATCGGCCCCACTGTCTTTTGAGCCGACCTGCTCCTCTTCCCGTCAGCTTTCCTCTTAAGCCCCTTCTCATAGGTGCTAGCCATGTTCACCAGTTGCGAGAGATTGGCCACGTTTTGATATTCAAAATCGAGCCGGATATCATCACGGAGACCAGACTCAAACTTGATGTACTTGGTACGCTCATCAGCATCTCGGTAGCTTCCTGAATAACGGATCAGATCTTCGAACTGAGCGGCATACTCCCCAACGCTCAAGTTCCTCTGTTCCAGCTTGAGAAAAGCGAGCTCCTTCTCTCTCCTTACATCCTCGGGAAAGTACTTTCCAAGGAAACGAACTCGGAACAGATCCCTAGTGATGACTTCATTAGCCGCCTCCAGTCCTCGGCTCTGTTGATCCCACCAGTGCTCGGCTTCACTAGCCAGCACAAACTCGGCCAACCTCACCCTATACTCATAGGGCGGTTGCAGAGATCGGAAAATCTTCTCAATGTCCTGGAGCCATCTCTGAGCTCCATCTGGATTATAACCCCCTTCGAACCGAGGTGGTTCGTTCTTCCTAAATCGGCTCATCCAGTCAATCTCGACCGGAGCCGGAGGTTGAGGCTGAAGGGCTGCAGCTGCAGCTGCTGCGGCTGCGGCGATGTTTTGAGCGAGGTTCTCAGCCTGGTTCTGCTGAGCCTGCGCTTGGTTCTGCTGTAGTTGAACCAGAGTTTCCAACACAGCAGCAATTCGGTCGTTATCAGGTCGTCTCCCAGCCATGCTGCTCGGTCATGGAGAGAAAGCCAATTAACCACCAAAAAGTAAAAATATATACATATATATATATACATAAACATATACATCTCTAAGCTCTACTATCTAACCTAGCCTTCTAGACTTTACTCATTTGTCACTCTCTTGGTGAGTGACCACGGGAGTCCGTTGCAACTCCAATAGGCCGAGGACAACTGCTCTGATACCAAAATGTAACACCCTATATAATAATAACCCTAAAACCCGGAAGTTAGGATTTAAAATTTCTTTTAAAGCAAATATGATAATTGCCAAAATAATATTTCTTTTCATTAATATAAAAACATCAGAGTTAATAAAGCGGAAGATTTAAGTGCATCAAATACATAAAGTATAAGTTCAGGTACATTCAGTTCGGCCAATCAAAAATATAAAACATTGTTTTTAGCTCGGCCCAACTGGGCAAACCGAAGTCAAAATATACAAAAGGTAGTTTTAACTCGGCCCAACTGGCCGAGACCCAACAAATTCTCCTACTCTAAATAACTTACTCTCCCTGTGAGGGAGAGTGATCCTGCTCGGCCGGGGACTGCGTCTGCTAGGACTCAGTACCTGAAAATTGGTAAGGAGGTGAGCGTTACACAGAACTTAAATAAGCAGTTTCTAAAATGATATACCGAACTACCAAGCCAAACACAAGTAGCCAAGAAGCATATAAATAACAAGTAATCAAACCCATATAACACATGCATATATCTTCATTAGCTCAGTTCGCATACACACAATCTCATTTAGCTCGGCTCACATCCTACCATCTCATCTAGCTCGGCTCACATCCTACCATCTTATCACCTACTAGCTATACCTTGGTTCACATTCTCTTACCTCGGATTACCGCCTCTACCTCGAACTCATTACACATTATTCCATTTTCACATAGTTTACAATCTTTTACTCTTCTCGGATGCATACACCCAGTGCATGTCTTACACCATTTAAGGTCGGATATCGGAGTGTCATCCTTAACTGCGAGTACCCAGTACCCGTCTTACAGCTGCACATACCCGGTATGCGTCTGACGCGATCAATGCACGCACCCAGTACGCGTCTTCTATGACCAGGAGCACCACCGCCGATCATTCTATGGAGTTAAGGAGAGTCCATAACTGCGAGCACCCAGTACTCGTCTTACAGCGGCGCACCTCGGCGACTTACGCGATCAATGCACGCACCCAGTACGCGTCTGCTATGACCAGGACCACATCCCACCGGTTCCGTTCTCGGAACCCTGTGTGAATCATAACTGCGAGTACCCAGTACCCGTCTTACAGCTGCGCATACCCAGTATGTGTCTGACGCGATCAATGCACGCACCCGGTACGCGTCTTCTATGACCCGATCACACAGCCATTTCTCTTTAATTCCTCTTATCATTTTTAACCATTTTAGTTCGGCCTACCTCGGCTCAACCTCTTAGTCTTTTAACCATTATTTAGCTCGGCCTCTCTCGGCTCACCCTTTAACCGTTTCCTTATTCCATTATCTTTTCTCACTATCAGACTTATTACTCTATCTCTCCTACTATCCATATTCACCATTTTCTCAACCCATTCGCAACCTCTCCCAGCTCGGCCCAGCTCAGCCACAGATATGAATAACAATTATCAAAGCTCATAAACATTTATACACAAGGTTCATAAACACTTACACAACAACAACAATAAGAATAAAAGAATTCAACCAATCCATCATGTAAACACCAACATATAGCATAAAACAATATTCCTCCCTACTTCAAACTCATGTTTCTAGTTCATTTATTAATTCCCTTTACCCTTTTTACCTTTCCTTTCTCATATTATCCTAGATCCATTCCCTAATCTAACACCCACTTTTAGTACCCTTTATGAACACCCTAGAAACCCAAACTCAAGTAGAGGTAACACTCACTCCTTACCTCAAACCGTGAGAGATAAGAGTTGAGAGTTTGAGAATGGCTTCCTTGACCTTGATCTTGTGAGTTTCACACCCCTTGAATCCTTGCCTCCAAGCTGCCACGAGCTCCACCAGGCTGCACACAAGCTCCACGGCGGTCCAGGACGTTACACCAGGAGCACTACCGCCGATCATTCTATGGAGTAAGGAGTGTCCATAACTGCGAGCACCCAGTACTCGTCTTACAGCGGCGCATCTCGGAGTCTTACGCGATCAATGCACGCACCTAGTACGCGTCTGCTATGACCAGGAACACATCGCATCGATTCCGTGCTCGGAACCTTGTGTGAATCATAACTGCGAGTACCCAGTACCCGTCTTACAGCTGCGCATACCCAGTATGCGTCTGACGCGATCAATGCACGCACCCAGTACGCGTCTTCTATGACCCGATCACACAACCATTTCTCTTTAATTCCTCTTAGTCCTTTTTAACCATCTTTTTAGTTCGGCCTATCTCGGCTCACCCCTTTAACCATTCCCTTTTTCCCATTAACTTTTCTCATTATTGGACTTATTACTCTATCTCTCCTTCCTTCCATATTTACCATTTTCTCATACCCACTCTCAACCTCTCTTAGTTCGGCCACAGACATAAACAATGAATATCAAAGCTCATAAACACTTATACCACAACAACAATATGAATAAAGCATTTGACCCATCCATCATGTAAATATAAGCATATCATCGAAAAATAACGTTTCTTCTTTGTAGAATCAAAGAGATTTTGATGATGTCAAATATATATGCTTGGCAGAATCAATGATGTTGATAATGTCAAGTAAAATAGAGCTCGGCGTGGGATCAATGTCAAAAGCGCCAGATGTAGTTCTGCGCATGCATTCCGCCAAAGGCAGAAGCTCGGATATCTGCTTCTGAAGTTTCAGCTCGGATTGAGCTTGGCTCTTGATCACGGCGAAAGATCATCCAAGTTTGAAAGCTCAGCTCTTCACAGTACGCTCGGATATTGATCAGCTCGGAACACGCTCAAAAGGCTCTGAATATTGAACTAAGCCACATTATGAGAAAGATCAAATTAGCTCGGATTGAACACGCGCCATGAGCAAAGAACAAAGCTTGGATCTGTTACTTCAAGTTTCAATTCTCGTTGCCGAGAAAAGCTCAAGGCTCGGCAACACAAATCTCAGACCAAGCTCTAACAAAGTTCAAAGCTCGGCAACACCAATCTCAGACCAGTCTCGAACAAAGCTCAAGCTCGACTGTCTCTGTTCACTCTTCAACAACACATCTTCTTCAACCTTCGGACTCTGCTCAGCTGTGTCATACCTTTTATTACCGTTGAGTCTGGGAAGAAGTTCTAGGATTTTAACTGCGACACTGAAACAAGTTTGAAATTCAAAATGAGTTAAAATCAAAGGTTGGTGAAGGGTCAACATCACTGCTCTGCTGTCAAAAAGTAGCCGTTGAAAACCCCATGGCTTTTCCGTACAACTGTCTCTTTCACATTTCTGGAAAGGCAGAGAAATGCTTTCTGCCGTATGACTGTTTCTCTCTCTTTTCTGGAAAGCAAGAGATTATAAATAGGGGTGCTTTCAACGGTTACAAAGTGACATTTCTAGGAACGACTTTCTGTTGCTACTCATTTTCATTTTTCCTTGAAAAACAGAGCAGAATCAAAACTCACAGAAAAAGAAAAAGTGCTTTTGGATTTTCACAAGAACTTAGAGATCTTAATCTTTCAAATCCTAACTCTAAGTTCAAAAAAACTTTTTCTGTGACAACCCTTCATAAAATCGACTCACTCTTGAACTTCACATCTTCATACTCAGTCAAAGAGTGCTTCGAATTGGAGCCATTCTCATTCATAAATCTTGTTCGTTGTAGTTGCTAGAGTGGAAAGCTGGTCTCTGATCGAGAAAGCTTTTCCGTGGTGAAAAGGGTCCAAAGAGGTTCTTTGGTCATCGATTTGTCGTGGGTAGGTTGTCACGAGTTTGGTAAACTCGGTTGACTGGATAGGTTTAGAGGGGTGGTCTCTTGTAAATCCTTTGTAACCCAGAAAATCGATTTTTAGTGAAAGCTCTCTAAAAGGTTTTTTAGAGGGGATTGGACTAGCTCTCAGGGTGAGAGTGAACCAGGATAATTCTGTGGTGTTAAGTTTTATTTCTTTACTGCTTTCTTATTGCTCGGCTTGCTTGACTGGTTATCCGCTGGCTTAAGCATCAAGCTTTTAATTTACTCTGATAGCTCGATTTTTGGGTGTTGCTCGGAAAGCTCAGTCTTGAAGCATCTGTGTTAATCGATTAACCAGTTTATTCATCTGGTTAATAAATTAACATTGTTTGCTCGGCAGCTTGGTTAATCAATTAACCGTGACTGCTTGGATAGAGCTTGAATTTTATTCAAAACCGAGAACAACAACTTAAACTATTTTCAAGAAATCGAAAAATTTCCATATCACTTTCAATCTCCTATTCACCCCCCCTCTACTCGATTGTTAGGCCTCTTGTTGGTTTCCAACAAGTGGTATCAGAGCTCGGTCGAAAGATCGAGTGTAAAAACTTTTTCGAAAAGATCCTTGAGGAAACCAAATGGCTACTAACAATCCCTTCGGAGGTGAAGGCTCTTCCATAAACAGACCACCACTATTCAATGGTGAGGGTTATGCTTATTGGAAAGCTCGAATGAAAATTTTCATTGAAGCGATAGATATAATCATGCAATCAAAAGAGATCAATCAAAAGATATTCACTACCCTCTAAGAGACTCTACCGAAACTCATAAACTAAGAGACTTGAGAGGCTAAAGATAAAACAATAAAACATAAACTACCAAACTAAGTCTTCATGAGTTGGCTCTCTCTTCTTAACTTGATGTTTGTTGTTGCTTGTTGAGCTTGATCTTGATCAACACATTTGTAGCTTGTTCAAAACCTTTTGGCATTTATCAAAACATTCTTCATGGATCTTACAATCTCCCCCTTTTTGAAAATGACAAACATGTTTTGAAATTATGAAGTTCATTGAAGTTGTTGATGCTTGAACCATTTGATCACTTGGTGAGACTCTTGCTCCCCCTCAATTTATGCTTTTGACATTTGAAATCTAATTGAGATAAAAGCTTGATTCTCCCCCTATCTCCAACAACTTTGCTCAACCTACATAAAAACAACAAAACAAACCTTTCTCCAAACAAATATACCATTTCTCCACAAAATAGTCAAAACATACTATTTCTCCCCCTTTGGCATTATCAAAAAGAAATATATACCAATTGAAATATAAGATCTAAGCCAAAATAGAGAGATTAATAAGATATAACAACCAAAGCATGATAATCATCTAATGATTACTCAATGATATCAATTATAACAAATTGTATACCAATAACATGATACCAATTGTAAAATAATTGTAAGAATTTGATACCAATAGTATTTTCTCAATAGTATAAACAATATCACATTATAAGAAATAATACCAATTGAGAGAACTATGAGCAATATCCAACAATATCAAATTGAAGATACCAATTGTATAATATCGAATGTTACCGATTTGTAGGATTTTCTCCTTAATACCAATTGAAGAAGCAAATGAATGAATAACATATAAAAGTCCTTTTGCTCTTCAATCATACCTACAAAACAATCATGCTTTGCCTTTTGGTATCCAAATAGTCTTGGATCCATTTTTGTTAGTGTAGGGACTCTCACCCTTTTTCATCCAAACAAAATCTCCTTTAGGTATACCATGCACTTTAATATAACACACATTTAAAGTATGTCCATGATGTAAATTCAATGCTCCAAATTATGATGATTATATTTTGATGATGACAAAGTAATTAACAAATAGTGTCTTGAAGATATTGCAACATCAACAAGTCAAGAAAAGAAGACAAGTGCCCAATCATTCTCAAAAGATATTATTGTAATTTCTAGTTTATGTTGAGAATGGTTGAGAGTGGGTAGAAATAGTTAGTCTCTTCTAGGAATAAAATTTTATATGACTATTAGGTTGAGATTAACCAAAAATTAATACTTGAGAAGAAGAATAAAATTGAAAAAAATAATTTTTCCATAACTGATCAAAATACTCGAGTATTTTGATAAAAACTCGAGTATATGATCGAGTATTTTTAAACACTCGAGTATTTGTGCCAGGTCAGCAAAAATGACCGTTAGTCTTGTTGGCGCACCAGATCATTTTTGACCGACCAAAAAGACTCGAGTATTTTGTGAAAAACTCGAGTATATGATCGAGTATTTTTTAAACACTCGAGTATTTGTGACAGGTCAGCAAAAATGACCGTTGGTCTTGTTCGTGCACCAGTTCACTTGTGACCGACCAAAAAGACTCGAGTATTTTTGGAAAAACTCGAGTATTTTTGTCCAGTCAGCAATATGAACGTTGGAAGATACTCAACAGCCAAGAGAGGCTATATGAGTCTCATCCAATCCCAGAGAACTCAAGAACTTGAATTGTAAAATTCTTTTCGAATTTGTGCAAGAACAAACAAGACAACAACACACTTTGATTACAAGCTTTCATAATTTCCTCTTCTCAAGTGTTAATTCCCAAAAAGCTCAACTTAACACTCATATTGTTATTTTCATTCCAAGTTGAGTTTTAGGTCTCAATTCGTACATTGAGCTGTGCTTATTTATGCTAATCCATTGTGAGATTAGTAATACACATACCAAAAGGCTTGGTTATTGGAAGTCTTGGATTGTTCCCAAGCAAACCCTAAGTGGCTTAGGGTATTAAAGTCTTGAGAGGTTCTCAAGCACAAGACTAGGAGGTTCCTAGCCCGGTGGAGTTTCTTGAAGGGAGTTCAAGGAAGCTTTGTGAAGAGTTCTTCAATCACCGGAATCAAATTGGGGTAGAAATCAAGAGTTTGGTACACTCTTGAAGGGTTAGGTTGAGTGAGGCCATTCTCAAGCAATCCTTTGTAATTTCTAGCAATTTGATTAGTAGAAACTCCTAAGTGATTCTTAGGGGGACTGGACTAGCTCTCTAGGTGAGAGTGAACCAGGATAAAATTGCTTGAGTTTTGGTTTATTGCTTTTAATCTACTTTCTAGCTCAATTTACTTTAATCATTTCAAGCTATTAGAATTTATACAATTAGGTAGCAAGCTCAAGTAATTATATAGTTAAAAGTATTTTAAATTGCTTGCTATTCTGTTGGATAAGTTCCTGCTTAGTATTGAATTGATTTGAGATAAGTTGCTGAATTTTCGTTTCTGTTTTTAACTGCTATCTGATAGGAAAAACTCGAGTTTATTGAGAAAGACTCGAGTTGTTCATCACTGAAAAACTCGAGTATTTCACAAAAGACTCGAGTCTTTTGTGTCTGATTCCAGAAAATTCAGTCTTAGCTCCATTCTTCAATTATCATTCGAAATATTTGGTATTAGTGCTTCAAATTACTATTCACCCACCCTCTAGTAATTGCTTAGCCCGCTTGTTGGTTTCCAACAAGTGGTATCAGAGCTCGGTCGAAAGATCGAGTGTAACAACTTTTTCGAAAAAGATCCTTTTTGGAAACTAAATGGGCTCTAGCAATAACTTTGGTGGAGTAGGAGCTTCAATAAACCGTCCTCCACTATTTAATGGTGAAGGATATGTTTATTGGAAAACTCGCATGAAAGTTTTCATTGAAGCAATTGATATGGATATTTGGGATGCAATTGAAAATGGTCCTTTCATTCCCAAAAATAAAATAAATGATGAAATTGTTGAAATTCCAAGGGGTAGCTGGAATGATGATGAAAAGAGAAAAGTCTCATTTGATTTAAAAGCTAAAAACATCATCTTTTCGGCTCTATCTCATGATGAATTTTATAGAGTTTCCCAATGTAAATCGGCAAAAGAAATGTGGGATACTTTGCAAGTAACACATGAGGGAACAAGTGAGGTTAGAGATGCAAGATTAAATTCTCTAACTCACGAATATGAATTGTTCCACATGTTGCCAAATGAAACCATTAGTGACTTGCAAAAGCGATTCTCACACATTGTTAATCATTTGATTTCCTTAGGAAAAGTATTTCGTAATGGTGAAACTACTAACAAAATTCTAAGATGTCTTGATAGGAGTTGGCAACCCAAGGTAACCGCCATCAAGGAATCAAGAGACATAAATAGCATGGACTTGGCCACTTTATTTGGCAAACTCCAAGAGCATGAGATGGAACTTATAAGACTTGGGATGCATGAGGAATCAGACAAAAAGAAGAAGGGCATGGCACTCAAAGCTTCAACTAAAGCTATAAAAGAAGTAGAAGAATGCTCTACAAGCGAAGATTCCGATGGAGAACCAACTCAAGAAGAATTTGGAATGTTTGTGAAACGCTTCAACAAATTTTTCAAAGGGAAGAAAGGTGTCTCTTCATCCAAATTCAAGAGAACCAAAGACTCCAAACAAAGAGAAAAGAGTACCAATGATGGAGTCAAGTGTCATGAATGTGGCGGGGTTGGTCACATTAGAATGGAATGTGCCACATTCTTGAAGAAGAATGACAAGAAGACACAAGAGACCAAGGGGAAGCGTGCATACATTGTTTGGGATGCACCGGAGAAGAGCAATGAATCATCTTCAAGTAGTTCCGGTGATGAAAATGCAAATCTTTGTTTCATGGCCAAGAATCATCATGAGTCTTCATCAAGAGCTAATCATGACATGGGTGAAAGTGATGATGAGGTAACCTCTAGCTCTTCTTGTTCTTCTTCAAACTCCATTTCCTATGATGATTTGCAAGAAGCTTACAATGAAATGTTATTTCAATTTAAAAGGCTTACTAAAATTAATAAGGAAAAAGGAAAGAAAATTTTGGAGTTTCAACAAGAAATTAATGAATTGCAAAAATCTATAAATGATTTGAAAATTCAAAATGAATCCTTGGAACTTATTAATTCTAGTCTTCAAAGTGATTGTGCAAATCATGAGGAGATTATCACTCCATGTGAGAGATGTGATGAACTTGAAAAAGAAGTGAAAGATTTGAAAAACAAACTCACAATCTCACATAGTGATAGAGACCTCAACCGGTTATTGAACTCTCAAAGACATAATCATAACAAAACCGGTTTAGGATATGTTCATAAGAAGGACAAAAAGTACAAGGTGGTTGGAACATTTTCTAAGAAAAATTCATCAAAGAGACCAACTTGTACTTATTGTGGAAAAGTTGGACATATCAACATTGAGTGCCATATTAAAAAGTTTGAAATAAAAAGGGGCACTTATATGTGGATTAAGAAGGGAGAAAGTCCCAACACTAACCCTAAGGGACCCAACATTGTTTGGGTGCCCAAAATGAACAAGTGATTTCATTTTGTAGGTGTGCCTTCGAACAGGAAAACAATTGTGGTATCTTAATAGCGGATGTTCGAAGCACATGACGGGAGGTAAGCGGCACTTCATCAAGCTTACTCCAAAGGAAAAGGGTTATATCACTTATGGGGACAACAACAAAGGCAAAATCCTCGGTATTGGTAAAATCGGAAACTCTTCAAACTTGATTATTGATAATGTGCTCTATGTTCAAGGATTAGAACATAATCTCTTGAGCATAAGCCAATTATGTGACATTGGTAATCATGTAGTTTTTACCTCTACCCATTGCCTCATTAAAAGTGACAAAGATGATTCAATCAATTTTGTTGGTAGAAGGTCAAATAATACTTACTTAGTTGATTTGAACAAAGTCACTTCTTTGGTATCCACTTGTTAAGTGAGCAAAGAAGATGACACTTGGTTATGGCACCGTAGGACTGCTCATATAAATGTAAATCAATTGAAGAAAATACAATCTAAAGATCTAGTAGTTGGTCTACCAAAGCTAAATTTTTCTATTGAAGTTTTTGTTCTCCTTGCAAGAAATGTAAACAAACCAAAAACACTTTTGGATCAAAATTAGTGATGTCCACATCAAGGCCATTAGAAATGCTTCATATGGACTTGTTTGGACCATCACAAGTAAAAAGCTTTGGTGGCAACTATTATGCATTGGTGATTGTTGATGACTTCTCTAGATTTACATGGACTCTATTTTTAACTACTAAGAGTGAGACCTACAAATTTTTTAAACATCATGTCAAACTTGTGCAAAACCAAGTAAATCAAAAAGTAATTATTATTCGTACCGATCATGGTGGTGAATTCGAAAACCACAAATTTGATAAATTTTGTGCTAAAAATGGTATTGAGCACCAATTCTCCGCACCAAGAACTCCGGAACAAAACGGAGTGGTAGAGCGGAAAAATAGGGTGCTAGAGGAACTTGCCAGAACCATGTTAAATGATTCTCAAGTACCTCAATATTTTTGGGCCGATGCCGTCAATACGGCTTGTTATGTTTTAAATCGTGTTTTGATAAGGCCCTCGTTGAATAAAACCCCCTATGAACTTTACAAGGGAAGAAAGCCAAACATATCTCATTTTCATGTCTTCGGATGCCAAGTTTTTGTTTTAAATAATGGAAAAGAACACCTTGGCAAGTTTGATTCCAAATCCGATGAAGGCATATTTTTAGGCTATTCTTCTCATAGTAAAGCTTATAGAATTTTCAATAAAAGAACTTTAACTATTGAGGAATCAATTCATGTGGTTTTTAATGAGTCTTCGAAAGAAGATAGGGTTTTATGTGATGCTAGTGAAGATGGCATTGATTTTTCAAAAGAAGAAAAAGAAAAAGGGAAATCAAAAGTTGATGAAGGAGAAGTAAGAGAAGAACTTCCTCCAACTTGGAAATCGGTCAAGGATCATCCTATAGACAATGTCATAGGAGATATGTCAAAGGGAGTACTTACTCGTAGGTCTATTCAAAACATTTGCCACTTTGTCTCTTTTGTTTCTCAAATTGAACCCGATTCAATTAAAAAGGCCATTGAGGATGATTATTGGGTTCTTGCTATGCAAGAAGAATTAAACCAATTTGAAAGAAATGAAGTTTGGGATCTAGTCCCTAAACCCAATGATCATACCATAATTGGTACTAAATGGATTTTTAGAAACAAACTTGATGAATCCGGGTTGATTATAAGAAACAAAGCTAGACTAGTAGCTCAAGGGTACAACCAAGAGGAAGGTATCGATTATGATGAGACCTTTGCTCCGGTGGCACGTCTTGAAGCTATCCGAATTTTACTTGCTTATGCTTCAATCATGAAATTCACTTTATATCAAATGGATGTCAAAAGTGCTTTCTTGAATGGGTTTATAAATGAAGAAGTGTATGTAAAACAACCCCCCGGCTTTGAAAATAGTGAATTTCCAAATCATGTTTATAAATTGAAAAAGGCACTCTATGAATTGAAACAAGCTCCTAGAGCTTGGTATGATCGATTGAGTTCCTTTTTATTAGAAAACAATTTTCAAAGAGGGAAGGTTGATAATACACTATTTATTTATAAAACCAAAGATGACACATTGTTAGTAAAAATCTATGTTGATGATATTATTTTCGGAGCTACTAATGTGTCTCTTTGTAGAAAGTTTTCAAATTTGATGAAAAAGGAATTTGAAATGTCAATGATGGGAGAACTCAAGTTCTTCCTAGGCTTACAAATAAAGCATGTCAAGGAGGGGATATTTGTGTATCAAGGGAAATATTGCAAAGAGCTCCTTGAGAAATTCGGATTGGACAAATGCAAGGAAGCCTACACTCCAATGAGCACATCATGTTATCTAGACAAGGATGAACAAGGTACACCGGTTGATGTTAGTAAGTAAAGGGGTATGATAGGTAGTCTCCTATATCTCACTGCATCTAGACCGGATATTATGTTTAGTGTATGCATGTGTGCTAGATTTCAAGCTAATCCTAAAGAATCTCACCTATCTGCAGTTAAACATATATTTAAGTATTTAAAAGGAACAATTAATACTGGTTTATGGTATCCTGCAGATGCCAATCTTAGTTTAGTTGGTTACTCGGATTCCGACTTCGCGGGATGCAAGCTTGATCGGAAAAGCACCAGTGGTACTTGCCATTTCTTGGGAAGTTCATTGGTGTCATGGTTTTGTAAAAAGCAAGCTTGTGTCGCTCTTTCTACCGCCGAAGCGGAATATATCGCAGCCGATAGTTGTTGTGCTCAACTGTTATGGATGAAACAACAATTATCGGATTTTGGTTTGAAACTTGAAAATATTCCAATTAGATGCGATAACACGAGTGCAATTAACTTGACTAAGAATCCGGTATATCACTCGAGAACTAAACACATTGAAATAAGACATCACTTTTTAAGAGATCATGTACAAAAGGGTGATTGCACAATTGAATTTGTTAGTACCACAAATCAATTAGCCGACATTTTTACAAAACCTTTACCAAGGGACACCTTTTATCATATTAGGAGAGAACTTGGTATTTTAGATGAAGCTAACATAGGCTAATTGCATTGTGTGTCATTATTTTTGGAAAATCACCAAAATTAGTCTTACTCTAATGTGTTGATGATTCGTGGTTAAATTGTCCTTGGTAATATTTGAATTTGTATGCTTTAATTGTGTGTGATTCTGTGCTGTATTCCAAGTTGGTAGTGAAGCATTTGTGTTTGAGTTGCATTTGGTCTTTTAAAACTGAGTTTTTACTCTCTGTTCTGTCAAAATACTCGAGTTTTCCTAAAAAGACTCGAGTATATTAATTCAAAATTAAATCCGTTTTAAATTGGAAAAGTTTTAAATCAGGGTCTGATGAAAATACTCGAGTGTTTTTCAAAACACTCGAGTCTTTCGAAACCTTCAATTTTTAAACGTTCAGGCAAAACTCGAGTTTTCCACAAAAACTCGAGTATTTTGAGACTTCCTGATTTTTGAACTTTCGGACCAAACTCGAGTATTTTCCAAAAACTCGAGTGCTTTGCAATTTCCTGCAATTTGAACTTTCGGACCAAACTCGAGTTTTTCAATTTTACTCGAGTTTTTCTGGGGAATTCTGGGCTGAGTCACGAACGACTCGAGTTTATTATCAAAAACTCGAGTATTTTTCAAGGAACAACTCGAGTTTTGTTAAATAAACTCGAGTATTTTGGGTCTGTTATATATACTCCCAGCCGCCCCAAACTCGAGTTTCACGAACTTTTCTCTCCTCTCTCTCGGTTTTATCATATATTACACCACACAACTCCGATTTTACTCAAATTTTTGCCAAATATTACTAGTTTTGCATCCTCTAAACACTTTTCTACCTTTATTTCAACAAATTTTACCACTTTTCAACCTCAAATCCGTCACCCCCTTTTAAAACCCTAATTTCAAAAACTCCAATTTTCACATCAATTCATCTATGGCTTCTTCATCTGGCAAAGGAAAGAGAGTAAGGATTGCTGACTCATCTTCCGAGGAGGAAATTTCCGACTACTATCAAGAGGATGAACGCTTGGAAAGGATGGAAGGCTTTGCCACCAGAGAATTCGGAGTAATCACATGGATCAATAGTACTTTCCTTGAGAGTAAGGGTTTCCATTTTGTTACTAACCTTAGATATCAGAAACTGATTCAATTTCTGGAATTTCATGGACCTATATATCCTAGGTTAGTTAGAACATTCTATGCAAACCTTAGGCTAAAGGACAATGTCATAGAAACAATGGTTGAGGGTGTTCATTTTAAAATTAGCACTAAGGACCTCTTTGTAGCTTTTGGGACTACACGGCATGGGGACAATTCTCTAAAAGCCGACGCGGACGGAATTTTCCAAAGTTGCTTGCGCCCCGGTCGTGTATGGACCGGAGGCATTAAGCATTCATCATATATGTCTGTTCCCACTAGGGTGTTGCACTACATTGTTTGTCATCAGTTAGTGCCTCAAACCTCACCAAATTATGCCAAGCCCACAAATAATGAACTTAGGCTTCTTAGTGCCATTCTGAATAATGAGAAGCTGAACTGGAGTCGCATAATTTTGGATAGAATGCTCCTTGCTACTAAGTCTAAACACCCAAAAACCCTGCCTTATGCCATGCATGTTTGTTATCTGTTGAGTTACTTCAAGGTGCCTATCCCACGCAATGAAGAGAAAAAGACTCTTCATGTGAACCAGCATTGCCTCAACAAAGGCACCTTGAGTCACCAGGACATGGCATTCCATGAACCCTCTGGCCAATACTTGTACCGATCTGATATTGCTGAGCTAGAGAGGGTTGCGAATGCTGCAGCTCAACAAGGGATGGATGCCCAACAGATGGAAGAGGAAGCTGCTGCATTTGCCCAGGCTGAAGAAGGGGATCCTATTGATCAGATTAATTTTGATGACTTCACTGGATCTCAATCTGGGTTTGACAACTCGGGCTGGAGAGAGGATGTGATCACACGACTGGACACTTTAGATGGGAGAATGGACTCCCTTGTGCATGCTTTGGACAGCCAGCGTGATGATATTGTTCGCCTCGACACTAGGATGAGTGCAGAGTCTGCCATGTTTTATTCCCACTTGGATTAGCACTCGGCACAGATAAATGCCCGCCTGGACCAGCAGTCAGGGGAGATGCACCGCCGGTTTGATGAGATGATGGCGGCCTTCTCTCGTTTCTATCCTCCTCCGATGATCCAGCCCCTTCCATGTTTTGATGCTGCAGCTTATGGATTTTCTATTTTAGTTTTCTCTTGCATTTTCTGTACTTTGAAAACTTGGTGTTTTTAAGTATTTTGGGTTTATTATTATGTTAATGAATTTTAATGATATTTTGATGATTAATGAATTTGATTTTCATTTTGCTGTTTGTGCAAAGCTTCAGGGGGAGCTCTTTATTGTCTTTATTATTTCAGTTCATTTTGCATCTTTGGTTATGGGGTTTTCCAATTATGCACCTCTCCTCCCTTGATCTTTTTGGTGTATGACAAAAAGGGGGAGAGATTATACACTTGTTGCACTTGTCTTGTTTCTTTGTTGCACTTGTCTTGTTTCTTTTCATTATATGGTATATACTCTAATAACTGTTGAATACCTTAATACCATAGGCTTTGTGCTAAAGTTAAATTGTCATAACATCTTGCACAAGCTGAATTTTTAGACAGGTGAAAAGAATCATACAGTGAGGGGGAGTTGCATTTTCAAGTGGATTTAAGCTCAACAAATGGTACAAGTGTCAATTATTTTGTCATCACCAAAAAGGGGGAGATTGTAAATTCAATGCTCCAAATTATGATGATTATATTTTGATGATGACAAAGTAATTAACAAATAGTGTCTTGAAGATATTGCAACATCAACAAGTCAAGAAAAGAAGACAAGTGCCCAATCATTCTCAAAAGATATTATTGTAATTTCTAGTTTATGTTGAGAATGGTTGAGAGTGGGTAGAAATAGTTAGTCTCTTCTAGGAATAAAATTTTATATGACTATTAGGTTGAGATTAACCAAAAATTAATACTTGAGAAGAAGAATAAAATTGAAAAAAATAATTTTTCCATAACTGATCAAAATACTCGAGTATTTTGATAAAAACTCGAGTATATGATCGAGTATTTTTAAACACTCGAGTATTTGTGCCAGGTCAGCAAAAATGACCGTTAGTCTTGTTGGCGCACCAGATCATTTTTGACCGACCAAAAAGACTCGAGTATTTTGTGAAAAACTCGAGTATATGATCGAGTATTTTTTAAACACTCGAGTATTTGTGACAGGTCAGCAAAAATGACCGTTGGTCTTGTTCGTGCACCAGTTCACTTGTGACCGACCAAAAAGACTCGAGTATTTTTGGAAAAACTCGAGTATTTTTGTCCAGTCAGCAATATGAACGTTGGAAGATACTCAACAGCCAAGAGAGGCTATATGAGTCTCATCCAATCCCAGAGAACTCAAGAACTTGAATTGTAAAATTCTTTTCGAATTTGTGCAAGAACAAACAAGACAACAACACACTTTGATTACAAGCTTTCATAATTTCCTCTTCTCAAGTGTTAATTCCCAAAAAGCTCAACTTAACACTCATATTGTTATTTTCATTCCAAGTTGAGTTTTAGGTCTCAATTCGTACATTGAGCTGTGCTTATTTATGCTAATCCATTGTGAGATTAGTAATACACATACCAAAAGGCTTGGTTATTGGAAGTCTTGGATTGTTCCCAAGCAAACCCTAAGTGGCTTAGGGTATTAAAGTCTTGAGAGGTTCTCAAGCACAAGACTAGGAGGTTCCTAGCCCGGTGGAGTTTCTTGAAGGGAGTTCAAGGAAGCTTTGTGAAGAGTTCTTCAATCACCGGAATCAAATTGGGGTAGAAATCAAGAGTTTGGTACACTCTTGAAGGGTTAGGTTGAGTGAGGCCATTCTCAAGCAATCCTTTGTAATTTCTAGCAATTTGATTAGTAGAAACTCCTAAGTGATTCTTAGGGGGACTGGACTAGCTCTCTAGGTGAGAGTGAACCAGGATAAAATTGCTTGAGTTTTGGTTTATTGCTTTTAATCTACTTTCTAGCTCAATTTACTTTAATCATTTCAAGCTATTAGAATTTATACAATTAGGTAGCAAGCTCAAGTAATTATATAGTTAAAAGTATTTTAAATTGCTTGCTATTCTGTTGGATAAGTTCCTGCTTAGTATTGAATTGATTTGAGATAAGTTGCTGAATTTTCGTTTCTGTTTTTAACTGCTATCTGATAGGAAAAACTCGAGTTTATTGAGAAAGACTCGAGTTGTTCATCACTGAAAAACTCGAGTATTTCACAAAAGACTCGAGTCTTTTGTGTCTGATTCCAGAAAATTCAGTCTTAGCTCCATTCTTCAATTATCATTCGAAATATTTGGTATTAGTGCTTCAAATTACTATTAACCCCCCTCTAGTAATTGCTTAGCCCGCTTGTTGGTTTCCAACACATGAGTACCACAATAGAAACATGTTGGTGCATTTGAAAAATCAACCTTTGAAAAATCAACAACATTTCTATGAGATTTACTCTTAGCATTAGTATAACCCAAACCAAACTTGTTTGAATTTTCTCTTTGAAAATTTAACAATGTGCGCAATCTAATATCACCATTTGTGAAACTTGCAAGCTTATTTTTCAAAATAGCATTTTCATCTTTAAGCAACTTGCAATCCTCACAATCAACCACATTATTCAATCTACTAGCACAATCACAAGAAGAACTAGCATAAATGAGATCAAGAGTTTCATTTTGAAGATTAAGCTCATCAACTTGTTTTTGAAGTTCTAAAATCTCTTGTTGATGTTTCAAAATGAGCTTCTTCCTTTCAATATTTTTTGAAGCTAGTTTCTTAAATTGTTCATGCATTTCTTCATAAACATTATATAACATTTCATATTTGGAAGAAATTTCGGATTTAGTAAGACTTGCATCGCTTTCATAGCTTTGCTCACTTGATTCATCATTTGAACTTTCCTCTTCTTCTACTAGAGCTATCAAGTTGAGACAAGCGGCTTCTTCATCATCCGAAGAACTACTAGTTGTGCTTTTCTTGTCTTCTTCATCATCACTATTCCAAACTATGTATGCTCTTTTGTGTTTTGCATTTTTCTTCTCTTTCTCCTTCTTCTTGAGATACTTAGAACATGCATACTTGAGATGACCGGGCTTTCCACATTCATGGCAAACTATACCTTCTTTTGATGTCTTGGTCTTGTAGTGTGGGGGATCCTTCTCTTTACTTTTGTTCTTGTTCAACCTTCCTTTTCTCCTTAGAATCTTATTGAACTTTCTTAGTAGAAGCTTCATTTCTTCTTCATCAATGTCCGAATCGGAGTCTTCATTATCATCATTATCATCATCATCGGAACTCTCTTCCTTTTTATATGACCTTTGAGCTTTAAGAGCAATTCCTTTTCTTTCTTTGTTCTTGTCCGTGTGATGTCCCAGACGGTGAAGACCTCCAAGGGTGTGGGAGATGACCTTCGAAGGAGCCTCTGTCTAGGGTTAATATGTGATGTTTGGGGGAAGTCCTCAGATGGCTAAGGGAAAGAGCCAAGAAGCAACCCTAATCACTGGTGTGTGAGGATGGCAATTAGGGTTAGAGGACATACCTGAGCCCCATGTAGTACGGAGCTACTTATAGGGGGAGCTGGTTGCCCTAATGGGCCTATCTTAGGCCCAAGTAGGGCCAGCCTGTACTGAGCTATGAGTGGATAGACTGTCCTTGTGGATAAGGTGGTGAGCTGTCCTTGTGGATAAGAAGGGAGACGTCATCATGTCCTTGGTGTCGGACTTGGGAAGGTGTCAGACTTGGGGAGGTGTCGGACCTGGGTTGGAGAGTGAGGTCGGCCCGTATCTGGCGTCTGTTCGGCCGTTGAGTATCGAGCTCGGCCCAGAGCATAGAGGGGTGAGAGCATGATATCGGCCTGTGTCTGATGTCTGTTCGGCCGTTGAGCCTTGAGCTCGGTCAAGCATACAGAAGGCCTGCTAAGGGGTCCTTAGGACTTTGGCGAGGTCGTCTGAGGACCTCGGCTAGGCCGAGTCCACCACATAAGCCCCCCAGCTCATTCAAGGCCAACTGAGCCTTGTTCCGAGGTTCTGGTTTAGGACCTTTTCCCAAGTCCGCCTCATAAGGGCCGAGTTCACCACATAAGCCCCCCAGCCCGGTCAAGGCCAGCTGAGCCTTGTTCCGAGGTTCTAAGGAGTTCCGACGTTGAGTTGTCAAGAGCTGGATTCAGCTGTCCTTGATGTCCTTTCGTTACAACGGAGCAAGTTTGACAGCTGTCTACTCGCCAGTACCGAGGTGACGTTTACTTTTACTCGATCTGACACGTGTCAGAAATCGCGACCCTCGAAGCGTCACCATCATTGTCACCATCATTGGATTTTCCGTTGTCGCGCGCCACGTGTCTTAATGTGCGTGGCTGTACGTTGGGTTGGGCTTTTTTGGGCTAGGCCCAAACTTCGAATTTGAGGGGGAAAACGGTTTCCCTTCTTCCACTATCCCAGGAAACCGCTTCTCTCTCTCTCTCTATCGCACATTCTCTTTCTCTTTTGAAAACAGGAAGCCTTCTCTCTCTTTTGACAGAAGCATTCCCATTGAACCCTATTCCTCTTCTCCACCCATCGCTTTCTTCATCTTCAGTGGCAGTGACTCCTTTTCACTTTACAAGTTTCGATTTCCTTTACTCCCCTTCTCCCTAAGGTACTGTTACACTTGCTTTTTTCTTTTTTGTTTTTGTTTCCTTCTTCTCTCTAGCTCTTTGCTTCTTTCTTTACTTCTTTGTGATTTACACGGTGGGGGATTAGAATTTCTGGTTTTTGGCTTCTGTTTTCATGGCGGTGGAGTTTTCCCGTCGGGTTTTGGGGCTTTGATTTTGGGGGATAGGGCTGGGGTTTGGGGTTTTTCTACATTCAGGTGTTTTGATTTTGGGGTTTATTCCTGGGGTTTGGCCTTTTTTGGGTTAGGCATGTTTTGTGGTTTTTGGAGAGTTCTTGATTCATGTTTTTTGTTTATTTTTCAGAAATCCAAAGGAGTGGATTTGGTTCAGTATGAGTAGGGAATGGTTTAGGAAGTGGGCTGGGGTAGTCTCCCTATCGTCTAGCAGTAGTGATGAGGAGGACGGCTCTTCCTCCTCGTCCTGTTCCTCAACGGAGGTGGACGAGGCGCTCCGTCGCCAAAGGGAGTATAGGCAGAAATACGAGAGGCGGGTTCTAGAGGCTGATCCCGTTGAGGTGGTCTATCCTCGGGACTGGGAGGAGAAGAGAGAGTGGATACGGCAGTACGCCTGGGCCGAGTTTGTTGACGGCAGGGAGCGTGTCGACTTCGAGAAGATGGAGAAGGAGGGAATGTACGAACGAGGGGTACCTGTGGCAGAGGGGAGATGCTCGCCCCTCGGAACTACTTCGAGGGGGTTCTCTGGGGGGTTATTTTTCGTAACCCGTAAGACTAATACCGAGCTCCCCTGTTCTTCCACAGGTACCATGCCGCTGAGGAAGTGTGTCAGTCGACCTGAACTTTACCCCGCGCCATTCGATGCCGACCAATATGAGTGGGTTGACGTGGAGCCCAGAGGAGTCCAGTCCAACCTTTGTTCCGAGGACAAGCTTGCCGAGGTAAGGAGGGTCGTGTTGCCTTGCCCAGGGGACACCACCGGGACTTCTTATGAAGTGCTACCCTGTTTGGCAAATGACAGGATATGCAGCCGGACCGACAATAATTCCTTTTTCTTTTATGTCGATCTGATTCATAATCTCGGCGTGACCCTCCCGTTCACCAACTTGGAGATGAGGGTCTTGAATGAACTCGGACTAGCTCCTTCCCAACTTCATCCCAACACTTGGTCGTTTCTCCGAGCATTCCAAAAATACTGCGGAGCCAGGAATTTGGTATGCACTGTTCGGCTGTTTTTGTGGATGTACAACCCGTTCGTTAGCAATAAAGACGGGGTCACTGGTCGTCTTTGGGTGTCGGCCAAAGCTCGAGCTCACTGTGGGCTGTTCGGCATGTTCACTGAGTCTTGGAAACAGTTTAAACCAAGATTCTTTAAATATAAGTACGTTGGAGCGGGGCTACCTTGGTTTCGGTCCGAGACGGGACCGAAGTTCCCTCTGGAGTGGACCCCCGAGTTCTTTAGCCGTCATACTAGTACGCCGCACAGGTGGTCGGGTGTCACATTAGATGCCGACGAGTCCGTAACGGCCCATCATTTTCAGACAGAATACCGTGCTCGGAAATTCCAACTTGATATTGGAGTTTTCATAAGGTGTCCTGACAACGAAGTCTTGACAAAAATTGGTAGTTACTTTTTCTCTTATACTTGTACATTTTCTTTCAATTCTCTTATACTGATTTTTTTTTTTTTTTTGCAGAAGAACATTGGTCAGAGATGTCCTCCCGGGCTTTGAAAGCTGCTTTGGAAGCTCGGAGGAAGAAGAAGTCCGAGGTTCCTTCTGCTGATACCGTGTCGTCCGAGGTCTCCGCTGGTACGCCCTCGGCCGACTCTGGTCCACTCCATCCTACCCCTCTTGCCGTCATTATTGCTCCTCCTCCTCCTGCCACGCCGAGTCCCAGCACCGAGGTAGCCCTTGTTGCAAACGTGCCGCCTCCAAGTACTGGAACTCAACCAAGGCTGCCAGCTACCCCTACTAAACCGTCACTCAAAGACACTCTTGTCAAAATGTCAGGTGCGGAATGGAAGAAGAAAGCGGAAGAAATGGCTTGCCAGCTGAAGAGAGCCACTACTATGTTTAATGTGCTGGCCGAGGTTGCTGATGATGTGGCAGACAGTGTTTCGCCTGCTAAGAAAAAAGCTCGGTTGGCTATGATGGCCGAGTTGGAAGAACTGAAGAGTAGCCAAAGGTCAGCTGAACAAAAGTTGTCTGAGGCTGAGGAGGAGCACCGCCGACAAATGGAAGAGCTCCGAAAAAGACATGGAGAAGATTTGGCCCAAGCCAAAGTAGATGCGAGGGAGGCTGGTCGGCAGGAGGGCCTTACCGAGGTGGAAAGGGTTAGGAGTCTGTTGAAGAAGAGGGCTGCCCAAGCTCTTAAGCATAAGGTGGCAGCCTCCGAGTCAGACTTCGACCTGGAAAGGGTGGCGAGCAAGTTTTCACCAGTGTGGTTGAGCAGATTCTTCACATGAATCCGGGGCTCCAGATCCGGTATGTCGGCGCATCTGCCGGATACGGAGTGGAAAATGGAAAGATGGTGGATTATGACAAGGGTGGAGCCGAGGTTGACCTGGACCAGCCTGAGGGGAATCTGCCCAACCCCTTGGTTGAGAGAATGGACGAGGAGTTCGACCCGCGCTCGGTCGTCCTTTCTGATGTCGAGGATGGGGCAGCGTAAGTCCCTTATGCTAGGCAGCGTATGATTTGTCTATGTTTTTTGCTGTAACATGTTTTGACAATGTGGGATTGTATTTTGCTTTGTTAATTGCACGCTGTTTTATTCTTATGCAAGTTCTTTTCTGTTTTAACTTGTTGCATGTTGTTACATTTATGCAAGTTTTCATTCTAACTTGTTGCATATGTACTACGTCCGAGGTCGGATTTATGTGAGCATTTTCTTCAACCCGTAGCGGTAACGCGAGTTTGTATCGATAGTTGCATGTTTAGTCGTTCGACCTCGGATCTGGACCACGATTGGTTAGGTGATTACCAAAAAGGCTCTCAAGAGAGAATGCAAGTGTTTGAGACTTGTTGCATATTGTAATTTTTATGCAAGTTCCTGCCTTAACTTGTTGCATGTATACTGTGTCCGAGGTCGTTTTATAAGTAAAACTACTTTTGAGAATACAAGTCCTTTACCAACTTGTTGTATTTCGGCCTGATCGGTCTTTAGGAAAACTTGTACCCAATCATTGGTGTTTGAAATATTACTAGATCGGACGACTCAGTAAGTGCAGTAATCTTATAAGTTTTCCTCTGAATAAAGGTACTGTATATAAGTGCATACGGTAGGGAGCTCGGATCTACCCACTTTAGCCGAGGTGGGTATCCTCGACCCCGATGTAAAAGAGAATGCTGAGTGAAGCTATGTGAAAACATTTCACAGCCGTCTGTTCTTTATCGGGTGTCCCTTGTACACTGTGCATATGAGCCGATCTTATCTAAAAGACGTTGGTTGTGCATAGCGCCATGCAGGATTTAGGTGGCTAGTGCTAAATGAGAAGCTAGTACGTACGTATATAAAACTGTGGCACTTGAGTATGAGCAAGTTTGTACTTTTCATTGAATATAATTTTGAGTACATTGCTTTTTGTTTTGAAAGGTGAATATCTCACAATGGAAATTAAAAACATGAACAATAACTTGAAGGAAGGGAAATAAAAGGAAGTTAAATTTGAAATCCTCAGGTGAGGGTGCTGGTGATTGCCGAAATGTCTGAGGTAAACCTATTTGAAACAGGTTCTCAGTGTTGTGAAGTTTTTGGGAATCCTCAAGTCCAGTAATAACCCAGAGTATGTTTCTAGAACGCCTCTGTTGGGGCTTATCGAACTCGAGCTCAGTTCCCGCTTTTTTGGCCGTTAGGACCGATGTCGGATCCTCGGGGAGCGAGGTGATCAGACTCGGATGGCCCGGGTTGCTTTGCTTTCTTGTCATGGTCGGCAGGCTCTTTCATCTTTATATCCTTCGGACCAAGAGCATTTTGTCGGATTTCCTTGTGATGGTCCTCCGAGGTGATCCGATGGAAGAGGCTGCCAGGGTTGTTGGTAATGTGGAGAAGTGAGGGTATTTCCATCTTGATGGATCCGAGCTTGGGGGTATGGAAAGCTCGGCTGAAGACATGGGCGAGAAGGTTACCTCGGCCCTTGATTCGAAAATGTACCGAACGGAGGGCAGGGTTACTGATAGTTAGATGAAAGAGGAGATTCTCCCCGTGTGGGGGGTAGGAGAGGACTGAAAGAGAGAAGAGATTTTCTTTGACTGCATTTTGGATTTTTTGGAGGAGCTTGTCATTCATAGTGGCATCTTTGTTTGGGGGAGAGGACCTATGAAGATCTCGTTCGGACTGAAGTTCGGCCAATAAGACTCTTCCCTTGGATAATGTCGGATCAATGAGCTCTTTTTGCTTCTTCTTTCCCTCCCGTAGGCTCGCATTGTAGCAGAGCCAGGCTTTTACTTGGTCAGCTTTGACCGTAACAACCTTATCATCTGATCCGACGAACTTCATGGCCAGGTGCACTGTTGAGACCACCGCCCCAAAGGCTTGCAGGCAGGTTCGTCCCAGTATTACATTATACGGGGAGTCAGAGTCAACTACCAGAAATTTGATGATCTCCGTTCGGGCCGAAGGCTGGTTGCCTAGGGTCACCGGGAAGTGAATGGCTACCAGGGGGCGGATTGCCTCACCTGTGAAGCTGATGAGATTACCTTCAAATCCTACAAGGTCGGCAGACCTCAGCTTCAAAGCTTGGAAAGTGTGTAGAAAGAGAATGTCGGCCGAGCTTCCTTGGTCAACGAAGACTCGGGCGACCTCAAAATTGCCAATTAACGCCGTAATCACCATAGGATCGTTATGATCTGGGATGACGTTTTCCATATCTTGGTCGGAGAAAATAATGGGGACATTCCGCGATGGTTTTTTACAAGCAGGTTTGTGATGAACTGCCAAAACCTGATTGATGTATCTCTTCCTTTCCGCCCTCCTTTCCCCGCCGCCAGCGAAGCCTCCTGAGGTAGTTTCTACTCGGAAGTTCTCTGGCAACTTATCCAGGTCTTGAACCACGACCATGTTCACCCGGGACGGTTCCTCTTCCTTCTTCTCTAGGGACGGGTCGGCCTTAGCTTTTCCTTTATCATTGTCCGGGGAGCAAGACCTTCTTCGGCCTCGTCTCTCCACCGCTTCCCGGACGTATTGCTGCAGCTTGCCTCTTCTTACCATATCCTCAATGACATCTCGGAGCCAGGTGCATTGATCGGTATGGTGGCCGTATCCGTCATGGAAATTGCAGTACTTGGACTTGTCCCTAACATAGTTTTGGTTTCTGAGAAAGGGGGGGCGAGGTACACTCCTGAGCTCGGTCTGCATGGTCTCTCTCCAGACTTGAGACCTTGGGACCGTCAGGGGGGGTGTAGGAGTCATATTTGGTGATGTATGGACGTCGGCGGTCCTCTTGTTGAGAACAACCTCGGTCTCCTTGATCTGCTCTTCCGCCTCTTTCATCCCTGTTGCCGCGAGGACGACCTCGGGGCAGGGCATTCTGAGAGGCGGCTTGGGCGCTTTCTAACCTACTTGATTGTCCTTTACTGAACTCTTCAAGATTGATGTATTTGTTTGATCTCTGTCTCAGCTCGGTCATGTCCCTTGGTGGCTTTCCAATAAGTGAGTCCTTGAACACTCCTTCGGCCAATCCTTGGGTCAAAAGGAGGACCGCCACTTCGGGAGATAAATTGGGGACCGAGCTGGACTCGCTGTGAAACCTGTGCAAGTATGCACGTAAGGATTCTTCTTGTTTCTGGGTCACTGTCGCTAGCGTGTGGTCCGATCTAGGCTGTACACAGCTAACAGTGTATCTGTTGAGGAAGACCCGCTTCATTTCTGCCCAGTTGTTGACAGAGTTTTTGGGAAGCATTGAGTACCACCGAAGGACTGGGGCCTGGAGGGTCATGGAGAAAGCTCGGCATTTTAACCGATCTCCTCCCCCGTGAAAGTTTACGGCTCCCTCGTAGGAAAGGACATGTTCCTGAGGGTCTGTAAGGCCATTGTATCTGGGGATGTTACTGGGCCCTAGGTACCCAGGTGGTGGTTCATATGCCATGACGGCAGGAGTGAAGGGATGCCCTGGGTGGGAATCATCCATCTCCGGTTGTTGCTGGTCGGGGGATGGTGTAAGTTGTGTGACAGTCGTGTGTGTGGGGGTGGTGGTGGGAACTCGTTTGGTGCTGGAGCTTGAACGGTAGCTCATTCAGCTAAACGTTGCATGGCAACTTGTTGGAGATCTGCAATAGTTTTGCCTTGTTGCTCTACGATTCTCATCTGCTGTCTCATCAGGGATAAGAGTTCAGCGTCGCGAGAGAGTGTAGACTGTCGAGAGTGGGAACGGTGTGTTGTACTGGCTGAGTGAGCACGTTCGCCATGGTGGCGGTGCTGTTCGGTGTTGGTCTCTCCTAGCTCAGAGCGTAGCTGCACGCGCCGACCTCCGCCAAGATGCTGGATCGGATTTGCGGTGTCTCCAGTGTGGACGGTGTAAGGTCCACTGTGAGTATGGGTGAATTCTGGTGGAGGAGGTGGCAGTGGAAACGGAGGTGATGGAGGGGGAGGGGGAGGTGGAGGTGGTGGAGGGGGTGGAGGCGAGGACCTCGCTACCCTGCTAGCTTCCAGGTGCAGGTGCAGGTCCTCAGTCGATGGCACCCTTCTTGGACGCCCCCTCCTCCTCCTCTGGACAGGCTGTTCTTCAGACATGGTAAAATCTTCTGGGTGGGGTTGAAGTTTATCTTTCCCCACAGACGGCGCCAATGTGATGCCCCAGACGGTGAAGACCTCCAAGGGTGTGGGAGATGACCTTCGAAGGAGCCTCTGTCTAGGGTTAATATGTGATGTTTGGGGGAAGTCCTCAGATGGCTAAGGGAAAGAGCCAAGAAGCAACCCTAATCACTGGTGTGTGAGGATGACAATTAGGGTTAGAGGACATACCTGAGCCCCATGTAGTACGGAGCTACTTATAGGGGGGAGATGGTTGCCCTAATGGGCCTATCTTAGGCCCAAGTAGGGCCAGCCTGTACTGAGCTATGAGTGGATAGACTGTCCTTGTGGATAAGGTGGTGAGCTGTCCTTGTGGATAAGAAGGGAGACGTCATCATGTCCTTGGTGTTGGACTTGGGAAGGTGTCGGACTTGGGGAGGTGTCGGACCTGGGGAGGTGTCGGACCTGGGTTAGAGAGTGAGGTCGGCCCGTATCTGGCGTCTGTTCAGCCGTTGAGTATCGAGCTCGGCCCAGAGCACAGAGGGGTGAGAGCATGATATCGGCCCGTGTTTGATGTCTGTTCGGCCGTTGAGCCTTGAGCTCGGTCAAGCATACAGAAGGCCTGCTAAGGGGTCCTTAGGACTTTGGCGAGGTCGTCTGAGGACCTCGGCTAGGCCGAGTCCACCACAGTCCGATTCTTCATGCATATGCAAACGTCCAAGCTCCATTTCATGTTCTTGTAGCTTTCCGAAAAGTGTAGCTAAGTCCATGGTGTCCAAGTCCTTTGATTCAACAATTGCGGTAACCTTGGGTTGCCATTCCCTACTTAGACATCTTAAAACTTTGTTAACAAGTTCACAATTCAAGAAAGTTTTACCAAGAGCAATGAGATGATTAACAATATGAGTAAAACGCTTTTGCATAAAACATATAGATTCATTAGGCAACATACGAAACAATTCATATTCATGCATCAAAGAATTTAATCTAGCACGCCTAACTTCACTAGTGCCTTCATGTGTGACTTGCAAGGTGTCCCACATTTGTTTGGCATTATGACATTGGGAGACTCTAAAGAACTCATCATAAGATAGAGCGGAGGTGATGATATTCTTAGCTTTTAAATCATATTGAATTTTCCTTTTATCATCATCGGTCCACTTATCTTTGGGAGTAAGTGTAAGAACACCTTCTACTTGTTTTGAGGGAATATGAGGACCATTTTCAATGGCTTCCCAAATGTTCACATCTATGGCTTCTATAAAGATTCTCATCCTAATTTTCCAATAAGCATAACCCTCTCCACCAAACATAGGAGGGCGGCTAATTGAAGCACCTTCACCACCAAAGGGATTCGTAGAACCCATTGTAGTTTCCTCAAGGATCTTAACGAAAAAGCTCTATGCTCGTGTCTTTCGACCGAGCTCTGATACCAATTGTGAGAAACCGCAATCGGTGGGTGAAATAACTAGGAAACACTAGGAGAACACCTAGAATGGGGGATTGAATAGGTGTTAGATAAACCTTGAAAGATTTTCTTAAGAAATGAATCGAAACAATCAAAATGAATAATTTTTGCAAATTCTACAGCATTTAATCGATTAACAAAATCCTTTAATCGATTAACCTGCAATTTAATCGATTAACACCAAAAAGCATAAAACATTTACTCGATTAAATCTATCAGAAAACTGAAAAAATCACTTTTCAATCGCATACGAAAATCAATCAATTAACACATATAACCAAAGATTCAGCGGAAACAATAATCACCTATATTCTTATTGATTACCTAGGTTATGAAAATGATTTTCCCCAAATCAATTTTGCACAATTAAGATTCAATTCAATCAATTATGAAAAATCACTTTTTCTAGGTTTTCAACCAAGAACACAATTAAAGACTTGAATTGTAAAGAGTAGAGAGTTTAGAGATACTGCACAGTGATTTATCCTGGTTCACTTTCATCCACTTGAAAGCTACATCCAGTCCCCTCTTCAACCAAGAGAGATTCTTCACTATGAGGAATTAGAGTTTCTCAAATTACAAGTAAATGCCTCACAAGACTCCCTTCTTGCTAGCCTACAAGAGATACCACACCCTTGCCTTGTAACCCTATTGATATCTAATCTAACCTCTTCTCTTGCTTGCCGATACCCCTCAACAAGACTTCCAATTGCTTTGAGATTCTTCAAAGACTTCCACTTGCTTGCTTCACTACAAGACTTCCAAGTGCTTGATGATATGCCACACCAAGACTTCCAAATAACTTTGCTTGATGAATAACTTCTTCAAGACTTCCTTTGTTGTAGAGTGTTTGCCTTCTTTGCAATGATTACAACTCGAATGAAAACAAAATAACAATCCTATGAATCTCTTTCAAAAGCTATGAAATATCAACATGAGAGATTCAAGGTTCTTGATCAAAGAATGTAAAAATGAGAACTTTGATCTTGAGAAAGTGAGAGAGAATAGAGTGGCTTGATTCTTTGTAAAATGAATATCAAAATGATGGAATATGATCATAAAGGTTAGAAATAGGTTTATATAGAATACCCAAAAGTTAGGAATGATTAAAAGTTCTTTTGAGAAGTGAAAAATGCATTTTAAAAACCATATCTGATCGTGTTACTCGAGTAACAAAGTCCTTACTCGAGTAACCAGTGTCTTAATCGAGTATTTACGCAAGCAATGAAAATTCTACTCGAGTAAAAGCCAAGTTAATCGATTATCAAAAGTTGTTAATCGATTATTTAACTTAAAACTTGTTTTCTCAAAAACTAAACCTTTTCTTTCAAACCTTTAAGCCACCTATTGATTTTAGGCAAAGTGAATACTCAAAATATGATATAATCATGCAATCAAAAGAGATCAATCAAAATAGATTCACTACCCTCTAAGAGACTCTACCCAAACTCATAAACTAAGAGACTTGAGAGGCTAAAGATAAAACAATAAAACATAAACTACCAAACTAAGTCTTCATGAGTTGGCTCTCTCTTCTTAACTTGATGTTTGTTGTTGCTTGTTGAGCTTGATCTTGATCAACACATTTGTAGCTTGTTCAAAACCTTTTGGCATTTATCAAAACATTCTTCATGGATCTTACACTTGAGTACAGCTTCTACCCTGGAGGGATCAACTGCTACACCGTGCTCGGATATCACATGTCCGAGGAAATGAACCTCTTTGAGGCAAAAACTGCACTTAGAAAGCTTGGCGTAGAGTTCCTTGTCCTTCAAAACCTGCAACACCGTTCTCAAGTGCTGCTCGTGTTCGCTCGGACTCCGAGAGTAGATGAGGATGTCGTCGATGAAAACTATCACAAACGAATCCAGGTAAGGTCGGAAGATCCTATTCATGTAGTCCATGAAGATGGCAGGGGTGTTGGTAAGTCCGAAGGGCATAACCACATACTCAAAATGCCCATATCTCGTCCTGAAAGCTGTCTTCGGAATATCTTCATCTCGGATACGGATCTGGTGGTATCCGGATCGGAGGTCTATCTTTGAGAACACCGACGCTCCCTTGAGCTGGTTCAATAAGTCGTCAATCCGAGGGAGGGGATATTTGTTCTTCACCGTTACCGCGTTGAGCTTCCGATAATCAGTGCACATTCTGAGGCTACCATCTTTCTTTTTAACAAACAAAATCGAAGCTCCCCAAGGTGATACGCTCGGTCTGATTAGTTTTTTGGCCAAAAGTTCTTCTAGTTGTTTCTTAAGCTCTTCTAGCTCGGGAGGTGCCATTCGGTACGGAGCAATTGAGATCGGGCCAGTTCCCGGAATAAGGTCTATACTGAACTCTACTTCTCTTCTCGGGGGTAAGCCAGGCATTTCGTCCGAGAAAACCTCTGGGAATTCTCTGACTACAGGAATTCGGTTTAAGGTCGGTTCCTCTGTTGCCTCTAACTTTGCAACAGAAGGGCCACTAAGGATGACAGTTTTCTCTCAGCAGTCGAGCAGGACATGGTGTTGGGACATCCAGTCCATGCCGAGGATAATATCTAGTTTGGTTAGGGGCAAGCAAATCAAATTGACCTTAAATTCTCTGCCTAATACTTGGATAGGACACTCTAGACACATTTGGGAAGTAATTACAGAAGAATTGGTTGGGGTAGAAATGGATAATTTGTAAGGCATTTCTACTGGGGATAGTTTTAGCTTGTTCATACAGTCAAGGGAAATGAAAGAACGTGTGGCTCCACAATCAAATAACACGGCACATGGAATACTGTTTACTTGACAGGTACCTCGGATCAGCTCGTCAGCATCGGTCACTTCTTCACCATCCATAGTGTAAACTTTGCCTCTCTGCATTGGTCGGTTAACACCAGTCTGATGAGCCTTGGTCACATTGACCTCTTCTTTCACAATGTTCTTAGTACACCGAGCTACAAAATGACCAGGTTTGCCACAGTGAAAACAGGATCCTCTTGCTCTGCTCGGATCCAGACTCCAGCATTCTCCCTTGTGCTGCTTCCCACAGTGCTGACATATCGGATAGGGACCAGGGACAACCACCATCTGACCACCACTCCTCGGAGCTGTTGACATTCTGGAGCTCGGATTCACATAGGGAGCTGATCTCTGAACAACTCCTTTTCCTCTGATCGGACCCACAGCTTTCTGTGCCGACCTGCTCCGCTTTCCGTCGGCTTTCCTCTTAAGCCCATTCTCATAGGTGCTAGCCATGTTTACCAGCTGTGAGAGATTGGCCACATTCTGATATTCGAAAGCGAGCCGAATATCATCACGGAGACCAGACTCAAACTTGATGCACTTAGTACGCTCATCGGCATCTCGGTAGCTTCCAGAATAACGGATCAAATCCTCGAACTGAGCGGCATATTCCCCGACACTCAAGTTCCTCTGTTCCAGCTTGAGAAAAGCGAGCTCCTTCTCTCTCCTGGCATCTTCGGGAAAGTACTTTCCGAGAAATCGAGCTCGGAACAAATCCCAAGTAATGGCTTCATTAGCCGCTTCCTGTCTGCGGCTTTGCTGCTCCCACCAGTGCTCGGCTTCACTAGCCAGCACAAACTCGGCCAACCTCACCCTATACTCATAGGGCGGTTGCAGAGATCGGAAAATCTTCTCAATGTCCTGGAGCCATCTTTGAGCTCCATCAGGATTGTAACCCCCTTCAAACCGAGGTGGTTCGTTCTTCTGAAATCGGCTCATCCAGTCAATCTCGACCGAAGCCGGAGGTTGAGGCTGAAGGGCTGCAGCTGCAGCAGCTGCGGCTGCGGCGATGTTCTGCGCGAGGTTCTCAGCCCGATTCTGCTGAGCCTGCGCTTGGTTCTGCTGCAGTTGAACCAGAGTCTCCAACACAGCAGCAATTCGATCGTTATCAGTTCTTCTCCCAACCATGCTGCTCGGTCATGCAGAGAAAGCTAATTAACCACCGACTAATCAAGTAAATATACATATCAACATATATTTCTATAAGCTCTATTGTCTAACTTAGGCTTCTAGACTTTACTTATTTGTCACCCTCTTGGTGAGTAACCACTGGAGTCCTTTACAACTCCAATAGGACGAGGAGAAACTGCTCTGATACCAAAAATGTAATACCCTATATAATAATTACCCTTAAAACCCGAAATTTAGGATTTAAAATTTCTTTTAAAACGAATATGATAATTGTCAACGTAATATTTCCTTTCATTAATACGAAAACATCAGAGTTCTAAAGCGGAAGACTTTAATTCGAACAAAGCATAAAAAGTTCAGTAACAGATACGCCGAGTTCATATTCAAAATGCAAGTTCAATAAAAGTTTAGCTTGGCCGAGGCCCATCTAGGCAATCCGAAACCAAAAATACGAAAGAGTGTTTTAGCTCGGCCCAACTGGCCGAGACCCAACAAATTCTTCGACTCTATATAACTTACTCTCCCTGTGAGGGTGAGTGAACCTGCTCGGCCGGGGACTGCGTCTGCTCGGGCTTAGTACCTTAAAAATGGTAAGGAGGTGAGCATTACACAGAACTTAAATAAGCAGTTTCTAACATGCCATACCGAACTACTAAGCCAAACACAAGTAGTCAATTAGCACATAAATAACAAGTAATCAAACCATATATCACATGCATACATCATCACTCAACTCGGTTCACATCATACAATCTCATTTAGCTCGGTTCACATGCATACAATCTCAAATAGCTCGGCTTACATCATTATCCAGTTTATCAATTACCTATTAGTTATACCTCGGCACAACCTACTATTTCCCCTTATACCCTTTCCTTACTTCTTACACTCAGCTTCTCGACCACTATTCTCTTACCTCGGTAAACTATCTCTATCTCGGATTCATCACTCATTATTCCACTTTTCATAGCTTAAAATATTTTACTCTTCTCGGATGCATACACCCAGTGCATGTCTTACACCATTTAAGGTCGGATGTCGGAGTGTCCATAACTGCGAGTACCCAGTACCCGTCTTACAGCTGCACATACCCTGTATGCGTCTGACGCGATCAATGCACGCACCCAGTACGCGTCTTCTATGACCAGGAGCACTACCGCCGATCATTCTATGGAGTAAGGAGTGTCCATAACTGCGAGCACCCAGTACTCGTCTTACAGCGGCGCATCTCGGCGTCTTACGCGATCAATGCACGCACCCAGTACGCGTCTGCTATGACCAGGAACACATCCCACCGATTCCGTGCTCGGAACCTTGTGTGAATCATAACTGCGAGTACCCAGTACCCGTCTTACAGCTGCGCATACCCAGTATGCGTCTGACGCGATCAATGCACGCACCCTGTACGCGTCTTCTATGACCCGATCACACAACCATTTCTCTTTAATTCCTCTTAGTCCTTTTTAACCATCTTTTTAGTTCGGCCTATCTCGGCTCACCCCTTTAACCATTCCCTTTTTCCCATTAACTTTTCTCATTATTGGACTTATTACTCTATCTCTCCTTCCTTCCATATTTACCATTTTCTCATACTCACTCTCAACCTCTCTTAGTTCGGCCACAGACATAAACAATGAATATCAAAGCTCATAAACACTTATACCACAACAAAAATATGAATAAAGCATTTGACCCATCCATCATGTAAATATAAGCATATCACCGAAAAATAACGTTTCTTCTTCACCTAAAATCCATGTTTCTAATTCATTCATTGGTTCCCTTTACCCTCTTTACCTTTTCTTTCTAACATTAACCTATTTCCATTCCCTAATCTAACACCCACTCTTAGTACCCTTTATGAGCACCCTAGAAACCCAAACTCAAGTAGAGGTAACACTCACTCCTTACCTCAAACCGTGAGAGATAAGAGTTGAGAGTTTGAGAATGGCTTTCCTTGATGCTTGGACTTATGAGCTTCACACCCTTGAATCCTTTCCTCCAAGCTGCACACGAGTTCCTCCAAGCTGCACACGAAAGCCACGACGGTCCAGGGACGTCCGGGACGGGAAGAAGAAGGCAATAAGGAGGGTTTCCGGTTGATGGAGCTTGGTGGAAGAGAGGGAGATATTCGTGAGAAGAGAGGGAGAAAGAAAGTGTTGGGGTTTTGTTGGTGCTGGAATTCCAAAGAGAAAGAGAGAGAGAGAGAGAGAGAGACGTAGGAGAAAGAGAATGAGAGTTTGAGAAATTTTATGTGTTGTGTATTGGTTTACTTTTACTATTTTAGGGGAAATATTTGTGTAGTTCTCATTGGAGGCTTCTATGAGAAGCTAGAATATGTGGATAGGATTCATTGGCTTCCAGAGGAAGCCATGAATAGTGACTTGAAAAGGACATAAAACAATGATAGTGACATAAAGTGAATGATAGTACACCGTACGGATGGTGCGAAACCCAATGGGCCAACAGCTCAGCATGAGCTGTCACGGAGGAGCTAGGATATGTCGGCTCGGTATAGAGGAACAGCAGTAGTCTGAGCTTCCTTCTCAGATGATACTGTGAGGTGCGCTGAGGTCGGCTAATCCAAGCTTGACACAGGTTCTGCGCCTGACCCCATTTAGCTCGGCCGGGATCGGTCCGAGGTCCTACATCTACATGCTAGGTCGGCCTATGCTTCTTACTACCTCACTACCCTTATACAACTTCTACGGCTTAATCCTACCCTTAAATAAATATTTATATACTATATATATACATATATATATATATATAAAGTGATTATATTTAATATTAATTTTCAGGATGTTACACCCAACATGAATTTTATACATTCACAATGAATCAAACCCGAGACTTTACTTAAGCGAGACCGAGACGCTTACCATTCGTCTCAACCCATGTTAGTAGAATTTTATTTTTATAAACTACTTCCTCCGTTTCTAAATGTAACATCATTTTTTGAAAATTTTATTTTGTTCTTATTTATATTTATAAGATAATATATCAATTTTCAATGACAATAAATACTTTTTTCACAAATATCCTTATTTACATAATACTTTTTAGATTATCAATAATAATTATAAGGGTAGTTTTGAATAAAAAAAATCAAATATTCATATTTCAAATACTATTAACTAAATTAACCAACTTTATTAATGAACGTGAATTCAACCAAATTGATCTTATATACAAAGACGACGAAAGGAGTAACATGAAAAAGGGGCTTTTATTACCTATTTAATTAATAAAAAATTTTATTTTATTTCAAATCTAGTTTATTTAATACATATTTTTATTAAAGTGAAGTACTAACTTAGTCCATGATGTTTTAACAGTGTACCAATTTAGTTCCTAAAAAGTCATAATTACACATTTAATCCCTAAAAAAAATTCATACCAATTTGGTCCCTCAACATTTTTCCCTTACCAATTTGGTCCCTCAAGATTTCAGATGTACCAATTTGATCCTTAAAATATGAGGGACTAAGTTGGAATGGAAGAAAATCTTGAGGGACCAAGTTGGTATGAAAGAAAATCTTGAGGGATCAAGTTGGTATGGAAAAAAGGTTATGGACCAAATTGGTACATTTGAAATTTTTTTGAGGGACTAAATGTGTAATTATGAATTTTGAGAGACTAAATTGGTATACTGAAAAAACATCAAAGACTAAGTTGGTCCTTCACTCATTATTATTACCTTTTGATTCCCTTGTATTCCTTGATTATAAGACCTTTTTGACACTTTTATTTTTTCTCTGTTTATTAGACCCCATACCAATTTTCAATGATTGTTAATTACTTTGTTTCTACAAATATCCCTATTTATTTAACACTTTTTAGATTTCCAATAATATTAATAGGGGTAATTTTGAAAATGCACATTAAAAGTTCATATTTCTAATACAATTAACAAAATTAATCAACTCTCTTAATAGACCTAAAATTTCCTGAAAGGATTTTATAATTAGGGACGGAAGCAGCGATTATGATTTAATGAGCTTAACAACTTACACAGTACAATGGAAAGTGTTGAATATAATAATTCCTATTTACATTCCTACTCTCTCTATTCCTGTTTATTTATCATATTTCAAACAAAATACAACATTTAAGAAATCTAATCATTATTCGGATTTTCAATACATTAATTATGTTTTTTCCCACTATATCCTTTCTTTTTCTATAATCATTAATTTTTCTCCACTGCTTACATAAACCAAGACATATTAAATAGGGACAAACATAAAAAATACTCCCTCCGTCCCTAAATATAAAGCTCTCTTGACACTTTTATTTTGTCTCTATTTATAAAGTCCTATACCAATTTTCAATGATCATTAATTACTTTTTTCCACAAACACCCTTATTTATTTAACACTTTTTTTATTCCTAATAATATTAATAGGTGTAATTTTAAAATTACATATCAAAAGTTCACTTTTCCAATACAATTAACTACATTATTCCACTTTCTTAATAGACGTAAAATCTTCCAAAGAAGCTTATATTTAGGGACGGAGGGAGTAACATTTATTACACTCTTGAAATCCTTAATATGACAAACCCTTCCGTCCCTAAATATAGGACTCATTTGAAAGATTTCACGTTCATTAAGAAAGTGCAATAATTTAGTTAATTGCATTTGAAATGTGAAATTTTGATATGTATTTTCAAAATTACCCCTATTAATATTATTGGGAATCTAAAAAGTGATAAATAAATATGAGTGTTTGTGAAAAAAAAGTAATTAATGATTATTAAAAATTGGTAAAGGATCTTATAAATAGTGAAAAAATAAAAGTGACGGACGTAGTAATTAGAAATATTTTTTTTTTCCTTTCACACGTATGGAATACGTACTTCTTTCATTCTCAAAAAATTACTGTATTTAGTTTAGGTAAGTATTCTCATCTTTAATATTTGTATAATATTTGAAATTAATATTTATTCAAATAAATTTGATTTTCAACTAGTGCATTGCACATATACTCCACTATTAATATAACAATTCCATAAGCACCGTACAGTACAACCGACTTTTAATTCATTCATGGACAAATTTTTATATGAAAAAGAAAATGAGCAATACACACAAATGACACAATTAATGGAATAAAACTCATACCAAAATTTAATAAAGGATTTATTACAAAAGAAAGTCCTCGAACACAATTTTGCTCTTTCATTGGTACAGAAATCAATTAATGAAACCCATCCCACAAATTAGAAATTTTCCTTCTATCTAACCCTTGTTATCAAGGGCAAATAAAAAGTATAAATACTCTCAAAACGGAAAACACTATTGGACCTCCGTTGAGCATAACGACACAGTAATTTGCTCTCCACTGGAAAATATTCCAACAAAATGCTTCAAAGAATCAAAGGTTAGATAACCTTTTTTTTTTAACAAAAGAAAAAATACTTTTACTGCTACATTACCATTCTCATCAATCATCATACATTTATTTCATGACATACAGTGAAGCTGAAGGTGTGCCTCCACCAATTGACCAAGTGAACTCAATAGAGAACATCCTACAGAATCTTGAAGCTCAAAACCCAGTGCAAATCCCACCACAGGGCCCTACTATTGCAGTATCTTCTTTATCTTGCCAGAAGCTCCATTTTATAATACTTGAACTGTTGACCTGTAACTAAAATGATAGATTTTATTTCACACACTATCTTATGTTAATTTTCCATCATTTGCTTTCATTTATTTAAGATCTATTACTCGGGAAAATTACCTTTTTAAATACATAATTATATACTTCCAATCACTTAATAGCTAATGCCAAAACTACAGCCTTAAAAAATGAATAGTACAAAATCGAGAAATAGATGAAAAAAATATAAAGAATGCCAAAAAAATAATCTCATTTATAAGCCAAAGCACTTTTATAGCTGTGGATAACTTGTTTTAAGAACTTACAAGAGATTTATCTTTTTCAAAATATAATAAAGGAACTTGAATCCAAGATCACAAAAATGGAAACTGAGTTGGCCAACATGAAGTCAGAGTTTGCTGTACTATCTTACGTGGTTCACTCACGTAATCAAGAAGCAGTCTGCACCCCACAAGCTGAAATATCCACCAAGGCAACTACTAACATATACAGGGAAACAGAGAAAACTCATATTGATGGTGGAGAGTGTGATATTCACATGTTATTGCAAAATGACAAGGAGTCCTTTGGGCATAGTAACCTTTTGCAAATTTTCCAAAGTAGTTGCCCATATTGTCACAAAGGTTTAAGGGGGTTCTTGACTCCTGAGCTGCCCAAACGTTATAAAAAGAGAATGGCCTATGTTTGGAAAGGAACTAGTCCATATTAGGTGTTTCTCTAATTGAGTTTGCAATCACAATCATTCTTCAAATAACCTAAATAACAGTAATATATACTTAACTAATAATCAATTATCATTTTCAAGATTTCAATTACTACTACTTATAATCAATTATCTACAATTACTATTGCTTATAATCAATTATCTACACTAGCCAAATCAAAATGTGGCTAAATAATCATCTTCCTCTCCTCATGCATCACCAAACTCCTTCACAACACACAATACACAAACACAATAATCATCTTCCTTTCCTCAACATGAAAGATATTTCATCCCAAAATATTAGATTAAGATGCATGCATTTCTGCTGCAGTGCAACACTTACCTACACTTGAGCATAGAAATTATGTCCCCCGTTGAAGGCAGTTTCTTAAATGTTCCTGAATCACCCTCACATTGTTGAACGCATGGTTCCATGCCCTCTTTCAATAAAGACTGCCTCATGCCACTACCAGCAGGTTTACTATGCTAAAGTAAAATTCTCATGTACACCAATGTAATCATTGAAAACACTACAGCAACCTGAGTAAATTAAACCAATCATATATTAAACAAAAGAAGAATAGGAACTACTTATGGGGCCGATTAAAATAGGTACTGGTAATTACTTTGGCACATCTAACGGATGCTAAAAAGGGAAATTGATGGATGATTGAGATTGAGAGTGAATATCAAAATAGTTAGTTTTAAAAGTGCACAAGAGAAGCATCACTATGGTCACTATTCATCTTCCTCATTTTAAGCATTATCATCTACTTACTGTTCATCTATCTCTCTCAACAAAAATCTAAATTCAATTCTCTCAAGGGCTCATATGGTCTTTCTCCACCACAACGCATACCACTTCACCAGATAGACACTCCTCTGTTCCAACCTGTCTTCGTCGCCATGAAGTAGCGTATCGGCCTGCCGCTTAACCTACTACAGGCTCCACCGTGCCACCAAGCAGGTGCCATCGCCATAACCTTTGCCCTCTGCTCCGGTTCTCAACAGCGACAGAAATCCCGGCGTTGACAGCAAGAGGACCAAAACCACACCATCACCGTACTGTGTTTTCAATCTCTTGGCAGGGAACCAAGAGGTGCAGGGAGTAACCTTGGCATGGAACCATACATAGTTTGCCTCAAAGTTCAGAACCCAGGCGAAAGGAGATTGAATGCAACATTACAAGGAAATAAGGAAAACATACCCCCAACAACTGCACAAGCCTTAGCCAAATAGAAACTTTGAAACAGGAAAGAAAAACATAAACAATAAACCAGAGCAGGACCCCTATTAGAATTAAAACTCTTGGGACCCCAACAGAAAGCAGAGAGTAAACAATCCAACACCACCAGTGCAGCTCCCTTAAAATAATGTAATTTTAAGTGATTTAGTGGTGTCCACCTAAAAAAGAAAAAATGAATGGACGCCGAGACTCGTGAGTGCGAGGAAGATGAACAGTAATTAACAATGGTTTGCCTCTCTGGTGCAGATTGCAAAATCAGCTTTTTGTTAGGAACTTTAAATCTTAGCCATCCATCATTTGCTCTCATTGGCATCCGTCAGATGAGTAGTTCTTACAAGTCCAAACTTCTTGCAAGTTCATAGGTTAACTGCACCCACTACTTATACATGAACTACCTCAAACAATTGCTAATTGACAACAGATGCGAGACTTCAATACTTTAACAGCTTAGAGAGCGGAATTACCTGAAATGTTAAAGCAGTGGGAAGGAAACAAGCAGCCAATGTTCCACCTACGAATGTTGCTGATCCAACACCGCCTAGCACTCCGAATGTTGATCCTCGATTCCCTCCATGAGGTTTGTCAGCCTAATAACAACATCATAATGCTAAGTTGCTAACATGTTAATTTGAACCTATTGATTTTCTAGGAAGCATTAATTATCAATCACAATACAGATGATTCTTGCATTGGCACATAAACAAAATGTGGCTCAATAATCATCTTCCTCTCCTCATGCACCACCAAACTCTTTCACCACACACAACACACTCTCATCTATACAAATTAACTACTATGAATACAACCTCAAACAATTTAATGAACGACTGCATAGTATTAAAAACAAAAAAAAAAATAATAACTCTGTCCTTCTACAATCATGAGTTGTCATGCTACATTGTTTAAGGTGGAAGGGGAGGGTTAAAAATAACAAATTTATATAAAAAAAATTTAAAAAAAAAAAAAAAACCTTACAATTGCAACACAGACACTGTAGACTGTACACTCTACTGCTATGAAATCATGGATAAAATTGACTTCTTACCTTTAAAAATTAGGGTTCCATGTTCATAATGTTGGATCGCCTCCTTCACCAACAATTACGGTCTGGAATTCGACGGTAAATGACCGCCATGCGCGTCTGTGCATGGATGACCTTCCGAACGCCGCTGTGCCCAGATTCGCGGTCCCCTCTCTCGCATGAATGAGCTCCCGAACGCCGCCTTATCACGATTAGTTGTCTGCATTCACGGTCCCTCGTTTGCAGGAGCTTCAGACCACCTCTCCTCCTCCGCAAGTTCCACGCTCCCATACTGCAGTTGCAACCTTTACTCTCAATTCTCAAATATGTCAAAACGCAGTAGTAAACAAACCTTATTTTTTAACGAAGGAAAAGAAAATTGAAAACAAAGCCTTAGATTAAATGAACCACGTGCTATTCACATGCTATTTTAACAACCTGCCCATCAAGTTGAATGTAACATATCTCAGCCCTCAATTTCAACCGCCTTCTATGACCCATTATTGGCCCTTGGATGACAGTACGTACTGGTCCAAACTTTTGACCAGTACGTGTACGTAGGTTAACTGCACCCTGGTCTTAATTCAGCTTAAAGACTATGACCGCACGATTCACGAACCTTAAATTTGAGGGACAAATATATGGAAGAATTTTCTTACCCCAAGCAGTAGCGTTAATGAATTTCTAATTAAACATTCATACATCATGGTATATACAAGATCAAGAATAATTCACCCTTTACAGGATACATAATATTTTTTTACATGAAGGATGAAACTTCTTTAAAAAGAAACTCTATAAATTAATGGAGTTTATCATCACTTTCGTCCTCGAAAGGTATATTGGTCCTCATCAATTTAGTTCTCAAAAATTTTTTTACATCAATTTAATCCCTCAAAGATCAATATGACACCACATTGGTCCTTTTAAGGACTTATTTGATGACAATCATATGAATCTTTTGGGGACCAAAATTCACACTACTTGATGTCATATGTTGATCTTTGAGAATCTAAATTGATATAAAAAAATATTTCAAAAGACTAAGTTGATGACTAATATATCTTTCGGATACCAAAAATATTAACTCTAAATTAATGTATTGTATAACCAAATCAAAACTATAATTTATAAGCAAAGTTCTTGATGTATGTCAACTCTTATTATAAATATATAAGGTTTGCTTATGTGTGTCCTAGAAGCACATACATATATATTTAGTATACGTTATATATATAGCTAGCAAATATTTTTGGAAAAACTTAAAATAATACTTTCTCCAATCATATATATATATATATATAGGGCATAATTAACCGCATTTCCTTATCAAGAAAATTAGCTAAAATTGGTTTTTTTTTCTTGATTTTAGAAAATAAAAAAGTCATTATATTTACATTTTTACCCTTCCTTATAAAAATTGTCATAAAACATCTTCATTTTTCAAAATGTCTAAAGTGAACAAAAATTAAATATTTTGCCTCCAAATTGTTCAATCGTGAGAGAGAAAAACACATTTTTTGGTAGTGTTGTGCAGCATTAACACTCAGTGTCATGTGTACATATGAGGTGGGGAATTGGGGTGGTGTAATTACCTTTTATTAGGGGTAGTTTTGGTTAAAACGATATATGTTTCCTAAAGAAATACAAAATGACTTACATATATGATCAAAGATTTTTTTCTAGAAGATACCATACATATAGGATCAGAGGGAGTATATCCTAAGGTATTAGACAAACCAATTACCTATGCAAGTTAATTTTTTCAAGTACTCCCTCCTTTTCATAAGTAGTGTTTTCAAGGTTATACACGAATTTTAAAAAATGATTAAATGATGTAAGAATGTGTGATATTTTGACTCTAATGCTCTTATATAATCATTATTGAAAAGAGAGGTAGATATTAAAAATGAAAAAAAAAATAGTGTGATAAATAGGGGTGTGTTGAGAAAAATAACATTAATTATGTTAAATTTTGTAAAAGAAATAATAAATACATATGAAATATTAGACAAAAACTCCATAAACCCTAGACGCATAACACTTTTGGTTTCAGCAAAATTTGAGTTGTGAAGATGTTGAATTCTTGGTAAGTTTCCTAAGCTCAACTTGGGAGAACAAATGTCAAGCACGGAGATTGATGTTTTTTGTTACTCCTTTCCATAATTCAAGTCTTTTTTATCTTTTTATTTTGTTCCATAATTTATGTTCTTTTAAAAATTCAATATTTATTTATACTTTTTTTTAAAGCATACCCCTGTTTATTATATCATTTTTTTCATCATTCATCTCTCTATCTCTTTTCAATAATATAATCTTCATACATTTATTATTATTCTCTCTCCTATTATTAAATAAGGGGTATTTTAGTCTAAGTATATCAAATTCTTACATCATTTATCCATTCCTTAATCTCCGTAAAATATCTAAAAAAACTTGAAATATGGGACGGAGGGAGTAAAAGAAAACGCCTTTTTTGCTGGGAATTAAATATCCTCCTAAATGTGGTTAGAAGATGATCAATTAATTTAATAAAAAGTTCAAAATCAAAATTCTTTAAATGACATTAATAAACCCTCCGTCTTTATTATAGGATTACTTTGGAAACTTTTACCTCCAATAAAATTGATATGTTGTTCAAAAAATACCCTTTTATCTATTACTAAAACATAATAATTTTTGACTTTTTAATACTTACTTTAATTCTTAATTTACCTTCACCACTTACAACATTAAAACTACATGGTTTGCAAAACTTTTGCACTTTCCAATACAATTTTATTTATGTCTCCTCACTAAAACTTAGAGTATTATGATTAAATGTTAATAGTAATTTTGGAAAAAATTTGAAGATGATCTTTTATTTAGGACCAAATTTTATTACTCAAATGGATTCTATATAAGGGACAAAGAGAGTATTATACTTCATCTATCTCATTATCTTGGTAAAAGTCAAAGTACTCACATAAATAAGAGAATATTTTTTTGATATAATGCACGATTCTATTTTCAAAATAAAATGTAATACATGATCCATTCATTAATTACAAATTTCTATCACACAAATTTTCACATTATTTTTACAATTTTTAAGATTTTTAAATAATTATTTTTAAGATTTTTAATATAATATATAAATTTTAAGATTTTTTATTAATTATTTTTGCTTTAATTTGGGACAAAAAAAACTACTACCTTCGTCCCTAAATATAAGACCTTTTTATACTTTTATTTTGCCTCTATTTATAAGACCTTATACCAATTTTCAATGATCATTAATTACTTTTTTTCACAAACACCCCTATTTATTTAACACTTTTTATATTCCCAATAATATTAATAGGGATAATTTTGAAAATATATATCAAAAGTTCACATTTCCAATACAATTAACTAAATTAATCAACTTCTTAATAAACGTGAATTCTCCCAAAAAGGTCCTATATTTAGGAACGGAGAGAGTACATTTTTTTATCAAGATAATGGGACGGAAGGAGTATAGGTTTTGCTAGAACTTGTTAAGCTTATTAGAAATGGAAAAAATATCATATGTTCCACTATTAGCACTTTTTTCTTTTTTCAGAACCTAAAAAAAAATACAAGCTAAGTTTTAATGCTTTTAAACTATATTTAATCTTTTAACAAGTAATGTAGCACTTATTAGCATTTTTCATATTATATTTTGATGAGAAAAAGATGTCATTTAATAAAAAATAAAAGAAAAATACTCTACCTAAAATAAAGGATAAAGGCCCAACAAAAATTACTTGTTTTTTTGATAACTCAGTTCTGTATGATATGGTAGCCTTTATCCTTTATTTTGGGTATAGTATTTTTTATTTTTCATTAAATGAAATCTTTTACTCATCAAAATATAATATTAATGTTATATAAAGAATTTAGGTCTTGAAGTTCTCTTTATGGAGTCGTTTTAGGTAATGCGCTTGAATTAAAAAAATCATTAAATATTACGAGGAATATGAGGTAATTATTATATCTTTATCATTTAAAATATGTAAAACTTATAGTAAAAAAACGAAACTTAATGTAAGAGCCATCCAAAGGATATTTTTAAAAAGTATTTAAAATATTGGATTAATTGTATTTAAACCTATATATAGTATTAAAACATAAATTATAAGAATAGCATACATTTTCAATCAAAATAATAAAAAAAGAACAGCATAGATTTCTATATCTATATAAGAATAAAAATAATGTAAAAGTCAAAAGAATTGTATAAAATATATTATTGTATATTATATATATTTCTTAAATAAAAGATATTAAAGGAATATGCTAAAAGAAAACATTTAAAATGCAACCTTCAAATGATTTATTTCGTTAGTGTAACTTTCAAATGAGATTTTAATTGAGTTAAATATTCTTTTTCGTTCATGTTAACGCTTCATATGTAACAATATCGTTAGATTTTATGAAATTCAATAATCTATATATCTATCTATATATCTTATCTATGTAAGCATGCATGCATGATGTGGAGATTGAAGATTGAAGAGCAGATATGCATGATCAAGTGGTTTTGATGAAGACAAAGTTTTGATAAAGCTCAACATGACAAAGAACAAAAGCAACATCAAGTTGAAGAAGAGAGAGCAAGCTCAAGGATCAACATGTGTATTAGTCTTTTATCTTTGATTTGAGTCTTTTGAGTTTGGTTAGTTTAGAGAGTTGGGTAGTGAATCTCAATCAAGTGCATGATCTTATTAATCTTGATGAGTTTTTCACTTAACCAAATCTATATGTGGCTTAAAGGTTTTTGAGAAAAGGTTTAAATTTGAGAAAACAAGTTTTTAGAAGTGTTTTTCAGCCTTTAATCGATTAGCCTGATGAATAATCGATTAGCTTAAATTTTCTGCCAGGTCTTAATCGATTAGCTTGATGCTTAATGGATTAACCTGTGTTTTCAAGTGCTTAATCGATTAGTCTGATGCCCTAGCTAATCGATTAACACGTTCTGCAACTGTTTTTAAAACGACTTTTCACTTTGCAAAATCAGTTTTTATGTTTTCCAAAGCTTATGGGTATTCTATATAAACCTTTCCTAACCCATTAGTAGTTAGTTACATGAAGTTACAACACTTTTACATCATTTTAGAAAAGATCAAGCCACACATTTTCTCTCACTTTTAGAAGGATCAAAGTTCTTATTTTCATATCTTTTGATCAAGAAACTTTAGAATCTCAAGTTCACATTGTCATTGTTCTTGAAAGAGATTCAATAGGTTTTTGTTTTTCATTGAGTTGTAATCATTGCAAGAGGCAAGTTTTCACTACAACAAGAAGATGTCTTGGTGTGTCGATTATCATCAAGTAAACAAAGAAAAAGAAGAAGCCTTGATGTGTGGTATCATCTATCAAGCAATTGAAGAATATGTGGTGAGGGATCCACTAGCAAAGAGAGGTTAGATTAGAGATTCAATAGGGTTACAAGACAAGAGTGAGGTTATCTCTTGGAGGCTATCAAGTGGGGTATCTTGAGAGGCATTTGCTTCTAATTTGAGAACTCTAATTCCTAGAGAAGAAAATCTCTCTTGTGATAGAGGCCGGGGACAGGATGTAGCTCTCAGTGGAGGTGAGTGAACCGGTATAAAAACTATGTGCAGTATCTCTTTCCCTTAACTCTTTAATTTCTGCACTTCTTAATTGTTCTTGATTGAAAACCTAGAAAAATTGATTTCTAATAACTAAGTGAATTAGGTTTTGTTATATCAAATTGATTTTGGAAAAACCTTTTTCATAATCTAGGAAATCATTAACAATCTTTGTGTTAATCAATTCCGCGCTATCTCAGTGATTCTATGATATTTGATTGATTTTTGTTTTCGGTTTAAAAGTGATTTTTCTGGTTTGCAACAGCTCTTAATCGATTACTTGGTACTCTAATCGATTAACCAAGTTCATGCTCTCGGATGTTAATCGATTAAGGTAGTTGTTAATCGATTAGACCCTGCTTGTTTTGTGAAAATCATTTGTTTTTATTGTTTCGATTTGTTTCTTGCGAAAATCTTTCAAGGTTTCTTTAACATTGATCTGTCGTAGAATCTTTGGTACTTGAACTATGCGGTCAAGTGTCCAATTCTTCTACTTGTTGCTTTCAGACTGAAGAATGACACCCTGATTTCCATGGTACCAGCTCTATTGTCGTCTACTTAGGTGTGGTGTGTGTTTGTGTGAGTGGGTAAGGTACATACCTGGTTACCCCTTTGTGGTTTTATAGATACTGCTCCCCCCTTACCGTTGCATATTCTCCCTATTGATGCCTTTTGCTGGATTCCCGCTAACGGCAGGTACTTTATGGCGGGTGTCTTAATGCTCAGAGGATCCTAGGTGAAGCTGCTTAACTTTCCTCCTCTGCTAGTAACCGTTATTCTGATATCACGAGGTAGAGGGAATCTTCCCTCTCTATGCTTGTCAGCCACAAAGCTTCTCTTTTGTTAATCTGGTTAAGTGGAGGATTTGGGCCCTTAATGGGCCTCCTATACCGGTTTCAAGCGGTATTGGGCCCTTAGAGAGCCTTTTATGTCGGTAAACCGGTTTTGTGAGGTCTGGGGCCCTTAAAGGGCCTCCAATACCGGTAACACGGTTAAAGGGGTAGTAGGCCCTTCAAGAGCCTTTTATACTGATAAACCGGCTTAGTGAAGACTTGGGTCCTTAAAGGGCGTCTAATACCGGTAAATCGGTTTCTCGAGGTCCAGGACCCTTACTGAGCCTCTATTACCGGTAACCCGGTTTACTAATGTATAATTCTATTTCTGGTCCATAACAGTTGCCCCCCAGACCAGGGTTTATCCTTATGAACCTTGGTTTTATTGTCTTCATGAAAGGATAATTTGTTTCACTATTTAACCGGTTTCGATAAGTAGAAAACTATTCCTCTTTTCCGGTAAACCGGTTATGACGAAAACATGGATCTTGAAACGCTTCCAAGTCTTGTATTCGTTTATTTAAACGTGTTTAAATCTCGTATCCGAATTGTGCCCATACTTGGTAGACATTTAGTAATTTCTCTTCTAGCCAGCGAAGGAAATTCCTTTTAACCTTATTAGACTCCAAATAAAGTCTAACATTAGTCTTACCATCGGTACATGGGTGGTGTCTCTTATTGATTTTTAGGACATCCTCTTACCCATTTCACTCCCTACAAGGTGGCTAGCCAAATAGGTGGTGTACTTTAAGTTGGACTTATTAATTTCCATAGGATTGGAAAATCCCCTCGAAGTTGGACTTTTGAGTGTTGATTTTGTGAATTTAGACTGATGTTTCCTCACGAGTCCAAACCGTTAAACCGGTTTAGCGGAAATTCGGAATGTTAAACCGTTAAACCGGTTTGTCATCGCATTAAATGCCTGAACTACACTACTAAACAGTTAAACCGGTTTTGTGGAGTTAAACGACGTTAAACCGTTTAATCGGTTTATGTAAACTATGTTTATACTGCACTTTTAAATCGTTAGTCCGGTTTAATGGCGATAAAAAGAACACAACAAATGCAAACTGAAATTCTTGTTTATTATAGCATCAAATCTTTACAACTGAGAAAGCATTCACACTGACTAAAGACAACAGTGGCGCAAAAGGCCTTATTGTAATTGAAATATCCTAAAAACTGCTTTCTCTAGTCAATCCACTCTAAAGGGGGCTTTCAACTGTAGTAGATTCGAAATTTAGCTGCATTCCAAGGATTTTTTATTCTCTTTCCTATCATTGTTTCCAGAAAATAGGAAAGCAAGGGCCTTGCCTTTCTTTATTTGTGCTTGTTTCCTTGCATTCTCCTTGGTGGCTTTCAAACTGGCTATGTAGCAGGTTTTTGCTTGCATTTGATCTGCTCAGATAGTGATAACGAACCCTTTTCTCCTAGGAACTTCATAGCCATGTGGAGAGGAGAAGCAACCGCTTGAAATGCCTTCAAGATGGGGCGCCTTAAGATCGCATTATAACCTGATGGGCAATCTACCATCGCAAAGCACACTTTCTGGGTCCTACATCGAGGAGGTGTTTCCAATCTTAGTCTGATGTCTATGTACCCCCTAGGTCTGATAATATCTCCGGTGAAACCGATTAACTCCTTTTGACAGGGGCGGAGGTCCTGGGGCTTCAACTTCAAATGGTCAAAAAGCTCAGAGAACATAATATCTGAAGAACTTCCCTGATCCACCATCATTCTACAGATGCGGAACCTGTCAATTATCCATGTTACCACCAACGGATCATTATGCTGGGGAGTGACTCCTTCCAAGTCTGCTTCAGTGAACATGATGGGGGGGTGAGACACTTTCTGTTTGTTGGAAGAGGCGACAACCATTGTTGCTAGCTTTAGCTCCCGCTTTTGAGAGGTGATAAACTTACTTTCCCCTGCAAAACCTCCTGCAATGGTTGTGATTAATTCTAAATCCTCATTACCAGTATCATTGTTACCTTCTCTTTTGGCTAATGAGTTCCTGGTTTGAGCATGTTTTAGGGTTCTATACCTTTGTGATGGTGAACGGGTTCTCCTCCTATCAGGACTTCTGGTTCTCCTCCTATCTGGACTCCTGGTTCTCCTCCTGACCGGACTCCTTGTCCTTCTTCTAGGGTTACGCTCATTGGGTGCCCCTCTAAAAAATCGGACATACCTACTAAACTTTCCTCTTCTGATCAGTGTTTCTAACGCATTTCTGAGTTGGACACATTCATCATCGGTATGTCCATATCCACCGTGTCAGCTACATCTCTTACCTTGGTTTTTTTTCGTTGGTGGCCTTCTTAGTGAGGGTGTGGTCTGTCCACCTCCATTAGCTCTGCATTCATAACTTCTTGGAGAATCTGAGATCTTGAAGCATTCAAGGGTGTGTACTCGTTATATTTACCTTTTGGTTTCCTACCCCCTGAATCTCCTCTCCCAACATTCTTCTTCTTACCAAATCCTCCAGGGACGTAAGTATCCTGGGCTTTCTGGTATTCCTCAAGATTGATGTACTTCTCTGCCCTTTCCATGACTTCATCCATGGTCCTAGTCCTGTGCATTACCAAATGATCAGTGAATTACCAGGTTTCAAAGCCCTCATCAGCAAGTGAAGTGCCACAGAGGCTTCAATGTCACTGATAGATAGATATTCTGAATTGAACCGAGTAAAGAAGTCCCTTAGTGATTTGTCTTTTCCTTGCTTAATCTGGGATAAGTGGTATTCAGATTTTGGTTGTGCCTTGCTTGTGGTGAAATGGCCTAGGAACTTTGCCGCCAAGTCCTCTTAACATTTGATTGAATTGGGTTCTAGCTTTGAATACCAGCGTAATGCTGCTTTTTTCATAGTTAGAGGGAAAGTGCGACACTTGTACGCATCCTTAGCCCCTTGATAGGACATCGCCACAAGGAAACTGTCTATGTGCTCTTGGGGATCAGAATTTCCAAAGTAATAATCCACGTTGGTCGGGGCCTTAAGATTTTCTGGCATCGGGAAACTCATTATTTGCTCAAAGAAGGGATGGTCATGTTGTTCTTCCTCCACAGGATTAACCTCAAAATCGTTATTCGGTTGGGAGGACGTTGCTCCTTTCTTCAACTCTTTCATCAGCTTATCCTACGCATCTAGGCGTTTTCGAAGGCGAGTTAGCTCCATCTCTAAATTTGGTTTTTTCTGTGAATGTCCATCTGACGATCCTCTACTCTCATGATCAGAACGCAAGGGGCTACCTCCTCTAGTGGGGGGGCCTCTGTCGCGATTTCTCCTGATCAGTTTGAAGGGAATTTTCATGCCTGGACCGCTCAAACTCTGTACATCTTCTTCCTTTGCTCAAATGCTCCTTTAAATCTTTTGCTGTGGGGGAACTCATCCCCTTAAGTGGTTCCTCATGTTTTCCACACTATGGTGACTGACTTCCATATGTTCTCCCTGTGACCGGTTATCCATCTTATCTCAGAAAGTGGTGGGAATAGATTTCTCGCTCCCACTATGGTCGCCAATGATCTGTCATAGAATCTTTGGTACTTGAACTATGCGGTCAAGTGTCCAATTCTTCTACTTGTTGCTTTCAGACTGAAGAATGACACCCTGATTTCCATGGTACCAGCTCTATTGTCGTCTACTTGGGTGTGGTGTGTGTTTGTGTGAGTGGGTAAGGTACATACCTGGTTACCCCTTTGTGGTTTTATAGACACTGCTCCCCCCTTACCGTTGCATATTCTCCCTATTGATGCCTTTTGCTGGATTCCCGCTAATGGCAGGTACTTTATGGCGGGTGTCTTAATGCTCAGAGGATCCTAGGTGAAGCTGCTTAACTTTCCTCCTCTGCTAGTAACCGTTATTCCGATATCACGAGGAAGAGGGAATCTTCCCTCTCTATGCTTGTCAACCACAAAGCTTCTCTTTTGTTAATCTGGTTAAGTGGAGGATTTGGGCCCTTAATGGGCCTCCTATACCGGTAAACCGGTTTCAAGAGGTATTGGGCCCTTAGAGAGCCTTTTATGCCGGTAAACCGGTTTCGTGAGGTCTGGGGCCCTTAAAGGGCCTCAAATACTGGTAACCCGGTTAAAGGGGTATTAGGCAAATAGCCTTTTATACTGATAAACCGGCTTAGTGAAGACTTTGGTCCTTAAAGTGCGTCTAGTACCGGTAAACCGGATTTCGAGGTCCAGGACCCTTACTGGGCCTCTATTACTGGTAACCCGGTTTACTAAGGTATAATTCTATTTCTGGTCCATAACAAACACCTATTCAACCCCCTTTCTAGGTGTTTCTAGTGTGTTCATTAGAGTTCATATCATCACAGCTTGTATTCCTACAATTTATGTATTTTTTATACCGAATTTATTTATTTTCTACTATCTATCTATTTATATAATATATATACACACATCTATTTTTCACTCCAAATTTAACAATAATAAGTACTTTAATCTCTATAGCCGTAATAAAATATTTACAAAATATGTTGTATTTGATAAATCCAGAAGGCACATATCTATGAAGGAAGGCTAGTATACGTTTTCTTTACAATATCAAGAGGCAATTAATTTCATTAAAGTATATTTTAGTATGCAATGTATCTTTGCGTGAAATGAGAAGCGTTAGGTGGTGCCTGTGAATAGAGTAGAAGTTAGAATATAAAATAATATAGAGATTAGAGAAGTATGAACAGAGATAGAATTCATGAGGATAATTTGGGAATGCTAAAATATGATTTGGTAGGAATTAATGGGAGAATAAAAAAAAGATATTGTATTATCAAAAACAATAAATGAGTATTGATTAATTAGGAAATTTTTAATGATTTGATAATCATATTAATTGCTTAGGGCGGAGTATATCAAAACCTTTTTTTTAATGCTTTCCATCTACGCCCCCCCTCTCTATGTATATATAGCTTCAGCTTGAACTCCATTTGTTACAGGTAAGTAACTTTCTTCTACCTAATATTTCAACATTTTTTGCTCACATTATGTTGAGTATGGCTTACATTTTTTACTCTTGCAGGTGGACCTATATGTTGGAAGTCAGCAATCCAAGATGTAGTAGCTATGTCTACAACCGATGCAGAATACATGGCAGTAGCTGAAGCTGCCAAGGAAACATTGTGGCTTACTGGGTTAGTGAAAGAGTTGGGTATTGAGCAAGGTGGAGTTCAGCTGCATTGTGATAGTCAGAGTGCTATCTATTTGGCAAACAACCAAGTGTATCATGCTAGAACCAAGCATATTGATGTGAGGTACCACAAGATCAGGGAGTTGTTGGCATCCAAACAGATATTCCTTCAGAAGATTCACACCTTGGAAAATGCAGCTGATATGTTGACCAAGCCAGTCACCAGTGACAAGTTCAAACACTGTTTGGACTTGTTACATATTTCTCAGCATTAAGCAGAAACCACACACCCTAATTGCCAAGAAAGACTTTGCACAAAGGATCTTCACAGGGATCTGATATTCGCCAAGGTGGAGATTGTTGAGTATGGCTCATAGGTGCTACAAAAGGCCATCATGTGGGCCTTAATGTAAACTGTTTTATACTATATATGCTTGTATTCTGTAACCCTGATTAACACAAGAAATAATACGGAACTATAGCTGCTTTATAGTCGCAGACGTAGGCATAATTGGCCGAACTGCGTAACCAATTCTGTGTATGCTCTCTATTTTTTATTTTTTCTATTTGTGATATGTTTTCATTGGAAAGCTTTTCTTTTAACACATAATTAGATAATATTATTAGCATTGTTAAAATTGTTTCTTTGTATTTTCTCATTTTTTTTCAATATTGAGTTTTTCTTTATAAGCTTTCAATATTGAGTTTTGGATTAATATTCAGATAAAACATGTAAAGTTAACGTGGATATCACTCAGCTCATTCAAAAATTTTACCATGCAATTGTTTGCTCAATTCTACGTTGCATTCTACTCTTAATCACACCTATTTTAATGTTTTGTAGAAAAGAATTTTAACATATTGAGACTGAGAAAAATATTTCAAGGTAAAAACAATATATGATGCTTTAAAAAGTCTCAATGTCGTATCTAATTGAAGATGTTTACAATAAATTCAAATTTTAATCTTAATATACAATCTCATGTATTTACAATTTCCTTTAAAAGAAAATAAATTATAAAAAAGTTGAATTGTTTTGAGAAAAAGATTAACTATGACTATATATATATATATATATATATATATATATATATATATATATATTGGTGTTTATGATCATTGGAATAGAGGATAGCCTCATAATTTTTCAAATTTTTCTTTGAGCCACTCTTACTCATATAAGTAGCGGTCACATTCAAATTTCACAAACTCATGTACATGCTTTATGGTTTTAGTGTTTGATTAATAATGTTAATTGTTAGGACTGATAAAAAAAGATTAAAAAATAGAATAAATAAATAAATAAAGTCTACAAAATATCTAAAGTGTAACACCCCTAATTTTCGTTTCCCAAATAATAAGAAATTAATTATAATAAAATAGTTTTATAATTAATTCTTAAGTTATTTGGAATGTTTTAATTTTTGTACATCATGTGTTGGAAATATAAAAATGTGGGATATGTTTTTATATGGATATCTTGTACAAAAATATAAGTTTTGCAATTTAGTCCTTAGGTTGGGACCAAATTGTAATATTAGAAAGGTTATTAGAGAGAAAGTGAATAAAATATGAATTTTCCAAATTTCCCTGAATTTAACCGGTTAGCCATGCCCGATAATCGGTTAGACGACGAACTCAGAAATTGGGTTAGTGCGTTTTGATGAGTAATCACTTGATTAACCCTTAAATTGCCACGAATCCCACTCAATCCTCAGTGGAATCAACGTGTCTTGATGCATGGCACTTTGATTTGTCTATAAATAGTCTTCCTTGCTCAGATTAAACTCCACTTTTGCTCTTGAATTCTGAAGCTCTGTTACTAGGGTTCTTGAATCTGTCCCTGCAATTTTGAATAAGGGCTTTGTATAGACACAAAAATCGTGAGCTGAGAGTCCCTGGGCAAGGAGAACGAGACCTGCAAAGTTAGAGATTCAAGTCTGCCAAGTTGAGTTTCTGGTTTCTGGAGCTTACTTCAAGCTTTAATTTGGGTAAGCACATGCACTCTCTGAGTCTCAAAATTGTTCTATTCTTTAGTGCATGTTGCATAGAGCAAAGTCTTGCTGAAAATAGGGATCAGAATACGCAGCGAAAAGAAAAACGAAATACCCTATATCCAGAACAAGATCCATGCGAGAGAGCATGATTCGAGATAGAAAAACGTTTACCTCTTGATGCAAAGAGGAGAACAGCGCTATTCAGATCGTCCACAAACAATTCGCGTCAATCACGAGCGCATCATGGTAGTCGCGCCTCTATTGGTATCCACACGAACAGGTTCCCAATTGGAGTCACGTCTCTCGCCTCTATTGGTATCCACACAAACAGGTTCCCAATTGGAGTCACGTCTCTCTTCTCAATGCTAGCGGAGAAGAGAGAGACTCAGTGTATCACTCACTCTCTGATATGGATGGCTAGGGTTGTCGTTCTATGTCTCACACGTACCAAAAACCCTAAGGCTGATACTATTATTTATAATAGTGTTAGACCAGCGGGCTGGGCTTGGCAGCACATATCAGAATGCGTCGCACGGTCATACTGTGCATCGCACTATTGTATTTTTATCAAATGTGATATCTCCAATCTATCTGTTCTTAGTGTGTGACCCTATAGGTTCCTGTAACGTTGGCAGTAAAGTTAAAATCTCATTTTAAGTTTACAAGCAATGAGCGGTATCTAGCAACACGTCATTGCTACCCAAGTGACAGGAATGTATGTGATCTGACATAACCTTAGTGTGATCAATGATCATGTGTAAATTTAATCTCTTTGTCCAAATATCTTAGTTACACTCATGGCATGGAAGGTGTCACCCATGTATAGTGTAACCTATGGTTTCTTGATCCCTGAGTAGACGCGTCTAAACTGTCTTGAGTATGGCCATACATTTCACCGTCTCACTCAGTCAAGGGGCCTAGAGATATAATTCCTATTAATAAGGAAGGACAAATCTCATTTACGTCGCTCACATCTCTCTACATGATTTGTCATATACCCGACTACAACAGTTATGATCACCTGGTTAAAGATGACATTTGATTGCGTGAAAGCACATAACTTCTCATGTTGGGAACCGTAGCGACTTCAGGTCGAAGGACCATGTACACCATTGTCACTATGAGAATCGCTTATGACACTCACTTAATAACCCATGTAGCATTCTCATGGCGGGTCAATCCAATACACAATTTTCTCAATGTGTACTTACATGTAGACTTGATATCCCATATCCATGACCGGTGAGATACAGTCATCAGTCTGTCACATACTAGTCTCGATGTATTATAATTGTCCCTATTAACTGTAATACTCGACTAGGGAATCTTTAAGGATAATTGTCAATCAATAAGATCTCACTATAAAGTCATGTACTTGATATTCTTATACATTGAACTTATTATCCTAAGGACTTTATTACATCTATTTTAATTAAACAATTAAAGCATAAATATAATAAATCAAATGCCTCAATATTATTAATAGTAATAATCCATAAACATGAAATAAGTACAAGTAAAAGAGAAAATATGATTTCCACTAGGGCACTCTCCAACAAGTCTAACCATTTTGCCCAATTTGTATTCCATTTGCATGTGTTAAAATCTCTGATTTTTGGACCCTGTTGAACATTGTTGGCTGAGAGTACGAGTTGTTGGTTCTGTGGATTTCTAGCAAGAACCTATGATTATGCTCATCAAACACGACATTGAGGTAAGGGAGAAGCTTACCTTATACTAGAATGAGATTGAAATTCGTTACATATAGGATGAGTCGTCAAGAGACTCAAAAGGGCATAGGTTGAATTGGTTAAGTGGCTTGGAGACCAATTTGAGCTCAAATACTGATATGAGCAACTTTACTTGAATGCATGCAAGCTATTTTGATGCTGGTTTCATGACTTGTTTCAGTTATGTGCATATTGGTATGCTAAGTTATGAAATATGTGATTTTGTGCATTTTTATGTTTGAGAATTGCATGCACTATGATTTGAGGTATTTTCATTGATGAACTTGTTTATATTAAGGTATTAAGTCTTTGTGAAAGACTGTTTGGGGTTAGATTTGAGCAAAAATGAAAATGGTATTGTAAAACACCAATTTCAGTGTTTCTGCTGCATAATCTAACCGATTAGAGTCTGACAGCAAAAATGAATTTTAAAGGAATTTTTGTAAATGGATCCATACCATTTCTAGTCATATCTTTTAGCTTAAAATCAAGGAAAAATTGCCCAAGTTAATTTATGAATTTTTTTTTAATGAATTGGGTTAATCTGTTTATAATACCTTAAGGGTTCCATTGAAAATACAAAAAGGAATTTGTAACAAGCTATTTTTCTTGAGATGAAAAATATTGATATATTGTCATAATAATTTTTGGATTAATTATGAGGAATAATTAATGTCCAACCCCAATTGGAATATGCATTGTGTGCATCCATTCATGGAGAATGTGGATGTTTAGGGTTGGTGAAATTGTTATGTTCTGGGAACATAGCAACAGTACTCTGGGAGTGCTCAATTGTTGTGTTTTGCTTGATGACACATTCTGGAGATGAATGTGGCCAGTGTTGGGACATTGTTGATGTGGTAGTAACATCTTTGCGATGTGACTCTCACTTTGGGAGTGACGTATACTCTGGGAGGAACATTAAGGTAATCACTACCAAACAATTCCGCCATACGTTCTGGGAACGTATTATTAGTGTTCTGGGAACACATGGATGTATTGGAGGCCTCGATTGTTGAGATAGAAATCATGCATCATACCACCTGCATTGATCGGAGTAATTATACAAAGTAAAAATTGGTGTGATACATATGGCTATGCATTTCCATCTGTTTATTATTAATTGTGAATGTTATATTTCAGTCTCATTTGATTATGTATATGCGTATTGATTACTCCTGTCCCTTGTTAGGTGATGGCCTGATACCTTGCCTGCATCGAGATCCGACCCATCCCTAGTCGCATATGGACGTTTGAGGAGCATCGAGCCACAATTGAGGGGGAGGTAGAGGTCACACTCTATCACCCTAACCCCTTAGCTCGTGTGCGACCTCGTAGGTATAGGACTCCCATCATATATACTATGCACGAACAACCGTTTCATACTTACCGTGGACCACCCCCGGCTCGACCAGTTCGTAGGTTTCATAGTTTTCATTTTCGTGTTGCCACGTGCGCTCGTTCTCATCCCTCAACTTCGAGGATTGTTACTAAGGAGACTCCTTCTCCTAGTCCGACAAGTTCAGGTAGAGCTGCTCCAGTTGCAGTCCCTACACCCAGTGGTAGGGCCTCTACTCCGTCGGACGAGGATGAGAGTGAGGAGGAGGAGCCAGTCGAGCCTGTTTCTGGTGTTCGTAGGGGTGTGGATGATTTCTAGGTCCGAGCATAGTATAGATGGTAGGGATCCTAGGCTAGGGATATAGCTTCAATGGATTATGGATGGAGCTTCTAAGGACCAGTTGACCTGCTCTGGGGCGTCTATTTTTGACTTGTACTTATATTGTACATATTTTTGAGATGCCTTTGAGCTGAGGTCTTTTATGAGGTTTTTTTTTAATTAAGTGGGGTAATTTTACAAACATTTTACGTAAATAGGGTAGTTTTGAAACTATTTACACAAAATGGGGCAGTCAACAAAACTATTTACAAAAATGGGATAATCAAAGTCAAAATTATGCAAGTCAAACAAGCCATCCGAAATGACTTAATCCAAGTGACACGTGTGAAGTTGCTATTGGATGTCCAAATTTTCGTCTGACGCAACCGCTTTTTTTTTAAACTTTTTATTCAGATAAAATTGGGACATCCAATAGCAACTTGACACGTGTCACCTGGATTAAGTCATTTCGGATGACTTGTTTGACTTGCATAATTTTAACCTTGACTGCCCCATTTTTGTAAATAGTTTTGTTAACTGTCCCACTTTGTGCAAATAGTTTCAAAACTACCCTATTTACATAAATTGTTTGTAAAATTATCCCACTTAAGTAAAAAAAGCCCTTTTATGATGTACTTTTTATCACTCTTATGGACTTAGACTTTGGATTTTGTATCACTACTGATGTATCTGACTACCTGCTGATGATGATGTACTACCTTTATGATATATATATATATATATATATATATATATGTAAGATGTTTTATCACAAATGATTTAAGGGTACTTATTTTATTTCGCGCACTCTGATTTTAAGTAAAAAGGGATTCGCCAACTGTTATTTTAAGTCCATAAGATACATTTTATAAACTCTTTATTTTGTATAAATAAAGTATTTAAGTTTTTGGGGCGTCGGTATAAAGTTTTAAGATAACAAAAAAAAAAGATAAAAACAAACAGTATTAACTTATTTAAAACTTTAATAAGCTTGAACAATTTTGATTAAAAAAATTTCAACTTATAATATTGAAACTTGAAAATATACATTAAATCTGTGCAACGCATGAGCTTGATAACTAGTCGTGGTAGTATTTGAATTTGAACCCAAAGTATAGGAGTTCTACAATAGGTCTAATAAATTTGCAAGTCCAATCAAAAGAAGAAATTAACGTGTGTAGTACCAATTGTCTTCCGTCTGGTGGGAGACGGAAAAGAGTATTACGGAAAATATTTATTTTTTTGTTTCCGTCTTTTACTTTACGGAAAATATTTCCGTGACTTCAAAGATGGAAATTAAAATATCATTGAGGTTATTTTTATCCCTGCACTTATAAAATGGGGACCAAAAATTCAACAATGGGAGCCAAAACTCAATCCTAAAAAAATGTATTACTCAGTCAATTCATGTAAATTCTTGGGCTGGGCTGATCCTTGCAACAGCCCTAGCAAGGAGAACTTTGCAAAATCTGAAAAACGTTTTCAGCAATTGAATCAAAACTATAATTAACACTAAACAGAATCAAATAGCTAGATAAAAATTGATTTTAAACCAATTGAATTTAAAATTAAATTTTCATAAACGATTAAAAAAACACTTTTTCTAAAACCTAATTGTGTGATTAAAGAGATAAAGTTTAGAATGATTCATACAAGGAGTTTTATACTAGTTCACTCTCACCAACCGAGAGCTACATCCAGTCCACCCTTTCGGATTTCGGGTCAATTGATATAAGAATCAAAAGAAATCACAATGATTAGTGATACAATCTCACGTGCGTCAAAACCCTTTTGACCACCTCTCTTGAGATCCTAAACCTTGGTTAAATCCCTAATCCAATCTTCTTTTTCTTCTTCTCCTATGATTGAAACTTTCAATCTCTCTTGAGTATCTTGATTATCACTTGAAACCTTCAAGAAATAAACCACACAACTTGAAACCGTCAAGTGTTGATGTAGATTCTTGAATTGAAAGTGTTGATTTATAAGTTGCACTTGATTTGCAGAATATCAACTAGTTTCAGCTCTGAATCCACAGCTAGAAATCTCAATTTGACTTGTAAAGAATATAGCACAATTGAGATTTTCACTTAATCACTTTTGAAAAGAGTATGTGAGAGTTTTCTTGTAATTCACATGAAAATTGGCAAAGAATGTGTGAAATTATTCGTTCTCTAGAGTGTTTTTGTGTTTCTCAAAGATAATGAATATGAATAATGAAGGATCCTTTGGTTTTGTATAATAAAACTGTTTTATGATTTATTATTAACTGATTTCAACCGGTTGGAAAAGGTTCTAACAAGTTAAATCATGCTTTGCAACAAAACTGATGTAAAACCAACTAATACAATTTTAACCGGTTGAAAACTCCCTTAACCGGTTAGAACATGTCAGTTCTGAATAAAAAGAAAGGTAATAAATACCTTCAAATATATACTCATTTATCTTTAATAAACAAAATTCATACACATTCTTTTAATGCATAATAGGTTTTTAGAAATACTTTTCAAAGTATGTATTAATTTAAAAACACTCTCTTTTGTTAGAAAAATCTCAATATATGCAAAAATTAACTTTTAAACCAAATTGAGATTTAAACAAACCTATCGGACTCTACGCACTCTTAATGTTTAGACTCAAAATAAAAAGCTAATAATAAACTATTAAAAACTTAATTATTACAAGCCTAAATACACAAGAATGAATAGAATAAAAAGTCTTTCTCAAATATAAAGCCTTTGTTTTCTTCAAGTGTTAATTCTCTTCATCAAAACTCGTAAAGGTTCTCAAATAATTTTTTTTTTCTGTTTACGTCTCTTCCATTACGGAAAATATTTCCGTGGCTTCAAAGATGAAAATTACAATATATCAGTGAGGTTATTTTTGTCCCTAAAATTATAGAATAGGGACAAAAAATTCAACAATGGGGTCAAAAATTAATACTAAAAAAATGTATTACTAGGTCAATTCATGTTAATTGTTCGGCTGGGCTGATCCTTGCAACCGCCCTAGCTAGGTTCATCCCAATGGAGTCTAGTGAACTTATCCAATGGGAAATTGCTTTTTGTCCCATGACTGACTTTTTGGCCCCCATTTTAAATTTTCATGGACCAAAATACCATTAATAGTGTTAACATTTCCGGTTCTATGAAATCAAAAAAGTCTTTCCGATTTTACTGAACCGGAAAAGAAATCCCGATTTTCCTGAACCGGAAAACTTTCGGTATAATTAAACCGGAATACTTCAGATATAGCACAACCGGAACTATGTAAAAGTGATATTTCAATATAGTCCTCCCTGTTTATAGAGAGCAAAATACCAAGGAGGGTAATATGTTTAATATGATTACCACGACATCGTTTTCATCAGATATAGATCTAGAAGCAAATCCCCTAACAGATAGCGTGTACCTGGTACCCTGCGATGACACAAGCAAGTAATCCTTTCGTCCCACCAAGTTCGCCATCGCCATCCCGTTGTTGATTGAAAACGGAGATTGATTTTTTTTTTTATTTAATCTTTGTTTTGTTCTTTTAGTGATGGCTTTTTTTTTCCCGGTTAATCTCTCTATTGAGTTTTTGGTTTTCTTCTGCTATTTTATGTACATGATTCAATTTATGTCAACTAGCCAAATCTTTCCTCAATTTCGTTGATTGTCTTGATTTCATTTATACTAAACTTTGATCATTTTATCTATATATTTATGACCGCATATTATTTTTATTTTTAATTTGGTTTCGTTGATTGTTAGCTGCAGCATTTGGTTGAGTGGAGAGTAATATGAAAGAAAGGTTGGAAGGGAGGAGGAGCTACAACCAACCATACCTATTCTTGCTCAAGTGTCACAGGTGAGTTGAAATTTGGTTTTTGTCAGTTGCCTACTATATGTTTGGGAAAATGCTTGACCCAATTTTGATTTATGAATTTATATTGCCTAATTCAATACATTTTTATAGTATGGTTGATGTTGGTGATATATTATTTTGATTTGTTTGTCATTGATGCTGATGATTAATTTGTTATGAGATGCTTATCATAATTAACATACGTTGATTTTTTTTCCAGAGTAGCTTTATCATTGACTTTGTGGTTTAAGATATTCCATTTAAGTAGACCTGCCCATAAAAATTGAAAATTTACATGTTTTCCTCGATGCTTCGTCAGGAATTAACTTTTCGTTTGTGCTTGAGTTCCTTTTGTGCTTACTAGAAGTTTTTCTAATAATCTTGACTGATTTGAGATGCTTATGCGCTAATTATCTATGTGAACTAAATCATTACTTTTGCAGGAAATGGATTGTTCCCATGTTTTGGTGTGCTCACGACAACCACTGATTCCTGCATCGAATCTTGAAAATCCTTCAAATGTAGCAGCTCCAAATGCAAATTGGTTCATCTCTATGTTTATTAAAAAGGGGAAAAGAGCTACTGAGCTAGATATTCTTATTTACGCTGAAAACAAGAGTAATAAATTATTTATAAGCAAACTCATTTCACATTGACACTTATGCGAACATATGCACTTTCATGTAGATAGGCTCATGGAGGCCTCCCCCTCTTTGCCACTTATATTATTCTTTTGGAGCTTCATTTTCTCAATGTCATTTTTTGAGAACTTTTTACGATGTAGCATTGGTAAAACTGTTGAGTTTGTTTTTACTTTCTATATGTTAGTTTGGATCAATTACTAACTTAGTAGCATAGCCGTGTAATCAATAACCGTGTTGGTGAGTTGTGGTGAATTGGTATAAAAAGATAACCCACCCCTCACTCTACTCAATCTTCAATCTGTTGTTGAATGTGAAACCCTAATCAAACTGCACTGTGAGTAAGAGAGGAAAAAAATTGGTTTTGAGAAAGGGACTGGGAAAGTTAAGTGGTTCAATGATCAGCAAGGGTGGGTGTTTAATTCTCTTTCTCATTTCATCCTCTCATATAATTCTCTTTCCTCTCCACTCACTCTTTCTAATTTTTGTTTCATTTTACTATTTTCTTATTGTGATTCTTTTTCTAATTACATTTTTTTTTGTGTTTTTGATTTCTCAGGAAGTCTCATATCTGTTCCATCCTTTGTTCAATGTCCCAAATTTTCATTTTAATTTCAAACAGTGGAGGAGCCTCATCCAGTAAAGGTGATATTGTGACTTTAATCCTTTTGGCTGGACTATACTTTGTTTCAATGTTATTAGAATTTGAATTTTACCCTTTTTGTAATTCACCCAACCTTCCATTCCATGGATTGCCTGAAATCATGCAACCTAAGTGGTAGAAAATTGATATATTAAATTTAAGATAATTTTATGAAGAAAGAACCAGTAGCAATGTATATATTCAATTTATTGTTTAGGAATTTTCTATTTTTCTGCAAAATCTGATTTTCTTTCCATTATGCTATGCAAAATCTAATTTTCTTTCCATGGATTATTGAATGTGATCAAGGCTTATAATTTATACCTCCTCATGGCTGGGAATGGCTGAAAATTCATGGGTATCATGAAATGGAAGATTGATGAAAGGAGTTTTACATTTGTTTTGCATTTTTGGTTTTTTTTTTACATTTTTGTTTGCATTTTTTTAAAGGTTTTATGATCCTTTAGCATTAGAGAGGAACCGTATTGGTTTTTGGATACTTACTAGCTATCACTAACCATATCCCTTATTCTAAAAGCTTATCCTTCGAGACTAATTAAAAGCTTCTCTAAGTTTTGTAATCTGATCTAGAATGTCTCAAAAGATGACATACTTGGCTCTGTATTTTAATTTTCTATATAAGCCTGGGATTGGCTATGTAGTAAACTAATTGGTTTTGATCTTTTTCTGCATTGATGTTGGACTGAGAACCAATTATGCTTAAATTCTGCCGTATAGGTTGTTGAGCTGCCTGCATCGTACCAAAGCGGAGGAAAGATTGGATTGTTTTGGTTGTCTGATGTGGGAAAACTGTGATTATTGTGGAACTTATTAACAATGTTGCAATGGTCCATGGTATGTTCTTGCTGCAAATAATTAGTTCTTGCGAAGATGTTATTTTCCATGCCTATACTGTGTGCTAATTGGTGTCATTGCTCATGTTGTTTCTCTATGTTTGATGGTGTTGGAGAACGAACTCGTGAAGGCAGTTACTTATACAATGAAATGATTGGAAGTGGTGTCTTTAAGCTAGGTGATAAGCTGGTGAGCAGAATAAGATCTATGCTATGCATATTTTAACATTCTTCCTTAACATATTCAGTTTTCAAGTTTGGCTATTTTGGTTGTTTCATGGAATCAAAGTGAGAGCTGAGGATGTTTCAACATGAAGCAGAAATTTCTGCATTTCTGCATTTCTTTGCTTTGTTTCCATATGCTTATATTCTTTGCTTTTTCTGCATTTGTGCGTGAGGAATTGTTAACTTATTGAATCTTAGAATGGGAAAAATTGAGGGTACCAGGTTAACATGACTCGTGCAGTTATGCACAATATTATGCAAAATATGCAATTAGAAAGTTTAATGTTTTGCATTTTTTGATAAGGATAGCAGTGGGTGAGTACAATAATAGTTTTGTAGTGATAGCTATGATGCAATTTTTTTAATTACCATTTGTTCCTTTCTTTATTTTTTTGTTGACAACTAGGTTATTAACATAAAGTGTAATTTCCTACGGATGTAAGGTAACCACGTAACTCATTTTTTGTTATTTCACATTATGTTCCTATTTTTTTAAAGTGTAATCTTCACGTTCATTGCTTTTACTTTGTTAGAATGTTATATGTTTTATCTCAGTTTTCGTTAGGGTATAGAAGTTTGTTATCTTTTCTGTTCCTGATTGTTATCTGTGTTGAGTTCTTCTTCTTCATATTTTTTAATTTAATCTTTGTTTTGGTGTTTTATGGATTTCTGGTTTTTTTTTCTGCTTAATCTCTCTCACTTGGGGTGTTGGTGTTCTTCTAACGCTCAGATTTCATGTCTATCTGCTCCCATTTTTCAGAATTGGCTTGCAACATCAATGTCAATAAGTTGATTTGAGGTACAACCTTAACTATTCCATTCCATGTTTTTGTTGTTGTCATCGACCTTCTCATTATCAACTTGATGTCCCTTTTTAGAGTTCTATTGCAGTGTTTATGTATTTTTAGAAGTGAAACACATTATTAGATTCAAAAACATAGTTTCATGAGCATTAGAGAGCAAAATATTTTTTGATTTGTGTATTGGAATTCATGTTAGTTATTTAGTATTAATAAACCTTTGATGTCAAAGGTGTTTTAGACATGGATCTGTGTCTGGTTTACTTGAAAGTTTCATGGCAATCTGCACTGAATCTTCTGTTACATATAAAGTTATTTCTTTTTATAGGGATCATATGATATCATCCTGTTACATATAAAGTATTGGGATTGTGCCAAGGCGGATTATTTTGGATGTTGTAGAATGAATCCTAGCTAGGCACTGGGTTGGCTTCTGTTATTTCACTGAGACTTAATACAGGCATGCTCATGCTTGTGCACCTTCTTCAAGGTAACTGTAATTATATGGGTGGTGGCTAATGAGCTGATTGTTTTTAAATTACTTATGAGTATCTTTGATCTTGGGCATATAATAGGTTTGAAAACCTTTTTCCCAGTGAAAATGAGCTTTTGAACCAGGGAAGTCCCTAATACACTGTTCTTTGAAGCATGGTGGACAAGACTTTTCGAGCTTGATGTCTTTTTTTTCATGCTTTCATGAAGATATTAATGATTACTATAACAGATCACACTTATATAAGCTGCCACTGCGTATGTTGATGTGTCATCGTTGAGTTGCTGTGGCAAGATTAGTTATAGCTTTTATGATTGAGATTTTGAAGTATGGTCATTGATTCAGTTATGGTAACTGTCTATCTCACACTTGGTTATAAAAAAAATTCACATAGCACGTTGCTCATAACGAATATACATGGTACTTAATAAGAATCCAAGTTGATATTTAGATCATTTGAGTTTTTTCCACTTAAGAACCTTTACAAATTTATGAGAGTAGTAGTTAAAATTTTGAATTTCTTGGTTAAGACAACATTCGCCACCTGTGAATCAGTACTTACTCCCCTTCATGTGTTGTCATTGGTGACATTTGAAGTTCATTGGTATAGGACATTACTCTTATTGAACTTGCTGTGATTGTTACTTCTTGATCTACTATATGTTCTACTTGCTCTGATTTTTTCCTAAAGGCAAGGCAAGAAAGAACTGACTAGGACTGATGTACTATATGTTCTACTTGCAGATGTGCTTCATTTGTTGTTTTGTTTTAATTCAATATTTGTGCAGGTGCCCTCGATAGCACTTCAGTTATTTTGCATGTTTTGGGTGTTGGCTTTTAGTTTATTTGGGTTATTAGAACAGGCATGTGGATGATAATGTTACTTTTAGAATTAGATTTTGGTGTTCTGGTTCATGGCGAGTTTGTTGTAATCATGTGGTGGTGTTGATTTGTTCTCAAATGACATTAGGGTAACTTCTGCATTTGGTCAAACAGTAATTTAGCTTTTGAGACTTCATATATGTGTATTTGTGTGTGTAAGAGAGTAAATGTTATCACCAGTTTTCCTATAAAGCCACTAGCAGTCTAGCTAATTACTTGACATTACCATCAAGGATCAGAAAAGGAAGCATCATATATAGCTGATTTTTGTTTCATTAGGTTTTGGCTTTTGCAGGTTCATGTGAAATTGATTTTTTCCTGATGGCTTTAAGCTCAACTAGAGATGGGCATTATAGAACCAAATATAAGCATTGTGATTGAGAAAAGCAAGTGTTTATAATTGACTTCAACAAGCTTCCTTCTTCAAATTCAACGTTATCGTCCTCTATCTCTAGCACCAGGTAGGGTAGAATCAAACTTGCCCTTCTTCTCTCATTACCTTTCATGCTTGCGTCTTCTTTATCTTCAACATTTTCTCCTTTTTATTTCTCTATTTAATATGGCATTGGTTTATTATTTGTGATCTCCATAGAGATTTTTCCTTCGCTGTACTTTTAATATGAGTGTGCTGCAGGTGTTTGTTATAGTCTGTATGAATGTTGATAGTGTTCATTTACTATGCTCTTTGCTTCTCACACGAGGATCTATAAAATAAGCCATCATACTTTCTTTTGTTTTGTTTGTCAATTAAAGTTAGTTTTGTCATTCATATACTGATCATGGTGGTTTTTTTCCTATTATTTTGCTTTACTTTCTCTCTTTTAAGCTTGCTCTATGCCTTTATCTCTGCCCTTACTTTCTCTTTCAGAATCCTCTTGGACAATTCCACTGTTTTTCACAAGTACAAATCTTAAAGGGGTTTCTCATATTAGTTGTATTTTTTAGCTACATCTCCTTACACCAAATTTCTTAAAGGGGTTTCTCATATTAGTGGGTTCTTTGAAGACAAATTTCAGAAAAGGGAAGCAAAGTTTACTTCAAGACAATCTGCGTCAGTCATCATCTCCAAGTTGGAAGAAATTGCTAAGCAGCTGAATCTGAAAATAAATAAAAGAGCTACAGGTTTGTTGAAATCGGAGGACCTCAAGGAAGGTAAGAAGGGGATTTTATCGATTGATGCAGATATCTTTGAGGTTACTCCATCTTTCCATTCGGTGGAGGTGAAAAAATCCGATGGTGATACATTGGAATATCAGAAAATATGGAATGAGGAAATGAGTCCGGCTCTTCAGGATCAATTGTTTGGGTTTGGCAAGGTGACCAACAAGAGCAATCGCAACAGTCAGAGCAACAGCAACCAGACACATGACCAGTAGAAAGAACAGCCACAGTCATAATTGATTCTCACTTTCCGAGTTTTGGTCCAATGCTTAGTGTTTTCTGTGTGGATTTCATGATATGCCCATTTTTCAATTCTGTCACCTCTTATATCTGTCCAGTACTCCAGTTGGTTTTGTTGGAAGTGACGCGATTGTCCTCACTCCGTGCTTACGTCTTTTTAACTCCATTGTATTACTGCTATCTTTCTGCTACTTTGGTATTACTCTCTTACTTAGTGTGACTGATCAAACCGTGCATTTGGTTGGACAGGGTTGCAGGGATTACATCGTGGACGTAAAATATATCAGCCGGTCATTGAGGTATAGCAGAATTTTCAGGGCAGAGGATAAAGGAATAAAAATTCTAACTTTTATTACTACTTATTTTTCTATTGTTTGCCTTTATAAATAATTGTTTTGGGATAAGCTTATAAATTCATAATTTATGCTATTTTACTTTGTGATTTCCTTTACTAACTAATGGAAAAATTTAACAATTTGCGTAGTTTGGTTGTGCAGGAGTTTCTATATTTTCAAAGGGTTATAATTTTTGGATTGAACCTTAGAAACTTAAGAGAAATAAACTAAGGAATTGCTGAATAATTAGGGCCAGAATATATAAATGGTTAAGGGAAGGAATAACTAAAGGAAAAAAGGAGTTTGCAAGGGAAGTAAAGAAACTTGGTACTATCAAGCATCCAAGTTTGGTTTCTATTCAGGGTTACTACCTGGGACCAAAGCTGCATGAGAGACTGATTATATCAAATTACATGAATGCATAATCTATGGACATTTATCTCCATGGTAAGGTTCTTGCAGCATGAGATCTAGGCTTTTTTGGTTTTTATACTTTTGGTATTCCTGGGCATGAAATGTTATCAACCCCATATAATTTGATTTCTCTAACTTGGAACATATGAAGCTCTTTCAGGATTTGGATAGTTTCATGAGCATTAGAGAGCAAAATATTTTTTGATTTGTGTATTGGAATTTATGTTAGTTATTTAGTATTAATAAACCTTTGATGTCAAAGGTGTTTTAGACATGGATCTGTGTCTGGTTTACTTGAAAGTTTCATGGCAATCTGCACTGAATCTTCTGTTACATATAAAGTTATTTCTTTTTATAGGGATCATATGATATCATCCTGTTACATATAAAGTATTGGGATTGTGCCAAGGCGGATTATTTTGGATGTTGTAGAATGAATCCTAGCTAGGCACTGGGTTGGCTTCTATTATTTCACTGAGACTTAATACAGGCATGCTCATGCTTGTGCACCTTCTTCAAGGTAACTATAATTATATGGGTGGTGGCTAATGAGCTGATTGTTTTTAAATTACTTATGAGTATCTTTGATCTTGGGCATATAATAGGTTTGAAATAACGACATGATTGGTTGATAGAGTAGAGGGCAATCGAAATCAAGCCAATACAAGGTTGGATCAGTGATCACTACCAGAAAAATATATCTCCAGGAACCCTTTTGATGAAGGCAATGCTTGTTCTAAGAACTTTGCAGCCCCTATAAAGTATTGTTCTTCTACTCAGCAAGGTTTGGAGCAGCAAGTGAATAGTATCACTAGCATTAAAGAGTTGGCATACTTAGTAGTTTGCTACATTGTGGGGATATACAGTTTCCAAACCTTTCCATGAGTCCTGGTTCTCTGATGATTTGAGGTTAATTGTCCAAACCCAGCTCTTGAAAAGTTGTTGTGTTTCTAATCTTATGTATCTCTAATTGTTGTGAATGCATACTAATTTAGCTTTTATGTTGTTGCATCATGATTGAATTCTTGTGTTATGATTTCTTAAAGCTAGATAAGTTTTTTTTATTTTGTACTCTCCGTGAAGTGCGTGTATGTTTTGGTTCATTCATGCCCAATTCAAACAAAATTGGATTTCAATCCATTTTTCCTCGATAAAGCAATTCAAAATTTTGAGTTTTTGCTTAAAAATTGAATGCTTCACTGTATGCTTTTTTGATGGAGCATTGTGCTTCAAATAATTAAAAAAAATTAAAAAGGGGAACTGTGATTATCAAGCATTAAATGAAATGATGTAACAAATTATATATTGCTTAAGCATTAATTTTCTCAATTGTATAAAATAACTATTACTGTAAAATAAAATAAAACTTTTATTTATTGTAAAATAATATTTTCAACTTATGTCGTATAACGTATTATTTGAATAAAATAACTACAGTATAAAGATGTAAGATCTAATGTGTTAGGATTTTTGAGTTCAAACTATGAGGTTTGCACTATATTTTCTAATTAAAAAAAATAAGATTTGCTTAACCTCAACCCTTATTGTGGAGGATAAGAAGCTAAAAATAGGAAAGAAGTTTAGAACAATTAAATTTATTATCACTTGAATTATCGAATGTTTAGTTTTTTATAAAAATGTATTTTTTTTAAGCCTCTTATCCTCAGCCTTGGATAAGAAAATCCTTAAAAAAGTAAAAGTAATAAGATTGAATAAAGAAAAAATAAGTTAGAAAACTAACTACCAATTTAATATTTTGATGGGCTCTAACAATCCTGTCAATTTGCAATACATTTTTTTTTTAATTTAGTAAATTTAATAGTGTATATTAACACTTTCATAAATAAAATCATATCAATTCGAATCGGTTTTGATATCACATATCAATGCATAATTAATATTAAGGATTGCGTAACCTTAAAATGAATAAGTTTAATTGGAAAGTTGTTCTTTGAAAGAATAAAAAGATTAAGTATTTGGTTTTCCGAAAAAAGTTGTCCACTTTTGAATTCTTATTATGGGCCCTTGGCGTTAAGAAAATCCTAAACATTATCATAAGTATTATAGTATATTAAGTAATACTATTAATATTAAGTTCATTAAAATTTAGAAGGTAAAATAACTTCATCAAATAATATTTAAATTTGATATGTTTCAAATAAATTTGGTTTAATTCCCGCACATTGTGCGGGTACTGTACCAGTATGTTTAACACTTAGGATAAACATTCACGAAAATTAAGAAAATTAATTAATATTATTAATCACATTAGAAATAATAATATTCAATATACTTTTTCAAAAATTTATATTATAATTATCATTAAACTCTAAAAAAGTGTTTATTAAATAATGATATTTGTGAAAAAAATTAATTAATGTCTTAAAAAATTAAAATAAATATTTATATTTAAAAACAAGAAAAACTATTATTAAAAAAAACTTACCGTCTAACATTTATATTTTGAGACACAGGAAGAGCAGCAGTAGATAAGAAAAAAGAGAAGAGAGTAAATCACCCATCTCATCGCCCCTTCACCCATCTAACCACCACCACAACACATCACCCCTCTCAGCCGCACCAACCTCCTCCCCATCGCCGGACCACCTCCTCCCTCACCCACCCTTCTCCAACCCCTGTCCAAAGCCACCACCTCCTTCCCCTTCCTCCCCCTCTAGCCTCCCTACCGCCCCTCTTCACCCCTACCACAACCACAAAAAAAAAAAAAAAAAAAAAAACCTTGTTGTTGTTATTCCATTTGTTGTCATCATAATTTCGCTGGGGCCTTCCTCATCTTCTTGAGCAGTAGTTTCCATGTCTTCAAATTCTGACTTGAGTGAGAGATTTAATGAAGGATGTGGTTTAGTATTAGAAGGTTGTGAGTTCTCACGAGGTGTAAGAAGTACTCGTTCTTCTCTTACTGAAGGTGGATTTGAAAAAAGCAATTTCCATCCAATGAAGGGAAGGGTTTTGATTGATGCAACTTCTCAAACCCTAGGTAGCACAAGCGAGGACATGGAGAATGGCAGCAACGGCAGCAACAGACGAAGAAACAGGAAGACTAAAGGACGAAGTTGGAGAAAGAAACAAAAGAACAAGAGAGGGGAGGAGGAGAGAAAGGTGAGGCCAAGAATTTTGTTTCTTGAGATCAATAGGAATCTTGTTGGCATCGATCTGGAGGGTGATTATGTTTATGATCGTGCTGCCGCCGCAGCACCGCCACTTGTACCGATTTGTTGCCGTCTGAATTTAGAAGAGGACCAATTTCCCATCAGTATGCGGCACATCAAGATCAAATCCGAGGGCAAAGAGGATCAAGTGTATTTGGTGGGCGGTGCAATTTATGACCTCAGCCGCAGAGATGATTGGATTGACCCCGTGCGTCAACCTGGATGGGTTAACTATTCCGACAAAGTCTACATGTTCGACCACGGCAAAATCCGCACCCTGATCAGTTCCCATCATGACAATGGCAGAGATGTCCTTATTCCTTTACCCAATACCCTCAAGGGCCCTAAATTTCCATTGGTGGCTAATCTTAACGGTACCTTTTACTTTATGAATGTCTTTATGGATTACAATATCGAGAGCTTTATCCCCTGTTTTAAACCCCAAGCTCCGTTCGAACGTTTTGATCCAATCACCTCTTCTTTTCATGAAGAGCCTTTTCCTTTTGCCTACAATGCTGCATGCAACAGCAGCAGCCTAAGCCTTGACATGAATGACTTTCTTGTTGTGTCTCATTTTTGCATGGACAACAAGTTGATTTTGGTATGCCGGGATTGTGCACTTTATATCTTTGATGCTGATGCTAAACCCCCTTCCCCTCGATGGACAGTTTCCCATAAGCTTTACAATGTTTTCCAGCGTTCTTTTGCTTTAAGAAACGAAGGTCCTACATTTGATACATTCTCTACTACAGGACTATGGTGGATATCTGATTTCTATTTTCCTAGTAGTTTATCTCGTTTCCAGTCGTTGGGGGTTATGCTTGCCATTCGACTTGTGCCGTACGACGGTTTCGATCCAGAAAAGCATCACATCCCACCTTATGTTGGGAGCATGTCTTATTGCTATGATTGCACTCTTCTAGTCCATGCTTATGCAATGTCCAAAAAAAACTATCAACTTCATTTTTATCAAAAACTTGATGACGTATTCTCTAACCTCCTACCTCTTCCTACTTCTACTCCTTTGAATTTGTTAACTCGAAACCACCACTTTCTGGATCTTGGTAAAGGAGGCGATGAAGGCCTAAGAAGAATATGTGTAATCTTGACTATTGATGGCTTGGCCAATGGCATTGCGTATCTCTTCGTTTCCATTTTCGACTTGCGAATGAAGCCAGGGCCTTACCCAAAGCAGGAGAAGAACTATTCTTATTATCATTTTTCTGATGATGATGATGATGATGATGATGATGATGATGATGATGATGATGATGATGATGATGGCGGCGAGACCGATGAGGAGGAGTATGAGGGTGATGGTTCTTGGCCATTTGTAGATGAGTTCTTAGAGGTTGTCTGTGTCAAAAAGCGAGTCTTTAGATTGAACCAATCCATCAAAGAGGAACTCAACCCTATGAATTCGTTCATAGCATATGACAGACCTCCACTCGATGCCTTCATTCTATAGGTATTGTTTTCTAATCTTTGCACAATTTAATATCTGCTGCTTGATGGCTATGAAATTCATACTGTGCTTCTTCTTTCGTGTGTTCTACATTTTAAATTTGCTTGTAACTGGTTCAGCTAATGCTGTTAGTAATGAGACTTACCGTGTTCTAAGAAGTGGGGAATGAGTTCGGATTCAACATAGGAAACCTTTAAATTGTTGCAGAGTCAATTCTCATAAGCATGTTTTCTTTTGTGTTCGAAAGGTTTGCTTTCATTGTGCTTTAGAAGCAGGGGCTTTGTGTTAGGCTCCAAGCCTCCCAACTAATTAGTCCAACTGAATGTGACTGGTGCATTTGAGAGGAAACCAATTGTTGTGATATAGGGAGACATAGAGTGAGTGATGAGGGTGAGAGACTCACAAGAGAGAGACGAGGTTGGGAAAGGTTATGAACAAGAGGTGAGAATGAGGGGGAGACCCACAGGTCTTTCATATTACTCCAGTATAGTGTCATATTAGATATGTTAATCTTACAATATCAATGTGACGATCTGGATGAATTGGGTCTCAGTTCAAGGAATCTCTTAATATGTAAAGACTATGAATCAGCTCAAACTTTGAGCAATCTGGTGGTCTTGAAGCCTCACTAGTTTTGGTTTAGCAATGGTATGTGAGATTTTTTTTTTGTGATTATGATATTACTGCAGCTTGAAACTTGACATCAAAATTGTATTGCAGGGGGGCTGGAGCTATGTCATGACAAAAATACTTTTGGTCTTTCTGCTGCAAGCTGTTTTCTCTTATATGGACAACTCTATAATCTGTACTTAGTTTGGGCACCGAGTCACTTATTAGGTACCTGCCAGTGTTAGATATTCATGTTCTGAATGGTTCTAACATTGTCATTATCTCGTATTCCCTTGAACACTTCTATGGGTAAATTGTGTATCTTTTGTTGATTTTCTTTAAGCGGAGCCTCTTCAATGAACCTTTTTAGTTTTATCTTGTGATGCCCATCTACTTGACTAAAAGTTGATTGGACATTTGTGGTTAAGATAGATTACAAGCTACAGGTCTGTTGTCTATATTGCAATAGAGTCCGTATTTAATTTCGTGCGTATTCTTTTTAGATATTCATGTTCTGAATGGTTCTTATTTGATAAAAAAAAGAAACAATATTAATGGTTACAAGATATCGGGCTACAAAATATAAATTAATATCAAGTTATCAACTATCTAAACCATGTACATGATTGATCTCTATATATAATCCATAGATCATAACACGGTTGTGTACAACACAAGTCAATGGACCATAAAATGAGTTTGGATATATGGTAAACACAAAATGCAAGAGAATAGGAGCGACCATCATAGGCAACCAAATTTCTGCTTGCGACGAGCTAGTATGTTCAAGAATTGGTAACAACTCACATCTCAAATAGTAACAATGAGAGTTCGAAGCGACGCTGCCTCAGTAAAATTATTGCTCGATCATTCGAAGCTCCCAATTACCCTCTCCATCGATCAGCAGCAATTCCAGGGAATGGAATGGTATTAAAGCAGGACGCTGGGGAAGTAGCAAAGATAATCAGTTTGACAAGATTTGGATGTGGCTTAATAATGTACATGTTTAAGTTTAGAAAAGTTAATAACTTGCTCAGCTATATATCAAATGTTTGTGTGCTGAGAAAGAATGTACTGCATGTCTGTATCTATAAATCACAATCACATAATGACCATTGAAGTGAAAAAAGAACAACTAATATGAGTATCTGATCCTAATTCTCTAATTTTACCATAATAAACAGTTTTTTTTTAAAAATAAATAAATAAATAAATATACAGATAGAGCCTTACTTGTGAGGAAGTAACAAATGTAATTCCCATATTCTTCAACATCAACACTAGGTGCACTGTCATTTTATTTTTTAAAGACAGCATTATAACAAGGTCAACAAGAAATTAAAAAAAAAAAAAAAAAACTATTCCACTAGAGAAAAAGGCATAGGTAACAATACATACTTGGTGCACTCGTCGAGGATGCCAAACTTAGGCTCATGGAAGAACAAGCGTGCCTTACAGAACGAAAAACAAACATTAAATCATAACAAGAGGAATATTATAAACAGATTAAAAAGTGTTCCTCTAAATTGGAACTGACAGGTTTAAGGCCTATAATATATTAAAAAAAATATTCAAGAAATTTAATAAACTCACTCTAAAATTACTACAAATTTAGATTCACGTACCATGCCTAATCTCTGCTGTTCCCCAAGTGAAAGAACGTCTTCCCAGTTTAGATTTGCATCCCAGCCTCTTTTATCCCTTTCTAGAAGATAAATCAAGCGAACATTCTCTAGGATAACTTGCAAGCGCAAGTCCAACAAATTTCCAGTGTCCAACAAATTAACATACAACACGTATAAGATTTAAGTTCTAATCACAAGAGCATTCCTACTTTTAATAGGGAAAATAAAATAAAATCATCATACAAACCAGTAACAAGCAGGCTTCCCCCAAGCTCAATGTCACAAGTCAACTCCCTGGCCAACATCTTCTGAGTAGGGGTTACAATATCAACCTTAGAAAAAGAAATAACGTCTTTCGAAACAAAATCCCTCACTGGAGATATATCTCCACTGCTGATGAAATTCCCTGTAAAATCCAAGATAGTAATAGCACATGATGACTTTTGTAAAGAATTACTGCTATGAATACGTTTGTTCATAAAACTTTCATGCATGAACCTAGCAGATGCAAGAAGTGGAATGAAGGTCAGAATCATTTCCGCGGCCCTAGTTGTTTTAGTGCCATGAAAGAGGCAGAAGAAACTAGAATGGTTTTACCTAGAGGAGGTTCCTTCAAGTTCTTGTTCTTGACTTATCAAATCACCAAAATCAGGAGTAACAGTTCTAAGAAATCCCAGACCAAGTAACATGTAAGCATAGAGTATGGAAACTCCCCTCTGGCCAGTTAACAGCTTCATTCTCCACGTGAACCTTGAGAAAATAAAAAATAACCAGTTAATTCAAAAGAAGAAAAGAATAAGCATAAGTTATGTTAATTCAAGTGCTAGTAAAATACACAGAAGAATATAATAACTCGATTTTATGGAAGTACTCACCACAAAATATCCACGGATGGCTTTCCCACCAGTCACCAGTCCAGACAAATCACTTGTTAACTTCTCCAACTCATGAGTTATCCTCTGATCTGCATCGATATTTTTGCTTGCCATGTTGAAAACCTACAAAGATATTCATGTAACAGGAATTTGAAACCAAGTACCAAACATCTGTCTAAAGTGCATCAAAACCAAATGAATATCTAATAGATTCTAATTATTCGCTATGAGAATAAATCATACTTATTATTCCTGAAACTTAAACCAAGTGAATGCTGTTTGTTTTAAATAAAAATCAGAATTGGAACCATTACAATTAATGTAATTCAGGAAATGGTGAGTTAAAGTGAAGTCTAGGAAATATTACAAACCAAAATTGGTAAATACTCCCTCCGTTCCATTAGTTATGTTGTTTAAGGTCATGCACACAGGTTAAGAAATGATTAAACGATGTAAGCATTTGAGATATTTTGACTAAAATACCCTCATTTAATTATTACTAATTCCTATAATCAAATTGTACCCCAAATTTCCATAAGCATTTCCCACCAGTCATTCATTGGGCTGGTGGTGAAAAAGATGATTTGATAAATAAGGATATGGTGGGAAAAAACAGGGTAGCTAAGCGTTGGGTTTCGAAAACAACATAATATATGGGACAAGACAAAAAGGCTAAAACAACATAAATTATGGAATGGAGGTATTAGTATAAAAAAGCAGCTGAGTTAAACCCACTCAAGTAGATTCACATAAACTCTTTCTCAAATATTATCTAATTCAATCAATCTTCTCAAGATGGTATCTGAGTTGTGTAGGTCCAGCTTTTTCTCAAAGTCCCGTTTGGTTCTGCCAGCAGGTCTAGCAGACTCTTCAACAACAACAAAAAGAGTCTCATCTGGTGTTCTCAAGATCAGCAACAATAATTGTTCAGGATCTTCAAACTAAGGACTTGGGCAGATTAAACAACAACTCAAACTGTGATTGTTTCTCTCCCGCTCTTCTAGCTAAAACTATGACTAGTTAAGCACCTACTCTTCTTAATGGATTTCACCCATAAGCTTCCTCCGTCCACCTTTTGAACTTGGAATAATAAAAGCCAAAAACATTGAGCAAATCAAGTATATGGGGGAAACTGACTGAGGAAACAACAAAAGAATTCAGCTCAACTCGAAAAAAGTTTCCTCTAAATCTGTTTAATGGCTAGATCCTGCCTTGTCCTTGCGGTTCTTCTCCTTCTTCACCTCTTTACCTGTAAAGTGTTGTAAAAGCATATAAGAATCAACATAATATGGAATTAGAAAAATATGACAATTTTTTAATTCCTTCCTAAACATCAGATCACCCTATCCCACACAATACCACCCGATTGTCATATACATATTATTCTATATTAACTAAGGGAATATAAACAATATTAATCAAAGTTAAGTTATAACTTACAAGCTCCTTTGGTCGCACTTTGCCTCTCTCTTAGCTCCTTCGACTTCACCATGATAAATGAATTCAGCCAAGGTTTTTCTCTCAAAAAGATATGTCAAATGTTATCTGTTTCATTGTTAAAGAGGACATAACCATTGATATATAATTCAGAATCTACATTCATGACAAGCTAAGTCCCTTAAAAAATGCAAATATGAAATTGGATCTTCATTATTAGTGTACTTTCCCTTTCTGCTTGCACTAATTTTCCAAGATTAAACACAACCTTTTTCAAGTATTCGTGACCATCTTTCATAATTGTTGTGATTCATGATTTCATTTTCAAAAGGTTATGCATATTTTTTAATGTTATCTGTTTCAACGTTCTACAAGCTAAGAACGTTAAGAACGTTAGATAATGTCAATAAAATGATATTTTTTAATAATATTATTAACTCTCAATTTTTCGTGGCTATCAATCGCCCGACGCATAGGCGTCAACCACACAACGGAATTCTTGATCTCATCGAAGGTTGGCTGACCAAAAATTGGCCCGCTAAAATATAAACACAGGGTTTTGTTAAAGTCCGCTAAAGTAGCGGAAAATCATTCTTCAATTGAGATTCTACAACTTGTTTCAGTCTCTTCAAATCGGCCTTAATATCCTGGATTGGATTGTACACACTTCCTCTGAATTGGATACCGTTCCTAACAATCAACAATCAACAAGAGGGGATTTGGTAGTGATTTTCCGTGGCACTCCTTCCAAACATCAAATAGTGCGTGAATAATGTCCCTAAACAAAAAAAATGAAGATATATTTAAAAAAATAAAAAAAAATAAACATTGACATATTTTAAAATTGATACAAATTTTAGATTATTTGGTGTAGGATATTGACATATTGAGTCAATATGTGAGTCAATATGCTACACTATTTTAAATAATATAAAATTTGTATCATTAAAAATATGTCGCTGTTTATTTTTTTTTAAATATATCTTTATTTTCTTATTCAGGGACATTGTGCACGCACTATTTGACTTAAAAGGTTAAGAAGTGTCACGGGAAAATCACTGTCAAATCCCTCTTGTTAGGAACGGTGTCGGAAAGAAGACTTAGGGAATGCAAGAGTACGGTAAGAAGTGTGTACAATCCAGTAATATACTGATTTGAAGAGGCTGAAACAAGTTGTAGAATTTCAACGGAAGAACGAATTCCCACCGATCCTAACTAACATATTTGGATTCTATAACAAAACCATGTGTTTATATTTTGAGGGACTTCTGGCCAATTTTTGATCATCCAACATTCGATGAGATCGAGAATTGCGCTGTGGTTGACGCCCGACCAAAGGGTGCGTCGGGTTATTGCCAGAAAAATTGGGTTAATGATATTATTAAAAAATATTCTCAACTGTTTACTATGCGTAAGCTTTTGGAAATGAAATCATGGATCATAACAACAATTATGATAAATGGTCACAAAGACTTGAACAAGGCTTTATATTTAAATCCTGCGAGATTAGTGCAAGCAAAGATGATGCCAAATAGAAAGTAAAAATCCAATTTTACATTAGCACTTTAAGGGACTTAACTTGTCATTTGAGTACAGATTCTGAATTGAATTGTATGACAACGGTTATGTCCTCTTTGAGAATGAAAAGAAATAACATTTGGCGTACCTTTTTAATGGTTTGATAAAAACCTTGGTTGAACTCGTTTATCATTTATCATCCTGAAGCCGAAGTTCAGCTGAAGTAGCTAAGTAACTCATTTATCATTCTGAATGCAGTAGGGTAGGGTAGGGTAATAAATGACGAATTTGTATGACCATCAGTAGAAAAACACGTACCTAATGGAGAATTTTTACTAACCTAAGTACTTAACGAAAAATCATACAGTGCAGTTAATAGTATAACTTATGCAGCACATTATTTAACAGAGTATGTTGCAGTAAAAATAATCTAAGTCTCAGAAGTGGACATGATAGCAAGTAAGAGGGAGTGTGATTAAAAACATGATCCACTGACCGGTTAATAAACAATAAACAATGAGCAAAATACGAAGAACAAAACACAAAAAAAAAAAAAAAAAAAAAAATCAGAATACGAAGAACAAAAATAGCAAAAAAATAAAATCATGAAACACAAAAAAAAAAAATAGAAAATCAACAAAATACGAAGAACAAAACCTAAAAATATAAACAAAATCCTAAAATCAAAATCCCTAAACCAAGAACAACAAAACCATGAACAGAGAAACGAAGAACAAGAAAACGAACCAGAGAAAACGAAAAATGAAAAACAGAAGCAGAGAACAAAAAACAGGAGTAGAAAAAACGAAGCATAGAATAAGAAAAAAGAACCAAAAACAAAAACAAAAAAACCAAAAACAAAAAGAAGAAAAACACGTACCTACAGAGAAAACGAAGCAAAGAGAAGCAAAATTTTTTGCAAACAAAATCAAATGCAAACAGAGCACAGCACAGCAGAGAAATTAAAAAAAAATAACAAAATCAAAAATGAAAAGAAGAAGGAAAGGGAAAAATCAAAAACCCTAAATCCTAAATCTTCTTCCCAACTCAAAAATTGATGCTTGAGGGGGTGAATCCAGCCACATGCAGGGTGGATTTTGAACGTTTGATGAGTCAATATGTTGGAGAAGAACGGCCGTGGTTATGGAGAAGAGGCGGTGGCTGAGAAACCAGGGACAAGAAGGGAACGACGGTGCTTCACATGAGGAGTAGAAGAAGAGAAGCACCGAGGGAGGAGAAGAAGAGCAGCACGTTTGTGGCCTTGGGGAGTAGAAGAATGTTTTTTTTCGGTGCACAAGAGTGAGTGACTTCAAGGCTGTGGGAGTGAATATGTGAGGCGGAGAAGAAGGGAGTGGAAGGATGAGTGACTTCAAGGCTGAAGAGTGAATATGTGAGGTTGAGTAGAAGGGAGTAGGTAGAAGAGTGAGTGATTTTTTTTTCGGTGCACATAGGAGTAGAAATTAATAACATTAAATTATAACTGTTGGAGAATTACTGTAGTAGTGATCAGTTAACATAAAACTAGTAAGTAAACCCGTCCTCAGGACGGATCATAACAAAAAGAATATAATAATAAGAAATAAAAAAATTATGTGTAAAATTATTGTTAGCAAAAATTGGGTTGTAAAAGAAATAATTTGTAAAATTTGGTTTAAAAAATGAATAATATTAAAATTATATTTATGAAGAATTTGTATCTGTAGTATTTGTATTAAGATTCGCAGAAAAGAAGTTTACCAAAAACAAAAAGAAGATTGACAGAAAAGAAATTGAAATTGTTAAATTTAGGAATAAAAAATTATGAGGTATAAAAAATTGTATAGTAATATTGTGCCTTGATAAATTGTTTGAAATCTATAATTAGTTATATAATTGTTTTTGTTTATTAAAATAGGTACTTGGTATATTGACATTGGCAAGAATTGCAAATAGATGAGGTTAAAAAAAATGCATAAGAGAATGAGGAGAAAGTAAGAGAAAGAATAATTAAAAAGTAATATGTCATATTAGTCTCTGACTTTGTAAGCGTCGATCAAGTTAATCCCTGCCGTCACTATCGCAGGGATGTATTTGCTTTAAAATGAGATAAAGATAGTGACGTATGTGAATTAAAATGAAATCTCATGGACTAAATTGCTATTTTGATAAAGTCAGGAACTAACTTGACCGACGCTTACAAAATAAGGGACTAATGTGACAAATTACTCAATAAGTAAAGTTTATGAGAAGGGAGGTGTATTTCTGAAAAGAAAAAATTAAATCAGGTTCTTCGAAAAAAATTGGTTTAAAAAACATAATTTATTAAAAAATAAAGAGTAACTTTTGATCAAATTTGTTTACATGTAAAGTTTGAAATCAAATAAAAATTTGGATAAATTACTTAAATGAATTTGGTATAAATCAAGTTTAATAAAAATATCGTTACAAATTCTTTACCAACTTTGTTTCTACAAATAAAATGTGTCAAATCAAAACAATAATTACCACTTTTCTATTTTATTTTGACACCAGGTTAAAGAATTTTTGCCCATGCCTCATTGCACACATTTGCTCAGCACCCAAATCCATTCAAAACCAAAATCTCACCTTCACCAAAAAAATACATGACAATCGACAAACAAATTCTCTTGACACTTCACTAACACATAAAAGTTAATAGCTCTAATCACATTGGTAGAGAAAAAAAATCGATGTGCATGCTAATAATATATTCATAAAAACCAAGAACATAGAAACAATCGTGAGCACAGTACCAAAGAGAAGTCAAAAAATTTTTTGCTTCAGTGACATAGGATGTTAAAATGACCCTGGTACTCCACACATCTGATTCAGGTCCGTAGAACATGACCTCTGGTGCAACATAATATGGCCTCCTGACAACATCAGAAAAGGATTTCCCTGAAAAAAAAAATAGTTGTCTTAAGTATACACAAGATGACAGTAACACCGCATAACTTCTAACTAAATTTTGAAAACTATGTTTTTTAAACAAATATTTTTCTCTATTCATAATTTGTACCTTTTCCAACACTTAAAGGATTATTGTAAGTAAAGAACTCTATTTATTGACAACCTGGATGGCAGCTATTCAAGTCCAGTTTTATCCTTTTCAAGGTAATCATAAATGACACATAATGAATACTAACTCTTTGAACCCAAATTGGGGTGTCAATCCCTTCTCATTAAAATTCGTAACGAAACTAAATACAACCAATCTAACTAATCAACTCACACTAATTTGGAAAGCAAAATCTTCACTTTCTAACACTTCATGGAGTAGGTTAATAGGCCCTTCAAACCTCTTAAGAGTTACATCCTCATATGATGAGCTCTATCCCTGAAATGTTTATGAACTTCATGACAGAAAATGAAAATTAGCAAACTAAAACTATATATGAATCATGATAACCTTATCAATCTGTTAATTTGTTATTTATATCATTTGACTTGTATCACTGACTCTCCCCAAAACGCATGTCATTCGTCATGAGAATTAAAAACTTCCATTTAGAATTCTTCTAAACTTCCAATCACTTTCTTCAAAATAATTTACCATCAAAATCTTACTATGCAAAAAGTGATAATGTCTTTAAGCCCACTAACAACTGCCATACTAATTGTGTACAAATTAATGCATTTTACCTTCTATATAATTACTTTGCACTATTTAACTACTGCTTGTCAACACTATAAGCATGTACATCTTTTTGGACAATTGAACATGTATATTAGTCCTACAAACACTACTCAAACTTACGGAAACTTGTGCTAATACTTTTCACATAAAAAAACTATAAATATCTCTAAGTTGAACCTATTGTCAAATAGAGAATGCACGAATAGAGAATGCATCTAAGGCACAACACACAAAGGCAACGCATATAACATAGGACCAAAGAATGCTTCTTAGAAAATGCAAAATAATTTATAAATAGGACCAAAGAATTCTTCATAGAATATGCCTTATAAATGGGACCGGAGGAAATATCAAATTATAGTATCATGATTATGGTTAATAATCTCAATGTATGCTAATACGGAGTTGGTGGATTAAATTAAATCTTCATCCTCGCCTAAAATCATAAAAGCAATATAAGTAGCATCAGATGTTACTACAAAACTGAAAAAAAAAATTTAGTTGCCACTTTGAGTTTTTGCTAACACATTACTGATATCCATCAATCAAGAAAGTCTAGTTGTGATATTTGGATGGATTTGGTGGAAGCCTAATCATATTATGTAAAATCCGTCAATAAATGAATATTGTGTGAAACACATTAGTTATTATAGTTATTTCCTTTCTATCAAGATAGGTAGGAGCTGTTGAATGAGTCATAAAAAAAATAGTTAAATTAGATGTTTGAAAAACACAAAAAAGCCAGCTACCAAAAAAATAAAAGTTAAAATAAGAAACAAAATGGCCACAAAATTTCTCACCTTAGAGAGAATGTTAGGGTCATCCTGAGACTCATAAACATGTTCACTCTTCATTATTCCCACAATTTTCTCAATGAATCCTTGCGTTACATTCTGCAATATGACATATGTCCTTCAATTAATTACTAAAACTAATATAAGGCCAATAATTTAATGAAAAAAGAGACCTTAAAAGGTTCATTATCAGTTGCAATGCAAATGAACAAAACATACTTGAACCAAACAGGAAAACCACAGCACATTTCAAGAGAAAAACATATTTATTGGAAATAAAAAATAAGTACTTTTAATGCATATAAATAAATACTCACGAAACAATTCTCCGTGACTTTTGCTCAATGGCCCTTTCAACATCATCTTTGGAACCTAATAAATTGTTATGGCTTAAAAGTGAGTGTTTTATTGGTAGTTCCAAACCTACAAAATAATAATAACAAAATTATAATTGATTCAAGGAGTTCCATCTTGTCAAATTAACCTTACACCAACTTAACGTAACAAATACATAAAGCATAAGGAAAAAACTATTGTGGTTGGGAAATAAACATTATTGTTTGAGAAGGAAATAAAGCAAAAGAAAATTGACCTTAGGCATATAACATTTCATAGTTACAAATTTATACCTCTAAGCAAGCAAATTCTATTAACAGCATAAATATGCATACACATGCGTATGAATGCAGAATTCTAGAATTTTTTATTTATTTATTGAACTAAAATGTGCTATTATGAGAAACCAAAGGAAAACAACCAAAATTAAAACTTAAAAGTCAAAGAATTCCAAGAAGATAGAATAACAGAAAAAGCAAAAGTGCAAAACTTATAGAATCCCTCCAAGAATCACACCAATTGCATTCTCATCCGTAACCAAACCGATGGTAGCTAGATAAAATGTAACAAAGTTTTGCTTACTGAAGTATGTGCATAACATAGTTTTGCAAGTAACATGCTTCCTTGGCTTTTATATAATCAAATGATTCCACTATGTAGTTTCGCACCTAATTGTGAAGGAGGCAAGCATATCATAGCCAGTGAAGCTAAGAAAACCAAAACATATGAGTAGTGATAGTTACTTGCAATATATGTGTGTGTGGGCGTGTGTGAAAATTAAAAAGTTGAAATTTTAAGATAAATGTTGATACTTAAATATAAGGATTAAATTTTCAAAAACTAATATAAAAGGATAATATAATGTAGAAGCATTAGAAAATCAAGTAGTGAATCACAATATATAACAACATCTTGAAAAGGATGTGATATTAAGCCTTTAGATAAAAAAAAATACCTTTTGGTCCTTAAACTAAAAAAAATAAATCAAAGCTTCACCTTTAGATATTTCAAAACTTGAATACATTTGTGAGAAATCTAAATTGGAAAAAGAAAGAGTACAATACATTAACAAATCATGTAGATCTTTTGTCAAACACTTGGCATTCACGGTGAACTTTTCTTGGCTATGAATTATATTCAAGCCTTAATCTACAACTTTCTCAAAGTAAATCCATGACAACATATATATATATATATAAAGAACAAATACCACAAACTTACATTCACTTGCATTAGCTTATGTTGCTGTAATTGCTAGTATCATTTCTCCAAATGTCAAAATAAACCCCAAAATTTTGAACCTGTAGAGAAAAAAAAATCAGGAAACAAAATCACTTAGAAGAATAGGTTAAAAATCATTGTTGACAAAATCACTTATAAGCTAAAAAATTAAACCTTCACAAAACATTAACAACATCACAAAACATGCTTAAGCCTAATGATTAAAGCTTTAATTCATCGTCGTATTTCAATGGTCATATTGTCGCACATTTCTAATATGCTAGAACCATTGTGTAGTTATCAGCTCACCTTATCCTTCTCTTATTATTGTCACCTTGAAACATGAAAAACAGGGTCTTTATCTAGCCATACCCACATATTTGATAACTTCACATATTGCTATAAGTTAGCTATGTAATATGTTTAGAAAAAATGCATAGATAAAAAGAATGTGAATAGGAATTACTCATAGAAGAATTTTATCAAACACTTTATGTGCATTATTAAAATCTCAATGCTAAATGAAAAAACAACACATGAAACACACAAAGTAAAATAAATCATTCATCATTAAACCCAAAAAAAAATGAAGAATAACTGATAAAGTTCTTACAATGAATATTGGTGCTTCACCGGTGAATCCAACATGAAATTAGTCCAAAAAAATAATAAAATGTTAGTAACATTGCAGAGAACATAGAGCGATAAAGAAACTAAAGGGTTGATGTGATAAACCAACCTCGACCTCCTTAGGAAATGCGACAACCGATTTGAATCCATTTTTCTTGTTCCCTCATCTCGAGCTTAGTCACTGGGTACTTGAATGAGTACAAAATAAAGAGTGAATAAATCAAATACCAAATTAAATCTTCAAATCAAACCCTAAAAATACCATTAAAAAAAGAGAGAGAGAATGGAATACCGACTCCGAAGAAAGAAATCGCGAGTATTTTGAGCCTGTAGAGAGAGAAGGGGGTTTCCGGTGTTTGAATGAGGATGAGAATGAGAGAGAGGGGGACCGATGAGAGTGAAGAAGGGAAAGAGAAAGTGAGAAAGTGAGAAGGAGTGTGGTTAGGCTGGAAAGAGAAAAATAAAATTGTATCAGGAGGGAATAGAAAAATAAGGCTTCTCTGGAAAGCTTTGAGAGTGGAGATTAGTTTAACTATTTAAATGAATAAAATATTAAAGAAAAAAGGCAAAGTAAATATGGGGCCCACCATTAAGAAGTAAAATGGGCGGGAGTTCACTCAAGTGTATCCAGAATTTTATAACAATGTAGACAATGTAGACAATGTAGATTATAACCGTTGGAGTAGTACTGTAGTAGTGATCTTTTATCTTAGGGTTGAGGAGTACTATTTTAAATTATAAACGTTAAATTATTCACATTGAGTAGAAGTTTTTTTTCTTATAATTATTTTTTTATGTATTTTAGTAATTTTAAATTATTGTTGTTGAATTATTGATATTAATTGAATTACATTTTAATTTTTATTATAATATGTAATATTTAAATAATATGAAAAAAGTAACATGGGGTAGGGTGTGGGATCCATTCAAGAATTATGGTTGGGTTCTTGGAGTTGGAGCAAAATTGTGTTGGAGCAAAATTGTGTTATAATTATTACTCCCTCCGTTCCTAAATATAAGACCCTTTTATACTTTTGTTTTGTTCCTATTTATAAGACCATTTATCAATTTTCAATGAGCATTAATTACTTTTTTCCACAAACACCCCTATTTATTTAACACTTTTTAGATTCCCAATAATATTAAGGGTATTTCTATCATGCAATCCAAAATTGGATTGTTGCTATGCAACCTTTTCTTAAACCAATAAGAAGTTGCCACCTATGTCATGTCATTATTTGAAGTAGTTAAAATTAGTTTTTTGCAATTTAATCCAACATAAAAAGTAAATTAAAAATTTAGTTCTTTGTACCTATAGACAAATTATAACTTTTAATTTTAAATTTAGTCACTTGCATTAAGCCTTTTTACACAAGTGACTAATTTTAACTACTTTTAATTTTTTTTTAAATTAAAAGTTATAATTTGTCTATAGGTACAAAGGACTAAATTTTTAATTTACTTTTTATGTTGGACTAAATTGCAAAAACCTAATTTTAACTAGGTTTAAGAAAAGGTTGCATAGCAACCATCCAATTTTGGATTGCATGATAGTAACTCCCTAATATTAATAGAGGTAGTTTTGAAAATACATATCAAAAGTTCACATTTCCAATACAATTAATTAAATTATTCCACTTTCTTAATGGACGTGAAATCTTCCAAAGGGGTCTTATAAATAGGAACGGAGGGAGTATTATTATTAGGGTCTTTCCATCCTATGCATCCCATACATAGGATAATATAACATAAACAGTAAAGTTGTATTGAAAAACTAAATATTTATCATTTTTAATTCATCAAATGTTTCGATTTCCAACAAAACATTTATTATTATTAGGATTTTCTTAGCCTCAACCCTAAGATAAAAGATTAAAAAAAATGAATTTTTATGGAAAAACTAAATATTTAATGATTCAAATGATAGTGGACTTAGTTTTTCTAAATTACTTTACTACTTTTAACTTCTTATCCTCAGCTAAGGATTGAGGTTAAGCAAACTCTTATTATTATTATTATTATTATGTTTGCTTTCACTTCAACACTCAAAATTAATAATAAGAAGTTAAAATATAGTAAACATGTATTAAAAAAATCTAAGTGTACTAATATTCCAAGGTTGTAAATTCAGTTTATTCAAATACAAAACATGCAAGTGAAAAAAAAAACATTATTATTATTATTATTATTATTAAATTCATTTTTATTGTTGTTAAAAAAAATACATTATAATTATTATTATAAATCATTAATGTTATGTAGAATCGACTCAAGTAATAGAATTGCTTTACATAAAAATGTTTAGCCCCTTGTTTAACTTTGGGCGATTACACTTTCTCCATGTCTCAAAAATAAATATTAAAAAGTTGCGTTTAAAAAAATTATCATCAATGATTTTAAATCTAATGTCGAATAAACCAACAGGGTTTTTTTTTTCCCTTTTTTAAGAACGTTTAAAGTATCTTTATGACTTTTTTTTTAAAGAAGGTAATAAGTAATGTGATATGATCCTTAATAGAATCAATGAGAACACTAGGAACTTACACTGAAATTCGAAGAATTCAATCAAGAACAGAGAACTCTATTGAAAGAGAACTCTATTGAATTGAAAGAGTTCTGAGTATTTTAATTCAAAGATTATCATTTTAATTTCTTAGTCTCTTTGATTATCTATTTAACCACGGGTTGTTTAAGTTATTCCATCAATCAACCTGCAATTGCTGCTACTTGCTTACATTTGGCATATTGAAAAATTTAATGTTACCACTTACTAGTGCTAGCAAGGTGTAAAGTTACTACTCAAATCAATGGATTTTTTTCATTTACCCTACAAATGGCACCTATGTTGTTGCTCATTCCAAAATAGCTCCCTGATTTCTCAATATGGCAATGACACAGATGATTAATAAGATGTCATGGTAATTACCAAAACAAGAAGATGCTTGTCATAGTATAGTCGTTCTTTGACTCCTTTCTAATGTTCACTAGACTGTAGCTTCACTTATTCTTGCTACTTAATGTTTTCTTATGTTATTTTATGTGATAGTTGTTCCTGCTGGTAGTAATACACTTTCATTTCCACTCATTTTCCCTTTATTACACTGAAATAGATTAGTAATTTATTCTGCTCCGATCTTATTTTCAATTGTTTATAAATTAGGATATAAGCTCAACTTTCATTCAATTTGCCTAAGAGGGAAATTAGTCATAATAATTATGGCTAAACAATAAGAAATTTTCTGTTATGTATTCAATATAGCAATTCATCCTTTGAAGTAACGCCTTTCTTTGGTAGATTGATGCTGATTTAAAAAAAAAACAAACACACACACACACGAACTTCAAGAGTTCGATAATTTCTTTAACAATGGAGCCGAGTAATTGAAGGGAAAAACAATTACTGAGCTCCATTGTTGTTGATTTTTGCACTAAAATATGTAGGAAATGATGAGAATTAATGGTATGGTTTGCTTTAGAAGCAGGGGATTTAGTAACTAATTAGTCCAACTGAATGTGACTGGTGCATTTGAGAGGAAACCAATTGTGAGATAGGTAGAGTCACAAAGTGACTGATGAGAGTGAGAGATTCACAAGAACAAGACAACGTTGGGAAAGGTTATAATTGAGAAGTGAGTATAAGGGAGAGACAGGTCTTTCGTGTTATTCCAAATGTCATATTAGCAATGTTATCCTTTTAATTTTTTTTATTTATTTTTTGATAGGCTTGGAATCTCTTAATATGTCAAGAATATGAATCAGCTCAGACTTTGAGCAATCAGGTCTTGAAGCCTCCTCAGATTTTTAGTGATGATGATCTATTGCAGCTTGAAACCTGACATCAAAATTTTATAATGTATTGTAGGGGCTGGAATTATGTCATGACAAAAGTGCTTTTTGTCTTTCTGGTTCCCTAGACTACCATCCATATATTCCCTTTTTCAATCCCATGCTCCCAGCTTTGCCCAAATCATTTGTGCAGGATGGAATCTTCTTGCTCTCTAATCACAGCATAAGACAGTTGTCCAGTTTGTTAACTAATTTTGCCTGAGTTGTAGATTACAAACCCCACCTTATATCCTCAAACCCCAATTTTAAAAGTGAAATTATCATAATGTCTTAATTAAAAAAAATAGAATATAAACCCTTTTTTTTTATCCCCAAAACCCTTTTCACCTTCCTATAATTATCCATAAACCCCAAACCCCTTTTTTCATATATCCTATTATAGAAACTTCCTACTCCTTATTTTCTGCAAAAAAAAAAACCTCTTCCTCTCCCTTTTATCACTCAACCTCTCTCTCTCTCTCCTCCAAAAGTAATAGTTTTTTGGCATTCACTTTCATCAACATCGAGTTTTTGGTGCATCACTGGAGTAGTCTTCGTGTTGGCGATTGCGTTGCCACTAAAGTACTTTTTTTTTTTAAACTGGACGTACATTTTCCGACTGTCCAGTCTCGGAAAACCAAATTCCAACTCGAGACTCTCGGAAATCATATACACAATAAAGTCAAATTATATTTTCCGAGATACATGGGTCGGAAATTAAGCATGATTTCCGAGAGTCCCGAGTCGGAATTTGGTTTTTCGAGACTGGACAGTCGGAAAACGTACGTCCATTTTTTTAAAAAAAAAAAACGTACCTTAGTGGCAAGGCAATCGCCAACACGAACACTACTCTAGTGATGCAACAAAAACTCAATGTTGATGAAAGTGGATGTCAAAAACTATTACTTTTGGATAAGGGAGAGAGAGGTTGAGTGATAAAAGGGAGAGGAAGAGGGTTTTTTTTTTTTGGAGAAAATAAGGAATAGAAAGTTTCTATAATAGGGTATATGAAAAAAGAGGTTTGGGGTTTATGGATAATTTTAAGAAGGTGAAAAGGGTTTTGGGGTTTGGGGATAAAAAAAGGGGTTTGTATTCTAATTTTTTTTAATTAAGGCATTATGGTAATTTCACTTTTAAAATTGGGGTTTGGGGATATAAGATGGAGTTTGTAATCTACAACTCATTTTACCTCATCTTGGTTCTTTCCTGTCTCCTTCTTGGTTGTGGCCCATGAGTCATTGTTGGCCCATTATCATTCATTGGTCTTTTTCTCCAAGCACCTCTTCTATATACTACTTGTGTAAAGGGCCAAGGGCCTATCACTAGTAATCCGTGCTTAGTTTTTGCAATGTACATGGAAGTTTTATAATATTCATGTTTTGAATGGTTTTAACATTATCGTTAGCCAGTATTCCTTGAAACACTTCTATGTTTTGTGGCTTTTCTTGGTTGTGTTAGAGCTTTAACTGCTATTGTTATAATGATTATACAAGTGGCTGTGATAGGAAGAAAAATCCTATCAAGAGAGAATAAGCAGATAAGAGGAAAAATAACAAAGAATAACAAAAAGACTTAATTCATTTTTCATTGATTAAAATGAGAGAGGATACATTCTTTATATAGTAAATACTCAAACCCTAAAAGTCTTAATGACCATACACTTGTCATGATCATAATGCCCTAAGAACATTCTAGAATAATACTAATAATAATAATAATAATAATAATAATAATGCTAAGACCTATTTAATTATTAAACAAATACTTATCATATTCCTTTTCTCCAAATAGACCTAATAATTATTTTAATCTCTATTAATCTTAACCTTCTATCATTACCGACCCCTTCAAAATCAACCTTGTCCTCAAGGTTGAACCCATGACTTAACTCAAAACTTATGAACTTCTCAAGGCTTTTATCCTTATCAATATTGTCATTGCCCTCAAATACATAGTTAGGCCCAAGAAAAAAATATGTGTCCCATGATCCAAAATCTTGGACCCTGAATAAATGGAGTGTGATCCATGCTGCTTCATAGTAGAGAAAATTGAATTTTTCATGGGTTGAAAAATAATTGATACCATGAATTTGTTGTTATGTGAAATCAAGGGTGATGTATATACGTGTATAGCTGTAGGACAGGGCAAAGCAATTTCTTTGGCTTTGAGATGCCTTTCTATTGAGGTGGGTCCCGGTAGAAAATAGTGGAGTGGTTGTTGGTTGGTATGTGGTGTTGGAATGGCCACGTGTTGCAAGAGAAGTGGTTGATTATGGGGCACACGGATTGTGCTTTCTTCATACGGCTGAGATTGTTTGAAGCTACCCATGAACACTTGAGAGTGCACCAAATCATCCCAAGTTTTGGCAACAATACGTATCCCTTTATCCTTTAGAATAATTGTTGCATCTTCCCAGGGAATTTCTGCTCCTACATTGTTTTCAATTCCTTTGAAAAGAACCTCCAACTTATAAATGTTTTCAAAATATCTCATTGCAGTATTACCCAAACACCCAAATATCGAAGGGTTCTTTACCTCTCCCTCATCTCTCTCGCCATAAACTATGTCCGGCGGCCGAGGGGGTGGTTGCCATGGCAGAGCTCGCGGCAGAGAAAGGAATGTCATTGGTGGCTCGTGAAGAGGCATGGAGCTTGCTTCCCCTTTCTCCTTGGTCTTGTCCGAGGCTAAGTCCGACGATGGAGGCGGCGGGGAAAGCTGCGGCGCACGCGGCTGATTCCACGGCGGAGCTTGCGGGGGCTCGTGACGAGGCATGGCAGCGCTCTCCTCCTCGAACTCCTTGTTCTCGTCGGGGGCTATATCCAGCGGCCTAGATGGTGGTTCTCGTGATGGTGGAGGTGAGCTCGACGGCTTGGCTTGGTGGCTAACTTGGATCTCCTTCTTTTTCTCATCATGCTCACCGGAGACAGTGTTTAGTGACAAGGCTGGCGGCGGTGATCGTGGATCCCGTAATGGTGCGGTGACCGGCGGCGGAATACGGTGCAGATCTGGTGGTGGCGGGGATGTGCTCGCCGTCAACTGCTCCTTTGAAAGAGAGGGAAGAAAATTTGTTTCTAATTTTTTTAGGTTTTGGCTTTCTAAGAGTATGGCTTCTCTGCTGGCTATCAAATCTTTTTGCATCTGAAGTAGTTTCTCTCGGAAGTCAGAGAAGGTATCTCTGGCCGGAGTGTAACCGGCGACGGGAAGGTGAGATGGTGGTGGATCCAGTGTTGGCCATGATGGAAAGGAAGAAAAATGAGAGAGTTGTGATTGTGAATAGATTTGTGAAGGTGAGTGAAAGAGTGGAGGGTAAAGGTGAGAAAATGGTGGTGGCCGGAGTGTTTGAGAATGGAGGTGGTGGTGGTGGAGGTAATAAGATCTGTAATGGTAGTTTTCCATGAGGTTTTCATGTGATAGGTTAGGTGGGAGGAAATGGTTATATTGTGGTAGACAAGATGTGTAACAAATGTTACATGGTGGCTGATGATGGGAGGATGGTGGTGGTGGCTGATGGAAACCCATGGTAGGTGGGGAGGTTGGGTAAGAGAATGAAAGCACCATTTGATAGGAAGAAAAATCCTATCAAGAGAGAATAAGCAGATAAGAGGAAAAATAACAAAGAATAACAAAAAGACTTAATTCATTTTTCATTGATTAAAATGAGAGAGGATACATTCTTTATATAGTAAATACTCAAACCCTAAAAGTCTTAATGTTCATACACTTGTCATGATCATAATGCCCTAAGAACATTCTAGAATAATACTAATAATAATAATAATAATACTAAGATCTATTTAATTATTAAACAAATACTTATCCTATTTTTTTTTCCAAATAGACCTAATAATTATTTTAATCTCTATTAATCTTAACCTTCTATCATTACCTACCCCTTCAAAATCAAAGAAGAAATTAGCAGATTAGGAGAAAAACAAAAACAAAAGGGGGAGCCAATGCTCACTTCATTTTTCATTGATTCGTAATGAAAGAGGATACATTCTTTATATTCTTTGGTAGGAAGGTAGGAAGATATTCCAACCAAAGAAGAAATTAGCAGATTAGGAGAAAAACAAAAACAAAAGGGGGAGCCAATGCTTACTTCATTTTTCATTGATTCGTAATGAAAGAGGATACATTCTTTTTATAGTAAATACTCAACCCTAAAACTCTTAGTGATCATACACTTGTCATGATCATAATGCCCTAAGAACATTCTAGAATAATACTAATAATAATAATAATAATAATAATACTAAGACCTATTTAATTATTAAACAAATACTTATTCTATTTCTTTTCTCCAAATAGACCTAATAATTATTTTAATCTCTATTAATCTTAACCTTCTATCAGGCTGACCGCACTCTTGATAAAAATTACGACATTAAAGATGTTAAAATGATTATACGACTTCCATCATAGTATATTAGTAGCAATTAGAATTGCTCCTTACTGTTAGCTATATCAATATTTTCACTTGATCTTAGGCATTCATTGTCTCTGCCACAAACTATTAGCTTGTCTCTGCCACAAACTATTAGCTAAATACACTTTTATTGCATTTCACATTTTTGGCTTGAAATAAACTTGTCTTCTTGCTCAGAAGCCATGGCTTTCGTCCATTTTCGAAGCTTGGCTATTTCATTATTTTCAATCAGAAGGTACAGAGGCGGGTGTTGTAGGCAAAGTTGATTCAAGTACTATTCTAAAGTGATGGCACGTTCTTTAATTTGCAATCCTAGCCTGCTATTGCCATAGCTTCAATAGTGGTATTGCTTCCTAAGATCAACAATGACGATTGATGAATGATGATAAAAGTGTGTTGAGGTAGCAGCTGCAAGAGCATTTCATTTATCTAAGATGAGGTTTTAATTTGTAAAATTAGAGTACTAGTATGAAAAAAAATGTAGTTAGACTAAAGTAGTGCAAATATACCAATTTTAGTTGGTTAATGGTGTATGAAGTTTGATTCCTTTTTCAAATAAGTACTCAAGTTTGATTTATATGAATGAAAATATAAGTTAGAAAAGTTTTTAAATATGTTTTTGGTTTCAAAATTTAGTGATTTTTAATTCTAGTTACTATAATTTTTTTTTCCTAATTTTGGTCCTTAAATGATTCAAAATTTTGGTTTTAATATTTAGTGAGTTGGGTGACTCCCGCATGCGAACATGTTTTGATCTATGAATAAAATACATCTTTTCCCTTAAAAAAAATTGTGGTGCTTACCTATTATACACATGAACTAAAGTCAAAATTTTGGAATATGTAATCAACCACTCATTTTTTAATTTTTTTCATTTTACATTAAATTATTAATCTATATTTTTTTACATCACATTATCTTTCTTATCTTCTTATATCTTTTTCTTCTTTACATCTCTTATACCTTGTTTTTAAAAGTTTATGAAAAATGAGCTATTTGAATTATTTGTAATTTAGTACACGGATTTCTTGATAGGGTGTAAATGTGTAATGTATGTTTAGCACCTGGAGTTTGTTTATTCCGTCAGCAACCACGTCATATGATGATATGTGATCACTCTGATCCCTACATTCATCATTCATCAGCATCTTCAACTGCATGCAAGAACATGTGAGTGAAATAAAGCCCGTGATCATCAAGAATATTAGACCCTCTGCTCAAATTTTAAACATGGACAATTTGATAATAGCATCGTGCACAAGCTACTAAATGCGCAGTATTCCATGGTTCAAAAGAAGAGCAATGATAAACATTGACCAATCCATTTGACCTACTATATACATGAATGACAACATACTTTTGTATTGAAGTTATCTATTTTGCTTAGACTAAAATTCAAATTGATCCTTCAATTATATTTATTTTCTTTTTTTTAAGGGAATTATATTTATTTTCTAAATTTAGTCTTTAAAATTTTTAATGGGATAAATTGATCACTAAATTTTTATGTTTAGGGATCGAGTTATCATACAATTTTTTTAAGAGACTATATTATCTAAAAAAAAAATATTTGACTATTTTATTTTTTTCAGTATCCAAATCATTTCATGAAAAAAAAACTTTATTTTTCCAAAAGACCAATCTGAGTATTCAGTCTTGTGTGCTAAAAAGTACTCCCTTCGATCCACTTTATCTGTCGTTTTAGAATTTTTAACGTGTTCTTAATTATTTGTCTCTTTAGGAATTTGAGAGTGTATTACTAATTTTTTTCAACTTTAACCTTGCTTTAAACATTTTGAAATATGTGATAATTAACGTAGTATGAAGAAAATATAGTAAAATTAATTTATTCTTCTCTTAAAATTTTAAATCTTAAATACTCCCTCCGTCCCTAATTATAAGGTCCTCTTAACACTTTTATTTTGTCCCTATTTATAAGATCATTTACCAATTTTCAATGAGCATTAATTATTTTTTTCCACAAACACTCATATTTATTTAACACTTTTTAGATTCCCAATAATATTAATAGGGGTAATTTTGAAAATACATATCAAAAGTTCACATTTCCAATATAATTAACTAAATTATTTCACTTTCTTAATGAACGTGAAATCTCCCACGAGAACCTTATAATTAGGAACGGAGATAGTAACTTTATTAATCCCTTGTGAAACTCCCAAAGTGACATATTAATTGGATAGAAGGAAGTAAAAACCAATCCGTACATTGTTTAATGTAGCCTCTAATAATAACTACTCCCTCCGTCCCTAATTATAAAGCCCTCTTGACACTTTTATTTTGTCCCTATTTATAAAGCCTTTTACCAATTTTCAATGAGCATTAATTACTTTTTTCCACAAACATCCCTATTTATTTAACAGTTTTTAGATTTTCAATAATATTAATAGGAATAATTTTGAAAATACATATCAAAAGTTCACATTTCCAATACAATTAACTAAATTATTTCACTTTCTTAATGGACGTGAAATCTCCCAAGAGGACTTTATAATTAGGGACGGAGGGAGTACACAGCTACTCTCTTTTCAATATCCAACTAAATGCAACAAATGATGGGTTATATATTGCTGAATAAAAGAATAGACGTTACAAAAAATGAATCAGAATCACATCAATGATGAAAAGAAAATTAAGTTCCTCGTTTTCTTAAATGGTTATCCATCGAGTATCTCTGAAGCTTTAAGATTGGAACCATACGGGTGGACCTATCCACTGCTTTTTATACCTGGTGTAGAAGGTTTTGGAACTTGGTAATTTTGTAAATATGAGCAACTTGGAGAACCATTATTTACCAAAAAAAATTATGTACTGCATTGTTCTTCGGAAGAGGCCACGACTTCAACACCAATGACCACACCGTTTCACGTCGCCACCGTTTCACGATTCGGGGACAGATTTTGCTTATCGGGGAAGGTACCCATTTGGTTCAATTTGAAGAAAGTTGAAGATTTAGAAGGTGCTGAGAAGAAGAATGATGGAGAAATCGATGTTTCTGGAATTGATGTTGTTAAAGGTGGTGCCTTTTTCGTTTGCATTGTTAAAGCCCTCTGTTGTTCATCACTGATTTTGTGTTTGGGGTTGTGGTTTGGGTGTCTTTTCAATTTTGTTGCTTTATGGGGTTTTATTTCTGATGTGAATTTAGTTGGTTGTGCTGAGAATCAAGGACCATGACTTTGAATTATTAGTAGTTTTGTTGGTCTTGTTATGCAGTCAGATTTTTTGTTTTGTCTTGAAGAAGAATGGAGGATAGGTGAAAAGGTGAAAAGGTATTGAATTTTTCTGCTGCTAGGAATAGAAATCAATGGAAAATATGGATTATGACAATGGATTATTACTTTTAATTTTCATATTATTTTATTGTAGGCTTTAATTTTGAAATGCTCCCCGTTATTTTTTTTTTCAGTTTTATTTTTTACTTTTTTTTCAGTTTTTTTTTTACTTTTTTTCAGTTTTATTTTATTTTATTTTTTTCAACCCCACACTTTAGTCAAGTGAACCCCACACATTAGTCAAGTCAACCCCACACTTTAGTCAAGTAAACCCCACACATTAGTCAAGTTAACCCAGTTAACCCCACACATTAGTCAAGTCAACCCCACAATTTAGTCAAGTTAACCCACTCAACCCCACACATCAGTCAAATGAACCCTACACTTTAGTCAAGTTAACTCAGTCAACTCCACACATTAGTCAAGTGAACCCCACACTTTAATCAAGTTAACAAATAAATAAAATAATAAATTTAACAAATATTTATTATTAACATTTAATAATAATCATAGTATTATATATTAAAATACTCATCATATTTTAATTAATCATTAACAAATTATTTTAACTGATATTACTATTTAAAAAAGTAGGCACACATATTAATACTTACAAATTGTACTAAATTATTACTAATTACGTTTTTTTTAAATGTCTAATTACGTTACATATTATTACATACTCTTATATATATATATATATATATATATATATATATATTTTATCATTACGTACTCATATATTAGAAGCCCATAATCATAACTCACCCTTTGTAAAAAAAAAAAAAATTGAAGCCCAACTGGAGCGGCCCACAATTTGCTCCTACGGTGTTCCACATTTTGCTGGTCGCATGGTACACCAACCTTCAGCAGGTATCCGGTCACTAACACCAGCCGTTGATTGCCCAAACCATATCCTCACCCTTCATACTACCGGGTGAACATGTCCACCGTCCACCGGGTGGACATTAAAATTCTTCTTAAGATTGGCTTTCATCTTATTGTTTGAAACAACAGCTTTAGCCCATTCTCTTATCCTCGTTTTCATCCACTCCTCCCCAAGCTCAAACTTCAAACTTTGTTCATTCTTCTTAGTCGCCTTAGCCATTGCAAAATCTCCGGCAGACATTGATTATACACCAATACTCCCTACGTCCCAAAAGAATGGTTAAAAAAATTCAAAAGTAAAAATATTAACAAATGCATTCAATAGTTGTCTAACACATTAATCAATTACTCCCTCCATTCCATATTATCTGTCACTTTAGCATTTTTAACTTGTTTCAAATTATTTGTAGCTTTAGAAATTCGAGGATGTATTAATTGATTTTTTCCACCTTTAACCTTGCATTTAATGTGTTGAAATATGTGAAATGAGTGATAATTAATGTACTTTGAGGGTATTATAGTAAAGTTATCTAATAATTCTTTTGAAAATTGAAATATTAAATGACTTTATTAATTTGTGTGAAATTTCTAAAGTGACAGTTAAATTGGAACGGATGGAGTATCAAACAACTAATTTAATACATTTTGCATAAATCAATCAAACACAATTCAAGATTTACAATTTCTAAATTTTTCATTAATTATTTTAACTATAATTTGGAACAAAAAATTTAGGCATTTTTAACTACCCTAAAAAAAAAGCTTGCCAACGTTGTACTTCGTGTTTATCAGACTTAGAGAAATTGTCAAATGATTTGTGTTGATATAAAAACATTGAGGTTAGATTATACTATTTATAGTGTTACACCTTGTTCAATTCATTTTAGGCTGCTGCGAAAAAGATGAAGGGGTTCACGGGCTTATCATGTAGTAACATATATAAAAGTAAAAAGTCACTAATTAGGAATATAGCCTTTGGTCTTAATTCAGCTCAAAGACTATGACCGCACGAACCTTAAATTTGAGGTACAAATATATGGAAGAATTTTCTTACCCCAAGCAGTAGCGTTAATGAATTTCTAATTACACATTCATACATGGTAAATACAAGACCAAGAATAATTCACCCTTTACTGGATACATAATTTTTTTTACATGAAGGATGAAACTTCTTTAAAAAGAAACTCTAATTATTTAGCTTTTTTAATTTCCTTATAAATTAATGGAGTTTATCATCACTTTCGTCCTTGAAAGGTATATTGGTCCTCATCAATTTAGTTCTCAAAAAAAATTTTACATCAATTTAGTCCCCAAAAATCAATATGGCTCCACATTGGTCCTTTTAGGGACTTATTTGATGATAACCATATATGAATCTTTATTTTGGGAACCAAAATTTATATTACTTGATGTCATGTTGATATTTGGGAGTCTAATTGATGTAAAATATCTTTAGAGAACTATATTGATGACTAATATATATCTTTCAGATACCAAAACTATTAACTCTAAATTAATGTACTCCTTCCGACTCGAATTATAAGCAAAACTAACTAATTTTACGCTTATTAAGGAGGTTAATTGATTGTATTTAATTTTCTCGAATTTATAAAAGAATAGAGGTATTTTAGGAAAGTTGCATTGGGAATGAAATAAAAATTAAATAAAATAACAATTTTTTAGGGATGTTTTTGGAAAGTGGCATTGGGAATGAAATAAAATTAAGAAAGTTGGTTAATGTAACACCCTATGATTAATTACCCTTAATTCCCCTTATAATAAAATACGGACTTAAAATTTTATTTTTATTACATTAAAATCAACCGTCAAACGGACGAAGTTTTGTTTGTTTTTCGGACTAATCCAAAATTTAACCTGTGATAATCAATTTCAAATAAACATCCAATAGCCAGCAGAGCTTCAGATTTACATATATAAATCAGTGTACAATAATTTATCAGGGTAATAGCGGAAAAATATTAATTTTGAGTGTCACAACCAACACATATAACTTTGTCTAACAAAACATCCTAAGCCTCATTTCAAAATATGCATATTAAATTTACATCAAAATAATATAAGAGGCTTAGGTTCATAATATACTCTAAACCCATAACACCCTACTCTCCCTGTAAGGGAAAGTACTCCTGCTCGGCCGGGGGCTGTGCCAGCTCAATCTCCGTACCTGAAAAATGTAAGGGAGTGAGCTTTGCACAAGAAATAGAAAGCAGTTTCTAACTAGACATAACAACCCGCTAGGTCAAACACAACTAGCAAATAGAGCATATATTCACATATAGCACACCATGCACATTTCATAATTTCCATATTCACTATTCATTCCAAATTTCCATTTTCATTATTCATTTCATCATTCATTTCCTTTACCTTTCATTCATTTCACATACACATTTTATTTCAGTACATCACCTCAAATCAGAGGCCAATGCACAATTTCATGAAACCCATTTATCACCTCAAAACAGAGGCTCTCATTCTTTTCCTTATTTAAATTATGTGTCCCTCAGGTCAGAGGTCAACACTTCAATTTCTTAATTCACGGTGTGTCTCTCAGGTCAGAGGTCAACACACCAATACACATTTCATCCGGTGTCCCTCAGGTCAGAGGTCAACACCCAACTCATTATTTAATCTGGTGTCCCTCAGGTCAGAGGTCAACACTCATTCACTTTAATTCATATGGTGTCCCTCAGGTCAGAGGTCAACACCCATTCACTTTATTCCTTTTCGTGCCCCTCAGGTCAGAGGTCAACACACGCTTTCATTCATTTTGTGCCCCTCATATCAGAGGTCAGCCAAATCATCACTTTCCATTAATCGTCACCTCAAAACAGAGGCAAACGCACTTGTTACATTTTCATTTCACATTACCTCACATCAGAGGCCAAATCATACTTTCACCATCTTACACAAACAACTTAGCACATACAATCACAAATACACTTACACACATTTCCCATTCATTCTTTATCCATACTCATTCCCTATATCAATTATCAAATCTTTCCTTTAGTCGTCACCTCAAATCAGAGGCCAACGCATAAACCACATTTTCAGTGTTCGGCGCCTCAATTCAGAGGCCAAGAATTATTCACTTTCTTGTTCAATTAATTGTAACACATTTAAGTACAACAACACACATTCAACAACTAGTCATTCTTGTAGTTTCCTTATTCTTTTCCTTTCTCAATTATCACAATCATACCAAGTAGTATTCTCTTTTATTGCCCAACATTTAGATTGCCCTTCATTTTAATTTACATATATCATCTTTCACTTTCGTTTACACATAATCATTTTACTTCTGTTTCCTATATTCACAAGTTCAATTTCATAAGCCATGACCTTGGTTCACAATTGATAATACTTAACATTTATACTCATTTAGCATTTAAGTACAAATAGGCACATTCATCACATATAATCGTTTCCATTCCATTTTCTTCCTATATCAATTTACTCCACAACACATACATGTATTTGCAACAGTAATTAATTATCATTTAATTCACAACTTTACAAATAAAGTCAATAATCATAGAACTCATTTACGTCATCTCCATTATCACATTAACCAATTTCTCATGCACTTCAATATAATCATTATCCAAGTTTCGTTTATCAATTAATTCATTATCATATCATTGGGTTTCCTTTTTCCTAATCTTTACATCCAACATCATGCATATTTAATTACTAGAATTTTATATTCAATAACCTAGGGTTTATAATCTAATTTTCTCCCCTAACACATAACCCTAACAAATCATTATATACTAATTAGAACCAACTCCCTAGAACAAGGCAAAGCTCACTATATCAACTCCCTTACCTCAAATACTTAAGAATAAGGAGATTCCAAATGCCCTATGCTTGAGTTTGCCCACCAAGGAGATACCAAGCCACAGGATTAGGAAGGAACCTAAAATAAAGAGTCAATAAGAGAGAGGGATCAACATTTATGCCATGATTCAAGTCAAGCCTCAAATAAAAAGTGAAGTCTCAAGAGCCTAGTGGTGAAAACCACCATTGATGGTGGAGAGGGAGAGAGAAAACGAATTTGGAAGGGAAGGAAATTAATATTATGACATGAAGCTTAACTTACTCCAATAATGGTGGAATTTGAAAACCAAGAAGAAGGAAGGAGGGAGCAATTCGTGAGTCAAGGGAGAGGGAAGGAATGAGACTTCAATCAAAATCCATGATGCAAGCTTGATGGGTTTGGTTGATTTTGGGTTTGAGGTGCCCAAGAATCAAGTGTTTGAGAAGGAATGGTGATGGAGATGATCTTGGAGTTGAGAGAAAGTTGATGAAGATTATGGGGTGCAATGGTGTTGAAGGGTGGTGAAATGAAGTGTTTTTGGTGTTTTATTTGCCTCCCAAAAAGTTGAGAAAATCGTGTGGCCATGGTTCTATGCTTAGCCACCAAGTCTGAATTCGACACACCAGATCTGATCTGGTGTGTGTCGCTCGCTTGGGCGAGCTATTCACTCGCTTGGGCGAGTCCTGGCACCAGCTGGTGCTGCTGGTGCGCGTTGCATGAGACTGGTGCGGTCAGGTGGGGGTTTTGGCGCGCCACACGCAAAACTGGTGCGGCTGTTAATTGGTGCCTCGCCAGGGCGGGTTTTTCACTGTCTGGTGCACGTATGAACAGTGCACCCTCCTGGGCGCATGATGGTGCGCCTGGGCGAGAAACAGAGTTTTCAATCTTCGATTCACCGTAACTTTTTCGTTAACCGTCGGATAGGGTCCAAATTTTTAGATAAGCTTCTTCACCCCATAAACTTCATATCCAACGGTGGAATATATTTTCTTAGCATCCTATAATAAATTTCTAATTTTCTCTTTTCGGTTGATTTCTAACATCCAAAACGCCGATTTAACCCCCGATTTCGCTTAGACAACTTTGCTCGATGCTACAAATGCCTTCTATACAACCCCTAGTACTTATAATTACTACTCACCTATCTCCCAAAATTCTTTAAGCAATTAATCTACCCATTTTCTACGCTCTAGGCCTATTAACTCAATATTTATACTTGGAATTAAATTTGGGATGTTACAGTTAATTTTGCTTATATTTTAAACTAAGATAGGTATGTTTTTTGTTGCTTATATTTGAAGCTGGATGGAGTATCGTATAAGCAAATCAAAACTATAATTTAAAAGCAAAGCTCTTGATGTATGTCAAATCTTATTATAAATATATAAAGGTTTGCTAATGTGTGTCCTAGAAGCCCATATTTAGTACTCCCTCTGGTCCTATTTATAGGGCAAACTTAACCATATCACACGGACCAAGGAGGGTAGTTAGGTTTTTTGAAACTGTAGGGTCTGCCGACCATATAAGGACTCAAGTCTCATTTAAGGGACTCTTCAAGGACCTTTCCCTCGGTTTACTCAGCACAAACGTCCCTCGCTCGAACTCGTTGGCTCCGAGCACACATAAGGACCAGGCTCGGACTTGAAGGGGCCGAGTCTTATAAATGGTCTTCCACCCATCAGGCTCGGGACTCTAGGGCCGAGACATACCGTCGGCTTGTGGATAGATTCAGACCCATTTAGGTTTCTTATCCCCTCCGCAAATCTCTCCTAGATTCTCGCTAACAGCCTACACATGAGATCTTGAGCTGATCCTATCTAGATTCTAAGAGTTTAAACCTCCGGTATTATTTCACAGAATCCTAGTTCAGCTCTACCCTGATACAGGGCCCATACGGCCCATATCAGCCTCCTCCAAACCCTATAAATAGCTCATAACAGCTAGGGTTTCAGGTACGTACTCTCATCCCTAAGTTAACACTCTGCACACACTTGTTGACTAGGGAGAACCTGCTTTTCCCAACTGGAACTGCAGAAACACCATAAAGTCATATATTAACACTTGATCCTCTCTTGGGCTCCTGGTTCCGTAATCTTGACCACTTAGAGGGTTAAGGACATAGTGTTCAAGGACACTACATTGGCGTCGTCTGTGGGAAACGAATAACCAGTATTCCCACCCACTGATCTCATGACAAACAACAATAATGATGGTAATCAAGAAGATCTCCGCCGTCGCCTCCGTGGGAGGCCACCCAAGACCGGGAGAAACGTGAGGGACAGAATCGCTCCGGGAGCACCAACTGGAGGTAATCAGGCTGACGTTCAGACAATTCCGCCAGTTCCAACGGCGGATCAGGCACAAGCCACGGTTCCTCCAGCTGGTCAAGTTCTCGGTGAGGGCGGCGGAGGGCAGTCTAACCCTCATACCGTCCCTGATGGCCACGTTTCAGAATGGCGTGACACGGCTGATTCTGGACGTCAGTCTCGTCGGGCTGCTGCTGGCTCACGAACTGATGAGGATCGGCGAGTTGAACGGGCTGATCGGCGTGATCATTCCAGGGCTGACAGGTCCAACAGGGAGATACCTCATTTGACTAGAGGTCCTTTTGGAACTCTTCAAGGTGGTCAGCGTTCTGAAACGGAAGGCAGATCTCACATGACTACTTCTTCGGCACGAAGGAGAGAGGAGTCGATCATGGAGATTTTGAGGACTCAGACTTCTTTAATTGAGAAGCAAAACCAAGACATTGCTGCTCTTCAACAGCAGAGCATGGCAAGGATTGCCGAGGAAGGCCCTTACGCGGCCTATGGTAATCCGAGCAATCTTCCCCCACCTTCACCCCTCAACCCAAGCTTAACCCTAGAACGTATCACTAGGGAACCTGGACACCCTTTCACACCTGAGATTATGGCTTTCCAAACCCCGCAGACTTATGTGGGTCATCAGAATATTCCTCGGTACAATGGAACAACTAGGGATGGCAACGGGGCGGGGATAGGGCGGGGGGTACTTTCCCATTCCCCATCCTCGGGTCCCATTCCTCCCCCATCCCCATCCCCAAACCCCATCTCGGGTAGAAATTGTTCCCCATCCCCATTCCCCACGGTCCCCACGGGGTCCCCAAACATACGCGAAATTTTTTTAAAAAAATCGTAACTTCCATTTGACTCGTCATAAAATTAACCCTGCTTAATAGTATTTTCAAAAGATGCATAGTACTTAAAAATAGTCATTAAAAGTCAAATAATTCAATCTAAGAAATAGAATAAAAATAATCAAAAGGTTAATATTGGGCGGAGGCCGGAGGAGTCGCACGGTGAAGGAAGACTGAGAAGAGAAAGGTGCGGCGGAAGAGTGAATCAGCACGGTGAAGGAGAAGAAGAAATTAGGGATTTAGTTGAAAGTGGAATGGGCGAATGGCTGCTGCAGTGTTGGTATGTAGTTGAAATTAGGGTTGAAAGGTGAAATTACCAAAAAAAAACAATTCTTTTAATTACATAAAAGTTAAAAACTAAGGGTGTATATGTAAAATAGGCGGGGAACGGGGCCCGCGGGGACGGGGGGACCTATCCCATTCCCCGCCCCGAAATCTGTACGGGGGAAAAATCTCCCCCATCCCCGACCCCGACGGGGAAAAATCCCCGAAATCGGGGACCCGAACGGGGCGTTCCCCGCGGGGATCCCCGAATGGCGTTCCCCATTGCCACCCCTAGGAACAACTGACCCGATGGACCACATAGCTGCCTACGAGTCCTCTATGATGTTTTATGGAGGAGGGGATTTTATGAAGTGCCGAGCTTTCTCAATGACTCTGGACTCGGCGCCTTTGAGATGGTTCAATTCTCTACCCGCCAATTCGATCCGATCGTGGGCCGAGCTTAGACAAGCATTCATAAACAGGTACACGGCCAGTATGTCACAGCCCAAGTCAGACCACTCACTAGCTGGAGTTGCACAGAGACCCGACGAGTCTCTACGCGACTATCTAGCTCGGTATCAGCAAGAGGCCAGTGGTATATCAGGCCTGCAATCAGGAGTATCTGTTCTTTTGCTCACTCAAGGGTTACATGATGGAGATTTCAAGGATTGCTTAATTGGGGAACCACCCAAGAACATGGCTGAACTTAGGGAAAGATCCAGGAAATACGTTAATCTAGAGGAATTCCGTAGGATCAGTACTGCAGCAAGGGGTGGCGAAGGACGACATGAGCAACGTCCTCGTCAAAACGACGCTCGTCAGAATGATCGTTTTCGAGATAAGGGAAGGAAAGACAAAAGAGAAAGAGAGAGAGGGGAAAAACTGCCTCCAAAAGGCAAGTATGGTGAATATACCTAGTTGACAGTCCCGAGGAGTCAAATCCTTCGTGAGACTATGCATACAGAGATGCGTAACATCACTCGGCCACCAGCTTTAAGGAAGGTAGCTCAAAAGGATAAGACAAAGTACTGCGATCATCACGGTGGATGGGGGCATACCACCGACCAATGTACTCAGTTGAAGGACTTAATCGAGGAAATGGTAAGGGATGGCAAGCTTCAACAATATATCGGCGAAGCGTTGCGCAAACGCTCCAGGAGAAAGAGTCCGTCACCACCCAAAACCGAACAGAAAAGAACTAGAAGCCCTTCACCACCTGCAGGGGGAGCCTCTACCCAACCATCCGAGAAGGAAAAGAATGGCTTTCTCATTGGCACCATTGCTGGAGGATTTGCAGGTGGAGGATAAAAGAAATGTGATCGCAAGAAGTATGTGGGACAAGTTCTTTCGGTGGCCAGCCGACCAATCCAAAAGCCCAGGAAGAAAAACATTGTCATCATCTTCAATGATGAGGATTTTGAGGATATATTACAAGACCATAATGACCCAATGGTAGTTATTGCCAGGCTCGGCAATTACGAAGTCAGAAGAATTCTTGTCGATCAGGGAAGTTCGGCAGACATCATGTTTCTGGATCTGTTTGAGAAATTGAAGTTGAGAAGATCTGATCTCACCCCATTCGAGGGAAGTTTGATTGGCTTCACGGGACATTCAATTGTTCCCTTAGGCCACATCCATCTCCCAGTGACTATGGGGGAACCACCTTCTGCTCGGACTGAAATGGTAAAATGGCTAGTTGTCCAGGGCCCCTCGGCATACAACGCCATCTTTGGCCGAACTGCACTCCAATCTTTTGGTGCGGTTGTATCTACGGTCCACTTGGCCATGAAGTTCCCAGGGTCTGATGACAAGGTAGTAACAGTGCGGTCCGAACAGGAGTTGGCTCGGAAATGTTATAATATCAGCCTGGGCAAGTTGAAGCTTGATGATGAGAAGATCATGCAAGAGCCGCTTAACAAAGGAAGTGTCAACTTAGCAGATCTTGACATGAGAGAGGAGGATGAAACTAGGCCAACCCCTCAAGGGGACTTCAAAAAGGTGATTTTAGGTCCCGATCCTTCTCGTTGCGTCAAGATAGGGGTGGGCCTTTCTGAGGAATTGGAAAAAGAACTGACTGAATTGCTGGTGGAAAACAAGGACTTGTTTGCCTGGACCTCTGCAGATATGCCAGGAATCGATCCAAACTTTATCTGCCACAGGTTGAGCGTGTATCCTGGAGCCAAGCCAGTTTGTCAGAAGAAAAGAAGAGTCAGAGTTGAGAAGGCACAGGCAACAGATGAGAAGGTAGCCGAGCTACTAGAAGCAGGATTTATCAGGGAGGTGGTGTATACTGATTGGTTGGCCAATCCCGTGCTAGTAAAGAAGTCCAATGGGAAATAGAGGATGTGTGTGGACTACACAGACTTGAACAAAGTTTGTCCTAAGGATCAATACCCACTTCCCTGCATCGATAAACTTGTGGATAGCTCGGCGGGTTATCAAAGGCTTTCATTTATGGATGCTTATTCGGGGTATAATCAGATCCCAATGTATCCCCCGGATCAGGTGAAGACTTCATTTATCATAGAAAAGGCCACATATTGTTACAATGTGATGCCATTTGGACTGAAAAACGCTGGGGCAACTTACCAGTGGATGATGAACAAGGTGTTCGGCCCCTTGATTGGGCCGAGAATGGAGGTATATATAGATGATATGATTGCAAAGAGCTTGAAAGAAGATCACGCTAAGGATTTGAAGGAAATTTTGGGAATGATCCGACGGTTCAACATGAGGTTGAACCCGGAAAAATGCACGTTTGGAGTTCCAGCAGGGGCCTTCCTCGGATTCATGCTAACTGAGCGCGGAATTGAGGCAAATCCAGAAAAGTGCCGAGCCATTCTTGATATGAAGAGTCCGTCAGATGTCAAGGGTGTCCAACAATTGACAGGTCGGGTTGCGGCTCTCTCGAGGTTTCTGTCTCAGTCAGCTAGGAAGGCCCTCCCCTGGTACAAACTGCTGAGGAAAGAAAAGGAAGAGACATTTGAATGGGACGAGACATGCGAAAAGGCCTTTACTGACCTTAAGCAGTACTTAGCATCTCCCCTGATCTTGTCAAGTCCGGTAAATGGAGAAATTCTGTTCCTTTACTTATCAGTGGGTGATTCTGTAGTAAGCTCGGCTTTGGTCCGAGAGGAATCTGGCAAAGAATCCCCCGTCTATTTCGTCAGCCGAGCTCTTCAGGGACCAGAGTTGAGGTATCAGAAAGTGGAGAAATTGGTTTTTTGTCTGGTTATCACAGCTAGACGATTACGTCAATACTTCCAGAGCCACCATATCACAGTCAGAACAGCTCAGCCGATCCGTCAAATACTTCAGAAACCTGATCTGGCAGAAAGAATGGTGACGTGGGCCATTGAGCTTTCCGAGTTTGAAATCACTTTCGAACCGAGGAAGGCAATGAAATCTCAGGCCTTAGCTGATTTTCTCACCGAGTTTACTGAGCCATTGACGAGCTCAAACTTGGATTGGAATATTTATGTTGATGGATCAAGTAACAAACTCGGGGCTGGTGCAGGAATAATCTTGGAGAACTCCGAGGGGGTCACCCTCGAATATTCTTTGAAGTATGGATTTTCAACTTCGAACAATCAGGCGGAGTATGAAGCCGTATTGGCCGGGCTAAGAATGGCAAAAGAAGTAGGGGCCCGAGAAGTGAAAATTCTCAGCGATTCTCAGTTGGTAATTTCGCAAGTCAAGGGAGAGTACCAGGCTAAGGAACCAATCCTTCAAAAGTATTTGGAGAAAGTGAAGTTCCTATCCTCGGAGTTTGCTAAGGTCGAATTCTGCCACATCCCAAGGGAGAGTAATAGCCGAGCGGATATTCTCTCCAAGCTTGCTTCGACAAAGAGTCCTGAGAACAACAGAACGTTGATCCAAGAAATGATGCATGGACCTAGCGTTGTCCTCTCTATTTCGCTGGATCCGAGCTGGATTGCTCTGATAGCGGACTACTTGGAACAAGGGGTTTTTCCAAGTAATCCAATAGAGGCCAAAAAACTCGTCAGAAAAGCTTCACAGTTTGCCCTAGTTGATGGAGTCTTGTTTCGCCGAGGGGTTAGCGGCCCAATGCTTAGATGTCTAGACCCAGTCGAAGCAAAACAGGCGTTGGAAGAAGTTCACGGGGGCATTGGAAGCCATCATATTGGGGAGAAGTCACTGGCTAGAAAGATTCTAAGGGCAGGATACTACTGGCCGACTCTTCAACAGGATGCGATCAACCATGTGAAGAGGTGCGACAAGTGTCAATTTCACAGTGATGTATATCAGAAACCGGCTGAGGAACTCCATTCACTTTCATCTCCCTATCCCTTCTATCAATGGGGAATGGATCTGATTGGACAGTTCCCCACCGCTCCAGGTCAGCTAAAGTGGGTGATAGTAGCCATTGATTATTTCACCAAGTGGGTGGAAGCCGAGCCTCTTGCGACCATATCCTCGGCCAAGGTGCAGAAGTTATTTGAAAGACAAGTTGTGGCTCGGTTTGGAGTGCCACAAGTGCTGGTGACTGACAACGGAACCCAATTCGCGGCAAAGGCGTTCCAAGACTTAGTCAATGCTTTGAGCATAAAACATTACTTTTCCTCTGTCGAACACCCTCAGACTAATGGCCAAGTAGAATCTGTAAACCGATCTATCATCCAGGGGATCAAGAAAAGACTCGACGGAGCGAAAGGGAATTGGTTGGAAAACTTGCACGAAGTACTTTGGTCGTATCGAACCACCATACAAACTTCAACAGGAGAGACACCATATCGGCTCACTTATGGTTGCGACGCGGTCATCCCCATTGAGAGGATCATCCCTTCATTCCGAGCTTTACAACAGCCGAATCCCCTCAACAACACTTTATTGTGTGGGGATCTTGTTTTATCAGAAGAAATCAGGGATTTAGCGGCCGAACGAGAAAAGCATGCTAAGATTATGCAAGCAAAAGGGTATAATCGCTCGGTCGTATCCAGAGAGTTCGAGGTAGGCGACCTTGTCTTGAGGAGAGCTGATATTGGTCTCAAAAATGCAAAGGACGGAAAACTGGCCCAAAGCTGGGAAGGACCATACCGAGTTGCCTCCAAGACTGGAACAGGAGCCTACAAGCTCGAAACTCTCTCGGGTGCCCTCATCAACAACACATGGAACGTGGCGAAACTTCGAGCTTCTTACAGTTAGTTTTTTATTGTTTCAATTTCGTTTTTAATAATTTTGGTTGTTTCATTACATTTGCTTTTTGAATTGTTTCTTTTTTGATAATGGTGTACGCTCGGTGAAACTCCGAGCCCATTGTAATTTGCTTCAAATAAATAAAAGTTCTCGTTATTGAATTCATTGTATCACGTACTTTTCCTCATAACCGATTAGCCACCGATTATGACGCGAACGATTATGAACAGCTCTAGCAAGAGCTTATAACTCGTTAAGTACTTTAAATAAGATTCCCGATTAAGTCATGATTTCATAAAATCATTTTACATCGCGGATAGAGGAACCCACCTCGGCTAAAGTGCTGGAGTTCCGAGGTCTTAACACTTGAATTCTTAACAAAGAGTGTAAAAAGAAGCATAACACGATTACGGATATTATAAAATATTCCGAACAAAACACAACAATATAAGTTTAAACCCATTTACTGGGGCAGTTACAAAAGGGAAAGCAAAATGATAAAGCTACTCGAAGTCGGACAGTACAATGTCGTCGGCATCAAATTTATCTTCTTCTTCTTCTTCTTCACCTTCGGCCTCCTCGGCATCGTCCCCTTCAGAATCCTCAGCCAAATGGTCAGGCAGATCGGCGCTGTTCAGATCTATGGGAGCCCCAGTTGGGCCGACAAGTCGACCATTTTTCACAGAAAAATGAGGGTCAGCACCCTTGGTCAAGAGCCCAGGATTCAGAACGCGGAGTTGCTTGGCAGTGTTGTAGAAAGAATCCTCAACCCCATGATCCCAGTTGTATAAATGCTCCATGGCAGCTTTCTTGTGTTTGAGAGCTTTTGCTTTCATCTTCTCCAAAGAAGTTTGTAGCCCCAAAATCTCATCCTTAGCATACTCATGCTGCTCCTGAGCCGCGGCAGCAGCCTGCTCCGCTTTCCGAGCTTTTTCTATCGCTGCTCGAAAAGCAGCAGCGTCTTCCTCAGCCTTTTTCAGAACCTCTTCCGAGCGCCTTATCCTCTCTTCGGCCCCCTGGAGTGTCTCCTTGGCCCTAACCTTGGCACCCTCGGCATCTTGTGCCACCTTTTGCAATCGTTCGTTTTCAGCTGCCAAAGTTTGCAACTTCTTGTTCAGACCTTCAACTTGAAGTTGTAAATAATCTTCCCGCTCGGACGCCTCGGTCCTTTTCTTCTTTTCTTCGGGGGCTATCCCAGCATGAGCGTCGTCTCCATGATGACCGAGATGATGAAGTATTCTCGCACCCCTCAGGAGACTCTTCACCAACGACTTACAGTTGTTCTCCCAAGTCCCAGGGGTCCAGGCCTCAATCACTTCAGCATTCTCGGGAGGAAAGACAATAGCAACAAGTGTATCAGTCATTTTTCGGTGCCACACTGTCTTGGCAGCAGCTTCCTCCTTTCCCTCAGGAATCTCTACCCCTTTATGTGACTTGCTCAAATTAAGCCAATCTCCAGCGAGACCTTTTCCTTTTTCCAGCCGAGACCTCTTGAGGGGACGCTCGGGAGTGCCTTGAGGAGTTGTTTGAGCCTCCACTTCGATGTTTACAGTGTCGATGATACGATCCCTTTTGATCACCGGCTCATCGCCTTTGATCCTAACAGTCGGAGTGACATTGGGGATAATGGTCGAACTTTCAGAAGGGGTCGGTTCAGAAGATTGACTCATGTTTGGGGAGCCAGATGCAGCTTTGATTGCAGCCAACTGTGATACTCTAGCTGTTCGAGCTTCGCCTTTCTTGGCCTTGGTTGCTTTCTTCCCCATTGTTTCTGCAAGAAAAAATGGATTAGTAAAATATATATATATATATATATATATATATAGTACCCAACTCAGCCTTCACTTCATCTCGTGTTTCTTTCAACAAGATTCGTTTGGTATCAATTTGACCATTTGCTTGAAGGTAGTTCCAAACATGGTCGCACAATCGCCTTTCGACTCTTGTCAAATCCGTCTTAAAGTCGAATTGATACAAGGAGGGTCCTCGGTTATAAATGTTAGTCGTCCAACCCAGTGGAAACCGAGGCACGACCTTGATCACTCCATCTTCTTCAACTCGTTCCATGAACCAACATACTTCAGCCCCAGTGTGCTCGTATTGGAAGAAGAGAGGTTTGAAAGACTTCCAAGAATCAGTCACCTTGGCGAAGAGGGCGTGCCCCCTCCGAGCCTTTAGGGACACCCAAAGCCCCTTGGAATCACCAAACTTATTTACTTGGGGAGCATATAACCAGAAAAAAGATCGTACAGTTGCTACCAAGTTTTCAACGTCACAGAATTGCTGGAAGGCTCGGATGAAAGCCCACCCACTTGGATGCAGTTGGCTAGGAGCTATTCCTAGATGAGTGAGGACTTCGATCTCGAAGGTAGAAAAGGGCAAGCGGATGTCGACTTTAGTTACTATTTCTTCATAGAAATAAAAAAATTGACGATTTTCCGGTACTTGAAAGCATATTCGGTCGTCGATTCCCAAAGGTCTCAACACGAATTCTGAGGCATTCCCATCGGCGCTCGGAGGTGTTAACATTGGCCGAAGATGGTTAAGACTATCTGTTGTTAACAATGAAGGTCTCATCCCTAGCACTTCCCGATCAAAAACGGCGTCGTACTGCGCATGATTGGGCGGCAGGGGATATTCTTCAGGGTTGGTAACACACCTGCGCTCCACCATATCTGGGGAAAAAGCAAAAGGCTCGGCGTTAGGATTTTTTACAGCAGGGGCAGTCTAACCCTCATACCGTCCCTGATGGCCACGTTTCAGAATGGCGTGACATGGCTGATTCTGGACGTCAGTCTCGTCGGGCTGCTGCTGGCTCACGAACTGATGAGGATCGGCGAGTTGAACGGGCTGATCGGCGTGATCATTCCAGGGCTGATCGGCGTGATCTCATGGTTCAAAGGTAAAGAATCCTAAACACAGCTTACCCAGAACAAAAACCCAAGACCCAGAAATCCCCTAAAGCCAAACTCCCTGCAAAACCCGGAACAAAAACCCAGAACCCAGAAATCCCCTAAATCCAAACTCCCTGCAAAACCCATAACCAAAACCCCTTTACAAAAAGCAGAAATCGCACAAAAAGAGGAAATCGCAGAAATAAAAATAAGAAGAGTATAGGAATTTACCTGCTTTCAGTTGCTGGAAAGGATAATGAGAGAAGGTTTTGGATTCGAAGGCGGAGACATGGAAAGGAGATTGGAAAGAGAATAATGGGATTTTGATTTTAGGGGATTCTGGAGTGAGGAAAGGGAAAATGAATGTGGGTAGTAAGAGGTTGAAAGGATAAGGATTCGGACTAATGAAGGAAACAGAAACTTTTTAGTTTCCCTCCATGTTACGCATTTGGGCCGAAAGACCATCAACCCATGCAACCACTCGCTGGATGAGACGTGGCGGTTTCAACAGATACTTTTTCAAATTTCAAAAATTGCAATGATTTGGCACAACTTACAAGAGAACGCGCCGTACCTAGAGAAACCAAAACGTCACCTCGAACAGCTGTTGCACATTCGAACTAAGACATCTAGAAGGTCCAACCCTAAACACACGCTACCTCGTCACAGACTTTATAAAGTCTTACGAGCTGGGGGGCTTGTAGGGTCTGCCGACCATATAAGGACTCAAGTCTCATTTAAGGGACTCTTCAAGGACCTTTCCCTCGGTTTACTCAGCACAAACGTCCCTCGCTCGGACTCGTTGGCTCCGAGCACACAAAAGGACCAGGCTCGGACTTGATGGGGCCGAGTCTTATAAATGGTCTTCCACCCATCAGACTCGGGACTCTAGGGCCGAGACATACCGTCGGCTTGTGGATAGATTCAGACCCATTCAGGTTTCTTATCCCCTCCGCAAATCTCTCCTAGATTCTCGCTAACAGCCTAGACATGAGATCTTGAGCTGATCCTATCTAGATTCTAAGAGTTTAAACCTCCGGTATTATCTCACAGAATCCTGGTTCAGCTCTACCCTGATACAGGGCCCATACGGCCCATATCAGCCTCCTCTAAACCTTATAAATAGCTCATAACAGCTAGAGTTTCAGGTACGTACTCTCATCCCTAAGTTAACACTCTGCACACACTTGTTGACTAGGGAGAACCTGCTTTTCCCAACTGGAACTGCAGAAACACCATAAAGTCATATATTAACACTTGATCCTCTCTTGGGCTCCTGGTTCCGTAATCTTGAGCACTTAGAGGGTTAAGGACATAGTGTTCAAGGACACTACAGAAACTTTAAAAAAATACTTCAGCATTACAATCTTACCCTCTTAACTTGCATTGGGAATTTCAAAATGTATTACTTCACATTAATGGGCAAAGGGCAAATAAGAGAAAATAGCAATAAATGCCTCCTAGAAAATACAAAGTGACTTATAAATAGGACCAAAGAATCCTTCTAGAATGCGACTTATAAATAGGACCAGAGGGAGTACAGTATACGTTAGACATCAAATATTTATGGAAAAACTTAAAATAATACTCCTTTCGGTCTCATGTATAAGCCAAAATAACTAATTTTGCAAAAACTAAGAAAGTTAGTTGAGTGCATTTAATTTTTTTGAGTTCACAAAAGAAATAGACCATTTTAGAAAAGATGTATTGAGAATGAAACAAAAATTAAATGATACAGCCACTTTGTTGAGATATTTTAGGAATAATTGTATTGGAAATAGAAAGTTAGTAAAATTTTGCTTATATTTAAGACCATAAATAAGATGTTTTTATTTGCTTATATTCGAGACCGGAGGGAATACTTCCTCCGTTTCTATTTATATGTTATATTTCAAATAAAACACACCTTTTAAGAAATGTAATTATTACTCAGATTTTCAATATTATGTTTTTTTTCCACTATACCCTTTCTCTCTATCTATAATTATTAATTTTTCTCCACTGCTTACATAAACCAAGACATATTAAATAGGGGCAAACATGGAAAATAGCATTTATTACATGGAAAATAGCATTTATTACACTATTGAAATCTCAATACGACAGATAAAAAGAAACAAAAAATCTCTTCAAAAAACGACAGATACTCCCTCCGTCCCTAAATATAAGGCACCAAAATGAAAACTTTTGTGTCTCTAATTTTAAGTCGTTTTAAGATATCTAGGTAATATTAATTTCCTTTTTCCAAATATGTCCATCATAATTACACTTACATTTTCATATTGCAATAAATTCTTTGTTATTTTCCATAAAAGAAGATGCATAGTAATTAAAGTAGGAAAGAGAAATATAAAATTTAAATAGGAGTAAATTTGGAAAGTAAACATATTTTTTCATAAAATTAAGTATAATAATTAATTTTCTTAATTTCTGTGAAATAAGTTAAAACGACTTATATTCAGGGACTTGAGAGTACATTAATTTTTTAGGGACGACTTTCTCTCTATCTATAAGGTAGTATTTGACAAACCAATTACCTATGCAAGATAATACTCCCTCCGACTCGAATTATAAGAACGAAAAACATACTTCTCTTGGTTTAAAATATAAGCAAAATTAACTAACTTTATTAAATTTTGTTTCATTCCCAATGCCACTTTCCTAAAACATCTCTAGAAAATTGTAATTTTAATTAATTTTTGTTTCATTCCCAAAACAACTTTCCTAAAATACCTCTATTTTTTATAAATTTGAAAAAATTAAATACAATCAATTAACCTCCTTAATAAGCGTAAAAGTGATTTAAATTGCTTATAATTCGAGCCGGATGAAGTATTTTCAAAGTACTATTATTATGACTTATGAGAATGTACCCAAGACACTTTTGGTTTCAGCGAAATTTCAATTGGGAAGATGTTGAAGTCTTGGTAAGATTCCTAAGCTCAACTCGACCGAGATACTGGACGCAGTGGGACAATAAATGTCAAGCATGGAGATTGATGTTTTTTATTAAAAAAAATGTCTTTTTAGCTAGGAATTAAATATCCTCTTAACTGTGGTTAGAAGATACTGTAATTACCTACTCCGTCACTAAATATAAAGTTCTCTTGACATTTTTATTTTGTTTTTATTTATAAAGCCTCATATCAATTTTCAATAATCATTAATTAATTTTTTCCACAAACACCCCTATTTATTTAACACTTTTTAGATTCCTAATAATATTAATAGGGGTAATTATGAAATTATATATCAAAAGTTCACATTTCCAATACAATTAACCAAATTATTCCACTTTCTTAATGGACGTGAAATCCCCAAAGAAGTTTTATATTTAGGGAGGGAGAGAGTAATTAATTTAATGAAAAATTCAAAATCAAAATTCTTTAAATGACTTAATACTCCCTCCATCCCTTATTACAGGATTCCTTTAATATTTTTATGTCCATTAAGATTGATAACTTTTATACTAAAATTATTATGTTGTTTCAGAAATACCCTTTTATCAATTATTAGAACATACTCTCTCTGGTCCTATATATATAAAAGCTTCATTTAAAGATTTTTCTTTGTTCCTTAATATAAGCCTAATTTCCAACTTCTAATGACATTAATTGCCTCTTTTTCACAAATACACATATTTACTCAACACTTTTTAGATTTCCATTAATAATCATAGGGGTATTTTTGAAAAAGTATACCAAATATTTACATTTCCAATACCACTAACAATATTAACTAAGTTTCTTAAAGGGTGTGAAAATTAGTCAAAGAAACTTATAATAAGGACCGGAAGGAATAATATTTTTTTTTAATACTTACTTTAATTCTTACTTTACCTTCACCACCTACAACACTAAAACTACACCGTTTGCAAATTTTTTGCACTTTCCAATACAATTTTATTTATGTCTTCTCACTAAAACTTAGAGTATTAGGGCATCCACAGCAAAATCTTAGCTTAAGACTCACCAAACTCTAACACATCAGCATTACATCATCATTCAACTATCAAACTCAACTTCATCTTTTCATATCTTCCACCAAAGCAGAGTCTCAACATCAGACTCACCAAACATGCATCATCATTACATCATCATGTACTTTTATACACAATTTTATTTCGAAAAATGCTTTTGTAATACAATTTCAATAATATTTATCTATTTATTTAAATATAAAATATGTATTTCCTTCGATTCCATTTTTAAACAAAAATAACTAATTTCACAAGTATTAAGAAAGTTAATTGAGTGTATTTAATTTTCTTAAATTCATTAAAAAAATAGACTATTTTAATAAATTTACATTGGGAATGAAAGAAAAATTAAATGATTCAACCACATTATGAGGATATTTTCGGAATGATTGTATTGAGAATAAAAAGTTAGTTGATTTTTGTTTATATTTAAGACCATTAGTGGAGTGTCTTTTTTTTGCTTATAAATAAGACCGAAGGGAGTATTTTTATTTATTTATTTATTTTTCCATAACAAGACAATATATTTAAGAATAAAAGAGAAAAAAATATATTCAAAAATATTATTTTTAATTTTTAAAATATTATTATTATTATTTGTAATTATTATTTATTTATTTATTATTATTTGTTTATTAGGGTATTATAAAGTAAAAAAGGAAGGAAAAAGACAAAAAACTGATCTCACATAGTCTTAAGTTGAGTATGTTATTTTACAAACTCAACTTAAGACTCTCCACCAGTTTTTGAAGATTAGTAGAGTCTTTAAAAAGTCTGGAAGGAAATTTGAACTTAAGATTCTCCACCAAACTCTCTCGAGACTTTGCTATGGATGCCCTTATGATTAAATGTTAAGAGTAATTTTGGAAACAAATTTGAAGAGGGTCTTATATTTAAGACCAAATTTTTTTACTCAAAGAGGTCCTATAATAAGGGACAGAGAGAGTATTATACTTCCTCCGACTCATTATCTTGGTAAAAGTCAAAGTAGTCACACATAAATAAAAGAGTATTTTTTTTATATAATGCACGATTCTATTTTCAAAATAAAATATAATACATGATTCATTCATTAATTACAAATTTCTATCATACAAATTTCCATATTATTTTTACAATTTTTAAGATTTAATTTTTCAATAATTATTTTTAAGATTTTTAATATAATATATAATCTTTAAGATTTTCATTAATTATTTTTACCTTAATTTGGGAAAAAAAACTACATTTTTTTTATCAAGATAACGGGACAGAGGGAGTATAAGTTTTGCTAGCATTTGTTAAGCTTTCTAGAAATGAAAAAATATCATAAGTTCCACTTTTTTCTTTTCTCATAACCTAAAAAATACAAATTTCAATACTTTTAAACTATATTTAGTCTTTTAACAAGTGTATTAACGACACTTGTTAGCATTTTTCATGTTATATATATATATATATATATATATATATATATATATATATATATATATTTTTGCTTTCGCAGGTGGTATCTGGGCTTTCGCACTTTGGCGGCCCAACTAAATCCACCCCGACCCTACGGAACTCCACTTTGTGGGCAGGGGTCTCCCAACGTATGCCTCTCCGTTCCCATGGGTGTCGAACTCGAGACCTCATGGTTAAGGGACCTAGTGAGTTGCCATTAGACCAACAGCACGTTGGTTTCATGTTATATTTTGATGAGTAAAAGATATCATTTAATAAAAAATAAAAAAAATATTCTACCTAAAATAAAGAATAAAGGCCAACAAAAGTTACTTGTTTTTGGAGAACTCAGTTCTATCTCTCTATGATATGGTAGCCTTTATCATTTTCTTTTAGGCAGAGTATTTTTTATTTTTCATTAAACGACATCTTTTACTCATCAAAATATAATATTAATGTCATTTAAAGAATTTAGGTTTTGAAGTTATCTCTATTCTATATATTATTTGTCGTTTTAGATAATGTGCTTGAATTAAAAAAATCATTAAATATTACAAATTTTAGAGGAATATAGGTAATTTTACAATTGTAACCCCGACCCAAACTATATATCACATATTTCATATTTTGAAAATATAAAAAAAAACAAGAATATAGTTGAAAAAAATTAATTAATGCACTCTCAAATTTTTAAAACGATAAATAATATGAAATCTATAAAAAGTACCAAAGTGACAAATAAAATAGAATGGTGAGAGTAGAAAATAGAAAATAACTTGCTCACTCTCAACACAAGCTTGTAGCTTTTAAAAAATATTGTTTTTTATCGGTAAATTAAAGAAAATTTTATTACTTTTAATGTAAAAAGGGTAGTCACACCCGCACATAAAGTTTATCTACTATCCTTATATAAAAACATCCCTTCTTGAGGCATCACGTTTGTCCGTTCAAGGAATGCTCGCACTGGAGCATTTGTAGGTAGATAACATCGTCTTTGATCAAAATTATTATAATTTAAAATTAAATAAATTATCTGTCCAACATTAATATTTAAAATTAAATAAATTATCTATATGTGGAATATGTGGAATCATTATCCTCATTTTGTTAAAAAAATCATTATCCTCAAAAAGATTGATAAACCCAAAGAGATGATGCTTGAGTTCATGATAAACTCAAATATCTTTTTAGTTATCACATATTTCAAACTATAAATATGATAATTTCTCAAGTCACGAAAGCCACCTTCTTCATCATTCTCCTCTTTTTTTATTGTTCATGAACCACCGCCTCTTCCAATGTGTCACCATATAAGTTGCAATCCCACTACACGCATTCATCACCATTGTCATTTTGCATTGGCAGAAGCTTCATCTATAACAATGAATTCCCAACAACAGCATGGGAAGAACAACAAGCTTTATATGCTTCATTGCACTGCGTGAAGAACCATGATTGGGGTCGACCATTTAATTTAGGTTTTTATCATTAGTCTAGATTTGTTATATGTAAATAATGATGTGGCAAGGGAGTGTTACTTTAACCATGTCAAGTAAAACTCACACATCAATATATTAGTTGTTCACACACGATTACCATTCCTTTTGTTATTTAATTTTTCCAAATTATTTGGTCACCAAATAACCAATAATTAATTCTTCAATTATTTATTATATATATTATAAAAAAAAACTCAATAAGTTATTGATAATGTTAGGTTTGGTTGATCTTTTCATTTGTTATGATTTTTTTTTATAGTTTCTTTCTTAATCGGTGGAAATTTTTTTACTGCACCGATTAAATTTTACATTACCACAAACATAAAAGAATGTATTTTTTATGTATAAAATCGTTAATAGATATGAGGTCACTTTTATGGATATGGGAGTTTATGATATTCTTTTATATATCTATAAAATTTACCAATAAAAAATAAAAAATAAAGACAATTTGGTTTAGTGATATCCTTGAAACGGTGGACATACCAAATCAAAATAACATAATAATCCCAATAAAACAATATTTCATAAGACTAAATTATAATAATAATAATAATAATAATAATAAAGATAAATTATCTATATTTTATATCTTATCATATTAAAGAGTCTATGATAAACCCAAACATCTAACAAAAGTTTATTGATATAAAAAAAGTAATCATTATCCGATCCTCAAAAAGATAAACCCAAAGAAATGAAACTTCTATGATTATAGCAAAGAGTCCATGATAAACCCAAATATCTAACAAAAGTTTATATTTATCTAAAAAGGATTGAAATATTTGCTTATAATTAATTTTATTTATGGTAATAAATTTTGGCTAGAGAGGAACTTATATTAAAGTACAAAAATATATATTTGAATAATACAAAAAAAATCTACTTGGGAAATGAGGGGTGAGAGACCGAAGAATAAAAGTAAAAAAAAAACGGTGGGAACAAATTTTAGTTTTTCTTTTTTTGGTAGTCCTAAAAAATATTCAACATATTTTAGTTTTTCTGTTTGATTTTAATGGGGAAAATAATATTCAAAGCGTACTGAAGAGTACGAATGTATCTGGGAGTTTATGATATTCCTCTTTCTATCTATAAAATTTACCAATAAAAAATAAAGACAACTTGGTTTCGTGACACTCTTGAAACGGTGGACATACCAAATCAAAATAACATAATAATCCCAATAAAAAAATATTTCATAAGACTAAATTATAATAATAATAATAATAAAGATAATTATCTATATTTTATATCTTATCATATTTTACATAGACATATCTCTTATCATATTATCTACTATATATAAACATACAACCATCAAAGTTCGGATCACATATATGAGAGAACCAAGTATAAGTAAAGACATAGAAAGGTAGAATAATTGTCTATTTTATTTGATTAGTAGGATGGAGTTCAGAAGAAGCTATAAATATTAATGATATATTACTATAGTCATAATTAAATGTAAAATATGAAAATGTGGGATAGATTGTCAATCCCATTTAAGAATGAAAGTTGGGTTTGGGGTTGGATGAAAAAATTTGATAGAGCTCTTAAGTTTTGGAAAAGTGTAAAAAATTATAAAATAATACGTGGGACCCATTGGAACCATAATCGGGAGAGAGACTGAAAGGAAAAATTATTAGTTGGTCCTGGACCATGGTGGTCCGGACTCATCTCAACCGTTCAATATGTTAACAAAATTTAAAAATAAACAATTAATGGTGGTGATTGTCCTGGACCATGAAGTCTCGGACCACCTAATAATTTCTCGACAGAAAGAGGGACTCTGAAGTGAATAAAAGAGTTCACATCACTGTAAAGACTTCATTTTTTATACGGATTTGAATTTTTTTTTAAGATCATCTACATTAATTTTTTTTAAGTGTTGGGTTTGGTTTGAACTCCTATCTTTTTATATAATTATTTTTTGTTGTTGTTTAATAATAATTTTTACTTTATAATAAAAACAATAATAATCTTTAATTTATAATATTTAATAAAAAAATTAAAATATCAATAACCCGTGCAAACTAGTACTTTATACTGATTTAAATACTCAAGACTCAAGAGGATTTATTAGCATCCACTCATAAAAAAAAAAAACAAACGCGCTCCTTCAAATTTAGCTCTTATATATATTATAGATCATGTTTTAATGTTCATTGTCACCACCATGGCAATTATATTGCGTCTTCGGGTATCGCGGATAATTTTCGTAACAGGTCGATTTGGATTTGCAAATTTAAATTTGTTGAGAGATAAAAATAGTATTTTAAGACCTGTTATTAAATTGGGACTGGTCTAGGTAAGGTATTACCTAAACTCATGAATATCCGGACCTACTAATTAAATTACAAAGATAATCTATGTAGGAAATTAGTTTTTTGACACCCCTAGTTAATTAGTTGACCTTCTTTTTTTTTTAAAAGACACTAATAACCTTCTTTCTCCTTTTCTTCTCTACTTCACAATATGAAGCCTCCAAATAATTAAATTAATATAATTTTAAATAAAACACGTGAAAATGAATAAATAAATTTTTTCTAGTCCCTCACCTACCTGATTAATATTTTCTAGTCCATGTATTACTCCGGAACACACTAGAAATGAAAGTGCCCTCATTTTCTTTGACCATTGTTGCATGTAAATCAACCCTCATTATTTATTTATTTTAAATAAAAAAAAAGGAAAAAACACTCCATCAGCCACGTTATCTTCTTTCTTTCTCACTCCCTCATATCTTATCTTCTTTCTCCTCACAAGTTCCCTCAACTTCTTCTCACTCACTGTTGTTGCTTCTCCCTCCCTCATAACTCCTTCAACCCCTGCCTCTCCCTCATTCCCTCTTCTTCCTTCAGCCCCTGCCTCTTGCCTCTTCCCTCCGATTGCCACATGGAAGACCGTGAATCGCGATTTCTTCATTCTCTCACGGGTGAATACATGCAAGCATCAAAATCACTGCCTCATCACTGCCTCACTCATGAATCCAGAGCTGATTGGCAAATAGAAGACTCTTGGTGACCCCCAAACACATGCAATCGGATCCGGAAGACTCTTGGCGGACTCTGTAATTGATTTTGATTTCGGTTTTCTGGACTTTATTTGGGTTGTCATGTATTTTTCATTTTTAATTTATGAATTTCCATTTTGATTTGTAATTAATTTTGGTTATGGAATTGATTTTCTATTCAATTTTTATCATGTATTTCTGGTTCTGGAATTAATTTTAGGCTCGCTGAAGCCACAGCGTGGAAACCTTCTTATGTAGGCTCACTGAAGCCACAGCGTGCATTGGAAAATTTGTTTTTTTTCAACTCTCGTTGATGCCACAGCGTGGCTTGGAAATTTTTTATTTTTTTGCAACTCTCGCTGATGTCGCAGCGTGGCTTGTTTAATTTTTTTTAAGAGGGGGATATTTTAGGATTATTGAAAGTTAGTAAGGTTATTATGGAATTTTTACATAAAAAGGGAGTCAACTAATTAACTTAGGGAGTCAAAAAACTAAAACCCTCTATGTATATACATAATGTGTTATAGTGTGTTTTGGATTTTTTTTAGCATATCACTTATTTTATATCTTTTTTTTTGTTTAGTATCCCTCTTTTACTTTATGAATTATCTCTATCTAAAATTCATTAATATTCATAAATTCACTTATAACGAATATTCACAAATCTGTTGAGAATCTCACGACGAGCTGATAAAATTCGCAGTGGATACCCATACGGCGATCTAGATCCAAATATACAGTAACGAAACACATCCGAATAATGCGATACCCATCTCCCTAGCAGCTTTTGCTCAAAGAATATTTTGTTTCTAGTGCTCCATATAGTTCATCGTATCGCAAACCAAGTTGTGTTCTATGCTTCAACTCCTTTCTTGCTATTTTGCACGACTCCAGAATAGCTTAAAAAGTACCTCCAAAAATCATTTTGTAGTACAATGCCATTGTCACTGCAAGAGTAATTAAATGTGCAGCCACATATTGTATATGTCGTTGGATAAGAGATAAAATAATATAGGCTTTTTAATGAAATTAGTCTCTATAAATATTGGTTGTTCTGAAATGAGTCCCTAAACTTTATTTTTTTTTTCGTTTTGGTCCCCAAACACTGTTTACGTTTCGAAGTTGGTCCCTGTAAATATTGTTCATTCTGAAATGAGTCCCTAAACATTTTTTGTTTTTTTCGTTTTGGGCCCCAAAACGATAACGTAAAAAGTGTTTGGGACCAAAACGAAAAAAAAAGTTTAGAGACTCATTTCAGAACGATCAATATTTACAGGGACCAATTTCATAAAAAAACCAATAATATAATTTGTTGTTTCCAGTTCCTTTCCTCATAGCACACAATTAACATCTGCATTTTGTTGAATTATACCTCTTTTGTGTAGAGATTTATCCTTGTTGAAACTCCATTATTATTTAATATCTTCCATGCTAATCCCACCATCTTTATTGGTACTTTGTTTGCCCAAAATTTGCTAAAAAATATTTTATCAAGTTGATTTGCTTGTTGTTGCATTTTCTTGTATATATGCACTTTTCACATTGTATTTTTTATTCAATTTTGAAGTCCATTTCCATGAGTCTTGAATATCCCGCTGAATTGTAGTATTTTCCAAATTTTCAACAATACATTCCTTCCATTATACGTATACCATATGTGTTTAACAAATCCAATGGACAAGATTTCAAGTCCTGTATGCACTATAGTGATCCTACCCTACTGCAGTATCTTCCCAAGGTAACTTAAGCTTAATTTTTTTATAGTAACTTGCAGGAACAGATAATAATTTTGGCTAATAATACAGAGTCATTTTTTTTAAAAAGAGTTTCTTTATCAATCACTCTCTCCTGCTCGAATTATAAACAACAAAAAAACACATTTCTCTTAGTTTAAAATATAAACAAAATTAACTAATATTATTAGATTTTGTTTCATTCCCGATACGACTTTCCTAAAACATCTCTAGAAAATTGTAATCTTAATTAATTTTTCTTCATTCCTAATACTACTTTCTTAAAATACCTCTATTTTTTTTATAAATTTGAGAAAATTAAATATAAACGTAAGAGCATCTCCACCAATAAACGAAAATTTCGTTCTTCAATGAATTCTACACATTATTTTATTATTTTTCACATTTTTCTATATGTTATGAACCTCTACTATTTTTTCGCTTCATCCATGAACCTACTTTTCGTTCTTAAACGAGTCTCACTACCTACCTCAAACTCATAATATTTTATAATAACTATAAACATCATCAACTCATTATATTTTTCGTTCTTGAACAACATATAGCCTTGTATATAGGTGACATTATATTATACATATTTGATACAAAATTGCAGATGTGCTGCGTATTATAATTGATCCAACGGTGATGCTGAGTAATGTATGATTGTTTCTTAAGTCTCTGGGCATAAATAAAAAAAGGAATAAACATGTTAATTAAAGGAAAATCCTTTGCTTAAGTTAAAAAAAATTAAAAGTAGAAAATAATTATTTTTAACTGGTCAATGTTTATAATACCAATAACAATTTAAAATTTGGATTAATAAATTATTTACAAAATAGTGATAGGTACTTAATGATTTTTATAATACAATATAATTATTAATAGGGATTAATTGCTCTCTATTTATTTCCAAAACAACAATTTTCCAGTGAGTTTTTTTTTCTTTTTTTTTACATTAATTTATTTTTTTTGATAGACTTTGTTACATTAATTTATTAGTGATCAGTTTAACCATTTGGCATTATTAGCAGTGATTAATTAGAATGTTACAAGTAAGATTGAGAGTGTGACATTATCAGCAAATGTAATCTTTTTTTCTTGAACAAATTTAACCTAAAACATCCTAATCATTAAAAATAAAAAGCAAAGTTACGGACTCTCTTTTTTTTTTGTACATAAAAAAAAAACAAAAAGAAAATGAAGAGAAGGGAAGGGGAACACCCAGCTACATAGGAAAATCCCCCATCCTGGAAAGAGGCACATACACCATAGAGGTCATTTGCAATCAGGTCTCTAAGGGTATGGAAAAGGATATTTCCCAATTCTTGAAGTCTTTGTCCCTAGCCATCTTCAATCGCAGATAATCTGCCCAGTGCTCTGCACTAAAAGCTGTAGCAGCTCCAACTCTGAAGCAGAAACAACTAACCACCTAACCAAGCTCATCAAGCAGTACTCCTCCACACCTGTCATTCCTTAGGTTGCCTTTAAATGCACCATTAGTGTTTATCTTTATTCATCCATGCGAAGGAGGTCTTCAGTTAATAAAATGGTTCTCGTTTCTAGTATGAAACAAGTGACATAAATTTCATTAACTAGAGTTTTTGATTGAAATATATAATGAAGCTGAAACCAGTTAAAAAAAAACATTATTTTATAGAGTTCTTTGCCCCCTGCCCCGAGACTCCGAGAGCAAGTCTCCCTCTGTCATAAAGTCTGTACCCTCTACAATGTCTTGTCCTTTTCTACTGTTCAATCAAAGACCGGTGATATTTGCAAGTGAGACCATATATGACTCAAAACAACCGGTCCAATACAGGACTCACCCATGGTGCCGTATACATACGGCACCACATTAAAAGCGCCCCTCTCTCCACTCTCCCATCTTACTCACCAACTCTCTTTTATTTACACTTATGAGAAAAATATTAGATATTGCTCTCTCAATGTGACATCCCTCAACCCATTACTTATCCGAAGAAAAAATCTCCTTCCCATTGCTTATCGCCCCTCTAATCCCACTTCTTAACCACTCACCACCCTCTATCCCTTCTTAGCTTGCATTCCTATCTTCACTGGTCTTTCCACCAACTTGAGACTATTACATCCCCCTCCGTCCCCTATGTGACCACTCCAAAATATTTCACTTAACACCCGCCATGCCACCTCCACTTGAGACTCTACTGCCCCTCTCCTTACTCGCATTTTATTTTCACCAAACAACTCTTCAACATTTCTTACCAAGTCATATATATAAACTATGATTTATCATATTGGTAAGTTGTAAGTTAGTGTTGCCAAAAATAAGCACAGTGTAATTATTAACACCCACATAAATAAGTTCATTTAAAAAAAATATCATTTCATCTTTTAAAGGATTCTTTTTTAATGGCCAAATAAATATAGTTTTGTCTTTAAAAATGTAATAAACTTTGATTTCGTTTCCTATATTTTTTTTCTTTGATTTTAATCCTTTTATTTTTCAAATTTTAGTTTTAGTCCATGATGATGACGTGACTAACCTCAAGAAGTGACACGTGTCAGATTAATTGCTAATATATATGACCACTTGTGGTGATCTTTTCCAGGAACTAAAATAAAAATTTCGAAAAATAGAAGAATCAAAACCAAAGAAAAAAAATATAGGAACTAAAATCAAAACTCATTACATTTTTAGATTAAAAACAAAAACATATTTAAAACGAAGTCTATTTTAAAGGCAATGAAAATAATCATGACGTTACATCAAGGATATGACACAGCCAAGGAGAGCAAGATAATTAGGAAATCTGAGTCAATAGTTTAAATCTGATAAAATGAGAAAAAATCGTTAATGTATACACAAATTTATATACCAGCTAGTAGTCTCTTACCAATATATCCAAGTAATAGCAACAGCCTCTAAAAATATAAAAACAATAAAAATTCGATTAATGGGTTATGTACATCCTACTTGCTGAACAAAAGAATGGACGTCACAACTTAGAAAGGACGAATCAGAATCATATAGGAGTATATCAGTGATGAAAGGATAATTAAGCGCCTCGTTCTCTTATATAGTTATTCATTATAAGAGCTATCTCTGAAGCTCTAACATTGGCTTTCATCTCATTGTTTGAAGCAACAGCTTTAGCCCATTCTCGCATTTTCATTTTCATCCACTCTTCCCCAATCTCAATCCTCATCAAACTTTGTTCATTCTTCTTCTTAGCCTTGGCCATTGCAGAATCTCCAACTGATGACATTGCTTGTACCCTCAAAGCAAAATGCTTTCTAACGTGGTACTTCATATTTAGACTCGGAGAAATTGTCAAATGATTTGCGTTGATATATATAAAAACTAACATTGACGTTAGATTATACTATTTATAGTGTTATATCTTTTTCATTTTAGGCTATGCGAAAAGGATGAAAGGGGTCACAGGCTTATCATGTAGTAAGATAAAAGTAAAAAAGTCACTCATTAAGAATAGCCATTGGTCTTAATTTAGCCATTGGTCTTAATTTTGGGGATAATGAATCTCAATAAGGCACAAATTAGAATGAATAAAACATAACCAACGACTCATCATAGTTACTAGATGACTGAGTTCCTTAACGATGATGTCAGTGGTTCGATCCAGTACAAAAAAAACTTTATTGATAGAGCTCAAAACTCACTCCGATGATCTTTGCGCTTTAAAGAGGAGTAATCTTCAACTATTATATATCATTGGTGCGCGAAAAAAAAATTGAATAAAGCATCTTCATTTACACATTAACACACGAGACTTTATCCATTTCTTTTAACATTCTGGTCACATATATTGAAATGTGTAATTATTAATATGTCATTTAATATTAAATATTTATACTTTTTGTCATTTAATATCTCTTTATAATTAATTTTTTATTCATTACTCCTTCCGTTTCAATTTAACTGTCACTTTAAAAATTTCATGCTGATTAAGAATGTCATATAATATTTATTTCATTTTTCAAGAGAATTGTTAGATATTTTTACTATAATATCCTCAAAGTACATTAATTATTACGTGTTTCACATATTTCAACACATTAAATGTAAAGTTAAAGTTGGAAAAAAATCAATTAATACAACCTTGAATTTCTAAAGCGAAAATTAATTTGGAACAAGTTAAAAAGGCTAAAGTGACAAATAATGTGGAACGGAGGGAGTATTTTTTTTATAATAATTAAGAAGGGAGTTGTAAAAATCATAATTAATATTACAATAATTTTATAAAAAGATTTATATTGTGAATAAAAATATTTCTCTAAAAAGATTTATATCTTAAAATCAAAGAATTGTATAAGAACAAGCAAGGACGTACCCAGGAATTTTGGGATGTGAGGGCGACATATATAAATTAATATCGTTAAAAATTTATAGGAACTTGCATTGCTTGCAATGCAATATTGGAATTTCAAAATAAATAAACATTCATACAAAAATCAATATTAAAAATTACCAAAAGTCCAATCCACAATGAATCATTAAAATTAAATTAAATTGGTACAGTGTAGCGTGTAGAAAGCAATAAGAATTAGCAATAAATAATAAACTCAATTATTCATTTTAAAAATAACCCCAAATGGCCAAATCCCAATTTTATAAAGAGTAAAATACTTCATAGAGCCTATCACTAAATAAATTATGTAAAGCAATGAAAAAGAATAAAATCAGAGTAATGATTAAAAACTTAAAATTAATAAAAAATAAGAGATTTATACCTAAAATAGAAATTTAGGATTAATAACTTAAAATTGAGTAACACAAATGAAGATGAAATTTGGGTAAAAAATACCTAATATAGAAGTGTCAAGTGTAGTATGTACTGTGTAGACCATAGAAATTAGAATAGTAGAACTGTAGAAGTAGTATTGTTTGCCAACTTCTGCCTTCGAAATTTGTGCCTTTAGTTGTTGCAGCCTGCAAGTGCCTTTGTTGTTTTTTTTTTAGAATGTATGTGGGCATGTCGCATGTGGCGGCTATTTGCAATTTTGCACTACTTTGAGCCTCTAACTGACATAATAGATTAATAGGTCAAATGGTAGTCATATTGTATTCTTGTGGGCCATAATTTTTTATGGGCCTTACACTTTACTTAGCTACTAGCCTGACGCCCTCACTCATGCGCAACAAAGCAAGAAGCCACAGCCACATACATATATATTACTATATTAGCATGAATGATGAATGTATTACAATATCAATATGTATATATAAAAAAAATTTTGCCCAAACTTAGTGAGGGCACTACAGTGTACTTAGGTCCGTCCCTGAGAACAAGAGTACCTAGCTATAAGCTAGTCGGGATGACTAGTCGTACTAATTTACATATTATTCAATAGATACATCAATATTTTACCAGAAGGATGTGTAACTTCATTAAAATTAAACTCTAATTTAACTTTTTTTTAAAAATGAGGGTCTAATTTAATTTCTTTGATTTGCTTATAAATTAGTAGTGTATTATATAAGAAAATCAAAACTATATTTTTAATCAAAACTCTTGATGTCAACTTTTTTTTTTTCGATAAGTAGAGAAATTTTATTTATTTATAATTTATAAAGCAATGATCTACATTCTAGGAAGGGTTGATGTTGTAACCCCTTTTTACAAAGAGTCTTTTCTTTGTAAATAAATCAAGGTTCGTATGCTTAAGAGATTGGGTAAACAAAGAATGATAACGGGGGGCCTTCTTTCAAGTGAGGTGGTTGAGAGTTGTCCCCCAGGGTCTGATCCAGCGACCCTTATATATGAGAGGATGGCCCTATGTATGCGCTGGTGACTTGGAGACCAAGCAGCTCTCTTCTTTTTATTACCGTTGGTCATTACCCTCTATCCTCTTTTTGGCTCTTTCTTTCTTACTTTCCTTCTGACTTAGGACACTGGTCCCAAAGTACCATGTTCCTACGTCTTCTTTGGCATTCATTCTTTAAAGTAATGCAACAGGTATCTTTTCCCTTTTGTTTCAGGGGACAGACCTCCATTTTAGTGAATAAGTCCCTCAGCCAAAGAAGCCTATCGATGCACTCAATCTCCTGTCCCTTTAGGTGCACACTGCTCAAGTCCCTGAATCAGCTTCTGCTCTCTGGACGTCACGCCCAGCTCAGGGGCACGCCCATCGAAATATTACCAAGGCACGCTTACCTGGGAAGCTTCCTCTGGGCCATTTCCTTCGCTTGCTACGCCGTCCTTTCGTGGTTGGCTTAATGGAGAGAAGCCCAGTTGATAGTATTGCCTTATCATAATGGGCCTCTTATTCATTTGGCCCAAAATTGATAATCTAAAAAAGGGTCTTCAACATTAGCCCCCTTGCAGCAAAAAAAGAAAAACGTCTGTTATTCAACCATCATTGTAGAGCAGTTTTTCTTTTTGTTTGCTGCACGCTTATCTGCTTCAGTCTCCTCGTTTCCCGCAACCACTACTGTCCCACGTCTCAGAAGAGTAGGTGGGTAGTGGCTTAGAATCCCGAGCCGTCTTAACTCTTCCTCTTCTCCCTACTTTTCACTTTTATAAATACTCTCCCATTCTCCTTGCTTAAGCAATTTTCTTTGACGGTTCCCCTCCTTTGTTTTGTTTCTACCTCTTCAATATGTCTTCTTCACTTTCAGGTTCCTCTTCTCGGCCCGACTCTTCCCCTTCTTCTACCAATGAATCTCCCCCTGAAAGCATGACGGATCCCGTTCCCCCACCATTTCATTCTGTACTTTGACTACTATCCCCCTTCCATGCGTCGATCCCTTAGCCTCTCAAAACCACCGTGAAGGTACCTCTTTCGCTCCCCTGAACCGCCCTTTTCCTTCGCCTCCGGTATCTGCTGCTTTTCCTAGCGCTCACTCATCATTGGCCACTTCCATTCCTGAGGGAGAGGCCAAACTACTTTCCCCGGTTCCACCGCGCCTCAACTACCTGGTGGGTTCTTCGCTCCTTTATTCACGCTTAACACGCGAAGAGTTTCCTTGGTCTGCTCTGCGCTTCCATGGCCGATTGCAAGCTACCGGGGGGTGGTCCGAGTGGGTGGATAAGGTTTTCAAAGAGGACCCTCCCTTTGTTCGTACTCTGGAGCAAGTCGGCATTGCCGCCGCCATCCGAGCGTCCCCGAAGTTGGTGGTGAACAAGAGGAGTGAGGATATGGACTTCCTTGTCCAACGGTGGTGTACCTCCACCCACACCTTCATTGCTTCGTGGGGGGAGTTTACGCCCACCTTGGAAGATGTAGTGATGTTACTGAAGCTTCCAGCCTTTGGTGAACGTTCCTTTTCTTTTACTTCTATCGAGGCCCACATTCTGGATATGGCCAAAGACTTGAAGATAGCCACTGTTCAGAGTGCTCGTCACTCCAGGGATCTGTTTAAGCGTCGTAGAGGTGAAACAACACGTTCTTCAAAGAAGTCTAAGAAGGCTGACACTCTCAAGTATACCTTTGCTACATGGGTAAGGTACTTCTTTGGGGATTTTGTTGGTGATGTTTTTGAACCTGGTCCTGCGGTGGATCCTCGCCTCCAGCGTGCAGCCTTTATTTCGTTTTGGCTCAGTCGATTTGTTTTCCCAGGGCCGCCGTGGGAGTCCGTCAGCCCCGCCGTATTTGTCTTTGCTTGCCTACTCCCCACAGGCGTTCGTCTCCCCTTGGCCCCTCTGTATTTGGGCAGTCTCTACGCCCGGTTGGATCAAGTTACGGATCAAATGCGCCTTTCCTTTGGGCGTTGCCAAATCAACTCCTTTTTGGATTTGACATTTTTGCAATACTTTCTATTCGAGAGGTTTCCTGTTCACGGTCCTACTCGTCTGTCGGCTTCGTCTTTTCCGCAACCCCCGCCTAAGGAGGGCGTTTCCCCGCCTTTGCTTCCACGTTCCTGGTGCTGGTTTGGTGGGCGTCCTAGTCGTCCTCTCATCAAAGTGGTTGATGATGAGTCTGTTTTTGTGTTCCGCCCCTACGTTGGTTGCCTCTATGCTGGTTATGAGGGTCTCCATGATATTTACAATGAAGCGAAATTTGGTACTCGTAACAACTATTCTGAGCGTTCTGAGGGGGCTTTTGATTTATGGCTTTTGCTCACTACCCCACGCATTCTTCCTGGTTTTGTGTTGACAGATAACATTGGCTCCTTCGGCGGGGCTTTGTACCCGTATGCTTATAGAACTGACAGGGTAGCTAGGCAATTTGGGTTTGACGAGCCCCCTTGTGATCTTTCTTTGGGCGTCTTGGACGTTTCTAGTTGTATGGATGCGGTTTTGTTTCATACCCCTGCTGAATTGCCTCCTTTTGATCCTTCTCGGTTCAATCCCTCGTCAATAGTTGGCGGCGCTTTGCCAAATTGGTTCAGTTATCAAGACGCTGTGTTTCGCGCTATTGATCACCATATCTCCTCGCTCAGCACTGCCACCCCTCCTACCCTCAGAATCATCCGCAAAGATCCTTACTATACTCCCTTGCTTGGTAAGGATTCTGTAGGTGTAATAATCTGTATTTTTTGTCATTCTTTGTTGTTTTCCCATATTTATTGTGTTTTGCCCTTTGTTTGTTAATGCCTCTCTTGCTCTTTTTGTTTCAGCGAGTCCTGCTCCCGCTTCTTCGGTTGTTTCTAGCAAGAGGAAGACTAGTGTTACTAAATCTTCCTCCTCTTCTAAGGCTTTGAAGGGGCTTGCCCCTCCTCCGAAAAAACACAAGGGTGGCGCAACCACTTCTCTTCCTGCCGTACCTTGTGTAAGTTCCATGATGAATGTTTTGATAATGACAAAGTGTTTTGAACAAGCCTCAAAGATGTTGATCAAGTTTCAAGTTCAACAAGCAACAACAAACATCAAATGAAGAAGAGAGAAAACAAGCTCATGAAGACTTAGTTTGAGTGTAATTGTAATTGTTTTATCTTTTGCCTCTCAAGCTTCTTAGGTCTTTTATTTTGATGAGTTTGGTTAGAGTTAATAGAGGGTAGTGAATCTCTATCATAGTCATGATTAAATCATAATTTGAGTTTTCACTTAACCTAGAATCAATAGGTGGCTTAAAAGTTTGAAAGGAAAGGTTTAGTTTTGAGAAAACAAGTTTCTAACATGTGCAGTGTGGATTTAATCGATTAATACTCGATTAAGCTGAAATTTAATCGATTAAATACTGCAGATCTGGTTTTTTTAAAATACGATTTTCACTTCTCAAAATCAGTTTTTAGTGCATACAACTTTGGGGTATTCTATATAAACCTTTTCCTAATCTTTGTGATTAATTAGAACACTTTTATAATCAATTTTACAAAGAATCAAGCCACTCTATTCTCTCTCAATTTCAAAGATCAAAGCTTTCATATTTTCATATTCTTTGATCAAGAACCTTTGAATCTCTTGTGTGATTTGTCATAGCTATTGAATGAGATTCATAGGAGTGTCATGTGTATTCATTGAGTTGTAATCTTTGCAAGAAGGCAAGCCAACTACAACAACAAAGAAGACTTGGTGTGTCGTTTATCATCAAGCAAGTTCATTCAAGCAATTGAAGAAGAAAGTCTTGGTTGTGAATCAAGCAAAGTGAAGACTTGGTGTGTGGATTATCATCAAGCAATTGAAGACTTGTTGTGTCGATTATCAACAAGGGGTAGAGGTTAGATTAGAGAGAAGATCAATAGGATTACAAGGCAAGGGTGTGGTATCTCTTGTAGGCTAGCAAGAAGGGAGTCTTGTGAGGCATTTACTTGTAATTTGAGAACTCTAATTCCTCATAGTGAAGAATCTCTCTTGGTTGAAGAGGGGACTGGATGTAGCTTTCAAGCGGGTGAAAGTGAACCAGGATAAATCACTGTGTCGTATCTCTAAACCCTTAACTCTTTACATTCAAGTCAATTCATTGTGTTCTTGCTTGAAAACCTAGAAAGATTGATTTTCATAATTGATTGAATTGAATCTTTATTGTTCAAATTGATAAAGGGAAAATCATTTTCATAATCTAGGTAATCAATAAGAATATAGGTGTTAATTGTTTTCGCTGAATCTCTGATCTTACGTGTTGATTGATTGATTTTCGTATGCGATTGAAAAATTGATTTTTCAGTTTTCTGATAGGTTTAATCGATTAAGACAAGACTTAATCGATTAAGAGAATTTGAACTTTCAGGCTTAATCGATTATGGTTCAGATTAATCGATTAAAGGCTGTATAATTTGCAAAAATCATTTGTTTTAATTGTTTCGATTCATTTTATTCGAAAATCTTTCAAGGTTTCTGAAACACCTATTCAACCCCCCTTTCTAGGTGTTCTCCTAGGGTTCCTTAGTTGTTTCAACCACCAATTGCGGTTTCCTCAATTGGTATCAGAGCTCGGTCGAAAGACACGAGCATAAGAGCTTTTTCGTAAAGATCCTTTAAGAAAATCGCAATGGGTTCTACGAATCCCTTTGGTGGTGAAGGTTATTCAATAAATCGTCCTCCATTGTTTGCCGGGGAAGGCTATGCATATTGGAAAGTTAGAATGAAAATCTTTATCCAAGCCATAGATAGTGAAATTTGGAAAGTAGTTGAAAAAGGTCCTCATATCCCCTCTAGTTTAGTTGAAGGCGTAGTACATTTAATCCCCGAGGATAAGTGGAAGGATGATGATAGAAAGAAAGCTCAATATGATTATAAAGCAAAGAATATCATTACCTCTGCTTTATCCTATGATGAGTTCTTTAGGGTTTCCCAATGTTCTAGTGCTAAGGAAATGTGGGACACTTTACAAGTGACTCATGAAGGAACTAGTGAGGTTAGGAGAGCTAGATTGAATGCTTTAATGCGTGATTATGAATTGTTTCAAATGCTTCCAAATGAATCTATTAATGATATGCAAAAACGTTTTACTCATATAATTAACCATTTACTTGCTCTTGGTAAGACTTTCTTACAAGGTGAACTTTCTAACAAAGTGTTGAGATGTTTAGACAGGAATTGGCAACCAAAAGTAACGGCTATTGTTGAATCTAAAAACTTGGATGCTATGGATCTAGCAACACTCTTTGGAAATCTTCAAGAACATGAAATGGAGCTTGGACGATTATGTATGAATGAAGAGTCGGATAAGAACAAAGAAAGAAAGGGACTTGCTCTTAAAGTCAATAGATCATACAAAAAGAAAGAGAGTTCCGATGATGATGATAGTGAAGATTCCGATTCGGATGTTGATGAAAAAGACATGAAACTTTTGCTAAGGAAGTTTGACAAATTTCTAAGGAGAAAAAGAAGGTTGAACAAAGACAAAGGTAAAGAGAAGGATTCCCCACACTACAAGACCAAGACATCAAAAGAAGGTGTAGTTTGCCATGAATGTGGAAAACCCGGTCATCTCAAGTACTCATGCTCTAGGTATCTCAAGAAGAAGGAGAAAGACAAGAAAAATTCTAAATCTAAAAGAGCATACATAGTTTGGGATAGTGATGAAGATAACAAGAAAAGCACATCGAGTAGTTCATCGGATAATGAAGAAGCCGCTTGTCTCAACTTGATAACTCTAGTAGATGATGAAGAACAAAGTTCAAATGATGAATTAAGTTATCAAAGCGAGGAAAGCGATGTAAGTCATACTAAATCCGAAATTTCTTCTAAATATGAATTGTTATATAATGCTTATGAAGAAATGCATGAACAATTTGAAAAACTAGCTTTGAAAAACATTGAAAGAAAGAAGCTCATTTTGAAACATCAAAAAGAGATTTTAGAACTCCAAAAACAAGTTGATGAGCTTAATCTTGAAAATGAAACTCTTGATCTTATATATGCTAGTTCTTCTTGTGATTGTGCTAGTAGAGTGAATATTGTGGTTGATTGTGAGAATTGCAAGTTGCTCAAAGATGAAAATGTTATTTTGAAAAATAAGCTTGCAAATTTCACAAGTGGTGATATTAGATTGCGCACATTTTTAAATTTTCAAAGAGAAACTTCAAACAAGTTTGGTTTGGGTTATACTAATGCTAAGAGTAATTCTCATAGAAATGTTGTTGATTTTTCTAAAGTTGATTTCTCAAATGCACCAACATGTTTCTATTGTGGTACTCATGGACATACTTCAAATGTGTGTTATATTAAAGTGCATGGTATACCTAAAGGAGATTTTGTTTGGGTGAAAAAGGGTGAGAGTCCCTACACTAACAAAAATGGATCCAAAACCATTTGGATACCAAAAGGCAAAGCATGATTGTTTTGTAGGTATGATTGAAGAGAAAAGGGCTTACAAATGTTATTCATACATTTGCATCTTCAATTGGTATTACATTTGCATCTCAGGTGAATGTCCTACAAAGTGGTAAAATGATATTGTTGAATATTTACAATTGTTTAGTCTTCTTAATTGGTATAATTGAATTGTTCTCAAATAGTATTACTTTTCTAAAGTTCAATTGGTATAATTGATATTGATCACTCAATGCTACTAATTTTGATGATTAGATGATTATCATGCTATTATTGTTGTGATATTTCTTTACATTGATGATATCTCAATTGGTATTATGACTTCTTAGTATTTCTATTGGTTCATAATTCATTGTTATATTTTCTTGCCAATTGGTATCACATTTCAAAGTATAGTACTTGTTATATTTCAATTGGTATCAATGTTGTGAAGCAATACATGTGAATTTCTCTATTTTGGCTTAGTATTTTATATTTCAATTGGTATATATATTACTTTTTGATAATGCCAAAGGGGGAGAAATGGTATGTTTTGAAAAAAAAATGGGAGAAATGATATGTTTTTGTGGAGAAAGGTTGTTTTGTTGATTTTATGTAGGTTGAGCTAAGTTGTTGAAGATAGGGGGAGAATCAAGCTTCTATCAATTGGATTTCAAATATCAAATGCATTGATTGAGGGGGAGCAAGTTTCTCACCAAGTGATCAAATTGTTAAAGCATCAACAACTTCAATCAAATTCAAAACATGGTTTGTCATTTTCAAAAAGGGGGAGATTGTAAGTTCCATGATGAATGTTTTGATAATGACAAAGTGTTTTGAACAGGCTACAAAGATGTTGATCAATTTTCAAGTTCAACAAGCAACAACAAACATCAAATGAAGAAGAGAGAAAACAAGCTCATGAAGACTTAGTTTGAGTGTAATTGTAATTGTTTTATCTTTTGCCTCTCAAGCTTCTTAGGTCTTTTATTTTAATGAGTTTGGTTAGAGTTAATAGAGGGTAGTGAATCTCTATCATAGTCATGATTAAATCATAATTTGAGTTTTCACTTAACCTAGAATCAATAGGTGGCTTAAAAGTTTGAAAGGAAAGGTTTAGTTTTTAGAAAACAAGTTTCTAACATGTGCAGTGTGGATTTAATCGATTAATACTCGATTAAGCTGAAATTTAATCGATTAAATACTGCAGATCTGGTTTTTTTAAAATACGATTTTCACTTCTCAAAATCAGTTTTTAGTGCATACAACTTTTGGGTATTCTATATAAACCTTTTCGTAATCTTTGTGATTAATTAGAACACTTTTATAATCAATTTTACAAAGAATCAAGCCACTCTATTCTCTCTCAATTTCAAAGATCAAAGCTTTCATATTTTCATATTCTTTGATCAAGAACCTTTGAATCTCTTGTGTGATTTGTCATAGCTATTGAATGAGATTCATAGGAGTGTCATGTGTATTCATTGAGTTGTAATCTTTGCAAGAAGGCAAGCCAACTACAACAACAAAGAAGACTTGGTGTGTCGTTTATCATCAAGCAAGTTCATTCAAGCAATTGAAGAAGAAAGTCTTGGTTATGAATCAAGCAAAGTGAAGACTTGGTGTGTGGATTATCATCAAGCAATTGAAGACTTGTTGTGTCGATTATCAACAAGGGGTAGAGGTTAGATTAGAGAGAAGATCAATAGGATTACAAGGCAAGGGTGTGGTATCTCTTGTAGGCTAGCAAGAAGGGAGTCTTGTGAGGCATTTACTTGTAATTTGAGAACTCTAATTCCTCATAGTGAAGAATCTCTCTTGGTTGAAGAGGGGACTGGATGTAGCTTTCAAGCGGGTGAAAGTGAACCAGGATAAATCACTGTGTCGTATCTCTAAACCCTTAACTCTTTACATTCAAGTCAATTCATTGTGTTCTTGCTTGAAAACCTAGAAAGATTGATTTTCATAATTGATTGAATTGAATCTTTATTGTTCAAATTGATAAAGGGAAAATCATTTTCATAATCTAGGTAATCAATAAGAATATAGGTGTTAATTGTTTTCGCTGAATCTCTGATCTTACGTGTTGATTGATTGATTTTCGTATGCGATTGAAAAAGTGATTTTTTAGTTTTCTGATAGGTTTAATCGATTAAGACAAGACTTAATCGATTAAGAGAATTTGAACTTTCAGGCTTAATCGATTATGGTTCAGATTAATCGATTAAAGGCTGTATAATTTGCAAAAATCATTTGTTTTAATTGTTTCGGTTCATTTTATTCGAAAATCTTTCAAGGTTTCTTAAACACCTATTCAACCCCCCCTTCTAGGTGTTCTCCTAGGGTTCCTTAGTTGTTTAAACCACCAATTGCGGTTTCCTCACCTTGCCGCAGGTCACTTCGCAAGTTACCATCACGCCCTGCTGTTTCAATGAGCCACTTGTCGAACATGTGGATCTGGATGATGAAGGGAATAATCATGCTGCCCCTATCGATCTTGATCTTCCTTCTGATAGTGTTGTGAAAAGTGGAGCGAGTGTATGCGGTTCCCCTTCATCTCTTTCAACACATCATGTTCTTGACTCCTTCCCATCTACCTCTTTGGATATCGCAGTTCTTTCACCCGTAGTCCCAGCATCAGTGACTCCTGCTCTCTCGGTCCAAACTCCAGGTTTGATATCTTCGTCTTTGGCGATATTTTGTAAGCCATCTTTGTTCTTTTGTCTTGTTACTGCTTCTTCCCCTTTTTGATCCAATTATGGTTGTTTTGTGCAGTCTTAGCCTTGGCTGCTGGTGCCGTATTGACTGAGCCTTCTTCGCCTGTTGTGGCGGCTCTTCCCTTGAAGTCGGCGTCTGAGACCCATGTGGACCCAATTGAAGTGACAGGCGTAGATACCAATCTGGTTACACCTTCGACGCCTATCAGCGGCAAACGTTCTTTGACTGAAGCTGAAGTTGTTCCTGATTCTGCCCCATCTTCTGCTGTTCCTGTTTCTGCAGTATCTGCTATCACTACTGCTCCTGGTGAGCTATTCTTGATTTTATTTACATATATATTTCTTTTTCTTCCTTTTTTTTGGTCCCATAGCTTGATTTCTGGCTGCTACTTTTTGTGCCTTCCCTGTTGTAGGGCGTTCTCTTCCTGATTTGGTTTCCTCTGTGCCTGCCGCTGACTTGGCGTTGTTCAAGTCTTTCTTCGAGGCGCATCCTGATTTGTTGCTTCCTTCCGATTCCCTGTCTCTTCCCTATCAGGAGCAAGGTTACCGTGCTTTTGTGAACTTTCTTCGCCTATGTGAGAGTCATTCTACACCTGCTCTGTTGACTGTGCACAAGATCCTCTTCTTGGGCCATCTCTCGTCTCTTCAATTGTTTGGGTTTGGAGGTCCTTGGTTTGATAAGCTTCGTGAATTGATGCATCGAGTGGTGGTGTCTTTTTCTCCTGAATCTGTGACAAGCCTTTCGGATACAGCTCTTTCCATCAGTTCTCGTCGTGGCAGCCTCGTTCAAGAGATCCAAGAATTGCGAAAAAAGATCACTGCGGCTGAAGAGCGTTTGGCTCTATTGGATGAAGAGTCAGCATCGATAGCGGCTCGTAAAGAGGCTTTTGATAGCGTTTGTTCTTCTGTTGGGCTTCTCCTTAAATTCTGAATGATCTTCGTTTGTGATCGACGCTTGTTTTGATGTTTATGTTTGGACTGCTGTTTTGTCTTTCGTTGTCTAGTGTACCTGCATTCTAGTTTGACTACTGCATAGTCCTATGTATGACTTTGCTAATTTTGTAATTTTGCTTATTTTTGGCTGGCTACTCTTAATCATGTATTGAATCTTAGAACCTTAATGGAATGCATGGATATTATGGTATTTAATGTGCTTGATCTTACCTTACTGCTGGTACTGGTGTGTGCCACTTTGGCTAACATCCTACGATGCTGACTTCGTGTACATGTTGTCTGCTCATGATTCTGCAAAATTCTCGCTAAGAGCGCCTTGTCTGCTCCGTCTTTTCCCTTGACCATAACTAAGGCATGCATATGGTTACCTTTGTCTTAACAAGGGCATGGTTATCAGACTCAATGGGGTACTTAGCTAATCTACAGAGAAATGTTAGAATATGCACAAAAATGATGCGAGCGGATGACAAACGCATAAAGTAATCAGCCAGCTTATTCTTTTCCTCTTTTTTTTTTGATTTGCATGATGCTTGCAACTTATATTATACTTGTTGGACAATTCTGCCTTAGGTTTCCTAATCCCAACCATGTCAACAACATTTATACTTTCTCCTCTTTCTTTCTTTTTTTTACACGTACCGGTATATGTACATATACGAGTGCCGATGCACGACCCGGTAGCTACATCACTCGTATTTGGTCCATTCGTGATGCTTTGGCAACTCTTTTGCCCTTAGTATGCCCGAATTTGATCGACCCTTGCGAACATCCAGGGCGTAACCATTTCAGATATTCGCGTGAGCCTAAGTGTTTGGCCTGTGTTCACTTAGACTTTTATCCATATCGTGGATGCGGGGAACGACACCCGCTCGACCATCCCGATTCATTATCTTTATCTTAAGTGTTAGGTTTTGATAACCGCTCCGGACACTTAGATCTTCCAAATGAGGGGACTATGACCCTTTCAACCACTTGGGTGTATGCTTTGATGTCAACATGTCCAAACTCTTATTTGTTTTTTTTTTACATTTGCGTTCTTTGTTAAGTACACAAAAACAGTAAAGAGCTGAAAGTCAAATCATGCTAAGATACGATAAAAACACCTTGCAAAAGAATCATGCTAAGATCATATCTTGCAAGGGAAAATTACATATATGATTCTGCCATCACAATTTCTCACATGTGATTTATCTCTTATCATGTCAGCGTGTGAAAGAATAAACGTCATGCATACAGCAGTATTAGTTGAAGTTGGGCTAAGCGTGATATTCATAGTGATTGTTTCATGCATTTTCATGTATATGTATTCGTGTATGTATATTTATTTTGTTCTTGGACATTGGGATTGAACGTCCCTTTATAATGCTCATAATTCTACAGAACATATTAGTAAGACAAGAAGATAAACGCTGGAAAGAAAAAAAAAACTTCAGGTGAAACAAAAAGTCAAGCTATGCAGATTCTCATTAACAAAAAGTCAAGTGTGCTTCCTTCTACAAAGCTTGAACAAATAGCTAATCAGGCAAAAGAAAATAGCTAAACAGTGCTACTTCTAAGCATAATATTTCTTTACATACTTGAAGTTCAGTGGACCTATTTTCCTTTGGTTTTCAGGATTCATAAGAAAACAGTACCCGCTTGGATGTGCTTCCTGAACTATGAACGGTCCTTCCCATTTGGGCATCCATTTGCTGACATGGGCGTTTCTCATAACAGCGTCAGTGACCTTGAGCACCAGTTCTCCTTCATTAAACATCCTGGGTTTAACCATGCTTTCATATGCCAACATCACCCTTCTATTATGCTTCATCAGCTCTTCGTGTGCTTTATCTCTTCTTTCTTCGAGCAATTCCGCTGCCTCTTTACGCCCCCCTTCGCCTCCGTGCACCATTCTTGCAGAGGGGACAGTGACTTCGACTGGTAATGTGGCCTCTGCCCCATAGACTAATGAAAACGGCGTAGCCTTCGTGCTCCCATGCTTAGTAGTTCTGTACGCCCATAGTGCTAGGGGGAGGTATTCGCTCCAATCAGTCGGGGCGTCGCTAACCATCCTTTTCAAAATGCGGATTAAGGTTTTGTTGGTGGCCTCAGCTTGTCCATTGGATTGTGGGTAATACGGCGTGGATCTCTTGTGTGTGATCCCGAAATTTTGCAAGGTGTCTGCTACTCTTTCATTGACAAAATGTGTCCCATTGTCAGAGACCATATACTTGGGCAGCCCGAATCTGCATATGATGTTTTCTTTGATAAATTTTACTACCGTTTCCCCATTTGCATTGGTTGTTGCTTCTGCTTCCACCCACTTGGTGAAGTGTTCAGTTGCCACCAACATCCACCTCTTTTTCCTTGACGGTGGGTCTATTGGCCCTACAAAGTCTAACGCCCATGTGTGGAAAGGATAGGGTGAACTAAGCCCTCGCATGCTGGCTGCGGGAGCGTTTATCTTGTTGTCGTGCTCCTGACATTTCTTGCATTTCTTAGCATATTCCTCTGCATCTGCCTTCATGTTCGGCCAGTAATATCCCACTCTTAGCAATTCAGACCAAAGAGGCTTGCCTGCTTGATGTCTCCCGCATACGCCCTTGTGTAGTTCTTCCATTGCTCTCTCTTTGTCTTCACCATGCAAGCACCTCAGTATTTCACCAGTGAAGCTTTTCTTAAACAATTCCCCTTTCTCACAAAAATACCTTGTAGCCTTTTTCTTAATTTTGTCTGCCTCCGCCTTGCTTTCAGGCAAGTGACCCTCTTCTAAGAAATGCTTGAGGGGCGTTCTCCAGTCTCCTTCAACTTGCCCTATTTCTTCTTCCTCCTTGGTTTCTAAGCAATGGGGACAAGCAGCTTGGGCAGCATCGCACTGTTGCTTCATGCTTGGCCAAAAAACGCCTATCCTCTGTAGCCGTCTGTACAGACCGGGTCCCATTTGCCCACACATGCTGATGTGTAGCTTCCTCATTTTTCCCAGTCCCTCTTCTTCTGTTACACACTTTAATAATAGGCCCTCTCCATTTCTTTTATACAATTGCCCTGCTATTAGGCAGAAATCTCTGGCGGTCTTGGTCAACGCCTTGCCTTTCAGCTGCTGGGTTATGACTTGCTTCCAGTCACCGCTCTTGCTTGCTGCCTCTCCCCTAACTCCTTGACTCCTAGGCACCCTTCGAAATTGAACCAGTACCTCGCCGCCTTGTACTTTTGTGTTGCTCCCGATGGTTGCCAACACATCTGCCAGCTTGTTCTGCGCCCTGGGAACGTGCTCTAATCCTTCTATCTGAAATTCCTCCATTGCCTGCGAAACACGATCTCTACAGAGAGCTAGCGCAGCGTCCTTTACCCCATACTTCCCCTTCAGTTGTTTAATTATCAGGTTGGAGTCTCCTTTGATGACCAACTTCTTTGTCTGCATTTCTTTGGCTATTCCCAAGCCAACGATCAACGCCTCATACTCCGCCTCATTATTTGTGCATGAAAAGTCTAGGCTAAACGCAAAGGTGAGAGCTTCGCCCCTCTGGTTCGTGAGCGTGACACCTGTTCCCCCCTGGCCCATTTGGGATGCTGAGGGCGTTCCATCGAACATCATTGTCCAGCATTCCTCCTCTTCACCTTGCCCCACCTTCATCACTTCTTGCTCTACGCTCCTTCCTTCGTCCTTGCTGAACTCAGTCGGGCAGATGGCTAGCATATATGCTAACGCTTGGCTTTTTACTGCTAGGGGAGGCATTATGGTGATGTCATATTTTGTAAGCGTGAGTGCCCATTTGGATGCCCTCCCGGTCAGTACAGGACCTTGTAAGAGGTACTTTATGCCTTCTGACTTTGTCATCACATGAATACTGTATGCTTGGAAGTAATGCCTATACTTCTGAGAAGCATGCAATAATGCCAGACACTCCTTTTCTTGCGCCTTGTATCTCATCTCCACATCCTTCATCATCCTGCTAAAATAAGCAATTGGACGCTCCCCTTCTTCCTTCTCCTGAGCTAGCAATCCATTTAATGAAGTCTCTCCCACTGCTAAGTACAATCTCAATGGCTCCCCTCATAGGTACGCTCATCACTTGCGTCGACGTCAGGACTCCTTTGATCTTGTCGAACGCCTCTTGGTGTTGTGTTTCCCATCCGAATTTTGACGCTTCTTTCAATAGTCCCCTGAAGGGTCTTATGAGCTCGCTCATTGCGGGGATGAATCGTCTGATGTAGCCCATCTTTCCCATCAGTTTTTGCAATTCTTTCCTGGTCCTTGGGGCATTCATCTTTTGTACTGCCTTTATCTTCTCCTCTTCTGCTGAGACACCTCTTTTTGTGCACTTTGAAACCCAGAAAACGCCCTGCCATCATGCCAAACTTACATTTGAGGGAATTCATTCTCAGCCTGTATTTTTTGCATCTCTTGAATACTGCTTCCAAATCCCTCAAGTGATCCTCCTTCTTTCTGGACTTGACTACCAAGTCGTCCACATAGTCTTCTACTGTTTCATGCATCATGTCATGAAATATGGCTGTCATGGCTCTCTGATAGGTGGCCCCCGCATTTTTTAATCCAAATGGCATCACCCTGTAGTAGAAGTTTCCTATGGGCGTTCTGAAGGCTGTTTTCTCCTCATCCTCCGGTGCCATGCGTATCTGGTTGTATCCACTAAAACCATCCATGAAAGACAAACGCTCATGACCTGCAGTCGCATCCACCATGTTGTCCACGTGTGGCAATGGGAAGTCATCTTTTGGACATGCTTTGTTGAGGTCTCGGAAGTCTACGCAACACCGAATTTGCCCATTTTTCTTCTTAACAGGCACGATGTTTGCCAACCATGTGGGATGTTGTATAGGTTTGATAAATTGAGCCTCCAGCAGCTTTTCTATTTCTTTCTTAATCTGCCCTTCCAACTCCAGCCCAAACTTCCTTGGCGGCTGTTTGACAGGTTTCACGTCCTCTCTAACAGCCAAGTTATGAGTCACCAACGCAGCGCTCAGGCCAGGCATTTCGTTGTACTCCCATGCGAACACCTCTCTGTATTCTTTGAGAAGGCGTGTCAGATCCTCCTTTTCTTCTTTTGTGAGAGCGTTGCTTATGAACAGGGGTCTTCTATCGCCTTCGGTGCCCACATCTATTTCTTCCACTTCGTCCTCCATTATTCGTCTGTCTTCTTCTTCCTCGGCGTTCCATACTTCCTCCCTTTGCTCTCTCCACGGGGCGTTCACCGCTTCGAGAAGTCCGGGGTTGGCCAGTTGAGACAGTGAGGGTCTGGCCAACCCCGCGCCTTCCTATAAGACTCGCCACACCGTCGTGCCATCCGGCAAACGGCACCTCTGGATTCTTTCGCCTTTCGCTTTGTCAGTCTGCAAAATCTCTTCTTGTCGAGGGCGCTTGAATTGTTCTTCGGGCTTTGCTTCCTCCTTTGCACTTTCCTCCCCTTTCTCCCGTATAAACCTCACTCTCTGGTGTGGCCTTATGATGCTCGACCCTGTGGGTGCCACCTTGTCAAACACTGAAGCTTCGATCATATGCATTTCTGACGCCTCAAACGGGGCCTGCACACTGGGTACTGTGATGTCTTTGCCTCTGTAATTAGATTTGACTATTTGATGGAGCGTTGATGGCACGCACTGGTGTTGGTGGATCCACGATCTTCCCAGCAGGATGTGGTAGGTCGGGTCTCCATCCACGATCTGAAACTTGTTAGGTGTTTTGAGAGGTCCCACCTCCAAGTTCAAGACGACGCAAGCTCTTGCCCTTACCATTGCACCGTTGAAAGCGTTGAGTCTCATGGATGATTCTCTCAAACACTCAGCTGGTAATCCCAACGCTTGAAAGTCATGAGTGGGTATTATATTGACGCCCGACCCGTTGTCTATAAGTGCTCGCCTCACCCTCACACCTTCCACTGAGGCCTCTACATACAAAGGTCTGTTGTGGCAAAACCCTTGGTCATATTCCACCGGTTCTTTGAACACTATAGCCATGGCATGAGCCCTGGCCATTCTGGTTAGGGGGGCGTTGACTGCACAGAGGTTACGCCCACCTCTCCTGATGATGACATATGCTAACGCCTTGAAAGCATCCTCTTGCACCTGTTCTCCCAGGTTTAGCTGAGCAAATAAAATGCGGAACCCTCTGGTCTTAGCGATTCGTCGCTGAAGCACGTCACTTAACTCCTCTTCTTCATCTTGTATCACTTCCGCTTCTCCCATGACTATATCTTCCATTGCACCCACAGCGTTCGCTGAATGATTAGGCAAAGGTCTTGTCCTGAGGTCCTCCTCCGACCCCTCCGCTGGTGTCAACAACTTTCCTTCTTTCACTTGGCTGTGAAATAACCTTCTTATCACATAGCAATCCATAGTTCCATGTGAGTTGGCATCTTTATGCACTGCGCAGTAGCGAGGGTCGTCATACTCCTTAGCAGTAGGTGGGCGTCGCTTATCTCCGTCCCTCAAAAGTCCTTCTTTGAACCATTCTTCGACCAGCTGGTAGGTGAGTTCTTTAGATATATGCAACTTTGGGGGGGTTCCTTCTCTGTTATATCTTTTTTGTGGTGGCACTGTCTTGTACCCCCTCTTCTTCCCCTTTTCTTCTACGGCATAAGTTTCTAGCATAGCGTCCTCCTTCGTACGCTTTCCTTGTCTCCTCATTGCTTCTGCCACGTCTGCTGCTTTTTTCAGTAACTCTGCGAAAGTAGTGATTTCACTGAGCGCAAGAAAGATTTGAGACCCATCTTCAACATTCTTTATGCATCCGTACACTAGATCCGCTTCAGGTAAAGTCTCCCGGCAATGCAACGCCTTGTCTCTGTACCTCTTAACAAAGGCGATCAGGCCCTCTCCTGGCTTCTGCTTTACCCTTCCCAAATCCATGATGTGTAACGCTCCCTCTTCCTCTAGGAACTTATTGCAGAACTCAACAACCATTTCTTCCCACGTACATATTGATCCAGGGCGCAACTTCGAGTACCATGTGAACGCCCTTCCTGTCAGTGACTTCGAAAACTCCCTTAGACGTAAGCAGCGGTCCTGGCTATACACTCCTAGATCGTCAAGGTATGTCATGATGTGCTCCCTGGCACTTTCGGACCCATCAAACTTGCGAAAATTAGGGGGTTGGTATCCCACAGGGAACGGCTGCATGAGCGTCTCCGCTCCAAAGGAGGGTCGTACTTCCACGATCATCCTGCTTCCGGTTCGGTGAGCTTCCAGCATTCGCCTAACTTCAGCCTGCGTAACAGGGGCGTCCTCTTCCTTCCCCTGGGCATGCTCAACTCTCCGCCCCTGTTCCTCTCCTCGTTCTCCTTTCCTTTCTTGCATTTCTGCCATCATTTTTGCTAGGGCGTTCTGGCTGGAAATGAGGGAGTTCAGCATCGTGGTTGGAATCGTGACCTGATCAGCGTTGGGCGTCACTCGGGACAGAGGCGTCTCCAAACTTCTCAGGAGGTCCATTTCTGGTCCAACAACTTCCTCCTGTGAGGTCCTTGCCCTTGTAATGGGGTTTGCCTGAGCGGGTGGTGGTGTTGGGTCTTGGTTTTCTTCGTCAGGAAAGTTGAGGCTGAATGATAGCCTCCTTGGTGTGATTCGTGGTACTCTCGTGGCTTGGTCATCTTCTAGATCCATCGTTTCTTTGTTGCCCAATCTCCCCAGTGGAGTCGCCAAATGTTGTAACCCCTTTTTACAGAGTCTTTTCTTTGTAAATAAATCAAGGTTCGTATGCTTAAGAGATTGGGTAAACAAAGAATGATAACGGGGGGCCTTCTTTCAAGTGAGGTGGTTGAGAGTTGTCCCCCAGGGTCTGATCCAACGACCCTTATATATGAGAGGATGGCCCTATGTATGCGTTGGTGACTTGGTGACCCTTTAAGGGTCGCTGGATCAGACCCTGGGGGACAACTCTCAACCACCTCACTTGAAAGAAGGCCCCCCCGTTATCATTCTTTGTTTACCCAATCTCTTAAGCATACGAACCTTGATTTATTTACAAAGAAAAGACTCTGTAAAAAGGGGTTACAACAGTTGACAAGGCATCAAACATTATCATGTGCAGTAAAATTATTACTATTTCGATACATGTCATTTGCTTCATCCACTTACGCGCTTCACTTCCTTGATTGGTTAGATTAGGCCTTCATTTTTTTTTTCAAGTTTTTCATGGGGGGTGGCCCATCTTATGCATTTACGGTTAGGGTGCAATAGGTCCCCACACAGAGATCAAATTCCGTCCAAAGCCAAGGCAAGTAGTGAGAAATAATACAAATTCCAAAACAATAAAATAAATACTATTCCCTCCATCTCTTATTATAAAACACTATTTTGATAGATTTTTTTGTCTCTTTTTATAAATCGTTTTAGAATATTTAGGTAGTATTAAAAAGTTATTCTAAATACATCTCTCATAATTACTTGGAAGTGACACGGTAATAATTACAATAGAAAAAGAAATGAATAAAGTTATAAAATTTTAAATAGGGGTAACTTTGGAATGACAACATATTTCGAGGGAGTGAAAATTGGAGAGAGGGGGGGGGGGAGAGCTTGAATAGTTAAGATAATGTAAGCATTAAGGTACATCTTAAGTAGGTTATACCGGATCGTTATACTTTCCAATAAATAAATAATTGAGTTTTTTTTCTTAATTACTCAATCATAAATATAATATATTATTTTTACTTTAATTTGAAAAAAAATTGAAATATTTTTACCGAAGTGTTAAGTTGAAAAGAGTAATTAAGCCATTAGTCTGTGCATTGCACGGGCCATAAATACTAGTTCTAGGAAGGGTTGACAAGGCATCAAACATTATCATGTTAAGTAAGATATCAAATCATAACAATCAGCTTAAATATCAAAATAATCCTCGTAAAAGTTGATTTTTTTGAAATTGGTCCTTGTAAAAAAAAAATTAGTTTTGGTCCCTTTTATTAAATTTTGGTCCCCATAATCACATTGGTAGTTTGTTTTGGTACCTATATTATTAGATTTGATAGGTTTTGGTTCCTATGTTATTATATTTCATAGGTTTAAATCCATCTACTATCATGGTTTTTGAATTGATTCTTTTATGCAATAGAAGTTGTTTTTTTACCATTGAGAATTAATGCAAGAATATCATTCTTAATTGGTCATATAATGAAATACATCATAACAAAAGTCAGCTTAAATATCAAAATAATCCTCGTAAAAGTTGATTTTTTTTGAAATTGATCCTTGTAAAAAAAATTAGTTTTGGTGCCTTTTATTAAATTTTGGTCCCCATAATCACATTCGTAATTTGTTTTGGTCCCTATATTATTAGATTTGATAGATTTTGGTTCCTATGTTATTATATTTCATAGGTTTAAATCCATCTACTATCATGGTTTTTGAATTGATTCTTTTATGCAATAGAAGTTGTTTTTTTTACCATTGAGAATTAATGCAAGAATATCATTTTTAATTGGTCATATAATGAAATACATTACATTTTCAGCGTTTTTCAACCATATCGAATAGGAGGAACCAAAACCAAAACATTTTGTAAATGTAAGAACCAAAATCAAAACATTATATAAATGTAAGGACCAAAATCATAACTTTTTTTCTACAAGGACCAATTTCAAAGAGGTCAATATTTATAGGAACCATTTTGGTATTTAATCCACAAAAGTCATCCATTTGCTTCTTATCTTCTTGGGATCCTCTTGTAGTTGCATAAGGGATGTTAGGGTCTAGATTATGGACATAGGGCTCCATTCTTGAGAAAATCGCCACCACCATTTGAACATGAGAGCTTTATTCTTTATTGTTAATATCGCCAACATCTAGTCCTCCCAATTGTCTCGCTCTTTGTATGATTTCCCATTTTATTAATGGCAACCCCTTTTTACTCTTAGCTCTTACCAAAAAGAATCTTTTCTAAACTTTTATCAACTGCTTAACAACTATCTTTGGGATTTTGAAGATGCTAATGTATATAGACTTATTGATCTGGTAACCATTGAAGATTTGTCTCTTACAATAATTTACTCTCTGATAGAGCCCCGCATTTTCTTTATGAAGCCAAGGTTAAACCCATCGTATCTTGGTACTCTTATCGATTCATCATAGCTCCAAGTTGCATTTTTTATTTCTTCATTTGTTGGTTCAGCTTCAAATTCTTCCTTTTGGGCCTATGATAGAGTTGGAAATCCCAAACCACTATGCTTCAAATCCACAACTTGTAATATCTGATGATTTCTTTTTTGATGCATCTAGGATCTTTTATGACCCCATTACCAACCTTCAACTTCTTGATTTGCTTCTTCTTGCTCTTTCTTATTGACGCTTATGTAAGATTTTTTATATCTTAGTGTGTCTCATGTGATGTGCATGTGATATATATTGAATTGTGTTTAGTAAATAATTAATTAAATCTTAACGGGCTAAATCATATTTAGATAATAAGGGGATTGTTTCTAAAGGCCCATTAGCTTGATGGAAGCCAATGGATAAGAGATAGGGTTTTACCTATTTATGAGAAACAGAGTCCTGTTCCTGGCCATAACATATTCTCTCTTTTACCATCACATAACGACACAGAAAGAATAGTAGAGACGGCAAAAGAATAGAAACCTTGTTTCCTGGCTTTTGGTCAAAGGACGTTGGAGAACTCTCTCCAAGTATAGCAATGGATAGAGGTTAGTAATTATATTCTCTTATCATCTCTATAACACGTGAAAGTCATGTAATTTCAAGATCCCTATTGTTGTAGTTGTAACGAATAAATTAAAACTACAACTTATATGTGGTATCAGAGCAATAGGTTAAGAAATTCATGATTTTCCAATTAAAATTTTGTGATGTGGTATGAATCCTAATTATTGTATTTAGAGATTTAATTTAGTATGAACCCTAATTATTGTATTTAGGGATATTATGGTTTCCGCGAAAGTGTTAATTTCATACCTATTAGAAATATAAAAGTTAATGTCGTGATGATGCCTACTGTAAGTCTGTAACGTGATGAGAGTCTGTAACGTGATGAGAGTATATGAAATTGATTACGTGAATCGAGAAACCAATTGTATGAATTTGATTTCCTTTCCCGTTTTCGCAATATATATACATATTAGTGCAACTCATTGGCACAAGCATAAGGCTGGCCTAGCGGCAACGTGCAGAGTCACGCAATAGTGCCAGTGATATTGGCACAAATTTGAGGTATTAAGAATCGAACATTCAGCTTGAAAGCAAATGGCCAAACCAGTACTGGTTTTAGTTTCACCTTTAGTGATAAACCATTCAAATGATAATGGGTCCCGAAGAGTGTATATATATATATATAATAGTTTATATTTTATGGATATTATGTATTGATAATTTAATAGTTTATTATTAAATTATATTACAGATTGATTTGATATTAATGTATGATGATTTGATCATCATTAAAGTTTTCAAATCATAAAGATATTAATTCCGATTGTATAATTTTTATTATAATAATGAATTTGATTTGAAGTTAATTGTATGTTGATTTTTTTAATCACCAAAGTGGTCTAATCAGTAAGTAAATTAATTTCAAATCATATGATGTTTTTTCAATTACTCATAGATTTGATGCCATATGAATGACATAATGGTTTGATGTTCTATGGGTATATTGTAGTTCATTGTTATAAGACATTTATGGATCGCCCAAAGGTTTGATTAGTTGTTCTTATAATTAATGGACATGACTGTAGGCAATATGTTTGTGTTATTGGTTTATTTATACATCCAAAGACAATAGATAATACAAATTGGTGCATATATCATTGTTAATTATTGATTATTTATTTTATTAGCATCATTATGTTTGAATGTCGTGTGCTAATGTGCAACCCAAAGGAGAGCGTTAGTGCACATTAATTGTTTAAGTAATATGTACCTTATGTCTCAAAACATTTATGTAGTACATGTTCTTAATTTTCTGCATTCTCATGACTTGTATGTGTCAGTGTTATTTGTTCAACTTTCTGACTAGAGTTTGCAAGTCTTTCTTATCAGTTAAAGAAAAGTTTGTTGCTATTAATAGTGTTAGCAACAATAAAGATAAAGTTTATTATAAAATCTGTGTAATTTTTAGAAAGATTTGACAAACACTTATGTTATGTTCATGAGGATAAGTGTTGCAGATAACATTAAGATAATTCTCTCCAAAATTGAAAGTAATTAAAAAAAAATTAAGTGAATTTTGTGAGAGTACCCAATATTTTTTGTGAGTCTCTTTCTGGGACATTAATGAGTACCCTAACCCCATAAAGCTTGGTGATTTGTGTACTATTTATGAATGTATAATTAAAAGGAAAATTATTGCAGCAAGATTTAAGTTTAAGTCCTTAGAAATAGTTGTGGATGAGAACTTCTTAGTATAGTTTATGCTTTCTCATTACCGATTGAGTGTTACTTGTTTTTGAATGAGCTATAACGCAATGAAAGATAATGGGTTGTGCAGTAAATTGCACAATATCTTAGTTTAAAAGGAAACAATACTTAAGAATATAAGAAATCTCTTTATCCAACTTTTAAGGACATTAAGGAGCTGGAAATAAATGTGTGAAGAAACATGATAAGGGCAAAGGATCACTTAGAATTAATGAGGCATATGTGAAAATTCATATGAAAGAACCTCATTATCATAAATGTCATTTTTGTGCAAAAATGTTGAATTCAGAAGAAGTGCATAAAATGAAAATCTTGATTCTATAAAAGATAAGTTTAAAGCTTATGTATGTTTGAGTCAAACTTAATCAAAGATCCACATAAAATTTGGTGGATTGATCCTAGATTAATCGAAACATGTTTCTAACATAATGAATTTTGTTTAATCCATACCATAAACCCACATGTAAAGTACATGTTTGTGGGAATAAAGTGAAGGTTCTAGTAGAACTTGTCAGGATTTAATGTTTAATCCGTGATATTGGGCATCACCTAGACTCATTGGAGACCTTTTAGGTACCTAGTTTTTCTAGGAGTTTGGTTTATTATCTAGGATTGATGTTGCTAGATACTCTTTTATGTTTGGTTATGGATGTTTCAATTTATTTAAGTATAATTATCACATTGGTATTTGTATATTAGTGATAGTTATATAAATTGAATTTTAAATGATTTTTTGCTAATTTGTGGCATAAGTGTTTGGGTCATAAATCCAAGGAAAGAATGGAAAGCTTTATAAGGAACAAAATCTTTCCAGATTTGGATTTTATTGGCCTAATTATTTGTGCAGATTGTATTAAAGGAAAGAAAAACCAAAGACACAAAGAAAGGAGCCACAAGAAGGATCCAGCTTCTTGAAAATGTGTTCTTCAAAACTTGTTGACCTATGATGTTAACTTTCTTTTTAGAAAGGAAAAGGTATGTGATCATCTTTATTGATAACTATTCATGTTATAATTATGTCTTGAAAATTTACTTGAATAAAGTAGAAAGTTAAGTACATATAGATGAATGTTATCAATTACGATAGAGATGATGACTAACATGAAAAAATTAATTAAAATGGGCAACATCTGTGACTGTTCGTTAAACTCCTCAAGAATTGAGTAATTTGTGTGTATGCCAGTTACACTGCAGCGAAATGGTGTATATAGGGCATAACAGAACAGTAATGAATATGGTTAGGAGTATGATATTTAGTCTTTACCCGCATTTGTGAATGTATGTCTTGAAACTGTCATTTGTCTATTGAACAGGGTTCCTAGTAAGACAGTGCCAAAGACAATTTTGAACTGTGTTTATAGGATACCCAATTTAAGGAACCTGCATGTTTAAGGTTGTCGGCAGAAACAAGGATTGCAATCCGCCAGAAAAGAAAATGGATATAAAACATCAGTGAATATTTCACTGATTATCCATATAAATCAAAAGGTATAGACCTTATTGTTCTAACCATAGTATAAGAACCATTGAAATTGTGAATGACAGGTTTACTGAGAACTGTGAAATTAGTGGGAGTATAGTTCCACTTAACGTGGAAATTAACGGAGTTAGGGTGCAAGTTCCTGTAATTTGTAATTTGTTCTTCTACCTCAACAATAGTTTCTTTTATTGTTGAATCGTATAACAATAAAGTACGAAATGAATTCACTATTCACAATGATTTTATTGTAGAAGAACCATGAGAAATAGTATTAAAAAAAAAGAAATTGCTATTTCGAATGTTTTAAGTGGTTTATCTACAAGAATGTAAATTTGACTTAGTCATTAATGATAACGATGTGTTGTTTTACAAGCCGTAAGTTGTGATAATATTGATAAATATTTTTATATATGAGACCCTGTAGAATTGCCTAAAGGTTACACGAGAGTTGGGGGGTAAGTGAGTCTTTGGACCAAATATAACTCTCGCGACAACCTTGAACGTTACAAGACCAAATTTGTTGTCAATGATTTCCCTCGCAAAGTTGGCATTGACCATTAATGAGGTGTTTTGACCAATTACCTGAAAGAATTTATTCAATATCATAATCATGGCATATGTAGTCCGTAATGATTTGGAACTGCAGTAGAAGAATGTGAAAACAACCTTTATGAATTTTAGAGGAGGATGTTTATGTGGATGACCCACTAATGTGGTTCTCAATTGAAATGAATGAACACATAATGTGCAAATTTGAGGAAATTAATATACATATTTAAACATACATTCCACCAATAGTATCTGAAAGATAGTCAATGATACTATTGTTCTTTTTAGATTTAAGGAAACAAGATTGACTTGTGTAAGTATCTGAAGGTCAGTGGGAGTGAGTTTATTATGTTGATTCTGTATGTTATTATATCTTGCTTGCAACTTATTATCTTGGTCTTTTACACTAGACTAAGAAGTTTTTCTAGTAACTTTGAATGAAAGATATAGGTGAGTCGAGCCATGTGATTAGAAAATGAATATTCTAGAATATGTCACATGAATTGTTAGGCTTATCTCATAAAGCATATATCATTAAAGTACTAGAATGATTTAGAATGAATAAAATTTACGTTAAGGAAGTATTAACTATACTCATAAAGTCTTGAGGTATTAGCGTGGAACAAATAAATACATGCTTACTTCTGTAATGAATGATCACATTGAGGTGATCAGAATGTTGAATTTGTAACAAGTTTTGAGGTTACAATTCAAACTAATTGACTGCAAAATTTTATTTCGGGACTTAGAACTGTCGACAATATTGCTTAGCTGCTGAAAACGTACTGTGGTGTTTTGCAGCAATGACAAGTACTATAAAGGTGCTAAAAGTATGTGAATCAAGTACTTTGTCTCTAAAGAATGAGATCAGAAACAAAAATTGTCAATAGAGTATATTAACACCAATCTTATGATTGTTAATCCATTGAAAGAAGGGTTATTGCCTAAACATTTATTGAACATGTTGAAAGTATAGGCATTACTATTGTTAAGTAAAATTGAATTTGATGTTGACATCCTTATGTATGATGTAATTGACATGCTGAGCTCATTTATGATATGTTTGATATGTTTCTTATTACCTGTTCTCTAGAACAGCATGCATTATTCTGTTAGAGTAATGTAAACGGGTATTGTCTTGAACAAAGACATTATGGACCAATTATATATTTCCCAATTATAGATCAGGTTAAGGAAAAGACTACTTTGTGGTACATGGAAGGAACTATGTCGAATAAATGACATACAACCGCTATGACCCGAATTAGTTCCTATCTTTAACTATGATTAATCAAGTATCTAATTATAGAATGATTTAGCTATATAAATGCGCATTAATTGTTTGTTAATTATTTGTTTATTAAACCATAATGTTGAATTATGTCACATAAGCCAAGTGGGAGAATGTAAGATTTTTTATATCTTAGTATGTCTCATGTGATGTGCATGTGATATATATTGAATTGTGTTTAGTAAATAATTAATTAAATCTTAATGGGCTAAATCATATTTAGATAATAAGGGGATTGTTTCTAAAGGCCCATTAAGATTTAATTAATTATTTACTAAACACAATTCAATATATATCACATGCACATCACATGAGACATACTAAGATATAAAAAATCTTACAGCTTAGACATGGAAGAACTTTGTGTTCTTGTCCACACTTTGAGTTGTTTTGCCCTAGACATCCAATTGTTGATTAGAAGTCAAATTTCGACAAAGGGAAAGAATATCGAATGCATAAGTGATGTCGACGGAAGTGTACTTAGGTGAATTGCCTAAAAGTGACTTTGAAGGATGTGCACATGTATCGATAGGATGGGAAAGATCGACAATATAAGTGATATCGACGGAAGTGTACTTAAGCGAATTGCTTAAAGGTGACTTCGAAGGACATGAACGTATGTCGACAAATGGAAGTGTCATAATGAGGACGCTGTCGAAAGAGCATTAACGTGGAAACCGAGGAGGCCAGAGTAGGGATGATGATGCATTGGGAACAAGAGAACGGTCACATCAACATTTAACACCCTTCCTCATGGCTATAAATACGTCACTTCCAACGTTCAAAGGGCCAAAAGTGTATAAATGGAAGAAACGATAGACCAACCTTATGATTTCTGGAAAGAAGAGAAGCTGTTCGAAAGAGTGAAGAAGAAGAGTCTCATGAAGATTAAACATGTGCGATTAAAGGGATTCAGAAGAGAGAGGAACAATTTCAAAATCTTTACTCCGAATCCCCACCTTTCCCTGTTAATGGTAAAGATTAAACACGTGGGATTACATAGGGATCACCTCTTGTATTTCAAACTGGTATGAAAAGCCCAGATAAAGGGCACACTCCATTTGAAATACTAGTCTATGGGGTACCTAGGAGTCTTCCGTAACTCAAAGTTGAAACCTTTTCCCAGGAAAAGCTTTTAGTATCTTTCCATTTAAATAGGGAAAGGAAAAGTCCTCTATGGATAATCCCTTAGGAGAGATTGTAACATGATCACTGGCTAGGTTGATGGCCAAAAACATGGTTAAGTCAGTAATCATGTCATCAAAATTGACTAGGGGGATTAATTCAATAAAGGCCGATACCTTGTCGAAAGGAGCTTGGTGTCGACAGGGATCCTAGAAGCCCAACAGGCAGGAGGATGTTACTTCGACAAAGCTGGAAAAGGACTTGTGAAAAAATCCCAAGAGTTTCAAAGTTGCTTTATTTCAGTTGTGGGAAGATGTTTGTCGAAGAAGAGTTATCGAAAGACTACTGAAGACACGTGGCAAAAGGGGGAACAAACGAAGAAATGGCATCGTGGGTAGTTATTTAGTGGGTAGTTTCTTAATTAGGACGTGGCTGCTGCAGTTATGCAGAACGTGTTCAATAACGTAGTGTAAGGGTAGTTAATTCTTAGGACTATAAATATGTAATCACTTGTATGTAATCGAGGTTGGCACATTGGTAATCATCCTAAACATCTCACCGCAAGCAGATTAACGGAGAAAATGCCATTGTATTAACCACTTTACATTCCCAGCACTTTACGATTTCAATGCAATCTTTTCGTTTTCCTTTACATTTCTAGCACTTTTTAATTCTGCCTTTTTACTTTTCCAGCACCTTTAAATTCGCGCATTTTACTGCTTTAACCTTTACATTCCCGCACTTTACTACTTTTCCCTTTAAGTTTCTATCAATTTACTATTTCGTCATTTACGTTTTCCCAAGCCCATTTACATACTTGCCTAAATAAAACCAAAAAGACCAAAAATAGCCCAATTGCGACACAAGATTACCATTTAATCAGTCGAATCCCGCAATCGCTTGATACTCCCACTCTCATTTTCGACTCGTGTTCGTTCTAATTGGCGAACTGAACGCCCCGCACCGAATCCATTTTCACCGGCGTGAACACCAATACGTCTCTTTCCTGCATAGCCACTACCACAGTGATGCTATAAGTGCTTTCTTCCTTGCTACCTCCATCTCGTTGAGACTACAGTCTTCTAAAAATGCATTCAATTTCTTTATTTTTTATTGCCAGATAACATAGTGCTCCTCTTTCTCTCTTTTGGATTTAGAACTTCGTTGAAATCGCCCAAGACAATATTTGATCCTTGTAATTTATGTTTGAAAACCTTCAATTCTTCCCATAATTCTTTCCTTCCTTGTCTATCATTCAGCCCATAAACGAGGATAATTGATGTAGCAAAATCATCTTCGATAAGTTTAACTTTTGTGCAAATCCATCGAGCTCCTTTCCTCCAGCTTGTAATCTCGACACTATTGCTAATTTGCTATTATTATAGCCTTCACATTCTTCCTTTTAAATTCATCATGTCCCCATCAGCCCCTCAGATTATGGAATCTAATATTAAAATGCCTTGTCTCTAGGGGTGACAAAATTATCCATAATCCATGACTCATTCTAATCCATATTATTTTTCATCATCCAATCTATTCATTTAAAATAATGGATCTAAATGGATATGATCTATTGGATTGCTTTAAAATTGAATGGATTAGAATCCATCCTAGATATCCGATGGATATCCAAATATCCATCCAAATGGATGGATTGGAATGGACGGATATCCAATCCATCCAAAATAATATTTAAAAAATAACAATTTTTTTAATTTTTTTAAACTGTTTTTTTTTTAAAAAAAATTAATAAGTTATATAAATTGGTTAAAAAATATTTTTTTAAAATTTAAAATAAAAAAAAAACTATTTTAAAACTAAACATAGGATTATTTAGAAATACATGAAAATACTCTGTTTAAAAAAAGATTGAAATATATTGTTTTTAATATTAATAGTTTATAGGGGAACGATGGAATAGAGACAAGAGAGTTCCTTCAACTCCTCTCTTATGCTTCTTCTATCGTTTAGCAGCAGTAGCAGCAAAAGGAATGGAGTAAGATTCAGAAACATCAACGTAGTAAGTAGTAGTAGTAGTAGTAGTAGTAGTAGTATTCAGAAGCATCACTAGAGTAAGAAACCCTCATTCGCCACAGAACCATTCACCTCAACTCATTGGTGAGCTTTTCATCAATGCCACCGCCGCTGTTAAGAAACCCTCCTCCGCCACCGTCAACGCCAAGCAACCCTCCAACACTATCCCCAGCTCCTTCTCGGGCCGGTCTGGTTTTTTTTATAATTTTTATAATTATTTTTATTCCTCTTTTATTTTATATAATTTTTTTTAAGGAAAATTAAAAATTAAAAAAAAAAACAAAAACAAATGAATCGAATGTCCATCCATCCAATTAGTTCAAATGGATGGATTGAAATTCATCCATTAAGTTAGGATATGGATGGATTTGAATAATTTTAAATAGGATGTAATGGATTTAGATAGGTTATTGGATTTTTTTTATCCATCCGTTATGATCCAAGTCCAAATTCATCCAATCCATCCATTTGCTATCCCTACTTGTCTCCACTATACCACATCCTTATAGCTTTTAAAAAAAAAATTAAGAAAACAAAAAGTTGGTTAATATTATATTTTATCAATAGCCTAATCGGTTCAATATTATATTTTATCAATAGCCTAATTTGTCACTACTACAACAAAAGTAATTTAATCCCGGTTCCGAAACAATTTCAATCCCGGTTCCGAACCGGAATTTAATATGGCGGGATTAAAAATAAGAGAATTTACGCTTCCGGTTCTTTAAAAACACGGAACTAGGATCGTAAACTCCATTGAACCGGGATCGTATTTGATGGAATTTTTTGTAAAACCGGAATCTTAAATGAGGGAGCTTTTTTCATGAACCGGGATCGTAAATGAGAGTAATTTTTTTGAAGCACAATATCCTGTACCTGTATAAATAAAATGAGAATTTGATATAGCTAATTTTTCCTTAAAATCTCAATTTCAAAAGCAATATAATATATATCTTCCTTGACTTCATACAAAAGATCTTCAAAAGACTAAAATAGCTCCATAAAGTTGAGAAACATATATCGAAAAAGCTAAATTATCAAGTACTATATATATACATGAAGCTAAATAGCTCCATGGTGAATGTTTTGATAATGACAAAAGGTTACAAAGTGTTTTGAACAAGCTACAAAGATGTTGATCAAGTTTCAAGTTCAACAAGCAACAACAAACATCAAGTGAAGAGAGAAAACAAGCTCATGAAGACTTAGTTTGAGTGTAATTGTAATTGTTTTATCTTTTGCCTCTCAAGCTTCTTAGGTCTTTCATTTTGATGAGTTTGGTTAGAGTTTATTTAGAGGGTAGTGAATCTCTATCATAGTCATGATTAAATCATAATTTGAGTTTTCACTTAACCTAGAATCAATAGGTGGCTTAAAGGTTTCAAAGGAAATGTTTAGTTTTGAGAAAACAAGTTTTAAACAAGTATCATACATGTTTAATCGATTAAGAACATATTTAATCGATTGGTACTCGATTAAATGTTGATTTAATCGATTAAGTACTGCTGAACTGGTTTTTTAAAATACGATTTTCACTTCTCAAAATCAGTTTTCAAGTGCTACAACTTTTGGGTATTTTATATAAACCTTTTCCTAACCTTTGTGATTAATTAGAATCATTTTCATACAAGTTTTACAAGAATCAAGCCACTCTATTCTCTCTTAATTTCAAAGATCAAAGCTTTCATATTTTCATATTCTTTGATCAAGAACCTTTGAATCTCTTATTGTGAATTGTCATAGCTATTGAATGAGATTCATAGGAGTGTCATTGTGTTTTCTATTGTGTTGTAATCTTTGCAAGAAGGCAAGCCATCTACAACAAACAAGAAGCCTTGGTGTGTCGATTATCATCAAGCAAATCTCATTGGAGAAGAAGAAAGTCTTGATTGTGAATCAAGCAAAGTGAAGCCTTGGTGTGTGGATTATCATCAAGCAAAGAAGACTCGTTGTGTCGATTATCAACAAGGGGTAGAGGTTAGATTAGAGAGAAGATCAATAGGATTACAAGGCAAGGGTGTGGTATCTCTTGTAGGCTAGCAAGAAGGGAGTCTTGTGAGGCATTTACTTGTAATTTGAGAACTCTAATTCCTCATAGTGAAGAATCTCTCTTGGTTGAAGAGGGGACTGGATGTAGCTTTCAAGTGGATGAAAGTGAACCAGGATAAATCACTGTGTCGTATCTCTAAACCCTTAACTCTTTACATTCTTGTTGTTCATTGTGTTCTTGCTTGAAAACCTAGAAAAAGATTGATTTTCATAATTGATTGAATTGAATCTTTATTGTTCAAATTAAGTTGGGAAAATCATTTTCATAACCTAGGTAATCAATAAGAATATAGGTGTTAATTGTTTTCGCTGAATCTCTGGTTATACGTGTTGATTGATTGATTTTCGTATGCGATTGAAAAAGTGATTTTTCAATTTCTGATAGATTTAATCGATTAAGCACATTCTTAATCGATTAAGGACTTTTGAACTTTCAGGTTTAATCGATTAAATTTCAGAATAATCGATTAAGACAGTACAAATTTGCAAAAATCATTTGTTTTAATTGTTTCGATTTATTTTTTTTCGAAAATCTTTCAAGGTTTCTTTTACACCTATTCAACCCCCCCTTCTAGGTGTTCTTCTAGGGTTCCTTAGTTGTTTCAACCACCAATTGTGGTTTCCTCACAAAGTACTGTAAAATACTATAAAGTAACATAAGTTATATTATTGAACTAAATGAGTAATTATAAGAGTTGAAACGAACATAAATCAGAATGAAATTACAAACCAATTCAGGAATCATGACATCTTCGTGATGTAATTGGACAATTTCCTTCATGTATCTCATGACATATTAACCACAATCAATATGATTTGGTTGTTTAGGACACTAAAATAAAATTCACATGAAAAAAAAGTATAAGGACAAAGCGGTACAAGACAAACAATATATATCAAACTGCAGACAACAAATAACAAAAAGAAACAGTAGATAGTAGACAACAAATAGATTACAGCAAACAACAAAACACCTTTATTTTCAACCATTTGAATGGTTTGGATAGTTGCTTTTGTGTGTGCGTATTTCCATTGATACCACGGTAGATTCTTAGAGCTCTAAAAAATAAAAATTTATATTAGTAATACTTTGATCATGTGCAGCAAAAAAGAAAAGAAGTTGCTTTTACCTATTAAAAATGTCCATAATATCTTTGCGGACTTGCAAACTTTTTCTCAATGGATCCAAGTAATATATTGTCTCTTTAGCGGCATCAACAACAACCGACACCCAATGATAACTACAAAATGAATAATAAAACAACTTTATGAAAATATATAAAATGCTTTCTTTCTAGTATTCACAAAGGCAATGAGCCAAGAATATATACATCAAAGAATGCATACTTGCTTGGAGGGCAAGTACTATCCTAACAAACTAAATCAGAAAAAGGGAAAAAGACTATTCCTGAGGTCATGCTGTCAACACCTAAAGGGACAACTGTAATAACTAACCTAGTGCTCAGTGTAGGCAAAACGAAAAAGGAAAAGGCAGCACATTATGCACATGTGTATTGCCTATAATTCAGTGCATCATTTCTATTGTATTATCCAATACCCCCCCTCAAGCTGGAGTGTATGTTAATCACTCCAAGCTTGGACAGTAAGTAACCAAAAGGTGAAGGATCGAGGGCTTTAGTGAACAAATCTGCTGGTTGTTCTTTTGTAGAAATAGGAAGAAGGTGGAAAAGTTTAGCTTGAAGTCTTTCTCGAACTACATGGCAATCAATCTCGATGTGCTTCGTTCGTTCATGAAACACAGAATTAGCAGCAATGTGCCTAGCTGATGCATTATCACAGAATAGTAATGCTGGTGTGATGTGTGGAACAACAAAGGCATTGAGCAAATAGCTGAGCCATTGAATTTCACAGGAAGTGGAAGCTAAGGCTCTGTATTCTGCTTCAGAGGATGACCTGGATACTGTTTTCTGCTTCTTTGATCTCCATGACACAAGAGAATTTCCAAGATAGATGCAATAACCAGAAACTGATTTCCTTGTGTCAACACATGTTGCCCAATCTGAGTCACTAAAGGCTTTCAGCTGTAGAGGAGAAGAAGCAGGATAAAAAAAGGCCTTGACCAGGTGTGCCTTTTAGGTATCTGAGAACTCTATGAAGGGCTTTGCTGTGAGCATTTGTAGGAGCACTCATGAATTGGCTTAGTTGCTGCACAGCATAGCTTAGGTCAGGCCTTGTGTTGGTCAAATAGAGTAATCTCCCAACTAATCTCCTGTATTCATTAGGATCTGCATATAAGTCTTTGTCATCATTCTACAGCTTCAGGTTTTTGACCATAGGAGAGGGAGCTGGTTTAGATGTTAGGAAACCAATGTCAGATAGTTTATATTTCCTTTGGCTTAGTGTGATTCATGTGCTGTTTCTTGCAATCTCAATCCCTAGAAAGTATTTTAATGGACCAAGATCTTTGATTTTGAAAAGGTCATCAAGATGTTGTTTGACATAATTAATCTCAGTCATATCAGTCCCTGCTAGGATTAGATCATCAACATATATCAGCAGAGCAGTAAAGAGACCATTGGCAGATTTTGTGAACAGATAGTGATCATGATGAGATTGTTTGTAACCTAAAGAAATTAAGTAATCAGAGAGCTTTGTGAACCACTGTCTACTTGCTTGTTTCAGACCATACAGGGACTTCTTCAATCTGCAAACCTGATTTGGCTTGGAATACACAACACCTTGTGGAATTGTCATGTACACTTCCTCTTCTAAGTCACCATGGAGGAAGGCATTGTTGACATCAAGTTGGTGTAGAAACCAGTTTTGGGAGGCTGCGATGGCCAATAGCAGTCTGATTGTTGTTAGTTTAACAACAGGAGCAAATGTTTCAAAGAAGTCCAAGCCCTCAGTTTGTGTATTGCCCTTGGCAACCACTCTTGCCTTATGCCTTTCCAATGAACCATCTGATTTGTATTTGATTCTGTAGACCCATTTGCACTCAATTGGCTCCTTTCCAGGAGGCAAATCAACAATTTCCCCACCATCAGGGCCTCTAGTTCAGCTTTCATTGCATCTATCCAGTGTTGAGACTTGATGGCTTGATGGTAAAACTTAGGCTCATCATGAGTGGAAATGGTTAAGGCATACTGTAAATGATTAGATGATAGTGCATTGTAATTCAGTACAGAAGAAAGTGGATGAGTTATACCTTTTGATGATGGGATTGATGATGTCAGAATGTTGCAGTGAAAGTCCTTAAGGTAAGTAGGAGGGAAATGGGGTCTTTTTTATCTTCTTAAGGCCATAGGTTCAGGTGAGGGTGGTTGTGGTGAATGGATTAGTTGAAGTGGTGATTTTTGAGGTGAAGATGAAGGCTGTGGGTTGGTTTGGTCAGTGTGAGTGGAAGGGTCGGGTGAATGTTGAGTCATGTGAGGTGTGTCAAATAGAAGGAAATTCAGTGAATCAATGTAAGTTTGTGAATCATTGTCATTGAACAAATCAGTAGAGGATGTGTCAGTAACTTTATCAGGTTGATATGGAAAGATATGCTCATGAAAGACTACATTTCTGGACACAAAGAGTTCTCTAGTTTTCAAATCAAACATGATGTAGTCTTTTGTTCCTGGCTTATAGCCATGAAAGAGACACTTTCTAGCCCTAGGGTTAAGTTTGGTCATGTTCTGTTGCAATGTAGATGCAAAGCACAAGCTGCCAAAAAATTTCAGGTCATGTAGGTTGGGATCGGTCCTAAATAACATCTGATAGGGAGATTTTTGGTCTAGTACTGGTGTGGGTAATCTATTTATGAGGAAAACAGCATGATTTGCTGCAAAGTTCCAAAAGGTTTTAGGAAGTCTAGAATGGAATAGTAAGGATCTTGTTGTGTTTAGGATATGTCTATGTTTCCTCTCCACAACAGAATTTTGTTGTGGAGTTTCAACACATGAGGTTTGGTGTATAATTCCTAATTCCTGATAGTATGAATGCATGTCAAACTCAATGCCATTGTCAGTTCTAATGATTTGTATGGTTTTGCTGAATTGAGTTTGTATCAGATTTATAAAGCCTCTTATTAGGAATCTTGTTTCATGCTTGGATTTCATGAGAAAAACCCTAGTGAATCTTGTAAAATCATCACCAACTGTCAAGAAATACTTGTGGCCATTGACAGAAGATACTGCCAAAGGTCCCCAAATATCCATGTGTACCAATTCAAAAGGTGCAGAAGTTTTATGTAAACTGGGAGAAAAGGGTAACTTGGATTGCTTTGCTAAATGACAATAATCACAAATATTCATTGAATTAAACTTTACAAAGGGATAATGTTTATAGATGTTCTGTAAAACTTTGGTAGAGGGGTGGCCTAACCTAAAATGCCATAAGTCAAAGAAAGGAACAGTAGAGTTTCTGCTAGAAATGGAGTGTATTTTGTGTCTGTCATGTTTCTGTGAGTTTGAAGGTTGATTTAGGACATATATCCCATTCTTAACATCAGCTTGCCCAATCATCTTCAAGGTACTCATATCCTGAATTAAACAAAGACAATCATCAAAAATCAATTTACAAGTAAGGCTTCTAGCAAGTTTATGTATGGAAATCAGATTGAAATTGAATTCTGGTATGTACAGTACATCAAACAGAACAAGGTTTTCGGAAACTCTCACAGTTCCAGAAAACTTAGAAATAACAGATAACCATTTGGTAGTTTAATCATGATAGGTCTAATTTGAGTGTAAGCATCAAAGTGACTTAGGTTAGAACAAACATGGTCAGTGGCTCCAGTATCTAATATCCATGGCAGAGGCATACATGAATTCTTACTCTACTCATTATTACCACTTTTCTGATTGATGTTGTGGTTGCCTTGGTCAGAGTTCATTTTGCTCAAAAGAGCACTCAACTGTGCATACTGTTCAGGGCTGAAAGTGAGACTTGGGTTCTGAGTTGCTGCTGTGTTGTTTGACTGTTTTTCATTGGCATCATCTTCTGCATAATCATCTGTCTGCTCATTGTCATCACTTACTGCACTGTTAACCTTGGCTCCACTGGTTTTTGGCTGAAAAACGAAGTCAGGAGGAAAGCCATGTTTGAAGTAACATGTATCCTCAGTGTGCCTTTCTCTGCCACAGTAAGTGCACACTTTGGTTTTGGCTGTTCCTCCTTTAGAATTGCCCCTGCCTCTTGCACTTCCTCCTCTACTGTTGGAGAAGGTAGGTTTGATTTGCATAGTCATGTTGGTGTTATTTCCCAATCCTTTGTAGTTGCTGGTACTCATCAACACCTTGGATTCAATGGAACTTGCTCCTACAAGTTGTCTCTCCTACTGGAGCATGAGAGCGAAAACTTTGTTGATCATTGGTAGTGGTTCTTGCAATAAGATTTGAGCCCTTATGGTTGCAAATTCATCATTCAATCCTTTGATGAAACACATTACATATTCTGTGTCTCTATACCTTTTCATTGTGGGTACTAAATCACATCTGCATTTTGTCATACAGGTACATGATGGCATTGGTCTTAGTGATTCTAGTTCTTCCCAGAGGATTTTCAGATCTGTGAAGAAACTAGAAATGCTTCTGTCTCCTTGTTTGATGGAGTGGATTTCTTGCAAAAGATCTGAGGTGCGGAAATGATCTCCTTTAGAGAAACGATCCTTCAAGTCTTCCCATAATTCTTGAGCATTGTCTATGTACACAGTGCTTTGTGCAATCTGTGCTGAAACAGATCTGGTTATCCATGAAATAACCATCACATTGCAGCATTCCCATGCATCATATAACTCATCTTCTGGTGAAGGCATAACAATTGAGCCATCCACAAACTTGTATTTGTTCCTTGACAGCAGAGCACGTTTCATGGACCTGCTCCAGGAATGGTAGTTTCCACCTTCCAATTGAGGTGAAACTAAGGTTGCTCCAGGGTTTTCTCCAGGGTGCAGATAGTAAGGGCTTAAAGGACTTTGTGTATCCCTTAAGTTGTTTGAGTAAGAACCATCAACGGTTGAATCAAAGTCAGCCATTGTGAAGTTTCAGTGAAAGAAAAAATAAGAATCTGAGCTTGATTGCTAAGCTCGAAGGAAATGAGATTCTGAGACCTGAAATCTAGGCTCGAAAAGGAAGAAAGAAATTGTGAGCTCGATTGCTAAGCTCAAGAAGAAAGGGTGAAGGATTTCTGAGGAGTGCGCAGCAGAGCTCTCATAGTGAGAGCTCTGATACCATAAAACAACTTTATCAAAATATATAAAATGCTTTCTTTCTAGTATTCACAAAGGCAATGAGCCAAGAATATATACAGCAAAGAATGCATACTTGCTTGGAGGGCAAGTATTATCCTAACAAACAAAATCAGAAAAAGGGAAAAAGAATATTCCTGAGGTCATGCTGTCAACACCTAAAGGGACAACTGTAATAACTAACCTAGTGCTCAGTGTAGGCAAAACGAAAAAGGAAAAGGCAGCACATTATGCACATGTGTATTGCCTATAATTCAGTGCATCATTCCTATTGTATTATCCAATAAATAATACTTAGCTTAGACAATATTTCACTAAAAAAATGATAACAAGAAATAAAAAGTGGCTTACCCAACATTGCAAGGTGCCAGCAACCACATCCATTCATAATCTTTAAAATGGTCAAGAACGTTAGCAATATATTGGGCAACATCCACATTATCTTCCTTTTGTAACTTAATCTCCTTACTCTTAATATAGACTTAGTTTTCGCATTAGACTTCCTTAAATTATAGGAGGATAGGAATGCAAACCTCTTTGATAGGTCTCTTGCCATCAAGTATTAGTTGTACAAGTACCTGAAATTAAGGTATATTAAAAGATGAGTATGAATATACACCAGCATATTTAAAATGTGCAAAATGAACTAGTTTGATAAATTACCACATATATACGCAAATGATTGAGGCATCCAGTTCTTTTTGCTCTAAGAGCTGATGTATTTGTTTTTTCCCAACAAATAAATTTTCAGTGTTATTTTTGAATAAACCTTCATCCACCATCAATGTGAAATAATCATCGGTTGCCTTTTGCAAGTATTTATGGAGAGCCTTGCAATTAGGAGGGAGAACTATCTCCGGATTGCCATTTGCTCTTGAGGGTTGAAACATGGATTTTGCATGAATCTTTCTTGGTGACTCAAATGACTCCTTTGTTTGAAGTGAGTTTTTGGCATTTTCCTTTTCGCCCTTCAATCCAAAGGTCCATGTAAATTTGTAATTCAAGCCAGCAGAATGTGTAAAGTAATAACATTATTTAATTTCAAATTGTTGATTCTTACTAATTACTAATAATGCAAAGTTAAGAACATACCACAGAAGCCTTGTCTGAATTCTTGTTAGGTGACTTCATTGATTCATCTTTGTGTCCTGTCTTTTCCCCCTTCAATCCCAAAGGTCCATGTAAATTTGTAATTCAAGTCAGCAGAATGTGTAAAGTAATAACATTATTTCAAAGTGTTGATTCTTACTAATTACTAATAATGCAAAGTTAAGAACATACCACATAAGCCTTGTCTGAATTCTTGTTAGGTGACTTCATTGATTCATCTTCGTGTCCTGTCTTTTTGCCCTTAGTCCCTTTGGATCCAGTGGGTAGCTAAAGACATTATTGAAAGTTAATATGATATTTAAATAATGTCATGAAATATTGTTATTCATTAATATTAAATGTCATACCGAATCCTCTACCACAATAAGGTGCTCTGGCCATGACACATGAGATCCTAATGCTTCTTCAACAGTGTACATTTCATGAATCGGTTGTGGCAAATTTGCGCTCAAATCAATGGGAATCTCAACTAAAACTTCCAAATGTTTCGGGGGTAGGGGTGCACCATCAAGAGTATCGCCTTGAAGGTTATATACTTGACCATAGCAACCTTGTGCTCATACGGATCAGCTAATAACAAATAACATCGACTAACTCCCTAAACCAATGACAAGATAAAAAATATTAGTTGGTAATAGTTAATCTTCAATTACAAATGTCATCAAAATAATTATAGTATGTAAATTATTGACCTCAGGAAGGTTTGCAGCAAGTGCACAACTATCTCTACCACTTTGTGGTGTAGGCAAATTTTCCTGCCTCTCCACTCCCTCTTTCATTTTCTTGTGCTTTTCCTTTTCCAAGACATCAAGTCTTTCTAGGACAATACGCAACACTTCCCTAACCTTATTGTGTTCTGAAATCTCAACATATTTCTTCTGACGCTTGTGACTCCCAAAAATTGCTTATTGTGACCCCAAATCCCACACCAGTGACCCGACCAGGATGCTCAGGTTTGTTCAAGATTTTGGCAAGTACATCCTGACACGGATCATTTGTTATCTCTCCACTTTGTTCTTCCACATGCTGAAACAGTGAAATAAAAAAATATCAGCAGTAGCAATATTAGTAGCAAAAGAACAATAGCATCAGTCCAACAACAACTAAATGCAACTTACAATAGCAATAAAAGAATGAAGTATAACAGTAGCAGTAAAACATCAAAATAACAAAACATTAGCAATAAAATAGTAAAATAGAAACAGTTGCAGTAAAACAACAACCCTCTACAAGTTTTCAATTTCACACTTACAATTTTTCGCACAATTTCACGAGCATTTTCATTATCTATTTCGCCATTCTTATTAAATCGAGCAGCCCTGTACAACTTGTAACGGGGTAAGAATATTTCCTGGGAATTTGTCTCTTTAAGCTACACATTAAAACAACTAATCGGTACAGAATGAAGTTTGAATGATTAAGATATGAACAAGTAATCAATAAGATGTTAAACGTACAATTTTTTCCTCCAAACCAGCATACCCCATGCGCGAGATACGTGATGGACACTTGGGATTCAATCCTCGTTTGCTATTCTCTTTACTAGTTTTCTGCGCAAATTAAACACATGTAAAAAATGTCACTAATATATGTGATATTGTGCATATAATTGTATTGTTGATACCTCAAAAATCCGGCGATGTACAATAAGCTACAAATTCCTCCCATTCTTCTTGGGAAATTGAGTCAACATGTTCTTTGGGTGGATGCATTGCATTTGTTTCCTTTCGCCATCTATTTAACCTAACTCTAAAGGTTTTGAGCGAATCCCCAGCTGAACTTAGAACATATGCCATACGAGTCTCATCAATATCCCATGTGCTCTACAAAACATTACAACAATAGTGAGAAATAAACTATAATGATGAGTAAGTATTAATATAAGGAATATGGTATAGAACACTATGAATAGAATAATTGTATATACCTGCACTTCGTTCCAAACAATAGATCTAGTCTCATCACTCGCATCTTTCCAATTTGTTAGAGTGATTGACACTTCTTGCCGAACAATAACACCAATGTGACTTCTGAACAATGACCTATATTGACCTATTGGTTGGCCCTTTACATTCCATTCAACCTAATCAAATCGATTCAATTGATAAATTAAATCAAACACCGGTTACTAGATAAGAACTAACATAACTAATCAAAGTAAGTATGACATTACCAGAATTTTCCCTAATTTGTTTCTCAAAATGATCACCTTCTTCAAAACTGTCTTCCCCCGCTAGCCCTTTTTTTTATTTTCCTTAAGAGGACTTTTCTTTTGCTTAGGAGGACTACCACCAGATTTTTTGGAAGCCATTTCCCTGTAAACAAATTAGAACACAAACAAAACATCAATACATAATACACACATATAAAGGAGGAAATAATAATATCAAAAGAAATAAAAATTTATACACATGAAACTAATTAGAAAAAGCTCGTACATATTGTTTAAATTAATCTTCTCTTTTTTCTCATCCAAAAAGGAGACTTATGCTTGATCCAATCTCCCTCATTATGATCATCTCTAGTATACATTCCATCATCTTCAGGAGCATCACTCTCAACCGATTGTGATGTCTCAAAGAAAAGATCCTCCTCATTATTATTATCATTATCCTCATCTTCTTGATCATCATACTTATTGACATTTACTTTCTTTGAATGAAGAACAATGGACCACTTTTTATTAGCAGGATCTGTGACATAGAACACTTGTTCAGCTTGTGATGCTAAAATGAATCTGTTATCTTTGTACCCCATTCTATTAAGATCCACCTTTAGGAACCCAGGCTCATCCATTTGAATGCCATTTTTGTTGTCAACCCACGTACAACCAAACACAGGCACTCGTAAGCTAGAATAGTCTGACTCCCATATGTGTTCAATGACACCGAAGTATGACATATTAGCATATATGGGGGTTTTGTCATCAACACGTGAGATATGCATAGAGTGAACCACGAGAGTCACGCCACTATTTTGCATAATGTTGCGATCATCCTGCCTTTTGGTGTAGAATGTGTACCCATTAATTGCATAACCATGGTAAGATATGGCATAAAAACTTGGACCCTTTGCAAAACATTGCAATCTTTCGGAAACTGAACCAGGAGCACTTGTAAGCTTTTTTGAAACTTCATCTTTTAGCCAATCTTTGAATGTCTGATTATGTTCTTTTGCTAACCAATTATCACGCTTGTCTGAGTACAAGCGACACAATATGTCTCTGTGTCTTTCAACATATGGGTGAATCTCGTTGGTATTGTGTAAAACATATAAGTGTGCTTGATCTCTTTCTGACAACGACATGGTCACAACTTCATTTCCAAGAATTTTTTTTCCCTTCCTTTTTCCCGTGTGACGAGTTTTTGGAAGGCCTATAGAATTGACATTGCTTAGGAATCCACTAAAAAACTCAGCACTTTCTTCGACAATGTACCGTTCAACAATACAACCCTCTGGTCGACTACGGTTTTTCACATACCCTTTTAATATTTTCATACAACGTTCAATCGGATACATCCATCTCATATAAGCTGGCCCACACAATTGTGTCTCTCTAACCAAGTGAACGGTTAGATGAATCATTATGTCAAAGAAAGAAGGCGGGAAATACATCTCAAGCTCACACAAAGTCTCAACAATTTCATTTTGCAATTTCGCCAACTTTGAAGGATCAATCACTTTTCTACAAAGAGATCTAAAGAAGAAACACAATTTAGTTACAGTCACTCGTACCTTCTTGGGTAGAATGGAGCATATAGCTATTAGAAGCATATGCCCCATGAGGACATGGCAATCATGAAACTTTAACCCCTTTAACTTGAGGTCTTTCATCGATACAAGGTTTTGTATGTTTGAAGAGTACCCCTCTGGAACTTTAACTCCACGAAAACAGTTGCAAACAACTTTTTTTTCTTTCCTTGATAAAGTATAGGCAACAGGAGGAAGATATGTACGTTTTCCTTTGATCACCGGGGCCAACTCTTTTCTGATTCCCATACTAACCAAGTCTTTACGCGCATTAAGGTTATCTTTGGACTTTCCAACCACATTGAATAATGTACCATAAAGACTATCAAAAAAGTTCTTCTAAATATGCATAAGATCAAGGAAATGCCTCCCATACAATGACTTCCAGTAGGGTAAACGCTAGAAAATAGAATTCTTCTTCCACCCTTGTGTTTTAACTTCTTCAGCAAAAGGTTTGCCAAAATTGTTAATTGAATCTTTCACCTTTTGGAACAACTCCTCTCCTTTCAACCATGGAGGAGCCTTTCGTTCTTCTGTGTTGCCATTAAAAGCCTTTCTCCACCTTCGGTAACAATGTTTTAAAGGCAAAAATCTACGATGTCCAAGATATGCATGCTTGTTCCAATGTTTCAACCATATGCTATCTGTATGGTCTTCACATATAGGGCATGCCTTCTTTCCTTTGACACTGTATCCTGATAGATTACCGTAAGCCGGAAAATCATTAATTGTGCCAAACAACATAGCCCTCAAGCAAAAACTTTCTTCCCTATACCCATCATACACATCTACACCTTCCCACATTTGAAGCAAATCTTCAATCAATGGCTCCAAGTAAATGTCTATATCATTTCCTAGTTGTTTGGGTCCAGAAATTAACATACTTAACATCATGAACTTGCGCTTCATGCACAACCAAGGAGGAAGGTTATAAATTGACAAAAGCACCGACCATGTACTGTGGGAGTTGCTTTGAATACCATGCGGGTTCATTCCGTCAGTAGACAATGCAAGGCGCAGGTTTCTTGTTTCTTGGCCAAAATCAGGGTAATCATTGTTAAATTTTGCCCATTGAGGAGAATCTGATGGGTGTCGTAGCTTGCCATCTTTAACCCTTGTTGAATCAAAGAGATTTTGATGAAGACAAATAGCTCGGTTCTCGGCCAAGGCTTCGATGAAGTCAAATGAATCAACGTATGCTATGAAGCTCGGCAAATGAACCAGTTTCGTGTGTTGATTTCGGTCTTTGATCAGCTCGGCAAATTCTCTGCTCGGCTACCTGTGACAAGTCAGCAGTTCAGGTTCAAGCTCGGAATATGATCGAACTTAGATATCAAGCCTGAAGATCAAGAACAAGCTCTGCAGTTGCTCAGGTGCAAGTTCGGAAGACGTTCGGAATTTGTTAAGTCGAACATGTAGCACAAGCCAAAATATCAAGGTCAAACAGAAGCTCAGTTCGGAAGATGCTCAGAAGATGTCTGGAAGATGCTCAGCAGTTGCTTTGAAGAAATGTAGTTGAACCAGCAGCAAGTCAGTAGCTCAGATGCAAGCTCGAAGGTGATCAGCTCGACCTTCGTCAAGTCCGAAGTTGAGCTCGGCCTAAGCTCGGTTGACAAAGTTGAACTCAAGATTAATGAAAAGACTCGGCCAGAGCTCGGCTCAGAGTCAAACTCAAGTTAAGATACATAGCTCGGCCAAAGCTCGGACGTCAAGGTCACTCAAGCTAGTTTGCATTGCTCGACCAAAGCTCGGATTTCAAGGGTCAACTTGAGATCAAGCATAAAGTTCGGCTAGAGCTCGGATCTCAAACATTCAGTACAAGCTTAAGTGAGAAGCTCGGCTAAATCTTGGACCCTTGCTGCAGAAGTAAGCTCAGATCTTTTTCAGTGTGATTGGAGCTCAAAATATGATGTTTTTAAATGATAATTTACTCTCTTTCTTAGTAATTTTGGCTTGTTTCTCAAGTAATTGTAGGAAAAGATTGAGATTTTATCTATTATTGATGAGGAATGAGATCCTTTGGGGTTTTGTACTTTTTTTTATCTTAATTTCAGGTTTTGGAGCTATATTTTGAGGAATTGGAGCAGAGGAGGAAGAAACAAGCTCTGAAACATTAAAGTTGAAGCAAAGAAGGGCAAAATGGTGATTTTTAGCTTCGTGCGCCCAAGCGCATTCCAGGTGCACCCAAGCGCAGGTGGTTAGAATGTCAGAAAAAGGGGTGCAAATGGTTAAATCTCCCAGGTACTTGTGTGCTCAAGCGCAAGTCATGGCGCGCTCAAGCACACGAAGGGGTCAGTTACTTAAAAATCGGGTCAAAATTCCAAATCGTGGCAATTAAACAAGGCACGCTCAAGCGCAGGTCTCATGCGCCCAAGCGCGCGACGTCAGATGTTGATAAATTAAATCTTATCTTTTCCGATTTAGGAGGGATTTGTTTTGAACTCTTTTAGATAGGTTTTATTTAGGTTTTCTGAGTTAGTAACACATTTTTAGAGAGAGCAATAGTGAGAGAGCTTTAGGAGGCAAGTGGAAGAATTGCAATTGGTGGTTGGAGATTAGGGTAATCCCATGTCTTCTCTTATGATTTTCATTATTCTTCTCTCTTCTTCTCTAATTATGTGTAACTAAACTCCTATTTGGGAACATGTGGATTTGTATGGAACCTTTGTAGTTTTTGTTTAATGAATTGATGTTTTTCCATTAAGTATTGTGTTTGATTATGTTTTTTATTATTCATCATGAATTTGGATCCGTTTATGATTGGGTGATTCTAATTGAATAGGAATATTGAATTAGAATTTAGACCTTTAATCAAACAATTCAATTACATAGGTATAGGAATATGTCTATGAATTGGATAACCTTCTAATAATTTTGATTGAACATTAATTGGTAAGATTAGGATTTAAAGCTCTGTTTAAGGAATTAAGGGAGATTAAATTACTAAGAAACATGGTTGACCTAAGGAATTAGGCTGCTTTTGTGGAAACCTACAATCGGTGGGTGAAACAACTAGGAGACACTAGGAGAACACCTAGAAGGGGGGGTTGAATAGTTGTTTAAGAAACCTTGAAAGATTTTCGCAAGAAACAAATCGAAACAATCAAAACAAATGATTTTTGCAAAAACTCTCAGGTTTACTCGAGTACTCTGAAATTTACTCGAGTATTACTCGATTAAATTCTCTCTTACTCGAGTAGATCTGACAGAAACTGAAAAATCACTTTTTCAATCGAATACGAAAATCAATCAATTAACACTTAAGATCAGAGATTCAGCGAAAATAATTAACACCTATATTCTTATTGATTACCCTAGTTATGAAAATGATTTTCCCTTTATCAATTTGAACAATAAAGATTCAATTCAATCAATTATGAAAAATCAATCTTTCTCTAGGTTTTCAATCAAGAACACAATCAATGACTTGAATGTAAAGAGTTAAGGGTTTAGAGATACGACACAGTGATTTATCCTGGTTCACTTTCATCCGCTTGAAAGCTACATCCAGTCCCCTCTTCAACCAAGAGAGATTCTTCACTATGAGGAATTAGAGTTTCTCAAATTACAAGTAAATGCCTCACAAGACTCCCTTCTTGCTAGCCTACAAGAGATACCACACCCTTGCCTTGTAACCCTATTGATATCTAATCTAACCTCTTCTCTTGCTTGCCGATACCCCACAACAAGACTTCCAATTGCTTGTTAACACAACAAGGCTTCCAAGTGCTTGATGAAATGCCTCACCAAGGCTTCCAAATAACTTTGCTTGATTCACAACCAAGACTTCCAATTGTTGTAGATAGCTTGCCTCTTGCAAAGATTACAACTCAAATGAAAACAAATAACAATCCTATGAATCTCTTTCAAAAGTTATGAAATATCAACATGAGAGATTCAAGGTTCTTGATCAAAATGTAAAAATGAGAACTTTGATCTTGAGAAAGTGAGAGAGAATAGAGTGGCTTTGATTCTTTGTAAAATTGATTATGAAAGTGTAATAATGATTCACAAAGGTTAGGAAAAGGTTTATATAGAATACCCAAAAGTTAGGAATGGTTAAAAGTGCTTTTGAGAAGTGAAAAACGCATTTTAAAAACCATATCTGATCGTGTTACTCGAGTAGAAAAAGTGTTAATCGAGTAAAACATGATTTAATCGAGTAAGCCGAAAGATGAAAATATTTTACTCGAGTAAAAGTGCAGATAATCAGTTCAAAATACACTGTTAATCAATTATCAAAATCTGTTAATCGATTATTAACATTAAAAATCACTTAAAACTTGTTTTCTCAAAAACTAAACCTTTTCTTTCAAACCTTTAAGCCACCTATTGATTTTAGGCAAAGTGAATACTCAAAATATGATATAATCATGCAATCAAAAGAGATTCACTACCCTCTAAGAGACTCTACCCAAACTCATAAACTAAAAGACTTGTGAGGCAAAAGATAAAACATTAAAACACAAACTACCAAACTAAGTCTTCATGAGTTGGCTCTCTCTTCATAACTTGATGTTTGTTGTTGCTTGTTGAGCTTGATCTTGATCAACACATTTGAAGCTTGTTCAAAACCTTTTGGCATTTATCAAAACATTCTTCATGGATCTTACAGCTTTTACCTTTGCAAAATTGGTTCAATACTTAGGAAAATCATTGATTCATTAGCAATTATTATAGGAACCTACAATGAAACAAGTTCCCAAGATTTCCCAAATTCTTTCACAACCACTTTTTATTTGCGTTTTTGTTTTTCAATTAAATTTAGTTAAGAATTTTCAAATCAATTTAATTTTAATTTGAATTTCACGTAGTAATTACGACTTAGGTGAGAATTATTTTAATCGATTTTAGTCCTCGTTGGGAACGACAACCCACTTCCACTTTATTACTTGTCACGAACTGGTGCACTTGCCAGAACGCCAACAAGTTTTTGGCGCCGTCTCCCCCAAACTTAGCATTTTGCATGTCCCAGGCAAAAGTAAAACAAAAATTCATAGCTTAAGACTTCTCCTGTCAAGATATAACATGCTAATCATAGACTCTAACTCACCTACCCAAGATACTTTTCTTCACTAGCAAATCACCTCAATGAAAACCAGTTGGCAAACAAACTTAAAGTGAACTCAGGATTAATGAGCACACAACCTCTCAACATCTCTCATTTGTATGGGCAAAATTCATCAATTCACTCCAGGTTCAACAATGAAAGTATGTTACCATAAGCTTGACTATAGACCTACATCTCCACTGAATTTATTAACTGCATACACAAATCATGAGGTCTTTATTTGGTTGTAACGGGGTCATGGCTAAAAGTGTCAGGTGTCATAAAAGAATAAAAGGATAAACAAAGGGCTTAAATAATAACATCAAAACACTTCCCTTTTGAATTATGAAATGAGCAATGAATGTAATTACACAATCACAACTCAACTCAATTGATCCTCTTTTTCTTTTTCTATTCCTATTTATATTCTCTTCTCTTCCTTTCTCTAAAATTTTCTTTCAAGAACATTTGTTGTTTTTTTCTTTTTTTTTTGAAGAGAAATAGAGATCACAATTAATACTTTCAGCTCAACACTTTCTGAATCAACATATTCCCAATTGCACCATTCACATTTCAAAGGATACCAAAAATATATAACATTTATGAAAAAGGTACCAAAGAAATCATATATCAATAGGCTCAAAGTGGGCCACTAAGGGATAATATTTATCAAAATTCTGTTGAAACCCAGAAAAATAATCTTAGGTGCCTTAATCATCTTAATGCATACAAATAATTATCAATCTCAAAATGGTCACTGGTCAAGTTCTAGAACACAAAATCAAAGTGAACACACTCATGAAAGAAATAGGGGTCTCAATCACAAAATAAATATTCAATATAAAACACATACCCATGTCAAGTGTATAGGCTCAAATATCTCACAGGCTAAACAGTCAGTTCACTAATAACTTGTTCCAAAACAGTTTATCAAAATAACCAGTTCTCAACAAAACTTAAAACTCAATCCAAAACAGTGTCATACAATCAATGAGTCATCATCCTAAATCAAGTATTTACATATATAATAAAAAAAGTCCTAATCCTAGAATAATCATCTATCTTTACCCAAGACATAAACCAACACCAAATATGGGAGCACAATTCAAGTCATAAAAATTTTAATTTTTATTTTGTCTACTCCCCCAAACTTAGAGGTTGGCTTGTCCTCAAGCAAACTAAACTAACTAAACTACAAAATAAAAATTAAAAACTAAAAACGAAAGAAAGGAGTTAGAGACTTCCCTTTGTAGCACAGCATTCTCTCTTGATGCACCATGGAGGAGACTCCCCCAAACTTATTCACTGTGTCACATGAATAACTAAAAATAGTGCTAGAAGCACCCCATTAGCAGTTACATATAGAAAACTCTAAACTCTTTATTCAATCTCCTAATTAAAAATTTAAATCCTACACTACTACAAAACTAAAGAGAATCCACCAGGATCCCAAATCCTATAGCACAACTTCCATGTTATGCAGCAATATCAAGTTATTCCTGGATCCCATGGAAATATGCACGGATGATGTTGGAGCAAATATTTAAAAATAGTTTTAAACCCTCCCGGGTCAAATGGTGCATTTTTCACTTCAAGCATCATCATATGGTGCTTGTCTTTTTCATCATGCATAGAGTCTATGAAAGTGTAAACTCCATGGCTTAGCAAGGTTGCCTTTTCAGGCTCTAAAAAGGAGAACAATAGCTTATCTTCATCATGAGCATCAGGGAAGTCATAAAAAATTAAGGGGTAAATTGAAGGAAAATTTTTTGAGGGTTCCACATATTCATGCAATCCAATACATTTAGCAAGTGCAGAAAATTCATCATGCAAAGTGGACCCTAATTCAACCCCTAGACTCATCCCATTATTCAATTTATCTTGTTTCACTTCCTCAATCTCATCATGCACAATTTCTTCTTTTTCTATGGGTTTAGAAAGGGAAGCACTTTGATCTTCCGTAATAGAAAACTTTTGTACCACTTCCTCTAAAAGACCATCAAAAACTTTAATCTCATCATAAATATTTTGTGCAAAACAAGATGGAATAGGCGACGACAAAATAAATTTGATAAATTCTATGTCATCATGAGAATAAGTCATGTTACATAATGATTCCACTAAATAACTACTAAAAACTACCGGAAATTATTATTATATAATTTTAGTCCCCGGCAACGGCGCCAAAAACTTGTTGGCGTTCTGACAAGTGCACCAGTTCGTGACAAGTAATAAAGTGGAAGTGGGTTGTCGTTCCCAACGAGGACTAAAATCGATTAAAATAATTCTCACCTAAGTCGTAATTACTACGTGAAATTCAAATTAAAATTAAATTGATTTGAAAATTCTTAACTAAATTAAATTGAAAAACAAAAACGCAAATAAAAAGTGGTTGTGAAAGAATTTGGGAAAGCTTGGGAACTTGTTTCATTGTAGGTTCCTATAATAATTGCTAACGAATCAATGATTTTCCCAAGTATTGAACCAATTTTGCAAAGGTAAAAGCAGTCTAATTCCTTAGGTCAACCCTGTTTCTTAGTAATTTAATCTCCCTTAATTCCTTAAGCAGAGCTTTAAATCCTAATCTTACCAATTAATGTTCAATCAAAATTATTAGAAGATTATCCAATTCATAGACATATTCCTATACCTATGTAATTGAATTGTTTGATTAAAGGTCTAAATCATAATTCAATATTCCTATTTAATTAGAATTACCAAATCATAAACGGATCCAAATTCATGATGAACAATAAAAAACATAATCAAACACAATACTTAATGGAAAAACATCAATTCATTAAACAAAAACTACAAAGGTTCCATACAAATCCACATGTTCCCAAATAGGAGTTTAGTTACACATAATTAGAGAAGAAGAAGAAAGAAGAATAATGAAAATCATAATGAGAGACATGGAATTACCCCAATCTCCAATCACAAAGTGCACTTCTTCAACTTGCCTCCAAAAGCTCTCTCACTATTTCTTTCTCTAAAAACGTGTTAACTACTCTTCGAAGCTTTTTGGTTTGAATGAATCCTAATCCTATTATTATATAGATAAAAACTAACTTAATTTTAAATTTAATGTGATAAGATTTTTATCTGAATATAATATGATAAAATCCTATTAGAATAAACTAATCACTAAGAATCTTATCTCCAAATAGAATTTATCATTAAAATCCTTCTAGAATCTCGTATTTGTATCTGACAGCAACTTCGGCACTGATTTTGACCCCCAAGATGGACGAATTTGAGCAATGAGCAAGGCTATTTCTTGCAAAGTTGTAGATCTTTTCCTTCTCTTTAAAATGATACCTAGATCACCTAATTTGAATAAGCGTAGCTCAAGTTATGATCAAAACAGCGAACAGTGTCACTTTCTCGCATTTTGCGCGCCCAGGCGTGAAACCAAAAACTTGTTGGCGTTCTGGCAAGTGCACCAGTTCGTGACAAGTAATAAAGTGGAAGTGGGTTGTCGTGCCCAACGAGGACTAAAATCGATTAAAATAATTCTCACCTAAGTCGTAATTACTACTTGAAATTCAAATTAAAATTAAATTGATTTGAAAATTCTTAACTAAATTAAATTGAAAAAAAAACGCAAATAAAAAGTGGTTGTGAAAGAATTTGGGAAAGCTTGGGAACTTTTTTCATTGTAGGTTCCTATAATAATTGCTAACGAATCAATGATTTTCCTAAGTATTGAACCAATTTTGCAAAGGTAAAAACAACCTAATTCCTTAGGTCAACCCTGTTTCTTAGTAATTTAATCTCCCTTAATTCCTTAAGCAGAGCTTTAAATCCTAATCTTACCAATTAATGTTCAATCAAAATTATTAGAAGACTATCCAATTCATAGACATATTCCTATACCTATGTAATTGAATTGTTTGATTAAAGGTCTAAATCCTAATTCAATATTCCTATTCAATTAGAATCACCAAATCATAAACGGATCCAAATTCATGATGAACAATAAAAAACGTAATCAAACACAATACTTAATGGAAAAACATCAATTCATTAAACAAAAACTACAAAGGTTCCATACAAATCCACATGTTCCCAAATAGGAGTTTAGTTACACATAATTAGAGAAGAAAGAAGAATAATGAAAATCATAATGAGAGACATGGAATTACCCCAATCTCCAATCACAAAGTGCAATTCTTCAACTTGCCTCCAAAAGCTCTCTCACTATTGCTTTCTCTAAAAACGTGTTAACTACTCTTCAAAGCTTTCTGGTTTGAATGAATCCTAATCCTATTATTATATAGATAAAAACTAACTTAATTTTCAATTTAATGTGATAAGATTTTTATCTGAATAAAACTAATCCTAAATCTGAATATAATATGATAAGATCCTATTAGAATAAACTAATCTCTAAGAATCTTATCTACAAATAGAATTTATCATTAAAATCCTTCTAGAATCCCGTATTTGTGTCTGACTGCAACTTCGGCACTGATTTTGACCCCCAAGATGGACGAATTTGAGCAAGACTATTTCTGGAAAAGTTGTAGATATTTTCCTTAACTTTAAAATGATACCTAGATAGCCTAATTTGGATAAGCGTAGCTAAAGTTATGATCAAAACAGCGAACAGTGTCACTTTCTCGCATTTTGCGCGCCCAGGCGTGAAACCCTCCAAACATAGCATTTTGCATGTCCCAGGCAAAAGTAAAATAAAAATTCTAAAACACAGGACCATTTTCTAAATTAATATGCAAACACCTAATCTAAGACTCCAGACTCATGCCTCATACACTTTTCTTCACAAGCAATAACTTCCATCAAAAACTGGTTAAAGAAACAAACTCCAAAAGAAGCAGGAACTAGTGAACTCTCTCAACCTCGCTGTGTATATCTCTCATGTGTATCAAGGGTTATAACAATTCACTCAAGTTCATCCAATGACAATGTGTTACCATATGCTTGACCATAGACCAATATCTCCACTGAAATTATTGAATACATGCAAAAATCAAAAGGTCTTAATTTTGGTTGTAACGAGGCCATGGCTAAAGATGAAAGGTGGAATAAAAGAAACAAAGGATTATACAAAGGGCTAAAAATATGAAATCAAACAACATCCCTTTGACATATGAATGGAGCATTGGTTTTATAACAAATATCAACTCCAATATTTAATTTCCCTTCATTCTTTTTCATTCTCATTCTCTCTATTCTCTTCTCTTTTTCCTTATATTTTTTTCTCTTTTTTATTTTGGAAGAGAAATAGAGATCACAATTAATACTTTCCGCTCAACACTTTCTGAATCAACATATTCCCAATTGCACCATTCACATTTCAAAAGATACCAAAAATATATAACATTTATGAAAAGGGTACCAAAGAAATCATATATCAATAGGCTCAAAGTGGGCCACTAAGGGATAATATTTATCAAAATTCTGTTGAAGGCCAGAAAAATAATCCTAGGTGCCTTAATCATCTTAATGCATACAAACAATTATCAATCTCAAAATGTTCACTGGTCAAGTTCTATAACACAAAATCAAAGTGAACACACTCATGAAAGAAATAGGGGTCTCAATCACAAAATAAATATTCAATATAAAACACATACCCCTGTCAAGTGTATAGGCTCAAATATTTCACAGGCTAAACAGTCAGTTCACTAATAACTTGTTCCAAAACAGTTTATCAAAATAACCAGTTCTCAACAAAACTTAAAACTCAATCCAAAACAGTGTCATACAATCAATGAGTCATCATCCTAAATCAAGTATTTACATATATAATAAAAAAAAAGTCCTAATCCTAGAATAATCATCTATCTTTACCCAAGACACAAACCAACACCAAATATGGGAGCACAATTCAAGTCATAAAAATTTTAATTTTTATTTTGTCCACAGTGCAAGCATCATCAAGCTCAGATCTTCAGCCCGGTTCAAGCTCAGTTCTGTTTTAGCTCTCTGCTGCATCAGAAATCAAGTTCCCTAGCTCGAACAGATGACAAGCTCGGATACTGTTCATCGTCGTCAAGATTCAGTTGTCTTCGACACCATCAAACTTGAATTTCAAATTTGAAAAATGGATTGCATTCAGAAAGGACATTACGTGTCTTTGTACGTTGCTGCAAATTAGAAGCATCTGGAATCATTCTTTGGAAAGGACATACGTGGATAATAACGTTGCAAGAAAATGGATAATATATGGATTATCCGTTGCAAGGACAGTATGTCACAAAATATCTTTCCTCATTGTTGAGTTCTGAGATCAGTATAAAAGCCTAGCTTTCTTTCTTCAGAAGAGATATACATAATACAAACAAGAGAGAAAAATAGCAGCAACAACATTTTCTTAAGAACACAGAGAAACAAAACTTTCACATTCGAAATCTAAGTTTCATCTTCTCTGTGAAATCCCTTCCCTAATCGATTACTCACCAGATACACAAACTTTCTAAATCATACTCTGCTGAGTTTTCGAGTTGGAGCCATACTCTTTTCTTTCATCATTGTAACCAGTTGAACGAAGCTGTTCTTGAAGATTTCAAGAAGCTTCGGTATTGTAAAGTGCTGAAGAGGTTCTTCAACCATCAATTTATTTGGGGTAGATTCAAGGGTTTGGTACACTCTTGAAGGGATAGGTTTAGAGAGGTTCTCTTGTAAATCCTTGTGTAACCATTTAAATTGATTTTGAGTAAAAGCTCCCTAAAGGTTTTAGGGGGGACTGGACTAGCTCTCAAGTGGGTGAGAGTGAACCAGTATAAAATTTTCTATGTCTCTTCCTTTACTGCTTTTCCGCATTATCTGTTCTTTCTTGCATTTGCTATTTCCGAGCATTTAGTCGGCAAAACCGAACCTCTGCTCGTTAATTTGTGCTCGCTATATTCCCGCTGCAAAAACCGATTTCTGTGTGTAACAGCTCGGATAATCTATTGTCGGCTTAGACAATCGATTATTCAGCATCTACTCGGCATTAACTCGGCAATTTTTATAAAACCAGCAAGCATAAATTAACAACTTTCAATTAATCCAAAAAATTGGTGTTATTGCTTCGAAATTACTATTCACCCCCCCTCTAGAAATTGTTCGACCGCTTGTTGGTTTCCAACAATCCTTTCATCCGCATGCCATGTCAAGTGCTCAGCATCTTTGGCATTACGAAACATGCGCTTGAATCTAGGAATTATTGGAAAATACCATACCACCTTTTTGGGACTAGACGACTCCTTCTTATATCGTGAGGCATTGTATTTAGGACAAAACTCTAAAGACTGATAATCCTTTCGAAATAAAATGCAATCGTTTGGGCAAACGTGTATCTTTTCGTAGCCTAGAGCGACAGTGCATAGCATCTTTTTGGCCTCATATGTTCGATCAGGAAGCGTATTATCCTTCGGCAGGAATGCTTTCAAAAGTTAAAGCAATTTTGTGAAGCTCTTATCACTCCATCCATTGCACGCTTTCAGATTGTATAACTTCAACACAGCATCCAATCGTGTTAACTTGCTACCTTCGTACAATGGTATCTTTACATCACTTTAATTTGTAGCCTATCTAACAATTCAGGACAATCCTGAAGATCCTCTGCAACAACATCTGCCATATCATCCAAATGGTCGCCATCATTGTATGTCGCTGAGTCAGTGTCATTTTTAGCATCACCACAACTAGCTCTTGTCTCGCCATGCTTTGTCCAACATGTATAACTTGGGTCAATCCCGTATGCAAGTAAATGACCTTCCAACTCTGTTTCATTGACTCGTTTACTATAGCAGCAACTTAAACAAGGGCATCTGATCCTATCAACATCTTTTGCATGACTAATCGCAAATCTAACAAACTGTTTCACTCCTTCCTCGTATTCTGGTGACAAAATATTAGCTTTAACCCATTCACGCTCCATCCAGATCTACCAAAATATATAGAACTAAATCACCATATAAAAGAAAGATCTTCACGGAGGTTGTAAAATCATTTGTTTCGATCTAGCAAAATTACCAAGTAAAAACCAGACCAGAAAATACCAGAAAAATAAAAATCAAACCAGAAAAATAAAAACCAGGCCAAAAAATAACATACCAAAAGAATAAAGACCCGATCAGACCAGAAAAATAAAAACCAAACCATAAAAATAAAAACCAGACCAGAAAATAACAAACCATAAAAATAAAAACTAGATCAGACCATAAAAATAAAAACCAATTTAAGATGGGAGGATACAAATTTACTAAAAATAACCACCTACTTTTAATCAATCAGAGAGAAAACTAAATGCAGAATCCTTGCAGTGAAGAACATCACAACTTGCATCACAATGTCATCACTCTCTTCACATTTTTCTTCTTTCATTTTAATCAGAGATTTTTCATTTTTATTTTATTTTAAGGGTCATGTTTCTCTTGCATGCAACTAGGAATGGAAACTAAATTAAAATGAAATAAAGTTGATGAGGGTTTCAATTAAAACAAAAAGAAAAAGATTTAACAATTTCAAACTTAGTGATTAATTAAATGAAAATACCACGATCACCCTTGCCATTTGCCAACATAAAAGTTGCCTAACTCTTAAAGCAAAGAACTTTTCCCTCAACTTACTTCATCCAAACTTAAACCCCAAAAGTGGCTTAGAACTTCATTTCTTTTTTTTTTTTGTAAAGATTCATTTATAACAAGAAGGAGCATAGTGCTTAGTAATTATTAAAAAGAACTAATAAAAAAGACCAATTAACCATTTACAATGGTCAATTAACTACTTTGAATGTTCATTCATGCCTTTTATGGGAATAATTATTTTGTCTTTTACATATAATTGTCTAATTATAATAGTTTCTTCCCATTAATTTTCCCAAATTCATAAGAAAAAAATGTTTTCGGAACCACAACAAACCAGTAATTGAATCAGTTGAACCAACTACTACTATGTCTCTAAATTGAACATTATCTGATTCATCCAAAAATTTAACCAGTTAATCCAATTTAACCAGGACCCAGAGACCTTAATTAGTTCAATCTCCAGTTTGATTTTTAACGAATTTCTTAAAATTAACTAGCTCAAATCTAATACCACAAACCTCATCAAACAAACAACATTAACAAATTGCAATAATCGAGTGTTCCTCAATTCTCAATTTTTGTTGCTGTCACATTGTATCCTCCCACCATTCAATCTGCAAGAAACTACTCTCCCATAGAATTGCCTAATCTATCTAAAAGAATAAGGGTAGTCAACTGACCAGAGACCCCTCCTCAATCATCACTTGAATTCATACCAAAAAACTAAGCAGTAGAAAACAATAAATTCACACACAAACACAATCAATCACAAAAATTAAATTTAACCCAAAATAAGAAAGAAAGACTGAATGAATGAATGATCATTATAACTCTCCTTGGTTTAGCATCAACTTTAACAAGTGGAGTTGTTGTTGTTGTTCTTTTCTTAGCCTTAGACTTCTTCTCCTCCAACTCTTCCAAAGGGAACAAAACACTAAGTTGATTAGGAATGGAAACTGATGAGAAAACAAAGCAATATAACGGAGGAGTCGATACCTGTAGTGAAGCGGCAACCGTGACTTGGAGCGATTAGCGGCGGCGGCGGTTCAGGCATCGGAGCGGCGTGAGAGAGAGAGAGAGGGCTCGAGGAAGAGAAGAATGGGTGACACTGACAGTGGCTGAGGAAGAGCGGAGGCGAGTGAGCTTGGGCAAGGAAGAGAGATGATTGGCGGCAAAGAGAAGCTAGGAGGGTTTGGTATGTTTCAGCGGCGGCGATTCAGGCTTCGGAGCGGCGTGAGAGAGGGGGGGATCGAGGAAGAGAAGAATGGGTAACACGACAGTGGCTGAGGAAGAGAAGAATGGGTGACACGACAGTGGCTGAAGAAGAGCGGCGGCGAGTGAGCTTGGGCAAGGAAGAGAGATGCGATCGACGAGTGAGCTTGGGCAAGGAGGGTTTGGTATGTTTCTTCCTTTCGTGTAAATGGGTTTGGTACCAAAATTTCGTATGAAAACTTAGCTAGCCCGCGTAAAAAATGTATCATTATTGATCCCGGCTCCTTATAAAAATGGGGATTAAAAATACACCGTTATTTATAAAATTTAATTTACATTTATGATCCCAGTTCCGTGTTTTTTTTAACTGGGATGAAAAAACGCTGAAATTTTAAATATATTTCTACTTCTTTTTTATTATTTTTTAATTAAAAAGGGTATTTAATCCCAGTTATAACACGCAACCGGGATTGAAAATCAGGTATTTTAAATAGTTTTTGTAGTAGTATGTAATAAATATAATTATTCAAATTTTTCAAGAAAATAAATTGTAAAAAAAAATTTACAAACGATTGGAAGCCCTCGATATTTGATTTCAAAATTACCGAGGGCTCTATTTATCTGTAATTATATTAAGTTATCAACAACTTGGTTTATTTGTATTCATTTAATATTACCGAGGGCTACATCCGTCAGTAATTATATTTAGTTGTCGAGGGTCTATTCCGTCGGTAAGGCCAAACTATTACCGAAAGTTAAATATCCAGTTAAATATTTAAATTACTGAGAGAAGAAGCCCTTGGTAACACCAAAATTTTCGTTGTCTAGTGCCCTCGATAATGGGTCTTTGTAAATTACCGACGGATTTTTGTTATTTACCGAAAGGCTTGATTCTCAATAATCACATAATTTCTTTTATGATACCAAGTAAAGAGAGAATATTTTGCATGTTTTTTTGTCTTTGTGAGAGGACATAAAATGTGCTCTCCATTATTTAATAGTCTGCTTAGCTTTGATCTCCTAAGGGATTCTGTTTTTTGCTGGTTTGTAGAAATGGATCATGGTGGTTTCTTGGTTTATTTGTTATGACAGTAATTGTTTGGTTTTCAAAGATCTTAATAAGGCCCTTGACGATTTGATTGTTACTTCTATCAATGATTGTTGTTTTTGAACAGATGTGTTAACTGTTAAGTTCCAGGCAAATAAAAGAGAACATTAACCCAATAACATTCACATTGATACTAAAATATGTACTTTCCAATTTTGGAAACATTTTCATTCTTAAATTCATTTTCTCATGTTATACTAACCATAACAACTCTACTCTAATAAGCTAGCTAGTTGTTTAGTTATAAGCTTTCAGCTATAATCCCACAGCTTTCAGCTAGGTTCACAGTTATTACCTAAAAATTCACATCTATCAGGTATAAGTTCATAACTATAAGATAGTTTTGTCAAACAGACACCAAATTTGTTTTCCTTAGTCTGTTCTTTTGATTTTTTGTTTCAGTACTACTATAAGGGGGTGGGGCTCCTGGTTTTGTTGTAATTACTGAATAATTCTTAGAGTAGGGTGGTTTGGTACTGAATAATTCTTACATAAAATGCTAGAACCAAGCATATTGATGTGAGGTACCACAAGATCAGGGAGTTGTTGGCATCCAAACAAATATTCCTTCAGAAGATTCACACTTCGGAAAATGCAGCTGATATGTTGACCAAGCCAGTCACCAGTAACAAGTTCAAACATTGTTTGGACTTGTTACATATTTCTCAGCATTAAGTAGAAACCACACACCCTAATTGTCAGGAAAGATTGTGCACAGAGGATCTTCACAGGGGTTTGATATTCGCCAAGGTGGAGATTGTTGAGTATGGCTCATAGGTGCTACAATAAGGCAAAGGGTCACATGGGTACGGGTTATGGGCCTTAGTGTAATCTGTTTTCTACTATATATGCTTGTACTCTGTAACCCTAATTAGCAAAAGAAATAATACGGAACTATAGCTGCTCTATAGTCGTAGACGTAGGCATTATTGGCCGAACTGCGTGACCAATTCTGTGTGTTCTCTCTCTCTTTCTCTTCTGTTTCTATTATTGCTGGTACAACAATTGGTATCAGATGGCGCTTAATCCTAGTGCGAAATTCGAAGTCACCCGGTTCGATGGAACAGGTAATTTCGGGTTGTGGCAGCAGAGGGTTAAGGATCTGTTGGCGCAGCAGGGTTTACAGAAGGCGTTGCGTGATGAGAAGCCGACAGACATCGCGGCCGCTGATTGGAGGGAGATGCAGGAGAAGGCCGCAGGTTTGATAAGACTTTACGTTTCGGATGACTTGATGAATCATATTCTGGACCTTACAACTCCGAAGGATGTCTGGGCTAAATTGGAGAGTCTGTACATGTCCAAGACGCTGATGAACAAATTGTTCACGAAGTAGCGTCTCTACAGCCTGAAGATGCAGGACGGCGGCGATTTGCAGTCTCATGTCAATACTTTCAACAACATCCTTGCTGATCTGACACGGCTTGGTGTGAAGGTTGACGATGAGGATAAAGCCATTATTTTGCTGTGCTCTTTACCGAGTTCTTATGACCACCTGGTGACCACTCTCACATACGGGAAGGACACAGTCACGCTGGACAGTATTTCTTCTACACTTGCAACACGCACAACGTCGCCAAAGTGTAGAAGAAGGTGGAGGAAGTCCAGGTGAAGGTCTGTTTGTGAAAAGTGATCAAGATCGTGGAAGAGGCAAGGGTAAAGCAGAGGGTTCTGGGAAGAAGAAGAGATTCAAGTCAAAGGACAGAAAAATAGCAGAATGTTTTGGCTGCAAGCAGATTGGGCATTGGAAGAGGGACTATCCAAACAGAAAAGGCAAAGGTAGTAGTTCAGCAAACGTAGCACAGTCGGATGGTTCTTGCAGTGAGGAGGATCTGCTTTGTGTTTCATCTACGAAGTGCACTGATGCATGGATTCTGGACTCAGGTTGTTCCTATCATATGACGCCGCACCGGGAGTGGTTCAGCTCATTTAAATCAGGCGATTTTGGTGTTGTCTATCTAGGCGATGATAAAACCTGTATCATCAAGGGAATGGGACAAATCAAAATTGCATTAGATGATGGTGGCGTGCGCATGTTGAGTCAGGTGCGGTATGTTCCAGAATTGAGGAAGAATTTGATTTCTCTGGGCACTCTTCAGGAGAATGGTTATTCATTCAAGTCTGATGGAGATAGAGACATCATTAGTGTCAGCAAGGGTGCAATGGTAGTGATGAGAGCAAGGAGAACTGCTGGAAACATCTACAAGCTGTTGGGAGGCACAGTTATGGATGATGCAGCATTTGTTGAATCTGATGATGATGCAACCAAACTGTGGCATATGCGTTTGGGACATCTCAGTGAACGTGGGATGATGGAACTACATAAGCGGAATTTGCTGAAGGGTGTTCGCAGTTGCAGAATTGGGTTGTGCAAGTATTGTGTTATTGGGAAACAGTGCAGAGTTCGTTTCAAGACCGGGAAGCACAAGACCAAGGGAATCTTAGACTATGTCCATTCTGATGTCTGGGGGCCTACAAAGGAGCCCTCCCTTGGAGGTTTCAGGTATTTTGTGACATTCACTGATGATTTTTCTCGCAAGGTCTAGGTCTATTTTATGAAACATAAATCTGAGGTCTTTGCCAAGTTTAAACTGTGGAAGGCAGAGGTAGAGAACCAGACAGGGAGAAAATTGAAATACCTCAGGTCTGATAATGAAACTGAATACACTTGAAGGGCTCTTGCTGGACCTTCAACCGGGGAGGTTCCAACCACCGGGGAGTCACATTGCTCCAGGGTCATGGGAATGGTGAGGAACCACTTATAAGTAAGACACCAAATCTTGAACCAAAACCTTAAGGCAATTGTTCTATGGGTCTTGCCACTTATAAACCTTCTCACCCTTCCCATCCTATCCAATGTGGGACTTCATCTCACACTTGAATACCCAACAATCTCCCCCTTCAAGTGTGAATACCCACACTTTTCCGGTCACTCCCCCTTGATCCACAAGTCCCTGCCGAACCATCGGCTCTGATACCACTTGCTGGACCTTCAACCGGGGAGGTTCCAACCACCGGGGAGTCACATTGCTCCAGGGTCTTGGGAATAGTGAGCAACCGCTTATAAGTAAGACACCATATCCTGAACCAAAACCTTAAGGATTTGGTTCAGGATGTGGTGTCTTACTTATAAGTGGTTCCTCACCATTCCCATGACCCCGGAGCAATGTGACTCCCCCGGTGGTTGGAACCTCCCCGGTTGAAGGTCCAGCAAGTGGTATCAGAGCCGATGGTTCGGCAGGGACTTGTGGATCAAGGGGGAGTGACCGGAAAAGTGTGGGTATTCACACTTGAAGGGGGAGATTGTTGGGTATTCAAGTGTGAGATGAAGTCCCACATTGGATAGGATGGGATGGGTGAGAAGGTTTATAAGTGGCAAGACCCATAGAACCATTGCCTTAAGGTTTTGGTTCAGGATGTGGTGTCTAGCTTATGGGCGGTTGCTCACTATTCCCAAGACCCTGGAGCAATGTGACTCCCCGGTGGTTGGAACCTCCCCGGGTTGAAGGTCCAGCAAGTGGTATTAGAGCCGATGGTTCGGTAGGGACTTGTGGATCAAGGGGGAGTGACCGGAAAGTGTGGGTATAGTGTGGGTATTCACACTTGAAGAGGGAGATTGTTGGGTATTCAAGTGTGAGATGAAGTCCCACATTGGATAGGACGGGATGGGTGAGAAGGTTTATAAGTGGCAAGACCCATAGAACCATTGCCTTAAGGTTTTGGTTCAGGATGTGGTGTCTAGCTTATGGGCGGTTGCTCACTATTCCCAAGACCCTGGAGCAATGTGAATCCCCGGTGGTTGGAACCTCCCCGGTTGAAGGTCCAACATTGTTGTATTTGGTTTAGTAAAGGAAGTAACACTCTCACTTCTTTGCTTTTTCTCAATAAAAAGTTTTCCTTATAAAACAAATTAACAAAACTGCTTGGTTATTAAAACTTCAAGTTATGAAAACAATTTATGGTTTTAGTCCCTAAAAGTTCAACATGTTTTGGTTTTAATCCCTAGAAGTTATTTTGACCGGGACTAGTCTTAAATTGTCAAACATTTTAGTTTTGGTCTCTTCCATTAGTAAAAATATGTTATTTGTTTGTGTGGCTAGCGGAACTTCACATCAACAGTCCATGTGGTTTAGGGTGACACCAAATAAGTGATAGGACGTGGATGATACAAATCCATAGACGCAAAATGGACACAAAATGATCCGATACGCCCGTACGCAAAATTTTGAGTTCGTGGGCCTGAATCATCCATGTCACATCACCTATTTGGCACTACTTCACATCATGTGATTGCTGGTATGGATTTTCATTAACCATGTTAGCAAATAACAGATTTTTACTAATTTGGTCCCTGACATTTCAAAAACCCAATTTGGTCCCTGACAATTTTAAAAAAGGAACAAAATAGTCCCTCCGTTACTTCCGTCTCCCCACGTTTCCGTTAAGACTAACGGAGGTTCCACGTGCAATCTTAAAGAACCAACTAAGTCCCTAACAAAATGAAAAAAGAACCAATTTGGTCCTTATGCAAAAAATTTCACCAGCAACAAAGGCAATCTCGTTGGTCAGAATATGCAACTGGCGCATCGCAAGAGCAAGAATCAAAGAAATCTCAAATATTGTAAGTACCGTGTTCAAGAACTTAGATATTTCTCAGGTTATCACATAAGTAGAATTTGCAACTTTTGACATGAATAAATACCGAGAAGTAAAAGTGATTATGTTTCACAACTTTTATATCAAAATATGAAGGCCAAGGAACCATGTTACAGGAAGGACATGATGCTGAAAGTAAGAGCAAGAGCCAAGCCAAATGGTTGAAGCAATTATCAACGTTGACTCAGAGATCTTTTGTGAACATGTCGAGAGACGTGGGGTACTACTGGATAAGGCTATCAATCTATATTGCCTTATCTTTGTGTGTTGGCACAATCTTTTTTGAAGTTGGCACAATCGTCCTGAGTTTTCTCATCTTCTTTATATCTGTCTTGATCTTATGGGCTGCATTGCCATTGTGGAGAGCTCCATAGTGTAACTATGAAACCTGTTCTACATTTTAAGGCCATTAATTATTGTTGCTGATTAAAATATTTATGCAGGGTGTAATGATGATGACTGCTGGCTATTTCCGTCAGATCCATGATCTTCCCAATGTCTTCTGGCGTTACCCAATTTCATACATCAATTATGGCGCATGGGGATTGCAGGTACCATTCTCAAACAAGCTACTGTAAATAAGGAGATTGCCTTTGTTGCTGGTGAAATTTTTTGCATAAGGACCAAATTGGTTCTTTTTTCATTTTGTTAGGGACTTAGTTGGTTCTTTAAAATTGCACGTGGAACCTCCGTTAGTCTTAACGGAAACGTGGGGAGACGGAAGTAACGGAGGGACTATTTTGTTCCTTTTTTAAAATTGTTAGGGACCAAATTGGGTTTTTGAAATGTCAGGGACCAAATTGGTCTTGTCGAAATTTGTCAGGGACCAATTTGGTCCTTCACTCTATTTGTTTGTGTGGCTAGCGGAACTTCACATCAACAGTCCATGTGGTTTAGGGTGACACCAAATAAGTGATAGGACGTGGATGATACAAATCCATAGACACAAAATGGACACAAAATGATCCGATACGCAAAATGGTCCCGTACGCAAAATTTTGAGTTCGTGGGCCTGAATCATCCATGTCACATCACCTATTTGGCACTACTTCACATCATGTGATTGCTGGTATGGATTTTCGTTAACCATGTTAGCAAATAACAGATTTTTACTAATGCAAGGGACCAAAACCAAAATGTTTGAAAATTTAAGGACTAGTCCCGGTCAAAATAACTTTTTTGGACCAAAACCAAAACACGCTGAACTTTTAGGGACTAAAACCATAAATAAGCCAAAAAAAAAAATATACTACTTTCATTTACCAGCATTGGAAGCTAGTAGGGAACAAGTTCAATCGAGAACAATGGTTCCAAAGAAGCAACATATATGGGCCTGTTTGATATATATCTGTTTTTCAGAACAGTAATTCAATTCTCAAAACAAGTTCTGTATTATTGTTTTAAAAACAAAATAATGAGAACACTGAAGAGTTGTTTTGGACTGTTTTGAGAGCAATAAAAAACACGGAGAACATCCCCTTTTATTAATGGCAAATTTGTAATATTAATGAAAACTGATGTAATATGAATGAAAACTGATGTATGCTTCTTTAATGGAAATGTGTAATGATCAACATTTATTACTACAGTATGTGTTGTAGCATGTTCTACAGAAGTAGGAGTGTTCTTACCACTACAGACGATAATTTATTTGGATTTATATATGGATGAAATTTAATGCCATTAACTTGTGCACATTATTAATAATTCCTACTCGTATGATACTGTATACTGTATAAGTTTTCTTTGTAGACTTTTTCTTGGTCTTTAATATAAAGATCATTTCCAATTTTCAATGACATTAATTAATTCTTTTTCACAAACATTCATATTTTCTCAATATTTTTTAAATTTCCAATAATAATTATACGGGTATTTTTGAAAAAGTATACGAAATATTTACATTTCCAATACTATTAACAATACTAACTAATTTTCTTAAAGGAAGTGAAAATTGGTCAAAGAGACTTATAATTAGGATCGGAAGGAGTATTTTCTAAACACTATTTATTACTCTTTTTTATTTACCCTTATTAAATATTTTGATTACTCCCTCCTGTCCTTTTTTTAAGACCATTTTGGGTTTTTATTTTGATTCTATTTATAAGACCTTTTGGGTTTTTATTTTAGTCCTATTTATAAGACCTCATCTCAATTTTCAATTGCATTTAATTACTTTTTTTTTCACAAACATCTCTATTAAGTCAACACTTTTTAGAGTTCCAATAATAATTATAAGGGTAGTTTTGAAAAAACATATCAAATTTTTACATTTCTAATGCGACTAACAAATTTAACCACTTTCCTTGATGGAAGTGAAAAACCCCAAAAGGATCTTATATATTAGATCGGAGGGAGTTTTTTTTGTTGTTGTTCAATAATGTATGAACTATCCAAGAAGACTTATGAAAGCAAAATTGTAATTTTATAATATTTTCTAAAAAAATTATAAAAATTAACTACTTTTATTGATATATGTTATTTGATCCAACAATTTGAGATCCAGAAGATCAAACTAAATCAATTATCTTATTTTTACTATTTTTTTGTTTAATTTATAATGTTTGTTAATTTTATTCTTCTGTCATAAATGTTTTAGATTTTTCACCTTTATAACCAAAAGACGTACGAAATCGACAAATATAAAAAATATAGAAGTGTAAATTAATCTTTTTTTTTAATAAATAACCAAATTAAAACTTAAAAATAAGATAAAGCATAAAGAAAACTTAAATGTAAATATTTTAAATTTTTTTCGTATTTATTAAAGAATTACAAATTAAATCAAATAATGTTTTTTTTTAAATGTGTTTTTAGAACAATTGACCAAACGATTTTCTTGTTCTTTTGTTTTAAAAACTATTTCTTAAGAAAATATTAACAAACCAATTTTTTTATTTATTTTTCTCAAAAACAATTCTTAAAAACTATTTTGCTCTCAATATCGGCTATCATCTATTAAAAAAATGACCAAGGCCAAAAAGAAAGTAATAACTATAATAAAATAATTCATATATATATATATATATATATATATGAAAGAAAATCTTTATTAAGAAATTGAAAAGAGAACAAACCTCTGAAGAGGAACAATCACTCTAAACGATAAATGCAAAACATCTCAAAAAAAAAAAAAAAACTAAAAAACTAAAAAATCGCCACAAAAAGAGACACACGAAAAACAACAAAAAAAAGTAGAAAAGGCGAACAAAAATCAATTACTGAATCCACTCAACCCTATGCCGGTAGGCATATGCCACAAAAGAAACAAATTTGTTTGCATTAATCATAATTTTAATTCAACCCATTAATCAAAACGGTAAGGGCTTATAAATTTCATTAACGCCTGTGTGTATATATATATATATATATATATATTCAATCATGTAACATGTAACTAATCTCTGATATATAACTATCTAAAACATCATCCTTGATAGCAAACAAAACTTGATCTCAAATTGTTAGTGCTACATTCAGCACCTATAGTAATAATAACCTAAGCCTCTTGTGCTTATAAGTTACATAACACAAGATCATGCATAATGTTGCAATAGTTCTAGCTATTATTTTTATTGACCTCGTGCATTCTCTCCCTTCTCATTTCCATAGTTGTATCCACCTTTTCTCGATGATCAGTGAAAGTGAAAATGGCACCCTCTTCTTCCTTGGCATGTGCCCTCATATTGTGATTCAAAAGGAAATGGCATTGGCTACTAGAAAAGCCATGTACATGACCAACTATGAACCTTCTTTCTCCATTGTTATCTTCATCATCTTCAGCTAGTAAATGGGGTGGTGGATATTGCTCCAAATCCTCTCTTTCCCATTCATCAATATCCAAGGCACATTCAACATTGCTTGCACCTGCCATTGCCAAGGCTTCTAAAGAAACCAACATCATCAAATGTTGCTCACTAAAAACAAATGAATTCCTGTTTATTCAGAACAGTGTGTGCCTCAGATTGTTAAAAGATGTTTAATTGTTTTGGTTGTATATATGTTTGTGTGAATCGTAAATTATATACATACATACATATATATATATATATATATATATATATATAGATAGATAGATAGATAGATGAGAACCATATATAATAATGACAACCAATTTTTTTTCCTTGATATTTTCATGTGATTGTATGTATAAAAGTCAAAACTCAAAAGAGAGGTACGGTCTATCCGTCTATGGTATAAGTATAGAAACTAACATCGCTTAGCTTGTTCACACTTTGAACCACTACTTTCTATGCAAAAGTAGAAGATTGGTCTAAAATAAATAAAATCAATCAAAAACTCATTATTTTATACTTTTTTTTTCCCAATTCCCATACTCTCTACTTTTAACACACACAAATAACACAAAATGTTAAACATGTAACATGTTGTCATAAGTATAACTTAATTATATCGCAGGAATGTTCAAAAAGGTACAATACACTCGTGAGCATCCTAGTCAGTCTATTTTTCTTAACCCCAAGATTGAATATGCTAGTGAATCACATGACAAGAACAAAGTTGGTAGGTAATGGGTGATTGAAGCAGTGATGTAATTGCAAACTCTTTTTTTTTTTTTTTTTGGACGTGGAACTATGAGCTGATGTAATTGCAAACTTAATTCCTGATGGACTGTCATCACTTTTTCCTCCTAAGATATTTATTTTATCTTAAGTAACGCCGTTCATTCTACTAGTCAGTTCATGCATGCATGTTTAATTTAAGATGCTTTCATGGGTTAGTTCCTGTTTTCATCCTTTTTGTGTTTCCATGATTTTATGTGTGAGTATTGGCTTTTGTTTTTGTACTACATGTGGGGTGATTTTGAGTATATCTTATACTCTTCATCCGGTTTAATGAATTTCCTCTTTCCCGATAAAAAAAATGCTTTCATGGGTTAATTAAGTTTTTATTCGTGTAAATAGATTTAATTTTGCATTTAATCTTTAGAAGTGTTTTTTTATGTTTTAGTTCTTACAAATTTTAAAGTTTTAAAATTAGTCTCATAGTTGATTCCGCGTTCAACATTGAATTGGCATATGAAATTTTACATCATTACTGTATATCATTGACTTTGCAAAATAATTTTCTCTATTTTCTTTCCATATTTTTCTTCTATTTAAAAGAAAAAACACATTTTCCCATTGTTTGTAAAAAAAATTTAAAAAACCACGTGTAACACGTGATACGTGTGCTAGGTGAATAATGTTAATGTGGACTTTCATCTACTATGTTAGCATTTAACAAAATCAAGGAAATGAAAGAACTAATTTCAAAATTTTAAATTTTGAGCTAAATTAGTCATTTGGTCTCTTATCGTATTTTTCATTATCAAATCGGTTCCTCACGTTTTTTTGGTATAATACTGGTTACTCACATTTTTTTTACTATCAATTTAGTTTTTGAGTCATTTGGCATCATACTGGTTATTCACAATTTTTTTACTATCCATTTGGTTTTTGAATCATTGTTCATTCTACTTGAACCAATATGATTTTCACATGTGTCATTTCTCTCTCCAACAATGCAAATAATGCAAATGTGGATCAATATATATATATATATATATATATATATATATATATATATATATATATATATGATATGGACACGTAAAGAAAACCACAACAAATTAAAGACAAATTTATAGCAAAAAAGATGTGAATAACCAATGTGATAATAAAAGATTAGGTAAAAGACTGAAACCTATAAAAAAATATTAAAAAAAAAACCTTACATAAACTAAACATTAAGTCATAATGATTCCTTGTACGGTCAAACTCTTTGCTGAATTAAGACCAACGGCTATTCAAAAAGAATGAGTTCACCAACGTGGGTTGGTCAAGTGGTAGCTCACTTGGTCCCTTAACCAACTGGTCTCGAGTTCGAGCCTTGGGTATGGAGCAACCCCCGCTGGGTTGGGTCGGACCGGATGAGTCAGATTATGGGTAAACCAGATCCGGATACCGATTGGTGTGTAAAAAAAAAAAAAGAATGACTTCATATTTGCATGCATGATAAACCCGTGAATCTACCCCTTCATCCTTTTAGCAGCCTAATGAACAATGTATACAAGGATATATATACAGAGAGAGAGAGGATAATGTACCCTCCATACGTTTTATATAGTTCTTATTAACAAATCATTTGACAACAATTTCTCTAAGCTAAAGTCTAAACAAGAAGTACAACGTTAGCAAGCAACAAGAATGAACGAAGTTTGAGGTTCCAGAATGGGGAGGAGTGGATGAAAATGAAGATGCGAGAATGGGCTAAAGCTGTTGCTTCAAACAATGAGTTAATAACTACATTGAGTTTATTTGGCTACACTAACTTATTGCATACCAATATGATAAATCATATATATATAGTTTATGGAGTTAGTAAGAAATTTGTTGAATTATTTGGTGGAAAAAATAAAATTAAGGGGCAGATATCATAGTATTTGAAAAAGATTATGAATTTTAAAAACTAAATTTATAAGTAAATTAAAGCTTATTGTACTCGGTTTTCAATACATTAAATTAAATGTGGACTTCTGAATTCAAATCTCTGCTGCTTTTTTCCTAATATCTTCATTAAAAAATAAAATAAAAAAAACTTTGCCTGCAAAAGAGATAAAATATTATTTATATTTTTATTCGTATATTTCTACGTATTATGAGAGTAAGGCAAACAGTTATATGGATACACTGCTTCACTCGTAGACGCTTTTCCAAGTTTCGCAAAAATTTTATGGGAGTTGTGTCTGGAAGTGGGCGATAAATTTTTGTATTTCTATGACGACAAGCTCTACGCCATCCATGAAAAAAAAATATAAAACAAGATCTCAGTTGTTTAATAACTTAACAATAAATTAAAATATTAAATTAAATATTATTAAAAATATAATAACCATTGAATATGGTAAATAGATTGAAAAAATATAGAAAAATAAATGGAGAGTATATGTATCAATTCATTATGAATTCCCTAAATATTATTTTGGAGCTAACACGAAATCTTGAACTAATAAAGAGCTTCCTAAAAATTCTCTTCGAATGTGGTTAGTCACTTGGTATTTATCAGTATTTTTAGTGTTAATTATTATTCTCTCCGTGTGAAGTAGTATATTTTATGGTTATGCTCGAATTTTAAGAAATAATTAAATAATATAAGAATTTGGAGTATTTTGACTATAATATACCCCTATGTTATTATTAATAAAGAGAAAAAAATATTGGAGATGAAAAAAATGTTGTGATAAATAAGGATATAGTTGGAAAAAACAGTATTAATTATGCATTGGTTTTGTAAAAAAACAATACATATAAAACAAGCCAGACACCTCTAACTCGTAAGTTGTTCACCCTATACACTATTATTTCCTTTCCCTTGCATTACAACCTTAAGAAATACCTTTTGATCTGTGCATGTCTTGTGATTAGTGTGGTGGAGTGTGAGAACAAGTTTATGGTACTGTTGTGTTCATTAGTTGAATTGAGTGTATACACTTGAGCCAAACACTTGAATGATAGGCAGGAATGTGTGCACTTATCGTTGATCATTGTATTATGTTAGAATTTGTTTTTTCTTTCCAATTTTTTGATTAATTAACATGCTTTTGATGTGAATGTTATGTATAAAGAATATTAGTTGTTTCCTTTAGCTTGAAAATATGTTCGAAAATTGGTTGGGGTAGCTTGTTGAACTGATTTTTGTTTTGCCTGGGACATGCAAAATGCTAAGTTTGGGGGAGTATTGAGAGTCGTCCAAAATATGATATATTTCCTTGATATTTATTCCCTTTTAACTTATGTTTGGTCTTGTTCTCCTAAGTGTTTGATATATTTTGATTAGTTTTTGAGTCCATTAGCTTATGAATGTATTATCATGTTTTCAGGTGGTGTTTTGCGGCCTAAATCTAAGGATCACGGATAAAGGAACATCAAGGGATGATTTGAGCCTCTAAAAAGGAGCGAAAACGACAAAAACAACGAGTTGGGTGTCAGTCTGGGCACCTGGGCGCACATACCTCGCACCCAGACGCAATTTGGCACTAAATAGAATGTTTTCACGCCTGGGCGTGGCTAGCGCCCAACCGCCAGTACTGTGCGTTTGGGCACGAGCGATAGCATCGAAACTGATTTTTCGCGTTTTTTTTATGACTTTTGGATATCCCAAGGTATATCATTTGGCAATTATTTTAGAGATAGAACTTGTGGGCGAAAGAAGGGAAACTTATAGAAGGCTTAGGAGAACACCAAGCAAAGCTAAGGATTGATTATATTCTCGAAGAAAGGGATTCCAGAGAGATGATCAAGTCTTGGCAAGGCTTCATGGCACCTATGAGGTTACTCTTTCTCTTTTGCTTTTCTTTGTTTATCATGTATAGCTAAATTTCCATTAGGGATATGGTGGATTATTTGAGATGAATTAGTGATATGCAACCTTGATTTTATATGAATTTCTCGGTTATGTTAATTGTTTGATTATGTGCTTTAAGTTATTCATAGAATTGGTCTCTCTATGATTTGGTAATTGCTTGGACCTTCAATTGGGAGATTAGTGATTGATTTGACCCTATTATTAAAGTTTTTAATTTCACAACCCGTAGAAATAATTTTGGGAAATTATATAACATTTATAATTCTAGTGTTTTTATTCAAATAGTTATTGGTTTAGGACTCGCTTAAGGGATTAAGGGGTATAAACTAATAATACAAAGTAAGTGGCTTGAGGAATCAAGTATTTACTTCCTATGAAATTGTTGTTAACACAGGAAGAATTCATATATTTATCTAAGGTTGTTATAATTCTATCAATGAAACCATGTTCATAGCTTTTCAACGTTTAGAATCCGATCAAACTTTATTCTTAATTTTCCATATTTTTGCAAACTCAAATCAATATAAACCCTTTAATCATTTTCCACACGTAAAACTATGTTAGGGTGTGAATTTTTTAAATTAACTAATGCTCGTAGGATCAACACTCTACTTTATTTATTATATTACTTGTATTATCCGGTATACTTGTAGGTGTTCTAACAAAAATTAAGTGTCTCGTTTTCTTAAATGATTATCCATTATAAAAGCTATCTCTGAAGCTCTGTCTATCATTGGCTTTCATCTCATTATTGTTTGAGCAAACAGCTTTAGCCCATTCCCGCATCTTCATTTTCACCCACTCCTCCCCAATCTCGAACCTCAAACTTTATTCATTTTTCTTAGCCTTAGCCATTGCAAAATCTTCAACTGATGACGCTGTTTCTTCCACCCTTAAAAAGCTACGTTGCACTTCTTGTTTAGACTCAAAGAAATTGTTGTCAAACGATTTGTTAAGATATAAAACGTACGGAGGGTACATTAAACTATTTATACATATAATATGTAATAGTGTTATAAATATTGTTCATTTTAGGCTGCTAAAAAGATGAGAGGGCTTATCATGCGTGTAAATAAATAGTCATTTATTATGAAAAACCTTTGGTCTTAATTCAGCTAAGACTCTGACCGCATAAACGTTTTGAGAAACAAATATAGAATATTGAATAGTCAGTAGTATAGAATTATTATTATTATTATTATTATTATTATTATTATATATCAATGTGAACAATATAATTGTATCTTACCCTAAGCAATGGGGTATATTAATCTCAATAGGCCACAAATTAAACAGAGGAAAGCCTCTCAAATTAAACATGCATGCATGATATACAAGAGCAATAATATAAGCAAGTCAAAACTTTGGACAACTAACCAGTAGAATGAAAGGCCTTATTCAAGATATTATGAATATCATGCTTAAGGAAAATAACTTTCTAATGTACCTTAATGACTTGACAAGAGGACTTGTGACATGACAGGCCTCCAAGTTTAATTTTCTACAATCATTTAATTTTATGTTAACATAATTTATGTTAATAATGAACAATGTAAAAAGTAAAACTATATGTCAAGATGTAAGTATAAAAAAAATTAATTATGGCGATTTATGTGTCTCATATGAAATTAATCTTAGTACAACAGTCAGATAATATTCTTGATGCATTAAAAGTAAATCTAATTTTAAGTTTAAATACATTTTTGTCATTTATATTATATATCTTGAAATTTCACTTAAGTCCTTTATTTATTTATTTTTATTTTTTGTTCCCATTTTTTTTAAAAGCATTCAATTTGCTCTTTCCATTAGCTCTATGATAATTTTGAGATTTTATTGTCGATTTTTGCATATTTTTTCAACGGAATTTGAGTTTTTTATCGGAACTTATCTTTTAGTGTTGGGATTGTAAGCTTCATGTCTTCGATGTTGATGCTAAACCCCATCCCCTTCGTAGATAGTTTCCCATGAGCTTTACGATGGTTTATGGCGTTCTTTTACTTATAGATACGAAGGTCTTACATTATATAGACTCCCTACTAGACTATGGTGGATATACTATTTCAGCTTTCATAGTAGTTTATCTCGTTTACACTCGTTGTGGGTTTTGATTGCCATTCGACTTGTGCCTTACGTCCGGTTTTCGATCCTGAAAAGCATCACATCCCACCTTATTTTGAGGTTGTATGTTTTATTGCTATAAATCCACTTTTAAAATGTGTGTTGTATCCAAACAATATTGCCCAAATTATCCACCAAGTAAATAACAATTTTGTCTTTATAATTCTAGTTTCAAATATATGCTTAACTGACATACCTTATTTTCAATCATTTCAACATTTCCTTTTATCCAAAAAAAATCATTTCAACATTTCCTACTTTTTTCATGTGCAAAAAGCTTTTATGACAAGGCGTCTTCTCTTTCTATGTTTTTCTATCAGTCAATTTAAGTTTAATATACCAACTTGTCATTCCATTATACATAAAAAAAATAAAGATTCCCTTAAAAAAAAAGATAGATAATAAAGAGGGAGGTAAATATTCTTATGTGATAATAAAATGAACATACCGTACTCCAACGCTAAGCGAATGTTGTTTTTGTACTCTAACAAAAACAATGATGAAGAGCTGAAAAAGTCGCAATTCCATTAAGAACCTCTTGCATGCTTACGTATATAACGTATTACAACATACTCTTGAAATATGTTTACATTGATATTCATGCATTGATATCCATGCTAATTTATTTAGTTTTCATGTAAAATTATTGTATAATTACAGTGCAAATAAGATTTTAACTTTATTCGTTTGGGAATAAGGATGGTGAAGAAGAGGAAGATGAAGATAGACACAACATGATAGTTAGGCTAACCACTTGGATATCATTGTTTTTTATAAATTAAAAAAAACATTGGGAAATATTCAACGTTATAGAAAATACTTAATGCATGCGTTTGATATGGGTTTTGAAAAATACCTCAGTCGTCGCATATACAACAGGTTGATCTTCCCTCCTGCTGTAAGCGTGATCACCAAAAAATCCTTCCTAAATGTTAGATAAGAAGTCTTTTACCTCCTTCAATCTTGGAAGAAGATGACTCGTGCAGGACATATTTTGACTCGATCGAGCAAGCCACCACCTTAAACATTTTGTGCACAACATCTCCATCCATTGCCTAGATAAAACTCAGTTTCTCATTGTGTTATAATTTTTGGTTTATTTATCTTTTTAGTCCAGAACTTAAGGCTCTTTTGGAATTGGTTCTTAAACTTTTTTTCATGATTTGAGTCCCTTAACTTTGCTCAAATTTTGGAAATGGTCCTTTCATCAATTAAGTGGTGATATGATCGATAATATGATACGTCACCTTCGCTACGTCACTTAAGTACCCGATGATGTCACGTGAATTTTTTAAATTAAAAAATTTTAAATTTATTAAAAATAAATAAAAATTGTATTTATTTTAAAAGAAAATCGAATCTTTAAATAAATTATAAAAGAAAAATATTTTTTTAATAAAAAAAATCATGTAGTGTCCCGTGACTCTATATAACACGTCACTCTCGTAGATACTATGAACTTGACGTGCGTGACATGTCGTCGGCTATATCATCACTTAAAATGACGAAAGGACAATTTCCAAAATTTGAAATGGGCCCAAAAAGTCAGTCATGGGACCGAAAAGCAATTTCCATCCAATGAAGGAAGGGGTGTGATTGATTCAACATCTCAAACCCTAGGTAGCACAAGCGAAAAACAAGGAACATATGAAGAAACGGGAAACGGGAAGACTAAAGGACGACGGTGAAAAAGAAACAAAAGAAGAAGACGGGTGAGAGAAAAGGTTAGGGTGGAGAGAGAAAAAAAAAAAAAAAAGAGCCAAGAATTTTGTTTCTAGATATCAATAGGAATCTTGTTGGCATCAATATGGATACAACCGCCACTTCTACGATTTGTTGCCGCCTGAATCTAGGAGAGGACCAATTTTCCATAAGCATGCGTCACATCAAAATCAAATCCGAGGGCAAAGACGATGAAGTGTATTTGGTGGGCGGTGCAATTTATGACCTCAGCCGGAAGGATGATTGGATTGATCCCATCAGCCAACCTGGCTGGGTTAACTATTCCGACAAAGTCTACAAGTTCGACCACAGCAAAATCCGCATTCTAATCAGTTGACATCATGATAATGGCATCAACGTTTCTACCAAAGATGTCCTAATTCCTTTACCCAATACCCTCAAGGGCCCTAAATTTCCATTGGTGGCTAATCTTAACTATACCTTGTACTTAATCAATACTCTAATTAGTATTATTAATAGACGCAATTGAAATTATAACATACAACAAGTGGCAAGTAAATATTTATTTGTTTAGATTGTGCGGTTGTTTAAATAAGCTAAGCTAAATTCTTTTCTCTATCACCACTGAATATTATTAGTTTCTTTGTCTCAAAACGTTTCTTGTACAAAACAAAATGTTGTTTCACATTGCACTCCTTATATATACAAAAACAACTTCGCTTCACAATTATATTTGCTGTTAGCTACCATCTTAACTACACATATTTACTACTATTTATTATATATATATATATATATATAAATTATTATAAATTATTGTATGATGTATTCTCTTAATGATACCGTACTCCAATGCTAAGCGAATCTTGTTCTCGTACTCCAACAAAAACAATGATGAAGAGCGGAAAAAAGTCGCAATTCCATTAAGAACATCTCATAATTGCATGCTTACGTATACAACGTATTACAAAATACTCTTGAAATATGTTTACATTGATATCCATGCTAATTTATTTAGTTTTTCATGTAAAATTATTGTATAACTAGCTCTTACCCTGTGCAATGCACGGGTTGTTGATATTAAATTTTTTTTATATTAAATATTTTAAATTAAATATTATTATTATTTTCATTATAAAGTAAAAATTATTATTAAACAATAACAAAAATAATTATAAAAAAAGGATTATTCAATATACTTTATTATTATAAATCAAAAATTATTATTATTATTTTGATTTTTTTTGTTTGATGGTATTATGAGAATAATTAATGATAAATCATAATATCCCTTATTTCATTGGACATGAATTCATTGGAAGATAATGACGGTTCGTTTTTTAATATTATAATTATTTATGTATAGATCAATATTAAATTAATGTATTCCTTATTTAGTTGATCGATAATTAACATGTTTTATTAATTAGAGTGAAATCAAAATTAAACTTTTTTATTTTTATCCTGTGTAATGCACGAATTATTAATATTTAAATATTTTAAAGTAAAAATTATTATTAAACAACAATAAAAAATGAGCTTGTTGAAAAATTTTGTACTTCCTTATATAAATAAAAAATAACATTTTTTATCTGAGATTTTAATTTCCCTATTTATTTAATGGATAAATTAACATTTTTTTACATGATTATTAACTTTATTATGATGAATCAAGAGTAAAACAGAATTAGATCTTCCTTATTTATTTAATATATAAATTAATATTTTTATATGATTATCAACTTTATTATGATAATTAAAAACAAATCAGAATTAAATATTTTGATCTTTTTTGTTTAATGGTATTATGAGAAAATTTAAAGATAAATTGGAATATCCACTTTTTCATAAAACATGAAGATAACATTGAAATTGTTATTTTTGACTATCTTGGTTAACACATTGCATTTTATTATGAATATAATGTTGGCTCTTTTTTTATATATATTTAATATTATATTTGTCTATGTATAGATGAGTATTAAATTAATGTATTCCTTATTTAGTTGATCGATGAATTAACACGTTTTATCATGATATTATGATTAATTATTAGAGTGAAATGAAAATTAAACTTTTTTATATTTTTTTTGTTTGATGGTATTATGAGTACATTTAAAGATAAATCAAAATATTTTCTATTGCATAAAACATGATAATTTAGCATATTTTAAATATAATTATCACATCTAATATAAAAAATTATATATAATTAAACCAAAATTATACATTCTGGTTTTTTTCATTGGATAATATTATAAGATATTTCTTATATTTATTTGATGGATAAATTAATATTTTTTTACCATTATTATTTTTTAATATAATTATCACATTTATTATTATTATTATTATTATTATTATTATTCATATTTAAATATTTTGATCTTTTTCATCATTTATCTTATCTCATGACAAAAGTGGAAAAATCATAAATAAATCAAAAAACATTGTTTCTTGAAACAGGCAAGAGACTCACCAAAATTATTTCTCACCACCGGAATACGATCAGGGTATTTCTTCCTAATCTTAGGAGTCTTAGCCCTTCTATTCTTTGAAAAGAGAAAAGGATCAGTTATTTGCATATTCTTTCAACAAAGAATAATCAAAGTAAGTATGTATGACAACTTACCAAAATTAAAAAAAAAAAAACTTACCAAGGTCATGCTCTTGTTTGAAGTAACTCATTGCTGTCATTCTTCCTGAAATTAGCATTAAGCAAAAGTCAATTAAAAGTATAACAAAATATGCATCATCTAATAAGTAATTCATCAAACACTCAAAAATCAAAATTAAGATCTCTAAGTAGAGGAATAAACAAAAGTCAATTAAAAGTATAACAAAATATGCATCATCTAATAAGTAATTCATCAAACACTCAAAGGGTTAGGGAAGAATTTGGAGAAGAGGAATGAGGAAAAAATAAAAATAATAAAGAGAATTTGGAGAAGAGAATTCTTAGAATTAGATAGTGTGATGTCCTAGACGGTGAGGTCCTCCAAGGGTTAGAGAAGAAGACCTTCAAAGGAGCCTCTGCCTAGGGTTTCTGTGTGATGTTTGGTGGGAGTCCTCAAGTGGCTAGAGAGAAAGCCAAGAAATAACCCTAATCACTAGTGTGTGAGGGTGATAATTAGGGTTAGAGGACGTACCTGAGCCCCATGTAGTACGGAGCTACTTATAGGGGGAGTTGGTTGCCCTAATGGGCTTGCTTTAGGCCCAAGTAGGGCCAGCCTGTACTGAGCCATGAGTGGATGAGTTGTCCTTGTGGATAAGGTGAGACACGTCATCCTGTCCTTGGTATCGGATTCTGTGGGAGGTGTCGGACTCTGGGAGGTGTCGGACTCTGTGTGGTGTCGGACAAGGAGGTCGGACCTTGGTAAGAGAATGAGGTCGGCCCGTGCCTGATGTCTGTTCGGTCGTTGAGCTTTGAACTCAGCCAAGCACACAGGGGGCTTCCTGAAGAGTCCTTTAGGTCCTTAGTGAGGGTTACGTGGAGCTCGGCTAGGCCGAGTCTATTGGAAGTCAAGCTTTCCCAAGGACTTCAAGTGCAATCATTATATGGTTTTGATGATAACAAACTCAAACTTCTCAAGTTCATATCAAGTGCAATCACAAGCTCTTCATCATTCAAGTCCAAGCTTCAAGTTGAAGAATCAAGCAAATGAAGTTGAAGGCTCAAGCAAATAGAAGAACTTTTAACCCTTTCCCTTAGGACATCATGTAAGGTAATGAAGTCAAGGTTTATATTATGTTAAAAGGCCAATATAAGTTTTTCTAAAATATATTTTTCATATAAAAGGAGAAGAAAAAGAAGTATTGTGAAAATCAGTTTTTCTATCTTAGTTTTGATGAAAATACTTGATGTTACAAAACTCTGAATATTTTTATGTATGCAAGAGAGAGTAATCGATTACTTGCCTAAGTTAATCGATTAACTTTGTTGCATCATAGAAAAATCAGAGAGGTTGTAATCGATTAAATGAATCTTGTTAATCAATTACTTTCTGTATGAGAGTAATCGATTGCCTGACTCAAGTAATCGATTAAAATTGTTGCATCATATATTTTCCTGAGACAAAGTAATCGATTACATGCCTTGTAGTAATCGATTACATGATGCTGCATCATATAAAAATCAGAGGCTCTGTAATCGATTATTAGAATAGTGGTAATCGATTATATGTGTTGCATCATACATTAAACAGAAGTGAAGTAATCGATTACATGCATGTGATAATCGATTACTGGTTTTTCAAATGAATTTCAAAGTTTCTATTTTTAAAGGGATAATCGATTACCTCCCTGAAGTAATCGATTACCTCAAGTTTTATTGAAAAACGTGTCAAAATCATTTTGATTTATTTCCTGATTTGTTTTTACTTAATTGATTCTGATTTATTTTCAAAATTCGAATTTGATTTTATTTTTGAAAATATTCCTTTTTCGTTTTAAGAATCAAATCTTTGTTTTATTTTCTAAATCTTTTTATTTGGTTTTGATTTTAAAACTTAAATTATTTTATTTCCAAAATCGTTTTTGATTTGATTCTGATTCTATTTTCAAATTCAAAATTCAAATTTCAAATCTTTGGTTTTAATTTTTAAATCTTTTATTTTATCTTTTGATTTGTTTTTGATTTCAAAAGTAACTCTATTTATTTGTCTTTCAAAATCACTACACTTCGACAATTTTGTTTTTCAAGAATCTGATATTCACGCTCTTTCTCTTCTTCTCCATTATTCTCTGTTCTTCACGTTCAGATATTTTTTTTAAGAAAACAAAACCTTGTGTTGGCCTTGTAACACTTTATATCGACTTCATTATCATAGAGCTTAATTGTTGTATCTGTGTTGCTTAGAACACATAATTGTTAGAGTGGCTTTATTGTTGTATCAGCACTATTGAGAGTGCACTATAGGTCTTGTACCAATCACTCATACCGTAACCATTTGTGTAAGGGGTGTGTAACCCTTAGTGACTAGGGAGTGAATATCCTAGTGCGGACGTTCTGCGTTCGTGGTTGTAGGGTGAGGAACCCTTTGTTGTGTGGGTAGTGCTAGACGAACGGTGGGTCACCTAGTAGTTAGGCTATCTGGAAATCTAGGAAAGGTTTTCCTAGTTGTGTATCGAGGTCCCTGGCGAAAGGAGGTTCCTAGTAGCTTGCGGGGCGCTCTGGTTGTACTCGGGGACGCGAGGCGTCTTGGTTTAGTGAAAAGCTCAAGCGAGTCGTTTGGGGACTGGAGTAGGCCGGGTTTGCCGAACCAGGATAAAATCTCCGGTGCAATCTCTTCTATCCCTTATCTCTTTTATTTTCCGTTGTTATATTTATTTGTTGTGCATCAAAGCGATTATTTTCATAATAATTAATTTAAAGGATTTTAAATTAATTAGCGCGGTAACATTGTTTTCGTTGTTATTATTTTAATTCGTATCCGCGCATATTAGTTTTCATAATAGTATTAATATTATTCGCTTAAGCGCAATCGATTTTCAACATTATATTGTTTTCCGCTGCAAAATCTCTTTAAGTTTGTTGAAAAAGTTTTAAAGCGAATATTTTCCAATGTTTTCGTAAACACCCAATTCACCCCCCCTCTTGGGTGTCGGCTGCCAATCCTATCAATAATTCTAACAATTGGTATCAGAGCTTCGTGCTCTGGTAAAGGCCTAACAGCCTGAGTTAAAGATCCGTTGTAGATTGGCAGCGTTGCGATATTTTATTTGTTTTTAATATGGAGGGATTTTCATTCGATGATGCACCATTTTTTGATGGAAATAATTTTCACTATTGGAGTGCTAGAATGAAAATATTTTTACAATCTATCAGCATTCGTTTATGGAATGTTGTTGTTTATGGTTTTGATGAATGTGACACCCTTCTCGGATTACCCAAATATAAACTAATAAATAAGCTTTTATATTGGATAATATATATGGACTTGTGAGTGTTAAGAAAATAGGTAAATAAAATTTTCTTTTAAAGCGGGTGCACGAATCGTCACTTGAAAGTCTTGGAGAACAAAGTCTATATTATCTCAAAATCATTTTATCGAGTTCGGCGATTTCTAAAACCTTTTCGCAAATAGAGTAACATTCGATCTTTTAGAAAATATCTTTGTATCAAGTAGCTTAAGCTACCCTTGCTTTGTACGATAGAACTGATACCATTTATAGCCGAGCTCTTAAACAGATTAAATCAGAGTAAGCGGAAATTACTGGACTATGCAACTGATAGAATATAAACATAGGTTTTCATAGATATAGAGAATCATAAGTACATAGCCCATGAGTAAAGTCTCCAAGTTTCAAAATATACAAGTCCATCATCAGATCTATATAACAGTGTAACTACAAGCCCTAGAGTGCTCCAAAAGTATATCTACAATATATATACATAACAAAATATATAACTCTAGGAATAGTCACATAGATCTGGCAGCATCAGATGGAGCAGTAGTAGCAGTAGTCTCCCAAAAGTAAAAGTAGTAGTAAGATAGTAGCAACATCATCATCACAGCAGCAGCAGCAGCAAATCTCATCCACAGCCTCCACACATCGGATCCTCCGACCCACATCATACACCATATGCATGTACCTAGGGATCATCGTCCCTCCATTCACTCTCAGTAGAATGCACGACAGGCTCGCCTCCACTCTCATCCTCCACCGGATCCTCCTCAATCTCATCCGAGGGAGAGTGTACCCTACCACTGGGTACCGGGTCAGGTGATGGTGAAACCCTGACTGGGCTCCTCGGATCATATAGGGGAGTCTCCTCGCGGACGACCCTCGAATAAAAAGGGTGAGAGCGGGTAGGTCGAAAACGAAAACTATGGTAAGAGCGAGCTGGTCGCGTGGGAGGTGGTCCATGGTAAGTGTAAAACGGGGGTACATGCATAGTGTATATGATGGGAATCCTAAACCTACGAGGACGGAATCGTATCAGCGGGTTCGGGTGGTAGAAGGTAATCTCTACCTCCCCCTCGAACACCGCGCGATGGTCCTCATAGATCCATATGCCACTAAGAAGTGGCCGGATCTTGATGCAAGCAATGTAACGAGACATCACCTACAAGGGCATAGGGGTAAGCAATTCTATACACATAATCAATAGAGAATAAATTATGCAACATAAATATGTAACATGCATCAATTAATATCAATCACACTTAACACTTAGCAAGTAGGTTATGCACATAGGATGCTCACACTTAATTCAGTCATAACAGTTTATTTGAATGAATGGCATGATGCATGACTTTAGCTCTCAAGCCTATCTCCATCATAATACTATGTCACTCTCTGACGTCCATCCCTGACAACCCAACACTCAACAGTGCGTTGTATTCCTAGGTATACAACCATTCGTACATTCACCTAGAATGTACACGACAAGCTTGGTATCCATGCCACCCGAGCATATCCCGTCATCCAAACGGATCGTCATCCAAACGATATATCCATATCGGCATCCACTAAGCCGACCATGTCAACAACGTGTCATCAAGCAAGCGTATTGGCACTCCCAGAGGCCCTCCACATGTTTAACAAACATGAAATACGTCCTACCATCCAAACTCCAGAATGAATGCATTTTATCTTTTAGACTTAAGGGAAGTTGATTAATACTTTACAGGCCACCTAGGCTTATTTTCTTTATCAAAAAGGACCGTCACCAAACGATCTTTTTGTATTAATCAATTTCTCTAAGTCTTGATCCCTTGGACTATTATTAATAATTCCTTAATTTAATAAGTTAGAATTGAAAATGGTGTTTTCAGGTTCTGAACAATTTACTCGAGTAAACTTCAGGACACTCGAGTGTTACTCAACTTTTCCAGATTACTCGAGTGTTCTTAAGACTACTCGAGTGTTCATGACTTTCTGAGGATTTGGGTTTTCAATTCAACAATTTACTCGAGTAGTTCATGGGTTACTCGAGTGTTCTTGAACATTTCCAGAATACTCGAGTGACCTTGAATGACTCGAGTGTTTGACCTAAACTTGTCCTCAGGTCATTCTCGATACTCGAGTACCAAACAAAATACTCGAGTGTTCTTGTTCATTTTACATTGTTTTGAAAGCATTTTACTCGAGTACCCTGCCTTTTACTCGAGTGTTTCGTAGCAGATAACACTGAAACCAGGTTTTAACATAACATTTTCATTTCTACTTAATTCTAGTCCATTCCAGGGATCCACAGAGTTCATACAACATAATTTGAACATGTTACAACATTCATTTCATATCAAAACACAGATTTGACAGAGAATTCAGTAATCATGCATTAAAACACATTTTCACAACTCAATACCTCAATTTGCAGAATAAGCTCAATACTCATGAATTAAAGTTCATTTAAGCCTGCATGCATGATACATAACTTGCTCAACACAGTTTTAGAGCATGGATTGGTCTCCAAACCAAAGTTCCTATTCAATCTAAGCCCTTAGAGCCTCTTGGTGGCTCTCTAACACAATTCATGGAATTTAAACTCTATCTAGTGAATATAATTACTTCCCCTTACCTCTCAGACGTGAATCAACAGAAAGAAATCCAAGAAAAGTGCTCTAACCCCAGAAATCACTTTGAGCTTCACATGCATGACAGTTTTGAGTGCACCATCAAAACCGAATTGGTTCACCCATGAAACAGAGATAAGAATAGGGGAAAATTAGATTTCTAAACTCTATACAACATGTTCTAACTAAAGGAATTGAGTTTGAGACTCAGGAGCTCGAGAGCTTACCAGAAATTAATCTCCAAGTAAGCTCCAGAAACCAACTTTGACATAATAACTCCAACTTCCAAGCTGTCGTTCTCCCAACACACTCACTCAATCCTCACGATTTTGGTGTTTATACAAAGCTCGTGATGTGAGCTTTGTATTCGTGTATGATTTGTGTTTCAGTTTGACACAGAGAAGGAGAATTGAAGAGTACAAACTCGGAACCCTAATTTCATCAACCAAGCTACTTTGATCCAAAATTCTCAGCTAAGGGTCGAAGATGAGCTTAAATAGGAAGTGAGGACACTCATGCAGGTCGACACGAAGGCATTGAGCTGTTGATGGCGGAGTATTCGTGTCAACGGAGGGGAATCGTTGGCTGTGACTCACCAAACGCACTAACTCGTGCAGTTTGACCCAGAATACTCGAGTATTCTGAATAATACTCGAGTGTTTTGCCCAGATTTTGAAAAATAATTATTTTATTTACTTTCCCTTCAAAATATTTCCTATAATTGCTTCTAGGTCCCAACCCAGGGACTAATATGCAAAATACACATTTTATGCATTTAAATTATTTATTAAATAATTTCCACACATAGGCTAGTCATATAAACACATATTTTAATCAAGGATTAATATAGAAACTATTAATTATAATTAACATTTCATTAATCGGGGATTAAAATTTTGGGGTGTTACACTACTCCCCCACTTAAAAGGAATTTCGTCTCCGAAATTCAACTCATACAAACAAGTCAGGATAATCCTGACGCATCTTATCCTCTAATTCCCAAGATGCTTCTATCACATCTCCATAAATCCTGACGACTTTGACCAAACTAATATCCTTCCCTCTAAGCTGCTTGATTCTTCGATCTTCAATACGAACTGGCACAGCTTTGAAGGTTAGGTTCTTATGAATTTCTAAGTCATCAGGTTGGATGCTAAGAACAATGGTGGGTTCATGGACATATTTCTTCAATTGAGACACATGGAATACATTATGGAGGTTAGCTAATGACGGAGGCAAAGCTAATTGATAGCCTACTGGGCCGATCCTTTTGAGAATTTGATAGGGACCAATAAACTTAGGTGATAGTTTCTGGGTTTTCAAGGCTCTACTAACACCTTTGGTTGGTACTATTCTAATGAACATGTGGTCTCCTTCAGCAAACTCTAAGGGTTTTCTCCTTCTATCAGCATAGCTTTTCTGCCTACTCTGAGCTGCCCTCATCTTCTCTTGTATCATCTTGATCTGCTCCGTGGTCTCTTGCACAATATCTGGTCCAATCAGAGAACTCTCCCCCACTTGAAACCAGCATAACGGCGTCTGACACTTTCTCCCATACAAAGCTTCAAATGGTGCCATTCCAATGCTCGTGTGATAGCTGTTGTTGTAAGTGAACTCCACGAGTGGCAACATTTGCTCCCAATTCCCTTGTCCTTCCAAAGCACAGGCTCGTAGAATGTCCTTCAATGACTGAATAGTCCTTTCCGTTTGGCCATCAGTCGGATGGTATGCAGAACTTAGCTTCAATCTTGAACCCAAGGCTCTATGCAGATCTTCCCAAAACTTTGATGTAAACCTCGGATCGCGATCAGACACAATGCTTGATGGTACTCTGTGCAGACGAACAACTTCCTTGATGTACAACTGAGTGAGCTTTTCCAATGAGTAGCGCATATTCACGAGAATGAAATGCGCTGACTTGGTCAAACGGTCCACGATCACCCAAATTGCATCATGACCAGTAGATGTCTTTGGCAATCCCGACACAAAATCCATCGAGATGCTATCCCATTTCCACAATGGGATCTCCAAAGGAAGTAACTCTCCTCCTGGCCTTTGATGTTCCACCTTGGCCTTTTGACATACCAAACAACATACCACATATTCAGCTACATCTCTCTTCAAACCAGGCCACCAAAATAGCTTCTTTAAGTCCGGGTACATTTTAGTAGCTCCCGGATGCATACTCATCTTACTCTTATGCGCTTCATCCAAAATCATCCTTCTTACTTCCAAATCATCAGGCACACAAATCCTCGTTTTAAAGCGAAGGATTCCATCCTTCCCTTCTTGAAATTCCAACTCCTTACCTTCTTGCATCAACTTCCTCTTTTCCATGAGTTTCCCATCCTTGTGTTGCAATTCCCGTATCCTTTGCAGAAACTCGTTAGCAATCTGCAGCATCCCCAACTTGATACTTGTCGGCTCCACTTGCATCGTCAGACTCAAATCTCGAAATTCCTCTATCAGTGTAGCTTCTCTGACCATCATCGCACTGATGTGCATTGCCTTTCTACTCAATGCATCTGCCACAACGTTTGCCTTCCCAGGATGATAATGGAGCTCAAACTCATAATCCTTCAAAAACTCCATCCATCGGCGTTGCCTCATATTCAACTCCTTTTGATCAAAGAGGTATTTTAAACTCTTATGGTCACTAAACACCCGGAACGTAGTGCCATAGAGATAGTGCCTCCAAATCTTTAAGGCAAACACCACAGCTGCCAACTCCAGATCGTGAGTTGGATAGTTCATCTCATGAACTTTTAGCTGTCTCGAGGCGTAGGCGACAACTTGCCCCTCTTGCATCAAAACACACCCAAGACCTTGTTTCGACGCGTCACAGTACACATCAAAACTCTTCTGTGTATCGGGAAACACCAATACAGGAGACGATGTCAACCTTTCCTTCAGCTCTTGAAAACTACTTTCACATTTCTCATCCCACAGAAATGGTTGATCTTTCCTAGTCAACTTCGTCAGAGGCAGTGCAATCTTTGAGAAACCTCCGATGAACCTTCTATAATACCCAGCCAAACCAAGAAAACTTCTGACTTCCGTGACCGACTTTGGTTGCTCCCATTGCAAAACCGAACTTACCTACGTCGGATCAACGGCTATTCCTTTGTCTGAAATTACATGCCCCAAGAACTTAACCTCCTTCAGCCAGAACTCACATTTTGTAAGTTTGGCGTACAATTGCTTCTCCTTCAGGATGCTCAACACTATCCTCAAGTGTTCAGCATGCTCCTCCGGACTCTTGGAGTAAATGAGAATATCATCGATGAACACAACCACGAATGAATCTAAATAAGGTCTAAAGATTCGATTCATGTAGTCCATGAAAATAGCTGGTGCATTAGTCAATCCGAATGGCATTACGACATGTTCATAATGTCCGTATCGAGATCGAAATGCAGTCTTAGAGATATCCTCTTCTCTAATTCTGATCTGATGGTATCCCGACCTCAAATCAATCTTGGAAAATATTGAAGCCCCACGTACTTGATCCATAAGGTCATCTATCCGTGGCAACGGATACTTGTTCTTGATGGTGGCCTTATTCAGCTGCCGGTAGTCGATGCACATCCTCATGCTACCATCTTTCTTCTTGACGAACAAGACAGGAGCACCCCAAGGTGACACGCTTGGTCGAATCATCTGTTTCTGCAGCAACTCTTCAATCTGCTTCTTCAACTCTGCCATTTCCGGTGGTGCCATTCTATAGGGAGCGATAGAAATAGGACCAGCTCCCGGAACTAGATCGATGCCAAATTCTATCTCTCTTCTTGGTGGCAGACCAGGAATCTCATCAGCAAAAACTTTCGAGAAATCTCTGACAACATGGATCTCTTCCATCCTCGTACCACTCTCCCCCACCTCAGTGTTGAACAGACATATGTAACCAGAGGGTTTTGGGTTTCTATAGGTCACGAGTCTTCTATCACAATCAATGATCACTTGGTTTTGACTTAACCAGTCCATTCCCAAGATCACATCCAATTGTGCTAAGGGTAAGCAGATCAAATCTACTTTAGAGGTTTGTCCTAACACTTCTATACAACAGTTAAGACAGGCTCTAGAAACAACTACGGGAGCATTTGTAGGGGTTTCTACTTGCAAAACATAAGGCATTTCAGACATCATCAAGCCTAATCGGTTTACACATTCATACGAAACGAATGAATGCGTTGCACCAGAGTCAAACAAAACATGGCAAAACTGACCATTAAGCAAGTATTTACCTTGCACCAGATCAGAAGATCGATTCGCTTCCACACCGCTAAGGGTGAAGACCCTTCCTTGAGTCACCGGTCTATCTGCAGTTCCTCTTGAGTTGGCCTTGGCTGGTTCCTTGCAATCTCTTGCAAAGTGTCCTGGCTTTCCACAGTTAAAACATCCACTTGTCCCCCAACACACACGACCATAGTGGTTGCTCTTGCACTTGTCACAAAAGGAAGCCTCGCTCCGATAATTCCTTCCCTCAGAACCACCAACCTTGCCCTTGCCTTTCCCTCTGCGATCATATGGACCTTTGCCTCGATTGTTGAAACCCTTACGCCTTTGAGATCCATAGCCTTGATTGTCCTTCTTTTCCGAGACTTGCACCTCCTCATCTTTGGTGTCGTCTTCATACATCCTACACATGTCCACGAGTGCAGGAAAACTTTGAATCCGCTGGTAACTGAAGATCGACTTCAACTTTGGCCTCAAACCTCCTTCAAACTTAATGCACTTGCTTCTCTCATCTGGATTGTTCTGATAGTATGGAGAGTACTTCATCAGCTCTTCAAACTTTGCCGCGTACTCACCCACACTCATGTTACCTTGCTTCAACTGCAAGAATTCCACTTCCTTTTTCCTCCTTAGATCCTCAGGAAAATATTTCTGAAGAAATTTTTCCATGAATACTCCCCAGCTTACATCTCTTCCTTCATATTGCAGAAGCTGCATGGTGTGATTCCACCAATTCTCCGCTTCATCCTCCAACATATAGGTTGCATACGCCACCTTCTGAACATCAAAACACTCCAAAGTCCTCAAAATCTTGTCCATAGTGTGAATCCACTTGTTGGCTTCTTCCGGTTTAAATCCTCCTTCAAACTTTGGTGGATTACAGCTCCTAAAATCAGCCAGAGTCTTCGCCTCAGTATTACCCATATTACACTGATGAGGCGGGTTAGCCGGTTGAGAGGGTTGCTGAGACTGTCGTTGCATAGCTTCCAACACCGTGGTGATTCATTCCAACATCGTATTAGTGTGATTTTGGTTTCTAGTTGCCATATTAGACCTGCGCTATGGACTTATGGTCACATATATTGAACTAAAGAAACTTCCATTACACTACCTATACTAAGACTCTATCTTAAACTTATTAAATCTACAATCAATTGCGTCTTGTACTCAAAGAGACAAGATACAAACAAATCAAGGGTATTTAAACCTCAACAAACAAAATAATAACATTCGTAGTAATGTAATTGCCTTGCAGATACCTGCTTGATGTTGATGGCTACCTTTCTGGACTACTTCCACTACTACAGGATCTGACTTTTGCTCTGATACCACTCAGTGTGACACCCTTCTCGGATTACCCAAATATAAACTAATAAATAATCTTTTATATTGGATAATATATATGGACTTGTGAGTGTTAAGAAAATAGGTAAATAAAATTTTCTTTTAAAGCGGGTGCACGAATCGTCACTTGAAAGTCTTGGAGAACAAAGTCTATATTATCTCAAAATCATTGTATCGAGTTCGGCGATTTCTAAAACCTTTTCGCAAATAGAGTAACATTCGATCTTTTAGAAAATATCTTTGTATCAAGTAGCTTAAGCTACCCTTGCTTTGTACGATAGAACTGATACCATTTATAGCCGAGCTCTTAAACAGATTAAATCAGAGTAAGCGGAAATTACTGGACTATGCAACTGATAGAATATAAACATAGGTTTTCATAGATATAGAGAATCATAAGTACATAGCCCATGAGTAAAGTCTCCAAGTTTCAAAATATACAAGTCCATCATCAGATCTATATAACAGTGTAACTACAAGCTCTAGAGTGCTCCAAAAGTATATCTACAATATATATACATAAAAAATATATAACTCTAGAAATAGTCACATAGATTTGGCAGCATCAGATGGAGTAGTAGTAGCAGTAGTCTCCCAGAAGTAAAAGTAGTAGTAAGATAGTAGCAACATCATCATCACAGCAGCAGCAGCAGCAACTCATCCACAGCCTCCACACATCGGATCCTCTGACCCACATCATACACCATATGCATGTACCTAGGGATCATCGTCCCTCCAGTCACTCCCAGTAGAATGCACGACAGGCTCGCCCCCACTCTCGTCCTCCACCGGATCCTCCTCAATCTCATCCGAGGGAGAGTGTACCCTACCACTGGGTACCGGGTCAGGTGATGGTGAAACCCTGACTGGGCTCCTCGGATCATATAGGGGAGTCTCCTCGCGGACGACCCTCGAAGAAAAAGGGTGAGAGCGGGTAGGTCGAAAACGAAAACTATGGTAAGAGCGAGCTGGTCGCGTGGGAGGTGGTCCATGGTAAGTGTAAAACGGGGGTACATGCATAGTGTATATGATGGGAATCCTAAACCTACGAGGACGGAATCGTATCAGCGGATTCGGGTGGTAGAAGGTAATCTCTACCTCCCCCTCGAACACCGCGCGATGGTCCTCATAGATCCATATGCCACTAAGAAGTGGCCGGATCTCGATGCAAGCAATGTAACGAGACATCACCTACAAGGGCATAGGGGTAAGCAATTCTATACACATAATCAATAGAGAATAAATTATGCAACATAAATATGTAACATGCATCAATTAATATCAATCACACTTAACACTTAGCAAGTAGGTTATGCACATAGGATGCTCACACTTAATTCAGTCATAACAGTTTATTTGAATGAATGACATGATGCATGACTTTAGCTCTCAAGCCTATCTCCATCATAATACTATGTCACTCTCTGACGTCCATCCCTGACAACCCAGCACTCAACAGTGCATTGTATTCCTAGGTATACAACCATTCGTACATTCACCTAGAATGTACACGACAAGCTTGGTATCCATGCCACCCGAGAATATCCCGTCATCCAAACGGATCGTCATCCAAACGATATATCCATATCGGCATCCACTAAGCCGACCACGTCAACAACGTGTCATCAAGCAAGCGTATTGGCACTCCCAGAGGCCCTCCACATGTTTAACAAACATGAAATACGTCCTACCATCCAAACTCCAGAATGAATGCATTTTATCTTTTAGACTTAAGGGAAGTTGATTAATACTTTACAGGCCACCTAGGCTTATTTTCTTTATCAAAAAGGACCGTCACCAAACGATCTTTTTGTATTAATCAATTTCTCTAAGTCTTGATCCCTTGGACTATTATTAATAATTCCTTAATTTAATGTTAGAATTGAAAATGGTGTTTTCAGGTTCTGAACAATTTACTCGAGTAAACTTCAGGACACTCGAGTGTTACTCAACTTTTCCAGATTACTCGAGTGTTCTTAAGACTACTCGAGTGTTCATGACTTTCTGAGGATTTGGGTTTTCAATTCAACAATTTACTCGAGTAGTTCATGGGTTACTCGAGTGTTCTTGAACATTTCCAGAATACTCGAGTGACCTTGAATGACTCGAGTGTTTGACCTAAACTTGTCCTCAGGTCATTCTCGATACTCGAGTACCAAACAAAATACTCGAGTGTTCTTGTTCATTTTACATTGTTTTGAAAGCATTTTACTCGAGTACCCTGCCTTTTACTCGAGTGTTTCGTAGCAGATAACACTGAAACCTGGTTTTAACATAACATTTTCATTTCTACTTAATTCTAGTCCATTCCAGGGATCCACAGAGTTCATACAACATAATTTGAACATGTTACAACATTCATTTCATATCAAAACACAGATTTGACAGAGAATTTAGTAATCATGCATTAAAACACATTTTCACAACTCAATACCTCAATTTGCAGAATAAGCTCAATACTCATGAATTAAAGTTCATTTAAGCTTGCATGCATGATACATAACTTGCTCAACACAGTTTTAGAGCATGGATTGGTCTCCAAACCAAAGTTCCTATTCAATCTAAGCCCTTAGAGCCTCTTGGTGGCTCTCTAATACAATTCATGGAATTTAAACTCTATCTAGTGAATATAATTACTTCCCCTTACCTCTTAGACGTGAATCAACAGAAAGAAATCCAAGAAAAGTGCTCCAACCCCAGAAATCACTTTGAGCTTCACATGCATGACAGTTTTGAGTGCACCATCAAAACCGAATTGGTTCACCCATGAAACAGAGATAAGAATTGGGGAAAATTAGATTTCTAAACTCTATACAACATGTTCTAACTAAAGGAATTGAGTTTGAGACTCAGGAGCTCGAGAGCTTACCAGAAATTAATCTCCAAGTAAGCTCCAAAAACCAACTTTGACAGAATAACTCCAACTTCCAAGCTGTCGTTCTCCCAACACACTCACTCAATCCTCACGATTTTGGTGTTTATACAAAGCTCGTGATGTGAGCTTTGTATTCGTGTATGATTTGTGTTTCAGTTTGACACAGAGAAGGAGAATTGAAGAGTACAAACTCGGAACCCTAATTTCATCAACCAAGCTACTTTGATCCAAAATTCTCAACTAAGGGTCGAAGATGAGCTTAAATAGGAAGTGAGGACACTCATGCAGGTCGACACGAAGGCATTGAGCTGTTGATGGCGGAGTATTCGTGTCAACGGAGGGGAATCGTTGGCTGTGACTCACCAAACGCACTAACTCGTGCAGTTTGACCCAAAATACTCGAGTATTCTGAATAATACTCGAGTGTTTTGCCCAGATTTTGAAAAATAATTATTTTATTTACTTTCCCTCCAAAATCTTTTCTATAATTGCTTCTAGGTCCCAACCCAGGGACTAATATGCAAAATACACATTTTATGCATTTAAATTATTTATTAAATAATTTCCACACATAGGCTACTCATATAAACACATATTTTAATCAAGGATTAATATAGAAACTATTAATTATAATTAAATTATAATTAACATTTCATTAATCGGGGATTAATATTTTGGGGTGTTACAATGAAAAATCTTTTTCCTTGAATTTTCAAGCTATGCATATTTTGAAAAATGCTTTGAACCATGATGCATTTGCTATTATTGAGAATTGTGAAAATTCTAAGGATATTTGGGACACTCTACATCTACACTATGCTACTAATGATCTTGTTGAAAGTGTAAGTGTTCACAGGAAAGAGGAGAAGGAACAACAAGAAGTTGCTATAGAACGTGAAAGGACCAACTCCCTAGATGAAGATTCTGATGATGAAAGTGAAAGCGTGGGGAGTAACTCAACAAGCTTCTGTGATGACTTAGAGAGGATATTTGAAACCTTTATGGACTCACTGAAGGAATCAAGTGACTCGGATGCGGAATCAATGGCAGATGAAATTAAAACATCCGACTACTTGGCTCATGAGGACCATGAGGTAATTTCAATTAGTCCTTGTTCTAAATCTCTACAATTTGCATATAATGATTTGAGTGATGATTTGTTATCTTTAGAAAATAGAAACTTGGACTCTTTACAAAAATTATCTCAAATTGAAAATGAAATTGATTTTTTGAAAAATGGAGATATTTTTGATAAAGAGATATTTTTAGAAAATAGCTCCTCAACTATTTTTGAAAATTGCTTTGATATTGAAAAACAAGTTGAGGATGCACTCTTTGAATTTAGTAACATTGAAAAATCTAGTTGTTCAAATTCTTTACTTGATGAAAATGAAAATAATGTGGATATCCAAAAATCAAGTAAAGTCGTTGACAATAATAGTTTTCAATGTGAAGTTAAAAATTCCAAGTTTCATGAAAATAATTTTGAAAAAATCAAATCATCGTCCAAACCCATTACATGTAATTATTGTGGTTGTTTAGGACATATTTCTCATTTATGCTTTTATCGTAAAAATTTAAATATGAGAAATAAATCTGTGTGGGTTCCAAAGGTTACTAAGGAATCTAAGACTAACCCCCAAGGACCCAAGATGAAATGGGTACCAAAAGGTTCTCCTTGTGTTATAAATGTGCAGGAAATGAAATCAAAGGGTGAACCAATTGGACAACGTAAGGGGAAGTCAATGAAGTCAAAGGGTCAATGGTCCAAAAATAAGCAATGTGGTCGAAAGAAGAAGATGTTCACAACCAAAGCCTCTCATGTGCAAAAAGGTGAAATCATAAGATTGAGGACTTTAAACAAAAAGCAATGGCATAAACCAAGTGGAGGAGAAAAAGGGAAAATAACAAAGATGGTACCTAAGAGGACAAAAACCAAATGGGTCGATCAAAGGAGAAAGATGCCTACCAACACCAAAGCTTCACATGAGAAAAATGGAAGATCCGATATGTTCAAAAATCAAAAGGTGAAGCAATGGGTAAAGGCAAGAACTTCATTGGTCAACAAACCTAAGGTATCAATCTCTTATTCCTCTTATATCAATGACTATACAAAGGTATATTTGGACTATTCTAATTTTTATTCATACTAAGGTGGATCATGGGTGCTAAATTTTTTGTAAAAAAAATATTTTTAATTATCATGATCACTCCTTGGTTGAATTAAATCATGTGTGCTTTACACCTTTTTGAAAATTCTTTTTAGCACATGATTATTTTTGGCATAGTCCTAGATACCTGTTACATATAGTGTGTTACATCATGTGAGGTTAAAATTTTGTTGTTATCTTATATCACATGATTACACTCTATATGTGATGATATTGCATTGATATATGAGGACATGCTTGTATTTGTAAGGGCATGTTTGGTACGACATGGACTTATAACATAAGCATGGTGTTATTTCTTTTTATGATTAGTGCATATGTTTAAATTGTTTATTCATATTTTAACTTCACAATATCTCTTATATTAGTGAAGAGATGTAACTAATCATAGAGGATCCAAGTCCTTGGATACCAAAAGAATTGTTCCTAAGTACTTTTACAGGTAATGCATCAAGTACAAGAGAAGGTATGAGCATTGAGATTATATGAAAGAATTCCAAAGGAGGAATTAAGACTCTCCTTCATCATTGTAGGGTTAACCAATAATAAATCCTACCGCTACAGGATAAGCATGAGCTCTCTAGTACAGGATAAGGGTGAATAACTCATCCTTCTTATCCTCTAAGAGCCATGTCAGCCCTACTGGGCCGAACAGGCCCATAAGGCATCACAACACCTATGACCGGTCATTGGCGCCGTCTGTGGGGAACGATAAAATTCGATTCCCACCAAAAAAAAAAAGAAGGGAAAGGTGCTCGTGGCTGATGTTGTTCGTGGCTGATTCCTTTACCGGTGCTGCTGCTACACCTATGACCGGTGGAGTGGGGCGGCTGGTGCCCTACCAAATTCCAGCATCACGGTTTTTTGTTCAAACCATAACCGCTGCACATCGCCGGAACAGCCCCGAGTCAGATCTCCGGTGTCACGAAGGAGTGCCGCAACTGTCGCCCGGGGGAGCAGCGATCGAACCACCAAGGAGGCCGAAACGGTGTCGAGTTCGTGGCTCTTGAGCATCACCGCCGCTGCACATGGTGGATCGACACATGGTTCTACCACCGCTGCATCCCTTCTCTTCACGAAGGAAGAACAACGAAACGTTCTCCATCCCTTCCGCCGCCAAGCCTCTGCATTCCTCTCTCTCTCCCTGCGCGATCAGTCGCGAGTCCAGAGAAGGTGTTCGCACGCCCGCCGCCACGCGCACCCGCAGGGACCACCGCCGCCACGCACACCCGCCGCTGCTTGCTCCTGCAGTGCTCACCCGAGCTTGCCACCGACGCTGCAACACTGCAGCAGCCTTTCCCGTGTAGCAGCAGCAACTGCTGCTTACTCTCTAGGATTTCAACCCTAATGGGCTGTTGGCCCATTCCAAAAAAAAAAAAAAAAAGACCAGCAGCCCCATTCCAAAAAAAAAAGAAAAAGAGAAAAAAAGAGAAAAGGGCCTCAGCAGGCCTAAACCAAAAAAAAAAAAAGAGAGAAAAGGGCCTCAACAGGCCCTATAAAAAAAATTAAAAAAAAAAAGAAAAAGAAAAGGGCCTCAGCAGGCCCTATCAAAAAAAAAGAGCAAAGGGCCTAAAAAAAAAGGACTATCAACACTCATTCGGCCCAACTGGACAAATTCTTGACAAGGCATTCTTAGGGATATCAACAACTTTACGGGCCCAACAGCAACAAGCTACTCCTGCATCAGGGAAGCTATTTCATTTAAAATCAAATTCTTATGCATTCCAACGTTTTTATTTTTATTTGATTATATCTTATATTATCATCGGCTGATAATTCTTCTAATTTTTAATAATTGCACAAATATTTTATTGACTCACATGACTATTAGTTAACAGCTAAAATATTACAATTTTGCTAATTAAAGTCATTACATGTCTATTGTTATCTATTATTGTTGTTATAAACTTGAACGACAACCGCTAAATTATTTTCTATGCACATATGCGAGGTACATGGACAAATAATTATATTAATAGGCCCGAGCTGCTGAATAACCCACTTCGAGATCCCCATTAATGGACATAATTTTTCGCTCTATTTGGAATCTAGTGGTGATCGCGAGAACCCCAGCGCCGAGTTCTCTTCTTGAAGCTTGTGCTCCGAGCGAAGAGCGAGGACCCCCGCGCCGAGTTCCTCTCTTGAAGCTCGCGCCGACATCCCTCAATCTGGCATTTCTCACCACACTGAATCAAGGGTTCGGCAAAATCTCATGATGACATGGTTGTCTCCTCTATTACACATGCTTACTGTGACCATTTCAATTTATCATGACCTCAACGTCACTACTCAGATTCCCGCTTCAAATAACACGACCAAAGCCTACAACATCCTCGTACCCTCTGCCACGACACCCTTGCCTCTCACGGTCACTTAGAGCCAAAGACGATCGTTGTCAAGATTCCTCCTCGGGATCTCGGCCTTGCTCACACAAGTGCTACACAATGACTTGTCCATAACGGCATACAGGGTTTTTGGTAGGAAGAGGATGAAGAGTACTAGGCAACCGCCCATTCCAACAATAAAAGAGGAAACGCCTCACTGCCAAGAGGGTGTCGGGCATATCAACATTCAGAAATGGTCTAAACACGAGGACTGACAGGGAAGGATCTTTCTCATTACCCCATTAATATTATTTCAATTTTATGGTTTAACTATCATATTCATTACTATTGAATCACTTACCACGTGACAAATGTTATCTTAGATAATAACCGTAATTAACAGTGAATTAATTCATACTTTGCTAATTAATGTCATTACATATCATCTATTACTTGATATTCTAATCGTTATTTTTATACATCATAAAAAGGTACAAACATAACGATCGGATCTGCCGAGCATGATGACCTATGATTAATTCGAGTCCGAGTATGACGACCCAACTTAATTCAAGCCTTCACACCGGTTGCCGATCAATTTTTCCTTGGTTTGCGCACCACCGCGACCTTACCTATTTGGTAGAACGATCCACAGTGCCAACACCCAGTGATCTAAGTCGGATCCCAGCATCTCCGAGGAACCACACTGCTAACTCCACACCCACAACTCGCAAACATTCAGCCTTCGCTCAGCGTTCGCCTACACAGATCTGAATCCGACAGTCTCTCAAAGAGGCTTGGATGAACACGATCTAATTGGCGGAAAACGACTATCACACCTTAAAGGACTTCTTAACTCGGCACAAGCCTCTTCAGGCTTTAGCGAGAAAGGGGGTTGGTTATGCAATGGAGTAATGGTTTGCTTCAAATTTATTATTATGATCGATCAGCTTGCCTTCGACCTAATTACTCGGAGTCAAGAGGGGTTCAACAATTGAAGTTGACTAAATAGTTACGACAAGGGAAACGGTCGTCCTTGGCTTCTCTACCTGTTCTTGCTTCCTCGGCTTCTCTACCTGTTCTTGCTTCCTCGGCTTCATTCTTTCCCTCCTCGGCATCCTCGGCCGCTTCATCATCTCTTTGTTATTATGATAATCTATCAGCTTGCCTTCTCTATCTGTTCTTGCTTCCTCGACTTCATTCTTTCCCTTCTCGACATCCTCGCCCGCTTCATCAGCTCGATAAAATTTCGATGACTTCTACTCGAGTGACCTTATTCGGCCATGAAGCTTACTGCTCGGCGGATAGAATGGACTCCGACTCTTTAAAATAATCCGAGAAGAACTGTAAAGCCCTGAGCAGAAGATGCTCCGGTTATATTTGGGTGCCTTCGCGCCACATCTTTAGAACCTCTCACCGAGCTTTCGGACCTATGCCGAGTCCGAGGCCCACTTTGATCCCGAGCGTTTCACAGACCTTATGAACTCGACACAAGCCTTTTCAGGCTTTACCGAGTAGGGGACTAGTATGTGATGAGGCGTATACATCGTGACATTGGCCGACCTTGAATACTGGTATTATGTGATGCATAAGTTACTCGTGATCAAATGTCGTGCCAAAGAGGACCACCACGTCCCATGAGGCACCAAATTGATCATTTACCGTCCTCATTAAGGACATATGTTAAACTCACTCACTTCGGATCATGTTTTTACGCACTTGCCCACGATCTCGGTTAGCCGGCCAGATCGGCGAGGCTACAAGTGAAAACGAGGATTGCGACCCGATAGCTTGGCTTAGCCTCTCGGCTCAAAGCCTCTCGGCTCATATCTGGCCCAATACATCGCGGATCGAGGAATACACCTCGGCTAAGGTTGTCATTCCGACAAGCAATCCCTCGTAAACGTTACGGTCCAATTGGTGATAATCTTGGCACACTTCGAACTTCAAATAACAGTTTGAGTCATGCCAGCATACATTGGCACAAGCCTTTCGGCTTTCACCATGGCAAGCGCATAAAAGGATGTCTCCTTGAAAATGGCGTGACTTTTAAAACAATATAGTCCAATTCGACTTTGACTACACTCATAAATTCATCACCCTCATCTCGGAGCATCCCCAAATCCATTCTGGAACTCCCCCCGCGGGAACTCGGTTCGAGATGTTCCTCACCGAGCTTGTACTCGGTTCGGGATGAGCCTCACCGAGCCTGTGGCGGATTCCCCCGCGGGAACTCGGTTAGAGATATACCTCACCGAGCTTGCACACGGTTCGAGATGAGCCTCACCGAGCTTGTACTCGGTTCGAGATGTTCCTCACCGAGCTTGTACTCGGTTCGAGATGTTCCTCACCGAGCTTGTACTCGGTTCGAGATGAGCCTCACCGAGCTTGCCTCACCGAGCTTGTGGCGGATCCCCCCGCGGGAACTCGGTTCGAGATCGGGGTACTCGTTCAGTTTCATCATCCGAGCACAAAAGAGCACTATCAACCATCCGCAACACTCTTCCGAGCGGAAGACCACGCCTGCAAACAATGTTTTATGTTACCAACAACTCTCAGAAGCTCAGCACAGGCTCTTCGAGCCTATACGAGCTTGGGGGGCTTGTAGGGTTAACCAATAATAAATCCTACCGCTACAGGATAAGCATGAGCTCTCTAGTACAAGATAAGGGTGAATAACTCATCTTTCTTATCCTCTAAGAGCCATGTCAGCCCTACTGGGCCGAACAGGCCCATAAGGCATCACAACACAACTTCCCCTATAAGTATCGCCATGCTATAGGGGCTAAGGTATGTTCTCTCATCCCTACTCTCAAGAACTACGTGTGGCTTGATCCCTTATCACTGGGGGGTACGTAGGACCGGGGTCACCCTCGTCAGCTGCAACAACCCCAAACACATCGTGGTGGATCTATTTCTCAGATCCACTACAATCATGATGCTTGAGAAAAAGGGGAACATATTAAAAAGGTGGATACTTCCTTCAAGGCAAAGAATAGAAAAACTCTTTAAGGAAGAACTTCACAAGTGCCCAAACATTATAACTTGAGAATGTGTCACAAACGATAAGTATCACCATTCTTATTTTTTTTAACTATTTTATGTTACTTATCTCTGTGGTACACATGTTTATCATGGTGCTGAAATTGTATTTATTCCTTCTTCGATATGTGTGTACAATTTTTTTTTGAAGAATAAATTATTTTTTCAGCATACACCATATTCATGTGTTACTAACTCCTAAGGATCCAATTATCTTGGATACCAAGAGAAACGTGCTAATTAGTTTTGCAGGTATTCCTACAAGTATTAGTATGAAAAGTTCTGAATAAACTTATGGTCGTGGTTACAAATGAAAAGAGAACTTGGAAATACATAAGTACTTGAAGGTGATATGGCAATATCAAAAAAAAAATCTCTTGGAATGGAAGTAGTGTGACACATTGAACAAGAGGAAACATCCTTCAAAATGCTACATGATGAAATTATCAACAGAAGGAACTCCAAAATTCTCAATCATCACTATAAGTATCACTGATCTTTTAATTATTTTAATTATTTTGTGATGTTTCTACTTATGATATGTGCTACATGACATTTTGTGCTTAATTGCATTGAATAATTATTGTCATGGCATATAGGTCTTCAAATTTTTGTGATGATAATAAGCATACACATGTTTTTAATGATGCATTTGATCTCCCTTTATAACTTGCTTGATTGAATCATTCTTTTAGAAAGGGGGAGAAAAACTTTTTCAAATTTGCATAAAAACATGTTTCGCCTCTTCACCTTATCTTGACATCATGCACTTTTTAAACTATGTTTTGGGACAAAATTTTTTTTGTTTCCCATAACTCCTTATGCCGATGTCAAATAGGGGAATATGTGAAAGTCTCTTACTTTAATCTCCTTGTTATTATTAATGCTTCTACCCAGTGTTTCAGGGGGAGTTTAGCATTTTGTTTAATTTGATCAAAAGGGGAGAGATATTTGACAAAAGACATGGGCTTAATGAAGACAAAAGGGGAAGAGAACCAAATGTCGTCGTCAAAACAAAAGGGATCACGTGATAACTCCCATGGAAAGGAAAGTGAGAAGTCAAGCTTACTCATGGGGAGAAGAATTCTGAGCTTCATAGCATATCTAATGGATAACAAAAGGGGGAGAAGGAAAATTCAAGCATAACAACAAGTGAAGAATTCTGAACCCACTTTTTGCTGTTGACAAAAGGGGGAGAAGAATTCCTGAATGACGCTGAATGATGCAAGGATGCGAAGCATTTAATTTGTTATATATCCTTTTTGTATCCTTGTTGTATTATTTGTGTTCTAGGGATAAGGATGTGTCTATTATATATACATTTGCTTGTATAACACTTGTGATGCAGATCATTCAGAATACAGGTTTGTCATCATCAAAAAGGGGGAGTGTTGGAAGTCAAGCTTTCCCAAGGACTTCAAGTGCAATCATTATATGGTTTTGATGATAACAAACTCAAACTTCTCAAGTTCATATCAAGTGCAATCACAAGCTCTTCATCATTCAAGTCCAAGCTTCAAGTTGAAGAATCAAGCAAATGAAGTTGAAGGCTCAAGCAAATAGAAGACCTTTTAACCCTTTCCCTTAGGACATCATGTAAGGTAATGAAGTCAAGGTTTATATTATGTTAAAAGGCCAATATAAGTTTTTCTAAAATATATTTCTCAAATAAAAGGAGAAGAAAAAGAAGTATTGTGAAAATCAGTTTTTCTATCTTAGTTTTGGTGAAAATACTTGATGTTACAAAACTCTGAATATTTTTATGTATGCAAGAGAGAGTAATCAATTACTTGCCTAAGTTAATCGATTAACTTTGTTGCATCATAGAAAAATCAGAGAGGTTGTAATCGATTAAATGAATCTTGTTAATCAATTACTTTCTGTATGAGAGTAATCGATTACCTGACTCAAGTAATCGATTAAAATTGTTGCATCATATATTTTCCTGAGACAAAGTAATCGATTACATGCCTTGTAGTAATCGATTACATGATGCTGCATCATATAAAAATCAGAGGCTCTGTAATCGATTATTAGAATAGTGGTAATCGATTATATGTGTTGCATCATACATTAAACAGAAGTGAAGTAATCGATTACATGCATGTGATAATCGATTACTGGTTTTTCAAATGAATTTCAAAGTTTCTATTTTTAAAGGGATAATCGATTACCTCCCTGAAGTAATCGATTACCTCAAGTTTTATTGAAAAACGTGTCAGAATCATTTTGATTTATTTCCTGATTTGTTTTTACTTAATTGATTCTGATTTATTTTCAAAATTCGAATTTGATTTTATTTTTGAAAATATTCCTTTTTCGTTTTAAGAATCAAATCTTTGTTTTATTTTCTAAATCTTTTTATTTGGTTTTGATTTTAAAACTTAAATTATTTTATTTCCAAAATCGTTTTTGATTTGATTCTGATTCTATTTTCAAATTCAAAATTCAAATTTCAAATCTTTGGCTTTAATTCTTAAATCTTTTATTTTATCTTTTGATTTGTTTTTGATTTCAAAAGTAACTCTATTTATTTGTTTTTCAAAATCACTACACTTCGACAATTTTGTTTTTCAAGAATCTGATATTCACGCTCTTTCTCTTCTTCTCCATTATTCTCTGTTCTTCACGTTCAGATATTTTTTTTAAGAAAACAAAACCTTGTGTTGGCCTTGTAACACTTTATATCGACTTCATTATCATAGAGCTTAATTGTTGTATCTGTGTTGCTTAGAACACATAATTGTTAGAGTGGCCTTTATTGTTGTATCAGCACTATTGAGAGTGCACTATAGGTCTTGTACCAATCACTCATACCGTAACCATTTGTGTAAGGGGTGTGTAACCCTTAGTGACTAGGGAGTGAATATCCTAGTGCGGACGTTCTGCGTTAGTAGTTGTAGGGTGAGGAACCCTTTGTTGTTTGGGTAGTGCTAGACGAACGGTGGGTCACCTAGTAGTTAGGCTATCTGGAAATCTAGGAAAGGTTTTCCTAGTTGTGTATCGAGGTCCCTGGCGAAAGGAGGTTCCTAGTAGCTTGCGGGGCGCTCTGGTTGTACTCGGGGACGCGAGGCGTCTTGGTTTAGTGAAAAGCTCAAGCGAGTCGCTTGGGGACTGGAGTAGGCCGGGTTTGCCGAACCAGGATAAAATCTCCGGTGCAATCTCTTCTATCTCTTATCTCTTTTATTTTCCGTTGTTATATTTATTTGTTGTGCATCAAAGCGATTATTTTCATAATAATTAATTTAAAGGATTTTAAATTAATTAGCGCGGTAACATTGTTTTCGATGTTATTATTTTAATTCGTATCCGCGCATATTAGTTTTCATAATAGTATTAATATTATTCGCTTAAGCGCAATCGATTTTCAACATTATATTGTTTTCCGCTGCAAAATCTCTTTAAGTTTGTTGAAAAAGTTTTAAAGCGAATATTTTCCAATGTTTTCGTAAACACCCAATTCACCCCCCCCCCCTCTTGGGTGTCGGCTGCCAATCCTATCAATAATTCTAACAGAGTCCACCACATAAGCCCCCCAGCTCGTTCAAGGCTATTTGAGCCTTGTTCCGAGATCTTGGTTCAGGTCCCTTTCCCAAGTCCACCACGTAAACAGCCAAGTCCACCACATAAGCCCCCCAGCTCGGTCAAGGCCATTTGAGCCTTGTTCCGAGGTTCTAGGGAGTTCGGACGATGAGCTGCCGAGAGCTGGATCCAGCTGTCTCTGAAATGTCCTTTGATCATGACGGAGCAGGTCTGAAAACTGTCCTTTCACCTACTCCAAAACGACGCTTGCCCTTTTCCAGATCTGACACGTGTCAGAAATCATACCTAACGAAGCGTCGCCATTACTGCGACGTTGCTCGAGGTCCGTGATTCCAGCTATTCTGCGCCACGTGTCTCCGCATGTGTGGCTGCATGTTGGGTTGGGCTTTTTGGGCCAGACCCAAACATCAAAATTAAGGGGGAAAACGGTTTCTCTTCCCCCTCTTTCACACAAAACCGCTTCTCATTCTTTCTCTGCCAATCACTCTTTCTTCCATACGAAAACCTTCCTTCTTTCTCAGCAAAAACACTTCTTTTCCTCTTGCACCATCGAACTCCTCTCTCCCTCCTTGCCCTTCGTCTTCTTCTCCTCCAGCAGCGATTTTGTTTGATTTTGCAAGCCTTCTCCACCAAGCTTATACTCTTAAGGTACTGTTTCTCTCCTTGTTTCTCTTCTTCTTCCCTTTTCTTCTCTTCTTACTGTCTCACAGTTATGATTTTGTTTGTTTTTTTTTGTTGTTATGGGCTGGGGTATTCTTCCTGGGTTTTGGTGTTTTGATTTTGGGGAATAATGCTGGGGTTTGAGGTTTTTCTGGGTTTGGGTGTTTTAGGATTTGTGGAGGGTTTTTGATTCGTGTTTTTGTTTTTACTTTTCAAAAGGCCAGAGAAGTGGATTGGGGAAGTATGAGTAGGGAATGATTTAGGAAGTGGGTAGGGGTAGTCTCCCTGTCAACCAGCAGTTCTGAGGAGGAGGACGGCTCTTCCTCCTCGTCCTGTTCCTCCACTGAGGTAGACGAGGCGCTCCGTCGCCAAAGGGAGTATAGGAATAGATATGAAAAGCGAGTCCTGGAGGTTGATCCCATTGAGGTCGTCTATCCTCGGGACTGGGAAGAGCAAAGGGAATGGGTACGCCAATACGCCTGGGCCGAGTTCATCGACGGTAGGGAGCGTGCCGATTTTGAAAGGATGGAGAGAGAGAGGATGTACGAAGGGGGGGTACCTGTGGTAGAGGAGAGATGCTCGCCCCTAGGAACAACTTCGAGGGGGTTTTCTGGAGGGTTATTTTTTGTAACCCGTAAGACTAACACCGAGCTCCCCTGTTCTTCCACAGGTACCATGCTGCCCAGAAAGTGCATCAGTCGACCTGAACTTTATCCTGCTCCTTTCGACGCCGATCAGTATGAGTGGGTCGACGTGGAGCCCAAAGGGGTCCGGTCCAGCTTTGACTCCGAGGACAAGCTTGCCGAGGTGAGGAGAGCAGTGCTGCCCTGCTCAGGGGATGCTACCGGGACCTCTTATCAAGTTCTCCCTTGCTCAGCAAACGATAGGATATGCACTCGAACCGACAACAATTCTTTCTTCTTTTATGCCGATCTGATTCACAACCTCAGCATAACCCTCCCTTTTACCGATTTGGAGATGAGAGTTCTGAACGAGCTCGGACTAGCCCTTCACAACTTCATCCCAACACTTGGTCATTCCTTTGAGCGTTCCAAAAATATTGCGGGGCCAGAGGTTTGGTGTGCACAGTTCGGCTCTTCCTGTGGATGTACAACCCGTTCGTCAGTAATAAAGACGGGGTTACTGGTCGCCTTTGGGTATCGGCTAAGGCCCGAGCTCACTGTGGGTTATTCGGCATGTTCATCGATTCTTGGAAACATTTTAAACCCAAATTTTTTAAGTACAAGTATATTGGAACGGGACTACCTTGGTTCCGATCCGAGACGGGTCCGAGGTTCCCCTTAGAGTGGACCCCGGAGTTCTTCAATCGCCACGTCGGCACGCCGCAAAGGTGGTCGGGCGCAACACTTGACGCTGATGAGGCCGTGACGGCCCATCATTTCCAAACCGAATATCGTGCTCGGAAATTCCAGCTCGACATTGGAGTTTTTATGAAGTGCCCTGACAGCGAAGTCTTGACCAGAATTGGTAGTTAACTTTACTCTTACACTTGTACATTTTTTCTCAACTTTCTTACTAACTTTTCTTTATTCTTTTGTTTTTGTTTTCAGACGAATATTGGTCGGACATGTCGTCTAAGGCGCTTAAAGCAGCACTGGAGGCTCGCAAGAGAAAGAGGTCGGAGAATCCTTCTGTTGAGACAGTGCCTGCTGAGACCTCTACCGATACGACTTCTACCGATTCGTCTCCTCCTCATCCTACTCCTCCTACGGTGATTATCGCACCTCCTCCTCGGTCTCCTAGCCTTAATGCCGAGGTGCTGATTGCTGCTGATGCCTCCCCTTCGTCGGCAGGTCCGAGGAGGGGAATTGATATACTTCCGAGGCCGCCGACTACCACTACCAAACCCTCGGTCAAAGAGACTTTGATTAAGATGTCGGGGGCCGAATGGAAGAGAATGGCCGAGGAGCTGGCCTGTCAACTAAAACGGTCAACTACAATGTTCAATGTGTTGGCCGAGGTTGCTGATGACGTGGCGGAGGGTGTGTCTCCTGCCAAGAAGAAGGCTCGACCCGATATGGTGACGAGGTGGCGGATCTGAAGAACAGCAAAAACTCTGCCGAACATAAACTGGCCGAGCTAAAAGAGAAGCACCGCCAGCAGATGGAGGAGCTTCTGAAAAGTCACGAGGAAGCCTTGGCTCAAGTGAGAGCAGATGCTAAAGAGGCTGGTCGGCAGGAAGGCTTGGCCGAGGTGGAGAAAGTGAGGACTCTGCTGAAGAAAAGAGCTGCTCAAGCTCTTAAACACAAGGTGGCTGCGGCTGAGGCAAATTTTGACTTTGAGAAGGGAGGAGGCAAAATCTTTGCAAGTGCTGTGGAGCAGATCTTGCACTTGAATCAAGGACTCCGAATCCGAGTCGTCGGTGCCTGTGTCGGGTATGGGGTAGAAAATGGAAAGATGGTGGACTTTGAGAGGGATGGGGCCGAGGTTGACCTCGACCAACCTGAAGGGAACCTTCCCAACCCGTTGGAGGAGAAACCGGATGAGGAGTTTGATCCGAGCACGGTTGTACTGTCCGACGTGGAAGATGATGTAGCATAAGTCCCTTATGCTGGGCAGCTTGCATGTTGTCAATGTTTTTTGTAATATACTTGACAATGTTGAATTGTGTTTTATTTTGCTGATTGTGTACAACATCTTCTTTTAATGCAAGTTCTTTTCAGTTTAACTTGTTGTATGTTGTTATTTTTATGCAAGTTTTGTATTTTAACTTGTTGCATACTCATGGTGTCCGAGGTCACTTTTATGCAAGTTCTTTCTTTGACTTGTTGCACTAATGCGAGTTTAGTAACTCGTTGCATGTTTACTCTTTAGACCTCGGATCCGAACTCGTCCTCAGGAATGCAAGTTATCTTCTGTTTAACTTGTTGCATGCATACTGTGTCTGAGGTCGTTGTTACGCAAGCCTTTTTCTTTAACTGGTTGCTCAATGCGAGTTTTATTTTATTAACTCGTTGCATGTTTGCCAAGGATGCCTTGGATCCGAGCTGCGACTCGATGTCGAATTATTAAGTGAAATCACGATGTATAAAACGTAAGTCTTTGAAACTTGTTGCGTTTTGTTTAAATAACCAAGTAAAAATGTTTTTGAGAATACAAGTCCTTTTTGACTTGTTGTATTCGGATTTGATCGGACTTAAAAAATTCGGCATAAAACTTAATGTAACTAATTATGTTAAGCTCGGACAACTCGGTAAGTGCAGTAACTTATAAGTTTTCCTCTGAAAAGAGGTACTGTATATAAGTGCATACGGTAGGGATCTCGAATTCACCCACCTTAGCCGAGGTGGGTGTCCTCGTCCCCGATGTGAAAGAGGTTGCTGAGTGAAGTTATGTGAGAACATTTCACAACAAGCTGTACTTTACCGGGTGTCCCTTGTACACTGTGCATATGAGCCGATCTTATTTAGAAGACGTTGGCTGTACATAGCGCCATGCAACATTTAGGTGGCTAGTGCTAAATGAGAAGCTAGTACGTACGTATATAAAACTGTGGCACTTGAGTATGAGCAAGTTTGTACTTTTCATTAATCATAGACATGAGTACATTGCCTTTTGAAAAAGTGAATATATCACAATGGGACAGAATGTGACTAGAGGAAGTAGATATAAAAACATTAACAAAAATAAAATTAAACTTAAACTTTAGCTGGGGGTGTTGGTGACTGCTGATGATTTCTGAGGTAAACCTAACTGAAGTAGGTTCTCGGCTTTTAAACTTATCCTTTAGCTGGAGGTGTTGGTGGCTGCTGATGACTTCCGAGGTAAACCTAACTGAAGTAGGTTCTCGGTTTTGCAAAGTTTCGGGAATTCCTGAGCTTGGTTCCTTCCATAGTTTCTAGCTTGTATGCCCCAGAGTATGTTTTTGAGACGCCTCTGTTGGGGCCTTCTTGATTCCGAGCACATTTTACTTCCCTCCAAATCTCATGACCGATATCTGCTCTTCGGAGCATGAGGTCTCCGAGCACAGTTTTGTTGTCTTGGTTGGCTAGCCTTTCCTTTGCAATCTTCTTCTGCACAGAGGCTGCTTCTCGGATCTCCTCAGCCAGTATCAGATTCTTGTTCTCGACCTCGGGCCTGTCCCTCCTTCGGAAGGTATGAAACCTTCGTTCGATGGGGATGGCAGCATTGGTCTGGTAGCGCTCGACCGAGGAGGTCCGATGAGAGATGTCGCGATTCTCAGCCGATACTTGGAATTTGTTGGCAGCCTTACAAAATGCAATGTTTTTCGTCCTGAAACACCAGAGCTCGGGATCTCGGCTTAAGGAGTGAATGGGGAACTCACCTCGGCCCTCACCTCGGGTCAAAACCAAGCTGAGGGCGGGATCACCCACAATTAAATAAATGAAAAGATTCTCCCCCTGCGGAGGGCTAGAGAGAACTGGAAGGGAAGAGGGATTTTCCTTAATTGCACCTTGGATTTTTTGAGGGAGGCTGGTACCTACTTTGACAGTTTCGTGGGGGACGGAAGGATCAACGGGAATCGTCAATCGTTCCCTCCGAGGAGAAAACCTAAGAACATCTTGTTTGACCTGAACATCAGCCAATAGAACTCTCCCTTTGGCCAAAGTCGGGTCAGTAAGCTCTTTCTGTTTCTTTTTTACTTCCCGTAGACTCGCATTGTAGCAGAGTCAGGCTCTTACCTGGTCGGCTTTGACTGTGACGACCTTGTCGTCAGAACCGACGAATTTCATTGCTAAGTGTACTGTTGACACCACTGCCCCAAAAGCTTGCAGGCAGGTTCGTCCGAGTATCACATTGTATGGGGATTCAGAATCAACAACTAAAAACTTGATGATCTCCGTTCGGGCCGAAGGCTGCTTGCCTAAGGTCACCGGGAGGTGGATGGCTCCTCGGGGGCGAATTGCCTCACCCGTGAAACTGATGAGATTGCCTTCAAATTCCCTGAGGTCGGCTGACCTCAGCTTCAGTGCTTGAAAGGTGTGAAGAAAAAGAATGTCGGCCGAGCTTCCTTGATCAATGAAAACTCGGGCGACTTCAAAATTACCGATCAACGCCGTGATCACCATTGGATCATTGTGATCCGGGATGACGTCTTCCATGTCCTGATCGAAAAAAAACGATGGGGATGTTCTGAGACGGTTTTTTCTAGACGGGCTTGTGGTGAACAGCCAAGACCTGATTGACGTACCTTTTCCTTTCTGCCCTCTTCTCTCCGCCACCGGCAAAACCTCCCGAGATGGTTTCGACTCGGAAATTTTCCGGTGACTTATCCAGGTCTTGAACTACGACCATGTTCACTCGTTGTGGTTCTTCTTCCTTCTTTTCCGGAGACGGGTCAGCTTTGGCTTTTCCTTTGTCGTTGTCTGGGCTGCGAGACCTTCTTCGGCCTCTCCTCTCTACCGCTTCTCGCACATACTGTTGCAACTTGCCCCTTCTCACCATGTCTTCGATAACGTCTCGAAGCCAGGTGCACTGATCGGTATGGTGACCATACCCATCGTGGAAGTTGCAGTATTTAGATTTGTCCCTGATGTTATTTTGGTTTCTGAGGAAAGGTGGCCGAGGTATGCTCCTGAGTTCGATCTGCATGGTCTCCCTCCAGACTTGTGACCTCGGAACCGTCAGGGGGGTGTAAGAATCATACTTAGTGATGTAAGGGCGTCGGCGGTCGTCTTGCTGGCCGACGTGAGGGAGACCTCGGTCTCCTTGATCTGCTCTTCCTCCTCTATCATCCCTGTTTCCGCGAGGACGACCTCGGGGAAGGGCATTCTGTGAAGCAGCTTGAACGCTCTCCATCCTACTTGCCAGACCTTTGTTGAATTCCTCAAGGTTGATATATTTGTTGGATCGTTGTCTGAGTTCGGCCATGTCTCTCGGTGGCTTTCCTATCAGTGAGTCTTTGAACCCTCCTTCGGCCAATCCTTGGGTCAAAAGGAGGACGGTCACCTCGGGAGACAAGTTGGGAACCGAGCTGGATTCATTGTGAAATCTGTGCAGATAAGCACGTAGAGATTCGTTCGATTTTTGCATCACTGTTGCTAGTGTGTGGTCCGATCTGGGTTGCACACAGCTAGCAGTGTACCTGTTGAGAAATACTCGCTTCATTTCTGTCCAGTTGTTGACAAAATTCTTGGGTAACGTTGAGTACCATCGGAGGACTGGGGCTTGGAGGGTCATGGAGAAAGCTCGGCACTTGAGCCGATCTCCTCCACCATGGAAGTTCACAGCTCCCTCGTAGGAGAGGACATGCTCTTGAGGGTCTGTGAGGCCATTATATCTGGGAATGTTGCTGGGTCCGAGGTACCCAAGTGGTGGTTCATAAGCCATGACGGCTGGTGTAAAAGGGTGTCCAGGACGGGAATCATCCGAATCAGGTTGTTGCTGGTCAGGGGGTGGTGTTTGTGTAAGTTGTGTGACGACAGTATGCGGTGTTGTAAAGGTTTGCGGTGTCAATGGGGGTTGTGTTGGTGGAGGAGGTGGGGGAGGAGGAAGTTCGTTTTGGGCTGGAGCTTGAACAACGACTCGTTCAGCCAAACGTTGCATAGTAACTTGTTGATGATCTGCGATGGCTTTACCTTGCTGTTCTACGATCCTCATCTATTGTCTCATCAAGGACAAGAGCTATGCATTTCGAGAGAGTGAAGATTGACGTGAGCGAGAGCGATGTGTAGTGCTGACAGAGTGGGCACGTTCGCCACGGTGGCGGTGCTGTTCTGTGTTGGCTTCTCCGAGCTCGGAGCGTAGCTGCACGCGCCGACCTCCTCCTTGGTGCTGAGTTGGATTTGTAGTGTCTCCGGTGTGGATGGTGTAAGGTCCACTGTAGGTGTGCGTGAACTCTGGCGGTGGAGGTGGCGGTGGAGGCGGGGGTGGTGGAGGGGGTGGTGGTGAGGACCTTGCTGCCCTATTGGCTTCAAGGTGCAGGCGCAGGTCCTCAGTTGATGACACCCTTCTTGGACGCCCCCTCCTCCTCCTCTGAACTGGTTGTGTCTCAGACATGGCAGAGTTTTTGGGAATGAAGTTTTTCTCTTCCCACAGACGGCGCCAATGTGATGTCCTAGACGGTGAGGTCCTCCAAGGGTTAGGGAAGAAGACCTTCAAAGGAGCCTCTGCCTAGGGTTTCTGTGTGATGTTTGGTGGGAGTCCTCAAGTGGCTAGAGAGAAAGCCAAGAAGTAAACCTAATCACTGGTGTGTGAGGGTGATAATTAGGGTTAGAGGACGTACCTGAGCCCCATGTAGTACGGAGCTACTTATAGGGGGGAGCTGGTTGCCCTAATGGGCTTGCTTTAGGCCCAAGTAGGGCGAGCCTATACTGAGCCATGAGTGGATGGGCTGTCCTTGTGGATAAGGTGAGACACGTCATCCTGTCCTTGGTATCGGATTCTGTGGGAGGTGTCGGACTCTGGGAGGTGTTGGATTCTGTGTGGTGTCGGACAAGGAGGTCGGACCTTGGTAAGAGAATGAGGTCGGCCCGTGCCTGATGTCTGTTCGGCTGTTGAGCTTTGAACTCGGCCAAGCACACAGGGGGCTTCTTGAAGAGTCCTTTAGGTCCTTAGTGAGGGTTACGTGGAGCTCGGCTAGGCCGAGTCCACCACAGATAGAATTTTAAAAATTGAATGGGAGAGCCTATTATATATATATATATAGTGATTTTTTAATATTTTTGTTGAGGATAATGATTTGTTCAACAAATTGAGGATAATGATTTCACATACAGATAATGATTACATAAATTTAAATAATTAATTTAATTTCAAATTGTTATTTTAGTTAGAGATAATGTTATTTATTTACAAACGCCCTGGTGCGGGTAATCCTTAAGCGGACAAACGTGGATAGTGTACAACATACATTCTGCTCATAATACCATCAAACAAAACTCTGATTTAATTTTGATTTATCACAATAAAGTAGATAATCATATAAAAATATTAATTTATTCATCAAATAAATAGAGAATATCTCAGATAAAAAGTGTTATTTTTTATTTATATGGGGAAGTACAAAATTTATCAACAAAATCATTTAGATTAATTTTATTTCGTTGTACAGTTTGGTTTGAACTCCTACCTTTTTATATAATTATTTTTAGTTGTTGCTAATAATAATATTTAATTTAAAATATTTAATATAAAAAAATTAAAATATCAACAACCCGTGCATTGCACGGGGTAAGAGCTAGTTAGGATATAAAATAAGAAATAATAGGAGAACAAAATTATTAGAATTAGACAGATCTAAAGGTGAAAAAAATGTGAAATTGAATGTGAGATCCTATTATAAATTTTTTAATATTTTTGTTGAGGATAATGATTACTTTTTTTTTAAGAAATCGAGGATAATAATTTCACGTACAGATAATGAATAAATAAATTTGTGATTTTTTAATATTTTTTTAAATACTTTTGTTGAGGACAATGATTACTTTTTTTTCCAACAAATAATTGAGGATAATAATTTTACATACATACACTACAAGAAATGTTGCTATTTCCGACGGCCGAAATCCGTCAATAATGGGCAAAATCCGTCGGAAATTCCACTTTTCCGACGGACGAAATCCGTCGTTAAAAGTGGCGTTGGAAAATTTTTTTGACATATTATAAACCGTCGGAAATAGCGACAGAAAATCCATCGGAAAATCCGTCAAAAAAATATTTTACGACGAAAAATCAGTCAAAAAATCCGTCATAAAAATTATTTTGTGACGAAAATTCCATCGGAAATGAACAATTTATGACGAAATTTTTGTCAAAAAGGAAAGTGATGAACTGACAGATTATCCGTCAAAAATTCCATCGCTAATAACAAATACGAATTAATAGCTTTTTCAGTAATTTTCCCACGGAAAATTCCGTCAGTGATTTTTTATAATTTCTTTTTCTATTTTTTATGATACTATAATTTCCCTGTTTATAAATAATATTATAATTAAATAATACTAAACTTTCTTACAATACTGTTTATCTATAAATGACCACTCAATAAAATTAAAATATCAATAAAATATATTTTCAAACACATTAAATCCAAATAACGCAAATAAAAATAATTCATAAAGATAAGTATACAATTACAAACATAACCACTTCAAATTGTTTATCTACACAACATAGATATAAAAAACCATAAAAACCTAAAAAAGTGGTAGATAAAAAAATACATAAAGAATTATATTATTCACTTAGTTTACTTAGGCTATACTCTTTGAAGGCTGGAACCTCTAACTCTTGTTCAACAACATCTTTGAAGTGTGCAGGATCAACACCACCAAAAAAAAGCTCACCCCCTTGCTCTTTTTCTGGTTTACGATTAAGCCAAAATGAAAATACTGGTTCCTTAACAAGACTTTGTTCAATCATATTGTACCTACAACAAGCAAGTGCCTCATAATTCATAACGAAGTAGAGATTAAATAAATGTTAACAAATACAAATGACAAATCAAAGTTTAAATGTGGAAAACACCACACTAGAACAGCATTTCCAACTGATATCTCTTGAAATCCAAGTCCTAGTATACCATCAAACTTAGCTGCCACAAATGTAACTCCAAGCTCTCTAGTTGCTTCAATAAATATCTGGTAGGGATTAAAATGAACTCTATACCAATTGATTGATCAACAAATTATGAAAGAAGCTAACTTACATCCTTCTTTCGGTGTGCAAAGGAAAAGTAAAAATAAATAGCATAAAGAACCCAGAATTTGCTCCAGTGTCATATTGAATATCAGCAGAAGTCCCTAAATAGCATAACAACATCCGGGCAGATGCGAAATGTCAATTGTCTCAAAGTAAATGAAAAAAATAAAGAAATATTGCTTAATTCTGATTGTGTTACGTCAAATCAAAGCAGAGCCATAGAAACAAAGAATACAACATTTGGTAGAAAGCACTGTCAGATTAACAAACTACAAAACCTCCATACAGCATTTTGTAGGCTGATAACACCATTCAAAAAATGTCACATGAAACCACCACAACGATAAATGTAGAAGGAATTTAAATCCATGAATTTATTGAAACTTCTTTCATTAACCCAGAAAATAAAAAGTAAGTATATGGCATATCATATATATTCTTACTGTTAACTAAGAGTACTAAACAATCATATTAGGTATGTATAACAACAAAAGTAAAGGATGAAGAGTATATGTAAAATAACCTTAAATTGTAACTGACAAATAAACTAATAAGAAACACTACTATTAGCCATAAATGGGACAAAAATAGAAAGTTAGAAACAAAGGATAGGATACAGGGGAGAATCTTAATAGTAATCCATTATTGGTCCTCAAAAGTCAAAATGTGATAGATTTGGTACTTACATAAAAGGAATTTGAAATACTATTTATTTAATTTTTTTATTGTAGTTGTTAAAATTAAACGAAAAAATTCTTAACATGAGAAAGAGAGCAAAAAGAAGAAAAAAACAGCCAGCAGTAGCCAAAAATTAGCAAGCCACTGAAAAAAGATACTCCTAAATTAGCAAGCATTTCTTCCAAAACATTGGGAATTATAAAGTTTTTCTGTAGCAGACTAGCAGCATGGCATCAGGCCAAGTGCCAAAGACACTATAAAACCGTTTCAACATAAAAGCATAGACATTTAAACATATGAGTGGGTGGACACAATTCATAAAAGAGTAATATGTCAGATTAGTCCCTGACTTTGTAAACATCGGTCAAGTTAGTCCCTGACTTTATCGAAATAGCAATTTAGTCCCTGAGATTTCATTTTAATTCACATACGTCCCTATCTTTATCCCATTTTAAAGCAAATACATCCCTGCAATACTGACGGCAGGGACTAACTTGATCGACGTTCTCTTATCTCAGGGACTAAATTGCTATTTCGATAAAGTCAGGGACTAACTTGACCTACACTTACAAAGTCAGGGACTAATCTGACATATTACTCATTCATAAAAGCAAAATTGAACAAATAAAAGCTTGTTTATGTGCATAATGGCCAACAAAACAGGAATAACCTCTCAAATGAGAAGGGAATATAAGAAATCCTCCCAAGTTCTAAGTAAATCTTGATATCTCAAAGAGTTAAATACAAGAAACAGTTTATCAAATTATTTGACACTACTTGCACACGTACCATAACTTCAATCAATCATCAAGATTGACACTTCTTGGACAACCACAATCTTCTTTGAAAATCATCTCTACAAAATTAAAAACAACATATTATTTAAGCCATAAAAGGTGAGTAGGTTCATTAGTCACTTATTCCTCCCATGTTACTATGCAGGTGAGATCAGGAATAAAATCTGTAGCCAGATAGGCTAACAGAGATTGTAACATCCCGACTTTCTCACCTTGATTTATTTATTATAACGAAAATAGAGAATAAATTTTTCACAAATAAATTTCAAAACTTTATTATTCAGTAGCAAAAGCAATTAACCAAATAAGTTTATAACTTACTCATTTCAAAAGCTGAAGCAAAGAGACAGGACTTAACTCAAATAATCAAAACACAATAGTTCAAACTAATTTATTTAAATAACATATAGACTCTGAGCTACTCGAGACACTAATCGTAACCCAGAGCATGGTTCTCAACTCCAACGGTCGGGAAGGGAATCTCATATCCCTTGCCGTTCCTACTCCCCTTTCTGTGAGAACAGGACCTTCATTACCTACAAGGGTAACAGGGAGTAAGTCATAGCTAATCACGTTAAAACGAATAATACATAACAGTGGCTAAAAACAACAAACACAAGTATTCAAGTAGTAACAGTTTCTGCGATGCATATACATATGTCAAACCCTTTTTATTCAAGCAATTAATCTTATTATTAATGGCATGATGCATGCTAATCTCCACAATTTCCCGTGGCATCACAGTTTGGAGGTGGTAGGACTTATGAGCTTAGCTCTGCACTCATGACTTACGAGCTTCACTCTGCATAGGACTTACGGGCTTAGCCCCGCACTCACAACTTACGGGTTCCCATCTCCCGGCGTTGTAGGACTTACAGGCATAGCCATGCACTCACGACTTACAAGCTTCCTCCGCCCAGCGTTAATAGTATAAAAGGGAAAAACTCTCACAAACTGGAGCAATTAATGCATGAATGCAAATAAAATCTATTACCAATCCTTATCTTTTAATTCATCATTGTTTTTCATCTTATTTCCATTTAGGACATATTTTTACTCTTCCATTCCATTTCCTTTAACCTTTCCTTTAGCTGGTGCTGTTGTTTTCATAGAAAAATCCATCAATCACTTTGTGATGGTTTTAGAAATAGAGTATAATTATTTATTTAATAATCCGTCGGGGCCTAGCCTCCTATTGGCAGATATTTATTGCAACGACCCCATTGGGACTCCCTTAGAAAATATCAACCAAGTGAATAAAACTTTCACTGGGACGTTAGGGATAATATCAACCAAATGGGTGTACGCACTTCCGTTGGGACTCCTGTAGGGAAAATATCAACCACTGAATCAAAATTCCAGTAGGACACCTCCAGGATAGTAATCAACCAACGGGATTAAGATATTGTAGCATTAAACGAGTTAATTATAATAAAAATTTTAGAAACTAAGTGTTTTCTGAAAAATCATCCAAACTACTCGAGTAATTCTTGACCACTCGAGTTGTTCATGCAAAAATTACTCGAGTCTTTAAGATCCACTCGAGTGTTCTTCCAAATTCCCAGAATACTCGAGTCTTTCTTAAACCACTCGAGTCTTTTTGCTGCAACAACACCAGTTTTCTGCACTTTTCAATATAAATTCGAGTTCCTTGTTTTATTTCTTCATTCCTATGCAAAACAGCAACTTAAACACATAAAACAAACATATTATGGCACTTAAACACAACTGAAACAACATCAAATAACATCAAATCACAGATTGCACAAGACATAGACAAAGTCCAATTTAACATATGAATTTCATTTCTACTTGATTTTAAGTTCGCAAATCAATCCAGTGAGCATTATTAGGTTTAATTAAACTTGTTTGAACATAAAAACCATGAGTCTCTGACCTCCATGTCAGATTCCCATTTCAACTTACGTTACCCATGAACCTCAAGTGGTTCCTATGATTTTAGCTTGTTGTTTACCATTCTAGCGATTAGATAACTTCTCCCATACCTTAGAGAAGCTAAAGAAACAGTTGTTTGAGAGAGAAATGATCAGCATCAAACTTTGAGTTCCAACACTCAAGTTCTGCACTTTGAACAGCAACCTTTGGCCACGAATTTGACAGGGAATATGTAATGAAAAAGGGTGAAACAAATTAGCTTTAGCAACTAGGTAGTACTAACTTTAATCAGAAACGAATTCGAAATCAAACGGGTTCCTTGATTTACCAAACCAATTCAAGAAAGAGAGGTTGAAGGTGCTGATTCGCACTCTGTTTTTCAGCTTTGGAACACCTAACTTTGAAGACTTGTAACTCGATCTACAGGAAGTCAATTTGAGTGGTTCTTGATTCTAATTCAAGATTGGAATTAGAACTCGGATTGTGTTTTGTTTTCACAGAATTTGGTTGAGTGAAGAGAGAGATTCGAAGGCACCAAGAGAGCACCCGAAAAGAGAGGAAATGTGAATATAATTTCGGGTTGGGAGGATTTGAATGAGTTTGGGTCCTCCCCAATCACTTATTTATAGTTTGAGATTACCCTCCTATGAAGTAAGGTCCAGCTCTGTGCTTGGAACCAAGAGAAAACGTGTTTTGGTGCGTGTTTTGAATCAAAACCGACTTAAAGACTCAGCACCACTGCTCGAACTACTCGAGTCTTTTTCCCTTTACTCGAGTCTTTTTCAGCATTTCAAAGAACACTCGAGTCTTCTATGAAAGACTCGAGTCTTTCGACTCAAATTCAAATTTTCAAACAGTTAAAGATTATACTCGAGTCCTTTCCAAAACACTCGAGTACTTTAACCTAATTTCAGAAAATTCATTATTTTATTCAATATAATAACATTATTATTTTAAATACTTAATTTTTATTTAGTTATGAAAATATAGGGCCTTACAGAGATGGCCAAGCCCTCTTTTAAAATAGATGACAAAACTGATCGATTCACATAACAAGCAGATGGGCAATAAAAAATATAATAATATTTGCTAGTGTGTATAGAATATGAAGCATAGGAACTGCAGAACATTTCAAATGAAGGCAAACTCAATGGATGATGTTTTCAAGTAAATCAAGGAAAATATGAAAATTAAGGCTTATACTTAATGTTGTTCATTATTAAAATTAACGAAGATTTTTTTTTAATTAAAATGTCATTATGTCAAGGTACAATTCAGTTTCAAGCAAATAGAAAAGCACCCTGCACTAGAAAAGCAAGTTTTATGTATGTTTGACATGTATCAGTTAACATATGTTTTGACCAAGTTCTAGTGCTGATAATGGTTGGACAAAATTCTATGCAAGTTGACAAAGTTCCAGCAACATATATTCCAAGCTTATAAGTTAAAAATAACTAGAAGCAATCATGATAAAAATTGCATCAAAACTTCAGATTTATATCTGATTCACAGCATTACACAAGAAAACATTTCAATTCACTTAACAAAAACACTAAATTCACAATCTTTAACAAAAAACATTTGAAAAAGCACAGAACTTTAACAACAAAAAAAAAGAGAAACCAAACAAACATGATCTGAATAATAAGGAATGATCAAGGCAATGAACACGATGCAACAAAAAACAATCAAGACCCATTTTAATTCACTTAACAAAAATAAAAAATTCACAAACAGAACATAGGAGAATAATTTCCAAAAAGAACATAAGAAAGCAGCTTATACTTATTAATAGTACAGTTAAAACAATAGCAGTAGAGCCAAAACAATGTTGTTCGTTAGGTTTTGAATATGAGTGCAGCATTTGTCAAGTTATTTTCAACAAGAACAACAAGAGTCACAGAGTCAGAGTGTGTTCTTACATGTTCTTCTTCAGCTCCAAACCAAAACAAGTACAAATCAGCTACCCAATGACGTTTTTCAACCTGGGTCATACAAATTAGGGTCGAATCGAAGAGATTAGGGCTCAGATTTAACAAATAAGGAGATTTAACAAATTAGGGTTTGTAAATTGGGGAAGAAAAATATTACCTCGCAGAGAATACACACGCGATTTGCGATTTGCGAATTGGGATTTCATTTAACTGAGTCTTCAGCTTGTGAGAGAGACTTAGTAACTTGCGATTATGTTCGACTTGCGAGTGAGAGAGACGGAGATCGATAGAGCAAGAGAGACGAAGATCAATATAGTGAGAGAGACGGAGATCGTCAGATCGATAGAGTGAGTGAGCAGGGAGAAGCATTGGCATGAGCGCTTCGCGATTCGCGATGAAGAGGGAGGGAGACGCGATAGTGGCGGACGACGATGGTGGTGGTGGTGGTGAGGGGAGAGAGTGTCGTTGGTGAGGTGAGGCTGGTGAGAAGAAAATGAGAGAGGGACGCGAGAGTGACGGACGGTGGTGGTGGTGGAGAGGTGAGAAGAAGCGCTGTTGGAGGTGAGAAGGGGAGAGAGCGGCGATTTGAGAAGAAAATGAGATAGGGTGACTGGTGACTTAGGGTTAGGTTATGAAGGGGTAGTGATTTTAGGGTTAGGTTTAGGTTTTTTCTTTAATTAATTTTTTTAAAATATACAAATATTATTTTTATATAATTATATTATTAATTAAACTAGATAGGCTTTTTAGGCTTGGCCTGTTTAGATTATAGGTTTTTTTAATATCCCGAGTCTGACCTGTTTGGAAAAAAAGCCTGGCAAAAAAGCATGGTTCGGTTTTTACAACAGAAACCGAAAGCCGAACCATCGATTTTTCAAAAACCAGTCCAAGAAAAAATTCAATAAATGGGGTTTTTTTTTTCGATTTTCGGTTTTTTCGGTTTGGTTTGCGGTTTTTAATTGGACCAGTTTGGTTTTGAACGCCCCTACCTTGAATATGTTATATACAAAGGGTATATATACCTTGAAAATCTTTAAAATATTATATACGAAGGATATACCTTAATATTAACCTTACTTTTCACTTTTCAGTTTTCCAATATTTGTGTACATTCAACTTAGAAATACATCTTACCTTCTCCTAAACTTAAATTCTTCTTTCTCTTTCCTTTTTTTTTTTGGTACAATTCTTTTTCTTACTTTCTCCAATATAACTAATAATTATATGGGTCTTGTTAAAGTTCTCATAGTAGGAAAAAACATCATAAATCCCTAACATCACATCACATCACAATTAACATCACAATTGTTTCAGCTTCTGTGCTTTCTTTTTTTGCATTGTGATTGGTTGATCCTTGCAAAATGCATAAAATTAGTTGTTTGGTGATTGATTGATGTGTTAGACAAACCATTAAATGCACGTCTCCTTAATTTTTTTACTTTTGAATTTTTTAACCATCCTTATAGGACGAAGAGAATAGTAAAAAAACAAAAACAAAACATGTCAGGGAAGGTCAACATCAAGAACAAGGTGGGAAATGAATTGGGGCGTGGTTTCATGGGTAGAATACTCCAACTCAAAAGCTATAAGCTAAGAACATCAGCCGTTCATTTACTACCTATGAAGCCTATTAACAATGCACCACAAAATGATCATCTTAAAAATGAACTTGATGAGATGTCTCCAAATGAAGAATCAAAGGATTTAAGAATAAGTTCAACTAACAAGTCGACAACCCTATTAGGTACTCAAACTATGAGGTATAATGGAAATTCTTATTTATATTTTTAGAGTAATGACCTAATTTAATCAAAACACAAACAGGGTGTAAAAAGTTTTTTTTACCCAAATAATTAACTTATAGAATGCAGATAAGAAAATTATACCAAATTAACACATACAGAGGACAGGAACATAGAGAGAAAATTAAAAATACATCAAACCCATTTAGTAATAACAGTGATCAAACCCATGTGAACATATTAACATTTAACAGCAAGATTTTAAATGACATTTCAACAAACACTTGTTGTGAATCCATAACCTATAAATAAAAAAACCTAAAATTCATAAATATATATATATATATATATATATATATATTTTAAACCAGGATAAAATTCGCAGTGGTGAACCTTAATCTGCAACGTTGATAAGTTCTTTTTGTTGAGAGTGAGGAGTGATATGTTGAACCCTTCTTTTTATTTTTTAAAAAAATTAATTTCTAAAGGTTAAAAAATACGTATTCATTTAAAATATTTATAAAGCAAACAATATGTTATTGTTTAGCCAAGTGGTTTGTGACTTAAATTTTTTTCAAAGGGTTCGAATCCCACCTACAACATGTTATTTAATTTTTTAAATTATGCTAAAGATTTATAATTATATTTATTGAAGGAAATAATTTTCCGACGGATAATTCCGTCGGTAATATTTTTTAATTTTTTTTAATTTAAGCATTATCGACGGAAGAATCCGTCGGAAAATTAGTTAGAAATATCCGTCAGAAAATCCGTCGAAAAAACCGTCAGAAAATAATAAGTTTGTTTTTCGTTTATTTAAAAAAAAAACAACTTACCGACGGATTTTCCGTCGGAAAAGCCAAAAAACCTAATCCGTCGGAAAAGACAAAAAACCAAATCCGTCGGAAATGGAAATACTGACGTATATTTCCGTCGGAAAAAGCATGATTAGCGACGGAAAAAAAATCCGTCGGAAATCAGGGGTATTTCTTGTAGTGATATAATTATTAAATAAATTTAAATAATTTATTTAATTTTAAATTGTAATTTTGATTAAAGATAATGATTATCTACCTACAAATTCTCTGGTGTGAAGAAAGCTTCACGGGACAAACGTGGTGCCTCGAAAATTTCTCCGGCAAACGTGGTGCCTCGAAAAGGGATCCTTTTATATATATACTAGCTCTCACCCCGTGCAATGCACGGGTTATTGATAATTTAATTTTTTATATTAAATATTTTAAAGTAAAGATTATTATTACACAACAATAAAAAAATATACAAAAAGGCATAAACTTAAATCAAACACTACAATTAAAAAAATTAATTTAAATGAGTTTGTTGATAAATATTGTACTTTCTTGTATAAATAAAAAGTAACACTTTTTATCTGATATCTTCCTTATTTATTTAATAGATAAATTATCATTTTTATATGATTATCAACTTTATTTTAAAGAATCAAAAGTAAATCATATTTAAATATTTTCATCTTTTTTGTTTGGTGGTACTATAAGTAAATATAAGGATAAATTAGAATATTCCGTATTTCATAGGAGATGAAGACGACATTGAACTTGTTATTCTTGGCTGTCTTGATTAATTAACACATTGCATTTTAAAAGGAATATTATGATATCATGATATTATGATTAATTGGAGTGGAATCAAAATTAAACTTTTTTAAAATTTTTTTGTTTGATGGTATTATGAGTATATTTAAGGATAAATCAAAATATTTCATATTTCATGGGACATGATAATTTAGTATTTTTTGAATATAAATTATCATCTTTTTAATATGATTATCACATTTATTATTATTATTCATATTTAAATATTTTGATATTTTTCATCGTTTATCTTATCTCAAATTAATCATAAGATTTAATCCTAAAAAATCTTTATCCTAATTGTTCTAATCATCTTGAATTTTTTTTTCCAATTTTTTAAATGTATGTACCTTTGTTTTTAATTTGTTAAAGTTTTTTTTGTAGAGATTATAGCAACTAAAGTATTTATCCATTGCAAACTTTTTACAAAATGATAATCATTATATTTAATCATATATTCATATTATTTGTAATGTTTGAAAAAATCTATACTTTATTAGTATTTAATTTGTTTTATATATATATATATATATATAGTAGATTACAATGCAAATAAGATTTTTACTTTATTTGTTTGGGAATAAGGATGGTGAGGAAGAGGAAGATGAAGATAGACACAACATGATCAAATTGTTTTAGTTTTATTTTATTATATTAGAATAAGTTGGATCATAGTTAGGCTAACCCACTTAGATATCATTGTTTTTTATTTATAAATATAAAAACATTGGGAAAGTTTAAACTCTACCAAATATGTGAGAAATGCTGGTTATAGAAAATACTTAATGCACGCGTTTCATATGGATTTTAGAAATTAGGTTTTTGAAAAATACCTCAGTCCTCGCATATACTATAGATTGATATTCCCTTATATTGTTAAGCGTAATCACCCAAAAATCTTTCGTAAATGTTAAAGATAAGAAGTCTTTTGCCTCCTTCAACCTTGGAAGAAGATAACCCGCGTGCAGGACATAATTTGACTTGATCGAGCAAGGCACCACGTCAAACATCCTGTGCACAGCATTTCCATCAATTCCCTAGTGAAAACTCAGTTTCTCATTGTGGATGGAGACTAAAGTTTTTCCGTTATCAAATTGTGATTTCCGCAGATTCAACGTCAATGCTACTTTCATAACGAGATAGGAAAGCTTACATAAAGCCGAATTAATGATAAGAAGTTAAAATATAGTAAACATGTATTAAAAATCTAAGTGTACTAATATTCCAACGTTGTAAATTCATTTATTCAAATACAAAATAAGCAAGTGAAAAAAAAAATTATTATTATTATTATTATTATTATTATTATTATTATTATTATCAAATTCATTATTATTGTTGTTGTTAAGAAAGAGTACATTATTATTATTATTATTATTATTATTATTATTATTATTATTATTATTATTATAAATGATTAATGTGATGTAGAATCTACCCAAGTAATAAAATTGCTTTACACAAAAATGTTTAGCCCCTAGTTTAACTTTGGGCGATTACACTTTCTCCATGTCCCAAAAATAAATATGAACCCTGGCACCACTGCACCAACAGCTCGTTGGTTATTTTTTCCCCTTTTTTAGAACTGTTTAAAGCATTCTTATGACATTTTTTTGAAAGGCAATAAGTAATGATATTTTATAAAGAATAACATAAAATGAGCAAGTGAATATTGAAAAACCAAATTAAGGATTTCTCAATGTGTTAAACGCATTATTTTCGTCACGAAGTTACTTTAATAACCGTGTGGCACTTGTAATAACTCCCAATTTTTTTGTTTAAATTTTCTATTAATTGAATTTTTTAATAGGGAATTTAGGCTTGTCCCGAGGTAATACCTCAAGAGTATGAGGTGCAATATATCATAGCAAATTTATTTATGACAATTATCGAAAATCAACCCATGATGCATAAAATATCTAACGAGACTTCTCTCATTTGTGACCGTCATTAATCATTATTTTATAGGGTCACCTTAAAAATTTTGCCGGAACAAAAATATCCATTAGCTTGATCCGTAATCCAAAACTTAGTAAAAAAAAATAAAAATCACCTTTTAAATTTACTAATTAATTTTATATTTAATATTTGGATATAATATTTTTTTAAGCACAAAACTAAACAATTTTAAGCAATTGTATGTGTTTTACATAAAAAATAAAAAATTTGCATTCAAATTGAATTTATATAACATGAAGATCAAAACAAAGAAAAAATATTTTAAGAACAAAAATCAAAACTCAATAAATTCTTAGGATAAAAAAAAGCATATTTAAGCCCCTTTTTTTTTAAAAAAAAAAAAAGTATTAACACAACCATAAAAATAAATTTGTATCACTCGTGATGAAAATTAACCAATCCAACGATGATAGAAAATGCAAATCAGAAGAGTAAAAATGACTACTTCTATAACTTCAGCTTCAAAGAATATTGTCTTATACAAAACTCATGTTTACTCTAACTAACATTATTTCTATATTATAAGTAAATATGATTTTTTTTTAAAAAAATACTTTTATAAATATGTAAAATCTAGTAGCATGCACTAATTATTTTGGTAAAAACCTGAGAAAAACAAATGAAGTGATAATACTTTTAATTCAATTCATAATTTTATATAACCGTCAACAACTTGCTTTAACATCAATTGGAGTACATAGCGGTTTTGAAGTTGTTGGATTAGAAAAAAGGACTTGCTAGAGTGTATTATTTGGTCTAATCGACATGCATGACGTCTCAATTCTCCAGGATCTCAAATGAATGTGAGACCCCATTTCAGAGTGGAATAGTAGGTACACATAAGTAAATAAATAAATTCAGAAGGAAACTAATATATGATTTGTCAATTTTCAACCAATTTAAAAGGAATTGCTAGTTACCTATGATGTCAAAAGAATGCAAAGAACAATATAACATTGTAATGAATTAGTAGTAAATAAATACAACAGTTCCATAATGAACTTGCCATAAAACGTTGATGAAGGGAAGAAAGAAAAAAATAGTGAGTGCTATACGAAAAGTTTTCTTTACTCCCACTTCATTTTTCTAAACCAAACATAGTATGGCATTAAAGAGACTTTGAAATTATACAGCACTGAAAAGCAATCTTTCAGAATCCAAAACACTTGAGTTAAATATGCCAAAAAATAGAAAAAGAAAAAGAAAATCAGGATGAAGCTGGGGATGCAAAGCTATCAAAAGTAGTTCCTACATGATGGATAACAAAGCCATAGATCTTTCTCTCCAAATTTTCAATCTTAGTAGCCAGAGTATCATTCTCCTGGGAAACTACACAATCCAACCACGAATTTACATGCTTCAAATGTCACAAAATAACAGCAATGGAGCCACCATCCACAGGCAACATTTTTTTGCCATCAGCAGAATACTCCCCAAATACTTTAATTCCTGCTTAAAGGGAATCCTCAACAGTATACAAAAACCAAATTTGCATTTCAGACAGCAAATTTGTTCCAAGTGACACTGTCTCTTTCATTCCACTGCCTCTTGTCCATAAACCAGCACTGAGATTGGATTGGTGTGGTGACGAAGAACCCTTCAGATGGTTCTTAGCTGAACTGAGAGAGTGTCGCTTTGACAAGCTTTTCTGCAGTGTTGATGATGAAGGATCGGCGCCTGTGCCAGTAAGAAGGAACACTATCTGAAGATCAGTAGCCAAGGCAGCTTCAACCCATAGAGTGATTTTGACTGTTTTGTTTGAAGGCTGTCATCAGGAGTCTCAGAATCATGACTAATAGCAACAGATTCGGCCATTGATGTTGATTTTACAACATCGTCATAGATATTTAAAACTCGGTCTATGGTTGGCAAGGGATTTCTGGCCTCGCACACTGAACAGAAGTCTGAAACATGCTAGCCATTGATGAGGAAGTAAATATGAGTTTAGACACCCTTTATTAGTAAAAATGGACTTTTCTATTGTAAATTTCTAAATAGAAACTCTGTAAAATTTCCTACAGTAGTTATGATCAGGTGGAAGATGTCTCATTTGTATGCATATTCTTTCGAGGTGAAATGTATAAGCCGAAGCATTGATTCTTACCTTAAGATTCTTATAACACATTCAGTACCTTTGGCCTCCTCCAATGCTTCAGCAGCAGCAGTAGAAGCAAGAAGTTTCATTTGCATTGCTTCCAGAATTCAGTTGATAAAAAGATATTTCAACTTAGTCTTCAAATTAAAGTGTGACAAATGACCAAATTGAATGCACTGTAATCAGCCTTGAATGCTGGTCTGAATACTGATTACGTCATGGTCCTACGATCATATCATGTATATCATTTCTAACCCATTTCTAATTTAAAAATCATTGGTTTGGATGAAAAAATTTGTAGAACACCTTATAAATATGTGTAAACTCACCCTTTATTTCCTCATTGTTCTCATCACCACATTGAATTTTATTTTAGATAAGGTGAAACCTGTTTCTGCCTTCAGAGAATCTCTAGATTTCAAAAATTTCATACCTTTCAAAGGCATGCGAGGTTGGAAAGCACTGCACCTAATGAAACACTCCCATTAGTCCATTTCTTATCATGAATGGTGATACCCAAAGCTGCAAAATAGGTTTTCTCTTGGGGCAAAGAACTTTCAGGAGTGGCAGGTTTACTTTTCTCACTGCTTGAAGAATCATTGCTTCCAGGTTCCTGACCACTCACATCACTTAATCGCCTTGACATTGAAGCCTGAAAAACGACCTCAATATCATAGATCTAACAATCACACATACACTTCAAGTACACACCACCAACAACAACAACAACCAAGCATTTGGCAATTGAATGTCTTCGGAATTAAATGATGTCACAACAACGTTCTATTTTAAATGTTATCTCTAAACAAAACCATTAACATCTATCCGACTAGAAAAAAAAAATTGAGGTGCATTGTTTCAAACACGACATATGCAATCCACAAAACAAATCCCTTTTTTAAAGTATTGATTCAACGATACAAAAAGTTATGTTCTTCTGAAGCAACTTGATTTACCTGAGTACGCAAAAATGCTTAGGAATCAATCTTATTTTTTAAAGCACCCTTTTCTTTGGGTTCAACCTGAGCAACAGTTTCTTCTAGTTGCTCATCCCAGTTCTTCCTTGATCCAACCAGCGCCTCTGGAACCTTGGAGATTCCAATAGCCACCGCCATCTTCTTCTTACTCGCAGAATCTGCCACTTTCAGCCCCCCCGACAACCTCCTCACCGGAGATATCAAAGCCCTCCGCGAACTCGGCGACGTCTGCTTCCTCCGTTTTCGGACTGTGACTGTGTGTTCGTGTGTTCTTGTTTATATTACATGCCTCACTTTATTACACTTTAACATATTAAAGAAAAGATGAATAACATATTTCAAATTATAGAATACAATTTTTTGATCATTGACCTTTTTCCGTATGCTGATAAAAAAAAAAAAAAAAAAAAAAAAAAAAAAAAAAAAAACCTTCTTCCATAGCTCTGCATTTTCTTTATGGATCTTTTTATAGAGTTCTACATTTTCTTGGTGAATGAGATTTCCGTACAAAATAAATGGAATTTGGTCAGAAATTTGTGGTAAATCTTAGTTGAATCTTGAAACAGTAGGAACAGAACCAGATCCCCGAAACCTTTAGGTGTAGTTCTTTAATCTCGTCTGTCATAATTTGATCCTGCAGGGAAATCAATGATTGTGTTAGAGGATTTTTTCTGTGCTATCATTATGATGGAAACTTCAATAGAAGAGATTCGATTCAGAGTGACCGATCACACCTTTTTCATGTGAATACCCTTTAAACTCATCTCCAGTTGGTTTTCCAAATTTTGCAGTTCTTCAACACCCAAACCAGAAAGTTCTTCATTTGGATTTGGATTTTCCAAATCCAAATTTTGCAATCAACAAAATTGCAACTACCATGAGGGGACCAATATAGTGAAATCCAAGCTCTTCAAATAGAGTTGATCCAGCTCCATGGATCAAGCCACGAGCATATTCATCAACCTTTGCAGCTAACTCATGCATAGGGCCACCAATTTGAGGTGAGGAGCTCTATTCCTGGAGTTACCCATTTGCAAAGGCTAACCTAAACATCGCATATGGCCTAAGGTTTAGACTTATATATTGCCACAAAATCAAAGAAAGAAACATCTAATCACCTGATTTATAGAGACAAAGTAACTTTAAACAGTAATTTGATGATGGGTTTAGCAACTTCTTTAAGGCAAGAATTAGAAGAGTAAAAATAAATAATGGAGGAATCCATGCTAACCTTCCACAAACAAAGAAATATATAGGAAATTTAGAGGATATGGTTCTTGGTGCTTCAATGTGTATAATGATGAAAGAGACGATCAGAATCTTGTCTTTGACAGAAGTATAAGATCCACTACTTTTTTGTTCCCTCGGATTTCACATTGTCATAGACTCTTGTAGTAACATTTTGATTTAAATCAGAATTTACATTCATCTCAGACTCAGTAGGCATTAGGCTAGAATTTTTAATGGAAAACACTGCGTTGAATATTGAGTATGAGTCCAAGGAGGACAAGGATGATGTTGCTATTGCTGAAACACTTTGTGGGAGATTATTGAAATCTATGTTGGTTGGCAGTGTCAGACAGATCAATAAAGGTTTTCTAAATCTAAAGTTGAAGATTCAAAGGAAATGGAAATGGATCAATTTATGTTACAGTTCTTGTCAGAAATTATTTTGGTTATCCTGAACCTCTTGTGCCAACTAATGAGAAATCAAAGGAAGATAGTAGCGGAGCAAAATTGCTGAAACATGACAGGCTGGAAATTGGCAACATAAATAGATTTTTGTTGAGGGAGTCATCTCCTTCAACACATTTCCATGAAAGATCATGCAACATTCATAGTACTTCGCACCGAGCAGGGGACGCAAAAGTTACCTGCTTAGACTGCCAAAAGAGTTTGTAGTTGCCTTCGACGTTGACATCAACGTTGTGAGGGAGAGAGAAGTTATTTATTACACAAAAGTTACCTGCTTAGACTGCCAAAAAGAGTTACCTGCTTAGGTAATGGTATAGGAAGAATGGCGATGGTGCCTTCGACGTCATGAGGGAGAGAGAAGTTATTTATTACACAAAATTGCATAGAACACATACCAAGACAAAATGTTGTTAATACAATAGTTTACAATGTTTAAAAATAAGGCAGTCAATTTGAGTATGAGATAAGTTGTTATGATCAAATCATTAAATATATATTGTATTACCTTTCTGGACAGTGGTGGATCAGCTGCAAGTAGAGTGACCAAGTTGATCCAACTCAGAATTCAGTGGGTTGCTTTCATAATTAGCACTGCTAGATCAACTCATTGCTCAGGAGTTTTTATTGCATACTGCCAGCATAGTTCTCTGACATGTCTCTTAATGTCCAATGAGAATCCTTGACCTCAACCAACTATAAAAAATAGAAAGACATTATAAAGAAATACACAAATGAGTTAATGAACACGAGTATTAAGAACTTAAGAAATTCAAACCCACTCGTCTTTAATCTATCTAGCTTATAAACAATTTTAGTTAACAATAATACCTTCACTGTAGCCTCAACTGAACCAAGTTTGCACTGATATAAGGAGCAAGAAAAGGGTGAGGGGTGAGAGAGAATTTAGGAGAAGGGTGATGATGAGATGCTTATGCATCTTATAATGCTAATCTCTCCCGCACATTCCATGGCTAGTTAAACACGTTTCCCATTCACTCATTGACCACAAGCAAACAAACACTGGCACTAAAGCCTTTTTATAGAGAAAAGTTCAAATTTTAACCACGTTTAGAGGGATAATTAAAACTTGAACACAAATTATACAAACTGGTTGAGAGACTTCTTGAGGATATATCAAGTTAAACAAACCCCTCACACAAGAATTTACAAATAGGGATTAAACAACAACTACAACAACCAAATTTACCTGAGATAAAATAAGTCCTCCCTGTGAGGCATAAAGATTCTCTTGCTTCATCATATCCACAATCTTAGCAGTGAACCGTTGCATTTCAGCCTGAATACAGTTCAAGCATACATTATAGCAGGAAGCCGGCGCATAAGGATGAAACAAATTTGAAAAATCATCAAAATCCAGTACTACAAGAATCTACAGAATAGCCTTAAAGTGGTTTCCGCGGGAGCGCATGTGCATCCGCAGATTCGCATCGTGCTTGAAACAATTACCGCAAATCTCACAAAAGTGGATGTGTTCAGAGAGCAGCTCCACTGCATCAAGCTCCACGATCTAGCAATCCTCATCGCGAATTTCGACATCTTCGTCTTCTTCAACCTTTGTTTTCAAATCCAGCATCTGCCTCCCCTTATCTGAGATGCTAACTTTCTTCGCTCCTAGCTGTTTCGTAAATTTTCCAGCGATCTGCAATTTCAAGCTCCGTTCACTCGTTCAGACAGAACCGCTTCCGATTCAACCAATAAGTTTCCGGTGACCTGGAACTCCAGCCTAGGGTAAGATAGCAGCATCTCCGGTGGATCTGATACCTTTCCGACGATCGGGATTTCGAGACAAGGTGTTGAGGCGTTGGGGTACGGCATCAGGTTTAATGGGTTGGGTTTTGGGGCTAAGGTTAAGGATGTTGAAGGGGATGGTGGTGAAGAAAAAGTAGAAAGAAAAGAAAGGGGAGAGAGAGTTTTGAAATACTAGTAGGAAGGAAGAGAAGGTTCAGTGTGGGTAGTTGACTCCAGCGATGGCCTTAGCAGGTCCGTGTTACAACAATTGGCCATCAGTTTCAAGGCTGTAATAATTCTAACATCATTCACCCGTTTTAAGTTCAAAAGTTTTTTTCTAAGATTTTATTAACACCCATAACTTTATTATTCATTCAAGAATTTAAAAATTTTGTATCGCACTTTCAAAAATATTCTTGTTAACTAATACCCGTAAACTCACAACTCTCACCCGAATGAAAATTCACTTCTTAGGGACTGATGATCAATCCGTGGTAAGGGACGAATGCTCCATCTGTTTTATTAAGGACGAAGGCATCATCTGTTTAACCATATGAATGCCTCATCCGCCCAACCACAAATGCAAATTTGAAATCACAATGAGATCCATTTCAGTGAACTCACCCAAGTAGAGGGGATATGGCAGTGCTCAGCTAGTGTCATTGACAACGATCTGGCTCCATTTGCCCCAGATCGTGGTTCGAACTAGAAGAAGAGGGTGGAGGCCAACAATAGCAGTTGCATGACAGAGAAACGAGAAGGGAAAAGTGGTTGTTATGCACGCACCAAATCGAAGAAAGGGGGAGTGGCCTACGTGCAAGGTTATTCCGATGGTGGCCACGATTCGCTAATGGAAATAGAGAGTCGCAATCCATGAGAAAGAGTCTCGGTTTGGTAGGAGAGTGAAAGGGGAGAGGGATGATGGTGTTGGGAGGTGATAGTTGTACAATGGTGACACTGTGGTGAAATAATAACCAGCATAGTTTAAAATTGCAATGTACATCAGCAATTATGGACACAATATTTACCGTTAATAAAATTGTAACAGCCTCAACATAACCGTGTTAGCAACATTTTCTCATGTCAACAACTTCCATGCAATCGGAATTTTGAAGGTAACACCAACCATACAGTTAATGAACCGTGGTAGCTGCGATTTGAAATCATGGTATATGTACCTTTAAAAACTCATGTTAAAGTGATGGGAAACCCAAAGAAGCATAACTATCCAATTCTTCGGAATAGTCAAAGAAACATTCATCCAGAAAACAATTGACCAATTCACAATCTGTTATCAACATCGAACCCTCATCTTCCTCCAATACATATCTAAAACTTGGAATCTCAACTCACAAACTTTGTTACAGTACCTTATTACATAAACAAAAGAACTTTCATATCAACAAGGAACAAAAAACAAATGAACATATATCTACCGGTACAGTATATACCAATACAATAAATACCCAAACAATGCATATATGCCTAATGTGCTAGTGAAAGGATAACCACTCTAGTTTGAAAATTGCAATCTACATCAGCAATTACCACCAGGATATTGCAGTTATTCAAGGTAACTGTAACTATGACCACAGTAGCAGCATTTTCTCAAATGCCCACAACCATTTTACTGAAACTGCAATTTTACCAAGATGCTCCCAGCCGACAGCCACAAATGGATCCGTTTCAAGCATAGAGATCATTGAAATAGAATCAATCTATTCCCATAAAGTCATTTCTATATCAGACATGGGCTCAACCCCGGTGAAGTAGATACTATATCACTGCAATTTAGAATCATGTTTATACCTCCCAAAACTCAAGTTAAATCGATGGGAAATCCAATGAGGCAAAACTATCCAATTTATCTAAATCATCAAATAACCAATCATCAATAAAAGAATTACCCAATTCACCATCATTTATCAACATCAGATCCTCATCCTCATTCTCATCCTCCACCCCGGCAGCCATCGCCTTCTTCCCTTTCTCCTCTTCATCCGCACCAAGAGCGGGCATGTGACCCTCGAAAAGGGCGATGTGCCCGAACAACTTGTCCTTCCTCGAAAAGGTGGTCCCGCACGAGCACTTCCACTTGGAATACTCCCCGCACTGCTTCATGTGGCTCCTCAAATCCGAAAGCACCGAGAAATTCTTCTTGTGGCAACGGTTACACGAGTACATCTTCGGGCAATGGCTCCGTTTGAAATGGTTTTTCACGCAAACCATCGATTTCAGCGCCTTGAACTTCTTATGCCTCTTGTTCCTGTTGCACCCTTCAAACGGACACGAAAACCTCGTCGCTCGGCCACGCGAGGAGGACACTGCACCATCATCTAACACCTCCGGCGGCTTCGCCAAGGCCTCCGGCGTCTTAAACTGGTTCCCGTGCGCGCGCATGTGCATCCGCAGATTCGCGTCACGCCTGAAACCCTTACCGCAAATCTCGCAGAAGTGGATGTGCTCAGCGAGCAGTTCCACCGCGTCGAGCTCCACGATCTCGCAATCTTCATCGCGAATCTCGACATCTTCGTCTTCTTCAACCTCCGTTTTCAAATCCAGCACCTGCTTCCCCTTATCGGAGATGCTAACTTTCTTCGCTTCCGGCGGTTCCGAAAACTTCCCGGCGATCGGCAATTTCAAACTCCGTTCCGACAGAATAGCTTCCGGTTCAACCGGAAAGTTTCCGGCAACCTGAAACTCCAATCTCGGGTAAGATAGCAGCGTCTCCGGCGGATCCGATACTTTACCGGCGATCGGTAATTCGAGACAAGGTTTAGGATACGGTGATAACGGTAGAACAGGTAGGTTTCCGGCGGCGGGGGTGAGATAAGGGGAGTTGGCGGCGGAGATGAGGGAGGCGGCGTTGACGATGATTTGGTGGATGGAGGAAACGATGTCGTTTGAGGCAACTGAGATTTGGTGATTGGTGAGGAGTGTGTTGGAGTTGATGGATTCGGATAAGAAGCGATGCAGAGAATCAAGTCGGGTTTGGATCAAAGAGAGGTTGTGGAGGGGGATATTCGGGTTCGGGCTCGGATCCGGGCCATGGGTTTGGGGGGTTGTGGCGTTGGGGTTCGGCATCGGGTTTAATGGGGTTCGGTTTTGGAGGCTAAGGTTGGGGATGGTGAAGGGGATGGTGGGGAAGAAAATAGAAAGAAAAGAAAGGGGAGGGAGAGTTTTGAAATAGTAGGAAGGAAGAAGGTTCAGTGTGCACTGTGCAGAGTTGACTCCAGCTATGGCCTTAGCGGGTCTGCTGTTTCGAGGCTGCAATAATTCAACATCATTCACATATTTTAAGTTTAAAGTGTTTTTTTACCCTTTCTAAGGGTCTAAGAACGGGCTAATCATAAAAATGTTTTTTTAATTGATTTCTAATTTTGTAAGTATTTATTAAATTGTCCTTTCAAAAAAAAAGTATTTATTAAATTGGTTATTAAGATTGGCTACTCACCAAGTAGATGAGTATGTATACTAACTGCTTAATCTATGGCTATGGTATGTTGTGGAGAAAGGGGGGCGATGATTAAAATCGGTTACATGGAATTGGATTACTTCCAAGTAATATAGGAGTATCAAATGTAATCATCCTATATCCTATATAATAATAGGATTTGATTTTTCTTCTATAATATAATTTTGTCTAATGTAATACATAAAAATCATCCTATATAAAAATAAGATTTGATTTTATACTTGATGTAAATATTTTTTTGTTTTTTTTATTGTGACAAGAAAATAAAAACTATTAATAAGTCGGCCCAATGGGCTGGATAGCTGTATACCAAAAAACAAACCAAATGTTTTTAACAATATTATCTTTCTATTGTCTTTCTCATATGATATGGACCATTAGTTCGAGATCAATTAATAATTTTAAATATCAATTGCGAAAAAACTAAAAATTACGTTGATAAACAAAATTTATGTTTAGTCACTCATACCGCTAATAGATGACATTATCTTTGCAGAAAAAATTTAAATCATAATGATTAGAACAATAAGAATAAAGATTTTTAGGATTCAATCTTATTATTAACTTGAGATGAGATAATCGATGAAGAATATAAAAATACTAGCTCTTACCCCGTGCAATGCACGGGTTGTTGATATTGAATTTTTTTATATTAAATATTTTAAATTAAAGATTATAATTATTTTCATTATAAAGTAAAGATTATTATTAAACAATAACAAAAATAATTATAAAAAAAAATTATTCAATATATTTTATTATGATAAATAAAAAATTATTATTATTATTTTGATTTTTTTTATTTGATGATATTATGAGAATAATTAATGATAAATCATAATATCCCTTATTTCATTGGACATGAATTCATTGGAAGATAATGACAGTTCGTTTTTTAATATTATTATATTTATTTATGTATAAATCAATATTAAATTTATGTATTCCTTATTTAGTTGATCGATAATTAGCATGTTTTATTAATTAGAGTGAAATTAAAGTTAAACTTTTTTATTTTTATCCTGTGGAATGCACGGATTATTAATATTTAATAAATATTTTAAAGTAAAGATTATTATTAAACAACAATAAAAAATGAGTTCGTTGAAAAATTTTGTACTTCCTTATATAAATAAAAAATAAAATTTTTTATTTGAGATTTTCCTTATCTATTCAATAGATAAATTAACATTTTTTTTACATGATTATTAACTTTATTAAGATGAATCAAAAGTAAATTAGAATTAGATATTCCTTATTTATTTAATTGATAAATTAATATTTTTATATGATTATCAAATTTATTATGATAATTAAAAACAAATCAGAATTAAATTTTTTGATCTTTTTTGTTTAATGGTATTATGAGAAAATTTAAGAATAAATTGGAATATACACTATTTCATAGAACATGAAAACGACATTGAAATTTTGATTTTTGACTATCTTGGTTAACATATTGCACTTTATTATGAATATAATATTGGCTCTTTTTTTATATATATTTAATATTATATTAGTCAATGTATAGATGGGTATTAAATTAATGTATTCCTTATTTAGTTGATCGATGAATTAACACGTTTTATCATGATATTATGATTAATTATTAGAGTGAAATAAAAATAAATTTTTTTATATTTTTTTGTTTGATGGTATTATGAGTAGATTTAAAGATAAATCAAAATATTTTCTATTGCATAAGACATGATAATTTAGCATATTTTAAATATAATTATCACATCTAATATGAAAAATTATATATAATTAAACCAAAATTATTCATTCTGATTTTTTTTATTGGATAATATTATAAAATACTTCTTAAATTTATTTGATGGATAAATTAATATTTTTTTACCTTTATTATTTTTTTAATATAATTATCACATTTATTATTATTATTATTATTATTATTATTATTCATATTTAAATGTTTTGATCTTTTTCATCATTTATCTTATCTCATGACAAAAACGGAAAAAAAATCATAAATAAATCGAAAAACATTGTTTCTTCAAACAGGCAAAAGACTCACAAAAATTATTTCTCTCCGAAATACGATCAGGGTATTTCTTCTTAATCTTAGAAGTTTTAGCCCTTCTCTTATTTGAAAAGAGAAAAGGATCAATTATTTGCATATTCTTTCAACAAAGAATAATCAAACTAAGTATGTATAACAACTTACCAAGGTCATACTCTTGTTTGAAGTAACTCATTGATGTCATTCTTCTTGAAATTAGCATTAAGCAAAAGTCAATTAAAAGTATAACAAAATATGCATCATCTAATAAGTAATTCATCAAACACTCAAAAATCAAAATTAAGAGCTTTAAGTAGAGGAATGAGGGAAAAAATAAAAATAAAAGAAAGAATTTGGAGAAGAGAATTCTTAGAATCAGATAGAACTTTAAAAATTGAATGAGAGAGCCTATTATATATATATATATATATATATAGTGATTTTTTTAATATTTTTTAAATATTTTTGTTGAGGATAATGTTTTGTTCAACAAAATGAGGATAATGATTTCACATACAGATAGTGATTATATAAATTTAAATAATTAATTTAATTTCAAATTATAATTTTGGTTAGAGATAATGTTATTTACCTACAAGCATATAATGATTAAATAAATTTAAATAATTTATTTAATTTTAAATTGTAATTTTGATTATCCACCTACAAATTCTCTAGTGCGAGGAAAACTTCACGGGACAAACGTGGTGTCTCGAAAATTTCTCCGGCAAACGTGATACCTCGAAAAAGGATCCTTTTATATATAGATAGTAGATTTAATTATGATTAATAAGAATAAATGTGATAATCATATTTTTTAAAAAAAAAAACTAATTGTAAAAAGAAATACTATATCCATCATATAAATATAAGATTTATCTCATAATAACATCAAACAAAAAAATCATAATTTTTAATTCTGATTTAATTTTGATTTATCATAATAAAGTTGATAATCATATTTAAAAATGTCCATTTATCCATAAAATAAATAAGAATATATGAGAAAGTACAAAATTTACCAACAAGGTCATTTAGATTAATTTTTTTAAGTGTATGGTTTGGTTTGAACTCCTACATTTTTATATAATTATTTTTTGTTGTTGTTTAATAATAATCTTTACTTTATAATAAAAATAACAATAATATTTTAATTTAAAATATTTAAAATAAAAAAAAATTAAAATATCAAGAATCTGTGCATTGCACGGGGTAAGAGCTAGTTTCGATATATCGTATTTGTCCAAGATTCTACTTTTCCTTTCATGTAATCATTTAAAGACTTTTTTTCTTCAAATATTAAAATGTTAATTGCCTTATTTAAATTAAATCCATGTGTTTTTACTAAATCTTATGGGGTATTTTATTAGCGCCTAGAACTTTGTTACTAACACCCGTTTATAATTTTTTTAATAACATTTTCTAAAATAACCTTGGCTTCAAAAACTAAAATTTTAATCCTTATTATTTTTTCTATAACTTACTCACGTGCTTGTACATATTCCAAATCCCTGAACAATCTCTTTTTCAATTTACGAACACTCAATCAACTTTCTTATTTTCACACTATTCACTTTACAACACCGACATTGTAGTATCTACCCAGACTTCAAACTTCATATCATAATATACTCTTTGCCATATTTATTCTTTAATTATATTTGAGATAATGATCAATTCACACCAATCCATAGTTCATAATGCACAATTGTGCCACCCTTTTCAAAGCAATTTTCATCGATGAAATGAAAATACCAATCCATAGCTTTAATTTCAAATCACTCTTTAGAAATTTTTCAACTCTATCACTCTTTAGATGATGGGGATCAAATTTAATAAATATATTACATGAACAAAAATTATTCCTTAAAAAATTCGAAATAAACTTAAGAACAAAAGCACACATAAATTCAATGGAATTAATGGAGGAATATGAGGTTTGTCATCTTCAAAGCAATCACACCCTAAAAGCAAAAGAAATAAGAACCACATAATAAAGTATATTATATTGTGAACCACTTATACTTTGTAAGATTGATGAATAGAAACTTGAATAGGAGATGGGGGAAGGAGAGGGAGGGAAATAAGCGAGAAGATGAATGATTTTTTATTTTTTTTGGTAATAGAAGACAAAAAGTGTTTGGTCATCTCTTCTTTTGTTTGGATTGATAGAAAAACGAAGGAGATAAATATATATTTTTTAAATTAACAAAACTACTATTGAGATTAATGTCGAGTCTAAATATGAATTATTTAAAATAGACAATAGACATAATGGTCTTAATAAAATGGTCCTCTCCATTTGTCTTTTCACTTTGGGTAAATTTTTCTTAGACATGGAAATCATAAATACCTTTTTTTCCTATGACATTTTCCCTTTACCAATAACCTTGCTTTGTTTTGTAAAAACTTTCTCCTCCCAATTTTTTATTCCCAAACTTTCTTAAACTTAAATCAGTATTAAGGACCATACACATGCTTATTTCAACCTTATTCCACTATTTACTGGTCAAATATATCATAATTAATATTTGATCCCACAAAGTTTAAAAGATCTATGCAAATAAACCCCTCGCGCTTATTATTATATGGTTATGACTTATGACCCCTATAATAAAAGAACGAGTAAATTGTCACTTTGGTCCCTGAATTTACACAGTACTTTCACTTTAGTCCCTGAAATTAGCTAAAATGTTTTTTGGTCCCTGACTTTGTAAAAAGTCATTCACATTAGTCTCTTCCCTAACCCCCATCAACAAACGCTAATGGAGTGATAAGGTGACTGACTGGGGATCTTAAACAACGTCGTTTTTCCGTCCCCGTGCATTTAAAACGGAGTAAACTGTTACGTTAGTCCCATCAGCTGCACCAATGCCATATTCAGTTGCATCAGTCCCATGTTCAGCTGCATCGTCCCATGTTTTGAAGTGTGCATATTGTGAAGTGTTCAACTTCAAAACATGGGACTGGTGCAACTGAACATAGCGTTGATGCAGCCAATAGGACTAATGAGACAGTTTACTCCATTATGAGTGCCACGAGAACGCAAAAACGACGTCGTTTAAGGCCCCAAGTCAGACACGTCATCACTCCATTAACGTCTGATGACGGAGGTTAGAGGCAGGGACTAACGTGAATGACTTTTTACGAAGTCAGGGACCTAAGAGCATTTTTGTTAATTTCAGGGACTAAAGTGAAAGTGTTGTGTAAATTCAGGGACCAAAATGACAATTTACTCATAAAAAAACTATAAAACCAACTAGCTTTTTCAAAATTTAATCAAGGCTCTCAAGGAATTCCAATTCTTATTCATATTAGAAACAAAGCATTAAGAAATCATGCAAGTTATTGAATAGGGTCACTTGTGTCTCACTTCAACCTCCGAGTGTTTGAGGGTTAAGATATTCCTTCAAATCATTCAAGAGGTAGTGTTAGCATATGTTTGATCATAAATCAATTTATTGATTGATCAAACTCAAAAGATCTTTAGTAGATTGTAATAAGTCCATGAGAAAGTTGTCAAGTGGGAAATAACAAAGGAAAGGATGTGAATATGCTAATTAACAACATATGATAACATTTCTAGCTAAGATGAGTAATATGTTATATTGGTTGCTGATTTCGTGGACATCGGTCAAATTAGTCCCTAAGATTATCGAAATTCCAAATGAGTCTCTGAGATAGGAATATGTTAGTCTTATTAGTGTTTGACGTTAATGGTCCATAAAGTCATTGATTAATTTGACTGGTTTCGACAATCTCAATAACTAATTTGACTGATACTTAACAGTCTTTTTTTTTTGCCAAAACTTTAAGGAGCACTAACAGTCATTAGCGTCAAAGACTTATATGACTGATTTATTTCTATCTCAGGGACCAATTTAAAATTTCGAAAATCTGAAGAACTAAATTGATCGATGCCTACAAAATTAAAGACTAATTTAAAATATTACTTATTTCAAAATATAGTACCAAAGAATCTTCATAAGGCTAACAAATGGGCAACTAAGTGATAAATTATTTATTAAATGTCGAGGCAGGAAAATTCACTCATTAGTGCCTTAATCATTTTAACATGCAAACAATTAGCAATTTTAAAATGATCAAATGTCAAGATTTAGAATACATGGTAAGTGGGTGTAGCCCACATGGTCATGTACCAAGTCTAAGGCTTGGGAGCTGGAAGTACCAAATTTGATCATAGGCACCATCATTTGGTGGGTTTAAATCCCCTTCTCTTATCCCCATAAAAAAAATACTTTGCCTATCTAACAAAAAATTTTAGAATACATAACAAAAAACATAGAAATACCACCTACGAGAACTTAAAGAGGAGAATATGTCATAAAACACTCTTAGAAGGACCAAAAATAAAGGCTAAGACCTAGAAGGCTCAAGTAACAAGACAAATGAAATCCAAATAATAAATAATGGGTTGTTGTTATGGGTGTTACACGCAGCCACGCTTAGTAGCCCAACTTCTAACATATACAAGTTTAGTTTGTTTTTAAAATAAATTAAAGTAAGGTTTTGCCACCTCATTTTAATTAGATTTTACACACCTCACTTATTAAGTTATTTTCAAAATTACCCGTGATAAAAAAATTAATATTTTCTTATTTCTTCATCGTCACCTTCACTTCACCTTTTTCTTTTTCTCATATTCACACACTTCACTCTCACTCGGAGAAGATAAAAAAACAACTCCCTCATTTTCAACACTAAACACTCCCTTCTTCATCCCTACATAACTCCCTTCGTGTTTTGGGTACTCCCTCTTTCTGTGATTACTCCCTCAATGTTGATTGTGTTGTTCTGCGATTACTTCCTCCGTTTTGGTTGTGTTGACAGTGGCGGAGTTTTTAGGGAGCAGGTGGGAGCACCCCCTCAAATTTTGAAATTGAATATACATGTATATTAGTAGCACCCATTGATAATGCTACTCTACTCGTTGCAGTGGTATTGTGCTTGATATTATTTCAGGAGGTCGTTAGTTCGATTCTAGTCGTGGTTGTTTTTTACCATTTCTCTTTTTTCATTGCAATTTTCCGTCATGAAGATAAAAAATATGAGAAAATGTTGGGGGTTCGGTTGGAATCCAACTTAGGATCCTTGAGTGCTTTAAAAGTCAACATACCACTATGCTAGAATATTTTTACTTGTCATAAATGTAATGTTTTATGTATAAATATCAATACAATTTGTTGTACCCTCTGACATTTTTTTCAAGCTTCGCCACTGTGTGTTGACTACCTAAGTGAAAATTATTATTATCACTTTAATCGCCACTGGTATAAGTACTATATCATAGATTTGATCCTCTATCTATATATACCAACATTTTGTTCATCGTTATTATATTCCATTGGCTAATTCTTTCATGAATTTGGAACAACACTTTGATGGTGCTATTGGTGACATTGCTATCATCACAAATCGGACAAGGATTATTGATTTTACTCCGTCATATGATGCATCTGGACTTGTTGTGGCCCCTTATTTTCACTTAGGTAGTCAACACAACCAACACGAAGGGAGTATCGCAGAAGGAGAGAGTACCCAGAACATGGAGGGGGTTGTGTTGGGAAGAAAGAGAGAGTGTTTAGTGTTGAGAATGAGGGACAAAGTTGTTTTTTTTATCTTCTTTGAAGGGAGCAAGGTGTGTGAATATGGGAAAAAGAAGAAGGTGATGTGAAAAGGATATTAGAGAAATAATAAAATATTAATTTTTTTTATCAAGGTTAATTTTAAAAATAAATTAATGAATGGGGTGCGTAAAGCCTAGAGTGGAGTGACAAAAGCCTCACTCAATAAATTATTGTATCGTCATACAGGGGATGCACTTTGAGTTGCACACATTGGCCCAAGTGTATTCAATAATATTGGAACACTACACTTTTGACTTACATGGGGGTTATATGTCTGCTGGCAGTAGGTAGAATATGAGCTATATACTCTTATTTTTTTTGGACAGGTACTGAACAGTTTGGACATGTAGTGGTTATGTACACAACAATATCAAATCAATATATATGCCCAGTTACAATCTCTTCTAGTCGTGGTTTACTGTTCCTTTTTTTTTTCTTTCTATTTTTGTTGTTTTGTTTAATCATTGCAAAACAGGGTACAAAACCAAAGGAAAATAACTCATTGACCAAACTTCATTTTCATTCAATCAATGAAACCATACAATTACATTTCATTTCATTACATCACATCCCATTTCTTCTTTCTTTTATGCATTCACTAAACATTACCATAACAATTATATTTCATGATGCAAAATAAAGTCACACTCAAACACATGAAAAAGGCTATCATCCAAGTTTGAGACTTTTTTCTTTCATTTGTTAATTTTTGCTTCAGCTTCATATGTTTCTTCTTCATTTCATCTTCTTTCATTCCATGGGCAACATCATATACACCAAAACCAACATGGTCCTCAATGACTTGGGGTTTAGCATCTTTATCATCTTGAATATAACCTTTCTCCTTCATTTTCTTCATCAAATCATCTTCCCAACAAAAGAAATTGCATGTTCTCTCTTTATCCTATCAAGTGCACAACAAAATAATTTAAAAAAAAAACATCAGTATAGGCATACGAAATTTAGGGCACGGATTTTATTTGGGGCAAACTGTGAATACCCGCCATAAAGGACAACTGAAGAATCTCCTTCCAGGATTGTTCTTGGTGTATGAAGTTTTCAGCACTAAAATCCCACACCGACAAGCCGACTCCTCCATGTTCACAAGTCCAGAGATCCCAAACGGTGACCTCGAAGACGCTGCAGATCTGGAGCTAGAAGACTTCATGGTGGAAGGGAAGAGTGAGAAGAAGAAGAAACAGAGAACGATAGAGAAGAAGAAGAATGAGAGAGGAGAGACCGACATCGTGGGAGACAAAGGAACCAAGAAAATGAAGCGGAGAATGGAGATGTAGGGAGAGAGTTTCAGATAGAGGTAGATGGAGGGAAGGGAAGGAACGTGGGAGACAAAGGAACCAAGAGAATGAAGATGAGGGAGGGACAGAGAAAATGGAATAAAGAAATGAGGGAGGGAAGTCGAACATAAGAAAGGGATTTAGGTTTTTGTTTTTTTAGTGTTTTTTTTTTAATTTTAAATTTTAAATTTAAAAAAAAAATTTAAGTCACTGCCACGTGGCCAAGCCTGGCACGACGTGGCAGCCATGGGAGGTGCTAACTAGGACTCTGGCGGTCCAAGTTAGCAGGCAAGTGGCCGGAAATGGAGACGAGGGCAAAAACCTCACCGAAGAATAGAGCAGGGGTATATTCATTGAAAAAAAAAGAACAGGGGCATGTGCCAAAAGAGGTCCAAACTACAAGGACCCCTGACATAATTAAGACTTTTTATTAATATTGATTTTATTGTTATTTGAAACCATGACATCTTAGTATATAAACAAAATCTAATATCTCAATGGTTTATTAAAAATAAATATTAGTTTATCCATCAATATAAAAAATATACTTAGTTTAAATATAAGAAAGATTTAATTAACTTTTTTAATTTTTATTTCAATATTATTTTCCTAAAACACTCTTATATAAAATAATTGTCTTATGTCTTATTAGCTAGATACGCGACCTGAGTTTTATCCGGATGTATCTAGGTAGTACTTAGAGAATTAGGTGAGCAACAAAAAAAAATTGTCTTATTTAATTTTTTTAATACTACTTTTTTAAAAATACTTCTATTTTTTCTTATAAGTTTTGAAGAATTAAATACAATATAATGAACTAATCTCCATAATATACATAATTTTAAATTTTTTTTCTTATATCGTAATTTACAAGTTTATGCAACTGAAAAATGGGTTTGGTATTTTCTCCGACTTGAAATATAGTACTAAGCAACAAAAAACATATATCTCTTTATTTAAAATATAAGCAAAATTAACCCATTTTTTTAGATTTTATTTCACTCCCAATGCCACTTTCCTGAAACGTGGTTAGAAAATCGTTATTTTATTTAATTTTTGTTTCGTTCTCAATGCAATTTTTCTGAAATATATTTATTTTTTTATTATTTTTATAATTTTAAAAAATTAAATACTTGTTAATAAGCGTAAATTTAGTTAGTTCATTATTGGAGCAAATTTTGACAAGCAAAAAGAATACGGGACACGGGTATTGTGGAGGTCCACTACGAGAAACAAATAGCGGCGCGTCCTTAATAATCACTTAATGCTAGTACTATTCATTTTCCTTTATTTTTCTGTGTCTTATTCATAAACGCCGTTCTCCTCCATTTTCTTCATTTACTCATTTTCTTTCTCCCTCCTCCCCCCATTAAAAAAAAAAAAAAAAGAAAAGAAAGACGAAACCCTTGTTCTCTTACGAAAAACCAATCCCATCAAATCAAACAAACAAGCCCTAGCGATTCGACAGTTTCGAGTAACTGCCATTGGAATGCGACTCGGTGAGTTGAATCGGAGAAAGATCTGAGTTGAATCGGTGATGGGTGCTGCGGGTTCCAAGCTTGAGAAGGCGCTCGGTGACCAATTCCCCGAAGGAGAACGTTACTTTGGCCTCGAAAATTTCGGCAACACTTGTTATTGCAACAGCGTTTTGCAGGTATCTCCACCGATTCTATTCTTTCGATCTTTGATTTATTTTATTTGATTCGATCCCTATTATGTGAAATTTGAAGCATCGTGTCGGTTTGATTGTTTTGTTTTTGATTTTGCTTTTGCACGTTTTGCTACGTTGATTTTGATGGTTTGTTAGGGAATCTTGGTTTCATTTGTGTTATTTTGTATTTTGCATCAAATGTAACTGGTCAGCTTTTAAATTGTGGTTTTAAATTCTGCAATTGCGGTTGTGGTTATGTTGCATTTCGGAATCCAATGATTCTTAATGTTGACTAGTGTTTGGGGTAGACGTATCAGATTTTGTTAGTTGTATTTGAAGTTAGAACATTCTTGGTTCCGCGAGAATGGTTTGATGAATGTCTGTGTTATTTGTATTGCATGAAATGAAATATAGCTGCTTTATAGACCAAAGGTCTGTTGGTCTGAGTGGTAGGAGTTTGGCTAGCAAGGTTTTGGGTTTGAGTCTTAGTCTTGAGTCTTGACAGTCTTGTGAATGATAAAAAAAAAGGCATTGGGAGAGTTTTATTTTACCCCTCTTAATGCTTCTTCCCGACTTGACTCGACTCGACTTGTATTTGGAATTAAATGCGATTTCTGAAGATCGAGAGTTTCAGACAACAAAAAATGTAACCGCTATATTTGAACAAGGTCTGGTCAAAAGATGGAAAAACTAATAATTTTCTGTTCCAGATCAGGAATATTAATGTCAAATCATTGGGCATTCAAAATATATATTGACAGATGCCACTGTATTTGTCGAACCTTGTAACGTCATAAAGAGTATTTAAAGCCTAAATGATTGGTGTTTTGTGAATGGAAGTTTGCCGAATTGCATACCAGTTTTGGTACCTTCTAACTAACTATTTCTATTGTTCTTCATTTGCGCTTATAAATTACTCTTTTTTCTCTCTTTTTGCAGGCTCTATACTTTTGTGTTCCGTTTCGTGAACAGTTGCTAGAGTATTATGGAAACAACAAAAGCTTAGCCGATGCAGAGGAAAATCTTTTGACTTGCTTAGCTGACTTATTTTCGCAGGTAATGCATCTACTCTGAAAGCTCTCGGTATTTCATGCACGAGGCCTCGTCATTTTTCATTCAAAGTAGTCAATCCCAGATCCCATAGCATCCCATCTGACTTCAAAAAGGGATGTTTAGGAAAGCAAAATAAGCAATATATACTATACACATATGAAGGCCAAAAGTAGAAAAGTATGCAAAATTAAAGTCATAAGCTCAAAATCAATGACATAAATCTAATAAAAGGTTCAGGGGTTTGCTCAAATGACCCAAAGATCTGAAACAAAGCGACACAACGTTTTAAAAGTGAGTTCAAAATGGGGTTTTAACTCCGTTGTCCCTTTCCTAGCGAGATCCCATTGGGAAACCGGGATTTGGACCTTGAATAGCTGGGATTCGGAGCTGGGACAGCCGGGGGGATGGAATAGCAAATCCCATGTCAGCACCGTGCCAAACTGGGATGGGATCCCGGGATTGCTAGGGATCCCACTGGGATTGACTACAGTTGGATTGACTCAAGCATGATTTACCGTTAGAGTTTTGTATTGTCTTCACTGATTATTGCTAAGGTACATGTGTTGGTGTTAATTACATGTAAGAAGAAGCCAACATGGTGAGAATATGACCCACCGAATTAATTCCGGACAAACTACTTTTAGACCAATTGATTTTTATTCTAGGAATTATAAAAAAAGACCGTAAGATTGTGAGAATTTTTATGAAATAAGAAGTCACTCCTGTGACCTTCCTGAACTAGAATAGTCAATATTCAATAGTGTTGTTTGCAATTTGGTGGCCAAAATATTTATATTCCTTACCTAGCTATCATGCCTCTATTTGCCACCCTATCCATACATTTTTTTTAGCATTAATTAATCATTTAATCCACTGACCAGTGACTACTGTAATATTAAAAGGACGAGAGAAAAGGTTACCTTGCCCCCCTTCTCTATTCTCTACATCTAGTTTTGTTCATTGCTGCTGGCCATGATTCTAAAGGTCACCATGGGAAAAACCCAGAACTCATTATGTCCATTTACTCTAATGGTCCGATTATTTGTCTTCTGAAATGCCAAGGTCAAGCTTTTGTACTTCTACTGAATAAATTTTTCTTATTTCTTGTTGCCTGTTTTTAATGGAAATACTGTTTTTGTGTGTTTGAAAATGTTCACTTGTGACCTAGAGATCTGCATGTTTATTGATTCAGTTCTTATTGGTAAACGACTAGCACTATCCTGCCAAATTATGCCGTTCTTTGGAGTGGAATATCTTTATTACCGCCTACTTAATCGTCTTAATAATTGTCTCCGTTACTGTAACCGTTTCAATTTGTGACATTTTAAAAACCACTCCACTTTTCAATATTTTCATTTGCAAAATTTTCATTTTCTATATTTAAAGGCCAATTTTGCTCTCATAGAGAAAATGAGAGTGAGGTTATTGTATGTATTTACCTCATATGTGCCATTACCTTTATCTTCCAAATCGCTTCATGATATCGTGGTTTTTTATGTATCTACTTTTTGTACATATCTTCAACACTTTTACCAATTTCTTGCCTCATTTGTCCATTCAATGATACTCTACCTGCTTATTTTTTTCTTCATGGTTTTTAGATTAACATATATTATTTCTTTTGGTGTAGATAAGTTCCCAGAAGAAAAAAACAGGTGTCATTGCTCCCAAACGATTTGTACAGAGGTTGAAAAAGCAGAATGAACTCTTTCGTAGCTATATGCACCAGGTATGTGTTTAAACTGTCTAGAATAAGCACTGAAATCTGGTGTTTTTTCTAGAAACTTGTAACTTCATTTTGACCATAAAACAGAGAATATTGGTTTGTGTACACACACAAGTTAAGTTTTTGGCTATGTTTATTTGTTTCTCCATGTTTACGATATATGCTTATAAGCATTTTTGCGTATGCTTTTGCTTAGTTGCTATCGAGTTGCAGCTGATTTAAATATGAATCTTAAATGGAAGAGATGCTATCATCTGTATTAAGATCAGCCACTCTAGTAGTGTCACTGAGTCATACTTGATAGCAAAATGATTGAGACCTTATTGTGTAACTTGAAGGCATAAATAGGATGATGTTCCTGTGACTGGGATGGACCATATTTTAAGGTTGTGGCCAGTTCCCTTGAGCTTCATATTTTAACATACAGAAAATTATTTCGTACTGTCTTAAGAAATTGTTGAAACGAAAAGGATCATGGTGCTTGCATCTATTTGTGCCTTCATATTAGAAAATTAAAAATACATGACAATCTTTCTACGTGAACTAGAACATGTACATGCTAAATATGATTTTTATTGACCGTTATATATGCTTTATGCGGTATGTAGAATTTTCAGATCTTTGTTTCCACATGCCAACAATGCTTTTAACTGGCATATAAAGACCATTCTGTGGATGTTTGCTTATGCTTTAACCGATATACAAATGGTGATTGGTTTGTTGGTTTCTTGTTTTTGTGAGGAAATAACTAGGTAACTCACATTTGGTTGTTCATCTAGCATCTTTTTTTAAAGTGAGGTTGAATAGTGACGATTTGTTCAGGTCAAACATGATTGCATATCTCAATTTGTTTACTAAATATCTCCCTGTAATCATAGTCACTGCACTAGTGCATGCCATTCTTTATTTAATGCATTGTTAATTCTGTTTTTCTGTTGGACTCAATGTACTGTTTGTTGCATGACGTCTCTTACCAAGGTTTCTATTTATTTACTTATTTATTTATGTATAAGAAACTATGTCATTGTGAATCTTCTCAATTTTGGTAGGATGCCCATGAATTCTTGAACTTTTTGCTAAATGAACTTGTTGACATTCTGGAAAAAGAGGACCAGGCTGCAAAAAATGATGAAGAGACATCGCCACCTTCTGAAAAGGTTGCAAACGGGCCTAAGAATGGTCTAGCTAATGGTGGTACTAAAAAAGAGCCTTTAGTTACTTGGGTGCACAAAAATTTTCAGGTGACCCTGATTGCCCAAATTAATGCTCTCATTTTAGCTTGTTGCTTCCATTCATAGCGATCACAAAAAATAATTGTTAAAATTTTCTTTTTGGAATCTCATGACTGTAAATTGCTCTGATCAGGGAATACTCACCAACGAGACAAGGTGCTTGCAATGTGAAACAGTGACAGCTAGGGATGAAACATTTTTTGACTTGAGCCTTGATATTGAACAAAACAGTTCAATTACAAGCTGTTTGAAAAACTTCAGTTCAACTGAGACGTTGAATGCCGAAGACAAATTTTTTTGTGACAAGTGCTGCAGGTATATATCTTTTAATTCTAGAAACTATTTTTTATTTTATTATTACCTGCACATACTATTTCTGTTGTGCCAGCTGTTACTTGGCCTCTCGTTGAGTACTACTGTCGAGAAGGTAAAGGGATGGTTCATCCATTTCGAATAGTGTGTATCTCAACTATTCTTCTACTGCATGTTGATTGTTGAATGAGTTTTGTTTTTCCCCTTTTCTTTTGTGATGAGGTGGATATGTCAAATGGCTTCAATATTATGCATGGTTTTTTTTTTCTCTTTTTTGAATGAATATTATGTATGGTTTGTTGGCAATTATTGTACCCTTTTACTAAAACACAGACTGGCATATAAAAACCATTTTGTGGATGTTTATGGCAATTATGTATGTTTATAATGTTTCCTTTTTCTATTTTTGTAACTTGCGACCTGATGTGAATTTTCTTATGATATTAGCTTGCAAGAAGCTCAGAAGAGGATGAAGATAAAGAAACCGCCTCACATCTTGGTCATCCATCTTAAACGGTTCAAGTACATCGAGCAGCTGGGCCGCTACAAGAAGCTGTCTTACCGGGTTGTCTTCCCCCTCGAGCTGAAGCTGAGTGATACTGTTGAAGAGGCAGATATTGAGTATTCTCTATTTGCAGTAGTTGTCCATGTTGGTAGCGGGCCCAACCACGGGCATTATGTCAGTCTAGTGAAAAGCCATAACCATTGGCTATTTTTTGATGACGAAAACGTAGAGATGATTGATGAGTCCGCTGTTCAGACATTCTTTGGATCATCACAAGAATACTCCAGTAATACAGACCATGGTTACATTTTGTTCTATGAAAGCATTGGCAACAAGAACTAGAAGGAGGAGAAGCATTACAAGTTTTTTTTTAGGTACTTGGATCAATTGAACTTGTACTTTTTTTTTAATCAGTTTTATGTTTATTATTATTATTATTAATTATTTTCTCTTACTTTTAACCGTTTTCCCTTATTCAACCTGTTTGTGTTGTTGTTAAACATACATCCTTGAGAGAGAGGATACAGGTTGTGAAAATGTATACTTAGGTGGTTGACATGTACAGTGGATAGTGGAAAAACTGTCCTTTCTCCCCTTTGTTTCCACAATAAGAGCAGTATATATGTTGTGAGAATTTTCACTGGCAATGTATTCACAGTGGCAAATGTTCAATCAGCATTAGATACTCAATATGATGGTGAAATTCTATCCTCATTAACTTTTGGCAGTAGATTCTTCTACATTCTATTTTGCTACAGCTTGATGTGGGTGTTTATCTGATTAATGAAAACCATTTGCAAGTTAGATTATAATTATAATTATTATTAACTTAAACTAGAATTTCACTCGTTGTGTGAAATGTCCATGCCCTAATTTTTTTTATGGATTGTTTAAAAGCAGCGTTAGCAAGTATAGTATTTACATGATGCGTAATCTTATATATATATATATATATATATATATATATAACCATTCAACACTGTTTTAAGTATGCTACAATTTACTATATTTTAGCAAATTTTAAAATGGTTTTCAAAGGTCAAGATTAATGGGAGAGAAATCCCGATCCTTAAAATAAACTGACACAAGACCAGTCGCCTGTTTTGATTATGGTTCAAATTTAGATCTATCAAAAATTCAAAACAAGTGTTTCTACATCTAAAATGTACTCTCAAACCCTGTGGAGATGTGCAGAGGAAGACAGGTATACATAATTTTTTTTTTTTTTTTTTGTAAAAATACCATTATTATTTTTTTTAATATGGTTTTGATCCTCATACATACTTTCCGATTATGCAAGTCCAATTGCAAAGTTTCCTGTCCAAAACTCGACACAACTTAGTGGTGTGACTATGTTGCCCATTAGCCATATAGCCTTTTGTCATCAGTTTTTGGATTGAAACTTAATGTTGCATAACCAAAAATGTTTTAGAACTCCAATCATCGGGGAAAAAAAATCGAAGATTGCTTATAATGTTGCATAACCAAATAATGTAAGGGTATTCACCATGGTTGGCTAATATAAGTTGAGATTTGAATTTAGTTTAACTAACGAGTGGTACATATATTAATATGAGTGTGCTTAACTAAGGGCATCCACAATAGAGTTTTTTGTGCAAAGTTTTAACATTAAATTTTTTTTTTATAAAACTATGCTATTTTTCAAAATTTGGTACAGTCTTAAGTTGAGTTAGTAATTAAGGGTGGGAATGAGCCAAATTGAGTCGGGCCTTAACAAAAATAGGCTTCGCCTGTTCCAAACTCAAGGCTCAAATTTGTCTATTCATTCATGAGTTTTAGAATTCCCACCCCCTATACTATCCCCCCGCCCCATTTTATGTGTAAAAATACAAAAATGTCCTTTTCAAATTTAAACTAAAACCCTCTTTTTTTCTTCTCCTTCTCTTCTTGTTCTCTTCCTCTTCTCTTTTCTTCTTAACTTTTTCAACCCACTTCTTTTCTCCATTTCACAGCAACAACTCTTCTTCTTCTTTTTCACAACCCCGTACCGCCACTTCTCTTCTTCTTCTTCTTCTTTTTTTTGTGTGTATACGGTTCATTTTTTCTTAGGGTTAGGGTTGTTGATTGGGTACTGATTTGGGGTGGTTTGTGTAGGTTAGTTCATGATTTTTTTTTGTTTTTTATGCATATTAGTATAGCCTAGAAATATAACATTAGGTTTTTAGTTTGCATTGTGTTTGTAATTAGGTGTTTTCGAATTTGGAGTATCTGCATGAGTTTTTCGACACACCAGTTTTGGAAAATGAAAATTTCCGACTCGGGGGTGTCAGAAATTTTCATTTCCAAAACTGGTGTGTCGGAAATTATGATTTCCAATTTTTTTAAAAGTTTTTTCCAATTTTCCGAGACCCTGTTATCGAAAAATTGGAAGAAATTGCAAGACCTTGTTGTTGGAAACAATAAATTCCGAGATCAGGTTCTCGGAATCAACACGAAAATTTTTTAAATTTTCATACAGTGAAAAAAAACGTACCTTAAACTTGGTAGGATAAAAATATGATGTAAAGGGATAACAAAAAAAAGTTGGTTGAAAGATGAAATGTTGAATGGTGTTATATATTTTGAAAAATAAGGATTTGAGAGTTAAATGTGGAAGTATATTTAGAATGTTTAGGAAGATGAAAGGGTTAGGTGTGGGGTGTGAGGATAATTCGTGGGGTGTGGGGATAATCTCATGAGGTGTGGAGAATTGATATTTTTAATGAAGGATAAAATGATCATTTAACAATTTAAAATGGGGTGTGGGGATAGTGCAGGGGGTGAGAATTCCAAAACTCTTCATTCATCATAGGCTAAATTCTAACCCCCAAGTTGAGTTTTTAACCCCCACTATTTTTTTTTTCAAAAATGCCCATCCTTCTTCAAAACTACCTCCAAAATTCCTTCTTTCTCCTTTTCCTTCTCCTTTTTCCTCACTTATACCCACTCACTCACCCTCATGGCCACTCACTCATCCCCACTCATATATTCACTATTACGGTTTTTTTTACTTGTAAAGCGTGGACTATGCCTATGTCGAAACATATGAAACATACTCGTATACCTCAACAAAGGTGTAGGGTTTTTTTTTTAAAAAAAAAAAATTCCAGGTCCTACACCTAGGCCCGGGTGTATGTGTAAAATACACCAAGTCTGGGCTAAAAAAACACCCAATGTTACTTATTTGCATTTGCCTTAAAAAATGGTAAATTATCCTTCTTTAAATAATAAGAATAAGAATTAAGAAGAAGAGGGTAGTTGGATCGTCGATCCAGGGAGGTAGAGAGGAACAGCAAACAAACCCGTGACTCTCTTTTAACTTACTGACTTTTGTCCGTAGCATCGGATGCAGCTTTTAGCTTCACGCATCACAACTCTACTCACATGCACTTCCACCTCTTTTCCAACTTTCAACACACAATAAATCCCACATACTGAAATCTACCCTAGATTCAGATTCACCCCAATTCATGACTTTTGCCCTTCCATTTTCTATAATTTTAACACCTAAACAAATCTAGATATAAGTTATTTTTAATAATCTTCTTATAATAATATAATTATGTTATTAATCATTTGGATCATATATATTCTCATCGCTTAATTAAAAAAATTAAAAGGATAAATCTATTACTATAATTAAAAAAAAACAATAATTATAAAAAAAAAACAATAGTATTTTTTAACTAAATGATAATTGTCGTGGTTGGCGTAAATTAACCTCTTCCATTTGTACTTATGCTAAAAACAAAAATTTACTATCTGGATTATATATTTTCAACACTAAATTAAAAAGTTAGATAGAAGAAAAAAATAAATTTGTTTTAAAATCCATCAAAGTGAAGCATTTTTTCAAAGAGAGAGAACCATGAAAAATAGTAACTTGCGAGCAGTTACTTTTTTTTTCCCTCACGGTGCTTAGTTTCCCCTCTCTATTGTTGTGAAAAATTAACATATATGTTAATTGATTAATATTGACATGATTATTTACTAAAAAAAATTACAATAAAAATATGAATCGACATGCCCGACAATAACTGTGAACAACATGTTAGTGTTAATAAAATTTATCTTCTTTTAAAGAGCAGCGAATATAACTGAGTATTTCACAACTAGTAAAATATAAGTGCATAGAAAATGAAAGTAAAACAATGAAAATAATGTATAATATAGAAAAAATTTGAGGAATATAAATCTACATCAGTACATGTAATTACTTATCTCTACATTAATTTTTCACTAATTTCTTTTTCATATATAGTAGTATACAATAGGGATCAAACTCATATAAGCATGCTTAAAACCGGATGTTTTCAAGAACAATAAAAAAAGGCCACAATCAATAAATATATTATTAAAAGTTCCATAATAAAATTTTTACTAATAAATTTTTTAAGTCACTTAAAAGTTCCATAATAACGATTTAAATCAAGGAACATAGCTAGTACTATTTCCTAACCTGTTCACGTTTACATCATGATTGTGGGCTGTGGCAGCTCAGCAAATAGGAAGGATATTAAAAATGTTCACCAAACAATATTCATAACAATGAATAATGGCATAAATATGTTCTGAAGTTATTATTGGGAATAGATGATAATATTAAGAAAAATACGTAAATAAGGTAGGAATGGACAGGAAAGGGGTCATTCATTATGGGGAATGAAGATGCAAATAATGCAAAAAAACAAAGTTTACAAAATCAATGAATATGTTTAATTATTAAAAAAATTGTATACTTTGTTTTTTATTAACGGTTTTTCTATTTTATGCACCACCCAATGCATATGATAACATAACACAAATAGTAAAATTGTATTAAAAAACTAAATAATTAATTATTCAATTTATTAAATGTCTCAATTTTCAATAGAACTTTATTTTTTAAGGTATAATTAACCTATACACCAGATGCATGGGATAAAAAGACCCTTTTATTAATTGGTTATACAAATGATAATGGATGTTTTACCATTTAATAATTTGTTGATTCATGTTCTCATGAAAAAATTTGATTATACAAATTAGATTTTCGGTACTAATAGGAGTATAATTTTATGAAAAATGCTACGAGTAACTTGTTAAAAAAACTAAATGTTAGTACTTTGAAAGCATTGAAAAACATAATTTTTCAATTTCCAAGAGAAAAAAATTGATACTCCCTCCCTTTTATATGTAACGTTGTTTTAGGATTTGTATTATGTTTCATAAATCTTAATCCATCCGGTCTTTATTATAAGACATACTTAACCGAATTACACATACCAAGGAAAGTGGTTGGTTTTATGAATTCTATGAGAATAAATTGTAACATTACAATTTTACCCCCTTAACTTTTCTTGGAAAATTCGCATTCATTAATGAACAACAAAAAACACATAGATAGTCAAAACATTTAATAAGGGCAAAAAAGAGAAAAATCAATAAATGATGCATAGAAAATATAAAGTGATTTATAATTAGGACAAAAAAACTTTCTAAAATATGACCTATATATAGGACCGGAGGGAGTATTGTTTTATAAACCCAATATATAATTAATGCTATTTTTCCAAACACACCCCTATTTATTACACTCTCTTTTTCACTTCCAATGTCATTCTCTCTCTTCAATAGTGATTATATAGGGGCATTATAGTCAAAATACAACAAATTCTTACATCATTTAACCATTTCTTAAAACTCATGCAAAACCTTAAAACACACTACATATGAAACAGATGGAGTACTTATGATACTCCCTTCCTCCAAAAATATAAGACCACTTTGGGGGATTTCACGTCTATTAAGAAAGTGAAATAATTTAATTAATTGTATTGAAAACGTGAACAAAATTACCCTATTAATATTATTGGGAATCTAAGAAGTGTTAAATAAATATGGGTGTTTGTGAAAAAAAGTAATTAATTATCATTGAAAATTGGTAAAGGGTCTTATAAATAGGGACAAAATAATAATGTCAAGATGAGCTTATATTTAGGGACGGATGGAGTAATTTTTTTTTATCAGAATTCCTTACAGAACTACCGGTATTCTCAATTGAACCATTCACAGAAATTCAGTTGGGGTCTTACACGAACTGAACCAAGCCTAGTTGGTAGTATTTTTATACTTTCAACAAAATTTAACAAATATCCTCAAAATATCTGTAAGCAAAACTCTAATTTTACAAAAAATAAAATGAAATGAAATGAAGCAGCAACAACAGCTCTCCCTCCCCCTGTGAGGTCCGTGAGTGAAGACAGACAGAGGTCGTCATTCTCAGAAGACACACACAGCCTTTCATTCATTCATTCATTCATTCTGGCAAATCGCGCCACTCTTTAAAAACAACTACCAAATACCAACACATAACATAACAACGTTCCTTCATTTTCTTTTTCATCTTTTCTTTTCTTTCCTTTTGGCTTTTCCTTTTTTAATTATTTTTTAAACCGGAAATCTGCAAACACATGCAGCAGCAACAACACCACACTTCGCTAATGCCACTGGCCTTAGTAGATTCCTCTTCCAAGGTAACATTGCATCGCATCACAATATCACTTCACTTCCTTCTTCTACTTCAATTCAATTTTTATTTTTATTTTTCACTTTCACTCTCTTTCTCTCGTTCTAATTAAGCTGCTGCATCTCCAATCCGAATCTCAACGTGTTCTTATATATATATATATATATATATATATATATGTTTGTTATCAAGATTTGAATCCGGGTTCCAATGTTTTATGTCCCTTAACTCTACTAACCGAGCTCTTGATTTTCGAGGGCTTTGTTGATTCATACTTGCTTTACAACTTTACCTGTGAGATACATGGACAAGTTGCATAGCAATTTACGGAAATAAATCTAGCACATTTATGTGCAATGCTAAGTTTTTTTTCATTTTTTCTTTTTTATGAGCCAAGTTTTTGAAAATTGACCCGTTGCCAGGGATCGCCTGCACTTGCACTTTATGTCTCGCAGCTCTACCAACTGAGTTTCACTTTCCCGGCTTTTATTAAAAGATAAAAGCCGAAGCTTCGAAATCTGAACCACACATCATCATCATGATTTAACAAAAAAACTGAACAAGACTCTTATGATGATCTAACCGAAATGAAAATCTGACTGAAAAAGACTTGTTTGGAACTAGTGATTTCGGTTGAATCAATGGATTTACCGTTTCAAAGTTCTAACTTTTAATTGTTTCAAACTGATTTCTTCAGTGAATTATTTTATTTTTTTTTCATGAATTTTATATCTTCTGAAGATGTGCATGATTCTGAGTTCTTGTGATTTTGGTTGCAGGAAGAGCATAAAATTGGGGAGAATGTGGAGAGAAATGAAAGCGGTTATTCGTGCTTGAAGTTACTTGATTCAAATGTTGATGACCTTAATCCACAGTTTCCTCTAGGTAATTTTTTTAAATGAATCAGATCGCTTTTAATAATGTTGCATGTTGCTGAAATGGCTTTAAGCTGATATTTTTTATTTTTCAGTTTCAGACATTCAGCCGATTTTGTTCGAAGAGGCTTCACTTCCAGCAGGATTACACTGTTCACATGTTGGTTTATTTTTTCCACCCTTATACAGCACTTTCTTTTTTTTTTTTTTGGTAAAGAAATTCTTAATGTGCTGTGCTGCTTTCTTTGCTTCACATGTTCATTAGTATATCATTGTTTTAAGTTGTGATCCGCAATATTGAGGTGTTGATGGTCTATGCAACAGCATCGTGATCGCATTTCATTGCAATTGTATGTAATTAGAGTAAACACAATATAGCTGCACTCACAACCACAATTTAAACCCAAGAAATCTATAATTTAGTTGTGTATCTGGGAGGGGCGTTGACTGTGTGAAAGTTGGCTTTGTATGAAGGTATGTTGTTGCCTAGAAAACAATGACATTTGTTGCATTTGGCATTTCTTTGCTGAGGGGTCAAGGGTGTTAGATACTGACATAATGTGATGTAATGTATAATCTAGCTTGACTCTAGTTGGATTCAGCAAGTTTTCTATTTGAAACGTCTTTGTGGTACCAAAGGCTATCATGGCTGATGCCCAATGACCATTGCCCCTAACTCAATGATACAAACAACTCTTCCAGCTCCATTATGCAATGTATTGCTGCTCCTAACAGCAACTGAAAATTGGAGCATGCCCGAGGATCTCAGCATGGTCGAAAAATAATAATCTATTAAAGGGTCTTGTTAAGCTTCCTAGAAATAGAAAAAAAAAAAACAACACAAGTCCCTATTTTTCCTCTCTCGAAAATATCAAAAATTACATTTTCCAAGCTCCTTAACAAGTGTCATTAGAACACTTGTTAGCATTCTCCTTTATTAAATTTACCATGTTTAGGCCAATCACAATGATTTGGCGCATAGAGTGACAGAATGTTTAAGACAGTGGATGTGATCCCGTTAACATGACACTTCAATGTAATTCTGTTTGACATTGATTATTTTGCTGCTGTTATCTATTAAATGCTTCTGTATACTTTCAAAAAGTAAGAAATGTTTTTTGAGTTCCCAATATAATAATATAAGCTCAAGTGTTCATAAATGCATTACTTGCCTTTCTTATTTAAACTGCTTGAACAAATGAATGCCTTAAATTGCTCTCAGGAAATAGCTCAACATATACTTTGGATGTTTGTCAAGAAGAACTAATGCCCTTTTATTTCCGCAGGCTCAAGATGTTTATAGTATTTCAATGTCACCAGAGGAAGGTGAAAGTACAAATTGTGCTCCGCCACCGGCTTTCTTAAGCATCTTAGAGGTTCCTAATCAAGCTAAAAGCCCAGGGTGTACTATAGATGCTGGCTTAAATTGCCAAAACTGCGTTGATTTTCAAATGAAGAGGGAAGAGGTATATTCCCAGTGCATAATTCATATACCTACTGTACATGGAAACTCAAATTCACCAGAATCCTATGAAGAGGGAATTGAAAGTTTTAAATCCGAGAACTCACCGACTGTAAGCCTCATAAGCTCATCTACTCAATGCATATGTGTGTACTGATTTGAGCTCTGATATTTACGACATTGCAGAGTGTACTGTGGAGAGAATCTAGTTTGAAAGTTGGGGGGAAACTTATGCAAAGTCTTATGAGCTTCAACAATTCAAGAGGTGTGTCCACAGTTCCTGGTTAGCATGATATTTTTCAATTCACATAAGTTTATGCAGTTTTCTTTTTCGGGATATGATTAAATAGTATGGAGATATGATTTTCTATAAGCAGTCAGAATTGTTTAGAGCTGAAGGAAATATTTCCCACACGATACAAGCTGATGGTTTGACAAGAGAAATATGTGCTTGTAACATCAAGATAAATGGATCTATCATTTTCTGTCACTCTCTCATACCAGAGACAATCAAAACAGGTCTTTAGCTAATTGGATAATTCTGACTTGATCAACTACAGATTTCATGTTTTGTTAGCCATCTCAAAAGCAAGGGGTTAAAAAAGATAACTTGGTTTTGATCACAGTGTTGCCTTTTGAACTTGAAAAAGTGCATCATTCATTATAAATTTATATCGCCCAGCATAGTGGAGAAGTCTTCATAATCTTCTGTACTATATGATGATATTTCCTTGTCTTTTATTGTATGTCCTTTTTGCCATGTTTATGCTTTCAATTACTCTGACTTCTTCTGGACTTCACTTTTTTCTTTTTTAAAAATTAAAATTTTGTCTAGAACCGAGTAGTTAGGTAATCTGTTCCACTTTTAACTTTAGTTTTTGTAAATATGTAGATAAACCGGTCACTGAGAAGTTGCATGATCTACCAAGTAACAGATGGAGAAGATATAAGCGTGCTGCCTCATTCGATTCCAGAAAAGTTGCTCTTCTGTTTTCAATACTGTAAGTTCTAGCAGATTGAGCAGTAAAACTTGATATTAAATTTGCAGCTATCCATGTGCCCGAATAAATTTTATCAATATCCTAGACACGTGTCTATCTGACTTTAGTATCATTTAATTGAAGGATGCTGTTAACAAGACCAGTGTGCTGATATTTAAGAAATATTCATAGTACAAGAAAAATCGTAAGAAAACAAATAATGTCTGTTATATACAATCATAAAATAAAGCCAATTAGATGGTATGATAGATTATGGTGTTGTGGTTGGCAATGTTTTCAAACTTGCACATAATTGGTATAAAGGAAATTATGATGCACTAGAAGGGGTAAAATCGCTTAATGAAAAAACAGACTCACTGTCACTGACTACCGGAAATAGCACTAACTTGATTACACTAACTTGATAATAGTCAATGTTACTAACATGTGGATGACATTAATTTGACTACATTTATAAATCATTCCTAAATGGTTGCATCCCTCTCAAGATCGCGCTCTTTGGCAAAGTCACCCATCACCGTCACTCACAATTCTCGGCTGTCGGCTCTTACTTTACCACAAGCACAAAGTTACTTGAGTATCTCTACCCCCATAAAGCTTTAAAATATTGCAACAATCCGTGCTAACCCAAAACATTGGGAGGCCAACGTCCCACAAAAAAGTTTTAGATATTATGCTGGTACGAGGTTTTGGGCCCACTCAGTTTAGTGTCTGTTAGAGTTTTCACGGTTCCATGCTTTGATTGGTATTATAAAGATGTTTTTATTCTATGGCAAGTAATATACATAATCTGTACTCATTTCTGAGGACAAGATATTTTATGTGTCTTATGAGTAAGATGTAGGCTTCCCTGTATAATGCTGCAGTTCATAAATGATTGCCAACTGTTACAAAGTTTTTCCACCCCCTAATGTCTTTATCTTATTTATTCTATTTAGCCATTCATGAAATTGAACCATTGCACTGCAGGTCAAGTTTGGGAACGCTAGTGTTGATATATCTGACATTAAGGGTCAGGCAGAGAGCTGAAGGCTTTATTCATAGTTGATGGTCCAATCTGCGTAACCGTCTGTTTTAAGTGTAGACTTTTAGTTTTTCTGTGGTTTAATTTAGCTTGTCCCTTGAATTGTAATATGCCTCCATATGATGAATGATGTGGTATCAGGGATATGTTATTTGGAGCATAATTGAATTCTACTTTGTCAAACTCCCTATATTGTTTATTAAATCATCTACCAAATGATAGCATTTCAATCTAACGATTAAGGGAAGAGAATCAAACTGAGACCATGAAATGGAGTCAAGATACAGAAGGGAAAAATGGTTCTGCAATGGTTGTGATAATTTAGCTTCATCTTTCATTCAACCTGTAAGATATATTCATGGATCTCTTTGTCGAAAAGCACCATTGTGTGCGATAAATTGTATATGATGTTCAGTTCAGGAAATTCTAGAATTTTTTTTTTCAATGTTGAACAGGTGCTCAGATTTTATGAGCAGTTATGGTATGACAGTGTTTTTTGCATCTAAGCATATTCTCATCGTCTTTTTCAGCAAAGCTTCATTTTGAAGCTTTTTCCTGGGATAAGTTTGGATGAAGGTCGGAATGGAGGGTGAAATTTTCATTCCACGTAAATATTTTCATTTTGTAAGAATTTCCTAAAAAATTGGAGTACAGTAAGATAAGAAATTATCATGTCATTTTTCCTTCAAATTATTTTTATAGAAGTTGCAAAGCTGTTATTTTATCAATTAAAAATTTATCTTCCATTTTCTTTCCTTCTAATACCACACCTTAATTTGGGGAAAGAATGTTGGGTTTTTGAGGTTAATGATTCTATTCCATTACTTTAAAAAATTCTCCAAGAATGCCCTCTTCATAGTTCTATCCACCCAAAGATACCATAGAAACACTGTCAAATAAACTCACAAACCTCTCATGTCTATCGGTAAAAATTTCTATATCAGTTTATATTCTGCATTTTTACACCACCGGTCTAGTTGTATTTAAAAAAAAAAAAAAAACAAACGAATAACTACCAATTTTTTGCATATCTTACATAAAAACAGTTACTGTAATTTGCTCCTCTCACCAAGTAGAGCATTGGTATGAAAGCACATTTCCCCGCAGCTGCATCTATCCATTAAGCAATCAAAATCTCATAACTGTGCCAAGAGAACAGACTTATCGGCTCTTCAGTGAATACCCTTTCTTTAGCACGCGCAACCTCCCCCTTGCTGCTCACTCTGCGATGAATTCGCACTGGGTTTTAAATTCACATCAACCATGTCTTCATGTTTAGTAGAAGAAAGAGTTTCCATCCCTGGCAAGGCTGCAGCAATCTTACGAAATAAAGGCTGCAATTTTGGATTCACATTAGAAATAAGATACTACGGTTAATATTGAACTAACAGGAACACAAACATCTCAAAGAAGATAAACTTGTGGATGAGAAAGGAGATAGTTGACCAAGAATATGAAATTTGTCAATGAGACTAAATTCCATTTCTATCAATGTAAAAGCACACTGTAGCAGGGAATCAGGCCAGGTTTTTCGATACAGAAACGATATTTCACACCAGATTTTGTACATCACCTTTAGACTAGTTATCAGCATACCTAGTGAATAATGTGTATTATGTGATGATTGAGAACAATTGATTTTCAATTTTGGTACTCGATAAACATCCTCAGTCACTACACATTATTTAAAAATTATTTTTATATCCTGATCATTGTATGAATCGGGTGTACAAAATTTGGTGTGTAAAGCAGAAGTCTTTTAGATTGATAGTATGCATCACAGATATCAGAATTGGTAAGCATGTTCTGATAAATAAAAAAATATGGGAGTGGCTTGGTGAATTCTTTAATTCTCACCTTGATATTGAAGCCTGCTTTTGCACTGGTTTCTATAAACATGATTCCGCTCTCACGGGACTTAGCATCTCCTTCCTCTGTAGAAACTTGCCTGTAATGGCATTAGAAAACTGAATTGAATCACGGACACAATGTGTGCAAGCTAACTGGAAACCTCATGTCTACATGATTTTTTGTCATGTACATAAAATTTACAATTAAATATGGTTTTTGATATATTAAAAACTTCAATGTACCATGACTTTGGCAAGCCTGACAAAATTTTGAGTGTTAACAATCTATATATCACCAAAATTATCATAACCAACCGCATTTAACGGAATTATTTAATTAAACAACTCAGTTGTTAGGCTACAAATGGAGAGGCTTTATACTATCATCTTAGTGCATCAATCATAAAGAAAACATGATAAACTATCAATCATAAAGAAAACATGATAAACTAAAAAAAAATATTTACACCGAAAACTTGGAAATCCAAACAAAACAAGAGCTATTGCAGATATAATAGCCCCTTCTGATAATAAGACCAAAACCAAGTGTCTAAAAAAATTTGTACGATGAAGAATATATCCAACTAGCAGACCAGTTAACAATATAACATAGTTTTAAGAAAAATATTTACACTGACCAAATTGTAAAACCCATTGCTCACCTTTTCTCGACAAGATCAGTTTTGTTTCCAACCAAGACAATAATAACATCACTGCCGCGTTCTGTACGTACCTCATCAATCCACTTGTTAGTGTTCAGAAATGATTGCCGGTCTGCATCAGAACAGCTTGCTAAGTAATTTAACAATTAAAATTTGATTTATTGTTTGATATATTGTTCTAAGAAATAAACACTAATGCACATCCAGTTCCACATGCATGCACGAAAAAGATATAAAGAACGCACAAGAGAGAAAGCACATACACATATGCAGTATACACAGAGAGGGAAATGTTTTCAAAAATACAATGGTTTTTGGAAAAATAAGATCAACACAGTCAATCAAACACCGATATTAAAGAACCATTTATATGCTACAAAGTATTTTTCTCTTAGTAACAGTAACAAATAACTTGGAAGAATCATGTCATGAGAAAATTTGTAAAGATCTTGAAAGAACCCTGTTAACTAGAATGAAACTAGTGATAAAACGAGAGAAGAAAAATCACTACTCACTGGCTACATCATATACAATAACTGCGACAGAAGAATCTCTTATGTAGCTTGGAATGAGACTTCTAAATCTTTCTTGCCCTGCAGTATCCCTGCAAAGATAAAATACACTATGCTCATAACTCATAAGACATGCAAAGAACGGGTAAAAAATGTCAGCAGCACCTGTAATACGAAATCTAATCAAATTTTTAGAATATATATAGACTGATCTTCTTATATGAGTTCAAGAAGAATGCAGCCTACCAAAGCTGCAATCGAACTGTTCGGTCTTCAAGGTACATTGTTTTTGACAAAAAGTCAATGCCAATAGTAGCCTGAAATTAGATGACCAATAAATTTGTCAATAACGTAGCAGCACGAAAGGGAAATAAAAAAAAGAAAATAAAAAAGAAATGAAAAACAAAACAACGATCAAGCTTAATGACATCTCCATTCGCCTATTAAAAAAATCATGATAGCTCGCCTCAAACCCTTAAGAAAACAATTTCACCGCGACTAATACAAGCTCTTCTTCCCCACTCTAGCACTTCACCAACCCAAACCCGAAGATATAAATGAATGCATGGCTAACACAACAACGAATTTTCAAGCAGCCGGCTCAAGGCGTGTTTGGGTAAACAGTTTAACAAGTGCTTATTCAATAAGTGTTGGTATTTCACTATGTTGCACCAATACAGGTACGGTACCGGGTACGGGTACGGGGTACGACATTTTCTAAAAAACTAGGGTACGGGTACGGCAATATAAATTAAAATTTTATAAATAAATATATATAAGTAAGGTGTAAATAAACGATGTTGGCATTGAAATAGTGTATGAGTATCGTAAAATTAGAGGTTGATACTTAATAAGTCAAGATATAAGGCCGAAAGATTGAATATAACATTAAAATATAAATTCTAAGGCAAAAATTATATTATTGGTACGATCCACTTCTAAAATATACCTTAACATATCTGTTACAAGTATCCAGGAGTATGGTACATGTACAAGGTGTACCGGTGCCCAAGGTGTACCTGGTACGGGTAAGTTACCAATTTAGGAGTTTAGGAGTACCCATGTTTTCAGAGAGTATTTGTTTTATGAATAATAAGCTAATAAAAAGAGTTTATTTTCATAATTTTTTTGCACAATTTTCATAACTGCAAAGCAACCACAATTTAAAACTGCGGCAAGTGCGATAGCACATGAATCAATAACACGATAGCTTTCTAAGTTAATTAGTTAGTAATTAACATAATTAAAACTGAAATACTACTAAACAGCGTCTTCTATCTCATGTTGATCCTCGGAGCTAGTAGATCGCAACGTAATTTATAAGAAAATCGAAGAGGGAAAAAAAAAAGAAAGCGCAAAATGAAATTGAAATCGAGGATAGAATAGTAAAATCGGAATCAAAGAAAGAAGAGAAGAGAAAGAATGAATGACCTGATAGGTAGTGTCGAATTTGTCATACATGAAACGAGTGATGATGCTGGTTTTTCCAACCGATTGATCGCCTAAGAAAACGAGCTTGTATTTCGCCAGAGGAGAAACCGTCGCCATTTTTTTTTTTTTTTTGGGGTGGAAATGTGAGTAACGAGAATGGGATCTAGATCTGAATCTAACTCTCTAAAAATAAAATTGAGAGAAAGACAGAGAAAATGAAGAAGAAGAGAAGAGAAGAAAACGTTGACGATGACTAAGGCAACGCAAAAACAGAGACAGAGACAGAGACGCTATCTGTCTATTTGCGATTTCAAAGTGCGTTGCCTTTATATACGCCGGCACATACCGCCTACTATTTTTTTGACAATTGCCTTTTGGTCCATCATCGATTTTTTGGCTTCCAATTTTAATTTGACTTATCTAACATTTTAGTCCCTGAACTTATGTGCTCTTTTGAAATTGGTCCTTAAACTTTTTTTTCATTGCTTTAGGTCCCTGAACTTTGTTTAATTTTTGGAAATGGTCCTTTCGTCACTTAAGTGATGTTATAGTCGACGATATGTCATTAAACTCTAACAATGTCGACGAGTGACGTGTTATGTAGAGCCACGAGACACAACATTTTTTTTTATTGAAAAAAATAATTTATTTTAAAATTTATTAAAAGATTCGATTTTCTTTAAAAAAAATACAATTTTTAATAAATTTGAATTTTTTTAATTTAAAAAATTCATGTATCATCATCTAGGACGTTACCTATCGATTTGGTAAAAGTGACGTGGCATATTTTCAATCATATCACTACTTAAGCGACGAAATGACCATTTCCAAAAATTAAACAAAGTTCAGGACCTAAAACATTAAAAAAAAAGGTTTAAGGACCAATTCCAAAAGAGCACTTAAGTTCAGGGACTAAAATGTTAAATAAGCCTTTTAATTTTCATGGATCAAAACATCATTTTTCCGTGTTATTATTTTCGGTTCTACAAAGAAGAAAGAGCGTTTTCGACTCTTCAAAGTCAAATTTTTTTTCAAATTCTACAATTTCCAACTATGTAGAGTCGAAAAAAAAATTGTCTTTATCTATTCTTAAGCAGATACTGAGATACATATGAAGTTTTAGTTATGATACTCCCTCCAACCCTATTTAGAAGACCCTTTTGGGGTTTTTCACTTCTATCAAGAAAAGTGGATAAATTTGTTAGTGGCATTGGAAATGTGAAAATTTGATATACTTTTTCAAAACTGCCCCTATAATTATTATTGGAACTTTAAAAATATTGACTTAATAGGAATGTTTGTGGAAAGAAGTAATTAAATACTGTTGAAAATTGAAAGAAGGTCTTATAAATAGAACCAAAATAAAAACCCCAAAAAGGTCTTATAAATAGGATTAGAGGGAGTATTCTTCTGATGCTCCCCGTTATGGTAACTCATTCTTTAGAATATTAGCTCACAAAAGAGTACTGAATCGAAAAAAAATTCCGAATATGAAATGTAGGAAACGCTTTTTCATGTTTGTAGAATCGAAAATAATAACATGAAAAATGGTATTTTGGTCCATAAAAATTGAAAATGGGGACCAAAAAAGCGAGGATGAGGGCCAAAAAGTAGTAGTCATTTTTTTTACTCTTTTTTTTTTGTCCGTATTCTTTGCGGAACCACCGGTATCCCCAAGAGCACCCTTAATACCAGGGAACCCTTGAGACTAATCCGGAGCGAGCTGCGTGGCTGACTCTCCCAGCAGGATGTTTTTAGTGGGAATCGAACACGTCATTTTTTTTTACTCTTTCGTTAGTCTTTTATAAGACCTTTTGCAATTTTTATTTTGATTTTATTTATAACACCTTTTATCGATTTTTAATAACAAGTAATTACTTTGTTTGGTAAATATATTTTTATTTGACTAAACTGTCACTTTAGTCCATCACTTTATAATGAGTTTTCATTTTAGTCCCTGACTTTTCAATAATTCCTTTTTAGTCCCTCACTTTGAAAAAAGTTACTCACGTTAGTCCTGGTTACGTTTTCCGTTTATAAACTTTAACGGGGCCGTTAGTTTATGATATCGAATTTCATTTTAGTCCCTAAGTTAAAATTTTTAATTCATTTTAGTCCCTCATTATATCGTGTTTCATTTTAGTCCCTAACTTAAAAATTTTAATTCACTTTAGTCCCTCACTACAATAACAATGATGTTTCTTTCGTTTTTCTTCTTGTACTGTGACTACTATAAAAACAATGATTGTTCTTCTTACTATTCTGTAAACTAACTTTATAATTTATCAAAGCATTGACTATAGGCTTTGCACTTGAAAGTATTAATAGGAAAGTTTCTTCCGGAAAAGCACTTCAAAGTACATTATTTCATTATCCATATAACTACAATGTTTTAGTGCTTTTTGAGTTCTCTATTTGATAGGCTTGTATTTAACAAGGTATTTTATATCCACTTTACATACACTTATGAAATTTACACATAGTTTGGTTTCAAAACTAAAATATTGTTTGTATTGACAGATAAAACAAGCACTAAGTGGACGAGTTCGTATCTTGCTATCAGGAGTTGCTCCTTTGCCTAGGCATGTGGAGGAATCTTTGAGGATAACTAGTGGATCTACATTATCACAAGGATATGGTATGATATTTAAATATCATGCTAAACAAATTGAGGGAGTTTACAACATTTTGGTGATGACTCTTAAACACAGAACTCAATAAAATGTTTTTGAATCAAAGCTATTGATACATTCGAGTGCAAAGCTTGGAGTCAGTACTTATATAAACTATAAAGTTAGTTTACAAAATAACAATAAGAACAGTCAATGTCTTTATGGTAGTCACACTACAAGAGAAAAGCGAAAGAAACATCATTGTTATTATAGTGAGAGACTAAAGTGAATTAAAATTTTTAAGTTAGGGACTACAATGAAACACGATATAATGAGGGACTAAAGTGAATTAAAAATTTTAAGTTAGGGACTAAAATGAAATTCGATATTATAGACTAACGCCCCGTTAAAGTGTATAAACGGAAAACGTTATCAGGGACTAACGTGAGTAACTTTTTTCAAAGTGAGGGATTAAAAAGGAATTATTGAAAAGTCTGGGAGTAAAATGAAAGCTCCTTACAAAGTAAGGGACTAAAGTGACAGTTTAGTCATTTTTATTTACTAAATATTTTTTAGAGTTTTAATAATAATTATAGGAATAATTTTGAAAAAAATATATCAAATATTTACATTTTTAAATGCCACTAGTTAAATTAATCAATCTTTTTAATGAAAGTAAATTTTACCAAAAAGATGTCAAATATAAAACGGAAGGAGTAACTCCCAAGCATACTCGATATAAATCATTTTTTAAAGATTTCACGAGAATTGGAAAAATTAATTAATATTGTCAATGGTATAACATCAATAATATTTGGTACTAGTTGTCACTATACGTGGGATATATTTAAGTCTTTTTTATTTATAATTTGTCGCAATCTTCTCAAATAGGCAAAATGAGACATTTCCACCCGTTGCAATCATAATGAGTTAATTAGGTGTAGTTGCTTTCCAAAATTACTTGTCGAAAATACGAAAAATACAAACGTTACTTAAATTTGAACAAGCCAAATAGGTATTGGTTCAGATTGCTCATTTGCTCTTGATTCTATTTTTTTTTTACACCAAGGGTATCCCCAATCTCTTCCGAGGCGTAGAGATCACCGAAGTAGGTTTTGCCTCTACCAACAAAGCATTTTCCATGCCCACGGGAAGGATCGAACCTCTGACATCATGCTTAAGGAACCCGGCTAACTACCAACTGTGTTGGGTTTTGTTGGTGCTCTTGATTCTATTTAATTATATAGAGATCGTAAAATTTTAATTCTCTCATATCATCAATTCACTGTTCAATGTAGAATACAGGGAAGTACTGCAGAATAAATAACATGTTTTTATCTTTGAAAATAACTGCAAGGAACGTGACACCAGTACACCATCTTAGTCAATAGATAAGAGATATGAACCATAAAAGATGTGGATGAAAAATGAGACTCAAATTTTTATTTTTACTTTGAGCTGTCAGGATTTGAATTCAAGTGCTCATACTTTGTATCTCACGTATGCTTGAAGTGTATAATGTCTATCAATAAGACCTTAACAATTCAAATTATGCTAAGGTATTAAAGAACTTATAATCAAAATCTTAATGCAGGGTGGCCCTTTATGCCAACTCAATACTTAACAAATTCCTTCTATCTACTCGGAGCTCAATGTCATTTGAAGAATTTTGTTCCCAGAGGTACAATCAGAAGTTTGTTATTCTAAGAGCATCTGCACCAAGAGGGATTAAGAACATTTTTCTATGTTGAAAAACATTCCTTTTGTTAATTTTTATTTTTGTTTTATTTGTAACACCTTTTATCGATTTTTAATGATATTATTTACTTTGTTTCATAAATATTTTTGTTTACTTAATATTTTAATAGAATTTTAATAATATTTATAGGGATAATTATGAAAAAACATATCAAATCAAATGTTTACATTTTTAACATCATTAGTCAAATTAATCAATTTTATCGATGAACGTGAATTTTACCAAAAAGATATTCCGTATAAGAACGGCTCCCGAGCATCCTTAATATAAGACATTTTTTAAAGATTACACGAGAATTGGAAAAATTAATTAATATTATCAGTTGTATGAATTTGCCCTTTGTCTCATAAGTTATGTTGTTTTAGAAATTACATATAGATTAAGAAATGAGTAAATTATGTAAAAATTTGATATATTTTGACTAAATTACCCTAATTTAATTATAGGAGAAAGAATAATAATAAATATATGAAAATTATATTGAAGAGAGATAGAAAAATGAGTGATGAAAAAAGGATGTAATAGATAAGGGCATGCTTAAAAAAAAAAGTATAAATGAACATTAGGTTTCTAAAAGTACATAACTTACGAAACAAAGTAAAATGACTAAATGAACACTTATGGGATGGAGGGAGTAGGTTTTTTTTTTTTTTTTTTTTTTTTTTTTTTTTTTTTTTAACCAACCGATACTCGGATCTGGTTTACCCAGAATTCGACTCATCCGGTCCGACCCAACTGAGCTCGCACTAAGCGGTAGGGGTTTCCCAGCAGGGCTTGCTCCATACTCAGGGCTCGAACTCGAAACCACTTGGTTAAAGGATCAAACTACTACTTGACCAACCTCACTTTGGTCACGAAGGGAGTAGTTGTCGCTATATGTGGGATATATTTAAGTCTTATATATTTATTATATTTGTCGCAATCTTCTCAAATAGGCAAAATAAGGCATTTCCACCCGTTGCAATCGTAATGAGTTAATTAGGTGTAGTTGCTTTCCAAAATTACTAGTCGAAAATACGAAAAATACAAACGTTACTTAAATTTGAACAAGCCAAATAGGTATTGGTTCAGATTGCTCATTTGCTCTTGGTACAGGGAAGTAATGCAGAATAAATAACATGTTTTTATCTTTGAAAATAACTGCAAAGAACGTGACACCAATACACCATCTTATTCAGTAGATAAGAGATATGAGGGAACTATAAAAGATGTGGATGAAAAATGAGACTCAAATTTTTATTTATACTTTGAGCTGTCCGGATTTGAATTCAAGTGCTCATACTTTGTATCTCACATACGCTTGAAGTGTATAATCAACATATCAATAGAAGAAGTTAAGGGTAATTTTATTGCTAATATTATTTTTCTTCCTAATTTCCCACTTTTTCTCCTAATTTTCTTTCTAATCTCAGACATCCCATTGCAAGTAAATCACATCTGTCCATATCCATTCAAGCAAAAATCTTTTCACTTTCTTTCATTCATTCTTTCTTTATCCATTTTAGTATGATAGTCTCTTTTTTTCAAAAGAAAAAAAAATACAAAACTCCTAAGATCTGGTCTCAAACCAAATCATATCAAGAGAATATTACCAAGAGAATCTCGATGAAACTTCTTATTGTTAATTTATCAATAGGAACAGGTTTGAATATAAAACCTGTGCATAGCAAGATAGCCACAACATAGATAAATTTTAGTTGTCTCTTTAAATTTGTGCCTATGGAAAATATATCATTGCTAAGATTATATTAACTAATACAACCTGGAGGGAATATTATAATGAGAACGAATGAATTTTTGTAGTCACTGCTTAATGGATGTGCAGGACAAGACGTAGCAGGAAACATGGCCTCACATTTTTTCATTCATTTAGAAAATCTAGAAATGATATAATATTCCTTTATCAATCCTCACGATTTTTTTCTTAGTACCTAATAATTTGAGTCCCTAAAAAATATGGTTCTCAAATATAGAATCTCTAAAACTTTCTTTCGTTAGCGTGTGTTATAGTTTTAAGTTCTCATAATGTTGAAATTTTTACTATGCAATAATTCAATAGGCATTTTATTTTTTGGTAAAGTTGGAAAAGAAGCAAACGAAACGTGACACCAATGCCTTAGAAAACTAATCCTCATCGATTGCATTTGATAGGAGAATGTTGGATATTTCTGGGGAAGGGGATTCAAAGAGACAAAAATCATGGTCATTGGCTACACCATGCTTGGATTTCAATAAAAGAGGTTCCCTAAGATAGATTAATTTGGATTTCAATAATTCATAAAGTCTTAGTTTTTTAATTTGAAAGAGCTATGTAAATATATATTTGTCAATTAATTATGTATTTTGTTTTTTATTTTTTGTAGCTTTAATTTTTGATTGATTATGGAAAGTAAAAGAGCAAGCAAGCGGCCTAGAAGCATAGGAGGTTTCGAAAAGAATTAAGAAGTTTTGATTATGATATTGTATATTAATTTTGTTAAATGTTGGATTTTTGAATTTTAGTTATGAATATATTGTTTTTCTTGCTTCAGATTCATGAGGAATTAGTGATGTTCAAAGTCAAAAAAGTTTTATATTTACCATTTCTAATTTTTTTCAAGTAAAGTCAGAAAAGGTTCTAAATCTAACTTCTACAACTATTTATTTAAATGTTTGATTTCCATTATTGAATTATTGTGTTTATTGTATCTTATATAAACTCTTTTGGTACTTATTTTATCCTCAGATGCAAAAGATGATACTCAGCCTAAAATATTAGAAATAGAAGCTCTACATCCAAAATTTAAACTACATACCCAATATGTCAATATGACATAAATATTAGTTGGAACACCTCTTCGATATAAACTACATATAAAAGTCAAAATTATTGTCTTTTATGATTGGAAACTTTAGTTTTATAAAATACAAAAAATTAATAAATTAAATTTACATGATATAAAACAAAAACTACACATTGCCTATTCAAAATTTAATCACTAAATAGTAATTTAATATTATACATTACAAATTCAAAATATTTTACTCATACTTTGTCAAATGAAATTTCTCACACAATGCTAATATCTCAAATTAAACGACTTGTGCATTGCACGGAAAAACTTACTAGTGTCTATCAATAAGACCTTAACAACTAAAAATTATGCTAAGGTATTAAAGAATTTATAATCAAAATCTCAATTTAGGGTGACCCTTTATGCCAACTTAATACTTAACAAAATCCTTCTATCTACTCGGAGCTCAAAGTCATTTGAAGAATGTTGTTCCCAGAGCTACAATCAGAAGTTTGTTACTCTAAGAACATCCGCACCGAGAGGGATTAAGAACATTTTTCTATGTTGAAGAACATTCCTTTTGTTAATTTACTTTGTAGATGGCCCCACATCTGTTCCTATTTATTTTTGTTCTTAATTAGGAGCGATTGAAAAGAGATATGAGACGGTGAAAAGGGAGATGAGGGGTGAAAAAAAATGAACGAGTGATAGTTGATGGTTGTTTTTCGACGTTAACATCACAACCTTCAAACAGCGTGTTTGGATTTGCATCTGGGGAGTCCAAACGCGAAAGCTTCAGAGAAGAAGCTTCTACTCCACCGTGCGTTTATATGGTTTCAAACGCGGAACCAAACGCGTCCGAAGTGTGTTCTTCAAATACCAAACTCTTGCATTATAACCATTAATACATGGGTAAGGAAAATCGTTGCAACAAGTACATAAATAAAAAGCAGCTGACTTCACTTAGAATAAGCAGAGTTGCATATAATTTATGTCAATGGCCATTTTGATGAATACTAACCATCATAAAGTCAAGCTTTCACTCCATTCTAACAATCAACACACTCATCATTAATACTATATAAGAGTAAACCCTCACTTTAACCCCTGAAATTATAAGAACTAGATATATTAGTCCCTAACTTTAACCAATATTAGTCATTAAGGTAGTGTTTGGTAGTTAGTATGATCTTGAGCACATTCTTGGAAATGTGATGCCCAGGAATGTAAAAAAAAATTATCCATTTTCTACTTCCTTCACAAGTGAAATGCCCTGGAATGTTTTTACATTCCCATTTGCCCGGTCATTTTTTTCTAATCTTCTACTAAACATGGGCAAGTCACATTACCTAGTGAGATGCCGAGGAATGTAAAAACAGTCTGTGAACCAAAAACTACTTGTGCCTCAAGTCAGTCGTTGTTCAATCAAATTGGTCCCTACATAAGGACCAATGTGATTGAAATACTGCTGCTGCCCTAATTGCGGTTGCAAACTGTAATTTAAAACCATACCCTCAAATACAAGGGAGGAAGGTGGTGAATGAAGCATGTACAAGAGAACACCTTGGTTGGCTGCTAACTACGCCTAAAGACTATCATCCTGTGACTGAAGTGCATGAGGGGAGACATAAAGATGGAACAGAGGAGGAGGAGCACATCAAGCATGCGATCATCTACATTGAGCCACCAGTTCAACTCCAGAGAGAAACCAGACCTTCTGCCAGTTAGTCTTTTGTCCTTGAATTTCCTCTTCTACTGCTTCCGAGGCCACTTTAAATATTGCCATTTTGACGAGCAAAACCTGGCTGAATAAATGAGATGAATTTGTTAGCCCAAGCATCAACTGAAACCAGAAACATGGATAAACAAGCTGCACTGGTTACCGAAGAAAGAAAGCAATATGTTATTATGCTTACATAATGGCAAAAGAGAGGCCCATGAAGTTTTTATAGGGCTTAACAGTGCATTTAAGATACCATAAATGCGATATGGATATGATCGGTATGCAGTTCATTTTAGTACACAGTTTGTCACCCTTTACATTATTATTAAAGACTTTCTTTAACATGAACGCGGTGCGTCAAACGGTGAATTCGTTACGCAGATCACTGCGAGGTTAATGAATGAACTCAGTAACTATATTTAAGAACCATCATCTCTCAGCTGTTGAACTTGAACCTTTACATGTAGGTAAAAATTGTAAGGATCATAAAAGAAATATTGTACCCGAAGAAGCATGGATGGGTGTGCATTAGGTTCAGAAATGGCATGACTTCTTGTTTTTCTCCCATGTAGTGCAGTAACTGATGGGCTGTTAGCTGCGGTTATGTCCCAAAAGCTTCGTTTCTTGGCAGCTGGAGCTGGTGATCGAAAACGATGACTTGGACTCTTCAACTCACCTGTGTTTGGCTCCTTTGGCCTTATGCTAGCCCTGGTTACCACTCTCTTCCCTGCTTCTCTTTCTGCTACAGCTTTCTTCCCACCGTTTTTTGACAGCTCACGAATAACCTCATCTTTCTGCTTGAGCTGAAAGCTGTGATCCTTTTTCATTCTCTCTATCTCAGCCTCAAGTGCTTTCACTGTCTGTTGAAGTGTTCTGATAGTGACAGCTGCATCAGCTCCCTTGTTCTTGGTTTCCGGAGTGAAAGAAGTGGTTGCAACTAAGAAAGCGGGTCTGGTTCGTTGTTTTTCATTGGGCTGGGCAGAAGTTGGTGGAGTGGAAAGAAGAGATGTAATCGAAGGAGCTGTTGGAGTTGGGGAGGAATTTGCAGCCAAGGATTGTGCTTGCAGTGTTAAAAGCTGCTGTTTCTGACGTGCTACCTGAATACGCAATTCGCGATTCTCCTTTTCCAGTTCAAGTACCAGCTTGGCCTGGTCTATTTTTGTCTCAGGCACCAGCACTGGATCACCATTTGTATCAGTTGCCTGCATCCACAAAACAGATAACATTATTCGGCATCAACAGGGTGGGTACTTGTAGCAAGCTGGTTGTAGGATATATTTGACACCAAATGAAAAATTTTGGAAAAAAAAAATGTCAATTCTATATTTGTAAAATGATAGTGAAAGAACAAAAAGATGCTTGTTATCTCTTAAGAAGAACCAAAACACATATGAATGCTGATTTATGCCTCAACATTTGGGAGAAACTACTATATCAGTGTAAGCTTCAAAAAGCTTTAAGATTTCAACCTTTGTTCGAATCTCCTTGGCTCTGTCAGCCCAATGAAGGGTGTTCTGAGTTTCACTGAATGAAAGGCTACTTGGGCTTATGTTTGCAATCATGACAGTGTTGCAAGTTCCTCCTAATGAATCCTTGAGAAGCTGAGTGAGTTTTGAATTTCTGTATGGTATGTGTTTCTTGTCCTCTACAAGAGCATTAATGCAACTGCTTAGTGCAAGAAGTGATCGGTTTATATTGGCACCCTCAAGCGATCTAACTGTTCTTTGATCTGTGGCAAGAGCTCTCTCTGACCCTGCAAGATCAATTAAAGAGAGCTTGCCTGCTCTATTAATAATATTCATTGCAGCATCCCTAACTCGGTATTCAACCACAACCTAGATGCGACAAAATAAGGTAAATTCAGCACATGTCAAAATCATATATTACAGGATCATTCATTTTTTCCTTCCTCAAAAGCCTTGAGATTTAACCTGCAAAATAGCATGGGAACGCGAAGATGTTTCATTTGCACGAGTCGGTTCAGTGGTTCTGTTCCGATTTCCTTGTTGAAGCAACATCATTACCTGAAACAACCAGAGAAAAGAAAAATAAACAAAATGCTAAATGAGGGTTCAGACGACTGTCTAAACTTGCAAACTACCAAAATGGATCAGAGTCTTACTTCATCTGTTGAATAAGCTCTGTATTGTGTAAGACCTGCTGCCACAATCCCCTATAACATAATTACACACTGCACAATCAGATATCTAAAAAAATGGATTTAATGAAAACAGGACATTATATTGAATACTGGATACCAGTTTTATAGCTTTTCTAACTTGCTATCTCATGATTCTCATCTCAACCAACTTGTTAATTTTCCATGCATTTCGTACATGAATGGTAAAAATAGTGGGATCCGCATGTGATAGTTTAGGACTGCAGCTGGTATTTGCCAACTTGCATAGTTTTTGTTAACACGGAGAACCAAATCAATAGGTAGTTTTTATAAATATGCATGTAAACATGAGTTTGGAATGGTTATCAATTTATCATGTAAACATGTCAGCACTGATATCAAGCAACACCATAAATAAATCACCCAGTTTCTTTACAAAGACGCTAATTAAGACATCTTGGCACAACATAAGAAAATTGAATCACATATACCCTATAACAAGTTTCCACGGCTATAAAAACTTAGAAGTCGCTCTCTTGAATACTTGTGAAGTTTTTAGATGTTGAAGATAAGAAAGTGGACCTGTTTATCTTCTCTGAGAACCAAAGGCCTTCCAGGTGAAAGCAAATCCCTGACAGTTTCATTATAAACCTCAAGATAAGAAAGATGAACCACATGATTTCCATCACAACATCTCTCCCTGATTTTACTAAAAACATCCTTAATTGCCAACACCATCACCCCTGGACTCTCAACTGTACCAAGCATTGTGAAAGTTTTTCCAGCTCCTGTGGCACCATAACAGAAAACTGTCCCATTACTCCCTTGCAGAACCGCTTCCACAAGTTCTGAGGTTCTGAAAATGTGAAGTGAATGTTTCTTCCAATCAAATATAAATGACTACTAGAGCAATATGGTTTTGAATGCATGCTAACCACGGAAAGATTCTATTACTGCTATCTTTTTCCTTTTTCTCTTTTCCATTATCAGTTCTCCTCAATTTCTATCAAACAAGCAATGATGATTGAGCATGCAGCAAATATCAAAATAAGCACACTTACACTGATATGTAATAGAAATTAAAAACACACTAATTTCAAAACAAGTAGAGCTGCAATTGAATTTTACATTTAACATTGGAATATTAAGTAGCTCATTAGTCATGAATGACAACTAAAACATTTATTCATATTAGCATAAAAGCAGGAGCTTCCATTTCTAATAAAAAAATATGATTTCTATCAAAAAACTAAGTAGCTCATGAGTCATGAATGACAACTACAACATTTATTCATATTAGAATAAAAGCAGGTGCTTCCATTTCTATCAAAAAATATGATTTCTTTTTAATACAACAACGATAATCAAGCCTTTTCTCAATACCTGGATCTATATGATCAAACAATACCAAAATGTTATCTTTTCAAATAAACAGCAATAGTAACCAAGCCTTATCCCTAATAAGCAGGGTCGGGTACAAGGACCAATCGATGCCATAACGCTCTATCACGAATCAAGTCCATTGACAAACCATTGATATCTATATCCTTCTTAATAGTTTCACATGTAAGTTTTCTCAGTCTTCCTATTCCTCTGGACTACCCTCCATATTGTCTTCTCTCCTAACCAATACCTCAACAGGTCTTCTCCACATTGATGCCCAAACCACCTAAGACGAGAATGTACCATCTTTTATACAAAAAGATGTTGCCCCAACTTTCTCACTAATGTAATCATTCCTAATCCTACAACAATAATCAAGCCTTTTCGCAATACCTAAAGTCGGCTATATGATCAAACAATGCCACAATGTTATGTTTCTAAATCACTAGACTATGATCAACAACAACAACTAAGCCTTTGTCCCACTAGGTGGGGTCGGCTACATGGATCAAACGACGCCATAAATCACTAGACTATGATCACCAAAAAAAAAAAAAACACTAGACTATGTTTGGCACAGCTAACAGAAAGTTCAAAGCGGATAAGCCAGTTCATTGAATTGTAACATTTTGGTAAAAATGAATATTAGGTGATGACATAAAACCCCTACCTTATAAGCTACGACCTACCTCAACTAGCTTATCAAATACAAAGCTTTTAAACTCATACCTTGTCGAAATAAGTTCATTTACCAAACACCAACAAGTAGCTTATTTTATGTCAAATAAATGACCTAATTGACTAGCTTATTAGCCACTAAATTTGATCAAGTTACCAAACACACTCCATGTCTTAGAATTAATTTGGTGTGCACCTGGCATATCCTCCGACCGATAGTCAAAGACTAATCCTTTTCGAGACGTAAAAGAGATCACCGAATTAAGTTTTATCTCTGCCAACACATTTTTTTTCCATATAACAAAAACAAATAAAAAAAAAGGAAAGAAATTAGGGAGTGACTCACGTGGTGGAATAAACATGATGCTGAGTAGCTGAATCAGGAAAGGAAGCATCAAAAGCAAAATGCCTTCCCTTCAATCTCTTGAACCTAAGATAATCATTCTCATTCCCAAACTCCATCAAATAAACCTCAAACCCATTCACAATTCTCACACAGCACCTTCCACCACTTTCCTTCTCCTTCTTCCCCATTGGCCTCACTCTCACATACACATGAATCCTCCTCCTCTTCCTCTTCCTCTTGCTCCCTTTTTCTTTTTTCTCCCTAAAACATTCTTCTTCTTCTTCTTCTTCTTCTTCTTGATTTTGATTTTGAGTTTTCTTTTTCTTTTGCTTGTGCTGCTCATACAAGAGAGTGAGTTCTTTCAGCTTCTCCTTTAATCCATTGTTGTTGGTGTTGTTATTATGCTGTTGATCCTCATCAACCCTTGATGATGATGATGATGATTTGATTTGGGAGCGAGTTGAAACCGGCATTGTGAGATTTTGTTACTTACCACTATCAATTTATTTTGACATGCCCAGAGGCAAAGAGTTTGATAAAGTTTGTTTATTTGGGAAACGTTTCAAGAATGAATGAATGATAAGAACGGAAGAAGATGAACAAAACGGAGAAGGAAGTATGTTAGTGAGGACTGAGGAGTATGTTTTTCTATTATTATTATTTTATTTTATTTTTCATGATCGGAGTGTCCTCCGCCGACCGCAGTGACTAATCTCCTCGCTGGCTGGCTTGTAGGCACCTTTAATGGGTGGTTTTTTTTTTTTTTTTTTTGGGTTAGCTGAGGATTTTGGTTTTGAATAAAGTTTCGAAGCTTCATTTTCTGCTCATTCATTAATCATTACACTAATTTTAATTTTGAACAAATTCTTGTGAAAGAAAATAAATTTAAAAAAAAGAACCTAATATTTTTATTGATCTTACTAAAACTTGTGGTGTATGAAAAAAAAAACTTTATATTGAGAAAGGAAAAACCTGATACGTGATTATTGTTATTGATTCAGAAAACAAAAAATAAAAAAGAGTTAATTAGTTATTATCCATCTAAATTTTTGAATTGTTTCTAATTTTGAATGTAACGCCCAAATGCCAGTCCAAAATATTATTGTGGGGTGCCTTTGAATTTATTTTTCTTGCTGTTGATCAAGCGTAGTAATGAGAATCACATGCTAATAATTAAGAGGATATATTTGAACATGTTTGGGATTAACATGGGTTACGATAAATGTAAGAGCATCTCCAATCCAGGTTTCCGTGAAGAAGAGATGAAGAATCGAAGGGCTTTGAAGAAGGCTGAGTTGGCAGCTCTCATCAAGCACCGTGGCTTCAGCAAGGCACAGTGCCTTGACGCCACAGGTGGGCCCGGCATGTATGGAAGACAGAGAAAAATTAGTTATTATTTTTTTTTTTTTGCATCTTCCTCTCGATGATGATAGCAAATTGAAGAAAAAAATCACATTAAAAAAATCCATGGTAGACCAAAGAAGATAAAGAAGCATTGAATCATATTGCATAATACAATTAATCCATATTACAAATTCGAAAATTAAAAGGAGAAAGGGAAAAATTGAAACCCTAGAATCCCAAATCTTCATTCGAAGACAAAATTGATGTTGGGGAGCCACATGCAAAATTGAAATCCTTATGAAAAAGGAAGCCACATGCAAAATAGTTGATGGATTGGGTTTTTGGGTGATTGATATGAGATGGGTGATTTGGAAACGTGAGGGAGAGGAGAAGAGGGGGAAATCGTGAGGAAGATAATTTGAAGAAGAAGGATAATATAAAAAATGTTGTGGGGACCACCCACGAATCAAAAGTGGGTTCTTGGATTGGAGATGCTCTAAGCGACTCGATTTCGTTAAAGTAAAGTCTCGATTCGATTTTTTTTATGTGAAAAATTTATGTCAGGAGAGTCATCTGTCATAACAAAAATACCTAATATACCTAAGAAATCGGATGGACAACAAAAATAAATTGAATATGTTTTTGTATAAATTGCTAACCATTGATAATACACTCTTTTGATGCATGTTTCGTCAATTGGTTTTTCAAGCTTCCAGTCTCGAAAAATCACCCACCAATCATAATAGCGGATCAAGCAATCAAACCAGAACCCAATATCTTTTCTACCGTATAAAAAGATATACAATTGGAGTTTTCACGATACTCCTTTTTGAATTCTTGTTTTTTGAGTAAAAGTTGAGAAATTCTTAACAATTAAGATATCCACGTGGGAGTATGGTTGTTACCACTTCATTTTTCTACTTTTGAAATTCAATTGAAACTTAATCCTTTCGGTCTTTAATATAAGAAAATTCAGACATACTTTTCTTGGTCTCTAATATAAGAAAAAATTAACTAACTTTTTATTCCCAATACAAACATTTCTAAAAAATAGTGATCTCGTTTAATTTTTGTTTCATTCGCAATTCAACTTCCTAAATTAGTAATATTTTTTATGATTTTCAGAAAATTAAATACATTCAACTAAATTTCAGTTATTTTTTCTTATAATAGGAACCGAAGGGAGTACATCTTATTCTAAAAGGGTGGTTATATTTAAATTATTTTTCTACTTTTGAAATTCAATTTAAACTGGCATCTAGTTCTAAAAGAGTGGTTATATTTAAAAAGTAAATTAATTAGAAAATTGTCCGAACAGCTTATTACTTAAGATTATTTATTGTGCTGCCACTTTTTCTGTTTTAATTCTGTCCATGTTGGCATTTAGGATTTAGGGTCTCTTACAACAACATTGCATACTTAAACATCAAAGATGATTCTAATACTTAAATTACATTCATTAATTTTGTTTTAAGAATATTTCTAACATGCAACCTAGTTTTAAGAATATTTCTAATATGTAACCTAATTTTGAATTGGTGTTATATAATTCTATATTGGACCAATGATATTTTGCTATCTAACATGCAATTTTGACTTTTTAAACAGTGACTTGGCAATTGCATGTTAGGTGACAAAATATCATTAATTCAACACAAGATTGCATAGCAACAACCCAAAATTAAGTTGCATGGAAGTAATTCCTTTGTTTTAATTGTAAAAACATGATTTAGAGACCTACAAGCCTACAAACTTACACATAAGATTATGACACTTGTTATTTTCAAGTTAAAAAAAATTAAATAAAAGAACTTAAATGACAAATGTCAAGATCCTAACGTGTAAGCTTATGAGTAGATCTCTTTATATAGGTCTCTCAATCATTGCTCTTAATTATTCATAATTATATTATTAAACTTATTTTTCACTAAATATTCTAAATACTTTGTTTTTTTGTAAAATATCAATAATCTGTTCAATACTTGCTGCAATTACACACACAAAAAGAAAAACGAGTTACTTGGATAGTTGGATTACTCCCAAATGCATTGGATATTAATATATTATAGTTAAAAGAACCCTCTTAATAAAAGTTGAGTTCGATAAGAAAAAAGAACAATCAAGAAAAGCTTTGTGGTGAATGATATGATTAAAGACGATGACGTATTTAAGTTACCAGCAAGCTTGTTCTGGTAAGCCTGGCACAATTTTGTTATTTTTAAAATCTGTCATAAAAAGGGAAAATCATGAATCCCCAGACTCTCTTGTGTATGATAGTTAGCATATTGATCGCTTAACACACCAGAAAAGTAGAACCAACCCAGCTTATCCAACAAAATCATTGACATTATTGTAAAACACATTTCTCAGTCTCACTCGTCACTACCATCTGCCAAGAAAGATTCATTTTACTTTATATACAACAAAGCATAAATCAGTAACATAACTGATGCTCATTCATGTGGCATTAACAAAAGGGAATGCAGCATTATCACCTTATTTCATTGCACCATCATTCATATCCAATTAAAAAAATCTGTATCTTGTTTTCAAATGAGGCATTATCACACATCTAACTCTCAAAAAATACTCTTATCTATAAACGTAACTACAAACATTACATTCTCATCAATAATATAGTCTAAGACATGACCATAACGGAAAATATGCAACACAACCTCATTCAGATATTTTTAAAAAATAAATACATCAATATAACATGAGACAAATTCAGAATTTTGATTCATAAGTCATAACAAAACCTTTTACCCATTGAAAATCAACCAGAGAATAAGTTTGCAGTACATCACTATCAGCAGCAACAAGTTATCAAAGATAGATGATTTGAGTATTTTATCAAATAGTAGGTAGTAGTGTACAATGAGTAAACTTCATAATTTTATCACATCCTCATCTCACAGATTTCATTCTTGCTATCTGCTAGGAACTCAATCATTTGATAAAATATTGTTCCTGATGTCAATGCCCCAATCAGATGTTTGTTACTTGAACAATCTGACATAACATGTAAGCACTTTATTTTTGTGACATTCCTAATGTTCATGACAAACAGAACACAGCCTTTAAAGTTTAAATAAACTGTGATCTTCTTCTGTTTTTTTTCTTTGAAGATTTCAAACTGTGATCTAAAATACCCGATTACTACCTGTCTACCATCCATATTTGGCCAAGAAAATTCAGAAATAAGGAGCTGAAAAATTGTTTAAAAATAATCAATTTTCTTCTCAATCACCAATGGTCAATTAAACTGGAAAAATACTGCTGCAACTACCCAGGAGCTGGGATAGCTAACAGATAAGACCATGCTATTGCTAGCATGTTTAAACTCATCACATCTGAACGCAAATAGCTAATTCAATGCATAGAAACAAGAACACAAACCAAAAGCAGCCAAACTCACTTCTTGGAATAAGAAGAGTCTAGAGTTACCAATAATTTTTGCCAATGCCATTTTCACTTGTTAGATCTTGTGGGCACTTCTTAATTGCAGAATTGCTTTCTCAATTCTCAATTCAGTTGAGCACATTTTCTGTCATTGATATCAGCTTCCTTACTAGTAGTATAATCATGTTGCTTTTGCTCGGCTTCTCAAATGCAACATTTTCAATTCTCGATCAAAACCATACACAAACATGTTAAGTTAACTACCTAGCACCATGGGAATCAACACGAGTGTCACAACTACTAAATACTAATCATTGAAACAATCATTAAAAAAACTCAAATCATCGTTTCATAATTATTATAACAATAAGCAAAATCACCATTTATAAAACAAAATATATTCCACCATTTAAAACAACACATTTCAATTTTCAATCAGAACACAAACATGTTATATGTTAAGTTAACTACCTAGTACCATTGAAATCATCACAAGTGCTACAACAACAACAACTAACCATCGAAACCATCATTAAAAAGAAGTCACATTCTTATTTCATAATAGCAATCACTAATAAACAAAATCCACTTAACCATTTTAAAACAACACATCATTTCAATTCTCAAACAAAACACAAAACTACCTAGTACCACCAGCACCAGCACCAGACCTCATGCTACTCCACGGAAACTTGGCAGCACCGCCACCATCAGCAGCGCGATCAGCAACGCGGTTGTTCTTTCGCCTCTCGCCATTATCAAACTTAAACCTCTCACCTTTCTCATACCTAAACCTCTCTCCCTTCTCCTTCTTCTCATCAAGCCAATGCACCATCTTCCCATCCTCTCGAGCTTCGGCGGCAGCGAAAACCCTCGCCTTCCCCTGCTTCTCCTTGCTCTCCCTCTCCCTCTCCACGACCCGAATCGGGTAAAGCTCCGGATCAATCGAAAGCGGTGTCTTGAGAGTCACGTAGGCCTTCTTGTAATCGGGCTTCGCAATCAACAACCCGCCCCGCTTCTTCTTCTTGCCGTCCATGTTCAAAGTCCGAACCTTTTCGACATCGAAGCCGTAGAGGGATTCGAGGAGACGCTTGATTTCGATCTTGGAAGCTGATGGGATGGTTTTGAATGCGATTTCTTGAATGTTGGTGAAGGTTGTTGGCATCAATAGCTTCATTGGTAGGTTTGCGAATTGCACAACTCTTCTTCCCAATCTGCTTCCCATGGCTGCTATGATTCTTCAATTTTTTCCGCTATTTTCCACTGTTCTGAGTCTGCCCTATGTGTGCAGTGCTTCTCCTTGAACCCTCATTCAAGGTTCTCTGCGTGTATATTTTGTGGTTTTTGCAAATTGGGTTTTCTTAACAGGCTGAGGATAAGCATCCCAAAGTGGTTGGGATTTCTTGAAAATGATGCATATAATGACTTATGTTTTTATTTTTTCAAAACATACCAACCACTTTGGGGTGCTTATCCTCAGCCCTTAGGGCTGAGGTTAAGAAAACCCTTGCAAATTGCACCCCTCAATTATTATAAGCTAATCCTTGTTATAAGGCATGCTTAACCAAATTGGTTGATTGTATGAATTCTATGAGAATATATTGGAACCCCTCAATTTTTCTTGAACAACAAAAAACACATAGATAGTTAAAACATTTAGAATAAAGACTCAATTTGGTCCTTAACAAATTCTGATAATACCAATTTGGTCCCTGATAAATTATAAACGCAAATTAGTCCCTAACGATTTTAAAATCTGGACAATTTAGTCCTTTCGTTACCCCCGTTACATAGTCGCTCCGTTAACCAAATAACATCCGTTAATATTAAAAGGAAAAAAAAAACAAACGTCAACCAAAACGTTTGGCTGCGGTTATATAAAAAAAAACCAAAGTCGTTTTAAGTTTAACCAAACGACGTCGTTTTTCTTATCTAACCACAGCCACACGTTTTGATTGACGTTTGGTTTTTTTTTTCCTTTTAATATTAACAGACGTTATTTCGTTAACGGAGAGACTATGTAACGGGGGTAACGGAGGGACTAAATTGTCCAGATTTTAAAATCGTTAGGGACTAATTTGGGTTTATAATTTATCAAGGACCAAATTGGGTCTTTACTCAAACATTTAATAAGGACAAATACGAAAAAAAAACAATAAATGATGCATAAAAAATATAAAGTGACTAATAATTATGACAAAAAAATCTTCTAAAATGTGACCTATAATAAGGAGAGAGTATTATCCTTTATGCGTAAGTATAATAAAAGAGTAGGTACATGAGTGATTCAAAATGATCTTAAGGGTTTAATCTATGTGATGGGTATATAAAAAGTTTTGTTGATAGAGGTAAAATTTATTCTGGTAATCTCTACGTCTCGAAGAGCATTAATTACTGCCATCGGTGAAGGATATTCTTGGTGTGCACAAAAAAAATACTTCATTCATTTCTATTTATTAGATCATTTTGGGTGATTTCGCATCCATTAGAAAAGTTGTTGGTTAATTCAGTTAATGATATTTAAAATGTGAATATTTAATATGTATTTACAAAATTATCCTTATTAATATTATTGAAAATCTAAAAAGTATTAAATAAATAAGGATGTGATATGCATGTACAAAACTAACCCTATTAATATTATTGAAAATCTAAAAAGTAGTATTAAATAATTAAGAATGGAAAGAAATAATTAATTATTATTAAAAATTGGTATACGATGTTATAAATATGGAAAAAATAAAAATGGCAAAAGAGTAGGAAGTAGTATAATAAAATAGGTGGGCTTCTAATGGGCCTGTTGCTGCTTCCGCTGACGTGTTCGGGGCATTTTTATTACACAAGTGTACTAAAACAATTGTCATTTTTATTCTTAGTTGTGTGTTTCTTCTTCTTCTTCTTGTTCTTTTCTATTCTTCTTCCTCGTGCAATAATATTACATTGCAGGGTAGCCGCCATGTGTGGAATCCTTGCAGTGTTGGGTTGTGTTGACAACTCTCAAGCTAAACGCTCCCGTATCGTCCAATTGTCTCGCAGGTTCACCCACATTTTTTCCCCATGCCTTACTTTTCATTTTTTTTTCTTTCTTTCCTTTCCTTTTTTTTGGTCATTATAACTAATCATTTTCGCTTTTACTTTTATGTAACAAAAAAAATAAAAATAAAAATAAAGCATTTTTTTAAATGCATGTTTATTGGTTTAGCGTGCATGTTTTGTCTTTTCAATTATTCCTCCATGCACGGTTCTCTTTCTCATTTTTTAAATCACTTTTTTTTTTTAAAAAAATTTTGGTTAATGATTTGGTGATATTTTGCTTCATGAATATCAAAATTGTGATTTGTGACATTACTTTTGGTTATGATATTTTTGAATATAAATAAGATAAAGAGTAAGAGAGAGGTATTTAAATAATTGTATAGAGTGTCAAATGCTATGTTTATATGTTGATGTGCAAATAACAGAACTCATGATTTGGTTAATGTGCAGATATTATGTTTAAATGTGCAAATACTTTTTCTTTATAATGTTTAAAAATTTTTGGTTAATGATTTGGTGAAAATGTTTCATGAACATCAAAATAGTGACATCATTGGATGGTATTTTTGAAAGGCAAATGCTAACAAGTGCCCTTGATGCACTTGTTAATAAGCCAAATGAAGTAAATAACCATTGAAAAATGCATTTTTTAAGATTCTCAAGACACGGAGTAATGTGCACTCATGATTAATTTTCTAAGTTTAGAAACCTTAACAAGTGCCCTTTAGCAAGACCCTTTCTGAAATGCGAATATATGATAAGATAAAAATAAAAAGTGAAAGATAGAGATATAAAGGTACAAAGTGTCGAGATATTATGTTTCAAAGTTGCTACACAAATAACATGACCCATGATTTTGTTTTGTGGTTCGAGTACCCCTTGTACTCAATTCTATAATGAAATTTCTTTGCTTATCTAAAAAAAGATTTGGTTTTGATTGTGATGGACTTGATTTGATGAATGTAGGTTGATGCATAGAGGTCCAGATTGGAGTGGGCTGCATTGTCACGAGGATTGTTATCTCGCTCATCAAAGGCTTGCTATTGTTGATCCTACTTCAGGAGATCAGCCTCTCTTCAATGAAGACAAGACTATTTGTGTCACTGTATGTATATATATCTTCAATTAATGCATTAAAATTACAATTATAATAATTTATTTGCTTGTGCTTATTTTGAATATTCATAAGAGAATGCGTTACATAGCCCTTAATCTTCCATACATACCCGTGCATGCAGTTAATCAGTGCTAATTTACTTTTTCAGGGGATCAAGCATAACTAACGTTTATAGTTTTATTCTAATCCCTTGTCTTGTCTAAGCATAATCTAATCTATGACTCAATGATGTAAGATTAAGCAAGCTAGTAAATGCCTGAATGGATTTTTTATTTTTTATTTTTATTTTTATTTATTTATTTTTTTTTGTAAATTTTTTAGACCAAAAACCTTAATATACTTGCCTTGTTAAACATCAATGAGAATATTAACTCCAAAGTTCATTTATCAGAAGGTTTAAGAATGTCAAACATACACTTTTATAGTCTTTTTACTTTGGATATTTCTTATTGTTGTTGTTTTCGCCCTTTAACTTTTATGATATATATACTATATTGGTTGTATATATTTGCTCATCTTCATATTTTTTCACTTGCAATTAGGTAAATGGGGAGATATATAACCATAAGCAATTGAGAGAGAAACTGGGTTCCCATCAATTTCGAACTGGGAGTGACTGTGAAGTGATTGCTCATCTTGTAAGTGTTCAAGAACCAGTTAGATTTAGCAATCAATTTACAATATTTTTCCCCATAAATTTTGGGCATGTCTATTCAATGTTGCTTTTCTTTCTTTCCTGTTGTTTTCTTTTAACAATTTAATTTTCGTGTCAGTATGAAGAACATGGAGAAGACTTTATTGATATGCTGGATGGAATGTTCTCCTTTGTCCTTCTTGACACTCGAGATAAAAGTTTTATTGCTGCTCGTGATGCTATTGGCATTGCCCCTCTTTACTTGGGCTGGGGCCTTGATGGTATGTGACTTCATCTTGTTGTAGTTGTAACATGTAGCACTTTCACTTCAGTCTTGGTGGTCTCAAGTCTCCACCTCTTAATTTGAGCTATCTGTTGTCCAATTTAAGTCAATATGAAAGATGCATAAGAGTTTGCATGCGGGATGCGGATAATTTCTATGCTTAAGTAAAATAAACCATGAGAAGCATGGCATCTCAGTGGCTCCAACAACTGAGCACTTGGCTTTAAATAAGAACTCCCATAGAAATTTGAGTTTCAACTTAGTACACCTTTGCATATAATTTCACATATGGTTGTGTTTCTGCTGTATGATTAACACTATATGAAGAAACTTTATGCTGCTTACTCTCATTTGGACATCACATGGATTTCTTATAACTCTAATGAAGGTTCTAAAAATTGACAGTACAGTCCTGACTTCATGTAAATCCTGACTAAATTCTCTACTTCATACTTATTATTGTAATTATTAGGATAACTTTGTTAAACCCACCAGTGCTACACTGCTACTTACATTTTGGAACACATTCCAAGGCAAATGAAGTGACCCCCTGCCACATACACTCGTCTTTGTTTATTCTGAGTTTGCATAGTTTTTGAATAGAAGATATAGATTTACCAATTCACTTGGATTTACACATTAAACGGCTTACTAACTATTTCTTGGCATGTATTCTTGTATTTTTATCACATGAATGAATGATAACATTGCCTATAAAAGGGCTGATTTATTTGCAGGATCAATATGGTTTGCATCTGAAATGAAAGCTTTGAGTGATGATTGTGAGAGATTCATATCTTTTCCTCCAGGGCACATATATTCCAGCAAAGAGGGTACGATAATTTTATATGTTATATTCTCTATTTATGACTCTTCATTCCCATATTTTCTCCCTTCGATGTTTAACTTTTACATTTTAGATATTATTACACAATTTATGCTCCCTGTTAAAATTTGTTGTGTTTGCAGGAGGATTAAGAAGGTGGTATAATCCACCATGGTTCCCGGAGCAGATTCCTTCAGCACCTTATGATCCAATGATTTTACGTGAGACCTTTGAGAAGGTAAGCTAATATTGTCTTATATCTGTACTTCATTCACCACTCTGAGATGAGTCTCCCATGTTGAAAACTTAAGTTCTACTGCATTTTGTTAAAACATGTTTCAAACTTTCTCTGATCTCCCTGATAATTTAGATGGTCAAAATTATCCTATATGTCTATTATATCATTTTCACAGGAAACTGAAACCATTAAATTTCCTTATGCAAGAGCTCAAGTGGAAGATACTTGGCACTAAATTCAGGGAAAATCACCAAATATGCATCCTCAAACGAAACTTAGTGCCTTTTATGAGAAAACATACTTAACCTTTGGAAAAGCCTTTGTGGACATTTTACGATTTTTGCATCAGTATCTGTTGAATCAGATGTGCATTTACCAATAAGGGGTCGCAAGGTCTTAGTTGGGGTAGATTCATGAAGTAAATTATTTGATGTGTTACTGATTTGTCTATAATAACAGCCAAGGAGTGGGTCTGATATTACCATGTGCCCTTCTTGTTCTCTTTCACTTTTAGTGATTTCCTTTTGTGAGTCACAAACTAGTTGATAGCACGAAAATGTGATTTGAACAATTCATTCGGTCAACTTCTCTGTATCCAATTCAGATGATCAATTTTATACTTTTTGATAAGTAATCAGTTGATCAAATAATACTGCTCATTTATAGCACGACTGATTGTCATGACATTTCTTTAACTCCTGTCTTGGTTTTTACTGTGATGTCATGCAGGCTGTGGTTAAGAGACTGATGACTGACGTGCCTTTTGGAGTTCTATTGTCGGGAGGACTGGACTCATCACTTGTTGCAGCCGTGGCCAATCGTTATTTGGCTGAATCTAAAATTGCTCAACAGTGGGGATCACAGTTACATACTTTCTGCATTGGTTTAAAGGTAAGAACTCATTCCTCACGTTAGGTGAAAATGACTTGTGTTATCCTTTTTCTTTAAAGTCTTAGAAGTGGTATGTTAGCTTTTGACTGGCTTTATCGTAGATTTTTTATTTTGGTGAGAACTATTGCCTGCTAACTTATATGATTCATGATTTGGTTTTTCCACCACTTAGGGCTCTCCGGATTTGAAAGCTGCCAAAGAGGTAGCAGATTATCTTGGTACTCGTCACTATGAACTTAATTTCACGATTCAGGTCACTATCTCTCATTCTCTCTCGTTTTATGTTGTCAAGCATGAAGTCTTTATTGCAACTCAAGTATTTTTCTTATTTTGGTATATCAGGAAGGTATAGATGCTCTTGAAGAAGTCATTTACCACATTGAATCATATGATGTAACGACTGTCAGAGCAAGTACTCCAATGTTTCTTATGTCAAGGAAAATCAAATCCTTGGGAGTGAAAATGGTCCTTTCTGGAGAAGGTTCAGATGAAATATTTGGAGGCTACCTGTATTTCCATAAGGCACCTAACAAGGAAGAATTTCATGAAGAAACATGCCGAAAAGTATATATAATGATTATTATTTTCTCGTTTATTTTTACTTAACCAGTTTATTCAAGTTTCTGATGGCTTTGGTGATTCAATAGATTAAAGCTCTTCATCTTTATGACTGCCTGAGAGCCAATAAAGCAACTTCAGCATGGGGTATAGAGGCACGTGTACCATTCTTGGATAAAGAATTTATCAACACAGCAATGAGTATGGATCCAGAGTGGAAAATGGTAATTTACCTTTACTTTCTCTGTGTTCCTCTTTTTAGGCTGCCTAACAGCTCTATTATTGTCTGTCTTATGATTGGATTGCCTGCATTGTTGATTGTTTTAGTTTAAATCAACTTTAAACATGTCATTTTCACTTCTTGCTTTAGTTTAAGGGTTCATTTGTTTAATCTTTCTCCATAAAAAGTAATTGGAAATCACATCTGATATCTACATATTTGTTTGGTTGGGCTATTGCAAAAAAGCTTCTGCTTCCATGAGAAGCTATATTTTTTTGGCTTCTAAAAATTCTCCTGCCAAAGAGGAGAGAAATTGTAAAGATGCACCTTTTATAGTTGAAGCCACACTCAAAACAACTTCTGATTTACATAAAGCAATACAACTAAAATCACCTTTTAAAAATATTTTAGAATCACATTTTAAAGCTTAGACAAACGGGGCCTAAATGTTGAAGTCTTTTGCTTATCATGTATCGTTGTCCTTCTTGTTGCACTAAGTTCTTTATCTACTCTGAGGTGAGGCAACTGCTCTAAGATATATGATGTTGCCTACCACATAAAGCAGGTCTCTATGAAATTGATTGATGGGCATTTGAAGTTAATCTTATCTACTTTATTTGTTAATCACATCAACAGATAAGGCCTGATCTTGGAAGGATAGAGAAGTGGGTACTACGCAATGCATTTGATGATGATAAGAATCCATATTTACCAAAGGTTTGCATCAATTTCTACATCATGCTTATTCTCATTTCTTGAAGGATTTCGGAAAACTTCTCTCTCTTCCTGAGCACATATTTTTTTTGTTACCACTAACTCTTTATTTGGTTACTTTTCTTAGCACATATTATACAGGCAGAAGGAGCAGTTCAGTGATGGTGTTGGGTACAGCTGGATCGATGGCTTGAAGGAACATGCTAACAAACAAGTACACTAAAACTTACTTTATTTGTCATGCCGTAATGGCATAATGTTTAGTTTCAAATTGTTGCCTGTAACTTAGAATTGATGCTATCCCTTGGCTGGTGTTCTTTTTCTCTTCATGAATGGTCAGGTCTCAGATGGAATGCTGATGCATGCTAACTATATTTACCCTGAAAATACTCCTACTACCAAGGAGGCATACCACTACAGGACTATTTTTGAGAAGTTCTTTCCGAAGGTGTATTTTGTAATTTAGTTATTAACACACACATACCCATTTCCAATCCCAAATTTTTAGTATTGAAACAAAGATTACCTGAAAAAGATGACGATAAGAAGGCCATAATAAAATTCTTGATCATGAACAGATGGACAGTAGAATCTTGATACTCTTCCTTTGTTCGTGATCAAGGATTCAACCATAGCTTCTCCGCCATCATATTTTTTGGAGCAATGCTTATATCTTTGTTGAAATTGTACATACTAGATATATTTGGGATTCAATTGGTCTATATTTTTTTCAAGAAATATGTAGTGTTGTACAATATTATATAGTATTGAGTTCACCATAATCTTGACCTTGCAACTAGGAGAGAGTAACCTTGTAATCGTATTTGACACACTAATTCACTTGATTATGAACTTATATTCTGTCTCTAATTATGTTGAACCATCTAAACAGAATGCTGCGAGGTCAACTGTTCCAGGTGGTCCTAGTGTGGCATGCAGTACTGCAAAAGCTGTGGAATGGGATGCAGCATGGTCAAAAAATCTTGACCCTTCTGGTCGCGCTGCTCTTGGTGTTCATGACGCTGCATATGAGGATGCAGTGGATACATAAAAAAGTGCAAGCAGTGTCTAGTGGGAAAGTAAATGAAAATAAAACCACTTACCATTAGTCTTGTTGTTTTTACTTTTCACATACCAAGCACAATGACATTTTAAGGTTTTAGAAGATCATGTTTCATAATTGTTGTAAAAGACATCATCTTTCTTCTAAAACATCTTCATTCTACTGATGAGGATAGTTACACTCCTTAACAAGGAGGGAGCATTGTGCTCCTTGTATAGCCACTCAATGATTAATAATAGAAATATATAATGGCTATGAACAATTGCTAACAACTAGTGGAACACGTAAAATGAGAAGTTATGAATTGCAATATTGTGATAGTAAAAGACTAAAAGGCAAGAAATTTCAAATTCCCAAATTTTGTGAGTGGCTCAATCTTTGGTGATAGATTTGAGGTTTTGGAGGATATGCCAGGTGTGGTGAGGGTGTGAGCTCTTTGGCAATGGCAAGATTGCTAGGTGTAACCTTGACTTCATGGCTGACTTGGGCCGAGCAATTTTCCAAGTGAAAGTGTTTGCCATAACCACCATGCTCATGTATACCCATGACCACCTCTTCTCCATCTCCTCCCTCACCACTTCTACCTGTGAAGAACAACCTTTGCAAGCCACGGCGCATGATAAAATATGTTCAATATTTTTGTTAACTTTTTTTAGATGCCAATGGCAAAGCAAAGTGCATGAACATGCCAGTGAGTTTCTTCATTTTGATCCATTATGCATTAAACACTGGGCCATAGGTGTTTTTTTTTTGGAATTTATTTTATAACCCCCCTATTTCCTAGTTGGCAATTAGTCCCCAAACCCCAAACTTATCCACCAAACCCCATTTTTTTAAAATATACCTAAACTACCCTTCCCCATATACTCCCTCCTAATTTTCCTCAAACCCCACACGTTCTCTCCCACTCTCTACTCCCACCTTCAACTCCCTCCTTCAACTTCCAGCACACCAGCACCACCACGTACTCCCTCCTTCAACTTCCCACCGTTCCTCCTTCCTCCTCCTTCCTTCCAGCGTTCGAGGTTGCTGCTGCCGCCACCATTCTGTCGCCGTTCGAAGGTACAATCGTTCTTCTTCTTCTTTGTGACATCGTTCTTCTTCTTCTCTGTTTCTTTTTCTCTATTGTTTTGTTTATTCGATTTAGGTTTTGTTTAGGTTTGGTTTAGCTTTTGTTATTTCTTTTTAGGGTTTTGTTCCTTTTTATTTATTGTTGTTTTTGTAAGAACCTACAATCGGTGGTTGAAATAACTAGGATACACTAGGAGAACACCTAGAAGGGGGGGTTGAATGGGTGTTAGATAAACCTTGAAAGATTTTCGCAAGAAACAAATCAAAACGATTAAAACAAATGATTTTCTTGAAATTTTCTTCTATTAATCGATTAACAAGTCAACTAATCGATTAATGCCGAATGATCAATTCAGACTAATCGACTAATGAAACCAATTACTCGATTAATCAATGTTAAAATTGAAAAATCACTTTTCAATCAAATACGAAAATCAATCAATTAACACATATGATCAGAGATTAAGCGGAATTGAATAACACCAATATTCTTATTGATTACCTAGGTTATGAAAATGATTTTCCTCAAATCAATTTTGCACAATTAAGATTCAATTCAATCAATTATGAAAAATCACTTTTTCTAGGTTTTCAACCAAGAACACAATTAATAATAAGAATTGTAAAGAGTAGAGAGTTTAGAGATACGACACAGTGATTTATCCTGGTTCACTTTCATCCACTTGAAAGCTACTCCAGTCCCCTCTTCAACCAAGAGAGATTCTTCACTATGAGGAATTAGAGTTCTCAAATTACAAGTAAATGCCTCACAAGACTCCCTTCTTGCTAGCCTACAAGAGATACCACACCCTTGCCTTGTAATCCTATTGATATCTAATCTAACCTCTTCTCTTGCTTGCCGATACCTCACAACAAGACTTCCAATTGCTTGCTTCACTACAAGACTTCCAAGTGCTTGATGATATGCCACACCAAGGCTTCCAAATAACTTTGCTTGATGAATAACTTCTTCAAGACTTCCTTTGTTGTAGAGTGTTTGCCTTCTTTGCAATGATTACAACTCAAATGAAAACAAAATCACAATCCTATGAATCTCTTTCAAAAGCTATGAAAATATCAACATGAGAGATTCAAAGATTCTTAATCAAAGAATGTAAAAATGAGAACTTTGATCTTGAGAGAGTGAGAGAGAATAGAGTGACTTTGATTCTTTGTAAAATGAATATCAAAATGATGGAATATGATCACAAAGGTTAGGAATAGGTTTATATAGAATACCCAAAAGTTAGGAATTGTTAAAAGTGCTTTTGAGAAGTGAAAAACTCATTTAAAAACCAGATCTGATCGTGTTACTCGAGTAGCCAAGTCCTTACTCGAGTAATCAGTGTAATCAGAGTTCACTACTCGAGTAATCTAAGTTACTACTCGAGTATTTACGCAAGGCTTCAAAATTCTACTCGAGTAATCAGAGCCTTAATCGAGTATTTGCGCAAGACTGCAAAATTCTACTCGAGTAAACAAGTGGCTAATCGAGTAGTCAATTCAAAAAACACTTAAAAACTTGTTTTCTCAAAATCTAAACCTTTTCTTTCAAACCTTTAAGCCACCTATTGATTTTAGGCAAAGTGAATACTCAAAATATGATATAATCATGCAATCAAAAGAGATTCACTACCCTCTAAGAGACTCTACCCAAACTCATAAACTAAGAGACTTGTGAGGCAAAAGATAAAACAATAAAACATAAACTACCAAACTAAGTCTTCATGAGTTGGCTCTCTCTTTATCACTTGATGTTTGTTGTTGCTTGTTGAGCTTGAACTTGATCAACACATTTAAGCTTGTTCAAAACCTTTTGGCATTTATCAAAACATTCTTCATGGATCTTACAGTTTTAGGGTTTATTCTTGATGTTGTTGTGTTGCTCTTCCTTTCCGCCATTAACGTAGTTGAAGTTCTGTCTTTTATGCAAATTTCCGACACGGGGGTGTCGGAAATTAATAAAATTCCGAATATGATATATCATAAATTAATCAGTGGTTATTTTAATCAGTGGTTGTTATTTTTATGTTTAATATTTTCGATTTTTGGTGCTTAGAATATGAGAACATAATTTTGCTTTATCAATGTTTGAATATTGCTTTTATTGATAACTTATACCTTTTTTAATTGGGATGAAATTTCAGATATGGCTAGAACGAAACGTACAGCTGAAACCGTGCAAGCAGAAGAAGAAGAACAACGTAGAGCAGCAGAAGAACAACATAAAGCAGCAGGGGAACAATTGCGGAAAGGGAGACAACCACCCACTGCATCATACAGGAGGGAAAAGAAGGCTGAAAGTAAAATTGGTTCATCATCACAAGCGGCACCGGAACCGCAACCTCAAGTGCATTCATCTTCTCAAGCGGAACCGCAACCTCAACCCACTGATATGGAAGCACCGGAACCGCAACCTCAAGCACCGGAATCGCAACCTCAACCCACTGATATGGGAACATCACATGCATCATCATCTCCGGCACCTCAACCACCACTACCACCTCCCGCATCACATACATATTCACCTCAACCACCCACTGATATGGGATCAATGTTGGTTGGATTTTGAACTTCTTAGTATAGGAATTGTTATTTGTTTTGGTTATTTGTATAGCTATTAATGAATTCTGAATTATTTGAATCAATGAATTAAGTTTTCAATGTCAATTTACTTTGTTGAAAATGATTAAGTTAAGGTAGAAATTTGAAATTTGATGTAGCAACAGGGTTTCAACATAGTAGAAATTTGATGTTTTGCTCATTTGCTGCAATGGAATTAACACATAATTCAGAATTGAACAATTCCGAGAAACATATTTTAGAATTTAAAAATTTTCTGAAACATGTATGTCGGAATTTAATTAAATTTTGAATTTAGTATATCGGAAAAAGGTTACAGAGAGAGACGTTTTCATATGGTTTTTTCAAATTATTTAAGTATACAATTCCGAGAAACATATTTCAGAATTTAACAATTTTCTGAAACATGTATTTCGGAATTTAATTAAATTCTGAATTTAGTATATCGGAAAAAGGTTACAGAGAGAGACGTTTTCAAATGGTTTTTTCAACTTATTCAAGTATACAATTCTGAGAAACATATTTCAGAATTTAAAAATTTTCTGAAACATGTATTTCGGAATTTAATTAAATTCTGAATTTAGTATATCGGAAAAAGGTTACAGAGAGAGACGTTTTCATATGGTTTAGTAAAATTAAATTCCGAAATATCCGTGTCGAAATTTAGTAAAATTCCGACACTGGTTAGTCGGAATTTTAACAGTTACGTAAAAAAAATAAAAAAACCGTAGAAGAGATGATTTTACTTTCAACAACACCAATAGAGAATCCACTGGAGCTTCCTTTACGAATAGATAACCAAATGAAGTGGTTTGTAGGTAGAATATGGTAGGGTTTTAAAAGGTGAGAGAAAAGTTAGAAGAAGAGAGAATGGGGTTTGTAAAATTATGGGCTATATGGGGTTATGGGGTTTTGCTTGGGGTTTGAATGGTGGAAGAAGGTGAAGAGGTTGCTGGGGTTTGGGGTTTGTTTCCTTTTTTTTAATGGAGAAGGGTATAATAGACATTTAACAATTAAAATGGGGTTTGGTGGATAAATTTGGGGTTTGGGAACTAATTGCCTTCCTAGTTAACCCCACTCCCAATTTTTTTTTCCACCAAAATACCCATTTTTCTCTCCCTCTCCTTCAACCTCCATTTCTTCCTCCCTCTTTTCCCTTTCCCCCTCATCCCTCTCCTCCCTCTCCACACTTGTCTAACATCAAAAACAAGAAAGTATGAAAATGACAATAGGAAGCAAAATTCCCATGGTAATATTAGATTTTAACAAAACTAATAAACATATATTGTAAATAGGAAAATAAGATCTTAACATACTATGAATACCCAATTCTCATAAATTCTCTCTCTCTCTCTCTCTCTCTGTGTTGTAATTTCCCACAAATGGTGACCCCCCAGAATATGTGTTAGCATACTAGGTTTTAAAAAAAAAAAGGTCGCTAACCTCCAGCATATGTGCACGCTAGGGGGTCAGCGTAGGTGGGGGATTTTTTTTTTTTAAAAAAAAATGTATGCTCACAAATGAGCATACTGATTTGATATAGAAGTGTGGCGAGGGAGGACTTGGAAAGGAGGAGAGTGAAAGGGAGGTTGAGGGAGAGAGAAAGAGGGGGAGGGAGAGTCGGAGAGGGAAAGGGAGAGAGAGAACCAATATAGAGAGAAAGAATCATGAAAGAGAGAGAACCATGAAAAAGAGAAAATCAAGAAGAAGATGAAGGTATTTTTTTTAAAGGTAGTATTTTGGGATTTTTTTTTTTTTAAATTAGGGGGGCCAACAAGTAATTAGGGAGGTCAAAAAATGAACTCCTTTAAATTTTTTTCCCATTGTTCCATCATCTTAACCATGCACAAATAAATACTATGTAAATTTGATCCTGTAAATTATATGAGAAGTTAGCATACGAATAATTGACCCATTTAAAAAAATGAACTCCTTTAGTTTTTAATCGCCCCATTTAATAATTCACCTTCCAAAATTTATTTTTTTCCTAAAATACCTTTATATATCTATTTTTTTTACTCTTTGTATGCTCAGGAGTCAACATACGAATTTTAAATTACACAATATGTTGATCCCTTGAAGTATTAATATTTTGTTACACAATACGCTAGCGTTAAAAATTACACATACATTGGGGGTCAGCGTACCAAATTTAAAACAATAATTTTGTCCAGTACGTTGACCTCCAAGCATATGAATTATTTTTTTTACATATATTAGGAGGTTAGCGTAGCATAAACAAATTGTAGATTTTCAAGGTGGTGCTATAAGAGCTCTACAAGAGAAACAAGTGAAAGTCCTCGAGTTTATCCTGGACCCATCATTCAAATCAAGTCAACAAGTAATGAAAACCAAACAAACATGCACCAGAATTTGTGTTTTATGTGTTTTTTGGAAGTGGCAGAACACTCTCTCAAGACCAACTCAGCCTTTAGATTAGAATTGAGTGGCCACAAGTTTTTGTGAGTTGTGAGAGCTCTAAATAAGAGAACAAGTTCTAGGCCCCATATTTTAGACTCTAGTCCTCATTTTTTTTACGGGGTTCAGTTAGAATGTTTTTCGACACTCCGAATCGGAAAATGTATTTTTACGATTACTCCTTTATTGAACTGAAATTGCTATGTTTGTTAATTTTCAAGTTGTGAGAAATTGTGCATTGTTTTTATCTTTTCTCCTTTTTAACAAATTTTGTATTGAGTTGCTCCTTGCGATATTTCTAAATTTAAGAATATTCACATATTAAAGTTTGCATTGTTTTGAATATTGCTTTGATTATGGATTCATTTTGATAAATCTATTTTTTTTTCTTGTGGCCATTTTTGTTTCTGGTGTTAGTTTTTAGTACCTTTTGCTTGAGGATAAGCAAAATTCTAGGTTGGGGGGAGTTTGATAAGTGTCAATTTTACTTAAAAATTGATTATAATTTTGGGCACTTATTACAATTAATTTTAATAATTTCTATGTAAATTCTCATAAATTAGACCATTTGCAATTACATGTCCAATTGTGAAAAATAAAGTAAAATTAGAATATATTAATCTAAAAATGCTCATTTTATAGGATAAATTCAAGTTGCTCAATTTGGAGAGAATTTACCAAGCCAATGTGTTCAAATTCCATGGTAAAACAAGGAAATTTCATGATAAAATCAAGAGGTAAATTCTAGAAAATGAGAAAAGGAACAAAGACAAGATCAACTTGCCATTTGAGTCAACAAGACAGCCCAGGGAATCCAAATTCAGTGCCAAGAAAATATGGGAAAGAGAATTCGAGTTGGAATTGAAGATTTGATGAGTTTGATCAACTTTGAAATCTGAGACTTGCGCTTAAGTGCGAGTTTGAGCGCCTTTAGAAATTTATGACCGTGCTTAAGCGCGATTTTGGCACTTAAGCGTAGCTGCCAACTTTTTATTGGCACTTGAGCGTGAGTTTAGCACTCGAGCGTCACCTATTTCATCAGTTTCACCAAAGAACGTGTTTGAGCGCAAAATTAAAGAATTAAGTGCAAATGACAAGTCCAAAACTCTATGAAAGGACATCAAACTCAGCCAACAAGCATAGAGATTAGTTCTGGGAGTTCCCAAAACTAGGGATGACAATGGGCCCGGGTGGGTTTGGGTAAGTACGTGTATCCCATTACTCGGACCCGTCCTGTTCATGCATATCCGAACCCAGACCTGCCCCGGACCCGCTGTCAAGCGGGCCGGTTGGTCTTCGGGTACCCAAATGGGTTTACGGGTATCCATTATATATACTCCCTCCGGTCCTATTTATAAGACCCTTTTGGGGTTTTTATTTTGGTCCTATTTATAAGACCCCTTTCCAATTTTCAATAACATTTAATTACTTCTTTCCACTAACACCTCTATAAAGTCAACACTTTTTAGAGTTCCAATAATAATTATAGGGGTAGTTTTGAAAAAGTATATCAAATTTTCACATTTCCAATGCCACTAACAAATTTATCCACTCTCCTTGGTGGGAGTGAAAAACCCCAAAAGGGTCTTATAAATAGGACCGGAGGGAGTATATATATATATATATATATATATATATATATATTTTTTTTTTTTTAAAAAAAAATTATTAAAATTTTAAGCTTATTTTTTTTAACAAACATAAAAATTCTCTATTTTTACTTGTCAAACACTTGATATATCATTAAACAATTCATAAAACAAATCCACTATAGGCAAAACATATTCACTTAGAAACAAAACCTCTCACACAAACATACTTAAATTCTAAATCAATTGAATAATACGTATTTTTCTGCGGGTCTGGGTACTCGGGTCCGATACTCCATTACCCGGACCCATTCCAAGTATTACCCACGAGTACCTTTTTTAAATACCCGAGGGTCCATTTTTGGACCAGGACCCGGACCCATTACGGGTATTACCGGCGGGTACCCGGTGGGTACGGGTCCAATTGCTAGGCATTAGAATAGCACTTTGAGAGCAAAGATTAGCCCTCTAAGGTCAATACACTTAGAAAAATTGTGAGCAAGAGAGCTATACACTCTAATGTCATATTTTCCACTGAATTCTCTTACTCCAATAAAACCATGAGAGGCTAATTTTTTGGTGGGATTGAATGTAGTTATCAACATCGGATGTAGATGGTGATTTATATTTATAGTTATTCAGTTTCATTTGTATTAGTATATCATTCTATTATTGATGTCTGAAACTAATTGATCATTAGTTTCTTAATATTGAATCTAATTCGTGTTTGGAAAGAATTGTTTAGAATCTAGCTTAAAGTGAAATTACTCAATATTTTATTATGCTAGGGATATATAATAATATACTGATTGTTTGATAGGGCTTAATCTTAAAGCTGTATAATTTATTAAATATGCAAGGAATCGATATTTAGGGAATTTATCTTAGTAATTTATAAAGAACTGATTCCTATAAATCATTATGACGCGGAAGAGTAAGATTGTTGAAATTTATTCCCAACTCTCTCTTTTAAAGTTCAACTACTTTTTTATTTTTAGTATATGATTTAATTCTTATTCCAAATAAACACTAACAACAATCAATCCTTTTCACATATACTTAACAAGCTTTACAATTAAGGAATTAATAGAAATTCACTTGTTCCTTGTGGATTGATACTCTTCTTTCATTATTTACAAGTTCATATTTTTCGTATGTATCTAGAAACCTAACAAATATTTTGGTGTTATTGTTGCACCAATACGTGTACGATATTGGATATGGGACAAATTCAAATTATATATATATATATATATATATATATATATATATATGAATAAGATACAAATAAATAATCTTGGTATTGAAATAGAATATAAATATTTTTAAATTACAGTTTGAGATTCAAAAAAAGCCGATATATAAAGATGAGAAATTGATTATAACATTAACATACAAATTTAGAAACAAAAATAATATTATTGATATAATTGGTACCCAAAATATATCTTGACATATTAATTATAAATACCTAAGAATACCATATGCACATATACCCAATATATGTCCCATTCGGTAGAGTTACGTCACAAGTTAGTTTAGGAGTACCTTGGAAATGCACAGGCCAGGAGGTCAAAGAGTTTGACTTGGTTCCACAGAATACAATTCCATAGAGGAAGATGTTGAGACTTAATAAATTAATTAGTGAATATAAAATAGGTGATAACCGAGTTTCGCATAACGACTCCATGGCCCAATGGATAAGGCGCTGGTCTACGGAACCAGAGATTCTGGGTTCGATCCCCAGTGGAGTCGTTTATTTTGTTTAATTTGGTTTTTCTTATGTCACATGAGATGTGTGGTCATAAAAATGCGAAATTGGCAACCATAAACTCCAATGCGCAATTATTAGGTGGTCCGAGATCACATGATCCACGATAATCACCACCATCTATTATTTAATTTTTGGATTTTTTTAACTAAAAAATAAACTATCAACGGTAGAGGTGTAAGAGAGTCAATTTCACCCGCGAACCCGATTAATCCAACCCAACCCAACTCATATTTGACGGGTTGTGTCTGTTCAATGGGTTGGGTTGATTTTTTAAAAGGCAACCCAATCAAGTACGGGTTGAGTCATGGGTTTATTATTTAAAACCCAATTTTACCCGACCCAACCCGCGTATTTAAATATATATTATTTATTTTATTAATATAGGTTATGGTTAATCTATTAATGTTGAAGAAACTGCTTTGGATGCTCTTTGTTTATGGATAAATTGGTTCACAATCAAAAAATAATTTAATTATTGTTTATGTGATTTTTTTTAATTTTATTTTTATATTTATTCATATTTTTTTATTTATTTTATTTTATGGAAATTAGGACACATACCCGATTACCCAACCCAACCCAACCCTCATTTCTATGGGTTGGGTTGAGTCGGTTTTAACAGTCAAATAGAGCCCAACCCAACCCGACCCGTTACACCCTAATCAACGGTAGAGATGTGCTTGAACCACATAATCCAGGACTAACTAATAATTTTTCCTCAGCAACAGCACAGTACGGTGTGTATAAAAAAAACAGCACAGTACGGTCGAAATAGAAAGAAAAAAAGAAAAGAACTATTTATTGTTATTGTTTTGTGTTTTTTATTTTTTATTTTTATTATGAACTACTAGTTCAAAATAGTTCAGAGAATACCCTTATATTTTTATAATTTTTTCTTACACATTCATTTACACTTCATATTCTTTTTTATCCATTCTTTATTTTACATCACATCATCAATTATTCATCTCTTTATCTTTTCTATCTCTCATCTTTACACCTCCAAATGAAATAAATAAGCTTATTTATGTCTTTAATCCCTGAAAGTTTGGGGTGTAATAATTTTGGTTCCTAAAAGTTTTTTTTTTTAATATCAACTCATCCTTAATTGTTTTGAAAATTTGGTTTTAGCTCATGTCGTTAGGAAAAATCCGTTAACCCCTGATGTAGCTAACAAAACACCACCACATTAACATACACGTGTGCAAGTATTGCATGCTATCACAAGGATGGCTGGCGTGGATGATCCGAACCCTTATGAGCAAATGGGCCAAAGCCCAACTCAAATGTATTTGTGAATTAGGCTTTGACCTTTTTGCCCCTGCGGATCCGAATCATCCACGTCATTCTACCAGTAGCACGGAATACCTGCACATGTGTATGCTGATATGACATTCCGTTAGCCACATCAATTGTTAACGAATTTTTCCTACCGGTATTTGACTAAACCAAATTTTCAAAACAAACTAAGGATGAGTCAATGTCAAAAAAACTTCTAAGAATCAAAATCAAATACTCCCAACTTTCAACTAAAGACATAAATAAGGCAAATAAATATTTCTTAATAAAATAAGAGTAAATGGACACAACTTAACATAAATCTAAGAAAACATCACTAGCCACCACTCTTTGAAGTAAACAACATCCAGATCAAACAAGTAGGCCATACAAGGTTGCATGGAACATTACAAGAAGAGAATGTTCAGGTTTGGTTTTATTGTGGAAGATTGGAGCACCCCGTTTCCATATTCCAGAAGTTGAAGTGCCTCTTTGCTTCACTTAGCTTCCAGTGGTGTTTTGCATGGAATAAAGCTTGGAAGTTATAAAATGTAACTTTTGTGTTTAAGTTGAAAATTTACACTAAATTTCGATACAAACTTAGGATGTGTTTGGATTTGCGGTGGGCTACCGCAAACGTGGAAGCCACTGAGGGCCAGCTTCCAGCCCACCACGCGTTTAGGAGCCCCAAATGCCAAAGCAAACACGTTCTTACCTTTTTAGTGACGAGTTTCAAAACACAAATCACTTTACCTCAAGCTCAATTTTAAGCAAAATCATGTTTTGCAAACGATCACCCAAACACTAGTCAAATGGGAAACAAGTGAAAGATGAAACAAGGTCAAGTTTCATCATTGAAGTGCTAAGTAAGACCAAGCTACGTTAACAGATGATAGCTGAAAATGAAAGCTACAATGCTGATGATTGAACACACTCACTGACCCTTCTAGTTAAATAAACGTGGGAGTTCAGACAGATTTATAAAATGCCTATGTCAAATGGGACAAGTTTAAGTATGATCTAAACTTAAACCAAGGAAATGCTGCTTTCTCCACCAGGGGGTTTGCGGGTACCTCGCACGTGGTCTTTTGTTTCTGATTTTCCATCAGCAAATATGTTGCTACCTGTCATTTCTCTCAGCTTAGCTCTGCTCAGAGGCTTTTCTGCTGATCCTGCAGGAACATCTCCTTGGAAAATATTATTCCCTGTCAGCTCCGCGAACTTCTGGTCATGTATCTTCTTTGCTGTCTTCTTAACAGGTGATTCACCAAATAAGATATTACTTTGGCCCCCTGCAGGCTGCACACATAAGAAAACGAAGGTTAAATTCAAAGTATAAACTACAGGGCAATATGTCATGAGGATCACCTTATGAGAACTACAAGCACAACATACTACTTCAGCAATATTAAGGACATTGAGACAAATTGATGACATGATTTATGACAGAGCATCATGGCGTTGTTTGGTCCGTATAGCCGACCCCATGTAACGGAAATAAGGCTTGCTTTTTGTTGTTGTTGTTGTTGTATTGAGACAAACTGATGGACCTCCTGGATGCAACGCATGTGTTGTTTGTCTCCAGCTCAGTTTGACAGGATCATGCTTTGGAGAGGGAATAAAAACTGCCATAAAATCTTAATATATCCAAAATTCAAACAATTCGTATTCCTTAAGAGCTGCATCTGTATTATGATTATCTTAACGAAGTTATGATTATCTCTTTTACAACACTTGGGTTATATCTTTATAAAATTCTTACCAAATAAAGATTACTGAATTGGTTTACATTTGAATCTTGAATTTCAGGAAAGCAGAGTGATGTTGGACCATCAATGATTAAAATTCATCACTATGAAAAAGACATGTAAATTCTACAGGCCCACAAATAGCACAGAAGTCTAGCCCTATACACATTGATAACTATGTCAAAAGATGGGAATATGCAGTAACTAACAATTCTTTAGTATTTATCCAATATAAAATGACAGATGATGAATCACAATTCATTTCCAAAGCCTAGAAAATACTTACATTGGAAACTTTCACTGATGTTCGCACATTTCTGGGAAGAGGTTCTCCCATGTCTTTACTTTCCTTCGATTCCAAAGTGCGTACAGCTGCCATTGAACGTGGCACAATTTCAGGAGGAGGGCCAAATATGTCATTTCCACTGAGCTCCTTGGTCTTTGCATTTGATATTTGCTTCTTACTCTTTGTGTCTGCGTCACTTTGCAATGTCCCACTCAGTTCACGCTGCTTCGCTACCTCAGGTATAGAGGTAGGCTTCTTAGGAGAAACACTTTCTTCGGTGCTGAATGATATCTGACTAATTCCATTCATTGCTTGCTGAAATGCAAATTCAGGGAAAATTCGATATTTGAGAAATGCTAATATGGTCAAATTTGCTGCGGACCAAGGAAATTATCTAATACCTGACATATGCGAATGCTAGTTCTGCTATTTGAATTTGCAGAATTGGCTTCTAATGCGGAATCTTCAGCGTTGGCCGAAAATATGCCACTTCCGGTCATTTCTTTCATTTTATACCCTGAGCATGGCTTACTGCGAGTAGCCCACGGAAGGATACATTGAAAACAAGGTGTAGACATAAAATGAACTTCAGTAGACTGTAAGTAAAAATATGCAACATTTCCTGGCTTAGAATCACCATTTACATGACACATAATGCAGCACACTCGTACGAAATATCGAAAACACTTTCTGGTTTCTACTAATGGTTATTGCACCCAATTATGCCAAAAAGATAGATAAGGTTCCTTTAACTAAAACAATCACGTACACTTGTAACCATAAGATTAAGTGTATATAAATCAGAAACCAGGCGTTTCATCATGTCATAATATTAAAACGTGAGTGACAGTACAATGAGTACATAGTTAACAGGCTATGCAGATCAAGAACTTTCTTTGTTTCAGAAATATCTGCAAATTTCTTTTGTTAAATCGAGCTAAAGATACAAAATAAATAAACTCAAACCACCATTTTAGTTCTAACAAATATATTAATCCCAAATTTCAGAAAATTTATTCTTTTTAGCACCTTTTGGCTTAATTATGTCACAAGTCCTTGAAGTTTTGGTTACTTTTGCCCTCAAACTTATCTCCGGTTTGCTTTTTGCCCCTCTGACGGATTCCGGCCAATTTTTGCTATGTTTATGCCCTCAAACTTATCTCCGGTTTGCTATTTGCCCCTATGACGGATTTCGACCGGTTTTTGCAATGTTCATGTCCTCAAACTTATCTTTGGTTTGCTATTTGCCCCTATGACGAATTCCGGCCAGTTTTTGCATACGAGAGCTCTTCATCTTCAACCTTTCTCCAACCACCAGAGCTCTAACCACCATACTGTCTCCCTCAAATAAGCAAATGAACCCCGTCGCAGTGATAAATGCCTGCGAAGCCCGTCGTCGCCTATCAACCGTGTTAAGATTGTACGACAATCCATCTAACTATAAACAGTGCCCAAGTTGAATAGCTAAGAAGCCTTCTCAAGGTGAATGTTCTGAAACCGGTCGTAAACATAGCAAAAACCGGTTGGAATCCGTAAGAGGGGCAAATAGCAAACCGGAGATAAGTTTGAGGGCATAAACATTGTGGAAAAAAAAAATAATAATAAGGGTATCTGACAAAAGTACCCCAAACTTCAGGGACTTGTGAAATAATTAAAGCCTTACAATATACTCCCTCCGGCTCGAATTATAAGCAACAAAAAACATACTACTCTTGGTTTAAAATATAAGCAAAACTAACTAACTTTATTAAATTTTGTTTCATTCCCAATACCACTTTCCTAAAACAACTCTAGAAAATTGTAATCTTAATTAATTTTTGTTTCATTCCCAATACTACTTTCCAAAAAAATACCTCTATTTTTTATAAATTTGAGAAAATTAAATACAATCAACTAACCTCCTTAATAAGCGTAAAAGTGGTTAGAATTGCTTATAATTCGAGCCGGAGGGAGTACTCCGTACTAAATTTTAAGGACTAATACAACTAGTGCTGACAATTTCCTAAAATCATAATCCTGAGACTAAAATGATAATTTCCTAAAATCAATGACAAGAGTTACTATCCCCAAGAGGCAGCTCAAGTGGTAGAGCTACACGACATAAAGTGAATGCGCCCGAGTTCTAACCTCGGTGATAGCGCTTCCTCCCCTCCCCTTAAAATAAACAAATACTGTAAAATATTGGTATGCTCAATCTGGATAAGAAGCCAAATAATTGTAAAATAATAGTATTGGGAAACTAAGTCTAACTTAAAGTTTAAACATTTACTCCCTTCAGTCCTATTTATAAAAGAGTGTTTTTCACTTTAACCAAAAGAATGATTAAATTTGTTAGTGTCATTGAAAATGTGAAAAATTAATATATTTTTCAAAACTACCTCTACAATTATTATTGAAAATTAAAATAAAGTCTTATAAATAGAACCAAAATAAAAACCCCAAAAATGTCTTATAAATAGGATCGGAGGGTATAAAACACTTTTGGGGTTTTTCACTCTAACCAAAAAGAATGATTAAATTTGTTAGTGTCATTGGAAATGTGAAAAATTAATATATTTTTCAAAACTACCCCTACAATTATTATTGAAAATTAAAATAAGGTCTTATAAATAGAACCAAAATAAAAACCCCAAAAATATCTTATAAATAGGACCGGAGGGAGTAGTTTTTAAATGTAAAAACACTTCTTTTGGTCTATTATGCCCGGACCTCAAGGTTGAAATTAAGAAAATCCAAAAAATATTTACCTATTAGTACTAAAAAAGAGAGTTGCTTATAATTTCAGAGATTGAAACGGTGGTTCACACAATAAATAATTTTCTACCACGTTGCTATCTGTTATTGAACCAAAGCTTTGGTTGAAAAGCCACTGGACTTAGAAAATGCACCACTTTCCATACAAACAAGTTTCTAACTTTGTTTCCTTAAATTAAATCCGATGGACCAACAAAGACATCGGGAAATAATAATACTACTCCCTCCGTTCCAATTTAACTGTCACTTTAGCAATTTCACACAGATTAAGAAAGTTATTTAATATTTCAATTTTCAAGAGAATTATTAAATAACTTTACTATAATACCCTCAAAGTACATTAATTATCACCCATTTCACATATTTCAACACATTAAATGCAAGGTTAAAGGTGGAAAAAATCAATTAATACATCCTCGAATTCCTAAAGCGACAAATAATTTGGAACAAATTAAAAATGCTAAAGTTACAGATAATATGGAACAGAGGGAGTAATAATAATAATAAAGGCATTGGTTAGATAATACATTAAAAGAAAACTTGCATTGAAAATCCAAATCTATTAATTCTAGAAGTTTTAAATTCACAATTTTTCGAGATAAAGCTACCTTTTTTGTTTCCTTAACCAATGCCTTAAAGGCTTTAGCATTTTCTTTAAAAGTAGTAAAAAAACTAAAAAAATTGTAATTTTTGATGTTTCCAAGAGAAAATAAATATGGGAATTTAATAAGTGTTGATAAAAATTACAGATCTGATCTGAGTCTTTAATGCAGATTCAACAAAAAAAAAAACAAATTAAAGTAATGTTTTTTTAAAAAAAAGAAATAGAGAAGAAATTACCTCTTAGTTAGAGAGTGAGCTTCTTCTTCAGTGAGGTTACCACCATGGAGAACCTTGCTGATTCTATCAGAAGGCTGTGAATCAATGCAATGAGAGAATAAAGAGAAAGAAAGAGTCACGAGTCATTAGCTTATATATATATCTGCATCAGATATATAGACGACAGAGAGAAGGTGATCGAGGAGAGTATATATATAAATATATATATAGTTACTAACCTGGCGAGAACGGTTGACGGAGGCGGAAGCGGTGGCAGGGGATTCCGGCGGGGGAGTTTCGGACCATGTTAAGAGATCGGAGGTGGAAGTGTGTGGCTTCCTCACTGCTGCTGCTGTGTTTCTCTGCATTCTCACTTCACTTCTCTTCTTTGTGTTGTGTTGTATGTGTGAGTGTGAATGAATGGGTGGGAGATAATTTGTTTCTTACTACTCATAATATATTTGAAAATTGAATTTTGTTTCATTTTTGTTTGAATAAACAAATACAAGTGGATGGATGTGTTGAACTTGGTGATTGCTGTGTTTGGACTCATTCTAACTTGGTGGACATGTGTCCAAAAATGACATATTACAAACTGAAAATTGTGTTGGATGTTTTATTTTATATTACTCTCCGTCCCTAAATATAAAGTTTCTTTGGGGATTTTACGTATATTAAGAAAGTACAATAATTTAGTTAATTGTATTAGAAATGTGAATTTTCATATGTAATTTCAAAATTATCCCTATTAATATTATTGAGAATCAAAAAGGTGTTAAATAAATAGGGATGTTTGTGAAAAAAAGTAATTAATGATCATTCAAAATTGGTATGAGACTTTATAAATAGGGACAAAATAAAAATATCAAGATGGTTTTATATTTAGGGACTTAAGGGATGTTGGATGTTTTATTTGATTGAAGGGTGTTATTCAAATTTAAAGAGGAGTTTTATCCTATTGCACTAAGATTGACTATGTTGTAATATGACTGAATGTTGGGTGATAAAATATCAATAAGAGTATAAAGTTCATGTAACAGAGGAGGAGGAGATGATGCTGATGATAATGTTGTAGTGGTTGAGTAGACATGTTAAATTAGATAAGATAAGAAATGAATGCATTCGAGAGAGAGTAAAGTTGGGGATGCACTTACTTTTAAAAAAATGGTCAAATAGATGATATTTCAAGTATTAGAGGTAGAGAAAGATCAAGAAAAATCATAAGTAAAACAATTAAGAAGGATTTAAAGATACATGTCTTATCAATGGATATGATTTATGATAATCACTATGATGTTGTTTGATACATGTAGTCAACTTCACATAGTAGGATAAAGGCGTGTTGTTAATGTCACAAAGTAATACTTTACTTATTATTGATTGATTAACAAGTCATACATGTCACTTTCTTATAATATAAACTTATTTATAGGTTGTTTTATAAACATATATATCATTACTTTTATTTTTTAAATAATGTTTAGACCTCAAAACAATGATGATTCTATGAGATTTTTTGGTTATATATACATTCACTTATTTCATCTTAATAATTAGGCTTAAAAAATTTACATAAATAAGCAAATGTATGATATTAAAATTCAGCTTGAATAGATGATGTGCCTTTTTGGCCTGCTTTAACAAAGCTCAAACCTACCGAGCCTAGGATTGACCTGCTTATATCACCTAAAAACTCGGACAAATATAGTTAGAAAAGAGAAGTGGATGATTATTGATCCGAATTTCATCTAGACTTTTTAGGCCTAATACAATCATGTTCCAAACATAAATCGAGCTCGTCCAAATCCAACCAGGAAGTCCGAATTGTCACATCTAATCATGAAGCTAAGTCACAATAAATTGTTGTGCAATAAGGGAATGGTCCTAGCCACGTCCACACCATTAATCATGTCTACAATCTATTTATTGAAATTAAGGTCCTAGGAAGAGTGAAGAGTTATCAATAAACCAATATTTTAAGGCAATGAATCTATGAGTTTTTTCATTTATATATTCTTATCTAACATGAGATTTTCATTCAAACTTGAATACCTAACGGAGGAAAAATAAGTAAATAAACAAGAACTTCTTTGATCACCGCGGAGTGCCTAGATTAGCTGGTCGAGATTTATGCTAATTTAATTAGAGATTTTGAGTTAGAATTTAGGAGAATGCAACTATGTTAAATATTCTCTTCATTCTATAAGTGAAGTTTATTTAGTCATTTTAATTTGTTCCATAAGTTAAGTATTTTTAGAAACGCAATACTCATTTATACTTATTTTATCAAGTATACTTTTATTTATTACATTATCTTTTTTACCACCTATTTCTCCATCTCTCTTCAATATAATTTTCATACATTAATTATTATTACTCTCTCTCCTATTATTAAGTGGGGGGTAATTTAGTCAAAACATACCAAAATTCTTACAACATTTATTCATTTTTTAATCTATGTACAATTTTTAAATCAACATAACTTATGAGACAAAGGGAGCAGTAGAGAAAACTTTTCCATCAATAGTATTTATATCCGACTCGAACAAGATTTTCTTTTGTAAAAATATAAGTGGTAAAAAAGTAACTAACATTTTTGTAAAAAAAAAATATAAAATATTGATAATTTCAACATTTAGGTCTTAGGATAAAAAAAAATTATGAAAAATAAAATATACTACTTTTATGTATTATAAATGCCTCTTTTCCTAATACAAACACAATTTTTTTAGTCATTCCTAAAATAGGAAACAAAAATACAAATAAGAAAATGATAAAACATTGTATAAGAAAATAAAAAAATAAAATAAAGTGTGTACCAAGGGTATCCTCCAACCGATAGCCGAACACTAATCCCCTCCGAGACGTAGAAATCACGTAAGTGGACTTTGTCTCTACCAACAAAGCCTTTAGGACATTGATTAACAAGATCCATACAAATAACATCAATAATTAATAAATTTAAATTTTCAATATAAATTTTCTCTTAATATATACTTTAATCAATACTTTTAGGACATTGATGAACACGATCCGTACAAATAACATCTTCAAGAATTAATTCAGATATGTCAATCAAAAATCAAAATTCACCAATCAAAGTTAGATGCTGAATTCTACCAGACTACTACCACCAAGGGAAAAAAATGTGAAAAAATATAAATACATGAATGGTAGATAATGCAATAATGGTGTAAAAAAAACTTTTACATTATCAATGCATTATCTATTTTCTCATTATGATTATTGACTCTAAAGAAAAGAAATGCAAGTGAATGATAGATGATATAGCGACAATATAAAAAACTTTATGTTGCCAATATATACAATTTTTTTTTTTAATTTAAAAAGTGACAAATGTCAAAATCTTGTATATATGTTGACTTAATTATGTGTAAGCCTTTATGTGTAGGCTTTTCTAAATAGGCATCTCTATCATTTTTTCATATCTTATGCAACTTTTAAAATAGTAAACAACCATCGCTCATGATATTTCAATATTTAATTTTGTTAGAATGTTTAATGTTTTATGGATGCTCTGTTTCACCCTATTTCTTTTTATGCAAGAAATAGAAAACTGGGATTTGGAACATTATCAAATCTTATTTGGATGATTCGGTTTGTGATGTCTTAGCAGGTGTTCCACCCCCCTGCGCTGATGATGATGCGGATAGAATTGTATGGAAGTTTTCTTCAGATGGTGAGTTTACCATTAGCTCTGCGTATTCTCTTCTTGTTGTCCCCTCTCCTAGTTGTTCATTTGACCCTTCCTTAACCTATGCTTTGTGGAAGTGGAATGGTCCACATAAGCTGAAATTATTTCTGTGGAAATTTGTGCATGGTCGCTTGTTACTAATGAGGAACGCTATAGAAGGGAGATGATTAATGATGCTACTTGTCCTCGTCGTAGGAATGCACCGAAGAGCTTAATGCATATGATTCGTGACTGTGATATATAGTTATGGATTTTTGGGCTACTCTTATTCATGACAGTAATTGGGTGTCATTTTTTGGTCTTGGTGGCAATACGTGGCTGAATTACAAACCTCTCTTTATAGTGTATGGAGAATGTTAAAGAGGATTGGCGTATCCTCTTTGTTGTAGCTATCGGGTTTATTTGGAAAGATCGTAATTCTTTTGTTTTTGAGAGTAAATCTGACATGCCCTATAGATTCAAAAACAGTGTCGTGAGTTATACTCATGCTTTAATGTGCTTTAATGACGAATATGTGTTCTAGTCCGCGCATCTCTCATGAATCTACGAAGGTGGAAAAGTTCATTCGCTAGAATGTTCCCCCTTCGAGCTATTTGAAACTTAATGTTGATGGGTCTTTCGGGAAAGGTACCAACTGTTCAGCATGTGGTGGCATCCTAAGAGGGGATGATGGTAGTATGGTTTGTGCTTTCTAGTGTAATCTGGGAGTGTGTAGTAGTGTGCAAGCTGAACTTTGGGGTCTCTTTCATGGTTTATCTATGGCTGTGGATTGTAATGTGTGCAAAATTTTGGTTAAGATGGATAGCAAAGTTGCAGTGTCGCTGGTTCAAGGTCATTGCCCTTCTTCCCATCATTGTTTCCCTCTTGTCAGGCGGATACTTTCACTGATCCGTAGAGATTGGATGATAGTGCTCCAGCATGTGTTCCATGAAGCTAACCGCAGTGCAGATAAGTTAGCTAATACTGCCTATCAGGGCTCTTATCATTGTATTTATTTTGATGTTCCTCTCCATTATTTAGCCCCATCCTTTTTGAGGATTGTGCTGGTCTAACCCTTCCTATAGACTAGTCCCTGATTAGTAATTTGGCCTTTTTGCCCGATTGATAATAATAAAAAAAAAATCAGACAAAACCATAGACAACTCGAATCTCGAATCATAAAATCTAGGAAAATTTCTTGAAGCTTTTATTTTTAAATAATACTTATGCACTTCTCTAATTTTTATTTATAAAAATTCTTCTTTGCTATCTTCTTCTTGTAATTTTAAATTTCATTCATTTTCACTTAATTACAAATAGTTTAATAATACTTGTTTCTCCTTACTTACTGTCTTCATATTCAAATTCACCTATAACAACCGTTTTACCATAAAGCTAAACTAACATAATCTATGATCTTATGAAATTGTCAAACATAAAAGATAATATTGCCATTTATCATTATTCAACTTTTAAAATCAATCATCAAACTTTTTAATTAATAAAATCAATTACATTAAAGAGACAGAATTAAAACATAAAACCCAAAAGGAGTCATCATCACCCAACTAACTAATGTTAGTGCATCTATTGCTAATACCAAAATTCAAAAGGACTCCAAAGCTGCCCCAAGTGCAAAAATATCATAATCTTCGGCACTTAACCACGGATGCTGATCATGGCCTTGTTTGCACCCGCACTCCTCCCTCTTATTGTCCTTTTTCTCCATAGAAGCCACTCTTATTTTTATCTCCACTAGCACTTCAGGTTCCTTGAGAATGTCACAACCACTTCCATTATTCTCCAAATCCATCTTCACCCATTCTTTAAGCTCCATGTTTGGTGACTCAAGAATTTTCTTCCATGGAATTTTACCATTTCCCACAAGTTGTGACCCCCATATCTTCCTTAGGGTTGTGTTGCTTTGCCTTAGCTCCAACACCATGCTTTCATGCTCAAGGATTTCTAAGAATTCTTGGGGGCATGAACATTCTAGATTGAAGGATTCATTCCAAGAGGGTAACACAGATTTAGAGGAAACTTTTTTTGTGTTGAGCTGAATTCTTTTGTTGTTTCCTGTAGGAAGATAAAACCTGGCAAATAATGAGTTTCCCATTGACTTGATGGACTCAATGTTTTTGGCTTGTACAATTCTAAGTTCAAAGGTGAAGGAAGGAAATTTATAAGACAAACCCATGAAAAAGAGTTTGTGTATAACTATTGCAAGAAATGAAAAAGAGAGAGAAAAAAATTAGAGTATGTAAGAGGTTTGTTTGATTTGAGTTATTGTTGTGTTGAGTTTTGGAAGTGGAGCTGAGGGGCTATGTATATATGTTGGAAAAAGTAGTTGGATGTGCTTTCCAGGAAGCTGCTGCTCTTGCTTCTTATCCTTAACACTTTAAGAGAGTTTATATAATTATTTTTGCTTGTCCATTATCTCAGTTGTGAATATTATAAGTACTCTATCATGGATCTTAAATCACACAAGATTGTGGCGAAGATTATATGTTGATAAACAAAGCCTCTTCAGAATCTCGAAAGGCTAGATTTTCTAAAACGACTCTTGCAAGTTGCATAGGATTGGTTTACAATGAAAAAATAATGTTGCAATAATCACCCACCGTGACTCCAAAGATAGACAGATCTGAATATACAAGATTATTATTGTTGTACTTAATTGCTAAAGGGATTCCGGAATATGCAGGCTTCAAGTCTTCGCCCCTCTCAGTTTTAGTTTTTTTTTTTAATTTATTTTTTTATACTTATTAAATTAATGATATAAATATTGCTTTGAAATTAGATTTTATATTTTATTTTTTTTTAATTTTGGTTTCTACTTTTTTGTTTCGTTTGGTTTTGGTTCCGTCGTCAACTATGAATAGAAAACGCTGATGTGACTAATGAGATAGGGACCAAAACCAAAGCGGAACGAAAAAACAAAGACCAAAACCTCCGGATAGTAAAAATATGAAAACCAAATCAAAATTACATTTACATTATCCTAAACTATATATAGTTCACAGGTGAACCAAAACAAAAACAAAAACGAAATGGAACAACAAGAACCATAACAAAAAATTTAGAAATTAATTTTTAAAAAATCAACATTTATAAGACTAATTTGGTATTTAAACCATTTAAAAAAAATAAATTGGAATTAAAAGGCACAAGTATGAGGCATATTCGGTTAATGTTCTTACCCAGTTAGTATAGTTGTAATGATCTACATTTATAAGTTGTACAAGAGTAAAAAAGCACAAGATTCATAACTCTAGAAGCTTAGTATAATCCATATTCTTGTATTCCAGGATAAAGTTTAGGGTCATACTAACAAATAATTTAAAAATATTTTTAATGGAATTATTAAAAATTAAAATTTTATTGAGAATTAACATTTTCTCAATGTTCTTAATTAATTTCTTTGAACGTAACTTAGAAAAAATTTAGGTAAATTTCTTTGACAAATTTTATTGAACTTAAACATGTGAAATTTAGATAAATCTTTGAAAATAACTTTTAAGGGAGGTGATTAGGAAGCAATTAATAGACTCTTGAAACAATTATTAAAATATTTATGCCTCAGCAATTAATTTTGCTTTGTGATGGTGTTTTGGTGTTCTCTCTTAGGTTGAGATCTTCTTTTTGTTTGTGGGATTTTGGGTGGTTCTATGATTTGTTTTGTGGACTTTGGTTTGCGTTTTGCTCTTTGTTTTTTTAGGTTTGTTGGTTGTTTATCTTTTTTTCTTGAGAGACTTATTCTCGAAAATCTTTTTAATCTAATAAAATATATTCTACATTAAAAGAAAAAAAATTCAAGGAGTTTACCACGGTTCTCTAGCTAATATATCTTCTCAATGTCCATAATGTAGTTTTGTAGATCAAATGTTTATATTCTCTAGCTAATTTCTTTTTTCTCAATCTCCGTTCAATAGATTCTTATACCAAATGTATATTAAATGAGTATAGAGGTACAAATCCGTTACCCAATAGGCTCATGAACCAGCAAGTAGTAACCTAATATATATATATATATAAAGTAATAGGTATGAATGAATAAGCATTCAAAAAATAATTTTATGACGCAATAACTAAAAAATGTAGTAGATTAAATTTTTGATAATGCTTATTGTTTTTTTTAAAGGTTATTCTATTGATATGCTGGGGCTTATGGATCTAATTAAAATAAGGTTTTGGGTTTGGTTTAGTGCATTACTTCTCTTGCTTAATGGTTACTTCTACTACTCTTCTTTGTGCTAGGCAGTATTATTGTTCTTGAGTACTTTTTACGGGTAACTGCACACAATTCTCATGAGCTTGGCACTAATGAAACAGAAACTTACTTAGTTTGGAAAATGATAATTACCTCTCTTCCTTAATAATCAACATTTCATCCACATCCACTTCTTATAAAAAGTTATTAGTTTATTAAGAAAATATGGATTGAAAAAGACATTTATTCCCTCAAAGGATTCAGGGAACGCCTTATACAAATTCCAAGTGTATTTGATGCATTTTATCTTTATAACAATAATATGATAAAATTATTTTTTTTACATGATGAAAATATAATAATCTTTTTTTTTATTTTTATTTTTTTTTACTAAAACACATATTCTTGTATACAAATTTTATTCAAATGATTTTAGAATAATGCAGAAGACCTAACATTATTATTGAAATACAAACTCTATATAAAGATTAAATCTGTTATATTCATATATCATAGGAACAATAACAAAATTAAAACATATTACATCACATTATATTCATAATGAACTTATGTCAATTATAGCATGTGATTAACTATGAAAGTGTTAAAAAAGAATATTGACTATAATAAGCATGCATGTTAGCCCCAAAAATTCCTAGTGTATACCCACTCTAAACCCCACTACTTGACACAATTTTTGGTTGCCTCAAATTGACTTGCAAAAGTGACTTGGTTGGTCATTACATACATTTTCTTGTAAAAAAAAATTAATTTTATCATATTATTGTAAAAAATGCACCAAATACATTTAAAATTTGAATAAAATACATCTTGAGGGTATTAAAGTCTTTTTTAATCCTAAGCATAATATTTTCATTGATAACCTAACCATTTATTATAAAAAGAGGGTGTAAGTGCAATGTTGATTGCTAAAGAGATGCAGTGAGTGTCATTATATTTTCCAAAATAGAGGAGATGTCTGTGTCATTAGTGCAAACCTCAGGGTAGGTAAGTGCAATTTGCCCTACTTTTTATGCCATAATTTGTTGATGAGTTGAGACCCCTTATAATCTTGCTAGTAATAAAATAATTTTTGCTGACAAAAAAAATTGAAAGATTTTTTTTAAGTGGAAAAAAAAAATGAGAATGCATGCTTCCTTGATCAATTAAAGTGTATTAAGATCTCAAACTAACCCACTAAATAAAATCTATATATATGATGGATAGCTCACTCTCACTTTCCAACTAAATTATCTAAGGTGTATTATGATGCTATCTTTTGAGTCATCAGGGTAGGTGATCATTGCAACATTACCTTTGAATTGTAAACCCACCCAATACCCGTGCTATTTTTTTGAAAAGTTTTTGGTAGTGAAGAAAAGGAAGAAATTATGCAACTGGTAGAATTTCAAATGAAGTGCTAGCACTCTATGTTTCTCAGCTTTATTAACTAGTGACCAATAACCCATGCTATTTGTAAGAATCGTCATTTTCGAAAAATATAACCTTTCAAGATTCTGAAGGGCTTTGTTTATTAAGATATAATCCACATACAATCTTGTAAGATTTAAGATCTGTGTTGTAGTTTTATAATATTCACAACTAAGATACTGTCCAAGTATAAATCATAATATATAATATACTCAATCTTCTCCGCCAAAAAATAAAATAAAATATATACTCTCTTTAAGTGTTTAAGGATAAGAGGTGAGAACAATTTCCTGGAAAGCACCTCATACTATTGTTTCAAGCATCCATATACATAACCCTCCACGTCCAACACTCAACACAACTCAAGCAGACCTCTTAGGCTCTTACTCTACTGTTTCTCTCTCTCTCTCTCTCTCTCTCTCTCTCTCTCTCTCCCTATTTATTCTAGCTAAAACACATGACTACTTTTATACAACTACTTTTCTTTATGGATTTGTCTTATAAGTTTCCTTCGTTCACCTTTGAACTTAGAAATACAAGCCCAAAACATTGAGTCCATCAGGTCAATGAGAAACTCATTATTTGCCAGGTTTTATATTCCTGCAGGAAGCAACAACAGAATTCAACTCAACACAAAAAAAAAAAAATATTAAAAAAAAAAAATCCTCTTTAGAGAATATTTGGATAGGATGAAGATTATTATTATTTTCTTATTTTTTAAAAATAATCATAATTTGTTATGTTTGTTTACGGTCTGAGTTTATATTCTTGAAAAAATAATCAAAATTTATAAGCTCCCTCCTAGTAGTTGAAGATTATTTTTTAGACCCATGTAATTTTCCTATTCTACCCTTATCACCCCAAGACATTAACTATTCACTTGTCACATCAAACCATTTCTTGTAATTTACTCAGTAAAAATAACCTTCTTTACACTATCCGAACAAAACATATTAGCTTAAATTAATTTTTTATTAAGATACCCAAACATAAAAAGATTATAATTTTAGCATATTATAATCTTTCCAAATTATATTAAAAAATAATCATAATCTCATTTACCGGCACACACAATCAGTAATACCCTTTTGGAATGAATACTTCAATCTAGAATGTTCATGCCCCCAAGTAGAGGTTGTGGAGAGGATATGGTCAAGTCACCTGAAGTGCAAGTAGAGATTAAAGTAAAAGTGGCTTCAATAGAGAAAGAGGAGAGTAGGTTGATAAGTGTTTCAAATAACGGTCCGTTATGCGTGATGCGACCGTTACATATCGGTTGCGGAAGGCACCAATATTCCATCGACTCGCAATAGCGATGTGAAGTGAAATCACAAGAAAAACGGCATTGTAACAGTCGCAACGACTGCATCATCGTGACGGAACGGACGCAGCCGTCGTTAACCATCGTTTTTTGCCCAAGCGTGCCACTGCTGAACACAATTTAGATTTGTGTGTATTCGGACCACCACCACCAAGCATCTCCATCGTGATGACTCTTGCAACCATAAGCGAGTGGTGACACGGTTTTCCGCGCAGTGCCGCTTTTCGTCGTTGACCCCGTCAAATGCAGAAAGATGCATGGAAGAAGAAGTGTGATTTGTTGAGACCAAATGCAGAAAGAAGGACGAAGAAGTGTGATCTGTTGGATTTTTTTGTTAATTTTATTTTTATTGTGGGTATTTGCATTATGGGTAGTTTTTTTAAGTAGATTTTGGGTAATTAGTGATATTTTTTTTAGAAGAATTATTTTTTTGGTAACTAATTATTTTACAATAAAAAAATTAATTATATGATCTATTTCATAACCAATTATCTATTAGGTTTTTTAGAGATTTAGTTAAACTACTAATTACATGGATTTAAAACATGAGGTAAGCCTATAATAAATATAACAATAACTATTACTATTTGTTTTTTTGCATTTTGTGCAATCAAGATTTAATTTCACATCGCAATGGATGCGATGACCACAATCAAAATAAATGCAACGCGACCGCAACCGCAATTTAAAACACTATTAAGTGGGACGAGTGGGGTGCAAACATGGCCATGATCAACATGCATGGTCAAGTGATGAAGATTATGACATTTTTGCAATTGGGGCTACGTTGCAGACCTTTTGAATTTTGATTTAGCAATGGGGATACGTTAACATCAGTTAACTAAGGATTCTTTAATTCTAGTTTTTATAGTCTTATATATTGTAAAACAGGCGCTAGAAATATTGACATGTAATGCATACGAATTGAAGCAAAACACTCTCCCTACACACTAATTTCTATGAGGCAAGCTTGATTTTCATTTTGTTTATGACATCAAAACAGGTTGCTCTTCTCCTTGGATTTCCTAGTAGAATCCCAAGGTAGGTAATTGGAAATTCACCACAGTTGTTGTTAATGATTTTTTCAATGTTGCAGCCTAATAGAATTGATTTTGTGAAGTTTATCTTAAGACCTGTTATGTATCCGAAGCATTTTAATTAGAATGTGTTTTACATTTATAAGCTCTGTCTTCTTCCTTATTTTGGCAGAAAATGAAGGTGACATCAGCAAATTAGCAAATTGGAGATGATTAATTTCCAAATCATGACCGAAATTTTCATTGACATTCTTTTTTGAATTTATTGTTTTCATTCAATTTTAAAATTTCTAATTATATTCTAAAATAACAAATATCTTTTTTTTAAAAAAATATATCTGCTTAAAAGATACATTTATTAGACTCGTTCAATTTTAAAATTTCCAATTATATGTTAAAATACGAATACTCCCTCCGTTTCATATGTAGAGTGTTTTAAGATTATGCACAAGTTTTAAGAAATGGTTAAATGATGTAAGGATTTGTTGTATTTTGACTATAATGCCCCCTATATAATCATTATTGAAAAGAGATAAAGGTATTGAAAGTGAAAAAGAGTGTGTAATAAATAGGGGTGTGTGGAAAAATAACATTAATTATGTATTGGGTTTATAAGAAAACAAAACTTATAAAATATGGTATAAATACTAAAACAACATTACATATGAAACGGAAGGTATATCATCTGCAAGAAGCATTAATTACGGGAATGATGTGCTAGAATTATATTATATATAAAAGTTTTTGATGAGGTAGTTGGCTTTGCCATTTAAAATCACCTTTAGCCATATGAAATAGTATTAAAATTTGAGCTTCGAAGGCTAGTCTAGTTGATAAGACATTATTTAAAAAATAATAATAAAAAAATAAAAATAAGACATTTGCTCATAAACAATAAGTTAAGGTTGTGGGTTAAGGTCCCATTGCGGATAAGAGGATTTAGTTGGTAGGTAATTTATATGGGCAAAACTTCCATGCAATCAAATTTTGAATTGTTGTACAACAACTTTTTGATAAATCAATGATTGTTTGACAAATCATTCATTGAAAATAATATGTCATTGTCACATATATAAGCTCTATATGAGACATAAAGACTAAATTAAAATAACTCAACTTTGATATGGGATCAAATTGCAATAATTCAATTTTGATTTATACATAGCCGATGTGACAATGACATAGATTAATTAGATGATTTGTCAAACAACCATTGATTTATCAAAGGATTGTTTTACAACAATCAAAATCCAAAATTTGGTTGTATGATAAAAATATTCAATTTGTAATTATCTAAGTAACCATTCATAAAGCTGTGAGATTTCTTCTAACCCAAGTACATTTTCGAAACTCAGTTTACCTAAAATTTACTTTAAAAGAACTAAATATTTAAATTTGTTACATGAAATTTTGTATTTATGACTAAAGTTTGAAATTTGATTAACTCACATTATATATAATTAGTAGTTTCTTTTGCCCCTTATACTTTCTTCTATTTTATTCTACTCTCTGGCAATTCTCTTTAAAATTTATTTTATTAACAATACTTATAAATTTCTCATTATAAACTAAATTAAATTGCATTTTTTAAAAATAGTCAATTTTTTTTAATTTTCTCAAAACTAATTTTATTTTAGTATCTCTAATAGTATATTGTTGTGATTTTACTATTTTAGTATCTCTAATCAGTATATTAATATATAGATAGAAATATGGAGATTCACCAATACAAATATATATATATATATGGAGATTCAACAATTGTGATATAGTTGTCCTTGTTTAAAAAATCATATCATATTTACTGCACAAATTTAAATTAAGAATAACTAATGGCCAAAAGTTATTATTGATTAGCAAAAAGACATACAAAGACAACTAGAATTAAAGAATTCTTAGTTAATTGACGTTAGTGTATCCCCATAGCTAAATCAAAATTCAAAAGGCCTCCAACGTAGCACCAATTGCAAAAATGTCATAATCTTCAACACTTGACCATGCATGTTGATCATGGCCATGTTTGCACCCGCACACGTCCCACTTAATCAACCAACTCTCCTCTTTCTCTATTGAAGCCACTTTTACTTTAATCTCCACTTGCACTTCAGGTGACTTGACCATATCCTCTCCACAACCTCTTCCATTCACCAAATCCATCTTCACCCATTCTTTGAACACCATGTTTGGTGAATCAAGAATTTTCTTCCATGGAATTTTACCATTTCCCACAAGATGTGATCCCCATAGCCTCCCTAGGGTTGTGTTGCTTTGCCTTAGCTCCAACACCATGCTCTCTTGCTTAAGGATTTCCAAGAATTCTCGGGGGCATGAACATTCTAGATTGAAGGATTCATTCCAAAAGGGTATAACAGATCTAGAGGAAACTCTTTTTGAGTTGAGCTGAATTCTTTTGTTGTTTCCTGTAGGAAGATAAAACCTGGCAAATAATGAGTTTCCCATATACTTGATTTGCTCAATGTTTTTGGCTTGTATTATTCTAAGTTCAAAGGTAAAGGAAGGAAACTTATGGGAGGAATCCATTAAGAAGAGTAGGTGCTTAACTAGTTATTAGTTTTAGCTAGAAGAAAGGTGCGGGAGAGAAACAATCACAGTTTGAGTTGTTGTTTTGTTGAGTCTTGAACGTGAAAGGCTATGATATATATATAAACACACACACACAAGCTGCTCTTGCCTCTTATCCTTAAACAATTTAAAGATATTATAAATTATACTTTGCCAGTATCTTAGTTGTGATTATTATAACTCCAAATATAGATCCTAAATCACACAAGAAGATTATTTGTTAATAAACAAAGCCTCTTCAGAATCTCTAAAGCCTAGATTTTCTAAAATGACCCTTGCAAGTTGCAATGGTATGGGTTCACAATTCAATAGCCATGTTGAAATCACCCACCGTTAATCAAATGACGGAAAGATCATGGTTAACATGACTTTTTATTGTTCTACTTTCTAGAGGATGATGCTTGAATGCTGGCTTCAACTGATAAAACATTCTTATCCATGTAGCTGTAATGATCACATGAATTTTAAATAGTTTTTATATTTTTCCAGCTTTCTCTCACATTTTCATTTACGCATCATTTTTTTTTCTTTCACATCATATTATCAATCACTTTTATGTCTTACTTTCTCCACCTCAAAATAAAGTGTAACAGTATAAATTTTCAATATTAAAACCACAAATTTCGTACTTGTCGAGCCGGTTGTAAAAAAGGCATTGGTTGTTGATAAATTATAGCTTATAATCATCTCAATCAAAAGAGCACATACATTATTCACAAGGCAATTATCTATAACCAATACCCTTCCAAGTTATAAATTACTATAAAACAGCTCAGAAGCCATTGAAACAGGAGGAACTGAGTGCTCAACCATTGGATCATCTCTTGCAAGTAGCAGGGGCATTGTTGCATAAACATTAAAAATTGCAAAAGCGGAATCGTTTATCTCAATCCCAACGTGGATCTGACATTGCAAATGGCTTTTACTTTAGCGAAATGACTTTTACTTTGCAAATGGCCAATTAAAAAACATTATTTAGCGGCCAACAGACCCCGTTGTAACTTGTAATTGAAAAAATGTTTCCCACGTTGGTAAGAAAGGGGCCCTCTGTGCTCGTGGATAATTAGATCAAAATATAATACATGCAATCGTACTTATCTTATCGATGATTAGATTTCTTCAGCAGATCCTGATCAATGTAACTTCTGCCAAGTAACAACAAATACAAGTAAAAATACAAATTTCTTATAATTTAAGACCCAACACTTTATAAAAGTCCCAAGGTTATCCAAAAGTTTACTATCGTGCTAGTGTCCCAGCAATTAGATTCTGGAAGCAAGACAACATAGCCACATCAGTGCATTGAAGTTAACATAAAAAAGTCAAGCTTACAAATAAGCACGGTATTATGCAGGCAACAAAATAATCTCTAAGAGCTCCTCCTGTTTCCAGAATTCTTATTTGATAAAAACATAAACAATATTAATGGTTACAAGACATCGGGCTACAAAATATAAATTAATATCAAGTTATCAACTACCTAAACCCTGTACATGATTGATCTCTCTATATATATTCCATAGATCATAACACGGTTGTGTGCTCCAACTTTCTATCAATTGTTTTGACTGTTTGAGTTGGTTTGCCAACACAAGTCAATGGACCATAAAATGAAGTTTGGATATATGGTAAAAACACAAAATGCAAGAGAATAGGAGCGACCATCATAGGCAACCAAATTTCTGCTTGCGACGAGCTAGTATGTTCAAGAATCGGTAACAACTCACATCTCAAATAGTAACAATGAGAGTCCGAAGCGACACTGCCTCAGTAAAATTATTGCTTGATCTTTCGAAGCTCCCAATTACCCTCTCCATCGATCAGCCGCAATTCCAGGGAATGGAATGGTATTAAAGCAGGACGCTGGGGAAGTAGCAAAGATAATCAGTTTGACAAGATTTGGATGTGGCTTAATAATGTACATGTTTAAGTTTAGAAAAGTTAATAACTTGCTCAGCTAGAACTAAATAAAAATCAAATGCTTGTGCGCTGAGAAAGAATGTACTGCATGTCTGTATCTATAAATCACAATCACATAATGACCCCGCACCAAATGAGGCAAATTCAAAATTCTTATCAAAATCCCTATTGTAGTGAAAAAAGAACAACTAATATGAGTATCTGATCCTAATTCTCTAATTTTACCATAATAAACAGTTTTTTTTTTTTTTTTTTAAATAAATAAATATACAGATAGAGCCTTACTTGTGAGGAAGTAACAAATGTAATTCCCATATCCTTCGCAAGCCCATATAGGTGTTCTTCAACATCAACACTAGTTGCACTGTCATTTTTTTTAAAGAGCATTATAACAAGGTCAACAAGAAATTTAAAAAAAAAAAACTATTCCACAAGAGAAAAAGGCATAGGTAACAATACATACTTGGTGCACTCGTCGAGGATGCCAAATTTAGGCTCATGGAAGAACAAGCGTGCCTTACAGAACGAAAGACAAACATTACATCATAACAAGAGGAATATTATAAACAGATTAAAAAGTGTTTCACTAAATTGGAACTGACAGGTTTAAGGCCTATAATATATTTAAAAAAATATTCAAGAAATTTAATAAACTCACTCTAAAATTACTACAAATTTAGATTTACATACCATGCCTAATCTCTGCTGTTCCCCAAGTGAAAGAATGTCTTCCCAGTTTAGATTTGCATCCCAGCCTCTTTTATCCCTTTCTAGAAGATAAATCAAGCGAACATTCTCTAGGATAACTTGCAAGCGCAAGTCCAACAAATTTCCAGTGTCTGGATGTTCTTTACCTGAGTTAACAAGACAATGATCAGAGCAAAAATGGCAATACAAAAGAAACATATGCACCCTGGAAATGATTAGAAGAGATCAAAACGTTATTATTGGTTTGAAAAAAAAACAAAAAAAAAAAAAAAAAAAAAAAAAACCTGACCAAGATAAATTTGCCTAACTAAATTAATGAAAGGAGAAATTTTCAACACTGACAACATAACATGGCTAAACACCTAAATAATTTAATGAATTATCACACACAAAAATGAACTTATTCTTAGCCAGTGTTGACTAATCAAAAGCATAGCTGGAAGCAATATTTAAATTTCAGTTAAGTCAATAATTGTTGTCTTATTTCATGTATCGAAGATACCTTTTCCATACATCTTTAATGCCCTAAGTTCTGCTTCCTCACGAGACAAGGGGTATATAATTTGATCGCGCAGGGTACCCAAGCATGTATAGGGCCGCTGAGGGACATAGAAGATGCCACAACCTAATCCAGCTTCTTCGTCCACATCTTCAGGTGGTCTAGAGAGTCTTCCACTTGCAATTGGCCAAAGTCCTCTAAGAACTCTGAAAATGGAACTTTTTCCACTTCCATTTGGACCTATTAACATACAACACGTATAAGATTTAAGTTCTAATCACAAGAGCATTCCTACTTTTAATAGGGAAAATAAAATAAAATCATCATTCAAACCAGTAACAAGCAGGCTTCCCCCAAGCTCAATGTCACAAGTCAACTCCCTGGCCAACATCTTCTGAGTAGGGGTTACAATATCAACCTTAGAAAAAGAAATAACGTCTTTGGAAACAAAATCCCTCACTGGAGATATATCTCCACTGCTGATGAAATTCCCTGTAAAATCCAAGATAGTAATAGCACGTGATGACTTTTGTAAAGAATCACTGCTAGGAATACGTTTGTTCATAAAACTAAGTAATGATGATAAAGTACCAGACTGTGCTGCATCCAGGAATTCTTCAAGCTCAAAAATCCGATTAATACCGCCAGAAAGCTCTACAAACTTTCTATTCAATTCAAGAATGTCACCAAAAGCTAAAAAGCTTTGAGAAACAACAGATGCTAAGAACCTCAATGCATGTGCCAGCTCACCTGTAAGTATCGTACCATGTATGAGAATATGGAACATAAGGCAGATAAAGAGAATAGCTGACAACAGCCCAAATAACAAATAAACTTACCCTGGGTACTAATTGATGCACGGTCTCCCTGATGTTCCATGGCATACAACAAGCTAAGCAACCAAGTCACATTATGAGGGAGTTGCTTTGTGATAAAATCATCCAGAATACCAAAGACCCATTTCTTTTTTAGAAGGTACTTGGAGTGGGTGAGAAGGTCTCTGAATCTTGATTCAACCATCTGCACCATGTTAAGAGAGTAAAATTCAGTCTGACAATAACAAAATTCATAAAGTGTAAGCTAAGGAAAAAGAAATAATCCAAACTTCTTTCAGACCTGCAACCTAATCACACTCCCATATTAAATTTTATAAAACAAATAAATTCATTGCACAAAAAGTACATTTAGGGTTTGCATGTTTAAGGTGGTAAATGAAGAAGTGGAAAATTAAGAGGGAAAATGAAAAGTGAAAACATAGTGAAAAGCAAACGTTTTGATTTTGAATCCTTGTTGCTTGGCAAAGATTCATGAAATGGTGTGCCCAAAATTGGAAGGGTGGAGTGCAAATGAGTTGCACCAGTCAACCATTCTCATTTTGATTGTGCCAAGCAAGTGTAAAATAATTTTCATTCTACATTTTGCACCCTCTCAAATAAGCAGAAGTTAAATAAAAGACATTAACATTGTAGAGTTGGGATGCTCACAGCTTTTTCTCGGGCACCACCTCCAAAGAAAGCAACAGATTCAGCATGTGTACAGAGTCTTTCATGCATGAACCTAGCAGATGCAAGAAGTGGAATGAAGGTCAGAATCATTTCCACGGCTCTAGTTGTTTTAGTGCCATGAAAGAGGCAGAAGAAACTAGAATGGTTTTACCTAAAGGTTCCTTCAAGTTCTTGTTCTTGACTTATCAAATCACCAAAATCAGGAGTAACAGTTCTAAGAAATCCCAGACCAAGTAACATGTAAGCATAGAGTATGGCAACTCCCCTCTGGCCAGTTAACAGCTTCATTCTCCACGTGAACCTTGAGAAAATAAAAAATAACCAGTTAATTCAAAAGAAGAAAAGAATAAGCATAAGTTATGTTAATTCAAGTGCTAGTAAAATACACAGAAGAATATAATAACTACTCACCACAAAATATCCACGGATGGCTTTACGAGTCCAGTCACCAGTCCAGACAAATCATTTGTTAACTTCTCCAAGTCATGAGTTATCCTCTGATCTGCATCGATATTTTTGCTTGCCATGTTGAAAACCTACAAAGATATGCATGTAACAGGAATTTGAAACCAAGTACCAAACATCTGTCTAAAGTGCATCAAAACCAAATGAATATCAAATAGATTCTAATTATTCGCTATGAGAATAAATCATACTTATTATTCCTGAAACTTAAACCAAGTGAACGCTGTTTGTTTTAAATAAAAATCAGAATTGGAACCTTTAGAATTAATGTAATTCAGGAAATAGTGAGTTAAAGTGAAGTCTAGGAAATAGTACAAACCAAAATTGGTAAATACTCCCTCCGTTCCATTAGTTATGTTGTTTAAGGTCATGCACACAGGTGAAGAAATGATTAAATGGTGTAAGCATTTGAGATATTTTGACAAAAATACCCTCATTTAATTATTACTAATTCCTATAATCAAATTGTACCCCAAATTTCCATAAGCATTCCCCACCATACTACAGTCATTCATTGGGTTGGTGGGGAAAAAGATGATGTGATAAATAAGGATATGGTGGGGAAAAAACAGGGTAGCTAAGCGTTGGCTTTCGAAAACAACATAATATATGGGACAAGACTTAAGGAATGGAGGTATTAGTATAAAAAAGCAGCTGAGTTAAACCGACTTAAGTAGATTCACATAAACTCTTTCTCAAATATTATCTAATTCAATCAATCTTCTCAAGATGGTATCTGAGTTGACTCGGTCCAGCTTTTTCTCAAAGTCCCGTCTGGTTCTGCCAGCAGGTCTAGCAGACCCTTCAACAACAACAAAAAGAGTCTCATCTGGTGTTCTCAAGATCAGCAACAATAATTGTTCAGGATCTTCAAACTAAGGACTTGGGCAGATTAAGATATTTTATTAGGACTGAAGTAGCACAATCAAAGGGTGGCATTACTATCTCCAAAAGAAAGCATGCTCTCGACATTTAAGAAACTGAGCTGCTAGGTTGTTAAACCAGTACCAAATCAAGAAAAGCCCTATTCAGAGAAAAGGTATCAAAGAGTGGTTGAGAAGTTAAACCATATCACTATGACCAGCCCAAATACACCCATTCATGTTAGTATTTTCAGTCAGTATCTAAACTCTCCATGTAATTTTCATTGGGATGTAACAGTTCAAATCTTGATATATGTCAAGGGTTCTCACAGAAAAGGTTTGATATTTGAAAATAGGGGCCACGCAGATATTGTTGCTTATGTCAATGCTGATTAGAACCACATAGTGAATCCAACCTTCCATAGACCCTGCGCATAGCAGAAGCTTTAAACTTTATAGCACCAGGTTGCCATTTATGCTAATGCTGATAAGACACGATCTCATAGTGATAGAAGGTAAATATCTGGAATTGTGTTCTTGTTGAGGGAAACCTATTCTCTTGGAAGAGTAAGAAGCACGATATAGTTTCTGGGTCAAGTGTCCAACCGAATATTGAGCTATGACTCTTTCTACATGCAAACTCATGATTAATACATCTTCAGGGATTGAAGTTACGTGAGATAGGATCAATGAAAGCAGTTTTGCATATTGCTTCCAATCTGGTCTTTCAGGAACAAAAAAACATTAGAGGTTGGTAGTTATTTCATCAAAGAAAAAATTGTTACAGGAAGGTTCAATACAGATTTTGCATGCTCCAATGATTGATTAAAAGACATCTTAGCTAAGTCCCTTTGAGGTCCTCAAATTCATTAAATTTGCAACAAGCTTGGAGCATTTGATCTTTATGCTCCAGCTGGAGGTGAGTGTTGGAAATAACAACCAGCATTGGAATCATTAGTAGTATTGGAAATAACAATCAGCATTGGAACCATTAAAATTAATGTTACTTATGAAGTAGAAGAGTTAAATGCACTATAGGAAATAGTAAAAATCAGTATATATTTTTCTTGTAAATAGGAGACGTATTCGTTGATCTTTGTATATAAATATCAAAGCAGCAGAATGTTTAAAGTCGCTCAAGTCTTCGCAAAACTCTTTTGAACCTGTCCTTTAACTTTCTCGGTCCATCTTCAAGTACTATAAAATTTACTGAGCTACAAAATTATTTCAAGAAAACGATAGTACAATGATACTTTATCACGATTTATCAAGTAATAACTAAGTATTTCAGAGCAAATGCAAAACATGCTTAGAATGTTAAGAAAGTAGGGGAAGGAGAAGAACTAATGAATAATTCATATCCAATAACTACCTTGTAGAATGCATTGTTTCTCAGGTAGTATTTGAGTAGATGTTGTGTCAAACGAATCCGCCACCCAAGGGCCAGCCTGGCTGTCAAGTGTCTGAAGAAAAAAGATATAATTTATTACTCAAATTTGCTGCTTGAAAGGCTTGTAATGTAACCAATTCACTCTTTTGCCCCCATTTAAATGCTTTAAACTATCTATTTGACTTTCTCATGTTTTCTTTATATATATACACACAAACACACATACATATAGTATCATCTAATTTTCAATAAACAAAGATATAAATTTCCTTCTGGTATAATGAAAAATTCAGCAGCAATTACATGTAAATGGATAGCATTCCAGATAAAAGTTAGAAGAATCCAGATGGATTTGTACCATTACCTTATAGAAGGTGCAATAAAGGAAGAAGCGGCACTTTGGAGAACACTTAAACCAATTAACCGAAAGAAAGAAGCTTTATCCTGCTCCAAAACAAGCCTGACAGTGGTACCTGAGAAAATAAATTCTCTTTTAACATTATCCGCATCATAGACATTCAGAGTAATGAAAGTCAAAGATGAGAGCATACCATTCAGTGATGCAATACGATCAGAGACCCATGTTCTTGAAACAACAAGAAAAGCAACAGCAAGCAGTTGTGCACCTTGTTTATCAAGTACGGTGGGTACCTGAAAGCCAGCGGTGCACATCAGAAAGATGCACCTAAAATATATTGTAGTTGTAGATTAACTAAGTACATACATTGCACATCCTTTTATAAGAATGGCTAGATCATAGTAAGATATCAAGGAGATAGTGCATAAACATCCATGTATTTGTTTGAATTCAGTTCATCACACTAGATTTACGAGATTGGAAATGCATCACTTTAAAAGATAAGCTTAATGAAGAGAAGATTATAATTGCAGTGGTGCATTTGCAGAGACAAGTACAATTGCATCGATTTCCCCACAAACCTAAGCCTGAACAAAACCTGCTGCAAGTTAGCCAACCTAAAACCAACACCACTATCAATAACCAGCATAAAAGAACTGTAGGATGCAGGGGTTAACTCGAGTACATTAAAATGATCAAAGATATGTTGATAACTTGATATTGATGCCTGGGATTCTAATAACCATAGCCAAACATCAGTACCCAAGATTTTTGTGAATAATAAACACAAAAGCATCTAGATTAACCAATATCATAGAAGTTGTCCAACTACTCACACGCAAAGTAAAAACCTTTTAAAAACATATCTACAGAAGTTACTCACCAATACTTTGCACATGGCAGCCACCCTCAATGGCAATACCCTTGTATTGCCATGGATTTGGGGAACAACAGATGCTGGAGTACTACGATTCGTTAATGGAGATGATGATATCACCTCTGCAATATACGACTGTGACTTTGAATTTGAGAATGCAGAATCCTGGGGTAACAAAGTGTAGAATTTTCATAATCAATCTAAACAAATGAACAATGAATGCATAACAAAAACCAAATCAGAAAATAACTAAACCTTTTTGTTCATAGCAAATGCTCGTTGAACTGCCTTGGCATCACTCTTTCGCTTCGTATCCGATGCCTTCATTGTATCAACCCCCATTTCAGTAGAAGAGTCCTCCCTGGTGTTTAAATCTGAACCTTGTAAACAAAAACATAACCTAAAGTAGAACGACGATTAAAAGTACAATGAAGTTCCAACCTTCTATAATGAACACTCCATCCTCCTTCACCATCTAAGGATAAAACCACATCATGGAATGCAACTAATGCTGGACGATGAGAGATGGTAATGCATGATGTTCCCATAGCTCGAACTTTAGCACAAAACCGTTCTTCCATATCAGTAGTGACAGCACTTGTGCACTCATCAAGAATTGCAAATTTAGGCTTATGATAGAAAAGCCTAGCCATGCCCAACCTTTGCTGCTCACCTAATGAAAGTTCATCACCCCAGTTTACCTCTTCCTCAGGCGGATAACGGTCCAACAGATATTCAAGGTCAACCTTGAATACATATACATGCAATTAAAACGAAACAGTCAACAAAATATAAACACAGTTTGCTAAATAATTACATGACATTGAGAAAGACATGGGATTAGGTGAGCTTTACATTTTTCAATAGTTCCACCATCCCACTATCTGTGAGTGGTTCAACCTCTTGTGCTGAAGTAAGCGGATAAATTAGCTGATCACGAAGGGTTCCTACAGCAGTGTATGGTCTTTGTGGCACATAGAAAATCTCCTTATTAAGATCAGAGCCAATGCCAGGTTTCACAATATGTCCAGATATCATTGGCCAAAGACCACCTAGAACCCGGAAAAGCGAGCTCTTTCCACTACCATTTGGACCTTCAGCCAAAGAATCATCAATAACATGCCAAAAAACTAACCATCACAAATAATACTTCACAATGGCTTTTAAAAACAAGAGAAACGGAAAGCAAAAAACATCAACTTTCAAGCTTGATTCGACCAAGACAAGAAAAGAAAAAAGAAACAGGAAGGGCTGCCAAAAAAGAGTTCAGATGGTTACCAGTAATCAAAAGATTAGATCCTGGCTCAACCCTAAGGGTCAGATCATCCACCAAGACATTACCAGTGGGGGTCACAACCTGAAGTGGGGTCCATCATCAATATTAAAACATGAGGAACACAAATACAGTGATAATCAGTTGAGTAGGTTTCACTTACCTTGACTCCAGAAAACTCAATGTAGTTAGCTTCACTTATGCAATTTCTACTTCCTTTTCTTTGCAGTGAACGATTCTCATCTACCAAGCTTAACTCCCTTGATACAGACATTAACTCATAAATGCGATCAGCGTACCCGCTGTAGTACCATACAGATAGCCATTAACTCATGAATCGTACGAGGCATGCCTAGTGACCAACAAAATCCTCTAATATCAACTTCTAAAAATAACAGAAACGGAAGATCAAATATACCTGAGACGATTGAGCTTTCTTGCACTGATAGAAAGTGTTCCTAGAGATTGAAATAGGGAAATTATGACACTGGTATGATATCTTAGATTGCTTAACATCTCTGCTCGTCCTAAAGTTGAACTATCAGGCTTTAGATGGCCAGAAAAGAAAGGTTCGATGATCAAAATAACAGCAACAGTAGCGCCAAGGTATTTCAACAAAAAGTCTTGAATCATGCCAAACCACCAATGATCATGAATCACAATATTCATGTGCCCAACCAAGGACTTAAACTTCTGTTGAATATGAGATTCTTCTCTTCTCTCTCCACTGTAATATGCTATGCTTTCTGAGTGAGTCCTTAATCGTGAGTGAAGCTGTCGATACTCTCCTTCCAATTGCTGCTCTCTTGACATGAGTTTCCCAAACGAGGGAGAGAAGTTTCTGATCGCAGTCCCAGCTCCAAGTACATAGGCCTGAAAATGATGGGAAGAGTAGATAGAGAAGACAGCACTGATTTTAACATCATATCTAAGTCAAAAATAGCATCCATCCATCAACAAATACTAAAAAAGTATCAATAGCAGCTGCAAAGGAGAAATCTATAAAACAGTAAAGTCCAATTACATAGTTACCAATATCCAGAAGACATATTTCGGGCTAGCATATGAACACAACCGCCAAGTGTATAGAAGTCCATCAGTTACTGCTGTCAGATCATCCTGTACAACTTCGCTCAACTCCGAACAGAATTTTGGCACATCACTGGCAATTCTTTGCTCTGGATTAGTTATCCGACCATCAACATGTGATATTTTGTAATACACCATGTTCTGAAAGCACATTTATATGATAAACATAAATCCAAAGTATAAACTAAATTGAGTATGACAAAACTCTTTAGTGTTTACTCAGCCAATTAAGACTACTATTCACACACAATCAAAATATAAGTGCTGGCATTGTACAGTTGGAATTTAAAAGAACTTATTCGAAATTGGATAGTTACTCATCCTTGTGGAGAAGGTAGAATAGTTATTCAAAGAAACTTTATAGATTTCTTTTTGTGGCACGGCTGAGGTAACTTCTAGTTATGCAAGAAGATATAAAAAAGCATCTAGAATGGTCGTCAACTGGACCAGCCCAAGACCCTAAGGGATTGTTCGCGAGTTTGTTTGGGTAATCGAGGGAAGGGGGAGGTTTTGGGAACCATGAAATACACTTGTGAGAGGGATCTCGAGCCTTTTCGTTCTTCCCTTCATTCTCCTACAAAAACCAACTCGCACACATAGCCTAAAGCTAATCCATAAAATAACCAGTCGAAACATCAAGTAGTTTATCCTTCTTTAAATTTATTTATTGACAAGTTCATATTCCTTAACATCAACTACTCTCCGTATTCTTTAAGCAGTAGACGGCAGCAATAGACCTTACAGTGCAACAAGTACAGCAAAGTGAACTTTCAAGCATTGCAAATAGAGAAGTAAACAGACTTGGCATATAAACGTGTCAAAAACAATGGAAGAAATAGGGGGAAGGATGAAAGCTGACGACTAAATTCGGACACTTCATACGACATTAGGAGCTAGGATTATAAGTTCATCAATGGTTAAACAAAAACAACCTAAAATAAATATAAGCATTCTCAAGCAATTCAACAATTTATACCTCAAAATAGTGGGAATGAATAAGCTTTGTTAGTATTTTTCTGAAACGCAGACTCAAAGTCCCAGTTATATACTTTGATGTAGACTGAATGGTTGATAAGAGGAAGCACAAAAGAATGTTTTCTGAAATTAACCGAAAAAACAATGGTACGCGTCGAAGAAAAGCAGCTCGAAATAGGAAGCCTTGCACTTTTGCTAGCCTGTTGCTCAAAGCAGTTCGCAGCACCTGAAAATACATGAAATTATAAATGTCATTGATCTGAACACTATAATTATTTCTTGGAGGATCAACCAATAAATTTCCTTGTCATGCAGATTCTGATATTCATTTTCTGTTTGCACTCAAAACTAACATGTATCTTGTGGTTTTGACTTTTGACATTCAAATAAAAATGGTCCCTCTTTATTTTCCTCTTCAATTTCATTTACTTGCACAACCGTGTCTGTTCAGTATGTCCTAAGCACTCAGATCCCTACAGGTAGGCAACAGCAAAATGCATTCTACTGCAGTCTGAGCAAACTTATATGTCTATATAAGCATACACAAAAGTAAATCCAAACCATATTTATATTTATAATCAGAACCAGGAACTTGCTCTTATCCCAAATCCCTAATAAGATAGTACCTATACTGTCTACTATACAAGTATTCTGTCTTTATTTCCAGACCATGTAGCGAACACCAGGTATAGGCAAAAGTAAGGAACTATGGACTTCTGTTATGCCACAAGTCATAACATTCAAAGGATTCTTTTAAGCTTGTGGCACAACAGAAGCCCATATTTCACAACATTCAACAAAGATCCTTGGTGAGAGTACCTCTAATCCAGTATATCCAAGTTTTCCAACTCTCTGAGTCATATCTTCCACTCTAACCTGGATATCCCCCAAAGATAACTTTATTCCACTCTTTCAATTTTCTATATGCTCCTTTAACTTTGTCATGATTTTTTATTTTTTTATGAAAAAAGGAATATTATTAAAAGAGAAGGGAAAATATTACAACAATAGGATAAGAAATCCTCAGAAGAACAAAAGAAAAACCTAAAACCTATGCAAAGGGCATGCCAATCTCTCTGCAAATCAGCCATATGAACATCGCTAAAAAACCTGTGAGATTTGCACGAGAGTGAAGTCAAAAAGGTAGCCCTATATCAGACATAATCTAGGGACGAAAATGTGACATTGAAAATTCTATTATTCCTTTTCAACCAAATACACCAAGGGACTGCAAAAACAGAGCAATGCCATAGAATTTTGCCATCTTTACGAGTGACAAAACCTCTGAACCTTGTCATGAATTTATAGCCTTCACAAACACCAACAGTGGCTGAGCTCCACACTTCATTAGTAAAATGGAGAAAAAGAATGTTGGTGAGCCTCGTATTTTCTAACCTCATGGTGTAATCACAGTTCCCAATTTCCCTTTCCAACTAGTTTAAATAAAATCCCAGCAGACGTACAAAACATAAGAGTCCGGTTCCTCCAGATGATGAGTACAATCAAGAGAATCATATCTGCCAACTCAAGGTGTGCATAACAACCGACTCCACATTTATCCCAAAAATGATGACAGGTATAACAAACTATTTGATTTTGTTAAATATTTTTCATATGAATAGTGAGTATACATAACATGTTTGCAGGTGGCAAGGAAAGGCTCCACAACAGAAAAAAAAAATTGATTCTAATCTCACTTATGAATTGATGGAGTTAAATACCATGATGAATACTTGAATACAATCAATACATATTAAATTATGGCTCATTCAACATCAAAATATTGAAGGCAAACACAACGCATAATCATTCAAAACAACATCAGCTTACCACTATGCCAACTAAAGCTAAAAGGTCCCTTGCACCTAATTGGCCCATCTCAGATAGAAGAATTCCAGAAAGGAGTTGAAGTGACTTCAAAGCCCCTTTCTTTTCTTTATTTTTTGGTTCAGCAGCATCCTTAACAACCTCATCCTTTGTGACTTCTTTATCGTTGTTGTGCCCATTGCAATGGCCTAATAAATCATGTTTATTAACTCTGAACCTTGATTGCATATATGCAGCTGCTCCACCAGCAGCTAATACACCAGTTGCAAGCAGTAAAGTTTTCCTGTCATTAACCACAAGGAGAAAGCACCAGCACTCAGCATTACAGTATAAAAGCATAATGGTTCAACAAACTAATTTTATTTATTAATACCAGTCAACAACCAAAATAAGGTGTATCGCGATTTAAAAAAAAATAAATAAATAAAAAAAAAAAAAAAAACTATTGCTAATAGAAGGAAACTTGCCCATTATGATTATTAGATACTGTACTGGTTATGTACTGATTATTTATTGTAGTTTAGTGTAGGCTTTAGCTTAGTCACAAGCTTAACTTAATGAATTGGCTCCTACTATAAATTGTAAGGATTGCCTCTCCTGTAACTAACTCATTTTCATAACAGAAATTTCTGTTTTCTGTTTTCTCTCTCTCTCTCTGTTCGATTCTCTCTCACACTTCTCACATTCTCACAATGATCAAAGTGGAAAAACATTTCTTAGATAAGTGTATAATGCAAATGTTAGAATTAAGAAGAATAATTCAACATGTCAAGTAAAATCAACCCATTGCAAAAACCACAACTCATTGCACTTAAAAAGAAGCAGAACCACTGAGTACGAAATTTTAAGATCAAATACAAAACTTTGAACCAAACCAATGCTTCTGCCAAGACAGGGTTTGTCTCTTTTGCTGGACCCAGCGTAACTAAGTTTTCCAAGTTTATGTATCACACTGCAAATCATACCTGAGGAATGCAAGTTCATGTGGTCCAACTTCTAACAGCAATTGTTGATAATTACCATTAGTTTCTTAAGAGTTTAAGCTAAAAAGTGGCATTAGAAATCTTCAGATTGCAGCATAGGGATTTTGGAATAATATAAGCATTATATCGTCCCATATATTTAGTACTTTTTTGAAAGGAACAAATATAAGTCTTGAGTGCTGCATCGATTTATTTACAATTCTCATATTTTTAGCATATGTATTCCATTTTGCATGAAGAGAATGTGATAAAAAAAAAACTTCTCCTACTGGGCGATATCTATCCACTTTTCAGAACATAAGTAGGCATTATGAATATAATAGCTGATTAAATAGCAAACTTGACGTAGTACATCAATAGGAAGACAAACGTAGTCAAATAGTATGTCACTTCAATTTCAGATGAGATTAAACATGACCAGGAGGATAAAAATATATAAAGCAAAAGTTAATACCTCCTTGAAGCCAGAAAACTCCGGCCATGCTGAGTTAGTTGCAACAGTTGTAGGGAAGGCATAGCAGAAGATTAACCTCTCCCTTACCAAAAAGTTGAGCACCGAGATTGCTTCTCTTATACTCTGGAGAGAAAAAACCTTGCAGACATTAAATTCCACCCAAAATGATATATCAACAACCAGAACAGCAGGCATTATGAATATCTAGGCATTAATTTGGCAAAGGGCAAAGGGCAACTGGGTGCTATATAACCCTTAATGAGGGTCCCATGTACTTGTCAAACTAAAAAAGGGCAAAGGGCAACTTGGTGCTGCTAAGCTCTCTCCATGCTTGGGGTCCAGCCGTCCAGGGAAGGGTCGAACCCACTATGTGGGTCAATAATATGCCACCTTAATTGCACTTGCAAGAGGCTGATTCCAAGACTCAAACCCATGACCTCCAAGTCACATGGTGAAAACTCTGGAGTTTTGAATACAAGCATGTCAAACTACATCAAGATAATGTTTTATATAACTACGATGGAGCATGGTTCTCTACAGACACACCAAATGAAAACCTCATCCCATCAAAAACCATAATTATAGAATTAGAGCTTTGAAAGTTGAAACTAGAAACAAAAAGGGGAAGTGTTGCAGGAGACTTAAAAGCATTTACAGAATTGAAGGAAGTCACAAATAAATTAAGGCACGTTCATGCATCTTGAATCCTCGAGTGTGAAAACTTGGCCAAGTAGGGATGACAAAAAACAAATTTCCATAAAATTTAAATAATTTATAAATTGCCTTTGTTCCCCTCCCCCAATATGTTTTCTTTCATGGCAGGAACCATTCAGTTGGATTGTCACTCTCCAGCATTATGAAGTGTAAATGATCACACATAAATTTGCAAGAACTAAGTTATATAGTTAGGCAGTTGGGCTGTCAGTTGTCACTCTCCAGCATTATGAAGTGTAAATGATCACACATACACTTCCAATAACTAAGGAAGTCATATAATCTGCAAAAGGTTCTCTTTGACCATTTGCTCTTACAGATTAGTCACGTAGTAGAGAAAATGTCCAAACAGTTATAAAAAAAACAGAAAATTTTCAAACTCGAAAAATATTTGAGAACAGAGTGACAAAATTTCGATAACTGTATGTTCAGTGTGTTGTCCCAACTCCTAATCAACCGACAATACGCCAAATCGATGTCTTGTCGCCAATTACTATATTCCGGCTTTCAGTTAAGGAAAGAGCAAATATACCAATGAAGGAAAAAGTGTTCATAACCCATTTGCCAATCAAAGTAGTTAAACATGTAGAAGAAGACATTAAACACTAGAAACAGTAGTATTAGTGTATTGCTCCAAAAAAAAAAAAGCACAAAAACAACAACTAGCCTTGTTTCCCGCAAGGTGGGGTCGGCAAAAACAAAGTAATCTTCTAAAAATGATTACGACAGAAACGTGAAACATTCATGTTTCGATAAGAAACTGAAAATTTAAGCTTATCCTAAAAGCTGAATTTCAGCTCTTTCGTAAGGTCCAAAAAAACAAGCTGACCTACTTCCAACATTTATATTCTGGTTTGGCTGGGCTTTTACTTTAAAACGTTCATCTAAAACGTTTATGGCATAATAACCGCTTCTAGAGAACCACTTTATTAAATCCTAAACATTTGGACCCTTAATCATCATGTAGCGAAAAGTGAAGAATAAATAAAAGGCTAACCTTACCTTGGTATGTGGATATTGTTAAGTCCGTAATCATGCTCCATCACTCAATAATAAAACACCAAATTCTAGCTCTCGAGTCACGGTCACTACCACCAAACATTCCTTGCAACTCAGTTGATTCAAGTCAAAAACTACAAAAATTACGGAGCAACAATCAGAATCAGAATTTCGACAAAATTAGAGTATTAGGAACCAAAAAAAGTTGCCTCAATGCACGAAGCTCCCACAAAACACGGTCACATGCGAAAAATAAGAGTAATTGGAATAAACAAAAATATAACAATTATAATAAACCTCAATAAGCACAACGAACATCAAATAGATAACAATTACGTACTTAAAGCGGCATGAATTATGAAATTTTTTCAGTGTGCAATCGGAATCAGAATTGCAACAAAATTAGAGCATTTCCAAAAATAAAGAAACAGCTCAATGCACGAGGCTTCCACCGGTCACATAAGAATAATTCAAATTTAAAAAGAAAAAAAAAATTGGTTAAGTGCACTAAGCTCCAACCGACGTAGCAAAAAAAAAAAAAGCTCAGTGCACGAAGCTCTCACGTAGCGGAATCACATAAGAGGAATAACCAGAGTAATTCGAATAAACAAAAAATTAAAAATTAAAAACGTAAACCTTATCGCACGTGAATTAGATAGCAATTAATTAATTACGTAAAAGAGTGGAATTGAAAGAGAGAGAGAGAGAGATTGAGATTTGAAGAATACCGTGCTCTGCTATGGCGATCGCGACGAGGCGAGAGAATTGAAGAGGAATTGATTTGAGAATTGAATGAAGATAAATATGAAAGAAGAAGGGGTGCGATAGGAGAATGAATGAGGAACCGGGTTTTGGAATCGGGTCGGGTTCCCGGATTATTTATTTATTTTTGAAATTACTGCAGCTCTCTCTGTTTTGAGATGAGAAGAGAAAGAAGGTGGACGGTGAGGAGAAGATTTATGAGAAGAAAGAATTGCCTGCTGCCTACGGATTCCATCATCATCGTTTTGTTTTTGGTGTATCGCAAAGGAAAGAAATCAATGCTTGATTACGTGACGGAACAATGAGCTCATAATAATAAATAATAAATATAAAATCAAATCAAACATAATAGTTGTAATAATAATATTTTAGTAATTGATAATGTTCCTGATTTAGAAATTAGGGCTTTGCATTTTAATTTTGAGATTAATAGGAGTGCACTATCATTCACCGTTATGTATTTTATTTTAGTTAAGAGTAATAATAATGCATCAATGATAGATGATGTATTGACAATGTAAAAAATCGTTATACTGTCGTCTGTCGATGCATCACTCATTTTCTCTTTAATTTTTTAGGTTTTGGTCTTTATATTTTTAAATTGTTTTGATTTTGGTGTTCGGCGTTGATCTATGGAAAATGTTGAAGAGACACAAAAAATAAAAATCAAATCGTGCTTGTACTAATAATATTAGCATCAAAATCAATATATTTACATAATCATAAACCGTATATGATGAGGTTTGTAATCAGAACAACATGAAAAATGTAAAGTTCAAAAGCAAGTAAACTAAAATGTAAAGATGAATCAACTTCGTTATTATGTTTTTTACACCAAATATTGTAACGAAAGAGTTTTTCACAAATGAAGCTTTCACATAAAAAATTAGGTAAATGGAAGCCTATGATATTTGATATTTAAAAAAAAAATTGGAGAAAATAAAAAATTGTAAATTAACTCACTCTTTTATACTAATGCACCCATATATTAAAAAATATCAAAAAAATTGACTATTAACACACTCTTTTATATTAATGCAGTAATGCACTCATGTATTAAAAAGAAAATTGTAAAAAATAAAAATAAATATAAAAAATGATAATCAAAGAGCTCTTCACGAAATAGAGCTCTTAACTTACAAGAAAAGATAGAAAATAAAAGTGAGCATGTAAGATATGTCATGTGTCACTCGAATATTGTTATTTAAAAACATGTTGAGAAAACATAAATCATCTCTTAACACACCCTTTAAAAAAATAAAAACTTAAAAGAATTTGATAATAATTATCATATTATCAAGAAATAAATTTTGAGATGATAGAAAATTTAGTTGATAATAATTTTCGTATCACAAATTTTATTAATCAACAATAGCATCATAAGAAATATCAATATTAGTGGCAATTTAGGAATAGAAAACCAAACACCCAAAGGACTTTGACTTACAATATACTATTTGTATATGTATAAAACTTAATTGTACATTCACTTCCAATTTCATCAATTTAGCAAATTCAATATATCTTTTTTAATTTGGCGAATTTAGTACCTTAATTTTTAATTCATGTCCGATTTCGTCCTTTCATCAAAATCAAAAGTAATGGTGCTGACGTGGCTAATGTCAGGACATGTGTCAATATTTGATTGCCCTACATAAAAATTTCTTTTAATTAAAAAATAATAATATAAATAACGCTTAATTGCACTTTTGATCCCTCAATTTGATCAATTTGACGAATTTAGTCCCTTTATTTTCAATTCGTGATCAATTTCGTCCTCTATCCAAATGTCCACTAACATGTGTCCTAGCATTAGCCATGTTTGAACTGTTAGTGGAAATTTGGACGAGAAATGAAATTGGTCACAACTTGAAGATTGTGGGACTAAATTGGCCAAAAGTAATAGACAGAGACTAAATTCGCCAAATACATCAAATTAGAAGACCATAAGTGCAATTATTATTCATATTATATTTGTGAGGAGTAGTCGTAAAATCTTGAAGATCCTTGTCCTAATAAAAGCCGGAATAGCTTGGCAATGACAAAAAGTTGAACATCTAAAAATAGTTTTATCAGCACTGTTATTGATATTTTAATTTTATATTTTTATCGACGTTATATCAACATCACAATTAATCACATCATCAAATCTAATCCAAGGAAATGTGGAACATATGCCAAGCACAGGGCCATGGTAGTGTATACGGGCCCAATTTTTTCTTTTACCCACATCTTTAATCTAACTTATTATTTGTGGAGGCCCTATGCGATATAGAGTTAATACCAGCTTGATATTAGCACGTGTTACGTAGACATATTAAGAGATTAATGATGTGCATTAATGGTGTAAAGTTTTTTACATTATCAATTTATCATCTATCATTCATTTGTATTACTTTTATCTAATAGTGAACGATCATACATCCATGAATAATAAATATACACTGATAACATAAAAAAACCTTTACACTACCAATGCACCGTCTATTTTCTCACATCTTAATATTGGCCATGTTCATGTCAATACTAACCATGTTATGTTTTTTTTTTTTTTTTTTTTTTTTGAGATAACCATGTATTCACTTTAAGAAGGTGGGATAAAAAATAGCATATTTGTATTCACATATCTTGTAAAACAAGCAAATGTTAATGTCTATATTAATAACACATTTATAAACATTAATATGTGCCGTATGCAATGTTGGTCCGTTGTTTTATCAATGATACAATATAAATCTAAATCACACTCACTTTATGACATTTTGCAATTTTAGGCATTATTAATAAGTATTCCTCTTTTAATAAATATAAGATTAGTTCCCTTCAAAAAAAAAAAAAAGATTAGTTAGTACTAGTGTATGTGGACCTGTTTTGCTATTCCCCTTAGTTACACTATAGTCTTAGTGAGCTTTTGTTAGTTGTCTATATTCTTGTAGACTTGCATTAATAGTAATTAGAGGAATTTTTTTATTTTTTGAGAAAATGCTGGAAAAAAAAATCTTGAAATTATAATTATATAAATATAAATTAGTATTTTTGTCCAAAATTTGGCATTAAATTTTACATTGTCAGAAGTTTTTCATAAATTAAAGAGCTCCATTTTATATTTCGTGTTGGACTCCAAAAATGTTAGAAATAGGCATAAATATCATCAATCAATATGACATATGTCATAATATTGAAGTCAGACATATAATCATTAGAGATTAAAACAAAATTTTTGGAATACAAAGGAACTAAAATCCCAAAATAAATTAATTATAAAGACCGAAAACGAGTGCGATAACATAATATTATTAGAGAAATGGATTTTCTGACATAATTTCAAGTCAGAGAATCCATTTCCTATTATTAGACACACTTTCTTTAATCTTCTATATAATTTCATCTGATTAATGTTGAACTTTTACGGTAAGTAGTGATACTCATTGTACCCATAAAACATTATTGTTCTTTTAGGGTACATCTTGTACTTTTTTAATTAATTGAAGTTTTCTTGCTGATAAAAAATACTGAACTTATACTTCATATACGTTTCACACTTATACTTAGTCATTATCATATTAATAATTAATAATGCATGTATGCGTATGAACTCATATGGGAGAGATCTAATTAACATGGATAGGCAACAATTTTTTTATACAAATAAAATATCAACATAATAACTTTGAACCGAATTCAACGTCAAGTTGTTGTGACTTGATGTCATTTATATCATTTATACCAGGGTTCTTGCTTCTTACAAATGGCATGACTTAAGTTACGTGTGGAGAAGCCATGCACTTACCGGAAAAGTTTAGATTAGATGAGGAGAAGACATATAATATAATTATATCATTTATATATGCTAAATTACTCATTTAGTCCCTTACCTTATTTTTCAATTTCAAATTGGTTCATTACCTTTTTTTGGTTTCATATTGGCCTCTTACGTTTCTTTTAATTTCACTGTCAATTTGGTCTCAAAATCAATGTTCATCCTACGTGTCAATATCATATTGGTCCACGTATATATTGTTGGAGAGAAAAAGTGACACGTGTCCATAATATATTCTTCCACATAGGATGAACCGTTATTCTGGGACCAAATTGGCAGCGATAAAAGAAACATAAGGGACCAATATGAAAAAAAAAACGTAAGGGACCAATTTGAAATTGAAAAATAAGGTAAGGACCAAATGTGTAGTTTAGCCTATATATAAGGAGACCATCAATATCAAATTTTTTTCAGCTAAAGTTTTTAATTAATTTGATGGAAAGAAAAGAAAGAAAAAATTGTGCTGATAAAGATCGAAACTGAATACTTGTATTTTATGTCTCAATTAAATTACAGTAGTTTACATATTAATTGTCACTTAAGGACATTACTAAAGCAAGGTAGTAATAATGTCCTGAATTTAGTTTAAAAAGTCTTTTGATGTCGATGTACAATTTGCATATTAGCATATGAATGTCCTAAGCCGTGTTTCTTTGATGGGTTACTTTTTATAATTATAGATGGTGATTGTTTAAGTTTGGGTTTTTATAAAACTTTGATTGCATAAATGTTGGGATAACAATTCATGTATGGGGTTGAAATTTTTATAAAGATAATTTTGGTCTTTAATTAGATTTGTAGATTATGGTTGTTTAGGCTTATAGGAGTATTAACTTCCCGAAAATTTTTGATTGCAAAAACGTTAGGGTGAAATAATTTGTTTAAGGGTTTGTAATCTTCAACAAGATAATTTCATCATTAAACATGGTTTTCATAAAAATTAACCACTACAATTTTTAAAATGTTGCAACAAATAATTATAGTTTTTCTTTCTGATAGTGAAAAAATTATATCTAAATAATTTGGATAGAAGAAGCCTTCAAAATACATCTTAAACAACCTATTCTATATAATGATGCCAAGTAATGGATGAGCTATTGCCTTTGTTTGTTTCTTTTCTAGGCAGAGAGGTAGAGTTGTTGAAATTCCCCCCTTTTCTTTATGAATCTCCCAAACTTCTTCACTAGTAGGATCATGTGTTCATCATTGAGTGCCTATGTGTCAGTGTCTTCTTTCTCTGTGGTGATATAAGCTTTTAGTGCAAGTCCTTTTACCTTTTTGCTTGCCTCTTCATGCTGGCTTAGCCTCTTTAGTTCACTCTCGTGCTCTTGAAGTTTTCCAAATAATGTTGAGAGAGTCATTGTTGATAGGTTCCTTGATTCCATGATAGAAGTCACCTTTGGCTTATAGTCCCTGTTCAAACATCTAATAACTTTGTTAATTAACTCTTCATTTGAAATTTTTTTACCTAGTGTCACGAGTTGATTGACTATCATTGTGAACCGCTTCTGGATCTCCTGGATGGATTCTCCCTCGTTCATTCTGAACAATTCATATTCTCTAGTAAGCGTGTTCACTCTTGACCTTTTTACTTCTATGATTCCTTTGTGAGTGACTTCTAGAGTATTCCACATCTCTTGTGTTGTCTCACACTGTCACACATTGAAACCTAAAAAAACTCAATATAACTCAAAGCAGAGGTTATCATATTTTTAGCCTTTAAATCATATTGAACTCTTCGTTTCTCCGCTTTTGTCCATTCACTCATTGGTTTATTGATGGTTATACCATTTACCACATGAATTGAACCGAAGGGTCCATTGACAATAGCATCTCATACTTTTAATCCAATCCCTTGAATAAAAATTTTCATCCTTAGTTTCCAATAAGTACCCCACTCCATCAAACATAGGGGGTTAATAGAACTCCCTTCACCACCAAACGAAGAGTTTGAAGCCATTTCACTCTTGAGACAGTTAAATCCTTTAAAACAAGAGTCTAGCTCTGATGCCAATTGTTGGAATTGGCCTCAAACCTCAAGGGGGTGGTGAATTGAGTTTTATTAATTTATTGAAAATTACTCTAATGAATTAGTAGCTAAAAAAATATTTTTGAGCGAATCAACAATAAGCGATGATTTTTATGAATATATTGAAAACGTAGAGTTGTGTCGAAACGATAGTACTAAACAAAACAATCATAGTGAAAATAATCGAGCAAGAATAAAAAGGAGTAAGGGATAAAAAGATGCAAACCCAGAATTTTATATTAGTTCAACCTCCCGGGGGTCCCACGTATCCGTTGGGTACCGAAAAGACCAACATTCAGTCCCTCATCAACTTGTTTCGGATTTTGTTGTTACTACAATGGTTGCGCATAAAGACGAATAATTCAACAACTATTAAAACTATTACGTGCAAATCTTAAATATTATGAATTCGCGCGTCCCTCATCAACTTGCTTCGGATTTTGTTGTTATTACGATGGTTGCGCATAAAGACAAATAATTCAACAACTATTAAAACAATTACGTGCAAATCTTAAATATTATGAATACGCACAGAAACAGTTAAATGAATAACACTAAAAACATTATCGTGCGTATCTATTTGATATCATGCATGATTTACTCATTAATTACAAATTGATATTACACAAATTGTCATATCATTACAATTAATACATATTGCAATATTGCCCTAAAAAAAACTCTTTAGATGTGTTTTTCCTTACTTACTTATCAATTTTTTTTGCATTTTTTTACCAAGATAATTGGACAGAGGAAGTAATTAATAGAAGGGACCAACGAGGTGTGGCACACCTGGCTCGGGACTTTGTTCTCGGTCCACAAGGACACGGGTTCGAATCCCACCTCGGCGGTATGAGTCTGTCGCTCCTTCGGGAGTGGTTGTTCTCCTCCGGGCAGTTTGCGGGCTATGACCTGGAGGCGAGGTTGCCCATCAGAGTCGCCAATGTGCGCCAATGATGATGTGATTTCCCTCGTAAACCAAAAAATTAATAGAAGGGGAGGAATAAAAAGAAGAATAAGAAGGGGAGCATGTTCTAAATGATAACTGTAAACTGAACGAAGTATGAAAATCGATATATTTATATATATATATATATATATATATATATGCATAATCCAGAATTTAGTATGATATGTTGTGAATTATGTGAAGTTTATGCTTAAATGTCTAATCAAGTCAAATTGATCATATGAGTTGTATTATCTGGACAAACTGTGGCTAGAACATATGTAAAAATATGTATTTACTGTAATGTGATAGTTGTTAGGTGATAATTTGGGTTAATGGAATGGATTGAGATTGAAAACAAGTGGATTGTGATAATTTGGGTTAATTGGCCAAAAATGACTTGTTTGCATCTGCTTCCTTCGCATTGGTGATCAGATCGGATTACGTTTTGTAGCCATCTATTCGTTGTGTCGTTAATACCGAAGATTCAACATTTGTTTCTTCAAGTAGGTGTGCATGGTGTCTTTGTGAATGAAGGGGTGCAGTCTTCGATATTGGACTTCTAGTATACTTTGCAACTTGTGTGACATACAAACTTCTAGATTATTGTCTTCAATCATCACTTTTCGGAGTGGGGATGATTTTTACTTATTAGCCCCTTCACAACTTCTTCTTTCTTCAAAGATTTCACTTCTGAACAGGTGGAGGCGCCCTATGAGGAATGCCTTTTCTTCTCCCTGCGTTTGAAGCAGGTGGAGGAGGCGTGCCCGGATACACGTCTTGTTGTGCGCCTTCAATTCACACAATTTCTCTTCTTCAATTCTTGAAGAGACTGACCCTCTTGATATGATGTAAAGACTAATCAGGAATCAGTTCCAGTAATTTAAACAATTACGGTAGGAACATCTTCAAAGGATAATAACATGTTTTGCTAAGTTTACTCTCTGCAATACCTAAAACGTTCCATCCTCATTCCATGATAAGCCATGTTTCCGTCTAAAACATGACGAAAATGATTTTTTTTTTAAAAAAAATATAACTTTTCGTCTCACACTTTACAGAAAGGTATATTTTTTTTTGCGGAAAAAAAATATACCTTTCCGTCTCACACTTGTCGGAAAGGGTATATTTTTTCCAAAAATATATACTTTTTTGTCTCATAGTTGACGGAAAGGTATATTTTCCCCTTCCGTTTCTCCCTTGACAGAAATATGTTTCGTGACCTCGAAGACAGAAAGGAAAAAAATGCTAAGGTTATTTTAGTTATTAAAATTGTAAAATGTGGGCCAAAAACTCAACAATGGAGGACGGAAATCAAACAAAAAAAAGCAGATAATGAGCCTCAACAGAACGAGCCCAATAAAAAGGGAGATAGAAGCTTGACCTTTTAGCTGAACTAAATTGAACTTGATTCAGCTCTGTTCACTTCATTAAAAAATAGTTTGAATCGAACTCAAATTGAGCTTTGAACTGATTTATTTTTTAGATTTGAGTTTGGTTCGATTGAGTTTACAAACTATTTTCGAATTGTTTGGTTCGTAAGTTCAAAATAGTTTAGTTCGTTAGCTCGAATAACGATTATTATTTTTTTAAAAATATATTACATAAAATAATACACTAAATAAAATTTCTCTGATACAAATTATATGCTTCTATCATTTTATATTTTATCTTTTTCTTTCTTCCTTTCTTTTTATTTTAAATTCTTTAACTATTTTTTTGGTTAGACTTTACATTTTTTTACATAAAAAATTCTTTATTTTTATTAGTTACGACTTTAATATCTTACTATTTTTTACGTTCAGAGATTCTCATCAATGAATAACACGCTTTTCAAGTGTAGTGAAGATCTAGACGGTAACATGTTCCCTTATTCATAATCGTTTGAGAATGGTATCGAACCTCGCGCTAGGTTTCCCTCTTTGAGCTCGTGTTCTAAATGTGGAAAAAACTCGTGTTTGATTCCTCACTCCGGATACATGTGCCAAGATCAGAGTGCGATAGGCCTCCTTTTCAGGCATCCTCCTTCGTTATCTTATCAATTCTGACCGCTTGGAATATCACATCAGTATTCTATCCTTGGATTTATTAGACAATTGTGAAAACCTTGCATCGAACTCCTTACTTCAATCTCTGATCTTCTTTCTTCCTTTCTTTTTATTTTAAATTCTTTAACTTTTTTTTATTAGACTTTACCTTTTTTTTTGCATAAAAAATTCTTTATTCTTATAAGTTATGACTTAAATATCTTATATTTTGTTACGTTAAGTATAACTCAAATATTTTTTTTAACTACCACACCCATTTCCAAATGTTTTAAAAAAAATGCAAGTTTGTAAAAAGTAAAAAATTGATTATATATATATATATTATGTTATATTATATTATCGAACCTGTTCAGGAGCAAACGAGGCAAACTATATATGGTTCAAATTCATTTCGTTTATTTAACAAACTCAATTTCCAATTCAAGTTCGGTTCATTTGACTCACGAGTTAAATTCACGGGCTACTTAGCAAATCAAGTATCGAACGAATTTTGAACTGCTCAGTTCATTGCCAATCCTACATTTTCCTATGTGGAACGGATTGCATTAGCAGAGAAGAATTATTCTCATTTACTACTTTAATTTTATTTGCTAAAATCTCACAAAAACATTTAAATGACAATAAACACTAATTACCACATTTACCATGGTTATTATTACTTTTATTTGCGTTATACTATTAATTGTGCTTACATATTTTATATAAATGCCATGTGTTATAATTATTACATGTGACATATTTAAAATCATACTATTTTTCAATGTTTTGAAAACCAGACCGGTTATTGAACCAGTCAAGGTACTGGTTCAAGATTCAGTGGTTGAACCGTGATCGAACCGTGGTTTAACCAGTCTTAACGTACGTGTGTGTATATATATATATAACAATATAATAACATAAAAGAAAAATATTATTAATTATTAATTAACAAGTACTATACTATACAGTATACAATGTTCATTCAGGAAGAAAATAAATCAAATATACAATGTTAGTAAATTAAAGAAAGAAAATATTAATAAGTAATACTAGTAAGTAATAAGAAAATATTAATGGGTAATACATTAATACACTAGTATTACTCCTTTTGCTCAGCTATTTCAATCTCTCGGGAATTTAGGATTTAGTATTGTTTTTTAAAAAATATTAAAACAGCCCAGTGAACCATTGGGGCAAACAACCCATTTTTTTTGGCCAAAATGCAAGACCACCGATTTTGACGGTTCATTACCGGTTTGGTCGGTTCAATTCCGATTTTTTCTTAGAACGGTTATTGGCTTCTTCCGGACCGGTACCTCCATCGGCTCACCAGTTTTCCGATCGGACCACTCGGTCCGGTCCGGTCCGGTTTCACAACCATGCTATTTTTATATCGATATTTTATGATTATCTATTATATAATTGCTAATAATTGTCATTATTGTTATAATATTTTTAAAGCATCAATTTAACAACAATCACTAATGACTATTTTTTTACATAATTAAAAGGTACAAATAGGATGCCCCAAATTCCCCGGAACTGGTCTAAAAGTGACCCGTTCAGAGATTCTCATCAACAAACAATACGTTTTCTGAGTGTAGCAAACACGATAACATGTTCCCTTATTCAGATCCATTTGACAATGACATCAAACCTCCCCTGGTGGGTTTCCCTCTTAGAGCTTGTCAACATATCAACATATTATAGAATAGGAGAAATATGAGGGCAAAATGATTTCCCTCCTAAAACAACCCATTTTCCCTCATAATGATGTTTTTCCTTCTTAAGTCTATCATTAATCATTAATGATGTGTTTTCTTATTTTACATCTGAGCTGTCCATCAGGTTGGGTTAAAATTGGATCTCAACCTTCCATTATCCAAAGCTTCCTCATACTTCTCTTCTTCATTGTTGTTCGATTCCCCTCCCTCCCTCTTCTTTTATCTTCCTCGCTTTTTTCACTCTCTATTCTCGAATCTCTATCTCTCTTTCTGACAATCTCTTTCCGCTTCATCTTATTCTCTCCTTTAATCTCTTTCACTGAGCCAGATGTTGCCATTTAGATTAACCCATCCCTCACATTACTATCGTCATCATCATTTCAATTATTCAAGAAGAAGCGAAGAAGAAGACGATGGCAACCAGACTTGAGATGTCACAATCGAGTACTCAGATCTATGAATTGGGCGCCACACAAAGAGGATGGCACCAGGGTCGGTTGCGGGGAGATGGTTGGTTCAGTCATGGCTGTCAGAGGTGCAACATGTAATTCTATTTGAGTATAGCTTTGTATTTTGACATTCATGTCTATTATGCAATTCTGTTTATAATTTTATGATTTTGATTTAGAAACAATTCTATTTATAATCAAGTTTAGTTCTTATTTGAAGTAATTCTGTTTATTAGAAACAAATTGATTTAGTGCTTATCAATTTTTATTATTTTTGGCTGACATGATTTATGCATAATTGTCAATGTTTGTAGGATAATATATGTATGACATGATTTAGTTGTACCTTTCTAGCTTTTATTAGCTTCTTTTCTAGGTCTGCTTGAGCACAACCCTATCTTCGCCTCAGAATTGCTTTGTTACTATTTAACATTCACATAAACAAGCTCTTACGCCATCCCAAGGGGCAAAGGCATTCAAGCATGAGGCATTCCCATAAAAGGAGAATATCCCTAACATCAAAAAGATAATATGGTCATCCCTCTCACTAATAATAGGAAAAACAGAATGAAATGCATTAATCACAATCAGCCAAAAAGCCGGTTATGACCTACATATGAAGTAACTTTCTGATCATGGATGAAAATGTCTAAATCAAAGATTAATGTCACATACTAATAGCTGGTGTCCATATGTTGTCATCATGCCCCCAAAGGATGGGTTTTGATAAGGATTTGTAGCACATGCCTGCATCGAAGATTTGAAAAATATTAAGAGTCTCATCCATTCTAATAGCATGCAACTATGTAAGTTCTAAAGTAATGAAATTTCCATCAAAAGTTATGCAAGAATTAACAAAGATTGGATCCACCAAGCAAAATTCTTTGTATGAGAGAAAGGGGTGGACTTTGTATGAGAGAAAGGGGTGGACTTTGGTACTTTGATTTTAGCAAACTTTATGTCAGACTCCAATTATTCAATGAATTAGGTTGAAATGTCACTAGAGAATGTTTAATTCCTTTTTTCAATGTCTTTTTTATCTCTTTGTTCAGTCATTTTGTATGCAAAGTTTTTTTTTAGTCCTTAATTCTAGCCATGTCCTCATTTAGGATCATTTCCATTATGTGTACTCTTAGTATACCACATTTGCATGAGAATTTGTGGGTACGATGTTATGCGGGAAGAAAAGACTTCATGCATCAGTTTGGTAGTGAATCTAATTACCTCTCATGTTTTGGTTTTTTCATACTCCTGGCAACTTTATAAGCATTAGCTGCAGCAAAATAAGAGGTAATTAGATTCACTACCAAACTGATGCATGATGTCTTTTCTTCCCACATAACATCGTACCCACAGATTCTCATGCAAATGTGGTATACTAAGAGTACACATAATGGAAATGATCCTAAATGAGGACATGGCTAGAATTAAGGACTAAAAAAAAACTTTGCATACGAAATGACTAAGGAACAAAGAGATATAAAAAGACATTGAAAAAAGGAATTAAACATTCTCTAGTGACATTTCAACCTAATTCATTGAATAATTGGAGTCTGGCATAAAGTTTGCTAAAATCAAAGTACCAAAGTGTAATACCCCGAATTTTTGTTTTCCAAATAAATAAAAAGAAATATTTAAATAAAACTAATTATATGGAATTAATTAGTTTTGTTTATTAAATTATGATTATATTAAAAGGATAATCAAGGGAAAAATATAAGAAAAATATTTTGGTTAAGGAATAAGGTGTTTTTGCAGTTTGGTCCTTAGAAAGGACCTAGGAGTCAATATTGAAAAGATATTTGGAGGAAAAGTGAATAAAATAGTAATTTTTGAAAAACTGGTCGTGTTAATCGATTAACCCGACCGTTAATCGATTAACGATGGTGCAGAAGTTGAAGATAGTGGAGTTTGATGACTCAACCAGCTGGATAATTCGAGTTTAACACCTAGCACCGACTGGGATTAGTGGATAACACGTGTTTAGCTGCATGAGAGTTGATTTTCGCTATAAATTGTGGTTTTGGTTGATGAAAAACCATAAGAAAATTGGAAGATGAAGTGAAACTCTGCTGAATTTTCATTTGAACACCCTCTGTTCTTCGTCTTCGTTCTTAATCCTTACCCACACACTAATTGTAAGCTTTACACCATTTTAAAGCTTGCAAAGAGACCTTCAATTCAAGACAAGAATCGTGCATTTTGGTGGCTTGTGTAAGGAGAACGAATTCACTAAAGATTGGTCCAAGAATATGAAGTCTGTGGTTTCAGCTTTGAGGTGCCAAGTTCAAGTCTTCGATTTTGGTATGTAGAGGCCCTCAAGTCGTGTCATTTTGGTTTCTAATTAAAGTTTGCAATGTCTAGTTTCTATATTGACCAAGTTTATTCGTTTTCATGCCCATTTGCTATGTCAAATCCTCTGCCAAACTTGCTCTCTTGAACTTGTGTTGGAACCGAAAACAGAGCAAGAAGTGATTGTAGAATCTGAGGATTTTATTGCTGTCTTTGCATCCAAAAAGCTTCATTGAGGTAAGGGAGAAGCTTTACTAATGCTAGAATAGATTATGGGATTGAATTGAATGTAGAATGAACCTCTATGTGGTTCAAAGGGCACTAGGTTAGTGGACAATGGCTTGGAGGCCAATCTGAAATGAAACATGAATTGGAACATGTTAGATTATAGTATTAGAAGCTAAATGAATCCTCAATTTGATCTGAAATGGTGTTAATTAAATTTGATATGTTAAGTTGAGTTTTAGGTCAAAATTGGGGAAAACAACATGATTCTGTGGAATTGATGTTATGGACAAGTTTATTATGTTGTATTTAAGTTGTACTTGAGGTTGGTTTTGATCAAAATTGAGTTGGTATGAATTTGGTAGTTAAAAACCAGTTTCAGCACTGTTTTACTGATATATTAATCGATTAACCCGACTGTTAATCGATTAATACGAGTAAATTCTGATAAGTTTGAAGTGTTATAAATGAATAATCGATTATCAGGATGGATAATCGATTATTAATGCAATTTTGTAATAAAATAATCAGAATTTAACTCATTAATCGATTAACCAGGCATTTTACTCGATTAAAGGTTGAAGTTGGAACCTATTGACAAAGGTTTATGGAAATAGTAATTGGGAATACCAAATGTTTATGTTAAATGACCTCAAGTAAACTTAAAATACACTTATGCTTGCGGAGTCATGCATGGCATTTGCATTCTGGATTCCCACATTGGTGGAGACACGTCCGTGAGGCGTGGGCATATCTCTTTTGGTTATTTTGGACTCGAGGGACACTAAGGAAAGTGTCTGCTCCAAAGGGTCATTTATTTTGGACTCGAGGGACACTGGTGAAAGTGTCTGCTCCAAAGGGTCATTGTGCGTTCGTAGGAACGTAAGGGAATGTCGGTGACCGGGGTTGCAACTTTTGTTCCGGAAATACACACGTAGGTGTGGGCATGTCTTCAAACGCCGGGCTCGAGAGACGTAGTCTTGCGGGATACGTCGGCGTCACTTCTATGAGCTCTAGGGGTGTCGTTTAATGTTGGTCGAGTTCGAGAGATACTCGTTGATGAGTACCGGGCATGTTTTAAAGGTGCCACGGGAGCCTATTTCTTGTGTTGGCCAACGATCATGCATTGATAGATGAGTTGCATTGTCAGTGGATATATTATTGATTATTCGTTATTATGTTTGGATGTTTATGATGTAATGAGAATTGATTTATGTAAGTGATTATTAAGAAATTCTAATGGATTATCAAAGGATTATAATTGATTATTAGCAAATGATAATTGATTAGAAAGGAAAATAATTGCTAATGATAAATAAAGATTTGATTATTTCATTATTTGTTATCCTATCTATTTGATTATGCGTTAGTATTTGCTGACTCCCTATGCCCTTGTAGGTGATGGCTCGCTACATGACATTCGTGGAGCTACGCCCACTCCGTAGAGAAGTGTGGGATTACGAGGAGCACAGGGCTGTTTTCGAGGGTGAGGTTGACGTGATCTTTCGTCACCCTAAACCCCTTGCTCGTGTGCGACCTCGTAGGCTTCACATCCTTATGATCTACATACTGCACATTCCTCCAGCTTATACTTATCGTTTTGGTACTCCTCCACCACGTCCTGGCTGTCGTTTTTATAATTTACATGTCAGACGTCCGGCTACCCGTACTCGTCCTTCTACTTCTTCTGAGGCTACTGCTACGGCCACTCCTCGTCCTGGTCCGACCACCAGGGTACGTTTTGCACCTTCACCTGAGCCAGTGCGTCGCACTGCTGCTCCTCCGGTGTCAGATGAGGAGGAGGAGGAGGACGCCGTAGAGGACGTGGATGGGACAGCTGCTGACAGCCAGTGATGTAGTGACTTTATTTTGGTATGTGCAGTATGGGGACCGTAGTAGGATATAGTGTTTCAGCTTTTGGAGGATCCAGGGATCAGGCATCAGTGTGGGTGGTCTTGACACAGCTTTCGATGGCTCTCTTATTTTGATTTGTAGTATATTGTATATATTTTGATGAGAGCATTTGAGAGCTAATATTTTATGCTTACTGGTCTGTATCCCTAAAACTTTCCTACCTCGACTTTCACTATCTGGTTATCTGGTGTACTTGGGTTTTATGATATATATATATATATATATATATATATATATATATATATGCATGGGCTATGGTTGCATGATCATTCTGATATTTATTTTCTCGCAACCATATTAACACTTTCAAATCGTTTCCGCTGAATTCAAAACAAGTACACAATTATTTTATCAAACTTGAAAGTATTTCGAGATATAAACTTATTATGTAAAAAGGAAAAAGTTTTTCATGAAATTCTCTAATAGTTTCTAAATAAACTATTTACGTACTTTATTTTGATGTAAATAAAGTCATATTTCGAGTGCGTCACACGTGTTGGTATCAGAGTTGTGATCCCGCGAACTGATCCTGATCTGTGATCTCCAAAAGGTAATACCTGTCCTAGATACTTTTCTTAGTATCTGTTTTGGTTAAGTAGCGCATAGAAAGAGGTGTGTTACACATACTTCTTGTTAGGATTTTAGTCTGATATAAAGTCCTTAATGCAGGTTTAAGATGTCTGCTAGGAACAATAACAATCATATGGCTGATGCCATAGCAAGGTTGACGGATGCGTTGGTGGGTATGCAACAGCAACAACAGAGGCAACAAGCTAATCCACCACCACCTCAGACTTGTCAGGTGGAAAATCCTGAGTCAAAGAATTTCCCAGAGTTCCGAAACTTTAAACCCTCAAAGTTTGAAGGAGGTCATAAGCCTGAGGAAGCGAATCGTTGGATTCAAGAATTGAATAAGATTTTCCGTGCTATGGAGTGTGTTGATGCTCAAAAGGTGAAAAGGTGAAGTTTTCAGTTTTCATGCTTTCTGGTGAAGCTGAGAATTGGTGGCATCATACCATGCAGTTGTTGAACTATGAAGGAAGGATGATCACCTGGGATGTGTTTGTTGAGAGATTTCTCAATAAATACTTTCCGGAGGATCAAAGGAGAAAGAAAGAAATGGAATTCATGCAACTGAAACAAGGAGACATGAGCGTAGGAGAGTACGCAGCAAAATTTGAAGAACTCATCAAGTACTCCCCGTACTATCAGCTTAACCCAGATGAGAGGTCCAAATGTATTAAGTTTGAAAATGGACTTAAGCCGGAGATAAAGTCTGCCTTTGGTTACCAAAAGATCCGAAGTTTTCATGCTTTGGTTGAGATGTGCCGGGTTTATGAAGATGATAAGAAAGAGGAAGAGGCTCAGAGGAGAAGTCAGTCTGGATTCAGACTTATCCGGAAGAAGAATTTCAACAATCGTAACAAGGGTCCCTATTTTCAAAAAGGGAAAGGCAAGGAAGCTAATGGTGGAAAAGGTACTTCTCAGGCGAATTCTCGCAAGTGTGAGAAGTGAAATCGTTTTCACTTTGGTACCAACTGCTATGCTGCACAAAATGGTCTCTGTTTTAATTGTGGTAAGAAGGGGCATTACTCCCGCGAATGTAAGGAGCCTGTCAAGAAAGAAGGAGCAAGCAAACCGACGGTATCTGGAAAGGTGTTTGCTTTAAGTGGAACTGAATCAACTCAATCCTCTGATCTGATTCAAGGTATTTATCTCCTTAATGACCAACCCTGTGTTGTTATGTTTGATTCTGGAGCCACACACTCTTTTGTGTCCCTTGAGTGTGTAAACCGTTTGAAGTTAGTAGTGTCTGATTCACCCTATCAGCTACAACTTGAAACCCCCACCAATAACCCGGTGGTTGTGTCTAAGGTCTGCAAGGACTGTAAAATAATGGTCTTAAACCACACATCCCTAGTAGATTTAATCTGCTTACCCATGCTCAAAATAGATGTGATCCTAGGAATGTGAGGCTAAGACAATCCAGTTTCGAAACCATGAAACCTTAAGTCTTGAGCCTAGAGGATATGTTTGCTTATTCTCCTCAATTTTAGAAGAGAAGAAGGAAGTGAAGATTGAGGATATTCCTGTGATACGAGACTTTCCTGATGTTTTTCCTGAAGAGATTCCAGGATTACCGCCAAAGCGCGAAATCGAGTTTGGAATTGATCTCGTATCGGGAACCGGACCTATTTCTATTGCTCCGTATAGGATGGCACCACCAGAAATGGCCGAAATGAAGAATCGGATTGAAGAGTTGTTGCAGAAACAAATGATAAGGCCAAGTGTTTCGCCATGGGGAGCTCCGTTGTTGTTCGTTAAGAAGAAAGACGGTAGTATGAGAATGTGCGTTGACTACCGGCAGTTGAATAAGGTCACAATTAAGAATAAGTATCCGTTGCCAAGGATTGATGACCTTATGGATCAAGTTCGAGGAGCCTCAGTGTTTTCCAAGATCGATTTAAGGTCGGGATATCATCAGATCAGAATTCGAGACGAAGATATTCCAAAGACAACTTTTCGATCGAGATATGGGCATTATGAGTATGTGGTGATGCCGTTTGGGCTAACGAATGCTCCTGCTATTTTCATGGACTATATGAACATAATTTTCAGACCCTATTTGGATTTGTTTGTGGTCGTGTTCATCGACGATATTCTCATCTACTCAAAGAGTCCAGAAGAACATGCCGAACATCTCAAGATTGTGCTAGGGATCTTGAGAGAGAAGCAACTCTATGCCAAACTTGCTAAGTGAGAGTTTTGGTTGGATAAGGTGAACTTTTTAGGTCATGTTATTTCCAAAGAAGGTATTGCGGTTGATCCAGCTAAAGTTGGAGTTGTGTTGAAATGGGAGCAACCCAAAACTGTGACGGGAGTTCGTAGTTTCTTGGGTTTAGCTGGATACTACCGGAGATCTATTGAAGGATTTTCAAAGATTGCCTTGCCTTTGACCAAGTTAACTCGCAAGGATCAACCTTTCTTGTGGGATCATAAGTGTGAGGAAAGTTTTCAATTATTGAAGGAGAAGTTGACATCCTCACCGGTGTTAGTGTTACCTGATCCACATAGGAGTTTCGATGTTTATTGTGATGCCTCGAGGCAGGGTCTTGGATGTGTTTTGATGCAAGATGGAAAAGTGGTAGCTTATGCATCCAAACAATTGAAGGTGCATGAGGTCAATTATCCGACGCATAACTTAGAGTTGGCTGCTATTGTCTTCGCTTTGAAGATTTGGAGACACTATCTCTATGGCACTATGTTCAAGGTGTTTAGTGACCATAAGAGTTTGAAGTATCTGTTCGATCAGAAAGAGTTGAACATGAGACAAAGGCGTTGGATGGAATTTATCAAAGATTATGATTTCAAACTTCAATATCATCCCGGTAAAGCAAATGTAGTAGCTGATGCTTTAAGCCTGAAGACTCTTCACATGAATGCTTTGATGGTGAAGGAGTTTTCTTTAATAGAGAAGTTTCGAGATCTAAGCTTGATGATGCAATTAGAACCTGGATGTATAAGGCTTGGTAAGCTGCAGATTACCACTGAGTTCCTGATTCATGTTCGGGACTCACAGCAGTCAGATGAAGAGCTTCAAGAGAAGAGAAGGTTGATGATGGAAGGAAAGGAGTTAAACTTCCAAACTGGAAATGATGGAGACACGTCCGTGAGGCGTGGGCATATCCCTTTTGGTTATTTTGGACTCAAGGGACACTAAGGAAAGTGTCTGCTCCAAAGGGTCATTTATTTTGGAATCGAGGGACACTGGTGAAAGTGTCTGCTCCAAAGGGTCATTGTGCGTTCGTAGGAACGTAAGGGAATGTCGGTGACCGGGGTTGCACCTTTTGTTCCGGAAATACACACGTGGGTGTGGGCATGTCTTCAAACGCCGGGCTCGAGAGACGTAGTCTTGCGGGATAGGTCGGCGTCACTTCTATGAGCTCTAGGGGTGTCGTTTAATGTTGGCCGAGTCCGAGAGGTACTCGTTGAGGAGTACCGGGCATGTTTTAAAGGTGCCACGGGAGCCTATTTGTTGTGTTGGCAAACGATCATGCATTGATAGATGAGTTGCATTGTCAGTGGATATATTATTGATTATTCGTTATTATGTTTGGATGTTATGATGTAATGAGAATTGATTTATGTAAGTGATTATTAAGAAATTCTAATGGATTATCAAAGGATTATAATTGATTATTAGCAAATGATAATTGATTAGAAAGGAAAATAGTGGTTAATGATAAATAAAGATTTGATTATTTCATTATTTGTTATATTATCTATTTGATTATGCGTTAGAATTTGCTGACTCCCTATGCCCTTGTAGGTGATGGCTCGCTACATGACATTCGTGGAGCTACGCCCACTCCGTAGAGGAGTGTGGGATTACGAGGAGCACAGGGCTGTTTTCGAGGGTGAGGTTGACGTGATCTTTCGTCACCCTAACCCCCTTGCTCGTGTGCGACCTCGTAGGCTTCGCATCCTTATGATCTACATACTGCACATTCCTCCAGCTTATACTTATCGTTTTGGTACTCCTCCACCACGTCCTGGCTGTCGTTTTTATAATTTACATGTCAGACGTCCGGTTACCCGTACTCGTCCTTCTACTTCTTTTGAGGCTACTGCTACGGCCACTCCTCGTCCTGGTCCGACCACCAGGGTACGTTTTGCACCTTCACCTAAGCCAGTGCGTCGCACTGCTGCTCCTCCGATGTCGGATGAGGAGGAGGAGGAGGACCCCGTAGAGGACGTGGATGGGACAGCTGCTGACAGCCAGTGATGTAGTGACTTTATTTTGGTATGTGCAGTATGGGGACCGTAGTAGGATATAGTGTTTCAGCTTTTGGAGGATCCAGGGATCAGGCATCAGTGTGGGTGGTCTTGACACAGCTTTCGATGACTCTCTTATTTTGATTTGTAGTATACTGTATATATTTTGATGAGAGCATTTGAGAGCTAATATTTTATGCTTACTGGTCTGTATCCCTAAAACTTTGCTACCTCGACTTTCACTATCTGGTTATCTGGTGTACTTGGGTTTTATGATATATATATATATATATATATATATATATATATATATATGCATGGGCTATGGTTGCATGATCATTCTGATATTTATTTTCTCGCAACCATATTAACACTTTCAAATCGTTTCCGCTGAATTCAAAACAAGTACACAATTATTTTATCAAACTTGAAAGTATTTCGAGATATAAACTTATTATGTAAAAAGGAAAAAGTTTTTCATGAAATTCTCTAATAGTTTCTAAATAAACTATTTACGTACTTTATTTTGATATAAATAAAGTCATATTTCGAGAGCGTCACACAAAGTCCACCCCTTTCTCTCATTCAAAGAATACGCTTAACTAACATCAAAGTATGGATCCATTTGGATACCCTCAATGCCTTGAAAAATGATGTGTGGACAGAAAACATAGTCATTAATTAGAATATGAGAGAAAGTGAGATTAAAAGCTTGATAGTCCTTAAGAAATAGGACTCTAATTAGCCTCTAATGAGGATAAACCTTGATCATCAATAGCAAAAACTACAAAAAGTAAAAAAACAACAGTAACAGCAGTAAGCAAAAAGCAGCAAAAAAACTACCATAGCAGCAGGTTCACCCTGAAATTTGACAATCTAGTTCCTGCAACCATAAAAACAACAACAGAAGCAAAGTCATATAACTGGAACATAAGAAATCTTCAGCCATCAAAGTAAAGACAAAACTTGATATTTTATCATGTGAAAAACATAATGATAAAATGCACATGGATGTTGTTCACTTATATTGAACTCAAATAACTAAACTTTAATAACCAAAAGGAAGCATCAATAATTTTAGTTAATGGCTCAACAGTGAGTCTTCAAATAAAGATTTTTTCAATATTAGATTATAAAACTTAGAGAAGCTTTTACTTAGTCGCAAAGGAGAAGATTTTAGAAGAAGGGTATGCTTAGTGATAGTAAGTTTCTAAAAACCAATACAATTCTTCTCCAGTGCTAAAGGATCATAAAATCTTTTAAAAAAGAGTTCATCTATCACAGCTCTTTTAACACTACATCGCATGAGAGAATGGACAAAGAAAAATGCAAAACATGTAAAATTCATATTACCCTCCTTTCCTCTATCTTCCACTTCATAATAATCATTTCTGTTATTACCTTTCCCAAACTTTAATTGAAACTCTTCTCAATCGAAACTTCAATTTTATACATGCTAGCAAATACTTTTGTGCAACTACTTCCCAAAAATAATTGACTTCAACAAATACTTCCATGCATATAATGTCTGTAGCAACTACTTCCGAAAAGAAAAAATAAATTAGTGATTGCATTTGAATTAAATAAAAAATAAAAAAAAAAAGAAAAATTCTGCAATTTCAAGTAACATAATTTAGCATTACCCATGATGAATTTTATCAAATTGTTGATATGCATAGAGTTGACACAAAACAGAATAATACTCGATTAAAAGAAAATAAAGCCATAATAAGATAGATATGTATAGAAAAAGTGCACGAGAAAATGTAACACCCTCACAATTATTTAGTTAATTTTGGATTTTGATAAAAATGGTACTTGAAAATTTCTTTTTAAATTAAAATACTTAAGAATATTTTTCCGGAAAAACGGACAGAAATTCCTCTATTTATTGGACTTCCCAAAAATTTGAAGTTTTCATCTGTCAAACCAGTACAGTTCAGAAAATATTTATAAATATACTAATTTGATTTTCAGGCCCTGCTAACAAAGTAAAACAAAACTCAGGGCTTACAACGAATTGTTTCAATACCCAGTTAAATTAATTATAATAAAAAGAATATAATTCCCTCTACACTAAATTACACTCCACGGTGTACTCCTGCTCGGCCGACAACTGTGCTCAAACTTTGAACCTGTAAAAATGGTTGCAAGGATGAGCTTTACACATGAAATAGAGAAGTAGTTTCTAACTAGGCATAATGACCTACCAAGTCAAACACAATTAGCACGTAGCACATATAATTTCATTTAGGCAACCCAACATGCGTCATACACAACCAACAGTCTTATTAGTATCCATTCGTTTATTCCATTCATATTACCTTTCCAATATTTTCGTTAAGTCTCATTCTGTTCCATTTTCATTCTCATAAATTACCAACTCATGTAAATATATCATTTAGCACATAGACACAATTTCAATATTCAAACACAAATACTCATATTATCAGTTTTCAACTCATAACCATAAATCATACTCTTTTTCGAAATCATACACCGTATGTCACCTCACAATCAGAGACTAACATACCCAAATAACATCGCATGTCTCCTCACGGTCAGAGGACAACATACACACATCTCTTCAGTTTTCAAATCATTTTATCTTTTCTTTACCATTAGGGATTAGCGCACCTGTTAGGGCATTTCACACCCACTAGGACTTTCACCCAATCCAGGTAACTTTCCACCTATTAGGCCACGGTTGACACCCATTAGGACTAAAAACAACATCTCAACTCTTTTACCATCACATTCACATTTTCTCTTTTCAAAACTATTATTATTGTGCAGCATGATTGATCCATTGGATACACCCGCCTAACGGGGCATTTACGGGACCTAATAGTAACTTTCACCTGGATTGGGTAACTTGTGCCTAATGGGTAACTTTCACCTAACAGGGCACCTAATGGGTCGGTGTATCACATGGATCAATCATAGCTGCAACTTGGTCACTCTTTTAATTTAAATCAAAATCATTCACAACCAAATCAACCAATACCTTCAAATACTCACACCATTAAATTCCAAACATCACAATTCAACCATTCAATTTACCAAGTTCCTACTCTTACTTTTAGTTGTTCTATTCCTCAATTACCACTTATATGATACACATATATCTCCTTAAATCAACCAGGTATACAAACAATAATCACTTATAATCATTCACAATTAACAACCAGAGTTCATGTTCTTCGATAAACATACATGATAACATATAGCATTTAGCATGCATATTCATTCACAAGTATCAATTTATGGCTCATTTCATTTATTTTCTTACTTTATTTTTTAATCTAAATTAATTACCCGAATAATCAGTCTCAAGCACACCCACGTATTCTTAGCAAGTATTATAAACTAATCAGAAAATACTCTCTAAAGCAAGGTAAAACACCCCTTACTTGCGTTTCCTTAGACCTGATTCTTTTCGTGCAACGCTGCCCAACATAACGCGGTTCAATGTTCGCATCCCTGCTGATCCTAAAGTCCTTCGTCGTCTAACCGGGTCATACAAAACAATGACAATATACTTTGAAATCACGCTAAAACGGACACTTTAAAGCTGTGCACACCGGACTAAAATAAACCAATATGAAATATCGAAACTTGACAAGCAATGTATTTGATTCCAAATCATAAAATAAAATGCATTAACTTATTGTATTTTGGTTTAAAGTATTGTATCTTGAATATGTTTCCAAACCACGTAATTACTTGATTCAAATTCGTAGATTCAAAATCGTGCCCCTTTTCATTTAAAATAGTATAGCTTCTTTTGAAAAATATGCTAACTTTCGAAATCAACAAAAGAATCATAATAGATTGAAATCACATATTTTTAGCTACTTAAAACTAGTAATTCTGAATTAGAAAGAGAGTGTTCTTTGTTCAAAATAAGCAAATCACATTCCCCAAACCAATTAGCTATACTCTCCTTCAATTTAGAATTAAAAGTTCAAGATAGGTTTAAACTCGAATTAATGTATGTCGGATATGTCCGGTTCCTAATTAACTGGTGTATTGTTCAGCCTAGGGATAAGCCCACCAAGCTAAACAACAGTTCAATTACTTAGGAACTCAGCACATTTAACTAAAATACTCTTTAAAACGATTCATTTGACATACGTTTAATTCGATGTTGTTACAATTAAAGTGACCCCGTAAAATCATCATCAATAACAATATCATTAAAATCAATATAAATTATAACACAATTTAATTTCTAAAACAATTTCATACTAAATAATTATTACCAATAATATTAAATTAGCATTAGTACTAAAAATTAAAACACAACATAGAGCAATTAGAAAGGTATTAGGGATTTACCCTCAAATGTGATTTTTGAAGTAGCAGGGAGGACAAAAACGGCATCGGTTCACAGCCTCACCTCTTCACAGCATCCACGACCGGCGTCGGTGACAATAACGGCACGGGTCTGAATCGGGAAAGAGAGGGGACAACCTTCGAGCTCCAAGTCACCAACATCAAGCGTGGGAGCAGCCGAGGAGGGCGGATCCAGCCCTGGATAACGGCGGCGGTGAGCCCACCACAGCACCCGCAAGGAACGACGGCAGCAGCAGCTTCCACAAGCGACGGAGGTCGCGTTTCGCGAGGTGACGAAGGAAGCCAAGAGAGACGGAGAACGCAACGGTGATGGTGGAACTGGTGCGTGGCAGCAGCGGCGAAACCGCGACCGGAAGGAGAGCCCGTGAGCGTGGCGGCGGCGGAGTTGTGAACCGCGATTCGCGGTGAGAACACGAGGGTGGGAGGAACCGTAAGTCAAGAGAGAGAGGGTGTCGTGTTGGTGGTGATTGAAGGCGGTGGGAGCAGCGGCGATCGGAGGATCGAGGGAAGATGAGAGAGAGAGCTTGAGTATTGAGAGAGAATGGGGTCAGAACAGAGAAGAAGAATATTGAAGGGGAAGGGGGGTCTCTGCCGCCGTGACACAAAGGGGAACCCCTAGGGTTTCCCTTATTTGCTACACACACGTTCTGTTTTTTTTTCATAATCTTTTATTTATTAATTTATTATTATTAATATTCTTATTATTTTATTTATTTTTTTTTAACATTTACAATACTATTATTATTTATTATCTATTTAAGGAAAATACCAATAACAAAGAATAAATATCTTACTAATACAAATAGGGATGTCATAAAGTTAGTACTTTGAAATTGTATGAAACACTCATTTGATATTGGGTATATCCAAATCAAAGTAAAGTAGAAAAAGTGTATTTTTAAAATAGGATAATTACTTTAAATGAATTTACTTTAAAATACAAGAATAAAAATATACTTTCTTAAGCAATATAACATACTTTATGAAAATACCCAACTCTTTAATAATCAATTACAAGGATTAATCATGTAATTTGATAAAACTCGAAACTTATAATGCAAAAGAAAATCAGGATGTTACAGAAAATATTACGTTCCATCTCAAAAGAAATTCAATCGTCCATGATTGAATCAAAATCCATATTATCCTACAAACATTGATAGTTATGCATAAATCATGTTAGATTTTGACAGTTAAACATATTCTTTGTATGAGAGAAATGGGTGGACTTTGGTACTTTGATTTTAGCAAACTTTATGTCAGACTCCAATTATTCAATGAATTAGGTCGAAATGTCACTAGAGAATGTTTAATTCCTTTTTTCAATGTCTTTTTTATCTCTTTGTTCCTTAGTCATTTTGTATGCAAAGTTTTTTTTTTAGTCCTTAATTCTAGCCATGTCCTCATATAGGATCATTTCCATTATGTGTACTCTTAGTATACCACATTTGCATGAGAATTTGTGGGTACGATGTTATGCGGGAAGAAAAGACTTCATGCATCAGTTTGGTAGTGAATCTAATTACCTCTTATTTTGCTGCAACTAATGCTTATAGAGTTGCCAGGAGTATGAGAAAACCAAAACATGAGATTTAAACATAAGAGTTTTCTTCATCGTGTGTCCATATGGATACAGTTTTCGAACCTGAATTTGAAGTTTTGGGGTGCGACAACTTTGAGTAAGATAGCTAGTTTGGTTGGCACGCCGATTATGATGGATCAGGTAACCCAAGAGAGGAATCGCATCAACTATACAAGAGTACTAATTGAGGTAAATCCTGTTGTCCTTCCTGATGAAGTGTACTTTGAGGATGAGAAGGGGAATGTAATTAGTCAGAAGGTTGTGTATGAATGAAAGCCAATTCTATGTACCAAATGTTCTACTTATGGAAATGATGCAAAAATGTGTCGGAAAGGAGTGAAGCAGCAGTGAGTGGTTAAGAATAAACCTACCCAGGAGGATGTGGATGTCTTGGTTGATAAGCTGAAACTCAAGGACAACCTTGAGAAGGGTTCTATCCCATAGGAGAATATTGAGCTAGCAACGGAAGCCATTCAGGAGGTTCTTGAGCAAACACCCTCTAATGCAGGCAAGGGGGAGGTGAAGAGTGAATATGTTTCTAGTGCTATCAGTGATAAAGGTGCGGATGTGTATGAAGTAGCTAATGATGATGAAGGATGGACGCCTGTCACGTCACGAGGTAGAGGTAAATATAAAACTATGAGTTTGCATAAGGGGGAAACCTCTAAGCAAATATCTAATGGATAGGATTGCTGCCTGGAATATTAGAGGGTTGAACCGCCCTCTAAAACAAAAAGTAGTAGTAGACTTTTATAATAAATATAATGTAGGTTCGTTAGGAATTTTGGAAAATAAGTTGAGAGCTGCCTCTTTTCAATTTGTTCAGAATAAGATTGCTTCTGGTTGGGGTTCTTTTTCTAACCATGATTTATGTTTGGTTGGCCGTATCTGGCTGATTTGGAGGGTGGATATGTTTGATATTGAGATTATGAGTTGGTCGATGCAGTATGTGCATTGTCGTGTAAAGATAAAGTAGTCTAGTATTGTTTTTTATGCTACCTTTGTCTATGCATCTAACGACTATGAACACAGGAAGGAATTATGGAATGTTTTGAAAGGAATTCATCATTTCATTCAAATCCCTTGGATTGTACTGGGGGATTTTAACACTTGTCTTTCTCACGAGGAGAAGTTTGGTGGTTTGCTAGTTGATGTTCAGATGCTGGGTGATTTTAATGACTGTGTGAGTACATGTCAGTTATTTGATATGAGGTATAAAGGGTGCTACTTTACTTGGTGCAATAAGCAGGACCAACAGGATATAATTTTTTGTAAACTTGATCGTGCACTTGTGAATTGATCATTGGTGTGCAATGGCCGAATGCAAAAACTAATTTCTTGGTGCCTGGGATTTCAGATCATTCCCCTATTCTGGTTGATTGGGGGACTGGTTGTCAGCCTAGGCGATCCAACTTCAAATTTTTCAATATGTGGGAAAAACACAGAGATTTTGAGAAGATTGTGCGTACAGTTTGGTCTATTGAGTGTGACGGGAGTAGCATGTACAGGGTCTGTAGCAAACTACGGTTATTGAGAAAGCCTCTGTCTAAGCTGAATAGGGAGGCGTTTGCTCATATTGACAAACAGGAGATTCAACTTAGGGATAAGCTTCTTTATGTACAGATAGAGATGATTAATAGGCCAATTATGTGGGGTTGCAGGCTGAAGAAAAGGATCTTATAGCTCGATATCAGTCAGTCAGTCAGGCAGCTTTTTCTTTCCTCAGACAAAAGGCTAAGGTAGATTGGTTGAATGAAGGTGATCAAAATTCGAGACTCTTTCACACTTCTATTTGGCAGAGGCAATATAGGAATAGAGTTTTGAGTATTGTGAATGAGCAGGGTGCCACAGTTACGAGCCTGGATGATATTTTTAGTGTTTTTAAGGAGTACTACAAGTTGTTGTTCACAGCATCTCAGAGTACATGGGAGTGGGACCTGGATTTTATGAATGAGGGTGCCATTCTAGATAGTGGTCAGCAGCTGAGACTTATCAAGCCTATTACAGATGATAAGGTTAAGGAAGCTTTGTTTGCTATTCATCAGGACAAGTCACCTGGTCCAGATGGATATGGCTCAGGCTTCTTTCAGGAGGCTTGGGAGATTGTTGGTTTTGATGTGTGTGCAGAGGTGAAGGATTTCTTTCATACTGGCAGAATGTTGCGGGAGATTAACCAAACTAATTTGGTTATGATTCCAAAAATTGATAATCCTGGCAATGTCAAGGATTTTAGGCCCATAGCATGCTGTGATTCCATTTATAAATGCATTACTAAGATTATTTGTAATAGATTAAATTGTGTTTTGCCTAGCCTTGTGTACAGGATAATCAGACAGCTTTTGTGAAAGGCAGAAACATTGTGCATAATGTTCTTATTACTCAAGATCTTTTAAGGCTGTATGGTAGGAGAAGAGATTCTCCCAGATGTTTGATGAAGATTGATATCAGGAAGGCCTATGACACTTTGAGCTGGAGTTTCATTGAACATATGCTAGTTGCCTTCATATTCCCTGAAAAATTTGCTGCTTGGATTATGGCTTGTATCACGACGGTGAATTTTTCGGTTGTTGTGAATGGTCAGCAGTCTATGTCCTTTACAGGTTCCAGAGGTATCAGACAGGGTGATCTTGTCTCCCCCTTATTTTTGTATTGTCTATGGAAATATTAACTAGAATTTTACAGCATACTACACATCATAGGAATTTCAAGTTTCACCCTCTTTGTAAGGAGTTGAGGCTTGTGAACTTAGCGTTTGTTGATGATTTGATGATTTTTTGCAAGGGTCATCCAGCTAGTGTTGATATTTTGATATAGGCATTTAATAAATTCTCTTGTTTGTCAGGGTTGCATGCCAGTAATGAAAAATCTTCGATTTATATGGCAGGTATCCCCCAACAGCGTCAGGATGAGCTTGTTGAGATAACAGGTTTCCAAAAGGGAGTTTGCACACGTATTGGGCCACTATCTTTATTATTCCGAAAACTGTCTTGAGAGATATTGAGAAGATTTGCAGGGGATTCCTTTGGGGGAGACAGGATACAGTCAGTACTTAGCGAATGTTGCTTGGAATGATGTGTGTAGAAGTAGGAAGGTTGGTGGATTAAACATAAAGGATAGTTGCATCTGGAACATTGCAGCAATTGGTAAGCAGGTTTGGGATCTGGCTATGAAGAAAGATAACCTTTGGGTCCGATGGGTGCATTCGGTTTACATTAAGGATCAGGATTTCTGGGAGTGTAATGCGACTCAGGGAGCAGATTGGCATTGGAAGCAGGTGCTTAAAGTCAGGGACAAGCTTCGGGCAGGTTTTCATAATGACAGCTGGCTTGGAACCCATGATGGTGTGTATACCGTCAAGAGTGGGTATTTGTTTCTTACTAATCAGCAAGGGTATTTTCCCTTGTATAGAATGGTTTGGAATAGTGTGAATGTCCAGAAGCATTGCTTTATAGCTTGGCTTGCTACACTTGGCAAGTTGCACACTCTGGATAGGATATCTTCTTTTATGTTTATTCCTAACCATTGTTGTCTTTGTTTAATATCTGCTGAATCCAGGAATCATTTATTCTTTGACTGTATTTGGAGTCGTAGTCTCCTTGAATGCTGCTGTATGTGGATTGGAATTGACAGATGACCTTATAAGTATCATAACTGGACAGGTTGGATTAGATCAGTCTTTCGTGACAGGACCAGGCGCAAATGTGTGTTTGCCATATTTTCAGCATTGATCTATCACATCCGGGAGGAAAGAAATGGTAGAACTTTCATGGATCGCACGAGGAGTATGCAATTTGTTTTTAGTACAATTAGAAGAGTGGTTGCTCATAGAATTAGTTTTTGTTTTCCAAATTATGTAAATTGGACTAATCATTCTTTGGTTGATAGGATTAGACATGAACTTTAATTTCTTTTTACCTTGGGATATGTTTGAACCCTTTATAGAAGGTGGCAAACTTCCCTAAGGATTGACTTAGTCTTTGGCTTTGAACCCTTCCTAGAAGGTGGCAAGGTTAAGGATGTGAGCCATTTATTTTGTTCTTGAATTTTCACGTTGGTGATGAATTTATTCTTTTACCGAAAAAAACCTCTTTTTTTACTCATAAGTACTTTTTTGTACTGCATATATGGTAAATATCGCTTATCTAATTCAATTTGATACTAACATGATACTGCTTTCCTAAGTGATTCTTTGACATTACATTGGTGTGTGCAAGTGCTTCTACACAATTAGATTTATATGCTCAAATTTGATAGTTTTATGCTCGAGTTTTATTTAGGGATTTTACGTTATTTTTTGAATGATAGACACATTATTTAAAGGGCTGCTCTTCAGAATTTTTCTGTCAGATTTTCAGTAATCATTTTCTTATTGTCTTGAAAAATATGAAATGGCCTTATTATTTTCTCCATTTCTTATGTACAAAGCTCAATGATAATAATAATAATAATCTAAAAATTAAAACTAAAATTGAGGGCATAAGGCTTATCAAAAAAATTGAGGGCATAAGCACTTTCTATCTCTTTTTGATTTGGCCAGCAATATTTGTGTTGAATGAGACTTTAACATGGGAACATGAATATTTTCATTTCAGAGGGTATAAAAGAGTAGGTTTATTTTCAGGAAGTTCTTAGAGTAAGGTACTGCAATTTTTTTGGTGAAATAAACTCATTTTTGGTATGTTCAGTAGAGTAAGCTAAGGTACTGCACTCTTTATTTTAGTTAAATGTTACACTGCAAAATATGCATCTTTGTTGAATATTTTTACTATAATTAAGATTGCTTTTGTTAATTTGATGTATTTCCAGCATTGTGCATGTTGGTTGCTAATGAAATCAAGGGCATCTATAAATGTCTCTTCTCATTCCTACGGCACAATTCTATGTACCTTTGCAAACGTGACTGTTATGTAGCTTATGTTGACTGCAAGTGTCAGGAACATCTTGGATGCCTTCGCCATGGTATGCTTTACTCAATGCTACTTACTTATGTAATTTGAGCATGATCATGTCGGTTGTCACATATTTGTTAGATCACAAGCTTTGCTTGAAATATTTATATGTGTGGCTGCCACATTGATAGCCCATTGCTTCTTATATGTTCTGTAGCATGACAATGCAAAAAGCATTATCTTGACTATTAGACAACATGATACATTTGTGGTCAATAATGATTGTTTACTTGGTTAATTATGTTTCATACGTGTTTGATCTCACCATTCTTCTCATTTCTAATGCCTTTAAATTTGATAACTCAGATATTGAATCTCTTGATCTCACATGTGGGAGTGAGTGCACTCTTTGTTTGAGAGAGGATATCAAGGATATGGAAGATGCAGTCAAGATGTTTGAGTAGGAAGATAGGGCATTGTATGAATTTAGAAGTGACAAAAATATGTATTCATGTCCATTGTTAAATATTTTTCAGAGAGCCAAATCTAAGGGATCCACACCGTTTAGTGAGCTGAAACTTGATTCCGTAATTGAATTTTATACATCTCAGGAGTCATCAACAAATAATCTAGAGTGTGATACTCAATGTCAATTTGTTTTTGGACATTGTTCTGAATATCTTAAACCTAAAGTGCAACCTCTTGAGAGCTTCTCCTTCCAAAAACAAATTGAAATATTTTTACTATAGTAAATTTGTCATATTTTCGTGTTTCTCAAAGTGCCTTGATTTAGATGTAGATAAGCAATTTGCTAATTTTTCTTTGTATATTAGATGGACATTAAGAGAGTCATAAATATTGAAAAAGAAGATGCTTCTTTTTCTTTCATTTTGTGAACATTTCTTAACTTTCTTTTGTGTCATATGTCATGGCTATGCCATGAACAATATTCATTTGGAGAATTATTTGTGTAAAGATCTTTTTATTATTAACATGCTAAACTTCTTTAATTATAAGTTCGTTGCATTGATATTAGGCTTAATTATGTCACAAGTCCCTGAAGTTTGGGTACTTTTGCCATATATTCTTATACTTTTTTTTCAATGTCCGACTCCCCGAAGTTACTTCTGGGTTTGTCATATACCCCTACTACAAATTCTCGCCAATTTTGATGACATGTAACATCATAATCCTGGTCAGACGCAGGAGGTTGATCATGTGGTGCCGCGTGGTGTCACACGAGCGAAGACTAACTCTCTCTTCAATTCTTTTTTTATTTAACTAAAAATATAAAAATATTAAGTTTTTTAGTTTTTTAAATTTTTTAAAAAAATGATCTTCGCTCATAGGGCACTAGGTGCTTAACCTCCTGCGCTGATCAGGATTCCAATGTTATATGTCAGCAACATTGGTCAAAATTGGTAGTAGGGGTATATGACAAACCCAGAAGTAACTTCGGGAGTCAAACATTGAAAAAAAAAAGAATAAGGGTATCTGGCACAGGGACTTGTGACATAATTAAGCCTTGATATTACTACTAAACTAAAATACAAGTAAATAACCTTTTCAAAAACTATACCAAAACCAATGCAAAGAAAAAATTAAAACCCGAGCAAAATTACTAGTGTTCTAAATGTGGAGAAGCTTGTGTTTGATTCCTCACTCCGAATACATGTGCCAAAAGTGCGATAGGCTCCTTTTCAGGCATCCCCCTTCGATATCTTATAAATTCGGAGTACTAAGAATCTCACACCAGTATTCTCTCCTTGGACTCATGAGACAATTATGAAAACCTTGCAATGAACTCCCTATTTCAATCTCTTGTTTTGGGTGTGAAGAATATTTTTTTTGTTTCCCTTATTCTGAATCATTTGCCCGTAATGAAGAATCTCTAGTCGGGTTTTCCCTTTTCTAGTCTCATTATGACGGATGTCATCCAGATAGCACATGGACATTACTTTAGCAAATTATCGGACTTTAATCCACTTTAGCAGAATATCGGACTTCAAAAAAAAAATGGCCAATTACAGATCTGACCTGAGTTTGCTTTCAGATTATTTCCATACTCCGCTAAGGAAAAAACCTCTGCCCTAATAGTCTTTTGGCTTATTTAAGTTTTTAGTCCCCGAACTTAGGTGCTTTTTTGAAATTGGTTCTTAAACTTTTTTTTCGATGTTTTGAGTCCCTAAACTTTGCTCTTTGCTCCAATTTTGGAAATGATTCTTTCATCACTTCAATGGTGATATGACCGAGGGTATGCCACATTACCTTCGCCACATCGATAGGTAACGTGCCAGATGATGCCACATGAATTTTTTAATTAAAAAATTAAAATTTTGTTAAAAAATAATTAAAAATTGTATTTTGTAACACCCCAAAATTTTAATCCTGGATTAATAAAAGTTAATTATAAATTTTATTTATAATTAATCGTTATTATAATCCCTGATTAAGATTAGTTGTTTAGTATGCGAGTAAATGGAAAATAATTCCATAATTATTTTCTATGCAAAAATTAGAATTTTGCATATTAGTCCCTGATGTAGGACCTATGAGCAATATTAGAAAGATTTTGGAGGGAAAGTAGAATAAAATATTTATTTTTCAAAAACTAGTCAAAAGACTCGAGTATTTCTTACAATACTCGAGTATTCTGGGTAGTGTTGCTCGAGTTAGTGCGTTTGATGAGTCATCAACGCGTTAATTCCCGAGTTCGACACGAAATCACCTCAGGAACACCTAAGGCACTTCGTGTCGACTTGCATGCAACTGGAAATTATTTATTTAAGGCAATCAACACGAGTTTGAGCTCTTGTTGAAGAAATCATGAGGTTTAGGGTTCCAAATTCGTCTTCAACGATTCTCCTTCGTTCTTGAGTGTTAGATCGAGAGTTATACACTGTTACGAAGCTTACATCCTGAGCTTTGTAAAGAAACAAAAATTGTGAGTTGAGGATTAGTGTGCTAAGAGAATCGAAGCTTGAAAGCTGAAGTCTTTTTGTTGGAAACAGTTCGGGTAGCTTATTTGGATCCTTGATTTGGGTAAGCTCTTGAACTTTTGAGACTTCAAATTCGTTTCATTCCCTTATGCATGTTACAGAGAACAATTTCTAATCTTTTTTCCCAATTATTTTGCATGATTTAATGATCAAATCGATGGTCTTATGACCCTACTCAAAACTGTGTTGTTGTCAAATAGTTTATGGGGAAACTAGCTTGGAGATTGAATTTCTGTCAAATCTCAGTTCCTACACGACTTAGAGGTAAGGGTGAAGCTATACATTCGCTAGAATAAGGATTAATTACATGAATTTGTGTAGAAAGCCACCAAGAGGCTTCAAGGGCTTAGTTTGGAATAGATTTTTGGCTTGGAGGCCAATTTGTGTTCTGTAACTTGATGGAACATGTTTTATATGTTGCATGTGTACTGTATGCAAGTTAGTTTCATGCCAAATATTCTTAGATTTGAATTTGGTATGTTAAGTTGTTAAAAATGTGTTTTTAAACATAATCGATGCTTGGATATAATTCACTGTAATTTGATGAAATTTGTGAGTTGGAACATGTTTACTTTGCATAAATATAACTCTATTGATCATTGGTTTTGGTTAAATTTGGTTAAAATTGAAAATGGTATGTGAAAACCCAATTTTTAGTGTTTACTTCATATAAGACTCGAGTCTTTGGCTCGAGACTCGAGTATTTTGTGGCGCACCAGTGCGTCTGATAGCACCAACACTTGAGTATTTTAGCTGAGACTCGAGTATTATCTGATGCATCATCCAGAAGTACTGATGATCCACTCGAATCGTGCATGAACCACTCGAGTCTTCTGGGTGATGAACGACTCGAGTAATTCATGAACTACTCGAGTATTTTTGGAAAATCTGAAACATAAACTTTTCAGAAAAATATGATCTACTCGAGTCTTTTGGGGAGAGACTCGAGTCTTTTTGGTCAGATTGTTGAAAAATGCCATTTTTAACTTAACCAAGATATTTATACCAAAAGTACACTTAATGAAGCATGTTTCAAAGGATGAATTGTACCAATAGATTACATCAATTACATTGAAGTTCATAAATGAAGTTATTACGTGTTGTATAAGTTAAGATTAAATGGATAATCTTAAACGGAATCGGATATTGCATACATGCATGGTGAAAGGTGATGAGTTATTGTTTTGTCATGTTCAAGGAACATGAGGAGGGCCTCTGGGAGTGCCAAAGGTTACTGCTTGCTCGACCCCACATTAAGGTTGACGATGTGGTTATTATGAGTAGCACTAAAGTGATAGTTTTACGTTTTGGCGACGTGACGATCATCAGACATGGTGACGTTGTTTATCACTTGTGAATGTGCATAATGAAGTGATAGTTTACGTTTTGGCGACGTGACGATCATCAGATGTGATGACGTTGTTTATCACTTTCGAGCAAGTACGCCATACGTTTGATAACGTATTATATGTATTATGGTAATACATTGAAGTTATGGAAGGACGTTCATTTGAGTGATTAGTTGGAGAATCATAGGAATGTGAGAAATCATGCATCATATCATGAACCATGATAAATGACTGAAATAAAAGATGGTATGATCATGTGTATAAAATGTTATTGTTTTGCATTTACTGATTACCCTTTTTTTATTATGTGTATGTTTATGCTTACCCCTGTGCCCTTGTTAGGTGATGGCTCGTTACCTAGCATGCGTCGAGATCAGACCCATCCCTAGCGGGATTTGGACGTACGAGGAGCACCGAGCGACTTTCGAGGGTGAGGTGGAGTTTACACTCTTCCACCCTAACCCCCTCGTTCGTGTGCGCCCTTGTAGGTTTAGGATACCTATTATATATACTATGCATATAGCAGCTTTTTATGTTTATAGAGGACCACCACCACCAGCTCGACCTATACATAGGTTTCATAGTTTCTGTTTCCGTCCTGCTACTCGTTCACACCCCTATGCTTATAGAGTTTTCGCAGACAAGGATGTTCCTTCATCCGGTCCGACAGGTTTTGATAGGACTTCACCGGCTGCAGACCCTAGGCCCAGTGGAAGGGCCTCTACCCCATCAAACAGGATTGAGGAGGACCCAGAGGAGGGGGAGAGCGAGGAGGAGGATGTACCAGTCGAGCCGGTTTCCAGACCTCAAGGAGGACCGAGTGGTTCCTAGGATGTTTCATAGTATAGATGATAGGGATCCCGGACCGACTTTGTAGCTGCAGTGGACCAGATGGATGCACGGAGGACCAGTTGACCTGCTCTCAGACACTTATTTTTGAGTTGTTATATATATTTTACATATTTTGTAGTGTTTGAGAGTCTAGGTCTTATCTTTCAGATCTTATTATGTATTTCAGTATTATGGACATGGTATCTTGTACTACCTATTTTGATGATGACAGTTGTACGCATGGATCTTTTCTCATGATATATATATATATATATATATATATATATATATATATATGATGGTATGATGTTTATTTCAATTATGATCCTTGAGTACCATTATTTTTCGTGCACTCTGATTTTGACGAAAGCGAATTCAGCAAGTATTGTCACAATTGAATACGTTGTTTACAACTCACAAGAAAACGCTAAGTTTATAATATTAAAATTCATGCCTACATTTCAAATATCCAATGTTGTCTTGAGAAAACTTACTATTGCTGAATCTACTTTTTAATTGACAAGTCGAATTCGATATTTTTATGATCTAATCTAGTATTTAAAAATGTCCATAAAAACATGTTTAGTAGTAAATGGAAATACTCATTATTATTTTCCCAGTATTATATATATTATATATAGTAAAGTAAATTAAAGAAAAAAAAAGGGTGTCACATATTTTTTTTAAAGAAAAACGAATCTTTTAATAAATTTTAAAAGAAATTATTTTTTAATAAAAAAATCATGTAGTGTCCCGTGGCTCTACATAACATGTCACTCGTCGATATTGTGAAGTGACGTGATATGTCGTCGGCTATATCATCACTTAAGTAAAGAAATGATCATTTCCAAAAATTAAACAAAGTTCAGGGACCCAAAGCATCGGAAAAATAGTTTAAGGACCAATTTCAAAAGAGCACCTAAGATCAAAGACTAAAATGTTAAATATGCCTAGTCTTTTACATCTAACTACTAGACTTTGGCCCACGTCTCTCAGCTTAGACCAAGCTGGGGCATATGTAATGGACAAAAATAGATTAGCCGAACTGAGCTCCTAAAGCCAATATCAGACTGGTCCAACACTTTTAGCTCATCACAATGACATTGATACGCCTAGTATTGGCAATTAGGGTCAATGGGCGGGCATGGGCTGGGTCATTGTGGGCTTTGCATTTTTGCGGCGGGCATGGGCGGCCCTAATTGAGTTTAGGGCGAAAAATTCGGGCCCTGTCCGCCCATATTTTTTGCGGGCGGGTATGCGGGCCGCCCAATTTTTTTTCCTTTTTTTTCAAAAAAAAAAAAGAAACGCTACCGAAAGATTGGTTGGGAAATGTGGAGTCGAGGACGGTACCTTTAAGAAAATTTTGTACTTCAAATCCAGCATTAACATCACTAGTTCGTTATTTAATTCATGATTCTTCTGAATAGGTGTTTAACAACAATTTTATTGTTGATTCTGGTACTACCTTACCTGGAGTGCCTATTTATTTCTCTTTCTGAGTATAACATTGTATACATTGTGGACTGATCATAATTGAGATTGTAATAATGATTTTGGCCAAGGGAATGTATTTTTGGTTTGGAGGGATGTATTTTTGGCTTTTGGGCCACTTGGTCCAATTTCTTTTTTTTTATATATAACAATGCCCACGGGCAGCCCTAAAATGCACGCAAATTTTGCGAGCGGCCCTGCCCAGCCCTAAAAATTTTATGGGCGAAAAAATCAAGCTCTGCCCGCAAATTTTGCGGGCGGGCTGGGCGGGCCCGTGGGCGGCGGCCCTAATTGCCAATACTAGTCATACACCATTACTACTCGAATGACATTCATACGACATTACTACTCGAAGCTGTTTACTTTTATACTTCTTCCTCGAGGTAGGGGTCATTCAAAGGGTCATAATATCTCGTCATTGCTTATCAAGACTCATCATGCCCATGACACTACATATACGAGGTAGTATGCCAACTCATTAACAGAAATTGAGTACTCTCAAGTATGCTCTCCAAACCCTACTATCAAGAATTATGTATGTCTTGATTTCCTTTTCAATGGAAATATATAGGATCAGAGTCGTCACCCTTACTAGGTGCAACAATTAAATTATATAATAGAAAAACAAATTAGAAATAACTCATTAACTTATCCGCTTCCTTCATTTCCTTTTTTTTTTATTGCCTACAATTTTTAATCTTTCCATTCATAATACAAAACAAATCAATTGCTAGCATTATGTGAGTGGAAAAGACAAAAAGTGTCAACAAATGTTGATTTAGTAGGAAAAAATTGGTTCGATTTAAGTTTAAATTTTGTTATCGATATGAGAACTTTGTTGATAGATAATACATAAGTACTCTATTTTTATAGACTTTTTCTTTTTGAACCCCACCCTTTACTCATTGGTCTCCACCGCCTAAAACAAGTTGGAAGATTCTTTCCACCTGAAACAAGGCGGAAACAAAATAAAACATTTTTCGCTTTATGCAAGTCGTATTTTCTTCCGCCTTTCCAAAGTCGTAAATAAAATAAAGTATTTCGCCTCTCATCAGGCGAAAAACATTAAAAATTTGTTATAATGCCAAAATTGCCCCTTCGTTCATTCACGTACAAAACAATAAAAAGAAGGGAGGTTGAGGGTTTACGGAGGGGCATTTCTGGGATTTCAACACTTTAATTGTTCCACTTCTTAAAAGTCGAAAGTATTTCCGCTTTTAAGTAGGCCTTATGCAAATCGGTAGTTTATCCGACTTGTTTCAGGCGGTGGGGGCCAATGAATAAAGGGCGAGGTTCAAAAAGAAAAAGTCTTTTTATAAGTACTAATAGAGTTGCAAAGCCAATCCTAACCTTAATCAACATTTGAAACCTAACTTACCTAAACCTTTACTCATTACAAAAATATAGGGTGGAATAGTAACAAATCAAAATTCTAAGTCAAATTAAATCGCTAGAAAGAATATTTCCGTCGTTACTCATAGCATGTACTGAATGAACCTAATAAATTAAGTATGCCATTGGTATGCATGTGCACTGAAATTTTAGATACCAACGATAGGCACCGTGAGAATTGACATTAATGTTTAGGAAGGTGCCTACCCACTCAGATAGTGACTACTACTCTAATAACAATCTATCACTTCCGGTGAAAGCCACTTGCATCTAACCGGATAGCGAAATCGCTATTACAATCGATAACATAGAAAAAACTTAAATATCACTCTTTCCTGGACTTATGACATAATTAAGCTAATAACTTTTTCGAGTTCATAAAAAAACAGATCACTTTAAAAAATATTCATTGGGGATAATGAAACAAAAATTAAATGCTACAACCACTTTTTAAAGATATTTTAGGAAAAATTGTATTAGAAATAGGAAGTTAGTTAAATTTTGCTTATATTTGAGACCACTAATCAGATGTTTTTGTTTGCTTATAGTTGAGACCGGAAGGAGTATATTGGTCCTTATAAATTTTGATATTTTTTAAATTATCAACATTGTATTAAAAATATGAGGATCAAAATCAAAATTACATTTGCACTATTCTTAATTATAATTGACGGCGCAGATTAAAATCAAAATAAAATAAAAAAGTAGGGATCAAAACCTAAAAAAATGAAATATAGCGACTAATTTCCAAAAGAATAATATTTATGATGACCGATTTGACATTTAAACCCATAGAAAACAAATTAACCAAAAAAATTAAGATTCAAATTGGTTTTTGAATTTTTTTTTTAAGCAAAGTTTTTGATGAAAATTAGGGAGGAAAAATCAAAGACAGAAATAATAATCCACCAAATAAATTAATAAAATATCCAAAAATAAAATGTAAGATCTCAAACTCTCAAAGTTTACAAACTTGGCATATGACAAATAAATTACATTTTTTTTTTATAATAGATCAAATTAGTTTTTGATAAGAATAAAAGTGTTCTATGAATTTATCCTAAAAAACTGATTTGACTCACATTTAATAATTTTGAGGATCATTTTTGAGATTTTACAATTTTTCAGAAGCCAAATTGAGACATGCAAAAATTTTCAGAGTCGAGATCCGCTCTTAAAAATTAAATAACCGAAGATATCTAGAACACGATTTGATTATTTACCCTTTCTTAGCACTCAGGAAAATTTGAGGTAATTTATGTTAGGGTAATAACGAAAAGAAAAGGGTCAGAAAAATGAAGTACTAAAGCCACTTGTCCATTTTACATAGCACTGACACATAATGGAACTTCTACGATAACTGATGATAATATTGCAGCAAAAGTCAAGCACTATTGTTGAATTCTAAGAATGTTTTCAAGGCAAAACTATTGGATTTTTTCTTTTCTAAATTATTTGTAGTTTTTAAGTTGGTCTCATAAATTTTTATCTCATATAAGTTCTTAAGTTATTTTTTATTTTCAAATATGTCTTATATATTTTTTATATTATACAACAATTTTATTTCAACGTATCAAAAGAGTACAAATTAATCTCCCAAGCCATAATACAATAGCAGAGTTACAAATGATAGCATTTGTAAAACCCCCAACCTGCAGAGATAGTATTAGCAATTGGGGCGTATGCTGTCTGCCCGCAATCCCGTAATTATTACGGGCAGGGCATTAGTTTTAGGTCTATTTTTTAGATAATGCCCGCCCATTTTGGTTTTTTTTTTCTTTTTGCCAATATGTGGCTGTCCATAGGTCGCCCATTATATATTAAAAAAATAAAAGCAATCTAAAATCTAAAATCAGTTTTAAAAATAAATAAATAAAAAAAATGTTATAGCCTCACATACCAATGCAATTTTCATTGTATGTGTCACTGCACTTTTCATTGTTTATCATAGGAGTTGTGAATGGTTATATGAATTGTGAAGCCAATGAATAATGAATTTTCAATGGATAGGAAATTTGCAAATAATAAAACAGGAAGTTGTGATTTTTTTATTTTTTTAATATTTGGGGAGGGAGATTTTTTTTAATTCTTTTAATTACACGAGCCCGCAATGCGGGCAGAATTTTTGCAAGTACTCCTACCCCACGAATACAATTACAAAAACTGAAATCTTTAACACAGAGAAATCAGAACATCCTAAATGAAGCTGCTAACGTTCAAGCTTTAACAGCAGTATGTTTGCAGAGATATGAGTGACATAATACTCCTTTTATTCTTTTCTTTACTTACTCTAATTTAACTAAAATTTAATAATTTAGTCTAACTGCAAGTTACTTTTAATTAGAGTAACACAATAAAAAAGTACGTGGACTATACTTCATTGCCGAGAGCGAGATTGCAACCATTACTCTCATACGTACCATAAAAATGTAACACCCTTTTAATTCCCCATTTCCCCTTATACAATATTTATTATTTAACTTCTTTATCCTTTGCTTTAATTAAGAAAAAGTGATTTTTTTTTAAAAAAAAACTTTATATCAATACTTAAGACTCGTTCAAACATAATACTACTTTATTCATTACTACTATTCAAACAATCCATACATTATACTTTCCAAAATATGAGACCCTAGGCCTAACAACTATTTTACATATATTGATCGATATTTCCAAAACACACATGTATTTTCATACTCCCTCCGTCCCATAAAGTTATTAAAAAACATGAAATTTTTTGTCCCAATTCAAAGTTAAAATAGTGAATAAAAAAAATTAAATTGCATTGTATATTTTATGATTGGTTAATTGATGAAACATGTATTAAATACTTGCTTTAATAATTGGTTGATTTGGGAGACAATGCATTAATAGTATGTTCCCTTATTTTTATTGACTTTTCAAAAAGTTACTAACTTTTTGGGACGGAGGGAGTATATTACTACTACTAGCTAGATAGTCCAGAGCCTATGGTTGCATTTATGAAAACAACTTAGTCCAGTTGGAGTAAGCTCATACTCCATTATCAGTGGGAGTATGATTCTACTCCTCGGCATTGAGAAGTGAGAACACACTTCTAGTACCTACAATGAGATAGCAAAGGAGTGAAACATTTGCATATAGTTTAAGTAACATCATTTCAATAGTTTATAACATACGTTAAACGTTAATAAGCATACCGGTAATAAACAATCACATTCAAGCATGTATGATGCATGCTCTCACAATATCCTATGTTAATGTATGCACATGATATGCATGCATGTTTCTCAAAATCATCCAATCATTGGATCCTATTCTCATCTGAATTCATTCACTGGATTATATTCTCTGTCCATTATTCATATCTAGATCAAATAATTGGATTATTTCCTCTTTTCATTTTTAATTCTCTGGTTCAGATATCATTCATTCGTTCCATATCCAAATCCTTACATCATCCTCCTCTCCAGGGACAAGACTAATTGGGAGTAAGTGTCTCGCAACCAATGCTTGCACAGTACTTGACCTCTCTCGAGTCCAAATACAACTTGGGGTGCGAACCCAAGTTGGATACAGTTGAGACCACCCTCAACCAGTCCTGATATGTCTAAGTGACTGATAGAATTGTAACTTATCCCCAACACAGGTAGCTAATCTGGTTCCCTAGCGGATCAAGGTTATACCCATCACTTCCCGCAGTTGTTTCATTAGCACAACCTAGTCACTATAACACTCTCGAAGAGAATCAATAAAGGAGTGGAAGAAGAGAAGATGGAAACAAGGATTCGAAATCTAGTGAGTGAAAGTGGATAGAATAGGGTTTGAAAAAATTTGAGAAAGAAGAGAAATGAATTCTATTTTTTTTTTTTAAAAAAAAGAGTAGTTTTGGAATAATTAAAATATTGAATAAAATTAAAATGGGGTTTTTATTAGGGTTGTTCAGATCCAAACCAATCCCAAATAAAACAGCAAACTGATCCTAAAAAAATCGAAAACCGCAAAAAACCGAATTTGTTTGGATGTTTTTGGATTGATTATTGAAAAACGGATTGATTTTTGTTTTAGTTCTAAAAACCGAATCGGACCGAATTTGACCGCTAATTATAAATATATACACAAAAATACACTAGTTTAGGCTTAATACTTACGCGCACATGACACACACACATATACACAATGTTATATCAATTTGTACTAATTAGAATTGCCAACAACAAAGATAGTTGCTTTCATGCATATATGTTTATGACAAAATAATTAAGTTTATAAAAATTATATAAAAGTTTTAATTAAATTAAAACCGGACCGAACCAAACCGAAACGGCATGTTTTATTTTGGATTGGACTGAATTGGATTTGATTGTGTGATTGGACCGAACAGAACCAAACCGCATGTACATTTTATCAGATGACTTTTTGTCTCAAAACCGAACCAAACCGATCTGCGAATACCCTTAATTTGTATTATCAGACTCTTTAATTTTTTTTTTTGGGTCCGTATTTCTTGCGGAACCACTGGTATCCCCAAGAGTACCCTTAATTGCAGGGAGCCCTTGAGACTAATCCGGAGCGAGCTGCGTGGCTAGCTTTCCCAGCGGGATATTTTTAGTGGGAATCGAACACGAGGCTACTAGCACCAGTATCTCATTCCCAAGATTTCAGTTGGGGCCTTACACCAACTGAACCAAACCCCGTTGGTTATCGGACTCTTTAATATGAATCAATAGAAAATTTACCAACTAGAATCATACATGTTCAACACTTATTAAAGTGGACCAATTGCACAATGGCCCATACGATATATATATAGGAATCGAAACATCAAATTTCAATGCGTACCTAAGAAATTATCTAACAATAATAGTATAAAAAATATAATAATAATGATACTCCTCACGAATTAATTTGACAACTTATGTTGGTGGTAATGCGCATCAAAGAAAATAAACACACATATTATGTACATATAATGTTGTTAAAGTTAGTTAAGAAAGAACTGGGCTATATAGGTTCTAAGTTCAGAAAGCATGAAAAAATCAAATGTCCAAAAAAATAATAATAATAATAATAAGGCATGAAAATTTGAGAAACTAAAGAGAGTCATCCACTACGTGGATTTAATTCGAGTCAAATTATAGAACAATAATTCATATTATATTTTCAACAACTCAACTTATTTATGAAACCAATCTGAATCAATGTTGACTAACTCAAAAGCCAAAAGCCTTGCGGCTATACAACATTACATGGTCAATATCGAGTTGTTGCTTTTGCTGAATCTTAATTTTTAAATTCAACGAAGAACAAAAAAAAAAAAAGTATGGGCTTATATGATGATAGGTAGCTAATTCTTCTTTCCTTCTTCTCCACCTTCTTCCAAATAAGTCTTCTTCCTTCTATCAGCATTGGCAAGGAAACAAACGAGGAAAAAACACGTGGCATAAATCCCGTGCATCTTCCAATTAGTCTTGGGTGGTTGCTTTAACACAACCCTATGAAACACCGTGACATAGTAATGTAGCCCAACAGAAAAGCCCACAAAAGTTTGGGCCAGGCCCAAGAATCTAGAGCCCAGCCCACAATCAGTTGAGAACACCAAAACAAGATACATCAATAGTAACAAGAGGTACAACACATAAGCAAGAGTTTGAAGAACTTGAAGGCATAGATAAGTGGATTGTGAAGTAGCATAGAAAAATCTAAGAGGTTCGAGTCCAGTGACCAAAGAAGAGAGACATAGAATGAAAAAGTAGATAGAGATATAGGCTTGGATGAAGATTAATAGCTTTTGTAATGAGAAATAAGATTTAATTCTATTAAAAAGGAGTGACACAAAAAGTAGAGGGACTAATGCAAAAGCACATGAAAGTAGGGTTGCTATAGTGGGTGCATATTTGTTACCAACGTAAGGTTTGAAACCTTTTGAGATCTCTTTGTTGGCTTTTGTTATGTAAAGTTGTGAGGTTTTCGAGATTCTCTCTAGGTCAGGGAGTAGTGTTTGTTGGAACTTGATTGGTAGATCTTTCAACTCTGAAAAATCTAAATCATCGTCACCTTCTTCAAGCATCCAACTAGGTTGTCCTTGCTTCTTGTTCTCTTTGTTTTGCATTGATGATGATGATGATGATGATGATTCAGTTTGAAGATCTAACTTGATCTTCTTTTCTTTGTTGTTGTCCTTTGTGGAGGTGGCTTTTGTCGTTTTGTTCTTACCACTAGTTGTTTTCAAGAGATCCAATGACTTGGATTTGGTGGAAATGGAAGAAGTAGTAGAAGATTGGGTGGTACTAGATTTTGAGGAATTGGTGGAGGGTTTTAGTTTTGATGTGGAGTTTAGCTTCTTGATCTTAATGGTTGTGGAATTGAGTTTCTTGATCTTGAGATCATGAGTGTCGGTGAGGGTGGTTTTGGAACTAAGCTTGGTTTGGTTTTTGGTGGAAAGGTTATTAGCATTGGATTTGATGGTTTTGGTTTGGTTTTTAGAAGAAAGGTTGTTGGTGGTGTTGGGCTTGATTAACTTGGTGTTGTTTTTGGTGGATTTTTTCTTCAAGGGTTGCTTATACTCTTCCTCTATTTCACTCTCCAACTCCAACATTTTTCTTCTAATTATACTAGTACTAGTACTAGTACTAGACAACCTTTTCCTCTGAAATTGAGGTTCCGAGCAGGCGCTGAAACAAAGAGAAACAAAAAGCAACAAAACAACAAAGAGAAAGAGTACCTTTCTGAAACCAAGGTACATGAGTGGAGCCATTTGTGAAACCAAGGTAAGCTTAGCTTCCTTCAAGATCTAATAAAGGGCCAGGCGGTGAGATTAAAGATTATTGGCCCTTAGCCTACCCCTCAGAATTTATTTCAATTTGGAGAGAGAGAGCATAGTGGCTAGTGGGTTGTTATTATAGAGCAATGGAAGTGAATATGGTTTTATACTTCCACTCGATCTCAAATATAAACAAATAAAAATGTTTTATTAATAATCTCAAATATTGCGTATAAGCAAAATTTAACTAATTCTCTATTTTTAATACAATCATCCTTAAAATATTTCATAAAGTGATTGTATCATTTAATTTTTGTTTCATTCTCAATGCATATTTCCTAAAGTAGTTTATTTTTTATAAACTCAAAAAAATTAAATACACTCAACTAAATTTTCTTAAAAAATGTGAAATTAATTTTTTTGGCTTATATAAAAGGCCGAAGGGAATAGGTCTACTAGTCTATGAGGTCAAATAAGTGAAGGGAAGTGAATTGAGCAAGAGTGGAAGTGTTTACTACTCCCTCCTTAAGGATTGAAAATTACAAAAATTATTCCTTCCGTTCTTATTTATCTGTCATATTTTAAACAAAACACACCCTTTAAAAAATTTAATCATTACTCAGATTTTCAATATATTAATTATGTTTTTTTTTTTAACTTAATTATGTTTTTTTCCACTATACCTTTTTTCTCTCTATAATCATTAATTTTTCTCTACTACTTACATAAACCAAGACATATTAAATAGGAACAAATATGGAAAATAGCATTTATTACATTCTTGAAATCCTCAATTTGACAGATAAAAAGAAACAAAAAATCTCTCCAAAAAACGACAGATAATAAAGAACGGAGGGAGTAAAAATCAATCAGATATATATATTTAATATTTGTTTAACATATTAATAAATTATTGTATTAAATAATTAATTCAATGCATTTTATATTTATCAATCAATTACAATTTGCAATTTTTAAGTTTTTTATTAATTATTTTAGGCTTATTTATGGTTTTAGTCCATATAAGTTATTTTGATCGGGACTAGTTTTTAAATTTTCAAACATTTTGGTTTTGTTCCCTTCCATTAGTAAAAATTTGTTATTTGTTGATATGGTTATCGAAAATCCACATCAGCAGCCACATGGTGTGAGGTAGCGTCAAATAGGTGATGTGACATGGATGATTCAAGGCCATGAACTCAAAATTTTGCGTACGAGACCATTTTGCGTATCGGACCATTTTGCGTCCGTGGATTTGTATCATCCACGTCATATCACTTATTTGGAGTCACCACACAAACAAATAACGAATTTTTACTAATGGAAGGGACCAATACCAAAATATTTGAAAAATTAAGGACTAGTCCTAGTCAAAATAACTTCTAAAGACTAAAACCAAAACACGCTGAACTTTTTGGGACTAAAATCATAAATAAGGCATTATTTTAATTAAACTTTAGCTGACCATTTTTTTATCATTTTTATAAAACGGATACAATATTAGTAATTAATTATGGGGAAGGCTCCGGTGCATGGTTAATTAAACCATACATCGGTGCATGGTTTAATTTTTTTTTTCGTTTTCAAATTTTTTTAATACAGATTTATTCAGAATATTTTTTAACACAAGTTTGTATATAGATTTATTAGAATCTGTAAATTTTGAATACAGTTTTACTCAATACAGTTTTTTAAGAACACAGAGCAAAAAAAATAAATCCAAATTATAAAAATCACTTCATATCCGTAAAAAAGAAAACACATAGAATATTTTTCAATTGATTAAATTTTAAAAAAATAAATAAAAAACCCCAAAATAAAGACATGCACCGAATACATGCTATTTTTTTTTATGCAGAGGAGCCGTGGCCTTAATTATGAGAGTGGAAGGGTTGAAGAAGAGGAGAGACCCATCACATGTCGCATGGAGACAGTATAGATTACCCTGCATACGCGGTTTCAACTGTGGCCCACATCTTTTTATTCCGTTCAAATGCAATATATTTATTTTTTTTTTGGTTTACAAATGCAATATATTTAGAAGTTATTAAAAAAATAAAAAAAATTTATTATGAAACTCATAATGTAGTAACATGTATTTATGATTATTATTATTATTATTATTATTTTTTAATTTTAGGAACTCTTCGCACACTTGTAAATGAGATTCTTTGTTGTTTTTATTAAAGCAAATTATTTTGGTTTTCAAGATTGTGCTAATCAATCAATTTGATTTTTGAAATTAAAGAAATACGTCATTTGTTTCGTAAATTATGTTGTTTTAGTTTTTTTTATCGTCTTAATACAATATGCTAGTATATTGTTTTGAAAAATCAAATATTGTTTATACTTCTTTTTTCAATTATATCTTATTTGTTATATTCTTTTTTTCACCATTAATTTTTTCATCTTTCTTTTAGTCTCCAAAAATTCATTTTTACTCTAATCTCTCTTTAATGATTAAATAAGGATACTTTAATCAAAATATATCAAACTTTTATATCATTAAATAATTCTTTAATCTATGTATATAACCTTAATCAACATAATTTATGAAATGGGGGAGTAACATTTTAGTCACGAATATTGCATAACGTCGATCAAGCTAATCCTTAAAGCAAATTGTCATCATCACTTATCAACAGCATTGCCACGTGGTTTTTAACTCAACCAAAATGATATTATTGTTTTAGTTTAAGCTGAAAAAAACCATGAAGTAAAGAGATCCATAATTTTAAAAAAAAAATTTGATAATTTTCAAAAATTTATTATTTACTCAATGAAGTGATCGAAACTTACATACTGGACAATGTTATATATGTAGTTCAACTAGGAAATTTGATCAAAACCTAAGAAGTGAAACAAGTTTGGGTTTTGCTTGGGAACCCTATGAGATGAGAGGGTTTTGGTACCCTTTTAACATGGACCAATAAATATTTGTCATATGTTGTTCTTTGCCATATCAGCAGGGTATATTTTTTATTTATAAATTTTGCAATTTGATCCCTAAAATATTTAATTAAAATATTATATTTATTTGTAACTTGATTTACCCAAAATAGCCCTGATGTAATATTAATTTTTATATATCCAAAATACCCCCATTTTGATATTATTTTTCATATACCTAAAATAACCTTATTTTAATATTAATTTTGAAGTACCTAAAATGCCCTTAACTATTAATTACTTTTTCACTTGTATACCCTCCCATCACCCCAAAGTGTTTCACACTACCCTACCTGTAGCAATGACCAAATACCCTTCCCCTCCCTACCCCATGCGTTGCTATCATGGGATGTTGTGACACAGGCGGTGGGGACTCAGAAGCATCAGTGGGGGAATCCGCTGCAGCATCAAGAGACGAGGACAGTGTGTACGAGTCCAAGCCAAAGGAGGGTAAGGGATGAGGGTGGGTGATTGTGGTGGTTTGGTTATCACTGGAAGGAGAGGAGGAGATGGGTGGAGACTCGCGGTCATGGGTGAAGGAGGAAGGGGACGGGGGCAGGGAGGGAGAGTTATGGGTATGATCAGAGGAAGGGGAAACCGCTTGTGAAGAGGAAACGGGGGAGGAGGAGGATGAGACAGTGGAGACACGAGGCTGGATGGAAAAAGAGAGAGAGTGATGCGGCTGTAAAGAAGAAGAGGGTGAAGGAGAATGTTGCGGCTGTGAAGGAGAAGGGGAAGATGAGAGTGTGGTAGGGTTTGTATTGGACAAAGTGGGCCTAGAGGAGTGAGCAGTGGACAGAGGAAGAAGAGAAGAGTATTTGGTTATTGCTACAGGTAGGGTAATGTGAAAGACTTTGGGTTATGGGAGGGTATACAAGTGAAAAAGTAATTAATAGTTAAGGGCATTTTAGGTACTTCAAAATTAATATTAAAATAAGGTTATTTTAGGTATATGAAAAATAATATCAAAATGAGGGTATTTTGGGTATATAAAAATTAATATTACATCAAGGCTATTTTGGGTAAATCAAATTACAAATAAATATAATATTTTTAATTAAATATTTTAGGGATCAAAATGCAAAATTTATAAATAAAAAATATACTCCGCTGACATGGCAAAGAACAACACATGGCAAATATCCATTGATCTATGTCAAAAGGGTACCAAAACTCTTTCATCTCATAAGGTTCAGAAGTAAAATCCAACAAGTTTTACATTGAAAAAGAATAAATGATGTTCTGACTTATTTTTTTTTTACAAAAACCTTGAGTGATAAACTATAATAGATCAAAGAATAAAAAAAAAAAGTGAGCATTCTCAATGAAACATTCGTATCAAAGTCAAAAACCAAAATATTCCCTCCGGTCCATATTATAAGCACCCTTTCTCTCTCACAAAAAATGTGCTTATAATATGGACCGGAGGGAGTATCATTTATTTAACATTAGAGACTAAAATAAAAGAATTACAAAGTCATTGATTAAAGTATTTTTTTTTAAAACTAAAACCATCACAATTTCATTTCAATTGAGTTAACGCACACTTGGCAACGCCATTAACATATGATGAGGGCAGTTTGCTTTAGACTTTAGAGAATAATACAATTGACATTGTGCAATTTTAAGTATTAAAATACTACTCTCTTTGTCCGTAAAGTTAATAAAAAAACAAAAAAATTTTGTTCCAAAATAAAATTAAGGTAGTAAAAAAAAAATTGAAAGTTGCATACTATATTTTATTTTATGATTAGTTAATTAAGGAAATATGCATTAAATAATTATTTTGATAATTGTTTGTTTTTATAGATAATGCATTAAAAGCAAGCTATCTTATTTTTGTCGACTTTTTTAAATTTTACTAATTTTATAGGATAAATGGAGTATTTTTAAGGAAAATGATCATTTACTCATTTTCATTATAAAGAAAAAAAATTTACTTATTATCCAAAAAAAAAAATTTACTTCACCCTTAGAACGGTAGAGAAAAAACCTAAAATAGACGAATTCTATTGAAAAATTACAAGAAAGCCTGTTGACTTTTGAATGCGTCAATCTATGAAAAAAAGAAAAAAAAAAACCATTGCTTACTTCATGTAGTGGCTTATTACCATACTTCTAAGGAAAATTGGTTTCTACTTTCTAATGATTTTTACTGGTACGTAGTATCATAAGAAATTATACGTATTTTCTTACACAAAATTTTTCTTATATTTCCATATATATTTCATATTTTTTTTATGGATCTTGCTTTAGGACACTTGTTAAGATTCTTAGAAATAGAAAAAGTATTATAAATAAACATTATTCTATATCTCGAAAATAAAAAAAAAAGAATTTTCGATAACATTTCACTATATTTGACTTACTAACAAGTATACTAAGAGCACTTGTTAGTACTTGCTTTTTTTTATTTATTTATTTCTTATCATATCATTAATCATTTCTTTTTTTTTCCTTCCCAATATACCATCTACACCTTCAATTAAAATGTAGGAATATTATTTTTTTTCAAAAATAAGTTAAAAAAAAAAGTGAACTTAAATTTGGTGTAAAAACCATTAATTTTCAATGGGGTTTTCTAATAGATGTATGCCATTGTACTTGTTAAGAATATCTAAATGAATAAATGTGTATAAAAAAATATTTAAAAATTTCATATCACAAGACATTAAATAATCATTAGTAACTTTTTTAAGATTTCTTAATAGGTTTTGCTAAGATTTTTATAATAGGTAAAAAATATCACAAGTCTTTATTTTTATTTTTCGAAAATAATAAAATCTACATTTTTGAAAAACTTTTTATTATTTTTGATTTTTTAACAAATGTTCTTGCATTTTAATTTCTTAGTATGTGTATTAGGCATATATTAGAAAAATCATTTTCAATATATATTACTCCCTCCGGTCCTTATTATAAGCACCCTTTTGTGAGAGAGAAATGTGGCTTATAATAAGGATCGGAGGAAGTAATAAATACGTGTGCAGTTTAGACGGAATTAAAAAAATTGTATATTGAAGATTTCAATCGAGAATTTATCCTTATATATATATGTGTGCATGGCATTACTTTTTTTATGCCAACAAATAATTCCAATTCAATGAGTTCAGACTATGACTTTTGTAGATCAAGAATTTCAATTAGTTTGGTACACAAGTGACAGCTGACAAGGAAGTGTAACGTGATCCGCCCGCTGTAGCCCACAAAGTAGGAAGGGAGAACTCCAAACTCTTTTTAATTTGAAGTAATTATACGAAAAATATTCTCTACTTTCGTAAATTTCCAAAATGATTTTTCTTAAGGTTTTCTAGTATGTATTCTATAGGCACATTAAAAAAAACACTCATTACATATAGGATTGTATTAGAATTTGATGCATTTATACAATTTATGTACAATAATAATATAAACTATCTATAATTAATTTCTTAAAATATACTTTAAAACATACATTAAAAAAAATAAACATTATATATCTTGTTAGAAAGTGCTTAAAAACCAGAGAAGGAAAGATGCATGTATAAACTATAAAGTGATGAGGCACGTGTCCATACAAAATTTCAGAAAAAATCTAAGCTATACATACAGAGTACAGTATATCATTATCCCTTAAATAAATATAAATGATTACTATAAGCCTTTGTCATATACTATACTCCTTTCATTCAAATTTATTTATTGTTTCAAGAATTTTACGTGAAGTAGGGAAGTCTTTAATACTTCAATTTTTTAAAAAATATATATAATTTTAAAAAAATATATAAAATAATTTTATTATAATATCTCCGCATGATATTAATTATCACTCATTTCATATATTTCAAATTTCAAAATGTTAAAAAATTAAATTAAATTTGAAAAAAAAATTAAGTAATACATCCTTAAATTCCTAACATAAAAAATAATTTGGAATAAATAAAAAATATAAAGTACATTTATTTTTATATAAGCCCAAATTCAAAACCCATCACAATACGTGAGTTCACCTTATTTTGCCTCTGTGTTTTGTGTGCGTCAAGGATATCCTGTTATTGAAGACTGATTTTTTTTATTTTTTTTTAGAGTTAAAGATCACTGAAATGAGTTTTGTTTCTATTTAAAAAAATCTTTTTCATACCAACCTTTGATATCATGTTTAAGAAATTCAATCATCTACCAACTGTGCAGAACCTTGTCGATTTTTGGCTATATCTTACTTAATTAAATTACTAGAAAATTCAATCACATTACTTTGTTAATTAAATTACTCACAAATCACGACCAACAATCACAACATTTATAAGTTGTTATGTGATTAAATTTTTGGTTTCTTTTAACGAGAATAAAAATTTAGAAATGGATAAGTTTTATTGAAAAGTGATACATTGAAAGAATAAAAATAACTTATATTTAATTTTTAAATAAAATGTGTTCAGTTTTGAGTTTTTATCATCAATACTAAAGACTGAGGCTAAAAAATTCTTAATTTTTTAGTATTAAATGCACCTTGTATTTACAACCAGTATTATTATGTTTGGTTAAGAAAATACAGTATATAAATTCTAGGAAAAAACAGTATTATATTGTGCCACTTGTTAAAAAATTAGATATGGTTTAAAAGCATTGTAAAGTGTATTAGTTTTTTAAATTCTCGAGAGAAGAAAAGATTGAGATTTGTGATATTTTTTTTTTATTTTTAGAAAACTTAACAAATTTCCTTAAAACACTTGTTAGCAAAACCTTCTTAATTATATTTTTGAAAATGTTAAAAATGTTATTGGGACCATATGTTTAAAATAATTATTCCCTCCGGCTCACAATCATGGTAAAATATATATATATATATATATAATTAATAAAAAAACTTAAAACTTGTAAATTGTGAATTATGATTGGTTAATTAATGCAAAATGCATTGAATTAGTTATTTGATAATTGGGTAATGAGCAAGATGGATCATTAAATACATGTCTCCTTAACTTTTTAACTTTTGCAATTTTTTACTCCCTTCATCCCTAATTAAATATAAGACACTTGTCCGCGTAAAACATCCCAGTTGGTGGCTGCAGAGACACTTAGGATTTTCCCTTCCTCAGGTCATGGTTTCTAGTCCCAGACCTCTCATGTAAACCAAAAAAAAAATAAATAAATATAAGACACTTTTGAGACTTTTATTTTGTCCATAATTATAAGATCTTATATTAATTTTCAATGATAATTAATTACTTATTTTCAAAAACATCTTTATAGTTTTGAGAATACATATCAAATATTCACATTTTTAATATCATTAATTAAATTAATCACCTTACCTATAAAAAAAGTCTTATATATAAAGACGGATGAAGTATCATCTTTGTAACTTGTGGGAAGGAGGGAGTAAAAGATAGTAGTATGATTTTTCATGAGAGATGGTGTGTTTATTAAAAAGAAAAATGTTAAATTTAGATTTTCAATATTCAGTTTTTTTTTATTCTTTAAAATGTGTCCTTCTTCCACTCTTAATACAATGATTATATTTTAATTTAATGCTATAAATAAGATGATTTTCTTACCCCTAATTTTTACTATAGTTTTCTGTAACTTTTTACTATATTTACTTTGTTAACAATTGATTTTTTTAAAGGAAAATATGTAATTCATTCCATAACAAAAAATAGTACAAGTAGATTCAACAGGACAATAACAAAACACATATTTTTCATACAATAAAGATTGCTAAAGAAGACTAGATACTCAGCCATAACAGCAAACTCCCTGTGGATCAGGATCATCATCAACATTCAGCTTCGAAGTCTAACAAGAGATTCAACAACCTTTGTTTCCAAGATAACTATCTCATCAATGCCGGAAGTAAGCACAGTTCGGCGACAAAGAATCTCAGATATGAGGAGGTAGAGTCATTGGACAGAGGAGAAGACATAGATCTGGAAGGGAAAAGTTGTCCCGAATATCAGTCTTCTAGTTATTGGAGAAGATAGGAAGGTCATCAAATCTGGACAAACAAAAAGCCTTCCCACGCTAAAACACACAAAAACAAAACCCAGATGAAACTGGGACAAGAAAAACCACACCACTTGCACGAAGGCAAAATTTATTTATTTAACCCAGATATAACTGGGAGAGAAAAATCTCACACACCAACCAAATGAAGGAAAGAAGAGAAGAAGATTGAGGAAGAGAGAAGGCCGAGCCTGTCTCTCCTCAAATTAGGATTCCTTTGGCACAGTTTTTTATTTGATTAATGGTATCTGACTTTCTTAATCTGTTAACAATTGATTTAAGATGACTTGTTATCGATTATTTTTAATTATTATAGTTGATTTACCTGATGTTGGCAATAATAATGGTTTTGGTCTATGTCTATCTAAGAAAAAGTTATGGTGTAGCCGGTAAAATTATATTATAAATTTTTTTACTTGTGATTATAATTTGTTTATGTTTGTTTTTTTAGCTGAAAAATGACTTTAAGCTGATCTGCATTATTTTTGTTTAAATAAGGTAAAGAAGATTATTTTTACTGAATAAATCACTAAACACGATATAGAGTGATAAGGGGGTATTTATTGTTATTGGAGTGATAAAGGTGGAATAGAAAAATTACATGGATCTCAAAAAATAATTTTACAAAAATAATATACAATACCTATGAGGAAGATGTTAGATTTTGATTATTTTCTGAATAATACAATCTAAAATTATTATCTGCATCAGCAACCAAACACATTATATTATTGTTATTTTTTTTTTAAAAAAAAACTAGAAAACAATCTTAATAAAAAAAACAAAGATCCCCTTAATCCTCAATTCTGGTATATGTAAAAAGCATCATCCCGAAGAATACTCCCTCGTGTATTATACTCATATAAACCCTTAATACAAGTTTATTTTCAATTTCTACTACAATTAGTTACTTATTTTTCACAAACACGCTTATTTATTCAATATTTTTTAAATTTTCACTAATAATTGTAGGGATTCTTTTAAAAAACTATACTAAATATTTACATTTTTAATACCACTAACAATACTAACTAAATAATGTAAAAATTAGTAAAAAAAAAACTTATAATAAGAGTCAAAGGGAGTAGTTCACTCTACGAAAGCACTTTTCAAAAAGATTAATCATCCTGTTCACTTCCGTAAATACTTGGAGAAAGGAAAAAAACTACTTCATTCCTTTTATAAATCATGTATTTTTAATCATTTTATCTTGTCTTATATATTACGTATTTTTAGAATCTCGATATTTATTTATATTATTTTTTCAATCATACTTTTATTTATCACATCCTCTTTTTCTTCATCACTTATTTTTCTCTCTTTTTTTAATATACTTATTATATTTTTTTATTATTAAATAAAATTAATACAACCAAAATATATCAAATTCTTAGGTTATTTATTTATTTATTTATTAATTTATATACAATGATTAAAATAACATATCTCATGGAATTGAAAGAGCACTGGTAGGAGAGTTGATTTGGATTTTCCAGTTTGCGATTTGCAGAGAGTGATGTGCCATTAAATCTAATAAATGCTTCCACTGGAGAAAAAGAAAAGGGCTGGGGAAGGGCAGGAACGTATCTCGATAATGGTAATTTGCATTTAAACAATGGTCAAATTAAGCACTACAGCTGCCTAACTGACATTGCTTTTGTTAGAGATCCTCTCGAGTTGTAGATTCAGATTGATATAAATGTAAGTGTCTTCGATCCTGTCATCAATTAGGCAGAGATCAATTAGTGGCTTTTTTTTAATCAAATTTTTTTACTTCCTCGGTTTCACAATATTTGACCTTTTAGGTTTGGATACACAAATTAAGAAAGTGTTAATTATTGTAAGTATTATGTATAGTTTATCTAAAATATCCCTATTTAATCCTTATTGAAAATTGTAATAGTATTTAATTTTTATTAGTATGTGTGTCCATTAATTAATGTACAGTGGTTTAGAGATGAGAGAGATGATAAAAGTAGAATTAATGAGGAGTAAGGGAAATGATTGAATGAAAGGTTAATATTGAAAAAAAAATATGTTTGTGTATTAAAAATATAAAAGGCCAAACATTATGAAACAAGAAAAAAAGACTAAAAAGCCAAATACTGTGAAACGGAGGAGTATCAATCAGTGGCTTTGTTTCTTAAAACATCCTGCCCACGGACACCACACATTACTCTATATATGTCACTATGTGAGCAGTGTTGATATCCTAAGTTCAACAACGGATGAAAATTTCATCTTAACAAGCTACTCCTTCCTATCTTTAATATTAAAAAATATATATATATTTATCTTAATTTCATGTATAAAAAAATTACTATAACTAATATTTTATTCTCGTTACAATTTTTTTTTAAATATTTGTATAAAGTAATTGTCTTGTTCAATTTCTGTTTTATTTTCATATAAATTTTCTAAAATAATTCTATTTTTTATGAATTAAAAAAAATCAGATGTACTCAACTAACTTTCTCCGAATAATACTTTGCACGATAATTCCCAAGTGATGTCTTCAAAATTTTATTCTTTTCAGCCTCCTCTATGGCTTAGCGAAAGGATCTTCTAGCATACTTAGTAATCTCAGCGCCAACTTTCTAGAGCAAGCTTGCAAACATGAGTTAGAGGGTTACCTATGTTAAATCTTCTACTACTTGTTGACTCAGGAGAGATTGAGACTTTGGTTACACCTCCTTCAAATCCCAACGATATGAGAACCAGTAACTGCCAACATGCTTCAGGTTTACCCTTTGGCTTTGTTGTAGCATCTTGGCACTTTCATATGTTCTTCGTTCGAATTTACAGTTTCATCATCTATTCTAAACAATATTTCAACCGAAGAACATGATCTTGTTGAATCAAGAGGTTTTGATGAAGACAAAGAAATCATGAGATCGGTTCTCGGCCAATGTTTGATGAAGACAAATATATTCGCTCAGTATGATGTATCATCTCGGCCATTGATGAAGCAAGATATATCAGCTCGGTATGTTGACCTTGGATCTCGACAATGATGGAGACAAATGAATCCGATCAGTGTAATGACGAAGTCAAAATTTCTAGATGAGCTCGGTGTTCACATTGTTCTCGGCACCTTGCTCGAAAGGCTAAAGATCGGATTGTTGTGTTGATGAAATCGGAACAGCTCAGCTTAAGCTCGGATGTGCTAGGATCGAATCGATCCGAGCTCTTGCTTAGTGCAAAGTTGTCGACGAAAGATCAGCTCGACCAGCTTAGATCAGATCCGTCATTCAAGTCCCTAGCTCGAACAAATGTCAAGCTTGGCAATACTGTTCATCTTCTTCAACAATCAGCAGCACGGCGCCGCTCACACCATTCTTCGTTCTGTACCTGTTTTACTTTACTGAGTGTGGGTGGTAAACTTGGTTTTTAACTCAAAGCACCTATCTTTCACTAAGTTTGAATTTCAAATTTGAGTTTTAAATCAACGGTGAAAAAGGAATTGATTGGAACGTTGCTTTAAATTGGAAATATCTGGAATTATCCGTTGGAAAGGACATAAGTGTCCCAGAATATCTTTCCTCTTTTTCGTACTACCTGTGCTCTGGGAATCAGTATAAAAGGCGTGATTTTTCTTCTCCAAAGGCAGACATTGGGATACAAAAGAAAAGCACAAGAAAGAAGAAGAAAAACACAGAACAGAGAACGATAAGAGCTAGAGAGAGAAACTGTTGCTTTTTGAAAACCAAGCTTTAATCGTTCTCTGCCAATCCTTTATGAACCGTATACTCATCTGTTCTTCAAACTTTCAGAATCATACGCATTTGAGTTTTCGGGTTGGAGCCATTGTTTCTTCAAGCTTACTGTAAATCGAAGCAAGGAAAGAGTTCTTGAAGGTTTCAAGGAACTCAATCCAGTTCGGTGAAGGTTTCATCGACAGAAGTGCTGAAGAGGTTCTTCAGCCATCAATTCAAGTTGAGGTAGATTTCAAGAGTTTGGTACACTCTTGAAAGGGTTAGGTTGAGTGAGGTTCAGTTGTAATTCATGTTGTAACCGTTTGAATTGATTTGAGTAAAAGGCTCCCTAAGGTTTTAGGGGGGGATTGGACGTAGCTCACAAGGTTTGTGAGTGAACCAGTATAAAAACTGTTGTGTCTCTCTTCTTTACCACTTTATGTTTTTGATCGAGAATTTTTAATTGGTTTTGTTTAACTCTTGTTTGCTCGAATACTGCTTGCATCAAACCGCTGCAAATCTGATCTTTATGTGGCGCAGCTCAGATAATCGGTGGTCGTCTTAGATAACCGATTATCAGATTCTGCTCGGCCCAAAGTCAGCTATTTTATTTTTAACAGCAAGCATTATCCGATCGATTTCAATTTTATTCGAAAAATTGGTACTATCGCTTCCAACTACTATTCACCCCCCTCTAGTAGATTGTTAGGCCGCTTGTTGGTTTCCAACAGATCTGTCATACTTGACTTCCGAACGTCAACAAAATAGCAGAAGGCTGCTTGAGGAAAACGTTGTTAAAACCTTCTTCCTCAAGCAGGGCTCATAATCTCCCCCACCTGTCTTTCTTAACTCTGGCTTTTGGTATTTGCTCCATTGGAATTTTATCACCTCTTTCCAAAACTCACACCTGCATTTGGTTCGACAACTATAAGAAACCATGATGGCCTCAATTTTGTGTAAATTTGCAATGGACTTGACTCCTTTTCATATAGGCAAGCTGCTACGTCATTTGGTGTACACCATCATTAATAAATCTTTGTTTTGTCCAATGAGGTGATTGTACCATTAAAGCCATAAGCTAGTTTTCTGATTGCCTCGAGACTTTCAACCATCATTACTGCGTATCTTCGTCAAAACTTGGCGATTCGACACTGACATAATTTTGACTATTCACTTGCCCAAAACTTCATCTTCAACGTCACAATCAAGTCAAATCTAACATTTTCCCGTCAAAATTTATTTCGACACCAACAGAAAGGAGAGAGTGTCGCGTGCGAACCCTTGAATTTCTAAGTTGAAGGAGCGATTTGCGACAATTAAAGTACCGACACAAATATTAATAAAAAAACATATCATCGACGACAGTTTGAGTGACTCTCGTAAATTCCTGACCACAAATCACCTGTTTTCTTGTGGTGAAAAAAATTAAATGTTTAATATTTTAATTGATAATATAATTAGTTTTCTAATGTCTTTTATATATTCTTTGATTTCTTGTGCAAACCCAACAATAGATATTTTTAACTTCAGTTTTTAATGTTGTAGATAAAATATTTAAAATAAGGGAATCTATTAAAATTAAAAGCATAAAATTTTGATCTATTTCATGCATTGTCTTAAAAGAAAAACTATCCATTTTAAGTACAAAGGAAAGAAGTGCACCAAAACTCCATGATACAGTATTGAAATCAAAGTGTCGGATTAACATTTAACAAAAATAATTGATAAACCTACAAAATTAATCTACAAATAGACCTATTCTAAAAATAAAATGGCAAGTATCACTTACTTACTATTGATTGATTAACATGTAATACTTGTCATTTTCTTATGGTACAAGGCATAATTGATTTTGTAGGCCTATTATTTAAGATTCCTTTTGCAGTAGACTGAACACAAAAATGAATTCCATTTTCCTTAAATTATTTGTTTGTACTGACACAGATTTTGACTTCAATGTGTTTGTCTGTTTTAATTCTTGCATCGGATAGTAGGTGAAGTTTTTTAATACAATAAACTCAACACGCATAAGATTTTACCAATACTAAAAATAAACAATATACTCCCTCGGATTCTGTATTTTTTTTTTTAAAAAAAACTTAAACATGAAATTGGTCCAAATAAATATTGATATTTTTGAAATCAGTCCCTAATTTTTTTCCCTACTTTTTTGTTTCTTTTTAGTTTTGATCTCTGCTATCAATTATGGTTTAAGATAATGCAAATATAGTTTTGATTTTAGTTCCCATACTTTTACTGTTTGGAGGTTTTGGCCTCTACTTTCCTTTTCATTTTGGTTTTGATCCTTGTTTTTCGTTTTGTTTTCGCTTTGATCCCTGTCTCGTCAGGCCAATTCAAGATTTTTTTTAATCTAAAGTTAACGGCAAAGACCAAAACAAAAATTACACTGAAAAACAGGAACCAAAATAAAAAAAATAAAATAAAATGTAGGGAATATTTTCAGATATGTCAATATTTATAAGGATCAATTTACTCCACACATATTAAGAAAGTTAGTTAAATGTATTTAATTTTCTAAAATTCATAAAAAAAATACTCTCTCCGGTCCTATTTATAAAATCCTTTTGTGGTTTTTATTTTGATCCTATTTATAAGACTTCATTTCAATTTTTAATAGCATTTAATTACTTCTTTTCACAAACACCCATATTAAGTCAATACTTTTTAAATTTCCAATAATAATTACAAGATTAATTTTGAAAAACTATATCAAATTTTCACATTTTCAATACCACTAACAAATAAATTTAATCATTTTCCTTGATGAGAGTGAAAAACTCCAAAAGGGTCTTATAAATAGGACCGGAGGGAGTAGAATTCATTTAGAAAAATTGTATTAGAAATGAAGCAAAAATTAAATGAGAGAACCACTTTCTAAGAATATTTTAGGATTAATTGTATTGAAAATAGTTAGAAAGTTAGTTAACTTTTTCTTATATTTGATATCAAGTTAAGTATGTCTTTTTTTTTCTTATATGGAAGGTCGGATAGAGTATATGCGAGTTATAGTAGCATAAGATGATTGATATGTTATAAGAGCATTCATATTGGTGTATAAGTGTTCTCTCCTTAAAGGCTTCATTGCATATTTGGTCCTTTATCTTTTTTTTAGATTCAGTTTGGTCCTTTATCTTTTTTTTTGGAATTATTTGGTCCTTTATCTTTTCCCACAATTACACTTATATCCTTCTGTTACCAATCGTTATTAAATTAACGAAGAAGTAAAACGACGTCGTTTAGGGCATAAGTAAAACGACGCCGTTTCATAGCTAACCCTAAAACGTCATCGTTTTCGGATTTGGAGGGAAACACTGAATAGTGAAGAAGCCGAAGGGATTAAGTCGAAGCTGAGAGTTTAAGCTGAGAGTCCAAGCTGAGAGTCTTTTCTTCGAGCTGAAGGTGAAGGAAATTTAGAACGATCTTCTCTTGTTCATCGTTCGTGGGTGTGAGTTCTTCTCTGAAGGTTGAAGGGAGTTCATCGTTCGTGTTGAAGGTCAAGACACTTACTAACAGGTATGTATTCTTGTGTAGCTTGTTCATCGTTCGTTCGTGCGATTGAAATGTGCGATTGAAATGTGCGATTGAAATGTGCGATTGATGTTATGTATATAAATGGTTTAGGTTAGCTCATTATCTTTGAGATGTATTCTAGAAATGGTTTAGGGTTTGATTGAATACATGTTTTATTATACGTTTGAACAGTGATCTTGGACCACAATGGCTGGTTATTTTCATGTCATGTGCATCATGGAGGGCGTTTTAGAAGTGGTAGAGGTGATTATGTTGGAAAGGTGTGTACATTGCAATGTGACCCAGACAAGTGGTCTTACTGGGAGATTTTGGACATTCTGAAGGAGGAACTGAGATATATTGATATTGAGAGCTTGTGGTTTTATAATAGTAATGAAGATCATCCTAGTGGTTTGACTGAGATAAAGGATGATAAGGGAGCAAAAGAAATGATTAATATAGCACGTGTGGATGGATATGCAGAGTTGTTTGTCATTCATAAAGTGTCACAGCCTTTTATAGACTTGGGCAATGATGATGAGGGTGGGCCTGCAGAAGGTGTTGGTGTTGGTAAAAGTGTTGATGCAGGGGGTGTTGGTGTGGGTCAATATGTTGATGCAGGGGGTGTTGGGTTGGGTCAAACTGTTAGTGCAGAGGGTGTTGGGTTGAATCAGGGAATGAGTGAGGGTGTTGGGCCTGGTTTGTGTAAGGGTGTTGGGCCTGGGAATAGGTCTGATGAAGAAAGTGAGAGTAGTGAAGATGATGACAGCCAAGATGAAGATGTAGTCATTACTGATGATAGTGAGACAACTGAGACTGATGATGATGATTTAACTGATGAAGAGAATGAAAACAATGGAGGTAACAGTGATGATAGTGCTTTGAACATCAGGTTCCATGATTATGAAGAGGAACAATATTTAAAATATGGGTTTGATGGAGTAAATGTGGAGTGTTTTTGCCATGCATTTGAGCCAGTAAATGGTGATGACTATGCAGAGGTGGATTTTCCTAATGCAACCGAGCCTGTTCAAACTGAAGCTGGAACTGAAGCACCAAGATCAGCTTCTATTGAAGTTGCTGGTGAACCTGAAATCCAAGCAAAGAAGAGAGGAAGACCAAAAAGGAATCCAACAGCATCGGTGAAGGACAAAAACAGTGAAGTGAAAGCACCAAAGAAGAGAGGCAGACCAAAAAAATCATCACAGCCAGCTCCTAATACAAGTTTGGTGAACTTTGATGAGAGTCAACACTCTGGAAATGACTCTCTAACTGAGTCTCATGGTGCTGCTGCTGCAAACCTTGATGATCCACATGTTTTATCATATGGTGAATATGGCAGTGAAGAGCTACACAGTGGAGGAGACTCAGATGAGGACAATGTGGTCAAGCGTAGGAAGCTCCCAACATTCCAGATGCCTAAGAAAATGACAGACTATAAATGGGATGTGGGGACATATTTTGAGTCCAAGCAGTCATTCAAGGATGCCATCACTACCTATGCTATTCACTCTGGGAGAGATTTGAAGATTCTGAAGAATGACAAGATTAGATTGAGAGTTAGATGCAAAGATGGGTGTCCTTGGTTAGCATATTGTTTTAAGCTACCAAAGGAAGAGACATGGCAGCTAAGGAAATTAGTTGATGAACATACATGCAGCAGGGAACACAAGGTGAATTTGCTGAGAGCCAAATGGCTTAGCTCAAGGATTCAAAACTCCCTTAGAGAAAACCCAAAGCTTAAGGTTGAAACAATTAGAGAGAGGGCTAAAAAGAAGTGGAATATTGGAATAAGCAAGTCACAAGCATTAAGGGCTAGGAATGAAGCAAAGGAGCTAGTTGAAGGCTCATTCAGAGAACAATATACTAGGATCTATGATTACTGCCATGAATTATTGAGATCTAATCCTGGTTCAACTGTGAAGCTTAAAGTTGAGGGTTATAGGGGTGATGAACCTGACTTGGAGCAGCCTAGTCCTGGAACAATGCTGCCTATGTTCCAAAGACTCTACATATGCTTGAAAGCATGCAAGGATAGTTTTTTCAGATGCAGACCTGTAATTGGGTTAGATGGGTGCTTTTTAAAGGGTATATACGGTGGGCAGCTCCTATGTGCAATTGGGGTGGATCCAAATGACCAAATGTTTCCTATTGCTTAAGCTGTGGTTGAGGTGGAGAACACTGACACATGGACATGGTTCATTGATCTCTTGATCAATGACCATGGGGGACAACCAGAATGCATGACTTACACATTTATCTCAGATAGGCAAAAGGTACTATTTATTTCGGTCTTTTATCTAATTTTTCACATTCATTTTGATCTTTTATTTTATATTGATAGTTTCGGTTTGGTCCTTTATTTCATCTAGATAGTTTCAGTTTGGTCCTTTATTTAATCTTGATAGTTTCAGTGTGGTCCTGCATTTAATACCTTTGGAATCTGTTTGATCTTTTACAATTTCACAACCTTTTGTGCAGGGATTGATGAATGCAATTGATAATTTTCTGCCACGTGTGGACCAGAGGTTTTGTGTAAGGCACATGTACAACAACTTTAGAAAGGAATATCCAGGTAAAAAGCTGAAGCACATGATGTGGAGAGCTGCAAAGGCTACATATGCCAGAGCTTGGGAGAGAGAGATGAAAGAAATAAAAAATGAGAATGAGGGAGCTTTCAGGTGGCTTATCAAAGAGTCACCAAGATTCTGGAGCAAGTCTTATTTCACATTCAATCCCAAGTGTGACATGTTACTAAATAACATGGCTGAAGCTTTCAACAGTGTGATAGTTGGAGCTAGACACAAGCCAATAATTACTTGTCTGGAAGAGATAAGGATGTACTTGATGGATAGGTGGGCCAAAAATAGGTTGAAGATTGTTGCATATAAAGGTAGCATTTTACCAAAGATTAGAAAAAGGCTACAAAAGGAGGCTGAATATACTAACAATTGGATGACAAGGTAAGTATTGATGTTGCACTTTATTTGTTCATTGTTTGATATGTTATGTGATGTTGTGAATATTGATGTGCATTGTATGTGTGTTTTGTTTTATGTAGATGGGCTGGAAATGAGCTCTATCAGGTGAGCTATGTTGGTGATCCCACCACATCCTATACTGTTAATCTGGATGACAGGAACTGCACATGTAGGAAGTGGAATTTGACAGGCATACCATGTTGTCATGCCATTGCATGCATGAATTCTAGGAGCAAGAATCCAGAAGACTATATTCCTGTTTACTACAGGAAGGAGGCATATGCAGCATGTTATGAGCCAATAATTCATCCAACAGTTGGTGCAAAACAATGGGCAAGAACAAGTTACCCAGATGTGCAGCCACCACCTTACAAAAAGCAACCTGGAAGGCCAAATAAGAAAAGGACCAAGGAAGCTGGTGAGGTCAAGAGGAATGCTTCTGAGATGACAAGAAAAGGATTGATTGGAAGGTGTAGTAGGTGTAGATCTCAGGGGCATAACAGGAGCACTTGTCCACTTCCACCACCACCACCACCACCACCAAGCCAAAAAGATGAATCTGCCACTCAAACCCAACCTACAAGTCAAACCCAACCTACAGGTCAAACCCAACCTACAGGTCAAACCCTACCTACAACTGAAACCCAACCTAAGAAAAGGGGAAGACCAAAGAAAGTTGTTACTGAATGTGCAAGTCAACCTGTTGGTGTTGGTGCAGAAGTTCCGAGCCAACCCCCACCAAATCAACCTATTTCTCACAGCCAACCACTATCAAATCAACCATATTCTCAAGCACCAGGTGGGAAAAAAAGAGGAAGACCAATTTCAGCATCTGGTGCACCAAAACCAGCACCAGTTTCAGCATCTGGTGCACCAATACAAGCACCAGCTTCAGCATCTGCTTCAGCACTAGCTTCAGCGTCTGCTTCAGCACTAGCTTTAGCATCTGGTGCACCAAAACCAGGACAAGTTTCAGCATCTGGTGCACCAAAACTAGCACCAGCCTTTCGTGCACCAAGAGCAGCACCTGCTTCATCCTCTGGTGCACCAAGAGTAGCACCAAGACCAACAACTACAGCACCAGTATCTAGTGCTACTCGTTCACATGCTCTGGTTGATGCAAACAAGAGACAAAAACTGCCAACAGTGAGAGGCAGGGGCGGGAGCAACATATGGAGGATTTGAAGGCTTTTGTTCTTATGTGTTGAATTTGGTTGTTCTACTTTAATGAGCTTATGACTCTATTTTGCTAATGACTCTGTTTTGATATGTAATGACTATGTTTTGGTTTGTAATGAGCTAATGACTCTATTTTGGTGTGTAATGAGCTATAGACTCTGTTTTGGTTTGTAATGAGCTAATGACTCTGTTTTGGTTTGTAATGAGCTAATGACTCTATTTTGGTATGTAATGAGCTAATGACTCTATTTTGCTATGTAATGAGCTAATGACAGTATATTATCAAGGTTTTGTTATCAAGGTTTTATGAGCTTATGACTCTGTTATCAGTATGTTATCAAGGATTTATATTCAATTTGTTTTGAATGCTGAAGGAACAAAGAAAACATGAAAGTGAAACTACAAAGTTAAGTAATTTCATTAATCAAAGTGAAACTTCATTACATAAACAACAACACATTTCTCATCCTTACTTCAAGTACATCTTGTTGCTATGTCCTTTCTCTGTTCCTATTGCCCAAAAAAATAAAAAAAAACCAGAAAAATTACATTCACTCCAAAACTAACAAATGTGGTTAACTTAAAAAACTCCAAATTTTTCTGCTCTCGATCAACGATGTTTGCAGCTTCGCAATGTTTCTTCTTTGTCTCGTGATGACAACATCTCTTTCATCATAGGCAAACACTTCATCTTCTTTGTGCCACTGAAAAAACCCACATCCAGCATTCTCACCTTCCTTCAAAGAAAAGGAAAAAAATATCTGAAAAGAGGTAAACATCACAAAATTAAAAGGAAATCAGGTAATGGAAAGCAAAATGAACCTTGTAGAACCTGCACCCCCAAAACTTCAAACCCTTGTTTGCAGTCTTCTTCTTCACTGTGCGAAGAACAGCATAGTCCATACAGCCACAAATCGGAGCTCCAACTCCACTAGCAGTCCCAAACGAAGACGAAGACTCCATGTGAGATTCGCGATTTCTAATGGATCGTGAACTAGAAGACATTCTTCAGTTTGAGAGAAGAATTGGGGGAAAAGGGGTAACTTGAACCCTAGATTCAATGAGCTCTTATTAAGCTATCTTCAACGAAAACGATGACGTTTTAGGGTTAGCTATGAAACGGCGTCGTTTTACTTATGCCCTAAACGACGTCGTTTTACTTCTCCGTTAATTTAATAACGATTGGTAACGGAAGGATATAAGTGTAATTGTGGGAAAAGATAAAGGACCAAATAATTCCAAAAAAAAGATAAAGGACCAAATTGAATCTAAAAAATAAGATAAATGACCAAATATGCAATTAAGCCCTCCTTAAATGGTCTCCAAGCATTATTTTATTATTTTTCACATTTTTATGTACCTTAGAAACAACTATCATATTTTCTCTCTCCCATGAATTAACCTTTGTCTTTAAAATAGGTTTCACATGTTATCGCATACTTTTAATATTTTATTATAAATGAAAACCACCACCAATTAACTATATTTTTCTATCAAAAACTATAACTATAATTTAAAACACTCTTATGCTCTAACAACTACTTTTTAAAAATAAAAAATTACTAATGACATAAATAAATATCACAATAAATTGGAAAACATTAAACATAAATTCAAAATGGATTAAAAATAAGGTAAAGGTGTGTTACAAATTCCAAAAAAAATAAAAAAATACATTAAAGATAAGATAAAAATCACTCTCATTCCTTGTGGGATATTGGGCCTCTCAAGGCTATTCACTCTCATTTTTGGTCAAATCCCTCATTGTTACTCTCACTCACTCCCTTTGCCCTTCTATCCCCAAACACTCAGAAGACCCCATCACAATAACCCCAAAACCACCATATCATAGAAGCCACTCAGGATTTCCTTTCACCTTCGATCTTACTGCATCTCCCTCTCTCTTCCATCTCACTCATTGCATATGTGCTTTAATCTACACAATCAATGACATTTATGGCTTCAGAAGGCAGTAGTCATTGCTTGGGTTTCACCATTCGGTGTTGATTTGTGATCTATAAGTAGTTTTTTTTTAATTTTGTTTAATTTTTTTAACGAATCAGTGTTGTTGCTATGCTTTTTTGTTTAATTTTGTTTTTAAATTTTTTTATCATCTTCTAATTCTTTTTATTGACAAATCAGTGCTGTTGTTGGTGTGTATATTTGTTCAATTCATTCTTCAAATCTAAATATAGTCGTTGCTCTATTTGTTACTAGATTGTTGGTTGTTGTTGTTTGTCTCTCCTTCCCCTCTCCATTTTCGGGATTAAAAAATTGTTTCCTTCAACCATGTTCCTTGTCCCAAATTAGAGACAATCCTAAAATGGGGACAAAAGATGATTTTTGATATCACAAATTAAAGACTAATTTAATTTGCCAAGATAATTTATTTTTATTCTCTTAAACTCATGCTACGTACATTCACAAGAAAAAGAGAATTTTATATTTTAGTACACTTGAATTGTTTTTGACAATGTACATAGGCATTTCTTATATAGGTTAAAAAAAGCGATTAATGTGACATGCTATAATGACAAAAGGAAAATAACATAAGCGGTGCGCTTATTTTATAAAACCTCTCATCCGTCTAACTTGCAATGTTGCTAATGTTACTCTTGCTATTTGAAACATAACTTAATTACTAATTAAGTAAAAAAAAATCATATAGGCTTTCGTTTAATATTATTTCACATTGTTTCTCTTAAACCAAGTTTTGCCATTCTAAGCATTTTCTTCAGCTTATAAAATAACTCCATTTTTAATTGCTTCGTGAAAATATCTGCAATTTGTTCTTCAATATGACAATATAGGATTAGCACTTCTTCTTTCTCATCTACTAATTCTTGAATTTTGTGAAAGCGAATATCTATGTGCTAGAACCTTCCATGAAAAACTAGATTTTTGGACAATGCAATAGCAGATTTGTTGTCACAAAATATTTCTGTAGGAGTATTTTGCTTCTGATGTAACACTTCAAGAATTCTCCTTAGCCATACTGTCTGTGTAGCACGACTGATTGTGTATTCTACTCAGCCAGTAGATAGTGCAACCACTAATTGTTTCTGCGATGACCAACATATTGCACCTGAGCCAAGATGAAATGAGTACCCTGACGTGCTTTTCCTTGTATCAATGTCTTCGGCCCAATCACTGTCTGTGTACCCTACAAGTTTCACATAATTTTCATTGGCATAAAAATTCCATCGGTCAGAGTACCTTTGATATAGAGAAGTATTCTTTTAACTCCTTGAAAATGATAATGGCGTGGCTCCTTCATGAATCTGCTTAGCAATCCTACTCTATAAACAATGTCGAGTTTTGGAACAGTCAAATATCTAAGACTCCCTATCAAACTCTTGTAGTATGTTGATTGCACCTTTTTGCCTCTGTTTTCTCTTGTCAGCTTCAGCTTCAGCTTCTTTTCCTTCGGTGAAGAAATTGGTTTTGAATTCTCCATATTGAATTTCTTCATAATATCACTAGCATATTTCTTTTGAGAGACAAAAATTCCATCATTTGTTTAACTACGTCGATAATAAGACATCAAGCTCATATCGGTAATTTCAAAATGTCTTATCATAGCCTCCCTGAATTTTGCAATCATCTAAAGATTATTGCCCGTGAAGATTAAATTATGAACACAAAGACTCACAATAAGAATATCTCCAGGATCAACAAATTTAATATATAAAGTGTGCTCAAATGAACATCTTTCAAAACCATGCTCCAGAAAATAGGAATCAATCTTTTTATACCATGCTCTTGGTGCTTGCTTTAATCCATATAATGCTTTCACCAACCTGTAAACTTTATCTTTTTTTCCTTTGATCACATAACCTGCAGGTTGCTCAACATATACTTCTTCTTCTAGTGCACCATTCAGAAATGTGGACGTAAAATCCATTTGATATATCGTCCACTTATTTTTAGCAGTGAGTGAGATAATAATAAGAATAGTATCTAGTCTGACAACAGGAGCAAATACCTCGAAATAATCAATACCCGGTTTTTGTTTATATCCCTTCGCAGTTAACCTTGTTTTGAAGCGATCAACATCACCTTTGGGTTTATACTTTGTTTTGTTCACCCACTTCACTCATATTAGCTTCTTGTATACAGCCAAATCTATTAGCTCTCATGTTTCATTCTTCTCAATAGAATGAATTTCTTGATCCATGACATTTCTCAATTGTTGGTCATTAGAAACTCTCTCAAAAGTTACTGGCTCACAGTATGCAAATAAAGCATAGTTGACAATTTCTTCATCTGATGGATCATTGTCATTACCCAAAACACAATCTTGAAGTGTGGCTGGTAACTTATGACATCTTTGAGGTCGACCGAATGGTTCTGGCTACGGTGATGACTCTGGTGTTCATCTTCCTCCTCTTCATAATAGTCATATGTCACCATTGGTTGCTTTCATGCTTTCAATGACCAGTCTCATATTCCTCCTTCATCAAACGTTACATCACGCCTGATAATCACCTTCTTCGTTCTTGGATTATACAATTTGTACTATAGCCAACAAGATTACATTTTTCACCTTTGTCATCTAATTTCTATAATACCCGCAATTTTTCCTATTCTCATAAATTGATTTTTGAGAATTTATGATTGTCAGTTCTTTTCGAATTTATGTAAATATATTATTTGATTTATATTTATGAATGAAAATAATTGTTGGGAATTTACTTTTATAATGTTAAATTATTTTGTTTTGTTTTTTGGAGAAATTATTATTTAATTGATTTAAAGGATTTTTGTAACTTTGAAAATTTATAACTTTTGATTTGTAAATCCAAATTAAACGAATTTATAGTCAAAATGATCGTATTGAAATGTAGAAGTTATTTTTTTTAAGTTTGGAATTTATTTTGGTAGTCCACGAAATTTAATTATTTTTGAGGAAATTATAATGTTTTATTTAAGCAAATTGAATTATGATTTTCAAGTGTTATTTACTGTATTGGAAAAATATTATTCTCTACCGTATGCTAAGGATACACGGTTTTGATATTTATTTTATGCATTTCAAATTTTTAATTATTAGATACATAATTATGAGAGCACAAGAGCCCATGGTACTTTAATTCAATACAACCTACCCAAATTAAATGTGGCCTACCTATAAGTACCCTATTAAAGACCCATCATTAATTACCCTTTCCTAAATAGATTCCTAACCAATGCATGTTCTTGTTTCTCTACCCAATATTACCGCATTTAAAACCTACCTATACCTTATTGATTTACCACTGGTACACATGAAATAAATTTGCAAAGTCCCACCCTTTTTTAACTAAGCAAAACCATGAGGGGGTATGAGTCATGAGGAAGACTCTTGAAATTTTTTTACCCCAATTTTAAGTTAATAAACCTCACCCCACCTAGATTCTATAAATACCCCCTTGCTCCCTTTAGCTTCATTTTTGCAAAATTCATTTCACTAATAGAAAGAAAAACATAGGGATAGAGAGAAAGAGAGAAGAGGGTGGTGAGGAAGATTAGAGGGAGGAGGGAGATCTTTGATTTTCTTCACTCAATTTCAACCTCATTTTCTACTTCCTAATAGGTATTTAACTTTACTTCCTATTTCTTTTCTCTTTTCATTTTCGGTTTATGTATGCTTTATAGGAAAAGTTGTTGATTTGCTTGGAATACATTGTTGCATGTTGATTTTTATTCTTGATCTATGTTTTTCTAGTACTCATGAGTAAAGATTCAAGTTTAAAAATAAAAAAAGGGGCATGCATGAACCAAAAAGGTCCCCACGGTTTTTCTACTAATCTTACCCAAATGATTTTTGTTTTGTTTTGATCATTTGTTTTATGTTTAAAGTGAAGGAATAAGACTTGATTTTATTGGTTTTGAAGCATATGTTTATATGTTGGTTTATCTTACAAAAGTTTTCAATTTTTCTTCCTAGATGTTCGGCCCTAGTAAGGAATGGGGAAAATAAAATTGATTTTTGGTGCTTGATCCTTGTTGCATGTTGATTTTGAGATGGATCTTTAATTTTTAGTTGCATGCATGTTTAAATCCAAGCTTGAAATGAACAAAATGAACATGCATTGAGTTTTGAGGTCCATACAGTTTTCCTCCTTATTTTGCCCAAATGATTTTGTTTTATTTTGATGTCTTGATGTATGCTTGAAATAGAGGCATAAGATGGATTTTTAGTGTATGTTTGTGTGTTGACTTATTTGTGCAAATATTTCTAATTTTCCTATGTATGTTCCGGTCCAAATGGGTTGATAGGGAAAATGAGTTGATTTGATTATGCATGTTGTATTTGAGTTAAAATAAGTCATTTCCATGCTTTATAATTCGGTTCCTTGATAAAAATAATGGATGAATTGATTTGGTGATTGAGTATATGTATGTATATGCTATACGGTTTTATATATGAAAAAGCTTAAGTGTGAAAACTTAATTGTGTCCTTTGATTATTTGGTTAAGTGATTTTGGTTTAGGCCAAAATGAAAATGATAAATTGATTTTGGTTTGTTTGTTGGATAAGAAGCTAAATTCGGTTATGCATGTAAATGAATCATTTTGGTTTTGTACAGATAAATTTTGTATGTAAATGCCTTGAGTTGATTTAATTGATTAAGTGTTTAAGAAGTTAGGGACCGAAAGAATGTTTAAACAAATAAACTTTATTTGATGAATATTGTGATTTATTGTGTGTTTAGAGTATGATTAGGGCCAATAGGGTCTGTTTGATGAGAACTCATATAGGATATGTTAAGCTGTCACCTCGCTGAATTTTAGAAGTTTGTTGTTTTGTTTGTAGAAGGCTTCGGTAAGTGTTGGTTTCACTAATTGGATTTCCTTGAAAATTTAGTATGTTGTTCTTGATGCTATTTGAGTGTGTTCTGGAAAGTTTGAATTAATTTGGACTTGCTTTGGTATTTTAAATGAATTTTCGATTATTGTTGGGTGTCGATTAGGAAACTTAGTAGTTTTGGTTGAAAGAGATTTTGATAAATAACCCTTGCACATGCCTAATGATTTTTTTAACTTAGTCATTGTTTTGATGATGTCAATTGAATTGCCTCTGAATTTTTGTATGAAATTTTGGAACTAGTTTACTATTTTTACAAGAGTCATTTTTGTGAAAATGATTTCGGAAAAACGGATTTTTCGGTTTAAACGTGAAAAGAGTTTTCAAACCTAGGCTACTCTAAATGGCTTGAATTTTTGTGGTAGCATCCTGAACATGTTAGGAAACTCTATGTAAAATTTGAGATGATTTGGAGTTGGTTTGGTATTTTTACCAATGGCAAAACAGTGAACAATTCATTTGAGATTTTTCAGACTTAGAGACAAATTTAATTGAAAAAGTGTGACTTAGACAATTTCAAATAATCTGAAATTTTTATGAGATAGTCTTGGATGTGTGAGGAAGGTCTATACCAAATTTCATGCAATTCGGAGTTGGTTTACTATTTTTAATCATTGAAATTGTTCTCAGTCCAACAGTAGGACTGTAATGATTTCAATACAAAAACGAAATAAAAACCTAAGTTCGGAGTGTCCGAATGATTTGAAATTTTTATGTGTTAAATGTGGATATGTGTTTTAGTATTCTGGAAATTTTGGGATTTAAACCTTTTGATTTGATGTAGTTTTAAATTTTATCTTTTGTGTTTTTCCCGTATTTAATCAAACTCTTTATTTGGTACTTCTTGACAAAGCATGAGCCTTGTGCATTTTTCGTGACTTGGCTGGAACTTATATGATAGTTGTGATATCTTGATATGACTAATTGAACACTATTTGAAGTTGTGTTGGATTATAAGAAAATAACTTTGTAAGTTAATTGCCTAAAGTTGTGTTTCGATTTAGGTGTTTAGTTTTAAAGTTAGGTCGATTTGCTCCATGTGATATATGCCAATTGAATTGTTTGATGTGATGCATGCTAATTATTTGAATATGTGTTTCTTTTTTTTGGATTATTTTTATGCTAAGAAAATGAGAGGAAATGAATTATTTAGTTAAGTTAAAGTGTTGTGCTTGATTATGTGAATTGCCTTGAAAACTATTTAAAGTTGAACTAGTTTAGTTTCAATTTATTCGAAGGATATTGAGCTTGTTAGTTACTGCCCTAATTCATTTCATGGTGTTAAGCTTGAAAAATAAATTGTTCAGGTATTTATTTTATAGTAAAGTATTGTATGAAGTATGAACTAACGCGTGATTTTACGGTGTTTTCGGGTTTTGTGAAAAGTGATTTTTGGAATTGTCCTATCACTGTCCAGAATTTTGTCTATGATGTTTTTCAATTCTAAAAATGTTTTCAAATGATTTAAAGCTTGCGTTTTCAATGGTATTTAATTTAGAGAAAAGTTGGCTGCGCTTGAAAAAGTAATGTGTTTCGGTGTTTTCTGGTTTTAAATAGCGGCTGTCCGGGATGGATCAACAACTAATTTATTTGTTTTAAAATATTTTGTTAATTGTTTTAGAATGATTTTTAAGTTTTTGAAGTATATTCGAAAGTTGGATTTGATTTGAGAAAGTAATGATGTTTTACGATTACCCAACAAGAAATAAAATGAGTTTTCGGAAAAATGTTTTGATACTAAGTGAGATTGTTATTTAGAATAGACTTGTGATGTTGGTGCTTGTTGATTAGTACAAGGGATTATAATTCAGGAGATTGGAGCAACTGACAGTTGGGAGGACCTGCGACAATTTCAGACAAGTATTCGCTAGACTAGAGGTGAGAGAGGGGCTTCCCTAAGACACTGTGGTATTTAGGTAAAATGTTAAGACGTTCCTGATCATCTCAAAGGTCGGAACTTAGTGGTCTCTGGGTCAGTAGTATAGTCGCAATTGTTTGTTCATGTGGCCACTTATACAAAGTAGACTAGGACCACACATTATTGCATGCTAATACTGATGTGATTATGCCATGATAACATGAATTGTTTTATTTATTTATGCATGATGCATACTTATCTGATGATGTTTCTATATGCTATGCTGAGAAGTTTGTGGCGACTTAATTTTGGATGTAATGTATGTGAGGCAATGAAATTTATGAAAATAATAATGAAATAAAAAGACTTGTGTTAATGGTAAGACTTAACTATGATAAAAAGATTGATAATTTTTGGAAGTAATGAAGAGAAATGTACAAGGAAGGAATGATTAAGTGACTATGATTTGGACCCCATAAGGTGGATGATTTAAGATCGTGAAAGTTGTGCTCCCTGATGTGCATCGTCCTTGTGACGTGCTTCTCGTGTTGAGAATAATGCTGGCCACGTGAGTTTCATGTCGTGGTTCCGAGCCCGATGTTAGTAAGCAAGTTGTTTTATGGAAGAAGATAATTGTGAAAGACTCAATTAGAGGTCAAGGTTCACTGAATGGATGGACAAGGGTGACTCGACTGAATCTTAGGATTAATAAAACATTAATAAAATACTAAAAGACATTGACTAATGCGGTGAGTTGAGTGTGAAGTAGTGAAGAGGAAGATACCCTGTTTATCTGGGGATACTCAGGTGAGCGATTGTTATAGGGGAGGGTGATGACGGTGAAACGTCAAGTAACCTAGAGTGCTTTTCTAGGCGGAACTAGTCTATATGTGATCGGGGATTAATACCCAGGGGATCGTAACGTGTTCTGCACTCGAGACTAGAAAAGTATTGTCGCCCCCTTGATCAATTTCGAAACGGTGAGAGGGAACCTGAACAAGGCGGGCAGTTCGATTGGTTTTTGGGCCCCTGCGATATCGCACCATTATGAAATATTGAATATGATGATTATGATGATTTGGCTGACCCAAAGTGGTTACAACATGTGTGTATTCTCGGCTGTTCGACCTGCATGGGTTAAGGTTCCTGTACGTCCCATTTGCTTCCGTTTAGGCTCAGGAGGATTGAAGGAGATGTATGTGTGCTAACCAAACCCATGATGACGTTCCCTTTCCCCTGTCATCGATGGGCACGATTTAATAAAACTTAATAAGAAAGGCCAGGTTTAAGAACGTTAAAAAGTCAGAAATTATAAGTTTGAGAATAGTGCAGATATGGATAATGAGAAGAAGAATGACTCAGAGATGAGAACATTATGAAGCAGTGCCAAGGAAAGGAAAATGGCTATGGCAATGACGTCGATAAAAAGAATTGTAAGAAAGAAAATCATAAATATGTGTTAGTGATGATGATGAGGTGAATTATGTTATGTATTCTGCTTATGGATATGATATTATTGTTTGTTGTCTTGGTGTTTTGCCTATTGTAATTCCACCCGTCGACGAGAAATCGTTCAGGATTGCTCACTCTCTTTTCTATCCTCTCTTTCCCTCTGCACTCGATGTCGCGCATTTCAGATGGTGTATAGCATCAAGGTATCCATGCACCCTTTGGGAGACGTAGATTGGGAGTTTACTCAGGATGGGTGGAGATGGCGTGGAGATATTAGCTTGGAGATCACAGACCCACTGTTCACCCTTGCGGGTACGGATTTGTGGGATCTGTTGGATATGCTGGTGCTAGAGGATCAGGAGTTCACGATGTATTGGGTGTTGCCTCCGGATGATGGGAGATTTGATGATGCTGAGGACAACCCGGGATTAGATGGCGTACCCGTTGAGGATGGAGATCTGTAGTGTAGGTTTTGTAGCTTATGATTTCGAGTATGTATTTTGCCTCTTGGGATTACTAAGATAGTATTGCTCTGCCATGATGTAACTTGTTTTATCAAATAACACGTTTTGAGAACTAATTACCCTAATGGATGCAACATGATTAAAATGATCTTTAAGAGTTGATGTTTAATTTGATGAAAGAAAATATTTTATGATGTTGAAGAGAAAGAGTTTCAAAGCGCGATGTTGGTAACATCTCGATTTGGAACGCGATGGATGATGTGTGACAGGATAGCTGAAATGTTGTGATGAAAATATTAAAACTAAATTGTTTTGTGAAAATAGCTCCATGTCCATGTCATCAATGTTAAAAAAAATCCCAAATTTTTACTAAATAAAGATATTTTCAAATTACTAAATCGGGGTGTTACAATTTCTTCCTTAGTTGATTTGGCATATGGGCATATGCTATTCACCCAAAAACTCTGAGGTGACGGATTGATGGCCTCCTTCCACTCCAAGCTTCTTCAGGAGCTTTATCACAAACACTGTTCGTTGAACACTAGTTTAAAATAGAGTTATTAGTCAGTTAGGTCCCTGAAAGATACCCGTGGCATCAGATAGGTCCTCGAAAGATATGTGGCATCTCTTATACCCCTGAAAGATCACTTTGGCATCCTGTTAGTCCCGCCGTCTAACACCGTCAGTTTGTGTTTAACGGAAGCTGACGTGGCATCAGATAGGTCCCTGAAAGATACCTGTGGCGTCAGATAGGTCCCTGAAATTTTATTTTTTAAAAGTGTCATAAATTTTATTTTTTTTATCTTTACTCATATATAATAAATTTTTATTTACTTAAGTAGTTGGAAAAATTAATAATTATAAAGGGTAAAAATTAATAATAAAAAAACATAATTAATATATTAAAAGTCTAAACAATAATTACAATTCTTAAAAAAATTTATTTTATTTAAAATAGAACATATAAATAAAAATGGATGAAGTAATAATAAAAAAAAACCTCAATAAAACAATACATATAAAACTTTTAGAATAAAGTCTTATATACAAGATCAAAAATAAATTCCGAATTAAAAATAAAGTCTTTACATGTAGGATCTTATATATAAGACGATCATAGTGGGAGTATGTATTAAAAGTGTTTATATGTATTCAAACCACAATGTGTAAAAACTTGCTAAACGTTACTCTAAGACATTGGAAAATAAAACAAAGAATCTTAATAAGAAAGTTGCACTTATATCACGAGATTTTAACTTGAATAGTTATCTACACCATTGCAGTGGGTTCAATCACTCGAGTTAATTAGAAAGATCTTCAACGATAATTTTCATAAATTGGAAGCATAGAAACCAATACAACGATGCAAAAAATCTTTGAAGTCAAAGTGATTCCCATGTTATACTTTTTCTATAAACACTTTTAAGACATACTCCCACTATGATCGTCTTATATATAAGATCCTACATGTAAAGACTTTATTTTTAATTCGGAATTTATTTTTGATCTTGTATATAAGACTTTACTCTAAAGGTTTTATATGTATTGTTTTATTGAGGTTTTTTTTTATTATTACTTCATCCATTTTTATTTATATGTTCTATTTTAAATAAAATACAATTTTTTAAGAATTGTAATTATTGTTTAGACTTTTAATATATTAATTATGTTTTTTTATTATTATTTTTTACCCTCTATAATTATTAATTTTTCCAACTACTTAAGTAAATAAAAATTTATTATATATGAGTAAAGATAAAAAATAAAATTTATGACACTTTTAAAAAATAAAATTTCAGAGACCTATCTGACGCCACGGGTATCTTTCAAGGACCTATCTGATGCCACATCAGCTTCCGTTAAACACTAACTGACGGTGTTGGACGGCGGGACTAACGGGACGCCAAAGTGATCTTTTAGGGGTATAAGAGATGCCACATATCTTTCGAGGACCTATCTGATGCCACGTGTATCTTTCAGGGACCTAACTGACTAATAACTCTTTAAAATATACACAGTAGTGACAACTACTTCTGCCCAAAAATCTTTAGGCATTTGCTTAGCTCTTAGCATGCATCTCACAATCGTTATGTTCTTCCTTTATCAACTATGTTCTGTTGAGGAGCGTATCTAGTGGTCAACTGATGTTGAATCATATGTTGCTCAAAGAAAGATGTGCATACAAGGTATTATTGGCCTTTATCTGTTATCAATGCTTTAATTTTGTACCCACTTAGTTTCTCTACAAATGTCTTAAATGACTTGAAGACTTCACATGCTTCTGACTTTTGCTTTAAGTTATACGTCCAAGCCTTTCTACTAAAATCATCAATGAAAGTGATGAAATAATTGTATCCTCCATTTGATTGTACTTTAACCGTGCACAAATCTGAATGAACAACCTCCAACAGCTTCCTCGCTCGCCAGGATTTTCCAACTAGAAATGCATCCTAGAGCTTCTTTCCCAATTGGCAAGTCTCACATACATAGTTAGAAACATTTATTATAGGCAAACCAAAAACTAGCTATTTTCTCGACAAAAAATTCAACCCAGAAAAATAGAAATGACCAAAATGCATGTGCCATAGCCAATCATCATTCGGTATCATCGAACATAAAAGAGTAAAATTTTTCATGATGATTTTTCAATGGGAATAGGTGGTTTGGAGTTATCTTTACCTTAGCAACGAATTTACCATGTCGGTCAATTAACGTGCAGAATCCTTGATAAATCTGCATGTTATAACCTTTTTCCAATAGTCGTCCCATACTCAGTAGATTGTGATGAAGACCAGGAGCATAGAACACGTCAGAGATTAAATTTTGAGAACCATCTTTTAATCTGATTATGTTTCGGCCTTTCACTAAAATTGGAATATTTGAGTTGTTGCCGAATCTCACCGTCGACTTGACACCTTCATCTAATGAAGAAAATAACTCCTTCTTTCCACTCATATAGTTGTTACAGTCGGTATCTAAATACCATATATTTTCATCTTCAGCAAAAGAATTACTTGCACAAAATAAACTTTCCTAACTATAGAGATTTTCACTGGTAACATGGTATTGATCTTATGGAATGTTTGCTTGGTAATTATTCTGAAATCTAGATCGACAATCTAAAGCTTTGTGGTACTTTCCACACTGAAAGCAAATAAAATTACCTTCTTCTTGGTTGAAGTTAACCCGTCCTCGTCCTTGATTGGTAGGCCCAAATTTGTTTCCACCTCTTCCTCGACTAGGGGGTATGTAATTGTTGTCTCGTCGTTGATTGAACTTACCACATCCTTGATTGAAATTGCGTTGTCCTCTTCCTCTGAAATTTCCTCTGCCTTTGCCTCTGTAACTCCCTCTTCCTCCATTATTCTAATCATGACCTCTATCATCTACACTTTGACTTGATTTAGCCATATTCACTTGGCTTTTTAAAGCCTCTTCTTTCGGTTTTTCTGTCTTCTCTAGAATTCTACTCACATGGCTTTAATACTTCCTTGCAACTCTGCTACTATAATCGTGCTTGTATCATGGGACTCGATTATTGTAGTCACCACATGATCAAATTTAATCGGCATAATTTGAAGAATCTTTTCCACCACCTTGCTATATGGAATCTCTTGGCCATACACCCCTATCTTATTGGCAAGATCTGTGATACTACTAGGCCCATTAGAGTAGCTAAGAAGCCCTTATGGATGAATGACTTTATTACCAAGTAAAACTTATCCTTTTTGCCAGCTGATAGGATTCTAGAATAATTTTTTATTTAGATGTTTGCCACTTGTACGATCCTCCTTGATTATAGGGAGATATTTTCAAGTCTAGTCAGCCTTTAAATATTGTATGCATTTTCAATTTCAGATATATGAAAAAAACGAGCTTGCTCACCAATTTTTACTGTTTTATTTCCTAAACCTGCTAATTTCTTCTTGGTTGGATTCTACTCCTACCAAATTGGTGCTTTAATTCTCTCCTACCATGCCTCCTAGCTCTAATTCCCAATTCTTTGATGCAGTATTTTCTGCCTTTGATCAACGAGTTTCAGCCATGCACATTGAACTCTCAACTAGGCAAGACCAGCTTCAATAAGCCATGACCCTATGTAACACCCCAAAATTTTAATCCCCGATTAATGAAATGTTAATTATAATTTAATTATAATTAATATTTTCTAAATATTAATCCTTGATTAAAATATGTGTTCATGTAACTAGTTTGTGTGTGTGAAATTATTTAATAAATATAATAAATGCCTTAAATGAGTATTTTGCATATTAGTCCCTGGGTTGGGACCTAGAAGCAATTATAGGAAAGATTGTGGAGGGAAAGTAAATAAAATAATTATTTTTCAAAAATTGGGAAAAATACTCGAGTATTTTATGAAAAACTCGAGTATTCTGGGTCAAATTGCACGAGTTAGTGCGTTTGATGAGTCACCATGAACGATTCCCTCTTCCCGCCACGAATACTCCTTCCCCAACACCTCAAGGCTTTCGTGTCGCCTTGCATGAGAGCTTCCTTGCTCTATTTAAGCTCAACAACAACAGATTCGTGAAGCTTTTTGGTTAAGTTTGGGTTGTTGATGAAAGTTAGGGTTTCGGATTTGCCCTCTTCGATTCTCCTTAAATTCTGAGTGTTAGGATTCGAGTGATATACGAATACAAAGCTCACATCACGAGCTTTGTATAAACACCAAAATCGTGAGGATTGAGTGAGTGTGTTGGAGGATTCAAGGAGTTGAAGTGAAGCTGTTCTTGGTCAAGTTTGTGTCTGGAGCTTACTTTGATCTTGATTTCTGGTAAGCTCATGAATCCCTGAGTCTCAAATTCGATTTCCCTAGTTAGATTATGTTGCATAGAGTCTAGAAAACCTAATTTTCCCAATTTTATTCTCTGTTTCATGTGTGAACCAATTCCACTTTGGTGTTGCACTCAAAATGCTCTGCATATGGTGCTTGAAGTTGGTATGAGAGTTGTGGAGCTTTTCTTTGGGATTCTTGGTTTGATTCACGTCTGAGAGGTAAGGGGAAGTAATTATATTCACTAGATAGAGATTAAATTCCATTATTTGTGTTAGAGAGCCACCAAGAGGCTCTAAGGGCTTAGATTGAATATGATCTTTGGTTTGGAGACCATGCTTTGCTCTAAAAATGTGTTGAGAAAGTTCTATATCATGCATGCAAGCTTAAATGAACTTTGTTTCATGAGTATTGTGCTTATTGTGTAAATTGAGGTGTTGAGTTGTTAAAATGTGTTTTTATGCATGATTTATTGATTCTCTGTCAGATTGGTTATTTGATATGAAATGAGTATGGAAACATGTTCAATATATGGTATATGAACTATTGCGATCACTGGTTTGGGTTAAAAATGTTTAGAAATTGAAATGGTATGTAAAAACCAAGTTTCAGTCTGTTCTGTCTGCAAATACTCGAGTATATGGCTTAACACTCGAGTATTTCGTGATGCACCAGTGTGAAAATTGGCGCACCAACTTGAGAACCAGGCTAAGCACTCGAGTATTTCAGATGCAACAAGAGTAAAAATTAATGAACAACTCGAGTAATATGTGAACTACTCGAGTATTCTGGGTAATGGACTACTCGAGTATCTCATGAATTACTCGAGTATATTTTTGAAGATCTGAAAACTTGAATCTCTAAACAGACATGAACGACTCGAGTATAATCATAAACTACTCGAGTATTATGGAAAACACTCGAGTATTTTTAGTCAGATACTTAAAAATACCATTTTCAATTCTAAGTCATTTTGTAACACTTAAAGGACGATAAACCAAGTGATCCTGGACTTAAAGGAAATTGATTGACGTTATGATGTTTTCATTTGAATAACGATACGTTGCTCGGGAGGCACGTAATGTATTAATAAAAGGGTAAAACATCAATCAATTCTCTTTAAGTAAAGTAATGCATTCATTCTGGAGTTTGGATGGTAGGACGTATATCATGTTTTTGGTAAACATGTGGAGGGCCTCTGGGAGTGCCAATACGCTTGCTTGATGACACGTCGTTGACGTGGTCGGCTTAGTGGATGCCGATATGGTTATACCATTTGGATGACGGTCCGTTTGGATGACGGGATATGCTCGGGTGGCATGGATACCAAGCTTGACGTGTACATTCTAGGTGAATGTACGAATTGTTGTATACCTAGGAATACAACGCACTGTTGAGTGCTGGATTGTCAGGGATGGACGTCAGAGAGTGACATAGTATGATGAAGATAGGCTTGAGAGCTAAAGTCATGCATCATGCCATTCATTTAAATCAATTGTGATAAATGAAATAAGTGTGAGCATCCTATGTGCATTAATTAACTGCTAAGTGTTATATGTGATTGTTGTTAATTGATGCATATTTACATACTCATATTTCACAATTTATTCTCTGTTGATTATGTGTATAGAATTGCTTACCCCTATGCCCTTGTAGGTGATGTCTCGTTACATTGCTTGCATCGAGATCCGGCCACTTCCTAGTGGCACATGGATCTATGAGGACCATCGCGCGGTGTTCGAGGGAGAGGTAGAGGTTACCTTCTACCACCCGAACCCGTTGATCCGATTCCGTCCTCGTAGATTTAGGATTCCCATCATATACACTATGCATGTACCCCCGTTTTACACTCACCATGGACCACCTCCCACGCGACCAACTCGCTCCTATCACAGTTTCCATTTTCGACCTACCCGCTCTCACCCTTTTACCTCGAGAGTCGTCCGCGAGGAGACTCCCCCTTCTGATCCGAGGAGCCCAGTCAGGGTTTCACCATCACCTGACCCGGTACCCAGTGGTAGGGTACACTCTCCCTCGGATGAGATCGAGGAGGATCCGGTGGAGGACGAGAGTGGGAGCGAGCCTGTCGTGCATTCTACTGGGAGTGATTGGAGGGACGATGATCCCTAGGTTTGTGCATAGGGTATGTGATGAGGATCAGGGGATCCGATGTGTGGAGGCTATGGAGGATATCTTGCTGCTGCTGCTGTGTTAATGATGATGCTACTACCTTACTACTTATGTTTCTTGGAGACTGCTGTTATCACTACTACTACATCTGATGCTGCCGGATCTACGTGACCACCCTTAGAGTTTTATTTTGGTTATGTATATATGTTGTAGATATACTTTTGGGGTTCTCTAGGGATTTGGTCATATTATTATGTAGATCTGTTTATGGACTTGTATTTTGGGATCTTGGAAGCTTTGATATGGGGCTATGTACTTATGACTCTTATTATATATATATGTACCTATGTTTATCTTACTAGTAATTGCATAGTCCAATAATTTCCGCTTACTCTGATTTAATCTACTTAAGAGCTCGGCTATAAATATTATTTAATGGTATCAGTTTTATCGAACAAAGCATGGGTAGTTTTAATTACTTGTATGGTATAAAGATGTTTCCAAAGAACGAATTGTTACTCTATTTGAGAAAAGGTTTTAGAGATCGCCGAACTCGATACAAATGTTTTGAAATGGTTTAGAGCTTATTCTCCAAGAATTCCAAATGACGATTTGTGCACCCGCTTTAAAAGAAAATTTTATTTCCATATTTTCTTAACACTCACAAGTCCATAAATTATCCAATATACAAGTATAATTACTATATTATATTTGGGTAATTAGGAAGGGTGTCACACTGAGTGGTATCAGAGCAAAAGTCAGATCCTGTAGTAGTGGAAGTAGTTTCAGAAAGGTAGCCATCAACATCAAGCAGGTATCTCCAGGGCATTTACACTATTTGAATGTTATCATTTTGTTTGTTGAGCTTTAGATACCCTTGATTTGTTTGTATCTTGTCTCTTTTGAGTACAAGACACAATTGATTGTTGATTTAAGAGTTTAAAATATAGCCCTAGTATAGGTGGTGTAATTGAAGTTTCTGTAGTTCAACATATGTGACCATAACCCCATAGCGCAGGTCTAATATGGCAACTAGAAACCAAGATCACACTAATGCGATGTTAGAACGAATCACCATGGTGTTGGAGGCTATGCAACGACAATCTCAACAACCATCTCAACCGGTTAACCCGCCTCATCAGTGTAATGTGGGTAACGCTGAGGCGAAGACTTTGGCTGATTTTAGGAGCTGTAATCCACCAAAGTTCGAAGGAGGATTTAAACCGGAAGAGGCCAATAAGTGGATTCACACCATGGATAAGATTCTGAGAACATTGGAGTGTTCTGATGCTCAAAAGGTGGCGTATGCAACCTACATGTTAGAGGATGAAGCTGAGAATTGGTGGAATCACATGATGCAGCTTCTGCAATATGAAGGAAGGGAGGTAAGTTGGGGAGTATTCATGGAGAAGTTTCTCCAAAAGTATTTCCCTGAAGATCTGAGGAGGAAGAAGGAGGTGGAATTCTTGCAGCTGAAGCAAGGGAATATGAGTGTGGGTGAGTACGCAGCCAAGTTTGAGGAGCTGATGAAATACTCTCCATACTATCAGAACAATCCAGATGAGAGGAGCAAATGCATAAAGTTTGAAGGAGGCTTGAGGCCAAAGTTGAAGTCGATTTTCAGCTACCAGCGGATTCAAAGCTTTCCTGCACTAGTGGACATGTGTAGGATGTATGAAGACGATACCAAGGCTGAGGAGATGCAAGTCTCAGAGAAGAAGGACAATCAGAGCTATGGACCCCAGAGGTGTAAAGGTTTCAATAACAGAGGCAAAGGTCCGTATGATCGCCGAGGGAAAGGCAAAGGAAAAGCTGGTAGTTCGGATGGAAGGAATTATCGGAGCGAGGCTCCATTCTGCGATAAGTGCAAGCGCAATCACTATGGCCGTGTGTGTTGGGGGACAAGTGGTTGCTTTAACTGTGGAAAGCCGGGACATTTTGCAAGGGACTGCAAGGAACCGGCCAAAGCCAACTCAAGAGGAACTGCAGAAAGACCTATGGCTCAAGGAAGGGTTTTCACCCTTAGTGGTGTGGAAGCAAACCGATCTTCTGATTTGGTGCAAGGTAAATACTTGCTTAATGGTCAGTTTTGTCATGTTTTGTTTGATTCTGGTGCAACGCATTCATTCGTTTCGTATAAATGTGTAAACCGGTTAGGCTTGATGATATCTGAAATGCCTTATACTCTCAAAGTAGAAACCCCTACTAATGCTCCAGTAGTAGTTTCTAGAGCATGTCTTAACTGTTGTATAGAAGTGTTAGGACAAACCTCTAAAGTAGATTTGATCTGCTTACCCTTGGCACAATTAGATGTGATCTTGGGAATGGACTGGTTAAGTCAAAACCAAGTAATCATTGATTGTGATAGAAAAGTAGTGACCTATAGAAATTCAAAACCCTCCGGCTACGTGTGCCTGTTCAACTCTGAGGTGGAGGAGAATGGTTCAAGGATGGAAGAGATCCCTATTGTTAGAGACTTTCCGGAAGTTTTTGCTGATGAGATCCCTGGGTTGCCACCAAGAAGAGAGATTGAATTTGGTATTGATCTAGTTCCGGGAGCTGGTCCCATTTCTATCGCTCCCTATAGAATGGCACCACCGGAAATGGCAGAAATGAAGAAGCAGATTGAGGAGCTACTACAAAAGCAGATGATTCGACCAAGTGTGTCACCTTGGGGTGCTCCGGTTTTGTTTGTCAAGAAGAAAGATGGTAGTATGAGGATGTGTATCGACTACCGGCAGCTGAATAAGGTCACCATCAAGAACAAGTATCCATTGCCGAGGATAGATGACCTTATGGATCAAGTTCGTGGAGCTTCGGTATTTTCCAAGATTGATTTGAGGTCGGGGTACCATCAAATCAGGATAAGAGAAGAAGATATCTCTAAGACTGCATTTCGATCCCGATACGGGCATTATGAGTATGTCGTGATGCCGTTCGGATTGAATAATGCACCTGCTATCTTTATGGACTACATGAATCGAATCTTTAGACCTTATTTAGATTCATTCGTGGTTGTGTTCATAGATGATATCCTTATCTATTCCAAGAACCCGGAGGAGCATGCTGAACACTTGAGGATGGTGTTGAGCATCCTAAAGGAGAAGCAATTGTACGCCAAACTTACAAAATGTGAGTTCTGGCTAAAGGAGGTTAAGTTCTTGGGGCATGTGATTTCAGACAAAGGGATAGCCGTTGATCCGACGAAAGTGAGTTCAGTTTTGCAATGGGAGCAACCAAAGTCGGTCACGGAGGTGAGAAGCTTTCTTGGCTTGGCTGGGTACTATAGAAGGTTTATAGAAGGTTTCTCGAAGATCGCACTGCCTTTGACGAAGTTGACTCGGAAAGATCAACCATTCCTTTGGGATGAGAAGTGTGAAAGGAGTTTTCGGGAACTGAAGGAAAGGTTGACATCGTCTCCGGTATTGATTCTGCCCGATACACAGAAGAGCTTTGATGTGTACTGTGACGCGTCGAAACAAGGTCTTGGGTGCGTTTTGATGCAAGAAGGGCAAGTCGTCGCCTATGCCTCGAGACAGCTAAAAGTTCATGAAATGAACTATCCAACTCATGATTTGGAGCTGGCAGCTGTGGTGTTTGCATTAAAGATCTGGAGGCACTATCTCTATGGCACTACGTTCCGAGTGTTCAGTGACCATAAGAGTTTAAAGTACCTCTTCGATCAAAAGGAGTTGAATATGAGGCAGCGTCGATGGATGGAGTTTTTGAAAGATTATGAGTTCGAGCTCCATTACCATCCGGGGAAGGCCAATGTTGTGGCAGATGCATTGAGTAGAAAGGCAATGTACATCAGTACAATGATGGTCAGAGAAGCTGCACTGATAGAGGAATTCCGGGATTTGAGTCCGACGATGCAAGTGGAGCCGGCAAGTATCAAGATGGGGATGCTGCAGATTGCTAATGAGTTTCTGCAAAGGATTCGGGAATTGCAACACAAGGATGAGAAACTCATGGAAAAGAGGAAGTTGATGGAAGAAGGCAAGGAATTGGAGTTTCAAGAAGGGAAGGATGGAATCCTTCGCTTTAAAACAAGGATTTGTGTGCCTGATGATTTAGAAGTAAGAAGGATGATTCTGGATGAGGCGCATAAGAGTAAGATGAGTATGCATCCGGGAGCTACCAAAATGTACCAGGACTTAAAGAAGCTATTTTGGTGGCCTGGTTTGAAGAAAGATGTAGCTGAGTATGTGGCCTGTTGTTTGGTGTGTCAAAAGGCGAAAGTGGAACATCAAAGGCCAGGAGGAGAGTTATTTTCCTTGGAAGTTCCTGTGTGGAAATGGGATAGTATCTTGATGGATTTTGTGTCGGGATTGCCAAGAACATCTACTGGTCATGATGCAATCTGGGTGATCGTGGATCGTTTGACCAAGTCAGCGCATTTCATTCCCGTGAATATGCGCTACTCGTTGGAAAAGCTTACCCAGTTGTACATCAAAGAAGTTGTTCGTCTGCACGGTGTACCATCAAGCATTGTATCTGATCGCGATCCGAGGTTTACATCGAAGTTTTGGGAAGATCTGCATAGAGCCTTAGGTTCAAGATTGAAGTTGAGTTCTACATACCATCCTCAGACTGATGGTCAAACGGAGAGGACTATTCAGTCGTTGGAGGACATCTTACGAGCCTGTGTTTTGGAAGGACAAGGGAATTGGGAGCAGATGTTGCCACTCGTGGAGTTCACTTACAACAACAATTATCACACGAGTATTGGAATGGCACCATTTGAAGCTTTGTATGGAAGAAAGTGTCAGATGCCGTTATGCTGGTTTCAAGTGGGGGAGAATTCTCTGGTTGGGCCAGACTTTGTGCAAGAAACCACGGAACAGATCAAGATGATACAAGAGAAGATGAGGGCAGCTCAAAGTTGGCAGAAAAGCTATGCTGATAGGAGAAGGAAACCTTTAGAGTTTACCGAAGGAGACCATGTATTCATTAGAATAGTACTAACCAAAGGTGTTAGTAGGGCCCTGAAAACCCAGAAACTATCACCTAAGTTCATTGGTCCCTATCAAATCCTCAAAAGAGTCGGCCCAGTAGCTTATCAGTTAGCCCTGCCTCTGTCATTAGCTAACCTTCACAATGTATTCCACGTGTCTCAATTAAAGAAATATGTCCATGACCCCACCATTGTCCTTAGAATCCAGCCTGACGACTTAGAAATTCATGAGAACCTAACCTTCAAAGCTGTGCCAGTTCGCATTGAAGATCGGAGAGTTAAACAGCTTAGAGGGAAGGACATTTGTCTGGTCAAAGTCGTCTGGGTTTGTGGCGATGTGATAGAAGCGTCTTGGGAATTAGAAGATAAGATGCGTCAGGATTATCCTGACTTGTTTGTATAAATTGAATTTAGGGGACGAAATTCCTTGTAAGTGGGGGAGTAGTGTAACACCCCAAAATTTTAATCCCCGATTAATGAAATGATAATTATAATTTAATTATAATTAATATTTTCTATATTAATCCTTGATTAAAATATGTGTTCATGTAACTAGTTTGCGTGTGTGAAATTATTTAATAAATATAATAAATGCCTAAAATGAGTATTTTGCATATTAGTCCCTGGGTTGGGACCTAGAAGCAATTATAGGAAAGATTGTGGAGGGAAAGTAAATAAAATAATTATTTTTCAAAAATTGGGAAAAATACTCGAGTATTTTCTGAAAAACTCGAGTATTCTGGGTCAAATTGCACGAGTTAGTGCGTTTGATGAGTCACCATGAACAATTCCCTCTTCCCGCCACGAATACTCCTTCCCCAACACCTCAAGGTTTTCGTGTCGCCTTGCATGAGAGCTTCCTTGCTCTATTTAAGCTCAACAACAACAGATTCTTGAAGCTTTTTGGTTAAGTTTGGGTTGTTGATGAAAGTTAGGGTTTCGGATTTGCCCTCTTCGATTCTCCTTAAATTCTGAGTGTTAGGATTCGAGTGATATACGAATACAAAGCTCACATCACGAGCTTTGTATAAACACCATAATCGTGAGGATTGAGTGAGTGTGTTGGAGGATTCAAGGAGTTGAAGTGAAGCTGTTCTTGGTCAGGTTTGTGTCTGGAGCTTACTTTGATCTTGATTTCTGGTAAGCTCATGAATCCTTGAGTCTCAAATTCGATTTCCCTAGTTATATTATGTTGCATAGAGTCTAGAAAACCTAATTTTCCCAATTTTATTCTCTGTTTCATGTGTGAACCAATTCTACTTTGGTGTTGCACTCAAAATGCTCAGCATGTGGTGCTTGAAGTTGGTCTGAGAGTTGTGGAGCTTTTCTTTGGGATTCTTGGTTTGATTCACGTCTGAGAGGTAAGGGGAAGTAATTATATTCACTAGATAAAGATTAAATTCTATTATTTGTGTTAGAGAGCCACCAAGAGGCTCTAAGGGCTTAGATTGAATAGGATCTTTGGTTTGGAGACCAAGCTTTGCTCTAAAACTGTGTTGAGCAAGTTCTATATCATGCATGCAAGCTTAAATGAACTTTGTTTCATGAGTATTGTGCTTATTGTGTAAATTGAGGTGTTGAGTTGTTAAAATGTGTTTTTATGCATGATTTATTGATTCTCTGTCAGATTGGTTATTTGATATGAAATGAGTATGGAAACATGTTCAATATATGGTATATGAACTATTGCGATCACTGGTTTGGGTTAAAAATGTTTAGAAATTGAAATGGTATGTAAAAACCAAGTTTCAGTCTGTTCTGTCTGCAAATACTCGAGTATATGGCTTAACACTCGAGTATTTCGTGATGCACCAGTGTGAAAATTGGTGCACCAACTTGAGAACCAGGCTAAGCACTCGAGTATTTCAGATGCAACAAGAGTAAAAATTAATGAACAACTCGAGTAATATGTGAACTACTCGAGTATTCTGGGTAATGGACTACTCGAGTATCTCATGAATTACTCGAGTATATTTTTGAAGATCTGAAAACTTGAATCTCTAAACAGACATGAACGACTCGAGTATAATCATAAACTACTCGAGTAAAATCTAGAAAATGATAAACTACTCGAGTATTATGGAAAACACTCGAGTATTTTTAATCAGATACTTAAAAATACCATTTTCAGTTCTAAGTCATTTTGTAACACTTAAAGGACGATAAACCAAGTGATCCTGGACTTAAAGGAAATTGATTGACGTTATGATGTTTTCATTTGAATAACGATACGTTGCTCGGGAGGCACGTAATGTATTAATAAAAGGGTAAAACATCAATCAATTCCCTTTAAGTAAAGTAATGCATTCATTCTGGAGTTTGGATGGTAGGACGTATATCATGTTTTTGGTAAACATGTGGAGGGCCTCTGGGAGTGCCAATACGCTTGCTTGATGACACGTCGTTGACGTGGTTGGCTTAGTGGATGCCGATATGGTTATACCGTTTGGATGATGGTCCGTTTGGATGACGGGATATGCTCGGGTGGCATGGATACCAAGCTTGACGTGTACATTCTAGGTGAATGTACGAATTGTTGTATACCTAGGAATACAACGCACTGTTGAGTGCTGGGTTGTCAGGGATGGACGTCAGAGAGTGACATAGTATGATGAAGATAGGCTTGAGAGCTAAAGTCATGCATCATGCCATTCATTTAAATCAATTGTGATAAATGAAATAAGTGTGAGCATCCTATGTGCATTAATTAACTGCTAAGTGGTATATGTGATTGTTGTTAATTGATGCATATTTACATACTCATATTTCACAATTTATTCTCTGTTGATTATGTGTATAGAATTGCTTACCCCTATGCCCTTGTAGGTGATGTCTCGTTACATTGCTTGCATCGAGATCCGGCCACTTCCTAGTGGCACATGGATCTATGAGGACCATCGCGCGGTGTTCGAGGGAGAGGTAGAGGTTACCTTCTACCACCCGAACCCGTTGATCCGATTCCGTCCTCGTAGATTTAGGATTCCCATCATATACACTATGCATGTACCCCCGTTTTACACTCACCATGGACCACCTCCCACGCGACCAACTCGATCCTATCACAGTTTCCATTTTCGACCTACCCACTCTCACCCTTTTACCTCGAGAGTCATCCACGAGGAGACTCCCCCTTCTGATCCGAGGAGCCTCAGTACCCAGTGGTAGGGTACACTCTCCCTCGGATGAGATCGAGGAGGATCCGGTGGAGGACGAGAGTGGGAGCGAGCCTGTCGTGCATTCTACTGGGAGTGATTGGAGGGACGATGATCCCTAGGTTTGTGCATAGGGTATGTGATGAGGATCAGGGGATCTGATATGTGGAGGCTATGGAGGATATCTTGCTGCTGCTGCTGTGTTAATGATGATGCTACTACCTTACTACTTATGTTTCTTGGAGACTGCTGTTATCACTATTACTACATCTGATGCTGCCGGATCTACGTGACCACCCTTAGAGTTTTATTTTGGTTATGTATATATGTTGTAGATATACTTTTGGGGTTCTCTAGGGATTTGGTCATATTATTATGTAGATCTGTTTATGGACTTATATTTTGGGATCTTGGAAGCTTTGATATGGGGCTATGTACTTATGACTCTTATTATATATATATGTACCTATGTTTATCTTACTAGTAATTGCATAGTCCAATAATTTCCGCTTACTCTGATTTAATCTACTTAAGAGCTCGGCTATAAATATTATTTAATGGTATCAGTTTTATCGAACAAAGCATGGGTAGTTTTAATTACTTGTATGGTATAAAGATGTTTCCAAAGAACGAATTGTTACTCTATTTGCGAAAATGTTTTAGAGATCGCCGAACTCGATACAAAGGTTTTGAAATGGTTTAGAGCTTATTCTCCAAGAATTCCAAATGACGATTTGTGCACCCGCTTTAAAAGAAAATTTTATTTCCATATTTTCTTAACACTCACAAGTCCATAAATTATCCAATATACAAGTATAATTACTATATTATATTTGGGTAATTCGGAAGGGTGTCACACCCTAGGCCATGACTCTCTCTCACAGTCCCTTGCAACCATGATGGAAAAAAAACAATACCTTGTCCTTACACAATTCCACTATACCACCTCATCCACCCCCTGGTTTTTCCCCTCTTAGCCCTCCCACAAACTGCCCTAACCAGTACCCCAAACCCCCTAAACTCTCCCTTCAGTCTTTTGATGGCAAGGACCCCTTGGATTGGCTTTTTCATGCAGAGCAGTACTTCAATTTGTACCAAATCCCATTTGACTAGCATATTGAATTGGCATCATTTTCTTTTCATGGGGAAGCTTTGGGTTGGTACAGATATCAGTACAACAATCACCTCTCGAGCTCTTGGGAGGATTTTTCACGGGCCGTGCAAATTCGATTTGGGCCTTCATCTTACGAAAATCCGCAGGCAGAGATTTTCAAACTCCGGCAGCTCACGACGGTGGCTGATTATCAAACCAGATTTGAACGTCTGTGTAATCAGGTTGTTGGTCTCTCACCAGAAACTATTTTTAGCTGTTTTTAGACCTTATTCTGTTTCTCAAGCTATTGGTCTTTCTAAATTGATTGAAAGCAAGATTCATGACACTAAAACCCCTATTTCACGACCAGCCCGTTTCACCCCCTCACCCACCACACACCATCCTACCCAACAATCTACAGCACCACCCATTTTACCAAAACCCCCAACTACCCTTCCCGTAAAAAAATTAACAGCCACCCAAATGCAAGACCGTAGAGCAAAAGGGCTATGCTACAATTGTGAGAAAAATATTTTCAGGGCCACCGCTGCCAGCCCAAGCAATTTCTATTGCTTTTGATTGATGACCCTACATATGATTATGGGGCTGAGGACTCCCCTACCAGCCAAGAGGGTGATAATACTGTGAACCTGATACTATTCATCTTCAGTTATCTGTTCATGCCTTGCAAGGCCACCCATCCCCACGTACTCTAAAATTTCAAGGCACTATCCTTGGTCACCCTGTGGTCATATTGGTAGATACGGGTAGTTCTCACAATGTCATGAGACCCAAGTTAGCTAAGTTCGTACAGCTTCCTATTTCACCTAATCCACGTTTTCCAGTGATGGTTGGAAATGGTGAACACATATTTTGTGTAGGTTTATGTATTGATACCCCTTTGAGGATTTCCCCAAACACATTCCAGGTTCCATTCTACTTGTTGGATATACAAGGAGCTGATGTCGTTTTGGGCATTGACTGGTTAAGTACCCTTGGTCCTATAACTTCAGAGTTTTCTGTGCTTTCCATGTCTTTTCAACATGATGGCACCACTGTTACACTCTCAGGTCAGCCTTTACCCACTCCTACCCCAGTCTCCCTCCATCAATTAGTACGTCTTCTACAAATGGACTCTATTTCTGAACTACAAACTATTACCTTCTATGAACCAACATTATACTCAGAAACCAATCCCACCCCAAGTGACACATTTTTTTCCTTAGACTCCAACGCCTCATTTCCTACAAATTTACACCCTGACATACTTAACCTTTTAAACAAATTTAAAAAAAATTTCACCAAACCCCATGGACTTCCCCCCACAAGACCCCATGACCACGATATTACCCTACTCCCTAATGCTCAACCAGTTAATGTTAAGCCATACCGTTATCCTCACTCCCAAAAGGAGGCCATGACCACTATCTTAGCAGATATGTTATAAGAAGGGATTGTGGTACCAAGCACCAGTCCATATTCCTCTCCAGTTTTATTGGTTCGCAAAAAGGATGGCTCGTGGCGATTTTGTGTGGATTATCGCTATCTTTATTCTAAAACGGTTAAGGACAGGTTTCCGATACCTACCACGGATGAATTGATTGATGAACTAGGCTCTGCTACAGTTTTTTCAAAAATTGATTTACGGTCTGGTTATCATCAAATTCGTGTAGTGCCCGAGGACACGCACAAGACAGTTTTTCGCACTATTGATGGGCATTATGAGTTTTTGGTCATGCCCTTTGGCCTAACCAACGCACCGGCTACATTTCAGGCAGCAATGAATGATTTACTACGGCCTTACCTACGTCAATTTGTGTTGGTTTTCTTTGGTTTTCTTTGATGACATCCTTATTTATAGCTCCAACTTATCTGATCACCTATCACATTTACGGTTGATTTTAGATTTATTGATTGTTAATCAGTTTTATGCTAAGTTAACTAAATGTGAATTTGGAGTTGGATTTGTTGGCTACCTAGGGCATGTCATATCAAGCAAAGGGATTGCACCAGACCAGTCCAAAATTCAAGCCATCTTGGATTGGCCTAGTCTTCGTTCTCTCACGAAATTGAGGGGATTTCTCGGTCTCACCGGATTCTATAGACGATTTGTTCGTCACTACGCCACACACGCCGCTCCGCTCACTGATCTTTTAAAACAAGGATCTTTTACATGGTCTCCTACAACAAAGATAGCTTTTACAAAAATGAAAGAAATCATGACTTCTACTCCGGTGCTTGCCCTTCCCAACTTTGCCGAGACTTTCCATGTTGAATCTGATGCTTCGGGTTTAGCTATTGGTGCTGTCCTCTCACAGTCCGGCCATCCCATTGCCTTCTTCTCCAAGAAGTTGTCTAACCGCATGCAGCTTGCATCCACATATGTCAGGGAGATGTTTGCTGTCACAGAGGCAGTCAAGAAGTGACGTCAATACTTAATAGGTAGAAAATTTCGAATATTCACAGATCAACAAAGCTTGAAACATTTAATGACTCAATCATACCAGACTCCTGAACAACAACGGTGGGATACTAAACTACAAGGGTATGACTATGAAATTTTCTACTGACCTGGTAAGGAGAATCGGGTTGCTGATGCTTTGTCTAGATGCCAAGCCCCTGACATCTCCCTCTTGCTGGCTATTTCCAGTCCCATCCCCACTATACTGACAGATCTCCAAAAATTTTATGCAACACCAGAAGGAGAGTCACTCATTTAAACCAGCATAGATCAATCAGATATGTATCATTTTTTACATGGGTTTCTCTACTATAAAGGGAGTTTGTATTTACCTGACCGTGAAGATTGGAGACAAACCATCTTGAAGGAGTTTCACATCACTCCTGCAGCTGGACACTCTAGCCTAAAACCCACTCTTGCTCATATTGTTGCCTCCTTTCTAGTGGCCTGGGATGTATAAAGATACCAAAGAGTTCATTAGAATATGCAGAAACTGTCAACATAATAAATATCTCCCAACAAAAAAACAAGGGTTACTATGTCCATTACCTTGTCCTCAGCAAGCTTGGGAAGACTTGTCTATGGATTTCATTACTGGACTCCCCTCTTCATGTGTTCACACAACGATCTGGGTAGTCATCAATAGGTTCACAAAGTCAGGGCACTTCTTGGGTCTTCCTACCCACTACACAGCTCACAGTCTTACTATTAAGTTCTTAACCGAAATCTGTAAGCTCCATGGGGTACCAAGATCTATCGTTTCTGACAGGGACAACCTCTTTTTGAGCCACTTTTGGCGCGAGCTATTCAAACTTCTTGGAACCTAACTCCGTTTTAGCTCGGCTTACCACCCTGAGTCAGACGGTCAGACAGAGGTTGTGAACTGCTCCATAGAAACGTACTTGCGTTGCTTTGCCGGTGAGCAACCCAAGCGGTGGTTCCACTTCTTATACATTGCTGAGTTATGGTACAACACCTCCTTGCACTCGGCCATTGGCATGTCCCCATTTGAAGCCTTGTACGACCGCCGCCCTCCATCTCTTCATGACTATGTCAGAGGCACAACTAAGATTTCCTCTCTGGATGAGTTCCTACACCACCGAAAGGAAATCTCAGTTCGTCTAAAAGCGAACCTTGCTCGGGCTCAATAGATCATGAAACAAGAGAAGGATAAAAGAAGAGTGGATATTACCTTCGAACCCAATGAATGGGTCTTGCTTCGTCTACGCCGTATCGACAGCGATCATTGGCACGTCAGGCTTCTCAAAAGCTGGCCAAACGCTACTACGGGCCCTTCCATTTTCTCTCTCGCATCGGTTCGGTGGCTTATAAACTCGATCTCCCTGAGGGCAGTCGAATCCATCCGGTCTTTCATGTTTCTCTCCTTCGTCGGTTTCATGGTGATCCATAGGCTCAGTTTATACCCTTGCCTCAGTTGTTAGAGACCGATACTGAGAAGGAGGATGATGAGTATATGGAAAAAGAAACTCAGAATATAGAGAGAGAGGAACCGAGTTTATGAGAGAGGGTGGAGAACTCATAGAGGAAAGCAACTCTTGGGCACTCTGAGTAATAACGTTGGAATGAGTTTCAAGAAGCCAGAGCATTCCAACTCATCCACTTTGTTGCGGTCCACTCAGAAACCGCGTGCTTCTCCACGCGTTGACAACCCCAATTCCCAACTAGTTACTTCTGCTCTTCACTGCCCACCGTTGGATCTGTTTGGTACGGGCTCATCTCCACCTTTGGTTCCTTATCAACAATCTACCCTTATCACAAGAGAATCCAAGGCTGCTGACTCATCCATTCCAGATCCTTCCTTGGAGCCAAGTAGCCTGACCGAACCACCTGGATCAAGGCCCAAAACCGCTGAAGCAGGCCCTAACCTTGAGGACAAGGTTATCGTCTCGGGGGGGTTATTGATGGGCTGAGAGATACTACTAGGCCCATTAGAGTAGCTAAGAAGCCCTTATGGATGAATGACTTTATTACCAAGTAATACTTTTCCTTTTTGCCAGCTGATAGGATTCTAGAATAATCTTTTATTTAGATGTTTTCCACTTGTACGATACTCCTTGATTATAGGGAGATATTTTCAATTCTAGTCAGCCTTTAAATATTGTATGCATTTTCAATTTCAGATATATGAAAAAAGACGAGCTTGCTCACTAATTTCTTCTTGGTTGGATTTTACTCCTACCAATCTGTTACTTGTGAGAAGTATTGTTCAACATTTTTTGAGCTGGACATCTTGTATCATTCATATTCTCTACATAGCAATTGCAACTTTGATTTTTGAGCTTTATGCACACCTTTTTTATGATAGCTTCAATATGTTTCATACTTCTTTAGCAGTTTTAGCATTAGCAATTTTGCCAAACATCGAATAATCTACTCATTGATGAATTTGTGTTAGCGCCAATTGATCTCTTCTCTCGGCGGCTGCATCAGCCTCTACTGGATTGCCTGATTCTTCAAAACTCCAAATATTGTGAGCCTTTAAATGAGTCGACATTAACTTCTCCCAATAGTTATAATTAAGCTTTCCATCTAATTTAGGTTTGGATCAAACAACATTGAAATTGTTTACCATCTCTCACTTTTAATAATATATAACACTCACAACAAATTATGAGAACTCTCCTCACAAACTCTAACAAATGGCGCAGGACTTGATCGGCTCTGATACCAATTTAATGTCACAAATTAAAGACTAATTTAATTCACCAATGTAATTTACTTTAATTAATTAAACTCGCACTACGTACATTCCCAAGAAGAAGAGAATTTTATATTTTTATTACACTTGAATTGTTTTGGACAATGTACATAAGCATTTCTTATATAGGTTACAAAAAGTGATTAATGTGACATGCTTTAATGAATAAAAAAAAATAACGTAAGAGATGAGCTTATTTCATAAAACCTCTTATCCATGTAACTTCTGATGTGGCTGATATTACTCGTGCTATTTGAAACATAACTTAATTACTAATTAAGTAAAACAAGTTGATATAGGTTTTGATTTAATACTTCGAGTAGTTCACAATTTTTCCACATTAGCACCATATATAAGATACAGCCCCTAATTTTTTATGAATATCTCGGTATATATAGATGCTCTAATAACATAAGAACTCCCCCACAGTGGCCGGAAGCTAGTGGCAAGTTGAAGTTCAATATCTGCATCCGAAACATATTTGGTTTGTGGGGAACATACACATGAGATTGTGAGAAGCTATTAATGTAGCAATGAAAAAAGGGGACGATGATATATGGACGAAAATAATAATTAGGAGGCCCCATTTTTGCCTCTTTTTTTAGGCAAAGGCTGCAAAGCATAATAATACATAGTTTGCACTGCTGCATGTTTGAGTTTCACAGGCTGCACCAAGTTATAACTGGTTTTCACATATTTGCATAAAAGTCCTCTGCACATGATATATTGCCTAATGAGACTATAGAGCTAAAAGACTGTTTTACCCTTATTAGTTTTCACTGAAACAAATCTGATTTGTTTCCTCCTACACGACCTACTACACAGGATCCATGGCAGTCACATTTAAGCTCAATGTTGTTTACGTTTATTCCCAGCCAAACATCTTAATTTTTTTAGACATAAAAAATAGTATTATTAATAAACATATTCTAAACAGAGAAAATAGCATGATTAATATAGAAGCTACAATGGTGTGGAGCAAGTGGTGGTGACCCTAGACACCGTCCTGGTTTATGTTCCGCATGATCTGTGTTGACATCAACACTCAAATGTTCACATAACCTTAGGATTAGGAGAAGTAATACACATTAGGAGAACATTACATATTTTAGTTGTTATTTACTAACATCAGATTTGAGTGAATTGTTCATACTCATTGATGTTTAACGATCCAGATTGGATAATAAAGAGAATGCTTTGTACTTCCACAAAAAACAATAAAATACAGTGTTCTCAAACCACATAAATACAATGGGTTGAGTACACAAAAAAAAATTGTGCTGAATACAGGGTTTTTATTTTGCCACCCCAAGGTGTATGGATGCCACCCCATATGTATAAAATATACCTATTATGTCCTTTTAAAAAAAACAACTTTTAATACGGTCGTAGCACTCCCTTACGACATTTTAAAAAACTAAGTTTTAACACGGGTCGTAAACAGGTGTTACGACCTAAGTTTTTTCACAAGTCGTAAACAAGTGTTACGACTATAAAGTCGTAATAGTCACATACGACTATATAGTCGTAATAGTTGCATACGACTAGTACAACTAAAAATATAGTCGACTGCTGGCAATGCCTCTAGCATAAGGTCCCTCCCTTTCTCTGTATCTACTCATATGTGTCTCTCTACATGCATGATATTGCACTGAACACCCATGCCATCACTAGGGATGACCAGGATTCATATGCCATTCGAAGCTTTCAAAGAGGAATATCAGCACATGATGCTGGTCATTTCGCTTGGGAGATTACTCCGGTTTGTGCGATTCCCACCTACGTTAATCTGTTGTTAATAACTAACTGACTAACTAACTTATGCAGTGATGTTGATGTCATTTTCATTTAACTTTTTTTCACGCCCAGGTTGAAATTTCTAGCGGAAAAGGGAAACCTCCCACTCTTGTTGATAGAGATGAAGGTTTTGGGAAGGTAAATAGATTAATCAACACGTCTTAACTAAGCTAATAAAAGGACTATCTGGTCTTCAGTGCACTGTTGTTGCTGTTAGAAGCCTTCTTCAACTGAATTCTTATATGAAATTTTACTTGCTCCATGATCTTTGTGACTTGCTTGGTATTGGAATATATATGGTGAAAAAAAACTGATGCAGTTTAATAATTAATACCTTTGATATCCGTGTTGCTAGTTTGATGCTGCAAAGTTAAGGAAGCTTAGACCAAACTTTAAGGAGGATGGGGGTACTGTGACTGGCAATGCCTCTAGCATAAGGTCCCTCCCTTTCTCTGTATCTACTCATATGTGTCTCTCTACATGCGTGATATTTTTTTAAAGAGGAAACAAAAATATAGTACAAATATAGTCGAATGTACTAGTCGTATGCAACTATTACGACTATATAGTCGTATGTGACTATTACGACTTTATAGTCGTAACACTTGTTTATGACTTGTGAAAAAACTTAGGTCGTAACACCTGTTTACGACCCGTGTTAAAACTAAGTTTTTTAAAATGTCGTAAGGAAGTGCTACGACCCGTATTAAAAGTTGTTTTTTTAAAAGGACATAATAGGTATATTTTATACATATGGGGTGGCATCCATAGACCTTGGGGTGGCAAAATAAAAACCCCTGAATACACGCAAAAATGGGCTAACATTTGGGCTCTCAAAAAAATTCAACTAAGGACCCTCAAACAAAAAACAACCCTCACAATTAGGGGTGTAACGGTCCGGTCCGGTCCAGTCTTTGACGGACATTGGAGACCGGACCGATCAAATTAACACGGTCCGGTCCGGTCCGGTCTTAATGTGTTTTATGTAAAAAGACCGGACCATACGGTATCGGTCCGGACCGAATCGATCCGGTTCGGTCCGGTCTATTTAGACCATTAAAATGCTGAAAATGAATCAAGGCAGCAATACTTGAACAAAAAAACCTAATTGAACACAGGGCAAAATCAAGCGGCGGCGGCGGCGAGCAACCAGTGGCGGCGGCGCATGGAGGAGAGATGACGGCTTAGAGAAACAGCAATTGAATCGCATTAGGAGGAGATCGAATCGCAGAGGCAGAGAAGGAGATCGAGCGAGATCTCGAATGAGATCGAATCATAGAGACGCAGAGGATCTATCAAACAAGATCTCGACGCAGAGGATCTATCGAACGAGATCTTGAATGAGATCGAATCGCAGAGACGCAAAGGCAGAGGAGGAGATCGGACCAGACTGGAAGCAGCAGCGGTGGAGGCGAGCACTGGACGGTGGCTGACTGGTTGAGGCGCAGGGAGAGGGAGAGAGAACGGAGAGAGAGAGGAATGGAGGGCAAGATCAGAGGGAGAGAGATCGGTGGCTGTCCCTGGTTTGCTACTTTGCTTCCCTGTGTGTATTGGTGCAGCGAAGAACGGAGATGCGGCGGAGAACAGAGATCTGGTCTCGATGGCGGTGCGGCGGAGAACGGAGATCTGGACGAATGTAGCAGCCAGCCATTCTTCTTCTTCTTCCACCTTGAACCACCAGCCATTCTTCTTCTTCAATTCAAAACCGTATGTAGGAGCAAAAGGAGTGTGTTTTAATTCAATTCAATTCACGTTTGGACTTAAACTACCAGTATGTTTTTTTTTTAAATTATTAACCCCTATCGGTCCGGTCCGGTCCCAGCGGTCTAATAACATGTGGGACCGTGGATCGGACCGTTCATGTATGGTCTCAGCTTTTTGAGACCGGACCGGACCGTGAGACCGGACCAGGCTGTATTTTTCGGTCCGGTCCAGTCCGGTCTGGATGGTCTCTCGGTCTCGGACCGGATCACTTACACCCCTACTCACAATATACCCGACCCGGACTTATGTCTTCTTCTTTACCCGGTTTATACCACCGCCGACACAGAACAACTCCATGCCACTATCAAACCATCACCGTATGTATTAACTATCAACCTCTGCCCACACAATATCCTTCAAAAAATTCCAAAACATCCAATTTGATGAAAACACTGTCTCTTTGGTGCTATCAAGCTCTCTTCGAACTAGTGAATACATTAATGGAAATAAACAATGACAACAACAGAGGATATACAGAGATGACGTTTTAATTGGGGGCTTAATAACAATAAGCAAGTCAAACGACAACGTTTTAATCTGTTGATTATTATTTCTCAGCCCCAAGTGAAACGACAGCATTTCATTAAGGGCTCAAATGTAAAACCAATCGAAGATGAAACAGCAGGTGGTCCACCCTAATTTCAACCCTTCTTTCCACATAAGCTCAAATCAACGGCTATAACATTCTCATGCACCAGTGCAGGCTATGTATTATTATGCTTTGCAACCTTTGCCTCTTTTTATGTAGCCACGAAAAGTTGATAACCGTTTGGCCATGATACATGCTTCACATGCAAGATTATCTAAGTACAAAAAATTAGCATATAAAAAAATTCTTTTAAAAAAAAGCAATAATATGTCATGGATTAATTCATTTTTCTAAAATTAGAAAGAGTTAGGATCAGTTGACACCAGATGTAAAATTTGGTCACTTACACCTTCACATAAATTTTTATATATTATAAAATTTGTCAATCCAACCGTTGAATTATATGTTATTATCAAGTAGATCAAGTCTACAAAATTTCATAGAATATAAAAATTATTTGATACTCCATCCGACTATTATATTTTAACGGATAATACATTATTTAGATTACATACCTATGAATCTCCGAATGATCTGAAATTTGGTATGTATAATCGTAATGATAATAACATATAATTTAACGGTTGGATTGACAAATTTCATAATATGTAAAAAGTTATGTGAAAGTATAATTGACCAAATTTTACAACCGATGTGAACAGATCCTAACTCAATTAGAAAAATAATTGAATGTTTCTTACATTTTCAAAATATTTATGCATTTAGTTTTTATTTCATACTTGTTTAGTGCGAGTATTATAAGAATTTTTAGTTACTACACGCTGCTTATGCCTTGTCGCACGAATATTTTTTACATTTTAAAAAAATATTCGTTCAACTCATTTATAGGAGTATAATTTTATTGGCTTAATTATGTTTGAGATCCCTGTAGTTTGGACCTCTTTTGTGAGATACCCCATATTTTTTTTCAATGAATATACCTCTGTAATTTACTCGGATTAGGTATTTGCCCCCATCTCCTTTTTCGGCGAGTTTTTGGGTGAGCTGGACCGTCGGAACTCCATCCGGAGCCATGTGTTATGTAACGACTGGAGTCGTCACGGGAAATATGTTTTGGGTGAGTTTTTAAGGATATGATATTGATGTTTTTATAATGATACATAAAAATAAGAAATAATTTAAACATGATACTTCTATAAAACTGCATCATTATATTTCACATAAAAAGTTTGATTTAATGTACATCATTTCACATTGTTTTGGTCAAAAGATATCGCATCATAACTCTGAGTTATCTAATCTCAGTCAGTGCACATATACATACATACATATATATATATATATATATATAAATAATAAGGTGTAACTCAGAGCAGTCCACTAATATCAAAATATACTAAAAGTCAGTCTACATACTAATGATATATACCTAGCATATAACCTCACATCTCATCTACCATCCACTGGCTCTCAGTCGATGGAACAACCTGATCACTCTCCCCTCCAGTCTGTATGGCGTCGTCCCCAGCTGGCTCACTCTCGCCCTCCTCGGGATCCTCCTCCTCGGAGTCCACCTGAACCACCGGAGGCACACGTTCCGGTGATGGTTCAAATCTCACAGGCTGAGATGGACCCGGACGGAAAGCATCCTCAAGTACAGCTCTCTCAGGAGGAGTGCGAGCTGGAGCAGCTGGTCTGAAATGAAAATAAGAACGACGACGTGCAGGCTGGGGTGGTGGAGTACCATGTCGATAAGTAAAAGCATGAGGTATATGCTGAGCATATATCATAGGTATGTGGAACCGACGAGGACGCATATAGGCCAGGGTATTCGGGTGGCGAAAGATCAGCTCCACCTCCCCCTCAAATGTGGCTTTGAGCTCCTCATACTCCCATGTCCCTCTCACGGGACGCATCTCCAGGCACGCCAGAAATCGAGACATCACCTAACAAACAAATAGGGCAAAGGGAGTAAGACAGTGTCATTCACGTACAAATGAATAATTAAATGAACTAGGAATAAACAATCACAATTAGTCAAGTAGCAATTAAATTCACATAGACAATTAAACAAACTCAGATAATCAAGTTAATAATTACTAAACAATAAATATCAAGCAATAATGTATGTTTCTAATACATGTGCAATGCAATGCGATGCAATTATTCGATGCAATCTCCTCTGTGATATTTTACAAATATCATGCACTTGGCAATTTCACGTTTATCGATAATGTCCTCAACGATTAAATTTACGTTTTAACGAAAACGTTCAAGCGATCAAATTTTACGTTTTAACGAAAACGCTCAAACGCTCCACGTACGTTTGACGACAACGTACCAACGATTCACACTAAATAGGAAAAGCAATTGGGAGTAAATGTCTTTCCACCAAGTATACAATTACAACTCATGTGTAATTTATACTAAAGACCGTCCTCCGCAATCACGAAATACTACGAGAGATCGATAGAATAAAATTATAGTCATTGTCAAATTATCCCGAGTCGAGTCTGCAGAACCCACTCATCATAGGACCATTTTACCTATAATTAATTCCCACGGTTATTTGACGTATCACCGTCATAAACATAATCTCCGCGTATTCTCATACCGATTTAATTAAATTGAATGTGTCTTTTCCTATTATCTTATCTTAACTTCTTAACACCATGCATGATTTCAATCACAACCAAAATATTAGGATTGACTTTAATTTATTTATTTGGTATTGAATTGATGTAAAAAGGAAATAACCCCAAAATGTTATTTTTAATAGTAAAAAAATAAATTTTTATCTTAAAAGAATTAATTAAAGTATTAGTGAAATATTGGATTAAAGAAAAATACATTTTTCAGGTTCTGTACAGTGTCTAACCGGTTAGAAAATCATGTAACCGGTTGGTCACATTCAAATTTCCCTCTTTTCCAATTTTACAGTAACTAATCAGTTAGTAGTTGCAGTAACCGGTTAGTCACTGCAGCATCAGTGACAAAATTGGCCTTTTTATTCATCAATTCAAAACCTTTCACTTTCAATCCTTATCAATCACTTATAGAACATTCTTGAGCATATTTAAACATGTTCAAATCAATTATACACATCAATTTCATGAGATTCATATATAAATTATCAAGTATGCACGCATATAATCACATATTTGGCACTTAAGATGTCAAGATCAATTTTAGAGCTTCTCAAGTCAAATTTATAGTTCCTTTAGCTCGTGTTCAGTTAATATGACATGCTTGAATGAGTTTTATAACCTATTTTGGCCTCCAAGCCAAAGTCCCAATTCAAAACCTATGGCCCTTGAGCTTGTAAAGCTCTTTTACATTCCAAACTATTTAATAATCATTCTAGCAAATGAATATCTTCTCCCTTACCTATTGAAGCTTTTGAGACTGATTGGAAAGCAAAGGAAACTAGGTTGGCACATTTTTGGTTCAACACACCTCAGCTGCAAAATTCTGTTTTTCAGTTTTAACAGGGGGTATTGATCAGAGATTTTCAACTCGAATAAGTGAAATAAACGTGTAAGAAAGGATTAGAATCAAAACTAGGATACACTAACTCAAGATTGAAACAAGTTTGAGACTCTAAGGTGGCTTGAGCTTACCAAACAGATTCAAGAAAGATAGCTCCAGAAACTGGTTCGTGCTCTGTTTTTCCAACAACAAAAGGTCAATTTGCAGAGCTAATAACTTCTTCTATAGTGTATAAAATCGAATGGGACTTATTTCTAATTCAAGAGGGTTCAAAGAGCTTCGTTTTGATATAAGGTTGGTATGTGTTGGTGCTTCAGAGAAAGAGAACGAACTCAAATACAGCCACACCAGAGAAATGAAGTCTGAACTTAGTTTATGAAATATTAAGAGTGAATTATGTGGTTTTAATTTGGTTTAAGTCACCGAATTTCATCACCACTCATTCCTAGCAGAGATTAGACGCGTTTTCAGGCTAAGGTGGCTGGTTTGTGGACCAAAAACGTGTTCTTCTTTTCATTTCGTGTCCAGAACAGTCTCAGCTTTGGTTCTGCTGAGAGCACTAACCGGTTACTCATATCACAAATGGTTAGTGAGACACAGAACTGGAAAAAATCTAAAGATATTATATTTTATTTCTTTTCTTTTCTTAATATCTTTTAAATTCTTCTTTTATTTTCACAAAAAGAAATAATTACCTTAATAAAATAATTTCCTTTAATTATTTCTTAATTTATTTTTAAAACATAATTATATTCTAATCATCATAATTGTATTATAATCACATTATAATTTTTATAATAATTAACGTAATTACATATAATTATATTTTATAATCGGGGATTAATATTTTGGGGTGTTACATGTTATACACGTGGCAGTCTCTTAATTTTTTTTTAAATTAAAAAAAAAAGCCTTAATTATGTTTGGGGTCCCTGTAGTTTGAACTTCTTTGTGAGATACCCCTATGTTTTTTTCAATGAATATACCCCTGTAGTTTACTCCGGTTAGGTATTTGCCCCCAACTCCTTTTCCGACAAGTTTTTGGGTGAGCTGTACCGCCGGAACTCCACCTGGAGCCACGTGTTATACACGTGGCACTATGTTGCACCAATACGGGTACGGTACCGGATACGGGTACGGTACCGGATACGGGTACAGTATCGAGTACAGGGTACGACATTTTCTAAAAAACTAGGGTACGAGTACGACAATATAATTCTAATTTTATAAATAAATATATATAAGCAAGGTGAAAATAAACGATTTTGGCATTGAAATAGCATATGAGTATCATAAAATTATAGGTTGATGCTCAAAATAAGTTAAGATATTAGTCTGAAAGGTTGATTATAACATTAAAAAATAATTCTAAGGCAAAAATTACATTATTGGTAAGATCCACACCTAAAATATACCTTAACATACTAGTTACAAGTACCCAGGAGTACGTACGGGTACCGGTATCCAAGGTGTACCGGGTACGGGTACGTCACCAGTTTAGGAGTACCCATGCTTCAGAGCGTGGCAGTCACTTAATTTTTTTTTTTTTTAAATTGAAAAAAATAATAAAACAATAGAATAAACTAATAAACTAAAAAAAACAATCGAAATCAATTTGCTGATATACCATGCAAAGATTGAATTCTATAATTTAGATGAAATGATGTGTCAAAGGATTAATGCTTGTGCTTGATTAATCAATTTTCTGGAAATGAAAACATTATATGTCCCTTGACATGGGTATATGCTTCTGTATGTATGTTTCTTTTTCAAAGCCCCATCTTCTACTTCACCTGTTTCAATTCTATTTGCTGTTTTTTTTCATTTTTATAATAAAAATGTCAATTGTTCTTGTGCTGCTCATTTTCGCATGCCACCTTGATTCCAAGTGGTGACCTCGAAGAAGCTACAGATCTGGAGCTGGAGGATTTCATGACTGAAGAAGAAGAAGAAGAACCGAACGACTGAGGGAGAGAGAGGATGACAGCTACATTGTGGGATATGGAGTGAGAACGTCGGAGGGGGATGCTGGTTTTGAGTGAGAGAAAAAGAACGAGGGAGATAGATGGATTGAATGGAAGGAAATGAGAGGAATTATAATAAGCCACGTTTTTTTTTAGTTTATTAGTTTATTCTATTGTTTTATTATTTTTTTTAATTTAAAAAAAAAAATTAAGTGATTGCCACATGTATAACACGTGGCTCCAGGTGGAGCTCCGGCGGTCCAGCTCACCCAAAAACTCGTCGGAAAGGGAGCTGGGGGCAAATACCTAATCGGAGTAAACTATAGGGGTATATTCATTGAAAATAAAAAGCATAGGGGTATCTCACAAAAGAGGTCCACACTACAGGGACCACAGACATAATTAAGCTTTATTTTTTTTAATTAAAAAAATTTAAGAAACTGCCACGTGTATAACACGTGTTTCCAGGTGGATTTCCAACGGTCTAGCTTACCCAAAAACTCACCGGAAAAGGAGCTAGGGACAAATACCTAACCGGAGTAAAATACAGGGGTATATTCATTAAAAAAAAGCATAAGAGTATTGTTTATGCTCGCTTTTAGTGATAAGCAAATAATAAAGCAAATGATTAAGCAAAGATAATGGGTTCGTAAACTTTGTGAAGCTTTAGGCTTTTTATTATATTGGGATGAGGTACAGAGGGGGTGATACAAGGGATTGGGTTCCACACTTGTGGTATTTTACAGAATGGGGGGTGTGCGCCTTGGCCTTTTACCCTCTCTTCTAGACTTAAGCTTCAGAGGAAGCTTCTATTCTTTCCTCTCTCTTGTACCCTCTCTCACTTTCTGGTTCTGGTGGTTCCAGTTGTTGTTGTTCTCCTGGAAGCTCTAGTTGTTGTTGTGTACGTTGGAGGAGGGCTCCTTTTATAGGGTCCTCCTTGTCCATTGGTCCTTGCCTTTTTCCCTTGGTCCATTGGTCCATTTCTCTTTTCCTTCTTTGTGGCTGCTCTCTTCAGAGTCCATTTTGTTTCCTTTACCCTTTTGAGCTTTGTCATTAATTGCTCACAGTGGGAGGCTTACAATACTTACTTTTTTGGTCTTTCTTCTAAGAAAGGGCTGCATGAGGTAAGCCAAGATGCTCTGGCTTCTCATGCACGTTCCTCATAGTCTGGGGAACTGAAATCCCTTTGTCTGCATATGTACGCCTTTCACAAACCCTGCTCCCTGTTCGCTCTAATTTACCATGACTTTCTCCCCAAGTTTCTGTGCTGCCTGAGGCGCTTTGGGAGGATACGTTGTGTTCATTGTCATCAGTACGCCTTGCTCTTCTCTTTGGTCATGACATCAGGATGTGACGCCTTGGTGACTGTCACTCTGGCATGTGACGCTCTCAGCAGCTCTTGATATTTGCACGCCTTTCTCAGTCCCCTTTTATTGTTTTATTTTTGTTTGACAGTTTTGGGCCTTCATATAGATTGGGCCTTGTAATTTGGGTTGCCAAATATTGGGGTACCAACAATTGCCCCCTTTGCAGTGAGAAGGGAAGGATTTCCTTTTCAGTGCAAATCCTATTTTGTTTCTCTCTCACTTGTTCCTCTTTCTCCTTCTTTTCGTTCCACGTGCAAGCAGGGGAATATCCATCAGTTATTTGCACGTTCTCCAATCCAGTTCAAACTCCCTCCCTTAACTCTTCAGTTCCCCTTTTCTCTCAACCACTCCTTCTCATTCATTCTCTCTCTCTTTTCAAAACTTCCCCACTTTCTTTTCTTCTAATAGCAGAGAACATCTTCCTCTTTCTTTCACTCCGTTACTACCCTTCTCTCCACCGTTGCCACTTTCTCTTCTCACTTCATCCCCTTCTCTTGTTTCCGCTCGCTTTTGCCATGGGGAAATCAAAATCTACTCCCACTGTTGAAGTTGAAGATGATACTGTTCTTGAAGAAACTGAGGAGGAGGTCTCTCTTCCCAACCCCATCACTTATTGTTTCATGCAAGGTCTCCCTTGCCCTCGTTCCAACCCCGTAGACGCTGGTCACCGTCGCTGGGCAACGGGGGTAAAGGCGACACTTCCCTTCGGCCCCTTTCCTGAGTCCGGTGATCTCCTTGACGGTCCTCCCACCAAAGCAATGGTGATTCCCGAGAGCACTGCCAAACTTCTCACTTCTCCTTCTTATCACAAAGACCACCGCTAGCTGGGTCCTTCACTGCTCCGGTCTCGCCTTCGTCGTGCGGAGTTTCCATGGGTAGACTTGAACTTCAATGTCCGCATTGGTGGGACTACTGGTTGGCAAAACTGGGTCAACCATGTGTTTGCAAGTGACCCTTCCTTCGTGAAAGTTCTTGTGAAGGTCGGCATAGCCGAAGCGATCAAGGTGTCTCCCCAGATTGGCGCGAACCGTAGGCCGGACGACCTGTTCGCCTTGATCCAGCGTTGGTGCTCTTCAACACATACATTCTTGACGTCTTGGGGTGAGTTTACTCCCACGTTGGAGGATGTAATTGTCTTATTGAAGCTTCCCTCCTTTGGAACTGGTGATCTTGATATAACTGGAGTGGACGAGAGCCTTTCTGATTTGGCTTTGGAATTGAAGGCGGCATCCATTGCCAGCGCTAAGCATTCTCAGGAATTGTTTCAGCAGAGGCGCGCTTCGCTTGCCGAGGGTTCTTCATCCCAGAAAGTCAGGGGTACGGGGAATTTGGTCCCCAAAGAGAAAAAGGCGAACCAGCGCTCCTCGCTCAAGTACACGTTTGCCAGTTGGGTTTGGTATTTCTACGGTGACCTCCATGATGGCAAGTTTCATCATGGTCCTGTGAAGAACCAAAAGCTTCGCCGTGCTGCTTTCATCGCTTTCTGGCTAAGTAGGTATGTGTTTTCGGGCCCTCCATGGGAGTCTGTCAGCCCTTGTATTTTTCTGTTTGCTTATCTTTTGGCTGAGGGGACGCGCCTTCCCCTTTCTTCATTTTATTTGGGCGGTTTATATGCCCGCCCCGATCAAGTTTCTGAGCAAATGCGGATTTCTCACGGCCACTTTCCCATCAATTCATATGCTGATTTGGCTTTTCTTCAATATTTTTTATTTGAGCGCTTTCCCGAGTACAGTCCGGTTAGACTTGCTCCTTCCGATGACGCCTCCGGCCTTGAGCCTCGTGCTTGGTGCTGGACCAAAGGCTGTCCCAGAGAACCTTTAGTCGCTGTTATTGATCAGGAAGATCAATTTGTTTTTTGTCCTTATTTAGACAACATTATGGAGGGGTGTGATCCCCTGCACCCCTTGTATATTGAGGAGCGCCTCACCTCCAGGAACAATGCTGAAGATTACACTTAAGGTATGTATGACTTGTGGAAAATGATCTTGACTGCTCGCTACCTTCCCGGCTTCGTTCCCTTGGACAACAAGAGCGCCAATGGGGGCGCCTTGTGGCCCTTTGTATATCGCCCTGACCGTGTTGCGAGGCAATTTGGGCGTGATCAGCCTCCGTGCGCCCTTTTGATTGATCAAATTTCTTTGAATGAAACTGTCCAAGCTGATCTTTTTGGTGCGGATCCTGATACTTCAACCGTACCTTTGGTTTACATTCCTCCCCTTCATGTTGGAGGCGTTCTACGCAGTTGGGTAACATCTCACAAAGACATCTTGCAACATCTCCAGAGTTTTGAAGCTACTCCAAAGCGCACTATTCCCGCTCTTCTGTCTATTGTATGCAATGATCCTTATTATTCTACCTCTATGAAAAAAGGAAAAGGTAGTCTTCTTACTGATCTCATTTACTTTATTCATTACTTCGTTTATTTGCGCCTTGTTTTCATGATTTGTTTTGTCTGTTTCAGCTGAAGCGGCTCCCTCTATGCGCAAGCGTAAGGCCACTGCGTCTTCACCCTCCGCTGTTGTAGTATCGAAGCGAGGTAAGACACAAACTTCCTCTCCAGCCTCTTCTGCTCTTAAGTCTTCTAAAGGCGGAGGCAAGAATGTTGCACCTCCTCGGAAAGGGAAGAAGACTGTTGCAGTTGCGCCTTCTCGCCGGTCTTCCCGCTTGCAAGTTCATAGCGCTCATCCTGCTCCTGCTTCTCCAGTACATGCTGACTTAGTCGAAGATGAGAGCGGAGATGAAGATCATTCAGGTGACGCTCTCTTGGCTTATTATGACACTTCGAAAGGGGATGATGATTCTGCTGAGGGTGAGAGCGATGATGTTGATGAGGAAAATCCTTTAGGTTCCGCTTCTTGCCTCGCTTTTCTTCTTCGTCGTGGCCCTTTTCTTTCCCTTTTGGCCTTTCTACTCTTTATTGTTATTGCATTTTTTCCAGATTTTGGTACTGATAAGCATTTCTATTTTTGCTATTCTGTTTGTTTGTTTTGTTGCAGGTGGTTCTGGTGGGCGTGGTTCAGCTTCGCCTTCGCCTCAAATTTCTGAGAGCCTTCTGACTCCTGTTAGCACTCCTGTTAGTTCTCCAACAGTTCTACCACTTGACCATGCGGATGCTTCGGACTTTCGCCGTCAACCAACTGTCAGTGGAGGCGCTGCCCCTACCGGATTTGCCACTCATGTGCCTTTCGGTCGGGTTAGCGGCCCTTTATTTGTGCAACCTTTATCAACCGTTTCTGCTTTAGAGGCTGTCGCTGTTTGTATTTCCAAGGATTCTGGTGTCGCTCTCGGGCCTGTTGGTGATGTTAATTCTGGTCTGGAAGTTGTTGAGGGCGGTGATTCTTCTTTGCCCCCTGTTGGAGTCCCGAAGAGTGTTTCAATTGTTTCCAAGGGCGCTCTTGCTGATACTTCTTCAAATGTTGCTGCAAATATTGCTACAGGTGAGGGTGTTTCTGTTGATGCTGTTTTTGATGGCTTGGATGTTGAAATGGTGGACACTCCTGCCCCCAAGGAAAGCCAAATTGATGCCATTGTTGAGGCTCCCGTTGAAGATCATGCTGTCCATGAGAGCGACACTGGCTTTACTCCACTTGATGAGGGGAATACAGGTGCTGCCAATGTAGCTGAAGTTTCAAAGGATGTTGTGCACTCTTCTGAGGGGCGCCCTGTGAACGAGATTCCTTCCGTTCGGCTTCCCTCCGTCAAAATTGCACAAGTTGTCGCTTCTCCAGCTTCCTCTTCAGTTTGTGAGTGTTCCTTTAACCATGCATCAAGTTGGGTTTCCTTTACATTAAGCATCAACTCTTTACATATTCCACTAAATTTGCAAATCTTGTTGCTTTGCTCACTTGTTTCTGCTTTGTTTCTTTTCTTTCTTTCTTTTCTTTTTTTTTGTTGTTTTGCAGCTGCATTTTCTGCCAGGTCTCGTGGCTCTCTTGATGCAGAGGAGCAGTCTATGATTGAATCGTTCCTTCTTGCCCATCCTGACTTGGTGCCGCCGGGTGCTTCATTCCCGTGCTTTTTCAGAGAGTCCGCTTCGCGCACTATGATACGAATGTTGGGTTTGGTAAGCTCCGTTGACGTCGATGCGCTGCCGTGGGAAGATAAAGTTGAGCTTTTGGATTGCCTCCATTCTCTCAAATTTCAACACTATTCCGGTACTTGGCTCGATGATGCAATTGCTAGATTGGAAAAGTTGCGTCCGCCCTTTGATGTCGCTGGCTTGGCTGAAACCAAGCGTACCTTGCAGGAGCGTCGCACCGCTTTGACCACTCGTTCAAAGGAGCTTTCAGCCCAACTTGCACAAGTGACTTCTGACTTGGAGTATGTTGACAAGGAACTTAATGATTTGGCTGCTCAGGAGCGCACATATGAGGAAGCTCGCAAACTCATCAGTCTGAATGCTTTTTTTAGTGTCTGATGGTTGTTATTGTGTCATGACATGTTGCTTTCGAACTTGCTGCTTTGAACTTGTGTTTTGGGATTTACTATGTTGAACTTTGAAGTTGTAATTGTAATCGTTTGTGGTGGCGCATTTTGTATGTTCTTCAAGCTTGGACTTTGCCTTTGTATGCTTGCTGCCACTTTGACAATATTTATGTGCATTTTGACTTTGTTTTACATGCCCTGCTTCTTAAGCTTGTGTTTAGGTTGTATGCTTTGGCTCTTGTGCGCTTTTGTTTGCTTTGTCGCTTTGCGCCATTGTAGCTTGAATCTTGTCTTATGAACGTAACTTTGCAATTGTCTGATACTGCACTTGTACTTGCTTCTATTCTTGTGCTCTCTTTCTGGCTTTGATGCCTTTTCTTCAAGTATTCTGACAGCGCACATCTCTTCTTTTTCTTCTTCTTTTATTTTTCTTTTTTTTTTCTTTCTCTTTTTTTTTCAAGCATAGCAGGGGCCCCTCATGTCATTGGTGCCTAAGAAAGATTTCTTTTTCTCTCCTTCTTTCTTTTTTTTTCAGAGCGCACTTTGGACGCTTTTGAATTTTTTGCAGATTTCAGTGGCCCCTCATGTCATTGGTGCCAAATTTTCTTCAAGGTTCACGTTGGGCACATTTTCTCTTTTTCAATAGTGGCCCCTCATGTCATCGGTGCCAAGATTTGTTTCCGAGAGTGCGCTTTGGACATACTACAAGTTTTTTTTTTACTGCGGCCCCTCATGTCATTGGTGCCAAAACTTGTTTCGAAAGCGCACCCTGGATATTTTTCCAGATTTCTTGCCGCTTTGGGCTTGTATAAACTAACGGATCACTTTGGATCTTGCGTTAGCCAACTTCTTTTTTGGTCACTTTGGACCTTTCAATTTGCCGCTTTTGGGCTTTATAAACTAACGGATCGCCTTGGATCTTGCATTAGCCAACCTCTTTTTCTACAGATTTTTTCCGCCCGCGTTTAAGACTAGCGCCCTTGTTTCCCGGGACCTTTTCTAGTCTCGCGATATGGCGTACTTCGCCCGCGTCCGTCCCGGAAATTTCTCTTTTTGAGGAGGTCTATCCGGGTACCGCGATAAGGCCCTTGTGCCCGCGGTATGACCCAACACTTTGTTTTCAGCTTTTTATATATATTTCTTTTTTTTTGTTGGACCTCGCGTTTGGCATTTTGGCTTTTTGCTTTGAGAGCGCTCTCTTTTTTTTCTCAGAAAGGATGCATGTATGCAATCATATTATTCTCTGTTTGAGTCATGTTCACTTTCAGCATGCATTGTCATGTTTTATTTCTACTATCAACAGATTTCTAAGGAAATAATTTCATCAGGGAAGGCCTTCAAGTTTTTCATTTACTAGTTCAGGGCGTACAAAATAAGTCACTTCTTAGAATTCAATAGAATAAGGACTACTGCTCTTTCATTATATCATACAGTGAGCTAGGCATAATATTTCTTAATGTACTTGAAATTTAAAGGCCCTATTTTCTTTTGAGTGTCTGGTTCAAGTAAGAAACAGTACCCATTAGGATGTGCTTCCTGGACAACGTAAGGTCCTTCCCACTTTGGCATCCATTTGCTGGTGTGCAGGTTCCTCATGACTCCTTCTGTCGCTTTCAGGACGAGCTCGCCTTCAACAAACATTCTTGGCCTCACCAGCTTCTCATATGACAGCATAACGCGCCATTGGTGCTTGAGCAGCTCTTCATGCGCTTTCCAGTGATAGCAATCTGTCCTTCGGCCCGCCTTCATTCTGAGAAATCATCCTGGCAGAGGGGACCATCACTTCTGCAGGTAGTGTCGCTTCCGCCCCATACACCAGGGAGAAAGGAGTCGCCTTTGTTGCGCTGTGCTTAGTCACGCGATATGCCCAAAGAGCGAGCGACAAGTACTCGCTCCAGTCCGTAGGCGCATCCTCCACTGTCTTGGCCAAGATTTTAATCAATATTTTGTTTGTGGATTCAGCTTGGCCATTAGACTGTGGGTAGTAGGGGGTGGACTTGTAGTGCATGATCCCATATTCCTCTAATACTTGCTCTACCTTCTTATTGATGAAGTGAGTGCCATTGTCAGATACTATCCACTTGGGCAGCCCGAAGCGACAAATAATGTGCTCTTTGATGAATTGCATAGTGGTGTCAGCGTCGCCTTTCTTGAATGCCGCTGCTTCGAACCATTTGGTGGAGTGTTCTGTTGCCCCCAGGATCCATCTCTTCCCTCTAGAAGGCGGATCAATTGGACCAATGAAGTCCATTGACCACGTGTGGAAAGGGTAGGGCGAGCTGAGACCTTTCATGGAGAGAGCGGGTGCATGGATTCTGTTGTCATGTCTCTGGCATTGCTCACACTTCCTTACAAAGTCAAGGGCGTCGCCTTTCATGTTTGGCCAATAATAGCCAATTTTCAGCAGTTCATTCCAGAGCGACTTCCCTCCTTGGTGCCTCCCGCAAGGTCCCCTGTGGACCTCCTCCATGACTTTGCTTCGTTCTTCTTTGCCAATGCACCTGAGAGCTTCTCAAGTGAAACTTCTTTTAAACAGCTCGCCTTTCTCAATGAAGTAGTATTCTGATTTCTTCCTTACCCTTTCCGCTTCCATGTGATTTTCCGGCAAGACGCCGCTTTCCAAGTATGCTTGAATTGGCTTAGCCCAATCCTCATCTACCAGATGGACTTCCAGCTCTTCCTTGGCCTCCTGACATTAACTTCACACCTTCTGGAATGAATCACAGTGCGCCTTCATGTTAGGCCAGTACACTCCCACCCTTTGCATCCTCCTGTATAAACCAGGGCCAACTTGACCACATATGCTATCATGAAGCGTTGCCATCTTTCGTGCTCCTTCTTCCTCAGCGACACATTTCATAAGTAACCCGTCTGTGCTTCTCTTGTACAATGCCCCCTTTAAAAGGAAAAAGTCTCTGGACGCTTTTGTCAATGCTTTGCTGTGGAGCTCCCAAATGATTGGGACTCTCCAATCTTCTCTTGCTTGATTCTCCTGCACACTATTTTGGACTTTGGGTTGGTACGCCTTCCTGAAATGTACCAGATGTTCGCCTTCTGCTATGGCCGCCTTGCTTTCCAAAGTTGCGAGAGCATCAGCCTTCCTGTTTTCAGCCCGTGGCACATGTTCAAGAGATTCTAACTTGAACTTCGCCAATGCTTGGTGCGCCCTTTCTCTGCACAGCGCCAAGGACATTTCCTTCACTCCATATTCCCCTTTTAGCTACTTCACCACCAGGTTAGAATCCCCCTTCACAATGAGTCTCTGCACTCCAAGCTCTTCAGCTATATCAAGTCCCAAAAGGAGAGCTTCATACTCTGCTTCGTTATTGGTGCACTGAAATTCCAGTTGGAAGGTGAAGGCTAGCTCATCTCCTTTCTCATTTGTCAAAGTGACTCCTGCTCCGCCTTCGGGTGCTGAGGGCGAACCGTCAAACATCAGGGTCCACACCCCAGGCTCTTCACACACGTTGACAGGTTCCATGCTTCCTTCTTCTTCTTGATTTGCGCAAATGGCCATCAGATCAGCTAAGGCCTGGCTTCTAAGCGCTGTGGGCGGCACCAAAATTATTTCATACTCTGTCAGCGTGAGCGTCCACTTGCTTATTCTTCCCGTGAGAACAGCGCCTTGCAATAAGTATTTGATTCCTCCAGCCTTGGTCATCACGTGAATGGTGTGCGCCTGGAAGTAATGACGGTACTTCTGAGCGGCGTACACCAAAGCGAGACATTGTCTTTCTTGATTGGAGTATCTGGATTCTACCTCCTTCAACATCCTGCTCCAGTAAGCCACAGGGTGCTCTGAACCTTCAACTTCTTGTGCAAAGAGTCCGCTGATCGCTGTCTGGGTAGTGGCTAGATATACTCTGAGCGGCATCCCCTTTTGCGGCGGAATCATCACTGGTGGTGATGCCAAAGCTTTCTTCACCTTGTCAAAAGCGTCCTGATGCTCTTTTTCCCACTTGAAAGTTTCCTTGCCCTTGAGAAGTTTCCTCATAGGACCTAACAACTCCCCCATGGCCGGTATGAATCTGCGAATGTAACCCAATTTCCCCATCATTTGCTGTAACTCTTTCTTGTTGCGAGGCGCTTTCATTTCTCTAACCGCCTTGACTTTCCTTTCATCGGCTGAGACGCCTTCCTTATGGACTCTGAACCCCAGGAACTCACCAGAAGAGACCCCAAATTTGCACTTGAGAGGGTTCATTCTGAGCTTGTACTTCTTGCATCTAGAGAAGACAGCTCTTAGATGTGTCAAGTGTTGCTCTTTCTTCCTTGATTTGACCACTATGTCATCAACATAGTCTTCTACTATGTCGTGCATCATGTCATGGAAGATCGCTGTCATGGCTCTTTGGTATGTCGCTCCGGCATTTTTGAGACCGAACGACATCACCATGTAGTAGAAGTTTCCTACTGGGGTTCTGAAAGCGGTCTTTTCTTCGTCGCCCTCTGCCATCTTTATTTGATTGTAACCGCTGAAACCATCCATAAAGGAAAAGCGCTCATGCATGGCTGTTGCATCTACCATGCAGTCAATGTGTGGCAGCGGGAAATCATCCTTGGGGAACGCCTTGTTCAAATCTCTGAAATCTACGCAACATCTGATCTGACCATTCTTTTTCTTCACAGGGACTATGTTAGCCAACCAGATGGGGTGTTGTATAGGCTTGATGAAGCGCGCTTCCAATAATTTTTCCACTTCATCTTTTATCGCTTTCTCGATCTTAGGGCTGAACTTTCTGGGGTGTTGCTTTAGAGGCACTGCATCAGTTTTGACTGCCAAGTTATGGGTGACTAGCTTGGGGTTGAGTCCTGGCATCTCCTCATAGCTCCAAGCGAACACTTCTCTGAACTCTTTCAACAAGGCGACCAAGTCCGCCTTTTCAGACGGGGTTAGCGAAAAGGCAATGAAGAGCGGCCTGTGTTCGCCTTCTCCTCCCACATTGACTTCTTCCAAACCTTCTGGACTATTGGCTTCATCCCCTTTTTGCTGGGCGTGCATAACCTCCTCCGGCGAAGCGAACCGCGCTTCCCCTCTTATGACGCCCATGAGTGTGGGGCTAGCCAAGTCGCTCATTTTCGGCTTGATTGGCCCCGCGAGTTCCTATAAGATGGCCCATCTGGCCCCCTCATTAGGAAGGCGTTGCTTCTTCAGTTTGTATCTTGGTTTGGTTGCTGGCTGTTGTACGCCTTCTTCTTCTGGTAGGCGGAGTCTCTTAAACACTGACTATCTTTTCTCTGGCTCTTTCGCTTTCTCTTTTCCCTTGATCAGGACCTTGGACTCTCTTCCAATCTTGTTGGTCCCTGGGGGAGCTAGTTCATCAAACACCGTGGCATCAATCAAGTGTAGCTCCGAAGCGTCAAATGGCGCCTTCGTTACTGGGATCTCAATGTCATGTCCCTTGTACATGGACTTCACACATTGATGCAGAGTGGATGGGACACACCCATGTAGATGGATCCAAGGGCGTCCAAGTAGTATATGATAGCTAGGCTCTCCATCAACAATATGAAAGGTGTTCAGAGTTTTTATGGGTCCTACCTCCAAGTCAAGCACCGCACATGCTCTTGCCATAACTGTTCCTCCATTAAAAGTTCCCAGTGCCACTTCCGCTTTCTTGAGTCTTTCTTTAGAGACCCCCAGTTTCACAAATATATGGGTTGGAATGATATTCACTCCTGATCCATTGTCCACGAGGGCGCGCCGGACGTGTACGCCTTCGACAATCGCCTCCACGAACAGCGGCCTGTTGTGACAGAAGCCTGGATGTGTTCGCTGCGGCTCTCTGAACATCACGGCTGAGGCGTGCGCCCTAGCTACTCTGGTTGCTGGTGCATAGGCAGCACTAGTGTTCGCTCCTCTCCTGACTATTACATCAGCCAGAGCGTGTGCTGCTTCATCCCTGACATCAGCTCCCAACCTTAGTTGGTCAAACAGCGCCCTGAACCCTCTGGTTTTCACAAGTCCCCTTCTCAGCTCATTTTCCACCAGTTCTTCTTCTTCAATCTCCTTCAACAGGCTGTCGCCGTGGGAGAGAATAACATTCACGTCATGTCTAGGCAAAGGATGATCGCCTAGACTTTCCTCGCCTTCTCCTTTTGGCAGCAATATCTTTCCCGCGGCGTACTGTTTCTGGAACACGCCTTTGATGACATAACAATCCATAGTGCCATGACTCTTTTGCCTGTGTAGGATGCAATATTCTGGGTTATTGTACTCCTCACGTGTCAAAGGGGGTTTTGTCGCCCTTTTAGTGAGAATGCCCTCCTTCAGCCATTCCTCCACCAACTGATAAGTAAGCTCCCTAGAGATGTGAAGCTTTGGTGGGGGCTCCTTCTTTTCATAGTTCCTGGGAGGCGGCATTTTTCTGTAGCTTTTCCTCCTCTTGTCTTCCACAGCGTTCACATCGAAGGCGACCTGGTCCTTGGTTCTCTTTCCTTGCTTCTTCATGGCCTCAGTAACATCCGTCGCTCTTCCAAGCAACTCAGAAAAAGTGGTGATTTTACTGAGCTCCAGGAATATTTGTGAGCCATCTTCAATGCTTTTGATGCATCCATAGACCAGGTCCGCCTCGGGGAGAGTCTCTTTGCAGTGAAGCGCTCTGTCTCTATACCTTTTGATGAAAGCGGTTAGACTTTCTCCTGCTCGCTATCTTACACGGCCAAGGTCCATGATGTGGATGGCGCCTTCTTCCTCCAAGAACTTGTTGCAAAACTCTATAGTCATTTCTTCCCAGGTGCGGATGGATGCTGGGCGCAACTTGGAGTACCAAGTGAAGGCGCGCCCAACAAGAGATTTTGAAAACTCCCTTAGCCTCAAACAGTGGTCCGCACTGTATACCCCAAGATCATCTACATATGTCATCAAGTGCTCTCGCGCGCTCCCGGTCCCATCAAACATTCGGAACGATGGAGGCGCATACCCCTGTGGGTAGCAATAAGCAGCCACATCAGCAGTAAAAGGAGGGTTTAGATTTATTACCATACTTTGTCCCTCTTTGTGCGCCTGGAGGATGCGCTTTAACTCTGCTTGCGTGACCAGAGCGTCCTCTGTGCTTTCTCGCCTTCCACTTGTCTCATGCTGAAACTCATCCTCTGATCTTGTCCTTGCTTTTGCCAACTCCGCCTCCATGCGCGCCTCCTCTTCTTCTTTTATCCTTGCGCTCAGGGCCTCCCTTTCTTCTTTTGCTTTGGCAGACTGGGCCTTGTATTCCGCCACCATTTCGGATAGTGCGCTCTGATTGGCCACCAGGGAGTTGAGTATCGCAGCTGATATCACAACCTGAGTGTTTGGGTCGCCTTCTGCATGAGGGATTTTGATGTGATTCAGCCTCTCTCTATCGTTGCTGGGCTCTTCATCGTGAGGCTCTTGGTCATCTTCGGGGGCATCTGAGGGAGAGCGAGTATTGTCACTTCCCTGGTTGGTTGGGCTGAAACTCAACCTTCTAGAGCCTGATCCTGCTCCACGGCTTGTAAGACTGGGTGTTGGGTTTTGAATGATGACTGCGGGTACCACCCTTGGAGCAGCGTCTCCCACAGGTTCCTGCTGTACCATATGAACCCCATTTCCTTCATGGTTGGAAGCCATAGCTTCCCCAGCGGAGTCGCCAATTGTTTATGCTCGCTTTTAGTGATAAGCAAATAATAAAGCAAATGATTAAGCAAAGATAATGGGTTCGTAAACTTTGTGAAGCTTTAGGCTTTTTATTATATTGGGATGAGGTACAGAGGGGGTGATACAAGGGATTGGGTTCCACACTTGTGGTATTTTACAGAATGGGGGGTGTGCGCCTTGGCCTTTTACCCTTTCTTCTAGACTTAAGCTTCGGAGGAAGCTTCTATTCTTTCCTCTCTCTTGTACCCTCTCTCACTTTCTGGTTCTGGTGGTTCCAGTTGTTGTTGTTCTCCTGGAAGCTCTAGTTGTTGTTGTGTACGTTGGAGGAGGGCTCCTTTTATAGGGTCCTTCTTGTCCATTGGTCCTTGCCTTTTTCCCTTGGTCCATTGGTCCATTTCTCTTTTCCTTCTTTGTGGCTGCTCTCTTCAGAGTCCATTTTGTTTCCTTTACCCTTTTGAGTTTTGTCATTAATTGCTCACAGTGGGAGGCTTACAAGGCTTGCTTTTTGGTCTTTCCTCCAAGAAAGGGCTGCATGAGGTAAGCCAAGATGCTCTGGCTTCTCATGCACGTTCCTCATAGTCTGGGGAACTGAAATCCCTTTGTCTGCATATGTACGCCTTTCACAAATCCTGCTCCCTGTTCGCTCTCATTTACCATGACTTTCTCCCCAAGTTTCTGTGCTGCCTGAGGCGCTTTGGGAGGATACGTTGTGTTCATTGTCATCAGTACGCCTTGCTCTTCTCTTTGGTCATGACATCAGGATGTGACACCTTGGTGACTGTCGCTCTGGCATGTGACGCTCTCAGCAGCTCTTGGTATTTGCACGCCTTTCTCAGTCCCCTTTTATTGTTTTATTTTTGTTTGACAGTTTTGGGCCTTCATATAGATTGAGCCTTGTAATTTGGGCTGCCAAATATTGGGGTACCAACAAGTATCTCACAAAAGAGGTTTAAACTACAGAGACCTTAGACATAAATAAGCCAATTTTATTTATGGACCCCTCATCGTGCATGTATTTACAGAATATTGTTAGATATTCCAAATCATGATATTCATCAAAACGAATACGCACGGTAACTAAAAATTACAGGAATTATTCATAGCCATTGTTTATTCAGTCACAGAATTGCGGGTACTTCTATTATCAAAATTGTTAGTCCTTCTGTTCCTATTTATCTGTCATATTTCAAACAAAACACATCTTTAAGAAATTTAATCATTACTAAGATTTCCAATACATTAATTATGTTTTTTTCTCACTATACCCTTTCTCTCTCTATAATCATTAATTTTTTTCCACTACTTACAAAAACCAAGGCATATTAAATAGGAGTAAACATGAAAAATAACATTTATTACATTCTTGAAATTCTCAATACGACAAATAAAAAGAAAAAAAAATCTCTAAAAAAATGACAGATATTAAGGAACGATTTAAATATGCTACATTCATAAGTTTAATGATCAAACCATGGATTTCGCTTAAGTTTTCATCGGCCCTTTTTACTTAACTAGATTTGCTTGATTATTTACATAACAATGTTGATTGTTCAATAAAAGAGTAAGCATAAATATAATCATACTTATTTGATGGATGGGATAAAAATTAACCAATACCATTTGTGTTCAAAAAGTATGGAGTGCATTTTAAACAGTAAATAATCCGATATTCTAATGGTGAATGGTGTAGGAAAAATAGTTCGGAGAAGAAACTCACTTGATAAAGTAGTACTTAAAAATGATACTCCCTTCGTCCCTAATATAAGGTCTTCTTAACATTTTTATTTTGTCCCTATTTATAAGGCCTTTTATCAATTTTCAATGAGCATTAATTAATTTTTTCCACAAACACCCCTATTTATTTAACACTTTTTAGATTCTCAATAATATTAATAGGGGTAATTTTGAAAATACATATCAAAAGTTAACATTTTCAATACAATTAACTAAATTATTTCACTTTCTTAATGGACGTGAAATCTCCCAAGAGGGCCTTATAATTAGGGACGGAGGTAGTACATATTTTGTTCCATTTTGTTTGGCCCTTTAGGTCTGAGCACATAGATCAAGAAAGTATTGATTATTATAAGTTTTATGTATATTTTATCTAAAATGTCCCTATTTAATCTTTATTGAAAATTGTTGTAGCATTTAATTTTTATTGGTAAATGTGTTCATTAATTAATGTATAGTAGTTTAGAGATGAGAGAGAGGATAAAAGTAGACTTAATTATGTCACAAGTCCCTGAAGTTTGGGGTACTTTTGCCTGATACCCTTATTCTTTTTTTTTCAATGTCTGACTCCCCGAAGTTACTTCTGGGTTTGGCATATACCCCTACTACCAATTGAGGTCAATTTTGCTAACATGTAACATCGGAATCCTGATCAGACGCAGGAGGTTAAGTACCTGGTGCCCCGTGGGCGAAGATCCTTTTTTTCAAAACTTTAAAAAACTAAAAAACTTAACATTTTTATATTTTTAGTTAAATAAAAAAAGAAATAAAAGAATTGAAGAGAGAGGTCGTCTTCGCCAGTGTGACATCACGCGGCACCACATGACCAACCTTCTATGTCTGATTAGGATTATGATGTTACATGTAATCAAAATTGGTCAGAATTGGTTGTAGGGGTATATGACAAACCCAGAAGTAATTTTGGGGAGTTAGATATTGAAAAAAAAAGTATAAGGACATCTGGCAAAAGTACCCCAAACTTCAGGGACTTGTGACATAATTAAGCCATAAAAGTATTATTTATGAGGAGTAAATTAAATGATTGAATGAAAGGTTAAAATTTGAAAAAAATGTTTATGCTTTAGAATTGTAAAAAAACAATAAATATGGAATGACAAAAAAAAAAACCTAAAAGGCCAAATCAAATGAATCGGAGGGAGTGGTAGATAGTAACATCAAAAATGAGATCAATTATATTTGAAATGTGTTCTTCAATAGTGTCTTGTAATCGTTATTCGCCTTGCTATTTGCTGCAGGGTTATGACAAATCAACTCTAGGATTTAACCAAACACTCAGAGATTATTAGTCAGTAATTTTAATAATCTCATTTTCAAGAAAAAATTTGAATGATATAAAGAGAAATTTCTATGTTAGAATCCATATCTCACTTTTATGCTAAGATAATTCTATTTATATTCCCTCCTATCCTATTTATAAGATCGTTTTAGAGTTTTTATTTTGGTCCTATTTATAAGATCCCTTTTTAATTTTCAATAGCATTTAATTATTTCTTTCCACTAACACCCCTATAAAGTTAACACTTTTTAGAGTTTCAATAATAATTATATGGATAGTTTTGAAAAAGTATATCAAATTTTCACATTTCCAATCCCATTAACAAATTTATCCACTCTCCTCGGTGGTGGGAATGAAAAACCCCAAAAAAATCTTATAAATAAGACCAGAAAGATTAATAATAGATTTCTCAATAATTGTCTGAATAAAATAACGTGTCTTCTACTCATGAATAACCGCTTCTGCTTCTACTTCTATTTATGGGCGAACCAATACATTAATACACACTTTTCATATAACAGTTCTGCTTCTACTTCTATTTATCAGAAGTTTATGATAGTAAAATATGTATGTACTGATGTGCTTTGCAAAATATAAATGAATTGTTAAAATATTTGGACCTTGAAAAGTGATTACTCCAATAAACACATGCTGCATCAACGTGACAAGTTCTAACAGTTGAACATTCAACTTATTAATTTGCTGTATTTGCCTAGCTAAGAATAGATCTGACGTACCAACGTGAGTTGGTCAAATAGTAGCTCATTTGATCCCTTAAACAATTTGTCTCGCGTTCGAGCCTTGAGTATGGAACAACCCTCGCTGGGAGACTCCTACCGCTTAATGCGAGCTCAGTTGATCGGATCGGATGAATTGGATTCCGGGTAAACCAGATCTGAATAACGGTTGATATAAAAAAATAGATATGAGATCTCCACTGGTAACTTGAAATGTGAGAAAATATGTCGAAGGATAACCAGACTTCTGTTAAATGAAGCAATAATGTTCCGAAGGCCCTATTTAATAGGCCATGGCACAATCGCACATGAGTCTCACATGCAAATTTGTACCTAAAAATCATCATTAGAATTTGTTAAAATCACCAAACTTTAGAGAATACGTAGTAATTTAAAATACTTCCTCCGTCTTTAATTATAAGGTCCTCTTGGAATTTTTACGTCCACCAATGTTGTTGAATTCTATATTAAAATTGATATGTTTTTCCAAAAATACCATTCTACCAATTATTAGAACATAATAAATTTTTTTATTTTTTCAATAATTAATTTAATTTCTAAATACTCCATCATCTATATTTAATGCAGTGAATCAATTTCCAAGTTATTTACAACATTAAACAAACTTCATTTCATAATTCAATACAATTTTATTTATTTCTTTTCATAAAAACTTAGACCAAAAAGATTAGATATAAGGGTAATTTTGAAAAAATTACAAGAGGGCCTTATAATTAATGACGGAGAGAATAATAAAAAATGGGGTGAGAGAGGCTCGAACTCTCGACCTCAGGATAACTCAGATTGAAGCTATGAGACCTACGCGCTAGCCAACTGCGCCACCACCCCTTACGACGTTTGCCAACTTTTATTATTTATAAAACCCAAATAACAATATCAGGCCCTCTATAGTCTATAACTTGAAATTTACCAGTCCAGCAACTAGTTTTAATGACTGACCCATTATAGGTGTTTCTGCCGTATAAATGGACGGCCCCTTTTTCTCTAAATTTTTTATTTAATTAATTGAGTGTTGAAATACTTAATTGAAGTAGAAAATATTTGAGTCACTTAGGTCTCAAAGATCAACTTATGTATATAAAAAATACTTTTGGAAGGGATTCCTCACTTAGAGCAATAATTGAGAGACCTACATATAGAGGCCTACTCATAAGTCTATACATTAGGATCTTGACATTTGTTATTTAAGTTCTTTTATTTAATTTATTTTAACTTGAAAATAACAAGTGTCACAATCTTATGTGTAGATTTATAGGCTTCTAGGTTTCTAAATCATTTTCCCCCCACTTAATCTCTTGTTGATCAGAAAGATGACATCACTCTTCATAATTTTACTTTCGTCAAACTTGTTATAGATGTGAAGGTGTTATTAGCTAATTTTAGAGTAAGTTATGTTATTTAGAGTCATTATATTTAAATACTGTTTTCATATACAATAATTTTATATGTACGTTCAGAATGTATATCTGCTTGTCTTATACGCAGAAAGAAATAAGACAAACAGATGTAATTGTTTTTGCATATAAGACAAACATATGTATATTCAGATGTCAATTTTGAATGTACATATAACAACACTCATTTATTGTACCAAATAAGAGTATATATTTACAACGCGCATCAATCTTAAAAGAGTAATTTTTGTTTAATCATTCTGTTTCCTTTTGGAAAATAATTATTCCGTAGATGTTTTCAAAAAGAAAAAAGGACGTCAATTTTTATTATATTCCAACTAGTAAAGTTTAATAATTAAGAAGGCTTATCATGTGTTAATAATCATACCCAATCAATAGATTAAAATTTTGAAATATATGAACACAAAATCTAAGGGTATCGAATTTGGCACGCACAACATCATGTATCAAACTAGTGGAGGTTATCATATATGGTAAGAGATCTATTGTTACTTAAGCAAGTGGTTGGGAGTTCGATCCTCAGCTTGCAAATGTAAGAGAATGGCCCCCTAAAGGACTGACAAAGTCGAAAAGATTAATCATCCAATTACACCGGTGGATACCTCATAGAATGGATGGAAAAAAAAATCATGTATCAAGATGGGTCCGTTATTGGGTCAATATTGATATGATGTGGTAATACATGGGCTCAGACATTAGAGAATGGGTGATGAGGGGGGAAGGGAACATCATGTGGAAAAGGACGATAGGTAGATATGGCCCACACTTGAGCCTCTTTCGTTTGTATAAATCTCAATGTCAAAGTCTCTATGCTTTGAGAGCTTTCATTGCCGCTCGTTGCATTAGTTAAAGGCCAAAGTATGCTTCAGAATTCGTTTTCTTCGTGTGTATTTTACTGGGATAAGATATTAGGGATTTTTTTAATACAGCAAAAATATTTACAGCCTACTAATTAGTACCTTCACGAAAAAGTTCACCGAAAGAAACTTTCTTCTTTCGTAACCTTTATTATAGAAGTGCAATAATTAAAATGAGGCATACATAAAGATAAATAATGGGATGTGAAAGCTGAATCGTCCAAGAAATTAAACTAAGGACATTTTCTTTTTGAACCCCGTCACCGACTTTTTGACCCCCATTTCGATTTTTATTAGACTATTATGGCTCTGAGTGTTTTTCAACTTCCGACTCTCAATAGTCGGAATAATTATTCCCATTTATACAAGTCGAAAACAAACTTATAGATTTTTCCAACTTATACTAATTGAAAATATATTTTTAATTTCCGACTATTACCAGTCGAAATAACCCACCGAAACAATTTCTCAATTTCCTTACACATCAGATTTGAATAACTCACCGAAACAACCATAAATTTCGAAAGTAGCATCTGCACCACTTGAGCTGGTTGATTATTTCAGATCCGCCAGCAACATGCCTCTGCTTCTGGAATAATTCATATAAAAGTTTCCATTTAATCAGCTGGACATGGCCACATGCTGACTAAACTCTTTGTGCCACTATACCCATAAACAAGAGAACCATCGAGTAAGATGTTCAATATGTCATCTAACAGGGTTTCCGAATGATAGTAGTCGAAAATTAAAAATATATTTTCGATTGGTATAAGATGGAAAAATTATAAATTTGTTTTCGATTTGTAAAAATCGGAATAATTATTCCGACTATTAAGAGCCGGAAGTTGAAATTTTGATTTTCCAATTGGCAAGAGTCAAAATTTTTTTGACTCTTGAGAGTCGGAAATAGTATATAGTTTAATTTTCCGACTCTCAAGAGTTAATTTTTTTTTTGACTCTTGAGAGTCGGAAATAATAACACATAAAAGGGTGTTTTAGTCCATAAAAATTGAAAATGAGGGCCAAAAAATCGTTTATGGAGCCAAAAAGCAAAAGTCAAACTAAGAGATGTGTCCACAAAGGTATGTGTCCCCTAGGAGATGCGGTGAGTGCTCATATTCAACCTCGATCATTTCCTATTCATTCTCACTTTTTGTTGAAAAGCTGCTTTGAGTCTCTACTTTCTTGTAATTTGACTGGTATTTACAAAGTTTTGGACTAATCTAACTATTTAGTAGAAGAAATTATCGAAATTTCAAATGTGAGTCACGTTTATCCTTATCGTTAGTGGTTCTTAACAATCAATACACGTGAACTAACCGAGTGAATGAAACGACATCGTTTTGAGTATTTTATTTATAAAAAAAAAAAACGCTTAATTTTTAGGGACAAATTTGAATCACCTCATTCAACGTCTATAATCTCATCTCATTTATCCAAGACGTAAAACCTCATTTTTAATAATATCTAATCTCACATATCAATCTATTTTTTTTTTCAAAACTTCATCATCTACTTTTCTTGAGGGGGTGGCGGAACAAGGAAATGTTATATAGTTTAATTACTCCACAAGTAGTAGTCTCATTTAATTTATTTTACTCATGTGAATATCAATAATAATGTAAGATTATCTGATGCACATTTAGCATCTTGCTCGTAAGAGTGTATATTTAATTTGTTTTTAGTGATGACGCATATATACCACATGTAGAACTTGATAGAATAAAACATGTAAGTAATAACTTCATAACAAAGGTGATATCAAAACACCAAGGAGAAAGAATGCGGCGGAACTTAGAAGAAAGTAAAAACGGAGGAATGCAGAGGCTTTTAATACTTTTTGTATATTGTCATAGGATACAAAGATAAGGGAACAATGAAGTTTTATATACTAAGGGGGATTACAAAAATAGATTTCCTATAACAAATTCTACGGAATGTTATACGTAAACATAGGAAGGAATTGAGCTGTTTATTCAAATTAAAGTAAAAAAACAAACAGCTTGATTTACTTTTTTTTTTAATCTCACATTGCCTCCCTTAAATCAAGCTTATCATCCCAAGCAAACTTTTTAGCTTATAAAATAACTCTTCTTTCAATGGTTTGGTAAATATGTCAGCAATTTGATCTCCCGTGTGACAATACTTTATCAACACTTCTTTATCTTCGACTAGTTCACGAATTTTGTGTAAGCGAATATGTATGTGTTTAAAGCACCCATGGAAGACCGGATGTTTGGATAGTGCTATAGCAGAATTATTGTCACAAAATATTTTAGTAAGAGTATCTTGCTTCTGATGTAGTATTTCGAGAATTCTTCTTAGCCATACTGCTTGTGTTGCACAATTAGTTGCTGCTATGTATTCTGCTTTGGCCGTAGATAGTGCCACAATTGGTTGTTTCTTGGACGACCATGATATTGCACCCGATCCGAGATAAAATATATATCCTGACGTGCTTTTCCTTGTATCAATATCTCTAGCCCAATCACTATCCGTATAGGCAACAAGATTTACATCATTATTATTGCCATAAAAGATTCCGTCAGATAAGGTACCTTTGATATATCGGAGGATTCTTTTAGCTCCGATTAAATGACAAGTACGTGGTTCTTCCATGAATCTACTTAGTAACTCAACTCCAAAAACTATATTCGATCTAGTTGTAGTTAAATATCTAAGGCTTCCAATTAGACTCTTGTAATAAGTCGAATCTATTCTTTTACCTCCATTTTCTCTTGTTAGCTTTAACTTTTCTTCTACTGGTGTGGAAATTGGTTTTGAATTCTCCATCTTGAATTTCTTTAAAATATCATTAGCATATTTCTTTTGATAAATAAATATTCCATCATTCTTTTGAACAATTTCGATTCCAAGAAAATAAGACATCAACCCTAAATCAGTCATTTCAAAAGATTTTATCATAGCCTCCCTGAATTTTGTTATCATGTTTGAATTATTCTCGGTGAAAATTAGATCGTCGACGTAGAGACACACTATCAGCACATCTCCAGGCTTAACACATTTAATATATAAAGTGTGTTAATAAGGGCATCGTTCAAATCCGTGCTCCACAAAATATGAATCTATCTTCTTATACCACGCTCTCGGTGCTTGTTTTAATCCACACAATGCTTTATTTAATTTATAAACTTTATTTTCATTTTCCTTTATTATGTACCCCTCAGGTTGCTCGACATATACTTCTTCTTCCAAGGTACCATTTAAAAAAGCAGATTTAACATCCATTTGATATATTTTCCAATTACGTTGAGCAGAGAGTGAAATAATCATTCGAATAATGTCAAGTCTAGCAACAGGAGCAAATACCTCGAAATAATCGATACCTGGTTTTTGCTTATATCCTTTTGCAACCAATCTCGCTTTGAAACGATCAATGTCACAATTGGGCTTGTACTTTGTTTAGTACACCCACTTTACTCCAATTGCCTTCTTGTCTGCAGGCAAATCTGTTAGCTTCCATGTTTCATTCTTTTCTATAGAATGAATTTCCTCTTCCATCGTCGTTCTCCAATGCTGGTGATTAGTGGCTTCCTTAAATGTTAAAGGATCACAATCTGCAAATAAAGCAAAATTAATAATTTCTTCGTCGTCTAATGGGTCATTGTCATTCCCCAGAATGCAATCTTGAAGTCTGGCTGGTAACCGATGTTGTCGTTGTGGTCTTCCCGATGCTTCATCTTGACGTTCAGGACACATTTGATTGTTAGGAGGTGGACTATCATGATTATTGGGTGCTCGACCTTCACCATCGTCTTCTACTTCATGATCTTCTGGAATTACGACTTGCTTCTTTTCAGCTTTGGTGGTCCAATCCCATATGCCTTCTTCATTAAATGTTACATCTCAACTAATAATAACTTTCCTAGTTTCTAGATTATACAGTTTATAAGCTTTTGAATTTGTACTATATCCAATAAAAATACATTTTTCACCTTTGTCGTCTAGCTTCTTCCTTAATTGATTTGGTACTCGGGCGTATGCAACACACCCAAAAACTCTGAAGTGTCGTATTGATGACTTCGTTCCTCTCCAAGCTTCTTCTGGAGTTTTATCACTGACACTTTTCGTCGGGCACCTGTTCAAAATATATATAGTAGTAGCAACTGCTTCTGCCCAAAATTCTTTCGACAATTTTTTAGCTCTCAGCATACATCGTACCATGTCTATGATTGTCCTGTTCCTCCTTTCTTCTACTTCATTTTGTTGGGGTGTGTATCTCGTGGTCATTTGGTGTTGAATTCCATGTTGCTCAAAGAAATCGGAATAAGCGAGGTACTCTTGCCCTCTATTAGTTCTCAGTGCTTTAATCTTGCACCCACTTTGTTTTTCGATAAATGCTTTAAATGATTTGAAAGCATCACAAGCTTCCGACTTTTGCTTTAAAAAATATACCCAAGCCTTTCTACTAAAATCATCAATGAAAGTAATAAAATACCTGCAGCCTCCATTAGTTGGAACTCCAACCATACATAAATCTGAATGGACAATCTCCAATAGCTTCCTTGCTCGCCAAGATTTTCCAATTGGAAATGCATATCAATGCTTCTTTCCCAATTGGCAAGTCTCACATACACAATTAGGAACATTTACTATAGGCAAACCAGAAACAAGCTCTTTCCTTGATAAATAATTCAATCCAGAAAAGTGAAAATGACCAAAACGCATGTGCCACAACCAATCATCATCAGGTATGACTGAATTAAAACAGGAAATTCTTTCATGTTGTATTTTCAAGGGGAATAAATGGTTTGAGGTCATGTTTACCTTTGCTACAAATCTACCATGTTTGTCAATTATCGTACAAAGACCATGATGAATTTTCATGTTGAAACCTTTCTCTGATAGTTGTCCAATACTTAGGAGATTGTAATGAAGGCCAGAAGCATAGAAAACATTAGAGATAAAATTTTGAGAACCACCTTTTAATTTAAAAGTAATTTGGCCTTTCCCCAAAATAGGTATATTAGTATTGTTGCCAAATTTTACCATTGAGTTAACACTTTCATCTAATGTAGAAAATAATTCTTTCTCCCCACACACATGATTACTACAGTCGGTATCAAAATACCAAATATTTTCATCTTCTAAGAAAAAACTAGTCGTACAAAATAAACTTTCATGATTATAGGAACTCTTACCAGTATCATGAATTTGATTTTCTGCCAAGTTTGCCTGATAATTATTCTGAAATTTTGATCGACAATCTGAAGCTTTGTGGCCATATTTACCACACTGAAAGCAAATAAAATTACCACCTTCTTGATTTACATTACCTCGTCCTCTTCCACGATTTGGAGGCCAGAAATTATTTTCACCTCTACCTCGACCAGGAGGTCTATAGTTGTTGTCTCGCCATTGATTAAAATTGTCTGGTCCTCTTCCTCAAAAGTTTCCTCGACCTCTACCTCTATAACTACCTCTTCCTCCATTATTAAAGTTACAATCTCTGTCGTATGCGCTTTGGCTAGATTCAGCCATATTGACTTGGCTTTTTAAAGCCTCTTCTTTTGACCTTTCTGTCTTCTCTAAAATTCTGTTCACGTGGCTTTCCATACTACCTTACAAATCTGCTACTGTCATTGTGTATGTGTCATGGGACTCAATTATTGCAGTCACCACATGATCATATTTAATCGGCATGGTGCGAAGGATCTTCTCTTCCACCATACTTTCTGATATATCTTCTCCGTACATCCTCATTTTGTTAACGAGGTCTGTAACTCGTGAGAAGTATTGCTAATACTTTTTGAACTGGACATCTCGTATCTTTCATATTCTCTACGTAATGATTGTAGTTCGGACTTTTGAGCTTTGTCTGCACCTTTATATGATAATTTTAAGGTCTCCCATGCTTGCTTCGCAGTCTTGACATTGGTTATTTTGCCAAATACCAAATAGTCCACTCCTTGGTGAATTTGCGTCAACGCTAATTGGTCCCTCCTTTGAGCAATTTCATTAGCTCCTTCTTCAATCCCTGGTTCAATGAGACTCCAAAGGTTTTGAGCTTTTAAGTGTGTAGTCATTAAAAGCTCCCCGTAATTGTAATCAAGTTTCCCATCTAATTTGGGACCTGACCAAATAACATTAAAATTGTTTGACATTTTTCACTTTTTATGTATATATAAAATAATAATATGAGAACACTCTTGTTCCTCACAAACACCTTTTTTAAACCAGGCGCTGAACTAAGTCAGCTCTGATACCAATTTGATATCAAAACACCAAGGAGAAAGAATGCAGCGGAATTTAGAAGAAAGTAAAAACGGAGAAATGTAGAGGCTTTTAATGCTTTTTGCATATTGTCATAGGATACAAAGAGAAGGGAACAATGAAGCTCTATATACTAAGGGGGATTACGAAAATAGATTTCCTATAACAAATTCTACGGAATGTTATAGGAAGTGATTGAGCTATTTATTCAAAGTCAAAAAACAAACAACTTGATTTTATTTTTTTTTAATCTCACAAAAGGGGAAAAATTACATTAAAAACTCACAATTTCCTTCTCTACTTTAAAAAAATAATAACATTCTTTCCATTTATTTATCAAATCCAATTTTGGTGCAGGATGGATTGTTATGGATGGTTCTTTATCTTTAGTTAAAACTTAAAAGATCATAATCTCACTTATTTGTGTAATTGAGTTTACCATATATTACAGGGTGTTTATAATATCCAGTAATCGGGAACGAGAACACCAAACAACACTTCAAGTCACCTGGTTTAAATTGTACTTCTTCTGTCTCTAAATATAAGTAATTATAGTAGATTTTTACGAGGATTAAGAAAGTTAATTAATATTGTTAGTAGAAATAATAATAATTGATATACTTTTACAAAATTATCTTTATAATATTATCATTGAACTCTAAAAAGTATTGACTAAATATGAGTGTTTGTGAAAAAGAAGTAATTAATATCATTGAAAATTGAGATAAATACTTATATTTAAATACAAGAGAAACTTTATCTAATACTTATATTTAGATAATATATATTAATAAGAGTTTTCTTAACCTCAACCCTACGTCCCAAAGTGGTTAGAATTTCTCGAAAATGATGTATAGAATAAATCAAAGAACTTGTGTTTTTATTGTTTCAAGACATCCTAACCACTTTGGGGTGCTTATCCTCAACCCTTAGGGGTTTTCTTAACCTCAACCCTAAGGGCAAGTATAGAGGTTGTTTTAAACATCATATGCAACTTGGAGCTGGCTAACCTCTTCCAATCCACGGGGTTGGGGACAGGTCCTTCTTTATTTTCCATCGCTTATCATAGGTGTTTGTTGATGTTTTAACCGGTTTTTATTTTTCCACTTTTAATCTTATAAAGTTTTATTTATTGATGTTTAGCCCTTGAAATAATCTTCTTCCATGGTCGGTCAGCCATGGTGCCGTCACGAATCCATGAAACAATCAACAGAAGCCGGAGCACTCAAAATGTATTGTTGAAAAAATATGTTGAAGAGATGGCTGTGTCATGGTAAAATTTTCTATTTTAAAAGCAAGATTGTCGAATACCCTTAGTGCAACTATGTAACCGGACTTGTTCCCGAGGTAAGCACAACAGTTCTTTAACTCGTGCACTCAAAACTGGGAATTTCGACTTTCACAATATTAAGTTGCTCAACCAAAAAAATAAAGATGGAAAGGAAGGAAGAGATAGGGAAGTGTATCACTATTCTGCACAGCCTGTCAGAGTTGGTCTTATATAGCACTAAGCTATACTCTCAACAGCCAAAATATTATGGTCATAAAAATGCAATAATGCCTAACATAAAACAGCAGAATAATGGCCCATAGAGTTTGCAATGACTATATGAAAAAGCGTGTGGATAATGAAAATCCTGTTAGTTAGTGGCCTTCCAAAAATGAGAACCCGAACGAACTATGGCAGCACGCGCACGTATGGAATTTGGGCCTAACAAGTCCACTACTAAAAGGCAAAATATTTGTAAGTGAGAGGGATAAAATGAAATATAAAGGGTTAAGTTTATCATGAAATATTTCTAACATTTTCCTATGTTATATTGCTTTTATTTCTTTTGCTAATTTCGCAGCTCACCCCAAAAGTGTTGTTGCATCTCAGTTATGCACTTAGAGATTGGTTTTGCTAAAAAAGATCATATTGGTCCATGAAATTAGAGGTTGAAAATGATGCTTTTATCTTTGGATGAAGGGAGATAAGATTATAACTAGGATTTAAATTGATCACTGAGATTATTAGGCATTTTTTAGAAAAAGAAAATGGCCAAAACGACTATTCCGTTAGTCCACGTGTATTAACCATTGATGGTAGCAACTAACATGGCTCACATTTTGTTATTTCAAGGACTAATTTGAAATTTGATAATCTCAAAGACTAATTTGACCGATATCTATAAAGTCAGGAACTAATCTCACTATTTACTACATTTTTTTAAAAGAAAGTACTAACTTCAGGCCAAGCATGATTGTAAGATTATTATAGTCCTTAAGCAGAATATTAATGTTTCAATCAATATCGTGCATATAAAAAAAATTAATGATATGACAAAACTGTTTTTAATGATCTTAACATCTCTAAACAAGATTAGTTTTCTTTTGGTTACTAGGGTTCAGGAATATCATTGGTGACAAAAAAGATTTAATTTGTAACCAAGACTCCCCTAGCAAACAGAAGAAGACAAATATCATTTTTATATATTTTTTATAAGCAATCATTTTCTATTTAGTAAAGATGATTATTCGAGCTAATTAACTAAATTTGAACATTTAGAAGGGGTTGTTTTTGTTTTTAAATGTTTAAGTTTGTCCAATTATCAGGTGGGTTTGGGTCAACATGACTCATCAATCCATTTTGTCATTTTTACTTTGTTATTCAACAACTATTATATCTAATGCATAAAAGTGGTATTTAAAATTCTTTTTCATGTACAATGTAAATCACACGCCATCCCGCAAATGACAGAGACCATGAAAGAGATCACGAATCAAATTTTTGTTCTATTTTAACATCAATATTTTACTGTCGAAAATCATATATGGAAATAAAATCGTTGTCTATTGGTATATGCAACATTAGAAGAAGTTTCCTATTCCTATAAAGCGACGTTCATAAAGTGTTGTTGCTTACAAAAACAAGCAACATTTAAGAATCAATTCCCTAACCCGTGGTTTGCATAATCCATGGTTTGTAATGTGAAAACCATTACCTAAAAGTGAACGATTGTGTTACCTGTCACAACGGTTTTCGATCGTCGCTATATAACGAATATGCCGTAGTGCATAATATTAATCCATCGTAGCTCAAATACTAGATACCCATCTTTATGTTGAATCCTATCAAATTGAGGCCAGCGGCAAGGAGTGCCATTATTTCCATGGCGGGGGTTTGTGAAAACAACAATTGTGGCAGACAGAGTAGGGTCCATGAAAATCATCTCCGACCCACTTATACTTGGACAAAAGGCAGTGTAAAAAATAATGTAGCAATACATAAGTGAAAATAGTTACAACTAATAATCTTCTTGATTTGAAATGTTTTCAAGTTTTAACCTTTTCAGAGTACTGTATGTTTTAAGAAATGATTTTGCAATTATTAATTTAGCAATCATGTTTTTTTTTTTTACGAATTTTTTGTAAAGATGTTTTAAATTCATGTAGGTATATTATTGTTTTTTTTATCAGATGTAGGGATGTTATAATAGTGTATGATATTTGAAGTATTTAAATAAAATATAATTTAGTAAAAAATTAGTTTTGTTTTCTTAAAATTGGAACTATTTAATCTTTCTCAATTATTTTCCCATCACCTTAAAGGCAGATATTTTGAATCGGATAAAATAGTAAGACTTTTTCTTTTTGGCCCCCACCCATTACTCTTTGGCCCCCATTGCCCTTAATTTATCGACTTTACGGAGGCGGTAGATGATTTCCGTTTTCAAAAAGCGGAAACTATTTTAATTTACTACCTATTTGCATAAGGCGGAAGAATTACCGACTATTTAAAAGCGGAAATACTTCCGCCTTTTAAGAAGCGGAACAATTAAAATGTTGAAATCCAAGAAATGCCCCTCCGTGAACCCTCCACCTCCCTTTTGTACGTGAATGAACGGAGGGACAATTTTGGTATTATAACAAATTTTTAATGTTTCCGCCTGATGAAATGCGAAATACTCTATTTTATTTACGACTTTGGAAAGACGGAAGATAATACGACTTGCATAAGGCATAAATTGTTTTATTTTGTTTCCGCCTTGTTTCAAGCGGAAAGAATCTTCCGACTTGTTTCAGGCGGTAAATAACAAGTGGGAGCCAAAGAGTAATGGATGGAGGCCAAAAAGAAAAAGTCAATAGTAAAGAAGGTGCTTATTTCAGCATTCCTTGGCAAGTGACTAAACAATATTAACTAAGTTTATCATGTATGCTTATATTTAGAGATAGTGGGAATAAAATATTCGATTTCAAACATTACATTCATTATTCAAATGTCACCTAGTTTTTCACGTCGAAGCTGTGCATTTGGGGTAGAGCTGTCAAAACGGGCCTGCGGGTCGGGCTCGGGCCGGCCCGCTTCGGGTTCGGGCCAAACCGGGCTCGGGCCAAAAAGCCCGGATATAAATTAAGTATCCTAGTATCAAACCCAAATCCGTCCTAAGCGGGCTTCGGGCCGGGTGCGGGCCGGCCCGCATTATTATTTATTTTTTTTTACAATTCAACCACTTCAAAAAAATATATATTTATTTTTCAAAAAAATTAATGAATAAACTTCCTTTATTTTTTACACTTATTTTTTTAAACAATAATAAGTGTTTTATTCTTTTATACATTTTTTAGAGGATATATTTGATTTTCTATTCTTACATAAATTAAAATGTATGTTTAACTCATATAGGACAATTAATGTTGTGCTTTGATTTTTTCAGGTGCATTTTTTATATGTGAATATTGATAAAAATTAAGGAAATTTTATTATAAGTGTTTTATTACACATATAAAATAAAAAAAAATGTGATTTTTTTCTTTTTCTGGGCCATCTGGCCGGCCCGAATCCGGACGGGTTTACCTGGCCCGAACCCGAGCCCGAACCGGGCCGGGCTAAATAGCCCGGGTTGAATAAATATGTCATATTAAGGAGTCCGAGCCCTATGATTTTTCGGGCTTTTTGGCCCGGCCCGACTGACCCGGCCCATTTTGACAGCTCTAATTTGGGGGTGGAGAAATGGTAATAACATGCTTACATGCTGCTTGTGGAAGCCTCCAATATGAGTTTCTGGCTCAAAGAGCAACTCCACCGATGAACGGATTTTTCGTTCTTAAATAAATCTCACACGTTATTTTATTATTTTTTACATCTTTCTATACTTTAAGAACCTTTAAAAACCTCAACCACATTTTCACTCCACACATTAATCTATTTTTCGTTCATAAAGGAGTCCCACTACCTACTTCTCACTCATAATATTTTATAATGATCTTTTGAAAAATCAAACTCAATGCTAAAATTGATGAATAGAAGTTGAAGAAGAAGATTGAATAATCAAAACTGTTGTGTGAATTGAATAAAAATTAAGCTAGTATTTATAGGTAAAAAATTTGAACGTTGAGAAATTGTTCCGTTGAAAGTTATTCGTTACTGAATCAACGGATCTATTGTTCTGTTGATATTGGTTATTGAATCAATTACTCACAAATGATATTTTGTTAAGTTGATATATTTTTTTTTTGAGATGAGTGGTGGAGTTAATTCATGCTCCCAACATCACTTTACGAAACATGTATTGAGAATGAAACAAAAATTAAATGATACAACCACTTTATAGAGATATTTTAAAAAATATTGTATTAGGAATAGAAATATAGTTAAATTTTGCTTATATTTGACACCACAAATAAGATATTTTTAGAGCATCCACAACCATTTTATTTTTTTTGCTAAATGTTCTCATGTGTTGTATAGTGTTGTACATTTTTAATTTTTTTTTTAATTCATCAAACACCCTACTTCTCACTTAAGAAGTACTACTCCCTTGGGTCTTGTTTTTAAGCAAAAAAACTAATTTCACAGGTATTAAGAAAGTTAGTTGAGTGCATTTAATTTTCTCAAATTCATAAAAAAATTGACTATTTTAGGAAAATTGTATTGGGAATGAAACAAAAATTAAATGTTACAACCACTTTGTAATGATATTTTTAAGAATGGTTGTATTAGGAATAAAAAGTTTGTTACTTTTTTCTTATATTTAAGACCATTAAAGAGATTTTTTATTTTCTTATAAATGAGACCGGAGGGAGTAGGTAATAATTTATCAAACACCCTACTTCTCACTTAAGAAGTAAGTAATAATTTATCACATGCATCAAACAACACCCTACTTCTCACTTAAGAAGTAGGTAATAATTTATCAAACACTTTATGTGAGAACCTACAATCGGTGGTTGAAACAACTAGGAAACACTAGGAGAACACCTAGAAGGGGGGGTTGAATAGGTGTTAGAGAAACCTTGAAAGATTTTCGCAAGAAACAAATCAAAACGATTAAAAGAAATGATTTTCTTGAAATTTTCTTCTATTAATCGATTAACAAGTCAACTAATCGATTAATGCCGAATGATCAATTCAAACTAATCGATTAATGAAACCAATTACTCGATTAATCAATGTTAAAATTGAAAAATCACTTTTCAATCAAATATGAAAATCAATCAATTAACACATATGATCAGAGATAAAGCGGAATTGATTAACACCAATATTCTTATTGATTACCTAGGTTATGAAAATGATTTTCCCAAAAATCAATTTTGCACAATTAAGATTCAATTCAATCAATTATGAAAAATCACTTTTTCTAGGTTTTCAACCAAGAACACAATTAATAACAAGAATTGTAAAGAGTAGAGAGTTTAGAGATACGACACAGTGATTTATCCTGGTTCACTTTCATCCACTTGAAAGCTACTCCAGTCCCCTCTTCAACCAAGAGAGATTCTTCACTATGAGGAATTAGAGTTTCTCAAATTACAAGTAAATGTCTCACAAGACTCCCTTCTTGCTAGCCTACAAGAGATACCACACCCTTGCCTTGTAACCCTATTGATATCTAATCTAACCTCTTCTCTTGCTTGCCGATACCCCACAACAAGACTTCCAATGATTTGAGATTCTTCAAAGACTTCCACTTGCTTGCTTCACTACAAGACTTCCAAGTGCTTGATGATATGCCACATCAAGGCTTCCAAATAACTTTGCTTGATGAATAACTTCTTCAAGACTTCCTTTGTTGTAGAGTGTTTGCCTTCTTTGCAATGATTACAACTCAAATGAAAACAAAATAACAACCCTATGAATCTCTTTCAAAAGCTATGAAAATATCAACATGAGAGATTCAAGGTTCTTGATCAAAGAATGTAAAAACGAGAACTTTGATATTGAGAAAGTGAAAGAGAATAGAGTGGCTTGATTCTTTGTAAAATGAATATCAAAATGATGGAATATGATCACAAAGGTTAGAAATAGGTTTATATAGAATACCCAAAAGTTAGGAATGGTTAAAAGTGCTTTTGAGAAGTGAAAAACGCATTTTAAAAACCAGATCTGTGCGTGTTACTCGAGTAAAATAAGTGCTAATCGAGTAACCATGCCTTAATCGAGTAATGCCGCAAGCCTGTAAAAATTTACTCGAGTAAAAGTCAAGATAATCGATTATCAAAAGTTGTTAATCGCTTATCAGTTCAAAATATACTGTTAATCGATTATCAAAACCTGTTAATCGATTATTTTGATTAAAAATCACTTAAAACTTGTTTTCTAAAAAACTAAACCTTTTCTTTCAAACCTTTAAGCCACCTATTGATTTTAGGCAAAGTGAATACTCAAAATATGATAAAATCATGACTATGGTAGAGATTCACTACCCTCTAATGACTCTACCCAAACTCAAACTAAGAGACTTGAGAGGCTAAAGATAAAACAATAAAACATAAACTACCAAACTAAGTCTTCATGAGTTGGCTCTCTCTTTATCACTTGATGTTTGTTGTTGCTTGTTGAGCTTGAACTTGATCAACACATTTATAGCTTGTTCAAAACCTTTTGGCATTTATCAAAACATTCTTCATGGATCTTACAATCTCCCCCTTTTTTAAAATGACAAACATGTTTTGAAGTTGTGAAGTTGTTGATGCTTGAACCATTTGATCACTTGGTGAGACTCTTGCTCCCCCTCAATTTATGCTTTTGACATTTGAAATCTAATTGAGATAAAAGCTTGATTCTCCCCCTATCTCCAACAACTTTGCTCAACCTACATAAAAACAACAAAACAAACCTTTCTCCAAAACAAAATATTATTTCTCCACAAAATAGTCAAAACATACTATTTCTCCCCCTTTGGCATTATCAAAAAGAAATATATACCAATTGAAATATAAGATCTAAGCCAAAATGAGAAATACTATGTCATATATAGAGATATCTAAACCAAAATAGAGAAATTAATAACCATACTATCTCTATATCAAACATTTCTTCAATAGCATGATAATCATCTAATAATCACTCAATGATACCAATTGAAACAATTGTATACCAATTATAATACTAATTGTAAGAATTTGATACCAATAGTATTTTCTCAAAAGTATAAACAATATCACATCAAGAGAAATAATACCACTTGTGACTAAAAAAATACCAATTGTATAATATCAAATATTACCAATTTGTAGGATTCTCTTCTTGATACCAATTGAAGATATCCAACAATATCAATTGTGTCAACTTGTAGGACTTTTACTTGAGATTTGAAGAAATGTGTATAGACCTTCATTTGCATCTTCAATCATACCTACAAAAACAATCATGCTTTGCCTTTTGGTATCCAAATGGTTTTGGATCCATTTTTGTTAATGTAGGGACTCTCACCCTTTTTCACCAAAACAAACTTTCCTTTAGGTATACCATGCACTTTAATATAACATACATTTGAAGTATGTCCATGAGTACCACAATAGAAACATGTTGGTGCATTTGAAAAATCAACTTTAGAAAAATCAACAACATTTCTATGAGACATACTCTTAGCATTAGTATAACCCAAACCAAACTTGTTTGAATTTTCTCTTTGAAAATTTAACAATTTGCGCAATCTAATATCACCATTTGTGAAACTTGCAAGCTTATTTTTCAAAATAGCATTTTCATCTTTAAGCAACTTGCAATTCTCACAATCAACCACAATATTCAATCTACTAGCACAATCACAAGAAGAACTAGCATATATAAGATCAAGGGTTTCATTTTCAAGATTAAGCTCATCAACTTGTTTTTGAAGTTCTAAAATCTCTTGTTGATGTTTCAAAATGAGCTTCTTCCTTTCAATGTTTTTCAAAGCTAGTTTCTTAAATTGTTTATGCATTTCTTTATAAGCATTATATAACAATTCATACTTAGAAGAAATTTAGGATTTAGTAAGACTTACATTGCTTTCGTCGCTTTGCTCACTTGATTCATCATTTGAACTTTCTTCTTCATCTACTAGAGCTATCAAGTTGAGACAAGCGGCATCTTCATCATCCGAAGAACTATTTGATGTGCTTTTCTTGTCTTTTTCATCATCACTATTCCAAACTATGTATGCCCTTTTAGTTTTCTTTTCTTTCTCCTTCTTCTTAAGATACTTAGAGCATGAGTACTTGAGATGACCCGGCTTTCCACATTCATGGCAAACTATACCTTTTTTTGAAGTCTTTGTCTTGTAGTGTGGGGAATTCTTCTCTTTACTTTTGTCTTTGTTCATCCTTCCTTTTCTCCTTAGAATCTTATTGAACTTTCTTAGTAGAAGTTTCATCTCCTCTTCATCAATGTCCGAATCGGTATCTTCATTATCATCATTATCATCATCATCAGAACTCTCTTCCTTTTTATATGACCTTTTAGCTTTAAGAGCAATTCCTTTTCTCTCTTTGTACTTATCCGACTCTTCATGCATTTGCAAACGTCCAAGCTCCATTTCATGTTCTTATAGCTTTCCGAAAAGTGTTGCTAAGTCCATGGTGTCCAAGTCCTTTGATTCAACAATTGCGGTAACCTTGGGTTGCCATTCCCTACTTAGACATCTTAAAACTTTGTTAACAAGTTCACAATTCACGAAAGTTTTACCAAGAGCAATGAGATGATTAACAATATGAGTAAAACGTTTTTGCATAAAACATATAGATTCATTAGGCAACATACGAAACAATTCATATTCATGCATCAAAGAATTTAATCTAGCACGCCTAACTTCACTAGTGCCTTCATGTGTGACTTGCAAGGTGTCCCACATTTCTTTGGCATCACGACATTGGGAGACTCTAAAGAACTCATCATAAGATAGAGCGGAGGTGATGATATTCTTTGCTTTTAAATCATATTGAATTTTCCTTTTATCATCATTGGTCCACTTATCTTTGGGAGTTAGTGTAAGAACACCTTCTACTTCTTTTGAGGGAATATAAGGACCATTTTCAATGGCTTCCCAAATGTTCACATCTATGGCTTCTATAAAGATTCTCATCCTAATTTTCTAATAAGCATAACCCTCTCCACCAAACATAGGAGGGCGATTTATTGAAGCACTTTCACCACCAAAGGGTACGAATCCCATTGTAGTTTCCTCAAGGATCTTAACAAAAAAGCTCTATGCTCGTGTCTTTCGACTGAGCTCTGATACCAATTGTGAGAACCTACAATCGGTGGTTGAAACAACTAGGAAACACTAGGAGAACACCTAGAAGGGGGGGTTGAATATGTGTTAGAGAAACCTTGAAAGACTTTCGCAAGAAACAAATCAAAACGATTAAAAGAAATGATTTTCTTGAAATTTTCTTCTATTAATCGATTAACAAGTCAACTAATCGATTAATGCCGAATGATCAATTCAAACTAATCGATTAATGAAACCAATTACTCGATTAATCAATGTTAAAATTGAAAAATCACTTTTCAATCAAATATGAAAATCAATCAATTAACACATATGATCAGAGATAAAGCGGAATTGATTAACACCAATATTCTTATTGATTACCTAGGTTATGAAAATGATTTTCCCAAAAATCAATTTTGCACAATTAAGATTCAATTCAATCAATTATGAAAAATCACTTTTTCTAGGTTTTCAACCAAGAACACAATTAATAACAAGAATTGTAAAGAGTAGAGAGTTTAGAGATACGACACAGTGATTTATCCTGGTTCACTTTCATCCACTTGAAAGCTACTCCAGTCCCCTCTTCAACCAAGAGAGATTCTTCACTATGAGGAATTAGAGTTTCTCAAATTACAAGTAAATGCCTCACAAGACTCCCTTCTTGCTAGCCTACAAGAGATACCACACCCTTGCCTTGTAACCCTATTGATATCTAATCTAACCTCTTCTCTTGCTTGCCGATACCCCACAACAAGACTTCCAATGATTTGAGATTCTTCAAAGACTTCCACTTGCTTGCTTCACTACAAGACTTCCAAGTGCTTGATGATATGCCACACCAAGTCTTCCAAATAACTTTGCTTGATGAATAACTTCTTCAAGACTTCCTTTGTTGTAGAGTGTTTGCCTTCTTTGCAATGATTACAACTCAAATGAAAACAAAATAACAACCCTATGAATCTCTTTCAAAAGCTATGAAAATATCAACATGAGAGATTCAAGGTTCTTGATCAAAGAATGTAAAAATGAGAACTTTGATCTTGAGAAAGTGAGAGAGAATAGAGTGGCTTGATTCTTTGTAAAATAAATATCAAAATGATGGAATATGATCACAAAGGTTAGAAATAGGTTTATATAGAATACCCAAAAGTTAGGAATGGTTAAAAGTGCTTTTGAGAAGTGAAAAACGCATTTTAAAAACCAGATCTGTGCGTGTTACTCGAGTAAAATAAGTGCTAATCGAGTAACCATGCCTTAATCGAGTAATGCCGCAAGCTTGTAAAAATTTACTCGAGTAAAAGTCAAGATAATCGATTATCAAAAGTTGTTAATCGCTTATCAGTTCAAAATATACTGTTAATTGATTGTCGAAACCTGTTAATCGATTATTTTGATTAAAAATCACTTAAAACTTGTTTTTCCAAAAAACTAAACCTTTTCTTTCAAACCTTTAAGCCACCTATTGATTTTAGGCAAAGTGAATACTCAAAATATGATAAAATCATGACTATGATAGAGATTCACTACCCTCTATTGACTCTACCCAAACTCAAACTAAGAGACTTGAGAGGTTAAAGATAAAACAATAAAACATAAACTACCAAACTAAGTCTTCATGAGTTGGCTCTCTCTTTATCACTTGATGTTTGTTGTTGCTTGTTGAGCTTGAACTTGATCAACACATTTATAGCTTGTTCAAAACCTTTTGGCATTTATCAAAATATTCTTCATGGATCTTACACTTTACGTTTCAACTAAGACGTATGGGTTAATTTTTTTAAATATCCTACGTCCCTCCTGAGTCGTATGAGTAATTTTTTTACCGACCATACGTCGAAGCTACGACATATGGGCATTTTTATTTGAAACACCCTACGTCTAAGCATGGACGTAGGTATTAAATTTTTTTAAAAGCACCCTACGTCTCATCTAAGATGTATGGGTCTATATATATATATATATATATATATATATATATATATTTTAACGTAGATTTACTCATAATATTTTTTAATATAGATTTCTAATGCATATTTATTAAAATATGTCAGTTTTCAATGCAGATTTACTCAGTATACCTGTTTCACCGGTGTCATAGAACAAATAATAAAAAAAATTCAACTCCAAATAACAAAAACATGAACATAAAAAGAACACAAAAAACTCTATGTTTGTATGATTTTTCTGGATGTTGGTATTGTTGTTTTTCTGGATTTTGTTTTTGTCTATTTCTGGTATTGTTGTTGATTGTTCTGGAGCTCTTCTCTCTCTTCATCCATAATTTCTTTTCATTATTTAATTCATGCTCCCAACGATATGACTATTATCTAATTAGATAATGGTGTTCAAAAAAGGGACGAACGGATGAAGCCTCCAGCGATAACGAACAATGACAACCCGTTCATCACTCGCTCACGAACGAGTAACACCTCCCGATGGAGATGCTCTAATATAAGTTTATGTTCGTTCAAAACAAAGATTAAAATTGAAATAAAATAAAAAATGTTATACTCAAGGTCAGCAATAACAACATCTTTGTCAAGAATGGTGACTAAACAAAATATGTAAAAGTTTTCAAATAAGAACTAAAGAAGTAGAAGGAATGATTTCTTCTATTATATTATTATAAATGTACAAAGATCAAGCTAATATATAATGGTAGCTTGTGATCTAAATTAAGACTCATACAACTAACTAATAACTCTACAGCTAGATTACAATATGATAACTACATACAGCCTAGCTTACAATAGGATTAACAAATCAAAGAATGGCTGGGTCATAATACAATATAGAATAAATATAGCTTAGCCATAATTGATTACGTTGAAGTTCCTTTAATTGTTAACTAATTAACTAATAATTCAACATCCCCCTCAAGCTGGCATGTGAACATTGAGCAGGCCAAGTTTGGCATGATTAGCCTTGAAAAGCAGTGGAGGAAGGGGTTTAGTCAAAATATCAGCAGTTTGAGAAAATGAATTGATTGGAAGAAGGTGAAGGAAACATGATTCCACTTTCTCTCTCACAATGTGGCAGTCCATCTCAATGTGTTTAGTTCTTTCATGAAAAACGAGATTTGCATCAATGTGGAGTGCTGACTTGTTATCACAGTAAAGCACTATAGGAGCACGTTGCTAAAAACCAAGATCTTCCAGTAAATAAGTCAGCCATTGTACTTTATGAGTAGCCATTGCCAGTGCTCTATACTCAGCTTCAACAGATGATTTTGATACTGTATGTTGTTTCTTACTCTTCCAGGAAATGAGAGAAGAGCCAATAAAGAAGCAATAACCTGTAACATACCTTCTTGTGTCTAAACATCCTCCCCAATCTGAATCTGAGAAACCTGTCAACTTTACTGTGCTTGTGGTAGGGAAGAAAATTCCTTGAGCAGGTGAGTGTTTTAGGTATCTGAGAACTCTCATTGCTGCAGTGAGGTGTTCGTCTGCCAGTGAAGCTAGAAATTGACTCAATTGTCCCACAGCAAAGCTGAGGTCTGGTCTAGTGTTTGTTAAATACAACAATCTTCCAACGAGTCTTCATAAAGAAGAGGGATCTGATAATGCTTGACCGGAAGATTGATGAAGCTTATAGTGATAATCCATAGGAGTTGAGCAAGGTCTTGAATTCAACATGTTGGTTTCTTCCAATAGATCTAAGACATATTTCCTTTGGTATAATGTAATTCCTTTTGTGATCGAGCAATTTCCATACCAAGAAAGAATTTCAATGCACCTAAGTCTTTGATGCTAAATCTGTTATCAAGTAGTATCTTAACATTTTGAATTTCCTTAAGATCATTACCAGTCAAGACTAAATCATCCACATATACAAGTATAGCAGTGACTGGTTTTGAGAAATAGTAAACGATCAGCTCTGGATTTTCTGTATCCAAATTCTAACAAAACTCCAGTTAACTTGGCATGCCATTGTCTGCTGGCTTGTTTGAGGCCATATAAGGATATCTGCAATTTGCAGACAAGTCTAGAATCATTTACCTCTAATCCTTTAGGCACTTTCATATAGACTTCTTCTTGTAAATTTCCATGTAAGAAAGCAGTGTTCACATCTAACTGAAGAATGTGCCAATTGAAAGTAGATGCAAGTGAGAGTAGTGTTCTTATGGTTGTCATCTTCACTACTGGTCTAAAAGTCTCAAGATTGTCAAATCCTTGTATCTCTCTATTGATCCATCTAACTTGTGCTTGATTTTGAATACCCATTTGCATCCAATAGGTTTCTTTCCAGGAGGTAATTGTGTGAGGATCCAAGTCTTATTTTTCTCAAGAGCAAGCAATTCAACTCTAATTGCCTTTACCCAACAATCATCTAAAACAACTTTCTCATAGTGTTCAGGCTCAGTGACAGTGGAAATGGCAAGTGAGTAATGTTTGTGTGAGGAGGAAAGATTGTCATATGAAAGATTTAGAAATTGGATACCTTATCATTGATGGAGTTGGTAGTAGTGAATTGGATGAGGCCAATGTACATTGATAATCCTTCAGATAACCTGGCCTTTTATGATGTCTCTGAGATCGTCTTAATGGAACATGTTGTGGAATTGGCTCAGGATTTGGTGAATTAGGTTCAGGATCAAGTTGATGATTATGTTCTGGTTCTGGATCACCTTGATGATTATGTTCTGGTTCAGGATATGGAAAAGGTTTAGGAATGATATGAGGCTTATTATGTTGCAGAATAGGATATATGTCATGGAAGGGGTCAGGGATCGATGATGCATTAAGTTTCAAAGTTGATCCATGAGAATTTGTTTTGACATAAGGAAAGATGTGCTCATAGAATATCACATGTCTTGATAAAAAAATTTCATTTGTTTTCAAATCAATTAGAATGCACCCTTTTGTTCCATCTTTAAATTCAAGAAAAAGGCATTTTCTGGATCTAGGATCCAGTTTCAATCTATGTGATGTTAATGTGGAAGCATATGTCAGGGAACCAAAAACTTTTAGATAAGATAAGTCTAAAACAGTGTTGTGCAAAATATCATTAGGTGTTTTATTGTTAAGAAAAGGAGTAGGTAACCTATTAATTAGATGAGCAGCATGAGCTATGGCAAAATCCCAAAAGGATTTTGGTATATTTGATTGAAAAATTAGAGCTCATGCTACTCCTAACAAGTGTTGATGTTTTCTTTTAACAATTCCATTTTGTTGAGGTGTTTCAACACAAGAAGTTTGGTGTATTATTCCTCTACTAGCATAGAATTCTTTGAGTAAAAACTCTTCCCGTTGTCACTCCTTATACATTTGATTTTAGATTGAAATTGTGTTTCAACCATTGTAGTAAATGATTGTATAACAGCAGCAGTTTCAGATTTCAATTTCATGAAATAAATCCATGTATGTCTGGATTTATCATCTACTATAGTTAAAAAATAGAGTAATATGTCAGATTAATCCCTGACTTTTTAAGCGTAGGTCAAGTTAGTCCCTGACTTTATCGAAATAGCAATTTAGTCCCTGAGATAGAAGAACGTCGATCAAGTTAGTCCCTGCCGTCATTATCGCAGGGATGTATTTGCTTTAAAATGGGATAAAGATAAGGACGTATGTGAATTAAAATGAAATCTCAGGGACTAAATTGTTATTTTGATAAAGTCAGGGACTAACTTGACCGATGCTTACAAAGTCAGGGACTAATCTGACATATTACTCTTAAAAAATACCTATGACCAAAAGTAGAAGGAGTTGAAATAAGACCCCAAATGTCCATGTGAACTAAATCAAAAATTGAATCAGAAATAGTGTAACTCTCATTGAATGACAACCTTTTCTTTTTTGCCAAATGATAGACTTCACATGGATCAACAGTTTTATTACACGTAATAAAAGGAAATTGATTTTTTAGTACAAGCAACTTGGTATGAGAGGGATGACCTAGCCTAAGATGCCAAAGGTTTGAGTCATATGAAGTAAAATGGTTTATTGTTTGAGGTTTGGGCAGACTCTGAGTAGGATTTATCAGTGCATACAATCTTGTCTTCAATTCAGTTGCACCAATCATCCTCAATGATTGCAGATCCTGGATTTCACATTTATTGTTTGAAAATGTTAATTTGCATGATAGATTAGACGTCAATTTGGAAACAGAAATTAAATTATAAGTGAACGCAGGTATGCATAAGACATCAGTAAGATATAATAAATTTGAAAATATGACTGAACCTGAAATGGTAGCTACAACTTTACTACCATCCGGTAAACTGATTGGTAATGGTTTGATATGTTTGTAAGATTGAAAATTGGATAAAGAGTAACAAACATGGTCTGTTGCTCTTGTGTCCAATATCCAGTATGATGGTTTGGATTTAAAAGATAGAATGCAAGGTTGTATACTTGAGAGTTCAGTGTTAAGGAAAGTTGATGGATTGGTTGAGATTTGATTAGTAATATGAGTATTCCAGTTTGCTGATTGTTGAAGTAATGTCGTGAAAGCTTTATGTTGTTTAGGAGTAAAACCAAGCTTGTTGTTTTTAGTGTTTGCAGCAGAAGAATGATGGTTCTTATCATAAGTATCACTCACATCAGCCTTTTCATCATGTGTTGCAGCAAAACAATGGTTCACTATTTTTAAGTTCTGAAAATATCCAGGAGGAAACCCATGCTTCCTGTAGCATACATCTTATGTGTGTCCAGTTTTGTTACGGCAAGTGCAGATTTTGGAGGTGTTCCTATTACTAGGATGTTGGCCAGATGAGGAACCTGTTCGTCCTCTCCCTCTAGATCTATCTCTACCATTTGAGAAGTTGTTGTGTATTCAAGTATTCTTGGTGGTATTCATTAAGACTTTTGTTTCCTCAATCGGTGAATGAAATTGCCTTTCTTGTTGGATTAACATAGAAAAGGCCTTATTAACAGTTGGCAGTGGATCCATAACCATAATCTGGGATCTAACATGAGAGTATTGATCATTTGAGCCTCTCAATAAACAAATCACATGATCATGTTCCCTATAAGCTCTAATAGTGGAAATTAGTGAACAGGTACATGTAACTTGGCAGCGACAAGTGGGTATAGGTCTAAAATTACTTAACTCTTGCCATAGTCCTTTCAAATGATTAAAGTACCATAGTCCTTTCAAATGATTAAAGTATGCAGCAATTGACATATCCCCTGGTTGAAATTATAAACTTCACCGAGTAATTCAGAGATTCGAAAGATATCTCTCGAATAATACCTTTCTTTTAGGTCTTCCCAAATTTCCAATGCAGTTTCCATCCAAAGGATGCTTTGAACGATGGAAGGATCAATTGATTGGTTCATCCAATGCAGTTTCTATAATGCTAAATGGATGCTTGATTCGGGAGCACCACACCATATGTGTCCAAACAGAAAGTGGTTTACAACTTATCAAAGTTTGGATGGTGGCACAATTTTGATGGGAAATGATCATGCCTGCAAGAAAATTGGGTTAGGGACTATTCGAATCAAGATGCACGATGGAACAATAATAACCTTGAAGGACGTGAGACATATCCCAGATTTACGAAAAAACCTTATTTCTCTTGGATTATTAGAGAAAAATGGTTGCAAAATAGTCGTAGAGAATGGTGTATTAAAAGTTGTTCGTGGTTCCTTAGTAGTGATGAAGGGGATTCGTCACGGTAATCTTTATCCTTTTTTGGGGATAACTGTTACATGTGATTTAGCAGTTGGAATCAGTGAAAGTAAAGACCAAACAGAATGTACGAGAATATGGCATATGCACCTTGGGCATATGTCGGAGAAAGATCTATCATTGCTTTGTGGAAAAGGTTTGTTAAAGAACATGAAGAAGCCACAAATGGAGTTTTGTGAGCATTGTGTGTACGGAAAGGCACAGAGGGTGAAGCTCTCTACAAGCAAGCACAAAAGCAGAGGATTGTTAGACTATGTGCATACTGATGTTTGGGGTCTAGCTAAAGTTTCTTCCAAGGGTGGTTCCAGATACTTTGTTACATTTGTCGATGATTATTCTAGATATGCTTGGATTTATTTCCTCAAGCACAAGAATGAGGTATTCGACATATTCAAGCGGTGGAGAACAATGGTTGAGAACAGAACAGGTAGAAAGTTGAAAACTGTGCGGTTCGATAATGGCACAGAGTACACAGAAGGAGCTTTCAAGGAGTTTTGTGATCAGGAAGGCATTGTACGACACTGGACCGTCAAAGACACACCACAACAGAATGGAGTCGCGGAAAGACTGAACCGTACACTACTTGAAAAAGCAAGGTGTATGCGCTCTAATTTTGGGTTAGGCAAGGAATGGTGGGCAGAATCGGTTGCTACAACTTGTTATATAGTGAATTGATCCCCACATTCATATTTAGATGGTGACACACCATATAGGGTGTGGTCAGGGGAACATGCAGATTACAAGAGACTTAGAGTCTTCGGGTGCATAGCTTATTATCATGTCAAGAATAACAAGCTTGATGAAAGAGCCAAGAAAGCAATATTCTTGGGGTATCCCAAAGGTGTTAATGGATATCGTCTTTGGAGTATAAAAGATTCTAAATTTGTAATTAGTCGGGATGTGGCCTTTGATGAAAGATCCATGGCTGCTTTGTCTAAAGCTATGGTGCAAAATGGTGGTGTTGTTGGGACGATTTCAAATACTCAAGTAGTGGAGATAGAATCTAGAGACCAACCAGATTCTAGTCATGTTCAAGAGGAGCATCCAACTGTCACCCAATATGAAGAGTATGATGAGCTTGAGCATGAGGAGGTTCAGCAGGAAAATTCACATGTATTACAACAACAGCAGCAGGAATCTTTGGCAACCACTAGGCCAAAGAGGAGTTATAAACCAGTTCAGAAGTTTGGATCAGACAAACCTCTTAGGCATTACGGGCAGGTAAACTTGGTTGAATATGCACTATGGGTGGAGGATGATGAGCCAGTCACCTTTAAACAAGCTATCAAAGACAATAATAAAGAAAGTTGGTTGGTTTCTATGAAGGAAGAGATGCAATCTCTACATAAGAACAAGACATGGGAGGTAGTCCCATTACCCATTGGAAAGACTGCCATTGGTTGTAAGTGGGTTAATAAAAGAAAAGAAGATCCTACCAAGTCTGATAAAATAAGATATAAAGCTAGGCTAGTGGTCAAGGGTTTTGCATAGAAAGAAGGCGTTGATTACAATGAGATTTTTTCTCCGGTGGTAAAACATACTTCTATACTAGTGCTATTGAGTCTTGTTGCTCATGGAGACCTTGAGCTGAAACAAGTCGATGTAAAGACAACCTTCTTACATGGTGACTTGGACAAGGAAATCTATATGAATCAACCTAAGGGATTCAAGGTTGAGGGTAAAGAGAGTCAGGTGTGTCACTTGAGTAAATCGCTTTATGGATTGAAGCAATCTCCTCAACAGTGGTACAAGTGATTTGATTCCTTTATGTTAAATAAAGGTTTCTCCAGAAGTAATTATGATTGTTGTGTATACATTCGTAAACTTCGTGGAGGAGATTATGTTTATCTTCTGTTGTATGTGGACGACATGCTCATTGCTTCTAGGAGAAAGGTGGAGATAAATAGGTTAAAAACTCAACTAAGGGAAGAGTTTGAGACAAAAGATTTGGGCACTGCAAAGAAAATACTGGGTATGGAGATTAGAAGAGAGAGATCAAACCGAAAATTGTTCTTGAGTCAGAAAGGCTACATCGAGCGGGTTATTGAAAGCTTCGGGATGAAAGGTGCTAAGTCAGTGGTGACTCCATTGGCTCCGCATTTTAGACTTTCTGGTAAACAATCTCCCACTATAGCAGAAGATAAGGCATACATGGATAATGTACCTTATGCTAGTGTCGTTGGAAGTTTAATGTACGCCATGGTGTGTACACGTCCAGATATTTGACAAGCGGTTAGTGTTGTCAGTAGGTTCATGGCAAACCCAGGAAAGGCACATTGGGAAGCAGTGAAATGGATTCTAAGGTACTTGAAAGGTACCATAAACACAGGTTTATGCTTTGGTGGAGAATCATGTCATGTTAGCGGCTTCGTTGATTCAGATTATGCTGGTGATCTAGATAAACGACGATCTACTACTGGTTATGTGTTTAAGATACATGGTGCTCCAGTCAGTTGGCGATCGATGTTACAAACTGCAGTGGTACTATCTAATACAGAGGCCGAGTACATGGCTGTAGCTGAAGGTGTAAACGAAGCATTATGGTTGTAGGGTCTTTTACATGACTTGGGGTTGAAGCAAGATATTGTGGATATAAGTTGTGATAGTCAAAGTGCGATTCATTTGGCTAAGAATCAGGTTCATCATGCTCGTACCAAGCATATAGATGTGAGATATCATTTTGTGCATGATATTATCGAGGAAGGTAATGTTTCTTTGTCAAAGGTGCACACAAATGAAAACCCTGCAGACATGTTGACCAAAGTTGTATCAGGAATCAAGTTCAATCATTGTTTGAAATTGTTAAACATTGTCCCATGCTAGGCATTACATGGAAAAATAAATGGAACTACGATTGGTTTGATCCCAGTCAAAGGGTACGTAGGCAGTCATTTTTAAAAAATAAAAAATAAAAAATGATGCAACCGGATATCGATTACGCAATTTGTTCGTCCAAAATTTGAGAAATTTTTTTTTCTTCTCAAATTATGAACGAGGCGGAGAATTGTTAGAAAAGTGAACGGAGAAGAGAAGTCCAAGGAGAGAATGGCATGGATTTCCTATCATTGTTGTTGGTTAATATTAATTATAGAAAACCAGACCTTGTATTAGTTCCTGGTTGTTAGGAAAACAAGGATTACCATTGTTTTATTAGCTTGTAAGAAACTATAAATATATAGCAACTCCATGTTGTAAAAAAATCAATTTTCACATCAGAAAGTTATTCTTTAACGTGTTATCATTTCCTTCAAATTAGTTATTTCTTTTTAATCCAATATATAGTGTCTTATCATTTGTGAGATATTGGTTCATACAAACTAATAGAAGCCAAATTTCCACTGCATGCAAGAGCTCTAAGAAGAATCTCTATACATGATGTATTCATAATTCCATATAGCTTTATCCTTTCGAGGCATCAGGTACTTGAACAGATGCTACTTTTCTCTTTGAAGGAATGGATTCAAGGGAAGAGGGTAAAATAATGCAGTCTTTTCTTTGAGAGGATTCCAAAAGTTGTTCATCTTTTTGAGTTTCGGCTCAAAATTGTATGCCACTCTGTATATATGTTCGAGCGCATTTGAGAAATTGATAAAGGTAGATTGAGAGGGCTTTTCTCGATATGATAATATCACTAAAGAAAATATCAATAAATTAAAAGTCTTTAAGATATTATATTTAAGGTAGATAAAATGAAAATTCTATATTAAAAGAGTAATATGTCATATTGGTCATTGACTTTGTAGGCACCGGTGAATTTAGTCCCTCGGATTATTGAAATTACAAATCAGTCACTGTGATGGCAAGACGTGAGTCAAGTTAGTCACTGTTGTTAGTGGTCCTTAACATTCAACTCACGTTGACTAACGAGTGACCAAAACGACGTCTTTTTGGCCTTTTAAAAAAAATCTTAATTTCAAGGATCAATTTGAATCATCTCATCCAACGGCTGTAATCTCACCTCCCTTCATCCAACTGTAAAAACTTCGTATTCAATCTCTAATCTCAGAGACCAATCTGACCTATTTTTTTCACCAACATCATAACTTCATTTGGTCAACTTGCTTCAACTACTATATCTAAATGATTGTTGGAATGATATGAAATTAGGATGATGAATGATTACATGGCCGATATGATCGATGACGGAATACAAGAGTTCTTTGTTGAATTTCACGCCCCCAAAGATAATAATATTTTTCACTTTTTTTATTTTCATTTTATTTTTACACTTATAACATTGTTGTTTTTAATGCAACTTTTTTCATTTGTTTCCATTGAATTTAGTGTTGGATTGGTGTTGTATTCGGATTAGCTGATTACCTCTGAATTATGCTAGTCCACTATGGTCTTGTACTTTGATTTGATATTGCAGTTTAATTTTTTGCTCATTATAGATTAATTACATTGAGATATATGTCTGTATAACTTTGAAGATGGAAAATGGACTAATTTTTCATTTTGTTGAATTCGTATGCTTTTCTTGAAATCATCATGTGCAGGTCCTTATCAAGATGGTGTGTAGAAAGTAGGAGTGAAGTTACCTGATGGTTATCCTTATAAGTCTTTGTCTATTGGTTTTGTCAACAAAATTTTCCATCCTAATGTTGATGAAATGTGAGTTTTCTATCAATCTATCGTATTCGTATTTAAGCACTGTCATCATATAATTGTGTTCGAAGTGGTTCTTCCTCTACTCCTTCTGTACCCCTAACGCATTAGACCCATTGAACGATGATGTTGATTCCTTGATGATGAAGGACCATGCAGCATATGAACAAAGATTCAAATGTATTAGAGGTTGACCAGATGAAGTTTATGATGTTGGTGAAGAAAAAAAAGGTTAGATTGGTCCAGGAAATTAGAGGTTAAAGATAAAGTTTTTATCATTGGAAGAAGGGAGGTGAGATTATAGTCGTTGGATGAGATGATTAAAAATAGTCCTAGAGATTAGGATTTTTTTTTTAAATAAAAAGGCCAAAATGACTTTTTTTTTAAATGAAAAGGCCAAAACGACGTCGTTTTGGCCTCCCGGTAGTCAACGTGGGTTGACCGCTAAGAACCACTAATGACAGAGACTAATTTGTAATTTCGATAATCTCATAGATGAAATTGACCAGTGCTTACAAAGTCAAGAATCAATCTGACATATTACTCTATATTAAAATATGATGTATTTTATACTTTTTGAAAACAAATAAATTTAGTTTTTTATACAATTTTTTATTGTATTCTTTAATCAATATTCTTATATCACTTATTAATACGAGCTTGTCACCAATATCATTATTTATGTGAAGAATATATTCGATTGGATTAGGATATGAAGAAGAGAAATTAGCACAAAAGAATTTAATTAATAAACCACTTGAAATTTGTAAAATTTTATATCTTTCACTTCCTTATTACTAGACGATCGACACGAGAGAAAAAATGACATGTTTGATCAATCAAAAGGTTTATATAGGAAGCTGTTAAACTAAAAGAAATAAAGAACAACCCAAATGAGTTTGGCCTAGTGGAAGCATATTGAGAACTCATAAGACCATAAGGTCAGAGGCTCGAATCCTTATTGACAACATCCCTTGGGGAGACACCCCACCCATGTTGCTCTAGGTGTCGGGACTGTGATGTTCCCCTCCACAGTTTTGTTCAAAAAAAATAAAGAACAAGAACAAAAAAAAAGCTAAGGCTTAGGAAAGGCAATGCCCAACGCATCTTCTAGAAGGAGAGAGCTCATGGCCTAAGGAGCAACATCACAAACCTGTAAATGCTTATCACTATGGGAGCCATTCTTAGCCAACCAATCCGCACTCTAATTGCCTTCCCGGAGAGTATGGTGAAAAGAGAGCGTCCAAGGAATATTTAGCATATGTTGAATAGCACATGGTGATGAAAAGCAGAAACTCCAAAAGACACAAGAGAAATAGCTAGTAAAGAATCAGAATGCCACCCAATGACCAAGACTGTCCGTCAATAAACCGCCAAAACCCGCATGCCCGGGATTCCCTAGAGCACTGCCATCAAAGTTTAACTTAAAATAATCAGCTGCTGGTGTGCTCCAAGAAACCATAGGTGGAACACAGAGTGAAGGTTGTGGATCATGAAAAGTCCTCAAGATATCATCATGCTGCAAGTTGATATTATGAACGATATCATAAGAAGTCAATGTCTCTTCAAAAACCTTTTTATTTTGTGCTTTCCAAATGTGCCAAAGAACATAAATAAAAAGGGAGCCTTATCATGCTTGCACCCCAAACACACCTAATCACCAAAGGGTAGAGTGGAAAACCAATCATCAATATCAAAACCCATGAAATTTTAGAAGGAGGTAGGCGATTACCATTCCAAAGAAGAGATAGAAGAGCCGAAGTAACGCAACTCATGATCAAAGAAACAATGCGCCCCGGAAAGCCAAACTCGAGAAGGGTTAACTTCAAAAAATCCCAATTCACTCGTTCATAAGCTTTCTTTAGGTCAATTTTGAAAAGCAAGGAACCATGCTTCCCTTTTCTATGGTGCTTATAATGAACCATCTCCTGAGCAATCAAAATATTATCGGCTGACCCTCTCCCTGGAATAAAAGAGCTTTCAAAGGGACCAATGAAATCAATAAGAAAAGGTCGTAAACAAAGCACCACGACTTGAGTAATAATTTTGCGAATCACATTACAAAGACTAATTGGTTTAAATTCCTTAAGGTTAGTAGAGGGGTCAACCTTGGGAATTAGAACAAATAAAGTCTCTGCAAATTTAGTGTCAATGAACCCATTACTAAAAGCACTTCTTAAAACTAACCAAACATCGTCACCTACAATATCCTAGTAAGTTTTAAAGAAAATAGCTTGAAAACCATCTAAGTCAAGGAATTTTTAAGAACCCATAGAGTTAAGAGCATGAAACACCTCCTCTTTAGAAACTTCCCTAGATATAGCCTCAATCATATCCCGACCGATCTTGGGAATAGTGAGAGAAGAAAGAAATGACGGTTTGTAAGGTTTAGAAAAGCAAAAAATAAATTTAAAGTACCTTCCCGCTTCTTTCTTCAAAACCTCTTCATCATTGCACCAATTGTTGTCAATAAACAAACCACAAACCTTGTTCTTACGCCTTCTAATAATAGTTTGCATGTGAAAAAAGCAAGTGTTTCTATCCCCATACTGGACCCAATTTTCCCTAGATTTTTGGAACCACAACATCTCCTCCCTGGCCAAGATGACATTATAATCCCTTTGGAGCTGCTTTTAAAATTGAATGAGATAAAAAATGGGTGCAACTTAAGTTGTCTCTGAATTCCTCAGTTTCTTCCCTGTAAGTGATGTTTTGCCCAGAGAATACCACCAAACACTTCCCCGTTGAAAACTAAAGAAGCATCACGGACTTTCTCTAACTTCTTGGGTAATTCAATGTGTGAGCAATTCCATGCGTTAGAAACCGTACCCAAATATTCATGATGTAAAGACCAGGCAGCTTGAAACCAAAAAGGACGATCTCCCCTAGTTTGGTTTTTACCACCACAATGAAGAAGGAAAGGGTGATCGTCAAAACAATGCCTACAAATCAGTTCAACAAAAGCATGTGGAAACTAATGTCTCAAACAAAAGTCCGCCAAACCTCTATCTCGCTTACTAACCTGACTTTCACCATTGCAAGTGCGAACCCATGTAAAATCCCCTCCCGTCATACCCATATCAACAAGATCACACATAGTCAAATATCTGAGAATGTCAAAGCCCTGTTTTTGAGAGAAGGAACCATCCATGACCTCGGAAAGCATAAAAATGTCATTAAAATCACCTATGAGCATTCAAGGGTGATAAGTTGACGCATGTTAGCCAAACATGTCTAGAGATTTTTACGAATGACTGGGACTGGACTAGCATACACCGCAGAACAAACCCAGTCTTTGTTGGCATAACTAATCATTAAAGTAATGATCTGCGATTGACTATCATTAACCGTAACAGTATAGTTGTTCGTCGAGGACAACACCCAAATACCACCTGCAAAGCCAATACTTTCTTGAATAGCCACCATTTTATAACCCAAGTTGCACCAAAACCTATCCACCTTGGAAAAAGAGACGTGCATCTCATAAAGAAAAAAGAAATTAGGATGATAATTCCTAACTAACTCACGGAGCAATCATTTAGAAACCTTATTCACTGCACCCTTGATATTCCATGACATAATAGAACAATCATTGAACTCAATCACGATGATAGTCAAAAGAAAAAAGTAGAGCCATAGAGAAACGTTATAAAGAGGTGCTTGCATTTTGGTTTGTGACTTCCCCATGCAACAGAGTCACTGAAGCACCCGAGTCCACGATCATAAAGGAGTCACCAGTAGGAAAAAACTTTGATGTGTCATCAAGTTGTTTATCCTCGTTATCATCCACTAACCTTTACTGTCCCAGTGAAACCATGACCAGGGGTGTCATGGTTTGTGTGTCGTTTGGAAGAATAAAATCCCCATCTCTCAATTGCCGGCCACTTATGCTGATGGGTTTGTGTTGCAGGGCCTCCAAGTTGAGCTCCTTTCTTCTCACCGAGTTGACTCGGGCTTGAGGAAGTGGACTCGATGTTAATGTATTTGGGTTTTTCGTTATATGGGCACAGTGATTTAGGGAAATCTTTCCTAACTCGTTTTTTCTTGGTCCATAGTTATGGTTCATTATGGGTTGTGGGGTAGCAGTAAAAACTAAGTCCGCTATGTCTTTTCCTTTATCCTTTCTCATTGGCGGTTGTTGTGTATTATGGGATTCCAAAAAATCATTCCTAATACAACTTGTCTCATTCCCCACTTTAATAGAAGAAATATTCTGATTTGACATATTAATTTTTCCTTTTTTTCATTTTCTTCATGATACTAAAATCCAATCCCCATGACAAGCCTCCTGACTATTTACATTAATTAGTGGCGAATTATTCATCAAATTAAATCACCTTGATATCGAACATTTATTTCCTTCCTAATATAGTCTTTATTGACGAAAATCGAGTTAGATCTGTCAAGAATCGCAACTGGGTGGTTAGCCACCGAATCACCCTCTATAACCGCAACAGTTTTGCCTGTAACCTTTGAATTATTGAGGCAATTCTTCTTCAAGTGATCATAGAATCTACAAGATGTGCTGAGAATATGCAGACCTTCATACTCCATGTTGTACCAATGGTCCTTTAACCAAATCTTATCCACAACCGGTTTTGTCAAATCAATATCAAAGCAGACTCGGGCAAATCCCCTAGCACCATTAACTGTGTTCATTTCCATCCTGACCGGAACAACAAACAACCGTCACAAATCCCATGAGAAAGTTGTTATCATTAAACACCATATTCAGTCCAAAAAAGCGAATCCAAACCAACGTTCACTCCACTTGTGTTAACAAGGATACGAAATTCAGAGTCCACTTCTGAACTGTTAAACAATGGTCAAACAACATCCATGGCCCTCCCTTCATGACCTTTGATCGGTCCTCCTCATGATAAAACTTAACTATGAAAAAATCGTTACCCACCTTCACCAGATCAAAACCACCTTTAAAATTTATGAGAGCTTAAAAACGATCCCTCATGGAGAAAAAACTAACTGTTTTCCCCAAGAGTTTGATAACCAAAGCATCTTGCCAAGGGAAACACATCCTTTCGAACACAAAGTTGTCAGCATAGGCTTTAGGTCTTAACCTATTGCCATCCTCAAACTCAATCCTAATCAAATTTTGTTGTACCAGATCAATCTCTACCATGCGAAGAGGTGTAGTCGTGTAGGCCTTTTGTCCTAATATGCAATTCCGGAATGAAACTTCAAAAACATGTGGTTTAAAACCACCACCCCGATTCGGCGGATCAATATTATTTCCCCACCTTGAGATAGTTATGGTGCCAGATACATCCATCACAACATGAAAGAAGAGGGTTTAGTTTCCGAAATTCACTTTATTAACATTTAGGACTAGATAAGGGAATTCATAATTATGTCATAACATCAATCTCATAATACTCTCACATTAGTATTATATCATTATTTTTTTATAAAACTCAATTTCAAATTATTCATATTTTCTATCACAGTAGTTAAGATTCATAAAACTCATGTATCAGCGTTGCATCATTATTCTACTTTTTTTATCACTCATTTTCATTTTTGTATTCAATTGATATTCATGAATTCAAAACTTTTATTTCTAAAATAGAATATATTTGCATTCAAATGATATTTATAAGTTCAATTTTTTTATATTAATATTTATATTTGCATTCAAACACTCTCATTGATCCTTATTATAAGTCACTTTTAACAAAATTACAAAGACCAACAACGTTAGTTAAGATTAGTTAATTGTCTTAATCTTTTAAAAACAATACTACAACTATACACTTTTACCCTCATTCAATATTGAAGTATTCTTCAATTGATAGTATGGGCACTATCAAAATTTAATTAAAACTCGCTGTCTAGGTACTCTTGATTTATCCAATTGGTTGTTTGTTAATCAATGACCTAAGAAAAAGAGATAACTAGTAAGTGAAAATGTGAAAGAAAAAATAAATGTTGCCTAGAAATTCTAAAATGACTTATAATAAGAATCAATGAGAAAAGTTATACTTGTACAAAAGTTTACATTACAATAATTAAAATTACATAATGGTATCATTCTAATCTACGAATTTCCAAAAACAATTTCGGATTTTGGAGATTCGACTTGACATGGGTGACCATGGTCACACTTATCCATCATAAAAAGGAAAACAATTTTGACATAGTTCTTGGGGAAGATGAGAAATGATGATCATGAGTGCCTTTAGGTTCCCTAAAATTTATAGCCTTTTGGAGCTATTATATGTCAGTAGGATTTCTTGGAGTTTAGTCTTTATTAGAGTCATACAGATACTGTGGAGATATAGGATTTATTTTTTTAAGATATGAAGATATCTTGCAGAGTATATATCTATTATAAACGGATTATCATAAGAATATCTTATTGATTTATTCCACAATATAGTTAGATAATGATATTATTAAGCATAATCCTAGCTATGATAATCACGCCTTTGGACAATCTAGCTTTTAATACCAGATTGAGGTGATTAGAATTTGGTTCTGGTTTCAGGTTTGGTTTACCAGTCTAGATCACAAGGCCCTAGGTCATTGCTCCAAAGTGTCTTTCGAGTTGTGTCCTTTGAGATTTTTAGCCTAGCTATCCTATCTCGATCTTGAATTGCTTGTATACCTGGTTAACTCTTACTTGTATACGTTGTTGAATCTTCATACCCCGACTTAATGTTTTGATTCGGTTTGACCTTCAAAATAGTAACTAGAATGCTAGGTTTGCTTTCGCATTAAGGTACACTTTCGTGCTATAAGCTGGCTGTTGAGAGGATTCTCTCTATTCTCAAGAGAATAATGTTCCCTTTGTTGTCTATGATGTATCTTTCTTGATCCTTATGGATAGTAGGAGTATTTATCATGTATCTTTATAGATGATATTGTATTTATCACTGATTGACAAAAAATAATCCATTAAGATATTATCTCGGATTAAACTTTGGACTTGGATCAGCTAAGCATCTTTCATCATTATCCACTCGTTATAATTGATCTTGGATTATATCCAGCTATTTAATGCGAATAATGTCATGGACATGCGAATAATAACAAATAATTCAAAATATTTTAGTTTAATTAACATTTCCTCATAAATAATTCAAAATTTTATAATATAACAACTTATATTTAAGAATAAAATGTGAAAAATATTTAAGAATATTTATTTATTTTTTGGACAGGGCACCAAGTATCGACCCAATGCGTTGGTGGTGACACTGACCATGTCAAGACCACCAAGCTATCAGGCCAGTTTGGTATTATTTTTGTTATTATTATTATTAAGAAATATAAATTTATGACTTAGAGTTAAAAGAGATAGAGTAAAAAAAAATTGGTTCACACAAATTAAGTCTTTAAAATAAGATATTCAATTTAAAATTGGTTTAATTATGTCATAAGTCCCTGAAGTTTAGGGTATTTTTGTAAGATACCTTTATTCTTTTTTTTTTAATATCTGACTCTCCGAAATTACTTTTGGGTTTGTCATGTATCCCTATTACCAATTCTGGCCAATTTTGCTGACATGTAACATCGGAATCCTAGTCAGGCATAAGAGGTTCGCCATGTGGTGCCACATGATGTCACACGGACGAAGACGATCTCTCTCTTCAATCTTTTTTTTTTTTTGATTTTTTTCTTTCACTAAAAATATAAAAATATCAAATTTTTTAGTTTTTTAGTTTAAAAAGAAAAAGATCTTCGCCCACGTGGCACAACGTGTCTAACCTCCTATGTCTCACTAAGATTCTGATGTTACTTGTCAGCAAAATTGGTCGGAATTAATAGTAGGGATATATGACAAACTCAGAAATAACTTCGGGGAGCCAGACATTGGAAAAAAAAAGAATAAGGGTATTTGGCAAAAGTACCCTAAACTCCAGGGACTTGTGACATAATTAAGCCTTTAAAATTTTTCGCTAGATTTTCAAGAATAACAAAAATGTAAAAAAAAAATATGATATTAAAACTTTGGTTTAAATATCAAATTGAAATTAATCCTTACATTTTATTTGTTTGGGTTTTGGTTTATGTTTTTTCATTTCGTTTTAGTTTTGATCTTTGTCATCAACTATGGTTTAAGATAATGCAAATGAAGTTTTGATTTTGGTCCCTATGTTTTCGCTATATGAAGATTTTGGTCCTTGATTTTTTGTTCCATTTTGGTTTTGATCCTTATCCTGATAGCCACGTTGGCATTTTTCATCCATAGTTAACAGTAGTTACCAAAACCAAAATGGAACCAAATAGCAAGGACCAATACTCAAAAAATATATAATATACTCCCTCTGTCCCATAAGTTATGTTCATTTAGACATTTTAATTTGTCTCATAAGTTATGTTCTTTTAGAAACCAAATACTTATTTATACTTCTTTTCCCAAGCATACCTTTATTTATTACATCATCTTTTTTACCACGCATTTTTCCATCTCTTCTATATAAACTTCATACATTTATTATTACTATTTGTCCTACTATTAAATAGAGGTAATTTAATCAAAATATATTAAATTCTTACATCATTTACTCATTGTGCAATGACCTAAAACAACATAACTTATAGGACGATGAGAGTAAAGACTAATTTCAAAAAAGTCAATATTTATAAAGATCAATTTAGTATTTAAACCTAAAATTTCTTTTATAGAACTCCTCTAATAAGCCCGTCTAGCTACGCCCCTGGTACAAATAATGACCCACACAATGTTATTCTTATTCCTTCACCAATTCGGATCACTGTTTTGAGCCTTTGACAATGCGTGTAGCTTGCGATAGTGCAGGGAAGGAAGGAGGGAGTGAGAGAAAAGCCATCATTGCTGAAGAGCAAGTGAAAGGTTTGTTCATTGGCATGGGCCACCATGTATGATGCTAAATGAAATGTCAAAAGGTCACGGCATCCAATCTCATCCAAAGGCCTGCCCCAAACAAATCTCCCAAAATCCGATGCTTAATCATTTCAGTTTTATTTAAATTTTTATAAAGTCTTTTTTTTTAATATTATTTTTATAAAGTCTTTTTACAAGCTTATAAAAAGTTAATATGTATAAAGTGTATCTTTTGTGAAAGTAACCCCTGTAGTTTTCTATGATTCATGTGTCTCACCTTTTCAAAAAGGTCTAAAAAAATTGAATGTCATCCCATATATCTCCCCTCTCATGTCTCATCATACCAATTTTTAAACCCAAAGGTGAAATGAAAAAGATCATGATCTATCAATCAATGAATTGAAAAAGATTACCAACTTTTTGATGGGTAACATCCGAGCCGGCCATGCAAAGACAAGCCACTTTAACTCCACAAATTATTATAAGTTTATAACCATTCTAGCTAGCAGAGGAGTGCTTGAAACAAAAGACCTTTCCATGATTTTAATCCTCTTCTTTTCAGGCAAGTGCTTCAGAAATTTTTGAAATTGTAACATTGTATAAGTAGATGCAATGTTTGAACCTGTTAAGGGCTTCTTTTGTCATAATGGTACTATAGACAAAAGGAGGCTATTAAGAAAATGTCTTTTTATTTCCTCTTAAAACCTAATATTATGTTTGAATCCAGGATGTGTGATCGAATGAAACATAATATATAAAATTTTTGTTTCAAGCACTTCTCTGTTAGCTAGAATAGTAATAAACTTATAATTATTGTTTGATTGTTTAAATTTGCATTTATGCCAATAGTGTGAAATATAATAGAAAATGATAAAATAGGTGTTAGGAGTCCCACATTGAGTAGTCTAGGAAACTCAATGTGGTACTTAACTCATGAGGCTCTCCCACCTAATAGACTAATTTTTTGGGTTGGGCTCTCCTCATATGCTTAAGTCCTAACAATAGATTTCATTCAATTCCATCTAAAATCTCAATTTTTCCTTTCTCCCAATTTGAAAGGAATATGATAAAACCAAATAATGAAAATAATAATTTTGTCTCATTTCACTCCATTTTTCTCCACTCCACTAAACTTTCTTATGTTATATATAATGCATTCATCGTTACATATTCAAACATGACATATATGATCTAGTAGACCATGACATATAGGTATCGAAAGCATTGCTACTAAAAATTAACAAAAATCCTTCTCTGAGCAAGAGTGCTTCTAAGCATAACTAATATTTCATCTCTTGAACAGGTAGATTAGAATCGGATAATAATTAAAAAGAAGAGAAAGGGTGTTGGAAGCGAGTAGCTATCCTGGCCTACACCGTATTCTTCCCATGTGGGGTATAAAATTAAGTGAGATTTGGAACTTTCAATGCGGAGGCGAGGCATGCAATATCTCGCTTGTACATCATTATAACCACACAGAATGTAGTACATATATACCTGCTTCAATGTTAGCATAGGAAGCTGCTAGGAAAAAAGGTTTATCTATCTACCGGGTGCTTTTAAATATTTCCTCTTATCATTGATACAAGTCACATTTTAAAAAGCTTTGACGCTATTTATTATAAGTCATTTTAAAGTTCTTAGATACTCTTTTCGATTTTTTATGTACAATTTTTTTAGGAAATAAATTTTGTTCTATTTGTAAAACTTTACTTCAATTTTTAATAATATTTAATTATTTCCTTTCAAAAACAATCCTATTAAATTAACACTCTTTAAAATCTCAATAATAATTATAGTAGTAGTTTTGAAAAAAAATATATTAAATATTTACATTTTCAATATCATTTACAACATTAAGTCACTTTCTCGATGAACGTAAATTTCTCTAAAAGTATCTTACATATAAGATCGGAAGAAGTGCTATTTATATGTTGTCTCGTACTCTTTTGCTTGATTAAACAATACCCTTAGGGCACTTGTTAGTATTTTCCTTATTTTTATTAGCAATTCCTAATTGTTTTTAATTTTGATTAACGAATAACAAGTTGGATAAATAAAAGTATATGGATTGAGAGATTAAATTAAAAAATTGATAATTTCAATACTATCAATTTCGTTATACTCAAATATTAAATGAAAGTAAAAATATAAAATTGAATAGTAGTATTTTTTAAAAGATCATGATAATTAACTAATTTTTATTTGTTTTTATAATTTAGTTAAAATTAAAGTAATATATAATAAGGAATAAATAGAATATTTATTAAGAAATTAATTTAATACATTAAAAACTTAAGTTTACCTTTTTTTTATTGAGTTCATTTTATTTTTCAATACTTAATTAACAAGTGCAAGCCCAAAAATCAAATACCGCGGTACGGTAGTGCTTTCTCTCCACCTACTTCCCACAAGTTTTTAGCCATTTTTTTTTGTCCTTTTTTTTTTTTTAAGAATCAGGGTATCCACTTACGCAACTGGGTGACTGATCTCTCGCACCATGGTCGGGCCCTTTCGAGGACGATGCTCCTAGTAAGGCTTGCTCCATTCACATGCGCCTCGGGTACGACTCGAATCCGCGACCACATGCTTAAGGGACACAAGCCCCTTCCACTTGTGTCAGCCTCCACTGATTTTTTGTCCTCTTTTTAAATGTGAAAAAAGAGTAGTGATGGTAATTGAACCTAATTGAACCTATATTCAATGGGTATCCGTAAATATTAGTAACTATTTAATTATTTATAATGGAAGGAGATTTATTTAGGATGTGAAGTTGGATAATTATATAAAAAAAAAAATTACAGAGACGAGTGTGGTAATGAGTATTACATTACTCAATCCATTCTGTATCCGCATGCATAATGATTTTTTTTTATATATAAAATATGTTTTAAATTAATAAGTAGATATATAATATCAACCAAATCTTTAATTCTTAAGTAGAGATATTTAATCGATAATACACTAATATATTTGACACTAACTTTAAACATAATCATTTTTAAGATATATCTCTTTAACATTTTACTGATATTGCATAGTAATAAATTGTTCAATTTTATAATCATTCAATTTGTTATGTTGAATGTTTAAATTTTGTTAAGAATAGTAAAAAATAAAAGGATAATCTAATCCGTTATATGAGACTTTATCTTAAATTTCATACTTTTTTGAAGATTTTCATATTAGTTATATTAGATCAACTTGCCATTGATAAAGATTTAGGTATACATGTAGGGATGTAGGGATGACAATGGGTTCGGATATTCGTTCATAAATTACTGGATCTAGACCCATCTGGACTCACGTGGGTATCCGCTACATAATGGGTAGGCTGGTCTTTGGGTATCCATACGGGTTTTGCGGGTACCCATATTAGCAATTTTTTTAAAGAAAAAATTATTTTTTAAATTAATATCTATTTTTTTATAGATCGAGGGATGCTTAATACATCATTACACATTCTACTTAATATTAATTCCTACCACCATTAAATACTCGCAGACATCAAAAATATTTTCTCGTTGAACACAAACATACTAAAATTTTATATATATAATGCATATATGTAAATATGGACGGATCTGGGTACCCACGGATCTGGATATCTCAGATACAGACCCGTCCAAAGCGGATACCCAGACGAATCCATTCTTTGGACCCACAGATCTCTTTTTTGGACCCAGACCCAAACCCGTTGCAAATATTACTCGTGGGTACCCGCGAATCCGAATCCAATTTTCATCCCTATATACGTGTACCCATCGAACATGAGAACGGATCTTAAAATTACGATCCACACAGATATGGGGAATTGGCACAGCAATTTTTTGAAAATGCGAGTATGAAAATAAGTATTATATAATATATACTACCTAAACACTAACCATTACCATTCTTAACAAATAGGTTCCATATATACAGTATTATGAAAGTATTTTCTTTTATTTATTTGAATTACAATTTCCGTTCTGTCTTGGCTCGGCTTAAAAGGAGTAAAGGACCACTTGTAGACACTTCACGACGCTAGCCAAAATCGTATTTTGACTTTTGACTTGGATTTTCCAATAGTAGATTAATCTTTTTTTTTTTTTTAGAGGAATAGTGGATTAATCTTTAAGTGGGGCTATTGGTACTTTTATCTGTTTATCCATAACTTTCATCAATCAATTACTCCCTCTTTTACTATAAAAAAATATTAATTTTATATTTATTGAGAAAATTTAAATTTATAAAAAATTAAGTTGTTTTTGAAAAGTTACATTGAGAATGAAATAAAAATTAAACAAAACAAATATTTTATAAGAATATTTTAAAAATAATTGTATTGAGAATAAAAAATTGTTTTATTTTTTTTTATATAATTGAAACTAATATAAGTATATTTTTTTTCTTATATTAAAAATTGAAATGAGTACAATTTTACGAGAATAAAAATTAAATCATGATTATTAAAAAAGAGTAGTTATGAATAAGTAAATTGGAGTATCAATAGCCACATTCTCAGATTAGCAACTATACTGTCAAATGTGAATCCATTAATTAAAAAAAGAAAAATGTTGACAAATGTCATTGATTATTGATTAAGGAGGTAAAATAAATTATTTTACATTAAAAAATTAACAATATAACATTAGGAAACCTTTTAAATTTAGTTTTTTTTTAAACATTAATTTACGCATTCCTGAAGGCACCAGTTCATCAGAACAAAAAAACAAAAGACACTCGTTGATCCTTACAAATATTCCGGACTTTGAACTCAATTATTTTTGCTAATTGAAGAGATTAAGGCCCTACCCACATGGACTCTGCCCAGTTCTGTACAGGAATGAATTGATCACAACGTCAAAGTTTTGTCCTTTGAGTTGATTAGTTCTACAATTAGCAATTTTAATTTTGAATCACATTTATATAATTTAGATATCCAACATGCATTAAATCCATCAAGATGAAAAAGTCTTCATGAGTGTAATAGAACATGCACGCGGACCACTTTCCTTTTTCTCTTTCCTTCAGAGGAAGCGTATGGTACGAAATCAAAAACAGACAAAAAGTGATGGAGAGCTAAATCAACGAGCACTTTATTTTTTGTTTTTATTTATCACCCAATATCATTTTAATTTAAAATGGAGTAGCTTTGATCATTTGTTCAATTGGCTTGGTAGGGATTTTTTTTTTAAAATTGATGTAGGGATTTTATTTTGACACATCATAGCTACTTATTCTCCTGCCAACATAAATGAACTGTGCCTTTTTTTTTTCTTTCCTTTTTCCGAGTGGCTACGTATCTATGGTTCTACACATAGACACCTGTAATATTCCGAAATCAAATAAAAATTTTTATCAGAAAAAAAAATAGCATTATAAAGAGCATAAGAAAAATAGTAGTAGTATTATAGGGAGCATAGAAGAGCTCTATCAAAACATACAGGTCTGTTGCATTGGCATTAACATTGCTTTACACACAAAGGAAATTGATAACAATAAGTAAAATTAGCTCTTGTTAAATCCAATAGAAAATTAAGGGAGAGAAACATTGTTTTTGTCGTGAATGACTAAGCTTGAAGTATTTGTTTAAAATATTTATTTTTCTTTCAAAAAACTAAAGTTAAAATGTAGATTACTTTTAATTAGCAAAAGAAAAATTATCTGTTTTGATAATTAGTTTATTTATCTTTTAATGCATCAAACTTCTGGCTGATTACTTAAAGTTAATTAAAATGAGTAAGACTCCTTCAAAATTAATGAGTAAGACTACTTCAAAATTAGCTTGCTTCTAGACATTTAATTTGATAAAGTATATCATAATCTTAGCCTAATTCGAGCACATAATTTATAAAACACATTTGATTAATTTTATTATTACTATACTAATAACCTCACCTCATCGATTTTTCTAATTAAAATCACAAAAAAAAATCATTTTTTTTAATCTTTGTCATTTAGTATTGAGCTTTTAAAACAAAATGATGGATACTTTAATCAAATGATTACTGTATATGATCAAAGCAATGAACTTGCACACTGGTTACATCCAATTAGCCAAATGGGTGATGCAAGCATCTATAACCATGGTCAAGTTTAAATCCCCTCCCATGTAAATAAAATAAAATAAAAATTTAAATCCCCTGTTTCTCTTGATGATGTTTGGGGTCATCAGTCGTGATTAATTAATTAATAATAAGTATTAATCTATCCTTTAAAAATAAAATAAAATGGTACTGTATGGAACCATAAGCATACATCACATATATGATACGTAAACTTATCACCCATGTGTTTTATTATACATACATTAATTTTGATTTCGAAGTGGAAAAAAAGAAATAGATTGCGGCGGCTAACAATCCCCCAAATCTTGCCACCAATTACTCCTAGAGTCCATAAATTTATAAAGGCCATTAAATTGAACATAGGATTGTTTTTTGGTACAGAATTAAACATGGGGTTAAAAAAATGTATATTGATGAAGAGTACAGCGAGAGTGAAAGAAATAATTAAAAATGGAAGACATTTGAGAAGTTTTATCAGAAATTAATTAAGAAATAAAGGCTAGATATATTTATTTATTTATTTATTTATTTCATCGGCAAACCAAAATTTGATTATAAGTAGCATAGAGATAGGTTTATTTATTTTGTGAAATCAACCTTGCACATTGTACATTATCTGAATTATAATCTCAAACAAGTTAAAACCAAGATTCATATCTCAAATACATTGTCGTAATAACATTCATACATAATAACATTAAAACCCACTAATGCAATTTTATAACTTCAATATATAAAAGACACAAATTTATGTACTAATAATGAACATTGAAACCTACATGATCCTTTCGTATATATGTATGTATATAAAGCACAATTGAAAATGTGATGAAGAAAAGAGAAAAAGAGATAGAAAGCCAAGCTAGCTAGCTACTACTTACTATAATTTACACAGAATTTCAAGGGACCCAAAGGACAAAGGAAAAAAATTGTTTAATTAATTTGATGGTCATGGTTAAGATAAGGAAGATACCAAGATTCTTCTTTCATTAATGCATTAGCACTATAGTACTACCATCAGTTGCTTTAACTTGTATAAAATTATATCTATGATTATTTTTTGCTTAATTCAGATATTCTCTTAATCTCTCCCATATTTTGTTCTTTTTAATCAGAAGAACAATTAATCCATGATTCCACCATACCTTCACTTCTTGCAGCAGCTACGACACCGCACTCTGGTCCCTTCTCTCCTTGAGGAATATTATTATTACTATAGTTTCCATCATCACCATCATTGTTGTTGGGAAGAAGAGAAGTAGTACCCGTTCTTTGGACCCAATCCAATGAAGAAGGATTATTACAAATGTTGTTGTTGTCGTTGTTGTTGTTGTTGTTGATCCTTGATGACAATGCTGCACGTGATGATGATGAAGCCATGTTATTAACATGGGCATGGCTCAATCCTAGTTCCTCAAACACACTCATTTTAAGATGAGAATTATCATCAACACCAGTGTTGGGAGGATGATGAATTTCCAAAGAAGGTTGCGTTTGATGAGAAGAATTCCCAAGTGGTGGGTACTTTGAGTTTTGTGGTGCTTGTTGGCCTTGGAGGATGGATTGGAAGCTTAGAATTGGGTTATTGTGCATGTTGTTGTTCATCATGAATTGTGTTGAATTAGAAGGAAGGTTATTACCAGAATGATTAGAACCTAATAATAAGGTGTTATTGTTGTTGTCCAACATGGATATTGGGATTGAAGAAGTGGAGGAAGGAGGAAAAGGGTGAAGTTTTTGTGCAAAAGGGCGAAGAAGATAAGGAGGAGGTTGAGGTTGTTGTTGTGGTGGTTGAGGAGTGTCCAAAGATCTTATAGTCGATGAAGAAGAAGAAGAGGAACCAAAGAGATCCAACCTTGCTCTTGTGAAAGGGGAGGATGTAAAAGGTGGTGCTGGGATGCCAGTGAATTCTTGAACCATGGCTCTAAAATTTGTTGTGTCTGTGGTTAGAACTGTAGTTGGTGCACGCCTTGAAGCTCTAGATCTCTTCTTCGGGTTTCTAGCCATGTTTTTGTTGTTGTTTTGAGCTTGATCTTCGGATAGCAACAATCCTCTTGATTCTGGTGCAGGTATAGAAGAAGAGTTGTGTGTTGTAGGAAAAGTAGCATGACCAAAACCAACACCAACACCAACAACTCCTGTTTCACCAAGACTTGAGAGAAAAGTTGGTTGTTGGTTTTGTGGAGATGAGGATGGAATTGAAGAAGGAATCAATCCACCAAGATCGGATTGGTTCGGTTCGGATCTCGATGCTTTCGACCACATCATGTCCAGGTGTGATCTTTGTGTTGGATCCAAATAGTTTGAAAAGGGATCCAACATATGTTTATTATTGTGGTTGGCCGCAGCAGAACTAAACTGAATTATTTGTCTCGATTGTAACGACGATGATGCTGGTTGTGATGCGTTGTTTAAGAAAGCAGAGAGTGATGACTCGACGCGTGAATCATACTCTTCATCACCACCACCACCACCACCGGTACTTGAAGATTGCATACTTCCACTGTTACCCGAATCCATGAGAGGAAAAAAAATGGAAAGAGTAAGAAAGAGAGAGAAAGATTTGGTAATTACTTATTACTTATACATATAACATACCCATATATATGTATATATTTATGAAGGTATGGGACAAAGAGAAAAACAAAGTGAGACAGAGAGAGAGAAGGGTGTGTGTTTGGTTTCTGGTTATGGAAGAAAAAAGAAGATATCTTTTTCTTCAAAGAAGTACCCACACCCACGTCTTTAAGGCTCTGATCTGAAACCAGTACAGTGGTGGAATCACTTTTTTACTTATTTTGGCTTTGATCAAAAGCATAGATGCACGTAACAAAGGTATAATAACCAGCACACGGATGATGGTGTATATTTAATTTCTTGCAGGTTGCAGAGAAAGCACTAGTGTAAGCATAAGTTACTATCTCTTTGGTTTGGGTTATGATGACTTGGGAGATAGAAAGGAAGGGAATTATGTCTATGATGTCTTTGTTGGATTACTTGAGAAAATTAAGGATATTATCCTGTATTAGGGTTTCACAAGTGGAATAGGAATTGAGAGAGAGAGAGAGAGAAAGGGGGGGCATGGGAGAGAGAAGAAAAGAAAGGGATGGTTCTCTAGCCTTTTACTTGTCTAAAAATCATATGGAAAATCAGAGTGGGGTAGCCATGGGAGAGAAAGAAAAGATAGGTGGTGAGTGAGTATGGTTGGTTCCAACTGGTTGTGGTTTTTGCCATGTGAAAGTGAGAAAGGATATGATGATGAGGATATAGGAAAGATATATTGATTGTTAATAATATTTTTATTTTATTTTATTTGTCTTTTCATTTGATGTATCCATATTTTACAATTCCTTTATATTTCTAAATATAGATTTTTGAGTGATCTTTTATACAGATTATTAAAGTTAATTAATATTATTAGTAGTATTAAAATTAATAATATTTAATATATTTTTTTAAATTATTTTTATAATTATTGTCAGAATTTTAAAAAATGTTAAATAAATAAAGATGTTTATGAAAAAAAGTAAGATGAACTCACTGTGCTTATGATTAAGGACCAAGGGAGTAGATCTATCTTAAGGCTTTTCTTGTGCAGTGGAGAAGCAATGAAAAATGGTTCTCCTCATTATACTTATTTTTAGAAGTAAAAATGGTGCAACGAACGAAAAGAAATATAAGGAAAACAATTGAATAAAATGTGGTTGATAATGAAATATGAAATGAAGAAAAAAGATAAACATAGAGATGAAGTACAAAATATGTGTAAAAAAACAAATGTACAAATATAATTACGCATTGACGTAAGAATATCTTAATTAAACAAAAAAAAGTATGCATAAAACTTTGTCATTGATTTATTTTTTTAAATTGAGCCCCCAATCCTTTATTTGGATGCATATATTTGAAATTAACCATTAATTTTTTAAACCGCATAACCTTATAGGTAAAAATTCATCTTAGACACCCAAATGGGTTTGCCCTAGTGGAAGTATGCTAGGACTATAAGGATATTGAGAACCCATAAGATCATAAGTTCAGAGGCTCGAATCCTTGTAGAGAACAACGGAGACACCCCACCGTGAAGTTCCCCTCCACAATTTTTCTTAAAAAAAAAAAATCATCTTAGACATATTCTATTCCCACTGTAATCGATCACTCTTGGATGGATTTAATTAAAAGAATACATAATAATAATAATAATAATAATAATAATATATTTAAAAATGAAGACCTTTTTTATTCTATCTAAAGTTTTTTTGTTCGTATTAGGGAATAATGAGTGGGCAAGCAACCAAATTAGAGTGATGGTAGTTGAATTGCATTAACAAACAGAACCATACCATATTTAGCTATCCTGACTCTTCAAGAACCCAACACAATTACATGCATATATGTAATATCTAGATAGGAATACTAATTGGTTTGACAGTAAAACCCATTCATATATATATATATATATATATATATATATATATATATATACACTCTCCCCCGTCCCTAAATATAGGACCCATTTGGGAGATTTCACGTTCATTAAAAAAGTGAATTAATTTAGTTAATTGTATTGAAAATGTGAACTTTTGATATGTATTTTCAAAATTACCCTTATTAATATTATTGGAAATCTAAAAAGTGTTAAATAAACAGAGGTGTTTGTCAAAAAAAAGTAATTAATGATCATTGAAAATTGGTATGAAGTCTTATAAATAAGGACAAATTAAAAGTGTTAAAAGGTTGTTATGATAGTATTCTAAAAGTTGTAAATATATGGCAAATAAAAACATATTGAAATACGCACTCCAACAAAACAAAGTTACTAGAAAAAATATACTATTAGATATGGAAAATTAAATTCATTATAACTGAATTTGTTAAGATTACTCCAAAGAGAGAAAAAAAATCTCAAGTTTATATTAATTATTTTTTCGAAAACATAAAAAATCGCATTTTTTTAATTTTTTTTCTAAGATTCAATAATTTTTTTATCTATAATTATTTCCTTGTTAGCATTTTTATAACTTAAATTATTAAATATTTAATTTTTTAATGTAAAAATAATTTTTTTTAATCTCTTGTTCTCGTGTTTTAGAACAAGAGAATTCATTTATTTTGGTACACACTCATAAAGCAAGCTATATATAGATCCCATTAATGATATTAATCACTAAGAAATTTAGTATTCACTCTGTCCCTATTTTTTTTTTCCATATTTCAAACAAAATACAATGTTTAAGAAATCTAATCATTATTTCGATTTTCAATATATTAATTATGTTTTTTCTCCCCTTTTTCTTTCTGTAAGCATCAATTTTTTGTCACTACTTACGTAGACCAAAACATATTAGACAGGGACAAATATAAAAAATAACATTTATTACACTCTTGAAATTCTCAAAAAGTCATATAAAAATAAACAAAAAATCTCTTAAAAAAAGACAAATAATTAAACTCCCATATTATAAATTGACAGAATAAAATATGGATCAAATATAAAAGCTGAGGGAATCTTTCACAGCCTAAAAGATGCAGAAGGAAAACTATGATATTTATCATGTGAGCATAATATATATAATTATATATTCTACTTTTCATGATGTTTTCCAGTAATATCTTTCTTGTGCATGATTCATCTATGCCAAATTGCAGAATCGGTTGAACAACACATATAAGTTCGCTCCAACCGTCGAAACTAAAAACCAAACCGGAACGAAAGCATTGAACTTTTTGAGATTATTATTTAGAAAGCCCCCATCACCATTTAATAATATTAACATTAAAATAATCAAATTGGTTTGTAGAATATTATATAGCGGTCCTTGTCATTTATACGTGTAATATTTATATGCATTTTTCCTTTTCTATATATATACCTATGGTCTGTATTTGCCCCTATGTCACCAAATCTATACCCCAAACATGTACGCTCCACTTCTCACGCCTTCTTGCTCTACACGTAATATGTATTTAATTCACTTCAATTCCTAAAACTATTTAAACCTCTCTCTTCGTGATAAATGAATCTTTTACCTCATTTAAAACTTCAGTTGGAAATTCTACTCTCATATTAGCTTACCATAACATATATATATATGATGCCAAATATTTTTTTTTTCACGATAAAACCGGGGATTGTGGCGATTCCTCTAGATTTTTTTCTTAGAAGTACAATGTATACTTTTCTACCATGCATGAATAGCAAAGAAAAATATTTTAAATATTATGGAGGAATTAACAGATGGTCTAGAACCAATAATTCAGGATTAATCATTATCATTTATTACCTATTCTATATATTTTTCAATTCACAAAATAAACATTAGATTTTAATAATGCAACCAAAACTATTATTATTGGACGACCTAATAATTTCTCAACATCACTACTAATATAACCTTATTGTTTCATTATTTCTAACTGCGAAAACTAACAATTTGTCATTCTTAGAATGTATTTCACAAGACTATTAAGTGATTTGTGAGACAAAGTAAGCTAGTAAAGGTATCGTATACTAGCTTTTTTGAATAAGCTACTAGCTTATAGTAGTATAAACTTTTACTCCCTCCGTTTCACTTTAAATGTCTTTTTAACATCAAAATTTTGTTTCAAAATAAGTGTCTTTCTACCAAATCTAGGCAACATTTAATACTGTTTTTTCTTATTTACCCTTACATTTAATGTTGTTTTAGTTTTGAAATTTGTAATACTAGTAATAATGCATTGACAAAATAAAAATATTAAATAGGGGTATTTTTGATAAAATACACATAAAACTTACAATAATCATCATAATCAACACTTTCTTAATCTATGTGCAAAAGTCCAAAAAGACACTTAAAGTGAAACGGAGGGAGTAATTTAGAAGTTGCACAATTTCTTTTCCTTTTTCACAATAAAAAAAGATATTGTCAGGGACTACAAATTGTGACAATAGTTAAACCAATTTTTTAGAGTTAGGGAGGATGTGATGGTGGTGATGGTGACATTGATAAAAGGTGGTAGTTGGGGTAGACATCTAGGTGGCGGTGATGTCGATGGTGGTGTCATTGAGGGATAGTGGTGGTTGAGGTGGTAGTAATGAACGCGATGGTGGTGGTCATGCGAGGGTAATAGTGGCTGGGGTGGTCACTATGGTGGTGGTGGTGGTCCGAGTGATGATAATGATGGTATAAGGAGGGGTAATGGTAACAGGTGAAGATGTGGTGGCGATTGGGGTGGCTATAACGTGGTGGTGGTTATCATAAGGGACGGTAGTGGTTAGGGTGGTTGGGGTTTAAGCAGTCACGATGGTGTTAGTTGGATGGCAGTCATGGTGGTAGTAGTGACCCCATAGGTTATGGTAGTGGCAAGAGTGATGATGATGGTAGTTGATGGTTGAGTGACACAAAAGATGAGGTGGTATAAGTTTGCTACTCAAAACTGAAATTATGAAACCATTATTTGTTTTTTTTTTGTTTTTGTTTTGAAGACTTAGCATGAGGCTTCCTTCACCTTCTTTTCAAAGAACCCTTGTTTTTGGAAAAAATGCGAGAGAATCAGGGGAGAGCGTGGGCAAGAGTGCACCATCAACAAAGGGCGTGGAAAGAGAGCAGATGGGCAGGCAGCGATCGGCAGAGGGACAGTGGTTCAGCGCAGGTAGGTAATGATAGGTCTTATAGGTATGGTTATTTGGAAGGTTCGTCCTCGTTTTTCTTCTCCAATTTTCCGGCGGACGTGGGACATGTTGATCTTTGGAAGGCTTTCCAAAAGTGGGGTAAGGTGGTAGATGTGTTTATTTCGCCAAGGAGAAATAAGATTGGAGAGAGGTTTGGTTTTGTTAGGTATGTTAACGTTCAGGATGTTCAGTCTTTGGTTAAGAATCTAGATTCAATCTGGTTTGGCAGCTTCGAGTTGAAAGCGAATACACCAAGGTTTAATAGAGAGAAATTTTCTTCTGAGGCATATGTACCGGGGCATGTTAAGAAGATTGTATCAGATTCTCTTAAGGATTGGCCGAGGCTCGAAGAGAAGAAGAATGGTACGGTTTCTGGGTCTAGGGTGCAGTCGATCAAGCAAGAAACAAATTCTGTTTCTGTTGTGAAGGAATCGGAAGTGAGTAAGGGTGGTTTGGAAGTTAATGTTTGTAAAGGAAATTTGGATTGGCTAAAACGTTGTTTCATTGGTAAGTTGCTGCGTGTGGAGGATCTGGAACATATGCAACATAAGGTGACACAAGCTGGTTTCTTTAACATTAATGTGATTCCTATGGGAGGTGTGATCATGTTGTTGGCACCAAATTGTGATGATGAAATATCAGTGTCTTTGAAGCAGGATGCTAAGTGGTTTGATGGTTTTTTTGAGGAGATTGTGCCTTGGTCTCGGGATATTAAGATTAACGAGAGGTTATGTTGGGTCCAGTGCATGGGGGTTCCGGTGTCAGTGTGGTGCGACACATTGTTCACAGAGTTGGTTAAGGAGGTAGGGTCGGTGGTGCTTATTGATGAACAAACTAAAAATCGTTTGAGACTTGATAGAGGGAGGCTGTTGATTTCAACTTCGAGAATGTGTTTTATTGACTCTGTGATCAGAATTATAGTTGAAGGGGAGGAGGTGCTTGTGCGGGTTCGTGAAGAATGTTGTTCTCATATAGTCTTCGGGTCTGAAACAATTTCGGTTTCAGATAATGAGGATCGGTGGCTTGATGTGCATGACGGTGGCATGTTTGGCGGTGATGAGATCGCCGGTGAGGATGGGGTTGAAGGTTTTTTGAATTTGAATTTTGAGGGAGTTACGGGTGCATGCCATCAGTTAGGGGCGGATCATGCGGTACGTAAGGATTTGGTAGATTCTAAGGAGAAGGGGTCAGTGGGGTTTTTTGAAGAAGGGTGGGGTGTATTTTCAAATATGAGGAGTCATAGGGAGGAAGTATTGGGCTTTGGTGAGGCCCATTTAGAAGAAGTTAATGTTTTGTTGGAGAATGAAGTTGGGCCTGCTGAAGTTAGAGGAAACGAAGTTTGGGGTCTTGGAAAGGAGTTACAGGTTGTGCAAGACCTAGACAAAAGTGTTAGTTTTCCTTCTTTTGCGGCGGCGTGTTGGAATCATGAACACGAGTTGATGGATGTGGTACCGTTGAGCAGTATCGTTGAGAGGAAGATGGAGGCTGTTCCATTTGCTGCTGTATCGGCGTTGATTCCTTTTGGTGACAGCCCGCTGCATAGCTCCGGTGAGAGGAAGAGGGAGCGCTGCGGTGCCGGCGATGGGGTTTCTCGGTGAGGAGTTGTCAACTCGTGTGGAGGCAGGAGATGAAGCGTTTCAACAAAATAAGAAGATGAAGGGGCATGGTTTCAAGAAGCAGAGAAAGAAGAAGAGCTTATTACCGCCATTCTACAGGAAGAAGAAATCAAAGAAGGTAAAGAAGTCTTTAAACGCGGGTTTATGTTTAAATGAGAAGGATCTTTTAGATTGTGAAGGTTCTGTTATGCTTGGTGATAATTATATTGATCGTGAATTGGAGTGTGTGCTTGAAAAAGGTGATCCGGTTGAAGATGCAAAAAAAATATGGAAGATGGGTAAGGAGTTGGGGGTTCTTAGTGTTGTTGATGATGAAACTGTGATTAGGAAGTTGACTTTGCTGGAGTTAAAGGAACTGGGAATTGAAGATCGCGAGGTTGGGTTCTCGGTGGGGTTAAAATGAAGATGCTGTCTTGGAATGTCCGGGGGTTAGGAGGAAGAATCAAGGGGAAGGAGATATGTAAGTTGACTCGGTCAGTGTCTGCGGAATTTGTGTGTCTGCGGGAAACGAAGATGGCTTCTATAGACTGTAATTTCTGTAGGAAATTATGGTATGACGGTGATGATTTTGAGTTTATTGTTAGTCCTGCTGATGGTAATTCGGGTGGGTTGCTGAGTATGTGGAGGAGGTCATGTTTTACCATGACAAGGCATGAAGTTGGTGATCGTTTTATTTTAGTGGAGGGTGTTTGGAGGGAGGTCATTGATTCTTGTTGTATTGTAAATGTGTACGGGCCTTGCAATGATGTAGATAGAGCTTTCCTATGGAACACGTTGATTTAGTTGAAATTGTCTTGTTCGAGTTTATTGTGGTGTGTGGTGGGCGATTTTAATGTTGTCCTTGATAGGCACGAAAGGAAGGGAAGAAGTTCAATAGGGAGAAGTCGAGAAATTGGTGATTTTAATCAGTTCTTGTCTTCTATGAATTTGATTAATTTGCCAATGGTTGGGCGGAAGTTTACATGGTATGCAAAAAATGATAGTGCCATGAGCAGACTGGATAGATTTTTATTATCTGAGGGATGGCTGGAAGCATGGTCGTGTTTGGTGCAGAAAGGTTTGGATAGATCAATTTCAGATCACTGTCCGGTTATTCTTGAATGCTTGTCTCTTGACTGGGGTCCTAAACCGTTCCGAGTTTTAGACGCTTGGTTTCTTCATAAGGAATTTCATAAGGCTGTAGAGGAGATTTGGGCAAGGATTCATGTGGAAGGTTGGAAGATGTTTGTCTTCAAGGAGAAATTGAAAAGATTGAGAGATGGTTTGAGAACTTGGAATAAATTTACCTTTGGTTCTATTGATAAAAGGATTGAGGTGGCCAAGGAAAAGGTGAAAGAAGTAGATTTAAAGGTGGAAGATGGAATGTTACAGCAGTCAGACATATTACAGAGATCTGAGGCTTGGTCTGATTTTTGGAAGGCTGTGCAGATGAAAGATAATTTGACATTCCAGCAAGCAAGGATTAAATGGCTTCGTGATGGCGACTCTAATTCTAGTTACTTTCATTCATTGTTACGTATGAAGAGGAATTATTCAAGGATCCAAGGGATCAAGGTGGATGGTCATTTTTTAACCGATGTTTCGGAGACTAAGGAGGGTGTTATGAGTTATTTCAAGAGGAAATTTGAAGAACAACAGTGGTGTCGGCCGAGGTTAGAGGGAATTGATTTCAGAAGGATAGATGGTTTAGATAATGAGATGTTAATTGTTGAATTTACAGAAGAAGAAGTGAAGATGGAAGTTTGGGATTGTGGCAGTTCTAAAAGTCCTGGTCCAGATGGATTTTATTTCAGGTTCATCAAGGAGTTCTGGTATTTGTTAAAAGATGACATTGTTGGTGCGGTTCAGGAATTTCATAGGTTTGGCAGATTCGTCAGAGGAGGTAACCCTTCATTTGTTTGTCTTATTCCTAAGAAACTGAATCCTGTTGCTATAGATGAATATAGACCGATCTCTCTCATTGGGGCTATGTATAAAATTATCTCTAAACTACTTGCCAATAGGATGAAGTTGGTAGTAGGTAAGGTGATTTCTGAAAATCAGTCAGCATTTTTAAAAGATAGAAATATTTTGGATGGGGTTGTTATTTTAAATGAGATTATTGATGAGGCGAAAAGGAGGAATAAGGAGTGTTCAATTTTCAAAATTGATTTTCAGAAGGCTTATGATTCTGTTTCTTGGGAATTTCTATTAGATATGTTATGTAGAATGGGCTTTTGTGAAAAGTGGTGTAAGTGGATAAAGGAATGCATTTCGTCTGCTTCTATGTCTATTTTGATTAATGGTAGTCCTTCTGAAGAATTTAAATTAGAGTGTGGTTTGAGACAAGGGGATCCTTTATCACCTTTCCTTTTTTTGGTTGTTGCTGAAGGTTTACATGGTTTGTTGAAGAGAGCGGTGGAGATTGGGAGGTTTAAGGAGTATAAGGTGGGAAGGGGTGAGGTGGGTGTTAGCCTTCCTCAATATGCAGATGATGCAGTTATTCTGGGAGATGGTTCAATTAACAATATGGTTAAGCTGAAATGTGTTTTGAGGATGTTTGAACTCTGTTCTGGACTGGTAGTGATTTTTAGTAAAAGTCAGTTGTTAGCAGTAAATATGGATCCTCACAGGGTGTATTCTATGGCTCGTTATTTGAATTGTCCGGCGGGTCATTGGCCATTGAAGTTTCTTGGTATTCCCATTAGTATTAATCATAGGAGAGCTGTATTCTGGAATCGGTTGTTGGATACGATGAAGAAGAGGTTGTCTTCTTGGAGTAGCAGATACCTGTCATTTGGTGGAAGGGTGGTTTTGTTGAATTCTGTTCTGAACGCGCTGCCTGTTTATCTTCTTTCCTTCTATAAGGCTCCAAAAAAGGTGGTAAGCTCTTTAATTAAAATTCAACGTCAATTTCTTTGGGGAGGGTGTGGTATAAAAAGAAAAATACCTTGGGTTAGCTGGGATGTGGTATGTAGAGAGAGGGTGAACGGTGGCTTAGGTGTTAAACATATAGGGTCTTTTAATTTGGCTCTATTAGGAAAATGGGGTTGGCGTATGTTGACTGAGAGGGATAAGTGTTGGGTGAGAGTTTTAGAAGCTAAATATAGGCAGGATGGGCTGGGTTTTCGCTAGGTCTGTGAGTCTTCTAATTCTAGGTATTGGTCGTTATGGTGGATGGATATTGTAGGTCTGGGGTTAGGGGTATTACCTGGTCATAGTTGGTTTTCTAGGGGTTTGGTTAAGAGAGTAGGGGATGGGAGGGAGACCAGTTTCTGGAAAGATATTTGGGTTGGGAATTCAACTTTGAGAGATAGGTTTCATAGACTTTTTTCTTTGAGTGAGGTGAAAGATGTCTCTGTGTTTGATGTCGGGAGATGGGTGAATGGGGTTTGGGTGTGGGAGTTTAAGTGGAGGAGGGGTTTTTTTGTTTGGGAAAATGAATTACTTAATGACATGTTATGTGTAGTTGGAAATGTTGTTTTACATTAGGATAAACAGGATTCTTGGTGGTGGCAAACAGAAAAAGATGGTGTGTACTCTGTTAAATCTGCATACCAAGAGTTGCATAATAATCAGATTACACAATCAGATTCATGTTATAAGATACTGTGGAAGGCAGGTGCACCATTGAAGGCTATTGCTTTTGGCTGGAGAGTTATCATTGACAAAGTGCCTACAAAGGTCAATTTAGGACGTCGCGGGATTCTTTTACGAGCTGATCAGTTGTTATGTGGGTTATGCAATGAGGAAGAGGAGACGACAAGTCATTTGTTTTTTGAATGTAAGTATTCCTACAGGGTGTGGCAAGATGTATATAAGTGGTTTGGTTTTGAATCAGTTCTTCATAATGATGGCATGCTTCATTACAAGCAACACTTACGTATGTTAAATATTACAAGGATTAGAGGTTATTGGTCTTTGGTTTGGTTAACAAGTATCTGGTTAATTTGGGAATGGCGGAACGAGAAGGTTTTAAAGATGTGTATCAACCATGTCATATCATAGTGGAAAAGATTCAAGTTCGTTCTTGGATGTGGTTAAGAGGTAAAGTAAAGAAAGGATGCATGTCTTTGTATGAATGGTGTTTAAATCCGTCGCAAAGTTTAAGGGGTTATTGCTCTCAATGTTGTGTTTTGTCGTTGACATGGTGGCATGGGTTGAGGTGTTTGGGTAGTCTGTTGTTTCATGGTTGTGTTTTTGGTTTGGATTCTTTTGTTTATATCTTTGCTTTTGTATTCTTTTCAAGAAGTATTTCTTATACTCCCTGGGTATTAATAAATTTTTTTTGTCTTATAAAAAAAATGATTTGTTGTTTTGAAAAAAGAGGTGAAATTGTTCTGAAAATAAGTAAAAACCCATTTTAGCTCAAATTTTTTCGAATAGGTTTTGTTTTGAAAATACAATTTTGAAACAAAAAACCAGAAACTGGCAACCACCCCGAACGAGGCCTTGATTAGGTTCTGTTTGGCGAGGGTAACTAGGTAACTAGGAGCTTTTTAGCTAGCTAGGAGCTTTGAGATTCAGTCAATAAGCTACTAGCCCCGTTCGGTGAACATAAATCAGTAGGAGCTTGTAGCTTTTGAAAGTTAATTTTTAGAAAGCTACTTCAAGTAGCTTTCAAGAAACTAAACTAACTTTCAATAATTCGTATGCCAATTATACCCTTAAACAAAATTTAAAATTATTTTACTACCCTTTAATTAATTATTAATTATAATTTAATAATTTTTTATAATTAATTAATTAATTAACTACATAATTAGTAAATTAAGAAAAAAATGAATTTAATTAATTATAATTTAATCATTTTCATATTTAATTAATTAATTAACTATCTATTTAATAAATAAAGAAAAAAATTTGAAAAATTTAAAATAATAAAATGTTGCATGTTCTTTTTTGTTATTTAAAAACTTTTAGCTACTTCAAAAGCTAGTTTTGCCGAACAACACTATTTCAAATAGTCAGCTATATAGCTATAAGCTCTCAGCTATATAGCTCAGCTACAAGCTAGAAGCTCATAACTACAAGTTACAAGCTCACAGCTAAAAGTTAGTTTTGCCGAACAGACCCTTAGTGACAACGTGTTTTGTGTTGGCGATTAAATTTGTGACAGAGTTTTTTTGTTTTTTTGCCCACCCAATTTCCCGGTTATTACCTAGGTACATCTGGATCCAATCTGGTCGTGTGCCTGAGTATCGCAGGTGAATCTCCCAACATGAATTTTCTGGATCTACAAGAAGCTATGTTGCATGAGTACGGGTATGGTACCGGTACCTAGTATGGATACGGGTACAGGATACGTTCTTATATATATTTAATTTATAAATATAATTATATAAATTTAAAAAAATAGAAAATTGCAAAAATAAAAATACAATCAACAAATTGAAATTCATAAGAATTAATAATTTCTTACCACGCAACTTATAATGTTTGCACTATGTAACAATTAATAAAAAAAATCAAAAACATAAAAAAATAACACAAAATAGGAAAAAAACGGTGCATAATAGGAAAAAAATGGTTAAATTTCTAAACTAGTTTAAATACTTGGTGCGCAAAAAAAAATCAAAACAAAATATGAACATCAAACCATTTTTCATTGTTGTTTTAAATCAAGATATTATTCATTATTTCATCACAACAAAGAAAAAGAAAACAGAGAAATATTTATAGAACATGAAAAACAGAAGTACCGATTAGTAAGAGAACAAAACAGAGAAAGGGAAAACAAAGACAGGGGAGACAGTTTAAAGGGAGACACCAAACTAATGAAGGAGAGAAGCATAATGAGAGGTACCACGAGAGGTGGAGGGGGTCAAACACAACGAGCGGTGGAGGAGTCAAGCATAGTGGGGACGAAGGAGATCAAGTCACCAAGAGGAGAAAAAATTTAAGACTTGAGAGTGTTTTTTCTGGTTAAAATGAAATAGGGTGAGAAGATAATTGAAAAATATTGAATAAAGATGGTTTTTCCTTACCCTTGTGAACAAAACACATCGTTTGGGAAAAAAATTAAGTTCAGTCATACCAAATGGTGGGTACGTTCGGTGGGTTCGTACCCATTCAAGTATCCAATTTTTTTTTTTTTTTTTTGGGTACGCACCCGGTACGTACCCACGAGTACCCAAGGCATACCGGGTACGTACCCGGTACGTGTGCGACAGCTAGAGAGGAGTACCCATGCTTCATAAACAAGAAGTCAAACTCACTTGAGACCTTACTTAAGCGAGATCAAACTGCTTACCACTAGTCTCAACATTTGCGACAAAGTTGACAATGGTATAAATAGGTGCAATTGGAAATGTGATCATCAACAAATTGGAGTTAATAAATACTTCGTCCGTTCCACTTTATCAGTTTTAGCATTTTCTACTTGTTCCAAATTATTTGTCGTTTTAGGAATTTGATAGTGTATTAAGTAATTTTTTCAGCTTTAACCTTACTTTTAAACATTTTGAAATATGTGAATGTGATAATTAATGTAATGTGACAATAATACAGTAAAGTTGTCTTATTCTTTCCATAAAGATTGAAGTATTAAATGACTTTTATAATCTGTGTGAAACTCTTAAAGTGACATACAAATTTGAACGAAGAGAGTATAATTACATAGTAATAAACAATCGCTTTAAAAATCGGTGGCACATAATGAAATTTTTTGAAGTAGGCATGGCAACGAATCAGGTTTGGGGCAGGTTTCGCCAATACTAATAATCCTCGCACTCATTAAGAGTGGGGCGGATTCGGGTGCGGGTTTAAGGAGAGCATGTATGAAAAAGTGAAACTCAAACTCATCCCCTTGGGTACGGGGAAACCAACGGGTAACCTATTCAATTATTCTTTAAAATTATCTTTCATTATTGTATTAAATAAAAATCATATATCAAATACATTATAATTCATATAATGTATAATAATAAACATCAAATTTTAAAAATAACTAAAAACGTAAGAATTAAATCATGGTTTTAGGTTCTTTGAATAATTTCGGTCCTTTATTATTTTTTTAAAAAAAAATTCAGTTTGGTCCTTACGTCAAAATAAAATTAGATTTCACCATAATATTACGACATATTCAATTCCCTCCCCGGATTCTGGAAATAGTCATCGGATTCTGGAAAATGCTGCTAGAAATGGTCGTCGGATTCTGGATTCTTCTTTTTCCACCAATCCATTTCATCATCATCATCATCTTCTTCTTCTTCTTCTCACAAATCCATTTCTTCTTTTTATTCTTCTTCCACAAATCAATTTCCTCTTCATCTCTCTTTCTTCTTCTTCTTTCTCCTCCTTAAATCTATTCTTCATTCTTTCACAAATCCCCCGAAATATTATGGTAAAATCTAACTTTATTTTGACAGAAAGACCAAACTGATTTTTTTTTTTAAAAAAAAATAGAGGACCAAAATTATTCAAAAGAATAATAAAGGATCAAAGTGAATCTTAAAATCAGATAAAGGACCAAAAATGTAATTAAGTCTAAAACAAATTAATGTTAAATATGAAAAAAAAAATAATTGCTGAGAATTAGTTATATTAATTAACTTTATTAGTTTCTCTATCCGATCAATTAATAATTGTTTACCGCAAGAGTGTGTAGTGCAAATAAGTTCCTAAATATTATTAATACATTCACTAATGAAAAGGAAAAAAATAAACAATTCTTATAAGAAACAAAGGATTATACAAAAGGCTTAATAATATGTAATCAATCAACATCCTTTTAACATATGAATGGAGCATTAGGTTTTTATCATCAAATATCAACTCCAAAAATCCCTTATCCTTCATTCTTTTTTTTTTCATTCATTATCTCTATTCTCTTCTCTTTTTCTTTATATCATTTTTTTATTTCTTTTCTTTTGGAAGAGAATTAGAGATTACTATTAAGCTCATCACTTTCACATCTTTTTTACTTTTGAATCAACATATTCTCAATTGCACCATTCACATTTCAAAGGATACCAAAAATATATAACATTTATGAAAAAGGTACCAAAGAAATCATAATTCATTAGGCTCAAATTAGGCAACTAAGGGAAAAACGTTCCTCAAAATTTGTTGAAGGCCAAAAAAATAATCCTAGGTACCTTAATCATTTTCATGCATGCAAACAATTATCAATTTCAAAATGGTCACAGGTCAAGTTCTAGAACACAAAATCAAAGTGAACACACTCATGAAAAAAATAGGGGTCCAATTCAAATATCAATAAAATACATACCCCTTTAAGTGTATGAGCACAAAAACTCACAAGGTTACGGTCAATTCACTATTCACTAATCACTTGTTCAAAAACAGTTTGCATAACTAACCAATTTTCAAAAGTTTTTCAGCTCAATCAATTCAATATCATACAATCAATGAATCATCATCCTAAACCAAGTATTTACATCTATCATAAGAAAAAACAGTCCTAAGCCTAGAATGATTACCTACCTCTACCAAGGGCACAAACCAACACCAAAAATGGGAGAAGACTCAAGTCATAAAAAATTTTATTTTGTACCACTCCCCCAAACTTAGAGGTTGTCTTGTTCTCAAGCAAACAAACCTAACCTAAACTACAAAATAAAAATTAAAACAAATGCAAGGAATTAGAGACTTCCCTTTATAGCACAGTATCTGCTCTTGATGCACCATGGCGTAGACTCCCCCAAACTTATTCACCTGTGTCACATGAACAACTAAAAATGGTGCTATAAGCAACTCATTAGCAATTACATATAGAAAGTTCTATCTCTTTATTCAATTGAAACTAACTAGAAATTCAAAACCTACATTACTACATAACTAAAAAGAATCAACCAGGATCCCAAATCCTATGGCACAACTCCCATGTGATGCAGGAATAACAAGTTACTCCCATATCACATGGGACAAAGCATGGATGATGGTGGAGTAAAGAGGTTTTAAAAATAAGTTCAATCCCACCAGGGTCAAATGGTACATTCCTCACTTCAAGCATCATCACATGGTGCTTGCCTTTTTCACCATTCATCATAAAGGTGTTAACTTCATGAATCTGAAAATTGACCTTTTCAAGCACCCTACTGTTTAACAATGACTTATATTGATTTTGAGAAATTTCATGAAAGCACAAAGGTTGAATATAATGGAAAAATTTTTAGTCATCTAAGCATAAAATAGATTTAATACAATTTTTTAGTTCATGAAATTCAACATGCAAAGATGAATCAAATTCTTCTACTATATTTATACCTTCTATTGTTTTATTTCGATCCACTTCCTCCATCTTATTATGCACATTCTCTTCTTCTTTGTTAGCGACTTGATCTTCCTCACGGGGTTGATTATTGATCATATCCATAACCACTACTTTTTTCCTTCTTTATGGAAAGTCAAAAATTGTTGGTGATGCTTGGGACTCCTCAGATAACTGCTTTGAAATTTGCTCAATTTGAATTTGAAGGTTTATTAAACTAGCACTTTGGATTTGAAAATTAATTTTTGTTTCCTCAAAACATCTAGTCAAATATTGAGCAAATTTCTCTATAGCTATTGCTTTAATCAAATCAGGAAATTGCTCCCCAATTATTTGAAGCAATTGCTCCCATTGAATTTCAAGATTTCTTAATCTAGTACTTTGGATTTGAAAATTGATTTTAGTTTCTTCAATGATGCTAGTAAGATTTTGAGCAAGTCTCTCTACAACTATTTCCCGTGGAGCTTTCCTGTTACTTATGTTATGTGCATAGTAATATGAAGAAGGTGAATCCGAAATAAATCTCAAAAATCTAAATCATCATTAAAATAATATTTATACGTGAAAAGGTACAAGTTAGACAAGTAATTACAAATAAAACCTAACAATTACTAGAATCTAATTTCAATCTCCGGCAACGGCACCAAAAACTTGTTGGACTACCGGCAAGTTTACCGGGTCAGCAAGTAATAAAGAGTAAGTATTGCAAATTGTTTCTAATAATTCTAGGCAAATCGTAATTAATAATGAAACTTGAGTTTGGTTTATTTGATTGAGGAGTGTAGAATTAATTGAATGACAAAACAGAAAATAAAAGGTATTGAGAACAATTATGGAAAAGGCTTGGAACATGGTTTCATTGTAGGACTGTAGTTACTAATTATGAAAATTTGTTTTCCATTAAATCAATGACATTCCAGATGTAGTAAAAGTTAGATCCCTCATGGCAATTACGTTTCTTATTAAACTATACCCCTTAATCCTTTAAGTGAGTCTTAGTTTAATAATCATTAATTAAAACACTAGAATTAATAAAAGTCATATAATCCCCAAAAGTATCCCTACAGCTTGGGTAATTATAATGTTTGGTTTAAAGGTATAATCTAATCCCTAATCTTCCAATTGAAGGATTAAATTACCAAAGCAAAACATAAAGTGGCCAATTCTATGAATTATTATTAAACCACAACCAAGCAATTGATTTAAAAGGAAAACATTAAAACATAAATTAATAAACTATTTAGAATCTATACAATTACACCATATTCCTAACAAGAGGTTTAGTTACACATAATGGGAAAAGAAATGCAAGAATTAAGGGAAGAACTCGTAATCATAGACAATAATGAATTTACCCAAGAGATTTTCAATCTTCAAGTGGATCCCTCCATTGTTGATCTTCAATCCTTGCCTTGCCTCCTTGCTCTCAATGATATGTTTCTAACCTCTCTCTAATCCTAATTGGTTCTAATTGCCTCTCTACTATATCTGAATTGCATATCAAACCTAATAACAAAGTATCTATTTAAAGGCAAAAACAAAACCCTAAATCTATCTCTAAAAATCATATTTTCAGCCCAATCCGCTGTCGCGCGCGCCTAGGTGCCAAGTCCCCACGCCTAGGTGTGCATCTCGCTGAATTCCTCCTTCCACCTGGTCTGTGCGCCTCGGCGCCCTGGTCCTGCGCCTGGGCGTGGTCAGCAGGTCAAAAGTTGGTTTTTCTCCATTTTAGCTCCAATCGTTTGGTCTTCAAAGCTCCGTTTCATTCCTTTACAATATACATCATATTAAGCTTCAAAACACCTGAAACCAAACCCAAACGGATCAAAACATTCAAGGACCTTAATCTTCCGATTATTCCTAAAAACGTAACTAAATTCCTAAATTACCTAAGAAACAAGCCAAAACCTTAGTAAAAAGGAGTTAATTAATGCTCTAAAATATCATATATTGGACCCAAATCAGCTTACAACGTAGATGGATTTCTTTATTTTTCATAATAGTGGTGTAATGGTTTGATTCAGTTTTTGAAAAAGATTACAGAATTGATCAATCAAATTGAATTATCACAAAGATTAGATCATATCAAACTGAATGTAAATGATCTGATTAAATCCAGTTTAATATCTATGAGATAATAAACCAAGTAATGGATCCTACTCATTTTGTCTTTGTTAATAATTCTAACAAGTGTCATTGTAAAAAAAAGAAAAAGAAAAAGAGAAGACAACTATATATTTTTAGTGGCTTCAATTCAAAAGGGAAGTGTTGAACAACTTGAAGAGGAAAACATGGTGTGCACCTGAGAGTTAGGCGCCGGTATTGCAGTGTGTTCACACTGCATAAAACCTCTATAAATAGATGTTCTCTCTTCATTCAGAAAATAGAACATAGAGAGCATAAGCATTAGCTACTAGAAAATATAGACTCCAATGAGTTTTATTATTTATTTGTGTGTTATTTGTTTGTAAAATTGGCTATTAACAAAAGCCAAAATTGTTTTTGAGTGTATTATTTGTTCTTTCAATACAAATATATTTGTGAGGGTAAATTTTGCCCTTTGATTGTTTTATATTTTTCCTCATAGCTTCTAAATTTTTACAAGGCAATTTTATTTTAATTGCCAACATCTGGCATCAGAACTAGTTGTGTAAAAATGAAAACAACTACAAACATCAGAGCTAGTTCATGCATAAGAGCAAGTCAAGTCCAACAAGTATAAACTATTGTTTACAAGTTTGATGGCAAATCAAATTTTGCTATGTGGAAACGCTTGATGGAACTGTGTTTAAAAACCAAGGGCTATGCAGAAATCTTAAAAAATGGTTTTGATGAGCCAACTAATGTAAATAAAGCAACAGTTGATATGCAACAAGTAGAAAAAATCGCCTACTTACTGAAAAAGCTTTATTTTTTATCTGTTAATTTGTTAAGCTGTCTATTCTTGAGAAAATTTTTCATGCTAAAACAACAAATGAGGCTTGGGAAATTTTCCTCAAAACATATGAAGGTGCTAACCTAGTCAAACAAACGAGGTTGCAAGACTTAAAATGCCAGTTCAAGTTGATGGAGCAAAGAAGAGATGAAAGTCAACGGTGATGACATAAAAGAGGCAGAAGTCATGAAGAAAATCATGTGCACACTTTCAACCAATTTTGATTACATGGTAAAAGTCATCGAAAAAGCAAAGGATCTCAGCACAACAATTGTAAATGATGTGCAAGTTTCTTTAGAGTCATGTAAGATGCGAATGAATGAGAAGCCAAGTGGCACAATCGAGAAAGCATTAAAAGCACAAACAAATATTAGAAATGAGGAACCTATACAAAGAAGGGTGAACGACTATCAAAGAGGTCAGAACTTCAAAGAAAGAGGGAGGAATCCTCGATTTGACTCATGTCAAGGCACACAAGGTAGTGATTCATTTCAAAATAAATCTAAGACTTATTTATGTCTTTAGTCCCTGAAAGTTAGGTGTTTTTTGGTTTTGGTCCTTAGAATATTTTTTACCTTGACTTATCCTTAATTATTTTGAAAATTTGGTTTTAGTACATGTCGTTAGTAAAAATCCGTTAATTGTTGATGTGGCAAACGGAACACCACATCAGCATACACGTGTGCAAGTATTGCAAGCCACAGATGAAATGACGTCTATGATCCAGACTCACAGAAGCAAAAGGGCCAAAGCCCAACCCAAATGTGTTTGTGGATTAGGTTTTGACTCTTTTGCTCCTGGGAATCTAGATCATCCACAACATCCTACTGGTGGCACACAATACTTGCACTTATGTATGTGGGAAAAGACCAAATCTCTGCCACCTGAAAGTCTTTGGTTGTATTTCTTATTCACATGTTCTTGATCAACTGAGGAAGAAGCTGGATGACAAGGCAGAAAAATTCATCTTTGTAGAATACAATGAAGAAACAAAAGCGTACAAGTTATACAATCTAGAGACTCAAAAGGTAATTATCAGTCGAGATGTTACCTTTGATGAAGATGTAGCATGAGACCGTTCAAAAAAAGAAAAGGAGTTGTTGCTTATGCTAGTAATTATAAATTAAGAACTTGATGATAAAGTTGACGAATCACCATATTCACCAGCTAATGAATCCACACCAGATTCACCAACTCGAAGGTATCCACAAAGGGAGCGACATCCACCTCTTCTTTTGAAAGATAATGTAATTGGTAGAGATAATGATCCAGAGGATAGGGAGGAAGAGGCTACCTACTATGCCTTTTTTGCAGACTATAACCCACTAACATATAAAGATATAGACAATCATGATTATTGGACTAAAGCAATGGATGAAGATATTCATTTAATTGAGAAGAATGACATATGAGAGTTAACAACACTTCCAGAAGGAAAGAAGCCTATTGATATCAAGTGGTTGTACAAGACAAAGTACATCCCAAACGAAGAAGTGGATTGGTATAAGGCAAGATTAATAGCAAAATGATACAAACAAAAATAAGGCATAGATTATTTGGAAGTGTTTGCTCTAGTTGCTATATTGGATACATTACGTAAGATTCTTTCTCTTGCAGCCCAGAATAGATATAGGATATTTCAAATGCATGTCAAGTATGCTTTTTTGAATGGTGTACTTGAAGAAGAAGTTTCTGTAGAGCAACGACCAGGTTATCAACAACAAGGATGGGAAGAAAACGTCTACAGGTTGAAGAAAACATTGTATAGATTGTAGCAAGCACCTAGAGTTTGGTACACATGTATTGACACATACTTTATCAATAATGGATTTCAAATAAGTACATATGAACATGCTTTATGTTAAAACAAATAAGGCTGGAGATTTCATTGTTGTTTATATGTACGTGGATGATTTGATCTTCATTGGTAATAACTCAAAATTGCTAGTTGAATTCGAAGAAAACATGTCCACACAATTTGAGATGACACATGTGTGACTAATGTCATACTTTCTAGGCATTGAAATGAATCAGAGAAATGAAGGAATTTTTATCTTTCAAAAGAAATACGCAACAGATGTGTTGAAGAAATTCAAGATGGATGCTTGTAAACATATGACAACACCTAGTGAAGAAAGACTGAAGCTTGGGAAAGAGAGTTGCGGTGATCTTGCAAATTCTTCAAATTTCAGAATGTTAGTGGGAAGTCTCAAGTATTTGACAACAACAAGACCTGACATAGTTTATGAAGTTGGGCTCATAAGCATGTTCATGGAATCACCAAGACAATCTCATTGGCAAGATGCAAGGAGGATTTTGAGGTATGTCGAAGGTACAAATGATGAAGATATCTTCTATTCACACTCTAATAAGTTAGAATTAATTGGATACATGGAAAGTGATTGGGCTGGTGAAACTGAAACTCAAAAACACACTTCGAGTTATGCATTTCATCTTGGTACATGAGTATTTCCTTGGTCTTCTAAGATAAAACAAGTAGTTGTTCTTTCAACTGTAGAGACAAAGCACATTGCGGCAGCAAATTGTGCTACTCAAGCATTTTGGTTGCGAAGAATATTGTGTGAGTTGCAACACCAACAAATTGGTTTAAAAAAGATATTCTTCGATAATAAATCAACAATTGCTTTAACAAAGAATCCAATCTTTCATGGACGTAGCAAGTATATTGACATCAAATATCATTTTGTTCGAGATTTGATCAAAGACAAAGAAATTGTGGTAGAGCATTGTACTCCTCAAAAATTAGTAGCAGATATCTTCAGAAGATTGTATTACTTAATCCAAAATAAGTAGCTCACTTGGATTTATGCTAATCGATTACTTCAAAAGATTGTTGATCTAAGAAGTTGTAATCAAATACTTATGCTTAGATAATCGATTACTTCATGTTTGTAGCTTTTTATCTTTTCCTGAGAGCTTGTAATTGATTGCAGTGTTAGGTAATCGATTACTCTTTTGTCTGAACGTGTGCAATCGATTACTTTGGTCTATGTAATCGATTACTTTCTTAAAAAGCTGAATTCTCTGTTTTACCTGAAAGGTCGTAATCGATTAATTACCTTGGAGAAGTAATCGATTACTTTTAAGTCTTTTTGAAATCCGTGTCAGAATCAATTTGCATTGTTTCCAGATTTGTTTACTTAATTGATTCTGATTTGTTTTCAAAATTCAAATTCTGATATGTTTTTTGAATTAGTTCCTTTTTTGTTTTGAAATTCAAATCTTTGGAGTAAGAGTTACAATCTCCATGATTTGCTTTGATTTGTAAAACAAGGTTTAATTTATTCTCTTCAAAAAATCTGATTGAATTCCCTTTCTCTTCAACTCTCACGCCTCTCTCTCTTTCTCTTTTCTCCTTCATCAAGTTATTCACGTATATATTTTTTGTTGAACAAAACCTTACTTTGGCCTATACTCTTGTGACTTGACTTCATTGCCATAGAAGCATAATTGTTGTATCCGTGTTATCAAGAGAACAATATTATAATCACTCACATCAATCCTTAGATTCAACCTTAGTTGTAGGGAGTGGCTCCATAGGTGTGAAGGATCGAATCCTTGTAGGGTGAGGAACCCTTGTGTGTTTTTATTGAGGTCCCTAACGAACAGTTGAACCTAGTAGTGTGCAGGGTACTCTTGTTGTAATTGGGTGGTACTCAATTCAAGGCTATAAAAATCTCAAGTGGGTCGCTTGGGGATTTGACGTAGGTCTTTTGCTGAAAAGTCTGAACCAGTATAAAATTGGTTTGTGTGTTCTTTTTCCCTTATTGTTCTAATCCTTAGATTCCGCATTATTTGTTTTAATCGTTTCCGCGCTACTCTTTTACTATATTCATTCTTATATTGAAAAGCCTTCATGTTACAATTTTAATCTATTCTAAACAATTTTTTTTAATACCATTCGCGTATTGAGGCCAATTCTAACAGAGGAAATACACAATGCAATAGAGTTTATCTCCATTGTGTCTATTGTACAAGTATTTAAAGAGGTAAAGCCAATACATAAAGAAAGAAAGTTTCACTCGAGTGAATGAGAAGAAGAAAAGTATATAGGTTATTGTGGTGAAGCGTAGCAATTTCTTGGGTAGTGTAATGCAGCATTAACACTCGGTGCCATGTGTAGATATGAGATGGGAAATTGGTGTGGTGTAATTACTTTTTATTAGGGGTAATTTTGGTATAAAAAATATATGTTTCCTAAAAAAATACAAAATGACTTACATATAGGACCAAAGATTTCTTCTAGAAGGTGTCCTACATATAGGATCAGATGAAGTATTTTTTCTTATAACATCTAAATTTTTACAAGACAATTTTATTTTAATTGCCAACAATATCTAATCGTTAAATTTATTTGAAATTAAAAAAACTTGAAAACTCATATTTTAAAAAAAATATATTGTAATTTAAACAATTACATCCAAATATTAATCCAAACAATTTCATTAAACATTAATTCAAACAATTAGATCCAATCATTCTTAAAAAAAATATAAATTCAAACAAATCCTAACATATATATATATACACACATACAGTTTTTAAAAATAATGTAACATGATTAGAAAATAATAAAATTAGCTAATCGTTCTGGCTTCGTGATCTCCAACCTTTGCACATTGGTCTGAAAAAAAAAAAAAAAAAAAAAAGAAAGAAAGATAGAAAGAAAGAAAGAAAAGAAAGAAGAAAGAAGAGAGAGAGAGAGAGATCAAACCGGACTATCAAAACGGTCAAGCCTAATTTTTCAGTTCGGTCTAATTCAATTTTATTGACATCACAATATGATCCTTGATCACTCATATCCCAACCTATACATACAAGCATACGTGGCCTTCCCTTAATCTCACCAAAACTGTTGAACTACTCCCTCCGTTCCTATTTATCTGTCATATTTCAAACAAAACACGTCCATTAAGAAATCCAATCATTACTCAAATTTTCAATGCATTAATTATTTTTTTTCCTACTATCGTTTCTCTCTCTATAATCATTAATTTTTCTCCATTACTTACATAAATCAAGACATATTAAATAGGGGCAAACATGGAAAATAACATTTATTACACTCTTGAAATCCTCAATACGACAGATAAAAAAAAAAAATCTCTTAAAAATGACAGATAAAAAGGAACGGAGGGAGTATATTATATGCATTGCTTAAGTAACTTGAACATGTAAATCTTCTTTAATTTGTATTAACTGGATGTGGTCACCGTCCCCTCCACCTACATAGATATGCGGTAAATCAAAGAAAGACTGAGAAATGATGATGGGACCTCTAATCTAATGCTCATTATTATCAAATGGATAGTTATAGTTTTGGACATATCCATTATTGTCCGCTGATGATGTTGGGTGTTGCCTCTTTGATTATTGATGAACGATGAGGGTTGATTTATTCTTTTTAATCGCTGATCCGCAAAATCGAGAACAAAAGTCTTGGTAACGAGTAATCCCTCCTATATCATGTATAAGCCAAAATAACTAATTTTACAAGTATTAAGAAAGTTGGTTGAGTGTATTTAATTTTTTTGAGTTCATAAAAGAAATAGATCATTTAGAAAAGATGTATTGGAAATGAAACAAAAATTAAATGATACAACTACTTTGTTGAGATATTTTAGGAATAATTGTATTGGAAATAGAAAGTTGGTTAAATTTTGCTTATATTTAAGATCATAAATAAGATGTTTTTATTTGCTTATATTCGAGACCGGAGGGAGTATTTTTAGAGTACTTATTAAAATTTCTAATATTTGAAAATCAATTATGAGCGAATATTATTCTATGTCTCGAGAATAGAAAAAACCACAATTTCTATGTGTTTTTATTATTTTTAACTTTCATAAAAACATTTGTTAGCCTTTTTCAGAACAAAATAGAGCAATATTTTGGATTGGGGGGCCTCATGCTTTGCGTCTTGTACCTTAATGCTAGCACATAATTTACCTGGGGGTTGTGGACATCTATGTTATTAATCCCTTTGTCTCTTAATATAAGTCATTTTTATGTAATTCACGCAGATTAAGAAAAGTAATTATTACTCTCAAATTTATCAAAAAATATGTTGTCATTCCAAAGTTATCCCTATTTAAAACTTTACAACTCTATTCATTTATCTCTCTATTGTAATTATTACTCTATCAACCCTATGCAATTATGAGAGGTGTATTTGAAATAAACTCATTAATATTATTTAGATATTCTAAAACGACTTATAAAAAGGGACACTAATTCTACCGAAATGGTGCCCTACAATAAAGGACGGAAGGAGTATTATACAATTAAAATTGACACATTTAGAAGATATTTTATGCTCATTTATAAATGTTATCCATGTATGGTGTACTCTTTCAGATTTAAATACTAGTAATTTAACCCGTGCATTTCAGGGGTTTAAATTTATTTTTTTTTAAAAAAAAATTGATTATAGATTTTAGAAATATGTATATTTAAATAATAAGTTAATATGGACTTTTTATAAAAATATTTACATGTATTTAGAAATAAATAATCATAAACATTAACCTTTGAATCTAGTTTCAGCTACCAACTTTTTCATTAATAAAAATTAACTAATAATGTATCAACAATGCGATTTCTAATTTTAATCCATCATTCCAAATGCATTTTGTTAGTAATTCGTTTTGCAAGTCCAAATGCAGCTATTTTTTTTACCATATACATCATCATCATCATCTTTATTATTATCATATCTGTCCCAAAATATAAGACTTGTTTTCACACTTTTAATTAATTTGTGTTTATAAGATTCGAACTTTCAAATTACTTGCTTGTATTAGAACTTCATAATTTTAAATAAGTATATTGTCTAAAGTATAAAATAAGGCATCATTATTTTTCACAATTTAAATTGCAACATATTGTATAATTTTTTGGATTTTTTTAAATTTGAATTTATGTCTGAGTAAATATTTGATTGTATTAAGCTTTTTGGTTTGCACCCTGGTATCCGGCCCACTGGGCCGACTAATCCAGTTCGAGGGGGGTCCCGGGGTTAAGGTTTTATTCCTCTCCCAACGTTGTTGCGGGGGATCGAACCGTGGTCCGCCCTACCAAGTGCAGCCCCTGGCACCACTGCACCAACAGCTCGTTGGTATTTGATTGTATTAAGCTAAATCATTATACCAAATTATAGCTCATTTTTAATACTTATATATCTGTTTTTTTCGTTGTACCTAAAATTTATTATTCATAATGATGCTCTGTTTAAATGTTTAATACCAATTTGCCAATATTATGACTTGTTTGCATTAGAATTTCTGAAATTACAAAATTATATTCGTTTTTTTTTGCTGGTTAATTATCATATGACGGGTCGTTTAGGCATTATATATTTTTTATGTCAATATTTGATTCAAATTATTTCCTTTTGAAAAGATCATTAATAACCCGTGCAAATTATAATAATATCGAAATGAAAATTTTATGTTTGCGGGCAATTTTTATATTTATGTGTAATCCAAATTGTACTAATAAAAATTTACTAAAAATAACTTAAGATAAATATTTATTCCCGTGCGATGCACGGACAAACAAATTTGGAGGGAAAAGCAAGGATGAAGGAGGGAAAATGAAAATGACAAAAATGTCCTCAACTTCTCCTATTTTATAATACTAGTACCTATGCCCGTGCGTCGCACGAGCCGATGTTTGTTTGGGTTTTGTTAATTTAAGAGTGGGAAAAATTAAGTATATATTGAAAATTTGAGTGTGGTAGCAAAATTATTAATGATATTGTCAAAATTATGTTCATTAATTTCTATATTATGAATTATGACTTTAATGTCTTAAGTTTTCTTATGTTGTAAATATTTTCTTAATAATTAGACTTATTTCCAAATATTTCATTAACAGGGAGCTCAATTGGCAAGCCTTAGAGGCATTTTCTTACATTGTTTCTTTAGAAACATATATTTAATTTAATATTTGGAACGTTCATGTAAATTTTAATAGCATTTTGAGATTGCTTTATTTTTAACTCCCGAACTGATTTTAATATATTACCGATATAAGTTATATTTAATGACTTATTATTTCAAGATTTTGAATATTATATTTTATCAAGTTTGACATCAGAATTGAGAAAATGTATTTATATTTGAATTTTAATACTTTTTCTTACATAATAGCTATCTGTAAGGACTTGTAACTTTATTATTATTTCAAGATTCTGAATATTATATTTAATCAAGTGTGACATGAGGATTGAAAAAATGTATTTACATTTGAATTTTGATATTTTTTCTTACGCAATAATTATCTATAGGGATCTATAACTTTATTATTTTTCAATCAATTTTGAGTAATTAGAAATACAATATTAATATACTTAAATGTATTTTATTTTTAGGATCATCAAACTTTTAGTTATAATCCAAAATACCTACATACATTGACCCACAAATAAGTAGTAATAGTATTATTATGAAAAAGAAAGAAAGAAAGAAAGAAGTGCTGAAGCTTCTTGGAGAAGCTCATTTTTGGTGGACTGTTGGGCGGGAAAGGAGAAGTTGAAGTTTCTCCTATTTTATATATAGTGATAATATATAATATGTTGATAAGCAAATAAAAATATTTTATTAGTGGTCTCAATTATAAGCAAAAATGAACTAACTTTCTATTCTCAATACAATCATTTCTAAAATATCTTAATAAAGTGTTGGTATCATTTAATTTTTGTTTCATTCCTAATACAAGTTTCCTAAAGTATTCTACTTTTTATGAAAATAAAAAAATTAAATACACTCAACTAACTTTCTTAATAAAAAATTAAATTCATTCAACTAACTTTCTTAAGTGTAAAGTTATTTTTTTTTTCTTAAATACAAAACCAGAAGGAGTATCTATTGAGTCCGTCGGGACGTACCGCAACTAAACTTGTCCCAAGTCACAAGCAAATCGGGGTTTAACTAGTGATGTTAACTTAATGTTAATGTTAGAATCTCATTAGTTAATGTTCGAAATTTGCAAATTTTTTGTCCAAGATTTTTTACTAATTACGATTTTAAAAATTCTCTTTATTCTCCAACTTCTCTATTAACAAAATTGTTGAAGCTGTTGAAGTCTATGTGACTTCTTTTTATGGTTGATTGTATTTTTGCAAACTTAGAGTTATAAGCATTAATAACATTTTGGAAAAATCCCTATATTAAGAGAAACTTTATTCAAACTTTATTATTAAAATTTTATTTATTTACAAGTTTTTTTATAGTTTAAGGGCAAAAAAATATTTCGCCCTGGGCCTATAACATGTCAGGATTGGGCCTGTATACAAACCAGCAAAAAGTTTGTACTGGTACGTACTGTTTATCCCATGGGTATCTAACGGACGGTAGATATTAAAAACTGATAATCAGTACATCTAAATTTAGAATTTTTTTGTTGGTACCAAGAATAGAACCTCTGACTTGGTGGTAACATTCTTAGACCATGTCTAAGACCACCAAGCTAGAAGGCTCAATCGGTAACATCTAAATTTAGAAGGATAGAACATAACCCCATAGAACTCACTGTTCATCACACCCTTCCTTATTTCCACCGTAGCATATCTTTCATGCTTATTCAAGTTTTTAGTCTTTAAATTTAGGAGGTTTTTTGAAATTAGACCTTTTCCATTTTCTTTTTTTTGTTCTCAGTTTTTAAACTTTAACCTTGGTTGAAAAATAAGTTCTTCTGTCAACTTCCATCGGTTAAATGCTGACATGGTTGGCGAGTGTCACGGTTAACATCCCGATTTTTAGTTCCAAGCTTAATTAGAATAATTCTAAGTGAAACTAATGGAAATCATAAGAATAAGTTGGGGTTTAATGAGGGAAAAACATAGCCAAAATGAGTATAGGAGTTGAGAAGTATGTCATAGAGTTAGAAGCCATCAGTACATGAAAATTTGTTGATGTAATCGATTACCGGGGGTGATAATCGATTACAGTCATTCTGTTCAGCAGTTGGGAAGCCATAGTACAGAGTGAGAGAGTTCAAGTATAGTGGATCGGACCTCGGTCCGACCTAGCTCATGAGAACCGACCAGTTAGCACTGAGCTCATGAGAACCGACCTCGTTTTGTTTTACACCCCTTGGCAGTGGCCAGCCGACCACATCGAGCGGCTTCGCGTCGGACGATCATACGCACATACCTCAGGAATATCCAGTCGACCACAAGAAGTCGCTTTGTGTCAATCGATTATAAGTTCGGCCTCTTATCGGCCATCCAGAGGCTACACTGGCCGACCATCGAGAGGCTAAACCGATCTCGCACCGACGCCAAGGTATCTTGGCCTCCACGCGTCGAGCATTTTGCTTTACCTGTCTTATTCCGAGTAGGTGCCTCCAGGGATCCGAGCACTGAGGTCCTAACACAGTCCGATCGATTCGATCGTACACTGACCAGTTAGCACTCAGTTTACGAGCACCGAACACAATCTGGTCGGATTCATAACACACCGAGTTAGGGACACTTAAGTGAATTACAGGCATACGGGATCAGGGCCGAGCATCAGAGCCAAGATAGATGGCTCTCACAGCGTTCTCCACGCCCAGGCCCACGCGTCAGACCTTGACCCCTCTCAACCACTCATTTGTGGCTTCCTCAGGAAGCCATTAATTTATAACCACATGTCCATTCCTTCGTGCAAAAGAAAAAGGAAAAACACGGCAACAACAACACGCAAACACAACTTCCTCATTCATCATATTCTTCATTCCCTCTCAAGGAATCAAGAACAAGCATCATCACCACCACCCAAACCCCCACCACACAAGTTTCATCATCGTCACCAACACAAAGTTTCATTCTTCTTCTCCTCCAAGTTCTAAGAGTTCTCTCTCTCTCTTCCTCTCAAACCCTAAGAAACCAAGAGTGAACCACCCATCATCATTATCAATTATAAGCAAGAAAATAAGTAAGAAAACACTCTCCCCTCCTCCCTCCTACAATTCGTGACCTCCCTCTCTGTTCCCCATTGGATTTTCAAGCTTCATGGCTATAGGGAATTATGTATGCATAAATTGCATATATCTCATCCTCAAGAGCTAGTGGAATCAAGCTCTCTCTTCCTTCTTATCACAACACACTTGAGGTTTGCTTGGTTGAAGGGCTTAAGGAAACAAGTTCAAGGTTAAGGAGCTAGGGAAAGATCAGAGGCTAGGATATTGGGGTTTTCCATCTCTCGACCTTCATTGAGGTAAGAGGATTCTATTACCTCTATTTAGGACCTAATTTCTAGGTTTTTTATAGTGATGGCTAAGAATAGAAAATATTAGTTATGAGAATAAACAATAGGATAGTTGATTTTAACAATAAGTTAAGAATGAGAATAAAGAAAAAAGAAATTATCTGGATGTGTGTGAATATATGTGTAAATGATTTGTATGTTGAAATGTTTGAGGGATTGGGAATTTGAAATGAACCTAAGGTATATATATAGTAATGAGAAGCATAAATTAAGGGGTGTCTCGTGATGTATGTGTATGTGATGTACGAATGGATAATAGATCATGGAAATAATGCTAAGGAACCTAGAATGATAATAAGATGTGTAAACAAGAATTGAAATCAAGTTAATAATTAAGAAGATAGAAAAGGGAGTAAGAAGTTGTAATATGGAAATGATTAAGAATGTGTGTTAATTGTGAATGTTTAATTGTTTGTTAATTCATAGGGGATAATATGAGGATGATAACACGCTAATAATGCAAGGAAAGAGAACTAAGAAATTAAAAGTGAGAAAGAGAACAAGTAAAAGAAAAAGAAAGGAAAGAACTAAATGAGAAAAGAAAGAAAAGATTTAATGAGAAGAGAAAGAAAAGACTTAATGAGAAAAGAAAGAAAAGACTTAAAGATAAGTGGAAGAAGAATAACGGCAGACAGTCTGTTGGACTCTGGGGATAATAAATGAAAAGATGGATATATCGGCAGACGGTCTGTTGGACTCAGTCGAAGCACAACCCAGACGGTCTGTTGGACTCTGGGATCATTAGTGCAACTCAGACGGTCTATTGGACTCCGAGGAAATAATGAAACACAACCCAGATGGTCTGTTGGACTCTGGAGATAATTAATAAAAGAATGAATTCGGCGAACGGTCTGTTAGACTCTGTCGAAGCGCAACCCACACGGTTTGTTGGACTCTGGGGATTAATAGCGCAACCCAGAGGGTCTGTTGGACTCCGGGGATAATAAACCACACCCCAGACGGTCTGTTTGACTTTGGGGATGATTAATGAAAAGGAAAAGAAAGAGAACAAAGGAAAGAATTAGATGAAATAAAAAGAGAACTAAGAATGAAAACAAATGTAAGAATAAGTGAATTCAAAGGCTGGAAGCTAAATAAGAAAAGTAAAATAGTTAAGAGGCAAGTAAAAGAGATTGTATATATAAAATTGTGTATGCTTGTTGTTTGCTAATAATAATGTTAGGCCTAGTGTTTACTGTGACTTCTTAGAAGTTATTTCCTAATTTCTGTGTAATGTACCCTTCTTGCTATTTTTATTACGGGTACAGAAGGAGCATGCACAAGTCTTGGCCGAGCAGGAGCACACTCCACTCCATGGAGTGTGGATATTTAGGGGCAGGACCGTAGATGGGTCTTGGGTTTATTTTGAAGATTTGGATGAACAAAATGATAATATTTTGAGAAGTTATAAATACTCTAAGAAACTTGTTAATATTTTTGGAAATGATGTATTGAATGAACTATATATATATATATATATATATATATAGATAGATAGATAGATATTTTGGCCCTGCTGGCCTACTATTGTTTATATGAAAGTTTTAACACAGGTTAAATAGGAAAAGTATATTCTGGAAAAGTCCATAAAACAAAGGAAACTTAGTCCTATTTTTCGTAGATTTTTATAATAAGTTTATGTTTAAAAAGAAATTTTCAAGTCCACAATTTTATAAATGGCTAATTAAGAGTAGTTTAAGTCAGGGTGTTACATCACGTCACACCAGTCATGTCTTGACACGTGGCACATCATTTTTTTAATAAAAATTTCAGCTTATTTAAGATTTTAGTCCCTAAACTTATTATGTCTTTTGAAATTAGTTCTTTTCCTTTTTTTTGTTCTCAGTCCTTAAACTTTAACCTATATTGAAATAAGTCCTTCCGCTAGTTAAATGTTGACGTAGTTGACATGGTGCAACATCACAACAATCTATCGTTCCCTAACACGTGACACAACATTTTTAAAATTTCGAATTAATTTTTTAAAACATTTTTATTCAAGTTTTGTTTTAAAAGTTAAAACTTCATAGATTAATATAAAAAAATTAAAAACTAAAACTTCATTTTCGATGTGTTTTAATTTATGATTCAAGCCCAAATAACAAAGATTTAATCCCAAAACCAACAATTTGATTCAAGAATCAATATATATAACGTGTTTCATTTTCACTCTCTCAAATTTAGATGATGTTTAACAAAGAAAAACATTAAAATTTACATTCCCTTAAAAAAAATGGAAGACAAGGGGTGAAAAAAATCAATAAAGGAAAAAAATTGCGATTGTTCCCTAATCGTAACAGTCAAAGAAATACAAACACACTTTATCCTTCTCCTTATTTTGTTTCTCCTTCGTCAAGCACAACCATAGTGAAAGAAGTATCCACATCTGCTATCATAGAACTTGACTTTCTCCTTCTCTATTTGTATCTCTCAATGAAATTTTGAAACCAAAATCACTTAAAAGAATTACAATCACACTTCATCCTCTTTCTCCCTCATGTTCTTTGCATATAGATAGGGCAAGGTTGTAGAAGCTGGATAAGTTGGAATCATGGGGAATTAGGGTTCCTCACCCTTAAATAAGGAATATTCTTTTTTATTTTTAATTATAATTTTTTAAATTAAATAATAAATACGAATTAAAAAATAAAAAAAATAATTCAAAATTTAAAAAAAAAAGATATGCCACATGTTAGGGCACGATTGGTGTGATGTGACACCCCGTCAACCACGTCAGCATTTAATTGACGAAAGCTGACGGAAGGACTTATTTCAACAGAGATTAAAGTTTAAAGACTGATAACAAAAAAAAGGGAAAATGACTAATTCAAAAGACCTTATAATTTCAGGAACTAAAAACCTAAATAAGCCAAAATTTTAAATTGTTAAACCTGAATAAGCCAAAATTTTAAATTGTAATGATTATATAGTGTTAAATTGTTTCGGAATTTTGTTGTTGTTTTGAAAAATAAAATGATATTATGGTTTAGTATTGATTTTAATTATATTATTATTGATAATGATTTTAATTAGTTGCTTTGATTCGTGATACTTTCAAATTAACGTTATGTCGAACGATTAGTTTAAAAAATATATTTTGTTAAATGCATTGGGTTCCTAAGTAATTGAGTTGTGATTTAGTTGGTTTGGATTGTCCCTAAACTAAATAATACACCAATCAGTTAGGAATTTGAAGTATATTTGGGATACGTTAATTCGGATTAAACCTTGAACTTTAATTTCAAAATGAAGGGAATTGTAATTATTTGAATTTTCGAAATGTGATTTATATTAGACTTATTTTCGAATCGGGAACACTTTCTTTTAGTTTAGAATTGATAGTGTCAAGTAACATTAGTATTTGATTTTTTGTGAGTTGAAAATTGAACTACTTCACTTCATTTTATTTTTGATGATTACGTTAGTTTTGAAATTTAATTTATTTTTGCTATTGAGTTGCTGTTGTTTTGTTGAAGGATCAATAACTCTAATTTTATTTTCTAATTAACTTTGGTTTATGAATTACATTCAATCGATCTTTCTATTTAAAAACTTACCCAGGATATTATACCTTGATACTTATCCACTACAAGAAATAACGCTATTACCGACAGCCAAATCCGTCGGAAAATGGCCAAAATCCGTCGGAAAAGGAAGTTTTCTGACGGATTTTCCGACAGACGAGAATCAGTCAGTAAAATGGGCGTTGGAAACATTTCCGACGGATTTTCAAATCCGTCGCAATTCCGACGGATATCCGTCGGATAGACTCAAAAATAACAAAAACAGTTCTAACGGATTAATCCATCGGAAAAGACATTAAAAAAATAAATAAATCCGTCTGACTGAAATACATGGGAACTAGAGAGGATAGGAAAGCACATGCATAATGTAAAGATTAATTTGTTAAAGTTCAGCTCATTTTATTTTCACATATCATATATCATAATAATGATTACTGAAAGTCTAAACCCATATATCATGATAATGACGAGTATGCAACACTAAAACAACAATTCTAACAAATCAAAATTTATTGAGTGCATCAAAAAAAAGAGATGGAAATAGATAACCAAGCTAAACCTAAATCCAAAGCATATATACAACAGAAGCTACATAGGTACAAGCTCATCATAATTTGTTAAAATAAAAATAAGCCACTTTCTCACATGCAATGAGAAGCAGTTCTGTTTCACTCAAATGTATTACCATTATACGTTTCAAAATGTACAAAGTGTAGTTAGAAGTACCATCTTGACAATCATAAGAAGTGGAGCTGTTGTTTGTAGCATTGCCACCATGATTACAGTTCCAATGAAAAGCCTGCCATACTTCACCATATGATCCATGACCAAAATTCTTCTTTAATACATACCTATACACCAAAACACATATTGGCTTAATTATTAGGCTGAATAAAAACACTTATAAGTATCAAATTACTAATAAAATTCTTAGTTTTTCTCTAATACAATGAAGCATAATAACAATCATGATATATTAACTCACTTTTCCATGACATATTAACCCACCTTAAAGCATGCTATATGGACTTGTTTATGCATAGGTGTTTGGCTTCACTAACAGTCAAACCAAGATAAAAGCAAAAATTTTGACTATTGTACATATGTACAAGACCACCTACTGTTGTAAAGTAATCAACCAAAGAGTAATTGATTGTCAAAAGATAAACTAAAATTAAAAAAAAAAATAATGCAAGACAAAAATCACAAGAGAAATCACACAAATGACACCGAGATTATGATGTTCTTTTTCCTTTGTAATACACTATTCTATCTTTTGTGTAAACCTCTGCTAATGTAATTCAGAACTTTAGCATACTAGGCAATTACCAAGCACCACAGGACTTGGTAGACTAAAAAACAATAAAAAGTTACAAAAAATAGTAACAAAGGTCAAAATTGGACCAAGTTGGTGAAAAAAATCACGCTACTTTTGAGCAATTTCAGTTATAACCAAGCTACAAAGAAGGCATTTCATTCAAGAATTCATAAAGATTCATGAATCCTAAGATCAACACTAGTTTAATATACATATTATCCACCACAACAAGTAAAGAATTGAATAACCATCAGTCACCACTCACCACGAGAGTTGTTATGCAAAGGAAAATTTTAGGCGAGATGCGACTCCGCTTAGCTACCAGATCTCAAAAATAAATATCAACTTCTCATTTAAACTTCTTATCCAAGTAACCATTTTTCAACTGTAGAATTGATTTTCATACCTAGTCAACCGTTCTTTAGTCTTAAGCAACCCGATTGCTCTGATACTCTTTATTAAGAAAATCTGTAGCATGCAAAGAGCACTAGCCTTGGATAGTGCATATCCTATTTCATCTACATATCACTTTTTTAGGGAGGTTCCAAGAAAAGGGGCAAATGGGATTCAGGGGATCCAAACCCCTTCACAGCATACCCCCTAATAAAAAAACCAAGGGATAGATGACCATGTTAACTAAAGCACACTAAAATCTAGTTGTCATATTTTACTCATGTACCAAAGCAAGGGGTGGTTAAGCAAAAAAAGTTACAGTTACCTTCTTTCACACTTGCTTTGTTATTTCTCATTAAGCACGATGGAGGGCCCCTTTGGCTAATCAGAATTCATATCCTAAAAAAGAAAACTAATTAGGTGAAACTCTTTTAGCAGAAACACAACAGATTCTATAGAAATTTAAATCGCTTAAATTTGCTATATGCAGTTCAATTTAAAACAGAAAACACAAGAGGAGAAAGAAACCGAGGAAGTGAATCTCACCAGTTTGCAACTCAAGCTTTCCTAACAAACTTTCCTCATTGTTTAATCCATAGAGGTCCTGCTCAATTTCTTTGACTATCTGATTTGTTAGTGAAATCATAGGAACCAATTCCAAAAAAAAAGTTAGGGTTTTATATGATAATAGAAAATAAAAAATCAAAATTGAAAAATGATAGGAAATCAGAAAATTGGAGAGATGAAGAAGGAACCTTGCAAATGAGGAGGTAAGGTGATGGTCTTGTGAGAAAACACGAATGGCAGCAAAGTGATGAACGGACGAGAACGAGGGAGACATGAGATCCAGAGAGAACGAGTGAGAAAAGAGAAAGGATAGGGCTATGAGGGAAAGAAGAGTGAGGGAACGAAGAGGGAGAGGAGGTGGAGTGAGTTGGTGAAGATGGTGAGGTCGTCACCGCCGTTTCTCCCTCTGCGCTCTCTTCCGTTTCGCCCTCCAACCTATTTGCCTTCTTTTTCGTTTCTCCCTTTGTGTTCTTTTTGCTGTTCTTTTTTACTTTAGTTCTCAGCTCTTGTCACTTTCTTTTGTTGCCAAAGAAAAACAATAACGTTTTTCGACGGATTTTAGCTGTCGGAAGTCATTTAAAATTATATTTGTTTAAAAAAATTAAAAAAGTGTTTCCCACCGATCAATGCGTCGGAAGTCATAAAAATTAATTTAAAAAATATATATGGAAGTCATAAGTGTTAAAATTTTATTTCATTTTTCTTGGAAAACTAATTATTCGACAGATCTATCCGTTAGAAAAGTGGCAAAATCCAATCCGTCGGAAAATTCGTCAGAAAATCCGTCGGAAAATAATTGAAATTGCTTTCAGACGGCCAAATCTGTCAGAAAATCTGTCGGAAAATAATAAAAATGACAGATCCGTCGGAAAAGCATGTTCTGACAGAAACTTTCGTCAATAATATCAAAATTTTTTACGGATAAAAATCCGTCGGAAAAAATCCGTTAGAAAACACTTGTTTTTCTTGTAGTGATCAGTTTTTGATATTTCGAATTTAATTTGTTTTGATTTTGATTACTAAATCTCATGTACCTAAAGTTCTAAAGCGCTCGTTGTACTTGATTTCGACGTTGGTTGTTTACGTTATGTTTAGTTTGGTATTTAAATTTAAAATTTGTTTTAAGGGGGCCTTGAATAATCTCTTATTTGTATTTTTTTTAGTTTGCTTTATGGATAACGGAAAATATATTTTTTATGACATTACTAGTCAAACCACTAATCCACTATTGATATTGGTTTATTTAAATAAAAAAAGGGGGATTTAAAGGGTTGTTTGACTGTCGTATTTGAGTAGGACTTTGCGTATTAGGTTGATTGTTGTTTGACTTTGTGTGGTATGGTGATGATGTTAGGTCAAGCGAACTTAACGTCAACCGTCAAAAGGTTGGGCATAAGGACATGGCGAGGTGATACAAAGTTTCATGGTTAGGAGAATGAAAGAATTTTAGGATCAGCCGCGTTACGATCGGTTGTCATCATTCGAAATGAACACGTCTCTGACATATCTAAGAGTTATAATATCTAAGGTGAGAGAAGTACCGTGTTTTGATAGATTGTTTGCAATGTGATGGTCATTGTATGACGCATGAAATTTAATTACTTGATCGATTTATTGTTTAGTTGACTAAATGTGACTTGATTTATTTTATGGCTATCTTGATATAATTGTTTACATGCTTTTTTTTTATTGTGATATATATGATTATCTGGTATTATATATTGTGTTGTATATTATGTTGTGGATTTGTTTGAATGTAAATATAAGAAGAGTGATTTATAAAAAAAAAAATTATAGTATTGGGAAAGACTTTAGTAAAGAGTATGAGAGTTTCAGGAGATTTTAGAAATTATTGAGTTGGAGAGTGAAATGAAAGAATTATGAGTGAATTAATGTTTATAAAATTTATTTTTGAAAGTATAGCTAGTCCCTTAGAATTAATATGTTAGTGTAAAATTGAAAATTTGAAAGTATTAATTAGAATGTGAGAATTAGGAAAGTTATTAATGTGTAAGATGAGGAAAGAGTGAAAGTAATTTTTTTAAAAAAGACATTGAAAGTTCAAAGATATGTGAAGTTAATGATGAGAGATTTGATAAGAGTATTAATTAATGTTGCTCAACCCATTGTGCGGCTGAGTGACAAGTATGGAATAATTCCTTGTATTGTGTTATGGTGGTTCAGACACTATAACTTAAAAGAGTTAGTCAATGAGGTTGAAAATTGATTTGAGATAATTTATATGTTTTGAAATGTTTAAAAGACTTTAACAACTAGCCGTGAATGGTTAGTAGAATGCATCATGACATTGTCTTAGTGGAGCCGTGGTTGAGGGATCGGAAAGATACTGCAGTGTTTCGAGATATGACGAAGGGACTTGGTGGTGTTTTCCATCGAGTCTAGAGGGTCAATTGGGCGAGGTGATCCAGTGACGGTCCAAGCTGCAGGTTGTAGAACCAGGATAGCCAAGCAAACCGATTGATTTCTGACAACCTCTTTTCATTATCATGATCGGTGAGAGAGTTCCTTGATGTGCACCCAAGTGTCACAAGATTATAGGATACTTGTACATCCCGGTCGCTTTCTGCGGAGTTTGGTTGGAATATGAGTATTGATTGTGCCCAGGGCACCGAATGATTTGATTTGATTTTATTTAAGGAGTAGGGTATGATGTGTCGAGTCTGGATCCACATGCATTACATCATGATAGATAATTTAATTGAGGATGATGAATCCTAGAGCATAAAACACTCATCATGCATCATATTATTTGTGTATAAGATAGTTGTGTTTGATATGTTGGAATGATTTATTACTTGCTTATATGTGTAAATGTTAAATGCTATTTGTGACTATGACATTAGCTATAGTATTGTTTGTGACATCCTTTTGAATTGCTAACCCTACAGAGTATCTTACTCGCAATTTTTGGGACTTGTACCTGCATACAGGATGTCGCATGCAGATGCTGCTAGCCTAGAGGATATAGGAGGAGAACAAGGTGAAGACTTCAACAACGAAGAGCTTGGAAATTAGCATTAGGTGTTTTGGGATTTTAGCAGTAGTTTCTTTAGTAGTAGTTATTATTTATTTTGTTTGGAGGAAAACTGGGTAATGATACCATATAGTATAACTCTAGTCATTTTAGAATTATTTTATCTCAGTTAAATTTTTAGTAAAATGGATACTATTAAAAAGTTTATTTTTCTCTATTAAATTATTTATTTCCACAAAACATTTTTTTTCAAGTGAAAAATGGGGTGTTATATTCCTAACCCTGAAGTTTGGGATCCTGCGGTTATTGCGACAACACAAGTAGGCCTCGAAGAATATTTGGATTCTTTTACAAAGTGTTCGATCTCAATAATTGCTTTTGTTGCTCCTCCCCCAGCCATTCCAAGATCCCTCACTCCATCTACCTCATCTTAACTTCATATTCCTGCTCTTGCTTTCAATGCCTATATGCCCGGCGAAAGTCATACCTCCTTGTTGACTTTGTCCAAAGATGATCTTCGCTTAAAGGATTGGATTGTGAATTTGTTTGCAAGGGTCGAAGTCTCTTCATCGAAATGTGAAGCATTATGTGGATTTCCTAATGAGATTATGATGAAGAAGGAAATTGAGGTTGCAAATCGAAAGCTGAGGGAGAAGAACTCAAGTTGGCTCAATCTCATAATGCAGTTGACCATTGGTTTAAGAAGATCTCTGGTTAGGAATAGATAGAATTCTCTTTAGATGAAGATAAACGCAACCTCCTACCTAAAAAAGCTAAATTAGAGGTGAAGTTTTTCCTAGATGACGAGTGAGAACAACATTAATAAGATCAATATCCATATTGCTAATTTTGGTAAGGAGAGTGTGAAAAAAGTTGCCATGGCTATGAAGGAGAGTTTGGATGTTGCTCTTTCAGCTTCCATTGTGAAAGTCGATCATAACTTTGGCACTTGCATCCGATTGATCTGAGTTGTGAATCTCGGGCTTCCGGATTGTGGACGACAAGATTGTCCGACCTTCGTCCAAGACTAAATAACTCATTAAGGTCAATTAGGATGATAATTCGTTGAAGGACCTTGGTGATTTCAGCCTATCCATTTATGATGTTTCAAAAGGGGAGGAGGAAGATATGAGGTTGGAATCACAATCTAGAGATGAAAGTTTTCTAAGTTATTTGATCTAACATGTGTCGAAGGGTCTTCACAATTTGTAACTTTTGTTGTGGTTTTGAACAATTGACTTACATCTATTTTTTGCGCCTTCACTATTCTTTTGGATTTTAATTTTCCTTGACCATTTATTAAGTTCAAATTTCCTATTTTATTAATCATTATTGTTGATCCTTTATTTCTATTCCATTTTTGTTTAACCGATCACATGTTGAACTTCTTGCCTATGCCAAGGTAGATTCTTGTTTTACGAATTTCGTGATTTCGAGTCGATACGTTCAAGTGTTTTTCACTATTGGAGTGTGGCCACACCATGTAGGAGCTTTTTTTTTCACAAGAGTCCTTTCTAACGACCCAACTTCACCTCATGGTCCTAGTGGTGATCTAGGATTCAAGGTCGTAATCACTCAATCCTAAGTTTGAAATTTAAACAATAGGAGGATTGAAACGAATTTAGTAAGGAAAAATTGAATTTTTATTTAATGATCAATTAGAGGAAACATAATCTAATATAAACTAAGACAAGATTTGATTAAACAAAAACAATGTCCTTTTGGATGCCTCCATGGACTTAATTGATGGCTATAAAATAGCAATAGCTTAGCCTTTTTGAGAATTTTTTTCTCTAAGGAGGGACGTGCCCACTTGCTGGTCTGGATGGCTCTTATTTTCCAATGTTATCCAGATTACCAAATCACTTCTTCCTTTTCTTATGGAGGTGGAGGTTTTGGTTATAGACCTATTATGCCAACTTCTTGTCACTTTTGACAATTACAACTTCTTGCCCGCTTGGAAATTCAAGGTAAAATGAAGGATTGACACAACTACCCTTAAAACATTTAGTGTAGGCCTTCCAATGATTGTGTAATGATTGTGTTTCTTCTCCAAAGGCTACCAATGGATAATGTATATGAAAGGTAGATGGCCTTTCTTGTGAAACCAACTAGTTATTCCTCATGTAGGTGGAGCATACTTTCATCAAAGTTCAAGCTTTTGAAGGTCTTGAAGAATATTACGTTCACCGAGCTTCCTAGGTCTATGGAAACAATATTAATATTTTCTATGAAAGTAGTTATTAAGAGAGGGTCACCATGTACCCAAATGATATCTTTGAAGTCGACCTCCGTACAAGTGATTCCGGGATCCTCGTTGTCGATAATCTGGGATGGCTTGGGTCAAATTTCCATGAACAAGCCCAAGTAATTATTCTGATCTGCTTATGATAGGCCTCCATTCAAGAATCCTTTCGTGATCATGAGGTAGTCTTTGCCTCCACTTCCACCATTATTCTAGCCTTTATTATCATTCCTCTAGTTAGTTTTCCTTGGTTCTTCAGTTCTTTGTATCCTTGAGGATGGAAATTCCAAGTTAGCCTCATCATTTTTTTTCTCATCCCTCAATATCCTTTTAAATATTCCTTTTAAGAACCAATCTAATATGCCCACCCTTGCTAGGCATACCATTATGCCCTTTAGGTGGAAACATGTTAGAATTAGCCTCAAACCTCGAGATGGGAGGTGAATCGAGTTTTATTAATTTATTGAAAATCACTCAAACGTTTTCGAAAATTGTTTTATGGAGAGATTAATTATTTGAGCGTGAAGGCGAAACGATATAAGATAATATAAATAGAGTAGTTCGGAAACGATTTTAAACAATATAACTGCAGAAAAGTAAAAGAGATAGGGAAGAGAAACACGCAAACCAATTTTATACTGGTTCAGTCTTTCCAGCGAAAGACCTACGTCCAGTCCCCAAGCGACTCGCTTGAGCTTTTTATATCCTTGAAATTGAGCTGCACCCAATTACAACCAAGAGCGCCCCGCACACAATTACAACCAAGAGCGCCCCGCACACTACTAGGAACCTCCGTTCGCTAGGGACATCAAATAACACACAAGGGTTCCTCACCCTAAGAACGTGCCACACGTTAAACTAAGGGATCCACTCCCTACCACTATAGTTTGAATATGATCATATGTGAGTGATACAAATAATGTGTTCTTGATAACACGGATTCAACAATTAAGTTCTATAGCAATGTAGTTTATTTCGCAAGAGATAAGTCTAAGAAAGTTTTCTTTTTAGAAAAAATATGAACAATGAAGAACATGTTTTTCAGACAAGAAGAAGAAGAGCAAAACGTTGATCAGAAAATTTGAAAAACAAAAACTTCTTTTTCAATGTTTTTGGAAATCAAAATAAATAAGGATATGTTTTGAAAAACAAAAACAAATAAGAAAGATTTAGAAAATAAACCAGAATAAGTTTTAAAATAAAAAAGATTTAGAAAATAAATCAAAGATTTGATTGTTAAAACAAATAAGGAATTATTTCAAAAATAAAATCAAATTCGAATTTTGAAAATAAATCAGAATCAATTATGTAAAAACAAATCTGGAAACATTTCAGATTGATTCTGACACGGATTTCAATAAAACTTAAAGGTAATCGATTACTTGAGAGAGGTAATCGATTATCTCCATTCTGTGAAAACAGTGAAATTAATTTTTAAGAAAGTAATCGATTATTTAAAACAAGGTAATTGATTATCTCCATTCTGTGAGAAAGGTAATTGATTATAAAATAAGGTAATCGATTATTTCTAATTAAAATTCCCAGGTCACAACTCAGAAACATAATAATCGATTATTTGGAGAGGTAATCGATTACTTCTGCTTATTTTCATAAAATTGATTTTCCAAAGGAGAGTATGTAACCATAGGTTTTCAAAAACATTTTTAGCTGAAAATCAAACTTAAAAACGATTTCATAAAAAGATTCTTTTCTTCTCCTTATCTTTGAAAAACTTTTTGGCCTTATTGAACTTGGAAAAAGAAACTACATTACCTTACAACATTTTCTATGGGCAAAGCTTAACTTAAACAATTTGCTTGATTGAGCCTTGAGCCTTGAGCTTGAATGCACTTGAAGCTTGAAAGAGCTTGTTTGTTATCATCAAAACCATCTTCTTGAAAAACTTCTAGCAAACTCCATAAGGTCCTTGGGAAAGCTTGACTTCCAACACTCCCCCTTTTTTATGATGACAAACTCATTCTGAGTATCTGCATCACAAGTGTTAACCAAGCAAATATATAACAGTATAAACCAAATACTTCTACCCAACTAGGAAATATAATCGACATGTAGGGAATACAAATAAAATACATGACAACTCCCCCTGTAACAATGATTAGGATAAAATATAGAATAGAATATTCAACTAGAAATCATAAGCTTCATCGTCCCATTGAGTCATAAACTCAGTCATAAACTCAGAATTCTTCTCCCCCTTTGTCAACATCAAAATGGAGGGAAGACATGGGCAAATTTTGGGATATACACTGCACTCTACTCCCCCTGAAACACTGAGTAGATATATTAATAATAACAAGATAATAAATATGAGTATGTCATGCAGTCATTCGACAAGTGATGCGCAAGTTAATCCAGGTTCTCCACGAATATAAAAGAAGCTTTCTTTCAGAAGCGGTTTCGTGGAGATATCAACTAACTGCCTAGTGGTGTCCGCATACTCAATCACCTTTAGCTATATGATCATGAATAAAATGATGACGAATCTCTATGTGCTTTGTGCGTGAATGTTGCACTGGGTTTTTGGTAATATTAATTGCACTAGTGTTATCACATTTTATGGGAATGTGATCTAGACTTACACCAAAGTCTAGGAGTTGCTGTTTTAACCATAAGATTTGTGCACAACAGCTACCTGCAGCGACATATTCAGCCTCAGCTGTAGATAGGGCTACACCAGACTGCTTTTTACTAGCCCATGACACTAAAGAACTGCCTAAAACATGGCAAGTGCCACTCGTGATTTTCCTATCTATTTTACACCCAACAAAATCAGAACCGGAATACCCAACAAGGTTACAAGTGAAACCTTTGAGATACCATAAACCCATATCGGTTGTGCCAGATAAATATTTCATTATCCTTTTGACAGCAACCAAGTGCGTTTCTTTTGGATTCGCTTGAAATCGTGCACATGCATACACTAAACATGATATCCGACCTACTTGTCGTTAAATAAATAAGGGAACGATCATACCTCGATACTTTGTAAGTTCTACAGGTTTACCTCTTTCATCTTTGTCTAGGTAGCATGTGGTGCTCATTGGTGTTGCTAATGCCTTGGCCTTGTCCATGCCAAATCTTTTCATTAGTTCCTTGCAGTATTTTGTTTGACTAATGAAGAACCCAACCTTTGCTTGTTTAATTTGCAATCCAAGAAAGAAATTCAATTCGCCCATCTATCATAGACATCTTGAACTCTTCCTGCATTATACTTGAAAATTCCTTGCAAAGGGTTTCATTAGTAGCACCGAAGATAATATCATCAACATATATTTGAACTAAAAGAATGTCCTTTCCTTTTTTTTGATAAAAAGCCTGTTGTCAACCTTCCCTCTTTCAAAATCCCTTTCTAACAAAAATTTGCTCAATCGCTCATACCATGCTCTAGGAGCTTGTTTGAGACCATAAAGAGCCTTTTTCAATTTAAAAACATGATTAGGATGTTCAAAATTTTCAAAACCAGGAGGTTGGTTGACATACACTTCTTCTTTTATAAAACCATTTAGAAAGGCACTCTTTACGTCCATTCGATATAATTTGAAATTTAAAGCACATGCAAAAGCTAAAAGCAATCTAATGGCTTCCAACCTAGCAACAGGGGGAAAAGTTTCATCATAATCTATCCCCTCTTGTTGGTTGTAGCCTTGTGCAACCAATCTAGCTTTGTTTCGAATAATTATACCAGTCTCATCAAGTTTGTTTTTAAAAATCCATTTAGTACCAATAATCTGATGAGAATCAGGCCTAGGAACAAGTTCCCAAATCTGGTTTTTTCGAACTGATTTAATTTTTCTTGCATAGCTAGTAGCCAATGTTCATCAATTGAAGCCTTAGAAATATCCTTAGGCTTCATTTGAGAAACAAAAGTCATATGGTTACATAGGTTGCTAAGGGAATTACGTGTTGGAAACCAACAAGCGGCTCAATATAGTCTAGAGGGGGGTGAATAGAATATTGAAGCCTTATTACAGATTTTTCGTCCACCTAAGAGAATGGTTTTATGAAAATAAAATTTCTTAAAAATTCAAGTCAGATTACTCGAGTAACTCAAGACTTCACTCGAGTAATAAGCAAGCAAAAATAATTTCACTCGAGTATTCAGCAAATCACTCGAGTATTACGAAAGCTATTTTTAAATCACTCGAGTAACAGAAAACCTACTCGAGTATTGTTCATAAACTGAAAGCAGATTACTCGAGTGACAAGAACTTTACTCGAGTAAACTGGGTAAAATTCAATTAAAACTCAGTTTTCAATGGAGTTCTTCAAGAATAACAATGCTATGATGATTCAACAAATAATGAATGATTAATATGAACAATTTCAAGTAATATTAACATGCAATTTTAGATCAATTGAGTAGAATTAAGAAAACCCCAATTCTAACCTAAAAATGCAATTGTTAATGAATTAATGCAATACAAGGAATGAAAATAAAAGAGACACAAGGATTTATCCTGGTTCACTTTCACCCACTTGAAAGCTACTCCAGTCCCCTCTTGAATCAAGAGAGATTCTTCACTAGAAATCTTCAAATGTAGATTTTACAATGTTTTAAGATGCAACTAGATTCTTAGTTCTCCTATCTTAAAACCCAACTCAAAGTGTGTACCAAACACTTTGATCTAATCTACCCCTTTTGAGAATTCTAGATTTTCTTGCTAATTGATTGAAGATGCTTCCAACCAATCCTCTTTTCTTGCTTTGATTTGATCCTCAAAGTCTTCCTTGTGAGATTCTTCACTTGTGTTGAAACTTCAATGATGCAATCACAAATTGAAAATCTTCAACAACCACTAAGAACAAAAATTATGATCTCAAGAATATTTGAACAATGAGAGAAATAGAGTGAAGAATGAAAAGTTCTTTGTTGAATCTTGATAGCTCTTGAAAGATGTAAAATAGCTCTTGAATTGCTTTTGAAAGTGTATAGAAAATTGTAAGAATGAATGTGTATCTTGTGAAAGAGAAAATTAAGTCCTTTTAAAATTTTCCAAACACTGATTGAATTACTCGAGTAAACCATATAACATCACTCGATTAAAACATGTCAGATTAAGTTACTCGAGTGATGTGTAAACCATTACTCGATTAACCTGTCATGACATAAATTACTCGAGTGATCCAATACTCATTACTCGAGTGAACTGATCAGAATCTGAATAAAAACAAGGTTTTTCTAAAAGGATTTTCACAAAACTTTTAATAGAGCTATTTAATCAAGATTTAAAGTATCTTCACTCTTAATCAAACATTATTTAAATATTCTTAAAATCACCTAAGCTACTCACACCAATGAGATGCATTGCATAAAAATAAAGATTACATTGAAATAGAATTAATAAAAATCCTAATTCTAATCTTCATGTGGTGTAGCTTGCTTGTTGCCAATGTTGTTGCTTGGAGAGAGATTGTTAGCATCAAAACATGAGAATCCTACAAACTCCCCCTTTTTGATGATGACAAACCTCCTTTTCAATTAAGCACTAAGTTTTAACATACTCCCCCTAAATGTAAAACACCTAGGAAAAATATAATAAAACTTAACCTACAAGAACAACATCAACAAAATATTCTCCCCCTTTTGGCATCATTAAAAAGATAAGAAAGGTGAGAAAAGTCCTTTGCCAAAAGTTGAAGGTAAGTAGTTCACAATGGTATATAAAAAAATATAACAATAAAGACAATACCAAAATAAACCACAATAGTGCCACAACGAATATAAATGCACAACGAATATAGCACCATAATCCATAATAACAGAGTATCACACTAAGCAGCAAATCATAGTGTAAAGCAAAAAGACATCATCCATAGCAAATAATCAAATGAAACTAACCAAACTAGGCCAAACAGAGTCAGAAACATGCATATGAAACATGAAACAGAAATCAACATCAAATGAAAATGATGATTTGATGAAGAACCATATAATAGAGAAGAGAGAAATACGAACAAGAGATAGAAAGAAACGTGAAAAAGATGCAGTTTCCAACAGTTCAGTTTTTAAAATCACGTAAGTTACTCGAGTGATGTTCATGCGTTACTCGAGTGATTCGAGCAGTAATCGAGTGAAAAAATATGTTACTCGAGTATGCCGAAAGTAAAAAAGTTTTCACTCGAGTGATGGATGAACTAATCGAGTGATACGAAAGTCATTTTAAAATTAATCGAGTGACAGACAGAATTACTCGAGTAATACGAAAGAGATTTTAAAATTACTCGAGTGAAATATCTGTTACTCGAGTGAACTGTCCAGAATTTTAAAAATTTCAAATTTTTCATGCAAAAACAATTTTCATGCACAACCACATAGAAACACTTAGCATTTAGCAAGTAACACACATACAAATAAAGCAATTAACATATTATAGAAAACATACACACATAACTACATATCACCAAAAATAAGAAACACTTTAATAAGATACAACAACTCAAAATACAAATCACATTGAAATAGGCTTGAAGGTGATTTCGAAAAGCATCAAATACAATTAGCTAATAGTTGATTCATCAAAAATACCAAGTTCTCTTCGAATCTTATAAAATGTGTCCCTTGGTAATGGTTTTGTAAAGATATCAGCTAATTGATCCGAAGTTTGTACAAACTCAATAACACAATCACCTTTTTGAACATGATCTCTCAAAAAGTGATGCCTAATTTCAATATGCTTTGTCCTTGAGTGTAATACTGGATTTTTAGTCAAATTAATTGCCGAAGTGTTATCACACTTTATAGGGATTTTTGTCAAATTTAATCCAAAGTCAGATAATTGTTGTTTCATCCATAAAATTTGTGCACAACAACTACCTGCAGCTATGTATTCGGCCTCCGCGGTTGATAAAGCAACACAGTTTTGCTTTTTGGAAAACCACGATACAAGTGAATTACCAATTAAATGGCATGTTCCGCTTGTACTTTTTCGCTCAACTTTACAACCGGCAAAGTCAGAGTCCGAATAACCTATAAGTTTTAGAAAAGCATCCCTAGGATAATAAAGTCCAGTATTCATTGTACCCTTTAAGTATTTCATTATTCTTTTGACAGCAGTTAGATGCGACTCTTTCGGTTTTGCTTGAAAACGTGCACACATACATACACTAAATATGATGTCAGGCCTAGATGCAGTTAAGTATAACAAACTACCAATAATACCACGATACTTCGTTACCTCTACCGCTTTTCCAGCCTCATCTTGATCTAGGTAGCATGCAACGCTCATTGGTGTAGAAGCGGATTTGCACGAATCCATCCCAAAACGTTTGAGAAGCTCTCTACAATATTTACTTTGATGAATATAAATGCCATCATTAAGCTGCTTTATTTGAAGGCCAAGAAAGAATGTAAGCTCTTCCATCATCGACATCTCGAATTCGCTTAGCATCAAGTCGATCTTCCCGACTCCTAGAATTTTGCCCTTGTTGTTGTCGCCGTATGTCACAAATCCACCACTTTTCGGAGTAAGTTCCATGAAATGCGTTTTGTCTCCCGTCATGTGTCTCGAACAACCACTATCCAAGTACCATTTGCGCTCTTTGGTTCGAAGACACACCTACAAGAAAGATATCATTTGGTTGACTTAGGTACCCAAGTGGTCTTGGGTCCTTTGTTGTTAGCATGGGGAGAAGTCCCCTTAACAATCCAAATATATTCTCCGCTTGGTATACCAAATTTCTTTATATTACATTTATTCGTGGTATGCCCAAAGATCCCATAATAATGGCAAGTTGGGTTTTTAGAAATCTTATTCTTTGAAAATCCACCAACTTTGCGATAATTGCATTTCTTAGGTTTGGTATAGCCAAGACCGGATCTATTGCTATTGTTCCTTTGAGTTGAAAGCAAATGATCTAATGAAGTATCTCCTTTCATGAGCCTTGCAAGTCGATCATTCAAATTAAAAACTTCTTTTTCCAAAGACTTGCAATTTTCACAAGATGGAGTCTCATTTGATTTCAATTCACAATTGCATGTAGAGTTTGCATAAATGAGTTCAAGAGTTTCATTTTGAAGCTTAAGTTCTTCTAAATCTTTTTGAAGTTCAATTATCTTTTCATGTTGCTTCATTATGAAATTCTTTCTTTCAACATTTATTTTAGCAAGTTTCTTCAACTCTTTATGCATCTCTACATACACATTGTACAATTCATTGAATGAAGGAGAATTAGAACTAGAGCTAGCATCGGAAAGATAATCTACCTCATTGACGTTCTCACTTGATTTAATGCTCGAAGATTCCTCTTCATCAAGCTTCGTCATCAAACATAGATTTGCAAGTTCTTCATCATCCGATGAGCTAGATGTTGATTGACTCTCCTCTTCATCCCATACTATGTAAGCCCTTTTTCCTTTAGATGAGTTGAACTTAGAGTTGTCACCTTCCGACTTCTTAGAATGAGTTGGGCATTTTGATCGATAGTGACCAAGCTTTCCACACCCATGACACTTGATGTGATCCTTGTTAGTCTTATTTCTTGGTTGAGAGTCCTTAGAATCTCTTTGTCTATTCTTATTAAAGTTTCCCTTTCTCTTAAAGAACCTACCAAGCTTTTTAACTAGCAAGCCAAGGGTCTCATCATCTATATCGGAGTCCGAGTCATCCACTTGAGAGTTTTCCTCTTGTGCCTTAAGAGATTTTGAAGTTGATTTAAGAGCAATCCCCTTTTTCTTTCTATCGGCATCTTCATTCATGGATAACCGTCCAAGCTCCATTTCATGCTCTTGAAGTTTTCCGAATAGAGTTGCTAAGTCAATTTGATCCACGTCTCTAGCTTCCATAATGGCCGTCACCTTAGGTTGCCATTCCCTGCTAAGACATCTCAAAATCTTATTAACAACTTCACCATTAGTTATAACTTTTCCAAGTGCAGAAAGATGATTTATGATATGAGTGAACCGCTTTTGCATGTCACCTATATTTTCATTAGGTAACATACGAAAGAGTTCATATTCATGCATGAGTGTATTTAGCCTAGCCCTTCTAACCTCCGAAGTGCCCTCATGTGTGACTTGTAATGTGTCCCACATTTGTTTAGCATCGACACATTGAGATACTCGAAAGAACTCATCATAAGAAAGAGCGGACGTGATGATATTTTTAGCTTTTAAATCAAATGCAACTTTCTTCTTATCATCATTGTCCCAACTCGATTGTGGTTTGACCGAAACAACATCATTTACTTTCGTTTGAGGAACAAAAGTTCCATTCTCTATAGCGTTCCAAATTTCCATATCTATGGCTTGAATAAAAATTTTCATACGGACCTTCCAATAAGCATAACCCTAACCATTGAATAGTGGAGGACGATTAATGGAAGTTCCTTCACCACCAAAACGATTTGAAATTGAGCCCATTGTTTCCAAGTAAAAGGATCTTTTCGAAAAAGCTTTTTAAGGCTCGAATTTTTCGTCCGAGCTCTGATACCACTTGTTGGAAACCAACAAGCGGCTCAATATAGTCTAGAGGGGGGGTGAATAGAATATTGAAGCCTTATTACAGATTTTTCGTCCACCTAAGAGAATGGTTTTATGAAAATAAAATTTCTTAAAAATTCAAGTCAGATTACTCGAGTAACTCAAGACTTCACTCGAGTAATAAGCAAGCAAAAATAATTTCACTCGAGTATTCAGCAAATCACTCGATTATTACGAAAGCTATTTTTAAATCACTCGAGTAACAGAAAACCTACTCGAGTATTGTTCATAAACTGAAAGCAGATTACTCGAGTGACAAGAACTTTACTCGAGTAAACTGGGTAAAATTCAATTAAAACTCAGTTTTCAATGGAGTTCTTCAAGAATAACAATGCTATGATGATTCAACAAATAATGAATGATTAATATGAACAATTTCAAGTAATATTAACATGCAATTTTAGATCAATTGAGTAGAATTAAGAAAACCCCAATTCTAACCTAAAAATGCAATTGTTAATGAATTAATGCAATACAAGGAATGAAAATAAAAGAGACACAAGGATTTATCCTGGTTCACTTTCACCCACTTGAAAGCTACTCCAGTCCCCTCTTGAATCAAGAGAGATTCTTCACTAGAAATCTTCAAATGTAGATTTTACAATGTTTTAAGATGCAACTAGATTCTTAGTTCTCCTATCTTAAAACCCAACTCAAAGTGTGTACCAAACACTTTGATCTAATCTACCCCTTTTGAGAATTCTAGATTTCCTTGCTAATTGATTGAAGATGCTTCCAACCAATCCTCTTTTCTTGCTTTGATTTGATCCTCAAAGTCTTCCTTGTGAGATTCTTCACTTGTGTTGAAACTTCAATGATGCAATCACAAATTGAAAATCTTCAACAACCACTAAGAACAAAAATTATGATCTCAAGAATATTTGAACAATGAGAGAAATAGAGTGAAGAATGAAAAGTTCTTTGTTGAATCTTGATAGCTCTTGAAAGATGTAAAATAGCTCTTGAATTGCTTTTGAAAGTGTATAGAAAATTGTAAGAATGAATGTGTATCTTGTGAAAGAGAAAATTAAGTCCTTTTAAAATTTTCCAAACACTGATTGAATTACTCGAGTAAACCATATAACATCACTCGATTAAAACATGTCAGATTAAGTTACTCGAGTGATGTGTAAACCATTACTCGATTAACCTGTCATGACATAAATTACTCGAGTGATCCAATACTCATTACTCGAGTGAACTGATCAGAATCTGAATAAAAACAAGGTTTTTCTAAAAGGATTTTCACAAAACTTTTAATAGAGCTATTTAATCAAGATTTAAAGTATCTTCACTCTTAATCAAACATTATTTAAATATTCTTAAAATCACCTAAGCTACTCACACCAATGAGATGCATTGCATAAAAATAAAGATTACATTGAAATAGAATTAATAAAAATCCTAATTCTAATCTTCATGTGGTGTAGCTTGCTTGTTGCCAATGTTGTTGCTTGGAGAGAGATTGTTAGCATCAAAACATGAGAATCCTACATTACGAGTAATTACACCTTTTGAGATATCACCCATTACTTGATCGATCAGATGGTGTTGTGATGTCTTCCATTCCTTGGGTAAGTTCGAATCAGGTTCATTGTAATCTCCTTGAGGTTGAGCTTGTTCCTCATTGATTTCATTTGACATTTCATTGCTTTGGGATTCCTGCTTTTCTTCCAAGAATGGTTCATGATCTTCATCAAGATATATGTTTCCAAGAATACCTGTCATATCATTAACAGATACCTTTCCCAGCTTTCTGGGATCGGATTCATCAAATATTACATGAATAGATTCTTCAATTGTGTTACGAGATTTATTATAAATCCTATAAGATTTGCTCGATGCAGAATAACCAAGAAATATACCCTCATCAGTTGTAGCTTCAAAACTTCTTAGATTGCCTCTACCATTATTATGCACAAAACATTTACATCCAAAGACTCTCAAATGGGATATGTTAAGTTTTCTCCCCTTAAACAACTCATAGGGGGTTTTCTTTAAAATGGGTCGTATTAAAACACGATTCATAACATAACAAGCAGAATTCACAGCATCAGCCCAAAAATATGCCGATAAATTCATGTCATTAAGCATGGTTCGAGAAAGTTCTTTTAAAGATCTATTTTTCCTCTCCACAACCCCATTCTGCTCTGGAGTTCTTGGAGCTGAAAAATAATGCTTCATTCCATCTTTTTCGCAAAACTTTTCAAAAAATCGGTTTTCAAATTCACCGCCATGATCAGTCTTAATGGATGCAATGCTTAAATGCATTTGGTTTTGAACAACCTTTGTTAGCTTTTTAGATTCATGGAATGCATCATTTTTATGAGTAATAAATAATGTCCATGTATACCTAGAATAGTCATCCACAATTACCAAACAATAATAGTTGCCTCCAAAGCTTTTAGTTTGGCACGGTCCAAAAATATCCATATGTAAAAGTTCCAAGGGTCTTTTATACGTAACAAGATTTTTAGGAGGAAAAGATACCCTTGTGAGTTTTGATTTAAAACAAGGATCACATTTTTCAGAAATAGAAAATTTTTGCTTTGGCAAACCAACTACTAAGTTTTTAGAAGATAATTTATTTAAATGGTTCATGTGGATATGACCTATTCTACGATGCCACAGCCAAGATTCATCCTCTTTACTTAATAGACATTTAGCATCATTTGAGGGAATTGAATTAAGATCAATTAAATAAATATTGTTTACCCTGCGAGCAATTAGCTTAACAAGATTATCAACTTTTCCCTCGACAATACAATTATCAGAATAAAAAATAACCCTATTGCCCTTATCACATAACTAACTAATACTTAGTAAATTATGCTTTAGGCCCTCAACATGTAGCACATTTTCAATACAAGGGTTAGGAGGTGTACCTACTTTACCAATGCCAAGAATCCTTCCTTTGTTGTTGTCACCGAAGGTCACATGTCCTTGGTCCTTGGGAGTGAGATAAGAAAATTTGGATTTGTCTCCAGTCGTGTGTTTAGAGCATCCACTATCCAAGTACCAGCAAGACTTCCTGTCCTCCGGAATGACCTACAAAACAAATTCAGGTTTTCTTTTTAGGTACCCATATTTTCTTGGGTCCTGGTGAGTTAGCGGTACCATAGTGCCCTTTGTGCCACCTTACAGGGTCATCGTTCTTTTTAATGAACTTAACTTTTCGATGTTTGCACTCATGTGCACCATGACCCTTTTTACCACAATAATGACAAATAAGAAGTGATTTCTTATAGAAGCTAGCACGGACAAAAATGTATTTAATTTTTTTTTATGTCTACCAGGTTGATAACCTAAACCTGCTCTATTGAAAAAACATTTTTGTCTCCCTAGCATCAAATTTAAGGTATTTCTTCCTTTTGTAAATTTTGCAAGTGTTTCTTTTAAATCTTCATTTTCTTTTACTAAATCCTTGCAAAACATACAAGAATATGAACTAGCCTTAAGTTTGATTTCATTACTAGAGGTGTTTTTGGAATTGCTTAAAGTAGAATTCAGCTCTATATTTCTATTTTTCAAAATATCATTTTCTTTAGAAAGTTCTTGATTCTTTTGTAAAAGCAAAGCTGGATTTTTCTTTTCTAGAGCAACCAACAAGGATAACCTCATTGATTCCTAATGCAATTCTTAAAATGCCTCTTGTAATTCACTATAAGAAGGCTCAAATTCTAGTTCAGATATTACCTCTTTTCCGTGTGCCATGAGACATAGGTTGGCTGTTTCGTTTTGCTCGTCTGAATCATCATCCGAGCTCTCCTCATTGTCCAACCATGCAACGTAAGCTTGTCTGCCTTTCAATAAGCTTGATGCATTTCTTCCGGAGCTTTCCTTCTTCTTTAGATATTTAATGCAATTTGCTCTGATGTGACCGGGCTTGCCACATTCATGACATATGATAGAGGAACCTCCACTTTTGGTTGCATCTTTCTTCATGGGAGAATTGAAGTTATTTTTCTTTTTAAGAAATCTCCCAAACCTTTTCACCAATAGTCCCATGTGCTCATCACTGATGGATTCTTTGTCGGAGTCTCCTTCAGATGTTGGTGCTTTGGCTTTGAGTGCAAGGCCTTTCACCTATTTATTCTCTTCTTCATGCTGAGCTAATCTTTTCAGTTCACTTTCATGCTCTTGAAGCTTTCCGATGAGAGTTGCAAGAGTCATTGTTGAAAGATTCCTTGACTCCACAATAGTCGTCACTTTAGGTTGTCATTCTCTCCCTAAGCACCTCGGCACTTTGTTGATCAGCTCCTCATTAGTGAATTTCTTCCCCAAGGTTACTAGCTGATTAATGATCATTCTGAACCTCTTTTGAATTTCTTGCACTGATTCTCCTTCGTTCATTCTAAACAACACGTACTCTCCAGTCAAGGTGTTGATTCTCGACCTCTTGACCTCATTGGTACCTTCATGTGTGACTTCCAATGTATCCCACATTTCCTATGCTGTCTCACATGTAGATATCCTGAAAAACTCATCATAAGTCAAAGCATATGTTATTATATTTTTCGCTTTCAAGTCATATTGGACTCATCATTCCTCATCTTCCGTCCACTCACCAATAAGTTTGTTGACGGTGATTCCATTTACCACATAGGTAGGGATATAGGGTCCATTTATGACAACGTCCCAAAATTTTAATCCTACTCCTTGAATAAAGATTTTCAATCTCGCTTTCCAATAAGCATACCCCACACCATCAAACATGGGGGCCCTATTAATAGAACTCCCTTCACCACCAAACGGAGAGTTTGAAGCCATACTCTTGAGACTGTTAAGTCCTTTATCACAAGAGACTAGCTCTAATACCAATTGTTAGAATTAGCCTCAAACCTCGAGAGGGGGGGTGAATCGAGTTTTATTAATTTATTGAAAATCACTCAAACGTTTTCGAAAATTGTTTTATGGAGAGATTAATTATTTGAGCGTGAAGGCGAAGTGATATAAGATAATATAAATAGAGTAGGGCGAAAACGATTTAAACAATATAATTGCGGAAAAGTAAAAGAGATAGGAAAGAGAAACACGCAAACCAATTTTATACTAGTTCAGTCTTTCCAGCGAAAGACCTATGTCCAGTCCCCACGCGGCCCGCTTGAGCTTTTTATATCCTTGAAATTGAGCTGCACCCAATTACAACCAAGAGCGCCCTGCACACTACTAGGAACCTCCGTTCGCTAGGGACCTCAAATCACACACAAGGGTTCCTCACCCTAAGAACGTGCCACGCGCTAAACTAAGGGATCCACTCCCTACCATTATGGTTTGAATATGATCAGATGTGAGTGATACAAATAACGTGTTCTTGATAACACAGATTCAACAATTAAGTTCTATAGCAATGTAGTTTATTTCACAAGAGATAAGGCCAAGAAGGTTTTCTTTTTAGAAAAAATATGAACAATGAAGAACGTGTTTTTCAGAGAAGAAGAAGAAGAGCAGAACATTGATCAGAAAATTAGAAAAACAAAAACTTCTTTTTCAATGTTTTTGGAAATCAAAATAAACAAGGATATGTTTTGAAAAACAAAACAAATAAGAAAGATTTAGAAAATAAATCAGAATAAGTTTTAAAATCAAAAACAAATAAAAAAGATTTAGAAAATAAATCAAAGATTTGATTCTTAAAACAAATAAGGAATTATTTCAAAAATAAAATCAAATTCGAATTTTGAAAATAAATCAGAATCAATTATGTAAAAACAAATCTGGAAACATTTCAGATTGATTCTGACACGGATTTCAATAAAACTTAAAGGTAATTGATTACTTGAGAGAGGTAATCGATTATCTCCATTATGTGAAAACAGTTAAATTAATTTTTAAGAAAGTAATCGATTATTTAAAACAAGGTAATTGATTATCTCCATTCTGAGAGAAAGGTAATCGATTATAAAATAAGGTAATCGATTATTTCTAATTAAAATTCCCAAGTCACAACTCAGAAACATAATAATCGATTATCTGGAGAGGTAATCGATTACTTCTGCTTATTCTCATAAAATTGATTTTCCAAAGGAGAGTATGTAACCATAGGTTTTCAAAAACATTTTTAGCTGAAAATCAAACTTAAAAACGATTTCATAAAAAGATTCTTTTCTTCTCCTTATCTTTGAAAACTTTTTGGCCTTATTGAACTTGGAAAAAGAAACTACAGTACCTTACAACATTTCCTATGGGCAAAGCTTAACTTAAACTATTTGCTTGCTTGAGCCTTGAGCCTTGAGCTTGAATGCACTTGAAGCTTGAAAGAGCTTGTTTGTTATCATCAAAACCATCTTCTAGAAAACTTCTAGCAAACTCTATAAGGTCCTTGGGAAAGCTTCACTTCCAACAAAACAATCTTACATATCATGACTGTTGATATTATGCCTGTTGCCCATTTGTGTTTTTTGTCCTAGAAGACTCTCACCGGCTTTGGCCGACATCACCAAGCAGGCATATTAAGGCGACCTACAACAATCTTCCACTTCTTGTTCGCTTGTTGAAAAAATTTTCAGATCTTCGCATCATCTCATCCATATCCTTCGTTGATGTGCCAACTAGTTTGGTCCCAAACTCACTCCCTGACTTTAATCCCTTGGGAAAATATGAAGGGTGACAAAATGTTATAGGTCGATAACTTCATTTTTCTCCTTAGTAAACTGAGCTATGTACTCCTTGAGGATCTCGTCTGACCCTTAGACTACTTCTTTCAATAAATACATTGACTAGGGTCTGACCTATTAGAAGAGAACTACAAAAGGAAAGCTTCTTTAATGTGCTCGCGTATGTCGATGAAATCAAGTTTTATTAGTTGAAACCATCTATTTGCGGGAAAAGTCAAGGTCTGTAAGAAAGATATTGTAAATTTGTAGTATGGAATTAAAAAATGTGCTTCCAAGGATCTTTCTATCAATGTAACTATTAAGGTTGGAAGGGTGCACAAATTCAGGTGGATTTTATGCATCCATTTTTCTCCTGCAGAATAGTTCTGCTCATATGTTGATCTTCTCTTCATAAGGACCCTATACTAGTGTAGTTGATTCATGGCGACTTGGTCCGACTTCCCATTGGGGATAATTTATAATCTAAGTTAGCACAAAAGGAGGCTAGATCTCTGCTTCGCCCATTGAGACTTCTTGTGGTGATGTTTGTATTTGATTGGGGATCATCTTCAAAACCTCCCTCTTTTAAGGGGGCTCTTGGTGTTACTTAATGCAAATTGATTGTTATTCCGTATTGGATTTCACTATTTTCAAGGAACGCCACGCTGACAAAAGATTTAAGCGCTCTAGACTTGGGAGCTTGTGTTTCTCCCCCTTGAAGGATTGGAGCATCAGGAATAGACATTGATGAAGTGGCTTCATCCTGAGGATGTGGTTCCTCACAATTCAACGACTTTGATGTTGTTACGGTTTCGCTGTTAGGTGGTTGAGACATCATGCTTAAGAGTTTGTTGGGATTATAAGTTTATCTTTTCCCCCATACAACTCTAATGTTATGCTATGGAAACTATCAGGAGATGCAAAATACAGAAGATTAAGTGTGTCGAGATGCATACCTCGATTCTACATACCCTCCATGGAGTAGTGTGGGACTTTGGACTACGCAGTTCTTAGTCATAGTATTTTATGCTTTCACATTAAGTTTTGAGTTAGAAAGAGTGTGAAGGTCTATAATTATAACACTTGAACAACCGCCTTGGGGACTAGGTTTCCTTGGTGACCAAGACTCTTATGTTTGCAAATAATATTCTCTAGATCCTTATGGAACTCAGGAACATAAATCTTCTATTTTCAAAAATAATCTATTATTTATCCTTGATTGACATAACATAATATGTTGAGATATTAATCCATTATTTCTGTGTTATTACACCCTCCGGTCCTATATATAGGACATACTTAACCATATTCCTCGGACTAAGAAAAATAGTTAGTTTTATGAATTCTATGAGAATATATTATAACATTACAATTTTATCCTCTCAACTTTTCTTGAAAAATTCACACCCATTAATGAACAACAAAAAACACATGCATTTAATAAGGGCAAAACAGAGAAAAAGCAATAAATGATGCATAGAAAATACAAAATGTCTTATATATAGGACCAAAGATTGCTTCTAGAATATGTCCTATATATAGGACCGGAGGGAGTATAAGATATTCTCTTGAATTTATCTCTAATTTAAGATCAACATAACTTTCGTCATTTTCCAATGACTATGATTAATCTTGTAATTATACGGCTAATAAATGCCATAAATGACTTGAGCATGGGCTAACCTTGGATTTTCATACGCTTTGTGTAGTTTGGTTCCAGAATGGCTTTTCGTGTTGCCTATCCAAGTTATCCATGAGATTAGATTCATATTGTGGGCCATTGTGGACCTTGTGGCCAGATTATCGTTCAGGATCAAACAATAATGATTAGCATTATTATATATTTATATATAGTAAAATGATAAATATATTCCAATATAAGGTAATGTATCTTTATCTTTATGCATGTTCAATGGGGATGTTGTTTTGTTCTAACTTATATTTTTTTTCCTTCATTTGTGATGCCATCTTTTAACCCAAAATAAAATAATATATTTTAAAAAATACTTCGAAAATTAGTACATATATTTTCTTTTTCAAATAAAAGGAAAGCAACATAAAGAAACATCATCATGAACATAAACTCCATCATCATAGATTTTAATTCACGCTAGTTACATATAGATAAACTTAATATGATAACCATTAGAGTTATCGAAAACATAATTCATTCTCCAACAATAGATAAACATAAATTAGTTCTACGTTAACTTTTTTTTTCTGTACATCAACCGGTACCCGGATCTGATTTACCCAGAATCCGATTCATCCGGTCCAACCCGACTTAGCTCACACCAAGAGGTAGGAGTCTCCCAACGAGGGTTTCTCCATACCCAAGGCTCGAACTCGAAACCAATTGATTAAAGGACCAAGTGAGCTACCACTTGACCAACCCATGTTGGTTCTAGGTTAACTTATCTATATACAATATATTCATCACAAAAGAGAGTTACACCGCAGAACATAAGTTCCACAACTCAAAACATAAATCACCATCACACAACCACAGGCATGCGCATCATCGACCTAATTTGTCATCCAATGACTCCCATTAGATCTCTTAATGGGGTCTTCCTCCTCTTCCACCCTGGGTTCCTCCTCGTCTTCTTCCTCGTTCTTTGAGCCCATACCGTCAACCAAAACATACTCGGGTGCAGACTGGGACCTGAGTCTATGAGCATGAATAGAGGAGTACTCCTTAACAATATCCTCAAAAGATACGAGATTGGAAGATATCCTGAAACAAAGCAAAGGGGATCTACGAGGATCTTGTGCAGGTGACTCTTGTTGATAACTGTAAGCTAGCTAGCGGCACATGTATGGTGTAGATTATATGTAGACTGACCCTCCTCGGCCTCAGCCTACACTAAGGGTTAGTGTGACTCAAGTTCACCTCCATGTCTCCCTCGTAGGTCATCAAATGATCCTCATACTCTCACTCCCTCATTGGGAACGGTTGCATCTCCAAGCAAAACAGGTATCGTAACGTGTCGACATCTTCGGTACCTTGTTAGATTATTTTAATAATTTACAGTGGCTCATGTAACTTAAAAAATTGATTTTTATTAAAGATGGTTCAATGTGATGATGGTTAACCTTATTAAAGTCATTTAGATCAGAAAAAGTCTCTCTCCTCTATCTTTAAAAAGAGAAATAATTGTCAAATCACATAACTGTTGGGTGAAAAGGTAAAACTGTTCAAAAATACTGATATATATATATATGTGTGTATATATATTCAGTTTAGAAAGGTGGTTAAGAAGTAAGATAACTTGCTAAAAGAATTCTCCTATCATCAGTTAAACCTTAAAAGAGAAAGGAACAGAGGAGAGAAAAACTAATCTGATCAAGAAACTCAAAGGCAAATTAAGATCTTCAAACAATGGATCCAGGTAAGTTCTTGTTTATGATCTTCATTCACAGTAAATGATTATTGTATGAGAATCATGAATTCAAGATCCTTAATTTGCTTACAATTGGTATCAGAGTCTGGTTCTGAATTTTATGATTCTCCATGAAAACTATTATCATAAAATTTTTCTATGAATCCTATTCATGTAAATTGTTTCCGCTGCAAGTCTGCAACTTAATGTTTTATTCTAGGGGTACTGTTCTTAATGATTGGGGTTCACAAATTATGTCGTCATATTCAATCCTTTATGGTGTTGTGCGTTATATCTCTGTAAACATAAATAGTTTTTTATGTTATTGTATAATTGAATTCTTATTGCACGCTGATGTTATGGAATTTCAACATATAACAGAGGTCTGGTATAATTATTATACATACAGTGTTGTATATACTAGTGACCAAGGCAAAGGGTTTTTGGATATATATATATATTATTTGATATAATTTTATATGCATATATTATATATGTAAGGTTTCATATATATCATCCCACATACTTGGATATTTTATTTTGGAATTATATTATGGTTAGATTTGTTAATCACCAAAGTGGTCGAGTCTTAGAATTTTAATTTCAAAATTGTACGGTTATTCCAATTACCCGTAAGTTTGATGCTATATAAAAGTAAATTTATGGATTAAATTAAATTTATTATTATAAGGTCTCCATGTGTTGCCCAAAGGTATGTCATTGCTTATAATTAATAATATTAAAGAATTATTTGACATACTTGAAGAATATTTTTGTATTTCCTAAGATAACATGCATGTTCATTTAAGTGGGACTAATTGTCTATTTAAGTATGTTGGTGTTAGCATCATGATTGTTAGAAGTTATGGATTTAAGTGTAACCCAAAGATGAACTTAAATACATAGTCAAAGTTGTTATATGTCTGAATCTATTATGTTTACACAAAGCATTAATGGTATGAGCATGTGAAATGTTTGCAGTTTCCGCTAATTTATTTGGCATGTGCAATTGAGTCATTAAATTCAACGGGCTGAATTATGCTGATTGGTCTGAGCAAATCAAGTTTCAACTTGGTGTGATGGATTTGGACCTTGCACTAGTTATGGATGAGAAGCCCGCGACCATTACTGAGACTAGTACAGAGGCTGACAAATCTCTTTATGAGGCTTGGGAGCGGTCTAACAGGTTGAGCTTGAATTTAATGAGAATGACGATGGCAGAAAATGTAAAGTCGTCAATGCCCAAAAGCGATGATGCTAGGGAATTTATGACAAAGGTTAAGGAGTACTCTCAATCGGATATTGCTGACAAGTCCATTTTTGGGAGCCTAATGAGTGAGTTAACAACGAAGAAGTTTGAATGGTCTCAGTTCATTCATGATCATGTAACTAGTATGACAAACCTATCAGCAAAGTTAAAGACCATGGGTATGGAGGTGAATGAGACATTTCTGGTTCAGTTTATTATGAACTCGCTTCCTCCAGAATTTGGGCGATTCCAAGTGAACTATAACACTATCAAAGAAAAGTGGAGCTTCCAGGAACTTAAGGCAATGTTGGTTCAGGAGGAAGAGAGACTAAAGAAACTGAAGGATCAATCCGTCCATCTCGTGGGGTATGATGGTGCTAACAGCAGCAAGGGAAAACCAGGTTCGAAGGGTAAAAAGAAGGAGAAAGCCTCAATGAAAGTCAATGAAGGTAGAATCCAGAAGCAACAGAGATATCATTTCTGCAAGAAGGAATGTCACTTCAAGAAAGACTGCCCTAAAAGGAAGGCTTGATTCGAAAAGAAAGGTATTTACTATGTTTCAGTAAATTTTGAATCAAATCTTATTGAAGTACCTAATAGTACCTGGTGGTTAGATTCTGGTGCTACTACTCATGTTTCTCATGTTACACAGGGATTTCTTTCGATCCAAACCATAAAAGGAAATGAAAAGTTTTTGTATATGGGGAACAGAATGAAGGCACGAATAGAAGGAATTGGGACGTATAGATTGATCTTGGACACTGGCTGTCATTTGGATCTTGAAGAGTGTCTTTATGTTCCTGGTTGTGCTAGAAATTTAGTTTCTGTTCCAATGTTGGACAATGTAGGTTTTAACTTTAATATTGGACATGGTGTATTCTCATTATGTAAAGATAAGTACTATTTTTAGTAATGGTACATTAGTTAATGGTTTATATCGTTTTAATCTTGATGTTAATTTTATTGAATCCCTGTTTCATGATGAACATAATGTTGGTATTAAACGTAGTGCACATAATGAAAATTCTGCTTCCTTGTGGCATCAAAGGTTAGGTCACATATCCAGAGAAAGGATACTGAGGTTAATGAGAAATGAAATTTTACCTCAATTGGATTTTGATGACTGGGGTATATGTATGGATTCCATTAAAGGCAAGCAAACTAAAAACAGATTAAAGAATCCTACCACAAGAAATAATCAATTACTTGAGTTAATACACACTGATATCTGTGGTCCTTTTGATGTTCCGTCATGGGGCGGTGAAAAGTATTTTATTACCTTTATTGATGACTACTCTAGATATTGTTATTTGTATCTTTTGCATGAAAAGTCTCAATCGGTGGACTTCTTAAAGGTGTTCATTAATGAGGTTGAAAGGCAATTAGATAGAAAAGTAAAAGTGATAAGGTCTGATAAAGGTGGTGAGTTTTAAGGTAAATTCAATGAAAGTGGACAATGTCCAGGTCCATTTGCAAAGTTTCTTGAAAGTCAAGGCGTATGTGCACAGTATACAATGCCTGGTACACCAGAACAGAATGGTGTAGCTGAAAGGCGGAAACGTACGCTCATGGACATGGTTAGGAGTATGTTAAGTAATAGTGATAGTCTTGTACCTATTTCTCTATGGACGCATGAATTAAAGACTGCTAAATATTTGTTAAACATGGTTCCCAATAAAGCAGTTCCTAAGACTCCTTATGAACTGTGGACAAGAAGGAAACCCAGTTTGAGGCATCTTCACATTTGGGGTTGCCCGGCAGAAGTAAGGGTATATAATCCACATGAAAAGAAGCTTGATGCAAGAACCATTAGTGGTTACTTCATTGGGTATCCGGAAAAATCAAAGGGGTATAGATTTTACTGTCCTAACCATAGTACGAGAATAATTGAGTCTGGAAATGCTCGGTTCATTGAGAATGGTCAGTTCAGTGGGAGTGAAGAACCACGAAATGTGGATATTAGAGAGATTCATATAGAAACTTCTATATCTAGTGTTCCTCCACAAGTTGTTGTCCCACTTGTTGTATCACAGTCACACAACACGGAAAGACAACAACTTAATATTCCAAACCCACAAGTTGAACATATAGGTAATGAACCAGCTAATGATGTGCAAGTTGAAAATGAACAAGCAATAGATGAACCACAAGAAGTAGCATTAAGAAGGTTTGAAAGGCATAGAAGATCTGCTATTCTGAACGACTATGTGGTTTACTCTATTGAGTATGGATGTGACTTAAGCATTGATGAGGATCCAGTTTCATTTAAACAAGCCATGGAATGTAGCGATTCTGAAAAATGGTTCAATGCTATGAAAGAAGAGATGAAATCAATGGATGACAACAATGTTTGGGAACTAGTCGAGTTGCCTTAAAATTCAAAGCAGGTTTGTTGTAAATGGGTCTGTAAGACCAAACGAGACTCGAAAGGCAACATTGAAAGATTCAAGGCTAGGCTTGTTGCCAAAGGTTACACTCAAAAAGGTGGCATTGATTATAAAGAGACATTCTCTTCGGTTTCAAAGAAGGACTCCCTAAGGATTGTCATGGCGTTGGTGGCTCATTATGATTTAGAGCTTCACCAAATGGATGTAAAGACCGCCTTTCTTAATGGTGACTTAGAAGAAGAAATTTATATGGACCAACCAGAAGGGTTTGTGATCACAGGAAAAGAAAAGTTAGTGTGTAAGTTAAAGAAGTCAATGTATGGATTCAAACAAGCTTCCCGACAATGGTATCTTAAGTTCAATGATACCATAATGTCATATGGTTTTGTAGAAAATGATGTTGACAAGTGTATCTACATGAAGGTTAGTGGGAGTAAGTTCATTATATTAGTTCTATATGTTGATGATATCCTACTAGTTGTTAATGACACTAGATTGTTATATGATGTAAAGAAGTTTCTCTCTATGAACTTTGAAATGAAAGATATGAGAGAGGCATCCTATGTGATAGGAATTGAAATATTATGTGATAGATCACAAGGACTATTGGGATTGTCTCAAAAAGGCTATTCAATAAAGTTCTAGAGAGATTCAGAATGGAAAAATGTTCTCCTGGAATAGTTCCAATTCAAAAAGGGGATAAATTTAGTGAAATGCAATGTCCCAAGAATGACTTGGAACGAAAGGAAATGAAGTCTATACCCTATGCATCAGTTGTTGGGAGTTTGATGTACGCTCAAACTTGCACACGGCCAGATATCAGTTTTGCTGTTGGAGTGTTAGGCCGGTATCAAAGTAATCCCGGAATGTATCATTGGAAAGCTTCAAAGAAAGTTCTTAGGTATTTACAAGGCGCCAAAGATTACATGCTCACGTACAAAAAGTCAGATCACCTAGAGGTAATCGGATACTCGGATTCAGACTATGCAGAATGTGTGGACTCTAGGAAATCCACATTTGGTTATGTTTTCCTATTAGCTTAAGGGGCAATTTCATGGAGGAGCGAAAAAGAATCTGTGATTCCTACTTCCACTGTGGAGGCTGAATTTGTGGCGTGCTTTGAGGCCACTGTTCATTCATTGTGGTTGAGGAACTTTGTCTCAGGGCTTGGCATTGTCAACAGTATAGCTAGGCCGCTGAGAATGTATTGTGATAATTCTGCAACAGTCTTCTTCTCTAAGAATGATAGGTACTCTAAAGGTGTGAAACACATGGATTTGAAGTACCTGAGTGTCAAAGAAGAAGTTCGGAAACAGAGAGTGTTGATTGAGCATATTGGTACCGATATGATGATAGCGGATCCGCTAACCAAAGGGTTGCCGCCCAAAACATTCATTGGCCATGTTAGAGAGATGGGCATCATAGATAAGACCTTGTTAGCATAAAAGTAAAATATGTACATATATGTATGGTTATATTGCTCGTATTGTAATGACACTTATGAATTCAATTAAAGTTATGTTTCTGTTTTGATTATTTGTTATCCACATTATGTTATATATATGTATTGTTTAGTGTGATGATGAACTGTGTCTATGAAAGACATCAAGGATAAAAGTCATTTTGGGTTGAGTTGATTATGTGATACATGGAAGGAACCATGTCGCTATTATTGACTTGTGACCGTCATGATTCGATCATCTTAATTCAATTAAAGATGATGGCTTAATAGTTTCAATGTATAGTGTAAAATTATGGTTGGTTGAATCTTCAAGTCATCACATGAGCCAAGTGGGAGATTGTTAGATTATTTTAATAATGTATAGTGACTCATGTAACATAAAGAATTGATTCTTATTAAAGAAGGTTCAACCTTATTAAAATCACTTAGAATCAATTGGGTCTTTTATAATTTAAAAGTCTCTCCTCTGCCTTTAAAAAGAGAAGTAATTGTCAAACCACATAAATGTTGGGTGAAAGGGTACAACTGTTCAAAAATACTGATATATATATATATATATTTATATATTCAGTTTAGAAAGGTGGTTAAGAAGTAAGATAACTTACTAAAAGAATTCTCCTATCATCAGAGAAACCTGAAAAGAGAAAGGAACAGAGGAGAGAAAAACTAATGGAACTCAAATGCAAACTTAAGAAGATCTTCAAACAATGGATTCAGGTAAGTTCTTGTTTATGATCTTCATTCATAGTAAATGATTATTGTGTGAGAATCATGAATTCAAAATCCTTAATTTGCTTACATACCTAAGCAAACATATGGGATTAGAGAGTAATTTATTGAAATATCACTATGAAAAACAATAATTATAATGACTAAAGGCGAATCACATGTAACATATTAATAATGCAGATGATGTACGAAAGGACAAGTGTTTTACGACAATAATTACCTTGATGTTTGATTTTTCACATGACAAATTTTTAATAAATAATAACTAATTTTCATGTTATTATATATTTGGCTAATCTTATTTTTCAATTATTTCAAGTTGATCCCTTGCGTTTTTTTGGTTTCATATTGGTCCCTTATGTTTCTTTTCGCTTTCAATTTGGTCCCAGAACCACTGTTAATCCTATGTGAATCAATATGTTATAGACACGTGTCACTTTCTCTCTCCAACAATATATACGTGGACTAATATGATATTGACATGTAGGACGATGAACAGTGATTTTGGGACCAAATTGACGGCAAAATGAAACCTAAGGAATCAGTATGAAACCAAAAAAAGGTAAGAGACCAATTAAAAATTGAAAAATAAGATAAAAGACTAAATAAGTAATTTAGCCTATATATTTTTTATCTTATACGTACTCACAATACAAAATATCTTCGTCATGAATGTTTTTTTTTTCCTGCCATAAATGATTTCGAGAATGATAATAATGTTTCATCTATAATTTACAAAAACGAACTTTACAATTAAGAATATAAAATTACATTTTCAAATTATTTAGATATATAATTACATACAATTTAAAAGATTTAATTATGTACCAAGTCCTTGAACTTAGGGTGATTTTGTTACAAGTCCTTGTTTTTTTTTCAATGACTCCCTGAAATTAATTTTGGATTAGCCTCCTACAAATTCTGACCAAATTTTGCTGACATATGATATCAGAATTCTAGTCAGACGCAAGAGATTAGCCACATAATGTCACATGGACGAAGATGACATCTCTTCAATTCATTTTTTTATTTTTATTTTTAAACTAAAAATATAAAAATATTAATTTTTTTAATTTAAAAAAAATCTTTGTCCCATGTGGCATCATGTGGTACCACGCGACTAACTTTTTGCGTTTGACTAAGATTTTGGTGTGACATGTTAGCAATATTTGGACTAAATTGTTAGTAGACATATATATCAAACCCAAAAATTAATTCGGAGAGTTAGACATTAAAAAAATAACAATAAAAGTACAAAGATATGTGACAAAACAATCCTAAAGTTCGATAACCGAAAACATAATTAACCAATCTAACACTATAACTCAATTTAAAAAAAAATAAAATAAAATAACTATAATACCTTTGCAATTTCCCAACATATACTCCACCTGGCAATATCTATCCATTTTGAGCAACAATTAAACTATATAGTAATATTGTTTGGGCTTTTTGCCCCAGTATGTGCTGTGCAAACAAATAAAATAAAATTACATCATCTTCAATTTACAATATAACCTTAATATTACTGTAGTACAATACACGTCCATTAAACTATTAGTACTTTTTCTCCTTGCATGTCTTTTTAGTTTCCTTTTATTTCGTTTCTCGCCCCTTTATCAGTGGTTTCCGCTCTGGTTTTGTTCTCCACCATCCGTCAAGAATCAAAACAACTGACAAAGATCGATACCAAACTGAAAAAGAAATTTAAAACTTGTAAGACGGACGAGACAAATTAGGGAAGGATTTTTTTTAAAAAAAAAAAAAAATAATCCGCGTTGGACAACACAGTTGGTGACTGCAGGGACATTTAGGATTCCCCCTCCCCCAAATCATGGGTTCTAGTCCCAGACCTCCCATGTAAAAAAAAAAAAGAAGAAAAAAAAAAGTAGCCTCAAGCCAAAGAGAAAAAGTTATACTCCCTCCGGTCTTATATATAGGTCACATTCTAGAGAATTTTTTGTTCCTAATTATAAGTCACTTTATATTTTTTATGCATCATTTATTGATTTTTCTATTTTTTGCCCTTATTAAATATTTTGACTATCTATGTGTTTTTTGTTGTTCATTAATGAGTGCGAAATTTCCAAGAAAAATTAAGGGGGTAAAATTGTAATGTTACAATATATTCTCATAGATTTCATAACACCAACCACTTTCCTTGGTATGTGTAATTCGGTTAAGTATGCCCTGTAATAAGGACCGGAAGGAGTAAAAATTTGGTCAATGAAATAGTCAATAATTTTATGTTTATTTATTTCGTGTTGTTTTACGTTTTGCGATCAAGCTGTCAAAGTGTCAATGCTAGAGCTAAGTTAAGTTTTAATATTAATTAGACCAAGCGTAAGCAAACAAATACTGTATCCGGAAATAATTTATTTGTTGGAAGCTTCCAATATTTGACAATGCATATCTCAACCTTTTATATATATATATATATATATATTTACACCAAGGATATTCCTCAGCCAACAGCCGAATTCATTAGCTAATTCATTGTTTCATACATAAATACTTTTTTTAATTCTTTATTTTATTTTTAAATTTTAATTTGATCATTTATTTTTTTTTAAAAAAAAGTAAATTTAGTTTTATTTGTTTTTACCATTTGTCAATTTTACCATTTCGTTATGTCAACATTAGATTTTCGGCGAAACATACTAATTTGGAAAGAGATTCATGTTTTGATAATTAGAATTTGCATTTTTTTTTTACCAAAATATTTGTTATGACAAAAAATGAAATTGACAAATATTAAAAATAAAAAAGATTAAATTGATTTTTTTAAGGTAAATGACCAAATTAAAAGCTCAAAATAAATTAATGAATCAAAAAGAGTATTTAAGCCTTTATTTTTTTATTTTACTTTTAAAGTTTTATACTTCATTTTTTTTAAATAAAGTGTATTTGTACTATAAATTCGGTGCACTTGGTAAATATAAAGCTGAGTTTTTCAAACTTGAGAGGTTTAATCCTTGTAATGTATACGGGAAAAACTTTATTAAGATAAGCAAAACTCACTTTGATGATTTTTATATCTCAAAAAAACTAGTTTTTGATTGTCAGCTATTGGATAAAAAAAAATTAAGATATTCGCTCATCTTATAAATAAGAAAATAATTTATTTCAAGGTGTTGGCTACTTCTTACAACAATTGGTACTCCTAAAAACGGAGTCTTTAACCTTTAATATCGCAAATCTAATAAAACTTTACACCACTAGTATCATTCATATAGTAGCTTTGTTCTTAATGGCTCCACCACCACCTCAGCATCAAATGCAACACCACCACCTACTTAACCACCCTATCACGGTATTACCACCACAAATCCAAAAATCAAACTACAAATCAAGAAATCAAACAAAATTTGGCGATTAAAGTTTAATAAACAATCAAAACAATAAGTCAATAACACAAATTACAAATCCAAAAATTCAAATCGTGTTTCGTATTTTTTTGCATATCTGTTACAATGCGGTGTCAAACTCATCCGTGGCATAAGTGGCTTTGCAATGAAGTGACTTGGATCCCCTGACTGCAGTGGTGCACGGATTTGCAAATTTGGTGTTCATTCGGTGAAGAGGTTTTGCAATCCGTGGGAGAAAGGAGACGGTGAAGTGAGGTGGTGTCGACATCAATGCCACTTGTGATGGTGGTTGCAGGAGAGTGGGTGGTGATGGTCGCCGTCGTGGTTGTGCAACAGCGTCAACGTCGATGGGGTCTTGGTTGGTTGCCTTTGACATATCTTCTGATGGAGGTGGCCACTAGCCAGTGAAAAAGATGATGAACAATCATAAAATGTTTCTTCTCTCATGTTCCTCCCAATTCAAGCATACTGATCTTCCTTTTCAATCTTTACCGTCTATTTTCACATTGACTAATAGCCGTTGGATACATGGTTTGTACTGGTGCAAACTATTGTCAAGTACGTAGGTTAAACGCACCCTGTTCAAAGAATGTCAGACTCTCTTTCCTATAATTTTTTATGACTTTTTCTTTTTGAACCCCCTTCGTTACTCCTTGACCCCCATTTGGTTTCTTTAGATGCATTTGGCCTTATTTACCGGCTTAAACAAGGCGGAAGGATACTTCCAAGTTACTCTAGGCGGAAAGAGAATATATCAATTCCCGCCTTATGAAAGTCGTAATACATTTCGCTTCTGAAAAGGAGGTAATAAAATTTAGAGTTTCGCCTTTTCAGATGTGGAAATATTAATAAAATGTGATAATGGCCAAAATGCCCCTCCGTTCATACACGTACATAAACAAAAGCAAACGAATGCATAGTCTTCTTTCTTCCTTCATTCTTAAGCCAAGAGAAGCTGTAAAAAGAAAGAGAAAAAAGAAAAGAAAAAAATTTGCCCAGCTCTTTGAAGAAGAAGAAATCAAATGAAGCAACTTGAAGCAAAACATTGAAGCAACATTGAGCACTCTTTGATCAAGAATATACTTGACTTAAGGTATTTGAAAACCCCTTTATTTTGGTTTGAATAATTTTATTTGAAAGAGGTTATATTATAGTTATGTTTAGGTTATAGTTGCATTGAATATACCTCTCTATGTGTATTTTTTGGCTTGTGAATGGTGACACTCCATTAATGGAGCAATAATGGCTGTCATTAATGCTACCGACAACACAGAGTCGGTATTCTTTCCAACTTGTGTCAGGCGTTAACAGAATCAGATTCACATTTCTGCATGAATTATCAGTAACGTGAATTAACCTTGCATGCAGATACAATGGTGATAGATGTGGAAGACCCTCTTCATGAAAAGGTTCCGAAGATAGAGTTTCCCGTTATAGCACTTCGTTTTCCACGAACGATGTGTTTAAGAATCGAGATGAGCTTGTTGATTGGGTTCGCGGAGTCGGGTATAGATTGGGATATGTCCTCAAATTATTGAAATCTGATTTAGGACTCGGCAAAGGATTGTATTTGCTTGCGAGCAAAGTGGTGTTTACAAGCGTACCAAGGCAGTCCTTAAATATGAGACTGAGAGCAAGAAAATTAATTGCCCATTCAGATTGTATGCGAAGCGGAGTCGTTCTGATGATAAGTGGGCAGTAAAGGTAAAATGTGGTTTCCATAACCATAAGGGGTACGAGTCATTGGTTGGTCATCCGCTTCCTGGAAGGCTAACTACAAAACAACATGATCTTGTGGTTGACCTGACGAAGAGTGGTGTGAGACCGAAGAAGATAATGACAATTTTGCAAGAACAATTTCCAAGGAATATGACAACGATGAAGCAAATATACAATGTTCGCGGTCGATACAACAAAGATGTGAGACACCCGCGTATGCAGATGCAACATCTGTTGCTATGTTTGCCGAGGGAAGGATATGAGTATTCTCACAGGACTTTCCCTAGTTCTGAAGTGGTTAAGGATATCTTTCGGGCTCATCCTGACAGCATTGCTCTAGTTTGCAACTTCAATCTTGTGCTAGTAATGGACAACACATACAAGACAAACCGATATAGAGTGTCGTTGCTTGAGATTGTGGGTGAGACATCAATGTGCAGAACATTCTCCGCTGCCTTTTGTTTCATGTCAGCCGAAAATTATGACAGCTTCGTGTGGGCAATGAAGCAGTTTAGTGCATTGTTTGCTGACCCTCGGCAATTTCCCAAGCTTATTGTGACTGACTTCGATGGTGCTCTCGTGAGAGCTATTGGTGATGTGTTTCATACGTTGACACATCACCTCTATCAGTTTCATATCAAATGCAATGTCAGGGCAAGGTTTAAAAACTATTTCCGGGACATTGAAAAAAGTGGCAAAGTGATGAAAGCATGGATGGATGTCGTCCACTGCAAGAGCATAAATGAGTATCAAGCATATCACAATGCATTTGCCAATGTATGCAAGGAAGCCGGGCCCGGGTGTGGTGCATTGCAAGAGTATGTTAAGAGGACATGCCTCAATGACAACAGGGAAAAATTTGTGGATGCTTGGGTACACCGGCATATGCACCTTGGAAACACAACGACGAATAGGTAAAATTAAAAATACTAATTTATGAGACTTTAATAGACATACTTGTTTTAATTCAGACCTCTATTATTTATCCTTGTCTTGTAAAACAAGGTTGAGAATGCACATTCGACATTCAAGAGGATGTTGGCCGATAGCTTTGGAGATTTAGCCACATGTTTTGATACCATGCATAGTATGCTGACATGTCAGCATCGTGACATCGTGGACTTATTTCAGAAGAGCATTACAAGGGTTGATCATGTGATGAATATACCTTTCTACTCAGAGTTGCGCTATGTGGTTTCTCGATAAGCTTTGATTTTGATTCATAAAGAAGTGCAAAGTATTGGTGGTGATGGTTGTGACTGCCGAATCAGAACCACCCATGAATTACCCTACTGTTGCGAGCTTGCCGGTTACAATAAGATTGGACGGTGTATTCCTCTGAGTGCAGTTCATGTTCACTGGAAGAAGTTATCAATGTTTGATTGTGGACAAGTTGAACCAGAGAAAACAGAACACGATGAAGAGGTTGATCCAGATCCATTACCATTGTGGGAGGAATACTTGCAGATGTTCAACGTTGGGGACAAAGCTACAAAGAAACGACTTTGGCACAAGTTTCGCGAAGTTGTCCGGCCCGAAACCACCACAATGATACCACCTAGAGACAAGGTGAAGACAAAGGGTAGAAAGCCGAAGAAGGATAAGTCAACAAAACCTTGTCCTTCGCAATGGGAGCGTGTGGATTCGCAGGTAGATAATTTGTTTAATAGTATGGACAAACCGGAAACATCGAAGAAGAAGTCAAAGTCCAAGTCAAAGTCAAAGTCAAAGAAGTCTACAAATGTCCCACAATCTCAAGCATCTCAAACCTCAACTGCAAGAATTCCGACTCATGGGTTCTTGGCCCCAACGGCTCTACAAGAACATATCCAATCCATACATGATATTGGTGGTGATGGGAACTGTGGTTTCCGGGCCATATCTATGTATCTATTTGGAGATCAACATAGTTGGATGTCGGTGCGCCATGATTTGATCAATGAGATGATGGAGTATAAGGAGCTTTACATAGAGTTATTGGGCATCAAGAAATACAGCGAGTGCCTGGACAATTTGCATGTAAACAATGTTGGTGGAGTTTCAAAAGACAAGTGGTTGTCTCTACCGGATATGCGGTAAATTAAATTAAGAAAATCAAACAACAATAAAACAATAATATTTAAATATACCTGAAACATCGTCATGTATCCACCAAGCTGCCTCCCTCTGCTCTTGCATGTATCATCCAGCTTATCGTACAGGTGGGCCAAAGCACACGCACCCCACGCGTACTCGTGTATGGTATCCAGATGCTCAAGCGCCAATTTGTACTAGCATCCGATGATGGTCATGCCCTTATCTAAGAAGAGCGTGTTGCCGATGAGGTATAGCAGATAACATCGAGCAGCGAAATCCCATCTCTGCGCTGCAACGTGGTCCTCGTACCAATCTAAAAGGGTGATGAATTGTACTGCACCACCACGAGTCTTCTGCACCTCCGCTTCCGCCACTGCCGCTCGAACACCTAGAAAATCCCTCATAAGAATGGCACCTTCCTGCTTCCTAGGCTTGGTCCAGCGAATGAAGCTATCGGTGACTGGTATGTGCAACAACGATAACACGTCATCTAACGTGACTGTCACCTCTCTGACTGCCAAGTGGAAGGAGTGAGTCTCGAGGAACCATCTCTCCCAAATGAGGACAGCAGGCGCTTGTCCACCTGCTCGTACGAAACTCTCACCAGCGAGGCTAGTTCGGACTCCTGCACTATATCGCGAACCTGTTACGGGAGATCAGCAAGCAGAGGCATGACCCATCATCGTGACGTACATCTGCCAAAACACCACGCTCCTGAAAAATAAAAGAATAATCAAACATGATAAATAATTAGGAAATCAGGAAATATAAACGTAATTATAATAATATTAAATAATTAATAAAAATATTATTGTTTCTAATATTAAATACTTACTCTGCCTTGCCAAATCTCACGGACTACATGAGAAGCATACGACTGCAACAACGTCTGATCGTGTGGGTCAAGTATCTGGTACTGCCGATCCTGGGCCTCCTGATGGGCCTCCTCATGCTTCTCCTGACCCTCCTGCTGGGCCTGATCCTCCTGCTCATACTCCTCGGATGATGTCGAATCATCTTAGGATGATGTCTCCGCCGATAAATCAAAGGAAGAATCGGATAGTGGTGCCACAGCAACTGGCTCAACAACTACTTCTTCCGATGATTCGTCAGAAGAAGAATCAGATGCATCGTTAGAAGAAGAATCAGATGCCTGGTCTGCTGCTGGTGGTGGCGGTGTGGACTGCTATACTGCTAGTGGTGCAGACTGCTCTGCTGATGATGGTGGTGGTGGTGGTGGGTCGTCTGCTGATGGTGGTGTCGGTGGTCGTGTTGTGGACTGCTCTACTAGTGGTGATGACAGTGGTGTCGACTGCTCTAATGATGGTGGTGGTTGTGGCGCAGACTGGTCTGTTGATGGTGGTGGTGGTGATGGTGTAGACTCGTCTGCTGCTGATGGTGGTAGTGGTGGTGATGGTGGTGGTGGTGGTGGCGGTGGCTCGACTGCTGATGGTGGTGCTGGAGGTGCACACCCATGTATTGGTGGTGGTGGTGGAGGCAGAGGAGACTGTTGTGCTGACACCGGTCCTGATGTCGACTGAGCTGCCATTGGTGGTGGTGGTGGTGGCGCTGGGTGTGGATCTACTGCTGCCTGGGACGACGACTCCTCAAGCACTGCTGCCTTCTGCTTCCTATGCAAAGCGGTCGGTACCTCTCTTCCCGTGCGAGTAGCATCCGGTGGCTGTATCCCAAGGTGAGCGGGATGAACTGTATGCGATGGTGCACTCCTAATAGTGTTCTTCGTCCTCACCATACCTGAAAAACAATTACAAAATTATTTATCAAAATAATTTCAATATAAACGATTATAGTATACAAAATAATCAAAATAAATATTCAAAACTATAATTACTATAAAAATAAACATTCTATTTTATTATCAATTACTAAGAAACACATATATAATAACCTATACAGCAAACTAAATAATTAATCTACATTATAAATTAATAACAAACACATATATAATAAACCACTAATAGAAAATTAATAGTAATTAAATCAATTCATTTAATACTAATCTAATAATTACCGTAATACAACAATATAAATAATAATAATTATAATATTATTAATAATAATAATATTACTTCAAATTTAAATACTAATTAAGAATAAAACGAATACGAATACTACTAATTTAAATGAATTATTTTTAATAATCCTATTAAATAGATCGTAATTACTAATAGAAATTAGACAATTAAAATACGAATTTACTACAAAAATATTCTATTAAACCACTAATATTAGGCATAATACTAATTTATAATCGAATAATAAAAATAATAAAAACAAAAAATAAATTTAATAATAAAAATATTACTAAAAAAAAGACTGATTACTACTTCCGCCTTTACAAAATCGGAAATACTTCCGCCTTTAAAAAATCGGAAATACTTCCGCCTTCAATGTGGCAAAAATTTGCCGCCTTACATTAGTCGGTAGTCTTTCTGCCTTCAACAAATCGACACTATCTATAACAGTGAGACCACAACAGAAAATCAAAACAACATCATCATGCAACAACCCACAACAATACAATGTAACCCTATAACAACTATCAATAAAGGAGCATGGGAGAGAATGAAAAGAGAAACCACTTACTTGATATAGAAACCGAGTGAGAAACCGAGAATGGAACCCGAAACCGAGAGAGAAGCCTAAACCGAGTGAGGAAGCCAATAACAGAGAGAAGAGAGAGGAGATTGAGAGGGAGTTGAGTGAGAGGGGAGAGATTGAGAGTGATGGGAGTGAGAGGGAGTAAAAATGGTTTTGAATTGAGAGAGGGAGTTAAGGGGGAGGGAGACGTTTCGGTTTTGAAGGAAGGGAATGGGAGAGTTCATGAAGGGGCAGTTTGGGAATTTAACAATTTTATAACTTCTTCTGCTTCTCAAAAGGAGAAAATTCAAAATTACTACCGACTTTATCAAAGCGGAATTTTTCTGCCTTTTTGAAATCGAAACAATTATTCAAGAGTAATAGATTATGAACCCCCCTTATTATCCCCAAACCCCAACTTTGCACTGTAAAAGACAAAAATACCCTTGAATATTTCTATTATTCCTCCCACCTCCTCATCTTCCCTTTTTGCTCGCTTCTGTTTCCCTGAGCTGCGCCTTCCACTCCCTCTACTTCGATTCTTCTCTCTCGTCGGCACTACTATTGTTCTCTCTCGAAACCCAATTTCTTCTCCACCTTCGTGTTTGTGTTTGTGTTCGTTTTCCTCTTCATTTTCGTGTTACTGTTCGTGCTTGTATTTGCAATTATAGGTCAGTATCAAGTTTCAAATTCCTTCTGCATGTGAAATTTCGCAACTTATTGTGAAACTTACTGAGCATCTTAGATTGAAAACTGAAGGGCATGGTGGTGGTTCCTACTTTGGCTAATATTGCAGGAAATTGAATTTATTAAGGAAGGGAGCTTGAGTCTTGAAGAGCTTGATGCTTTTGTCTCTGTTTTACAATTAGTTGGTAACAAGATGGGACAAAGAAACACCATGGAAAGAAAGCCAAGGTCCAAGGGAAGAGAACGAACAGGTGCTATCTGAAGATAAATCTATTCCAAAACAAGTTTAAAATTCCAAGATCCATATCTCGGAAAATTTATAAAAATTCTGAGATCCATCTCTCGGAAATGTATTATATGTATATTAACTATTTTTTCGAGACCTCGGTGTCGGAAGATAAGCATAAATTCCGAGAATCCCGAGTCGGAAAATGGGTTTCCACCACTGGGGTTTGGGGATATAAAAATGAGGTTTGTATTCTAGTAATTTTTAATTAGGGGATTATAGTAATTTCATGTGTAAAGTTGAGGTTTGGGGATATAATGGGGGGTTCATAATCTATTGCTCATTATTCAAATTGTTCCCGCCTAGTTAAAATCAGAAAGTGACTTCCGCCCTGTGTAAGTCGGTCAAATAAGGGCAAGTTCGTCCACAATAAACCAAATGGGGGCCAAAGAGTAATGAAGGGGGTTCAAAAAGAAAAGTCTATATTTTTTGATACATCGTCTACTTTATATTGTTGCTACTATTACCAATCAATTATCAAGCTATTATGGTAATCCTTCACCGTCCACTTCTACTTTGGTCTTCTTCTCCCCTTTTACTTGTTTTCTTTTATTTCCTCTCTTCTCTAAGTGTGCTAGCGGTAGAAGGGGAGGGTGATTTTATCCTCTCTCCCCTTCCTTTTGGAGGTGTGCGGGTTTCTCTCTCCCAGTTATATATGGGTTAAATAATCTTGCCTTTGTGCAAGTGGTGTGGTTTTCTTCTCCCAGTTTCATATGGGTTTTTGTTTTGAGTGTGGGAAGGCATCTATATAGTGTTTGTTTGTCCAGATTTGATGTCCTTCTTATTTTCTCAAATAACTAGAAGGCTGATATTCGGGACAGATCTTCCCTTCCAGATTTCTGTTTTATCTTCTGTCCAGTGGCTCTACCTCCACATATCTGAGATTCTTTGTCGCTGAAATGTGCTTACTTCCGACATCGATGAGATAATTATCTTGGAAACAAAGGCTGTCAAATATTTTGTTAGAGTTCGAAGCTGGATGTTGATGATGATTCATGTCCAAAGGGAGTTTGCTGTTATTGCTGAGTATCTAGTCTTAACAATCTTTATCGTATGGAAAATATGTGCTTTGTTGCTGTAATGTTGGATCTATTTGTATTATTCTATGTTATGGAATGAATTACATATTTTTCCTTTAAAAAAATATCAAGCTATTACTCATCACGATAACAGTGTTCCTTAATCGGGATTTCTAAGAGTTCATCCACATCTACTAGTACTTGTTCTGTTTTGTGGATTATCACATGGCATGCTAATTTCTTCCCAATTTTCAAATTTATTTCCTTTGCACACTGAAATGCAGTAGTCACAAATGAATCTGACAATGACACGGAAATCTACATTGTTTTTTGAATCAGCTTTGTGTATTTAAGTTAATAAAAAATGTTCCAGACCTATTTTTATTTTTAATCAGCTTTGTGTATTTAAGTTAATAAAAAATGTTCCACACCTATCTTTATTTTATTTTCTAAAATAAACAAGTATAGGATTTTGATATTGGATTTAGATATCATGTAATATTGTTGTTTAAGTTATAGGGACAATGCAAATGAGTGCTTTAAATAAATTGGTTAAAAATTTACTCCTTCGTTATCATATTTTTAGCTAATAGTCTTAAACTCCGTGCGATGCACGTGGTAATTATAAAATATTTACTATAAAAAATATAAATGCATGAAAACCTGCAAATAAATTTATAATAAGATAACAGGGTTTGAAAATTATAGTATTGAAACATACTTACCATCATTGTATAAATTGTTGAAATTTTGGACATATCAAATAATCTAAAGATAGAAAGTTTCTATAAATTACAATTTTTTTCACAAATGATGAATATAAATTATTGAATAAAAATAAAGGTAACTTATATGTATTCAGAAATAACAAATCATGTGGAACCAAAAAAAAAATTGTGCAATAATTCTTTCCAATTTGTCTTAACACACATCCATAAGCTACGTCAACACAAATTAATAAACACAAAGATTAAATAAAAGAAAACATTGTATTTCCTTTTACATGACAGTACACTATAATATCAATTTTTAAAAAAATTAACTTTCCATATGTACTAAAGAAATTCTAACAAAATTCCCTGTATTCAAATCATTTTTGGCTGGAGAAGAATTTTTTTTTGGTCTTTTATATTTGTCTATGGTAATGTAAGACAAAAAACACAAATAACAATTTCACATTATATATTACCATAAAATAGATCAGTCCCATGATTAACACACAAATATTTTACATTGCCATTTTTGGTGATGCACTCAAAAAGATGTGGTTTCCACTATGTTTAATGTAACATCCTAAATTTAATATCCAATTTAATTAGAATAATTCTGATTAAAGATAATGGAAATCATAGAAATAGGTTGAGACTTAGTAAGAGGGAAAAACATGTTAGAATTAGGGGAACCTTTGCAAAGAGTACTAGAGTTCAAGCATAGCTGATCAGGCCTCCATCCGACCAAAATGTATCTGAGCCGACCAACTAGCATGACACTAAGCCAAACCTCTGACAACACCAAGACATCTCAGCTTTTCGTGCCGAGCATTTCACCATTCAAACTTGCGCATCGCTGCACGCGCCAGATGTACTAACGTCTCTGTCAACCACGTCAATCCCTTTCAAATCACTGTTGTCCCTTTCAAGTCACTATTGGTGGCTTCCTCATGAAGCCAATGAATCCTAGCCGCATGTTCCCAAGCTTCTCATAGAAGCCTCCAATCAGAACCACACATCTTTTACTAAAGGAGAATAAAAGCCAAAATCCACAAGCAACACATCAATAATTCTCTTCTTTCTCTTCTACGTCTTCTTCGTTTCTCTCAATAGGCAAAACCACCTTTTTCTCACCTCACGTACAGGATCCACTCTCCCTAACAATAATCACCGAACCTCAAACACTTCCAAGAATTAAGAGCATTCCTTCCATTTCCTCTTGAGCTTCAAGTTTCTCTTCGACATTTCTGAAGCTCAGTCAAGGCGTCACCGGAAAACTAAAGGGGACCACGGTTTAAAGAACTCGTACGCGGGGATCAAGCTCAAACTCTCAGTATCTTCTTATCTCTCACGGTTTCGAGGTAAGGAGTATGAGTGTTACCTTAGCTTAGGTTTGGGTTCCTAGTGTGTTCATAACGGGTGCTAAGAGTAGGTGTTATTCTAGGATACAGGATATAGATTAAAACTTAGAGAAAGAATGAAAGAACCCATGAATATGTGTATGTTAGTCAAGTAGGAAAATCTGAATGTTTGTTAAGCATGATTAAATATGTGTGAAATATGATGACTGTTGGTGCATATCTAATATTGTGGGAATAATACGTTAGCCGATCTTAAGTGGCCGAGATGGGGGAAATATGTAAAAATATGGATAACACACTTAATGTGGTGCAATAACCAAAGAACAACTACGAAAACAGAAAAGACGAGTAAATTGGCGAAAAGAGAAATGAGCCGAGAGAAACCTCAGAGTGAATGAAAATGAATGAAAATGAACGAAGTGAACTTGCGGGTCGGCCAGGTCTTGAAAGGCATTTGTCCAGGTGGTGTAAGTCGCGCATGTGTGTTGTGTGCAACCGCAAGGGGGACTGTTTGCTTAGACCGTGAACTTGGTGTTCGGCCAGGTCTTGTTAGTCATTTGTCTGGGTGGTGTAAGCCGCGCATGTGTGTTGCGTGCAACCACAAGGGGGACTGTTTGCTTAGACCGAGAACCTGTGGTGTGAATCAGGTCTTGTAAGTCATTTGTCCGGATGTAGTAAGTCACGCATGTCTGTTGCGTGCATCGCAAGGGGTACTGTTTGCCTAGACCACGCTTGGTGCGCTATAAGACGCATGGAGGGTCATGGGCAATGATGGACACACGTTTTATCTAAAAGATATGTGAAAATGAAACAAAAAGTGGGAACGGTCGGAATTGGACGAATAAAAGTAGATGACAAATGATAAGGGAGAAAATAAGTAAGAGCCGAGCAAAATGATATCAATATTGGTATAACCGATTAAAATAATGATGTTTGTGCATGATGCATGTTGAACCAAGTATTATGAATATGTGTATATTTGTCTAGCTGTGTTTGACTTGATAGGCCGGTATGTCATGTTAGAAACTGCTTACTTAAGTTCTGTGTAATGCTCACCTCCTTACCATTTTTCACGTACCGAGTCCAAGCAAGCACAATCCCCGACCAAGTAGGTTCACTCTCCCTCACAGGGAGAGTAGTTTTATTTAGTCGGACACTGGTCCATGTTCTCGGACCTCTGATGCTTTGTGTAATTCTGTTTATGAAAAAAAGAATGTTTCTAGACTCTACTGTTTCGCACTTCTGTGCTGTATGTGAACATATATTTTGGTTGGCCTTTTGAAAGATATTAATGCAAATGAAATTATATTGCTATCCAAAGAAAAATTTTCAGGTCCTAAAATTAATTAAGGGTAGAATTTATTTAGGATGTTACATTTAAAGTAGACATACTCCCCACAGATTTTACTCTACTACAATATGCAATACACAATCAAAATATTATATTATATTTCTCTTCAGACCATCGGCTTTTGTCTTCCATATTTATATTACTTGACAGGTTTTGTCCAAAACATCCTTCATAATAAATTCCTGAAATTAAAAGGTTTTTTTTTATAATTAGTTAGATATAGATATAATAAAATAGAATTACATACCAGATATAGCATTATAAAAGTAATTAAGTCACTGCATTTTCATCTTGAAATAAAATATTGGTTAACCTTTAACCATCAGATTTGATACGCAGAATTCCCTTTGAAATTGATAGTTGTGGAGTTTGGAATTCAGCCAGACCAATAAGTTCATCCAAATCTTCCTCATTAAGTTGCTTTTGTTTCCTCCTTGATGAAGTGTCAGGTGTGGCTTATTCAATCAGAGAACAATCCTTTGCAACTAAATTACTTGCCTACAAAATGACCACAACATAAAGTATGATATTAAATATTTAAATATTTAACATTTATTTTTTTAAAACAAAATTAATGCCTTTTTAAACATTTGCCTCACATGTTCATATGAAATATCAAGAAGATAAGTGTTTGCATTAATTGATCCAGATACATGCATGTTATCATCTGCTGCATATATATCCCTTTGAATCAAATTCTGCATACAATAATTGCTTCAGTTGCTCAAAAGATACTTTCAAATAAAACATGAAATATATTTAATAAATATAAATTATGACATAATAAACTACTACTAATAGTAAATTATAGCATAAAAGTGTATCCTTTACATCATCCTTGGCAACTTGTTGGCGAAAGTCATTCAAGTGTTCCTCAAATTCTGACATGAAAAGAATGTCATAGTTGTCTCTGTCCATTTCAATATTGAATCTTTCATAAACCTCCACCAGAAAGACAAATTCTTTGTTCATAAGTTGATATAAATCCTCAAGATAACCAAATTCATCACCGGCCTACATTTATTTATGTGTATGATGAATTAGCTATTGCAAAACGTTTTCAGATTAGAATAACAAATATTTGGAAACACAAAAATTTATTAATTTTAACATACATTGACCAACTCTTCACGTTGTTGTATAGTTGTTTTTTTGAAGTATCTAAATGCTTCTTTGTCAAAAAGAACAAAGCAAGCATTTCCTGTTCGATCGATCACCCTCAATTGCACCTTGTACCTAAGATAATTTAAGTGTGGCATTAGAAAAATCTAATCACTCTACAGTAACAATAGTACATCATAATGTAATTTACTATGTAAAATTAGAAGTTAAAAGAACTTTGGAATTCAAAATTACCTTGGAATTATCAGCTTTTGGTGTTTCAACACATTTTGGACAGTGGTGCATTTCCACCCCATTTTGCACAATTGTTCTAACAGCCTTGCTACATTTGGAACATGCATTGTGTAAGATCCATGAAGAATGTTTTGATAAATGCCAAAAGGTTTTGAACAAGCTACAAATGTGTTGATCAAGTTCAAGCTCAACAAGCAACAACAAACATCAAGTGATGAAGAGAGAGCCAACTCATGAAGACTTAGTTTGGTAGTTTGTGTTTTAATGTTTTATCTTTTGCCTCACAAGTCTTTTAGTTTATGAGTTTGGGTAGAGTTTATTAGAGGGTAGTGAATCTCTTTTGATTGCATGATTATATCATATTTTGAGTATTCACTTTGCTTAAAATCAATATGTGGCTTAAAGGTTTGAAAGAAAAGGTTTAGATTTTGAGAAAACAAGTTTTTAAGTGTTTTTTGAACTGACTACTCGATTAGCCACTTGATTACTCGAGTAGAATTTTGCAGTCTTGCGCAAATACTCGATTAAGGGGCTGATTACTCGATTAGATTTTTGAAGCTTTGCGTAAATACTCGATTAAGGCTCAGATTACTCGAGTAGTGAACACTTATTACACTTGTTACTCGAGTAGTAACTTTGTTACTCGAGTAACACGAGCTGTTACTGTTTTTAAATGAGTTTTTCACTTCTCAAAAGCATTTCTAACCATTCCTAACTTTTGGGTATTCTATATAAACCTATTTCTAACCTTTGTGAATCATTATTACAATTACCTATCATTTTTATATCAATTTTACAAAGAATCAAAGCCACTCTATTCTCTCTCACTTTCTCAAGATCAAAGTTTTCATTTTTACATTCTTTGATCAAGAACCTTGAATCTCTCATGTTGATCTTTTCATAGCTTTTGAAAGAGATTCATAGGATTGTTATTTTGTTTTCATTTGAGTTGTAATCTTTGCAAGAGGCAATCTATCTACAACAATTGGAAGTCTTGGTTGTGAATCAAGCAAAGTTATATTGGAAGCCTTGGTGTGACATTTCATCAAGCACTTGGAAGCCTTGTTGTGTTAACAAGCAATTGGAAGTATTTTAGTGAAGCAAACATTGGAAGTCTTGTTGAGGGGATTTGACAAGCAAGAGAAGAGGTTAGATTAGATATCAATAGGGTTACAAGGCAAGGGTGTGGTATCTCTTGTAGGCTAGCAAGAAAGGAGTCTTGTGAGGCACTTACTTGTAATTTGAGAAACTCTAATTCCTCATAGTGAAGAATCTCTCTTGGTTGAAGAGGGGACTGAAGTAGCTTTCAAGTGGATGAAAGTGAACCAGGATAAATCACTGTGTCGTATCTCTAAACTCTCTACTCTTTACAATTCTTGTTATTAATTGTGTTCTTGATTGAAAACCTAGAAAAAGTGATTTTCATAATTGATTGAATTGAATCTTAATTGTGCAAAATTGATAAAGGGAAAAATCATTTTCATAACCTAGGTAATCAATAAGAATATAGGTGTTAATTGTTTCCGCTGAATCTCTGGTTATACTTGTTAATTGATTGATTTTCGTATTTGATTGAAAAGTGATTTTTCATTGAACAGAGGCATTAATCGATTAGTTCATGTCATTAATCGATTAAGGCTAAAGAATTTTCAAGAAAATCATTTGTTTTAATTGTTTTGATTTGTTTCTTGCGAAAATCTTTCAAGGTTTCTCTAACACCTATTCAACCCCACCTTGCGAAAATCATTTGGTTCAGCCAATTTCTAACAGATTAAAATATTTCCTTTTAAAAAAAAGACATAAACAACTACACAACCAAACCTTTCTTTTTGGAGCATGGAAGTTTGACAACATTTGTCAAATCTCTCAACACATTGCACACTCTTTTTACACTTCCAGCCGTGACTGATTAAGATACAGCAAAAAATTATTCCATTATTACCAACAATAAAAATAAACAAAAGTACTTTCACCAACATTACATATTACACGTTTTACTTACCTCTGAAATCAATATTCCTTGAAAGTTGAGTTTTAATCTCATTCTCATCTGCATAATGAGAACACAACAATTCCCTCTTCCCCATTACAACGGCTTTCTCAGCCTCAGAAAGGCTCACCAACGAATCTAAATGTACATTACAAAAATGGATCAAATGACGAACATAACAAAACTATTATGTTAACCACAAAATTAATCGATATTACTTAGAATATACACGGCTTACATACCCATGGAATCATTATTAATCGAAGATTGAGTTTTTACTTCATTCTCATTCTCAACTGCAAATTTAGAAAACAAACCCCTCCTCTTCGACAGTACATCCATATTCTCAGCTTCATGGGAGCTCATGAGAGAAGCTTCATGCATATTGGAAAATGGGTCAGAGGACAAATAACATAACAACAATGTCAACCATAAAAAACCATTTCTAAACCTAACAAAACCTAACATAGCAGGAAAGAGAGAGAAGGAAAGAGAGAGAAAGCCAAGAGAGTTGTGGATTATACATTACCTTCAAAACCTAACAACAACGGCTACCGGAGAGAAGGAAAGAGAGAGATAGCCAAGAGAGTTGTGTCCACAGCATGCAAAACTGGTTGAGATTTGCAAATCTTCCAAGGAAAGCTTCTTCACCCAGGCAGTCCTCTCACGGGTCTGGCCAAGCATTTCGTGAGGAGAAAAAAGTCCCACGTGCCACACATAATCCAATCGAGCACAGTACCTCATCTCCCAATGCACTGTGCCAATTTCGATTTCGGTGCTGTTCATACGTGACACATTCACAACATTTGGGCACTGTTTCAATTAGCTGATTTAAACTGTAGCTCAAACAGTAGAGTATAATCTTCTTTTTTAATGATATTTAGATATATATAGATTAAGAAATAAGTAAAGGATATTGTTAACCAGTGACCTAAGAGCATTAGTTAAGAAATCCATTAAGAGAAAACTTGCATTGGAAATATAAGCCCATTAGTTCTCAATATTTTAAATTTAGTATTTTCGAAGATAAAACTATATCTTTTGCTCTCTCAATCAATGTTTTAAGGGCACTCTTTAGCATTTTCATAAGTAATTCATGTAAGAATTTGATAAATTTTGATTAAATTGCCCCTTTTAATAATTGGAAATAGAGTATTAATAAATATATGAAGATTATTATATTGAAAAGAGATAAAGAAATGAGTGGTGAAAAAAAAGGATATGATAAATAAAAATATATTTGGAAAAATGAGTATTGAGTTTTTAAAAGTACATAACATATGAGACAAGGTAAAATGACTAAAAATACATAACTTGTGAGATAGATGGAGTACTATATAAATAAAAGCCTTGTTAACGAATGTCTTAAGGACACAGGTTTAAGAAGATAAAATAAGTAAGTGAATATTGAAAACACAAACCCAACCTTTATTGAAATATTAAATGCGTCATTTTTCAAAACAAAATTATTTGTTTTAATTATTTAACAAGTATCCTTAAGGCTTAGGAGTAACTCAAATGGTCATATACCAAGTCTTAATGTTAGAGTTGGAGATTTCGGGTTCGATCCTGGACATCACCATTTAATGATTTTAATGGCCTTTGGAACTTTTGGAGGAAGCTACGAAATGTTCCCTCTCTCCCTCCCACATGATTTCCTACCTTGAATTTTCATACCAAGTTATTTACAACAAAACGTTTGGGCCTAGACTTGACAGTTTTATAACATGATTTGCTAAGCCATTTTGGATTGTCCAGTGTCAGAAATGTAAAAATTCGCACTTTCGACATCATTGAATCAGTCGGAACATATTTTCGACATAGGTGAGTCGGATAGGTATTGTTTTTTTTTGTTTCCGACACCCTGAAGTCGGAAACTATTTGATGCTTAAGGTATTTTAGTCTTTTTCTAAAAAATAATGAGGGCAAAAAATTGAATTGTGGGGTCAAAAATTAAAACTCTTTAAAACAAGCTTGGTTTGGGCTAAGTTAATGTAAGTTGGGCTTATCCTAACATGGGCCAGACCCAGTATTTGCCCAGCCCGTGACCCATTCCGAGAAGAAGTGTTGCTGACATATATATAGCGTGAAGGGAAATTAGAAGCCCACACCAATTGTGTTCGTCTCCATAAGCTGCCGCAGCTGCAGAACCTCGAAACCCTAGTGATAGTGTTGTCTGCGATCTGCAAGCACCATGGTTTGTTGAATCTCGAATCTATTGTTATTCCTTTCATTCGTTTTCTGTTTCCTTCTCTTACACTGTTTTTCTATTGAATCGAATCTCGCAGACTTTCAAGCGTAGGAATGGTGGACGCAACAAACATGGCCGTGGTCACGTCAAGTTCATTCGCTGCTCCAACTGCGGCAAATGCTGCCCCAAGGTATAATGCTAAATGAACATCATTGTGTAATTGAAGATTTAATTGTATTTATTTAATTGCTTATCTAAAATGGTGAACATATGGTGTTTGATGAAATGCCTGAATGAATTGCTGTGTTGTATATTTTTTATTTGCTTAGGCATTTTTCTTCAAATTTTCATTTATCGTTGTTGGGCACTGGTGCTTTGATTTCATTTATCTAATTGTAGCGTCTGAGGGAATCTGTCTCTAGCTTGGAATGTGATTAGAAGATCAAATCCATTGAGGGTGTAATTTTGTGATTTGGTGTTTCTAGAGATGGTTGGGTTTTAGCTTTATTCTCTGATTGTCTAATTTTATGATTGCATCATACAAATTTTCTGGATTATGGGTAAATTACTGTGTTGCTAAATACTGTTTGTCACTTACAGTTTTGGATTGTTGTTACATTTCTTCTGTTTGTGACTTTTTTTTGTTGAAAAACTACCTTCTATTTATTCATTTTTTTAGTGGATTTTGTGAGTCTGTAATATAGATTTGGTTTTTTGACGCTGGGTTTGCAATCTCCATTGAAGGATAAATCGATCAAGCGATTTGTCGTCAGAAACATTGTTGAGCAAGCTGCAGTTAGAGATGTTCAGGAGGCTTGTGTCTATGAGCGTAATTTTCTTTTAACATCACTGTTATTTTGTTTAACTTTCTTCTGTGAAATGGAAATTATTAATATTAATTATTATTAATATTAAATAGGTGTTTGTTTTTTGCAGAATACACTCTTCCAAAGCTGTATGTGAAGATGCAGTACTGTGTTTCTTGTGCTATCCACTCTCATGTCGTGAGGGTTCGTTCTCGCACTGACAGGAGGAAGCGCGAGCCACCACAGCGCTTCATCAGGCGCAGGGTAAGTCAATTTATTTAGCCTTTTATGATTTTTTTTTTCATTTCCTTTGTGTTATGTGAATGTGATTGGGTTTTTTTTAATAATTTTTTTTGTGCTGCCTTTGTTCTCATTCAAGTTTGTTATTAACATGAAAGGCATCTATTTATATCCTCTAAACCGCCTAGCTTAGGAAACCGCCTACATTTGGAAACGACTAAACTACTTGAACTGAACATTACTGAAACATCTCAGACAAATGAATATGAAGAAATACTATTAGGACCCTTATCTAATTAATTTTCTGTCTATTTCACTCATATTTGACCCTTATTATTGAGTGTGTGCATTTAAAGTGTTAAACTTTGTTTTTTATTCTTTTAAATTTTGATGTAAATAGCATATTATTTTACAAACTGTACTTTTTGTGGCGCTGTTGATTGTAGTCATCACTTGAGAATGCGAATGTAACGGTCTGTTACCAAATGTAGTGACCATTTTACTTTGCCAAAGCCAAACACTTGTTTTTATTGTTTTGAAAAACCAAGCAAAAAGTTCATATTACAACGAGTTTGATTTAACTGCTATTGTGGCAAGGCTACATGTACCAAGATAAGGGTGGTAATGAAAAACCAGTACCCTTTGATCTTGAATTTGCCATAGCGGCTGTAGCCAAATCAATTAGATTATAGAAGCTATCTGGCCGGTTGTTGTGAGACCCATTGGGTCTCTGTCAACATATCTGCTTACCGAGCTTCTCACATTTTTTTTCCTCTTCCGAAGTTAAAAGATACTCACTCTTAAGTGTATAGATGGAAGCGATTTAATGTTTGAGAATGGGCAGTATTTATATTTGTATATATTTTCGATTCCCTGCATAGCAATGGTTGATCAGTTCAGTAATTTCCTGTTTCCTTTTTTTTAGTAATTGCTGCTGGTTTTTTATGAATATTTGGTTTTGTTTTCTAGGATGATGCACCAAGGCCTGGCCAGCCTGGTCAAGCACCTCGTCCTGCTGGAGTAGGCGCCCCTGCCCGTGCCTAAAAAGCATATTCCAAGAGTTTAGTTCTTGATGGGTTAATTCTGTGATAGACATAAACACCCTATGCTGCTTGATTTTGGAACTTTCAGTTTTTTTAGGGATATTATCATGTTCTCTTATAATTTTCCCCTTTTGTTCTTGACTAATACCTTTTCAAATGTTATAATTTGGTGATTTTGATGAGACTGCATGCAACATTGTTGTGAACTTGTTTATTTTTTCCAACTCCGTGTTCCAATAGATAAGTACTTTCCTTTGATCTAACATTTGGAGCTACACGAGATCCCGAGTCCTTGAACCATTTAGTATGAGGCCAGCCAACATGTAATAAAAATGTGAACCAAATTCATCGGAATCAATTGATGCTTTAGTGAGTAAAGTTACCTCTGTTTTTGTTGCCTCTTAGAGGGGGTCCTTGGTGTTTAAGTGCTTAAAATTCATTGGTCTTTACTACTGAGCTAGAATTCTTCCTGATCACATTCTGGTGTCTGCAACTGCAACTGCAACAATCCAACGTTTGACACATTTTTGGAAAGAAGACGAGTCTTTAGGACTATCAATGCTGGCGAGAAATTAATGTCACAATCGGACGTGCTTTGGGAATTCGAGTCTACTAATCACTTGCGAGTAGTTGCAGTTCAGTGTATTTTTTCATGTAAATGCATTGTTGGAAGACACCTGCTGAGAACTTTAGGCTGTCGAACGAGAACGATAGAGAATATTCAAAGATTCGGCTCTTATAAAAGAACTAAGTTTTTTTTTGCTTACCCTGTTGAACAACACCAAGCTGGAAATGAATAATAGACCTTTGTTTTTTGGCCCCATCTTTTACTCTTGGCTCCCATTCGTGTTTATTATGGACGAAGCTGCCCTTATTTTATCGACTTTAACAAGGTGGAAAATCATTTCTGATTTAAACAAGGCGAAAACAAATAATATATTTTCGCTTACAAACAGGTGGAAACAAACTTATAGATTTTTCTGACTTATACTAGTCGGAAATATGTTTTACAGATTTTTCCGACTATCAGCAGTCGGAAACTCAATTGCTATGTGCAAAAGACCTGGCAAAAAAAAAATGGTGCTAATGTTAATAAATCATTGTTGGATAACACATTAATTTGACGCTTAAAAAATCATATGATCAAAGTTTCAAACAGAACAGAAAAGAGACAGAGAGAACGAGAATATAGTGCAAGCACGAAATAACGATTGGAATTATAGGAACAATGATTTTTCCGACTGCTGTAGTCGGAATAATCTATGAAATATATTTCCGACTAGTATAAGTCGGAAAAATGTATAAGTTTGTTTCCAACTTGTAAAAATCGAATAATTTCGTCTTTTTGTAAGCGAAAATATATTAATATTTGTTTTCTCCTTGTTTAAATCGGAAATGTAAGGGCACCTTCGTCCATAACAAACACGAATGGGGCCAAGAGTAAAAAGTGGGGGCCAAAAAGCAAAAGTCAAGAAATAAAACATTGTCAACAGAAGTATACGATTACAGGTAGTATCGACAAATCATTTGGACTAAAATCAAAATTTCGAAAAATAGAGAGACCAAAAAAAAAAAAAAAAAGTATAAAGACAAAAACTAAATCTCGCCGTATTTCCTAGGACCAAAAACATATTTAAGCCTAAAATATATTATCTTTCCTTGACCTTAGACAAAAAATCTTATTTAAGCTATAAATAAAGTTAATTTAATTTGTAATAGTTGTTATAATGCTTGACATGTTACATTACAGGTAGCATCTAAGACGTGCTAAGCTCAAGTCTCTTTCCTTTCTGGCTCCTTGCTGTTACAAGGATATGTAACATAAGCCAACCTTTTCATTTCCAAAATTGTAGAGATCCTTATTAAGCCTAAGACCGGGTCTCTAGGATTTCTTGTTTCTGTCTAACAACCAACCAAACATAACAAAACAAAATAACAAAACCAATTAAAAAACATAAACAACAAAATAGGGAAACAATTTAGTTTGAAAAGGAGGAAAATTGAAAGCCAACTATAGCAATATCTGTTTTTCAATAAAACAGTTGACTTAAGCTTTCAACATTCTTTTTTTCCTGCAATTTCCTATCTCGAGCATCTCATTTGGTTTCCTCTTTGCAATTTCAAAAGAGACTAATAGAGCATAAAAAGAAATACAGTCTTCCCTTGCAGCCTCACCAGGAGGAGGCTTTATAGAATTATCTCCTGGAACTTGTTACCCCTGCAGCAACACCTTCTTAAAATTTCAATCATTATATCATATCATACATTTTGGATTCTAAGGTGTTGTTGTGTTTCAATTTTTAATTAGAAGTCACTCTTGAATTTTGTTATATCATAGGAAATAGTGGTCATATACATCATTATATCATATCATATACTATACAAAATTAACAATTAAATTTGTGTAACATAATAAGAAAAAATGGGAGACATTTCACCAGAGAGGAAATCAGGTTGTGGCTTAATATCAGCAATGTTCAGGAGAAGAACTTTATGGCCAGGGAGATCAATCTCTTCTTGCTCTTCTCCGACAAGTTCCGGTAATGGCGGCGAATTCGCGAAGCCATCAAACGCCCACGATTCAAAAAGGCGCAGAGGCAGCTCCGACATTAGTGCAGATTCAGTTGTAACAACATCATCTGATGCCTCAATGCCGAAAAAAAATCCTTCATCCAATTTTATTGTCACACAATCCCCTTCTTTAGCCAACCAACAATTGCCACCAGCAGCACATGTTGCACAACAAAGGAAACAACAACCAAATGAAACAACAATGTCAGTGCAAGGTTCTCGAGGTGTAGCAAAAGTGGCGCCGACTCAACAAGGTCAAGGCTATGTCAACCAAGGAAGAAAGGTGCCAAGAGAAGCAATTGGAATTTCTGGTGAGCTTGATAGCATGCTTGCTGATCATCAAAAGTATAAGGGAAGCAGCAACCTTGTTAGAGCTTCTTCTAGCAATATGATGCTATATGGTAATTTAGGTAACCTTAGACAAGGTGGACAAAATACTAGTTCTCACAATGCAATGGAAAATTATAACAATGCTTCTAATGGAGGAGGGTACACAAGTAATAAGAATACTGTGGAAAATGTGGGATATAGGAGTAAAGAAGCTGTTAAACCAAGCAACGAACAACCAGGTTCATTTTGCAGGGCTTTGTCTACTAGAATGGATCCTGAGCAATTGAAGATAATGGGCAATGAGGATTATAAGAATGGAAGGTTTGCAGAGGCATTGTCTCTTTATGATGCAGCTATTGCAATTGATCCTAACAAGGCATCTTACAGGAGCAATAGGAGTGCAGCCTTAACTGCTCTTGGTAGACTTTTGGAGGCTGTGTTTGAATGCAGAGAAGCTATTCGAATTGACTCTCATTACCATAGAGCACATCATCGATTGGGAAATTTGTACTTTAGGTATGTACTTTTATTTGAGTAGTGCTATTCACATATATTTATACTCACATCATCTACTCATAGATTTTGATGCCTCACAAAGATGTGAGCTTTCGTAACATAGATAGTTAGAAATGGTTGCGGTACTGGTATTCAATGGCTTTGATTTTTTCATTTTTGTCTATTCATTTTTGGATAATTTTTTCAAACTTTTTCCATATCAATGTATCTGGATCGTGTCATGTCGAATCTGTGTTCATCCTTATCAATATATGCGGTTCCTAGATCTGGTATTTCATGATTATGTGCACTAAGCATTATGCCTTTGATTTCATCAGAAACTATTTAGTTGGACCAACTCAATTGATTGCATGATATGTATCTTCCAACTTGCATATGTTTTGTTACTCTCACATGTTTCTTTGTTGTTGCTATTACTTATCGTCAATCATTGCTTCTATTGTTTTTTATGTTGATTTTTCTTGTATGAAAGGAATGAGGGAGCTTAATAGAATAACAGATTTGAAATAATCAGTTAAGTGAAACAGCATATAAGTGGACTTGACACCACATCTTGACTAAAAATCTTAAGCCAATAAGTCTTACCACTTATATACACTTTAAGTTATCCATTATCTTACAATGTAGGAATTTGTGTGTAAAACAAATCCTAACACTGCACTTATTGTTACAGATTAGGAGAAGTAGATAGCGCCTTGTATCATTATAAGCAAGCAGGACCAGAGGCTGATCCAGAAGAGATTGCTAAAGTTAAGAATCTTCAGGTTCATTTACAAAAGTGCACTGAGGCTCGCAGATTAGGAGATTGGAACACACTGATCACAGTGACCAACAATGCTATATCATCTGGTGCAGATTCTGCTCCACAGGTAAGTGTTATTAACCTATTTTATCATATCAACCTATATTTTTCTCAATTTCTCTCTTACTTATACACATTGCATGTGTTATTTGGCTTTATTGGCAGATATTTGCATTGCAAGCTGAAGCATTCTTAAAGCTCAGAAGGCATCATGATGCAGACAAAGTAATGTCCAAGTGCCCAAATATTGAAGTTGATGAATGTACTAAGTTCTTTGGACCTATTGGTAATGCAAATTTGTTGGTGACACGTGCTAAGGTTGATTTGGCTGCTGGCAGGTTAGTATTCAGTAACACTTTTAGTGAATGTTCTGCGGTGAGTTAGCCAAAAATTAATTCTGGAATGCTAATGCTACTAACAGTTGTTTATGCTCCAATGTGATTTTGGGACCAAAATTGATTTTCAAAAGTGAAACCAAACATGCTCTTATTGTGGGATGTTTAGAATATTAAACTAATCCAAACACAGGCTTAAGCGAGATTTGCTGGTATTTGGTGCACGAACACAACATAATGGAATGGAATGGACTATGGAGCATAACATGATCTTTGGTTCTTCTTTAATTGAAATCAAAATGTTCAATTTTGAGTGTAAAGCAAGAACACATTTGTTGTTCCACGATTTGTATGTCACTCGTTATACCGTTCAATCTGATTATTAAGAAAACATCAAATATTTGAACTAAGTAATTCTAAATTTTATATTTTTACCCATCAAAGAAAGTGATATAAATATATAATAAATGATTATGGGACAACATATGTTATTCCCAAGCTTAATCCTAACCCAAAATTGGTAGCTCAATTAATATTGTTATGGGACATAAAGTAGGAACGCTTAACTTCTTTTTTTGGTAGTTGCACAGTTTCCCCCCTCCCTCTCTCATTTAAAAACTTTGCCTTAAAAAAAAAAGAAACATGTATTTGTTTATTTTTAGTTGATATATATTTATAACTAATCACAAAAATATCATCTTATTTTGACTTTGTTCTTATTTTTATATCTTCTTAATCATAGTTTACTCATGCTCGTATAGATATTTGTTAACATGATTTTAATATCCACTCATATATGCTGGTAGATTTGAAGATGCTTTAGAAGCTGCTAATAAAGCAGCTAGGCTAGACTCAAATAACAAGGAGGCAAGTAAGGTGTTGAGAAATGTTCGAGCCATTACAGCTGCCAGAGCAAAAGGGAATGAGCTTTTCAAGGCATCAAAATTCTCTGAGGCATGCATTGCCTATGGAGAGGGTCTTGAGCATAATCCACACAACTCTATTTTGCTATGCAACCGAGCTGCCTGTAGATCAAAGTTAGGACAATATGACAAAGCTGTGGAAGATTGCAATGCTGCCCTTAATTTAAGACCATCTTACACCAAAGCTAGACTAAGAAGAGCCGATTGTAATGCCAAGGTAACCCACTTGAGCTTCTTTTGTTTACTTATTCCTCTATGTATGTTGGAACTCAAATTTCATTTTAGGATATGTTAACAAGTGCTTTGGCTATTGTTTAAAAAAGTAAAAAACAAAAAAGGAGATTTTATATTGAGAATTGATGAATTTCAGGAATTCGAAAATCAATGAACTTAAATTTTCAATACAATTGTTCTTTTATAATATTTCTTAACCAATGCTTTTAAAGTAGTAGTTATCAAAACAAGTTAATTTAAACCATTGTATTAAAATAAAATAAAGACTTCAATAAAAATAAAAAGATAAATACCACTAAGACTTTCTCAACTTTCTCATCAACAAGATAACATGACCCCTTAAAAAAAAAATCATGACATATCTTAGATTTTGTATTATTTTCTGCACCACTACCTTCTAATTATCTTTTACTTTATGTCAAGAAATTAATAAATGTTATCCCCATTCTCAATACTCTTCTATACATCATCTTTTATGATGCAATCGTAAATTTCATGTATGACTCACTAAATGTCATATATCTCATATGTTCACTCTTATTTAGTAGATCTTACAAGAATTTCGGCCAATAATATCATATACTCTACTAAGGCACATAGAGTATCTTTGCTATATAGTGTAAATTTGGTTTTTTAACATCATTTTCGTAATGCAACAAGCTTTGTACAAAGAAAAACTCTTACATTAAAAGACTCAATTTGGTAAGTACAAGTTTTAAGACACATCATATTTCAACTCTGGTTTTCAAGTTATGTGATACATGTGATGTTTATTGTAAAATTGTAGTTGGAAAGATGGGAAGCTTCAATACAAGACTACGAAATCTTGGTAAAAGAGACTCCAGAAGATGAGGAAGTAAAAAAGGCCTTGTTGGAGGCCCAAGCACAACTTATGAAAAGGCGAGGTGGTTCATAGTTTATATTATGGGCTAAAACAAAAAGTTACCGGCCAAGTTATTAAGTAAATGAGTATTAGAGGGAAGAGAATTAGACACGTGGGAAGATCAAAGATCAAAAGGAACAAATATTTGAAGTGTGAAAAATGTTACTATGTCTGGGCAGGGAGGAGAGCCCTTACCTGCATTGCCATAGAGGAACTCATGTAACAAGGAGATCATCCCCATGGAAAAAGCAAAAATACGTTGTTAAGGAAAAAAATTGTGGTTTTTCATTGTGAATTTTGGATAGGTCGAAGAATGAGTACTTCAAATGGAAACATGAGGCCCGATTTGAACATGGGCTAAACAAAAGGCATCAAGTTACTGTGTATAGGAACTAGAACTTGTATCTCTACTTGGAAAAAAATAACAATAATGATTGTAGATGGAATAGAACTTGTATGTGTTTGAAAATTTTCTTTTGCCTTTTTTATTCTATTTTACTTCTTTTGAGAAATATTATAAAATACTTGTATTTGAAATTTGAAATACTTTTAAAAATTGTGTTACGAATAAGGTTGTGTATTTCTAAGTGAATTAGGTGGTGTATTTATTAGTGAATTAAACGTATAAAGGGTTTGTTCTATATTCCTATTTATAGATCAATGGCGAGACATGTAGGGTCATAACATATAACATAGTTATACATAGAGATGTTTGTGGATGAGTTTAAATTAATTTTGAGATTAAATAAAAATATCTTGCGATCCAAACATTAAAATTACTTGTTTAATAGTATCGAATCCAAATTGTAAAAAAAATAAAAATAAAAAATAAAAAATAAAACAAAACAAAATGAATAAAAGCACGAGTAATTTTGTAAAAACAAAGATAAAAATCCTGCTGACATAATAATGATGACAAAAGTTGTAACTCGTGATAAGCTTCAACTTTGTGCCGAGTTGATCAGTATAAATCCTAGATGAATAATCTAAGATTTTCTTCATTGGATGGAGGGGGATTTTCTTCATTGGATGGAGGGGGAGAATTATGGGTCCTGCCATGGGGTCTAGCCATGTGCAACCCCTTGACACTTGCAAATTGAATTCTCTTCTTTCAGTGTCTATTCTAAAGGGGGCTCGACGGTGCAAACGCATATGCATCGGAAGCTCTATCTATAAATAGAGCTTCCCCCTTCATTGAAAATATAACAACATAGCAGAGCAATATAGACATAGCAGAGTATTATATAAGTCTCTATAAATTAATATTGCTTCTGGTATTGACCAAAATATAGAGTGAGTAAATCCTAAAGAGTACAGTGTGTGAGTAAATCCTAAAGAGTATTGAAACTCAATATGTGATGAGTTTATTAATCATGTTTTGGTATGCAATCTAATACAAGTACGTGCTTTAATTTACAATCATTCATAGTTATAAATATTTCAGTTTTATAAAAGAAAGTTTGATATATACTAAGAAAACTCCTTAAAGAAATTGTCTTAACAAGAAAAAAAATGTCTCTTTAGTTTTCCATTTTTTTTTAAATTATTATAGAATTCAAAGAGAACATATTTCTTGCATCGATGCAATTATAATGTATTAATGCTTCCATTTTCAATCTTTTTGAAACACTATAGAGATATTAAATTTTTTATGTAAATCAATTTTCAACTATGGAGTAAATATTATAATTGCTAAAATTTAGGCATGTGTATGTCAAATAAAAATATTGAAAAAAATGTTCACATTACGAAAATTTTTAAAATCAAGATAATCATACTTTTCTAAATCAAGCTAATCATGTTGTTTGGCTATGCAAATTTGATTTAGTATATATGCTTGAGGGTTTAAAAACAAAAGATATCGTATGTTCCAAAATAATATTGGTTATTGAAAATTATTATTAGATTATTAAACTTAATTTATGTACACGTATCTTTATCGAAAGGAAAAAAAAAGTATTTGTGCATGTCATAGGCTTAAAACTAGATGAAAGTGATACATGATTTGAAGGATGAATAATACTTTAAAGTTTGTACTTTTGAGTGTTATATAAATTTGGCATGATTGATATATTCAACACTTTTATTTATTAAATTCATCTATCATGTGTCAACTACAAAGGAATAATAAAGCATAATAAAAAAATATATACTATAATCAAGGAGGAAAAGGGTTAAAGAATGAATATATAGTATTATATCGAATTATATGTTTTTCATGTTGGGATTGTATATCTTAAATTAAAATAGAATAACAAGTGTTGGAAATTGTCACCATAAAACAATAAAAGAATGATATATTATATCGTTAGTATGTTTTCACGAATTTGATCATTTGAATTTCACAACATAATTTTTTGTTTACAAATTAGTTGATACTCATTTAATTTAAAAACACAAAATAATTTACAATTATTTAATGAGTGATGGTAATTATAAAACCATCATAAAGGTTAAAGTGTTAGAAGCATAAGAGATTATGTAAAAAATATATCAAAATACTGATCTATTTAGATTATCCAATGTACTCCCTCGGTTTCATTTTTAAGCAAAAATAACTAATTCACACTCATTAAGGAAGTTAGTTAACTGTATTTAATTTTTTCAAATTCATAAAAAAATATACTATTTTAGTAAATTTACATAGGAAATGAAACAAAAATTAAATGACTCAACCACATTGTGAGGATATTTTAGGAATGATTGTATGGAAAATAGAAAATTAGTTAATTTTTGTTTATATTAATAAAGTGTCTTCTTTTTATTATTATAAATGAGACCGGAGGAAGTAATAATTAACTAATACTCCCTATGTTCCTTATTATGTGTCATTTTTTGGAAATATTTTTTGTTTCTTTTTATTTGTCGTATTGGAGATTTTAAGAGTGTAATAAATGCTATTTTTCATGTTTGCCCTTATTTAATATGTCTTGATTTATGCAAGTAGTGAAGAAAAATTAATGATTATAGAAAGAGAAAGTGTATAGTGAAAAAAAAACATAATTAATGTATTGAAAATTTGAGTAGTGATTAGATTTCTTAAAAATTGTGTTTTGTTTGAAATATGACAAATAAATAGAAACGAATGAAGTAATAATAACCAAACAAACAAATATTCCTTTCGATGCTTATTATAAACCCTTTTTTATGAGAGAGAAAATGAGTTTATAATAAAAATTGGAGGGAGTATAACGTGCAATGCTCGAAATTAAAACCAGTCTCAGGACCACGAAGAGTAAATGATTGACGAGGGGGAGTAAATGATTGATAATGAACTATCAATGCAATAAAAGCCCATCTGCTATTTCTATGCCACTTGTATAGACATGATTTATACCTCATGCCATAACTCCTATCTCAGCATAAGACATCTACCCAAATCCCATTGGTGATGCCAAACATTTATTTAAATATCTCAATAATAATAATCATAAAACGGGCTCTAGACTCTGGAACCCTGTGGCCAATTCAGCTTTGGCCATCTACAACAATACTATGCTGGAACACAACACAACTTATTTCAAGCAGCAGCAGCTCAGGTAGAAATCTTTTTACCTTCAGAGTTGAGACACACACTCCCAAGGAAAAATAACTTCTAATAAAGTACCCACCTACCAATTGTAACCCAAAAAACATAACCATATCTATTACTAATCAGAGCAATTATTATCATCATGTCGTCCATGGTCCAGGCCACTGCTCCCAAGTCCCATCCCTACACGCGGACACCAGAACTCAAGATAGAATAACCCGACCCAGGCCCAGACCCAGACCCATGGATTGGAGCCGATTTAAGGCGGGCCTGACCCAACTCATTTCCACAGTAATTCCTAAAGGCCCAAAGCTGATAAGGTGAAGTATCCGTGGCAATCCACTGCTCCAACGTGAACTGTTTCTGAGCGCAGGATCTATGCACCCCAGTGGAGGTCACCTCTACATAATTAACGTACCATCCATGGTGGGGCCCAGACCCATCAGAAGTGACGTTCACCGCACAAATGGGCCCTTCAAGACACGGTCCTCTGCCGCTGAATATGTCAAGGTTTCCACGCTCGAAGTAGTTGTAGTTCGGGCCCATCAACCCTCCCCATAACTCCAAGTTTGTTATGTAAATGTACCAGCCTTTTGAGTTGAATAGCTTGAGACCGATTATTGAATCGGTTCCTCCTTTGATTATAGAACCTGTTCTTACGTACACAGTGTACACACAATCTTCATCATCCTGCATTTCATACACACCACACGAAATATTTATTTATTAAGTGCAAATTTGGTAAATATTAAACATTGAAGTTTTAGATTAATTTTAGAAAAATAATAAATTAAGTTAAATTCACATTTCAGCTAAGGTAATTAAATATAAAAAAAATTCTAATTTTAACATATTATAATCATCTTGATAAATAAATCAGAATAAAGTTCCTCTTCGTATAAGGAGATAACTTATATACTTAAATCACTAAATGACACATGTCTATTTTTATTTGTTTTTAATCTTCTGCAATATTTTCCACCCTCTTCATCTTTTTTTATTTTATCTTCTCCAATAACCTTTTGCATCCATCATCATAGTATCATCAGCAGATTAGAACAGCACACGGTGATGATCCCAAACTCAGACTTATTAACCACCCTGCCGTAGACTTTTCTGCCCATAACCAAATCTCCAACACAAGAAACCGCCTTTAAATCAGAAGGGTACAACGTTGCAATTTTGATGGAACCCATTTGAATAATGTGGTGATTGTGAAGTGAAATGACTTGGTGAAAGAGGTGACTATAGGGGTAACACTTGATGAGAACACATATAAAATGAAGAAATCAGAAGGTGGGTAATTGTCAAAAACGAGGCTTGATGAATGGAGGGAACCCATTTAGGCATAGGACTCAAAAAGCTTAGCGGAAACACGAGGGTTGTTGTGGAGGCCAGCGATGACGAGGTGGGCATGGAGTTGAGTGGGTGACCTTAAGGTGGAACATGCCCTGAACAATGGCATGTACAGTGTCATCTTTAGTTTCTGTCTATTTCCATTTCTGAGTGGTTCTTGAAAATATGATAAAGAACAAAAATACAATTAAGCCTTTTTTAAATTATATTAAACACACACTAAAACTGAGGATAAGAAGTGAAAATTAAAAATATTTTGCGAGACTAAATTTATTATTTTCTAAATATTAAAAAATTTATTTTTTAATATAAAATTATTTTACTTATCTTTTATTCTCTACGGTAATGATTGAGATTAATAAAAATCTTTATTTATTTAACTAATTTAGTTTATTAGCAACAAGATAATTAAAGAGCTCGACACAATCGGAAGATAGCTGATGTCAGTCGGATGTTTGATCACAGCTGCAATAGTGTCATGTATGATCAGAAAAGATTTTACTAATAAAAACAAAAATCATGTCTTTGGTGTTTGATTATCTGTTTGAAGCCACATAGACACGAACACTACCGCCACTATTTTTTATTTTTATTTTTTGTAAACTGGCATTCAGAAACTAATTAAAGATCATAAGACTTTGTTTTTTTAATCAGAAAAAGATATACATAACTAAAGACTTCCTTAATTTAAATAAATTAAATTTATTCTAGCAGTTACAAGAGACTTAATGCGTCGTACATATGAAAGATATTAAAGACGAGACTAATTGAGAAGAGGACTTACAGATCTGATGGTTGGGGCGAAGCATAGCGAGATGAGTAGGAAGATTAGAGGGAGGAACCTGGTAGAGAGTGCCATTTGACTCTGAGATGAATGATGGAGTGAGCTATGTCGAGATGATGAATATATTAAGGAACAGAAGAGTACTTGAAGGTTTTCTTCATGTGCCATGTGGCATCGGTTGGGTGGGGAATTAATGATGTCTATTGTTTTTCTTTACAAGTTGTTATTTGAACATCAAATTTTGACATCAAAATGAAACACTTGTCACCATATGAAAAGAATGGTGATAATTCCAATCCATTATTTTATCATTTTTTTATTTCTTTTCTTAAAATAGTTGATATCAAATCTTAATATCAATTTTTGATGTTCAAATAATATTATTGTTGTCTTTTCTAGTAGCCAGTAATGTTTATTGTTTTTTCCTTTTAAAAAACGTTTTCTGATTTGGACCGTTTTCACTGTTTTTACTTTTTATGATGGATTTTGGGAAATGTTAATGGCAAATCCTCATTAATTTAGTAATAAATTTAATATTGATTTTGTTTAAAAGGAAATTATTCAATTTTGTATAAAAAAAAGAAAAGAAACGAAATTAAAAGAAATACCAAAAAAAAAATATAAAAAAAGTTTTAGGCTTAATTGCATAATTGATCCTTTATCTTATTTATTAGATTCACTTTGGTCCTTTATCTTTTTTTTTTTTGCAATTTATTGGTCCTTTATTTTTTTTTTAAAGATTCAGTTTAGTCCTTCTGTTAAAATAAAGTTAAATGAGAAGGAAATTCCAAGAATATTCCCCTTCTAGGCTTAATTGCATAATTGGTCCTTTATCTTATTTATTAGATTCACTTTGCTCCTTTATCTTAATATTCCAAGAATATTCCTTCTTCTTCTTCCTCTTCCTATGCTCTCTCTTTACAGCGGCGACAGCCACCATGGGCTCACACCCTCTTCCCTAGAAAATCATCAAATTTCTTCAACATTCTTCAATTTTTCACGGTTTTTAAGCTTTATTTTCATTATTCCTCAAACAAATTTGTGTTTTTCGTTCTTTTTTCCTCAAAATCCGAATTCTAGGGTCCCTTTTCTAAAACCTTGGTTATCAACAATGGTCTCCTCATCTGAACCTGCTGAAAAACATGTGAAAACACGTGCAAAACACTTCGACAACTTCGATTAATTTCTAAAAAAGGCGACGATGGTGGCATGGGCATGGCTGCCATTATAGCAAATTTATAAATAATGATCAAAGTGCTATTCATAAATAATGAATACCATTATAGCAAATTTTTTTAGGCACATGAAAACGTATCGAGTTATGAGACAAAGAAAATGGAGGAATATATATAATGAACAAATGCATTTGATGACTAAACGAAATAATATATATATTTAATTAATGCATTTGATGGCCATATATCAATCTTTTATATAATAGCTCTTGAAAAATAATTATTTAAGGGTTAATTCTAAGTATTTATTGCTATAACTAGAGAGTGTTGGAGTATTAAAGAGGGTATTAGAAAAGAAAACAACACTTAGGAAGATTATTTGAGGGAAATCATTTTTGTCCTAGTACTTTCTCATATTCTATATTATGTTGATAAGAATATCGTCCCCCATTTAATTATCAATACTTATCATAATAAATATTTGACTGTCTTCTATTTAGTCTGATAAAATAAAAAAAAACACAATACAATACTCTAGAGATAATGTTAACTTTAATTTTATATATAGGTCATATTTAATCATATCGCACATATTAAAGAACTTTTGTTTTTTGGTCTGTACTCTTTGGTCAATATCATAGGTGTTCCCAAGAGCACCCTTAATACTAGGGAACCCTTGAAACTAATTCTGCACGAGGTCGCGTTCCTATGCCTCTCTCAGCGGGGTGTGTTAACTGGGAATTGAACCTGAGACTTCTTAGTCTCAGGTCTCATTTCCAAGTTCTCAAGTTGGCAGGATCGCACCACTTGAGTCAACCTCCGTTGGTCGCACAAATTAAAGAATGCAGGTACCTTAAAATTTTTTCCTATGCCTCTCTCGCATTGGAAATTTCACGAATGTATTGTTTCACATTAATGAACACATAACAAATAAAAAAAATCTGTAAAATATAAAATAACTTATAAATAAGACCAAATATTTTTTTTAAAAAAAAATAAGACTCATACATAGAACTAAAAAGAGTAATAACTGGATCAATAAACATCTGCGATTAAAAAAAGAAAAAGAAAAAAGAAAAAAGAAAAAGCGATGTTAAATACAAAACTATGTACATTATTTTATATTCGTATGACTTTTGTTATTTAATTATAATCCTGTTATTGAACACCTTATTCTAATTTTTTATATAGTTATACTTTAATTCTATTGTACTCTTTTTTTTTTTTTTTTTTTTTTTTTTTTTTTATATATATTTGCTGAACTTAGAACCCAACGAAGCATATTCTGGTCAATGTGAAAAGGTTCCATCAATTTTTCATTTAATAAAAATGAAAAAAATAAAAGGAGATTTCATGTGGAGCAGGGCTTTCCATCGTGGGGGGCCTAACAATTCACTCGAAGGACCAGATCACCATAACAATTCTTATAGAGTAGGGCCGATGCTTTGTATGGCGGTTTGCGCTCTAATGCATGAAGCTGTTCTCGAAACACAGAGAAGAGGGTTGATTTCTACCAAATTGAGATTAGAGAGTGGGTGGTGGTTGTTTGCGAAATCGATATATATATATATATATATATATATATGAATGAGAGAGAGTGGTGATGGTTCACTATGGAGGAAGGAGGAAAGAGGTAGCAAAAAGGGAGTAAAGAGGTGACTTAATAATGGCGGAGGAGAGAGCCATAAAATACTATCAAAAAATACCAATATTTCCTTTTTCTATCCAGAAAAAATATGATAACCTTAATAATGACAAAAGAGTGTTAGGGTTACGGAGAGAGAGACAAGGGAGAGAAGGAAAAATTGGAGCAGAGGAAAATCGCTAGGTGAATAATGGGTCAACACTCGACACCAAAAATTGACCCAACAAAAACTATTCATTTATTGATCTCGGTTAAATTAAAACAGTGGGAGTGTTTTTCTAATCGGGATCATGAATAGTTTCATGGAATTTTTGTATATTACAATATATATATTTATTTTTTCAATTATGATTTGTCTATTAATCTCGATTTAGGAATGAAACCAAAATTAATATTCGCAATTTTTTACCCTTTTTTTTAGCAGTGTAGCATAGTAATAATTATGAAACATGCCACGAATAATATCCTATCATAATAGACTGGCTAATGTGAAGCCATGGTCTCTCATGAATATCATATCCCTCAATCCAAATATTATCATTACTTCTTCATAATTAATCACAAATTATATGAGCTCATAACAAAACAACCCTTAATATCACATATCCTCACAAATCTTCTTGGGAAAAACAATTGGGAATAAATGTCTTACTACCAATGCATGCCTTAGGCCTACAAGCTGTGATGTCCTAGACGGTGAGGTCCTCCAAGGGTTAGGGAAGACCTTCAAAGGAGCCTCTGTCTAGGGTTTCTGTGTGATGTTTGTTAGTTCCATGATGAACATGATGAATATTTTGATAATGACAAAGTGTTTTTGAACAAGCTACAAGTGTTGATCAAGTTTCAAGCTCAACAAGCAACAACAAACATCAAATGAAGAAGAGAGAAAGCAAGCTCATGAAGACCTAAGTTTGAGTGTATTTGTATTTCTTTTATCTTTTGCCTCTCAAGCTTCATAGGTTTTTTATTTGGGTAGATTATTATAGAGGGTAGTGAATCTCATTCATAAGTCATGATTAAATCATAATTTGAGTTTTCACTTAACCTAGAATCAATAGGTGGCTTAAAGGTTTTAAAGGAAAGGTTGGATTTTGAGAAAACAAGTTTTGAACATGTACAGTACCAACTTAATCGATTAAGTGATAACTTAATCGAGTACTACTCGAGTACACGACTTGCTTAATCGATTAAGTACTGCTGAACTGATTTTTAAAATACGTTTTTCACTTCTCAAAATCAGTTTTCAAGTGCTACAACTTTTGGGTATTCTTTATAAACCTTTTTCAATTATTTGTGATAAATTAGAATCATTTTCATACAAGTTTTACAAAGAATCAAGCCACTCTATTCTCTCTCATTTTTCTAAAGATCAAAGTTCTCATATTTTCATATTCTTTGATCAAGAACCTTTGAATCTCTTATGGTGAATTGTCATAACTCTTGATTGAGATTCATAGGATTGTTTTGTGTTTTCTATTGTGTTGTAATCTTTGCAAGAAGGCAAGCCACTACAACAAACAAGAAGTCTTGGTGTGTCGATTTTATCATCAAGCAAGTGCATTCTTATTGAAGAAGAAGAAGAAGTCTTGGTTGTGAATCAAGCAAGTGAAGCCTTGGTGTGTGGTTTATCATCAAGCAATTGAAGACTTGTTGTGTCGATTATCAACAAGGGGTAGAGGTTAGATTAGAGAGAAGATCAATAGGATTACAAGGCAAGGGTGTCGGTTATCTCTTGTAGGCTAGCAAGAAGGGAGTCTTGTGAGGCAATCACTTGTAATTTGAGAACTCTAATTCCTCATAGTGAAGAATCTCTCTTGGTTGAAGAGGGGACTGGATGTAGCTTTCAAGTGGATGAAAGTGAACCAGGATAAATCACTGTGTCGTATCTCTAAACCCTTACTCTTTATATTCAAGTCATTTGATTGCGTTCTTGGTTGAAAACCTAGAAAGATTGATTTTCATAATTGATTGAATTGAATCTTTAATTGTTCAAATTGATAAAGGGAAAATCATTTTCATAACTAGGTTAATCAATAAGAATATAGGTGTTAATCATTTCCGCTGAATCTCTGATCTTGCATGTGAATTGATTGATTTTCGTATTTGAATGAAAATTGATTTTTCTGTTTTCTGTCATATTTAATCGATTAAGTTCAAGCTTAATCGAGTACTACTCGAGTACACGACTTGCTTAATCGATTAAGTGCTGTAGAATTTGCAAAAATCATTTGTTTTGATTGTTTAGATTTGTTTCGTTCGAAAATCTTTCAAGGTAGCTTCAACACCTATTCAACCCCCCCTTCTAGGTGTATTCCTAGGGTTCCTTTGTCTCTCCAACCACCAATTGCGGTTTCCTCATTTTTGGTGGGAGTCCTCAAGTGGCTAAGGAGAAAGCCGAGAAGTAACCCTAATCACTGGTGTGTGAGGGTGACAATTACGGTTAGAGGACGTACCTGAGCCCCATGTAGTACGGAGCTACTTATAGGGGGGAGCTGGTTGCCCTAATGGGCCTGCTTTAGGCCCAAGTAGGGTCAGCCTGTACTGAGCTATGAGTGGATGAACTGTCCTTGTGGATAAGGTGATGAGCTGTCCTTGTGGATAAGGTGAGACACGTCATCCTGTCCTTGGTGTCGGACTCTGGGAGGTGTCGGACTCTGGGAGGTGTCGGACAGGGAAGTCGGACCTGGGTAGGAGTATGAGGTCGGCCCGTATCTGGTATCTGTTCAGCCGTTGAGCCTTGAGCTCGGCCCAACACACAGAGGGCTTCTTATAGGGCCGTGTGGCCTTGGGCAAGGGTTCAGAGGACCTCGGCTAGGCCGAGTCCACCACATAAGCCCCCCAGCTCGGTCAAGGCTATCTGAGCCTTGTTCCGAGGTCTTGATTTAGGTCCTTTTCCCAAATCCACCACATAAGGGCTGAGTTCACCACATAAGCCCCCCAGCTCGGTCAAGGCCATTTGAGCCTTGTTCCGAGGTTCTAGGGTGTTCGGACGATGAACTGCCGAGAGCTGGATCCAGCTGTCTCTGAAATGTCCTTTCATCATGATGGAGCAGGTCTGAGAACTGTCCTTTCGCCTGCTCCGAAGTGACGCTTGCATTCTCGCATCTGACACGTGTGAGAGATTTCACCTAACGAAGCGTCGCCATTACTGCGACGTTGCTCGAGGTTCGTGATTCCAGTTGTTATGCGCCACGTGTCCCGGTATGTGTGGCTGCACATTGGGCTGGGTCATCTGGGCCAGGCCCAGAATTCAAGAATGGAGGGAAGACGGTTTCTCTCCTCCTATTTTGACAAAATTGTTCCTCCTTCTCTCTCTATCAGACACTCCTTCTTCGAAACCGTCCCCCTCTTTCTCAGTACCAGTTGCACCTTCTTTCTCCCACGAACCCCTGTATCTCCCAACCAGATTCTCCCTCTTTCTTCCTTTTGGGATCGCTCCTTCTTCTTCACTCGAGACTGTTTCTGGGGTTCGCTTCTCTTCGTTTTCCTTTTCAGCAGAGGATTTCTTGTCATCTCTATCTTACTTCAAGTTCATCCCTCAAGTTCATACTGTCAAGGTATCGTCTCTTTCTCTGTTTCTCTTCTCCTTCCCTCTAGCTTTTGGTTCTTGTGGGGGTTAATATTTTTTGTTTTTATGTTTGTGAAATGGGGTGTTTTTTGTGGGTTTAGGGGTTTTAATTTTGGGGAATAATGCTGGGGCTTTTGGAGTTTCTGGGTTTGGGGTGTTCTTAGGAGAGTTTTTGATTCTTGTTTTTTGTTTTTATTTTTCAGAAGACTAGGGAAGTGAATTGGGGAAGTATGAGTAGGGAATGGTTTAGGAAATGGGCTGGGGTAGTCTCCCTGCCATCTAGCAGTAGTGAGGAGGAGGACGGCTCTTCCTCCTCGTCCTGTTCCTCCACGGAGGTAGACGAGGCGCTCCGTCGCCAAAGGGAGTATAGGCATAAATATGAGAGACGGGTTCTGGAGGTTGATCCCGTTGAGGTCATCTATCCTCGGGATTGGGAGGAGAAGAGAGAGTGGATACAGCAGTACGCCTGGGCCGAGTTTGTTGACGGTAGGGAGCGTGCCGACTTCGAGAGGATGGAGAAAGAGGGGATGTATGAACGGCGGGTACCTGTGGTAGAGGGGAGATGCTCGCCCCTCGGGACAACTTCGAGGGGGTTTTCAATGGGGGGGTTATTCTTTGTAACCCGTAGGACTAACACCGAGCTCCCCTGTTCTTCCACGGGTACCATGCCGCCCAGAAAGTGCATCAGCCGACCGGAGCTTTATCCTGCACCTACCGATGCCGATCAGTGCGAGTGGGTCGATGTGGAACCCAAGGGAGTTCGGTCTAGCTTAGACTCCGAGGACAAGCTTGCCGAAGTAAGGAGAGTCGTGCTGCCTTGCCCAGGGGATGCCATCGGGACTTCTTACGAGGTACTCCCCTGTTCGGCAAATGACAGGATATGCACTCGAACCGACAACAACTCGTTCTTCTTTTATGCCGACCTGATTCACAATCTCGGCGTGACCCTCCCGTTCACCGATCTGGAAATGAGGGTTTTGAACGAGCTCGGGCTGGCCCCTTCGCAACTCCATCCCAACACTTGGTCTTTTCTCCGAGCGTTTCAAAAGTACTGCGGAGCCAAGGGGTTGGTTTGTACAGTTCGGCTCTTCCTGTGGATGTACAACCCGTTCGTCAGCAATAAAGACGGGGTCACTGGTCGCCTTTGGGTATCGGCTAAGGCCCGAGCTCACTGTGGGTTGTTCGGCATGTTCACCGAATCTTGGAAACATTTTAAAGCCCAGTTTTTAAAGTACAAGTATGTTGGAACAGGGCTGCCTTGGTTCTGATCTGAGACGGGTCCGAGGTTCCCTTTGGAGTGGACCTCGGAGTTCTTCAATCGCCATATCTGCACGCCATAGCGTTGGTCGGGCGCAACACTTGACGCCGACGAGGCCGTGACGACCCACCATTTCCAAACCGAATACCGAGCTCGGAAATTCCAGCTCAACATTGGAGTTTTCATGAAGTGCCCTGATAATGAAGTCTTAGCCAAAATTGGTAGTTAACTTTACTCTTGTACTTGTACACTTTGTCCCAACTTTCTTACTCGTTTTCCGTTATCTCTTTTGTTTGCAGAAGAACATTGGTCGGACATGTCGTCCAGAGCGCTCAAAGCATCCCTGGAGGCCCGAAAGAGGAAAAGGGCTGAGAGTTCTTATACTGACAATGTGCTTGCCGAGGTTTCAAATGACAGCACCTCTACCGATTTGGGTCCCCTTCAACCTACTCCACCTGTTGTGATTATCGCCCCTCCTCCTCCTCAGTCTCCAAGCCCGGGTATCAAGGTCATTGTTGCAGATTCCCCACCTTCATCAGGCTGTCCGAGGAGAGGAACTGATAGTCTTCCGAGACCGCCGACCGACATCGTCAAGCCTTCAGTTAAAGATGCTCTTATAAAGATGTCGGGGGCCGAGTGGAAGAAGATGGCCGAGGGGTTGGCTTATCACTTGAAGAGGTCAACAAACATTTTCAACGTGTTGGTCGAAGTTGTTGATGATGTGGCGGAAGGCGTGCCGCCTACCAAGAAGAGGGCCCGATCTGATATGGTGGCTGAGGTGGCTGAGCTGAGGAATAACAAAAACTCGGCCGAGCAAAAGTTCGCCGATCTGGAAGAGAAGCACCGCCAGCAAGTGGAGGAGCTTCTGAAAAGTCATGAGGAGGCTCTGGCTCAAGCGAAGGCAGATGCTAGGGAAGCTGGTCGGCAGGAAGGCCTGGCCGAGGTGGAGAAGGTGAGGACTTTGCTGAAGAGAAGAGCCGCTCAAGCTCTTAAACACAAGGTGGCGGCGTCCGAGGCAGACTTCAATTTTGAGAAGGCAGGGAGCAAAATATTTACGGGTGCCGTAGAGCAGATTCTTCATCTGAACCAAGGACTTCGAATTCGGGTTGTTGGCGCCTCTGCCGGGTTCGGGGTGGAAGATGGGAAGATGGTCGACTATGACAGAGACGGGGCCGAGGTTGACCTCGACCAACCCGAGGAGAATCTTCCCAACCCTTTGGTGGAGAAACCGGATGAGGAGTTCAACCCGAGCTCGGTTGTCCTTTCCGATGTGGAAGATGAAGCAGCATAAGTCCCTTATACTGGGCAGCTTGCGACTTGTTTATGTTTTTGTAACCTTTTTGACAATATTTATTTTGCTAATTGTGTACAACATTTTCTTTTTATGCAAGTTCTTTTCAGTTTAACTTGTTGCATGTTATTTTGATGCAAGTTTTTATTTCAACTTGTTGCATACACATTGTGTCCGAGGTCAATTAGTGCAAGCCTTTACTTTAACTTGTTGCACGAATGCGAGTTTTATTCTGCCAACTCTTTGCATGTTTATTCGTAAGACCTCGGATCTGAACTGCAGTTGGTTAGGTGGTCACCAAGAAAACTTAAGAAAGAATGCAAGTGTTTGAGACTTGTAGCATTTTAGATAACCAAGTAAAAATGTTTTTGAGAATACAAGTCCTGTTTTAACTTGTTGTATTTGGAATTGATTGGACCCAAAATAAGAACACTTGATCGGACCTGGATAATGAGGCCGAGCTCGGACGACTCAGTAAGTGCAGTAATCTTATAAGTTTTCCTCTGAAAAGAGGTACTGTATATAAGTGCATACGGTAGGGATCTCGGATCTACCCACCTTAGCCGAGGTGGCTGCCCTCGTCCCCGATGTGAAAGAGGTTGTTGAGTGAAGCTATGTGAGAACATTTCACAGCAAGCTGTACTTTATCGGGTGTCCCTTGTACACTGTGCATATGAGCCGATCTTATCTAGAAGACGTTGGTTGTACATAGCGCCATGCAACATTTAGGTGGCTAGTGCTAAATGAGAAGCTGGTACGTACGTATATAAAACTGTGGCACTTGAGTATGAGCAAGTTTGTACTTTTTCATTAATCATAAGGGTGGGTACATTGCCTTTCATGGATTAAAAAAGGTGAGTATATCACAATGGAGAAGAACGTGACAAGGGAAGTATATGCAAAAACATTAACAGAAACTAAAGTAAAACTTAGACTTTAGCTGGGGGTGTTGGTGACTGCTGATGATCGTCCGAGGTAAACCTAACTGAAGTAGGTTCTCAGTTTTTCAACGTTCCAGGAGTTTTTGAGCTCGGCTCCTTCAAGAGTCTCTAGCTTGTATGCCCCAGAGTTCGTTTTTGAAAGGACTCTGTAGGGGCCTTCCCAATTTTGAGCAAATTTCCCGTCTCTTCGATTTTTAAGGCCAATATCTGCTCTTCGGAGGACGAGATCTCCGACCTCAAAAGATCTGGGTTGCACTGTTTTGTTGTACTGCTTGGCTTGCCTTTCCTTTGCTTTCTTCTCCTGAATAGACGCGACTTCTCGGATCTCTTCGGCCAGTATTAAATTTTCTTTGATCAAATTTTCATTTTGTTGCTCGGGCCTGTCCCTCATTCGGAAGGTATGAATCCTTCGTTCGATGGAGATGACCGCATCACAGCCGTAGGTGAGTCTAAAGGGGGTCTTTCCTGTTGAGGTTTGTACCGTGGTCCTGATCGACCAGAGGACCTCAGGTAGCAGATCGGCCCACGCCCCTTTGGCTTGAGTAATTCTCTTTTTAAGGCCGTCAACATTAGCTCGGTTAGCCGCCTCGGCTTGCCCATTAGTCTGGGGGTGCTCGACCGAGGAGAACCGATGAGAGATTCCGAGATTTTCAGACAAGAGCTGGAAGTTGTTGGCAGCGAACTGGCTACCGTTGTCAGTGATCAGTGTGAGTGGAAGTCCAAAGCGAGAAATGACTTGTTTCATGAAGAATTTCTGTATTCTTGCCGAAGTGATGGTTGCCAACGGTTCAGCCTCGACCCATTTGGTGAAGTAATCTATTGCTACCACAATGAACTTCAGCTGACCTGGAGCTGTTGGGAACTGTCCCACGATGTCCATCCCCCACATGCTGAAGGGCCAGGGGGATGCTAGAGAGTGGAGTTCCTCAGAGGGTTTCTGATAAACATCGCTGAAGAATTGGCATTGCGGACATCGTCGAACGTGGTCAATTGAATCTGTCACTAAGGTCGGCCAGAAATATCCGGCCCTCAGTATCTTCCTTGCTAGGGATTTGCCTCCGACGTGGTGGCTCCCCAGTCCTCTGTGAACCTCGTTCAAGGTTTCCTGAGCTTCCTCGGAGGTGAGACATCGGAGGAGAGGGGAAGACATTCCTCTTCTATAAAGGATTCCATCCATAATAACATACTCAGCCGCTTTTCTCTTAAGTTTCTTTGCCTTCTTTTGATCGGCTGGGAGTATGTCATGTTCGAGGTATGCCTTTATCGGGTGCATCCAGTTCGGCGATACTGAAATAGCCATCACCACGCTTGGGGCCGAGATTTGTTCCTGAATGAGGCTTTTATTGTTTCCTCCGCCTTTTGTGCTCGCCAGCTTGGAAAGCACATCGGCTCGGGAGTTTGAACATCAGGGGATATGGGTGATAGAAAATTTTACAAAACCAAGAGCCAGGGATTTAACTTTGTCAAGGTATTTTTGCAGGATGGGTTCTTTTGCTTGATAATCTCCGGTGACTTGGGAAACCACCAACTGGGAGTCGCTCAAAATTTGAACCTCAGCTGTGCCGAGCTCCTTGGCCATGCGGAGGCCAGCAATGACTGCTTCATATTCAGCCTGATTATTCGAGGTTAAGAACTCGAATTTCAGGGAATATTCGATGCTGAGTCCTTCCGCATTTTCCAAAATAACGCCAGCTCCTGCTCCCTTTTGATTGCTCGAGCCATCAACGTATATTACCCAGGTGTCCGAGCTAGAGCTTTGGAGGGGCTCTGTGAACTCGGACACAAAATCCGCCAATGCTTGCGATTTGATAGCCTTCCTCGGTTCGTAGGAAATATCGAAATCGGATAGTTCGATTTCCCATGCCATCATTCTCCCAGCGAGGTCGGGCTTCTGAAGAATTTGTTTGATGGGCTGGGCGGTCCTTACGACAATGGGGTGACCCTGGAAATATTGTCGAAGTCGCCGTGCAGCAAGGATCAAACAAAATGCAAATTTCTCAATCTTGGAATACCGGAGCTCGGCTTATGAAGTAGACAGGGAATTCAGTTCGGCCCTCATCTCGGACCAACACCGAGCTGAGAGCGGAATCACCACAGAAAGATAAATGAAAAGGCTTTCCCCCTGCCGAGGGCTGGAGAGAACCGGGGGGGGGGGAGGAGAGATATTCCTTAAGTGCCTGGAAAGAAGTTTCACAATTTTGATCCCAATGAAAAGTTGTACCTTTTTTCAGCAGTTGATACCAGGGTAAGGCCTTCTTTGCTGCCCGAGGGAGGAACCTTGACAGTGCTGCCATCCTGCCTGTTAACTGTTGCACTCCTCTGAGATCGGCAGGGCTCTTCATTTCCAATATAGCTCGGCACTTGTCGGGGTTTGCCTCAATTCCCCTTTCAGACAACATGAATCCGAGGAAGGCACCAGCTGGGACTCCGAAGGTGCATTTTTCCGGATTCAGCCTCATCTTATGCGCTCTTACCCTTTCAAGAACCATGGTAAGATCTCGGACATGATCCTCTTTTTTCTTGCTTTTTGTAATCATATCATCGATGTAGACTTCCATGGTGGTACCAATGATTCCATCAAAGACCTTGTTCATCATTCTTTGATAGGTTGCCCCAGCATTCTTTAACCCGAAAGGCATGACAGTGTAGCAATAAGTTGCCTTTCCTGTTGTGAATGTGGTTTTCTCTTGATCTGGGGGATACATGGGGATCTGATTGTATCCCGAGTAGGCATCAGTAAAGGACAATAGTTGGTATCCTTCCGAACTATCGACAAGCTGGTCAATAATTGGCAGTGGATACTGATCCTTGGGGCAAGCTTTGTTGAGGTTGGTGTAATCCACACACATCCTCCAACTGTCGTTTGCCTTTTTAACCAAAACAGTATTTGCCACCCATTCGGCGTATGGCACTTCTTTAACAAACCCAGCTTCCAGCAACTCGGAAACCTTTTCCTGGATAACTTTCGCTTTCTCTGTCCCAACTCGTCTCAACTTTTGGGCCACCGGCCTTGCCTTCGGATCCACGCTAAGCTTGTGACAGATAAAGTTCGGATCGATCCCCGGCATGTCGGCTGATGTCCAAGCAAACAAATCCATATTAGCTCGTAACAGATCGATGATCTCGCCCTGGATCTCCCGAGGGAGGTCGGCGCCTACTTTGACAGTTCTGTTGGGGTCAGAAGGATCAATTTGGATTGCCAACCACTCCCCTTGAGGAGAAGGCCTGAGATCATCCTGCTCGGCTCGAACATCCAATTCAGCCAATAGGATCTTCCCTTTGGCCAATGTTGGACCAGCGAGCTCCTCTTGCTTCTTTTTGACTTCCCGTAGACTCGCGTTGTAGCAGAGTCGGGTTGTGAGTTGGTCGGCTTTGATCGTGACGAGCTTGTCGTCAGAACCGATGAACTTCATGGCTAAATGTACCGTTGATACCACTGCCCCGAAAGCTTGAAGGCAGGTTCGTCCCAATATCACATTGTAGGGGGATTCAGAATCAACAACTAGAAATTTAATGATCTCCGTTCGGGCCGAAGGCTGCTTGCCTAAGGTTACCGGGAGATGGATAGCTCCTAGGGGGTGAATTGCCTCACCCGTGAAGCTGATGAGATTGCCCTCAAATTCCACGAGGTCGGCTGATCTCAGCTTAAGTGCTTGAAAGGTGTGAAGAAAAAGAATGTCGGCCGAACTTCCTTGATCGATAAAAACTCGGGCGACTTATTTGGGTCATTGTGATCCGGGATGATGCCTTCCATATCCTGGTCGGAAAAGCTGATGGGGATGTTCCGAGATGGTTTCTTGCAGATGGGCTTGTGGCGAACGGCTAATACTTGATTTACGTACTTTTTCCTTTCCGACCTCTTCTCCCCCCCACCGGCAAAACCTCCCGAGATAGTTTCCACTCGGAGGTTCTCCGGTGACTTAACCAAATCTTGTATCACAACAAAATTTCTTATTTGACGTGGGAATTCGTTTGGTGCTGAAGCTTGAACAACAGCTCGTTTAGCCAAACGTTGCTTAGTAACCTGCTGAAGATCTGCGATGGCTTTACCTTGCTGCTCTATGATCCTCATCTGTTGTCTCATCAAGGACAAGACGTCTGTTTCACGAGAGAGTGAAGATTGACGTGAGTGAGAACGATGTGTAGTACTGACAAAGGGGGCACGTTCGCCGCAGTGGCGGTGCTGTTCTGTGTTGGTTTTTCCGGGATCGGAGCGTAGCTGTACGCGCCGACCTCCTCCCCGGTGCCGAGTTGGATCTGCAGTGTCTCCAGTGTGGACGGTGTAAGGTCCACTGTGGGTGTGGGTAGACCCTGGGGGTGGAGGGGGAGGAGGTGGAGGTGGTGGAGGGGGTGGTGGTGAGGACCTTGCTGCCCTATTGGCTTCAAGGTGCTGGCGCAGATCCTCAGTTGAGGGCACCCTCCTTGGACGCCCCCTCCCTCTCCTCTGGACTGGTTGTTCCTCAGACATGGTAGAATTTTCTGGGTGGGGATGAAGTTTTTCTTTTCCCACAGACGGCGCCAATGTGATGTCCTAGACGGTGAGGTCCTCCAAGGGTTAGGGAAGACCTTCAAAGGAGCCTCTGTCTAGGGTTTCTGTGTGATGTTTGGTGGGAGTCCTCAAGTGGCTAAGGAGAAAGCCAAGAAGTAACCCTAATCACTGGTGTGTGAGGGTGACAATTAGGGTTAGAGGACGTACCTGAGCCCCATGTAGTACGGAGCTACTTATAGGGGGAGCTGGTTGCCCTAATGGGCCTGCTTTAGGCCCAAGTAGGGCTAGCCTGTACTGAGCTATGAGTGGATGAGCTGTCCTTGTGGATAAGGTGATGAGCTGTCCTTGTGGATAAGGTGAGACACGTCATCCTGTCCTTGGTGTTGGACTCTGGGAGGTGTCGGACAGGGAAGTCGGACCTGGGTAGGAGTATGAGGTCGGCCCGTATCTGGTATCTGTTCGGCCGTTGAGCCTTGAGCTCGGCCCAGCACACAGAGGGCTTCTTATAGGGCCGTGAGGCCTTGGGCAAGGGTTATGAGGACCTCGGCTAGGCCGAGTCCACCACACAAGCCAAACAAATACACAAGTTCCTTCTCTTGGGACAGGCCATGCCAAGAACCATCCTCAATCGATCCTGGTATGTCAAAGGAACCGATAGAATTATCATAGTTAACGCATGACAAACCATCTTAGGTCCGTCCTACTCATAATAATTCTCGCGGTCATTAACGAATCACCGTCTTAGACCAAGTTCCCCCTTTCATCATTCAGTTCGGGTTTCCAGAACCCTCCGTGAATCTTTTCCAAGTCGTCCATAATATCTCCTTACACGCCATGCATGTATGTAATGACAACCCCCTAAAGAAATGGTTACAATACTTTAACTTCATTTATTTACAAGTTTGAACGTGATAACCAGTAATCGATTATCTTGTGCAAACATTTCAATTCTGAAAACAATGCAACTCGATAATTGATTATCAGACCCCTGGTAATTGATTATTAGAGCTATCTAAGAGCTTTTCAAGCCTTTTTCACTTTCCATTTCTCTAGTAATACTATGTTAACTTCCCCCAACATATTCCTAGGACATTAATACAGTGATACGACATCAATTATATGCATAAAATCACAGACTTATCCAAAGTAGCACATATTTCATGTAATTCACATATTCAACAACTCTTTCTGTTTTTGAGTTCATGATCTTGTTAGCTCCAATTCCGTTTTAGATTCCTTAAGTCCTAGGTTACTAATTTTCATGCCTTTTTCTCATAATCACCGGTTATATTATCCTCTAATACAACTTACCAAGTGTGATTACTCATTTATGTGTCCTTAAGTTTTGGAAAAGCTTGGCTACACTTCAAGCCCTTGGTTGTTCATTTAAGCCTCAAAAGTAACTCCTCCCTTACATGGAATCTCAAAGAAAGCAATAAAATAGGAGTTCTGCTTGGGTTTCAGGTTCCTGGACAACAACACCGGAACACTTTTTGTGCAACTTTATCATCAGAATTTATCATGATTTTGGCCATGAAAATATAAGGGACCAATTAGACTCAAAACTAGGTTATAAGACCTTTAATGAAAACCAAAGATATGGAAAAATGGTGAACTGGCCTTGCTACACCAATATTGCAAAGTTTGCATGTTGGAAATTCTGGTTGCTAATTTCAGAATCAGGACAATTTTTCAGTGACTTTGGTATCGAAGTTCATCATTGTCCAACAATGAAAATGCATGAGACCAATTACTACTAAATCTTGGCTATGAATACTAAAGTTAGGAACGAAAATGGGGACTTATAAGGGGCTAAGCTTACCACACGAGAGAGGCAAAGTGGTGCTCCTGAGAATTCTGGGACTGGTTTTGGCAAGGTATCAATGGACTCTTCAAGCAACAACTTGGAACTTAAGACTTCAAGGCTTCAGAAATCACTTGGGTACGAGTTAATGTAGTACCTCAAGAGTGTTTAAGTGTGTTTGGTGCATAACAACACTGAGAAGAGGCCCTATTTATGTGTGAAAGGAAAAGATAAAATAATAAAGGGAAAAGGGGTGAGTAATTCAAATTTTATCCCAAGGGAGCCAAGTGTATATCCAGCCTATGAACCCCTAGGCTTGTTGATGACCCTCTTTGGGCATGAAACGTGGCATCTTTTGAGGTAAAAATGCGTTTTTCACAGTCCATCGTCCTTGGTTGGAGCCTTTTCTTAAGGTTGAAGAAACATCAATAAACGATTATCTGCAATGATAATTGATTATCGGACTTGACTGAACACTGAATTGGGCATTTTTATACTGTGATGATAATCGATTATCTACCCACGATAATTGATTATCGGGCCTGTTGCTGGTCAGGATTCAAAAATTCAAGTATTTAAAATATATTATTTTATTAGTTTTCCCTCCAAAACTATTTTAATATTAGTATATGTTAAATTCAGGTTATATAATTCATATAAATTAAAAAAAACAATTGTAATCAAAATACTTCATCATTTATTACTTATTTAATTACATTACATAATAAATTCGGGGATTAATTCCAGTGGGCATTACAACTTACATATATTTTTCTACACATATTTGCTCCTCCACTTACTGTAACAAAAATAATAATAAAATGTTACAATAAACCAGGGGGAAGCATAAAATACTTTGATGTATATGTGGACCCATAAAAATACACATGAATGAAAAATGACATAGGGATATTTTCAGGGGTTTTTTTAAAGGGTCCAAAACTAGAACATGGTTTCAAAAATTAGATCCCATAAAGAGGGGGTTTGGGAAGAAAAAAAGGGTTTGTAAATCGGATTAACGACCCAACAATAGAGTTTTAGTCCCCAAATTCCCTATTTTAGTCCCAAACCCCATTTTTATTGAAAAAGTCAAAAATATCTTTCCCTCATCTTCACCTTTCAATTCCCAAACCCCAAAAAAATACAGGTTCTCTTCCCTTCCTTGTTTCAGCTTCTTCTTTTTTTTTCCAAACAAAATAATTACTTTTAAAAAAAACCCGTGCCATTGAAAACAAACTTATGCAACAAGGAGATGGTGATTACGGTACCAATTGCAATTGAATTTGGTGGTTCTGCGATTGCGCTTTCGCGAGTTCACGTTGGCGTTGATGGAGAGAGGATTGGAGTTCAAAAACTTGAGACTCGAGCTTTGAGAACTCGGCGACGAGGTAGAGATACTTCTGCTCGATGAGGGAGCAGTTTTGCTCGGCGTCGATGTCGGCGGCATCAGCCCTAGCGCGAATGGTGTCGATATGATGGAGGAGGCAGCGGAGATAAACCTTGCATTCATTCTCATTGTTAATGCCCTTTTCTTCTCTTTGTTATGAAGAATTCCAGCGCTTCCATGTTCTCATTTTTTTTTTCAGTTGTTCATGGCGAAACCGCTTAGTTTATTGGTTTGCACAAGTGCAAGTGTTTTTTTTTTGTTTTTTTTTTTGGAAAGGGGGAAGTGAGGATTTGAAAAGTCAAGTGGGGTTTGGGAATTGGAAAGGGATGAGTGTAAAGATATTAGGGGAATTAAAAAAAATTGGGGTTTGAAAGCTAATATTGGGTGTTTGGGGACTAAAATTCCCAACAATATAGCTCAGGGGTAATAGGCCAAGACCCACTAGCTACAAAGATTTGAACCAAGCTCAAGAAAAGTAAAATATGTTCACATAACATGTAGTACATTGTAAGAATGAGAACAACGATATGTGCATTTGTATGCATGCTATCCAATAAGTCAAGGTTTTTGGTGAGGGAGTTAACATCCTCTATCCCAAAAAGTATGTCACTTCATGTGTCATATGTTGTGACTGGTTGAAAAAATATTTGTTTTTTTAAATTTTTAATTTAAATATTATGTTTTCAACCAATAACAGCAAATGACATATGGAGTTACACACTTTATGGGAAGAAAAGAATATGAAGAAACCCCTTCAATGACTGCTTAGCAAAATAGAAGGAACGAGATTATGAGAATTAGTTCAGGCAAAATTGTCTTTGATATATAAAAGGAACGAGACTCTCAAAAGCTCTTTTTAGCATATCTTGGAATTCCTAAGGATGAATATATATGATAAAGTTGAAGAAGAAAAAGAAATTATTGAGGCAACAAGGACCCAAACAAGGACCCAAATACAAATGGAGATGCCAAAATGGATAGCTGAAAGTAAAAGCGAAAATAACAAGAATTTTAATGGCAAAAAAAGAACCAAGATAATATTAGAAGAGACACTTTTTACATCAATGAAAACCAAGCGGTAATTATAAACACACACCAGACTGTTTAATTTGGATAAAAAGCTTATTGAAACACTTATGATATAAGAGCTTAACATATGAGAACTTACGATATAAGTGCTTAAGATTAATAAGCTCTTTGTGTTTGGAAGCACACTTTGAAAAGCACTTATGGAATGAAAACGTTTGGATACGCAACCACTAAACTTATAAGCACTTATTACAATTCTTGTAAATGAAGTATATATTAACTAATTCAAAATAATATTAAAATTTATTATCATAAATACCACTATAATCATTAAAAATAAAGATTTTGATTATTAGATTAAAATTTATAATCATATAACAATCAAAAAATAATTTTTTTTAAATCATTCATTGCTACTAAGGGAGAGAAAAAAAAATTCATAAAGATCATAGCAAAATCAATACATCAGTAGTATATTGTTATATAAACCAGGGGTTCATAAGATTTAAGAAATAATTTCTATAATAAAAACATGAAATAAAGCTAGATAGTTGTAGGCATCTGATTTCTAATAATGTCTCTGACCTGTCTCATATGTCTTGTACTAGCTTGATTTAGTTCCTCCCATATGACATTATCGTGTACATCATCATTGTCTTCTAATTCAACACCCTCATCAAATAAAAAGAATTCTTCATCACTCGTGTCATGTTTTCTTATAAAATTGTGCAAAGTCATGCAAGCAACAATGATTGGAGTTGAAGTATCCAATGAAAAAGGAGGCATGTTGCCTAATATCTTCCACCTAGCTTTGCAACACCCAAACGATCGTTCGATGGTGCTTCTGAGGCTAGAATGAAAATAGTTGAACACTTCATTTCTTCCTCTAGCTCTAGGCCCTACTCTAAATTAAAATGGGGAAGATGGTATCTAGTAGTTTTGTATGGTCCCAAATAGCCCGTAAAATTTGAGTAACCAGCATCAACAAGGTAATATTTATCTGCGAAGTATGGAATAAAAGAATTTAATATGTAGTTAAATTGGTGACAAAAAATTTAGAAATATACAAACTAACTTGTAGGAGGATGCAGAGAATGCAAACTAGGCATGCACAAAGCATGCATAAAGATCTTACTATCATGAGATGAGCCCTCCCATCCAGCTAACACATATGTGAAGCACATATTAAAATCACAAATTGCCGTTATGTTAGTTGATGCATATCCTTTTCTGCATATGTAAGGAATTTGATGTTCAGAAGGGACTATAATTTTCACATGAGTGTCATCTATAGCACCAATACAATTCTCAAAGTAAGGATAATATCGTTCATCACTACTAATCTGAAGAGGAACATCTTTAAAATTAGGGTCATCCGACTTTATAATATCCTTTGAAAGCTCAAGTACAACATTCAAGACTCTATGAAATTGCCTTGAGATAGTCTCTTCAGAATGTTGAAATCTCTCTTCCGCATTATGAAATGAACCAGGCTGTCATAACATATATAAGAAAATCCCAATCTGCTCATGAATTCCTGCACCCCTTGTTGGTTTTAAGCCATAATTCTTTTCTAAAACATTACACAGATATAGAAACACATGTTTCCTCATCTTGAAATTTTGATAACAACGATTATCATGTCCGTTGATAATATCTTGAACCCATGCATGACCTGTCAATGCAGAAGTTCTACATGGAATCTTTTCGATGTGATCCAAGAAATACTTCACAACCCCCACTAACATCAACACCCTTTTTATCCTGTTAGTTTGTGATAAACGATCATTATCACAATAATCATCACTATCAAATCCAGAAGAAGTGTCGTTTGTACTAAAAGTATCATCTGTACTAGTAGTATCATCTAAACTAGTAGTCATCCTGTATAATATTCAAATAAGAAAATAAAATTATTCACACTCATAATTATTAAAAGAGGAAGAGGAAAAAGAGAAAAATTACGAACAAAATTGTCATAAATTCGCAAGTCAAGTGTGCGTGTAGGTTAAGTAACCAAGGTTAAGGTTTACGGCTTCGTTTTTTTTGCGAAATAATCAGGACAGTACAACATAAGTAGTACTGCACAGTACAATTAAGTATAAGACAACACAACATTTTGTTCAATAACATATTTGATGAAGAAAGTACAGAACTAAAAATTTTGTGTTATCCACTGTTTGAGATGCTTAAGTACTGGACAACATAAAACAAAATTATTTAAATACCCTTTTGTGTTATACATGGATTAGTTTTTTCTCTATCTTTTGTCTTAAACTGGAAACATAATTATTATTGACACCCAAGGATTGGCATTCGACGGACACCAACCGCCACCATCAACTTTTCTGACCACCATCGTTAACTTTTCCGACCATCAAAACCACCTTCAATCACTTTTTTGGGACCACCAAACATGACTCATGTCAGTACCCGCGTAGTAAAATCACTGTGTATTGACATGATTCAATCTAAACCAAAACTCTAAGAATCGTATGAACCAAAAACATAAACCAAAGTGTAGCACATTACAATGATAAAGTCTCTTTAGAGGCCCAATGAAAATTAAAAATAATCAGTATAGTCCAAGGATTCTAAATTGCAAGAATACTAAAAATTACAAAGCTTAGATGAAATGGGCTCTAACACTACAGACGAGTATATTTAAGGACATCTCCCATCTAGAAATATTAACATTAAAATATTAAAGTTTTTTGGCAAGATCAGGAAATTCTGTAACTACATTTTCTACTACACAGTGTAATCAAAGCATGTAAACATGAGTCATCAATGCTTTGTAACATCCCTAATTTTAATCCCTAATATAATTATAAGTTTTAATGAATTAAATATTTGTTTCTTGAAATCGATCATTTAGTTGTTGGGTACTTTCATAAAAGATACATTATGTTAAATTACGAGAGTATATTTAATTATATTTCAAAGTAAATTCTTTTGAAACAATTGCCCTATATTAAAAATATACTTTATATGTTTTACTTTACTTTTGATATATTTCATACGAAAATATTTTATTTGAAATATTTATAAGTTTCTTACTTTATAATTTTTCATTCTAGTATTTAAATTTATTATTGGTATTTTGAGTTTTAAAATAAAAGAATAAGTAAGTATATGTGTGGGTATGTGTTGCAAAAAAAAAAAAAGAAAAGAGAAGAAGAAAACGTGTGTGGGTGTGTGCTGTGCCCTAGTTTCCTTCTTCTTCTCTAAGGACCAGCCGCCACCCTACCCCCATTTCTCTCCTCCTCGATCACTCTCTCTAGCAGGCCGCCGCACCCACCACCTTCAGCCACCATCTCCGTTGATCTCTCTCTCTTTCTCTCTCCCTTCGCCTCTCACTTTCCTCGCGCCGCCACCTTCTTCAATCGCGAACCCAAACGCGAGCCACCCAAGAAGATCCGCCGCAGAACCGATCTAATAGGGACCATGGAGCTCGTGAACCGCCGCCACCACCATAGCCTTCGCCTCCGTCGTCCTCCTCTTCGCCTTCTCAAGTCGTGATTCGTGGTCTTGTCTCCTCCGCCACCGTTGCTGGTTCTCGTGCCGTCGCCGTTGCTGGTTGTTGTTGTTGCCGCCGTGAGCCATCACCGGAGCTGCTGTGGTGCGTTGGACAATGTTTCTGCTGCTTGGGTGCTTCAAAAACAGGTTTGGGACAGCCTCCATCTCGAACCGGATCCGGGTTGAGGCCGACCGAACCGGCCTTGATCTCTCTGCTGTCTCAAAAACATTAACGGAGGGTATATTCCTAATACCTTTTTAATTGCTCTGAGTTATGTTTAATAATAAGTTAATAATACTGATGGAATTAGTATTGATAATAATGACTTAGTATTAAGCTATTTTGGAAAGAAATAAGTGATATTGTGAGTTAGTATTGATTTTCAAGTAATTGTTATTTTTTTTAATGATTTTAATTAGTTACTCTGACGTGGGATAATATCGAATTAACTGTTACGTCAAATGATGAGTTTTGAAGAGTATTTTTGTGAAATGTGCTGGGTTCCTAAGTAAGTGAGCTGTCGTTTAGCTTGGTTGAATTGTCCCTGAACTAAACGATACATCAAGTTAATTAGGAACCTGACCTACTCGGCATAACGTTAATTCGAGTTAAAGCGTTGAACCTTAATTTCAAATTAAAGGGAAGTGTGATTATTTGAATATTATAATTGTGACTTGGACTTATTTTGAACCGTGGACACTTCTTTTTAATTCGGAATTAATAGTGTCAAGTACCGACATTTGATTTTGTGGCTTGAAGCTAAAACTACTCAACTTTAATGTATTTTTAACGATTATGTTAGTTTTTGAAAGTTAGCGTATTTTCAATAAAAAGCTATACTATATTATTGAGAAGACAATGATCTTAATTTGAAACTCTATGTTATTTTGGTTTGTGAATTATAATTAAATGAATTGCGTGATTTGGAAAACTTACGAAATACTCTGCTTTGAAATATTTTAACTATTGAGATTTCAAATTGAGTCGATGTTGGCGCATCCCATTGACCACTATCTGATTTAATAATATAGTTAGACAATGAAGAACTTTAGGATCAGCAGGGATGCGAACATTGAACCGCGTTATGTTTGGGCATCATTGCACGAAAAGAATCAGGTCTAAGGAAACGCAAGTAAGGGGTTCTTTACCTTGCTTTAGAGAGTATTTTCTGATTAGTATATAATACTTGTTAAGAGTATATGGGCGTGCTTGTGTTTGAACATCTAGGTAATTAATTAGACTAAAGAGTAAAGTAAGAAAAAGGTAGAAAGAAAAATAAATGAGGTGTCTGTGATAAAATGACGTGTTTGATTGCTAAACCTGAAAATATAGGTGTTAAGGTGTATTTTGACTATGTGAATGTATATGTGATAATATTTGTTATGCTTTTATGTATGAATAATGGGAGTCTAACTGTGGTGGAATGTTTATGTGAAATAGTATGAGTTGTCATGTATGCTCCGGTGGGAAATGTGGGGTTAATTGGTATATGTCTTTATGTATGTATGTTTGGGGAATGTGAGGCTATTAGTTGTGAAAGAATAAATGTGTTAAAAATGTAAGCCTATATATAAGTAATTTGAATATCATGCGTTATGTTTAATTCTAATTGTTGATACTTGAACTATGTGGTTGATGTATTGCTAAATCATAATGAGCCCTAGAATGTATGAATGATGAAAAGAAAAATATGAATGTTCGGAATTAAACTAAGTGCAAAGTGTGTATTGTGATGCTTTAATATTATTATCTATATGAATAACATATGTGGTGGTATGAGGTACCTTCCGGTGTGGAGGTGAAGTACCATCAGGCCAAATTGTATGAGGTACCTTCCTGTGTAGAGGTGAAGTACAATGGTATGAGGTACCTTCCGGTGTGGAAGTGAAGTACCCATAGGCCAAACCGTATGAGGTACCTTCCTGTGTGGAGGTGAAGTACAACGGTATGAGGTACCTTCCGGTGTGGAGGTGAAGTACCCAATGGCCAATTTGTATGAGATACCTTCCGGTGTGGAGGTGAAGTACAATGGTATGAGGTACCTTCCGGTGTGGAGGTGAAGTACCCATAGGCCCAATCGTATGAGGTACCTTCCTGTGTGGAGGTGAGGTACAACGGTATGAGGTACCTTCCGGTGTGGAGGTGAAGTACCCAATGGCCAATTTGTACGAGGTACCTTCCGATGTGGAGGTGAAGTACAATGGTATGAGGTACCTTCCGGTGTGGAGGTGAAGTACAACGTTAAGAGATATATCTTAAAAATGAAATGGAAAATGAATTATAATAATGATACAGAACTTGAAATGATGTTTTAGGATTATCTGCAAAAGACTAAATAATTATGAGGTACAATGGTATGAGTTACATCTGAAAAATGAAATGGAAATATAAATGGAATAGGTGAAATTTGTAATTATATGATAACTGATCATGAGTGTGAGAGGGTTATTCATTAGAAAGTTGATAGGAGAATGAGATTAAGGAGAAAATATGGAATAACTAATATGGACATAATGAACAAGAGATGAGGAAATGAGATTATTGTGTGCGTTTGAGCAGGCTGGTTTAATTAAATGGAAATATATGTGCTATGTGCTAATTGTGTTTGACTTGGTAGGTCATTATGTCTAGTTAGAAACTACTTTCTATTTCATGTGTAAAGCTCACTCTTGCAACCATTTTTACAGGTTCAAAGTTTGAGCAGTCTCCGTGGTCGGCCGAGCAGGAGTACACTCCACACCGTGGAGTGTAATTTAGCGTAGAGGGAATTATATTCTTTTTATTATAATTAATTTAATTGGGTATTGAAACAATTCGTTGTAAGCCCTGAGTTTTGTTTTACTTTGTTAGCAGGGCCTGAAAATCAAATTTGTATATTTATAAATGTTTTCTGAACTGTACTGGTTTGACAGGTTATAAAATGTAATTTTTGGGAAATCCGAAAAACAGAGAAAGCTCTGTCCGTTTTTCCGAAAAAATATTCTTAAGTATTTTAATTTAAAAAGAAATTTTCAAGTACCATTTTATTAAAATCCAAAATTAACTAAATAATTGTTACATTGTCCTTCAATTTAAAAATGCTTTATTTCATTTACTTGAATTTTCATATCTTAACACATTCCCTACTAACTCCTACTACCAGAAAAAAAAAAACTAAAGAATATAATAAACATAAAAATAAACACACATTGCACTTTGTAAAAAATGAGTCCCACAACTTTTTCATAACTTAAAATATCTACTAAATAAAAAGAAAAAACTAGAATTTAGCGTAAAAAAAAAAGCAATCAAATCCTAACAAGTCCTTGAACTAAACACACACAGACCTAGAATATAGTAGACTTGAACATGTTATAGTCAATACACTATAATCACATTTTCATTATCTTTCTCACAAATGTCATTCTTTGAGGACCATGGAATTCCCAAAAGAACTTTTCATATGGTTGATTGTGAGAAAATTTTATGACTAAGTCAATTTCTTCTTCTTCAGTTAATCCTAATTTCTTTACCTCTTCAACCAAGTCTCTTTTTGACGGATCTGGTAGTTTGGATGCAACTTTCCCAAAATCAGCTGTCACTGCATCCATTTTGCTTTCAAAACTCTCAAGAAACTTAGTGGCTACATGAGCAAGGCGTTGACGCTTGGGAGGTGGTTCATTAGTATTTCCAACAGAAGGAGGTGAATTATCATGTGGTAGCCAATCATCATCAACCTGGTTATCACCAATTTAGTTTCTCGTTGCATCTGCAGCAGTCTCAGCCCCTTGACCATTAGCACGACCTTTGCCAAAAATACCTTGGAGCCTTTCAAACTCTTTAAACTCTTTATTGACGTGATTGCCAACTTTGGGATGCTTCTGCAAGTTAAAAGACACACACACACAAAAAAAAAAAAGCTTACAAACTGAATAAAAAATCTTCACCAATTAAAGTAGTAAAACTTTATTTAAACTAATAGGTAAAATACCTCCAAATACTCAGATAAAACTTGACTATTGTCACAAGTGACACATTTTCTTGTGTCATCCCAACCAAATCCACTAGTGTTCATCATGTCAACAACGTCATTGAGCTTTGAGGACCACCTTTTCATCTTGTTAACAATATGCTTGATGGTCAAAGTAATCCCAGGAATCCTATTTCTCATCCTCATACAAGCTTCTTCATGACTACCTGTTTTGAATGTCCCATTCTCTTGTTTATTGCCTTCCACCACTAACTCCTCCAATATAGTAAGCAATGTTTCCACCTCTTGCTTTGTCCAATTACGTCTGGATCCTGTGTTATTCCTTGATTGTTCAATGTTATCCCCATCTTCACTGGCCATTACTGAATACCACAAAAATGAACGGTTATAACAATAAATATTTATAGTACTTTGAACAACACATAAATAAACAAATCCTTTGTGGAATATGACAAATAAGTTCATTCATACCATAAATAAAATAAAATCTATAAATATAACAATTCAAATTTCATTAACATTGCAAAATGTCATTACACTACTAGATCTTTAATTCCTACGCCTATTCCTCCACTCCATAAACATGTCTTGCGCAAGTGCATCCCTCATCTGAGTCCATTCATTGCTAGGCTCAACAGTCCCAATTATATTGATGGGCTCTTCACCAACAGGTTGCGTATCTTCTGGTAACGAAGATAATTCTTCTGGATCTATTGCCATGTTCATGCGTACGAAATTGTGCAGTAAACAACAAGCAAGGATAATTCTAGATTGCGTTCTAATGGGATAAAATGAAGGGCTTCTTAAAATTCCCCATCGTTTCTTCAAAAGGCCAAAACATCTCTCTATTACATTCCTTGCTCGGGCGTGTCTATAATTAAATAACTCTTCACGATTTTGAGGTGTGCGCCGACCACTGTTCCATTCTTGCAAATGATATCGCTTTCCTCTATAAGGGGCTAGAAAGCCTTCCCCATTAGTGTAACCACCATCAACAAGATAATACGCACCTAAAACTATATTCTTTAAATAATAAATATAGAATTAAATAATATCAGTGCTTATAATGACATGAACATGAGTGCAAGTTTTATTTATCATACCAATTGGAACAACCAAACCATTTTGCCCGATTACTGCATCGCGTAATATTCTAGAGTCTGAAGCTGATCCTTCCCATCCTGCTAAAACATAAATAAATTGCATATCTCTAGTACAAACTCCTAGGACATTAGTTGCAAGTCTGCCTTTCCTTGTTCGATATCTAGGCCTATCTGAAGCACTTGGCGTGACTGCTATGTAAGTACCATCTAAAGCCCCTAAACATCCCTAGAGGTTCATATAACGTTCAAACATAATCAAACAACTTGGCTATAAAAAAGTATATTACCATGAAGATATACATGTATAATTTTATTTATATTAAAAATTATATATATTACCTTAAACCACTTCCATCTTTCATCAACACAGTCTTGAGGAACTGGTTCTGGCTTAGCAAATAAGTCACTTTGTAACCTCAAAATGGCATTCAGCACTCGATGAAAGTACTTACTAATTGTCTGTCCCGATCTATAGAATCTAACTTGGATACTCTTATTTTTTGTGTGGTGTGCAAGTATATTCAAAAACATGGCAACTTGCTCCTCAACAGTCACTTGCCTAAGTCACACTAATCCTCCTCGCACCCTCAAAACCTCACAAAGGTGCGCAAATGTGTTTCTGGGCATTCTCAATTCCCATAAACAATGGGAATCACTTGTGCCAATGATAGATTCCAAAACAACCCTTCGCGTCTCATATCTTGCCAAAGCTCTTTCACTCAAAGCTCTCCTTTCATAATCGTTTCTCAAGACAAATTTGAAGAAAAAAAACCCAACAGCATTCATGGCCAAAATGTGAACATTCATCCTCCATCCAAGAAGATAATGACAAATGTACTTATCATCCATTACAACTATATAGGGAAATAAAATGTAAAAAGATAATAAGAATTTCACATAATAAAAAATTCAGAATTATATTTTTTTTGGATAACTGAAATTTTTTTATGGAACACCGGGTACGAAAATTACACAAGCCAAATAGCAGAAATTACAAAGTTTGAGTTCAAGGTACAGGGTCAAAAACATCACCCTTACAACATTTAGTATGCATCAACATATAATTAAAAATCAGTAAAAGAAAGAAAGACAACCCACCACCCTTCAGTGTTACATAACAGAAACTGAACAATGACAGATCAAGAAACCAGACAGCCCTTACAACCCTTTCTCATTGCAAACTGATTACTTAATTATTTTCGTTGCCACACCTCTGTTTTAAATCAAAGTTCGAATTTTTTTCACCATCACACTTGGTAATTTGCTTATTATTTTTACTATTCATAGAATGAGAGGAGAAGATCAGCAAGCAAGAGATCAATTGCTTTTTTAATAAAAAAAAATAAATAGAGAAAAGGATGAGAAAAATCGAACCTTGTCTTCTCTCAGTTTTCCAAACAATGTTGATCGATCTTCTTGAGGTGACTGTGTGTTTTGGGGAGTGAGAAATTTATAGATCTCAAACTTTTGCGATTGCAAAGGAGATGTGGAGCCATGATGCTCATCGTGGGTTCTAGAGAAGAGAGGAGGAGAAGGCAATCGCCGGAATATGCGAGTATATCGTGGAAGGAGGGTGAGTAGCACGGGAGAGCATAGGAGAGGGTATTTCAGGCAATACAATATTCTATATGCACTAGACAAGTTTTTGTTCGGTGGATCAGTGGGTTACAATTTATGACCTTTTTGTCCTGTACCTATCCTCTTTAGTTGTGCTGTACCGTATCAATTTTTTAATCAAACATGGAACAAATATATTTGTGCTGTCCAGTACCCCATTTTAATGCAAATCAAACGAACCCTACATTTTCTATATGTCTGTTTGAAATTTCTATTAGGAGTTAAAGAAATAACAAAGGGTGGAGAGAGTTAAAAAAATAGAATGATACCAAGCCATATCAACACAATTTCTACAATCTAATGACTTCTGCTCCCACTTAATTTAATTTTTTACTCATTGCTTCTGTCACCTCAACAAATATGAGGAGTTATTCATGGTCTTATACTCTTTCCCTTTTAATTATCTTCAGAAAAATATGTAACATTGTAGCATGAACTTAGATCTAAATAGTCTTTTTTTCTAAAAATTTAATTTAGGAAAGAAAGGTTTGGATTGTAAATAGGCAAGGAAGGCACGGAGACAGTACTAGAGTTAATTCAAGAAGCACTTGTGAGAGGGTATCTAGTGAGGAAACAAGCAGCAGCAACCTTGCATAGTATGCAGGCTCTTGTTAAATCTCAAGCAACATATTGGTCTCATTAATATCGAGGGCTCAAGAGCTCAAAGAATGAAGCGCATATAAGAACATAAATTCCAATACGATGAACCTAACTGAATCAAACTCTAGGATGAAATTTTCGTTTACAGATGCAACAACTAGATAGCAATTCCTCAGTGTCACCAAGATAGTGTTCTTACAGTTTAGCAATTCCATCGGAAGCAAAAACCACAATAAAGTATAATTACAAATTCAATGGGACATTATTTACGAGTTCAAGGGACAAAATTATCTTGTGACTTGAACAAACAACAACACTATTAGTGTGATAACTAAACCAGAGTGTATGTGTTAAAAATAAGATAAGATGAGACTGATTGTAAATCTGTAATTATCTAATGAAAACTTCACAAATGTAAGATGATGTGTGTAAATTTGATTAGCATTATTCTTCCAAAAAACAAGTCTTCTGGAGAAGGCCATGGTAGGGCATATCATAAGCCAACGAGTTAAGGAGGCAGAGTATGTAAAGGTTAACACCAGTTACAATTTAAAAGGTGCATATTAGCAAATACTAAATACAATTTGTAGCAATAGAAACATAAATGTTCATCTTAAATCAGAGTAGCAACATATGCGGAGGAGCACCGGGATAACAGCGAGAACGATGAACGGCGGCCACCGAGCAGAGGGAGTGGCGACTAACGAAGCGTGGAGTCAAAGGATCATGGGAAAGCCAGGATCTCGCGGGAAAGCAAGGGGGAAAGTCCTTCTCTATTCGCGACAGGGAAGGTAGAAGAACAAGGGCTCCGTTATGCATTTAACAAAAAAAGAGGAAAAATACAATAACGAGCCTTACCTGGATTCGAAGACACGACCTCTATTAAAAAAAAATGCTCAAGATCCGCATAAGCTCATATGTATAAGCTTGTTTTATGGGCTTATCAAAATATGATAAGTATAGCTTATATTTTGACAAAAGCTATTTTTATAAGCTTTCATTCCCAAACATTTTAATAAGTACTTATAGTATAAGATAAGCCAAATTAAGCATAAAATAAGCACTTCCAAACGGGACCAATATATAACTTATAAAACTTGAGTTACACGAGATAATAAAAACAAATACTCATAGAAGAGAAAATTAAGCAATCATGAACTCTTAACCTAATCCATCTCTCGTATCAAAAACGAAAATTTGTAGAAAAACTCGGATTAACAAAATCCACAAGAACAGTTCTCGAAAGACAAAATTAGAGAATAAGGATTAACGAAAGTTAGTTGAAGATTTCACAAATTAGAGAACTCTATTAGCTACTGGGAGAATTGAAACTAAAAAGAAGAGTTCAATTTGAGTTTGAGAACAAAACAGCCATGTGTTATATAATTAACAACATTGCTAAATGGTGGTGGTCAAAGACGAGAGTGATGAATGACTTTTGTTAAACAAGATATCTAGTCGTTCCAATAAGGAGAAATATGTAGTATTATGTGATTGTTAATTAGATAATAAAAGATGTTTAATTCTAACCTAAAGCATTTCAAATAAAACTTGTATCGGTGTTCATACCCAAGTTTTATAAAACTGTTTTTCAGGTTTCCTACTGTAATAATTTAATGTAGCTATTCACAACTTTTTTTTTTTAATGTCCACTTGGTTTATGAAGGATACATTCCGATATGATATGAGTTACGTGCTTGGCTGTGACAAATGATGAGTCTCCCAATGTTTTTTTTTTTTTTTTGCATCTACAAAATATTAAAATTTAGATTTTGCACAAGCTAAAGAAAATCAAACCGCGTATCACTCGTCATAATATACTATTCAAGCTTTTTAGTCTAATACTATGCTATTAAGTCAATAACTAATCAGTTTAGTATACCTATTTTAAGTGTATTATGTTTATATTAGAATTTCTTGTTCCTCCCTTTCCGCGTATGATTTCCAAGCTCTAGCCACCCTAACTATTCTCTCTTTCAAAATACAAATTCCTAGATCACCAAAAACAAAAAATACAAATTCCTATTGGCATTCACGCAAGATTCCTTCCAACTTGTCAACTTCTATTCTCTTATACGCACAATTATGTTGTAGTTAGCCAATTCTTCCATTATCATGGAAGAGCCAGTTCAATCACAAGACACCAGTCTAATCAAGGATTCCGTTGGTGCCGTGACAATATTGCCACTCCCACCGGGGCGCGACAACGGCCAAACCTATGTAGTACAATTGCAAAAGGATCAAATCTATCGTGTTCCACCCGCTGAGAATGCATTGATCATAGAAAGACATCAAAATTCTCCTAATTTGAGAAACAAAGAACAAAGATGTTGTCCATGTTTCCTCCTCACCATGTCCCTAGTCTTGCTTGCCATTGTTGTTATCATTGCCATAACATTAACTATTTTATACTTTATCTTCACCCCAAATACAAAACCAACCTTTTCTATCTCAAACTTTGTGGTCATGAACCATATCTATAAAAACTCACCACCTCACTATCAAATTTCTTTGATGGCCAATAACCCTAATAATAGGTTAGGAATTGAGTATCACAAGGATGCTGAGGTTTTGCTTCTTTTTGATAAAACTAAGGTGGCAATAGGAAAATTCCCAACGTTGGACATGGATCCAAATGATTCCAAAAAGGTCATGGTTGAACTAAGTGGAACCCGTGAACCATTGCCACCTCCAATGGACAAAAGCATGAATGATAACAAGTACAACGCACCCGTTGAGTTGGGTTTGGAAATGAAATTTAGGGCCAAGATCAAAGCTGCACAACTAGGGACATGGGTTGTGAAGTGCAATGTGTGGTGTACCTTTATGGTGAGCAAAATGAGGAACACGACAAGAGTGTTATCGCAAGAATGCCAAACCAATTTCTAGCAAAGTCGAAGGTTAATCAGGACTGTATGAGATACAAAAATATATTAGGAGTATATTATCGAGGTTGTATGTAATAGTAGTGTTATCAACAGTTGTATTATAAACCTTGCTCTGTTCTGATTCCTAGCATAACTTAATGCTTGGTTGGCCTTTGAATGAAATTTTTTATAAAAAAAAATAGTAGTGATCCCATGATGGAAAATATGGCATATGATGAGATACATCAGTGAAATTCTAAAGTTTATAAAACTCCGAGTAGTCTAGAAAATATTTTTCTTTTGACTTAATTAATCTTCATTTACGCATTTATATGAGCCCTTTTTTTAATATTGAATTCATTCAACCTTATATTGTTGAGAATTCAAGGCTAACACTGATAACAACTAACATAAGTTTTTGAATTTTTCAAATGTAGTTTTTATGGTAAATATATCTTAATCACAAATCAGCTTAAACACCCTTCTATACATGGAAAAACGCCATGACAGATGCCCACATGCCAAGGCGACGTTTGATGTGGTGCCAAGTTTTCTGGCACCACCGGTGAGGACAAGTCTTTTAGCCATTGATTTTGTTAAAAATTTGGATTAACGGTTGCCATTATTCAACCGGTTACCTTGTGTACATGTCAACATATTTTTATACGTATTGCATACTAAAATCTTGGCCACTCTATTTGAAATTGTTAGTTTTGCTGGTTACTCCTCATGTATTCTATTTAAATATTTGTAGAAAATTGTACCTTATGCTCTATTTATTTTACTAGCCAAATTTTTATACTCTTTCCGTTCTTATATATAGGACCCCTTTGAAAAATTTTACGTCCCATTAAGAAAGTTGATTAATTTAGTTAATAATATTCAAAATGTGAAATTATGATATGTATTTTTAAAATTACCCCTATTAATATTACTAGGAAATGAGAATTTAAAAAGTATTAATTAAATAAGAGTGTTTGTGGAAAAAAGTAATTAATATCATTAAAAATTGATATAGGATCTTATAAATAAGGACAAAATAAAAATGTCAAAAAAGTCTTATATTTAGAGACAGAGGTAGTGACGGAGGTAGTAACATTTTTTACACGGGAATCATATTTTGTAGTCCCTCCGATCCTTTTTATAGGGTATACTTAACCAAATTACACATACCAAGTAAAGTAGTTAATTTTATGAATTCTATGAGAATATATTGTAACATTCGTACAATTTTACGCTTTTAACTTTTTTTGGAAAATTCACACTCATTAATGAGCAACAAAAAATGCATAGATAGTCAAAGTAATTAATAAGGCCAAAAAATACTCCTTTCGGTCCTATTTATAAGACCTTTTATTTTGGGGTTTTTATTTTGGTCATATTTATAAGACCTCATTTCAATTTTCAATAGCATTTAATTACTTTTTTCCACAAATACCCATATTAACTCTACACTTTTTAAAGTCTTCCTTTTTACAGGAAATATAAAGTGACTTATAATTAGGACAAAAAAATCTTCTAGAATATGACCTATAATAAAGACCGGAAAGAATATAAAAATCTATTGTATAATTATAATTCCAAAGTAGTAATTAATGGTAATAATATATTACAAAAATTGAGATAAGTTAACATTTAGTATTACATAAAAAGCATGTTTTGTGTCCGGAAAAATTATGTGGTCAGTATTACATAAAAGTAGAAAATAACAGTTACTGTACAATAATTTATAAAATTGGAGATAATCCAGCAATTATTACGTAAAAAGAGTATTATTAATAAAAATAGTTTTAGCTGATAAAATAAAAGTAGATAATAACGTTTATAATAAATTATAAAAATTGAGATAAAATAACATTCATTACATAAATAGCATATTTTTTTAAAAATAATATTCAGGGATAAAATAAATTGACTCATAGGGTCAATTAGGATTCTATATTATCAGGGTACAATTAATTAGTTAAAATTTTTATAAACAATTTAAAAGATTCATTATAACATTATAACAATTTTATTGATAATATTTACTCCTCCGGTTTCACAAGGATGATAACAAATTAAAAAAAGTCAAAAGATTAAGGAGAATAAATTGGTTTGGTTGAACAAATAATTAAACATGAAAGCTCATAATCAATAAAAATAAGAATAGTTTCATTCCACTTGAGTTTCCACACAGATAACTTAGAATTTGAAACTGGTTACATCCTTTCATTCCTAATAAGAACTAACAAAGATCATTATCTGCGATCACTTCTGCGGGAAGTTAAGGTGAGCTTTCCTCTTGAGCCATTTATTCCCTAAGAAACATAAAAAGAGAAGAGAAACTATGATTAGAATACATTAACAATAACTTTAATAATCTATAAAAAAAAAGTAAGAAACAACATATTATTATATATTAATTAAATAATCTATATTCAGACTTGTTTATATAATATATTATACGTAACATTGTGACTATATTATGAACATAATAATAAACTAATAATCTTATAATCTATAAACCATAAAGAATGGGTGATAGACAGTGATACACGTGTAGATCTGATAGTTTGGACTTTGGAACTTTACCTTGTGATAAGAGTGTGTTGCTATGGAACTTTAAGTGTGGAAGTGTGTCACCGTCACGAGGTCTGATCTACAACTAGAAGTGAACCTTCCTCTTCCTTGCAATCAGAAAAGAGGGGGAGTGAAGGTGGAAGACGAAGGCACGGATGTGGAAGAGAGACTGGAGATGGATGACAAAGCAAGAGACTGGGAGACCTTTTGCTAGAAAAATGTTAAATTTCTAATCCTTGAGCCATTTGAAAAGGAATGGGAAAGAGTTTTTGTTTATTATTTTTGGAAAAAAAAAATCAAGCTGGGCTGAAACTGTGTCGCTCTCGTATTGAAGAAGTATCCCAACCGTGTTGGACCCAAAAAATGATGCGTCACAGGGGAGAGCTCCGGGGACACGGTCTGATTTTGAGATCTGAGATTTGATTTAATATGCAGGTTTCATCTCAAGGAGGACTTCAGATTTTCGAGTGCTTTAAGAACAAGTATTTTCTAGTTATTGCAAAATAATACCGGTTAAAATTGCTACTAAATCCATCACTGACCCACATGGACCGGTCAAATACTGGACTCACCCATGGTGCCATATGTATACGGCACCACATTAAAACCGCCCACATGCCAAGAGGATTTCACATTTTAAATTACTCTCTTCGTCCTTGCATACACCCTCTTTATGGTTTTTATGTTTATCAAGGAAAAAATTATAAAGGAATCTTATATTTAGTATCAAATTATTTTATCCAAAAATCATGTATATAGAAACGGAGGGAGTATAAGAATTTTTTGATTAATTTATTAAGATGATATGTCATTTCAAAATATATATATTTTTATTTTGATAAAGTGTTGGAACATTTAATATTTGCAAAACGGACCCAAAAATTTAAAGTTGTGGGCAATACAAGTATAAATTCAAATTATTAAAATATATTTTAAAAAAATTAATTATAAATATGATTGCATGTAGATAAAATTAGATGTATCATGCTTTATCATTATGTGTCAAAGGGTTGAAATTTACTATAAACTTATAATTGAATTTTAAAATTAAATTTATTGTATTTCCGTCAATAATAACCATACTTGGCAACATGGAATGACATAAAATGTGATAGTTGGTCCATTTTACAAGTGATACACATTTTGATTTAAAACAAATAAAAGATATTAAACCAACTAAAACTAAATGCAAACACCTTATAAGTTACCAAAATATGAAAAAAAAAAAAAAAAAAAAGAAGAAGACATGTTTACTCAAAATATTATGGTAAAAATAAGGGAGGAACTCATAACGGAACCATGCCTCATAAATGAATGAAGAGATACCCACTCATCAGCTAAAGTAAAAATCACAAGCTTAAAGTTATTTGATGAGTGACATAACAAGTAGATTTGTAAAACATTAGAAACATATATTTAACCAAAAAAAATCAAAAACTATGTGGGGCTATAGGCCCCACTACTACAATGTACATGGTCCCTGTCCGGGCAAAATTAATGTTTTAGTTCTTTAAGTTATTTTTGTTTTTCAATTTTGTTTTTTAACTTTTTTTTTTAATTTCATCTTAAAAGTAATTTTTGTTTTTAAATGATCCTAAAACCCATTTTTCATGATAATGTTTTTTTAAAAAAAATATAATGCGTTTTGTAGATCTTTTCATTTCGAACATAATGATACCAAGATTATGATTGGTTGAAAATTGAGATAATTATGGAAGAAGAAAAAACATTTAGGAGGAAATTTAAAAAAAAAAAAGTTAAGTACAAAACTGAAAAACAAAAACAATTTAAAGGATCAAAACATGGATTTTTGTTTAAATATTTGCTAGGATGATATGTTATTTCTAATTTTCTAGTTTTTTTTTTTAAAAAAAAATTAATGGTAACATCGTCTATCTTTTATATACCTCAATATTTTTAACAAGTGTCTATATATATATATATATATATATATATATATATATATATATATATTTTTGAGTGAAGTACCACTTTGATCCCTTATGTTTTTTTAGATGAGACACTTTAGTCCCTCAAATATGGAAATTTATTTTTAGTCTCTGAATATTTTTTTAAGGGACACTTAAGTCCCTCAAGATTTTTTTACGGGACACATAAGTCCCCAATTGAAGAGTCGGCAGAGTGGACGAAGGGACTTAAGTGTCCTATAAAAAAATCTTCAGGGAGGAAGAGTGAATTTCCATATTTTGGGGATTAAAGTGTACGTCTCATTTGAAAAACATGAGGGACCAAAGTGGTCATTCACTCTATATATTTTAAATAGATAACTTTTATTAGATTAAAGAAAAGGGTATATTTTCTTAATTTTAGCCCTTAATGCAAAAGATAAAAGGTTAAATATAGTAAGTAATCTTGCATTAAAAAACTAAATTTAATACTTTAAAAATAATAAATTTAGTTTCCCAAAATCTTTTTTTCTCTTTTTTAATCTCTTATCTTCAACCCTTTACACTAAGGGGCAAGCACACCCTTAAAAAAAATACTCTAAAAAATGGATAACAAAGCATGATGAACCAAAACAACTCCACCAAAAAAAACAAACCCACCAAAGATGAAAAGAACAACAAAAACAAAGCACAAGTAGGGATGGCAATGGGTTCGGGTGGGTCCGGGTAATGGGGTATCTGGATCCAGACCCGTTCTTCAATTACTGGACCCGGACCCACCCGGACCCGCTGCATAATGGGTAGGCGGGTCTTCGGGTACCCAGACGGGTTTTGCGGGTATCCATTGGCATTTTTTTTTAAGAAAAAAATTATTTTTTAAATTAATTTCTATGTTTTTTTTTTATAGACCGAGGGATCCTTAATACATTATTACACACTCTACTTAATATTAATCCCTACCACCATTAAACATTCGCAGACATCAAAGAAATTCTCTCGTTAAACACAAACATACTAAATTTTATATATATATATATATATATATATATATAATGCATATATTTAAATACGAACGGGTCCGGGTACCCACGGGTCTGAATATCTCAGATCCGGACCCAGACCCGCTCAAAGCGGGTACCCAAACGGGTCCATTCTTTGGACCCACGGATCTCTTTTTTGGACCCAGACCCGGATCCATTGCGGGTATTGCCCGCGGGTCCGGGTCCAATTGCCATCCCTAGCACAAGACACCCCAAGCTAAATAAAAGACTGATCCCAATTTCTATAAAAAAAAAAAAAAAAAAAAAAAGGCAATCCCAACTACCAAAAACTCAAAACATGTGACTCGAGGACAACCTCGAAAACTAAATTAATTGTCTTCAAGCTGCTTCATTAAACACCTTATTGTGGTCTCCAAATCCTTTCCTTTAAACGTTATTCCAAAAGATTTGCAGATCCCAAATCCATCTTGCGTGATTTTCAAGCTTTGTTTGATACTCCTTGCTTCCTCGCTCAAGTCGTCTAACCAAGAACTTCTTAGTCATGTTCAAGCATCTTCTTTTATCCTCATCATCAACTTCTTCTATAACAATAGATGAATTGTGTTCTTTGGACTCTGCCAGGATTTTTCTTTTCATAAGATTTTTCTTTGATACCTTGATCATTTTGAACCGAGCAAATTGTAGATAAACATCTACTACGGCCCTGAATTTTTTTTCTTTAGTAAGCCCATCAACCTTCGTGACATTTCTTAGTAACAACTCATATTCAACATTGTTTCGATCCTGTCGTGAGTTAAGAATTGAAAACCTACCACACGTAGTGGCCCTTAAATGACCTACAACTAACGACCTATGGGAAATACCTTAAGGCAAGAGATGAGCTCAAACGATCTACATGGAAAGACTCTGAACAAAGATGAGTTCGGAAGAACTCAATTGTAGGCATAATCTGCAAGTGAATCACGAGACTTAATTACGAAGCCAATCTCCAATAAATAACGACTTAGTTAGAGGTGATAATAAATGCTAGATTATTTGTAGTTATAGAGGAACATCGCTTATCTGAATAAGATAAGATTACTCGAAGATTCACGTCACAAATAAAAGATTTATCAATGGAAATACATCAGGCCCAGCAGCCCATGAAGACCCTATAAATATCAGCCTAACTCCAACATAAGGTAGAGGCACCCCAACCACAACCACGACTCCAATACATGCAAGGCTCGTTTGGTGGTCAGGATAGGATAAGGACATGATAGAATAGTGGGCAGGATAAGAGCAAGATAGGATATGAGTATGATAGCTCTTTTCCTGTCTAGTGTTTGGTGCACATTAGATAACGATGACATTGATGAGGTGGTGATGGTATGATGATGGTGGAGGCAGTAGTGTTAATGTGTGAGGGTATGAAGGTGGAAATTGAACTATCCTATCATGCTCATTTCTAATTTAGCTCTCAACATAGGATAAAAAATACACTATGTAGACAGGGTAGGATAGACCAACTGGATAGCACTAAACCGATTTGCTCAAACGGAGAACATAGGTTCCCTAAACGACCTTTCTAATAGAGGGGGCTTGTCACTGAACTCTCCTAGGAACAGTTTTGTCATGCTGCTTATAGACCTCACATGCACAATATCAATGTCATATGAAGTATACAGGGTTCCCAACACACAATTCAAACGAGTACGTGGAACTGAAAGCTCCCTCTTGCCATACTAAACCTCTTTCTCAAGGACCTCTGTTTTATCAAGACAAAACAAACATCATTTCCTCCAACCAAAAAAGCAACATAGCCACAGATCAACTCATCAATTTCATCTAGGCTAGGCCCAAGTTCAGTTCCAAAAGATATATTAAGAGATAAATTTGCCTTGAGAACAAATCTTGTTAAGTAGACAATACCACCAAAGGCAAAAGAGCACCCCCTTCAAAAAGAGAAAAAAAATATATGGTAACCAAAAAAGAAAAACACATTACAAACTTACAAACACCACCTAAACTACAAAACCAAAAGCCTCCAAACAAAAGCCAATGAAAGCACCAAAAACCTAAAACACCAAATTAAAAAACACCACCAGAAAAAAAATATTACACCAATAATGCAAAAGAACTGCAACCCCTTTGCTTCCAAAAAATTATTTTTTGCTTGAAGTTTAAATATCAAATTGTTAATTGTTGAGTTTCTTGATACGTACTAAAAATTGCAGCTTGTAGATAATGAAAATAGAGTATCAATCCATCCAGAACATGTGGGTTTCTATTCATTCCTTATATATAAAGCTTATTTAGTATATGTACAAAAGATTAATTGTTGTTGGCGTTCATTTAAAATAAATTAAATCATATACTAAAAATAATAAAAAAAGTAATTGAATTTTAAAAGAAGAGTTGAGAATGAATTTCAACAATTTTACTCTTCCGAATCCTAGTTATTTAGTGATTTATAGAATTCTTTTCTCAATATTAATGCAACGCTCCTGAGATACATTCCTTAAATATTGATGCCTTGCATATTTAACAAATTATTATCCACAAGCTAAAATGGGTCGAGCACATTTGTCGTGTGGTTTTGGTTTTAGGCTATTGCTTGTTGACTCCATCCACGACTTTTTGACCCTCATTTTCAATTTTTATGGACCAAAACATCCTTTTGCGTGTTATTATTTTCGGTTCTACAAAGACGAAAGAGTGTTTCCGTCTCTGCAAAGTCGGAAATTTTTCCAGTTTTGAAGAGTTGGAAAATTTTTCATCTTTGAAGAGACGGACATGTTCTAGTATCATATATTTTTCTATTATTTTTATTTACCACTTACTTCTCAACTTTTTGACCCCTATTTTAAAATTCCAATGATTAAAATAACCATTTTCTAGTACCATATATTTTCTATTATTTTTATTTACCACTTCTCAACTTTTTGACCCCCATTTTAAAATTTTAATGACTAAAATAACCATGTTCTAGTACCATATATTTTTCCATTATTTTTATTTCCCACTTACTTCTCAACTTTTTGACCCCCATTTTAAAATTTCAATGACTAAAATAAACTCAATATTTATATTATTTCTGTCTCACATTTGACGAAAAATATATTTTGGATAATATATAAATAAAACTAATGGAAAAATATATGGTGCAAGAATGAAAAAATTTCCAACTTTGCAGAGCTGGAAAAGTTTCCGACTCCGCAGAGCTGGAAAAATTTCTGACTCTGTAGAAACCGAAACGCTCTTCTGTCTTTGTAAAATCGGAAATAATAACACTTAAAATGGTGTTTTGGTTCATATAAATTGAAAACAGGGACAAAAAGTCACGGATGGGGCAAAACGCAATAGCCTTGGTTTTATGTTGTTAAGAAATACAATTGAAATTCATTAGATGAGCTCCAATGGTGAAGGTTTTGTTAAATCCTCATGCATTGAACCGATCTAAATTTTTGTCAAATGTTTGATATCTACAAGTGATATTTAATTGCTAGCTAGGATGGGTAGTCATGCATCTCAAAAACGATCAATTCTTTTCCTATAGGATGATGAGAGGATGAATACCCTTTATTATTTAGAAAAAAACAAAGGAATAACATTTTGTAGAAATTAAAAAAGAAATTTATTAGAAGGCTTAATTATGTATGCCACTCTTGAATTAGGATCATTATGTCACAGGTTTTTGTTTTTCTAAATCAATATCTGGCTTTCCAACGTTACTTTTGAATTTGTCATATACCCCTTCTACCAATTTCGACCAAATTTTATTGTCATATCACACCGAAATCCTAATCAAACACAGAAGGTTAGTCACGTAATGTCACATGGGAGAAGAAGATCATTTTTTTTTAAAATTAAAAAAGCTAAAAAAATGGAGGGAGAGGTCTTTTCGCCCACGTGGCACAATGTGGTTAATCTCCTGCGCTTGACTAACAGGATTATGTTAAGATACGTTTGTAAAATTTGACTGGAATTGGTAGCAGACTAATAGAAGTATATGGCAAACTCGAAAATAACTTCAAGGAGTCAGATATTAAAAAAAAACAGGAACCTATGATAAAGTGACTTCAAAGTTCAACAATTGGACACATAATTAAACCTTATTGGAAAAATTTTACCTTCAAAAGACATGTATCTTCCTTTGAAAGTTAATAATCTTCTTTGCATACAATAAATAGTAGGAGTTCATGGGCTCATCTTCTTTGGATTGGCGCCCATTGGCAAGCCCAAATATTTAAGAGGAAAGGAGGGATCAACTTTGCAGTTCAGGAAAAAAAATCATGGCCGGATAAACTCATTAGAAATATTTATCCTCATAATATTAGTTTATGAAAATTGACTTTTAAGGCCATAAACATGTTCAAACCATCTAGCATCACCAATGAACATTTTATATTACCAGCATATTTTGAAGTTAAGATGAGAAATTTCCGCTTCACCTGCGTCTATTGTAAAGCCAAAAAATTTCCTCAAGAGCAATGCACATGTTTCATCAAGACTGAATGTTAACCACTTCAGACAATGCAAATAAAGAAACAAAAAGCAAAGACCTAATTTTATTGTACTTATTATTATCTTAGTAATTAATTGCATGCTAATGAGAATTAGTGGGAGGAGTAGTATCAAAGTACTCAGCCCAAACTTATGAGCAATTATTAAGTGGTCCGGGATCACATGGTTCAAGAGAATCACCACCGTCAATTATTTAATTTTTGAATTTTTTTAATTAAAAAATAAATTATCAGCGGTTGAGATGTACCTGAACCACATGTGGTTCATGACTAACTAATAATTTTCCCAAACTTACAGGAAAATCGTGGATATTCATATTAAATACAGTAGATGGGTGATATCACGTTATGCTATGCATTACATGTAATAATAGTTACCTTTCGTATCCTAAGGGCATATTCCTTGATGATTGTTACCCTTGGTTGTTGACTACGTTGCACGTAACAGTAAACGTTCCCATGAACTTACGGAAACATGGACATATATATGGCGCCCAAAATATTCTATACTTCTGCTTGTTACTATAAAACAAATTTTAAGGATCCTCTATAAATATATTTTAATTTTTTCGAGATACGGTTACTGCTCGTTCAACTTTATTAACGACTGATCAAAGGTCAATTCCATGGATCATTTAGGATTCTTCGTGGTAATTCCTTCATCTAAGTACGTAACTCTTTTAATTAATTTATTCTTTTGACGTATCAAAAATTAAACTTATATCATAAGTTCATAACAAGTAGTTCTTAATAATATTTATAACTCATGTAACTACAAACTGAGCCCGCACCCCAAGAAATTAATTGTTTAGATATAAGTTTGTGTTATGAAAATGACTCCCTTCTTTGACGAACATTCCACAAACTTGGATAATTTTATTGAACCTAGCTACCCAAATTGACTAATGCCTATTATTATTTAGTCATATCCCAAATTAAATTAAATATATGATTTGCAAAAAGCATTTTGGTTTGTCCAAATCAAGCATGGGACGAAGAGCTGTCACGATAATTGACCGAAGTTGACATAAAATAACCTTTATTAGTAATTTATAATAAATTATTAGTTGGTACCGGATCATACGGCATTTGTGTTAGTTATAGGCTAATAACAGTTTAACACATAAAATAATTTAATTTAATAAAAGAGTTAAAAAAAAGATATAATTATTTTTAGCATATGGTAAATTACCATTAACATGAACTAAAGTTGACATAATAATAATCAATAATTCCTCTTAATTTAGTTATTAAATTGCTAAGGGCCATTGGCTTTGAAGACTATCTGACTTGGCAAACTTTGGCACTTTCTGTGAAGAATAATCCAAATCTTGATTATAATCATAATAAAAGGCTAAGTATACTATTTCCCTAAATCAAGACTTTTTTTTTGCATTCACATTTCTATATATACTTCAACGGTTAAAGTTGTTTAATACTAGAATCTCATTTTATTCCTACTTTGTTTACCATTTATAATTAGTAGCACTGTACAAACTCGACAGGTGTAAATATATTATTTCCTCCGTTTTATGAGGATAGTAAAAAATGAGAATTTTTTTAAAAAAAAAATTTAAAAATTATAAATTTTGAATTGTGATTGGATGATCAAAGCAAAATGCACTAAATTAATTGTTTAATAATTGTTTGATGTATTAGACAAGTCATTAAATGCACATCTTTTTAAATTTTTTATTTTTGAATTTTTTTATGGCTTTTTTAAGCGATAGGTCCCTAAACTTAGGGGGTGTTTTGGATTTAGTCCTTAATCTTTTTTTTTTGTTGGATCTGGTCCCTAAACTTTAACGTCGTTTGAAATTAGTCCTCCCGTTAACCCAAAGTTAACTCCGTTAGTGTCTTCCAATAAGATGTTGCCACGTGTCCCAACTTGCATTTTTTTTTGCTTTTTTGACTTTGAGGTCCCTAAACTTAGGGGAGGAATTGAATTTAGTCCCTATCATTTTTTTCGTTGGATCAGGTCCCTAAACTCTGGACCATTTTGGATTAAGTCCTTCTGTTAGCTTTAATCTAAGACCGTTACCTTGGGAAAATTTTTATGCCATGTGGACCAATAAATTAATGCCACATGGAATTTTTCTTTTAAAATTGAAAAATTACAAAAAATAAATAAAATTAAAAAAAAGCCAAATATTACCTGATTTGAAGTACAACTGAACCAAGCATCATTAACAGATCCACCATGCCACAGAAATTTTTCAGGCCAAAATGTGAACCACCTTCCCTATCTTCCTCTCGTTCCTCGTCGTGCTCGATCGTCTCGTTAGGGCTTGACATCATGGTTTCTTCACCTTGCTTTAGGGGGTGACATTGTTTTTCAGAATATAAAGATCTAAACAAAACAAAAAAAAAAAGAACACACACAGTGTCAAGTGATAAAAACTGAGTTAGACACCTACCAAACCTTTATCATCAAACTCTAAAGTAATAAAAAAGAGACTTTTCTGTGTCAATCAAATATACTTGTTGCGTTTCTTCCTCCTTCCAGACTCTACATATGATGCACCGCTAAGAAGAAGGCAGAGGAAGCGAAGAAGAGGGTGGAGGCTGGAAAGCAGAGGACGCTGAGGTTGTTGAGGGTTCGAAGTTGCGAGGCTGCTGCATGGTGAAGGAAGCGCGACTGGTCTCCTTTGGTGTCGCATCAGATTTGTAGAGAAGATGACCAAGCGAAGGATGAAGAACGAAGAGAATCTTCGGGGTCGCCGCCGCAACTAGGTTGCAGGGGCTTTGGCTATAACTAGCGCCGCCGCACACCATCAAGCGAACTTGTGGCTGTGACAGTGATTTTCGCTGTAAATCGAAGCAAGCACAAAACTCAGATCGAGGCGCGACCTTGAGGACGGTGGCGAAAGCTTCTCAAATCGTTACCCTGATGGCAGTGGTGAGTGCTCGAGACATCACGACCATGACGATGATGCATCTCGTCGCAAACGCGTTTTATTCCAATCGTTATAAAAAAATCATTTTTTTTAATTTTATTTATTTTTTGTAATTTTTCAATTTTAAAAGAAAAATTCCATGTGGCATTAATTTATTGGTCCACATGGCATAAAAATTTTCCCAGGGTAACGGTGTTAGATTAAAACTAACAGAAAGACTTAATCCAAAATGGTCCAGAGTTTAAGGACCTGATCCAACGAAAAAAAGGATAGGGACTAAATTCAATTATTCCCCTAAGTTTAGGGACCTCAAAGTAAAAAAAAAAGCAAAAAAAAAAAAATGCAAGTTGGGACACGTGGCAACATCTTATTGGAAGACACTAACGGAGTTAACTTTGGGTTAACGGAAGGACTAGTTCCAAACGACGTTAAAGTTTAGGGACCAGATCCAAAAAAAAAAAGATTAAGGACTAAATCCAAAACACCCCCTAAGTTTAGGGACCTATGGCTTAAAAAAGCCTTTTTTTATCATCATTGTGAAATATTGGGAATATTAGATTTTATATAAGCTTATTCTTATTAATAAAATATCCACTTGTCAAACACGAGAGTCTCATTGTAGCTGAAATTGTTCATTGAACTTGGTCGGATATTGGATTAGTGTACAGCCATTAACTTTTTTTTTTCTTTTTCTTTAGACTGATAAATAAATAGTTAAGGCCATTTTCATCATACCGAAAGTCCAAAAGATTCAGTAGGAGGATCAGTTGATGGCCTTGAGGGGCTCATTGGAGTTTGGACACCAAAACTTCTAGTTAAAAATGAAAAATAAAAATAAAAGTAAAAATAAAAATAAGGGAAGCATTAATCATATTGTATTGTGATTCACATGTGAATTTGTTAGGATTTATTATACTCTTTTTTTCTGTTTAGGATTTTTTTTCACTAAGTTTTTCTATTAAAGTTTTTAAGGAGATACGAATCTAGTAATGCATTGACAGGTAGTGTTGGGGTCATTTGTTTTATGTTAATTTAGAGTTGTAACTATTGCTTCACATTCTTGTGAGGTAGACTCATGTATTTCGCTCTTGGTTGATTTTGCTCTATTTGAGCGCATGATTGTGTATTATGTTCAAACCCTTCATAGAAAGTGAGGTTCATGTGTACTGTGAGGCTTAGATAAATTCTTTGTGTTAGAATAAAATATTTATTTACTTATAAAATGAAAATAAAAAGAAAAGGGAAAAGAAAAATACATGTGAACTTATGTAACAAGCAAAACATTTTAGGAAGTATGACATTATGCGCGAATGGAACACTTCTTACCCCTATCCTTACAATATACTCGACATTTTTAACGATGGTAAATAACTTGGCTAAAGTTAGTTGGAATTGAAGTGAATCAAGTAACGAATGGGAATTAGGTGATTAATTGATAGAACGGCTATAACAAGAAGATAGCTCAGATGATATCTTTATAGTTGAATATAATAATAGTCAAATCCATGTATAGGTGATCTGGAGCTGTCCAATAAATTAAAGGTCCTATATATGTTGGCATGACTAACTCACAAATCACCACAACATTGTGGATAATAAAACATGATTAATGACTGATCTTCTTTATATTGCAATGCGTGGGTTTTGCATTGTTAATTAGTTGTAGCTATTTACAATATTTTCTTCAATATTATTGTGAATTTCAATCTTGTTTTACTTCGGTCATTGATCTTCTTGTATAGTTAGATAAATTAAATTAAATAATGTTTTACATTATAGTAGGGGCGTAACGGTCTGATCCGGTCCGGTCTTTAGTGGACTTTCTGGACTGGACCGTTTAAATTACTGTGGTCCGGTCCGAAAGTTTTTCACATGTAAAGACCAGACCAGACCGAAACAATCTGGACCGCTTCGGTCCGGTCCGGTCCGGTCTATTTAGACCATAATAATAAAAAATTAATAAAACTAGAGGTATACAAACCCTGTACAGCAAACAAGAGGCACAGTAATTCGTAGAAAAGAAACTCAAGCAAGATCTACAAAAGAAACAGATCTACAAAATCAAACCCAAACAAGATCTACAAAACTAGAATTCGTAGAAACTAGAAACAGATCTACAAAACTAGAAAAGAAAATTGACCCCCCTTACATCAGTTCCTACAACAGTGACGGCGAGCGGCGCCGAAGGAGACTACAACGGCGACGGCAAGCGGTAACGAAAAAGAAACTTGAAGAGGCTTAGGAGCAAGAAGAGCTACATGAAGAGAAGAAGAAGCAACGAAGGAGAGAGAGAGCACTGCCACAGAGAGAGAGAGAGAGAGAGGGGGAAGAAGAAACGACGGCGATGGCGACGCCGCGGTGGCAGGTGGCGGTGGTGGATAGGCGCTGCTGCTTTTTCTCCTCTCTCCCCTTCTCTTTTTCTTTGCTTCTGTATGACATTGCTTCTGTATGAATAATGTGGTCTTTTTTTTGTTAGAAGAGGGAGAGGAACAGAGGATAGGGCGGCGGCTAAGGTTAGGGGTGAGAGAGGTAGTGAGTAGTGACTTAATATTAGGGTATAGTATTCCTGGTCATTTATTATGGGTCGGATTAAAAAATTAGCCTTTGTTGGTTGATATATGTACGTTATTCACTATTCAGTTGTATACTATTTGTAGTTTTTTTTTAATTATTAACCTTATCGGTCCGGTCCGGTCCTAGAGGTCTAGCAATACGTGGGACCATGGACCGAACCGTTCAAGTATGGTCTCAACTTTTTGATACTGGACCGGACCGTGAGACCGAATCAGACTGTATTTTTCGGTCTGGTCCGAGCGATCTCGCGGTCCCGGACCAAATCACTTACACCCCTACATTATAGTATTAATGAACAACAACAAGTATAGCCGTTTTCTCTTGTTAAGGCACTCAGCAGAACCATAGGATCTGATGTGAATTTTTAAGGTCACAGTAAAACTAAATTTATGATATTAGATCTTAGACGATGGTTTTGGGCTTCAAGGAGGAATCACAATTGATGTAATAACTCTTAATCTTGTATTTCAAACTCAATTTTTTTTAACAGCAAACAAAGAGAGAATATTATTAACAAAGATCAATCAAGTATTAAAGTACACAACAAAGCCCCACTTTCTATGGAGAGTTTGTCAAATGATACACAATCATGTGCTCCAAGTTAATTAACATCAAGATTACATGAAAATATTTCAAACTCTATTTACTTGATGGCATCAGTCCAATTTTTGTACCATATGGATCAGCATCCTTTATGTGCTCATCAGTATATTCATTGTGTTAGAAAAAAAAAGTTTGCAATAGTAGGACCAAGTGGATCTTCAATAATAACGCGATAAGCAAATTATAAGTAATACTTAACCATATCATATGGATTAAAGAGAATAATTATATTTTTCTTGACACTTTATAAAGATACATTATAATTGATTATTTCATAGTGTATTATTTCACACTAATAAATCAATGACAAATAAGAGAAAAAGGCAATAAATGTATCCTAAAAATATAAAATAACTTATAAATAAGATCGGAAAATTCTTCTAAAATATACTCTCTCCGTCCCTATTTATAGGATCCTTTTGGAAGATTTCACATCCATTAATAAAGTTGATTAATTTAGTTAATTGTATTGGAAATGTGAACTTTGATATATATTTTCAAAATTACCTATTAATATTATTGGGAATCTAAAAAGTGTTAAATAAACAGGAGTGTTTGTGGATGGTGAGGGAGTCAAGCATAGTGAGGGATAGTGTAACATCCTGAAAAATTAATATTAAATAATATAATTTTAGTCTATAAATATTTATTTAAGGATAAGATTAAGCCTTAGAAATTGTACAAGGTTAGAAGGGTAGTATGAGCATAGGCCGACCTAGGATGTAAGTATAGGACCTCGGTCCGATCCCGGCCGAGCTAGATGAGATTGTGCGCCTATGAACCGAGCTGAATGGGAACCAAACGCGGAACCTGTTGTCCAGTCCGGATTAGCCGACCTCAGCGCACCTCATAGTATCATCCGAGAAGGAAGCTCGGACTACTGCTGTTCCTACAAACCGAGCCGACGTATCCTAGCTGACGTACCCGAGCCGACACGTCCTAACTCCTCCGTAACAGCTCATGTTGAGCTGTTGGTCCCTTGGTTTTCGTACCGTCCGTACGGTACTATCCTTCACTTTATGTCATTGTCATTCACTTTATGTCACTATCATTGCTTTATGTCCCTTTCAATGTACTATTCATGGCTTCCTTTGGAAGCCAATGAATCCTGTCCACACATTCTAGCTTCCCCAAGAAGCCTCTAATGAGAGCCACACAAATGTTTTCCCTAAATGAATAAAAGAAGGCCCAATCCACAACACACAACACTTTGCATTTCTCATTCTCTTTCTCCTTCGTTTCTCTCTCTCTTTTCTTCTCTAAAATTCCAGCAACAACAAACCCATCATAATCCCTCTTCCCACTCAAGAACATCTTCCTCTCCTCCACCAAGATCTACCAACCGGAGACCCTTCTTCTCTCCGTCCCCGTTCCGTTCCGGCGTTCCCTGGATCCTCTTCGTTCTCTTCCATCCCGGACGCCCCTGGACCGCTGTGGAGTTCGTGTGTAGCTGGGTGGAGTTGTGGCAGCTTGGAGGAAAGGATTCAAGGGGTGTTAAGCTCACAAGGTTCAGCATCAAGGAAACCATCCTCAAGCTCTCAACTCTTATCTCACACGGTTTGAGGTAAGGAGTGAGTGTTACCTCTACTTGAGTTTGGGTTTCTAAGGTGTTCATAACGGGTACTAAGAGTGGGTGTTAGATTAGGGAATGGATATAGGTTAACATGAGAAAGGAAAGGTAAAAAGGGTAAAGGGAACTAATAAATGAACTAGAAACATGGGTGTTAGGTGAATATGGAATATTGGTTTATGCTATATGTTGGTATTTACATGATGGATTGGTTGAATGCTTTTATTCTTATTGTTGTTGTTGTATAGGTGTTTATGAACTTTGTTGTATAAATGTTTATGAGCTTTGATATTTGTTATTTATATCTGTGGCCGAGCTGGGCCGAGCTGGGAGTGGTTGCGAATGGGTTGAGAAAATGGTAGATATGGAAAGTAGGAGAGATATAGTGATGAGTCTGATAATGAGAAAGATTAAGAGGTTGAGCCGAGAGAGGCCGAGCTAAATAAATGGTTAAAGAGACTAAGAGGTTAAGCCGAGATGGGCCGAACTAAAATGGTTAAGAGGATAAGAGGAATAAAAGAGAAATGGCTGTGTGATCGGGTCATAGCAGACGCGTACCGGGTGCGTGCATTGATCGCGTCAGACGCATACTGGGTATGTGCAGCTGTAAGACGGGTACTGGATACTCGCAGTTATGATTCACACAGGGTTCCGAGAACGGAATCGGTGGGATGTGTTCCTGGTCATAGCAGACGCGTACTGGGTGCGTGCATTGATCGCGTAAGTCGCCGAGATGCGCCGCTGTAAGACGAGAACTGGGTGCTCGCAGTTATGGACACTCCTTACTCCATAGAATGATCGGCGGTAGTGCTCCTGGTCATAGAAGACACGTACTGGGTGCGTGCATTGATCGCGTCAGACGCATACCGGGTATGCGCAGCTGTAAGATGGGTACTGGGTACTCGCAGTTATGGATGACACTCCGATATCCGACTTTAAATGGTGTAAGACATGCACTGGGTGTATGCATCCGAGAAGAGTAAAAGATTGTAAACTATGTGAAAATGGAATAATGAGTAATGAGTCCGAGGTAGAGAGATGGTTTACCGAGGTAAGAGGAAAGTGGCCAAGATGCCGAGTGTAAGATTTATGGAATGAGTATAAGGGGAATCGGTCGGATGTGCCGAGGTATAGCTAATAGGTAATGGATAAACTAGGTTATGATGTGAGCCGAGCTAAAATAGATGTTAGGATGTGAGCCGAGCTAATTGATGTTGTACGATGTGAACCGAGCTGAATGGTGATGTATGCATGTGGTTTGATTACTTGTTATTATATGCTAACTGTCTACTTGTGTTTGGCTTGGTAGTTCGGTATGGCATTTTAGAAACTGCTTATTTAAGTTCTGTGTAATGCTCACCTCCTTACCATTTTTCAGGTACTGAGCCCGAGCAGACGCAGTCCCCGGCCGAGCAGGATCACTCTCCCTCACAGGGAGAGTAAGTCATTAGAGTCGGATAGCCTAGATGGGTCTCGGCCAGTTGGCGGAGCTAAAACACTCTTTTGTATATTTTGACCTCGGATTGCCTAGTTGGGCCGAGCTAAACTTTTATTGAACTTGTATTTTGAATATGAACTCGGTGTACCTGTTAATGAACTTTTTATACTTTGATCGAATTAAAGTCTTCCGCCTTATAACTCTGATGTTTTTGTATTAATGAAAAGAAATTTTTAAATCTTAATTTTTGGGGTATTTAAGGGTAATTATTATATAGGGTGTTACAGATAGAGGGGATCAAGTCAGAAAGAGAAGAAAGAAATTTGACATTTGAGAATGTTTTTTCGGGTTAAAATGAAAGAGAGTAAGAAGATAATTGAAAATATTGAATAAAGATGGTTTTCCCTTATCCTTGTGAACAAAACACATTGTTTAAACAAAAAAATTATGTTTAGTCGTACTACATAGTGAGTACGTCCGGTGGGGAGGTACTCGTTCAAGCACCTAGACGTACCCATTCAAGTACCTATTTTTTTTTGTTTGGATATGCACCCGGTACATACTCAGAAGTATCCAAGGCATACCCGATACGGGTACGTACTCGATACGTATACGGCAGCCAAGAGTATTCATGCTTAAGAGCTCAAAACCATTGTCCAAAATCTAATATGATAAATTAAGTTATACTGTGACCTTAAAAATTCACATCAGATCCGATGGTTATGCCGAGTGCGTTAACAAGAGAAAACACGGCTATACTTTTTGTTGTTCATTAATACTACTATATTGTAAAACTATTTAATTTATCTAACTACTATATAAGAAGATCAATGACCGAAGTAAAACAAGATTGAAATTCATAATAATATACCAACGGACTTGGTTCAGTTGGTGTAAAGTCCCAACTGAAATCCTGGGAATAGGACAAGGATGCTAGTAGCTCGGGTTCGATTCCCACTAAAAATATTTCGCTGGGAGAGTCAGGCACGCAGCTCGCTTCGGATTAGTCTCAAGGACTCCCTGGTATTAAGGGACTCTTGGGGATACCGGTCGTTCCGCAAGGAATTCGGACAAAAAAAATTCATAATAATATTGAAGAAAATATTGTAAATAGCTACAACTAATTAATTAACAATGCAAAACCCACGCATTGCAATATAAAGAAGATCAGCAATTAATCATGCTTTATCCACAATGTTGCGGTGATTTGTGAGTTAGTCATGCGATCACCTATACTTGGATTTGACTATATAAAGATACTAATATTGTAAATGCTCATTTTATAAGCTAAATTCAAGTTGCTCGATATGGAAAGGATTTATCAAGCCAATGTGTTCAAACTAAAGGAAATTTCATGGTAAAATCAAGAAGTAAATTCTAGAAAAAGAGAAAAAGGACAAAGACAAGATCAACTTGCTATTGGAGTCAACCGTACTGCTCATGGGATCAAATTTCGGTGCCAATAAAATTTGGAATGGAGAATTCAAGTTGGAATTGAAGATTTGTTAAAGTTGGACTCTGAAACTCGCCACCGTGAAATTTGGCTTAGCACTTGAGCATAAGTTTGGTGCTCGAGCGCCACCTATTCCACGGAGCGTGTTAGCATGGTGCCCTTGGTCAAAGGGACACCCGTGGTGCCGGTTTCAGTACCTCCAGGTGCCGGTTTCAGGATCTCCACGCAAAAACAGAGAAACGAAGGAATGACAATAAAAAAATGTTCAAAAGGCAACCCCGTTTTCCGTTGAGCTCCAATGTCAACCTCTTTTGAGCTTGATAACTCGTACTCATGGGAGATATATAACTTTTTTTTTATTTCTCTGTCCACACGTTACCTTGTCCACAGTGTGTTCGTGGCATTGGATAATTCAAATTTAGATATACCTTGCAAAACTACATGTACTTGTACGAACATTAAAAAATGTTGATTTTAAAGTCGTCTTTGAAGTAAATATTAAACTAGAGGTATTTTAGGATAGAAGTATTGACATTTGATAAAAAAAAGTATATTTAAAAACCAAAAAAAAAATAAGAAATCAAATTTAATTTGTAGAAGGTCTATGTTAAGAAAGTATATTTTTAGGAATAAAATAACAAAAAAAAAATTGGTATATTTTAAGAACGTACAATGAAATCAAATTTAAGAACATTAGAGCATCTCCACCTATGAACATAAATTTCGTTTATAAATGGTTCTCACATATTGGTTTATTATTTTTCACATTTTTCCATTCTTTAAAAACTACTATGAACTTCAATCACATTTTCACTCCATCCATGAACCTACTTTTCGTTCATAAATGGGTCTTACTACATACCCCACACTCCTAATATTTTATTATAAATATAACCATAATCAACTAACCAAAATATTTATTCAAATTATTTTTCTACACATATTTATATACAGATTTATTAGAATGTGTCAATTTTGAATACAGTTATTACTCAATATAGTTTTTTTTTCAGAGCAGAGAGTAAAAAAAAATTAATCCAAATCATAAAAGCGAATGTATACCAGTGAAAAAGAATACACATAAATTATTTTTGAATTGACTACATTTGAAAACAAGAAAAAAAAATTTAACCTCTGTCAATGAGCACAGATTAAAAAAAATTAAGTCCGATTAACAAAAAAATATATATGTGAAAATAAAAATACATAGGATATTTTTTTAATTTTTTACATTTGAAATGAAAAAAAAAAGGAGAGTTATGTGTTTTTTATTGTTGTTTTTCTCTCCTCCATGAGCCATGAACTCATTTGTTCTTCACTTATTCACTTTACTCATTTTTATTTCAATAAAAAAAATTGTTTTTTTTTAATATTTTGGACTCGAAATTTTTATGAAACAAAAAATAATTGAAGTAATTTTTTTTTGTTTTTAAATATACACACATGTGAAAAAGAAAAAATTTATTTATTTATATTTTTTAAAATAAGGGTGTAGTTGTCTCTTGACAAATTTATTGTTTTCTCTCTTTCCACTTTTCTCTCCAATTAAACGGAAAGAAAGAAAACTCAACTTTTTTCTCTTCCCTATTTCTTCACATTTTCTCTCATACCAAACAACTACAAAATCTATCCATTTTTTCATCCTAATCTCTCTTCCCATCATCTTTCGTGAAACCAAACAAATTAAAGCCTAAGAGAACTGGTTAGGGTTGCTATTTTTTGAACCTTCTCTTCCTATTAAATTAAGGCTTATTTAAGTTTTTAGTCCTCAAATTTAGGTGTTTTTTTGGAATTGGTCCTCAAACTTTTTTTCAATGCTTTGAATCCCTAAACTTTGCTTAAATTTTGGAAATGGTTCTTTCATCACTTAAGTGGTGATATGACCGAAGATATGTCTTGTCACCTTCGCCACATCGATAGGTAACGTACCAGATGATGCCACGTGAATTTTTTAAATTAAAAAATATTCAAATTTATTAAATATAATTAAAAATTGTATTTTTTTAAAAAGAAAATCAAATCTTTTAATAAATTTTAAAAGAAATTATTTTTTTAATAAAAAAAATCATGTAGTATCCCGTGGCTCTACATAACATGTCACTCGTCGATATTGTGAAAGTAACGTGACATGTCGTCGGTTATATCATCACTTAAGTAACGAAAGGACCATTTCCAAAAATTAAACAAAGTTCAGGGACCCAAAGCATTGAAAAAAAGTTTAAGGACCAATTCCAAAAGTGCACCTAAATTCAGGGACTAAAATGTCAAATAAGCTTTAAATTAATCATTAAACTCACCACACTATTACTTTTACTTTTAATTAAATTACAATTAGGTATTAACTTCATAAAAAAATAATTATTATCATCACTGAACATTTTATTTTTATTTATAATTTTGCAAATGTTCAATAATCATGCCTTTTTAGCACTAATGCTTTAAAGAAGCCAAAGAAACAGAAAATATGACGCAAGGGAGAAAGCCAAAAATTAATTATACTCCCTCCGTTTTTTCTTTGGTCTTTTTGAAGTTGTGCACACAGATTAAGAAAGTGTTGATTATGATGATTATTGTAAGGTTTATATGTATTTTGTCAAAACTGCCCCTATTTAATTTTTATTGAAAGTTGTAGTAGTATTTAATTTTTATAAGTAAGTGTGTCCATTAATTAATGTTTAATGGCTTAGAGATGAGAGAGATGATAAAAGTAGAATTAATGAGGAGTGAATTAAATGATTGGATGGAAGGTTAAAATTGGAAAGAAAAATATGTTTGTGTATTGGAATTGTAAAAGGACCAAAAATATAAAACAAAGAAAAAAGGCAAAAGGACCAAAGAAAAAAACGGAGAGAGTAGTATGTACTGGCCAAGGGAGAAAGACCCCACACAAACAAAAAATATGACGCTAAAAGACAAATTAGAAACGAAAAAGGCATCAAAAATGGGACGGCCAATTTTTTTTACCCGTTAAGTTGAAGATTCAGGCAACCGGCTGGAGCATTTGGAGTACAAAATCCTACCCGTTGAAAACATGCAACCAAAATCTAACGTCTTTATATTAGGGCATCACAGGTGTCCCTTTGACTAAGGGCACCATGCTATACGTTGCCCCTATTCCACTAGTTTCACCAACCAACATGTTTGAGCACCAAATTGAAGGCTTGAGTGCAAATAACTAGTCCGAAACTCTATAAAAGGGCATCAAACGCATCCAAAAGAGACACATCACTGCTTAGAGTTCATAAAGCATTAGAATAAATTATCTGGAGCAGAAGATGAGCTTGAGAGTTATACATAGTAATTTCTATAATTTCTATCAAATTCTATTGTTCCAACAAAATCATGAGGAGATAATTTTTTGATGGGAGTGGATGTAACCAAAAAACTCGAATGTATTATGGTGATTTATATCTATAATTTAGTCTCATTTATATTGGTATTTTCATTCTGTTCATAATGTCTGATCACATGGTAACAAGTGTTCTCTCTTTTATTTTGATTTTTTTCTTTTTCTTATTGTTTGTTTGAGCTTTATTTTGTTTCTGGGAAAAAAATTAGAAATATGGATTGACAAATAATTTATATGATTGAGGTAAAGTAAGTAAAAAATGTGGATTAACCAATATAATTATTTACGACAAAAGGTCGATAATAGGAATGCGGATCGACAGTGTCTGTCGAGACACTGGTAAGTTTCTATTAAGAGAAAAAAAAGAGCAATGATTGAGAGACCTACATAAAGAGACATACTCATAAGCCTATACATTAAGATTTTGACATTTGTCATTTAAGTTCTTTTATTTAATTTTTTAAACTTGAAAATAACAAGTGTCATAATCTTATGTGTTGGTTTGTAGGCTTGTAGGTCTCTAAATCATTCTTTTTTTAAAAAAAAGTTGTTAACTAGTCCTCAAATTAAGGGCCTCAAATTTTGTTGGTCCCGAGTCTATAAAATGTAACTGTTCTCATCTTTCCTATTTTCTCTCCATAATAATTAATAATTACAAAAAACATATTTTAATTAAATTATTTCCCCAAGCTCGTATATCTTTCGTATAATCAATTTTTTTTTAGGATGGTAGTAGTCCATCCGTTCTTTATCGGAGGGTATCATTTTGATAGAATTGGTGACCCTTTTTATAAGTTGTTTTAGAATATCTAGGTATTATTAATTAGTATGTTCCAAATATACCCCTCATAATTGCATAGGGTTGATAAAATAATAATTACAATAGAGAAAGAAATGAATAGAGTTGTAAAGTTTTAAATAGGGATAACTTTAGAATGATAATATATCTTTTTTGTTAAATTTGAAAGTAATAATTATTTTTTAATCTGAATAAATTAGATAAAAGTGATTTATATTAAGGAAGGGGAGTAGTATTTAGCAAGGCAATGAGTATTGTATGATATTTGACTGTAAATGACAAAAGCGAAGTCATTGGCAGCCATTGTGGGCTCGACCCTCAAAGCGGGGACCGATTACCAAAATTAACAAATGCTAACACAGGTGATACTCAGACATCTTCATTTTTCCCTTCTCAAGAACCTAACACGTGTACTGAAGGACCATTTCTAATCACCTCAGCTTTTCGACACCTATTATGTCAATGCCATGGGAACACAGAAAGAGTTCAGTAAGTTTCAATCATATACTCCGTCGAGCTTGAATTATAAAAGAAAAATAAAATAATAATTTCATATTTATTAATGAAGTTAGTTAATTATATTTAATTTTTTTTAAATTTATAAAAATAGTGATATTTTAAGAAAATATTATTAAAAATAAAAAAAATTTAAATAAGATAACAATTTTCTAAGAATATTTTACAAAAATAATATTGTGAATGAAACAAAAATTAAGAAAGTTAGTTAGTTTTGCTTATAATATTTTAAACCAAGAGAAATAGTATGTTTTTTTTCTTATATTTCAAATCGGAGGAACTATAGTATAAGAAAAAAAACTAAAATCATGCTTATTAAGGAAGTTAGTTGATTGTATTTAATTTTATCAAACTTATCAAAAATAGAGGTATTTTAGAAAGTAGTATTGAAAATGAAATAAAAATAAAATGAAATATCAATTTTCTAGATATGTTTTAGCTAAATATATAGCATTTAGAATTAAACAAAATTTAAGAAGGTTAATTACTTTTGCTTATATAATTATATTTTAAATCAAGAAAACTATATTTTTTTCCTTATATTTCAAACATGAGGGTGTACTCCATCCGATCCGATAAGATATTTTTTTTGGGAAATTCACCGAAGATAGATTAAGATTATTAGTGATATTAATGTAAACATATAATACTATTTTCGATCTCTGTTATAAGAACAAATAACTTGAAATCATATTTACTAAGAAGGTTAGTTGAATGTATTTATTTTTCTCAGATTCATAAAAAATATAGTTACTTTAGGAAAGTTGCATTGGGAATGAAACAAAAATTAAATAAAATCACTCTTTTCTAATAATATATTAGGAATAATTGTATTGAAAATAAAAAGTTAGTTAACTTTTTCTTATATTTGAGACCAAAATAAATATGTCTTGTTTTTCTTATATTAGAGATTGGAGGAAGTATACTTTTTCAAAACTACATCTATAATCGTTATTGAGATTCTAAAAAGTGTTGACTTAATATGGGTATTTTTGGAAAGAATTAATTAAATGTTATTAAAAATTAGAAAGGGATCTTACAAATAGGACAAAAATTTTTTCCGTAAAAAGATCTATCTTACAAATAGGATCAGACTTTTTTTTGTAAGCAAAGAAATTTATTCCACTACAAAGGGTCTATCTAAGTATCATTATACACATGAACCCCACTTTCAATAAACGGTTTGAACATATGTACACAATTACGTGTTCAAAATAGACCAAAATAAACAATACAAAAAGTTCTACTTCACGAGAAGGTGAAGCAACAAACAGATTGATTTCAAAAACAACAAAAACCAAAGATTCCAATAAAGAATGCTAAAGCACTGCTAGGATCCTTACCTCCTTAAGATATTGATTATAAAAACGTAATTTTAATTGCAAAAGAAGTTAATTGGTATTTAAAATCGAACTTTTTCCGATCCTAGTTTTCTAAAAACCCTTTTTGGTTATATTATATGTCATTTTGAGTTTTTAAGATGTATTTTTTTATTTATCTTTTGTTCATTAATGTGAAACAATATATATTGTAAAATTTTCAATGCAAGTTAAGAGAATAAAATTATAATGTTAATTTTTTTTTTTGAAATTTCAAAAATTACCTTTTTCTAAATCTATATGATATGGTTAAATATAACGTATAAATAAAATGAGTGAGAGAGAGAGAGTAATTCTCAAAAGAAATTCTTATTAGACTCTTGATCTTGAGACACTTTTAATGCACATTGAAAAAATGTGGTATTGTTATTAGAATTTTGTTTCGATACCCTTTTATATAATAGAGTTTTGGTACTCTATATTCAATGAAATTATAATATGTGGATTAAAAATGCCACATGAATATTATGTGAGACCTTTTTAATTAAAAATTTTAAAATTTGCAACCGAACCTTTAGGATCTATCTAAAAAAATAGAAAAAACAAGATTAAAACTTAAGTTGCCATTATTTCTGAATTAATCCTTACGTTGCCATTGTTCTAGTTTATCATTTTTGTTTTTTTTTCTTTTTTCAATGAAGAACATGATCAGTTACAATATAAATAAATAACAAAGAAGATTAATTAAAAATCCTTCATTGATGCTGTGGTTGTTCTATGTATGGCATAAACATGAGTTTGTGTTTTCCAACCATCCTATTAACGTTGATATTTTTCATATGGAGTGGATGTTTGTGTATAGCAAATTTGAGGTTATTGTGTGTATCCCATTTGCATTGTTATTTCTCAAAAAAAGGCTTTCACTAGATTTTAGTTTTTTAAAATTTTAAATTGTTAGTTTCTTTTAAAAAAAATCTTAGGAATTTAATTGCAAATTTTAAAATTTTTAATTAAAGAGATCTCACATGGTATTCATATGGCATTTTTAATCCACATATTACCATTCCATTGGATATACATATAGAGGGTATCGCAACCCTTTATCATTTTGGGGTACCGAAGCAAAATCCTTGTCATTATCATAGTTTATTATTTCGATGAAAATAAGATATTTCATTCTATATTTGGTCTCTATTATAAGAAAAAGCAACTAAAATGAAAGTTAGTTGAATGTATCCAATTTTCTCAAACTCATAAAAAATATAGCTAGCTATTTTAGGAAATTAAAGTTGCATAGTGAATGAAACAAAAATTAAATGAGAAAGTTATTAGTTAATTTTTTCTTATATTTGAGACCATAAAAAGTATATTTTGTTTTTCTTATATTATGTTGTTTTAGCTATTTTATTTTGTTTCATCTCTTATGTTGTTTTATAGCCCTAACATTTAATTACATTGGTTTTTTTTTCCTTTATACCATTATTTATCACTTTTTTTCACCTCTAACTTAATGAAAGACTTTATTATTGTAGGAAATGTTTATGAGAATTTGGGATAAATTACGACAACAATTCCAAAAGTTTCTTATAAATAGATTCGAAAGGAGTATTTTATAACACCTAAATAGACCTAATGGAGACCACGGGGAAGGGTCATATTGCTAAATTATAGCTATATTTCATTTTATTTTATTTTTACTGCTTAGAATGTTTTAGTGAAAGAGAAAAAGAGAACAATTGGCAGAGGAATGGTGTTCCACTTTTCCTAGCTACTGGCCAATAATTGAAAGTTACATAAACTTAGTTTAATTCAGCTAAGACATCAATCATAGAGAGAAATCTAGTGGAGTCTTCCATCTTTCCACGTCCGACACAAGCCGAGGGTTGTCAAAGCAATGAAGCAATTAATGTTCATGTCTCTTTTCTATACACTCTTATGTTATTCTTCACTTCAAATACTACTAGTTGTACTACTTTTGAGTGGATTCCAACTCTTCATTCAACCATATGGATTCCCTAAACCAATGTTGTGTTTCACTTTGCTAACTCAAACCAAAACATTAACCTCCCTTGTTTTCCTTACATTTTAAGTAATTTTAATTAAGTTAAGCCCCTCTGCCCCCAACATTGTATATAGTACTTGGATTCCCTTTTCACCATATGAAGTGGGTTACTTCAATCTTAAGTAACCAATGAGCAGTCCTTGTTTCTCTCATCTTTTTCTTAGCTTTTTCCAACTTTGCAATCTCCACAACATGCAGAATCCAAACCATAATAATCTAACAACTTCTCATTACATTATGATGAAATTATTTTGTACTATATGTTTCTAGTTTAAAGAAACGCGGGCACAGCTTTCAGAATCTGTTTATAATTATTGAATATCTGTGGTCAATTCACATGATTTGTGATTATTTGAATTTTTTATGGCGTATTAGTCAAGGACAATAGGGCAAGTCTTATTATATACATGCATGTGCCACACTGCCAACTCACATCACAACTTAATTAAACAAAGGCCACATTATTTATTTATTTATTTGCATTGAAGGTATTCTTCAGCCAACAATCACAAGTTAATCTATTTCGAAGTTAAAAAATTAGTATATTAATTATAGATTAAATGTCGAACTTAGATTGATATGTTTAAAAGACTCAACCATCTATTAATATATCAAATCTGCTAATAATAAAGTTGTCCTACACTTGACTTTTAAGAAAGTGTGATCCCATGGAATTATACCAAACCTTTCTCTTCCTTTCCTTTATAAAAAGAATTGGCATCAATCCGTGTTATCAATTTGTAAAATGAAGCACCTTTTTTAATACATCAGACACGAAGTTTCTTTCCCTAATTTATATCTAAGCTGCATGTGATTCTAAACTTAATTATGTACTTAGGCAGTTGGCATCTCTAAATAATTCGGACATGCCTATTTGCTCTCACATTGGATAACAGTGAAAGATTATTGATCCTAGAATCAAACGAAGACTAAAACTCATTGGCGTAGTGTAACTACCAAATCCAAACCAAATTTTCTAAACCATTACTTAAATATTCCCTTGATTCACCAATTATTGGTCTAGAATCATGCCGCTCATATGTTGATAAAGTATATACTTACATCTTAGTAGCCATACATGATTTATTCAACTTTATGACCATACCAGTCTTTGTCCCTTTTCTAGTGCTACTCTCTCTGCTTGGTTTATTGCAGTACACGAATCTATGATTCTGTTTCATGACTCATAGGGCCATTAGCAGAAGGAGAACACTAATTAAATTTTCAATATAAATTTTCTTTTAGTATATTCCTTAATCAATGGCTTTAGAACACTAATTAATAAGACTAGTTACAATTATAATTGCAGTTGTGATTATGATGCATTTACTGTAATTACTAACAATTGCGAAAAAGATTTACTTAACCTCAGCTCTCAAAGTGGACTTCATGTATTGGAAAATGGTACATTGAAAGAATAAAAACACTTTATATTTAGTTTTTTAACACATGGTATCCACTTTTAGCCTCTTATCCTCGGCCTTAGGACTGAAGTTAAGAAAACCCATTGCAATATTATGACTGCAATTGCAGGCACAAATCATCAAATCATAACTTAGAACCTTGAAGGCAGTTGACAAGGGCCCATCTTGTTACATGAATCTCCATGTATCCCATCATTAATGGTAATAAAGGATTTGAAGATCTTATTTCCATGTTTGGGACAGATCTTACTGATCAGGGAAATTCTGTATCCTGGTACTACATTTGTTAATGCACATCTGTCATGCTCACTAGTGCACCATATATTATTGGATAAATGTATGTATATATTAACAGGCTTTCTTTCTGATGAAAATATGAATTGTAGCTCTGATGAAGAAGATATTGCAGACTCAGTCAATAATTTATTTGAACCAATTAGCATAGTACACAAATATAAATTGCCAAAAGATTAATGTCCATTACCATTGGTCTAACCAAGACACAGGAAAAATATCCTTGCAGAGAAGGAAATCAATAATTGTGATTTAAATGAAAAAGGAGTTGCTTCCACTTTGCCATGGACCCTCCCTTACTCCTACTTTTATTTTGTTTTATACCATCATTTATGATTGATGTGAAATGAACATATTCACTTCATGTCCCTTTCATCTCATGTCCCTTATGACTATCACTTCATACACATTCAAAATGTCATAATCCATTAATCAGTTTTGGTCTTTGACCATATATTGTGTGTTGTAGAGACGGGCTAGGTTTTCTTGGTTCCTGAACAAATGGTGTCAAACCATAGAATTTCAAATTTTCAATGTTCTTCTCACCTTAAAATAGAATAATCACATAATTTTTAGGATCTTGCAAATTAAGAGCATGTTCAGTAAAGATTAAAATTGTTGCTTTAATTTTTTTTTTTCAATTATATCAAACACACACTAAATGATGAGATAAAGATAATTAAACCACAGGTGAAAAACTAATTAATCATTCCTATAGGTAATGAGAAAATGCTAAAATTTAATCCATTCAGAGTTGCAGCTGACATCTGAGGGTTACATAAACTTATCCTATAATATTATAAACTACCCCATGGCTAATTGCATGCTTAGCTTGAAACTAAGAAAGACACTTTTAGTGCCTTTTTTTTTTCTTACATTTTTTTTTCTGACCTGAACAAAAATTACAAAATGTTCTATATTGTTGCACAAGCTCCACTTAATTTATTGGTAGGGATGTACATGTCATTCATCATCTACTGATTTACACCCTGGAACGTGCACGCAGGGACACTTTCTTCCATTCCACCAAACGTTGAAGAAAGTCCATCACCTGCATAAAATAAGTTATTAATAATGAATAAATAAAATAATAAAGTAAACATTTAATGTTTTTAGGCATCATAGGATGCCATGGTGCTAAAAATATATGGAAGTAACAAAATTCTACTTGCCTCTTTGGGTTCTTGTAAAGAGTAAGATGCACTTGTTTCCTTTGGAAATTTCGAGACAAGAATCCCAAAACCTTGTCCTCTGTCTCTTAATTTCTGCTTATAGCAACAAAAAAGTTGAAACTCTTTAGTTTTCAAAAGCAATTGGCTGTGATTCTTTTAGAGAACTTTAAATGAAGATGAACAAAAAAAAAAAAAAACAAACAAAAAATACAAAAAAATAAAATTGAGATCTTTGGATACCTTGAAAGCATCTTCATCACTTCTATCATCACCAATATATACAGGGAAGACATCACTGCAGTTGGCTAATCCTGTTGAAAATTATTATTTATAGATTAAGATGTTAGTGTACAATTTAAAACAGTATAAATCAAGAAACTGATATAGAACGATCTTCAATGAATAAATTAATCATCTAGGTCTGTGTGTGTGTTTTCTCCCTTAGTCAACTATGAAGTGTTATTCAATTGCTGAAGAGCATAGGCTCATGACTTTGTGGCATTTATATATGCTTCGTAACATTTGTGTAGCACATGTTTAATAGCGGAATAAAATGAGAAATCAAAAATGTTATTTATACTCTTATTTGGGACAACTTTCAATTTTACAATGCAAAATTATGCCGCAAGATTTCGCACATAGATGTACATATAACACGATTGATTTCTTAAATATACGTATGCATAAGACTTAAACTCACCAAGTGACTCCAATAAAAATTCCAAGGCTTTCCCCTTGTCCCATTTAATAGTGGGACGAATCTCTAGCACCTATAATGTCAATGAAATTGAAAGTTAGACATCTTTGTTATTAATCTTCCTCTTAATTTAAATCAAACACCACTAAACTATATTAAAAAATGATTAAAAAAAACAAGAAAACAGAATATGGCCCACCTTTCTTCCTTCGGTAAGATGAAGCTTGGGGTAGCCCTTTAACACTGACTTCACTATGTGTGCCTGTTCACTCCATTTCTATGTATAGTTGCATTTTAGTTAGACTTTTTCATGAACAGAGGAAAAGACTAATATATTTTATGAGAATTTCAGGTAGCAACAAGAAGCCAACAACAACACTATAAGTAGTTACAAACGAATGTCTGAAGCATATAGATGACTTTATGCTTTGTACCTTTTCATCAACACAACGAAAATGAACAGATACACAGAACTTGTTATTCTCCACCATGGCTCCAGCAATTGATTTTGTCTTATCAACCAATTTTTGGTACACCTTTAATAATTTGAACCAAAAGATACAGATTTATTTTTTTAGAACATTCCAAAAACACTGATTTGAATAACAAAATTATTTGGCTAGCTTGGAAGGGTAAAAATGGAAGTACATATACCTCATCTATCATGGGAAGAAATTCACTAGCAGGTTGAAAAAGAAGTGCCTCTGCTTTCATATCCTGCATAGCATTCATTACAACCAATGTAAAAATTAAGGGATTTCTTATAAAAATATAAAAGTTAGGACTATTAGGCTATACAATAAATATGGTGTACTAATGCTACACCTTGGTAACTTACTTTATTGTACTTGGAGCTTCTAGTTGGCCCTTTAATATCCAAGCCATGGCTACCTGCATAGTATAACTCTGCCAAGCGAACGAAATTGTACACCTATATTTTCCAAAGCAATTCAAAATTAGTACCAATATATATATATATATATATATATATATATAATATAAAAGTAAATAAGAAACATAGGAGTAATAACTAAAGAGTGTACGGAAATGAACTCCATAGTCTGAAAAATTAGACAACCAACTTCCAAACTAAAAGTCTACCTTGTCTTTGCATCTGCCAGTCACTATAGCCGTAGGAAAACACCTTGCAAGCTTTCTCACTGTTTTTCTCATCTAATAATAAGCAACAAAAACCATACGTTAGCAGCCAAATAAATGAATATATATTATATATATAAGACAAGGTTAAAAAGAAAAAAAATATGAAAAACAAAGAAACTAACCGTATTGGACATGAAAGCACGGTCAGGGTCTTCCACTATAGGGGAGAGTGTACCATCATAGTCTAGAAACATGACTATTTGCTTTCCCTTGGATGCTTCTATAATTTGGTCAAACATGTCTAATGCTGATGGGTGATGAAGCTGTTTGATTATCAACATATTCATATGTAACACATACATAATTAGTATAAAGTTTAGTAAATTCAGATCTAATGTATTTGAAATTTTAATATATGAAAAGACAAGGAAAAAAAAGTTAAGGATGTGTGTGAGTGTGAAAGAGTTATTGTTCTCACAATCCAAGAGGTTTGGCCTTGAGACAAAGAAGGATGGGTTGGAGAGGCAGCTCTCATGGACTCAATCCAACCATTAACTCTTTGTCCTCCTCCTCCTCCATTGATTTCAAGGTTCTTCAAAATACTCCTCCTTGTAATGGAAATGTAGCCTCCTCCTCCTCCTCCTCCTGGTGGTGGTGGTGGCTTGTTTTGTGCCACTACTTCAGATTTGGTATCAGACACTACCACATTATTCTGTTGAGTCATATCTTTGACCAAATCTCACTGAAAAACACAAAAAAAAAGAACAAACAAAACCCATAATATTATTATTATTATTATTATTATTATTATTATTTATGTTTTAAGGTAAGGTAGTTGAAGCAAGGCTCAAAACTCAAATGGTTTAATAAGTGAATAATAACTATAGCTTACAGGTTTACAGAGGAAGTGGTTTAATTGAGTGCTAAAGAAAACAAGTTTCTTTAGCAGATGAAGCAGTGAATGAAAACAAAGAAGAGAATAGAAGTGAATGAAGAATGAAGAGAGTGTAGTATGTGTGAGGCAGTGAGGGAGGAGACAGAGCACCTTGGCTTCGATTTATAGTTAGAAATCAAGAAGCTCCAAAAACTCTATGGTGAGACCCACCTCACTATTGAAGAAATGAGGGAGACCCAACGCCTTTTGCAAACTAATTTTGTTATCTCAACACTTTTAATTTTGCTGCATTTTAGACATGCTGGCAATGATTGAGAGACCTATTTAAAAAGACTTATTTTTAAGCTTATACACGTTAGGATCTTGACATTTGCCATTAAGTTCTTTTATTTAATAGGCAAAACTACTAGATTGGTCATGTAAGTTATTTTTTGGTTGCGATTTCGTCCCTTAACTTTTTTTTCGTTTCAAATAAATCCGTAAGTTTGTAACTTGTTTCAAATAAACCCTTCCATCCAATTTTGTCTTAATACCGTTAATGGGAGCCTCCTATGTGACAACCATTGGTCTTACGTGGCTAAAACTCAACGTTACACCCCCAAAATGATGTCATATGAGGCCAAAAGAGAAAACCAAAACAGTTAGGGATAGCCAAATAAGCTTCTATTTTGCTCTCATACGACATCGTTTTGGGGGTGTAAGGTTGATTTTTAGCCTTGTAAGACCATTGGTTGCCACGTAGGAGGCTCCCATTAACGGTGTTAAAACAGAATTGGACGGAAGGATTTATTTAAAACAAGTTACAAACTTCCGGATATATTTGAAACGAAAAAAAGTTAAGGGACGAAATCCCAACCAAAAAATAACTTACAGGACCAATCTAATAGTTTTGCCTATTTAATATTGTTGCATTTAAGACATGCAGTAATGATTGAGAGACCTACATAAAAAGACCTACTCATAAGTCTACACGTTAGGATCTTGATATTTGTCATTAAGTTCTTTTATTTAATTTTTTTAACTTGAAAATAACAAGTATCATAATCTTACGTATATGTTTGTAAACTTGTAGATCTTTAAATCATTTTTCATACTATTTTACCTTTATTTACTTAATATTTATATATAGAGTACATGAATTATTATATAGTACTATAAAATATAATATTTTAATATAGGAGCATTTAAGATATAATATTATTAAAAAAAATATATAATATTTTACCTTTGTTTACTTAATATTTATATACATGCATTTATTATATAGTGTATATATATATATATATATATATATATACTCAGTCCATTCCTTAACTTTTGGTCTTTTAGGCTTCGACAATCATATCAACAAAGTATTGATTATTGTAAGTTTTATATGTGTTTTGTTTAAAGTGTTTCTATTTAATTCTTATTAAAAATTGTAGCAGTATTTAATTTTTATTAGGAAGTGTGCTCATTAATTAATGAATAGTAATAAATGTTATTTTCCATGTTTGTCCTTATTTAATAAAGTATTGATTTTCGTAAGTAGTGGAGAAAAATAATAATTATGGAGAGAGAAAGGGTACGGTGAAAAAACATAATTAATGTATTAGAAATCTAAGTAATAATTACATTTCTTAAATGATGTGTTTTGTTTGAAATATGACAGGTAAATAGGAACAGAGAGAGTAATTTATTAATTACAAATAGAAATTATATATATATATATATATATATATATCTATGTCAACATTCTTTTCACCATTAATGAATCATATATATTTTTTTAATAATTTAATATGTTTTTTTAATTATTTAATCATAAACACAATATATCATTTTTAAGAGATTTGATTTATTATTTTTATTTTAATTTGGGACAAAAATTTTATTTTTTTTATCAAGATAATGGAATGAAGAGAGCAATATACTGTATTTATTTGATTTGAATTTTTTTTTAATTTTTTTTATCTATGTCAAACATAAGTTGTTTCATAACTCATATATAAGAGAGATAAGTAGTGGAACGAATTATCAAAGGATATATAACATATTAAAATTGAAAATCGAATACTTTATCCATTTCTTAACATAAGCTAACTCTTTTTAGTAATTTTTTTCATAATATAAATATTATTTACAATACTAGTGCAACATTAAATATTATTTTATCATTTTATCTATACCAAACTGATAGATCTATTATACAAGTGCATGATTTTGATAATGACAATGTTTTGAACAAGCTCAAGTCTTGGAAAAGCTCACCAAAGAACAACAAGCAATAATGATGAAGAGAGAGCAAGCTCATAGATTCAATATGTATATTGATTGTAATATCTTTATTTTGAGTCTTAGAGTTTTGGGTAGAGTTATTAGAGGGTAGTAAATCTCTATCAAGTGCATGATCATATTATATCTTGAGTATTTCACTTAACCTAAATCAATAGGTGGCTTAGAACATTTTAAAGAAAATGTTTAATTCTGAGAAAACAAGTTTTTCATTGATTTTACAGTGTTTAATCGATTAACAAGGTTGATTAATCGGTTAACAGAATTTTTCATCAGGTCTTAATCGATTACCATAAGTGATTAATCGATTAACATAAAATCAACAGTGGTTAATCGATTAGCTCTGTGTCAAAATCGATTAACACGAACAGTTATGTGTTTTAAATTAGTTTTTCATTTCTCAAAATAAGTTTTAATGTTTTCCAAACTTTTGGGTATTCTATATAAACCTTTTCCTAATCATTGTGAGCAACTAACTTCATTTTCACATCATTTTAGAAAGATCAAAGCCACACTATTCTCTCAACATTCTCTCTCACTTTTACAAAGATCAAAGTTCTTATTTTTATATCTTTGATCAAGAAGCTTTTGAATCTCAAGTTTAATTTTTCATATTTCATGAAGGAGATTCAAATAGGATTTTGTTTTTCATTGAGTTGTAATCATTGCAAGAGACAAACTATCTACAATAAGAAGAAGCCTGGGTGGTGTTCATCAAGCAAATTGAAGTGGAAGCCTTGGTGGTGTTCATCAAGCATTTGGAAGTCTTGTTGTGTTAACAAGCAAAGTGGAAGTCTTGGTTTGTGTGTGATCATCCAAGCAAGAGAAGAGCTTAGATTAGAAGTTCAATAGGATTGCAAGACAAGGGAAGGGTTATCTCTTGGAGGCTATCAAGAAGGGTGTCTTGAGAGGCGGATTACTTGTAATTTGAGAATTCTAATTCCTTAGTGAAATCTCTCTTGTGAAGAGAGGACTGGATGTAGCTCTCAGTGGAGGAGAGTGAACCAGTATAAAATCTCTGTGTAGTATCTCTATCCTTAATCTTTTAATTTCTGCATATTTGAATTGTTCTTGATTGAAAACCTATAAAAGATTGATTTTATAATATTTGAATGAATTAGGTTTTAATAGTTCAAATTGATTTGGGGAAAACCTTTTTCATAATCTAGGTAATCATTAACAATCTTGGTGTTAATCAATTCCGCGCTATCTCTGATATTCTATGTTAATTGATTGATTTTCGTTTTCGTTTAAAAAGTGATTTTTCAGTTTTCTACAGTGATTAATCGATTAACTGGGTGTGCTAATCGATTAACCAAAATCAGCTCTCAGGCATTAATCGATTAGTGGCTTGTATTAATCGATTAATAGTTGCAGATTTTGTGAAAATCATTAGTTTTAATTGTTTCGATTTGTTTTATTCGAAAATCTTTCAAGGTTTCTTTAACACCTATTCAACCCCCCCTTCTAGGTGTTCTCCTAGTGTTTTCTAGTTAATTCATCCCCGATTGTAGTCCTTACAATTGGTATCAGAGCTCGGTCGAAAGACACGAGCATAGAGCTTTTTCGTAAAGATCCTTGAGGAAACTACAATGGGTTCTATGAATCCCTTTGGTGGTGAAGGTGCTTCAATTAATCGCCCTCCTATGTTTGGTGGAGAGGGTTATGCTTATTGGAAAGTTAGAATGAAAATCTTTATTGAAGCAATAAATGTGAATATTTGGGAAGCTATTGATAATGGTCCTCATATTCCCTCAAAACAAGTAGAAGGTGTATCTCAACTCATTCCCAAAGATAAGTGGACCGATGATGATAAAAAGAAAATTCAATATGATTTAAAAGCTAAAAACATCATCTCTTCGACTCTATCTTATGATGAATTCTTTAGAGTCTCCCAATGTCATAATGCCAAAGAAATGTAGGACACCTTGCAAGTCACACATGAAGGCACTAGTGAAGTTAGGCGTGATAGATTAAATTCTTTAATGCATGAATATGAATTGTTTCGTATGTTGCCTAATGAATCTATATGTGATATGCAAAAACGTTTTACTCATATTATTAATCATCTCATTGCTCTTGGAAAAACTTTTCTAAATTGTGAAGTTATTAACAAAGTGTTAAGTTGTCTAAGCAGGGAATGACAACCTAAGGTTACCGCTATAATAGAATCAAAGGACTTGGACACCATGGACTTAGCAACACTTTTCGAAAAGCTTCAAGAACATGAAATGGAGCTTGGACGTTTGAGTATGCATGAAGAGTCGGATAAGAACAAAGGAAGCAAAGGAATCGCTCTTAAGGCTAAAAGTTCATATAATAGAGAAGAGAGTTTCGATAGTGAATATTCCGATTCGGACATTGATGAAGAGACTATGCAACTTCTATTAAGAAAATTTAGCAAACATCTAAGGAGAAAAGGAAGGTTAAACAAAGATACAAGGAAAGAGACAAATTCCCCACACTACAAGACCAAACCAACTAAAGAAGGAGTAGTTTGAAATGAATGTGGAAAACTCGGTCATCTCAAATACTCGTGCTCAAAGTATCTCAAAAAGATTAAAAAGAGAAGAAACATCCAAAGCACAAAAAGGCATACATTGCATGGGATGAAGAAGAAAAGAAAAGCACATCAAGTAGTTATTCGGATGATGAAGAAATCACTGCACTTAGCTTACTAGTTCAAGTAGATGAAGAAGAAAGCTCAAGTAATGAATCAAATGAACAGCGCGAGGAAAGCGATGTAAGTGATACTAAATCCGAAATTTTATCCAAGTATGAAATTTTATATAATGCTTATTAAGAAATGCATGAACAACTTAAGAAACTAGCTTTGAAAAATTTAGAAAGGAAAAAGATCATTTTGAAACATCAACAAGAGATTTTAGAACTTCAAAAACATGTTGATGAGCTTAATCTTCAAAATGAAACTCTTGATCTCATATATGCTAGTTCTTCTTGTGATTGTGCTTGTAGATTGAATGTTGTGGTTGATTGTGAGAATTGCAAGTTGCTTAAAGATGAAAATGAAATTTTGAAAAATAAGCTTGCAAGTTTCACAAGTGGTGATATTAAATTGCGCACATTGTTAAATTTTCAAAGAGAAAATTCAAACAAGTTTGGTTTGGGTTATACTAATGCTAAGAGTAAGTCTCATAGAAATGTTGTTGATTTTTCAAAGATTGATTTTTCAAATTCACCAACATGTTTCTATTGTGGCACTCATGGACATACTTCAAATGTGTGTTATATTAAAGTGCATGGTTTACCTAAAGAAAACTTTGTTTGGATTAAGAAAGGTGAAAATACCTTAACTAACAAAAATGGATCCAAGACCATTTGGATACCAAAAAGCAAAGCATGATTGTTTTGTAGGTACAAATGAAGAGCAAAAAAAAAAAAAAAAAAGAAAAACTACAAGTATTATTCATTATTTGCATCTTCAAGTATCAAGAGAAATTTCAACATGCTAATCATCTCCTCAAAGTATACAATGGGTATCAATTCACAAGCATGATCATTTTATACATGCACAAGTGGTAACAAATGCTTACACTTATCTTACAATTGTTACAAATGGTGTTTACAATTAGTGTCATATACTTTTTGTCAATTGGTATCATTATGTTACATTTGGTTTACATTAAGTTATTATCATACTATTGTGCATAAGTGTATGTATTGTTTTACAATTGATATTGTTTTCACAATTAGTATCATACTTTGTCAAGTGATATTATGATTTCAAATTTCAAACGATATTTTCAATTAGTTCTTTTCAATTGGTATCACATTTGAAGGTATATTTCATTGTTAATTGGTATCAATTTTGTAGAGAAAGGATTATTAATTTCTCATATTTTGGCTTAAGATTTCATTGTTATATTACTATTTGATAATGCCAAAAGGGGGAGAAAATGTTGTTTTGTTTTTTTATGTAGGGGGAGCAAAGTTGTTGAAGATAAGGGGAGAATCAAGCTTAACTCAATTGGATTTCAAATGTCAAATGCAAATATTGAGGGGGAGCATGAGTCTCAACAAGTGATCAAATGATTCAACGATCAACAACGTCAAAACATGTTTGTCATCATCAAAAAGGGGGAGATTGTTAGATCTATTATACACGTGCATGATTTTGATAATGACAATGTTTTGAACAAGCTCAAGTCTTGGAGAAGCTCACCAAAGAATAACAAGCAACAATGATGAAGAGAGAGGAAACTCATAGATTCAGTATGTATATTGATTGTAATATCTTTATTTTGAGTCTTAGAGTTTTGGGTAGAGTTATTAGAGGGTAGTGAATCTCTATCAAATGCATGAAGAGAGAGCAAGCTCACCAAAGAACAACAAGCAACAATGATGAAGAGAGAGCAAGCTCATAGATTCAATATGTATATTGATTGTAATATCTTTATTTTGAGTCCTAGAGTTTTGGGTAGAGTTATTAGAGGGTAGTGAATCTCTATCAAGTGCATGATCATATTATATCTTGAGTATTTCACTTAACCTAAATCAGTAGGTAGCTTAGAACATTTTAAAGAAAAGGTTTAATTCTGAGAAAACAAGTTTTTAATTGATTTTTACGGTGTTTAATCGATTAACAAGGTTGATTAATCGATTAACAGAATTTTTCATCAGGTCTTAATCGATTACCATAAGTGATTAATCGATTAACATAAAATCAACAGTTGTTAATCGATTAGCGCTGTGTCAAAATCGATTAACACGAACAGTTATGTGTTTTAAATCAGTTTTTCATTTCTCAAAATAAGTTTTAATATTTTTCAAACTTTTGGGTATTCTATATAAACCTTTTCCCAATCATTGTGAGCAACTAACTTCATTTTCACATCATTTTAGAAAGATCAAAGCCACACTATTCTCTCAACATTCTCTCTCACTTTTACAAAGATCAAAGTTCTTATTTTTATATCTTTGATCAAGAAGCTTTTGAATCTCAAGTTTAATTGTTCATATTTCTTGAAGGAGATTCAAATAAGATTTTGTTTTTCATTGAGTTGTAATCATTGCAAGAGGCAAACTATCTACAACAAGAAGAAGCCTTGGTGGTGTTCATCAAGCAAATTGAAGTGGAAGCCTTGGTGGTGTTCATCAAGCATTTAGAAGTCTTGTTGTGTTAACAAGAAAAGTGGAAGTCTTGGTTTGTGTGTGATCATCCAAGCAAGAGAAGAGGTTAGATTAGAAGTTCAATAGGATTGCAAGACAAGGGAAGGGTTATCTCTTGGAGGCTATCAAAAAGGGTGTTTTGAGAGGCGGATTACTTGTAATTTGAGAATTCTAATTCCTTAGTGAAATCTCTCTTGTGAAGATGGGACTGGATGTAGCTATCAGTGGAGGAGAGTGAACCAGTATAAAATCTCTGTGCAGTATCTTTATCCCTTAATCTTTTAATTTATGCATATTTGAATTGTTCTTGATTGAAAACCTAGAAAAGATTGATTTTCTAATATTTGAATGAATTAGGTTTTAATAGTTCAAATTGATTTAGGGAAAACCTTTTTAATAATCTAGGTAATCATTAATAATCTTGGTGTTAATCAATTCCGCGCTATCTCTGATATTCTATGTTAATTGATTGATTTTCGTTTGAAAAGTGATTTTTCAGTTTTCTACAGTGATTAATCGATTAACTGGGTGTGCTAATCGATTAACCAAAATCAGCTCTCAGACATTGATCGATTAGTGGTTTGTATTAATCGATTAACCGCTGCAGATTTTGTGAAAATCATTCGTTTTAATTGTTTCGATTTGTTTTATTCGAAAATCTTTCAAGATTTCTTTAACACCTATTCAATCCCCCTTCTAGGTGTTCTCCTAGTGTTTTCTAGTTAATTCATCCACCGATTATAGTCCTTACACAAACAATTATATTATTCTTTTCCTTTTGCGCCTTTTCATTTTATATTTACTCGGTTATCATAAATTATACTCTCTCTGTTCCTATATATAAGGCTTTCTTGGTAGATTTCACGTTCATTAAAAAATTTAGTTAATTTAGTTAATAATATTGAAAATGTAAGCATTTTTATATGTATTTTTCAAAGCTACCCCTAATATTGAAAATCTAAAATGTGTTAAATAAATAGGGGTGTTTGTGGAAAGAAGTAATTAATTGTCATTGAAAATTGGTATAAGAGACAAAATAAAAGTCTCAAAAGGATCTTATATATAAAGATGAAGGTGTAAATGACTTTCAATAATAGGAAATATTGATGATTAAAATTTGTTGTATTCTCAAATAAAATTTGTTACTTTGAAAAAATTGGCGGCAAATTATATGGGGACTTTTCATTGTTTAAGCTTTTGGACCATTTTTAAAAGAATTGGTGTGAGTAAAATGGTTATGGAGGGGATGTTTTGAAATGTATACCTGGGTATTAATAGAAATATGGTGAGTGAGTAATTAATGATAGTAAAATACGAAAAATACACACAAATTTAATCAAAATAGACATATTTATCATACTACTTTTTAATTTATTTGTCATGATATTAAAAAACTTACATTTAGAAATGGGCTTATCTGATTATAAATTAATACATTTGTTGCATTTCTTAAGTTATATATAGTTATATACATGTACTCTTTCACCAACAAGACCCAACATATTTGTTAGATAGTTGGTGTTCCTTAAACATGATGTTACAGACTTACAGGTTCGATCCTTGTCGTGGATATGAGAAAGACTTTTTTGGCAGAGGCAAAACTCACTTCTGTGATCTCTATGCCTCGAAGGGCATTAGTCTTCGACTATCGGTTGAAAGATACCCTTGGTGTACACCAATATATATATATATATATATATATATATATATATATATAGAGAGAGAGAGAGAGATACGTACAAACTCCTTTCGTTCCAATTTATCTGTCGTTTTGGGAGTTTCCCACTGATTAAGAATGTCATTTAATGCTTCAAATTTAATGTTATATCATACATATTAAGGAGAATAATTAATTTAGTGTTATATGTAGTGTTTATATGCAGTGTTCATAGAGTTTTTGTCTCATGTTTCATATGTATTATTCTTTTACAAAACCCAATACACAATTAATGTTAATGTTTTTTTTTCTAATACATACACCTCCATTTATTACACTCCATTTTTCACTTCTACTATATTTCTCTCTCTTTAATAATGATTATATAGGTACATTATAGTTAAAATACCCTAAATTTTTACACCATCTAATCATTTCTTAAAACTCGTGCATAATCTTAAAAAACACTACTTGTGAAATGAAGGAAGTATTATTCTTACACTACATTAGTTATCACAAATTTTTACATTTTTCAAAATGTTTAAAATTAAAGAAAAATTAAAGTTGAAAAAACTTAATTAACCCTCTCATTCCTAAGGTGACAATTAATTTGTAATAACTTAAAAATGTTATAACAATAAATAAATTGAAATGGAAAGAGTATACCCTTGCAATGGAACAGATAAATGGGACATAGAGTATGATGTGCTTCTTTTTTACTACTTCCAAGAGTCTATATGAAAGTTTTTTAGTGTTATATCATAGATATTAAGGAGTATAACTAATTTAGTTGTTTGTTTTAGGCTTAATTGCACTTTTGGTCCTCCAATTTTTTTAATTTGGCGATTTTGGCCCCTCAACTTTTAATTTGGCGATTTTGGTCCCCCAATTTACGATTTGTAGCGATTTTGGTCCCTCCGTCAATTCCACCGTTAACGGTGCTGACGTGGCGTACCAAAGGGACACGTGTCAACAGCTTAATTGCACTTTTGGTCCCCCAATTTTCTCAATATGGCGATTTTGGTCCCCTAACTTTTAATTTGGTGATTTTGGTCCCCCAATTTACGATTTGTAGCGATTTTGGTCCCTCCGTCAATTCCACCGTTAACGGTGCTGACGTGGCGTACCAGAGGGACACGTGTCAGCAGCTTATGACCCTATATTTATTTATTAAAATAATAATAATAATGAAATATATTTAAAAATGAAAAAAAATAAAATAAAACCCAAACAATAGAAACTGTTCATTGCCTTTTTGTGACACAGTGCTTGACCGAACATCGACACCGACGCCGATACCGGCACACAAACCACCACCTGCCACATTCGCCATGGCCACCCACTTGCTTCATCCCCTTCCACCGTGGTTTCAAAATCAAATTCGAATTAGAGACCATCGCTATCAAGATCTAGATGGTTGAAGATTGTTGTAACAAGCGATGGTTTCGCAAGGAAGAAGCAATGTGCAACGGTCTCGCCGATTCTCACGCAACCATCGCCACCTTCATCCTCCAATGTCGCCACCTTAACCGTGTTCCAGGGGTTTTGGCTATTGCGAGCGCCACCATCACTCTCGGCGAGCGAACTCGCGACTAGGTTGCATCGTTGCTCCACCACCACCACACCTCATTGTGGCCTTCCTCGTTCGAGCGAACTCGCGATCTATGCAGGAACCACCGCATCGTGACGCTCCAGTTGTGGCAAGCGAACTCACGGCGGCGACCGATCTGCACCAGGATTCATCGTGATCACAATAGTAGACCAACACTCTCTGCTCTTCGCTGTGATCTTAATGAGACTCGTGGGTTTTATTTTTTTTCATTTTTAAATATATTTTATTATTATTATTATTATTATTATTATTAATAAATAAATATAGGGCCATAAGCTGCTGACATGTGTCCCTCTGGTACGCCACGTCAGCACCGTTAATGGTGGAATTGACGGAGGGATAAAAATTGCTACAAATCGTAAATTGGGGGACCAAAATCGCCAAATTAAAAGTTGGTGGACCAAAATCGCCAAATTAAAAGTTGATGGACCAAAATCGCTAAATTGAGAAAATTGGAGGACCAAAAGTGTAATTAAGCTGCTGACACGTGTCCCTTTGGTACGCCACGTCAGCACCGTTAACGGTGGAATTGACGGAGGGACCAAAATCGCCAAATTAAAAGTTGGGGGACCAAAATGGCCAAATTGAGAAAATTGAGGGACCAAAAGTGCAATTAAGCCTTTGTCTTAAATTTATGTATTTTTCCCCTATTTTACCTATGTATTATCTCTCTAAACATAAATAAAATGGCAAAAACAATGATTGATACAATTGCATTGATTTTATAGAACAACTTATATAATGGAAAAATTTTATTTTTATTATAAAACTTAGAATTTTCTTAATCTTAGCTATTAGAACTGATGATAAACACTTAAAAAATAGAAAACATGTATTGAGAAACTAAGTTCACTTTGTCATAAGTATTGTATGGGGAAGCTATGTCTACTTCGTCGTAAATATTGTATTGGGAAACTAAATCCACTCCATTGTACTCCTTCCGTCCCTAATTATATAAGGTCCTCTTTGGTAAAAAAATTTGGTCCTAAATATAAGACCATCTTGTAATTTTTTCCAAAATTACCCTTGCATCTAATCATTGTGGTCTAAGTTTTTGTGAGAAGAAATAAATAAAATTGTATTGGAATATGAAATGGAGCTTGTTTAATGGAGCTTTTTAATGTTGTAAATGACTTGGAAATTGATTTACTGCATTAAATATAGATGATGAAGTATCTAGGAATTAAATTAATTATTGAAAAATGAAAAAATTTATTATGTTCTAATAATTGGTAGAGGGGTATTTTTGGAATAACATATCAATTTTAATATATAATTCAACAACATTGGCGGACGTAAAAATGCACAAGAGGACCTTATAATTAGGGACGAAGGGAGTATTAAAAATTTAGTTTTACAATGTAAATATATCATTCTCAATTTCTTATAAGGGTTGAGGTTAATAATTTTAGGGCTAATTTTGAAAAAGTATATCAAATTTTCACATTTTCAATGTCACTATCACTAGTAAGTTTAACTACATTTCTTGATGAAAGAGAAAAATCTCAAAAGAATCTTACAAATAGGATCGGATGGAGTAATCAATGTATTGAAAGATTGAAGGAAATCATTAAATGTTTTAAAGAGTGGTTTTTTTTCCTAATAGGATAAATAAATAAAGAATGGAGTATTTAAGAACGGAGAAAATATTGGAGTATATAGGACTGCCTCCATAACTCTATAGTATTACATAGTTAAGAGTCAAGATTAAACAAGTGCACACTAAATTAAGATGATGTTACTAATTATCTGCGGTATTGATTAAGAAATTCAATTGTAAATTTCATTTTATTACAAAGGGTCTTGCTAATGAGTGTATTAAGGGCACTCTTTAATCAGTTAATAAAAAATAGGGGAAATTGCACACACTCTTTATGAGGTTTGCACTAATGACACAGATACCCCTCTAGTTTGGAAAATGACACCCACCTCCCATCATTAGTAATCAACATTGCACTTACACCCATGCTTATAATAAATGATTAATTTATTAACGAAAATGTTATGCTTTTTATTGAAAAATACATTTATACCCTCAAAGGACTCAAGGGGCGCCTAATACAAATTTCAAGTGTATTTGATGGATTTTTTCTTTATAATAATACGATAAAATTATTTTTTACATGAAAATATAATATTTTTTTATGATTTTTTTTTATTAAAACTCATATTCTTGTATACAAATTTTATTCAAATGATTTTAGAATAATGCAGAAGACCTAACATCTTTATTGAAATACAAACTTTATATAAAGATTAAATTTGTTATATTCATATCCATATATCATAGGAACAATAACAAAATTAAAACATATTATATCATATTATATTCATAATGAACTTATATCCACTATAGCCTGATATTAACCATGAAAGTGTTAAAAAAGAATATTAGATATAATAAGCATGTTAGCAATACAAATCCCTAGTGCATATGCACTCTAAATCCCACTACATACTTGGCACAATTTTTGGTTCCCTTAGATTGACTTGCAGAAATGACTTGGTTGGTCATTACATTTTCTAGTAAAAAAATTAATTTTATCATATTATTGTAAAATATGTATCAAATACATTTGAAATTTGTATGAAATACCTCTTAAGGATATAAAAGTCTTTTTCAATCATAAGTATAACATTTTCGTTCATAACCTAATCATTTATTACAAGGAGGTGGTGTAAGTGCAATGTTGATTGCTAAGAAGGGAAGGTGAGTGTCATCTTCCAAACTAGAGGGGGTGTCTTTGTCATTAGTGCAAACTAGAAGGGGTGTCTGTTTCATTAGGACAAATCTCAAGAGAGGTAAGTGCAATTTACCTGAAAAATAATACTATTACATTGAAAACATACTCATAAATCTTGAATACAACACTTCCCCATGACATTTTACTTTTTTTGGTGTTTGGTGTCTTAAAAAATGCCTTGAGGACACTCATTAGCATTTTTCTATTACAAAATGTAAAGTTTGAGTCTCCAAATTATTAAAAGCACTTCTTTTTATTTAAAGAAAAATTTCTAAACTTGAATCCTTAATTTAGTGATGCTCAATGGATCATGAATAGGGATGTGCTGGACCACAATCCTATTATTTTAAAGCTAGCATTGTTGTTTTGATCGGGGGTGAAAACTGTCTCGCTTTAATGATTGCTGGCTTTTGGAAAATTCATTTGGTTCTATTGTTAATAATTTTTGGAGTTCATATCATGTGAATGGTCGGGCTGCATTTAATCAGGCCTAAAGAAAATTTGAAGATGTTTACTCTGATATAAGATGCTGGAATAGAGATGTTTTTGACACGAAAAGGAGATGATTGTGAAAAAAAATCTTGTGAAGAATCAAAGAGACAAAATTAACAAGCATCTATAAATCGCAATGGAAACCATTGACCCCAATATGGTCCGAGGATTTAGAATTGGAATCAATCACTGAATAATCAAAATGACTTCATCATAAAGATTAAAGACAACGCGTAGTGATGACAGCTATGATGTTTGTGGTATGCTCGGATGCCATGTTGCTTGGTGCATATATAGACAAAGAAAAAACACCATGTAGCTCCCAAAGCTAATTTGGTTGAGACAAATGATATGATTATGGAAGTTGTTTTTGATATAATTCTAGTGGCAGAGGAGAAATAATGGATGGTAGACTCTGGAGCTACCACTACCAAGCATATCTGTTTTTAAAAAAATGTTTTTTCCTTATACAAAACTGTGAAAGAATGGGAGAAATGATTACTCAGATGACTCTAAAACAGCTAATCTATCTCCTTGTTAAAGGAATAATTAATTTAAAACTCTCTCTGGAGAACTCCTCTCATTGATCAATGTTCTCCATGTGCCTAATATTTGTTATAATTTGGTCTCAGTATATGTATTTAGCAAAACTAGTATCAATGTTACTTTTGAGTCTTATAAGGTGTACTCTCTAAATGTAGGGTATTTATATGTAAATGATATTATAGCAATGGTTTGTTTATGCTGAATGTTTCTCATGAATGATGCCGTACGTAGTTCTATGTTAATTTGTTTTAATTAGATTCTTATTTGTCTTTGTTTTCATGCTTTTGAATTCGTTGCATAAGAATGAATCCTTTTAGTTTTTTAAATTTTTTCAAAGTATAGGGGTGATGAGTTACGTTGTTTAACAAAATTATTATTATCAGTATTCTTAATTGATCCTTGGTTCTGGTGATATTTTCATTCGAAATTTATTTGGTTATCCATGATCTAGATGCAGTTTGGGAACTTTTCAGTCTACAGGTACAAGTAGCTATAAGATAATTGCTTCAAGGAGTTAGAACTATGTAGGGGTGGCAAAATTATCCATAATTCATGGTTCATCCTAATCCGTTTCATTTTTCATCCATCCAATCCATCCATTTAAAACAATGGATTTAAATGGATGTGATCCATTGGATTGCTTTAAAATTGGATGGATTGGAATCCATCCTAGATATCCGATGGATATCCAAATATCCATGAATATCCAATTCATCCAAAATAATATTTTTTTAAAAAAAAATTACAATTTTTTTCAAAATTATTTAAACGAAAACAATTTATACAAAAAATAATTTTAATAAATTGGATAAAAAATATTTTTTAAAAATTTAAAATAAAAAATAACTATTTTAAAACTAAACATAGGAATAGGAGTATTTAGATATACATGAAATATACTTTGTTCTAAAAAAAATTGAAATATACTGTTTTTAATATTAATAGTTTATGGGAAAAAGGGAAGAGAGACACTAAGAGAGTTCCTTCAACCCCTCTCTTCTGCAATCTGCTTCTTCCATCATTTAGTAGTAATAGTAGTAGGAATGAAAGTAAGATTTGGAAACGTCACTGTAGTAAAAAGTAGTAGTAGTATTCAGAAGCATCACTGAAGCAAGAGAACCCTCCTCTGCCACCGAACCATTCACATTATCAACTCACTATCGAGCTTGTCATCAACGCCACCACCGCTCCTAAGAAATTCTCCTCCGCCACCGCCGCTCCTAAGATACCCTCCTTCACCATCGTCGATGCTAAGCAAACCTCCAAGACTATCCCTCCTTCTCTGGCTAGTCTGTTTTTTTATAATTTTTTATAATTATTTTTATTCGTCTTTTATTTTATATAATTTTTTATAGGAAAATTAAAAAATAAAAAAACAAATGGATCAGATGTCCATCCATCCAATTAGTTAAAATGGATAAATGGATGGATTGAAATCCATCCATTGTGTTAGGATATGGATGGATTTGGATAATTTTGAGTAGAATATAATGGATTTGAATAGAGTGTTGGATATTTTTTTATCCATCCATTAAGATTCAAATCCAAATCCATCCAATCCATCCATTTGTCACCCCTAAAACTATGTGATAAATATAAGGTAAACCTAGTCAGTGCTATCACCACTCAGTATTCTAGTACCTTTAGTATGCTGTTCATTCTCACTGGCTATGATTTAATATCTTAATGGTCTTATTTATTTGTATGATGATATGTTATTTGAGGTTTAATCATTCTTATGATGAGAGAATGATAATATCTTTGATTTGTATGGGTTCAACATGCCCATATAATTTATGAAAAGAAAGTTTTTCTAAAGCCAAACAAATATTTGGTATTAAAAAATGGCATAAATATTATTGTGATTATGTCTTGGTGTTTGATATGAATTTATCCTCTTATATTTATATATATATATATATATATATATATATATATATATATATATTTGTCAGGGATGTACAATAGCGACCTTATATGTTATATGGTGAGAAAACCATTGTATAGTGATATATAAGAACAATGATGTTAAGATGAGACACATACGTAATAATCATAAAATATAATACTATTATGTTATTAAATCACGAATAAGTCACTAAGCAAGAGGTTACTGAATAGGATGAAGCGTATGCCTCCAAAAAAATTGAATGAACCATTAACACACGTAATGAGAGGAATGCTTAAATGAATTGATTGATATTACCCGTATCAACAAGATGCATCTTCTTTTCGGTAACCTATAACTTAAGAACTCCACGGTTAAGCGGCTTGACTTGGAGTAATTATGGGATGGGTGACCTCCTGGGAAGTTTCTTCGGGAAGTATGTTAGTGAGGACAAAACATGCTGAAAAGACCCGTGTTGGTATGTGGGGATAGTCGTCAATCCATATGGCTGCTAGGGCTATTACACAATGCTCGATAGACAAGGATTCACTTAAAATGAATAATGAAAGTAGTAATGTAACAAAGGAAAGTCATTCATGTATTAATATCGATTACAAAATACTTGATGTATGCTATATATGACATTACATTGAAATTCCTAACGAAGTACTTGAACGTACTTGAAGTTGGCTATATGCCGCATTATAGGGAAATACTTAATGAAATACATGGACAATGAACATCTACTCTGGACGAAAAATTTACCCTTGATGACAAGAAGCAGAAAAGAAAAGATCAAAATGGGGAAATAAGAAGCCCAAAAAGACAACACCAACTTTGAAAAAATGAAAGAAGCCAAGAGGAAAGAGATCCTCGTAATATAGTATTTCCGTCTTCTCTCAAAGTTTAAAGGAGGGCCTTATCCCCATAAACTACAAAAATAGGAGTCTCCTCCTCCTTATCATCCTCAATATTGGAGAAAGAGAAGCTAGCCAGGTCAAAGGAGTTATTGTCCAAATTCAGCTCCGCTAGTTCTCCGGTCACAGCGAATGGACGATAGATCTTGCTCTCAACCACTTGACAATCAACATGAATCCCCTTACTCTGAAGTTGAAAACTGAGATACGTGATCTTCATCAACTTTATATAGGAACGAAAGTTGTCCTCCCTAATTGATGACAAATCACGCAAGGCTATATCTAGATGAGTCGGAAGATCCTTTGTTAGATCTAATGTGCATGTGGAGATTGTTAGATCTATTATACAAGTGCTTGGTTTTGATAATGACAAATGTTTTGAACAAGCTCAAGTCTTGGAGAAGCTCACCAAAGAACAACAAGCAACAATGATGAAGAGAGAGCAAGCTCATAGATTCAATATGTATATTGATTGTAATATCTTTATTTTGAGTCTTAGAGTTTTGGGTAGAGTTATTACAGGGTAGTGAATCTCTATCAAGTGCATGATCATATTATATCTTGAGTATTTCACTTAACCTAAATCAATAGGTGACTTAAATATTTTAAAGAAAAAGGTTTACATTTGAGAAAACAAGTTTTTAATTGGCTTTTACAGTGGTTAATCGATTAAATGGAAGGTTAATCGATTAACAGGAAATTTGGATCAGCCTTTAATCGGTTAGCACATTTGCTTAATTGATTAGTTGTTGTTCAACAATGGTTAATCGATTAGCCTGATGCCTTAATCGATTAACACGTGATTTTCAGCTTTTTAAAACAGCTTTTCAAGGCAAAATTGATTCTAATGTTTTTCCAAACTTTTGGGTATTCTATATAAACTTTTTCCTAATCATTGTGATTAACTAATTTCATTTTCATATCATTTTTAGAAAGATCAAAGCCACACTATTCTCCCAACATTTTCTATCACTTTTACAAAGATCAAAGTTCTTATTTTCGTATATATCTTTGATCAAGAAACTTTTGAATCTCAATTTCTAACAGTTCATAGTTCTTGAGGGATATTCAATAGGTTTATCGTGTTTTCTTAGAGTTGTAATCATTGAAAGAAGGCAAGCTCAAATACAACAAAGAAGAAGTCTTGGTGTTGTTCATCAATCAAATTGATTTGGAAGTCTTGTTGTGTTAACAAGCATTTGGAAGTCTTGTTGTGAGGAATCAACAAGCAAGTGAAAGACTTGGTGTGGGGTTATCATCAAGCAAGAGAATAGGTTAGATTAGAAGTTCAAGTGGGTTGCAAGACAAGAGTGGGGTATCTCTTGGAGGCTATCAAGTGGGGTATCTTGAGAGGCAATCGCTTGTAATTTGTGAACTCTAATTCCTTATTGAAGATACTCTCTCTATTGTGATAGAGGGGACTGGATGTAGCTCTCAGTGGAGGAGAGTGAACCAGTATAAATCTCTGTGCAAGCTTCTCTTCCCTTAACTCTTTAACTTTTGCTATTTCATATTGTTCTTGATTGAAAACCTAGAAAAGATTGATTTTCATATACTTGAATGATTTAGGTTTTGTTAGTTCAAATTGATTTGGGGAAAACCTTTTTCATAATCAAGGTAATCATTAACAATCTAGGTGTTAATCAATTCTGCGCTATCTCTGATCATACATGATATTTGATTGATTTTCGTTTTCGTTTGAAAAGTGATTTTTTTTGTTTCTGCAGTGATTAATCGATTAATAGGGTGTGCTAATCGATTAACCAAATTCAGTCATCAGGTGTTAATCGATTAGTGATCAGATTAATCGATTAAGAGCTGAAGTTTTTCTGAAATTTTTTTGTTTTAATTGTTACGATTTGTTTTATGTGAAAATCTTTCAAGGTTTCTTTAACACCTATTCAACCCCTCCTTCTAGGTGTTCTCCTAGTGTTCTCTAGTTAATTCATCCACCAATTGTAGTTCTTACAATTGGTATCAGAGCTCGGTCGAAAGACACGAGCATAGAGCTCTTTCGTAAAGATCCTTGAGGAAACTGCAATGGGTTCTACGAATCCCTTTGGTGGTGAAGGTGCTTCAATAAACCGCCCTCCTATGTTTGGTGGAGAGGGTTGTGCTTATTGGAAAGTTAGAATGAAAATCTTTATTGAAGCAATAGATGTGAATATTTGGGAAGCTATTGAGAATGGTCCTCACATTCCCTCAAAACAAGTAGAAGGCGCATCTCAACTCATTCCTAAAGATAAGTGGACCGATGATGATAAAAAGAAAATTCAATATGATTTAAAAGCTAAAAACATCATCTGTTCGGCTCTATCTTATGATGAGTTTTTTAGGGTCTGTCAATGTCATAATGCCAAAGAAATGTGGGACACCTTGTAAGTCACACATGAAGGCACTAGCGAAGTTAGGCGTGCTAGATTAAATTCTTTAATGCATGAATATGACTTGTACCGTATGTTGCCTAATGAATCTATGTGATATGCAAAAACGTTTTACTCATATTATTAATCATCTCATTGCTCTTGGAAAAACTTTTCTGAATTGTGAAGTTATTAACAAAGTGTTAAGATGTCTAAGCAGGGAATGGAAACCTAAGGTTACTGCTATAATTGAATCAAAGGACTTGGACACCATGGACTTAGCAACACTTTTCGGAAAGCTTTAAGAACATGAAATGGAGTTTGACGTTTGAGTATTCATGAAGAGTCGGATAAGAACAAAGGAAGAAAAGGAATCACTCTTAAGACTAAAAGTTCACATAATAGAGAAGAGAGTTTCGATAGTGAAGATTCCGATTCAGACATTGATGAAGAGACTATGCAACTTCTATTAAGAAAATTTAGCAAGCATTTAAGGAGAAAAGGAAGGTTGAACAAAGATAAGAGGAAAGAGACAAATTCCTTACACTACAAGACCAAGTCAACAAAAGAAGGAGTAGTTTGCCACGAATGCGGAAAACCCGGTCACATCAAGTATGCGTGTTCAAAGTATCTCAAAAAGATGAAGAAAGAGAAGAAACATCCAAAGCACAAAAGGCATACATTGTATGGGATGAAGAAGAAAAGAAAAACACATCAAGTAGTTCTTCGGATGATGAAGAAGTAGTTGCACTTAGCTTACTAGTTCAAGTAGATGAAGAAGAAAGCTCAAGTAATGAATCAAATGAACAAAGCGAGGAAAGCGATGTAAGTGACACTAAATCCGAAATTTCTTCCAAATATGAAATTTTATATAATGCTTATGAAGAAATGCATGAACAACTTAAGAAACTAGATTTGAAAAATTTAGAAAGGAAAAAGATCATTTTGAAACATCAACAAGAGATTTTAGAACTTCAAAACCAAGTTGATGAGCTTAATCTTCAAAATGAAACTCTTGATCTCATATACGCTAGTTCTTCTTGTGATTGTGCTAGTAGATTGAATGTTGTGGATGATTGTGAGAATTGCAAATTGCTTAAAGATGAAAATGCTATTTTGAAAAATAAGCTTGCAAGTTTCACAAGTGGTGATATTAAATTGCGTACATTGTTAAATTTTCAAAGAGAAAATTCAAACAAGTTTGGTTTGAGTTATACTAATGCTAAGAGTAAGTCTCATAGAAATGTTGTTGATTTTTCAAAGATTGGTTTTTTTAATGCACCAACATGTTTCTATTGTGGCACTCATGGACATACTTCAAATGTGTGTTATATTAAAGTGCATGGTATACCTAAAGGAAATTTTGTTTGGGTTAAGAAGGGTGAAAATCCCTTAACTAACAAAAATGGATCCAAGACCATTTGGATACGAAAAAGCAAAGCATGATTGTTTTGTAGGTACAATTGAAGAGAAAAAGGTCTACAAGTATTATTCATTATTTGCATCTTCAAGTATCAAGAGGAATTTCAACATGCTTATCATCTCCTCAAAGTATTCAATTGGTATTATTTCTACAAAACTCACATTTGGTATCAAGTGGATTAACACAAGTGGATTATCACAAGTGATAACAAGTATTTACAATTGGTATATACAATTAGTGTTGAAAATTTACAAGTGTTGTCATGATATATTTTTTCTACAATTGATATCATTGTGTGTTCATTATGTGATTATCATGCTATTGTGATTTATTGTGAAATTTCTTTACAATTGGTATCATACTTTGTCAAGTGATATTATGATTTTAATTTTCAAAAGAACTAATTGAAATTCGCTGTTAAAGTTCTTTTCAATTGGTATCACATTTCAAGGTATACTTCATTGTTATTTGGTATCAATTTTGTCGAGAAAGGATTATTAATTTCTCATATTTTGGCTTAAAATTTTATTGTTATATTACTTTTTGATAATACCAAAAGGAGGAGAAAAGGGTGTTTTGTTCTTTTAATATAGGGGGAGCAAAGTTGTTGAAGATAGGGGGAGAATCTAGCTTTACTCAATTGGATTTTAAATGTCAAATGCATTTATTGGGGGGAGCAAGAGTCTCAACAAGTGATCAAATGGTTCAACAATCAAGAACCTCAAAACATGTTTGTCATCATCAAAAAGGGGGAGATTGTTAGATCCAATGTGCATGTGAAGATTGTTAGATCTATTATGCAAGTGCATGGTTTTGATAATGACAAATGTTTTGAACAAGCTCAAGTCTTGGAGAAGCTCACTAAAGAACAACAAGCAACAATGATGAAGAGAGAGCAAGCTCATAGATTCAATATGTATATTGATTGTAATATCTTTATTTTGCGTCTTAGAGTTTTGGGTAGAATTATTAGAGGGTATCATATTATATCTTGAGTATTTCACTTAACCTAAATCAATAGGAGGCTTAAATATTTTAAAGAAAAAGGTTTACATTTGAGAAAACAAGTTTTTAATTGACTTTTACAGTGGTTAATCGATTAAATGGAAGGTTAATCGATTAACAGGAATTTTGGATCAACCTTTAATCGATTAGCACATTTGCTTAATCGATTAGCTGTTGTTCAACAGTGGTTAATCGATTAGCCTGATGCCTTAATTGATTAACACGTGATTTTCAGCTTTTTAAAACAGTTTTTCAAGGTAAAATTGATTCTAATGTTTTTCCAAACTTTTGGGTATTCTATATAAACCTTTTCCTAATCATTGTGATTAACTAATTTCATTTTCATATCATTTTTAGAAAGATCAAAGACACACTATTCTCTCAACATTCTCTCTCACTTTTACAAAGATCAAAATTCTTATTTTCATATCTTTGATCAAAAAACTTTTGAACCTCAATTTCTAATAGTTCATAGTTCTTGAAGGAGATTCAATAGGTTTATCGTGTTTTCTTAGAGTTGTAACCATTGCAAGAAGACAAGCCCAAATACAACAAAGAAGAAGTCTTGGTGGTGTTCATCAAGCAAATTGATTTGGAAGTCTTGTTGTGTTAACAAGCATTTGGAAGTCTTGTTGTGAGGAATCAACAAGCAAGTGGAAGACTTGGTATGGGGTTATCATCAAGCAAGAGAAGAGGTTAGATTAGAAGTTCAAGTGGGTTGCAAGACAAGAGTGGGGTATCTCTTGGAGGCTATCAAGTGAGGTATCTTGAGAGGTAATCGTTTGTAATTTGAGAACTCTAATTCCTTATTGAAGAAAGTCTCTCTATTGTGATAGAGGGGACTGGATGTAGCTCTCAGTGGAGGAGAGTGAACCAGTATAAATCTCTGTGCAAGCTTCTCTTCCCTTAACTCTTTAACTTTTGCTATTTCATATTGTTCTTGATTGAAAACCTAGAAAAGATTAATTTTCATATAATTGAATGATTTAGGTTTTGTTAGTTCAAATTGATTTGGGGAAAAGCTTTTTCATAATCTAGGTAATCATTAACAATCTTGGTGTTAATCAATTTCGTGCTATCTCCGATCATACATGATATTTGATTGATTTTCGTTTTCGTTCTAAAAGTGATTTTTCTGTTTCTGCAGTGATTAATCGATTAACAAGGTGTGCTAATCGATTAACCAAATTCAGTCATCAGGTGTTAATCGATTAGTGATCAGATTAATCGATTAAGAGCTGAAGTTTTTCTGAAAATTATTTGTTTTAATTGTTTCGATTTGTTTTATGCGAAAATCTTTCAAGGTTTCTTTAACACCTATTCAACCCCTTCTTCTAGGTGTTCTCCTAGTGTTCTCTAGTTAATTCATCCACCGATTGTAGTTCTTACATCCTTGTTATCAGCTTCAACGATGGCCTTCTTCTTCGCCTCAAGATAGGCACGACCTTTTGTAAAAACTTGGTTTTTATAAAGGGAATTAAAGAATTTATTTAAAAAATATTGCAATGGAAAATATAATAATTCCCTTTATTTGATAAATTTTTTCTTTGAAATACATTTCACTCCAGGGTTACAATGGAATCAAACGTCAATAAAATATCCTTACAGATATTTCCTTCTTCAGCTTGAGTACCTGACTTGATAGGTTGCTTCATGTGAAGCAGACTCTTCTTAATGCCCATACTTTAGAAGCCTAACAAATACTATGTATAGGGAGTAAGTCATTGTCATATCACATAATCTGATTAATAATCGAATAACTGGAAAGTCGATAATCACAAATATCATAACAAATAGCTCATGATGCACGCAAGCACGTGTCTTATCATTCATAATTATTATCTTATTATTCTATATGCAATGTCAGACTCTTTCTCTCTTTCACGAAAAGATTCATATGTACGAGCTTAATTTTCACAAACATTTTGGTTATACAAGAGTATTACGTACTTTTGGCTATAACGCCTACAAATATAGTCCTTCGTATATGCACCATTATCATAACACTAATAACATGTGATTATATCATCATTTAGATAGACTAATAACATGTGATTATATTATGGGATAGCTATAGGTAATTTAGATAGACTTGAAAACCCAATATTCTTTTTCCGAATATTGTTAAAATTTTAGCATTTTAACTTACTCATCTTTGGACATCATCTATTACTACTCTTAATCAATCTATTTAATAATAAAAAAAAGGGAGTTGATAATCAGTTATTCACTAGTAATAATTGGTTATCTATCTGCCTAGTATCATTTGATGTTGTCCGGGGATTGACTCTCATAATTAATTATTCTCTTTTGAAAATCAATTATCAGGGCAACACTATACAATTCTAAATGTATTAACCTTAGTTCCTCGGGTTTTCAATCCTAACAATAGTCCTAGCTCACTCAATTCTTCATATTCATCTTTAATTTTTAATTCATCACACACAACATTATCCATAATTAATTACATATCCATCAAAACAACAAAATATCATATATATATACTCATAAATCATGACACACACACATACATTGATACATATATCAATTAACCATACCAATCAACATATTCTATAATCAAGCAATAACATGTATTCAATCACCAATCCATTCTCAATCACAAGCAGATAATTAAGCATATAATCATATAAATTTCAGAATTAAATATGAGACAATCATGGATTATCTTGACCTCCAAGTCAAGTAATCTTGTCATTACTTACAAATTAATTTCCACAAGCCTATGGTAGCTTGCACTACACTTTGCAGACATCAATTACTATCCTATTGATATAAATAATTTCTCCCATGCATGAATTGATGTTACAAGGATTGAAATATTTAAAGGAATAAAAATGGAGAGCAAAGGCTCTTAGAATTCATAATGTTTCTCCACCAACTTCATCATCAAAGTTTGGTATGGTTTTGTAACGAAAAGAAAAAAAATTCATCAAAACATATTTTATGCTATGAGGTCTATGATTAGAAACAAAATTGAGGACATATTATGGACTTATATGATCACAATATGCAAGCAAAGTGGCTATGATGAATCTGCTGATTTTTCATGAAAAACAGAAACGGAATTTGCCAAACTTTGGACCAAAATTTCGCCATGAATTTGCAATGGAAATGGAAAACACCAATCACAACATGTACTATACCATGAGATCTTTAAATATAACCAAAATTCAAGGTATAATACGAATTGGTTTGATCATAATGTCAGTGTAAAGTAGCCACATTGAAAATATTGTTTTTTATTAGAAAACATGAATGATTTTTGGCTAACTTTGAATTCAAATTTTGGCATGGTTTCTCAACGAAAATGCATGAAATCAATCAGAATCAAAACTTTGCTGTGAGGACTTTAATTAGAAATAAAATTGAGAAAGAATGGCATAGTGAGCCTACCACACGAATGCTAGAAAGTAAGGACTTTGGAATACTGTGTAATTTCAACAACATCTCTCTTTGAGGTAGAACCTCAACTCACACACTAAAGAGCTCTTACAAAGACTTGAACACAATTGATGTATGTGTTGCAAGCTGTGTTTGGAAGTGAATTGTGAGGAAAAACGTTGAGGGATAAAGGCTATTTATAGGGAGAAAGAATGCATAAAATATTTCTGTGCAATGATGTTCTTCATCAATATTTGGCCAAGTTTCATGTCTATGGCACTAGATACGGGTTGATTCATCATGTTTGAAGTGCCTAGGTGTCCTATGATGATCATGGACGGCTCTAGGGGCGGCAAGAGGTGACAAAACAAGTGTAAAGTGGCATTAATTGCCCTCCATCGCCATTGTTTTGGCAAACAACAACCCGCATAACCGGTTATCGAGGGAGCCGATAACCGGTTATTAAGCATTATTCTTTAAACAAAAATCCAAATATAAATGTTCGTTTTGCCCTTAAATCATTTCAAAATACCAATACACAATTTATTTTATTCAAATACATAATTATATTATTTTTCACTTCCTTCTATGAATATTTTATTTATACTTTAAAAATACAATATGACCATATATAGTTATTTTCCAAAAACCTATTCATCATCCAATATGATATATTTTTTAATTCCAAAAACTTTAACATAATAGGAAAATTGAGGGATGTTACACTCTTCCTAACTTGTAGGAATTTCGTTCCTAAAATTCTCTGATAAAATTTTTGGTAAAACCAAAACACAATCAAATTGATGCTAGCAAAAAGTCTTTATCATTAAACATAAATTATTGACTTCTCCCCCACTTAGGACAAAGTTGGTGGATCCTTAACTCACAACTGGTTTCTACACACAAAGTTTTATCATGGAGGAGTTTGATTAACATAGCTTGATACTCTCTAATCATTCCTAAGACTCTTCCTCCGATTTATGGGTTTATCAAAAGGATGTCACTAAATTGAAATGTTAAATTTTTAAAGGGTACATCATTTCCATAAATCCAACTTAGTTATATATCAACAGTTTCTATCCTTTCTGGAATAATATTGGTTGACCATATCAAATTTTGATTGTCTAACCGGGCATCCTTTAATTCGACTTCTTATGCATGAGTTTTTATCATAAACCTAAGCTATTTTTCCAAAACGTGATTATTCTTTGAAGTTCCATTTGCTAATTTATCAAGAGTTAACTTTACTTCCTTAAAGGATTGGTCATTCACCATAATGGAATGTACAATCTATGGGACAACAATGGTACATAGGTACTTATAATTTTGGGTATGCTAAGATTTTGATGGGCATTTCTGGTTTTCTAAAGTTAGGCTTCTAGTTTCACCATCCGCACTTGCATAATGTCCCAGCTGTTGGCAAGTTTTGCAGATTACCCTCTTCTTCCAACTACTTTGTTTGTTCTTGAGATGCTTACCCTTTGTGCATCGGATTGAATTTACTGAAAAATGACTTATTTCCTTCTTATTTTCATCGGCTTTCTCCTGTGGTGTGGTTCTTGATTGTCTACAAAACTTCGCTCTTGACTGTGTTGTGATCCATACTCTTCCCGTACTTGTATATTTCGTTCGTAGGTTGTCTTTGCCTTCATATCTTCTTCGTAAATCCAACACATGTTAACTAACTTGGTAAAATTACGGATACCTTGATATCTAAAAGCAAACTTTAGATCTGATTGCAAACCATTTTCAAACTTCACACACTTCGACCTCTCATAATGATTATGTTGGTGATATCTTGAATATTTGATTTATTTGAGTGGATTAGATAAAAATTACTTATAATAAAGGATAGAGGAAATATTAATTTATCAAATAATATAAATACAACTACGTATATTCATTATTTTCTAATAGGTATATATTTCAAGACCCAACCAAGAAGAATAAGTGTAGGTACTTCCACTGGTTCATTTGGTGGTAGAAAACATTTAAACATACTCCCTTACTTTTATAAGAATGGTAAAAAATTACAAACGGCAAAAAATTATGGAAATATGCATTTAATAATTTGCTTAGAACATCAATCTATTATCAAACAATTAATTTAATGCATTTTGCATTGATCAACCCATCACAATTTAAAATATTAACAATTTCTAAGTTTTTTCATTAATTACTTTAACTTTAGTTTAGAATAAAAAATTTTGCCTTTATTTATTATCCTTGTGAGACGGAAGGAGTACTGAGCCAGAGTGCATGCCTTGATTCATTAACACAATCAGGTCAATATTTTGAGAAATTATTTTGGCACCCATTGGAGGATTTTCTACACCCCATTTTGATAATTAAAATACAAAAGTACCTCTATTAAAAAAAAATATATATTTTTCCTACCCACCCCACACCCCACTCTCTTTCATCGATCTTCTTCCTCCTTCTCTTGTCTCCTACCCACCTCACACCCCACTCTTATCTTCCTCCTTCTTCCGCTGCCACATATACTCATCGCCGCCACAAGTAACATCAACCACCAGCGCCAGAAAGTAACGGCAGCAAGCAGCGGCGCAGATGGCAACGACAAGGACAGCAGCTACAGTTGTCAACCTCATGTTTCTTTCTTTTTTTTTTCTAGTTTATTTTTGTTTTTTTTTAAATTTTTGGACTCAGGTCATGAGAAGGGTCACGACCACGGGTCGAGAACTTACATTACGACCCACCCCACTATGTAAGTCTTGGTCTTGACCCTTCTCACGACCCTAGGTCGTGATTGTCTTCACGACCCTGGATCTTGATGAAAGTCACGATCCGGACTTAAAATATTGTAGGTTACAGTCGTGACCCTATTTCACGATGAAACCATAATATTCAAAAAAAAAAGAGGGAAAATAGTCCTGGTGAGAAGGGAAAGGAAGAGGTGGGTTAAGGGTTGGATTTTGTGGCGATTTGAAAGAATAAGGTGAGGGTGGTGGTGACGGTGGAAATGGATGGGGTGGGATGGGGTGAGCATAAGAAGGGGTGGGGTGGGGACAGGAAAGGAAAAGAGAAGGAGAGTAAAATTTTTTTTATTTTTTATTTTATGTGAGGATATTTTTTAAATTTTTAAAAAATGTGGGGGGTTCATAAAATCTTTGATAAGATGTCAAAATACTTTCTCGATATTTTAACCTAACAAAACCATTGGACCAACTAATCCAATATAAAGTCAAGGTGGTCAAAGTTCTTAATTGCATGTACCAAACTTCCCACTAGTAGTGGCACATGCATGCTGTGGAGGAAATGATGGTGGGAGATTAAAAGGCTGATTCTATACCTTGTAGTACGTGGTTCTATATAGTTTAAGCATTGAAATTTTTTATATTTTTTTCAAGGCTTAATTATGTCACATGTCCCTGAAGTTTGAGATACTTTTGTCAGATACCCTTATTCTTTTTTTTTCCAATGTTTGACTCCCCGAAGTTACTTCTGAGTTTGTCATATACCCCTAATCCCAATTCTGACCAATTTTGCTGACATGTAACATCGGAATCCTGATCAGATGCAGGAGGTTAAGCACCTGGTGCCCCGTGGTCGAATATCCTTTTTTAAAAAAAATTTAAAAAACTAAAAAACTTAATATTTTTATATTTTTAGTTAAATAAAAAAAGAGAAAAAAGAATTGAACAGAGAGGTCGTCTTCGCACGTGTGACATCACTCGACATCACATGACCAACCTCCTGCGTCTGATCAGGATTCTGATGTTACATGCCGGCAAAATTGGTCAGAATTGGTAGCAGGGGTATATGACTAACTCAGAAGTAACTTCGGGGAGTCAGACATTGGAAAAAAAATAATAAGAGTATCTGACAAAAGTACCTCAAACTTCAGGGACTTGTGACATAATTAAGCCTTTTTTCAATGTTAAATATTTCAAGAATACGAGATCTGTTCCTTTCTATATGCCTGCCTATATATGACTAATAGAGCAATAATTGGTGCAAAAGGGAATGCATGCACAAACATTATTCAATGGGCCAAATTTTACAACCAGGACATGCGAAGAGAGAATATATCATACTAGGAAAATTGCCCGTGCGATGCGCGGATCTTAAATTTTGATATCGTTTATTTTTTTAAGGGCTTTCCATTTGTTAAAACATTAAATATTAATTTTATTTACATGTGAATTTTTTTAGCGGACAATAAATCTATCATTTTTTGGAATTATATTTTATATGGTATTTTTTTAATTATTACAAATTTACATTGAAATTTATTTTTTTATGATCATACAAATTTATGTAATCAAATCGGAATGCAATACTTATAATTAGATAAAATGCGATAAAGATTTTGAAAAATATTTATAATATGTGAAACAATCATGTATACTTTAAAAATAGTTATCAATAATTGTTATTATTTTTTTTTTGTGTTTTTTGGTGGGACAATTATATAATATAAAATTAGTATAATATATAATACACAAACTTCTATCTATATATTAAGCAAAATGTAAATATTTAAATATGTCTTTTGTCACACACTTATCATTATCAAGGAAAAATCATAGTTATTTGACACATGTTGAAGTGAAAAAATATATTTCTAATGACCAATAAAAACATGTTGAATTGAAAATTAAAAATGTAAATAAACAAAACAAAAACCAATTGTACTTCCAACTTCTAAAGTTTAGACACGGCTTAAGAACATCTATTTGGAAAGAACCATGAACAAACTTATATATGAGAAGCAAAATACTTAAAAGAGAAAAAGATCTTTATCCTTACATCACCGGCGAGAACACGTTACCTTTAGTTGTCTCAAGCATTTTGAAGGCAACCACCTTCATTAAATGTTTGTCTCCTTAATATTTCTTATTTTTGTGATTTTCTACTATCCTTGTGGTCGGGAGTATTTCCTCAATCGTTAAATGGGACGAAGACCGAGAGTATTCCCTCAATCCTAAATCTAAAATCTTTATGAGAAATTTACATCCATCATGAAGGTAGGTTAATTTTGTTAGTAACATTGAAATTGTACAAATTTAATATACTTATTTGAAACTACCTCTAAAGATATTATTGACATTTTAAAAGGTGTTGACTTAATTGAAATATTTTTTAAAAGAAGTTTTTTTATAAGCGGTTTTTGGAAAAGGTAATTAAGTTTTATTAAAAATTGAAATGAGTTTATGCAAATTGGAAAAATAAAACTATAGATACAGATGGATAAATATATATGGATTAAATGATAATTTTTTACTTTAATATTTTGAATGAAACTTTTTAGTTGAAATTTCACACACATTGACAATTTCATGCTAAATATTTTGGATACATATATTTTTATTAGACACTTTTTACTATTTTTTTACCTATATTTTTTTTATATTTTTATTAGTCTTGTTTAATGATATTGTGTAGTGCATTAGATATATATATATATATATATATATAGAAAATATTATTTTTTAAAAATAATTTTTTATTTAGATTTAATATTTTTTTACCCTTAACTAACAGGATTTGGTTCAATTGGTGTAAGACCTCAACTGAAATCTTGGGAATGGGACACGGGTGCTAGTAGCCCCATGTTCGATTCCCGCTAAAAACATCCAGTCACGCAGCTCGCTCCGGATTAGTCTCAAGGACTTCCTGGTATTAAGGGTGCTCTTGGGATACCGGTGGTTCCCAAGGAATACACAAAAAAAAAATTTACCCTTAATATTGATTGATAGCATTTTTTATAAATGTGTAGTAAAGAATACAATAATATATAGCAAAATGATTATTAAAAATTTTTTTATAAGCAAATTTTGGAATGTGATAATAATTAAGTTTTATCATAAATTGAAATGAGCTCATGCAAATTAAACAAAAACTATAAATATAGATTCATTAACGAAAAAATTATAGATATAGATAGATAGATAAAGATGAATAATTAACATGTTAATTTTTTATGTTAATATTTTGAATAAAACTTTTTAGTTGAAATTTCACATGTGTTGATACTTTCTTGCTAAAATATTTTGGATGTATATATTTTTATTAGACTTTTCTTTTATTATTTTGTTTAATTTATATTTTTCTATCATTTTCATTAGTTTCGTTTAACGATATTATGTAATACATTATATATAAAGTATCTTTTTTTAAAAATAGTTTTTTATTTAAATTTAACATTTTTTACCTTTAATATTGATTGATCGCATTTATTATAAATATGTAGTGAAGAATACAATAATATATATATATAGAGAGAGAGAAAAAAAAAATGAAAAGATTAGAAATGATATGGACGGATATGATTTACTTGCAATGAATGACTGCGATTAGAAAAGAAATTAGGAGGGAAAAAATATCATTTGGAGGGAAAGTAAGATTAACCCTCAATTTCTCCTATTTTATAATATGTTGATGATTATGTTGATGATGACTATTATTAATTATTAATATTGTGTTTCTAAGAAAACATGATGGGCGGTTATGATTTAATCTAATAAAATATGATGGACGGCTAAGATTAAAAAATACTAAACGGACGGTTATGATTTAATCTAATAAAATATGATGGACGGCTAAGATTAAAAGATACAAAACACACACTTAATGATTGATTTATGAGAGAAATACACCATTAGGAGGGAAAATGAGTGTTTTAGGAGGGAAATCTTTTTTGCCCTTCTACTTCTCCAATTTTAATATATGTTGACTAGAGGTTTAATTACTCATTTAGTTTCTTATCTTATTTGTAACTAACAAATTGGTTTTTTTTTACGTTTTGTTTGGTATCATATTGATCTATCTTGTTTCTTTTCACTATCAATTTGGTTCCTGAATAACTATTCATTCTATCTAAACCAATATGATACAGACACGTGTCATTTAATTTCTCTCTCCAACAATGTAAATGTGGACCAATATAATGTTGATACGGAGAATGAATAGTGACTTATTAGGGACCAATCTGATTGTAAAAAGAAATATGAGGGACCAATATGATAAAAAAAATGCAAAAGATCAATTTGATATTAAAAAATAAGGTAAGAAACCATATATGTAGGTTAACCTGTACTATATGTTGCTTTGTTCTCTCCTTTTATGTTAACGAGACCATATTTGCTTGATTTAATCTTATTTAATTTAAACTAATATGATTAATTAATTTTTGTTTTATACTTGATACTATAATATTAAAATACTTTTTTTTATGAATTTGAAAAAGTTATACGCTCACCAAATTTTTTTTAATAGGAAATTTATTGTTTTTTATAATCGAAATTGGAAAGAGCATTAAATGAAAAATTAAACTCGTATTAAAAAAATCAAAACATTATATTTTTGGATTGATTAAGTAATTCTTTTTCCGCTAAAAATTTATCGCTTGAAGTTTATTTATATTATAACAGTGTATCAAAAGCTTAATTTATTTCTACCAAATTTAATTATGCATCCAAACAAAGTTCTCAAATTTTTTTTAATGTTACTCCCTTATCTTTTGTTTTGACCTTTTATTTTTGTTTCAAAAGTTTTTTTTGTTTTATTATTATTTTTTTTGGTGATAAAACTGTGAAAGGGGGAACTTCACAGTCTCGGCACCTGGAGCAACAAGGGTGGGTGTCTCCCCAAGGTGTCTCCCCAAGGATGTTCTCCATAAGGATTCGAGCCTCTGACCTTATAGTCTTATGGGTTCTCAATATCCTTATGGTCCTAGCATGCTTCCACTAGGCTAAACCCATTTGGGTAAGTTTTTGTTGTTTTAGAATTTTAAGGTTTGATCAATTTTTTTTTCTTCAGTTTTATGGCTTTTTTAAGCGATAGGTCCCTAAACTTAGGGGGTGTTTTGGATTTAGTCCTTAATCTTTTTTTTTGTTGGATCTGGTCCCTAAACTTTAACGCTGTTTGGAAATAGTCCTTCCGTTAACCCAAAGTTAACTCCGTCAGTGTCTTCCAATAAGATGTTGCCACTTGTCCCAACTTGCATTTTTTTTTTGCTTTTTTGACTTTGAGGTCACTAAACTTAAGGGGATAATTGAATTTAGCCCCTATCCTTTTTTTCATTGGATCAGGTCCCTAAACTCTGGAACATTTTGGATTAAGTCCTTCTGTTAGTTTTAATCTAACACCGTTACCCTGGGGAAATTTTTATGTCATGTTGACCAATAAATTAATGCCACATGGAATTTTTCTTTTAAAATTGAAAAATTACAAAAAATAAATAAAATTAAAAAAAATTGATTTTTTTTATAACGATGGGAATACAACGCGTCTGCGACGAGATGCATCACCGTCATGGTCATGATGTCTCGAGCGCTCACCACTGCCATCAAGGTAATGATTTGAGAAGCTTTCGCCACCGCCCTCAAGGTCGCGTCTCGATCTGAGTTTTGTGCTTGCTTCGGTTTACAGCGAAAATCACTGTCACAGTCACGAGTTCGCTTGATGGTGTGCGGCGGCGCTAGTTATAGCCAAAGCCCCTGGAACCTAGTTGCGGTGGCGACTCCGAAGATCCTCTTCGTTCTTCATCCTTCGCTTGGTCATCTTCTCTGCAAATCTGATGCGACACCGAAGGAGACCAGTCGCGCTTCCTTCACCGTGCAACAGCCTCGCAACTTCGAACCCTCAACAACCTCAACGTCCTTTGCTTTCCAGCCTCCGCCCTCTTCTCCGCTTCCTCCGCCATCTTCTTAGCGGCGCATCATATGCAGAGTTGGAGGGAGGAAGAAAGGCAACAAGTATCTTTGATTGACACAAAAAAATCTCTTTTTTATTACTTTAGAGTTTGATGATGAAGGTTTGGTAGGTGTCTAACTCAATTTTTATCACTTGACACTGTGTGTTCTTTTTTTTTGTTTAGATCTTTATATTCTGAAAAACAATGTCACCCCCTAAGCAAGGTGAAGAAACCGTGATGTCAAGCCTTAACGAGACTATCGAGCACGACGAGGAACGAGAGGAAGATAGGGAAGGTGATTCACATTCTGGCCTGAAAAATTTTCTGTGGCATGGTGGGTCTGTTTATGATGCTTGGTTCAGTTGTGCTTCAAATCAGGTAATAATAAGCTAAAAGGAACAGATAGGATGCAGGTGGATGGATTAACAAATGCTTGAGTTTTAGGAATAAACTCATGCTGATCGAACATATAGAAGGAGGAAGCAAGAGTCTGTTTTTTTTTAATTTTATTTATTTTTTGTAATTTTTCAATTTTAAAAGAAAAATTCCATGTGGCATTAATTTATTGGTCCACGTGGCATAAAAATTTCCCCAGGGTAACGATTGTGACACCCTTGCTTTATATCTTGAAAATAATAAATATTTCCAAACATAGAATACTTGCTATAAAAAATTGGGTCTAGAAAATTTTTCCTTTTTAATTGGTACATGCTCAATTATAAACACCTTTAACCTTGACGAAAAATTTGAATTCGGCTTAATAATATCTTAATTACAAAAAGGCTCTCGAGACAATGTCTTTTTAACACAATGAAACATATTCGTAACATTATTTAAAAACATATTATTTGTCTCTTGAGTTTAATCGAACTTATAGAATATAAACTTATCGCCAAATCCTTTTGAACCAAAATCAGAGTATGCGAAAGTAAAAATAATACTTGTGGGGCACTGCTGAGGTAAATAAAAACATCATATATATATATATATGTATCATGATATAAAATATCCCCACCAGTATCAGTAGCAAGTAGCAAAAGTCGAGATAGCAAGTTTTGATAAAACATATACATAACCAGTTGCTCAAAAATAAACCTCACTCTAAGACCTCTCAAAAATATGTACAATATATCACAATATCAAAATAGAAGTCCCAGAGCAGGTCATCCATGTCCTCAGCAGCTCCTCTGATCCTCTGCAGCTATATCCCTAGACCTTGGATCCAAAACATCTATGCTATGCAGGCTCCTAGGAACCAGCAGGTCCACCTCTAGCAGAAACAGTAGGCTCGACAGGCACCTCCTCCTCGTCCTCGTCCTCATCCTCCACAGGGTCCTCCTCGACCTCGCCCGATTGTGCAGAGACCCCACCACTGGGTCTAGGATCTGTAGGAGCAGTCCTCTCAAAGTCAGTCGGACCAGGAGAAGGAGTCTCCTCAGTAACATTTGATTTTAGTCTCAATCTAGTATAAGGTAAACTTCTCCCATACCTTAGGATAGTGTTTGATGAGTCAATACACTGAGATTGAAGAAAAATCCACAGATTCCACAAGAACCATCAGTTCTGCCTTTAGCCACGATTTTCAACAACAAGGTCCAAACACCAGGAATTTTGACATAGAAATTGACCAAAAAAATTAGGGAAAACAATTAAGACTTGCTCTAGGTAACATGCACTAAAGAATCGAAGTGGTTTGAGGTTCAAAGAGTGCTTGAGCTTACCTAAATTGAAGCTCAAAGACAGCTCCACGAACACAGAGACAGTGTTGGCAGCTTCAACTTCTTGGGTTGATTCCTCCTCACACAAGAACTCTCAGCTCACAAATCTTATATCAATGAAAAGCCCTTGATTCAAGCTTTCCAGTAGTGTATCACTCAAACCCTAACTCACTTGCACGAAGAAGAATTACTCCAGACGAATTAGAAACCCTAACAGAGCCTCCCCAACACCAAACTCAGAAAATCAACCCCAATCCTTCAACAATCCATCCTTTTATAGAGAGATTAGGTTGACATGCACAATGACGCGTGTTTTCCACTAATCTGAGGCTGATTTTGTGGCGATTTCGTGGATTAATCAAGTGATTACTCATCAAAACGCACTAACCCAGTTTCTGGGTTCATCGTGTAACCGGTTACAGGGCATTACTAACCGGTTAGATCAGTGTAAAATTTAAAAAATTAATACTTTTTAAATCTTTCCCTCCAAGAACCTTTCTAATATTACATTTAGGTCCTAATCCAAGGACTAAAATGCAATATCCATATTTTTGTATTTATTTGCCATATAAAAATACCTTCACCTATTTTTATATTTCAAGACTAATTAAATACAAAACATAACTTGAGAAATTTATATAAATTAATAATAAAACTTTTATTATTAATTTCCTTATTATCCGGAAGACGAAAATTAGGGGTGTTACAACGATGTTAGATTAAAACTAACAGAAGGACTTAATCCAAAATGGTCCGGAGTTTAGGGACCTGATCCAACGAAAAAAAGGATAGGGACTAAATTCAATTACCCCCCTAAGTTTAGGGACCTCAAAGTCAAAAAAGCCAAAAAAAAAATAAAATTGCAAGTTGGGACACGTGGCAATATCTTATTGGAAGACACTGACGGAGTTAACTTTGGGTTAACGGAAGGACTAGTTCCAAACAACGTTAAAGTTTAGGGACCAGATCCAACAAAAAAAAAAGATTAAGGACTAAATCCAAAACACCCCCTAAGTTTAGGGACCTATCGCTTAAAAGAGCCCAGTTTTATCATCATGTACTAATCGTAGAAATAATTTAATTTTTTCTTCTCTCTTATCTAAATCATCATAAATATGAATATTTTAATTAAAATAAAAAATATATTTCAAGTAATAATTTATTATTTTGTACATCAACCCTAAACTATAAAAGTTATGCATGAAGTACATGTTTTGAAAATGGGAGGTTCTTCCCTTCATATATGCATTTCTTTTTTCTTTTTTTATATGGAGGCAGAAAAGGATCTAATTTGAGACTTTCAATCTTTAAACCTTTAAAGCTTGACATATGATCATAAGGACCACACCCACTTTCATATATGTGTTTCCACATGTGACGAATAAGGCAATAATTGAAGCAAGTAGGATATGAAATAAGAATTCGCTGTATATTATTTTTAGTACAATGATTAAGGTTTCAAAAGAGAAAATTCAATTTTAGAAGACTAAGTTTCAAAATTTTATAAAACAATTTCCTACATACTCTAAGATATATATGAAATATCTAAAGGATTTATAATAGATGATACTTCAACTAACACATTATTGGTATTTGATAACAAAATGTTGACTGCATTTAGTTGTCACGTGTGTCATAAAATTATTGGTCTAATAGAAGTGCCATTAGATAGTGTGTATAAAAATCGGGTTTTACTTCGGTATCCTTTCAAAATAAAGGGTTTTTGGTACCCTCTCATATTTATTCAATCAAATTATAACAACTTCAATATACTATCATGTGAAAAAAGCGTATAAGTTTAATAAAATTTTGTAATTAAATATGTTTGATCTTATTTGCATGATTTTTTTAACTAAATCAATTCACAATCACTCTCAAATCATGAACCTTAATATCAAGTTTTTATTCATTTTCGGGCTAACAACATCAACATCATGCCACTATTATCAATCTTCTTGCTAGATAACGATGAGAATAAGAACACTTCACTATATTTTTTTATCAGCTTAAAAAATTGTATTACTGCAGTTGAGACATAATCTTCAGCACACAAGAATATATGTTCTCGTCTAAATTTAGCGCAGATTTTTGAGCACCAAAAACATATAAAAGGTGGAGAACATCTTAACATATAATCTTCGGTTTTTATTAAGTGCCAAAAATATCTCGGTGTAAATTTCATTGGCTTTATTGACATGGTAGTATATTGTACTTGTCATGATTTGATTGGAAAAATATGAGGGTACCAAAACCCTTATTTTGAAAGGGTACCGAAGTAACACCCATAAAAATCTTCCTAACCCCATACACATAAATGACACGTGTCATCAATACATATTTGGTTTATAAATAACATATTTTTTTTTATATTATTAGAAAAAATTTTGGGTACCAACGTGGATTGGTCAAGTGGTAGCTCATTTGATCCCTTAACCAACTGGTCTCGAGTTCGAGCCTTGGGTATGGAGCAACCTCGGGAGACCCCTACCGCTTAGTGCGAGCTCAGTTGGGTCGGACCGGATGAGTCGAATTCTGGGTAAACTAGATCCGGGTACCGATTGGTGTACACGAAAAAAAATTTGGGTTAATTTAGTAGGATTAATGTAACATTTTTCAATTGGAATTGAAATCCTAGTACATACAATACATTATACATGTAGTACTATACAACGATTTGACTAGCACATTATATAAAGAAAAGAAGTGCCTAAAAATTACTAGTACGTAGCCATGCCTACAATTAATTGCTGCTCGAAAAGTAAGCTAAAATTTCCGAAAGAGGAGGCATAGCAGGACGTAGTTAAATACTACGGGACAATTTGTCCTTAAGTCGTTGGTTCCAGTCAGTTCCCATCTCTGAACCTGGTCCTGAAACTATTTCAATGAAAAGGAATGGCATCTATATATGTACATTGTTTTGAGCACTTCTCCTCTTTTGTCAAAAGCTTGTGAATGTTTTAGTCTCTATTGTTCAGAGCATTACTTGTCACTCTTTGTGTGTTGCCATCTGAGAAAGTAATGAATAAAACTATTAATTTAATCAATAATATATCAATAAAACTATTAATTAATTATTTTAAATTAATCAACGCGCGTTAGAATTTTCGTTGTTATATTGTTGTTTATCTTCACGCGTTATAACAATCGTTGTTATTATTATTTGCTTCAACTTGTGCATAATCGTTTTCATTCTTTTATTAAGAGTTTTCCGCTTATATTTATTTTATTAAAAACGATTTAAATTGAATATTTTCTAATGAATTTGTAAACACCCAATTCAACCCCTTCTTGGGTGACAGCTGCCAATCCTAACAGAAGGATGTGTGCCCAATACTATATTAAAGGTAGATCATAGATAGAACATACCTAGACAATAGGGGATAATGCAGGACTAACTATAAAAATTGATTATCTATTCAATCAAAAGTAGTGAATATCAAGGGAAGATTATCTACTCAAATTAAATATTCAACAAGGATATTCCACCAGCGATGATGGCGAAAGATGCTTATAAAAACAACGTCGAGGATATTATTCCAAAGAGTTACAATGACCAAGCAAAATATGAAGCATGCATAGCAGGTTTTGTCGCTAGTGAAAGACCTTGGCGCAATAGAAGTAACCCTTCGAAGCGATTCTCAACTAGTCACAAGTCAAGCTTTGGGAGATTACGAAGTGAAAGAACCCATATTACAAAAATATCACTAGCCCATGAAAAACCTGATCAACCACTTTTAGAAGGTTCACCTAGAACCGATTCCATTAGAAAAGAATTCCAGGACTGATATCCTGGCTAAGCTTGAAAGCTCAAAAAGGCCAAGTGCATGTTGGACCGTGGTACAAGAGACAAGAGATACCCCCGTGTTCATCATGTTGATGAAAGAAGGTCTGGCCACTTGGAAAACCCCAATAAATCAATACATTCAGAGCGGGATATAACCAAGCAACAAGAGAGAAGCCACTCAAGTCCGACAAAGCTCTATCCATTTCACTATCCTCAATGAAAATTTTACAAAAGAGGAATATCCACGCCTTTATTAAAGTGCATGAACCCAGAGGAAGCAATGACAGTATTTAAGGAGATTCATGAAGGCGAATGCAGATATCACATTGGTGCATAATCGATATATTGAAAAGTATTTAGGGCAGGATATCATTGGCCCAAAATGACTAAAGATGCAATACAATTAGTAAAAAGTGCGACCAATGTCAAAGATTCGCCATAGTGTACGAGGCACCCCTCCCCCCTCCTTCGAAGTCCTACATTCAATTTCCATCCCTTGGTCATTAAATTTCATCCCTTCGAAGTCGTACATTCAATTTCCATCCCTTGGTCATTAAATTTCTGGAAAAATTTCGACAAGGTTTCCTCTAAAAATTGACGTTTCCCTTATAAAATATTTCACTTGTCAGATTCAAATAAGAGTTTACATAGATATATTTAAGTATCTAAACTCCTTTTTACATAAAAAATGAACTTATACTCATTATATAAAATATCAAATGCAAAATTTTGGTTTAATCAAAAGAGGATATCAGGATATCCTTCATAAATCATTACCACACTATTATTTATGATTACGGAAACTAAAGATGGTTGCATACATATGACTCTCAAGTCATATTTGTAAATTACACTCCATCATTTGGAGTATAATCCTCCTCGATCAACGGAACATTAATTTCATCTCTAGTAGGAGTACCTAAAATGACAACATAGAGGGTGAGATATTTATTCATAAATTAAAGAAAACACATAATAACAATAATAAGATATAAGAATATACACATTATCCTATTAGGTAATCCTGTACATATATATTTTTTTCTAACTATACTCTTCAACCATTATCAATAATACATAAACATAAGCAACACAATGCGAAGTCTAAATATACCATTTTCTTTTAAATGCATATATTAATGCATTCTATTTGTTTCCATTTTAATATTGCATTCCATTTTCCTTTCAAAGTAGATATTACTACTTACCATTTTCCTTTTTCCTCACATCACCCTCCACTCTTGAAATAGACCAACTAGGAGTAAGTGTCCCTCAACCAGTGCTTGCACAGTACTTCACGAATCGTCCTTCGTACAATTTGGGGCGTTTTACCCAAATTGGCTATAGCAAGGATCACCCTCAACTAGTCAAGATGTGAATAAGTGACTATAAAAACTATTATAGTGTGCGCATGACCAATCCCCGACTAGAATACCTCATACTGTTTTAGGTCCTCTAGTGGATCAAAGTCCTCTATAATAGTTTTCCGCGATTGTTTCAATAACATAATCTAGTCACTATACCACTGTCGTCAGTCATTTCTATGAACCTTCACGAAACGTCCTTCAGTCCATAGAATCTTCACGACGTCTTTTCCAATTCCTAATAACGTCCACCTCACTTCATAGTTAACGTGTTTCTAGTTAATTTTAATTGATTTTCAATAATCAAACCTTTATAATATTATATCAATTAAGAGAGGTTTTTCAAATTTAAATTATGACAAACATAAATAATTTATCCAAGAGTAATTTAAATATTAAATGACAATACCAATAACAATTCTAAGTCATATAGACAATTCAATAAGGTATAGCACAATCAATCAATTATATCAACACATTCATTAGAATTTAAAAAAAAAAACATAAATAACTAATAATCAATTTCATCAATCAAACATGTATATAATTATATTCCTACTATTATTATCATACTCTTTCCCTAATTTATGCAAATATCTCCCCTCTTACCTGAAAATCATGGCAATAATGACAGAGCCACTTTTACATCCGCGACTTACTCCAGGGTCAAGGTCGACAATAACGTGTTGGATCTAAATAGGGGCACACGTTAAAACTAATTATAACATTAAATATATATATATATATATATATATACACACACACACATCTCTATATATATAAACTAAATTCATTTTTGTTAAAATGATAAATATATATCATTATACCATAAAAATACATACTTTTTCCCGAAATATCTCTATTTAAAAATATAGGGATAATAAAAATATTGACGGATCATAGAATAAATTAGGTAGATGGGTAAAGGGAGTTGAGAATGTTATTTATCTAAGAAGGATTTGAGATTGAACGGTTGGATATTGAATTATTGGATCAGGAAGTTACAAAAATCTAAAAATTTCTCACTATTGAGCCCTCCTTCTTCTCTGATTCTCTCTCTCTCTCTCATGTTTTTCTATTTGTTTCATATATATATATATAATATACTTTCATTTGTGGATCAATGTGTATAGGTATTTTGAATTATAACTAAAAGTTTGACGATCCTAAAAATAAAATGCATTTAAGTAGGACAATATAGTACTTTTAATTACTCAAAACTGATTGAAAAATAATAAAGTTACCGGTCACTACAGATAGCTATTACGTAAGAAAAAGTATCAAAATTCAAATATAAATATATTTTCTCAATCTTAACATCAAACTTGATAAAATATAATATTCAGATTTTCGAAATAACAAATCATTAAATATAACTATACGAGTAATATATTAAAATCAGATCAAGAGCTAAAAATAAAATATTCTCAGAATGCTATGAAAACTTATGGGAATGTTCAAAATATTAAATTAAACATATGTTTCTAAAGACATAATTCATAAAAATGCCTTTAAGGCTTGTCAGTTGAGCTCCCTGTCAACAAATTAATTAAACTAAATAAAGGCACTCTTTTACATTTGTAAAACGTATAATAACAAAATTATACTTATTTCGATTAGGAAACATATTTCAAATATAATGATGAAATCAAAATTTTTTACGACACTCTAATCTTGAAAACATCATACTAAATCATTTAATTATTTTACTAAAAGTATTAAAAATAACGAGGTGTTACAGGATGGACCTCATAGGACCTTTCAAAAGATCTAGAAGCGGATTCAAGTTTTTGGTGGTAGGAATTGATTACTTCACCAAGTGGATTTTAGCCATGCCCTTAATCATGATCATCGTTGACAATGTCCAAAGATTCTTCAAAAGCCACATAATATGTCGCTTTGGGGTCCTTGAATCAATAATAGTGGACAATAGGACTCAATTCACTGTTGATAGTTATAAAAAGATGTTTGTCGATCTCAAGATTAAAGTCCACTATGGCTCAATTGAACACCCACAAACCAATGGTTAGGTGGAAGTAGCGAACAAAGTCATCGTTAACGAAATCAAAAAGAGATTCACTAGTATAGGCGATAGATGGACTGATCACCTCCCAAACATCTTGTAGAGCTATAGAAAAACACCACATAGCACAATTGAAGAAACATCATTTCTTCTTACGTATGGTTGTGAGGCCATGATTCTCGATCCCCTGGAGGTCGGTGAACTAACCTGGAGAAGAGAAAACTTTCAAGAAAGCATCAATCACCAAAACCAAAGGCTTGACTTTGATCTGTTGAAAGAAAAAAAGAAATCCAGCCCACATCAAAGCTGAAGTTGTCAAAAGAAGATCTGAGTAGAAACTCTTACCCTGAGTAGCTTGGAGAACATACAAGCTCGGAGACCTAGTGCTACAGAGAGATGACATAGGAAACAAGAATGCTCAAAAAGGTCAACTTGTACTGAATTTGGAAGGACCTTATTGTGTTATGGTGGCAACCGGCTTAGGAGCTTGTAAGCTCGAAACCCTGCCCGGACAACCCATCAAAAACTCTTAAAATGCGAAAAGGTTGAGGAAATAGTACAGCTAAAAAATTATGTGTAGTTTTACCAATAAATTATGATGAGATTTGATCATTTATTCTTATTTACACCCTGATATGCTCAAATACATCACAAATGGCTATCAAAAGTAAACAACATTTTGTTGACCGTAAACTGATGGTAGTGCCTAGGCCTTCGGCTAGCCACCGGTGTGCTAGTTAAAGATCATTGTAAACATCACCGATGTTTGATGCTTTGCTGAACTCAACCGAGGAAGGAGATCAATCGCGTATTATGTCAACTCACTTTATATTCCTCCCCACAATTCAAGCTTGCCAAAGGCTATATATAAGTTCGCAAGGGTGGTCTCCTTAGTCGAAGGGACAATTTCGTGACAAAAGTCGAGGATAAAAATAAGATGAATTTAAAAAGAATAAAATCTCAAAATATATTTTATTTATTCACATAAATACACTATTATATGAAGGTTCTTAGCCCAAAAATACATGATAAATCTAAATGGTATGATGCTAAGACCCCCGATCTTCGAAAGAACTCGAGTCTAATGGATTGAGCTCGACTGAAACCCATTCATCACCAACCATGGAACAAATCTTTCCATCATGAACTTGGCGATTAAAGAACAACCCTTTTGTCTCAAGGGACATGTTTGAATTCAAGACCAATCATTCGGTCGACGCAATTCTAAAAAGACTCATCTACCATAGTCGAGAATTAATTTTCTAGCTCATTCCTTTTCTTTAAAATCTCCTCCTTCTTCGCATCGAGCGTCTCAACAGATTTGTTTAAGACTTGATTTTACTTCTGAAGCCCTTCCCTGGCACGCTTGAGTTTGCCATGCTCATGCTCTAAGTCGGCAAGTTTAGATTTCAAGTCCTCTTGGGAGCTGGCAAGATCGGAAAACTATTACTTCAGAGCTTTCCTATCCGACCTCGACTTGGCAATCTAAAGTTTGGCAGAGTGAAGCTTCTCACTAACTTTGTTGACCTCCTGTTTGATCAAGATGGTGGTAACCTTCTGTTTATTTTCAGAATCAACCTGGGTAGCAACCTTCTCACCAAGCCAGGCTGTGAACTTAGCATTCCGGATATGGCCATGATGTAGCCTAGCGAGCTTCTTCCGAAGTTAAGACCCGTTAAGAACATCATATCTTCCCTTATCTATGGAGTCTAGAGAACCATCAGATATATCTTGAGAAGGGCTTGCCACAGCTTTGTGCTTCTTTGCTTTGTCTACCTTGGGAAGTATATACAAATACAAGTCTACTTTATAACCCAAACGACGAGCAACCAAAAGAGCGTTTAGCGCGAGAATGAATGAAGGCTTGGCTTGAAAAGTTGAGTCAAACAAATAATAAGAAAATGTAGATTGTGAACAGGAAAATCGAAGAATACAATAAAAAGGCAAGCAAGTACTTACTAAAATAGCCATGCAAGGCATTTGGTTTTATTTCCAACATTTCTCTGCAATAGATGCACCTTACCTTCACAATCCAATCATCAATGAAGCCCATTGTAGAAGCTTCGTCTGGTGAAAATTTGGATGGGTTGACGAGGAAGTTCTTGGAAGAACCCGAGTAGAAATTTGAAATCTAAAAGGATAGAGGTTGATGGCCCTAGACTTGTCATCAGAGAAGAAACATTTTCCTTCTTCTGTGACGATTTTGAAATAATCATCCTTGAAATCATTGAAGTTGTCAATGTAGGGGGTGAACGAAGGATGTCCAATCTCCTTCTTGAAGGATACCAAACCCATGCCCTTCACCCTGGGAACTTTGAAGAGATGGAAGATTACTGGCGCGGTCAAAGGAAGACCAAATTGGGTGTAGAAGAGCTTTGTAGTTAGTTTGAAGGCCCAACTATTAGGTTGCAGTTGTGAGGGCATAATTCTCAAGCGGTTTAACACCTTGATCTAGACCATTGATAAGGGAAAAATAATCCTAAACTCCATGAAGAGATATCGGTACACCATAAGAGAAATGAAGGGAACCAACATCTGTCTGTCTTGAACAAATCCGTTTTTGGGTCAACGGTGCAACAATCCTATAGCCACACTATTTAGTGGCGTTAGGGCAGATGGAAACCGCTGGGAGTTTGGCGTAAGTAGCATACATGGACAATATAACCTCAATAGATTGGTCAAAATGTAGTGATGAACTCACCATTGATGCCGAAGGTCGAAGAATATTAACAGTTTAGAAGAAGCAAGAGAAGAGTTGAAGTTCTAGTAAAGGAGATTGTGTGTGACCTCAGAAGTTAATAAGAAAGATAAATGAAGTGCAGTTGAGAGATCAAGTAATTAAAAAGGAGAAATAAGAAAGATAAATGAATTACTGAATGGATGATGACAAATAAGAAAGAATCGACTAAGGATTTTGAACCTCAAGACAAGGATAGATATAATGCTTAGAAAATTGGGTTATGAGGAATGACGAGTCAAGAGAATAAATCTTAGGATTACCTATGATATATCCAAAGAAGGAGATCATAAAGAAAGGGACATCTAGAAAAATCAACAAGGAATTTGGAAAGCAGACAACGGATATCCGACCATTTGAATACTAGCATAATAGTAACCAAGATTAGTGAGTATTTCTAAAGTCATATGGGATGAACATTCAGATCCACAACTAATCTATGCCAAAACCTATAAGAAGGAATCGAGTGAAACCAAACTGTTACGAAAAGCCAACCAGTAAAGAGCATTCTATCTTAGAGTCTCGTAGAAAACCCAATACAAATGTAAACAAGAAATTGTGAAAGTTTAAAATGATGAATCTTCTTAATAATGATTTTTATACTAATAATGAATTTTGATATATTAATAATGATTCTAAGTGGGGGAGTCCTTACTCTCTATTTTCAAAATAATAAAGTACTTTGTTAAAAAAGTATAATCTATTTTCAGAACTATTTTGGTTGAAGCATTCTACCCCCCCACCTCTTTGAATAATTAATATTTCGGGGACAAAATTCATACAAGTGAGGGAGAATAATAACCCTTTGAATTTTTGAAAATTATAAATAACATGTAAATAGTTTTGTGTGGTTAATTTTATGTGTTGATTAAAGATTAATTAAGTATTAGTGACTAATTAAAAGTGATTAAAGGCAATTGGAAAGTGAATTTAGACAAAAATATCGGGCAATAACCGGTTAAGGAAGTCCAGTAACCGGTTATTCTGGAGAATTCTTGAAAATTATGGGTCGATAACCGGTTACACATATGAGTTAACCGGTTACTCATGTGAGTTAGCAGGTTATTGCAGTGAAAGTTAGGCAAGTTTAGCCTTCGATAACCAGTTACCGCTCAATCTAACCGGTTATCCAATAAGATTTTTTAGACAATTCAATGTCAGTGGCTGGATAAATTTTCTTGGATATTTCCATCTAAAGTCGATCCAATAACTATAAATACTCCTATAAACTCAATGTGAGACATCATGAAACCTTAGACATTCTTCACCAAGCTCAAATTCTCTCATACAATCTCAAAACGCCCATAACCAAATTTTGTTAAAGCCAAGTGTCCATAATGCACAAGAGTAAATAATTAGTAAGCTGTAATTGAATTAGAGCAAGTAAAGTACAAGTTAAAGAACTCTGGGATTGGAATTGGAGCTTGCGGAGTGCAAGCTAAAGAACTATTTAGAGAACTTCAAGTTATTACTCTCATACAAGGTAAAGGGAAGTTACATACCATTAAAGTAGTAATTTGTTGGGTCACCGACAAGTATACCGGGTTGTACAAGTAATAAAAGGATAAGTAGAGTGTCGAACCCACAGGAATTAGTGTTTGGGAAAATATCACCTTAACGTGGTCAAACTAATGAAATTGGATTAAAAAGGTTGATGATTGAAAGGAAGAATAAAATGAAAAAGGTTGTTGTGTAGGTAAAGGTTCTAGGGACGTGATTTCATTGAATATAATCGTGATTTTCATTGGTTACGAATATCATTCCTATTTTGCTAACAACGATTCAAGAGGTAGTAAGAACTGATTCCTCAATCACTTACTTTGTATTATTAGTTTATACCCCTCGATCCCTTAAGAGAGTCTTAAACTAATAATCACTGATTTAAAATCAATAGAATCACAATGGTAAATAATTTCTCAAAAGTATTCCTACAAGTTGAAAAATTATAATGTTTGATTATGGGGTCAATTCAATCCTCAATTTCCTAATTGGAGAATTGAGTCCCAAATCACAGAGAGGCCAATTCTATGAGTAACAATCATTGCTTATCAAACAATTATAAAAAATAAGAATCCATTCATAACCAATAATTGTAAATCAACTATACATAATCCAAATCCATCACATCCCTATTGATGATTTAGCTATACAAAACAAGAGAAGAGGAAGAGAGAAAAAGTAACCCCATGTGTGACACGAAGCTTTGCCACGAACCGATCGTCCCTCCAGAATCCCTTCCTTCGAGAATCAATTGAGTTCTTGGAGTTCTCCGGAGCTTTCTCTTAGTTTCTGAAGCCAAGATGGGTTTTTATGCCTTGGGACACCCAAAAGTCTCAAAAAAGGCGAAAAATTCGAACTGATGTTGTCGCGGGCACTTGGGCGCTCAACTCGCTGTAATTTCTGACGTTTTGAATCCTAATAGACCCCTGGGCACTTAGGCACCCAGGGTTGGGCGCTTGGGTGCCCTAACTTGGCCAAAAATGCCTCGTTTCACCTTTTTTGCTTCATTTTTTAGACTTTAATCAACCTTTGATACTCCATTATCATTAATTCTCATATTTAGGACTCAAAACACCTGAAATCATGGCAAATAAGGGACTATTAAGGTGATGAATAAAATTCTAAAAGCTAAACACGCAAAGCGATAAAACCTACAATACACTTAGGAAACACACAACTAACTAAGTTAAAAGGGAATAAAAACCAATGAAAAAGGTTACAAATTGGACATTAATCATAATTGAATAATTCAGGGATATATGGTTACTTGATTTGGAGATTAAGAGAACTTATAACATGATATTTGGATATGTTATAATTAGTATGCTAAATGGAATGAATTATGCATATATTTTGTATTGATTAGGAATATGAAATGAGACAAATTGCTTATTAAGAATTAGTATTTGAGTCATATGAATGATAAGGAATTAGTATTTAAGAATTAGTATTTAAGCAGAAGCACACAAATTAGTAAAACATAATAAATCAAGGCCAAGTTCTAATGGATTTCATCTTTCTATTTAATTCCAATGATTTTGGAATTGAGGAATAATGAAAGGAATATACAGATAAGTGTTGAACTCGGGCATTGGTCAAACAAAGAGAAAAGTTAATGCATAAGAGAAGTATGCTAGGGAATTAGGCATGTGAGATACATGCCGGGAATATAGATATATTAAAAGAACATTTCATTATTTGTTGATGTTCGACTAAAGCAATAAGGAAAGAAGATATGCATTTCATGACATTGCATGACATTAATGAATGAGGAAATCATAAATATGCTTTCACAAGTGTGATGTTTGTATGAGACGGCACTATGAAATTCCCAATATGACCTTAACCACTGGGAAGGGACCTGTTGCAAGAGCGAGATGCACTTGTAAAAGGCATATCAATGGTGGGAGTATATCTTTTTCCATGGCACCGGAACTTGTTGGAAGTAAGAGATGACTTGTAAGGGAAATATTCATCAAGTGCAAGTTTGTCCAGTTTCTTAGCATGAGAACCTATTGCAAGTGTGGGATACACTTGTAAGGGACATATTCCTAGCGTGTGCACGTCCTGTCCTTTGGTGCAAGGACCTGTTACAAACAGAAGACTTGTTAATGCGGCATACCAATGAAAGGACAGATTTGGATCCAGAAGAACAATTGTTGCATGCATAGCATATAGGATTATTAAGATAAAGATCTTGGTTGTTAAAAACACTTGTTGAGCATGCATCATAGCATTACTGGTATTGTGATTGTGTTTGTTAGCGTAATAAATTTAATTACTATTCTCATAATGGTATAATAAGTAACTTACCCCCTATCCCTTAATATGTTAGGTAGAAAGGTAAATCTTGGAGTTCATTTCAACGCAAAGCAGTGCTACATTCCAATGCGGACAAAGGAAAGAACAAATTGTATATTTTTTTCATCATACTTGATCCAGATGTAACCCCAAATATTCAACTATTATGTACAAAATTCTATTTTGAGAAGTAAATAAAAATAAAAATTTCATTTGCTTTCTTATGGTTTTATGAAAACATTTTAAATTACATATTAAAAGTTGGGGTTTTACAAACAACATCACGAAGGCCACTGCCAAACAATACTAAGAGTTCCAACTTTAGGATCTGAAACGGTGTGCCAACTCATTCATACAGGGGATACAAACCCATAAATAACCTTTGTAGGAATAAGGGGCATATTGTCGAACACTCTTACCAATAGCTCGAAACCGTCTTTATCTACCCCTTGCACTGTATCTACATGCCTGAAAGAATTATGTAGTTTTGATCCCTAAAACATTGTTCAAATAAGTACGTAAGACCAAAAGTTCTCTCTTGTCAAACTAAAAATCCTTAACAAAGACATCTCTAATCCAGACAGAACACCTAGCTATGCATATGATTATGCATGTGTAGCAACACCCTTTTTTACATAGAAAATGTGTGGAACACCCTTGCACAATGAGTTGTTATGGCGAGTAATTAGTAGTTATTGTAAATCAATTAATAAAGGATTTTTTTAATTTTGAGTGAATAGTCACATAAGTCCCTGAAAGATACCCGTGGAATCAGTTAGGTCCCTGAAAGATTTGTGGAATCTCTTAAACCCCCAAAGATCATTTTGGAATCAGTTAGGTCCCTGAAAGATTTGTGGGATCTCTTAAATCCCCAAAGATCAATTTGGCATCACGTTAGTCCCCCCATGAGGGACCTAACGAAATCCTACATGACACGTTAAATGCTTTGTTGGCCTAAACGTGGCACCTTCTTAACAGTCCAACATGGCATTGGGGCCAACAAAGCATTTAACGAACCACGTAGGATTCCATTAGGTCCCTCTTGACGAAATTGGATGGGGAGACTAATGTGATGCCAAATTGATCTTTGGGGAGTTTAAGAAATTCCACAAGTCTTTCAGGGACCTAACTAATTCCCCGGGTATCTTTTGAGGACCTATGTGCCTATTAACTCTTTAATTTTTGTCTTAGGCCATAATTTAAGAAACTCATATTTGATAAATTTGCATTATTAGCACATTTATAAAAAATTTATGTGCATTACTTATGTCCCGATCCTGTCGCGAGTTAGGAACACCTACCCAACGTGATTGCCATTAAACGACCTACACGATATATGGGAAATGCCTTATGATAAAAGACGAGCTGAACGATCTACGTTGAAGGACTTAGAGCATGGATGAGCTTGGAAGAGAACGAATATATATAGGCGTAATTCGTAAGTAAATCACGAGATCAACTTAATCAGAAAATCAATTTCTGACAGATAACGACTTAAATAGAATAGATAAATGCTGAATTATCTATAGTTGTAGAGGATCACGGCTTGTCCAAATAAGATAAGATCATCCAAAAATTATCCTCACAAATAGAAGATTTATCAAGGAAATACATCAGGCTTAGCAGCCCATGAAGACTCTATAAATATCATCCTTTATCGGAGGGCAAACAAACACAACTATAGTTCCAATATACATATATAGAGTATACACAATATACATCCATACTCCAAGAAGAGAGATCTAGTAGTGAGAATACCCAAACTCCTGCAATCCTCACGGTGGTAGTTGGTCACAACCTCAACGTAGAGAATCCAAGCATCACCAAGACCACCGCCAATAGTACGGTCAGCCTGATTTGTTCATACGAAGAATATAGGCTCGCTAAACGACCTTCACAAGATAAGGGGCTTATCGCTAAGCTCTCTCAGGACTAGCTCGTCACATCGCTTATAAACCTCTCATCCACAATATCAACGTGCCCATAAGAACTACGTAGTCTTGGGTTCCCAAAAACTCAATTCGAACACCACATAGGATCAAAATTTCCATTTCGCTAGACTAAATATCATTCATAAGAACCTCTGTATTATCACGACAAGTAGCACAAATTAAATTAACTTTTGATATAGACTTACTAAATATGAATTTCTTAAAATATGCCATATAGCCGAACATGCATTAGAAAAATCCATTAATATATATATATATATATATATATATATATATATATATGCGCGCGCACAGATTAGAGTTTACGTGCAATAGTGTTGAAAATAACTTAGGGTGTTACTACCATGCAATCAAAAATTGAATGGTTGTTATGCAACCCATTGTTAAACCAATAAAACCTTGCCACCTAAGACATCTATGCCACATCATTACTTAAATTAGTCAAAATTAAGTTTTGCAATTTAGTCCAACATAAAAATTAAATTAAGTTGTGCTCATTAGAACACCACCAACATACTTTGATTTTTTCTTAATAATGTTTTTTAAAATTAAAACTTATAATTTATCTATAGGTACAAAGGACTAAAATTTTAATTTACTATTTAAGTTGGACCAAATTGCAAAAAATTAAATTTGACTACTTCAAATGATGACATGGCACAGGTAAATTAAATGACAATTTTCTATTGGTTTAAGAGAAGGTTGCATGACAACACTCCAATTTTGGATTGCATATTAGAAATCTCCAATAACTTATCTTATCGGTGATTATAAATGCATACACGTACTTAAATCTAAAGATAGAGATGTAACTGTTAGACATTAGCGAGACAAATTACTTTATAGGCATAAAAATGAAATTAGAAAATAAGAAAGATAATGACAATAAGCGACAAAGAAATTGAAGGGGTTTTTCCTCCTTAGTGATCGCCCGAAACCATTTTCCTTCGAATGGAATGGCATCATTGAGGTTGGAATCTAGAGATATTTCTAGGAAAGGAGTGGTTTTGCTACCTCAAAGATATGGAATTTCTTTTTAAACCTGAGAAGGATAGAAAGTGAATCTTTAAAGAATAAGGTTTTTTTAACCTTGACCTTAAAGATTGAGGATAAAAACTTAAAAATAGATATATTTCATTGAAAAAATAAATACAAAATCTTTTATTTTATTTATATAACGCTTCCCAGTAAAAAAAAATTTCTTTTAAATTTTTATCCTCCACCTAAGGCCTGATTAAGATATAATAAAGAATTAATGAACGGGGTGAGATCAAAACTCGGGCGTACTTGATTATGGATCCACTATGAATGCAAATAGGTTAACACTTCCAAGAGATATCTCCGTGAAATCTTTCATTAACATTAATGTTTATCCTCATTGCCTTTAATAGCCTAAAGCTCGACCCTTATCCCATTCTATGAATATGATACGGAATTCTTCTTGTGTTTAAGCATTTACTCATAGCCAAATTCATAATACCTATATTATTTAATTTTGATCACTACCAACAATCAATAAGACATATTAGTCATCATCAATCTATCTTATCTCAAATCACCATCAGCAAAATGAAGAAGGGAATCAACTCGTCCAATTTTGTCTATACTTAGAGAACCATAACTAGGTGTCGAGGTTAAGGGAACGTAACGTAGCTTTGTTTTTAAACACATCTATGGCAGTATAGATGGGTCTCCAAACTTTAGCAGTAGATTACATTTTTGTACGTGTTCTTCTTTATACTTATTTCTTTTTATCTTCAATTGAGTTTAGACCAACCGGAGAGTGTGTAAATCAGCTAACAGGCTGAGTATTAAATACCCCAAAGGAAAATTTTGTTACTCTTCATGATTCTACTCTATTAGAATAGAACAGTTTCACCAGTGAAGGCTATCAAGATGGTAAGAGATATGTTGCTACTTAAACAAGTGATTGAGGATTCAATCCTCGACTCTTGCGAATTAAAATGTCTCGTTGGGAGACTGGCCCCCAAAATGATGACCCAACAATATTGAAAGGATTAGTCAACCCCAATTACGCAGGTGGATACCTTGAAAAAAAAAAAGAACATAACAGTTTCAAATCTAAAACTTAGTAACTATTATTAATTTTTGTTCTTATTTTAAATAATATATAGTTAGTCGTTCTATTCTGAATTGGTCCATAGGCCATGTATATATAATTAAAAAAACTGAGCTTAGACTTAGAGTGACGAGGCTTTGGCCATGATTTAGTTTAAAAAAAAAGTTGCAAATGGATGATATTGGATTAAACCTTACTTTTGAATCTCACTTTTTATCTTTACTACTTTGGTTTATCACAAGATATCTCTATCAATTTTCAACTATTTTGTAACGGAAACAGTTGGAGATGCGACGGAATGGGACCTTCCTACTAAGGTCCAGGTCGGCATGATGGATTCCAACGTGGGTAACGTCCCTGTGACCAATAATATATACCCATGAAGGGGTCATTCAAGATTTTCTTTCTCCAAATTAAAATACTTTAAAACAAATTTTTCTTCAAATGACTTTGCCTATGCAAATCGAAAGTGGATGATTGCCTATATTAAGAGGAAAGAGACAAATCATAGAGAAATATCTTTTTGAGGGTATTATTATCAGAGTCGATCTAAGGTGTGTAAGAGGGTGACCACCCAAAACTTTTGGAATAACGAATCCAAAAAGTAAAAGAAAAAAAATTAATTTCAACATTAAGTTTTCGATAGACAATAATAATTAAACAAAAAAAAATTAGTATTTATATTCTTACAATTTGTATGAACTTTCATTTTTATTTAAATTTTAGCGTAAAAAATACACATAATTATATTATTTATATATTTTTCTAAATTAAGCATCTTCATTTTTATTCCGCCCTCAAAATTTTTTATGAGACACTAATTTTTATTCAATATTGTTGTAAAAATTTTGTTTAATTAATTTTTTTATGAAACAAAAACCCTAATTTTTGTTTTTGTCTAGGCCACCAAATGCCAAGATCGAGGCTGATTATTTTTATTTGCATATTAAAAGTTTATAAATCATTGGTACATTAGTTTATATAAGCTCAAAAATTAAGAAACAATGTACAGTATAACCTCTATAAATTAATACTCTATAAATTAATAATCTCTTTAAAATAATAATTTTTCTTGGTTTTGACTTGGGCCCAAGAACTAAATTAATAAGGTAAATAAATTAATAAGATAATAATATTCCGGAAGAAGACCTTTATATAAGTTTATGCTCCCTTCAATATTGCAAATTAATAATTCTATAAAATTAAAAATATAACTAAGATAACTTAGTAAAATATGATTTTGTTGTTCTTGTATATATTAAGAGTGTTCAAATCAAAATCGATTAAAAAAACCGAAAACAGATGAAAATTGGTTTTTATCTTGTGGTTCTTCAATCAGCAATTTTTCTGCAATATACTATGCAATTTTTCTGCAATTTTTAGGTTGCCTTTATAGTACATGATTTTGTATCTTTGGGCAAACCCTTCATAGAAGGTGGGGCTTTTTGTGTGTACTATGATGCTTGGGGGTCTTATTATAATATTAATATTCTTTTTTGCTGTTAAAAAAAACTATGCAAAATGGAGGAAAAGTTCATGTGCAAGTAACATGTGTCCATTAAAACATGTAGGAGGGATATGGCATTGTTATGAGGTGACATTTGTTAAACCACATTAGCATTGATTGAAGTAAGAGACTAAAAGTATAGAATGTTAACAAAACAAAGGGCCTAAAAACATAAAATTAAAAAAACATGAGACTAAAATTAAATTAAAATTCGTATCATTTGTAAGCATGATTGTCAAATTCGAGAGTTCAAATAAACACTTAAAACCTAGGTTATTAACTCGAATCGTAAACTTAACACGTAAATACGTAAGTGTTTATAAATCTCAAAAATGTTAACTAATAATATATTCTAAGACATAAACATACTTAACAAATCTTACCCAAAAATATTTCTAAACATTCAAATATTATAATAAAGGAAATAAAAATATAGGGCTAAATTACTCATTTGGTCCCTTACCTTATTTTTCAATTTCAAATTGGTCCCTTACCTTTTTTTGGTTTCATATTGGTCCCTCATGTTTCTTTTTGCTGTCAATTTGGTCCCAGAATCACTGTTCATCCTACGTATAAATATCATATTGGTCCACGTGGAGAGAGAAAGTGACACGTGTCCATAACATATTGGTCCATATAGGATGAATAGTGATTCTAGGACCAAATTGACAGTGAAAAGAAACATAAGGGACCAATATGAAACCAAAAAAATGTAAGGGGCGAATTTAAAATTGAAAAATAAGGTAAGGGACAAAATTAGTAACTTAGCCAAAATATAGAGTATGTGTGGTGGACTCGGCCTAGCCGAGGTCCTCAGAACCCTTGCCCAAGGCCCCACGGCCCTATAAGAAGCACTCTGTGTACTGGGCCGAGCTCAAGGCTCAACGGCCGAACAGATACCAGATACGGGCCGACCTCATACTCCTACCCAGGTCCGACTTCCCTGTCCGACACCTCCCAGAGTCCGACACCTCCCAAAGTCCGACACCAAGGACAGGATGACGTGTCTCACCTTATCCACAAGGACAGCTCACCCCCTTATCCATAAGGACAACTCATCCACTCATAGCTCATTACAGGCTGGCCCTACTTGGGCCTCAAGCAGGCCCATTAGGGCAACCAGCTTTCCCCTATAAGTAGCTCCGTACTACATGGGGCTCAGGTACGTCCTCTAACCCTAATTATCACCCTCACACACCAGTGATTAGGGTTGCTTCTTGGCTCTCCCTTTAGCCAACAGAGGACTCCCACCAAACATCACACAGAAACCCTAGTCTGAGGCTCCTTTGAAGGTCTTCTTCCCTAACCCTTGGAGGACCTCACCGTCTAGGACATCACATTGGCGCCGTCTGTGGGAAAGATAAACTTCATCCCCACCAAGAAGATTCTACCATGTCTGAGGAACAACCAGTCCAGAGGAGAAGGAGGGGGCGTCCAAGAAGGGTGCCGTCAACTGAGGACCTGCGCCTGCATCTTGAAGCCAATAGGGCAGCGAGGTCCTCACCACCACCACCTCCACCTCCTCCCCCGCCACCACCCCCGTTTCCACCGCCACCTCCACCACCAGAATTCACCCATACCCACAGTGGACCTTACACCATCCATACCGGAGACACTACAAATCCAACCCAGCAACATGGCGGAGGTCGGCGCGTGCAGTTACGCTCTGAGCTCGGCGAAACCAACACCGAACAGCACCGCCACCGCGGCGAACGTGCCCACTCTGTCAGCACAACACACCGTTCCCACTCACGACGGTCTACGCTCTCTCGAGATGCAGAACTCTTATCCTTGATAAGACAGCAGATGAGAATTGTAGAACAACAAGGTAAAGCTATCGCAGATCTCCAACAAGTTGCTATGCAGCGTTTGGCTGAACGAGCTGTTGTCCAAGCTCCGGCCCCAAATGAGTTTCCCCCACCACCCCCTCCACCACCTCTTCCACCACAACCTCCGTTAACTCCACAAACCTTTGCAACACCACACACAACCATCACACAACTTACACCACTCCCTGATCAGCAACAACCTGATTTGGATGATTCCCACCCTGGGCATCCTTTTACACCAGCCGTCATGGCTTATGAACCACCACCTGGGTACCTCGGACCCAGCAATATTCCCAAATACAATGGCCTCACAGACCCCCAGAAGCATGTCCTTTCTTATGAGGGAGCTGTGAACTTTCATGGTGGAGGAGATCGACTCAAGTGCCGAGCTTTCTCTATGACCCTCCAGGCCCCAGTCCTCCGATGGTACTCAACACTACCCAAGAACTCTGTCAACAACTGGACAGAAATGAAGCGGGTCTTTCTTAACAGGTACACTACTAGCTGTGTGCAACCCAGGTTGGACCACACGCTAGCAACAGTGACGCAAAAACCAGACGAATCCTTACGTGCATACTTGCACAGGTTTCACAACGAATCCAGCTCAGTCCCCAATCTATCTCCCGAAGTGGCTGTCCTCCTTCTGACCCAAGGATTGGCCGAAGGAGGGTTCAAAGATTCACTAATTGGAAAGCCACCAAGGGACATGGCCGAGCTGAGACAGAGATCAAACAAGTACATCAATCTTGAAGAATTCAACAAAGGACAGTCAACTAGGATGGAAAACGCTCAAGCCGCCTCGCAGAATGCCCTACCCCGAGGTCGTCCTCGTGGCAACAGGGATGAAAGAGGAGGAAGAGCAGACCAGGGAGACCGAGGTCACTCTCACGTCGGCCAACAAGAGGACCGCCGACGTTCGTACATCACTAAGTATGATTCTTACACCCCCCTGACGGTCCCGAGGTCTCAAGTCTGGAGAGAGACCATGCAGACCGAACTCAGGAGTGTACCTCGGCCCCCTTTTCTCAGAAATCAAAACAATGTCAGGGACAAATCCAAATATTGCAACTTCCACGACGGGTACGACCACCATACCGATCAGTGCACTTGGCTTCGGGATGTCATTGAGAATATGGTGAGAAGGGGCAAACTGCAGCAGTATGTGCGCGAAGCGGTGGAAAGACGGGGCCGAAGAAGGTCTCGCAGCCCAGACAACGATAAGGGAAAAGCCAAAGCCGACCCCTCCCCTGAAAAGAAGGAAGAAGAACCACAACGAGTAAACATGGTTGTGGTACAAGATTTAGACAAGTCACCGGAAAACTTCCGAGTTGAAACTATCTCGGGAGGTTTCGCCGGTGGCGGAGAAAAGAGGGCAGAGAGGAAAAGGTACGTCAACCAAGTTCTCGCTGTCCATCACAAACCCGTTGGCAAAAAACCATCTAGGAACATCCCTATCATTTTTTCTGACCAAGACTGTTGGAAACCAACAAGCGGCTCAATATAGTCTAGACGGGGGTGAATAGAATATTGAAGCCTTATTACAGATTTTTCGTCCACCTAAGAGAATGATTTTATGAAAATAAATTTTCTTAAAAAATTCAAGTCAGATTACTCGAGTAACTAAAGACTTCACTCGAGTAATACGCAAGCAAAAATAATTTCACTCGAGTATTCAGCAAATCACTCGAGTAATATGAAAGCTATTTTTAAATCACTCGAGTAACAGAAAACCTACTCGAGTATTGTTCATAAACTGAAAGCAGATTACTCGAGTGACAAGAACTTTACTCGAGTAAACTGGGTAAAATTCAATTAAAACTCAGTTTTCAATGGAGTTCTTCAAGAATAACAATGCTATGATGATTCAACAAATTATGAATGATTAATATGAACAACTTCAAGTAATATTAACATGCAATTTTAGATCAATTGAGTAGAATTAAGAAAACCCCAATTCTAACCTAAAAATGTAATTGTTAATGAATTAATGCAATACAAGGAATGAAAATAAAAGAGACACAAGGATTTATCCTAGTTCACTTTCACCCACTTGAAAGCTACTCCAGTCCCATCTTGAAACAAGAGAGATTCTTCACTAGAAATCTTCAAATGTAGATTTTACAATGTTTTAAGATGCAACTAGATTCTTAGTTCTCCTATCTTAAAACCAAACTCAAAGTGTGTACCAAACACTTTGATCTAATCTACCCCTTTTGAGAATTCTAGATTTCCTTGCTAATTGATTGAAGATGCTTCCAACCAATCCTCTTTTCTTGCTTTGATTTGATCCTCAAAGTCTTCCTTGTGAGATTCTTCACTTGTGTTGAAACTTCAATGATGCAATCATAAATTGCAAATCTTCAACAACCACTAAGAACAAAAAAATTATGATCTCAAGAATATTTGAACAATGAGAGAAATAGAGTGAAGAATGAAAAGTTCTTTGTTGAATCTTGATAGCTCTTGAAAGATGTAAAATAGCTCTTGAATTGCTTTTGAAAGTGTATAGAAAATTGTAAGAATGAATGTGTATCATTTGTGAAAGAGAAAATTAAGTCCTTTTAAAATTTTCAAACACTGATTGAATTACTCGAGTAAACCATATAACTTCACTCGATTAAAACATGTCAGATTAAGTTACTCGAGTGATGTGTAAACCATTACTCGATTAACCTGTCATGACATAAATTACTCGAGTGACCCAATACTCATTACTCGAGTAAACTGATCAGAATCTGAATAAAAACAAGGTTTTTCTAAAAGGATTTTCACAAAACTTTTAATAGAGCTATTTAATCAAGATTTAAAGTATCTTCACTCTTAATCAAACATTATTTAAATATTCTTAAAATCACCTAAGCTACCCACACCAATGAGATGCATTGCATAAAAATAAAGATTACATTGAAATAGAATTAATAAAAATCCTAATTCTAATCTTCATGTGGTGTAGCTTGCTTGTTGCCAATGTTGTTGCTTGGAGAGAGATTGTTAGCATCAAAACATGAGAATCCTACAAACTCCCCCTTTTTGATGACGACAAACCTCCTTTTCAATTAAGCACTAAGTTTTAACATACTCCCCCTAAATGTAAAACACCTAGGAAAAATATAATAAAACTTAACCTACAAGAACAACATCAACAAAATATTCTCCCCCTTTTGGCATCATTAAAAAGATAAGAATTATGAGAAAAGTCCTTTGCCAAAAGTGGAAGGTAAGTAGTTCACAATGGTATAAAAAAAATATAAAAATAAAGACAATACCAAAATAAACCACAATAGTGCCACAACGAATATAAACGCACAACGAATATAGCACCATAATCCATAATATCAGAGTATCATACTATGCAGCAAATCATAGTGTAAAGCAAAAAGACATCAACCATAGCAAATAATCAAACGAAACTAACCAAACTAGACCATACACAAGGCCCTAAAACGTAGTATCAACAGAGTCATAAACATGAAACAGAAACATAAACATAACATAGTCAGAAATATGCATATGAAACATGAAACAGAAAGCAACAGCAAAACATCAGCAGCATCCACAGGGCTAGGAATCAGGTGGAGGAAGAGGGAAATGGTGAGAAAAGAGGCCAGACATATAATCCATTAAACGATGCTCCATGGCAATATTCTTCACATCCTGTCTCATCTCCAACTGAGTAAATTGAGCATTGATGTGTTCAACCAATGACTCATGAGCAGCCTGTGCATCAAATGGAGTACCAAGATTGTCCAAATTTATATAGTCCTCAACACGATCAGTATTCATCGGATCAGTAGAAGGAGGAGGAGCAGAAGAAGATGCACCAGCCCTATCACCAAGTAAAGTCCTTTTCCTAGAGCCCGAAGCTCTTGCAGCCTTTGCAGCTTCAGCCATTTCCTTAATCTGTGATTTCCATAACCAAGTGCGACTTTCGCTATGCCAAGCAATTTTCATATAACTAATGTGCGAATCATTAAGACACCAGTTATTTTTCTTTTCCGTCACAGCTGGCTCATCATCAGGGATTGGAACACGGTAATACCTCATGATTTTGGTGACATGCATAGGATATGGCAAGAATTGGGTAGGAGGAGATTGAGCAGCAGCTTCCATACGAGCTAAAAACATTTTATTCCAATTCATCTCATATCTCTTTTTGATCCCATGAAACAAAATAAGATCATCATCTCCCAATTGTGCATAATTTTGATTACATTTCGGAATCAAACAATAAGAAACAATGTACATGAGCACTCTATCCACAGCATGCAAAGGTGATACAGTTCTAGTAGTCCTATCACTCCAAGATTCACCAGTACGCATCAAATCAGTATAAATCTCATTAGCATCCACATTCAAATCCAGACATTCAGCATCACCAATAAAAGTTCCCTTGTTTTCTAAACCAAACATCATTGTCAAATCTTCAGGCTTTATAACAAAATGATGTCCTCTAACCATTGTTTGATACTCACCATCTAGCTTAGTAAAATTCTGATAAAATTGTCTGACAAGCCTAGGGTAATAATGAGTCTCAAATTCTAAAAACCTCTTCAAATTCTGAAATTCTAAATCCTCTACAAATGGAAATTGCTCCTTATGCAACCAAGCAAACTTAACATACCGTGTAAGACCAAAAGAGCGATTGATAAATGTCGGTTCCCGCAAGTCTCGGTTGATTCCAGAAAACCAGGGGTCGTTACGGCCTGCTCCTTGCTTTGCTTTCTTTCGAGGAGGTTGAGATTGTGAGGAAGAAGCCATTGATTCAGAAAGTTCAGATTCGGTTTTGGGGTTAGGATTTTGGTTTGGGAATTTTCGGATTTTGGGGAAAATGATGAGTGAAATGAGTAGAAATGATGATATAATGATGAAATATGGAAGAAATTTGTATGATTTGTTAAGTTTTGTGGCTGAAAATGATGATTTGATGAAGAACCATATGAGAGAGAAGAGAGAAATACGAACAAGAGAGAGAAAGTGACGAGAAAATGATGCAGTTTGCAACAGTTCAGTTTTTAAAATCACGTAAGTTACTCGAGTGATGTTCATGCGTTACTCGAGTGATTCGAGCAGTAATCGAGTGAAAAAAATGTTACTCGAGTATGCCGAAAGTAAAAAAGTTTTCACTCGAGTGATGGATGAACTAATCGAGTGATACGAAAGTCATTTTAAAATTAATCGAGTGACAGACAGAGTTACTCGAGTAATACGAAAGAGTTTTTAAAATTACTAGAGTGAAATATCTGTTACTCGAGTGAACTGTCCAGAATTTTAAAAATTTCAAATTTTTTCATGCAAAAACATTTTTCATGCACAACCACATAGAAACACTTAGCATTTAGCAAGTAACACACATACAAATAAAGCAATTAACATATTATAGAAAACATACACACATAACTACATATCACAAAAAATAAGAAACACTTTAATAAGATACAACAACTCAAAATACAAATCACATTGAAATAGGCTTGAAGGTGATTTCGAAAAGCATCAAATATAATTAGCTAATAGTTGATTCATCAAAAATACCAAGTTCTCTTCGAATTTTATAAAATGTGTCCCTTGGTAATGGTTTTGTAAAGATATCAGCTAATTGATCCGAAGTTTGAACAAACTCAATAACACAATCACCTTTTTGAACATGATCTCTAAAAAAATGATGCCTAATTTCAATATGCTTTGTCCTTGAGTGTAATACTGGATTTTTAGTCAAATTAATTGCCGAAGTGTTATCACACTTTATAGGGATTTTTGTCAAATTTAAACCAAAGTCAGATAATTGTTGTTTCATCCATAAAAGTTGTGCACAACAACTACCTGCAGCTATGTATTCGGCCTCCGCGGTTGATAAAGCAACACAGTTTTGCTTTTTGGAAAACCACGATACAAGTGAATTACCAATTAAATGGCATGTTCCGCTTGTACTTTTTCGCTCAACTTTACAACCGGCAAAGTCAGAGTCCGAATAACCTATAAGTTTTAGAAAAGCATCCCTAGGATAATAAAGTCCAGTATTCGTTGTACCCTTTAAGTATTTCATAATTCTTTTGACAGCAGTTAGATGCGACTCTTTCGGTTTTGCTTGAAAACGTGCACACATACATACACTAAACATGATGTCAGGCCTAGATGCAGTTAAGTATAACAAACTACCAATAATACCACGATACTTCGTTACCTCTACCGCTTTTCCAGCCTCATCTTGATCTAGGTAGCATGCAACGCTCATTGGTGTAGAAGCGGATTTGCACGAATCCATCCCAAAACGTTTGAGAAGCTCTCTACAATATTTACTCTGATGAATATAAATGCCATCATTAAGCTGCTTTATTTGAAGGCCAAGAAAGAATGTAAGCTCTCCCATCATCGACATCTCGAATTCGCTTTGCATCAAGTCTGAAAACTTCTTACACAAGTTATCGTTAGTAGCACCAAATATAATATCGTCAACATATATTTGAACCAATAAAATATCCTTACCGGAACGTTCAATAAAAAGTGTAGTGTCAACAGTGCCTCGTTTAAAACCTTTTTGTAATAAAAAATTGCTTAGACGGTCGTACCAAGCTCTAGGAGCTTGTTTCAAACCGTACAAAGCCTTTTTCAGTTTGAAAACGTAGTCCGGATGCTCAAAACTCTCGAATCCGGGAGGTTGTGACACGTAAACTTCCTCTTGAATGTATCCGTTAAGAAAGGCGCTCTTAACATCCATTTGATACAATTTAAAATTCATTATCGAAGCAAAAGCGAGAAGAATACGAATAGCTTCTAGTCTAGCAACAGGAGCATATGTCTCATCGTAATCGATTCCTTCTTCTTGACTATAACCTTGTGCTACCAACCTAGCTTTGTTCCTAACAATAATACCCGATTCATCTAACTTATTCCTATAGATCCACCGAGTACCAATTACAGGACGATCATCGGTTTTTGGCACAAGCTCCCAAACTTGGTTTCTTTCAAATTGATTTAATTCTTCTTGCATGGCCATAATCCAATGATCATCTTGAAGAGCCTCTTTGATACTCTTAGGTTCTATTTGAGATACAAAGGCAACATAATAACAAAAATTATTTAAAGTGCGTCGGGTTACCACTCCCTTCGCAATGTCACCTAAGATGTTAGAAATCGGATGATTTTTGTTTGATTTCCAAGCTATTGGTAATTGAGATTGAATCTCTTGTGCTAAGTCTTTATCTTGTGCTTGCACCTCTCCATCTTCAATTTGATTCTCTTCCATTTGTTGTGAAGTTGACTTCTCATGATCCAAATATGTACCTATATTATCATCATCACAAGAAACAACACAATCTCCTTTCGAAGATTCATCAAATACAACATGCACGGATTCCTCAACGGTTAATGTTCTTTTATTGTAGACTCTATATGCTTTGCTATGAGTTGAATAACCTATGAATATGCCTTCGTCGGCTTTGGAGTCAAACTTGCCGATCGGTTCCTTTCCGTTATTTAAAACAAACACCTTACACCCAAAAACATGAAAATGTGAAATATTTGGCTTTCGCCCTTTTAAAAGTTCAGAAGGTGTTTTATTTAAATGCGGACGAATAAGAACCCTATTAAGCACATAACAAGCAGTGCTTACCGCATCGGCCCAAAAATATTTAGGAACACTTGATTCTTTCAACATAGTACGAGCAAGTTCCACTAATATTCTATTTTTCCTTTCTACAACTCCGTTTTGCTCCGGAGTCCTAGGGGCCGAAAATTGATGATCAATACCAAACTTATCACAAAACGCATCAATCCTAGTGTTTTCAAACTCACCTCCGTGGTCACTTCTAATAGACACAATTTTCAAACTTAGTTGATTTTGGATGAGTTTGGCAAACTTTTTAAAACATTTATAAACTTCACTTTTTGCGGATAAAAATAAAGTCCATGCGAATCTAGTAAAATCGTCTACTAAAACAAATCCATAGTAATTGCCACCTAAACTTTTAATTTGTGAAGGGCCAAACAAATCCATATGGATGAGCTCCAAAGGCTTTGTTGTGCTTATCACATTTTTAGGTTTAAAAGAACTTTTAACTTGCTTGCACTTTTGACAAGAGTCACAAATGCCATCAAGCTTAAAATTTAGTTTAGGCAAACCAATCACTAAATCTTTTCGTAAAAGTTTGTTTAATTGATTCACATTCACATGAGCAATTCGTCTATGCCAAAGACGAATTTCATCATCAAAAGATTTGAAACATTTTGAAAATAGTGAAGTTATCTCATCCAAATCAATTAAGTAAGTGTTATTAGAGCGACGACCAACAAACTTAACACTATCATCTATAGAAGACTTAATGAAGCATAATTCCGGAGTAAAAGTCACATAATTGCCCATATCGCATAGTTGGCTTATACTAAGCAAGTTGTGTTCTAAGCCTTCTACGTATAGGACATTTTCTATGACAAGGTTAGATACGTTACCGATCTTCCCGACTCCTAGAATTTTGCCCTTGTTGTTGTCACCGTATGTCACAAATCCACCATTTTTCGGAGTAAGTTCCATGAAGTGCGTTTTGTCTCCCGTCATGTGTCTCGAACAACCACTATCCAAGTACCATTTGCGCTCTTTGGTTCGAAGACACACCTACAAGAAAGATATCATTTGGTTGACTTAGGTACCCAAGTGGTCTTGGGTCCTTTGTTGTTAGCATGGGGAGAAGTCCCCTTAACAATCCAAATATATTCTCCGCTTGGTATACCAAATTTATTTATATTACATTTATTCGTGGTATGCCCAAAGATCCCACAATAATGGCAAGTTGGGTTTTTAGAAATCTTATTCTTTGAAAATCCACCAACTTTGCGATAATTGCGTTTCTTAGGTTTGGTATAGCCAAGACCGGATCTATTGCTATTGTTCCTTTGAGTTGAAAGCAAATGATCTAATGAAGTATCTCCTTTCATGAGCCTTGCAAGTCGATCATTCAAATTAAAAACTTCTTTTACCAAAGACTTGCAATTTTCACAAGATGGAGTCTCATTTGATTTCAATTCACAATTGCATGTAGAGTTTGCATAAATGAGTTCAAGAGTTTCATTTTGAAGCTTAAGTTCTTCTAAATCTTTTTGAAGTTCAATTATCTTTTCATGTTGCTTCATTATGAAATTCTTTCTTTCAACATTTATTTTAGCAAGTTTCTTCAACTCTTTATGCATCTCTACATACACATTGTACAATTCATTGAATGAAGGAGAATTAGAACTAGAGCTAGCATCGGAAAGATAATCTACCTCATTGACGTTCTCACTTGATTTAATGCTCGAAGATTCATCTTCATCAAGCTTCGTCATCAAACATAGATTTGCAAGTTCTTCATCATCCGATGAGCTAGATGTTGATTGACTCTCCTCTTCATCCCATACTATGTAAGCCCTTTTTCCTTTAGATGAGTTGAACTTAGAGTTGTCACCTTCCGACTTCTTAGAATGAGTTGGTCATTTTGATCGATAGTGACCAAGCTTTCCACACCCATGACACTTGATGTGATCCTTGTTAGTCTTATTTCTTGGTTGAGAGTCCTTAGAATCTCTTTGTCTATTCTTATTAAAGTTTCCCTTTCTCTTAAAGAACCTACCAAGCTTTTTAACTAGCAAGCCAAGGGTCTCATCATCTATATCGGAGTCCGAGTCATCCACTTGAGAGTTTTCCTCTTGTGCCTTAAGAGATTTTGAAGTTGATTTAAGAGCAATCCCCTTTTTCTTTCTATCGGCATCTTCATTCATGGATAACCGTCCAAGCTCCATTTCATGCTCTTGAAGCTTTCCGAATAGAGTTGCTAAGTCAATTTGATCCACGTCTCTAGCTTCCATAATGGCCGTCACCTTAGGTTGTCATTCCCTGCTAAGACATCTCAAAATCTTATTAACAACTTCACCATTAGTAATAACTTTTCCAAGTGCAGAAAGATGATTTATGATATGAGTGAACCGCTTTTGCATGTCACCTATGTTTTCATTAGGTAGCATACGAAAGAGTTCATATTCATGCATGAGTGTATTTAGCCTAGCCCTTCTAACATCCGAAGTGCCCTCATGTGTGACTTGTAATGTGTCCCACATTTGTTTAGCATCAACACATTGAGATACTCGAAAGAACTCATCATAAGAAAGAGCGGACGTGATGATATTTTTAGCTTTTAAATCAAATGCAACTTTCTTCTTATCATCATTGTCCCAACTCGATTGTGGTTTGACCGAAACAACATCATTTACTTTCGTTTGAGGAACAAAAGGTCCATTCTCTATGGCGTTCCAAATTTCCATATCTATGGCTTGAATAAAAATTTTCATGCGGACCTTCCAATAAGCGTAACCCTCACCATTGAATAGAGGAGGACGATTAATGGAAGTTCCTTCACCACCAAAAGGATTTGAAATTGAGCCCATTGTTTCCAAGTAAAAGGATCTTTTCGAAAAAGCTTTTTAAGGCTCGGATTTTTCGTCCGAGCTCTGATACCACTTGTTGGAAACCAACAAGCGGCTCAATATAGTCTAGAGGGGGGGTGAATAGAATATTGAAGCCTTATTACAGATTTTTCGTCCACCTAAGAGAATGATTTTATGAAAATAAATTTTCTTAAAAAATTCAAGTCAGATTACTCGAGTAACTCAAGACTTCACTCGAGTAATACGCAAGCAAAAATAATTTCACTCGAGTATTAAGCAAATCACTCGAGTAATATGAAAGCTATTTTTAAATCACTCGAGTAACAGAAAACCTACTCGAGTATTGTTCATAAACTGAAAGCAGATTACTCGAGTGACAAGAACTTTACTCGAGTAAACTAGGTAAAATTCAATTAAAACTCAGTTTTCAATGGAGTTCTTCAAGAATAACAATGCTATGATGATTCAACAAATTATGAATGATTAATATGAACAACTTCAAGTAATATTAACATGCAATTTTAGATCAATTGAGTAGAATTAAGAAAACCCCAATTCTAACCTAAAAATGTAATTGTTAATGAATTGATGCAATACAAGGAATGAAAATAAAAGAGACACAAGGATTTATCCTGGTTCACTTTCACCCACTTGAAAGCTACTCCAGTCCCCTCTTGAAACAAGAGAGATTCTTCACTAGAAATCTTCAAATGTAGATTTTACAATGTTTTAAGATGCAACTAGATTCTTAGTTCTCCTATCTTAAAACCCAACTCAAAGTGTGTACCAAACACTTTGATCTAATCTACCCCTTTTGAGAATTCTAGATTTTCTTGCTAATTGATTGAAGATGCTTCCAACCAATCCTCTTTTCTTGCTTTGATTTGATCCTCAAAGTCTTCCTTGTGAGATTCTTCACTTGTGTTGAAACTTCAATGATGCAATCATAAATTGCAAATCTTCAACAACCACTAAGAACAAAAAAATTATGATCTCAAGAATATTTGAACAATGAGAGAAATAGAGTGAAGAATGAAAAGTTCTTTGTTGAATCTTGATAGCTCTTGAAAGATGTAAAATAGCTCTTGAATTGCTTTTGAAAGTGTATAGAAAATTGTAAGAATGAATGTGTATCATTTGTGAAAGAGAAAATTAAGTCCTTTTAAAATTTTCAAACACTGATTGAATTACTCGAGTAAACCATATAACTTCACTCGATTAAAACATGTCAGATTAAGTTACTCGAGTGATGTGTAAACCATTACTCGATTAACCTGTCATGACATAAATTACTCGAGTGACCCAATACTCATTACTCGAGTAAACTGATCAGAATCTGAATAAAAACAAGGTTTTTCTAAAAGGATTTTCACAAAACTTTTAATAGAGCTATTTAATCAAGATTTAAAGTATCTTCACTCTTAATCAAACATTATTTAAATATTCTTAAAATCACCTAAGCTACCCACACCAATGAGATGCATTGCATAAAAATAAAGATTACATTGAAATAGAATTAATAAAAATCCTAATTCTAATCTTCATGTGGTGTAGCTTGCTTGTTGCCAATGTTGTTGCTTGGAGAGAGATTGTTAGCATCAAAACATGAGAATCCTACAAAGACATGGAAGACGTCATCCCGAATCACAATGATCCAATGGTGATAACGGCGTTAATCGGAAATTTCGAAGTCGCGCGAGTTTTCATAGACCAAGGAAGCTCGGCCGACATTCTTTTTCTTCATACTTTTCAAGCGCTGAAGCTGAGGTTAGCCGACCTCGCGCAGTTTGAAGGCAATCTCATCAGCTTCACGGGTGAGGCAATCCGCCCCCTGGGAGCTATTCACCTCCCGGTGACCTTAGGCAACCAGCCTTCGGCCCGAACGGAGATCATCAAATTTTTAGTGGCTGACTCTGACTCCCCATATAATGTAATACTGGGACGAACCTGCCTACAAGCTTTTGGGGCAGTGGTTTCAACAGTACACTTGGCAATGAAATTTGTCGGATCTGACGACAAGGTTGTTACGGTCAAAGCTGACCAGGTAAAAGCCCGGCTCTGCTACAATGTGAGCCTACGGGAGGTAAAAAAGAAGCAGAAAGAGTTCACTGATCTGACATTGTCCAAGGGAAGAGTTCTATTGGCCGAGGTTCAGTTCGAACGAGATGTTCTTAGGTCCTTTCTTCATGAAGAATGGTTGGTAATCCCCCCTTCCCCTTTGCCCCAAGCAAGGATGTTAACATAAATGCCAACCTTTCCCAAGAAATCCAAGATGTATTTAAAGGAAATCTTCTTTCTTTCCCAGTCCTCTCCAACCCCTCACAGGGGGACAATTTTCTCATCTCTACAACTGTGAATAACCCTGCCCTCCATTCGGTATCGCTTCGATTTGAGTGCGGAAGTAAACTCCCTGCCCATTTCTTAAGTCGAGCTTTTCAAATTCCCGAGCTCTGGTGTCTCAAGATGAAAAAGCTCCCACTTTGCAACATTGCCAACAATCTCCTCGGCCTCTCCTATCAGTTCACCTCGGGTGACCATCACAAGGCCGAAGAAAATCCAATACCGGCAGAAGAAATCCGAGAAGCTGCTCCTGTTCAGAGGGAGATAGCAAAGGAAGAGCTAGCCGACCAAGACAACAAAACAGCGAAACCCGGGTTGTTCGAGCCTGATCACCTCTCGCCCCAAGGAGGAGACATCGGTCTTAACTACCGGAAAAGCGGGAAATGAGCTCGAAATCGGGAAGTCCCAACAGATGCGTTCTGGAAACATACTCTGGTAAATTCCCGAAAGAACCGAGCTCGAGGATTCCCAAGACTTTACAACACTGAGAACCTGTTTCAAATAGGTTTACCTCAGATATCATCGGCAGTCATCACCATCCTCACCCGAAATTCAAATTCAAGCTCATTTTAAATTTTGCTTCATTTAAATTATGTTCGTGTTTTTACATTTCCATTGTGATATATCCACTTTTCCAAAAAGCAATGTACTCATATCTACAATTAATGAAAAGTACAAACTTGCTCATACTCAAGTGCCACAGTTTTATATACGTACGTACTAGCTTCTCATTTAGCACTAGCCACCTAAATGTTGCATGGCGCTATGCACAGCCAACGTCTTCTAGATAAGATCAGCTCATATGCACAATGTACAAGGGACACCCGGTAAAGTACAGCTTGCTGTGAAATGTTCTCACATAACTTCACTCAGCAACCTCTTTCACATCGGGGACGAGGATTCCCACCTCGGCTAAGGTGGGTGAATCCGAGATCCCAACCGTATGCACTAATATACAGTACCTTTATTCAGAGGAAAACTTATAAGATTACTGCACTTACTGAGTCATCCGAGTTTATCCGAGTTATTTATACTAGATTTTAAACACCAATGTCTTGGGTACAAGTTTTTTAGGTCCGATCAGGTCTAATACAACAAGTTGGTAAAGGACTTGTATTCTCAAGAGTAGTTTTACTTAGTTATCTAAAAAACAACAAGTATTCAGACCCCCGGTCTAAAAATGAACGAAGCATGCAACGAGTCAATAAAAACTCGCATTTGTGCAAAGCTTGCTTAAAAACGACCTCGGACGCAGTATATATGCAACAAGTTAAAACAAAAACTTGCATAGAAGTTACAATATGCGACAAGTCTCAAACACTTGCATTCTTTTTAAAACATTTTTGGTGACCACCTAACTGATCGCAGTTCGAATCCGAGGTCGAACGAATAAACATGCAACGAGTTGGTAAAGAAATACTCGCGTTAGTGCAACAAGTTAAAGTGAAGGCTTGCATAACTCCGACCTCGGACATAGTACGTATGCAACAAGTTAGAATAAAAACTTGCATAAATATAACAACATGCAACGAGTTAAAACTAGAAAGAACTTGCATAAAAATAAAATGTTGTACACAATAAGCAAAGCAAAATACAATCCAACATTGTCAAACATGTTACAAAAAAGAACATAGACAAATCGCAAGCTGCCCAGCATGCGGGACTTATGCTGCTTCATCTTCAACATCAGAAAGGACAACTGAGCTCGGGTCGAACTCTGCATCGGGCTTCTCCACCAAGGGGTTGGGAAGGTTCTCCTCGGGCTGGTCAAGGTCAACCTCGACCCCATCCTTGTCATAATCGACCATCTTCCCATCCTCCACCCCGAACCCGGCAGAGGCGCCGACATACCGAATTCGGAGCCCTTGGTTCAGATGAAGAATTTGTTCTACTGCACTGGTAAAAATTTTGCTCGCCACCCTCTCAAGATTGAAGTCCGACTCAGATGGGCTACCTTATATTTAAGAGCTTGAGCAGCCCTTCTCTTCAGCAGAGTCCTAACCTTCTCCACCTCAGCAAGGCCCTCCTGCCGACCAGCCTCCCTAGCATCCGCCCTCACCTGGGCCAAAGCTTCCTCATGATTTTTTAGAAGCTCCTCCGTCTGTTGGCGGTGCTTCCCTTCCAACTCGGCCAGTTTTTGCTCAGCAGCGTTTTTGCCACTCTTCAGCTCCTCCACCTCAGCAGCCATAGCAGACCGAGCTTTTTTCTTGGCCGGTGATACTCCATCAGCCACATCGTCAGCGACTTCGGCCAGCACAGTAAACATGGTTGTGGCCCTTTTCAGCTGACAGGCCATATCCTCAGCCTTCTTTTTCCACTCAGCTCCCGACATCTTGATGAGAGCGTCTCTGACCGAAGTTTTGGCAAGGGTGGTCGGCGGCCTCGGAAGAGCTTCAGCTTCCGAGGGCGGGGTACCTGCAGCAAGGACCACCTCAGTGCTTGGACTCGGAGATTGAGGAGGAGGTGGGGCTATGATCACTGCAGGCGGAGTCGGGTGAAGAGGAGCGGATTCAGTTGAGGTCGTCTCAGTGGAGACTTCGGCAGCCACTGCTTCATTGGAAGGGTTTTCGGACCTCTTCCTCTTCCGTGCATCTAGCACAGCCTTCACCGCCCTGGACGACATGTTTGACCAATGTTCTTCTGCAAACACAAAAGGATAAAGAGAAGTTAATAAGAAAGCTGAAAGAAAATGTACAAGTATAAGAGCAAAAGTAACTACCAATTTTCGTCAAGACTTCGTTGTCAGGACACTGCATGAAAACACCAATATCAAGCTGGAATTTCCGAGCATGATATTCGGTCTGAAAATGGTGGGCCGTTACGGACTCGTCGGCATCCAAGGTTACGCCTGACCACCTTTGCGGCGTGCTGGTATGACGATTAAAGAACTCGGGGGTCCACTCCAAAGGGAACTTCGGTCCCGTCTCGGACCGAAACCAAGGTAGCCCCATTCCAACGTACTTGTATTTAAAAAATCTTGGTTTAAAATGTTTCCAAGATTCGGAGAACATGCCGAACAGCCCACAGTGAGCTCGGGCCTTAGCCGATACCCAAAGGCGACAGTGACCCCGTCCTTATTGCTGACAAACGGGTTGTACATCCACAAAAATAGCCAAACAGTGCATACCAAATTCCGGGCTCCGCAGTACCTTTGGAATGCTCGGAGAAACGACCAAGTATTGGGGTGAAGTTGGGAAGGAGCCAGTCCAAGCTCGTTTAAGACCCTCATTTCCAGATCGGTGAACGGGAGGGTCACTCCGAGATTGTGAATCAAGTCGGCATAAAAGAAGAAAGAAGTATTGTCAGTTCGGCTGCATATCCTGTCATTTGCCGAACAGGGGCGTACTTCGTAAGAGGTCCCGGTGGCATCCCCTGGGCAAGGCAACACGGCTCTCCTTACCTCAGCAAGCTGGTCCTCGGAACAAAGGCGGGACTGGATTCCTTTGGGCTCCACGTCGACCCACTCGTATTGGTCGGCATCGAAAGGCGCAGGATAAAGCTCAGGTCGACTGACGCACTTCCTGGGTGGCATTGTACCTGTGGAAGAACAGGGGAGCTCGGTATTAGTCCTACGGGTTACAAAAAATAACCCCCCAGAAAATCCCCTCGAAGTTGTTCCGAGAGGCGAGCATCTCCCTTCTACCACAGGTACCCCCCGATCATACATCCTCTCCCTCTCCATCCTCTGAAAGTCGGCACGTTCTCTACCATCAGCAAACTCGGCCCAAGCATATTGCTGTATCCACTCTCTTTTCTCTGCCCAATCCCGAGGATAGACGACCTCAACGGGATCGACCTCCAGAACTCGTCTCTCATATTTCCGCCTATACTCCCTCTGGCGGCGCAACGCCTCGTCTACCTCTGTGGAGGAGCAGGACAAGGTCACTACTGCTCGACGACAGGGAGACTACCCCAGCCCATTTTCTAAACCAATCCCTACTCATACTAAACCCAACCTACTCCTTTGGTTTTCTGAAAAATAAAAAAAAAACACGAATCAAAAGCCCTCCAAAATCTTAAAAATGCCCAAACCCAGAAACACTCTAAACCACAACATTACTCCTCTAAATTAAAGCCTCAAACCACAAAGTTGTAAAGGAAAACCGCACGATACCCATGAAAACGGAGAACAAGAAACGCGAAAAATATTAAACCCCTCCCATATAAACCACAAAACAGTAAGAGAAGAAGAGAATCAAAGAAAGAAGAAGAAGAAATGAGAGAGAACCAGTACCTTGAGAGTTGAAAATCGAAGGAGAGTGAAGCTTGAAAGGCCAAAGCAGAATCCGCTGCTGGAGAAGAAGAAGACGAAAGGTAGAGAAGAGGAGTGAGGTTCGATGAGGAAAGAGGAAGAAGGTTTCTGTGGAGAGAGAAGGAAGGTTTCTGGGGAAAGAGAAGGAAGGTGCCTGAGGAGAGAGAAGGAAGGTTCCGGTGGAGAGAATGAAGGTTTTTTCGTATGAAAGAGAAAATGATTGATAGAGAGAGAGAAGGAGAAGCGGTTTTCTGTGATAGAGGGGGAAGAGAAACCGTTTTCCCCCTCAATTTTGAAGATTGGGCCTAGCCCAAAAAGCCCAACCCAGCATGTAGCCACACACGCGGAGACACGTGGCGAAGAGTAGCTGGAATCACGGACCTCGAGCAACGTCGTAGTAATGGCGACGCTTCGTTAGGTACGATTCCTAACACGTGTCAGATCTGGAAAGGGCAAGCGTCATTTCGGAGCAGGGGAAAGGACAGTTTTCAGACCTGCTCCATCAGAATGGAAGAACATCTCAGAAACAGCTGGATCCAACTCTCAACAACCCATCGTCCGAACTCCCTAGAACCTCGGAACAAGGCACAAATAGCCTTGACCGAGCTGGGGGGCTTATGTGGGGAACTCGACTCTTATGTGGTCGATTTGGGAAAAGGACCTAAACCAAGACCTCGGAACAAGGCTCAGATAGCCTTGACCAAGCTGGGGGGCTTATGTGGTGGACTCGGCCTAGCTGAGGTCCTCAGAACCCTTGCCCAAGGCCCCACGGCCCTATAAGAAGCCCTCTGTGTACTAGGCCAAGCTCAAGGCTCAACGGCCGAACAGATACCAGATACGGGCCGACCTCATACCCCTACCCAAGTCCGACTTCCCTGTCCGACACCTCCCAGAGTCCGACACCTCCCAAAGTCCGACACCTCCCAAAGTCCGACACCAAGGACAGGATGACGTGTCTCACCTTATTCACAAGGACAGCTCACCCCCTTATCCATAAGGACAGCTCATCCACTCATAGCTCATTACAGGCTGGCCCTACTTGGGCCTCAAGCAGGCCCATTAGGGCAACCAGCTTTCCCCTATAAGTAGCTCTGTACTACATGGGGCTCAGGTACGTCCTCTAACCCTAATTATCACCCTCACACACCAGTGATTAGGGTTGCTTCTTGGCTCTCCCTTTAGCCAACAGAGGACTCCCACCAAACATCAGACAGAAACCCTAGACTGAGGCTCCTTTGAAGGTCTTCTTTCCTAACCCTTGGAGGACCTCACCGTCTAGGACATCACAGTATGATTATAATAACTCAATATTTGCTCCACTGTACTGTTATATGATTTTAGTCAATCATTACTTTATTTTGTTGTTCGATACAACAATACAAAATCAATATATTATATTGTAAGATATAGGTGTTTCAACCTAAATATCAAACAATAATGAGAAAAAAAATTAATTTTTGAGATCAAATCAATGTTTTAATCTAGACGCTTAAACTTGAGAGTTTATTGATTTTATTAGAGTTTACTTAAACTCGCACGATTTTACCAAAAAGGAGAATTAATATGAGTATCATCTCGTTTTTGTGACGTAATTGTTGAAATTATTTTAATAATTCTTATGGACTGCATTTAATTGTAATATTTAGTTTTAATAAAAACGAGTTAATAACATGATTTATTAGGAGATATTTTTATGCCCAACTATTTAGTGATCTAGACGCCTAAACTTGAGAGTTTATTGATTTTATTAGAGTTTACTTAAACTCGCACGAGATTACCAAAAGGAGAATTTATATGAGTATCATCTCGTTTTTATGACGTAATTGTTGGAATTATTTTAATAATTTTTATGGATTGCATTTAATTGTAATATTTAGTTTTAATAAAAACGAGATAATAGCATGATTTATTAGGAGATATTTTTATGCCCAACTATTTAATGATCTATTATGGGTGTGGGAAACACAATGTGGGTCTTAACCCTTTCTGGTCCATGATGGGTGGAGACTAGGGTTAATGACTATAAATTGGCTAGGTGTAAGACCCAACGAAATTCACGGAATTTTTATAATAATATATAAATTTTATGGTAATTGGTTTTATTACTATTTTATTATAATTGAAGGAAAAGGGTAAAACGGTAATTTTACCTCTTATTATGGAATTTTATAAATTAAATTAGAAAATATGAAAGTAAATTCAGAAATATAAATTATATGAATTTTATGGTATTTTTATTTTAAATAAATAGAAATGGAATTAAAAACATTTTGGAGGGAAATGAATAAAATAATATATTTTGAATTTTTGAAATTTTGAACGTGATAATCGATTATTGGATCCTGGTAATCGATTATCACGATAGTCTGAGAGTTGCGTCATAGCGGTTTGGGGAAAATCCTCGAACCCTAATGCGTTTTCCTTCTTCAAATCAATGCCCAGACATCCTTACTTCATAAAGAAGCAATTGGGTGCCTATAAATACCATGTAGAGTGGAGCTTGAGCTCCATTTCATTCTCAAAACCCAAAATCGTTTCTAAATCTCTGTGTTCTGGTGCTTTCTTTCTCACGTCCGTTCTTCTTCCTCAAACTACCATTTTGCTTGAAACCTAAACACAAATTGAGTTATATTTCTCCACTTGAAATAGAACCAAGAACCATTGCATCTGAGTTCCTGTAGTTCGAGTACCAACCCTGCAATGTTGAACCTGCGAAGTCGAAATAGAGCAAAACTGATTCGTTTGCTCATCTAACTTGAAACGGTTTGGTAAGTATATTGAATCATATGATCCCAAATTTGTTTCTAATCAAAGCACGTACTTCCTAGTTGCTAAACGAATTGTTCCCTTGTGTTTTCATGACCTATGGTTGCTGATATCCTCCGCCAAAGTCAGCATGTTGCACCAATTTTCCAGAATCTCAGTATTTGAGGATTCGGGCCTTTTCATTCACAACCAACCCTTTTATTAGCTTCTTCTAGGTAAGGGAGAAGTTATCTAATCACTAGAATGGGTGTTAATAAGCTATAAATATAGGAACTGTAACATCCCTGATTTTAGTCCCGAGTTAAATTAGGAAAAACTAAGTTAGAATTTTTGAGGAAAACAATAGGAAACCATGGGTAGGAGTTAAGAGTAATGTCTTAGAGTTAGAATTTGTCAAAATATGAGTTTTGGGCAAGGTAATCGATTACCTTGAGGATGGTAATCGATTACCAGCTCTTTGGTAAAACCACTCTGGTTGCTGCAGCAATAATAATCGATTACTCTGGTAGAGTAATCGATTACTGTAACACCCCAATTTGGAAATAGAATTTTCCCTAAAAATTTGCGCCATTTTTTTTATATAAACATTACAAGCGATCAGAATTTGGAGAAGAGGTTTTCATGTCAACTTTATTTCCAAAAATATTTTTCAACTTAGTTTTCGAAAAGGTTACATAACTAACTTAGTTTCTAAAAATGTTTTCTCAACTTAACTTCTATCAGTAACTTTGATTCATAAAAAGGTTTTCCTTCGTCTTTCAAACTCCATTCTATTTTCCAAAGTGAAGTGCCACGATACATTTCCATTCCAGAACTCAATATTTAAAAATGCGGAATAAAATCATCATTATATTAATTCCAAAATAAACATCATAGAAATTGTTTAGGCTTAACAGCCATTATCCCAAAATACCAAATAGCGAAATGATAAAAACTTCCATTGGGGTTACATAATGATAATCAAAGGGTCCGTTATCCAAGACTCAAAACAAAAGATCACTACTACTAAGAGCTAAGCTACTCGTCATCTTGCGTATCCTCATCAGGGTCTTCCTCTGGGTCTTCTTCCTCTTCTGGGTCCTCTTCCTCACTGATGTTCTGATCAGCGGGCGGAGCATTATGAAAAGCCCAAGGTCCACCCGGCATCAGATCCCTCAAGATGAAACGCACTTGTACACGATCGGTAGCCACTTCACGTAGAGCGTGATCTCGATCAGTAAAAATGAGTCTTGATGGTCCCTCCCAGATCCAACCATTGGCGGTCCTATGCCATTGTCCCCCCATTAAAGGATACATTTCCAGCTGAATCACTTGGTTCGCCATCTAATTTATTTACCATATACAGAGACAAGAACATACAGAAAAATATAGAGAGTTAGCTACCAGACGGGCAAAGCGTCAACGACATGGGCTTAATCCATGGGTCGCATTAGAACTAACACAAGCATAATATCCTTATTTCTTTATCACATTATTCTTATAATCCTTGTCTCTTACATCTTTATCATGATTATCATTACTCAAGAATTTCATCTATAATTTTCCACAAGTCTTTCACTATTATCAAATTATTAGGGAAGGAAGCTATCGAGTTAAAGGCAAATTAGCACACACACTACATCTCCTCCTTCAATATCCAACCTCGTCCTAGTTCGGAAAGCAGATGGGATGCATAGGAGTCCTAACCATGCTGACATCGAAGCCAAAGGGTACGTACCAGCTGAAACCACGCCAGTTGGCTAGCAAAATAAAACCAAGTATCAATTCATAAGTTCATAAAAACGATGGCTTCTAGTCCCATTCGGATTCCCTCTCCACCATCTAGGATTTGCTCAAGGGGGCGACAGCTCTATCCCTAGTTCGCGTTGTAGTCCTTGCTACGACCAATGACCAGTAGGTGCCCTTGATCATTGTAGCATCGTCCCACCTAGGGAAGTGCTCTTAGGCTTCTTGACGAATCACCGTCATTGCCCTCCCCTATCGCAATCGCCACTCGAAAGGATGCCTGACCTCCAAGTATATGGTATATTTCCTCTCCACTACTCCACTCTCAACGTAGCCAGAAGGGATTGGGTCCTAAAGTCTTTTAAGTCTTTTTAGTTCTTTAGAATCTTTTCTTAATCCTAAGTTTGGTCGACCCATTCTAAGCCGCACTTCTAACGAGCCTCGACCTCTAAGGGACCACAACAAAACTTCATCATCGTACAGTGGGATCCACAAGACGTAATCACAGCACACTCATTCACGTGATTTGTCACTCAAAGGGGAATATTTACAAAGTCATTGTGCCACGATGCACCATCACTGTACATAAGCATCATTTTCGCATATTTTCAAGACTTAATCATTTCGTATTTCTTTCAAGCGTATCACAACTTGCTCATAGGATCCTTCCACATTCCCATAATTATCATTTCTCATCAACTCCAACATTTCTCGATTATACGATTCTTTTAAAACATTTACAACATATCCATCATCATTCTCAGAATCATTTAACAACATTTCTTATATACTCATACAAGCATAATATAATATAATCACAAATACATCAAATAATAAAGTAGAGTTACTGTCTCAACGAAAGACGACTAAACATCCTACACTCAATTGTCGTCTCGTATCTTGACACGTAACCCGGATTCCGACTTTTGAGATGGTCGAAATCGTTCTAATGATTACCATGGTGCCATTATGTCTAAAGGTTGCTACTCTCTCACCTTGATGCGAAGGATTAACGTGGGCTTGACTTTCGGTCTCGCTATTCGTCCCCAATTGCAAACCTTTTAAATCAATCATTTTTACAAAATAACTTTTATAAATATTCACACCAACTTAAAAGTAATTAACCAAATATAACCTTTGAAAACATTAATTTCTCAAAGTCCTTGAAATTTTGGAATCATGTAAATACTTAGAAAATAACTCATTTCTAAAAACCTTTTAAAAACCTTTAAAATCAAATATCAAATCAATATTTCTTTTTCATGAACATCCTTCAATCATTCTTCACATTTTCATACAAGTACAAACAACATTTCCTTCAAACACATATACAACCTTACTTATATGAATTCTAAAATTACTTTTAAAATCCACTTTTAATCCTAAACACTTATACTACAAGATTAGCATGAAATTTACATATTTAATCATTCAAGAACAATATCACACATTCAATAATAAATTTAGGGTTTTCTTAACCTCAGCCCTAAGGGCTGAGGATAAGAACCCATAAGGGGATAAATTTTATTGAAAAAATAAATATAAAGTCTTTGATTCTTTCAAAATAACACTTCCCAATGAAACTTATCCCCTTTTAGGTTCTTATCCTCAGCCCTTAGGGCTGAGGTTAAGAAGACCCATAAATTTATTACAATAAAAAAAATTAGAACTTTAGCTATTTCTTTACCATAGAAGAATTTAGAGTTTTTATTCAATAATAGAAACAAAAGATTAATAAATTAAAAAGAGATTAAATGTGTAAGTGATTTTGGGTTACCTCTACTCCTTAAGCTAAAAGAAAAACTTCAAGTGACAAAGCAATTCCTCCCTTCTTCCTATAACCAAACTCGTCCCTCTCTTTCTATTTTCTCTTAGGATTTTTCTTTTCTTTTTGTCAAACTATAAAGAATTTGTGTGTGTGAAAAAAAAATGAGGGGTAAGAGGTCTTATTTATAGGTGAAAAAAATGCAGCATATTCCCTCCAAATCCTCTAGGAAATTCGGCCCCCCTTAGTCATAGGTGAATCATCATCTTAATGCTTTACTTGGAACCAAGACTAGTAATTAATAGGATTTTGCCAAAAACCATGTGTTAATAACTTAGGACCAATTTTCATAAATTCTCCTCTTTCCTCTCTTATTTCTGGACGGTGGGGAGAAGAAAAAAGAAAAGAAATTTTTCTCATTGGTTCATTTGAATTTTGCCTCCCAAATTAACCAATCCTATTAAACTCTTATTTTAATCAAATAAGAAAATAATTAGGAAAATACTTAGATATGGACGGTGCAGCCATCCAGCATCAATATAAATATTTTAATATACCAAATAAAATATTTTATAGTCCAATTAATTATTTTATGCTCCAAAATAATTTTTCTTAGTTAAAAACACAAAAATTCGTTTTTCTATCTACTGTACAGTACTTTTTCGTAAATGTCAAAATAATAATTTTTTTTACATATTAAAATACTACATTTCGATACGATCATTTACATATAAAATTCGTATTTTTCGGACTTACGGTTAAAAAGATATGAATTTTTGAAGTTATAGCTCTATAACCCAAAAATTCACTTTTCTGTCAAAACCTTAGTTAAAATTATTTCAATACAATTTTAAAAATATTTATTAAATATCCAGAAATAAAATCTCACTGAAAATAATTTTTCTAATTTATTACACAAAATTATAATTATTATACATATATATATATATATTACCGATGTATATATATATATACTAAAAATCAACCAAAGACAATTATTATTAAATTATTCTTAAAATAAATGTGACTTAAATAAAATAAAATATTAAAATAAATTGGGAAAAATTGCGAGTCTCACAATTACTTTGTAAAGTAATTGATTACTTGGGGATAAGTAATCGATTATTAATGCTTTGGAAAATATATGATGCAGCAAGAGTAATCGATTAATTGAGGGGAGTAATCGATTATTTTGGAAAAGTAATCGATTACTTTGGGCAAGTAATCGATTACTTCAGGTCTGATGCAGCAAAAAATAAAGTAAGGGCAGAAACATATTTTTCACCCCCTTTCTCCTTATCCAAAAAACTCGATCCTCCGTCTTATCTTCTTCTTCTCCACGCCCCTTTCTCCCTCTCCTCACCCCAAATCACCTCCCACCACCACCAAACACCCCAAAGCTCATCTCCAACCTTCTCCCATGGCTAGCTACTTCCTCCTTCATATTTTCTTCTTCTCTTCCTTGTCCATGGTGCTTATCTTTCTCTCTCACCTCCATGGCTCTTTCTCTCTCCTTCACCCAATCTCCATCAACAACCACCATGCACCCACAAAACCAACTTCAATCCTTCACCCATGAGTATCTATTTCCTTACCCATGAATAATTCCTCATCTCCTTCCTATGGTATCTCTCTCTCCCTTTTATAAGCTCTTTCTCTCTCCTCAAACCCTAGAATCGATTGGAGATCGGACCGAAGAGTTGGAAATCAAGTAGATCGGAGGTAGATTCTTGGTCCTTAGAGCTTCATTTGAGCCTCCTCTCTCTCCAAGGTAAGGGGAGTCTCTTTTACACACTTTGAGTTAGGGATAGTTAGGGTTTATAATAGAATTTGGGACTAATGGTTGAATTGGGTTGTGGGTAACAAATTAGTGTTGGTTTAGAGTTTGATTAGGAGTAATTAGCATATTATGGGTTGATTTTATATTATTTGAAATATTTATTTTGAATCCTTTTTGTATGTCATTAAAGTAGGAGGTGAAGAACCCTAGGGAGCTGACTTATTTTATTGCACTCTGAGACATACCCGAGTATGTCAACTGACTGGTTTGACTATCTGTTGATTGTTGATCATGTCTCCCCGTATAAGCTTAATGAATTTCTGGAACGAATTATGCTAATAATTTGATAAATGTATGTAATTGTTACTAAATGCTAAATGAGTATGATTATCAAGTATTCACATTTGTGATTAAATGCTAAGTGTGGATGTTTGCAATTTATTGTGCGATAAGTGTTTAAATAGGAATGTGTGATATTTATATTTGATTGCTGGATATTAGTTTGTGAAAATAGCTAAATATTAACAAGAGATGCTATATGAATGCTTGAGACGTCAAGTGTGTGTTTTTGTAATTATTTTGGGTGCCACGAATGTTTAATTATGATTGTATGTATTTTGGGTGAATGTTGGAATCTTGGATTGATTGATAAATGGGACCTTCTGCAGTGGAATTGATCTTTGGATACACTGACACACTAGGTGCCCTGTTAGGTGTTCCAAATGACCTGTTAGGGCAAAATGACCTGTCAGGCAAAATGACCCATTTGTAGTAGTGCTACTTCCTATAGCCAAACTCGTCCCTCTCTCTCTATTTTCTCTTAGGATTTTTCTTTTCTTTTTGTCAAACTATCAAGAATTTGTGTGTGTGAAAAAAAATGAGGGGTAAGAGGTCTTATTTATAGGTGAAAAAAATGCAGCATATTCCCTCCAAATCCTCTAGGAAATTCAGCCCCACTTAGTCATAGGTGAGTCATCATCTTAATGTTTTACTTGGAACCAAGACTAGTAATTAATAGGATTTTGCCAAAAACCATGTGTTAATAACTTAGGACCAATTTTCAGAAATTCTCCTCTTTCCTCTCTTATTTCTGGACGGTGGGGAGAAGAAAAAAGAAAAGAAATTTTTCTTATTGGTTCATTTGAATTTTGCCTCCCAAATTAACCAATCTTATTAAACTCTTATTTTAATCAAATAAGAAAATAATTAGGAAAATACTTAGATATGGATGGTGCAGCCATCCAACATCAATATAAATATTTTAATATACCAAATAAAATATTTTATAGTCCAATTAATTATTTTATGCTCCAAAATAATTTTTCTTAGTTAAAAACACAAAAATTCGTTTTTCTACCTACCGTACAGTTTTCGTAAATGTCAAAATAACAATTTTATTTTTCATATTAAAATACTACATTTCGATACTATCGTTTTCGTATAAAATTTATATTTTTCGGACTTACGACTAAAAAGATATGAATTTTTGAAGTTATAGCTCTATAACCCAAAAATTCACTTTTCTGTCAAAACCTTAGTTAAAATTATTTCAATACAATTTTAAAAATATTTATTAAATATCCAGAAATAAAATCTCACACTGAAAATAATTTTTCTAATTTATTACACAAAATTATAATTATTATACATATATATATATATATATTACCGCTGTATATATATATACTAAAAATCAACCAAAGACAATTATTATTAAATTATTCTTAAAATAAATGTGACTTAAATAAAATAAAATATTAAAATAAATTGGGAAAAATTGCGGGTCTCACAATCCTCCCCAACTTAGAAATTTCTCGTCCCCGAGAAATATGCACCTGATTCAAACAAGTGAGGGTACGATTCCCTCATGCTACTTTCGTGTTCCCAAGTAGCATCTTCCCCATGATCTTGACTCCAAATTACTTTGACCAACGGAATCTCTTTTCCTCTCAACGTCTTAATACTGCGGCCATCGATCCGCAGAGACAACGTTTCATACGTAAGATTATCCTTGAGTTGTATCGAGTCAGGCTTAACAATGTGGGTTGGGTCACTAATATACTTTCTTAGCTGAGACACGTGAAAGACATTGTGTAGGTTTGAAAACATAGGGGGTAAGGCTATCTGGTATGCTACAGGTCCTACACGTTTTTGGATTGGATATGGTCCTATAAATCTAGGGGTTAGTTTTCTGGTCTTGAGCACTCTGCCAATGTTGGTAGTAGGTACTACCCGCATGAATACATGATCACCTTCCTTGAACTCCAACGGATTTCTCCTCTTGTCATGATAGCTCTTCTTCCTACTTTGCGCGGTTCTCATCTTTTCTTGAATTACTTTGATCTTGTCTGTCGTTTGTTGCACCACCTCCGGTCCTAACTGTAATTGCCCTCCGGTCTCGAACCAGCACAACGGAGTTCTAAACTTCCTTCCATACAGTGCTTCATAAGGTGCCATTCCTATGCTTGAATGGAAACTATTGTTGTAGGTGAATTCAATCAATGGCAAGAAAGAATCCCAGCTTCCAGCTTCCAGCTTCTTCCAGTACACAGGCTCTTAGTAGATCCTCCAAAGTCTGAATTGTTCGTTCTGACTGACCATCCGTTTGGGGATGATATGCAGAACTCATACTTAGGCTTGTCCCCATTGCAGCTTGTAAACTTTCCCAAAACTTTGAAGCAAAACGCGGATCTCTATCTGATACTATATTCGAGGGTACTCCATGTAGTCTCACCACTTCCTTGATGTACAACTCGGCCAGCTTCTCCAAGGGATACCTCATGTTGATCGGAATAAAACGTGCTATCTTGGTAAGACGATCCACTACTACCCAAATAGCATCATACCCTCTCTGAGTTCTTGGAAAACCAGACACGAAGTCCATGGATATACTATCCCACTTCCAAACAGGTACAGGTAACAGTTGCAATTCTCCTCCAGGATTTTTGTGTTCGATCTTGGCTTTTTGACATGTTAGGCATCTTGACACATATTCTGCTATTTCTCGTTTCATTCCTGACCACCAGAAAATCTTCTTTAAATCTTGGCACATTTTTGTCGCTCCGGGATGAAAACTTAACTTGCTCTTATGTGCTTCTTCCAAAATCATTTCCTTAACTTCTTGGTTGTTCGGCACACAAACTCTTTCCTTGAATCGTAGAATTCCGTCTGTTCCTAACTGAAATTCCACTTCCTTTCCTTTATCTGACAGTTCCTTCTTTTCTTGTAATTCCGGATCTGCTGATTGTAACGCCTTCACTTGCTCCATGAATTCATTGTTCACTTTCAAAGTTCCCAGTATCATACTCCTTGGGTTAAACTCCACGGCCATATTCAGATCTCTAAACTTCTCAATTAGTTCCAACTCCTTTATCATTAGAGTAGACACATGCAGGGATTTCCTACTTAGCGCATCAGCTACAACGTTTGCCTTTCCAGGATGATACTGCACTTCAAAATCATAGTCCTTTAGGAACTCCATCCACCTTCTTTGCCTCATATTCAGCTCCTTCTGCTCGAATAGATACTTCAAGCTCTTGTGATCGCTGAACACCTCTATCCTCACTCCATACAAATAATGCCTCCAAATCTTCAGTGCAAACACTACGGCTGCCAGCTCAAGGTCGTGAGTAGGATAATTCTGTTCGTGAATCTACAGCTGTCTTGAAGCGTATGCCACCACTTGGCCATCTTGCATTAGCACACATCCTAATCCTTGCTTCGACGCATCACAGTATACACATAAAGTCTTTGTCGGATCGGGTAAAATCAATATCGGTGCAGATGTTAACCTCCTCTTTAGCTCTTGAAAGCACTCCTCGCACTTCTCCGTCCAAACAAACGCTTGTCCTTTTCTAGTTAACTTGGTCAATGGTAGTGACAATCGAGAGAATCCTTCGATGAACCTACGGTAATAACCAGCAAGTCCAAGGAAACTCCGGATTTCCGTCACCGTCGTTGGTGCTTTCCACTCCAACACCGCCTCCACCTTTGCAGGGTCTACCGCAATCCCATTCTTTGTTATCACATGTCCTAGAAAATTTACTGACTCCGGCCAAAAGTCGCACTTTGACAACTTTGTGAACAGCTTCTTTTCCTTTAATACGCCTAACACCTTTGCTAAATGCTCTGTGTGCTCCTCTTTACTCCATGAATAGATTAAAATATCGTCGATAAACACAACGACAAAAGAATCTAAAAACGGGTGAAAGATCCGATTCATGTAATCCATGAATATTGCGGGTGCATTAGTTACTCCAAAAGGCATAACCAGATACTCATAGTGCCCATATCTCGTTCTGAAGGCTGTCTTCTAAATATCTTCTTCTTTCACTCTGATCTGATGGTAGCCTGATCTCAAGTCGATCTTTGAAAATACAGTTGCTCCTCTTAAATGGTCCATCAAATCGTCAATCCTTGGTAACGGGTACCTATTCTTGATAGTCACTTTGTTCAATTGACGGTAGTCGGTGCATAATCTCATACTTCCATCCTTCTTTTTGACGAACAAAACAGGGGCTCCCCACGGTGAAACGCTTGGTCGAATAAATTGCTTCTCCAATAGTTCCTCCAATTGCTTCTTTAACTCCACCAACTCCATCGGGGCCATACGATAAGGTGCTTTTGAAATTGGTGCCGTTCCAGGAATCAAGTCGATTCCGAACTCCACTTCTCGCACAGGGGGCAATCCAGGGATTTCCTCGGGAAAAACTTCAGGAAAGTTCTTGACAACAGGTAGCTCCTCCAGCTTTCTTTCCTCCTTGACGTCCAAAGAAGCGGTAAACATGTATATCATGGCTCCATCTTTCCATGAAGCTTTGATTTGATTGGCAGTTACGTGCTCGGGTTCTACGGTTGAGGTACACTAGGTTTTAATTTATCGAAAATAAGAGTCTTTTCGGCACAATTTAAGAGAACATGATTAGCAGTTAACCAATCCATGCCTAAAATTATGTCGAGTTGGGTAAGGGGTAAGACAATTAAGTCCACTAAGTACTCTCTACTTTCTATTACTACAGGGCATTTTGGAACACAAGTCGATACCATGACTGGTTCATTGGTAGGGGTAAACACAACTAGATCGAAGGGCATAGTATTTACTAGCAAATTTAATCTCTCAACCACATTACGAGCAATAAACGAATGCGTAGCACCCGAATCATACAACACATTCAAGGGTATCTTACGAATGAAACACCTACCTTGGATCAGATTAGCGTTGTTAGCGGCTTCTGCTCCACTCATTGAGAAAACTCTTCCTTGACCACGGGGTCTAGCCACATTCACAGCATTGACTTCTCGCTTGGGTTCAGGGCAATTCCTTGATATGTGTCCAGGTCGGTTGCAATTGAAGCAGTTGGGATTTTTCCATGGGCAATTTGGTCCAAAGTGATTCTTCTTACACTTGTTGCAGAATGGAGGTGCACTTGCTTGTCCTCCAGTAGCATTCCCATTGTTACGAGATCCACCAGCATTTCCATTGTTTCCTCGATTTCCACCACTGATATTGTTGTTGTTTCCTCTGAACTGGTTGTTGCGATTGTTGTTGTTTCGGTTGTTGCCACAATTCTGGTTGTTGTGATTGTTATTCCGGGGATGATTCCTGTGGTTGAAACTACCATGAAACCTTGACCGATTGTCCCTTTGTCCACTCCCTTGTCCATAAGGACCTTGATGTCTTACTCCACTGTTCGGGTTTCCATGTCCTGGAGAGTGTCTCATTAGACCACCACTTGAAACTTGTACAGCTAGCTTTCCAGTAGAGTTCCTTGATTTCAGGCCGCTTTCCACAATACTTCCTTTGTTCACCAGAGTTGTGAACACAGCAATCTCCATGGGAGCCAAAGCTTGCTTAATCTCCAGCTTCAGTCCATCCAAAAATTTTGCACACTTAGATCTCTCATTCGCAGCTTCTCCATAGTAAGGCATGAACTTTGCTAGACTCTCAAATCTTGCAGCATACTCCCCCACAGTCATGTTACCTTGTTCCAATCGCAGGAACTCCAACTCCTTAGCTGTCTTCAGATGTTCCAGAAAATATTTCACCAAAAGTCTGTCCTTGAACTGATTCCAAGTCAGCGCTTCAAGTCCTCCTCCTAATGCTTGTTTCTCATTGCGCCACCAATCGGCCGCTTCTCCTACCATATTGTATCCAGCATAGGCGATCTTTTGCTCATCGGTGCACTGCACCATTCCTCCAAAAATCCTTTCCAAACTTGCTACCCATACTTCTGCTTCTTCCGATGCGTGACCTCCAGCAAATTCCTTTGGATTCCTACGGCAAAACTCGTCGAGTCCTCTGATTCCTTGTCCACCTGCATTCTGATTTTGCTGAAGTTGTTGGTTCATGAGGTTCATGTTGTCCCTTACTCCTGCTAAAACCGCAACTGTTTGAGCCAAAATAGCAGCTTGTTGTTGGGCGTTCACTTGTTCCTCTTGCCGACGAGCCATTTTGATTCTGCTATACACGTGGGATTGAAGTCTTAGATCAAGCAAAGGGTTGCACAAGGTAAGCATATTAGGCTATGCTCGAGCCGAAAGGGTAACTATACTATAACTACCAAACAGAGTCACACAATGAAAGCATATAAGGTTATGCTTAAGGCCACTAAGGATAACCATCGCTCTGATACCACTAAATGTAACACCCCAATTTGGAAATAGAATTTTCCCTAAAAATTTGCGCCATTTTTTTTATATAAACATTACAAGCGATCAGAATTTGGAGAAGAGGTTTTCGTGTCAACTTTATTTCCAAAAATATTTTTCAACTTAGTTTTCGAAAAGGTTACATAACTAACTTAGTTTCTAAAAATGTTTTCTCTGAGGAAACCGCAATTGGTGGTTGGAGAGACAAAGGAACCCTAGGAATACACCTAGAAGGGGGGTTGAATAGGTGTACAAGATACCTTGAAAGATTTTCGAACGAAACAAATCGAAACAATTAAAACAAAATATTTTTCCAAAAACTCTCAGGTTTACTCGAGTAGATTTCAGAGTACTCGAGTAGTACTCGATTAAAGACTCGTTTACTCGAGTATATCTGACAGAAACCAGAAAAATCAAGTTTTCATTCGCATACGAAAATCAATCAATTCACACGAAAGATCAGAGATTCAGCAGAGATGATTAACACCTATATTCTTATTGATTAACCTAGTTATGAAAATGATTTTCCCTTTATCAATTTGAGCAATTAAAGATTCAATTCAATCAATTATGAAAATCAATCTTTCTAGGTTTTCAACCAAGAACGCAATCAAATGACTTGAATATAAAGAATAAGAGTTTAGAGATACGACACAGCGATTTATCCTGGTTCACTTTCACCCGCTTGAAAGCTACATCCAGTCCCCTCTTCAACCAAGAGAGATTCTTCACTATGAGGAATTAGAGTTCTCAAATTACAAGTGATTGCCTCACAAGACTTCCTTCTTGCTAGCCTACAAGAGATAACCGACACCCTTGCCTTGTAATCCTATTGATCTTCTCTCTAATCTAACCTCTACCCCTTGTTGATAATCGACACAAAAAGTCTTCAATTGCTTGATGATAATCTACACATCAAGGCTTCTCCTTGCTTGATTCACAACCAAGACTTCTTCTTCTTCGATGAACGTTGCTTGATGATAATCGACACACCAAGACTTCTTGTTTGTTGTAGTGGCTTGCCTTATTGCAAAGATTACAACTCAATGAATACACATAACAATCCTAATGAATCTCAATCAATAGCTATGACAAATCACACAAGAGATTCAAAGGTTCTTGATCAAATAATATGAAAATAGAAAAGCTTTGATCTTTGAAATTGAGAGAGAATAGAATGGCTTGATTCTTGTAAAATTGAATATGAAAGTGATCTATATCAATCACAAAGGTTAGGAAAAGGTTTATATAGAATACCCAAAAGTTATGGCACTCGAAAACTGATTTTGAGAAGTGAAAATCATATTTTAAAAATCAGTTCAGCAGTGTTTACTCGAGTAAATTGCAGCATACTCGAGTACCACTCGATTAAATCTTGATTTACTCGAGTAGATTGATACTGCACTTGTTTAAAACTTGTTTTCTCAAAATCCAACCTTTCCTTTAAAACCTTTAAGCCACCTATTGATTCTAGGTTAAGTGAAAACACAAATTATGATTAAATCATGACTTATGAAAGAGATTCACTACCCTCTAAACAAACTACCCAAATGAAAACCTATGAAGCTTGAGAGGCAAAAGATAAAACAAAAACAATTACACTCAAACTTAAGTCTTCATGAGCTTGTTCTCTCTTCTTCACTTGATGTTTGTTGTTGCTTGTTGAACTTGAACTTGATCATCACATGATAGCTTGTTCAAAACACTTTGTCATTATCAAAACATTCATCATGGAACTTACATTCTCAACTTAACTTCTATCAATAACTTTGATTCATAAAAAGGTTTTCCTTCGTCTTTCAAACTCCATTCTATTTTCCAAAATGAAGTGCCACGATACATTTCCATTCCAGAACTCAATATTTAAAAATGCGGAATAAAATCATCATTATATTAATTCCAAAATAAACATCATAGAAATTGTTTAGGCTTAACAGCCATTATCCCAAAATACCAAATAGCGAAATGATAAAAACTTCCATTGGGGTTACATAATGATAATCAAAGGGTCCGTTATCCAAGACTCAAAACAAAAGATCACTACTACTAAGAGCTAATCTACTCGTCATCGTGCGCATCCTCATCAGGGTCTTCATCTGGGTCTTCTTCCTCTTATGGGTCCTCTTCCTCTTCTGGGTCCTCTTCCTCACCGATGTTCTGATCAGCGGGCGGAGCATTATGAAAAGCCCAAGGTCCACCCGGCATCAGATCCCTCAAGATGAAACGCACTTGTACACGGTCGGTAGCCACTCCACGTAGAGCGTGATCTTGATCAGTAAAAATGAGTCTTGATGGTCCCTCCCAGATCCAACCATTGGCGGTCCTATGCCATTGTCCCCCCATTAAAGGAGACATTTCCAGCTGAATCACTTGGTCCGCCATCTAATTTATTTACCATAAACAGAGACAAGAACATACAGAAAAATATAGAGAGTTAGCTACCAGACCGGCAAAGCGTCGACGGCATGGGCTTAATCCATGGGTCGCATTAGAATTAACACAAGCATAATATCCTTATTTCTTTATCACATTATTCTTATAATCCTTGTCTCTTACATCTTTATCATGATTATCATTACTCAAGAATTCCATCTATAATTTTCCACAAGTCTTTCACTATTATCAAATTATTAGGGAAGGAAGCTATCGGGTTAAAGGCAAATTAGCACACACGCTACATCTCCTCCTTCAATATCCAACCTCGTCCTAGTTCGGAAAGCAGATGGGATGCACAGGAGTGCTAACCATGCTGACATCGAAGCCAAAGGGTACGTACCAGCTGAAACCACGCCAGTTGGGCAGCAAAATAAAATCAAGTATCAATTCATAAGTTCATAAAAACGATGGCTTCTAGTCCCATTCGGATTCCCTCTCCACCATCTAGGATTTGCTCAAGGGGGCGACAGCTCTATCCCTAGTTCGCGTTGTAGTCCTTGCTACGACTAATGACCAGCAGGTGCCCTTGATCATTGTAGCATCGTCCCACCTAGGGAAGTGCACTTAGGCTTCTTGACGAATCACCGTCATTGCCCTCCCCTATCGCAATCGCCACTCGAAGGGATGCCTGACCTCCAAGTATATGGTATCTTTCCTCTCCACTACTCCACTCTCAACGTAGCCAGAAGGGATTGGGTCCTAAAGTCTTTAAGTCTTTTTAGTTATTTAGAATCTTTTCTTAATCCTAAGTTTGGTCGACCCATTCTAAGCCGCACTTCTAAAGGGCCTCGACCTCTAAGGGACCACAGCAAAACTTCATCATCGTACAGTGGGATCCACAAGACGTAATCATGGCACACTCATTCACGTGATTAGTCACTCAAAGGGGAATATTTACAAAGTCATTGTGCCACGATGCACCATCACTGTACATAAGCATCATTTTCGCATATTTTCAAGACTTAATCATTTCGTATTTCTTTCAAGCGTATCACAACTTGCTCATAGGATCCTTCCACATTCCCATAATTATCATTTCTCATCAACTCCAACATTTCTCGATTATACGATTCTTTTAAAACATTTACAACATATCCATCATCATTCTCAGAATCATTTAATAACATTTCTTATATACTCATACAAGCATAATATAATATAATCACAAATACATCAAATAATAAAATAGAGTTACTGTCTCGACGAAAGACGACTAAACATCCTACACTCAATTGTCGTCTCGTATCTTGACACGTAACCCGGATTCCGACTTTTGAGATGGTCGAAATCGTTCTAATGATTACCATGGTGCCATTATGTCTAAAGGTTGCTACTCTCTCACCTTGATGCGAAGGATTAACGTGGGCTTGACTTTCGGTCTCGCTATTCGTCCCCAATTGCAAACCTTTTAAATCAATCATTTTTACAAAATAACTTTTATAAATATTCACACCAACTTAAAAGTAATTAACCAAATATAACCTTTGAAAACATTAATTTCTCAAAGTCCTTTAAATTTTGGAATCATGTAAATACTTAGAAAATAACTCATTTCTAAAAACCTTTTAAAAACCTTTAAAATCAAATATCAAATCAATATTTCTTTTTCAAGAACATCCTTCAATCATTCTTCACATTTTCATACAAGTACAAACAATATTTCCTTCAAACACATATACAACCTTACTTATATGATTTCTAAAATTACTTTTAAAATCCACTTTTAATCCTAAACACTTATACTACAAGATTAGCATGAAATTTACATATTTAATCATTCAAGAACAATATCACACATTCAATAATAAATTTATTACAATAAAAAAAAATTAGAACTTTAGTTATTTCTTTACCATAGAAGAATTTAGAGTTTTTATTCAATAATAGAAACAAAAGATTAATAAATTAAAAAGAGATTAAATGTGTAAGTGATTTTGGGTTACCTCTACTCCTTAAGCTAAAAGAAAAACATCAAGTGACAAAGCAATTCCTCCCTTCTTCCTATAGCCAAACTCGTCCCTCTTTCTCTATTTTCTCTTAGGATTTTTCTTTTCTTTTTGTCAAACTATCAAGAATTTGTGTGTGTGAAAAAATGAGGGGTAAGAGGTCTTATTTATTTGTGTGTGTGAAAAATAGCATATTCCCTCCAAATCCTCTAGGAAATTCGGCCCCCCTTAGTCATAGGTGAGTCGTCATCTTAATGCTTTACTTGGAACCAAGACTAGTAATTAATAGGATTTTGCCAAAAACCATGTGTTAATAACTTAGGACCAATTTTCAGAAATTCTCCTCTTTCCTCTCTTATTTCTGGAGGTGGGGAGAATAAAAAAGAAAAGAAATTTTTCTCATTGGTTCATTTGAATTTTGCCTCCCAAATTAACCAATCCTATTAAAATCTTATTTTAATCAAATAAGAAACTAATTAGGAAAATACTTAGATATGGACGGTGCAGCCATCCAGCATCAATATAAATATTTTAATATACCAAATAAAATATTTTATAGTCCAATTAATTATTTTATGCTCCAAAATAATTTTTCTTAGTTAAAAATACAAAAATTCGTTTTTCTACCTACTGTACAGTACTTTTTCGTAAATGTAAAAATAACAATTTTATTTTTACATATTAAAATACTACATTTTGATACGACCGTTTTCGTATAAAATTCGTATTTTTCGGACTTACGGTTAAAAAGATATGAATTTTTGAAGTTATAGCTCTATAACCCAAAAATTCACTTTTCTGTCAAAACCTTAGTTAAAATTATTTCAATACAATTTTAAAAATATTTATTAAATATCCAGAAATAAAATCTCACACTGAAAATAATTTTCTAATTTATTACACAAAATTATAATTATTATACATATATATATATTACCGTTGTATATATATATATATATACTAAAAATCAACCAAAGACAATTATTCTTAAAATAAATGTGACTTAAATAAAATAAAATATTAAAATAAATTGGGAAAAATTGCGGGTCTCACAATTACTTTGTAAAGTAATTGATTACTTGGGGATAAGTAATCGATTATTAATGCTCTGGAAAATATATGATGCAGCAAGAGTAATCGATTAATTGAGGGGAGTAATCGATTATTTTGGAAAAGTAATCGATTACTTTGGGCAAGTAATCGATTACTTCAGGTCTGATGCAGAAAAAAATAAAGTAAGGGCAGAAACGTATTTTTCACCCCCTTTCTCCTTATCCAAAAAACTCGATCCTCCGTCTTATCTTCTTCTTCTCCACGCCCCTTTCTCCCTCTCCTCACCCCAAATCACCTCCCACCACCACCAAACACCCCAAAGCTCATCTCCAACCTCCTCCCATGGCTAGCTACTTCCTCCTTCATATTTTCTTCTTCTCTTCCTTGTCCATGGAGCTTATCTTTCTCTCTCACCTCCATGGCTCTTTCTCTCTCCTTCACCCAATCTCCATCAACAACCACCATGCACCCACAAAACCAACTTCAATCCTTCACCCATGAGTATCTATTTCCTTCCCCATGAATAATTCCTCATCTCCTTCCTATGGTAACTCTCTCTCCCTTTTATAAGCTCTTTATCTCTCCTCAAACCCTAGAATCGATTGGAGATCGGACCGAAGAGTTGGAAATCAAGTAGATCGGAGGTAGATTCTTGTTCCTTGGAGCTTCATTTGAGCCTCCTCTCTCTCCAAGGTAAGGGGAGTCTCTTTTCCACACTTTGAGTTAGGGATAGTTAGGGTTTATAATAGAATTTGGGACTAATGGTTGAATTGGGTTGTGGGTAACAAATTAGTGTTGGTTTAGAGTTTGATTAGGAGTAATTAGCATATTATGGGTTGATTTTATATTATTTAAAATATTTATTTTGAATCCTTTTTGTATGTCATTAAAGTAGGAGGTGGAGAACCCTAGGGAGCTGACTAATTTTATTGCACTCTGAGACATACCTGAGTATGTCGACTGACTGGTTTGACTATCTGTTGATTGTTGATCATGTCTCCCTGTATAAGCTTAATGAATTTCTGGAACAAATTATGCTAATAATTTGATAAATGTATGTAATTGTAACTAAATGCTAAATGAGTATGATTATCAAGTATTCACATTTGTGATTAAATGCTAAGTGTGGATGTTTGCAATTTATTGTGCGATAAGTGTTTAAATAGGAATGCTTGATATTTATATTTGATTGCTGGACATTAGTTTGTGAAAATAGCTAAATATTAACAAGAGATGCTATATGAATGCTTGAGACGTCAAGTGTGTGTTTTTGTAATTATTTTGGGTGCCACGAATGTTTAATTATGATTGTATGTGGTTTGGGTGAATGTTGGAATCTTGGATTGATTGATAAATGGGACCTTCTGCAGTGGAATTGATCTTTGGATACACTGGCACACTAGGTGCCCTGTTAGGTGTTCCAAATGACCTGTTAGGGCAAAATGACCTGTCAGGCAAAATGACCCATTTGGTTCAAATGACCCGTTAGGCGTCAGTGTGCCCAATGGATCAATTCCCTACTGAATAAATAAGATAATAAATTAAATTGGATAAATGGAAAAGAATGGAAAGGAAATAAAGTAACTCCGGCTGGACCAGTACCGTACGGCTGGCTGGGGCCGGAAGCATCGTTCTAACGGGTGATGCCTAATAGGTGTAAAGTCTTGACGGGTGCAAAGTCCCTAATGGGTGTGCCAAATGACCTAACAGGTGCACAAAATCCTAGTGGTGCATAATGGAAAATGGAAAATGGATATGGAAAGGGAACTCCAGTGCCCATTACCGTACGGCTGGCTGGGGCTGGGGCTAACCTAATGGGAAATTGAAATGGAATTAGAAATGAAAATGGAAATGAGAATGGAAAATGAATATGGTAATGGAAATAAAACTGGGAAATGAAAAGTGATTGAATCCTGGAAAATGAATGTGGTGAATTTGTTGAACCATGACTTGACTTGATTGTTATTCTTGAGTTTCTATTATGAGTTGTATACTATCTTTTGATTCACTGTGTAGTGAAAAGGTCTCACTCTTAGTGGTTATCATTTTAGGTACTTGTGCAAGAAGCTTGAAGATCAGAGTGCGCAGCGAACGAGTCGAAAGATCAGAACTTTAGTTTATTCTGTTCATATTGTAATTGAGGGCCCCAATCTTATGTATAAACTTGTGTTATAAAAGAGATTTTAAAAGGAATTTTTGAGTTCCCTATTTCATTTTCAAGAAATTATTGTTTATCTTTTTAATTAAAAACCGAGGTGTTACAGGAACCATTTAAGGTTCAAAGGGCAATGGACATGAAAAAGGGAAACTGACTTGGAGGTCTAAAACCCAAGCAATAACGATTTGAATTACTTTAATATGGACCAACCATTCTCACAAAACGTTTAATTTGAAGTGAAACTGAAAGGAATGAATTTTGATATGTTCAATTGTTAAAAAATTGAAGTTTATGCATAATTAGTGATTGATTTTGTTTTTGTGTGATTTGATGAAAACTGAGGTTGTTAACATGTTTAATATATGGGTTATAACTTCTGTTTTCAACTGGAATGGAGTAAGGAATCATGAATCAAAATTTGGTGCACAAAAACTGAAAACTGGTGCTGCAGGTATCGTGGTAATCGATTACCAGCACTCGGTAATCAATTACTACGTGTTCAGAATTAATAAATTGATATTTTAATAATTGTTTTCTTTCTTTTCTATTTATTAAATGTTTATCGTATAACTAATATTGGATACAAAGACCACTAGCGGACTATTACCCCAGTGGCATTATTTAACCCCATTTGGCGGACTATCACTCCAAAGGAATTTTCTTATTTATTAAAAACCATCACATGTGGCTCTACCCCGATGGAGTTTTTAACGATTATGATATGGGATTATTAAATGATGAATAAATGATATCATTTCTTAAAACTATCAAAGGTGGCTATGCCGCCGATGGAATTTCTAACTTTATAAGTTTTATGCTGTGGACTTGTTTAATTACAAAGAACTTTTACTATAACCAACAAAGGAGGATATGCCCCGATGGAATATGAATTAATTGTGAGAAGAATATTATATAAATAATGATGGAATTAAGATTTGGACTTAACCTTGATACGACTCGAATGTGGATTAATGGACACTTAAAAGTCATCTGAATATAAGGCAGAATGCTGCCGGATTTTCATAGACTTTAATATATTGGAATAAAAACTGGAAAGATGAATATGGCATTATCATGCATGGTGTAAAAAGGAAATGGAATGGCTCCAATTTTACACGGTTGACGCAAGGCTCAACCGCTCAGGGTAGGGCATATAGTGCCAAAATTTGGAAGCTAGCTCCCGGTAAATCGTGATGCCCTTGGAAATGGAATTTGCTCCGGTTCATTGGAAAGGTAGATGTTTGGTTTAGGATGAAGACATATGTGATCAGGTCTTACCGAACCATGATGCTTGATAGTAGGCATGCATCATGCAATTAAAGAATTGAAAGAATGTGAGAAAAAAAAGGATTGTGCATATGTACTTGCATTATAATTTCCTATATGTTGATATGTGTTTGTTATTTTTAGCCTCTATTATGCTCATTTGATAATGTGTTTAGCTAAGACTTACTCCCTGCCCGTTTTGTTGTTAGGTCATGGCTCATATCCAATAAATGTGGAGATAGGATGAGTGGCACTGGGTGGGACGTCGTATTTTGCTGGAAGGGGAGGTAGAGATTCTCATCTACCACCTGAATCTTCTCCATCAGATGCGTCCCCTCAGGATATCAATCCCTATAATCTGTGTCATACATATTCCACCTATCCTGGGTGGATAATGATAGATGGTGCACTCTCCATGTTTTTGGAGTTCTGAACCATACGCTCTGGGTTACATTTGTGTTATAGTTTTGGTTAACTCAGAGTTTAGTAATAGATGGAAAATAGGAACTCGTGTATTTTGGAAAGGGAATGAATAGTGTAATATGATGTAAGTTATGAAGCGATATATATAATTGAAAGTATTTTGTTTCAAGCTCTTGTCAAGTTGATCTTGGATTTTGAATGAATTTAAGTAATGAAAATTTAATAAGTAAACTTCGAAAAAAAATGGTCACTATTTTCAAAATAAGTGATTTAGAAAGAGTTAGAAAGTTGGGTCGTCACATTTGTGGTATCAAAGCAATGGTTCAACTCTCAGCCTTATGGTGTGGCCTTACACACTAATCGTTGTGTGTTGTAGCATTATAGTCGTGAATAAGAAGTAGAATAGTAGAATCTAAACAAGTTTCCTTTGGATTATGTTGAATTACGATGGCCGCCAGAAACAACACCAACATTGCTGAGGCCCTAACCCGCATGGTTGCAGTGTTAGAAAACCTGAATCAGCCACGCCTTCCATGCAATGGTACCCCGGTAGAGTTTCAAGGTCTAGATTCCTTTCGAAAATGCACACCCCCTAGCTTCTCGAGTGGTCGTTGTCCCAAACGAGCTCAACATTGGATCAAGGAGATGGAAAATATTTTGAGGACGTTGACCTGCACAGAGACCCAGAAGGTTACGTTTACTGCTTATATGCTGAATGGAGAAGCTGCAACATGGTGGAATCAGACTCGTCAATAGCTGGGATATGAACATAGAGAGCTCAATTGGGAAGTTTTTGCTGAAAAATTTCTCGAGAAATACTTTCCGGATGATGTCAGACTGCAGAAAGAAATGGAGTTTATTGACATGAAGCAAGGCAACCTATCTGTTGATCAGTACGCGGAAAAGTTTGAAGAACTGATGAAATACTCTTCGTATTTCCAGTATCTCCCAGATGAGTACTCGATATGCGCAAGGTTTGAGAACGGTCTGAGATCTGATATCAAGCTGGCTGTAAGTGTGCAACGAATTCGCAACTACCCCACTTTGGTTAGCACCTGCCGCATCTTTGAGGAGAACAACACTGCGAAGGATATAGAGCAAGGAAACTATGGACCGCATCGTCGTTCGCAGAAGCACCACCGGGGGAATAGAGGAGGCCCTTACTCATCCCGAGACAAGGGTAAGGCAGCAACACATGGAGTCGCTAGTCTACCAGCACCAAGCACAAGATGCAATAAATGCCAGAACTTTCACTCTGGGAGAGAATGTTGAAAGAACAAGCCACCAACCTGCTTTAACTGTGGAAAAAAGGGTCACATCACTCGTTATTTCCCCGCACCCCGAAAGAACAACAGAGGGTCAGGAAGCAAGCATTGGGAGAACGGAAAGGTGTTCACAATGTCTGGAGCTGAAGCGGAGCAGGCGGAGAATCTTGTGCAAGGTAATCATCTTCTTAATGGTCTACCCTGTCGTTTCATGTTTGATTATGGAGCAACACATTCTTTCATCTTGGAAGAATGTGCCAAACGTTTGTGTTTGCCCATATTGGATATACAGTTTAGACTTAGAGTGCCAACCCCCACCAGTGCTCCTGTAGTTTTGTCGAGAGCATGTGTTGGATGCTCAGTAAACATAGCAAATAGAACTTCTCAAGTTGATTTGATTTGTTTACCTTTATCGGAGCTTGACGTTATCTTGGGTATGAATTGGATGGTTGCAAATCATGTGGTGATAGATTGTCGAGCCCGAGCGATTGTCTATCAAGATATTAAGACCCCTGATATGCAATCGGAAGGTTGCGTATGTTTGTTTTCCGCTATAGCTGATAAGGATGATGAGATGAAGTTGGAAAACATTCCTGTCGTACAGAGTTTTCCATAAGTGTTTCCTGAGAAAGTACCTGGTTTGCTATCGCATCGGGAGGTAGAGTTCAGTATTGATCTAGTCCCCGGTACTGGTCCTATTTCCATAGCCCCGTTTCGGATGGCCCCAGCTGTGTTAGCAGAATTGAAAAAGCAAGTTGAAGATCTGTTACAGAAGCAGTTTATCAGACCCAGTGCGTCTCCTTTGGGAGCACCGGTTTTGTTTGTAAAGTAGAAGGATGGATCAACGCGGATGTGTGTTGATTACAGGTAGTTGAAGAAAGTCACTATCAAGAACAAGTATCTGTTGCCAAGGATAGATGACCTGATGGACAAGTAAAAGGAGTGTCAGTGTTTTCGAAGATTGATCTGAGATCGGGTTATCATTAGATTAGAGTGAAGGAAGAAGATATCCCGAAAACAGCCTTTAGATCCAGATATGGACACTAAGAATACGTAGGATGCCATTTGGATTGACCAACGCTCCAGTTATATTCATGGATTACATGAATAGAGTTTTCCGACCTTATTTGGATTCCTTTGTGATAGTGTTTATTGACGATATACTCATTTACTCAAAGAGTTCAAAAGAACATGCTACCCACTTAAGTATAGTTTTAGATACCCTGAAGGAAAAGAAATTATATGCCAAATTATCTAAGTGTGAATTTTGGCTTGAGAAGGTCAATTTCCTGGGGCATGTAATTTTAAAAGATGGTGTTGTCGTGGATCCAACCAAGGTGGAAGCAGTACTACACTGGGAGCGACCTAAGACGATTGCGGAAGTTAGAAGTTTCCTTGGTTTAGCTGGATATTATCGAAGGTTTACTGAAGGCTTTTCCAAGATAACTCTCACGTTAACCCGTTTGACCCGGAAGGAGCAACCTTTTATCTGGAACGAGAAGTGTGAAGTTAGTTTCCAGTCTTTGAAGGACAAATCAACATCGTCTCCAGTGTTAATTTTGCCCAACACCCAGAAAAGCTTTGATGTTTTCTGTGATGCATCCAGACAAGGATTGGGATGTGTCTTGATGCAAGAAGGAAAAATTGTTGCCTATGCATCTCGAAAATTGAAGGCGCATGAAGAGAATTACCCCACTCATGATCTGGAATTAGATGCCATTGTCTTTGCTTTAAAAATATGGAGACATTACCTGTATGGTAATACGTTCCAAATTTTCAGTGACCACAAAAGTTGAAGTACCTCTTGGACCAAAAGGAACTAAATATGAGGCAACGTAGATGGATGGAATTTGTAAAGGATTATGATTTCGAATTACATTACCACCTAGGCAAAGCCAATGTCGTACCAGATGCTTTAAGCAGGAAAACCTTGCATGTAAGTGCAATGATGGTTAAGGAAGTCGAGCTGATTAAAGAATTCTGAAACTTGAACTTGGCAGTGCAGTTTAAGCCCAGTTATATCAAGTTAGAAATGTTACAAGCTACCAACGAGAAGTGTGAAGTTAGTTTCCAGACTTTGAAGGACAATCTTGAGATTTAAAGACCGTGTTTGCATTCCGACAAATAAAGAACTAAGAAGAACTGTGTTGGATGAAGCACACAAGAGCAAGTTAAGTTTACACCCCGGAACAACGAAGATGTTTCAAGATTTAAAGAAAATGTTTTGGTGGTCTGGACTAAAGAAGGACGTTGCTTCTAATGTAGCATTTTGCCTTGTCTGTCAAAAGGTGAAGATTGAACATAAGAAACCTGGAGGGGAATTGCAACCTTTTAAGTATACCTGAATGGAAGTGGGATGAGATAGCTATGGATTTTGTATTCGGTTTTCCGAGAACAAGAGAAGTTTTTGATGCCATATGGGTTGTAGTGGATCGGTTAACCAAGTCGGCACATTTCATCCCTATCAACATGCAGTATTCATTAGAAAAGCTCACCCGATTGTACATCAAGGAGATAGTGTGTCTGCATGGAGTGCCTTCATGTATCGTATCCGATCGAGATCCTCGTTTCGTTTCCCGGTTTTGGAAGAGTCTTCACCAAGCTCTTGGTACGCAATTAAGGATGAGTTCAGCCTATCATCCGCAAACTAATGGTCATTCAAAAAGGACAATTCAATCGCTAGAAGATCTGCTTAGAGCTTGCACTCTAGAATATCAAAATAGATGGGATCGCTTATTGCCGCTTGTAGAATTCACCTACAACAACAGCTATTATACGAGCATCGAAATGGCTCCGTATGAGGCTTTGTATGGAAGGAAGTGTAGAACCCCTCTTTGTTGGTTCCAAGTGGGGGAGAACACGCTTATCGGACCAGAAATAGTGCAAAAGACGACCGAAAAGATCAAGGTAATCCAAGAAAAGGTGAAGACCGAACAAAGTCGTCAGAAAAGCTATGCCGATAAGCGAAGAACCAAGCTTGAATTTCAAGAAGGCGATCATGTATTTTTAAGAGTTGTTCCAACAACCGATATTGGACGAGACATGAAGCCAAAGAAGTTAACACCAAAGTTCATCGGCCCATATCAAATTTTGAAATGAATTGGTCCTAATGCTTACCAGATCGCATTGCCACCATTCATATCCAATCTCCATAATGTTTTTCATGTTTCCCAGCTTCGTAATTTCGTACCAGATCCGTCTTCGATCGTTCAGTTGCAACAAGACAACATACCTTTGAAGGAAAATCTAACTTTTGAAGCCGACCTAGTTCGAAAAGAAGATCGACAAATTAAGAAGATGGGAGGAAAAGAAATACCATTAGTAAAATTACTTGGGGAATGAGACGGAGTTTCCGAAGCCATGTGGGAATTAGAGAGTCAAATGAGGGAAGAGTACTCTCTTCTGTTTGTATAAGTTTGAATTTCGGGGACGAAATTCCTGTAAGTGGGGGAGGATGTAAGACCCACCGAAATTTTTATAAATTTAAATGATATAATAATATATAAATCTTATGGAAATTGGTTTTATTACTATTTTATTATAATTGAAGGAAAAGGGTAAAATGGTAATTTTACCTCTTATTATGAAATTTTATAAATTAAATTAGAAAATATGAAAGTAAATTTAGAAATATAAATTATATGAATTTATGGTATTTTTATTTTAAATAAATAAAAATGGAATTAAAATCATTTCTATTTATTTAAAAGGGGATGAAAAGACCTTGAAAATGGTATTTTTATTTTAAATTATATGAAAGGGGATGAAAAGACCTTGAAAATGGCGCAAGAACGAAACAAAACGGAGCCGGAATGAGTCCCGCACGCCCAGGCGTGGAGCCCCCCACACCCAGGCGTGCATGCAGCGAGAAAATGCACCCAGTACAGACCTGGCACGCCTGAGCGCGCAGCTCTGGGCGCCCAAGCGCGCATACCGCGTGAAAGTGACGATGTTCGGTATTTTCACCATAACTTGAGCTACGTTTATCCAAATTAGGCGATCTTGGTATCATTATAAACCTAAGGAAAAGATCTACAACTTTTCCAGAAATAGCCTTGCTCAAATTCGTCTATATTTGGGGTCAAAATCAGGGCCGAAGTTGTTGTCAGATACGAGAAAGCCCAATTGGGCCACTTCCGGATCAGTTTTGCTCCAATTCAATTAGGATTAGTTTTATCTTTTAAATATACGTTTTAGAATTAGGTTAGGCAGCCATTAGCAGTCATTAGAGAGAGTCATAATCAGAAATCATAGAGGGAGATTACATAATTTTAGAGAGTTTTAGAAGAGGAGAAGATCAAGGATTGGGAGATCCAAGGCTTTTCCATGGTAATCATGCATTCTTCTATTTCTCTTGTTCTTATTTTCATGATATGTAACTAAAACCCTTTGTTAGGAATTGGTGAAATCGTATGGATTAGTTTATTGATTTCATGAATTGATGTTTTTCATATTTTAAATCATGTGTTTGATTGTGTTTTTACTGCTATGCATAGAAGTAATTAATCTATGTTTTGGATCTCTAATTCTTCAATTGAGAGATTAGGAATTAGAATAGGTCATGCCTTCAAACAATATAGTTATTCAACAAGTAGGGATACAATTGGGTAATTATATAACATGATTAATTCCCCGTTCTTAATTAAGATTATTCAATAGTTTAATCTCTTAAGGAATTAAGGATTGTCGAATTGAATAAGAAATGGTAATTATACAAGAGGGATCTAACAGTAACCAATTTAGGAATTTGTTCATGATTTAGGGAAAAACAGAGATTCATGATAAATAAACAACGCCTACAATGAAACCATGTTCCTAACATCTTTCTCAAATTACTCAACACTTTTATTTATTTTCTGTTTTTAATTTAATTTCTATTTTTATTTCAAATCAATCATAATTAATTAATTAGAACCCAATAGATTTTGCTTTTAACTATATTAGTTGAACAATTTGCAATCCCCAAGTGGAAGGATATCTGGTCTTATTGACTATATTATTTTGCGATCTAGTATACTTGGTAGAGAGTGATCAAGTTTTTGGCGCCGTTGCCGGGGATTGAAATTCGTTTCAATTAATTTTCGGTACTTAGTAGTTTTAGGTGAAATTTATTATTTTTAGTTAGTTTCTTGTCTCAACAGGTGCAGCGTAATTTTTCTCTTGTTTTTGTTTTGTGCAGGAATTTTTATTAATTTAAGTGCAAAGAGGAGAAAAATTCAGCACTAGAAGAGGGGAAAGACCAACATTGAAGATGGCTGGAGGAGGAGGATCTCACGGATCCTCTCCGCCTCCTCCTCCCAGAAAGACTTTGGCGGAGTATGGAACAGTGGACCCAGACCTCTTTGCTTCCAGCAGAGTCTGGCCAGCCATCACTGCAACCGCATTCGCAATTGATCCACAATATATCCACCTCATCATGAAGGATCAGTTCAGTGGTGCACCGAATCAAGACCCCAGGGACCATATTGCCAACTTCCTGGGCATGATCGACTTCTTCAAAATCGAGGGTGCTATGGATGAAGCCATCAGAATGAGGATGTTCCCTCTCTCACTGAGGGGCGAGGCGCTAACTTGGGTGAACAACCAGGCACCAGGGAGTTTGTCCAGCTGGAAAGTATTTGTCTCCAAATTCATGGATAAGTTTCTTCCAGCTGAGAAGCAAGCGAAGCTGAGGCAAGATGTTCATTCTTTCATGCAAGAGGACAACGAGTCGTTGCATGAAGCTTGGCAGCGTTACAACCAGCTACTGAGGAGATGCCCAATATATATGCAAGACTGGCAGCAAATTCAATTGTTTTATAATGGGCTCAACCAATTCAATCAGAGTATGGTTGATGCAGCAGCTGGTGGATCGCTAATGAAGAAGACTGTTGAAGAGGCTAAGGAAGTTATAGCAAACATGGCATTCAGCACTAGTCAAGGATTGAAGACTCAAGTGGAGCAGAGCGTTCTGAAGAGCAATGATCTGGATTCTAGTCAAACCCAGATCTTAATCGAGCAGAATAAGCAAATGCAACAACAAATGGCCACATGAATGAAGCAGATGAGCCAGATCAGTGTAGCAGTTGCATCCAACAATATGAAGTGCGACTTTTGTGGAGGAGGTCACCGGAATGGTGATTGTGCATCCGAAGTCAAAAAGGGTCAGGCAACTATTAAGGAACAGGCCAAGTTTATGGGTGATGCAGTACTTAAAAATAACATGTACTCCAATATCCACAATTCAGGGCCAACAAATCAGTCTCACACCTCAGGGTACAGCCCAGCACCCAATCCATCACTGCCACAGAAGCAAGGTTGGGAGAAAGCACTTGAAGCAATGGCTATCACAACCAATACCTTCATGGCCGAAGCAAGGGCGAATTTCGCCAATCAGGAAGTCAGCATTCGCAACTTGGAAGTGGAATTGACTCAAATAAACAATCAGATATCAGAGATTGCAACCAACTACAAGGAGCGATTGATCGAGGCCGTACCCGATCAAAATAAAAGGGGTTTATTCTGTAGTACTAGGAAGGTGATCCTACGTCGTTTCCCAGCGGATATTGGTCTAAGCAAAGTATCAAACACGTAGTGTGCAGTAAAATGGGGGGGGGTTTGTGTGTAACAATTGTGAAGAACAAAACATAAACAGAATATAAAAACTGACAAAATCAGAAACAAAAGCGGGCAAACCCCTTTGGCTACGCACACTACTCAATCCTAGCTCACTAAAGATCGATTCCTCTCCTCTCCTCTCCTCTGTCCAACTCGTGAGACCTAAATACTAAGCGAAAATTCAGTTCTCACCCCAAAACCCTAGCTTCTAATTAAGCATCAAAAACCAAAGCATGGGTTTTTTACGAGTTAGTATAAATTAGCATTCACACTCATGGATTATCGCTAATAAATAGAACTAAGCGAACTATAAATAGAGATAAACCACGAAAACAGTAGAGAGAAATTGAAATAGCATTAAGAACAAGAGCTCATGAGTAAGTGATACAATACCAAAGGGATTAACCCTTGAAGTTAGCCTTCCATGGCCATAAATGAAGAAAAACGTGTAGAAAGGGGGAAGAACAAAACCCTAGCTGCCACCACTTTCTATGGAGAGCCAAGAGAGAAGTTCTAACCTAGAGAGAGAGTGAGAAATCTGAATGGGAGTGTGTTCATGGGGGTTACACGAATTTCCCCTCTTTAGTCATGAAAATGGGCCTAAAACATGGGCCCAAGTCCTAAGAAACACTATTCTGAAAATTACAATTAAAAAGGGACCTAAATGCAAATTAAAATCTTCACTTCAATACTTCAATCTTCATTTCCAAAATGCCCAAAGTGTCCTTGCCAATTATGACCTGAAATTAGAAATAGAATTAATTAGACTAAATAACCCCAAATTAAACAATATTCGGAATATTAGTCCAATAAACTCTAAATCACTAAATCAAGCTAATCAATGTCAAATGGGCAACAAGTATCAATAATAGTTGTAAAATAGTGCAAGGAATAATGGGAAATAAAATGCTCATCAGCGATGCATGGCGGTCACCCTTCGAAGTGGCAAGTCGTATGAGGAGCCACAAAAGAAGGGTGATGTAACTGAGTTTGAAAAGAAGGATGAGGGGCCAAAGCAACCAAGTGGAAGAGGCTCAAATTCAAGGCAACAGACGCAAGATCCACCTGCGGATCAAGAGCAAGGCACACCCAAACCAGCACCACTACCTCCAAGGATTCCTTATCCTCAGAGGTTGAAGAAAGAGGACGACCAGAAGCAATTCTCCAAGTTCTTGGAGATGCTACGGAAGGTGGAGATCAACATCCCGTTTGCAGAGGCACTTTCACAAATGCCTATGTACGCGAGATTCATGAAGGAGTTGCTGACAAAGAAGAAGCGGATGCTCACTGATGAGACGTTCCTGATAGCAGAGAAGTGCAGCAACATCATCAAATCCAACCTTCCACCAAAGCTGAAGGACCCAGGTAGCTTCACTCTTCCAATTAGCATAGGCAAGGAGTACTCAGGTAAGGCTCTATGTGACTTAGGAGCTAGTGTTAGCATTATGCCTTTGTCTATTTGTGAATCATTGAACTTAGGAGAGATTAAGCTATCGCGGCAGTACTTCAGTTAGCTGATAGAACCACCCTCCGGCCATATGGAGTGGTGGAAGATATTCTGGTTAAGGTGAAAGATTTTATCCTGCCCTTAGATTTCATGGTTTTAGATATAGAAGAGGATGAAAATATTCCTCTAATTTTTGGAAGGCCATTCTTGGTCACAGCAGGGGCAGTGATTGATGTGCCTAGGGGAGAAATAATTCTTCGAGTGAATGGTGACCAAACTATAATTAAAATTTGTGAAAAACCACCAATCATCGCGGAGAACTTTGCTCCTCTCATGTGCATTCAGCACTCGAATGGAGAGAGTGTTGGAAAGAAGTTGAAAAGCAAGGTGCCACCCTTGAAGGGATCTTGGCAACCACCCTAACCTCTGAAAGGAGGTGACCCGTCAGGCTCGTGACGTTAAACAAGCACTGGTTGGGAGGTAACCCAATGTTTAATTAGCATTCCCTTAGTTTAGTACTCCCTCTGGTCCTATTTATAGGGCATACTTAACCATATCACATGCACCAAGGAAGGTAGTTAGGTTTCTTGAAACTTTAAAAAAATACTTCAACATTATAATCTTACCCTCTTAACTTGCATTGGGAATTTCACATTGTATTACTTCACATTAATGAGCAAAGGGAAAATAAGAGAAAATAGCAATAAATGTCTCCTAGAAAATACAAAATGACTTATAAATAGGACCAAAGAATCCTTCTAGAATGTGACTTATAAATAGGACCGGAGGGAGTAGTTTTTAGGAAATTAGTGTAGTTTTTTTTTGTATTGTGTTATATATAAAAATAAAAAAAAATTTAAAAAAAAAGCTTCAGGTGCAGACCTGGCGCGCCTGGGCGCGCAACTCTGCACGCCTGGGCGCGCACTGGGCGAATTTGCCCAGAAAATGGGGATTGTTATTTTATGATATATTTAGTGTCTTTTTCCCCATTAACCAGTCCCTGTACCTGTGCAACAAAAATATGTAATTGCTTTCTAGGATTTTTTTTTAGTTTTATTGCTTGGATATTTATTTGGATTATTTGTTATTTGCATCAAGCTATATATTTTGTAACAAATATAAGTTAATATTTTCCCCATTAGTGGTGCTATTTGTGGGCATTTGTTTTTCAGGACTCATATTAAGTTTGGGGGAATATTTTCTTATTTTTGTTAATGCTGATTTTTCAGATGCAATTAATAAGTGTTCCAAATTTATTCCATGCAATTTTTTATTTTGTAGTTAGGTATGTTTAGTTTAGTTTGCTTGAGGACAAGCCAACCTCTAAGTTTGGGGGAGTGGACAAAATAAAAAATTACATTTTTTAGATTTGAATTGTTCTCCCATTTGTAGTATTGGTTTGTGTCTTAGGTAGAGGTTTTGTAATTATTCTAGACTTAGGATTATTTTTCTAATGATAGGTGTATATACTTAGTTTAGGATTAGACTCATTGATTCATGTTATTTATTTGTTGAGCTGTAAATATTTTTGAAATTTGGTTATTTTGACAAAGTTTTTCAGAACTTGAGATTAGTGAACTGACTTTAGCTTAGTGAGATTTTGAGCCTATTTGATGGGGTTTATGATTTATTGAATTATTTTGATTTGAGACCCCTATTTCTTTCATGAGTGTGTTCACTTTAGTTTTGTGTTCTAGAACTTGACCGGTGACCATTTTGAGATTGATAATTGATTACATGCATGAAAATGATTAAGGCATTTAGGATGGTGATTTTGTAGCCTTCAAATTTTTTTGGATTTGCTTTCCCTTAGTTGCCCATTTTGAGCCTTATGACATAAAAATGATTTTTCTTTGGTACCCTACATTGATTGTATATTTTTGTGAGTACCTTAGGAATTTTGAATGAGCAATTGAGAGAGAGACATTTCAAAAGTGTGAAAATTGTGAAAGTGTTGATTGAGTTACTCTTCTTCCAAAAGAAAAGAAAATTGAAAAAAAATATTGAAAAAGTGAAAATTGATGAATGAAAAGAGAGAAGAATTTTGTTTGGAAGAAGTAGTAGAGTAAAATTGAAAAAGAAGAAGTTTGAAATAGTTGTGATTTGAGTGTGAGTTCTCATAGTATTCATTGCTCATTCATAATTTTTAGAGGGAAATTTGTATTGCATTTTAGCCCTTAGTTTCATCCTTTCTTTCTTTTATCCCACCTTGACACTTTTAACCATGGCCACATTACAACCAAATTAAAGACCTTTTGATTTTTGCATGCATTCAATAATTTCAGTGGAGATTTGGGTCTATGGTCAAGCTTATGGTAACATTTAACTAATGTATGAACTTGAGTGAATTGTTATAACCTTTGATACACATGAGAGATATACACTGAGAGGTTGAGAGTGTTCACTAGTTCTGAGTTCTGATTGGTTTTGTTTCTTTAACCAAGTTTTGATATGTGAATAGCTTGTATAAATATGTGGCTGTGTTGATGAGTCGAAGTCTTAAATTAGGTGCTGTACATTTTGATTTGGATGGTAATCTTTTGTTTTAGAATTTTTATTTTACTTTTGTCTGGGACATGCAAAATGCTAAGTTTGGGGGTGTGATTTGGGTCTAACATATGATGTTTTAGAGCTTAATTTGACTCTCTTTTACTATGGATTTGACTTGTTTCTCTTGTAAATTTAGGAATTTTTGTATGGTTTTTAGAAAGTTAGGTAATTTAGAATCCTTTGAACGTTTTGAGCCGTTTTGGGTATGTTTCAGGTACTTTCGGAGCTTAAATGAAGAAAATAAATATGGAGCAAGAAAGGGGATGAAAAGACCTTGAAAATGGCGCAAGAACGAAGCAAAACGGAGTCGGAATGAGTCCCGCACGCCCAGGCGTGGAGCCCCCCACGCCCAGGCGTGCATGCAGCGAGAAAATGCACCCAATACAGACCTGGCACGCCTGGGCGTGCAGCCCTGGGCGCCCAGGCGCGCATACCGCGTGAAAGTGACGTTGTTCGGTATTTTCACCATAACTTGAGCTACGCTTATCCAAATTAGGCGATCTTGGTATCATTTTAAAGCTAAGGAACAACATTGCCAGAAATGGCCTTGCTCAAATTCGTCCATCTTTGGGGTCAAAATCAGGGCCGAAGTTGCTGTCAGATACGAGAAAGCCCAATTGGGCCACTTCCGGATCAGTTTTGCTCCAATTCAATTAGGATTAGTTTTATATTTTAAATATACGTTTTAGAATTAGGTTAGGCAGCCATTAGCAGTCATTAGAGAGAGTCATAATCAGAAATCATAGAGGGAGATTACATAATTTTAGAGAGTTTTAGAAGAGGAGAAGATCAAGGATTGGGAGATCCAAGGCTTTTCCATGGTAATCATGCATTCTTCTATTTCTCTTGTTCTTATTTTCATGATATGTAACTAAAACCCTTTGTTAGGAATTGGTGAATTTGTATGGATTAGTTTATTGATTTCATGAATTGATGTTTTTCATATTCTAAATCATGTGTTTGATTGTGTTTTTACTACTATGCATAGAAGTAATTAATCTATGTTTTGGATCTCTAATTCTTCAATTGAGAGATTAGGAATTAGAATAGGTCATGCCTTCAAACAATATAGTTATTCAACAAGTAGGGATACAATTGGGTAATTATATAACATGATTAATTCCCTGTTCTTAATTAAGATTATTCAATAGTTTAATCTCTTAAGGAATTAAGGATTATCGAATTGAATAAGAAATGGTAATTATACAAGAGGGATCTAATAGTTACCAATTTAGGAATGTGTTCATGATTTAGGGAAAAACAGAGATTCATGATAAATAAACAACGCCTACAATGAAACCATGTTCCTAACATCTTTCTCAAATTGCTCAACACTTTTATTTATTTTCTGTTTTTATTTTAATTTCTATTTTTATTTCAAATCAATCATATTTAATTAATTAGAACCCAATAGATTTTGCTTTTAACTACTCTTTGGTGAAAATTAGTTGAACAATTTGCAATCCCCAAGTGGAACGATATCTGGTCTTATTGACTATATTACTTTGCGATCTAGTATACTTGCTAGAGAGTGATCACTTATGCATGTCCATTCAAACAACCCGTATACGTTCTCATAACGTATAGCGAACCTGCTCGGAACATGATACATAACGCCACTACCAAAGTGCGCGTCACGTCGGGAAGACGTAATAACCACATCAACAGCATCCCACAATGCTAGCCACATTACCAAAATGTGTCATCGAGCAAGCCGCACGACTATGCTTGGAACGTGGTACATAACGCCACTACCAAAGTGTGCGTCGCGTCACCAAGACATAACATTCACGTTCACAGTAACCAATGCTGGCCACATTAACAAAATGTGTCATCAAGCAAGTCGTAATCCGCACAGCGATCATGCTTGGAACATGGTCCATAACGCCAATACCAAAGTGTGCGTCGCGTCACCAAGACATAACATCCACGTTCACAACAACCAATGCTGGCCACATTACCAAAATGTGTCAACAAGCATGTCGCAATGACAAGTTTGGCTCATAAACAAAACGTCTCATTCGTATTGTACGTTCATGTTCCTAGAATGCATTCTCATCAATCTCAACAACATTTCCTGAATGTTGCCCACATTCCCAGAATGTGTCATCAAGCTTGTCGTACAACCTTTGGTACTCCTAGAGTACAATCTCACGTTCCCAGAACGAATAATAATAACAATCAAGCTTGGTATCAAAACGTCCCAATCTGAATGTACGTTCACGTTCCCATAACGCAATCAACAACATTTCCCGAATGTTGCCCACATTCCTAGAATGTGTCATCAAACTTGTCGTGTCCATTTGATACTATCAGAGTACCCTCCTCATGTTCCACGAACATGACAAATGATATCCTATCGCCTTATCACCAGGTATGAATGAACATAAATATTCCATTAAAGATTATCCATTAATCTCATTATGTGCAACATGTAACAAATTCATCAATGAGGGATATCAATATAATTGATAAGATAATTCATTCTTTGAATCGTAATTTTATTATCCATAAGTGTCATTAGATTTTATTAAACTTAGTTAGATTTGAAAATGGCATTTTTTCAGCTTTCAGATCAAAAAGACTCGAGTCTTTTCGAAAAGACTCGAGTAGTTCATCCTTCTGTCCAGAATACCCGAGTGGTTCATAATAAGACTCGAGTGGATCATAAGTTCCCTCAAAGTTCATGTTTCAGATTTTCCAAAAATACTCGAGTCGTTCATTGAATTACTCGAGTCGTTCATCAACCCAGAAGACTCGAGTAGTTCATGCAAGACTCGAGTGGTTCATCAGAAAAGTTCACTTGCTGCATCAGTCAATACTCGAGTCTTGGCCCAAATACTCGAGTGTTGGTGCTGTCAGATGCACTGGTGCATCACGAAATACTCGAGTCTCGAGCCAAATACTCGAGTCTTGCTGATAGTAAAACACTGAAAAAATGGGTTTTAACATACCATTTTCGAATTTAACCAAATCTAACCAAAACCAATGATCAACAGACTTATATTTAGGCATAATGAACAGGTCTCAACACTGAGATTACAACAATTCATAGAGAATCAAATCAAATCATCAAATATGCGTAAAAAACACATTTTAAGTAACTTTACATATCAAATTCAATTCTACTCATTTTCATCATGGTTTCAGCATCAATTAAGTTCACATGCATCCATTTAAACTTGTTCCAACAAGTCATATGGCTCATATTGGCCTCAAAGCCAAACTCCTATTTTAAACTAAGCCCTTAAGTCTCATGGTGGCTCATACTATTTTCTAATGCATTTCATTCTCATTCTAGAAAATGACTAGCTTCCCCCTTACCTTAGGGTCGTTCTCGAACAAAACTTGAGCAGAGATTTGCACAAGAACACCATGCACCATAGCTCCTCCTCAAAACAAAACCACTTTGACAGGGTGCATAAACCAGAGAAATTGGGACATGAAATGGACATACAAATTGGGGAAAAATGGTTAGTGATACATCTATGCCACACTAACTTTGAAATCCAACAAGTTTCAGACCAAGAGAAAGCTTGAGCTTACCAAAATCTAAGATCAAAGTCAGCTCTCCGAATCTGAAATCTGGTTTGGCATATTCGAGCACCTAACTTCACAGGTTCATAACTTCTCAACCAGGGACTCTCACCTCACAAATTTGGTATCAAATCGAAGCTAGTTAAAAGAGCTTTCCAATGGTGTATCACTCATGAGCTACATCTCAAAGATGAGAGAGAATCGAAGGCGCGAAGTTGAAGACTCTAAACAGAGTTCTGGTTTTGGCAGATTTAAAGCTCTATCTTGCAGAACTCATCACTCTCACCACACTCAAATTTAGCTCACGAATTAAGACTCTTTGCAAAGCTCTGGATGTGAGCTTCGAAAGGGTGTATGATATGAGTTTAGAGACTTAGAAATGAAGAGGAATTGAGAGTTGGAACTCAAGAACCCTAAAACTCGTTTTTGTGCTTGAGAGCTTATGTTTTTGGCTAATAAATCAACTCTTCTCCCTTATGGAAGAAGTTTGGAGGTTTCATGCATGAGGACACGAGTCCTAGAACGTGGTTGGAGGTTGAAGGCGTGTCAACACAGGAGATTGGGGCTGACTACGTGGCAAAACCAAGCTCCCCCATAGCTGGACTGCAGCAGAAGCACTAACAGTGGTTGTCTGCCACTAGAATACTCGAGTCTTTTGCAAAAGACTCGAGTCTTTTGCTCAGATTTTCACTAAAAACTTGTTTCATTGATTCTAACTTCAACAAGCTTTCTATTATCGCTTTTGAGTCCTCCCCAAGGACTTAATTGCAAAATTTAATATTTTTATGCAAAAACCTCAACTAAAAATATTTTCACCTAACACAAATACATATATATATATTATATATACATAAATACTGCACACCAAAAATCAAACATGCAATTATGATTTATTTATAAAACAATTATACTAACATATTGTAAGTTCCATTGAGAATGTTTTGATAATGACAAATGGTTTTGAACAAGCTACAAATGTTTTGATCAAGTTCAAGCTCACAAGCAAACAACACTCAACAAAGGATGAAGAGAGAACAAGCTCATGAAGACTTAGGTTGTGTTTAATTGTAATATCTTTAGTTTGAGTCTTTTATTTTTGATGAGTTTGGTTAGAGTATTTAGAGGGTAGTGAATCTCTATCAAAGTCATGATTATATCATAATTTGAGTTTTCACTTAACCTAAAATCAATAGGTGGCTTAAAGGTTTGAAAGAAAAGGTTTTGTTTTGAGAAAACAAGTTTTTAAGTGATTTGAACTATCTTAATCGATTAAGGCATGTTCTAATCGATTAACATATTCAAAGCTACAGTGCTTAATCGATTAAGCAACAGTCTAATCGATTAAGAGCTGTACAACTGGTTTTTAAAATACGTTTTTCACTTCTCAAAATCAGTTTTTAGTGCTATTAACTTTTGGGTATTCTATATAAACCTTTTTCTAATCATTGTGATTATCAAGCATCATTTTTACATCAATTTTACAAAGATCAAGCCACACTATTCTCTCTCATTTTCATAGATCAAAGCTTTCTATTTTTACATTCTTTGATCAAGAATCTTGGAATCTCTTATGTTGATATTTTCATAGCTATTGAAAGAGATTCATAGGATTGTCATTGTGTTTTCATTTGAGTTGTAATCTTTGCAAGAGGCAAGCTATCTACAACAAACAAGAAGCCTTGGTGTGTCGATTATCATCAAGCAAGATCATTCAAATTGAAGAAGAAGAAGTCTTGGTGTGAATCAAGCAAAGTGAAGTCTTGTTGTGAGGTATCAACGAGCAACGTGAAGACTTGTTGTGTGGAGTTATCAACAAGCAAAGGGTAGAGGTTATATTAGAGGGTCAATAGGATTGCAAAACAAGAGTGTGGTGTATCTCTTGGAGGCTATCAAGAAGGGAGTTTTGAGAGGCATTTGTTTGTAATTTGAGAACTCTAATTCCTCAAAGTGAAGAATCTCTCTTGGTTGAAGAGGGGACTGGATGTAGCTTTCAAGTGGATGAAAGTGAACCAGGATAAATCACTGTGCAGTATCTCTAAACCCTTAACTCTTTACATTCTTGTTATTTCATATGTTCTTTGATTGAAAACCTAGAAAAGAGTGATTTTTCATAAGTGATTGAATTGAATCTTAATTTTGCAAATTGATTTGGGAAAAATCATTTTCATAACCTAGGTAATCAATAAGAATATTGGTGTTAATCCTTTCCCCTGAATCTCTGATCATACGTGTTAATTGATTGATTTTCGTATTCGATTGAAAAGTGGTTTTTCAGTTTTCAACAGGCTTAATCGATTAAGTGAAGCCCTAATCGATTAAGTGAAAGTAAACTTTCTGGTCTTAATCGATTAAGACACAGTTTAATTGATTAAGAGCTGACCTTTTTTGGAAAAATCATTTGTTTTGATTGTTTCGATTTGTTTCCTTCGAAAATCTTTCAAGGTTTCTTAAACACCTATTCAACCCCCCCCCCCCTTATAGGTGTTCTCCTAGGGTTCCTTAGTTGTTTCAACCACCAATTGCGGTTTCCTCACATATTTATTCGGAAGACGAAATTAGGGGTGTTACACTACTCCCTCACTTAAAAGGAATTTCGTCCCCGAAATTCATTCTTGAAACTTTGCGTTTTCAAAGTTATATAAAAGACGGTTCTTATATCATTCTTCCTTAAAATATAATTTAGGAAATTCTGTAACACCCCAAATTTTCGTCTCCTGATGTAATGTGATTATGATTTATGAAAATATATTTTCAAATTATTTTCTTAATCATAATTATGTTTCATTAAATAAATTAAGATTATTATGAGTTAGTAAGAGTAATTGCGAAAGTAGAAAAATATTGCAGCAAACAAATAATATGTAAAAATAAGGTTTTTGCATATTAGCCCCTGGAAGAGGACCTAGAAGCAATATTAGGAAGACTTTGGAGGGAAGGGCATTAAAATAAATATTTTTGAAAAATTGACCAAAATACTCGAGTATTTCTGGAAATACTCGAGTAATCGAGTCAGTGGAGAACTCGTTAGTGCGGTTGATGAGTCAACCCACAACGAATTCCTTTGAGTGACACGAAATCACCATGAGAACACGTCAAGGACCTTCGTGTCGAGCTGCATGATGAAGGGAAACGAGTATTTAAGCCCTGGATTGTTGAAGAAGGAGGATTTGGTTGATTTTTGCTCTGAGAACCTTGGTTTAGGGTTTCCAATTTCGTGGTTCGATTTCTCGATCGTGTTTGAGAATTGGAACGAGAGTGATACACCATTGTGAAGCTCACGTCTCGAGCTTCACAAAAACATAAAAATTGTGAGTTAAGGCGCTGTGTAGAAGGAGAATCGAAGCTGAGAAGCAAGGGTGTTCTTGGTGCCAAAGTTGAAAACTGAAGCTTGGAGCTCACTTTCAACTTGGATTGTGGTAAGCCCTTGGACCCTATGAATCTCAAATTCGTCTATACTTCTAGTGTAAGTTGCAGAGAATCAATTCTAATCGTTTTCCCTAATTTTAAATCGAATTTTGCATGTCAAATCTTCTGATTTTGGTGCTCTGCTCAACTATGACTGCATGCATAGGATTTTGGGGGTTGAGCATCTCTAGCCAATTTCTCTGCAATTTCAGAGTTGATTCACGAATTTGAGGTAAGGGTGAAGCTTCTAATTCACTAGAATAAGTTTAAATCTTGTGGAATTAGGATATGAGTCATCAAATGGCTCTATGGGCATAGTTGGAAATAGGAATGAGGCTTGGAGGCCTTTCTAGACTTAAATGAATATTTGGACATGTGTATTTGGTCACATGCAAGGTGTACTAATGCTGAAAATGGAATGGATATATGTAAAATTGGATTTGGTATGTAAAGTTGTGGAAATTGCATTTTTATGCATAATTATGGATAATCTGTGGTTCAGTGTTAGATGTTGTTAATTCTGTGTTGGAACATGTTTAAAATGTGTAAAGTGAGCTATGTTGTTCTTTGGTTTGGACTGGATTGGACTATAATCGAAATTGGTATGTTAAAACTCATTTTTCTGTGCTGTCTGTCTGCAAACACTCGAGTATTATGGGTAATACTCGAGTATTTGGCCTATTTGGAAATTGGAATTTCTGGAAAACTCAAGAACACTCGAGTATTCATATAGAACACTCGAGTATTCTGGGAATTTTTAATGAATTTCTGGGAAACCTTAAGAACACTCGAGTTTCATGGAGAACACTCGAGTATTCTAATGAATTTTCAAAGTATTTCTGGAAAATGAATGAACACTCGAGTAATGTGAGGAACACTCGAGTATTTTCATAAAACTAAGAAACACTCGAGTATTGATAGGTTCACTCGAGTATTTTGGACCTGAGACAGAAAAATTAACTTTCTTTTAACATACCAATAGGACATCGATTAAGATCAATTATGCTCACGGGAAAAGGTTTCATGTTCCAATAAAAGGATTGGTAAAAATATTAACAACAGTTTAAACCACTGAAGGAATAATATTGGATGCACATAATAAGATTATTGGTTAATCTTGTGTATATAATTTATGTGCATACATGCATGGTGTAAGGTTGGGGATAATTCGGTGGTAAATGGCTCGATGACACATTTTGGTAATGTGGGCAGCATTTGGGAATGCTGTTACGTCTTGGTGACGTTGTGTGCACCCTATCCGAGCAATGGCTCGATGACACATTTTGGTAATGTGGGCAGCATTTGGGAATGTTGTTACGTCTTGGTGACGTTGTGTGCACACTATCCGAGCAGTTCCACAATACATGTTGGTCATGTATGCCAATTATTGGAATGAACGTTCAATGGACAATGGATTTGGGAGACATGCATCATTACTCATAATTAATGGAAATGTTAAAATTGGAAAGCACTCATTCATTTACATGTGTACTTGCATTGGATGTTTGCAACGTATATTGTTACATGCTTATTTATTCTTATTCGATTATGTGGATTATGTGCTTACCCCTTATTGCCCATGTTAGGTGATGGCACGCTATCTAGCTTGCATCGAGATGCGCCCGCTCCCTAGTGGAGTGTGGTACTACGAGGACCATCGAGCCACCTATGAGGGTGAGGTGGAGGTGACTCTATATCACCCCAACCCTTTGGCTCGTGTCCGTCCTCGTAGGTTTCGCATCCCTATTATCTATACTTTGCATGTACCCCCTTTCTATACCTATCATGGACCACCCCCGACTCGACCTGCTCGTCGTTTTCATTCCTTTCGTTTTCGAGCTGCTACTAGATCTCACCCTTCTGCTTCTCGAGTGGTTCGAGAGGAGACTCCTATACCTCGTCCGACGAGTCCGGTTCATGGGACTCCCTCAGCTGACCCAGTGCCAGTGGTGGGGCACCCACTCAGTCAGAGGAGGTAGAGGAGGATCCGGAAGAGGGTGAGAGCGAGGATGAGCCAGTCGAGTACTCCACTGGGAGCCAGTGGGGAGTTGGGGATCCACCAGGTGATGCATAGTATAGATGGTTAGGATGTGGGACGGGTGGAGCAGCTGTTGGAGACTTGGAGGTCATGCTATGGAGGAGGATCACCGGACCACTTCTGGGATTTCATATTTTGCTCTATATATATATATATTGTACATATTTTGAGAGATCTCAGTGAGGTGGTCTTATATTATGGACTTGTATTTTGTATAAACCTGCTATCTCGACTTTGACTCTGATGTTGATGACTCTTTTTATGATGATCATATATATATAGTTAAGTTTATGTTTTCTTCACTAGTATTAAATGTGGGTTATCAAGTCAAGGTCTCTAATTTCCGCTTACTCTGATAAACGTGGTTTCACGCTTTAATAAATAATATTTTCATGAAATGATAAAGGTAAGGTTTTTACTAATTGCAAATAAACACCAAGTATTTTACAAAGGCTTTTAAAAGGATTTTTAATTAAATCTTTACTCAATCAAGTCCATAAACTTTTACCAAAGATAATAAGAGCAATTCTTTTTATCAACATGGATCTATATGAAGGAGTGTTACATATTCCTCCCCCACTTAAAAAGGGTTTTCCTTATACTTCCACAAAACTTTTTCGTCTCAAAAATATTTCACAAAATATTATTTCAAAACGAGCTTTTTCGAATAACACGTTTCCGTAATCAAAAACACTTTATCAAACTATTGAGAAAAAGACTTCTTACGTTGCGCACTCTGATCACTCGAGCACGAGTAAGGAAATATTTGTATGACTTCATTCCATAACAGTTGTAAACATTAGGGTGATCGGTCCTAATATTTAAACTATCAGTAATAAAATCATCCCTTTTAAGATATAATCTTTCTCAAGAAAGACTATACAATATATCTTTAAGTTGAATGAACTCAAAGATAAGGAATATTATCGTCACTATCAGACTTAGTCAGATAGTTAAGTTCTAGAGACATTTCCGTTGGGGAGAGAAATGTTTGTCCTATCCCGGTGGTTGTTAATCTCTCTAGCCTTAACTGATCTTTCCATTCTGTAGTGTCCAAGATATTTATCACATCCAACTGTGATAAGAGTTTTGATCACAGAAATTTAAGCCAAGGCTTGTTTAGGTTCTCAGATAGCCACACGATTTAATTAACGCAATCGAAAAATTTGACTACGTTAATTCAGGTCGAGAAAAGATCACTCAGGTCACCTTTATCCAGATCTAACTCACATCCTCTAAGGATGAACACCTTTCCGCACTTGATTCACCGGCTGATCATTCCTTCCTGCTTTTATCCTCTGAATAATAATTCCGGCGAAAGAAACTTCAGTTGAAACAAACTATTCCCTTGGGTACACCGTATCTTTATCCAGAGTTAAACGCCCCATACTTTCTACATTGAAGTGAACAAGTGATTCCTTTCTCCTTTTCGGTTATTCTTTTCCATAACGGATTCTCTGAATCACTTCTCCTCTTCTTCTAGTTGGATTCTTCCTTTGTCAATATTCCTCTTATTTTGGGTTCTGACAATTTGCCTCATAAAATTCTTATGCTTTTCCATCGTCCTCATAAATTCCACATATGCTTCCCAATGTCGGGAACTTCCTCATTCCTGATAACTGATAGCTGGCTTGAGATCCGGGCGTAATTCGTCCTTGAGCTTTTCATACTTGGATCCCTCACTTGAATTATTGAAGAGGATACTTCATCAACCTTTCGAACTTGATATCACATTCTCCAAGATCCTTATCCACTTGTTTTATTTCCAACAATTCAATCTCCTTTCTTTAATTTTCCAAAAACTTCTCTTTGAGTATTTCCCAAGTGATGTGTTAGTCCTCAGCTTCTAACACCTATCTTACATGATTCCATCATATCTTAGCTTCACCATTAGCATGTAAAACTTTTTGTTTAGTCCTCTTTTGTTCGCTTAATCCCATTTTATCCTCCAAATTCTGGATCATTCGGAACACAAACTCATGTCTTGAGACGAAGAATTCCATTCGTTACCTCATGAAAGTTGGGTTTCTCCCCTTCCAAAAGTCAATCTTTTATTTTCCTTCACTCTTCGGCAATTCACGAATTCGAATTAGGAATTCTCTTGTGATTTGTAATCTTCCCCTTCTTACTTCTTGTCGGTCTACTTGCATCATCAAGCTCAAATCTACTAGACTTCTTACTTAATTAAAAACAACTTCTTTAATCCCCATATAACTTGCATGAATTGCCTTTCGGCCCATAACAGTTGCTTCCATATTTGCTTTATCCCGATGGCGACGGGGTCTCCGATCATGAGCCTTCAAAACTCTGTCTGTCGGCGTTGCCTCTTGTTCAACTCCTTCTGATCACACAGTTACTTCAACTCTCCATGATCACTAACACTTAAAGCGGAGTGTCATAGAGAATGGCTTCAAACCCTCAGAGCAACCATAATCGTTGCAAGGCTTAAGTCATGTGTCGAGGGATTCATCTTGCGTGTATTCAATCACTTTGGTGCACACACACCCACTTTCCTTTCTTGTGTCAAAACTTTTGCCTCGATGCACGACAGTACACTTCAATACCTTTGCATGAATCGAGCAAGAATAACACAGGAGAGAATGTTAGCCTTCCCTTCAATTACTGAAAATTTTCTTCGCACTCCTCATTCCATATGAAAGGCTAGTCCTTCCGGTTTATCTTGGTTAGAGGTATCTTGACTTAAGAAGGTCCACTTGTGAACCAACAATAGTAGCCAATGAGTTCCAAGAGACTCCAACTTCAGTGAGTGACTTTGGTTGCTCCCCCTGTAAAACTGTATCCCTCGTTGTTAGGTCCACTGCTGTTTCTCCCTTAGAGATTACGTGCTTCAAAGCTTAACTTCATTCAATAAAGCCTACACTTAAAGGGCTACAACTACTTCTCTCTCAGGATCCATAACACGTCCTCGGAACGGTCCGCGTGCTCTTTGAGATTCTTCTAATGATTTAGGAGGTCATCAATGGGCATTAGCACAAACGATTCCAGATAAGATCTGAAGATTCTGTTCATGTAGCCCTTGAAAATATCAAAGCATAAGTCAATCCAAACGGCTTCACTACTTACTCGTAGTGTCCGTATCGGAACTGAAATACCGTCTTGAGAATGTCTTCCTTCCAGTTTCCGATTTGATGATACCTCGGCCTTAGGTCATTCTTAGGAAATGTCGAGGCTTCACAACTTATGCCATACTCGATCCTCTTTTCTTGGTAATGAATGTTCGTCCCTAATGGTGCTCTTATTCCATTACCAATAAAACATTGCTTACGCACAATACTTCCACTCTTGTTCTTATCGAACACTATTGAAGTTCCACTCTTGATACATCTCTTAAAATGTGAATAATATAATTATTATCAAAAGTAGAGACGTTCCAGAGCTGGTCAATGGTCCTTCGTCCATTCATCCACTTGGTCGGGTCTTCAAGAGTTGTACAAGAAGTTCCTATCCTAAGATGTTTAAGCATTGCATGATCCTAAGGGTCGTCCACTTGCACTGATCCCTAGTCTATCTAGGTACCTGGCCAACACCTAATAAGGGCAGGGGGTAAGCTTTACACATTCACATAATCAAATGAGAATAAAGTCCTAACATCCACAAGTAAGCATTCGACCATGATAGAAATGCATATACACATGAGAAAACGCCATTTCAATTCATTCTCTTTCATTTTAGGTGGCATGATGCATGCTTTCCATCTCTCAATTCCTGATGTTCTCTGATTTGGGTCTAATATATGATGTTTTGACCATGATTTAGACTCCCTTTTACTATGTATTTGGCTTGTTTCTCTTGTAAATTTAGGATTTTTTGTATAGTTTTTAGGAAGTTAGGTAATTTAGAATCCTTTGAACGTTTTGATTCGTTTTGTGTATGTTTCAAGTGCTTTTGTAGCTGAATTTGAGGAAAATAATAAGGAGCGAAACGGAGCCGGAGTAGGTGACGCACGCCCAGGCGTGAGGCCCTGGGCGCCCAGGCGTGCAAAATGCGAGAAAGTGACATTGTTCGCTGTTTTGACCATAACTTGAGCTACGCTTATCCAAATGAGACGATATAGGTATGATTTTAAAGCTAAGGAAAAGATCTACAACTTTTCCAATATAGCCTTGCTCAAATTCGTCCATCTTGGGGGTCAAAATCAATGCCTAAGTTGCTGTCAGACACAAATACGGGATTCTAAAAGGATTTTGATGATAAATTCTATTTGTAGATAAGATTCTTAAAGATTAGATTATTCTAGAAGGATATTATCATATCATATCAATTGGGATTAGTTGTAGACTTTAAATATAGGTTTTTCCATTAGGTTTTATAGACTTTTCAGAGTCAAATAAGATATTAGAATAAAATTAGGATTAGAGAAGAGAGACTGTTATGAAATTGAGAGCAAGGAGGCAAGGCACAAGGATTGGAGATCAAAATTGCTAGAGGGATCCACTTGATGATTGAAGATCTCTTGGGGGTAAATTGATTATTGTCTATGATTATTAGTTTTTCCCATTCCTTCTTCTTCTTCTTCCAATATGTATAATTGAACCTCTTGTTAGGAATAAGGTGGATTTGTATGGATCTTAATTTGGATGTTTATTTATAATTTAATGTTTTTCCTTTCAAATCAATTGCTTGGTTGCGCTTTAATTACAATTCATAAAATTGATCACTTTATGTTTTGCTTTGGTAATCTGAACCTTAATTGGGAAATTAGGATTAAGATTAGGCCTTTCAACCAAACAATATAATTATTCAACTCGTAGGGATACTTTTGGGTAATTGTATAACTTTTATAAATTTTACTCACTTAAGGGATTAAGGGGTAAAGTTTAATAAGAAACATAATTGCCATGAGGGATCTAGCTTTTATTGTTTCTGGAGTTTTTGATTTATTGGAAAACATATTTTCATAATTAATAACCTGATCCTACAATGAAACCAAGTTCCTAACATTTTCCATATTTGCTTCTAAAACCTTTTTAGTTTCTGATTTGTTTCATTCTTTTTCTCCTACACTCCTATCTCTAAACTCTAAAACCCATACTTGTTAAACATAGTAATCGCAGTTAGGTGAAAGAAATTTGAAACAATTTGCAATCCCCAAGTGCAACAATAATTTTACTTACTCTTTATTACTTGTGCGATCGGTACACTTGTCGAATTGCCAACATTCTCCAACTATCACTCTTATGCATGTCCATCCAAACAACCCGTATACGTTCTCATAACGTATAGCGAACCTACTCGGAACGTGATACATAACGTCACTACCAAAGTGTGTGTCACGTCGCGAAGAAGTAAACCACATCAACAGCATCCCACAATGCTGGCCATATTACCAAAATGTGTCATCGAGCAAGCCGCACGACTATGCTTGGAACGTGGTACATAACGCCACTACCAAAGTGTGCGTCGCGTCACCAAGACATAACATCCACGTTCACAACAACCAATGTTGGCCACATTACCAAAATGTTGTTGGAAGTCAAGCTAGTGTTGGAAGACATGCTTCAAACTCTCTCATGGACTTCAAGAAAATATCAAGCTAATGTTTTGATGATAAAAAACAAACTCAAGATTCAAGCTCACAAGTTCCTTCAAGTTCAAGTTGAAGATTCAAGCAAGATATAAGTTTAGAAGCCTTTTCCCTTAGGACATATTTGTAAGGTAATGAAGTTTCTATTCTTAATGAGTTTAAAAGGCCAATAAGTTTTTCAGTTAAAGGAGAAGAAAATGTGTTTTCATGAAAATCTATTTTTCTATCTTAGTTTCTGTGAAAATACTTGATGAAACAAAACTCTGGATATTTTTATTTTATGCAAGAAGGAGTAATCGATTAATTGGCTAAGGTAATCGATTAACTTTGTTGCATCATAGAAAAATCAGAGAGCTTGTAATCGATTAAATGAACTTTGCTAATCCATTACTTTCTTATGAGAGTAATCGATTACCTGGATCAAATAATCGATTAAAATTGTTGCATCATATATTTTCCTGAGACAAAATAATCGATTATTGCTTTGTAGTAATCGATTACATGATGTTGCATCATTCAATTAACAGAGGCTCAGTAATCGATTATTTGATGAGTGATAATCGATTAAATGAGCTGCATCATATAATGAACAGGGGTGATGTAATCGATTAACTATTATTGGTCTAATCGATTACTTGTTTTTCAAAAGAATTTAAAAGTTTCTATTTTTGAAGGAATAATCGATTACCTTCATAAAGTAATCAATTACTTCAACTTTTATTGAAAAACGTGTCAGAATCATTTTGATTATTTCCAGATTTGTTTTTATATATAAGATTCTGATTTATTTTCAAAAATTCGAAAATTATTTTGAATTTGAATTATTTCCTTATTCGTTTTAAGAATCAAATCTTTATTTTATTTCTTAAATCATTTTGATTTAGTTTCGATTTTAAAACTTATTACAAAATCATATTTTATTTTATTTTGATTTAAAATTGATTTAGATTTGTTGATTTAAATCTTTTTGAATTATAAAAGTTATTCTTTCAGAAATCACTCCAACATTCTTTCATTCTTTTTCTTCTGACAATTTTCTGAAAATCGCGTTCTCTCCTTCTCCTACTTTTCTCTGAACATAACGCTCATATTTTTTGAAGAACTCTAAGAAACTCTCGTTGGCCATTTAGACTTCAAAAGAGAACTTCATTATCGTAGAGCATTGAATTGTTGTATCTGTGTTTTGAGAACACATCAAACTTGTTGTAATCACTCTCATTGAATTGTACTCAACCTTAGTGGCTAGGGAGAGAATCCCATATTTCAACGTTGAGGTGTTCGTAGGGTGAGGAACCCTGCTGTGTGTTGTTGAGGCCCCTAGCGAACGGAGGTTCCTAGTAGTGTACAGGGTGCTCTCGGTTGTAATTGGGTGCGGCTCAATTGCTGGTTATAGAACTCTCAAGCGGGTCGCTTGGGGACTGGACTAGGCCTTTCGACGGGAAGGCTGAACCAGTATAAAATTTCTGGTGCAAGCTTTTCTATCCCTATCTCTTTTATTTTTCGCATATTTCATTTATTTACGTTTCCGCGCTACTCTTATATTTTCTATCAATCGTTTTCGCTCTCCTTCTCAAACGTCTAATCGCTCCATCGCAAAACATTTTTTAATTTATAAGGGTTTTTGCAATAATTTAATAAAACTCGATTCACCCCCCCTCTCGAGATTTTGAGGCCAAACCCAACAATTGGCATCAGAGCTAGTCTCTTGTGTTAAGACTTAACCGTCTCAAGAGTATGGTTTCAAACTCTCTGTTTGGTGGTGAAGGGAGTTCTATTAACCGTCCTCCCATGTTTGATGGGGTAGGGTACGCGTATTGGAAAGCCCGTATGAAAATTTTTATTCAAGGAGTTGGATTAAAGGTTTGGGATTCGATCGTAAATGGTCCCTATGTTCCTACCTATGTAGTTAATGGTAACATCGTCGAAAAGCCTATGGTTGAGTGGACGGAGGAGGAGGAACGTAGAGTCCAGTACGATTTGAAAGCGAAAAATATTATAACATCTGCTTTGAGCTATGATGAGTTTTTCAAGATATCTACGTGTGAGACTGCGCAGCAAATGGGGATACATTAGAAGTCACACATGAAGGTACAACTGAAGTGAAAAGGTCAAGAGTCAACACTGTGACAGGTGAATATGAATTATTCAGAATGAAAGATGGAGAAACTATCCAGGAGATCCAAAAACACGTCACGATGATTGTCAACCAATTAACAACATTGGGGAAGAAATTCACCAATGAGGATCTTAACAACAAAGTTCTAAGGTGTTTGGGAAGAGAATGGCAACCCAAAGTGATGGCAATTGCTGAGTCTAGAAATCTTTCGACTATGACGTTGGCAACTCTCTTCGAAAAGTTAAAAGAGCATGAAAGTGAACTGAAAAGATTGGCTCAACATGAAGAGGAGAGCAAGAATGTCAAAAGTCTGGCGTTCAAGGCTGAAGCACCAGCAACTGAAAGTGACTCGGACAAAGAACTGATCAATGATGAACACATGGGACTTCTGGTCAAAAAGTTTGGGAAGTTCCTGAGGAAGAAAAGCAACTTCAACTCCCAAAACAGAAAGGACAACAACAAAGGTGGAGGATCATCCATTACATGTCATGAATGTGGCAAGCCTGGTCACATCAGAGCGGAGTGCTACTACTTGAAAAAGAAAGAAAATTCAGAAAGAAGCACCTCCAATCCAAGGAAAGGGAAGCAAGCATACCTGGCATGGCTAAACAATGAGGGGGGTTCAGACGAAGATTCAGACGAACAAGAAGAGACAGCCAACATATGCTTGATGGCACATGAAGATGAGGTAACTTCTAATCTAGAACATTCTTATGATGAATTACAAGAGGCTTTTGAAGAATTACATGAGGAATCAATGAGGTTATCTTTATTGATTTCTTTGGAAAAGAAAAATTCAGCTTCTCTTGTACAAAAGAATCAAGAACTTATTAAAGAAAATGAATTTTTGAAAAATCAAAATAAGGAGCTGAATTCAATTTTGAAAAATTCTTCAAGCACCTCGAGTTATGAAGTTAAATTTAAAGCTAGAAATCACACCCTAAATTAAGGTAAGGCAACCTTCTTACCTTAGCCTTGCGAAGAGAGAGAAGAGGCACCAAACCCTAATCCTCTTGAGTCCCCTTTTCACACTCCAACCAAATAGTTACCAATAAGTGATGAGAGGGAGGAGAGGAGCTTGATTCTCCTAGCTTTGATGTAGAGAGAGAGAGAGAGAGATATCTCCAATGGTTATGGAGGAGAGAGAGGAAAACGTGTGTGAGAGAGAAAAAGGTGGAAGAGGAAGATCAATTGGTAGTGGTGATGATGAACTTGGCCTTCAATCTAAGGTTTTATGATTGTTGATGATGAAAATCAAAAAGGAAAGGAAAGGGCTTATGAACCCTAGGAGAAGAAAAAGAGTGGTTTTGTGTTTTTGGAGTGAAGTGGGGTTTCAACTCGTATTTATTTTTTTTTCCAGATCTGACTGAAAACTCGAGTATTTTACAAAATACTCGAGTATTTTACTCGCGACACCTGGGCTGATGTGGGACACGCCTGTGCGAAATATTGGCTGTGCGCAACACTGATTTAGCACCGGTGCGCCTGGGCGTGCACCGTTGGAATTGCATTTTCAAATCGCCATATTTCCTTCGTTAACCGTTGGATATTCATCAAGTTTTGAGACAAGCTTCCTAAGACCCTTATCTTCGCATCCAACGGTGGAATTTACGTTTAAAGTTGTAGATATTTTATTCCTAATTTCCTAATACGGAGTATTCCTAACGCCGAAAACACCGATTTTTAATACTTGTTTGCTCGTCTTAAATTTTCCTAACCGATGCCAATGCTTCTAAACCCCTTCATGGCACCCAAAAGGATCCTAATCCATCATGTTAAATATTTTTAGCATGATTATTATTTCCTAATCCTGGTATTATGCTAATTATTAACATAATTAGAATTCGGGATGTTACAATTCTCCCCCACTTACTGGAATTTCGTCCCCGAAATTCCGTTCAGTTACGTAAATGGAAATCCATCCCTTGATAAGGTTTTCGACTATGGTTCTTACATATCTTCGGTTTCGTTTTCCCCATTTAGGGTACTTCTAAGTCTATACTCCTTGACGCCTTCAGACTTATGCTAGGACATTCTACTTCTTGTCCTTGCCCGGCTTTCCTTCTCGTTTTCGTTTGACAACACCTCGTTTCGTTGCCACTCGGACAAGATCTAGGTTGGGTTACTAGGTTCTCCCCCACTTGGCATCGACATATCTGATTGCATTGATGCCAAGGCGTAGGTTTGACCACTATTAAGGATCGTAACCGAAAGTTCCTGGACACGTTTCTAGGGTGAATGCGGTGTTCGGTTGATTGCCAAGTGGCGATCAATGGGTGGGAATGGATTTTTATGGATTACGAAGCTCACATTCGCACAAATTTAAGTCCTTGTACTCACCAAGAGTACGAACTATGGGTTTAACTCTTCAGGTCTCGGGGTGAAGACTTTAAAAGCTGCTAAGGTTTGCTCTTAGGCAGTTAAGACAACTTAAAGCATCTTATTCCTAGTTGGGTTTTGGGTTTTTACTTCCTGATTCCAAGTAAAGAGTTCGGAAAAGACACCCCTTGGGTTTGATTTCTTCTTTCTAAGGGATCTATCTTCTGGGAGAGTTCCTATATCGATTGGCTCGGCTTTGCTAAGAAAATTGCAATGATATCATCCGTTAATATATGCGAAGATCGAGGTGACCAATCCCAACCTCACGTCTATCAACAACACATCATTGTCGGGTTTGCTGATAACATCGTCACTTAACAGATGTAAGAATCAGAGTGGCCAGCTCTAACCTTACAGTCTATCAAACAACAACGCCATCACAGGATTTGGTTAACTTTCAAATACATCACGAAAATTATTATTATTATCATTATTTTAAGGCTTTTCATGGTTTCCCTACGTCATTCAGTTAGGCTTACCCAATGGTTTAGTTCAAAACTCTTGGCTAGATATCTAGGAAAGATGCGTTAAATAGGCTTTGTGAGATCTTTTAATAAGAAGACTCGTGGGAGATTGAAGACCTATTGTTTGCAAAGTATTTCTATCTTGAGGAGTCCTATTCTTTTCCTATCGTCAAAAGGAAACCAAATGAAACATATGGCATTATAATCAAACAGTACGTCCCATGAAAATTCATTAGCACAGCACATACCTTTTTCCATAGGTTGGCTCCAGTTGCCAGTCGTGCCTTCATTATGTTCACTTCCTAGAGTGCTCGGGTCAATTTGCAACAACATGTCCCGATTGTCCGCAACGAATACAGAGTCCCTCTTTCCTACGCTTGTCCATAATCCAACACAGCCGTTTATGGGATTGCCCGCAATGTGGACATGGTGGCCTAGCACTTGAATTGTTCGCACCTTGAGTGTTTGGGCTAGCATATGGACTTGCTTCCTGAACTGGTCATTTTCCCCTAATAGGACCTCCAATCCTCTGTACATTCCTGCTCTTTTCCGTTATCTCATTCCGCTTCAAGCCCTTCTCATAAGTACTTGCCATATTCACCAGTTGAGAAAGGTTAGCAACATTATAATATTCACAAGCAAGTCGAATATCATCACGGAGACCGGACTCAAACTTAATGCACTTTGTGCGCTCATCCGCATCCCTATAGCTGCCAGAGTAATGAATCAGGTCTTCAAATTATGCCACATACTCGCCGACACTCATACTCCCCTGCACCAACTGGAGAAAAGCTATCTCCTTGTCCCTTCTCACGTCTTCGGGAAAATATTTCCCAAGAAAACGGATCTTGAATAGATCCCACGTAACCTCTTGGTTTGCCACTTCAAAGCCTCTCCGTTGTTGCTCCCACCAATGCTCTGCTTCACTGGCCAACCTATATTCAGCCAATCGAACTTTGTGATCAGCAGGTAGTTGCAAAGAGCGAAAAATCTTTTCTATTTCCTGGAGCCATCCTTGAGCTCCACCAGGGTTGTAGCCTCCTCGAAATCGAGGCGGTTAGCTCTTCCTGAACCGTGTCAACCAGTCAATCTCAACAGGAGCTGGAGGTGGGTTCAGTGCTGCTGCGGCTGCGGCGGCTATATTCTGCGCCTGGTTTTGTTGTAGCTGAGCTATAGTCTCTGCCTGGTTCCTCTGTAACTGGGCTATATTCGTAGCCTGGTTCTGATTTATCTGAATTAGATTTTCGAAGATGGCAGTCAATTTGTCGTTCTCTGCACGTCTCCCAGCCATACTACCTAATCATGGAGGGAACAGCCTGTTAAAGGACGAACGATTGTTCAACTGTGTAAACCTCCTATTTCTCAACTTAAACTCTTAACTATACACATCGGTTACTCGCTTGGTGAGTAAACCAAAGGAGTTGTGAGTCCACACTCCAAAGGCCGAGGAAAACTGCTCTAATACCAAAATGTAACACCCTATTTTAATTAATACTCTAATTACCCCAAATTGAATTAGTGACTAGAAAATTTCTTTTAAACTTATATTTATTATAAAAATCTCCGGCCAAACAGACGGAGTTTCCTTTGTTTTTCGGTCTTTTCCAAAATTTACTAATCCTGTTCAACTTGCATTAAAACTTTCTATTAACAACAGTAGGCCAGCAGGGCCAAAATACATTTTCTAATTCATTCATTACAATCTTTCCCAAAAATATAAACCATTTCTTTAAATCATTTAGCTCCCAAAAGGATAAAGTAACTATATACAATATATTTTTCATATTAAAACCCCGGACCATACTATATGGTCACCCATCTACTAAATTACACTCCACGAAGTAGAGTGTACTCCTACTCGGTCATGACTCCTGTATGCTCCAACTTCGTACCTGTAAAGAAAGGCAAGAAGGGTAGCATTACACATAACTTAGGAAATGACTTCTAAGATGTCATAGCAACAAACTAAGCCTACATTATTATTAACGCACAACAAACATAGTCGGTCACACATCCGGTCTCATTTACTTCTCTTTTAGTTCTTGTACTTTTATTCACTTATTTATTTCATTTAAATTCCAATATGTAATTTTCTTACGTTTACTCTTGTTTTTACTTTCTTCGTACTTTCTTTATCACTCTTATTTCTCTTTCCTTTTTACCTCATTCTTACTCTTTCTTTCTTAATCCTAGAGCACATGGGTCGTCCAGGTTATACCTTCTCTTTTCCCTTAGTCTTTCGTTTCTTTACTTTCTATCCTTTCTTATCCTTGGAGCACATGGGTCGTCCAGGTTAAATATTTTAATTATTCTCGGAGCACATGGGTTGTCCGAGTTGCGCTATTAACCCCAGAGCACATGGGCCGTCCGGGTTGCGCGTCGACAGAGCACATGGGTCGTCTGCCGATATTACTCTTTCTCTTTTAACTTTATTCCCCGAGCACATGGGCCGTCAGGGTTACCTCTTTTTATCCTCGGAGCACATCGGCTGTTCGAGTTAGCTTCCTTCCTCTTTCTCATTTAATCTTTTCTTGTTCTTCATATTTAAGTCTTTACCTTCTTTTTCTCATTTAAGCTTTTTCTCACTTTTCTCATTACGTCTTTTCTTCTTCTTCTTTATGGACTTATTCTCTTTCTCACTTTTAATTTCTTAAGTACTTATCCTTATTCCCTTTTCTTCATTAGTTACTTATTACTCAATAATCAATAAATAAAACTAACAATCATTGCACACACTTATCCACAATTTATTTCCTTATTACAAATCACCACATCTTCTTTTATCATCTTACTTATTAAGTTGGCTCCTAACCTTGTGTACATCTCTTGTTATCATTCGAAATTCTTTGGTATTATTAACATTGTCAATTATTCATACACTCATCACCAACAAAACACTTTCTTGGGTTGATTACTCTTTATGGCTTATTTTTCCACCTAAGGTTACCCGGCCAGTTATAGGTTCATTCTAACAATTATTCCCATACTCGCACAAATATTCTAATCCATCCCTTAATTTATATTACCCCTTAACTCGATATATTCTTAAGTTCATTTCAAATCCTACCCCTCATACACTTCATGCACAAGTAATCCTTCAATCATACAAATACTCTTATTATCCTCGTTTTACTTACTTAACCTATTATTAACTTTTATATTATATTTCCACACCTCACCCACATTATCATACTGCACGTATATTCAGAACATACAATTGGCTTCATTTTTCTTATTTCACTCTTCCATTTTTGACAACATCAGCTACCCTATTGCTTATTATTCTAACTTGTCTTTTACATTCCTAGCCATCACTATGATCAACCTAGAAATCACACCCTAAATTAAGGTAAGGCAACCTTCTTACCTTAGCCTTGCGAAGAGAGAGAAGAGGCACCAAACCCTAATCCTCTTGAGTCCCCTTTTCACACTTCAACCAAATAGTTACCAATAAGTGATGAGAGGGAGGAGAGGAGCTTGATTCTCCTAGCTTTGATGTAGAGAGAGATATCTTCAATGGTTATGGAGGAGAGAGAGGAAAACGTGTGAGAGAGAGAAAAAGGTGGAAGAGGAAGATCAATTGGTAGTGGTGATGATGAACTTGGCCTTCAATCTAAGGTTTTATGATTGTTGATGATGAAAATCAAAAAGGAAAGGAAAGGGCTTATGAACCCTAGGAGAAGAAAAAGAGTGGTTTTGTGTTTTTGGGGTGAAGTGGGGTTTCAACTCGTATTTATTTGTTTTCCAGATCTGACCGAAATACTCGAGTATTCTACAAAATACTCGAGGATTTTACTCGAGGCGCCTGGGCGGATGTGGGACGCGCCTGCGTGAAATATTGGCTGTGAGCAACACTGATTCAGCATTGGTGCGCTTGGGCGTGCACCAGTGGAATTGCATTTTCAAATCGCCATATCTCCTTCATTAACCGTTGGATCTTGCTCAAGTTATGAGAAAAGCTTCCTAAGACCCTTATCTTCGCATCCAACGGTGGAATTTACGTTTAAAGTTTTAGATATTTTATTCCTAATTTCCTAATACTGAGTGTTCCTAACGCCGAAAACACCGATTTTTAATACTTGTTTGCTCGTCTTAAATTTTCCTAACCGATGCCAATACTTCTAAACCCCTTCATGGCACCCAAAAGGATCCTAATCCATCATCTTAAATATTTTTAGAATGATTATTATTTTCTAATCCTGTTATTATGCTAATTATTAACAGAATTAGAATTCGGGATGTTACATGGATTGATGAAATGATTGGTGATTGATGGTGAAAAGATGAGGAAGAGAGAAAACTAGGAAAAGGGAGGCTAGGGTTTCCACTTTCCACACAATGAATGAATGAAGTTGATCTCCCCCTCTCTTCCTCTATGTAGTCGCGACACCTATAAGGGTCTATGGGTTCAATTTTTTTGGACCCCAATGGTCCTAGTGGGTTGCACATGTGTGGCCCAATCGCACATGTGTAGCCCGATTTGCTCCCGGAATATCTTTTCCGCCCAGATTTTATCTAATCTAATTCTAACGGTCTAATATACCCCTCAAAAAAATAAAAATATACACTTAACTTAATAAAACACGCATAGACATATAAAAATCATTTACAAGGAGATTCAAGTAAAATAAAATGAATCTATGTACAGAAAACTGAAAGAAACAAGGCATAGAAATGAACAATCAGGCAATTAAATAACACCAAGCAATTAACTTAAAGGAAAGCTCATAAACATGCATTCTGACTAAGACTCATAAAGTCTAACTCTATATGGTAAAAAGATCTAAGATGTCATAGCTCGCCCGCAAATGCCTGCAAAAAGAATGGACGGGACATGCGGGCATAATTTGAAAATTGGGCCTGAAATCTGTGCTTTGCCTGCATAAAATTCAGAGCGGACCCCGCAGGCTTATACCCTAATTGCCAATACTAACATTAATGTGATTTACAATTCGAGAGTATTAATAAGTGCTCTTAAGAGCTTGTGTTAAAAGAAGCAAAATGAGTAAACTTTCATTGAAAATTATGTTCAATCTAGAAGTGATATGTGCACATTTTCGATAAAAAATATACTCCCTTCGGTCCCTATTATAAGAAAAAGAGTGCATGCATATTTTGGTCCCAAATATAAGAAAAAATTAACCAACTTTCTATTCACAATACAATTATTCCTAAAATGTTTCTAGAAAGTAGTGATCTATCTTATTTAATTTTTGTTACTTTCCCAACATAACTTTCCAAAAGTAGTCATATTTTTTATGATTTTGAGAAAATTAAATACATTCAACTAACTTTCTTAATAAGTGCGATTTCGATTATTTTTCTTATAATAGGGACCGGAGGGAGTACTTTTTATGATAGTCTAGCAAACCTAGCTAGAAATCCTCTTGTGTTTAGAATTAATCAACGCAGCTTCTAGTCTACTATCCTTATATAAAAAGAGGTTTTTTCAAGTCACCGCGTTTATCATTGAATTTGTTGAGCCATCACGTTTGTCGTTGAAATTTTCAAGCCATGGGAGTGATTGTAGGTAAATAATCATTATCTCCAACCAAAATATTAAAATTTAAAATTAAATAGATTATTCAAGTTTTTCAAATTATTATCCCAACCAATATATTATCTGCATGTGAAATCATTATCCCCAACAAAAATATTAAAATTTGAAATTAAATAGATTATTGAAGTTTTTCAAATCATTATATATAAATGTGAGTGTTTTAGTTTTTCACCTCATGCGATTTCAAGTGTGGTGGTAGAGGAGATTAAACGGCCAAAATTGTCTTTCTTCATGAAGGATGATGACATACTCATCCTAAGGCGTTGCTCTTCCTTGGTTCTCAATTTTGCTAAAGGGGATGAACTCTCTTCTATGGCTTTTCGACCTATGAGTGGTGATAGGATTCTAATATCAATTGAGGACGATGAGGAGTTTCAAGCCTTATATGATGATTCAAAGTTTTTTTTTCTATCATAAATTTTGTTTATTGTAGAAAATGAAGAGTTCTTCCCCATGTACTTCCTCCTATCTCATATATATATATATAAGTAACATTTTTTTATATATTGCTTCATTTGGTATCTGAGCAACAATGAAAGGAAAGTGTCTGATGCTTATTACTATAATTTTTCCTCTTTTAATTTGTTTATTGCCATATGTTAAAGAATGAAAATTAAATTATTGACATTTTAGCTACAATATCTCGCACAATGAAAAACTTTATAAATTACATTACATGGACCACATGTATCCTTTATAAGAAAACGATTCTACATAAATTAGATATGATTATGAATACTATAATTCTTTTTTTCAATTTTTAACGCTTCCTACACGAGCGGGTAGATGGTGAGGGTTGACTAGCACATGCTCTTATTCTCCCCAAAAATGAATATAGCACAAATTAAAGAGAAAATCATTTATTTTATATTTTTACATATAAATTCATAAGAACTCATGTTGTGTTTCCTTATTTTATTAAAAGTATTGATTAGAGTTTATCTCAGTTTCCACATGCTTTAATCAATTAAAAAGAATAATCAATCTAACACTACAAAAAATTCGTTGATTACCCAGGGCCAAATCCCTCGGTAATCAATAAAAATCCGTCATTAATGACGCCATACCGACGAATACGGCCTCGATTCCCTTAATCATATTCGCTTTGGTAAACATTACAGTGGGCATTACAGAGGGTAAAGGACGATGGAAACCTTTTTTTTAGCGAGGCCGGCCCTCGCCCTCGGTACTTTAAATTTTTACCGAGAGATGTCTCCCTTGGTAATGATTCAGCCATACCAACGGATTATGCCCTCGGTAATCTAGAACCGGTATCGACGGATTTTTCCCTCGATAATTTAAAATTGGTACTAACTGATTTGTCCCTCTGTAATTGTTTAGTTATACCGACGGATTTAGCCCTCGGTAACCTTAAATAATTTTCCAAAAAAAAAAATATTTATCCAGGGCTAAGCCCTTGATAATGTTTTTAACATTTTTTATATATCACCAGTACAACAATGATTTAATTTTTTTTTATATAAGAAAAGTAATTAATATATACTCCAAAATTATGAAAACCTACTAATTCTGCTAATTAATAAAAAGTTAATGAAATTCTAAATACAAGGCAACAAAATATTTTAACGGTACTAAATATCCAAATGTTATCCAATATCCAAAAACCTACGAAAGTAACTAAATATATGAAATGTTATTACATAAGCCATATGTTTTAATCATTATAACCATCATAATCATAATCGTCGTCGTTGTCTGAGCCCAAGTTCTGGTCATGCTTATGAGGGTTAGGTGCAGGTGAGCGAGGCCAAATGTTTTGCATGACCAACTGCTCAAGACTAGCCAACCTTTTTTTCAGTGATTGATTTTCCATAGTCAAGGCATGCACTCGATCTTCAATATGCCGCTGGATGGAAGTATATCCAGATGGCTGGGTAAGTGATTTTTGACCTTGTAAAACATAAGAAACAACATTTCCGGTACATAACTTCAATCCATAATCACATAATCACGTAATTTAAAGGAATTAAATCCTTAGCTAATCAACACAATTAGAAGAATTGAAGGATCAAATAATAGCTAATCAACACAAAATCAACAAATACAAAAAGAGAAGACAAAATCAACAAACACAAAATCACTTTTCGAGTACCACTTGTACTCTTTATTAATAAATTTGCTCTTGGCTGATAAAAAAACACTGAATTATGGCTTAGAAGAGTAGCAAACGAGCAATTATTAGGTGGTTCGGGACCACATGGTCCAGGATAATCACCACCATTCATTATTTAATTTTTGAATTTTTTTAATTAAAAAATAAACTATTAACAGTTGAGATGTGCCTGGACCATATGGTCTAGGACTAACTAATAATTTTCCTTAGCAAACACATTCAAGAATCTAGCGGTTCCAACCTAATCTTTTTCGAAACCAGATATTTTGTCCCAAACCATGTCCCCAACCCTGTTTTCAACCAATTACATCTCATTATGAAAAATAACTTTCCAACTGTTATGGTATTTTTGTAATATTTAATGGAATGTGATTGGCTGAGGACAGAGTTGGGGACATGGTTTGGGACGGAAGATCCTAGTCTTTTTTTTTCAAACATAAGAATTAATGTACATGTAAAATACAAAGCAAAGGAGACAACAAATTAAAAGGGGTTTGTGAAAAGAACAACTAAGAGAAATACGAACAGATGCTAGGGTTCGTGCCGCCTCCGCTCGTTTATTCTGTTCTATCTCTCTGTGTGTCTCTCTTAAACAGCATCTCAATTTCGTTTAGTTTACTTTTTGCCAATATCACTTATAAGATGCGATGCAATGAAGAAAAACAATCATCGATTGCGGTTCACTCTGCAACATGATCCATTCCATTATTATGGTTCGTATTCACTGAGCATCATCGCATCATCACAAACCACAACCCTCTTTTAATTTATTTATTTATTTTTGTTTTTAATCGAAGGTTCCTATGGAAGCGCAGTAAATCATTGCGCATTTCTTCAAGTTTGCCTTCGTAATTTCGGACATTATTATTATTATTACCAGCCTATCGACACTGATCTGCATTCCTATTTTCGTCATTTTGTCATAAAATCATATATTTGTAAATTGGTGCATAAAGTGAGATAAAATTGGTTCATACAATGGTTATTATCAACCCTGTTGTCAAAGCTAAATCTTCGCAATTGAAAACTTCACATTGCAGTTCGCAACCAAAATACAAAGAAAGGTATTTTCCCAAGAAATGATAATGTTTGCAACATAACAGGTAGCTATAAGACATTTTTGCTTGCCAAAAACCAAATGCAACATAAATGTTTGCTCGAGATCCAAATACGAAATAAATCATCCAACTAATGCATCTCCAAAAACCAAAAATAGAAAACCATTGGCATTTGCCACTACCAAGAACTAATAATGGCTTATCCAAGTTGGTTGTAAAACTCAATAGTAAATCTATAGAGTTATCTCTTGAACTTTATCAATCTAGAAAATAGGGAAAAGAATCAATAGAACTTGGTAGTTAACATTCAAAACTGACAGTGCAAGCCTGCAAATCTTTTGCTAACCTCCCTGCCATGAACATCAGACAACCTTCTTGCTTCAGACTCATTTTCGAAAACAAAGTCTACATACCTGAATCCCAAAATGGGATATTATAAAAACAATATGGAAAATTTTATTCATCAGAAATTACCTAAGAAAGACTCTTAGGGCAGATTTTCTTCTATAAATCGTCCCTGACGAACGCACAGAAAAGCGGGTAAAAACGTTCATTGTGAAGATCTGCATACAAGGAAAAAAACCATTTTTAAAATAAAGGCATTAAAAACTACATTTAAATAGGAAGCTCCAATCTTTTAATCATACCTTATCTTGCAGGTAGTTAGCAACTCATATTACTAATCACTTGCACAATTATAGATGTGCATGAGGCTATGTTAGTTTGTTAGTAAGAAATGAATAATATAGTTAAATAGGTAAAAAAAATATCAGGAAAATAGAAGTCCATCAACAACAGAAAAATATCATCTCACAAAAAGAAGAATTTAAGGGCTTATCAACCACAAACAATTTAGTTCTAGTGTCACAACTAAAAGCCAATTTTTTGGAGAAATTATTCGAACGAAGTACTTTGAAAACTTAAAAATTTCAAACATCTATTTTGTTCACTCCTATAGCCTTCTAGGAATTACTAGAATGCTAATGTCCAATTAGCATATGTTAGTTTAGTTGATAATATCAAAGTAGGAAAGAAATCTACCTTTCATAATAGAAGCCCAAGAAAAATTTAAGTTTGGATGTGCCTGAGTAGCCTAACCATGACCTTCCTTTACACCCTCCTAAGAAACCTCATAATAATCTGAAAAGATAATCCGAAAAGGACACAATTCCCTAACACCTATACATAGAAAAGATAAAAATCTGTAATGAAGGGGTTTCCTCGAGAGACTTAGGAAAGCCATTCAAAGTTTGTTATTTAGAAAATTAAAATACATCTAGGTGCATATATCTGAAACATAAATGGCACGAAACAAAGAAGAAATTATGCCTAAAACAATATTAATGCTTAAAAGCAAGTTGCTACTTCAAACTAATAATGACCAGTCTAATGTAAGCATCTAGTTAATGCTATTAAAAAAAGAAATTAACACCATGTATACTGTGAACATTATGTTTTAATGGATTTTACTTTACTGCTGGATTGTACTTTACAGGCAAGAAACTTCATAGTTTAATTCTAAAACATGTTCATTAGGAGCAAATGTTATGGGTCATACTATGACCGGTTTGATATGAGAAAAATCCTGTTCCATTTTGTGATATGCAGATGAAGATAGACATAGCATTAACGTCTCATATGATGTTGTGAAAATAAGTTCAATCGAAATAGATAAAATAAGGTCCCGTCACTTATATAGTTATATTAGTAGACTAAGATTTAAACTCAAATAATACTTACTTTCATACCAAACTTCACAATTTCCAAGTCATGAAGTGGTTCAATCCGATTAAGTTTGAAGAGAAACAAAAACCAGCAAGGTTACAACCAGTATGAAGAATTTGATGGTTAAAAAAGCATAAGATTAAATTGGTTAGAAATGCCACCAAAAACTTTGACTGGCAATTAAGCATATTAATTATAAAAAGAAAATCTTTGAAACTGATCATGTAGAAGTAGGATTATTCCAAAAATAAACTAAAATTTGGATAATAACTGAAACATCATTGCAAAAAAAGAAGTTAAGAGAGTGAGAACCAATATCAACATCAAAGTAAAAAAGTAAATATTGATTTTAATTAAATTTGATTTATGAAGTTAAAAATCGGATCATTACTACTTTCATTACAACAAATTCTGATTTCAATCTCAACAACGAACACAATTGAATCATGAAATGATAGCATTATCAAAAAATACTTTACCACTGAATCCATAGATTGAAACTACAATGTGATTGAGGTGATGATAAGAATGATACTCTATTATTATACACTTGCCAATTAATTATCTTCCTTCTTTTCTCAAAAGATTGTGTTTCAAAACCTACAAATAACAAAGAAAACGGTATGAAGGTAAACAACATTTAAGAAATATGCATACTTTTAATGCATCTTATCATGTATAAATTAAAAAAAAAAAGATAAATTTACCTTGGATAGATGTAAATCCCTGTACAAAATTGCATAAAAATTGGTGGAAAAGCAAAGGTTGGGATTCAAGACCAACTTCAATGTCAGTGAGAATTGACAAAAAAAAGTGACGTTCATACGAAAATTAACTACAGAATTGAACAGACCCAGGTGACAATATATTGAATTAAATTGAAAATGCCATAATGAGAAACAAAACCAAAATACAATGTGAAATAAAATGAGAAATCACTTGATAAGCAGGGAAGAGAAGAGAAAAGTGTTATAGATAGATCTGAAGTGAACACACAATCACCATGCATTCATCATCCAAGTCGCTGGATGGTGCTGCCAAAGAGGATCGATTCATGTTGTTTGCGAATGATAATGTTTTTGATAGAGATTAAGTTTGATATTTTGGAGTTTAGAAAAGAGAAAAGGGAATAAGGTTCCAGTTAAAGAAAACTGTGTTTTCTTTATATGATGGTATAGTATAGATTATGATTTATTATTTAATTATTTGAATGCGAAAGTCCCAGCAGAGGGGCGAGTTACTCTTTGATATTGAGGCCTCTCTAACAATTCATTTCAATACCCTTCGCATATATCTTAGGATGCCCAAATTTCTCAAATTTTTGATGCATCTGGAACCCACGGCCAAATCTCTCTTCTGTTGGGTCACTCAAATTCACTTTTTTTGTTCATCTTTATATAATTTTTAGGTTTATTTAACATTTTACTCCCTGAACTTAGGTGCTCTCTTGGAATTGGTTCTTAAACTTTTTTCGATGCTTTTGAATCCTTAAACTTTATTCAAATTTTGAAAATGTTCCTTTCATCACTTAAGTGATGATATGATCGAGAACATGTAACGTTACCTTCGCCACATCAATAAGTAACATGCCAAATGATGTCAAGTTAATTTTTTTAAGAAAATTGAATCTTTTAATAATTTTTTAAAAATATTATTTTTTAATAAAAAAATCATGTATTGTCACGGGATGCTACATAACACATCACTCGTCGATATTGTGACAGAGATGTGGCATGTCGTTGGGTATATCATCATTTAATTAACGAAATGACCATTTCAAAAAATTGAAGAATGTGCAGGGACCTAATGCATTGAAAAAAAGTTTAAGGACCAATTTCAAAAGAGCGCCTAAGTTCAGGGACTAAAATGTTAAATAAGCCTAATTTTTATAACACTTATTGAAATTATTCTTAATATGATTCCCCTTATTTTTATTCTTTTGAATTTTTTTAATCCTAAAACTCAAATTATAATCATTACCATATACTTTAGTAAGTACATTGCATTTAATTATTAAGTCTGATATTTGAAATTGGGGTGAAACTGTGGGCCATTTTTTCTTGCCCAATGTGTATGTTATGTGCATTTCCCTAAATTAAAAAGTGTGTACTTTGCACACTGCGAATGTCAAATGAAGAAGCCAAACTCTCGAAGCTGACCTTCATATGTTGTCTGCCCTATGGAAGAGTAGAAATCTTGAAGGGGAGCTCATGATATCATTTTGTCATCAGAACATGTTGTGCCAACTATTCAAATGTTAATAATGTCCATAGAGAGCTTGCTCATTTGCTTTTGCTATGGTGTAGGCAAGTCATACAAGTGTTTATTAGCAAGTAGCGTGTTTATTGGTTTTTCTATTCATATGGTGCCAGTGGGGGAGAGCTTGGAACATTAAGCTTCCTATTAGCATGGTGAACAGAAATTTCCAGTAATTAGAGCCCAAAGTATAAGTTGTAGTTTAATTTATTCGTTACAACTACAATAATAAGGATCTTGAAATTACATGACTTTCACACGTTATAGAGATAGAAGGAATGCGATTACTAACCTCTATCCATTGCTAGAGTTTGAAGGAAGAAAGTTCTCCAAATGTCCTTTGACCAAAAGCCACGAAACCCGGTTTCTATTCCTTTGCCTCTTCTACTATTCTTTTCTATGCTATTTGTTTAGTTTAGTCGTTCTGTGATGGGGAGAGAAAAGAATACCTTATGGCCAGGAACAGGACCTGTTTCTTATAAAGAATAAAAAACCCTAACTATTATCCATTGGCTTCCATCAAGCTAACGGGCCTTCAGAAACAATCCCTTCTTATCTAAATATGATTTAGCCCATTAATATTTAATCATTTATTTACTAAACACACATCAATACATGTCACATGCACATCACATGAGACATACTAAGATATTAAAATCTTACATTCTCCCACTTGGCTCATGTGACATAATTCGACATTATGGTCTAATAAACAAAATAATTAAACAATTAATGCGCATTTACATGGCTAAATCATTTTATACTTAGATACTCTATTAATCATGATTAAAGATAGTAACTAATTCGGGTCATGGCGGTTGTACATCATTTGTTCGACATAATTCCTTCCATGTACCACAAAATAGTCTTTTCCTTAACACGATCTATAATTGGGAAATACATAATTGATCCATAATGCCTTTATTCAAGACAATACTTGTTTACATTACTCTAATACAATAATGCATGCCGTTCTAGAGAACAGGTAATCAGAAACATATCAAACATATCATAAATGAACTCAGCGTGTCAATTACATCATACATAAGGATGTCAACATCAAATTCAATTTTACTTAACAACAGTAATGCCTATACTTTCAACATGTTCAATAAATGTTTAGGCAATAACCCTTCTTTCAAGGGATTAGCAATCATAAGATTGGTGCTAACATGCTCTATTGACAATCTTTGTTTCTGATCTCATTCTTTAGAGACAAAGTACTTCATTCACATACTTTTAGCACCTTTATAGTACTTGTCATTGCTGCAAAACATCACAGTATGTTTTCAGCGGCTAAGCAATATTGTCGACAGTTCTAAGCCCCGAAATAAAATTTTGCAGTCAATTAGTTTGAATTGTAACCTCAAAACTTGTTACAAATTCAACATTCTGATCACCTCAATGTGATCATTCATTACAAAAATAAGCATGTATTTATTCGTTCCATGCTAATACCTCAAGACTTTATGAGTATAGTTAATACTTCCTTAACGTAAATTTTATTCATTCTAAATTATTTTAGTACTTTAAAGATATAAGCTTTCTGAGATAAGCCTAACATTTCATGTGACATATTCTAGAATATTGATTTTCTAATCACATGGCTCGACTCACCTATATCTTCCATTCAAAGTTACTAGAAAAACATCTTAGTCCCGTGTAAAAGACCAACATAATAAGTTGCAAGCAAAATATAATCAACATACAAAATCAACATAATAAACTCACTCCCACTGACTTTCAGATACTTACACAAGTTAATTGTGTTCCCTTAAATCTAAAACAAACAATAGTATCATTGACTTTCTTTCAGATACTATTGGTGGGATGTTTGTTTAAATTTGTGCATTAATTTCCTCAAATTTTCACATTATGTGTTCATTCTTTTCAATGAGAACCACATTAGTGGGTCATCCATATAAACATCATCCTCTAAAATTCATAAAGGTTGTTTTCACATTCTTCTACTGCAGTTCCAAATCATTACGGACTACATATGCCATGATGATAATATTGAATTAATTCTTTCAGGTAATTGGTCAAAATACCTCATTAATGGTCAATGCCAACTTTGCGAGGGAAATCATTGACAACAAATTTGGCCTTGTAACGTTCAAGGTTGTCACGAGAGTTATATTTGGTCCAAAAGACTCACTTACCCTCCCAACTCTCGTGTAACCTTTAGGCAATTCTACAAGGTCTCACATATAAAAATATTTATCAATAATATCACAACTTACGGCATGTAAAACAACACACCATTATCATTAATGACTAAGTCAAATTCATATTCTTGTAGATAAACCACTTAAAACATTCGAAATAGCAATTTCTTTTCCTTTTTTTTTAAATTTTTTTTAATACTATTTCTCGTGGTTCTTCTAAAGTAGAATCGTTGTGAATAGTGGATTCATTTCGTACTTTATTGTTATACAATTCAACAATAAAAGAAACTATTTTTGAGGTAGAAGAACAAATTACAAATTACAGGAACTTGCACCCTAACTCCGTTAATTTCCACATTATGTGGAACTATACTCCCACTAATTTCATCATTCTCAATGAACCTGACATTCTCATTTTGAATAATTCTTGTACTATGGTTAGAACAATAAGGTCTATACCTTTTGATTTATATGGATAATCGGTGAAATACTCACTGATGTTTTATATCCATTTTCTTTTCTGGCGGATTGCAATCATTGTTTCTGCCGACAACCTTAAACATGCAGGTGCCTTAAATTGGATATCCTATAAACACAGTTCAAAATTGTCTTTGACACTGTCTTACTAGGAACCCTGTTCAATAGACAAATGGCAGTTTCAAGACATACATTCACAAATGCGAGTAAAGACTAAATATCATACTCCTAACCATATTCATTATTGTTCTGTTATGCTCTATATACACCATTTCGCTGCAGTGTAACTGACATACACACGAATTACTCAATTTTTGAGAAGTTTAACGAACAGTCACAGATGTTGCCCATTTTAATTAATTCTTTCATGTTAGTCATCATCTCTATCGTAATTGATAATATTCATCTATATGTACTTAACTTTCTACTTTATTCAAGTAAATTTTCAAGACATAACTATAACATGAATAGTTATCAATAAAGATGATCACATACCTTTTCCTTTCTAAAAAGAAAGTTAAAATCAGAGGTCCACAAGTTTTGAAGAACACATTTTTAAGAAGCTGAATCCTTCTTGTGGCTCCTTTCTTTGTGTCTTTGGTTTTTCTTTCCTTTAATACAATCTGCACAAATAATTAGGCCAATAAAATCCAAATCTGGAAAGATTTTGTTCCTTATAAAGCTTTTCCATTCTTTCCTTGGATTTATGACCCAAACACTTATGCCACAAATTAGCAAAAAATCATTTAAAATTCAATTTATATAACTATCACTAATATACAAATACCAATGTGATAATTATACTTAAATAAATTGAAACATCCATAACCAAACATAAAAGAGTATCTAGTAACATTCATCCTAAATAATAAACCAAACTCCTAGAAAACTAGGTACCTAAAAGGTTTCCAGTGAATCTAGGTGATGCCCAATATCAAGGATTAAACATTAAATCCTGACAAGTTCTACTAGAACTTCACTTTATTCCCACAAACACGTACTTTACATGTGGGTTTATGGTATGGATTAAACAAAATTCATTATGCTAGAAACATGTTCCGATTCATCCAGGAATCCAGGATCAATCCACCAAATTTATTTGGATCTTTGATTAAGTTTAACTCAAACATACATAAGCTTTAAACTTATCTTTTATAGAATCAAATTTTCATTTTGTACACTTCTTCTGAATTCAACATTTTTGCACAAAATGACATTTATGATAATGAGGTTCTTTCATATGAGTTTTCACATATGCCTCATTAATTCTACTTTTGCCCTTATCATGTTTCTTCGCACATTTATTTCCAGCTCCTTAATGTCCTTAAAAGTTGGATAAAGAGATTTCGTATATTCTTAAGTATTGTTTCCTCTTAAACTAAGATATTGTGCAATTTACTGCATAACCCATTATCTTTCATGGCGTTATAACTGATTCAAAAACAAGTAACACTCAATCGGTAATGAGCAAGCATAAACTATACTAAGAAGTTTTCATCCACAACTATTTCTAAGGACTTAAACTTAAATCTTGCTGCAATAATTTTCCTTTTAATTATACATTCATAAATAGTACACAAATCATCAAGCTTTATGCGGTTAGGGTACTCATTAATGTCTCAGAAAGAGACTCACAAAAATATTGTGTACTCTCACAAAATTCACTTAATTTTTTTTAATTACTTTCAATTTTTTTTATGAGAGAATTATCTTAATGTTATCTGCAACACTTATCCTCATGATCATAACATAAGTGTTTGTCAAATCTTTCTCAAAAATTACTCAAATTTTATAATAAACTTTATCTTTATTGTTGCTAATACCATTAATAGCAACAAACTTTTCTTTAACTGATAAGAAAGACTTGCAAACTATAGTAAGAAAGTTGAACAAATAACACTGACACATACAAGTCATGAGAATGCAGAAAATTAAGAACATGTACTACATAAATGTTTTGAGACATAAGGTACATATTACTTAAACAATTAATGTGCATTAACGCTCTCCTTTGGGTTGCACATTAGCACACGACATTCAAACATAATGATGCTAATAAAATTAATAATCAATAATTGGCAATGATATATGCACCAATTAGTATTATCTATTGTATTTGGATATATAAATAAACCAATAGCACAAACATATTGCCTACAGTCATGTCCATTAATTATAAGAACAACTAATCAAACCTTTGGGCGATCCATAAATGTCTTATAACAATGAACTACAATATACTCATAGAACATCAAACCATTATGTCATTCATATAGCATCAAATCTATGAGTAATTGAAAAATCATCATATGATTTGAAATTAATTTACTTACTGATTTGACCACTTTGGTGATTAACAAAATCAACATACAATTAACTTCAAATCAAATTCATTATTATAATAAAATTATACAATCGGAATTAATATCTTTATGATTTGACAACTTTAATGATGATCAAATCATCATACATTAATAACAAATCAAACAATCTCAATTCAAAAATTTCTTTTGCTAATTAAAAAAAAAAACTTCATATTAATCCCAAATATATAAAACATAAATTGTCCATGACATACTGGACTTGTTATATATATTCATTATTATGCAAAAGGAATATATAATTATTCGTTATTCAATTCACTGTAATGTGTTTTTATACAGTAAAACGAATCATAAATAGTGATAGAAGCAATACCTAATGCTTTTCACATATATCAATATTAATAGTTTTACCCCAATTAGAAAAACTTGATGAACTTTAAAAAAATATATAATTGAAACACTGGGTATACATTATACCCAATTGGAAAACAACTTTGATGGGTAAAACAAATCGATAAACAATCAATTTTCAAATAATCCTAATATTTCATTTAACAATAATGCGGAAGCGTAAAGATCCTAAATTCATAATTAGGATTCAAAGAAATTAAATTTCATAATTTGGATTTATGCAAAAATTCATTCCCTAAACACCATAATTAGGATTCAATCCAAATCCTAAATCTTAATTGGAAAGTCATGAATTTCTTAACGTGACTCTGATACCACATATAAGTTGTAGTTTAATTTATTCGTTACAACTACAATAATAAGGATCTTGAAATTACATGACTTTCACACGTTATAGAGACAGAAGGAATACGATTACTAACCTCTATCCATTGCTAGAGTTTGAAGGAAGAAAGTTCTCCAAATGTCCTTTGACCAAAAGCCACGAAACCCGGTTTCTATTCCTTTGCCTCTTCTACTATTCTTTTCTATGCTATTTGTTTAGTTTAGCCGTTCTGTGATGGGGAGAGAAAAGAATACCTTATGGCCAGGAACAGGACTGTTTCTTATAAAGAGTAAAAAACCCTAACTATTATCCATTGGCTTCCATCAAGCTAACGGGCCTTCAGAAACAATCCCTTCTTATCTAAATATGATTTAGCCCATTAATATTTAATCATTTATTTACTAAACACACATCAATACATGTCACATGTACATCACATGAGACATACTAAGATATTAAAATCTTACACAAAGAAGTCAAAGTGAGAATAATTGACTGTGGAATAGTTGGACTGTTGAAAGATCTGCGCAACACAAGAGAATATGTACAAGTAAGGAAAAATTAATTCAAACTTATCTCAAGAGTTTAATTTTCTCATAACAGTCTAAAAGCATAGAATTCTCACATATCTTCCCAAGCTGTTTTTATTTGATGGACTCAATTTTTATTTATTTCTTGATGCAAATCACAGCCAACATGGCTACCTGTATCTGTGAGGGAAGGGAGTGAACCTGATAATTTCTGGGATGCTCTTGGAGGAAAAGCAGAGTATCCAAAAGGGAAAGAAATTCAAGGATTCATTGATGATCCACATTTGTTTGCATTAAAAATAAAAGGAGGTAAGAAAAATGAACTTTTCAGAAAAATAATCTAGTTCTCACTTGGTTTAGAATTATCCTGGGTTAAATGACAGGGAAAGCATGTCTAATTGACGGTTCTGTTTCTCATGCAAATGTATTGGAATTCCAACTCAGGAGACTTGAAGGTAAATTTCTCCTACAAATTAAAACTGTTCATGTATAAACCTCACATGACATGATTTGATTACTTTATACATGCAACCAACCTTTATATAGTGCATACCACAAATTACGATTGCTGAAGAAGGAGATAAGCCCCACTTTGAGTAGCAGACTAGCAGTTCCTAAATTTATGTATAACATCTGCAGTTGAAAGGCCATTGGCATCAATTAGAATTTAGGCCATTTATTTTTTTCAATAAATTATGTGAACTTTCTGTTATGACCTGTTTTTGAAATTTTTCCCAATGCATATTCTAATGTAATGTGAATGTAATTAAATAAATAATTGTGGCCTTGTGAAATAATATTTCAGGTAAAAGAGATATACAATTACACACAGGATGACTAATCCTTGGGGACCAATCCCACCGGGCACTTGCAGGCCGGGGGACCCAATTGAAGTTAGAGTTTTTACTCTGTATGCCCATGGCCAACAATGTTTGATTCAACCAGTAGGGCAACCATTGCTGGTTACATTGGTTAAACTACTTTGTTGTTCACTTAAAAAGAAAACTTACTTTGTAGTTGTGCTTCAACTATTTTTTCTCAAAGCATGACTGTAACTCGGCCCTTCCAGAACTCTTTCCTCTGCCGTTGAATCCATCATAGTTGAAAGCTTCATTAAAATATCTCTCTGTTATTCAAGAAAGCCTTTGTTTGTGGATCTTACTGTAATTCATATGCCAGAATTAGAGAATGTAAGCAAAAGTATGTTCTCTCTGTGGAGAAATTCTATACATTATCAAAATGCCATCTGATTGTCAGCCTATAAATCAGCTAAACTACCATATACAAGTGTATCTTTACAAGTAGTAAATCCTAATTAATGAAGGAATATCAGCTTTGCAAAAATCTGGATTTAAATGACCAGCTTGCTGGCCTAATCGAGCGCACCTAAAAGGCCAGTGAATGGCTTTATATGACCATTAAATGACCAGCTAATTTGCTGATCTCATTGACATCATAAAAATCAATTTTAGTAATTTTTTTTATCCATTATTCATTTTCAGTAATTGTTTGCTAGCCATATTTTAGGAACTAATTCATATCCGTCTGTAAGATGATATCAAAGTTCTCAATGTAATAGACTGACACTTTGCTACAATCTGTTTTGCTTACAATGGAAATTAAAATGAGCAGAAATTTCTGAAATTGGATGTTCTTGTTGAAGGCCTATCTCTGGAAGTCCCTATTTATGTTGTAAGTTGTAACTGAAGGCTATGAGCCACCATTTTTCACTTGCTTCTTTTCATGGGACCACTCAAAAGCAAATGTAAGTCTCTACTCCTTTCAAAATTTTACTTATTGATTTTCTATAATATATGAATTTTAAAAAGGCTCAGGGTTATAGTAGTGAAGCTTTATAGAGACCAGAGGCAATCCCCAGGCCCGGACCTTCAAAAAAATATTGATTAATAGCAGAACTTCCTCCAAGATATTTCATTATTTATTCCAGTGCTGATTTACCTGTAAATGCAGTGTAATTTCTGCCGGTTTGCTAGTCAAAGGAAGAATTATTTTGTAATGCATTTTTCAATTACTTTGCTCATTGGTTTTGTTTTTTTCCTCATTTTTTCTTTTACGTACATAGTGCTTTCTTCTGCATGCTTGCTGTACTATTTATTTTCAAATTCCATTACTATTTATTGTGGAAATGTAGATAAAGTTTTATACTAATAACTTATTCAAAGAATTGGATAAACTATTAAAGTTTAAAATTTGACTTGAGGCTCGGATTTTTGTGTCAGAATTTTATGTTTTACTGAAAAAAATCAAATACAGAATTCACCTTATGTGGTTTGATATTAATCATGGTTTTGCGACATCATTTATGCTATAAAATGATATTGCATTGGTTTAATGGAAATACATCTTTAACATTAAAAAAAAAAAATGGACATTCATCCTCTGTTTTTGTTTCTTACATCCTAGCTATTTCAGTCGCCAGCAAATTCCCCCCTTTTATTTTTTTCTTTCTTCCAGAAATGTATATGACAAGATTAACATGTTGTTAATTGGGACTTCATTAATATACTTTCTCATTCTTGTCTGATGTGAATATTTCAGATATGTTTTCCCCTCCTTTTCCAACATGCTGTATCACAGTTGCAAAATCATGGCAAAGAAATTTGGAGGGGGATAACTCATAAGGGTGTTCAAAATAACAGAAGCAATGAAGCTGCCATTCCATAATTACTCCCTCCGGTCCTATTTATAATACCCTTTTGATGTTTTTATTTTGGTCCTATTTATAAGACCTTTTTTCAATTTTCAATAGCATTTAATCACTTCTTTCCACTAACACCCCTATAAAGTCAACACTTTTTAGAGTTCCAATAATAATTATAGGGGTAGTTTTGAAAAAGTATATCAAATTTTCATATTTCCAATGCCACTAACAAATTTATCCACTCTTCTTGGTGGGAGTGAAAAACCCCAAAATGATCTTATAAATAGGACGGGAGGGATTACATTCATCCAAACCATACAGCATCTTTGGACAAACCAAAGGCATCGGTGCAAAACTTTTTAATAAAATTAACAACCTCAAGCCACTCATCAAGTAGCTGAGCAATCACGAAATTAGGAGAAATACTCAAACACACAAAACACTCATCAATTGACAATTCTATTAGACTGCGGAATTCTTACCAACTAGAATTGATATCGAACTATTAAGTTACTGCCTCCTGTTATATACATACGCCTCGTTTTGAAGATTTTTTTAGTATTTAATATAAGTTTTATTTTCAATTTTTAATGGTATTAATTACTTTTTTTTACAAACAATCCTATTTACTCGTCACTTTTTTAAATTCCTAATAATAATTTTAGTAATACTTTTTAGTATATCAAATATTAACATTTCTAATACCACTAACAAATAACAATACCAACTAACTTTTTCAAAAGGTGTAAAAATGGTAAAAAAAAAAACCTATAACAAGGATTAGAAGAAGTGATAAATATATTAGAGGTAAGATCTAGTACGTGCTGGCAATTAGGGTGAATGCCCATGGACTCCGCCCGCTCTACATTTTTTGTGGGCAGGACATCATTTTTAATCCAATTTTCGAATGGGCCTCGCCAGTTATGCCCATTTCTTTCGTCGGACATCATTGGGCAGGCGATGGACTACCCACGAGCCGCCCATTATTCAGTTTTTTAAAAAAAAAAATAAAAATTAGCCAGCACATCCTAAAAACCTAAGCCCAGCCCAAACCCCAAAAGGCCAAAACATATGCTTTTTAATCTAAGTGGGGTAATTTTACAAACAATTTACAAAAAAGGTAGCTTAAAAACTATTTACGTAGGACCGGACAGTCAACGAAACTATTTACGTAAATGAGGCAGTCAAAGTCAAAATCATAGGTCAAACACGTCATCTGGGTTGACGCAACCCAAAAGTGTCACGTGTCAGCTCCCCATTCGTCCTCCAGATTCCATTCGGATAAAAAAACTAAAAAAAAAAAGGTAAACGACAGCTCTGCCACGTGGCGCAACCAGGGGGTTGCATCACTGCGGCTGACGCAACCAAACGCGTCAACCGCAGTGACGCAACCCTTTGGTTGCGCCACGTGGCAGCGCGGTCCCCCCTCTCGGTCCACGAGTTGCACGCCTCAGCTCATTCCATTTCCCCCATTAATTACCCCACCGTTTTACAACTATCCCAACCCCCGTAAATTCTCACTTTCTTCCAACACTATACACACCCATACACACGGTTAAATTTTTCTCTCTTCTATTCTCCACTCAGCAAATTTACACACACATATTTTTTCTTCCGGTTTGAAAAATAAACAAAAAAAAAAGCAAGGAACTTCTTTTCTTATCGGTCATCCTTTTACATTAATTTTTTTTATACTCTTTCAGGTAAATTTTAATATTTTGTGAATAATTTTTTTATTATTTTATGCACTAGTAGATAAGAAGTGATATTATATTATTTGAATAGCTATTTGCATGAAATTATTAATTTTATGCACTTGTAGATAGGAAGTAATATTAATTAATTTTATACACTGGTAGTCTGGTATATAAGAAGTCATATTTTTTTTAATTTATTTATATTGTTTAGCTATGAATGTAGTATTATTTGAAATTTTTTTTTTGGTTTAGCTATATAAGTTAGATATTAAAGTTGTTGATTAGTTATATATATATTTTTTTTTTGAGTTATCAGTTAGATTTTAAAATTTTGTTTTAGTTTAGTTACATTTTATATTTTTTATGTTTATCTATTAGGTAGATTTTAAATTTTTTTAGTAATCAGATTTTGTTATTTTTTATGTTTAGCTGTTATTAGTTGTTAGATTTTAAATTTTATTTTAGTTATATTTTTTATGTTTAGCTAATAGTTAGATTTTAAAATTTTTTATTAGTTTAGTTAGATTATGTTTTTATTTTTATGTTTAGCTATTAGTTAGAATTAAAAAAAAATTTAAGCAGATTTTTTTTATTTTTTTATGTTTAGCTATTATTAGTTAGATTTTAAATTTTTTTATTAGTTAGATTTTTTATGTTTAGCTATTTTTGTAGTTAGATTTTAAATTTTTTTATTAGTTTAGTTAGATTTTATATTTTTTATGTTTAGCTATTAGTTAGATTTTAAATTTTTTTATTAGTTTAGGTAGAATTTTTTTTGTTTTTATGTTTAGCTATTATTAGTTAGATTTTAAATTTTTTTATTAGTTTAGTTAGATTTTTTATGTTTAGCTATTTTTGTAATTAGATTTTTAATTTTTTATTAGTTTAGTTAGATTTTATATTTTTTATGTTTATCTATTAGTTAGATTTTAAATTTTTTTATTAGTTTAGGTAGATTTTTTTTTTATGTTTAGCTATTATTAGTTAGATTTTAAATTTTTTTATTAGTTTAGTTAGATTTTTTATGTTTAGCTATTTTTGTAATTAGATTTTAAATTTTTTATTAGTTTAGTTAGATTTTATATTTTCTATTAGTTAGATTTGAAATTTTTTTATTAGTTTAGGTAGATTTTTTTTAATGTTTAGCTATTATTAGTTAGATTTTAAATATTTTATTAGTTTAGTTAGATTTTATATTTTCTATTAGTTAGATTTTAAATTTTTTTATTAGTTTAGGTAGAATTTTTTTTTTTATGTTTAGCTATTATTAGTTAGATTTTAAATTTTTTTATTAGTTAGATTTTTTATGTTTAGCTATTTTTGTAATTAGCTTTTAAATTTTTTATTAGTTTAGTTAGATATTTATATTTTTTATGTTTATCTAATAGTTAGATTTTAAATTTTTTTTATTAATCAGATTTTTTATTTTTTTATTATTTACTAGTTTGAATTGTTATTAATTATTTACATTATTATTTATATAGGTACAAATGGCAGGACGTGTGCTTAATCCTGGTCCGGAGGACGATTCAGTTTTATTTTTACAAGATAAACATGTTTCACAGCACGTATGGAACGGTCGCCCGGATCGTATTTTACGGTGTCGACGTGCACAACAATTTCATGCTGGAGTTGCTAATATTCATCCAGCTTTGGTAGAAAATTTAAAGCGTAGTGGATTTTATTGGGTTGCAGAGATGATGCTATTTCATGTTGATCATAGGTTAATTTATGCATTAGTCGAGCGATGAAGGCCTGAAACTCACACGTTTCACATGCCTTTCGGAGAATGCACAATCATGTTAGAGGATGTTGCTATTCTTCTCGGTATCTCAGTGGAAGGAAGACCAGTGATTGGTCGTGCATCTAGTGATTGACCATCACTTGTGGAGCATCTACTAGGAATACGTCCACCGGAAGATGCTTTGAGTGGTAGTGGACTGAAAATGGCATGGCTGGAGGCAAATTTTGGGCACTTTCCAGAGGGTCATGAGCATAATGAGTATATCAAGTTAATTTTTACACGTGCATTCATATTAAGATTACTCGGAGGTGTTATGTTCGCAAATCACTCTGGAACTTTTGTGCAATTGAGGTTTCTTTGTCTCTTAGAAAACCTCGACGAAGCAAAAAATTATAGTTGGGGATCGGCTGTGCTGAGCTTTCTATATCGTGAGTTATGTCAATCCACCAACTACGCTCGAAAAGATATTTGTGATTTTCTTCCACTGATACAATTATGGGCTTGGGAGAGATTTCCTTCTATCGCCCCAGTATTAAGAGCAATAAACGAAGGTGAGCCCCATCGTCGAAATGACACAGCATATGGTACACGGTAAGTACATGTCAATTATTATTATTATTATTATTATTATTATTATTATTATTATTATTATTATTATGTTTATTATTATTATCATCATCATTGTTGTTGTTGTTGTTATTAATATTTCAATTTTTTTTTTTGGTTTTTATATTATAGGTGGGTGCATGGTCAGAATTACAGCAGACCTTCCCATCCCTTGAGTTGGTACAGGGGGAAATTTGATCAATTTATGGAAAATGATGTGCGTATATTTATTTTTATTCTCCCAACCCTCATTTCTCGTATTAGGCTCGTAACCGTTGTTGTTAATCTGAAAATGATATTTATTTGTAGATTGTGTGGGAGTCATACTCGGCACTTGACTTGGACACCTTACCACATATGGTGTTACAAAACAAAGATGCTTGGAGATCTGTATGTCCACTGATATGTTACAATATTGTTGAGTGGCATCAACCAGATCGAGTCATGCGTCAATTTGGCATGTGTCAACACATTCCTCTTCAACCCTCCCAGCCAGAAGATTTGCATCAGTTGACCCTCGGAGGAAAACAAAATATTAATTGGGAAAATCGCTTGCAAGATATAATTAACAAGTGGAATAACAGGAATCAAAAAATTCAGTATAGCGAGCAACAAAATGTCCCTTTGGGAAGACAATCCGAATATATGATGTGGTATTTGCGTATTACAAGACGTTGGATGACAGAGTATGGTGCTAGTCAAGGCCACGTGGTAATCTTAATTAAAATATTATATTTATTGAGTATTACAATAATCACATTATATTAAAATTTTATATTAATTGCATATGTCCTTGATTATTTTGTACACGCGGATGAGATTGAGAGGATCAACTACCTATGTTCTCCAGAAGGACGTAGAGACGACGTGCCCATCGAAACCTACCTCGCAGAGATGAAATTAGAAACATATCATATGATGGTTTCGATGAATCAGGCTAACAGATGTTATTTATCAATCCAAGAGGCTCCGGCTGCATCTCATGATCCTGATATCACAAACGTAGATGGTGTATTGCCTAACACTTCTCGTGAGCGCGGTGGTTTAGGGCGCCGAAGAAGGCACGAACCTGCAATAGAGCGCCAGCAACAAAGTCCAATGGATCGGCAACCTGAGATGTATTATGCTCCCCAACCTTATCCATATTACGCATCCCAGGCACCGTACGAAACTTACTTTTATCCAAGACTGCCAGAGAGTGGCCAAGTACAACAATCGTCGTCGATCGAAGATGTATACATACCTTCGCCGTTGCCGCATGGATATATGCCATCACCTCAATATCCAGGATATATGTCCATGCCTCAAATGCAGGGTTACAATACACCATCCCCATATGACCCTCTGACTAGCACTCCATCTACACCAGCACGATGGGACCGTGAGACGGTGTCTCCTAGCGTTGATTTTTACGAATTAGCTGGAACAAGTGCACCGCAAATTGATCTCAATACACAGCTATTCGATGAATCAAATGGCCATAATGATAATCAAGATGCTAGGAGAAATCCACATCGTGGTGCTAGGGATCGTCATTGGCGATGTGGGACCTGAGTTGCCTGTTTTTTTTTTGGTTTTTTTGTAAGCCGAAGAAATTATTGTAGAATTAAAAGGCAAAAATAGTTTATTTAACTGTTTTCTTGATATTCCTTATTTTTTACATTTTTTCCATTAGAAATTTAAAATATCAAGATATTTTACAAATTATTTGCATGATATTCATCATCAGTTTGACATGAAGCAGATCCACTTGCTAAATGAGGGCATCGACGCCTGTTATAGCCAACCTGATTGCAAAGCCCACAACTCTGTGGAGGTTGAGACTGCTTCCAATCCATTTCATTCCTCATGCAGGTGGATTTTGGACGACCCTTTTTTCTGTGCATTTTGGGATCGGACATTAACATCCATGGAACAACATGCATTGATGCAACTTGATGCTCATTCTGGATTGAGTACCATTCTGGGGAATACGCCCGAATCATAGTAGTTAATTTGTACACATCATCCACATATTGATAAAAATCAAGTCTCACTGATGCACATGCAGCAATAACATGAGAGCATGGATAATGGAAAAGTTGAAATCTTCCACACTCACAAACTTGACTTTCCAAATCCACACAAAATGATCGGCCACCCGTTTGCTTAATTGGATTGAATGCCTCCTCCACCTGAAACCTTGTCTTAGCAATATTATACTGTCGAACTTGATGACTACTAGCTTCTTTACAAGCATCACCAATGGCTTTGGATACTTCGATGGTATACCGTTGACCGGATGCATATTGGGCCCTCGCTTTCGAACCCCTTTCAACAAAGTATTCAACCAATCGATTATACATCCATTTCACCAGTGATGTAATTGGTAAACTTCGAGCATCCTTTAAAAGCTTGTTGACACATTCTGATAAGTTTGTTGTCATGTGTCCATATCTACGCCCATTTTCATCACAAGCTAGTAGCCATTGCTCTTTTGGTATGTTGTCGACCCATTTTTTTATTTCTTCACTTTTGATACGGAGTCTGTTTAACTTCCTTTCCATGGTAAATTGGTCAGTAGCATAACCTGTATCGCTTACACAAATGTGATATGATACAATACAAGATTAAGAAATAAATAAATAAATCCTGATATACTGTCAATAAAGAATAATGGGTACCTGCACTCTTCAATAAGTGCTTCAATTTCTCATTCTTGAATTTAGTATTGAAGTTGCTTCCTATATGCCTTATGAAAAACTTGTGATACCCCCATGGAGCCTGCCAACCGAGAGCTTCATTACGAACAGCTAATAATATACTCCGATGACGGTCAGAAATCAAACACAAACCCTGCTTATTGGTAACATGCTGACGTATGTGTGCTAAAAACCATTCCCAAGCAGACGTCGTCTCCCCTTCGACAATCGCAAATGCAAGTGATAACACTTGATCGTTTCCGTCCTGGCTTGTTGCAATCAAAAGCACACCGCGATACTTTCCATACAAATGAGTACCATCCACTTGAATAATTGGCTTGCAATAAACAAAGGCATCACGACATTGCTTGTATGTCCAGAATAGTCTTTCAAATATCCGAAATGATGCAAATTCTTCGGATCCGGGATAAGCATCTCTTTCCAGAATCTGATAATAAGCACCAGGAGCATAAAGAAGCATGTTCTTCATCAAAGTCGGTAACATAGCATAAGAAAAATCCCAATCGCTATGAAATTTTTCGATTGCCTTTTGTTTTGCTAGCCAAGCTTTTCGATATGATATTCGAAAATTATATTGAGTGTTGATTATTGCTTGGATAGCCTTGATAGGAGTAGATGGTGTCGCGCAAATCAAATCTGAAACGATTTTAATTTTAAAAAAAAATTAATTTCAAAATGTCGTCAATCATATCAAAACAGGAACGTTTTTAAATGTCTTACCATGAATAAACAATGCTATAACGTTAGAGTCCAACTTTTTATGATCTTGTGACAACAATGTGTTCACACAAGTGTGTGGCCCGCTCCACGTCTTCACTACCCATTCTTCGTCGATTTTGGGTAAAATAGCTCTCATTCTCCACTGACAACCATCTGCATGTTTTGGGCATTTCAAATAGATTTTCGTCGGTTTCGATTCAACAGTGGTATAACTTTGATGAGTCTTCATCGAATACTGCTTTATAGCCATTAAAACTGCTTCTTTGCTATTGAATCTTAGACCAACATAAAATCCATCACCCCCCTGGAAAGATGATTCTGATACATCAAACCCTCTACCATCAGATTCTTGATCTGGATGGTCCCAATTAATGTAACTAGAATGAGGAGTATGCAGTGGGAATAGACCATAATTTAGATATGTAATCAAAACCAAAAATAAAATAACATTAGAAAATTTTAATTACTTACTAACCAAATAATATTAAAATAAATATTATCTTTATAACCACAAACCGGCAATTTCAGGGTTTGGACATCCTTGAAAATTTGGCATAACTGGTGTCGACTGTGAAGGAAAAGAAATACTAATTGCTCCTTCCTCTTCGGAGTCAGACGAATTCACATATGTAAATTGAGCCTCATTTTCATCTTCTGTGATATCGTCATCCATATCTCGACGCCACTCTTCATCATCACTCTCTGAAGAATTATTCTCCATTTCATTTGCTCTTGTTTTTGTCAGTGTAGTGGAACTACCCGTAACGTCTAATTCAACATATATATCAATGACTCTCATATTCGACCCCTCAAAATAATCAATGACACAATGTATGTCACTATCATCATAGATCACATATTCAACATATTTGCTCGGGTTTTCTTGCACTAAAAGTCTGCTTATTAACTTCGAAATGTATTGATTTTGTCCAAGCCTAATTTTTTCGCTTATATTCATCTTTAACTGCTCATAAGTGATACCACGTTGAATTTGAATCCTTTTTTTTCTCCTTCAAACGTTGTGCCTTCGGGTCCTTCGTAATATCTCCCATTATAATAAATGAAAACCAAGATTTTACCCATACCTGGTCTACATGTAAAAAATTAATAATTATTGTGAAATATTTAAATAATAAATAAATAACTAAAATAATAAACTAAAATATTGCAATAGCTTAATATAAAAAAATACATGTAAAATCACAAATTTAGAAAAAATAAATTAAATTTATTAAAAAAAATAGAATATTACATAAACTACACATATATATATAAAGGAATTACACATATATAAAAATAAATAAAAGCACAAAATTATAAAAAACAGGAAATAAAAAAAAATATTACCTTAAATAATGAACTAAAATATTACCTTAAACACAAATAACTATAAAAATATAACTAATCTAACTAATAAATATATAAAAAATCTAACTAATAAATAAATAAACCTAACTCGAACTATCAAAAAAAAAATATAACTTCTAAATAGATAAAAATTTAACTAATAAAAAATTTAACTCCAACTAATAAAAATAGCGCTATAAATCTTACTAATACATAGAACCTAAACATAAGAGAATATAACTAATCAATAAATAAATAAAAAATATATCAAATACATAAACAAAATAATTCTAACTAATAAAACTTTTATAAATCTTACTAATAACTAAACTAATAAAAATATAACTTCTAAATAGATAAAAAAAAATCTAAGTTGTCGCGACCGTCCCGGAGGGCGCCGCGAAAAAGAGGATAAAATTGATACGTGGCGAATTGATTTATTTAAAAAATAGAAAGATTTACGGAGTCGCCACCAATTGATTTATCCACAAAAATGGAATGGTGCAATTGGACACCTAAAAGAGTGGTCTGCGTATCAGAGTTTAGATTCGGGGGTTGGTTACGAGTAGGGAAGGTATTAGCAGCCTACCACGCCCGTTCAAAGAACGGTACCTATTTGATCTTTATTAAGTCCTTGATTAATTTGGTTTGGTCTTTCATATATAAAAAAAGTATTTTTGTTATTTGTTTTATATGTCCCATTTTTATCAGCATATTATCAAAAGTGATAAATGACTATGATAAAGAGACGGGTTGCTAAATAGCAATTTTTATATGGAATGAAATCAAATCCTTTAACATTTTGGTACAACAATGATGAATTTAAAATTCCTTTTTGTCTAAGAATTATCTTAGAATTAAGATTTTATTGGCATCGTTTGAATCCCACCAGCACTCCTGGTAAGAATTTAAAAGATGGTCCTCACCTCAAGAAAACCACAATTTTATCGACACTTCAGCAAATTGTGAATATTCCGTCGTCGGTCTAAATTCAAGTAATTTAATTCTAAACAAAATTATGATTTTCAAAATGGTTTGTTCTTGGGTATTTCATGTTCACCATTGTCATGACGGTTAAGGATAAATGAAATTATTCACACTGATTTTGATTATATAAAATATTGAATGAACACTTGATTTTAATTTTTAGTGATTAGATTCAGCCAACACTTCTGGCTAAATCTAATATAAAAAAATGCCTCAAGAATGTTAGATAAAATTTTACTTAATCGTAACCACGATCTTTTTCTAACTTTTCTATCGTCGGCAAAGTTTTGAAATATTTTTTGTATAACAAAAGCATATTTTAGTATGATTTTACTATTTTAAATATGAAAGTCAAACCCAACCAATACTCATGGTCAAATCTGATAATAAACATGCCTCAAGACTATCGGATAGATTCTACATAACCGTCACTCCAGTCACCTTCCAATTTTTCCGTCATCGGCTTTATTCATGTGCATATTTTAATTAATAGTTGTTTTGAAATTATTTTGGGATTAAGATTTTATTGGCATATTTTAAATCCCACCAGCACTCCTGGTAAAAATTTAAAAGATGATCCTCACCTCAAGAAAACCGCGATTTTACCGATACTTCAGCAAATCGTGGGTATTCCGTCGTCGGTCTTAATTTGCAAATAAATGGTTTTGGTCATTAAATTATATTTTTTTTCTTAAGTAAAAACAAATATTATATAAAGATCTTAAATAGCTAAATTGACCTCAAAATTGCAAACAAGAGGTCCAAAAAAAGCTAAGAAGAGTATGCTTAATTTTTGACAATAAAATAATTAAATAAATAAAATTATATATAAAAAAAGGAAGTTCCAGATGGGAAAACAGACCTCAAAATCAGATTCAGGAGGTCCAAAAACCTTAGGATGGGTGTACTTGATTTTTCTTTAAAAAAAATAAAAAAATAAAAAATAAAATAAAATAGATAAATAAATATGATGTCAGCATGACGTCATGCTGATGTCAGCATGACGTCATGCTGATGTCAGCATGGATTATTTTAATCCCTGCCGACAGTCGCATGAGGCATCCATGATCTGGTTAGCGACGGTTTTTTATGCCATAAACTACTTTCCCGACGGTTTCTGTTTTGCAATATTAACAACAAGACTGACAACATATTGGCGACGATTTTAATCGTCGCAAAGTGGTCAGAATCTAAAATTAATTCAATACACCGTTGTAGTTCACCTGCTTGCAACTCAGCTATTTTGGACCTTCTGGATCCAATGGTGGAGTCAAAAATACCTAAAGATGTCTATAAGTTGATGAACCAGTGTTAACAAAATTGATTTTATTATGTCTTCACTTATTTATTTTTTTTTTTAAATTTTAAATACTAACAATGATAATAATACTAACAGCCACAACAACAAAAAAAAATAAATAAATATGACAACGAAAATAATAATGAAAATAACAATAATACTAGTGATAAATAACATAACAGTAACAAAAAAAAATAAAAAAAAATAAAATAAAATAAGTAAGCAACAACAATAATAATACTACAAAAAACAACAATATTAACAGTACTAATAACAATAACAAAATAATACTAATAAAACTATAAAAGTAGTAGTAAACTTGTTCTTGGATCTTCAAAACAGGAGCCAGAATATAACAAAATCAAGCCAACTATCTTCCTTATTTCACACTGGTGGAACCGAAGAAGAAACTTGGATGAAGGAAAAGAGATGAGAAAGAGAGAAGGAACAGAGTAATAAATGAGGGAAAGAAATAATGAGAATGGGTGGAGAAAAGTAAGGAGGGAGTGTGCAGAGGAGGGAGAAAAAGAAGGAAGGAGCGTAGCAGAGGAGGGAGATAAAGAGGGAAAGAATAAAATAAAATAATTGGTGTAAAAATAGAAAGATACTGGTGAGTATTTGTGATAGATAAAAGAGATAAAATTAAAGTTCATATTTTTTAGAACATAAACTTCAAAAAATTTTGTATTGGGTTGAAATATTTGTTTTGTATCCCGGTGCATTAGATGCACTAGAATATTTTATTGAAAAAAAAACTTTAATCTTTTGTAACTTTCTCAACCGGTGTCTGATTTGGACAAACTATATCATTACAGAAATATATTTTTTCATAGATTTTGAATCTTAAAAAAAAAATTGATTAAAAGGAAATTTTTAGAAAAAGTGCTTTTTTCCAAAAGTGATTTTTTTCAAAAAAAAAAGGGTTAAAATTTCAATTTTTACATATTATTTATTTTTTTTTACTCGCCTTTATTTTTGCTTTTTTTCTTTTTTTTTTATTTTGATTTCGAAAAATGTGGACAAAATTGGGTGTCAACATAAGTAATAAAAACTTCGAAGTCAACTAATATATATATGAAAAACATAAAAAATACCTAACATAAAAAATAAATTCTACTGGTAAAAAAATTGAAAATCTAACTGCAACATAATAGAACATAAACATAAGAGAATAGGACTAATAAATAAATAAAAAATATAACAAATACCTAAACAAAATAATTCTAACTAATAAAACTTTTCTAAATCTTACTAATAACTAAACTAATAAAAATATAACTTTAAAATAGATATAAAGTCTAACTAATAAAAAAATCTAATCTCAAATAATAAATAAATAAAAAATCTAGCTAATAATTTTCATGTACTAATGCTATAAAAATTATAACAAAATAAAATAAGATTGCAACTAATTACATATACCAGTACATATAACTAAACAAATTAAAATTCGAAGAATCTAAAAACTTACCTCAAGACTCTGTGATACAGTGCTAAGAAATAAGGTTGATTGTAGGAATATAATTGAATGAAAGAAGGAGTATAAATTTTTAGAAGGAGGTATGTTGAGAATGGATGCAAATTTATAGGAGGAGGTTAGGTTACTTATACAAAATGCAGGCTGGGGAGGGGAGACCGCACTGCCACGTGGCGCAACCAGGGGGTTGCGTCACTGCGGTTGACGCGTTTGGTTGCATCAGCCGCAGTGACGCAACCCCCTGGTTGCGCCACGTGGCAGAGCTGTCGGTTACCTTTTTTTTTAGTTTTTTATCCGAATGGAATTTGGAGGACGAATGGGGAGCTGACACGTGACACTTTTGGGTTGCGTCAACCCAGATGACGCGTTTGACCTATGATTTTGACTTTGACTGCCCCATTTACGTAAATAGTTTCATTGACTGTCCGGTCCTACGTAAATAGTTTTTAAACTACCATTTTTTTGTAAATTGTTTTTAAAATTACCTCACTTAGGTAAAAAAGCCCCAAAACATACCTACAACTAAAAAATAAGCAGCAGCCAGCACTATTCCACACCGACCCCTCTCTCTCTCTCTTGCATCTTTTGATAGCCCTCACTCCAAACTCCATAGCCTCCAGCCCTCCACGGTCCACACCTTCTACATACCCACCTTCCCGCCATCACCATACTCCATAGCTTCCACCGTTCCACGCCTCTCGTAATCGCCAACAGCCCAACACGCACCGTAGCATGGACGGCCATTCACAGCAGCAGTATTATTTATATATTCACAACCTAGTACCCACTCATGTGCAACGGTGCAAGCCATAAGTCATAGATAAGAACAAATGCAAATAGAATATTATTTATATATAATAATCCATTGCAATTATATGCAGATACATTAGGAACCAAAATAGCATAGGACCAAATCTTATTCTGCATGATCCCTCATGAACCAAAACCACCGAAAGATTTAATCACGTAGCAAAAAAGTATGTGAATTTGAGCCTAAGAGGTTTCTAGCTGCTTGAGCGATGTTTTCGCTGACTACTGGGGCAGGAAAAGGTTGAGGAAAAGGGGAAGTAAAAAAGTGCCAGCTTTTCCGTCTCATGCTAGTCGGAATTTTTCCCTCTCATGCCAGTCGGAAACCAGTCTTCGTCTCTTGGAAGACAGAAATTTAAAACGCACTGATGATAATTTTGTTCGTGAAAATACGAAATGGGGATCAAAATTTTGACAATGGGGGCCAAAAAGTAAAACTCAAGGATTATTACACCATTGAACAAAATCACAACATGCCAACCCTGTACAAGACTTATATGAAGCTGCCGGTGTCCCTTGAAAATGGATTCGTTCCTATTCAACCATAAAAACCAAACAGTGACCAACCAGAATAATTTCCACAATCGTTGAGTTTCCTCTTTACAACCATTCACCATCATGAATTGTGGAGTGCTCCTGACATGTGAGTAACCCCGTCTTACCGTAGAACCTTGACACTTAACTATATTCTTAGAATGAACTTAAACGTCATGGCTGTCCAAAATTAGCAACTTTCCACATATTACATAAGGTCAAAGGATTGATAACAAAAACCATATTTACTACTATATTTATACTATTATATAAAGAAAACATTGTATCATAACTAAAAAAAATTAAAAAAAGGTTGGCGTTTATATTGGGTAAAGGCTAATTTATGCCAGCATCTCTTTAATTATTTTAGTTATGGTATGATGTTTTCTTTGTAAAATTCTATACATAGTATAGATGAAGTACTGATACTTCAATTTGCCTCATATATCCGTATCAGTATCCGATACTTTTCGATATTTCGACGATACGTATCCAATAAAATTCAATAATTAATGAGCAAGTGTCTAACACTACATGGTTATTGGCCATGAGTGCGTAAGTGATTAATGATTCACGATTTATCAAAAGTACTAATTCGTGCCCGTCAATATTGTCGTATTTTTATGGCTGCTTGACATTTATGATGAATTTTAATATTGATATTTTTAAAAAAGTACCAATTCTTTTATTTTTCATTCAAATTAGTTATAATTTTCATTAAATATTTGCTATGTGAAACATATAAAATAAAAAGCTTTAAAGAGTAACTATAACTGTGAATATATTTCTTATACTGGTTGGATGAATGATAAATGATAAAAATAAAATAAAATAAAAATCATTGTCCTTATTTTTTATGAATGCTTGTGTGTGAACTTGAGTGAGTGTGTGTGTATGTATCACTATGCAACACAAAAAGCAAAAGGCAAATGACTAATAAAGGTTAGAATTGGAAATAGTTTGAGTGAGTGTTTGTTTCTTTCGTATATTTTCGCTTATGTTCCTCGGAAAGTAGCTTTTTTAATTTTATTTTTACTTTAAAAATTTAAATTCTACAAAAATGAATTCAGATATTGATCATTTAAATAAGTATGAAATAACTCAAGGCATTCATAGTTGAGTCTAGAGTCTTGTAAGGAGTCTTAACAACAGATTTTCTATAATACAGATCTTTTCTTAAAAATCTGACGGAGTCTTAATTTGAGTCCCATATTTGAAAGACACAACTTAAGACTATGTGAAACACGATCATTTTTGTCCTTTCTCTATTTTTGTTCTTACTCTACATCACATAAATAATACATAAATAAAGAGTAATAATAATAATAAATAAATAATATCAATAAATATTAATAAATTAGTAATAATATTATTATTTTTTAAATAACAAATGATAATATTAATGAAAAAAATATTCTTTAATATATGTTTTTTTTACTTTTATTCTTATAAATATTGTATTTTAATGATAAAAAAACAACTTTGAAATTACATTTCTTAAAAATTATTGAAATAAAGTAGAGTGTAAAAATATATGATGATATAATCATGATGTTTGAATCTTATGAGTATGGTAATTCATGTTAAAACTCCGTCGGGGATACCCTTAGAAGTCATTTTCATGAATTATATTGTGCTTCATTGAAATGATTAAAATTTGATATTTCATAGACAAGTGTCCAACACTTCATGGATATTGGAAATGATATTCGGTTTTGTAAAGAATTTTAATCCTCACATTTAAATTGAGAAGGTATTTCTTTTTATTATTTTTTATATAGGTCACGTCTTATTATTGTAAGACCACGAGTTTGCCCTACTTAAATTATTTCATCTTAGGAATTCATATTGCATTATTTTAGGAATTTCAATTTTTTCTCTTTTTATATCAAGCACTTTAATAAAATGTGATGAATGTTGTTATATAACTAGGCTCGTTAGTGAACCAGGTCAGTCTTATTTTTGAACAGACCTGATCCGACCTAGCCTATTTCCATCCCTTGATATCGTGGGATTCCAGCTTTCTCATTCTCAAAAGACCTAGTTTTGGCTTTTGCCAGGCCCTAAGGCGAGAAAAGTTGATATGGGGCCTTTAATTTAAAAAATATTATTGAGAAATATTTTTGTCATCTCACATTGTGCGTTTGCCACCCGACTGTCGTTACCCTATTCACGACCTTATGACCGTAACCCTGGTCACGACCTTTTAAAAAAATTTTTGATGGATCTGGAACCCTCGCCAAATCTCTCTTATATTAGGTCACTCAAATTACATTTTTGTTCATCTTTTTATAATTTTTATAACACTTATTGAAATGATTCTTAATAAGATTTCCCTTATTTTTATTCTTTTGAATTTTTTTAATCCTAAAACTCAAATTATAATCATTACCATATAGTAAGTAAATTGCATTTAATTATTAAGTCTGATATTTGAACGTATTCATTGGGGTGAAACTCTGGGCCATTTTTTCTTGCACAATGTGTATGTTATGTGCATTTCCCTTGATTAAAAAATGTGTACTTTGTACACTGCGAATGTCAAATGAAGAAGCCAAACTCTCGAAGCTGACCTTCATATGTTGTCTGTCCTATGGAAAAGTAGAAATCTTGAAGGGGACCTCATGATATCATTTTGTCATTAGAACATGTTGTGCCAACGCTCAAATTACATTTTTGTTCATCTTTTTATAATTTTTATAACACTTATTGAAATGATTCTTAATAAGATTTCCCTTATTTTTATTCTTTTGAATTTTTTTTAATCCTAAAACTCAAATTATAATCATTACCATATAGTAAGTACATTGCATTTAATTATTAAGTCCCAACTCCCATTTGAAGTGTAAAATGACCTAAGGCTTTGTTTGGATGGGAGGGAGCTAAGAGGATAGAAAGGAATGGAAGAGAAAAATTTTAATGTTCATTGTTTGGGAGTAAAGGGTGGAATGGAAAGGAAACCAATTTTTCCAATACTTTCCCTTCCAAACCCTCAAATTTTTTCCCCCCCAATTTGGGAGGTAAAGGGTGGAATGGAAAGGGAATCCTTATATTTCCATTCCATCCCCTTCCCTTCTAAACTCCCAAACAAAGCCTAAATAACATTCCCTTTTATTCTTTCCTCCCTGCCGCAAACCTTGTCAGTGTCCTACAAACTCCCTTCCATTCCTTTTCTTTGTTTTTTCCGCTGTTCCATATTCCAAACCCTAAAAGCTTCTGCCTCCTTTCTTACTCAATTCAACGATTCACATTCGCTGCCCACAGCCATCGCCCACCGCCACCACCCACAACCCCCATCCATTGCACAAAGCCAACGCCGTGCACGACGCCCTCATCCCCCGGACCACGAAGCGGTCTCACTTCTATCACAACGATTCTGTCTCACCCACCTTAATCTCAGTCAAACGAAAACAAAGTTTAACTCTCTCTTGCTCGCTCTTACTTTCTATTTTTTTTAAAAAATAAAAACTGTACAAATCTGTTTACCCATAACCTTGTCAGTGTCATGACAATGTTGAGTGTGAATGAGAATTCAACTTTGATTTTGTGGTTGAGGGGAAAATATGTGCAGATAGATGAATGCTCTGTCATTTCTTTGTTTGTTTTAAATGATTCAACTTGAATTAATTCTACAACATATAGGGTACCCTGCGAGCTAGTTTTTTTCTTCTTATCTTTTTTCCTCCCAAACACCCATATTTACACAATATTTTTCACAATTATAATAATAATAATAATAATTATATGGATAATTTGAAAATAAGTACTTCCTCCGTCCCTAAATATAAGATTCTTTTGAAAGATTTCATGTCCATTAAGAAAGTGGAATAATTTAGTTAATTAAATTGAAAATGTGAACTTTTGATATGTATTTTCAAAATTACCCCTATTAATATTATTGGGAATCTAAAAAGTGGTAAATAAATAGGGGTGTTTGTGGAAAAAGGTAATTAATGATCATTGAAAATTAGTAAAGGGTGTAACAGCCCGATTTTCGTCACTAAAAAATAACCAACTTTTATTCATTTAGGTGGCAAAAAATGAGGCCAATTTTTTTTTTTTTTGTAAAGCATTAGTGAGGTATTTGAAACCATTGTTGAAAAGTTCTTGGTGTTCTCAACACCCTTTATCGAAAACCGAGTTGTTACTAAAACCAATACTTTTTCGCTTAGGTTTTCAAAAACATTTAGCAGGAAAAATAGTTTGGTTTCAACTCAAAATAGTAATTTTCATAACATTGAAAAGACTTAAACGTTTCCCAACGAGTGGTGTTCTTACACGTCTTAGAAATAGGGCCTATTCCAGAATGAGCTGGATTACATCATTGGTTCATCACTTAGGTAATCCTTGACACAAAATACAAACAACGACTTATCCTAAGTTCACTACTGGCGCTTCTTTCTGTTAAAGACAATCGGGTTCGGCTTTCTTTTCTTTTCTGCTAGTGCCTTTGTACCGGAGGGTGATGCTGCCACAGTTGTTGATTCTCCTTCGAGACTCGGTTTAAGCTCTACTCCGAACAGCTTCACGGAGTTCTCCTTAGCTCCATCCTGAGACGGTGGTTTGGTATTGTATCCCAAAAAGGATACACTTCCCAAACACGACCCCGTTGTCAATCCACTCAGCTTGTGCTCTGGATCCGCGATCACCATCTGGGTATGTCCCGTCCACACCCATCCATAGCGTGAGGGTTTCCATCCGTTTCCCTGACGAAGCCACGTAGAAGTCTCCAGGCGATGCTCCATCTGCTGTTGAGATACCAGCAATACCGATATGCCAACGAACAGGAGAAAGTAAGCGATCCGAACGACGCATCGTCGACGGTGTGAGATTACGATAGGCAAGATAATAGGACCATGCAAACACACAACACACGTACAAACACACAACAATCAAGTATAATATCATTATCACTATTATTATTTCTTTTCCATTGTCTTGTCAACTTATTTTCTCTTTCTTTCTTTCTCATTTCCTTTTCATAACTACACTTCTCTTTTCATCCGGTTTTATCTATTCACAACCTTCAATAATTGGGGAATTTTTAACATATCATCGCAGTATTCATTTCGTTCTCGGCTATCACTCACGTCTACATCTCCTCGGTCATCCACCCAACCTAGTCGGAAGCAAACAGGAGTACAGGACCTTTACCGTGCGGGCACGACAGCTGTCTCACAAACAATTGGCCCCAGGCCAGGAGGACTCAGCCTCAAATCATATCATATCAATTCATATATATACTCAAGGCACACTATCTCAAACTCACAGTGGCAATCAAGATGCCCCACTCCAGTCCCTCTCACTGTTCAAGATTTGCAATCTAGGGGGCAACAGTATTTTTCTAGTGGGCCCACAGAACTTACCACGACATTGGACCCAGTCCCTACCACGTTCGTATGCCACATGTGGAGTTCGTTCTGCCTAGAAACATACTCTAGACTTCTTGACGTTTCACCGTCATCATCCTCCCCTAATGCAATCTCCTCCTGAGTATCCGCAGATACCCATGGTTCCTTCCTCTCCACTACTTCGCACTCTCATACCTCACCGCATATGTCTTTTAAAGTCTTTTATCTTTTAATTAACCTAAGGTCGGCCCATCCTTCGTGCAACCCTTCAATGAGTCCCGACCACTAACTTGGCACAACCTTTCTCTCATCAATTCTCACATAGCACAGAGCTGGGATCACAACAATGAACTCACATATCATTTCAAAATCCTTCTCAAAACAATCTTTTTACAAACGTTCTCAAAATACCATTTTATAAATTGTCACAAAATATCATTTCGTAAACTTTTTCATAGAAATCCCTTCTCTTAAGCTTTCTCAAAATCTAGTTTCATAACTTCTCAAAATCTCTTTTCGCAAAGTTCCTGAAAATCTCTTTTCAAAAATCTTCTCAAAAATCTCCTTTCTCAAGGTTTATAAAAATCTCCTTTCAAAACCTTTCACAAAGTTTCATTTCAAAAGCTTTTCTGAAAATATTTTTTTATAATCTTTCTCAAAAATCTCTTTTCAAAAACCTTTCCAAAAATTTCTTTTCACAACAAATCTTTTTCAAAAATTTCCTTTTACAACTCTTTTGCAAAAATCTCTTTTCACGAATCTTTTTCAAAAATCTCTTTTCAAAAACCTTTTTATAAATTTCTTTTCACAAATCTTTTTCAAAAAATTCCTTTCACAACTCTTTTGCAAAAATCCCTTTTTAAAAAACCTATTTCAAAAATCACATTTTTTACTGAGCGCTAATGGAGGAGCATGCTCAACTCAACACTAGTCTCTTTCAAAAACAAAAACAAGGAGCCCAGCTCCACTCAAAACACATCTCGCCTCTATGACATCATTACTCTTCCCAGCTCTGGCTCGTTCTCGACATTATCATTTGTTTTTTTTTTCAATCTCAATCCTTTATCTCTTTTCAAATCAATCTCTTATCCTTCACCATTATTCCTTTCTTATTATATCTTTATTTCCATCGACTTACTTATCTCATTTTTATTTTTAGGACGTAACAGACGTCCATCAGCCGTTTACTCATTTTAATCAACATAATTAGGCCTAATTAAATAAATAATAAAAGCATGCTATCAACATACACACATCACACAATAACAATGTGGTTTTTGTCACCTTCGTATAAGTGGCCACACAACACAAACAATTGCCACTTATACTACTGACTCCGAACCACTTAGTTCCGATCTTTGACATGATACGGAACGTCCTAATAAATCACCTAACTACCACGGTGTCTTAGGAAAGCTTCTCTCTCACCTGAGGTCCGACGATTAAATGCGTACCATCTCCTCTGATCCTTGTTGCCGCCAGCTGTCCCAATCCCTCGTCTTTCAAATTCCTCGTACTAAATAAAATACGCTCACATTATTAACTTGTATTAAGAAAATCTTTCTTAGTTTCAAAACACTTTCCGTTCCTCGTCGGAAGACTTAAAACATAACCGTTTTCTCTTAAACCATTCTAACACTCTCTAATACCTTAAATACTTTCAAAAACCATTTCGAAAACATTTAGTAAAGTAATTTAAACCATTTAATTTAGTTGCTGGTCCGTTTTCAATCCGGCTTTTTCTCAATTCAATTATTACTTGAAAACTTTACTTTAAATCACTTGTACGTATTTTTAAAATTAAGAAACAAGTCCAAACAATTCTGGACAGCGAAGAATCATTTTACAAAATCGCTTTGATAAAACCCCGAAAACATCGTGAAAACACTTTTCGTTTTAAACAACTCTTAAATTTAAAATTAACACTTTAAAACTCAAGTTTTCACCATAAATTAAACTTTGGACAGCCATAAACACAATCCCAAAAATTCCAAATAAATCAAATCGAATTATTTTAAAAATAATAATTTTCAAAATCAATCACATACTCACACAACAACAAGCAACACAAAATGAATCATTTAATTTGATTATAACTCAAACACTTATTCACTTAATTACTTTCTAAACATTTTCATTTTCATAAAACACAAACACTTAGGCATGCATAAATTCACAGACCACATTGGACTAAAGATTTAATTCAAGCATATTTATTTTGCTTACTTTAAACAACCTTACTCTTTTCAAAAATTATCAGGTACATTTTATTTCATGCAATTAAACTCCCTAAATTTATTTACTCTATATGGCCGAATGACATTAAAGGAAACAATTCAAAGATCACAAATTTAAAACACATAAATCAACTTGGTTTATTTCAAGCACTTAAACTCTATTTTCTTTCTCATGCAACAAAGTTATTTACTCTTCATTTCCCTCTCAACCGAATATACATACTCACACATATATTCATTTAAACACAATACTTTTCCCAAAATCATTTAATTTATTTATTTCCCTTATTTTTAATTAAAAACCGAATATAAATAAAATATTCATAACACAATTTCAAACATATTAGTTTAACAAGATTTCACAAAACACATTCATTGTTTTTATGTCACTTCATTGAAAAAGAATCCTAGCCTATTTACCATATTGTAGTGTCCTGGAACACTAGATGTCCTTAACCCTCTAAGTGCTCAAGACTATGGAATCAGGAGCCCTAGAGAGGATCAAGAGTTAATGTATGACTTATGGTATTTCTGCAGTTCCAGTTGGGAAAAGCAGGATCTCCCTAGTCAACGTGTGTGCAGAGTGTCAACTTAGGGATGAGAGTACGTACCTGAAACCCTAGCTGTGGTGAGCTATTTATAGGGTTTGGAGGAGGCTGATATGGGCCGTCTGGGCCTTGTATCAGGGTTGAGCTGAACCAGGATTCTGTGAGATAATATCGGAGGATTATGCTCTTAGAATCTGGATAGGATCAGCTGAAGATCTCATGTCTAGGCTGTTGCGAGAATCTAGGAGAGATTTGCGGAAGGGATAAGAAGCCTCGGTGGGTCTGAGCTTATCTGTTAGCCGACGGTATGTCTCGGCCTAGAGTCTCAAGCCTGATGGATTGAGGACCAATGTTGAGGCTCGGTTCCATCAAGTTCGAGCCTGGTCCTTTTGGGTATGCTCGGTTCCATGAGTCCGAGGGAAATGCCCTTAGAGAGTCCCTTTAGTAAGACTTAGGTCCGTATATGGTCGGCAGACCCTACAAGCCCCCCAGCTCGTAAGACTTCAGAAAGTCTGTGACGAGGTGACAAGCGTTTAGGGTTGACCTTTTCGGATGCCTTAGTTCGGGAGTGTGCGACAGCTGTAACCAGGTAGCCTGTTCGAGGTGACGTTTTGGGTTCTCTAGGTGACCTTTTCGTGTCCTTGAGAGTTGTGCCACATCATTGCAAATTTTGAAATTTGAAAAAGCGCCTCTTTGTAACTACCACGTTTCATCGTGTGAGTGGCTGAGTAAGATAATGGGCTTTCGGCCCACACGTACATCAGAGGAGTAAACTGAACCGTTTGCTGGGGGTTATTCGTATCTCATGCTCATTTCATTCCACCCTTTCTCAAACCAACATCTCTCACTCTCAATCCAGAAAAAGCTCACACTCATTTCTCCTTTTCCCGCACCCTTCTTCTGCTCTTCTCCGCTCTTTCCACGATCATCCATTACTGTCAACCTTTTCAAAAAAACCAACCACTAAACAGGTAATTTTTTCCACTCCTTCTGCTTTTATCCTTGCGGTTTCTTCTTTTTTCATAAAAGGGGTTTTGGTTTCTGGGTTTTGCAGGGGTTTGAGGTTTGAATAATCCGTATTGGTTTTTCAGAGGTTTGAGATATCTTGGATTTCTGGGTAGGTAGTATTAAGGGGTTAGTTAATCATGAGAGGGTGGAGGGATTTAAGGAGAATTTATCGCGAACTTTGTAGAAAATTAGGAGAAGAGCCTTCTAGTGATAGCGATTCAACGTTTTCTGGGAATTCTGGGGATGTTGGGAATTCTGATACCGATGACGCAGTAGATCCTTCCACCCCCCCATCAGCTGTGGATCCACCGAGAAAAAACCGTTAGCTATAGAATACCCATCGGATCCCGCTGAGGATAGTAAGTGGCTGTTGGCTTATAGGTTTGCTGAACGTAGAGCTCAGGTTAGGATTAGCCCCGAGCGCTGTGCAATAGAGGAAGAGCCTTTGAGAGATCCGAGGAAAGAGGGGGGAAAAAGTCCAAGGTTCGGCCTTAACTTTAGAATTAAAACATCTGCTGTAAAAAATCCTAACGCCGAGCCTTTTACTTTTTCCCCAGATATGGTGGAGCGCAGGTGTGACACCAATCCTGAAGAATATCCTTTACCGCCCAACCATGCGCAGTACGATGAAGTCTTTGATCGGGAGGTGCTTGGAACGAGGCCTTCGTTGCTGACGAGTAACAGTTTGAACCACCTTCGTCCTCTCCTCACCCCTCCGAGCGCAGATGGGAATGCGTCGGAATTTGAGTTAAGGCACATGAACATCGACGACCGGATCTGCTTTGAAGTGCCGCAAAATCAACAATTCTTCTACTTCTACGAAGAAATAGTAACAAAGTCGGAATCCGCATGCCCTTTTCGACTTTTGAAATAGAAGTACTCAACCACTTAGGCATAGCCCCGAGCCAGCTACACCCGAGTGGATGGGCGTTTGTACGAGCATTCCAACAGTTCTGCGACGCCGAAGATTTAGTTGCCACACTTCGAGCTTTCTTTTGGCTATATGCCCCTCAAGTGAACAAGTTCGGCAAATTCAAAGGGCTTTGGGTGTCGCTAAAAGCTCGGAAGGACCACACACTTTTCGCTAAAGTCACCGACTCTTGGACGTCCTTCAAGCCTCTCTTTTTTCGGTATGAGTACAATGGGGCTGGTGTGTGCTGGTTTATGGAGCAGGTTGAGGAAGAAGAAGGGGAAATCAAAGTCGTACCTCACTTCCCTCTGGGTTGGTCGAACGGTATCTATAACCGAGGGGCCTCCTTGTATCAATTTGACTATAAGGTCGATTTGACGAAGGCCGAGAGACGGTTGTGTGACCGAGTTTGGGAATACCTCAAGGCTAATGGTCAAATTGATACCAAGAAAATATTGCTGAAAAGAACACGGGCCGAAGTGAAGGCCGAGCTGGGTATATATATATATATATATTTTTTACTCGGTCTAAAGCATATTTCCTTGTTGCAGAAAAAATGGGGAAGAAAGCTTCCAAAGCCAAGAAGAGTGCTGCTGCTTCGGCCAGGATGGCTCAATTGGCTGCGGTGAGAGGAGAGTCGGGATCCTCGGCTAAAAGCCAAACCCCCGAACCAACTCCAACAACTAGTCCTCTTGTTGCTCCTCGTTCTATTCCTTCCGAGATACCTCAAGCCACCAAGAGTGTTGAGAAAACAGTTTCCATAGAAGTGCAACCAAGTACTCAGGGTACTCCTGAGCGTCCCTCTAAGAGACCTCGGATGGAGAAAGGGAAAGGATTGGCTGGCGACTGGTTTCAACTGAGCAAACCCCACAAGGGAGTTCAAGTTACTGAGGGTATGGACGACGCCGTCGCCAAAACGGTGTGGGGTAAGAAGAAGTTAGATTCCTTCACTGCAAATCTCTTTCCTCCTGAAGACGCTGAAGTGATAAGTGCCTGGCGTCCAGGCACCTGGGAAAATAATTGCTCGGCCTTGGTGAGGAGCTTCCTACGAGGTGCAAGCATTCTCCATTACCTCGGTCAGCGTGGTGACGATATCTACGCTGGAGTGGCCCCCGAGGAAAAGAAGAAAAGATCAGAAGCTGATGATCGAGAAGATTACTTGCAGCTTCAAGTGGAAAGCTTTGGGAAAAAACTTCAGGTACTGGCGGCCGAGAATGAAAGACTGCAGAAGGGAATGCAAGAATCTGAAGGCGCCAAAGCTCAAGCCGAAGCTGATAAAGCAGCAGCCGAAAGGACTCTTCAAGAGGCCGAGGAAAGGGTAAAACGGTCGGAGGAAATCTTGAAAAAGGCTGAGGAGGATGCCACAGCTCTTCGGGAAGCTATAGAGAAGGCTCGGAAAGCCGAGCAGGTTGCTGCTGTGGCTCAAGAGCAAATCGAATATGCTAAGGACGAGGTTACAGGGCTCCGAGCCTCTATGGACAAGATGAGAGCGAAAGCTCTTAAGCATAAGAAAGCGGCCCAGGAGAATCTGTACAACTGGAGTCACGCAGTTGAAGATTCCTTCCTTAACACAGCCAAGCAGCTTCGCATCCTGAACCCCAACCTCGTGACAAAGGGTGCCGACCCCCTCTTTGCTACCAAGAATGGTCAGATTGTGGGTGCGAATGGGGCTCCTATTGACATGAGCAGCAATGATCTCCCTGACCATTTCGCCGAGGAATCCTATTGACCCTGACAGCGTAGTACTGTCTGATATTGAGTAGTTTATTTCTTTTGCCTTTTTTACTTTTGTATCTGCCCCAATAAATGGGTTTGAATCTTTTTTGCTGTAACTGGTTTGGAATATTTATAATATCCGTTTTTATTTTATGCTTCTTTCTGAACTTTTTGTTAAGAATTCAAGTGTTAAGACCTCGGAACTCCAGCACTTTAGCCGAGGTGGGTTCCTCTATCCGCGATGTATAAATGATTTTTAAAACAAATCATGTTTGAATCGGGAATCCTTTTAAGGTACTTGACGAGTTATAAGCTCTTGTTTGAGCTGTTTATAATCGTTCGTATCATAAACGGTGGCTAGTCGGTTATGAGGAAAAGTACGTAAATACAATGAAATCTCACCATAAACATACCATTAGGAAGATGTAGAATTTTTTCATTCCCTAACTTCCTCCAAATCTTATTCAGAAACCCACTCATGATACTGTAAGGAGGATTAGTACCCAAAACATAGCATACAACAACATTATTCCAATACATAAGTTATGCTTCCACATCTTCAGCACAAATTTTCCACTCAATTGATCATTTTTATAGGTTCGATAAATTTTAGTTTGTCCCCAGCTTTTCTAACCTTGTTAATGTCAAAGTTTTCCCATACATTTTCAAAAGTCTCATTCGTTCTTTACTCACCCTTATCCTCGAATGGATCCACCAATTCATTCAGCATGGCAGGCGCAGCACTGTCGGGTTGAAATCCCAAGACAATTCATCAAAGAATCACCTCAGAACCGCACGTAGCAAGGCGCTGTCGGAAATAAAAGCTAAATTAAAAGCCCTTCCACCATGAGTTGGAATATGTTCAATTGAGTTTAGGGTGGATGGGCTCACACAATGCACATAGTCACATTCGAAATGAAAAGAAAGAACGAAAGACAACAAAAGTAGAGGATACAACTTTTTTCAGTCCATGTGGTGTTACAGTAAAAATTGAAGGATTTAGACCTGATTTTGATTTCGAGGACTTTTTTCAGATTGGACTTTTCTCGTAGGTTCATCTCTTCAATTTAAGTTTATTTCATTCAGGTTTTTCTGCCTTACAACTTGCCATGCTTATAGTTTGGGTTTCACGCTTCTTGCTAAATGCTAATATACTGTATGATTTTAACGATTATTAGAGTTTCTGCTTCTTTTCTGCTACTGCCCCATTTAATACTAAATTAGCAATTATCTGTTGTGTTCTGTATTATGTAATAAGTAATGACTGTTTCACTCAATGAACTTAATTCATATGTTTATTTTATGTCATCATTGAAACCTTCTGGAAACTTTCCTCGTGTGTTGAAATAAGTTGCAGTGATGAAAATTATTGTATACAATGGCAAGTTAAACTTTCATGAAATGAATATGTACATGTGAGTGTAATGAGGTATGTCAAGACATATTAATTGCTTTTTATAAAAAATAAATTTTTTTAGATATGTGTGTAGTATTTGCCAGCAACATGGATTTGAATGTATCTGTCAATATGTACCAAGCTATCTATTTTTTTTTTGTATACCATTTCTGCCTTCATTTATTAAGTCCAATGATATCCTTGCACTGATATGAATATATATTCATGATTACAGTTGAGGGATGTCATTGATCTAAAACGCCACTACAAGCAGGGTGATTCAAAATCAAAGACACTTCAGGCAAGTTCATTGTTGAATATTAAATAGATTATAGGAGAGCATATTATTGAATATTGTTATCATCAAAATGTCAATTTCAATTTGACATCTTTAATTATTTTGGATCATTTAAATATGATAAGATGGGAACAGTTGTAGATTCTCCATTGGACTACTTTTCAGGCTGCTTACTGATTAAAACCTTGCAGCTCATAGGTAAGTCAGGCTGAAAAAGACATATTTTCCCTTGTTAAATCGAAAAGGTCCTTACTAAAAAGTAATTATTTCCATGCCTTCTAGGTTGCTTACTCATTCCATGTTTATCAACAATTTATAGGCATTAATTAATTATATATAGAATAAACTTACAATATTATTTGTTCAATGAGTAAGAGATTTGTTCTTGTAGGTTCTTACCAGTATTACTTAAAATAATGGTTGAATTGCATTTTTGGTCCTTTATCTTATTTTCATGATTCACTTTGGTCCTTAATTTTTTTTTACTTATTTTGATCCTTTATCTTTTTTAAAAATTTCAATTTGGTCCTTTTATCATAGCACTATTAGTTTTATCGGAATATTCACACCCATAATCGAAAAACGGCAAAAGTAGCCGAAATTTGTCAATATTCCCGACCATCATCGAATAAGAATAGGAACAGTGGTACTGCTTCGCAAATGATGTAGCAATTTGGCTCGGGATACGGTTGATTGATATGAATAGAAATGAGAATGTGATAAAGATTTGAACGGAGATGACATTAGGAGCTCTATCGAGATAGAGCCATAGAAATGTTTATTAAGATCTATCAATGGAATGTAATAAGTGTGAATATTATGAGTATAACTAACATTATTATTAGGGAAGGACCATATTTTTAAATTTTTGAAAAAAGAAAAAGGACCAAAATAAGTCAAAATAAAGATTAAGGACCAAAGTGAATCTTGAAAATAAGATAAACGACCACAAATATAATTAAGCCTAAAATAATTAATATAATACTTATATAAACAAATATGACCTAGGGGATGAATATATTAACCATTGGAGTATCCTAACCTTTAGTATTCTAACAAGTCCTTGGAGATGAATGTACAATATATTACAATACTCTAGGGAATATTATAATTATCTAATGTACAATATGTACTTAGTAATATATAATGAGTAATTTATATTACTCTATTAGGGTTAGAAAATAAGTCCATTAACCATTGTTACACAGAAATATGACTATAATATCAATGATCAAGATATTAGGACAATAACATATTATATTCTACTATATGAAACATATGTTATATGTTCCAAGTAGTATAGTTATCAATATTACATTCCTTATCCAATGACATTAGGATGGTCATAGTAATGAAATATACTCCTAACACTTATTTGGTAAGTATCTAGGAATTATATCATTAATAATAAAAAATATAAGTATATCCCTAATTAGAATATTAATCTTGGAATATGAGGTTAACCATTCTCATAATGGACCATTATATAAGCCATTCTTTTTTTTTTTTGGTGTGCACCAAGGGTATCCTTCCGCCGATAGCCGAAGACTAATCCCCTCCGAGGCGTAGAGATCATCGAAGTGGGTTTTACCTCTACCAACAAAGTCTTTTTAAAAGCCACGGAAGGGACCGAACCATAAGCCATTCTTTTTTTATTAAAAATGTTCCTTGGTTATCCATATGGACTTGCATGTTCTAATACTAGGTAATTAGCATGTCCTAATTAACCATTTAAGCATTCTAAAGAGAGTGTATTAATACTCATGTGTTAATATATCATAATAGAATATTCTTACTAATACCACATTAATGCACTAATATTATCTATATATTCTAGTATTAATGTAGAATAAGTTATGACTACACTCTAATGTCCATTATGACATTATATCTTATAACCTTAATAATCATGAGAATATGTAGTATATACTTAAGTGGCATATTTTAATAGTGAAATATTAATATGAGAGTATTCTTATAGGTCGTAATATGGACACTTTATTTTAATAGGAATAAGTGTATATATATATGGATCACATTACCTATCATTATTTTCACCTATTAAAATGTAGAATGGTATGTTAGTCTAACCATAATTAGATTTTATCACTTAACAAGTATTATTAACATTTATTTATAATAGTATTTAATGACTCAAATAAGATGTCCTTCATGAGAATATACACCATTATAATGTGTAGAATATGAACTGTACTAATACATTCTAATTATATGTCAACATGTTACCATAATATTATTTGGAGATACTAATACATAGGGTTCATGCACTCCAATTATCCAAAGAGGTTAATGGTATATCAAGAATATATGGTCATAACCCATTCTTAAAATATACTATAACAATAATATTATAATGTTCTTAGAATTTTCTCATTAACATAGAAAATAATATCGAATACTCTATACCCTATATAGTGTATTAAGTTATATTATTAATATATTTGTTTCTAAGGAATATCATATATGTTAATAATATCCATCATTAACCTACCATTAGGTTTTTATATTCTAGTGTAATATTCTAATTAATATATTTCTAATGCATTAATATGTGTGGATACTACATTAAAATATTACCATTCCTAATTATTGCTATTATTAGAGAGTTGGGTTATAATTCTAATGCTTAGAATATACAATTATTAGAGTATTAATACATTATATAGTCCACTTACATAAGTATTAGAATATACTCTCTTATGCCCAGATAATTAGAATATCCTTTAGAATGAAGATATATGTCCATTAGAATGATCCTTAGAATGTTTAAGCGTACACATCTTAATATTTATGAATGCTTATACCACATAAGAGACTAATCTTGTATATATTAGAATGTGATAAGTGGACTCTAAGGGAATAGATCATGGAGAATCATTATTGTCTCTAATTTATACTCTAATTACACATTCATTATTCTATATTACCTAATTGTTTAGGACAATAATTAAGTTAAGATATTATAATGGTAACAATAATATGATTTGCTAATACTTGGTTAGTCTCTTATGATCTAATATAATCCTATTGTATCCATAATACTAGAATGACTAATAATATCTAAGAGTACTAAGAATTGTATAATGGTGAAGTACATTAGTTCTAATAATAAGAGTTCACATTATATTAAACCTATAATTTAGTCTAAATAAACGTGAGTTCATTGCATACGTAATCCTCAAGACATCATCTATATAGTTAATAAATGTATTCATTAATATGATGATAGGAATGAACTTTCGTACTCTCATATTCTAGCAAATCATATTATTACACATATTATGACTAAATTAATATATATCCAATACACATTATAATTAGAGTATTCTTAACATTGCATATATAATGCTTGAGGATATACAAATATTCAAACCATAAAGAAATACTCATCAACCAATGTTTAATATTATTCTACCATTCATGTTAGGACTCATGCTCCACCCTTATTATACTCTTATTACCAAGACAATTATCCTAAATGGTACAGTGTATCATTCAAAATATGTTTAGGATGTAATAGGAATAATATTAATAGGTTCCACTATTCATTATAAGGAATCATAAGATAGTAATGGTCTCATTTATTAAAAAGTGTTCACATCTTAATAATAGTATCCTTATATTAAGGTCATATTATTCTTCTCGAGAATCCTTTAAATGGTTATTATTTTAAATAGAGAATTTATTCATATGTTACAACCTTATTAGAATAAGTGGTTCTAGTTATATGATATTCACCTATCATAATCTTAATATTGGACATGTTAATTAGGACCATTGTCATATATGACAGTACTATGTACACTAAATTATAAGTCTAATCATTATACTTGTTCAATGGACTCATACTATTAGTCCATTTCCACTATTCTACATGTGTATATTCTAGAGTATTAGAATACTTATATGGTTAATAATTACCATTCCTAGACAATAAGAATGGATATCATCACCTTAATATGGGTATAATTCATAGGTTAGAATATACCTGTAATTCGTATTATATATAATACTAAATAAAGGTATTAGGACATATTAGAATACATTGACAACGAGTCATACCTACTCATATATCTAGTATTACCAAATTTTATAACCCTTAAGTAATATAGTCTTCCTTTACTCATTTAGGATCATTTATCGTATTAGAGTATACTTTATCCTATTAGCATTAGTATTATATTCCTAGAATTATTAAAATGGATAGAATATACTAATATCATAATCTCTAATATCCAATGTTATATTAGATAATTAGAATATTATCTAGTATTTTATACCTATATTAAACTCATTCCTAAGTACAATTCATAATAGAATTGTCATACTATTGGGTAAAGGAATATGGTTAAGTGTATTAGAATATACTAACCCACAAAATTATGATTTCATGTGAATATTAGATCCTAGTTGGTGGGGAGGGAGTAATTGGTAAATTAACAAAATTTTCTTTTTTTAATTTATTTTTTTATAATTATTGGGGCAAAACGCCCAAACTTCGTACTCATATCACACAATTTATTTTTATATATGTACTCATGTTATAGTACATAACTACCAGAGTACCAGTTCAACACCCTCCCTAATACTAAACTTAGGAGCCATCTCGACGAGCATCCCTATAGTCCACCGTCCGCCACCAACCTTAAGAACACTTGCTTCTCTCCCACTCTTCTATCTCCTCTCTGTTTCCGCTAATTCTCAAATTAGTTAGGTGTTATGGTATCTGAAGTGCGGAAATGGGCATAACTAACATACTGTGAAATTGAAGTAATTTCAGCTTGAGATTGTCTCTTCTTCTTATTATTATTATTATTATTATTATTATTATTATTATTATTATTATTATTTTTATTATTATTCTTTTTAGCGTTGGGTTAAATGCTTTATTCAGGATCTGAATTCTAATTATTCAATTCATTTTGATTCAGCAATGCCAGAGGAGAAGAAGGCAATGGTCAGGTTATCATGGCGACCACAGTTACCGATTCCATCATCATTGAAAGTCGCGGAAAACACTCATCCCAAACCTCAACCCGTTGAGTCGACCAACACTCTTTGGAAACCCAGTTCATAACTGGTTGATGGTTTTTTCGTTACGTGAAACGACCTTAGAAAATATAATTTGTTACTAAAAAAACAAGTTAAAGTTACTATTGACTAAAGTTGGTATGTCATAGTCAATAGATTATTCTTTGAAGGATGTTTGTTTTTCTGATTTAGTCGACTAGCTGAGTGTGTGGTCGCACTTATCTTTGTTAAAAGAGTACATAGTCATTTTAGTCCTGAAATTGTTAGACCTATCATATTAGTCCTCAAAATTCTAATATGTCAGTGAAATTACTGCTTATACGATGACCAATTTGACTTAGTAATGGTTTACATAAGGTATTAATATGACCATTGGTGCTTACGATTTCAATACTTTCATATAGTAATATGACCGGTGTTTAAAATTTCATATACTGAAATGTCGGTTTATTGAAAAACATGTAGAAATTTTTATTCATTTGAATTTTCTTTAGTTATGTTTTTCTATGGTATCACTTGTTTTTATTAGAAACTATAGTAGGGTACGATCTGATTATCTAATCTAATCTAATTATTATATTTAAATCTTTTGATAGGTTCGACATGCTTGCTCAAACTATCACCCCCGAGTTGCAGAAAGATCTCAAGTTATTGAATGTGCTTCGATTTTTAACATTTTAGCCTCTGAATTTATTTTTCCCTTCCACTACGAGTTTTTTTTGGGTAAAAAGATACAATATATCATTACCTGAACAAATACAAGAAACAAGAGCATAGGTTCACTTAGCTTAATGCCACCATTTGGGATGGGTTCAACAAACTAAAAAGAAACCTACCTCAAAAAAACAAAAATATATTTGCAACTCTTTAACTAATTAATCTTCTAACAAAAATTTCCCTAAGTTTTCTATCCGTCTTATTCAATCCACCAAAATTAAATCTGAATCCTTAACACCACCTCCTCCTTCATCAAGGAAATTAGGCCATCCACACTCTTTGACTTCCCTTCAAATATCCTAGCATTTCTTTCACACCAAACATGATCAATCATTGCTGCAAACACACAAAACATCACTCTTTGTCTGAATCTGCTGTTCCTCCAAGCAGATCGAATTCTTCTTGTCCAGTTCCTATATCCAACATTAACATGCTGCATGCCAAGCCAACCAGGCTGCTTGGGCCAATTGAGTCTCCAACTTTCCCTTTCCCTTTCCTTTGAATGTGTGTCTATCTGAGGTTCTCCTGTTTGCTCATCAGAATAACCATTTTTGTTCACAGTAACACCCTGAGTCATTTGCTTTTGCTTTTCATTCCTTTGCACCACAATCCATTCCTCAGGTTTATCAGTTTTTTTTTCTTCAGAGTTGATTGCCACTTTCTTTGATTCATCACCTTTTGACACCTTCTTCTTACACCCCTCCACCTTATGGCCAAAACCTTTATAGTGTGAGCAGAGAACAACCATCCATTCATATGTGAGAGAGACTGCTCTATTACAATACCTTCCTCATTTTCATATAAAACTGAGCTAGTTATGTTCTCTTGTAACTCCATTTCCACAAGCACTCTAGCATAGTCAGCCTCTCCTTCCCTTGAGTCATACTGTCAACCAGAATTGGTGTTCCAATTGTACTCACTAATTTATTCAAGGATGATGAACTCCAGTACTTCAACTCCAATCCATGTAATTGAACCCATACCGGAATTTTGTGAGCTTTCACAACAATACTCATTTCAGGGTTCTGCTCTTTCACCACAAAAGAACGTTTATCAAACTATACCACATTAACTACTAGCACTTCACTCTTTGTTGATTCATCATGAAATCTCACAATAAACATACCATTAGGAAGTTGCAGAATTTTCTCATTCCCTAACTTCCCCCAAATCCTATTCAGAAACCCACTCATGATACTGTAGGGAGGATTAGCACCCAAAACATAGGATACAACAACATTATTTCAATACATAAGTTCTGCTTCCACATCTTTAGCACAAATTTTTCCCAATCAACTTATCACTTTTTACAGGTTCGATAAATTTTAGTTTGTCCCCAGCATTTCTAACCTTGATAAAGTAAAAGTTTTCTCATACATTTCCAACAGTCTCATTCGTTCTTTGCTCACCCTTATCCTTGACTGGATCCACCAATTCATTCAGCTTGGATTGAAGGATCTCCCTCAGTTTTTCCTTGGAAACCCTATATCCACACCCCATCATGTTTAGTAACTTCATCACAGAACCCTCCTCCTAATGATCTACATTCACACCATGATTCAAATCATCAGTCACCATTCCTCCTTCCTTAGGATTCAGAGATGGTAACGAATTCTTATTTCCTATATTCTCATCATTTTCCTTCTAAGGACCGAAGGAGCTAGATCTAGGAGAAGTTGTCCTTCGTTGAAGCTCAGCTCTCGTCATTGTCTCAACCCTCTTTTACCTCTACATGTCAGGCGCAGCAGTGTCGGGTTGAAAGCCCTAGACAATTCATCAGAGAATCGCCTTGAAACCGTGCGTAGCATGGCATTGTCGGAAATAAAAGATAAATTAAATACCCTTCTACCATGAGTTGGAATATGTGCAATTGAGTTTAGGGTGGATGGGCTCACACAATGCACATAGTCACATTCAAAATGAAAGGAAAGAACGAAAGACAACAAAAGTAGAGGATACTGGTTTTTCAGGCGATATGGTGTTATAGTAAAAATTGAAGGATTTAGACCTGATTTTGATTTTGAGGACTTTTTTCAGATTGGACTTTTCTCGTAGGTTATTCTCTTCAATTTAAGTTTATTTCATTCAAGTTTTTCTGCCTTACAAATTTCCATGTTTATGGTTTGGGTTTCCCGCTTCTTGCTGCTAAATGCTAATATACTGTATGGTTTTAACGATTATTAGAGTTTCTGCTTCTTTTCTGCTTTTGCCCCATTTAATACTAAATTAGCAATTATATGTTGTGTTCTGTATTCTGTAATGAGTAATGACTGTTTCACTCAATGAACTTAATTCATATGTTTATTGTATGTCACCATTGAAACCTTCTGGAAACTTTCATCGTGTGTTGTAATTAGCCGCAGTGATGAAAATTATTGTATACAATGGCAAGTTAAACTTTCACGAAATTAATATGTACATGTGAGTGTAATGAGAAATGTCAAGACATATTAAATACATTTTATAAAAAAATAAAATCTGTTAGACATGTGTGTAGTATTTGCCAGCAACATGGATTTGAATGTATCTGTCAATATGTTTCAAGCTATCTAATTTTGATTTGTTCACCAGTTCTGCATTCATTTATTAAGTCCAATGATATCATTGCACTGATATGAATACATATTCATGGTTTTAGTTGAGGGTATTTTGAAGCTTTAGTTGGGGTATTTTGATCATTTTACATTTAGAGTGGGGGTTGTGACTAAAACATGGATTATGAGATTCTATCATAGCCTCTGCTCAATATTTATAATACTTAGAGTGCTTTCTTGAATATTGGCCGACCAGACTAGCACTAATATTCAATTTGGAATCATCGATATCCAGAACCGTACTCTGAAAGATTGCTGCATTATCTTGCTAGTTGTTGGAATGTGAATAGACTTCTTGATGGCAACATATATTTTCATTTTTCTTCTTAACTTTTCCATTTGGAGAGGGTTAACAATCCCTAAAGGACAACATTCATGTGAAAACGAATTATAAAGTCAAAGACTAAGATGGTAATTCACTATTTTTAACGGGATTCATTCAATTATATGCTGATTAGTAATTAGTATTTCTTTCTGTCTTTAATAGAAGTTTTTCTTGAAAATTTTTGTTTGATTTTTATTCTTATTTGTAAATCTCAATTTTGATGATATTAAATACTTATATTTTTTCCTCACAAACACCCATATTTAGTCAATATTTTTCACTATTATAATAATAATTATATGGGTAATTTGAATATAAGTATATCGAATGTTATGTTACTAACAATATCAATTATCTTCCTTAATTTTCATGAATTTCCCTTAAGAGAGCTTATAACTTATGTTAAGTAGCCAATAAAAATTAATGGGAAATACTAACAAGTGACCTGAGAGCACTTGTTAAGTAACCAAATATAGTAAATAAGTACTGAAAAATGTAGCATTCAGAATTTTCGAGAGATAAGATGATGTTGATTTATTGTATTTTTTTCCACCTTTAGTAACCTTAACAAGTGCTATAGCAAGACACAAAGTTAATCTAATTGGTAAGGAATTGGATCATATGTAGAATTGGTATAACTATATTAGAATAGCTTATGAGGTCAACCTTTCATATAGAGAACCTCCAAGGATATAATTAATATAAAAGGTTTAAATCACTTAGTGTGATAAGAATAATTAGAATGGTAACATATCTTATTTCTAATTAGGTTAGTGTACATATATGGTAGAATTATATGTTCTAAGCCATTATATTCTTGGTTAATGGACATATTAATTCATAATATACATGTATGTGATTATTAATATTTTAACCTAATTGAATAAATCATAATTTATTAGCATAGGAAGTCTTATAATACTAAACATAATGATGGTTATAAGTGGATTATGTGTCCATATTATATGAGGACATATTAAGAACCTATATATATATATATATATATATATATATATATATATAAATACCATATACATTATGATATGTTAATATATTCCATATAGTATAGTATAATATGTTATTGTCCTAATATCTAGATCATTGATATTATAGTCCTATTTCTGCGTAACAATGGTTAATGAAATTATTTTCTAACCCAAATAGAGTAATATAAATGACTCATTATATATTACTAAGTAGAAATTGTATAATAGATAATTGTAATATTCCCTAGAGTATTTTAATATATAGTACATTCACCTCCAAGGACTTGTTAGAATACAAAAGGTTAGAATATTCTAGTATTAAGGAATTATATATAGAATAAACTTACAATATTATTTGTTCAATGAGTAAGAGATTTGTTCTTGTAGATTCTTACCAGTATTTCTTAGAATAATTAATATAATACTTATATAAACAAATATAACCTAGAGAATGAATATTTTAACCATTAGAATATCCTAACCTTTAGTATTCTAACAAGTCCTTGAAGATGAATGTACAATATATTACAATACTCTAGGGAATATTACAATTATCTAATGTACAATATGTACTTTGTAATATATAATGAGTAATTTATATTACTCTATTAGGGTTAGAAAATAAGTCCATTAACGATTGTTGCACAGAAATAGGACTATAATATCAATGATCTAGATATTAGGACAATAACGTATGATATTCTACTATATGGAACATATGCTATATGTTCCAAGTATTATAGTTATCAATACTACATTCCTTATCCAAAGACATTAAGATTGTCATACTAATGAAATATATTCCTAACACTTATATGGTAAGTATCTAGGAATTATACCATTAATTACAAATATAAGTATATCCCTAATTAGAATATTCATCTTGGAATATGTAGTTAACCATTCTCATAATGGACCATTATATAAGCCATTCTTTTTTTTTTGGTGCACCAAGGGTTTCCTTCCGCCGATAGCCAAAGACTAATCCCATCCGAGACGCGTATAGATCACCGAAATGTGTTTTGCCTCTACCAACAAAATCTTTTTCATACCTACGGCAGGGATCGAACCATAAGCCATTCAGTTTTTAACAATGTTCCTTGGTTATCCATATGGACTAGCATGTTCCAATACTAAGTTATTAGCATGTCCTAATTAACCATTTAAGCATTCTAAAGAGAGTTAATTAATATTCATGTGTTAATATATCTTAATAGAATATTCTTACTAATACCACATTAATGCACTAATATTATCTATATATTCTAGTATTAACGTGGCATAAGTTATGACTACACTCTAATGTCCATTATGACATTATATCTTATAACCATAGTAATCATGGGAACATTTTTTTTAATGAATAATCATGGGAATATGTAGTATATACTGAAGTGACATATTTTAATAGGAAATATTAATGTGAGAGTATTCTTATATGTCCTAATATGGACACCTTATTCTAATACGAATAAGCATATAAGTCTATGGATCACATTACCTATTTTTATTATTACCTATTATAATGTAGAATGGTATGCTAGTCTAACCATAATTAGATATTATCACTTAACAAGTATTATTAATATTTATTTCTAATAGTATTTAATGACTCAAATAAGGTGTCCTTAATGAGAATATACACCATTATAATGTGTAGAATATGAACTATACTAATACATTCTAATTATATGTCAACATGTTACCATAATATTATTTGGAGATACTAATACATAGGGTTCATACACTCCAATTATACAACGAGGTTAATGGTATATCAAGGATATATGGTCCAACCCATTCTTAAAATATACTATAACAATAATATTAGAATATTCTCATTAACATAGAAAATAATATTGAATACTCTATTCCCTATATAGAGTATTAGGTTATATTATTAATATATTTGTTTCTAAGAAATATCATATATGTTAATAATATCCATCATTAACCTACCATTAGGTTCTTATATTCTAGTGTAATATTCTAATTAATATATTTCTAATGTATTAATATGTGTGCATACTACATTAGAATATTACGTAGCATTCCTAATTAATGCTATTATTAGAGAGTAGGGTTATAATTCTAATGGCTTAGAATATACAATTAGAGTATTAATACATTATATAGTACACTTACATAAGTATTAGAATATACTCTCTTATTCCCAAATAATTAGAATATCCTTTAGAATGGACATATATGTCCATTAGAATGATCCTTAGAATGCTTAAGCATACACATCTTAATATTTATGATTGCTTATACCTCATAAAAAAAACTTTGTATATATTAGAATGTGATAAGTGGAATCTAATGAAATAGATCATAGAGAATCATTATTGTCTCTAATTTATACTCTAACTACACATTCATTATTCTATATTACCTAATTGTTTAGGACAACAATTAAGTTAAGATATTATAACGGTGACAATAATATGTTTTGCTAATACTCGGTTAGTCTCTTATGATCTAATATAATCCTAATGTATCCACCATACTAGAATGGCTAATAATCTCTAAGAGTACTAAGAATTATATAATGGTGAAGTACATTCACTACAAAAAAAAGTAGAATAAGTAACGCATATTCTAGTTATTTATAGTTATTTGTAGAATAATTTCTAGTTATTTGTAGCGCTTAGAAACATGAGCGCTACTAATCCTATAAAATTGTTAAACTAATTCGTAGCATCTATATACTTACAAATACAAAAACCCCTCCATGTAGGATTTCACTGTTCATTTAATTAACACGTGGCCCTTACGTTCCCTTCGCAGCTCATTTCCGACCAGCTTCCCTGCTCTGACTTCAATCTGAATACCTAAACTGTTGCTCATGAATAGCTGAGCAAATGTTTGAATGCTTTGCAGGGTTGACTTATAGTCTAGGTCCTAGCCTGGAGATGTAGCAGTTGACTCCCATATGGCCTCCCCTAGATGAAGCCTCCCTCACATGTCTACTCTGCATCGCTTGAAACACTAAGCCTCCAATCCCTTAAAACTCTCTCGCATTCCCCGTCGTTTTTCCTTCATCTCAGAGGCGAAGGTGCCATACCGCAGGGGATTCGACCATTTCTCCCAGCCCATTCCCCATTCTGTCCCTGCTCCTCTCCCTCCTCCGCCTGCTAACTCCCCCGACGAGGGCCCCACCTCTGGATCGGCGATCTTCGGTAATGTTCGCTCACACCGACGAGTTCCCCTCTCCCGCTCTTACTCTCAATTTTCTTTCATGATTTTATTCGTTTTAGGTCTCTCTCTTTCTTTTATGTGATTTAGATTTATTAGTTTTTATTTACATCGGAGCTAGCCTATAGAATTGGTTTTAATGGCCTCCATATAACCACCGGTTCTGTAACATCCTCACTTTAATTAGTTAATTTTAAATTTTAATTAAATCAGAGTTTAAAAATTCATTTTTAGAATTTGAATTCCTATGAAAGGTTTTACGAAAATCCGGCAGAGTTTCCCCTATTTTTCGGACTTCCCAAAAATTTCCTTCTAAAAACCTGTCAATCCAGAATTATTTAAAATTATAAACACAACAGATTAAAACCAGCTCAGATCCTAACGCCCAATTAATATCAGTCTCAGGGCATATAACTACACATATTATAAATTACAAAAATAACAGTTTTTAATATAGTAAAATCCACTCAGGGTATCACAAATTCACTCCACGTAGTGGAGAGTTTCCAGTTCGGCGCGCAACAGTGTAAGCTCCGCTTCCGTACCTGAAAAAATATAGCAAGAAGGGTAGCATTACACAGAACTTAAAAAGATAAATTCTAAAAGAAGACATAGCAAATAACTAAGCCTACATAATTATTAATATACTTTATTCATAATTATTCATATAGTTAAACTCTTTTAGTTCTTCACTTATTCTCACATTCTTTTAATTATTGATTCTCTTTTCATTCTTTCATTCCCATTCTTTTATCCATTTTCCATTCTTTTTCTTTTTAATCGACACGCCTTACCAGGCTCGCATCGATGCCGATACGCCTTACCAGGCTCGCACCGGACTTTTATTTTCTTTTTAATCGACTTTTATTTTCTCTTTAATCGACACGCCTTACCAGGCTCGCATCGATGCCGATACGCCTTACCAGACTCGCACCGGACTTTTATTTTCTTTTTAATCGACTTTTCTTTTCTTTTTAATCGACACGCCTTACCAGGCTCGCATCGATGCCGATATGCCTTACCAGGCTCGCACCGGACTCTTATTTTCTTTCCTTTCTTTTATTTTCTTTTTAATCGACACGCCTTACCAGGCTCGCATCGATGCCGATACGCCTTACCAGGCTCGCACCGGACTTTTATTTCCTTTTTTCTTTCTTTCTCTTTCTTTTTCTTTCCCTTTCCCTTTTTCTTTTTCTTTGTCATATACTTTTCTCTTTTCTGATTTACTGTATTTTTCTCTTTTCTTTCATTTCTTTACTTAGGGACTTATCATCCCATTGTTTACTTTTCACTGTTTTCAATATCCTTCTTTCTTTTCCTTTTTCTTATAATTTAAATAATTCTTTTATGCTCATCAAAATCTTTTAATCTTTATTTTCGTTTATGACTTAGCACATTTTCCTACGTTTTCTAATGTATTCTCTTCCTTGATACTAATTATCCTCGCTTTTACCCAACTCTTTTTAGCTTAGTCAAGTATATTATATTCTTGCTCTCGTTTCTAATTCTTAGTTATTTCTTTATTTCATTTATCTCTCGCTCTTACTTAACTTATTATTTCTATTTCATTGACTCCAGTTTATTTAACTACTCAATTAACTCACATTGGTTTCCCTATTTTATTACACCGTTCTATTCTAACTTTCATCATGACGTCCTCTCGTTTCGATTTCTTATCTTTTCCCTAGTTTCTTTACCTGTTTCCTTTTTATAATCGAATTTGGTTTATTGCATAGTTCCTATTTCTCTAATTTTTCCAACAACACTTAATTATGTCCACTCCGCCCATACTTTTCGTATTCGCATTTTAAATTCCTCCTTTTCCTTACTTTTAGTTTAATAGCTCTCCTTGTCTAACACAATTATTCTTTATTCTTTTACTCTCACGTTTCGTTGGTTCTCCCTAGCTAATTCCTATTTACCTCACTTTACTCTTCGGGTACTATTATACTTATTATCTTTTAATTCGTTAATTCCACTCTCTCCTTTGCCTATTTCGTTTACCCTTTCGTCCTTTTACTTCCCCTATGGTTTTATTTTATTAATTGCTCACGCTTTTGTTTTATTCTAACTATTTTAATATTCTAATTACGCTCATTCGTTCCGGGCCTTACGCTACGCTCATCCTTTTATCCCCTAAAGTGTGGTTTCTATTAACAATTTTATTTACTTCCTTTATATCAACGAGGGTTACCCTAAGGTTCATTAACATACTTCTTAATTATCCTATTCTCAGCTACCACTATGGCATCCTAGAATTTATTTCTTAAGTAAAGGTAACGCGAACCCTCTTACCTCGGGCTTTTAAATAGAACCTGGATTTTAGCTCGGCGACGATGACGGCGTCGGTGTTGCTCCTCGTCAGCGGGAACGATCGCGACTGGACCGAGGCAAGAGCTTCGAGGTTCCCGACACGAGCCCGGCACGATCACGGGTCGATAACGGCGTCGGTGAGATCCGTGAAGAGAGAGAAGGCTCGTGGATGTGAGAGGGGAAGGGATAAGGGAGAGGCTATGATGATGGTGGCCCGTGGTGGTTCGATCGGCGGCCACGGTGGCGGCTCCGATTGAAAAGAGAGAGGAGAGAGAGATCAAAGAGAGAGGAAGAGAGACCAAAGCCAAAGGGGAAGAGGGATAGTGGTGGTGAAGGTGGTGGTGGATAGTGGTGGTGGTTCGTGGTGAAGGTGGCGGTGGCGGCTCTGGGCGGCGGCGACCGGTTGGTGGTGGTGGAGAGAGAGAGTGTGAGGAGGGAGATTGTGAGGGAAGGAGAGAGAGAGCAAAACCAAGGGAGAGAAGAGAAAGAGGAAGGGCCAAGGAGGCGGTGGTGGTGGCGGCCTTGGTGGTTGGAGGCCGTGGAGGAGGGAGGAGAGAAGATTGGGACCGGAAATGGGGGTTTGGGGGGTTGAATGACCCCCAACGTGCCTTTCTATTTTTGCAGATCGCAGAAATACTCGAGTATTTCTGTCAATACTCGAGTATTTGGACCCAAAATACTCGAGTATTTCACAAAATACTCGAGTATAATGATCAGATACTGCTACTTCATTTTTTTATTTTTCAGCTATTTTCTCCCAATTTCAAATAGCCATAACTTCTTCGTTCACCGTCAGATCTTGCTCAAATTTAACGAGCAACTTCCTAAAAATCATACCTTTATATCCAACGGTGGGAATTGTGTTTTGAGTCTTAAATCTTTTATTTTTAATTTCCCAAGTTAGCGAATTTAAAACACCGAAAACACTGCTTTTAACCCTCGTTTGGTCTTCTTTGAATTCGCTTTTCGATGCCAATGCTCCTTGACTCCTTTATGGCACTCAAAGAACTCCTATTCCATCATTTTAAATCCCTTTTAGGATAGTCCTTACTTCCAAATCTTACTATTATTCTAATTATTTTTAGAATTAAAATTCGGGATATTACAGGTTCCCACCGCCGATGATCACGATGTCGTTTTACATCAGACCCAGATGATTACCGGAGGTGATGGAGACTTGACGGTGAGGGTTGCACGGTGTTTTCTGGGTTTAGTGAGATATTGAGATTAAGAGAGAGACAATTTGTTGATGACTGAAAATTGAGATGGACCTTTTTTTTGCCCTTAATCTTTGTTTTGGTCTTTTATTATTGTCTTTTCTTCCTTTTTTTCCTTAATGTCTCTGGGGGTTTTGGTGTTCTTCATTTGTTTTACAGATCCATGGTTGATGCATGTGGGCTTTAACACTACCAAGGTAACACATGTTGTACAAAGCTTTTATGGCTTAATTGCACTTTTGGTCCCCCAATTTTCTCAATTTGGCCATTTTGGTCCCCCAACTTTTAATTTGGCGATTTTGGTCCCCCAATTTACGATTTGTAGCGATTTTGGTCCCTCCGTCAATTCCACCGTTAACGGTGCTGACGTGGTATACCAAAGGGACACGTGTCAGCAGCTTAATTGCACTTTTGGTCTCCCAATTTTCTCAATTTGGCAATTTTGGTCCCCCAACTTTTAATTTGACGATTTTGGTCCCCCAATTTACGATTTGTAGCTATTTTGGTCCCTCCGTTAATTCCACCGTTAACGGTGCTGACGTGGCGTACCAGAGGGACACGTGTCAGCAACTTATGGCCCTATATTTATTTATTATTAATTAATAATAATAATAAAATATATTTAAAAATGAAAAAAAAATAAAACCCACGAGTCTCACTGAGATCGCAGCGAAGAGCAGAGAGTGTTGGTCTACTATTGTGATCGCGATGAATCCTGGTGCGGATCGGTCGCCGCCGTGAGTTCGCTTGCCACAATTAGAGCGTCACGATGCGGTGGTTCCTGCATAGATCACGAGTTCGCTCGAACGAGGAAAGCCACGATGGGGTGCGGCGGCGGCGGAGCAGCGATGCAACCTAGTCGCGAGTTCGCTCGCCGAGAGTGATGGTGGTGCTCGCAATAGCCGAAACCCCTGGAACACAGTTGCGGCAGCGACGTTGGAGGATGAAGGCGGCGGTGGCTTCATGAGAATCGGCGAGACCGTTGCACACTGCTTCTTCCTTGCGAAACCATCGCTTGTTATAGCGATCTTCAACCATCTCGATCTTGACAGCGATGGTCTCTGATTCGAATTTGATTTTGAAACCATGGTGGAAGGGCATGAAGCAAGTGGGTGGCCATGGCGGATGTGGAAGGTGGTGGTTTGTGTGCCGGTACCGACGTCGGTGTCGATGTTCGGTCAAGCACTGTGTCACAAAGAGGCAGCGAACAATTTCTATTGTTTGGGTTTTATTTTATTTCTTTTTCATTTTTAAATATATTTATTATTATTATTATTATTATTATTATTTTTAATAAATAAACATAGGGTCATAAGCTGCTGACACGTGTCCCTCCGGTATGCCACGTCAGCACCGCTAACAGTGGAATTGAAGGAGGGACCAAAATCGCTACAAATCGTAAAATTGGGGAACGAAAATCACCAAATTAAAAGTTGGGGGACCAAAATCGCCAAATTGAAAAAAATTAGGGGACCAAAAGTGAAATTAAGCTGCTGACACGTGTCCCTCTGGTACGCCACGTCAGCACCGTTAACGGTGGAATTGACGGAGGGACCAAAATCGCTACAAATCGTAAATTGGGGGACCAAAATCGCCAAATTAAAAGTTGGGGGACCAAAATCGCCAAATTGAAAAAATTGGGGGACCAAAAGTGCAATTAAGCCTATGTCTATCTATGTAGAGTTTCATGTTGGAATACTGGCTAGTCCCACATTGCTCAATCTTAGTTAACCTTTAGTCTTTATATATTGTATTTGAGTATTCCCCTTCCCACTAGCAAATATCTAATTGGGTTTTTGGAGTGGTCATATTGAACCCAAATGTCACACAAGTGAGTCGCAATTCAGGCGGGGCATAGGGTGTACACTTCCTCTTCTTGGAAGGTCACATGCCAAACTTTTTTTTATTTTTACACGTTTTTCTACATATGATCGTTGTAAACTTATGGGACATTAATTTAGCTATTTCTCCCATAATGATAGAGCCTTAATGTTTTAGCCTTTTTGTTTTATGGCACATAATGTCGTTGTCTTCTAGCTGTTGGAGTCTCAGAAGAGCAATAGAGTAATGGGCTATATATATAGAGCCTATGTCCTGTCTTCCAAAACATAGAAACAAAAATATTCCCTCTAAGTTCTTTTATGAGCAATCTTTATTTCTTGTGAGATTCCTAATTCTCATTCTTGAATGCACAAATTTGTGAGTTATTATGATAACCTTCGGAGCAAGACTAATAATATAGTTGCACCACGGCTATCTTACAATCTTTCTTTTAAAATAGTGATTATTTCATACCACAATTATCGTGAACATCATTTTATAACATTTCATGCATGCTATAGAAATAATGTAAAATTCATAATACTGTTATGTGATTAATATGACCTATTTATATTACTAATTATTTCTTGTGAATGATTTACAACCCTATCTTATATATAAGCATTAAGCTACTAACAAAGCCCTGTACGGTTGGCAGATAGCTGAATTTCTTAACCATAATGTCAGGGTTTGATCCCTATCGTAAGTATAGAAAAGATTTTGTTGGTAAAGGCAAAGCCTACTTAGAGATTAGTTTTTGACTATCGGCCGAGGATACCCTTGGTGCAAAAAAAAAAAAAATCATTAAGCTAAAGTTTATTACATACAAGTGAATAAATTATCCTCTTCTTCTCTTCATCTCTTTCTCATATTCTTATACTCACCTTTAGTGTTATAATAACAATGTCTAAATTTTTATTTATTTATTTCTTAACTTCACGGATACCAGCATCGCAACTTGGTGCAATCCAACATCGTTAAAGGCTGTAATTCTGTAAAGTACTGTATGCCAGTGCAACGCGATTAGCTTTTATCCTTTCTTCACGGAATCCTTTTACAACATTTACGTTGCAAGTTATAGATCATGTTCACATTCCTTTTTAGGATAATCAATACCTTTCTATACGGAATTTGAGGTATGTGAACCATCTCAAAAAGGGAAAATTTGAGAGCATAGGTTCAAAAGAAAAGGGAGAAAGCTTTGATGCCGCGCCGATTAATCACGGCAAGGACTCCCCACGGTTTCACTTCACCCATATAAAAATAAATAAAAAAGGATTTTCCTCGGTTACTACTCATTATGGTTATGTTTGGTAAGACAAACTTATAACTTATTTGGTAGCTTATAGTTTATTGATTTGATTAATAAGTTACAAGAGCTGTTTGATGAAATTTATAGTTTTTGAAAATGAAATTTATAGCTTTTGAAAGCTAACTTTCAAAAAACTAAGTAAAGTAGAATAAAAAAATGAAAGAGTTTTCGATAAATTATATTTCAATTTCGCCCTTTATTTTTTTCTAATTATAAAAAGCCTAAAAGGCTACGTCTATTGTTTATGTCTCGCATGGTTGTTCATATATGAGTAATACGTAAAATTATTACATAATTCAGAATTAATAGTTTTAATATAGATTTGGATGGTTGATTTAGAATATTTTTATATAAATTCTCTTGAAATATTTAAAATCAAGAGTTTAGATAAGATTAAAATAATTAATCCTGGATCATGTGATAATTTATTATTTATTACTCCCTTCGGTCCTATATATAGGACATATTCTAGAAGCAATCTTTGATCCTATATATAAGACATTTTGTATTTTCTATGCATCATTTATTGTTTTTTCTCTTTTTTGCCCTTATTAAATGCATGTGCTTTTTGTTGTTCATTAATGAGTGTGAATTTTTCAAGAAAATTTGAGAGGGTAAAATTGTAATGTTACAATATATTCTCATAGAATTCATAAAACTAATTACTTTTCTTGGTTCGAGGAATATGGTTAAGTATGTCCTATATATAGAACCGGAGGGAGTATTTATTATTAGAGTAATACACCAAACACGCATATCAATAATCGACTATGGAATCAAATGAAATCACGTACTCACAGCTTAATTAATTTCAATAACTTCCAAAACTTGTGTTTATTCAAAGGTACTTTAATTACAAGACAGACACAAGTTGAAGCTCACTTGGTCATGCAAGGAATAAAAAACACCAGCATACCAATAAGACCATAACCACAATATGATGCACCCATCAACCTAAAAACTTTTTTAACCTGTTTCAGCAAAACACCTGCAACTATCAAAACTTTAATTGCAGCTACTGCCAAAAGACACTAAAACAAACCTAATTAAAATTCCAACATGCATGCAAATTACATTATATGCAACCTAATACTAGTACATAGTATATCTAAACCATGTAACAAAAATAACAAAGTAATAAAACTCGAGACTCAAATTAAATAGCTTCCCAATCAATCTCCACTGAAGGGTACTTTCCCAAATCCAATCCAAAGTTGTCAATCTCATTAGACTCAGAGAAATCTAGGAAAGTGATATCAGATTCAGGTGAAGAAGCAGAACCAGCAGATGATGATGATGATTCATCAGACAGAGGAGACAACGTTGGATTAATCTCAACCTTATAACAATCTGCACTGTCTGATTGTGACACATCAAACTCCAACTTTGCATTAACCTTAGGCTTTGTTTCCTCAATTTCAGAACAAGGCTTCTCTGCTTTCTCTTGCTTCTTCTGCTTAGTAATATCCAATGTTTCACAAATAGCTTGGAGTTTTGCATCAACCGAAGAAGGAAGAGGCTTATAGTTTCCAAAATCACCATACACATGAGCACCATGGTGATGCAAATGAGGGAAATTAAGCCTTGCAAGATCACCCCTCAGCTTGAAAGCTGCATTATCATAAGCCAAAGCAGCTTCCTCAGCAGTTTCAAAGGTTCCCAGCCAAAGACGGGTTCTGTTTTTTGGAAGTCTTATCTCAGCTACCCATTTTCCCCATTGCCTTTGCCTCACTCCACGGTAGAGTTTTGTTGGTTTTGCATTTGGAGCACCTATGTGTTTCATTTGAACAGGTTTTGGGCTTAGAAAATTAAAGGGGTGTTGTTGATGATAATTTTGGTGCTGCAAAGTCATTAGCCTATGTTGTTGATGTTGGATATGAATTTGAGCTTGGATTTGAAGAACTTGAGATGGGGTGAGTTGGTTTAGCTTGATTGAATTATTTGTATTTGGATATAAATTGGAAAAGGAAGAAGAAATTGAAGGGTTTGGGGTAGAATTAGAAATAGAGAAGGAAGAGTGATATGAATCACCTTGCGTATAAGGCTCAAGTGATTTCATTAACTCTTCACTATATGGGTCTAATAAGAAATCTTGTGTCATGTTGCTAAAATAAAAATTCACTATATGAATTATGATCTAGCTATAAGATAAAATGTAAAGAAGCGAAGATGAAAACCAAGAAGAAATTAAGAGAAAAGAACTATAGAACTTCTTGCAATGTTTTTTTTAGCTCCACTCTTGCAATTTGAGGATCACCCTTTTGCTTGATTTATTTATTTATATACTCCTACTCTTGTTCTTGCCCACAGGTTTAGGTGTGTACAACTGCTACATGCCACAAAGTTTTTTATTTTGTTCCTTGCTCTCTAACTCTAATCACGTTCTTTTTCTTCTTTAATTAATCACTTTGCCTCGTCAACTCCAATGATACCCTTCATTCGATGAGGAGTACCCAATGGATTGCTGACACGTATACGATGCCCTCACATGATGACTGGCGAATAACACCTCCACCTGATAATAGTGTCACACACGCGTCGTTATGTAATTGGGTATAGCTAAGCTGAAACTTATGGCTGTGTGTTGCCCTCGAAATGTCAACTTTTGATAGTGGCCTTTGTCCTTTTCAGCCTCATGGGACGCTCCCATATGCAAAAGGACGTTATTACTATCTCCATTTTGAAAGTTTCTTTTTCCCCTTTTTTATACTCCCTAATGTCCTATTTATAAAGCCCTTTTGGAGTTTTTATTTTGGTCCTATTTATAAGATCCCTTTTCAATTTTCAATAGCATTTAATTACTTTTTTCCACTAACACCCCTATAAAGTCAACACTTTTTAGAATTCCAATACTCCCTCCGTTTCACTTTAAGTGTCTTTTTGGACTTTTGCACATAGATTAAGAAAGTGTTGATTATGATGATTATTGTAAGTTTTATGTGTTTTTTGTCAAAAATACCCCTATTTAATATTTTTATTTTGTCCATGCATCATTACTAGTATTACAAATTTCAAAACTAAAACAACACTAAATGTAAGGGTAAATAAGGAAAAATAGTATTAAATGTTGTCTAGATTTGGTAGAAAGACACTTATTTTGAAACAAAATTTTGATGTTAAAAAGACACTTAAAGTGAAAAAGAGGGAGTAATAATTATAAGGGTAGTTTTGAAAAAGTATATCAAATTTTCACATTTCCAATGCCACTAACCAATTTATCCACTCTCCTTGATGGGAGTGAAAAACCTCAAAAGGGTCTTATAAATAGGACCGCAGGGAGTACTAAAATATACTCTCACCGTTTCAGAAAGTTTGGTCTTTTGGGATTGAACACACAGATTAAGAAATTATTAATTTTTGTAGGTATTATATATAACATGTCCAAAATACACTTATTTAATCTTTATTGAAAATTGTTGCCGTATTTATTTTTTATTAGTAAGTGTGTCCATTAATTAATATACAGTAGTTTAGAGAAGAGAGAGATGATAAAAGTAGAATTAATGAGGAGTAAGAGAAATGATTGAATGAAAGGTTAAAATTGGAAGAAAAAAAATACGTTTATGAATTGAAAATGTAAAATGTCAAACTTTGTGAAACAAGAAAAAGAGTCTAAAAGGCCAAACTTTCTGAAACGAAGGGAGTAATGTGATTTAGGTCAGCAAAAAAAAATTACTCCCTTCGGTCCTATTCAAATGTCAAATGCATTTATTGAGGGGGAGCAAGAGTCTTACCAAGTGATCAAATGTTTCAACAATCAACAACGTCAAAACATGTTTGTCATCATCAAAAATGGGGAGATTGTTAGATCTAGTGTGCATGTGCATGTGGAGATTGTTAGATCTATTATGAAAGTGCATGGTTTTGATAATGACAAATGTTTTGAACAAGCTCAAGTCTTGAAGAAGCTCACCAAAGAACAACAAGCAACTATGATGAAAAGAGAGCAAGCTCATAGATTCAATATGTATATTAATTGTAATATCTTTTATTTTGAGTCTTAGGTTTTGGGTAGAGTTATTAGAGGGTAGTGAATCTCTATCAAGTGCATGATCATATTATATCTTGAGTATTTCACTTAGCCTAAATTAATAGGTGGCTTAAAGGTATTTTAGAAAAGGTTTAATTTTGAGAAAACAAGGTTTTAGAAGTATTTTACAAGGGTTAATCGATTAACAGAAGTGATTAATCGATTACCAGTTTTAAGCTGTCAGTCACTAATCGATTAGCTTGTTTGATTAATCGATTAGCAACTATTAACAAAGAGTTAATCGATTAGCTTAAAGCCCTAATCGATTAACACGTGCAGAATAGCTTTTTAAAACAGCTTTTCACTTTGCAAAATCAGTTTTAATGTTTTTCAAACTTTTTGGTATTCTATATAAACTTTTTCCTAATCATTGTGATAAACTTCATTTTCACATCATTTTAGAAAGATCAAAGTCACACTATTCTCTCAACATTCTCTCTCACTTTTACAAAGATCAAAGTTCTTATTTTCATATTCTTTGATCAAGAAATTTTTGAATCTCAAGTTTGATAGTTCATAGTTCTTGAAGGAGATTCAATAGGTTTATTGTGTTTTCTTAGAGTTGTAATCTTTGCAAGAAGGCAAGCTCAAATACAACAAAGAAGAAGTCTTGGTGTGATGTTCATCAAGCAAATTGATTTGGAAGTCTTGTTGTTTTAACAAGCAATTGGAAGTCTTGTTGTGAGGTATCAACAAGCAAGTGGAAGACTTGATGTGGGGTTATCATCAAGCAAGAGGAGAGGTTGGATTAGAAGTTCAAGAGGGTTGCAAGACAAGAGTGGGGTATCTCTTGGAGGCTATCAAGTGGGGTATCTTGAGAGACATTTGCTTGTAATTTGAGAACTCTAATTCCTTATTGAAGAAACTCTCTCTATTGTGATAGAGGGGACTGGATGTAGCTCTCGGTTGTTGAGAGTGAACCAGTATAAATCTCTGAGCAAGCTTTTCTTCCCTTAACTCTTTAACTTTTGCTATTTCATATTGTTCTTGATTAAAAACCTAGAAAAGATTGATTTTCTAATAATTGAATGAAATAGGTTTTAATAGTTCAAATTGATTTAGGGAAAAACTTTTTCATAATCTAGGTAATCATTAACAATCTTGGTGTTAATCAATTTCGCGCTATCTCTGATATTCTATGTTAATTGATTGATTTTCGTTTTCGTTTGAAAAGTGATTTTTCAGTTTTAACAGTAATTAATCGATTAACTGGGTGTGTTAATCGATCAACCAAAATCAGTTGTCAGGCATTAATCGATTAACTCCTTGCCTTAATCGATTAACAGATGAGAATTTTGTGAAAATCATTCGTTTTAATTGTTTCGATTTGTTTCGTTCGAAAATCTTTCAAAGTTTCTTTAACACCTATTCAACCCCCCCCCCCCCCACCCCCCATTCCTAGTGTTGTTTAGTTAACTCACCCTATAACGTCCCTGGCAGGCAAATGGATTGCGATTGTCCCCACATACCAACACGACTCTTTTCAGCATGCTTTGTCTATTCAACCCCCACCCCCTCCCCTCTTCTAGGTGTTCTCCTAGTGTTGTTTAGTTAACTCACCCTGTAACGTCCCTGGCAGGCAAATGGATTACGACTGTCCCCACATACCAACACGGGTCTTTTCAGCGCGCTTTGTCTTCACTCGCACACTTCCCGAGAAAACTTCCTAGGAGGTCACCCATCCCAGAATTACTCCAAGTCAAGCACGCTTAACTATGGAGTTCTTAAGTGATGGACTACCGAAAAGAAGATGCATCTTGTTGAAATGGGTAGTACTAATCAATTCATTTAAGCCTTCATGTACCGTGTAGTCCCATTCCTACACAGTTTCAGGATCACCCTCTCATTCCGGTGTGTCGGTTCATCCATGTACCCCTCCCTTAGAAGCTTGCCAAGAGCCGCTCCTTGTCCGTGCCTCTTTGCACCGGCGATCACTCCCCGCCCTCATCAGCCCGGGTCTTACATGCCCACCAGCTTCCGCCTGGTTCGTCCCCAAACCACACCGTACTGGGAGAGGAGCCGCTCTGATACCATTTATAACGTTCCTGGCAAGCAAATGGATTGCGACTGTCCCCACATACCAACACGAGTCTTTTCAGCGTGCTTTGTCCTCACTCGCACACTTCTCGGAAAAATTTCCCAGGAGGTCACCCATCCCAGAATTACTCCAAGTCAAACACGCTTAACTATGAAGTTCTTAAGTGATGAACTACCGAAAAGAAGATGCATCTTGTTGATATGGGTAATACTAATCAATTCATTTAAGCCTTCTTGTACTGTGTAGTCACATTCCTACACAGTCTCAAGATCACCCTCTCATTTCGGTGTGTCGGTTCATCCATGTACCCCTCCCTTAGAAGTCTGCCAGGAACCGCTCCTTGTCCGTGCCTCTTTGCACCGGCGATCACTCCCTGCCCTCATCAGCCCGGGTCTTACACACCCACCGATTGTAGTTCTTACAAAAAGTAGAATTAATGAGGATTAATAGAAATGATTAAATAAAAGGTTAAAATTGAAAAAAAAAAATATGTATATGTATTGAAAACGTAAAAGGCCAAACAATATGAAATAGAAAAAAAAGGCTAAAGGCCAAACATAATAAAACGGAGGGAGTATTATTTAAGAAGAAAAAAATATTTTTTTTTAAAATGATATTTAAAGAATCATATATTTAGAATTATTCATTTAGAATCATTTATTCATGTATTAAGTACTTTTTTCTAATCTTTAATATATTATCATTTGTGACGAATTCATGTCTACCAAGAAAAATTTTAATTTTGTTTATAATATTGGAAATGTAAATATTTGATTTTTTTTTTCAAATTTACCGTTATTGAAATTTTAAAAAGATTTGCCTAAATAAGAGTATTTGCTGGAAAAAATTATTAAAATAAGATCTTATTGACATGAAAAAATAGATTTCAAAAAATCTTACCCTTGGTCATATTTATAAGTAACATTCTAAAAGATTTTATTGTTTTATTTATAAGTTAATTTATATTTTTTAGGCAAAACTCATATTTTGATCTTTTAAGTTATTTTCATTTTTTGATTTGGTCCTATAATCTTTTTTAGAAAATTCCCTCGTAAATGTAGTTTTTTTTTTCATTTTGAACTTAACGATGCCAAGATTTTGAATGTTGGTTGAGAATTGAAAAAGTTATGAAAAAAATTTAAAAATAAAAACGAAAAAAATTAAAGGACAAAATTAAAAAAACAAAATAACTTAAAGTATCAAAACATGAATTTTACCTACTTTCTAAGATACACTTAATTTTTTCTTTGAGTTACCTTTATTAAAAGGTGATAATTACAATTCGTCATAAAAAAAAACTCATTCAAGTAAAATGATAAAGATGTAAAGTGATCTATTTTTTTTAGAAAATCCATATGCAATACTACTATTAATTTTCAAATGATGCATTTAATAAATCAAATGAGTTATGTTTTTATTTTTTTCAAAAAATTCTATCTGCTAAAAAACTCTAAGGGTTGAGGTTAAGAAACTCTATTATTAATTAACAAATTTTTATGATTCACCTTAGAATTTTTTTAATTAATATTTTTAAATTTTGTTTCATTAGCGATACTATTTTTTTTTTGGTTTACATGGAAGGTGTAGGACTAGAACCCATGACCTGGGGAAGGGGGAAATCCTAAGTGTCCCTGCAGCCACCAGCTGGGCTGTCTTACGCGGACCAATACTATTTTTTTAAATCATTCATAAAAAATATTATCACATTTAATTTTTATTTTATTCCTAATACTACTTTCCTAAAATACATCTATTTATTATGAATTTAATAAAAACAAATATAATTAACTAATTTTATTAAAGGGTTAGTATTTTATTTTGTTTTATTTTTTTTTAACCTGATTATATACAGTATTACACCAAAAGAAAACAGTTTTTATGCATCAAACTTCTAAATATATTGGCACGTAGTTCAACCAAAAAAATTAAATATATTGGCACGTAAGTCTAGGAGTCCAGGTTCAGTGCACAGTCACAGTAACTCTTTCAAAGCGAATAATAAAAGAACAATAAAAATATTCCCTTTGTACTCCCTTATTTTTTTTTCTTTTCTCGTTTCTATTTTTAATCAAACAAAAGGAAAACTTAATTTTTATTTTTGTATTTTTTTATTTTTTTCGTATTTTTTCTCATACCAAATAATTATAGAATTTACTCATTTTTTCCCTATGATTTCTATTCCCTATTTCTCATTTTCTTATTTCTCTATGCTTATTTTTTTGTGCAGTCAAATAAAGCTTAAAAATATCTTATATCCAAAGACATTGGAGTATATATCTAATTAAAAAAGTGGTTAATTTGATCAGTTGTATTAGAAATTTGAATATTTGATATATTTAAAATTATCATTAAAAATATTATTGAAATTTTAAAAAACATAAACCAAGTAAAGATATTTATGTTAAACAATTAATTAATTGTTTTTGAAAATTGATTTAAATTTTTTTTATAAACAAAGATAAAATAAAAATCTCAAAAAAAACTCTTATATTTAGTGATAAAGGAGCAGCTTGAATCGAATTGGTTATTCTTTTGGAAAATTGTTAAGAAACTAAAAGTAGTATTTTGACATAAAAAAATGTGATTTTTGAGATTTTCGAGAGACTGATTAATGCCAACATATAATTGTTTTATCACCTTGAGCAACCTTAAGGACACTTGTTAGCAAGACCCTATTTTTTTACTTTTGTGTGATTTTTAAATGTTCAGTTATACTTGTGCATACCAACCCCTCCAACACATTTGGACCACCAATAATAAGTAGTGGTGTTAATAATCATCTATATCTCGTAGACTTTGTAAATTGTCAACGATGAAATCCAAGTCTATTATGCATATTGAGTGGCTGAAATCCTCCATTAACTAGCTACCAAATGCTAAGCTTCATTTTTATATTAATTAGTCCACTCTAATGATAAGTTTCGCATATAAATTAAAGATAACGTTGGACTTCATTCACGTGGTGGCCATTGAAGCCTGGAAGGGTGTTTCATTTGTGAAACCAGTTTTGTTGAAGTGTTCAAGTATTCAGCAATGAAATTGAGGGGATAATGAGAGAGACACTACGTTGTCTGGGACACATATAAAAATATAAAACCGCTTAGTCGTACCAAAATTAATCCAAAATAAATAAGCACACATGACACATTATGCTCCTTCCAATTTTTCATTTAAGATTTTTTTTTTTTAAAAAAAAATTATGCTAACAAGTGTCTTAAGAGTATTGTTTAAGCATTCCAAAATAAGTAGGTTAATATTAGAAACATAAATTCAACACTTCTCAATATATTAAATGTATCATTTTCGAAGATAAAAATACCCCTTTTAAATGCTTAAACAATACCCTTGGGGTACTTGTTAGCATTTTCCAAAAAAAATTAGTTTTATTTATAAAACTTTATTAACATTTTCAATAACATTTAATTATTTCATTTCAAAAACACCTATATTAAGCTAACATTTTTGAAAATCCCAATAACAATTATATGAATAATTTTGAAAAAGTATATTAAATATTGACATTTCTAATATCACTAACAACATTTTTAAAAAAATCATACACATAGGACGAAAAGGAGTATAATTATTTTAGTAGTAAAAAGAAACTTTTTTTTTCTTGAATTTGTGCTGGTTGTTGAATTGGAAGTTATGCAGTGACCAAGTGTTCATAATAATAACAAGTATTCTTAATATATTGTTTAAAGGGAAATGTTAACTAGTGTTCTTAGGCCACTTGTTAAAAAACCAAATATAGTATGCAAATGTTGAAAAGTGTGATTTTTTATCTTCTTGAAAGAAGAGAAAAGGTGAACTTATGATATTTTTCCAAATCTATGAACCTTAAACACTTATTAGCAAGACTCTTGTTTTAAAAAAATAAAAGATGTAATTTTGTACTCCCTCCGTTCCATTCTGTTCGGGTTTTTAGGTCTTGGTTAATAGATTAAAAAAAGATTATTATTGTATATTTTATGTGTACTTTGTCTAAAATGATCATATTTAATCCTTATTAAAAAATGCAGTAGCATTTAATTTTTATTAAGAAATGTGTTCATTAATTAATGTATATTGTACTAGTTTAGAGATGAGAGAGAATAAAAGTATAATCAATGAGGAATGAATGAAATGATTGAATGAAGGGTCAAAATTGGAAAAAAAAATATTTATGTATTGGAATTTTAAAATGACAAAAGATATGTCATGGGAAAAAGAGTCTAAAAGGCCTGACAAAATGGAATGGAGGGAGTACTCCCTCCTATCTGAATTATAAGCAAAAAAAAAATAATTTCACACTTATTAAGGAACTTAGTTGAGTGTATTTAATTTTCTTGAAATGATAAAAAAAATAGACTACTTTAGGAAATATGCATTGAGAATGAAACAAAAATTAAATGTTACAACCACTTTATTGAGTTATTTTAGGAATGATTGTATTGAGAATAGAAAATTAGTTAAATTTTGCTTATATTTGAGAGCACAAATGAGACCGGAGGAGTAGTATTTTATAGTAATAAGAAGTATTCCCTTCAGTTCATATGTAGTATTCACAGACAGAGATTTGTCCCATGTTCAAATGTATTGTCCTGTTACAAAACCAAATGCATAATTAATACTATTTTTACCAACACACCTCTATTTATTACACACTCTTTTTCATTTCGAATTTCTTATTCTTTCTTCAATAATGATTATATAGGGGGATTATAGTCGAAACACACCATATTCTTACATCATTTAATCATTTGTTAAAACTCATGCATAACTTTAAAACACACTACATATGAAATGGAGGGAGTATTAAACTTAATTTTCTAATAAGAGTACTAAAATATTTTCTGCAACGACTTCGGTCTACAGGCGTTGCAAAAGGGTATAGCAACGACTTTCTTCGTTGCTATAAAGAACGGTTTTCAGCAACGACATGTGTCGTTGCATAAAGAAATGTCGTTGCTATTGGCAATCTATTTCGCAACGACATTGACGTTGCAAAACATCATTGATTTTTGAAATGACAAAATTGTCGTTGCAGTAGGCTTTATTAGCAACAATATTGTCGTTGCAAGACACCTTTGATTTTTGAAACGACAAAATTGTCGTTGCAGTAGGCTTGATTGCCAACGACAATTTGCAAAACACCCTTGATTTTTTAAAGGACAAAATTGTCGTTGCAATAGCCTTTATCTATATTAAAAAAAATAATAACCCAGTTGAACTTATAAACCTTTTTCATGCTTCAAATTCTAATGTACTGTTAATAAAATCATAATTTAAAATTTAAAATATATAATACAATTTATAGAACTACAAATCAAATAATAATTGTGAGGATCTATACAAAATATCTTTGACATTTTATTAAGCCAAAATATTACATCAACCCAAAATATGAAAAACAAAAGCTAAAAAATCTATTTAATATTTATAAAAAATATGAAGGAGTTGTTAACAAAGAAGAAGCGGATGCTCACTGACGAGATGTTCCCGATAGCAGAGAAGTGTAGCAGCATCATCAAATCCAACCTTCCATCAAAGCTGAAGGATCCAGATAGTTTCACCATTTAAGTTAGCATAGGCAAGGAGTACTCAGGTAAGGCTCTCTGTGACTTAGGAGCTAGCGTAAACATTATGCATTTGTCTGTATGTGAAGCATTAAACTTAGGAGAGGTTAAGCCTACCCCGACATTACTTCAGTTAGCTGATAAGACCACCCTCCGCCCATATGAAATGGTGGAAGATATTCTGGTTAAGGTGAAAGATTTTATCCTGCCCTTAGACTTCATGATCTTAGATGTAGAAGAAGATGAAAATATTCCTATAAGTTTTAGAAGGCCATTCTTGGCCACAGCAGGGGCACTGATTGGTGTGCGTAGGGGAGAAGTAATTCTTCGAGCGAATGGTGAGCAAACTACAATTAAAATTTTTGAAAAACCATCAATCATCGCGGAGAACTTCGCTCCTCTTATGTGCATTCAACACTTGAATGGAGAGAGTGTTGGAAAGAAGTTGAAAAACAAGGTGCCACCCTTGAAAGGATCTTAGCAACCGTCAGGCTCGTGACGTTAAACAAGCGCTTGTTGGGGGCAACCCAATGTTAAGTAGCTCCCTTAGATTTTTTTTTTTTTAGGTTAGTTTAGTTTTAGGTAGTTTATTTTAAAAAAAAAAATGAAGTCACAGGTCAAGCCACGCCCAAGTGTGGAGAGGGTGCAAAATTCAAGTTTGGGGGTGTGAACCCATTTGCTCCCATTAGTTCCCAATATGTCACCCTAGACCTGGTACCTCGCAAAAATATTGTCCTGTTTTTTTAGGTACTCCCTCCGGTCCTATTTATAGGACCCTTTTGGGGTTTTTCACACCCACCAAGGAAAGTGGTTAAAGTGGTTAGTGGCATTGGAAATGTGAAAATTTGATATAGTTTTTAAAAATTACCCCTATTATTGTTATTGGAACTCTAAAAAGTGTTGACTTAATAGGGGTGTTTGTGGAAAGAAGTAATTAAATGCTATTGGAAATTGAAAAGGGTCCTATAAATAGGACCAAAATAAAAACCCCAAAAGGGTCCTATAAATAGGACCGGAGGGAGTAGTTTTTAATTTTTATTTTGTAGTTTTAGTTTAGTTTAGTTTGCTTGAGGACAAGCCGACCTCTAAGTTTGGGAGAGTGGACAAAATAAAAAAATTTCTGACTTGAATTTTTCTCCCATATTTGGTGTTGGTTTGTGTTCTTGGTATGAGTAGGTAATTATTCTAGGCTTATTAGGAGTTAGGACTGTTTTTCTAATGATAGGTGTATATAATTAGTTTAGGATTAGACTCATTGATTTTTGATATTGATTTGATTGAGCTGTGAATATTTTTGAGACTTAGTTATTTTGACGAACTTTTTGAGAATTTGTGATTAGTGAACTGACCTTTAGCCTAGTGAGTTATTTGAACCTAAACACTGACAGGGGTATGTGATTACTGATTATTTTTTATTTGAACCCCTATTTTGTTTCGTGAATGTTGTTCCCTTTGATTTTGTGTTCTAGAACTTGACCGGTTACCATTTTGAAATTGATAATTGTTTTCATGCATTAAGATGATTAAGGCACTTACGATTATGTTTTTGTGGCCTTTAATTGATTTGCATTGATAATATTTCCCTTAGTTGCCCATTTTGAGCCTAATGAAATTTGATTTTATTTGGTACCTTACATTGATTTGAAAAATTTCTTTTTTAGTACCTTAGGAATTTTGAATGAGCAATTGAGAGGAATGAATAATAAAAATTGAATGAATGGTACAAAGTGTTGTATGTCTACTTCTCTTCCATGAATGAAAAAAATGAAAAAATAAGAAAAAGAGAAATTTGGAAGAGAGTAAAGTGAAAAAAGTGAAAAGAAAAGAAGGATGATGATGATTTTGGAGTTGAGTGTGAGTCTTAATTGTATTCATTGCTCATTCATAATTTTTAAGAGATGTTGTTTGATTTCATATATTTAGCCCTTAGTTTTATCCTATCTTTCTTTTATCCTACCTGACACTTTTAGCCATGGCCTCATTACAACCCATTTAAGACCTTTTGATTTGTGCAAGTTTTCAATAATTTCAGTGGAGATTTGGGTCTATGGTCAAGCATATGGTAACACATTCTCATTGTATGAACTTGAGTGAATTGTTATAACCCTTGATACACATGAGAAATATACACTGTGAGGTTGAGAGTGTTCACTAATCATTGGTTCTTGTTGAGTTTGTTTCTTTAACCAGGTTTCTATTGTATAAATTGCTTGTGAAAATAAGTGTTTGAGTCAGTGAGTAGAAGTCCTAGATTAGGTGTATACATTTTGATTTAGAAGGTAGTCTTGTGTTTTAGAATTTTTACTTTACTTTTGCCTGGGACAGGCAAAATACTAAGTTTGGGGGAGTGATTTGGGTCTAATATATGATGTTTTGAGCATGATTTAGACTCCATTTTACTATGGATTTGGTTTGCTTCTCTTGTAAATTCTGGACCTTTTTGTTAGTTTTGGGATTTTGTTATTAGTTTAGAGTCCCTTGAACGTTTTGATCCGTTTTGGGTATGTTTCAGGTACTTTCGGAGCTTAATTGAAGAAAATAAATATGGAGCTGAAAAGAGGATGAAAGGACCTTGAAAATGGAGCAAAAACGGAGCGAAACGGAGTCGGAGCAGGGCTGGCACGCCTAGGTGTCCAAGCCTGCACGCCTAGGTGTCCAAGCCTGCACGCCCAGGCGTGGGCACCCCGCTGATGCACACCAGATCAGTCCTGTGCGCCCAGGCGCGCGTACCTCGTCCAGGCCCAATTGGGCCACTTTCTGATGCGTTTTTTAGGGATTTTCGTAGTTTTTGTAAATATATATTTATTCTAGGATTAGAAACTAGGTTAGCAGCTTTTAGGGAGAGAGATTACATAATTTTGGAGAGTTTTAAAAGAGGAGAAGATCAAGGATTGGAAGATCCAAGGCTTTTCTGTGACACCCTTTCTTGAATAAACAATATTATTAATTTGTCTCATTAGAAAATATTATTTATGGATACTAATAGTTTGGTTAAGTTATCTCAAATGTAATATTTTTTTTTTTTTTGCATTTGATATTCGATCATACGAGAAATTATCGAATTCGGCTTTGAACATTTAACATTGAAACAATTATTTATTTGCAAGACAATGTATATTTGTTAATTAAAAATTTAGACTTTAATAATTATAAACATAGCGTTGCCTTGTTGTTCGCATATAATATTTTCCAAATGATAATAGTTACCGAATTCTCCTTTTAACAAAATCAGAGTGCGCGGAAAAATAGTAGTACTCAAGGATCCATGTTGTGATAAACATCATACATATATATATATATATATATATATATATATATATATATATATATATCATCATAAAAAGAGATCCACAAGTACACCAAGTCATCAGAGTACAGATATCCATGTCCATAAAGCTGAAAATACATATATAAGACTGAAAATAAGACCTGAACTCTCAAAACACTAAAATATGTACAATATATAACAACTCAAAAATAAAGTGTCAAAGAGCAGGTCAACTGGTCCTCCATGCATCCGTCTGGTCCACTGCAGCAGCAAAAGTCGGTCCGGGATCCCTATCATCTATACTATGCAAACACTAGGAACCACTGGGTCCTCCTCGAGGTCTGGGAACTGGCTCGACTGGTACCTCCTCCTCCTCGCTCTCCCCCTCCTCGGGATCCTCCTCTATCCCATCCGACGGAGTGACAGACCTATCAATAGGTCGAAAAGTAGTAGCTGGTGTAGTCCTACCAACTCTAGTTGGATCGGATGAAGGAACATCCTCGTCGGTGAAAACTCTGTAGGCAGAGGGATGAGAACGAGTAGCAGGATGGAAACGAAAACTATGGAACCTACGTATAGGTCGAGCTGGCGGAGGTGGTCCTCTATAAACATAAAAAGCAAGGATGTGCATAGTATATATAATAGGTACCCTAAACCTACGAGGGCGTACACGAACGAGGGGGTTAGGGTGGAAGAGTGTAAACTCCACCTCACCCTCAAACGTCGCTCGGTGCTCCTCATACGTCCATATCCCGCTAGGGATGGGTCTGATCTCTACGCATGCTAGGTAACGTGCCATCACCTATCAAGGGCACAGGGGTAAGCGTATACATACACATAATCAAATAAGGATAATCCATAAATGTGCAAAGATAGAAATTTAACATTATCAAACTTAATCACATAATTAAATCAATGATGATATGATGCATGCTATCTCACTCTTCTAAAAATTTTCCAACTAGTCACTCAAATGGACGTCCTTCCATAACTTCATTGTATTTCCAGAATACAAAATAATACGTTATCAAACGTATGGCGTACTTTCTCGAAGTGATAAACAACGTCACTTTATCTAGTGATCGTCACGTCGCCAAAACGTAAAACTATCACTGTATTACATAGTCATCTATACATAAGACCCACAACGTCAACCTTGAAGTGGGGTTGAGCAAACGGTAACCTTTGGCACTCCCAGAGGCCCTCCTCATGTTCATTAAATAATACGTTATCAAACGTATGGCGTACTTGCTCGAAGTGATAAACAACGCCACTTTATCTAGTGATCGTCACGTCGCCAAAACGTAAAACTATCACTGTATTACATAGTCATCTAGACATAAGACCCACAACGTCAACCTTGAAGTGGGGTCGAGCAAGCAGTAACCTTTGAACATGACAAAATGACGACGTATCCCCAACACCATGCATGAATGCAAGGACATATTCCATTTAAGATTAATTCCTCTTTAATCTTAATATATATCCAACATGGAATAATTTATTGACAAGTATTCAAAGTAATTGATGTAATCTTACAATCTCATTAATTTCTTGGAACATGATTAATCAACTTAAAAGAATATTAATTTGGGTTGAAAGTAACTTGGTTAGATTTTAAAACGAATTTTAAGTATTCTGACTAGAAAGACTCGAGTATCTTACCAAAAGACTCGAGTAGTTCATACGTTTACTGAAAATTAAAGTTTCAGATTTTCCAGAAATACTTGAGTAGTTTATGAATTACTCGAGTAGATCATCATCCCAGAATACTCGAGTAGTTCACGCAAGACTCGAGTGGTTCATCACAAATTCCAATTGGTGTGTCAGACAATACTCTAGTCTCAGCTCAAACACTCGAGTACTGGTGCTACTAGATGCACTGGTGCGCCTCAAAATACTCGAGTATCGAGCCAAAGACTCGAGTATTGACAGAAAAAATACTGAAAACTGAGTTTCCACATGCCAATTTCAATTCTAACCAATTTTAACCAAAACCAATGTTCAACAGAGTTAAGTTTAAGTATATTAAACATGTTCCAACACAGAGATTACATCAAATTACACTGAATCACAGCTGAGCATTCATTATGCATAAAAGTCATGTTTTTAACAACTTGGCATTACAATTTCAATTTTGAGCATTTTTAACATGAAAGTAACTTGCATTTATCTCACATGCAACATAAAAAACATGCTCCAACAAGTTACAACACACAGAATGGCCTCCAAGCCAATATCCTATTTCAAACTAGCCTTTTAAGCCTCATGGTGGCTTTCAATCACAAAACCAAGTAATTAAACCTTATTCTAGTGAATGTATAGCTTCCCACTTACCTCTAGGTCCTGTGAGAACTGAAACTGGACAGAGATTCGACCTCCAAGCTAGTTTCCCCAAAATCCATTTGACAGCAACACAGTTTTGAGTAGGGTTACAAAGCCATCAATTTTGATCATTAAATCATGTAAAAGAATTGGGGAAATTAATTAGAAATTGTTCACTGCAACATGCATGAGAGAATGAAACTAAATTGAAGCCTCAAAAGTTCCAGAGCTTACCAAAATCAATGATCCAAGTAAGCTTCCCGAACTTCTCTTCAACAAAAACTTCAATCCTTTGAGTCTCGATTCTCTTTGCATACTCACTCTCAGTTCACAACTTTAGTGTCTTTACTAAGCTCTGGATATGAGCTTCATAACCGTGTATCACACTCGTCCTAACACTCAAAATCAAAGGTGAATCGTTGAAAACGAATCTGGAACCCTAACTCACGATTTCATCAACAAGAAGCTCGAATTCATTGATGATGAGCTTAAATAAGCAATCTCCAGATACATGCATGTCGACACGAAGCAGTTGAGATGTTCCTTAGCTGACTTTGTGTCGAATCGAGGGGATAATGGAATTGTGACTCATCAAACGCACTAACTCAACCAGTTCTACCCAGAATACTCGAGTCTTTTCGAAAAGACTCGAGTCTTTCGACTCAATTTTGAAAAATAATTATTTTATTCTTTATTCCCTCCAAAAATCTTTCTAATATTGCACTTAGGTCCTACAGCAGGACTAATACGCAAAAATCTAATTTTTGGCATGGAAAATAATTGTGAATTACTTTCCACCTATTTGCAAGAATTGAATACCAAATTTAATCAGGGATTTATAATAACAATTAATTATAAATAAAATTTATAATTAACTTATTAATCCAGGATTAAAATTTTGGGGTGTTACATTTTCCATGGGAATCATGTATTCTTCTATTGCTTTTGTTCTTAATTTCATAAGGCTTAATTATGTCATAGGTCCCTGATGTTTGGCGTACTTTTGTCAGATACCCTTGTACTTTTTTTTTTCAATGTTTGACTCCCCGAAGTTACTTCTTGATTCGTCAAATACCCCTACTACCGATTCTGGCCATTTTTGATGACATGTAACATCAGAATCCTAGTCAGACGCAAGAGGTTGGTTATGTGGTGTCGTGTGATATTACACGGGCGAAAACGACATCTCTCTTCAATTCCCTTTTTTCTTTTTTTATTTAACTAAAAATATAAAAATATTAAGATTTTTAGTTTTTTAATTTTTTTTAAAAAAAAGATCTTCGCTCATGGGGCAGTAGGTGCTTAACCTCCTGCGTCTGATCAGGATTCCGATGTTACATGTAAACAAAATTGGTCAGAATTGATAATAGGGGTATATGACAAACCCAGAAGTAACTTTGGGGAGTCAGACATTGAAAAAAAAAGAATAAAGGTATCTGGCAAAAGTACACCAAACTTCAGGGACTTGTGACCTAATTAAGTCATTTCATAATATGTAACTAAAACCCTGTGTTAGGAATTGGTGGATTTGTATGGATTAGTTTATTTAATTTATGAATTGATGTTTTTCCGTTTCTAAATCATGTGTTTGATTGTATTTTATTTCCAATTCATAGATCTTGCCAATTTATGTTTTGCTTTGAATCTCTAATTCTTCAATTGGGAAATTAGGAATTAGAATAGACCTTTCAATCAAACAATATAATTACTCAACTTGTAGGAATACTTTTGGGGATTATATAACTTGTTAAAAATTCCACTGTTCTTAATTAATGATTATTCAATGGTGTAATTACTTAAGGGATTAAGTGTTATCAAATTGAATAATAAACAGTAATTGCATAAGAGGAATCTAGTAATTACTACCTTAGAAATTTGTTCTTGATTTAGGGAAAAACAGAGATTCATGATAAATAAACAATGCCTACAATGAAACCATGTTCCTAACATCTTTCTCAAATTACTCACAACTTCTATTTAATTTCTGTTTTTAATTTATTTTCTATTTTTAGTTCAATTCAATCTTAATTAATTAATTAGAAACCTATAAATTCTACTTCTAACTACTCTTTGGTGAGAACTAATTGAACAATTTGCAATCCCTGAGGGACGATATATGGTCTTATTGACTATATTACTTGTCGATCCGATATACTTGTCGGTGACCCAACAGGAAGTTTTGGGAATATGTGGCTATAAATTAAGGGCTTCTTGAGGAAGCCGCAAATAGTGATTTGAAAAGGACAAACAGTGATTTGAAAAGGACGTCTGACGTGCGCACGCCTGGGCGTGGAGAATGAGCGCCTGGGCGCGGATAACGTTGTGCGAGTCATTTGTTTTAGCGCAAGTGTTTGGCTCTAGCTCGGTGTGTTATGAATCCGACCAGATCAGATTGGAGTGCTAATGGGTCGGTGTACGATCGGATAGACCGGACTGAGTGCTAATGGGTCAGTGCTCGTAACTGAGTGCTAATGGGTCGGTGTACGATCGAATAGACCGGACTGGAGTCATGGGAATGTGGAGGGATCTTGGTGCTCGATACGGTTATTTGAGCTCATCGCAAGTCTACGGGGTAACCTAACAGTCTGAGGTTCGTTGCTCGGCTTACTTCGGTTAAGATGGGTCCGCGACCCTGAACGTCGCTCGTTGGTCTGCTAAAATGGGATAGGTCGGACCGAGGTCTGATCTACTACACTCAAACTCTCTTATTCTTTGCTAAGGCTTCCTAACTACTTCACTAAATCCCACCTCACTCTTCTGATCATCCCCATATCTAACTCCAATTTTAATTGAACTAAGCTTGGAATGAAATTCGGGATGTTACAGTTTTAACCTATTTCTGTTCACTCATATGATCAGTTACTAACAAAAAAAATTAATTTCCAATAACAAAATACAGAAATTTATTACAAAATGAGATAATTAATTATATTTTTAATCTATATAACAAAACCTTAAAAAAGAAACTCACTCCTATAACGAATGAATAGTACTTCTAAACAAAAGTATATGTGATACTCTAGAAGAAATGCTATTACCATTTTTTTTTCCGAAAGCTTTTAGTAGGGTCCAATTTGGTATCATATTTTAGTGTAAATATTTTACTAATTTGATTTTAGTGGTTCACCACACTTAAATTTCAGGGGCATCACTTACTAATAAGTGCTTTTTTCGTTTTAAAAAGATAGATAATTTTTATTGAAAGTAAAAAAAAAACTAAGATATGAATTTAATTTTTGGTTTATTATTTTAATAAGTTATCAAACAACTAATTTAATATATTGTTGATCAATCAATTATAATTCAAAATTTGCAATTTTTTAACCTTTTTATTTATCAAAAATTATTGTAATTTTGATTTGGGAAAAAAATTACAAGCTTTTACCATTTTTTTAATACGAAGGAAATACTTCTTAATTTATCTTAATCTATACTCATTCTGGTTTTAAATATAAGAAAAAAAACCTAACTTCACACTTATTAAGAAGTTAGTTGAGTGTATTTAAGCAGTAAATTATGTGTTTCTTTTGTCTCTAAATATAAGCCCATGTAGCAATTTCCATATATATTAATTGTTTCTTTTCCATAAATATTCATGTTTATTTAATATTTTTTAGAATCTCAATAATAACTAAAAATTATTTATGAAAAAATATACCAAAAATTATTACTCCCAATATTATTAACAATATTAACTAATTTTTTTTAATACACGTGAAAATTCATCTGAAATACTTATTTTTAGATATGGGTCTTGCCAGGGTTTTTAAGAATGGAAAAACCATGAGAGGTCGAAAACTACACTTTCCAATAAACTTTTACTTCATTTTACTTTTAACGAGGGTTTTCTAACAAGTGTCCTTCACACTTGTTAGCATTTTTCTTTTTTTTTTTTTTGCGGCCTGTACTCTTGCCAATACCACATGTGTCTCGAATAACACCTTTAATACAAAGGAACCCTTGAGACTAATCATGCACGAGGTCGCGTTCCTATGTACCTCTCACAGCGAGGTGTGTTAACCGAAAATCAAGTCTGAGATTTCTTAGTCTCAAACCTCATTCCCAAGTTCTGAAGTTGATAAGATCGCACCAATTAACTCAACTCTCGTTCTTACATAGCATTTCCCTTTTAAAGACCAAGAAGTATACAATCTTTTCTTTTTTTTTTGAAATTAGAAGTATACAATCTTAAAAGACATAAATTATGAAAGAAACGAAACATCAATTTTTAATGCTTGCGTCTAATGTGCCATAAAAAGTGAATCATGTCTCATTAAAGTCTCAACTTGGAGTAAGTGCCTCGATTCCACATGCACCTTCACGTGGCTTCCGATCATATACTCCCTCCGGTCCTGTTGATAAGATACTTTTGGGGTTTTTCACTTCCATCGAGGAAAGTGAATAAATTTGTTAGTGTCATTGAAATATTTCTTTTTAAGATTTTTTTCACTCCCACCAAAAAAAGTGGATAAATTTGTTAATGTCATTGAAATAGTTTAAACTTAAAATATACTCTCCAGTTTTGTTTGTAAGATTTTTTTTTCTTTTTTATAAAAATAATACTCCCTCCGGATCGAATTATAAGCAATTCTAACCACTTTTACGCTTATTAAGGAGGTTAGTTGATTGTATTTAATTTTTTCAAATTTATAAAAAATAGAGGTATTTTTGGAAAGTAGTATTGGGAATGAAACAAAAATTAATTAAGATTACAATTTTCTAGAGATGTTTTAGGAAAGTGGTATTGGGAATGAAACAAAATTTAATAAAGTTAGTTAGTTTTGCTTATATTTTAAACCAAGAGTAGTATGTTTTTTGTTACTTATAATTCGAGCCGGAGAGAGTAGTAGTTAAATTTGTTAGTAATATTGAAAATATGAAAATTTTATATATTTTTCAAAACTACCTCTCTATTATTATCATTTGAATAACTAAAAAGTGTCGAATTAATAGAAGTGTTTGTAGAAAAAATAATTAAATATTATTGGAAATTAAAATGTGATCTTATAAATAGCACCAAAATAAAATCCCCAAAATAGTGTTATATATAGGATCATAGAGACTAAAATTGAGGGTAATATTAACAAGTGATTTCGGTATTTATTAAGAAGTTAAATAAAATAAAAATTCATTAAAAAAGATAGTTTTTTATTTGTTTGAGAGGAGAAAAAAATTGAAAATTGTGATATTTTTTTCATTTTTAAAAATTTTAATACGCAATATCCTAAAACTTAAGGAGTACTCCCTTCGGTCCTATTTATAAGTCACATTCTAGAAGGATTTTTTGGTCCTATTTATAAGTCACGTTGTATTTTATAAGAGGCATTTATTGCTATTTTCTCTTATTTACCCTTTGCCCATTAATGTGAAGTAATACATTGTGAAATTCCCAATGCAAGTTAAGAGGGTAAGATTGTAATGTTGAAGTATTTTTTTAAAGTTTCAAGAAACCTAACTACTCTCCTTGGTCTGTGTGATATGGTTAAGTATGCCCTATAAATAGGACCAGAGGGAGTATTTTTTTTATCTTAATTACAATGCATATTTAATTGAATTATTTATGGTTTTCTTAACCTCAGCCTCAGCCCTTAGGGCTGAAGATAAGAATTTAAAAAGGGATAAGTTTCCTTGGGAAGTGTTATTTTGAAAAAATCAAAAGACTTACATTTATTTTTTCAATAAAACTTTTGGGCTGAGATTAAGAAAACCCAATTATTTATATCGATAAAAATAGTTAGTTTTCTTGTTTTTTCTGAAGATCTTATAAAATTATCATTTTATCCTCCCAAATTTCTTTGAAAAATACCTTCATTAATGAATAATTAAAAAAATAGAAATTATTAATTAAAGTCTTTAATAATGATAAATAAAAAAAGTAATAAATAATTTATAAAAATATAAAATAACTTTTAATTAGGACAAAATAATCTCATCGTAGGTGATTTATAATAAGGAAACGAAATACTAAAACATTAGTTACAAGTATTAACTAAAAAAAATAAAAAACTTAAATAGTCGTACATTAGTTAGAAGTATCTATTTATGATTTGAGATTTGTTTTTAAATTTTAAACTTAGAAAATGCTAAAGAGTATTCTTAGGGCATTGGTAAAGAAATTAAAAGAGGTAGTTCTATCTTGAAAAATATTGAATTTAAAATATTGAAGAATGATGGACTTAAATTTTCAATGCAAGTTATCTTTTAATATAGAAAATGATTGACAGATGTGTAAAATCAACCTACAAATACGCTTACATCACAAAGAAAGTGACATGCGTCACTTGCTTATCATTGATTTGTTAGCAAATAACACATGCCAATTTTTTATGGTGTAAGCTTGTTTATACGTTAATTTTGTAGGTTTATTTATAAAACTCATAGTATATCTCTTAAACAATACCCTTAGAATATTGGTTAACAAAACCCTAATAATAATTAACTTCCTTAACAAATTGATTTTTTTTTAAAAAAAAAAACCTTAAATTTATGATCCAATTGAACATATTTGAAATGATTAATTTGATTGTTGTTCAAGATTTTTAAGAATGGACAAGGATCTCTACTCTCCACTATCCTCTTGTTATTACGTATCAATTTGAATTTTTTCAAAGTTGGAAAAATTCTTATGCTCTATTTTCAAATAATATTTTTTTTTAATTTTTATTCACGAGTTTCTTTTATACGTACTCTTGTTTATAACCTTAAATTTTATTTACATCTATCTTAATGTAAATTGTCCAACACCACTCATCTTATCCCACCAACACTTTCACCATATCAAAGTTCATCTATGACGATCGTTTCATCAACATAATGACATCATTAACCTCAATAATCTTTTACTCCCTCCGTCCCTAATTATAAGGCCCTCTTAACACTTTTATCTTGTCCCTATTTATAAGGCCCTTTACCAATTTTCAATGAGCATTAATTATTTTTTTCCACAAACACCCCTGTTTATTTAACACTTTTTAGATTCCCAATAATATTAATAGGGGTAATTTTGAAAATACATATCAAAAGTTCACATTTCCAATACAATTAACTAAATTATTTCACTTTCTTAATGGACGTGAAATCTCTCAATAGGACCTTATAATTAGGGACAGAGGTAGTAAAAATTATGGTACATGTCATTATTTCTTACCTGCTACGTTATGGTCAATGTTACAATTTACCATTATTTTGAATTTTAACCTCAATTATCAAACATTTTAATTAATGAATCAAGCATGCATAAGTCAATGAAATTATTAAAAAAAAAAAAGCGTTGAAAAAAAAAACACTAAAATGTAACATAAAAGTATGACCCTTCAAACTTCAAAGTTGTATATAGAGCTACTCCCTCAATTTTTCATATCCCACTGATACAGCAGACACATTATTTCGATCTCTCCTCGCCTTTATTCAATGGCAAATCACAAGACACCCTTCAAACTTGATGTGAAAAATGTTGTATTCATCAAACCACCTAAGCCCACCCCTTCCTCTATTCTTTCTTTGTCTCATATTGACAATAGGCCAGATGGTGACGGCCTAGGCCAAATCATTTATGCTTATCAATCACCATCAAATCATGATGATTTCCTTGATAGTCAATTACTACTAGATCCCTTTTTCATGATCAAAGAAGCACTCTCAAAAGCTTTGCTTTATTATTATCCTCTTGCTGGAAGGCTAGTCAAACATGCAGATGGAAACTTTAGAATCCACTTTGATGGAGATTGTGGAGTTCCATTCTTGGAGGCAGTTGCTAACTGCAACCTTTCTTCTCTTCATTACTTCAACGGCAATGACATCGAAATCGCGAAACACTTAGCGTTTAATCTTCCTTCCCATGATCAAAATGGCCCCCAATATCCCTTGGTGTTCAAAGTGACCAAGTTTCTTTGTGGGGGCTTCACAATTGCAATGGGCATGTCACACGTTGTTGCTGATGGGTTTGGTGCATCACAGTTCTACAGAGCCATGGCTGAACTTGCAAGTGGAAAAAGTGAGCCTTCTGTGAAGCCTGTGTGGGAAAGAGAGAGACTAATGGGATCAATAACTAAACAACCATTTCAATGTCCCATTGATGTGTCCACATTAGCAGTTTCCTCGTTTCTACCAACCACAACACTCATGCATGGATGCTTTAAGTTGGATTGCAAAAGCATAACAAGACTCAAGATGAATTTGATGAAGGAAAGTGTCGATGAAACTATGGAGAAAAGCTTCACAACTTTTGAGGCCCTTGGTGCCTACATTTGGAGGTCAAGGGCTAAAGCCTTGAAACTAAGCTACGAAGGCAATGCTACTCTCATCACAATTGTGGGAATTAGAGGGCACTTGGATCCTCCTTTGCCAGATGGGTACTATGGAAACGCTTTTGTTGATCCATATACCATTTTAAGAGTGAAGGATCTTATTGAAAGACCACTTTCAGAGATTGCGAAGCTTATCAGAGAAAGCAATAAGTTTGCTTCTACAAGAGATTATGTAACGAAGTCAATCAACACTATTTATCCGAGGCTAGAAGATTTTAACATTTATGGGGATGCGGTCACACTTTTGACTGATTGGAGACACTTGGGTTTCATGGAAAAAATGGATTTTGGATGGAATAAGTTAGTGAATGCAGTACCCGATCCGTGTGGAATGTTTGGGTCAGAGTCTGTGTGTGTTTTCTCTACTCCTAGTCCATTGGATCCTTCAATGAAAGGAGGAGTTAAGATTTTTGTATCCCTACCCAGTGGTGCCATGGTTAAGTTCGAAGAGGAGATGGAAGCTCTCAAGCAAAAATCAAACCCTCAAGAAGGTTGCAACTTGCAAGAAGATTGAACAAGACTAAAACTAACTCCACCATTCTCTTTTTCTCTAGTGTTTGTTGGCATGTTTTTTCTTTTTCTTCCCCTAAAATTAAATAAATTTTCCCATCATGTTGAGATATTTTGCAAGGAGTGGGTGTTAATCTTGAGATTATAGATCAGAATTGCTTAGATGTATGTTATTATTGTTATCCCCTTGTTTAGCTTCATTCATTTATAACTTGTTGGTTTGATTACTCATGTTTAAGTAGCCGAGTTTGCTCATGTATAATTGTAAATAAAAGTGATTGAATGTACTAGTTTTGCAGCAGAGTCTGCTGTCCAAGGAAAAACTTGCTTTTTTTATTATATTTCAAAGAGTCAAAAAATTTTGAAGTTTATTTATAATTCTATATTTTCATGTAAATTAAATGTGTATTAATCTAAATGCAATATTTCATTCGTCTCATAAGTTAAATTTTTTTAGGTTCTTGCATATAGATTAAGAAATGAGTAAATGATAGAATAATTTTGTATATTTTGACTAAATTACCCTCAATTAATAATAGGAAAAGGAGTAATAATAAATGTATGAAGATTATATTGAAGAGAGATGAAGAAATAAATGGTGAAAAAGATAATGCAATAAATAAGGGTATATTTGAAAAAAAATATAAATAAGTAAGCCTTGAATTTCTAAAATAAAATAACTAAATAAATATAATTTATGGAAGAGGAAGCAAGTGGATAAAAAAAATATACTATCATCATCCCCAACTCTCAAAGTCGTCTCAAACTAGATTTATTTAAATTAACGACTGTGTCGTCACAACAATACCAATACTCTTTTTATCGGCATAGTCATGTATGACAACTTGCTCATGTACATTAATAGAAATTTGCATTTAAAGACGAAAGGATCTTATTTGTTCTATTAGAGTTTTTTTTTTTTTATGTCACACTAACACGGGTGGAAACCTTAGCATGAGGTTTTACTTGAAAAGGAACTCCCTCCATCCTTAATCAGTTAATTATACTGAGATCTTCTTAACACTTTTATTTTATCCCTATTTATAAGGTCATTTACCAATTTTTAATGAGCATTAATTATTTTTTCCACAAACACCCATATTTATTTAACACTTTTTAGATTCCCAATAATATTAATAGGGGTAATTTTGAAAATACATATCAAAAGTTTACATTTTCAATACAATTAACTAAATTATTTCACTTTATTAATGAACGTGAAATCTCCCGAGAGAACCTTATAATTAGAAACGGAGGTAGTAATATATTACTTTAATTTTATTCTTAATAGAAATTCAAACAAATTATTTGTTGATATCTCATCCATTCATGTGTAGAGTTGATTGCAGAGTAAATATTGTATAAATATTGTATCTAGGAGAATATTAGTCAATATGAGACAATTTATTTGTGATAACATATACTCTCAAACTATTTTATATATTTCCTCTGGTCCGTAATATAAGGCATATTCAACCAAATTATATGTACCAATAAAAGTAGTTAAGTTTATGATTTTCGTGAGCATATATTGTAACATAACAATTTTATCCTCTTAATTTTTTTTTTGGAAAATTCATATTCATTAATTAACAACAAAAAAACACATAAATAGTTAAAACATTTAATAAGGACAAAAAAACAATAAATTATGCATAAAAAAATATAAAGTAACTTATAATTTGGATCAAGAAAATCTTTTAGAAAGTGATCTATAATAGGCACGAGAGACAGTAATAATTTTTCTTTTGTCTTTCTTTATAAATTATATTTATGATTACCTAATTTTCTTTCTATTTTTTCAACACTTAAAAGCCAGCAAATAAATCTAATTAAACTAGAGTCTATAGGTAGCTGAAATGTCCCAAAAAAAATGTTCAATTTGGCTAAATCTAACTTTTGGCTTGATATTTACCGATGTACTGCTCTGTTCTTATTTATTTGTCCTATTTCAAACAAAACACACCCTTTAAGAAATGCAATCATTACTTAGATTTCCAATACATTAATTATGTTTTTACCCACTATACCCTTTCTCTTTTTATAATCATTACTCCCTCCGGTCTTATTTATAAGTCACTTTGTATTTTCTAGAAGCCATTTATTGCTATTTTTTCTTATTTGCCCTTTGTCAATTAATGTGAAATATTACATTGTGAAATTCCTAATGCAAGCTAAAATGGTAATATTGTAATGTTGAAGTATTTTTTTAAAGTTTCAAGAAACCTAACTACCTTCTTTGGTCCATGTGATATGGTTAAGTATGCCCTATAAATAGGACCAGAGGGAGTACTTATCTTCCACTACTTACGAAAACCAATACCCTATTAAATAGGGGTAGACATGAAAAATAGCATTTATTATAATACCTTAAAATAATCAAAATGATAGATAAAAAGAAACAAAAAACTTCTAAAAAAACGAACAGTTAAATAGGAACAGGAGGAAGCATGGCTTCTCTCGGATAACCCTTTCTGTTAACAAGGTTCATTCCTTCAACTTGGCTTATTATTTGGCTAAATCTAACTTGAGTTAATAAGGTTCATTCCTTCACCTTAACCATAAATTGTTCTGCAAAATTTCTGTCTAACAGCATTGTACCTTTCTTGCCACTATGTTCATTACGAAACTAAATCATACCTAATTAATATGCTTGACAAGAAAAAAAGAATTTCCATTGGTTTAGACAAACCAACTAAATCTCTTTCAAATAGAGTTACCAGCAATGGTTTTATTGTTCATATGGCACTCATAAAACTTTAAACTATGCAAGCGGCATAGTAAAAACTTCAAAAGCAAATTTACCCAACAAAAAATATTAAAAAAAAATGCATTTGGTTCCATCTTACCCACACAAAAAAAATAACAACATGCATTCTTATTTAGAACCTTCAAAAAGAAATAAACCTTCATCAGCAACACCTCATGAAGCACCAAGATTTTTCCTGCATCTCATACATCTGCTTTGTTTTCTCAAGTGCATGCTCTTGATATCTTCAAAGATTTAAGCTCTTCAATCAACTGCATCAAGTTGTTGTAAGAGGAACCACCCTCCTCTATTGCTCTCTTAGCAGCATCACGAAGCTTTGCTGCTCTCCTCCTCATTTCCTTGCTCTCTTCTCCATTTCCCATCAACAACTTCACAGCCTTCTCGATCTCCTCCCTTGTCACCGATGCATCCTCGTCCGGGTTCATCCAATACTTGTTTTCTTTAGCCCCCACCGGGATTGCAACCTTCAACACATCAGCCAACAACTTCTCATTGTAAAATTGCTCTGCGAACATAGGCCAAGTTATCATCGGCGAACCAACATTCAAGCTTTCGAGCACGGCGTTCCACCCGCAATGAGTTACAATTCCGCCAATTGCAGGATGGTTTACTATGAGCAGTTGCGGTGCCCAATTCCATATGATATAGCCCTTCTTGCTTTCCTTCATCCTTTCCTCAAAGCCATTTGGTAAACTGTCTCCATCTACAACTCCGTCCATATTCCGAACAACCCAGATGAAATTCTGACCACAATTTTCCAGCCCATGAGCGATTTCGATAAGCTGGGCTCTGGTGTGCAGGGTCAAGCTTCCAAAACTTACATATATCACTGACTCATTTGGCTTTGAGTTAAGCCAATTTAACAACTCCGAGTGTTCTTCTATCTCCTCCTTCCGTCCCGAATTCGCCTTCGTATCTTGATCATATCTCTTGACCCAAGCTGAAACCGGTCCTAAACTCCAAGATTTGACTCCTATGATGCTCCTGTAGAGTTTCTCGTAGTCGCTTTCAATTTCATCGTAGCTATTGCAGAGGATCCCATAGCTTCTGATCTGTGATTCATATTGTGCATTGAAAAGGTCTGAAGTTTCATCGATAGTCCTTACCCATTCTTCAAGCTGCAGAGTTGTGATCTCAACCTTGTGTGGAAGGCCAGGAATCATGAACTTCTGGGATTCAGAGTCTACATGCTCGTGAGGTCTATGCTTCTTGATAGAATAACTTGCACAACTGGAGAAGAAGCTTGTGACGTGATAGTAAAGCCGAGGAATGCCTAGTTTTGCAGCAGAGTCTGCTGTCCAAGGAAAAAACTGATCCGTGACGATGCAATCTGGTTGAAGTTTCTGGAACAGGAGTTCAACTTGATCTTGGAGTAGTGATGCTCCTAGGAGGAGTTTATCCATCAATTCTCCGGAGCAGCCGACTTTGGTGTTTTCAGCTCCATCAGAGAGACCAAGTTGGGCAGGGAAATGGACCACGTGAGTTGTGATAGAGTATCCAGAACTAAAATCATTGTTTATGACATTTTGCAATGCTGAAGCATAAGATTGGGTTGTGATAATGGTAACACTGGCACCATGCCTGGCAAATAGCCTTGCTGTGTCTACCATTGGGTTCACATGGCCAGGTAATGGAAATGGAAGAAAACTAACATTCAGTTTCTGGGATTGAGACTCCATCTCTGTGGCAAGTTAAAGTTGGTAATGGCAAAGGTAAGGCTATGTTTGGACCTGTGGAATGTGAGAGTGGAATTATATTTAAACTAGTTCTATTGTTTATATTGGTATATTTTTAATTATTATTATTATAATTATAATTATAATTATAACAAAGTGGAGTGGAACTTGGCATACAATCCAATAAGTTCCTTCCAAATTGGGGTGTATATAATGGAATCAAACAGTGGAGCATTGTTTTTGTCTCACCTCACTACTTCATCCCACTCCACTCCACCCCATCTTATTCCATTTTCTTTCATCCTTAAGAGTGTATCTAAACATAATCTAAAAGGAAGGGTCATGTACTTAACTACTCCCTCCGGCTTGAAATATATTTAAAAAAAAACATAGTTCTCTTGGTTTGAAATATAAGCAAAACTAATCAATTTTCTTAAATTTTATTTCCTTCTCAATGTCATTTTCTTAAAACATTCCTAAAAAATTGTTATCTTGTTTAATTTTTGTTTCATTCTCAATGCAACTTTCCTAAAATATCTATATTCTTTTATAAATTTTTAAAAATTAAATACAATCAACTAACCTCCTTAATAAGCGTAAAATTAGTTATTTTTAAAATGTTTATAAGAAAAGAAAGATATGAATGGCTAAGAGAATTAAAGAAAAATGAAAGGTCCTAACGGGTATGAAATGTTCTAATGGATGTGGAAAGGTCCTGATGGGTGTCAAATGTCCTAACAGGTGAAAATGTCCTATGGGTGTAAATGTCCTAACAGGTGTAAATGTCCTAATGGGGGAAAACTAAAGGAAAGAAGAAGAAAGTGAATGAAAGGAAAGATAAAGAGAAGTAAATAAGCTAAGAAACGTAAATGAGTGTGAAAAACATGAAATAGGGTAAGATTGTTATGTTGGTGTACTAATTTTAGCTATGGTAGACGTAGTTTATTGCTATGGCTCTCTAGAGATTATTCCCTAAGTTCTGTGTAATGCTACCTTTTTGCTATTTTTATCACAGGTACAGAAGGAGCTTACACGAGTCATGGCCGAGCAGGAATATACTCCACATCGTGGAATGTAATTAGTTAGCCGAGGGACCATGTATTGGTCATGGGTTTAGTTTTAGAATCTTATGTATGTGCATTATTTTTGGGAAAATCAAACCATTCCAATAACTTGTAAATATTTTGGAAAAGAATGTAATTAATACCTTTTGATATTTTTGGCCCTGCTGGCTTACTGTGGATTTTATAAAAGTGATCACGCGGATTTTATAGGGAAAACTAATATTTTGGGAATGTCCCTAAAACAAAGTAAACTCCTTCCGATTTTACGGAGATTTTTATAAGTAACTAGAGTTTGAAAAGATTTTTTTTTAAGTAACCAAATCTAATCGGGGTAATTAGTGTATTATTTATGATAGGGTGTTACAAAGTGCCTTAATTCCATCACATGCAACTTCATTGATGGTAATGTTGACAAGTGATTTAGGTATTTACTCCTTTTCATCCTATTTATAAGACTTTTTTAAGATTTTTATTTTGTCCTATTTATAAAATTTCATTTTAATTTTTGATAGTATTTAATTAATTATTTCCACAAACACCCTTATTAAGTCAACACTTTTTAGAGTTCCAACAATAAAATTGAACTAGTTATTACTCCCTCTGGTCCTATATATAGGGCACCTTCTAGAAGAAATTTTTGGTCCTATGTATAGGGCACTTTATATTTTCTATGCATTATTAATTGTTTTTTCTCTTTTTTACCCTTATTAAATGCTTTGACTAACTATGTTTTTTTGTTGTTCATTAATTAATGTGAGCTTTCCAAGTAATGTGGAGGGGGTAAAATTGTAATGTTACAATATATTCTCATAAAATTCACAAAACGAACCACTTTCCTTGGTATGTGTAATTCGGTTAAGTATGTCCTACAATAAAGACCGGAGGGAGTAATAATTATAGGGATAATTTTGAAAAAATATATCAAATTTTCACATTTTCAATGTCACAAACAAATTTAACCACTTTTCTTAATGAGAGTGAAAACCCCAAAAAGATCATATATATATATATATATATATATAAGACCGGAGGAAGTATTAAGAAGTTAAATAAAATAAAAATTTATAAAAAAATATAGTTTGTTACTGTTTTGAGAAGAGAAAAATTGAAAATGGTGATATTCTTTTCATTTCTAAAAATTTTAATTCGCAATATTCAAAAACTTAAATAGTATTTTTTTTTCGATCCTTATTATAATGTATATTTAACCGAATTATGTGCAGCAATAAAAATAGTTAGTTTTCTTGATTTTTTTCTAAGATCCTATAAAATTACTATTTTATCTTATCGAATTTTTTTGGACAATTCACTCATTAATAAATAAAAAAATTTGTTAAAGCTTTCAATAATGATAAATAATAGAAAAAGTAATAAATAATTTATAAAAAAATATAAAATAACTTTTAATTAGGACAAAACAATCTTATCGCAGGTAATTTATACCTAATAATAAGGAAACGAGATACTAAAACATTAGTTAGAAGTATTAATTATATATAAAAAGAAAAACTTAAATAGTCGTGCATTATTAGTCAAAAGTATTTATCTATGATTGAAATTTGTTTTCGAGATTGAAGTTTGAAGTTTCAAACTAAAATAAAATATTATAGTCAGATCAAGCTATGATTGAGATTTGTTTTCGAACGAAGTTTGAAGCTTTAAACTTAAATAAATCATTTGTCAGAACTAGTCCCTCATATATGTATTATAAGAAAAAGAGTGATGATATAGAGACCTATAAAATGAACCTACATTATAAAAATGTGACATGTGTCACTTGTTAACCAATCAATGGTAGGCACGTGACACATATCACTTCTTTTATGGTGTAAGTTGATTTGTAAACTCATTTTGTAGGTCTCTAAATGATTTTTGTAAGAAAAATAATTGAAATCACCTTTACTGCATATTAAGAAAGAAAGTTAGTCAAGTGTGTTAGTATACAAGTGTGTTAATCCTCGTACCTAAAGGAGGTGAATAGGTGTTCACTTCAAAAAATATTGCGAAAAAACAACTACAATTTTATGAATTATCTTTTTGATATTGTGTTGTGTTAATTGGTTAACGGAACAAATCAACCAATTAATAGAACAATATATCAGCACAATATCCAAGAATGATAATACATAAAATTGATCTCTAATTGAATCTTTGAAAGCAACTAACACTTAAATCTAATCACGAACAACTAGCTAACAATCAAAACAAGATTAATTGATTGAAAGATTAGGTTTATATCATGAATTATGAAAAACCCAAATTTCAACCTAATTGCAAAATTGAAGAGAGAAGGGATAGAGAAATTGTCACAACAAAATTTTTATACTGGTTCACTCTTGAATATCAAGAAGAGCTACATCTAGTCCTCCCTTGTGAATTTGGGAGTTGTTATAAGAAGAATCATGAAATCAGTGAGTTACAATCTCACGTGCGTCAAACCCCTTTGACCGCTCTCGCTTGAGATCCCAAAACCTTGGGTTGAAACTCCTATTGATTTTCTTCAATCTTCTTCTTTTCCACTGTGATTTTCAATCACTTCTTTTTTCAATTGCGCTTGAAACCTTCAAGCACCAAATCTTCTACAATTTCTTGAAACCTTCAAGGAAACTTTGTAGAACGTTCAATTGATTGTTGTTGTTTGCTTAACAGTAATGATTACAAAGAGAAAAATGATATAATGGGAAACAACATAATTAAAATATTGAAAATTTATGTAATGATTACATTTTTTAAATGGTGGATTTTGTTTGAAATGAGATAGATATATAGGAAAAGAGGAAGTAGTATGTTGCTGAGGAAGACTTATGCAAAAGAGTTCACATGATATGTGCATTCTTAGAAATCTATGAAACATGAGTACTCCTATTTGACTGTCGTACGTGTACTAGTATGGAGGTACGCCTGAGTACGTACCCGAACAAAAAAAAATTGGGTACTTGAATGAGTATGCCTAGGTACGTACCCACCATGTGGGTACTTGAATTATACATTTTTTTTCAATTTTTTTTTTAAATCATCTCTCATATTAATCCTAAAAAACACTCTCAAGTCTCAAATTTTTTTTCCTCTAACCGGTTGGATCCCCCGTCCTTCACTGTGCTTGACCCCATCCACCGCTCGTTGTGCTTGACCCCCTCCGCCCTTCGCGATGCCCCTTATTATGCTTCTCATTATCCTTTATCAGTTTGGTGCCTCCCTCTTAACTGTCTCCCTTGTCTCTATTTTGTTCTCTCACTAATTGATACTTCAATTTTTCTTGCTCTATAAAAATTTCTCTATTTTCTTTTTCTTTGTTGTGATGGAATAGTGAATACTATCTTGATTTAGAGCAATGGAAGTGGTTTGGTGCTCTTATTTTGTTTTGATTTTTTTTGCACATCAAGTGTTTAAACTAGTTTAGGAATTCAACCTCTTTTTTTTCTATTATGCACCACTTTCTTTCTTTCTTTCTTTTTTTTTTTTTTACTATTTTATGCTATTTTTGGATGTTTTGACTTTTTATTAGTTGTTACAAAGTGCAAACATTATAAGTTGTGTGATAGGAAATTATTAATTCATATGAATTTCAACTTGTTGATTGTATTTTTATTTTTGCAATTTTTTATTTTTTAAATTTATATATATAATTATATTAATAAAATAAATATATATATATAAGAATGTATCCTTACCCTAATTTTTTTAAAAAAAATACCGTACCCCGTACCCATACCCATACTGAATATCGGTACCGTACGCGTACTTATGCAACACTGTTAAAAATCAATATTATCATCATCCCAACAACTAAATACAGTATGGTATCTCGTGACAGTGTCATCGCAACACAACAATACCAATGTTGTTTTTATCTGCAGGTCATGTAGGGGTGTAACGGTTCGGTCCGGTCCGGTCTTTGACGGACATTGGAGACTGGACCAATCAAATTAACATGGTCCGGTCCGGTCCGATCTCGATGTGTTTTATGTATAAAGACCGGATCGGACCGCAACGGTCCGGACCGTGGCGGTCTGGTCCGATCTATTTAGACCATTAAATTAAAATTTAAAATGCTGGAAATAAATCAAGGCAACAAAACCTAATTGAACACAAAGGAAAAATCAATTAATTTAGGGAAAATTCAAATAGGGCAAAAGCAATTAATTAAAATCAAATTCAACTGACAGCAGAGAGAGGGTAACGAGGAACCAGCGGCGGCGACGGCGAATCGGAGGAGGAGAGGAACCAGTGGCGGAATCTGACAGCAGAGAGAGGGCGGCAAGGAACCAGCGGCGGCGGCGGTGAATCGGAGGAGGAGGAAAGGAACCAGTGGTGGAATCTAATCAGAGAGGAGGGAGAGAGAGAGAGAACGAATCTGAGGAGGGAGAGAACCGGAGGAGAAGGGAGGAAGAACAGAGGAGGAAGAACAGAGGAAGAGAACAGGAGGGAGAACGGTGGAAGAGAATCGGAGCAGAAGGGAGGAAGAACAGAGAAAGAATGTTGCACAAGATCATGGATCGGAGGGTGAACGGAGGCAGAGAACGAGGCATCAAAACGGATCGGAGCAAGAGAACGAGGCACGGAGGAGGATCAGAGTGAGGAAGGGTCTATACACTATACTACATCCAACAGACCAACAATGCTCACACAACAATATGGACATTAGCAAATTTAGGGATTCTTCCGTGTTTTCTATTTTTTTTTTTTAATATTTTAACTATCGGTCCGGTCCGATCCTAGTGGTTTCAAAATTTGTGAGACCATGGACCGGACCACATTAGAACAATCCATAATTTTTAAGACCGGACCGGACCACGAGATCGAACCAGACCATATTTTTTGGTTCGGTCCTGTTCGATCTGACCGGTCTCGTGGTCTCGGACCGGATCGCTTACACCCCTAAGGTCATGTATGACAACTTCCTCGTGTATATTACTATTAAAAGGGTAAGGCTGAGGATAATAGTTCAAAAGTAGTTAAGTTTTATAGAAAATAATGTATTTAGGAGAAATAAAACTTTATATCTTTATTTTTTCAAAAATACAAGTCTAGATTAAGGTGTTTATCCTCAACCCTAAGGATCGAAGTTAAGAAAATCCTTATTAAAAATTTGCATTAAATAAATTATGTTATCATAACAATAACTCAAACTAAAAGACACGCCTTAGATTTATTTAAAAGGCAAATGTTTAAGCGACATTCGTTAAAGAATCAAAACTAAGAAAAAGTGATTATAAAATGTGATATTTGAAATCTTTGAGAAAAATAATAATGTGGATTTATGATTAATTAATATTATCATCATCCCCATTAATGTGGAGTAACTCTCAAAGTAGTCTCAAACAACGAGGCAAGCCTTAGATTTATTTAAAGGATGTTGATAACAATAACTCATCATTATCTTTTCTCTTGAAAATTCAAAACATTACATTTTTAATATTTATTTCATTCGGTTCCTATTATAAGAAAAAATAATCGAAATCACATTTATTAAGAAAGTAAATTGAATGTATTTATTTTCTCAAAATCATAAAAAATATAATATGACTAATTTTGGAAATTTGAATTAGGAATGTAACAAAAATTAAATGAAATCACTGCTTTCTAGAAAGATTTTAGAATAATTGTATTGAAAATAGAAAATTGGTTACTTTTTTCTTATATTTGGGACCAAAATATGTATGCACCCTTTTTCTTATAACAGGGATTAGAGGTCCATCCGTTTCATTATGTTTGGCCTTTTAGGCCTGAACACACAAATTAAGAAAGTAGTATTAATTATTGTAAGTATTATGTATAGTTTATCCAAAATGCCCCTATATAATACTTATTAAAAATTGTAATACTGTACTCTCTCTGATCCTTATTATAGGGCATACTTAACCGAATTACGCATACCAAGAAAAGTAGTTGGTTTTATGAATTTTATGAGAATATATTGTAACATTACAATTTTACCCCCTCAACTTTTCATGGAAAATTTACACTCATTAATGAACAACAAAAAACACATAGATAGTCAAATCATTTAATAAGTGCAAAAAAGAGAAAAATCAATAAATGATGTATAGAAAATATAAAGTGACTTATAATTAGGACCAAGAAAACTTTCTAGAGTGTGCCATATATATAGGACCAGAGGGAGTAGTATTTCATTTTTATTAGTAAGTGTGTCCATTAATTAATGTATGATGGTTTAGAGATGAGAGAGATGATAAAAGTATAATTAATGAGGAGTAAGAGAAATGATTGAATGAAAGGTTAAAATTGGAAGTAAAAAAATATGTTTGTATATTGAAAATGTAAAAGGCCAAACAATATGAAACAAGAAAAAAAATTACTCCATCCGTTTCACAATATTTGGCCTTTTAGGCTTGAGCACACAGATTAAGAAAGTGTTAATTATTGTAAGTATTATGTATAGTTTGTCTAAAATGCCCCTATTTAATCCTTATTGAAAATTGTAGTAGTATTTAATTTTATTAGTAAGTGTGTCCATTAATTAATGTATAATGGTTTAGAGATGAGAGAGATGATAAAAGTAGAATTAATAAAGAGTAAAAGAAATGATTGAATGAAAGGTTAAAATTGGAAAAAAAAATATGTTTGTGTATTGAAAATGTAAAAGGCTAAACATTGTGAAACAAGAAAAAAAAAAGCTAAAAGGCCAGAGTAAAACTGTACTGTAAAAGACAAAACACAGTGAACGGAGAGAATACTTAGGGGTGAGCATGGGACGGGTTGGGCTTGACCCTTACCCGTCCCGAAATGTTGCACGAATCTTTTTTTGAGGGGTGAGCATGGGACGGGTTGGGACGAAATGTTGCACGGGTCAATTTTTCAACCCGAGTCTGTCCCTAATTAGAGAGGGACAAGGTAAGGACGGGTTCAAAATAGGACGGGTCCTCATAGGGACGGGTCCGGGTTCACCCGGGACACAGATGAATAACAACAACAACAACAACAACTAAGCCTTTGTCCCACTAGGTGGGGTCGGCTACATGGATCAAACGACGCCATAAAGGCCTATCATAAATCATGTCTTTTGATAAGGCATTGATTGCCATATCCTTCTCCATTGTTTCGCCTATAGTTTTTCTAGGTCTTCCTCTTCCTCTAGCCCTTGTAGTACCCTCCATTTGGTCTACCCTCCTAACCGGGGCTTCCACCGGTCTCCTCCACACATGCCCAAACCACCTAAGACGAGATTCAACCATTTTTTCAACAATAGGAGCAACCCCGACTTTTTCTCGAATATACTCATTTCTAATCCGATCTTGTCTGGTATGTCCACTCATCCACCGCAGCATCCTCATCTCTGCAACATGAAGTTTATTCTCTTGTGTGCCCTTTGCCGCCCAACACTCTGTCCCATATAACATCGCCGGTCTTACAGCAGTGCGGTAGAACCTTCCTTTAAGTTTAAGTGGTACCTTCTTATCACATAACACGCCCGAGGCACTCCTCTATTTCATCCACCCTGCTTGAATCCTATGATTTACATTCCCTTCTATTTCTGCATCCTGCTGTAAGATAGAACCAAGATACTTAAACTTCGGGACTTGTGCTAAGACATTAAAAAAAATTTCAAACCATTCAATTTTTGAAATTTGCATAATCTTTTTAGAATTCTATAACTAACCACAAGAAATATACTAATACTAATATAATTCCTTCAACAACAACAAAGTATAATTCTATAATTCGTTACTCACAGAAGAGAAGAATTCGCCTTTGTTGATCCTGCACCATGCATATTCCGCCCATCCTTTTCCAATAAGTATAAGAAACTCCTGTATAACAAATGGAATCTTCTTTATTCACAAGGCATCTATAAAGAACTTCAGATTTCCATCATCATTTCAAAACAAAAAAAGTCCATTTTTTTTAAGAAAACAAACAAAGATACCAAGTCACAAGAAACATCAACCACATCTGCAGGAAGGAAAAATCAAACCTACATATGCCACAATATGTCTGTATCTCACACACACCATAATACGTAGTTACTTTTAGTTTTAGTGTTTTACTGTTTTATATTTTTTTATTTATGTTTTAGTTTTTAGAAATAAGAATAATAATTATAATTAAAAAGATGCAGTATTGTTGAAACATTTTGGAGACAATATAATCAGTGTATTAATGTCACTGTTCAAACATAATGCAGTGCTAAACTGTAACAACAGCTAGAAAGAGAAATTTGGTTCTTCAGAATACCAAAAAAAACACCCTAGTAATAATTTCACCTACAGTTGCTTCAATCAGACTTGGAAAATTATATTATGAACTAATAAGTGAGAATTTGCTTAATTAATAAAGTTCAGCTTTGAGTATTCCACATGAACTTGTACTACTATCTGTGATTGTTTTTTACATACCAATATTTAATTAATTAATTATAAGTTCGGGCCGGGTCCGGGTGACCCGGGCATGAACCCGAACTCGTCCTTAATAAGATCGGGTCTGTCCTTTTCTCACTCGGGTTTGTCCCTTTAAATGTTTGAAGACGAGTTCGACCCGATCCGAACCCGTCGGGTTGGGACGGGTCTCCGGGTAGGGTCGGGTCATGCTCACCCCTAATTTTTTCAACCTGAACCCGTCCCTAATTGGAGAGGGACAAGATAAGGACGGGTCCAAAATAGGACGGGTCCTAATAGGGACGGGTCCGGGTTCACCCCGGGGACGAATCAATCACATTAAAAAAATCTCAAACCATTCAAATTTTGAAATTTTTATAATGTTTATAAAATTCTATAACTAGTCACATGAAGAATAATAATAGTAATATAATTCCTGCAACAACAAAAAAGTATAAACTATAATTCGTTACTCACCGAAGAATTCGCCTTTGTTGATCGATCCTACACCATGCATATTCCGCCCATCCTTTTAGTAAAGAATTTTTTTTTTTGAACAGCTAGTAAAGAATCAATAAATTCATTTATCATTATAGTACTTTTCGGAACCTAAGCAATCAATTCATGACATAGAATAATATAAGTGTGTATTCACTATCATTATATTGATAAAATAAAACTCAATAAATGGAACAATTCATTATTTTTAAGAAAGCAAAACAAACTGTTATGTTTAATCAATTCATTATTTTTAATAAATCAATAATAATGAATAATCCATAATAATTAGTACAAAAATCCATAATAATACTAGAAAAACTCATCACCATGGTGAGGCTATGCTGATTTATTAAAACCACTAAATAAATCCATAATAATCAGTACCTCATTTAAAAAAAAATAATTGCTAAATAATCAGTACCTCATTTAAAAAAAATACTACATTCGTCCCTAATTATAAGGCCCTTTTGGGAGATTTCACGTCCATTAAGAAAGTGGAATAATTTAGTTAATTGTATTGGAAATGTGAACTTTTGATATGTATTTTCAAAATTACCCCTATTAATATTATTGAGAATCTAAAAAGTTTTAAATAAATAGGGGTGTTTGTGGAAAAAAAATTAATGCTCATTGAAAATTGGTATATGACCTTATAAATAGGGACAAAATAAAAGTATCAAGAGGGCCTTATAATTAGGGACGGAGGGAGTAATTGCTAAATAATCATTACCTCATTTTTTTTTTAAAAAAAGGAATCGGGTTGATCTGAAATGGGAAGAAGGGAGCTCTGGAATTTTCGTACCTTGTAGAGAGCAGAGAGACCTCAACCACAGATGGTAACAACGGCGAGCGAACAGCGGCGATGACGGAACGGCGGCGAACTCTTCTCCCCTGCGACGAGCGAACGGCGGCGACCTCTTCGGTTCCTTCTCCTCTGCGACGAGCGACGAGCCACAAGATCAGATGGTGGCGGCTAGCGATTGGCGTTGTCGATGTCCGTGTCTCGGAGAGACTGTGAGTCGTGAGAGTGTGAGATAGAGATAGAGATAGAGAGTAGGGTGTGAGAGTGAGACTGTGAGTGTGAGATCATACGGTTAGGAATAATTAATAAAAATATAATAAATAATTAATAAAAATTAAAATTAAAATAATTAATAAAAATATAAAATATAATAAATAAATAAATAAATATAATAGTGTATATTCCGAGCCGGATCTGGGTGACTCGGCCATAAACCCGAACCTGTCCTCATATGGGACGGGTCTGTCCACTTGGTTCATGGGTTTGTCCCTTTGCTTTGCTGTGTTCGGGTTGGGACGGATCTCCGGGTCAGACCGGTCCTGCTCACCCCTACTTGATAGCATTTGACTAATTTAAATACGAGTATCGTTAACAGTGACATTGTCAGCACAACAATACCAATGTTGTTTTTAATAATCCGCATAGTCATAGGCCGTACGTTAATTTAAATATCCGCATAGGTATGACAACTTCCTCGTGTACCTTCCTAGAAATTTACTCCATCCGTTTCACAATGTTTGGTCTTTTAGATTTGGCCACACAGATTAAGAAAGTGTTAATTATTGTAAGTATTATATATAGTTTGTCTAAAATGTCCCTATTTAATTCTTATTGAAAATTGTAATAGTATTTAATTTTTATTAGTAAGTGTGTCCATTAATTAATGTATAGTGGTTTAGAGATAAGAGGGATGATAAAAGTATAATTAATGAGAAGTAAGAGAAATGATTGAATGAAAGGTTAATATTGGAAAAAAAATATGTTTGTGTATTGAAAATGTAAAAGGCCAAACATTGTGAAACAAGAAAAAATGTTAAAAGGCCAAACATTGTGAAACGGAGGGAGTAGATTGTTATCATGCCGAACAACAACTCACAGGCCGTACGTTAATTTAAAATATAGGGTTTTGTGTTCGCGCATGTCAACCGAGTTGATAGCTGCAAGAACACCTAGATAGTTTAGGCTCTCAGTCTTGGATTCTAAATTCAGGTATCTCTTTTGTAATAAATTCTAATCTCATGTATTTCTTTTGTAATAAAAAAAATATAGGGTTTTACTAACAAGTGCCTTAGATTGCTAGAAGTAGTAAAATAATTATAGATGAACATTTTCCTAAAATATATTCCCTCTTGTTTTAAATATAAGCAAATAAAAATATTCTATTAATGATCTCATATATAAGCAGAACTTAACTAACTTTTTACTTCTAATACAATCATTCCTAAAATATCTCAATAAAGTGATGGTATTATTTAATTTTTGTTTTATTTTCAATGCAAGTTTCCTAAAATAGTCTAACTTTTTAAGAATGTGAGAAAATTAAATTCACTCAACTAACTTCTTAACACGTGTGAAATTAGTTTTTTATGCTTATATTTAATACCGGAGTAGTACTCCCTTCGATCCTATTTACAAGACCCTTCTAACTTTTTTTTATTTTGATCCTATTTATAATACTCTATTTCAATTTTCAATAGTGTTTAATTACTTTTTTTTCCATAAATACTCTTATTAAGTCATCAACACTTTTTAGAATTCCAATAATAATTATAGGGGTAGTTTTTGAAAAGTATATCAAATTTTCACATTTATTTGGTGGGAGTGAAAAACCCCAAAAAAGTCTTATAAATAAGACCGGAGAGAGTATATATACATGTTAGCTTAAGAGTTACTCCCTCTTATCTCTTACTCCCTCCGGTCCTATTTATAAGTCACATTCTAGAAGGATTCTTTGGTCCTATTTATAAGTCACTTTGTATTTTCTAGGAGGCATTTATTGCTATTTTCTCTTATTTGCCCTTTGCCCATTAATGTGAAGTAATACATTGTGAAATTCCCAATGCAAGTTAAGAGGGTAAGATTGTAATGTTGAAGTATTTTTTTTAAAGTTTCAAGAAACCTAACTAGCCTCCTTGGTCTGTGTGATATGGTTAAGTATGCCCTATAAATAGGACCAGAGGGAGTATATAAGAAAAACAAGACATATTTATTTTGGTATTAAATATAAGAAAAAAATAATTAATTTTCTTTTTCTAATACAATCATTTTTAAAATGCATTAAATTTGTTATTTGATATCATTGAGTTTGGCCATTTAGGCCTGAACACACATATTAAGAAAGTGTTGATTATTGTAAGTATTATGTATAGTTTGTCTAAAACGCCCCTATTTAATCCTTATGGAAAGTTGTAGTAGTATTTAACTTTTATTAGTGTGTCCATTAATTAATGTATAGTGGTTTACATATGAGAGAGATGATAAAAGCATAATTAATGAAGAGTAAGATAAATGATTGAATGAGGTTAATATTGAAAAAAAATATGTTTATGTATTGAAAATGTAAAAGGCCAAACATTGTGAAACAAGAAAAAAAAGCCTAAAAGGCCAAACTCAATGAAACGGAGGGAGTAATTTGTTGATGAGTAAGACAAACCATTAAATGCATGTCTCTTTAATTTTTTGATTTTTACAACTTTTAATCATCCTTGTGCGTGGGACAGAGGAAGTAGCTACTTTAGGAAAATAGCATTGATAATAAAACAAAAATTTAATGAGATACTCCTTCCCATTTTTACTATAGGCAACCTTCTAGAAAATTTTTTTATCTTAATTATAAATCACTTTATATTCCCTATCCATTATTTATTACTTTTCCTCTTTTTTGCCCTTATTAAATGTTTTGATTAACTATGTTTTTTATTGTTTATTAATGAGTGTGAACTTTCCAAAAAAAGTTGAGAGGGTAAAATTGTAATGTTATACTCCCTCGGTCCTATTTATAGGGCACATTCTAGAAGAATTCTTTGGTCCTATTATAAGGCATTTTGCATTTTCTATGAAGCATTTATTGTTATTTTCTCTTATTTGTCATTTATCCATTAATGTGAAATAGTACATTATGAAATTTCCAATACATGATAAAAGGGTAAAATTGTAATGTTAATGTATATTTTAAAGTTTCAAGAAACTTAACTATTTTCCTTGGTCCGTGTGATATGGATAAGTATGCCCTATAAATAGGACTAGAGGGAGTAATATATTATTATCATAGAATTCAGAAATCTAACTACTTTCCTTGGTATGTCTAATTTGGTTAAGTATGTCCTATAATAAGGACTAGAGTGAATAATAATTTTCTAGGTATATTTTAAAAAAGTAACATTGAGAATAAAACAAAATTTAAGAAAGTTGATTACTTTATCGTATATTTTAAACTAAAAGAAGTGTGTTTTTTACTTATATTTCAAATAGGAAGTAATATTCTCTATTAGTTCCTAATAATTGACGTTTAATGTTATAACATGTGAATTAAAAAGTATATTTAATGTTCCCTTCGATCTTTTTTTTTTTGGTAAAACAAAGGGGCCTAAGCAAAGCAAACAAAACAAGAAAAACTACTTAATAACAGTATTTCTTGGCATAGCATTGCTTATGTAGTGAGGAGTTAAGATACTCCTAAGAATTTGAGGTGGTTAATCATATAAATAGACACCTTCTTCCAGGTTGAGACTTTTATTGGCAAGGAAGTTTGCGACACTGTTTCCTTCACGATACATGTGCATGAGTCTAATGACCCAGTCTTTTTTAGTCCATATAATGATGTGTTTTATGAGGCTTATACAGTTAATAGAGACCTCATGAGTCATCTGCCTGTTGAGGGGGAAATTATTGTATGGTCCGGGACCAATGGTCCCCCACATCCACACCGTTGGATGTATTATTAATTAATTAAAAATATAAATATTTAATTAAATCAACGATGTGGATGTGACCGGAACCAATGGTCTCGGACCACATAATAATTCCTCCTGTTGAGAAGATTTATAATTGTGAGAGAATCACTTTCCACTATGAGATTTCTTATGCCTTTTCCACGCTTTGCAGTCCTGTCAAAATCCCCCATAATTCTGCCTTAAAAGCAGTGGTTACTCCAATCTTCTTTGCAAAACCCATTAGCTAGCGTCAATCATGATCTCTGATCAGGCTGCCACATCCCGCTTGTCCCGGGTTTCCTTTAGATGCCCCATCAGTGTTCATCTTGCACCAGTTCTCTGGCGGTTTGATCCATTGGATGAAGTTTGTGCTTATGCTTCTAACTCTTGTTCCATAATGTTTTCCGTATGCTCCATTGACCCTATCAACCTGCATAAGAATGAAAAGCTTGAGATTAGCTGGGTACCTAAAAGAATTATCGTTGTGAGAACAATTTCTTCAGTGCCATAAAAAATATGTGCAACATGAAAAAATACTTCCCCAATTCTCCATTGGATAACCGCCCCATCCTCTTAGAAGATTGATACGACACCATTTATGAATACTAGGAAAATTGCCCGTGCGATGCACGGGTCTTAAATTTTGTTATCCTTCCCTTTTTTTGAAGGGCTTTCCATCTGTTCAAACATTAAACATTAATTTTATTTACATGTGATTGAATAAATTGAAATGATAAATTCAAAGGAAGACTTTCATGATCAACATATTATAAAAAAAGAAATATTGTGTTAAAGACAACACAATATTGAAAAGAAATATTATTATACACACACGTTTACAATTATTTGGGCATTAAAGGAATAATTTAAAGCAAGAAAGAGGATTCGTGTCAGCATCCAGAATTGGGTAAAAATGCCAACAGCTTGCATGTTACAACTTACAACAACTTTTGTGAGGCAACTTGAAGCATTTTGATACAAAAAAAAAAATTAATTGAAATCATCAAGGTAATATGTTTAATCAAAAATTTAAATGATAAATTGGAAGGAAGACTTTCATGATTAACATATTATAAAAAAATAAATATTGAGAAGAAATATTGTGTTAAAGATCAACGCAATATTGAAAAGAATTTAACTTACTTCTTCCCATTCTTTGATCTTCTTTTGTGCACCATCAAGTCTTAAGTCCATGTATTAAGAAATGTTTGAGCAAAATTCAAACACTTAAAAATACCAAAAAAAAAATGAAAAAGCTTTCTAGCTACCAATTAAAAAAAAATAATACTAACTGTTCATATGCTTAATGTTTATGACAAATAAGGAAATAAAATATACTTAATAAGGAAATAATTTCAGTTGAAATGAAGGCTTTCCACCAATTTAAAAAATAAAAAATAAAAAAAATACTAATTGTTCATATGCTCAAACAACCAAGGTTTCCTTCTTTATACGTTTTTTTTTGCAAGTGGCATTTTGATACCAAAAATTAAAAAAAAATTTCCCATTGAAAGACGAAAGGCCGGTAACAAATAAGCTTTAAATAGAAAACAAAATGACCAAGCATTATATATATATATATATATATATATATATATATATATATATATATATATGCAGATTGTAGAGGCCTAGATGAGAAGGAAATGTACGATGGTGCACATAGTAGCTTTGATAAAATAAAAAATTTGCATAATAATCTGATGGACTACCATTTAAGTTTGGTCACCAAAGAAGTGAATTTCATTGAAATCATCAAGGTAATATGTTTAAACAAAAATTTAAATGATAAATTGAAAGGAAGACTTTCATGATCAACATATTATAAAAAAAGAAATATTGAGAAGAAATATTGTGTTAAAGATCAACGCAATATTGAAAAGAATTTCACTTACTTCTTCACATTCTTTGATCTTCTTTTGTGCACCATCAAGTCTCAAGTCTCTGTATTAAGAAATGTTTGAGCAAAATTCAAACACTTAAAAATACCAAAAAAAATGGAAAATATACTAATTGAAAGGAAGACTTTCTACCAATTAAAAAAAAAAATTACTAACTGTTCATATGCTTAATGTAACCTTGTCACTTTTCAAGCTTTCAATGACTATCAATTGTAAGCGGTCAGAATAGCATTTGTTGCATCGCACATTGAAAGGAAATAATGGAAAATACTAATTGTTTCAATTGTAAGCACTTATCAAATGAAAGGAAAATGAAAAGATTAAAAATATATGGACGGATGTGATTTACTTGCAATGGATGGCTAGGATTAGAATGAAATTTAGGAGGATATGAACGGATGTGATTTATTTGCAATGGATGGCTAGGATTAGAAACAAATTTGGAGGGAAAAACTATCATGGAGGGAAAGTAAAAAAATACCCCTCAACTTCACCTATTCTAATATATGTAAATCAGGAGTGAAAAACTTTTCCTCATCATCCGGATTGATGAGCGAACACCACAAGGAGTAAGCTTTCTCATTAAATATACTTTCCCACAGTGAATAATAATTTTTTAGGTATGTTTTAAAAAAGTAACATCGAGAATAAAACAAAATTTAAGAAAGTTGATTACTTTATCTTATATTTTAAACTAAAAGAAGTGTATTTTTTTTACTTATATTTCAAACGGGAAGTAATATTCTCTATTAGTTCCTAATAATTGACGTTCAATGTTATAACATGTGAATTAAAAAGTATATTCAAACGTTCCATTCGATCTTTAATATAAGAAAACCAAGACATACTTATCTTGATTTCAAATATAAAAAAACTTAATCAACTTTCATTTCTCAAATACAATTATTCTTAAAATATTCTTAGCTTAAACTCCTAAAATATTTTATAAAGTAATTATCTCATTTGATTTTTGTTTCATTCTCAACGCAATATTTTTTAATTAACTTTATTTTTTTAATGAATTAAAGAAAATAAAATATGATCCACTGATCAACATTATAATAAATTTTCCGGTGAAAAAGCAAAGTGGTTTCCCTCCAAAACTAAAGTGAAAATATGCAATTAAGAGCCAAATTACAATTGATTGTAAAATTGATTGATTGCAATTGAGCTTAGTGGCTTGCACGTGCTGCTCACGTGCCCTATTGATGTGTACTCCAAAAGTTTGCCTCCAACTTTCATTTCTCCCTCTGTTTCATTGCATTAATTTCTTCTCTCTCTTTTCCTAAGCTCTTCCCTCTTCAAAACTTGCTATCACTAAGTAATTGGGAGCTGAGAGTTTCTTTGAATGTTGGATTATTGCATTAATCTCTTCTCTCTCTTTCCATCTAAGCTCTTCTCTCTTCTCGGTTTGCGATGAGCAGGGATTTGGGAGCTTAGGGTTTCTTTGTTTCTTGAATTATATTTCGAGTCTTACCAGCTTCAATCGAAGCTCCATCTTGCGCTAAACATCATCTTGAACACAAATGTGTTAGCTTCACGGTTCCGGTTTTTTGGTTTTGTTGTTATGAGCTACTAATGTTGTTGATACATGGAGAGAAGCCAACACTGTTGACTCTTATCAACACTGTTGGGTGGACGATTTGAACACTGAAGGTGGTTGTCAGCTCTATAAAGGTGTGAGGTTTATATTTGGTTGCTGCAATCCTTTAAAGAGGTTTATATTTATGGTTTTTCGTAATATATTTATGTGTCATTTTTTTGCTAACCAGTTATGTGAGGTTGCTGCAATCCTTAAAACAATGGAGTCGAGGAATGTTGAAGGAAAGAAATGTGGAAGGCAGAAGAGAGTGAGAAGTTTGATTGAGGTGGATGTTGTTGAAGAACAAGAATATCATACCGGATGTACGTGTACATTATTTAAGTGATTGTCCACAAATTTTTTTTTATTTCTGAATTTGGTATAACTTTTTAATTTTGTTGGTAGGTATACTTGAGGAATCTGAATGTCAGACAGGGTGAAAAGGATGCTGTTGGAGGTTCTACTCGTGTTGATGGAAGGAATGGTGTTGAGGAGGGAAGCTCAAATTTACACATTTTCCCTCTCACTGATCCTGCAATTTAGTTTGTAGCAGCATCGACCCTTCCCATTGCAGCAGAACAAACAGAATTTTAAGCTTAAAATGTCAATCTGCCACCTTCCTAAGCACAGTAGGATGCTAAGCATTGCAGAGGTTAGTGAACCATTGAGATACTTTATGGGTGTGCATAGGGAGCTAAGTCATAGTTACATGTCGTTGTTGTTTAGTTTCTTGGCTTAAGGGAGGGGTGTTGTGTGTATTTGTGCAATTAGATCACTTATTTCTCATTTCTTTTTGCATTTTGTATTTTGTATTTTTGCTCGAGTAGTTTGTTGATTTTATAATAAATGAATTGTTTCTAGATATGAGTTAAACTCTCATGAATTTTAAAGAAAAAAGATGTAGTGGAAGGCTTGGCATGATTGGCTACCGTTCGAAAGTTCATTGTGCATGACAAGTGCTCAACAAAATACCCTTGAGTTAGAGAACTTATAACAAGGTTAGATAATTTATGTTGTTTCTCTTATGATAATGTGCTGCTAATGTATATTGGAAAAGTTACTCTAGCTTTAGGAGAACCTGTTTTATGTGTATATGCAAGGTTTTAATGCTATTGGAATATTTAATATAATAAGGTTCTGTAATGTTGTTGCTGATTTGTGACCGCCATTGTTTACCATTCAAACACACTACTTTATCCTTAAGCTACCTCCTTGCAATGTCTTTGACATAACTGCTTACTATGAAAAAATTAGTGGCAAGCATGAAGCATTTCTCCTCATCAGCCTCTACTTATTAGCCTTTGGCAATGCATGACACAAAGTTTCCCTGTAATCACAATGTTGTTCATATAAACCCTTGATAGGGTATAGGTTATTAATTTATTATTAATTAGACTTCATGACAATTTTCTAGACAGTTTTGCATGTCTTCATTAATAACTCATGGTCTATCTATTGTTTTGGAAGATAAGTTAATGGTCTATCTATTGTTTTGGAAGAAGATAAGTTAATGGTGCAATTGATGATATTTACTAACAAATGATGATAAGTTAGTCTATACTTGAAATTGTGGTTTTATACAATGGTCTATCTATTGTTTTCAAATTTCAATGAATCACTATCAATACTGACCTTGGCACCTGCAGCTCCAAGAATTAGCATATCAGTTAATTGATATGTGGAATACAATGGATAGCAATCCTAAGGGCAGGAAACTATTTGACCATGTTATCTGCAATATGTCAGCTTCAGTTGATAAACTCATTGTTTCTAAATCCCTTTATCAGAATCTTTAATATGTACTAAAAACCTGAAGTTTAGCTCCTTATGGGATCCATGAATGTTTATAACTGATTAATTTTTTTTATTAGGAAGGCTAAAGCGGAAGTGGAGAGACTAGATAAGCTAAAAGGTAGCAGAATGAAGGAAATTGCTTTCAAGAAGCAAGGAGAGCTTGAAGAGATATAGGTTATGCTTCTGACTACTCTTGCCCTTGGTCCAAGGTCCAAGCACTTCAAAGGTGAGTGAGCTCCCTGTTATGGCATGATTTGAATTATTTTCAAGGTAGCATGAATTTGATGCTCATGCTTTTCGTGTGAATTGTTGTATTTGGTTTGCTACTTTTGATGTTTGAATGTGAATCAAATTCAAATTCATATTTGTTGTTTTCATGCTGCAGCAGGAATGTGTGTAGCAATTGGAAGTTTCTCAAACCCTTTTGAAGTATAAGGATTAGCACATTTTTTGGGTTTGGATATATTTTTCTTCCTAGCAAAGTTTAATTCTTCCTAACCAAGTTTAATTTTTTCATGTATATTTTTTTAATAACTGATTTAAATATGTGAAATTGAAAATTCTGTTTGATTGGTTTGCAGCTATGTCACGTGTGTGTTTATTTATATCCATTTTGAAACAAGTGAGACTACTAATCTATAAGTTTTGATGCTTTACATACATGATACATGTAATCTTTGTGTATTATTAGGTAGGAATGTTGATGCTTTACATACATGATACATGTAATCTTTGTGTATTATTAGGTAGGAATGTGGAAGATGGCGGTCCTGCGGCATCAGTTGTGCCTTAAAACAGAAATAAAAGTCAATGTCGAAAAGGAACTAGTCTACGAAGCAGAGGAAGAGGACATGAAGGCCCTTTTGGAAACATAGGTGCTATTCTTCTTTGTTAGTTTGTTTTAAATGGTATTAAGGTTAATCATTTATGATGATAGTTGAAAACTTGAAGTAATGGCCTCTGTTATAGTAGATTGCTAGCTTGAGTTCTTAAATTACAGTTAAATGTTTGAATTCCAGTCTTGATGAGTGGTTGGTACAGAACAAATCAAATTTTTTTGCCAGAAAAAGAAGCTTGGTTGTGATGTAGTATATTGAGTTGTTTTTTTTAAGTTTCACTTACTTTCTTAAAGTATTACACAATTTAAAGATATGTGGTTTGTGTGATGATGACTGATGCTTATGGTGAAGCCTTGACATAAGTTTCTTTGTCCAAGTTATTGTGATGTGAAATTGTGTTTAGTTTGAAATAAGGTTGAGTTTGACCATGCATAAAAATTGAGTGTAGGGTTGAAGGGTACTGTTTTGGACAGAGATAGATGGCCTAGAACAATATGAATAGCAAATTCTATAAGTCTCCAACTAATAAGAAGGCCTATGAGCATGCACTTTGTATAAGTTTGGGAAATATGCAAGAAGGTGTACCTATAAGGTATGAATGATCGTTAAGATCTCAATTTGTTTTCACTGCATGAAACCTTTTCTTTTAAACTCTACTAATAATTTGCTTATTCTCAATTCCATATTCAGTTGTGTACCTTTCTTTTTTTTTTCTTTTTAAAACTTTTTATGAATTGTCTTTTCGATAACATCTTTATTGCTCATACTTTTTTAAATGAGTCTTATATTATATCAATTTGGAGGAATTGAAGTGGTGTTGAAAAATTCTCAAGATGGAAGTCAAAGTTAAATAAATGTTAAGAGTTATTATGCTAATTCAGGCTTCCATGTTGTAGCATGGGAATGAAGTTTTCTTTAGGATCAAGAGAAACACTCAATTGAAAAAGCTTATGAATGCTTACTGTGACCGATAGTTAGTGGATTTCAACTCCATTGCTTTTCTATTTAATGGCCATCGCCTCCAAGCAGAGCAAACTCCTGATGAGGTTTGTACATTTGCTTTTCGTGCTCATGATTTGATGTGAATACTATTTGGATTCTAATAATTGTTATAACTGTTTTCTTACTTAAATGTTATTGTTGCAGCCGGAGATGGAGGATGGAGATGAAATCGATGCCATGCTTCATCAGACAGGAGGTGCTGTTGCTTGAAGGTGGTGGTCATCATTTCTTTGGCACCATGAGTAGAATTAGTGTTTTAATTAGGATGTGATGCCTAAGATGCATCTTCTCTAAGCTACTATTATATTATACAACCATTCTAACTGGCCTTGCTATGCTATACTCTTCCTTTGTCCATATGAGTGAGTGCATGTTGCTTTCTAATTGTGAGAGCTGATAACTTATTTTTCTCTATCTCAGCATGTAATCTATGATATGTATGATATATGGCTTATTGTATATTTAAGCGGCGTTCGTAAGAATGTGATCTTTGTGGACCATGTCTTGGATACTAAACTTCTGTGGTTAAGACATGAATTGATAAATTTTTGAACCTAGATGGATATGTGAATGACTGAAATGGGCATGCCAAAAATTTTTTAAACGTTTAAAAAAATATTGAATTGAATATTTTATTTCAAAAAGTATATCTTGAATACCTTGAAAATCTTTAGCATGTTATACACAAAGGGTATACTTTGAAAATCTTTAAAATGTTATATACAAAGGATATACCTTAATGTTAACCTTACTTTTCATTTTTCAGTTTTCTAATCTTTGTGTGCATTGAACAATTTCTAAATTACATATGATAAAAAGTTTTCTAATGTTTGTGTACATTGAATAATTTCTAAATTACATATGATAAAAAACTTATGCAATAAATAATTATCGCCCCGTGCGGAAGCACGGGTCAACCAACTAGTTTTTTTTAATAAATGGAGTAGTACGAAATTATTTTTTTTTTCCTTCTTGTAACATAGACGAGAAAGTAGTTTCTCAAGTTTCAACTTGGAGTCGGTACTTTAAAAATAAAATAAAGAAAAATTGAGTCGGTGCCATTAATTGCACATGCACCTTTACTGTGGCTTCCCATAATGTATTTCTTGTCTATGATCGAGATTTGTATTGCTTTCCTTCGTTCCTTGTGTTTTTTGAAATATTTTTTGTTTTTTTTTAATTTTTTTACTCAGAATTTTAAGAGTGTAATAAATCCTATTTTCCGTATTTGTCTTTATTTAATATGTTTTGGTTTATGTATGTAGTAGGGAAAAATTAATGAATATATAAAGAGAAATGATATAGTGGAAAAAAACATAATTAATATATTGAAAATCTGAGTAATGATTAAATTTCTTAAAGGATGTGTTTTGTTTGAAATATGACAGATAAATAGAAACGGAAAGAGTAGATTGAAGTTTGAGGCTTTAAACTAATTACACATGCGCCTTTAGTTGATTGTATTTAATTTTCTTAAATTATCAAAAATATAGGTATTTTAAAAAAAATAATATTGAAAATGAAAAAAAACTAAATAAGATAAAAAAAATTTAGGTATGTTTTAAGAAAATAATACTAGGATTAAAACAAAATTTTAAAAAATTCGTTACTTTTTCTTATATTTAAAAAAAAAATATCATACTTCAAACTTCAAAGTTTTATACTAGTATAAAGCTACTCCCTCAATTTTCATATCCCACTGATACAAACACACTTTTCTCCCCACCTTTATTCTATGGCAAATCACAAAACACCATTCAAACATGATGTGGAAAGTGTTGCATTCATCAAACCACCTAAGCCCACCCCTTCCTCTATTCTTTCTTTGTCTCATATTGACAATAGGCCAGACTGTGATGGCCTAGCCCAAATCATTTATGCATATCAACCCCCACCAAATCATGAATATTCCATTGATAGCCAATTACTAGATCCTGTTTTCATGATCAAAGAAGCACTCTCAAAAGCTTTGCTTTATTATTATCCTCTTGCTGGCAGGTTAGTCAAACATGCAGATGGAAATTATAGAATCCATTTTGATGGAGATTGTGGAGTTCCATTCTTGGAGGCAGTTGCTAACTGTAACCTTTCTTCTCTTCATTACTTCAATGGTAATGAAACTGAAACTGCCAAACACTTTGCCTTTAATCTTCCTCCACAAGATCAAAATGGCCACCAATATCCCTTGGTGTTCAAAGTGACCAAGTTTCTTTGTGGTGGTTTCACAATTGCGATTGGCACGTCACACGTTGTTGTTGATGGGTTTGGTGCATCACAATTCTCTAGAGCCATGGCTGAACTTGCAAGTGGAAAAAGTGAGCCTTCTGTGAAGCCTGTGTGGGAAAGAGAGAGACTAATGGGATCAATAACTAAACAACCATTTCAATGTCCCATTGATGTGTCCACATTAGCAGTTTCCCCGTTTCTACCAACCACAACACTCATGCATGGATGCTTTAAGTTGGATTGCCAAAGCATAACAAGACTCAAATTGAATTTGATGAAGGAAAGTGTCCATGAAACTATGGAGAAAAGCTTCACAACTTTTGAGGCCCTTGGTGCCTATGTTTGGAGGTCAAGAGCTAAAGCCTTGAAACTAAGCTATGAAGGTAGTGCTACTCTAATGACAATTGTGGGAATTAGAGGGCACTTTGATCCTCCTTTGCCAGATGGGTACTATGGAAACGCTTTTGTTGATCCATATACCATTTTAAGAGTGAAGGATCTTATTGAAAGACCACTTTCAGAGATTGCGAAGCTTATCAGAGAAAGCAATAAGTATGCTTCCACAAGAGATTATGTAACAAAGTCTATCAACACTATCTATCCGAGCCTAGAAGAAGTTAACATTTATGGGGATGCGATCACAGTTTTGACTGACTGGAGACACTTGGGTTTCATGGAAAAAATGGATTTTGGAGGGAATAAATTAGTGAATGCAGTACCCGATCCGTGTGGAATGTTTGGGTCAGAGTCTGTGTGTGTTTTCTCTACTCCTAGTCCATTGGATCCTTCAATGAAAGGAGGAGTTCAGATTTTCGTATCCCTACCCAGTGGTGCCATGGTTAAGTTCGAACAGGAGATGGAAGCTCTCAGGCAAAAATCAAGTTGAGTTTCCGCATGTAATGATGTAATACTACTATAAATAAAGGTGTTTGGTTCACCAAAAATAAAAAAATAAATAAATAAAGGTGTTTGAATTAACAACAAGGCCAGTATTTGGTTTGTTCTATTGTTTTCGTGGCTGCTGATTTTTCATGATGTCTTGCTGTTGTTTTCCTGCTGCTGGTTGCTGCTGTCTTGATGTCATGAAAAGGTGTTCTGGTGTTGTAAAATTTTGTTTATTGTTGTTTTGTTGTTTCTACTACTGTCACTCTGCTGCTGGTTCTGCTGTTTTTTTATTTCCTGTTTTTGCTGTCATAAAGAGGAGGTTCTTGCTATTTTGTTGCTGTTTTGCTGTCAAAAAGTGGAGCAGCTGATATTGTTATCTGATATTAGCATTTCATATTAGCATAAGATGTTCTTATATACTTTGTTGTTGTGTTGAAGTTTTGCAACTTTTGGCTCTTTATTTTTGTATTGCTTTTCCAGAAGTATATCTTTTACTTTTGGCTTTTGGAATAAAATTTTTCTTCTAAAAAAAATGTTTAAGTAACTGGTTCATAAGATGGATAATGTATTATGCTCATTTATTTTTTAATAGATGTTTAATAAATTAAATGCATGTGGAACGATATTTCGGTTTGAAATTTAGTTTTTTAAGCAGTGTTTTGCTATTTAAGTAAATTGACAATTTTGGACTCTCTAAATTTCATTTCTCTTTATATTTTTGGATTTGTTAGTAGTGAATATGTCACGAGTTTGACTTCAAAGAAATATATATAGATGAGTTGTTTATTTAAAAAATGTAGATGAGTTAAATATTTGATAGCGAAATTTCTGGCAATTAAGTTGCATGACATATATATGCATTGTTGTTGAAGTCTCTCTAGTAGCAAAATTATTAAAATGTGCATGAACATATAAAGTGACCAAGCTAAGTTAAGATATCTTTCCTTGATTAACAACTATATTAAGCTCTCAAACTCTCAGCTTACTTTAAACAAGTAAGGCCAGATACATTAAGCTTATAACTCACCTTTAGATGAATGAGTCTTATCCCTTAATATATAGTTCCACTCCATTCAACAACTACTACTACTTAAGTTTAACAAAGAAATTTATCCCTCCAGTTTGAAATTTAAGCAACAAAAAACACATTTTATTTGATTTAAAATATAAGCAAAAGTAACTAATATTCTTAAATTTTGTTTCATTCCCAATGTCACTTTCTTAAAATATACCTAGAAAATTGTTATCTCTTTTAATTTTTGTGTATTCCCAACACTGCTTTCTAAAAATAACTCTATTTTTTTTAATAAATTTGAGACAATTAAATATAATCAACTAACATTCTTAACAAGAGTAAAAGTAGTTGATTTTGCTTATATTATTGTAAGCCTGAGGGTCAAGACTCAAGGGTGTATGTTTTATGAATTATTGATCAAAAATCTGAATCTGATAAGTAGTATTTGAGAAGCTGCTGGTATCCTGGCAAGGGCTCATCCTTCAAGAAACCCATAGCATCTGCATAGTGAAGATAGTTAAGAATACCATTTTTGTATTGGGTCAGAACTATGCTGAACACGGTTTGGCAAAGATGATCTTGATGGTCATTTTCAACCTCAATGTATGTAGTATATATGTTCCTGTGTGGTCAATTTCTCCTTCAGTGTAGAATACTAGTACATACCTTCCTACTTGTCCTGTCTATGCACTGAATCCCAATCCTTGCACCTGATTAATTATTAATATTAAAGAGGTTTAAAATAATTTGGATTTAATTAATTTTGATGTGTGTGCATATATATGTTGTTTATACTAAGCAACAATTACATATAAATTTTAAATGTTCAAATAAATTCGTATGTTAATAGACGAGGAAAAGATTCGAGTGTATTATGTCACAAGGTCGTTAATTAAAAATGAATTATTAGATTGTTCGTGGTTAATAATTCTTTGGGAAATTTGGAAAACTAGAAACAGAGCAATATTTTTAGCAGGAAAGAATTTGCTTCCATACTTTGTTGGAGACCATTAGATTTCATTTTTGGTCTATTTTTAGAATCAACCACGCAGGTTCAAGGGGATTGCTTTGTACACACGTGAACTTTAACAGTGTCTTATGTCAATTCCGGAATATCTTATGTCAATTGGGTGCTGAACCTCTGGGATTGCTTTGTATACACGTAGACTTTAATATTGTCTTACTTTTCATTGGGAAGGGGCACTGAAATCAGAGTTAGTAGGTTGTATATGTGCTTGAACTTGTGGTGAACTTTCTGGTTCACTTCTTTTTACTCCTCCGGTCTTACATTTTGAGATTTTTATTTTGGTCCTATTTATAAGACCTTTTTTCAATTTTCAATAGCATTTAATTACTTCTTTCCACAAACACCCCTATAAAGTCAACACTTTTTAGAGTTCCAATAATAATTATAGGGGTAGTTTTGAAAAAGTGTATTAAATTCTCACATTTCTAATGCCACTAACAAATTTATCCACTTTACTTGGTGGGAGTGAAAAACTCCAAAAGGTCTTATAAATAGGACCGGAGGGAGTAATATATATTGTTTTGTCTGCCTTTAAAAAAAAAAATATTAGATGATTCGTGAGTCGTGACTAACAATCCAATCCCTACAATATTGTTATGTGTATACCAAATCTTGACATCAAATATTGACATCTTTTTTTTGGATGAACAAAATTTTTAATAAAAATAGAGGATAAGGAGTCCATTTACGGTAAATCCAAAAGGATCAAATATTGACATCTTCCCTTCATGAAAAGACTAAAGAAAGTAACAAAATTAGACATTTGAGCTTTCCTCATTTTATTTTTTTCTTAAAAGAAATTTATCATATTAGGTGTTAATTCTAAATATATTAGCGTGTCTACAGTATTTGTCAATCCGCATCTTTATTATCGAGTTTTTGTCTCAAAATAGTTGTTTGTTGATAAACTTAAGACATGCTACCAATTAAGAGAAACAAAATGATATATTTTTTTTAAGGAATTGGATATGCTATCTCAGTTGTAAATTTATCGTGATTTTATTTTTTATTTGTTTTGTAAAACTGCCGTGGTTGGCAGTTAACAAAAACCAATTCTTTTAAAACCACCATTGCCAACTTGCTATCATGTCAAAGTTTGAGGGGATAAATTATCTCCTAACGTGAGGAGGAATTTTATTGAACATATATATAATTCTATTCTAATCTCATTATTTATTACTCATTTTTATTTTTATGCTTGGATTATAGTATGACATGTAACATCATAATCCTAGTCAGACGCAGGAGGTTGCTCATGTGGCGCAGCGTGATGTAACATGGGCGAAGACGACCTCTCTCTTCAATTATTTTTTTTATTATTTAACTAAAAATATAAAAATATTAAGTATTTTAATTTTTTAATTTTTTTTTTAAAAAAAATTCGCCCACGGGGCACCAGGTGCTTAACCTCCTGCATCTGATTAGGATTCCGATGTTACATGTAAGCAAAATTGGCCAGAATTTATAGTAGGACTATATGACAAACCCATAAGTAACTTCGGAGAGTGAAACATTGAAAAAAAATATAAAATATTTAGCAAAAGTACACCAAACTTCATAGACTTGTTATATAATTAAGCCAATTTAAAATTACTTCTTATTAGTGTGTACATTGAACATAAGTGGTGGCATTGGTTTCAAATCCAGCACGGCATGTATCACAGTAAACACAACCTTTGACATGGTACTTTGCTGTAGTAGGTAACAGGGATAGTGAAGGGAAGATACAGAGAGGGCCACCAACAAAACAAACTTAATTAGTGCCATAGCAATGACTATGTTAATTGGAAGTTGAAATCGACAAAAGGACATGAATGTCGGATGCATAAGTGACGTTGATGGAAGTGTACTTAAACATTTTGTTTAAAAGTGACTTCGAAGGAGGTGAACGTGTGTTCCGACAAGGGGTCGAGTTTAACAAAGCAAGGAGGTGTCGATAACATAAGTGATGTCGAAAGAGGTGTACTTAAGTCCTGCGACTTAAAAGTGATTTCGAAGGACGTGTACGTGTGTCGACAAAAAGAGGAAGGCAGAAGGAGAGGCTTGTGTCGAAGGGGTAGTGGCGTGAGAAAAGAGGAAGTCAGAACAGTCATGTCAACATTGAGAACGGAAGAATAATTACATCAGCATTTCATGCTTTCTATGACTATAAATACTCCACTTCAAAGATCTTCAAAGCCATGAGAGCATGAGAAAAGCAATGGCCCAGTTCCATGAATTTTGGAAAGATAAAGTTTTCAAAACCTAGATGGTCTGAGATCGTGAAGGACCAAACATGTGGGATTAAGGGATTCGGGAGTTGAAGACAAAATGGGAAAATCCTTACTCCGAATACCCTCCTTGTCCTCATGAATGGTGAAAGATCGAACATAGGGGATTACATAGGGATCACCTCTTGTGTTTCAAGCTGGTGTAAAAAGTCTAAATTGGAGGACACACTTAGTTTGATAGATAAGCCTCGGTGGAACCTAGTAATTCTCTATGGCCCAAAGTTTGTACCTTCTGAAGGTCGGATTTTGGGTGTCTTTCCATTTAATGAGGGAAAGGAAAAGCCCTCTAATGGGGTTCTACCAAGAGAGATCGGCGACAGGTCCTTTGGTTAGTCGGTGGTAAAACACCGTCAGAATCAGAGAGATATCGATTGAACCAATTAGAGGCCGACAATAGGTCGAGGGTCTATATCGACAAACGACCTGTTGTCAAAAGGAGCTTGATGTCGGCGAGCATCCCAGAACCAAGAGGCAGGGGCGCGACAAATCGAAAGCTTTAGACAACAAAGAGACTTAAACAGGAGTCTAAGTTGCTTTATTTCAGTCAAAGAAAGATGTTTGCCAAAGGGTTTTCAGCAAAGATGTCGTTAGAAGGTTCGACAAAGCATCCTAAAGCCCAAAACCACGACGTGGGAAGTTACATCGTGGGGGATAACGTAGTGGGTAGTTATTTAGAACGTGGCTGCTGTGGTTGTACAGAATGTGCCGAATAAAGTAGGCTTAGTTCATGGATTCCTTAGGCTATAAATAGGAAGTCCTTTGTTTGTAATCGGGGTTGGCTCAGGTTGGCACATTGGCAATCATCCTACACATCTCACCAGAGCATATTGACGGAGAACGCCTTTGTAAAAACCGCAACCCTTTTTATCTTTCAATGCAAACTTTTACATTCCAATTTACAATTCAATGCAAACCCTTTACATTCCGGCACTTTACTTTGCTGCACTTTATCTTACCACAACTTTAAATTCTGGCGATTAAATTCCTGCAACTTTAATCGCTTTCTTTTACGTTTCTCGCGTCGGTTTACTTTCCTGCTAACTTTTAACGCTTTCACGCACTTTATTTTTCCAATCCGAAACCAAAAAACACCAAAAACACGGTCAAGTTCCTTTACAAGATTACCACATAACCTATCGTTACTCACACCCCATACACTTCGTCAGTTCGGCAGGCGTCGAACGACAACCCCACAAACAGACTAATTGAAAACAAATGAGTAAATCATTGTGGCATGAGAGACTTCAGTTTCGTATACTGCGAGGATTTGAGCTTTGCTGCTCTCCAACATATTTAATGTTCGCGTCTAATGTGCTATATAAAAAGTGAATCAGGTCTCATCAAAGTCTCTAATATAATTTGAGTAGGTGCCATTAATTCCTCGTGCACCTTCACTGTGGCTTCCGATCATATATATATATATAGGCTTATTTATGATTTTGGTCCCTAAAAGTTCAGTGTGTTTTGATTTTAGTCCCTATGAGTTATTTTGACCGGAACTAGTCCTTAATTTTTCAAACATTTTGGTTTTGGTCCTATTCGTTAGAAAAATTCAATTATTTGTTGACATGGTTAACAAAAACCCACACCAACAACTACGTACAGTTACGTGGTGTGAGATAGCGCCAAATAAGTATTGTGACTTGGATGATTCAGGTCCATAAACGCAAAATTATCCGTAAGGGACCATTTTGTGTCCATAGATCAATATCATCCACGTCATATCACTTATTTGGCATCACCTCACGCTACGTACTACGTGACTGCTGATATGGAGCCACGTCAACAAATAACAGCTTTTTCATAATGGAGTGGATCAAAACCAAAATGTTTGAAAAATCAAGGACCAGTCCAGGTTAAAATAACTTATAGGGACTAAAATCAAAACACATTGAACTTTTAAGGACCAAAAACATAAATAAGCCATATATATATATACACACATACTAGTTTTAAGCCCATGCAATGCATAAGTTGTTTATTTGTTTATTATTAGTTAAATTAGTTAATTATATTTGGAGATTTCACCAAAAAATAATTACATTTATATTACTATATTTTAGTATTTTAGTAGTTCAAATAAGTGGTAATTATTGTGAGTTTTAGAATTGAATCAGTACCCACGTAACAATTTATTGATAAACATAAAATATGTTATTAAAAACCTAATGATCAAATTTGGGAAAATCTAATAACAATATAATAATGTAAGGTTCTTTTTATTGTTTTGATACTTGTTTGAAAATAGATCATAACAGAGGAAGAGTACAACCTACATAGAAAAGAAAATATATACATCTTTGTTAGTGTGCAGTGGGAGAGACTACTTCCTTCTTTTCTTTGTTAGATCTTCCATTCTCGGTAATCCTTTTTTATTTTTCATTCTCTGTTAGGATCATCCATCCTCGGTAATCCTTTTTTTTTCATTCCCTCACTTTGCTATGATCCGCAGTTTTTGTCTTAAGAATTATGCATTTCAAATTTCAAATAAAAAAAAATTGCAGAGACAGTTACAATCACATAGAGTAGTGCCACGTAGATAGCTCTGTTGAACAGGAAATTCTAACTTTTGCTCTCAAGCCTCTATTTCGAAAAGATTGAATGTGGTGGCTTTTTTAGAACAAATTTTTATAATAAAAAGAAGAATATATATGATTGAGATTTGTTTTCGAGATTTAAGTTTGAAGCATTAAACTTAAGAATTTCCCCTCGGTATCCTCTAGAAAAAAAGGTTGTTATTGTTATAAACAATTCATATCTATCTAATTAGTGGATGACTATCTATTGGATTGTGTTTATATTTAGTTGAAACCATTTCATAATAGAGTTTCCTATCTGATCTCCCTATAAATAGGACTCAACTATGATGTAAAATGTACACTGAATATATCACAATATATTGTTTCCTCTCTTCTTCCTTATTTTCATACGTTTCATAACACGTTATCAGCACGAAGCTCTAACCAAAAGGTGTGTTGAAGCTTATACATCAAAGAGTATTGAAGCAAGGTAAATTTTAATATTATTAATGTTTTATTTATTTATTCATTTTTTTCTTTTGATATATTATATATTGATCCCAAAGTATCAATATTATATGGACATGAACATTTTATAAGAGATACAAGTTCTTGAGAATTATAGCATTTATCATGTCCATCATAAAAAAGAAAGAAAGAAAGAAAGAAAGAAAGATGCAAATCTAAACAGATTTGAAAAGATGCAAACATAAGCAGTGTTGATTGATTTGATTGATTTGAAAAGGAGAACTTATCGATGCAAATAAGACAGAAGCGATTTATAGCTCTGCAGTAACCGTGATATATATATATATATATATATATATATATATATATATATATTATGTTTGCATTTCATGCCAAGCACGGTAGCAATAATCACTGCAATAATGGCAAGTTATGGGTTCAAGACTGATCAATCATTGAATCTATTTTATATATTTTCTAAAGAATGATCGAAAAATAAAATAGCAAAAATTTTCTAAGATTGGAATTTATAGAACCCGATGTGGGACTTGGTTTGTTCCACCAGTCCAAGGAGTTACAATCTATTTAATACTATGCCAATGGATGGCAAGGTTCTCAGTGCCCAAATCCTACTATTAATGGTGACAACTTCTTAAAGCGACTTGTATTTATTCTTCATCTCCAATTTGTAATGTCTAACTCTTGCTTCAAATGTGTGCAAATTCCACAAAATGAAGAATACACATCGAACCAAGATGTGCATAATCATGTCTAGTGCTAAGGATTTCAAGTATTGCTAGAGAGTTTAAAGAGTAAATACATCATTGGAATTTGAACACACGATGACACTTATCATTGTGCGACTCCAACCATTTGGGCTGATTATCTTATTGAATTAATAAAAATTTTATTAAAAAAAATTATTGTTTTTACCGAGTATTGTACTCGGGATCCCACGGGTCATTCCAATCGCACCAGGTTGTTGTGTCTTTATTGATGAAATCAATATTTGATATCATTTATTAAATTGGATAATTTCACTATTATATCGACAAATTCTAATTTTAATGCAAATATTTCTTTGGTTGTGGTAATCATTATTTGATGTATCAATGATACTGCTCATGTGTCATAAATTATTAGTTTTAAATGTTAGCACATTTATTTTTATGATGCAAAGACAGTCAAATAAGTATGATTTTACTTTGAGAAAAAATAATTTTCTTTATTTTGCCTTATATATTTAATTGCGTTTCTTGTCAATTATTATTGAACGTTATGTTGAAACATGAAAATATTAATGTTTTTCATGAAGTAAATTAATATGATTTATATATTTTATCATTAACAATTTGACATTAAAGTAGAGCTTTATTTGATATAATTATTGTTATTGTTCCCTAATGATCTCCCTATGAGTTGTTTTGAAAGTTATATAAGGAAAATTATGCTTCATCAAGTTGACTCATATCTTATGTCGGCTTCTATTTCTTGGCTCTACACATATGTTGAGTAGTACTTTTTCGAGGTTAGTTATAAAATTTTTAAGCTATTGTCATATTAAGAATATGAATAAGTGGAGAAATTTATCCTAAATGAGTACATGTGCCTTGTCGTTTTGTTTTTCAATATGAAATTTTAAGAATGCGACAATCTCACAACATGAAATTTATGTGCTTCTTTATTAACATGTTTTAAAACTATTAGTGATGAAAAATTCTAATATTTTTTTATTGAAAATGATTACTGTTATTATGATAAAGAGAAAAAATTTGCCAATATAATTATGGATATACTTGCGCATTTGTTTATACTATTGAGTGGCGCCAATACTTGTTTGAATATGATATTATTGAATGGTATTAATCACATATGTTTTTTTGGAGATATTTGATGCTTGTTAGTTTTAGCAAGTAAAATTATGCAAGATCTCGTATGATCTTGTTTTGAATTCTATTTTCAATATAAATATTTTTTTGATATTTCCAAAAATTAAGTCTCCGCTTAATTAGATTGGATTGTACGAACCACATAAATAATTGATCACATGTATACATAATATATTTTTATAACAAAAGTTTATGGATATAAAATATTAAAATAGCATATCCTATTTTTTTTATTGAGGTTAACAATGTGTTATAATGTAGTGGATCATGAATAAATATGCCAAGTTTCAAATGTATATGTAAAATTTTATTTTCAAAATAGCTTAGTATATTTTATCAAAATTTATTGTTCCAATATTTATTTTAGTGAACTTGTGGACAATGAGTTTTAGTACATTATCTTTTAATCTTTTATACAGGTATGTGTATATAATAGGCTTAATTAACGAAATAAAAATCAAAACATAGTTTACGATGTAACCTTTTCATACTTGTTTTACATTAATTTGCAATATTAACTTTAATAGAGTATTTTTTTTATGGCGGAAATAGTTTATTAGAAATGTTTTACAAAATGTTTCTTCCATACTCTACTAGTTATACAAAAATTTTCTTCTATTTAGTATTGCTAGAAACCGTTGGTAACACTATATTCGTGTACGATAATAATTTGGAGATCTAAAAGATTTGTTATCTAGAGGTATTGGAAAATTTTTCAGTTTACACGTATATAGTTGAAATACCTCATATCGTAAAACCAAAAGTTTATAAACTAGAAGTTTATAAATTATAATATTTTTTTTGTTTGGCTTGACTGGTTAGACCATCCCAGATCAACTATATGATGCGAAAAAAAAATTAAAACTTATGTTGACATTCAATGAAGAAATCGAAGTTTCTTCAATCTGATTATCTCAATATGCTAATAATTGTTCCAAAGAAAGTTTGTTCAGCCATCACCATAAAAATTGGATTGAATCTGAAATGAATACAATGTGATATTTATGTGTCATTACTTTCATCATGTGAATCATTTAGGTATTTTATATTTTTAATTGATGCATCAACTGAATGGTCACATGATTGTTCATTGGCAATTCACAACCAGAAGTTTGCGAGATTACTTGTGCAATTGAATCAACCAAAATCGAGTTATTAACTATTGTATGTCTATTGCCATTACTAATTGGGAACATGTATGACACTGATTCGCATCAAGCCATTAAAACTATCATGAGTTTCCCCTTTTACAAATGGTTTTTGGTCAGAAACCTAATATTTCCCATCTAAGAACTTTTGGATGTGCGGTATATTTTCCATCACAACGCACTAAGATGGGACCTCAAAGAAGGTTGGAAATATATGTTGGATATGAATCCTCATCCATGATAAAATAACTCAAACCAACAATAAAAAAGTCATTCATGGATTGATTTTCGATCATCGCTTTGATGAATTTCTTTCCCAACATTAGGGGGAGAAAATAAGCAGTTGGAAAAAGAAATAATTTCGAAAGATTTATCATTATATTATCTTGATCCTTGAACAAAACGATTTGAACTTAAGTTCAAAAGATAATTCATTTACAAAATTTAGATAACCAATTGCCAGACGCATTTTAGCTGCTAATGCTCCAATGAAATTGATTTCCCTCTTGGACAAATTAAAATTGCAAATGAGTATGAGGCACGCTTGAAGCGTGATAGATCCATCGGTTCCAAAATAAAGAAAAAATATACAAAAATCCTCGAAAAAGAAAAGGAGCAAAGAAATAAGATGGTCAATTTGAGGATGTAGAGACTCCTGAAGAGTCCTTAGACATAATTAATAGTTCAGTTCAAGAAGAAACTCAAGTACCTGAAAAGTGTGAAAACAAAGAGATCTCAATAAATTATGTCATGACTGAAATACAATGGAACTGAAATGAAGTCAACGTTGACGATGCTTTTACATATGATATAGCGCTTAAATGATATAAGATGAGGATCATGCATCAAACTCTATTAAGGAATATAGACAAAGAAATGATTAGCCAAAATGGAAAGACACAATTGAGTCATAATTGAATTCGCTTGAAAAGCCACAGGTATTTGGACCTGTAGTCCGTACACCTAAAGGTGTAAAGTCAAATGGATACAAATGTGTTTTTGTACATAAGCGAAATAAGAAATTATGAGATATAAAGTAAGATTGATAGCCCAAAGAATTTCACAAAGACCTGACATTGATTATGAGGAATAATACTTCCCTGTGGTGGATGCAAGTATTTTTCGATACTTGATTAGTCTGACAATATAAAAAGGATTCAAATTGTGTCAAATGATTTTATAGCAGATTTTTATGCTAACTTGATTAATAACATATATATGAATACCCCTTAAGGACTCAATATGCTCGAAGCATATGCTTGAACTATTTAATATGGTTGAACCATATCCATGGATAATTAAAATGTTTGAAGTATAAAGTGTAATATGTCGACACATGCACTTTAATTAGTTAAATTGCAAAATGCAATAATTTTGAACTTATAGTTCAAACTCCAAGAGATTTTTAATAGACTCGAAGTATATATAATTCTAGCAAACATAAAATGAATTATATGTTTGCAGCCATTATCATGGTTCATTCGAGAATGATATCATTATATCAATATGAGAAATTTCAGAAGAATTAAGGATATTGATATATACATGTATATATCTATTTAGATTTAGCTAATAATTTATGTTTTTTCGTTATATATTGTTTGACTTATATATATGATGTCATGTCATGCAATCATGAATATGTTTATTGCAATTGTTTGAGAATACTTATATGATTATGGTTCATGTTATGTGTGTATTTTAATATTTATGTAGTAAATTAAATTTGTGCCTATCAAGTTGGGGAAAACAACTTCTAAAGTGAGTTGCTTTGATAAATAACAACTAATTTATATGATAATCTCTATTAGATTGTTAAATGTCATACGTGACTTAATTCATTCACCGGAAGATGTTGGAATGAAGCTAAACACACATTTTAATATGATAAATTGAATATTATTAGAATTCCTGAAGAGCTTCCAAATGTTGTATATTGCTTAAAGAAAGAATTTGAAATGAAAGATTTGGAAAGAACAAAATTTTGTTTTGAATTACAAATGGAATATTTAATGAAATTTTGGTACATCATGAAACCTATGCTGCGAAGGTAATAGTGTAATATCTCAGAGATAATTGTTCGCATAGGGGGAGATATCAATACGCACTGCACTCTTTTTCCCTTAGTCATGGTTTTTTCCCAATGGGTTTTCCTGGCAAGGTTTTTAATGAGGCAACATCCAATTGTGTAAGAAGAATTATGTACTCTTTTTCCTTCGCTAATTTTTCTTATAGGGTTTTTCTTACGAATTTTTTAAAGAGGCAAATTCTCTTAATAGTCATCCAAGGAGGAGTGTTATAAACAATTCATATCTATCTAATTAGTGGATGACTATCTATTGGATTGTGTTTATATTTAGTTGAAACCATTTCATAATAGAGTTTCCTATCTGATCTCCCTATAAATAGGACTCAACTATGATGTAAAATGTACACTGAATATATCACAATATATTGTTTCCTCTCTTCTTCCTTATTTTCATACGTTTCATAACAGTTATACTTTTTATATGTAACCCAGTAAAAAAAGCACATCTTTTTTTTTTGTTAATAGCACCACTTGTTATTATATGTGGCATTAGTTAGCTAGGCATATATATAAACTAGGAGTTATCCCGAGCAACACACGGGTTTGTACACATTTTTTTATTTCTCTAATTGGTACTTGGTTTTTTTTAATATTTAATTAGTAATGATTGTATATTAAATTTGTCGTATCAATTTAGTTTTATTTTATTAGAGTAGTAGTTATAATAATAGAATAAATATAAAAAAAATTAAACAAACTTGTCCCAATATCAATTCTAATTGAAAAAAAACACTATTCAGAATAAAAAAAATTCAAATCCAATTCAAAGAACATTATTCAAAATTCTTAAAAGGCTTATTTATGTTTTAGTCCCTGAAAGTTGGGAGTGTTTCGATTTTGGTCCTTGGAAGTTTTTTTGACCTTGACTCATCTTTAATTGTTTCGAAAATTTGGTTTTAGTCCCTGCCATTAGAAAAAAAATTCGTTAACTGTTGACGTGGTTAATGGAACGCCACATTGACAAACACGTGTGCAAGTACCGCGTGCCACCAATACGATAACGTAGATGATCCGAGCCCGTCGGAGCAAAAGGGCCAAAGCCTAACCCGGCCAAATGTATTTGTGAACACATGAGAATTGGGTTTTGGCCCTTTTGCTCCTACGGGTCCAGATCATCCACGTCATCATACCGATAGTATGCAATACTTGCACACGTATATGTTGATGTGACATTCCGTTAATCACATCAACAGTTAACATATTTTTCCTAACGGCATGGGCTGAAACCAAATTTTCAAAATAATTAAGGATTAGTCAAGGTCAAAAAAACTTATAGGAACTAAAATCAAAGCACCTCCAACTTTTAGGGACTAAAGACATAAATAACCCTTCTTAAAAAATAACATCAATAAAATTATTCAACCATGCACAAAAAATAAAATTGAATGTAAGAGTATGTAAGACTATATATTAGCTCTTTTCCACATTCAATTCTCACATGTTACCATTGTGTCTTGATATTTTTTTGTTAAGCCGTTGTCATTGTCAATTGTAAAGGAGAAAATTTACTGTATAAAAAAATAATCAAATGTCGAGTAATGTTTAGTATTCCTTTTTTGATGTAAATGACAATATACTCATGAGTGTTTAAAAGAAATTAATTGTGTTGTTTTAATTCTTTAATAAGAAAATAATATATACAGTGATAGTGTAAAGATTTTGTACACTCTCAATATATTATCCACCGTTGATTGATTAACTTTAGTTGACTTATAAAAAAAACTAATGCATATTGATGGTGGATGATGCACCGACAGTGTAAAAAATTTTACATTGTCAATATAGAAATATTAAACTCTTCTTTAATTTGTATGGAGTGAGATATTGTTGAGGAGATAATGAAATTATATATTTCCGAAACATGAAAGCCAAACCACCACCACTTCATGCGTGGACAATCAGAGATTTTGTAGGGTCTGCCGACCAGATATGGATTTAAGCCTCGTCAATAGAGTCCTCTAAGGGCACTTCCCTCGGATCGCTTAACATGGACGTCCCTCGCTTGGACTCATGGACTCCGAGCATCCCCAAAGGACCAGGCTCGGACTTGATGGAACCGAGCCTCATCATCGGTCCTCAATCCATCAGGCTTGAGACTATAGGTCGAGACATACCGTCGGCTAGCGGATAAGCTCAAACCCACCGAGGCTTCTTATCCCTTCCGCAAATCTCTCCTATATTCTCGCAACAGCCTAGATATGAGATCTGCAGCTGATCCTATCCCGATTCTAAGAGCATAATCCTCCGATATTATCTCACAGAATCCTGGTTCAGCTCAACCCTGATACAGGGCCCAGACGGCCCAAATCAGCCTCCTCCAAACCCTATAAATAGCTCACTACAGCTAGGGTTTCAGGTACATACTCTCATCCCTAAGTTGACACTCTGCACACACTTGTTGACTGGGGAGACCCTGCTTTTCCCAACTGGAACTGCAGAAACACCATAAAGTCACATATTAATACTTGATCCTCTCTTGGGCTCCTGGTTCCATAATCTTGAGCACTTAGAGGGTTAAGGACATAGTGTTCAAGGACACTACATTGGCGCCGTCTATGGGGATCTGAATAACCAGTATTCCCACCCACTGATCTCATGGCAAACGACAATAACAACGATGGTAATCAAGAAGATCTCCGCCGTCGCCTCCGGGGAAGGCCTCCCAAGACCGGGAGAAACGTGAGGGACAAAATTGCTCCGGGAGCACCAACTGGAGGTAATCCGGCTGACGTTCAGACAGGTCCGCCAGTTCCAACTGCGGATCAGCCACAAGCCACGGTTCCTCCAACTGGTCAAGTTCTTGGTGAGGGCGGCGGAGGGCAGTCTAACCCCCATACCGTCCCTGATGGCCACGTGTCAGAAGGGCGTGACACAGCTGATTCTGGACGTCAGTCTCGTCGGGCTGCTGCTGGCTCACGAACTGATGAGGATCAGCGAGTTGAACGGGCTGATCGGCGTGATCATTCCAGGGCCGACAGGACCAACAGGGAGATACCTCATTTGACTAGAGGTCGTTTCGGAACTCTTCAAGGTGGTCAACGTTCTGAAACGGAAGGCATATCTTACATGACTACTTCTTCGGCACGAAGGAGAGAGGAGTCGATTATGGAGATTTTGAGGACTCAGACTTCTTTAATTGAGAAGAAGAACCAAGCCATTGCTGCTCTTCAGCAGCAGAGCATGGAAAGGATTGCCGAGGAAGGCCCTCACGCGGCCTATGGTAATCCGAGCAATCTTCCCCCACCTCCACCCCTCAACCCAAGCTTAACCCTAGAGCGTATCACTAGAGAACCCCATCTTGGACACCCTTTCACACCTGAGATTATGGCTTTCCAAACCCCGCAAACTTATGTGGGTCATCAAAATATTCCTCGGTACAATGGAACAACTGACCCGATGGACCACATAGCTGCTTACGAGTCCTCTATGATGTTTTATGGAGGAGGGGATTTTATGAAGTGCCGAGCTTTTTCAATGACTCTGGGCTCGGCGCCTCTGAGATGGTTCAATTCTCTACCCGCCAATTCGATCCGATCGTGGGTCGAGCTTAGACAAGCTTTCATAAACAGGTACACGGCAAGTATGTCACAACCCAAATCAGATCACTCACTAGCTGGAGTTGCACAGAGACCCGACGAGTCTCTACGCGACTACCTAGCCCGGTACCAGCAAAAGGCCAGTGGCATATCAGGTCTACAATCGGGAGTATCAGTTCTCTTACTCACTCAAGGATTGCAGGATGGAGATTTTAAGGATTGTTTGATTAGGGAACCACCTAAGAACATGGCCGAACTTAGGGAAAGATCCAGGAAATACGTTAATCTAGAGGAATTCCGCAGGATCAGTACTGCAGCAAGGGGTGGCGAAGGACGACATGAGCAACGTCCTCGTCAAAACGATGTTCATCAAAATGATCGTCTTCGAGAGAGGGGAAGGAAAGACAAAAGAGAGAGAGAGAGAGGGGAAAAACTGCCTCCAAAAGGCAAGTATGATGAATATACCCAGTTGACAGTCCCGAGGAGTCAAATACTTCGTGAGACTATGCATACAGAGATGCGTAACATCACTCGGCCACCAGCTTTAAGGAAGGCAGCCTTAAAGGATAGGACGAAGTATTGCGATCATCACGGTGGATGGGGGCATACCACCGACCAGTGTACTCAGTTGAAGGACTTAATCGAGGAGTTGGTAAGGGATGGTAAACTTCAACAATATATTGGCGAAGCATTGCGCAAACGCTCCAGGGGAAAGAGTCCATCACCACCCAAAACCGAGCAAAAAAGAACTAGAAGCCCTTCACCACCTGCAGGGGGGGCCACTACCCAACCATCCGAGAAGGAAAAGAATGGCTTTCTCATTGGTACCATTGCTGGAGGATTTGCAGGGGGAGGAGAAAAGAAATGTGATCGCAAGAAGTATGTGGGACAAGTTCTTTTGGTGGCCAGCCGACCAATCCAAAAACCCAGGAAGAAAAACATAGTCATCAGCTTTAGTGATGAGGACTTTGAGGACATATTACAAGACCATAATGACCCAATGGTAGTTACAGCCAGGCTCGGCAATTACGAAGTCAGAAGGATTCTTGTTGATCAGGGCAGTTCGGTAGATATCATGTTTCTGGATCTGTTTGAGAAATTGAAGTTGAGAAGATCTTATCTCACCCCATTCGAGGGAAGCTTGATTGGCTTCACGGGACATTCAATTGTTCCCCTAGGCCACATCCATCTCCCAGTGACTATGGGGGAACCACCTTCAGCTAGGACAGAAATGGTAAAATGGCTAGTTGTCCAGGCTCCCTCGGCATACAACGCCATCTTTGGCCGAACTGCACTCCAATCTTTTGGTGTTGTTGTATCGACGGTTCACTTGGCCATGAAATTCCCAGGGTTTGATGACAAGGTAGTAACAGTGCGGTCCGAACAGGAGTTGGCTCAGAAATGTTATAATATCAGCCTGGGCAAGTTGAAGCTTGACGATGAGAAGGTCATGCAAGAGCCACTTAACAAAGTAAGTGTCAACTTAGCAGATCTTGACGTAAGAGAAGAGGATGAAACTAGGCCGATCCCTCAAGGGGACTTCAAAAAGGTAATTTTAGGCCCCGATCCTTCTCGTTGCGTCAAGATGGGGGTTGGCCTTTCTGAGAAATTGGAAAGAGAATTGACTGAATTGCTGGTAGAAAACAAGGACTTGTTTGCCTGGACCTCGACAGATATGCCAGGAATCGATCCGAACTTCATCTGCCATAGATTGAGCTTGTATCCTGGAGCCAAGCCAGTTTGTCAGAAGAAAAGAAGAGTCAGAGTTGAGAAGGCATAGGCAACAGATGAGAAGGTAGCCGAGCTACTAGAAGCAGGATTTATCAGGGAGGTGGTGTACACTGATTGGTTGGCCAATCCCGTGTTAGTAAATAAGACCAATGGGAAATGGAGGATGTGTGTGGACTACACAGACTTGAACAAAGTTTGTCCTAAGGATCAATACCCACTTCCCTGCATCGATAAACTTGTGGATAGCTCGGCGGGTTATCAAAGGCTTTCATTTATGGATGCTTATTCGGGGTACAATTAGAACCCAATGTATCCTCCGGATCAAGTGAAGACTTCGTTTATCACAGAAAATGCTACATATTGTTACAATGTGATGCCATTTGGATTGAAAAACGCTGGGGCAACTTACCAGTGGATGATGAACAAGGTGTTCGGCCCCTTGATTGGGCCGAGAATGGAGGTATATATAGATGATATGATTGGGAAGAGCTTGAAAGAAGAAGATCACGCTAAGGATTTGAAGGTAATTTTGGGAAGGATCCGACAGTTCAACATGAGGTTAAACCCGGACAAATGCACGTTCGGAGTCCCAGCAGGGGCCTTCCTCGGATTCATGCTTACCGAGCGCGGAATTGAGGCAAATCCAGAAAAGTGCCGAGCCATTCTTGATATGAAGAGTCCGTCAGATGTCAAGGGTGTCCAACAATTAACAAGTCGGGTTGCAGCTCTTTCGAGGTTTCTGTCTCAGTCAGCTAGAAAGGCCTTCCCCTGGTACAAACTGCTGAGGAAAGAAAAGGAAGAGACATTTGAATGGGACAAGACATGCGAAAAGGCCTTTACTGACCTTAAGCAGTACTTGGCATCTCCCCCGATCTTGTCAAGTCCGGTAAATGGAGAAATTCTGTTCCTTTACTTATCAGTGGGCGATTCTGTAGTAAGCTCGGTTCTGGTCCGAGAGGAATCTGGCAAAGAATCCCCCATCTATTTCGTCAGCCGAGCTCTTCAGGGGCCGGAGTTGAGGTATCAGAAAGTGGAGAAACTTGCTTTTTGTCTGGTTGTTACAGCTAGACGATTACGTCAATACTTCCAGAGCCACCATATCACTGTCAGAATAGCCCAGCCGATCCGTCAAATACTTCAGAAACCTGATCTGGCAGGAAGAATGGTGACCTGGGCCATTGAGCTTTCCGAGTTTGAAATCACTTTCGAACCAAGGAAAGCAATGAAATCTCAGGCCTTAGCTGATTTTCTCACCGAGTTTACTGAGCCATTGACGAGCTCAAACTTGGATTGGAATATTTATGTTGATGGATCCAGTAACAAACTCGGGGCTGGTGCAGGAATAATCTTGGAGAATTCCGAGGGGGTCACCCTCGAATATTCTTTGAAGTTTGGATTCCCAACTTCGAACAATCAGGCGGAGTATGAAGCCGTATTGGCCGGGCTAAGAATGGCAAAAGAAGTAGGGGCCCGAGAAGTGAAAATTCTCAGCGATTCTCAGTTGGTAATTTTGCAAGTCAAAGGTGAGTACCAGGCTAAAGAACCAATCCTTCAAAAGTATTTGGAGAAGGTGAAGTTCCTATCCTCCGAGTTTGCTAAGGTCGAATTTTGCCACATCCCAAGGGAGAGTAACAGCCGAGCGGATATTCTCTCCAAGCTTGCTTCGACAAAGAGTCCTGAGAATAACAGAACGTTGATCCAAGAAATGGTGCATGGACCTAGCGTTGTCCTCTCTATTTCACTGGATCCGAGCTGGATTGCTCCGATAATGGGCTACTTGGAACAAGGGGTTCTTCCAAGTAATCCAACAGAGGCCAAAAAATTAGTCAGAAAAGCTTCACAGTTTGCCTTAGTTGATGGAGTCTTGTTTCGCCGAGGGGTCAGCGGTCCAATGCTTAGATGTCTAGACCCTACCGAAGCAAAACAGGTTTTGGAGGAAGTTCACGGGGGCATTGGAAGTCATCATATTGGGGGGAAGTCACTGGCTAGAAAGATTCTAAGGGCAGGATACTACTAGCCGACTCTTCAACAGGATGTGATCAACCATGTGAAGAGGTGCGACAAGTGTCAATTTCACAGTGATATGTATCAGAAACCGGCTGAGGAACTCCATTCACTTTCATCTCCCTATCCTTTCTATCAATGTGGAATTGATCTGATTGGACAGTTCCCCACCGCTCCAGGACAGCTAAGTGGGTGATAGTGGCCATTGACTATTTTACTAAGTGGGTGGAAGCCGAGCCTCTTGCAACCATCTCCTCGGCCAAGGTGCAGAAGTTCTTTGAAAGACAAGTTGTGGCTCAGTTTGGAGTGCCACAAGTGCTGGTGACCGACAACGGAACCCAATTTGCGGCAAAGGCGTTCCAAGACTTAGTCAATGCTCTGAGTATAAAACATTACTTTTCATCGGTCGAGCACCCTCAGACTAATGGCCAAGTAGAATCTGTAAACCGATCTATCATCCAAGGGATCAAGAAAAGACTCGAAGGCGCGAAAGGGAATTGGTTGGAAAACTTGCACGAAGTGCTTTGGTCGTATCGCACCACCATACAAACTTCAACAGGAGAGACACCATATCGGCTCACTTATGGTTGCGACGCAGTCATCCCCATTGAGAAGATCATCCCTTCATTCCGAGCTATGCAACAACCGAATCTCCTCAACAACACTTTATTGTGTGAGGATCTTGTCTTATCGGAAGAAGTCAGGGATTTAGCGGCCGAACGAGAAAAGCATGCTAAGATTATGCAAGAAAAGGGGTATAATCGCTCGGTCGTATCCAGAGAGTTCGAGGTAGGCGACCTTGTCTTGAGGAGAGCTGATATTGGTCTCAAAAATGCAAAGGACGGAAAACTGGCCCAAAGCTGGGAAGGACCATACCGAGTTGCCTCCAAGACTGGAACAGGAGCCTACAAGCTCGAAACCCTCTCGGGTGCCCTCATCAACAACACATGGAACGTGGCGAAACTTCGAGCTTATTACAGTTAGTCTTTCATTTCGTTTTCAATAGTTTTAGTTGCTTTATTACATTTTGCTTTTTGAATTCTTTTTTAATAATGGTGTAGGCTCGGTGAAACTCCGAGCCCATTGTAATTTGCTTCAAATGAAAAAAAGTTCTCGTTATTGAATTCATTGTATTCCGTGCTTTTCCTCGTAACCGATTAGCCACCGATTATGACGGGAACGATTATAAACAGCTCTAACAAGAGCTTATAACTCGTCAAGTACTTTTAATAAGATTCCCGATTAAATCATGATTTCTTCAAATCATTTTATATCGCGGATAGAGGAATCCACCTCGGCTAAAGTGCTGGAGTTCCGAGGTCTTAACACTTGAATTCTTAACAAAGAGCATAAAAAGAAGCATAACACGATTACGGATATTATAAAATATTCCAAACGAAACAACAATATAAGTTTAAACCCATTCACTGGGGCAAGTCAAAAAAAAAAACTACTCAATGTCAGACAGTACAATGCTATCAGGATCGAATTTTTCTTCTTCCTCTTCACCCTCGGCGCCGTCAGCCTCATCTTGCTCGGATTCTTCAGCAAAATGATCAGGAAGATCATTACTACTCATGTAAATGGGAGCTCCGTCCGCACCGATAATTTGACCGTTCTTGGTACCAAAGAGGGGGTCGGCGCCCTTTGTCACGAGGTTCGGATTCAGAATACGAAGCTGCTCGGCTGTATTGAGGAAAGAGTCTTCAACTGCGTGACTCCAGTTGTATAGATTCTCCTGGGCCGCTTTCTTATGCTTAAGAGCTTTCGCTCTCATTTTGTCCATTGAGGCTCGGAGCCCAATAGCCTCGTCCTTAGCGTATTCAAGTTGCTCCTGAGCCACAGCAGCAACCTGTTCGGCTTTCTGGGCCCTCTCTTCAGCCTTTTTCAAGATTTCCTCCGACCGCTTCATCCTTCCCTCGGCCTCTTGAAGAGTCTTTTCGGCTGTTTCCTTAGTAGCTTCAGCTTGAGCTTTGGCGCCTTCAGATTCCTGCATCCCCTTCTGCAGTCTTTCATTCTCGGCCGCTAGAGCTTGGAGCTTCTTCTCAAAGCTTTCCACTTGAAGCTGCAAGTAATCCTCCCGATCGTCCGTCTCCGCTCGTTTCTTCTTCTCCTCGGGAGCCACCCCAGCATAGACATCATCACCACGCTGTCCGAGGTAGTTGAGAATGCTTGCATCTCGGAGGAAGCTCCTCACCAAGGCCATGCAGTTATTTTCCCAAGTGCCTGGGCCCCAGGAATTCATCACTTCAGCATCTTCAGGGGGGAAAAGAGTCGCGGCAAACGAATCCAACTTGTTATGCCTACTCCATACAGTTTTGGCTACGGCCTCTTCCGTACCTTCAGTAATTTGAACTCCTTTGCTGGGCTTGCTCAGATGAAACCAGTCGCCAGCTAATCCTTTCCCTTTATCCATTCGAGGTCTCTTGGGAGGACGCTCAGGAGTACCCTGAGTACTTTGTTGCACTTCTTCGATAATGGTTGGCTCAACATTTTTGGTAACTTGAGGTACCTCAGATGGAATTGTGCGAGGAGCTTCACGAGGGCTAGCGGTTGGAGTTGGCTCGGGAGTTTGGCTTTTAGCCGAGGATCCCGACCCTCCTGTCACGGCAGCCAATTTAGCCATCCTGGCAGAAGCAGCGGCACTCTTCTTAGCTTTGGATGCTTTCTTTCCCATCTTTTCTGCAACAAGGAAATATACATTAAAAAAAAAATAATATATATATATATATATATATACCCAGCTCAGCCTTCATGTCGGCCCGTGTCGTCTTCAACAATATCTTTTTAGTATCAATTTGGCCGTTCGCCTGGAGATATTCCCAGACTCGGTCGCACAACCGTTTCTCGGCCTTGGTCAAATCGACCTTATAGTCAAATTGGTATAAGGAGGCCCCTCGGTTGTAGATACCATTCGACCAACCCAAAGGGAATCGCGGTACAACTTTGATTTCTCCTCCCTCTTCGACCTGCTCCATGAACCAGCATACATTAGGACCAGTGTACTCATACTGAAAGAAGAGAGGCTTAAAGGACTTCCAAGAGTCGGTAACTTTGGCGAAGAGCGCGTGCTCTTTCTGAGCTTTAAGCGACACCCAAAGCCCTTTTGAGTTGCCGAACTTGTTCACCTGAGGGGCATATAGCCAAAACAAAACTCGGAGTGTGGCAACCGAATCTTCGGCATCGCAAAACTGTTGGAAGGCTCGCACAAATTCCCATCCGCTCGAATGTAGTTGACTCGGAGCTATGCCTAAATGGTTTAGTACTTCGATTTCGAAGGTCGAGAACGGCATGCGGATTCCGACTTTTGTTATTATTTCTTCATTGAAATAGAAGAATTGCCGATCTTGCGGGACTGCGAAGCAGATTCGGTCATCGATGTTCACATGTCTCAGCTCAAACTCTGACGCATTCCCATCTGCTCTCGGAGGGGTAAGAAGAAGTCGAAGGTGGTTCAAACTATTACTCGTCAGCAATGAGGGCCTCGTTCCAAGCACCTCCCGATCGAAAACTTCATCGTATTGCGCGTGATTTGGCGGCAAGGGATATTCTTCGGGATTAGTGTCACACCTGCGCTCCACCATATCTGGGGAAAAAGTAAAAGGCTAGGCGTTAGGATTCTTTATAGCATATGTTTTAATTCTAAAAGTAAGGCCGAGCCTTGGACTTTTTCCCCCCTCTTTCCTCGGGTCTCCCATAGGCACTTCTTCCACTAGACAGCGCTCGGGACTAACCCTAACCTGAGCCCTCCGTTCAGCAAACCTATAAGCCAACAGCCACTTGCTTACTTCAGCGGGATCCGAGGGGTACTCTACAGCTAATGGTTTTGTTATGGTGGATCCCTGGTTGATGGGGGAAAAGGAAGGATCTACTACATCATCACTACTCCTAGAACCCCCAAAATCATCGTCACTGCTCCTAGAACCCCCAAAATCCCCAGAAAAATCCGAATCACTATCGCTAGAAGGCTCTTCTCCTAATCTCCTACAAAGTTCATGATAAATTCTCCTTAACTCTCTCCAACCTCTCATGATTCAGAAATTAAAACCCCTAAACACTACACTACCCAGGACAAAAAACCCCAAAATCCCTGCAAAACCCAGAAATGCGAAACCCATTCAACAAATAGAAAAGGGCAGAATTAAAAATAGAGTATTTGAGTTAGAAGAAGAAAGATTACCTGTTTCTGATTGAGTCTCTGGGAGACTGGAAGCGATGTGAAGGTAATGGTGGAAATAAGCTTAAGAGAGGAGGGAGTTTCCGGTTCCCTGAGAATAACAAAGTAGTGAGGGGGAGCAAGTTGGAGGGTTTGGGAGTTTTTGGAGGGGAGTTTCTGGTACGATTTGTAGAAGAGGAATGAAAAGTGAGTGGGGGGGGGGGAGTAAAGGATTCAAAGAAATCCCCATAAACCTTTCGGTTTCCCCACGATGCACGTATGGGCCTGGGCGGATCAAAGGCCCATTACACCGCTCATCCATACGATTGGTGAAACGTGGCAGTTACAAAGCTGCTTTTTCAAATTTCAAAAATGGCAATGATGTGGCACAACTCTCGAGGACACGCGCTGTACCTAGAGAACCCAAAACGTCACCTCGAACAGGCTACCTGGTTACAGCTGTTACATTCCCGGAATGAGGCGTCCGCAAAGGTCAACCCTAAATACTCGCTACCTCGTCACAGACTTCTCAAAGTCTTACGAGCTGGGGGGCTTGTAGGGTCTGCCGACCAGATATGGATTTAAGCCTCGTCAATAGAGTCCTCTAAGGGCACTTCCCTCGGATCGCTTAACATGGACGTCCCTCGCTTGGACTCATGGACTCCGAGCATCCCAAAGGACCAGGCTCGGACTTGATGGAACCGAGCCTCATCATCGGTCCTCAATCCATCAGGCTTGAGACTATAGGTCGAGACATACCGTCGGCTAGCGGATAAGCTCAAACCCACCGAGGCTTCTTATCCCTTCCGCAAATCTCTCCTATATTCTCGCAACAGCCTAGACATGAGATCTTCAGCTGATCCTATCCCGATTCTAAGAGCATAATCCTCCGATATTATCTCACAGAATCCTGGTTCAGCTCAACCCTGATACAGGCCCAGACGGCCCAAATCAGCCTCCTCCAAACCCTATAAATAGCTCACTACAGCTAGGGTTTCAGGTACGTACTCTCATCCCTAAGTTGACACTCTGCACACACTTGTTGACTGGGGAGACCCTGCTTTTCCCAACTGGAACTGCAGAAACACCATAAAGTCACATATTAACACTTGATCCTCTCTTGGGCTCCTGGTTCCATAATCTTGAGCACTTAGAGGGTTAAGGACATAGTGTTCAAGGACACTACAGATTTTATATAAGACATACTCAAGTTTTGTTACAAAATCACGATCTATAATAATCAGTAGTTATCACATTCTTAATGTAGTTATTACCATGCATTCGAAAGGAGAAATTTTTTTAAAAAGTTTAACTTGCATCTTATAACCGAAAAATGTAACTTGTAACTTTCTTTTCAAAATTTAAATTTATCAAAAAAGACAAGTGAATGCTTTCTTTAAGTTAGAAAGCCCAACTTTTAATGAGGATTTAGCATTTCGAAATGGATAAATGAGAAAACTCCAAAACCTTTATATAATATAAAGGAGGAATATATATATATATATATATATATATATATATATAGTAGTTATCCCGTGCAATGCATGGGTTTGTACACATCTTTTTATTTCTCTAATTGGTACTTAATTAGTTTTTTTAATAGTTAATTAGTAATGATTGTATATTAAATTTGTCGTATCAATTTGGTTTTTTTATTAGAGTAGTTATAATAATAGAATAAAAATAAAAAACTTAAACAAACTTGTCCCAATATAAGGTACTCATAAGTCAATTTTAATTGAAAAACACTATTCAAAATCCAAAAAATAGTCAAATCCAGTTCAAGGAACATTATTCAAACCTCTTAAAAAATAACATCAGTAACATTATTCAACCATGCACGAAAAATAAAATTGAATGTAAGAGTATATAAGACTATATATTAACTTTTTTCCACATCCTCACATGTTACCATTGTCTTGATGTATTTCATTAAACCGCTGTCATTGTCACTTGTAAAGGAGAAAGTTTACTGTATCAAAAAATAAACAAATGTCGAGTAATGTTTAGTATTCCATTTTCGATGTTAATGACAATATATTTATGAGTGTCTAAAAGAAAATAATTGTGTTGTTTTAATTCTTTAATTTGTAAGGAGTTAGATATTATTGAAGAGATAATGAAATTATACATTTCCAAAACGCGAAAGCTTAACCACCATCACTTCATGGACATGATCATTAGAGATTTTACATAAGACAAACTCAAGTTTTGTTACAAAATCACAATCTATAATAATAAGCCGTTATCACATGCTGAATGTAGTTATTACAATTTAGAATGAGAAAGAATTTTAAAAAGTTTAACTTGCATCTTATAATTGGAAAATGTAACTTGTAACTTCTTTTCCAAATTTAAATTAAAAAAAAAAGACTGGTGGATGCTTTCTTTAAGTTGGAAAGCCCAATTTTTGATGAGGATGCAATATTTCAAAATAGATGAATGAGAAACCTCCATTAGGTCACCTTTTTATAATATAAAGAAGGAATATATATATATATATATATATATATAGACACACACACACTATAGTTATCCTGTGCATTGCACGAGTTTGTACACATCTTTTTATTTATCTAATTGGTACTTATTTTTTAATAGTTAATTAGTAATGATTGTATATCAAATTTGTCGTATCAATTTAGTTTTATTTTATTAAAGTAGTTATAACAATAGAATAAAAATAAAAAAAACTTAAACAAACTTGTCCCAATATAAAATTCTTATAAGTCATTTCTAATTGAAAAAACACTATTCAGAATCCAAAAAAATAGCCAAATCCAATACAAGGAACATTATTCAAAACACTTAAAAAATAACATCAATAACATTATTCAACCAAGCACGAAAAATAAAATTGAATGTAAGAGTATGTAAGACTGTATATTAACTCTTTTCCACATCCTCATATGTTACCATTGTCTAGATGTTTTTCATTATACCATTGTCATTGTCATTTGTAAAGGAGAAAGTTTACTGTATCAAAAAATAATCAAATTTTGAGTAATTTTGAGTATTCCTTTTTTTTTATGTAAATGACAATATATTTATGAGTGTTTAAAAACAATTAATTGTGTTGTTTTAATTCTTTAATTTGTAAGGAGTGAGATATAATTGAGGAGATAATGAAATTATACATTTCCGAAACATGAAAGCCTAGCCACCATCACTTCATGGACATGACAATCAGAGATTTTATATAAGAAAAACTTAAGTTTTGTTACAAAATCACAATCTAGTGATCTACAATAATTAGCAGTAATCACATGCTGAATGTAGTAATTACTATTCAGAATGAGAAAGAATTTTAAAAAGTTTAACTTGCATCATATAACTGGAAAAATGTAACTTGTAACTTTCTTTTCAAAATTTAAATTAAAAAAAATGAGGTGGATGCCGTCTTTAAATTGGAAAGCACAACTTTTAATGTGGATGTAGCATTTTAAAATGGATCTAGCTATGAGAAAGCTCCATTAGGACACCTTTCTATAATATAAGGAATATATATATATATATATATATATGTACACTAGTAGTTATCACATGCAATGCATGGGTTTGTACACATCTTTTTATTTCTCTAATTGGTACTTGGTTTTTTTAATAGTTAATTAGTAATGATTGTATATTAAATTTGTCTTATCAATTTAATTTTATTTTATTAGAGTAGTTATAATAGTAGAATAAAAATAAAAAAACTCTAATAAACTTATCCCAATATAAGATACTTATAAGTCAATCCTAATTGAAAAATCACTATTTAGAATCCAAAAAAAAAAAATTCAAATCCAATTCAAGGAACATTATTCAAAACTCTTAAAAAAAACATCAGTAACATTATTCAACCATGCAAAAAAAAAAAAAAAATTGAATGTAAGAGTATGTAAGATTATATATTAACTCTTTTCCATATGCTCACATGTTACCATTGTCTTGATGTTTTTCATGAAGCCGCTGTCATTGTCACTTGTAAAGGAGAAAGTTTATTGTATCAAAAAATAATCAAATGTCGAGTAATATTTAGTATTCCTTTTTTGATGTAAATGGCAATATATTTATGAGTGTTTAAAAGAAATTAATTGTGTTGTTTTAATTCTTTAATTTGTAAGGAGTGAGATATTGTTGAGGAGATAATATAGATTTCCAAAACATGAAAGCTAAACCAGCACCACTTCATGGACATGACAATTAGAGATTTTATATAATACAAACTCAAGTTTTGTTACAAAATCACAATCTATAATAATCAGCAGTTATCACATGCTGAATGTAGTTATTACCATTGAGAATGAGAAAGAATTTTAAAAAGTTTAACTTGCATCTTATAACTGGAAAATGTAATTTGTAACTTTTATTTTCAAAATTTTAATTAAAAAAAAGACAGGTGGATGCTTTCTTTAAGTTGGAAAGTCCAAATTTTAATGAGGATGCATCATTTTAAAATGGATGATTGAGAAAGCTCCAATAGAACAACTTTTTATGATATAAAGAAGGAATATATATATATATATATATATATATATATATACATATACTAGTAGTTATCCCGTGCAATGCTCGAGTTTGTACACATCTTTTTATTTCTCTAATTGGTACTTGGTTTTTTAACACATTCACAGTGACAACACATTGTGCAACTTAAAACAAACACGTCTCGCTCCATCGTGATGGACATTATATAAATATTAACAGGAAAAACATAAACGACATATCTAACAATGTACTACCTGGATGAGGGCAGCAAAAACAACGAACATGACATAAAGATCAATGATCTGCATGAAGAGTTCATGATGGATGGGGTTGAATTTTTTTTAAACAAAAATTAGATTTAGATTTTAGAGGAATGAAGGAAAAAATAAAAATAAAAGAGAGAGAATATAATATCTTGAGATTTGTGGAGGTTGCAAAATAAGCATACCAAAGAGCACAGAAGAGATATTGGGCATTACTTGTCGACCTCGCCATTATCACAGTCTCAGAATTAGAAATTTATAGGAAAAAAAAGCATAGATTGAAGGTAAAAAAAGTTTACCTATGTGGTTCCTTCTATTATTAACAAATATGGTGTCTCGAAAATATCATCGACGACAAACGTAGTTCAGTGACTCCTCCGTAGCCAACTCCTCTCTTTATAATAATAGAAAATAATATTCTTTAAATCCATAAAAAAAACATTCAACCAAAATTTATTACAATCGATCTTCTTCAATCAAAACTTCAACCTCTCGAAAAGAGTTATTAATTTATCAAAAGATAACAACCTGAAATTTAGAATATACATCAAGTATATTATTTTTAGTTAGGTTTGTGACTCTGAAAAATCAAATAATCAAATAATATAAATTAAATAAAAAATAATAGGAGAATCATAATATGAACTTACGAATGAACTAAATCGGCATTCTCTTCTACTGCAAACAAAAATCAAATAATATAAAATAAGAAATCATAGAATATAAAATAAGAAATAATTGGAGAAGTGAATTCTCATAATAAGAAGATATCTAAAGGTTAAAAAAATTGTAAAGATTGGAGGGGATATCCTATTATATAGTGATTTTTTAAATATTTTTTAAAAAATATTTTGTTGAGGATAATGATTTTTTTTCCAACAAACTGAGGATAATGATTTCACATATAGATAATAATTAAATAAATTTAAATAATTTTTTTAATTTCAAATTGTAAATTTGCTTAAAGATAACCATTATCTACTTACAAACGCTCTCTGGTGCGAGAAAGGTTCAAGTGACAAACGTGGTGTTTCGAAAAAGGATCTTTTTATATAATGCACGGGTTGTTGATGTAACACCCCTAATTTTCGTCTCCCGGATAATAGGAAATTAATAATAAAAGTTGTATTATTAATTTATATGGATTTCCAATTTTATGTTTTGTATTTAATTAGCCGGAAATATAAAAATAAATTGAAATATTTTTATATGGCAAATAAATGCAAAATATAAGAATATTGCATTTTAGTGCCTGAAATAGGACCTAAATGTAATATTGAAAAGGTTCTTGGAGGGAAAGATTTAAAAATATTAATTTTTAAATTTTGAACTAATCTAACCGGTTAGTAATGCCCTGTAACCGGTTAGACGATGAACCCAGAAACTGGGTTAGTGGTATTTGATGAGTAATCACTTGATTAATTCGTTTAATCGCCACGAAATCAGTTCAGTGATAATGGGAAACACGCGTCAGTGTGCATGTAAGGTTAATTTCTCTATAAAAACCCATAATTCTGATCAAATTGGGTTGTTGATGCTCTGGTTTGAGGTGAATCTCTGTTTAGGGTTTCAAAATCGTCCCTTCCAATTCTCTCTTGTTGTTGAGAGTTAGCTTTCGAGTGATACACGGTTGTAAAGCTTACATCAAGAGCTTTACAAAGATATAAACATTGTGAGTTGAGGGTTAGGGAGCTAGGAGAACGAAGTCTTTGAAGTGGAGGAGTTTAAAACTGTTTCTGCAACCAAATGATTCTTGGAGCTTAGTTGGAACTTCAATTTGGGTAAGTATATGAACTCCTTTGACCTCAAATCACTTCGAATCTCTAGTGCATGTTACCTAAATCCAATCCTAATCATTTTCCCTAATTTGTTTGGCCAAAATCTATGTTGAAATCTTTGGTGTTTGGACCCTGTTGCTGAAATCGTGGGTAAAGAGCAGACTAGGGATTTTTGGTGGAATCTGTGAGTTCTCTTCAAACTCAGTGTCATTACTCATCAAACACTATCCTAAGGTATGGGAGAAGTCTACCTTATACTAGATTTAGACTAAAAATCAAGTGATTTAGGATTTGAGTTAACAAAACTCAAAAGGGCATTATGTGTTTAAAGCACAAAGGCTTGGAGGCCAAAATTCTGGCTCAATTCTGTGTGAGCAAACTTAAATTGATGCATGCAAGTGATTTAAGATTTAAAATCAGAAATTTATTGTTGATTATGAGTTTTGTGGTATTGATTGGTGTTTGTATTGATTTCTATGCAAATTGACACCATAATCTTGATGCATGCAAATTGAATGTGTTTCTGGGTATGAACATATTGCTCTTAAGGCATATGAACTCTGAGAATGTTGAAATTGGGTTAGATTTGAGAAATGAAAAGAATGATTTGTCAAAACTTTTGTTTTAGTGGGCTGACTGCATAATCTAACCGGTTACTCGATAATTGTAACCGGTTAGACACTGTAAAATTTCAAAGAAAATCAGTTTATTAAATCAGTCCTGAAGTCTTAGTGATTTTGGCTCAAATCTATACTTCAATTTCATTAGAAATAATCTGAATATGAGTTGTTATAATGTCATGGTTCAGATTTGAAGGAGAAGAGTCAAATGCCTTAAGTTAATGAGATGAACTCAAGAGGAAACTATGTTCATTTGGAAAGAGAAAGTGATTTAGACTTTTGAATGATGAAAACAGTGATTTTTGAGGCATAAAACAATGTTAAACTTGTTTATAGATTGGGTAGAGAATTCAAGAAAAAGGGTTTTTCTGAATTACAATGGTAAACAGTTCAGGTCTGTAATTCTAACCGGTTAGCCTGAAACTGTAACCGGTTAGTACTTGAATCTGAAAAATAAAAAGTTAAGTTTTTGAATACCATCGGTTATGTTTTTCCCAATCTAAGTTTAAGGGCATGTTTTTGAAACAATTCAAAGGAGAATTTTGTGCCAAAGATTTTGCCTCAAATAAATCATTCAAAAGGAGAAATTGGAATATTTCTAAATCACATTAATCAATGTAAAGATAAAACCAACCCTGATATTTGTGCATCCATATAGACTGGAAGCTTGGGTGGTAGGAACGTTTATCATATTCTGGGAATATGAGGAGGGTACTCCGGGAGTACCAAATTATAACCTACTTGATGACACATTATAGATATGTGGCCAGTGTCCGGGACCTGGTTTTTATGCGTTCTGGGAACGTATGCGTTCTGGGAACATGGTGCACACTCCGGGAGTGATGCTTATTATCCAAGTATGGTTCGACATTACGTTCTGGGAACAAATGTCGGTGTTCCGGGAACACAAGGGTGTATTGGATGGACGTCCAAAATGGACTTTTAGAGGCCTCAGTTGTGGATAGAAAATCATACATCATGCCACTTGCATTATAAGAGATATAATGTTGAAAAATTGGTGTGCTCATATGTACTTGCATTATGATCTGTCCATGATATACTTGTGTTTGTAATTTTAGTCTTTATCCATTATGTATATGTGTATACTTACTCCCTATGCCCTGTTTAGGTGATGGCCAGATACCTAGCTTGCATCGAGATACGCCTTATCCCTAGTGGCATATGGACGTATGAGGAGCACCGTGCCACTTTTGAGGAGGAGGTTGAGATCAGTCTCTACCACCCTAACCCTCTAGTGCGAGTGCGATCTCGTCGATTTAGGATCCCATTAGTCTATACTATGCATGTTCCACCCTTTTATACATATAGAGGACCACCCCCGGCTCGACCTATGCGTCGTTTTCATAGTTTTCGTTTCAGAGCTGCCACTCGTTCTCATCCTTCCTCCCATAGAGTTGTCATTGAGGAGACTCCTTCTCCTGGTCCGACTGACTATGATAGGACTGCTTCTGCAGATCCTAGACCCAGTGGTGGGGTCTCCACACAGTCGGGCGAGGTCGAGGAGGACCCTGTGGAGGATGAGAGCGAGGAGGAGGTGCATGTTGAGCCGACTGTTTCTGCTAGAGGTGGACCCGCTGGTTCATAGGAGCTTGCATAGCCTAGATGTTTTGGATCCTAGATCCTAGGGATAGTGCTGTGGAGGATCTGAGGATCTTCTGAGGACACGGATGACCTGCTCAGGGACTTCTACTTTTGGATTTTGTCATATATTGTATATATTTGAGAGGTCTTAGAGTGAGGTTTTATTTTATGCAGCTGGTCTGTATATGTTTCATCAAACTTGCTATCTCGACTTTTTCTACTTGCTACTGACTATACTGATGGGGTTTTTATGTTATGAGATATATATATATATATATATATATATATATGATGCCTTATTTACCTCAGTAGTGCCCCATAAGTATTATTTTTACTTCCGCGAACTCTGATTTCTATTTCAAAAGGATTCGGCAATAAGTTTATGTTTTATATACTCAAATCCAACTCGAGAGACAAATGATATGTTTTAATAAGAATCACAAATAACGATTTCTATGATTAAGGAAATGTTCTCTCGAGAGCCTTTTTGAAAGTAAGATATTACTAAGCCGAATTCAATTAATAAATCATGTTAAAAAGGGTTTATGATCTAGCAAGTACTAACCTAAAAAGGAAAAATTTACTAGTTCTAATTCTAATAGCAAGTATTCAACTATTTGGAAATATTAATTATTTTCAAGATACAAAAGAGAGCGTCATACCTTTGGTGGTATCAGAGCATTGGTCCTGTTCCTCATAGCCCCGATGATGCAGCTAAGTATGGTATTCAATGGTAATTGAATATGTTTTGAGTAAGTTAGTAGCATTTATGTTTCAAAGACCTTTTTAGTGACCCAAAGCCCATAGTGAAGGTTTTTCTATGGCAACCAGAAATAGAAATATTACTAACGAAATGTTAGAACGAATCACGACCGTGCTGGAAGGCATGCAACAGCAGCAGCGACAACAGCCACCTCAAGGGCGAGCTGGTAATCCACCTGTTCGCAATATGGCGAATCATGATGCTAGGACTCTGTCGGAGTTCAGGAAGTGCAATCCACCAAAGTTTGAAGGTGGGCTGAGACCGGAGTTGAAGTCTATCTTCAGTACCAAAGGATTCAGAGTTTCCCTGCACTTGTGGATATGTGCAGAATGTATGAGGATGGCAAGAAAGCTGAGTTGATTGGAAGTCAAGGAAAAGGAGTTGGACAGAATTATGGACCGCAGAGAAAGAAGAAGTTTGATCATTGGAGTAATGGTCCATATTCTCAGAAGAACAAGGGTAAGGGTAAGGCTGTGACGGATAACAAGTCTCACGATAATGCCCCTTATTGCAAGAAGTGTAGACGTTATCATCATGGTCAGTTCTGCTGGTCCACAGGAGGATGTTTCAAGTGTGGAAAGCAAGGTCACTTTGCTCGGGAATGCAAAGAATTTGCAAAGAGTGATGCAAAGGGATCTGCTGGCAAGACTGTGGTACAAGGAAGAGTGTTTACCCTGAGTGGTAATGAAGCAACCCAAACCCCGAATCTCGTGCAAGGTAACTTTCTGCTTAATAAGCAACCTTGCAAAATCATGTTTGATTCCGGAGCTACACATTCTTTTGTTTCCCCTGAATGTGTGAATAGGCTGAATCTTGTTGTTTCCGATTCACCTTCTTATCTTAGTATAAATACCCCTACTGGAATACCGATTTTCACCGCTAAAGTCTGTCTAGGGTGTAATGTAGAAATTTTGGGTCGTTTTTCCAAAGTAGATTTGGTTTGTCTCCCTAAGTTACAATTGGATGTGATCTTGGGTATGGATTGGTTGATGAAGAACCAATAGATCATCAATTGTGAGGAAAAGACAATTCAATATAGGACCCTTGAACCTGAGGGTTATATGTGTTTGTTCTCTGTTACTGGAGAAGAAGAGTCGATGCCGATCGAGGAGATTCCGTTTGTGAGAGAATTTCCGGAAGTGTTTCCTGAGGAGATACCAGGTTTACCTCCGAAGCGAGAGATAGAGTTTGGGATTGATTTAGTCCCTGGAGCTGGTCCCATCTCTATTGCTCCTTATAGGTGCCACCACCAGAAATGGCAGAAATGAAGAAGCAGATAGAAGAATTGCTGTAGAAGCAGATGATCAGGCCAAGTGTTTCGCCTTGGGGAGCTCCATTACTGTTTGTAAAGAAGAAGGATGGGAGTATGAGAATGTGTGTAGATTACAGACAGTTGAATAAGGTCACTATTATGAATAAGTATCCTTTGCCAAGGATTGATGACCTTATGGATCAAGTTAGGGGAGCTACAGTATTCTCCAAGATTGATCTGAGATCGGGTTATCATCAGATCAGGATAAAGGAGGAGGATATACCCAAGACTGTATTTCGATCTCGATACGCTCATTATGAGTATGTTGTGATGCCGTTCGGATTGACTAATGCACCTGCTATTTTTATGGATTATATGAACCGGATCTTTAGACCATATTTGGATTTATTTGTGGTGGTGTTTATTGACGATATTCTGGTCAATTCTAAGAATCCGGAAGAGCATGAAGAGCATCTCAGGATTGTGTTACAAGTCCTGAAAGAGAAGCAATTATATGCCAAACTTACGAAATGTGAGTTTTGGTTGAATGAAGTGAAGTTCTTAGGACATGTAATCTCTAAAGAAGGAATTGCGGTGGATCCAGCAAAAGTAAGCTCGGTGTTAAGTTGGGAACAGCCTAAGACCGTGACGGAGGTGAGAAGTTTCTTAGGGCTGGCTGGATACTATCGTCGGTTCATAGAAGGATTTTCCAAGATTGCATTGCCTTTGACCAAATTGACTCGGAAAGATCAACCGTTCGTGTGGGACGATCGGTGTGAAGTTAGTTTCCATAAGTTGAAGGAAAGGTTAACATCGTCTCCTGTGTTAATCTTACCTGATCCTCACAAGAGTTTTGAAGTATACTGTGATGCATCTAAGCAAGGACTGGGTTGTGTATTGATGCAAAAGGAAGGGTAGTGGCTTATGCATCGCGACAATTGAAGAATCATGAGGTGAATTACCCGACACACGATTTGGAATTGGCTGCGATCGTGTTTGCCTTAAAGATATGGAGACATCATCTCTATGGCACTACATTCCAAGTATTTAGTGACCATAAGAGTTTGAAATATCTGTTCGACCAGAAAGAGTTGAACATGAGGCAAAGAAGATGGATGAAGTTCTTGAAAGATTATGACTTTAAACTCCACTATCATCCGGGTAAAGCAAATGTGGTTGCAGACGCTTTGAGTCGGAAAGCAATCCACATAAGTGCGATGATGGTTAAGGAAGCAGCTTTGATTGAGGAATTCAGAGACTTGAGCCTGTTGACACAAGTGGAACCGACAAGTATCAAGTTAGGGATGCTGCAGATCACAAGTGAGTTCTTGGAAAGAATTCGGGAGTTGCAACGAGCGGATGAAGAATTGATGGAAAAGATGAGATTGGGTTCAGAAGGAAAGGAACCTGATTTCAAGATTGGGCCGGATGGAATCCTTCGTTTAAGAACAAGGATTTGTATACCAAGAGATCAGGAGATTAGAAGATTGATTCTTGACGAAGCCCATAAAAGTCGGATGAGTATGCATCCTAGATCAACCAAAATGTATCAGGATTTGAAGAAGATGTTTTGGTGGTCTGGATTGAAAAAGGATGTTGCAGAATATGTGGCGGCATGTTTGATTTGCCAAAAAGCTAACGTAGAGCATCAGAAACCCGGAGGACAGTTGCAACCTTTGAGTATACCTCAATGGAAGTGGGATAGCATCTCAATGGATTTTGTGTCTGGTTTGCCAAGGATAGCAGCAAATCATGATGCCATCTGGGTAGTCGTGGATAGGTTAACCAAGTCGGTGCATTTTATTCCGATAAATATGCGTTATTCTTTGATCAAGCTTACGCAGATCTATATCAAAGAGGTAGTTCGTCTTCACGGAGTGCCTTCGAGTATTATGTCGGATCGAGATCCCAGATTTTCTTGGCAATTCTGGCAAAGTTTACATGATGCTATGGGAACAAAATTGAAATTGAGTTCTGCGTATCATCCACAGACTGATGGCCAGACGGAGAGAACGATTCAGTCTTTGGAGGATGTGCTGCGAGCTTGTGCACTTGAAGAACAAGGAAGTTGGGATCAAGTGCTACCTCTTGCAGAATTCACGTACAACAACAGCTATCATGCGAGCATCGGGATGGCACCGTTTGAAGCGTTGTATGGAAGGAAGTGTCAAACCCCGCTATGTTGGTTCCAAGTGGGGGAGAATTTAATGGTTGGACCGGAAATGATTCAGCAGACATCTGAGAAGATTAAGATGGTTCAAGCAAAGATGAAATCGGCTCAGAGTCGGCAGAAGAGTTATGCGGATAAGAGGAGAAAACCATTAGAATTTTCGGAAGGTGACCACGTATTCCTTCGGATAGTTCCGATGAAAGGAATTAGTAGAGCCTTGAGAACCCGAAAGCTTTCGCCTAAGTGTATAGGTCCATACCAAATCCTTAAGAGAATTGGTCTCGTTGCTTATCAATTAGCTTTACCACCCTCTTTATCCAATTTGCACAACGTCTTTCACGTTTCGCAATTGAAGAAGTATGTGCATGACCCATCAGCCATTTTGAAAATTGATTGGGGTCTAATATGTGATGTTTTTGTACCTTTTTTGCCTCCCTTTTACATAGTAAGTGGCTTGTTTCTTGAGTAAATTGGAATAAAACAATGGAATTTTGTCTTTATAAGATTTCTAGAACCTTTTGATGTGTTTGGTTTGTTTTCAGGTATTTAAGCTCTTAAAACAATGATTTTTGCAAAGGAATGAAGAATGAGAGTTTGGTACTTGATTTGGGAAGAAAAAGAGGAAAAAAATGAAGAAAAGTTGACCGTAGTGCGCCCAGGCGCAGGCCATCACGCCCAGGCGCAGGAGATTCACGCCTGGGCGCGCAAAATGCGAGAAAGTGACACTATTCGCTGTTTTGATCATAACTTGAGCTACGCTTATCCAAATGAGGCGATCTATATATAATTTTAAAGCTAACGAAAAGATCTACAACTTTTCCAGAAATAGCCTTCCTCAAATTCGTCCATATTGGGGTCAAAATCAGTGCCGAAGTTGCTGTCAGACACAAATACGGGATTCTAGAAGGATTTTAATGATAAATTCTATTTGTAGATAAGATTATTAAAGATTAGTTTATTTTAATAGGATATTATCATATTATATTTAGATTTAAGATTAGTTTATTTCAAATAAAAAATCTTATCACATTTGATTGGAAATTAGGTTAGTTTTTATCTATATAATAAAAGGATTAGGAATTAGGAATCATTCAGAACACTTGGGAGCAGAGTTTTGCATTGATTTTGTGAAGAACGGATATTAGAGGCAAGGATTAGTGGTAATTATGTCACTCTTTATCACTTTTATTGCTTTTCTTCTTCCCATTATGAACTAAACCCTTCTTTGGGATGTAGGAGTAGATGAACATGGAACCTTGTTAATGTTTATGCAATGAATTGATTTTGTTTTTCCATTATAAATTCTGTGTTTGATTATATTTTTATTGTTGTTCGTGAATGTGCGCAGTTCATGACTTTTGGAAATCCTTTATGAATAGACATATGAATTTAGGATTTAGCCTAATAATCAAACAGTTCAATTGCATAGGCACAGACATGTTTTCTATGAATTGGATAATTTTTACAAGTTTTGATTGAAATTAATTAAGGGTTAGGTTTTTAAGGCTCTCTTGAGACATCATTGGGAGATTAATACCTAAAATACGGAAACGTGCTAAGACATTAGGCGTTTTCTACCTTTGCAAAACAAATTCAGAATTTAGGAAAACAAATCAATTTGTTGTTAAATGTTTTAGGAACCTTCATCGAAACTACGTCCCGCTTTTTCCCATTGTTCAAGAATCGTTTTATTTATTTGTTTTAATCCATTTAAATCAACAATCACTCAAACAATTGAATTTTAATTTAATTTTCATTTAGTAACTACAAATAGGTGAGAATTATTAGAATCAATTTCAGTCCTCGTTGGGAACGATACTCTATTTATCACTTTATTACTTGTACGATCTGGTACACTTGCCAGAATCCCCAACAAGTTTTTGGCGTCGTTGCCGGGGACTGAAATTCGATTCTAATTTATTTTCGGTACTTTTTGTAATTATTTGTGTAATTTGTACTTTCTCATGTATAATTATAATTGTAATAGTGATTCAGATTGTGATAGATTTATTCCATATTATCCTTATCCTCCATACTATGTTGCACAAAATATAACTCCTAGGAAGGCTCAATGGGAAATAGATATAGAGATAATGAATCAACAGATTAATGATATGAAAAAGGAAAGATATTATTCTCAATTTTCTCATGTGGAGCCTCCTCCTCCTAGTAAAACCTCAATGGAAATAGCTCTAGAGAAATTGGAACAAGCCACTGAGGATTTTGTTAAAGATAGCAAAAATAATTTTTGATACCCTCGTGTTGAACCAATTCCTTCCCCTGTGGAGAAAGAAAATATAACTCCTAGGAAAGCCCTATGGGAAATAGCTCTAGAGAAATTAGAGAAAGCCACTGAGGATTTTGTTAAAGATTGCAAAAATAATTTTATATCCCCTTGTGTTGAGCCAATTCCTCCCCCTGTGGAGAAAGAGTCATGGGAAATTAACCAAGATAAATTAGCTCAAAAAGTTAGTAGTAATGTTCAAGAAATTAATTTTATAGAAAAAGAAAACAGAAAAAGTTTTGAGAACATAGAAATAGCATTTGAGCAAATTCCAAAACATTTATCTGAGGAGTTACAAGCATTATCAACAATTTTTGACTCTCCTAAAAAAGAGGAGGAAGTTGTGGTGATGGATGTGACCAATGATCAAATCCTTTTGGAGGAGCAAAAATTTGAAAAAGAAATTGTGCATGATAGGTTTGAGGAAGAGGATCGAAAAATAAAAATCGAAGGTTTAAAAATTGTAGAAAAAATTGAACCACCCTTGCATGAGGAATTTGTTGCTATAAAGAATTTTATTAAATCTAGTTCATGCTTGGGTGATTCAAAATTTTTCTATTATATTCAGCCTAAGTACTTTTATGAAAAATATCTAGAACAATCTGAATCATTATTAGGCAATAGGAAGCATGAGAAAGTAATCTTCTTGACTAATGGAGTTAACAACTTCATGATGGATGATGGAAGAAAAGGAAATTTTGCTGAATCCCCATGGGATGTGGGCATAACTCATTATTGTTGCATCACATGGGATTTGACCCATAGAATTTGGGATCCTGGTGGATTCTCTGTAGTTATGCAGTAGTGTAGGTTTTGAAATTTTTTTTTTAATTGAATAAAGAGTTGGAACTTTCTATACGTGACTACTAATGAGGTGCTTTTAGCACCATTTTTAGTTGTTCATGTGACACAGGTGAATAAGTTTGGGGGAGTCTCCTCCATGGTGCATCAAGAGAGAATGTTGTGCTACAAAGGGAAGTCTCTAACTCCTTGCTTTTGTTATTTTTATTTTTATTTTGTAGTTTAGGATAGATTTGTTGCTTGAGGACAAGCCACCTTCTAAGTTTGGGGGAGGGTAACAAAATAAATTTTTTTCTAAACTTGATTTCTTCCCTGGCTTTGTGTTGGTTTGTGTCCTGGCATGAGTAGGCACTAATTCTAGGTGTTAGATTTGTCCCTTTGATAGGTGTAAATGCATGATTGTGATTTTCGACTTGTTTTACCTAGATACTAATTGGATTTAGCTTTGAAAATTTTTGAAAATTAGTTGTTTGGCAAACTTGTTGTGAATGATTGATTAGTGAATTGACCTTAACCAGTGAGATTTTGAGCCTATACACTTGAAGGAGTAATGTTTAATGAATATTGTGATGAAACTCCTATTTCTTTCATGAGTGTTGTTCGCTTTGATTGTTTGTTCTAGAACTTGACTTGTGACCTTTTCAAAATTGACAATTGATTGCATGCATGAACATGATTAAGGCACTTAAGTTTGTGTTTTTGTGGCCTTCAACAACTTTTGAGAAATAATGTTCCCTTAGTTGCCCACTTTGAGCTTTGAGATTTAAGGACTTTCTTTGGTACCCTACATAAATTGAATTATTCTTGTGAAGTACCTTTGAAATTGTGAATGAGCAATTAAGTGGAATGTTAGAAATTGGTGAAAGTGTAAGTGCTGAAAATTTGATGTTTCTATTTCTCTTCTTAAAAAAAAAGAAAGAAAAAAGAGCAACAAATGTGCTAAAAAATGAAAAGAAGAGGAGAATAGAAATTGAGAATAGAAAAAGAAAAAGAAAGAAAAGGAAAAAAAATCAAGTGAGTTGAGTTGTGATTGTGTAAGTACTTTCTTGCTCATTTCATAATTTAAAAGGGAAGTGTTGTGATTTCATTCATTAAGCCCTTTGTTTATCCTTTTATTCTTTTATCCCACCTGACACTTTTAGCCATGGCCCCGTTACAACCAAATAAAGACCTTATGATTTGTGCATGTTTTCAATAAATTCAGTGGAGATGTAGGTCTATAGTCAAGCTTTTGGTAACATACTTTCATTGTTTGAACTTGAGTGAATTGATAATTATTACCCATACACATGAGAGATATTGAGAGGTGATGTGGTCACTAATCTTTTGCTCACTTTGAGTTTGTTTTTCAACTAGTTTTCATTGCGGTGATTTGCTAGTGAAGAAAGGTATCTTGGGTAGGCGAGTTGGAATTTATGGTTAGGTTGCTATATCTTGAGAGGGGAGAATCTTAGGCTCTGAATTTTTGTTTTACTTTTGCCTGGGACATGCAAAATGCTAAGTTTGGGGGTGTGATTGGGGTCTAAGATGTGATGTTTTTGTACCTTTTTTGCCTCCCTTTTACATAGTAAGTGGCTTGTTTCTTGAGTAAATTGGAATAAAACAATGGAATTTTGTCTTTATAAGATTTCTAGAACCTTTTGATGTGTTTGGTTTGTTTTCAGGCATTTAAGCTCTTAAAATAATGATTTTTGCAAAGGAATGAAGAATGAGAGTTTGGTACTTGATTTGGGAAGAAAAGGAGGAAAAAAATGAAGAAAAGTTGACTGTAGTGCGCCCAGGCGCAGGCCATCACGCCCAGGCGCAGGAGATTCACGCCTGGGCGCGCAAAATGCGAGAAAGTGACACTATTCGCTGTTTTGATCATAACTTGAGCTACGCTTATCCAAATGAGGCGATCTATATATAATTTTAAAGCTAACGAAAAGATCTACAACTTTTCCAGAAATAGCCTTCCTCAAATTCGTCCATATTGGGGTCAAAATCAGTGCCGAAGTTGCTGTCAGACACAAATACGGGATTCTAGAAGGATTTTAATGATAAATTCTATTTGTAGATAAGATTATTAAAGATTAGTTTATTTTAATAGGATATTATCATATTATATTTAGATTTAAGATTAGTTTATTTCAAATAAAAAATCTTATCACATTTGATTGGAAATTAGGTTAGTTTTTATCTATATAATAAAAGGATTAGGAATTAGGAATCATTCAGAACACTTGGGAGCAGAGTTTTGCATTGATTTTGTGAAGAACGGATATTAGAGGCAAGGATTAGTGGTAATTATGTCACTCTTTATCACTTTTATTGCTTTTCTTCTTCCCATTATGAACTAAACCCTTCTTTGGGATGTAGGAGTAGATGAACATGGAACCTTGTTAATGTTTATGCAATGAATTGATTTTGTTTTTCCATTATAAATTCTGTGTTTGATTATATTTTTATTGTTGTTCGTGAATGTGCGCAGTTCATGACTTTTGGAAATCCTTTATGAATAGACATATGAATTTAGGATTTAGCCTAATAATCAAACAGTTCAATTGCATAGGCACAGACATGTTTTCTATGAATTGGATAATTTTTACAAGTTTTGATTGAAATTAATTAAGGGTTAGGTTTTTAAGGCTCTCTTGAGACATCATTGGGAGATTAATACCTAAAATACGGAAACGTGCTAAGACATTAGGCGTTTTCTACCTTTGCAAAACAAATTCAGAATTTAGGAAAACAAATCAATTCGTTGTTAAATGTTTTAGGAACCTTCATCGAAACTACGTCCCGCTTTTTCCCATTGTTCAAGAATCGTTTTATTTATTTGTTTTAATCCATTTAAATCAACAATCACTCAAACAATTGAATTTTAATTTAATTTTCATTTAGTAACTACAAATAGGTGAGAATTATTAGAATCAATTTCAGTCCTCGTTGGGAACGATACTCTATTTATCACTTTATTACTTGTACGATCTGGTACACTTGCCAGAATCCCCAACAAAAATCCAACCTGATGATTTGACTTTGAAGGAAAAACCTTACCTTTGAGACCAAACCAGTTCAGATAGAAGATCGTGAAGTTAAGCAGCTCAGGGGAAAGGAGATACCTTTAGTGAAGGTTGTATGGGAAAACGCAGACGTATCTACATGGGAATTAGAGGAAAATATGCGTCAAGAGTATCCGGAGTTATTTGTGTAAGCTAGAATTTCGGGGACGAAATTCCTTTTAAGTGGGGGAGTAGTGTAACACCCCTAATTTTCGTCTCCCGGATAATAGGAAATTAACAATAAAAGTTTTATTATTAATTTATATGGATTTCCAATTTTATGTTTTGTATTTAATTAGCCGGAAATATAAAAATAAATTGAAATATTTTTATATGGCAAATAAATGCAAAATATAAGAATATTGCATTTTAGTCCCTGAAATAGGACCTAAATGTAATATTGAAAAGGTTCTTGGAGGGAAAGATTTGAAAATATTAATTTTTTAAATTTTGGACTAATCTAACCGGTTAGTAATGCCCTGTAACCGGTTAGACGATGAACCCAGAAACTGGGTTAGTGGAATTTGATGAGTAATCACTTGATTAATTCGTTTAATCGCCACGAAATCAGTTCAGTGATAATGGGAAACACGCGTCAGTGTGCATGTAAGGTTAATTTCTCTATAAAAACCCATAATTCTGATCAAATTGGGTTGTTGATGCTCTGGTTTGAGGTGAATCTCTGTTTAGGGTTTCAAAATCGTCCCTTCCAATTCTCTCTTGTTGTTGAGAGTTAGCTTTCGAGTGATACACAGTTGTAAAGCTTACATCAAGAGCTTTACAAAGATATAAACATTGTGAGTTGAGGGTTAGGGAGCTAGGAGAACGAAGTCTTTGAAGTGGAGGAGTTTAAAACTGTTTCTGCAACCAACTGATTCTTGGAGCTTAGTTGGAACTTCAATTTGGGTAAGTATATGAAATCCTTTGACCTCAAATCACTTCGAATCTCTAGTGCATGTTACCTAAATCCAATCCTAATCATTTTCCCTAATTTGTTTGGCCAAAATCTATGTTGAAATCTTTGGTGTTTGGACCCTGTTGCTGAAATCGTGGGTAAAGAGCAGACTAGGGATTTTTGGTGGAATCTGTGAGTTCTCTTCAAACTCAGTGTCATTACTCATCAAACACTATCCTAAAGTATGGGAGAAGTCTACCTTATACTAGATTTAGACTAAAAATCAAGTGATTTAGGATTTGAGTTAACAAAACTCAAAAGGGCATTATGTGTTTAAAGCACAAAGGCTTGGAGGCCAAAATTCTGGCTCAATTCTGTGTGAGCAAACTTAAATTGATGCATGCAAGTGATTTAAGATTTAAAATCAGAAATTTATTGTTGATTATGAGTTTTGTGGTATTGATTGGTGTTTGTATTGATTTCTATGCAAATTGACACCATAATCTTGATGCATGCAAATTGAATGTGTTTCTGGGTATGAACATATTGCTCTTAAGGCATATGAACTCTGAGAATGTTGAAATTGGGTTAGATTTGAGAAATGAAAAGAATGATTTGTCAAAACTCTTGTTTTAGTGGGCTGACTGCATAATCTAAGCGGTTACTCGATAATTATAACCGGTTAGACACTGTAAAATTTCAAAGAAAATCAGTTTATTAAATCAGTCCTAAAGTCTTAGTGATTTTGGCTCAAATCTATACTTCAATTTCATTAGAAATAATCTGAATATGAGTTGTTATAATGTCATGGTTCAGATTTGAAGGAGAAGAGTCAAATGCCTTAAGTTAATGAGATGAACTCAAGAGGAAACTATGTTCATTTGGAAAGAGAAAGTGATTTAGACTTTTGAATGATGAAAACAGTGATTTTTGAGGCATAAAACAATGTTAAACTTGTTTATAGATTGGGTAGAGAATTCAAGAAAAAGGGTTTTTCTGAATTACAATGGTAAACAGTTCAGGTCTGTAATTCTAACCGGTTAGCCTGAAACTGTAACCGGTTAGTACTTGAATCTGAAAAATAAAAAGTTAAGTTTTTGAATACCATCGGTTATGTTTTTCCCAATCTAAGTTTAAGGGCATGTTTTTGAAACAATTCAAAGGAGAATTTTGTGCCAAAGATTTTGCCTCAAATAAATCATTCAAAAGGAGAAATTGGAATATTTCTAAATCACATTAATTAATGTAAAGATAAAACCAACCCTGATATTTGTGCATCCATATAGACTGGAAGCTTGGGTGGTAGAAACGTTTATCATATTCTGGGAATATGATGAGGGTATTCCGGGAGTACCAAATTATAACCTACTTGATGACACATTATAGATATGTGGCCAGTGTCCGGGACCTGGTTTTTATGCGTTCTGGGAACGTGGTGCACACTCCGGGAGTGATGCTTATTATCCAAGTATGGTTCGACATTACGTTCTGGGAACGAATGTCGGTGTTCCGGTAACACAAGGGTGTATTGGATGGACGTCCAAAATGGACTTTTAGAGGCCTCAGTTGTGGATAGAAAATCATACATCATGCCACTTGCATTATAAGAGATATAATGTTGAAAAATTGGTGTGCTCATATGTACTTGCATTATGATCTGTCCATGATATACTTGTGTTTGTAATTTTAGTCTTTATCCATTATGTATATGTGTATACTTACTCCCTATGCCCTGTTTAGGTGATGGCCAGATACCTAGCTTGCATCGAGATACGCCCTATCCCTAGTGGCATATGGACGTATGAGGAGCACCGTGCCACTTTTGAGGGGGAGGTTGAGATCACTCTCTACCACCCTAACCCTCTAGTGCGAGTGCGACCTCGTCGATTTAGGATCCCATTAGTCTATACTATGCATGTTCCACCCTTTTATACATATAGAGGACCACCCCCGGCTCGACCTATGCGTCGTTTTCATAGTTTTCGTTTCAGAGCTGCCACTCGTTCTCATCCTTCCTCCCATAGAGTTGTCACTGAGGAGACTCTTTCTCCTGGTCCGACTGACTATGATAGGACTGCTTCTGCAGATCCTAGACCCAGTGGTGGTGTCTCCACACAGTCGGGCGAGGTCGAGGAGGACCCTGTGGAGGATGAGAGCGAGGAGGAGGTTCATGTTGAGCCGACTGTTTCTGCTAGAGGTGGACCCGCTGGTTCATAGGAGCTTGCATAGCGTAGATGTTTTGGATCCTAGATCCTAGGGATAGTGCTGTGGAGGATCTGAGGAGCTGCTGAGGACACGTATGACCTGCTCTGGGACTTCTACTTTTGGATTTTGTCATATATTGTATATATTTGAGAGGTCTTAGAGCGAGGTTTTATTTTATGCAGCTGGTCTGTATATGTTTCACCAAACTTGCTATCTCGACTTTTTCTACTTGCTACTGACTATACTGATGGGGTTTTTATGTTATGATATATATATATATATAAATATATATATATATATATATATATATATGATGCCTTATTTACCTCAGCAGTGCCCCATAAGTATTATTTTTACTTCCGCGAACTCTGATTTCTATTTCAAAAGGATTCGGCAAAAAGTTTATGTTTTATATACTCAAATCCAACTCGAGAGACAAATGATATGTTTTAATAAGAATCACAAATAACGATTTCTATGATTAAGGAAATGTTCTCTCGAGAGCCTTTTTGAAAGTAAGATATTACTAAGCCGAATTCAATTAATAAATCATGTTAAAAAGGGTTTATGATCTAGCAAGTACTAACCTAAAAAGGAAAAATTTTCTAGTTCTAATTCTGATAACAAGTATTCAACTATTTGGAAATATTAATTATTTTCAAGATACAAAAGAGAGCGTCACAGTTGATATTTTAATTTTTTTATAATAAATATTTTAAATTAAAGATTATTATTAACAACAACAAAAAAATAATTATATAAAAAGGTATGGGTTCAAACCAAACCGTACACCTAAAAAATTTAATCTAAATGATGTTGTTGATAAATTTTGTACTTCCCCATATAAATCAAAAATAACATTTTTTATCTGAGATACTCTCTATTTATTTGATGAGCAAATTGTTAGAATTGGCAGCCCTCACCCAAGTGGGGAAGGGGGGAGGGGGTGAATTGGTTTTTTATAAAGTCATTGGTAAACGTTCGAATTAAATCGTTTTCAATAAAACATATATGATTTGCAGCAGAAAACTCTTAAAACAATGAAAACGATTATGCGGAAGCAAACAATAACAACGATTAATATTATGCGTGAAGATAAGAAACACTATAACAACGAAAAGTCTAACGCGCGTTGATTAATTTAAAATAATTAAATTAAAATAAATAATATTTACGTTACGGAGACGAAATAATTAACACAATAAAAATATGCAATAATAAATAAAAGAGATAAGAGATGGAGAAAATTGCAACAGGTATTTTATACTGGTTCAGCTTTCCAACGAAAGACCTACGTCCAGTCCCCAAGCGACCCGCTTGAGCTTTTATCAATTGTAATCAAGAACACCTCGCGTCCCAATTACAAGAGGATGCCACACCCTCACACCAAGGTAGCCTATCTACTAGGTGCCCCACTGTTCGTCTAGCCACTACCCCAGATACACAACAACGGTTCCTCACCCTATACAACACGAACGTGCCACACGTCCGAACTAGGGAGCCGCTCCCTAATAGCTAAGGGTCACACACCCCTTTACAACAATAGTTATAAATATGAGAGATTGGTACAAGAACTATATTGCACTCTATGTAGTACGGATACAACAATGAAGTTCTAATGTACATAGATACAACAATTAAGTTCTAATGGCTATGGTAATGGTTTCACTATAGCATAGGGCAAAGACTCAGAGGAGAAGAAGAAGAAGAAGAAGAACGTGAAAAGCATTTTCAAAATTGTGATCAGAAGAAGTAAGTTTGAAAGAGAGAAAAACTTTCTTATAAAAGATTTTGAATTTGAAAAATAAAATCATAATCAAATCAAAAACTATTTTGGAAATAAATCAAATTCAAAATCAAAATCAAATAAAAAACGATTTTAGAAATAAAATAAAATAAGTTTTAAAAACAAAAACATATCAAAGAGATTTCAAAAATAAATCAAAGATTTGATTCTTAAAACAAATAAGGAAATATTTCAAAATAATATTTAAATTTGAATTTTGAAAGTAAATCAGAATCAATTATGTAAAAACAAATCTGGAAACATTTAAGATTGATTCTGACACGGATTTCAATAAAACTTAAAAGTAATCGATTATCTTCTTTCTGTGAAAACTGTGAAATTCATTTTTAATAAAGAAATCGATTATTTAACACAAAGTAATCGATTAACAACTACTGGAAACCAACAAGCGGCCTAACAATTTACTAGAGGGAAGGGGGGGGGGGGTGAATAGTAAATGGAAGCAACTATACCAATTTTTCGAATGTAATTGAAACAGATTAAAATAGAAGCAGATAATAACAAAAATGATACGATCTAATCGATTATATTTTAGTCCTAATCGATTAAAACTTGATGATCTAATCGATTATGAAATTGTCTAATCGATTAGACTATATACAAAACTTCAACACAGAGATCAACAAGAACGAATGATCAAATACGAAGGAATGCAACAACTACTGGCATATAATGAAAGCAGTAAAAAGATGGACACAAGGAATTTTTTATACTGGTTCACCCTCAAACCTTGAGAGTTACGTCCAGTCCTCCCTTCGGAATTGGGAGATTTGTTATTAAAAAAATTTGTTAGATACAAAGGGATGAACAGTGAACCTCTCAGATCCTAACCCTTTCAAGAGTGTACCAAACTCTTGAATCTACCCCAAATTTGATTTACGGTGATGAAGAACTTCTTCTATGCTCCCTTGAAACCTTCAAGAAGCTTCACCGTGCGAAGAACCTCTCCGCCTTTGCTTAGAAACCTTCTAAGTCTTCAATGGCCTAAAAGAAAACCTTTAAGCACTCAAGCAAGCTCCTTGAAAACCTTGTTGGTAACCAAAAATCGGCCTCACAATCTACTAGAAGGGGGGGGTTGAATAGTAGTTGGAAGCAATAGTACCAATTTTACGGATATAACTGAAATCGGTCGGATAATGTTTGCTGTTAAAATAAAAATGCTGACTTTGGGCCGAGCAGATTCTGATAATCGATTATCTGAGCTGCGCCACACAAAGATCAGATTTGCAGCGGAGAAGAGCTAGCACTATCCGAGCAAAAAATAAAGTTTAGCAAAGCCGATTAAAATGCTCGGAATAAAAACTGAAAGCAGTAAAGAAGAGAGAGACAGCCGATTTTATACTGGTTCACTCACAACCACTGTCAGCTACGTCCAGTCCCCCCTAAAACCTTTAGGGAGCCTTTAATAATAATCAATTCAATTGGTTACAAACAGGAAATACAAGTGAACCTCTCTAAACCTAACCCTTCCAAGAGTGTACCAAACTCTGGAAATCTACCCCGACTTGAACTAATGGCCGAAGAACCTCTTCGGACTTCACAGATCTTGAAACCTTCAAGATGCCTTGAAACCTTCAAGGACTTTCGCCAAAGAACCTCTTTGGACTTCTACTCAGGAACCTCCTAAGACTTCACTTCACCTAAGAACCTCTTAGGCGAGCTTGGGAACCTTCCAAGACTTTCACTTGCTTGAGAACCACTCAAGACTTGAAAACAGATTGAATGAAAAGAGATGGCTCCAACCCGAAACTTGAATGTGTATGATATTTAAAGTTTGATGAACAAATGAGTGTTCGGTTGATAAATTGAGAAAGGATTTTGCAGAGAACGATTTGAAGCTTGGATTCAAAATGTAACAGTTTCTCTCTCTAACTCTATCGTTCTCTTTTCTGTGTTTTTCTTCTTTGTGTTTCTTAGAGAATGTGTATGAAATTGTGCTCTTGTTCCTCTATCTACTTTGGAAAAGAAAATCCATGCCTTTTATACTGATTCCAGCGCATAGGAGGTACGAGAAAGGAGAAAATATCTTGGGACATATCTTGTCCTTTCAACGAATATTCCCAAATATTTTCCAATTTCCAGCAACATTCCAATCTGTCCTTTTTACCGTTGATTCAGAAAATCCAATTTGAAATTCAGACTTGGTGACAGATGGGCGCTATGAGATAAAAACAAAATTGCCAGCCACACTCAGTACGATAAAACCAGTACATAAATGAAGAGGTGCTAGCGGCACCGTACTGCTGATTGTTGAAGAAGATGAACAGTGTTGCCGAGCTTGCCGAGCTTTCAAACTGTTCGAGCTTGGGGACTTGAGTGACAGATCTGATCTTAGTTGGCCGAGCTGATCTTTCGCCGATTCCTTTGCACTGAGAACGAGAACTCGGATTGATCACTTCCGAGTCATGCCTGAGCTTAAGCTGATTTACTGCGACTTCATCAACACAACAATCCGATCTTCAGCCTTCCGAGCCGAGTGCCGAGAGCACCGAGCTCACTTAGGAATTTTTACTTTTACATCACACTGATCGGATCCAATTGTCTCCGTCGATGGCCGAGACCAGAGATCAACACAAAGAGCTGATTTGATTGAGTAGACCGAGATCCGAGATCAACACAAAGAGCTGATTTGATTGACTAGACCGAGATCCGAGATCAACACATAGAGCTGATTTGATTGACTAGACAGAGATCTGAGATACTTCAGAGCATACCGAACTGATATATTTGTCGTCATCAAAGCCGTGACCGAGAACCGAGCGCATGAAATATTTGTCGTCATCAAAGCCTTGACCGAGAACCGAGCGCATGAAATATTAGTCGTCATCAAAACCTTTGATTTAACAATCTCCCCCTTTTTGATGATGACATGTGCTTGTTGATTTTGTGCGGTTCTCATGAATGTTTGCTCGAAGATCACTCCCCCTGAATAGCAGCTTTCTCCAATAATCTCCCCCTGTAACGTTGTGACAACAAAAGAAAAAAAACAACACCTTTCTCCCCCTTTTGGCATGATAAAAAAGGAGTCGAAGAATTAAGCACATTGCCAAAAGAGTGATAGGAAGCAAATTCCGAGAATAAAGCAGAGAGCAAGCACTTTAAAAACAAACTGGTTGTACCAATTGTTGAAAAGGCATACTACTTGTTGAAAACATAGATTGGAAACAAATATTTTTGCCTTACTCCCCCTAAAGATAATATGCTCGAAAAAATACAACCTTTCTCCCCCGGAAAATATAGTGAAAGACTAATGAGGAGAATTGACAAGCTTTTTTTAAAACAATAAGAAAATATTTGAATGAATAAGAAATCCGAGCAATTGTACATTGACATAAGACTTTGTTGTGGGTGATTGAAAACACTGACCGACCATTAGCTTACACTAGATTCATCTAGTATGTCGAGTTCCCTTCTGATATGAAAGTGAGTATCTCTCGGCAGAGGTTTTGTACAAATGTCGGCTAATTGATTTTCAGTGCTTACAAATTCGATAACACAATCACCTTTTTGAACATGATCTCGTAGAAAATGATGTCTTATTTCAATGTGTTTTTTCCGAGAATGATATACAGGATTCTTAGTTAGGTTGATTGCACTTGTATTGTCACATTTGATAGGAATGTAATCCAATTTTAAGCCAAAGTCCGACAGTTGTTGCTTCATCCAAAGGATTTGAGCACAACAGCTGCCGGTTGCAATGTATTCTGGTTTGGCGGTGGAAAGAGAAACACAAGCTTGCTTTTTGGAAAACCACGACACTAGAGAACTTCCCAAAAGATGACAAGTTCCACTAGCGCTTTTTCGGTCAAGCTTGCATTCCGAAAAATCAGAATCAGAATACTCGACCAAACAAAGACTAGTATCACTCGGATAAAACAGACCAGTGTTCTAGGATCCTTTTAAATATTTAAATATTCGTTTAACAACAGATAAATGTGATTCCTTCAGATTAGCTTGAAACCGAGCGCACATACAGACACTAAACATTATATCATGCCGAGATGCAGTTAAACACAGAAGACTTCCTATCATGCCTCTATATTTACTCACATCTACCGACTTACCTGACTCATCCTTGTCGAGATAGCAGGAGGTACTCATCGGTGTGGCTGCATTCTTGCACTTTTCCATGCTGAACTTCCTCAGGAGCTCTTTGAAGTATTTTCCTTGGTGCACAAAGATGCCTCATTCGGCTTTCTTTACTTGAAGTTCGAGGAAGAATGTGAGTTCTCCCATCATCGACATCTCGAATTCACCTTTCATTAGTGCTGAGAATTTCTTACATAGAGACATATTAGTAGCACCGAAAATTATATCATCAACATAAATTTGTACTAATAAAATGTCCTTTTTAGATTTAAAAATGAATAAGGTAGTGTCGACCTTCCCTCTTTCAAAGCCTTGTTCTAAAAGAAAAGAACTCAGTCGATCATACCAAGCTCTCGGAGCTTGTTTCAGACCGTAAAGAGCCTTTTTAAGTTTGTAAACATGATTCGGAAATGCATGGCTTTCAAAACCAACAGGTTGTTTCACGTACACTTCTTCATTTATAAATCCATTTAAGAAAGCACTCTTGACATCCATTTGATACAAGGTGAATTTCATGATAGATGCAAAAGCAAGAAGAATTCAGATTGCTTCAAGCCGAGCAACCGGAGCAATGGTCTCGTCATAATCGAAACCTTCCTCTTGGTTGTAGCCTTGAGCAACTAATCTCGCTCTGTTTTGGATAATTATCCCTGATTCGTCCATTTTATTTCTGAAAATCTATTTTGTGTCGATTATAGAATGATCATCAGGCCGAGGAACTAATTCCCAAACATCATTTATGATGAATTGATTTAGCTCGTCTTGCATAGAAATAGCCCAATGTTCATCCTCAATCGCTTTACTAACAGAATCAGGTTCAATTTAAGAAACAAAAGAGACGAAATTGCAAAAATTTGAATTGACCGACGAGTTAAAACTCCCTTTGAAATATCGTCCAACACATTCTCGATCGGATGGTTCTTGTTTGTTTTCCTAGAAGGAGGGAGGTCGTCCCTCGGAGCTTCGATATCAGTTATTACAGCGTCGTCTTGTTGAGCTTCATTTCCAATTACGATCGGTTCATCATCATTTTGCTCGTCCATTAAGTTTTCTTTGATTCCTGCACTTTCCACACAACTCAAAGTATCCTGATTGGGGTCTAATATGTGATGTTTTTGTACCTTTTTTGCCTCCCTTTTACATAGTAAGTGGCTTGTTTCTTGAGTAAATTGGAATAAAATAATGGAATTTTGTCATTATAAGATTTCTGGAACCTTTTGATGTGTTTGGTTTGTTTTCAGGTATTTAAGCTCTAAAACAGTGATTTTTGCAAAGGAATGAAGAAGGATAGCTTGGTACTTGAATTGGGAAGAAAAAGAGGAAAAAAATGAAGAAAAGTTGACCGTGGCGCCCATGCGCGGGTCCCATGCGCTCAGGCGCGGGTTGGGGTCAATTGGCCAATAATGGGGTGCATTTGGTTGATTTTTCAGACAGATTCACGCCCAGACGCAGGAGTTTCACGCCTGGGCGCGCAAAATGCGAGAAAGTGACACTGTTAGCTGTTTTGATCATAACTTGAGCTACGCTTATCCAAATGAGGCGATGTAGGTATCATTTTAAAGCTAAGGAAAAGACATACAACTTTGCCAAATAAAGCCTTGCTCAAATTCGTCCATCTTGGGGGTCAAAATCAGTGTCGACTTTGCTGTCAGACACAAATACGGGATTCTAGAAGGATTTTAATGATAAATTCTATTTGTAACTAAGATTCTTAAAGATTAGCTTATTCTAATAGGATATTATCATATTATATTCAGATTTAGGATTATTTTTATTCAAATAAAAATCTTATCACATTAGATTGAAAAATTAGGTTAGTTTTTATCTATATAATAATAGGATTAGGATTCATTAAAAAGGGATTCATTCAGAACAGTTGTGAGCTGAGTTTTGGAGAGTTTTTGTGAAGAACGGAGATTAAAATCAAGGATTAGTGGTAATTATGTTGATCTTTATCACTTTTATTGTTTTTCTTCTTTCACTTATGAACTAAATCCTTCTTTGGGATGTAGGAGTAGATGAATATGGAACCTTTTTAATGTTTATGCAGTGAATTAATTTTGTTTTTCCATTATAAATTCTGTGTTTGATTATGTTTTTATTGTTGTTCATGAAAGTGCGCAGTTCATGACATAGGAATCCTAATTTAATAGACATATGAATTTAGGATTGTGCCCAATAATCAAACAGTTCAATAGCATAGGGATAGACATATTTCTTATGAATTGAATAATTTTTATCAGTTTTGATTGAACTTAATTAAGGGTTAGGTTTTAAGGCTCTCTTGAGACATCATTGGGAGATTAATCTCTAAAATCCGGAAACGTTCTAAGACAATAGGCGTTTCTTACTTTTGCAAAACAAATTCAGAATTTAGGAAAACAAATTAATTCATTGTTAAACGTTTAGGAACCTTCATTGAAACTACGTCCCTCTCTTTCTCCTCGTTTAAGAATCGTTGCATTTATTTATTTTTATTTAATTGAAAATCAAAAATTTCTCAATCAACTAAATTCCAATTTAAATTTCATTTAGTGACTACGAATAGGTGAGAATTATTAGAATCAATTTCAATCCTCGTTGGGAACGATACTCTATTTATCACTTTGTTACTTGTACGATCTGGTACACTTGCTAGAATCCCAACATATCCCCTTTCGGAGACTCATCAAATACCACATGTATAGATTCTTCCATAGAGGAAGTTCGTTTATTGAACACTCGGTAAGCTTTACTTCATCGTGAAGAATAGCCTAAAAATATACCTTCATCGACTTTTGAATCAAATTTTCCGAGATGATCTTTTCCATTGTTTAAAATGAAAACTTTGCATCCAAAGGCATGAAAATACGATATGTTCGACTTTCTTCCTTTGTAAAGTTCATAGGGCGTTTTCTTTAAGATAGGCAGAGTTAGAACTCGGTTTAATACATGACAAGCAGTATTAACCGCATCCGCCCGTAAATAATGAGGCACTTGAGATTCATTCATCATAGTCCGAGCAAGTACCACAAGAACTCGGTTTTTCCGTTCCACAACTCCGTTTTGCTCGGGAGTCCGTGGAGCTGAAAATTGATGCTCAATGCCGAACTTAGAATAAAACTTATCAAATTTGTGATTCTCGAACTCGCCGCCATGGTCTGTTTAGATAACTATTACTTTTTGGTTTACTTGGTTTTGGATTCGTTTGACTAGCTCTTTAAAGCTTTGAAAAGTGTCACTTTTAGCAGCTAAAAATAAAGTCCAAGTAAATCTAGAAAAGTCATCAACAATTACTAAGGCATAGTGGTTACCTCCAAAGCTTTTCACTTGCGATGGTCCGAACAAGTCCATATGAAGCATTTCTAATGGCCTTGTTATGGACACCATCGTTTTAGATGAAAATTTATTTTTGGTTTGTTTGCACTTTTTACAAGAACTGCAAACACCTTCTATATCAAATTTCAGCTTTGGTAGGCTGACCACTAAGTCTTTGGATTGAAGTTTCTTTAACTGATTTACGTTTATGTGAGCAGTCCGACGATGCCATAACCAAGTATCATTTTCTCGGCAGGTAGAAACCAGAGAAGAAATTTCATTTAAATCTACCAAATAAGTATTGTTTGATCTTTTTCCCACAAATATGATCGAATTGTCTTTGTCACTTTTAATAAAGCAATGAGTGGAGGTAAAAACAACATGATTATCAATATCACAAAGTTGGCTAATGCTCAAGAGATTGTGTTCCAATCCTTGAACGTATAAAACATTTTCGATAATCAGGTTAGAAGAATTTCCGATTTTACCTTCACCCAAGATTTTACCTTGATTGTTGTCTCCGTAAGTGACATAACCTTTTTCTTTTGGAGTAAGCTCGGTAAAGTGCTGCTTATCTCCAGTCATGTGCTTCGAGCAACCGTTGTCCAGATACCACTGGTTTTCCCTTGCTCGGAAGCACACCTACAAAACAGATATTACTTGTTCATTTTGGGTACCCAAACAGTTTTGGGCCTCGGTCGGTTAGTGTAGGGATTTTCTCCCTTGACAATCCAAACAAATGAGCCGTCGGCCACACCATATCGCCTGATTTTACATTCATTCGGCGTATGTCCGAGCATGCCACAGTAAGAACAGGTCGGCCTTTTAGAGTGATTTTTATTTGAAAATGAGCCGACTTTTCGAAATGTTTTCGTTTTGCCATGTGTGTAACCGAGGCCTGTTTTGTTCGAATTGTTTCTCTGTTCAACAAGTAATCAGTTTAGCATTCTATCACATTTTGAAAATGTTGCATTAGTAGTTTTAAAATTTTGAATTTCTTTTTCATATTTAATGCAACTTTCACACTTTTGATTTTTCAGAGAAGTGATAGTATGTTCTAACGAATCATTTCTGCTTTTTAAATTTTCAATGCATTTTTCCTGTTCGAGAACTTGCTCTTTATGATTTAAAATATTTCTTTTTAACTTAGCATAGCTCTTAGCAAGTTTCTCGAACTCGGATTGCATGTCAGTGTAAGCAGTATATAATTCCTCATAAGCATCGAGATCGAACTCAGTATCAGATTCAGTATCCGAGAGTACCTCGTTCTCATGCATAGTTGAGCCGAACACCGAGATTGAAGAGCCATGATGTGTTCCCATTAAGCACAGATTTTCAATTCCTTTCTCAGTGGAGCCGAGGTCCGAGCTTGGTGAGGCTTCATCGACATATTTACCCATTAAGCACAGGTTCGCCTTCTCTTCATCGTCTGACGAACTAGATTCTGAGTTGTCACTCACTTCGGGTGCATCCTAGACGATGTAAGCTCTCTTCGGTTTAGGGTCCTTTCCTTTCTTCTTCTCGGCACTGCTTCTCTTCTGCAACTTGGGACAGTACAGTTTGATATGTCCCGGTTCACTGCATTCATGGCACCTAATTTTTTCTTTTGAGCTTGTGCCTTGGTTTTTAAAATTTCTTCTATTTTTGAAGAATTTTCCGAACTTTTTGACCACAAGACCGAGGGTTTCCTCATCCATGTCTGAACTAGAGTCGCTGTCCGAGGATACTTTGGTCGACTTAGTTGAGGCTTTGATTGAGATCCCTTTCCTTTTCTTGTCGGATTCTTCATGCATGGTCAAGCGTCCGAGCTCCATCTCATCCTCCTGAAGTTTGCCGAACAGTGTTGCAATGCCCATGGTGTCTAGATCTTTTGATTCCATAATGGCAGTGACCTTCGGCTGCCATTCCCTGCTAAGACATCTCAACACTTTGTTAATAACCTCGGCATTTTGAAAAGTTTTGCTGAGAGCAATAAGATGTTTTATGATATGAGTAAATCGTTTCTACATGTCATTTATAGATTCGCTTGGCAGCATACGAAATAACTCATATTCATGCATTAAAGTATTTAATCTTGCTCGTCTAACCTCATTTGTCCCTTCGTGAGTAAGTTGTAGAATATCCCACATTTGCTTAGCATTTTTACAGTCTGATACTCGGAAAAATTCATCGTAGGACAAGGCCGAGGTGATGATGTTTTTGGCTTTTAAATCATAAGACACTTTTTTTTATCATCATCATCCCAGCTCGCCTTCGAGATTTCTACAACATCCTCTCCGATTCTCCTTCTTAGAATAAAGGGGCCATTTTTAATTGCATCCCAAATATCAATATCTATAGCTTCAATAAAAATTTTCATCCGAGCTTTCCAATAAGCATATCCATCATTAAACAGTGGTGGACGGTTTATTGAAGAGCCTTCACCTCCGAATGGATTGTTAGAGCCCATGGTTTCGTAGGATCTTTTCGAAAAAGCTTTTACGCTCGATCTTTCGACCGAGCTCTGATACCAATTGTTGGAAATCAACAATCAGCCTAACAATCTACTAGAGGGGGGGTGAATAGTATTTGGAAGCAATAGTACCAATTTTACGGATATAACTGAAATCGGTCGGATAATGCTTGCTGTTAAAATAAAAATGCTGACTTTGGGCTGAGTAGATTCTGATAATCGGTTATCTAGGCCAACCACCGATTATCCGAGCTGCGCCACACAAAGATCAGATTTGCAGCGGAAAAGAGCTAGCACTATCCGAGCAAAACATAAAGTTTAGCAAAGCCGATTAAAATGCTCGGAATAAAAATTGAAAAAGCAGTAAAGAAGAGAGAGACAGTCGATTTTATACTGGTTCACTCACAACCACTGTGAGCTACGTCCAGTCCCCCCTAAAACCTTTAGGGAGCCTTTAATAACAATCAATTCAATCGGTTACAAACAGGAATTACAAGAGAACCTCTCTAAACCTAACCCTTCCAAGAGTGTACCAAACTCTTGAAATCTACCCCGACTTGAACTGATGGCCGAAGAACCTCTTCGGACTTCACATATCTTGAAACCTTCAAGGACTTTCGCCAAAGAACCTCTTTGGACTTCTCCTCAGGAACCTCCTAAGACTTCACTTCACCTAAGAACCTTTTAGGCGAGCTTAGAAACCTTCCAAGACTTTCACTTGCTTGAGAACCACTCAAGACTTGAAAACAGATTGAATGAAAAGAGATGGCTCCAACCCGAAACTCGAATGTGTATGATATTTAAAGTTTGATGAACAGATGAGTGCTCGGTTGAGAAATTGAGAAAGGATTTTGCAGAGAACGATTTGAAGCTTGGATTCAAAATGTAACAGTTTCTCTCTCTAGCTCTATCGTTCTCTTTTCTGTTTTTTCATTCTTTGTGTTTCTCAGAGAATGTGTATGAAATTGTGCTCTTGTTCCTCTGTCTACTTTGGAGAAGAAAAGCCACGCCTTTTATACTGATTCCAGCGCACAGGAGGTACGAGAAAGGAGAAAATATCTTGGGACTGTCTTGTCCTTTCAACAAATATTCCCAGATATTTTCAAATTTCCAGCAACGTTCCAATCTGTCCTTTTTACCGTTGATTCAGAAAATCCAATTTGAAATTCAGACTTGGTGACAGATGGACGCTGTGAGATAAAAACAAAATTGTCAGCCACACTTAGTACTATAAAACCAATACATAAATGAAGAGGTGCTAGCGGCTGTTAGGATCGGGGCTCAAAATCTCGAGAGAGGGGGTGAATCGAGTTTTATTATTTTATTGTGAAAGCACGTATAATTAAAAAAATATTTTCACGTTGGAGAGATTATGAGATTGTGATGGAGAGCGACTGCGATAAATAATGAAATAAGAGTTGCGCGAAAACGTAAATAAAAGAAATTGCGGAAATTAAAAGAGATAAGGAAGAAGAACACGCAAACCAATTTTTATACTGGTTCGGTCAATCCAGCGAGTGACCTACGTCCAGTCCCCAAGCGACCCGCTTGAGCCTTTTATATACTTGAATTGAGCCGCACCCAATTACAACCAGAGCACCCCACACACTACTAGGAACCCCCGTTCGCTAGGGGCCTCAATAACACAGCAGGGTTCCTCACCCTACGAACGTCTCACACGCTGCGGCCTTTTCAGCACTAACCTTCCTTTTGCGTTGTGCTACTGGCTTTGCCCCCGGAAGAATACTCAGCTTATGACAGATAAAATTGGGGTCGATTCTCGGCATATCGGCCGAGGTCCATGGGAAAAGATCCTTATTTGCTGTCAGCAGAGCGGTCAATTCATTTTTAACATTCGTGGGGAGGTCAGAACCGATTTTTACCTGTCTAATAGGATCTTCAGTCAAAGTTAGGAATTCCCATTGCCCTTTCGGAGTTGGCCTGTTTCTGTCGGATTCATCTCGCATATCAAGATCGGCCAGATTAATATTACCTTTCCCGAGGGAGATTCTTTCCAAGTTGTTCTGATCCTTGCTCTTAACTTTCCCCAAGCTAGCATTATAACATTTTCGTGCTGCCTCCTGCTCGGCCTTAACTGTTACCACCTTGTCATCTGTTCCAACAAACTTCATAGCTAAATGGACTGTCGACACTACCGCTCCGAACGCTTGCAAAGAAGTTCTTCCGAGGATGGCGTTGTAGGCTGCTGGACAGTCAACTACCAGGAATTTAATTATCTCAGTTCTGGCCAAAGGCTGTTGTCCGAGAGTAATAGGAAGTTGTATGTATCCTTTGGGCTCGATGGTGTCTCCTGCAAAATCGATCAATTATCCTTCGAACGGAGTGAGATTGCATTCCCTAAGCTTAAGAGCTTTGAATAGTGGGAGAAATATGATGTCCGCCGATCTCCCTTGATCGATGAAAACACGCTTTACCTCGTAATTTCCAATAAGGGCAGTGACTACCATGGGATCATTATGACCTGGGAGGATTCCGTCCAAGTCATCATCGTCAAAAATGATGGGAACGTTTTTCGTTGACCTTTTGCGAATGGGCTTCTGACTTACGGCCAGAATTTGGTTAATGTACTTCTTTCTATCGGCTTTCTTCTCTCCACCTCCGGCAAAACCTCCCGCAATAGTGTTAACTAAAAACTCATTATTAGTTGGATTTGCATCACTGGCCGGAGTGGGGTCGGTTTTCTGTCTCCCGGCATTTCTATCATCTGGTGATCTACTTCTTTGGCGTTTGGATTTTACTGGCGAGTGGGATCTGTTCCTTCCTCTCCGTCCAGCTGCGTCTCTAATGTATTGTTGCAGTTTACCATCTCTGATCATTTCTTCGATCAGATCTCTCAACCAAATGCATTCATCGGTCGTATGCCCATATCCTTTGTGAAAGTCACAATATTTCGACCTATCACGCTGTGCTCCCTTTCTTAAAGACGGAGGTCTTTGGGCTGAGCGTAAGTCAGTCTGCATTGTCTCCCGAAGGATTTGACTCCTTCGAACAGTTAAAGGGGTGTATTCCTGAAATTTATTCCTCGGAGGAATCCTTCAGTCACGATCATTCCTATCCTGTCTTCCACCAAAACGTTCGTCACGTTTTTGTTTGTTATGCCCTTGAGGGTCAACTCGTTGCCTATCGTCTCTGAATTTCTGGCCTTTGTGGAATTCCTCCAAGTTGATGAATTTATTTGACCTTTGTCTCAGCTCGGCCATATCCTTTGGAGGTTTCCCAATTAGTGACTTTCTAAAATCCCCCGGCTGTAAACCTTGTGTAAATAGCAACACTGCCACACCGGGTTCTAGTCGGGGAACTGAACTAGCTTCCGTATGGAAGCGTGATAAGTAATCCTTTAATGATTCGTCTTGCTTTTGTGTGACTGCAGCTAGGGTGTGGTCAGGCTTGGGCTGGATGCAGCTGGCTGTGTATCTGTTTAGAAAAACACGTTTCATCTCTTCCCAAGAATTGATGGAGTGCCGCGGGAGAGACGAATACCAGCATAATACCGAGGGTTCGAGAGTCATGGAAAAGGCTCGGCATTTCATCCGATTGCCGCCTCCATAATAATTCATAGCGCCCTCGTAAGAAACGATATGGTCTACTGGATCAGTCAAACCATTGTAATGTGGGATGTTGGATGGACCCAAGTACCCTTGTGGGGTTTCAAACTCCATAATGTATGGGGTGAACGGATGGCCAGGGTGAAAATCATCTTGGCCTTGGTCAGTGGCTGGATTTGAGTGGAAATTTTGTGGTGGGGGGAGTTGCATTACTGGAAGTGGCTGGGGATCCATGGTTTGGGTTATTTGGTTATGAGGGTGCGCGACAGCTGGTTGATTTTGAGCGATCCTTGCCATTGCTTGTTATTGAAGGTCGGCGATTGCTCGGCCTTGCTGCTCAATTAGAGTTGTTTGTCTATTGAGTATGTTAATCATCTCTTGTTCACGAGCACGAGCTGATGCAGATGTGGCATAAGATCTACTGGTGGAATGGCTATGGCGGGAATTACCATGGGCGGTTCTTCCAGGGTTTAACCTAGTTCTAGGGGTTATGCTTATATGGTCAGGGTTGGAAAGGATAGGTGGGTTAGGGGTTGGTCTGGTATTTCTACCATGATGTGCTCGGGTTCTAGTAGATCTGGCTATGTTACGGATTGTTGGGGCTGTACTACTCGAATGTCCATGAGTGGAGGGTGGTGGGGTAGGATGGGTTGAAGGAGGAGGTGGGGGTAATATTGCTTGTAAGGCTCGTATGTGTTGGGGATTGCTCCCGGCTCTTGGATGAGGAGATTGGGGTGTTTGGGAATGGGTGGCGTGATTTCCACTATGATTTTGGCTACGATTTGGGGGTGGCTGACTTCGTGAATGGTTTGGTGGCTGTGGATTATTTCTTGCCCCGGAATGAGACGTGTGTGGCAGTTGTAAGTTATTTTTGCGATTCTCATTGAGGACGTCGCGCAAGTCACCCACAGATTGCGGCTGTGGATCGTTATTGTTAGCGTTCCTAGGTCTGCCACGTGTGCGGGCAATGCGATCACGAAGATCACCAATTTGACTTCTGGTGGTGACCATGGTGGTGGTGGGAATGATATGTTATTCACTCCCCACAGACGGCGCCAATGTCGTGTCCTTAACTAAGATCAACCTTGAAGCTATGGAAGAGCCCCAAAGAGTGATCTCAATCAAGAGATTAATGTAGGACTTTTAGGATTTCTGTATATCCAGTTGGGATAAACAGGTTCTCCCTAGTCAACAGTGTGTGTGCTAGTGTCAACTTAGGGATGAGAAGACGTACCTTATCCCTTATAGCATGGTGGTTCTTATAGGAGATTACCTGTGTGTCGTGGGCCGTTCTGATGAGCCTTCTAAAGAGGAAGAATTCAAGTGGGATTCGTAGAGGTTATGGTAAGATCATATCCATAAATCCCGTAGATGATAGACTTGATCCCATACTGTTTCTATCTAACCCAGAGTCGTGGGAATCTAAGAGAAGTGGTTTGGCTTTGATGAGACTGTAAACGATAAAGATAAGGATGAATATCCAGTGCTCGACGGTTAGTCTCATTAGCGTGCAACTTCTCTGTAGAAACCCAGCTTGCTCGGTGTAACTTTCCGACCGCATGCCTTGTTCCAGTGTCTTAACCGGTCGGACCAAGGTGGCTTTGGTCGGGAAGCACTCGGTCTACCATAGATCCACTACACTTAGATAAAATCATCCAAAGTTGTTTCATCATGCACTTCCACATAAACTAAGATTAAAAGTGATTTTCACTTAAAAACTCTTTTTCTTCTCCTTAAACTGAAAAACTCATTTGGCCAATACACACTTGTAATAAAATTTCATTACCTTACAAATTTCCTATAGAAGGCTTATACAATAATGCACTTGAAAGCTTGAGCCTTGAACTGCTTGATACTTGATGCTTGAAACTTGAAACTTGTTTGTTATCATCAAAACTTTATCTTCTTCTAGAAATCTTCTAGCATTGACTCTTTACGTCCTTTAGGGCAAGCTTGATTTCCAACAGCGGTGCCGTACTGCTGATTGTTGAAGAAGATGAACAGTGTTGCCGAGCTTACCGAGCTTTCAAACTGTTCGAGCTTGGGGACTTGAGTGACGGATCTGATCTTAGTTGGCCAAGTTGATCTTTCGCCGATTCCTTTGCACTGAGAGCGAGAGCTCGGATTGATCACGTCACGCCTGAGCTTAAGCTGATTTACTGCAACTTCATCAACATAACAATCCGATCTTCATCCTTCCGAGCCGAGTGCCGAGAGCACCGAGCTCACTTAGGAATTTTGACTTCTACATCACACTGATCGGATCCAATTGGCTCAACGTACACCATAAAATCCTCCACGATTCTTGCAAAAACGTGTTTATTATATTCAGGTCCGAAGACGTTCTAATCGACTATGCTAATCGATTAGACCAAAGCCTCTAATCGATTAGACTTCAGTCAGTTTTGCAAAAATATAGTTTTCCTTGATTGTTTTTATTTCTCTCAAGTGTAAATAAATAATTAACCTCAATCAATCATGCCTATTAATCAAACTAAATTATATTAAGGCTAATTCTAATCTACCACCCACACTCAACAAAAGAAATAATAAAATTACATCTTAAGGAACATAGAGAATGATTGAAGATATCTTGATTGTTTGAAGTTGTTTGTCATCTTGGTCTTGATCACTTGATATTGTTGTGTGTCATCATCAAAACTTAAACCATGATCTCTTGAGATTTTACAATCTCCCCCTTTTTGATGATAACAAAACAACTACTTGAATTTCTTGATGACCTACCAAAATTTGCATATATTTCTCCCCTTGAATATGTGCACCTGATAATAGTAACACAAACAGAACAAATATATGACAATATATGCTATGCTATGTTTCTCCCCCTTTTTGTCATGATAAAAAAAATTTATAAAGATAGCAAAAGAGGGATACTTAAAAAATCATATAACTATAACCACACAAGAAAAACATAACACTAGACATACAATGTGAAAATAACATAAAACCAAAAATGAAAATGCTTGTAACATCATAAAGAAAAGATCCAAGAGAAAAAAAACTGGATAACACACAAGGTGTTAAACATAACCCAGACAGGAAAATAAACTTGAAAGAAATTAAGAGATAAAGAGCTAATCGGATGGAGGAGGAGGAAAATGATTGAAGGCACCCATCATGAACTGTTGCATTTGATCAAAACGACCCATGATGTTCTGCTCCAAGGTGTCCGAACGGTTATCCATAAGATCAAAACGAGCATCCACATAACCCCGAAGATTGAAACCACCACCAACTTTAGGTTGCTCAACGGGATCCCCCTCAGTAGCAGTTCTATATGCAACATCTTCAGCCAAATTGTCCGCATTTTCCTCATCCCTAGCAGCAGCTCTTAGGAACTTAGCATCATCCTTGAAAATCCAAGAGTTGCTATCCGGAGGATACTCTTCCAACCCTTGCTTGGACAAATTTGTTGCAAAGATAATGTGCTTTGTCTCATGATAGTGAATGATAGCCTCATTATCAGGAATGGGAATAATATATATAACAATAACAAACAGTCATGCAGACATTCATTCTCCCCCTAAGTTGATGCACATAAATAAAATGATAAAACACTAAACTCGTGGCATCAATCAGAGTTTCCAATATCCTGCAAGAGGCATCTCCAACACCCAAGTCAGTTAACTCATAAAGAATATATAATGGAAGATGTAAATACACACAATCAAGTATAGGCAGGATAAAGGTATAACAAACAATATGATTTATTATCATCAAAACACAATGCTACAATTCTCCCCCTTTTTGATGATGACAAAGCATTATAGAAAAATTATGAATCAAATAGCAAACAAACATATAAGCACATATTCATAATTTTCTATAACAATATTTCCCCCCCCCCCCCCTATTTGACATCAGCAAAAAGAATTATAGGATAAAAAAATTTCTTTCCCAATAAACAATTTAAAAAACACATGATGTCAAAACGAAGTGGACATACAAAACATGTTTTCAATGCAAATATTCAAATAAAATTTTTGTCCCCCTTTAACAAGCATAATATAAAGGGAGATAGAAAGTGCATTATAAAAACATGTGAATGCTCACTATATGAAGAATCATCAAAACATAATAATCCTATATGCCATGAAAAAAAAACAATTTAGCATATACGTCATGTAAGGCATAGATCACAACTATGAGTATCACAGAATTTAAAAAAATTAGGAGCAATGATACTTATCGTAGGTGACCCTTTCTCAAGTAGCGGGAATTGATTGATTTGGAGTTCCTTCTATTTGAAGATCCATCATTTAGCATTTTGAAGGGGCTCTCCTCTTGTTCAATGTATTACATGTCACCTTTAAACTACTTGAGTGAAGTCATGTCATCCTTTGACATCTTTTCCTTTATGTCCAATAGTGCATGAATCCTATCCTTAGGAAGTGTAACATCCCAAAATCCAATTCCTAGTTTAATCTATATTGTGATAGATTTAGAATAGAAGAAGTGGTGATATTAGGTGAGAAATTAGGTAATTAGGAGTGTAAAAGGGAAGCTTTAAGCATAGAACTTTAGGAAATTTAAAAATACAAGATTCGTAGCTCAAAACACAAATTCCACCGTTGGATGTGAAGATTAGTATGTAGGGAAGCATGCTTTCAAATTTGAGCAAGATCCAACGGGTAACGAAGAAGTTATGGCCTTTCAAAGTACTGGATACTGCAAAATTATGCAGCTTTATCGATTAACCTGTTGGCTAATTGATTAAGGTCAGATAGTGTGCAAAACCTTAATCAATTAAGTAAGCTCTTAATCGATTAAGTCGACCTGCTGAGGAAAAAAAATAAACGCAAACACACGTTCTTTTCTTGCCAAGTTCGATCCACTCTTCCTCTCTCCCCTAGGGTTCCATTCGCTATCATCAAATCCACCAAGAGCAAGTGGGATTTCTTCATTCCATCAACAAAACTCTTCCTTTCTTAACTCCAAGTAAGTATTCAAGCTTTGAATTTCCTCTTTTTCTCTCTCCTCCATCCATGGTGGTTTTTGATTCTAAGCCATGGAAGCTCCACTTTTCTTGAGTTTTGGAATGACCTATGACATGAATGTTAATCTTTTCTTGTTATGGCTTTTATATTAGGTTCCTCCCTCTTCCTTTGGATTCTAACTCATTTGGTGGCGAGACTCTCAAGCTTAGGGCAAGTAAAATCACCTTATCTCCAAGTGTTTGAGGTAAGGGGGTGGGTTTTGCCTTGTTCTAGGGAGTAGGTTCTAGTTAGTATATAATGATTTGTTAGGGTTATGTGTTAGGGGAGAAAATTAGACTATAAAACCCTAGGTTATTGAATATAAAATTCTAACTAATTAAATATGTATGATGTTGGATGTGAAGACTAGAAAAAGGAAACCCAATGATATGAGAATGAATTATTTGGTAAATGAAACTTGGATAATGATTATAATGAAATACAAGAGGATTTGGGTAATATGATAGTGAAGTTGCCATAAATGATTTCTATGATTATTGATTTTATTTGTAAAGTTTGTATTAAATGACAATTGACTGCTATTGCAAATATATATAATGTGTTATGGAGTAAATTGATGTAGGAAGAAAATGGAATGGAAACGATTATATGTGATGAATGTGCGTACTTGTATCTAAATGCTAAATGAGTATAATTGTTAAGTATTATCAATTGTGAACTATGGTCATGGCTTATGAATTGAACTTGTGAATATAGGAAATGGAAGTAAAATGATTATGTGTAAACAAAAAGTAAAAGGTGATATATGTAAATCAAAATGAAGGGCAATCTAAATGTTGGGCTATAAAAGAGAATACTACTTGGTATGATTGTGATAGTGGAGAAAGGAAATGAATAAGGGATTTACATGAATAATTAGATGTTGATTGTTTGTGGTTGTGATTAAATGTGTTATGATTGATTGAACAAGAAAGTGAATAATTCTTGGCCTCTGAATTGAGGTGCCGAATATTGAGAATGTGGTATATATGTTGGCCTCTGTTTTGAAGTGACTTTCCCTAAATTGTGATGAATTGTTTATATTGAGAATGATGATAATGTGTTGACCTCTGACCTGAGGGACACGAAATGAAATAAAATGAATTAATGTGCACTACAACATTTTTAATTTTTTGCAACGACAAAAAATCATTGCTTAAAACGCAAAAACCGTTGCTGAAAGTATAGGCAACGGTTTTACAACTGTTCTCTAGGTGAGTGTTACCTATTGTCAAAGGCAACGGTTTTTTACATTTGGCAACAGTTTTATAAAAACGTTGCCCTTTGACTTATAAAAGACAACGATTTTTTGGTAAATAATATGCAACGGTTTTATTATAAACAGCAACGGTTTTTTGTTTATAATTTGCAACGATAATGTTAAGCAAACCGTTGCCTTTTCTTGTTAAAGAGCAACGGTTTTTACATTTAAGCACATGCAACGCAAATAAAACCATTGCATTATGTTTCAGCAACCGTTATACAATTATTGTCAACTTCACATAGGCAACACTTATTTTAGGTTTGCACTATATGCAACACCTTTAATAAAATTATATTGGGCACTTATATTGTTCCATAATCCAAAGAGTACAAGACCAAATCAAGTACCAAAATAACATCATCATTCTCATTCATCTTAAATTATAATCATTGCCATACATACCAAAATAACATACATAAGATTATATTGTTCCATAATCCAAAGAGTACAAGACCAAATTAAGTACGTGCTTATTAACATAATTTTTTGCTAAAGTTCAAAAAAAAAATCAAAGCTTAAATAATCCATATATATATATATATATATATATATATATATATATATTCTTTCATTGCCAATGACATCATCATTCTCATTCATCTTCAGATGTTAGAAATCCTCTCTCTGAATTGCAGTCCTTCTACTTCACTGTGACAAAACCTGCCTACGTCCAAAGATACATGTTAGAAATTAATGATGATTTTACATAAAACATAAAAATCGAACATTAGGTGCTACCCTGGCTAGTTCAAACTAAATAGTCAAAGACTTTTGATAATATAAAAAGCATAGACATGAAGTCCACAATGAAAAAAAGGATACACTCAAGGGTATACTTACATATATATATATATATATATATATATATATATATATATATATTAGTATGCATGTCTTAAAAAGGAATGAAACTGAGGTAGATACCTGAATGTCAAGAAAGCATGCAAGAAAACACTTAAGACATTAACAGAATTCTACCCAGTGAAGTCTCAATGCACTTAGAGATATCACTTCTTGCTTCAATCTGATGCAAAATTAAATTTTTGCAAAACTACTAGATTGGTCCTGTAAAAAATTTTTTGGTTGCGATTTCGTCCCTTAACTTTTTTTCGTTTCAAATAAATCCAGAAGTTTGTAACTTGTTTCAAATAAATCCTTCCATCCAATTTTGTCTTAACACCGTTAATAGGAGCCTCCTATGTGGCAACCATTGGTCTTACGTGGCTTAAACTCAATGTTACACCCCCAAAATAATGTCATATGAGGCCAAAGGAGAAAATCAAAATAGTTAGGGATAACCCAATAAGCTTCTATTTTGGCCTCATACGACATCGTTTTGGGGTGTAACGTTGAGTTTTAGCCTTGTAAGACCATTGGTTGCCACGTAGGAGACTCCCATTAACGGTGTTAAGATAGAATTGGATAGAAGGATTTATTTGAAACAAGTTACAAGCTTTCGGATTTATTTGAAACGAAAAAAAGTTAAGGGACGAAATCGCAACCAAAAAATAACTTACAGGACCAATCTAATAGTTTTGCCTTAAATTTTTAAGTCTTCAAATTTATTGTAATATATATGAAGATTGATTCACTAGCACTACTACTAATTTAAGCTAGTGCTAATACATATAAATTCCAGCGCTTGGTATTTCTACTATCTTTGCACACAGCCTCGTATATTGAGTAGCTTAATTAATTACCTGAACAAGCAAAACAAGAGGTAGTAACAATTGAGGCAGATTTAGATCTCTAGAACAATATCTGCAACAGCGAAAAGGGTAAAGTATATAAGAGTCCATGGCACTCATGTCTGTGAAAATGGTAAACAAGAGTGAGCCAATATGAATATATTTGAACTTACATTCAGAATAAGTCTTGACCCATTTAGACCCATCAATCTCAGAAGTGTCCTCTACTTCATCCCCAATTCCCCATTCCTCTTCTGGCATCTTCCTATCCTCTTCTTCCCAATTGCTTTATTGTTCTTCTTCTTGTTAACTGCACAAATCTCTTAGCAATTGATTTCCTAAATTGCATTACAAACTGAACAAGTATGGCATCGTCTATCATACACAAAGTGGGAAAAATCATGCTCACATCCATGATGAATTTAATTCACCATAACCAAATTCACACAATAGCATCAAATACCAATCTGAGGGCCTATATTCATAGATATGAAGCAGTATTAGATACAGCTCCAAGCACAAATTCTATTGTATGTATAAGTTGATGCACAAAAACCTCGCCAAACTCAAATTCCTCATGGTCATGGGGAATACTCCGTAACTTGGGTTCAAGAGGGTCTTCTTCCGTACTATCAAGCAAAGAGTAAGACTGACCTTGATGCCTCTATAGAAACATGGCAGTAAAAAATTAAAACAGAGTTCAATAGAAAGCAATAAAAGAAAAAAATAAAATCAAAATAATAGGTTAAACTTACGGTATACTTCACAGTGTATATCTTCTAGAGAAGGGGTGGCTTTGGTAATAACATCCATGGAATAGCAACAAGCACCAACAGCAGTAACACAAGCTAGCAGCAATGAAACAGTGATAGTTAGTATGTGGCATCTGTACAGTATCACAAAAAAATCTGAATCAAAACTTACTTGAAGAAAATTTTGGCCAACACAGAGCTGCCTTTCACCCAAATCATCAGTCGGACTTACGAACATCTATATTATCACATAAGTTGGCATTTACTATGATGAGTTTCAAGTTTATGCAACTTACAAGGGACAGCAGATAACTGGTGATACACCTGTCCCTCCTTTTTATCAAAGCAATGAAGAGAGTAATCTCTTATCAGCTTCCTTTGTTGGAAATGGTGTTCCTGTTGCTCCATCTATTGGTTATGAAGTTGGTCGTGATCAAAGTGCTGGAAGACTAGTTTTGTATCTCAAGGTTAATGGAAAGCTTCGTTGGAAGGTTGGAACTTGGGTCTCTGGACATTACAGGTTCAATGTTAACTGTGTTTCTGTGATGGCCTTTGGACCCTCCATGACTTCAGGTCCTCTGATTTCAAACCAGGGTGCTCATTGTTCTACTACAATTTAAACTAGACCATACTAATCGCTATCAACGATGATATTTGTACGATCCGATGCGACAACTTTCCTTTGACTTTATAAACACTAGTGGAAAATATAGATTTTATATCAGCTATTTAACATCTGTTTTAAAAAATTGATGTAAAAGCAAAATGCGGTGGCAAACTTGTAATTATTTTTTATAGGGAAAACTTTCCACATCTGTTTTTTTTTATTAACAGATGCGGAATGTCTTATGTCTGCTATTTTTCGCATCTGTTTTTAAATAAGTGATGCGGAATGTAATGCAGTGGCAAACTTGTAATTTAGATAAGTTTAAGAGTTAAAACTTTCCACATCTGTTTTTTTATTAACAGATGCGGAATGTCTTATGTCTGCCACTTTTCACATCTGTTTTTTAATAAGTGATGCAGAATGTAAGGCGATGGCAAACTTGTAATTTAGATAAGAAAAGCTTTTGGCATCAATTTTATTAATAACTGATGCGGAAACTCATTTTCGTTTTATATCATTCGTTTATATTCATTCATCCTTCTTCATCCATTCTCAACCTAAGCCCTAAATCGCCGCACCCACGCCCTCTCTCTCTCTGCCACTTTCGGCCGCCACCAAACCCAGCCACGCACGTGCATCTCCATCTCGTCTCCGCCTCCCTCGCGATTCCCATCTCGCAACCACTCCTCCCCTGAACTCGCACCGCCGTTCGTCACCGTTACGACCACGAAGCTCGCAAACCCTTCCTCTTAGTGCGTCGTCGGCTTCTGCGATGGGCTCAGACCGAACGGCTACCCTCGGAGTTGGTGGCGTTTGATGGCTTCTATCACTCTTCTCACTGTCAATATCAGCCTTTCACACTCTCTGTTCTCACACTTTCGATCTCTCACTGTTCAAACGACGGTGACACTCACTGTTCAACGACGGTGACACCGACATCGGTCTCCTCCTCACCTATCGAACGGTGAGTCTTGCTTGTAATTTAGGAATTATTCTGAAATTGTATTTTAGGGATTAGGTTCTATAATTGTGATCTGTTTTGTGATTGTGATTGAAATTAGTTAGGTTTTGGATCTGATCAAGTTTCAATGTCTATATTTTTGAAATTAGTGATTGTGATTTTCTGCTTGATTACTTCTGCTTTGTCTGATGCTTTTGTCATAGGAGATATATTCTTGATTAAATTGAATCAAGGTTAGAGTTCATTATTCTGGATTAATTGACGCAATGTACTAATTTTATGACGCAATGTTTCTATAGATTGGTAAAGGATGTACTTTTTTCCTTGCCATTGTAGGAGGTACTGCTCAGCTCGTTTGAGGAGGATATATAAATCGCTGAAGTTTACCCATGGGCGTGGGAAATATGCAAAAAGAACCATAACTGAATCTACTGTCACCGAAGTAAGGTATAGTTTATTGTCGTTTGTATCTTTTTCTTCTGATTTAAATTCTGCAACCTTCTTTTTGTTGGCTTAGTCTTAAATTGTGTTATTGTGGGAAAGAAAATTGAATGTTAGGCTTTACTATCTTTGTTGCTATTGTTATGGAGAAAGTCAACTGATTGGAGCTTTTTACATCCTTATTCGTCTAGCAAATGTTCTCTGGGGTCATTGCTCTTAAACAGTTTTTAGATATTTTCTTACTGTTTCTGTTGCTAACGTGACATAGTCATTATCTGAACCTAAAACCATCCCAAGAGATTGATTGACATGGAAACCATCATCAGACCCTTATTCAGGTTTATTACTATTCCTTTAAGTCTATTCCTTGCTCTTTCGATTTTGCTTTGAATTTTAACTCTATTACTTCTTCAGACTAGTGCATACAGGATACTAGTATGGAATTTAGTAATGCAAGCTAGCTTTAACATTTTTTTTTTAGTTTATCAATTTATTAATTAACTGGTATTTGCCTCACTTTGATTTGAAGGAAAAAAAATTGAAGTATCTGAATTCGCCTCTTATGGTTATGTGATTTATTGTATAAAAAATTAGACCCACAACTTTTTCCTTAAGAATCTTGGATGGTCATCAAAATAGAACTTGATCGGGGCTGATGTGTTGTGTTGTTTAAATTAGTTGGAGGACAAATTTTTTCCTTGGATGAATTTGGATATTTGCTTGGGGAAAAAAATGAAGAAACTTGTATTTACAATTTTGCATTTAGTGTTGCTTATCTTTTGTTTAAAACATTCCCTAAAAGACACATAATAATAATTACCATTTTTTATGTTTGCTTTTTGGCCTCGGCTTCTGCTCTTGTGATCGAAACCATGGTGGCTATGACTGTAGCATTGAAATTGTGTCACATAAAGGTGATTGTTCATTTTTGAAGTTGATAAAGAGAGGCAAATGAGGAAATTGGTTTGGACCCGGAACTTGTAAATGTTGTTATTGTTCTTGAACCATTCTTGTCTAAGGTATGCATTCTATTTCTATTTAATACTTCACTTTCTATTTCTATTTAATATTTCTATTTCTCTCACCTCTGTGGCACACTTTCTCTCGTGTTCTTCGTCTCTACAGGTTCGTCTCTCTCGTGTTCTTCCTAATCAGGTCCAATAGTTCCTACTTCCAAAAGCTCAAAATGCATGCATTTTAGTTTCCTCTTTTTCTTGTCTAGCCAATACTAGATTATATGTAATTTGATACCATAGTTTGTTTCTTTATGAATGAGAACATAGTTGATTAAAGTAAATTTTCATTGTTAGGTCACCTATAAATGTCCAGATTTTTTATTTTTTATCACAATTGATTAAAATAGATTTTTGCCCTTTATCTATTTATCACAATTGAATTTTCTTCAAGCTGGACTGTCAGATTTAAGAAGTTCCAAGTTTCAAGATTAAAACATTTAGGGGGATTGCCCTGTGTCAAAAATCATTAAGACCCGAAGAGTTCAAGGGAGAGAATGCTATGAAGTTTCTTGGGAAGAAATGGATGGACTTGAAACTTCAATAGTGCCTGCAGATCTTATACAAAGGTAATGTAATTGATGAACCTACTTTTTATTCCCTAACTCAGCTTTTTACTTCGGTTCGTTGCTCAAAGTCAATGAGACTGGATAAGATAATATTTGAAATATTTGATGTTGTATATTTGATATCGTTTACTATTTGACTGCAACGTGAAATTGTTATCTGAGGAATTTGACAATGTCATTATTATTTCACTATGATCTACTGTGCCTCTCCCGAAAAGATTTTGGAGTTTGAAGAGAAAAAAGCTCAACGAAAGAAAGACAAGAAACAAAATAATCAGAGAAGAAGACCAAAGAACAATGGAACTTCTGAGCTTGATCTTAAACTACAGAATTTGTTGGTGGATATCAATACTGGAGACCAACCCCACCCCAGCTTCCTCTTGTTCCATTCAGCTTCCTCTTGTTCTGTTGATAAAGGTTAGTATGCTTATTTTGTTTGTTTCAGTAGACACATATTTTATAGATCCTTTAGTCTTGTTCTTTGTGACTTGCTGGGAAATTATTGGTGATGATCTCTACAGATACGGTTAGATACACTACTTTATCTTAATCTATAGAGAACTATAGTCTACATTTTTAATTAGCTAGTTACCTTCCTCACCTATTATCTAAATTGCCAAATGATTAAGAATTTGGGATACTTTGTTTATAACACCCCTATATAATAATTATTGAAAAGAGATAAAAATACTGAAAGTGAAAATGAGAGTATGATAAATAGGGATGTGTTGAAAAAAATAACATTAATTATATATTTGGTTTTGAAAAATAACAATACATATGAAACATAAAATAAAAACTCTAAACATTAGAGTTTTACTTTTGTTCCAAGCTTAGTTGATTTGTTTACATTTTCTCATAAATTTTACTTTTGTTGCAGGATGTTCATTGGCACTTCCAAAAGGATGGAGCTGGCTCAAGTTATAGTTAGTAATATAGCTAATTTTCCTGCCAATTTCAGTACCTACAAGTAGTTAGTTTAGTGTAGAAGCTAACTTATCAAGTGTTTATTTTATTTGTAGTTTGTATTAAATTAAGGATATTTTGCCTTTTGGAATCATTTGTATTATAACACTATTTTTTGGTATTAAATGTGGATTCATTTGTATTATGAGTTTATTTTAAGCTTATTTTGCCTTTTGGATCCATTAACGAAGGTCATCAATAGATATAAAAAATTAAAAAAAAATAATTCAACTTTTCCACATCTGTTTAAAAAACAGATGCGAAAAGTGGACATTCCGCATCTGTTTTATCGTAAAACAGATGCGGAAAGTGGACATTTTGCATCTGTTTTATCGTAAAACTAAAACAGATGCGGAAAGTGGACATTTTGCATCTGTTTTATCGTAAAATAGATGCGGAAAGTGACATTCCGCATCTGTTTTACGATAAAACAGATGCGGAAAGAGGACATTTCGCATCTGTTTTATTGTAAAATAGATGCGGAAAGTGGACATTCCGCATCTGTTTTTAAAAAACAGATGCGGAATGTTCACTTTCCGCATCTGTTTGGGTTCGTAAGTGATGTGGAAAGTAACTTTTCGCATCAGTTATGGAACTTTTCGCATCTGTTTTTAAAAGTGATGCGGAAAGTCCAACCTTTCACATCTGTTTTTAGAAGTGATGCAGAAAGTCATTACTTTTAACATCTCTCACATTTATATCATTTCTAAAACAGATGCGGAATGCGTTTTAAAACAGATGTTAAATGTCCGATTTCCAGTAGTGAAAGCAGAGAAAGTACTTTGCCTTATAAAGTCAAAAGTGGTCGTAATTCGTAAAGTTGTCGTATCTTGTTGTACATATAACAATTTCGATTGGCTCTTGTTAACTTCAATATAATCTACTATTCATAATGAGTTTTTCTTTAAGTTTTTGTTATTTTCAGCTTTTGGTTGGCTTTGTATTGAAATGTATTTTGTAGCCACTAAGTGATTTGTAAATAAAATATATGAATGATATAGGGCCAAAAGTTACCAATATGTGAGAAGGATGCATATTAGATGGTTAACCTTATCTCTTTGCTTTTACTTCTCTTTTCCCACTATATATCTTAGTTTTTTTTTGCTTGCATGTGATGGTTGATATTGGGGAAAATGAAAAGGAGGTGGATGGATTTCATGGATTCTTTTTTTTTCTCTAGTAGCTTTTAGGAGTGGATGAATGAGTAGATAATGGGTCACCTTTGTTTCTTTGGTTAATTTTTGGTACCAAGAAATATAAATTATTGAAGAATATGTGCAGGAGATTCCAAGAAAGAGAGAGTGTGAAAGAAAAAGGGAGACATTGGTAGATTTCTTTAGAGGATCTCTACTGATTTTACATGTCAATTCCTTACCTTTAAGAATCATACATGGCCTCCTATGATCAAAAAATTGGTAGCCATGAATCACCTTACAGTTTTCTATCTTTTTTGAGCAATACATAAGAGATGATGAGATTGGTCATCCATGTCTTAAACGAATATACTAGGGGATGAAAATAGTAGCAACTAGGTAGCAGTTAGTCTAACACTTTGGATTTTAAGCATTATGACTAAATCAACACAGGACACTAAAATTGCCAATAGCTACTTCATACTATGCCACTATGCCAGATTTTTAAGAATACTTAGTTAGTTAGTTCTTACTTAGGTTGAACTGCAAGTTGAGAACTTGTACTTAACCTTGTCAGATTTATCACATTAATACAAACTAAGAATTGCACATACAGGACAACAGGTCAAAAGGTTTGGGGTGGCCGTGTGTGTATTTTGTTGCTTGTTACTTAAAGCTAAGCGTTGACCAACCAAAAATATGCTAAACCTGATTAAGTGTAATCCTATTAAAGTTAATGGCAATGCAACTAATTTAGTAATTAGTTCTGGTGCTTAACAATCAAATTGCTTCCTATCATATACTCTTCTAATAAAAAACTATGTTGCGGCAGATAAAAACAACTCCACCACCGTTGCTTTTTGGAAAAAACAAGAAGGAACTGGAAAAAAAACTAAGTGCCACACCATAAATTTTATAAAGTCACATAACTTTTTGAAGATATATAATGCCAGAACACTATACTTTTTACCTACCGTGTAACTGGTCCCACGTACCAGGTTAGTAATAAAAGAAATCTTGTAAAAATAATGTAAAAAGTGATGAACCGATACGAACCACGTACCGTGTAACTGGTACCACGTACCATGTAACTATGCAGGTCAGCCTTGGTGAATATCATCTGGGGAACAAACAGTAAACCAACTAAAGCAACATTGGTAAATCAAACAGTGAGCACGACATAGATAACAACATACCACATTCAAATACAATAATGTTTTGCGATTACCAGATATTGATGTTGTTTTCAAATTATAGAAAACCTTAACCCAAATCAATAAGCGATCCCTAACCCAAGTCCCCAAACTTGCAATAAAGATGTAAAATCAAAACCAAACGAAACACCCACGCAAAATAATTGATGAAATACCTGGCTAGGGTTTGGTTCTCAAAATTGATAGGTGAAGAACAAACTTACTCGCCGCAGTAGAGAAGTTGAACAAAACCTATACTGCAGACACAACGCCATTGCCATCAACAACCCTATTTGGAAAACTTCGACCTTAACTAACCCGATTGCTGGGTTCATTGTCGGGTAGGCAACCGACACAAAGAAAAATTAAAAGAGAAGAAAACCAAACAAAGAGAAAGATTAAAGAGAAGGGGGTTTCGAAAGATTTAGGCGTTGGAGTTTTATCGAACTGAAATCGAAGGAAAAGAGGAGCTACTCACCAAATTGAAGTCGAGGTCGAAGGTTGGAGGGAAGGCGAAGCGGAGGACGATGGAGGAGAGTCAGTCATGCGCGCGGCGGTGTGTGCTTCGGTGCTTTGTGTGCTTCGGTGGAAGAAGCTATTATGTGCTTCGATGGAAGGAAGAAGGTGTGTGATGGTAACAGGTTGGAGTGGAAGGGAAATAGTTTTAGGGTATTAGTTTTAGTTTAAGCTATATCAATTTTTTTAGCCAAGTGCAGTGCTTTCAGGAACGGTTTTTCAATGAAATTTTAGGCAACACATATAAAACCGTTGCATTTTATCTTTAAAAAAAAACCGTTGCATTTTCTACCAACGTTTAATATATTGTTGCCTATAATAGACCTTATATTAATATAAAATGGTTATCAACACATAGCAGTAAAAACCGTTGCCTTTTCATATTCAATGGCAACTAAAAAAAACTGTTGCCTATTCCCTTTATAAGCAACGGTTTTGCAACCGTTGAAACTTTCAGTGTTGCCTAAACTAAAAAATGTTGTAGTGGTGATTGTGTGTTGACCTCTGACCCGAGGGACACCAAAATGAATAAGTGTTGACCTCTGACCTGAGGGACATCAAAATGATATAAAGTGATTAAGTGTTGACCTCTGACCTGAGGGGCACAAAATAAAATAAAGTGAATGGGTGTTGACCTCTGACCTGAGGGACACAAGATGAATTAAAATTAATGAGTGTTGACCTCTGACCTGAGGGATACCGAATGAAATAAAATATTGGAGTGTTGACCTCTGACCTGAGGGACACATAATTTAAATAAGGAAAAGTATGAGGTACCTTCCGGTGTGGAGGTGAAGTAAAATGGTATGAGGTACCTTCCGGTGTGGAGGTGAAGTACCCACAGGCTAGTTGTATGAGGTACCTTCCAGTGTGGAGGTGAAGTACAACGGTATGAAATACATCTTAAGAATGAAATGAAAAATACAGGAAATGGAATATGAATGAAATAATGTAAATGGAAATGTGGAATAAATAAAGAATATGGAAATAGTGAAATGAGTATGGTGTGGAATATGTGATGATATGCTTTATTTGCTAGTTGTGTTTGACCTAGTTGGTTGTTATGTCTAGTTAGAGACTGCTTTCTATTTCATGTGCAATGATCACTCCCTTAACATTTTTCAGGTATAGAGATTGAGCTGGCACAGCCCCCGGCCGAGCAGGAGTACTTTCCCTTACAGGGAGAGTAGGGTTATTTATGGGATTTAGAGTTATTTCATGGATCTAAGCCTCCTACATTATTTTGATGTAAACTTATTATATATATTTTTGGAGTGAGGCTTAGGATGTTTTATTTTGATAAAGTTATATGTTTTGGTTTTTGATACTCAAACTTAGTATTTTCGCTGACACTCTGATATTTTTGGAGCCCATTGGGCCTTGATATGAATTATCTATATAATCTGAAGCCCTTCTGGCTATTAGCTGATTACTTGAAATGGTATACCACAGGTTGAATTTTTGGATTAGTCCGAAAAACAAACAAAACTCCGTCCGTTTTGACGGGTGATTTTTATTAAATTAAAAAGAAATTTCAAACTCACATTTTTAATAGCGGGGTTCTAAGGGTAAAAATCCTAGGTGTTACAGGAAGAGGTAGCATAACTAGCACTTTTTACATCACCTACAAAACTACTTGAGAGCATTTCTTTTGTTATCCAAAAAGAATTGGATCCTTATAGATTAGTAGGACAAGCATAAATAGGCATTTTGATTTTTCAAATATTGAAGCACATGAAGGTAATCCATGAAGGACAACATAGTTAAATGAACTTAAAAAAAAAATATGCTCATGTACACAAATGCATGTCCTTATATATCAATGTACTATGACATCATCACATATAGAGTATAATCATGTGATAGAAGATAAAAAAAATTTAACCACACATGATATAATACACTATACGTGAAGGGTAGGACTATACCAAGAAAAATAATCATGTGCTAAAAAGATTTTGAAAAAGATTACAGCACACATGATTTAGTTCTAATGTAAGCAAAATTTGGAATAGTCCAAGTATATCTTTGTATAGTCATTGATATAAGAGGAATGAGAGGTAGATACCTTTGACTTGTTGACCAATGAAGTATTTGCATTTACCCATTATTGCTTCTTGCTTGAGGTCTTAGACGTTATGATTTCACCTTTTTGGTCGTGAAAAGCTTTGGTATTGGTAGACTTGTATCTTCGCTTAGTCCATACATTTCTTGTCCTCTTAGGTAATCTCCTCGATAGATTCCCTTGACCACTTAGTTCTTCCTTTTGTTTGGATTCCTGCACATTTAAAACACTAGAAGAACTTTTTGGTACCCATTTTATCTTGGGTCGTTTGGGGTTAGTCTTGGGTTCCTTAGGTAACTTTGGAACCCAATGCAAATTATTTCTCATGCTATAATTTTTACGATAAAAGAACAAATGAGAAATATGTCCCAAACAATCACAATAATTACATGTAATGGGTTTAGATGATGATTTGATTTTTTCACATATGTTCATGCAACTTGGAATTTTTGCCTTCACATTGTCAACAACTTTACTTGATTTTTGGATATCCACATTATTTTCAATTTCATCTAGTAAACAATTTGAACAACTAGATTTTTCAATATTATTATAATCAAAAAGTGCATCCTCAACTTGTTTTTCAATATCAATGCAATTTTCAAAAATAGTTGAGGAGTTATTTTCTAAAAGCATCTCTTTATCAAAAATATCTCCATTTTTCAAAATATCAATTTCATTTTCAATTAGAGATAATTTTTGTAAAGAGTCCAAGTTTTTATTTTCTAAAGATATCAAATCATCATTTAAATCATTATATGCAAATTGTAGTTTATTAGAACAAGGACTATTTTGAATAACCTCAAGGTCCTCATGAGCCAAGTAATCGGATGTTTCATTTTCATCTACCATTGATTCCTCATCCGAAAAGCTTGATTCCTCCATTGAGTCCATGAAGCTTTCAAATAGTCTCTCTAGTTCATCGTTGTAACATCCCAAATTTGATGTCCAATATAATCCGAGTAATTCTAATCGAATTAATGGGTAATCTAGTAGGCCTTAAGCATGATAGTTCGATTATAGCTTGTCGGATTCCATTTAAGCCGAGTAAATAGTAGTGTGAGCTTGGGCCGAGCGTTAATCAGATCCGAACCGAGCTTAGGTAGTGATCCCTCTTTGAAGCCGAGCAGAATGTAGTGAACCCACGAGAAAACGATCTCTTATCGACAGTGTGCAACCAACCTCAAAAGTCGCTTTGAAGTGAATAAGTCCATGTTCGGTCTTCGGTCAACTAGCTAGAGCCTAGGATAACCTTGTGCCGACACTATCGTAGTTTGATCTCATGGTCCGAGCATTTTCGAGTTGCTCGTCTTATTTCGAGATGTTTTTGCGACCGAGCCCATGATTCGAGTCGAAATTGGTCCAATCGTGTGCCGAGCAGATATCACTTTCTAGTCGGATCCGTGAGTTCGAGCCGAGCACGGTTTTGGAACAAATGGTTCTCATTGTATCATCCGTAACTCTGGAAGCTGTCACGTCAGATGTCCTTGTCACTTTACTGTTCAAGGCTTCCTCAAGAAGCCATTAATTCTAGCCACACATTTACCAAGCTTCCAGAAGAAGTTTCTCTTTTCGGGACCACACGTTTGAATCCCAAGGAAAATATCTTGAACAATGCTCAACCTTCCTTTTCCTATAAAAGTTGTGGCCCCTACTCTCATTAACACTTTCACGAAGATTTTTCTCTAAGAGTCCAGAATCCTTCACGTCTCTCACTCTCTCTTAAGCCTCGAAGTACTTCTCCTTTTTCTTGTTCTTCTTCGTGACTGCTTCAGCACTATAAGAGGAGTTAAGGAGCTAGAGTTTAAGTAGTCGGCCAAGGCCAAGACCCGCAGGACTCCCTTACCTCTCACGGTTTTGAGGTAAGGAGTGGGTATTACCCTAACATAGGTTTGGGTTTCTAATATGTTCATAATAAATACTATGAATGGATGCTAGGCTAGGTTATTGGATAGTAGGACATAGTTGGATATCAAAGAATCAAGTGACTAAAATGAACATGTTCTGTTATTTGTGAATATGTGTGCTTGATAAATGATGAATGTGTGAACTGTGATCTTTGCTATAACTGTTTATTAATGTTTGAGTGATGTCTGTGATAACCGAAATTGGCTAAGTAAAATAGTAATGAAACTAAATAAGGAATAATAGTTAAAGGAAAATGATTAAAGAACAAGCCGAGCTAACTGAACTGAGCCGAGAGAGTTTAAGAGTGAAGACAAAAAGAATGATAATCCGAGGATGAAGACAATTACAAAAGAATAAGTAAAAGATTGAGCATGATGGCTGACTGAGTAAGACACAGGATGTGTTCCTGTGCAGCGAGAGGTCGTCCATTATGGGGCGTATATCGGTTGTGTGAGCGGGTCATAGAAGACCCGTACTGGGTGCGTGCATTGATCGCGTAAGACGCAGGATGTGTTCTTATGCAGCTGTAAGACGCTCATCATGTCCGCGGGGATGGCGCAGTAATGACTCACACAAGATTCCGAGCAGCGGAATCGATTAGGATGTGCTCCTGGTCATAGAAGACGCGTACTGGGTGCGTGCATTGATCGCGTAAGATGCAGGACGTGCTCCTGTGCAGCTGAAAGATGCTCACCAAGTTCGGGTGGCGCAGTGATGGACACTTCCTAGTTCCAATAAAGAAGGTGTAAGACGTACACTGTGTGGGTACGTAGCCGAGCAAAAGAAGGTGTAAGACGCATGCTGTGGGTATGTGCATCTCTAAAAGCCATAAAAAGACGAGTAAAATGATGGACGAGTAAAGATAAAAGAAGCCGAGTAAGATAGTGTTAAGAGAAGCCGAGCAAAATAATAATAAAAGATGCTGAGTAAAACTTATGTCGAGAGAATAAATATTAACGTGTATGATATGGGACTCTTATTTATGTTCGGCCGATGATATTTGTGGTTTGGAATGAATATTTTTGACTATGTGTATGTTTGATTAATTGTGTTTGGCTTAGTACCTTATTATGTCGTATGAGAAACTGCTTTCTTAAGTTTCGTGTAATGCTCACCTCCTTACCCTCCCTTGCAGGTACTGAGTCCGAGCATACATGCTTCCCGGCTGAGCAAGTTCACTCTCCCTCACAGGGAGAGTAGGGTGTTGTGCTTGGACATCTAGCTATGTCCGTGGGATGTTTTGGGCTGTTATTATAATACTTTTGTTGTTTTGATTATATATGAAAGAACTTAATGTGTTGGAACTGTTAATGCACTTGATGTTGTATGTATAAGGTGATATTTTATGATGGAACTCTGATGAACTTTAATGTAATGAAATAGATGTGGTCTCTTCAAGAGAAAAAGAAAAAAAATTTAATTCGCCCTTTTGAATTAATGGGTAACATTGTTTAGGGTGTTACAATCGTCGTCACTTTATGAGCTACTCCCCACACTTTCTGTTTCATCATCACAATCTTCGTCCAGGGAGTTAGTCCTTTCAAGCTCTATGACATTTTCTTCTTGTTCCTTCTCCTCTATCTTGTGGACACTAATACTTCCATGAAAATCATTAGTAGCATAGTATGTATTCAAAGTGTCCCAAATATCCTTAGCATTCAAACAATTTTCAATTATAGCATATGTATCATCGTTCAAAGCATTTTTCAAAATATGCATAGCTTGAACATTGAAAGAAAAATATTTTTCATCAAAATCATTTAAAACATGTTTCGGCTTAAAATCAAAACCATTAAGAACAACATGGCATAAACGAAAGCTAATAGATTGAAGAAAAATTTTCATTCTAGCACTCCAATAATGAAAATTATTTCCATCAAAAATTGGTGCTTCATCGAATGTAAAACCACCCTCCATATTAAAAAAAAAAATATCTCCAAAAGCTGCTAATTTCCTTGGATCTTTCAACCCGGGCTGTTAAGCCTTTAAATAGAGCACGAAGCTCTGATACCAATTGTTAGAATTGGCAGCCGTCACCCAAGAGGGGGGTGAATTGGGTTTTTATAAAATTATTGGTAAGCGTTCGAATTAAATCGTTTTCAATAAAACATATATGATTTTCAACGGAAAACTCTTAAAACAATGAAAACGATTATGCGAAAGCAAACAATAACAACGATTAATATTACGCGTGAAGATAAGAAGCATTATGACAACGAAAAGTCTAACGCGTGTTGATTAATTTAAAATAATTAAATTAATATAAATAATATTTACGTTGCAGAGACGAAATAATTAACACAGTAAAAATATGCAATAATAAATAAAAGAGATAAGGGATAGAGAAAATTGCACCAGATATTTTATACTGGTTCAGCATTTCTAGCGAAAGACCTACGTCTAGTCCCCAAGCGACCCACTTGAGCTTTTATCAATTATAATCAAGAACGCCTCGCGTCCCAATTATAACCAGAGGATGCCACACCCTCACACTAAGGTAGCCTATCTACTAGGTGCGCCACTGTTCATCTAGTCACTACCCAAGATACACAACAAGGGTTCCTCACCCTATACAACACGAACATGCCACACGTCCGAACTAGGGAGCCACTCCCTAATAGCTAAAGGTCACACACCCCTTTACAACAATAGTTATGAATATGAGAGATTGGTACAAGAACTATATTGCACTCTATGTAGTGAGGATACAACAATGAAGTTTTAATGATACTGTGTTCCAAATAACACGGATACAACAATTAAGTTATAATGGCTATGGTAATGGTTTCACTATAGCATAGGCCAAAGACTCAGAGAATATGGAGAAGAAGAAGAAGAACGTGAAAAGCGTTTTAAAAATTGTGATCAGAAGAAGTAAGTTTGAAAGAGAGAAAAACTTTCTTATAAAAGATTTTGAATTTAAAAAATAAAATCATAATCAAATCAAAAACGATTTTGGAAATAAATAATTCAAAATCAAAATCAAATCAAATCAAAAACGATTTTAGAAATAAAATAAAATAAGTTTTAAAATCAAAAACATATCGGAGAGATTTAAAAAATAAATCAAAAGATTTGATTCTTAAAACAAATAAGGAAATATTTCAAAATAATATTTAAATTTGAATTTTGAAAGTAAATCAGAATCAATTATGTAAAAACAAATTTAGAAACATTTAATATTGATTCTGACACGGATTTCAATAAAACTTAAAAGTAATCAATTACTTGAAGGAGGTAATCGATTATCTTCTTTTTGTAAAAACAATGAAATTCATTTTTAATAAAGTGATGATTATTTAAAACAAAGTAATCGATTAACAACTTCCTGTGAGAAAAGTACTCAATTATGAAAACAGGTAATCGATTATTTTGAATTAAAATTCCCAGGTCACAACTCAAAAACATAGTAATCGATTATCCAGGAGAGGTAATCGATTACTTCTGCTTATTTTTTTATAAAATTGATTTTCTAAAGCAGAGTATGTAACCGTAGGTTTTCAAAAACATTTTTAAAAGAAAATATAACTTTAAACGATTTTACAAAATTTCTTTTTTCAATTAAAACATTCTCCTTCAAGAACTCTAAATAAGGCCTATAACATATATAAGTAAACCACTTACCTAGCCTTACATTGATTTCCTAATGAGAACGGAGAGATAACATCTTGAAGCTCTTGCTTGAAGCTAGACTTGCACTTTGACTTTGATTGGTCCTTGTTTGACATCATCAAAACTCTTCAACATACTTCCACGTTGATTTCCGACACAAATTAATATTTTTTAGATGATTATATACTTTATTGTGATAAGTCAAAATAAAATCAGAATTAAACATTTTGACATTTTTTGTTTGATGGTATTATGAGCATAATGAATGATAAACCATAATGTCTCTGATTTATTTTGAGAAGGAAAGTTGAATCTTGGTGTTATAATAAAAAATTATTTATGTTGGAAATCAACAAGCGGCCTAACAATTTACTGGGGAGGTGAATAGTAAATGGAAGCAACAATACCAATTTTTCGAATATAATTGAAATTAGCAATAAATAAGCTTACTGTTATTAATAAAATCCAGTTTCTGTCCAGAAACACTTGAGCTACTCGATTAGTGCTCCAACTAATCCAATAGTACGAGCAATTGCAGACAGAGAACAGTTTTGCAGAGAGCTTCACAAGAAGCCAAGAAATAACACAAACAACAGAAAATAAATTGGCTAACATAAGGTTCAACGAAAGCAACTTAAATGCAGAATTTAAGAAAAGCAATAAAGAGACGACACAAGTAATTTTATACTGGTTCACTCTCAAACCTTGAGAGCTATGTCCAGTCCTCCCTAAAACCTTAGGAAGCTTTTTACTCAAAATCAAATTAATTGGATACAAAAAGAATTAATAGAGAACCTCACTCAATTAATCCTAACCCTTTCAAGAGTGTACCAAACTCTTGAAATCTACCCCAATTTCTATTTGATTATGTTGGTTGAAGAACCTCTTCAACACTTCCTCAGAGAGCTCCTTGAAACCTTCAAGAGCTCCTTCCTTTCTTCAATAATCAGCGATAATAACAAGGATATGACTTCAATACTAACTTAGTTAATTGGGAATATAACAGTATGTAAATTAATTGAGCTAGAGTTAAGACTTAGAGAGGGATTGGAATGAATAAAACGAGATTTTCTTGTATCAGCTTGTGTGTGTTGAGACTTTGATGAGGCATCAAATTATAGGCTCCAAAAACCCCTAAAAATCAGGGAGGAACGCAAGTCAATGAAGCTGATCAGATTTGGATCTTGATTGCCTCTCAAACAGTCATATTTTAGAGCTGACTAGATGTTGATAAAAACTCGCACTAATCGAGTAGTTGAAACACTACTCGATTAGTCCGTGCTTCCTTATAAAATTAATTTTTCATTTTAAGCTGACTACTCGATTAGTGCATGAACTAATCAAGTAGTTAATGCTAAATACCTAAAATTTGTTTTTCAATTTTGTTATGATTTAAACCTTTAATTTTACCAATCCCTTTTTAGTCTTTTTCAGGTATTTAACTCAATTAAATTTTATACTAAATATACCATATTAACTTCAGCTAAAAACCTAAGTCTACCACCCACACTCGAAAGCATAAATAATAAAATTACAGCAATGCGGGAAATAATAGACTTGAGTTTGTTGTTGTTGAATCTTCACACTATTTGTCTTCATAAAAATTATACAACCCTTGTTGAATTTACAATTTATTTTTTTTTCAACTTTATCTTATCGATTTTTCCTTAAATTATGAAATTTGTATGCAGTTTATCTTTGGCCACGTGTTTGGTTACTTTCTTTAACAAATTTTATAGATTTAAGTTATATTTATCGAAAATAAATAATTTATTTATTTATTATCTATTTAATTTCAAATGGTAATATCTTCATTGGGGATAATGATTTAGAAAATTTGAATAATTTATTAAATTTCAAATTGTAATATCTTTTATATCGAGAAAATTGTAATATTTTGGTTAGAGATAATGATTATTTACCCATAAAGATTTATCCAAAATGAATAGCAAATTCAACTTATTTAATATGTGTTTATCTAAAATAAATTAGTGATTTGAAAAACGTGAATAATCTATCTAATTTCAAATTATAGTATTTTGGTTGTGGATAATGATTTCAAATTATAGTTTTAATTCTCTTGTACAAAAAATTTAAAAATAAATATTTTCGTCAAGTATAAAATCAAACCTTATTATTATATATAATGATTTTTATCTATTCCAAAAAACAAAATATATTATCGAAAGAATTGCAGCAGTTGTAGATGGAGATGATGCAGTCTTCTGAAATTAAACCTTCACTCCCACAAAACAAAACGTCTTCGAAATACTGAATTGAAATAAACGATTAGAGAGACTAAAGAATCATATAATATAAATTAAAATGAGTGAGAAATATTAGAATTAGAGAGATTTAATGACGGAACAGAAAAATTGCAAAAATTGAAGATGAACATAATTGGGAGGTTGTTGTTTACATGAATAAACATATTAAATTGAAGTAAGCAATTATAGAGAGAGATGGACTTAATAATTAAATAATATAAATTAAGATTGTTGGGTTTGGCCTCAAAATCTCGAGCGGGGGGGGGGGGGGTGGGTTGAATCGAGTTTTATTAATTTATTGCAAAATCCCTTACAATTTAAAAAAATTATTTTGCGTTGGAGAGATTAGACGTTTGAGAAGGAGAGCGAAAACGATTTATATAAAATTATGAGTAGCGTGGAAATATAAATAAACGATATATCCGAAAATTAAAAGAGATAGGGATAGAAAAGTTTGCACCAGAAAATTTTATACTGGTTCAACCTTCCCGTCGAAAGGTCTAGTCCAGTCCCCAAGCGACCCGCTTGAGAGTTCTATAACCAGCAATTGAGCCGCACCCAGTTACAACCGAGAGCACCCCGCACACTACTAGGAACCTCCGTTCGCTAGGGGCCTCAACAACACACAGCAGGGTTCCTCACCCTACGAACGTCCACACGTTCAACTATGGGATTCACTCCCTAGCCACTAAGGTTCAATACAAATTGATGTGAGTGATTAAAACAAGTATAACGTGTTCTCAATAACACAGATACTACAATCAAAGCACTATGATACTGAAGTCATTCTTTTCAAGCTAAGAGGCCAACAAGAGTTTTTTTTTAGTTCTTAGAAAAATATGATCGTGAAGTTCAAAGAAAAGTAGGAGAAGAAGAATAGCGTGTGTGATCAGATGAAAACGAATGAATGAATAATCTGTTAAAATGTTGGAGTGATTTGATTTTAATAGAATAAAATTTATTAAATCAAAATAAGATTTAAAACAACAAATTAAAATCAATTCTTAATCAAAATAAAATAAAATATGATTTTGTAATAAGTTTTAAAATCAAAACCAAATCAAAACTATTTAAGAAAATAAATCAAGGATTTGATTTTAAAAAAATAAGGAAATATTTCAAAAATAAAATCAAATTCGAATTTTTGAAAATAAATCAGAATCATTTATATAAAAACAAATCTGGAAATAAATCAAAATGATTCTGACACGTTTTTCAATAAAACTTGAGGTAATCGATTACTTCAGGGAGGTAATCGATTATCCCTTTAAAAATAGAAACTTTTAAATTCTTTTGAAAAACTAGTAATCGATAACAACATAACATTTAATCGATTACTTCACCCCTGTTCATTATATGATGCAACTCATATAATCGATTACCACTAATCTAATAATCGATTACTGAGCCTCTGGTATTTGTATGATGCAACATCATGTAATCGATTACATCAAGGCAGTAATCGATTACTGCCTCACGAAAACGTATGATGCAACAATTTTAATCGATTACTTGATCCAGGTAATCGATTACTCTCATTCAGAAAGTAATGGATTAGCCAAGTTCACTTAATCGATTACAAACACTCTGGTTTTTCTATGATGCAACAAGGTTAATCGATTACTTTACTCAGGTAATCGATTACCCCTTCTTGCACTTGTAAAAATGAATTTTCATAACTTAAAAACATCCAGAGTTTTGTTTCATCAAGCATTTACACATAAACTAAGATAGAAAAACATATTTTCACGAAAACACTTTTTCTTCTCCTTTTAAATGAAAAACTCATTGGCCTTTTAACTCATTAAGAACAAAAGATTCCATTACTTTACAACATGTCCTAAGGGAAAAGGCTTCTAGACTTATATTCAGCTTGAAGCTTCAACTTGAGCTTGAAGAGACTTGTGAGCTTGAATCTTGAGTTTGTTATCATCAAAACATTAACTTGAATTCTGCTTAAAGTCCATGAGAGAGCTTGGAGCTTGACTTCCAACACTAGCTTGACCGCTCAGAGCCTGCCACACCACGTCCGCCCAGTAAGCTCCCAAGGCTTCCCTCCTACGCCAATCACATCATCCTTCTGGATGGCTCATTTAGGACGGGCCTGTCTTATAGTGTCCTTGTTGGTTTCTATCCCTAGCCCACTTGATGGATCAATTTTCCTAGCCCACGTCGCTGAGTTCTTCTTTGTCGGCCCATTTAACTTTTTTTTGCAGCCCACTTGTTTTCTAATCTCTCAGATTAAAAAAGGGTCCAAACAATAGCCCCCATGCAGCAAAGAGAAAACAAAATAAAATAAGTAAATGGATAAATGGAAATTAACAAATAAAATAAAAATAAGATAAACAAGGCAGTTAGAAAACTCCCTTTTCTCCAAACTTTCGGTTTCCACCTTGAAAACTGTTTTCTCTTTGTTGCATATCCACTTTTCTCAATTGTCTTTTCATTTCCCCAATGCACGTTTCCCCTCACTCCTGCTATCTCGAGTCCCACGCCCTATTTACTCCAGGCAGACTTGACCAACTCTTCACTCAACCACCCCCTCTTTTTCTTCTATAAATCACGTTCCTCCTTACCCATTTTCTTCACTGTTCCTTTTCTTTTTCTCAACCATGTCTTCCTCCTCTGTGAGTATTTCATCTGCTTCTTCTTCTCCCTCTACTGACAATGACTCCCCAGAGCACGTCTCCTCCGAACCTACCCCAAACATCATCTCCTTCCATTTTTAAGACCGCCTCCCTCCTCCTCTCGTGGAACCCGTCGATTCCAACAACCTCCGAGATGCCGCTGAGATCCTTTATCCCGAGCGTCCCTTCACAAATTCTCCTCCCTCTGGTTCCCTATTACTCGCCCCGAGCCCCCAGCCCTTGACGATCTCTCCCGAAGAAGCCAAGTTTCTCTCTGCTATTCCTCCAAACCCCAGGAACGAACTCGGTCCCTTTCTGCTTCGCTCTCGCCTCGCCCGAGAGGAGTTTCCTTGGTCCTCGCTTCGTTTCTATGGGCGTGTCAACATTATAGGGGGTTGGTCCGGATGGGTGGAGTACGTGTTTGCCAATGATCCCCCTTTTGTACAGATTTTGGAACAAGTGGGTATCGCTGCGGTGATCAGGGCGTCTCTGGGCTTGAGTGCTAACAAAAGAGGTGATGACTTGGATCTCTTAATTCAACAGTGGTGCTCTTCCATTCATACTTTTATGGCTTCCTAGGGCTAGTTCACGCCTACTCTTGAAGATGTGATTATTTTGCTGAAGCTCCCCACATTCGAGGAACACGCCCTTTCTCCTTCCGCTATTGACAGCCACATAATTGCTTTGGATAAGGATTTGAAAGCTGCTACCTGGAAGAGCGCGCGTTACTCCCGTGATGTATTCAAGCGCCGCCGAGCCAGTGTGAGGGCAAGTGGAACCAAGAAGATCAGAGGTACCAGCAACATTCGTTCTTCTCCTAAGAAGGGTAAAAAGGTAGAGTCCTTCAAGTATACTTTTGAAACCTGGATAAGATATTTTTACGGAGACATTTTTGATGGTCAGTTTGAACCGGGACCTGTCGCTGACCCTCGCCTAAAGAGAGCGGCTTTTGTTTCTTTCTGGTTGAGTCGTTATGTCTTTCCCGGGCCGCCTTGGGAGTCCATGAGCCCTTCCGTTTTCATCTTTTCTTGCTTTCTGACAGATGGTGTCCGTTTACCTTTGTCCCTTTATATCTGGGTGGTCTCTATGCTCGCTTGGATCATGTAGCTGAGCAGATGCGTCATTCATTTGGGCGCTTTTTTTTTTTATCAATTCCTATCTTGACTTGGCTTTCCTTCAATACTTCTTGTTTGAACATTTCCCTGCTTATGGCCCTATTCGCGTCCCTCCTAGCATGCTCACTTCCTCCGCCGCTGTTACGCTGTCGCCTCTACAACCTCACTCATGGGGCTGGTCAGGAGGCAGACCTAGGCGTTACCTAGCCACCGTTATCGATGAAGAAGATGCTTTCGTCTTTCGCTCATATGTGTCTAACTTTTTGAAAGGGGGTGAAGGACTTAACACACTTTATAGTGACACCATGTTCGAAAGGTATCTTTGATTTATGGCTCTTGATTACCACAGCGTGTTATATGCCTGGTTTTGTTGTTACTGACAATATTGGACCAGTTGGTGGAGCTCTTTGGCCATTTGCTTACAGGCCGGACCGCGTGGCTAGACAATTTGGCCTTGATCAGCCCCCATGTGTTTCTAGATATTGGGGTTTCGGATATCTCTACCTTCATGGAATTGGTTCTGTTTAAGTCTTCTTCTGCTTTGCCTCCCTTTAATCCTTCTTTGTTCGTCCCCGCCTCTCGAGCGGGTGCCGCCTTGCACAACTGGTTGGAATATCAGGACTGCCTTCTCGTTTATCTCCGTCAATACGAAGGCGGTCGTAGTGATGAAAAATTTTGTGAAATTCATGTCTATGAATTAGGTATAAGCTTTTGTTTGAAATTGTAAATTTTTACTAAATCTTTGTTGATGTTCCACTGCTAAATGCAGTATGGCTTTTCCCTCAAAAATTTAGTAAAAATAGCCCTACTGCATTAAATTTAATTTGATATGAACAATGTAAAGTCACTTGCCAGATTTTTAGATTATTGAGGAGCTGATTGTACTTTTTGTGCTTTAAGAAATGGCCCTTAATAGAAAAATATCCTTGAATTTTAGCATGTCCCATTTGTCTCTAGTGTCACTGTGCAGTTTCTTAGTTGTAGTGATTTTTAATGGGATTTCTGGTGATCCAATCTATGACTAATTAGGTAGGTATACATGATATAGTCATTGAATGGTGATCATTTGTTTTAAATTCCAGCTTAGTTAATTTCTTAATGAATTTATGCAGATCAGAATGAAGTTGGCTAAAGTTCGGCATCCATAAACGTTAGTGAATGCCTTTCCTTGCCTATTGGTGTTTGTTACTCGTTTACTAACAGTTGCTCCCTTTTAAGTTTACTACTACTTTTACCTAAAGGGTTTTATTGGTCTTAGCCTTTTTTTATTGATTGTTCAGTACCGAAACAAGACGGAGAATAGGTGCTAGTGTGAAATTGAGATGCATAAGGAGGCGTGAAAAGAAGGTGTTGCAGGAAACTTGCTGTCTTGAGTGGCAAACTTTAATCGCAGAAGCTTCTAGACAATCAAGGCTATAATTTGTTGGGGAACTGAGATGCAAATATATTATAGTCCAGTACTCCAATTATTCTTTCTATTCTGCAGCAAATGGCTTGTAGCCATATTGGCAAACACAAATTAGCAATAGATTCAGAAATAGTTTTTGTGCCTGCATGTTGGGGAATGTCTTCATTATTGAAGGCCATATTTGGTGGTATACTCATTGCATAAATTTTATAAGAATAGCTATTACAACACTGCTTTATTGTGTATCTCGGAGGAGGGAGGCAGGACAAAGGCTACTTCAAAAGTATCATTTCTGTTGCTAAAGGAATGACAACACTAGTTGCTGCAATTTGTTGCTTCCTTTGCTTTTTTTGTTCCCTAAAAATGTGCTAAACTTAATTAGACGTACTAGAATATGGAACCAGAATTGGAGCAATGTGAGCACATTACATTTTTCTTGCATTTATAAAAGAAGAAATCATATACATTACCTTAGCAAAAATTATCGTACTGCCTAGGATTGTAGACATTGGACAACATGTTGAAGGAACACAGATAACATGTCAATCCCATAACAGAGCGTTAATATATATCTCAGTTCATGATGACCAAATACAATCCTAGCTGCAGTGGGTGGATGGTGAAGATTATATAATAAACTAGTTTCGTTTTGATGCTAAATCAAAAGAAGCTACTTTCTTATCCAAGAAAAGGAAATAAATGAAACAGGCTTATGAAGAATGAACACGCCTCTCCTTGTTTGATAATCTAGAGGGAAAAGAAATCTTGATGGGAGAAATTACACTACAACATTATCTTCCTTCTCCTGCTCTAAACAGATACATATAAATCAATCTGATAGAAGTCTTAAATTCTATGAATTGGATGATAGTTTTCACTTTACCAAAGGCACAAAGCCATACTGCATTTTTTTATATTTTAATGCAGCATGACTATTTTTACTAAATCTTTGAGGGAAAAGCCATACTGCATTTAGCAGTGGAACATCACCAAAGATTTAGTAAAAATTTACAATTCCAAACAAAAGCTTACACCTAATTCATAGACATGAATTTCACAAAAAATTTTCATCCATCCATTAAAGGAAAATAACATGAAATGGGTGGGGTTGTGGTCAATCTAAGACCTCGAGCTTTTTCACAAACACCATGTGTGCTTGCTGTCAATGATTGATGGGATTGGTTGCTGGGGAGGTGGCTGCCGGATGATGTCGTGGTGGGGGGGGCCGTCGAGGTGGTGGGTCGTTGTCGAGGCGTCGATGGATGCTCGCGGGTCGTGGTGTCGGTGGCTGCTCGCGGTTCATGGTGCCGGGGTCGTGGTGTGGGCTGCGGTCGTGGTGCTAGCTGATGTTGGTCGTGGTGCTGGTTGGGGTCGTGGTGCGGTTGGTGCTCGCAGCTGATGACAGCGGTGGGTTGAGAAGACAAGGGATAAGAAGCTTGGCTGCTGTTGGTAGTGGTGCTCGCGGCTGACGGCGGTGGTGGGAGCGGCGGTGAGTGGAGAAGAGAAGGGAGATGGAGCCTAGAGAGAGATAGAGATGAGAGAGAAGAAATTTTGAGAAATGAGGGATGAGAGAGAGGGGAGATAGGGTTTGAGGGTGGGTGTTTCAGGTTTTTTTTTAATGTTAAAAATGAAAAATTGTTAAAATACTCTTGTGCTTAAAACTATGTATTTTTAAAATGTGAGGGTTTTTTTGTCTATTAAAAGCTGGTATACTATGCTAAAGTGTACCAACTAAAAACTCACTTTACATAATCTTCACCATCCACCCACTGTGGCAGAGATCGTGTGCTTGCGGATCTCACAGCGTCGCTGATGGTGGTTGCGGGGTGGCGGAGATCGTGTGTGGCGGAGGTGCTGGGCGGTGGGGCTGGCCAGAGAGAGGAGCTGAAGTTATCAATTTTTTTTAATTTTGAAAATTGAAATTATCAAAATACCTTTTTTTTATTTTGAAAATTGAAATTATTAAAATACCCATATATATATATATATATATATATATATATGAGTTGTTTACTATAAAAATGTAGATGTGTTAAATTTTTGATAGAAAAATTTATGGCAATTAAGATGCATGACATATGCGCATTGTTGTTGAAGTCTCTAGCTAGTAGCAAAATTATAAAGTGATCAAGGAAGCTAGGTTAAGATATATATCTTTCATTGATTAACAAGTATATCAAGCTCTCAAACTCAGCTTACTTTAAACAAGTAAGGCCAGATACATTAATTTATACTTAATTGCTCAAGCTTATAACTCGATTCATATGAGTCTTATCCCTTAATATCTAGTTCCACTCTATTCAATAACAACTACTACTTAAGTTCAACAATAGAAATAGATCCATGCAATACAAAAACAAATTAAGGACAGCTAGTAGTAGTAGGTCTTATTGATCAAAAATCTGAATCTGACAAGTAGTATTTGAGAAGCTGCTGGCATCCTGGCAAAGGCTCATCCTTCAAGAAACCCATAGCATTTGCATAGTGAAGATAGTTAAGAATACCATTTTTGTAATGGGTTAGAACTATGCTGGATCTGTTACGCCCTGGATCTGGGGTATTGCACCAATATAATGGGCTGCTAATAAGCACAGTTTGGCAAAGATGGTCATGATGGTCATTTTCAATCTCAATGTGGTATGTTCCTGTGTGGTCAGTTTCTCCTTCAGTGTAGAATACTACCTTCCTACTTGTCCTGTCTATGCACTGAATCCCAACCCTTGCACCTGATTAATTATTATTAAAGATGTTTAAAATACGCTTGATTTAATTAATTTTAATGTGTGTGCATATATATGTTGTTTATACTTTATACATACATAGAAACAATTACATATAAATTTAAAGTGTTCAAATAAATTTCAAAATGTGTTAATACACTAGGAAGAGATAAGAGTGTACTATGTCATGAGGTCATTAACTAAAAATGAATTATTTGATGGTTGGTGACTAATAATCCAATAATTCTAACAATATTATTGTTCATTTCAAAAAAAAAAAAAAACCAATATTATTGTTACATGTATATCAAAAATTGACATCTTCCTTTTATGAAAGGATGGAATAAGGAAAATAATAACAAAATTAGACATTTGAGTTTTCCTCATTTTATTATTTTATTTTTTTCTTACGAGGAATGTGTTAGTATTTGATGTTAATATTTGATGTTATATATATATATATATATATATATATTTTGCACCATATTCTAATCTCATTACTTTTGTTGGTCCTATATATAAGTCATTTTGACTAAAATTTATTCTTTAATAAAGTTAATTAATATTTTTAGTGATATTGAAAATATAAATATTTAGTATACTTTTTCAAAAGTACCCTATAGTTATTGTTGAGACTCAAGGACCGCTGGAAGTATCTATTACTTTTTTTATTTTTATGCTTGGACTATAATCTAGGCTAGCATTGGCAATTAGGGCGGATGCATGGGACTCGCCCGCCCGCCCGCAATTTTTTGCGGGCAGGACATTGATTTTAAGCCCAACAAAAAAAAATGCCCGCCTGCCCTGCCCATTTTTTTAGCGGACATTCTTGGGCGTCGCCCACGGGCCGCCCATTAATTTTTTTTTTAAAAAATATGTCATATGTTTTCTAATTTCTAAGTATTGATTACTTTAAAAAAATTGATTGTTATTCTGATCCAGCACAAATTTTAATTGATTGCTCAATTTTTATTTAACTGCTTGATCGATTTTTTTGCTTTCAGCCTTTCATTGATTGTTTTAATGTGTTTTTCGAGTATTTTGAGTAATTTACAACCTTATGTTAGTTACGTACCGTTAGCATTTTTCAATTTTTGATCTCTTTATGGGTTTTTTTTTTCAATTTTAAATTTTTTTAAATTAAAGCGGGCCGCCCACAAGCCCGCGCCCGCCCACCCTATAGGGCGGGCAGGGCATCAATTTTTCGCCCACGAAATTTTAATGGGCGGGCATAAATCGCGGGCATTGGCGGACATGAGCCCATGTCCGCCCGCCCAAATTGCCAATGCTAGTCTAGGCTACCAAATAATTTCGGGCAATTAAGATGAATGACATATGCATGCAACACTAAAAACATAAATGTTAGTATCCTACATGTACAAGCAAAGTGGCAAATTAACTACAAGTGATTTCACTTTACAAGATTTTCTTAATTAGGCATGCACACGGTACCATAATTATTTAAGCGCTTATAATAAACCATATCAAATTTAGAATAGTACTGTACTTCCTAACAGTGTGTACCTTGAATATAAGTGGTGGCATTGGTTTCAAATCCAGCACGGCATGTGTCACAGTAAACACAACCTTTAACATGGTACTTTGCTGTAGTAACAGGGATTAGCGAAGGGAAAATACAGAGGGAGAAGGCCACCAACAAAACAAACTTCATCGCCATAGCAATGACTAATTGTAAACAAATGAGTAAATCATTGTGACATGGGAGACTTCGGTTTCTTATACTGCGAGGATTTGAGCTTTGCTACTGCTATCTAACATTTTTAATGTTGGCGTCTAATGTGCCATAAAAAGTGAATCATGTCTCTAAATTGAGTAGGTGCCATTAATTCCACATGTACCTTCAATGTGGCTTCCCATGTATACTCCCCCCATTTTAAATATAAGAAGAAAAAAAAACTTTTTTTTCGTTTAAAATATAAGTAATATTAATTAAATTTTTTAAATTTTGTTTCATTGTCAATTATATTATACTTTGTTAAGACATTCCTAAAAAATTGTTATCTTATTTAATTTTTATTTCATTAGCAATGTCACTTTCCTACAATATGTCTATTTTTTTTAATAAATTTGAAAAAATTAAATACAATCAACTAAGTAAATGTGAAATTAGTTTTTTTACTTATATTTTAAAAGAAAGGGAGTATCTAGAATTGAGATTTGTTTTCGAGATTGAAGTTTGAAGCATTAAAATTAAATATAACATTAGTCAGAAGCATTAATTATAATGATGCAGCACTATCAAAATATCATACGTTATATTGAAGGGTGATTGTAATGTCCAACACTTAAAAATGGAGGATTATACATCACATAAAATTAAGAGATTAATGGGTGTGCACTGATAGTATAAAATTAATCCATCATCCATTATTTATTTGTATTCTTATAATCTAAAAATCAACAATCATAAATACACGAATGGTAAATAATACACTGATGATGTAAAAAAATTTTACACTGTTAGTGCACCATTTATTTTCTATCAAATTAATAGTTTAAAATATAATATAAAGAGCAATTTACAATCTTGTATATAGTGATTTTTTGAAATTAAAAAACTAATAATAATATTAAAATTTGTTTTTAAAAATTTAAATGTGGGTCAATATATTTTCTAATAACGAATAAAGATTCTTAAAATTTGTTCTAAAAAATCTATTATGAATGACATTATTATTTTTACGAATAAGTACCCACAAAAAAATTTCAAAACCCAAAATGGATCTCCAAGATAAAAAATAAAAACATGCGATATACTTTTTATTTTCGGTAACAAATTTATGATATACTTTGTTTAAAAAAAAAAAATTGGGTTCGAGTTATGAAGATTGACGTGTTAGGGCTTAGGACACATAGATTCAAATCCCGTTGACTAAGCTTTCTTTCTCTCCCCTAAAAAAACCATTAACCCATCAATATTTTTATAAAAAGATATATGTATATATAGTTATGAATAAATTGAGTTTCTTAAGCATGATGTTGTTGGAAAAATATGTTTTTTTATTTTATTTATTTCAAAATATTTATTTAAAGTTAATTTATTATTTTATTAGTTGATGTGTAAGGTTGTATTGGTTTGAAAAGATATGAATGAAAGGGTGTGTAATTTATATATAAACACACTTTGTGCATCATTTAGTACGAGAGAAAATCATTTTTATAAGTCTCAAGAAAAACATTTTTCCCTTCTCCACCATTTTCTCTTTTTTTTTTTTTTTTTGGGTTACATCAAATAATATACTGTCAGTTCTATTACATGACTAATGTCAGAAGGACTGAATCTTGGATAATCATTGTGATGCACAAATATATTCTTAAGGATATTATTTACTACACGTCTCGGATCATATTCTTAATTTATGTAGTTTTATAGTGTATTTTCTCCAATTGTATCCAACAGACATTAGGAGTATTAGATTTTTTAAGCATGATTTCATTTATTCGGTATCTATCATATGTATGAAAACTATTTTGTTGTTAAATATGAAACTCATTTAACTAATTTCTACATCTCAAAAGATTTAATTTTTAGTTGTTGCCGAGAGACTATACATAAAAAATCTACACAATATCTAGTGTTTTTACTAAATTTTGATGTTCTTAATTTTTTTTAATTTTGATTTCAATTTTATTTTCCTTTTTAAGCTATTAAATTTTAGTAATGTATGGTCCTCCATTTTTCAAGTGTTTCAACTGTTGGACATTAGAAGCACCCTATATTATTGAAAGGAAACAAAATGACTTTATCTTATGATGCTACTTTCTCAAATAAAAGTATTTTTCTTCCTTCGACTCATTAATGAAAATATTTAACTTCACTTTTGGGTGGGGTGGTAGTAGTCCATAACCACTTTAATCTATAACAGAAACGGTTATGTTCTTGTAATTTGCTAAATCATTTGTATATTTTGGACATATTATTGAATAGATTTAAACAAAATATCAAAATCAAGATTTTAACCTTTCCTTTTTTCTTTCTTGTTTGAACCACATATATTCTTCGATAAGATATTAAGCTGGGTACGATTTATGTGAGCGGCAAAATTCTCCCTATCAAATATTTAACTATTGTTAGGGACTCAAACTACTTCCCATCAGTTAATCTATTGGTGGTACTCTTAAATATGGTTTTATCCTAATAAAGTTTATTTTTCCTTCTTTTATCTTTTTTTTTTTGGTAATTTTCTTTAGGGCAGGGGGGAAGAAAACGCATCAACCTAGGTTCCTGACATTTTATATCTCGCAGCTTTACCACTTGAAATTGTTATTGGGAACAAATTATGCTTTTTTCGTTTCCCGGGTATTCTTACCGCCGTATTATCAAAGGTAGAACTAATCGCTTGAATGTAATCACACTAGTGCTACCCACCTACCCACCTGTGTACTCTCGCCAAGGATCGAACCATTAGCCATGTTTTGTCATCGAGTTTATCACAATTTATGAGTTTTTGTTTATTTGATCTCATCCCAGACCCAATTACATTTTCAACGATGAAAGAGATGAGATTGGGGAATCAATGCCTAAAATTTGAATAAAGCTAAAAATGGGGCATAATTGTGTGTTTGGCTTAAACACTTACAAATAATTTGAAAAAAAAAGGAAATTAATTAGTTGAGTAAGTTTTTCAAAAAATAGTTCAATTGATAGAGTTACACAACATAACATTTTAGTACCTGGGTTTGAACCCCAACAGCTCACAATTTCACTTTATCCATTTTCTATCCAAACTTTACCTATAAAAAAATTAGCTTGCTAAATGAATTGAAACGTCAAAGAATATATATTCCTGTGGGCAAGAAGTAGAGAAAATATTTGCCAATTCAATTTTAAATTGACAATTAACTTTGAGAAGAAAAAAAGAAAGAAAAAAAATTAGCTGACTAAATGAATTGACTAGTGTTGAAGCAAATGGGCATTCAAGTTTAGTTTTGATGAAGACAGAAGTGTAAAAGTGCAAAGAACAATCAAACACAAGAGAAGAAGAAGATTGAACAACCAAGGACTCAACAACCACATTATTTGGGATTGTTCTTTGATGTATTGTATTATTTGATTAAGTCATGCTTTAATGTATTGTATTATTTGATTAAGTCCTTAAGGTGTGAGTTTGGTTAGAGTCTAGGTTGGGTAGTGAATCTCAATGATTTTGGATTCAAAAGTGCATCCATCATATTCATTAAATCATTGTTTCACTTTTTTTAAAAGAGTGTTCTTGAAAAATGTTTTTAAATCATCAAACACGCATCATCATATTTTAAAATTCATTAGCAAAGTTTATGGAAAAAGTACAAAATTGATTTTTGTGTTTAAAACTGTTTTTCTATTTTTTTAAGTATTTTTCTAGGTGAATTAATCGATTAACGGGATAAGCTAATCGATTAATCAACTTGAAAAATCCCAGAAAATTCGTTTTTAAAGGGTTAATCGATTAACCTTATCAGTTAATCGATTAACGGCTGTTATGAAAATTTTATAACTGATTTCTATTGAACCTATGCTCATGGGGTTCATATATAAAAGCTCTATGACTTTGAAAAATATATCAACTCATTCCAAAAACAGTTTTACACGTTCGATTGAAAGATTTAAGCTGTGATTTTCAAATATCTTCAAGAATCATCACAAACATTTTCAAACACATATTCTATTCTACTCATTCATTCATTGTGAATCTCTTGCTTCATTTTGATTACAAAAATCAAAGAGATTCTATAGGAAATACCGAAACAATGTTCTAATTCATAGTTGTTCATTTTGCAATCAAGTGCAATATTCAAGGCAACAAACAAGAAGAAGATTTGATCATTGGTGTGAAGTATAACCAACAAGAGAGAAGTCTTGGTGTGAGGTATCATCAAGCATTGAAGAAGTCTAGGTGGTGAGTGATCCACATAGTAAGAAGAGTTAGGATTAGAAGATCAAAGGGTTACATACAAGGGTGAGGTATCTCTTGGAGGCTATCAAGTGAAGGATCTTAAGAAGCTAAGCTTGTAATCAAAGGATTTCTAACTCTAGTGAAGAAACTCTCTCTATTGTGATAGAGGGGACTAGATGTAGCTCTCAAGTGGATAAGAGCGAACCAGTATAAAATCTTTGTGCAGTATTTCTATCCCTTTCTCTTTTACATTACGCATTTAGTTTATGTTTTTGTGAAAACGGTGATTTTCGATAAATTGGTTTATACATAACTAAAAGCGAATCTTTTTAAGAGTTTGATTTGTGATTCAACATTAGTAAATGATTGCGGAATATTATTTAGGTTGATTGTGCAAAAGATTTCATAAAAGTGATTTTTCTTAAAAGCAATTTTATGTCATTTAACAATGACTAATCGAGTAACGTGTATAGCTAATCCATTAGCACGTGTTCAAGTTGACCAGTGTATTTCAGTTCTCAGACAGTAATCGATTAGGGAACTGACTAATCGATTAACCTAAAGTGAGCTCTCAGCCAATAATCAAATTAAACCAAACTAATTATGTTTTTTTTTCTCACTGTACCTTTTATCTCTCTATAATCATTAATTTTTCTCCACTACTTACATAAACCAAGAAATATTAAATAGGGATAAACATGAAAAATAACATTTATTACACTCTTGAAACATAAAAAAGACAGATAAAAAAACAAAAAACTTTTCCAAAAAAGAACAATTAAATAGGAACGGAAGGAGTATTCACTTATAATATTTTTTCTAATTTTAAGAACTTTAATAAATAACTTTAAAACACTCATTAAGACCATTGAATCATCTCTCTAAGTTGAGCCAAGTTACTCTACATGTACAACTCATTTAATATTTTCACATGTAAAGATGTCATTGCTATGAAAAACTCCAAATGCAATTACTCCCTCAATCCCTTGATATAGGGAACATTTTGATAGATTTGATGTCCCTTTTTGTAAGTCGTTTTAGAATATTTAGGTAGCATTAAAGAGTTAATTCCAAATACACCCTTCATAATTACATAGGGTTGATAGAGTAATAATTACAATAGAGAGAGAAATGAAAAGAGTTGTAAAGTTTTAAATAGAGGTAACTTTGAAATGACAATATATTTTTTTGATAGATTTGAGAGTAATAATCACTTTTCTTAATCTGCGTGAATTAGGTAAAAATGACTTATATTAAGGGACACAGATGGAGTACCATACAAAGTTTTAAATTGTGTCACCTCATCAATACCTAGCACTACTTTCACCATCTCCTTAGATCATTGGCCATAATGCATCACTTATCAACCTATGGACCTTTCCAAGAAACAAACTTCATCATCTCCATGATGCATACATTGTCCCCATCCGTTCACTTGTTTTCGTTGGTTTAACTCCATATTATACACCGCCATTCTCCCGGTTTCATGTACGCCAAATTGAATACAATATAAATTCAAATTTCATTGCACAGCACGGCAAGAATATCTTGTAATCTTATCCTTATCTTTTCCTAAACACCATTCTCTTTAGCGAGCTAGCCAAGAAGCAATCACAGAAGTCATGGTTGAGATCCATGTAGAAAGTGATCCATGTTCACCGGACGACGATCGGGAAGCAGATGAGTGTATAGACTATGACCAGCTCAAAGAGCGCATGCACAAGGATAGGATCCTGCTAGAGAAGCTCAAGCAACGTCAGAAAGATCATAAACCAAACCAAGAATTAGAGAACAAAGAAGAAGCATCCCGAAGGAAGAAGATGTCAAGGGCACAAGACTCGATCCTTAAATACATGGTAAAGATCATGGAGGTTTGCAACGCCAAAGGTTTTGTTTATGGAATCGTCCCAGAAAATGGGCAACCCGTTACCGGTTCCTCTGACAGCTTGCGTGGGTGGTGGAAAGATCAAATCCGTTTCGATCAAAGTGCCCCCACTGCCATATCCAAGTACTTGCCACTCCTTGAGAAAGGGGATTTGGACTCAAGTTCCTATATACATCTTCTTCAAGAGCTACAGGATACTACTCTTGGTTCTCTACTTTCTGCTCTCATGCAACACTGTATCCCTCCACAAAGAAGGTTCCCTCTTGAAAGGGGAATATCTCCCCCATGGTGGCCTACAGGGACAGAAGCTTGGTGGGGTGAACAAGGACTACTAGCCCAAGAACATGGGCCACCTCCTTATAAGAAACCTCATGACCTTAAAAAGGCTTGGAAGGTGTCTGTCTTAGCTGCAATTGTCAAACATATGTCACCTGATTTGGATAAATTGAGAAGGTTGGTCACTCAGTCCAAGTCCTTGCAAGATAAGATGATAGCCAAAGATAGTGCAACTTGGTGCAAAGTGGTGAACCAAGAAGAAGCTCTGCTTCAGCTTACTAACGAGTGCCTTAGGATATCTCCATCAGAGGAAGGTGGTGAAATTGAAAAGCAAGAGGGTGAAAGCTCAACTCATGGTTTGAATGTTATAGATGAATCTGTTGGTAGCAACAGTGACAAAAGGAAGTGTAAATTTGATTTTGGTGATTCAGTGGATAAGCTATATGCTTGTCAAAATGCTCAGTGTCCACGAAGTGAGTTATCTATGGGATTTTCTGGCAAAAACTTGAGGATGGACCATGAATCACTCTGTTCTTACAGCACCGACGGAAGCCATGTTTCGGTCCAGGATCATCTCTTGAACCATGCACCAACCATAGATGTAGAAGATTGGAAGAAGAATATGGAGATAGCAAGGACTGATCAGAATGTGGTGGGAGAATTAGCGAGTAGGACCCTGGATGACAGTGTTGGCTATTGGCTGAATGACATTGAAGATCTTGAATTGCTTGCGGCACTAGAGAGGGTGAGAAAAGATATGGAGCTTGAGTTCTGAAAATCCACAAGGCCAAGAAGAACCAATTTTAATGTGGGACTTGGCATAGCATTTAGAGCAAAAGTAAAGTATTCACACACCACACATTAAGACAATATTTCAATTTCATACGGTGTTGTAATGCATTTAGTTTATCGGTAGTGAGCTAGCTAGCATTTTTTCTACGCCAAGTTTAGGGCTATTTTAATAAGGAAAATGCTAGGCAGGGTAATGGTTAGCATTGAGAAGTATGAACTTTGTTTTCCAATACAAAAAGACACTTAAAGTAGAATGAAGAGAGTATATATTTTAGAAACACTATTATACTTAATGTTCAAAATGAGCTTACTTTAAAAAAAGTAAATAAAAGTGAACTTTATGTTATTTGGGCAATAAAAAATAATGACATTAGTAGACTCATTTTTATTGCCTGAAAAATAAAAAAAGCACCTCAATAATTACGTTAGGATGTAATTATCAGTTGGGCTACAATAGAGTATTTTAAGAAACTTATTAAAAACTATTAATATAAATACTAAAAGGGAATTATTTTTTATTTTTGGCCCCCAATATTCATGGGCCCAAGGCAGTCAATCAACCCTGTGGCCCTGTCCCTGGGCCGGGCTTGTCAAAACCTAATAGGAGCATAAATAAAAATAGAGTTTTAAATTTTGGCCCCCATTAATGAAATTTTGGTCCCCATTTCGTATTTTTTTGGACAAAAATACCCTTTTGTGTGTTATTTTTTCCGTCCCCAATGAGACGGAAAATTTCCATCTATCCCTTGATGGAAAATTTCCATCTACCTAGAGACGGAATATTTCCGTCATTGGACAGACGGAAGAAAGAAACTGAAGAAGGATCGTTTGAGGCATCTTAAACATATGACCATTCTGCTTCCAGTCTAGTTGCCACACATTGAAGAAGATCCCATCCTCTCTAGAGACCCATGAATCCTTCTCGACTATAATAAAAGTTAAATAGATATGCATATTAAAATTTAGAAGAACAGTAAAGAAAAACAGAATCCTTAATAAAACAATTATTCACTAAAAAACAGTCGATATCTGTAAATAATTTTAAAACAGAACTATCAGTCAATTCAGTTTCTTAATTTTTTGAGTTGGAAGAATTGAATATGAAGGTTTCCTACTGAATTAATCAAGGTTTCCTACTGTGTCTACTTAAATCTTAAGGTTTCCTACTGTGTCTACTTAACTAGGTTTTCTGAACTTAGTCATAATGAGAATGCGGGGTACCGACTAGTAATGGTTTCTTTTTTTCTTTCTTCCGATCTGTCCAAGGACGGAATTTTTCCGTCTCTAGGTAGATGGAAATTTTTCATCTCATTAAGGACGGAAAAAATAACACACAAAAGGGTATTTTTGTCATAAAAATACGAAATGGGGGCCAAAATTTCAGTAATGGGGGCCAAAATTTAAAACTCATAAAAATACTACCTTCGATCTAATATATAAGTCCATTTGACTAAAAATCACACCCTTTAATAAAATTAGTTAGTATTGTTAGTGACATTGAAAATGTAAATATTTGGTAAACTTTTTCAAAAATACCCCTATAATTGTTATTGAGATTCTAAAAAGTAAAAAGTGTAGAGTAAATAAGGATATTTGTGAAAAAGAATTAATCCCATTGAAAATGAGATTTATATTAAGGACAAAAAAGTGGTCTTCAAAGGAGGCTTATATGTATACATATAAGACCATAGGGGTAATTATTCTTTTTTGGTTAAACTACTCATTTGGTCCCGTATCTTATTTTTTAATTTCAAATTGGTTCCTTACGATTTTTTGGTTTCATATTGGTCCCTTATGTTTCTTTTCGTTGTTAATTTGGTCCCAGAATCACTGTTCATCCTATGTGAACCAATATGTTATGGACACGTGTCACTTTCTCTCTCCAAGAAAATATACGTGGACCAATATGATTTTGACACGTAGGATGAATGGTTATTCTGGGACCAAATTGATAGCGAAAAGAAACATAAGGGACCAATATGAAACCAAAAAAAGGTAAGTGACTAATTTGAAATTGAAAAATTAGGTAAGGGACCAAATGAGTAATTTAAGCTTCTTTTTCTATTTGACAAAACTCTGATTGTGTTAAATTTCATCTCAAAACCAATTGATAATGAGAGAAGTAGCCTAACAAGTATTTAAACTACACCTAAAACAATGACTGTAAGTAATGTCGGACTTCGCAACAACCCCTCCACAGAAGCTTGTCGGCCAGGGGATAGGTTACCTTTGACCCATGACGAAATGACATCTCTTGGCTTAAGATAACCGAAAATGAGTTGGGTTTTATATTTGATACCAAGTTAAAGTTTTATCTCAAAATTAATTGACAATGATAAGAGCAATTCAATAATCTTTAAACTACAACCAAAACAATGAGGCAAACCATGAGAAACTTACTTCTCAGCAGTTGGGTTTTCAAATACTGCTCTTATCATAAGTTCATAACACTCTCACTCTTGATGAATTAAAACTTTCGTCAACCAAAAACTAATTTGGTAACTACTTATGTAAAAGTCATTTTAAATGACACAATCAGAATAACAATGATTTTACCAAAACTACTGTCAATCCTCATGAAAATGAAACAAACATAAACTTAGTTCATCAAACTTACTTGTCCAAAGTAAATTTGCTAAAGTCAGTTAGTCAAAACTCAAGTTTTCCTAACAGGTTTTATTATTAAAATATTTCTAACATGCAATCTAAATTTGGATGGTTGCTATGCAACCTTTTGTTAGACCAATAAGAATTTGCCACTTAATGCATGTATGCCATGTCATTGCTTAAAGTAGTCAAAATTGATTTTTGCAATCTAGTCCAATATAAAAACTAGATTATTTTAATTTAGTCCTTTGTACCTTTACACAAATTATAACTTTAAATTTTTAAAAACATTATTTAAAAAAAATTAAAGTTGTTTCAATTTTGCTAGAACTGCTCATTCTTCTTCTTCTTCACATTCTCAACATTCTGCTTTAAGCAATGACATGACATACATGTATTAGGTGGCAAATTCTTATTAGTCTAACAAAGGGTTGCATAGCAACCATCCAAATTTAGATTGGATGTTAGTAACTCCCTCACCAATTATCAAATGGGCTGTTCTTCAAACTATTCAATAGTTGCCAGCCTAACAAACGCTGTTGTCAATTTGTTTTTGAGGGCCATTCAAATCTAACCCTGCACAAGCATTCATTTTGAATAATACAGGCCAGATCACCGCACAAAAGAATGGGCCTAATTATGTGTACCTCTCACAATCCAATTCAGCCTTCATCAAATTGAATAGTCATACTCAATCCATTGTCACCACTGCATGTTCATCACGTTGGCATTAACATCATCCACAACTCACAAAGTCAAAATGGAGGCCTTATTCAGAAATCAGCTCACATCATATCATATTAGCAAAAAACTTATCTCCGCTTGTTTTTCTTGGCTTAAAAACTATAGCCGTACATATGATGCCAAAGCCTGTGTACATTGGACACGAATCAGCTTTCTTATGAGTTGTGTGTGCAGCGTTATTCCAAATTGTACAACTCATTAAATACTGTCACATGCAAATGTGCTGTTATTATGCAAAACTCCCCATGCAAATTACTATCCAAAGTTTGAAACCGCCTCACCCTCAGTACTCAGCTCTAAAACAACCATTTTCTCAGGTCAATGGCCACACTGCATCACATATCTACATTCGTACCTTCCCGAAAAACACAATTCTTCATCTCGGTAATGCACACATTGTCCTCATTCCTTCACTTGTTTCTTGGTTGAAATCACCTAAGCTTAATTTGGTGAGCTGAGACACTATAAGCACCGCCATTCCACCAGCTGCATGTATGCCCAATCGTATATATAAATACAACTTTATCTGCACAGCACGCTACATCACTAACTTTAATATCTTCTTGTATTCTTATACTTAACTTTTCCTAAACACCATTTACTTAGACAAGAACAATTCACGTAAGTCATGGTGAAGATTCATGAAGAAATTGATCCTTGTGTACAAGAAGATAGTGAAGCTGATGAATATATCGACTACGATGAGCTCAAGAAGCGCATGTGGAAGGATCGGGTCCTGCTAGAGAAGCTCAAGGAAAAACGTCACAAAGATCATGAGTCGGAAGAATTAGAGGCAAGACAAGAAGCATCTAGAAGGAAGAAGATGTCAAGAGCACAAGACTCGATCCTTAAATACATGGTAAAGATCATGGAGGTTTGCAACGCAAAAGGTTTTGTTTATGGGATTGTCCCAGAGAAGGGAAAGGCAGTCACCGGTTCCTCTGATAGCTTGCGTGAGTGGTGGAAGGATCAAATCCGCTTTGATCAAAATGCCCCCACTGCCATATCCAAGTACTTGCCACTCATCGAGAAAGCTGAATTGGACTCAAGTTCCTATATACATCTCCTTCAAGACCTACAAGATACTACCCTTGGTTCTCTCCTGTCTTCTCTCATGCAACACTGTGTCCCTCCACAAAGAAGGTTCCCTCTTGAAAGGGGAATATGTCCCCCATGGTGGCCCACAGGAACAGAAGTTTGGTGGGGTGAACAAGGACTACTAGCCCAAGAACATGGCCCTCCACCTTATAAGAAACCCCATGACCTTAAAAAGGCCTGGAAAGTGTCAGTATTGGCAGCAGTCATCAAACACATGTCACCTGATTTAGATAAATTGAGAAGGTTGGTTACTCAGTCTAAGATCTTGCAAGATAAGATGACATCCAAAGATAGCGCAACTTGGTCCAAAGTGATGAACCAAGAAGAAGCTTTGCTTCTACTAACTAACAAGTGCCTAAAAATATCTACAGCAGAGGAAGGCGAAACTGAAAAGCAAGAGGGTGAAACCTCTAGAAATGTTAATGATGAATATGTTTGTAGCAGCAGTGACAAAAGGAAGTGCACGTTTGATTTTGGTGTTGTGGATAAGCTATATGCTTGTCAAAACGTTCAGTGCCCACAAAGTGATTTATCTATGGGATTTAGAGACAAAAACTCAAGGATGGACCATGAATCCCTCTGTCCTTATCAGATGGAAGGAAGCCATATTCCCTTGCATGATTATCTCTCAAATGAATCACCAATGACGAGTGTAGACGATTGGAAGAAGAATATGGAGATGGCAAGGGTTAGTCAGAATGAGGTAGGAGAATTTGCAGGCAGGACACTAGAAGACAATGTTGGCTACTGGATGAATGGAATTGAAGATCTTGAATTGCTTGAAGCATTAGAGATGGTAAGAAATGATGTGGACTTGAGTACTGACAGTCCACAAGGCCAAGAAGAAGCAACCTCGGTTTGGGACTTGGTATGGCAACCGAAGGAAGATTAATGTTTTCAATTCCCCGCAATAGTATCCTATCATGCACCACGTGTTAAGACAATTGTTCGATTTCATATAGTACTGCAATGCTTTTGGTTTATTTGTAGTAAGCTAACTAGCAATTTTTCAGTGATCTTAGTTTTTGTATTAGCCTTACTAATGATAAGAGAGATGCAAGTGCAATACCACGCAGGTGTTCCATGTTTTGTCCTTTGACTTAAGAGTTTGAATTATGTGAATGTACTTCCAGGAGGGGGCAAGGAAAATTGATCCGTCCCTCCCTAAACCTTCTAAAATCCTTTTGTACTCTGTGTTCAATAAACAAGTCAATTAATTTACTGAAGTTTCAAACAAGTTAGTGGCATTGTCTAGCATTACATATGATGAATGGAGGGATACACCTAATCTATCTCTAACAGAATGGACTCATTATCCTTTAACAAGACATTTAACGTTTCATTGTAACTTAGCAACCCTGTACACAATTTTTTAATATTGAATGAAGTGTTTAGTGTTTACAGTACATGAAAGTAGACATCTAGTGGCGGTTTAATCTTAGCAATTACATTAAACCATGACTGGAATGATACGAAGGCTTTCCATCTCTAACTTACAATATTCCATTTCCAAAGCAGGAGAAACTTTCCACAACTAAACGCTTTTATTTTATTAGAAAAAATTCCTATCTGCTTAATTATCCAAAACCAAAGTTTGCCAAAAATTACAATATAATTATGCAACTTTCAACCCAGTGGTTACTCTTCTAAAATATACATGATGCAAAAAGGAGGAAGAAAATCCAAGATAGTGCTACCCAAAGAACAAGGACTTGCATAAATATGAATATGACTTGATAGACAGAAGAAAATATTCAAGAAGTTAAAACCAATAACGAGTTTAAAGTTATATTATGAGGGGAATATAATAGAATGTAATTGTCAAGAAGATAAATATGTTTTCCTTAAAGTCATTTACCATATATATATCATATGACCAAATTCAAACCTTCATATCCTAGAAGAATTAAATAATTACTTAAAGCATTCAAAAGCATGATAGATAAATTCAGACATCACATACCACCGGAGCTGCCTGGACTTAGACATTCATTCATTCCGTAGGCTGAATCCTGATCAATCTCCGTAAGAGGGGATGGCTAGAGAAACACCTCTTCATCATCTGGATCCTTAACTACAAGTGAAACACATTCAAAAAGAAAACAAATAAATTATTAATGCACAAAACACACTAGAGTATAAATAATAAAATAAAAGGAGTGAAGTACCAACTTGGTTCGTGATGTTTTTGCACTGTACCAACTTAGTCCCTGAAAATTTATAAATACATATTTAGTCCTTCTCAATTTTCGGATGTACCAATTTGGCAACTCAAGATTTTCGGATGCATCAACTTTGTCCCTCATTGGTACATCCGAAAATCTTTGAGAGACTAATTGTGTATTTATAAATTTTCAGGAACCAAGTTGTTACAGTGCAAAAACATCAAGGACCAAGTTGATACTTCACTCAAAGAATAATTCATATCAACATCTGATTCTGATCTTCAAGTATAATACACAGAACTAACAAACTTTAAGGGCAATTTCCAATCAAATAAAACACATAACCAAGAATTGAACTCATAATTTCCAAAATGATACAGTTTTAAGGTATGTTTAAAATCAAATAATCCAAAGAGTATTGACTCATTCAAAATCTAATAAGTGATCAAAATCAGCAAAGTTTGGTCTTCCAAAAGAAAATGAAATAAAATGAAGGCATGAATATTTCGATTTAGTCAATTGAATTGCCACATAATGAAGTGCCATAGTTTTTAGAAGTGACATACATAATAATAGAATCGAAATGAAAGAGAGAAAAGATTTTATGAAAGAAGGGTTGCAGTAATGTGTTCACCATAAGTGTATGGATAGTAGTTGAAAATAGTGGTATTTCAACAGAGGTTGCGCTGCATCTTCTCCGGCGTGCGGTGGTGATGGCTAGACCGGAACCAGCCTTATCGGAGCTGGTGATAGCATCCTGTAAAGTTTGTGCTGTTCGGACTCAGCAACAATTGAGGATAATATTGACTTATTTCAAATTGTTACTCGTAAAAATTTTCTCTTGGCTGTATTCACGGTATTTACAAAAAAATTTTGGTTTTGATCATGAATTTATAAAACGTTATGGTTATGTGGATAAAAAACGTTGAAAATAAAATGTATTACCAATTCAAAAACAAAACCTATCCAATTTAATAACAGATGATCAAAATCTATCGAATCTAATAATAGAAGGGCCAAAACAAACTACCAACATAATTATGAGACCAAAATTTAACATGAGATGCAAAGACCAAAACCAAAAAAAAATAAATTTAGAGGGACTAATTTCAAATAAATTAATATTTATAGAGAGCATTTTGCTATTTAAGCCAATTTTTTCAACCCATTTTTTTTTTCAAATTTTAAACCTCATTTATTTATGTGATCCCAAGAAAACTCACCATTTTGGAATTTAAAAAAAAAATTAAATGGTCATATTAATTTATGCCTTTGTGAGCATTAATAAATAAGTTTTTGATGTTATCGGAATTTCAAATTAGTTCTCGAGATAACAAAAAATGAGTTACGTTAGCGATCTTTAACAGTCAACTCATATAGACTAACTGAGTGGTCAAACCGATGTCGATCAACCATTTTTTATAACAAAAGAAACGTCTAATCTCATGAACTAATTTCAATCACATCATTCAACAACTATAATCTCACCTCCTTTCATTCAATGACAAAAAACTTAATTTTCAACCTTTAATCTCAGGGAATTAATCTGACCTTTTCGATTTTGCAAAACTACTAGACTTATCAAACCTTTAAGTAACTTTTGTTTCAAATAAGTTCTGGAAGTTATTGTCGTACAACAAATCAGTTATTTTCGTTTATTTTCTTCATTAAATGACACGTGGCACCATAAGAAAATATTTTAAAAAAAAAACATTAAATCATTTTTTAACATGTAGCACCATTTGTTAAATGAAAAAAATTAACGGAAATGACATATTTTTTGAACAACAACAACTTACAAGACTTATTAAAAAAAAAAACTTAAGTGATTGATTTTTAACCTAAAAATAACATAAAGACTAATATATTAATTTTGCCTTTTTTTTTTTTTAAAGATCGAGCACACTTGAAGCATTGATGATCAGGATGAATTTAGCTGCCCAGGCAATTGATCTGTTAGTTAAAGTAGATCTAGATTCAATACTCTTGAAATGTTCAATGGTCAACGGATTAAGATGATTTTAGCTGCCTTTGCGACATGTGACTATGTGAGCCTCTAGGCTTAATCACTATATGTTCAAGGCATTTCAATGATTTGAAATCCTTGACCCTGTTGTAAATGACTTTACTAATGATGATTTTCCATAAGCTACAATACAATGTCAGAGCTCTATTTCATCAAAAAGCTATAACTTGCAAGAAGATACAAGAAGGGTAGATCTAATATTCTTTTAGGAGAAGTTTAAATCTTCTTTCATTCCTAATTGAGAGGGCCTTATCGTGAAACATTCCTGATGAAAGGTTTCATACTAGTCCTTGGTCTGATATTGAATAATAGATATTGAGATTGTTGATTTTCATAAACATGTAAAGCTTGGAGCTCAAGCTAAATGAACAATGAAATGAAGTGATTTGCAAAATCAGAGAGAGAAATCTGAGAGCATGAAGCTAGAGAAATTCAGAGAATTATGAAAAGTGAAATCACTAACTTGATTAGAAAGTAAGCCAACACTCACATACACTATATACAATTCGCCTGGTTAGTTAACTACCCTGACTATGGTTCAACTAACCATTCTATTAAGTTACAAAACTAACCATCCTATTAATTGATTTCTCAGCTAACTATTTAATTAGAACCTTCTAGATTAATATAAGCAACTAGTGACTTTGATGTGTTACTCACTGTTTACTGGAGTTGGTAACTTGCTATGCAAATAACAAGAATTTGTTCCTAATAACATTCGGCCCCCACAAATCGGAGTGCATATATCAAGCAATCCAAGCTTGGAATGTATAACATAAAATGGTTCGAGAGCCAGTGGTTTGGTTAGGATATTTGGAAGTTGAGAGGAAAAGGAAACTAGTAACAAATGAAGAACCCTGGCTTGCAACTTCTTTCACACACTATAACAATCCATTTCAATGTGTTTGGTTCTCTCATGGAAGACTGGATTGGTAGCAATGTGAATTGTAGATTAGCTGTCACAATGCATGACCACATGACTGTGATGTGGAACCTGAAAAGCATTGAGCAAATAAAGTAGCCATTGAGCCTCACAACCCCCATCTACAAGTGCTTTACACTCAACTTCAGATGATGAACGAGAAATTGTCCTCTGCTATTTACTTTTCCAGGAAATGAAGAAAAAAAACCCTATAATGAATTTCCTGGTGTCAAGACAACCACCCCAATCATCAGAATCTATGAATCATCTGAGTTTATTATTAGAATTGACTGAGAAGAACATACCCCAAGATATGATTTCTTCAAGAACCTGAGTACTCTATGTTCTGCTTGCTAGTGTACATTAGTAGGATTGGTAAAATATTTGATAAGAATATAGCTAGCATAATAAATATCTAGCCTGGTATGAGTGAGATACATCACTCTTCCAAATCAATCTTTTGTATGGAAAGGGATCAGTCAAAGGAGTTCCTGATTCTTTGTGAAGTTTGAGAGCATAATCCATGGGTGGTTGCAAGGCTTGGCTGCCAATAAGCTTGAGTCATGTAAGAGATCCAAAGCATACTTCCTTTGAAATATGGTAATGCCTCTATGTGCTTTAGTTATTTCAAAACCTAAGAAGAACTTCAGTTCTTCAAAGTCTTTAATGCTAAAATGAGAATTCAATTGTTGCTTCATGGATGAAGTTTCTTGGAGATCATTGTCTGGAAGCACCAAGTCATCAACATAAAGTAGTATAGGAATACAACTAGATGCTAATTATTTAGTGAACAAAGAATGGTCATCCTGACACTAGAGTGTGTTAGATCCAGTGTGATGATTTTGATAATGACAAATGTTTTGATCAAGTTCAAGTTATGGAGAAGCTCAACAAACAAACAACAATCAACAAATGATGAAGAGAGAGCAAGCTCATGAAGATTCATTATGTGTAAAGTTGTAATATTTTAATTTTGAGTCTTAGAGTTTGATGAGTTTGGGTAGAGTTATTAGAGGGTAGTGAATTTCTATCAAGTGCATGATCATATTATATTTTGAGTATTCACTTAACCTAAAATCAATAGGTGGCTTAAAGGTTTGAAAGAAAAGATTTAGTTATGAGAAAACAAGTTTTTAATTGACTTTTACAGGTCTTAATCGATTAAGTGAAGTGGCTAATCGATTAACATGATTTTAACAAGGGTTAATCGATTAACCTGATGAGTTAATCGATTAACACCTGTTGTATTGGTTTTTAAAATACGTTTTTCACTTCTCAAAATCAGTTTTCAAGTTTTCTAATTTTTGGGTATTCTATATAAACCTTTTCCCAACCTTTGTGAATCATTAGAACAAATCAATTTCATTTTTCATATCATTTTAGAAAGATCAAAGCCACACTATTGTCTCTCACTTTCTCATAGATCAAAGCTTTCATTTTCACATTCTTTGATCAAGAATCTTTGAATCTCATGTGTTGATATTTTCATAGTTCTTGAAAGAGATTCATAGGATTGTTATTGTGTTTTCTATTGTGTTGTAATCTTTGCAAGAGGCAAGCTATCTACAACAAAGGAAAAGCCTTGGTGTGTTGTTCATCAAGCAAATTGAAGAAGAAGAAGTCTTGGTGTGTCATCAAGCAATTGGAAGTCTTGTTGTGAGGTATCAACAAGCAAAGTAAAAGACTTGTTGTGGGGTTATCAACAAGCAAGGGAAGAAGGTTAGATTAGAAGTTCAATAGGATTGCAAGACAAGAGTGAGGTATCTCTTGGAGGCTATAAGGGAGTCTTGAGAGGCGTATTACTTGTAATTTGAGAATTCTAATTCCTTGGTGAAGAATCTCTCTTGGTTGAAGAGGGGACTGGATGTAGCTCTAGGTGGTTGAGAGTGAACCAGGATAAAATCACTATGCAGTATCTCTATTCCCTTAACTCTTTAATAATTGTCATTTCATATTGTTCTTGATTGAAAACCTAGAAAAGATTGATTTTTCATAATTGAATGAATTAGGTTTTAGTTGTGCAAATTGATTTGGAAAAATCATTTTCATAACCTAGGTAATCAATAAGAATATTGGTGTTAATCAATTCCGCTTTATCTCTGATCATATGTGTTAATTGATTGATTTTCGTATTCGATTGAAAAGTGATTTTTCAGTTTTAACAGTGATTAATCGATTAACCTGTTGCTTAATCGATTAACCAAAAATCAATTGTCAGACATTAATCGATTAACAGATCAAATTAATTGATTAACTCAAGTTTTTCAAAGGTTAATCGATTATCAATTTTGCTTAATCGATTAAGGGCTGAAGTTTTTGTAAAAATCATTTGTTTTTAATTGTTTTGATTTGTTTTATTCGAAAATCTTTCAAGATTTCTTTAACACCTATTCAACTCCCCCTTCTTGGTGTTTTCCTAGTGTTCCTTAGTTAATTCACCCACCGATTGCAGTTTTTAAAAAGTGCAGCCTAACTGAATCAAGACACCGGTCAATTTTACATTCCAGTATCTACTGGCTTGCTTAAGTCCATATAAGGACTTTTGCAACTTGCATACCAAATTAGTGTTAAAAACTGATAATCCTGGTGGATTCTACATATAAACTTCAATGTCTAGATCTTCATGTAAAAAGGCAATGTTCGCATCCAATTTATGCAAATGCCAATTTTTTACTTGCTGCAATGGAAAGAAGCATTCTCATAGTTGTCATTTTTACTACATGATTGAATGTTTCTAAGTAATCAATGCCCTCTGTTTGTGTAGAGCCCCTAGAAACTAGTCTTACTTTTTGTCTCTCTATAGTTCCATCAGCTATGTGTTTTACTTTAAACACTCATTTCCAGCCAATTGCTCTTTTAGAAAAAGGTAAAGAGGTAATAAGAACACAAGTATAATTTTTCTCCTGGACCAACAGTTCAGCTTTTATGGCATTCCTCCAACATTCATGAACAACAACATCTTGATATGTAGAGGGTGTGAAGCAAATGGCTTAGCAAGTGTTTTGATGAAGACAAATGTGCAAGAGGAAAAGAAAGTCAACAAACAACAAGAATCAAGAGCATTATTCTTATAGGACATTATTCTTTATTATTATTATTTACATTTTATTAAGTCCTTAAGATGATTGCTTGGGTATAGTCTAGGTTGGATAGTTAATCTCAATGCATTCATATTGAATAATCATGAAATTGATTCATTACAAAACCAATCTTTTGAAAATGACGCATATATTTTTTAAACATTTTAAAATATATTCATACATCATACTTTGGCTCAATAATGAGTTTAGAACTTTTGCTTTTATATATAAGTCAAGTTAATTTTGTTAAGGATCATTAATAAACAAAGTAACAGTGTGACAATCTATTATTGGCTACTTGACAACGATTATCAACTTGTTACAAGGCCAAGAACTGATTCTGGGAACCCGTTACCCGTGTAAGCACATTGCTCACCGGGTAAAATTGACAACAGAGCCAAAAATTAGTTTGAAACTTCAACAAACTCCTTAATCGACTTGACATATTAAAACCCATTATAAAAGGTATTTTTAAGAGACTTTTCATAAGAGAAAAAACATAGAAACATTGAGCCATTATTTTCTAGAGAATCAAAAGAGAATTTTCATAATAATTTGATCTCTCTCATTTTTGATCTCAATAACTCATCATTGTTCATAGTGCATTCATTGAGATTCAAGATTCAAAGATTCAAGTGATGTAATTTAAGTTTTTCACTGCACATCAAGGTGTTTTTAGAAGGAAACACAAGTCAAAAAAGATTGAGGTGTGAGGTATCACCAATAGATCAAAGGCTTCTTAGGTGTGAGGTATCACCTAGTAAAGGAGAAGACTAATGGGTGAGGCATCCTCTTAGTCTTGAGAGTGATGTACCTTTCAAGTTAGAGGTTCACGAGGGAATTTAGAAGATTAAGGGAGGTACAACGCAAGGGTGAGGAATTCTTTGTTAGCTTGTCAAGTGAGATATCTTGGAAGCGTGTTTGTACAAGACAATTTATAAATTCATAGTAAAGCAAATCTCCCAAATAGGAAGGGAAGGACTGGATGTAACTCTCGGGAAGTTGAGAGTGAACCAATATAAATCGTTATGTCGTATTTTCCCAAATCTCCTTTACTTTACGCTTATTTCGATTATCTTGCGAAAAACCGTTATTTAACACATTCAATCCAAGAACCAATCAAGAAAATTTTTTTCAAGTGTTTTAGAACTTGTTTAGTATCTACTATTGATTGTTGTTAAGATCATATATTGGTTGTGCAAAAATATTTTGAAAAGAATCGTTTTTCTAATCGATGACTCTCATGTTACTTGGTTCAACTACCAAGTAAATCAGAGGTTAACCATTTAACATAGTGCTTTAACCAGGTAACAACTAAACAACAACCAAGAAAATTGATACGAACACACACGTTTTTTATTATAAGTGAAAATTGGACAAAGTAACCACTACACCTTTTCACCCACCTCTAGGTGTGTGTAGAGCCCCTTGTAAATCCCAACATGACTTATAGGACGGAGGGAATAGTTATAGTTGTAAAGCATATGGGGAGATTGGAGATTGTAAGAGAACATATGCATGATGCAAGGTTTTGATGGTTATGATGAAGACAAATTTTTGATAAAGCTCAACATTTCACAAAGAACAAAAGCAACAAAATGAAGAAGAGAGAATCAACTCTTTCAAAGCAAGCTCAAGGAATCTCGATGAGTTATAGAGTCTTTATATTTGTTATGAGTCCTTAGAGTTTGGGTAGAGTTCTAGTTGGGTAGTGAATCTCAATCAATTATCATGATCAAATTAATCTTGAGTTTTTCACTTAACCAAATCAACAAGTGGTATCAGAGCTCGGTTGAAAGATCCGAGCATAAAAGCTTTTTCGAAAAGATCCTTGGGAAGAATACAAATGGGTTCTATGAACAACCCTTTTGGTGGTAAAGGTGCTTCAATAAACCGCCCTCCCATGTTTACCGGAGAGGGTTATGCTAATTGGTGGAACGTAAGGATGCAAATCTTTATTGAAGCAATTGATATGAATATATGGGAAGCCATTGAAAATGGTCCTCACATTCCCACAAAAGAAGTAGAAGGTGTAGCTAAATTAACTCCTAAAGATAAGTGGAGTAATGATGATAAATTGAAAATTCAATATGATTTAAAAGCCAAAAACATCATTACTTCGGCTTTATCTTATGATGAGTTCTTTAGAGTTTCGCAATGTCGTAATGCCAAAGAAATGTGGGACAACTTTCAAGTCACACATGAAGGCAGACAATAATGAAGTTAGGCGTGCTAGATTGAATGCTTTAATGCATGAATATGAATTGTTTCATATGATGCCTAATGAATCTACAAATGTTATGCAAAAATGCTTTACTCACATTATTAATCATTTAATTGCTCCTGGAAAAGTGTTTGTGAATCGTGAGATTATTAACAAAGTTTTAAGATAGCTAAGTAAGGAATGACAACCAAACATTACCGCAATTGTAGAATCAAGAGACTTGGACACTATGGACTTAGCAAAACTTTTCGGAAAGCTTCAAGAGCATGAGATGGAGCTTGGGTGTTTGGCTATGCATGAAGATTCGGATAAAACTCAAAAGAGTAAAGGAATTGCACTCAAAGCTGAAGGTTCTTATACAAAGGATCAAGAGGAGAACTCCAAAAGTGAAGAATTCGATTCCGACATTGATGAAGAGACTATGCAACGTCTATTCAAAAAATTCAGCAAGCACCTAAAGAGAAAAGGAAGATTGAAAGGAGATAAGGGCAAAGAGTCAAACTCCTCACATCACAAGAACAAGTCAACAAAAGAAGGGATAATATGTCATGAATGCAGAAAACCCGGACATTGTTGGAAACCAACAAGCGGCCTAACAATCTACTAGAGGGGGTGAATAGTAGTTGGAAGCAATAGTATTAATTTTTCGAATATAATTGAAAATGTTGAATTAATGCTGGTTGATTATTTTCAAAGGAGTCGGTTTTGTACCGAGCAGAAGTGATAATCGGTTATCTATACCGATAATCGATTATCCGAGCCGCAACACACAAAAACCAGATTTGCAGCGGTTTCATAGCTAGCACGATTCAAGAAAAATAAGGTTCAACAGAAACGACTAAAATACTCGGACAATGCAAAAAGGAGTAAATAGAAGAGACACATAAATTTTATATTGGTTCACTCTCACCCTTGAGAGCTACGTCCAGTCCCCCCTAAACCTTAGGGAGCTTTTTACTCAAAATCAATTCAATAGGTTACAAAGGAATTACAGTGAACCTCACTAATTCCTAACCCTTTCAAGAGTGTACCAAACTCTTGAAATCTGCCCCAATTGATTTTGATGGCTGAAGAACCTCTTCAGCACTTCCACAGACGGAGCTCCTTGAAACCTTCAAATAGCTCCTCCTTTTGCGGTGAAACCTTCACCAACCACTCTCGATGAAACCTTCACCGAGCCTCAAATCCGAGATCGTGATTTGTTGTTGTTTGTTGTATGAGCTTGCACCTTCTTGATTTGTGCGGATTACAACTCGAATCAACACATGCAGAAACTCAGTTGAATATTAATCTGAAAGTGTGAAGACCAATTGAATATTCAGTTGGGAAAGAAATTGACAGAGATGATTAACAATTTGATTTCGCGTGTATGTCTGTCTATGTCTGCTGCTCTCTGTCTGTCTGTAATCATACGCTCGCTCCCTTTATAATCTCCAAAATCCCCAAAGATCAGGGAGGAAATGGAGTCACCCAACTAGGAAAGATTATGGGAGTAATTGCCTTTCCAACGGTAACTTTCGAATCAGATTTGTTTTCAATCAAATCCTTCTTAACGGTTGTTTGTTGACGAGGTTGAACAACAGTTAGTGAACTCAGCATCTGCCAAAACGCCTTGCCGAGCTAGGGAACTTGTATAGCGGATCTGATCAAAGTCTGACCGTGCTGCTCTAACGCCGACCATTTTGCACTAAGTTGATGAGCACCGATCGATCTGATCTTCTGCCGACCAGATAGCACGGAGATTATGAGCATCGATAGATCCGACCATATAGAATTGAGATTCTGAGCATCGATCAATCCGACCAGATAAAACTGAGATACATAGAACACCGAGCACCGAGCTCATCAAACTAATTGACTTCATTCGAACAGTGAGCTGATTCATTTGTCTTCATCGATTTTGACCGAGGACGGAGCTAGGTGCCGAGAACCGAGCTCATCAAAGTAGTTGACTTCATATTCACAATGTGCTGCCGAGATCCGAGCTCGTCAAAGTAGTTGACTTTATCTGCACAATGAGCTAATTCGTTTGACTTCATCGATTGTCGGGGACCGAGCTCGACTTCATCAACACAACGAGCTGATTCATTCGACTATATCGATTACCGAGGACCGAGCTCGACTTCATCAACACAGCGAGCTGATTCATTCACTCGTCTTCATCAACGGCCGAGGACCGAGCTCGACTTCATCAACACAGCTTGGCCGAGGACCGAGCTCGACTACATCAACACAACGATCTGATTCATTTGTCTTCATCGAAACCTTTTTGATTCTACAGACATGTCAAATATACTTGTTCAAAGTATCTCAAAAAGATGAAAAAGGAGAAGAAACAATCAAAGCACAAAAAGGCATGTATTGCATGGGATGAACCGGAAAAAGAAAGCACATCAAGTTCTTTGGATGATGAAATCGTCGCTGCACTTTGCTTGAAAGCTCAAGTGGATGAAGGAGAAAGCTCAAGTGATGAGTCGAATGAGCAAAGCGAGGATAGCGATGTAAGTGATACTAAATCCAAAATTTCTTCTAAATATGAATTGTTATATAATGCTTATGAAGAAATGCATGAACAACTTATGAAACTAGCTATGAAAAATTTAGGAAGGGAAAAGATTATTTTGAATCATCAACAAGAAATTTTAGAACTTCAAAAACAAGTTGATGAGCTCAATCTTCAAAATGAAATTTTGGATCTTATATATGCTAGTTCTTCTTTTGATTGTGCTAGTAAATTGAATGTTGTGGCTAGTTGTGAAAATTGCAAGTTGCTTAAGAATGAAAATGAAATTTAAAAAAATAAGCTTGCAAGTTTCACAAAAGGGAACAATCAATTGTATACATTGTTAAATTCTCAAAGAGATAATTCAAACAAGTTTGGTTTAGGATATACAAATGCTAAGAGGAAGTCAAATAGAAATGTTTTTGATTTTTCAAAGATTGATGACTTTTCAAATACTCCAACATGTTTCTATTGTGGCACTCATGGACATATTTGAAATGTGTGTTATGTTAAAGTGTATGGTATTCCTAAAGGGAATTTTGTTTGGGTTAAAAAGGGGGGAGGTCCCTTAACTAACCAAAATGGACCCAAAACCATTTGGGTACCAAAAAGCAAAACTTAAATGTTTATTGGAAATTACTCGAACGTTAGAAAAATTTTTTTATGGAGAGATTAAACTTTTGAGCGTGAAGGCGAAGCGATAGATATTAAAATAAAATAGAGTAGCGCGAAAACAATTAAAATAAAACAATGCGGAAAATAAAGAGATAAGGGAAGAGGAACACACAAACTAATTTTATATTGGTTCAGTCTTTCCAACGAAAGACCTATGTCCAGTCCCCAAGCGGACCCACTTGAGCTTTTATAACCTTTGAATTGAGTCGCACCCAATTACAACCAAGAGCGCCCCGCACACTACTAGGAACCTCCATTCTCTAGGGACCTCACATAACACACAAGGGTTCCTCACCCTAAGAACGTGCCACACGTTCCACTAAGGGATCCACTCCCTACAACTATAGTTGAATCTGATGAAAGTGAGAGTGATACAATTTTTTGTGTTCTCAAAAACACGGATACAACAATATAGAACTATGATAATGAAGAATTAATTCACAAGTGATAAGGCCAAAAGGTTTTTCTCTTCAAGAAAAAATATGAACGATGAAGAACGTGTTCTTGGAGAAGAAGAAAAAGAACGTAAAAGAGTTTTTTGATCAGATACAAAAATTGAATTATGGGATAAGTAAAATTAGAATTTGAAAAACAAAATAAATAAAGATTATATAAATTATTTTGGAAATCAAAAACAAATAAAAAAGATTCAGAATTAAAATAAAATAGAATAAGATAAGATTTAAAATCAAAACCAAATAAATAAGATTTAGAAAATAAATCAAAGATTTGATTCTTAAAACAAATAAGGAATTATTTCAAAAATAAAATCAAATTCGAATTTTGGAAATAAATCAGAATCAATTATATAAAAACAAATCTGGAAACATTTAAGATTGATTCTGACACGGATTTCAATAAAACTTAAAGGTAATCGATGACTTGAAGAAGGTAATCGATTATCTTCATTTTGTGAAAAATAGTGAAATTCATTTTTAAGAAAGTAATTGATTATTTAAAACAAGGTAATCGATTAACAACTTCCTGTGAGAACGGTAATCGATTATTTTTAATTAAAATTCTCAGGTCACAACTCAAAAACGTAGTAATCGATTATCCAGGAGAGGTAATCGATTACTTCTGCTTATTTTCATAAAATTGATTTTCTAAAGCAGAGTATGTAACCATAGGTTTTTTCAAAAACATTTTTAGCAGAAAATCTAACTTAAAACGATTTTAAAAACATTTCTTTCTTCTCCTTCAATTGAAACTTATTTTGGCCATTAGACACTTGTAATAAAAACTTCATTACCTTACAATTTTCCTATGGGCAAAGCTATACTAAACTATTTGCTTGAGCTTGAGCCTTGAGCTTGATAATCATGCTTGAAATGTGAGAAATTAAGCAAAACAAATAATATGATAATTCCAATGGGGGAGAAAGGGTTGTTTTGTTCTTTTAAGTAGGTTGTTGATAGAAATAGGGGGAGAAAGTTGCTTCACTCAATTGGAATTCAATTATGTTAAATGTGTATATTGAGGGGGAGCAAGAGAAGACATAGTTCAACAATCAACAACTTCAAAACATGTTTGTCATCATCAAAAAGGGAGAGATTGTAAAGCATATGGGGAGATTGGAGATTGTAAGATCACATATGCATGATGCAAGGTTTTGGTGGTTTTGTTGAAGACAAAGTTTTGATAAAGCTCAACATTTCACAAAGAACAAAAGCAACAAAATGAAGAAGAGAGAATCAACTCTTTCAAAGCAAGCTCAAGGAATCTCAATGAGTTATAGAGTCTATATATTTTTTTTGAGTCCTTAGAGTTTGGGTAGAGTTCTAGTTGGGTAGGGAATCTCAATCAATTATCATGATCAAATTAATCTTGAGTTTTTCACTTAACCAAATCAATATGTGCCTTAAAGGTTTTTGAGAAAAGGTTTAAATTTGAGAAAACAAGTTTTTATACAAATTTTACAGGTGCTAATCGATTAAGAGAAGAGCTAATCGATTAACACATATTTTGCTCTCAGCCTCTAATCGATTATGAGGCAAGCTAATCGATTAACTTGTTTTAGTCATCAGGGGCTAATCGATTAGGGTCATGGCTAATCGATTAGATTGTACAGTAACTGTTTTTAAATCAGTTTTCTGAGTTGGCAAAATCAGTTTTATGTTTTCCAAAGCTTATGGGTATTCTATATAAAAATTTCTCTACTCATTAGAAAGTAGTTACATCATTTTATACACTTTTAGAAAAGATCAAGCCACACATTCTCTCTCAAATAAGAAAAGATCAAAGCTTTATTTTTCATATCTTTTCAAGAAACTTTAGAATCTCAAGTTCATCTTCTTCATTGTTCTTGAAAGAGATTCATAGGGTTTATGAGTTTTCATTGTGTTTTAATCTTTGCATTAAAGGCAAGCTATTCTACAACAAAGAAGAAGAAGAAGAAGAAAGTCTTGGTGAGTGGAATCACTAAGCAAAGAGAAGTCTTGGTATCTGGTATTACTAAGCAAGTTGAGAAGCCTTGGTGTGTGGTATCATCAAGCATTGAAGAAGGATAGGTGGTGAGGTATCCACATAGCAAGAGAGTAGATTAGAAATTCAAAAGGGTTGCAAGACAAGAGTGAGGTATCTCTTGGTGACTATCAAGTGGGGTATCTTGAGAGGCATTGCTTGTAATTTGAGAATTATAATTCTAGTGAAGAAAATCTCTCTATTGTGATAGAGGGGACTGGATGTAGCTCTCAGTGGAGGAAAGTGAACCAGTAAAGATCTCTTGTGCAGTATCTCTTCCCTATACTCTTTAATTTCTGCACTTATTCATTGTTCTTGATTGAAAACCTAGAAAACTTGATTTTATTATAATTGAATCAATTAGTTTTCAATAGATCAAGTTAATTTGGGAAAAACATTTTTCAATATAGAGGTAATCATTAACAATCTTTGATTGAATCAATTTCGCACTATCTCTGATATTTGATTGATTTTCGTTTTTGATTAAATAGGATTTTTCTGATTTGTAACAGTGGCTAATCGATTAGACTATAGCTTAATCTATTAACCAGTACCAACTTGTCAGACATTAATCGATTAGGCAAGATGTTAATCGATTAGGACCTGAAGCTTTTGTGAAAATCATTTGTTTTCATAATTCGATTTGATATTTGCAAAAATCTTTCAATGTTTCTTTAACACCTATTCAACCCCCTTCTAGGTGTCCTTTAGTGTTCATTCTTCATCGCTTATATTCCAACAATAGTGTGAGCTAAAAGTCATAATTTTGCCATTAAGGTGGCCAATTGAGTATTGTGCCTTTCAGAAAGCACAAAAATACTTTATAGGCAAATGTTAACAAGTGCTTAAGCACAAATATACTCCTCTTTATAACCACAAATATGCTTAAGGAACCAATTGTAGATAGAAGTTGTTGGAATACTTAATTATTAGCAAGACCCTTATATTATTTTATCTAATCGACCTAATTTCATCTCATTTATTATTGAATCAAAATCATATCAGATTATTATTAATCAACTACTCTCTCCGTTCCATTTTGTTTGGCCTTTTAGGTTTTTTTTCTCGTTTCATATCTTTTGTCCTTTTCCAATTCTAATGCATAAACTTATTTTTCTTTCCAACTTTAACCCTTCGTTCAATCATTTATCTTACTCCTCTTTAATTATACTTTTATTATCTCTCTCATCTCTAAACCGCTATACATTAATTAATGGACACGCTTACTAATAAAAATTAAATACTACTACAATTTTCAATAAGGATTAAATAGGAACATTTTAGACAAAGTACACATAAAACTTACAATAATATATTATAAAAAGAGGATACCTGCAATTAAAAAAAATGTTGAGGTGTTACTTCCACAACTTTTTCTCAAAATTTTGTTTTTTAATTAATTAAAAATATTAAAAAATATTGTATGAAGAAAAATATAAAAGAAAAACAAGATTTTAAGAATCCATTAACTACTTTTTGATAACATTCTAATCTTAAATATTCAACTTATTCTAATATTAAAAAAAATTGATTCAAATCTTAAATATTAAAAAAAACTGTGGATCATATCACAACTTGAAGATTTTGGAATAATTTTTCCAGAATAAAAGTAAAAATAAACAATCAATCAATTAAAAATATATATTATTAAAAAAAATATACCTTCAATTCAAAATATACTAATGTCGCGCTTCTATATAATTTCCCAATATTTTGTTTAAAAAAAGACAAAACTCACCGCATAATTTCCCAAATATTTGCTTTTTTTGTTCAAAATCAAAATTGGCAGAAAAATAAAAAATAAAAAATAGGTGACCAATTTGTTTATGAAAACAAAAGGTAGAATTAGTTACAAATTTGTTCAAAAAAAAAAAAGAATTAGTTACAAATTTTCTATGTGCCTTAATGCTTTTGAATTTTGAATTTGTTGGTGCCAAGTTATTTATTCGCTAATGATTATCCATTTGAGTGATTGTTGTGGTTACTGATTAAAGTCACACAAAAAAATCCGCATGAGGTGCAACTAATGGAAATTAAAATCCTTAAAATTAGCATGAGGCCAACTTAAAGCATAAAGAAGGAGCTTAATTATGAGGCCAATGTGATTTTCGTGGCGGTTGGGATTTCCTTAAACTGCAATTTCAAATAATTTGATTTGAACTGTAATATAAAAATTACAAAGAGAGATTAATACTTAATGCGACGACCCAAGTTTATTTCCCTTTTCTTTAATTCTTTTATAAAAATGGGGATTAAATTTTCGCCTTTTAGGAAAATAAACTTAAGTCATCACTAAATCAACACATCACAACATTATCCACATAGAGATGAAAACTGATTCATATCATATACATTATTATCCAAAAAGGTTTTCAAACAGATTTCACATCTTTAGCAGCTAGAGCGTAACTTTTACTAACCATCACACCAAAAGATAGACTCCGAGTTAGCATATATACATTATATTACAGACAAAAGACATAACTCAGAGCCTTGGTTCCAAACTCCATAAACTATATAGTAAAGAGAGTAGAAGTCCTGCTAATTAATATTATACAACTCCACCATCCCATCCTCAACTCAGTCACCAGTAACCCACTAGCTTCCTGTCGAGTTCTCAACCGGACTTTCCTCGACCTCGAGGTTTTCTTCTTCATGAGGATCCTCTTCCTCTGGGTCCTCCTCCTATTCAGGATCCTCTTCCTCCTCCTCGCCTTCCAAATGCTGTGTTGACCCATTTGGAACGTATTCCGGAGTCAACACCCTCGATCGGGTGGAAGGACCAGGACATGTCGAATCCTCTCGATTAATTCTCTCATGAGGAGGAGAAGGGCTCACAGGAAGTGATCGTCTAGAATGATGATTCGGAGGTGGAGGATAAGTTGGTCGATATCTCAAAGCAGGTGGAATATGCATAATATAAATCATAGGAAGTTTTACCCTCTTAGGACGCATGCGGGATAGTGGGTTTGGATGACGAAATATTACTTCAACGTCACCCTCAAAAACTACCTGATTGTAACACCCCTAATTTTCGTCTCCCGAATAATAGGAAATTAATAATAAAAAGTTTTATTATTAATTTATAGAAATTTTTCCAAGTTTATATTTTGTATTTAATTAGCCTAAAATATAAAAATGGGTTGAAATATTTTTATATGGCAAATAAATGCAAAATATGAGGATATTGCATTTTGGTCCCTGAATGAGGACTTAAAAGTAATATTAATAAGGTTCTTGGAGGGAAAGATTTAAAAATAATAATTTTTAAATTTTGTACTGATCTAACCGGTTAGTATTGCCCTGTAACCGGTTAGACGATGAACCCAGAAACTGGGTTAGTAGATTTTGATGAGTAATCACTTGATTAACTCCGTAATCGCCACGATTACTGCCTGAGATTAGTGGCAATACACGCGTCGCTCTGCATGCAAGTTCAATTTGCTTATAAATAGAGGAATTTCTGAGGATTTGAGGGTTGATGCAGCTGAATTCTTGTTGAGGGAGGGAATTAGGGTTCCATTTTTGTGTGGAGAAATTCGTCTTTGTTCCTGAGAGTGAGATCGAGAGCCATACACCATTGCAAAGTTTACATCTTGAGCTTTGTAAAAACACCAAATTTGTGAGTTGAGAGTCTGTGTGGAAGGAGAAATCGACTTGGGAAGTTGGGAGTTGAATTCTGAATTCTCTGTTGTGCATGTTCTGGAAGCTGAGTTCTAGATCTGATTTTGGTAAGTATAGTCAATCCTTAAGTCTCAAATCACTTCCATTCCTTAGTACATGTTACCTATATTGAGTTCTAATCGTTTTCCCCAATTTCTTTGGTCAATCGCTGTGTCAAATCCTCTGATCTTTGGACCTTGTTGGTGAAATTCGTGGTTGAGAGCAGAGCTGTGGGTTTGTGGGAAATCTGGGGATTTTCTTCAAGTTCTGTGTCAAATCTTCATCAAATTCAGTCTTAAGGTATGGGAGAAGTCTACACTATACTAGATTTAGACTGAAAATCAAATGAATTAGGATTTGAGTTCACAAAACTCAAAAAGGGCATTATGTGTTTTAAGCACAAAGGCTTGGAGGCCAAAGTTTTGGCTCAATTCTGTTTGAGCAACATTAATTTGATGCATGCAAATGAATTAAGACTGGAAATCAGAAACTAATTGTTGTTTATGAGTTTTGTTGTGTTAAATTGTGTTTATGTGACACTTTATGCAATTTGATGCAAAGAACTTGATGCATGCACTTTGAATATGGTTTCTATGATGAAACATATTTGTTTAAGGTATATGAACCTTATTGAATGATGGATTGTGGTTAGATTTGAGAATTAAAGGAAATGGTGTGTTAAAACCTTTAGTTTGAAGGACTGACTGCATAATCTAACCGGTTACTCGATATTTGTAACCGGTTGACACTGCAGAATTTCAAAGAAAAATTAGTTTATTAAATCAGTCCTTAAGTCTTTGGGAATTCTGCTCAAATCTATACTGTAAATCCATTATAAATAATCTGAATATAAAGTGTCATGGTTCAAATTGAGAGTAAAGGGTTTATACCTTAATTCAATAAAATAATTTTCAAGAGGAAATTATGTATTATTGAAAACAAATGTGATTTTAATTTTGAATGATGGAAACTGTGATTTTTGAGGCATAAAACAAGGTTTAAATGGTGCATAGATTGGGTAGAGAATTCAAGAAAAAAGGGTTTTTCTGAATTGCAATGGTAAACAGTTCAGGTCTGTAATTCTAACCGGTTAGCCTGAGACTGTAACCGATTAGTACCTAAATCTGAAAAATAAAAAGTTAAGTATTTAAATACCATTGACTATATTTTTCCCGATCTATGTTTTAAAGACATGTTTTGAGAAAATTCAAAGGAGTTTTTATGTCAAAGATTTTGCCTCAAACAAGTCATTCAAAATAGAAATTGGAATATTTCTAAATCACATTAATTAATGTAAAGATAAAACCAACCCTGATGTTTGTGCATACATATAGACTGGAAGTCTGGTTGGTAGGAACGTTTATCATATTCTGGGAATATGAGGAGGGTACTCCGGGAGTACCAACTTATAACCTACTTGATGACACATTATAGATATGTGGCCAGTGTCCGGGACCTGGTTTTTATGCGTTCTGGGAACGTATGCGTTCTGGGAATGTATGCGTTCTGGGAACGTGGTGCACACTCCGGGAGTGATGCTTATTATCCAAGTATGGTTCGGCATTACGTTCTGGGAACGAATGTCGGTGTTCCGGGAACACAAGGGTGTATTGGATGGACGTCCAAGATGGACTTTAGAGGCCTCAGTTGTGGATAGAAAATCATACATCATGCCACTTGCATTATAAGAGTTATAATGTTGAAAACTTGTGTGCTCATATGTATTTGCATTATGATCTGTCCATGATATATTTGTGATTATAAATTTTAGTCTTTATCAATTATGTATTTGTGTATACTTACTCCCTGTGCCCTGTTTAGGTGATGGCCAGATACCTAGCTTGCATCGAGATACGCCCTGTCCCTAGCGGTATATGGACGTATGAGGAGCATCGTGCCACTTTTGAGGGGGAGGTTGAGATCACTCTCTACCACCCTAACCCTCTGGTGCGTGTGCGACCTCGTCGATTTAGGATCCCATTAGTCTATACTATGCATGTTCCACCTTTTTATACATATAGAGGACCACCCCCGGCTCGACCTATGCGTCGTCTTCATAGTTTTCGTTTTAGAGCTGCCACTCGTTCCCATCCTTCTTCCCATAGAGTTGTCACTGAGGAGACTCCTTCTCCTGGTCCGACTGATTATGATAGGACTGCTTCTGCAGATCCTAGACCCAGTGGTGGGGTCTCTACACAGTCGGGCGAGGTCGAGGAGGACCCTGTGGAGGATGAGAGCGAGGAGGAGGTGCATGTTGAGCCGACTGTTTCTGCTAGAGGTGGACCTGCTGGTTCATAGGAGCCTGCATAGCATAGGTGTTTTGGATCCTAGATCCTAGGGATAGAGCTGGGGAGGATCTGAGGAGCTGCTGAGGACACTGAAGACCTGCTCTGAGACTTCTATTTTGAGACTATGTGATATATTGTATATATTTTGAGAGGTCTTAGAGTGAGGTTTTATTTCATACAGCTGGGTTGTATATGTTTTTATAAACTCTTGCTATCTCGACTGATGTTACTTGCTACTTACTGTACTCATGGGGTTTCATATTATGCTACGACATATATATATATATATATATATATATATATATATATATATATGATGTTTTATTTTCCTCAGCAGAGCCCCATAAGTATTATTTTTACTTCCGCGAACTCTGATTTATATTTAAAAAGGGTTTTTGATTGAGCAAGTACTAATATTAAAAAGGAAAAATTTTCTAGCCCTAATTTGATAGCAAGTATTCAATTATTTGGAAATATTAATTATTTTCAAGTTAAAAAGAGAGCGTCACACTGATCGTCCTCATAATGCCATTGGCCATTACGGAGTGGCCTCATCTCTATGCAGAAGAGATTCCTCGCCATGACCTAACAAACAAAAGGGCACGGGAGTAAGTCATAGCCGAAACACATCATCAAATAATAATCTATCAGAACTAGAAATAACAATCACAAATAATCAAGTAATCAAAGAATAATGCATGTACAAATGCACACCCAATTTATCACACAATTTTCTTGTAATTAAGTGGCATGATGCGTGTATTCTAATCTCATTCTCGTCATCTGCATCTAATATCAGTCTCATATAAACAACCCTTCGACCGAATTCAATCCTGTTGAATTCAATTCATTCTCTCTAATCAAAGGAAAGCAATTGGGAGTAAACGTCTTTCAACCACGACAGATCACACAACTCATCTATGTGTACCCTTCCTCTCTAGGGTGAGATCATTGCCAAAGGTCCGCCCTCCGTAGCCATGATATGCACCTAGAGGCCGATAGGATATATTATGGTTAAGCAGAACTATCCCGGGAAAAGTCTGCAAAACCCCCCCATTATAGGACCGTTTTAACCATAATAATCTCCAACGGTTACTGACGAATCACTGTCGAACCTAACCTCTGCACATTCTCGTTCCGATCCTAGGAATTCTCTTTCCAATTCTTAGAATGGTTGCATCTTTACCGATATCCTATCTCACCATCCGCAACTCCTCATGCGAATGCAAATAATTTATCGTTTCACTTTCATTATTAATTCATTTCATAATTATGAATTCATATTCGTAATCAATCATCATCAACATAAGCATAAAAATATTCATTTATTCATAAGAATACTTTTCACATCTCATAATTGTATTAGGAAAAGGCTAGGTGTATTAAAATTGGCATTTTGCACTTCAGAGGTCATGGTAATTGATTACCAGAGGGTAGTAATAATCGATTACTACGTGAAATTCAAATTTTGGTACCAATTTCAACCTGGTAATCGATTACCAAAACCCTGGTAATCGATTACCCTGCAGAAATTGCATACTGAAATGAGGTTTTGTTATACCAACTTTTGATACACTTCACTTTTGATACATCTGTTCATGCATATTTCAAACAATCCAAGCATCAATTTCTTATACAATTCAAGCCATATGCATAAAAGACGTAAAATCACAACCTCACATATGATTTTCATTTCCTTTATAAAACAGTCCCAAATAATCATTGATTTAGCTCATATTCATCATATGAAAGTTGTTCAAATCAATAAATAGGACTTAAATTGTAACATCCCGCATTTTTCCCTTACTTAAATAAATAAATAAATTTTGACAAAATGAATTTTGAGAATTTTGTAAAGAAATTTTAAAGTAATATTTGATTTGATCAAGTAATAAAGTAGTAATTTCATAGAGATTTATAAATAAATATTTTTCATAGACTCAAAGGAAGTGATTTTTATTGAGTTGGGACTGATTTAAGTAATAAGAGATGAGTCATAATTTTATTTGAGACTTTTTTTTAAGAAATGAATTTCCTTATGAATCTTAATATCTATGATAACTTCGAAAATTCATAACTTTTAAACCGTAACTCCGAAAAATTATGATCTTTCTATGAAAACGATCGTATTGAAATGTAGAATTTGAAAATGTAATTTTTATAATTTTCTGGGTTGATTTACAAAAAATTATTTTTCAGATCTGTAAAATACGAATTTTGAAGGTATTAATTATTAAAAATAGTTAAAGGTCTCTAATGGATTATTCCTTTTGGAAATATCATATATACACGAAAATATGATTTTAGAAAATAAAATGGGGACAATATCTATAGCCAATTAGTACAGTTTATTATTTTATTTCAAAGTGTATTTTTGAATTTTTATTCATTAATCTTAATGTTTGTCTCTAGAAAAAAAATAATTATCTTGGGGAATAAATAAAAAAATGTAATGTGTTATGTGCTTGATGTGGTGAGTATGTATGTTTGATGCTTGCATGGAGAATGATGTGTGAATATATTTGAATGATTAAAATGATATTATAATGTATATGATGGAAAAATGAAAATGCAATATGTGTGTATGCATGTGTGTGTGGCGTGTGCATGCATGAGGGAGTAGGATTTTATTCCCTTCTAGGCTAAGGGAATCAAAAGGGAAAAATTAAATAAAATAAGAAGAAGCCTTGTAGAAGAAGGATGGTGCATGGACAAGACTTAATGTCTTAATAAGTCACTCAAGCTTGTCCACCAAGGATGACTAGTCTTCATGCAACAAATTGGAGGACAAAATTACCCTTGCATGTGACCCATAAACCCGAAATTAGTGAGTGAACCCCATAGACTTGGCCTTGCTTATAAATAGGAGAAGGCTAGCTCATTTGGCCATTTTTACACACACTTACAACTTTCCAAACACTTAGTTCTAGAGCAACATCAAGCTCTAGAACTAGAGAGAAAGAGAGAAGAGTGAGGCATGAGAGAGAGAAAAGAAGGAGAAGGAGAAATCCTCCATCAACAACCCTTGGAAGCTTTCAACCCATCTTTCTAGTTTCATCTTCACATTCAAGCTTAGAAGAAGAAAATCACTCCCACCACTAGGAGAGGAGGCCGACTCACTAGGAGAAAGAGGAAGAAGATTTTGTTGGTTCTTGAAAGCTTTGTTGAATTTTTTTAAGGTAGTTTGTTTAGCGATTATTTTGGTGATTGTGTTGTAAAGGATTTATAAGGACTCTCTTTGTATTTTGAGCTTAACTCACTACAAGAAATGCCCCTGATTTCCGACGAAAATTTTTTCGTCGCTATTCATGCCGTTTCCGACGGAAATATACGTCGATATTTTCAGTTCTGACAGTTATGTTTTTTTTTGTATTTTTCGACGGAAAATTTCGTCGCAAAATCCGTCGGAAAGGTTTGTTATTTAAATAAAAATAAATGGAAAAGAAATTTATTATTTTCCGACGGATTTCCCGACTGATTTTCCGACGGATTTGTCCGTCGATAATGCATAAATTTTAAAATATAAAAATTTAGAAAATATTACCGACGGAATTATCCGTCGGAAAGCTTGGTGTTTAAAAAAATAAATGGAAAAGAAATTTATTATTTTCCGACGGATTTTCCGATGGATTTTGTCCGTCGATAATGCATTAATTTTAAAAGAGAAAAATTTAGAAAATAATACTGACGGATTTATCCGTTGGAAAGTTATTTCCCTAAAAAATATTATTATAAATCTTTAGTAGAATTTTAAAAATAAAAAAAATTAAATAACATGTTGTAGACAGGATTCAACAGTGATCCTTTGATAATACTTTCAGGGACCAATGAACCACTAGGCTAGACAAGAACATATTATTTACTTTACAAATATTTTAAATGAATCATTTAATTTTCTCTCTATGTTCTTGCTACTCTGTATATGTTAATCTGGTATAATTTTCTTATCTGCATTTTATAAGTTAATTATTATTTGGGTAAAACAAAATAATTTTTATAGACCATGTTTGTGTTTTGATTAAATCATGTAACTACTCTATAAATATAAATAAGAATTTCCTTATACCTCATGGTTTGAGTACCTACTAGGGTTGTTGGCTTGTTAGTTGAACTTCTTCGTATACCCTTTGATTCTTGATCATTTGGAGACATCTCATCAAGTTCATTTTTAAGATGATCATTCTGTCAGGCTCGGCCTAGGGGCCAAACTACCATTATATCAAGTTTATTTTATTTCACCTTTATTTTTTTAATAACTAGTTTTATTAATAATGATTATATTGTTATTGTTTTAATTGATTAAATGTATGTATTCACATGTTTCAATTGATTTATTTTTCATCATTTTCTTAATCCCAACCTTTAGGTGAAAGATAAGAACCCAAAAAAATAATAAATTCCATAAGAAAATGTTGCACTAAAAGAATCAAAACACTTTATATTTATCCTTAACCCCAAAGATTAACATTAAAAAAACTTTAATTTTAATAAAAAAATTATAAATTAGGGGGTCCAATTTTTTTTTTCACCCAAGGGCCCAAAACAGGACTGACGAGCCTGCATTCTGTGGTGCATTGTTACTAGGCTTCATAGGTAGTGAATGAATGATTGATGTTCTTAGCTTATAGCTTTTGTGTTGGATATGAATTGATGACTTGTCATCGCTTCAGTGTCTCTAATTCAATTAAATAAATTTAGAAGCATTGAATTTAGATGTTGATAGACATGTCTTGATTTTATTTTTTTCTCTTTATATTTTATCCATTAGTTTACATTTATTATTGTTTTAATATTTAATTGAGATTATTGTCATTGATGTTTGTTGTTTCAATTCTGATCTTTCTTTAATTAGTTATTATAGTTACGAAGATGCTAACAAGTGCCCTTAGAGATTTGTGATGTTATCGAGAATTTAAAGAGTTAAAATTGGTGTAAAAAAAACTCTTGAAAAGATTAAAAAGGGATTTGTGATGTTTTTTCCCATTAAGAGAACTTTAAAAAAACCCTTATAATTATTAGTTATATTGGAAATGATCCTTCTCTTATTGCCTATGTTGTACGGATACTCTATTTTAGGGCTCGTACCTGCACCGGATTGTTCCTTTTTAGCCCAGCCCGCAAAAGCCCGAGCCCGAACCGGTTTGGGTCGGGCCCGAAAGCCCAGTTTATATATAATTTTATTAATTTTTTTTATTTACAATAACCACAACATAAGCCATTTAAAAAAAAGAGTTTTAGAATCCAAACCCCATAAAATATCCCCAAACCCCATTTTTAATTTTATTTTTAGGAATACCCCTCAAATACAAACCCCACTCCCAACTGTTTCTTTTTCTTCTTCTTCTTCAACAAGGGCCTTCCTCCTCTTTTTACTTCTCTTCTTAACTTTAAACTCACTCCAAACCGGAGCCATCACAACCGCCACTACCCCCCGCCCCAACCGAACCGAACAGTTATTCACCCTAACAAACCTACTGCCCTTGCGAACCGTCACGAGCCCCTTAGCCCCACGACCCCTTTCCCTCCTCAACAATAACCTCCTCAATCATCGCCCTCTCTCTCTCCACTGCAATAGCAACCCAAACAACTCCACCCTCCTTCAACCCACGCACGGCCGTTTGTCACAAGACACACATTAGAAAAACTCAAATATTATTTATTTTTTTATAGATAAAAAAATATTAATAATTGGTGATATTCACTTCTTAAAAAAATTTACTATACAACTTCATACCCCCCTAAATGGTTTCACAAGCTTTGCAGTATAACAAGATCAATTTTTTTAATTAGGACAATTTAGTAATTTTTATATTAAAATTGGGTTTGAGGATACTTCATGAGGTTTGGAATCTAAAATTCTCATGGATATTTTTAGGGGTTTGTAATCTAACAATTTTTTAATTAGGACAATTTAGTAATTTTTATATTAAAATTGGGGTTGGGGATACTTCATGAGGTTTGGAATCTAAAATTCTTTAAAAAAAAAAGCCAAAACTAAGGTCCATTTTTTGTCTATTAAACTACATTTTTTTCTCTGAATTAAAAAAAGGCTATGTATATTTCCAAGAACCAGTGCCCAAATGCATGCTCTTTGCGGATGATATTGTGCTTATTGGGGATACTAGAGAGGAAATAAATGGGAAGATTGAAATGTGGAGACAAGCTTTAGAAGGGTATGGATTCCGGATAAGTCGAAGCAAGACAGAGTATATGGAGTGTAATTTTAGCAAGAGGCACGTGGGCCTTACTCGGGAGGTGAAGGTTGGAGAGCATGTCTTAGCACAAGTCCCGAAGTTTAAGTATCTTGGTTCTATCTTACAGCAGGATGCAGAAATAGAAGGGGATGTAAATCATAGGATTCAAGCAGGGTGGATGAAATGGAGGAGTGCCTCGGGCGTGTTATGTGATAAGAAGGTACCACTTAAACTTAAACGAAGGTTCTACCGCACTGCTGTAAGACCGGCGATGTTATATGGGACAGAGTGTTGGGCGGCAAAGGGCACACAAGAGAATAAACTTCATGTTGCAGAGATGAGGATGTTGCGGTGGATGAGTGAGCATACCAGACAAGATCGGATTAGAAATGAGTATATTCGAGAAAAAGTTGGGGTTGCTCCTATTGTTGAAAAAATGGTTGAATCTCGTCTTAGGTGGTTTGGGCATGTGTGGAGGAGACCGGTGGAAGCCCCGGTTAGGAGGGTAGACCAAATGGAGGGTACTACATATAGGCGAAACAATTGAGAAGGATATGACAATCAATGCCTTATCAAAAGACATGATTTATGATAGGCCTTTATGGCGTCGTTTGATCCATGTAGCCGACCTCACCTAGTGGGACAAAGGCTTAGTTGTTGTTGTATATTTCCCGCTGCCTTGAAAAAAAGGCTCCAAGTGCTCCCTCTTTGTTCGACCCACGAAAAAAACTTGAAAAAGAAAACTGTATTCACAAAAATAGAAAAGAAACTACTCTCCCTCAACCTAGCTCTTTCTTCTTCTGCGCCTCTTTCTTCTACTCTTTCCCTCAGCCTTCGGTACAGGAAAACACAAGAAACTACTCCTTCGGTACTCTTCCTCACTCCTCAGTGGCCGGCCGCTCTTCCTCTTCTCCTGCATCCTCATCTCTTCCTCTCTCTTCTCCGCCCCGCCCACCGCACAACATAGCGCCCACAGCACCGCGCCGGCCCACCTCACCTTCTTCGTTGCCACCACGCACCGCACCGTAGCAGCGCCGGCACAAAACCACCGCGAGACAGCAGCCGCTAGCCCCCACAGTCCACGCCCTCCACCTTCAACCTCCACGAGTCCACGGTAATTCCTTTTGATTTTTTGGTTTTTTTAAATAAAAATCATATTTTTATTCGGAGTCCCTCTCTGTTTATCTAACTGGTGCCCTAATTTCTATTATCTAATTGGTGCCCTAATCTCAGTCCCTCTTTTTTATTTTTTGTTATCTAATTTTTGTTTATCTCTGTTGCTAAACAATAGTTGATCTATGATTGTATATGGTTTCTCTGTTGCATTTTTGTAGTTTGACCCTTAAAGAGAGGTTATGTTGTTGAACCCACATTACTCGTTTTCTGTAAGGTGACACTTTCAAATTTGTGTTTTTCTTCTCAGAAGCAACTACCATTGTGTGACATTTTGGTTTTTCAAAGAAAATAAAGTGTATTTTGACAAATATCACTCACCTACCGATTCATTATAAAAATACGAGAATTAAACAATATATATTGACAAGTCCACCCCTTATGTAAGTAGTTTGACTCTATACATGATGAGTTATCCGCCACCAGAAAGAACCACAATCACAACACACCACACTAATTAAATTTAAGAAAATGCTTAGCGTCGATACTTTATTAAGAAAATCAAGTAAGTAAAATATCACGTATTAAGCAAATATTTTAATAACATTTTGGTTTTTCAGGAGCAACTAATGATTCAAGTTCTGAAAGTTTGAAGTTATTGCTCTTTCATGAAACCGAATCCTCACTCTCTCACCATGAGGTACCTACTACTACTACTACTACTTTTCCTTTATCAGCATACACATTCATATCCAATTTTTTCTGTTCTCAACCAGTGTTTCATTTACAAATTTAAAATTTTTCATTTATAGTCTCGTGATTTTAAATTATGGATTGCATTTATTACAATTGCAGTAAAATTAAATGCGACCGCAACTCTGGTCATGTTACGGTTACAGAGACTATCAAAACCGTAATGTTGCTATCAGGGTTCAAACCTATGACCACATATTTAAGGGACACGGACCCCGTGCATCTATGTCAGCCTCCACTGGTTTGGGGTCCCAGATTTAAAACCTTGGTTGCGACTGCCTACCGCAATTTATATTTTATTTTATAGTCATTGCTAATAGTTTGTAATTTTTTTGTTGGGTTGATAATGTTAATCTTTGTAGAAAGGACTAGGAGTTTGTTGTTTTTTTGTTGATAATGTTATTCGTTTGTTATTATTATTTTTTTTTTAAAATTTCGTTTGGCAGTAAGTTGCAAAGTGATGCTTTAAGAGAGGCAATATCTCAAATTGTTACGAATTCTAAGGAGAAGAAGCGCAATTTCACTGAAACTATCGAGCTTCAGATTGGATTGAAGAACTATGATCCTCAGAAAGACAAGCGTTTCAGCGGTTCTGTTAAGCTTCCTCACATTCCTCGCCCCAAGATGAAGATCTGCATGCTTGGTGATGCTCAGCATGTTGAAGAGGTTCATGACTATATGCTCTGTCCCTTAAATCTTTACTACATGTCACTCCATTAACTGTTATGATTTACATCCCGTTTCTTTTAGCTTAAAAAAGTGATTTTAAAATACTCTAGTATAGCTTTTATTTAAATTCGAAGTTATATTGTGTTTGAAAACTTTTTTTAAATGTAAATACGAAGCTTTGTTTATGTGAAAGCTTAAGCAAGTGGGCCATAGCTTCCCTATGATATGTTGCATTCACATATTTACCTATCAAATTGTGGGTAATTAATTAAAAAGAACACTTTTTAATTTAGGCTTTCTTTATCAGTATGTTGATGAAATCATCCCATAAGAATGAAGTGTTGAGAGTTTTTGTGATTTTCTTTGTCTTAATGTTGTGTGTATATATGTCATAGGCTGAGAAAATAGGGCTGGACTACATGGATGTGGAAGCACTGAAAAAACTTAATAAGAACAAGAAACTTGTGAAGAAGCTTGCCAAGAAGTACCATGCTTTTCTAGCTTCTGAATCTGTCATCAAGCAAATTCCTCGTCTGTTGGGCCCTGGTTTAAACAAGTCAGGCAAGTAGCTTCACATGGAATATTGGTTCTCTTGAGTGTATTTTTTATTACAATGGTTTCAGTGTTTCCTACTTGCTTCTGCTTGATCTCGAATTATTCCTATACATGTCTGGAAAAAGATGTTCGTTTGGTTTTATTGTCTGCCTTTTATGATTTGCATTGAAGTTTAGGCAAAATTTATTGATTAACATTCTATGTATTGAGATATCTTATTATCTCCGTCATGAGTATAAAAAACATTACCCTAACAGTAATAACTAATTGTAATCACACCGAGGATTTCTAAAGTCTCGAATAAATCTTTCTTTCTTTTTAAGCTATTTGGTTTTAAGCGGAGAATTTTATGTTACTGATTAGAAATTTTGTGATTGCCGGTCCTTAAGTTGCAGAATATTTGCTAAAATGGACTGGTTGTTTTATTCCGTTTCTTTGACATTTGTTACATAGGTTGAATGTTAACAAGGCCGCGATGGTGTTGAAACTTCAGTCTTATAATCTTGGTTTGATATTATGGTGTTTTATGCATATGACTTTATGAGCACGTGAATGCAGGTAAGTTTCCAACATTGGTGACTCATCAGGAGTCTTTGGAATCCAAAGTTAATGAAACAAAGGCAATGGTGAAGTTTCAACTTAAGAAAGTTCTCTGCATGGGTGTTGCTGTTGGAAACCTCTCAATGGAGGAGAAGCAGATATTCCAGAATGTACAACTCAGTGTCAATTTCCTTGTTTCACTGTTGAAGAAAAACTGGCAAAATGTAAGTTCAGAGGTCTCGTGCTAGTATTGCATTCTTAAATAGTATTGAGTATTATAGCTCTAGAGTCAAGGTAATTTTTGAAATGATAGAGGTCATGATTCTGTTTAACATGCTAGCTCTTCACCATTCTCATCTTAAAGGTGGAAGTGCTTCCATTATACAAGGAATTTCATGGGTTATGCATTTTTTTATACATACTCATGCTGACTTCTGTTTATGGAAAATTAATATCAAGATTACATACATGTCATAATTTCTTTTTATTAATCAAGAAGTCCTGCTTACTTAATTGTAATTTTGGCCTCCTATCTTGTATTATATATAGGTATTCAATTGAATATGCTACTCGTTATTAACTAATGTGTGTAATTTCTTTAATAGGAGAATTTTCGTGAAAAGTTTTCTCAACACCATTCTCAGCATGCTCCATCTGACGATGGTTCAGGTCCAAGTTTGAGTTCCCCTGAAGAAGATAGAGCTCGACTTATTTGTTGGATTGAAGCTGCAGGCGGAGAGTACAAGGGTCGACTTTATGGGGCTTCAAAAATCGCTCCTCACATCGTCAAGGGGTATTCCCTTTCTTAGCCATCCCCTAACACTTCTCAAATACCCAACTTTGAAGATATTGTTGAGATGAGGAAAGCATTGCAAGACAGCCAAGAAGAACAGCGAAAGTTGAGGGAGAAAGTAGCATTATTGGAGTACAGTTAGGAAGACCAACATCGCGTAAGAGAAGAGCTGGCACACCTCACTATGCGACATAACAGAATGTACGAGGCTCTCTTGCGATGCATCCCACCAGATGTGTTGCCCACGGATGAAGACATGCTTCCCACAGATGAGGAGATGCAGCAAAATACACCCCACCAACAACAATATCATGATAGTACCCCCCAACCCCAGCAGCAGGATGAAGAGGGAACATTAGATGATGGTTATGATGAGAATTATTAGGATTTATATTTGAATGTTATTAGAAGGATTTAGAGTTTTTGGATCCATATATTGTCAGGAATTAGTTGGATTTTGAGGCATGACATGAATTATTTTTATTCTAGTGTTATTTGGATTTAATGTGTTCGAAATTATATTTTATTGATATTTTAATTTTATTAAGTGGTCATTTATAGATAAACAGTATTGTAAGAAAGTTATAGTATTATTGGAATTATAATATTATTTATCAACAGAGAAAATTACAGTATTATCAAAAGTATAAAAAGAAATTTTAAAAAATTACCCATGGAAAATTACTAAAAAACTATTAATTCTTATTTGTTATTAGCGACGGAATTTTTGATGGCTAATCCATCGGTACATCACTTTCCTTTTTGACAGAAATTTCGTCACAAATTGTTTATTTCCGACAGCATTTCCGACGGATTTTCCGTCACAAAATAATGCTTCTGACGGATTTTTCCAACGAATTTTCCGTCACAAAATATTTTTTCGACGCCATTTCCGACGGATTTTCCGTCACAAAATAAAATTTCTGACGGATTTGTCCGACGGCTTTTCTGTCACAAAATATTTTTTACAACGGCTTTTCCGACGGATTTTCCGTTGATATTTCCGACGGTTTATAATTTGTCAAAAAAATTTTCCAACGCCACTTTTAACGACGGATTTCGTCCGTCGGAAAAGTGGAATTTCCAACGGATTTTGCCCATTACCGACGGATTTTGGCCGTCGGAAATAGCAACATTTCTTGTAGTGACTTAGGATTTGCATGTGCATGATTTGTTATTATCTTAGAGTTTAGGATGCATGCATGTTGGATTTGTGAATTGATATTTAAATTTTGAGCACATATATGTTAGTTTTTAAGATTTTGGGAGTATGCATATTTATTTTGGTTATGAGACATGATCTTGATGATCCTTTGAAAAATAAGTTGAAAATGTTTGTTTTGAGTCTTGATTATTTTTGGTCTTGAATGATAAATTAAGAAAACTATAATCTTGATTATTGCATGTAAAAAATTTGACAAAGTAATGACCTTTTCCTGATAAATGATTCGACCAAGACAAAAAAAATAATGGAAATGATTTTGTTTGATGTTGCATGTTAATTTTTATTGATGATCTCAGTGTTTTAAGTACATGCATGTTAAGATCTAGAGCTTTTATGCAAAAATATGATTTTTGTTCTTTAAATGTGTGTTACGGTTTTATATGAAAATATGTTAGATTAATTTTGTTTCATGTATTTGAGAATATGCATGAAGGTATTTTTAAGGTGATTTGCTTGATCCAAAGTATGAAAAATATTGTGACATCCTTTATGTATTTTCTTCATTGTTTCGGTTTAGGCATATATATGAGGAAATATAATTAGTCTTGTATTTAAACCTTGATGCATGTTAATTTTGAGTTAGGTTTAGTTGATTGATATGAAAAACAAATTGATGATCTACTTGATTTTGTTTTAGTTGGTATATGATGATGATATACGGTTTTGCCTAAGGGTTATGCATGTGGAATTAATTTGAGTTTATATGTTATTTGTAAGAGATGGATTAGAAGTTGATTTGATTTGATTTTATTTTGTTCTTGCATGAAAATGTTTTAGTTTGAACAAGTTGCATAAGTGCTGAAATTTTTGGAATGTGTCATCTTGGTCTTGATAATTGATGATTATGCATGTTAAGTGACTTTGATAACGTGTCACTGTTTTAAGTATGTTAATATGAGCTTCTTTGAATTTTCGAATGATTTTTAAAGTTGATTTCCTAATTCTATGAGAATAAACTTGGTGAAAACGATTTCGAGAAAACAAGTTTTTCGGCTTAAAGATGAACATAATTCTCAAAATTGTGCTACTCCAAATGGTTTAAAATTTTTATGGTATGACTTTGTCTATGTCTAGAGACTCTCTATAAAATTTGATACGATTTGGAGTTGGTTTGATATTTTTAATAAATCCAAACAGTATACAGCTTAATTATGATTTCACAAAATCGGAAAGAGTTTAAATGAAAAAGTTTGACTTAGACAACTCCAAATAATGTGAAAAGTTTATGAGATGTTCGTGGATCAGTAGAGAGGTCTTATACCATGTTTCATGCAATTCGGAGTTGATTTACTATTTTAAATAAATACAAGTTTACTTCAGATTTCAATAGTCCTGATTGGGTTTTTGTGACAAATATGGATAAAAACTTGAGTTCTGGACATTTGATTGACTTGAAAATTTTATGTGGTGGTCTTTGACATGTGTTTAATAGTATTGCAAAGTTTGGAATTTAAATGAGTTAATTTAATTTAGTCTTGGAATTTTATCTTCTTCAATTTCCGTATTCGGTCTAACATGATACACAATGTTTTTGGTGAATATGATGCTTTGGGTATGATGCTGGACTTGGCTGGATTTTGTTCTTACACTCTGATGTAATTAAGAAAAGTAATAAGATAGATTTTGATTTGGTATTGTCATTGTGATGACTGAAAATTGTTAAGTAATGCTTGTGGACCTTGTTCGATGCTTAGGAGAAATGGTTGTTTTAGTTTTAATGGATATATGAATGTTTGAATAATAGAGTATGCATGTATGTATGTATGTTTTTTGACTTGGTGTAAGAATGATGGTGGTTGTGATCTTGATTCTTGAATTTAATATTTATGAAATCTTGAAACAAAGTAAAGAGTTATAGGTATTGCCCCAAACTAATAAGAAACTTAATGATCTTGAAGATGCTAATTTATTAAGGGTTGAATGATGACCAAAGTTGTCTTGAAATTATTTTAAAGTTTTCTTGAAACGTTTTAATGATAGATTTGTTTTGGATTTAAAAATCATTGGATATTGGCAATGTGTTTAAAACAAAAGTATTTTTTTCAAAGATAGAAATGTTTCAAAGTGTTTTCAAAAGTAAGAGAACGAGAATGTTTTTGAAATGAATTTATTAAGGATGATTTTAACGTAAGGGAAAAATGTTTTAGTTTCAAGGAATGAACGAAAAGCGGAAAAGGAATGGCGGATTGGCATCTTGAGGAGAATGCTTGGGATCCTGCACACCAGTTAAGGTGAGAGATGCAGTAGGCCTAAGTCAATGTGACACTTAGACTCAGTTCTAAACTGAGTATATCAAGTTTGAAATTCTAGTAATTGTTATATGCTATGTGCTTACATGATCATATGTTATGATTCTGATTACCATGCATTTTAATTTATTATATATGACATACTTGGTTTTATGAGCATGTCTGAAAGATATCTGTGTCACTCTGAAATTCTGATGATGATTAAAGTGAGAGAGCAGTAATCCTAAGACAATGTGGCGTTTAGACTCTTTACTAAGATGTTTCAATCATCTCAAAGATTGAAACCATGATCTGTTGATTGCTAGATGATGTTGCTTATATGCTTATATGTTAAATGATGCCATGTGATTTAATTATGATGCATGATTTAATCTGTACTGTGATATATGCCTGAAATATATCTGTTGTTGAATATGGTTAATTGTCTGAGAGACGTCTGTTACGTCTTGATTCTGAAATTTATTTAAGTAAGACAATGGAAATTATGAAATTATAATGAGACTAAAAATATTCCGAAAGTTATGAGAAATGATGAGTAATTAAGACATGTTATATGAGAAAAGAGTAATGTTGTTTAAGATGAGAATGACGAGCAAGGATGCAAGATATAGGTTTCGAAGCGGATTTTTAAAAGTTCAAGACAAGTATTGCTGATCTAAGAATGTACTTATGGAATGCTTTGTACGCAAGTAACTTCTGAGGAACACCTGTAAGGCTAGGACTTCAAGTCAGCCATGCGAGCTATGTGTTGGCCGTGGTGCTTAACGGAATCTCCGTGAAGCTAGGACTTTAAGTCAACCATGTGAGCTATGCGATGGTCGTGGTGTCAAACAGTTGATGGAACTCGAAGTCTTATGCTACGTTGGGGAAAAGATGTATCTCTTTAGTGGTCGATACTTGTCGAAGGGTTGAATCAAGGATGAGTCGACCGTAGGATTAAAATATTAATTAAGTGATGAAGTTTAATAAGACTTCAAAAGACATTGACTGATGCGGTGAGTATGAGTGTGAAGTAGTGGAGAGGAAGATACCCTGATTATCTACGGATACTCAGGAGGTGATTGCAAGAGGGGAGGGTAAGGACGGTGATAAGTCAAGAAGCCTTGAGTGCTGTTCTAGGCGGAACGAACTCCACATGCGGTACGGGCAGATCGGCCTTATGCCGTGGTAAGTTCCGCAGGCCAACTAGAAACGTACTGACGCCCCCTTTGGCAATTCGAGAACAGTGAGAGGGACTGGAACGAGGAATTATGTTTATGGAATGAACCAGCACTCCATTTAATTTTGCTACGAGGTAGCAGACAGCTGTCAAGCTTGCGTGATAAAAGTCCCGTACTCCTGTTTGCTTCCGACTTAGGTATGGGTGAATATGAGGAGATGTAGCCGTGTGTGCTAACCAATCTCCTTGATGATGATTATTTCCCCACTTCATCAAAGGACCCGAAATAATAAGACTTAATGACAAAGATGTTGTTAAAGACAACGTTTATACCCTCCTATAAGAATTAAGGAACTTATAACGAGAACTTTCCAAAAGAATATGAGGTAATCTTATGACAGTCTAAGAGATGATGTTCATGAATTTGATGTAATTGTCATATGCATAGCATGAGTATCTGCTGCTACATGAGGATTGATTGATATTATGCTTTTACTATATGTTTCTAGTTATTATTATGTTCCTGTTATTGATAAATATTTGTTAAAGACATGAATTCTGTTGTTATAAATTACTCTGCCAGTTCTGTTTTATATGAAGTCATTAGTATATTGTTTTGTCATTGTTGTACTTCTGGGATGCTGACCTCTCTCCTATCATGTTGTCGTATCGGGTTCCACCGGTATTGCAACGGATAGATGGCCAATCCTGTAGCAAATCTGCACTTTTACTTCGATGGGGCTCCTGCAGTGAACTTCAGCGAGGAGGATTAGAAAATAAGACTAGTAGTAGGTAATTCCCCCGAGCACCGTATCCTTTGCAGCTACATGGTTGACATTGCTATATCATTATGTACCCCCGCATGGTATTTTATTAAGTATGGCTTTTTAGAAATAAGGTTTCATGAAACAAGAAATGAACATGTTTTCTCAAATCAGATTTGTGAAATTAAGTTGCAAATTGAGATGTTAAGTAACATCTCGGTTTGGAACTTGAAGTGTGTCGTGTGATATGAGAATGTGATTACAACTAAGTTAATGAAAGATTTTTGAACTTGAAGATTCTCATGTCCATGTTACCTTGTAAAAAAAAAATTTACCCAAATTTTCACTATATTTTATTAAAGAAATGATATTTTCAAGTTGTCGAAATCGGGGTGTTACATAAATGACCTCCAAGTCATATTCCTATCTCAAGTTTCATTTTTAAGTACTTTGCCGTTGATTTCATGAGAACTCCTACATTTCCGGCCTTTAGATCATTATTCTATCACCCAGATAACTTCTCCCTTACCAAAGTTTTTGTCTCAGCTGCAAGTACTCTGTTTCTAGTTCAACAAGTGTATAAAATCAGTGTTGATCACTAAGAATATGGAACAATAATTCGTGATCAATGATTAGAATCAAAACTAGAATATGAAATCTTGAAAATAAAACAGGTTTTAAGCCCAAAGGATGCTTGAGCTTACCACACGAATCAAGGAAATATAGCTCCAAGAATCTGAAATTCAGTTTTCATATTCAACCACCAAACTTTGCAGGCTTATATCTCCTTCTCCACTCCACCAAATCAAGCAAACTTGGTACCAAATTGAAGAGGGTTGAACAAACTTTAATTTGGTATAAGATTTGTAAGGGTTTGAGGTTCAGAACTGGGAGAACGAATCAAGCCAAGTTGATGACAGCAAACACGATTTTTCAGAAGTTTGGCTTTGTTATTGGGTGTTTAATCACACACTCCCTCCATTTATTTAAATTAATCCACCCCCAAAGTGTCCCTTTCAGTCCAACACAGTTCCCAGGTGATTTTTGTGCCAATTTGAGGCTGAAATTGTGGGAAATTCTCAGTCATTCGTTCTCAAACCGCCTTACTGCTGGCTGGTCTGAGTCGTGGTAATCGATTACCCATTCCTGGTAATCGGTTACTTAGGCAAAATTTGAAAATAATATATTTTTTTAATAATGATAATAATAATAATAATAATAATTAAACATGCAAAAATCAATTCTACACTACTTAATATTAATTTCACAAATTAAAACTAAAATTCACACAATATTCACATAATATACTTTATATTTAATCAATATAATATTTATAATTTCGAGGGTAAAATTCCAGCGGGCGTTACACTTAATGTGTAACATCTTGAATTTAATGTCAAGTTTAATTAGAATAATTCTAATTGAAATTAATGGAAATCATAGGAATAAGTTGGGATTTTACTAAGGGAAAAGCACGCCAGAGTTAGGAAGCATTAGCACAGAATAAGAGAGTCCAAGTATAGTTGATCAGACCTCGGGCCGACTTATCCCATCTTAGCCGACCAACGAGCGACGCTCAAGGTCGCGGACCCATCTTAACCGAAGTAAGCCGAGTAGCGAACATCGACCCTAGGGCTCTAGAGATAAACATCATCCTTATCATTTTACTCACAAACTCTACCCTTATCATCAACCCTCATCAAGCCTCAACCATTATCAATAGCCGAAGATCATTCCCTCTTCTTTCTCTTAAACTTCGAACTCTTCCTCGCCATTCCTAGGGCTTTGCTAAGGTGTCAAAGAAGGTTTAAGGGGCTACAAATTTGAGAGTTCGGACTCAAGAACAAGGCTAAGACTCGCAGAGCTTCCTTATCTCTTACTGCTTTGTGGTAAGGGGTGGGTGTTACCCTAGCTTAGGTTTGGGTTTCTAGTGTGCTCATAGTGAGTACTAAGAATGAATGTTAAATTAGGATATTGAACCGTAGGATAATGGATATAGATTACTATTAGAGAATAAAGTTAATAAAAAGAACACACGAAGTTAACTGTGAATATGAGTATGTCTGATAAACATGAATAAATGTGTGAATGGTGAAAAGTGTTATACATGTTTGCTATTGTTTGAGTAATAGGTGTACCGACCATAGGAAGCCAAGCTTGAAAGATGGTGTAAAACACTAGGGAACATATTAATGAGGAATAATAATTAGAAGATGGAGACTATAATAAGAGAGCAAGTGAAATGGTAAAAAGGGAGAGAGAAGAGAGAAGCCAAGAGTGAATAAACAAAAGTAAAAAGATAAGTAAAAGAATAAATGGGGATGATGTGCACGAGGTGTATGCATGACGTACACAGGGTGTATGCTTCCTAAAAGAATAAATGGGGATGATGTGCACGGGGTGTATGCATGACGTGGGTGTATGCATGACGTACACGGGGTGTTTGCTTCCTAAAAAAATAAATGGGGATGATGTGCACAGGGTATATGCATGACGTACACGGGGTGTATGTTTCCTAAAAGAATAAATGTGTAAGACGTGCACGGGGTGTATGCATGACGTACACGGGGTGTATGCTTCTCTAAAATATATGAAAATGGTGAATAAAAACGAAAAGAGAAAAGGGAAAAGCAAAGAGAAGTCAAGACATGATAAAAAAGCAAAGTAAAGAGAATTTAAGACATGATAAAAGGTTACAAGTGAGAATAAAAGGGAAAGGGAATAGGCAAGGGAAGTAGAAGGCAAGAGAATAGAAAATGATAAGTAAGAATTGAATATATGATTATGAATGTGTTTGATGCATGTTTCGGATTGGATTATATGATTATGTGCATACTTGAATAATTGTGTTTGACTTGGTATCTTTCTATGTCATATTAGAAACTGCTTCCTTAAGTTTTGTGTAATACTCACCTCCTTACCATTTTTCAGGTACTGAGCCCGAGCATGCACGTTCCCCGACCGAGCAGGTTCACTCTCCCTCACAGGGAGAGTAGGTCTTAGTAGTAGGACATAGGATCATGTCCTTGGTCTTTTATTTTGATACGATGATGCTATAGTTTATTTTATTATGTATATTTGTTGGTTACAACTCTGATATTGGTGCACACTTTGGTGCTAAGTATAAGATTTGTTTTGCTGCCACTCTGGATAATATTTATACAAATGTTTACCAGGTTTGCAAGGAAAAATTAAACTTTGGAAAAAGTTAAGGAAACAAAGGAAACCCTGTCCGTTTGACGGTGGATTTTTATAAGACTAAAAGGAATATTAATGTGGCTTTAAAAGAAAAATTTTCAGGTCGTAAATTAATAAAAGGGGTAAATTTTAGAAGGGTGTTACATTTAGTGGTATCAGAGCAGTTTCTTTTCGGCCTTGGAGTTATGAGTTACTCCAGCGATTACTCACCTAGCGAGTAATCGATATATAGTTAGAGTTTAATTTAACTGTTAGGAGATTTACATAGTTATTTACTTTACTTAGCATTAACTGGCTGTCTTGTACATGCCTAAACAGTATGGCTGGAAGGTGTAATATCCCGCTATTTCTAATATCTTTAGTAAAATAATTAAATGATTTAATATAATGTTTTCAAGATTTGAGTGTCGTAATAAAATTTTGATTTCATCATTATAATTAAAATATATTTTATAGTCAAAATAAGTATAAATTTTTTATCATACGTTTTTCAAAAACAAAAGAGTACTTTTATTTAGTTTAATTAATATTTTGACAAGGAGCTCAACTGACAAGCCTTAGAGACATTTTCATAAATAGTATCTTTAAAAGGATATGTTTAATTTAATATTTTAAACATTCTTGTAAGTTTTTATGGCGTTTTGAGACTGTTTTATTTTTAGCTCCCAGACTGGTTTTACTATATTACTAGTATAACTTATATATAATGATCTGCTATTTCAAAATTATAAATAGTATATTTTATCAAATTCAATATCTGGATTGGGAAAATGTATTTAGTTTTGAATTTCGATACTTTTTCTTATGCAATAGCTATCTGTAGGGATCGATAACTTTATTATTTTTCAATCATTTTGAGTAATTAAAATTAAAATATTGTTGTACTTAAATGTATTTTATTTTTAGGATCGTCAACCTTTTGGTCATAATCCAAAATACCTACACACATTAACCCACAAAAATAAGAACAAAACATAAAATTATAATTATTTTCCTACTATAACTACTACCCCAAGTAGCCACCCCATTCCCATAAAAGCTACCACCAAAGAAAGCAAAAAAAAAAAAAAGAAATGAAGTCTCTGGCCATAAGGCCACCACGTAAGAAACGAAGAAAAACAAATCTACCCAAAAGCCCAACCCACCGTTCAAAGCATAACAAATACAAAGAAAAAGTGTGAGAGAGTGAGACGCAAGATAGAAAGAGGGGGAAAAAAAAGTAGAAATGGGGAAAAGAAGAAAGAACCCCGGAGAGAGAAGATATGCGAGAGAGTTAGAAGGGGATCCCGAGGGAAGGAAAAAACTTTGGTTTTTTTTAATTTTTCGGTCCAATAATTCAAGATCCAACCGTTCAATCCTAAATCCTTCTAAAGTAACTAATCTCCTCAACTCCCTCTACCCATCCACGTAATTTATTCGACGATCTGTCAATATTTTTATTATTCCTATATTTTCAAATAAAGAGATGTTTTGGAAAAAAAAATTATATATTTTATTGTATAATGATATATATTTATTATTTTGACAAAAATTAATTTAGTTGATATATTTATAGATATATATATACACACACACACACATTTTTAATGTTATAATTAGTTTTAACGTATCTCTGTTTAGATCCAACACATTATTGTTGATCCTGACCCTCGAATAAGGCGCGGATGTGAACGTGATATTGTTCCTATTGTCAGGACTCCCAGGTAGGGTTGTATTACCTTACTTAGGTTGTAGTTGTCTCTTTTGTTATAGTGATGACTAGGGATAGGAGAATAAGAAAAGTATAAAACCTTAGGGTAGTTGATGATAATAGGATTTGGAGTGAATAATTAAAGAAAAGGAATACATTATTTGTAGCTTTGTTAAAATTATAGATTTATATTGGAATTAGAAGAGTACTAAAATTGTAGATTACTGATATAGAATTAATATGTAAATGGGTACAGAATGTATGAATATAGGAATATGTTTATAAATAGAAACCCAGGGAATATGATAATGGATAAGAAATAAAATGTAAAACGATAAGTAAAGCTAAGGAAGGAAACAATAGTTTTGTACGAGGTACCCTTGCGTAGGGTGAAGTACTCGGATAGCAAGCGTGTGTGAGGGACCCTTGCGTAGGGTGAAGCACTCGGAGACCGGTTAGTTGTACGAGGTACCCTTGCGTAGGGTGAAGTACTCGGATAGCAAGCGTGTGTGAGAGACCCTTGCGTAGGGTGAAGCACTCGGAGACAGGATAGGTGTACGAGGTACCCTTGCGTAGGGTGAAGTACTCGGATAGCAAGCGTGTGTGAGGGACCCTTGCGTAGGGTGAAGCACTCGGAGACAGGTTAGTCGTACGAGGTACCCTTGCGTAGGGTGAAGTACTCGGATAGCAAGCGTGTGTGAGGGACCCTTGCGTAGGGTGAAGCACTCGGAGACAGGATAGGTGTACGAGGTACCCTTGCGTAGGGTGATTTACTCGGATAGCAAGCGTGTGTGAGGGATCCTTGCGTAGGGTGAAGCACTCGGAGACAGGTTAGTTGTACGAGGTACCCTTGCGTAGGGTGAAGTACTCGGATAACAAGCGTGTGTGAGGGACCCTTGCGTAGGGTGAAGCACTCGGAGACAGGATAGGTGTACGAGGTACCCTTGCGTAGGGTGAAGTACTCAGAAATAAAATGAATAGTAATAATTAATAAATAGGTGGTGATTAATATGTATTTGGATATTTAGACAGCGTGTACGAGGGACCCTCGCTTGGGGTGAAATACTCGGAAATAGAAAAAAAATAGTGGTTAATAAATTAGTTGAAATAAGGAAAAGAAGTTTAAGGTAATGGAACTAGTGTAGGGCAATTTAATCACTTAAGGATTAAGATAAGTCGTTAAACATGTTATTAGTTGTTCAAATATAACTAGGAAATTAAATTAATGGGTCAAAGACTTAGAATGGGTTACCTTGGCTTATTGCTATGCTCTTGTAGAAGCTATTATTCTAAGTTCTGTGTAATGCTACCCTTCTTGCTATTTTTTTTACAGGTACAGAAGGAGCTTACACAAGTAAGGCCGGGCAGTATTACACTCCACCGCGTGGAGTGCTGTGTAGTTAGTTGGGTGACCCTTTGTCGGTCAATGATTCTATTTTGGATTTAGAAATGTATAATCTTTTGGAAGTCAAATCAATTCAAGAATTTGTAAATATTTTCTGAAAGGATGTACGCGAACTAAATTGTATTTTGGCCCTGCTGGCCCACTGTTGATGAAAATAAAGTTTTATGCAGGTTAAACAGGAAATTGTATTTTGGGAATGTCCCTAAAACAAAGTAAACTCCATCCGATTTTACGGAGATTTTTAATAAATAATTAATGTATCCAAGAGTTTTTAATGGGAATCTAAGTGTTTTAAAAGAAATTTTCAAGTCACTAAATCTAATCGGGGTAATTAGTATATTAATTAAGTTAGAGTGTTACAGTTTGGTATCATAGCAGTTTTCCTCGGCCTATTGGAGTTGCTCATTACTCCAGTGGTTACTCATCTTATGTAAAGTTAGGTGTTCAAGCATTAGAGTTGAGATAGAAATCCCATTAGGATTATGATTGGATATATGTATGTGTGAAGCTATATATGCTATTCTCTATTATGTATGAATTAGTGGTATTAGTTATTTGTGAATTCTCAAGTAGGTTAGAACTATAATAAGACTAGGTAAAGTTTGAGAGAAAAACTTGGTAGAATAATAATAGGATTAGTTGAATAGGGTTTATAGGTAGATAATAATTAAGGTGCGAATATGAATGAGTAGCATTCATTTTGTTGTTTTGTATATGTGTTGATGTGAAATGTTGCTATGCATGTTTAAATGATGCTTATGTGATATATGCATGTTTGAATTATGAATGTGCTTGATGAGAGGTTTTAGGAATAGCTAAGGAATAGTAGAACTCTGGGTAGAACATAACCAAATCCATGATGGTGTTGTCGTTTAGTGTAAGGGTAGGATTGGTCGTCCTGACTCTTACAACTGTTAAGTGACGATATCATCAGCAAGCCCGATAGTGATGTTACTATTGGTGAATGTGAGATTGGGATTGACCACCTCGATCTTTGCATTTATTAATGGTTAATCTCATTGAAAGTTTCTAGGTAGAACCGAAATCAACCCGACATTGAAGAAAGGAAACCAGCCTGAATAGTACCCTTTCCAAACCTTTACTACAAAATTCCTGAGGGAACCCAGTTGACCCTAGAAACCATCTCCAACTTCCTTGGAGAGTTAAACCTGGTTTTAGAAATCCAAGACCCATTCGGAGTCTTATTAGCAAGACTCTTGAAACGTTTAGCCGCGAGAAAAACCAACCATCAAAATCTCATAGAGTCTCCACGTCGAGGCTAACCAAGATGAACCGTAGTCCGTACTCTTCTTAGAGTGCAAGAACTTAGTGGTGTACTAATGCAAAGTGGTATGCCGATTCCAAGTCGGGGAGTGGAATCAAAGCGAAGTGAGCATTATAGACGAAAGACTTTGACAAAGGGATGGTTCTCCCATTACGGAACTGAACAAAATTTCGGGGACGAAATTCCAATAAGTGGGGGAGAATTGTAACATCCCGCTATTTCTAATATCTTTAGTAAAATAATTAAATGATTTAATATAATGTTTTCAAGATTTGAGTTTCGTAATAAAATTTTGATTTCATCATTATAATTGAAATATATTTTATAGTCAAAATAAGTATAAATTTGTTATCATACGTTTTTCAAAAACAAAAGAGTACTTTTATATAGTTTAATTAATATTTTGACAGGGAGCTCAACTGACAAGCCTTAGAGACATTTTCATAAATAGTTTCTTTAAAAAGATATGTTTAATTTAATATTTTAAACATTCTTGTAAGTTTTTATCGCGTTTTGAGACTGTTTTATTTTTAGCTCCCAGACTGGTTTTACTATATTACTAGTATAAGTTATATATAATGATCTGCTATTTCAAAATTATAAATAGTATATTTTATCAAGTTTAATATCAGGATTGGGGGAATGTATTTAGTTTTGAATTTCGATACTTTTTCTTATGCAATAGCTATCTGTAGGGACCGATAATTTTATTATTTTTCAATCATTTTGAGTAATTAAAATTAAAATATTGTTGGACTTAAATGTATTTTATTTTTAGGATCTTCAAGCTTTTGGTCATAATCCAAAATACCTACACACATTAACCAACAAATAAAAACAAAACATAAAATTATAATTATTTTCCTACTATAACTACTACCCCAAGTAGCCACCCCATTCCCATAAAAGCTACCACCAAAGAAAAAAAAAAAAAAGAAATGAAGTGTCTGGCCATAAGGCCACCACGTAAGAAACAGAGAAAAAAAAAATCTACCCAAGAGCCCAACCCACCGTTCAAAGCATAACAAATGTAAAGAAAAAGTGTGAGAGAGTGAGACGCAAGATAGAAAGAGAAAAACAAAAAAATAGAAATGGTGAGAAGAAGAAAGAACCCCGGAGAGAGAAGATATGCGAGAGAGTTAGAAGGGGATCCCGAGAGAAAGGAAAAATTTTGGTTTTTCTTAATTTTTCGATCCAATAATTCAAGATCCAACCGTTCAATCTTAAATCATTCTTAGGTTACTAATCTCCTCAACTCCCTCTACCCATTCATGTAATTTATTCGACGATCTGTCAATATTTTTATTATTCCTATATTTTCAAATAAAGAGATGTTTTGGAAAAAAAATTATATATTTTATTGTATAATGATATATATTTATTATTTTAACAAAAATGAATTTAGTTGATATATTTATATATATATATATATATATATATATACACACACACACACTTTTAATGTTATAATTAGTTTTAACGTATCTCTGTTTAGATCCAACACATTATTGTTGATCCTGACCCTCGAATAAGGCCCGGATGTGAACGTGATATTGTTCCTATTGTCAGGACTCCCAGGTAAGAGGGTTGTATTACCTTAGCTTAGGTTGTAGTTTTCTCTTTTGTTATAGTGATGGCTAGGGATAGGAGAATAAGAAAAGTATAAAACCTTAGGGTAGTTGATGATAATAGGATTTGGAGTGAATAATTAAAGAAAAGGAATACATTATTTGTAGCTTTGGTAAAATTATAGATTTATATTGGAATTAGAAGAGTACTAAAATTATAGATTACTGATATAAAATTAATATGTATATGGGTACAGAATGTATGAATATAGGAATATGTTTATAAATAGAAACCCAGGGAATATGATAATGGATAAGAAATAAAATGTAAAATGATAAGTAAAGCTAAGGAAGGAAACAATAGTTTTGTACGAGGTACCCTTGCGTAGGGTGAAGTACTCGGATAGCAAGCGTGTGTGAGGGACCCTTGCGTAGGGTGAAGCACTCGGAGATAGGTTAGTTGTACGAGGTACCCTTGCCTAGGGTGAAGTACTCGGATAGCAAGCGTGTGTGACGGACCCTTGCATAGGGTGAAGCACTCGGAGACAGGATAGGTGTACGAGGTACCCTTGCGTAGGGTGAAGCACTCGGAGACAGGTTAGTCGTACGAGGTACCCTTGCGTAGGGTGAAGTACTCGGATAGCAAGCGTGTGTGAGGGACCCTTGCGTAGAGTGAAGCACTCGGAGACATGATAGGTGTACGAGGTACCCTTGCGTAGGGTGATTTACTCGGATAGAAAGTGTGTGTGAGGGATCCTTGCGTAGGGTGAAGCACTCGGAGACAGGTTAGTTGTACGAGGTACCCTTGCGTAGGGTGAAGTACTCGGATAGCAAGCGTGTGTGAGGGACCCTTGCGTAGGGTGAAGCACTCGAAAACAGGATAGGTGTACGAGGTACCCTTGCGTAGGGTGAAGTACTCAGAAATAAAATGAATAGTAATAATTAATAAATAGGTGGTGATTAATATGTATTTGGATATTTAGACAGCGTGTACGAGGGACCCTCGCTTGGGGTGAAATACTCGGAAATAGAAAAAAATAGTGGTTAATAAATTAGTTGAAATAAGGAAAAGAAGTTTAAGGTAATGGAACTAGTGTAGGGCAATTTAATCACTTAAGGATTAAGATAAGTCGTTAAACTTGTTATTAGTTGTTCAAATATAACTAAGAAATTAAATTAATGGGTCAAAGACTTAGAATGGGTTACCTTGGCTTACTGCTATGCTCTTGTAGAAGCTATTATTCTAAGTTCTGTGTAATGCTACTCTTCTTGCTATTTTTTTTACAGGTACAGAAGGAGCTTACACAAGTAAGGTCGGGAAGTATTACACTCCACCGCGTGGAGTGCTGTGTAGTTAGTTGGGTGACCCTTTGTCGGTCAATGATTCTATTTTGGATTTAGAAATGTATAATCTTTTGGAAGTCAAATCAATTCAAGAATTTGTAAATATTTTCTGAAAGGATGTACACGAACTAAATTGTATTTTGGCCCTGCTGGCCCACTGTTGATGAAAATAAAGTTTTATGCAGGTTAAACAGGAAATTGTATTGTGGGAATGTTCCTAAAACAAAGTAAACTCCGTCTGATTTTACGGAGATTTTTAATAAATAATTAATGTATCCAAGAGTTTTTAATGGGAATCTAAGTGTTTTAAAAGAAATTTTCAAGTCACTAAATTTTATCGGGGTAATTAGTATATTAATTAAGTTTGAGTGTTACAGAAGGTGTGTGGATAATGACAGGCTCGCCGACATACTGGAACACCTGGTTCAAATGAACCAGAATCAGGCTAAAACAGTGGCAGCAGCTACAGCCGCAGCAGCAATGGCAGTTGTGAATCAACAGCCACAAACGCCTCAGAATCTGGCGAACTGGTTGTCTGAATTTAGGAAGAATGACCCACCTAAGTTCGAAGGGGGTTATAATCCTGATGGAGCACAGTTATGGCTCCAAGAGATTGAGAAGATCTTGCGTACAATGGCACCCTCGGACGAGCAAGCTGTATTATTAGCACAGTACATGCTGACCGCTGAAGCCGAGCACTGGTGGGCACAGAGCAGAAGGGGCTTGGAGGCGGCGAATCAAGTGGTGAATTTGATTGCATTCAAGGATCATTTTCTGGGAAAGTATTTCCCAGAGGATGTCCGAAGGGAGAAAGAGATCGCTTTTTTGAATCTGAAGCAAGGCAATCTCAATGTTGGCGAGTATGCAGCCAAGTTCGAGGATCTGATTAGGTATGCGGGAAGCTATTCCAATGAGAGAACTAAGTGTGTCAAGTTCGATTCTGGACTCCGAACTGAGATCAAGCTGGCGTTCGAGTACCAGAATATTGCCAACCTGTCACAGTTGGTTAATATGACGAGCACGTATGAGAAAGGCCTAAAGCAGAAAGCAATCAAGAAGAGGAGCAAGGTGTTTCGAGGACTAGTGGACCCATCAGGGGGAGAGGAACAACTCAGAGGTCGGGTCCCTATGTGAGTCCAAGCTCTAGAGCAACAGCAGCATCAAGTTGCGATGGTCAAATGGAGGTCGTCCCTTTCCCTTATCTGATCTGTCAACAATGTGGGAAGCAACATGGGGGAGAATGCTGGAGGCTGAATTCGAACAGAGGGAAAGGACTCTGCTATCGAGTGTGGTCAGCCTGGTCACTTCGCGGCCCATTGTCCTGAGAACACCATGAAGAAGGAAGTCAATGCCGCTAAAGCTCGGGAGGTTGGTGGGAGCCGACCACTTCAGAGGGGTAAGGTATACACTATGGATGGCGAGGAAGTGACCGATGCCGACGAGCTTATCCGAGGTACTTGCTATGTAAATGATATTCCCTGTGCAGTTTTGTTCGACTTTGGTGCAACACACTCTTTTATTTCTATTGACTGCATGAAAAAGCTAGAGTTGTCTCCCATAGAAATGCCTTATAAACTATCAATCTCTACTCCTAAAAACTCTTCGGTTATCAATTCTCAAGTGTGTTTGGATTGCCCTATCCGAGTGTTAGGTTGGGAATTTAGAGTCAATCTGATTTGTCTGCTATTGACTAGAATGGACATCATACTCGGCATGGATTGGATGTCTCATCACCATGTCTTAATCGATTGCCACCATAAAACTGTGATCTATAGTGACCCTTCCTTAGCTACCATATAAGCGACTGATGTGCCTGATGTTAGCCAAATCCCTGTGGCCTGCGATTTTCTAGAAGTCTTTCTGGAAAAGGTTCCCAGTTTACCTCCGAGGAGAGAAGTAGAGTTCGGTATCGACCTCATTCTGGGAGCAGGCCCGATTTCGATTGCATCGTACCGAATGACACCTCCTGAGTTAAAGGAGTTGAAGAAGCAATTGGAGGAGCTATTGGCCAAGAAGCTAATTAGGCCCAGTGTATCTCCTTGGGGAGCTCCGATTCTTTTCGTTAAAAAGAAGGATTGTAGTTTCTGGATGTGCATTGATTATAGGAAATTGAATGCGGTAACGGTGAAGAACAAGTACCCCCTCCCTTGCATTGATGACTTGCTAGATCAGTTGAAGAGAGCATCAGTGTTTTCAGAAATAGACCTCTGATCGAGATACCATCAAATCCGTATCCGACAAGAGGACATTCCAAAAACCGCATTTAGGACGCGACATGTGCATTTTGAATATGTTGTCATGCCCTTTGGTCTTACTAATGCCCCTGCAATATTCATGGACTACATGAATAGGATCTTCCGACCATACTTGGATTCGTTTGTAATAGTATTCATCGACAATATTATGATCTATTCCAAGAGCCCAAGTGAGCACAAAGAACATTTGAGAACGGTGCTGCAGGTTCTCAAAGATAAACAACTTTGTGCATAGCTCTCTAAATGCAGTTTCTGGCTCAACGAAGTTCACTTTCTGGGTCATGTGATCTCCGAGAAGGGTGTTGCTGTCGACCCTTCTAAGGTGGAAGCAGTGTTAAAGTGGGAGAGACCCGAGACAGTGACCGAGATAAGAAGTTTCCTTGGATTGGCGGGGTATTATCGGAGATTTATTTAAGGGTTTTCTAAATTGGCCCTTCCATTGACAACGTTAACCAAGAAAGATGTACCCTATCAATGGACCGAAGAGTGTGAGCAAAGTTTCCAAGAGCTGAAAAGGAGATTGATGAGCTCTCTGGTCTTAATATTGCCGGATCCGACCAAATCCTTCAATGTGTACTGTGACGCTTCGCAACAAGGATTAGGTTGTGTACTGATGCAACAGGGGAAGGTTGTGGCCTATGCTTCTAGACAACTTCGGCAACATGAGTAGAATTACCCCACCCATGATCTCGAATTGGCAGCCATTGTGTTTGCTCTTAAAATCTGGAGACACTATCTTTATGGCACAAAATTTGAAGTCCTCAATGATAACAAGAGTCTCCGCTACCTCTTTGATCAAAAGAAGTTAAACATGAGGCAGCGTAGGTGGGTGGAATTCTTGAAAGACAATGATTTCAGCCTGCACTACAATCCCGGTAAAGCCAATGTTGTGGCATATGCTCTAAGTCGGAAGACTTTGCACATGAACAATATGATGGTTAGGGAAATGCAACTGATGCATGAATTTAGTAATCTCAACCTGGACGTACAAGTAAAAGAGAAGAGCATAGTCTTGGAAATGTTGCAAGTCACTAATGAGTTTGTCGATCTTATTAAGGAGAGGCAAGCCGACGATGTAGAGCTGCAAAAACAGCTAGACCGAGTGTCCAAGGATGAGGAGCCCGACTTAGAAAGGGTTTCGACGACATTATCCGATTTAGAGCTCGAGTGTGCATTCATATGGATTTTGAAGTTCGGAGAATGGTATTAGAGGAAGCTCATAAAACCAAATTGAGTCTTCATCCCGGTATCACCAAGATGTATCAGGACTTGAAGCGATTGTTTTGGTGGCTAGGATTAAAGAAAGATTTAGCCGACTATGTGTCTCGGTGTTTGGTTTGTCAAAAGGCCAAGACCGAACACCAGAAGCCCAGCGGGTTTCTTAGACCCTTAGAGATCCCTGAATGGAAGTGACACAGTATAGTAATGGACTTCATCTCTGGTTTGCCAAGAACTAATTCGGGATGTGAAGCCATTTGGGTTGTTGTTGATAGATTGACCAAGTGTGCTCATTTCATTCTGATCAACATGAAGTATAGCTTGGAGAAGTTAACACAGTTATACATAAGGGATAAAGTCAGGTTACATGGAGTGCCAACCAGTATTGTGTCCGACCGTGATCCTCGGTTCCTATCCCGATTTTGGCAAAGTTTGCAGCAGGAGCTGGGTACGAAGTTAAAGTTCAGTACTGCCTACCATCTCCAAACCGATGGCCAAACCGAGCGCACCATTCATTCCCTGGAAGATTTGTTGATGACTTGTGTACTCAAACAATCTGAAAGTTGGGAAACACTCCTGCCTTTGGTGGAGTTTACATACAATAACAGTTTTCACTCTAGCATTGGAATGGCTCCTTTAAGCACTCTATGGTCGGAAATGCCGAACACCTCTGTGCTGGTTTCAAATAGGAGAGAATCTGTTAATCGGCCCTGATATCGTGCAAGAAACGACAGAAAAGATCCGGATGATCGGGACAAAATGAAAGCGACCCAAGATCGGCAGAAGAGCTATGCCGATAAACGTAGGAAACCTTTGGAGTTTGATGCGGGTGATTATGTACTCTTAAGGGTAACTCCTACAACTGGAATTGGCCGAGCAATCAAATCCAAGAAATTGACTCCTAGGTTCATTGGATCATACCAGATCTTGGAAAAGGTCGGACCAGTTGCATACAGAATTGCCCTACCTCCACACTTGTCCAAGCTCCATGATATGTTCCATGTTTCGCAACTAAGGAAATACATCCATGATCCTTCACATGTGGTGGAAGTTGACGAGTTGCCTTTGAAGGACAATCTGACTTTTGAAGTTCTTCCGGTCATAATTGAGGATAGGCGGGTGAAGCAACTCAGAGGCAAGGAAATCCCCTTGATAAAGGTCATCTGGAATAGAAACAATGTGGAAGAGGCAACTTGGGAGCTAAAAGAGAAGATGAAAGTCTCTCATCCACAATTGTTCGGTGCCAACTGAATTTCGAGGACGAAATTCTGGTAAGTAGGAGAGGATTGTAACATCCTGAATTTAATGTCAAGTTTAATTAGAATAATTCTAATTGAAATTAATGGAAATCATAGGAATAAGTTGGGATTTTACTAAGGAAAAAACATACTAGAGTTAGGAAGCATTAACACAGAATAAGAGAGTCCAAGTATAGTTGATCATACCTCGGGATGACCTATCCCATCTTAGCCGACCAACGAGTGAAGTTCAAGGTCGCGGACCCATCATAACCGAAGTAAGCCGAGTAGCGAACATCAGACTGTTAGGTTACCCCGTAAACTTGGTATGAGCTCGAATCACCGTACCGAGCTCATGAAACCGAATAGATAGCATTGAGCTCACGAGAACCGACCTCGTCTCGTTTGACAATCCTTGGTAGCGAGTCGCCAAGCATATCGAGACGATTCGCGTCGAACAGTTAGGACTAGACCGACCTTGCATCGATGTTAGGGTATTTCGGCCCTCATGCGCCGAGCATTTCTATTTATCGATCTCAGTCCGAGTAAGGCCTTCAGATATCCGAGCACTAGAGCTAAAGCGAGTGGCTCGCATAGTGTTTTCCGCATCCAGGCACCTTGTTCTCCACGCCCAGGCGTCAGCGTCAAACTTGGTTCCCTCTCAACCACTCGTTTGTGGTTTCCTCAGGAAGATATTAATTTATAACCACATATTTACCAAACTTCCAAGGGAAGCTTCTCACCAGGACCACATGTTTAGTTCCAAAGGGAAATAAATTAAAAACAAAGGCCAACACAACAACACACGAAAACACATATCAACTTCATCATCTCCGTTTCTCCACTGGGGCTCTAGAGATAAACACCATCCTTATCATTTTACTCACAGACTCTACCCTCATCATCAACCCTCATCAAGCCTCAACCATTATCAATAGCTGAAGATCATTCCCTCCACTTTCTCTTAAACTTCGAACTCTTCCTCGTCATTCCTAGGGCTTTGTTAAGGTGTCAAAGAAGGTTCAAGGGGCTACGGATTTGAGAATTCGGACACAAGAACAAGGCTGACTCGCAGAGCTTCCTTATCTCTTACTGCTTTGAGGTAAGGGGTGGGTGTTACCCTAACTTAGGTTTGGGTTTCTAGTGTGCTCATAGTGAGTACTAAGAATGGGTGTTAAATTAGGATATTGAACCATAGGATAATGGATATAGATTACTATTAGAGAATAAAGTGAATAAAAAGAACCCACGAAGTTAACTGTGAATATGCGTATGTCTGATAAACATGAATAAATGTGTGAATGGTGAAAAGTGTTATACATGTTTGCTATTTTTTGAGTAATAGGTGTACCGACCATTGGAGGCCAAGCTTGAGAGATGGTGTAAAACACTAGGGAACAGATTAATGAGGAATAATAATTAGAAGATGAAGACTATAATAAGAGGGAAAGTGAAATGGTAAAAGGGGAGAGAGAAGAGAGAAGCCAAGAGTAAATAATCAAAAGTAAAAAGATAAGTAAAAGAATAAATGGGGATGATGTGCACTAGGTGTATGCATGACGTACAAGGGTGTATACTTCCTAAAAGAATAAATGGGGATGATAGGGGTGTAAGTGATCCGGTCCGAGACCGCTCGGACCGAGAAATGCAGTCTGGTCTGGTCTCACGGTCCGGCCCGGTCCCAAAAAACTTAGACCATACATGAACGGTCCGGTCCACGGTCTTTGATATTCTTAGACCGTTGGGACCGGACCGGACCGATAGGATTAATAATTAAAAAAAAGAAAACAAAACCTACATAGTTGAACGGAAGTTTGCTGTAGGAATTGAACATGAAGATAGTGGTAATAAGGGAATGATGTTTAGAGATCATGTATACAAGAGTCTACAAACCCACCTTGAAGAAAATGTATGCTTACAGAAGTTGGTGTTGCATATGACCTCCTTTGACTTGGAAGCTGTGCCGCATATTGACCATTGGCTAAGTGTTGTGATAGGAAAAAGTATAAAAGAACTAGATCTCTGGTGCCGCATATTGACCATTGGTGCTGCATATGACCTCCTTCGATTTACTGTCTTGGTTTAGTTCCAGCATTTTGAGTTTTAATTTAATGGTCTAAATAGACCGGACAGGACCGGACCGATACGGCCGGACTGATATGGTCCGGTCTGGTCTTTATACATAAAACACATCAAGATCGGACCGGACCGTGTTAATTTGATTGGTCCGATCTCCAATGTCCGTCAAAGACCGGACCGGACCGGACCGTTACACCCCTAGGGGATGATGTGCACGGGGTGTATGCATGATGTACACGGGGTGTATGCTTCCTAAAAGAATAGATGGGGATGATGTGCACGGGGTGTATGCATGACGTACACGGGGTGTATGCTTCCTAAAATAATAAATGTGTAAGACGTGCAAGGGGTGTATGCATGACGTACACGGGGTGTATGCTTCTCTAAAATATATGAAAATAGTGAATAAAAAGGAAAAGAGAAAAGGGCAAAGCAAAGAGAAGTCAAGACATGAAAAAAAGCAAGGTAAAGAGAATTTAAGACATGATAAAAGGTTACAAGTGAGAATTAAAGGGAAAGGGAATAGGCAAGGGAAGTAGAAGGCAAGAGAATAGAAAAGGATAGGGGTTTCTACTGAGCCCGAGCATGCACGTTCCCCGACCGAGCAGGTTCACTCTCCCTCACAGGGAGAGTTGGTCTTAGTAGTAGGACATAGGATCATGTCCTTGGTCTTTTATTTTGATACGATGATAACTCTGATAATGGTGCACACTTTGGTGCTAAGTATATGATATGTTTTGCTGGCAGTCTGAATAATATTTACACAAATGTTTACCAGGTTTGCAAGGAAAAATTAAACTTTGGAAAAGTTAAGGAAACAAAGGAAACCCCGTCCGTTTGACGGTGGATTTTTATAAGACTAAAAGGAATTAATGTGGCTTTAAAAGAAAAATTTTCAAGTCGTAAATTAATAAAAGGGGTAAATATTAGGAGGGTGTTACATAACGCAACTACTATTTTTGTATACGTACATTTTTTTAATCGATGATTTAAGATTTTTTTTGTTGTTATATAGATAGTCATCTTATATTTGCTTTGTGGTTGTTGGTAAAGGTTTCATGGCAATGACTACACGTCTCAACATGTGAGAAGGTTCATCTATTTCTTTAAGATTATCTACCTCTAAACTTTTCACTTTATCTACTACATAACAAATTATCTTCTATTTACTTTGTTGATGGTTAGGGTTTTACAGTATTAATGGCTACACATTTCAACAGGTGAGACGTTTCATTAATTGCTTTAAAATTATTTACCTCTATTCACTTTGTCGTTGACTATGGTATCTTGCTGAATAATAAAATTGGATGAAGATTAATGAAGCTTTATGTTTTCTCCATGATAAGTATCTAAGATTTGACCTTTTTAATATTTTCTTCCTAAGACGTTGCACTGCACTACTTTCCTCAATCAATATATATATATATATATATATATATATATATTAATCAATTATTATTTTTTGTTTACGAGACTTTTCCTCTCATGTTTGGCATATGCCACCGATGTATAGCATAAATAGGCTAACAATATTTCTACTTTAGAATTTTTGGTTTCCATCATTTGATTTATGAGTATAGCATAAATAGCTCCATTCTTTGATGTGACTACTTTAGCATACTAATAAGAAGTCAATACTTAAAGTAAATGAGTTGTCTAATGTTAGTCTTTTTATTATTTATTTACTTATTAATTTATATTATTTATATATAATATTTTATTTGTTGCCCTTATATCTATGCATTAGGTTGGTTATTTTTGTTGATGGTTTATTTGGAATTACCTTTGTATTGCCTATGACTCTTAACATTGAGTTGGTGGAGGAAGACAACATCACAAGGAAAAGATGATTGTGAAGGGTAATTTTTATATATATTTTTTTATATTTAGAAAGAGTTATTATCCAAAAGATGTTTTGTAATTGAATCATTAATACTTGATTAACTAAAATGAATTCATATGATGTACTGCACTATTCTAAAAACACTTATTTAAGTACCTTTTTTTTTAATCTGTAAAATAAAATATAATTGAAGGAGGCACCAAAGGTGCCAGAAAAGATTTACTAAGTATTGCATAAGAGTAGTTAAAATCATGCACATGTGTTCCGTTTTATCCCGTTTTGGATAGGTAGGAAATTTTGAAATAAAAAAAATAAAGCAACATCAATTTGATTCAGTTTTGAATAGATAGGATATTTTGAGTTTTTTTTTAAAAAAAAATCTATAGTTTCAACAAATTGATGAAACAACTTTTTTGTTCTCAACAAATTCATGGATAATTATTAATTATTCAAAACAAAAAAGTTTAAAACAAATGTTTAAAACTACCAAATAATTGAAGGAGACATGCAAACAAATAAATTATGATAGAACAAATAAAAATTAGAGTTCAACAATAGAATTTCAAGTTTGGAAATGGTAAAAAAGAATTATATATATATATATATAATATGAAAAGAGGATATCTACAACCTATGAAATGATGATGTGTCGCTTTAGCAATTTTTCTTTTCTTTTTTATTAATTGTGTGGATAATTACAAAAAAGTCTAATATAAACAATCAAATGTTTTTCTTCTTGATTCTATGAATAATAACGAATAAATTCATCAACAAATTGGTAGATAATAATCATTAAAAGCTGAATACAAAAAGTTTAAATTGATGAAATTGCTTTTTTATCAACAAATTGATAGATAATTATTAAATATTCAAAACAAAAAGTTTAAAAAAAATGTTTTTTTTAAGAAAAAAATACATGTTTAAAACTACCGAATAATTGAAAGAGATATGTAAACAAATAAATTATGATAAAACTAATAGAAATTAAATCTTAAAAATAAAATTTAAAGTTTGAAAATGGTATATATATATATATATATATATATATATATATTATAAAAAGAGGATATTGTAGAATCAGAAAGGTTTTGATGAAGACAAATATATCAGCTCGTTATTGTGATGGATCTCGGCCAGTGATATTTTGATGAGCTCGGTTCTCGGCCATTGATGAAGTCAAATGTATCAGCTCAGTTTGCTCAGCCAGTCAATTAGTTTGACGAGCTCGGTTCTCGGCCATTGATGAAGACAAATGAATCAGCTCAGTGTTCTGACGAAGTCAAGTATTCTGATGAGCTCGGTTCTCGGTCACTGATGAAGTCAAATGAATCAGCTCAATGTTCTGATGAATTCATGTAATTTGAGGAGCTTGGTTCACGGTAATATCTCGGTGCTTGTATGAAGTAAAATATATTGATGAGCGAAGCGATGGTTCTCGGCCCTAAATCTCAGTGCTATGGTCGGCGTAAATCGGTGCTCATAATCTCATACTAAATTGTCGGCATAAGATCAGTTCGGTTAGACTGGGATCAGCTTCACTTCACAAGTCCCCTAGCTCAGCAAGGCATTGTGTCAGATGCCGAGCTCGCTCATCTTTCAGCTCATTCAACAAACAACATTCATGCATCCTCTCTCTCTCGTTGTATTTGTAATCGTTTTATATTTTATGAGAGTGGGCGGTAGAATTAGTTTTTATCTCTATCTAATTTGGAATAATTAATATGGATCATTGATTGAGTTTAAACGCTTGAGAGAATTAAAACTAGATCTGAAAACAAATAAGAAACACATTTTTGCTAATTTCATCGAAGAAATCGTGGGTGACCGTTGGGACAATAAAATCAGAGGCTCCTCTGATTTCCTTGCCTATAAATGTGAATCCCCACATTCTTGTTTAAAGAGGAGACTAAACAATACATATATATATATATATATAACTTTCATATTGCCTAAATTCTCTCAAGTATCACTCAATCTCTGCTCATATTTTTATATTCTGATTAGGTTGAGTTATTCTCTTGTATTGGAGCCATTATTCATTCGTGTAATCTCTGTTGTACTTAAGTCTTGAGAGGTTCTCAAGCAGTGGAAGTCTTGGAAGGTTTCCAAGCGCAAGTTGAAGAGGTTCTTCGCCGGTGGAGCTACTTGAAGGTTTCAAGGAGGCTTTGGAAGAGGTTCTTCCCACCGAAATCAATTGGGGTAGATTTAAAAAGTTTGGTACACTCTTGTAAGGGTTAGGTTGAGTGAGGTTCACTTGTAATTCCTTGTAACCGATTGATTTGATTCTGAATAAAAGCTCCCTAAGGTTTAGGGAGGACTGGATGTAGCTCACAAGGTTTGTGAGTGAACCAGTATAAAATTCTCTTGTGTCCATCTTTTTAATGCTTTCCTTTTATTCTGCTATTGTTGCATCAAACTGAACCATAGGCTAGACTTTTGGGTATTTTATTTTCGCTGCATTTAAATCTCGTTCTTAATATGTTTTATCTGATTATTATTTGTTGCATTGCTGCTGCCTTGGTTATTAACATTCAAACTCATTTTTGCAGCAAGTAAAACTGATATCTCTGCATTTTGCCGATCTCTTAGTCGGCTTTGTCAAACCTCAAGTTAGGTTGTTCGGCTTGCAATGCTGCTGCTGCCAAAATCCGATCTGTTCGAAACTCGGCTAAATCGATTCTCCTAATCGATTAAGACGAGCTCGGTTTCTGTTTTATCCAGTTATTATTATAATTCAGTTCTTATTTTTTTATCTTTAATTATATCCGAAAAATTAGTATTATTGCTTCCAACTACTATTCACCCCCCCCCCCTCTAGTAGATTGTTAGGCCGCTTGTTGGTTTCCAACAGATACTTGCAACGTATGAATGCTTATATGTCATTTTAGCAAATTTTTTTCAATTTTTTATTTTAATTTTTCTTATTTGTGTGGATAATTACAAAATACTTTAATATAAAAGGTGTCAAAAAATTCAAAGAAATTAGTTAAAAAATCATCTATCTTTTTGGAATGGATGGATTATGATATAATTTTATTAAATCATATTTTCAATATGAAATTTTAATTTGTTCATTATTAATGTATAATCCCATTTTCTTTACGCAATTGTAATACATATTCCCTCCGGCTTGAAATATAAGCAACAAAAAACACATTACATTTGATTTAAAATATAAGCAAAAGTAACTAATTTTCTTAAATTTTATTTCATTTCCAATGCTACTTTCTTAGAATATATCTAGAAAATTGTTTTCTCATTTAATTTTTGTTTCATTCCCAATACATTTTTCTAAAATACCTCTATTTTTTTATAAATTTGAGAAAATTAAATACAATCAACTAACTTTCTTAATAAGTGTGAAAGTAGTTAATTTTGCTTATATTGTAAGCCGGAGGGTGTACTTGAATATTCATGTACTAGACACTTTAGTTAATTGGCTATAGAAAAGATAGTTAATGCCATTAATTATTAAATATAGTTTTTTTAATAAACTTAGATATTAACATCTTATGCCTAGCAACAGTTTCTCATTACTTTTAATTTTTTTTATTTACTTAATACTTTCTTCCTTTCAGTTTATCTGTCGCTTTATAAATTTCACACGGATTAAGAAAATTATTTAATATTTCAATTTTCAAGAAAAGAACAAGGCAATTTTATTATATCATCATCACACTATATTAATTATCACACATTTCGCATATTTTAAAATATTTAAAAGCAAGGTTAAAGTTAGAAAAAATTACTCACTTCGTTTCTATCTAACTGTCCTTGTTTGGAGAAATTTTTTGTTTCTTTTTGTCTGTTCTTTTGATGATTTCAAGAGTGTAATAAATGTTATTTTCCTTGTTTACCCCTGTTTAATAGAGTATTGGTTTTCGTAAGTGGTGGAGAAAAAGTAATGATTTCGGAGAGATAAAGGGTATATTGGGAAAAAACATAATTAATGTATTGGAAATTCAAGTAATGAGTGAATTTCTTAAAGAGTGTATTTTGTTTGAAATAGGACAGATAAATAGGAACAGAGGGGAGTATATAATAAACTCTCGAATTTCTAAAGCGACAAATAATTTGGAATAAATTGAAAATGTTAAAACGACAAATAAAGTGAAACAAAAGGAGTACTCTTTAACCCGTGCACATGGCACGGGCAACTATACTAGTATATTATAAAAAAAAAGGAAAATAACCTTCAAGACAATAATTGTTAACGTGACGCTTTCACATAATTTCCCAATTTTTTATTTTCAAAAAAAAAAAAAGTTCACCACATAATTTTGCACATATTTGTTTTTTTAAAAATCAAAATTTCAAATATGAGCCAAATTTCGTGTTTCCTGTAACTCTGTAACTAATGAATAATAGGATATTGATTCGATCTCATATGTTGAGATGTTTTTCTTTTTCTTTTTAAAACAAAAAACATCCGTATAAACAACAACTGCACAATATTTTGAATTAAAAAAAAAAAAGAATGTTTTCTGTAACTAATGGATAATGGGATAATGATTTCATCTCATCACTTTAAGTGAGATTTTGAATTTAAACAACAACAGCAAGATATTTTGAATTTAAAATAAAAACCAACAGATTTCCGCTTTCAAGCTAAGTATACTATTTTGAATATCGTAAAAAAAAAAACAAAAGCGAAAATTCAAATGAATTATAAATAATACGAATCAACTTATCATGAATCAGATCAATGATTAAGTTTGTAATCCAAAAATACAAAAAATGACATATCAATATATGATCAAATATATTAACACAGCAAATGCCAATATTGTATGAAAAATAAGAGTGTGAATCATAAGATTATGGAGATCAACCTTCGACAGAAATGGTGGTCAAAAAACTATCTTGGACATGGTCGTGCTTGATAAAGAGGTTATATATTATATTTTGGCTTAATTATGGTTTTGGTCCCTATAAGTTGCCCATGTTTTGAATTTAGTCCCTAATTCTTTTTTTGACCTTGAATGCTCCTTAAATGTTTCTTAAATTTGTTTTTGGTCTTTTTGTCTCCTTTTTTCCGTTTGTCGCTGACATGGCAAACGGCAAGCCATGTCAGCCCTCCACCTGGCCAGTTGACGCCCTCCAACTCAGCACCTGCAGCCATAATTAAAGTGGCAAAACCGTTGCTGAAAGATTAGGCAACGGTTTTTGAACTGTTCTCTAGGTGAGCGTTGCGTATTCTCAAAGGCAACGATTTTTTCCTTAAGGCAACATTGTTTTTAAAACCGTTGCCTTTTGTAAGATTAAAGGCAACGGTTTCGAAGCAAGTTTGAAGGCAACGGTTTTTGTGTATGATTAAAGGCAACGGTTTTTGTGTCTATATTATGCAACGGTTTTTGTGTATGATTAAAGGCAACGGTTTTGGTTTCTATATTATGCAACGGTTTTTTTGTGTAGAGTGTTTATGCAACAATTTTAGAACCGTTGCAATATGTGTATGATTAAAGGCAACGGTTTTGGTGTCTATATTATGCAACGGTTTTTTTATGGAGAGTGTTTATGCAACAATTTTAGAACCGTTGCATTATGTTTTAACCAAAATTATTTAGCTGTTGACATATTTATATAAACAATTATTTTTCTTTTGCTTATATAGGCAACACCTTTTTACTTGTAGGCAAACAATATAGGCAGCAATAATTATATAAACATAAATGTGCATTTATATATGATGTTATCGAAAGTAAAATGACTATGTATATACAGAAAGAGAAATACATTGTTGAATTTCGCTTAATTACAAAAAATTACCAAAAGTTTGACATTGCTTTATAAGCCAAACGAGTATAAAACCAAATTAAGTACTTGCTAATTAATACTCCTATAACAACTTCCTTCTAAAATTCAAAATAGAATAATTCATAAAGCTATATGCATAATTCATATGTTTGTCATTAACATCATTCCCATTCGTCTTCCGCTTGGTCTTCCTCAACATTCAAATCATGAGGCAACATGGCAAAAGATATATATCTGTAATTGAAAATAGAAAATATCAACATCAATAAAAAAAATGAAAAATTAAAGAAGTTATACCTTTTCATTGGGAAAATGGGTTGAGGTAGGAGGTAGAAGGTAGAAGAAGATATTTGATCATACATAGTACATAGTACATAGTACAATATAATCCTAGCCAACATTATCTTCTCACACAATGATTTATTAGTAAATCATATTTAGGCAGGAAACCCGCAACAAACTCTCTAACACAGTCAATAGCTGACAGCAAACTCTACTAAAGTGGATATTTATGAACTTCATAAGAGAATAATACCTGAATTGTCTGTTGATATCATACTTCTTTATGTAAATTTCACCAACTAACATAAGATACAACATGGCACGTTTTAATGCTAAGAGAAAGAGAAAATGACTTGCCAATAATATGCCCCATTTTCATTATTAACCAAAAAAGAGAAAAATTAAAAGCGAAAATAAATCACAGCCATTTCATATCACAGCAAAAGAATAGAAAGATTGGGCGGTAACAACAATGAGAAAAACTTAAATAATTGCCTAATTTCATATCAGCGCCTAACTTAAATAATTGCTTAATTTCATATCAGCCATTTCATATCAGCGCCTAATTTAATGGTGAAAAACTTAAAATATTTTGGATATTGACAGGTAACAAACAAGTAACCAAGGAACACCGAGTAAAACCAGTAAGCACAGTAAAGGAATCGTACTAGAAAGTTGCAAGAGTACAGTGCAGAAAGAAATGGTAAATAGAAATATGCAGAAAGTAGAATGATCCACTCTGCCCTACGACAACTGTCACCCTAAACCACCTAAATAATTGCCTGCTCATTCAACACCCTCTCCCTGTATGACATGTGCACCACAACAATGAGAAAAAGCTTGGCCCAATAGCCATTATTTAATAAAAACATATACTCATGGAGACTTCAAACACATATACTCATAGATACCAGAAGCAAGAAAATAGAGTAGTTGTATTAATAGGAACAATCACAGAAGGATATGCAATCAAGTAAGTATATCCATGTCTAACTTCTGGCGCTGCATTTGAAGACTGGCATACTGCATTGTTCAGACCTATAAGTGTGAAGGCACAAGCACAACAACAACAAGCATTAAAACCAAAGTAAAAACAAATTAGAACTAGAATTTAGTGTACCTAATTCATAAGGGCACTATATCAAACATGTTAGAGGCAATTGTAGAGAAACAAGACAAATTTATAAATCAACATTATAAGTAGTACAAAAAAGGAAAAAAAGAAACAAGGCAAATTTATAAATCAAGTATGTAGATATAAGTAGTTCATAATGAGTATTAATGATAAAAAATTGAGAATGTCAATCACGTCACTTGGGTAGATCAAGAAACTTAGAAACTGAACACAAGGCTACTTTTCATAACTTGATCAAAGCTACTCCATAAGTACTTACTTAAGAGGGTCAAGTGTGCTTTCTCCAACATATGCAACAGCAGCAAAGTGCATCACAACATAAATTTATTCTCTGAAAATATTTTACCAACCTGATAAGCAGTCAAGTAGACAAATTCTTTTGGGCATTCTCTAGCATATGTTTCAATCAAAGCTAAAGTTTGAAACTAAAATATTTATTGCAACAAGGGAATATTATAAGGATAAAGATTTTGCATCTCCCAAATCAGCATAAATAAATTGAAGCCTTCCGGGTTCCGGAAATAAGTTCTGAAGAACCTTAACTGTAGCCAAATTTTTTCGTGACAAATTATCCTGCCAGGAAGAGAATCATTGTCAATAGTGTTGTATTTGGCTTAATCAGAGAAGTTTTTCAGATTATGAAGGGACATACCACTATGGCAACACGATAGGAATCCTTCAAAAGTTGTAGGGTAGCATGTGAGCCAATATAGCCTGCACCTCCTGGTTCACGGATGGAAAACTGATAAAAGAAAAAGAAAGAAAAAATAAGTAACCAAATGATTAAAAGGGTAAAACAGATAAAGACTTAGATATACAAATGACCCGAAAATCAAGAGAAAGAAGATAAAATAACATCCTATCTTTTACAAATTTTCCCTTATAAATCCCCATCTATTTTCTTCCATCTACTTTCTTTCTTTCTTTCTTGAGTCTATCTGACAATAATGGAGAACACAAAACTAAACACACACATGCTTCATTCATTAACCAGATAAATAAAGAAAACTGATTATCGTCTCTATCAATGATTTATCTATCAGTAGAAGCTTTTTTTTTCATTAGCAGAATAATCAAACAGAACTTGTGTATATGTCAAGGGCTAAAAAAAGCCAAAAAAAAAAGCCAACTTAACGTACAAATCCAAAAATGAAAACAACTATTAGAATCATGAATGACTCCTTATCTTCACACATTTAAATATTAATTATACACACTAAGAAACATATAAACTTAGATAAAAATGAACGATGCCTACCTTCAATAGAAATGGCGGTGATTGGGAGGGGCGAGACTGAGAAATTGAAACCCTATGCAAGAGAAATGAATAAGTAGTGTGGTTCAAGCATTATATCAAACACATTGTGAGCGAGCATCACAGAATCAAAAACACCAAAATAAATAAATCACAAACGCAGGCAAAATGAAAATCTACGGTTCAACATTACACAATAGGGTAATTTTTTTTTAGAATAGAGAATAGATAGTGGACCACAGAGACGAACCTGGACAAGAACGAGAGAAACGAACTCACTGATTTACTGGATCGAATAGAAAATGGAGATGAGAGAAATGAGGGCATGAGAGGATTTGAGTTTAGGGTTCGAAGGGAGATATTGGGGTAAGGTTTCAATTGGGGGCTTAGGTTTCAGGTTTCGAGATTTCACAAATTGGGAGAGGGAGTGTGACGGTTGTGGCTTCTTCCCTGCGATTTTGTGCTCAGTGTGTGGGGATCAACTTCTTCGTTTCCTTCATCTTCTTCCTGCATCTATGTTCTTTGCGTTTGGCTGGAGGAAGAGGACACAACGCTTCTTCTTTACATTTCATGTTCCACTGTTTATTTTAGTGCAATGGGGAGGTGGAGCAGAACCTCTGGCGAGAGAGAGGAGGAAAACCCCAAGCACAGTTCTGGTCTTTACGGATCTGAGATGACCCAAGCGTCTCCGAGGGTCTCCGTCTCTGTCTCCAAGCTAGCAGCGACATCTGGCGGCGGAAGTAGCAAGAGACGATGGAGATGAAGATGAAAGGGAGAAAAGCGGGCGGTGGAAGTGGAACACAACACTAAGCAACTCTTTTTTTTTTTCGTTAAACTTAAACCCAGCCGTGGTTGGGAAAATAAACCAACCTTCTGCGTGCATCACTTCTAATGCAACAGATGCGGAAAATTTTTCAATGTTTAATAATTTACAAGTTTGCCACCGCTAAAAGGACTTTTCAGCAACGGTCATGATCAACATACAAATGTCCTCTTTTCAGGAACGGTTTTCTTTTTTTTTAAAGACTTTTAAGGAACCATTTTCTAATGAAGTTTTAGGCAACGAATATAGAAATGTAGTATTTTCTATCAACATTTACTTGTTGCCTATAAGAGACCTTATATGAATATAAAACAGTTATGAACACAAATTAATGAAAACCGTTGCTTATTCATATTATTTGGCTACGCCCAGAAAATCGTTGCTTATTCCATTTATAAGCAACGGTTTTTTAACCGTTGAAACTTTCGGTGTTGCCTAAAATCAAAAATGTTGTAGTGACGTGGTCCTTCCTCATGTGAGCGGCACGTGCAGCCCTTTAGTCCCATTATATGAGCCTTCTTCCACCGTGCCTTCTTCAACCTTTCACAGCAGCGGCGACACAGAGGTGAAGGGAGTTGCAACAATGGCGTCTCAACAAAGCATGAAGGGCACCCCGTCTCAAAGTGGGAGAAGCTACAACTCGTCTGCATCTCGTACCTTCACCATGTCGGGTAAGAAATTGTGTGTTTGTGGTGCATTTTCTAGGTTGATGACTTCTCATAGCAGTAGGAACCCAGACAGAAGATTCTGGGAATGCCCTAATTGGAAGGTTTGATATCTAACTTTTCACCTCCATTCTTTGTTCTTCCATTTTCTGGGTTTCAAATTATCAAAGTTATTTTCTTTTTTAGATCCATGAGAGAGAAAATAGTAGAGGTTACTTCAAGTGGCCAGATGAAGCATCTGTAAGAAGAAGAAGAAGAAGAAGAAGAAGAAGAAGAAGAAGAAGAAGAAGAAGAAGAAGAAGAAGAAGAAGAAGAAGAAGAAGAAGAAGAAGAAGAAGAAGAAGAAGAAGAAGAAGAAGAAGAAGAAGAAGAAGAAGAAGAAGAAGAAGAAGAAGAAGAAGAAGAAGAAGAAGAAGAAGAAGAAGAAGAAGAAGAAGAAGAAGAAGAAGAAGAAGAAGAAGAAGAAGAAGAAGAAGAAGAAGAAGAAGAAGAAGAAGAAGAAGAAGAAGAAGAAGAAGAAGAAGAAGAAGAAGAAGAAGAAGAAGAAGAAGAAGAAGAAGAAGAAGAAGAAGAAGAAGAAGAAGAAGAAGAAGAAGAAGAAGAAGAAGAAGAAGAAGAAGAAGAAGAAGAAGAAGAAGAAGAAGAAGAAGAAGAAGAAGAAGAACACGATGAAGTGAAACCTGAAGTGAAACCCCATACATGCCAAAGTTGTGAATTTTTGAAGAAAAAATTGTTGAAATGTAAAAGGAAATTAGAACATTAGAGATGGAAAGTGAATATGGTAGTTGCTGGAATTGTGATATCTTGGTCTGTAACATTTGCAGTGTTGCTTTTGTTGGTTATGAGTGGTCATTAGAATGGGTAAAATTTGTAAGATGATGACATTTGGGTATGGGGAGACCTTGTAGAGAGTGGGCTTGATGTTTATGATGTGTAAAATGTGTTTGAATGTGTTCTAAACCTATGCTTTAGTTATGTAATTGATTATGCCTTTGAAAGCTTTGAAAGCTTTGAAAGTGTGTTATGTGTTATCCTATTTTGTTCCCTGTTTTCCTATTTCACAAGCACCATTAGCACTGAAAAAAGCTTCATGAATTAAGCAAAGAAACATTAAGTTATCCTTAATGATACAAGTTTAGAAAATAAGAAATGTTCCCAAGAAGCACTGTCTTCATGCCAAAAATGAAAGTAAATACATGAATGAAATGCCATTAATAATAGCTGAAATTTCATAACCTTCACATTGATAAACATAAGTTATCTCAAACGGTACCACAAGTTCACAAAATATCATGTGTTTGCTTTCCTTGTACCCAGAATACACATCAAAAATATATCAAATATTCCCTCTCCCTATACCCAGGATATACATCCTAAAAGCCACAAAGTTCACAAAAAATATGGTTTTTAAATCTAGCTATTTATAACCAACCAAATATGCCATAAGTCACAAAAAAAAGGGGTCTTTGGGAAGCATATACATATCCAATAACACAAGTTCCAAAATACAATAATCAAAATAAAAAAGTTCCATTCACTTCAAAACAAAACAGTTGTTGTCTTCATTCCTTCTTCCTTGACTTCTTTGTCCCATCTTCTTTAGTGTTTGATTCTCCCTTTGCAATTGGATTTGTCCTCTCCTTTTCTGCAGCCCTTGCAACGTCCAAGACAAACAGGAGCCAATTAGTCCTACTCTTTACATGTGCAAGGTAGAACAAGCAATAAATTAAATAAAAAATAATTAGATATTACCATGCATTGATATGTGTCTGACCAAGCTTTCACCAAGTCCACTACTTGCTTGCTAAGTCGTGGTGGCTGAAATGGTGTAGTCTTACATGTTGTGCCTTGCATAGGTGTAGGCTTAGAAGTTGTGCATTTCCTAGGTGTAGTCCTCTTATGTGTTTAAAGAGAATAATCATTAAAAAAAACTAGATTCAGCAGCAGCATTGTTAAAAAAACTAGATTTTCAGCAGCAGCATTAAAAAACTAGATTCAGCAGTAGCATTGTTAAAAAATAAGATTCAGCAGAAACATTAAAAAACAAGATTCAGCAGCAGAATAAATAATATACTAGATTCAGCAGCAGCAGCAGAGTAGGAAGAATCATATTTACCTTAGATCCAGAACCACAAGATTCAGCAGCAGCAACAACATCAATACGTAGAAGTCGCTCTTTTTCTTTTTTGTTCAGCTTTGGAGGCTTAGTTGAGAATGGTTGTTGTCTCTTAGATGATGCACCTTTTGCAGGAGTCTTCTTAGTTGTTGACCTCTTAGTTGGTGTCCTCTTCGATGGTGTGATTTGAATATCAGCAGTAGCACCAGCAAATGGTGTAATCTGGCTTTGTTGTGTTTCAACAAGGGGTTCAGCGGTAGAAGCACTTTCAGCAAGTTTACTTGAATTGTTGGCCTTAAAAATGAATTAAATCAGATATTAATATTAGTTCCAGAAGCAAATGAAACAACATCAACAACCTGAAAATAAGGAGGTGTCAATTTATCATTACCTTTGGTTCTGCAGTAACACATGTTTTCTTTTTCTTAAGCACATACACAAATACATGTGATGGGCTGTCACCTCCTTCAATAGCCATAGTGTGTTGTTAAGGTGCCTCAGTACCCACACTTGGTAGTTGATCTGGAAGATCATCATAATACCACTCACTATAACCTTGGAATTCACCCTCAGGAGGTTGCATAGGATGTCTCTGTTACATAGAATTAGTTAAGATCATAAATTAAATAAAAAAAATTAGTGAAGAGCAGAAAAATAGTTAAGACCATTACCTTTCTTGTCCACATTTCTTTAAGTTGTCTTCCACATGTATTTTTGTCATGACCCTATTCGTGGCATTTAAAGCACTTCTTCATGCCAAATGATCTCTCTGGAATTATAGGTGTATAGTATTCTTCTAATGGGTTCATATTCCCTCCCTGTCCAGTATTATGAGGTGCAACATTTGGTCCATCAACAGTATTATCAGACTACATAAACAATAGTTATTCCTCATTACCAACTTGATCATAAAAAACACAAAAAAAAGACATGAAGAAAAAGGGACTTGAAATTAATACCAGTCTGCTCATAATCTGGGACACATGTGGTGGGGTCATAGTTCTTTCAGCAGGTGTATTGACAACAGCTACAACAGCTTGGCTCACATTCTCACCAGCAGCAGCCTGACCCACATTCTCTCCAGCAGCAGGGTTCTCATTTTCATTTTCAGGTGGGGTGGAAAAGGACATGTCCTATAGCTATGGCCAGGAACCCTGCATCTTGAACATCTATTTTTTGTATGTGACCTTCTCCATTTGGTCTTACTTTGAGGATCATCAGGCTCTCTTCTTCTCATCTTCTTAGGTCTGTCAGCACCTCTCTTGTATGCAGGTGGCAATATTTCAGGTCTATCAGTGTTAGACCACATATCTTGTCCATTAATTGGACTGATTATACCGCCATAACACTTATCATACATTTCCTTCTTATAATAATCACTCACATAGGGTTCTAATTATTCACCACTAAAACTAATGGCAGCAACAACATGCCTACATGGGATCCCAGTCAAGTCCTAGAAGTTGCAAGTGCAATTTTTTCTACCCATGTTAACAGTGAACTTTCCACCTTGAGGGTGTACATGTGTCACTTCAAACAACCCATTACCTTCAAACCTTGGTATCCAATTTCCACTACCCTCTACCTCTCTATCTAATCTTTTCATGAGCTTGGGCGATGTTACCAGTATACTTATCCATCTTTACCCTAAGTGCAATGTTGGCTCATCGACAAGTATACCGTGTCGCACAAGTAATATAGTGATAAAATAGGGTGTCGTACCCACAGGGATAAGTTGATTTAACAATTCTCATCTTAAAGTAGTTATTAGTAAAATTTGAATTAAAATTTGGTATTTGATAACAAGTCGAAGATTTTGTAATTAAACTTAGAAATTGATTGTTTGATTTAAAAACTTGTAAAAGGTTAGGGGTATGGGTCATTAGCAGGATTATAACAACGTGGTTATGAATTAGAATTCTTCCTAAGTCAACGATAATTTCGGTAAATTAACGAAAATTTAATTCCTCAAGATAATCGCTTTTTATTATAATTTCAAAAATTGCTTAATTCCTTAAGTCACTTTTCAAGAATTATAATTTCATTATAATTATTGCTGCTGGACTTTCATTGTCATATAATTTTACATAGGTATCCCTACTCAATGTAAAATTACAAAGTTTAATTAAAGGTCAATTCAATTCCCAATTTCCCAATTGGAGAATTGAATCCCAAGTCATAAAATTGCAAATATAATGAACACAATCAATACACAATTAAACAATTGACTAAAAGAGAATTAATTCATAATACATCATGTTATTTATAATCCATACCAAATCACCATATCCCTATATGAACTCCAGCTATCCATAAGAAAATTAAATAAATAAATTAAAGTAAAGTAAATTAAATTAAATAAATAAAATTACATGGAGGATTCTAAAGTAACAGGATTGTTACCAACAATCAAAATCCCGCAAGAATTTCTTCAAAAGAATTTCTTCATCATTGCCTCCTCTCCTCTTCAGCTGTTATTTTTCCTTCTTATATAGGTGCAGATGTTGCTATTCTTAGAACTAGAATTTAGGACATAGTTTTTGACAACCTACAATCAAGGCATGAATTTAAAACAAAAGTTAAAATAAAGAAAAACATATTTCTATTTTAATAATTCTTAAGAAGTTTGTTGCAACTTTCAAAAGCTCCGTGTGGTGAAACAACTTAACAATTCTTCATTTTTTTTTATTTTTATTATTATTTTTTTATTTTTTTATTTTTATTTTGACTATCTAAACATTTTTTTTCTTTTCTTTTGATATTAATCTTCATATTTAGGCCATAAGATCTTAAATTCATGTCAAAAAGAAATAATATTAGCAATGGACTTTATTAACAACTAAATGTTTAACAACTAGCTAATACTTACTAAATATTTAAGAAACAAGCCTAAAACCAAGTAAAAAGGAGGATAAATTCTAATAAAATATGATATAAATTTGACTATAATCACTCCCCCAAACTTAATATTTTGCATGTCTCAGGCAAAAGTGACACAGAAAAAGATCATATTTACAAGGCTCCTTCACTACTTTCATGTATATTTACAAAATCAGAAAAATTGACCAACCCTTTGCAAAAAAACCTTAACTTTCATAGACCAATTGAATTAATTAAAATTAATTAAAGGAACAAATGTTAAAGGAACAAATCGACTAGTGGACAAATGAAACACACTATCTTCTCATTCTCTATGTGCTTGGCTCAAGTGTTTACTCTCAATTCATCTCATGAAATAGCACAACTATGAGTTTGACAAGGTTCTCATTCTCCACCGCACTGATCACAAGCATGCACAAATCAAAAGGTCTTTTCCAGGTTGTGATGTCAAGGTAAAGGAAAGAAAGTGTTTGGGGTGAACAACCTCAGATAAAAGGGAAATGAAATCACTTAATTAAAGAACACCCTTAAGTTTGTCCTTCACTTTTTTTTTCACATGTCCCCTTTCGCCTTCACAATGTGCATTTCTTTCCACTTAGTGCACATGCCTATTATTCTTTTGATAACAAGACAAATTTCACATGTCGCACAAATTTTTATTTGTTTTATATATATATATATATATATATTTGTTTCGTGCCTCATTATAATTTTTTTTTTCACAATGAAACCACTTTTTAATGATACACTTTCTTGATCGAAACCCCTTCATCTAAAAGTTGTTCACAAAAATAAGGCTTTTGAGGAGTTAAGAAACAAAAAGATTATACACATATGGCTCAAAGTGGCTAGCAAGGAGAAAATTGATTTGGTGTTAAGTATTTAGGCTACTGTAGGCTAAATGAAACAATGCCTAAATCATCTTTGTGCAGCATGCAATTCTTAGCAATTTTGAAAAGAATCAAGACAAATCCTAGAGTAACTGATCATAGTGAACAATATCCCACAAGACAAGAAAACTATAGTGGTATAATTGTGACCACCTTTATAAGGCACAAAACTCACTGGGTAGGGACAATCCACTGATCAATCATTTCTAAAAAATTTGCTCAAGTAACTGATTTTAAAAAAACAATCCAGTCTAATCAGATACAGTTATATACAAAAGAATTCAATCACTTTCCCTGCTTAAGTATCTACACAATCAAACAGCAACGCAGCCCAAAAACTCAAACATATTTCTTGTTTTCCTGGAACATAACAATATTAACAAGGAAGAAGAAAAAAACAACCACAATTCATTATCACAATTCATTATTTTTTCTTCCCCCCAAACTTAGAAAGTTGGCTTGTCCCCAAGCAATTATTTATATGCAAATTTGAAAAGAAAGAACATAAAATATATAAGCACATAGAAAGATAAAAGAACTTCCCTTTAAAGTATATTGGTAACCATAAATTGGAATAGGAGGAAAACTCCCCCAAACTTGTTTTCACCTGACACATAATCAAAGAGCACAAGGTGCTAAAAACACCTCATTAAATCAAGGAAGCCAAATTCGACTTCCCACCACTGGGTACCTCCCAGAAATGCTTGTTTAACGTCCTGAGCTTGACAATTGATATTTTTTTCTAGAGTTAAGGGTCAAGGACCTTGATGCAAGTCTGGCATCGGTCCACTTCACCACCTAGATACACCTTTAGCCTTTGTCCATTCACCTTGAAAGTCCTGCCAGACTTAAGTTCCTTTACTTCTACAACACCAAACGATGATACCTGCTCAACAACAAAAGGACCAGACCATTTAGACTTAAGCTTTCCTGGGAAAAGCCTAAGTCTAGAGTTATACAATAAAACTAGTTGTCCTTTTTGAAAAGACTTGATTTTGATTTTTCTGTCATGCCATTTTTTAGTTTTTTCTTTAAAAATGCGAGAAGTGTCATATGCTTGCTCTCTGAACTCATCAAGTTCATTGAGCTGCAAAAGTCTTTTTTCACCTACTTTTTTCAAATCAAAATTTAAAAACCTCGTTGCCCAGTATGCCTTATGAGCAAGCTCAACAGGAAAATGGCAACTCTTACCATAAACAAGCTGGTACGGTGACATCCCAATTGGGGCTTTAAAAGCTGTCCTATAAGCCCACAAAGCATCATCAACCTTCTTCGCCCAATCTTTCCTGGAATTACTCACAATCTTTTCCAGGATTCTTTTCAATTCCCTATTTGATACTTCCACTTGGCCACTTGTTTGAGGATGGTACGGGGTTGCAATTTCGTGGCGTACCCCATACTTGGCCAGGACCTTTTCCATCACCTTGTTGCAAAAGTGAGTCCCACCATCACTGATGAGAACTCGTGGTACGCCAAACCTGCTAAATATATTTCTTTTCAAAAAATTAACAACAACAGTAGAATCATCAGTAACACAAGGAATAGCTTCTACCCACTTGGACATATAATCTACACCCACCAAAATGTATTTGTTATTGAATGATGTAGGAAATGGTCCTACAAAGTCTATCCCCCAAACATCAAAAACCTCAACCTCTAGGATACTGTGAAGTGACATATCATCTTTCCTTGAAATATTACCCGCTTTTTGGCATTTGTCACATTTCATCACAAAATCGCGAGCGTCTTTAAACAAAGTTGGCCAATAAAAACCACTTTGCAATACATTAGATGTCATTTTTTGATTACTAAAATGCCCAGCATAATCTGAAGCATGACAATGCCAAAGAATGTCGGGTATCTCATTATCAGAAACACATCTTTTTATTACCCCATCTGCACACCTTCTATATAGGAAAGGTTCATCCCAAAAATAGAACTTGGCATCATGTAAATTTTTTTTCTTTTGTTGCCATGATATTTCTTTTGGGATTACCTTAGCTGCTTTGAAGTTGGCCAAATCAACATACCAAGGTAATGCAGACACGGTTAAAAGTTTTTCATCAGAGAAATTTTCTTTTATTGGTACTTGTTCATCCCCAAAATCATTTTCAAATGGGAGTCGGGACAAGTGATCTGCTATTACATTTTGGACTCCCTTTTTGTCCTTAATTTCAATATCGAACTCTTGTAACAACAAGATCCACGTTATCAATCTCGGCTTAGCATCTTGTTTAACCATAAGGTGCCTTAAAGCTGCATGGTCAGTGTATATAATAACTTTTGAACCAATTAAATAAGATCGGAATTTATCTACTGCGAACACAACCGCAAGCAACTCTTTTTCAGTAGTCGTATAATTAATTTGAGCACTATTGAGTGCACGACTAGCATAGTATATCACATGAAAAACTTTGCTTCTCCTCTGCCCTAGAACTGCCCCTATAGCATAGTCACTTGCATCACACATTAATTCAAAAGGTTCTTCCCAATTTGGTGCAACCACTACGGGGGCTGAGACTAGTTTCTTTTTCAAAATCTCAAAAGCATTCATGCAATCTTCGTCAAAATGAAACTCAACATCTTTTTCCAACAAATTACAAAGGGGTTTAGCAATTTTTGAAAAATCTTTAATGAACCTCCGGTAAAAACCGGCATGTCCAAGAAAACTTCTAATCCCTTTGAGATTTGTTGGATGGTAAATTTTCAATCACAGAAACTTTTGCCTTATCCACCTCAATGCCTTTTTCAGAAATCTTGTGCCCCAAAACTATCCCTTCCTTAACCATAAATTGACATTTTTCCCAATTAAGGACAAGGTTAGTTTCTTGGCACCTTTTCAACACTTTTTCTAAATTAATCAAACATGAATCAAATGAAGAACCAAATACAGAAAAATCATCCATAAATACCTCGATAAATTTTTCAACCATATCGGAGAAGATAGCAAGCATGCACCTTTGAAAAGTTACAGGTGCATTGCATAATCCAAAAGGCATCCTTCGATAGGCGAAAATTCCAAAGGGGCATGTAAATGTTGTTTTTTCTTGGTCTTTTGGGTCAACACATATTTGATTATAACCAGAATATCCATCAAGAAAACAATAGTATTCATGACCCGCTAACCGCTCTAACATTTGATCCATAAATGGTAATGAAAAGTGGTCCTTTCGGGTGGCAGCATTTAGTCTCCTATAGTCTATGCATACTCTCCACCCAGAAACAGTCCGAGTGGGAATCAGTTCATTTTTTTCATTTTTAATTACTGTCATGCCACCCTTTTTAGGGACCACTTGCACTGGGCTCACCCAAGTGCTGTCAGAAATGGGGTAAATTATACCTGCATCTAACAACTTAATCACTTCTTTTCTCACAACCTCTTTCAGAGTAGGATTGAGCCTTCTTTGAGGTTGTATAATAGGTTTAAAATTTTCTTCAATCAGAATCTTATGCATGCAAAATGAGGGACTAATTCCCTTTAAATCACAAACATTCCAACCTATAGCAAATTTATACTCTCGCACAACTCGTTACAGTTTCTCAATCTCTAAGTCATTCAAAGCATTATTAACTATAATGGGGTGATATTCATCCTCATCAAGAAACACATACCTGAGATCGGATGGAAGAGCTTTCAATTCTGGTTTTGGTGGAGCTTCTTTTTCATGCATCTTAAGATCCTCCAAGTGCCTACTTCTTTTTAATTCAGATGGTGCATTTTGCTGAGTCACAATCTTTTCTATTTCTGGTTCATTACAATCGCCATACACCAAGGCGGCTTCCAAAGAATCATTGAAATTGGTTTTCTCAAAAGTCGATGTTACAAGAGTATCTATAACATCAACCATGAAACACTGAGCATCGTCGAGGGACTTCTTCATTGATTCATAGACATTAAAAGACACCTTTTCATCATGAACCCTCAACATCAACTCGCCTTGTTGAACATCAATCAAGGCTCTCCCTGTAGCAAGGAATGGTCTTCCCAAGAGTAAAGGTATATCAGTGTCCTCATCCATGTCCAGGATCACAAAGTCTGCTGGGAAAATGAACTTGTCCACCTTAACAAGAACATCTTTCACCTTGCCATAAGGTCGCTTAATAGAACGATCAGCTAGCTAGAGGCAAATCATGGTCGGCTTTATTTCTCCAATGCCCAGTTTCTTGAATATTGATAGGGGCATCAAGTTGATGCTTGCCCTTAGATCACAGAGTGCCCTACCAATGTCATGTCCACCAATGTTACAAGGAATTGTGAAGCTGACAGGGTCCTTCAATATTTGAGGGAGCTTTCTCTGAATAATTGCACTGCACTCTTCAGTAAGAATTATAATTTCATCATCCTGGAGCCTCCTTTTATTAGTCAATAATTCCTTCATAAATTTGGCATAGGTAGGCATTTGTTCTAATGCCTCAACAAAAGGAATATTAATTTTCAACCTTTTAAACACTTCCATGAATTTAGAAAATTGCTTCTCTTTCTCTTCCTTCTTTAGTCTTTGAGGAAATGGAACTTTTGTGTGTGGTTTTGAGTTATGCTCTTTGTCTTCTTTTGGTTGTGTGCTTTCATTTTGTTGCATCTTAGCAGGAATGGGTTTCTCTGGTTCTTTTTCTGGCTGCTTATTGGTTAAGTCCTAAATTACCTCATCTTTCTTTTTCTGTGGCTCTTCAAGATGCTTGCCACTTCTAAGTGTGATTGCCTTGCACTGCTCCTTTGGATTGGGGATAGTGTCACCTGGGAATGATCCTTGTGCCCTCTCAGACAATTGTTTTGAAATTTGTCCCAATTGAACCTCCAAGTTTCTTATGCTAGCTCCTTGATTTTTAAAATTTGACCTTGTTTCCTCCATGAAGTTAGTGGTTGATTGGGCAATAGTAGAAGTCTGTTGAGCAAGTTTTTCCATGGCCACTTCCCAAGGAGTTGGTTTCTTCTATATAGGTGGTTGCAATGATGGACTATTCCATGAAAGATTAGGATGATTTCTGAACCCAGGATTGTAAGTGTTGGAGAAGGGGTTGTTCCTTTGGCCTCCACCCACAAAGTTCACATGCTCTTCGTTACCTGCACTTTTCGAAATTTCTAACCCACACTCGCCATTGCGGTGGTTGCCTCCACAGAAATCGCAGGTTAGTTTTAAATTAGATGAACTAGCAGAAAAAGGATTAGAAGTACTTACAAAGACACTCACTTGAACCTCGCTTAGTTGCTTAGTGAGTGCAGCTATTTGTTGTTGCATTTCTTTATTTTGGGTGAATAGTGCATGCACATCATGTGGTTCAACATTACTCCTCTTCAATAGAGCCCTCTCAATTAAAGCATGGCTACTGTTATGAGCCATCTTCTCAATTAACTCCTTTGCTTCAGTAGGAGTTTTCCTCTCTAACGAACCACCAGACGCAGCATCAATCATACCCTTGTTGGACATCTTCAAGTCATCATAGAATAATCAAATCTGCATCCACTCCGGCATTGAGTGTGTGGGACACCTTTTGAGCAACTGGTTATATCTTTCCCAAGCTTCATGCAAAGACTCACCATCCTTTTGAACAAATGCATTTATTTCTTGCTTGAGCCTTACTTGCTTTGCAGGGGGAAAGTGTTTGTCTATGAACTTCCTGACGAGGTCGTCCCAAGTGGTGATGCTCCCTTGAGGTAAGGATAAGAACCAACTCTTTGCTTTGTCTCTCAAAGAAAATGGAAACAAACTTAACCGAATGACCTCCTCTGTTGCACCTTGAATCTTGAAGAAATCCAGGATGCTAAGGAAGTTTTCTATATGCTCATTCGGGTCCTCCTGCGGACTGCCACTAAACTGCTCCTACTGAATCAAGGTGATATATGCAGGCTTGATTTCAAAATTTTGGGCAGTGACTGCTGGCCGGACAATGCTAGTGACACATGTGTCCGGGTTGATTACTGCATAGTCCGCAAGAGTTTTTTCAGCTGGTGGCCTTTCCTCGGCCATTCTTCCCGTTCGTTTCCTTTGTTTTTGTGCTTGATTTCTTAGCTTCTTTGTTGTTTGCTCTATCTCCGGATCAAATTGCAAGTTACCTTGATTGCCTACACTATGCAAGTGCATAAACACACAAGTCTAAAGAAGAATATCAGCCAACAATAACACAATAACTATCTAAAATATATACACAATATTCATATATATATATATATATATATGAATAATATTTACACAAGTTCCACTAGTAACTACTATTAAGCACTGAAAAATTATCAAAAACAATTAGATCCCCGGCAACGGCACCAAAAACTTGTTGGCTCATCGGCAAGTATACCGTGTCGCACAAGTAATATAGTGATAAAATAGGGTGTCGTACCCACAGGGATCAGTTGATTTAACAATTCTCACCTTAAAGTAGTTATTAGTAAAGTTTGAATTAAAATTTGGTATTTGATAACAAGTCGAAGATTTTGTAATTAAACTTAGAAATTGATTGTTTGATTTAAAAACTTGTAAAAGGTTAGGAGTATGGGTCATTAGCAGGATTATAACAACGTGGTTATGAATTAGAATTCTTCCTAAGTCAACGATAATTCCGGTAAATTAATGAAAATTTAATTCCTCAAGATAATCGCTTTTTATTATAATTTAAAAAATTGCTTAATTCCTTAAGTCACTTTTCAAGAATTATAATTTTATTATAATTGCTGCTGGACTTTCATTGTCATATAATTTTACATAGGTATCCCTACTCAATGTAAAATTACAAAGTTTAATTGAAGGTCAATTCAATTCCCAATTTCCCAATTGGAGAATTGAATCCCAAGTCATAAAACTGCAGATTTAATGAACACAATCAATACACAATTAAACAATTGACTAAAAGAGAATTAATTCATAATACATCATGTTATTTATAATCCATACCAAATCACCATATCCCTATATGAACTCTAGCTATCCATAAGAAAAATAAATAAATTAATTAAATTAAAGTAAATTAAATTAAAGTAAATTAAATTAAATAAATAAAATTACATGGAGGATTTTACAGTAACAGGATTGTTACCAACAATCAAAATCCCGCAAGAATTTCTTCATCATTGCCTCCTCTCCTCTTCAGCTGTTATTTTTCCTTCTTATATAGGTGCAGATGTTGCTATTCTTAGAACTAGAATTTAGGACATAGTTTTTGACAACCTACAATCAAGGCATAAATTTAAAACAAAAGTTAAAATAAAGAAAAACATATTTCTATTTTAATAATTCTTAAGAAGTTTGTTGCAACTTTCAAAAGCTCCGTATGGTGAAACAACTTAACAATTTTTCATTTTTTTATTTTTTTTAATTTTTATTATTATTTTTTTATTTTTTTATTTTTATTTTGACTATCTAAACAATTTTTTTTCTTTTCTTTTGATATTAATCTTCATATTTAGGCCATAAGATCTTAAATTCATGGCAAAAAGAAATAATATTAGCAATGGACTTTATTAACAACTAAATGTTTAACAACTAGCTAATACTTACTAAATATTTAAGAAACAAGCCTAAAACCAAGTAAAAAGGAGGATAAATTCTAATAAAATATGATATAAATTTGACTATAATCATGCAGCATGTCTACCCATCAAGTATGTCCTAATCCACTCAAACATAGTTATGATGGGTTTATCCCTAGATATTAAGATAGTGCTCTTGAAAGCCTCACTCAAATTATTCATGAGTATGTCACACTTTGGGTAGAAGGAAAAGGCATGCTTACACCATAAACTAAGCTTGTGGTTCATGAGCCAATTGTATCCATCCTCTGTTAGGTTCTTCAATTTTGCCATATGCATCCTCCATTCTGTTTCATGGGTTGCTTTGGCTGCTGCCATCATAATGTCTCTCATGTCTGTGCCTCCACCAAATGTCTTCTTGAAATTGTTGTAAAGGTGTCTAAGACAAAAACGATGCTCAACACCTCCCAACAATTCCTCAAACACAGATTCCAATCCCTTGAACAAAAAAAAAGTTGGTTAAAGTTTAAAGTTTAATAACACGATTATAAAAAAAGTGAATATGGAATATGGAATAGACACATTACCTTTTGTTGATCTGACATGAAGACCCATCTCCTTGAAGTGACATCACCAAGATCATCAAACAAGTTCCATAGGAACCACCTCCAAGTCTCCTTATTCTCAATTTCCACAACAGCAAAGGCAATTGGGAAGTACTGATCATTAGGATCCCTCCTTACTGCTATCAAAATAATTCCACCATACTTGTTCTTCAAATGACATCCATCAACACATATCACTGGCCTGCAACCAGTCATGAAACCAGTCTTGCATCCTTCAAGGCACATGTAAAAGCTCCCAAATCTTGGCTGCATATTAAGCTAGGGCCTCACCAACTGCAACTTAGAAGTGTTGTCAGCATGAACCCTTCTCAATTCAGCACTTTACCTCTACAACAAGCTATATTGCTTCACTGCATCACCTTCAACAACTTCTTTTGCAATGTGTTTTGTCATCCAAGCTCTCCATGAGGTTATCTCGGTTGCATGTGTCCTCCTTATTTCATCTATTATCTCACTGATTTTGAACTCACTATTTTATCTTATCTTATCTTGAACTTGTTTAGCAACCCACTTGGCAGTAGCATTGGGATTGTCAAACACTCTTGCACATGTGTGTTTATCAACTATGGTCTTCAATCTGTAAGTACGTGAAGTCCCAACTTGACTCACAAAAGCTTCAAAACCACAACCACTCCTACATACAATCCTTGCCCTAATTCTGTCATTTTTCAAAAATTTAATTGCCCTTACATTAAGCACAGAATACTCCTTAATTGCATCCTTAAACTCTTGGATAGAATGAAACTCCATTCCAGGTAAAAACTTGAAATCCTTGTTAAGATTCTCCATTCTGAAAACAGGATACATTGGTATTGGAAGCAATTCTCCTTCTCCTTCTGTATCATACTCTGCCCCACTATCTAACTCATCAGTGAGATATTCATCTTCAATCACATGACCATCTACAAGATGATCTCCACCACCATGTTGATCATCCACATGAGCAGTTCCCTGAGTATCTTGAGTACTAGCAAATCCATCAGTACCAGCAAAACTTTTAGTTCCTTGATTGCTACTATTTCCCCTTTCCCTTAGCCTTTGACTTTGTCTTGTTGGAAGAGCACCTTTCTTTGCCCTTTTTCTTGTAATCTTTAACTTTGGAAGTCTAACTTCAATATCTTCACCATTAGGCCCTTGAACTTGTTCACCATTGTGAGGAACTTCAACTTGTTCACCACTGTTAACACCTTGAACTTGTTCACCAATGTTAGTACCTTCAACTTGTTCCCCAATGTTAGGACCTTGTTCATCTTCATTGTTTCCAACCCCACCGGTATCAGGAAACCCATCATCCAGGTCAAACTCACATTCCTCCTCACTTTCCCCGAAGTTAATTGATATCACACTCTCATCACCACTGCTAATAGTGTGCACCTCATGAACTGAAGCACCACAAAATATGAAGACGACACCCACAAAATGTTAATTAACTGCAGCACCACAAAAAGATAAACGCATTAAAACAACATGAACCCTACATTTAACTTTCAAACAGTAAACTCTAACATCGAATGCCTCAACACATGACAGCACACATGATTCCCACTAAAATCAAATTTTTTGGTACAGTCACTAAAATCAGATTAAGATCAAAGAAATAAAACCCTAAGTGGATCCCACCCACCCCAAATTTCGAATAAAGTGTGGACCCCACTTCTCTTTTCAAACCACAAAAATGAGGAACCCCCAGATTCGTAAACCACACCCAAAAGTAAGATAAGAGAACAAGAAATAGAGGACAAGAAACGGAGGACATGCACTTATCGCAGAGCGATTTCATTCTTCAACGCGACCGTTTGCGATTTCGTTCTCCAATCGATTATGGAATGGGGTTGTACAGTGGAAACGAATGAAAAATAGCAGGGGATGAAAGGTTGTAGAACGCGACAGTGAGGGAGAGAAGAGTTGGGGTACAACGAAGGAAGAAGTAGAACGAAGGAAGAATAAGAGTTCAGCAGCAGCAGAGAGAAGAGTGTTTGATGAAACGAAACCCTAAAACTCAACTCAACACTTAGTCATTTTTGGGAGTTGTTACTCACTTGGTCAATAGCGGGAGTTTTCCCGCTTGCTGCTGCATGCACGTGCCTTGCACGTTAGGCTCTTCAACTTCTTCTATCGCAGCTGCACGTGCCACGCACATAAGGCCACATCAGATGCTGAGGTGAAGGGCTGACATGGCTTGTCGTTTGCCATGTCAGTGACAGATGGAAGGACCAAAAACAAATTTAAGAAACATTTAAGGACCATTCAAGGTCAAAAAAAGAATTAGGGACTAAATTCAAAACGCGGGCAACTTATAGGGACCAAAACCATAATTAAGCCTTATATTTTTTTGTTCAACGTTTTCTTATATATATATATATATATATATAATTAATTCATTATTAATGTTTCAAATTGTAACAATTATAATACTACCATATCTTTTCTTCTTTCTACTCTTTACATTATAGTGCCGACAATTAGGAGTCATCATAAAATCTGAAGACCTTTCCAATTTTTCATATCTTGGTTTAACATCCTATCACCCAATATATCATTGTGGTCCAGTTTGGAAAAATGAGGTTTTTTAACCGTATGTATTAATCATTTATTGAATATTAAATCATATATTTTTTAATGATCATTAAATAATGTTTTTAGTGGAGTTAAAATGTTTGAATTTTACCTACAAGGCCCAGCACGGTTGGAAGATAGTCAGGTTCCTTAACCATGATGTCAGGGGTTCGATCCCTGTCGTGGGTATGGAAAAGGCTTTGTTAGTATAGGTAAAGGCCGCCCACTTAGGTGATCTCTAAGCCTCAGAAGGGATTAGTCTTCGGCTATCGGTTGGAGGATACTCTTGGTGCACACAAAAAACAATGTTTGAATTTTGAACAGGGACAATGAGCGTGTCGAATTTAACATATAACACCTGACTTTTTTTTATCAATGCTGATTTGCCAGAAATTACACAATTTCGTGAAAGGTTTTATTTTGCAAATATAATAAATTCCTTTTACTTAATATTAATTTATTTGTTTATACTTAACCATAATTGGCTTTAGATATATTTTTTTTTTCAAATAATTTATTTTTTTCTTCTATTTTTTTAAAATCAAATTTAATAATTACATTTTACTACTAAGGAATTGTCGTTGTTGTAAGTAGATAAGAATTTTTGTTTATGAACTGTTGTATTCAATGGAAGACGATTTTCTCACTAAAAATGTTTTCAAGACAATAGGTGATATAAAAGATTCTATTGAGGTATTATTTTATTTAATTTTATGAATTCAAATTTGTTTAAAGTTTAAAAAAATTTGCCAAAGCCACAAAACTACCTTATTTTATTTCTTAGGATTGAGTGTTTAATTTGTCATCATTGGAACGGTAAGAGACATTTAAGAGCCATTCAATCTCCTCTTACTTAGTGGGTACAAAGGTTGCAAAAAATGTCCGACAATTTTGGATGAGCAACCAACAAGCTTTTTCTGTAAAAACTGTCAGAGGCTACCCAATGTCATTTATTCCTAGGTAAATGAGCATACCTTTTAAAAAAAATTGTGAAAGCAATACTAATATTTATTATTTTTTATATTGTAAAAAGGTATAACATTAAGCTACTTGTTGGAGATGAGACGGATTATGAAACATTTGTTCTATACGATGGCGAAGCTACAAAGTTTTTACAAATAAGTGTAAATGATATACGATCTAAATACATGGTCAAAATATGCATCATAACATTTTAAAATTTAGTTTTATAACATAAAAGGCACACGTTACTTATTTTAAAATTTAAATTTTTGCTGTTTTGGTAGAGGGGTGATGAATCAAGCTATTCAAATGAGATTGATGATTTCGTAAGAAAGAGGATGTTGTTGAAAGTTTCATTCAAGATTTTAGATCTCAATTCTTTTCACCCATACAAAATTGGAATAATAAAGCTATTCTACGAAGAGTCGATCATCCAAGCTTTCGAAAGAAAATATAATGTATGTTGATGAAGTGAGTATTCAAATCAAGTTTAACTCTATTTACTTATTAACACTTTAAAAACATATACTTATGTATCTTACAACTATTTTTTGTCAATACAGTACAACTTTCAACCACATAACTCTGAGCTATTAACAAGTGTTGTTGAATCATCTGGTGCAAACAAGGTACAAATATTACCTTAGATTTTTTTTATTTTTTTATTTTTTTTTTTGTAAAAAACATAATTGATATTGTAAATATTTAATACCAAATATTTTATGTAAGGAGATTCATGGAAGGTAACTGATAATACCTCTCAGCAAAATAGTGTTTCATATCTTATACCTTCCAACCGGACAATTGAAAACACATCTATAAAAATTATTGAAGTAGCTCATCAAGAGTTTAATATGCAATTGGGCCCCCTGCAAGTGCCCGGTGGGATTGGTCCCCCAGGATTAGTCAGCTAAGTGAGCTGGATTATCTGAGTTATCAAAAAAAAGAGTTTAATGTGTCTTCAACCAATGGAAAAAAATTAATCAAAATTCAGCGGACATAATCACTCATCACCTTGACAACAATTGGGCTCTAAGAAGTTTAGATTACGAACGATTAGTAAACGAGTTTGTGTTGATTCAACAGTTTTTCTATTAGACTCATATTAGTGTTTACATGATTTGCCCAATGACTGAATAATAATCCAGTGCACACGTGGGTCTCCACTGTAATTTCTCTCGCACATGTTATTTCACCCATTTGTATCTTATTAAAGATATCAAGTTTGTCTTTAAAAAAATACCAAGTTTGATTTTGCCTTTTCCACTCTTTTTTGTTTTTTCTCATTCAAACTCCTTTTACACCCATCATTCATTTTCATGCTTACCCTTTTATTTTTTCTGTTATCTTATTGGGTGGGTCTTTCTTCTGCTTTCTTATTCGCTTGGGCTATCTTCAACACCTAACAAAAGGTGGATAAGAACTATTTAAAAAAAAAAAAAATACTAGGATCATTCCAAATCTCAAGTACTCATTAAATCCTAATTGGTTTATCCTAATAATTATTAAATCCTTATTAGATAAGAACTCGTAAACAAATTTCTAACTCAATAAGGAATTTTAAAATCCTAATTTGTTGTTTTATTGAGATCATTTAAGTATAAAATCCTACTATCCTACTATGTTGTAACAGCAATAATAGAAACAGAAGAGAAAGAGAGAGAGAACACACAGAATTGGTCACGCAGTTCGGCCAAATAATGCATGCGTCTGCGACTATAGAGCAGCTATAGTTCCGTATTATTTCTTGTGCTGATTAGGGTTACAGAGTACAAGCATATATAGTAGAAAACAGATTATACTAAGGCCCATATGACCCTTTGCCCTATTGTAGCACCTATGAGCCATACTCAACATACTATATTTAATAAGATTAAAAAATCTTCTCTATTCAATAAGAAGATATAGTAGAGAACTGCACTATCAATGTAGTTTATCGAAAAATTTTTGCAAATGTAAATCCGATTAATTCAATTTAGTTATTAATAATTCTCATAAATAAAATTCTGCAATTTAGTTAAAATTGTTTATTGAATCTTTAGTTTAAAATATTTATCATATATAACAGAATATGATCTAATATATTTATTCATTCTCCTGTATTGCACAAATAATCTAAACTAGTTTCAGCAAATAACTCATCCTAATTTTTGATTTGGGTTGAGACTAAAGGCATGCTTGGTTCCGCGTTGCGAAATCAATTCCGGCCCCAAAATCACGTTGGAACAGAAGCAACTATTACTAGCTTTAATATTCCAGAATTGATTCTGGTTAACTCACCGTAGAACCAAACATACACTAAGTCATACTCAACTTGACATCATCCATAGATTTTGTTTTAACTTGGGCTTTGGTGCACAAATATAATCATGGTGGTTGATAATGAAACCTATTATTTCTCAGATTTCCAATCTTCAATTCAGCCACAAATGTAAATCAACCAAAATTAATAAGGTAAATTTGGTTATGTGGTGAGTTAGTTTAGAATTAATTTTGGGATGCAAACATTACGAACAGTTGTTTCTGCTCCAACGTAATTTTAGGGTGAGAATTGATTTTCAGAAACATAACCAAACATGTTATTAGTCCATGTGATTTAAAAAAAGCAATATGTCAGATTGGTCTTGATTTTGTGGGCACCAGTCAAATTAGTCCCTGAAATTATCGAAATTCCAAAATAGTTTCCAAAATAGTAACACGTCAGTTATATTAGTCCTTGACGTTAGTGGTCCATAAAGCCAGAGACTAATTTACCGATTTCGATACTCTTAGGGATTAATTTGACCGATACTAAACGGTTTTTGTTTATTTTTTTTGCCAAAACGACCATTTCATTAGTCCACGTTAAGGATCATTGACGGTCATTAACATCAAGGACTAATATAATCGACGTGTTCCTATCTCAAAGACCAATTTGCAATTTCGAAAATTTCAAAAACTAAATTGATTAATGCATACAAAATCAAAGACCAAATCAACGTATTACTCGATTTAAAAAGTACATGCTTCTCCTTAAAATAATACTACAAAAAAGATTAAAAGAGGTAGCTGCTTGCCTGCTTCTCCTTAAAATTAAAAATAAAAAAAAGTAAAAAAGTAAAAGAAAAAGGTTGGTGGTTCCATCGTGGAGGTCCTACTAAGCATTTGACAAAAGCGTCACCCTCACCGAGTCACACTCACGCTGTCATTAAAACGCACCACGCGTCCTTCCGTTACATTTTTCAAAGATTGAATAGCCACCCACATTCGCGCGTGAAAACAAGCGGTTGAAAATGGAGAGTGGGAATAGAGTAGTAGTCCAGAACTCGCCACATTTTACTGGACATCAAAGCGGTTGAACAGTTAGCACTGCAAAGTCACGAGTCAAATCAATGCTTGGCTCTATTACACATTCGAGTGTCTTCCTTTCCCAAACTTGGCCCATTACACACACTTGGCCTCTTGCTTTTTTGCCACGAATGACTCAAGTACTCAACCGTTTCTGATTTGTCTTCTTCCTAGCTCGCACATGCCAACTCGTTCGTATATATGTTGCAGCAGACTGCAATCCAACCATATTTGTATTGCTGTGCTATTTGCCTATTTCCATCGATTAATAATGCATCGTAATATTTTTATCAGCGTGAGTTGAAACGAGTGATAAGCGATAATATCGTCTCAAGTTTGATTTTTATTGGAGATAGAAAATTCATGTTAGAAGATTTGGGTCGAATTTAGATATATTTAAGTAATACCTAAGAAATCGAGTGGACAACAAAAAAATAATGCATCATCCTATTTTTAATATTAGAATTTTTTGACATAATTACGTATATCAAGAAAGTTATCAATTTTAGAGAAAATGAGTGGTGGATCGACAGTGTAATGATTCTTTACACCGTCATCACATCATACACCATTGATTTATTATTAATCATTGACTCTTAATTAAAAGTAAAACACATTAACGGTGAATGATCAACCGATAGTGTAAAAAACATTACACCGACGATGCACTCCCATTATTCTCTTTATCTTTTTTTTTTTATACTAAAGGTATCTTCCAGCATGCAGCCGAAGACTAATTCCCTCTGAGGCGTAGAGATCACCGAAATGAGTTTTGTCTTTACCAACAAAGTCTTTTCCATACTCACGACAGAGATTGAACCCCTGATATCATGCTTAAGGAATCCCGTCATCTACTAACTATATGTTGGGCTTTGCTGGTTAGTTACCATTTTATTTTTCACCTTAGAAATTTTACACAAATTAATAAAGTCATTTATTATTTCAATTTTTAAGAAAAAAATAAGACAATTTTATTTTATTTTGCTCACATTACATTACTTATTTAAAAAGCAAAGTTAAAAATTAAAAAAATTAATTAATGCACCACCAAATTCTTAAAGTGACAAATAATTTGAAATAAATTGAAAATACTAAAATGACAGATAAAGTGACAAAAGTATTTACTACTAGAGCGTCCGTTTTACTACAAAGATAATAAAAAATTTAAAAAATAAAAAAAAATTAAACAAACATGCAATTAATGATTTATTTAACACATCAATTAATTATGAAACAACTAATTTAATTTATCATATATTGATAAACCAATAACAATTTAAAATTTACGATTTCTAAGATTTTTCATTAATTACTTTAATTATTGTGTGAGACAATTTTGTTTCTTCATATTTTACCATCTTGTGAGACGGAAAAAGTATTATTAATGATATAGTGGTATTAAAAATATTAATACTTGATAGATTTTTTTTTTCAAAACTAATTATATAGAGATTTTAAAAAACATTAAACAAACAATAATATTTGGAAAAAAAAACTATTACAAATTAATCTTGTAAATATAACTAAGGAAAAGTTTTCTGAAAAATCTTACTATATATATATTGTCCTATTTATAAATAATACTTAACTATATTGTTCAGATCATGAATGATAGTTACATTTTTTGAAACTTTTAAAAAAATACTTCAATGGTACAATTTTACTCTTTTAACTTGCATTAAATATTCACAAATATATTATTTCACATTAATGAATAAAAGATAAATAAGAGAAAAGCATTAATTATTTCCTAAAAAATACAAAATAACTTATAATAAAATAAAAAATTTTCTTAAAAATAACTTATAAATAAAATATGGCTTAATTATATTTTTTATCCTTTATCTTATTTTCAAGATTCAGTTTGGCCCTTAATTTTTTTTTCCACTTATTTTGGTCCTTTATTTTTCACAAAAAATTCTATTTAGTCCTTCCATCATAATTGTGTTAGTTTTATCGAAATATTCACACTCTATCAAAAACTGAAAAATGTTGCCAAAATCTTGAAAAATTCCAGCCCACCACTCGACCGAGGCTAGGAACAATGGTGTTGCTTTGTTATTTGTGGGGCAACCTGACTCGTGGGGATGGTTGGTCGATATGGATAGAGATGATAATGTGTTAGAGATATGAACAGAGATGGTAATTGGAACTTTATCGAAGTAATCGTAAGAATATATATCAAGCTCTATCGATGAAATGGTAATGAGTGTAAAGATTATTGGTTTTTAATCAAACGATTATTGGTTTAGGACTCGCTTAAGGGATTAAGGGGTATAAACTAATAATACAAAGTAAGTGCCTTGAGGGATCAAGTATTTAATGCCTCTTGAATTATTGTTAACATATGAAGAAATCATATATTTATCCAAGGTTGTTTATAATTTTATCAACGAAACCATGTCCCTAACTTTTCCCACGTTCACAATCAAATTGCTCTATATTTTCTATATTTTTATAAACACAAATCAATATCAACTATTTATTCTTATTCCACTAAGTACAACTATGTTAGGGGTGAGAATTGCTTGAATTAACTGATCACTGTGGGCTCGACACTCAACTTTATCCACTATATTACTTGTATAACCTGATATACTTGTCGATGTCGTCCCAACAAGTTTTAAGCGTCGTTGCCGGGGATTAAATTTGTTCAAGCATTTTATCGGTACTTGACTGAAGTTACTTGTGGAATTTTTGTAAATATTTGGGAATAAGCTTTATTTTCATTTTCATTTTTGTTTTGTTGGCTAATCTTTGCTTCTAGTATCTATTTTGGTGCATGCATTTGCATAGTGAAGATAATCCAAAGAATATGTTGTTTGATCCTGAGATTGACCGCACTACAAGGAGACTTAGACACCAAGCACAAGAAGAAATAAGAAGAGAAGCAATGGCTCAATAACGTGGGAGGACTCTTGCGGATTACTCCACCATTAACCCGAACACATGCACCACTGGCATTGTTCGGCTTGCTGTAACAACCCAGAACGGTGATATTAAGGGAGCTTACTTGAACTTGCTCCGGCAGAATCAATTCAGTGTCAGCCCGCAGAGGATCCCAATGAGCACATAGCCAATTTCCCGAGTATCATGGACTTCTTCAAAATCCAGGGTGTTACTAATGAAGCTATCCGACTGAGGCTATTATCACTCTCTCTCATAGACAAACCAAGAAGTTGTCTCCTATCTCAACCACAGGGGAGTATAACTACATGGGATGACTTGGTCCGAAAGTTCATAGACAAACACTTTTTCTCTAGCCAGGCAAGCCAGACTTAGGCAAGAAATCAATGTCTTTGTCCAACAAGATGGAGAATCCTTACATGAAGCTTGGGAAAGGTTTAGGGAGTTGCTAAAGAGATGTCCAACACATTCCTAGCCAGATTGGATACAAATTCGCTTTTTCTATGATGGGTTGAAGATGTCTTATAAGGGTATAATTGATGTGGCAGCCAATGGTTCACTTGAGAGCATGACACCTACATAGGCAAAGCAGTTGATAGTAAAAATGGCAAATAATAATAGCTATGCCTCCACTGAAAGGACTGCAACAAGAAAAGGAGTGTTTGAGTTTCAAGACCTGGAAGCTTTGTTGACTCAAAACAAGGAGATTATTCTAACAAGTATCATAAGGATATTGGATAAGGATTTAAAAAAAAAAAAGTAAGTAAAGATTGAAAGATCAAGTTTAACATTTCTCGATAGATTTATTTAATTTTTTAGTCCTTGAACTTAGATGCAACACAAATAGCTACACTCGCAAAACAGATGGGTCAAGTCCAAGTGGGTGCCTCATTGAATACCATGTCTTCTTCCAGTTCCAACTCTTCAGTTTTGACGTGTGACTTTTGTGGAGGCAATCAATGCTCATTTGAAACTGGAGATCAAGTTATTAATTTTGTGGTCGGAGCTCCAAGAAACAATTCGTTCTCAAACACCTATAATCCTAGATTCCAAAATCACCCCAATCTTTCATGGCACAATCCATCATTGCAGCCGTTTCAAGAAAAGAAACAAGAACCTTGGGAATTGACAATAGAAAAACTTGCTCAGCAAACCTCCAGCATAGCCTAGTCAACAAACAATTTCATGGAGGAAACAAGAGTTAATTTCAAGAACCAAGACGCAAGCATTAGAAACTTGGAGGTGCATATGGGCCAAATTTCAAAGCAATTGTCTGAAAGGCCATCAGACGCATTTCCTAGTGACATTGTTCCTAACCTAAGGAGTAGTGACAAACTATTACTTTGAGAAGTTGTAAGAATCTGAAGGAGCCCAAGAAAAAGGATGAGATATTGGTTGATTTGACTAGTGAAGAGAAAGAGTCAGAGAAGGAGGCACCACCAGCCTTTGATGTTAAATCAAGAGAAGCCAACAAACCAATGGAGGAGAAGGATCAAAATGCAAATCCACTACGTAAGGTCCCTTTTTCCCATAGGTTAAAGATCAGAAGCAGCAGAAAGAAGAGTAGTTCTCGAAGTTTCTGAATGCTTTCAAATAGTTTCACATCAACATACCTTTTGTTGGAGCTTTGGAGCATATTCCATCATATGCTAAATTCATGGAAGAGTTGCTTGCTAAAAAAAGAAAATTCTAGAGTGATGAGACAATGATGTTGACAGAGGAGTGCAATGTCATCCTCCAAAGGAAGCTTCCGCCCAAACTGGAATATCCTGGGAGCTTCACCTTGCCATGCGACATTGGTGGTAAGTATGTTGGTAAGGCACTTTGTGATTTAGGAGCTGGTATCAATTTGATGTCTCTCTTTATTTTTAATTAACTAGATATTAGAAAAACGAAGCCCACTATGGCTTCGTTGTATCTGGCTGATATGTCTATTTTTTATTTTTATTTTTTTTTATATTTGGATAAATGTTCTAATTATGTTTATAAAAAAAAAAATACTAATGTGGTGCTTGTAGCACTATTTTTGGTTTGCTCTTATGATTTACTGGTTTGATCAAGTTTAGGGGAGCATAATAAGAATGGTACTATCACATCACCTTTTATCTAGGCATCGAAAAAGGAAAGTCCTAACTCAATTCTCATTTCAATTTTTGTTTCTAGTTGTTTTAGTTTTAATGTGTTTAGTTTGTTTAATAAAACCTTCGAATAGACAACAATCTAAGTTTGGGGGAAGGATTTTATCATTTGATTTTTTCTAGAAGTACTCCCCTGTTTATGAAAGCTTTTTATATGTCTCTGGCTGATGATTGTAAATATTTTTGTTCTTCCCCACTAATGGACGATGTAAATACTATGATGATGGACAACTTTATTTTTTTTGTTGTATATATATGAATCTGATTGATTTAGGTTTTTCTTAAATCAGTTAGTTAGACAAATTCTTTTAGAATACTTGATCAATGATTTTCCCTACCTCGTGAGTATAGTCTCAAGCCTATATAGGTGGTCGTCCTTATGCCATCGTGATATTTTTCTTGTGGGATATTCACTATGACTTAGTACTCTTGCCATTGTTCTCCTTAAAGTCACTTAGATTCTCATGCATGTGTAGAGATAATATAGGCATTGTTTCACAAGCCCACTGTTAGCTTGTAAATAACCAAATAAGATTATACCATTTGCTAACAAATTAGAGCCAATTAATGTTAAGCCTTTTTTTTTAGCTCCTCAAAGACTTAAATTGTGAACAACTTTTAGATAAGAGGGGCATTGAAATAGAGGATAATGATGATGGTTCCAAGGTATAAAAAAATGTGGGAGAAGGCATGAAAGAAAAAAAAGGTTAATTTAAAACTCATTGAATAGTGCTCCCTTTGTTTTAATTTGTTAATTTATTTTAGAATTTTTTTACTTATTTAAAATTATTTATCACTTTATGAATTTGAATGTACATTAATTTATTTTTTCTAACTTTAATCTTGCTTTTGAACATTTTGAAATACGCGATAGCAATTAATATAGTGTAAGGATAATATGATAAAATTGTCTTATATATTTCTTAAAATTTAAAGCATTAAATAACTTTTTTAATTCGCATAAAATTCTTAAAACGATTTATAAATAATTGAGCCCGGATGAATAGTTTTGGCACCAGTTCTTTTTAGTTTTTAAAAAAAGTAAATGTAACTTCTAAAAAAAAGGTTTATAAGAGATGTTACGTAAGGAAGAAAAGAAAAGTATGCAAAGAACAAAGGAAATAGGAAAGTGGTATGTCAGAACGTAATGATGAGTATTGATTTCAGTTTTTATATATTTTTTTGTTTTAGACATTTATTTTTTTTAAAAATTTTGGTTATAGTTCTAGTGATGACGTGGCTAATATCAACATGTGACATACGTGATATTAATTACTAATGTAATAAATTATGTTGTAGACATGTTATTTATTGACAAAGACTAAAACCAAAATTTCAGAAAATAGAATGTCCAAAACTAAAGAAAATAAATAGTATAGGAACTAAAATTAAAATTAACTATTTTTTCAATGACAAAAACATAGTTAAACCAAATATTAATTTGTATAGTTTAACTTGAAAACTTGAATTGTTGCATTTAGGAAATAACAATGTTTTTTTTTCAAATATTTAATTATGTAATAATTGATGTACAAATTAACAATGTGAGGAATTGGTAGTCGAATTTGATATAATGACAGGAAATATGTCATAATTATTATACTTGAGAGGTGGTTGTTATACACATCAAAGAATATATTTTTCACACATCAACCCATATCCATCCATATATACATACATTTACACATACATACATACATACATACATACATATATATATATATATATATATATATATATATTATCTTTAAAAAATGGAACTCGCACAACGAAAATTGAAAAAAAAAAAGGTTTTTCGCATAATAACTTCCGTTCAAAGAGGTTTATAATTAAAAAAAAGTTTTCCTTTTGTTATTAAATAATTGTCCTTGAATATTATAAAACATGAATTAAGAAGTATAATTAATATATGGATTGTGTTAACAAGTATCCTAAGAACACTCTTTAAGCAATACAAATTGAGTAACTTATTATTGAAAAACTAAGTCCAACGCTTCTCGATATACAACATTCATCAATTCCTTGTGTAACATCCTACCCTAATTAATACACTAATTACCCTGATTAGATTTGATTACTTGAAAACTTCTTTTAAATACTCTTAGTTACTCATTAAAACTCTTCGTTACATTAATTACTTATGAAAATCTTCGTAAAATCGGACAAAGTTTACTTTGTTTTAGGGACATTCCCAAAATATTAGTTTTCCCTGAAAAATCCGTGTGATCACTTTTATAAAATCATCAGTAAGCCAGCAGGGCCAAAAATATCAAAAGATATTAGTTACATCCTTCTCCCAAAAGGTAATACATATTACATATACGTCCAGTGTTCAAAAATAAAACCCTAGACCAACATTGGTCCCCCAGCTAACTAATTACACTCAACGATGTGGAGTGTGCTTCTGCTCGGCCATAACTCGTGTAAGGTCCTTCTGCACCTGTAATAAAAATTGCAAGAAGGGTAGCATTATACAAAACTTAGATTAATAGTTTGTACAAAAGCATAGCAATAAACTAAGGTACTACACTATGACTTATTGCCCAATTAGTATGACGTTTCCTATGCCTTTTTGTTCATTATTAATCTTTCTTATCTTTCACTATCTTAACTTCTATAAGCCTTTCTAACCTTTTCATTCTATCTTATCCTCCACTCATCTCGCGGCGGTTCCTATTATCGTTACTTCTCACCTCTGAGGTGGGTCCTATCATTCTCAATTTACGCACACCCTAAGGGCGGGTCCTATCATTATTCGCCACGCACGCTACAAAGACGGGTCCTGCCTACAATTAATGCACACTCCATATTGGAGGGTCCCTATATATCTATACTCACTCCGTTATGTGGGGTCATTATACATGCTTCATTATGGAGGGTCATTATGTAACACCCCGCAAATTCCTCGTATTAATTTAAAATACTAAAGAGACTTATTTTTGAGAAAAGTGTTTTTGAAAGAGTAACTTTCTTAAGTAAATTTCTTGATTTCCTTTTTTCAAAGAGATGAGTGATTTTAAAGAAATAATTTTCATAAGAAAATATTATGAGATTTAAAGTTGAGTTTTGAGATATAATGGTGTTTGATATTTTTGTACTTTAAAGGAAATTGTGATTTTGTGTAAGAGTTATTTTGTGAGAAAAAGATTGTTTGTCTATGCATGAGTATGCATGTATGCACGGTTTGGTTACGTATGTGTATGTATGAATGGCATGAATATGTGTGTGTGTATGCTTAGGGTTAAATGAAAACTTAATTAGTAGAAAAGTATGATAATGCATGCATGTGTGTTATATGTATGGTACGTGTATATGTGGGTATGCATATGTGTATGTGTGCTAAGTGTATGAATATATAGGTGTGTATATTATGCGTGTATGTATGCATGTATGAAGGCTAGGATTTTATTTTTAAGACAAAAAGCCATGGACTAGGTTAGAACCATAAAGTAACCAAGTTAGTAACTAGATCCTAACTATTAGCCAAAGGGTAACTAAACCTAAGAGACTTAGTTCCTTGATTTCCTCCACCATGTCCCCCTAAGTTTGATAAACACCACCCATGCAACAAATTGGATTGCCAAAATTGCCCTCCCTTGAACACACCTTGGCCGAATTGTACAAGGGCAAAAGAGGAAGTGTATGAATTGCCTATATAAGACTTACACCCTAGTTCATTTCCATTCATCTACTCCCATTCTTTCATTTCCTTCACTCCCACTTCCAAAACCAAACACAACATTAAGAGGCTCATCAAACCTCTTAGAAAGAGAAAAAGAAAGAGAGAGAGGGGAAAGGAGGGTGTTGGCCGTGAGGGAGAAGGAGGAAGAAGGAGAAGATCTAGCCAAAACTCAAGCCTTTCCTTGAAGTTCCAAGACCTTAGAAGCTAGAAGATCAACCATTTCCTTGGTGGGTAGCTCGAAGTTATGAAGGAAATTGTAATATCTTAGTTTTTCTTTGATCTTGTGATCTTTCTTTCTTTTCTTTTTCTTTGCATGTTAATTTTTCAAAGTTTAAATGATGAGTACAAGTGTGTTTGTGCTTGATCATGAATTTTCAAAGCTAAAAATAACTTGTAAACCTCTAATCAACAGACTTCATAACTCTATTAAGGTTTTCATGAAAGATCTTAAAGCTTCTCAAAACTAAATCTTCTAGATCCAAATATTTGTTGAAGATTTTTGTGAATCTAAAGTAAAATCTCTTCGTATGTTTAATTTTCTTACTTAAAACCGTGATTTGTGAAGTGTTTATGAGTTTATTTGATAAATAAATGTGAGATCTAAATTCGGTTGGTAATAAAGGTAAGATCTTCTAAGTTGCATGTTGATTTGATGGTGATTTTGATGATTTGAGTTCATGCATGTGTTAAATGAACCTTGATCTTGAATTTTAAGAATAAATAAACTTATAAAACCCTAGATCAAGAGCCAAATGATTCGGCCTTGACTAGAACTATGGGTCATGTTGCTTTTAATTTGATCTAAGTGATTGCATGTTGATCTCATGTTTATAAAAGTTAAGTTGAGTTGTTGAAATGTTTGATTTTGATTTGGTTTTGATAAAACTTGGATTTTTGGGTTTTGACCTTCAAAAGCTTTAAATCTTTGTCTTGACCTTTGAAAAAGCTTTGATCTTGTGTTGATCTTTGAAAAAGTTTGATATTTGGTGCATGCATGTTATTTTGAACCAAAAGAGTTAACTATTCTTCATTTTCATGTCACTGTTTTGACCTTTTCTCACATAAAGTGATCTTTATCTTTGATTTGTACTACTATACTTGATTTCATGACTTGACCTATAAGATTTAGGTACATGCATGTGATTTTTGAGTAAAAAGGATTTTATCTTTCTTAATGATCATTCCGGTTTTACAAAGAAATCAAGGAGACAAGTTTTTGGAAATGAATTTTTAACTTGATCCATGTTCTAGGTGCATGCATGATAAAGATTTGAGGATTTAACCTTGACCTATGATGATGTGCATTCGGTCTAAGCCTAGAATTAGGAAATCATGTTTTGTTTCCATGACAAAGGATACATGCATGTTAATTTCTTTTGATTTAAGAATCCTGTGTTTTTGCATGTGGAAAAAGTGAACCAAAAACATTGTTTTAATCATGATGATATTCGGCCATACATGCTAGCTAGACTAGGGTTCTTTTTCAATGAAGTGACATAAAAACAATGAGTGTGTTTTGTGAAATATTGTTAAATTGATATTTTTGAAGTTGTGTTGTGAATATTTAATTTATATTCGGTTTTTAATTAAAGATAAGGGAAATAAACAAATTAAATGATTTTGGAAAAGTATTGTGTTTAAATGAATAGATGTGTGAGTATGTGTATTCGGTTGAGAGGGAAAGGAAGAGTAAATAATTTTGTGGCACGAAAAAGAAAATAAAATTTAAGTGCTTGAAATAAACCAAGTTGATTTATGTGTTTTAAATTTGTGATCTTTGAATTGTTTCCTTTGATTGAATTCGGCCATATAGTTTAAATAAGTCTAGGAAGTTTAGTTGCATGAAAATAACTTCACACCATGATTTTTGAAAGGAATCCAATTGTTTAAAGTAGAAGGTTTATATCTTGGTTTAATACATGTATGCCTAAGTGTTTTGTGTTATGAACTATTTGTGAGTTGCATAATTGCCTTGATGTTGAATTAGTTGGTTATATGCTTGGTGAAGTGTTGCTTGTTGTTTATGTGTTAGTTGATGTTTGAAAAATATGTGAATGTGTAACTGGTTTTAAAATAAATTGGTTTTAAGAAAATCCCAATTTGATTTATTTGAGACTTTTAAATTGTGTCTATGGCTGTCCAAAGTTTGCTTTATGATACATACTTGAATTTTTTAAAGTGTTAATTTTGAATAAAAGAGTTATTTAAAACAAAGAGTGTTTCTACGATGTTTTCGGGGTTTTATCAAAGAAATTTTGTAACATGACTCTTTGTTGTTCAGAATTACTTAGACTTGCTTTTTATATTTAAAAACGTTTTCATATGATTTAAATTACTTTACTAAATGTTTTCAAAATGGTTTTTGAAAGTACTTAAGGTATTATAAATATCAGAGTTGTTTGAAAGAAAACGGTCATGTTTTAAGTTTTTCGACGAGGAATGAGAGGTGTTTAAGTTACGAAAAAGATTTTCTAAATACAAGTTAATAACGTGAGCGTATTTTATTTAGTACGAGGAATTTGAAAGCCGAGGGATTGGGGGCAACCGGCAGCAAAAAGGATCAGAGGAGACGGTACGCATTTAATCGCTGGACCTCATGTGAGAGAGAAGCTTTCCTAAGACACCGTGGTATTTAGGTGACTTATTAGGACGTTCCGTATCATCTCAAAGATCGGAACTTAGTGGTTCGGAGTCAGTAGTATAAGTGACAATTGTTTGTGTTGTGTGGTCACTTATACGAAGGTGACAAAGACCACATTATTGTTGTGTGATGATTGTGTGTTGATAGCATGTTTATATTTATTTATTTAATTATGTATGTTGAAATTGAATACTGTTGAGTAATATGATGATGGACGTCTGTTACGTCCTGAATAAGAAAATGAAAATGAAATGAAAGAGTTGTGAGAGTAAGGAAATTGAAAGTCGGGACAAAAGAAATAATGATAAAGGATAAAAGATTGATTATAAAAGAGATAAAGAGTTGAGATTGGGGAAAGAATTGATGATAATGACCAGGACGAGCCAGAGCTGGGAAGAGTGATGTTGAGTACCGGAATAAGATGTGATCTGAGTGGAGCTTGGCTCCTTTGATTTTGTTTTTGGGAAAGAGACTAGTGTTGAGTTGAGCTTGCTCCTCCATTAGCGCTCAGCCCAAAAATGTGATTTTTGAAAAAGGTTTTTCGAAAAAGATTTGTGAAAAGAAACTTTTGCAAAGAGTTGTGAAAGGAAATTTTTGAAAAGGGTTTTTGAAAAGACTTTTTTTAAAAGGGTTTTAAAAAGAAGTTTTTGAGTAGGATTATAAATAAAATGTTTTCAGGAAAGTTTTTGAAATAAAATTTTGGGAAAAGTTGTGAAGGAAGACTTTTAGAAACTTTGCGAAACGGGATTTTTAAGAAAACTTTTGGAGGAAGTTTGTGAAAAGTGACTTTGAGAAGTTTATGAAAATTGATTTTGAGGAAATTTACGAGAGAAGATTTTTATGAGAAAGTTTTCGAAAAGATATTTTGTGAAAGCTTACGATATGAGATTTTCAAAAAGTTTATGAAAATGTGTTTGGAGGAAAGTAAGATTGTTTTGAAGAAAGATTGAGAATGTTAAGAAGGATTGGGAAATGAGATGAGAGTTCATTGATGTGATCCCAGCTCTGTGCTATGTGAGAAATGATGAGAGAAAGATTGTGCCAAGATTAGTGGTCGGGACTCATTGAAGGGTTGCACGAAGGATGGGCCGACCTTAGGATAATTAAAAAGATAAAAGACTTAAAAGACATACGCGGTGAGGTATGAGAATGCGAAGTAGTGGAGAGGAAGGAACCATGAGTATCTACGGATACTCAGGAGGAGATTGCATTAGGGGAGGACGATGACGATGAAACGTCAAGAAGTCTAGAGTATGTTTCTAGGCAGAACGAACTCCACATGTGGCATACGAACGTGGTAGGGACTGGGTCCAATGCCGTGGTAAGTTCTGCGGGCCCACTAGAAAGATACTGTCGCCCCCTAGATTGCAAATCTTGAACAGTGAGAGGGACTGGAACGGGGCATTTGATATTGCCACTATGAGTTTGAGACAGTGTGCGTTGATTATATGAAATGAAATTGATATGAATGATTTGAGGCTGTAGTCCTCCTGGCCTGGGGCCAATTAATTGTGAGACAGCTGTCGTGCCCGAGTGGTAAAGGTCCTGTACTCCTGTTTGCTTCCGACTAGGTTGGGTGGATAACCGAGGAGATGTAGACGAGAGTGATAGCCGAGAACAAGATGAATATCCCGATGATACCCTATAATTCCCCAAATCAAAGAAGGTTATGAATTGATAAGACTGATTGAAAAGAGAAGCATAGTTAAGAGGAGGAAATGAAAAAGAAATAAAGGGTGTTCATAAGAAGTGAAAGAAAGTTGACAAGGAAATAAAAGATGATAACAATGATGTTGGCGATAATGTTGATAATGTGCTTGATGTGTTGTGTGCCTGTATGTTGTATGATATGTGTGTATGGTCCTATTATCTTGCCTATCGTAATCCCACACCGTCGACGATGCGTCGTTCGGATCGCTTACTCTCTCTTGTTCGTTGGCATATCGGTCCTGCTGGTATTTCAACGGGCAGATGGAGTATTGTATGGAGATTATCCTGTGGAACAAGTATGGAAGGGGTTGGAGGCACACCTCAGGCGGATGGGCATGGACCGGCTACACGGAGATCGTGATTCCAGATTCGGAGCACCAACTGAGCGGAGCAAACTTGGGGCCGCACTTGGGACAAGCCACCGTGCGAGGATACAGGAGCTACGAGGAGAAGAAACGATGCGAGACCCAGTGGAACTCCACCACTCTAACTGGAGTAGAGTTGGAGCTAAACGACGAAGGGAAAGCTGTGACCGAGGTAGCATTATCGTCAGAAAGGAAGAAGGGACGCAAGAAGAAGAAGAAGCTTCACCCGATCGTATTCAATAGGAAAGTTAAGAATAGTGTTGTTAGTTTAGGTTCATTGTGAATGTTTGAGTTAAGGATTACCGATGCCATGAGCCATTGTGTAATTGAGCTAAGTTTTAATTTGACTTATGGAGCACATCTTTATGTAAAGTTTTTGATACGGTCAAGATGAATTTGAATCAAATTCTTTTATGGAGACCAATTGTTTTATGAAAAGAAAGGTTTTAGTGACAACTCGATTTTCGAAAAGGAGTGTTGAAGAATATTGAGAACTTTCCAATAATGTTTTCAAACACTTCAATAATGTTTTACAAAAAAAAAATTGGCCTCATTTTTGCAACCTTAATGAATAAAAGTTAATTATTTTGGTTTACGAAAATCGGGCTGTTACAGAATGGTATCAGAGCTTATGGTAATCCTTAGTGGCCTTAAGCATGGGCTTACATGCTTTGCTTGTGTGACTTTGTGTGTTTGTTAGTAAAGGATAGGAGCATAAGATTAGGTTCTCATCTTTCTAGGATGTAAGATTTTGTTTGTGGCTTAATGCCGACCGATTTAGTTCAAGGACCCTGCTCATCTTATAGTTTGAAGAACGTAGACTAAGTAGAGAGTGAATAGATTGAGATCCCTTAACCTTGATGTTTCATCAGTGTTTGATAAACCTCAGTTCGTTGACCTAGACGTACCTTTATCCCGAGAGTAGTCGGTACCTTTGAGGAAATAGGATGTTATTCTTGGATCCCCTGTTTGTTGAATTGCTTCAACAAAACAGCTCTTGTTGTTAAAATTCGAACCTTTTCTTCATGAGCCTTACTATTCACCCATAGCCTCATCGACCCTATTTAAGACTCATTAGTCCAAATTGTGGAATTAGAAGTGCCCTAGCTACCCAGATAATTTAGGCTTGAACGATTAACAAGGATAGATGGTTTAAACTAAGTAAGGATATAAGGCCACAGTGGATTTAGTTATAAGTTTGATCAAAGTTGGGGAGTCACAAGGAAGAAGAGTGGTGTATATTACCAGTTATTAGAGGAAAATTCTGAGGAAAGTTTGAGGATTAGAATTGCCATACACCATAATCAGAGGTTTAGACGGTGAAAGTGATAGGTTTGATTACTGTTTAGGAGAAATCTAAGGAGAAAAGTGAGGTTGTTGGAGGAAATAAGTAAACCCAAGTTGTAATAGAACCCCCTTAAGTTAGAGAAATGATAGACGAAAACGTTAGAGTTAGAAGGAGAACTGAAGGAAGGAGTGATTATCGTGAGTTAGTAAGAACCTAAGTTGTAGAAAATAGTGAATATCTGAGGATTTTTAGGTGAAACCTCACACTTTTGGAGATGTATGAAATTTTGTTTGCTTGATTTTCCTTAAGTCCGTACCTAGGGTTGGACTTTCTGTGACGAAGATCAGCTAATGGAGTAACACCTTCTTCGGTTAGTCCGTTGGACTTGACCCGACTCGACACGCAAGCGGTTGTGCGAATGAGACTCTTCGTTTGAAAGCAACAAACAAGGAGCACGACAAAGTGAATTAGACCGGCAAAAGGGAATACGACCACAAAGCGAAAGGAAAATGTCCTTATGAGAATCAAAGTGACGTGAGAATTTTGTGCCCTGCTGCCCAATCCACAACGCATTTCTCGGGGACGAGAAATCTTTAAGTTGGGGAGAATGTAACACCCCGCAAATTCCTCGTATTAATTTAAAATACTAAAGAGACTTATTTTTGAGAAAAGTGTTTTTGAAAGAGTAACTTTCTTAAGTAAATTTCTTGATTTCCTGTTTTCAAAGAGATGAGTGATTTTAAAGAAATAATTTTCATAAGAAAATATTATGAGATTTAAAGTTGAGTTTTGAGATATAATGGTGTTTGATATTTTTGTACTTTAAAGGAAATTGTGATTTTGTGTAAGAGTTATTTTGTGAGAAAAAGATTGTTTTTCTATGCATGAGTATGTATGTATGCACGGTTTGGTTACGTATGTGTATGTATGAATGACATGAATATGTGTGTGTGTGTATGCTTAGGGTTAAATGAAAACTTAATTAGTAGAAAAGTATGATAATGCATGCATGTGTGTTATATGTATGGTACGTGTATATGTGGGTATGCATATGTGTATGTGTGCTAAGTGTATGAATATATATGTGTGTATATTATGCGTGTATGTATGCATGTATGAAGGCTAGGATTTTATTTTTAAGACAAAAAGCCATGGACTAGGTTAGAACCATAAAGTAACCAAGTTAGTAACTAGATCCTAACTATTAGCCAAAGGGTAACTAAACCTAAGAGACTTAGTTCCTTGATTTCCTCCACCATGTCCCCCTAAGTTTGATAAACACCACCTATGCAACAAATTGGATTGCCAAAATTGCCCTCCCTTGAACACACCTTGGCCGAATTGTACAAGGGCAAAAGAGAAAGTGTATGAATTGCCTATATAAGACTTACACCCTAGTTCATTTCCATTCATCTACTCCCATTCTTTCATTTCCTTCACTCCCACTTCCAAAACCAAACACAACATTAAGAGGCTCATCAAACCTCTTAGAAAGAGAAAAAGAAAAAGAGAGAGAGAGAGGAAAGGAGGGTGTTGGCCGTGAGGGAGAAGGAGGAAGAAGGAGAAGATCTAGCCAAAACTCAAGCCTTTCCTTGAAGTTCCAAGACCTTAGAAGCTAGAAGATCAACCATTTCCTTGGTGGGTAGCTCGAAGTTATGAAGGAAATTGTAATAGCTTAGTTTTTCTTTGATCTTGTGATCTTTCTTTCTTTTCTTTTTCTTTGCATGTTAATTTTTCAAAGTTTAAATGATGAGTACAAGTGTGTTTGTGCTTGATCATGAATTTTCAAAGCTAAAAATAACTTGTAAACCTCTAATCAAAGGACTTCATAACTCTATTAAGGTTTTCATGAAAGATCTTAAAGCTTCTCAAAACTAAATCTTCTAGATCCAAATATTTGTTGAAGATTTTTGTGAATCTAAAGTAAAATCTCTTCGTATGTTTAATTTTCTTACTTAAAACCGTGATTTGTGAAGTGTTTATGAGTTTATTTGATAAATAAATGTGAGATCTAAATTCGGTTGGTAATAAAGGTAAGATCTTCTAAGTTGCATGTTGATTTAATGGTGATTTTGATGATTTGAGTTCATGCATGTGTTAAATGAACCTTGATCTTGAATTTTAAGAATAAATAAACATATAAAACCCTAGATCAAGAGCCAAATGATTCGGCCTTGACTAGAACTATGGGTCATGTTGCTTTTAATTTGATCTAAGTGATTGCATGTTGATCTCATGTTTATAAAAGTTAAGTTGAGTTGTTGAAATGTTTGATTTTGATTTGGTTTTGATAAAACTTGGATTTTTGGGTTTTGACCTTCAAAAGCTTTAAATCTTTGTCTTGACCTTTGAAAAAGCTTTGATCTTGTGTTGATCTTTGAAAAAGTTTGATATTTGGTGCATGCATGTTATTTTGAACCAAAAGAGTTAACTATTCTTCATTTTCATTTCACTGTTTTGACCTTTTCTCACATAAAGTGATCTTTATCTTTGATTTTTACTACTATACTTGATTTCATGACTTGACCTATAAGATTTAGGTACATGCATGTGATTTTTGAGTAAAAAGGATTTTATCTTTCTTAATGATCATTCCGGTTTTACAAAGAAATCAAGGAGACAAGTTTTTGGAAATGAATTTTTAACTTGATCCATGTTCTAGGTGCATGCATGATAAAGATTTGAGGATTTAACCTTGACCTATGATGATGTGCATTCGGTCTAAGCCTAGAATTAGGAAATCATGTTTTGTTTCCATGACAAAGGATACATGCATGTTAATTTCTTTTGATTTAAGAATCTTGTGTTTTTGCATGTGGAAAAAGTGAACCAAAAACCTTGTTTTAATCATGATGATATTCGGCCATACATGCTAGCTAGACTAGGGTTCTTTTTCAATGAAGTGACATAAAAACAATGAGTGTGTTTTGTGAAATATAGTTAAATTGATATGTTTGAAGTTGTGTTGTGAATATTTAATTTATATTCGGTTTTTAATTAAAGATAAGGGAAATAAACAAATTAAATGATTTTGGAAAAGTATTGTGTTTAAATGAATACATGTGTGAGTATGTGTATTCGGTTGAGAGGGAAAGGAAGAGTAAATAATTTTGTGGCACGAAAAAGAAAATAAAATTTAAGTGCTTGAAATAAACCAAGTTGATTTATGTGTTTTAAATTTGTGATCTTTGAATTGTTTCCTTTGATTGAATTCGGCCATATAGTTTAAATAAGTCTAGGAAGTTTAGTTGCATGAAAATAACTTCACACCATGATTTTTGAAAGGAATCCAGTTGTTTAAAGTAAAAGGTTTATATCTTGGTTTAATACATGTATGCCTAAGTGTTTTGTGTTATGAACTATTTGTGAGTTGCATAATTGCCTTGATGTTGAATTAGTTGGTTATATGCTTGGTGAAGTGTTGCTTGTTGTTTATGTGTTAGTTGATGTTTGAAAAATATGTGAATGTGTAACTGGTTTTGAAATAAATTGGTTTTCAGAAAATCCCAATTTGATTTATTTGAGACTTTTAAATTGTGTCTATGGCTGTCCAAAGTTTGCTTTATGATACAGACTTGAATTTTTTAAAGTGTTAATTTTGAATAAAAGAGTTATTTAAAACAAAGAGTGTTTCTACGATGTTTTCGGGGTTTTATCAAAGAAATCTTGTAACATGACTCTTTGCTGTCCAGAATTACTTGGACTTGCTTTTTATATTTAAAAACGTTTTCATATGATTTAAATTACTTTACTAAATGTTTTCAAAATGGTTTTTGAAAGTACTTAAGGTATTATAAATATCAGAGTTGTTTGAAAGAAAACAATCATGTTTTAAGTTTTCCGACGAGGAATGAGAGGTGTTTAAGTTACGAAAAAGATTTTCTTAATACAAGTTAATAACGTGAGCGTATTTTATTTAGTACGAGGAATTTGAAAGACGAGGGATTGGGGGCAGCCGACAGCAAAAAGGATCAGAGGAGACGGTATGCATTTAATCGCTGGACCTCAGGTGAGAGAGAAGCTTTCCTAAGACACCGTGCTATGTAGGTGACTTATTAGGACGTTCCGTATCATCTCAAAGATTGGAACTTAGTGGTTCGGAGTCAGTAGTATAAGTGACAATTGTTTGTGTTGTGTGGTCACTTATACGAAGGTGACAAAGACCACATTATTGTTGTGTGATGATTGTGTGTTGATAGCATGTTTATATTTATTTATTTAATTATGTATGTTGAAATTGAATACTGTTGAGTAATATGCTGATGGACGTCTGTTACGTCCTGAATAAGAAAATGAAAATGAAATGAAAGAGTTGTGAGAGTAAGGAAATTGAAAGTCAGGACAAAAGAAATAATGATAAAGGATAAAAGATTGATTAGAAAAGAGATAAAGAGTTGAGATTGGGGAAAGAATTGATGATAATGATGAGGACGAGCCAGAGCTGGGAAGAGTGATGTTGAGTACTGGAATAAGATGTGATCTGAGTGGAGCTTGTCTCCTTTGATTTTGTTTTTCGGAAAGAGACTAGTGTTGAGTTGAGTTTGCTCCTCCATTAGCGCTCAGCCCGAAAATGTGATTTTTGAAAAAGGTTTTTGAAAAGAGATTTTCGAAAAAGATTTGTGAAAAGAAACTTTTGCAAAGAGTTGTGAAAGGAAATTTTTGAAAAGGGTTTTTGGAAAGACTTTTTTTAAAAGGGTTTTAAAAAGAAGTTTTTGAGTAGGATTATTAATAAAATGTTTTCAGGAAAGTTTTTGAAATAAAATTTTGGGAAAAGTTGTGAAGGAAGATTTTTAGAAACTTTGCGAAACGGGATTTTTAAGAAAACTTTTGGAGGATGTTTGTGAAAAGAGACTTTGAGAAGTTTATGAAAATTGATTTTGAGAAAATTAACGAGAGAAGATTTTTATGAGAATGTTTTCGAAAAGATATTTTGTGAAAGCTTACGATATGAGATTTTCAAAAAGTTTATGAAAATGTGTTTGGAGGAAAGTAAGATTGTTTTGAAGAAAGATTGAGAATGTTAAGAAGGATTGGGAAATGAGATGAGAGTTCATTGATGTTATCCCAGCTCTGTGCTATGTGAGAAATGATGAGAGAAAGATTGTGCCAAGATTAGTGGTCGGGACTCATTGAAGGGTTGCACGAAGGATGGGCCGACCTTAGGATAATTAAAAAGATAAAAGACTTAAAAGACATACGCGGTGAGGTATGATAATGCGAAGTAGTGGAGAGGAAGGAACCATGAGTATCTGCGGATACTTAGGAGGAGATTGCATTAGGGGAGGACGATGACGGTGAAACGTCAAGAAGTCTAGAGTATGTTTCTAGGCAGAACGAACTCCACATGTGGCATACGAACGTGGTAGGGACTGGGTCCAATGCCGTGGTAAGTTCTGCGGGCCCACTAGAAAGATGCTGTCGCCCCCTAGATTGCAAATCTTGAACAGTGAGAGGGACTGGAACGGGGCCTTTGATATTGCCACTGTGAGTTTGAGACAGTGTGCGTTGATTATATGAAATGAAATTGATATGAATGATTTGAGGCTGTAGTCCTCCTGGCCTGGGGACAATTAATTGTGAGACAACTGTCGTGCCTGCGTGGTAAAGGTCTTGTACTCTTGTTTGCTTCCGAATAGGTTGGGTAGATGACCGAGGAGATGTAGACGAGAGTGATAGCCGAGAACAAGATGAATATCCCGATGATACCCTATAATTCCCCAAATCAAAGAAGATTATGAATTGATAAGACTGATTGAAAAGAGAAGCATAGTTAAGAGGAGGAAATGAAAAAGAAATAAAGGGTGTTCATAAGAAGTGAAAGAAAGTTGACAAGGAAATAAAAGATGATAACAATGATGTTGGCGATAATGTTGATAATGTGCTTGATGTTTTGTGTGCCTGTATGTTGTATGATATGTGTGTATGGTCCTATTATCTTGCCTATCGTAATCCCACACCGTCGACGATGCGTCGTTCGGATCGCTTACTCTCTCCTGTTCGTTGGCATATCGTTGCTGCTGGTATTTCAACGAGTAGATGGAGTATTGTATGGAGATTATCCTGTGGAACAAGTATGGAAGGGGTTGGAGGCACACCTCAGGCGGCTGGGCATGGACCGGCTACACGGAGATCGTGATTCCAGATTCGGAGCACCAACTGAGCGGAGCAAACTTGGGGCTGCACTTGGGACAAGCCACCGTGCGAGGATACAGGAGCTACGAGGAGAAGAAGCGATGCGAGACCCAGAGGAACTCCACCACTCTAACTGGAGTAGAGTTGGAGCTAAACGACGAAGGGAAAGCTGTGACCGAGGTAGCATTATCGTCAGAAAGGAAGAAGGGACGCAAGAAGAAGAAGGAGCTTCACCCGATCGTATTCAATAGGAAAGTTAAGAATAGTGTTGTTAGTTTAGGTTCATTGTGAATGTTTGAGTTAAGGATTACCGATGCCATGAGCCATTGCGTAATTGAGCTAAGTTTTAATTTGACTTATGGAGCACATCTTTATGTAAAGTTTTTGATACGGTCAAGATGAATTTGAATCAAATTCTTTTATGGAGACGAATTGTTTTATGAAAAGAAAGGTTTTAGTGACAACTCGATTTTCGAAAAGGAGTGTTGAAGAATATTGAGAACTTTCCAATAATGTTTTCAAACACTTCAATAATGTTTTACAAAAAAAAAATTGGCCTCATTTTTGCAACCTTAATGAATAAAAGTTAATTATTTTGGTTTACGAAAATCGGGCTGTTACACATTATACACGTTCCTTTATGGAGGGTCATTATACACTTACGTTCACACATAACATATTCCTATATTCACACATATCCTACATTCTATACCCATACACATTCTAAGTCATAAATTCACACCTATTAAAGTCCTATGTTTACACACAAACATCTACATAAGTTTCTTTTCCTTATTTATTTACTCTGATTCCTATTATCATCAACTACCCTAAGGTTTTATACTCTACTTATTCCTCTACCCCTAATCATCACTATGACAAAAGAGAACCTATTCCCTAAGCCAAGGTAACACCACCTTCTTACCTCATACAAGAAGAGATGATGAACCTCAAGCGCTAGCCTTACTCCTTAGCTTTTGAATCTCCTAGCCCTAACTTCCTCTTCTTTTCCCTTGTATCCTCCACACTTAGCTTGAAACCACCAAAACCCTAGCTTCTTATTCCTTGCTCTTAAGAGGAAGGCATGAGAGAGAGAGAGTGGGCCTCCATAGCTATGGTGATGGTGGAGGGCGTGGGGTTGTGTTGGTAATGGGGTGATGTTCTTGTACTTAATTTAAGTGTTTAGGGTTTTATGATCTTGATGAGTGTTGGTGTTCTTGGCTCTTAGAGCTTGAGCGAGAAAACTCAAGGATGAGAATGATGATGATGATGGCGTGGTGTAGGTGGTGATGGTAGGGTTGTTCTTGAACTAGCCAATGGTGATGTAAGTGAGGTTGATGATGGTGGAGCTCTTGGCTCTCAAGAAGAAGCAGAAGAAATGAGAAGAGTGAAATGAATGAATGCATAAATGTTATGTGTTGGTGTTGTGTTATGAAAGAAATGAGGTTTTAGTTTGTGTGGTTTTAATGAGAAGCTTCTTGGAGAAGCTTGGGGATATGTGGATGTGAGGCACTGGCTTCTTGGAGAAGCCACCTTTGTGTGGTCTCCAAGTCTTATTTTTTTCTGGGTACACGTGTGGTAATCGATTACCAACTTTGGTAATCGATTACTTCCTCACAAAGAACAGGTAATCAATTACTTTCTCCAAGGTAATCGATTACATCAGTTAATTCAATTTTAGGTTTTCTCAAAGAATGCTAGTAATTGATATCCTCCCAAATGTAATCGATTAACTTACTTAATTTTCATATATTGATGGTTTCTAACTCTAAGACATTCCTCTTAACTCCTATACATGTTTTACTATTTATTCCCTCATTGCTCTTAACTTAGGCTTATTCCGATTAAGCCAGGGATTAAAATCAAAGATGTTACACCCTGTGCAAAACTACATCTTTAATTTTGATTTCTTAAACAATATCCTAAGGGAACTTGTTAACATTTCTCTTAATGTATTTTTTCTGTAGTAAATCAATGTTTGTTTATTCCCTTTGTTCCTATATATAGGACCCTTTTGATAAATTTCACATCCATTAAGAAAGTTGGTTAATTTAGTTAATGATAGATAATGGCAATGAAAACATTTGATATGTTTTCTCAAAACTATTTCGATAAATATTATTAAGAATTTAAAAAGTGTTAAGTGAATAAGAATGTTTGTGAAAATAAAGAATTAATTATTATTAAAAATTGATATAGATTTTTATAAATAGAGACAAAATAAAAGTCTTCAAATGGTCTTACATTAATTTAGGGACAGAGGGAGTACCATGTTTCCTCTTTATCTCTCTATAATTACTTCTCATTTTTTTCACTTATTGTCTCTCCTATTAATTAGATGAAGGTAGAGTTTTAAAAATAGTGATTAATGCTGCATTGAGCTTCTAAAGTAACAATTCTTTTAAAACTAATTCATTTCGTTAAAGTAACAATTAGGGGTTGGGCTTGTAAGACCTATGGTGTTTTGATGAAGACAAAGCTTTTGATTGACAAACATACAACTCAACAACAACCATGTCAAAGATCAAGCAACCACACCAACTATTATTTTTATTATTGTTTACCTCATATGTTTGTATATATTCGTTTTATTATTTCTTATGCATATGAGAGTGAGGTGGTAGCTTAGGATTAATCTTAGTTGAGTAATTGAATTATAGAATATGGTATTGAATGAGATTTGCTTGATAGAAAATAGCTCACATAAAAGGTGTAAGTAAAAACACAATTGAAAAACTGTTTTTTTAGTCATTTTATAGTGACTAATCGATTATCAGCTATGGACTAATCGATTAGCACCTATAAATGAGTTCAGTATGCTTCATGTGCAATGGCTAATTGATTAGGCTTCATGGTTAATCAATTAGTTGCTGTCACAACAAAAAATGAAATTAGTTTAAAAGCTTTTCATTGTGTTTTTCACTTAGTTACACATTACAACTTTTGAAACACGAAAAACACTTTCATGCTATCAATTTTCACAAAGAGCTATTGACTTTTCTAAGATTCTATCAAGAACAATTACTTTACCTTTTTCTAATCTCAATTCATCATTTCATATTCTTCTATTCACATATTCAATTGAGATTCATTGTGTGTGCTATTATTCTTGGTTGAATCATCCTACATCAAGGTAACAATCAACAAGGTGAGAAATCACAAAGATATCTTTGAAGGTTTCAAAGCAAGAAGGAGTAATCGGTTGAAGAAGGGTCTTCAACAAGAAGCGATTCAAGAAGATTGGAAAAGACGATTATGGGGTAGATTTTCAAGAGATTGGTACTCTCTTGAAGGGTTAGGATAAGTTGAGTGAGGTATCTCTTTTATCTACGTGTAATCTAACTCAATTGTTTTTCCTAGTAAGCAAATCTTCCGAATCAGAAAGGGAGGATTGGATGTAGCTCTCGGTAGATGAGAGTGAACCAGTATAAAATCTCTTGTGTCGTTCTTCTTGCTTTTCTTTAGATAATTATGTGATTTCATAAACAAGATAATCAATTAGGTTAGAATTGGGGTTTACATATTTCTTAGTGAATCAATCATTAATTGGCAAGGTAAATCAAATTAGGACTGTTTGTATTTTATTTGATTTTTATTCTTGGACCTCTAATATTTTGATTGTGTTCTAAAAGTGATTAAAAGTGATTTTTTCCAAGTTCTAATAAGTGATTAATCGATTAGCTGTTGAACTAATCGATTAGAAAAAGATAAGCTCTCAGCCATTAATCGATTAACATACCTGCTAATCGATTAGCTTTATATTGTTGTCAGACACTAATCGATTAGATCTCTCATTAATCGATTAGCTCCTGATACTTTTGCTAAAAATCACTTTTTGCTGAATCTTTTTCATCTATATTCGAAAATTTGGTACTATCGCTTCCAATTACTATTCACCCCCCCTAGTAAATTGTTAAGCCGCTTGTTGGTTTCCAACAGGGCTTGTCCCTCACCCGCTTCTAAAAGTTGCTTGGATCAATTTTTGAACCCAAATCCGTCCCTATATAAAGCGGAACAAGGTAAGGACAAGTTCAAATTAGGACGGGTCCTAATAAGGATGAGTCCGGGTTGACCTGACACAAGAATTGTATAGCATGAAAAAATGGATTTTAAAAAAATATCTTCTCTTTTTTATTTGTTGCTGGTATATTCATAGGAGGATTTGGGTTTGTGTCATTTTTTGGGGTAGGATTCGTGCCTATTGGAGGGGTTAAGTTTGTGGTTTTAGTTGGCTCCTCGTCTGCCATTTCTTTTTAACTAAAACAATTAAATCAAAATGATACAATTATTAATTATAAGCTTAAACAAACATACAGGTTAGCTTTAGCAAATAAAATAAAAAGCAAAGATAATCAAATCTAGAAGTCATATATATATATATATATATGTATGAATGATATCAGATCAAGTCACAATAACACATTTAGTTTGATTAAGAGCTCAAGCCATTAGCCACTAAAGAAATAGTCATAAATCATAAAAGAGAATAACATTCTCTACTTAACAGAGTGAGGGATATCTGAATGTAAAACTCTACCTAGGAACAAAAGTTTTTGATCAACTTGCATAAAAAAAAACATTTACAGAGTTGAAGGAAGAAGGGAGTTACAAGTTGAAGAAAGTTGAAGTCATGAAGATTTGGGGCATTAACATTGAGACGGTGGTAGCAATGTCTATGCGATGGTGGTAACGTCTGGCCAGCGGTGTGTGTGCCTAAGCGATAGTGGAAGACGCGAGGTAGAAGGGAGAAGGGAGTCCTGGAAGTCTCGCACTGAAAAGTAAAAATGTGACGGAATTAATGTATTGAAACTTAGGAATGAGTTCAAGCTTCCTATGTTTAGGACTTGTAACGGGCGGGGTAGGGTGACCTGACATCAAACCCGAATTCGTCCTATTTATGGACGGGTCTGTCCTTTTTTAAACAGGTCTATCCTCCTTCCTTGTGTTGGACGGGTCTGATCCGGCCTGAACCCGTCGAGCTGAGTCGTGTCTATGGATTGGGCCGGGTCTTGCTCACCCTAATAACAATTATTAAGGAATGGATGAAGTTGAAATATTTTATCTCTCATATTCAATGATGCGCGATTAAAAAATAATAAAATATTACCTATTGTCACTCTAAAATAAGCAAACAATTGATATTTTTCCCCCAAAATTCATGGGAGAGAAATCAGGATTTTAATATCAACACCTATTATCAATTTTCGAAACCGAATATTCGCATTAAAGAGTTTCTCAATAAATAAAGTTTTCACATAAAATGTTTCTAGAATGAGACTACTTAATTAGATATACCATGTGATATAGTCATTTTATTTTCGAAAAAAAAAGCAATGAAAAATAACGGAGCGTACAAAGTAAACCCAGCATATCATTTAAGGTTAAAAAAAAGAAGATATTTCTTTTTTTATTTATTGACATTCTCTTCCTATTTCCTAGTATCTATAATTAAAAAAATAATCATAAAATAAAATTGAGATTAACTCACTGTAACACCCTAATTATATGATATTGCAGGATTTAGTATAATAATAAAATATGCAAGCAAAATATCCCCTGTAATTAGGTTAAATGTATTTATTTATTGTAAACCATGTAGTGCAAAACGTAGAATTTTAAAAACTTTCAAGTCGTAACCTAGAGGATGCACTTACTCAAATCATTTGTGCACCGACCTTTATTGCAAATCATAAACTGTCTAGGATTGCAGCTTAAACTCATATTCGTAAAATACAGTTTATCCTTGGTCCAAGAATATGATTTATTAAAATAAGGGCTCTAGGCCAAAACAAAGTTTCGTTAATGCAGATACAACTACGTCTAGAAATCATTCCCTAAGTATGTATGCATTAAATACAAAATAAACAAAGAACGACATAGAGCAATGCGACTGCACAACAGATAGTCCAGAACGGATTATTCATACTCCACCACTAGGGGGCGTATGACTCTCTTTGGAAGGGGTGAAGTGTAAACACTCCCGGTAACTAAAAATAGACAATAAGGGAGTGAGTAATTTTCATATAACTTAAGCAAAGCATTTGATACTTAATAACATACACACATATTCCATCAATAAAGTATGAACAATCACAAGTTAAATCAAGTACTACAATCACAAACGGATGCAAGTGATGCATGATGCACATTAAAATCAATGAATTCTTGCATATGTTGCATGCACCTCTCACGTAATATCCAATCATTGGATCCCAGGTTCTTTGAATCCTCTTTTAGGATTCCGTTCCTTTTCTCATTTCTCATTTTCTTGGATTTTCGTATTCATATGATCCAATAATTAGATTTGTCATTCCATTCATTTTCCCAATCCAGTTCTCATTTCCTTTTCTCATTTCTTTTCTCATTCCATTCCTCACGTCGCCCTCCTCTCCTGGGAAAAGACTAGCCGAGAGTAAGTGTATCGCAACCAATGCTTGCACGATACTTCACCCCTTGGGTCCTCCGTACAACTTGGGTTGCTTCCCCAAGTTGGCTCTAGCCGAGACCACCCTCAACCGACCCTAATGTGGCTAAGTGACTGATGAATTTGTCATGGTTACTGCAGGATCGATCCTTGACACGGGTAGCTAATCCGGCCCTCTTGGCGGATGAAGGTCATACTCATATACAATTCTCGCAGTTGTTTCAATGGCACAACCTAGTCACTATAACACTCTCGTTCTTCGGTTCAAAGAACCTTCACATCAGTCAATTCCTATACCCTAACGTCCAACCTTATTTCACCATGTATGATGCATGTTTCCTATTGCCCCTCAATTGAATTTGAACCACCCATGCTATCTAAATTATTTATCATTTCCATCAATTCATTTTCGGAAAACATAATCTCTTGTGTTCAAATTCATTTGAGAGGGTCAATCTCGATAACCACTTGCCTTAACACCAAAGTCACTAGAATGGAATTAGTTTATAAAGTTCCTTTTCATTCATATTCATTAACCAACCACTCTTGATTACCCATTTCAATGCCATCTTAACTGGTTATTAAAATGGTTTAACCGGTTAAGTCAAAACTCAAGTGGTATTTTGGGTTGGATACAATTTCCATTACTAATTTTGTTCTAATGAATTTGGTGTAAATGATCATAACTATCCCTTAATGTGCTTCTACATGGTATACTTTCATCATCATTATCAAATCAACATCATATTCCAAGATTGGACAATAATATCACACTATGTCCACAAATATTCCACATATGTTATCGATCACATTCACCATATCATTCACTTATGGTTTTAGCATCAATCAATATCGAATTACATTTCCAAATCCATATTTATACAACTGAAACGTTCAATCGTTATTTCTATCATAAACCACATTTTATTGACAATCTCAACTCAATATCAATTCATGTATTCTTGAATCCTTCGGTACCTTAATAATTCCAATCTAGTTTCAAACATCAACCCATTTATCATGCTTTAATTTCATGTTATTAACTCATTTATTTCATCATTATAACAATACCCATTCAGGCATTCACCACTGTCCAACATCCTCTCGATGTAATCTTTTCTGCTCCATCAGAAGTCTTAGTGGTATCTACTACTGAACCATCTTCTTAACATATATACATAGAAAATGGTTTAGTTGGTCCCCAAAGATACATCTGGCATCAGTTTAGTCTCCAAAAGATTTTGGGAATCAATTTTGTCCCTAAAGATCAGAATGACATCCCGTTAGTCCCACCGTTCTTAAATCCATTAGTCAACCTTTTTAGTGCCACGTGTCACATTCTCATTGGTTTTTCCGATGAACATATTTAGACACGAACCACATGATTATTCCTTCGTAAAATCTCAACCGATGCTTATATCTGACGGTCAAAATTTAAAAATGAAAAATAAAATAATAAAATAATATTTAATATTATTAAAAAATATTAAAAATTCGGAAAAATATTAAAAAGTTCAGAAAATTTTCATAAAAATCTGCAAAATATTTTTTAAAAAATACTTAATTTTTTTTTATATTTTAAAAATTAATAAAAAATTCAGAAAATTTTTAAAAAATCTGTAAAATATTTTAAAAATTATGAAAAAGTGTCTTTCTTTTTTTTTAAATATTTTAAAATAATAAAAAATTATGAAAATAAAAAATTCATAAAAAATTAAAAAACATGCAAATATAATTTTAAAAAATTAATCATAAATATATTTTAACAAAGTCTGTAAAATATTTTATAAAAAAATCTGAACATTTTATTTTTGATTTTTTAATAATTTTATAAAATAAATCTGTCTTTAAAAATTTTAAAATAGTTAAATGGTTTTAAAAAAAATTCTTATTTTTTAAATTATTTTCTGATTTTTTATAATATTTTACAGAATTTTTAATAATTTTTAGAAATTTTTATTATTTTTATGAATTTTGTATTACTTTTTAGGTTATAAAAAACGAAAAAATAAAATTTTCAAATTTTTTAAAAAATATTTACCTATTTTTAAAAATATATTTATGTATTTTTTTTATTTTCAGAAATTTTTAAAACTATATGTGCATGTTTTTTAAAATTTTTCTGACTTTTTTATTTTCATTATTTTTTAATTATTTTATAAATATATAAAAAAGGAAAGACACTTTTTTCATAATTTTTTAAAATATTTTACAGATTTTTTAAAAATCTTCTGAATTTTTTATTATTTTCTGAATTTTTTATTAATTTTTAAAATATAAAAAATTTCATTATTTATTTAAAAAATATTTTGCAGATTTTTATGAAAATTTTCTGAATTTTTTAGTATTTTTCCGAATTGTAATATTTTTTAATAATATTAAATATAATTTTATTATTTTATTTTTCAATTTTAAATTTGGACCGTCAGATATAAGCAACGGTTGAGATTTTACGAGGGAATAATCCTGTGGTTCGTGTCTAAATATGTTCATCGGAAATAACCAATGAGAATGTGACACGTGACACTAAAAAGGTTGATTAACGGATTTATGGACGGTGGAACTAACGGGATGTCATTCTGATCTTTGGGGCACTAAATTGATTCCCAAAATCTTTTGGGGACTAAACTGATCCCAGATGTATCTTTGGGGTACCAAATAGACCATTTTTTTTTCTCTCTCTCTCTCTATATATATATATATATATATATATATATATATATGACTTGTTAATTGCTAGTTTGTTTTAATGTTAATTTCTAGTTAAGTTTTAAAAAAATAATTTTCATTGAGTAATTTTTTTTGTTCGTTATAATTGCTATGTGATTTTTACTATAGTAGTATATCATAAACACGTAATTTTTGCTCTTGATGAAATTTTTTTTAATTATACATCAAATACTATCTTTTGTTTGTTGTTGTGACACTACCAAGTAAGTATAAGATTATAGGTAGGTTGATGTAAACCAAAATTTTTCTTTTTCAAATCATTAATTGCAATTGATATTTTGATATTTTTTTATTATTATTATTATTATTATTATTATTATTATTTAAAAAAAAACATGTGGCAATGCTCTCCATCCACGAAATGGAGAGAGTGAATGAGAATTAAATTAAGTTACAAACTTTTTTTCTGGAAAAAGAAATAGCTAGAAAAATAAAGAGAAGAGGAAAAATGTTACAATTATTATATAATTTGATTGCTCACTATCTTACTAAATAGTTGGGTAATGCTTATGCATGTGATCTGATTTGATAATCCTGTGTTTTTTTTGTCTGCACACCAACCAGAACCTGGAATTGGTTTACTCAGAATCCGACTCATCCGTTTCGACCCAACTGAGCTCGCACTAAGCGGTATGAATCTCCCAGCGGGGATTGCTCCATACCCAAGGCTTGAACTCAAGACCAGTTAGTTAAAGGACCAAGTGAACTACCACTTGACTAACCCCACTTTTTATGTGGCTCTATATATTTATTCATATTAAAAAGTAAAAAAGCTTAATTTTTTGAATGCAAGTTGTAAGTTTTAAAAGTTCAAAAGTTTAAGCAAGTTGCAGAGGTAATCAGCAGCAGATTCTCAAAATCAGATTTTTAAGACTCTGACGTAATAATATTACATTATCATTATATAATAATGATTTAATATCATATTTTTTTTTTTATATTTCATTATATTAGTTAAGATTTATCATACTTATGTATCAACATTACATTATCATATATTTTTGAGACTCAATTTCACTTAAAAAATATCAATTATCTACTATTTAAGAAAACTATTAATTATTATTTATTAATTAAAAAAGAATATTATTTATTATTAATTATTTATTTATTTATTATTACTATAGGGTGACGCATAGTAACTAGAGAGAAAATACAAAAAATAGGTTCCCCATAATTTTAAATTGGGTATTTAAAATAAAAAATCAAACTTGAAATTCTTTACCAAACTTTGAAACATAGTAACATAGTCTTATAGCAGTGTAGATTAGCACAAATAGTAAGGGATCTGTTGCTACTTAGGCAAAGTGGTTGGAGGTTCGATTCCCGAATTTTGCGAATGTAAAAAGTCTTACTGGGAGACTACCCCCGAAAGACTAACCTAACAATATCGAAAAGATTAGTCACTCAGTTACGCTGGTGGATATCTTGAAAACCAAAAAAAAGTAACGTAGTCTTATAAAATATTTGATATTAAAATTATGTAGAGAACCTTAGTTCAAAATCGCATCCAAATGAGAATCACCCTTCATACTTAAAAGGGTAAAGCCACACTTTTGTTATCTTAAAAAACTTAGCAACTGGCAACAATATTTAAGCAAAATTACATTTTGCACGCACCAAAAAGGCATCTCATTATTTTGAGAATCAAAAAAAAAAAAATATCAACGTGGGTTGATCAAGTAGTGGTTCATTTGATCCCTTAATTAATTGATCTTAAGTTTGAGCTTTGGTCTCAAGTTCGAACCTTGAATATGAAGTAATCCCGCTGGAAAATCCTTATCGCTTAATGCAAACTCAGTTGAGTCAAACCGAATGAATCATTTTCTGGATAAAGCAGATTCGGGTTCCGATCGGTGTCAAAAGCACAAAATGAGTGAGAGATAGAGGCTGAGACTTATGTGTGCATGGTCCCTCCAAAAACCCACAATAAATAATTTCAGAAAAGCAATTATACTATATCTCTCACACCACTAAAATCATGACACGTGTAGATCCAAAGTCACTCATTTTCTCTATATATAGTACCTCCAATTACGTGGAACATCACAGAACAACACTCACCATACACTTTCTTGCTTCTCCTCTTTGTTCTTGTGTTTCAGCTTCCATTTGTTTGTTGGGGGAAACATGTTCATCGAGAACTTTAAGGTCGAGAGTCCTAATGTTAAGTACACTGAGTCTGAGATTCAGTCCGTGTACAATTATGAAACAACTGAACTTGTTCACAACAACAATGAGTGGATTGTGAAACCCAAAACCGTGAAATATGAATTTAAAACCAACACCCAAGTTCCTAAATTGGGGTTTGTTCAAAATCTTTCCTTTTCCCTTTAATTTCAATAAAGTTTTACTTTTTAATTTTTTATTTTTGATTTTTTTTTGGTGTGCTTTCTTTTTTCTTGGATCAGGGTAATGCTTGTGGGGTGGGGTGGAAACAATGGCTCAACCCTCACTGGTGGTGTTATTGCTAACAGAGAGTTAGTTTTTCTACCTCCGTGCTATTTTTAATTTTTTGGGATATTTATCATTTGAAGATGAAAATGAGAATGAATATGAAAACTTAATGATGTTAACATTTATGGGTTAAGTTTTGTATTTGAGATTTATTATTATGATTGTTAGGGGTATTTCATGGGCAACAAAGGACAAGATTCAGCAAGCTAATTACTTTGGATCTCTGACTCAAGCCTCAGCTATTCGAGTGGGGTCTTTCCAAGGAGAGGAAATTTATAGCCCATTCAAGAGCCTGCTTCCAATGGTACTCTTTTTTTGTTAATTCAATTATTAATTTCATCATACTAATCTAAGTTGATTGATGAAGTGTGTGTGTGTATATACATGCCAATTTCATGTGCTGAAGTATATCATAAAATTGATTGAAGTTTTTATATACCCTTTGATTTTGATCCATTAATTAATATATATCATCAGAATAATCTAAATTGCCTAAAGTTTTGAGGTGTCAAACTGTCAATTATTTATTACTTATTTATTTTATGGTATAGTGCAAGATGTGTTGAACTATGTAATCAAATTGACCATTTAGTCTTAAAATCTAAGGCCTTGATTCCAATGGCAGTATATGTCTCTCTATTTGAATTAATTAATAATTTCATCAGTCTATTCTAAATTGATTTGTTTATCAATTTATGTTATAGTCCTTGATACGTTGAACTATACTTTAAAAGTGGACCTTTAGTCTTAAAATCTATAAAAAAAAATGGTGCAGGTCAACCCTGATGACATAGTGTTTGGGGGATGGGACATCAGTAACATGAACCTGGCTGATGCCATGGCCAGGGCCAAGGTGTTTGATATTGAATTGCAGAAGCAATTGAGGCCTTACATGGAATCCATGGTTCCACTCCCTGGAATCTATGACCCTGATTTCATTGCTGCTAATCAAGGAGAACGTGCCAACAATGTTATCAAGGGCACTAAGAAAGAGCAAATTCAACATATCATCAAAGACATTAAGTAAGACCAGCTTCAATAGTAATAGTATCTTAAATAGTTATTTCTATAGAGTACTTTATTAAGCTTCAAATTTACTGAATCTGTTTCTATGTTGACATGAATTCAGGGAGTTTAAGGAAGCTAACAAAGTTGACAGGGTTGTTGTTCTCTGGACTGCTAACACTGAGAGGTATAGCAATGTAGTTGTTGGACTAAATGATACCATGGAAAACCTCTTGGCTGCTGTGGACAGAGATGAGGCTGAGATTTCTCCCTCAACCTTGTATGCTTTGGCCTGTGTTTTGGAAAATATTCCTTTCATCAATGGAAGCCCTCAGAACACTTTTGTCCCTGGTTTGTTGCTTTGCTTGCCACTATTCTCTTTTCCCCTTAATTATTTATTCAAATCCATAGTTGTTAAATTTTTGCTTGTGTTGCCATCAGGGCTGATTGATCTTGCCATCAAGAAGAACAGTTTGATTGGTGGAGATGACTTCAAGAGTGGTCAGACCAAAATGAAATCCGTTTTGGTTGATTTTCTTGTTGGTGCTGGTATCAAGGTATATTGCATAGTGTTTTTTATTTTATGCTAATGTCCTATAGGCTATATAACAAGTGTTACTTTTACCTTTATTTGTTGGTATGTTAAATGTATGCATTATTCTCATTTTATTTGGTCAATGACATCACAGCCAACATCAATTGTGAGTTATAACCATCTTGGAAACAATGATGGTATGAATCTCTCAGCACCCCAAACCTTCCGCTCCAAGGAAATCTCCAAGAGCAACGTTGTTGACGACATGGTCAACAGCAATGGCATCCTATATGAGCCTGGTGAACATCCAGACCATGTGGTTGTTATTAAGGTAATTTTCATTTGACACCTTCATTTCTATGTTTTTTTCTCCTGTATGCATTTGTCTGGTCTCTTAATTTCTCTGCTTTGTTATGTTTGCAGTATGTGCCTTATGTGGCAGACAGCAAGAGAGCCATGGATGAGTACACTTCAGAGATATTCATGGGTGGAAGGAACACAATTGTGTTGCACAACACATGCGAGGATTCGCTCTTAGCTGCTCCTATTATCTTGGACTTAGTCCTTCTTGCTGAGCTCAGCACTAGAATCCAGTTCAAAAGTGAAGCTGAGGTCTGTGTTTATTTGCTTAACCATTTCGTAGCTTCATTATATGTGCTAGTCAGTATTATTTTTACCATCTGAGTTAACACTATGTTGTTGTTTCTTGCAGGGTAAGTTTCACTCGTTCCACCCTGTTGCTACTATCCTCAGCTACCTTACCAAGGCTCCTCTGGTGAGTCCAATATATCTGAGACTTGATTCAATGTTTACTTACATGTATCATTCTCATTTTTCATACAGAAATTATGCTTTTGTTTCATGCATAAATCATTATGGTTCAATGAATTTGTCTATCTATGACTAATGGAGACAATGTTTGACAGGTTCCACCTGGTACACCAGTGGTGAATGCTTTGTCAAAGCAGAGAGCTATGCTGGAGAACATTCTGAGAGCTTGTGTTGGATTAGCTCCTGAGAATAACATGATTCTTGAGTACAAGTGAAGAAGCAGGGTAATTTGGAAATAGTAATTAATAATAGTTGTGATGGTCAAGCTGAATGTTCAAGAAACTTTCGCTTTTTCTTCCTTTCTTTTTCCCTGTCAAGAATGTGTTTGCTGATATTTTTCGGTAGTGTTGGTAATTTTGGCTGTCTTTGCTCCTGCATGGTTATTATTTCAAGAGCAGGACATGTTTTGTTTTAGTACATGAATTTATGAATTTGTGTACTTTTATCAGTCAAAAAATTATGTAAAAATATATATGTAGTGACTATTTTGTACTTTGTGCCCAATTGGTGTTTATTGCCCATCCCTTCGTCGTGCTTGTTACACTTATTTCATGCCACCAAAGGCAATGGTAAAATTTTTCCATTGTAATATCCCATTATAGCCATCAGACATACTAGAGCTGAATTATTGAGAGAAGCCGCGTGGCACCAACACAAGGGTGTGTTTGGTGAGGAGGTCCCAAAATCAGTTTGTGCCGAAGTTACAACCAGTGATGGGCACATGCATGAGGAAAACAAACACATGCTAATTATATTTTCAACAATATTCTCTGCATGACTATATCGTAAATAATGGAGTGCGCACTCAACTTCCTCTTAAGGCAAATTATGGTGTGCCCACAATTTCGTGTGCACAAGGGTATGTCAGAAGGTGATGGCTAAGGTCCTCTTCAGGGTTGATTTTAGTTTTATGTTTTGAAATACTTAAAATCCATATCAAGTTTCAAGTGTATGTTTAGTTTTGCGGTGAATTACCTAAAATCAATTGTGGAATGCTAAGGCTACTAATTGTTTCTTTTGCTCCAACGTGATTTTTTGACTATTTCCCAAACATGCTACTACCTCCGTCCCTAATTATAAAGCTCTCTTGACACTTTTATTTTGTTCCTGTTTATAAAGTTTTTTACCAATTTTCAATGAGCATTAATTACTTTTTTTCACAAACACCCTTATTTATTTAACACTTTTTAGATTCCCAATAATATTAATAGGGGTAATTTTGAAAATACATATCAAAAGTTCACATTTCCAATACAATTAACTAAATTATTCAACTTTCTTAATGGACGTGAAATCTCCCAAAAGGGCTTTATAATTAGGGACGGAGGGAGTATAAGTTTATAGTTTCAAATTGTTTTGTATCTAATTTATAACTTCATCATTGCTATAAGGCACATTCCTCACTTATATGAAAGATTACACTGTCATATAACACCCCCACCACTACTGTTATCGAAACTCTCCGTTACCATTGTTACCATTTCAGATGCCCTCCATCGATATCATCCATAAATACCTTTTACCCTTGTTATCACAATCTAATGTCCTCCATCTCCACTACCAACCTTCATCGATGGCATCACACAACACCTTTCACTACTACCCAAAACCAAAACAACAACAAAAACAACAATAATAATAAGAATTCAATAATGATTGATTGAGGTGCTATTTGGGTGGGTGGAGTCTAATTGGTGGGATGGTTTGCAAGATGGTTGGGTGCTTGAGTTTGATTTATGGATTTTGGCACAGATGTAGACGCAATGTTTGGCAAATATGGTTGTACAGTAGCTTTCAGGTCTAGATTGTAGGGGTTTTCGAAGGGAACCAGATCCTCTGTTCCAAACCATGTTTCCAACTCCATCCCCAATCAATCATACCTCATTATGAAAAATAACTTGCATTTTTGTAATATGTAATGAAATGTGATTGACTGTGGACAGGGCTTGGAACATGGTTTGTAACAAAAGATCCTGGTCCTGAGCGGAGATGCAGGTAGCAGTGGAGGGATTTAGCATAGTCGAATTTCCAATGAGTTTGAGAATGATGTTTGTTGGGGGTTTGCCATAGTCAGGCCCGGCCTTGAGGGCGACCGTTCAAGGCCCACAAATTTCGGGGGCCCGTAATTTTTTGAGTAGTACTTGTACTTTTTAAAACATAATATTTTAATTTATTTTTTCCATTTGCTCACTTGTCTTATAATAAATAGGTGAATTTATAACTTTATTTTTATAACCTATTGGAAACCAACAATCGGCCTAACAATCTACTAGAGGGGGGGGGGGGGGGTGAATAGTAGTTGGAAGCGGTAGTACCAATTTTTCGGATAAAACTGAAATCGGTCGGATAATGTTTGCTATTAAAATAAAAATGCTGACTTTGGGGCGAGTAGATTCTGATAATCAGTTATCTATGCCGACTACCGATTATCCGAGCTGCGCCACACAAAGATCAGATTTGAAGCAGAAAAGAGCTAGCACTATCTGAGCAAAGCCGATTAAATGCTCGGAATAAAAACTTAAAGCAGTAAAAAAGAGAGATATAGCCGATTTTATACTGGTTCACTCACAACCATGGTGAGCTACGTCTAGTCCCCCCTAAAACCTTTAGGGAGCCTTTAATAAAAATCAATTTAATCGGTTACAAACGGATTTACAAGAGAACCTCTCTAAACCTAACCCAGACTTGAACTAATGCCGAAGAACCTCTTCGGACTTCACAGATCTTGAAACCTTCAAGATGCCTTGAAACCTTCAAGGACTTTCACCAAAGAACCTCTTTGGATTTCTGCTCAGGAACCTCCTAAGACTTCACTTCACCTAAGAACCTCTTAGGCGAGCTCGGAAACCTTCCAAGACTTTCACTGGTTTGAGAGCCTCTCAAGACTTGAAAACAGATTGAATGATAAGATATGGCTCCAACCCGAAACTCAAATGTGTATGAATCTTAAAGTTTGATAAACAGATGAGTGTACGATTGTATGTTTGAGAAAGGATTTTGCAAAGAAGGATTTGAAGCTTAGATTTCAAATATAACAATTTCTCTCTCTAGCTTTATCGTTCACTGTTCTGCGTTTTCTTCTTTTCTTTCTTGTGCTTCACTGTGTATTGCTCTTCTATGTTCTTGTGTATGATGGAGAAGAAAAACCAGTCCTTTTATATTGATTCCAGCACACGATAGAGAGGAAAAATATCTTGTGACACGCCTTGTCCTTTCCAACGGATATATCAGAAAATTCCAAAACACTGCAACGTTCAGAGACCTTTTTCAGAGAATAGTACCAGCCGCTTCAACTTCTCAGCAACGTTCCAAATTTGTCCCTTTCTACTGATTTCAAAATTCCATTTTGAAATTTAACCTTGGTGACAGATAGGCGCATTGAGATAACAACAAAATTGCCAGCCACACTCAGTACGATAAAACCAGTACAGATATGAAGAGGTGCTAGCGGTGCCGCACTGCTAATTGTTGAAGAAGATGAACAGTGTTGCCGAGCTTACAAACTATTCGAGCTTGGCGACTGTTCGAGCTTGGGGACTTGAGTGGCGGATCTGAGCTGAGCTGGTCGAGCTGATCTTTTGGCCGACTGATTTGCTCTGAGCGATAGCTCGGATTGATCACTTTAGCGATAGCTCGGATTCCTTTGTCTCTGTCGATGGCCGAGATCCACGATCAATGCTCTAATGATGACCGATATCCGAGATCACATGCCAAGCTGATTTGATTGACTTGGCCGAGATCCAAGATACTTCACTTGTCTCCATCGATGGCCGAGATCAGAGATCAACACACTGAGCTGATTTGATTGAGTTGTCCGTGATCCGAGATACTTCATAGCATACAGAGCTGATTTGTCAATAGCCCTGACCGAGAACCGAGCTCATCAAAGTAATTGACGGACCAAGCATATTGAGCTGATTCATTCGGCTTCATCAACGTCCGAGAACGGAGCATCATCAGACCAACGAGCTTATTCATTTGTCTTCATCAAAACCTTGGTCGAGAACCGATCACATGATATATTTGTCTTCATCAAAACCTCTTTGATTCAACAATCTCCCCATATTTTATGATGACAAATGCTTGTTGATTTTGTGCGGTTCTCCTGAATGTATGCTCGAAGATCACCCCCCCTGAATAACAACTTTCTCCATTCTCCCCCTGTAGCGCTGAGACAACAAAAACAAAAACAACACCTTTCTCCCCCTTTTGGCATGATAAAAAAGGAGCCGAAGAATTAAGCACATTGCCAAAAGAGTGGTAGGAAGTATAATCCGAGAATAAAGCAGAGAGCAAGCATGACAGATACAAATATTTTTGAAAACATGAGTATACCAATTGTTGGAAAAAAATGCATACCAATTGTTGAAAACATAGGTTGGAAACAAATATTTTTGCCTTACTCCCCCTAACGATAATATGCTCGGAAAATACAACCTTTCTCCCCCAGAATAGATATATTTTTGAAGAGGCAATTATAAATAAAAAATTTTTAGCACAATGCCCTTCAAAAATATGCTCGGAATTAAGTTTTGCTCAGGGGTTCGAGGAGCTGAAAATTGATGCTCAATGTCGAACTTAGAAAAAAACTTATCGAATTTGTGATACTCGAACTCGCCGCCATGGTCTGTTCGGATAACAATTACTTTTTGGTTTACTTGGTTTTTGATTCGTTTGACCAGCTCTTTAAAGCTTCTAAAAGTGACACTTTTTGTAGCTAAAAATAAAGTCCAAGTAAATCTAGAAAAGTCATCAACAATCACTAAGGCATAGTGGTTACCTCCAAAGCTTTTCACTTTCGATGGTCCGAACAAGTCCATATGAAGCATTTCTAATGGCCGAGTTGTTGAAACCATCGTTTTAGATGAAAATTTATTTTTGGTTTGTTTACACTTTTTACAGGAAGTGCAAACACCTTCTATATCAAATTTCAGCTTTGGTAGGCTGACCACTAAGTCTTTGGATTGAAGTTTCTTTAACTGACTTACGTTTATGTGAGCAGTCCGACGATGCCATAACCAAGTATCATTTTCTCGGCAGGTAGAAACCAGAGAAGAAATTTCATTTAAATCTACCAAATAAGTATTGTTTGATCTTTTTCCCACAAATTTGATCGAATTGTCTTTGTCACTTTTAATAAAGCTTCTAAAAGTGTCACTTTTTGTAGCTAAAAATAAAGTCCAAGTAAATCTAGAAAAGTCATCAACAATCACTAAGGCATAGTGGTTACCTCCAAAGCTTTTCACTTTCGATGGTCCGAACAAGTCCATATGAAGCATTTCTAATGGCCGAGTTGTTGAAACCATCGTTTTAGATGAAAATTTATTTTTGGTTTGTTTACACTTTTTACAGGAAGTGCAAACACCTTCTATATCAAATTTCAGCTTTGGTAGACTGACCACTAAGTCTTTGGATTGAAGTTTCTTTAACTGATTTACGTTTATGTGAGCAGTCCGACGATGCCATAACCAAGTATCATTTTCTCGGCAGGTAGAAACGAGAGAAGAAATTTCATTTAAATCTACCAAATAAGTATTGTTTGATCTTTTTCCCACAAATTTGATCGAATTGTCTTTGTCACTTTTAATAAAGCAATGAGTGGAGGTAAAAACAACATGATTACCGATATCACAAAGTTGGCTAATGCTCAAGAGATTGTGTTCCAATCCTTGAACGTATAAAACATTTTCGATAATCAGGTTGGAAGAATTTCAGATTTTACCTTCACCCAAGATTTTACCTTGATTGTTCTGTCCGTAAGTGACATAACCTTTTTCTTTTGGAGTAAGCTCGGTAAAGTGCTGCTTATCTCCAGTCATGTGCTTCGAGCAACCGCTGTCCAGATACCACCGATTTTCCCTTGCTCGGAAGCACACCTACAAAACAAATATTACATGTTAATTTTGGGTACCGAAACAGTTTTGGGTCCCTGTCGGTTAGTGTAGGGATCTTCTCCATTGACAATCCAAACATATGAGCCGTCGGCCACACCATATCGCCTGATTTTACATTCATTCGGCGTATGTCCGAGCATGCCACAGTAAGAACATGTCGGACTTTTAGAATGATTTTTATTTGAAAATGAGCCGACTTTTTGAAATGTTTTCTTTTTGGCATGTGTGTAGCTGAGGCCTGTTTTGTTCGAATTGCTTCTCTGTTCAACAAGTAATCGGTTTAGAATTTTATCACTTTTTGAAAATGTTGCATTAGTGGTTTTCAAATTTCGAATTTCTTTTTCATATTTAATGCAACTTTCACACTTTTGATTTTTCAGACAAGTGATAGTATGTTCTAAAGAATCATTGTTGTTTTTTAAATTTTCAATGCATTTTTCCAATTCGAGAACTTGCTCTTTATGATTTAAAATATTTCTTTTTAACTTAGCATAGCTCTTAGCAAGTTTCTCGAACTTGGATTACATTTCAGTGTAAGCAGTATATAATTCCTCATAATCATCAAGGTCGGACTTAGTATCAGATTCAGTATCCGAGTATACCTCATTTTCATGTACAATTGAGCCTAACACCGAGATTGAAGAGCCATGATGTCTTCCCATTAAGCACAAATTTTCAATTCCTTTCTCATTGGAGCCGAGGTCCGAGCATGATGAGGCTTCATCGACATATTTACCCATTAAGCACAGGTTCGCCTTTTCTTCATCGTCGGACGAACTAGATTCTGAGTTGTCACTCGCTTCGGGTGCATCCCAGACGATGTAAGATCTCTTCGGTTTAGGGTCCTTGCCTTTCTTCTTCTCAGCACTGCTTCTCTTCTGCAACTTGGGACAGTACGGTTTGATATGCCCGGTTCACCGCATTCATGGCACCTGATTTTGTCTTTTGAGCTTGTGCCTTGGTTTTTAAAATTTCTTCTATTTTTGAAGAATTTTCCGAACTTTTTGACCACAAGACCGAGGGTTTCCTCGTCCATGTCTGAACTAGAGTCGCTGTCCGAGGAGACTTTGGTCGACTTAGTTGAGGCCTTGAGTGAGATCCCTTTCTTTTTCTTGTCAGATTCTTCATGCATGGTCAAGCGTCTGAGCTCCATATCATGCTCCTGGAGTTTGCCGAATAGTGTTGCAATGTCCATGGTGTCTAGATCTTTTGATTCCATAATGGCAGTGACCTTCGGCTGCCATTCCCTGCTAAGACATCTCAACACTTTGTTAATAACCTCGGCATTTTGAAAAGTTTTGCCGAGAGCAATAAGATGGTTTATGATATGGGTAAATCGTTTCTGCATGTCATTTGTAGATTCGCTCGGCAGCATACGAAATAACTCATATTCATGCATTAAAGTATTTAATCTTGCTCGTCTAACCTCACTGGTCCCTTCATGAGTAAGCTGTAGAATGTCCCACATTTGTTTAGCATTTTTACAATGTGAAACTCGGAAAAATTCATCATATGACAGGGCCGAGGTGATGATGTTTTTGGCTTTTAAATCATAAGACACTTTCTTTTTATCATCATCATCCCAGCTTGTCTTCGGGATTTCTACAACTTCCTCTCCGATTTTCCTTCTCGGAATAAAGGGTCATTTTCAATTGCATCTCAAACATCAATATCTATGGCTTAAATAAAAAAATTTCATCCGAGCTTTCCAATAAGCATATCCATCACCGTTAAACAGTGGTGAACGGTTTATTGAAGAGCCTTCACCTCTGAATGGATTGTTAGAGCCTATGGTTTCCTAGGATCTTTTCGAAAAAGCTTTTACGCTCGATCTTTCGACCGATCTCTGATATCAATTGTTATAAACCAACAATCGGCCTAACAATCTACTAGAGGGGGGGGGGGTGAATAGTAGTTGGAAGCGATAGTTCCAATTTTTCGGATGAAACTGAAATTGGTTGGATAATGCTTGCTGTTAAAATAAAAATGCTGACTTTGGGCCGAGCAGATTCTGATAATCGGTTATCTATGCCGACTACTGATTATCCGAGCTGCGCCACACAAAGATCAGATTTGCAGCGGAAAAGAGCTAGCACTATCCGAGCAAAATAAAGTTTAGCAAAGCCGATTAAATGCTCGGAATAAAAACTGAAAGCAGTAAAGAAGAGAGAGACAACCGATTTTATACTGGTTCACTCACAACCACGGTGAGCTACGTCCAGTCCCCCCTAAAACCTTTAGGGAGCCTTTAATAAAAATCAATTCAATCGGTTACAAACAGATTTAAAAGAGAATCTCTCTAAAGCTAACCCAGACTTGAACTGATGCCGAAGAACCTCTTCGGACTTCACATATCTTGAAACCTTCAAGATGCCTTGAAACCTTCAAGGACTTTCAACAAAGAACATCTTTGGATTTCTGCTCAGGAATCTCCTAAGACTTCACTTCACCTAAGATCCTCTTAGGCGAGCTTGGAAACCTTCCAAGACTTTCACTTGCTTGAGAACCTCTCAAGACTTGAAAACAGATTGAATGATAAGAGATGGCTCCAACCCGAAACTCAAATGTGATGAATCTTAAAGATTGATGAACAGATGAGTGTACGGTTGTATGTTTGAGAAAGGATTTTTCAGAGAACGATTTGAAGCTTAGATTTCAATTATAACAATTTCTCTCTCTAGCTCTATCGTTCACTGTTCTGCGTTTTTCTTCTTTTCTTTCTTGTGCTTCATTGTGTATTGCTCTTCTATGTTCTTGTGTATGATGGAGAAGAAAAACCGGTCCTTTTATATTGATTCCAGCACACGATAGAGAGGAAAAATATCTTGTGACACGCCTTGTCCTTTCCAACGGATATATCAGAAAATTCCAAAACACTGCAATGTTCAGAGACCTTTTTCAGAGAATAGTATCAACCACTTCAACTTCTCAGCAACGTTCCGAATCTGTCCCTTTCTGCTGATTTCAAAATTTCATTTTGAAATTTAACCTTGGTGACAGATAGGCGCATTGAGATAACAACAAAATTGCCAGCCACACTCAGTACGATAAAACCAGTACAGATATGAAGAGGTGCTAGCGGTGCCGTACTGCTGATTGTTGAAGAAGATGAACAGTGTTGCCGAGCTTACAGACTGTTCGAGCTTGGCGACTGTTCGAGCTTGGGGACTTGAGTGGCGGATCTGAGGTTAGCTGGTCGAGCTGATCTTTTGACCGACTGATTTGCTCTGAGCGATAGCTCGGATTGATCACTTCCGAGTACACCTGAGCTTAATCTAATTTACTTCGACTTCATCAACACAACAACCCGATCTTCAGCCTTCCGAGCCGAGTGCCGAGAGCACCGAGCTCACTTAGGAATTTTGATTCTTTTCATCCCGGTGACCGGATTCCTTTGTCTTTGTCGATGGCCGAGATCCACGATCAATGCTCCAATGAAGACCGATATCCGAGATCACACGCCAAGCTGATTTGATTGACTTGGCCGAGATCCAAGATACTTCACTTGTCTCCGTCGATGGCCGAGATCAGAGTTCAACACACTGAGCTGATTTGATTGAGTTGTCCGAGATCCGAGATACTTCATAGCTTACAGAGCTGATTTGTCAATAGCCCTGACCGAGAACCGTGCTCATCAAAGTAATTCACGGACCGAGCATATTGAGTTGATTCATTCGGCTTCATCAACGACAGAGAACGGAGCATCATCAGACCAACGAGCTTATTCATTTGTCTTCATCAAAACCTTGGTCGAGAACCGATCTCATGATATATTTGTCTTCATCAAAACTTCTTTGATTCAACATAACCTACTCCCCTGTCCCTAAATATAACATCATTTTGAGAATTTTATTTTTTCCTTATTTATAAGACCTTATACCAAATTTTCATGACAATTAAGTACTTTTTTCCACAAATACCCATATTTACTCAACAATATTTAGATTCTCAAAATACTTATAAAAGTAGTTTAAAAAAATAAATCAAAGGTTCACATTTCCAATACAATTAAATAAATTAACCAATTATAGTAATGAACGTGAATTCAACCAAAAGGGTCTTATATATAAAAATAGAATGAGTAACATGAAAAAGGGTTTTTATTATCTATATAATTAATAACATTTTTATTTTATTTCAACTCTATTTATATAATACTTATTTTAATTTTTGATTGTTATCATTGTTTTAATTGATTAAATATATAAATACTTCGTGTTTTCATTTGTTTATTTTTAATAAAATTTTTGTGAAGTATGACCCCAAAAATTTTTCCACCCTAGAGCCCAACCCACAACCATCTTAAACGGGGCCTTATGATAATCATTTTGAGTTAATGAGTTTTATATTTATGACTTCTAGAAAAAGAGTTATTGATTTATTATTAAAAACCCAATAGTAGAGATAAAATTTGTTGAATGAGGATTTTACCCTTTGTTTTTTATGTCTTATATTTGTTGCCACTCTACACCAACACCAACCTCAGCCTTGTAGCTCCACCAATTTTCTACCTTCACTTCTGTCAGTCTTAGTCCAATCGATATCTTTTCATCCTCATCATTTTAATGAAAAGCAAAATCACCAATACTATTATGACGACCTTCACGAAATTTAGTCAAGAATAGTGTTAACCATGGTTGGGATTCGATGCCAAATGGAGGGAGGAAGAACGTGATGGGGTGGAAATTAGGAGGGTGGTGGGTTAATGGGGGTGCCGAATTGAGGTTGGATGAAAGACTATGTGGTCGTTGTGATAATGCTTGACTTGAGGCAGGAGATCGGGTTGAAAGGGAATTTCAAAATTGGAATTAGATATATCATGAATGCCAAAAAAGTAAAACATAAAATGAGTATCAAATATTAACTCAAACTGAGTTTTTTCCTCCATAACTTTTAATTATCAACCAAAATTCATAATCTTGATATCATTAAGATCAGAATAAAAAGATCTACAAAACACAATCATCATTTTTTTTTAAAAAAATTTCCATGAGAAAATAGATTTTAGGACCCATTTGAAACAAAAAACAACTTTTAGGACAAAATGATTTTTTTTTTAAAAGTCGAAATTGAAAAACGAAAATAACTTAGATAACCAAAACATGGGTTATGCCTTTCATTTATTGATTTTAAAGACAATTAGAAAATAAAACTTCCTAAAGTCATATACTTCACTTTATCTATAAAAAAAATCTAGAAATAATAATAACAATAATTACGTATTTAATTATCTAAATTCTTATCTTATCCCTTCTTTCATAATGACTATTAATCTTCTTTAATTAAAATAGATCCAATATCTTATCAATGTATCTTTTGGTTGATAGTTGAAGACGTAAAGATAACTGAAGTAAGTTTTACATTTACCAATAAAGTCTTCTCCATACACTTGACAATGATCGAAACCAAAGAAGTTATATATATATATATATATATATATATATATATATATAATTGTAAACATATATGGATTTTGAATTTAATGATATTGACTATTTTAAAAAAGAATGAAATGAAAGGAACAGACTTAATGGAATCAGATCTGTTTTTTCTTGTTGACAAATGCTAATAAGTGTCCTTGTTAAAGATTTTAATGAAGTAAAATGTATTTTTTGTGATTTTCAAAAAAAAAATATGGACTTATAATTATTTTTTCACTATTAATAATATTAATAAATACCCTAAAAGTTTTGGTTAGCAATACCCTATGAAGCCCATATACTCCAAAAATGGAGAAGTATCCGTGTCGTACCCGTGTCCGATACCGATACGCGTATGATACTTCCCGATACGTGTTCCAAAAGTATCCAATTATTTTTTATTTAATTTTAATTATTTATTTAAAAAATATTTATAGGATACTTTTCGGCTACTTCCCGATACTCCCTGATACTTTTCCGATACTTCCCCGATACTTATTTAACTCTATTTAAATTTTTTAATAATTATTATTTATTGTAAAAGTAACTTTTTAATTACTTTTTTTAATAATATAAATAACTTTTATTTATGTCCTTTAAAAGCTTATCTTAATCCTAATCCCTATAAAAGTAGAACTAAGAACTACCATCAGATATAAGGGTTATAACTTATTACCCTTCTTAATTCTAATCTTCTCTCTGGAAAGTTCAAAGTAGAAACCCCTTTAGTCCTTTCTCTCTTCCGTTGAGACCCAGACCCCAACCATAACCAAACCCCAACCATAACCAGTGCTTAAGATTAAAGCGTGATAATGGCTATATGAGAAAATTTCAAGTTCTCTTCCTCTTGCTCATGGTGGTTATGGTGCTCCGTCTCACGCGTCTCTCATATGTGGCTCATGGTGGTTTTGCTGCTCTCCCTCTCTGTTCTCATATGTGGCTCATGATGATTTTTATTATATATATATATATATATATATATATATATATATAAATTTGTGTTAACGTATCCTATGCCGTGTCGTATCTAAAATTTTTAAAAATTCTCGTATCCTCGTATCCGTGTTGTATCGTATTCCTGTCGTATTATGTATTAGGGCTTCATAAACAATACCCTTCTTTAATTTGTTAAATACACCTAACAAAGACTAACTCAAGAGTCACCGGTCACTACCCAAAAGCCTAACAAAATGAGCTTGGGTGCTAAAATCCTAAACAAATGATCCAGAATGCATCGTGATCTGTGCCCTTTGCTGTAGCACTATAATTGGAAACTAGGTCCATTTATAAGCATTGCGTGGAGCCGGGGAGATGCTTCCAACTTTCAAGTTTCAATCACGTTTATGATGAATCACTTGTGGACAATTTTCATAGTTTGTTTTCAAGGGTAAATAAAGGATACCTGGCATTTCCATGGAACTTCAGATGTGATTAGATTAGTGCTTGTAGACCCTCAAACAAAAACGGATTTTGGAAAATTACAATAGGACCTATTACAGGTAAGGGTGTTCATAAACCGGTTTTTTTAAAAAACCGAACCAAATTGTGTAAACTGGTTCATAAACCAGTTCTATGAAATGGTTCTAATATTAAAATGGTTCATAACCGGTTCTGAACCAGTTATGAACCGGTTCTTTTGGTGCACCAGTTCTTGAACCGGTTTACCAAAAAAACCGGTTTTATTTTTTGAATCGGTTTTCGAACCGGTTTTTGAAATTTCTGCCCGAACCGGTTTTTGCAATTTCTGTCCGCACCGGTTTTGAAACCGGTTTTTTCTGGCTTATTTTTCGAACCGGTTTGGAAACCGGTTTTTCCTGGTTTATTTTTTGAACCTATTTTCAGAAATGCTATTTTGGGTAGTTATTTTGATTTTTGCAACTTAATTTCACTTCAAAATGCTAACATCAACACACATAACATCAAAAAATTAAGCACATAGTGGAAAAAAAAATTATACCAGTTTGGTCCCTCTGAAAGTTATAGGTTGTATGGTATCAGTCAATACAACAAAGAAATTATTTAACTATGTCAGAAGCTTTAAGAAATGTATCATCAGACTATCTATCTCATTCTAAATAGAGAGTAGCTGATGCTCTTTCTATATATATATATATATATATATATATATGAAAAAGAACCAGAACTATAAATGCACCAACACCTTTGCCAATCAAATTCCACCGTTTCAAGCCAAAAAATGACGTCTTCTTTGACAACTCCACATTCAAAGAACTTCCAGATGACATAATTGGTTGTTACAAAAAGTCAATAAATTTTGTCCCCCAAATTCTTCAGCTGGTAGAGTTAAGATATTCCCACCTGAACGCAAGAATCTAGTTAAATACTCCCTTTACACATGGCTTTAAAAAGACACATCTGAACACTAATTTGCAGCCAACATTTCAGTTCTTGCAACAATGTGATAAACAAAAACTAAAATCGCCTAGTCAACTTATCACCAGTTGCAGCTTCATCATGATCAAAGATAATTCCAAACTACAGAAAATTCAACAAGCTAAATTAAAAGATCTTTGGTTCTCAGGCTTAATTAGCATACAACAAAAACCATCCAATAATTAGATGGATAAGCTTATGGGAATTCATATGTTCTAAACCAAAAACAAATATTATACTTGAAAATAAAAAAGCCACAGTGAGTAAAACTCACAAGTTATTGGGAAAGTAAAAGGACCGGTTGATTATCTTGGTCAAATCTAGCAACGGAAGGAGAGGTCACATCCCCAAATGCAGCAGCGCTTAAGGTCGATCCTGACTTTTGCTTCTTCTTGTTTGCATTATCTGGGTTGTCTTTGCATCTTGCAATATGATTACGCATTGTAGTTGTTCCATTATTACCAATTAAGGTACCGCAATAGTTGCATTTTGCCTTTTTTTTATCACCAGGCTCTACAGTAAAATGATTCCAAACATTTGAGCGGTTTCTACGCCCATCAAGGCGAGGAGGTAGAACACTAGCAGAATGAGAGGTGGTTGGGGGAGTAGAAGCCGTATGCTCTCCTATGTCTGGAATTGGGAAATTATCAGGATCACCCATCTGAAATACCAAAACAATAAGGCAAATTATTCCTCAAACTAAAATAGACACACGATACAAAGACAAAACACTCCATAAAACTGAAATATTATTCTATTTACAGGACCATATATAGTTGAAAGGTGAGTGATCAATTGCTTTAACCATAATGTTATAACTATTTTTATGCAGAGTTGAACAATGATTTATTGTGAATAAGAAATGCACACATTAGATATAGCCACTAGTTAACATAGAAAAGCTTTCCAATTAAAAAAAGTACAAAAATAAACGCAAATCACTCTATCAAAAATACTAAGACCTCCGAAAAAATTCTCAAGACTTCAAATTTCTTTCTAGAACATGGTTTATCTCCCTCTCCCACAAGATGCTCACTACCATATTAGAATGAAGAGGACTGGTTCAGCAGATAAGAGTGGCAGCAAGACTGAAGCCAAAAACAGAACCAGGAGAACATGGGAATGCAAAACATGTAGCAGCTCCTAGCCTCAACTAGCATTTAAAAACCAGATCCATTCCAAACAAGTCAAAGAACAAAATGGTTTATGGCATCTCAGGCAGTTCAAGTGTTCAACAGCGATCTGATAGCTTGGCCAGTTTTGAAGGCCTAACCAAGATACAGACACAGCCAATTCACGATTCAACCAGTTAAACCATCCAGTCCAGTTCAGTATTAAAACATTGATATCAAATATTATGAGACTTACAAAACCATCTCTCACTTGGTCCACCTCAAAATTGTCCTAAACCCTTTTTCTTATTCTCAATAATATAGGCAAACTATTTTTTTATATTAGTATTATTCTAGGTTCTAACAAAAAATAGGCAGAAGACAAAAATGACAGCCAATGATAGAGTTTAACTTCAATACATATTATGATGTCCAGCATTTTAAAGTTTAATGCAGAGGGGTAGGCCTCGGGCAGAAATCAAATAACTCCACAAGTTCAGCTCTGAAAATGCAACTTGCTTAAGTCCCCCAACCAGAAATCAGATTATCAGAAAGTTGCTATAAAGAATACCCTGCCCAAAAATGAAACTTTTTTTTTCACAATTTGTACCATAATTTCTAGCAGTTCAAAAATCAAAGTAATTGAGCACCACCAGCTCCATAAAACAAAGATACCCAAACTTGAAAAGAAGACAGGGATCTCAAAAAAGTCGCTTGAAAACAGCGCAACACTACGTGAAGATTTGAGAGAGGACAGGTAATGGAGTCTTTTCAAAGTATGCCATCAAAGAAGATACAGTATGTAACAGAATCATAATGGAGTCTTCTCAAAGTCTATTAATGAGTTAGATCCAATATGTTCATTTTTGCACGGCTATGAATTTCCAAATCTCTATTAGGTTCATTTTGTAAGATGCTAATTCCCTCTGCTCTGCAAAGTAGAGATACTCTGCTCAAATTTGTTCTTACATTATTCATTAACCACCACACACTTCAACAGATGAATGATACTTGCATCCAATTTGTATTAGTACCAAATGCCCTCTGATTCTATAAGTTGCAAAACAGCATCATGTCGTTTTGCGTGCTAAAGATTAATGTCGTTTTACCATGGAATTTAGATGTTAACATAAGCATACAAAGGTGATAATAAGCTAGTCCCCAAATAAGTTCACAAATACACGATTTTGCTAGAATTGTCCACAATTGTTCACAAAACCACTTGAATTCAAGTGTCCACAATTGTTCCCAAATAACTAAAGATACCCACTTGAATTCAAGCCACAAACAAAGCCACACAACAATAAAGTAACACACTTTGTTACAAATCAAAGACAAAATGAGTAAAACCCAGAAAAGGGTATGAGCAAATACTAAGAAACAAGGAGGAGGACTTACAGAAAGAGAAGAAGTAAAAGAGAGAAAGAAGAACTCAGATTTCTAGTTTACACAATTTTATCAAACACATGGTGTACAACTAAAATCAAAACACGATATCAATTGCTTTACCAATTTCATTGCCTAAATCAACACTTAGATAGTACTCGATCACAAGAATAGAGGGAAATGAGTATGGGTTACTCAGTTGTGGTCAAATGAACAAGGTTGAAGAACCAAAAGAAGAAAAATACCTTGAACTGAGCTCAGATGAACCCGCGAATGGTGAGGCAGGGAGACGCAGGGTGATGTGGCGGTGAGGTAGGGAGGTGGCGGTGGTGAGGGAGAATCGCTGAGAGGCGGCGGTGAGGGAGAATCGCGGCGACGAGGGAGGATTGCGGTGGTGAGGGAGAATCGGCGGCGGCGATTTGAGAGATTTGGGATTTAGGGTTCATAGCATTTTGGGATGAGGGAGAATCGATTTGCTTTCTGAATTTAGGGATTGGAATTGATTTCAACCATGTTTTGTAAATGTGGTTTTTAATTTTTGGTTTGGTTTATATTAATTTGGTTTGGTTTAAAAAACCGAACCATTTCTTATAAAAATTTGGTTTGGTTTAAAAAACCAGTTTTAAAAATGTGGTTTATATGGTTATGGTTTGGTTCGGTTTGTAAACTGGTTCGGTTCATTTGGTTATTTTGAACACCCTTAATTACAGGTCCAAAATTTAGCTGGGTCCATTAGGACTTCACTGTCAAGCATTATTAAGAGTCCAAGTCCTCAAACCTCAAATATTAACCTCAGCTCCCAACTTAATTGTGGAATGATTAAATTACCCTTTTTTTATTTTTTCCTCCAAACATATTAGTGATCCTTTCACTGTTCATCATCTTCCATTCTTCACCTTCTCATCTTCTATTTATGTTTTGTTTTTTGTTTTTGCAACTGAAGATACTCTGACAAGGTAGGGTCGGAATTATATTATTATTCCAACACGGGTATATCGAAATTTTCACAAGTTTTTCTCTAATAAGTGTTTTTCAAGATACTCTTATCAGAATAATTTATTTTTATACATATCTTTTTATGCCAAAACAACTTTTTCACACAAATATGTATTAATAAATGTTGATAAATTTGTTTGTAAGTATTAATTCAATGTTAATTACGGTCTCTGAAATTTGTTTTAAAAATTTTGTTACAGTAAATTTCGATACGGGTTCGTCGTAATTTACTGAAATAGAGAAATGGGGTGGCGGTGAGAGACGGGGGACGACGACGTCTGTGAAAGCAGTGAATGTGAGTGAATGAAGGGGAGGAAAGAGAAATGGGGTTTGTAGAATTTCGAATGAATGAAAGAAAGAAAATGGAGGGAATATGTATAAGAGTATAATTCGGAATAAAAAAATTGGGGGCTAGAAGCTAATAGTTGGGGTTTAAGGAATAAAACTCTTATTAAAACCAATTTTGTCCAACACTATGCCCAAGTCCTACCCTTAAGAGGTTACCTTTTGCATAATTTCTATTACAATAAGGGTAGGTTACAAGTTCCCTTAAAAATAAAAAAACATCAGTGAGTTGAGTTAGACTCAAGTCACATGATATATGTTTATAGAAAATCAACCACTCTTTCAAATATTTATATTTTTATATTTTATAAAAATTGGGGATGTTACATTCTCTCCCATTCGTAGGAATTTCGTCCCTGAAATTCGTTTTCTGGTTAAATTGATTTTCTAAAGTGTCGTGTCTATGACACGGTGTTTCAGATGCACCCCTAGCTCGAAGGTATAGAGAGACCCAAGAACTAGTGGATGGACTGAGGTTAGTGTATGATTGTTTAGGTGTGCTAGAGGTCCAGTTGGGACAACTAGGGTTTCCCTAATCACAGTGTGTGCGGATGTGCAATTAGGGAGAGAGAGAACGTACCAGAGCCCCTTGCTGGAGACAACTATTTATAGGGGTGACATTGTACCTTGTGGGCCTGTACGGAGGGCCAGCAAGGCAGCTGACGTGTCCCATTTAGGATGTAAGATGAGTCATTCATCCTCATCCTGTAGTAGAGAATCTTATCCCTGTTGGCAAGTTAGGCTCACGCGCCCCTAGCTTGGACTCCTTGGGGGGTAAGCCCCAAGTGGTCGGTCTTGAGGTTCCAGGATGGGTCCTAGGACAAGCGCTCGGCCTGGGCAGACGCGACCTAATAGATAGGATAATCTGGTCGGCTGAGTATGCTAAGGGTAGACCGAGGGTCGGTCTACCACATAAAGTATTTGGTAAAAATTAATATTTGATTTATTGAGATAATTTGGGTCTCTCCCTCACTTAAAAGAATTTTGTTAAACTTTCTAAAAAACTTTTTTTTATTAGGAAGACATAAATAAATTTTGAACAAAACATTTTAAAATGGCATTTTTTGCTGCGCACTCAGATTACCATGTCACAAATAATGGGGAATTCGTGTGATTTTACTTCTTAATAGTTATAAACATGAGGGTGATTAGTCCTAACATTTATACTATCATTCTTGCTTAATATAATCTTTCACGGGAAATATTATACGACGTATCTTTAAGTTAGATGAACTTAAAGATAGGAGTGTTTATCGTATCGTCATCAAATATCGCTAAAAATTTCGATAAAACAAATGCTTAAAAGACATCGTTATAATAAAACATATTTATTGATTTCTCCCCCATTTAGAACAAGGTTAGGTTTTGATCTATAACAGGTGGGGTTTTCACATATCAAGAAGGGTTTAATTGGTTGCTAAGTTAGATGGTTTAAACTCATGCTATATCATCTACAGGATGGTTTACCCTCTAAGGAAGTTTGACATCTCAAAAGGTATCACTAGTTACCAAGTACATCTATTTCAAGATACTAAATAGCTTTTTATTTGCTTGGAGTGAAGTTTCTAGGTTATCAATAGTTTCCATCCTTTTTGGATTTCATACATATATCAGTAGACCACATTGGCTTTTGGTTATCTAGGTAGGGTATCTTGTCATTAACCTTTTGGAATATCTGTTTTTGATCATACACTTGTACTATTTATTTTTTTTCCAAGGTGCGATCATTCTTAAAGGTTCACTAAGTTGGCTTATCAAAAGTTCACTTTCCTAATCCAAAGGATTGGTTTCTTTCCAAGGTTTGATTTGTAACTGAGGAGTACTCTTTGTTATAAGGGGCTCCTAGAATTGGGTAGAGCCTAGCTTTGTAATATTATCCTTAAGTCTTCAGGGTTGGGTTTCTTACTTCCATAATAGCTATCTGATACGTTGTTGGTCTTTCTACCTCACACTTTTGTTTCTTATCATCTCTTATTGATCTGGTTCGAGTAGGCTAATATGGACAATGTAACGCCCCCAAAATATTAAAGGTAAATAAAAATGCGAATTTATAAAAACCTTTTTCCAAAAGAGTGTGAAAACCAAAAGCATTGTTTATTAATATCATATTATATTACAAAACAGTCTGAGTGTAAATATAAGAATATAAAATCCCCAAAAATCTCTCTTTACACCCAGAGCATGGTCTTCACAACTCTATCCTTCAATAAGAGGATTCGGACAACAAGATGTCATCCTGGCTGTCTCTGCTATCGTTCCTTTAACTCTAACAGGAGAGACCTTTGACCTGTCATTCAACAAAACCTACCACCACCGATGTGGTAGTATGGGAGTAAGTCACTTGTCATATCGCGTAAGCAGATTATATGATTGTTCAAGCACAAGCATCACAGATATCATTTCAATGTAATGAATGCATGCTCAAGTGTCTTAACAAACAATAAATAATATTATTAATCTTTCATGAAATGCATGTAAGTTTCTCAAAACATTCTTTTCATCACTTTCATAAAACAACACTCTGGGATAGACAATCGTGCGCTCGATGTTTCCACAACCTGTATAGCGGCCACAACGTTCTATACTAGAACCCCATCTACCACGATCCCAAAATGAACAAGGGGATGATCCCTGAACCATTGTGCACCAATAGTTCTAGGTCCTTGTCATTTCAACGTTGGCGGCCACACCGTTCCAACCGTCTCATATAGCGGCCACACCGTACTATATGGTTTCCCAATCCCGCATGCACCTTACTCATTTTACGATTCTCGTAACATCATGCATGAGATGCATATTCCATATATTAATTATCACCAATTCCATTATCAAGAATAATCATCATCACTATACACATGGCGGCCACACCGTTCCATGTCTTCATATAGCGGCCACACCGTACTATATGAAATCACACACATATGGCGGCCACACCGTTCCACATGTCTTCGCATAGCGGCCACACCGTACTATACGAAATCACACACATATGACAGCCACACTGGTCCACATGTCTTCATATAGCGGCCACACCGTACTATACGGAATCATTTAAGCTCACGGTCTCATACCGGAGTTATTCATTCAGGCTCACGACCTTATATCAATGCTAATAAAGCTTCACATATCCAAATTAGAGCAACACGCATCACCGCATTTGGATCGGAGCTATATAATCATCATGCTCATATTATCATCATTATTCCTTTAAGACATTATCCTCTGTGTCATCATGATCACTATTAATCTAATGAAGGCATTATAATTACTCCACTATTCATACCTCATTAGTTAACTTATCCAGATATCATACTCAGAGTATAGTTCATTAATCATATATAATCGTCATGCGCAAGTCATGATTCATTAAGCATATGCAATCATCATATACCACTCCTAATCTATTTACCATCTTCAAGTTTTAACTCAATGAAGACATTATTGAACCAATTAGAACAAAACCATAGTTCCAATTAAAAAGGCAATTCTTAATAAATTAGGTGAATAATGATTTACCCCTTTTTAACTTATTGATATCATGCTTAACTCATTTAGAAACTAAAATAATAATTAAGCAAAACCCTTAAGGATTATAAGAAACTAAATTAATTATTCTCTTGTCTCAGGTCCTAACCGGTTACAGAGCCTGCTAACCGGTTAGAGACAGCAGTGCCTGAGAGCAAACCATTCATTCTTAAACTTAAATTACTTTTAATTTCAAGTTATTGTCTTTCTAATCCTTATGCAGCATTTAGGACATTACTAAAGTATGATTTAATCATATTAATAGTGAGCTATAACTCCAATAATGTAAGTTCCAGATAACCTCAAAGTCTTGGACCAAAATAAAAGGGCAAAGTCTAACTCACATCAACTTATTTCTCATTGTATCAACTTCTAATTCCAAACTATCAGTTATAACAATTTGGACATGACTATAAGGTTATAGTAAGACTTAAGCTTATCAAATTGTATTCCATTAGTTCTAAGTCCATCAATCTAATTTCCAATTAAAACTCTGTATCAAACCATAACAAATTCCATTTCTCCCTAGCTTATTTACTCCCAATAATTTGTTCTAATAATAGTCCAAGTCCAAGTAATAACTATCCTCAATGATTGTTATACCAACATAAGCAATTGATGCATTCTGTCAGTCACTAACCGGTTAGAGAGCCCACTAACCGGTTAGTTTATGCAGTCTGGCAGCATACTGCACTTCTTTCTTGCTCAATTCCTTTCATAATCCAATTATTACTTCTTGACATCATTTGACAATCAACATATGGTATCTAGTTACCACTTTATAACAAGTAATTCAACCAAATCAAAGCATATATCATCAAACCAATGCATTAAATTTCAGCATGTAACACAACAACTAATTCAATCTTATGAATTACAATAATAATCAACAATCATCAAATTTCAGTATATAACACCACTTAGGACATGCTCACTAATGTTCTCATGCATTCATTTTTTGGTTCATGACACTAACTCGGTTTTATAGCATAGGGAACCAAGGATTGTATTGGCCTCCAAGCCAACCAATTCTTGTCTTGGTTCTAAGATCAACAATTCACACATGTCATTGCATACCTACAACCATAAATCCTAGCGATATGAATGAGATCTCCCATACCTTAGGCAAATTGGACAGCCCTTAAGCAAGCTCTAAAACACTCTAGGACAGTAGCCACAGAACTCACAGCAACAACAAAACAGAGCAGCCACCAAGAACCCAGCAAAACCAAAGGAAAACACAAGGTTTTACAAGCTCACACACCCACAAAGCTCAAGCCATATGTGCAGCAACTAAGAGCAAGTCACTTGCACGAATTGAAACTGAATTTGGGCAGAGTTTCAGTAAGGAATTCGTGAGAAGCTTCAGCCAACAACAGCAGCAAGAACTCCTATTTATAGAGGAGGAAAAGAATAGGTTTTTTGTCCAAATTGAGCCACACCACTTCACCCCAATGCTCAACCTCGTCCATATGCTTGCTTTGAGGTATTGAGAGGGGTTAGGTGGCTTATGGGAAGAGGAACCACGTGTTTCGAGCTAAACTGACTTAACTTTTCTGCAGATTCAGACTCACTAACCGGTTACTGGTTTTACTAACCGGTTAGCTACTGCTAAAATCCAGAAATTTAAATATAAAATACTGCTTTGCTCAAAACTTAATTTAAAAAGATTTACTTCTCAAAACAAAATTTCCACCGTTGGATGTCAAGATAAACTCATTAGAAACTTTGTATAAAAATTTGAGTACGATCCAACGGTTAACGAAAAAGATACAGTCCAATTTTTACATGATATTCTACCCAAAATATCACTTTTTACATATTTCATTTAAATCGTTCTTTGCCAAAGCTATTTTATTTCCAAAATATGTTTCCTTTTAATTTATTTTTCCTAAATGTTTCCCTTAAAATAATTTTCAATAATAAAATAATTATTTCTTCTTTTTATAAAAATGAGGGATGTTACACTCTCCCCCTCTAAATTGAATTTCGTCCCCGAAATTCGTTTTCCAAAATCTTTCATTTTCCAAAATATTTCGTTAATAGAAGATTTTCATTCCACTTATCTCAAAATGGTTTGGGGAATTCTCCCCCACTAAAAGAATTTAGTTACATTTTTCCCAAAATTTTCAGTTTCAAAAATATTTATAGAGAATATTTCAAATAAATCTTTCCAAATAAATGAAATATTTCGAATAAAATTCTCCATATCAAACTTTTTGTATAAAACTTTGGAAAAATTCGCTATCTGCTGCGCACTCTGATTACTCCGGCACGAGCAACGAAGTAATTATATGACTTTATTCATTAACGATTACAAATATTAGGGTGATCAGTCCTAATATTTAAACCATCAATAATAAAATCATTCCTTTCAGATACAATCTTTCACAAGAAAGATCATAGGATGCATCTTTAAGTTAGATGAACTTAAAGATAAGGGTCATTCTTGTCACTATCAGATTTAGTTAGATAGTCAAGTTCTAGAGACATTTCCGTTGGGGAGACAAATACTTGTCCTATCCCGGTGGTTGTCAATCTCTCTAGCCTTAACTAATCTTGCATATTTCTGTAGTGTTCACAGATATTTATCACATCCAACTGTGATAAAGGTTTCGATCACAAGAATTTCGGTCAAGGTTTCAGCAAGATGCTCAGATTATCAAACAATTCAATTAACACAATCGTAGAATAAAGGACTATGTTAATTCAGAATAGGAGAACAAACACTTCATGCTTTACCTTAATCAGGATAAGACTCGTATCCTCGTATGGTAAACACCTTTCCTTACTTGATCTGGTTGCCATTCATCACTTTCTTGCCTTTATTCTTCGGACAATCCGGCGAATAATGCCCCGGCTTCTTGCATTTAAAGCAAACTACTCCTTTGGGTACACCACAATCTGATCCAAAATGATGTGTCCCACACTTTCCACACTGAGGTGGATGAGTGATTCCTTTTCTGTTATTTCTTTTGTTATTCTCCTTTGTTTGGATTTTCCTTAATTGTGGTTCATCAAGCTCCGTTACCTCTGATTGTTCTTCCTCCATTGTTGATTCCCTTAAATGCCTTTCTTCTATCTTCCTTTTCTTTTGAATTCGAGCATTCTTTTCATAAACCTTTTCAGCCCTCTTATCGTCCTCGTAGATTCTACATTTGTTCACCAGCATTGGGAAATTCCATATCCGTGATAACTAATTCCTGTTTTCAGATATGGGCGCAATCCGTTCTCAAACTTCACACACTTAGACCTCTCATCTGGATGATTCTGGAAGTAAGGAGAATACTTTATTAATTCCTCGAACTTCGCAGCGTATTCTCCGACGTTCATTTCACCTTGTTCCAATTTCAGGAATTCAACTTCTTTCTTTCTCCTCACATCCTCCGGGAAATATTTTTCCAAAAACTTTTCTTTAAATACTTCTCAGGTGATATTCTGATTTTCAACCTCCAGTAATTGTCTTATGTGATCCCACCAAGTCTCTGCTTCACCTTTCAACATATAAGTTCCATACACCACCTTTTGTTCATCTGTGCATCCCATAGTCCGAAAGATTTTCTGGATTTCTTGTAACCACCTTTGAGATTCCTTTGGTTTATATCCTTCTTCGAATTTTGGTGGATCATTTTTTCTGAATTCCGACAACCCGTAGAATTCAGCTGGACATCGGCGATTAGGTCGAGTGTTATTCTCTAAAATAGTAGCAATCTTTTCCAGAAGTTGGTTTGTCACTCTGTTGGCCATCGGGTATCTGCACTTATAGAAACTTATATTAGAGTCGCACAACCTATTGAGTATGGAAGGGACCACACTCCACAGCCGAGAGTTGGAACCATTGCTCTGATACCATAAAGTGTAACGCCCCCAAAATATTAAAGGTAAATAAAAATGCGAATTTATAAAAACCTTTTTCCGAAAGAGTGTGAAAACCAAAAGCATTGTTTATTAATATCATATTATATTACAAAACAGTCTGAGTGTAAATATAAGAATATAAAATCCCCAAAAATCTCTCTTTACACCCAGAGCATGGTCTTCACAACTCTATCCTTCAATAAGAGGATTCGGACAACAAGATGTCATCCTGGCTGTCTCTGCTATCGTTCCTTTAACTCTAACAGGAGAGACCTTTGACCTGTCATTCAACAAAACCTACCACCACCGATGTGGTAGTATGGGAGTAAGTCACTTGTCATATCGCGTAAGCAGATTATATGATTGTTCAAGCACAAGCATCACAGATATCATTTCAATGTAATGAATGCATGCTCAAGTGTCTTAACAAACAATAAATAATATTATTAATCTTTCATGAAATGCATGTAAGTCTCTCAAAACATTCTTTTCATCACTTTCATAAAACAACACTCTGGGATAGGCAATCGTGCGCTCGATGTTTCCACAACCTGTATAGCGGCCACAACGTTCTATACTAGAACCTCATCTACCACGATCCCAAAATGAACAAGGGGATGATCCCTGAACCATTGTGCACCAATAGTTCTAGGTCCTTGTCATTTCAACGTTGGCGGCCACACCGTTCCAACCGTCTCATATAGCGGCCACACCGTACTATATGGTTTCCCAATCCCGCATGCACCTTACTCATTTTACGATTCTCGTAACATCATGCATGAGATGCATATTCCATATATTAATTATCACCAATTCCATTATCAAGAATAATCATCATCACTATACACATGGCGGCCACACCGTTCCATGTCTTCATATAGCGGCCACACCGTACTATATGAAATCACACACATATGGCGGCCACACCGTTCCACATGTCTTCGCATAGCGGCCACACCGTACTATACGGAATCACACACATATGGCGGCCACACCGGTCCACATGTCTTCGTATAGCGGCCACACCGTACTATACGGAATCATTTAAGCTCACGGTCTCATACCGGAGTTATTCATTCAGGCTCACGACCTTATATCAATGCTAATACAAGCTTCACATATCCAAATTAGAGCAACACGCATCACCGCATTTGGATCGGAGCTATATAATCATCATGCTCATATTATCATCATTATTCCTTTAAGACATTATCCTCTGTGTCATCATGATCACTATTAATCTAATGAAGGCATTATAATTACTCCACTATTCATACCTAATTAGTTAACTTATCCATATATCATACTCAGAGTATAGTTCATTAATCATATATAATCGTCATGCGCAAGTCATGATTCATTAAGCATATGCAATCATCATATACCACTCCTAATCTATTTACCATCTTCAAGTTTTAACTCAATGAAGACATTATCGAACCAATTAGAACAAAACCATAGTTCCAATTAAAAAGGTAATTCTTAATAAATTAGGTGAATAATGATTTACCCCTTTTTAACTTATTGATATCATGCTTAACTCATTTAGAAACTAAAATAATAATTAAGCAAAACCCTTAAGGATTATAAGAAACTAAATTAATTATTCTCTTGTCTCAGGTCCTAACCGGTTACAGAGCCTGCTAACCGGTTAGAGACAGCAGTACCTAAGAGCAAACCATTCATTCTTAAACTTAAATTACTTTTAATTTCAAGTTATTGTCTTTCTAATCCTTATGCAACATTTAGGACATTACTAAAGTATGATTTAATCATATTAATAGTGAGCTATAACTCCAATAATTTAAGTTCCAGATAACCTCAAAGTCTTGGACCAAAATAAAAGGGCAAAGTCTAACTCACATCAACTTATTTCTCATTGTATCAACTTCTAATTCCAAACTATCAGTTATAACAATTTGGACATGACTCTAAGGTTATAGTAAGACTTAAGCTTATCAAATTGTATTCCATTAGTTCTAAGTCCTTCATTCTAATTTCCAATTAAAACTCTTTATCAAACCATAACAAATTCCATTTCTCCCTAGCTTATTTACTCCCAATAATTTGTTCTAATATTAGTCCAAGTCCAAGTAAAAACTATCCTCAATGATTGTTATACCAACATAAGCAATTGATGCATTCTGTCAGTCACTAACCGGTTAGAGAGCCCACTAACCGGTTAGTTTATGCAGTCTGGCAGCATACTGCACTTCTTTCTTGCTCAATTCCTTTCATAGTCCAATTATTACTTCTTGACATCATTTGACAATCAACATATGGTATCTAGTTACCACTTTATAACAAGTAATTCAACCAAATCAAAGCATATATCATCAAACCAATGCATTAAATTTCAGCATGTAACACAACAACTAATTCAATCTTATGAATTACAATAATAATCAACAATCATCAAATTTCAGTATATAACACCACTTAGGACATGCTCACTAATGTTCTCATGCATTCATTTTTTGGTTCATGACACTAACTCAGTTTTATAGCATAGGGAACCAAGGATTGTATTGGCCTCCAAGCCAACCAATTCTTGTCTTGGTTCTAAGATCAACAATTCACACATGTCATTGCATACCTACAACCATAAATCCTAGCGATATGAATGAGATCTCCCATACCTTAGGCAAATTGGACAACCCTTAAGCAAGCTCTAAAACACTCTAGGACAGTAGCCACAGAACTCACAGCAACAACAAAACAGAGCAGCCACCAAGAACCCAGCAAAACCAAAGGAAAACACAAGGTTTTACAAGCTCACACACCCACAAAGCTCAAGCCATATGTGCAACAACTAAGAGCAAGTCACTTGCACGAATTGAAACTGAATTTGGGCAGAGTTTCAGTAAGGAATTCGTGAGAAGCTTCAGCCAACAACAGCAGCAAGAACTCCTATTTATAGAGGAGGAAAAGAATAGGTTTTTGGTCCAAATTGAGCCACACCACTTCACCCCAATGCTCAACCTCGTCCATATGCTTGCTTTGAGGTATTGAGAGGGGTTAGGTGGCTTATGGGAAGAGGAACCACGTGTTTCGAGCTAAACCGACTTAACATTTCTGCAGATTCAGACTCACTAACCGGTTACTGGTTTTACTAACCGGTTAGCCACTGCTAAAATCCAGAAATTTAAATATAAAATACTGCTTTGCTCAAAACTTAATTTAAAAAGATTTACTTCTCAAAACAAAATTTTCATCGTTGGATGTCAAGATAAACTCATTAGAAACCTTGTCTAAAAATTTGAGTACGATCCAACGGTTAACGAAAAAGATACAGTCGAATCTTTACATGATATTCTACCCAAAATATCACTTTTTACATATTTCATTTAAATCTTTCTTTGCCAAAGCTATTTTATTTCCAAAATATGTTTCCTTTTAATTTATTTTTCCAAAATGTTTCCCTTAAAATAATTTTCAATAATAAAATAATTATTTCTTCTTTTTATAAAAATGAGGGATGTTACAGACAATCTGCGAGTATCCTATCACTTTGGATGCGTGCCTTCCATTCTGGTCTTTGACCATGTGTAAATCATATATTTTCCTAGAAATACTTAATCTATTTGCCTCATACTCGTCCACACTTACATTTTCTTATTCTGTCACCAAAAATTCTATCAAACCACACTATCGGATTCAGGTCATGGAATTCTCTGATTAAGGTTGCTTCTTAATATGGTATTCACCTATAAGATTTATCAATTCATTTTACTAGCTATTTTATTTGCTTTTTCCTTAGATGGCCTTTATCTTAATCCTTTATTCTCCTTGCCTTAGACAGTTTACCACTCATCCTCGTTCATAATATCCAATACTAGTCCTAGGAGGATTAACTCATTCCTCTTGGGTCTTAGGATTACAAAGAAATCTACAAGGGGTGAAGGTCTTCGTTACACGATTACCAAAGGGGTCAGAAGGTGTCACTATTTATTTATAGTGCCCACAAAAATATTCCTTTCCCTTAATCTAATTTGTCGATACCTGAATTTCTATTTGATCCCTTTGAGAATACATACCCTTAGGTTTGTAGACTTGACCCATTATTGATCTTTGGTAATAGTACTAACAATCATGGATACTTTTCTAGGATACTTTCTTATGTCGTCCGTCTTACATATGGGCTTTAGCTCTACTGGGTTACGTTAATGCATCATTGAGGAATTGGATAGTCTCTATTGGGGAAATTTAGTTTGCAAACTAAATTTGTTCGAGAAGTCAATATAAACTTGTTAGATGAAAGTTATCAAATATGTTAGACTAATCTCCTTATGTCGTTTTTTTTCGAAAAGATTCCCTCAAATATGAATTTAAGAGAAGTCTTTCCTACTTCTCATGAGAAAGGTTGAAAAATAATTCTTCTTATTAAAAGTTCTGATATAATGTTCGAGATGTTACGCAAAATTTTCTTTATCTAAGGATTACCAAAAGAATGTAAGGAAATCACGAAGGAATTCTATTTTCCAAAAGGTTCTTCAGAGAGTTAATATATTCATATCGACTTTCAAAAAGTTTTCCTCACATGAAACTAAAAGAATTCAAGGGCAATTTATAAATAAACGTCTTTAAGAAAAGTCTTTCCTAGAGTCAAAACTTCAAGGAATCTTTGAAAAGATTGCAAGAAGATACTTCAAATTCCAGTTTGTATCTTTTCAAAGATCAATAATGAGAGGGAGTACTAGAAAATCAAGAAGAATTCATGATAAGAATAATTTCTTAAACCTTTCCCTTAAGGGTTCTTTGACTAAAATATTTGTATTAATTTTCCAAAAAGTCTTCGCTAAACTCGGGTGAGAGGGTCTAAAGGTTCAAAATATTAGATATTCATAAAATCTCCCTCACATGATGGTTATGCAATAGTTTCAAAATATTTGTTTTTAATAATATGTGAGTAAATCCTTTTGAAAGGAGTTTTTCAAAAGACATCATACTTCCAAGGTGTTAGGAATAACTTGGAATCATTTTCCGACTAAATATTATGAGAGGGATTAGAAATCCTTATTCCAAAAGTTCTTTTGGAATTTCAATATTTATGGTGGTCACAATTCACCAAAAGAAAATTCTGTAACATCCCAATTTTTATCTATAAGACTATTAGCATTGTAAATGAGTTCTTGATGGAAGAAAGTAAGGGTTAAGTTAGAAAATAAATAGTTAGATGCGAGTAGGAATTAGACTCATCGGACTTTAGGAAATTTTAAATGCAGGTTTCGTGGCTCAAATCAGGAATTCCACCGTTGGATTTAAAATAGGATATGTGTAGTTAAATGTCCCAAAATTTGGGGAAGATCCAACGAGTAGAAAAGAAGTTGTAGGAGCTTGAATTTGGAAATGCAGGTCTGTGGGATTTCGCTCAAGCGAAAAATCCCTCGCTTAAGCGAAACAGTAATCCATCAGACCCTGAGTTACTGAGTTAATTTCGCTCAAGCGAAACTGGCTCGCTCAAGCGAGAGTTTGGTTCGCTTAAGCGAAATGCTCTCGCTTAAGCGAAAACGGCTCGAGCAAAACCCAAACTTACTGGACGAAGTTCGCTCAAGCGAGTAGGTTCTCGCTCAAGCGAAAATGGCCGTATCTGATATTCTCAAGTCGCGATCTAGACCGTTTGATGGGAATCTTCCCATGGTTCCTCTAATCTCAGCCACCCAAAATGCCTTCCCTCTCTCATATACTCACCTCCACCTTCATTCTTCTTCATTCTTCCATCCACCCTCAACAAAAACAACTCCCCCATCTCTCTCCTCCTCCCATTCGAAACCCCCTTCTTCCCCACCAAGGTCAAGCTTTGTTTTCACCTTCCTCAAGCTCAATACTTATTGACCATCATCATCCATCCCTATTGGTAAGTTTCCATTCTTTTTCTCTCTCTAGGGCTCACACGAATTTTCTCTCTCCTCCCTCCCATGGATATACGAATTTCATGTAATGGGTTTAACAAATTCATGACTCATTTATGCTCTATTGTTTCATGGAGGTCAAGAATCTCTCTCCTTCCACTCAATCCTTGGAGCTTTTGATTTGGAACTTAGGAACAAGGACTTGGAAGGTTTGTCCCCATTTGTCTTGGATTGAGGTAAGGAGGTTTGTGTTACCATATTCTAGGGGGTAGATTGTATTGTGTATATATTGGGTACTAAGAGGTAAGTGTTATTTAGAGTAAGGAACCCTAGGGTAGTTAGTATTATGTTAAAATGGGACTATGTATCAAAAGATATTTTTGAGTTGTTATGTTGTGCCTTAATGTGACTATGATGCTTGGTTATGTGGTTGTTATTTTGCTAAAATATGTTGAGCACTAGAATTGATGAATGATAATAATATGATGTTGGAATTGGTATAAATGACTCTTGGAACTTTAAAAACATAAATATATGTTTAAAGTGATGAATTGATGAGAATGATTCCAAGTGGAATAATTGAAAATGAAATTCAAAGACTTAAAGAACAAAGAGTGTGTGATTCCAGATCTTGTAAGACGTTGTCCGAAGGAGACTGTACGCATTGATCGCGTAAGACGCATTTGATGCGCTGCTGTAAGACGTTGTCCGAAGGAGACTGTACGCAATTATGGACACACACACATACTATATATTACTTAAAGATACATTTGGATTGTGCCTCTCCGGATCTTGTAAGACGTTGTCCGAAGGAGGCTGTACGCATAGATCGCGTAAGACGCACTTGATGCGCTGCTGTAAGACGTTGTCCGAAGGAGACTGTACGCAATGATGGATGAACCTTCCTATTGTGGAATCCAGGTCTTGTAAGACGTTGTCCGTAAGAGACTGTACGCTTAGACCGCGTAAGACACACATAGTGTGCAGCTGTAAGACGTTGTCCGAAGGAGACTGTACGCAATGATGGAAATCCACGTAACAATTTCTAAAAGTCTTTATAAAATACAAGGTGTATGTGATAAAAGGTGGATTGCGAACTTATGCAAGAATATGATTAGCATGAAAACTCTGAACTAAATCACACAAAAATATGAAATGTGGAAATTAAGGATATAATGAATTAAATTTATTCTTGGAAATAGAATCAATTTAGAGGTTTGAGAATGATTTATTGATTTATATGCACTACTTGATTAATTGTGTTTGGCTTGGTGGTTCAGTATAGCATAAACAAAACTGCTTCCCTATTTTATTGTGTAATACTCACCTCCTTACCATTTTTCAGGTACTGAGCAGGAGTATACACCCGGATCGGCCGTGCAGGATTACTCTCCCTGAGTAGGGTTGGGATTTAGACATTTACTTTTGGCCTAAGCCTCCGTGTTATTTGATGTATATGGGATGTATATGCTTTTTGAGAGAGGCTTAGGATAGTTTCTTTTGTGCATGATTTATGATTCATTTTTGGGCATAGTTGTAGTTATGGTCTTTTGATTTGTACACTTTGCATTTCTGCTGACACTCTGACAAACTGATGCTGATAATTGACACTTGAGCCCATGGGGCAACTATGTGATGCATATATTTATATTTGAGCCCTGCTGGCTATTGTTAATATTATATACATGCATTTATCAGGTTGAAGTTTTTGGAAAAGTCCGATAAACAAACGAAACTCCGTCCGTTTGACGGGTGGTTTTTATAAATTAAAAAGGAAATTTTAAGCTCATATTTTTACTATAATGGGAATTAAGGGTAAATAATTATAGGGTGTTACAAATTCAATAATGGTTATAAAGGAATTTATTCATTTCCGAAAGGTTAAGAAATTCCTATCAATTTTCTAAATTTTTTTTCTTACATCGGGATAAAAGAATCTTAAGGAAAATCATTGCTTTTTAACATAATACTTAAAGTTTCAGAATGTGGAGTTGATGGTTTTAAGAATCTTAATACTTTTCAGTGTAAACCAATAAATTTAAGAAGATTAACATATAAGTTGTAATTTAATTTATTCGTTACAACTACAATAAAAAGGATCTTGAAATTACATGACTTTCACACGTTATAGAGACAATAAGGAATACGATTACTAACCTCTATCCATTGCTATAGTTGAAAGAGAGTTCTCCAAATGCTCTTTGATCAAAAGCCACGAAACCCGGTTTCTATTCCTTTGCCTCCTCTACTATTCTTTTCTATGCTATTTGTTTAGTTTAGCCGTTCTGTGATGGGGAGATAAAAAAATACCTTATAGCCAGGAACAGGACCTGTTTCTTATAAAGAGGTAAAAACCCTAACTATTATCCATTGGCTTCCATCAAGCTAACGGGCCTTCAGAAACAATCTCCCTTATATCTAATTATGATTAAGCCCATTAATATATAATTATTTATTTACTAAACACACATCAATACATGTCACATGCACATCACATGAGACATACTAAGATATTAAAATCTTACATTCTCCCATTTGGCTCATGTGACACAATTCAATATTATGGTCTAATAAACAAAATAATTAAATAAACAATTAATGCGCATTTACATGGCTAAATCATTTTATACTCAGATACTCTATTAATCATGATTAAAGATAGGAACTAATTCGGGTCATGGTGGTTATACATCATTTGTTCGACATAATTCCTTCCATGTACCACAAAATAGTCTTTTCCTTAACACAATCTATAATTGGGAAATACATAATTGGTCCATAATGTCTTTATTCAAAACAATACCTGTTTACATTACTCTAATACAATAATGCATGCCGTTCTAGAGAACAGGTAATCAGAAACATATCAAATATATCATAAATGAGCTCAGAGTGTCAATTACATCATACATAAGGATGTCAACATCAAATTCAATTTTACTTAATAACAATAATGCCTATACTTTCAACATGTTCAATCAATTTTAGGCAATAACCCTTCTTTCAAGGGATTAGCAATTGTAAGATTGGTGCTAACATGCTCTATTGACAATCTTTGTTTCTGATCTCATTCTTTAGAGACAAAGTACTTCATTCACATATATACTTTTAGCACCTTTATAGTACTTGTCATTGCTGCAAAATACCACAGTACGTTTTCAGCGGCTAAGCAATATTGTCGGCAGTTCTAAGCCCCGAAATAAAATTTTGCAGTCAATTAGTTTGAATTATAACCTCAAAAATTGCTACAAATTCAACATTCTGATCACCTCAATGTGATCATACCTCAAGACTTTATGAGTATAGTTGATACTTAACGTAAATTTTATTCATTCTAAATCATTCTAGTACTTTAATGATATATACTTTCTGAGATAAGCCTAACAATTCATGTGACATATTCTAGAATATTCATTTTCTAATCACATGGCTCGACTCACCTATATCTTTCATTCAAAGTTACTAGAAAAAACTTCTTAGTCTAGTGTAAAAGACTAAGATAATAAGTTGCAAGCAAGATATAATCAACATACAAAATCAACATAATAAACTCACTCCCACTGACCTTCAGATACTTACACAAGTTAATTGTGTTCCCTTAAATCTAAAACAAACAATAGTATCATTGACTTTCTTTCAGATACTATTGATGAGATGTTTGTTTAAATTTGTATATTAATTTCCTCAAATTTGCACATTATGTGTTCATTCTTTTCAATTGAGAACCACATTAGTGGGTCATCCATATAAACTTCCTCCTCTAAAATTCATAAAGGTTGTTTTCACATTCTTCTACTGCAGTTCCAAATCATTACGGACTACATATGCCATGATGATAATATTGAATAAATTCTTTCAGGTAGTTGGTCAAAATACCTCATTAATGGTCAATGCCAACTTTGCGAGGGAAATCATTGACAACAAATTTGGCCTTGTAACGTTCAAGGTTGTCACGAGAGTTATATTTGGTCCAAAAGACTCACTTACCCCCAACTCTCGTATAACCTTTAGGTAATTCTACAAGGTCTCACATATAAAAATATTTATCAATATTATCACAACTTACGGCTTGTAAAACAACACATCGTAATCATTAGTGACTAAGTAAAATTCATATTCTTGTAGATAAACCACTTAAAACATTCAAAATAGCAATTTTTTTAATACTATTTCTCATGGTTCTTCTACAATAAAATCATGGTGAATAGTGAATTCATTTAAATGTTTTCATACTTTATTGTTATACGATTCAATAATAAAAGAAAAAATTCTTGTTGAGGTAGAAGAACAAATTACAGGAACTTGTATCCTAACTCCGTTAATTTTCACATTTTTTTTGGAACTATACTCCCACTAATTTCACCATTCTCAATGAACCTGTCATTCACAATTTCAATGGTTTTTATACTATTGTTAGAACAATAAGGTCTATACCTTTTGATTTATATGGATAATCAGTGAAATTCTCACTGATGTTTTATATTCATTTTCTTTTCTAGCAGATTGCAATCCTTGTTTCTGCCGACAACCTTAAACATGCAGTGTCTTAAATTGGGTATCCTATAAACACAAAGTTCAAAATTGTCTTTGGCACCGTCTTACTAGGAACCCTGTTCAATAGACAAATGACAGTTTCAAGACATACATTAAGCATTGCGGGTAAAGACTAAATATCATACTCCTAACCATATTCATTACTGTTATGTTATGCCCTATATATACCATTTCGTTGCAGTGTAACTGGCATTGTGTATTACACACAAATAACTTATTTCTTGAGGAGTTTAACAAACAACCATGGATGTTGTCCATTTTAATTACTTTTTTATGGCAGTTATCATCTCTTTCATACCTGACAACATTCACCTATATGTCTAAATAATTTTCTACTTTGTTCAAGTAAATTTCCAAGGAATCCTCTACTTTAGATTTATCACGATACTAGTAGACATATAACTATAACATGAATAGTTATCAATAAAGATGATGACATACCTTTTCCTTTCTAAAAGAAATTTAACATTAGAGGTCTGCAAGTTTTGACGAACACATTTTCAAGAAGCTAGGTACTTCTTGTGGCTCCTTTCTTTGCGTGTTTGGTTTTCTTTCCTTTAATACAATCTACACAAATAATTAGGACAATAAAATCCAAATCTGGAAAGACTTTGTTCCTTATAAAGCTTTCCATTCTTTCCTTGGATTTATGACCCAAACACTTGTGCCACAAATTAGCAAAGATCATTTAAAATTCAATTTATATAACTATCACAAAGATACAAATACCAATGTGATAATTATACTTAAATAAATTAAAACAACCATAACCAAACATAAAAAAGTATCTAGTAACATCAATATTAGATAATATAAACCAAACTCCTAGAAAAACTAGGTACTTAAAAGGTCTCCAATGAGTCTAGGTGATGCCCAATGTCAAGGATTAAACATTAAATCTTGACAAGTTCCACTAGAGCCTTCACTTTATTCCCACAAACACGTACTTTACATGTGGGTTTATGGTATGGATTAAACAAAATTCATTATGCTAGAAACATCTTTCGATTAATCCAGGATCAATCCACCAAATTTTATATGGATCTTTAATTAAGTTTAACTCAAACATACATAAGCTTTAAACTTATCTTTTATAGAATCAAGATTTTCATTTTATGCACTTCTTCTGAATTCAACATTTTTCACAAAATGACATTTATGATAATGAGGTTCTTTCAGATGAATTTTCACATATGCCTCATTAATTCTAAATGATCCTTTGCCCTTATCATGTTTCTTCACAAATTTATTTCCAGCTCCTTGATGTCCCTAAAGGTTGGACTAAGACACTTCTTATAATCATAAGTCTAGTTTCCTCTTAAACTAAGATATTGTGCAATTTATTGCACAACTCATTATCTTTCATGGCATTATAGCTCATTCAAAAACAAGTAACACTCAATCGGTAATGAGCGAGGATAAACTATAATAAGAAGTTCTCATCCACAACTATTCTCAAGGACTTAAACTTGTTGGTTTTGGCCTCAAAATCTCGAGAGGGGGGGGGGGTGAATCGAGTTTTATTATGTATTGAAAAATTCGTACCAAATTAAAAATTTGATTTGAGTTGGAGAGATTAAACGTTCGTAATGGATCGCGAAAACGATAAGAAAAATATAATCGAGTAGCGCGGAAACGTAAACAAAATAAATATGCGGAAAGTAAAAGAGAGAGGGATAGAAAAGCTTGCACCGGTGATTTTTATACTGGTTCAGCCTTCCCGTCGAAAGGCCTAGTCCAGTCCCCAAGCAACCCGCCTGAGAGTTCTTATAACCAAGCAATAGAGCCGCACCCTATTACAACCAAGAGCACCCCGCACACTACTAGGAACCTCCGTTCGCTAGGGGCCTCAAACACACAGCAGGGTTCCTCGCCCTACGATGTATCAAACGTCCACTAAGGGATTCTCTCCCTAATCACTAAGGTTTAGAACGATTTCACTGAAAGTGATTACAATAGTTTCTTGTGTTCTCACAACACGGATTCTACAATATGCTCTTATGATAATGAAGAATAAGTTTCTCTAGAAGTCACTCAACCAATAAGGATTTGTTCTTTACAAAATATGAACAATGAAAAGCAGAACTCTTAGAGAAGAAGAAGATGAGAGAAACGTGCAGGTCGAAAAGAATGAATGTAAAAATTACGAATAACAAATTACGTTCTGAATGTTGGAGTGAACCTTTTAAAAAGGAAAACGATTTTGAATCAAAAAGGATTTTGAATAAGAAAAACAAAATCAAAATAGAATAATAAAAGATTTGTAATAAGTTTTAAAATCAAAATAAAATCAAAACGATTTTCGAAATAAAATAAAGATTTGATTCTTAAAACCAAAAAGGAAATAATTCAAAATTAAAATCATTTTCGAATTTTATAAAATATATCAGAATCTTTTATATAAAAACAAATCAGGAAATAATAAAAATGATTCTGACACGTTTTTCAACAAATCATGAAATAATCGATTACATAGAAGAAATAATCGATTACTTCTACAAAAATAGAAATTCTTAAATATATTTGAAAAACATGTAATCGATTTGGCTAAGAATAGTTAATCGATTACGTCACTCCTGTTCATTATATGATGCAACCATGATAATCGATTACACCGAGGAGTTAATCGATTATTAAGCCTCTGTTTTGCATATGATGCAACATCATGTAATCGATTACTACAAGACTTGTAATCGATTACTAAGCCTCTGAAAAATATATGATGCAACAAATATAATCGATTACTTGACCTATGTAATCAATTACTTTCATAAGAAAGTAACTGATTAACAAAATTCAATTAATCGATTACAGCTTCTCTGATTTTTCTATGATGCAACAAAGTTAATCGATTACTTTAGCAAATAATCGATTACTCTCTTTTGCACACATACAAATATACAAAGTTTTGTAACATCAAGAATTTTACTAAGGTTAAATGCAGAAAACACTTTTTCATGCAAAAACACGTTTTTCTTCTCCTCTCTAAAATGAAAAACTTATTGGCTTTGTAACTCTTTAAAGAAACAAAAACTTCATTACCTTACATTTGATCTAAAGAGAAGGTTTCTATTCTATGCTTGCTTGAGTCTTCAATCTTGAGACTTGACTTGCACTTGTGAGCTTGAACTTGAGTTGGCTTGTTATCATCAAAACATATATTTGCATTACTTTGAAGTCCATAGAGAGTTTGAAGCATGCCTTCCAACTAGCTTGACTTCCAACACTCCCCCTTTTTGATGATGACAAACAACCATTCTGATATGCTCTTTTATTATCTGCATCACAAGTGTTATACAAGCAGAAATAGATATATAATAATAAAACCTTCCGTAGAATCAATAAATACAGGAAATATAATGGATTAAATTTTTCTCCCCCTGTATGAATGCGTAAAAAACATATATATATAATGGATTAAATTTTTCTCCCCCTGTATGAATGCTTAAAAAACATATATTCTGATAGAATATCATCCTTCAGAGAATCTCCCCCTGAATGTATTAGCCATGAAATCCATGAAATATCAGAATCTCTCTCCCCCTTTTGTAATCATCAAAAAGATGTGCAATCTCCCCCTGAAACACTAAGAAGATGCATCAATAATAACATGAGAGATAAACATATTCACATATTCAAAAGAGGTGAGAGGCAGAAGTTAAACCAATTTCTCTACGAATAAAAAAGAAATTTTCTTTTGGAAGCGGTTTTGTAAAGATATCAGCCAACTGCCGCGAAGTATCAACATACTCAATAATGCAATCACCCTTCTGAACATGATCACGAATAAAATGGTGTCGAATCTCTATATGCTTCGTGCGAGAATATTGCACTGGGTTTTTGGTAATAGAAATAGCACTAGTATTATCACATTTAATAGGAATGTGATCTAGACTTACACCAAAGTCTAGGAGTTGCTGTTTTAACCATAAAATCTGGGCGCAACAACTACCCGCGGCTACATATTCAGCCTCAGCTGTAGATAGGGCAACACTAGACTGTTTCTTACTAGCCCATGATACCAATGAATTGCCAAGAAGATGACAAGTGCCGCTAGTGCTTTTTCTATCTACTTTGCAACCGGCAAAGTCAGAATCAGAATACCCAACAAGATTACACGAAGAACCTTTGGGGTACCATAAACCCATATCAGTTGTGCCAGACAAGTATTTCATTATTCGCTTGGCAGCAACCATGTGCGTTTCTTTTGGATTCGACTGGAACCGAGCACAAAGACACACACTAAACATGATATCCGGCCTACTTGCCGTTAAATATAGAAGGGATCCGATAATACCTCGATACTTTGTGATTTCTACGGATTTACCTCCTTCGTCTTTGTCCAAGTAACATGATGTGCTTATCGGTGTTGCTACTGCCTTGGCCTTATCCATGCCAAATCGTTTCAGTAATTCTTTGCAGTATTTGGTTTGACTAATAAAGATTCCGTCCTTCGCTTGCTTTATTTGTAAACCCAGGAAAAAGTTCAGCTCGCCCATCATAGACATTTCGAACTCTTCCTGCATCATACTAGAAAATTCCTTGCAAAGGATTTCATTAGTAGCACCGAATATAATATCATCAACATAAATCTGAACTAAAAGAATGTCCTTTCCTTTCTTTTTGATAAAAAGTGTGTTATCAACCTTCCCTCTTTCAAAGTTATTTTCCAACAAAAATTTGCTAAGACGGTCGTACCACGCTTTAGGAGCTTGTTTTAGACCGTACAAAGCCTTTTTCAATTTATAAACATAATCAGGGTGTTCATAACTTTCAAAGCCAGGAGGTTGACACACATAAACTTCTTCATTAATAAAACCATTAAGAAAGGCACTCTTTATGTCCATTTGATATAATTTAAAATCTAGAATACATGTAAATGCTAATAGCAGTCTTATGGCTTCCAACCTAGCAACAGGGGCAAATGTTTCCTCATAATCTATCCCCTCTTCCTGATTGTAACCTTGTGCAACTAGCCTAGATTTGTTTCGAACAATTAAACCAGCCTCATCAAGTTTATTTTTATAAATCCACTTAGTTCCAATAATCGGATGAGACTCAGGCCTAGGAACAAGTTCCCACACCTGATTTCTTTCGAACTGGTTTAATTCCTCTTGCATTGCCAAAAGCCAATGCTCATCAAGCATAGCCTCAGAATAATTCTTTGGCTCTACTTGAGAAACAAATGCAAAGAAGTTACACAGATTGCTAATGGAGTTGCGAGTACTTACACCTTTTGAGATATCCCCGATAATCTGATCTATAGGATGATGCCTTGATGTTCTCCATTCCTTAGGAAAATCAGTGTTGAGTTCCATGGATTGTTCTTGATTTTTCTCCTCAACATTTTCAACTGAATTTCCATTGCTTTCGGAATGCTCTTTCCTTTTGGCATTTGGCTCCTCATCCTCATCAATGAATAAATCTCCAAGAATACCTGAAATGTCATTAACAGATACCTTTCCCAACCTTCTGGGATCGGATTCGTCAAATGGTACATGAATAGATTCTTCAATAGTATTACGAGATTTATTGTATATCCTATAAGCTTTGCTCAAAGCAGAATATCCAAGGAATATACCCTCATCAGCTCTAGCCTCAAAACTTCCTAGATTTTCTCTACCATTATTATGCACAAAACATTTACATCCAAAAACTCGAAGATGGGAAATATTTGGTTTTCTCCCCTTGTACAGCTCATAAGGGGTTTTCTTTAAAATAGGCCTAATCAAAACACGGTTCATAACATAACATGTTGTACTAACTGCATCGGCCCAAAAATATGCAGGCAAATTCATGTCATTAAGCATTGTTCTAGAAAGCTCTTTTAATGAACGATTTTTCCTCTCCACAACTCCATTTTGCTCTGGAGTCCTTGGAGCGGAAAAATAATGCTTAACTCCATGTTTTTCGCAAAACTTTTCAAAAAGATGATTTTCAAATTCTCCACCATGATCAGTTTTAATGGATGCAATGCTCAAATGCAATTGGTTTTGAATAATCTTGGCTAGCTTTTTAAATTCATGAAATGCGTCATTTTTATGAGTAATAAAAAGCGTCCATGTATACCTAGAATAGTCATCCACAATAACCAAACAATAATAGTTGCCACCAAAGCTTTTAGTTTGACACGGTCCAAAAAGATCCGTATGTAAAAGTTCCAAAGGCCTTTGAGTTGAAACAAGGTTTTTAGAAGGAAAATTTGCCCTTGTGAGTTTTGATTTTGAACAAGGATCACATTTTTCGGAAAAAGAAAAATTTTGCTTTGGCAAACCAACTACTAAGTTTTTAGAAGAAATTTTATTTAAATGAGCCATGTGGATGTGACCTATTCTACGATGCCACAACCACGATTCATCCTCTTTAGATAATAAACATTTCGCATCATTTGAGGAAATTGAATCAAAATCAATAACATAAACATTGTTTATCCTGCGAGCAATTAGCTTAATAAGATTATCAATTTTTCCCTCGATAATACATCTATCAGAATCAAAAATAACCCTATTGCCCTTATCACACAATTGACTAATACTTAGCAAATTGTGCTTTAGGCCCTCAACATGTAATACATTTTCAATGCAAGGGTTAGGAGGTGTACCAATTTTACCGATTCCGGTGATCTTTCCTTGGTTGTTATCTCCAAAGGTCACATGTCCTTGGTCCTTAGGCACGAGATGCGAAAATTTAGATTTATCTCCAGTCATATGTTTTGAGCATCCGCTGTCCAAGTACCAGCAAGACTTCCTTTCTTCCGGAGTAACCTACAAGCAAAAATTCAAGGTTTCTTTTTAGGTACCCATATCTTTTTGGGTCCTTGAGTGTTAGTATAGCCATAGTTTAAATCATGCCACCTTCTAGCTTCATTGTTCGGTTTAACGAACTTCACTTTTCGGTGTATGCATTCATGTGCACCATGGCCCTTTTTACCACAAATATGACATATAATAAGAGGTTTCTTATGATTACTGGCAGGGACAAAAATGGTACTTAGTTTCTTTTGATGCCTACCGGGTTGATATCCTAAACCCGCTCTATTAAAGAAACATTTTTACCTACCTAACATTAAATTTAAAGTATTTCTACCTTTTGTAAATTTAGCAAGGGTTTCTTTTAAATCTTCAACTTCTTTAACCAGGTCCTTGCAGAATTTACAAGAAGAAGAACTAGCTTTAAGTTTAATGTCATGACACGAAGTGTTTGAAGAATTTTTTAAAGTCAAATTCAATTCCTTATTTTGATTTTTCAGAAAATCATTTTCCTTAGTAAGTTCTTTATTCTTTTCTAAAATGGAAGCTGAATTTTTCTTTTCTAGAGAAACCAATAAGGATAACCTCATCGATTCCTCATGTAACTCTTCAAATGCTCCTTGTAATTCAACATAAGAAAAATTAAGTTCAGAATTTACCTCATTGTCGTGAGCCATCAAGCATAGATTAGCGGTCTCCTCTTGTTCGTCTGAATCCTCATCCGAACTTCCATCATTGTCCAGCCACGCCAAGTATGCTTGCTTTCCCTTCTTTGAACTCGAGGTGCCCTTTTCTGAATTCTCTTTCTTTTTCAATTGATAGCAATCTGCTCGAATGTGACCAGGCTTGCCACACTCATGACATGTGATGGTTGAGCCTCCACTTTTATTGTTATCTCTTCTGTTGAAATTTTTCTTCCTCAGAAATTTCCCAAACTTCTTCACCAATAGACCCATGTGTTCATCATTTAACAATTCTTTGTCCGAGTCACTTTCTGGTGCAGGTGCTTCAGCCTTGAATGCCAAGCTTTTAACCTTCTTGTTCTCTTCTTCATGCTGAGCCAACCTCTTCAGTTCACTTTCGTGTTCTTGTAATTTTCCAAACAGAGTTTCCAGCGTCATTGTTGAGAGATTTCTTGATTCAGCGATTGCCGTCACCTTGGGTTTCCAATCTCTTCCCAAACACCTTAGAACTTTGTTGATGAGATCCTCATTGGTGAATTTCTTCCCCAATGTTGTCAATTGATTTACGATCATTGTGAAGCGTTTTTGGATCTCTTGAATTGATTCTCCATCTTTCATCCTGAATAGCTCATATTCACCAGTCAATGTATTGATCCTTGACCTCTTTACTTCCGTTGTTCCTTCATGCGTGACTTCAAGTGTATCCCACATTTGTTGTGCTGTCTCGCATGTTGAAATCCTGAAAAACTTATCATAGCTCAAAGCAGATGTTATAATATTTTTCGCTTTCAAGTCGTATTGGACTCTACGTTCCTCCTCCTCCGTCCACTCAGCCATAGGCTTTTCGACGGTGTTACCATTAACCACATAGGTAGGAACATAGGGACCATTAACAACAGCATCCCAAACTTTTAATCCTACTCCTTGAATAAAAATTTTCATACGGGCTTTCCAATACGCGTACCCTACCCCATCAAACATGGGAGGACGGTTAATAGAACTCCCTTCACCTCCAAACAGAGAGTTTGAAGCCATACTCTTGAGACGGTAAAGTCTTAACACAAGAGACTAGCTCTGATGCCAATTGTTGGTTTTGGCCTCAAAATCTAGAGAGGGGGGGGGGGGTGAATCGAGTTTTATTATGTATTGAAAAATTCGTACCAAATTAAAAATTTGATTTCAGTTGGAGAGATTAAACGTTTGTAATGGATCGCGAAAACGATAAGAAAAATATAATCGAGTAGCGCGGAAACGTAAACAAAATAAATATGCGGAAAGTAAAAGAGAGAGGGATAGAAAAGCTTGCACCGGTGATTTTTATACTGGTTCAGCCTTCCCGTCGAAAGGCCTAGTCCAGTCCCCAAGCGACCCACCTGAGAGTTCTTATAACCAAGCAATAGAGTTGCACCCTATTACAACCAAGAGCACCCTGCACACTACTAGGAACCTCCGTTCGCTAGGGGCCTCAAACACACAGCAGGGTTCCTCGCCCTACGACGTATCAAACGTCCACTAAGGGATTCTCTCCCTAATCACTAAGGTTTAGAACGATTTCACTGAAAGTGATTACAATAGTTTCTTGTGTTCTCACAACACGGATTCTACAATATGCTCTTATGATAATGAAGAATAAGTTTCTCTAGAAGTCACTCAACCAATAAGGATTTGTTCTTTACAAAATATGAACAATGAAAAGCAGAACTCTTAGAGAAGAAGAAGAAGAGAGAAACGTGCAGGTCGAAAAGAATGAATGTAAAAATTACGAATTACAAATTACGTTCTGAATGTTGGAGTGAACCTTTTAAAAAGGAAAACAATTTTGAATCAAAAAGGATTTTGAATAAGAAAAACAAAATCAAAATAGAATAATAAAAGATTTGTAATAAGTTTTAAAATCAAAATAAAATCAAAACGATTTTCGAAATAAAATAAAGATTTGATTCTTAAAACCAAAAAGGAAATAATTCAAAATTAAAATCATTTTCGAATTTTATAAAATATATCAGAATCTTTTATATAAAAACAAATCAGGAAATAATAAAAATGATTCTGACACGTTTTTCAACAAATCATGAAATAATCGATTACATAGAAGAAATAATCGATTACTTCAACAAAAATAGAAATTCTTAAATACATTTGAAAAACATGTAATCGATTAGGCTAAGAATAGTTAATCGATTACGTCACTCCTGTTCATTATATGATGCAACCATGATAATCGATTACACTAAGGAGTTTATCGATTATTAAGCCTCTGTTTTGCATATGATGCAACATCATGTAATCGATTACTACAAGACTTGTAATCGATTACTAAGCCTCTGAAAAATATATGATGCAACAAATATAATCGATTACTTGACCTATGTAATCGATTACTTTCATAAGAAAGTAACTGATTAACAAAATTCAATTAATCGATTACAGCTTCTCTGATTTTTCTATGATGCAACAAAGTTAATCGATTACTTTAGAAAATAATCGATTACTCTCTTTTGCACACATACAAATATACAGAGTTTTGTAACATCAAGAATTTTACTAAAGTTAAATGCAGAAAACACTTTTTCATGCAAAAACACGTTTTTCTTCTCCTCTCTAAAATGAAAAACTTATTGGCTTTGTAACTCTTTAAAGAAACAAAAACTTCATTACCTTACATTTGATCTAAAGAGAAGGTTTCTATTCTATGCTTGCTTGAGTCTTCAATCTTGAGACTTGACTTGCACTTGTGAGCTTGAACTTGAGTTGACTTGTTATCATCAAAACATATATTTGCATTACTTTGAAGTCCATAGAGAGTTTGAAGCATGCCTTCCAACTAGCTTGACTTCCAACAAAACTTAAGTCTTGCTACAATAGTTATTGTCTTAACGATACATTCATAAATAGTACACAAATCACCAAACTTTATGTGGTTATGGTACTCATTAATGTCCCAGAAAGAGACTCACAAAAAATATTGAGCATTCTCTCACAAAATTCACTTAATTTTGATTATTTTTTAAAGTACTTTCAATTTTGGAGAGAATTATCTTAATGTTATCTGCAAGATTTATACTCATGAACATTGTCAAATCTTTCTCAGATTTATAATAATTTTTTTCTTTATCTTTATAGTTGCTAACACCATTAATAGCAACAATAACACTTGCAAACTCTAGTCATAAAGTTTAACAAGTAACACTGATACATACAAGTCATGAGAATGCAGAAAATTAAGAACATGTACTACATAACATAAATGTTTTGAGACATAAGGTACATGTTACTTAAACAATTAATGTACACTAACGCTCTCTTTTGGGTTACACATTAGTACATGACATTCAAACATAATGATGCTAATAAAATTAATAATCAATAATTGGCAATGATATATGCACCAATTAGTATTATCTATTGTCTTTGGATGTATAAATAAACCAATAGCACAAACATATTGCCTATAGTCATGTCCATTAATTATAAGAACAACTAATCAAACCTTTGGGCGATCCATAAATGCCTTATAACAATGAACTAAAATATACCCATAGAACATCAAACCATTATGTCATTCATATAGCATCAAATCTATGAGTAATTGAAAAATCATCATATGATTTGAAATTAATTTACTTAATGATTTGACCACTTTGGTGATTAACAAAATCAACATACAATTAACTTCAAATCAAATTCATTATTATAATAAAAATTATACATTCAGAATTAATATCTTTATGATTTGACAACTTTAATGATGATCAAATCATCATACATTAATATCAAATCAAGCAATGCCAATTCAAAAAATTTCTTTTGCTAAGAAAAAACTCATATTAATCCCAAATATATATATATATATATATATATAAACGTAAATTGTCCATGACATACTGGACTTGTTATATATATTCATTATTATGCAAAAGGAATATATAATTATTCGTTATTCACTATAATGTGTTTTTATACAGTAAAACGAATCATAAATAGTGATAGAAGCAATACCTAATGCTTTTCGCATATATCAATATTATTACCCCAATTAGAAAAAAACTTGATGAACTTTAAAAATATATAATTGAAACACTGGGTATACATTATACCTAATTGGAAAACAATTTTGATGGTTAAAACAAATCGATAAACAATCAAGTTTCAAATAATCCTAATATTTTATTTAACAATAATGCGGAAGCGTAAAAGTCTAAATTTCATAATAAGGATTCATACCGAAACAAAGTCCTAAATTTCATAATTAGGGTTCAAAGTTCCTAAATTTCATGATTTGGATTTATGCAAAAATTCATTCCCTAAACACCATAATTAGGATTCAATCCAAATCCTAAATCTTAATTGGAAAGTCATGAATTTCTTAACGTGGCTCTGATACCACATATAAGTTGTAGTTTAATTTATTCGTTACAACTACAATAATAAGAATCTTGAAATTACATGACATTCACACGTTATAGAGACAATAAGGAATACGATTACTAACCTCTATCCATTGCTATAGTTGAAAGAGAGTTCTCCAAATGCCCTTTGATCAAAAGCCACGAAACCCGGTTTCTATTCCTTTGCCTCTTCTACTATTCTTTTCTATGCTATTTGTTTAGTTTAGCCATTCTGTGATGGAGAGAGAAAAGAATACCTTATAGCCAGGAACAGGACCTGTTTCTTATAAAGAGGTAAAAACCCAAACTATTATCCATTGGCTTCCATCAAACTAACGGGCCTTCAGAAACAATCTCCCTTATATCTAATTATGATTAAGCCCATTAATATTTAATTATTTATTTACTAAACACACATCAATACATGTCACATGCACATCACATGAGACATACTAAGATATTAAAATCTTACATAACATTCTAAGGTTATGATAGTTGAAAGATATTGCAAGATCTTGTGAAAATTAAAGTTTTAAGATGCCCGAAGGGTTAAAACTAGAGACATTATAAAGTTCTTACTTCAAAACCAGAAAATTTTCAAAATGAAACAAGGTAGTGGCAAGTGTAAACAAATGAGAGATTTGTCGAGTAGGGATACCAAATCATTCGGATGATATGAGAAATTCATCATGGTTGCTGAAAAGGTTCACTTACTTAGGAACCGAAGAACTTTGAACAAGATCATAAAGGAGTATTCTTGAAAAGGTGTTCCCGAAATTTAACTACCCAAGTATAAGAAAATTCCATTTCCCAAAAGTGCTAAGAAATGATTAAGAAATATGGTTTGCTTGAGCTCAACTTTTACAAAGATAAACAATCAAGGGTTATGCACTAAAAGAGACTAAAGAATAGGTGGTTCTTCTGCGTACTCCGATTAGAATGAGATTTTGGATATTTATGATAATTTTCCCAAGAGGTGTAAATATTAGGGTGCCCAATCCTAACATTACATACCGTTGGTAGAGAGACCATGTCAATCCGATCAAAGTTTATAATCTTCCCAAGGAAGATTATGGGATGTATCTTTAGATTAAATGAATCTAATTAAAGACAATGATTATTTGTCACCATTAGATTCAGTTCAGATAGTTAAGTTCTAGAGATTTTTCCATTTCCGTTGTGGTGGCATTCGTTTGGCCTAGCCCGTTGGTTATCATCCTCTCTAGGCGTAACTAACTTCCTTTCTTCTGATCCTAACAAAGGTAGCTGAGTATGACTTTGTCATAACTTGATCAAAGCTTAACAACAAAACTCAATATGTTTGATTTAGACAATTTCTAAAATCAAACAAGATTCTTACACTTCTAATGACTTCTAATTAACTCAATGATGACTTGACAGAGACTGACAACAGAGGTGATGAAACCATACTCTCAGGCCGAAAGGAAGGAACTGCTTTGATACCATACACCTTTATCTTTTATAAAGGGAATAAAATAATTTATTACAAATATTGCAGCGGAAAATAAAAATTCCCTTTATTGAAAGATAGTGAATAAAAAAAATTTATTTTCAAATACATTTGATCTCAGGGTTACAATGGACCAGACAAGGTCAATGAGCAATTGAACAACTCCCTTTTCTGCTTGAGTTTTTTGCTTGATGGGTCAACTAACTTTGACTGCCACTTATACCTACCACACATAATGGTAGATGGGAGTAAATCACTTGTCATATCGAGTAAGGAGATAATTGATTGAATAGCCATGAACAAACATACATATATAATCATCATAATGTAAAACTCATGCTCAATCCATTATTCACAATCATATTATCTTATATTTAAGTGGCATGATGCATGATCACTAATATCAATCTCCACACTTATTGGATCCAATATCAATAACAACCCTTCGTCCATAATCATTTCACTAAGTTAGGGAAAACAACTGGGAGTAAACGCCTTTCATCCAAGCGGGCACGCACAACGGTCATGCGTATCCACGATTCCAGGGATAAGGGCCACACAAAGGACAGTCCTCCGTTGTGAAGATATGTCCCTAGAGGTCGATAGGATATATTACAGTTAAGTGAAACTATCCCGGGCGAGGTCTGCTGAACCAGCCCATCTTAGGTCCGTTTTATCCATAATAATCCCCAGGGGTCACATGACGAATCACCGTCAGACCTAACCTCTGCACATTCTCAACCGATTCTTAGAACCATCTGTATCTTTCCCAACATCCCATCTCACCATCCGCAAGACCACGCGCGTATGCAAATAATTATTCCATAATCATTATTTCAATTCCACAATCATTCATCAACATGTTCATCATTCTAAATCCTTAAATATTCATAAATATATTTTTCATAATGAATAATTAGGTTTGGCTAAGGCTAAGTGTAATCAAAATTGGCAAATTACATTTATGAACCAAGGATAATTGATTAACAATTAGTGATAATCGATTATCACGTTAAAATTCAAAATCCATGGTCTCAGGTCAGTCGATAATCAATTAAAAAAATCTGTTAATCGATTATCGTGCAGAAATCTGCACTGAAAAGTGAGGTTTTGATATACCAAACTTTGATACACTTTTCCTCAACCAATTCCAACGCTCAACAACAACTTAATATCGTATAGTACACATGTTAGCTTGCTAATATCATCACAGAATCAACAAGACATTAATCAATTTTCAAATATCACATATTATGCATAAAACACAACTCAACATGTCAAAATCATTTTCTTTGCAAAATAGCCTTAATTCAGTGTTCCATTAGCGCATACTTATCATTTTAAACTTTCTCAAATCAATAATTCTAGCAAGGAGCCATGGATTGTCTTTGTCTCAATATCAAGCAATCTTGTCATCGTTGCTCATTATACTTCCACTTATAATCAACCAAACATACTTCAATCATTACCCTAGCGATATGAATGAAATCTCCCATACTTAACTTGAGACACTAAAAGATCAAACTCCAAGAGTTATGCTAAGACAGTGTCATTAATCACAACAATTTCAGAATGACTTTTGGACAATTTCGACACGAGAATTCGTCATCGTTTTGCGAGGAAAAATACAAAATATTTGTTAGGATCTATTTTATGTCATGAGGACTTGAGTTAGGATAAAAATAGAGGCTTATTTAATAAGGAGCTTACCACACAATCACTACTAAGTTGGTATCTTGAAAATTCTGGTTTCAGCTTGCAGAATCAGAATGATTTTTGTGCAACTTTGGTCTCAACGTTCGACATGATCGTTCAACGAAAACACGTGAGGCCACTTAGTACTAAAACTAGGCTATGAAATCTTTAAATATAACTAAAGATATAAACAAATGGTGGCTTGGTTTTGTGACACCCTCAAATCAACCACGAGTAAATAAGGAAATATTTAAGCTTTTACTCGAAAAGTTATGGACTTGATTAAATGTAGAAAATATAGGGTTAAATTTTTCCTTTTTATTTTCTAAAAGAAGCGGGTGCACAAACCAAAATATTGGATCATGGAGAATAGAATACATATTACTTTAAGGCAAAACTACTCGTTTGGTCCCTTAAATTATTTATTAGTTCTAAAGTGGTCCCTTAAGTTTTTTTTGTTCTAAAGTGGTCCCTCAAGTTTTAATAAGTTATCACCGTTAGTCCGTTAATTTTTCCGTTATCTTCTCCCTCCGGCCATCTTCTCTGGTGAGCTTCATATTTTCCGACGAAAATTCCGGTCACACCTTTTTTTTTTAAAGCCTGAAAAAGAAAACTATATACTAATGTGCGAGAGCTTCCAACTCATGATGATCTGGTTTCTCGTTTGTTTGATTTCATTTCTGTGAAGATAAAACCAAAAGACCCATACAAGCATATATAAGATTGCTATAGATAAAAATTAGGTGTGGCAGGAATTTTCGCCGGAAAATATGAAGTTCGCCGGAGAAGATGACCGGAGGGATAAGATAACGGAAAAATTGACGGAAGGACTAACGGTGATAACTTATTAAAACTTGAGGGACCAATTTAGAACAAAAAAAACTTAAGGGACCACTCTAGAACTAATAAATAACTTAAGGGACCAAACGATTAGTTTTGCCTTACTTTAAATATTGAATTCGACAATTACTTTAATTATGGAACTCATGACATTTCCAAAATTTAGATAGCATCCTTTTTGGCTAATAGAATAAATTATAGTTCATATATTGAAAACATAAGTGATGCCATCCATTATTTCATGTAACGTAACTGATACCATTTTCAAATACCATAGCCAAATTCCTTTATATTGTTATCAGAGTAAGCGGAAATAATAGGACTATGAAACAGAGTTGTAATATAAACATCGATTTATATGCATATAAAAGTCAGTAAGTACATAGTCCAGATGGTAAAAGTCTCCAAGTCCAAAAGTACAAGTCCATAGTAGCATATATACATAACCAAAATAGATCAATACTCTAGAGACTCAAAAGGCCATATATACAATATCTACATAATCAAAATAAAAGACTCTAGAGCTGATCTCATAGCATGAGTAGTAGTAGTAGTAGTAGTCTCCCAGTAGTAGTAGCAACAGTAGTCATCATCAACCATCAGCAGAACTCCTCCACAGCAGCAGATACACCAAATCCCTGATCCACATCACTTATCCTATGCACATACCTATGGATCGTCATCCCTCCACTGACTCCCGGTAGAATGCTCAACAGGCTTGCCTCCGCTCTCGTCCTCGACAGGATCCTCCTCAATCTCACCCGACGGAGTAGGTACCCTACCACTGGGTACAAGATCAGGTGTAGGTGTGACCCTAATAGGACTCGTCGGATCAGGTGAGGGAGTCTCCTCTCGAATGACTCTAGTAGAAAAAGGGTGTGAGCGGGTAGGTCTGAATCGAAAACTATGGTACGAGCGAGCTGGTTGAGCGGGAGGTGGTCCATGGTAAGTGTAAAAAGGAGGTACATGCATAGTATATATGATGGGGATTCTGAACTACGAGGACGAATCAGAACAAGTGGATTAGGGTGATAGAAAGTCAGCTCAACCTCACCCTCATACACTGCCCGATGATCCTCATAGATCCACACTCCACTAGGAAGTGGGCGGATCTCGATGCAAACGATGTATCGCGACATCACCTACAAGGGCACATGGATAAGCAATACTATACACATAACGGATAAAGCATAAAAGATTAAGCAATATAAGCATGAACAGATAGCATCAAATCAGTTAACAACCACAGTTATCACTTAGCAAATACTTGATGCAAGTAGGATGCTCACACTTATTTACAATTAGCAAACTTTAAATTTAATTAAGGATGAATGGCATGATGTATGAGTCTAACTCTCAAATCTTAATTCCATCAATCTATGTCACTCTCTGATGTCCATCCTTTACTTCCATATGTACTCAACAGTACGTTGTACTCCTAGTTGTACAACATTTTGTACATTCCTCCTGTAACATCCCGCATTTTCTGGACTCAAATAAATCAAAAAGATTTTATTTAAGATTGAATTTTCAGAATTTAAGAAAGATTTGTAGCTAAATGTTTTGCCAAAACGATTTTATTTGAGAAATGAATTTTATAAGAATAATTTGAGATTTTAAATGAATTATTTCTTTTTGAAGAACCTTGATGCATGAGTATGGTTTTATTTTAAATTCAAGAAGAGCTTATTTTATAATTAAATGGGTAAGGTGGATTGATTTTCTTTAAAGTTGCATTTTTGAGTTTTGTGAATATGTGTTTAGTGTAAAGAATTATGTGTGAATTATGTGAATGTGAATATATGTATAGTGCATGTATATGTGTGTGTGTGTGTGTGCCGTATGCTTTGAGTGGAAACATGATGTTATGTGCATGATCAAATAATTGCATTATTCCATGATCCCATACTATGTGTTCAACGTGATAACATGAAATAAAATCATATGTGTTAAGTGCATACATTATTTTATGATGATGATGTAAAAATGAAATTATATGTGCATGTGTGTGTGTTGTTCGGCCGAGGTGTAGAGAGGAGGAAACCAAGTAGAGCTCATTTTCTTGGTCATTAAGAAAATAGAAAATCAAATAGGAAATAGGAGGGAATAGGTGGTGTGAATCATGAAGCCTAGTGAAGACTTCTTTCCACCTTGTCTCCCTTCTTGACAAGACTCTTCCCATGCAAACTTTGGAGTTGCCTAAGTTGCCCTTGGAACCAAGCCATGAACCGAGGTTAGAAGAGAAATTTTACCCCCTTGTTTTGCCTTAAAGCCGTAGGAAGGAGTGAGTATTGGCTAACTCATTCCCATTTCTTTCATCAACCTAAACACTTAGTTCCCAAGAGTATCATCAACTCTTGAGACTTTAGAAAGAGAAGTGAGTAAGGCCGTGAGAGGAGAAGAGAGAAAAGAAGAGTGTAAACCCAAAATTCTCAACCAAACCTTTTTCAATTTCTTCTCAAACACGTTTTCCTTCAAGAATCAAAGAAGAAAATTACCCATCAACCTTAGAGGAGTGGAGACCGAAGCCAACCCTAGGAGGAGAAGGAGAGATTTGAAGCTTGAAGATTTAAGTTAGGGTCTTGATTTAAGGTAGTTATTTATGAGAGTTAGTGTAATAGTTTTGGTTTGTAAAGGACTTTATTATGGACATTACTTAAGCTTAAAATTTTGTGATGCATGCCTTTATTTTCTTGTGATCTTGAAGTTTTGTTACCTTGCATGGCTTGATCTTGAATATTTGTACTTAGATTCTTAACTTATTCTTCACGGTTTGTTAAGGATTTGTGTTTAAGCTATGTTTTTGTGTTGATCTTGTTTTGCATGTCTCGATCTAGGATTGATCTTTGAGAAAATGTGAACTTTGAATTTGTATAATTATTTGGTTCAAAATCTCAATTTTCTTTGATGCAAGTGTGTAATTTCTCATGATCTTGAAGCTTAAGTGCTTTGCATGTTATTTTTGTGGCTAGATCTTGAATATTGGTGCTTGGATGCTTTAATTTTAACTTGATCTTCACGGTTTTGTCTAGGTTTTGTGTCTAAGTTCATATTCTTGCTTTGATCTTGTCTTGCATGTCATGATCTATGATCAACCTTTGAAAAACATGAAGTTTGAGTTTGCATGTTCATTTTTAGTCTTGATTTTCTTTGATGCATGTTACGGTTTTCAAAGGAAAATAAACATAACAAGCCTTGAAAATGATTTTTTTTAAAAAAAAAGAATTGAAATCAAGATTTGGTTTGTGTGTGATGATGATTCGGTTTGAACCTTATAAAAGAAAAGGTTGTTTTTAAAAGAATTTTTACATGATTTGACCTTGAGTTTGATCTTTGCATGTGAGAATAAATTTGTGAGATCTTGCCTCTATGCATGTAGCCATTCGGTCAAGTCTAGGTAACCCTGTTAGGTCATCATCCCCTTTTCATGCATGTTGAAATTTGTCTCACCTAGAGATTGTAAGTGCATGCATGATGAGATTTATATGATCAAAGAATTTTAAGTACATGCATGAGTTTTCTTAGAGGTTAAAGATTTTTATGTGATCCTAGCTTTTAGTGTGTTAAGAAATTAAATTTTTGGGTGTGCTAAACTCTTATGTGAAGCTCACGGTTTTGTGCTTGTGAATATTTAAGATAGTTCCTTTTATTTTGCATGTGTGTTTTATTGTTAGGATTAGAGATTTCTAGGCCTAAGGAGCTTAAATTTTTGATTAAGAACTTAAAAGTAATTTCCATGAATCCATTCGGTTTGAAACAAATTTTATTGGAGCTATTTTTATGTTCTTGTGTGTTATTGTTTGAATTAATCTTTAAACAAATGGAATTGATTGGATAAATTATTGCATTGAGTGATTTTCTTTGTGCTTTATTCGGTCTTGGAATAAAAATAAAAGAAATGAATCGATTTTTTTTATTGCATGTCAATTTAGGGATAAAGCTAAGTAGTTTGAGAGATGTTGGCATGATTTTCATTTAATGAGTTCCTTTTCTTAGATAATCCGTGTATGAGGCTTAAAGTAGGATAATGTGATTAAATGATTGTCCTTCATATATGCATGTTTTGTTTAGGTACTAGTAATCATTAGGATTGAATACCAACCTTGTCCCATGTGGTAGGAAGATTCGGCCATGCATAGAAAATTAGGTGCATGTGTTTTATTTTGTTATATGTGCATGAATGATGGATGTAAAAATGATGCATGGAATGTGAGTGGCTTGTGGTGTTTGAATGATTTGAATGTTTGATATTTGTTTTAAAAGGAGTGTTTGATTTATCCTCATGTTGTTTCTTTTACTTCAATTCGGTCTTTAAAGAAAATATAAAGTAAGTACGTGATTTGATTTACTTTGATTCCTGAAAGTTATGGTTTTAAATTTTAACAAATGATTTTTATAAGAAAAACCTTAAAATAAATATGGTCTTTTAAAGAACCAAGGAATTGTTAATGTTTGCCAAACAATGTGATTTTCAAATAAGAAGTTTTAGTAATGATGTCTTGTTTTCGAAATAGTTTTAAAAGAACAAATTTTAATAAGAGAGAATTATTTGAGTTCCAGTAACAATCGGGAAGCAGTTACGAGCGTTGCATCGGGAACCAAGGAGCGGATCATGAGTGTTATCGTCAATTGAGGTGAGAGAGAAGCTTTCCTAAGACACCGTGGTAGCTAGGTGATTTATTAGGACGTTTCGTATCATCTCAAAGATCGGAACTTAGTGGTTCTGAGTTAGTATTATAGTGCCAATTGTTTGCTGTGTGTGGCCACTTATACGAAGGTGACAAAGACCACAATGTTATTGTGTGATATTGTGTGTTGATAACATGCTTTGAATGATTTATTTACTTATCTATTTAATTATGTTTGTTGATTATGATAATTAAATGATGGATGGACGTTTATCACGTTCTAAGTAAGAGAATGAGAGTGAAAAGAAAGAGTTGAGAAAGTAATGGTATAATGAGAAAAGAGTAAGAGATTAAGTGAAAGAGAGATGAGAGTTGATTTGGAAAAGAAGTTGAGAATGATGTTGAGAATCGAGCCAGAGCTTGGGAAAGTGATATGGATTGTTGGAACATGAGATGTGAATTGAGCGGAGCTAGGCTCCTTGGTTGTTGGTTTTAGACTGGGAATTAGTGTTGAGTTGAGCTTGCTCCTCCACTAACACTCGGCAAAATGTGTTTTTGAAAAGGAATTTTTATAAAGAGTTGAGAAGTGAAATATTTTCAGAAAAGGGGTTTATGAAACTAATTTTCAAAAAAGGTTTTGAGATAGGATTTTTGTGAAACAATATTTTCAAAGGATTCTTTTTATGAAACAATCTTTTTGAAAAGAGTTTTATGAAAGGAATATTTTAAAAAGGATTTGCGAAATGAAGTTTTTGAAAAGGTTTTCGAAATGGGACTTTTGAAGAGGCTTAAGAGATAATGTTTTTAAGGGAGTTTTTATGAAATGATCTTTTGAAAAGTTTTATGAAAGGATATTTTGAGAAGATTTATTTGAGATGGTATTTTCGGTGAAAGTGGCGAAAGTAGATTTTGTGAAAATTTTGGAAATAGTATTTTTGGAAAGGTTGAGAAATGGTATTTTTGGAAAGTGGTGAGTAGTATATTTGGAGAAGGATGGTAAAAAGGAAGATTGAGGGATGAAACGTGAATCTGTTGATGTGATCCCAGCTCTGTGCTATGCATGATTTTTTTTTATGAGAGAAAGATGGTGCAAAGTTAGAGGTCGGGACTCACGGAAGGGATGCACGAAGGGTGAGCCGATCATTAGGTAATAAAAAAAAAAGATAAAAGACTTTAAAAGACATTAACAGCGAACGCGGTGAGGTATGAGAGTAACCCGAAGTAGTGGAGAGGAAGGAACCATAGGTATCTGCGGATACTTAGGAGGAGATTGCATTAGGGGAGGACGATGACGGTGAAACGTCAAGAAGTCTAGAGTATTGTTGTAGGCAGAACGAACTCCATATGTGGTGCACTAACGTGGTGGGGACTGGGTCTAATACCGTGGTAAGTTCTGCGCGCGCACTAGAACAATACTGTCACCCCCTAGATTGCAAATCGAGAACAGTGAGAGGGACTGGAACGGGGCATTGTGTTTTGCCACTGCGAGGCAGTGTGCCATGATTATTATGAATTGATATTATTGAGGCTGGCCCTCCTGGTCAAGGACTATTTGTTGTGAGACAGCTGTCGTGCCCGTGTGGTAAAGGTCCTGTACTCCTGTTTGCTTCTGACTAGGTGGATGGATGGCCGAGGAGATGTAGACTTGAAACGTGAGTTCTAACAACGAAAGGAACGCGTACCTCGATGATGCTTTAACACCCCCGATCATCGATGGTTATAACTCGATAAGACATGATAAGACAAGATTTATAATTGTCAAGAAACAAGAGTGTGAGTAGTGTAAAGAATGAGAAAGAGATTGAGAATGGAAATGTGGGAAGGATATTGAGTTTCATGAGAGAGATTAGAAACAAAGTGAAAAGAGTATGGAAGAAATGATAGTAAGATGAAATAATGAGGTGTGTTGATGATGATAGTATGCTTGTTTGTTATCCTGTATGTGTGTTATGTATTGTGTGTGTGTCCTATTATCTTGCCTACCGTAATTCCACATCGTCGACGCTACGCCGTCCGGATCGCTTACTCTCTCCTGTTCGTTGGTGCATCGGTGTTGCTGATATCCCAACGGGCAGATGGATCGTCGCTTGGAGATCTCTACGTGGCTTCGTGATGGGAATGGATGGAAAGCTACACATTACGGATGGGTATGGACTGGACATGTTCAGTTGGTAATCGCAGACCCTGAACATAAGCTGGGAGGAAAGACAACGAGTTCGTGTTTAGGAAGCGTGTCTTTTGTGGGACATAATTCTGAACCACCATCTCGGGACACAAAGAAGGAGAACCCTGTGAAGCTATTCGGAGTGGAGCTCAACCCGGACTCTGGAGTGGATATAGCAAGTGAGGTTGCATCAACCTCTGTCACAAAGGCACCAGCAAAGAAGAAACGAAAGTTGGAACCGACCATCTTTGATAGGAAGAGGGAGCTAGTAGTAGAATTAGATTAAGTTGTTGTTGTATTTTGTGTTCAGGATTACCTAAGTGATGAGCTATTGTTGTATTAAAGCATGCCCGACTTTTATGGAATGTAAGAACTCTCTTTATGAATGTGTTTAAGTTCTTTGGAAGAAATGAATGAAGTTACTTAAGTTGAAATCAAACTGTTTTCTTAATCAAACGTTTACGGAAAACAAGGTAAGTGAGTTGTGGTTTCAAGTAACAACTCGGTTTTCGAAAGAGAAGGTTGAAGGACATTGATGACTCTTCCAGAATGTTTCAAACCCTTCAACAATGTTTTACAAAAAAAAAATTTCCAAAAATTTGGCCTCACTTTTGTAACATTAATAAATGGAAGTAAACTGTTTTGGTTTTCGAAAATCGGGCTGTTACAGTTTTGGTATCAGAGCTTATGGTAATCCTTAGTGGCCTTAAGCATGGGCTACATGCTTTGTTTGTGTGACTCTGTGTGTTTGTTAGTATTTGAGTAGGAATAGGAGGATAAGCTTTTGCCTCTTAGGACATGGATTTGTTTGTAGCTTAGCACTGACCGTATTAGTTTAAGAAACCTTTTGGCTCCATAAAAGTAGACCTTGAATGGACCCTGCAATTAGGACCCTATACCCCTGATGTCTCATCAGCGATTGTTAGACTCAGACCTGATTAACCTTAGCATACCTTTACACAGGGATAGTTATCACCTTTGAGGATGTAGATCGCTACCTCTTAATTCCCGTGTTTGTTGAATTGCTTCAACAAACCAATTCTCGTTGTTAAGATTCGAACTTTTTCTTCATGAACCCCTATCACATTGTAGCCTTATCAATTCTAATTAAGACTCTCTAGACCGAATTGCGGAGCTGAAGTACCCTATTTACCCAAATAATTCAAGTTTGAGTAGTTTAAGCTAAGTGAAGTCGTACGATCACCATGAGGTAGTTATAAGTTAAATCAAAGTTGGGGAGTCACAAGGAGGGAAAGAGGCGTATGTTATCGGTCCTTAGAGGAATTTTGAGGAAAATCTGAGAATTAGGATTGCCATACACCCTAATTAGGAAATGAGACGATCAAGGGTGAAGTCTAAGTGGTAATAGGAATCCCCTTAAGCAAGAAAAAGGATAGACTAAAACCCTAGAACTAGAAGGAGAACTGAAGAAAGGAGTAATTATTGTGAGGTAGTAAGAACCCAAGCTGTAGTGAATAGTGAATATTTAAGGATTTTTAGGTAAAATCCTATACTTTTGGAGATGTGTGAATGCTTGTTTGTTTGATTCCCACTCAAGTCCGTACCTATGGTTGGACTTTCTGTGACGACAATTGTAACAGCCCGATTTTCGTAAATCAGAACAATTACTTTTATTTATTAATGTTGCCAAAAAAATGAGGCCGTTTTTTTTTTTGAAAATGTTATCAAGTTCCTTCAACGCACTCTTTCGAAAACCGAGTTGTTACTTGAACCCAAAACTCCTTACCTCGTTTTCCAAAAAACGTTTTCTCAAGGAAACTTAATCATGTTTCATAAAATATAGTTGTTGCATTCCTTGAAATAGGGCATGTATCAGAATGAGTCATGTTACAGTAACAGTTCATCACTTAAATAATCCTGAATAACGACATAAGCTATTACTTAACCTAATGCTACTACTGCTTCTCTCTCTTATTAAAGTAGATTGGTCCTATCTTCCTTCTCTTCATCATCATTTTCAGGCCGGGTGACGTTGCAATAGCTTTCCTTGATTCTTCTTTCGGCTTGGGCTTGAGCTCCACTCCGAATAGTCTCACAGGGTTCTCTGCTCTCTTCCTCGAAGGCGACGACCGTGAACTATACTCCATATAAGACATACTTCCCAAACACGAACTCGCAGTGGCTCCACTAAGCTTATGTTTCGGGTCTTCGACCACCACTTGCGTATGTCCCGTCCAAATCCACCCATGAGGTATGGCTTTCCATCCATGACCCTCTTGAGACCGGATACCGACTTCCATGTGAAGATCCGCCTGCCCGTTGGAATACCAGCGACACCGATGCGCCAACGAACAGGAGAGAGTAAGCGTTCCGGACGCGTAGCGTCGACGGTGTGGAATTACGGTAGGTAAAATAATAGGACACACACACAAACAACACACGACATACACACAAAATAACAGCAAACATACCACCATCATTATTCACCATCTATATTTAGTTCATCTTATTATTATCTCCTTCATACTTCTCCACTCCAATTCCCAGTCTCTTTTATAAACTCAGTATCTTCCCCACATCTCCATTCTCACTCTTTTACTCATCCTTCTCACTTCTCAAACTGTTATTCTCCATATCAGAATCCTTTTATAATGTTTTATCAAACTACAACCATCGATGATCAGGGGAGTTAAGGGATCATCGAGGTACGCGTTTCTTTCGTAGTTAGCACTCACATCTCAGGCCTACATCTCCTCGGCCAACCAACCACCTAGTCGGAAGCAAATAGGAGTACAGGACCTTTACCGTGCGGGCACGACAGCTGTCAACATAAGTGGTCCCAGACCAGGAGGCTCAGCCTCAATATCAATAACATGGCACACTGCCTCGCAGTGGCAAACAATTGCCCCACTCCAGTCCCTCTCACTGTTCCTGAACTGCCATAGGGGTGACAGAACTATTCCGGTCCCGGGTGCGGAACTTACCACGGCATTAGACCCAGTCCCTACCACGTTAGTACGCCACATGTGGGGTTCATTCCGCCCAGAATAGTACTCAAGGCAACGTGACGTGTTACCGCCCGAGCCTACCCTAATGCATTCATCAACCCGAATATCCCTGATATTCGGGGTACCTTCCTCTCCACTACTTCGCACTCTCATACCTCACCGCATTCGCTGTTAATGTCTTTTAAAATCTTTTATCTATTTAATTAACCTAATAGTCGGCTCACCCTTAGTGCATCCCTTCAGTGAGTCCCGACCACTATCTTTACACTTTCAAAAATCACACATGGCTCAGAGCTGGGGATCAACCATTCGAATCACACCTCATTTCTCAAACACTCCTTTTTCCCAAAAATTCCCATTTCAAAAACCCTTTTCAAAAACTTTGGTTCACAAACCTTTTTCAAAAGTCATTTTCACAACTCAAAAATTTCTTTTCAAAACTCTTTCTCAACACCTTTGTGCTGAGCGCTAGTGGAGGAGCAAGCCCAGCTCAACACTAGCTCCCAGACTAAAACCAAGAACAGAGGAGCTCAGCTCGACTCAGTCCGTCTCCTATTCCAACAACTCCCATCACTCTCCCCAGCTCTGGCTCGATCTCATTGTCACTTTCAATATCCTTTTCAACCAACTCTTATCTCTCTTTTCCACTCAATCTCTTATCTTTCCTCATCATTCTTTTCTTATTATCCCATCACGTTTAATTTCATTTCCATTTTCTTAATAAGGACATAGCCGTTCATCATACGATAAGCATCATTATACATAAATCAATGAATAAATACAAAACATGCTATCAACACACAACATCACACAATAAAGTCGTGGTTTTTGTCACCTTCGTATAAGCGACCACACAAAGCAAACAATTGTCGCTTATACTACTAACGCTAACCACGAGTTCCGATCTTTGAGATGATACGGAACGCCCTACTAAATCACCTAGCTACCACTGTGTCTTAGGGAAGGCTTCTCTCTCACTTGAGGTCCAGCTATTGAGTGTGTGTCCTCCTCGAGACCTTGTGCTGCCATCTGCCTCAATCTCTTTTCTCTATCATTCCTCATATTAAATAGAACACTTTACGTTATTAACTCGTTTGAGAAAAACCCCCTTTTTTTTAAACTAATACTCGTCCTTTATTTGTTGGGAAAACTTTTGAAAATATTTCCAAAGTCATTGGTTATTTGAAAGCTTGACTTTTAAATCATATGAAAATGTTTTTAAACATCAAAAGTACGTCCAATTGATTCTTGGACAGCAAGCATAGTTTTTACAAAATCAATTCAATAAAACTCCGAAGATATCGTAAAACATTCTTTACTTCAATTAACTTTTAGCTTAGAATTAATACTTCGAAAATTTATGTCTTCATTATGAAATAATTTTAGACACCCATGAGCATATCATGACATTCAAACAAATCATACCACACACGACCACAAACAACACTTAGGCATGCAAGCTCACATAACCGATCAAATCTCAAATCGACGCATCAATGTTTATTTTCATGCACCTTTCATTTAAGTAATTAGACTCTCTAATCTTACTTGGACTATTTGGCCGAACACAGAATTGAATCAACATCACAACTTGAATCACATGAATCCATTTATTTCATTCTAGGCATTTAGATTCTAGTTTCTTTTAATTCTAACCGAACATACACCACACACATCAACACATATCCCTTCAAACACATACTTTCCCAAGATTAATTAAATTCATTTATTTCCTTTATTTCTACTCAAAGAACCGGTTAGAAAGTAATGTTCACAGTACCAATTCAAACAATTTATTTTAACACAATTTCTTAAAATATACTTAGTTCTTTTAAATTATTTCATTGAAAAAGGATCCTAGGCTAGATAATATGGTTAGGCCGAATAGCACCATGATAAAACAGGGTCAAATATTCATCATGTAAACACATGGAACATAAACTAATGCAAAGATAATTTTCTAAAGACTTGTTTTCCTATTTCTTTTATGATGACCGTGGGCTTCACACTAGTTCTGGCAAACACACCTTTATAAGAAAATCAAGAATCACGTCTTGGTTTTGATCCTTTAAGTCAAACACATGCATGCACCTAAAATTTCTAGGTGAGAAGATTTTCAATATACATGTAAGGAAAACATGCTTTCCTACTCTTCCTAGCTCTTGACCGAATCATGACACCCAAGAAAACAAAATCTTATAATTTTATTTTCATATGCAAACATCCAATTCCATAGATCACATCCTGTAAGACTCAAAACATCACTTTACCCTTTTAGAAATTACCAATCCGAATTATAATCATTACACACACACTCAAAATCCTAATTCAACCCTTTTTATACTAAAAATTATTTTTAAAGTTTGCTAAACTTATTCTCTTTGAAAAAAAAGACCGTGACATGTACTCAAAGAAATCAATACTTTGCACCCAAAGGAAACACATAAAAATGCAAGCTTCATGTTTCTCAAGAACAATCATAGATCAAAAGAAGATCAAGACAAAACATCAACTTAGTACTCACATCCTCAAGCAAACCGTGAAGAATAAGTTAGAAATCAACTTCTCTAAACATAAGAATAGCATGAAAGCATTTAGATCAAATTAAAAACATCAAGACCTAAATTTTCTACTCATGGCCGAAGCATTTAGTCTTTGATTTAGGGATTTATGGGTTCCTTGATTCATAAAAATTCAAGATCAACACATAAGAAGAACATGCAAAGAAAGATAAGGATCATCAAACCACAAAAGCAACATGCATGTGAAGATCAAAGCAATCCATAAATTTTAAACATAACTTTAGACCCAAAACCGTAACAAAAAAAAAACAATTACAAGTAAGGGATCAAAACTTTTTAACAACACCATTCAAGTTCCAAGACATAAAAATGACATGCATGACCTTTTAAACTTCAAGATCATTCAAAATTACATACATGCATCACAAAAATTTAAATCAAAGTCCATAATATAGTCCTTTACATCATGAAAATCACTTAATAAAAACTCATTCTACCTTAATCCTAACTTAAATCTTCAAGTCTCCCCTTCTCTTCTCCTAGGTTGCCTCGGTCTCCCTCTTCTCCTAGGGTTGATGGAGTTTTCTTCTTGATATTTGGTGAAGAAAATGGTTAAGAAAGGGATTGAAGAGGTTTGGTTTAAAGGCTTAGGGATTTTGCTCTTCTTCTTCTCTTCTCCTCACACGGTTTCACTCTCTCTCTATGAGTTTCAAGAGCTTAAGAGTGCTCTTGAAACTAAGTGTGTTTGTGTTGATGTGGGAAAGAAAAATGAATGAAACAAATGAGCCAAACCAACACACACTCATACGGTCCTTAAGGTAAGTGAAAGGGGTTGATAATTTCCCTTTGTTCCCTCGGTTCAATGGGTGAAAGAGAGGGCAAATTGGGCCATCCCCATTGTTGCATGGCTTGGTTCAAGCCGTGGAAGTCATGGAGGAAGGAAAGTCCTCCTTAGGTGCATGACTCACCTCTCCTAGGTTCCATGAGTCACTTGCCCTACCTCTTCTCCTATTTTCTATTTAAATTTTGCTTTCTTAATGCCTAAGGAAATAAGCTCCATCTAATCTTCCTAGTCCTATGTTGGCCGAAACACATGCACACACTCTAGCACATATAATTTGATTTTCATCAACACATACCATGCATACACTTATATATCGTATGGCACATATATGTACATACACATACATTCATGCATTATATACACAACCATATTTCTTTATTCTCTTAATCTTTATGTCATCCTAAGCATATGCACAAGCACATCAAAACCGTACACACATACACACATGTCTAAGAAATAATTCATGTTCATACAAAATCACAAATATTTTTATAAAAACATCGAGCATATAAACTTTTTAAAAAAACTTATTTTCTAAATGTTGAATGTCGTTTAGCAAATCATTACTTTGAAGACACTAATTATCATGTGAATTTTTTTTTTAAATTTACTTAATAAATTATTCTTTCAAAACATTTTCCTTAAAAACGATTTCTTTAGTGTTTTAATCTAAAATTTACACCCCGTGAATTCCTCATATTAGATTAAAACACTAAAGAAATCGTTTTTAAGGAAAATGTTTTGAAAGAATAATTTCTTAAGTAAATTTAAAAAAAAAATTTCACATGATAATTAGTGTCTTCAAAGTAATGATTTTCTAAACGACATTCAACATTTAGAAAATAAGTTTTTTTAAAAAGTTTATATGCTCGTTTGTAACATCCCTGGCAGGCAAATGGATTGTGACTGTCCCCACATACCAACACGAGTCTTTTCAGCGTGCTTTGTCCTCACTCGCACACTTCTCGGGAAAACTTCCCAGGAGGTCACCCATCCCAGAATTACCCCAAGTCAAGCACGCTTAACCATGGAGTTCTTAGGTGATGGGCTACCGAAAAGAAGATGCATCTTGTTGATATGGGTAGTACTAATCAATTCATTTAAGCCTTCCTGTACTGTGTAGTCCCATTCCTACACAGTCTCAGGATCACCCTCTCATTCCGATGTGTCGGTTCATCCATGTACCCCTTCCTTAGAAGCCTGCCAGGAGCCGCTCCTTGTTCGTGCCTCTTTGCACCGGCGATCACTCCCCGCCCTCATCAGCCCGGGTCTTACATGCCCGCCAGCTTCCGCCTGGTTCATCCCCGAACCACACCGTACTGGGAGAGGAGCCGCTCTGATACCATTTGTAACATCCCTGGCAGGCAAATGGATTGCGACTGTCCCCACATACCAACACGAGTCTTTTCAGCGTGCTTTGTCCTCACTCGCACACTTCTCGGGAAAACTTCCCAGGAGGTCACCCATCCCAGAATTACCCCAAGTCAAGCACGCTTAACCATGGAGTTCTTAGGTGATGGGCTACCGAAAAGAAGATGCATCTTGTTGATATGGGTAGTACTAATCAATTCATTTAAGCCTTCCTGTACTATGTAGTCCCATTCCTACACAGTCTCAGGATCACCCTCTCATTCCGATGTGTCGGTTCATCCATGTACCCCTCCCTTAGAAGCCTGCCAGGAGCCGCTCCTTGTCCGTGCCTCTTTGCACCGGCGATCACTCCCCGCCCTCATCAGCCCGAGTCTTACAACAATAAGTTGAAGGAGCGGCATCTTCTTCGGTTAGTCCATTGGACTTAACCCGACTCGACACGCAAGTGACGGTACGAGTGGAATCTCTCCACCTGGAATAGGTTAACGAGGAACATCAGAATGACATGAGAATGTTGGTGCCCTGCTACCCAATCCACAACGTATTTCTCGGGGACGAGAAATCTTTAAGTTGGGGAGAATGTAACATCCCGCATTTTCTGGACTCAAATAAATCAAAAAGATTTTATTTAAGATTGAATTTTCAGAATTTAAGAAAGATTTGTAGCTAAATGTTTTGCCAAAACGATTTTATTTGAGAAATGAATTTTATAAGAATAATTTGAGGTTTTAAATGAATTATTTCTTTTTGAAGAACCTTGATGCATGAGTATGGTTTTATTTTAAATTCAAGAAGAGCTTATTTTATAATTAAATGGGTAAGGTGGATTGATTTTCTTTAAAGTTGCATTTTTGAGTTTTGTGAATATGTGTTTAGTGTAAAGAATTATGTGTGAATTATGTGAATGTGAATATATGTATAGTGCATGTATATGTGTGTGTGTGTGTGCGCCGTATGCTTTGAGTGGAAACATAATGTTATGTGCATGATCAAATAATTGCATTATTCCATGATCCCATACTATGTGTTCAACGTGATAACATGAAATAAAATCATATGTGTTAAGTGCATACATTATTTTATGATGATGATGTAAAAATGAAATTATATGTGCATGTGTGTGTGTGTTGTTCGGCCGAGGTGTAGAGAGGAGGAAACCAAGTAGAGCTTATTTTCTTGGTCATTAAGAAAATAGAAAATCAAATAGGAAATAGGAGGGAATAGGTGGTGTGACTCATGAAGCCTAGTGAAGACTTCTTTCCACCTTGTCTCCCTTCTTGACAAGACTCTTCCCATGCAAACTTTGGAGTTGCCTAAGTTGCCCTTGGAACCAAGCCATGAACCGAGGTTAGAAGAGAAATTTTACCCCCTTGTTTTGCCTTAAAGCCGTAGGAAGGAGTGGGTATTGGCTAACTCATTCCCATTTCTTTCATCAACCTAAACACTTAGTTCCAAAGAGTACCATCAACTCTTGAGACTTTAGAAAGAGAAGTGAGTAAGGCCGTGAGAGGAGAAGAGAGAAAAGAAGAGTGTAAACCCAAAATTCTCAACCAAACCTTTTTCAATTTCTTCTCAAACACGTTTTCCTTCAAGAATCAAAGAATAAAATTACCCATCAACCTTAGAGGAGTGGAGACCGAAGCCAACCCTAGGAGGAGAAGGAGAGATTTGAAGCTTGAAGATTTAAGTTAGGGTCTTGATTTAAGGTAGTTATTTATGAGAGTTAGTGTAATAGTTTTGGTTTGTAAAGGACTTTATTATGGACATTACTTAAGCTTAAAATTTTGTGATGCATGCCTTTATTTTCTTGTGATCTTGAAGTTTTGTTACCTTTCATGGCTTGATCTTGAATATTTGTACTTAGATTCTTAACTTGTTCTTCACGGTTTGTTAAGGATTTGTGTTTAAGCTATGTTTTTGTGTTGATCTTGTTTTGCATGTCTCGATCTAGGATTGATCTTTGAGAAAATGTGAACTTTGAATTTGTATAATTATTTGGTGCAAAATCTCAATTTTCTTTGATGCAAGTGTGTAATTTCTCATGATCTTGAAGCTTAAGTGCTTTGCATGTTATTTTTGTGGCTAGATCTTGAATATTGGTGCTTGGATGCTTTAATTTTAACTTGATCTTCACGGTTTTGTCTAGGTTTTGTGTCTAAGTTCATATTCTTGCTTTGATCTTGGCTAGCATGTCATGATCTATGATCAACCTTTGAAAAACATGAAGTTTGAGTTTGCATGTTCATTTTTAGTCTTGATTTTCTTTGATGCATGTTACGGTTTTCAAAGGAAAATAAACATAACAAGCCTTGAAAATGATTTAAAAAAAAAGAATTGAAATCAAGATTTGGTTTGTGTGTGATGATGATTCGATTTGAACCTTATAAAAGAAAAGGTTGTTTTTAAAAGAATTTTTTACATGATTTGACCTTGAGTTTGATCTTTGCATGTGAGAATAAATTTGTGAGATCTTGCCTCTATGCATATAGCCATTCGGTCAAGTCTAGAGAACCCTGTTAGGTCATCATCCCCTTTTCATGCATGTTGAAATTTGTCTCACCTAGAGATTGTAAGTGCATGCATGATGAGATTTATATGATCAAAGAATTTTAAGTACATGCATGAGTTTTCTTAGAGGTTAAAGATTTTTATATGATCCTAGCTTTTAGTGTGTTAAGAAATTAAATTTTTGGGTGTGCTAAACTCTTATGTGAAGCTCACGGTTTTGTGCTTGTGAATATTTAAGATAGTTCCTTTTATTTTGCATGTGTGTTTTATTGTTAGGATTAGAGATTTCTAGGCCTAAGGAGCTTAAATTTTTTATTAAGAACTTAAAAGTAATTTCCATGAATCCATTCGGTTTGAAACAAATTTTATTGGTGCTATTTTTATGTTCTTGTGTGTTATTGTTTGAATTAATCTTTAAACAAATGGAATTGATTGGATAAATTATTGCATTGAGTGATTTTCTTTGTGCTTTATTCGGTCTTGGAATAAAAATAAAAGAAATGAATCGATTTTTTTTATTACATGTCAATTTAGGGATAAAGATAAGTAGTTTGAGAGATGTTGGCATGATTTTCATTGAATGAGTTCCTTTTCTTAGATAATCCGTGTATGAGGCTTAAAGTAGGATAATGTGATTAAATGATTGTCCTTCATATATGCATGTTTTGTTTAGGTACTAGTAATCATTAGGATTGAATACCAACCTTGTCCCATGTGGTAGGAAGATTCGGCCATGCATAGAAAATTAGGTGCATGTGTTTTATTTTGTTATATGTGCATGAATGATGGATGTAAAAATGATGCATGGAACGTGAGTGGCTTGTGGTGTTTGAATGATTTGAATGTTTGATATTTGTTTTAAAAGGAGTGTTTGATTTATCCTCATGTTGTTTCTTTTACTTCAATTCGGTTTTTAAAGAAAATATAAAGTAAGTACTGATTTGATTTACTTTGATTCCTGAAAGTTATGGTTTTAAATTTTAACAAATGATTTTTATAAGAAAAACCTTAAAATAAATATGGTCTTTTAAAGAACCAAGGAATTGTTAATGTTTTCCAAACAATGTGATTTTGAAATAAGAAGTTTTAGTAATGATGTCTTGTTTTCGAAATAGTTTTAAAAGAACAAATTTTAATAAGAGAGAATTATTTGAGTTCCAGTAACAATCGGGAAGCAGTTACGAGCGTTGCATCGGGAACCAAGGAGCGGATCGTGAGTGTTATCGTCAATTGAGGTGAGAGAGAAGCTTTCCTAAGACACCGTGGTAGCTAGGTGATTTATTAGGACGTTCCGTATCATCTCAAAGATCGGAACTTAGTGGTTCTGAGTCAGTAGTATAGTGGCAATTGTTTGCTGTGTGTGGCCACTTATACGAAGGTGACAAAGACCACAATGTTATTGTGTGATATTGTGTGTTGATAACATGCTTTGAATGATTTATTTACTTATCTATTTAATTATGTTTGTTGATTATGATAATTAAATGATGGATGGACGTTTATCACGTTCTAAGTAAGAGAATGAGAGTGAAAAGAAAGAGTTGAGAAAGTAATGGTATAATGAGAAAAGAGTAAGAGATTAAGTGAAAGAGAGATGAGAATTGATTTGGAAAAGAAGTTGAGAATGATGTTGAGAATCGAGCCAGAGCTTGGGAAAGTGATATGGATTGTTCGAACATGAGATGTGAATTGAGCTGAGCTAGGCTCCTTGGTTGTTGGTTTTAGACTGGGAATTAGTGTTGAGTTGAGCTTGCTCCTCCACTAACGCTCAACAAAATGTGTTTTTGAAAAAGGGTTTTTGAAAAGGAATTTTTATAAAGAGTTGAGAAGAGAAATATTTTCAGAAAAGGGGTTTATGAAACTAATTTTCGAAAAAGGTTTTGAGATAGGATTTTTGTGAAACAATATTTTCAAAGGATTTGCGAAATGAAGTTTTTGAAAAGGTTTTCGAAATGGGACTTTTGAAGAGGCTTAAGAGATAATGTTTTTAAGGGAGTTTTTATAAAATGATCTTTTGAAAAGTTTTATGAAAGGATATTTTGAGAAGATTTATTTGAGATGGTATTTTCGGTGAAAGTGGCGAAAGTAGATTTTGTGAAAATTTTGGAAATAGTATTTTTGGAAAGGTTAAGAAATGGTATTTTTGGAAAGTGGTGAGTAGGATATTTTGAGAAGGATGGTAAAAAGGAAGATTGTGGGATGAAACGTGAATCTGTTGATGTGATCCCAGCTCTGTGCTATGCGTGATTTTTTTTTATGAGAGAAAGATGGTGCAAAGTTAGAGGTCGGGACTCACGGAAGGAATGCACGAAGGGTGAGCCGATCATTAGGTAATAAAAAAAAGATAAAAGACTTTAAAAGACATTAACAGCGAACGCGGTGAGGTATGAGAGTAACCCGAAATAGTGGAGAGGAAGGAACCATAGGTATCTGCGGATACTTAGGAGGAGATTGCATTAGGGGAGGACGATGATGGTGAAACGTCAAGAAGTCTAGAGTATTGTTGTAGGCAGAACGAACTCCATATGTGGTGCACTAACGTGGTGGGGACTGGGTCTAATACCGTGGTAAGTTCTGCGCGCCCACTAGAACAATACTGTCACCCCCTAGATTGCAAATCGAGAACAGTGAGAGGGACTGGAACGGGGCATTGTGTTTTGCCACTGCGAGGCAGTGTGCCATGATTATTATGAATTGATATTATTGAGGCTGGGCCTCCTGGTCAGGGACCATTTGTTGTGAGACAGCTGTCGTGCCCGCGTGGTAAAGGTCCTGTACTCCTGTTTGCTTCCGACTAGGTGGATGGATGGCCGAGGAGATGTAGACTTGAAATGTGAGTGCTAACAACGAAAGGAACGCGTACCTCGATGATGCTTTAACACCCCCGATCATCGATGGTTATAACTCGATAAGACATGATAAGACAAGATTTATAATTGTCAAGAAACAAGAGTGTGAGTAGTGTAAAGAATGAGAAAGAGATTGAGAATGGAAATGTGGGAAGGATATTGAGTTTCATGAGAGAGATTAGAAACTAAGTGAAAAGAGTATGGAAGAAATGATAGTATGATGAAATAATGAGGTGTGTTGATGATGATAGTATGCTTGTTTGTTATCCTGTATGTGTGTTATGTATTGTGTGTGTGTCCTATTATCTTGCCTACCGTAATTCCACATCGTCGACGCTACGCCGTCCGGATCGCTTACTCTCTCCTGTTCGTTGGTGCATCGGTGTTGCTGATATTCCAACGGGCAGATGGATCGTCGCTTGGAGATCTCTACGTGGCTTCGTGATGGGAATGGATGGAAAGCTACACGTTACGGATGGGTATGGACTGGACATGTTCAGTTGGTAATCGCAAACCCTGAACATAAGCTGGGAGGAAAGACAACGAGTTCGTGTTTAGGAAGCGTGTCTTTTGTGGGACATAATTCTGAACCACCATCTCGGGACACAAAGAAGGACAACCCTGTGAAGCTATTCGGAGTGGAGCTCAACCCGGACTCTGGAGTGGATACAGCAAGTGAGGTTGCATCAACCTCTGGCACAAAGGCACCAGCAAAGAATAAACGAAAGTTGGAACCGACCATCTTTGATAGGAAGAGGGAGCTAGTAGTAGAATTAGATTAAGTTGTTGTTGTATTTTGTGTTCAGGATTACCTAAGTGATGAGCTATTGCTGTATTAAAGCATGCCCGACTTTTATGGAATGTAAGAACGCTCTTTATGAATGTGTTTAAGTTCTTTGGAAGAAATGAATGAAGTTACTTAAGTTGAAATCAAACTGTTTTCTTAATCAAACGTTTTCGGAAAACAAGGTAAGTGAGTTGTGGTTTCAAGTAACAACTCGGTTTTCGAAAGAGAAGGTTGAAGGACATTGATGACTCTTCCAGAATGTTTCAAACCCTTCAACAATGTTTTACAAAAAAAAAATTCCAAAAATTTGGCCTCACTTTTGTAACATTAATAAATGGAAGTAAACTATTTTGGTTTTCGAAAATCGGGTTGTTACACCTCCCTGAATGTACACGACAAGCTTGGAAATGATACATAACGCGCTCTTCGAGCAAGCGTCCCGTCGTCCAATATGGAATAATCATATCATTAGCGTACTACTCTCGCTGGCCACATCGTCAACCATAATGTGTCATCAAGCGAGCCGTCAGTTGGCACTCCCAGAGGCCCTCCTCATGTTATCAAAACATGACAAACGATCTAACATCCGAACTCCAGAATGAATGCAATTTAACTTAAGAGAATTGATTGGTATATCACATTTAATAATGTCTCACACTATTAATTCAATAATAATTCATACCATCATTAATCAATCCCTTTAAGTCTCAAGTCATATGAATGATTAGTACTTAAGTATAAACACAATGATTCAGAATTAAAAATGGTATTTTTAAGTATTTTCAACACTGGTAATTGATTATCAGAGTCTGGTAATCGATTACTATGTGTATTTTGCCAAGTCTGTACAAAATGCAAATGGGTAATCGATTATCAGATCGTGGTAATCGATTATCCATGACAGCAGAACACTACAAATTGAGGTTTTAACATACCATTTTCATTTATAACCATTTCTAACTTACTCCAATCATTCATACACCTCAAGAATCACATTTTAAACATGTTCCAAACCAGAAACAAAATCAAATCATAGAATTCATAAGAGTTCTCATAATTATGCATAAATCCACATAATAAGCAACATAAAATATCAAAATATGAATCATGAATTATTCTATCAATTTTATCTTTCAAATAGTTCATAATCATCATATAAAATTTGTTCCAAGTCCTGAAACAGTGAGTGTTGGTCTCCAAACCAAAATTCATTATTATACTAAGCCCTTAGAGTCTCTTGGTGACTCTCTATTCAAAATACATGCTTTTATTCTCTATTTAGTGTATAATTAGCTTTCCCTTACCAAACCAGACGTGATCAAACAGAAAATTCACAAGGATAATGCTTCCACACACGATTTCCCCAAAATCCTCTTTTCAGCAGCACATGCAGACCAGCTTTCAACAGGGGTTCAAGACCAGAATTTTTTGACAAGTTAAACATGCAAAAGAATTGGGGAAAATAGTTAGGTTTTATTCTCTGCAACAAGGACAAGAGAATGGAACAAATTTGGAATTAATAGGGTTCACGAACTTACCAAAATCAGAGCTGGAAGTAAGCTCCAGACCTCAGGTTTTCAGTTTGACAGATTTGGAACTCCAACTTGCAGGACTCGATTCTCTTCACACACAAACTCTCAGCTCACGGTTTCAGTGTCTATGCAAAGCTTGAGATTTAAGCTTTGCAATGGTGTATATTTTGTGGCTTAACACTCAGGAATCAAGGAGAACGAAAGGCTCGAAATCAAGAACCCTAGACTGATCAACACAGAGCAAAACTTAAGGAAATTGGCAAAATGAGGTTAAGGCTTAATTCGTGCCAAAGTTGGGTAATTTGGGTGTTGACTCATCAAACGCGCTATGAACTAGTGCTGCTGCACTTTGGTAATCGATTACCATATCGTGGTAATCGATTACTGAGATTGAAATTTTCAAAAATTTATATTTTATTGAATTTCCCTCTAAAAACCTTTCTAATATTGCATTTAGGTTCTTCCCCAAGGACTTAACTACAAAACTAACATTTTCACTTCAAATTAATTATCAAAAACCATTTTTGATTCTTCTTTTATCAAATACATACATACACACATATTTTTAATCAAAAATTAAATAAATTTATAATTAACTTTTACTTAATCAGGGATCAAAAATCAGGGGTGTTATAGGTTTTGCTGTGCCAATCCTGCAAAGTTGGCACGTTGGTAATTCTGGTAGCTATGTCCAGAACCAGAATTATTTTTGGCTAACTTTGGCAACAAAGTTCATCATGGTGTAACAATGAAAACACATGAGACTACTTGGTATCAATTATATGCTATGAACACTAAAATTAGAAACAAGAAGGAGGACTTATAAGGGGTTGAGCTTACCACAAGACGTTGAAGAACATAGGCACACGAATCAGATTTTCTGGTTTGCTGACTTAAGGAGGTGACTTTGCAGGCTTATAACTCTCTATGTAGTTAACCAATTCGCATGCTTTCAGTTCCTAAATCAAGAAGGGATATAGGACTTGTGATTGTATGTAAGGTTCTGGGTTTGGGTGGCTGAGGAAGGAAAACGAAAGGGACAAAGTTCATACAAGAAAACTAAGTTGAGTTGCTTCAAGAGTGGGTTTTTGATCAACATGGGGAGGTTCCTTCACTATGAAGGCTTAAAAATCATCCCCCTACTCTGCCTTGATGTGTTGGCAAGTAGGAAGTGGCACAAGGAGAGGAAAAACACGTGAGACCCTAATCAAATCACTCAAAACCGCCTTACTTTATCAGTTGCAGATTCGCGATAGATGATTATCGGGATCTGCTAATCGATTATCAGGCTTAAAATTTGTCCACATTGGAAATTTTAACAGGATAATCGATTATTGGATCTTTTAATCGATTATCCTGGCTTTTTGTCACCAAACACAAATTCCACCGTTGGATATGAAGATAAGAGGGTTGGAAAGCTTGTCTCCAAATTTGAGCACGATCAACGGTTAACAAATGAGATATAGCACAATCTTTCGGTAATGTTTTTTACTAAAATCAATTTTGATAATTATTTACATATATATGTTTATAGAAAATCAACCACACTTTCAAATATTTATACTTTTATATTTTATAAAAATTGGGGATGTAACACATCACATCTTGAACCAAAACCTTAATGCAATGTTTATATGGGTCTTGACACTTATAAACTCTTTACTTATCACATCCTATCAAATGTGGGATTTTCACTCATGCTTGAATACCCAACATTCTACCCCATCAAGTGTTAACCATACCTACTGATTACTCACCCTTCACCCACCATGTCCTAGACAAACTGTCGACTTCGATACCACTGTCAGCACCTGCAACTGGGAGGTCATACCACTAAGTGAGTCTCCATGCTCCAGGGAGATGGGAAAAGTGAAGAGATGTAACATCCTCAATTTTGTTCTAAGTATAAATTAGAATAATAAACTGTCTAGAAAGAATAAAACTATGTTCAAGAATAATTAAAGCAATGGAGTAGGACCATTTAGAATATTATGAAGTGGTTAGAAAGCCTTAGCAAAGGATAAGAGGTTGAAATAAGGGAGAAAAACGAGTGTTAGAATCGGTGTTTTCAGTGTTTCGGAATGCGTGTATTAGAAAATTAAAAATAGAAGATTTACCACTCAAAACGTAAATTCCACCGTTGGATGTGAAGGTGAGTATATATGGAAGCTTTCTTTCAAATTTGAGCAAGATCTGACGGTTAACGAAGAAGTTATGGTGTTTTGATTGCAAGAAGAAAATAGAAGGAAAATAGAAAAGCCAATTAACAGTGGCTAATCGATTAGTTGACAGACTAATCGATTAGTCTAGCTAAGATGTTAAGAATAATAAAGTGTAAATTGCAAAATTTCATAGACTAATCGATTATTGAGACCACTAATTGATTAGTTCGATAAAATCAGAAAAAAAAATAAAAGGCATGAGAGCCATTCTTTCACCACAAGTTTCCAATGCTTCCTCCCCAAGTTTAGAGAGAAGCTTCCTTTCTCCACTAAGGCAAGTTCCATTAACAACCATCAAGCTTTCTTTAGCTATGATCATCATCATCTCCATCATCCCCGCCTCCATTATCACCATCAAACCCAAGCTCTCTCTCACTAGTTCATCAATGGAGCTTTCTCTCTCTTGATGTCCTTACCACCACAAGAGAAGAAGGAGAGTGCACCTACACCATCATACATCACTACGCATAGGATCCCCGCTCATTGGATCGTCGCTCATATCCGTTGGCAAGCTAGGATCAAGCGGTTCAAGTTTTAGGGCGCCAAGGCTAAGAGAAACATTGAGGTTTTTGAGGTTTCCTCTCTCTTGTAGGATTCTCATGTTTTGATGCTAACAATCTCTCTCCAAGCAACAACATTGGCAACAAGCAAGCTACACCACATGAAGATTAGAATTAGGATTTTTATTAATTCTATTTCAATGTAATCTTTATTTTATGCAATGCATCTCATTGGTGTGGGTAGCTTAGGTGATTTTAAGAATATTTAAATAATGTTTGATTAAGAGTGAAGATACTTTAAATCTTGATTAAATAGCTTGTGAAAATCATTTTAGAAAAACTTTGTTTTTATTCAGATTCTGATCAGATTACTCGAGTAATGAGTATTGGTTCACTCGAGTAATTTATGTTCTGACAGGTTAATCGAGTAATGGTTTACACATCACTCGAGTAACTTAATCTGACATGTTTCACTCGAGTGACGTTGTTTGGTTTACTCGAGTAATTCAATCAGTGTTGGGAAAATTTTAAAAGGACTTAATTTTCTCTTTCATACAACATACTTTTATTCTTACAATTTTCCAAGACACTTTGAAAAGTAATTCAAGAGCTATTTTACATCTTTCAAGAGCTATCAAGATTCAACAAAGAACTTTTCATTCTTCACTCTATTTTCTATCATTGTTCAAATATTCTTGAGATCATAGTTTTGTTCTTAGTGGTTGTTGAAGATTTGCAATTTGTGATTGCATCATTGAAGTTTCAACACAAGTGAAGAATCTCACAAGGAAGACTTTGAAGATCAAATCAAAGCAAGAAAAGAGGATTGGTTGGAAGCATCTTCAATCAATTAGCAAGGAAATCTAGAATACTCAAAAGGGGTAGATTAGATCAAAGTGTTTGGTACACACTTTGAGTTGGGTTTTAAGATAGGAGAACTAAGAATCTAGTTGCATCTTAAAACATTGTAAAATCTACATTTGAAGATTTCTAGTGAAGAATCTCTCTTGATTTAAGAGGGGACTGGAGTAGCTTTCAAGTGGGTGAAAGTGAACCAGGATAAATCCTTGTGTTTCTTTTATTTTCATTCCTTGTATTTCATTAATTCATTAACAATTGCATTTTTAGGTTAGAATTGGGGGTTTCTTAATTCTACTCAATTGATCTAAAATTGCATGTTAATATTACTTGAAATTGTTCATATTAATCATTCATAATTTGTTGAATCATCATAGCATTGATATTCTTGAAGAACTCCATTGAAAACTAAGTTTTAAATTGAATTTTACCCAGTTTACTCGAGTAAAGTTCTTGTCACTCGAGTAATCTGCTTTCAGTTTATAAACATTACTCGAGTAGGTTTTCTGTTACTCGAGTGATTTAAAATTTGCTTTCGTAATACTCGAGTGATTTGTTGAATACTCGAGTGAAATTATTTTTGGTTGCGTATTACTCGAGTGAAGGCTTGAGTTACTCGAGTAATCTGAACTGAATTCTTAAGAAAATTTATTTTCATAAAACCATTCTCTTAGGTGAACGAAAAATCTATAATAAGGCTTCAATATTCTATTCACCCCCCCTCTAGACTATATTGAGCTGCTTGTTGGTTTCCAACAAGTGGTATCAGAGCTCGGACGAAAAATCCGAGCCTTAAAAAGCTTTTTCGAAAAGATCCTTTTTACTTGGAAACAATGGGCTCAATTTCAAATCCTTTTGGTGGTGAAGGAACTTCCATTAATCGTCCTCCACTATTTAGTGGTGAGGGTTACGCTTATTGGAAGGTCCGCATGAAAATTTTTATTCAAGCCATAGATATGGAAATTTGGAACGCCATAGAGAATGGACCTTTTGTTCCTCAAACGAAAGTAAATGATGTTGTTTCAATTAAACCTCAATCGAGTTGGGACAATGATGATAAGAAGAAAGTTGCATTTGATTTAAAAGCTAAAAATATCATCACGTCCGCTCTTTCTTATGATGAGTTCTTTCGAGTATCTCAATGTGTTGATGCTAAACAAATGTGGGACACATTACAAGTCACACATGAGGGCACTTCGGAGGTTAGAAGGGCTAGGCTAAATACACTCATGCATGAATATGAACTCTTTCGTATGTTACCTAATGAAAACATAGGTGACATGCAAAAGCGGTTCACTCATATCATTAATCATCTTTCTGCACTTGGAAAAGTTATAACTAATGGTGAAGTTGTTAATAAGATTTTGAGATGTCTTAGCAGGGAATGGCAACCTAAGGTGACGGCCATTATGGAAGCTAGAGACGTGGATCAAATTGATTTAGCAACTCTATTCGGAAAGCTTCAAGAGCATGAAATGGAGCTTGGACGGTTATCCATGAATGAAGATGCCGATAGAAAGAAAAAGGGGATTGCTCTTAAATCAACTTCAAAATCCCTTAAGGCACAAGAGGAAAATTCTCAAGTGGATGACTCGGACTCCGATATAGATGATGAGACCCTTGGCTTGCTAGTTAAAAAGCTTGGTAGATTCTTTAAGAGTAAGGGAAACTTTAATAAGAATAGACAAAGAGATTCTAAGGATTCTCAACCAAGAAATAAGACTAACAAGGATCACATCAAGTGTCATGGGTGTGGAAAGCTTGGTCACTATCGATCAAAATGCCCAAATCATTCTAAGAAGTCGGAAGGTGACAACTCAAAGTTCAATTCATCTAAAGGAAAAAGGGCTTACATAGTATGGGATGAAGTGGAGAGTCAATCAACATCTAGCTCGTCGGATGATGAAGAACTTGCAAATCTATGTTTAATGACAAAGCTTGATGAAGAGGAATCTTCGAGCATTAAATCAAGTGAGAACGTCAATGAGGTAGATTATCTTTCCGATGCTAGCTCAAGTTCTAATTCTCCTTCATTCAATGAATTGTACAATGTGTATGTAGAGATGCATAAAGAGTTGAAGAAACTTGCTAAAATAAATGTTGAAAGAAAGAATTTCATAATGAAGCAACATGAAAAGATAATTGAACTTCAAAAAGATTTAGAAGAACTTAAGCTTCAAAATGAAACTCTTGAACTCATTTATGCAAACTCTACATGCAATTGTGAATTGAAATCAAATGAGACTCCATCTTGTGAAAATTGCAAGTCTTTAAAAAAAGAAGTTTTTAATTTGAATGATCGACTTGCAAGGCTCATGAAAGGAGATACTTCATTAGATCATTTGCTTTCAACTCAAAGGAACAATAGCAATAGATCCGGTCTTGGCTATACCAAACCTAAGAAATGCAATTATCGCAAAGTTGGTGGATTTTCAAAGAATAAGATTTCTAAAAACCCAACTTGCCATTATTGTGGAATCTTTGGGCATACCACGAATAAATGTAATATAAAGAAATTTGGTATACCAAGCGGTGAATATATTTGGATTGTTAAGGGGACTTCTCCCCATGCTAACAACAAAGGACCCAAGACCACTTGGGTACCTAAGTCAACCAAATGATATTTTTTGTAGGTGTGTCTTCGAACCAAAGAGCGCAAATGGTATTTGGATAGTGGTTGTTCGAGACACATGACGGGAGACAAAACGCACTTCATGGAACTTACTCCAAAAAGTGATGGATTTGTGACATACGGCGACAACAACAAGGGCAAAATTCTAGGAGTCGGGAAGATCGGTAACGTATCTAATCTTGTCATAGAAAATGTCCTATACGTAGAAGGCTTAGAACACAACTTGCTTAGTATAAGCCAACTATGCGATATAGGAAATTATGTGACTTTTACTCCGGAATTATGTTTCATTAAGTCTTCTATAGATGATAGTGTTAAGTTTGTTGGTCGTCGCTCTAATAACACTTACTTAATTGATTTGGATGAGATAACTTCACTATTTTCAAAATGTTTCAAATCTTTTGATGATGAAATTCGTCTTTGGCATAGACGAATTGCTCATGTGAATGTGAATCAATTGAACAAACTTTTGCGAAAAGATTTAGTGATTGGTTTGCCTAAACTAAACTTTAAGCTTGATGGCATTTGTGACTCTTGTCAAAAGTGCAAGCAAGTTAAAAGTTCTTTTAAACCTAAAAATGTGATAAGCACAACAAAGCCTTTGGAGTTAATCCATATGGATTTGTTTGGCCCTTCACAAATTAAAAGTTTAGGTGGCAATTACTATGGATTTGTTTTAGTAGACGATTTTACTAGATTCACATGGACTTTATTTGTATCCGCAAAAAGTGAAGTTTATAAATGTTTTAAAAAGTTTGCCAAACTCATCCAAAATCAACTAAGTTTGAAAATTGTGTCTATTAGAAGTGATCACGGAGGTGAGTTTGAAAACACTAGGATTGATGCGTTTTGTGATAAGTTTGGTATTGATCATCAATTTTCGGCCCCTAGGACTCCGGAGCAAAACGGAGTTGTAGAAAGGAAAAATAGAATATTAGTGGAACTTGCTCGTACTATGTTGATAGAATCAAATGTTCCTAAATATTTTTGGGCTGATGCGGTAAGCACCGCTTGCTATGTGCTTAATAGGGTTCTTATTCATCCGCATTTAAATAAAACACCTTATGAACTTTTAAAAGGGCGAAAGCCAAATATCTCACATTTTCATGTTTTTGGGTGTAAGGTGTTTGTTTTAAATAACAGAAAGGAACCGGTCGGCAAGTTTGACTCTAAAGCCGACGAAGGCATATTCATAGGTTATTCAACTCATAGCAAAGCATATAGAGTCTACAATAAAAGAACATTAACCGTTGAGGAATCCGTGCATGTTGTATTTGATGAATCTTCGAAAGGAGATTGTGTTGTTTCTTGTGATGATAATATAGGTACATTTTTGGATCATGAGAATTCAACACCACAACAAATGGAAGAGAATCAAATTGAAGATAGAGAGGTGCAAGCACAAGATAAAGACTTAGCACAAGAGATTCAATCTCAATTACCAATAGCTTGGAAGTCCAACAAAAATCAACCGATTTCTAATATCTTAGGTGACATTGCGAAGGGAGTGGTAACCCGACGCACTTTAAATAATTTTTGTTATTATGTTGCCTTTGTATCTCAAATAGAACCTAAGAATATCAAAGAGGCTCTTCAAGATGATCATTGGATTATGGCCATGCAAGAAGAATTAAATCAATTTGAAAGAAACCAAGTTTGGGAGCTTGTGCCAAAACCCGATGATCGTCCTGAAATTGGTACTCGGTGGGTCTATAGGAATAAGTTAGATGAATCGGGTATTATTGTTAGGAATAAAGCTAGGTTGGTAGCACAAGGTTATAGTCAAGAAGAAGGAATCGATTACGATGAGACATATGCTCCCGTTGCTAGATTAGAAGCTATTCGTATTCTTCTCGCTTTTGCTTCAATTATGAATTTTAAATTGTTTCAAATGGATGTTAAGAGCGCCTTTCTTAACGGATACATTCAAGAGGAAGTTTATGTGTCACAACCTCCCGGATTCGAGAATTTTGAGCATCCGGACTACGTTTTCAAACTGAAAAAGGCTTTGTACGGTTTGAAACAAGCTCCTAGAGCTTGGTACGACCGACTAAGCAATTTTTTATTACAAAAAGGTTTTAAACGAGGCACTGTTGACACTACACTTTTTATTGAACGTTCCGGTAAGGATATTTTATTGGTTCAAATATATGTTGATGATATTATATTTGGTGCTACTAACGATAACTTGTGTAAGAAGTTTTCAGAATTGATGCAAAGTGAATTCGAGATGTCGATGATGGGAGAGCTTACATTCTTTCTTGGCCTTCAAATAAAGCAGCTTAATGATGGCATTTATATTCATCAGAGTAAATATTGTAGAGAGCTTCTCAAACGTTTTGGAATGGATTCGTGCAAATCCGCTTCTACACCAATGAGCGTTGCATGCTACCTAGATCAAGATGAGGCTGGAAAAGCGGTAGAGGTAACGAAGTATCGTGGTATTATTGGTAGTTTGTTATACTTAACTGCATCTAGGCCTGATATCATGTTTAGTGTATGTATGTGTGCTCGTTTTCAAGCAAAACCGAAAGAGTCGCATCTAACTGCTGTCAAAAGAATAATGAAATACTTAAAGGGTACAACGAATACTGGACTTTATTATCCTAGGGATGCTTTTCTAAAACTTATAGGATATTCGGACTCTGACTTTGCCGGTTGTAAAGTTGAGCGAAAAAGTACAAGCGGAACATGCCATTTAATTGGTAATTCACTTGTATCGTGGTTTTCTAAAAAGCAAAATTGTGTAGCTTTATCAACCGCGGAGGCCGAATACATAGCTGCAGGTAGTTGTTGTGCTCAAATTTTATGGATGAAGCAACAATTATCTGACTTTGGTTTAAATTTGACAAATATCCCTATAAAGTGTGATAACACTTCGGCAATTAATTTGACTAAAAATCCAGTATTACACTCAAGGACAAAGCATATTGAAATTAGGCATCACTTTTTGAGAGATCATGTTCAAAAAGGTGATTGTGTTATTGAGTTTGTTCAAACTTCGGATCAATTAGCTGATATCTTTACAAAACCATTACCAAGGGACACATTTTATAAGATTCGAAGAGAACTTGGTATTTTTGATGAATTAACTATTAGCTAATTGTATTTGATGCTTTTTGTACTCACCTTCAAGCCTATTTCAATGTGACTTGTATTTTGAGTTGTTGTATCTTATTAAAGTGTTTATTAATTTTTTTTATATGCAGTTATGTGTGTATGTTTTCTATAATATGCTAATTGCTTTATTTGTATGTGTGTTACTTGCTAAATGCTAAGTGTTTCTCTGTGTTTGTGCATGAAAAATGATTTTGCATGAAAAATTGAAATTTTTGAAATTCTGGACAGTTCACTCGAGTAACAGAAATTTCACTCGAGTAATTTTAAAAACTCTTTCGTATTACTCGAGTAATTCTGTCTGTCACTCGATTAATTTTAAAATGACTTTCGTATCACTCGATTAAGTTCATCCATCACTCGAGTAAAATCTTTTTATCTTTCGGCATACTCGAGTAACATACTCTTTCACTCGAGTACTGCTCGAATCACTCGAGTAACGTATGAACATTACTCGAGTAACTTACGTGATTTTAAAAGCTGAACTGTTGAAATCTGCATCATTTTCACGACTTTTTCTCTCTCTTGTTCGTCTTTCTCTCTTCTCTCTCATACGGGTCTTCATCAAATCATCATTTTTCAGCCACAAAACTCACAAATCATACAAATTTCTTCCATATTTCATCATTTTATCATCATTTCTACTCCTTTCATTCATCAATTTCACCAATTTTATCCAAAAATCCGAAAACCCCAAATCAAAACCCTAACCCCCAAAACCGAATTTGCTTTTTCTGAATCAATGGCTTCTTCCTCTCACTATCAACCTCCTCAAAAGAAAGCAAAGCAAGGAGCAGGTCGTAATGATACTTGGTTTTCTGGAATCAACCGAGATTTGCGGGAACCGGCATTTATCAATCGCTCTTTTGGTCTTACAAGGTATGTTAAATTTGCTTGGTTGCATAAGGAGCAATTTCCGTTTGTAGAGGATTTAGAATTTCAGAATTTGAAGAGGTTTTTGGAATTTGAGACTCATTATTACCCTAGGCTTGTCAGACAATTTTATCAGAATTTTACTAAGCTAGATGGTGAGTATCAAACAATGGTTAGAGGACATCATTTTGTTATAAAGCCTGCGGATTTGACTATGATGTTTGGTTTAGAAAACAAGGGAACTTTTATTGGTGATACTGAATGTCTGGATTTGGATGTGGATACTAATAAGATTTATACTGATTTGTTGCGTACTGGTGAATCTTGGGGTGATAGGACTACTAGAACTGTATCACCTTTGCATGCTGTGGATAGGGTGCTCATGTACATTATCTCTTATTGTTTGATTCCGAAATGCAATCAAAATTATGCTCAATTGGGAGATGATGATCTTACTTTGTTTCATGGGATTAAAAAGAGATATGAGATGAATTGGAATAAAATGTTTTTAGCTCGTATGGAAGCTGCTGCTCAATCTCCTCCTACCCAATTCTTGCCATATCCTATGCATGTCACCAAGATCATGAGGTATTGTCGTGTTCCAATCCCTGATGATGAGCCAGCTGAAAAGGAAAAGAAAAATAACTGGTGTCTTAATGATTCGCACATTAGTTATATGAAAATTGCTTGGCATAGGGACAGTCGCACTTGGTTATGGAAATCACAGATTAAGGAAATGGCTGAAGCTGCAAAGGCTGCAAGAGTTTCAGGTACTAGGAAAAGGAATTTACTTGGTGATAGGGCTGGTGCATCTTCTTCTGCTCCTCCTTCTTCTACTGATCCGATGGATACCGATCGTATTGAGGACTATATCGATTTGGATAATCTTGATACTTCATTTGATGCACAGGCTGCTCATGAGTCATTGGTTGAGCACATCAATGCTCAATTCACTCAGTTGGAGATGAGACAGGATGTGAAGAATATTGCCATGGAGCATCGTTTGATGGATTACATGTCTGGATTATTTTCTCACCATTTTCCTCCTCCTCCACCTGATTCCTAGACCTGTGGATGCTAATGATGTTTGCTGTTGATTTCTGTTGCATGTTTCATTTGCATATTTTCTGTTTATGTTTCTGTTTCATGTTTCTGACTCTGTTGCTACTATGACTTTAGGACCTTGTGTATGGTCTAGTTTGTTTAGTTTTCGTTTTGATTATCTGCTATGATTTGCTGCATAGTGTGATGCTCTGATACTCTGATTTATGGTGCTATATTCGTTGTTCGTTTATATTCGTTGTTTATATACGTTGAGGCACTATTGTGGTTTATTTTGGTATTGTCTTTATTGTTATATATTTTATATACCATTGTGAACTACTTACCTTCAACTTTTGGCAAAGGACTTTTCTCAAAAATATTATCTTTTTAATGATGCCAAAAGGGGGAGAATATTTTGTTGATGTTGTTCTTGTAGGTTAAGTTTTATTATATTTTTCCTAGATGTTTTACATTTAGGGGGAGTATGTTAAAACTTAGTGCTTAATTTGAAAGGAGGTTTGTCATCATCAAAAAGGGGGAGTTTGTAGGATTCTCATGTTTTGATGCTAACAATCTCTCTCCAAGCAACAACATTGGCAACAAGCAAGCTACACCACATGAAGATTAGAATTAGGATTTTTATTAATTCTATTTCAATGTAATCTTTATTTTATGCAATGCATCTCATTGGTGTGGGTAGCTTAGGTGATTTTAAGAATATTTAAATAATGTTTGATTAAGAGTGAAGATACTTTAAATCTTGATTAAATAGCTTGTGAAAATCATTTTAGAAAAACTTTGTTTTTATTCAGATTCTGATCAGATTACTCGAGTAATGAGTATTGGTTCACTCGAGTAATTTATGTTCTGACAGGTTAATCGAGTAATGGTTTACACATCACTCGAGTAACTTAATCTGACATGTTTCACTCGAGTGACGTTGTTTGGTTTACTCGAGTAATTCAATCAGTGTTGGAAAAATTTTAAAAGGACTTAATTTTCTCTTTCATACAACATACTTTTATTCTTACAATTTTCCAAGACACTTTGAAAAGTAATTCAAGAGCTATTTTACATCTTTCAAGAGCTATCAAGATTCAACAAAGAACTTTTCATTCTTCACTCTATTTTCTATCATTGTTCAAATATTCTTGAGATCATAGTTTTGTTCTTAGTGGTTGTTGAAGATTTGCAATTTGTGATTGCATCATTGAAGTTTCAACACAAGTGAAGAATCTCACAAGGAAGACTTTGAAGATCAAATCAAAGCAAGAAAAGAGGATTGGTTGGAAGCATCTTCAATCAATTAGCAAGGAAATCTAGAATACTCAAAAGGGGTAGATTAGATCAAAGTGTTTGGTACACACTTTGAGTTGGGTTTTAAGATAGGAGAACTAAGAATCTAGTTGCATCTTAAAACATTGTAAAATCTACATTTGAAGATTTCTAGTGAAGAATCTCTCTTGATTTAAGAGGGGACTGGAGTAGCTTTCAAGTGGGTGAAAGTGAACCAGGATAAATCCTTGTGTTTCTTTTATTTTCATTCCTTGTATTTCATTAATTCATTAACAATTGCATTTTTAGGTTAGAATTGGGGGTTTCTTAATTCTACTCAATTGATCTAAAATTGCATGTTAATATTACTTGAAATTGTTCATATTAATCATTCATAATTTGTTGAATCATCATAGCATTGTTATTCTTGAAGAACTCCATTGAAAACTAAGTTTTAAATTGAATTTTACCCAGTTTACTCGAGTAAAGTTCTTGTCACTCGAGTAATCTGCTTTCAGTTTATAAACATTACTCGAGTAGGTTTTCTGTTACTCGAGTGATTTAAAATTTGCTTTCGTAATACTCGAGTGATTTGTTGAATACTCGAGTGAAATTATTTTTGGTTGCGTATTACTCGAGTGAAGGCTTGAGTTACTCGAGTAATCTGAACTGAATTCTTAAGAAAATTTATTTTCATAAAACCATTCTCTTAGGTGAACGAAAAATCTATAATAAGGCTTCAATATTCTATTCACCCCCCCTCTAGACTATATTGAGCTGCTTGTTGGTTTCCAACATCTCTCTCTCTCTCTCTCTCTCTCTCTCTCTCTCTCTTCGGTTGAGGTAAGGAGGGGGTATTACCTCTACTTAGGGAATAGGTTCTAGATTGTATATAGTGGGAGCTAAGGATATGTGAATAAATAGAATAATAAACCATAGGATAGTTGATAACATTAGACTTTGGAATAAGTAAATAAAGTGAATGAACTTGTTTAGGCTTGAGAGAATATAGGACCATGATATATTAGTGTTTAGGGTGTTATATGATTATTTTTATTTATGTGAAATTAATATTTGTGTTGACGATGAACTCTTTGTGTATATGCATGTGTGCATGTTGATATTGTGTTGCTGGACATTAAAATTCATAAAAATTGGTAAATAACGTAAAGTAGCAGCTTATTGATCCGTGGGTTTCACCTTCCCATTAGGTGCCCTGTTGGGTGAAAACAAAATTGCCCCTTAGGCTCAAATTGCTCGCTCAGGTACACAAAAATTGCTCGTAGGCCAAAAATGCCCGTTAGGTGTGGGTGTACCTACTGGATCAATATGCTGCAACAGTAATCAATAATTAAAATGTGTCGGAAAAATATTGGTCAATAAAAACTATATAATTTAATTACTGGTCATAAAAATCCTAACTGGGTGTATATGCCTATAGAGTGACATATCCTGAGTAGAGTGCAAAAGTCCTAACCGGGTGCAAAATTGCCCAACAGGTGCGCTAAATCCTAATGGCATAACTCATTGGTCATAACCTACTGGTCATAATCATTGGTCATAAATATTTGTCATAATCATTGTTCATAAATATTGGTCATAACTCATTGGTCATAACCTATTGGTCATAACCTATTGGTCATAATTCATTGGTCATAATTGTTGGTCATAAATTATTGGTTAAACTAAATTAAGTAATGTTTGGGCATGAAATTGTGTGAATATGATCTGTTGTTATATTTGGTAAATGTGAATGACTTAGTTATTTACTATGTCCTTTTAGAATATATTTTCTAAGTATTGTGTAATGCTCACTCCTTACCTTTTTTTACACAGGTATCAAGCCTGACTTACACCACCGCATGCCGAGCAGGAGTGCTCTCCCTTACAGGGAGAGTAGTTAGTTGTAGTTAGTGTCATGGCCGTCCTGGGCCCTATTTTGGGATATATGATGTATATATGACTTGGTTTCACTAAACTTGTAAATATTTATTTTGGGTGCTAGGATGTAGCATAAGGGTGGCCCAAGACTCCTCCTTTTGGGAAAGGAGTGATTTTGGGAATAGCCAATTCCAAAACTTGTTTATATTTTGCTATATGCTGATGATGATGCCTTATGAGGCGAAGATGCCCTGTTGGCTTTCTGTTTATATGACTATGTGAATTAACAGGTTTATTAGGAAATGAAATATTTTGGGAAAGTCCAGAAAACAAAGGAAACTCCATCCGATTTTCACGGAGGATTTTCATAAGTTAAAAAGTTTTTAAAATTTTTTTTCAAGTAACCAAATAATTAATTAGGGTCAAGGGGTTTTACTTCTAGGGTGTCACAAGAGACACCAATAAGTGAGACATCATATCTTGAACTAAAACCTTAAGGCAATGGTTATGAGTATTGTCATTTAAAAACCCTTTCAATTATCTCATCCTACCAAATATTGGACTTCCACTCACATTTGAATACCCAACAATGTGCTTCTTCACTAATTTTAAAAACGAACACTTCTACCAACAATGAATTCGAACCACTGCCAAGTCCTCAACTTAATAAAATCTAACATGGTAGAGATGTCACTCTGGTTATTTGTAAAAATGACTGTATTTCTACCTTCCCATATAAACCAGAAAGTGGCGAACCATATGAGCATACATGCATTCCTTTGATTGGAATTCATGATCAACATTCAAAATTTGGACACGAAGTCATGAATCGAGGACACTACCAATGGATCATTTAAGTTGCAGGCTCACATGGGCCGACCCACTTATCTACGAGTTTATGTGAATTGGTGTGGAGTAGGCTTTGCCCACCCTTATAACCATCTCTAACAGAAATGCTCTCAAACCCCCAAACTCATGATAAGAGATCACTAGGGTTAATTTGTATGTTAGGCTTAACCTCTTCCATTTTTGCCCTCATATTCGCTCAATTCACAACTTGCCTTATCGAAAGTTGTATCAACTTTGTATCTTTTTTTTTTTCATTTATCTAGATTGTCCTCTTCTTGTCTTCCACAAAAAAAAAAAAAAAAAAAAAAACTAACTCTATAAGTTCAATGAGATATACTGTTTGCTCTCATATATTTTATGTTAAAAAGGTTTTATTATTCCATGATCATATATGCTACTCTAACAATTTCTTGTACACAACCCCTGAAAAGTATGAAGTGTTGTACACAACTCTAAGATGAGGGGTGAATTTAGTGTTTACAAATTCATCGTCAAATATTGAATTTTAATCGTTTTCAATTTTTTAAACGATAAACGTAGCGGAAAACAATAAAACGCTTAAAAACAATTTTGCGGGGATGCAATTATTAATAAAAATAGTAATAACAATGTTGAGTACACGCGGAGTCAATTAAATTAACAAGAATAAAAATGTAACCATGCATTGATTAAATTAAAATAATTAAATCGATAATAATAATAATATTTTCGCCGCTGAAAAGATAATAAAACAATTAAAAATATGGGCAACGACAAATAAAAAGGATAAGGGACAGAGAGATTGCACCAGTGATTTTCATATTGGTTTAGCCTAGCTCCCCAGTGAGTCCCACAAACCGATGGGTTGCGAAAAAGTCTACATCCAATTCTTCAGCAACGTGGTTCGGATTTTCTGTTATTAAACAATTTGGGCCTTCAAGTCCCAATTACAACCAGAGCGTCCCGAACACTATTTGGTTCGACCTTTCGTTTGGGACCTCAAAATACGCACATGGGGTCCTTACCCCTAACACTTAGAGGATGCCACACCCTCACACTAGGGACGCCTCTCCCTAGACTCTAAGGTAGACTAACTACTAGGTGCCCCGCCGTTCGTAAATGACCACAACGACAGACCAATATATGAGTGTCTCACCCTAAACCACCAAAGGTGTCACACCATCAATCTTAGGGAGCCACTCCCTAATAACTGTTGGAAACCAACAAGCGGGCTTAGCAATTACTAGAGGGGGGGTGAATAGTAATATGAAAGCAACAGTGACTAATTTTCGGTGCAATTAAAAGATAATTGATCAAAAGCTTGATTTTCTGAAACTGGGCAATTTACTCGAGTGATTTTAAAAACACTCGAGTGAAAACCTGATAAATACTCGAGTGATTTGGAAAACACTCGAGTGTTTTATGCAGAACAGAAAAATTCAGTTTCAGAGAAATTTAGCCAAATGATTCAATATCTTAAAGACTAGGCAAGAGCTGATATTAATCAAAGTAGAGGGCAATTAAATGAAGGTATAACAAGTTGAAAACAATTTAATTGCTACCTATTTCTACTTAAATTGTAAAAGCCCCTTTCTAGAGAACTTAGGGTTTGGTTTTTCTTGAACTCTAAGAAAGCTATAAAGATAGAGACAACACCAATTTATCCTGGTTCACACTCAATCTAGAGTGCTAATCCAGTCCCCCTAATCAACTTAGGAGTTTCTACTAGTAATCAAATTGTTAGAAATTACAAGGCTAAATTGAGATTCCTCACTCAATCCTAACCCTTTTCAAGAGTGTACCAAACTCTTGAAATTTCTACCCCAACTTGATTTGGTGATGAAGAGTCCCTTCTTATTTTGCTCCTTGGAACCTCCAAGAGCTCCACCAAAGCTAAGAACCTCTTAGCCCTTGCTTGAGAACCTCTCAAGTCTTGAATGAACCTAAGACCCACTTAGGTACACTTGGTTTCCAACCAAGATTTTTAGAACAAGAAGTGTATGAGTGTTTGAGAATTGTAAAACAAATAATTCTCTTACAATTAAAGCACACTCTCTTAACTCACTAAGACAATTATAAAGATGAATGCTTGGTTGAGTTTTAGAGAGAGAAAAGATTTTAACACTTGAGAGAGATTGAAATGAATGAAAGAGTATTGGCTTGTTGTAGTAAATGAGGTCAACACATCAGAATATAAGTGAGGGGACAAAAGGGAAGGAAAAATCAAGTTATTCTCCCTTTTTGTCCTCTTCTAACGTTTAGAAAAATTGCTGTCAGACCCAAAAAACTCGAGTCTTTTTGAAAACACTCGAGTGTTTTGGTCAACTCTGATAAGGTTGCCTTTTTACTTTATCCAACGGCTATATTACTGAAAATTCATAAATCACTCGAGTGTTTTGAGAATCACTCGAGTGAATTGCTTAATGTTGGAAAAATTAAGTTTTTCTAACATTGTTTTCAATTCTCTCTTCAAGCCTAATTGGTTTTAATCTCAACCTTGCATGCATAATTATCATGTGACCTTATGTGAGAATAAAAACCTAAACTACCCACTCTCATAAATAAAATAAAATACATTAAAATTAAATGAGAATGAATAAATAACTAAGCACTTGATCTTCTTTAATATTGGGCTTGCATTCTTCACTTTAAGTCCATAATTTAATTACATTGTCATCATCAAAATTAATTCGCCTTAATCGGAGACTTGATTTTACAATCTCCCCCTTTTTGATGATGACAAAATAATTAAACCTCTAGCACTTGAGAGCTCCCCCTCAATCTAGGAACCTTTTTAACCTGTACAATCCAGAAACTGCCAAGCACAACGTAATACAATAATAAACATAATCAAGTGCTCATTGGTATCAGAGCAAGAGCATAAGTCATCAGAGTATAAGCAAGAAAGCGGAAAAGAATATGCTCTTTCTCTTTAATCTCCTTTCTCCCCCTTTTTGTCATGATAAAAAAAGATACAATTTGGAAACAAGGTGGAGAATGAGGGATACCAATAAGAAAACTTACCCCTGAAGAGTAAAATAAGAAGAAAAATATGACTATGAAGCAATAAAGAAACTTTGAAGAACATGAAAATTATGAAGAAAACATGAGTAATGCATAAATGTCATAAATTCATCATTCCAACAAGCCATAAATAGACCATAAAACTAGAGTTTGAATCAAAGTACACCCAACTCCAAAAACAACAAACTACTCAAAAAGTTCAACATAGCTAAAATAAAGACATAGTCATAAAAAAAACAAGAAGTGCAAAGGAACATCCGGACTCAGACAGAGGGTGGCTGCTGATCATCATCGCGAGGATATGGCTGAAATCGCCCAAGAGCTGACAGAATCTGACTGAGGTCGGAGCGCACATGGCCAAAGCTAGCATCCATACGATCAGAATGAGCGTCAAGTCTACCATGAAGAGCAGAATGCTGGAGATCCATCTGAGCTCTCATGTCGAATAAGGTTGCCCTTTGCTCTTGAGCTTGGATTTCCAAAGCATCCAATCGTCCATCAATCCTATCAGCCCGACCAGTCATAATGTTCCTAAACTCCTCAGCCTGATGTCCCATGGAGGCAAACTTCCCATAAAAAATATCCAGCCTCTCATCCATATAGACCCTGTGCTGTGCAAATTGGGAGTTCCAGGACTCCGGCATATCAAAATTAATTCCATCAGTAGGGTCATCATGGGGCACACTCCCACTCCCTCCGGCCTGCTGGTCAAAAGCAGCCTGCTCCTCCTCTAGCTGCTGAGAATCAACACCCAGCTGATCCGCAGCCTGCTGAACATTCCCCTGAGCCTTCAGAATAGCCGCCTCATCAAAATATAAACATCGATTACCGTAGTATTCGATGTCCATCTTCCCCAAAGAAATGTCAGAAAAGGCATGAGTCTTCGCATGAAGACGAACAACAGACTCGATTTCAGGAATTTGAACATCAAAATGTTGAAGGAGTCTGCACACATGCATAGGGTAGGGGAGGGGTTGCTTGGGTTTAGAGTCGGAGGCTTGGTTCATCTTGGCAAGGATAATGGAAGCCCAATTCAAAACATTTCCATTTAAAATGGCATCCATAGCTCTAAGTTCAATTTGAATAGGGCGGGAGTAATTTGGAGAAGTTTGGGGCAACAAAATATGGCTAACAATATAGTGAAGGACTCTATTGTCGGCGGTCATTTGGTTCGCTCTCTTCTCGCCCTTGAGATATGCACGATCGGGGCGGAGTAGTTTTCGGAAAATAGGGTCAACCTCGCCTTTTGATGTACCTTCGCCCGATCGTGAAATCCCAAAGACTTGGAATAAAGCCTTGGGGGTAACCTCAAAACGATTTCCTAACACGGAGGTCTCATAAGAATTCCCAACCGGCCTAAAGTTAGCATAAAATTGTCTAACTAGCCTAATGTAAATAGGGCCATTAAACGATATGAAACCCATAAGCTTTTGAGTTTTGAGGGCATCTACAAAAGGGAATCCTCTACTATTGAGATAAGCTTCACTTACCCACGTTTGAGTAGCATAATCGTTGGAAGCAAACTTTCTCTCCCTCTCAATGCAATTTGCTCTATCGTAGAAATCATCCTCCTCTTCAATTGGGTCCTCCATTCTAGGCTTCTTCCCTTTTCTTCTATCCGATGATGAAGCCATTTGCACTTATAATTAAAAACTAGAAGAAATTTTGAGAAAATTGGGGTTTTTGAAAGTTAGGGTTTTGAAAGGGAATGATGAATTTGGGGGTTAAAAATGTGGATTGGATGTGAAATAAAGGATGGGAATGAGTTTAGAAGATGAAATCTTGTTGAAATATGAAAGAAATATTGATTTTGGGTGAAATATGTGATGAAAGAAGTGAGAGAGCTAAGAAAACTCGAGTGAGAAGAGAGAGAGATTCGTGCAAAACTGGGCAAAATCGCAGCAGCATCAGACTAAATCTGATGAAATCACTCGAGTGATTTTTAAAACACTCGCGTGTTTTTCAGAAACCCTGAAAAACACTCGCGTGAATTGAAATTCACTCGCGTGCTGCCCGAAAGTTGGATTTTCAGAAAACTGCGATTCACTCGAGTGAAATGGGACTCACTCGAGTGTTTTACGAAACACTCGCGTGAATTGAAATTCACTCGCGTGCTGCCCGAAAGTTTGATTTTCAGAAAACTGAGATTCACTCGAGTGAAAAGGTATTCACTCGAGTGTTTTACGAAACACTCGAGTGATTTATAAAACACTCGAGTATTTTCCATCAGACCTGCTCAAAAACTTTTTCAATTAAAACTGATTTAATTTTGAATTAAAATTACTCGAGTGATTTTAGGAACACTCGAGTCTTTTTATCAGTTAAGCTTAAAACACAGTTTTTAAACACAAAACACAAAATCCACCACAAATAATGAAGACAATAGATAGGAAGCATAATCACACACAGTTAAATCATAGATTTATAACATCTCAAGGTCCAATTGTTCATCAAACACCAATGCACATGAAATGAGACATGCTTGGTGATTTTTCACGAACACAAATCAATTAGCTAATGCTTGACTCATCTAAAATTCCAAGTTCCCCTCTTATATGATAAAAGGTATCTCTTGGCAATGGTTTTGTAAAAATGTCCGCTAATTGATTTGTGGTACTTACAAATTCAATTGTGCAATCACCCTTTTGAACATGATCCCTTAGAAAATGATGTCTAATTTCAATGTGTTTAGTCCTTGAGTGATACACCGGATTCTTAGTTAAGTTGATTGCACTCGTGTTATCGCACTTAATAGGAATATTTTCAAGTTTCAAACCAAAATCCAATAGTTGTTGTTTCATCCACAAGAGTTGAGCACAACAACTACCGGCGGCGATATATTCCGCTTCGGCGGTGGAAAGAGCAACACAAGCTTGCTTTTTAGAAAACCATGACACTAATGAACTTCCCAATAAATGGCAAGTACCACTAGTGCTTTTGCGATCAAGCTTGCATCCCGCAAAGTCGGAATCCGAATAACCAACCAAACTAAGACTAGTATCACTAGGATACCATAATCCGGTGTTAATTGTTCCTTTAAGATATTTAAAAATATGTTTGACCGCGGATAGGTGTGATTCCTTAGGATTAGCTTGAAAGCAGGCACACATGCATACACTAAACATAATATCCGGTCTAGATGCGGTAAGATATAGAAGACTACCTATCATGCCTCTATATTTACTAACATCAACCGGTGTACCTTGTTCATCCTTGTCTAGGTAGCATGATGTGCTCATGGGAGTGTAGGCTTCTTTGCATTTGTCCATTCCGAATTTTCCAAGGAGCTCCTTGCAATATTTTCCTTGATGCACAAAAATCCCCTCCTTGACTTGCTTGATTTGAAGTCCTAGGAAGAACTTGAGCTCCCCCATCATGGACATCTCAAATTCCTTTTTCATCAAATTAGAGAACTTGCTACACAAGGACACGTTAGTGGCACCAAAGATAATATCATCTACATATATTTGCACTAACAAAATGTCCTTTTTGGTTTTATAGATGAATAGGGTATTATCAACCTTTCCTCTTTGAAAGTCATTTTCTAATAAAAAGGTACTTAATCGATCATACCAAGCTCTAGGAGCTTGTTTTAATCCATAAAGAGTCTTTTTCAATTTATAAACATGGTTTGGAAATTCATGACTTTCAAAACCGGGTGGTTGCTTAACATACACTTCTTCATTTATGAAGCCATTCAAGAAAGCACTCTTGACATCCATTTGATAAAGAGTAAATTTCATGATTGATGCAAAGGCAAGCAAGATTCGGATTGCCTCAAGGCGTGCAACCGGAGCAAAGGTCTCATCATAATCAACACCTTCCTCTTGGTTGTACCCTTGGGCAACAAGTCTAGCTTTGTTTCTTATAATCAAACCCGATTCATCAAGTTTATTTCTATAAATCCATTTTAAACCAATTATGGTATGATCATCGGGTATAGGCACTAATTCCCAAACATCATTTCTAACAAATTGATTTAGTTCTTCTTGCATGGCCATAACCCAATGTTCATCCAAAATTGCTTCCTTAATTGAATTTGGTTCGATTTGAGAAACAAAGGAAACAAAATGACAAATATTTTGAATTGTCCTACGAGTTAATACTCCCTTTGAAAGGTCTCCTATGACATTGTCAATAGGGTGAGCTTTCACCGTTTTCCAAGCCGGATCAAGGTCATTTTTGACTTCTCCTTCATCCTTTAAAATCTCCTTCCCTTTTTCCTCTTTTGAAAACTCAAAACCTTCATCACAACCATCACTTAAAACACCATCTTCTTTCGAAGACTCATTAAAAACCACATGAATAGATTCTTCAATAGTCATAGTTCTTTTATTAAAAATTCTATATGCTTTACTATGTGAAGAATAACCCAAAAATATTCCCTCATCGGATTTGGAGTCAAATTTTCCAAGATGATCTTTTCCATTATTTAGCACATAAACTTTGCATCCAAAAACATGAAAGTAGGATATATTTGGTTTTCTTCCTTTGTAAAGCTCATAGGGGGTTTTCTTGAGCATGGGCCTAATTAGAATTCTATTCATGACATAGCAAGCCGTATTAACGGCATCGGCCCAAAAATAATGAGGTACTTGAGAATCATTTAGCATGGTTCTTGCAAGTTCCTCTAACACCCTATTTTTCCGCTCTACCACTCCATTTTGTTCCGGAGTTCTTTGTGCGGAATATTGGTGTTCAATACCATGTTTATCACAAAATCTATCAAACTTGTAGTTTTCAAATTCACCACCATGGTCGGTTCTAATAGTAATTACTTTTTGGTTTACTTGGTTTTGCACAAGTTTAACATGGCGTTTAAAAGATTTGTAGGTCTCACTCTTTGCACTTAAAAATAATGTCCATGTAAATCTAGAAAAGTCATCAACAATCACCAAACCATAGTAGTTGCCACCAAAGCTTTTTACTTGAGAAGGTCCAAACAAGTCCATATGAAGCATTTCTAATGGTCTTGTTGTGGACACATCATTTTTAGAACCAAAATGGTTTTTGGTGTGCTTGCACTTCTTACAAGTAGTACAATCACCTTCAATTTTAAAATCTAGCTTTGGTAATCCAACTACTAGGTCTTTTGATTGTAGTTTCTTTAATTGATTTACATTAATGTGAGCGGTCCTACGGTGCCATAACCAAGTGTCACTCTCTTTGCTAACTAGACAAGTAGAAACCAAAGAGGTGATATTGTTTAATTCAACCAAGTAAGTATTATTAGACCTTTTGCCAACAAATTTGATAGATTCATCTTTGTCACTTTTTATGAGACATTGGGTAGAGGTAAATAATACATGGTTACCAATATCACAAAGTTGACTAATGCTCAAAAGATTGTGTTCTAATCCTTGAACATAAAGTACATTATCAATAACCAAGTTGGAAGAATTACCGACTTTACCAATCCCAAGAATTTTGCCTTTGTTGTTGTCTCCATAAGTGACATATCCACCTTCTTGAGGAGTAAGCTCTATGAAGTTTCGCTTATCTCCCGTCATGTGCCTTGAACATCCACTATCAAAATACCACGGTTTCTTTTCGGTTCTAAGGCACACCTACAAGACACAATCATTTTCTCATTTTGGGTACCCAAATTATGTTGGGTCCCTTTGGGTTAGCTTTTGGTGCTTCTTCCTTTTTAATCCAAACATAAGTGCCCTTTTGAATTTCAAAATGTTTTATGTGGCACCTATTGTTTGTATGTCCAAACTTTCCACAATAAAAGCAAGTTGGTTTCTTTGTATAATCAATTTTAGAAAATGAACCAACCTTTTTATTGTCCTTTTTCTTATGGACATATCCCAAACCGGTTTTGTTTGAATAATTTCTTTGAGAATTAATTATCTGGTCTAGGTTCCTATCACTATTTGATATTGTGAGTTTGCGTTTCAAATCTTTTATTTCATTTTCAAGAAAGTCACATTTCTCACAATGAGTGATAGTTTCCTTAGGATTTGCACAATCACAAACATGACTAGAGCTAGCAAGTTCTAAGGATGCATTTTGGAGTTTCAAGTCATTTATGTATTTTTCCAATTCATTGATTTCTTTTTGATACTCCAAAATTTTATTTCCTTGTTAACCTTAGCTAGTTTTTCAAATTGTGTTAACATTTCATTATACTCATTGAGCAAATCATCATAAGGAATAGAGGAAGAGGAAAAGCTAGAACTTTGAGATGATACCTCATCCTCATTTTCACTCTTGGCACTTGAGGCTTCATTGTTGCTTCTAGCCATGAGACATAGATTTGCAACTCCATCATCCGAGCTACTTGATGATGAGTTTGCTTCCTTCTCCGGTGCATCCCACACAATGTAAGCTCTCTTGCCTTTCCCCTCTTGGGTCTTCTTTTCACTCTTTCTCAAGTATGTAGGACATTCCATCCTTATATGTCCAATGCCTCCACATTCATGACACTTCACTACATCACTTGAAGTCTTGTTCTTTGATTTTTGTTCCTTGGGTCTTCTATCTCTTGATGATGAGCCACTCTTCTTACCCTTGAGGAATTTATTGAATCTTTTTGCAAATAATCCAATTTCCTCCTCATTGAGTGCATGATCGGAGTTCTCACTTGTAGAGTCATCTTCAACCTCTTTTACAACTTTGGTTGAGGCCTTGAGAGAGATGCTCTTCTTCTTTTTGTCCAACTCCTCATGTGAGCTAAGTCTTGATAGATCAATCTCATGTTCCTTGAGCTTCCCAAACAAGGTTGCCAAATCCATTGTGTTCAAATCCTTGGACTCCTTGATGGCGGTGACCTTTGGTTGCCATTTTCTATCAAGGCATCTCAAAATTTTGTGAGTAGTTTCACCATCACGAAATTGCTTTCCTAGAGAAATCAAGTGACTAATGATATGTGAAAACCTCTTTTGTAAGTCATCAATAGATTCATTCGGGAACATGTGAAATAATTCATATTCATGTGTTAAAGAATTTAATCTAGCATTTCTTACTTCACTTGTTCCTTCATGTGTGACTTCCAAAGTGTCCCACATTTCCTTAGCCGACTTGCATTGAGAAACTCGATAAAATTCATCATGGGATAAAGCGGAGAAGATGATGTTCTTAGCTTTTAAATCATGGGATACTTTCTTTTTATCATCATCACTCCAACTTTTCCTAGGAATTTCAACGACTTCCCCATTTATCATATGTCTAGGAATATATGGACCATCCTCTATTGCATCCCAAATATCGGTGTCTATTGCTTCAATAAAAACTCTCATCCGAACCTTCCAATAAGCATACCCTTCACCATTAAAGAATGGAGGGCGGTTTATTGAAGAGGATCCTTCTTGATAATTGCTAGAGCCCATAGTTTCCAAAGGATCTTTTCGAAAAAGCTTTTACGCTCGATCTTTCGACCGAGCTCTGATACCACTTGTTGGAAACCAACAAGCGGGCTTAGCAATTACTAGAGGGGGGGGTGAATAGTAATATGAAAGCAACAGTGACTAATTTTCGGTGCAATTAAAAGATAATTGATCAAAAGCTTGATTTTCTGAAACTGGGCAATTTACTCGAGTGATTTTAAAAACACTCGAGTGAAAACCTGATAAATACTCGAGTGATTTGGAAAACACTCGAGTGTTTTATGCAGAACAGAAAAATTCAGTTTCAGAGAAATTTAGCCAAATGATTCAATATCTTAAAGACTAGGCAAGAGCTGATATTAATCAAAGTAGAGGGCAATTAAATGAAGGTATAACAAGTTGAAAACAATTTAATTGCTACCTATTTCTACTTAAATTGTAAAAGCCCCTTTCTAGAGAACTTAGGGTTTGGTTTTTCTTGAACTCTAAGAAAGCTATAAAGATAGAGACAACACCAATTTATCCTGGTTCACACTCAATCTAGAGTGCTAATCCAGTCCCCCTAATCAACTTAGGAGTTTCTACTAGTAATCAAATTGTTAGAAATTACAAGGCTAAATTGAGATTCCTCACTCAATCCTAACCCTTTTCAAGAGTGTACCAAACTCTTGAAATTTCTACCCCAACTTGATTTGGTGATGAAGAGTCCCTTCTTCTTTTGCTCCTTGGAACCTCCAAGAGCTCCACCAAAGCTAAGAACCTCTTAGCCCTTGCTTGAGAACCTCTCAAGTCTTGAATGAACCTAAGACCCACTTAGGTACACTTGGTTTCCAACCAAGATTTTTAGAACAAGAAGTGTATGAGTGTTTGAGAATTGTACAACAAATAATTCTCTTACAATTAAAGCACACTCTCTTAACTCACTAAGACAATTATAAAGATGAATGCTTGGTTGAGTTTTAGAGAGAGAAAAGATTTTAACACTTGAGAGAGATTGAAATGAATGAAAGAGTATTGGCTTGTTGTAGTAAATGAGGTCAACACATCAGAATATAAGTGAGGGGACAAAAGGGAAGGAAAAATCAAGTTATTCTCCCTTTTTGTCCTCTTCTAACGTTTAGAAAAATTGCTGTCAGACCCAAAACACTCGAGTCTTTTTGAAAACACTCGAGTGTTTTGGTCAACTCTGATAAGGTTGCCTTTTTACTTTATCCAACGGCTATATTACTGAAATTCATAAATCACTCGAGTGTTTTGAGAATCACTCGAGTGAATTGCTTAATGTTGGAAAAATTAAGTTTTTCTAACATTGTTTTCAATTCTCTCTTCAAGCCTAATTGGTTTTAATCTCAACCTTGCATGCATAATTATCATGTGACCTTATGTGAGAATAAAAACCTAAACTACCCACTCTCATAAATAAAATAAAATACATTAAAATTAAATGAGAATGAATAAATAACTAAGCACTTGATCTTCTTTAATATTGGGCTTGCATTCTTCACTTTAAGTCCATAATTTAATTACATTGTCATCATCAAAATTAATTCGCCTTAATCGGAGACTTGATTTTACAATCTCCCCCTTTTTGATGATGACAAAATAATTAAACCTCTAGCACTTGAGAGCTCCCCCTCAATCTAGGAACCTTTTTAACCTGTACAATCCAGAAACTGCCAAGCACAACGTAATACAATAATAAACATAATCAAGTGCTCATTGGTATCAGAGCAAGAGCATAAGTCATCAGAGTATAAGCAAGAAAGCGGAAAAGAATATGCTCTTTCTCTTTAATCTCCTTTCTCCCCCTTTTTGTCATGATAAAAAAAGATACAATTTGGAAACAAGGTGGAGAATGAGGGATACCAATAAGAAAACTTACCCCTGAAGAGTAAAATAAGAAGAAAAATATGACTATGAAGCAATAAAGAAACTTTGAAGAACATGAAAATTATGAAGAAAACATGAGTAATGCATAGATGTCATAAATTCATCATTCCAACAAGCCATAAATAGACCATAAAACTAGAGTTTGAATCAAAGTACACCCAACTCCAAAAACAACAAACTACTCAAAAAGTTCAACATAGCTAAAATAAAGACATAGTCATAAAAAAAACAAGAAGTGCAAAGGAACATCCGGACTCAGACAGAGGGTGGCTGCTGATCATCATCGCGAGGATATGGCTGAAATCGCCCAAGAGCTGACAGAATCTGACTGAGGTCGGAGCGCACATGGCCAAAGCTAGCATCCATACGATCAGAATGAGCGTCAAGTCTACCATGAAGAGCAGAATGCTGGAGATCCATCTGAGCTCTCATGTCGAATAAGGTTGCCCTTTGCTCTTGAGCTTGGATTTCCAAAGCATCCAAGCGTCCATCAATCCTATCAGCCCGACCAGTCATAATGTTCCTAAACTCCTCAGCCTGATGTCCCATGGAGGCAAACTTCCCATCAAAAATATCCAGCCTCTCATCCATATAGACCCTGTGCTGTGCAAATTGGGAGTTCCAGGACTCCGGCATATCAAAATTAATTCCATCAGTAGGGTCATCATGGGGCACACTCCCACTCCCTCCGGCCTGCTGGTCAAAAGCAGCCTGCTCCTCCTCTAGCTGCTGAGAATCAACACCCAGCTGATCCGCAGCCTGCTGAACATTCCCCTGAGCCTTCAGAATAGCCGCCTCATCAAAATATAAACATCGATTACCGTAGTATTCGATGTCCATCTTCCCCAAAGAAATGTCAGAAAAGGCATGAGTCTTCGCATGAAGACGAACAACAGACTCGATTTCAGGAATTTGAACATCAAAATGTTGAAGGAGTCTGCACACATGCATAGGGTAGGGGAGGGGTTGCTTGGGTTTAGAGTCGGAGGCTTGGTTCATCTTGGCAAGGATAATGGAAGCCCAATTCAAAACATTTCCATTTAAAATGGCATCCATAGCTCTAAGTTCAATTTGAATAGGGCGGGAGTAATTTGGAGAAGTTTGGGGCAACAAAATATGGCTAACAATATAGTGAAGGACTCTATTGTCGGCGGTCATTTGGTTCGCTCTCTTCTCGCCCTTGAGATATGCACGATCGGGGCGGAGTAGTTTTCGGAAAATAGGGTCAACCTCGCCTTTTGATGTACCTTCGCCCGATCGTGAAATCCCAAAGACTTGGAATAAAGCCTTGGGGGTAACCTCAAAACGATTTCCTAACACGGAGGTCTCATAAGAATTCCCAACCGGCCTAAAGTTAGCATAAAATTGTCTAACTAGCCTAATGTAAATAGGGCCATTAAACGATATGAAACCCATAAGCTTTTGAGTTTTGAGGGCATCTACAAAAGGGAATCCTCTACTATTGAGATAAGCTTCACTTACCCACGTTTGAGTAGCATAATCGTTGGAAGCAAACTTTCTCTCCCTCTCAATGCAATTTGCTCTATCGTAGAAATCATCCTCCTCTTCAATTGGGTCCTCCATTCTAGGCTTCTTTCCTTTTCTTCTATCCGATGATGAAGCCATTTGCACTTATAATTAAAAACTAGAAGAAATTTTGAGAAAATTGGGGTTTTTGAAAGTTAGGGTTTTGAAAGGGAATGATGAATTTGGGGGTTAAAAATGTGGATTGGATGTGAAATAAAGGATGGGAATGAGTTTAGAAGATGAAATCTTGTTGAAAAATGAAAGAAATATTGATTTTGGGTGAAATATGTGATGAAAGAAGTGAGAGAGCTAAGAGAACTCGAGTGAGAAGAGAGAGAGATTCGTGCAAAACTGGGCAAAATCGCAGCAGCATCAGACTAAATCTGATGAAATCACTCGAGTGATTTTTAAAACACTCGCGTGTTTTTCAGAAACCCTGAAAAACACTCGCGTCAATTGAAATTCACTCGCGTGCTGCCCGAAAGTTGGATTTTCAGAAAACTGCGATTCACTCGAGTGAAATGGGACTCACTCGAGTGTTTTACGAAACACTCGCGTGAATTGAAATTCACTCGCGTGCTGCCCGAAAGTTTGATTTTCAGAAAACTGAGATTCACTCGAGTGAAAAGGTATTCACTCGAGTGTTTTACGAAACACTCGAGTGATTTATAAAACACTCGAGTATTTTCCATCAGACCTGCTCAAAAACTTTTTCAATTAAAACTGATTTAATTTTGAATTAAAATTACTCGAGTGATTTTAGGAACACTCGAGTCTTTTTATCAGTTAAGCTTAAAACACAGTTTTTAAACACAAAACACAAAATCCACCACAAATAATGAAGACAATAGATAGGAAGCATAATCACACACAGTTAAATCATAGATTTATAACATCTCAAGGTCCAATTGTTCATCAAACACCAATGCACATGAAATGAGACATGCTTGGTGATTTTTCACGAACACAAATCAATTAGCTAATGCTTGACTCATCTAAAATTCCAAGTTCCCCTCTTATATGATAAAAGGTATCTCTTGGCAATGGTTTTGTAAAAATGTCCGCTAATTGATTTGTGGTACTTACAAATTCAATTGTGCAATCACCCTTTTGAACATGATCCCTTAGAAAATGATGTCTAATTTCAATGTGTTTAGTCCTTGAGTGATACACCGGATTCTTAGTTAAGTTGATTGCACTCGTGTTATCGCACTTAATAGGAATATTTTCAAGTTTCAAACCAAAATCCAATAGTTGTTGTTTCATCCACAAGAGTTGAGCACAACAACTACCGGCGGCGATATATTCCGCTTCGGCGGTGGAAAGAGCAACACAAGCTTGCTTTTTAGAAAACCATGACACTAATGAACTTCCCAATAAATGGCAAGTACCACTAGTGCTTTTGCGATCAAGCTTGCATCCCGCAAAGTCGGAATCCGAATAACCAACCAAACTAAGACTAGTATCACTAGGATACCATAATCCGGTGTTAATTGTTCCTTTAAGATATTTAAAAATATGTTTGACCGCGGATAGGTGTGATTCCTTAGGATTAGCTTGAAAGCAGGCACACATGCATACACTAAACATAATATCCGGTCTAGATGCGGTAAGATATAGAAGACTACCTATCATGCCTCTATATTTACTAACATCAACCGGTGTACCTTGTTCATCCTTGTCTAGGTAGCATGATGTGCTCATGGGAGTGTAGGCTTCTTTGCATTTGTCCATTCCGAATTTTCCAAGGAGCTCCTTGCAATATTTTCCTTGATGCACAAAAATCCCCTCCTTGACTTGCTTGATTTGAAGTCCTAGGAAGAACTTGAGCTCCCCCATCATGGACATCTCAAATTCCTTTTTCATCAAATTAGAGAACTTGCTACACAAGGACACGTTAGTGGCACCAAAGATAATATCATCTACATATATTTGCACTAACAAAATGTCCTTTTTGGTTTTATAGATGAATAGGGTATTATCAACCTTTCCTCTTTGAAAGTCATTTTCTAATAAAAAGGTACTTAATCGATCATACCAAGCTCTAGGAGCTTGTTTTAATCCATAAAGAGCCTTTTTCAATTTATAAACATGGTTTGGAAATTCATGACTTTCAAAACCGGGTGGTTGCTTAACATACACTTCTTCATTTATGAAGCCATTCAAGAAAGCACTCTTGACATCCATTTGATAAAGAGTAAATTTCATGATTGATGCAAAGGCAAGCAAGATTCGGATTGCCTCAAGGCGTGCAACCGGAGCAAAGGTCTCATCATAATCAACACCTTCCTCTTGGTTGTACCCTTGGGCAACAAGTCTAGCTTTGTTTCTTATAATCAAACCCGATTCATCAAGTTTATTTCTATAAATCCATTTTAAACCAATTATGGTATGATCATCGGGTATAGGCACTAATTCCCAAACATCATTTCTAACAAATTGATTTAGTTCTTCTTGCATGGCCATAACCCAATGTTCATCCAAAATTGCTTCCTTAATTGAATTTGGTTCGATTTGAGAAACAAAGGAAACAAAATGACAAATATTTTGAATTGTCCTACGAGTTAATACTCCCTTTGAAAGGTCTCCTATGACATTGTCAATAGGGTGAGCTTTCGCCGTTTTCCAAGCCGGATCAAGGTCATTTTTGACTTCTCCTTCATCCTTTAAAATCTCCTTCCCTTTTTCCTCTTTTGAAAACTCAAAACCTTCATCACAACCATCACTTAAAACACCATCTTCTTTCGAAGACTCATTAAAAACCACATGAATAGATTCTTCAATAGTCATAGTTCTTTTATTAAAAATTCTATATGCTTTACTATGTGAAGAATAACCCAAAAATATTCCCTCATCGGATTTGGAGTCAAATTTTCCAAGATGATCTTTTCCATTATTTAGCACATAAACTTTGCATCCAAAAACATGAAAGTAGGATATATTTGGTTTTCTTCCTTTGTAAAGCTCATAGGGGGTTTTCTTGAGCATGGGCCTAATTAGAATTCTATTCATGACATAGCAAGCCGTATTAACGGCATCGGCCCAAAAATAATGAGGTACTTGAGAATCATTTAGCATGGTTCTTGCAAGTTCCTCTAACACCCTATTTTTCCGCTCTACCACTCCATTTTGTTCCGGAGTTCTTTGTGCGGAATATTGGTGTTCAATACCATGTTTATCACAAAATCTATCAAACTTGTAGTTTTCAAATTCACCACCATGGTCGGTTCTAATAGTAATTACTTTTTGGTTTACTTGGTTTTGCACAAGTTTAACATGGCGTTTAAAAGATTTGTAGGTCTCACTCTTTGCACTTAAAAATAATGTCCATGTAAATCTAGAAAAGTCATCAACAATCACCAAACCATAGTAGTTGCCACCAAAGCTTTTTACTTGAGAAGGTCCAAACAAGTCCATATGAAGCATTTCTAATGGTCTTGTTGTGGACACATCATTTTTAGAACCAAAATGGTTTTTGGTGTGCTTGCACTTCTTACAAGTAGTACAATCACCTTCAATTTTAAAATCTAGCTTTGGTAATCCAACTACTAGGTCTTTTGATTGTAGTTTCTTTAATTGATTTACATTAATGTGAGCGGTCCTACGGTGCCATAACCAAGTGTCACTCTCTTTGCTAACTAGACAAGTAGAAACCAAAGAGGTGATATTGTTTAATTCAACCAAGTAAGTATTATTAGACCTTTTGCCAACAAATTTGATAGATTCATCTTTGTCACTTTTTATGAGACATTGGGTAGAGGTAAATAATACATGGTTACCAATATCACAAAGTTGACTAATGCTCAAAAGATTGTGTTCTAATCCTTGAACATAAAGTACATTATCAATAACCAAGTTGGAAGAATTACCGACTTTACCAATCCCAAGAATTTTGCCTTTGTTGTTGTCTCCATAAGTGACATATCCACCTTCTTGAGGAGTAAGCTCTATGAAGTTTCGCTTATCTCCCGTCATGTGCCTTGAACATCCACTATCAAGATACCACGGTTTCTTTTCGGTTCTAAGGCACACCTACAAGACACAATCATTTTCTCATTTTGGGTACCCAAATTATGTTGGGTCCCTTTGGGTTAGCTTTTGGTGCTTCTTCCTTTTTAATCCAAACATAAGTGCCCTTTTGAATTTCAAAATGTTTTATGTGGCACCTATTGTTTGTATGTCCAAACTTTCCACAATAAAAGCAAGTTGGTTTCTTTGTATAATCAATTTTAGAAAATGAACCAACCTTTTTATTGTCCTTTTTCTTATGGACATATCCCAAACCGGTTTTGTTTGAATAATTTCTTTGAGAATTAATTATCCGGTCTAGGTTTCTATCACTATTTGATATTGTGAGTTTGCGTTTCAAATCTTTTATTTCATTTTCAAGAAAGTCACATTTCTCACAATGAGTGATAGTTTCCTTAGGATTTGCACAATCACAAACATGACTAGAGCTAGCAAGTTCTAAGGATGCATTTTGGAGTTTCAAGTCATTTATGTATTTTTCCAATTCATTGATTTCTTTTTGATACTCCAATATTTTCTTTCCTTTTTCCTTGTTAACCTTAGCTAGTTTTTCAAATTGTGTTAACATTTCATTATACTCATTGAGCAAATCATCATAAGGAATAGAGGAAGAGGAAAAGCTAGAACTTTGAGATGATACCTCATCCTCATTTTCACTCTTGGCACTTGAGGCTTCATTGTTGCTTCTAGCCATGAGACATAGATTTGCAACTCCATCATCCGAGCTACTTGATGATGAGTTTGCTTCCTTCTCCGGTGCATCCCACACAATGTAAGCTCTCTTGCCTTTCCCCTCTTGGGTCTTCTTTTCACTCTTTCTCAAGTATGTAGGACATTCCATCCTTATATGTCCAATGCCTCCACATTCATGACACTTCACTACATCACTTGAAATCTTGTTCTTTGATTTTTGTTCCTTGGGTCTTCTATCTCTTGATGATGAGCCACTCTTCTTACCCTTGAGGAATTTATTGAATCTTTTCGCAAATAATCCAATTTCCTCCTCATTGAGTGCATGATCGGAGTTCTCACTTGTAGAGTCATCTTCAACCTCTTGTACAACTTTGGTTGAGGCCTTGAGAGAGATGTTCTTCTTCTTTTTGTCCAACTCCTCATGTGAGCTAAGTCTTGATAGATCAATCTCATGTTCCTTGAGCTTCCCAAACAAGGTTGCCAAATCCATTGTGTTCAAATCCTTGGACTCCTTGATGGCGGTGACCTTTGGTTGCCATTTTCTATCAAGGCATCTCAAAATTTTGTGAGTAGTTTCACCATCACGAAATTGCTTTCCTAGAGAAATCAAGTGACTATTGATATGTGAAAACCTCTTTTGTAAGTCATCAATAGATTCATTCGGGAACATGTGAAATAATTCATATTCATGTGTTAAAGAATTTAATCTAGCATTTCTTACTTCACTTGTTCCTTCATGTGTGACTTCCAAAGTGTCCCACATTTCCTTAGCCGACTTGCATTGAGAAACTCGATAAAATTCATCATGGGATAAAGCGGAGAAGATGATGTTCTTAGCTTTTAAATCATGGGATACTTTCTTTTTATCATCATCACTCCAACTTTTCCTAGGAATTTCAACGACTTCCCCATTTATCATATGTCTAGGAATATATGGACCATCCTCTATTGCATCCCAAATATCGGTGTCTATTGCTTCAATAAAAACTCTCATCCGAACCTTCCAATAAGCATACCCTTCACCATTAAAGAATGGAGGGCGGTTTATTGAAGAGGATCCTTCTTGATAATTGCTAGAGCCCATAGTTTCCAAAGGATCTTTTCGAAAAAGCTTTTACGCTCGATCTTTCGACCGAGCTCTGATACCACTTGTTGGAAACCAACAAGCGGGCTTAGCAATTACTAAAGGGGGGGTGAATAGTAATATGAAAGCAACAGTGACTAATTTTCGGTGCAATTAAAAGATAATTGATCAAAAGCTTGATTTTCTGAAACTGGTTAATTTACTCGAGTGATTTTAAAAACACTCGAGTGAAAACCTGATAAATACTCGAGTGATTTGGAAAACACTCGAGTGTTTTATGCAGAACAGAAAAATTCAGTTTCAGAGAAATTTAGCCAAATGATTCAATATCTTAAAGACTAGGCAAGAGCTGATATTAATCAAAGTAGAGGGCAATTAAATGAAGGTATAACAAGTTGAAAACAATTTAATTGCTACCTATTTCTACTTAAATTGTAAAAGCCCCTTTCTAGAGAACTTAGGGTTTGGTTTTTCTTGAACTCTAAGAAAGCTATAAAGATAGAGACAACACCAATTTATCCTGGTTCACACTCAATCTAGAGTGCTAATCCAGTCCCCCTAATCAACTTAGGAATTTCTACTAGTAATCAAATTGTTAGAAATTACAAGGCTAAATTGAGATTCCTCACTCAATCCTAAACCTTTTCAAGAGTGTACCAAACTCTTGAAATTTCTACCCCAACTTGATTTGGTGATGAAGAGTCCCTTCTTCTTTTGCTCCTTGGAACCTCCAAGAGCTCCACCAAAGCTAAGAACCTCTTAGCCCTTGCTTGAGAACCTCTCAAGTCTTGAATGAACCTAAGACCCACTTAGGTACACTTGGTTTCCAACCAAGATTTTTAGAACAAGAAGTGTATGAGTGTTTGAGAATTGTACAACAAATAATTCTCTTACAATTAAAGCACACTCTCTTAACTCACTAAGACAATTATAAAGATGAATGCTTGGTTGAGTTTTAGAGAGAGAAAAGATTTTAACACTTGAGAGAGATTGAAATGAATGAAAGAGTATTGGCTTGTTGTAGTAAATGAGGTCAACACATCAGAATATAAGTGAGGGGACAAAAGGGAAGGAAAAATCAAGTTATTCTCCCTTTTTGTCCTCTTCTAACGTTTAGAAAAATTGCTGTCAGACCCAAAACACTCGAGTCTTTTTGAAAACACTCGAGTGTTTTGGTCAACTCTGATAAGGTTGCCTTTTTACTTTATGCAACGGCTATATTACTGAAAATTCATAAATCACTCGAGTGTTTTGAGAATCACTCGAGTGAATTGCTTAATGTTGGAAAAATTAAGTTTTTCTAACATTGTTTTCAATTCTCTCTTCAAGCCTAATTGGTTTTAATCTCAACCTTGCATGCATAATTATCATGTGACCTTATGTGAGAATAAAAACCTAAACTACCCACTCTCATAAATAAAATAAAATACATTAAAATTAAATGAGAATGAATAAATAACTAAGCACTTGATCTTCTTTAATGTTGGGCTTGCATTCTTCACTTCAAGTCCATAATTTAATTACATTGTCATCATCAAAATTAATCCGCCTTAATCGGAGACTTGATTTTACAATAACTACTGGTTACACACCCTTACAACCAAGGTTTTGGTAAAGAGAATAATACTAACAATGAAGCACTCTAAGTAGTGTGGATATTACAACTTCAAGCACACTAACGGCAGTGGTAATATGTTTACTCAAGCTTAGGCTAACACTTAGAGAATGGAGAAGAAGAAGAAGAAAAATAACATGAAGATAAGTTTCTTGCAAACAAAAAAGGATTTCAAAACCTTAATCACATATGATTTGAGAAAGGATAATATATTTGAATTTTTCAAATCTGATAAGTAGACAATAAATTGTGGCAGAGATCAATCAAGATAAAAAACAAATCAGAAAACAAATTTGATTAATTCAGAAATGGTCACATTCAAGTAAGTGGTGCTAATATTAAACAACTTGAACAACAACTACAAATCAAATAAAAATTACTTCTCAACATTAAAACTTAGCCAAACATATACTAAATCATTATCACCCAAAAACACTTAAAAAAATCACTTTTTAAGTCTAACTCAAAGAATTAAAATTCTGGACAGCATAACATTCTTCTAAGAAAAAAGCACTTTTAACATTGTAAAACATTCCCATGTTGATACCCAAAATTCTTACTCCAAAAACCTTAAGTTCTAAATAGTAAAAATCATTTTTTTACAAAGATGTTACTCAACCTAAAAAAATCTGGACAACAACTACAAAAATGGCATTAACCCAAATCAACTTCAAATTGTTCATACCTTTATTTTTCACCCAAAAATACCCAAATTTTCATGTTAAAATGTATAACCAAGTCTAAAAAAAGAATTCATATCACATGATATAATTTTTGGACAGAAAAGATTTGTTTCATTTTTTATTTCCAAAACTCCTCATACAATATTCATTTACTTAAGATTTTACCTTACCATTAACATAAAATTTCTACTAAAACTTATAACGTAAAATCACTTAACTAATTAATCCTAATTATACAAAATCAAATAAATCATTTTATTTTCTCTAAAAAAATTCGGTCTCTTCATATAAAAAAATAACACTTTTCCATATTAAATAAAAATCACATAATACACAAACATAAAATAATAATACTCTATGTCGTAAAATATTCGGCCATCATATATTTATCAAAAGGAGAACTTTGTTTCTCCAGGATTTTTTTTATTATCCTTTGAAACCCTTTTGATATTTGTTCATTTGGCCATAGAAATAAAAGCTTACAACATCAAACATATTTTAATTTATTTCAACCAAACAACAAAATTCATATCAGTTTCTTGAATAAACCAAACAAACAAACTTTATTCAAATAATTCCATACACATATTCATACCCTTCATAAATTAAATTGAAAATACTTTAGAGTTTATTTTAGAGATTAATAATATAAAGTGTTTTAGTGATTAATTAAAAATTCATTCTTTGACAAATGTTTTCATCATTACATGAATCATATTCATCAAAATAACAATAGTACAAGTCAAGAGAAATTTTAAGAATTCAAAATAGAATAAGAACAAGAACATCATCTTTTTATAAAATAAAACAAAGAATAACACATAATGGTAGAAAACAAAGAAGAATGGATTTTGGTATATATAAAATATACCTCTTCTCCTAGTAAAATATTTTAAGAAGACTTCAACCAAATAGAAAGATCTTCTCCTCTCCTCCTCCTAAGTGTCACGCCTCTCTCCTCTCTATGGTAGAGTTCTTCTCTTTTTTCTTTGTGCTAAGTGTTCTAATGTGTGAAAAAGGTACGAGTATGTTTTGAGGCATCAATTTATAGATTTTAGAAATTAGTATTCACACCCCAAAAGATGAAGGGTTGGATGAGTATAGGAGGGGGTTTTTAGGTTTAGATTTTTTTTGAACTACTTCGAAATAATGAAGCTTAGTTGTTTGTATTTACTCATTTAATGCTTCACACAACTCCTATGCAAATTTAAATGTGAAGCAATGAACCAAATGGAAAAAATTGAATGAAGATTCCCACCTTGGCTGACTATTTGGATGGCACACTTTAGGAAGTAAGAGGAGAAATGAATTTCTTTACACATTCACTAACTCACCACCCATTCATCCAAAAACAAATCAAGTTTTTAAACAAAATTAAAAAAAATATTTCCTCCTAATAATTCTGGACGGTGCAGTCCAGAAAGTAGAATAAAAATATGAAATTGTTATGTTTTGAATTAATCATAAGAAATACAATTAATTATAGGTCCAACAATAAAATTCCAAAGGTTATTGAAACCATTTTCGTACTTTTACTCACACACATACAAATTCATGTAGGTATCAAAATAAAATTTTAATGTTTACAAAAACAAAATCTACATTTCGATACGATCGTTTTGATACCAAATTCATAAGTTTTGGATTTACCATTTGAAAGTTATGAATTTTTGAAGATTAACCATTATGTTTACAAAAATAAACTTCTAAAACTTTCATACAACTAAAAAAAATACACACCAAAAAAAATCTTATTTTATAACACTCCAATCATATAGTTTGACCTTTGCTATGTCAAAATAATATTTTATAAAAATGTCCCTTAATTAAATACACAGAGAACTATATATATATAAATAATATATACTCATAACTCATGTCTATATATATATATATATATATATATGTAGGAATTACAATTTTAAATGAATCCTCATACATGATAATGAGACTCTAGATTAAATAAAATAAGGTTCGGGAAAAATGTGGTTATTACATGGGTGCCTTGTTCATCACTGTCAAGTATAATTAACTTCTTTTTATTATTTTTTTGGTGTGCACCAAGGGTATCCTCCAACCCATAGTCAAAGACTAATTCCCTCCGAAACGTAGAGACCATTGAAGTGGGTTTTGCCTCTAGTCAAAATAATATTTTATAAAAATGTTCCTTAATTAAATACACACACAGCTATATATATATATATATATATATATATATATATATATATATATAAACACACACACATAACTCGTGTAACTGTTTGCGGGATTTTCGTCCGACGCCTGCCGAACTGACGGTGATGTGTGGGGTGTGGGTAACGACAGGTTATGTGGTAATCTTGCGAAGGAACTTGACCGTCATTTTGGTATTTTTGGGTATTAGGGTTTGAACAGCGTAAAGATAAATGCGAGTAAGAGTAAAAACCGACACCAAGAACACGATGCGGCGGGATTTAAAAAGTGCAGTAAAGTAAATGACTTGGAATCGAAAGAAAAGCGATTAAACTTTGCATGAAAGTAAATTGCGTGTAATTAAAAGTTGCAAGGGAAAAGTAAAGATTGCATTGAAAATAAAATGGGGTGGAAGGCTGATGTTCTTTACAATGGCGTTTCTCCGTTTGTCTGCTCTGGTGAGACGTCTAGGATTTTGGCCTATGTGTGTCAACCTAGCAACCGACCCCGATTACAACCTAAGGACTTCCTATTTATAGGTATAGGAATCCGAAAACTATTTACAAAGCATACTCGCACGTTCTGCATAACCGCAGAACCCACGTCCTAATAACTACCCACTACGCTATCCCCCACGATGTAACTACCCACGTCGTGGTTTGGGCTTAGTGGATACTTCTGTCGAACCCCTTGGTGACATCTTTGCTGAGACCCCTTCGACTGACACTTCTCTTCGACTGCAACCATTTGACTCTTGTCTAAGTCTCTTTGTTGCTCGAAGCATTGACGTTGTTGTGCTCCCGCCTCTTGGTTTTGAGATGTCAGCCGACATCGAGCTCCTTTCGACAAACAGGCCTTTTGTCGAAATAGACTTTCGACCTGCTGTCGGCCTTAGAAGCATTCGATTGATATCGGTGACATGCAATTCAAATAAATGCTGTTTCACCAGCATTCAATCAAAAGACATGCCTTTGACATTTCTAGTAGAATGTCGTCAAAGGACTTTTTTGCTTTAACTCTTTAATAGGAAAGGCAGCCATAGTCGACCCTAGCAGGATACAAACCTTGGCTTATGGGATTACAAAGACCTTTCCAATGTTTATTTATCTGGCTCACTGCTTCCTCCAATTCGGAGTTCTTTGCTGTGATCTGACACATCAGAAATGGGTTCTATGTAATCCCACATGTTTAGCCTTTCGCTATTCAAGAGGATAAAGGAGGTATTCGGGGTGGACATCCCTTCATTTCCTTATCCTCACCCGAACACCTTAATCCCACATGTTTAGTCTTTGGTGGACTCATGTTCATGTGAAATTTGAATCTTTTTTCCTCTTTCCAAAATTCATGAAGGCATTCCTTATGTTTCTCCATTGTAACTCGTGGCTTTTCCAGTGTAAAAAATGAGGATTTTATAGCCACAAGTAGCATTAAATGCCTCCATAATTACTCTTTCGTTCCCAATGCTGACATGACGTTTCTGACTCCTCTTTTCTTGCGCCAATATTCCTTCGACGCATGCCTCTTGTTTCCACCTCTTCCTTCTATCGACACACGTTCACGTCCTTCGAAGTCACTTTTAAGTTATGCAACTTAAGTACACCTCCTTCGACATCACTTATGTTATCGACACACATCCTTTTGTCAAAATCTACCCATTGTCGGATTGTACGTTCACTTCCCTCGAAATCACTTTTAAACAAGAATGTTTAAGTACACTTCCGTCGATGTCACTTATACATCCGACATTCTCACCCTTTTGTCGATTTCAATTTTCCGTTAACAGAGGGCCCCCAAGTTTTGGTATACGAAAAGTCTTTTCGGAGGATGCCAAAAGTTGTATTTTTTGAACTGTCCTTTCAGCATTAGGATTCTGAAACAGCGAGTTTATCCTGTTGAACTAACGTTTCCTATTGGACCATTGCGTTGGTCTTACACGTCTTTTCACTTCTTATTTAAACTTGATCGCTTATCATTATCCCCCTTTTATCTTTTCTTGTTTGCCACTGCACCCTTTGACTTGAAACCCTTTTTCATTTTCAAACCCTTCTTTCATCATGGCGATTCAAGGAGTTCTTGATCTTGAAATCGATTTGGAGGTCCCATATCATGAGCGTAGTTTGATCATTCCTGCGACTTCTTTCATCCCTGCCAATGGTGAACCCGTCAATCCTTCTCCTACTTTCCTGGGTCCCTTGATGACTCCAGCGAAGGCTCAAAACCCTACCATGAGTGTCAACTTTCCCCTTTCCAATCCTAATGAGATCCGTCCCGTGGCCATTCTTAACCCTGTATACACTTGTCACTTCGAAAACGAGTATTCTCGTAGGGTTCTAAGGAACGTGAAACCATTCTCTAAGTTTACAGAGTGGTTTGAGAGGCTGCAGCCTCACAAGAAACAATCATGGAAGAGGGCCGGTTTCGTAGACCTTCTTATTTTAACCACTTCTAGTCTTCGTTACGACGATGGACTTTTCAGCGCTGCATGTTATTTCTGGTGTCGCCGAACCAATTGTTTCCACTTCCGTTACGGCATGATGACTCCCACGCTCTTCGACGTTGCTGCTTTGACTAGTCTTCGTCCCGACAGAGAACTCTTGACTGTAGAAAGCAAACCTAACGATGTTGTGCACATTAGTGGCGGGTCTTATGCCTTCAGTAACTATGTCGAAGCGCGCCTAGATGTTTATAGAGGCAGCCCAATAGTCAGTGACAAGGAGCATGTCAAATTCTTAACAGTGTGGCTTAGTGCTTTCGTCTTTTGCACCAAATCTCGATAAGTCAACAAATCCTTGGTGCCCTTAGCCACGATCCTGCATGAAGAAAGAAAAGTGGCTTTAAGTCAACTTCTTCTGACGAAGTTGTATTCGACAATAAGCCATGTCTCCGACACCATTAGATTCAACGAGCAACTGGTGACTAATGTCGGAGGTCCTACTTGGCTTTTGAATTTGTGGCTGAATGCCATCCTGAAGCGTCACTTAGTTTCCACACATGACAGTGTTTGCCGTTTCCGATTCAACTATGGTTGTTTGGCGGAGAACTATGACGTTCCTGCGCTGTCGTCTCGTACCAACACCTTTCTTCATTTTATGAAGATTTTTGCCAACATCTCTATGTCATCTGAGGACATTGAGTTTTCTCCTTTTGCTGAGAGAGCCGTAGGGCCTGACTGGTTTCTCCTTCCTTTTCCTGGTTCCAATGCTGAAGAAAGGCAATTGAATGATGTCCTTTGGGGACATTATTTGAGTCAACGAATTCTATTCGGTGGTTTGCCCGACTCTACTGCCTACGAAGAAAAAGAAGTCTTTCTGCATTACCCTAACTGTGTGTCGAGGCAGTTCGGCCTTTGTCAAGGATTGCCTGCTCTTATGCTTTCGTCAGTGTCGCAAGAATTCCATCATGGTCAGTTAATGGATTACAAGTCTCCTTGGAAGACAATGCTGAATAGGTTTGTGTCGAAGAACCTTGCCTCTCTTAGCTATTTCAATCCTGTCGGCTTCACCCCTTGTTTCTTGGCTAGTCCGAATTTCGTGCATTGGTGGGAGTCTTACTTCAACACGTACCACGTGGACTATGATACTATTGTCGAAAGGATGAGTGCGAGGACTCCGTCAGATGTAGCAGCCGACAAAATTGGTATGAATACTTAACCTCTTGTATCTTAAACTTCCCTTAATTTTGGCTTTCTCATTTATCATTTTCTTTGCAGTGGCCAAGCCGAATCTCATTGATTATTCTGCGGAAATTAAGGCCCACGCGTCGAAAAAGAAAGGTGGTGACCCTTCATTGCCTAAGAAACACAAGAAACGGCGCCACTCCAATGCTATTGATGATTTCATTGAGGCCAAGAGACAACACAAGGGACGAACTGAGCAACCGTCGAATAAACCTCAAGTTGATCCTGAAAGGACTGATAGTTCTTTGGCTCGTCCTCTTTCAAAGAAGCTTCAAGTGTCTACTGCTTCATCTGCTCCTCCTATCCATCCCTCTTCGAATCCTTCATCTAAGACTCAAACGCATCCACGTCCAAAGGCCAAGGGAATCGTCATCAGAGAGCCGTCTCCTCATGTCGCTACTCAGAGAGTACATGGTGATGCGGCCGACCTGTTTGTCGACGTTTCCCGTCACGACCCTCATGCTGGCGAATTTCTTCCGACTCCAACACTTAACCCTTTTGTTGAAGAAGATCTTGTCGAAGACACCAGCTTTCATTTGCAAAGGCGTCCCGTTCATCGACAAGTGGTTATGGACGACCTGTCTTCGGATGAACCTCTTGTTGACATTTCACTGGACCAAGCCGATAGATTGCACTCCATTGAGGCTTCTATGCAGAGGTGTCTTGATGATACTTCGTCTTCGACTGCAGTTGAGGTTGTCGTTCAAGGCTCTAATCAAGGTGTTGTCGACACTGAGCCTTTTGACATTGACACTCATGTTGTGGACTCCCCTGTTGCTGTCGTGGGTCCTGAGGCCACTAATGCATGCGGCCCTTCATTTGAGGTACTTGCGAATTTACTCATTCACACTTTATGCAGCATTAAAGTATCCTTACCATATTCCTCTTTTTGTTTTTTCCTTAGATCCCCAACAATTCAGTCCTACTTGAAGATTTTGACGGCAGCTTGTCAATTCCTTGTGCATCTAGTTCCGCCGCTGCTCCTTCCATTGAGATTCCTTCTTGCACGCCTCCATCCAACGCCATGGCTCCTTCGATTCAGGTTTCCCATTCCACTGCTTTTGTTGCTCTGCGAGAATTAATGGCTAAAGCACGCTCTGTTGAAGAAGCCATGAATTCTCCCTTGAGGGACGCCGAACCGGTTACGGATCAGATGATGGTGACCTTGAAGAACATCTGTTGTCGGCCTTTTGATCAGTTATTGGCCGATTCTACGACTCTTGAGCTCTTATCTTATACCATTACTTCGCTTTTGCGGCATCCTGTTCCGGAAGATGTCGAGTCCAAATTAACCGGCTTGCAGCGATTTGTGAGTAATTGGACCACTAAGAGCCCAAAGATTTTGAAGGAAATCAAGGTTTATGAAGATGTCAAAGCAAATCAAAGCAAGATGGAGGCTGAATTTATGGATTCGGAATGAGAGGATGCAGACTGTTCTTCCAAGGTCGATGATACACTCCGGCGATTAGAAGAGAATGGAGCCAAGATTCGGGAACTGAAAGAAGAATTAGTCCGTCGGGAGAAAGATCAATTGGACATAACCCAGTATATGGAAGCTGTTAAAGTCACTCGACAGGAACTGGCTGTCAAAGTCGATGCCTTGGTGGCGCCTTACCAGCAGATTACGGATGCTTTGGCTATCCATTTGCAAGAATACAGGGTTGGACTCCGACGTCGAGATGCTTTCGCCAAAGAATGGCGTTCTTTTGGCAACCTTTTCGGATGAATTTTTTGTTTTTTTTTCTTATATTATTTTCTTCTTGTACTTTGCTTCTGTCGTATGGATTCTGCAATTTAATTCAATGCATGTTTACTTCCGTCATTGTCGGCTTATATCTTTTCAAATACTTGCCGTTAATTGCTTTAATCTTTTTCCCGATTCGACTTCGACTAATTCATATGCGTTTCCTGAAAAAGCCTTTAATACTTTAAATGGTCCTTCCCACTTTGGTGAACACTTGCCGTATTTGTTAGAACGCTTGTCAATGGGTAAGATTACTTTCCATACTAATTCATCCGGTAAAAACGACTTAAACTTGACTCTAGCGTCGTAATATCTGGCAACTTTTTCTTTCTGTCGCATAATATTCTCCAACGCCAATAGTCTTTCGTCATGCACCTCATTCAATTCGTCGAACATGGAATTCCAATAGTCATTCGTAGGCATTTCATGTTGCCTTTGAAATCGTATCGATTCCAAGTTTATTTCGACTGGTAACATGGCCTCATGGCTGTATGTTAACATATAAGGAGTCGTACCTGTTGCTTCATTTGGATAATTCTGTATAGCCCATAACGCCGGTGTCAATGCTTCATGCCAATTTCGTGGTTTACCTTTAATTTGCTTCTTGATGATGTTGATAATCCACTTGTTGGCTGCTTCCGCTTGTCCATTGGCTTGTGCATAGTAAGGTGTTGAAGTCAATAACTTGATTCTTCTTGATGCCAAATATCCTTTCAATTTGCTTCCCAAGAAAATAGATGTTTGATCTGTAGTTATGGTCTCAGGAATTTCAAATCGACAAACGATATGGTCCTCAATAAAATCAATCACTTGCTCTTGTTCGAATTTCACCAAAGGTATCGCCTCTACCCATTTGGTAAAATAATCAACACCCACCAATACCCTCGAATGGCCTTTTGAAGAATGAGGAACAATTTCTTCAATGACATCTAGTGCCCATCCTCTGAAAGGCCATGGCTTGATGATCGAGTGCAATTCTCCTGCTGGAACATTCTGAATGTAGCCATGTTTTTGGCATTCTTCACATGATTTGGCAAAGTTCATGCAATCTGATACTAAGGTAGGCCAAAAAACTCTTTGCCTTCGGAGTACCCACTTCATCTTTTCTCCTGCTTGGTGCGCTCCACATATCCCTTCATGAACTTCCGCCAAAGCTATGAAAGCATCTTCCTTATCAAGACATACCTCCAAATTGCCGTCGACTAATTTGTGATATAAATCACCTCCTAGTAACGTGAACTTGGTGGCTTTTAACTTCAATTTTCGTTCGACATTGGGAGATGGATTCGCCAAGTAGTCAGCTATGGGTTTCCTCCAATCATCGTCGGATGCCAATGTGTTTGCCATTATTTATCTCTCATGAGGGTGGTATAATAGCTCTTCAATTCGTGATGCATTATCCAAAGCCTTCTTCGATATACGGTATCTAGATGCGATTTGAGCCAAATGATTGGCCTTTTGATTATGACACCGGCATATGTGTTCGACTGAAACATCGTCAATTTGGCACATCATTTTTCGTGCCATATTGCAATATTTAACTAACTTTGGACTTAGGCATTTATATTCGTCAACCAATTGCTTAATGACTAACTGAGAATCTCCCTTTATGGCCACATTTTTGGCCTTTAAGAAGGTTAATATTTCAAGGCCAATTAAAATAGCCTCGTACTCAGCTTCATTATTCGAACATTGGTATTTGAGGTTGAACATAAACTCCGTAGGAATCCCGTCAGGAGATATGAGTAGAATTCCAACCCCTGCCCCTTTTTTATGCGACGATCCATCAAAATACATCGTCCAAGGCCTTAAGCCGACAAAACCAACAGACAACGCCATGTCTACACGTGGGTGATCTGCCAAAAAGTCGGCTACCACTTGGCCTTTGACGGCTTTCAATGGTACATATTGAAGTGAAAATTCAGTTAACACTAATGTCCACTTGCCGACCCTACCATGTATAATTGGCTTGGATAGCATGTATTTAATAACGTCAGATTTCGACAAAACCAAAACATGAAAACTTTTCATATAATGTTTAAGTTTTGTACAAGAAAAATAGAGCGCTAAACATAATTTTTCTATTGCACTATACCGTGTTTCGGCATCATTCAACACTCTACTTAAATAAAACACAGCTCTCTCTACACCATTTTCATTTTCCTGGGCTAACATACTTCCTATAGTGTAATCAGAGGCTGATATATACAATTTTAAAGGAAAACCTGGCTGAGGCAGCATCATTACTGGTGGTGTCGACAGATACATCTTTAAGTCGTCGAACGCCGCTTGTTGTTCTGGTCCCCACTTAAAATCTTCTTCTCGCTCTAAATTTACGAGAGGTGCAAAGACTCTGGTTCTTCCCGACAGGTTTGATATGAATCTTCTCAAATAATTTACCTTGCCAAGAAATGATTGAACCTCTTTCTTGTTGGTCGGAGGAGATGCCTCTATGATTGCTTTGGCTTTGTTCTTGTCGACTTCAATGTCGTTTCTGTGGACAAGGAAACCCAAAAATTGGCCAACAGTGACTCCAAAAGTGCATTTGATTGGGTTCATCTTTAGATTATGCTTCCTCATCCTGTGAAATGCCTTTTCCAGGCTTTCCAAATGCTCTTCTTGGGTATTTGACTTGATCACCACATCGTCGATATACACCTCCAAGAACTTGCCAATCATGTCGTGAAAAATCAAATTCATTGCTCTTTGATACGTTGCCCCTGCATTCTTAAGTCCAAACGGCATCATTACCCATTCAAAAGTTCATATTGCGCCGGGACATCTGAACGTAGTCTTCGACACATCCCCTTCAGCAATGAAAATCTGATTGTATCCTGAAAAAGCATCTAATAAGCTCATTACCTCATGACAAGACGCTGAGTCCACCAACATATCTGCTATCGGCATAGGATATTCGTCCTTTGGTGTGGCACTATTCAGATCCCTGAAATCGACACAGAGTCGCATTTTCCCATTCTTCTTTATAACAGGTACTATATTTGCCATCCATTCGACGTACCTTGCCGTCCTGATAAACTTGGCTTTCAACAGTCTTTCTATTTCTTCTTTGATCTTAAGAACCACATCAGGTGCGAATCGTCGAACTGCTTGCTTAATTGGTTTGTGATCAGGCCTTAAAGTCAGCCTATGTTCAACCAGCTCTCTGTCGAGTCCTGACATGTCTTCATATTCCCAAGCAAAACAGTCCTTGTTTCTTCTGATGAGATCAATGAGCTTCTGTCGAAATTCCTCCTTTAGCAGTGAACTAACGTAGATGGGTTTCGGCTTTTCAGCCGTCCCCAAATTCACTTCATCTCTGGGATCCTCACTGACGAATCGAGATTCCTCATCTGTCCATCCTCTCTCGAATCCCAAAGGGCTGTCATCTACAATGCAATCCTGGAAGGAACCTGTTTGAATGGTGCATTGCATTCTGTCGGCCACGTAAGCCGACAGTCTCTCCAACTGTCGATCAACCATCAGTGCTGGTCGAAGGCCGCTGCTCGACGGCCTTATCCATTTCCACAATTGAGATCCCATAGTTCTCCATCAAGCACTTATCCACTATGGGTTTCTGAAAATTCTCTGCATCAAGTCGGATCGGCTTGATGCTTGGGTTGTAGACCTTGAAGTCTACGTGTATCTGTTGCATGTAGCATGGACTCTCGTCTGTAGCAATCACTTTCACCTTGTTCTCCTGATTGCACAAGACTAATTTCTGATGGGCCGTTGACGGAACGGCCCCCACAACATGAATCCAATCCCTGCCTAACAACAGGTTATAACTAGCCTTAGATGGGACAACAACAAACAAAGTATCTCTTACGACTGATCCCACCACGACTTTCAACATCGTTACACCATGTGATTGAGCGATTTTCCCAGTAAAACCAACTACAACCACATTCGTCGGTATTAAGTCCGACTCCGCTTTTCCCATTCTCTTGAACACATTCCATGGCAAGACATTGACGACTGCCCCTCCATCTACTAACACTCGATTAAGAGGCTTCCCGTCAACAATGACCTTGATATGTAAAGGCCTTAAGTGTTCTCTTTTGCTTTCTTCCAGTGGCTCAAATTAAGCAATGTGTCCGATATCTACCTCCAAATGGAGCCGATCCAAAAGGAAAAGGCATTCAGGAAGCCCTGGCACCTCGTCACTCAGATACGAATCGTCGGAATCATCACTTTCGTTTCCCTCTTCATGTGCATGGTCTCCAGGCATGTCGAAAGGAAAACCGACATTATTGATTGAGAGGCTGCTGATCTTCTTACTCTGAGCATCTATCATGTCTTGATCATTGACAATGATATCCAAGCTATCATCAGAGTCCCCCTCGTATGTTTCACTCATCTGATTCGACCCTTCATATCTCTTCACCAAATTCTGCTTTTGTTTGCCGCCTTGTCGGCCTTTAGCCGTTTTCGGCTTCATGCTTGCAACTAGGCATCCTTGATCATTCGTGGGTAACTCGTCAATGTTGATAACTTCAGCTTCAGCCTTTCGTATTCTCTGGAGTCTCCTTTTCTGAGTTCGTGTTAGTCCTTCGTAGATCGACCCAGATGTCGATCCTGATTGCTGCCTCTTTTGCATGAATCGATCATATGCGACTGACCTTGAGGAACGTCCTCCATAAATCCTTCGACTGGACAAAGGCCGTCGAGCCTCTCGGGACATTTCTCGTCGGATGTGTTCCCGTTCCTGGACCCTGGCTCTTATCTTCTTTCTCAAGTCTTCCCTTTTGGACCCCCTCTCTTTCTGTGTCGCAGTCTTTCGATCATAGACCACTTGACATCTCGGGCAAATTTGAAGGTCTCCATCCTGTTTCCTTTTGCAAAAATGTCGGAATGATTCTCCGACTTCAGGGAACACCTCTGCGTCATACGCCAGTGAAAGAGTGCTAATGGAAAACACTCCTTGAGTCTCGACCTCGTTGACCTCCTTGTGAAAAGGATCAGTATCGATCTTCATGTCTTTCTCTACGAACTTCAATTTTCCTTTGTCGATTCCTTGTTGAATTAAGTCCCTGAAAGCAAAGCAATCATTGGTATTATGAGTGCAATTATTATGATATTTGCAATACTTTCTTCCTCTCAATTCTTCTTTTTTCAACAATTTATGACCCTCTGGAAAATTTAATTTCTTTATCCTTTAACAACGCATCAAAAACTTGTTCAGTTTTGGAAACGTCGAAAGTGTATGTTTTCTTATACAAATTTTCGTTAACGGGTTTAGATGGTCTTAAGGCAGAACATGAATAAGGTTTCTCGTTTCCTAGTTCTATCACGTTCACCTCTGAACCACCGTCGAACGCCTCCCCGTCAGAAGGCTGAGAATCGACATAATGGATGCGTTCCCTTTTTGGAACCTTAGGATCTCCCCCTTTCGTTTTTTCATCTCTTAGATTTTCAATCTGCCGAACACAAGCGGCTAATTGAGCCAAATCTAATAAATGTTGGGTAACTAACTTCTTACGAATGTGATACTCTAAACTTGTTACAGCCATCTTAACTACTTCCGGTTCAGGAATCGGAGTAAAACATCTACTCCTCATCTGCCTGAAGCGCGACAAGTAGTCATCGATAGGCTCCCCAGCAAATCTTTTCACACTTAATAAATCCGTCAAGGCAACTCTCAATTCGCCTCTATAAAATTGTTCATGAAAAGACCTCTCCAACTGGGTCCAAGCATGGATAGAATTAGATTGTAAGGTTGAGAACCAAGAAAAAGCATTTCTTGTCAAAGAACTAGGAAATAGCCGCATTTTGATTGCCTCATCAGCGGCCAAATCACCCAATTCGATGATGTAACGAGTGATATGTTCGACAGTAGATTCGCCTGCTTCTCCAGCGAATTTCGACAACTTCGGCACCTTTGTTCCTCTCGGGATTTCTGCTAACTGTACCCATTCCGGAAAGGGTGAATTGAAACCTGGCTGATTAGCCATGCCAACGTTGAACCCGATCCGACTCAACGCGTGTTCGACTATTCGGTTTACATCATCTGGTTCAACTCTTGCTTCTCTTCCTTGTCAGAGCAAATGTCGAGCCAAATTTTGCCTTGCCAGTGCTGCTTGAAGATCCTCTCCTCTTTGCATGAATGCAACCTGCGCCGGATTTTGAACCTGTTGAGGTGCTTCGACACCTGGGTGAAAGACCATTTGCTGGTTTTCCGGCATCGCATTACCTGCACTAAACATCGGGTTAGTACGTACATGATCCCACGTAGTTGTGACTCTACTGTCTTGCTGCGGTGACGACACTCGAGCAGTGTGTCGTACTTCTTGGCCATCAGGATAACTTTGTACCAAGATTGGCCTTGGTAAATTTCTATCAACAGGTGGAGTATTGACGGACTCGCTGTGTTCGTTGTCGTCGACGCCTAAGACTTGGTGTAACCTTTTCATGTATTGTGCAATTTTCCTGCAAGTCTCATTTGTCACCAACATCGCTGGGTTAATCACCGAACCCAATTGAGCCATCAATTGGTCAACCAGTTGAACGTTGGCCTCTTCGATTTGTTGTCGGATATGCTAACGGGATTGATAGGCATGTATCTCGAGCCGTTGCTCGTACCAGCCATATCTGTAGCAGAACGCATAAAGGCCATATTAGTGGCCCCCGTTGTCGTATTAGTACTGCCAATCGAACTTCTCAAAGGCCACATTAACGTCGATCCTGGAACAAAACCAGGTGGTAAACCATAGGGAGGAACTTGTCCTCCAATATTTGAACTACTTCCAAAACTAAATCCACTGGTAGGGTTACCCCCATTCGGACCATTATTTGGTCGTTGAATCGCAGTCACGATAGTTGATTCCACGGCGGAACCGCTTCCTCCGGTCATTTGAGGAGCACTTGTCGAAACAGGGGGTGTAACAATCTCCGATATGACAGTGGTCTGTTGACCACTTTGACTTGTAACAACCATTGAAGATGAAGATGACAAAGTTATGCCACTTCTCAAACACATACAAGTAAGTACAAGTTACTCTGAACCTTTCCCACCGGGCGTACCAATTTTGTTTGCGGGATTTTCGTCCGACGCCTGCCGAGCTGACGGTGATGTGTGGGGTGTGGGTAACGATAGGTTATGTGGTAATCTTGAGAAGGAACTTGACCGTATTTTTGGTATTTATGGGTATTAGGGTTTGAACAGTGTAAAGATAAATGCGAGTAAGAGTAAAAACCGACACCAAGAACACGATGCGGCGGGATTTAAAAAGTGTAGTAAAGTAAATGACTTGGAATCGAAAGGAAAGCGATTAAAGTTTGCATGAAAGTAAATTGCGTGTAATTAAAAGTTGGAAGGGAAAAGTAAAGATTGCATTGAAAATAAAATGGGGTGGAAGGCTGAGGTTCTTTACAATGGCGTTTCTCCGTTTGTCTGCACTGGTGAGACGTCTAGGATTTTGGCCTATGTGTGTCAACCTAGCAACTGACCCCGATTACAACCTAAGGACTTCCTATTTATAGGTATAGGAATCCGAAAACTATTTACAAAGCATACTCGCACGTTCTTCATAACCGCAGAACCCACATCTTATTAACTACCCACTACGCTATCCCCCACGATGTAACTGCCCACGTCGTGGTTTGGGCTTAGTGGATACTTCTGTCGAACCCCGTGGTGACATCTTTGCTGAGACCCCTTCGACTGGCACTTCTCTTCGACTGCAACCATTTGACTCTTGTCTAAGTCTCTTTGTTGCTCGAAGCATTGACGTTGTTGTGCTCCCGCCTCTTGGTTCTGAGATGTCAGCTGACATCGAGCTCCTTTCGACAAACAGGCCTTTTGTCGAAATAGACTTTCGACCTGCTGTCGGCCTTAGACGCATTCGATTGATATCGGTGACATGCAATTCAAATAAATGTTGTTTCACCAGCATTCAATCAAAAGACATACCTCCGACGTTTCTAGTATAATGTCGTCAAAGGACTTTTTTCCTTTAACTCTTTAATAGGAAAGGCAGCCATAGTCGACCCTAGCAGGATACAAACCTTGGCTTATGGGATTACAAAGACCTTTCCAATGTTTATTTATCAGGCTCACTGCTTCCTCCAATTCGGAGTTCTTTGCTGTGATCTGACACATCAGAAATGGGTTCTATGTAATCCCACATGTTTAGCCTTTCGCTATTCAAGAGGATAAAGGAGGTATTCGGGGTGGACATCCCTTCATTTCCTTATCCTCACCCGAACACCTTAATCCCACATGTTTAGTCTTTGGTGGACTCATGTTCATGTGAAATTTGAATCTTTTTTCCTCTTTCCAGAATTCATGAAGGCATTCCTTATGTTTCTCCATTGTAACTCGTGGCTTTTCCAGTGTAAAAAATGAGGATTTTATAGCCACAAGTAGCATTAAATGCCTCCATAATTACTCTTCTGTTCCCAATGCTGACATGACGTTTCTGACTCCTCTTTTCTTGCGCCAATATTCCTTCGACGCAAGCCTCTTGTTTCCACCTCTTCCTTCTATCAACACACGTTCACATCCTTCGAAGTCACTTTTAACTTATGCAACTTAAGTACACCTCCTTCGACATCACTTATGTTATCGACACACATCCTTTTGTCGAAATCTACCCATTGTCGGATTGTACGTTCACTTCCCTCGAAGTCACTTTTAAACAGGAATGTTTAAGTACACTTCCGTCGACATCACTTATACATCCGACATTCTCACCCTTTTGTCGATTTCAATTTTCCGTTAACAGTAACATACACACACACAGATATATATATATATATATATATATATATATATATATAGGAAATACAATTTTAAAAAAATCCTCATACATGATAATGAGACTCTAAATTAAATAAAATAAGGTACGGGAAAAATGTGGCTCTTACATGGGTGCCTTTTCCATCACTGTCAAGTATTAAATTAACTTCTTTCTATTTTTTGGTGTGAACCAAGGTATCTCCAACCGATAACCGAAGTCTCGTAGATCACCGATAGCATTTCCTATAAAGTGATCAGTTAAAGGTCGGTGACATTTATATTACTTAGCCCTTTAAAACTGTAATGTGATTTAGATAAAATTAAAAATAATTATGTTCTCATTTACTCATTTTAAATACAAAACAACTTTAAAAATCTCATAGATTAAGCTTAGATGGTTAAGCTATTGTACATGAAGTGCGAGTCTAGATTCTCATATTCAAACTCCTAATGTGTACTCCAATTGTTCCCCATTATATATAATGGGGATTGCAAACTTCCACAACCTCATGCAGATTTTAGCATCTTCCACATTTTGTTTTGAACAAAAATATCCAACTTTCTCTTTTATCATGTAATTGACAATATTGGGTTTAATGTCTTTTTACATCTTTCTGTTTAATCTTTACTTTTTTTTCTAATAACTCATATCTCATAACTTCAGCTACATACTGTTCAAATGTGCCTTTTCTTTGTCATTGAAATAAACCCATTTTCTTCGATCTACTCATTTTATTCATCATTCAATATCTGCCTTCTCGTTCTTACTAACCATTTATTTCTCAAACTAAGAATGGATTCTTCATCGCCTCCTATACAATTAGCACCCAATTTTACAAATTCATTCAAGCCATATAAGATTTTCGAGTGACCTTTGGCGGCTTGACAGTGGGGGTTTTGTTGACGTTGGGTTAAGATTGTAACATCCCGAATTCTAATTCCAAGAGTAATTAGATTTATAATAAGACTTGGAAGTAATAATTATGATAAAGAGGATTTAAGATGATGGATTAGGATTTCTTTGAGTGCCATAAAGGAGTTAAGAAGTATTGGCATCGGTTAGGAGATATAAAGAAGAGCAAATGAAAATTGAAAACGGTGTTTTCGGTGTTAGAAACACCTTGCATTAGGAAATTGGAAATAAAATATCTACAACTTTAAACACAAATTCCATCGTTGGATGTGAAGAGGAGTGTCTTAAGAAGCTTGTCTCAAAATGTAAGCAAGATCCAACGGTTAACGAAAGAGATATGGCCTTTTGAATGCAAGCTGGTCCACTTAAACTAGGCTGTGCGCCCGAGCGCCCCATGCCCTGCGCCCAGGCGCGCAATAGGACCTGAAATGCCCAGAATACAGTATTTTGGGCGCCCAGGCGCTCAGGTCAAAATAAAGCTCTCCCAGCCACACGTTTTTGGTTTCCTCAAGAAGCTATTGCATGTCAACCACTCATCTCTTCCTCTTGGCCAAGAAACACAAAATTGGCAACAAAAATCATACAAAACAACACAACACAACACCAAAAACATACTCACCATCAACTCCTTCATTATTTCCCTCTCAAGAGCAAACCCTCATCACCATCATCATAAACCTTAACCAAAAATTAAGAGCACTCATCATCTTCATCATCAACCATCATCACCTACAAACTCCAAGCATGTGATTATGCTCAAAAATCATTTCCCTTCCTCCCCATAAACTCGTGACCCACTCTCTCTCTCTCTAGCTCCATTGATTTTTCAAGCTTATAACCATGGAGATTCATTCACACATATGCCTCATAATCAAGGACACGTGAAGGATACAACACTTCCATCATACAACTCTCACCAAAGGATCATTCATACTCATGGGATTTTGGCTATTTTTAGGTGGCAATCAAGGCTTAGAAGGCTTAAATTCTAAAGGGTACAAAGCTAAGGAGAAGCAAAACATTAAGGTTCCTTACCTCTCTTGACACTTTGAGGTAAGGAGTGAGTATTACCCTATTTTAGGAATTGGTTTCTAGTATGTATATAATACTTGCTAAGAGTTAGGTGTTAGTTTAGGATACTAAACATTAGGGTAGTTGATAGAACTGATAACTAGAGCTTTGAAATTAAGAAAATAATGGTAAATGTGAAATTATTTGTGATGATGATATGTGATATATGTGTACTATTGTGAAGTGATTGAATGTGAATTGAGAATAATAAATTAAATAGAGACTTGGAAAGTGTAACCATAAAGAATTAGTAATTGATTGGTGAAAATGGATAGGTGAAAGAAAGAATTACATGGATTAGAGAACAGTTGAAGCATAATGATAATGAACTGATGAGTGAGCATGGAATCGAAAAAAAAATCATAAATTAAAAGAGAGAATTATGAGTTAATGATAAAAGAGAAGTGTGTGTGCCAGGTCGACTGCGATAAGCCGCGAATCGACCAGGCACGATAATGAAAATAAATAATAATGCGAGCTCGACTGCGATGTGACGCGAATCGACCAGACACGATAATGAAAACATACATTAAATTTGTGTGACCGACTGCGGCAGACGCGAATCGAATCGGGTGAAAGATAAATAAATATTAAATTTTGTGCGACCGACTGCGGCAGACGCGAATCAGATCGTACACCGACCGACTGCGGCAGACGCGAATCAAATCGTACACCGACCGACTGCGGCAGACGCGAATCAGATCGGCTGAAAGATAAATAAATATAAATTTTGTGCGACCGACTGCGGCATACCCGAATCGGATCAGGTGAAAAATAGATAAACAATAACTTAAAAAGATATGAAAGATGTGACCAAAAGGAAGAGAATTATTATGAAAAAAACTAATAAAGCAAAAGTTAAAAGAGATGATAAGACATGAGAATGAGAGACAGAGAACGAACAAATGGGAAGTAAGAGAGGGGTAATATTATGATAATAGATAGATTGTTAAGGCGAATAGAACGAGAGAACTGATAACCTGTTTCTGATATGCATGTGAGCATGATATGGATGATTAGATGATTATGTGAATTATGTGTGTTTGGATTAGTCGGTTATTATGTCATATCCGAAATTGCTATTCCTACTTTATGTGTAATGCTCACCTCCTTACCATTTTTTCCACAAGTACTGAGCCCGAGCTAGCACATAGTCCGGCCGAGCAGGAGTACTCTCCCTTCCAGGGAGAGTAGGGTTTATTTGGTAGGACATGGAAATGTCCTGGGCCTTTGATTTGATGATGTGATTCGTTTTGATTATGTAAATATGTAAATAGTTTTTGGGTGGGCCCAGGACAACTCCTTTGGGAAAAAGGGTATTTTGGGAAAGAAACAATCTCCGAAACTTGTTTATAAGCTGCTACTCTGATGTTTTATATGTTGATGCTGAATGTGTGCATAGTGATGCACTATGTTATGTTTTATGTTGAAAAGCCCTGCTGGCTGCTGGTTTTATAAATCTGAATGTTTTGAACAGGTGCAGGAAAAATCTAATTTTTGGAAAAGTCCGAAAAACAAAGAAAACTCCGTCCGTTTGACGGGAGATTTTTATAAGTTAAAAAGGAATTTTTAATTTCACTATTTTATAAATGGGTATAAAAGGGTAGATAAAAGTAGGTGTTACAAAGATGGTGTAATTGGATGCAAGTGGCTTTACTAGGTGCAGGTTCCGTGAGATCAAGAGCAAATTAAAAAATGAATATTGGTTATAGCTTTCCTATTGTTAACCCATTGATTATACTTTTTTTTATACAAAAAGAATTTGAAAATATAAACAAGAACACTCAGAGAGAAATAGCAGGTCACGAGAGAGTAAAAAAAAATTTGGCAAGTGAGGGGCATGTAGGTGAAAGAAATTATGAACAGGATGATGCCAAAAAGCATGTGAGAGAATGAGATGTAAAAAGACATTAAAGCCAATATAATATTGTCAATTACACGAAGAAAGAAAAATTGGGTATTTTTGCCCAAAACAAAATGTGGAGGATGCTAAAATTCACATGAGGTTGTGGAGGTTAGCAATCCCTTATTAATACAATCCCCTATTAATATATATATATATATATATATATATATATATATATATAATCAGTTAATTTCGTTCCTTTTTGTTAAAAGACCTTTGATCTCCATTGAATAAAAAGCAACCACTTCAAAAGACATGTTTTACTTAAATAAATAAACATTCGTACATGAGCGTGAGTTAATTGCGAACAATTTAGTAGTTTCATTTACAATAGTAGTAGGGACGGACCCACGTTAGACTGTAGCCCCCACTAACTATATATTTTGTATGTATGTATGTATCTGTATGTCCATGGGTTTAAAGGTTCAACTTTCTACTACCCAACATGATTTTTCGTTCAAAATACAAACAGTGAGATCAAACTTGTAAGGAAAAATCAAAAGCTATTATTTTTATTCTGTTTTAAGTTTAAACAAAAATATTTATTATCATTTTTTGAGATTTCATTCAAAATTGAAATAGGTGAGATCAAACTTGAAAGACAAAATCAAATCTACCAAAAATCTATTATTTTTATTCTTCTTGAGTTTAAACAAACATATCTATTAATGGATAAGTAATCTAAAAGTGTATAGACACTATAAAAAATTAAAGAAATTAACACTTAAATATTTAATACATCATTTTTTATGTTAGCTTTATGCTTTAAGTTGTTTATACATTGTCTTTAGCAAATTCTTATTATATGCTTGATTTCAAGTTTTGACTCATCAATTCTATTTTTAAAGCTTATCATCATATATATTATTATTAGTACGTATGTATGAATAAAATATTAGTTAAAAAAGTTCTAATTTTAAGAGAATAATTGTAAAAATATATATTAAATATTTTTATGTTTCGAATTTTATTAATGTGAACATGTGACGATATTATTATCATATAATTTTTGGATAAGGTGATGGTTTGAGTGTATCTTTACACACACTAGTGATTAATAATTTTTTTTTAAAAACATATTATAATCTTAATGTTACATATTTACCAGTTGAAAAAAAATGTTACGTATTTATGTGTGAGTCTCCCCTACAACCAAAAATTTATGAACCCGTCATTGAATAGTAGAGAGTGGTCCCATGAGAAATATTTAAACAGAAATATGACAATTTACCAGAGAAATTTTAAGATGATTAGAGTGAGTGCAAAACTTAAAAGACCTTATTAGAGAATGCAAATCAAATATCATGGGGAAGAAACAAAAGGTATCCAAGAAAAGCATTTGAAGATATAAGAGTAAAAGAGTGCTGCTTAACATCGACTAGAAAAGTTTCCTAATTGATATACCATCAAGGCATTCAAGTCTCTCATTCATTCATTCATATAATTAAATTCTCTTCTTAGTAAATAAATTTTTTTTAATAGAAGAAACACAAAATGGAAAGGAAACTTATGCTTTATGCTTACTTCCGTGGAACCATAAATATATAAATAAAGTTACTTATTCTTCTGTTTGTTTTATAAGTAGCCCATTTTCATGACATTCAATTATAATGTAAGCCCAACCATATGTTTTTGTTTTGTTGCTTTATATTTCATTTTGTCAACCGCCTCTCTATTAGGCATTCCACTTTGCAAAAATAACAAATGTATAGATCAATATATTTATGTATAAAAAAACTCATAAATGTGATTATTATTTTGTGTATTTTTAAGAAAATGGAAGGCAAAGGTAGTATTTATATTAAAATTGCAACAGTGAATATACTCGAATTAATAAATACTTTATGATTAATGATCTATTATAATATAAGAGAACTAAATATAATCTGTTATTCTTTTAGTGGAAAGGTTTACTTCTGCCTTGGTCATATGTGATGCACGACGATCGAATTTAATAAATTATACTAAAGTTTTCAATATGGAAAGATTTAATTTGTAATATAATATAATGATATGTATTGATTCATGCAATTGAGCCTATTTGATTCTTTTAAAAAAAAAGCTTGGTTTTTTTATTCAAAAAGTTAATAATGCACCTTAAAAAAAATGGTTTTGATATACTCAGCCTTTAAGCAATTAATAAGATTCTTAAATCATTAAGAGTTGATTAATTAGGCAACTCTTAATGATTTAGGAATCTTATTAATTGCTTAAACTCAGCCCTTAGGACTGAGTATATCAAAACCGTTTTAGAGTGAAGAAAAATATTCAAAGAAGTGGGGCAATAGGGCTGGCCATACCCTATAAGCCTCTCTTTTTTCTGCCAAAGAGGCCACATTTTTATTACAATATATAAAGAGGTCTCATTTTAGTATGTTAAAGCCAAACTGATTCAACAACCTAGAAGAGATGGCATGCTCACATGGGCTCAAATGTATCATGTACCTTTCATACTTTTCAAATTATAGCGCTACCGTTTTATATTTAACAAATAAAAATTCCACTATTTTAAAATTCAGCTTTAGTCCACAAAATGTGTTGGACAGTCCTTGTGGGGCAATTCAAATACGACTTTGAAATGTAGTTAATATTTTAATGGAACAATAATGAAGAGAAATAGAAAAATGAATAAAATGACATATATACGATAACTTATATAAAAATGTATATACAAGAGAAGTTAATATATATATATACACACACATGTATGTACAAGAAATGTTAAAATTCAAAGATTAATTAACATTCCTATTTTAGAATACATCAACAACACCTTATGTACAAAATCCTAGCATAATTATGGTTTTTTAAGAAAACATTTTCTTATTTTTTTAAGGGGAAGCTATTGGGATTTGAATCCAAGCGCTCATATTTAATGTCTCGTAGCTTTGATAAGAAGCGTTGGTGTACCCCTGAGAAAAGCGTTGGTGTAAAAGGGTGGCGAAGCATGAAGAGAGCAAGTATAATCAATAAATTTTTCTTTGTTTTCTTCTTCAAAATATTTGGCACTCATTATGTAATTGTGCAACTCTAACCCTTCAATTGCAAGCGGTCGTTTCATTATTATTTGAAGCATTGCCGATGGTGAAAAATGGTGGTGGTGCACCATAGTCTTTTTTGTCGGCGGTAGCCATGTTCCATTTCCTTTGGTCTTCTTCTATCTGCAACTCTCTGCACTCCCAACTACAAAATGCAGTGTCTCCCCTAAAAAAAATTAAATGAATTATTTTATTTAAAAGTTAGCCAATAATTTTTTTTAAAAAAAAATTAATCAATAAAAAATAAAACTTGGGAAGAAGATCATTCAATTAATTGAATATTAAAATTTAGAGTAGACCATTATCTAAGGTCCTCGGAAGATGTGAATGTCACCAACCAGTTTTTGGAAAGATTTATAGCACCAAATAACTCCATAAAATGTTACCATGTACTCTTTCCGTTTCATATGTAGTGTGTTTTAACGTTATGCACGGGTTTAGAAATGGTTAAATGATGTAAGGATTTGTTGTATTTTGACTATAATATCCCTATACAATCATTATTGAAGAGAGAAAAAAGTATTGGGAGTGAAAAAGATAGTGTAATAAATAGGGGTGTGTTTGGAAAAATAACATTAATTATGTATTGGGTTTATAAAACAACATACAAGACTTATGAAACATAGTACAAATGCTAAAACAACATTACATATGAAATGGAGGGAGTAATTAATATTAAGTCCAAAAAGATTTAAAATGTGATCGATTATAAGTCAGTGAATAACATATAAAAATCCACGGACATAATTTTTTGGGATCAAATTAATGATACTCTCATCTATGGATAATTGAGTTGACGATGAACTTTTATGAAAATGGAAGCTACTAACAAAAAATTTGATATACTTACCTATACATGTATATGTCCTCATTAGATGCCAAAGGACGTTTACACAAGAAACAACTTTTGAGAAAGTGAGGAGTTTGTATGAGATAAGGATGATGAATGGGTGTTTGGTTGTGAGGTTCATTTGAGGTTGCCAGGAAAGGGGACATAGCATCTTTGTTGCTATCATTAGCCACCACCGCATGTGCTGGATCTTGCAATGAAGAATAGGCCATCAACTCCTCATAGGTCTCTGTGTTGTTGCTTCTTTTCATGTCCACAGAGGTCATGCCTTCACAAACACTTGTAGTTCTCTTCATAACTGAAGAGGGCCTACCACGCTTTCCTAGCATCAACTTTAATTTACTTCTTTGTGTTATGAGTCAGAAACTATTCAGAGTATATATAGCAGTGAATATAGATAGAGAGAGAGAGAGATAGATAGATAGATAGATAGATAGAGAGAGTGAGGGGTATATATATTGTGTAGCTCAAATAATCAAAGTTGAATTCACACAAACAGAGATATAGTGAGTGTGCGATTGATAAGGAAAGGTGGGATTATGGGTGTGGAAGATATATAATACGTGTCAACACTCACATAGAATCTAAGTCGTTGCTTGTTGGTATCACGTTTATATTTTTTATTTTATTTATTTTTATATATTATTTTAGTTCTTATTTAAATTTGAATATTTTATTTTTAATTTCTAATTTTTTAAAAGGCATAATTATGTTTCTAGTCTTTGAACTTTGGGGTCATTTTGTCAAAGGTCCTTGTTCTTTTTTTTCAATGTCTAACTCCTCGAAGATACTTTTAGGTTTGCGATATACCCCTGCTACCGATGCTGGCCAAATTTTGCGGACATATCACATCGGAATACTAATCAGATGCAAGAGGTAAGCCATGAGGTGCCATATGATGCCACGTGGGTGAAGATCCTTTTTTTAATTAAAATATATTAAAAAAATGTTAAATATTTTTAATATTTTTAGTTAAAAAAAGAAGAAAAAAAAAGACAATTCACATATAAGTCAGCTCATAAATTTATCCTAGAATAGTCGTCATGATTTTAGGTCTTTGTTCGGGAGCTTGAACCATGTAGTCCTTCCCTACTTGACACCAAGTCATTTGATATGAAACGATATCTTAGATGTGTGTAATGTTCTCATTATTAAAATATTTTTATTTTATAAATATTTAAAATAAAAAAGAACGCCAGCTAATGGACGAGTCAACTACGGATAAGATTGCATATCGAAATAGTCGTCAGAATCTCGCCTTTTTCAGGTACCTTATTACTGAATCTATGTCGTTGCTTGTAACCGTCAACTTTATATTGCCTATGTCACATTTCTTCTTTACCAAGTTATTTTTCTAATCGAAACATTAGGTATTGTTTTACATGTGAACATAAAAAAAATCAAATATATGTTTTTGTTTCATTATTTGTGGTCCATCCATTTTAGTGAAATGAAAGTATTTACTTTTTAGCTTCATAACTCATTAAGTTCTACTTATAAAATATGCAATGATCGATGTTAATAACACACTCTTTAATACACATTTTGCAATACACACTATGAATTTATTTAGGACCTAGATGAACTCATTTAATAATAAAGTGCATCGAAGATACATTGAGCGTTAAAATGAAATTGAACATAGTAGTGAACATGGTATTTTATATACATATAGAATTCAACTCGTATGCTATGTTCAATTTAATTTTAACACATCAATCAAAGGTTAACAAAGTGATATTTCTCTCACATTTACATATAATACATTCATTTTTCAACTTAACATATACAATGATACTAATTCTTTATGTATTAAACTATGTTATATGTGCTCATGTGTCTAGTTCAAAAATATGTAATCTCTATTTTAAAATTCAAAAGATACTTGCACATCTAAATTTTGCAAATTAATTATTAATTTGAATTAAATAATCAATAATTATGTATAGTAGAAAATAAAGATCTAAAATAATTATGTATGATACTAAAATGGTTGTGTTGAGTATTTTAAGTGTGAGTGATGTTGTGAAGAAAGTCACAGGTTAAGGAATAAATAAGTTGAAGCAAGTAGCTTAACAATCTACTAGAGGGGGGTGAATAGTAGTTGGAAGCAATAATACCAATTTTTAGCGATGTGATTGAGATCGGTCCGATAATGCTAGCTGTTAAAAAGAAAATGCTGACTTTGGGCCGAACAGTATCTAATAATCGGTTATCTAGACCGACCATCGATTATCCGAGCTGCGCCACTCAAAGATCAGGTTTGCAGCGGAAATATACTAGCACTACCCGAGCACAAAATACGAGTTAAACTAGCCGACTAAATGCTCGGAATAAAATGAAAGTAGTAAAGAGAATGAGACACCGAGTTTTTATACTGGTTCATCACAACCACGGTGAGCTACGTCCAGTCCTCCCTGAACCTCAGGGAGCCTTTAATAATAACAAATTGATAGAAATTATAAGGGATCAATTAACCCACCAAGAGAGTACCAAACTCTTGGCTTCTACCTAATTTGACACGTCTTGAAACCTTCAAGACACCTTGAAACCTTCAAGGATTTTCACCAAAGAACCTCTTTGAATTTCTGCTCAGGAACCTCCTAAGACTTTACAAAACTCCTAAGAACCTCTTAGATGGCTTGGAAACCTTCCAAGACTTTCACTTGCTTGAGAACACCTCAAGACTTTACAAACAGAATGAATGAAGGATAATGGCTCCAACCCGAAACTCAAGTGTGTTTGAATCTGAAAATTTGGAGAACAAATGAGTATTCGGTTTGTGTTTGAGAAAGGTTTTTGCAGAGAACGAATATGAAAGTTTTGGCTCTTGTGTTCTCTTTGCTGCGTTTTTGCACTTGTGTGTTTCAGAGAATGAGAATAAAAATTTTGCTCTTCACTTGTTGTTTTTCTCTGTAATATCCTTCTTGTCTTCTGAAGAGAAAAACCCATCCTTTTATAGTGATGCAACACACATGAGGAAGGAGAGAGAGAGTGGAAAATATCTTGTCCTTTGCAACGGATATACTGGACAAATTTCTGCATTGTACAGCGACGTTTTGTCCTTTGTCTAGCTGTTTCCACTTGTCTGTAACGTTCTAAATTGTATCTCTTCCTATGTTGATTTGAATTTCAATTTTGAAATATTAAGGATGGTGACAGATGAGTACTGCTGAAATAAGGACAAGGTTGCCAACCATGCATCGTACTATAATGTCAGAGACGAAGTGGTGCAAGCGGCGACGTGCTGCTGAAGGTTGAAGAAGAGCAGTGATGCCTAGCTTGACAACTGGTTCGAGCTTGGGGACTTGAGAGATATATCTGTTCTGAGCTGACCGAGCTGATCTTCTGGCCGACTTCCTTAAGCCGAGATTGGGAACTTCTGAACTGAGTTGACCTGATGCCGAGCTTGAGGACTGCCGAGCTTAAAGACTTCTGAACTGAGTTTATCTGATGCCGAGCTTGAGGTCTTCTGAACCGAGCTTGAAGACTTCTGAACTAGGCTTGACGAAAGTTCGAGTTTAACATCTTCACTAAGTTTGACATCTTCACCGATCTTGACATCGGCACCGACCTTGGGGACTTGAGTGATTTCTATGATATAAGCTGAGCTGGTTTGATGCCGAGCTTGACAACTTCACCAAGCTTTGCATCTTCACCGAGCTTGGGGTCTTGAGTAATTTATCTTCTTGATGAACAGTGTGTCGAGCTCGACGAAAGTTCGATCTTGACAACTTCACCAAGTTTGGGAACTTGAGTGATTAATCTTTTGAGGAATAGTGATCCCGAGCTTGACGAAAGTTCGAGCTTCTTCTCGGCTGACTGAGTCTGCTTTGATCGCTAAGTGTTGCCGAGCTTGATGTCGGCTCACTAAGTCTGCTTTGAGCGATAGCTGTTGCCGAGCTTGACGTCGGCTGACTGAGTCTGCTCTGAGCGATAGCTTGAATTGATCACTTCCAAGTACGCACCGAGCTGATTCATACCTAGCTGGTCAACATACCGAGCTGATTTGATTTCCAGGATACTTCATTGCTGATTCATTTGGCTTCATCACACCTTGGCCGAGAACCAAGCACATGATATATTTGTCGTCATCACACCGAGCTTGTTCATTTGAACCGAGCTTGCTCATTCGTCTTCATCAAGCCGAGCTTGTACATTTGAACCGAGCTTGCTCATTTGTCTTCATCAAAACCTTTGATTCAACAATCTCCCCATTTTTGATGATGACAAATGCTTGTTGGTTTTGTGATGGTCTTGATCGGTTCTCTCGAACATATGCTCGAAGATCATTCCCCCTGAGCTTCAGCTTTCTCCTTTCTCCCCCTTGATATATGGTCGAAACTCTTATCTTCAGTTACTACCTTTCTTTTCTCCCCAACAAACAACATCGTTCCTTTCTCTTTTCTCCCCCTTTTGGGAATCGTTAAAACAACATTTAAAAGTCTGAAACAACAAAAACAACAACTACCTTTCTCCCCCTTTTGGCATGATCAAAAAGGAGCCAAAGAATTAAGCACATAGCCAAAAGAGTATAAAACAGAGAGCAGGCAAATAACTACCTTTCTCCCTATTATAGATACCAACTGTTGATACCAATTGTTGAAAATATAAGTAAATAGATGCCAATTGGTACAACTTGTTGAAAAACAATTGTTGGAAAAATATTTGAAAAAAAATATTGTTAAGGTAGGAGTAGACCACGAGATGAAAATACATCATTACGATACCAATTGTTAGAAATAAAATTTTGACCTTGCTCCCCTTAAAGATAATATGCTCGGAAAGAGCAACCTTTCTCCCAGAAAAAATAGTGAAAGATTGACGAGGAGAAGTTTGACAAGCTTTTGAAATTTAGAGCCAAATATTCGAATAAATAAAAGAAATCCGAGCAGTTGTACATTGACATAAGATGTTGGATTTTTGGTGATTGTCCATGCCGAACTTCCTCAAGAGCTCTTTGCAGTATTTTCCTTTATGCACAAAGATGCCTCCTTCGGCTTGCTTAACTTGAAGACCGAGGAAGAACGTAAGCTCTCCCATCATTGACATCTCGAATTCACCTTTCATTAGTGCTGAGAATTTCTTACACAAAGACATATTAGTAGCACCGAAAATTATATCATCAACATAAATTTGCACTAATAAATGTCCTTTTTAGATTTAAGAATGAATAGAGTAGTGTCAACCTTCCCTCTTTCAAAGCCTTGTTCTAAAAGAAAACAACTCAGCCTATCATACCAAGCTCGGGGAGCCTATTTCAGACCGTACAGAGCCTTTTTAAGTTTGTAAACATGATTTGGAAATTAATGACTTTCAAAGCCAGGAGGTTGTTTCACATACACTTCTTCATTTATAAATCCGTTTAAGAAAGCACTCTTGACATCCATTTGATACAGGGTGAATTTCATGATAGATGCAAAAGCAAGAAGAATTCAGATTGCTTCAAGCCGAGCAACCGGAGCAAAGGTCTCGTCATAATCGATACCTTCCTCTTGGTTGTAGCCTTGAGCAACGAGCCTCGCTTTATTTCTTATAATTGCCCCTGATTCATCCATTTTATTTCTGAAAATCCATTTTGTGGCGATTACAAAATGATCATCGGGCCAAGGAACTAATTCCCAAACATCATTTCTGATGAATTGGTTCAGCTCGTCTTGCATAGCAATGGCCCAATGTTCATCCTCAATCGCTTTACTAACAGAATCAGGTTCAATTTGAGAAACAAAAGAGACGAAATTGCAAAAATTTTGAATTGGCCGACGAGTTAGAACTCCCTTAGATATATCGCCGAGCATGTTCTCGATCGGATGGTTCTTGTTTGTTTTCCAAGCAGGAGGGAGGTCGTCCCTCCGAGCTTCTATTACAGCGTCGTCTTGCCGAGCTTCATTTTCAATTGAGATCGGTTCATCATCAATTTGCTTGTCCATTGAGTTTTCTTTAATTCCTGCACTTTTCACACAACTCAAAGTATCTCCTTTCGGACACTCATCAAATACCACATGTATAGATTCTTCCATAGTGGAAGTTCGTTTATTGAACACATGATAAGCTTTACTCCGAGCAGAATAGCCTAAAAATATACCTTCATCGGCTTTTGAATCAAATTTTCCAAGATGATCTTTTCCGTTGTTTAAAATAAAAACTTTGCATCCAAAAGCATGAAAATATGATATGTTCGGTTTTTTTCCCTTGTAAAGTTCATAGGGCGTTTTCTTTAAGATGGGACGAGTAAGAACTCGGTTCAATACATGACAAGCAGTGTTAACTGCGTCCGCCCAGAAATAGTGAGGAACTTTAGATTCGTTCAGCATTGTCCGAGCAAGTTCCTCAAGTACTCGGTTTTTCCGTTCCACGACTCCGTTTTGCTCGAGAGTCCAAGGAGCTGAAAATTGATGCTCAATGCCGAACTTAGAACAAAACTTATCAAATTTGTGATTCTCGAACTCGCCACCATGGTCTGTTCAGATAACAACTACTTTTTGGTTTACTTGGTTTTGAATTTGTTTGACTAGCTCTTTAAAACTTTGAAAAGTGTCACTTTTTGCTGCTAAAAATAAAATCCAAGTAAATCGAGAAAAATCATCGACAATCACTAAGGCAGAGTAGTTTCCACCAAAGCTCTTGCGATGGTCCGAAAAAGTCCATATGAAGCATTTCTAATGGCCTTGTTGTGGAAACCATCGTTTTTGATGAAAATTTATTTTTGGTTTGTTTACACTTTTTACAGGAAGTGCAGACACCCTCTATATCAAATTTCAGCTTTGGTAGGCCGACCACTAGGTCTTTGGATTGAAGTTTCTTTAACTGATTTACAATTATGTGAGCAGTCCGACGATGCCAAAACCATGTATCATTTTCTCGACATGTAGAAACCAGAGAAGAAATTTCATTTAAATCTACCAAATAAGTGTTGTTTGACCTTTTTCCCACAAATTTGATCGAATTGTCTTTGTCACTTTTAATTAGACAGTGAGAGGAGGTAAAAACGACATGATTACCGATATCACAAAGTTGGCTTATGCTCAAGAGATTGTGTTCCAATCCTTGAACGAATAAAACATTTTCGATAATCAGGTCGGAAGAGTTTCCGATTTTACCTTCACCCAGAATTTTACCTTTGTTGTTGTCTCCATAAGTGACATATCCTTTCTTGTTTGGAGTAAGCTCGGTAAAGTGTTGCTTATCTCCAGTCATGTGCTTCGAACATCCACTGTCCAGATACCACCGAGTTTCCGGTGTTCGGAATCACACCTACAAAACATATTACTTGTTCATTTTGGGTACCCAAACAGTTTTGGGTCCCTGTCGATTAGTGCTGGGATTTACTCCCTTAACAATCCAAACAAAAGAGCCGTCGGCCACACCATATCGTCGGATCTTACATTCATTTGGTGTATGGCCGAGTACATCGCAGCTGGTAGTTGTTGTGCTCAAATCCTTTGGATGAAGCAGCAACTATCGGACTTCGGTTTGCTCCTGGATCACATTCCTATCAAATGTGATAGCACAAGTGCAATCAATCTAACCAAGAATCCAGTGTATCACTCTCGAACCAAACACATTGAAATAAGACATCATTTTTTGCATGATCATGTTCAAAAAGGTGACTGCAAAATCGAATTTGTTTCAACCGAGCAACAATTAGCCGACATGTTTACAAAGCCACTGCCGAGGGAGACTCTCTATCGAATTCGACGAGAGCTCGGCATTCTGGACGAGTCCAGCATAGGCTAAGTGTTGTTCGACATATTTTTTATTATTATTCAGTCATCCACAACAAATTGTTTGCAGTTTTAATTGTTACATTCAAACCTCTTCCTCGTCTCTCTCATGTGTTAAATTTTATGCGGGGGAGAAAGGGTGCTTTACTTCATCTAACCTCTCTTTTGGCAAAGTGCTTAAATTTTGGCTCTTTTTTTATCATGCCAAAAGGGGGAGAAAGGGTGTTGTTTTTGCTGTTTCAGATTATTGATGATGCTCAGATTTTTTATTCGAGCTCAGCCAGAGGGGGAGAAGAATGTTCAGAGCAGAGCAGCTTTGACCTCCTGTTCTTCAAACTTTCAGAGCAGCAAGTCAGGGGGAGTCTTCTTAGCATACATGAGCAAAAACCAACAAGCATTTGTCATCATCAAAAAGGGGGAGATTGTTGAATCAAAGAGATTTTGTTGATGACAAATGATTTTGAATCAAAGAGATTGTTGAATGTCGTAGATTGGCCAAGATTTGTATCCTGGACATTAAATCAGCTTAGCATGCTCTATTGATCTCGGATCTAGGCTTTCAGTTTGCGTCAGCATATGTTCAACTGAAGCTTAGAAGAAGCTCGGTTCAATTCATTTCGGCGCAAATTGATGTCTCGCTCTGATCTCAGCCATGATGGATTCAAATGAATTTCGCTCAGCTCTCGGCCTTTGATAAAATCAAATGGAATAGAGCAGAAGTGCTCGGACCTGATCAATCCGAGCTCTCGCTTTCAATGCAAATCAATCGGCGAAAGATCTTCTCGGCCATCTCGGCGAAGCTTCCGAATCTCGAACTGTCGTCATGTTAGTGACAGGTCACCTCAGTTAGGTTGCTCAGCTATCTTACCCTCAAAGCTCAAACGAAGTCAATCTCGGCTTTACTGTTCATCATCTTCGACAAATCAACAGCACTCTTCAACTCCACTCATCTTCAGCCTTCAACCTTTTAAATTTATTTTAAGTGTTGGGTAGGTGTCTTAAGTTTAAACTCACGTGCTTTTCTAAGTTTAAAATTCAAATTGAGTTTAACCAATGGTTAAAACGGGAATGACTAAAGTACACTATGATGTGATAGGTAAATATTTTCGTTGGAACAGAAATAGCCTACGATTTCCGTAGGTCCTCTTTCTCTTTCTTTTCTCAAAAGATTAGAGAGGGAGTATATAAGAGGCTTCTCTCCAACAGAAATAAACACACGACACAAGCAAGCAAAAACTGAAATTTTCAATCCTCTCACCCAAAACACAACGGTCTTAATTTTTCTGAAAAACAGAGAGGAAAAACTTTCATATTTGAAACTTAGTTTTCAATCCTCTCTGACATTCCCATTAAACCATTTACTCACTTGAATTCTACACTTTCAAAATCAAAATTAGTGAGTGTTTAAGATTAGAGCCAACCTCATCTCATCTCTATACTCTGTTTTTCGAAGCGGGTTCTTGTTGGTCAAGAAGCTTCGGTTGTGCAGTGCTGAACGTGGGCTTCAGCAGAATCAACATCAAATTGGGGTAGTGTTTGAGAGTTTGGTACACTCTCAAACGGAATAGGTTTGTAGTGGGTCTACTGTAAATCCTGGGGTATAGTGTGGGTCGCTTGTAAATCCAGTGTAACCAATTTGATTTGATTAATTGAAAATCTCTCTAAGGTTGTAGAGAGGACTGGACGTAGCTCTCAAGTGGGTGAGAGTGAACCAGTATAAAAATCTCTGGTGTCTTTTTTATTTTCATGCTTGCTGCATTTCTGGTTCTTTGCAATTTTCATTTACTGGGTTGAAGCTGTTCTGAATATAATTGAGCAATTAATCTGCTAAATCTAAGCTCACTGCCTTGAGTTCTTGCTCGTCACATTTTAAGGTGTAAAAACCGAGCTTCAGTGTGCAGCAGTTCGGTTAATAACTTAACCATTTCGTTAATCAATTTGATTAATCGATTAACCGGCGTCTGCTCAGTGACAGCTTGGCATTTTTCTTTAAATACACGAACAAAAATTTAAGTGTTTTTTCAACGAATTCGAAAAATCACTATACTTGCTTCAATCTCCTATTCACCCTCCCCCTCTACTCAATTGTTAGCCCCTTGTTGGTTTCCAACAATGATATTGCTGTTGCAGGAGCAATTGTTTTGCATGGAATGTGGATAATATTTTTTCTAACATATCAGAATCAGTCACCTTTTCTCCACATAATTTTAGTTGAGATGAAATTCTAAACATGGCTAAATTATACTCACTTATAGTTTTAAAATCTTGTAAGCGCAAATGCATCCAATCATAACGAGTTTTGGGCAAAATTACAGTCTTTTGGTGGTCATAGTGTTCTTTTATGTTGTTCCAAAGAACAAGTGGATCCTTAACAGTGAGATATTCTGTTTTCAACCCTTCATGAAGATGGTGGCGTAGGAAAATCATAGCCTTAGCCTTATCTTGGTTAGATGCATTATTGCCCTCTTTTATGGTCTCTCCAAGGCCTTTTGCATCTTAATGGATTTCAACATCTAAAACCCATGACAAGTAATTCCTCCCAGTGATGTCAAGAGCCAAAAATTCAAGATTTGCAAGGTTTGACATATTGATTCTATAATAATAAAAATAAGTAAATTAGATAGCAAAAACAAAAAATGCACAGTTATGAAAGATGCACAAATAATATATTACCATAATTAATAATATACATCTATCATGATATCAATTATATAATATCATATAATATCATAATGTTAATTGATGAATATATCATAGTAATATTATTCTTTTATTTAGACATTAAAAATAATATATATCCTATAAGATAATATATCAACAGTTAAAATAACAAAAATAAATAAATATCAAGTTCTTCAGGAACCTTTATTATTGTTGATTCAAAGAGGTTTTGATGAAGACAAATATATCATGAGATCGGTTCTCAGCCAAGGTTTTGATGAAGACAAATGAATAAGCCCGTTGGTCTGATGATGCTCAGTTCTCAGACGTTGATGAAGCCAAATGAATCAGCTCAATATGCTCGAACCGTCAATTACGTTGATGAAGCCGAGTGAATCAGCTCAATATGCTCAGTTCGTCAATTTCTTTGATGAGCTCGGTTCTCGGTCAAGGCTATTGACAAATCAGCTCTGTATGCTATAAAGTATCTCGGATCTCGGACAAGTCAATCAAATCAGCTCAGTGTGTTGATCTCTGATCTCGGCCATCGACAGAGACAAGTGAAGTATCTTGGATCTCGGCCAGGTCAATCAAATCAGCTTGGCATGTGATCTCGGATATCGGTCTTCATTGGAGCATTGATCGTGGATCTCGGCCATCTATGGAGACAATTAGATCTGATCAGTGTGATGAAGAAGTCAAAATTCCTAAGTGAGCTCGGTGCTCTCGGCACTCGGCTCGGAAGGCTGAAGATCAGATTGTTGTGTTGATGAAGTCGGAGTAAATTAGCTTAAGCTCAGGCGTACTCGGAAGTGATCAATCCGAGCTATCGCTCAGAGCAAATCAGTCGGCCAAAAGATCAGATCGGCCAGCTCAGATCAGATTCGTCACTCAAGTCCCCAAGCTCGAACAGTCGGCAAGCTCGGCAACACTGTTCATCTTCTTCAACAATCAGTAGTACGGCGCCGCTAGCACCTCTTCATATCTGTACTGGTTTTATCGTACTGAGCGTGGCTGGCAATTTTGTTTTTATCTCACAGCGCCCATCTGTCACCAAGTCTGAATTTCAAAATGGAACTTTAAATCAGCAGAAAGGGATAGATTTGGAACACTGCTGAGAAGTTGAAGCGGCTGGTACTATTCTCTGAAAAAGGTCTCTGAACGTTGCAATGATTTGGAATTTTCTGAAATATCCGTTGGGAAGGACAAGTCATGACCCAAGACATTTTTTCCTCTCTCTCTCGTACCTCCTGTGTGCTGACATCATTATAAAAGAACTGGTTTTTCTTCTCCAACGTCATAGAAGAGGATACACAGTGAAGTATAAGAAAGAAAAGAAGAAAAACGCAGAACAGTGAACGATAGAGCTAGAGTGAGAAACTGTTATATTTGAAATCTAAGCTTCAAATCGTTCTATGCAAAATCCTTTCTTAATTTCTCAACCAAACAATCACCTGTTCATCAAACTTTAAGATTCATACACATTCGAGTTTCGGGTTGGAGCCATCTCTTATCATTCAATCTGTTTTCAAGTCTTGAGAGGTTCTCAAGCAAGTGAAAGTCTTGGAAGGTTTCCAAGCTCGCCTAATAGGTTCTTAGGTGAAGTGAAGTCTTAGGAGGTTCTTGAGCAAAAAACCCAAAGAGGTTCTTTGGTGAAAGTCCTTGAAGGTTTCAAGGCATCTTGAAGGTTTCAAGATCTGTGAAGTCCGAAGAGGTTCTTCGGCATCAGTTCAAGTCTGGGTTAGGTGTAGAGAGGTTCTCTTGTAAATCCGTTAGTAACCGAATGGATTTATTTTTATTAAAGGCTCCCTAGAGGTTTTAGGGGGGACTAGACGTAGCTCACCGTGGTTGTGAGTGAACCAGTATAAAATCCGTTGTTTCTCTCTTCTTTACTATTTTCAGTTTTTATATCGAGCATTTAATCAGCTTTGCTATACTTTATTTTGCTCAGATAGTGCTAGCTCTTTTCCGCTGAAAATCTGATCTTTGTGTGACGCAGCTCGGATAATCGGTAGTCGGCATAGATAACCGATTATCAGAATCTTCTCGGCCCAAAGTCAGCATTTTTATTTTAACAGCAAGCATTATCCGACCGATTTCAGTTTTAACCGAAAAATTGGTACTATCGCTTCCAACTACTATTCACCCCCTCTAGTAGATTGTTAGATCGATTGTTTGTTTCCAAAAATTGGTATCAGAGCTCGGTCGAAAAATCGAGCGTAAAAACTTTTTCGAAAAGATCCTAGGAAACCATGGGCTCTAACAATCCATTCGGAGGTGAAGGCTCTTCAATAAACCGTCCACCACTGTTTAACGGTGATGGATATGCTTATTGGAAAGCTCGGATGAAAATTTTAATTGAAGCCATAGATATTGATGTTTGGGATGCAATTGAAAATGGCCCCTTTATTCCGAGAAGGAAAATCGGAGAGGAAGTTGTAGAAATCCCGAAGACAAGTTGGGATGATGATGATAAAAAGAAAGTGTCTTACGATTTAAAAGCCAAAAACATCATCACCTCGGCCCTGTCATATGATGAATTTTTCCGAGTTTCACATTGTAAAAATACTAAACAAATGTGGGACATTCTACAACTTACTCATGAAGGGACCAGTGAGGTTAGACGAGCAAGGTTAAATTCTTTAATGCATGAATATGAGTTATTTCGTATGTTGCTGAGCGAATCTATAAATGCCATGCAGAAACGATTTACTCATATCATAAACCATCTTATTGCTCTCGACAAAACTTTTCAAAATGTCGAGGTTCTTAACAAAGGGTTGAGATGTCTTAGCAGGGAATGGCAGCCGAAAGTGGCAGCCATTATGGAATCAAAAGATCTAGACACCATGGACATTGCAACACTGTTCGGCAAACTGCAGGAGCATGAGATGGAGCTCAGACGTTTGACTATGCATGAAGAATCCGACAAGAAGAAGAAAGGGATCTCACTCAAGGCCTCATTGACTATGCACGAAGAATCCGACAAGAAGAAGAAAGCGATCTCACTCAAGGCCTCTGTTCATTCGGCTGAAGACTCCTCGGCCAGTAATTCAAATTCCGACATGGATAAGGAAACCTTCGGGGCTATGGTCAAAAAGTTCAGAAAACTTTTCAAAAATAATCATCAAAGCTCCTCAAAAGACAAAATAAAATGTCATGAATGTGGTCAGAGAGGACACATCAGACCCCAATGCCCGGATTATATTAAGAAAAAGAAAAGGGCAAAAGAGCATACATTGTCTGGGATGCATCCGACGAAAGTGAAAATTTGACATCTAGCTCGTCAAACGATGAAGAAAAGGCGAACCTTTGCTTAATGGGTAAATATGAAGTTGAAGTCTCGCCAAGCTCGGACCTCGACTCCACTGAGAAAGGAAGTGAAAATCTGTGCTTAATGGGAAGACATGAAGCTTCTCGACGCTCGGCGTTCGGCTCAACCGAGCAGAAAATTGAGAACCTGTGCTTATCTAGAAGACATGATGAAGAAGCTTCTCCAAACTCGGCGCTCGGCTCAAACGAGCAAAGAAATGAGCCGACCTGTTCTCACTACAGTATTCTCAAACATAATGAAGAGACGAGCTCAAACACATCCAGTGATGAGGAAGAAGTCGATCTTTGCTTGGTGAGTAGATTTGATGAAGGCGCATCATCAAGTTCCACTTCGAACAAGCAAGGAACCGAGGTAAATTCCGACTCCGAATCTGAGTCTCTTCATTATGAAGAATTATATAGTGCTTATATTGAAATGCATAATGAATTCAAGAAAGTTGCTAAATTAAATGATAAAATAAAAAGAACTATTTTGAAATTGAAAGAGCAAGTCTTGAATTTAGAAAAATGCATTGATAAACTAAATTGTAACAATAAAGCACTACAACACAGAGTTGACTCTTAGAAAATTCAAGAAATCCCTTCTTGTGAAAGTTGCAAAAGTCATGAATATGAAATTACAAATTTGAAAAATACTATTGCAACTTTATCAAGAAGTGATAAAATTTTAAATCAATTTCTTGTAAATCAAAGAAGCAATACAAACAAAACCGGCCTAGGATACAAGAATGCTGAGAAAAAGAATTTTAGAAAAGTCGGCTCATTCTCAAATATAAATCATTCTAAAAGGCTGACCTGCTTTTACTGTGGCATTCATGGACACACCTCAAATTTTTGTCGAATAAAATATCATGGTGTGCCTAACGGTTCTTATGTTTGGTTTGTGAAAAATGAAAAATCCGAGAAGCCCAAAACTTTTTGGGTACCCCCGAGCAAAACTTAATTCCGAGCATATTTTTGAAGGGCACTGTGCTAAAATGTTTTTATTTAAAATTGCCTCTTCAAAAATATATCTATTCTGGGGGAGAAAGGTTGTATTTTCCGAGCATATTATCGTTAGGGGGAGTAAATAAAAAATATTTGTCTCCAAAAATATTTGTTTCCAACCTATGTTTTCAACAATTAGTATACATTTTTTTTTCAACAATCGGTATACTCATGTTTACAACAAGTGGTATCTGTTATGCTTGCTCTCTATTTTATTCTCGGAATTTAATTCCTATCACTCTTTTGGCAATGTGCTTAATTCTTCGGCTCCTTTTTTATCATGCCAAAAGGGGGAGAAAGGTGTTGTTTTTGTTTTTGTTGTCTCAGCGCTACATGGGGAGAAAGGAGAAAGCTGTTATTCAAGGGGAGTGATCTTCGAGCATACATTCAGGAGAACTGCACAAAATCAACAAGCATTTGTCATCATCAAAAAGGGGGAGATTGTTGAATCAAAGAGGTTTTGATGAAGACAAATATATCATGAGATCGGTTCTCGGCCAAGGTTTTGATGAAGACAAATGAATAAGCTCGTTGGGTCTGATGATGCTCGGTTCTCGGACGTTGATGAAGCCGAATGAATCAGCTCAATATGCTCAGACCGTCAATTACGTTGATGAAGCCGAGTGAATCAACTCAATATGCTCGGTCCGTCAATTACTTTGATGAGCTCGGTTCTCGGCCAGGGCTATTGACAAATCAGCTCTGTATGCTATGAAGTATCTCGGATCTCGGACAAGTCAATCAAATCAGCTCAGTGTGTTGATTTCTGATCTCGGCCATCGACGGAGACAAGTGAAGTATCTTGGATCTCGCAAAGTCAATCAAATCAGCTTGGCGTGTTATCTCGGATATCGGTCTTCATTGGAGCATTGATCGTGGATCTCGGCCATCTTCGAAGACAATTAGATCCGATCAGTGTGATGAAGAAGTCAAAATTCCTAAGTGAGCTCGGTGCTCTCGGCACTCGGCTCGGAAGGCTGAAGATCGGATTGTTGTATTGATGAAGTCGGAGTAAATTAGCTTAAGCTCAGGCGTACTCGGAAGTGATCAATCCGAGCTATCGGTCAGAGCAAATCAGTCGGCCAAAAGATCAGATCGGCCAGCTCAGATCAGATTCGTCACTCAAGTCCCCAAGCTCGAACAGTCGGCAAGCTCGGCAACACTGTTCATCTTCTTCAACAATCAGCAGTACGGCGTCGCTAGCACCTCTTCATATCTGTACTGGTTTTATCGTACTGAGCATGGCTGGCAATTTTGTTTTTATCTCACAGCGCCCATTTGTCACCAAGTCTGAATTTCAAATTGGAATTTTAAATCAACAGAAAGGGACAGATTTGGAACGTTGCTGAGAAGTTAAAGCAGCGGGTACTGTTCTCTGAAAAAGGTCTCTGAACGTTGCAGCGATTTGCATTGATTTTTCACTAAACTAATCGATTAACACTTAAACTAATCGATTAACACTTTGATTACTCGATTAGATTTTTGAAGGCTTGCGCAGTTAATCAATTAACACATGGATTACTCGATTAAGACTTGTGCTACTCGATTAACACGTACAGATCTGGTTTTTAAAATGCGTTTTTCACTTCTCAAAAGCACTTCTAATCATTTCTAACTTTTGGGTATTCTATATAAACCTATTCCTAACCTTTGTGATCATTACCTATCATCTAGAATCATTTTCATACTCATTTTACAAAGATCAAAGCCACTCTATTCTCTCTCACTTTCAAAGATCAAAGCTTTCACTTTTACATTCTTTGATCAAGAACCTTGAATCTCTCATGTTGATATTTTCATAGCTTTTGAAAGAGATTCATAGGATTGTTATTTGTTTTTCATTTTGGTTGTAATCTTTGCAAGAGGCAAGTTATCTACAACAAAGGAAGTCTTGGTTGTTCATCAAGCAAATCAATTAAATTGGAAGTCTTGTTGAAGAACAAGCATTTGGAAGTCTTGATTGGTTTCAAGCAAATTGGAAGTCTTGGTGTGAGGCATCATCAATCAAATTGGAAGACTTGTTGTGGGGAATCGGCAAGCAAGAGAAGGGGTTAGATTAGAGCATCAATAGGGTTACAAGGCAAGGGTGTGGTATCTCTTGTAGGCTAGCAAGAAGGGAGTCTTGTGAGGCATTTACTTGTAATTTGAGAACTCTAATTCCTCATAGTGAAGAATCTCTCTTGGTTGAAGAGGGGACTGGATGTAGCTTTCAAGTGGATGAAAGTGAACCAGGATAAATCACTGTGTCGTATCTCTAAACTCTTATCTCTTTACATTTCTTGTCATTCATTGTGTTCTTGGTTGAAAACCTAGAAAAGATTGATTTTTCATAATTGATTGAATTGGATCTTAATTGTGCAAAATTGATTTTGGGAAAATCATTTTCATAACCTAGGTAATCAATAAGAATATTGGTGTTAATCCATTTCGCTTTATCTCTGATCATATGTGTTAATTGATTGATTTTCGTATTTGATTGAAAAGTGATTTTTCAGTTTTAACAGAGATTAATCGATTAACTGGTTTCATTAATCGATTAATTCAAAACAAGCTTTCGGCATTAATCGATTAGTTGCCTTATTAATCGATTAATAGTAAGTTTTAATCGATTAACTTCTTGTTTTAATCGATTAAGACTGAGAGAATTTTGCAAAAATCATTTGTTTTAATCGTTTCGATTTGTTTCTTTCGAAAATCTTTCAAGGTTTATCTAACACCAATTCAACCCCCCCTTCTAGGTGTTCTCCTAGTGTATCCTAGTTATTTCACCCACCGATTGTAGGTTCTTACAATTGGTATCAGAGCTCGGTCGAAAGACACGAGCATAGAGCTTTTTCGTTAAGATCCTTGAGGAAACTACAATGGGTTCTACGAATCCCTTTGGTGGTGAAGGTGCTTCAATTAGCCGCCCTCCTATGTTTGGTGGAGAGGGTTATGCTTATTGGAAAATTAGGATGAGAATCTTTATAGAAGCCATAGATGTGAACATTTGGGAAGCCATTGAAAATGGTCCTTATATTCCCTCAAAAGAAGTAGAAGGTGTACTTACACTAACTCCCAAAGATAAGTGGACCGATAATGATAAAAAGAAAATTCAATACGATTTAAAAGCTAAGAATATCATCACCTCCGCTTTATCTTATGATGAGTTCTTTAGAGTCTCCCAATGTCGTAATGCCAAAGAAATGTGGGACACCTTGCAAGTCACACATGAAGGCACTAGTGAAGTTAGGCGTGCTAGATTAAATTCTTTGATGCATGAATATGAATTGTTTCGTATGTTGCCTAATGAATCTATATGTTTTATGCAAAAGCGTTTTACTCATATTGTTAATCATCTCATTGCTCTTGGAAAAACTTTCTTGAATTGCGAACTTGTTAACAAAGTTTTAAGATGTCTAAGTAGGGAATGGCAACCCAAGGTTACCGCAATTGTTGAATCAAAGGACTTGGACAACATGGACTTAGCAACACTTTTCGGAAAGCTTCAAGAACATGAAATGGAGCTTGGACTCTTACATATGCATGAAGAATCGGACAAGAACAAAGAAAGAAAAGGAATCCCTCTTAAAGCTCAAAGATCATATCAAAAGGAAGAGAGTTCCGATAATGATGATAATGAAGATTCCGATTCGGACATTGATGAAGAGGAGATGAAGCTTCTACTAAGAAATTTTAGCAAGCTTCTTAGGAGAAAAGGAAGGTTGAACAAAGACAAAAGTAAAGAGAAGGATCCCCCACACTACAAGACCAAGACATCAAAAGAAGGTATAGTTTGCCATGAATGTGGAAAGCCCGGTCATCTCAAGTACTCATGCTCTAAGTATCTCAAGAAGAAGGAGAAAGAAAAGAAAAATTCAAAATCTAAAAGAGCATACATAGTTTGGAATAGTGATGATGAAGATGACAAGAAAAGCACATCGAATAGTTCTTCGGATGATGAAGACGCCGCTTGTCTCAACTTGATAGCTCTAGTAGATGAATAAGAAAGTTCAAATGATGAATCAAGTGAGCAAAGCTACGAAAGCGATGTAAGTGAAACTAAATCCGAAATTTCTTCCAAATATGAAATTTTATATAATGCTTATGAAGAAATGCATGAACATCTCAAGAAACTAGCTTCGAAAAATATTGAAAGGAAGAAGCTCATTTTGAAACATCAACAAGAGATTTTAGAACTTCAAAAACAAGTTGATGAGCTTAATCTTCAAAATGAAACTCTTGATCTTATATATGCTAGTTCTTCTTGTGATTGTGCTAGTAGATTGAATAATGTGGTTGATTGTGAGGATTGCAAGTTGCTTAAGGATGAAAATGCTATTTTGAAAAATAAGCTTGCAAGTTTCACAAATGGTGATATTAGATTGCGCACATTGTTAAATTTTCAAAGAGAAAATTCAAACAAGTTTGGTTTGGGTTATACTAATGCTAAGAGTAAATCTCATAGAAATGTTGTTGATTTTTCTAAAGTTGATTTTTCAAATGCACCAACATGTTTCTATTGTGGTACTCATGGACATACTTCAAATGTATGTTTTATAAAAGTGCATGGTATACCTAAAGGAGATTTTGTTTGGATGAAAAAGGGTGAGAGTCCCTACACTAACAAAAATGGATCCAAAACCATTTGGATACCAAAAGGCAAAGCATGATTGTTTTTGTAGGTATGATTGAAGAGAAAAAGGACTTTCATGTGTTATTCATTCATTTGCATCTTCAATTGGTATCAAAGAGAAAATCCTACAAATTGGTAACATTTGATATTATACAATTGATATTGTTAGATTATTAGATGGTTATCATGCTATTGTTGATTTTGTGATATATCTTTACAATTGATATCTTACTTTGGTTAAGTGATATTATGACTTTCTAGTTTCAATTAGTTTGTTACAATTGGTATTATTCTTCATTGTTATATGTTCTTGCCAATTGATATCACATTTCAAAGTATCATTCTTGTATTGTACAATTGGTATTAATTACCACATCTACATTTGGTATCAATGTTGTGAAGAAATGTTTGATATAGAGATAGTATGACATAGTATTTCTTATTTTGGCTTAGATTTTCTATTTTAATTGGTATATATTACTTTTTGATAATGCCAAAGGAGGAGAAATAGTATGTTTTGACTATTTTGGGGAGAAATGTATGTTTTGTGGAGAAAGGTTGTTTTTGTTGTTTTTATGTAGGTTGAGCAAAGTTGTTGAAGATAGGGGGAGAATCAAGCTTTTATCTCAATTGGAATTCAAATGTCAAAAGCATTAATTGAGGGGGAGCAAGAGTCTCACCAAGTGATAAAATGGTTCAAGCATCAACAACTTCACAAATTCAAAACATGTTTGTCATTTTCAAAAAGGGGGAGATTGTAAGATCCATGAAGAATGTTTTGATAAATGCCAAAAGGTTTTGAACAAGCTACAAATGTGTTGATCAAGTTCAAGCTCAACAAGCAACAATAAACATCAAGTGATGAAGAGAGAGCAAGCTCATGAAGACTTAGTTTGGTAGTTTATGTTTTATTGTAATATCTTTCGCCTCTCAAGTCTTTTAGTTTATGAGTTTGGGTAGAGTTAATATAGGGTAGTGAATCTCTATCAAGGTCATGATTATATCATAATTTGAGTTTTCACTTTGCCTAAAATCAATAGGTGGCTTAATGGTTTGAAAGAAAAGGTTTAGTTTTTGAGAAAACAAGTTTTAATTGATTTTTCACTAAACTAATCGATTAACACTTAAACTAATCGATTAACACTTTGATTACTCGATTAGATTTTTGAAGGCTTGCACAGTTAATCAATTAACACATGGATTACTCGATTAAGACTTGTGCTACTCGATTAACACGTACAGATCTGGTTTTTAAAATGCGTTTTTCACTTCTCAAAAGCACTTCTAATCGTTTCTAACTTTTGGGTATTCTATATAAACCTATTCCTAACCTTTGTGATCATTACCTATCATCTAGAATCATTTTCATACTCATTTTACAAAGATCAAAGCCACTCTATTCTCTCTCACTTTCAAAGATCAAAGCTTTCACTTTTACATTCTTTGATCAAGAACCTTGAATCTCTCATGTTGATATTTTCATAGCTTTTGAAAGAGATTCATAGGATTGTTATTTGTTTTTCATTTTGGTTGTAATCTTTGCAAGAGGCAAGTTATCTACAACAAAGGAAGTCTTGGTTGTTCATCAAGCAAATCAATTAAATTGGAAGTCTTGTTGAAGAACAAGCATTTGGAAGTCTTGATTGGTTTCAAGCAAATTGGAAGTCTTGGTGTGAGGCATCATCAAGCAAATTGGAAGACTTGTTGTGGGGAATCGGCAAGCAAGAGAAGGGGTTAGATTAGAGCATCAATAGGGTTACAAGGCAAGGGTGTGGTATCTCTTGTAGGCTAGCAAGAAGGGAGTCTTGTGAGGCATTTACTTGTAATTTGAGAACTCTAATTCCTCATAGTGAAGAATCTCTCTTGGTTGAAGAGGGGACTGGATGTAGCTTTCAAGTGGATGAAAGTGAACCAGGATAAATCACTGTGTCGTATCTCTAAACTCTTAACTCTTTACATTTCTTGTCATTCATTGTGTTCTTGGTTGAAAACCTAGAAAAGATTGATTTTTCATAATTGATTGAATTGGATCTTAATTGTGCAAAATTGATTTGGGGAAAATCATTTTCATAACCTAGGTAATCAATAAGAATATTGGTGTTAATCCATTCCGCTTTATCTCTGATCATATGTGTTAATTGATTGATTTTCGTATTTGATTGAAAAGTGATTTTTCAGTTTTAACAGAGATTAATCGATTAACTGGTTTCATTAATCGATTAATTCAAAACAAACTTTCGGCATTAATCGATTAGTTGCCTTATTAATCGATTAATAGTAAGTTTTAATCAATTAACTTCTTGTTTTAATCGATTAAGACTGAGAGAATTTTGCAAAAATCATTTGTTTTAATCGTTTCGATTTGTTTCTTTCGAAAATCTTTCAAGGTTTATCTAACACCTATTCAACCCCCCCTTCTAGGTGTTCTCCTAGTGTATCCTAGTTATTTCACCCACCGATTGTAGGTTCTTACAACTATCGCTTCCAACTACTATTCACCCCCCTCTAGTAGATTGTTAGGCCGATTGTTGGTTTCCAACAATTATTATTATTAACCGTTCTTTCAAGAACTTTCGTTATTATTATTGATAGTTCTTTAGGAACTACTCTTACTAATGAACAAGATATAATGGTTTAGTTCTTCAGGAACTAGTCTTTCTTATAAATTTTTTTTTCATGTTCATATAATGATGATGATACTTCGGGATCAATACATCATATATCAAAGGATATATAATAATAATAATTAAACGTTAATAATATTAAAGTTTTACCTTATCTCACCTTAACACCTTTTGATTAAGTAGAACTTTCGTTCTGAACATGTTATAAAACTAATATCAAACTTGAAAATAAGAACAATTAAATGATAGATATCCACACACTATTATTACACTGAGAGTATATAAGTGTATATTGTATACAATAGGAAATGAGAGAGAGAAAGAGTTTAGAAACCGGAGGAAATGTATATATGAAACCGAAGGAATGAATGTAATTAATGTAGAAACGGAGGGAATATATATACAATGAGGAGGAGGGACAAACCCTCGAAACATGGCATAAAGTGAGGGTTGCCCCACACTAGTTTCATAACAAGATTCACATTTACCATGCTATATATGTGTAATAAAGATTTTATGCGACATTTTGCTTAAACCTAACGCGAGGTTTGAATCTTCAACCTCTTAAATCTTGATTATTGATAAAAATGTTTCAAATCAAAAAGTCACAAGGACAAGGTGAATAATATACCGATTTTTAATATCAATTTAATTCATAAAAATAGTGTAGGGTGAGTGAATATGTTTTGGTGAGTGCCAGAGTTATATTCGTTCACTTCTATACATAGACGATCTCATAATATTTTCTGATTTTAGTAATGAAATTAGACCTCAAATATGTTTCATTCCCTTTCGTGCCAAAAATCTTTTTTTTAAGGGAAATGTGTGTTTTATTCATAGATCAAAAACAGTATAAGTAATGACAAACATGACAATTACAAGTGCAAGATATTTCACACTAATAATAGTTAAAGGGAAAGCAAAATGCACTGCAACAACAAAATCTTCCATGTGGACATGTATCATCAGCAACTATCAAAATCGGACTCAAATAGGAGAATCATTAGCCTTTAATTCCAAGATAACAATCTCATTCATGTTGAGACTAAGCTCAGTTCGGCGATAAGGAATCTCAGATCTAAAATGAGAGAGCCGTTGGACGGTAGCCAAATCAACAGTCGGCAAAGGGAGATCTGTCTCGACGAGTAGCCTTCCAATTATTGGAGCAAAGAGGATGACCATCAGATCTGGAAAGTAGAAATTATCTAGAGGCATCCCTCCACTGGAAACACACAAAACAAAAAACAACTTGCACAAAGGCAAGACAAAATCCAGATAAACTGGGGGAAACAAACACACACCCTTTCCCAAAGGAAGGGGAGGGACAGATCTCTCTCTCCCTATCGAGAAACAGCAGATGAAAACAAGCAGGAGCAGAGGAAGGAGTAGGGGAGGGGAAATCCTATTTTTTTCCCCAAAAATCAGTTAAACTTAGTTAAACTTGAAATGAAAGATAGATTAATTTGATTGGACATAGCTAGAGGTTCTTTGAGTAGAGATATCGGCACTCGACTAAACTTGACTCTTTGACTTTTCACTTTTGAAACCTCTAAAACATGGATACTTCAAAACAGGTGATATACCCGTATCCGATATATATTGGGTACCGGTACACATATGATATTTTTTATATCTATTTATTATTATTTTAATTTTAATTTAAGTATGCGTATCGTCGTATCGGGTACACATGTCAGGTATGTTTGGCTTCACTATAAATACATTATTTCAAAATTATGTCATATTTGTCTAAGAATTTTAGTATTTTATTTTATTTTTTTCTATATTCACACCATGATTTTAAATATAATTTACATAATCAATGTTTCGTTCTTATATCTCAATAAATTTAACCATCAACTTATTATCCGAATACACTTTATCTTACGTAAATGTCAATATTATTTTTATGTATATTTATATTTATTTATTGATTCTGAATTAATAATATTATACTCATATCCCAATTTTTTAGAAAATAATCTATTATGTACCTGTACCATATTCGGTACTAGCTAGTGTCATATCCGTATCTGTGCAATGAAGATTGAAACAGATAATTTGAGTTTTTTTATTTCTGTTTTATGTAAGTCTCAATTAAAAATTATTGTCAAACCAATTTTAAGTGGAATTTGTCAATTCTTAACTCCTCGATTCCTCGTTAATGGAATGCCCAATTACCTTTGAAACTGGTATGTGCTTTAAAAGTGGAGAAAAGGTAAGCTAAAGGACCAAGAAAGGGAGATAAAACAGGGGATTAAACTATAGGACGATTTTTTTTTTTTACACCAAGGGTATTCCCCAGCCGACAGCCGAAGACTAATCCCCTTCGAGACGTAGAGATTATCGAAGTGGGTTTTGCCTCTACCAACAAAGCATTTTCCATGCCCACGGCAGGGATCGAATCCCTGACATCATACTTAAGGAACCAAGCTATCTACTAACTGTGCTGGGCTTTGTTGGTTTTTTTTTTTTGGGTTACAACTATAGGACGATTTTCATTTCTAAGGATTAGCCAATAGACTAGGTTGTGTTGAGAGGAGGTTACATACATTATTAAATATACCTACCTTTTCATAGTGGTTAAAGAAATGTAGCAATGAGATTTTTAAATTACTTTTCATAAGGTCACATTTCTTGTGTTGTGTACTAGTGTTATACAATTGTGGAGCATTTTTTATTATATTACATAGGCCGGATAAGTATTATTGGATGATAACTAACCCACTTTAATTTGAGAAATAAATAAAAATTGCTAAATAAAGCAAGAAGAGAAAGCGTGAGAAAATGGATGAAAAATCTAAAAGCATAGAAACCGAGAGAAAAGTTTGGGGGAAGAAGTGTTGTATGTAATATTATTAAAATCCTACCCATAATCAAACCGGCGGTTAAGATTCTTGACTAATGGTTTAATAATTTAATTAGTAAGTTACTGATTAAATTACATATCGATCAATATCTATGCTTTTTTTTATTTTCATAGGACATGTTTAACCAAATTACACATACTAATAAAAATAGCTAATTTTTTGAATTTTACTAGAATATACTATATATAACATTATTATGATTTTACCCTCTCAACTTTTCTTCAAAAATTGTGATATTTTTATTTTAAAAAACACGAATATTTTGATAATGAATGTTCATTAGTTACTTATTTTTTACTTTATTGTATAATTCTAGATGTTGGTAATGGATATTGTTGCTCATTGTTAAGCAATTGAACTGAAATATTGTTTTGTGCTCTTAGATTTCAACAATTTTGGATAGTATTGAATTTTGATATTTTAATATTATGAAAACTAGAAAAATCTCGTGCCACGCACGGGGCTAATAGGGTAACCAACAAAGTTAAGTATGAAATTATCTGTGTAATGCACGGATTAATTGTTAATTAATTACTATGGAATAATATAAGTACATATTACAATGTAATTTTTTAAATAGTTTCTTTATCTTATTATTCCATAATTTGTATGATATTATGAATAGTTTCTTTATCTTATAAAATCATCTTCCATTTCAAAAAATAAAAAATAAAAAATACAATAGGTATAATCTTATTCATCTTCTCTTTTGAAAACATATTGATATACAATGGGTATAATCTTATGTACTTTTTTGAACCATTATTTGTGTCAGGAAGCATATAATAAAAAATTCAAATCCAAATAACAAAAACATGTACATAAAAAGAACACAGAAAAGCCAAAGCATATTATTTTAATATATTAGATTTATTAAAATAAAAAAAAGAGTCAAAGCACGAAAAACCGATGCATGGTAGAAGCACCCTTGTTTTATATTTTACTTGTTTAGACCATTACTTGTGTCAGAAAGTATATAATAAAAAAAAAATCAAATCCAAATAACAAAAACATGTACATAAAAAGAACACAGAAAACCTTTTTGTTCTTTTTTTTAAAATATATTAGATTTATTAAAATAAAAAATAAAGCCGGAACACCAAAAACCAGTGCATGGTAGAAGCACCCTTGTTTTATATTTTACTTGTTTGGACCATTACTTGTGTCAGGAAGCATATAATAAAAAAATTCAAATCCAAATAACAAAAACGTGTACATAAAAAGAATACAGAAAAGTCAAAGCATATTTTTTTTAATATATTAGATTTATTAAAATTAAAAAATTAAAAAAAAGTCAAAGCACGAAAAACCAGTGCATGGTAGTTTTATATTTTACTTGTTTGGACCATTATTTTGTCAGGAAGTATATAATAAAAAAATTCAAATCCAAATAATAAAAATATATACATAAAAAGAACACAGAAAACTCAAAACATATTTTTTTAATATATTAGATTTAAATTTAAAAAAAACGGAGCACCAAAAAACCGTTGCATGGTAGAAGCACCCTTGTTTTATATTTTACTTGTTTGGACCATTACTTGCGTCAGACGTATATAACAAAAAAAATTCAAATCCAAATAACAAAAACATTTACATAAAAAGAACACAGAAAACCCAAAACATATTTCTTTTAAAATATTAGATTTATTAAGATAAAAAAAAAAGCCGGAGCACCAAAAACCGGTGCATGGTAGAAGCACCATTGTTTATATTTTACTTGTTTGGATCATTATCTGTGTCAGGAAGCATATTATAAAAAAAAATTCAAATCCAAATAACAAAAACATGTAAATAAAAAGAACATACAAAACTCAAAGCACATTTTTTTATTATATTAGATTTATTAAAAAAAAGCCGAAACACCAAAAATCAGTGCATGATAAAAGCACTTTAAAAAGCAATGTACTTCCCTTTATAAAAATATAAAAAAATAAAGAGTGCTGCGCGTGGGTCCCACGGTGGGTTTCCCATATGTGAGATACCCACACTGCTATATAGTATAGATATAAGGAAAAAAAAAAGTACTCCTTAAGTACTGTGGGATACCAAGGGCCTTTTATTTTTTTTTTTAATCCAAGGGCCTTTATATAGTATAGATAATGATTACTTCATCGTTGGTGATGTATTTAGTGTTTATTATTTAGTTTTAGAATGTTAGTTTATTACTATGTTTTTTTTTTGTCTGTACTCTTTGGGCAGTACCACATGTGTTCTCAAGATCACATTTAATATCAAGGAACTCTCGAGACTAATCCTGCACGAGATCGCGTTCTTATGCCTCTCCTAACGGGGGTGTTAACCGGATATTGAACTTCAGACTTCTTAATCTCATGTCTATTCTCAAATTCTCAAGTTGGCAGGATCTATCGCACCACTTGAGTCAACCCCAATTGGTAGTTTATTACTATGTTTTTATATGATTATATATATATATATATATATATACATACGTACATTATGGTCAGTTAGATCACAATTCAATCGCGGTCCAACCATTGAACTTTGAATCAGCACCTTAACCAGTTCAATAACCGATCCGGTTTTAAAAACATTTATGATAAAAAAAATCAAATAATGCAAAAATAATAAAATATGATAAGTTACGTTGTGTCCAAAATTCAAATCTGTGATTTTTTACAAGATATTTATGCAAATTTTTTTATACCAACATAATTTATGATAGGATTGAGTTATAAACTCATAATTAGTATTTTGATAGTATGTCTATTAAGAGTCGATCTTTAAAAAATATATACTTGGATACCAGAAGAATTTCATCATTATTATAAGTTGGGTCATTTAGCATCAAATCCGTTAAAAAAAACTAAATATTTATTTATTATTTTTTGTTTAAACACTTTTCAAGAATATATATATATATAGATATATAAAATTTAGTACTCTTTCCGGTCCTATATATAATATTTTTTTAAAGAAACTAACTCATGTTCACCAACAAAATGAATTAAGGTTGTTGGTGATATTTGAAATGTAAACATTTAATATATTTTTTTCAAAATCACCTTATAATTGTTATTGATATTCTACAAAGTTTTGATTTAGTAAGAATCTTTTTGAAAAGAAGTAGTTAAATGTTATTAAAAATTAGAATAAGATATTACAAATACGACCAATTTTTTTAATAAAAAGGTCTTACACTCAGGATCAGAGGGAGTAGCAATTTAGTAACAGATGGAGTGTTACTTTAAAATGAACAATTATATTACTCCCTTTATTTTCATAAGGATGGTAAAATGTGATTAAAAAAAATTTGTTGCAAGTAAAGTTAAAGTTAATAATAAAAATGCTTAAAAATTATAAATTTTGAATTGTGATTGGTTGATCTATACAAAATGTATTAAATTAATTGTTTGATAATTGATTGATGTATTGAACAAATTTTTAATATACTTTTTATGAAAGAATGCAATCCGACGTCACTTTTGAAAAGGGCTTTCCTAAAATTTGATTGAGTTTATTTAAGTTTTTAGTCCCTGAATTTAGGTGTTTTTTTTAATTGGTTCTTAAACTTTTTTTCGATTCTTTTGTATCCCTAAACTTTGCTCAAATTTTGAAAATGGTCCATTCATCACTTAAGTGATGATATGACCGAAGATATGTCACGTCACCTTCGCCACATTGATAGGTAACGTGGCAAATGATACCATGTGATTCAAATTTATTAAAAATAATTAAAAATCGTATTTTTTTTAAGGAAAATCGAATCCTTTAATAAATTTTAAAAGAAATTATTTTTTAATAAAAAAAATCATGTAGTGTTTTGTGGTTCTACGTATCACGTCACTCGTAGATATTGTGAAAGTGACGTGACATGTCGTCGGCTATATTATCACTTAAGTGACGAAAGGACTATTTCCAAAAATTAAACAAAGTTCAGGGATCCAAAGCATCGAAAAAAAGTTTAAGGATCAATTCCAAAAGAGCACATAAATTCAGGGACTAAAATGTTAAGCAACTCAATTTGATTTTCAACAAAAACCCTGATCCAAAAGTCTGATCAAGACTGAAAGCTCAATTACATTGGAAAATCGCGACAGTTGGTTTTTCCGTTTTTTCTATCGTGTTGTCACTTGGTCAAACGACCATATAATTTTTTAATTTTGCAAGATATCCATTCGTGTAACTGGGTGGCTAATTTATTCAACATTGTCGGGCCTTTCGGGTGTTAGTCTCCAGCAAAGTCTCTTACATTCACAAGAGCCGAGAATCGAACCCTCAATCACGTGCTTAAATAGCAACAGATCTCTTACTATCTATACTAACCTGCACTAGTTCAAACCACCGTATATATACCACCATATATAGTTGATGGAGAAAATAGTGCAATGAAGAATTCGCCTATAATAAATAATTAAATACAGCAATAAAGTATCCTAACAGAAAAAGGACATGCTGCAGTGGTTAATGCTGAAGTAAAAATGTGGGTGGTGTCAAAATTTGATTCGCATGTTTTGTTTTTTTTTTTTTACTAAAATTAAATAATTAAGCGAAAATAATTTGGATCACCTGATTTATCCACTGCTTCGATCACCGGTTTGTACCGATTTAAGCCAGTTTAAAGAGTTTTGCACCGATCACGTCCCGTTTAATAGCATGTTGGTTTCTGGCTAGAAAATCAATTTTGGTCTCAAAATTATGTTGGAGCAGAAGTAATTGTTAATAACATTGGTATTTTAGAATTGATTCTAGACTAATTCATCGCAGAACCAAACATGCACTTAATAACAGTGGTTATATGTATTGAAGTGAAACTAATGAACTCAATTCATCGTTACAATATGATATACTATAATGCATGAATTAGAGCAACTAACAAAGCAACTAACTAATTAACTTATAATAAATACTCCCAAAATCTTATGGAGTTAATAAATAAACATAAAAAATTTTTGTTTCAAATTAAAATTAGACTTGTAAATAAAAAAAATAAAATTATATATTATATTTTATGTTTAGTTAACTAAAAAAGCATGTATTAAATTATTTGCTTTAATAATTGGTTAATCTGATTGACAATGAATTAAAAACATATTCTCTTATTTTTGGGTTTATAAAATTTTTATTAATTTTAGAGTGAAGGGACACTTTGGTCCCTCAAGTTTTCGACAGGGACACTTTAGTCCCTCAAAAAATTTAATTCATTTTTAGTCCCCAAAGTTTTCCAAAAGTGACAATTTAGTCCCTGTCCAATTTCCGTTAGCCACTTCGTTAAGGGACTACATTAGTACTTTTGTAAAACATGAGAGACTAAATTGGTACTTTTGGAAAACATGAGGGACAAAAAATGAATTAAATTTCTTGAGGGACTAAAATGTCCATGTCGAAAAACTTGAGGGACTAAAGTGTCCCTTCACTCTTAATTTTATGAGACGGATGGAGTAACTTACTCTCTAATGTCCTATTTATGAGTCGCGATTTATTTTTTTGAAAACAAAAATAATGGAGCTAACGCCCAAAACAAGAAAAACCAGAGAAAAACATTCTTGACCAAGTTACATGAGGAATACCCACCATTCCAATTAGTTTTCGTTCTTAATTAACCACTAGAAGTTCATTGATCGACCAATCAAGTCCAACCAAAAGTATCACCCCTTATTACTTACTAGTATATAGAAACACACAACTTGGATAATTATTATGACAAAAAGTGCACCTTAAGACTTTAAGAACCAATAATATATAGTTTTAAAAATTGAAGAAAGAGGCGTCGTAAGATGCTAGAGTATTATATAAAGGGAAATTATTTACACATCCCGCATTCGAACCTATATGTTTTTTTTTTTTTTTTTTTTTTTCACAAAGGTGATCTCACTCCAACTTTTATACTATTGTCGTTACCATGCTCACAAGTATACAAATTTTTTATATTTTTATTGTCATAATCCTATTCATGACACCTCGATCATGAATAGAATTAACATAAAAAAAGGGGGCTTTTATTTTGCCACCCCAGTGTCTATGGATGTCATCCCAATTTTTAAAATAATACCCATTATGCCCTTTTAAAAAAACAAGAATTTTACACGGGTCGTAGGGGGTACTTACGACCTGCAGGTCGTAGCACCCCCTTACGACCCTTTAAAAAACTAAGTTTTGACACGGGTCGTAAGCAGGTGCTACGACCTCAGGTCGTAACACCCTATTACGACCTGTCTTAAAACATGGTTTTTTAAACGGCCGTCAGCAGGTGTTACGACCTGCAGGTCGTCAGCAGGTGTTACGACCTGACCCTTTTTGTTTTTTTTTTTTAAATTTTTTTTTACGACCATTGAGGAACTGCACTCCCTGTAAACCAATAGAACACAAACTTATATGTAGCCTGGGTGATCCTAAGCCATGCATCAGCCGCAATATTACCACAAGCACTTGGATCCAGTTCTTGGCTATTGGTGAAATAAAACTTGAAGTTTCCTTCTTTGGAATCTGACAGGTTGTAACACCTGCTGACGACCTACAGGTCGTAACACTTGCTGACGGCCGTTTAAAAAACCATGTTTTAAGACAGGTCGTAATAGGGTGGTACGACCTGAGGTCGTAGCACCTGCTTACGACCCGTGTCAAAACTTAGTTTTTTAAAGAGTCGTAAAGGGGTGTTACGACCTGCAGGTCGTAAGTACTCCCTACGACCCGTGTAAAATTCTTGTTTTTTTAAAAGGGCATAATGAGTATTATTTTAAGGATTAGGGTAACATCCATAGACACTGGGATGGCAAAATAAAAACCCAAAAAAGGTGGGTAAATAATTATGAGTTCAAGAATTTGAACCCCGCAAATTATTCAGAAATCCCAAAATTTATATTAATACCTAAACCAATCTTCTCTCATCCTAAACCACATTCTTTCTCTCTGTGTTCCAAACTCTCTAATCATATTACCTTCTCCACTTCCACCCTGCTAAACCCCCCTGCCGCTCTTCCTACCTGCACCCCGCCTCAACACACCCACAACAGCCACAACTATTGTCACCGCTGCTCCTTCTTAATTCTCTATCTGTCGTCATTCTTTATCTCTCTCTCATTTCCGTTCTTCATCTTCTACTTAGAGAGAGAAAGAAAAGATATGAAAGAACATGCCTAACTTATTCTTCTACTCCCCATCAAGGGTAAAAGAGTCTCTTATTTCTGTCAGGAAACTAGTGAACGAATTTATGGCTAAAGAGAATAGTCATAAATGTGATCTCACAAAAACGGGTGATTAGAAAGAAAAAAAAAGTAGGAAGAAAAACCTCAAACCCATTCTATCTTGAATGTGTTAGAAAAGTTTAGTTTTTTTTATTGACCGTGTTGCAATTAAATGGGCATTCAGCAGTGAATATGTCACACAAATTTGGATATATTCTTACTCATCTTCATGTGTGTGTGGTGGTGGTGGGATTTAGGATTAGAGGAAGATGAGAATTAGGGTTTGGAAGATGGATTTTTAAATTATGGATATTGAGTTTAAATTTCTAAACTTAATAATTATCCTTATAATGTTGTGGGTCTTCTTCTTGTATTTGAAGGCACATTTTTAGGCCCAATAACCCCATTCATTATATTGTGAGGCAATGGGTGTATACCACTCGTGCCTTAAATGTAGTTGGTATTACCTCCACTTCTTTCAGTTTACAGCACTTCCAGGGACCAACTTCCACTTTTATACAGTCAATCCACTCCGCAGTCCGCACTACTGCTTGATTTGTTGCCATAGGCCTAATTTTTTGGATCAGGCTGGTTTGGTCCGTAATTTAATTGTTTAAACATTTCTACATATTGGTAGCATTGAAATAGTAGGGTGGTCGGTGGTGGATGTGCATGTGATTGTAACTGAAAAAGGATGTTGTATAAGGGTTAAAGTATGAGAAATTATTAGTTGGTCAAAGACAATCATGTTAATTATGGTTCAAATTAACGTGGGGTTAGTCAAGTGGTAGCTCACTTGGTCCCTTAACCAATTGGTCTCGAGTTCGAGTCTTGGGTATGGAGCAACTCCGCTGGGAGACCCCTACCGCTTAGTGCGAGCTCAGTTGGGTCGGACCGGATGAGTCGAATTCTGGATAAACCAGATTCGGATACCAGTTGGTGTACACAAAAAAGAACCAATTATAATAGGTAAAATTATTAGATTGATTCCTTAAGTTATTTTTTAGTTGTCACCATAAGAAATTTTTTAAAAAAAATCATTAAACCATTTTTTTCAATACGTGGCATCAATAGTTGAGTGACACGTGTCACTTAACGGAAAAAATTTAGGGAAATGATTGATTTGTTAAACGGCAACTAAGACTTATTTAAAACGAAAAAAATGTTACGGGACGAAATTGCAACTAAAAAATAACTTACAGGACCAATCTAGCGGTTTTGCCATTATAATGATTTATAATATAAATAATTATCCGTTTTTGTTATCCTTTTTATATGGTAAATTAGGATTGGCGTGAATATAGATGACATGGTTATATATATATATATATATATATATATATATATATATATATATATATAAACAAAGCATTTTTCTCATCCTATTCCTAGGTAATGTACTAATTTCCTCGAAACTGATGGCTAATAAAAGTATAAATCTGTGTTATATATATATATATATATATATATATATATATATATATATATCTACGTAGCATACATTAAAGGAATAAGACATATTTTTTCGGGTCTTTAATATGGAAAAAAAAAGATATATCTTATACTCCTAGGCTTTTCGGTTTTGAAATAAAATTTGTCTTATAAAAAAATATATATTTATCTAGGCCTCAAATATAAAAAAAAGTTAATAAACTTTTTAATCCAATATAATTATTCTTAAAATGTTTCTAAAAAATGTTATTTTGTTCAATTTTTATTTTATTATCAATGCAACTTTCTTAAAATAGATCTATTTGTTATCAATTTGAAAAAAATAAATACATTAAACTAACTTTTTTTTTTATTTAGAAAAAACCCTCATTCCACAAGCACATTCAAAAATAAAACAAAGTTAAGATCCCGAAGAATAACAGGATCCAAAAAAACTAAGAGCTAGAGTTCATGCAATAATAATGGAGCTATTACATCACCAACTAGAAAAATTAACATAACAATGAGTAAATCTTATAGCTGATTTGTAACACCTTACATTAATTATCCTTAATTACCCATTATTAAAATAGTGAAATTAAAATTTTCCTTTTTAACTTATTAAAATTTCCCGTCAAACGGACGAAGTTTCCTTTGTTTTTCGGACTTTCCAAAAATTAGTTTTTCTTCAAAACCTGATAAGCAAATTCATTTCAATAACCAGAAGGCCAGCAAGGCATATCAACAACATATATCATATCTTGGTACATCAGCATGCACACTCACAGCATCATAGTATAAATATCATAGTAAAGCAGCATTATAAACAAATTTTGGAATTTCACTTTCCCCAAAGACTCCTTTCCCCAAAGGAGTTGTCCTGGACCCACCCAAAAGATATATTTACATATTTACATAATCAAAACGAATCACATCATCATATCAAGGCCCATGACATTTCCATGTCCCACTAAATAAACCCTACACTCCCTGTAAGGGAGGGTACTCCTGCTCGGTCGGACTATGTGCTAGCTCGGACACAGTACCTGTGGAATAATGGTAAGGAGGTGAGCATTACACATAAAGTAGGAATAACAGTTTCTGATATGACATAATAATCGACTAAGCCAAACACACATAATTCACATAATCATCTAGTCATTCATATCATGCTCACAGACACATCAGAAACAGATTGTTAGTTTTCTCATCCTATTCACTTTCACAGTTATTTATTCTCATAATATTTCCCCTCTCTTATTTCTCACCTTTTCGTTCTCTGTCCCTCATTCTCCTGTTTTATCATATCTTCTTAACCTTTTCTTTATTACTGTCTTTCATATTATCTTTCTTTCTTTCGATCACATCTTTCATTATTCTTTAGGATATTGTAAGTATTCATCTTTACGTACGGTCCGATTCGCGCCACATCGCAGTCGGCCGCACGATGTAAGTGTGTATTATTTATTTGTGTGCACGGTCCGATTCGCGTCACATCGTAGTCGACCACGGGTACGATCCGATTCGCATCACATCGCAGTCGGAGCGTACGATCCGATTCGCGCCACATCGCAGTCGGTCGCACAAGTTTAATGTATATTTTCATTATCACGCCTGGTCGATTCGCGGCTTATCGCAGTCGACCTCGCATTATTATATTTTTATTATTATCGCGCTTGGTCGATTCGCGGCTTATCGCAGTCGACCTCGCATTATTATGTTTTTATTTTTATCGCGTCTGGTCGATTCGCGGCTTATCGCAGTCAACCTCGCATTATTATGTTTTTATTTTTATCGCGTCTGGTCGATTCGCGGCTTATCGCAGTCGACCTCGCATTATTATGTTTTTATTATACATTAACTCGTAATTCTCTTTTTATCTATCACTTTCCTTTTCAATTGTTCACTCATCACTCCCATGATCATTATGCTTCAACTTTTATCTTGCCCATGTAATTATTTCATTCACCTATCCATTTTCACCTATCAATTACTAACTCTTTATATTTACACTTCCTAAGTCCCTAATCAATTTATTATTCTCAATTAACATTCAATCACTTCACAACGATAAACACATATATCACATGTCATCATCACATATAAGTTCACAACCATCATTGTTTCCTTGATTCTTAGCTCTAGTTATATATTCTATCAACTACCCTAATGTGTAAAATCCTAAACTAACAACAAATTCTTAGCAAGCATTATATACATACTAGAAACTTATCCCTAAAAAAGGGTAATACCCACTCCTTACCTCAAGGGTGATGAGAGATAAGGAGACCTTGAGTTCAAGATTAACTTTGTGCCCTAGCTCCTAGAGCCTTAAACTTTTGAACCTCTTGATGTGTCTTAACCAAGCTACAATGAGGTGGAGAGGAACCTTGTCTAGTGGGGATTGAGAAGGAGGAAGAGGACTTGACTTCACTTGATCTTGGGATGGAGGCATGTGTATGCTTGATTCTCCATAGCTAGAAAGCTTGAAAAATCAATGGAGATAGGGAGAGAGAGTCACGAGTATTGAGGGAGTATTGGGGGTGGTTCTTGGTTGATTTCTTGATGAGAGTTTGATGGAGATAATGAATATGATGATTATGGGACTTGATTTCTATGGTTTATTTGGATGATGATGATGCTTGCTTCTTTAAACATGGAAGAGAAGGAGAAGATGAAGTGTGAGGAAGATGAAGTGTGATTGTTGTGTTGTTGTTGTTATGTTGTGTTTTTGCTTTATTGCCTTTCTTGCAAGAGGGGTTGCATTGTGTGGCCCAAAATTAGTGGCTTCTTGGAGAATCCACCTTTGTGTGGTCTCCAAGTCTTATTATTTTTTTTCAACTCTAACGAGGTGGTAATCGATTACCTTGTCAGATTTTCATCCCTTGTATTTTCAAAATGTCATATCTCCTTCGTTACCCGTTGGATCTTGTTCAAATTTGAAATCAAGCTTCTTAGGACCCTTATCTTCACATCCAACGGTGGAATTTGTGTTTAAAGTTGTAAATATTTTATTTCTAATTTCCTAATATAGGGTGTTTATAACACCGAAAACACCGTTTCTAATGCTCTTTTGTTCATCTCTAAGCCTCCTATCTGACGCCAATGCTTCTTAACTCCTTTATGGAACTCAAAGGAATCCTAATTGCATCACCTTAAACCTCCTTTAGCTTAATCATCATTTCCCAATCTGATAATCATTTAATTATTCTTGGAATTAAAATTCGGGATGTTACATAATTCTCTCTTAATCATTGAAGCTATGCTCACTTGCTAATCTGTCTTTAGTTTGGAGGACGGATTCCAGACCAAAGAAAAACGAAATATATTGAAAATGGAGATGTGGGGTATCAATCCCTTTATCTCTCACATGCTAAGCAAGCACTCTACCATCAGAGCTACATCCCATGTACCAATTGATTTTCTTAATAAATGTAAAATTATGTTTTTTCTTCTTATAATAGAGACGGAATATTACACAATAAACTATAAAAAGAAGAAAACACTTGTCAAAATAACGTAATGGAATCAAGTAAATCATCAACTCCCAAACAATTTTTTTTTGTGTCAAATGTTGAAAACATTAATGAAGTTAGTTCGTAAATAATACTCTCTCAGTTGTTTTTTAGCATATATAAAAATTTATTTTTGTATAAATGTTTTTTTTTTAAATTAATATAATATTAATTATTTTTTTTTATAATTTTATGATCACCTAGTTATAAAGAGATATTATAAGCAGAAAAATTTAATAAATAATAATAATAACTATAATTATAAGAGAGATAAATAATAAATAAGATAAATACTACAATTAATTTAATTTAAAAAGACACTGCATTTCTTAATCTAAGTATTGTATCTTAGAAGGATACTTAAAGGGGAACAAAGAAAGGTTTTGTTTGGATTGATGGTATGTGGTGGAATGAAATGGAATGGGATGAAATTTAATTAAATTTCATTGTTTGGATTGTTTAAATTAGGAATCAGTGGAATGGTATATGATGGAATGGATTCCATCCAATCTCATCCAAAACCTCCTTTTTTGTTTCACCCAATTTGGGGGTAGTTGAAGAAATCATTTATTTAATTTCATTCCATCACAAAATACCAAAACAATGGAATGGTAAACTAATATTATTCCATTCCGTTCCACCCCACTCCATCTTATCCTACTCCATTCCGCTTCATTCAACATTGTATATCCAAACATAGCCAAAGAAAGTACACTAGTACAGATCTGTCATTTCAGACCGGTTCCGCACCCCATTTCAGACCGGTTCCGAACCAGTCTTAAAAGTGGCGGTCTTATTGCTATGCCTTTAAATGAGACTGGTTCTGAACCGGTCTCGTTCCCAACTAAAGAGACTGGTTCCGAACCAGTCTGAAAATCAAAAATTAACCAGTCTCTATCAAACTAAGAACCAGTCTGATTGAGTGATTTGAACCGGTCTGAAAACAAAAAAATAACCAGTCTCATTGAGTATTTTGAACCGATCTCATTGAGTATTTTGAACCGGTCTCATTAAGTATTTTGAACCGGTCTCATTGAGTATTTTGAACCGGTCTCATTGAGTATTTTGAACCAGTCTCAATTAATTTTTTTTTTGCTTTTTGAACCGGTCTCATTGAGCGTTTTGAACCGATCTCATTAAAATCTGAACCAGATCTCAATTAAATTTTTAACCAGTCTCGTTTGATGTTTTCAACCGGTCTCAATTAAAAAAAACACATAAATATATAATAAAACTAATAAATAATAATTATCTAGACATAACTAGATTCTAAAATTATATTATAAAAACCACGTTATATGCATATCTAGTACAAGATTGATCAACACAAGTATATAACACTATGCCTAGTGAAACTAACATAAACTACACAAAAGTCTTATATCTAGAGCGATAAGCTGCAAACTATCCCTTCCTGAATCAAAAATGCATCATTCTATCTTCTCCAGCCATCACATCCTGCCTTCCTCGATCCAACAATCTATCAAGATAGAATATAAAAACATATCTGCAAGTGAAATATATAGCTTTCCATGGTAAGAAGAAACATAAAATTTCTAAATATAGATCCAAAGTATGTAATATAAAACAATTCCTGCAGCCACTTAGATTCCATTTGAAAACTAATTTGCCAAACAGATAAGTGCTAATAAAATTAGGAGCATATATACTCAACTGCTTTAAAAAAATCTTCCATTCACTCATCAGATCCAATAAGGTATGACATTATGACAATTAAAAGCTACTGGTATGTAAGTGCTAATTGCTCCATTTGTGTGTACTATCTCCTAAATGATCATAAGTTTTGATTATTTGTGTTGATTAAAAGGATATAATTGCACAAATTTACTCTTCCAAAACATGGTGGAACAGTTATATAATTTTAAATTGAAAACTGACTGAATGTGGAATACATCAATTTTTGCACAGAGCACCAATTTTTTCACAGTATGGCATTGGATTCCACCAATATGCATATTGCAGAGAAAAAACTTTAATAGTAGTTTTAAACAGAAAACCTGAATGGCAGTTTACATGAAATTTTCTATGAAATCTGTTTGCTGTTTTTGATACTCAATACCAGAAGTTAAGCAGAAAACAAGCTATTCAAAAATAGGGATCAAGAAATTTTATTTTGTGAGATAAATATAGGAGAAATTAATCAACAACCAAGATGTGTCAAATAAAAATCCTGAATTACCTTGAGAACATTTTGGTCAGAAGCTATGTTATAGACAAACCCACCAACAAATGCATCACCTGCGCCGGTCGTGTCAACAGGTTTAACTTTAACACCAGCAACCCTTCCCTTAAATTCCTGCACAGAAGTTTGGTAATCACTATTAGCTAAACAATGGCGATCACTCACGAAACAATAGAAAGGCATGTGAAATTTAGTAATCCTGATTGAACACTCAAGTAGTCATCGAGTACATTACAACAAGATGGAGTTACACACATAAATTCACATTCAACAAGTCACAGCCATCAATTTAGCCCACTGATTAAAGTAACAAATGTTGACATAATTACACAAACCAGCACAAACAAAATAAAGAAAATGATGAAATGAGGAATTATGCCACCAATTAGACGACTGACATCATAATCAAATGACCCTGGAAGTTTACCTTGGTATAATACCGACAACCCTCCGACCCTTCAGTAACAATTCAAAATGAAACATAATCAAGAAAGGAAAATAAAACAACTTGAAATGGCATTATGAAGCATAAAAATCTTCAAGCCACATATTTTACCTGTATGACATCGGCTTCATCCCATATACTCATTATGCCTTCCCGAGAAGCCTCGGCTGATGGCCATAGTGCCAATCTCAAATTTGGATCATATGAGAGAATACAACCAGAGTCTTTAGCGATTCTCAAAGCAGCAAGATGAGCTGACTTGCACGGCTCATCAATCAAGTTGATGGAACCGTAATGGAATATTTTAGCCTGCAATCAATGCCAAGAGTATGCTAACTTAAACCAAAGGTATTGAGACACATTTCATAAATACAAAAAGGAAATTGAAAATACCTGCTTTATGAGTTTTATATCCAGCTCTGACTCATGAAGAAGCATATCAGCACTGGGATTTCGGAAAAACAAGAACTCACGCTCACCATCTGCTCTAAGTGTAACAATTAAGAAAAGAAGTCCAGTTAAGCAGAAAGATCAGAAAGATCAGAATGAGTTATAACTTTAATGTTCTATATCACTCAAAAGATAGTCAAGGAGAGGTTAGAGAGGGATTTTATTCTCTCCAGGGCATCTCATAACCCTTCATGCTCATAAAAGATATTTTTTATATTTTATTTTCCAATCTTGACTCTATACAATTAAACACACAATAAATCTTGATGTCATGAGAGATAGAAGAGGGATTTTATTCTCTGTGGAATACTTCAGAACCCCTCATGCTCATTGTAGATCTTTTTTATATTTTATTTTTAAATCTTGATTGTATTCAAGTAAACACACCAATGAATATATTTCTACTACATGCATAATGGCTAACGTCTCAGTTCATAAAAACCTGAAGTGCAAGCCTTAGCAAGAATTTTATTGCTAGATGACTAGGAATTAAAAAATAACATCAATATGGTGTAAGAATAGTTTGATCTCAGACCTCCCGGCGAAGAAGCAAGTTTAGAGAACAACAATAATCTTTTCTCAAAGGGACCAAGCAATTCTTATCAAGAATCTGCAAGTTTACAAGAAGATAATTTAGGGAGGAAAATTAAAAACTAAACAAATATAAGTATGCAAAACAAAACCTTGAGCAAAGATTGTAGTTCATCCATACTACCTTTAAATATTGCAGAAGGCCTGCATAAGTCCTGCAGTTGAACCTCGGGTCAGCATGATCTGGACTTTTCAATTGTCCCTGCTGATTAGAGAAAGCGGACAAATCGAAGATGAATGATTCCGAGAATTAGAAAAACATACAATTCTATAAAGAATTTATGCAAAAAATACCTGAGAAAAGTAACTTTTATCATTCATCATGAATTCAGTGAAACTAGCAAAGTAATTTCTCAAGAATTCAGAAGCTTTCCTGACAAAAGTAGATTTTAATATTTGATGTTCTCCTCGCTTCTCTTTAACCTGTAGGTGTAGAAGAAAGAACCAAAAAAAAAGATGACTTTTAGGTCCTACACATATGGCCCATACCAGCGGCAGTCAAGGGCATGAGCCAAAAATCATAGTCCTCACACATACAGTGTCTAAAACCAATAAGAAAGGAAGAAACTAATGAACTTTTTTTGAAAATAAAACAAACATGACTATACCATGAACAGTTTTGTTTCCTAAATTATCAATAACATTCTTTACCAAATATTTTGAACAAGTGAAAAGTAAAGCAAAGAACATACAGCTCGCATTTTTGCAAAAGTAGGATCGATATTAGGCACGTCAAGACCCTGCATCGCACTTATCAACCACTCACATACATTTTGAAGCTTTTTCGGTTCATCAAATGAATCTCCTGTCAAACATGCTGAATACTGCACCCATTGAAACATCATTAAATTAAATTCCAAGCTAAGTAAGTTCACCAAACTCAAACTACGATAATTCACAACTCTAAGGCATAACTCAGAAGGAATACTCAGTGGCTCTAGAAGCTTATCAAGCTCAATAATGAGAGATCTTTGATTTACTGATTGCATTTCCAACTTATTATTTCGGATTTCTATCTAGACATCAAAAAAAAATATTGAGACAAAATAAGAAGAGATCATTAGTTTTCTTGATAAGCAAAGTTTTTGACCGGGGGTGGGATTTAGGCACCAATAATCCACTAGAAGAGATCATCATTATTTATATTTTTTTGATAAAAAAAGACATTCTTAAATAAAAAGAGGTGATTTCAAAAGGATAGGAGATAAGAGATCCTCTGTAAAAAAAAATCCAAAACAAACCGAGATTGAAGTCACATGAGGTAAAGCTATCCAATCTCTAAACATATATGCTAGAGGAGCCCATATAAAAAGACTGAATGTTATACTGAATAGAAGTCAAATGCCTAATCTTATCCCAATGAAGCTTCTCATTCAAAGAAGAGGGAATGACACTTCAACTAAATGCACAAAAGAGTTGGATAGATTACACATTGCCGCAACTAGCTGGCTTCGTTCCATCACAAGTTAATTTTTGTAATACTTTAACATCCAAAATAATGCAAACTATATAACCTAGGGAAGCAAAACTAAAAATCTCATTTAAAGATAAAAAGGAAAACTAAAACGGAAAATCTCATTTTACAGTTTTAATGAACTTAGAATCAAGATAAAAAGGAAAAAGAAACTATTTCATTTCATTTTATTTTATCTATACAAAATACAAGAGATGGATATGATATCCTCCACGACAATGACATGAAACAGAAACAAAACTAGAGTTCCAAAAGTACCATAAATCTCTGCAATCCCTCTCCATATCTAACTCTTAATGAGGTCATGGGCTAATTATCAAAGAGATGCCATATATGCAAGTCTATCCCCAAGACAGATCAGAGGTTGATAATATTCTTGAAAAAACAAACTTTCACTCTAACTAAATACAACAAATACCAACATAAACAGTATGCTGCCATAAAGTCTTTTCCTCTTTATTCCTGCCAAACTCTTTGAAGCTAACCAACAAAAATTGCTCTAAATTATGAGGACACAACAAAGATTCACCAAGGGTACCATTGAACCAATTCATGATGTAAGTGGAAGACTGACACTTGAACAGTATAAAACCAACTTGGCAACTGTTTCAAAGCCAGAGCCGTACATAACACATAACAAGATAAGGGTTTTATTTTCATAATTTAGTTTTCCTTATACTTACCTTTATCATTTTGAAATCACTCTTGGTATTGATTTTGGAAAAGTAAATTTAACATACAAATAAGTGTAGGCTATCAGTATAACTATATGAAACCATTATCACTCTAATAATTGCTGCCATTCTATGTGCTGAACCATATTAAACATATGATTATTCAATTACTCAATTATAGGTATCTACTAACACAGTCTTGTTTCTAGTTAGAACTTTAAGAATTTAACTTTTCTTGTTTTATATGTTAACAGAAAGCCTACAAATAGAACTAATATTTATCTACTAATACATTCTTGCTTTATTAAAAAAAATTGTAATGTCCCAGCCATAGTGTGGTTCAGTAAGCATTTGGTGTCCAAATAGTCTTAATCTAATCATGCAATGTATGTATTGGTGAAACATTTTTACTTGTTACCTTTCTACCTTAGCTTCCACGGATTATAAAGTAACAAGAACCTTAAAAGATATACTAGAGGAAATCATTTAAACTATGGACATAATGAAAAATAAGAAACAACAATTACCTTAGAGTATGAAGGAGAGGAACATGATGGCTGGGCATCAACGATGAAGGAGAGGAACATGGTGGCTTCGATGGACCGACGGATAGCAACGACAGCAATGACGGTGCGGACAGTAACGACGGAGCGGATAACAACGGCGACAATGATGGACAGCGAAGAGAGTGGTGGCTTCGATGGGGAGGAGAGAACGAAGAACGATGAAGATGAACTAGAGGGAAGACGAACGATGAAGAATAACGAAGAAGATGAACTAGAGGGAACAAAGAGAAGACGAACCGGAGAGAGAAAGCAGAGGAGACGGTGGCGGAAGGAGAAGAAGATGAACTCAGAGGAAGGAGAGGAAGAATCGATTGTTTGTGAGGGAAATGGGAATTTTAGGTTTAGGGAAGGACTTTTGTCCGTGCAGTGCACAGGGGCTCATTAATATATCTTTTAGGCTGGTTGTCTAAATGACCACTCTCATTTGAACTTAATGTCAATTCCAAACCGGTTCAGAACGGAACCGGCCTTAATAAAGAGTCTAAAGAGACTGGTTCCGTGTGGAACCAGTTTGATTTGTACCAGGGTATGAGACTGGTTCAGTGCGGAACCAGTCTGATTTTAACAAAAGACCCAAAAAGAGACTGGTTCCGGAACCAGTCTTATTTAATATATTTTCAGACTGGTTATACAAAGTAACCAGTCTAGTTTTAACAAATATCCATTTAGAGACTGGTTCCGCACGGAACCGGTCTGAATCAACTAGTCTAAAATGTGTTTTTTTGTAGTAGTGTAGTAAACAACAACAATCAACTTAATTAACATTATCGTGCCTATAAAAAAACTTAATTAACATTGTACAAATAATATATTAATTAATCTTCATTTTGAATATGTTGGGAAGAAAAGTACAATCTCAATGTCAAAAATTAAATTAGTTAGTGTCATGCCTTTCAATGGCCAAATAAAGTAGAGATTTACTCTACCAGATTCTATTAGAATTTGACTTCGTAAAGGCCTAACACATGCACGCATAACCTTCCCAACAAAGCTTAGGTGTTGATTAGATGCTATTTAAGAGACAACATGACTAAGATATTAATTTTGTCTCAACTCATTTGTTTTTCGATGGCATTGGACCAAATTCATCAAATGAATCATAATTCATAACTGCAGTCCAATTTCTTCCTTCTTCCTGCATGGATTAACATTGAACAAGCATGGCACGCATTGAATGAGTAACGTCAAGTCATTTTCACGGACCTACTCAATAGGTTTTGCCTTTTCTTTCTCTTTTTCTTCTTCTAGTATTTACTTTTCTTACGTACCTACCATCAAATCCCACCAAAATTGAAAGATAATTAAGTTCTTTAAGAATGATGTCAGAGATTCGATTATTACTGTGAATATGAATTGAAAAATTCTTTATTGTTAGAGATAAAAGCCACTTTAATGATCTCTACGCTTCGAAAGAAATTAGTTTTTACCTCTCTACCGAAAAATACCCTTACTTCACACCAAAATTTACATTTTTTATATATGAAATGATACGTCATCTCTTTACAGAACTTCAAAAGAGTTTTAATTGGTATTCCTTCCGGCTCGAAATATAAGCAACAAAAAACATATCTCTTTTGATTTAAAATATAAGCAAAACTAACCAACTTTCTTAAATTTTATTTCATTCCCAATGCCACTTTCTAAAAACATCCCTAGAAAATTGTTATCTTATCTAATTTTTGTTTCATTCCGAATGCAACTTTCCTAAAATACCTCTATTCTTTTATAAATTTGAGAAAATTAAATACAATCAACTAAACTCCTTAATAAGCGCAAAATTAGTTAGTTTTGCTTATAATTCGAGTCGGAGGGAGTAATAAAATATTAATTTCTAATAACGGATAAGGGAGAATAAAACTCAAAAAGTATAATAATTAATTTTTGAGTTATCCGTCAGATTGGTCCCTAACTTTGTGGACACCGGTCAAATTAGTTTCTGAAATTATCAAAATTTTAAATTAGTCCTCGAGATAGGAACATGTCAGTCATATTAGTCTCTGACGTTAATGGTCCATAAAGTCAGAGACTAGTTTGACCGTTTTCAACAATCCCAGGGATTAATTTGACTGATACTCAACAGTCTTTATTTATTTTTTTGGGCAAAACGATATGTTTTGACCATTCCGTTGATTCACGTTAAGGACCACTGGCGACCATTAAGTTAGAGACTAATATGACCGACGTGTTCCTATCTCAGGGACCAATTTGTAATTTTGAAAATATCAGGGACTAAATTGATTGGTACCTACAAAATCAGGAACCAATCTAACATATTACTCATTGATTTTTTTATTATAAATTTAAATATGATTTTAGTCTCTAAATTTTTATTTTCGATTTTGATATATATTCCAAATTTTAATTTTAATTAGTAATAATATAGCTTTGTCATACTGATTACCAACATTACCAATTATATATTTATTGATTCTGAATGTAAACTTATTTTTCAAAATAAGTTAAAACGTGTTCTTGCATCCCCATCAAGAAGATCCAAAGAAAAAGTATTCATCCATTCCATACTAATTCAACAAATTGTACTAGTTAAAATGCGTGTTCATGACATTTATAACCATATGGTAAACCATAGTAAATGAAGTTCCTTTTTTGTTTTCTACTGTTCAAAATAGGATCTTACGAGGAGTAGTTTTGGTGTTGTTGGGTTATGAGTCATGACCTATCCACCACCCAATTGAAGTAACTAGATTGCAAACCCGTGCCACGCACGGGGCCAACACGGTAAGAACCAAATTAAGTTTGAAATTATTATGGGTTTAAATATCAGGTGAAATATATTGTTGCAGTAATGAAATTATTGTGTCTTTAATTATGGGTTATTATTATTAATATTAGCTTAATAATAAGAAAGTGGAAAATATTTTTGAAGGAAATTACCCCGTGCCACGCACAGGTCCATTATGGTAAGGAATAAATTTAATTTTGAAATTTTTATACTTTGAAATAAAAGCTTGGATTGATATAATTACTTTCACAGGGCCAATGGATTGATACCGATGCATCTAAGAAGCCCATGCCATGCACGAGGCAATTAGGGTAAGCCTAAAAAGTAATTATGATAAATTTAACATAATGGATAGATTATTTCTGAAATAATGATTTAGAATATAAACATTTTTATGTTGAACGAATTTAAAAAAAAAGTTAAATATTTTTGTAAAATATTTTTGAAATATAAGTAAGGAGTATTTTTTGTTAAAATGAGAGTGTTAAATTTTTGTCATTGTCGAATAATTTTTTGCATTGTAATGTGTGCTTTAAGATTGTGAAATGAATAGGCTAATTTTTTGGAGTCCATAACAAATTGGAAATAAAATTTATATTAAATCGTGATAATATTTGTTGTGCTAGAGTCAAATGAAACATAGAGTTATATAAAGGAAGTTACAAATAGTTAATCCAGAAACAGGAAAAAGTAAAGAAACTTAGCAAGGTAGTAGGTAGTTGTTAGTCCGAGTCAAATAGTAAATCCTGACCGGTGTTTGTTTGGGTTTTGTTAATTGAAAAATGGGAAAAATTAAGTGTATATTAAAAATTTGAGTGTGGTAACATGATATTGCCAAAATTGTGTTCATAAAATTCCAAGTCTTACTAAAGATTCAAGTTCAAATTTTGAAAAATGCCCTTTTCTCTTTTTCCAAGTCTTGTTTGCCCTGTTCCCTTTACGTCATTGCCTCCCAGGCTCACACTCATAGTCGTGCTTGTTTCAACAATCTTGTTCCTGAATACTTTATCTTTAAAAATATAAACTTTAAATCTTTTACTATTTTTTTTTCTAAAATTGAAAATTGTAAAAAGAAACCATCACTCTGATTCCTCCGTTTCATATTTAAGGACCTTGGTATTGTTTGCGTTTGTTATTAGTTACTCCGATTACTTCACCCATTTTCAAAAAGTAGTGTGTTTCAATGCTCATTTGATGTACTCTGCATTTTACAATGGCTTGCTGATCTTTTTTTTTTTTGTAATGAACTTTGTCCACATATCAATTTAAGGACCTCAAATTTGTTAACTTTTTTGTCTGCAGAAAGAGTTTCAACTACCATTTATGGTTTGTAGTAGAATTCGTAGTGGTGGAAGATTGAGTTAATTGAATTGAACGTGTATTATGTATTCTTTTATTTTATAAAAATGCAATTGTAGTTTCAATATAATATAGTTCCTAAGAAATAAATTTAAATATTGAATGAAAGTAATTGACAGTTGTAAGAAAAAGTGGTATGATCTTTAGAAATCATTCATACAGAAAGCAAAACCACAAATCTAAAACCATTCATACACATACAAATCTCAGATCATTAACATTTTGTGTTCTTCTCTTTTACATACAAAGTTCTCCTGAATCAAAATTAATGAGCCCTGCAGGTCACTACTAATAGAGGCAACTAACTGATATCCATGATAATTAATCCTTTCTTCCTGTCAGGACTTTGATGAACATACATGAAAGAATATATTTGTAGAAGAGCATTTAAGGATTAGGACAAAATAGAAGCTAAGAATATACTTATTAAAGCAAAAGAAAACTACTTGCTATTTTGTGAAAGTCCCTTCTCACCCAGCAAAATAAGATCAACATAGTATTTACAGTCATTGGAATATTCAGCAAGTGAGTTAGATTAGCAATATCACATATTAAAAAAAATTGTAATATCACCCAAACATAACCAACTCTAGTCTCTCAAATGCTAATCAAGAGTAGTGTACATTAGATTCACCATAACGTCCCTAACATTAAAACCAAGCATTAATTCCAATAAATTATAATATAAAATAACTAAGAAGATTGATCCAATAAATGTATTCCATTAAACTGTAGCGTAAAGTTCAAAACTACTTTTCATCTCATTGCAAGTGCTGAATGTCTCCTAAGGTTGGTTAATTTCATGCCATATAATATTCAATCACTACTCCTTTTCCTTGTACGCTGTTCTTCAGTTATAAAGCCTGGACAAACTGAGCTCCTTTTCCTTTTCACTTTGTAAAGTTACTCATCTGCACAATAATTGAATTGAGACCACAATTAGAACTTTCATTAACTTCCTCCAAATCTCATCTTTCGGTTTCTTCCATTCTTCTAATATAACATTCTAAGCTTCTAATAAGATAACATATGTTCAATGGGTTCAATAGCTAACCTGCAGCATGAAAAATTGAACAAATTTTATATGCATCATGCTCAATAATTGGAAAGAGAGTCATAAAAACAACGTTCCAATTTCTTATTTAAATAAGGAAGACTTTAGCACTAAATTGTAAAGGACAAAACCAAGCAAAATTAACTTCATGAACTTAAATAGTAATTTCAAGAGAAGGGTATAAAACATGCAACCTTTTTAGTTTGAGCAGCATCTTTGAACCCTTCTTCTCTGCCTTCTTCTTTATCCTCTTTGAAGTCATCATCATCTTCATCTTCTTCATTGTCTTCTTCTTAAGTTTGCAAATAAATAGAAGAATTAGAAAAAGAACGAAAAAGAGAGAAAAAAAAAGAGAGAGATTCAAGTAATAGCCCAAGTAGTAATAAAAATGATTCAATTAGATTGATAAACAATAAAAAAATTTGACTTTGATTCTTCTTAAGAGCATGTATTATTCACACGAAGAGATCAAAAATTAATGTATGTCAATAAAAGAAAGAGGTTGAGGAAAACAAAACCTTTATGCTGATAAATGGTAGCAAAGTGGTTGTTTATGCTCTTTCCATGGAGGTTAATAGAGAAGATAGAGGAAGAATGCAAAGATGAACAGAGAAGAGGAATGAATAGATATGAGAATGTTTTTGTGAGAAAGAGAGAGATTATTGATGTTGGGTCTGATTTATGGAAGGGAAAAACGTGTTTTCCTTTTTGTAGGAGTGAGCCCAAGCTTTGCTAAAAGCTTCTCGAAGAAGCTGAATATTGAAGGAAGTGAAGCTTCCTATTGAAGCTTGGGATACACAGATTTAAGTTTCTAATGATTAAAAATGAAAAGAAAAAATAAATAGCAAGCATGTCCCAACTTTTCCTCTTCAGTTATGCTTCTCAAAAACAGAGCATAAAGCATCCTAGTTATGCTTCTCATAGGATTACCTCTGTCTAGAATGCAATACTTCATAATGGAACAACATAATTCACAAAAATAACTTAAAAAACAGGAACAGTGAAATGTGCTAACAAAGCAGAGGATTGAAAATCATATAAAATGACAATAAGCAACATTTGATAACTGATTCACAAACTTGATAACTTATAACTTCATTCCATTTTCCAGTCATAAGTTGGTTTTGTCATCAGCATTATACACATATCCAATACAAAATTAGACCCACATAGGAAAAAAAAGTTTAGGATTAAAGTAGTTTCTAAGAAAATGTGTAAACAACTCAAATGTGAGAAAGAACCTTGATGAGTAAGCTATAAATTTTACAAATAGGTACTTGAATTACTATACTACCATGGCCAATTGCTTATAAATACTATCAATGCTCTGTCTCACTTATCCAAGGGTGCAAGTTTAAGACTTAAAAGGAGAGTAATATGATCCCGTTTACCACAACAATAATGAATCTATTCTCAAATTTCTGGTGTTAGTAGCAATAACTATACAAAGACTTCTCATGTTATACATTTCACAGCAAATATATGCTCACTATTCATGGTCAGCATCAATAAAAAAAACTGCATACCCATGTTTATGAAGATGCTTCTACATCCTTTTAAGCACAACAAAATTGCCTTGTTGATTTTCACAGCACCTTCATGACCTTTAAAGTGTCTCCTTCCATCATTTTGCATCACTGATTCTACATCTTATTGGGCTCAGAGTTGTTTGAGACTTTCCCTTCTTTCCTTTTAAATCACAAATTAACCAAATTAAAACAAAACATATCATAATGATTTACTTTCTCAAAGATCTTAACAAACAAACTTAAAAATGTGAATCATGAACAACTACATGATCACCCTGTTGAGATAGCCTCCAAAGATGCTCCAAATGCCATTTTAACCTGCATAATAAGCACAAATACAGAACACTAAGCAAGTGAAGATTATTTTGGAAATAGAAATAATAAGTAGTCGTGAAAAATTTACATTTTACCTTGATTAATAGATGGAAGGCTTTCATGAGGTCCACTATAGTGTCTCTTTCTCCTATAGCATAGTTGATATCAAGTGCTCAAATCTATATATCATCATCAAATGCTCCATTGCCTTGCCAAAATATGTAATAATTTGTTTGCTGAAATTAAACAGTCAAACATCAATAATTGGGGAAAACATAACATGACCAAACCAAATGGAATGAAAAAAATTACCCTTGTTTTTTAAATACATTTGTATAAGTTTATTCGCTTGGTTAACAACACAAAACATGTGCTAATTAATCAACATAATGCAAAAACTAACTCATTAATTAAACTTGTACAGTCAAGAACAAAACTAATTGCATATAAACACTGCCATAATCTCCCATTGCACAAACATAACATCAATTTTGTAAATTAAAACCTTTAGCATTGAAAACCCCAAATAATAGATACTCAAAAACCTCATAATTTGTTTGCTGAGATTAAACAGTCAAAGATTAGAAAGACACATCAATGTTGAAATTTTCCCTTTCTCTTAACAGATCCGAGGTATCAAAAAGAAATATCATTAGCACCTAAGCTTTTAGGGCATAAACAAACGATCAATAATGCTTATTGAGAGATGGATTTACCTGTTGCAACACTGTTTCCAGAGGTTAGCTATTGTGTCCAGAACAAAAATTTCTGCCCAATATGCCATTGCAGACCCGATGCCATTCACGTGTTCTCTCCCTTTACTCAGTTTGACACTCATAAAGATTGAAATTTTCACTTTCTCTCAATAGATCTGAGGTCTCCAAAAAAATTTAAAGCCTAAGTTTTGAGAGTATAAAAACCAAACAAAGTTTCTTATTGAGAGACCGATTTACCTGCTGCAAAGCTGTTTTCAGAGTGGCGGTAGTGTCGTTCACGGCGAAAACTGTGATGGTGATGGTGTTGCAGCCGAATCTAAAAGTAAAATTGAAGCCTTTCCATACAATAAATAAAGAAAAAAAATTAAATAAACAAAAATCTCAAATACCCATTCTGAAAAAATCAAAGAAAAATGGAACACCCAAAATGATTTATAGAACGAAAGAAGAAGCAAAGGCATAAAATAAAGATCACCTCTAAAGCCATTTTTTTTCGAAGTGGCTATGGTGTTGGTCATAGCTTTTCAAAACGGTGTGGTTCCTTGGTGGAGGACATTGTTGTGGTGGTGGCGGCAACGAGAAAATAAGAAAGAGAGAAGAGGGAGAAGAGCAGGGGTCTGAGAGAAAGTGAGAGATTGAGAGGAGAAGATAGAGAGAGAAGGAGGGTGAGATTGATGAGAGAAGAGGGAGACATTCGGTGGGTTTGTTGGGGATTTGGTGTGTGAATTTTTTATTTATTTATTTTTTTTAAGATTGAAAATGGGGTTGTTTGAATTTTGAAATTAATTTGGGGAAAGTAGGTGCAGTTGGAGGGAATTGAATATTTGTGTTAATTATTTTTGTGTTTCCCTCCTCCAAATTGAAATCGGGAATGGAAACTTCTAAAATGTCCCGCCTTTAAACTTGAAATGCAGTAGTCCTGCCTTTACTCCCGCTTTTATAACAAAAACATTTACTTAAAAAAAACACAGAAAACTCAAAAGATATTTTTTTAAAAATATTATATTTATTAAAAAAATTAAAAAATAAAATAAAAAAAAGAGCCGGAGCACCAAAAACCGTTGCATGGTAGAAGCACATTTGTTTTATATTTTACTTGTTTGGATTATTACCTGTGTCATAAATCATTTAATGAAAAAAATTCAAATCCAAATAACAAAAACATGTACATAAAAAGAACACAGAAAACCCAAAGCATATTTTTTTAATATATTATATTTATTAAACAAATAAATAAAAAAAAGAGTCGGAGCACCAAAAACCGATGGATGGTAGAAGAACCCTTGTTTTATATTTTACTTATTTAGACCATTACCTGTGTCAGGAAGCATATGATAAAAAAATTTCAAATCCAAATAACAAAAACATGTACATAAAAAGAAAACAGAAAACTCAAAGCATATTTTTTTAATATATTAGATTTATTAAAAAAAATAAAATAAAAAAAGAGTCGGAGCACCAAAAACCGGTGCATGGTAGAAGCACCCTTGTTTTATATTTTACTTGTTTAACCATTACCTGTGTCAGGAAGCATATAATAAAAAAATTTCAAATCCAAATAACGAAAACATGTACATAAAAAGAACACAGAAAACCCAAAACATATTTTTTAATATATTATATTTATTAAAAAAATAAAATAAAAAAAAGAGCTCGAGCACCAAAAACCGTTGCATGGTAGAAGCACCTTTGTTTTATATTTTACTTGTTTGGATCATTACCTGTGTCAGAAAGCATATAAGAAAAAAATTCAAATCCAAATAACAAAAACATGTACATAAAAAGAGCACAGAAAACTCAAAACATATTTTTTATATATATTATATTTATTAAAAAAATAAATAAAAAAAAACAGAGCACCAAAAATCGGTGCATGGTAGAAGCAGCCTTGTTTTATATTTTATTTGTTTGGACCATTACCTTTGTGACGCATATAATAAAAAAATTTTAAATCCAAATAATAAAAAGAACACAAATGTGCTGTCCTAGACGGTGAGGTCCTCCAAGGGTTAGGGAAGAAGACCTTCAAAGGAGCCTCTGCCTAGGATTTCTGTGTGATGTTTGGTGGGAGTCCTCAAGTGGCTAGAGAGAAAGCCAAGAAGTAACCCTAATCACTGGTGCGTGAGGGTGATAATTAGGGTTAGAGGACGTACCTGAGCCCCATGTAGTACGGAGCTACTTATAGGGGGGAGCTGGTTGCCCTAATGGGCTTGCTTTAGGCCCAAGTAGGGCCAGCCTGTACTGAGCCATGAGTGAATGAGCTGTCCTTGTGGATAAGGTGAGACACGTCATCCTGTCCTTGGTATCGGATTCTGTGGGAGGTGTCGGACTCTGTGTGGTGTCGGACAAGGAGGTCGGACCTTGGTAAGAGAATGAGGTCGGCCCGTGCCTGATGTCTGTTCGGCCGTTGAGCTTTGAACTCGGCCAAGCACACAGGGGGCTTCCTGAAGAGTCCTTTAGGTCCTTGGTGAGGGTTACGTGGAGCTCAGCTAGGCCGAGTCCACCACATAAGCCCCCCAGCTCGGTCAAGGCTATTTGAGCCTTGTTCCGAGGTCTTGGTTCAGGTCCCTTTCCCAAGTCCACCATGTAAACAGCCAAGTCCACCACATAAGCCCCCCAGCTCGGTCAAGGCCATTTGAGCCTTGTTTCGAGGTTCTAGGGAGTTCGGACGATGAGCTGCAGAGAGCTGGATCTAGCTGTCTCTGAAATGTCCTTTGATCATGACGGAGCAGGTCTGAAAACTATCCTTTCACCTGCTCTGAAACGACGCTTGCCCTTTTCAAGATCTGACACGTGTCAGAAATCATACCTAACGAAGCGTCGCCATTACTGCGACGTTGCTCGAGGTCCGTGATTCCAGCTATTCTGCGCCACGTGTCTCCGCATGTGTAGCTGCATGTTGGGTTGGGCTTTTTGGGCCAGACCCAAACTTCAAAATTGAGGGGGAAAACGGTTTCTCTCCCCCCTCTTTCACACAAAACCGCTTCTCAATCTTTCTCTGCCAATCACTCTTTCTTCCATACGAAAACCTTCCTTCTTTCTCAGCAAAAACGCTTCTTTTCCTCTTGCACCATCGAACTCCTCTCTCCTTCCTTGCCCTTCGTCTTCTTCTCCTCCAGCAGCGATTTTGTTTGATTTTGCAGGCCTTCTCCACCAAGCTTATACTCTTAAGGTACTGTTTCTCTCCTTGTTTCTCTTCTTCTTCCCTTTTCTTCTCTTCTTACTGTCTCACAGTTATGCGGTAGGGCTTAATGGTTTTGTTTTTTTTTTGTTTTTATGGGATGGGGTATTCTTCCTGGGTTTTGGGGTTTTGATTTTGGGGAATAATGTTGGGGTTTGAGGTTTTTTTGGGTTTGGGTGTTTTAGGATTTGTGGAGGGTTTTTGATTCGTGTTTTTGTTTTTACTTTTCAGAAGGCCAGAGAAGTGGATTGGGGAAGTATGAGTAGGGAATGGTTTAGGAAGTGGGTAGGGGTAGTCTCCCTGTCAACCAGTAGTTCTGAGGAGGAGGACGGCTCTTCCTCCTCGTCCTGTTCCTCCATTGAGGTAGACTAGGCGCTCCGTGGCCAAAGGGAGTATAGGAATAGATATCAAAAGCGAGTCCTGGAGGTTGATCCCATTGAGGTCGTCTATCCTCGGGACTGGGAAGAGCAAAGGGAATGGGTACGCCAATATGCCTGGGCCGATTTCATCGACGGTAGGGAGCGTGCCGATTTTGAAAGGATGGAGAGAGAGAGGATGTACGAAGGGGGGGTACCTGTGGTAGAGGGGAGATGCTCGCCCCTCGGAACAACTTCGAGGGGGTTTTCTGGGGGGTTATTTTTTGTAACCCGTAAGACTAACACTGAGCTCCCCTGTTCTTCCACAGGTACCATGCCGCCTAGAAAGTGCATCAGTCGACCTGAACTTTATCCTGCGCCTTTCGACGCCGATCAGTATGAGTGGGTCGACGTGGAGCCCAAAGGGGTCCGGTCCAGCTTTGACTCCGAGGACAAGCTTGCCGGGGTGAGGAGAGCAGTGCTGCCCTGCTCGGGGGATGCTACCGGGACCTCTTATCAAGTTCTCCCTTGCTCAGCAAACGATAGGATTGTTAGGAAATAGGATGCGACAAACGCAGCGGAAAAAAATAAATAAATAAATCCTATTTCCATCCAGGATCCATGTGAAAGCATGATTTGAGATAGGGAATTAAATTACCTTTTGCAGGGAAGAGGAGACAAACGAATCTTATCACGAACGCTTCGTCAATCACGAGCACATCAATATGTTGTGCCTCTATTGGTATCCACACGAACAAATTCCCAATTGGAGTCACGTCTCTCTTCTCAATTCTAGTAGAGAAGAGAGAGTTTGTGTATCACTCACTCTCTGATATGACGGCTAGGGTTGCCGTTCTGTGTCTCACACATCTTATCTCCCCTAAAGCTAATAATATTATATTTATAATATTATCAGACCAACTGGTTGGGCTTTTAGGAGATAAATTCGAATTCTATCTTATATGTAGAAGATAAAATCAAATTTATATCTTATACATAAAGATAAAACGAATCATATCTTAATCATATCAGAAAGATTTAATTTATAAAAAATACAACTATTGTATTTTTATCAAATGTGATATCTCCAATTTTATCTGCTCTTAGTGTGTGACCCTATAGGTTCCTGTAACGTTGGCAGTAATGTTAAAATCACATTTTAACTTTACAAGCAATGAGCGGTATCTAGCAACACATCATTGTTACCCAAGTGACAGGAATGTCTGTGATTTGACTAAACCTTTTACTGTGACCAATGAACATGTGTAAGTTTAATCCCTTTGTCAAAATATCATAGTTACACTCATGGCATGGAACATGTCACCCATGAATAGTGTAACCTATGGTTTCTTGATCCCTGAGTATGTAAAATCAAATCTCTGATTAAGGTGGATTAATTTTGATGATGACAATGTAATTAAATTATGGACTTAATTTGAAGAATGCAAGCCCAACAATAAAGAAGATCAAGTGTTTAGTTTAATTATTCATTCTCATTTATTATTAATGTATTTTATTTATGAGAGTGGGTAGTTTAGGTTTTTATTCTCACATAAGGTCAAATGATATTCATGCATGAAAGGTTGAGATTAAAACCAATCAGACTTGAGAAGAGAATTGAAAAACAATGTTATAAAAACTTAATTTTTCCAACATTGAGCAATTCACTCGAGTGATTCTCAATTCACTCGAGTGATTTATGAATTTTCAGTAATATAGCCGTTGGATAAAGTAAAAAGGCAACACTATCAGAGTTGACTAAAACACTCGAGTGTTTTCAAAAAGACTCGAGTGATTTAGGTCTGTCAGCAAATTTTTTAAACGTTAGAAGAGGAAAAAAAGGTAGAATAACTTGGTTTTTGCTTCCTTTTTGTCCCCTCACTTATATTCTGAAGAGTGGTCATTATCCAAGGGGAACAAGCTCACATTCTATCATTGATTCTCTCTCTCTCTCTCAAGTGTTAAAAATCATTTTCTTTCTCTAAACTCAACCAAGCATTCATCTTTATTATTCGTCTTAGTGAGTTAAGAGAGTGTGCTTCATTTGTAAGAGAATTATTTGTTGTAAAATTCTCAAACACTCAAACACTTTAGCTTGTTTAGAAAATCTTGGTGAGGTATCCAAGTACTTGGTGAGGTATCCAAGTTCTCAAGTCTTGAGAGGTTCTCAAGCACAAAGACTAAGAGGATTCTTAGCTAGGTGGGCTCTTGGAGGTTCCAAGGAGCTTAAGAAGAAGGGACTCTTCATCACCAAATCAAGTTGGGGTAGAAAGTTCAAGAGTTTGGTACACTCTTGAAAAGGGTTAGGATTGAGTGAGGAATCTCAATTTATCCTTGTAATTTCTAACAATTTGATCACTAGTAGAAACTCCTAAGTTGATTAGGGGGATTGGATTAGCACTCTAGATTGAGTGTGAACCAGGATAAAATTGGTGTTGTCTCTCTCTTTTACGGCTTTCTTAGTTTTCAAGTAAAACCAAACCCTAAGTTCTCTAGAAAGGGGCTTTTATAATTCTAGTAGTAATTGTTGCAATTAACTTGTTTTCAACTTGTTTTAACTTAGTTTAATTGCCCTCTACTTTGATTTATATCTGCCCTGGATTAGTCTTTAAGAAATTGAATCATTTTGCTAAATTTCTCTGAAACTGCTCCTTTCTGTTCTGCATAAAACACTCGAGTGTTTTTCAATTCACTCGAGTATTTCGTAGCATTTCACTCGAGTGTTCTTCATTTTCACGCGAGTGTTTTTCAGGTTTTCTGAAAAACACGCGAGTGTTTTTAAATTCACTCGAGTAAATTGCCCAATTTCAGAAAAACAAGCTTTTGATCAATTATCTTTTAATTGCACCGAAAATTAGTCACTGTTGCTTCCATATTACTATTCACCCCCTCTAGTAATTGTTAAGCCCGCTTGTTGGTTTCCAACAAGTGGTATCAGAGCTCGGTCGAAAGATCGAGCGTAAAAGCTTTTTCGAAAAAGATCCTTTTGGAAACAAATGGGCTCTAGCAATCAACAAGAAGGGTCTATGTCTCTTAACCGACCTCCATTCTTCAATGGTGAAGATTATTCTTATTGGAAGGTTAGGATGAGAGTGTTTGTAGAAGCAATAGACACCGATATTTGGGATGCAATTGAAAAAGGTCCTTATATTCCTAGAAGAGTGATTAATGGTGAAGCCATTGTTATTCCTAGGACAAGTTGGATTGAAGATGATAAAAAGAAAGTTTCATATGATTTAAAAGCTAAAAATATCATCTTCTCCGCTTTGTCCAAAAATGAATTTCATAGGATTTCACAATGTCAATCGGCTAAAGAAATGTGGGATACCTTGCAAATTACTCATGAGGGAACTAGTGAAGTTAGAGACTCAAGATTAAATGCTTTAACTCATGAATATGAGCTCTTTCATATGTTCCCTAATGAGTCTATCAATGATATGCAAACAAGGTTCACACATATCGTTAACCAATTGATTGGCTTAGGAAAGGAATTTAGAGATGGTGAAACTACTAACAAAGTCTTGAGATGTCTTGATAGGAGATGGCAACCTAAGGTGACCGCCATCAAGGAAGCTAAGGATGTAAAATCTATGGACTTGACCACCTTGTTTGGAAAGCTCCAAGAACATGAGATGGAACTATCAAGACTTCACCTAAATGAAGATTCAGACAAGAAAAAGAAGAGCATCTCTCTAAAAGCCTCAACCAAAATGTCAAAAGAGGATGAAGATGAATCTTCAAGTGAAGGCTCCGATCGTGCTCTAAATGAGGAAGACATTAGCTTATTTGCCAAGAGGTTCAACAAATTCCTCAAAGGCAAAAAGGGTAGTTCATCATTCTCTAAGGACAAGAGACCTCAAGACAAAAGAATCAAGGATAGCAAGCCAAGAAACAAGAGCTCAAGCGAAAGTGTAAAATGTCATGAGTGTGGTGGGATAGGACACATAAAAATGGAATGTCCCACCTACTTGAGAAAGAATGAGAGGAAGACTCAAGATGGCAAGGGGAAAAGAGCTTACATTGTTTGGGATGAACCGGAAAAGGATTCCAAGTCATCCTAAAGTAGTTCGGATGATGAGGAAGCCAAGCTATGCCTCATGGCCAAGAATGACAATGAAGCCTCCTCAAGTAGTGAAAGAAAAGACAATGAGAGTGAGGATGAGGTATCATCTAACTATTCTTACACCTCCTCTCATACTATTTCTTATGATGATTTGCTAAGTGAATATAATGAAATGTTAACTCAATTTGAGAGACTTGCTAAAGTTAACAAAGAAAAAGGAAAGAAGCTTTTGGAGTATAAAAAGGAAATCAATGAATTAGAAAAATCTATTAATGATTTGAAACTCCAAAATGCATCCTTGGAACTTGCTAACTCTAGTCATGTTTGTGAGAATGCAAATCACTTATATACCATCACTCATTGTGAAAAGTGTTGTGTGCTTGAAAAAGAAGTTAATGATTTGAAAATCAAACTCAACACTTTTAACAAAAGTGATAAAAACCAAGATCGGTTAATTGGTTCTCTTAGATACAACTCAAACAAAACCGGTCTAGGATATGTCCACAAGAAAAAGAAAAATAAAGTGGTTGGTTCATTCTCAAAAATTGATTTCACAAAGAAACCAACTTGCTTTTATTGTGGAAAATTTGGACATACAAACAATAAGTGCCATATCAAATCTTTTGGAATTCAAAATGGTACTTATGTTTGGATTAAGAAGGAAGAATCATCCAAGACTAACAAAAAGGGACCCAACATAATTTGGGTACCCAAAATGAGCAAGTGATTATGTCTTGTAGGTGTGCCTTAGAACCGGAAAGCAACTTTGGATACTTGATAGTGGATGTTCTAGGCACATGACGGGAGATAAGCGACACTTCATTGAGCTTACTCCTAAGGAAAAGGGATATGTCACATATGGAGACAACAACAAAGGCAAAATACTTGGTATAGGTAAAATTGGTAATTCTTCCAACTTGGTTATTGATAATGTACTTTATGTTCAAGGATTAGAACATAATCTTTTGAGCATTAATCAATTATGTGATATTGGTAACCATGTATTATTTACCTCTACTCATTGTCTCATAAAAAGTGACAAAGATGAATCTATCAAATTTGTTGGAAAAAGGTCTAATAACACTTACATGGTTGAATTGAATAATATCACTTCTTTAGTTTCAAAATGTTTAATTAGCAAAGAAAGTGATACTTGGTTATGGCATCGTAGGACCGCTCACATTAATGTAAATCAACTTAAGAAACTTCAATCCAAAGACTTAGTAGTTGGTTTACCAAAGCTCAATTTTCAAATTAAAGGTGATTGCACTCCTTGCAAGAAGTGAAAACAAACTAAAAATCATTTTGGTTCCAAAAATGATGTGTCCACAACAAGACCATTGGAAATGCTTCATATGGACTTGTTTGGACCTTCTCAAGTAAAAAGCTTTGGTGGCAACTACTATGCCTTGGTGATTGTTGATGATTTTTCAAGATTTACATGGACATTATTTTTAAGTGCTAAGAGTGAGGCTTACAAGTCTTTTAAACGCCATATTAAGCTTGCACAAAACCAAGTAAACCAAAAAGTGATTATAATTCGAACCGACCATGGAGGTGAATTTGAAAACTATAAATTTGATAGATTTTGTGATAAGCATGGAATTGAGCACCAATATTCGGCACCCAGAACTCCACAACAAAATGGAGTTGTTGAGAGGAAAAATAGGGTGCTGGAGGAACTTGCTATAACCATGTTAAATGATTCTCAAGTACCTCAATATTTTTGGGCCGATGCCGTTAATACGGCTTGTTATGTAATGAATAGAATTTTAATTAGGCCCATGATAAAGAAAATCCCCTATGAGCTTTACAAAGGTAGAAAACCCAATATATCCCATTTCCATGTTTTTGGATGCAAAGTTTACATTTTAAACAATGGAAAAGATCAACTTGGAAAATTTGATTCTAAATCGGATGAGGGAATATTTTTGGGTTACTCTTCTCATAGTAAAGCCTTTAGAGTTTATAACAAAAGAACTACGACTATTGAAGAATCTATACATGTTGTTTTTAATTTCGAAAGAAGATAGTGTTTTATGTGATGATAGTGATGATGGACTTGAGATTTCAAATGTTGACAAAGAGATGGAAAAATCAAAGGATGAAGGAGAAGTCAAAGATGAACTTGATCCGGCTTGGAAAACGGTGAAAGCTCACCCTATTGACAATGTCATAGGAGATCTTTCAAAGGGAGTATTAACTCGTAGGTCAATTCAAAACATTTGTCATTTTGTTTCCTTTGTTTCTCAAATCGAACCAAATTCAATTAAGGAAGCAATTATGGATGAACATTGGGTTATGGCCATGCAAGAAGAGCTAAATCAATTTGTTAGAAATGATGTTTGGGAATTAGTGCCTATACCCAATGATCATACCATAATTGGTTTAAAATGGATTTATAGAAATAAACTTGATGAATCCGGTTTGATTATAAGAAACAAAGCGAGACTTGTTGCCCAAGGGTACAACCAAGAGGAAGGTGCTGATTATGATGAGACCTTTGCTCCGGTTGCACGTCTTGAGGCAATCCGAATCTTGCTTGCCTTTGCATCAATTATGAATTTTACTCTTTATCAAATGGATGTCAAGAGTGCTTTCTTAAATGGTTTCATAAATGAAGAAGTGTATGTTAAGCAACCACCCGGTTTTGAAAGTCATGAGTTTCCAAACCATGTTTACAAGTTGAAAAAGGCACTTTATGGATTAAAACAAGCTCCTAGAGCTTGGTATGATCGATTAAGTACCTTTCTATTAGAAAATGGCTTTCAAAGGGGAAAGGTCGATAATACACTATTCATCTATAAAACTAAAGAGGACATTTTGTTAGTGCAAATATATGTAGATGATATTATCTTTGGTGCCACTAACGTGTCCTTGTGTAGAAAGTTCTCTAATTTGATGAAAAAGGAATTTGAAATGTCCATGATGGGGGAGCTCAAGTTCTTCCTAGGACTTCAAATCAAGCAAGTCAAGGAGGGGATTTTTGTGCATCAAGGAAAATATTGCAAGGAGCTCCTTGGAAAATTCGGAATGGACAAATGCAAAGAAGCATACACTCCCATGAGCACAACATGCTACCTAGACAAGGATGACATAGGTAAACCGGTTGATGTAAGTAAATATAGAGGCATGATAGGTAGTCTTCTATATCTTACCGCATCTAGACCGGATATTATGTTTAGTGTATGCGTGTGTGCCCGTTTTCAAGCAAATCCTAAAGAATCACACCTATCCGCAGTTAAACATATTTTTAAATATCTTAAAGGGACAATTAACACCGGATTATGGTATCCTAGGGATGCTAGTCTTAGTTTAGTTGGCTATTCGGATTCCGACTTTGCGGGATGCAAGCTTGATCGCAAAAGCACTAGTGGTACTTGCCATTTATTGGGAAGTTCATTAGTGTCATGGTTTTCTAAAAAGCAAGCTTGTGTTGCTCTTTCCACCTCCGAAGCGGAATATATCGCCGCCGGTAGTTGTTGTGCTCAACTCTTGTGGATGAAACAACAATTATCGGATTTTGGTTGAAAATTAGAAAGTGTTCCATTAAAATGTGATAACACGAGTGTCATCATTTTAACTAAGAATCCGGTATATCACTCAAGGACTAAACACATTGAAATTAGACATCATTTCCTAAGGGATCATGTTCAAAAGGGCGATTGCACAATTGAATTTGTAAGTACCACAAATCAATTAGCGGACATTTTTACAAAACCTTTGCCAAGGGATACCTTCTATCATATAAGAAGGGAACTTGGTATTTTAGAGGAGTCAAGTATAAACTAATTGATTTGTGCCATTTGAAAATCACCAAGTGTGTCTAACTTTAGTGTGTGGTGATACTTGTTAGTAATTACCTTGAAGATGTTATAAATTTGTGTCTTTAATTGTGTGTGATCATGTCTCCTATCTATTGGTTTCATTAAATGTGTTTGATTTTGTGCTTTTGTGTTTCAAAACTGAGTTTTTCTGCATATCTGACAAAAACACTCGAGTGTTTCGTAAATCACTCGAGTGATTTTAATTCAAAATTAAATCAGTTTTAATTGGAAAAGTTTTTGAGCAGGTCTGATGCAAAACACGCGAGTCTTTTATAAAAGACTCGAGTCTTTTGGGCCAACACTCGAGTGAATCCCATTTCACTCGAGTGAATTCAAAGTTTCTGAAAATCTATCTTTCGGCCAACACGCGAGTGAATTCATTTTCACACGAGTGTTTTAAAATTCACTCGAGTGAATTCATCAGTTATAGTCTGATGCTGCTGCGATTTTCTAAACTCAGTTATCAGTCATATTTCAACTCTATTTCATCTGTTAGAATTATTGATAGGATTGGCAGCCGACACCCAAGAGGGGGGTGAATTGGGTGTTTACGAAAACATTGGAAAATATTCGCTTTAAAACTTTTTCAACAAACTTAAAGAGATTTTGCAGCGGAAAACAATATATTGATGAAAACGATTGCGCATAAGCGAATAATATTAATACTATTATGAAAAACTTAATATGCGCGGATACGAATTAAATAAGAACAACGAAAACCGTTACCGCGCTTATTATTTTAAATTCGCTTAAAATAGATTATTACGAAAATAGATGTTATGATGCACAACAAATAAATATAACAACAGAATATAAAAGAGATAGGGATAGAAGAGATTGCACCAGAGATTTTATCCTGGTTCGGCAAACCCGGCCTACTCCAGTCCCCAAGCGACCCGCTTGAGCTTTTCACTAAACCAAGACGCCACGCGTCCCCAAGTACAACCAGAGCGCCCCGCAAGCTACTAGGAACCTCCTTTCGCCAGGGACCTCGATAAACAACCAGATAGCCTAACTACTAGGTGCCCCACCGTTCGTCTAGCACTACCCAATACAGAAGGGTTCCTCACCCTACAACCACGAACGCAACACGTCCGCACTAGGATATTCACTCCCTAGTCACTAAGGGTTACACACCCCTTTACAACACAGGTTATGATATGATTGATCGGGTACAAGACCTATAGTGCACTCTCAATAGTGCTAATACAACAATAAAGGCCACTCTAACAATTATGTGTTCTAAGCAACACAGATACAACAATTAAGCTCTATAGCAATGAAGTCAAGATAAGGTTGTTACAAGGCCAAAATAAGGTTTAGTTTTTCTTCAAAAAGATTGAGCGTGAAAACCAGAGAATATAAGAAGAAGAAGAAGAAGAAGAAGAAGAAGAAGAGCGTGATTATCAGAAGTTGTTCCAATGTGGAAGTGTGAAATGATTTTCTAAAACAAAATAAATAGAGATAGTTTTGAAATCAAATCAAATCAAAAAATAAAATAAAAGATTTAAGAATTAAAACCAAAGATTTGAAATTTGAATTTTGAATTTGAAAATAGAATCAGAATCAAATCAAAAACGATTTTGGAAATAAAATAATTTAATTTTTAAAATAAAAAAAAAATAAAAAGATTTAGAAAATAAATCAAGGATTTGATTCTTAAAACAAAAAAGGAATATTTTCAAAAATAAAATCAAATTCGAATTTTGAAAATAAATCAGAATCAATTAAGTAAAAACAAATCAAGAAATAAATCAAAATGATTCTGACATGTTTTTCAATAAAACTTGAGGTAATCGATTACTTCAGGGAGGTAATCGATTATCCCTTTAAAAATAGAAACTTTGAAATTCATTTGAAAAACCAGTAATCGATTATCACATGCATGTAATCGATTACTTCACTTCTGTTTAATGTATGATGCAACACATATAATCGATTACCACTATTCTAATAATCGATTACAGAGCCTCTGATTTTTATATGATGCAACATCATGTAATCGATTACTACAAGGCATGTAATCGATTACTTTGTCTCAGGAAAATATATGATGCAACAATTTTAATCGATTACTTGAGTCAGGTAATCGATTACTCTCATACAGAAAGTAATTGATTAACAAGATTCATTTAATCGATTACAACCTCTCTGATTTTTCTATGATGCAACAAAGTTAATCGATTAACTTAGGCAAGTAATCGATTACTCTCTCTTGCATACATAAAAATATTCAGAGTTTTGTAACATCAAGTATTTTCACCAAAAGTAAGATAGAAAAACTGATTTTCACAATACTTCTTTTTCTTCTCCTTTTATATGAAAAATATATTTTAGAAAAACTTATATTGGCCTTTTAACATAATATAAACCTTGACTTCATTACCTTACATGATGTCCTAAGGGAAAGGGTTAAAATGTCTTCTATTTGCTTGAGCCTTCAACTTCATTTGCTTGATTTTTCAACTTGAAGCTTGGACTTGAATGATGAAGAGCTTGTGATTGCACTTGATATGAACTTGAGAAGTTTGAGTTTGTTATCATCAAAACCATATAAAGATTGCACTTGAAGTCCTTGGGAAAGCTTGACTTCCAACACTCCCCCTTTTTGATGATGACAAACCTGTATTCTGAATGATCTGCATCACAAGTGTTATACAAGCAAATGTATATATACTAAACACATCCTTATCCCTAGAACACAAATAATACAACAAGGATAAAAAAAAGGATATATAACAAATTAAATGCTTCGCATCCTTGCATCATTCAGCGTCATTCAGGAATTCTTCTCCCCCTTTTGTCAACAGAAAAAAGTGGGTTCAGAATTCTTCACTTGTTGTTATGCTTGAATTTTTCTTCTTCCCCTTTTGTTATCCATTAGATATGCTATGAAGCTCAGAATTCTTCTCCCCATGAGTAAGCTTGACTTCTCACTTTCCTTTCCATGGGAGTTATCACGTGATCCCTTTTGTTTTGACGACGACATTTGGTTCTCTTCCCCTTTTGTCTTCATTAAGCCCATGTCTTTTGTCAAATATCTCTCCCCTTTTGATCAAATTAAACAAAATGCTAAACTCCCCCTGAAACACTGGGTAGAAGCATTAATAATAACAAGGAGATTAAAGTAAGAGACTTTCACATCTTCCCCTATTTGACATCGGCATAAGGAGTTATGGGAAACAAAAAAAAAATTTTGTCCCAAAACATAGTTTAAAAAGCGCATGATGTCAAGATAAGGTGAAGAGGCGAAACATGTTTTTATGCAAATTTGAAAAAGTTTTTCTCCCCCTTTCTAAAAGAATGATTCAATCAAGCAAGTTATAAAGGGAGATCAAATGCATCATTAAAAACATGTGTATGCTTATTATCATCACAAAAATTTGAAGACCTATATGCCATGACAATAATTATTCAATGCAATTAAGCACAAAATGTCATGTAGCACATATCATAAGTAGAAACATCACAAAATAATTAAAATAATTAAAAGATCAGTGATACTTATAGTGATGATTGAGAATTTTGGAGTTCCTTCTGTTGATAATTTCATCATGTAGCATTTTGAAGGATGTCTCCTCTTGTTCAATGTGTCACACTACATCCATTCCAAGAGATTTTTTTTTGATATTGCCATATCACCTTCAAGTACTTATGTATTTCCAAGTTCTCTTTTCATTTGTAACCACGACCATAAGTTTATTCAGAACTTTTCATACTAATACTTGTAGGAATACCTTCAAAACTAATTAGCACGTTTCTCTTGGTATCCAAGATAATTGGATCCTTAGGAGTTAGTAACACATGAATATGGTGTATGCTGAAAAAATAATTTATTCTTCAAAAAAAAATTGTACACACATATCGAAGAAGGAATAAATACAATTTCAGCACCATGATAAACATGTGTACCACAGAGATAAGTAACATAAAATAGTTAAAAAAAATAAGAATGGTGATACTTATCGTTTGTGACACATTCTCAAGTTATAATGTTTGGGCACTTGTGAAGTTCTTCCTTAAAGAGTTTTTCTATTCTTTGCCTTGAAGGAAGTCTCCACCTTTTTAATATGTTCCCCTTTTTCTCAAGCATCATGATGAAGGAAAGTCTTAATTCCTCCTTTGGAATTCTTTCATATACTCTCAATGCTCATACCTTCTCTTGTACTTGATGCATTACCTGTAAAAGTACTTAGGAACAATTCTTTTGGTATCCAAGGACTTGGATCCTCTATGATTAGTTACATCTCTTCACTAATATCAAAGATATTGTGAAGGCAAAATATGAATAAACAATTTTAAACACATGCACTAATCATAAAAAGAAATATCACCATGCTTATGTTATAAGTCCATGTCGTATCAAACATGTCCTTACAAATACAAGCATGTCCTCATATATCAATGTACTATCATTACAGATAAAGTGTAATCATGTGATAGAAGATAACAACAAAATTTTAACCTCACATGATGTAACACATTATATGTAACAGGTATCTAGGACTATGCCAAAAATAATCATGTGCTAAAAAGAATTTTCAAAAAAGATGTAAAGCACACATGATTTAATTCAACCAAGGAGTGATAATGATAATTAAAAATATTTTATTTTAAAAAAAATTTAGCACCCATGATCCGCCTTAGTATGAATAAAAATTAGAATAGTCCAAGTATACCTTTGTATAATCATTGATATAAGAAGAATAAGAGATAGGTACCTTAGGTTTGTTGACCAAAGAAGTACTCGCCTTTACCCATTGCTTCACTTTTTGATTTTTGACCATGTTGGTTCTTCCATATTCCTTGTGTGAAGCTTTGTTGTTGGTAGGCTTGATTCTCCTTTGACCGACCCATCTATTTCTTGTCCTCTTAGGTGCCACCCTTGATAATTTCGCTTTTACTCTTTCACGTGGTTCATGCCATTGCTTCTTACTTGAGGTCCTTGACCTTATGATTTCACCATTTTTCACGTTAGAAGCTTTGGTTGTGAACATCTTTCTCTTTTGACCATATTGTTTGTTTTTGGACCATTTACCCATAACTTTCATAGACTTCTCCTTTCCTTGTCCAATTGGTTCTTCCTTTGGTTTAATTTCCTGCACATTCACAACACTAGAAGAACCTTTTGGTACCCATTTCGTCTTGGGTCCTATGGGGTTAGTCTTAGGTTCCTTAGAGGCCTTTGGAACCCATTGCATATTATTTCTCATATTTAAATTTTTACGATAAAAGCATAAATGAGAAATATGTCCTAAACAACCACAATAATTGCATGTAATGGGTTTGGATGATGATATGACTTTTTCAAAATTATTTTCATGAAACTTGGAATTTTTAACTTCACATTGAAAAATTTCATTGTCAAACACTTTGCTTGATTTTTGAATATCAACATCATTTTTAATTTCACATTCAAGCAAGGAATTTGAGCAAATGGATTTTTCGATGTTACTATATTCAAAGAGTGCATCCTCAACTTGTTTTTCAATATCAAAGCAATTTTCAAAAATAGTTGAGGAGCTATTTTCTAAAAATATCTCTTTATCAAAAATATCTCCATTTTTCAAAATATCAATTTCATTTTCAATTAGAGATAATTTATGTAAAGAGTCCAAGTTTTTATTTTCCAAAGATGTCAAATCATCATGCAAATCATTATATGCAAATTATAGAGATTTAGAACAAGGACTAATTGAAATTACCTTATGAGCCGTGCAATTTAATATTTCATTTTCATTTTCCATCGGCTCCTCATCCGAAGAACTTGATTCTTCCAATGAGTCCATGAGGCTTTCAAATAATCTTTCAAGTTCATCATCATCGTACATTGAGCTACTCCCCATGCTTTCAATATCATCATATTCTTCTTCCAGGGAGTTAGTTCTTTTATGCTCCACATCACTTTTTCCTTTCCCCTCATTCCTGTGGACACTTACACTTTCAACAAGATCATTAGTAGCATAGTGTAGATGTAAAGTGTCCCAAATATCCTTAGAATTTTCACAATTTTCAATAATAGCAAATGCATCATGGTTCAAAGCATTTTTCAAAACATGCATAGCTTGAAAATTCAAGGAAGAAGATTTTTCATCAAAACCATGAAGAACAACATGAAATAAACGAATGCTAATAGATTGTAAAAATATTTTCATTCTCGCACTCCAATAGTGAAAATTATTTTCATCAAAAAATGGTGCTTCATCGAATGACAATCCCTCCATATTAAAAACAAATAAAATATCCCAACGCTGCCAATCTACAACGAATCTTTAACTCAGGCTGTTAGGCCTTTACCAGAGCACGAAGCTCTGATACCAATTGTTAGAATTATTGATAGGATTGGCAGCCGACACCCAAGAGGGGGGGGGGTGAATTGGGTGTTTACGAAAACATTGGAAAATATTCGCTTTAAAACTTTTTCAACAAACTTAAAGAGATTTTGCAGCAGAAAACAATATATTGATGAAAACGATTGCGCATAAGCGAATAATATTAATACTATTATGAAAAACTTAATATGCGCGGATACGAATTAAATAAGAACAACGAAAACCGTTACCGCGCTTATTATTTTAAATTCGCTTAAAATAGATTATTACGAAAACAGATGTTATGATGCACAACAAATAAATATAACAACAGAATATAAAAGAGATAGGGATAGAAGAGATTGCACCGGAGATTTTATCCTGGTTCGGCAAACCCGGCCTACTCCAGTCCCCAAGCGACCCGCTTGAGCTTTTCACTAAACCAAGACGCCACGCGTCCCCAAGTACAACCAGAGCGCCCCGCAAGCTACTAGGAACCTCCTTTCGCCAGGGACCTCGATAAACAACCAGATAGCCTAACTATTAGGTGCCCCACCGTTCGTCTAGCACTACCCAATACAGAAGGGTTCCTCACCCTACAACCACGAACGCAGAACGTCCGCACTAGGAGATTCACTCCCTAGTCACTAAGGGTTACACACCCCTTTACAACACAGGTTATGATATGATTCATCGGGTACAAGACCTATAGTGCACTCTCAATAGTGCTGATACAACAATAAAGGCCACTCTAACAATTATGTGTTCTAAGCAACACAGATACAACAATTAAGCTCTATAGCAATGAATTCAAGATAAGGTTGTTACAAGGTCAAAATAAGGTTTAGTTTTTCTTCAAAAAGATTGAGCGTGAAAACCAGAGAATATAAGAAGAAGAAGAAGAAGAGCGTGATTATCAGAAGTTGTTCCAATGTGGAAGTGTGAAATGATTTTCCAAAACAAAATAAATAGAGATAGTTTTGAAATCAAATCAAATCAAAAAATAAAATAAAAGATTTAAGAATTAAAACCAAAGATTTGAATTTTGAATTTTGAATTTGAAAATAGAATCAGAATCAAATCAAAAACGATTTTGGAAATAAAATAATTTAAGTTTTAAAATCAAAACCAAATAAAAAGATTTAGAAAATAAATCAAGGATTTGATTCTTAAAACAAAAAAGGAATATTTTCAAAAATCAAATCAAATTCGAATTTTGAAAATAAATCAGAATCAATTAAGTAAAAACAAATCAAGAAATAAATCAAAATGATTCTGACACGTTTTTCAATAAAACTTGAGGTAATCGATTGCTTCAGGGAGGTAATCGATTATCCCTTTAAAAATAGAAACTTTGAAATTCATTTGAAAAACCAGTAATCGATTATCACATGCATGTAATCGATTACTTCACTTCTGTTTAATGTATGATGCAACACATATAATTGATTACCACTATTCTAATAATCGATTACAGAGCCTCTGATTTTTATATGATGCAACATCATGTAATCGATTACTACAAGGCATGTAATCGATTACTTTGTCTCAGGAAAATATATGATGCAACAATTTTAATAGATTACTTGAGTCAGGTAATCGATTACTCTCATATAGAAAGTAATTGATTAACAAGATTCATTTAATCGATTACAACCTCTCTGATTTTTCTATGATGCAACAAAGTTAATCGATTAACTTAGGCAAGTAATCGATTACTCTCTCTTGCATACATAAAAATATTCAGAGTTTTGTAACATCAAGTATTTTCACCAAAACTAAGATAGAAAAACTGATTTTCACAATACTTCTTTTTCTTCTCCTTTTATATGAAAAATATATTTTATAAAAACTTATATTGGCCTTTTAACATAATATAAACCTTGACTTCATTACCTTACATGATGTCCTAAGGGAAAGGGTTAAAAGGTCTTCTATTTGCTTGAGCCTTCAACTTCATTTGCTTGTTTCTTCAACTTGAAGCTTGGACTTGAATGATGAAGAGCTTGTGATTGCACTTGATATGAACTTGAGAAGTTTGAGTTTGTTATCATCAAAACCATATAAAGATTGCACTTGAAGTCCTTGGGAAAGCTTGACTTCCAACATCATCTTCTAAACTCATTTCTACTCCTATTTCACATTAAATTCAAGTTTTTGAGCATCAAATTCATCATTCCCTTTCCAAAACCCTAACTCCCCAAAAACCCCAATTTCTCAAAATTTCTTCTAGTTTTGCATTAGATTTTATGCTTTATGACTTTATTTCGTTATTTTGAGACTTTTGTTAATTTTGCTGGGAGTTGGATGTACCTATCTTTAAAACTCATGTTTCATGGTCTATGGATGGTGTGTGTGGAAAGATGGATTTATGATATTTATGCATTAATCATGTTTTCTTCATGGTTTTCATGTTCTTTAAAGTTTTTTTTATCGCTTCATAGTCATATTTTGATTCTTATTTACTCTTAAGGGAAAGTTTTCTTATTGATATCCTTCATTCTCCACCTTTGTTTCCAAAATGTTATATTTTTTATCATGACAAAAAGGGGGAGAAAGGAGATTAAAGAGCAAAGAGCATATGTTTTGTTTTATTTTTTCCGCTTTCTTACTTACACTCTGATGATATATGCTCTTGCTCTGATACCAATGAGCACTTGATTATGATTATTATTGTATTACGTTGTGCTTGGCATTTTCTGGATTGTACAGGTTAAAAAGGTTCCTAGATTGAGGGGGAGCTCTCAAGTGCTAGAGGTTTAATTATTTTGTCATCATCAAAAAGGGGGAGATTGTAAAATCAAATCTCTGATTAAGGTGGATTAATTTTGATGATGACAATGTAATTAAATTATGGACTTAATTTGAAGAATGCAAGCCCAACAATAAAGAAGATCAAGTGTTTAGTTTAATTATTCATTCTCATTTATTCTTAATGTATTTTATTTATGAGAGTGGGTAGTTTAGGTTTTTATTCTCACATAAGGTCAAATGATATTCATGCATGAAAGGTTGAGATTAAAACCAATCAGACTTGAGAAGAGAATTGAAAAACAATGTTAGAAAAACTTAATTTTTCCAACATTGAGCAATTCACTCGAGTGATTCTCAATTCACTCGAGTGATTTATGAATTTTCAGTAATATAGCCGTTGGATAAAGTAAAAAGGCAACACTATCAGAGTTGACTAAAACACTCGAGTGTTTTCAAAAAGACTCGAGTGATTTAGGTCTGTCAGCAAATTTTTTAAACATTATAAGAGGACAAAAAGGTAGAATAACTTGGTTTTTGCTTCCTTTTTGTCCCCTCACTTATATTCTGAAGAGTGGCCTTTATCCAAGGGGAACAAGCTCACATTCTATCATTGATTCTCTCTCTCTCAAGTGTTAAAATCATTTTCTCTCTCTAAACTCAACCAAGCATTCATCTTTATTATTTATCTTAGTGAGTTAAGAGAGTGCGCTTCATTTGTAAGAGAATTATTTGTTGTAAAATTCTGAAACACTCAAACACTTTAGCTTGTTTAGAAAATCTTGGTGAGGTATCCAAGTACTTGGTGAGGTATCCAAGTTTTCAAGTCTTGAGAGGTTCTCAAGCACAAAGACTAAGAGGATTCTTAGCTAGGTGGGCTCTTGGAGGTTCCAAGGAGCTTAAGAAGAAGGGACTCTTCATCACCAAATCAAGTTGGGGTAGAAAGTTCAAGAGTTTGGTACACTCTTGAAAAGGGTTAGGATCGAGTGAGGAATCTCAATTTATCCTTGTAATTTCTAACAATTTGATCACTAGTAGAAACTCCTAAGTTGATTAGGGGGACTGGATTAGCACTCTAGATTGAGTGTGAACCAGGATAAAATTGGTGTTGTCTCTCTCTTTTATAGCTTTCTTAGTTTTCAAGTAAAACCAAACCCTAAGTTCTCTAGAAAGGGGCTTTTATAATTCTAGTAGCAATTGGTTGCAATTAACTTGTTTTCAACTTGTTTTAACTTAGTTTAATTGCCCTCTACTTTGATTTATATCTGCCTGGATTAGTCTTTAAGAAATTGAATCATTTTGCTAAATTTCTCTGAAACTGCTCCTTTCTGTTCTGCATTAAACACTCGAGTGTTTTTCAATTCACTCGAGTATTTCGTACCATTTCACTCGAGTGTTCTTCATTTTCACGCGAGTGTTTTTCAGGTTTTCTGAAAAACACGCGAGTGTTTTTAAATTCACTCGAGTAAATTGCCCAGTTTCAGAAAAACAAGCTTTTGATCAATTATCTTTTAATTGCACCGAAAATTAGTCACTGTTGCTTCCATATTACTATTCACCCCCCCTCTAGTAATTGCTAAGCCCGCTTGTTGGTTTCCAACAGAGTAGACTCGTCTAAACAAGTCTCGTCAATATCTCATATTGACTGTCTTGAGTATGGCCATACATTTCACCGTCTCACTCAATCAAGGGGCCCAGAGATATAATTCCTATTGATAAGGAAGGACAAATCCCATCTACATCACTCACATCCCTCTACATGATTTGTCATATACCCAACTACAACCGTTATGATCACCTGGTTAAAGATGACGTTTGATTTCGTGAAAGCATATAATTCCTCATGTTGGGAACCGTAGCGACTTCAGGTCGAAGGACCATATACACCATTGTCACTATGAGAATCGCTTATGACACTCACTTAATAACCCATGTAGCATTCTCATGGCGGGTCAATCCAGTACACAATTGT